>OY720625.1:5332271-15332271 GCA_963170105.1 Cantharis lateralis | reverse complement strand
TGGGTATCCAGCTGATGCAGCAAACAAAGGCACAAAAAGTGTAGAACGTTTTCTTCGATCTAAAAAGCAAACATCTGCGGATATAATTTTTGATGAATCGATGATTACGACGTATTCTCAATCCAGATTCCTGGCCAATGAACACATCAAGAGTCGTCTTATCACCTTGCTTATAGAGAAGTTTAAGGAATCCAACTTCACCATTCATCAGGCCATAGAAGACGTTGACACGTTAATTGTAAGGACAGCAATAACCACATCGTCGTCGTATAACTCTGCATTTATCGTAGGAGAAGATATCACCCTTCTTGTTCTTTTAGTTGCGCTAGCAAATAAACATCGAAATGTATATTTTTTAAAACCGGGCAAGGGAAAAAATGCAGAACAAATTTACTCAGTACGAAGTCTACAGGAACCAAGAGTAGCAAACAACATATTGTTTTTACACGCGTTTAGCGGTTGCGACACGCCATCTGCCATTTTTAACCAAGGTAAAAACAAATTTCTTAAGATAATTACGAAATTCCCGGAATTAAATCAAATTGTTCAAATATTTAAAGAAGAAAGTGCAGACATCAACGCCATTGCAGCAGCAGGAGAAAACTTTTTGTGTAGGCTTTACGAAGTATCGCAAAAAAATGTATCTCTGGATTTTATCCGTTATCAGCAATTTACAAGATCGGCAACAAAAAGTAAGGTTAACCTTGCTTCACTTCCCCCCACAGCAGACGCTGCAAAACAGCATTCCTTCCGAACCTATCATCAGGTACAAACCTGGTACGGCATTGAAAAAAGTCCGGAAGAATGGGGATGGAAAAAAAGTAAGACTGGTCTTATACCTGTTAAAACCACGAAAGATCCTGCTCCAGAAAAGCTGCTTAAATTTATTTCTTGCAAATGCAAAAAAGGATGCGTCTCCGTATGCGGTTGCAAAAAAGCGGGATTAAATTGTTCAGTTATTTGCATGTACTGCAACGGAGATTCTAGCGATAACATTGCTAAAATTTTAACGGATTCAGAAGACGAAGATCTAGACGATATGATCCATCTGCGGACATCTAATGTAAACGACGATGTTTCTGGGGAAGAGGGAATAGAAAACGTGGAGACCATATTCACAGCCACTGTGTAGTGTAGACGTAACCTAATTTGGTCCATCTATAACTGTTTATTAAACATACTCTACCTCAGGTGGTGCGGAAATGAGTATAAGTAATATTTACTGAATAGGTAGATAAATAACAGCCACTATCACGCTCTCCGGGAGTAATTTGTACAATTTTACTATAATCCCCCTCGTTTTTCTGCAGATAACTCCGAAAATATTGATCTCACAAAAAAAACACGTTGACGGAACTTGTAGAGAATCTTGTTGTCTATAATTCTTCTAATAACTATTTTTTATCTAGGAGGTACTGCAAGATAAATATGGTCAAAAAACTGATTTTTTTACTCCATTTTATCAACATGGCGGCCCTAGCGGCGGCTTGCCAAGGTCGCAAATCATGTATGTAGTGGAGGTCATACATATGTACTTAACTGCCAAGTTTCAAAACTCCGGGATTTTTTTTCCATCTAGAACACTTTTGACTCCCCTATTGCTTGGCCTATTGGTGCAAAGTGAAGTCTTACGTATGTCGACAGTTAATTCATAAAAATGAATGCTTGTTGTATATAAATTTTCTTATTAACTTTAAAATTGTTTTCCTGTCATGGGATGCAATGGAAGTGCGTCCAATGTATCCTATACCTTTTACTCGACCGCCGAAGGAGGGCTACTAATGTTTTTCGAGTCTAAAGATACTATTAATTGTAAACAAATTAAAGTGCAGAAAGGGAAAGCAAAGAAAAAAAGGTAGAAATAAAATCATTCAGTGAGTCTGATTTTGAAATATGATATTATTCAATTAAAATTTTCGTAATAATTTTTAAAGTATAATTATAATATTGTTCATTAATTTAGTTTTTTAATGTTTAATAAATATTTAGTTTTTATTGTCTATTACATTCCCTGCATATCCATTGTATCTCCGGGTAATGTCCACTGTATACCTCGTGTACCCTGTGTACCTTGGGATACTTTGGACAAAATTAAGGTTTACTTTTTGACTGAATTCTGGAAAAACTATTGAATCTTAGTAGCTTATATCAAGGTTATATAATATTTAAAATTATACTAGTTAAATAAACTATAATAAAACAATTAGATAGTATTAATATTTCGCACACTTTTCGTCTGCTTCGTCAGAAAATATAAATTTATAGTTTATTTAACTAGTATAATTTTTAATATTATATAGATTTCTCACTAGTTAATAATTTTAAAGTTTAATATATCAAGGTTAATAATCTTAAACTATCTACCCTAAAGTTTAATAAAAGAAATAATCGCCCAACTTCATTGGAATAAAATAAAAATAATAAAACGTAAAAGGTATCCAAACCTTCCCTTACCTTCCTTACCAAACCGTCCTTCAATAACAACGAAAGCGATTCTACTTTCTTCCAAGTTTGTTACAATCGATAAAATATTTTTATCGGAAAGCGTAGAGAATGCGATCCGTTCCGAACGTCTTGTTGTATGAGTTATCGAAGGATTAAAAAATCTTGCGAGAAATCGCGAATTATTCGGGGGTAATAAGTAGGTATTTTTAAATACATTTGGTCCAGAGGTGGCTATTTTTTTCCCTAACACTCTGGAAGATCTCGGCGTAGCTTTAAGGTGCTCGCTCACTTAGGCGATGCGATGCGACGCGGAGCGACGCGAATTTTGACGCTTAGAGAAGTTTACATAGAATCAAATGGGAACCCGCACATTAAGACGAATATTCCTAATGTGCGGGTTCTCATTCGATTCTAAGTAAACTTCTCTAAGAGATAAAATTCGCGTCGCATCGTTTCGCCTAAGTGAGCGAGCACCTTTAATCAGCGGTTTGCAATCGACGCTCAGTAGTGGGTTGCTGTCTAACTCGCATTTGCATTCAAATTTATCAAAATTATGGAAATAATGCGCAACGTAAATTCAATTTAAAATAAAAAATTGCTAGTCCTTTCAATCCTTGCAATCCTTATCATTTGCAGTCCACCAGGTGTGCTTACCGCAATCGCAAGTATGGCGTCTTCGCGTTCCAATTTCAAATTCCAACTAACTAACGCTTACGCAATTTGAATTGTTTAATTTTCTTTTACAGGAGCACTCTGAATTTCTAATGAAACAGTTGTTAAACTCGGACTCAATTTTTATTATAAAATAATTTTCAAACATTAAAGTGGTATTGGTAGTCTCCAATACCCGACTTTACGCCTTGGCGTTCTTTGTCCAAGTCTCCTGTTGTCGAGCACTCTGCCCGTTGAATCGCCCAGATAAAATCAACGTACCACCACAATAATACAAAATGTAACTTACAAATTACAAAAATTTTGTACAGGTACAACAAAATTAAAATTATGTACGTAAATATAATATAACAATGTTATAAAATTAACAAAAACAACAAAATCAATCTGTTTCACCATATCTTTAACCTCCTGCGTGCGGTGGGCATTTTCTTGCTGCGCGGTGATGGCAAGAAAGTTCTATTTCAGGCACCCACAAATTTGGTGAAACTTTTTCAAAATAATTCATTTTTACAAATCATTGCAATACTTAGATAACAAAAAAATTTTAAATTTAAATGGCAAGAAAGTTCTATTTCAGGCACCCACAAATTTGGTGAAACTTTTTCAAAATAATTCATTTTTACAAATCATTGCAATACTTAGATAACAAAAAAATTTAAAATTCAGAAACAAAATATCAAACTTTCAAAGTAAATCATAAGTCATAACCATTCACATTATTTACACATACAAAATCAAATTCAAATTATTTTAAATAACAAATTGCAATAGTTTACAATAATTTTCAACTTTTTCAAAATTTCAGGCAAACCTGCCTTCCAACATTATCAAAATTTCAAAAATTTCCTTATGAATAATTTACAATAAATTCAAAATTTCAACTCGTACGAGTATCTTGACATACAAACAAGCGTTTTATTTCATTTCTGGAAATCTCATATTTTCACTCAACTTTCCCAAATTTACTTTTTCTGGAAAATCCTTATTTACCTGTGTAAATATGTATTTACCTTATAACTCCTAACTTCAATATCCATAAAATTCCTTAATTCCCACTACTTCAATAATATTTCATATAATTTAAAAATTTTTGGTTTATATTGGAAATAAATAGGTAACAATATTTTCTATTGCCAACGTTTCGACGTATTTATTACTGTCATCGTCAAGGCTAAAAACACACAGAAAATAGATCAAAAGAACAATTACATCAATAAATTATCTAAAAACTATTTGTAAATAAAACTTACCAAACAAATAAGAACAATAATTATAAAATTAAATGGTGAAAATTTTTTACGTTTGGCGAAGTTTATTTATAATAAAATTTGAAATGCACTTCTTCGCAAATGTGGTTATTATTTTATATTATATATTCCACAACCAGTTTCATACAACTTGTATATATGATCAGGTGGCTACAGAAAACAGATACATATTAAAAGTTAACATATTAAATATAAATTTTATAATTCATAATTTATTGTAATAGTCAAAAATCATTATTAGTACCTAATAAAAAATGTTAATTATGCAAACCTTATGAATAGTTAAATTAAGTAAATAAGTTAAAAACTAATAAAAATCAATAAAAACTTATTTTCTACACTTGAAATTGAATAAAAAAATTTTTAAATTTGTATTTTTAATTTAAAAATTTAAAAAAATTTTTTGAAGTTATTTGTCAATGTATTTTTTTTTTCTCCAACTACTAAATGCCCCACATCAACTAGACTTTCCAATAAAGCCATTTAAAATCAAAGAGGTGACTGCTATCTTACTTAACACCAATCCTAGAAAAGCACCAGGCTATGACCTCATCACTGGCAAAGTTCTACAGCAGGTTCCTGAAAAATGTAGAAGATTAATAACATTCTTATTTAATGCAATTCTCCGTCTCGAGTTTGTGCCTCCACAATGGAAAGTGGCGCAAATTATCCTTATCCATAAGCTGGGAAAACCACCAGAAGAAGCAACATCATATCGCCCTATTAGCCTCCTCCCGGTTCTTTCAAAGGTGTTTGAAAAACTACTGCTACAAAGACTACAACCCCACTTACTGAAGAAAGAGGTGATCCCAGAACATCAATTTGGATTCAGAAAGCAGCACGCCACTATCGAGCAGGTTCACCGTGTCGTCAACATCATAAATGAAAATTTAGAAAAGAAAAGATATTGTACCATTGCTTTTCTGGATATCACACAAGCCTTTTGATAAGGTGTGGCACACTGGGTTGTTATACAAAATAAAATTGAGACTTCCTCACTCATACTATTCAATTTTAAAATCATACCTTCTCGATAGACTTTATTATGTGAAATTTCAGGATGAATTCTCCGAATTATATCCAATCCAGTCAGGAGTTCCTCAGGGCAGTGTTCTAGGTCCAATCCTATATCTTTTGTACACGTCTGATCTGCCAACTACCACCGAGACAGATATCTCAACATATGCGGACGACACAGCAATTATGGCCTCACACTGCAATCCAGTGCAAGCAGCATACAATCTACAAGCTCACCTTCTAATAGTTCAGGACTGGTTGAAGAGATGGCGAATCCGAGCCAATGGAACAAAATCTATACAAGTTACGTACACTATGAGGAGAGATACTTGTCCGCCAGTAACTTTAAACAGCCAAATGTTACCTCAAGCCGATGTTGCAAGATACCTTGGCATACATCTCGATCGTAGGCTCACATGGAAACATCATATATGGACAAAACGTAAACAGCTAGGTATAAAATTCAGGAAAATGTACTGGCTAATTGGTCGAAAATCTCCGTTAACTATCGAAAATAAAGTCCTATTATACAAGACTATCCTAAGACCCATCTGGACTTACGGAATTCAACTTTGGGGCACAACAAGTATTTCCAATATCGAGATACTTCAGAGATTTCAATCAAAAGTTTTGCGGATCATTACAAATGCGCCTTGGTATGTACCAAATGAAGTAATCCACAACGATCTGGAAATCGCTAGTGTCAAAAGTGAAATTGAAAGATATAGTGAAAAATATCAGGACAGACTGCGTGTACACCCAAATAATTTAGCAGTGCGTTTGTTAGAAGCCGGCAACTACACGAGACGATTAAAACGAGTTAAACCGATCGATTTGAGTCAAAGGTTCAGCAATAGAGAGTGAATAGCGGCAGCGGGTTATCTCAAAAATTCTATAAGTATACTTATCCTACAATTATTATCAAAATGTAAAATCAATTCAATTATTATTGTTGTCTTGTGGGACTGGGAAAGGGGTACCATTGGGTGTTTCTCTATCATGTGAATATGTTGACAGATCATTTACTGAATGTTAGTTTTGTGTAACAGATTGTAAATAATAAATGGAGTTAAAAAAAAAAAAAATTTGTCAATGTAAGATGTCATTGGTAGTCTATGAAAATGAAATTTCAAAGAAGTGGGTCTATGTTAAATTTAAAAAAATATGTAGTGTGTTGGTGTATTAAATGAAAGTGTTGTATAGTGCAGTAAAATTTAATTGTTCATGTTTGTTTAATAAAAGTACGTTTTGTTTAGTCGCTTTTTGAATTTCATATGATTCCCAAATAATTCTCTGATAACAAATTATTAAAATACAATGTAAACATATCTGAAAGATGTTGATGAAGTTGTCAAAATTAACAAAATTATATTATATTTTTGAAAATAAAAGAATATACGCTTTCGAAAGTTTAAATAAATATTGATATCTCGAATTGTTTAACTAATTTGTTTTATAATTCATATATTATATTGTTTCACAAGTTACAAATTTATTAATTAGTTACTATTAACTTTATTAATAAAGGTTCGTAAAAGCCCTTTATATCCAACATTGATATATCTATAATCAGTTTGTTTGTTATTATTATCTGGATAAGTTGATATATAAGCCGTTTCAAGAAAGGTTCTTTCCAATAATTTTGCTCTTCGTTTAAAACTACATCTTCTATTTTAAAAAAGTGATTATTATTGATCAGATGTTCTGAAAGACCAGTACTCTTAGAATCATACTTATGTTGTTTGATTCTAGAGGACAAAAGTTGTTTAGTTTGGCCAATGTAAGTGGATCCGCAATTGCACTTAACTTTATAAATTACATTACTTTTATGAATTGGTAGTAAACTTTGTCTTTTGTCTTGGTATAACATAACTTGTTAAGGTTGTTTTGATTGTAAAAGGATAGACATAAATCATTTTCTATTGTGTAGGTTTTGAATAAGGATCTAACTTGATTGGCTAATAAAAGATGGTAGGTAAATTTTAAAATATTTCTTGTTGTTAATTATATTATCAGAAGTGGGTGTGTTAGTAATAGTAGATTCAGGTTTACCAAACAAACATTTATCAATGAGTTTTTTGGATAACTGATTTTTAATAATTGTGATCTTAAGTCATTTAATATAATATTTATAAGATGATGAGTAACATATGTGAGGATTCTGTATTTAAGAGTATTTATTATACTAAGCTTTTGATTTAAAGGATGATCTGTGTAGAGTGAACCATCAGGATTCTTAAAAATAGGGATGTCTAAAAATGGAATGGTGTTATCTTGTTCAATCTCATAGGTAAAGTGTAACAAATCATCATAGCTATTAAGAATATCTAGGCAATTATTTATTTATTTTACTGGGATGGAAGTTAAAATGTCATCAACACATAACATTAAAACCCACCCCATTAAAAAGGGTAATTCAAAATTTACTGAACCAAAGAAATTATAAAGAAGGTCGTTCATTAAAAAATTAGCAAATAGCGGAATACAAGGATCTCCCATAGCTGATCCAACTTTTTGTGTATAGAAATTGTCATTAAATTTAAAATAACTATTATTAAAATTCAACGAAACTATTTCCATAAAGATCTCAATAGGTATGGATGTGAAGGGAGAAATCAAATTCCAATTATTACTGAGAGATGACAAAGCAGATTATTTTGAGACATTAGTAAAATGGGAACTGACATCAAAAGAAATCAACACATGACCTTGTGGTATCTTGGAATTTAAGATCTTATCCATTATCCATAGCTTCTTTAGAGTTTTTAATGTTGAAAGGGAAATCTGGTATAACGTTATTTAAGATAGAATTTATAAATTTAGCAATAGGAATTGAAGGGGACTCAATACAGCTGATGACAGGACGTAAAGGGATTTTCCTTGTGAGCTTTAGGGAATCATTTTATTATATTTCAAATTTTTATATATAAAAGACATCCAATACTACCAATAATCTCAAATTTTTACAGTAATTTTTATTTGCCCAAAACTATCTATTTTTGTGAAAATTTTATTTATTTATAATCTTGCCCAAAATTTAATTTTTCTTCTTGCCTTCATTTTCAATTTACAAATTTAATTTTTTTTATTGCTGCTGTTTAATTTCATTTCTAGCTAGTTAAATTATCGGAAAACCTTCTTCACCCAGTACTTAAATTTTCATCAAAACCAATTTTCAACCCCTGCAATTTTTTTATTATTCTTGTAAACAATTTAATTTGAAATATCTTTCAAAATCCTAAAATATAAATCAATTAATTAAGTCAAACTTTTATCAAACAATTCACATCAATATTTTCGAAAATATACAAACTAATTTTCCAAATATTTACATCGACAATTTATTATCTTGTCATTAATCATTTCAAGATTGTCATCAAATTTTAAATAATAGTTCAAATTTTAAAATTTCATCAAATTAAACAAAACTTATGCTCAGGTTCATAGGCATTTCGCGTCGAATTTGTTTTTGTTGCAACTTTATTTACACCCATATTCATAGACAAGGCCTTACTGATACTTAATACTTAGCTTTTTAAATTGACCCTTATGAACCGAGTAAATAAAGTTGCATCAAAAACAAATTCGACGCGAAATGCCTTACTTAGAACTTATTACTTGTCTATGAATCTGGGCGTTACTCCGTTGATAAGGGTCAATTTAAAAAGCTGAGTATTAAGTATCAGTAAGGCTTTGTCTATGAATATAGACGTTAGTCATCTTCCACCTCCATCTCGGTAGTCTGCCTACTGCCTTGAAATGCAACCATCCTTCATCTTCATCCTTCTCAATTGATCGTTCATTATTGACTCGTCCATCATCGTCCAGTACCCATCCACCAAATTTCCGACCTCTCCTGGTTCGAGGGCATCTACTTCTACCATCGTAGGTGGGTCGTCCAAATACCTCCGACTCCTTGAAACTCATATTGACCTGTACTTTATCTCATTCAGATCCTTGATCTGATCTTCCAGAATTTCCTGGACCTAATCTTCCACCTCCTCAATCGGTACCATAATGACCTCTTGTCTATCCTTTTCCACAACCGGTGTCAACGTGAATTTTTACCCCTAGAAATTTTATCCCCCTGTAAAAATTCTTTAGAGGGTAAAATATCCCTGTATAAATTCTTAAGGGGGTAAAAATTCCCTAGTGAAATTTCACTAAGGAATTAATACTTTCTAATTCATAATTTAGTAAAACGTAAAATTGGAAAGAGATCTATCGATATTGTGCCAAAAAGAAAATCTAACTCTTACCAAAAACCCAAATTTCAAGACATCGCATAATTCCGTTCTTCATTCACCATTTTCAACAATTGATGTTATAGCAGATGGTAATTGTTTTTTCAAATGTATTTCTGTATGTATGTTGAAGAACATTATAAGAAAATGAGACAAAAAATTACGAATTTTATGGCGAAATAAAAACTGAAGTTGATTATTTTTCTGGAACTACCAATTACTTAGAAAACAGTCGAATGAGAAGTGAATGGGCAACAGAAGTTGAGCTACATTTTACTGCGGCATTTATTGGATCAGATTTGTATTCATACACTTCAACAATTAATAACAAATTTTTCTGTTGGATACGTTTTCCCAGTACACTGCAATTATTAAACGAACCCGATTACCAGAAGCCAGCTTTGTATTTAAACCATAAAAATAGAAATCATTTTGAGGTCGTAGTTAAGGTAAAAAACTAGCCAAAGATAAAGAACCACATGAAAAGACACAAAAAAAGAGAGTTGATCTTCAATTGATATGAACAATTTTATAAAAATATTATTCCTAATAGTTCACTTAATTTAAGTTTTCGCCTTGGTTTTTGATTCAGAATAATTTTTACCATAGTAAAAATTTTGGTTGTAGAAAATTCTGCAAAGGGTTAAAATATCCCTAGCGAAATTTTACCGGGGGTAAAATATCACGGGGGTAAAAATTCATGGTTACACCGGATCTTCCACTTCCTGGACCAATGTTTCCTTCTCGGCAGGATCCTCGATCACTACCCAAACCTCATCCACGTCAGCATCCTCCACTATAGTATTAACAGCAAGGTTCTTCTTCAGTTGCTGTACGACCATTCTTTCCATCCCTTCAAATACCGGATCCTCCACTTTACACAGGGTGGCTTCTTCTTCAACTTTATCTACTAATTTTTCTTTTAATATTTTTATTAGATTACGTGATTCCTGTAATTCAACTTCAGTTAAAATGTGTTTTGCAACAGTATTCGTGTTGGGGCGTTGATGTTGGTTGTAGATAAACAAATTTATCAAAGAACTATTATTTATTTTTCTATTTTTTTATTTTTAACCTGTTGCAAACATGTTTTTTATACGTGGTTAATTGAGACATAAAATAGTAATATTTTCTTTTAGAATCACTACAAATACTATGAAAATTCACTCACTTAACATTTTGATATTTTTACCTACCCAACAGAACTTTGAAAAAAGGTGTTGTATGTATATTATAATAATTACACATAAATAATCATAAACATGTACTATATAAGGATATTAAATTTATATTGATAACAATAATCAGTTTTGTTTCTCTGTAACAAAAGTTATTTATTAGCTATTATTTACATCATCTACATTAATTAGGTGGGTCGTTAGTGTATGGGGAAAAATAAGAGTTATTTTATCACGTTCTAATAGTGATATTATGTTGTCTTGGGTCTAAACAAATAATAATTGACTTTAAAAACTTAAATTTAGTCATATCTTAAGCCCGCGCATGTGATTCAAAGTCTCGGGAATTATCGAAAAAACAACGTTTGGTTAAACCTCTATATTTTATAAAAACAAAACAAAAACAATAAACAGAAAATTTATAAATATTACATAACATGCATGATAAATCAACACAATACAAAAATTTGGTAATAGAAAACATTCATATACTTACTGTAAAAAAAAAATCTAACTTATTATGTTTTAACCACAAAATCTCGTTTACTTTCACATCGGGGCATAAGTTTTCTGGATGTAAGTTTAGCTTGTATTAAACCTTCTCTTGATTCCTGAGAACATACGGACATACATAGATGCTTCCGTCACTATTTTTACAGAACGTTCGACTGCCTGCGTATGACATGATAGCTTTAATAAAATTAACTTTTCATCGCCCTGAGACTCGATAACCTCTTTTATTTCTTGATTATTGACGTGTAGCAGAATTGGCGGATCAAAAATGTTTTGTTGCCAATCTATGAGGTCAATATAAATATTATCATCAAAATTAATTTGGGACACTTCAAACACACGAGGTAGCTTTCCTGTATGAGGTGAATTTTGTGCTTTCAGTATCCTCCTGGCAGCGAGTTCCCTCACTGTTTTGTTTTCATTAGACAACATTGACAGTTGTATTTGTCTTAGAGGCTCGTAACCTTTTGTAACCTAGTTGTAAGAATTCGGTCTATTCCACCAATCCGCATCTACCTTTCCCGTCTTTGATCAAGCAAAAACTCCTGCTCTTCTTTTGTTACCTTGTCTTCTCTTGGACAACAACATAGTTCAATTTGTTTACATTTGCATGAACAAATATCGAAAAGAACTCTGCTATGCTGAATAAAGTCATTTTTCTGATCAGCAGACAATCTTTTTAAAGATTTGATCAGGTTTTTACATTTCAAATGATAAGCCTTTATTAGCTAAACAACTCTTGTGTATGACACCGTAGGAAGAGACGATTTTCTCCAGACATTTTCTAATTTTTGAGACACAAGCTCGGAAATTTCTAAAAATAATGGTTCTTTGGCGGTATTGCGGCTAATTTTAAGTTGCAATCTATTCCATTCATAACATTTCATGAAATCTTCGTAAGTCGGCAATATGTTGTCCTTAAGATCTTCTACAATCCCGAATATAGGGCACTAATACTTTGTCTTCTAGAGTCTATAATAATCTATTAGTTATAAAAAAGAAAATAATTTCACTATTGTTAGATGCGCACAACCGTACTTTTATAATATTTTTATCCCACTAATTAGCACTAGCACTAACACACAATTATGCTACTATGTGACTCGTCTCCAAGTTATAAAACAAAAATATTTTTAAACAATGGCAGGCTTAATAAAGCGATGTCCCATATAATAGCAACACAATAATATGCGATTAGTTTTCAAAATAGTATTGCAAGTGGTTTAGAATACCTTTGCTTAACAGGACAATTTTATAAGTTTGTAATCAAACTTTGGGATCGATGCGCGGGCTGTTGCACTGAAAATAAATGAATAATATTTTACAGGTTTGTAATTGACCTATTAAGACAACATATTTTCACTATTACAAATGGATTTGAGAAAAAATTTATTTTTGACCCACCTTGTATACGTTTCTAATACAAAGCAAATCATGCTATACTGCCTAAAGAAGCCATTTTGGCAAAAAAGTGGCGCCCTCATCGGTAGTGTAAAATCCCAATAGCCGCACTGGGGACACCTTCTGCAGGGAAGCTGCGGGACAGGACATCCGCTACGTGATTATTTTTCCCCGTTTGATACTCGATCTTAAATTGATATTCTTGAAGTTCTAGAATCCAGCGAGTCAGTCTCCCCGAGGGATTGGGGTAGGATTGGAGCCACGTCAGGCTCCGGTGGTCGCTCACCACCGCGAATTCATATCCCTCGAGATAGCTCCTCAGCTTCCGGATAACCCATACCACGGCCAAACACTCGAGTTCGGTAACCGAATAATTTTTCTCGGTTTTTATCAGGCTTTGGCTTATGAAAGCTATTGGTCGGAAACCCTCGGGATATTCCTGCTCTAATACAGCGCCGAGCCCTTGGTAGCTGGCGTCCGTACCCAACACAAAAGGCCTCTCGAAATCTGGGCAGGCCAGGACGGGGGCGGTGACCAGCGAATTCTTCAATGTTTTGAACGCCGTGTTTTGTGATGCCGTCCAGACAAACTTCACCCCCTTTTTCAATAAAGCATACAAAGGCTCGGCAATAGTGGAAAAGTTTGGCACAAACTTCCGATACCAGGATGCCGCTCCCAAGAAACTTCTCATCTCTCTAACCGTACCTGGGTGGCCCAACCGTTGGATGGCTTCGACTTTTTCGGGGTCGGTTTTTATCCCGTCCTGATTCACCACATGTCCTAAGTATTTCAGTTCCGGTTTCCCGAACATACACTTCTCTGGGTGCATTTTTAATCCGGCTTCTCTCAACCGGTCGAAAACCCTTTTGAGATGGATCCAATGTTCTTCAAACGTTGCGCTTACTATTATTATATCGTCTAGATCAGGGGTCAGCAACCTGCGGCCCGCATATGTGGTCCTTTGCAACTTTCTGCGCATCCCGCCAAAGCACCAATATAAGTTTAGGAAAAATCAACAAACTTAGAGTGTGAGCGTGCCGAAATGTGGTAATAATAGGTGATGAGAAATATACATGTTATTTTTAATTTATTGGTAAAATAATTCATATTTTATCGTAGGAGAAATTAATAAAATACCAAAGAAAAGAAAGATTAATGAGGAAAACCGCGAATTTTAAATTTATATATTTTATATTTCCTTATTCATACATATGTGTTGTATATGAGGTAGCACTTAATAGTATTAATTAAACTCAATAATAGATTATGTAAATGAACTAACTTTATTCTTGTATCTACTAACATCACATGCTAACTAAAATCTAATTCTGTATCTTTCTTTACAATGGCGTACTGCCCTCTATACAATATAATTTACACTAATATAACACTTCCTCCTATCACAACATTTTTACATCTGCAGTCGGTCAACAGGTTTGCGAACTCGCGTAGAGCGTCTCAAAATGACTGGCTCATCATCTACAGGCATTTGTACCGACTGGTTCGCATACCCATTTTCACCTGAACTACTACAAACAGTACTATCACCAGTAGCTGCATCAGTAGATACAGAAGTATCGGGACACTGCACCTCTTCTGATCCCGACTCTATATTGGGAACAAAAGAATCAATTGCAGGTAATATAGGAGTATTTTGACCAATTAATCTGATTTGGTCCAAATGTCGTTTCCAAATTCTTCCGTCATCTAACTTTACTAAGTAATGCAATTTACCCAATCGTTCAATTACTTTACCAAATCTCCATTTTGTATCATTACAATAATCACGTACAGAAACACGCGAGTTAATATCAAATTTACGTATAGGAATGTGTGATTGCATTGTCTCATTTATATTGTTTTGAATGGGTTTTATTAAGTCCAAACGTGTTCGTATTTCACGGTTGAACATAAGCTTAGATGGGGAAACTTTAGTAATGCTATGAGGCATACGCCTGTATTGTAACAACATTTGATTTAGAACCTTATTTCTATTTTTCTTATCCGGTTGTAATGCTCTAATCGATTGTTTCAGAGTCTGTACGCATCGCTCTGCCAAACCGTTTGTGGCAGGATGGTAGGGAGCACTCAAACAATGTTTAATTCCGTTTAATCGTAAAAAACTTTTGAATTCGGTTGAAACGAATTGCCTACCATTATCACTAACTAGTTTCTCTGGTATACCGAAACGTGAGAAAATATCTCGGCAAATCTTAATTGTAGTATTTGAAGTTATATCACTCGTTTCAACAATTTCGGGCCAACGTGAATATGCATCAACTAATATAAAATAGTAGGAACCGTAGAATGGTCCCGCGTAATCTACGTGAACACGTTTAAATGGAATATCCACTTTTTCCCAAGAATGAATAGAAACAGTTGTAGGATTATTTCTGATTTTATTACATTGTGAACAATTCTTAGCTAAATTCTCTATGTCAGAATCTATATCTTTCCACCAACAATAACTACGAGCTAAACCCTTCATTTTGATAATTCCAAAATGTGCAGCATGTAATTCGTGCAAAATGCGTTTTTGCAATGACCCTGGTATCACTACTCTTTGTCCTCGTATTATACAACCCTGTTGTAAAGAAAATTCATTTTGATCAATACCAAATCGAAAACCTTTTTCAATACTTTTACCCGTTTGTAATGCATGTAATAAAATTTTTAAATGAACATCATTTTTAGTTTCCCAAGCTAACTCTGAAATAGTAATCGGTAGTGTTTCTATTTGGTGTATTTCAAATAAATCTGGTTCATCAAAATCAGTAACTAAATTTTCAGATTTACTTGGTAATCTCGACAGACCGTCTGCATTGCAATGAGAATCGCTTCTTTTGTATTTAATGTCGTAATTAAAAGCTTGTAAGTAAATAGCATAATGTTGCATACGTTATGCTGAAAGTATAGGTAAACCTTTCTTTGGATTAAAAATTTGGAGTAACGGTTTATGATCTGTATAAAGTGTAAATCGGTTTGCATACAAATATTGATAAAATTTACGTATTCCGAATATTATACTGTAAGCTTCTTTGTCAATTTGTGGGTATTTTTGCTGCGTAGCTGACAAAGTTTGCGAAGCAAATTGTATAGGACGTTCAATTCCATCTGGGTATAAATGTGATAATACAGCTCCTACACCATAAGGAGAAGCATCAGTCGCTAAAATTAATGGTAATTTAGGATCGTAGTGGACTAAAATGTCTGAAGATTGCATTTTCTCTTTAACCAATTCAAAAGATCTTTGACATTCTTTATGCCAAACAAATTTTACATTATTATGAAGTAATTGATTTAGTGGAAACAAAATTGTACTTAAATTAGAAAAGAAACGACCGTAGTAATTAACCAATCCGATAAATGCTTTTAATTCTGTTTCATTTGTAGGGATAGGTGCATTTTGTATTGCTTCAACTTTGGCTTTCATTTTATGAATACCATCTTTATTTATCAGGTAACCGCAATATTCAATTTTGTCCGCAAAGAAAATAGATTTCTCTAAATTTACATGCAAATTATGTTCATGTAATCTTTTTAAAACTTCTTCTAATCGCTTAAGATGAATTTCATCAGTTTCACCCGTTATTTTTATATCGTCGAGAAAAACTGTAGTACCTGCGATACCTTGTAAAATATTTTCCATCTGCCTTTGCCATATCGCGGGTGCAGACGAAACACCAAACATTAATCGGTTACATTGGTACAACCCTTTATGTGTATTTAAAGTAAGTAAATGTCTATCCTCGGGAGCAATTTCCAAATGTAAATAAGCTTTACTTAAATCAATTTTTGTAAATTTCTTACCACCTGCCATAGACGCAAATAATTCGTCAATGGTAGGTAAAGGATGTTCGTCCACTTGAATAAATTGATTTATTGTAACCTTAAAGTCTCCGCAAATTCGTATCTTATTATTTTTTACTACAGGTACAATTGGAGTAGCCCAATCTGACGAATTAACTTTAAATTTGTGTTCTGCATAGGTAAATTTGGAGAAAGTAACTGATATTGTATCTTACCCATTACCGATACTGAAGCTCCACTATCAACCTCCAACTTGACTCTTTGACCATTCAACATTAGGTCTGTATAAAATTTATTTCGAAATTGATGCTGTTCGGTGGTTTCCAGTGCCACGATTTCTTCTGTATCCACCAAATGCGTATTAGCTCTAAGTGCTTTAGTACAAACACTTCTTAAATGACCTTGGATATTACAAAAATTACAAATAAAATTAATTTTTGGACACTTGTTTGCCAAATGGTTTGAATCGCCACACCTATAACATTTGTTATTTTTAAAATTATTATTAACCCTTTGCTTCCCTCCTGCGGTACTTGAAGTAGTATTGTAAATCCATTTTTTTCTATTCTTCACTGGACGTATGGTATTTATGGTATGTACTGGCGTTTCCTGGCGATGTAATTGCGCTGCATCTCGAGCCGATAACTCCATACTAGCAGCTGTGCTGAATGCTCCATCTAAATTTAAATCTCTTGTTTCCAGTAGTCGGTTTTGAATTTTTTCACTTCTTAATCCAAAAACGAATTGATTGCGTAAAGCTGTTTATAAATAATTTCCAAATTTACAATTTATTGCAAGCTTCTGTAATGCTGTGAGAAATTCTTGTACACTTTCTCCTTCCAATTGTTTCTGTTGATGGAATCTAAAATTTTCAGCGATTTCTAACGGAGCAGGACTGTAATAATTCTTCATTAGGTCAACCAAATCCGAATAAGGCTTTGTATTGGGGTCCTCGGGAGCCAACTTGTCGCACAAGATATCGTAAGCCTCAGGTCCCATATAATGTAGTAAATAAGATACCTTTTTTGTAGCATTAATATTGAATATAGTGAAGGCACTTTCCATTCGTTTAACCCATCGTTCCCATTGAAATTTTGTATTTTCGAATAATTCGATGGTGAACACATTTTGTACGGTAGTAGTAGCAGCCATAGTAGGTACTCGTATATGCAAATAATTCTTTAATTGTAGGTAAGGAACCCTCGTCCATAAAAATTGTAATGATAATTTTGTACTTAATTGTAATTGTAAATTGTAAAAAATGAAATATATTTCTTCCTTTCAAAATTGTAAAATATGAACGTCGTAAAATTAAAATAGTTTCTTATCTTGCAAAACTTTTCAATCTTGTAACCTTGAAAAATTTTCTTCGTTGTAATAACTGATTTGTTATATTTCGTATTGTAAAATGTTCCTTTTTGCATGGATTCGAACAATCTCGTCGCCAATACAACCCTTATAGGTCCTGAACTTACTTGCGGGATTTCATACAAGACCGTAAGGGAAGGAATCAGGGAAACACTGAGGAGACAGCACCTTGCTCACTGGGAGGGCCTTCCTGGACTGAGGCAGTCGCGGATGTTCATAAGAGGCCCCTCAAGCGAAGCGAGGAGTAAGGCAATAATCCAGCTGAGTAGAAAACAGCTGAGAAGGATAGTAGGACTTTTTACAGGACACTGCTGTCTGAAAAGACACCTCAACTTAATGGGGATAGTTGAAGATCCTACTTGTAGGATGTGTGGTGAAGCAGATGAAACTCCTCACCACATCTTATGTAAATGCCCGGCACTGACGGGTGAAAGAACACGTCACCTCGGATTTCCAGACCTGGAAATCGAGGAGATAGTACAAGCACCCATCGGCCGCGTACTCGACTTTGTCGAGGAAACGCAGCTGATGGAGTAAAGACAAGGAACGAGGGGCACAATAAGCTTAAGCTTCAGTGCAGTGGGCGAAACACCACAACCCGTTTTATAATAATAATAATACCTTAAACTGGAAGCGTTTATCGAACAACAAGAATTGGATGTCTGCTTGTTGATGGCACTATCTTATTTACAAGAATTCTATACAAATTTGAACAAATCAACGGCGAGCTCGAGAACAGTAGGAAGGTAGTCTCAAACAACTACTGTTATTGCACAACAGCCACTTAAGAACGGACAGGTAGCGAAACAAAACGAAGTCTACAGCGGCGTCACCATTTATTTTTATTTAAGGTCGGTAGACAATTGTAATAAACAAAAATTTTTGTACACTGAAGTTAAAAACTTTATAAATTGTTTTGTAGTACACACAAAATACACAAAAAATCTAGCGAATTTAAGATCTAGAAAATTTCAAATAGAACTAAATGTGAGCTTCAGTTCGGTAGATACACTTATAACACCAATTTTAAATCTATCATACGTGAAATTTGTCACGAATTTAGCCCTCTTAAATAAATGTAAGGAAAATGTAATTTCCTTATTTGAATATTGCCGCGCTCCTACGATCGTGGCTATAGTAGATAGGAATGGCTTGTCAGAATTGTTTAAACATTTGTTAATTTATTTATTTACCTAATATTGTAGTTAGAAATTGACATGGTAGTTACAAGCATTAAATGTCGTTTCTCAATTTATAGGTAAGGTTTTTAATAATTGTTAATGTAAATACTAAATAAAAACTCAATTTATAGAGAGAAACTCAATGATGTTTTATTTACGATGTCACCTTTCGCATTACAAGAAATAGTATTATATAAATTTTACATAAAATCCGAAACATTAGGCTTGTTTATTGTCTTACATCAGGTTGGCAGTAGCAAGACACAGGAACCCACCCCTGACGAGTCCATCTCTACGAGGTACTGGCTAGCGGGCATAATAAAAGATAAGGGAGGTAAAGTAAATTTTGTCGAGGGGCACAATATCTTTAATTGGCATCCCTTAAACGTGGGGCTAGAACAAACGACTTTCATTGGGATTAGAATTGTGGGATTTTTTATCGGTTGCATATTATTAAATATTAGTAGGGAAAAGAAAGGTATTAAAATGACGGAACAAAATAAAATCATAGATCAAGGTAAGGAACCGGAAGAGAAAGAGGAGTCAGAAGAAAATATTCTTGAAGATGTAGTTGAGGTAAATGAGTCGTTAATCCAATCTCCACAATATGCCAGTACGAGACGTGGAACTGCTGCTTTCCAAACGACGTCACCTGAAAACATGACAATTATTAAATATTTAGAAGAACAAAAGATAAAGATGGAAGAACAAAGAAAGATTGAGAAGGAAGAGCAAAGGATAAAGAAAGAAGAACAAAGAAAAATTGATAAGGAAGAATTACGCAAAGAATTTAAAAACGTGCAAGACAAAATCGATGGAGTAAAACAAGAAATTCATCAAGTCAACAAAAGGGTCGATAACAATTCTAGGGAGATAGACAGGAAGATATTCAGGAATAGGAAATCGAATTGATTATGCTGAGAGAATTTTTAACGCCGTATTACAATTGGACCCACCAATAACAGAGAAGGATATAATTAGGTATCTTTCCCGACATTTCGACCGAGAAATCCAAAACAGAATAACGATCGAAAACATCCGTAGTCTGAGCGATTTCAGCTCGCTTTTACGACGTTTTGATGATAATTACGTGCCACATCGTTTTGATCGACACAATATTTCGAACAATTATTTCGGTAAAAGATTTCACAACTATCCGGATTATGCGAATCGCGAACATTATGAAAACAATCGATATAGGTACAATCGTGGGGGAAACAATCGGTCATTTCCACATAATCACAACGGTACGCGCCATAAAGACAACGGGGAAAATAATTATCATTATCATGGGCGAAATGAGGGACCAACGAATCAGTCCGATGCACGAGAAAATAATGCACCAAGACCAGACCGGCAATACAGTAGGTACGATACTAGACCGGAATATCGTATATCAGGGGAAAACATTAACAGTAATAGGGCGAATCTCAGCAACGCAAGGGCAAACCATCGAGACGTAAATATTAATAACTTAACACAAGCAACCCAAGCATTGTTGGAAATCACGACAACACCCAACGATGACCAGAATTTTTAATTAACGACAACTCAGCAATAGGGAAGGTAAACTCATACCAACATCCAAGGGAGTTTTTGAAGGATCTAGAAAGTCAACCATCGGAAGTTGACCGATATAGGAGTTTGCCATTTATAACAGCTGTAATAAACGAGGTAAAATTTATTTGTCTTATCGGCACAGGGGCTGAGTTGTCGTTGATTAGCCAGGATTTAGTAGAGAGTAATTCGGTTTATTTTGGGAAACAAATTTTAAAAAACAAATTGATCAATTTAGTAACGGCAAATAACAAAAAATTCACAAGTACAAATAGGAGTGTGTTTGTCACAATTAAAATTGGGGAGAAACAAGTAAATGAAACAATATTAGCAATAAAGGGGTTGAACATGAATTGTATTCTAGGCATCGACATGATAGAAAAATTTGGTATGATAATAAATTCCCCAAACCGAACGATTCAAATAGGAGAAAAGGTGTTTAATTGGATAGATGCAGGAGTAATGAACGGTTTCAATGTCAATGGAGAAGGGATTAATGAGGGTATAAATTGTTTTAGTAGAAACGGAGAAAGTCATTTAAGGGAGTATGTACAGGGTGAAAGGGAAGTTAACAGGTTAGCAAATGGGAAAATTTTTTTGAATCGTTGGGAAGATGAGATCATAAATTGTGAAAATACTTACGTGGGTCAGGTTAAAAAACTGTTACAAGATAATATTGAATTAATAAATGATAAATCAAGTTTTGCTGTAGAGTGCTATCATGAAATTATTTTCACTTCTGTGGGGGTGTCGGGGTTAAAAGCTAAAACTTGCAGGAATGAAAGGTTAGATGGCATATATTCGTAATCCGAAGGTAATCATAAATAATCACGCGCAAAAGAGCGCTATTTAAAAAAAAATGACGATCATTTTGATATATAATTTGAAATCATTTTTGTACGAAATGTATTTTTTTTTAATGTTTGAAAACTGAAATTTGTTAAGTCGCTTATGGGGAATCAAATTTTAAATTGCAATTATCTCGGTTCGAACTTGGCAAAAATTTTATAATATTTGACAATATTTATTTATATACGCTTCTATTTGCGAAACGAAAGCCTAAATCAAATTTTTTTGTACTTGATAATAGTTGCGCATATGTGTGGAAAATCGATTAATTAAAAATACAAACAAAAACAAAAAAAAAAAAAAAAAAAATTATAATTTTTTGTTTAATATTAAACACGATATGAAATTATTAGTAACATTTAAAATTTTAAATATTTAATGCGCTCACTACAAAATCACAATTTCCCACTCCAAATTTGTATTGTACAGCACCGGTCATGAAAAGTGCATCGGGAATTAGTTTTTCTGAATCATTGAAAATTTGCAATTTCAACGTTTAGAATTAACTCTGAAACTGAGATAGATATTTAAAATCTCTTTAGCTCATTTTATTGATCTTAAAAAAGTGCCCGAAGAAAGTGTTAACATTTTTTTGATAACTTGAAAAACAACCGAGATATCGACATTTATCGAAAAGTCGAAAATTTGAATTTTTGGCTATAACTCCAAAACAAAAAAAGATAGCGAATTGTGGTTTTCGCCATTAAGCTTTTCTCGAAAAAAGAGATCGAGGATGCGCCATCCATTTTTCATACCTCTTATAGTTACCGAGTTTCCCATAAGAACTATCGAAATTGGCCCACCCTGTATATAAGTTTGTTAATTTATTGATTAAAGTGACTAGTAATCGAACTCGCTTTTGATTGACTACGTTCGCCGGTGGTTTACCGCCTCTTTCTCTTAAATCTCAAAGCAGATTTAAATATTTAGGGCTTTAAAAAAATTAAAAAAGATTTTTAAGTCCGATTTTATACTGAAGTTAAAAAGGCTCCACTCCTAGTTTTTTTTTACAGTTGCAACATATTATTATAGTCAGTGTGTCTGAATTTTTTGAAAATTTTAAAAAGGGTGCGTCATCTTATCCGGCTATACCCTTTTAGTGGAAAAAATTGCTAATAATGCATATTATATTGAATGTGTTCGTATTCGTGCAATAGTAGAAAATATAGAACAATTAATTACATGCAACGAACGTGAATGTACAATTAATAAAAACACTAATATTTCTCAATGTGGTAGTATAAACTTGGAAGGAATGCATAATTTCCTTTATATACCATTGAACATATTACACAGTTTAATTTAGATTTGATTCAACATGGACAATATTGTAAATATTTTCAAACAACTTTCACTAAGCAATTTGGAATGGATGGAAAAAAGGAAGGAAATAAAATTGGACGCCAATTCGTACAAATTTTATTTACACCACATATATTAAGGGTAGATGTGGCAGCTCTGCAAGAGTTAAGATGGAAGGGTCAAGGTGAAATAGATAAAAGGAGTTACTCTGTGTTTTTTTCAGGTGAACATACACAAGGCAGAAATGGTGTAGGATTTGTCGTAGCGAAAAGTTTCGTGAAAAGGGTATTGTCATTCAAAGCAATTGATGGTAGGCTGGCACACTTGAGAATTAAATCGAAACCGAATTTGTCATTTATTAACGGATACGCGCCAACAGAAGAGAGTAGCGAAGAAATAAAAGAAGAATTTTATAACAAGTTGGAAACATTATGTGATGCTATACCTAAACACGACATATTATTAATACTAGGGGATTTTAACGCCAAAATTGGTAAAGAAGACTATATAAACTCGGTAGCTGGTAAGCAAACAATACATGAGAAGACTAGTAACAATGGGGAAAGACTGTGTAGTCTGGCAGAATCATTAAGTACAGTGATTTGCAGCACGAAATTTAAACATAAAGAGATGCACAAACCCTGTTGGAAATTTCATATAAAAACCAATAAAAAAAAACATATAAAATTCTATATGTTTTCTATCTGTTCTGTATTCGGTTTTTGAAACAGTAGTTTGCAAATAGAAAACATATAGAATCTTATTTGTAAAAACCAATAGGAAACCACGAGCAATAATATAAAATCATATATACTCGTATTCATATAAAATACATATAAAAAACTACAGGATTACATATACAATTAAGATAAAATCATATATATTCATAATAAAAAGCAGCCAATAAGATTTCTTTTATCGGAGCAGGAACCTCTCGCCATTTCCAGTTTTGTTTCTTGATTTGTCTCTTTGTATTCGTTAGGGTTCGCGCCCTGAGAGTTTTCTCGGAGTATATAGTTGTAACAAATTTTTAAAATAATTTGTTTGTGCTAAATACGACCCTGCGTGCGATATTTTATCACACGATTAGAAAAGACCGGGCGAGTGCATTTTTGGTTTAGAAAGCATTTGGTGGTCAAATTTTTGAGATTTGCGTTGACACTCGTTTGAATTTGCGAAACCTTTTTTTAAGTATTCAATCTCGAAGTAACTTATGGTAAGCTCCTGGTTATTTTGTTACGATAGATTTTGATTTCTTTCATCTTTTGTAGGAAGCACTTTATTTACAATTAAGTTTCTAAATACATTTTTTATTTAACATCGGCAACCATTTGGTGCATATCCATGTGTTTTTTTGTCAATTCACTTTGGGATTCTATCACCAACTGTTGGAAATTTTTTTGTGCAAAGGAAGCCGTATATATTTTTGATCTCGTCTCGAGAGTTCATGCTGCCGAGGTTCCTAAGAGTGAAGGCTACCAACTACTTACAAGAACACCAGGAATCGTTTTGTACCATCGTCTCCGAGCGTTCATGGCGTAAGGCGGAAGATCGTTGAAGAGTGCTTTCAATTTCCTGCTGCTGGTCTCGTTGGGTTAAAGTAACCCTGTATAAGGTTTAATTGTGTAAACTGCCCAATAGCTATTAGGGTAAGTGTTTTTTTGTACTTATAATCTGACGGACCAGATTTTGCGAGCAGTTGCTCTTAATTTTTGCGGATCACTTTATTCATTGTGATCATTTCAACCTTTTTTTGGGCAACGCACATGTAACGTTCGTTTCTTTAATCATTTACACCGAATACTGGAGCTGTGTGACAACAAATTTTGTATTTTTTATTTTGATCCTTTATATTTTAAAGGAAATAAACTGTTATTGTTTAACTTGTTTTCTTTTCTGGGGAGCTACAATTGCAGGAACCTTCTTGAACCGACGCCATCGCTCTGCGCAATTTTAAAGCAGCTAGTTTATCCCATCTAGGGCACTCTCGCCAAATTTAAGCTGGTTTTCCAGCGTGAGAGGAAAGTTGAGCTCGCCCGCAAGGGAAAACCTCAATTTTCGTTTCATAGTTTAAGAATTTGTTTATGCCTGGGTGGAAAGATTTAAAAAAATGCTCTCCACTCTTTTTGGTTGTTATTTACTTTCTTTAATCTCATCTGTATCGTTCCACACTTCCAGTTGGTTTGGCGCCGAATAGTCTTTGCGCCGAATCGGGTTACGCCAAATCGTCCTTGCGCCGAAATGTCCCTGCGCTGGACTGGCTGCGCCGAAAAGTCCCATTCCCGGTTGTACTGTACGCAGCGGAGACGTTGTGCCTGTCAAAGTATGAGACGACTAAATTAAGAACTTTTGAAAGAAAAGTCCTTCGCACTATTTTGTGACCGAAGCTAAATGAAAGTGGTGAATATCGAATATGGATGAATCACGAAATCCAAAATGAAATGAAAGGAGAGGGCATAGTGAAATTTGCAAAGTCACAAAGAATAAGATGGCTGGGACACATTATGCGTAGTGAAGAGCGCTCCGCATTGAGAAGCATAACGACATGGAGACCAGCGGAGGATCGAAACCGAGGAAGACCAAGAATAAGATGGTACGATCAGGTAGTGAACGACTTAAAGACAATGAAGGTAAAGGACTGGAGGGTAAAGGTTCAAGATAGGAAATTCTGGAGAGATATTGCAAAAGACGCCGCTTCACATCCAGGACTGTAGAAACACAAGAAATGGAATAATAAAAAAAACTGCTTTCAATGTATTTACCTATTTTCTATCCGCATTTACTGATGTGATGGTTAATGTTGACTCTAGATGGTCAGCTATCGAAACTAATTTATTTTTCAAAAATAAAATGTTGAAACATTCTGTACAACGTAAATCCGCATATGAAGCAAAACTTCATAAAAAACAAAATGTATTACAAGCAAACTCATCAAAGAACGAAATTTCTCCGATTGAAATTGAAATTGAATCTGAAAATTATTTGCAACCTTGAAAATTATTAACACAACGAGGCTTGCATGGGCGATAAGATCCTTTAGACCATACAAGTCTCCGGGGGTAGACGGTATCTTTCTTGCAGTACTTCAGTGGGGACTGAGGGAACTGGCTGCCCCTTTGTGTGCCTTATTCAGGGCGAGTATAGCCCTGAACTATGTGCCCCAAAGCTGGCGGAAGGTGAGAGACTACGCCCAGGCGTAGTCCTTTCGCCCAATTAGCCTAATGTCATTTCTGCTCAAGACATTAGAGAAACTGATTGACAGACAGATCAGGGATGATGTGCTGGCCAACTCGCCATTACACAAACACCAGTATGCATATCAATCAGGCAAATCATGTGAGTTAAGCATACACGGATTAACGCACAGGATTGAAAGGGCGCTCGGAAGTCAAGAAATTGCTCTGGGAACCTTTCTCGACATCGAAGGGGCGTTTGACAACACGTCCTTCGACTCAATAGAGGAAGCCGTCGACAGACGGGGAGTACACCCCACCATAACAGGTTGGATCAGTGCCACCCTAAGGGGTAGAGATATAAGTGCTAGTCTGGGACATGCAACCGCGGAGGTCTCTGCCGCGCGTGGGTGTCCGCAAGGGGGGTTTTATCACCCCTACTGTGGTGCCTAGTGCTGGACAGCCTACTGGGGGAGCTGCAACAGACTGGAGTTCACGCACAAGGATTTGCTGATGACATCACAATCCTAGTGATCGGAAAATTCGGGGAAACTGTATCATCCATGATGCAAAGAGCACTGAAGACTGTCGAAAGATGGTGTACACGAGAGGGATTATCGGTCAATCCGGAAAAAACCTCAGTGGTCGTCTTCACGCAACGCAGGAAACTGCAAGACGTGAAAGCACTAAAAATGTGGGGAAAGGAACTACATGTGGTAAGGGAAGTTAAGTATCTGGGTATAATCCTGGATGACAAGCTGAACTTGACCTCTCAAATACAACATGTCACTACCATGGCGACTCGGGCCCTATGGGCCTGTAAATTGTTACGGTCCGGAATTAACATCGATGCAGGGGTGATTCTGATGGCGGGCGAATGGATGGCATAATGAATTTCTAAGTTAATATCGAATTGCCATGCCGCAGTCGCAGGTTCGATCCGCGACCAAGTATAGAATTTTTTTTAATGAAATTTAATTCGAATTTTAATTCACACCATTCCTATTTTTTTTGCGGCTTTAATTAATTCTTGGTGAATAGGCACAGCAGCCGAATTCTTTTGTTCTCCGTTTGGTCCTTCTTAAAGTGAAATAGAAACGAACATTTCCCTACATTGATATTTTGAAGCGAATTAAGTTATGTTGAACGCTCTGGGTTGATAAATGTTATCAACCACATTTTTCCTAAGATTTCAAGTTCGTTGGCGACATTTTAGATTTTGGGTTTTGCGAGAGAAATTTGTGGTACTTGCGAAGTGTTTTGAAATTAGGAATTATTCGAATTCCTTCCGAATATTTCAGGATAATTCACTTCACTCAGCGTTGCAGATTTTTTGCCGTTTGCGAAGACATTAGGTCTTATCTCCTTGGAGGATTTTTCATTCGGCCTCTTGTAAGTACCAATTCCGAATTTTGTAATACAAACTATCGTTGTAATTTTCTTTTAGCTACAAATTCTCGCCATTTCCATTTTATTCTCAAAAACGGATCCAGGAAAATTGAACCCTCATAACATCTTCGAGGTATTCGCTTCGCTTAATTTTCTTTTTTTTTAAACCATTTGTTTTAGGGTCCTCCCTTTTCCCCAATTATTATAATCACGGAGAAAAAATCTGTAGAAAAATCTTTTATTACCTATATCTTTTATTCTATCTATCTATCTTTTATTACCTAGCTGTTGACCACCTGCCGAAATTGTCGAGGCATCGTATATACAGATAAGTGTTTGTTCATTTATTTTTTTTGTAAAGTTGAATTTTGTTTTATCGTGCGAGTTCTAATCTTCGCTGCCATTCGTGTTTGGACAGAGAGTTGGTCGTTGAGAGGCTATTTATAAATCACGTGGCGCCATGGCACTTACAGCCCTCTCAACATATTTTTTTGGTATACTTAAGAACTCGCCGATCTGTGTTTTTTTTTATATATGTATATTGTGGTGATTTTTCGTTGGGTTGCCCCGGTATGTTAGATCGCGGTCATATAAATTTGTTTATGTCTGCAAATTAGCAAGTTTTATTTAAAGGAATGTTTAATATTGGCTAAATTTATTACTTATAACACAACTTAACACATTTTTGTATTTTTATAAAAACTTTAAAATCAGTGAATTCATTTGTGTCGTGCTACGAAGTGAAAATCTAAAACAAAAGACAATCTAGAATATGTGCAACATTCTGTACATTTTGATAATACTTACAAAATTATGAATTTTTGGAAAGTTGGCGGGCCTTCTCCAGCGATATCCGAGCGGATAGGAGAACACATTTTGCGTTGTGCAATTAATTTGCGCTTTTTAATTAAAATTTGTTTTATAACTGAGTCAAAATCAGTTACATGCTCCGAAGTGCGTTTTCTGTAGTGTACAGTAGTGAATTTGATAAATTTCAGGAAGAAATTGCTAAAACAGAGAAATTTGTAATATCAGAGATAATAATTTTATCAAGGTCGAAAAGGTACGCCACGCCATTTTGATTTATTTCCAATACAACGAAATAAAAAATTTTGCTTACCTGCGATCAGAGTTACGCTAATTCAAACAGATACTCGTTGGAATTGGATGCAACAGATTTTCTTGAAAATTATCAACAAGACGGAAGCCATCAAGAAGCACTTCAAGGTATTTAAGAAAATTAGTACATGCAAACATCAAATTTATTTTAAAAACTTTATTTCACTTTTTGACAAAATTGTAAAGATTTTGCTTTTCACATTTACACAGTGGTCCATGATCGTAAAATTTAGAGACAATATTAAAATTTTAGTAAATAAAATTTTAGTAAATAAAATTTTACAATCAGTGGCCTTACACAAAAAAACACTAAAGCCAAAAAGCGAAAATTATCGCTACATTATTCCTATAAATAAAACTTTTTCTCCCGAGTTAAAACAAAAAGTATTATTATTTACTTTAAAAACAATCGGGGCTTCCCAAAGGAATTCACTCCTGAAGTCTCTGATCCACCGAGTTCATCTGGCTAGCCGAGGTAATTTAAGCTGGTGAAGGACGGTAAGTCGTGTTAAATACGAAATCCCACTACAATATGTAAACTGTTGGGTGTTTGCTGGTTTTCCTTCTCCCTTGCTGAGCTAGCCAAGGGTATTTCCAGTAACCCTGAGATCGGGGAAGCACACTTTCTATTCCCCGGATTTAGTAAAACCGTGGCAAAATGCATGATTGGGAAGACATGGGGACTTAAACCGAGGATGGTACTTTGGCTATACACCAGAGTGGTGATGCCCACGGTGACATATTCGGCCCTGATCTGGTGGTACGCTGCCAAGAAAAGGGAAAGCATAAATAAACTAGGCAAGCTACAAAGACTAGCATGTCTAGGAATCACGGGGGCACTAAGATCAACGCCTACCGCAGCCATGGAGGCTCTTCTGGGGCTGCAGCCACTGCACTTAGTCGTGGAGGCAGAGGCCCTACTAGCGGCTTACAGGCTGACAATTAATGGATTAGATATGGCCACCCCAACAAAGGGGCACCATACCATGATCTTTAACTCTATAAAGAGATATAACATGCTTTGCATGCAATCGGATAGAACTAGCACTGTAAGGGACTTCCGAAAACCATTCAGTGTAGCAATACCTAAGAGGGGCAAGGAAAAAACCATGCAGGAGCTAGGTAACCGATACAATACCATCTGGTACACAGATGGATCTAAGACAAAGATAAGTACTGGAGCAGGTATAAGCGGGAGAAGAACAGGAGATGCCTTTGGCATCAACCTGGGCTACCACGCTACTGTATTTCAGGCAGAAGTAACTGCAATTTCGGCTTGTATGCATGAAATGATGCGGAGGGACTACATAGATAGGCGAATCTGCATCATGACAGACAGTCAGGCCGCTTTAAAGGCCTTGGAAGGAGTAGAGATACACTCCAAGGTCGTAAAACAATGCCTCGATGCACTGATAGAACTGGCAACCCGCAACAGCGTTACACTCATGTGGATGCCGGGACACCAGGGCATAAAAGGGAACGAGGAGGCGGACCGCCGAGCCAGAATGGCTGCAAATACAACCCTAATAGGTCCCGAACCTACCTGCGGGATTTCATACAAGACCGTAAGGGAAGGAATCAGGGAAATATTAAGGAGGCAGCACCTTGCTCACTGGGAGGGCCTCCCTAGACTGAGGCAGTCGCGGATGTTCATAAGGGGCCTCTCAAGCGAAGCCAGGAGTAAGGCAATGATCCAGCTGAGTAGAAAACAGCTGAGAAGGATAGTAGGACTTTTTATAGGACACTGCTGTCTGAAAAGACACCTCAATTTAATGGGGATAGTTGAATTTCCTACATGTAGGATGTGTGGTGAAGCAGATGAAGCTCCTCACCACATCTTATGTAAATGCCCGGCACTGTCGGGTGAAAGAACACGTCACCTCGGATTTCCAGACCTGGAAATCGAGGAGATAGTACAAGCACCCATCGGCTGCGTACTCGACTTTGTTGAGGAAACGCAGCTGATGGAGTAAAAACACGGAAAGGTGAAAGGTTCAGTGCAGTGGGCGATAACACCACAACCCGTTTTATAATAATAATAATGAATAATAAATATGTAGATATGATATTAATGAATTTTGAGACGTATCTACTATATTGAAATTTCAGCTTATTTTATATTAAAATGATATATTTTATTTACTATACAACTGGTTTTATTATAAGATGCAAAATATAATTTATTATTTAGGCGTAAAGGATAACATACAGCTCCACCAACGTTAGAACCGACTTTAGGGGCATGTCAGGCGCTGCTAAAATTAAAAATGTACATTCAGAAGAAGAATTTTCTCGGCGCGAATATTTAAAATCCAGAAATTATTTTGTCAAATTGCAGTCAGTTTATGAAGATTTGTTCTAAAAAAATACACTGTTTTTGTAGACAACGAAGTTCAAATGTACCTGAGAAATAACTCGATGTTCATTGGTTCATTCAAATTTTGTTGACATATTTTCCGCGTCCTTTCTAAGCTTGGTGGAGCTGTAGTTTATACCGTCTATACAATATGTGTTACGGTTCAATTTTCATTAAAGGAAATTTTAATTGTTTCCGGGGATTTTCCAAAAGGTGGCATATGGGTTCACATTTGGAAGTTGATAATTCGAAAATTTTTGTCGGCAGTGATAAGGGTGCACATTTTTCAACTTTTGATTTTTGGTAGTGAATTCGAATATCGAATTACATTAGTAGTTCCTACGTTTTTTTTCCTTTGAGAGCTTATCGGCTGACAAATAAATATTTCGGAAGTTTCCGTGTCTTAGTGGGATGTGGTTTTGTCGCCGTTATTTTTTGAATTCAAATTACCGGTTTATTGAAGCAATCTCCGTTTGGATTCCTATCTTCAGGCTGAAGATTATTTTTTCTCCAACTTTACCATCTTCGAAGATTCACACCATAAACTATTTAATTACTTTGACCCTCGAACATCAGAGGTATTGTTTTATTCAATTTTAATCAAATTCTCACGGCTTATTTTTAGGGTCTTCGTCCTTTCGACTTGGCCACATTATCGTTATTTTACCGAATTATTCTACCGAATCGAGTTTTATCGATATTGGAAATTTATCGTCTCGTCCATATTACAACCACCGTCCGCAGCACTAAATTATTCCATCTTGGCTAATTCCACCACCAACACCCGTACACTCCAGTTTCCAGGATCAACCTCCAGAACAACAGACTAAGATAAGATCTGTCGTGCCGTATGATTTATTGTTACTGTTTTTTTTTATTACGTTGTTTTTTTTTAATTCGATATTTTATTGAGCCACGCTACTAATCTATATATAATACCTTACTTGCATCTATCAACCTATTGTAGTAACCTGGATTTTATTCCAGAGGCGTGTATTACCTTATTGTGCGCCTAGTATACGTATACGGGGTTTAGTTGTACGGGTTACTTCATAACCTGTCATCGTATGTTGCATTTATTAACAGCCTTTTTTCTAAGATCAGTGGTAGCCCAATTTTCTTAAATTGCCCTAAGTTAAATTGTTCTTATCCCCTTGCCTTGTTATAGGGGAAAATCAATAAATCTACGACTGGCATTTATTTATTCTTACTTACTTGAAGTAGTGCCTAGTCCCTTATTCATCCTACCATCCCTTCGAAGTTCAGGTGGTATTTCCACGGCTATTTTACGGAGTGATTCTAAACTGCGTGGCGCTCAACTCACCATCTATCGCTCGCTCTCTGTAGTGGTCTACTTTAGCAGATCACTCCGTAATATTCTCCAAGTGCAGGTTTTAGGTCACTTTTAGGTCACACTCGGAGGTGTATAAGTTAGGGGCAGCTATTTCTCCCTTTGAGGAATGTATATTCAAGTTAGATAAACTCAACGGTTTCGTAAAAAAATTATACTTATTTATTAGAGCATTGCCATATATCTGTAGCTTCCCAATATCATATGCTGCATGTTGCATGCTAACTATTGTCATTATCATTATGTTTCGTTAGAAACCATCTGTTTTTAGCATCATTACGTAACATAATGACATTAATGTTCTCAGCTAGAGTGTATGAATGGTTCTTTAACATGTGGAATGAATTGTTTGGAAAACATATTTAATTCTTGCAATTTCGATAATTCTGATACCCTAATTTAGAATGGATAAGAAATAATTCTAGGTAAAGATCTGAATTTTCTAACTTCTTCAACAATATGACTTAAATTATGAACATTCATACTAACAGAATGGACACCATAAATTTTTATATACATGTTTATATAATCTTGGAGCAATACTTCAGCAATATGAAAGTATTTGTTGCAATACTCGCTACAAGAAAGTATTGTAGTGGCACAGCTAAGCATTAAAAAATGTTCGTAAACATTATATGCTAAATAATCTTTTAGAACAACAATACCAGTATACAATAATACTGTTCTAAATTCTGTTGCTTTCCAATATTTTAAGCATTTTAGACCACGAATAGCACGGGGAATTTCCACAGGTTTTGTATTATTCACTTCTTCCAGTCTTGTTGATAATGATTCCAGCTGCGCTCCAGATAGTTTTGTTCGGAAATTGTAACTACCCTGACACCAACCATACAAGCACTTTCTCATAACACCTAAAATGACTGTTTTAAATTTCTAATTTGATATAAAACTGAAATAATGAAATAAATTAAAAAACAGCTCATACCTAAGTCCAACAAATGAAGTGAATCGGAAACTATAATATCCTCCACCATATCTATTGGAAGTTTTTCTAATGGTGTATCTTGTTTCATATGGTCCTTATGAATTCTATTTCAAAAACTTTCATTAGTACGACGGGGACAATCTATTCTAGGAAAGCTCATATGGTGCCCATCTTTGTCCCATTCCCCAATTACTACGCACTTTAAACAACCATAAGTCGCATTGAATCCTACTACACCTGCAAAGCACCAGAAGTTTAAATGAAATTATCTATTATAGAGAGATAGAATTTGTTTGTTTCTAAATATGTTAGATATACCAACCTTTAATGTAGCTTCGTGGAGGAGAATCACAAACAAAGAATTTAACTTTTACATGAACTTGGCATCCATTCACTCGAAATCCATTATTCAAAATGTTACTAATTTCATTAACAAGAGGGGTTAAATAAGATTCCAGTGGTGGCTTTCCATGTCCATAATAAATTGCTGTAACCATTGGCTTCAGATGAGTTTTGTTTTCTACAGCAAATAGTATTGGCCAAAATTCTAAAGTAGAACTTTTAAATGGAGATATTCCATCAATATTAAAGATTAATTACATTGAAATACACTGTAGATGAGGTTGAATGTTATCGTTATTACACAACACTGTAATTAAGTTAGATTTTATTCCATTATACCAGTATTTTCCTGTACCCATTTCAGTTATTATTGTTTTCCGAGGCGTATACAATAATGTTCTACTATCTTTTGGAAGATACTCCATTCCAATAGAACGCAAATGTTATAGCAATTCATTTATTGCAGAATGTGGTAGTTTAAAAAGTAACGCCCAGTTTTGTAAGTTTTGTACAAAATTTAATTTTTCACTTAAACAGGTTTCGGCCACTTCATCTGAATCTGAATCATCTTCTATCATGGAGTAATGCAATATGCATCTATCTGAGTTTTCAAAATGTTGATCATTTTCAATAAAATGGTTGTTCGAAGAACAGTCTGAAGTAGCTGGTAATGCTAATATTTCATTTAAAACACTATCTGTTTTGGGTTTTACACTATCAGATTGAGTACCGTTTATTATTTGTTTTACCTTTCTGTAATAGCTTGATGTGTGGCGATACGGTTTAAAATGCACTTTTTTTGCAGACATTATAACTTCTACTGTTTACACGCGCGTGTATAATTAACCAAGTACAAAACTTTCGACAAAAAACATTATTTTACTACAATTACGTAATATATACTTAAAATTTAAAAAAAAAATTTCAATTGCAAGTAAAATTTACTTATTATAAGGTTTATTTATTGGCAATTTTAACTTACGAATTAGTTAAATTATTTACAAGTAAAATTATTGGTAAAACCGACGTAAATTATACCTATAATAAGATCCTAAAGTACTAATTTAAATCTTACTTGTAGGTCTGAAGATTATGTAAAAATTACATGCTGAGGTTAAATTTACTGAAAATTTCCTTATGTGCTACTTGGTGTACCCATTCTTTTACTTTAAAATAGCGTATCTTTGTAAATATTTAGTTAACTGCATCGTGCTTTCATGTTATCCTGAAAGTTTGCAGTATCAATATTAAAAATAAAGCAAAAAGAATTCCCAAAAATGTAATCAACACGTTTATTGTTTATGGGTAAATCATACCCAGTATTTAATGACTCCTCAAGAAACACCAAAACGTGGTCGATATAATGTTTGTGGATGGAAACAGAGACGGATTAATGTACCTCCACGCCCCTAGGCACATATTCATGGTGCGAACCCCTTGATAGAAAAGGTCATCCCTGTTCGGTATAATATCAATGAACTTTTTTCTTCAAGTTTTTTTGTTTTTTTTTCCAAGAAATGCCTCTCGCCACATCGACGTTTTGGTCACCCCTGCCTTGTACATATAATTTAAAACTTAAAATTTGAATTACAATTGCGCCCTTTTCTCCGAGCGCCCCTAGGTACTAGGGGTAGGTACTTAATGGGTAATCCGTCCCGAAAATATTATTATAATATAATTTTGCAGTAAAAGCAAGTAATCGTTTTCGTTACCAAGACGACTTATTCCGTGTTACGTTTACGTTACCTAGACGTAACCAAACTTCCGTTGCTGATATCGAAAGGTTTCGTTACCAAGACTTTCGAGAATCCTAAAACTGATTAAACTTAAAGCTTCCCGCTACTTACCAATTTTTATTTCAGTGGGTGGTACAATTGTTAGGTTCCTGTTTTGCAGGCATCCAAGAAGGAGCAAGTAACTTTAGAAGTTGCATCACTGCATTTGTAACAGATTGAACGAGTGAAAAGCCGGAGCTGGTGATTGTTAAAAAAAATCAGTTGATAAAATTCTCTTCCCAGAAACAACCGAAATCCTAAAAGAACCTCTTTCCTCGAACACAAAAGCCAAACCACTGAAATCCGCCGGGAGATAATCCACTTTCAGTAAACTTTTGTGATTCGAACTATGTAATAGGTATTGTGGATTTTCTCCTTATGCAAGATATATTTATAATTTAGGAAAATAGTATTTTCTTGCCAATAAAACAAAATCTTAGTATCGACTAGTTTCGGTTTAATACCATCTTTAGGATACTCTACAAGAAACGATTTTATTAAAATTCATCAAAACATATGTAATTACACCAAACAGACAACTTACGTGTCGGGAAGAAATTATTTTAAAAAACACATTCAAATAGCGGATCGACAATCAAAAATATTATATAAATTTAAAAACTCTTTCTCAATATCAACTCTCTTGCATAGAACTATTCTAAACTTAATAAAACAAAATGCACAATAAATATTTTCTTTTCATAATTAAAGTGATATAGTAATCGCTTTGTTGATAGGTAAAGCATTTGATAGAATGTTCATAAATAATGGTTTGAAACCTAAATTTAGTTGTTCATTTAAGATGTAATTTTCTTCTTAATTTTTCAATTTCGTATGCTTCCAATAGAGTCAGTTTCATTCCCTTGAAATCCCTACCAATGAGATATGAGTGGTTTTTTCTCCTGGTTCTGCTTCTTATTATTTTGTCTATCACTCTAATTTCGTATCCATTATTTCCAGCAATTTGTTTTATTATATCGAACTCCCTATTTCTTCTATCTCTTGTAAGTGGTATCGTTATTGCTCTATTTATCATGGCGTGAAATGCTGACATCTTGTGTTTGAAGCTGTGGTTAGAATTGTATGGGATGATAGAATCTGTGGTGGTAGGTTTTCTGTATATATGTCATAAGTGATTCTTTGCTGTTCTTTGATTAATGTTAAATCGAGGTAATTTATTCTATCGTTGTCTTCCATTTCGATAGTAAATTTTATGTTGTTATGCATATCGTTAATCTCAACAACGAATCCATTAAGTTCTTCTTCATTTCCTAACCATATACTGTATATGTTGTCGACGTATCTGTGCCATGTGAGTATGTTCTTAGCTGACGGTAATTTCATTATTTTGGTTTCTAAATGGTTCATGAAGATATCCGCCAAGAGCGAAGAAATTGATGATCCCATTGCTAGTCCGTCCTGCATTTTATATATTTTATTCTCGAACTCGAAAAAATTTTGTTCTATTGTTATTCTTATAAGGTTTAGTATATCTTCAACAATTTTCTAGATATTTCTTAACTAGTTCAAGGGTTTCTACAACAGGGATGTTCGTGTATAAGCTGATCACGTTTACGGATACCATTTTACATTCTGTAGGTAGTTGTACTTTATCTAGTTCCTTTATTAGGTTCATTCCATTGTCTATTGTGTATTTAGGTTTGTATTTTAGGTGGTATTTGAATATATTATTTATCATTTTAGCAATTCCATTTATTGGGGAATTGATTGATGATACTACTGGTCTTCTTGGAATGTTTTCTTTATGTAGTTTTGGCTGTGACGATAATCTGGGGCATCGAGGGTTCATAGGTATTATGTTCTTTGTGTCATTGGTAAAGTTAACCATTGTGTCCATAGCAGATTTGTATGTTTTCTTCGCTCTTTCGACAAATGCCTCCATTGGATTCTCGGCGGGAGAAATCTGTATCGGGAACACTCCTGAGCGATCCGAGCCACAGAGGGGTCAGAACTCAAGAAGTTTCACCGCAACAGAAACAAGATGTTTCAGATGTGGGGAGGTTGGACACTGGAAGTACAGCTGTCGCAACCCGGCGAAGCTGAGTTGCTCCTTCTGTGGGAGACAAAACATTCGCACCATAGATTGCAACTGTAACCGGTTCTCGAGAAAGAAAAAAAAATCACTGCACACTAAATAAAATTGAAACCGGGTGCGACACCGACGAAACAGAGATATTACCCCAGAAACCCGAAGTTTCAGGCGATAACAAATGAGAAGGTAGACGAAATGCTCCAAGCCGGTGTTATCGAGAAATCCACCAGTCCGTGGAGCTCGCCAGTTGTGTTGGTGAAAAAGACGTCTGGTATGTACCGCTTCTGTGTGGACTTCCGTCAACTGAACCAGGCCACGGCTGCGGACGCCTATCCGATTCCCTACATACAGGGGATACTGGACAAACTGAGAGGTGTAAAATATATCAGTACCTTGGACCTGAAGGACGGGTATTGGCAAGTACCCCTCTCCTCCGAAAGCCGGCCACTGACCGCCTTCACCGTGCCGGGTAGAGGGCTCTTGCAGTTCACCGTCATGCCTTTCGGACTCCACTCGGCGTCCATACGTTCCAAAGACTCTTGATACAGTCATCGGCCCCGAATTAGAACCCCACGCTTTGTTGCGTTCAACAATCTATTAAATTTTTTAAATTTAAATTTATTCAATTTTAAAAGTTTGAGGGTCCCTGGATTAAAATATTGCCGCGATAAGTCAGGAATTTACTTGCAAGACTTTGCAAGTGGTGGTACGTTTTAGGAGGGGTTGGTTACTCGTGGTACGTTCAAGGACTAGCGTTCCAACTACTAAAGGAACAAGACGTTTAAATTAAGTTCCGTTTTTCACTCACAAGAGTGTTTCTGTAAATCTGTTTTTATCAGAGATTAATCTGTTATTTGGGAATACCTAATTACGTTGTATTCAGTTAATTATATTTTCTGAAATAAATTGTGGAATATTTGGAAATTTATAATACTATTTGGAAACTTATAATACTATTTGGTATATTTGGAAATGTATAATACTATTTGGTATATTTGGAAATTTATAATACTGTTTGGAATATTTGGAAATTTAATATCTATTATTTGGAAAATTTGGAAAATCTAACTATCATAGATGATTACGAAAAGTATCTTTTTGCAATAGTGGAGTTAGTTTTGGGATGAACATCTTAACAGGGTTTACTTCGTTGAAATTAAGAAAACAATGTCTTATCTACGATATATGCAAGGTTAGTGTGTTTAAGAATTTATTATAAACGAACATTAAAAAATAGTAAGATTTGTGATTTTGGATTTATCAACCTATCTAACTATAAGGACTATATTGTTGCATGCAAGACTTAACTTTTATGTATATTGTGTTTTATTATGGGAATTATATATTATTTTATTTTTGGTGTTGTAATTATTGTGTAGTTCCTTTTTGCCCCTCAAACACTTACGCCCAAGCTATTTTCCGCTCAGCTGCCGGGCAACAAAAAGCCCAAATAAATAACGGGGTAACAGCTTTCTGCTATCTAGACCACGGGTCGGCAACCTTTTTCAGATGGCGGGCCATTTTCAAAATAAATTTTTTTATGCGGGTCGCACATACAAATGTAACTTAAATAGTGCTTTTATAATTATATTATACGAGTATAAATATTATTAAAAATAAATATAGAAAAAATTTATTATTTATTTGCATGCTATAATAACAATAATGTCAGAGAAAAAAAATTTTACAATTTTTAAAAGGAAAAAAAATACAATTCCAATTACATATTGTTATATTAGTGTAAATTATATTGTATAGAGGGCAGTACGCCATTGTAAAGAAAGATACAGAATTAGATTTTAGTTAGCATGTGATGTTAGTAGATACAAGAATAAAGTTAGTTCATTTACACAATCTATTATTGAGTTTAATTAATACTATTAAGTGCTACCTCATATACAACAGGTTGTATTTGCAGTCATTCTGGCCCGGCGGACCGCCTCTTCGTTCCCCTTTATGCCCTGGTGTCCCGGTACCCACATGAGCGTAACGCTGTTGCGGGTTGCCAGTTCTATCAGTGCATCAAGGCATTGTTTTACGACAGGTAAGTTTTATCCAAATATTCTAACTTTAACCAAAATATCTCAATGGCGGCCAACGATTTTTTTATCTCTCCTAGATAAATACTCAAAATTTTCATATCCAATCCAATACAATCGGACGCTTAAATTCGTCTTACTGACTTCTGTAATTTTAGATCTAAAAACCAAATTTTCACTTTCACGCAAGTGAATAATCGCATTTAAAATTTCAACTTTATGTCGAATCAGCATAAATTCGACCATGCCTAACGAACATGCCGTTCGTTGTTACCCATTTCCGCTTTCTTGCCAGACGCCTCTACAAAAACTGTTCCATCATTAGAAAACTAAAATCTCTGGTAACCTAAAGTTGTGCTCTCACAAATTACTTTGATTAACACTTTATTTTATGTTTCAGGACTCATCAAGATCACCGGCACAAACATTTTTAAACAAAATTTTGCAAATTGTCGAGGTGTTAATTTGGTACATTTTATCTATCTTTAGCCGTCCCTTAAATAAAATTCTAATCGCCTTTACTTACAGAACCTATTGACTAAAGATAACAAAAACCGTCCTCAGGTTGATTGTATCACGACAATATATTCCCATTTACCAGATTCTGACTAACAGGTCAGCGCCGGAGTTGGTTGCTACGCAACTAATACGCGGCGAGGGCCCACTTCAAGTGGGTTACCTCACTTAGCCAGCATAGGGCTCTAACCACAACCACTACAAGTCCTTCCTCACCGACGGGGAGTTAGAGAGTTCGGTTTGTCGCCATTAGCGGGTCATAAGGTGCGTTGCAACCTCTGCCGCTGGTGGGATTTCCTAGCTCTCGGGAGGGTGGGGTGGGCGGTTGTGGTTTGGCTCCGGGTAGTGTGGGCAGCCAGCCGTTTTGGCGGTCTATCTCTTAGGAAGAAGAGATATCCGTGTTTCCCCCGGACACTTTTTCAGCTTGCGCTGCTTAAGTTTGAGTTGTTCCCCTCGCCCCTTTTAGCTGGAAGAGATTCAGTTATGGTGGGTTTCATAAAGGTATCTTAAAATTTAAACTACGATTAAAATTATAACCATAGTTACAACAATTAAAATGCATTGTTGTTATATTGTTTGAATATCATAATCTTAGTTTGAATTTTAAACCTCTTTTGTGAAACCCAGCATTAGTGTGGCAGTGGATTGTGTGAACAGATTGCCAGTCTGTTTGGTGATTGGCCCTTCCAAGAGTGTCCGAGAGAGAGCTTAGTGTCGTTACCAGGAATCGAAGTCACTTAGTCTACAGCTCAGATCTACATTTCCAGACCAATCTTAACCTCCACTCCCTTTAACTTCGGACTTCGGTTCCACGTTTAGCAGGAATCTTACTAATCGTTTTGCCTTATCCTCCGTTCTTCTGCTCACAGTTTTGCCGTTAACTGCGGGTCTGGATTACTCGTGAGTGTCTCCGGCCGCCGTTAAGGCTCTCTTGCGCGCAGGATTGGAGATGTCAGGTGAGTTCACCTTCGTCTCGGGGGGGGGGGGCTCAGCAGTAGAGCCTACGTAAGTTTAGTCGTGAGGATTGAGCACGAGTGCTGTATTCAGCGTTATACTGGAACGATTGACTGAAGAAGTTTGGTGAGAAGGGTCGCTTGCTGTCGGGGGATCATCCTACAGTAGTGACCTCTCCGGGTTGCTTGTGGCATCCTGCATGAAATTGCAGGTTGCGTAGTTGGTTTGAGATTGAGTAATAGTAGAAGTGTCCAGAAAAACGATTGGTGAAAAAGGCCGCTATCTGCGGGAGGACTTCCTCTTACATTAGCGGCCTTTCAAGGTGGACTTTGTTTATCCTGCTGCGTGGAGTTGCAGGAAGTGGTGTTAGCTTGGAGCTGAGTTACGGTTGAAATGTCCAGAAATTGATTGGTGAAAAAGGCCGCTATCTGTTGGAGGGTTCCTCGTACAGTAGCGGCCTTGTAGGGTTTCTATTATTGAAGTGAAGTTAGGGGTTTGAAACTTTTTGGGATGAAGTGACGAAAAAGAAGAAGCATTATTATTATGAATGTGTTAATGAAGATGTATTAGCAAGAATGAGCATTGTTATTATGTATGTGACTATGAAGATGTATTGGCAAGAAAGGGGGCGATGTTTATACGCTGAAGGCGTATATTTTGTTGTTGTTGGTATTTGGGGAGGGAAGGATGTGTTGCGGATAACTCTCACGTGGAGAAATTTTGAGAGTGGGAGGGGTCTTCCAGAACCGATTGGGTCAGTTGCTGGATGCCTTTTGAGTCTTTCCGTAGTAGCTTTTGCGACTGCTGCTTAGAGTACCTTAGGAAACGTCCTTCCTTTGGTGCTCCTCGTGGTGGCCGTGGGACCTGTGGGGTCTCACAACGTCCACTTGCATTGTGTCGCTGGGCTATTATCGGGAACTCATGTGGTTGTATCGTTCGAGGTGAGAGAGAGTATTCGCAGAGAGGCCGGACTGAGCGTCCTGCAGCTTGCTTTTTGCGGCCTTAGGCTTTTAGATTCCTGTTGGTTCCCTAGTTCCTAAGGTTCTTCTCTTCCTACTTGCTATCCTTCCTGCCTTGTGCACTAACGGAGTTCTCCAGGGTAGCTTGGCTGTTAGTCGAGTTCTCGGTCCTGTTGTGCCAGTTGCTTATGGTCTTGCCGTTATTGACCTGGGATGCAGTTTGTCATCGTACCCAAGATGAGTGCAGTTTGGGGTTTTGCCTAAGACACATGTAGGCCGGTTTCAGGCCTTAGCCTAGGACCTAGTTGTATGCAGTTTGCCATCGTACCCAAGATGAGTGCAGTTTGGGGTCTTGCCTAAGACACATGTAGGCCGGTTTCAGGTCTTAGCCTAGGACCTAGTTGTATGCAGTTTGCCATCGTACCCAAGATGAGTGCAGTTTGAGGTCTTGCCTAAGACACAGGTAGGCCGGTTTCAGGTCTTAGCCTAGAACCTTATTGCATGCAATATGTCATCGTACTCATAATGGGTGCAGTTTGTAGTCTTGCCCTGGACGCCGGGGAGGTGTTTACGGGTTGACTCTCTTCGACAGAGAGATTCCCACACTATTGCCAGCCGGTTATTTATTGTTTACCTGTTCGACATTGTAGCACCAATTGCGCTTGCACGGCCCTATTGGCGTTCGTGGGTGTACTTTACGTAACGGCTAAATCAAATCGTCGGTGGCAATGAGACGTTAACTCAGGGAGTGAGATTTTGATTGGCTTCTGCTTGCGGTTAAGGTTGGTTGACGATTCACCTAAAAGAATTGCGGCGCCAAAACTCAAAATAAAACAAATAGATTAGGAGAAGAGATTTATTTTTACGAATGATTAAAATTAAATGAAAGAAAGAATTATTAGATGGATAACTGGCACTGGTGTTGTCGGTGATGTAAAAATGGCTCTTGGTATTAATTTTGGAGCGACACTCGGGTCACACTTCTGGTAACAGGTGGGTGGTAGGAGTATCGCCAATAACAGTAGTAAAATGAATACGTCGATCATCAGTTGCAAAGGGGGAGAATTAACAAAAAAGTCAAAATGGAGACCAGTGAAGTAGGAACTCACAGTACTAACCTGTGTAATCGTACATATGCAAAAGGGCACAGAAAATGAATGCAATGCAGTTACAAATTGATAATTTAAACGCTAAAACAAAATCTCACAAGCCACTTACCCTGTTTACCTTAAAGATGACGAAAGGTTTTCTCGATACAGATCTGCCTCGATTCCTTTGTATGAAAAATAGTAATGGTGGTTTTCTACAAAATAAACAGCTGTGAGAAAAATTATTAAAGCAATTTAAATCATCCACTGCGTGAGTCTGTTAGCTATCGATACACCAGATTAGCACCAGAGTCAACCTCCACTAATATTATCTCCGACTTCACGGAAGCAACTGAATGATCTAGTAGCTACTGATTTAATCAAAAATAGACGATATCTATACTACCACCGGGGTGATGTTGATTCCAACCTCTGATAGTGATCCCCAGAGACGATAATAAGCTCCAAAATGAACTACGACTTTTCCAAAAACCAAAATGGGCAAGTTGGCGACTACAGCTGGACGTTATCTCCACGCTGGTTTCACAATTCGTCCAAAACGATATTTCCAAAATAATTAAGTACGGTTGCTCGTTCACTTTTGCTATGAACTTGTAAGTTTCTATTTGAATCCCCACAAGAATCCACAGGAAGGATTTCTTAATTCAAATTTTCTTTGTTCAATTCTGTTCTAAACTCAACGTATATCGAACTGTCGGTCGTGTTATCCATTCATGTTGATTAGCGTTTGTTAGGCGGGGTTAAAACTCGACTTTAAGAATAAAGCCGTGCAAATACCTTAAGCGAATGTAGAAAATATGTGACATGCAAAATGCATGTTACAACATTAGGCTGGTTTGAGGTCTTGGCATAGGACCGGTGCGGTTTCACCTCTCGCCAGGAGGAGTATAGTTTCATGTCTTATCTGGACTTTGGCCTTTTGTAGCCTAGTGACATTCATCGGGTTGCCCCTTGTCACTTTGTCGCTATTAGCCTTCGTGGCTCTGGGCTCGCCTTGAGGTGGGGCGGCACCTCATGGAGTTGTCGGGTCTTTTGGCTTCTGCTAAGCAGCTAGTGATTGCGTTCTCTTAGGGAGCAGCCGGTTTCCTTCCTGCTCCCTCCCGCCGTGGCGGTTGGTCGTTCCGGACTCTGTTTTGCATTATCAGCACGACCACGTGAAGGTAAGAGTCCGGACTGAGGAACACCGGGCTATGTTCGCGCCTTTTTGTGTCCCTCTGAGGACAGTGTCCTCTTGCGACTCAAGGTCCTCTCTGTCTAAGAGCTTTTAGCATCGGGCCTATAGCTACTATACCCTGCGCTTGCCACTGCTCTTGTCCCTTATGGTTCTTACTGATTCTTCTATCTTCATTACGAAGGTAGGAATCAGGTGTTCCTTGTCTCTACTTTTAGTAAAGTCTGTGGGAATCTCGTTAATCCATTCATGCGCGTCACTAATTAGATGACTAGGCATTTGACTATTTAATACATATATTTAATACTTGGTAAATATACATACAATTTCTTTCCTGTTACAAGGTTTTAAGTGAGTTTTAACAAAGTCAAATTGATACAGCATTACTATCTCAATGTACAATTCCCAATTAAGGTATTATCAAATTAAATTAAATTATAATTTATTCGGACTTGTTTGGGTCTGATGTCTTCTTAGCATTTCTTTTATTCTTATGACTTCTCCGCGTCGTTGGTTGGACTGACTCGACACGGCTTTAATGGACGGATTGTAGTAAGGGTCCTTCTGCCGGAGGGCTCTGGACATCACACATCTTATCTGAAACAGAGAAGAGCCCGAAGGCCATTATGTGCAATTAGTTATAATCAGTGTGGGCTCGTGCTATGGAGACGGACGTTCGAAGAACATGGTAAACAAAATCTTTTATTACTCGGAGGGGGACTTTTAGAGCTTTTAAGGAGTTTAGCGTAGTGTGTGGTACCGCCCCTCTCGAGCCGAGGATGATTGGCAATATCTCGACAGTCTTCTGCTTGCCCGCCTGGAGTACCGGCTTCAGTCGCTCGTATTTTCGGATCTTCTCCACAGCGGCGTCCTTTAACGAGGTTTCAGTCTCGAATCGTACGGAAACGTCGATCACGTAGATCCGGTTCGTATTTTCGATTACGAGGTCCGGTTTGACCAACGCGCTCCATCTTCTACGACGAATGATTGTTCCTCATAAACAGTGTTCTTGACCTCTAGGTGTTTGGCGATGGCTTGGACGATGTGATTATGCCTGTGGATACGAGCGCCTTTGCCGGCAACACATTCACCCAACACGTGCCCCAGAGTCTCTATCTTGGTGTGGCAGTGTCTGCACATGGGGTCGATGTGAGTGTAGCCGGCGCGCTTGATAGCTTCCCGCACGCCGTAGATGTTAGTTCTCATTTTAATGGTATCAATGTATTCGCCTGGCCGGAGGGAATTCTCATTGAGGAGCCAGGCGTTAGCGATAGGATTATCTCTGAAGTTATTTATACCTTTACCCTGCGACCCCTGCGCAGACCACTGAGAATGTTCATGCCTTTTTAATTCCAGTTTTTTGCGGGCTATTTCCATATATGAGGCAGGGATAGCTATCTGCAGCTGCCTGGCGTGTCGCCTGATTCTGTCCCCGAAGTCACCCATCGTAGCCAGCTCCCGCAGCAAAGGATCTCGGTCATTGGCAAACTTGGAGAGTGCTCTGACAGCGTTAACAGAGATAAGTTGTGTAAGGCGGGGAAAACCCAGCCCGCCGTCTCTCGTTCTCGAGTAGAAGAGGTGACTAGTGACGCTGTCAGGGAGATGGAGGAACCTCTTACAAGTTTCGCGTATAGCGTCGTCGATAGTTGCCAATGACGTTTTTGAGGGCGAATCGATGGAAAATCGGTGGATGAACTTCGGGACGATATATTGACAAAGCAGGGATGCCTTTTGAGTGGGTTTAAGCACCAGGCGCTTGCACCTCTGCGCCGCTTCTATTATTTTAAGGTAGTGTTGTTTGTTGGAAAGATGATTCGAAGATGGTGTAGGACACCCCGAGATATTCGAAATGTTCGTCAATCTTATAATTTCTCAATTTATTGCCCTGGATTTGGACGGACAAGTCCTCGGCGACCCAAGTTCGCCGGCAGTGCCTGAGATGAAAGGCGGCAGATTTTGAAGCAGAGATCCCCAGCTCAATGCCGTCTAGACACGAAGACGTTAAGTCTAGCAGCGATTGGAGCTGTTCGGGATTGTTCGCCAATAACATGAGGTCATCGGCGAACGCTAGGATGGACAAATTTCTGCCGGAAATTATTTCGAAGCCATTCTCCCCCTCGACCGCAGTTATTGTTGGGTCTAGTACGAGATTAAAAAGTAAGGGAGAGAGTGGGTCGCCTTGTTTAACCCCTCGAAGGAGTGGTATACTGGAAGTAGTGCCTGAAATGGTGGTTGTGGCTCCGTTATACATGCCAGTAGATGAACAAAGCGGGTTCTAGACCAATCTCCGAGCAAGTAGCGTGATGGTGGATGGCATGAGGTAGTTGAAGGGGGTGTTGCTCTTAGACTCTGCGGATGAGTGAAGGGTAGTTGTAGAGTGTTCTTTGCTTACAGGTTGTTAGGGGATGTAAAAGTCGAAGTGAAGGTGTTTGTTGGCAGGGTGGTCGTCGCGGGGCGGGTGTAAGCTTATCGATGGCTAATTTTATACATCATTATTATGATGTAGTACATATCGAATTTGCGGAAGAAAATATACTTCCTAGTGTAATACGTCATTTTCTATTTAGTTCAATGTTACAATTTTTTTAATCTAATTAATAATTTTACACATCATTCAATACGGTGACCGGACAGAACAGGACTTGAAAGAACAGAACATGACAGAACAGAAAATGAAAAAACAGAACAATGAAAAAACAGAACATTGACAAAAGAGAACTCTGAAAAAACAGAACACTGAAATAAAAGAACATTGATAAAAGAGAACATTGACAAAACAGAACTTTGAAAAATGAGAACATAAATTACTAACTACTTGTTTGAGGTCCGGCTTCAGAAACTAAAATTAAGAAATTTAATTAAATTTCTAATAATTAACCAATAGAATATATCTAGTATCACTGTGATAATAGTGATAATAGAGATAATAGTGATAATAGATTAAAATCATAGCCAACTACAAAATTCGCCTATATAAGTCCAAAGGAATTGAGACAAAATAGAAAAGGGAGAAGACCGAACAAACAGAGTATTGGAACACGAGCGAACGAAGCAACGATTCGAATTACGAGCGACCAACGACCACAAGCGTCCGCAATCACAGCCACACACAGTCTTCTCCGACGAACGAGTACGACCTCAATAAATCCATTAACCATATATTTAGTAGCAACGACTATCCACCGTAGCTACAATTTTATCAAACAATGGAATATTCATTGACGCAGAAAGGAAATAGAGTTCTTTTGTACCAGGGGTATGAATATACTAGAACTAGTGCCCAACATTGCACCGCAGAAAATTTTGATTGATTTTGAGAAAGCATGTATTTGTGCTGCTCGGATTGCTTTCCCGGAAGCAGAAATCAAAGGTTGCTACTTCCACTTAAACCAAAGTTTATTACGAAGAATTAACAGTGCAGGCTTGAAAATAGAATTTGAGTCTGACATTGATGTAAAGTTAAAACTGAAATCTCTGGCTGCTTTGTCGTTTATTCCAGCAGAAGAAGTGCGACCCGTATTTGACAATCTAGCTGCGACATTTCCCGACGATGATCGCTACAACGATGTGTTGACGTATTTTTTTTCCACATACATAGCTGGTGTTGCAGGAAGATCACCGCAATTTCCTATCGCGTTGTGGAACCATTTTGAAGCCGCTGGAGAAAATAGCCCCAAAACAACAAATTGTTGTGAAGGTTTTCACAATTCTTTAAATTCCATATTTCACTGCAGCCATCCCAGTGTATGGAATTTTTTGGATGGATTGCAGCGTGACATTGCTTGCCAACGTTTGTTGTTAGCCAATGCACAAACTGGCCGCCTAGAAGTAAGAAAGAAGAAGTATGAGAATCTTGGCATACAAGTGGCAGCCGTGGTTCAGGAATACGAAAGTTATGATGATAAGTTGAGATTCTTGCGGCGGATGGCAAACTTGCAATGATTTGCAGTTGTTTTTTATTTTTTGTTTTATTTTTATTTGAATTAAAATAAAATTTATATAAATTTATTATTCTCATTTTTCCAAGTTCTGTTTTGTCAATGTTCTCTTTTGTCAATGTTCTTTTATTTCAGTGTTCTGTTTTTTCAGAGTTCTCTTTTGTCAATGTTCTGTTTTTTCATGGTTCTGTTTTTTCATTGTTCTGTTTTTTCATTGTTCTGTTTTTTCATTTTCTGTTCTGTCATGTTCTGTTCTTTCATGTTCTGTTCTGTCATGTTCTGTTTTTTCATGGAATCGAATCACAATTTCGTTGAAAGAACACAAATTTCTAAAACAAAAAAATAAAAACAAAATAATTTTTTAAGTTCTTTTTATTAACCTCATAAAATTTCGATTTTACAACTATTGTAATATACAAGATGGACACAATGGAACTTATTGTTAGCTTTTATAGATATCTTTGAATAATTTTCATGTATTGAATTAGATAAAACTTTGTATTCCAATAATGGGGGTAATTTCGGTGGAATTTTCATCGGAATCATCAGATTCATCAGAATCATTTGAATCCGATACTTGTGTAGATATCATCGAATAATTTTCCGGTATTGAATACCCACAAACATCATGTCCAATCATGGACCATTTTGGAGATATTAGACCATGTTATGTTCTAGGAATATCCCCATTCTTCCAATTTCCTATAACGACTGCACAAAATTTTACTAACATAAAATGTATGACTCATTGCAAAACTGTTTTCTTATTATTCTTATTAATTTCACATACTTATAATGTATAAATAAAATAAAGACTAAAATACTATTAATTATCACATAGATACTTATAATGTATAAATAATTGAAAATAAAAAAATCTTATGAAAGATTAAAATACTATAAATCTTCAACGTCCTTCAAAAAATGAGATAAGCTAACTGAAGTGAATGAAATTTGTTAACGTTATAAGCTAATAGACAATGACGTCACGTGGGGCTGTTGGACAGTAGCACACCCACAGGAAAAATTACCACGATGGACCTTGGCATTTTCCCATGTTATTTTACATAAGGAATGGCTTACAACTCTTGGTGCCTATCCAGCGATTTATAATTATTATTAAAATCTTCTACAACATTGTTTTTATAATTAGAAATATATTCAAGCATACATTGATCTTGGATTGAATTCGTATTACAAAGATCTTTGATTATATCTATTACTAGCTGGATACCCGGCTTCGCCCGGGGTCTCTTTAAAAATAAAATACTTTGCATTAGTCTACGTACTTTTGTCTATCTATATATAGTTATGGATAGACGGCTTCACTCGGGGTGTTATTAAAAATAAAACGCTTTGTTTATGCCTGAAGTATTTTGATGTAGGCTCTTGGACTTCGTGCAGCAACATTCTGAAAAAGAATTAAAACGGGTAGAATGGATGATAAAATTTATATATTTATTTAAACCAAAGTAACAATATTTAGGTACACTCTGTATATATATTTATCATAGCTGACCCAACGGACGTTGTCTATTATTATTTTATTGTAATGCTAAAGGATACACAATATTTTTGGTAGTTCCATTCGGTGAATAAATGTACAAATTTTTTGGTGTGCCAACTCGGGAGCAAGCAACATACAATTGGCCGTGTGAAAAACACGAATTCTCCAAATTCAAGCCCGCAATAGTTAATGATTGCCCTTGTGCTTTGTTGATTGTAATCGCGAAGGCAAGACGCAAGGGGAATTGAAGCCGCTTGAACTGGAATGGTAAATCGTTGGTAATCATCGGTATGCGGGGAATCAACACATCTTCCCCTTTGAATTTGCCACTGATGATTGTTGCCTCGATCAAATTTGGTGTCAATTTTTTTATGGCCAGTCTGGTTCCGTTGCACAGTTTTGGCGCTTTCAAGTTTCTAATGAGTATAACCGGTGACCCAACTTTCAATCTCAATGTGTGTGGTGGCATTCCAGGTGGCTCTAGTGAATTTAGAAATTCGGTAGGATAATTGACTGCTTGTTCTTGCTCCATCAGTGTATCTATTGATTTGTATTTGACTGATTGTCCGGGCAATTTCAATTGAATTTGTTCATTCAGCTTGTTCACATCGTCATTTTTGGGGGCTAAAATTGCACGTTCGCACAGCCAATCAGGATTTTTGTAGTTGCTCGTTAAATCTTGGAAAACCTTGTTCACAACAGCTTGAATGTTCGGCTGCGTTTGACAAAAATTGGGCGGAAACGAAATCTCATTTGTAGTGCGATCAATTGGAATTTTGCCATTTCCGATATCCAAAAGTTGTTTTGAAAACGTTTGGGCAGTCGCATCTTGTAGTAAATGCACACGCATGTTTGTCGAGAGCGTAATTTTTTCAACTCGGTTCCATAAATACGATGCTTTTAAGCAAGCGTTCAGTTCATCAGCAGGCGTTGATCGAGGTATAACGGGCAAAGTTTGGCGAAAATCACCCGCAAGAAGTATCAGAGCGCCTCCCATAGCTTGGTTTTTTCCTCGGAAATCGCGCAGAGTCCGGTCCAGCGCTTCGAGCGATTTTTTATGGGCCATAGTGCATTCGTCCCAAATGATAATTTTGCACGTTTTAAGGATTGTGGCCATACCAGAATTTTTGCTGATGTTACATGTTGGTGTTTCGGTCTGGTTGAAATTCAACGGAAGCTTGAGTGCTGAATGTGCTGTACGTCCACCGTGGAGTAGCGTTGATGCAATTCCCGATGATGCCACTGCGAGTGCGATTCCATTCTGCATTCGAACCGACGCCAATATCAAATTGATTAGAAAAATTGTTTGCCTGTACCTCCCGGAGCATCAAGAAAAAAAATTCCGCCATTTGCGTCGGTTAGACCTTGCATGATTTTGTCGTAGGCATTTTTTTGATCAGAAACTAAAAGTCTTGTTTGCGTTTCCACAAATGTTGTTGCTGGGCTACGTCGAAGTGCTGTTCTCGCACCAGGTCTCTGTCTTGCACATCATTTCTGTCTCGTATGAATACATACATCCATTTTTATATATATAGATTTGGAGTTGCATTTAATATCGTCGGTGTTTTGTAAAAAGGGCGAATACGCTATTAAAAATAATAGCTTATTCGCCCTTCTTACAATACAGCGACGATATGTCGTCCGAATGCTCCTGATTTGGATCAATAAATTTTGAAAAATACAAATACAGGGTTTGCTACAATTTCGGTTTTTTAAATTTTGCTATTGTCGAGCAACCTGCGGACGCGACGGTACTGTTTGTGTTAGAATCTCGTTAATCTATTCATGGGCGTCAGGTAATCCCACATATTTTATTAAAGTTTGTTGAAAGCCGTTCTAAAGTAGCCTATCTTCTTCGCAGCATCGTAATTAGCTTATACACCAAATTTCATAAAGATTGGTCAAGCGGTCTAGGAGTCTATAAGGAACATACATACATACATACATACATCCATTTTTATATATATAGATAGATATCAATATCTGATTTTAGTTTATCATTTACACATTTTAATACACTAACATAATATTCATGAAAATTTAAATTTGAAAGATATTTTATTATATTTAAAATACGAGAATTTGAACTAAGAATTTCCGATGTCTCGTAATCCTCGAGTTCAAAATCAATGCTATTTTTGGATATTGTTATGCTTCTAAAGTATTCCAAAATAGGAGCACAAGAAATATTGGTACCCCAAATAGTAGTGTAGATATAGGGATCATTCGCTTCTCCAAAGTTCTCTTCAAACATGCGTCGAAGTGTTTCTATTAATTCCTTCCATTCTTCTACACCAAAAGATATTAGATGTTCATCATTAACTAGGTGAATTGATGGTTGAATATTTCGAGCAGAACTTAAACCACAATTTATAGAAAAATCGGTAAACTGTAATTCATGTTTATGATTATGTATCAATAGGGTTTCACATTGAATCCTAATATGGTTAGTGTAATATTCGTTATTTCTCGCCTATTGATTATAGGTAAATATATTAAATTTTGAGGTACCTACTTCGTCTATGGCAAAGCCCGGATCCACTCCAATTGCAAATTCGTAGATCGTATGAGACGGTTTAGTATCATAAAATGCTCCTGTGGTTATATTACAATTTATTTGAATTGTTCTAACCTTGCTTATATCGACTGGAAGATCAGATTCGTGTACGTTATCCGGTTCTAATATACGTTTAGAAAATCCCAAAATTGGTCCAATGGTATGATTATCGTATGCAAAATTAAATACGTACTTCTCGCTATAAATTTCACACTTTAATGTATTATGATTAGGTTTTAGAGAGAAGTATTTATCATAGTCCTCCTTTTTTATAGTTTTTGGAATTAAATGTTGTAAATAATTTTCTATATCCAAAATTTCATAGGATCCAGTCGGTAATGTAATCGTTTTCTGTTTTTTCTTTTTATTAGTAGTAGTAGTATAATAATCAATGTAATAAAATTTATTTTCACCTTCGTAAATATTCGGAATGCTATTATATGAATGAAAGCCTATCAGAGCTAATCCGTATTCAGCTTCAGGATCGAGTGATAACGGATTTGTAAAATCGATAGTTAACACGTGATTATTACTTTTTAATGTAAAAATATATGACATGCTAGGTGCTTTATTTACTACTAAAGATTTTCAAGATTTTACATGTTTATATTGCGATGTTCAAAAGCGTAAAAGCGTATCTTAATACAAAAAAAACTTAAAGAGTTACCTTTGGAACACCCATCACTATTATTAAAGCTTGCGATTCTTATGATTATCTTTATGATGAAAAATTAAGCAAGTTATAAATATCAAATGTAATTTAATCACTTATAAAACGAAATTTCAAATATTACAAAAAAAGCACAGTTTGATCAAGTTGTAATTTATAAATTGTTATAGAAAATTGTGATGTTTTTGATCTTAAACCGCATAACATCGGCTCACCAAATAAAACAAATACACCAAAACTTGAAACTTCAATCTCATTTACCTTGTAATTGTCTCAACTTCTAGATAAAGTTTCAAATTTGATGGCAAAAATAATACAAATATCAAATAATCAATTTTATCGTTGTTTCACTGGACGTAAAATTAATCGTTTTTGCGCTATAAATGTTCTCACCCTGTTTGTTGAAGTCTTCTTAAATTATGTTGCTTGTTGTTTCTTTAGTTTCTTGGTTTCTTAATTTTCTTTTTATGTTTTCACCTGCTGTGGTGAATAAATTTAATCTTCTTCTTCTTATCAATTTTCACAAAAAAAACACTCTTACTCTAAGTTTGCTATCTCAGGTAAGTAATTATTGTAATCATATAATTTATCAATTAATCTTATAATTTTATTTATCAATTTTAATTAAATCTTAGTATTATTTAAATTTTGTGACTCTGGGCTTTAAATTTCGATACTTCTCGAAACAACGGCCTTGCCCAGAATGAGTTACTTTTAAAATTGTTCTCCCTCCTTTAATTGTTTAGCAAATTTTCAACGTTGAGCTTTGCAGTGGTGGAACTAGTAGATTCGGCGCACTATTTAAATTATTTCACGTATCCACTTTTATTAAAAAAACACTTATTTAATAATAAACAAAGTTTAATGCCATGGCTTCTTTGATAAATTTGGCGTTTGTCTTTTCATTTAAAGATCGTGGACCAAAAACATCTTTTAATTTTTTATTAGAAAATTCTAATACAAGATCTCAAATGTGCCTTCTTTTCTTAATAAAAATCAAACAATATGTGAAACCGAATTAATTATCATCATAAAAATTAATCAAAAGTAATCTTAAGTTCTTACAGCAAAATTTAATTAAAAGGTTTTAACTTTTATTCTTGTTTTTAATGTTAAATCTTAATTAAGAGGTCTGTGTTAAATTGAAACATGACAATATATAACTTCCTCTAAACAATAATTTCATAGTTTATTGTTTTCTACATGTTTGATACAAGAATGTTAAACATAAATGTCCACAGTTAATTTCATTATAATTTTGATAACTATCATTATTATATAAGATTTTAACCTTATTTCCTAAATATTTTACGAGTTCCTGAGGCGGTTTAAGCGCCCCAAAACTATAGAAATATATTACTTTATTGTTTCTTTTAACATACGCTACCCAATGACTTCCAGGATTTTTATAAGAATCTAAATTAAGTATACCACATTCGTTAGGGTGTGGTGGACTATTTTTTGGTAAAGTATCACGCATAAAAATTCCTCTAAAATGCAGTATCCTTAATTTTTTTATATATTTAACTAAATCTTGATCGTTTTTTGACCGCTTCTTTAAAAATAAACCATATCCCCCTTTAACATTTTTTCTAAGATATAATCCTGATCCTTTTCTACCAATTTCCTCCATAGTCTTATTATGTCGTTTATCTTCTTCAAGTTTCTTTTTAGCATTTCTCGAATCGATCACTGTTTTTGCTACAGCACTTGCACCACCTACAAGAATTAGTATAGTATACAAGAGTACGTATATTTCTACGACCTCCTGTTTTTTTAACAGCTATACTTGCTGCATTAAGTGCTATCATTGAAGCTTTTTTTATTGCGGTTGTATTATTTAAATTTAAATCCTCAACATGTTTTTTCTTTAAACTTCTTCTAACATGATCTAGAATACCGCGTTTAAATGGAATCTTCTTCCTAGCTTTCATCCCCATTCCAAGTTTACGTTTCGTTTTCATAGCTGTTGTACGAACCAGGCTGCAGCTTTTTCACCAAACTTTGCGTCTTTCGACTTTACTCTTTCCCACGCTTTATTTTCCAAAATATAATCAGCTTTATGTCTATCTTCTAAAGATTTATTTTTCGAATAGCTAATATCATGTATTTTACAAGCACTATCGAGTGGATTTACCCCTTAATCTCCTCTTTTTAAGCGTTCTTCTAGGTGGGTACCTGGTCCACAGAATTGATATCCAGGCAAGTGTAATTCGAAAGGTAGGCTATTAATTAATGAATTTAATACACCACTACCTTGATGATTGTATGTTAACATGAGAACTGATTATGTATAAGGAGTGATTAGGTTATTTATAGTTTTCAAATCTTATAATATATTATATTATATCTAAAACATGCATACCTAACGTCTACATTATAAAACATCGAGTTCTTTCAACGAAATTGTCCATCGAATGTACACCCGCGAAGAGCTTATTATCGTTATCTCATAATAGATTTAATGATGTGTAAAATTATTAATTAGATAAAAATTATTAGATTTAACATTCACATTGAACTAAATAGGAAGATGATGTACATAACAGGAAGCATTTCTTTTATCAAGCAACACCCGCGAAATCGTTATCTCATAATAGTACTTAATGATGTGTAAAATTATTAATTAGATTAAAAATATTATTAGATCACATTGAACTAATTACATATTATACAGGAAGCATTTTCTATTTTGGTCTTGCTAATCATCAAGCAACACCCGCTACTATCATTGTTATCTCATAATAGTAACATTGAACTAAATAGAAAATGACGTATTACACTAGGAAGTATATTTTCTTCCGCAAATTCCATATGTACTACCTCATAATAATGATGTATAAAATTGGCCATCGATAAGCTTACACCCGCCCCGCGACGACCACCCTGCCAACAAACACCTTCACTTCGACTTTTACATCCCCTAACAACCTGTAAGCAAAGAACACTCTACAACTACCCTTCACTCATCCGAAGAGTCTAAGAGCAACACCCCCTTCAACTACCTCATGCCATCCACCATCACGCTACTTGCTCGGAGATTGGTCTAGAACCTGCTTTGTTCATCTACTCATGCCCATCACAACTTGGGCGAGAGCTTTGGGTGTCCGGGTCCGAACTAGGGCCCGTTCAATGGCAGTGTGGGGAATCATATCGAAAGCTTTCGAGAGATCAAGTTGGGCAACGCAAAGTTCTGATTTTTTGCCTCTTCTTATGGCTTCGTCCAGGAGAACGGTGTTAATGTGGCACCCATTACCTGCCACAAATCCCCTCTGCCTGATAGAGGTGGAAGTCACAGACTCGACTCTGGCCTTGACACAGGACGAAAATAAACGTGCGAGCAGAGAAGCAATGGTGAGGGGCCTCCAGTTCTCTGGTTTTGAAGGATCTTTGTCCTCTTTGGGGATCATAGTCGTCCTGTTGTTCAGCCAAGCCGTGGGATATCTCCCGGACAGAAGAATGATGTTAAAAACTAAAGAAAGCGCATTTATGACCCCATGTGTGCGCAACCCCAATTTCATGACCCCATCCGGCCCCGGCGCTCCCCTTGTTTTTAGCTTATTTATAAGTTTACCTATTTCTAGTGTTGTGATGGTTGCCACGGGTGGATCATATTGGAAGCTATCGCCCGCCACCACCCCGTCCCCACCCCAGAGCTCCTTATAGAGCGCTTCTATTCCCCCCAGTGGAAGCGCGGGCTTTGAGTCGCCCGCTAGATCGTGTATATTACCAGTGATTACTAAGTTGGCCAGTTGGGAGGGATTTTTCTTAAACAATTCTTGCGTTTTTGCGAATCTAGTTCGCCTTTCTTGTGTTCGTTTGGAGAAGCATGATGATTGCTTTTGTGGTTTATTTTTACCACCAACTTTCTCTGACTTGGCCAACTGGGAGATCTCGTAGATAGCCTGGTCGAACTCGCCAAGTGTAGGAATTCTCTCCATTAGAATGTTTTGGAGAGACTTGGCGCTGGATAAAGTTTGCTCAATTTCCAGGATTTCAGCTCTGAGGTTATTACGCCAATTCTGATGGTAATTCTCGTTGTTATGGTGCAGGGGAGACGCTAGTGTCTCACCTGTTGTTGCTGACAATGCGGAAGTATCATGCAACGTGGCGCCAGGAGTCGCAGAAGACTCTCTGTCGATAATATTAGCGCTGGGAGCACCTACTGGCTCCTTTGTTGTATTTAGAGTAACCCCAGAGCATTCATTGGAGATCATGATTATAGGGGGGGGGGGCCCTGAGGGGGCTCTATGCTAGTTTGTATGCCCACTGTTCGACTCTGTGGTTTGTGGAGGGGAGTTGGCCCTGGGCGGGCGTCGACTTTATCGCAAGACAAATGCGTAGCAACAGTCGGGTTATCGCTGGGATGTTGCGTGGTGGTTTCAGTCTGGGACTCACAAGCCTTTTGGGAGGGCGTGTTAGTTCGAATCAAGCTTCGCTCGACCGCCGCCAGGTAGTCGGCATACAATTACTATATTTGCGGTGATGGTGCGTAATCTGTCGCAGTGACCTCAGTGGCGTTTGTAGTTTGAGACTTTATGCCTGATTGAAGATGTTGAGGTGTTACACATGGAGGAGTGATGTAGGGTTCGTCGCTGTCCGACGAGGCGGCGTGGTGTCGTGCCGAAGGAGAAGAAGACAATCTGCGAGGGATTTGCAATCTGAGCGCTGGTCTTCGTCTTATGCCCTGTCTTGTAAGGGCGGCGGCTGGGAGTGGTTCGAGATTTGCGCGAGCAAATGCCGGAGACAGCGGCCCGGGTTTTAGAAGAGCAGCCGGGCCTGAAGTATCGTCTCCGGTGCCGGTGAACGCTAACAGCGCTTGCGGACGAGGTCGCACCGACGGTATCCCGTTTACAGCTGTCATCCTACAAGTAGTATGAGCCCGGTTTAGCGACCCCGCCCAACGAATGGTTCCACGAACACGCTAACTAACGACCTCAATTTACGCGCTGAGTAAGCAGGCGGCACTTACCAACCCATGCGGCTCAGGCGGGTGATAGACACTACAAGGTCCGTCACCCACCCTCATTGCCTACTGGGCTGGCGGGGTTGAACACACTCCACGCCTAAGCATGTGGGCTCTCCCCTCATATAAGGGCATGTCGCATGGCTAGTACGATCATACCCGGTCCACTACCCTAGCGAACCACTTCCACTAAGAGGCCGACACCAGTGAGAGGGACCGGTGATAGCCGCTCACGGCGGGCTCCCTCTCCCCTTAGCACTCATGTTTGCAAAATTCCTTTTGCAGCGTTTGATGAGTCACCGCCGAAGTTGCTTCCGCAAGCTTCTACCCCACATCTAATTCTTGCTAGCAGCGCCTTTACTCTCGTTGAGAGATCGGTTGGCTATCAGGTAATCTTTATGGGTTCTGACATCGCGAGGTCTGCGTGTCTCCCGCTCGTGTTTGCATGGTTTCCCTTGCATCGTTTGACGAGCAACCGTCGGAGTATATTACTATATCCCCTACCACACATCGTTACGTTTGAAAGAGTCTCCGACACGGCCGGGACGACCCCCCTACTAGGATCGACACCAGCGCAGGGCCACCTGCCCGGGAGAAGACTACTCTTCATTACGTTTTCTGGGTCTGGTCGAAGCCTCGTAGAGGTCCTCGCACGCCTCGTGTGGTCTGAGGGCGCACCCACTTTTATTAGCAAAATTTCTTTTGCAGCGTTTAAAAAGCAATCGCCGATGTGTATTTCTACAACATCTACCACATATCGCTTACGACTCTTTCTGCGCCCTTTACCCTTTCATTGCTGACCGGGATTGGGTGGCTGCTTGGGAGCCGTTTTAGGGGTAAACACCATGCGGTCAAGCGTTTACCCGCGCTTGCTTGAATTTCTTCACGTTGACATTCAGAGCACTGGGCAGAAATCACATTGCGTCAACACCCGCAAGGGCCATCGCAATGCTTTGTTTTAATTAGACAGTTGGAGTTGGAGAATTTTCTGTTCTGCACATATCAAATAAACTGTCGTAACGACCACTTGTTGGCACGACAGCTTGACTTGTAGCCATTCATGGAATAGTAAGCCTATTTACAAACAAATGATATAATTAATTATTAAGTAATCTAAAATTAAATTAAATTTTAAATATGCATCTACATATCTCTTCTGCATCCGTATCAGAAGCACTAACGTATTCCCTTTCCCACAGAATAGCTTCTTCAAATGAAGATATATCTGCTTTTTTTAAAATGCAATCATAAGTTTTCCAGTCATTTTCGGGAATCGTTCCAATTTTTCGTGATGCTTCTAAATATTTATTTGGCCACTTTACCGCAGTATTGTTGTTAATCATCCATGTATTTGAAACAGCAGAAAATTCCAAAGTAGTCCTTTTTCCTCTTTTTCGTAGGAAACCAACAAAATACTGGTATATTATATTATTTTCTAGATAGAAACCCAAGAAACTTAAAGCTAAAATAATTAACTAATATTTTTAATAGAACAGCAAATAATGAACATAATGCTTCATTACATCGGAGCGCTATAAGTTAGTGGACTGAGGTGCGAAGCGCCGAAGTCAACTGTGTAAGCGCACTGAAAAAAAGGATTCATCATATTGATGAAAAATTCATCATTTTTCCGCCGATGCACAAAATTCATCAAATTGATAAACAAAATTCATCACAATAAAGATTTGTGAATTTTTCATCAATATGATGAATTTTTTTCCTAGGCTGAAAAATGATACACGTTTCATCAATTATTTTTTTCAGTGCGCGACGCTAGAATGACGCTTAACACCGAGGTATGTATACTATTTTATTCACAATTAGTTTCCAAATAACAAATTCATAGCAAATAATTAGCTTTTCTTGCCAAAATCCAATTCAATTTCATTTTTGAAAATAAAAAGTAGTTTATCTAGTTGGTATAAAATATAAACAAATGTGCTATTTATATCAAACACAAAATTTGTTTTGTATTAAACTGGCAATAATTATAATATTATTGGCAAAGAATTTACAGATTTGTTACCATATTTTTATATATGTGCTTAAGTAATTTTTGATAATAATAATTAAATTAGATTATAATAAATTATGGTGAAACCTAACAATTTTACTCGACATTTGACATAATCTTAACTAGTTTGAGGCACAATTTTTGTTGGTTCCTTTTCGGGTTCCTTTCGGAAGTAAAACAAACTAGCTTTCTGATTGGTTACCAGTAAAAGTAAATAATAAACTTCTTACAAACTTATTAAAAATCAGGAATGTTTCGATTACTAACTGATTGTGCGAATAAAAATTAAATTACGAAACTTCTCTATATAACTTCATTTTCAATATTTAGTAAGATTTTAAGTTTTAACTACGATTCATAATCAAATATAATAAATATATATATAGATATATTGTCGTGTTTTTATATTTAATTTTTTTTTTTTTAAAAAACCTTTTTCTTTATTTTTGAAACTTTGTGCGACGCCTCTGACTTTCTGGAAATTTTGTTCGCGGTGGTGCTTTGCAGTTTTAACCTAACACTTTCAAATTTCAAACCTCGTTTTAAGGATAAATATTTAATGATCAAAAACATATACTGACAATTTAAATTAAGTGTAATAGTGTACAGTGTAATTCATATTATTAATTAACAACATAGATACATCATTAACACAAAAATAAGTAAGGAAATTTTTGAACACCAAAAGTTTTAATTATGTAACCTTAAAATTTATTATTATTACTGAGTTGAGTAGTAATTTGGGTACCTTTTATTGTTTCGTTGATCACTCATTAGGGCTTTTGATTATCGCTTTAAATAGTATTCCAAATTATATTTATAACTTATGGTGGTCACTGCGTTATTAATACGATCCAAATTATAATTATAACTTATGGTGGTCACTTGCGTTATTAATTTGATCCAAATTATAATTAACCATTTCCAATCATTAATTCCAATATTTATTTTAGATTATTGTATTACCAAGCTGGATAGTAGCACTACAAAAATATCATCCTTGTTCGATGACAAAATGAAAACCGGAGTTAATTTCAAACTCAAAAATTAATCATCTTTTGACACGGGTTCAATCAAAGGTCAAAAGTGTACTAAAAAACTCTCCCAAAATGGCCGGTTTATATACCTTTTTGGAAAACCCACATGCTTGATTCAAAATTTTGGGTAAAATAATTAATTTTTACTATTTTGATTTTCCATTAAATTATCTGAATCGGTTATACATTCCCGGAGATATGATGACATTTTCATTTTTTTTATTTATTTTATTGTGGTAGCCCTGGCAAACATTTCTCTGCCAAAACCTTATTTTCACCACTAGAGCCTACAAGACACACGTCCAAAAAGTTTGAATGCCATCGACATAGAAATGCCGAAAAAAATCGAAGGACAAGGACTTTTTTTAAGTATTCACAAAAAAAATTAATTATTTTTTTTCATATTGCATTCCTGATTTTTATTAAAAGGTTCCATATGCTGTGAAGTCCTTTGAGGGCAATGTTCCTACATACCGAATTTGGTTGACATTCTTTTAGTACTTCGGGAGTTATTCACTCTTGAAGTTTTAACTTTGACAGCTTGTAATTTTTGACAGATGACAGGTAGAAAGTTCATTTAATCTATTCTGGATATAGCTTTTCAAGGTCTTTAAAATAAGCTATCGCAAGACAAAATCGCTTTTAAAAATTTTATATCATTTTCTTGTAGTGGCACTCCTGATTGATAGATCGCGACGAAAACCTTATTTTCACTTTTCTACCGTAAACTCTACTATTATACCAAATTTGGTCCTGATTGGTTGGATGGTTCAGGAATAAATCGAGGGACAAAATCTGGCGACCGACCGACAGACCGACACAGAAATTTATTTTTTATTTTTTGCAGATCTTTACGTTTCTGGACACGGTGATCTCGAAAATGTAAAAAAAAAAATTGAAATTTTTTTTCGATTACCATACCTCCAATTTTTTTGATTGATTGGAGGTAAAAAATAATTCTTTTAGAATCTTTTCAAATTCACAGGATCTGTAGTACCATTTGGAAATTAAGTCGAAAAAATCTCACAATTCTAAATTGTACGGCTTGGCTTTTATGAACAATTTTACATTGCCGAGCACATGTTGACATTTCAAATCTTCGCATCCGTCTCATGTGTCAATTAAACACTGGACCCTACTACTACCGTCTATATCCGAACATTTTAACAGAAATTGTTATTCGCGGAATACATTTCACTTGAATATCTTAGGTGTCAAAATCACCCAATGGTCTATCATAGGTAACCCCTTTTTTTTTATTACCACTAAATTTATAAACATAGTCCAATTTTATTTCCGCACTACTAATCCTAATATCTTAATTAACATTTTTTTTATATTTTTAGATGTACTCGACGTTTGAAAATTGTAAATTTTAGTCATCCGAGCATTTAGTGGATTGTTCTTTGCCCACTATTGAAATCGGTAACCGAAATTAAATTAAGCAGGATTTGAATTGGCATGTCATTCACAAATCCCACCGTTGGTTAAGATGCACATCAACGCACTTCAATATATATTGTCATGTTTCATTTTAAACTCACATCTTTTAGTATAAATAATTTTTTTTAAACAGGGATTAAGTTTGAACCTTTTAAAATTAGATGAATTTTGTTATAAGAACATGAGATTTTTCTTTAATATAAATTTCTATGATGATGAATAGTTCGGTTTCATATTTGTTTTGATAACATTTAAGTTGTATTAAAAGGGAAAGCAATTTATTTTTTAACTTAATGTACATTCAATTAAATTTATAACAATATCTAAAATTAAGGACTAACAATAACTATGTTTAGGTATCTAAAAACAAAACTAGAGCTATTTACGCACTTGGGGGAGGGCGGCACCGTCTTCAAAACCAATTTGGGTAGCGGACCTCCACTTATGTCTTGTTCTTCGGATGCACATGCTGGTTGCGCGCACGATTGCAATTGCAATTCGTGCTCTCAGCCAGCCCATGACCGAGGAACATAAGCGGCCCCAACGATCTGATATGGCCTCTCCAAGGTTCCTGACAAATGTAGCCATCTGTGGTGCAAAGACGCCGTCCACGGAGGTTACTAGTGGGGTGAAAGTGGCATGTTTAGCTTCACAGGCAGCGGAGTATTTTCTTTTTTTCTCATCTTCAGCGGATCGTAGTATGGAGCTTACCGGGCGTGAGATGTAAGAGGGAGCGTCGGTGTCAACGACACGAATATCAAATAACGCCTCCCTCTGGGCATCCCATACACCTCGGCAGGCTAGGTCGCCACGGAGCATACATTCACCTTGAGAATTTTCAGAAACAATAGGTTCTTTTACAACATTGCCCCATGCTTCATTGCAAAGTTCGCAGAACAGGTCTCGTATTTCATTGTGTCTTCTAGTGATTAGGCCTCCGGTTTTACAGCATAGGGCGTGATCGATGTTGAAGTTGTCGTTACCACAGCCGTCACAGGACGGTGGCATTGACACGGGTGTTCTGTAGTAGCGGATGGCTAAAGCGTCTCTAAATTCATGAGGGAAGAGATCCAAATTATCTTTCTTTGTGGGAATTACGGAGAGCCAGGTAGATGATTTTGTTTTCATTTTTTCCGCAATTGATCTTTCGATGGCCCTTTTTTTGATGGGTGGAAGATTTTCAAGTATGTTTTCTAAAAGTTTGTCGTCATTCGCATCTTTCTCCTTTTTACCATCTTTCCTAGCATCTGCCAGGGATTTGTAATGTTGTGCCTGGTTCATGGTTGTATGGTCTATTATGGCATATGATAGAATTTCGGATCCCCTTTTAGATGTTTCATAATTCAAGTTTGGTGCATTAGATGGGTCAGATATGGCCAGGCCTCCTTTATTGACGGGGAGAGTGAATAAGCTTGCCTCCTGCATTGAGACATCACCCCCTAGAAGAGTTGGCAGGAAGCTGGTGCGCAGTGATTGTGTGAGTGGTTCAAACAGTTCATTGGCGTTTTTTATAACACGTAGTAAAAAGGACCACTTGAATTGACATGCCTTGGTGAGAGTCGTGTAGGCGGCTTGTGGTGAATCTTTGCAGATAGCTGTAAGTTTTTCTAGCGTCGATACCCATTTTTCTACGTTCTTTTTGACGAAGTCATCTCTCCCTTCGCCTATGTAGCCACCGAGGAATCGTGTTCCTGTTACAACTGTCAAATTTGTTCCTTTGAATATCTTCCGAGCGGTATCTTTGTCAGTCTCCGACACTACGAGAAAAGATTTTTTCCCTTGTGGAAAATAGCCGAAATCTGGGCCAGTACTATTTATTTTATCCCACCAGCGACGTAAATTTGGGAGCGTGCCCTGGGCTGAAGAGTCATCGGCGTACCAGCATTGGGTGGTTTTTTTAGCATCTTTCAATTTGTCTATAAGAGGAAGACTTGCAAGGGCATATAAAGGCATGGCAAGCGGGTCTCCTTGGGTTACTCCTTCTTTGCTGTATAGCCTTGTGTCAGAGTCACGAAAGACTAGCTCGGCATGGCCGTTGTAGGTGTTGTATAAGAACCTCGCGCAGTGTGGCCAATGTATTCTTGCCTGCCAAAGGGCCAGTTGTCTGTTCACCGCATTGAAAGCGTTGTCAGCGTCGACGAGAAGCATTCCCCAGTTGGAACCTGGTTGACAATTTCGTTGGAATTGGGTGTCCATGGCATGGATTGCACCTTCGATTCCTCCGCTCAAACCGCTACATAGCTGTTTTTGGGCGCAGGCCTCAGTCACTTCAGAGCCGGTTGCTTCAATCATGCATTTTGATATAATACGGCGGAGGCATTCACCGATGCCGATCGGTCGGACCCCGGGGTATTTATCAATGGCAACTAGGCGACTTGACATGAGCGCTTGTATTTCCTGCCATTGGACAGTCTCGTTATTTAATTTCATAGTTAGTTGTGCAACAGCATTTCGAAGAAGAGAGCTGGCTGCACCAAAACGAAGTAGGAAGTCTTTCCAGTGCTCGGCGGTAGTGCCGGCTGGACCTCCGCCACCCTGAAGTTTTCTCGCAACTTTTTCGACATGTGCCCTTGTGATGTCGACTTCCAGTAGTGGGGGTAGCTCGGTTAAGTCTTCGGGGAGGTAAAATAGGTGTGGGTCTGGAATAATTGGTGGGGGGTGTTTTTCATTTAGAACATCATTGACTGTTTTCCCTGAGGGATCAGCTTCAGCGTTAGGATCTAGGATTCGGCTAGTATCTTTAGTTAAAAGCCAGTTGAGGGCCTCACTTATCTTTCCTCGTAGAACTAAACGTGTAAATATTCTTGTTACCTGATCTTTGTTGCCAGCTTTGTGGTTGTTCCAGAGGGATTTGTCAGATTTGACAGATTCTGTTATTAATATTTCATATCTTTCGTCAGACCATAGCTTCAGGCGACGGTCTAGTAGCCTGATGATATCTTTTGCTTGTCTGACATTTTTGTCTCTTTGCAGCATAAGGGGTACAAATATGAGCACTCGTTCTGACGGATAGGCAGACTTAGTAAGCAATTCAATTTCATCTGCCAGTTTTTGCACAAATTTTCTGCTGGTGGCACCTGAGGGTAGGTCGTAAAGTTTTCCATGAAGGCCACATACCTTATCCCACCTTTTAGACCAGATTCCAGTCCTAGGTCCGACTTTGTTTAAGAATGGAGCCCCGTAGGCAGTTTCTAGCGGTGAAGAGGAAGCAACGAAGGAAGGGGAAACTGGGGTGACGCAGCCGTGGTTGGATGATTGTGATAAAGTAACGGGGGCTGCATGGGCAGCTCTTATGTGGCGCTGGAGACCGGCGCGTTTGAATTTTTTGCCACAGTACGGGCAATCAGCATCTCCTATTTGAGGTTGACTATTCATAGTTTAGATTTCTCATCTTGCATTACTGGCTTAAAAACACTGTATATTTATCACTTTTTATATACCTGAACGTTAAAAAATATTGCTTTTATGATTTTTTTCAAAATAAAAATTGTGTTGTCACTATATGTCAATTTGACTTTTAAAAAGCACAGCTGGGAAAATTTTATTTAAATCTTCAGCAATTAAGAATAAGAAAGATGTTTTTCGTCCAAGATCTTTGAATGAAAAGACAAATGCCAAATTTATCAAGGAAATCGATCGGTATTCCATCAGTTTTTATAAATTTTTAAAATAAAGTGTTTAAATCAACGAAAGTGATTAAAATTATAATGCGCCGAATCTGCAAATCCCACCACTATAAATTCAAGCATTGAAAATTTGCTAACTAACAAAAATGAAGGAGGGAGAAAAATTTAAAAAGGTAATTCATTCTGGGCAAGGCCGTCATTTCGTTTAGTTCGAAATTTAAAGCCCAGAGTCAAATATTTAAATAAAATTAAAATTTAATTATAATTGATAAATTCAATTAAAGTATTTCCTTACCTGAAAATTACAAATTCAGAGTAAGAGTGTTTTGTGCAATTAATTTAAACAGAAAGAAGAAGAAGAATTCAAAATTTATTCACCACAGAAGGTGAAATGATTGAAACAAGCAACAATAAACTAAAGAAAACTTCAAACTAACAGGGTGAGAACATTTTAAAAGCGCAGAAACGATTAATTTTACGTCAAGTGAAACCACGATAAAATTGATTTATTTTAAAATTTGTATATTTTTTGCCATCAAAATTGCAACTTTATCTAGATAGTTGAAAGAATTACTCAATCGTAAATATGATTAAAGTTGCAATTCGATGAAATTGATTTATTTGGTAAACCGATGTAATACGGTATAAAATTAAAAACACAAAATTTTAACTTTTTTTATAAATTTAAAATTAGCCTGGCTGTGAATTTTGTAAAATTTCTAATTTATTTGATTTCTGATTAAATTACATATTAATTTGACTAACTTGCTTTAATTATTCAACATAATAAGTTAAAGGAATCGCAAGCTTATAACAAAGGATGGATGTTCAAAAAGGTAATTGATTAGATTTTCTTTAGCTACAAAACAACTTTTACGCATTTGAACATCGCAATATATTGCGATGTTCTAAAGCGTAAAATGTATCGTAATACAAAAAAAACTTAAATAGTTACCTTTTGAACACCCATCACTTGTTGTAAAGCTTGCGATTCTTTTAATTATTTTTTTGTTGAAAAATTAAGCAAGTTATTTAAATCAAATATAATTTAATCAGTTATAAAACGAAATTTCAAAATATTACAGAAAGGCACAGTTTGATCAAGTTGTAATTTATAAATTTTATAATAGTTAACTGAGATGTTTTTAATCTTAAGCCGCATGACATCGGCTCACCAAATAATTCAAATACACCGAATCTGGAATTTTCATCTTATTTATCGAGTAATTTTTTCAACTTTCTAGATAAAGTTCCAAATTTGATGGCAAAAATATACAACTTTAAAATAATCAATTTTATCGTAGTATCACTGATCGTAAAATTAATCGTTTTGCGTTTTAAAAGTTCTCCCCAATTTGTTTTTGAAGTCTTCTTAAAATTATGTTGCTTGTTTCTTTATTTCTTGGTTTCTAAATTTTCTTTTTATGTTTTCACCTGCTGTGGTGAATAAATTTAGTATTCTTCTTCTTCTTCTCAATTTACACAAAACACTCTTACTCTGAGTTTGTAATCTCAGGTAAGTAATTGTTATAATCATAGAATTTATCAATTTTATTTAAATTTTAAATTTTATTTATTAATCTTAATTAAATTTTAATATTATTTAAATTTGTAACTCTGGGCTTTAAATTTTGATACTTCTCGAAACAACGGCCTTGCCCAGAATGAATTACTTTTAAATATTTCTCTCCCTCCTACATTTTTGTTAGTTAGCAAATTTTTAACGTTAGAACTTGTAGTGGTGGAATTTGTAGATTCGGCGCATTATTTAAATTATTTCACGTATTCACTTTCACTTTTATTGTTTAAAAAAATATTAGATTAAAATAATTAACAAATTTGAGTGCCAATCGGTTTCTTTGATAAATCTGGCGTTTGTCTTTTCATTTAAAGATCGTGGACCAAAAACATCTTTTATTTTAAAAATGCTGAAAAAATTGTAATACAAGCTCTCAAATGTGCCTTCCTTCTTATAAAATCAAAAATATGAGAAACCGAATTAATTATCATCATAAAAATCAATTAAAAAATGAACTCAAGTTCTTACAACAAAATTTAAATTATAAAGGTTTTAACTTATTCTTGTTTTAAAATGATTAATCATAATTAAAGATCTGGGTCTAAATTGAAACATGACAATATATAGATATATGTATATATGTATATGTTAACACTTGTCGGGCTTTTAAATAATATAGAAATATATTATGGAAATAAATTACTATAGCACAATCTCGCTTTGCCGGTCGGAAGAACAATGCACATTGTATACATTATCCGTCTTTGCATCGACTTCAATCGACATGCGTAAAATCAAGTCGAAAAATTATAAAATTTAATAAATTATAAATAATATAATAAAAATAAAAAATATAATAAATTATAAATTTAATAAAGTTGGTAAACTTTACTTAAAATTATCATTTTGACTTACAAGCAACATTTGTAGTGTAGTAAATTTACTATTAGGTAAATTTAAATAGATAAATTATACTGAAGGAGAAGTAATATTACCTTTTTGGTCGTAAAGCGATGTAAATTTTACCATTTAGTTAAAAATTAAAAATTCGCCATTAATTTTGATAATAATTCATTTTTAATCTCATAAAAATTATTCATAAATAGTAAAACTGTTGTTTTTCTAAATATAAATTGTAAAATTAAGTAATATATAAATATATTTAAGTTAATATAAAGAATGTAAATTGTATGTAGGTATATGTTTAGCGAAGTAATAACATTATTTAAAAATTAATTAATAATTTTTTTCAAAAACTTCATATTTATCGAGGCGCATTCTAATTTAGCGTAGTAAAACAGATACCTTTATCAGTAAACTTAATTGCATTTTGAATTTTCCGAAAGCAGTTTGCAATATTGCGATTTAGAAATGTAATGTACGTGTTAAATATTAATCATTATTTGGTTTGTAATGGTTGAAAACATCAACTTACTTAGTTGACCATTTTCAAGTAGAACGGTATAGAAAGATTACACTTATTAAACAGGGAGAAACGAGATAGAGATACAAAAATTTAACCCGCAAAGTCCTTTTACAATTTAAGTTCTTCGTATGAACTACGAAATGCAGATAAATTGTTGGTCAATCTTAGTCAGGTTTACCTTAATTTTACGTAAAATTTACTTACTGAATGTTATATTCACTAATAGGTTATTTACTTATTACCCAATTTTACTTAAAATTACTTAAATTCTACTCGAATTTTACGTGAATTTTTTCTGCAATTGCTTTTTGTGCTAGTTGGGACGTACGTACCCATAAACAGTAGAAAGGTTAAAGATGTTTCCCTTTCTTATTTTGTACTCTGGGAGTCGGTGGGGTTGCCGCCGGATATTTTTCCATAATTTTCTGTATCACTGACAACGGGGTTTAGCTGGGGGGCCATGGCTGCCACGGGCGAATTTTCGTCTCTATAACTACGTGATAGGATGTCGGCCACGCAGTTGTTCTTCCCCGACTGGTATTCAAAGATGAAATCTAAATGTTGAAACTCCAGGATCCATCTGGTAAGTCTCCCCGTAGGATTCTTCTGTTGTCTTAACCATCTGAAGCTACGATGATTGCTGACGACAGTAAAGGTGTATCTTTTTATGTAACTCCTCAGCACCACCTGGGTGACCGCGTACTTCTTCTCAGCCGGGAGCAGACTACAGCTGATGTAGGTAATAGGCCGGCACCCCTCGGGGTATTCCTGTTCGAGCACGGCTCCTAAGTCTTGGTAACTGGCATCGGTTCTTAAGATAAACGGCTTAGCGAAGTCGGGACAGACCACGACTGTTAATGTTTCTTTTAGCCGGTTGAAGGATTTTACCTGTTCCTCTTCCCAGTGGAATTATTCACCTTTCCTGAGAAGCGCCGTCAGAGCTGCGGCTATAACGGAGAAATTAGGTATGAACTTCTCGTACCAGGAAGTAGCCCCCAAAAAGCTGCGGACCTGCTTCACTGTAGTCAGGGGCTAGATATTCTTGATCGCGTCGACTTTCTCAGGGTCGGTTTTGATACCACCGCACCGGCATTATTAACTACGTGTCCCAAATATTTGAGCTCGTCTTTAACAAAGACACATTTCTCTGGTTGCAATCGGAGTCCAGCCGTCTTCAAACGATGGAACACCTCCTTTAGGCGCGCGGTTCAAATGCTCGTCAAACGTTGCGCTCCCCACAATGATGTCATCAAGATACCAAAAGGTATGGGGCTCCAATTCTGGCCCTCGTTGAAACGTTGCTGGGGCGGAGTGGAGCCCGAAGGGCATCACCTTGAACTGAAAGAACCCTCGCCCCGGAACAGTATAGGCGGTAAAAGGTTTGCAAACCTCTGAAAGGGGAATCTACCAATATTTATTCTTTAAATCGATCGTGCTCATATATTTAGCACGATCTAGATTTTGCATATAACAAAACAACATCAATATTATTTAACATTCGATTATTACGTTTTATATATTTCCTACGTCTTATGTACATAGTGAACAAGCACTTAGCGGTGTAAATGCTTCCAGCTTTCCGATGCATTTAATTGTATTTTAAGTGGAAAAATAATGCAAAACACAGTTAAAATTATTAAATTTATTCAATATCAGTGCTTTATTGTAATTTTACAGATTTATTTCAACTTCCTCAATTTCGAATTGAATCAGTATAATAACATAAGATGTAACTGCTACAATAATCTGAAAAATATAATTTTCAGTTACCGCATAGGAACTATTTCTAATTACTTTAATTATTACAATATTACGATGTTTTCTATGTACAACTACTCACCGCACGTAACAGTGACCAATCAAGTGGAAAAAATCCATAAGCAGTGAAATTGAACTGGGTATTTAGTAATTGAAGAGAAACTAACTTTAGGTGATTTACATTTGAATCAACTAAATTTTCACTGGTGTATTTATTCCAAATATCGTGAATATAAGTTGCTGCCTTTTTGGCCTAAAAGAAAAAGATTAATTTTATTAGTTGAAGTTGAAAGGAGATCATTATCTAGCCTGTTTGATATAAATCATGCAAATCATCGGACACTTGAAATATAAGTTTTGTGAACCTACGACAATTCATCGCATAAAATTATTTATCGTGCGCGATAATTCGAGACGAATTATTTTTTTATAATTCTATAATTTATTGTAATCGAAAATTGTAACCTATACGTCGAAGAAAATCTAAAATTGGTCTATGAGCATATAATCTTTAACTGCGACTTTTATTCTTCTGGCAGTGCCTCTGTACACCTTTTTCTGATGTATTTCATTTTCAGCAACAAATTCTTCTATTTTTAATCTAGTTAAACTTTCTTCCTTTTAAAGGCATTCACAAACTTTCAGAAGCTGGGATGGATTGATTATAGACATAAAACTATCGTACCATACTTCAACAACGTTGTTCGTGTGAGGAATATTTTCCAAAATATCTTCATTGCAATTCCATATACTTTTTGCAAATAATAGATATCTCCTTCCTCCTTCCCATGTGTCTTTTAAATAATTTATCAATGGCGTTAAAGCTCTTTTTTTTTTAGTGTAAAAGTCGCTATGAGTGTCGATTTTGCAGTCCATTTTTTGCTGCGATGAATTGAAAAATATAGAAATGCCCCCTACCAAAATAAAACCTATCTACGACACTGATACTATTAATTATTGTATTTTAATACTTTTCTGAAGTACTTATGCAATGCATATTCATTGATTTGAATACAGAATAAACGTTGCATGGTGGTTCCTAATGCTTACTTGGCCAAAATTAAAGTAATATTTTTAAGAATTCAATGTTGATATCTATTCGCGCCGAAAAGTATTTTGCGCGGGTCAAACAGTCGGGGAGCGGGTGTCGTGGGTAAGGATGTTCTTGGGAGTTGAGTACTTCGATAGGCGACAAACAAAAATTATTAAAGTAAAAAACCAGTCGATAAAGAGAGGAAGAGTGATTTAATAATTCTTGCTAAAGAACAGCAAGCAAGCCAACTGAATGACCAAACACTATAGTAGCTGAAGACTGAATCGGTCCAGTGCCGATACTTGCCGATCACGTCAGTTATTCGACGAATAATGAATTCAATGGTCCACAAATAATGTCGCACTCCGAGACTATAACATGTAATATATGATTTCAGCACTCACCAATACCGATGGCAACGGTCAGCTAAACAGGAGTCAGTCAAACGACACGGACAGCCTCCAAAAATCTCCGAATTGTTTCCGCTGTGTAAAACCTCAGCTTCCTGTGGTTTCGAACCGGAAAGTACTTAAAAAACACAATCGCACATAATCAACAAGATGCGAACAACATTCTCTCAAGTAAAAACACTGCATCAATAACAACAATTAGGAGCCTTTGAAGAGGTCACTTAATTACAACACAGTGTACGTGAAAGATGATGTATAAAAACAGGTTCTGTCACAATCTCTTGGGGAGTTTCGGCTTTGATACTTAAATACTTCACTCAGACGGCACGGCAGGAAAAAAACGATAGGCGCAATCAGTGATATGGAACAGCGTACCTCGAAATCAATTAATCCACGGGAAAATGATCTCCACTAAATCGCAGTAGCAGCTCGCTCCTCACCAAAAAAAAAGTAATGTTTGCCTATCGCATATAATCTTCCGAGCACGAACCAAAATGCTTGATCTAAAGGTGTTATTAAAAGCTAGAATGGAATTCATGAACTATCGCGGATGCTAAGTAAAGATGAGTAATTACCTACGCAGCGATAAAAGAATCCGCAAGAAGCAGTAGCTTGTATATAATAATTCGCAAAACTCGCATTCAAATTACTAAAATTTACGGTTCGATCAAATTTTTATATACAAGATGTCATTATCTGAGCAACCTGGCTGATATTAATTTATGCATTTATTAAAATGTGTTACGATTAACAATGTCCCGAATGTAATTTAAATAAATTTAATTTACTTGAGATGTTAAATAAAAAATAATTGTATGTTCTACGCCTATGGAACAATTCAAATAATGCAACGGTTGCATTTTTTGCGGGAAGGGTCAGCCTTGAACGCGAACCGACCGGCCATTCCGATTTGAGTTCTGAAACAGATAAGATTGTTGCGGTTGTAAGGCGGTAGAAAAGTAGTTGAAAATCAAATTTGTCGTGCTTGTTTGTGTGAGGCTTTGGAGCCTTCTGCCTCTAATAACTAAGAAGCAAATTATTTTTGAATTTTGGTCGTTCCAGCTGGAAGTCCACGCTTCAATTAAAAAAGTGAGTAAAACACTATGTTCACTAACTTTAAGTTGTGCGGGCGTGTTCCAAACCAACCAGCGATGGAATTATTATTACCTTTCCATTAATGCATATAGGACCATCCTCTACATGGATTAGTATCGATCAAATAAAGTGACTCGGTTCATATCGATCTTTATTACCGATATCCATGGAATTATTATTAAATTTCAATTAATGCATATCGGACCATCCTCTATATAGATTAATATCGATCAATAAAGTGACTCGGTTCATACCGATTCTTATTACCGCCACGTTACAACCGATTGTAGACTCTTATCGCGATTTGTGAGATTGCTAAATTTTGGATTTTAAGTTACATGGACCTTCAAGATAAAGGAAAATTAGAAATAAATTGGTATCCGCTGTATACGTCGAGTTAAGTAGCTTTAAGTTAATACATGTGTTGTCGACAACAAGATTATTTTTAACGATTCTTTGTTCTGCCTCCCGGGAAATTACTTGCATTGTGAAAACCACAAAAATTATAAACATTAAATGTACATTCTTTTACCGATTGAATTTTTGTGTGTGTATCTAAGATTCTTGTAGCCAATTGCACAATTGAAGTGTGGACGGTAAGTAATAATTTGGGCCCACAATATTCTCGAAGACATTGTGGGACCGGGAATTCCGTATCGACCGACCCTGGAGATTCGATGAAGCTAGCCGCAAAAGTTTTTTCGTTATTTATCGTGGACATCGTATCAAATGTTTAAATGAAAATGTATGCAATTTTGAATGTAGCGTTATACAGGATATTCCGGTGGTAAATGTCCCCTGGAACGCTACAGCACATCCAAAAAAATGTCGGCGCATAAAGATAACGACCAACTGACCATGGCCATTCATTTGTTTGTACAAGAAGACAATACTTAACTTGTTTTATTATTATAATAATGATTAATTTTTACATCACGGCCAACCATACTGATTTTTTAAATTCCAGTTTGAAAACAAATTTTACAGTCAACTCACCTTAATACTGGTCACGTTCCACGATTTTATCTGAATTTTGAGTATCAACATTATCGAACATACTAAACAAAACATTAACGGAAACATATCTTCTGAAAAATATTTTATTCTGCGCAACGAGGCAACGGCGATATATGTTTCACTTGTAACCAATACAAGAATCAATAGAGTATTAAACAATACTGGTATATTAAACACGTCTTCGGCTAATTTTATCAATTGGTTGATCCTGTACTGTTGATTCGTTAGATTTTTTATAATATACAATATCGAATATCGTCTGTTTGGTATTAAGTATTTGTACGTATTTTCGTTTTGTTTCTGTATTTCGTTCAATATGATTCTGACGATAAGAGTTTGTAGAAGAATGACCAGTATGTTAACAATTTTGTTCATGAAGTTTAAAGATATAGTTATTCCTATGTAATTTTTATTCGAAATATCTGAAAATAAGAGTCGAAAAACAAGTAATAAAAATATTAACTGTGGCAAAAGTATCATAATTACAACTTTATCGATTTGAAAATTTTCAAAAGGCAGAGAATTTAAAATTTTAGTAAATTTAATGTTGGTAACGTTGTATGAAATTATTCTAGCGATTAAACTTAAAGTGCAACAGGTCAACACTATCGATTCTTTAATTTGAATTGGTGCTGCAAATTGATTATCCTTTCCAAAATGCCAATAAAATGCCTGAATAATACATGCAATAGTATACATGACAATTGGCACACAGCACAATAAATTATTTCCATAAGATGTAAACAATTTTTTTGATTTATCGTATGAAACATTTGAAATCCCTAGGAATTTCGCAATTTTCAAAAGAACATTGATGTAATTTATATTGATGTAAAAGTCTGCTTTTTTGTTTAGCATTTGTTGAAACATTATGAACTCCTATTCGTATTTTACTTAATATGCTGTTATTATATTATTATAGCTTTGTTACAATACGCAATTGACTAACATTTTGTTTGCCTTTTGACTAAGAATATACTCATAAAATTGATCGAAATACATATTATAGCGTACAAAAAAGAAACTTAATACAAATTAAGTATGTGAATAAATAAATTATTTATCTTATACACTGTTTTATCTTTAAGTGCTATTAAGCAGCAACGTAGACTGAAAGTCTAAAATGCATAATGATATAAATTTCTCAAAGAGAATCAAAAAATCTAAGGCAATAATTACTGTTACGATAAATGTAAATTACCTATATAATGATAATACGTTAATGATTATATTGTAACGTGTCAAAATTAGTTTTGACCGTTTCATTTCGTTTTCAAGCTACGCCGCTGGATCGCTTTAGTTTTTGAAAATATGTGTGGTTTTGATAAGCGCCATTACACGGAAATTTCGCAAGGAATGGACGTGTAATCTTGGTGTTTGGCCATTTTTAGTTTCTATTTGTTTTAATTTCATTTAATTCTGCCGGATTAACGGGTAAATATGTATAGTATTTTCTTACAAATTAATTTGTTTAACAAATTATTTTTAGCACCCAGGTTACTGGTAGTTCGTTCCAATTATTATTATTATTCGATATTTGGTTTATCAACTTTATGTTTTCGTCGTCGTGAAATGGAGATTTATCTGTGTTGGAAATCTTTTATCCACCCATATGGTTTCTTACCTTCATTTTTGGTTTTAAGATGACGTTGTTTTAATACGTCACCTGTTGGAAGAATTGGGGGGGATGACGAATATTTTGAGTGCGAAGAATGGTTTATTTTACCCTTTTGGATTTTGATTCCTGATGGTTGGTTTTTGTTCACAAGAGGATGTTTCCTTGTGAAGTGTTTATACCGGATGGGTCAAATATCATTTCAAGTTGGAGAGCCAAACTTTGCAGATTTTCCTTTTTACCATCTTTATATTTTGGGATGTCACACCTCAACTTTCAAGCAGGTGATTATATTTGAAGATGCTTCCGTGAAGATTAATTGATTTGTAGTCACACTTACTCGTTTGATGAGTCTTGGAACTGGCAGGCATGTTGATTTTTTAATGAGTATTTTGTGTTCTCTATTCTCTCTTCATTCCTGGATGGTAGACCAATTGAATGATGAAGTAATGTTGTTGATTTCGAAAGGTCCTGACGGAGGAAATATACTTGCAGAGTCGCGAAAATGGTGGTACTGCATTCAGGGTAAGTCTTATAGAGATGCATATACTTATTTATTGATGATACTGTGTGCCAGGTTCGATTTTGAGTCAATAATCCCGAGTATTTAAAATTCGATGTGCGATTAATCTTTGCTGGAGCATAACTTCGTTTTTGTTGGGTTATCCTCTTCAAGGATACTCAACTGTTTTTTTTCCCTGAGTTTACCCTTCAGGTAGATGTCAGTTCTTCAAATTTGTAATTTTTTTATTTTTGTTTGGTAGTACATAGTCCTCAATTACGTGCTAGTTTTACTTGCTTATTATGTGTGTGAATTTAGTGAATTAATTTAACATGTCGACCTCAACTATTTTTTCTATCTTTGTTTATACAATAAATCGACTCTTCACTACTTCTTAGTTTTATTTGTATCAACTGGCGTCCACTTTAACATATTTCCATTTGGCTGAGATGAGATCTGAGTATGAAAAGGACCTAATGGAACCGAATCCATGATGTTTTCCGAAATACCCACGCTCTCGAGAACTGCGATTTAGGTAACAAGGCTAGCTAACGCGTACAGACCATCTACAGTTAAGCAAGTGGCTGTTGTAGCGTAAATGGAGCAGTTTGCGGTACAATATACGTTACGTTAATGATTATATTACAAAAGTTACATTAATAATGATAATGGTTAAATTAAAAGGGTTACGTTAATGCTAATTAATTATAAAGAAATTTAAGGGAGATGATTATGAAATAGGTATTATATAGGTAAATTTGAAGGGGGCTTTACATAATGCAGAGTCAATAAGAATAATACAAAAAACATACCAATATGTAATGTCCATTTATTACGAGCATATTCAATTGTTTAAGATATTAATGAACGATGACTAGAGTTTATCTAATTATTCAATCGCAGTGCATTGTTTTTTTTCCTTTATCTATGAATAAATATTAAAGTTACGCCTAAATCTGTGTTTGATTATGTTTATTTCTTGCTTGGGTTTAGATTTCATCGCATTTCTCACGATCACGAGCTTACAATACAGGGTGCATGACGGTATTGAGTTTGAATTTGAAGACAAGGCGCGAGGTTCAAATTCGGATGTTACATACTGTCGTGGTACGTCTGTGTACAAAGGGGGGGGGGTGTTTAAACATTAAGTTTAAAATTTAAATTTATTTTATTTTAAATTTTAAATTCCCGCGAGCTAGCGAAGCTAACGAACTGGCGGGGAGAGGATGGCTTTTGGCCAAGATGGCGGAAAACCATGGTGAAATTTTGTAAATGGGAATATTGTTGAAAAGTTTTGGATAATATTAAAACTAAAAAGTGATTTTTGGTGAAAGGAAATTTTATTTGAAATTAAAATTTGGATTAAGGTGATTTTCAAGAAAGCATTTAGTTTGGTTTTCAAGGAAAGAAAAGTATAAGGATATCGGTGCAGATGGGTGCGCTTATCGTTTTAGAAATTTAACGTTCCCATTTTTATAAAAATTAAAACTAGCCGGGTAAATTTTAAAAGGCGTATGTGTTTTCGGTAAAAAAAAACAAATATTAAAAATTTGAAGCCGAAAATACCAGGTCAATACATTTAAACCAGACAACTTTGGATTACATCTAAAATGCTAGACTTTTCGATTGAAAGCTGATTGCAAATTTTCTCAACCGAAGAGCGTTTAATATTTTTGTAAATTTATTACTGTTGAAATATACAAAACAATTTTTGAATATAAATTTAAGGTACAACTGATGAAAACTATTGATTCTTCAACTTTAATCGCTTTATTAAAATCATTTTTCATGTACATTTCTCTCACGATTATAAAGCTATACGCAAATGTGCTTAGAAGAATTGGAATTGAGCCAACAACATTTTTAGAATATGTAAATAATTTTTTTGATTTATCGTAAGTAAAATTTGAAATTGCAAAAAATTTTCCAATGTGCAAAAGAATATTAAGATAACCAATTGTTGTGTTTTTTGATACATTTTGAAACTGAAATCTCTGATTGGTATTTAATTATGTGACAACGACCGATTTATTTATTATACTAATGTAATATCTAATAATGTATAAATTTTTTGTGGATAGTATAAGTCAATTTTGGTTAAATTGACCACTCAGCATTATTAGCTAGTAAATAATTAATATCTCAAATAGTAATATGTATTTATTAATAAATAGTATAAGTAATAGGTATGGAATTTGTGTAAATTTATTAGATATTATTAATTAATTATTTTGTTTATTTGCCTATTTAGTTTACGCTGGAAAAAAATATTTACCAAAAATTACACAAAATAACACAGTTCGTCATCTCGATCTTCAGTGTGTAACAACGTTTTAAATTTAAAAATAACAATAATAAAGATAATACAAAATTTCGATACAAATAATATTCAGTACGCTTGAATAGATTCCCTAGATGATTTGAATCCAAGTTAGTATCATATCGTCGCTGTATTGTAAGAAGGGCGAATAAGCTATTATTTTTAATATCGAGAATATACCGGGAATATTTTTTGAATTTTTAAATACTTATTCAAAACGGAACGTTTATAAGAAAAGCATACATTTTTTGTTCCACAAATTTTTAGTTTTTCAAAGTAAAAAATCAAAATAAAAATTATATCTTGTCATAGTAAATTAAAGACTCTTGCGTTTAGTACAAGTTCCATTATGACATCTTATCAGGATCGTACAGGCATTCCGTAAATAGATTCATATTTTGAGTACAAATTGCGGCTAAACTAATTTTTTTAGAATTTATTTTTATAAACAAATATTATCTAAAATATGTAGTTCTACAAAAATATTATAGTAAATACACTGTATTACAATATTTTTTGCACAAAATCTAAACCTACCGAACAGCCATAAAAAGCACAGCTGGGAAAATTTGATTTAAATCTTCGGCAATTAAGAATAAGAAAGATGTTTTTGGTCCAAGATCTTTGAATGAAAAGACAAATGCCAAATTTATCAAGGAAATCGATCGGTATTCTATCAGTTTTTGTAAATTTTTAAAATAAAGTGTTTAAATCAACGAAAGTGATTAAAATTATAATGCGCTGAATCTGCAAATTCCACCACTATAAATTCAAGTATTGGAAATTTGCTAACTAACAAAAATGAAGGAGGGAGCCCAGAGTCAAAAATTTAAATAAAACTAAAATTTAATTATAATTGATAAATCGAAAAAATTCTTCTCACCCCAACAATAACAATAGAAAAAGCTTCTCGGGTAATGGGGAGGACTAAATAAAACACAATTGCTTCGAATCGACTAGTTTCGGTCAAAACTTGACCATCTTCAGGCTATAATATGTAAAATATACAATTAGTTACAAATTCGAAAGGGTAAAAGAGTTTACTGCGTCACCTCTCGATGCAGATGTAATTAGTGAAATGATGTCGTAAACTGATCCAGCAATAGGGCAAAAAACGGACATTATGCGGCGTCCAATGTGCGGGTAGTAGTCTTGAGTCAACACGATTAAACAATCAATTATAAAAGCAGGTAAAAACGCTGAAAACTATATAGACACGTACAAAAATACAATAGATAAAAACATGTAAAACTCAAACTAGTAACAAACCAAAAACACTATCGTATGATTTTATCGTATGATTAGCAGCGCTGTTGGTGATAGTGGTATAAACTATTTCTTGGTCTAAAAAATAGGTGGGGAGTTGAGTATCTATACTATCTCTATCATCTGTGGGTTCTATCATTAACTAACTTTTTTCTCGTTGTTATCTTATCAACCTGTTGTCTAGGCAATTCCACTTTTTTTTTTAATTCAATTTTTTTAATCAATGCTTGTTAAAGATAATGCGATTCGTAAATAGCATCTCTTGGTTGTACAAAATCGTTTTTAACAAAATTTGTGGTAAAAATAGTCGCCCAACTATAGAAAAATATCAATATGTTCATTATTAACTAGTAGTGTATAATGAAAACATTATTCACCACTTGTCTAAAATGCGTCATTTTACGTGCGACTTGGCCAAGTTACAATGATAGCCTATTCGCGTTTTACAAAATGTGAAGCGCCACGTAGTGTCCTTAGCGGTAACTAGCATAAGCGGTATTCGGCGTTTTTTCGCTTTGAGTGTGTACTAAGTTTTTAGTGTTTTTTTTAAGCAATATGGATTAAATCCTGAAAAGTAAATGTAGTAGTATGAATTGAAGTGTTTACGGGTGTCATAGCAAGTCTGGTCATTGAATAAATTATGAATTAAGTGTATTTCAGTCTTTTTTTAAGTGTTTCTATATATATAATTACCATTAACTATCATTTAAATTACAAAATTAACTAATGTAAACCAAATTGATTTAAAAAACAAGATTTTCAATGTAAATAACGCAAACTACAATATTTATGTAGCTTTATAATAGCCGTTAATACCGCATAAGTCGGACATATTGTTTTAGCGCCACCTATCGGTAGTGTAAAATGCGAATATGACTAGTAGTGGAAAAAAATAATTTTATGACAATCTGAAATTTAAATTGAGTTCTTAACATTTAATTTTCTTCCGAATTCCACATACAGAAAATTTTGAAGAAGAAAAATATTTTATGAAATGATATATTGCATTTTTTACCAAACTCTAGTATTTTCGTACGCCGCTATACGCATTATTTAAAGAGGTATTATAATTTTTTATATACCAATCGATAGAAAAAACAATAATATATAACAATATAATTTTGATATATTGGGCCGTTCTGGAGTAATTAGCAAAAGTGTCTCCAAAAAAGGTTACCCTATTCCAATATTTTTTGATGTAGAAGGAAAACTTAAAATTTTTTAGAATAAAAAAATATTATTCCATGCAAGGTTTCATTCTCCTTCGATTGGCGCAAACCGCAGGTCTCTCCGTTTTCGAGAAAAAAAATAAAATATACAACTGTGCGCGCCACCCCTTTGAGTAGGGGATGGGGAGCCTCCGCGGGTTTTCGAGGTGGGTCTGCCCCTAAATCTCTTTATTTTGACTTAATCTATGCGTGTTTAAAAGGATTTGCTTTTACTAAGAAGGGGAAGTATCTGACCGTTTTTCGGCTCGTAGGCTCTTAGATAATACTGATTGGAATGTTTTTCGCGATGATGAAATTTTGTATTTTGATTTTTATTTAAATCTGCTCTGAGATTTAAGAGAAAGAGGCGGTAAACCTCCTGCGAACGTAGTCAATCAAAAGCGAGTTCGATTACTAGTCACTTTAATCAATTAATTAACAAACTTATATACAAATTAACAAGTGCTGATTTAACAATAAATTACAATTGTAGTATTCTTGACCTAGTAATAATAAGTGTACGTTATCATAATGTGAAGAATTTGCTAACTTGCAGGTTCCTATATCCACGTATAAATGTAGTATTATTGTTACCTACATTTAAGTAGAATTTTGTGACCTTGCACTTCTTTATTTAGTTCATTGTTGTTTATAGTTGCAACTTGATTTCACATTGTTGCTTATTGTTTTGGCTACTAATTAATAATTAAAAATATACTAATTCTATGGTTAATCTTATATTAAACATTCTGCCCCCCGAAAGAATGTTGAGTTGCTGCCCATTTTGATGTTCTGGTTAATTTGGAATTAAACATTCTGCCACCTCTAGATTAGTAAAAAAAAATTGATTTGTTTAGTAGATGCTACCTTGCCGTGTGTTTGCCAATTTCCAATCCAATTCGTTTCTGTTTAATGCTTCTTGATAATTGCTGCGTTGTCTTCTTTACTTCGTCTTCTCAATTGTTTGGTTCGTTACTTCAGTTACTTCTTAAATTGTTTTCTTCACTTTATATTCTGCTTTAGTTTCTTCTTAACTTCATCATCTTGTTCACTTTGTCTTCTTGATTGCTTCTTCTTAACTTCTTCTTCTACTTAAATGCTTCTGCTTCATTGTTTCTTCTAAACTTCTCCTGGTTTGTAGGACCACTTCTTTGCTTTATGTTTGATTCTTCGTTATAAACTTCTCCTAGTTTGTAGGACCACTTCTTTGCTTTATGTTTGTTTCTTCGTTATAAACTTCTCCTAGTTTGTAGGACCACTTCTTTGCTATATGTTTGTTTCTTCGTTATAAACTTCTCCTGGTTTGTAGGACCACTTTTTTGAACTTCGCATACTTGAATTGGATTGGCATTGGGATTGGACTTCGGTATTTCGCTGTTGATTGATGAGATGTCATTACTTTGGCACATTTGCAAGATTTGATTGTTGGTTGGCAGTTTAGCAGTTTGGAATATTAGTATCTTGAGAATTTGGCATTGATGTATTTTGGCAGATTTTCACGTTTTGATAATTTTGCTAGGTTGATCTAAAAAATAATTAATTAAATTTTGATGTTGCAGGAGAGGTGCTTTACATGATTTTAATCATGTAAGTTGCGCCCCTCCACAGAATTTGATGTTGAAATAAATTCTAGATAGCATTTGACGAATTTCTTGTAGGAAGAACTTGAACTCATTCTTCCCGTAACGCTGCATGCACGCCTTCTGTGATGATTTCTTCTAAGTATTTGTGTAGACATTTCGACTTGGGTTCTTCTTAAATTTAGTTGGTCTGAATTTTTTGTGATAGCTACTTGGGTTATTGTCGCTGTTGGACCTTGTTGATTGATTGTTGTTGCTGAGTGGACCAGATTGATTGTTGTCTCTGAATGGACCAGATTTATTGATTGTTGTCGCTGATGGACTTCGTAATTGGTGTTGATTGATGTTGTATTTTCTCCTTCCCTGGAGATGGTGTTTGTTGGTGTTTGTTGGTGTTTTCTCCTTTCCTGGAGATTGTGTTTGCTGGTGTTTGTTGGTGTTTTCTCCTTCCCTGGAGATGGTGTTTGTTGGTGTTTGTTGGTGTTTTCTCCTTCCCTGGAGATGGTGTTTGTTGGTGTTTTTTCCTTCCCTGGAGATGGTGTTTGCTGGTGTTTGTTGGTGTTTTCTCCTTCCCTGGAGATGGTGTTTGTTGGTGTTTTCTCCTTCCCTGGAGATGGTGTTTGCTGGTGTTTGATGTTGGTGTTGACTCTCAGCCGCTGTTGGACAATGGAGTTTGGTGTTTGTGGTGCTGCTAATTTTCCGGACCTGGTGGACTCTGGTGATGGTGTTGATTGGTGTTGTTGCTTTCTCTGGAGATGATGTTGTTGGTGTTTTCTCCTTCCCTGGAGATGGTGTTTGTTGGTGTTTGTTGGTGTTCTCTCCTTCCCTGGAGCTGGTGTTTGTTGGCGTTTGTTGGTGTTCTCTCCTTCCCTGGAGCTGGTGTTTGTTGGTGTTCGTTGGTGTTTTTTCCTTCACTGGAGCTGGTGTTTGTTGGTGTTTTCTCCTTCCTTGGAGCTGGTGTTTGTTGGTGTTTTCTCCTTCCCTGGAGATGGTGTTTGTTGTTGTTTGTTGGTGTTTTCTCCTTCCCTGGAGATGGTGTTTGTTGGTGTTTGTTGGTGTTTGTTGGTGTTTTCTCCTTCACTGGAGCTGGTGTTTGTTGGTGTTCGTTGGTGTTTTCTCCTTCAATTAATTAACAAACTTATATACAAATTAACAAGTGCTGATTTAACAATAAATTACAATTGTAGTATTCTTGACCTAGTAATAATAAGTGTACGTTATCATAATGTGAAGAATTTGCTAACTTGCAGGTTCCTATATCCACGTATAAATGTAGTATTATTGTTACCTACATTTAAGTAGAATTTTGTGACCTTGCACTTCTTTATTTAGTTCATTGTTGTTTATAGTTGCAACTTGATTTCACATTGTTGCTTATTGTTTTGGCTACTAATTAATAATTAAAAATATACTAATTCTATGGTTAATCTTATATTAAACAATTTTTGTTAGCCGTGGTAAATTGGACGTTTATTTTGATAATTCGGAAAGTTGTGCGATGGCCACATCCGATTTTTCTTTTTGATTTTTAGTATTAGTAACAGTGAAATCTGTAATGGAGTAGAGCTCTCATCCCGCGTCCTCGGTACGTATGTACGTTCTGAACTCCGCATACGTCTACAAAAGGACAAGTTGATGTACTTACAATTTTCAAATTTTCACGTGTTCAAAATTCAAAATACAAGGAGGTTTCAAAGAAATAATAAAGGGAAACCGCCAACTAAGAAGCTCATTGAAGAAATTAATATAATAACAAAAGTTAAAGAAGTAATTAAACTAAAGTTGTTCTATGAAGCAGTGTCATATGTGAACACAAAGAGGACACTTTGCAAACTACCAAAAGGAAAACGCGCTATAGGGTGTAAATGGGTTTATTATAAGTTCAAATCGGGCATTGGTTCTAAATACTCGACGATTCAAAGCTCGGTTGGTGGCGCAAGGGTATTCGCAAAAATACGGCGAACATTATGATCAAGTGTTTGCACCAGTATCCAGGCAAACAACCTTCAGAATTTTATTGTCAATTTGTGACGAATTATTTCCGATTTGTCGACAGGCTCCCTTGGAGCCCTCTTTTATGTATGGCACTGGGTTGGCGGCGTTTTGCGGGAGAATTGGGAAGCGCGATAGAAAAGCTGGTCCGGGAAGGGGAACCGCGGAGAGGGGCTTCTTGGTTGAGAACGCGAAGAGCGAGGTAGGAATTAAAGGTTAGATTGTAAGTGATACAAAACCATCCAGCGTTCCAATTGACCCAGGATATGGTAACGACAATAGCAATTCGGAAGTTTTAATGTGCAACAAGAATTATCAAAAACTTATCGGATCTTTGCTGTACGTATCAGTGAATACAAGACCAGATATATCGGCAGCAGTTTCCATATTGGCGCAAAGGGTTTGTGCACCAAAACAAAAATATTGGAACGAATTGAAACGAGTTGTTAAAGGGAACGGAACATCTGAAATTAAAATTAAATAGCAAAAACGAAAGATTGTTATTGTATGGATAATCTGTATATCCATACAATAACAATCTGGGCGAACGACAAGATGAGCAGAAAGTCAAGCCAGCGGATATCTATTTGGTGGAATGGTGGAATCGTAAGCTGGTGTTGCCGCAAGCAAACATGTGTTGCATTATCCTCAACCGAAGCTGAATTCATAGCGCTTTCGGATGCTTGTAAGGAAGTAATATGGATCCGTAGATTGCTCGAAGATATGAATCAAAATTTGAATGGACCAACGATTGTTTACGAAGATAATAAAAGTTGTTTATAAAGTAATAAATTCAAAATAAACAAAGTTTAATAAACTATAAATAATTCATTAATTTGTGACGAATTATTTCCGATTTGTCGACAGGCTAAATTCATTAATTTATAGTTTATTTAACTTTGTTTATTTTGAATTTATTACTTTATAACATATCAATAGTTACTAATATTACATTTATAAAAGTTGTTTAAAGATTATTGAGGATGAAAAATTGTCAAATCGTACAAAGCACATCAATATGAGACTATATTTTGTGAAAGACTATGTGGAGAACAAAATAGTTGTGTGTGTGTGTGTATTGTCCGACAAACGACATGCTGGCGGATTTATTGACGAAACCATTGGCAGCATACAGGTATCAGTCTTTGCATGACCGTATTGGACTTATTTAAATGAGGAGGAGTGGTAGAGTTTTAATCATTTAAATTTGAATTAATTTATAATCCTGCATGCAGGATGGCACTCGCAGTAAGTTTTTGTATATACCATTGAGTTGGTACAAGTTTTGTAATTGAGTGGTCCAATGCATAAACCCCAGTCAAGTCACATTTGGCAAAATGTTGGGGAGAGTTAAAAAACATTTAGGGAGAAAAATATTTAGTTCTTTATGAAATTTATTTAGTGCAGAACCATTTCATTACAATAATATTAGTTTGTATACGGTTTTTCTATATTGTAGTGGGATTTAGTATTAAACACGACTTACCGTCCTTCACCAGCTTAAATTACCTCGGCTAGCCAGCTGAACTCGGTGGATTAGAGACCTCAGGAGTGGATTCCTTTGGGAAGCCCCGTTTGTTTTTAAAGTAAATAATAATACTTTTTTTGAACTCGGAAGAAAGAGTTTTATTTATAGGAATAACGTAGCGACAATTTTCGCTTTTTGGCTTCGGTGTTTTTGTGTGTATGGCCACTGATTGTAAAATTTTATTTATTAAAATTTCAATATTGTTTCTAAATTTTACGATCATGGACCACTGTGTAAAAATGATGATAAGCAAATGTTTTACAATGTTGTTAAAAGGTGAAATAAAGTTTATCAAATAAATTTTGTGTTTGGAGGTACTAAAATTTTCAAATACCTTGTACACACCAACTACTTCCTCGATCACAGCGACGCGAATCCACAATGTGTTCAGCTTGTGTACCCTCGAGTGCTCCTGTATCGCTGATAAATTTAACGAGTTTCTGTGCATCCAAACAAATTTTCTGCTGATTCAAAATTATATACGAGATTGATCCAATTTTCTTCAACATCGGCTTGAAGTAACTTAATTTTCGATCGCAGGTAAGAAGACAAATTATTGATTTCTTCCTAATATTGGAAAATTCAAAATGGCGTGGCGTCAATTTTCGATCTTGATAAAAATTATTATCTCTGATATTACGAATTTCTCTGTTTTAGCTATTTCTTTCTAAAACTTAACGAATTCACTACTGTCCACAATAGAAAACGCACTTTTGAGCATCTAACTGATTTTCACTCAGTTATAAATCAAATTTTAATCAAAAAGCGCAAATTAATTGCACAAGTCAAAAATGTGGTCTCCTATCCGCTCGGATATCGCTGGAGAAGAGGCCGCCAACTTTCCAAAAATTCATAATTTTGTAAGTATTATCAAAATGTACAGAATGTTGCACATATTCTTGATTGTCTTTTGTTTTAGATTTTCACTTCGTAGCACGACACAAATGAATTCACTGATTTTAAAGTTTTTATAAAAATACAAAAATGTGTTAAGTAGTGTTATATGTAATAAATTTAGCCAATATTAAATCTTCCTTTAAATAAAACTTGCTAATTTGCAGACATAAACAAATTTATATGACCGCGATCTAACATGTCGGGGCAACCCAACGAAAAATCACCACAATATATTATTATCACCATTTTTTGTTATATTAAATAAAAAAATATTACCCATGTCTAAAGGCAAAAGTGAATAAAATTCCCAATCAAACAATTGGGAATCCATTAAATGAAATTACTTTGAAAAATTAAATGTATTCAATTGTAATTTTTCCTTTTGGCATGGAGGAGTTACATTCACCTTAATTTAAGTAGATTAGATTATTATAAAATATCATGTAGAATTACGAAGAATATGTGTAAATGCATTTAATCTTTAAGTTAAATGCACTGATAGAATATGAGACATCGTTTTCTTGCAGAAAGCGATATTCTATTAAGGCAGTTGTACTTTTGCTTTCATTAAAGTTACTTCTCATAATATGTTTGCATTATTTTGAATGATTATTAAATTTACATTTTAAAAAGATCAATTTCAAAGGCAAACATTTATTTTATCATATTATACATAATTCTTATTAGAAAGTTTAGTGCGTTTATTGTTCACTTGCAATTTTCACATTACTTTTAAAATATTACAACCGAAGTAATACACCCGAAGTAATAAACGAAAATATGGTATGGGGCAGTTTCAGTGTTGGTATTGGCCACAGTCAACTTGAGGAAATATTATCTTTAGTTGATGTTCCAGTTATGACCCCCAAGAGCTACCATAAATATTCTCTTTCACTCAATAAGGTTTGTGCATGAATGTTTATACTACCACAACTAATAATAAAACTATTCATAAATAAAAATATAACTTCTGTACTTGCAAAAATTAAAAAAAAAACATTTGGCAGACGTGGGAATCACATTTGATAGAGAAACTGAATATAGCTGGACAAGAGGAAAAACGGATTGCATTAGAGAAAGGACATGTAACTTCTGAAAGAACACCTTACATTACAGTGATCGGAGATAGAGGATGGAGTAAACGAACTTATGGCCATGGTTATAATGCGGCCAGTGGCGTTGTAAATATTTTTAAATAGAAGATTTATTTATATCACATAAATTTTTTTAGGAAATATTAATAGGAGCAAAGACAAAAAAACCTCTTTTTGTAGGCGTACGCAATAAAATATCATAATCATAAATTTTATTTTCCAACAGGAATACACCTAATAACAGAAAAAACAATGTCGGATTACATCATCAGAAGTTACAAAAAATAATATACATATATTATATACATAAGTCAAACCAGAATAAAACACTCATGTTATGAAACACAATTAGCGCTATCACAAACCATCAATGTAATCCCGGACAATTTTTTTAAATCTTACAAGCTGATCAAAGTTGACATCAATTGATTCGACCAATTCGGATACCGAGTTATAATTGCCACACATTATATTTATGGGACATCTTCCGTAATAGTTTGTTCCGTAGCGACTTAGATAGAAAGCCGCTCTTAAACGGCTCGCAGGCCTCGGAACAAGAAAATTAACTTTGTTCAGTAATATGTGACAATCACACTCACCATTACTTGAAAAGGATTTTGGGTTGAATGGGAATGAAAATCAAACACTATATAATGTATGTCGACGTTTCGGAGTTTTTATTACTCCATCTTCAGGACTAGATAGAAATGTAAAAAGATCAGTTCTGAGAGTACATCAAAGAAACAATTACAACACTCACCGATAACAAAATAAGGTGTAATTCGTTTGATGTAAGCATCAAAGCAAAATGGAAGGCACTGGCAATGTTTAGATTAGATTAGAACCCTGAGGAACGCCCGATGTAGGAGTAAACACCCAGGATTTGCAGCCCTTATACTCGACAAAGTGGCATCGATTGAACAATAAGTATGATTCTACCAGCCTGATTAGCCCATTAGGTACCCCCCAACGCCTTCAACTTATCAATAAGGAGATATAGGTCTATGCGATCAAACGCTTTTTGTAAATTTAAATAAACAGTATCCATCTGTCCACCCCCATCCAAACCCTCACAGCCATATTGGGTAAAGCATGCCAGATTTGTGATTGCGGATCTGTTACCTACGAAACCATGTTGGAATGGCGAGATATACGGCTTAACTACATTGTTTATTTTTGAACATATTCAGTGCTATTCACGACGGTCTTGATAATTATCAACATTGACAATTTGACGTATAAATGACATTTGACAGCATTATCAAGTCCTAGTCAAGTTTCGCTATTCTGTAAGGGTTGATAACATATCAAGCTTGACTAAACTTGATAATTGTCAAGCAGCCTTGATAATGGTCAATCTTAACATATGTTCTTATTCAGGACGACATTTTTGAAGCAAGAACTTGACTGTTATTAATTGACATCAGGCAAGTGAGTTATACTACTTGCTGAAGATTGACATCACTTGACAATATACCTAAATTACCAAAAACGTTTAGAAATTTGTGTTATTACTCAGTATTTAATTAAAATTTCCATTTAAAAAAATTTAGACCCACAAATACAGATCCATTTAATATTTTTCAAAACATTTGTAAACAATTCACAGACCAGCAAAATCAAAAGAACTTAAAAATTTTAGTCTTAAGGCGGGCATAAGTGAGACAGAAAATGTATAGTACTCTTTCTCTCATGCACATGGGAGCGCATAGGAAACAAAAATCAACATAACGTCGTAAGAATTTTCAAAACGAAATATAATTTCTTGATTGTTTTTCAATTTTTAGAATCTTAGAGCTTCAACAACTGTTCTAAAGAAAATTTCTAGCCGATCGGATAATTACTTTTAAAAATACGAAAGTTTTCAAAACAGCCGAAAAATAGTTGATACAATTTTACACAGATTTTATTTTTTTTAAAAGTCGTTTTAAATCAGATCGTCTTAAAAATTCCTTTAGAACAACCGCAAATATATATTATCCTTCGATTAAAACTAAAACATTTAAAAAATTCGGTTTATTTTCGAAGCAACCTTCGACGTTTCGTCAAATAATTTTCTGATTAATTTCAATATTATTATTGCAGCAAATTTGATTAAAATTTACAGATTGCTAAAATTTTAGTGGAGCTTTAGAAAAGCAGAGAGCGCTGTATTTTTAAATGACTTTTGTATAATGAACATTGTATAAGAAATAATTAATCTCCAAGATTTTTTATTATAAATAACTAAGCAATAATATTTTTGTATAATTAGGCTAATAAAAATGTTACAATTTTCAATTATTATTCTAGTTTAGCAAAGACGAACAATTTTTTTCTTGAAAACAAATCAAGAGACCTGCAAAAAGGTTGTTGGGATTCACGTTCAATTTTTAAAACGCAACTATCGGTCAGCAAATAAAAGGGAAGGAGCTTATGTCTCCCACTAATAAAATCACAACCTTAAAATGATCGGTAGGCACTTCTAAATTGTAGGTTTACATATGAATACTTGATTTTATAATTAATCAAAAAAATTCTGCTTTTTCATATTTTACTTCTGTTAAGAAATACCTACCTTAGAATACTTGCTTTTCGTTTATCGTTAATTCACTTGTTCTAATAATAAAACTAATTTACACTTGAAACCAGTTTTTTATTATATTAATCCTAATTATTTTTACAAATCATCTTTACAATTTATCGGTAACTTGAATTCAAATTCACAATCTTCCCAAATTTTGCATTTTTAAAAATAAACATCAAACCAAATTCCAAACACTTTCTTAAAACCTTCTGACATTATTCAAAGCTTCGGCAATTTATTTAAATGCTCTTATAAAATTCTCCAATATTGTAAATGTAAGTTCTAAAAATGTGTGAGTTTACAAAATTATTATAAAAAACTTACAAAATAAACATACCTGGAATGCTTCGATAATTTTAAAATGATGTTGCTTTATCTCGTAAGAAATTCAAATTGAAACTAGATTTTCTCGATGAAGACTGAAGTTCAGTTATAGTTGAGTTTTACCCTTCCGGAGAACAGTCTTAAGTACGTCCTTTTAAAAGCCGAATGATTCATTGGTACGAAGGGATTTCTCCTGTTTTGAAACATTAATTATTCTAAAATTATCAAAAAAGTGTAGTACTACTAGTTTCTTACATATTTCAAGTTTGGAATAAATAAATATAATGACATTACTTATTTTGGTAGTTTCACTGGAAATTTTTCAAGAAAATCACAATAAACGCAAAATTCTTGATGTTACACATCCACTTTCTCGACAGTGACATTGCAGGTTATTATCGTTTTCGAACAAAATGCAATGTTGCCGTGTCTTCATTATTGACTATTATCAACTAAGAAAAACAACTTGACAGCGTTGTTAAGCTGAGTACGTGAATAAGATAAATTCAAAATATTGACAACGATTGTTGACTGTCAAAAATTGACAATTATCAAGACCATCGTGATTAGCACTGAATATAACTTCTATCATCTTTGAAAAATTACACAAAATTGTTATTGGTCTATAATTAGTTATGGCAGTGGGATCTCCTCCCTTTAAGACTGGCACAACCCTAGCGCGCTTCCAAATTTCTGGAAACGATGAAGTCAATAGCATACGATTAAAGATATGTTTCAGTGGGACAGCCAAGCAGTCAATGAACTCTTTCACAACAAATATGGGAATCTGATCAACCCCAGCGGTTAATTTACTTTTGACGGTCTTTATCCCGTTGACTGCCTGCACTATATCCTCGTTGTGCAACTGGAACACGCCCATGCCCGAAACACAATCTGGTACATCAGGCCTGGTAGAGTACGAATCGCAGTATACGCCAGAAAAATGATCCGCGAACGCGTCAACGATCTCCCGAGGGGTATCATACGAACGCCCATCCTTAGTCACTGAACCAGGGATTCGAGAATAACCCCTCCTCTTTTTTACATATGCCCAAAAATTTTTTGGATCGATATTTATATCTTGTTCTAAACGCTGAATATAATCCTTGTATGAGTTACCTATAAGTATTTTAAGTTCCCGTCTTATATTGCTGAATATGTTATAGTAGACAATTGTTTTAGATTTATTAAATTTCTTATGGGCTTTATTTTTTTTCCGAATCATTTTGACAATTTCATTGGAAAACCAGGGTGGATAAACCCTCCTTGCAGTATAATTCATCGCTAAATGAACCGACTTATCGAGGACCCCATACAATACCCTATAAAACACGTCACACACCTCATCAACGTTATTACACTGCAATATACACAGGCCCAATCAGCCTCACACATCAACTCGGAAAGCAGCTGATAGTTCACTCTTCTGAAATTATACCGCGGACTTACTGTATGTCCGTAAAACTGTGTTTGATGTTCGACAGTCAAAAAAAGAGAAAAACTCAGAGCGGGTGTTACGCTTACAAAGTTTAGTACAACAGAATTTAATTTTCCCAAGTTAGTTAATGTAAAATCAAGTAGTACGCCTATGGTAATTTACTTGCAGGTTGTTCCTGAAATTGTTTGGTAAGCAACTTTGGAGTGGTGACATCAGGATGTAAGTAAGTTACCAGACATTGCCCGAGAAAAGTATGTAGAGCGGGGGGAAATTAGGTATGCGAGAAAGAGATGTAATTATGCAGCTCTTAGATTGAAAGAGAAGAATGATTCATTAAGGATGTAGTCTGAAGGTTTGGTTTTAAAAAATTGATTTTTTTTTATGATTGATTTTGAAAGTGCAACGTATGAAGTATGTACTGTAGAAGTTTCAAACCGAAATTCAAAATATTAAGAAAATTATAACGCATATTCGAAAGCGTCTTATAGCTTAACACTTTAAAATACAAACTGCTGCAAGATCTTAAATAAAATACACAAGTTTGAGTCATGGACTCACGTCAGCAAAATATGATCGTAAGTATATTTCTATAATATCATGACTTAAATGTATAAGAAATGCAAACCGGCATTGTGAGCGTATAACTCAGTGAGTATCATCGTAAAAATCTGTATAAAAATCGAGCAAAAATGGATCGAAAAGGAGAGAAGCGTAAAACTAGAAGTCCTGGACAAGCTTCTTTACCGAGAAAATTTCGGGGTAATCAGTATACTACTGAAAAAGACACTGAGTTGGTCAGCACTTTTGCTGATAAAATAAAAAATCAAGGTGACTTCGATGTAGCTATTAGCGAAACTACTAACTACGTACTCCTCAATTTTACTGTAGTGTTCACAGCATTACAATCCGTGATAAAGTGCAAGTTGTGTAATAGTGATATTGAGTTTTTGAAAAAATCAGCGCAAGGATTGGGTTTTAAACTGTGTGTGAAGTGCCCATGTCAAGAGTTTTTGATCAATTCTTGCCCGATGATTAGAAATGCGTACGAAGTAAACAGGCGCTTCATTTTCGTTATGCGGCTGCTCGGCGTCGGTTTAGCTGGCATAAATGTGTTTTGCTCATTGATGGATTTAGGCACTGGCTGTTACACGTCGTTTTGTCGCTACGACCCCCCCTCTGTGAACAGAAAGTTGCCGTGGCTAGTTCAACGGAAGGGGTGGGACAACTGTGATTTTGGGGGTCGTCAAACTAAGTGAACAAAACAATTTTCTGGGCGCCAGCCACCACTACAAGTCGGGATCCACAAGCACGGTCAATAAGGGGTGCGTAGTGGAACACTACTTATTTTCTTACCGCGCTTGGAAATGAGGCAATAACCGTTTTACAAATCGGATTCCGTGTATCTGAAAAGAATCGTTAAACAACAAAAAAAACGCAAGTGCATAAAAGGAAACCAAATAATGCAAAAGAAATAAATTACCGTTACAGTTATCCAAATTGGGTGATAAATTTTTGTCAACAAAATAGGTACACTAGATTAAGCTAATTGAGATCCTACCGGAATTCCGTGAATATAAAAGTATATTGTGGTATTTTTTTTATTAAAATAAAATTTAGTTTAATTTAGGGTTGTTTTCAAAACAATCCTCTGACTATGCCGTGCTTCTCCAACTGAATTATTTTTGTAACGGGAATAAAGCTGTGGTGATATTTTCTTTGGATGATCCCGATGCGTTTGGTCCGCGAATTACAAGATTTGTTTTATGTAAAATCAGTAGGTTTTTATTCAAAGAAAGTTAATAATGCCATTTTGTTACTTTTAACACTACCATGACACTTAAAAATTTGTGATTTATAAATGAAAACCAGTGCGCCACAGTGAAACCTGAAAAAGTGAAAAACAATTGTTTAAAAATTTGCAACATATTATAAATTTAAAATTCTTACAATAATTATAAACTTTTAAAAGGTTGAAAGCAAGTGGAAAAATGATAGGAGATTCCAGTCTGGCGTGTGCGATTAGCCAGGTGCGTAATTTTGGAGTTTCGCAAAAATTGTGATTTTATTTGAAAATTGGCATTTTCCTCGAAAACTGACCGAGGCAAATCAGCTAAATTGGTCCAGTCATTGGTATTTTTTTGTAAGATTATTAAAATCGTGGAAATGTTCTAAAACAAAGATTCTGGAACCGAACAAATTTCAGAAGATAAGATAGCGAAAATTTGACGACGCCATTGCCAAGAAATTTTTGGATAAGAAGAAATTCTCTACTTACCGTTAACACTGGACAGCAGGACAAATCGTTTTCACCAAATCTTCACCGCACAACACGCAAGGTATTTTCAAAATAAATTGACTTTTTTTTTTGTGATAAAATTTATTTGAACTTTGTTTTTTTTTTATTGTACATAATTTTTGATTACACAAATTACATCTATTGGTAAATGATCTTGAAATTTAGTATAATTTTGAAACCAGTAAATGTAATTTCAACATCAGTGACCACACATTTTACACTAAGCCATAGAGAGAAATCTGTCGCTAGAAAACTTTTTTTTAATAAAATTTTTGTATCGAGTTCAAAGCGAGCGTTATTTTTCTCGTTAAAACAATCGGGATAATCAATAGGAATTCACTACTGGGATCCTGTGTTCTGCGAAAGGAGCAGGCTGGTCGGAGCATTTATTTATTAGGTTTTTATTAGGATAAGGTTTCTTACAAAATCCCATGACAATATATATGAATGATAGTTAAATTTAAATTCTTAAAATTAATTTACAAAAATAAATTACATAAATAATGTCCATGCAGCAAAATGAATTGACTATTTAAGTCCGCCAAATACAAAAATATATAAATGAAATAGTTTTTCAGTCGGGTTAAAAATAATAGCACGTAGTGTTTAAGATTAAACTGCACACCGTACAACACAAAAAAAATGGTAAACAAAACTGTACAATTTACTCACGGTTGTAATCCTGGGACTGCTGTATGAGAGTTCAAAGCGTATAGTATTTCCAAATTGATGGAATCTTTCAATGACGAAGTTGGCAACTGGTCCTGATCATGAATGCTCGAAATTCTTGTGTAAAATATCCTCCCGAGGGAGTGGAATTCATTCAGAATTGATCGATTGTTGATACCCGCATCAAGCCAGCGCCGCCACTTTTTCAAAATCTAAAAAAAATATATGGAGAATTTGTGGCTAATTTGTGGTTAATTAGTTGCCGCAATCGCGAATTAATCGCTCTTACCGTTAGGTAATTACAGCCATTTGAGTGGTGGCGGCGCTAGCTTGATGTCAAGCTAGCGCCGCCACCGCTAAAAACTTACTAAAAATAAAAAATAAGTATATAGGAATTTGTGGCTAATTTGTGGCCAATTAGTTGCCGCAATCCCGAATTAATCGCTCTTACCGTTCGGGAATTACAGCCGTTTGAGTGGTGGCGGCGCTAGCTTTATGTCAAGCTAGCGCCGCCACCACTAAAAACTTACTAAAAGTAAAAAATAAATATATAGGAATTTGTGGCCAATTAGTTGCCGCAATCCCGAATTAATCGCTCTTACCGTTCGGGAATTACACCCATTTGAGTGGTGGCGGCCCTGGCTTGATATTAAGCTAGTATGATACTCAAAACGAAAATTTGATAAACTAAAATTAAATTTTATTAAAAAAGATTATTTACAATTTATTTTATACGACGTCATAATAATTAATAATAATAATAATAAAAATAAAGAAAAATTTATTTAGCCGCTATAGCTATATGTACAGATTCAAAAAAGTAGAAAAACTACAAGTGAAAGAAAAACATAAAAAAGAACAATATACAAAAAACATAAAAAGCAACATAATAATAATAATAATTAGTATAATGAAATTATTATTTCCGACCCTATATTTTATTAATATTTGAAGATGGATATTATTTAGTGGGTATTTTGGGTCCTATTATATAAATTCTGTTACAAATTATCATTGCATAAATAGTGTTGGCCTTTACAATATATTCCAAGTCTTTGCTAAGCAATTTTATTATTTTGCGATATTATTTGGTTTTTAAATTTTTTAATGCATTTTATCAATAATTCGAAATTAAGCTTTTGCGGCCTACCACTCGATTTCATGACTGTTTCTTACGTTCTTATTTTTTCCTAATGCTCGCGTTACGCCTTAATGTATACTTATTAAAAATTACAACTATAAAACTTAAGCCTCGTACTGAAAGTATTAGGTAGGGACACTTCGTGTCGGCGCGGCGTCTTTGATGTTCGTGTTTCAAAAATTTCAAGTCTAGGTTAAGTTCAGTTGAGAATCCAGTAGATGGCGTTGCAAAATTATATTACATTTGAAATGAACCGCTTAAAATGTTATTATTTTCAGATTGTTCATCATTAATTTTAAAAACAATAATTATCTGTCTAGAGTTCAATTTTAATAACAACCGTTATCGCTTTTTAATAAATTTCAAAGAAGCCAAATGCAGGTGCTGTATTGCCAAGATCAAAAATCATCAGAATTTTAGAAAATTTTTAAATTTCAAAAAATAAGTAGAAATAAACCTAGTAATGCATTCTTTTACCTTAAGGTGCCTGTTTTTGCAATTCTGATACTAAGATAACTCACTAAGATACTTAACCTAGACTTTGAACGAGAGCCTAATAGCAGGAATGATCCCTCCAATCAAAATGAAGCTAAGCAAGAACCAATTAGAGCAAAGCGCGCTAGGGATTGTTTTCAAATTATTGTTGTAAACCAGAAACCAATCTTTGCCGATTTAACCTTATTTTCTATGTAATAACAATAATAATCGTTATTTCGAGTCTCAAAATAAAAAAAAGTGGAGAAAAGTGAAAAATACGGCCATATGCCAACCTCTTTTTTAATTCCATAAACCCCTCCCTTTATCTGACTACGGCGTTGGATGCTAGTGTCCCTACTGATAGGGACGGCCCCTTGAGGGGGACCTTCCGTTTGTGTAAATTAGGCAAAGTTGGTAGAATCTACTTGGAAAATTGAGGACTGCTAGCCCCCGAAAAGTTTCTCTTGGAACCGTCTCTGCCTACTGAGAAATATTTTGTAAACTAATTTGTACCTACTTTCTGTTTTTTTCCATAAAATATTGAATTTATGATTTTTTAAAAATTTTAGTCTTTATTTTCTTCTTTTTCTGAATTATTAAAAATGGCAAGAGATAACTACTTATTATAATTATATTAAGAATTTGGCTCATAAATTTGGCAACAAATTAGTTGCATAAATTCCCATTTACTTCATTTGTTTTTAGTAAGTTTTTAGTAGTAGCGATGCTGGCTTGATGTCAAGCTGGAGCCGCCACCACTCAAATGGGTGTAATTCCCGAACGGTAAGAGCGATTAATTCGCGATTGCGGCAACTAATTAGCCACAAATTAGCCACAAATTAGCCACAAATTCTCCATATATTTTTTTTAGATTTTGAAAAAGCGGCGACGCTAGCTTGATGCGGGTATTGTTGATCCTTACCGTAGTGGGCGTTAAAATCAACCTCTTAATATTTTTAGGAGTTTATTCGTAAAACGGAACGTTACACCATACTAACAAAATACTTGTCCACTCGATAAACAACTCGAATCTTGAATTACAATTTTATTTTTCCCGCATTCAACTTGAATTTTTATTGATTGCCGTATTTTTAACGATCGTCACTATTGAATCAACCGGAATACAAAATATGAGTTTAACTGAATTTGTGATTACAAATTTACTTTAATATCCGCCGTCAGGCGTGGAGATATGTAAAACATCAACCTACAGGTTGTAAGGCTTGTACAAATCTGAAGATTCCAGATTGCACAATTCCAGGATAAATTTTAAATGTAACGACAAATGTTTCTATTGGCTAAAGAGAAAGGGGAATTATGGATTGCCTATGGTCAGGGGTTTTATATTGCAGTCGTGGGAAGCCCCCACAGTATGACGCAAGAATGAACTAATAATTCCAAGACTGCAATGTTGCTGAATTTACGTATTTATTTTTATAAATGTACAATGCTTTTTCAGTATTTAAATCAGGAAACAGAGACGTACTTAATTATTTTTATATATATTTTTATATAATTGGCCAAATATATTGTGGTGATTTTTCGTTGGGTTGCCCCGGCATGTTAGATCGCGGTCATATAAATTTGTTTAAGTCTGCAAATTGGCAAGTTTTATTTGAAGGAATGTTTAATATTGGCTAAAGGGTATAGCCGGATATGCATGTAAAAAGTGCCCCCAGCGATTTTTAAAAATCCATATAACTGACCGATTTCTAATTGAAAAAAACATTTTTTCTCAAAATTTCAAGTTTTAAACCCGAAGGGGTACGGCATAATTAAAAAAAAAGCAATTTTCAGTATTTATTTTATTGTAACTGTTCTACTGAATATTTTTTAACAAAACTTTTTTTGGTAAGAATTATCGGTAAGAGACGTTAAAAAATATTTTTTTGGTAAGTTTTTAGTCATCCCTGTTGTTAAAAAAAAATAAAGAAGTTTTTGTCCTTATATTTAAATATGTTCCTTTCATATGTCACTCACGAATTTTTCACAGAAAACTCCTTTCTAGCTCTTCATTATATGGTAAAATTTTCAACTTGATCCATTTGGTGGAACACAGTCAAAAAAAATAAAATCGATTTTTTTCATATTTCTTCGAATGCTATTTACTATTTTTTATACTTGTAAAATATTTGTTTTACTTAAAAATACATTAAAGATCGTTTTTAAATATTTCATACTATTTGGAATAATTATTTAAGGTTAATATAATATTAATATTTATTAATATTTAATTATATAATAATAAGCAGTTTTAATTTTATTTATGTAAAAGGATCCAAAAAACCCACTAATATACTATGTGTATCCATACTTAATCATTTTTAATATAATATAATATAATAAAAAGCAAATTTTTATGTTACCTACTCATTTTGATTTCTAATTTTTTGCTTTTTTAAAATAAAAAAGTTTTTGTCCTTAAATTTAATTATGTTCCTTTTGGATGTCATTCACAAATTTTTCACAGAGAACTCCTTTCTTGCTCTTCCTTATATGGTAAAATTTTAAACTTGATCCATTTGGTGAAACATAGTGAAAAAAAATAAAATCGCTTTATTTCATATTTTTTTCGAATGTTATTCACTATTTTACTGGTAAAATTTTATTTTTAATTTGAAAATACATCAAAATCTGATATAATCTTTCATACTATAGGGAATACCTAATTATTCACAGTTAATAGTATAAAAACAAAATTTCCAATTTTTGAAATTAAAAATCAAAATGAGTAGGTAATGAAAAATTTGCTTTTTAATTTATATTAACCTTAAATAATTATTCCCAATAAAATGAAATATTTAAAAAAGAATTTTATTGTATTTTTAAATAAAAAAAATATGTTTTGCAAGTATTAAATAGTAAATAACATTCGAAGAAAATATGAAAGAAATCGATTTTATTTTTTTTACCATGTTCCACCAAATGGATCAAGTTGAAAATTTTACCATATAATGAAGAGCAAGAAAGGAGTTTTCTGTGAAAAATTCGTGAGTGACATATGAAAGGAACATATTTAAATATAAGGACAAAAACTTCTTTATTTTTTTTTAACAACAGGGATGACTAAAAACTTACCAAAAAAATATTTTTTAATGTCTCTTACCGATAATTCTTACCAAAAAAAGTTTTGTTAAAAAATATTCAGTAGAATAGTTACAATAAAATAAATACTGAAAAATGCTTTTTTTTTAATTATGCCGTACCCCTTCGGGTTTAAAAGCTGAAATTTTGAGAAAAAATGTTTTTTTCAATTAGAAATCGGTCAACTATATGGATTTTTAAAAATCGCTGGGGGCACTTTTTACATGCATATCCGGCTATACCCTTTATTACTTATAACACAACTTAACACATTTTTGTATTTTTATAAAAACTTTAAAATCAGTGAATTCATTTGTGTCGTGCTTCGAAGTGAAAATCTAAAACAAAAGACAATCAAGAATATGTGCAACATCCTGTACATTTTGATAATACTTACAAAATTTTGAATTTTTGGAAAGTTGGCGGTCTCTCTCTAGCGATATCCGAGCGGATAAGAGACCACATTTTTGAGTTGTGCAATTAATTTGCGCTGTTTAATTAAATTTTGATTTATAACTGAGTGAAAATCAGTTACAGGCTCCAAAGTGCGTTTTCTATAGTGTACAGTAGTGAATTTGATAAATTTCAGGAAGAATAGCTAAAACAGAGCAATTTGTAATATCAGAGATAATAATTTTTATCAAGGTCGAAAATGGACACCACGCCATTTTGATTTATTTCCAATACGAGGAAATTAATAATTTGTTTTCTTACCTGCGATCAGAGTTACGCCAATTCAAACAGATACTCATTGGAATTGGATGCAACAGATTTTCTTGAAAATTATCAACAAGACGGAAGCCGTCAAGAAGCACTTCAAGGTATTTAAGAAAATTAGTACATGCAAACATCAAATTTATTATAAAAACTTTATTTCATTTTTTGACAAAATTGTAGAAATTTTGCTTTTCACATTTACACAGTGGTCCATGATCGTAAAATTTAGAGACAATATTAAAATTTTAGTTAATAAAATTTTACAATCAGTGGCCTTACACAAAAAAACACTAAAGCCAAAAAGCGAAAATTGTCGCTACATTATTCCTATAAATAAAACTTTTTCTTCCGAGTTCAAAAAAAAAGTATTATTATTTACTTTAAAAACAAACAGGGCTTCCCAAAGGAATCCACTCCTGAGGTCTCTAATCCACCGAGTTCATCTGGCTAGCCGAGGTAATTTAAGCTGGTGAAGGACGGTAAGTCGTGTTTTATACGAAATCCCACTACAATATATTGCTGTAAAAGCCGTAGTTGAAACTGTATTCGTATGTAACAGCACTGAGACCGGTTAATTCTCAAGTGCGATACTGCGACGAATTAACCGGTCTCAGTGCTGTTTACACGATTATAAAACACCGCGAGAGGGACCCCTGCGCTATTCAAAATTCTGAACAAAAAAAGTAAGATAAAACCTCTACGCGGATTTAATAGATAATGTCAAAAATAATCTCAAATTCAAAATCTGCAATTATTACATTAATAATTCAACAATTTTTAATTTGTTTTGTCAAATTTATTATTATTTATTATAAATTTATCGATAAATCAACATTTTTAATGCATAAATTGTGTCGTGAATAGTTACAATTTATTTCATATTTAAATAACGTTCAAGAGCGGGATTGCTACGCCTTGCGATGGGAATCGCAAAAATCTAATAGAAAGGTCATCGAATCTCAGGCGGGGCGAGAATATAGGCAACAACAAAATAAATAAAACATTTTTTTTACCTTAAAGAGCAGTAGGAATATCAAAATTAAAAAGTGTATTTACAAAATATTCGAAAATTTTAAGATTGCATTAATTTTAGTAAAAAATCGAAAAAGAGGGTCATCGAATCCCAGACGGGGCGAGATATTAGGAAACAACAAAATAAATGGAACATTTTTTTCTTCCTTAAAGAGCAGTAGGAATATCAAAATTAAAATATGTATCTAAAAAATATTCAAAAATTTTAAGATTACATTAATTTTAGTAAAAAATCGAATAAGAGGGTTATCGAATCCCAGACGGGGCGAAAAATTAAGGAACAACAAAATAAATGGAACATTTTTTTTTACCTTAAACAGCAGTAGGAATATCAAAATTAAAAAATGTATTTAAAAAATATTCGAAAATTTTAAGATTACATTAATTTTAGTAAAAAATCGAATCGTATCTCAAACACACGAAAATCTATAAAAATCGTCTCAAAAAATCTGAAGTACAAAATAAGAAAGTTAAAACCCGCAAAGTGGACGTCCGAATAGCTAAGCAAAAACGAAGAAATTAATCATATTTTGCAGGGATGAACCACATGGATAGGTTGCAAATATTCAATAGTACCGATGCGGTTTAAAGCAGGAAATATGGTCATAAAAGTGCAGGACGCTCGCAATTTGGAAAATACAAAAAGTTGTAGTAAAACCACGAGAAGAACCCGGCCACAATTCAAAATTTGGAATTAAAAAATTAAGCTAAAATGCCTATACGGATTTGATAAAAAGTGTAAAAAAGTATGGCAAATTAGATTACAACAGATTACAATTAAAGCGGAATTGTTTGTCTATTTATCTTTAATTCAGGGATATGTTCGGAATTCATAAAAATATACAAATTTTACTGTAGGCAAATTATCTATATTTATTATAATACTTATGCTCTTTATCTGAGGAGAATCAAAAATTCTAAACACACTTGGTCGACCAAAAGGTGACATAAACTATCAAAATTAATAGTTATATTTTATATTTTCGTAGGATATTTAATTTATTTAATATGTTTGCAATTTTTTCTTACATGTAATCAAGTTATACTTTCATTACTAATTAACACATGTTAATAACTTTATCAATATAATATTTATGTAAGAAGAAATACCGAATTTCTAAATACGCCGAAATTTTTGTTGTTTTTAAATAGAAATGTGAAAATAATTCTTCAATTACTTAAGATTTCCTAAAATATAATAGACGGATATTAAGCTTATGGACAAATGTTGATCAGGAGCAACTTGTATGTGAAATTTTAAAAAATACACAAAATTTAAGAGGTTACATTTATGGGCCATCGGGGCAAATTTAAGTACATACGCAAGCAAATACAAATTGTGAATAAATTAGTAGAAGAAAAAAAGCAAAAATTTGGCTAAATAGCGGTGGGGCCATAAGAAACGTGCAAATTTATAGTGCTATAGTGTTGAAGCTCATACGTAGCATATATACAAAATTTCAAACACAAGTTACTGGTCCACTAACAACCACGATGTGAGCGCTTATATTTATCGTTGTCGTGGCGTTGGAAAGTGGCACTAATCGACATAACTAATAGAGGAAGTGTTGACAGATGATCGAGAACAAGTCCTCTTGCAGGGCCAGTTTTCGATAAGAAAAATAAACAAAAACGGTTACAAACCAGTCGGCTTCTATGTTCTCAGATTTCGAGCTTCGGGAACAGGCCATATTACAGGACTTGTTACCGGGAAATAAAAATAAACAAAGAATGGTTACAAACCTATCGGTGGTTTATAATCGAAGAAGCAGTGAAAGAGGAAAAAGAAAAAGAGAAAAACACGGGAAACGGTCACCCGGAAGATGAGATCACAGTCTCTGGCGATGGATCGTGGGCGAGGCGTGGATTCACATCGCTTTTAGGTATCGTTTCTTTAATTGGGAAATATACGAATAAAATCGTAGATGTTATAGTAAAATCAAAATTGTGCAAAGCATGTGAAAATTGGGTAGGCAAAGAAGAAACGGACGAGGTTTTAAGATGGCGGAGGGAACTGGTTCTATTTGTGGGAGCTGTGATGAGGTTGTTGATTTTTCTGCGGGCTTCTGTGTGGGTTGTGCGGGAGTTTGTGGGAGAGGCTTTCATATGGCATGTGCAGAGATAAAGAAAAGCGAATTGAACTGTTTGATGAGTAATTCAAGTTTAAAATGGTTCTGCAGTGATTGTATCAAGGAGGGTCATTGGTCCGACAGTAAATCAAGTATGGCTATTATGTTGGGAGAGTGTATGAAGATAATTAAGTGCCAGGGTGATTTGATAAAGAAATTACAGGATGGAGTAAAATCATTAAATAAGTCTATATGTGCAATTTAAATAACAACCTTGAAAATTTAAACGGGACAAACTATGGTGGAGTTATTGATAGCGGCTATAAAGTTGATAAGTTGTTATCATCGCAAAGTGTAAAAATAAATATGGATAATAAAAACAACTGAACAGGTGCATATCCAAAACAGGGACCTACTGGTCTGAAACAAAAATACTCTGACAGATTGAGAACAAGAACATCATCAAAAAAGTAACTCATTGAGGGAGCAACCGGTTACACAAAAGGATATAATTAATAAAGAAAACGTGAAAAAATCTGAAAACAACTTCGAAAGTGACGGTTTCAAGGTTGTCTCATATAAGAAAAATAGTTCGCGGAAGTCAATTGTTATAGGAACCGGACAAGAATCAAAAACATTCAAGTTATGTGCTGTACCGAAGAGAGCAAATTTCTTTATTTCACGTTTGTCGCCGCAATACAGTGCAGCTGACATTAAGGAACACCTGAAAGATCTTGGTGTCGAAGACTGTGATTGTACAGCTCTTGTGACTAAGTTCAACACGTACGCGTCATTTCGAGTGAACGTTCCAGAGATGCACAGCAAAATAATAACAAATGCTACAAATTGGCCGAAAGGAACATTTATGTATAAACAATTTTTTCGTAAAAAGATCAGGAACAACAGAAAACACGTCATCTTTTTTAATGCCAACGGTCCCATTGAGGACCTAACAATTTCGTGCGATACAAGAGAACCTGTTAGTGGAGAAGGTGCAATTACGGGAAATAGGGTAGAATTGAAAATCCGTCAAACCTGCATCAGCCTAATACATCAAAATGTGCGTTCACTTGGAAACGCCATTGATATGATACAGTATATGCTCAGGCAACATCCTGGATGTCAGTTTTTGTGTAAAACGGAACACTGGAAATCAGAGGAACAGATGGAAATGTTGCCAATTGAAAACTTTCAGCTAGTATCCAAGTTTTGTCGAGAAGATGGAAGGCATGGAGGAATTGCAGTGTTTGTAAAAAAAGACATTAAAACGAAAACTATTAACAGGAAGAAATTAAGCAATTTGTCAATAATCGGGGTCTTTGAAGTATGAGTGGCGGAGTGTAAGGTGAATGATCACGAATTTTTGATTATAGCATTATATAGGCCACCAGAAGGAAATATTCAAATATTTTTTGAACGGTTAGAACAGTTACTGTCCAATATTAGCAAAGAACATAAATTAATAGTAATCGCGGGTGATTTTAATATTGAAATGAAGCGTGAAAATAAAGACAAAAAGGAATTATTTTCGTTAATGAATTCCTTTGACTTGGTGGCAGCTATATTGGAAAACACCAGAATAACAAGTGAGAGTGAAAGCTGCATAGACAATATTTTTCTTAATGTTAAATACAAGTGGGAAAGTAGCATCCATGTGACACATATATCGGATCATACAGCACAAGAAATCAGGATTCAATTAGAAGAGCGGAAACAAAGTGTACGGGAGCAGCGTAGATTTTTTACCGACATTGCTAAAAAAAATTTTTTAAATCAACTATGTAGACAAGACTGAGAGTTAATATATTGTAATATTTTTTTTCGTAAAATTTTATAAATCTTAGTTATCGAAGGAAAATTTTTAATTTTAATTTTTGAACAAAGTTTGGTTTACTTCACAAATTCTTATCGTTATCGCAAATTTAATTTTAACACATTTACCATGCAAAACGGCACTCAGGCTTACGGCGTCATTAAACTGAACATCCAAATTTTAAAATCTCAATAAAATCAATTCTTCTAAACTTACTTTTTATTTCAAAACACAAAATCAAAATTTTAAACTTTATGCCCAAATATGGAACAGGAAAACTATAGCGCGTTTATCAACGCGTCCTAACGCGTTGGCTTACGGCATCCAAAAGCTAAGTTTTACATTTTACAAATACCAACATAAACAATTTAAATAAAGACAACTCATACAGAATGCAACACAAACAATTTACAAACATAATCAAAATAAAACTACCCCCTACACAATTTTATACAAAAAAATACATGACATCTTTACCCCCTTGGTTTTAATTGACAAAACCAAGGCGTTTTTCAATTAAAAACAATAACATGTCATGTTCAAAATTATTACAAATCAAATAAACTTTCAAATTAAAAAAAACCAAAATTTTAAAATTCCAATAATTCATTATAAGTCAAATTACTAATAATAAATATTCCAACATTCAGACTATTTACAAAATTTAAATCAAATTTTAAATTAAACAAAACCCAATTTTTCAAAATTAATCCAGAAATATTCATTTTAAAGAATTATATCATCCAAATCTATTTTATAATTACTCGTTTTTATGTCATCCGGCATCCTATTTTTGTTTACCTCCATCTCCTCGATTTCCACAAGATAATTTCATTTTTGGAAGTCCACATATCCAAAATTTTACCAATCCTTCATCCAATTTTCGTCCACATAATCCAAATTTTGATTTCTAATTTTTGCCTCGGTCCAGATTTATTTTTCTTTTTATTACCAGTTTTCTTTTTATATTCAAATTTAATTTTTTTATTTTTATCAATTTTTCTCTTTGGTTCTAATTTAATATTCTTACTTCCAGCAATTTTGCTTTTTTTTCGTTGAAGCATTCCAAAATTTTTATTACATCCAATTTTGATTTTCCTTTTTGATCCAAATTTTAATTTTCCTTTTTGATCCAAATTTTAATTTTTTACCTTCAAGCATCTTTTTTCTAGTTTTAAGCATTTTTCTTGTTTTTGTAACAATCTCTACCAGTCCATCCATACTATTAATTTTTGTTTTGTTTTGTATTTCTTCCAATTGTAGTGAAGGCATGTTGATGTCCACCCTGTTTTCATTTATAAAATCCACCTTTTTGTTAATATGGTCTAATTGTTTTTTGTTGTCTTCGAAGTTTTTGTTAATGTTTTTCAAGTTTTTGATTATGTCTTCAAAGTTTTTGTTTACATATTTTGCATGTTCATTTAACATATCCTTCATAGATTTGAAGATTTCCTCCATTTTATTTTTTCGTATAATTTTCGTTAAATTTTAATTTTTAGTTATCTTTTTACTTAATCTCAGGGTCTCTAAGTCGGTTCTAAAAAACCACGCCCCACGTTCTTGGGATGCCAATTTGTAATATTTTTTTTCGTAAAATTTTATAAATCTTAGTTATCGAAGGAAAATTTTTAATTTTAATTTTTGAACAAAGTTTGGTTTACTTCACAAATTCTTATCGTTATCGCAAATTTAATTTTAACACATTTACCATGCAAAACGGCACTCAGGCTTACGGCGTCATTAAACTGAACATCCAAATTTTAAAATCTCAATAAAATCAATTCTTCTAAACTTACTTTTTATTTCAAAACACAAAATCAAAATTTTAAACTTTATGCCCAAATATGGAACAGGAAAACTATAGCGCGTTTATCAACGCGTCCTAACGCGTTGGCTTACGGCATCCAAAAGCTAAGTTTTACATTTTACAAATACCAACATAAACAATTTAAATAAAGACAACTCATACAGAATGCAACACAAACAATTTACAAACATAATCAAAATAAAACTACCCCCTACACAATTTTATACAAAAAAATACATGACATCTTTACCCCCTTGGTTTTAATTGACAAAACCAAGGCGTTTTTCAATTAAAAACAATAACATGTCATGTTCAAAATTATTACAAATCAAATAAACTTTCAAATTAAAAAAAACCAAAATTTTAAAATTCCAATAATTCATTATAAGTCAAATTACTAATAATAAATATTCCAACATTCAGACTATTTACAAAATTTAAATCAAATTTTAAATTAAACAAAACCCAATTTTTCAAAATTAATCCAGAAATATTCATTTTAAAGAATTATATCATCCAAATCTATTTTATAATTACTCGTTTTTATGTCATCCGGCATCCTATTTTTGTTTACCTCCATCTCCTCGATTTCCACAAGATAATTTCATTTTTGGAAGTCCACATATCCAAAATTTTCCCAATCCTTCATCCAATTTTCGTCCACATAATCCAAATTTTGATTTCTAATTTTTGCCTCGGTCCAGATTTATTTTTCTTTTTATTACCAGTTTTCTTTTTATATTCAAATTTAATTTTTTTATTTTTATCAATTTTTCTCTTTGGTTCTAATTTAATATTCTTACTTCCAGCAATTTTGCTTTTTTTTCGTTGAAGCATTCCAAAATTTTTATTACATCCAATTTTGATTTTCCTTTTTGATCCAAATTTTAATTTTTTACCTTCAAGCATCTTTTTTCTAGTTTTAAGCATTTTTCTTGTTTTTGTAACAATCTCTACCAGTCCATCCATACTATTAATTTTTGTTTTGTTTTGTATTTCTTCCAATTGTAGTGAAGGCATGTTGATGTCCACCCTGTTTTCATTTATAAAATCCACCTTTTTGTTAATATGGTCTAATTGTTTTTTGTTGTCTTCGAAGTTTTTGTTAATGTTTTTCAAGTTTTTGATTATGTCTTCAAAGTTTTTGTTTACATATTTTGCATGTTCATTTAACATATCCTTCATAGATTTGAAGATTTCCTCCATTTTATTTTTTCGTATAATTTTCGTTAAATTTTAATTTTTAGTTATCTTTTTACTTAATCTCAGGGTCTCTAAGTCGGTTCTAAAAAACCACGCCCCACGTTCTTGGGATGCCAATTTGTAATATTTTTTTTCGTAAAATTTTATAAATCTTAGTTATCGAAGGAAAATTTTTAATTTTAATTTTTGAACAAAGTTTGGTTTACTTCACAAATTCTTATCGTTATCGCAAATTTAATTTTAACACATTTACCATGCAAAACGGCACTCAGGCTTACGGCGTCATTAAACTGAACATCCAAATTTTAAAATCTCAATAAAATCAATTCTTCTAAACTTACTTTTTATTTCAAAACACAAAATCAAATTTTTAAACTTTATGCCCAAATATGGAACAGGAAAACTATAGCGCGTTTATCAACGCGTCCTAACGCGTTGGCTTACGGCATCCAAAAGCTAAGTTTTACATTTTACAAATACCAACATAAACAATTTAAAATAAAGACAACTCATACAGAATGCAACACAAACAATTTACAAACATAATCAAAATAAAACTACCCCCTACACAATTTTATACAAAAAAATACATGACAATATATTACCAACTTAAAAATTCATGCATTGAAAAATCCTAAATACTAAATAGCACCACAAAAGGTGAGGCGCGCAATTCAAAATATATTTATATGAAAAACATAACAAACATCAAATTGTAAGCAAAAATATCAGGTACCCTGGTGGAATGACAAATGCAAATAAATATCTATACAAAAGAAGAAAACATACAATTACTACAAAAGACACCAATCCATTGAAAACTTTACAAAACTCAAAAAAATCAGAGCACAAGCTAAACTAATCTTCCGTATCAGTAAAAAAATAATCTTGGAAACACTTTATATCCACCATAAATTCCACCACAACAACACGTGAAATGTGGCAAAAGATCAGAAAAGTGAAAGGAATCACAACGAACTTCACCATACCAGCCTTACAAATTGGAAATGACATCATAACAGAATCCAAAAATATTGCAAACTGCTTGGCCGCAACTTTTTCATTAGCATCAAGTAATACAATTTACAAACAAGAATTCATCAAGATCAAATCTGAATCCGAAAAAAACAATATAAGCCATTGCTGGGGCCAAATCTCACCCCAAATAATCTTGTGGTGAGATAATTGAAGTGGACTGTAGGTGATTGTGTTAACGATGTATAGAAAAATATATAGCGACTTACCACAACTATCTTCTTGATCTTCCTTCGGATAGGAATTGACATAAGGTAAAAGGGAAAGGAAAAACCAATAGGACAGTCACAGATTGCACTATGTTGGTCGCGAAATGTTTATACAATTATTCAGCTGGTGATGGCTGGTTGGTTGGCTAACAAGACACTTGAAAAAGGAACCGGAAAAAATACTCAAAACTAGTATGGCACAAACATTGGTTGGTTCACCTTTTACCAAGTCGGTTGGATTATCTCTCTAAAACTTCGCGCCTGCTCACAAATTCGGATAACTCGAACAAAACGAAAAGTGGCGCGAACAGCCATGATAGTCAAAATGAAGAACCATACAACATGCCCATCACAATATACGAACCAGATACAACAATTAAAAACGCCTCAAATAAGAGCCCAGGACCTGATGACATTCCATACAAATTTCTACAAAATCTTCCATCAGATGGAAAAAACTATCTACTAAAAAGTTTTAACACCATATGGCTAAAAGAAACTTACCCAAAACAATGGAACAAGTCACTTATCCTCCCATTTCTAAAGCCAGAAAAAAACAAACTACAAGCGGTAAACTATAGACCAATATCACTAACAAGTTGCGTTGGAAAAATTTAAAAAAAAATTGTAAACAATCGTTTAATGTGGTATCTAGAAAAAAATCACCTTCTAGAAAAAAATCAGAGCGCCTTTCGACCAGGACACTCTACAACAGAACAACAAATCAAACTTGCAACATACATTCAAGATGGAATAGCACTAAAACAACACACCATAGCTATATCTGGTGATCTAACAAAAGCCTTCGACACAACTTGGCGATACGGAACTATACAAGCACTAAAAAAGTTGGGAATTACTGGCCGTGCACTAGCCTACATCAAACATTTTCTAAATAATAGAACCTTTCAAGTAAAAGTAAACGGATATCCGTCGGATACCAAAACCCAAGAAAATGGCATACCACAAGGCTCAGTACTGAGTACAGCACTATTCCTAATAGCTGTAAATAAAATAATATCAAGCAATATTCGACAACCAGTAAAAGCACTAATTTTTGCAGATGATCTAATTTTTTATTATAGACACAAAAATATCATCGAAATATCAAACCTACTTCAAAAAACATCTACCAAACTGGAAAAATGGATAACATTAAATGGCTTTACACTATCATCTTCCAAAAGTCATTGCATTCACTTTTGTCGCTCAAAACGATGTAATCAAAACCCAACAATTAAATTATATAATACACCACTACAATATAAAAATGAATTAAAATACCTTGGACTGACCTTCGATAGAAGATTAACCTGGATCCCATACTTAAAGAACCAAAAAATACAATGCTATAAAAGTATGCAAATTTTAAAAATGCTTTCCCACCACGAATGGGGTTCAGATATTCAAACCTTAATGAAAGTTTTCAAAACTATGATAAGATCTAAACTAGAATATGGATGCATAGTATATCAAAGTGCAAACAATAACATCCTAAAAATGATAGATACAACATACAATGAAGGACTACGAATAGTAACAGGCGCCTTTCGAACAACCCCTGTAATCAGTATCTACAGTGAAAGTGGAGAACTACCACCAAACTACCGGCGACATCAACTCACACTGAACTTTTTTGCAAACACACTATTCTATCTAACAAATCCAGTAGCAGAAGACATCTTAAACATCAGCTACCAAAATATATATCGCCTCCAACCAAAAATTAATCCACCTTTACGCATAATAATTAAAAATATTTTAAGCAACTATAACTTAAACCTACCAACCGTCAAAGCAAGAACTCATTACAAGACGCCACCATGGACAATACCAAAACCAAACATTAACTTAAAACTTACAAAATTTTCAAAACATGAAACGTGTCCTGACATTATTAAAACAAATTTCCTGGAAATAAAACAACTATACTACTCCAACTATGTACCAATATACACAGATGGCTGAAAAACTGTCTCAAAAACCTCCTGCGCCTTTATATATAATAATGTAAAAGGAACATATAGAATGCCAGACATGTGCAGCATTTATAACGCTGAACTCGATGCAATTAAAAAAGCACTAGAACAAAAATTTAACGAAACCGAAAAATCCCTCCTTATCTGCTGTGACTCACAAAGCGTTCTGCAAGGAATAAACAGTACATATAATTCAAATCCATACATCCAAGAAATCCACGAAAAACTACATGAACTACACACCAAAAACTATCAAATATCATTCATATGGATTCCCTCCCACATTGGAATCCAAGGATACGAAGCAGTAGATACTTGCGCCAAGAAGGCACAAACAAAAATAATATTAGATGAAACCAAAATTACCCGAGAAGATATAAAACAACATTTTAAAACCATCACAAGAAGCAAATGGGAGGAAGATTGGAGAAGCCAGCCACTTACAAACAAACTAAGACAAATAAGAACTTATACTCGTGAAGATCTCCCACTAGGTATGTGCAGAAAACACCAAATAATCTACAATAGACTGAGAATGGGACATACAGGTATCACACACCTGTATCTCATAAAAAAGGAGGAAAAACCATATTGCGAATCATCCCAAGCAGTCATGACACGCGACCACATAATAAACTGTGCCAAACACGACAACATACGAGCGCAAGAAGGCCTGCCAAGTGATATTAGTGAAGCACTTGAAAAGAGGAATGTAAACAAATTAATAAATTACCTAAAAAAAACTGAACAATACAATAAAATATAAAAATATAAAGTGTGAGGAGTTATCACTTGCTTTGTAGCTAATGGCTTCTTAGTTGATGCACAGGCCGGTGATGACTCCTTTCGTATATTACATGTAACACCAATTCTTTAAAATAAAAAAAATATATTTTTTTCGCATTACCTTCAAGAAGGTCTCGCCCATAGATTTTCTTCGCAATTTTTTCAACGGGCTTTTATGTCAACTTGGCACAGCAAAATGTGACAATGCTGCCCCATAAGCTCTAGTTGCATACGAACTTCTCTTGGTGAAGTTAACGTGTTTTCCACCCACAAATTTTGCTACTAACCCCATGAATCTGTAATTTTGAAGAGTTGCAACATATTGTTAACGCCTTATTTAATAAAATACCTTTCAGCTGAATTTGTCGTTTCATTAAACGCAAGTCAATCGGCTTTCAGTAACATCGGATCAAAAATTTTTTTAATTTCGATAAGAAGATTATTCTTTCTAATTGAGGTATAAAGTTGGTTTCCTCGTCGTTGTCACGGGTACAGTACGAATTGCTTTAATATTAATTAATGCCTGTATTCACCAACTACAAATAAGGTTTATTCATCGAATAAGTCCTTATTTGTTGATTTATAACCTTAAAACTTGCAAGGTACGTGTATTTTGTAAACAAATTTGAAAATACATACATACACATGTTGAACACAGTTTTTGTGTAATATAATACTATTCATAATTATTCCATGAGTATAAACTGATCACAAAAGCAATAAAGAGTAATGGATGATTTAAATACAGTGTAAGTATTTACCTAGAGTACATATTATTATAAATTAGTGTAGGTATTGTAATAGGTTCACTTTGTTTTTTAGCTACAATTTATTGCCGCTTCTTCAATTTTTACCAATTCCTACATATGAAAATAGAAATTCCCGACGCCCGGCCCCCGAAATGTTCGTCCCAGAACTAATTTTATAGAAAATTTTGACGATGTAGATTTTAAGATGCGATTTCGTTTCTCGAAGGCATCTGTGGAAGCTATTTTAAATTTAATTGGACCGAATTTAAAAGTTACAAGTTTGAGAAATGATCCCATATCGCCAATTAACCAACTGCTGATAAATCTACGATTTTATGCTACTGGGTCATTTCAGCTATGTACGGGTGATACCTTTTTAGTATCGCAAAGTAGTGTGAGCAGAATTATTGCAAAAATATCACACTATATAGCATTGAAAAGTCATATTTATATAACAATGCCACAAACTCGATTTGCAATAGATAAAATTAATAGCGACTTTTATCAAATTGCAAATTTTCCTCGAGTACTAGGTACGATTGATGGCACTCATATAAAAATTCAATCACCAGGAAGAGATACTGCTGAATTGTACAGGAATAGAAGCGATGGTTTTCTATAAATGTACAAATGGTGGCAAATGCAAACCTTCAAGTTATGGATATAGTAACTTCCCATCCCGAGCTCACGATTCAACAATTTTTAATGAATCTAGATTAAGAGCTCGATTAGAAGATGATGCTTTTGGGGATTGCTATTTGCTAGGCGACAGTGCTTATCCCTGTATGAAGTAGGTATTTATTAACACCGTTACATAATCCTAGTACTCCTGCTGAAACGCGATACAACAGAAGCTAGATTCATACTAGAAACACAGTGGAAAGAATTTTCGGTGTTCTCAAAAGAAGATTTCCATGTCTTTCTCTTGGACTTCGTGTTGCTCTTGATCGAGTGGACTCAATAATTGTAGACACAACAGTTTTGAATAATATTGCCATAGATACAAGAGATGAAATGCCACCTGATGAAAACATCGTTCACAATGAACTTCAAGATAATTTTAACATTGGAAATGAAAATATTGTTAATCATTATTTTGCAATTAGAAATGCTATAATCAATACTTTTTTTGATAGATAATTTAATGTTTAAAAGAATATACAAAATGTTTATATTATCGGTTTTTCATTTTTAAATTAAGTTGAGCCAATTCCTTCTCAATTTCGACCTTCTCCTTTAAAGTTTGGAGAAGTTGCAATTGCATGGCATTTTCAGATTTTATTTTTTGTGTTTCAGCTTCATATTTTTCCTGACTTGCTTTTAATACGGCAAGTTCTGCTTCATGCTTTTGTTGCCGCACTTGTTTGTCACTTAAACAGCAATTTTTTTTTTGTGTTGGAGTATGTCGACTTATGTTGTTGTTATTTGTGTCATAAATTGTTGCTGAAAATATAAACATGTTATTTTTTTTGTTACAAATAATAATTGTTGTAAATTCAACTTACAATTGTGAATTACCTCTCTCTCAAGTTCTTCACCAAAAGCATCTTCTCCCAGTTCAAGAATTTCATTATATTCTTCTTCGCATGTTTCTTTATTGTATGAATCACATACATCTCTGTTTGATGCATCACCCATATCTCTGATTGATGAATCGCAATTGAAGACCCTGGTGCAAGAAGGGGATATGAGACAATAATTTGAAAAGTTAGATTTTTGCATGGTTGGGTTCTAAAACGAACATTCTTCGCTTGGTACAAAAATGGGCTATCTTAAAATTTTTATCCCCGATGAGATGTCTCGTACAACTAGCAACTGAAAATGTTAACGAGTACCCTGTGGAATCACAAATTATTAAAGAAGATTTTTATGTCGATGACATTTTAACCGGGTCAAATTCGCTATTACATTTATCTATTATACGCAATAACTTAATTAAAATTCTTAAGTCAGCAGGATTTGACCTGCGAAAATGGATGAGCAACAGTGCACAATTATTACAGGGCACAAATGAAGTTATAAAAGAAATTCCATTAGCAGACTCACCTCAAAAAACGTTAGGTATATATTGGAATCCTAAAGAAGACAATTTATTGTATACAACTACATACATAAAATTAATTCCTCAGATAACTAAACGTACAATATTGTCAATAACTGCGCAGATGTATGACCCACTAGGACTTCTTGCTCCAGTAATTATTCTAGCAAAATTTATAATACAAAAATTATGTCAACTAAAATTAGGTTGGGACGAAGCAATACCGAATGATTTACATACTGAATGGTTATCATTCAAAGATAATTTGCCTTTCATATCTAAAATTCGAGTCCCACGTCACATGTTATTAACCGATGCAATCAAAATTAAGCTACATGCCTTTGCAGATTCTTCGGAGAAAGGCTACGGAGCCTGCATTTATTTACGTTCAATTAATAGTAATTCAAAAATTTTGGTAAACTTGATGGCTCCAAAATCACGGGTGCACCAATCAAATTTGTTTCACTTCCTAGATTAGAATTATGTGCTGCAGTGTTGTCAGCTCAATTAGCAAATAAAATTAAATCAAACTTAAGGCTAAATGTAGATATAACAGCTGAATATTATTGGTCGGACTCAAAAATTGTCTTATGTTGGTTGAAATCCAACAAAAAATTAAAAACTTTTGTAGGGAATAGGGTTGCAGAAATTAAATCATTCACTGATAGCTCTAATTGGCATCATGTTAAGTCAGCAGACAATGCCTCAGATTTGATTTCACGAGGAGTTTCCCCGATCAATTTAATAAATTCACGAATTTGGTGGCATGGTCCCGAGTGGCTATCCAACGAAACTGAATCTTGGCCAAGTGAGAGTGTAGAATTAAATACAGTCAGTATTCCTGACATTCAAGAATCACAAACTACACTAATTTCTCAAGTTGAAGAAAGGTTTGAATTGATTACAAGATTCTCTAGTTTAGTAAAGTTAAAAAGAGTGACAGCATTATGCTTACGATTCATCCACAATTTTATACCACTATAAAAAAAAATTAAAGGGAGATTTATCTCAACAGGAACTAGAAAATGCATTTCTTAAGCTATTAAAATTATCACAGCATGAATCTTTTCAAACGGAATTAAATGTTCTTAGTCAAGAAAGTTTATTAAATGCAAAGAAAAGATTTTCATCTTTAAGTCCATTTTTGGACAAGGTTGGTATAATCAGAGTAGGTGGCAGACTAAAGTATTCAGATTATGATTTTAACAAAAAACATCCGATCTTACTCTCAAGTAAGCATTGCCTAACAAGATTAATATTTTTACATGAGCACCATTCATTATTACATGCACCCCCAGGGTTATTGCTCAGTTCCTTAAGAGAACGATTTTGGCCAATACTTGGCAGAAATTTAGCTAGGAAAACCGTGAGGAAATGTGTTACATGTTTTCGATTTACCGCTAAACCTGTAAATCCAATTATGGGACAGCTTCCCAAGGAGCGAGTGTCAATCATGCCTCCATTTTTTCACACAGGTCTTGACTATGCAGGACCATTCACAATAAAGGACAGAAAAGGTCGTGGAGCGAAAATTTCTAAATGTTATATTAGTTTACTTAAATGCTTTTCAACCAAGGCAATTCATTTGGAGTTAGTAAGTGACCTAACTACAAATTCATTCTTAACTGCCTTACGCAGGTTTATTGCCAGAAGAGGGAAACCTCAAATAATATTCAGCGATAACGGTACTAACTTTGTTGGAGCAGCCAATGAGCTCAGGCATCTTGGAGAATTTTTATTACATAAGCAGGGCACGCTAACACGTGAAGCATCTAATCAAAGCTTGTCATGGCAATTTATACCGCCGCATTCGCCTCACATGGGGGGTTTGTGGGAGGCAGGGGTTAAAACAGTCAAGTATCATTTTAGACGAGTATTTAGAAACTCGCTGTTAAATTATGAAGAATTTAGTACAGTTTTGACACAAATCGAATCAGTTATTAACTCTCGTCCTCTTAATCCTATGTCCTCTGATCCAAATGACATGTCCTCTCTTACACCTGCTCATTTTTTAATAGGAAAACCACTAACATCTATTATAGATCCAAATGTAATCGATACTCCAACCAATAGACTGGATCGATTCCAGTATCTACAACAGTTGAAGCAACATTTCTGGACCCGTTGGTCACGAGAATATGTCTCGGAGTTGCAACAACTCAATAAATGGAAACAAATTCAACCAGAATTGAATAACGAAACTCTTGTTCTAATAAAAGAAGATAATCAACCTCCAGCGAACTGGTTATTAGGACGAATAGTACAACGTCATCCAGGAAAGGACAATGTCACACGAGTTGTGTCAATTATTCTTCCCAATGGTTCAATCATTAAGCGATCAGTGCACAAGATATGTGCCCTTCCAATGAACGATAAACCCAGTTCATCATAAAGTGACATTTTGAATATTTATGTTGAAATTTAAGTGTTCAGTGTTTATTTTAGGATTTTTCTTGTTTTGTTTCATTGCTATGTTCTTATGTTTATCATGTCAATGTATTTATAATTTGATATTGTTTAATTTAAAATATATTTTAAGGTGCCCGGTATGTTCAGGCGCGAAAATGTAAGGCAGCGCAGTAGAGCTGTGCAGTAGTTAGTTATGCCAGATATGCAAGTACGACGACACGTATAATAATAAATGTTAGTTAAATGCAAGTTACAGAATTATTTATTTACTGGTATAATCTCGAGAAGTTTAAGAAACGTTCAACAAGTCATGCGCATTACCAGTTTAAGGCAATGCCATTTGGGTTAAAGGGTGCCCCAAGCCCCAGCGACATTTCAAAGACTAATGAATTCTATACTGAGTGGATTACACGGTTTACATTGTTTTGTTTACATGGACGATATTGTAGTATTTATACGCAGAATCATTACCAGCCCATGAAAAAAAAATTAAATAACATTTTTAATAGATTTAGAACACACAATTTAAAACTTAATCCTTTAAAATGCGAATTTTTAAGAAAGGAAGTCACCTTTCTAGGTCATTTAATTACAAACGAAGGTATTCGACCTGATCCAAGAAAAATTGAAGCGGTAAAAGAATTTCCTATACCTACAAACGTTAAATCAAATAAAGGCTTTCTAGGTTTAGCCGGTTATTATAGACGATTTATCCCAAACTTTTCTGAAATTTCAAAACCTTTAACAAAATTATTAAAGAAAGACGTCCAATTCTTATGGACAAGTCAACAACAGCATTCTTTCGAAAAATTAAAAAATCTTCTTACATCAGAACCTCTGTTACAATATCCAAATTTTAAGGAAGAATTTATTATTACAACTGATGCCAGCAATTATGCTCTCGGAGCGATTCTTTCTCAAGGCGAGCTAGTCAAGGATCTCCCAATATCTTATGCCAGCAGAACCCTCAACAAAGCTGAAATCAATTATAACACGACAGAAAAGGAATTACTAGTCATCGTATGGGCAGTCAAGCATTTTAGACCATACGTTTATGCTACAAAATTTAAGTTGGTAACCGATCACAAATGTCTCGCCTCACTTTTTGGTTCTAAAGATCTAGGATCGAGACAAATGCGAATGAGATTGTATTTAGAAGAATATAATTATGAAATTATTCATAGGTCAGGTAAAAACAATATGAACGCAGACGCTTTAAGTCGCATAACACCAAGTTTGGATTTAAAAATTTTACAAACTAATTCTACTAATTCTTATTCCGATTTTATTGAATATCAACAAAATCACATTATCCAATACAGCAAGGTTAAAGAAACCGATACGTCTATTAGTAATATCGGTCAAGACTATTCACTGATTTGTATAATTTCAAAGGATCTGTATGTTGACAACGAATTTAAAACTTTTAAAACGGAAATATCTCATGGTTGTTGCAATAGGGAAATATTATTTTACAAGCTCATAGAGCTTCGCGATAACCTCATCAAGGATTCAGTTGGGAAGATTGCGATTTTACAAATTTATAATAAACGTGATAATGAATTTTTCAGAATTGGTTTACGTTATCTCTTCAGAAATACAGGAATAGAAATTCTATTATGCAAAAACGAAATTATTATCAATGTCACCGACCCGAACGAAATTCATCAAATTATAAAAGAGTATCACGATACTCCTGTTGGCGGTCATTCGGGAATTTCTAGACCACCTAAAAGAATTAAAACAAAATTTTATTGGTCCTCTATGAGGAAGGACATAAAATGATATATCAAAGGTTGCAAAAGCTGTCAATTAAACAAAGCCAATAGAAAGAAAACCAAAATACCCATAGAGATTAAAACAACCAACCCGCCTTAAGGGCGTAGTTAATAATTTCACCTGGAATTGGTGGTATCCAGTAATTATTTGTAGTTGTTGCCCGCTAGGACACGAAGTCACCAGCCCCTGCTTGCTTATAAGCTTGCGGAGGCAAAGGGGGTGGATCGAACTTCTCGTCGTTAATTGCTTTCCCTGCAAAGAAATGTGAACAAAAGAAAACACAATTTGATCAACAAAATATTTAATGATTTTAGCAGATTGACTCGTGATTACAACTTCCAACGTATCCAAATTTGACTCGGCTATCTTCAACTTTTGAGTCACCGACAATTGTGATAGTAAAAATATGTGTTCGTCTGCACAAAATCTAACAATAAATAAATGACTCACCAGTACTGATTGTCTCACAAAAAGTAATACGACAAGGTGTATCGTCAGCTTCGGTACAGGAACGATGTTAATTGATACTTCCAACACTTGCCAATGACTTCCTGATAGCTCTACAGGTGAACAGATGACCTTGCGAAAACAGACCAGTAGTGGGATTCGATTTACAGCAACAGATGGTTCGGTGTGGAAAACTTTCACACTTGGAAAACTTGATCGCGAACAAAACAGGTACCCAGGTAACAAAATCGCATACAACATTCGCATAGGAACTCTTGGTTTCGTGTTACTAAATTTATGATCTTCCATACAATTGCAATTGCGGCTCGACAAAATCAAACAGTGCTTGAGCGTTGTTGAAATTTCTTGTACAACACAAGTTATTTCGTTTGGGCGTTCTCGGGAACTCACACGGATTAAAACTCGTAGAATTAAAACAGAATACTACTCCGGAGTATCACCTCTAACCACAACATAAACGCACGACTTCTTAGTTTGCCGTCCAAATCTCAAAAAGCCTCGAAAAATACGCTGTACGCCGGGACCTTCAGGGCGCGTGGTACCTTTTAAGAACGCTAGGGGCCGAATTCCATTAGCGTCGCGTATGGGAATTCTAAATAGGAAATTATTTAACATAATTCCGTTACACACCCCCTCCCCAAATATCTCCTCGGTAGATGGAGATAGCTATCAACTAACCCAAAGTCTGCAAAAACTGTGCTCTTGCGTTGAAGACGCAGCCCCCTAACTGTAGGATAAACTAAAAACTTCGGATCAAAACTATCCTAATTTCCCAAAAACTAAACCATAAAATAAAAAAATAAGGTAGGTATTCAACCTGATAACGAAACGTTACCTTTAAATCCGCCTAAGCGAGAACCCTCATGACTAAGCTTGGTAGCTTCAAAAAGTCATCAACAAAAAAACTGCCATTTATGCCGTCACATAATGGACTTAAATGCCCCTAGGCTAGTACAGCTCCCCATAGGACCCGTACTAATATAAAAAACTCAGATTCCAACGAATCTCAACAATACACCCAATGGCTACGCCGCCCAATGGTGTTTTGGAATGGACCGCATAGGACCCATTCGTGCCTGCTCGAAAGTGTATCTAATCCCAACTAACACACCCAGCGCAAAAATTCGTTCCGGACCAACGCACTCAGCGTCGTTGGAACATAGGAACTGTAAGTAAAAATAAAAAATAAACTTCCGTTTTAATCATAAAAACCCAAATCCTCTACAGCTAGTAGACTACGCATTCCTAAGCGTGAGATTAAATCTCAGATGGCGCAATTAAAAGCTTCCGATGTTATGCTAATTAATTGAAAATTTAAAACCCAGGAAAACAAAATATACCCAACCCTTCCCAGGAATGTTACAAATAGGATCCCAATGTGAAATAGGAAGGAGGTAGAAAGGAGGAAAGGTAAAGGAAGGTAATAGGAAACAGAAGGATAAATGACTTCCGTAATTAATGGTTCCCCGCAGCAATGACGTAATCGATGATTCGTCCTCGCGTATGGATGATAACAACGCGTCGTGGACCGCCAATCAACAGATCATCGCCACCGCAACGACAAAACACCAACGACTTGGTCGAATTTGAGGACGGGAGGAAAGGTTACCCCGGGGAATGACAGTATGTCATTGAGAGCCTGAAAAACTCACGTAATCCGCCCTCAAAATTACGGTCATCGTCCGGGACTTAACTGACTGAGTTCCGGAGACTGCACGACGAGAGACCTCCACAAACACCCAGGGCTACCGCTCGCAACGTTAACACGGACTTTCCAATTGACCAACCCCACCGCAACGGTGTAGCGAAGCCTAGCCTAAACAGGGTCTTCAGGTGTAGTCAACCTTTGCGTACGCGCAAAACGAAGGATGGCTTCACAGCACGCTTGGCGTGAGAGCGAATTCCCCCGCCCCTGCAATAACCAGAACCGAAAAAACCAAACGAGTCGGGACTTATTGACTCCACGGAAGACGGTAGTCTGATGTACGACATACGGGCTAACAGGTGCTTGAGCAGAACCCTGTAAAAAAAACTCTGATCTAGATGTTAACCGACCAGGTTGTGACAACATTACCCAACCTCCACCCATTATGTTGAATCACTCCATCCCACAACCTTCCTCTGCTCTATTATCCTGAGGATGCTGCTTCAGATCTTTGATGTGGAACACTCCCACATCTTTACCCCGTTCGTTGACCAGACGGTAGGTCAAAGGACCTGTAACCTCCTTAACTCTACATTTGACATACTTCGGTGCAAGTTTACTGACGAAATGCTTACTAGCGTTGGACAAAGCGAAATTCCGGCGCCATACCGTCTCACCCACCCTAAAGCGCGTGGTTCGCTTCCGGAAGTTGTAATGTGAAGCATTACGGCGGTAAGCACTCCCTAACCGGTTCGTAACATCATTGTAGAGCTCATTCAGTTTATTCATCTCTTCCGCAATTCTTTCGCGACTCCCTAAGGTTACGTCTCCCTCTCCCAATTCCGACACGCGACCGTAATAATCTCCCTTCGCAGGAACGGTCCTGCCTAAATTTAGGAAAGAAGGTGTGAACCCAGTCACCTCATGAGTTGCGGATCTAATAGCGTGGGCAATCTTGTGGATTTCCACATCCCATGTCCGGTGGTCTTGTTTGACATAAGATCTGATCGCAGTACCTACTACTCTATTCACCCTCTCTACAAAATTAACCTGCGGGTGATAGGCTGCGTTATACCATAGATGATTCACCTTGTAGTCGTTCATGAGTGCCCGAAATTCGTGACTGATAAACTGAGGCCCGTTATCCACCATGCATATTTGAGGAACTCCAAATAGCAGGAAGACTTGGTTCTCTGAAAATTCGCAAATCGACTTTGCGGTAGCCTTACGTAAGGGTTGTACCAGCACAAACTTAGAAAACCAATCACAGACTACAAGTAACATGGTGTTACCCCTAGCAGAACGCGGAAAAGGACCCATAAGGTCGACAGAAATGCACTGGAAAGGAAATCGAACTTTTTTCGGGTTCCCCATTAACCCACTACGCCCTCCCTGACATGCCTTAGACGACAAACACACGGTGCACCGACGCACATACCTAGCCACATCCGCTCGCATCCTTGGCCAATAGTAAAGTTCGCTGATCTTATTCAAAGTTTTAAAAATTCCCAAATGAGCCGAGGTCGGATCGTCATGGCATTCCTTAAAAATGTCCTGGCGTCGCGACTTGGGTATGACTTGTTTCCATTCAATCAAATTGGAAGTCACATCATGATTGTTACTAATAAGTTTGAACAGAAGCCCCCCCTCTATGCGCCAATCAGGATAATTCACCGGATTTTCGCGAACTCTGGCCAACATGCGTCGATACCACGCATCGAAATCGCCCTCGGACAAGTCAAGAGAAGACACCTCCAAAGGTGCGCGTGATAGTGCATCCGGCACTACGTTCAATTTCCCTTTCCGATGCTGGATGTTAAAAGAATGTTGAGCTAAACGTACGCTCCACCTAGCCAGCTTATTCGTGGGACTTTTCATCGATAAAAGCCATAACAAACTGTAATGGTCCGTAACCACCGTAAATTCGGTTCCCTCTACATAAGGTCGGAATTTCTCGATGCCGAAAATTACAGCTAAACATTCCCGTTCCGTCGCAGAATAATTCCTCTCGGCTTTGTTGAGAGTTCTCGAAGCATAGGCAATTGCACGTTCTTCGTCCCCTTCCCCTTGACTTAAAACACAACCCAACCCGTAGTTTGAAGCATCACACTGTATGTAAAATTTCTTACTAAAATCCGGACTAGCCAAAATAGGCGCAGTAACTAACAACTTTTTTAAGTTTTCAAATGACTCATTAGCGTCAGGAGTCCAGGTAATGGATTGACGCTTGGCCCGTCCCTTAATAAGCTCGGTGATGGGAGCCGAATAATTTGAAAAATTAGGAATGAAACGCCGGTACCAACCAATCATACCTATAAAACGTTTGACACCTGTCGTGGTGGTCGGTTTAGCTAGTCGTGTGATCGCTTCAACCTTATCTGGATCCGTGTGAAGTCCAGTTTCGTCGATAATGTGACCTAGAAACTTAAGGCTTGACCTACAAAATTCACACTTTTCCAAATTAATGGTTAGGTTGGCTTCCTGTAGACGAGAAAACACCTGTTCGAGCAGATGTAAGTGCTCTTCGAAAGTTGCCGAGATAACGATGATGTCGTCCAAATACACCCAAATTCTCTCTCCGAGAAGAGATCCGAAAATATTTTCCATCAGCCGCTGCTGAGTCATGGGAGCGTTAGAAATTCCCATGGGAACGACCACGTATTCGAACAACCCTCGACCCGGTACTGTAAAAGCCGTCTTCTCGCAGGAGGATTCAGTGAGAGGTATCTGCCAAAACGCCTTCTTTAAATCGATGGTCGATAAAAAACGCGCGTCGCGGAGAGATGTAAGAATCTCCTCAGGCGTGGGTAACGGAAAAGCATCGCGTTTGCTTAACCGGTTCAACGACCTCCCGTCATAACACAAACGGTGCGACCCATCAGATTTCTTCACCAATAACATTGGAGAAGACCACGGCGATTTTGACGGACGTACAATGCCCATCTCCAACATCTTGTCGAGCTCTGCGTGAGCTATCTTACGCATAGCCGGAGACAACGGATACGCCCGTTGTTTGAGAGGAGCAGCATCCCCAGTATCAATGTTGTGAGTAATCTTATCTGTACGAGTAAGACCATCACGAGAAAGTAATTTAAATTTATTTTTAATTTCAGTGAGAGCAACCTGTTGTTCTAGGTTTAAGTCCCCAGCAGATCTTATCAGTTTCAACGATTGGACCTCGTCCACAACGTACTGATCTTGACGGAAATCTGCTCGAACCCCAAACAGCCGGCAAAAATCTATCCCTAAGGTCAACCCTATATGTATGCTTTTACATACCAGAACCTCTAGTGGTCGCACCACTCTGCCAATACATAATGGTAAATTGACCTTACCCAAAATCTCCTGCGGCGTTCCGTCCGCAGACCGCAAAACCGAAGTACCCCCCTTAGAAAGTATAAGGTCGAGCTTATCTACGAGGTAATGACCCTCGGTACCTAAGATAGATACGCTAGCACCTGAATCTAGCAACGCTGTCACTGGCTCTTCACCTACTTTTAAATTAATATAAGGACGTTGATCGGAAGTAGGATGGAGGAAAAGAGTAGAATCATTGGAGGCCGATCCGCAAAAATCGCGTATTTTTGCCAACCAATTCTTCCAGTCTCCTTTCGCGACGATTTTAGCTTTTCTTAACGCCGCGAGGGACGCGCCGCGACGCCTCCTCGCCCTACGGCGTTTTTTGAACCCTTACTACAGTCACACATGTTGGTAGCTTTACCCTTGCGGCCACAACCGCTACAAAAAATGGAAACAGGTTTAGGGCATGATCGAAAATGGTGCCCCTGCTCTGAGCAGTTCCAACAATTACCTACATTAAATCTCCGTTGAGAGCTCGGAGCGGGTGGAGTTACAATTGAATTCTCAGAGGCGAGTGTCGACGCGGACACTTCCCTAGCAGTCCATTGTACCAAACGTTCCGCTGCCTGGGCCGTTTGAATAAAAACTTCACGGTTCGACGTGAGAGTCGGTCCCATGGCTAACGAAATTGAAGGCAATAAATTCCTTCGAATCACCCACAATTGATCTTCCTCCGAAGGAACTGGAGAAATTCGCGAAAACTCGGCAAACATTGATTCAGCAAAACTACGCACCGACTCGCTAGGTTTCTGTTTCCGATTACGGATTTGTTCAATGTACTCGCGACTGAAATCGAGGGACAAAAAACGAATTTTTAATTCCTCGACCAGCTGCGCCCATGTGGTGATAGCAGTAGTACCTAACGTCCGATACCAAGTTAATGCTTCGCCTGTGAAAAATTCGACCGCCTTATCGAATAATACTTTTTCGCTTATTCCCCGAGAACGTGAAAGTTCCTTTGCTCTCTCAATAAAACTAAATAATTGCTCGGACCCCCCTTTACCATCGTAAGACAAATTCCATTTATGTACGGCCGAGTTGGAATTTTTATTACTAATTAACGATTGTAACACAGTAGTTAAATCGGGATTACTAACCGGTGGAAGTAGAGATGACTTACGCATCGGGCTCTCAAACATCGAGATCCCGGGATCTTCGTAGACTTCCTCTTCTTCATTTTGAGTGATCACATTCTCCAATTTAACCCTAAGCGCAAGAATTTTTGCTAACATTTTTTCCCTATCAGCTTTAGGAGCACCCTGTACTATCTCTATGCGGTTGTTATAATGCGCGAGCCGGTTGGTGGTTTTCTCGAGCGCTTTAGCGTCAACCGTTCTTTCAAGTTCCTCGATAGAAATTTGAATCTCATTTAACGCCCTATTAGTAGCTTCGAAATCAGCTATTAAATTCGACGGACTATAACTGTGTGGATTGGTGAAAGATGTAAATTTTTCACTACGCATTAATTTATTAAGTTCTTTACGAAGAGAAGTAAGGTGTTGCGGCAAAGTTGAAAGGTCTTTTCCTCTAATAAGAAATTCCACATGAATTTCATCGCGGTTAAGTGCATGAACGTAATTAGTAGCCGACATGTTAAATTAAATTTATTAAAATAATTTATCGTAACTGTAGATAATGGTCGAAAAGCCAACAAAATTGAATGCAAGGTCATACAATCAAATATTCGCATACGCAAATACCTGGTTCAATCTTCAAACAAAAGATTAATTCAAAAATTTTATCACGTGTTCACACTATGCTACGCTTGTATGTATTTCGACGTACCACCTGTATAAAATTTGATGCGAAAAAAAATACCACTGTTGCTGTGACTTCTAAAACAATCTACTGCCCGCAAGTCAATAAAAAAACCGAACAACCGTTGGAAATTGTAACACAGCAATCGTTCAGGGAAAGCAATCAAGTTTAAAAAAAATGGTCGGCCCCACGTTGGGCGCCAGTAAAACAACCAACCCGCCTTAAGGGCGTAGTTAATAATTTCACCTGGAATTGGTGGTATCCAGTAATTATTTGTAGTTGTTGCCCGCTAGGACACGAAGTCACCAGCCCCTGCTTGCTTATAAGCTTGCGGAGGCAAAGGGGGTGGATCGAACTTCTCGTCGTTAATTGCTTTCCCTGCAAAGAAATGTGAACAAAAGAAAACACAATTTGATCAACAAAATATTTAATGATTTTAGCAGATTGACTCGTGATTACAACTTCCAACGTATCCAAATTTGACTCGGCTATCTTCAACTTTTGAGTCACCGACAATTGTGATAGTAAAAATATGTGTTCGTCTGCACAAAATCTAACAATAAATAAATGACTCACCAGTACTGATTGTCTCACAAAAAGTAATACGACAAGGTGTATCGTCAGCTTCGGTACAGGAACGATGTTAATTGATACTTCCAACACTTGCCAATGACTTCCTGATAGCTCTACAGGTGAACAGATGACCTTGCGAAAACAGACCAGTAGTGGGATTCGATTTACAGCAACAGATGGTTCGGTGTGGAAAACTTTCACACTTGGAAAACTTGATCGCGAACAAAACAGGTACCCAGGTAACAAAATCGCATACAACATTCGCATAGGAACTCTTGGTTTCGTGTTACTAAATTTATGATCTTCCATACAATTGCAATTGCGGCTCGACAAAATCAAACAGTGCTTGAGCGTTGTTGAAATTTCTTGTACAACACAAGTTATTTCGTTTGGGCGTTCTCGGGAACTCACACGGATTAAAACTCGTAGAATTAAAACAGAATACTACTCCGGAGTATCACCTCTAACCACAACATAAACGCACGACTTCTTAGTTTGCCGTCCAAATCTCAAAAAGCCTCGAAAAATACGCTGTACGCCGGGACCTTCAGGGCGCGTGGTACCTTTTAAGAACGCTAGGGGCCGAATTCCATTAGCGTCGCGTATGGGAATTCTAAATAGGAAATTATTTAACATAATTCCGTTACAAGATCACTACAACATCATACGAACCATTCGAAGAGGTATTTTTAGATATCGTTGGACCACTTCCGTTATCCGAATGTGGGATGAAATTTATACTAACTTTTCAAGACGATTTATCAAAATTCTCAGCGGCAATAGCTTTACCAAATCAGGAAGCTGTAACTGTTGCTGACGCCCTTGTAAAAAACATTATTTGTAAATATGGTATTCCAGAATATATAATAACAGACCAAGGATCAAATTTTATGAGCTCAATCTTTAAAAGAGCTTGCAAACTTTTAAAAATTTCAAAATTAAATACCTCAGCGTATCATCCTCAGACTAACGGAGCCTTAGAATGGTCGCATAAGACGTTAGCTGATGACAAACGAATCAACTACAAAAGGTAGATCTAAAAAGTTAGATCAATATTATCTAGGGCCTTACAAAATTATTTCAAAACCATCCAATTGCAATTTTACTATTCTAATAAAAAATCGAGAAAGGGTTATTCATGCAAACCGTCTGAAACCATATATTTCTCTTGTTTCAGAATAACAATTCTTCTTTTCCAAGGTACCATCATCTTCAGTCATGAAGTTTATAACGAAACAAAATTCAATTTTACACCGGGAATATACTTTGAACAAGTTGGAAATTTAGTTTTAAGCAACTGTTGCGTCGTTTCTTGTCGCGAATTACAAACTGCATGCTACAAGTTGGAAGTGGGGTATGCGCGTGAACACTTGAGCGGCAGTAATGTCAGAGACTTGTAACTGACCACGTCGCAGTGCATTTTACATCTATTATTATTTTTTTATGAATTATATCAATTATGTTCAGTTACGCTTTACATTAAAAAATATAACAAAATTACGTGAGATTCTATCCACACTAACACAAATTACATTATTCAGCAACCAAGAATGGAAGCTAATTACTTATTTAGATATTAACATTATTTTTGAAAAATTTATCACCTTGAAAACTTACGTAGTTACAACTCAAACTTATTGTGGTCACCCAAACTTTGGATATGACAATTATTTCATTAATTTTACTATGTGCGAAAAACATTAAATTATATTATATTATTTATTCAACAAATCAAAGTCGACAAAAATATTTTAAGTATGATTATTGGTCACAAGGATCACTCACGAAGAAAACGTGGATGGATTAATATTATTGGCCAAGGAGCAAAAATTCTATTCGGCACAATGGATGCTGATGATGCAAAGTATTATGACGAAAAAATTAATTCTTTCATAATGATGAAAAAACTCCAATTTCCTTAATTAAGCAACAATCTAGTATTGTGCAAACCACTATCAAAAATTTTAACGAAACTATCACTTCACTAAATAAAAATGAACAGTTATTAAATCAAAATTTACAAAAAATCGAAAAATTTGCAAACGCGGAAACGAAAACCTTATCGGTGCTCGAAACTAGACAAGTTATAGATGAACATTTAAATTTATTAATATTTTTAGCACAGCAATATCAAAATGAATTAGATTCAATAACTAATGCCATTTTATTTGCTCAAAAAGGAATTCTTCATCCAAAAATTATAAATCCTATTCAAATTTTAGATGAATTACAAAAGGTTCGCAATTATTTACCAAGTGGAACTGATTTTGTTGTACCATTAGACATAAATAATGTACATACTATTATGAAAATTGTTAAATTAGTAGTGTTTTATTACAACTCAAAATTAACTTATGCTATTTCGTTACCATTGGTCGAACAACGTACATTTTCAGCACATCATTTGATACCGCTACCAGTGTTAGTGAAAGGTGAAAACAAGTATTTGTTTGTTCAACCAGCCAATAATTATTTGGCAGTGAGTGAAACCAAGCTACATTATTTTACTCTAAGTGATTTAGAATTTTCAAATTTAATATGTATTCAAACAAAACCAACATTTGTAACTAATACTTTAAATAATTGTGAAATTAATTTTAGTAATTAATTGTAAAAATTCAAACATACCAGTAGATGTTCCTTTAACAGGTTCAGGTATAATAAAACTGGATAATGATTCTAAAGGTTTTACCAGTACAACCTTATTGACTCCTAGTCAAGAATTTGTTTCAACTTCCTTTATGGATTTCGTTCCAAACTTTAATATAGATTTGGATTGTTATGAAATTAATCGTAAAAATCAAATTAATATTTCTGAATTAGACGAATTAAATTTGGCAAGTTTCAAATTGTCAAAAATTGACGAATTAGCAGATCAAATTTTACAAACTTCTAGCAACAATCGTTCGAAATCTTTCATGTATTATTTTGTTTATTTTATATGTATTTTGTTAGTTTTTTAAATTTATTGTCGATGTAGAGAAAGGAAATCTTGCACTTGTGGAAATCTTCCTTATCTTTGTATTACTTTTAACAATAGGAATGTCAAACAAGATAGATCAATTTCTCCGTCTTCACAAAATGATTTAGAGTTATCCGAAGTTCCAACAGTTCCACATGTAGAGGCTCGAGATCCTTGACACAATAGGCGTAATAGCCGAATTTTTTAATTAAATGTAAAAGAAAAAAAATTTATTGTACAATATGCATTATTATTTTAATTAAGTTTCAAAAGATTAAATCATTATTTTAACTTTTTAAATTATGGGGGAAATGTGATGAACTCATAGAATTGTAAGTTATTATTTCAGATAAGAGATAACCATTTCTATCCTCGCATGCAAAGACGAGATAGGAACGGGCAGTTGATTGAAAACGTTACGAACGTTAAGAACTAATCTAGAATAGAAAATAAAATTATTGTTCACAGATTTTCTACTTTAATTTCGCGTACACCAAACCCCAATTAAACATCCAGGTAAGCTCTGCCACCCTTACACAGGGAACGCGTCGCGGCGCTGCTAGGCGATACAAGGCCAAATTCTGCGATATCTGATAACGAATCTATCAATTCACAGAAGTCAATATCAAAAACTCAAATAACTTAAGTTAGCGTAACTCCAGTTGCAAGAAATAAATTATTTTAGAACATTAAATTACCGCAATTATCAATACCCACCTTCAGTGGCGAAATGCAGAATTGGCTGTCCTTTTACGACATGTTCAATTCATTTATTCATGAAAATCCAAATTTTACTTCGATTCAAAAATTACAGTACTTAAAAGCTTCACTGAGCGGTGATGCAAAAGATATTTTAGATTCAATAGAAATAAGTTCTTCAAATTACAAGGTAGCGATTAGCTTATTAAAGGAACGCTACGAAGATACACCACGTATAATAAATACGCATTTAAAACATTTGTTTGAAATAGAAACTTTACAAAAATAATCACAAGGTCAATTGCAATCATTGTTAAACAACACCCTAAAACACGTTCAAGCGTTAAAATCATTAAATCAACCAACAGAACATTGGGATACAATTCTTGTTTATTTAACAAGAACAAAATTAGACCTAAACACGAAACGTCATTGGGAACGACAGCCGGCTTCGTTGTCGGACGCTCCAACGATGAAGGACATGGTGACGTTTTTGAAAAACAAATGTCGCAAATTAGATTCGTTAAATACAGCAAAACAATCAAATTTTCATAATCATAAATCACCACGTTATCAATCGCATGTTGCGGCCTCATCAGGAGCTGTACCTACACAAAATCAAGAAATCCTGCTAGCGGCTTCTCCGCCAGTTGGAAAAACATTCCCATGTAAAATATGTTTAGCCAATCACGCAATTTATCATTGTGCAAAATTCCTTCAAATTACAGCCTTTGAAAGACTTAATGAACTTTCAAAATTGAAACTGTGTAAAATTTGCTTTCGTGACAATTACGCCACGAGAGAATGCAACAATTATTCAAATTGCAGAAAGTGTGACGGACGTCAGAACACATTACTTCATTTAAATAACGACCAACCAAATTCAAATACAAGTAACCTTTCAATAATTGAAGATCAATCAGGAAGTTCAAATGAACCTGTGCAACATCAACCTACAGTAGCAAACTTCTATCAATTTAATTTAACCTACGTCTTATTACCTACTGCAATTGCAAACGTCATTGACGACAAGGGAAACAATCACGAAGTCCGAGTTTTACTCGACAGCGGATCGCAGTCTAACTTTATAAGATGCGATACCGCACAACAATTAAATAAAAATAAATCATCCAATTTCTGGGATAAACAATTCTCAATTTAACGTTAATCACGAAACAACCTTAACTTTATATTCGAAATTAAATTCATTCAAATGTACGATTACGTGTTTAACCATACCAGAAATCACTCATGATTTACCACAATCAAGGTTAGAATTTGGCGAATTCAACATCCCAAACAACTTAAAATTAGCAGACCCAAATTTAGCAATTCCTAACAAAATATCTATTTTGGTTGGAACAGACATTTTTTGGCGCTTAATGTGCATTGGTCAATTTTCTTTTGGAAAAAATGAGCCAATAGCGCAAAAAACGCAGTTCGGATGGGTGATTTCCAACGCAATAATTCAAAACCCCGTCAGGTCAATGCACTAGTTATCTTGTATGCTTACAATAAATGATTATAAACAATTAGACATTTAAAATCAATTACCGGCTTTTTGGAACATTGAAGAAGATCACGACAAGCCAAAATCTAATTCACAAGAAGAAGTAGAATGCGAAACCCATTTCGCAAACACAACTTCTCGTGAAACAGATGGAAAATTTATAGTAACACTACCATTCAAAAATAATACTAAACAATTAGGATATTCATTTAATATTGAGAAAAACGATCATTACTTCTTGAACAAAGATTAAATTGAAATGTAGAACTTAAAAAACAATATTCATGTTTCATGCAGGAATATGAAAATTTTGGTCATATTGTCGCGTGGACGGGGGTAGTTTACCCTTAACCACACTTGGGGGTAGCTCAGTTGGTGGTGTAGCTCATAATAAAAACCAATAAACTTTATAAAATAACTATATTAAAATCCGAATCCGAATTTTGATGCACCAATACTATGTTATGAATCTCGAGTTTGCTTTGACGAAATTATGTTCATCTGCCATTTGGAAATTTGAATTGAATGCGGAGTAATTCTAACATTTTGAAGACGACGGGTTTTGTACGATGGTTCATGCTGTGATTACTGGGTCTCATGGTAGATACTTTGGGGGAATTTATTTGCTGCCAAACAACGTTAACATGGGTTTCAATCTCCGATTCGAAGCTGTTCAATCCGCTACTCTCTTGACTCTGCAATCTGTAAGGTTAGTTTAAATGAACCATTATAGTGGGTTGGAAATGTGTTGGTTGGGACTGATTATGCTTAATGTATGCAATTAATTGGTCTGGAAATTCGTAAATTAAGATCAATTCTCAACAAGAGTCCAGCACGGGCATTTCATGTGTTTATAGGAAATATTATGCTGAAGAATTTAAGATTGGCCGTCAGTAATGAAGCCGCTATTTAATTTGTATTGTGGATCAGCTGGCCAGCCAGTTATTTGGTTATTGTACTTTTTTCCTGGTATAGATTATATTTATGTTAGATTCCCTGTGGGAAAATCTAAGTTTATCCAAGTGGATTAGATGTTTAAGACCATTGATCGAATTCTGTATAGCAGTAAGGACTTTATTATTATCAATTTTGTGTTTTGTGTCGCCAACATTGTTATTTTGTCGAATAAATTATTATAAATTTTATGTGTGCGTTTCAATCAATCGTTACTGCAAACCCCCCCAAGAGATTGCCACGCCGACTGCCGGAGCCTTTGGATTTTTATGAAAAGTAAGTTACGCGTAACACAATCGACGCCAGACATTCAAACCCAGCTGTCAGCAACTTGATAACACAATCTTTTTATGTTGACGATCTTATTACCAGTTGTGAAACCATCGAAAAGGCAAAATTATTAGTTTGTCAAATAAATTCTTTACTGTTAAAATACGGCTATCCCTTGAGAAAGTGGTCTTCCAACCAACTGGAAGTGTTGGACACAGTAAATTCTGTTGACACCATAATTTATTTTAATGACGAAGGTCTGTCCATCACAACACTCGGTTTAGCATGGAATTCAAACACAGATGTTTTTCAATATCCATTTAAATTGAAAGAAAATAACTCGATTGTAACCAAAAGAATAATTTTATCAATAATATGCACCATATTTGACCCCTTGGGTTTAATTAGCCCAATAGGTACTAATAAAATCTAAAATCATTTTACAACGCCTTTGTCAACTTAATCTCACTTGGGACGAATCTCTTCCAGAAGATTTGCACACTACGTGGACTAATTACCAGAAGGAATTTCCAAAAATTCAAAATTTAACTATTTCACGACAAGTTTTAACTAATAATCCTAAAAATGTACAGATTCACGCTTTCAGTGATGCTAGCGAAATAAGCTAAGGAATCTGCATCTATCTACGCTCAACAAACCCTTCAGGTAAAAACATAAGAAATCTTTTATGAGCAAAAAGTCGAGTAGGTCCGTAATTGAAGGTCATAACCATTCCTAAATTAGAACTAATGGCAGCACATTTACTCGCAAAAACAATGCATAAAATTCAATCGATTTTAAACCCAAATATTAAAATCGACGAAACTCATTATTGGTGTGACAGTTCGATCGTTTTGGCATGCTTACAAAAACCTCCAAATTTGTTGAAAACTTTGTACGTTATGTTGTAGTACGTTTTTGTATGCTAAAATCGCTACTTGGTATTACAATAAAGTGTTAACTTCCAAATTTGATTTTTTTTAACAATTTTTGGATGAACAACATACCTCGCGCAACATTTGTCTGCTTACTAGCGCGCAGCTCTATTCCGATCAAGGCAGGGGTACATGTGTGCACTTACAATGCATTTTGCATCTATAATTTCAGTTTTATGTTAATAAAACTTCGGTAACATTGTGACCGATTTTAGCATCAGCGCCAATAGCTGCACAATGCAATTATTTAACTTGATAATAATTAAATCATAAAAAACAAAAATATATGCACTTTTATTACAATAAAATAAAGGGAAAAACTCCAGTTAATACAGTGGCTGGGTAAACACACGCCGGACTCAATTAACGGCACTTTCAGCAAAAACACTGTGTTATTGGTGTTAGTGTTGATGGGTGTGATTAGTTAATAAAGAATCTGGGGACCAAAACCCTACTCACACCTCCTCGTCAGTGGTCCCTGGAAACTTGCGGAGGACTCTCTGCGATCGGGTAACAAACCCCGGTGGATGAGGGAAGTCCGTGAAGCTAACGTGAGAGGTACTTCCAAGGGGACGAACTTTTTTCCCTCTCCAAAGCCACGACGACGGAAGTTACGTCAAAGGCTGAATGGCGCCCGGAAGAGTACGGGCGTTCCTAGCGACAACAGATGGTAGGAGGCCATTCAAAAATCTCTATCATCAAAAAAGAAACTGGAAGACAAGCAGAAGCAAACTGAGATTACGGTGCAGGGGTTCGGATCCCCAGTACCGGTCGGCGATGGTAGTTCGAGAGTATAGGCTCCACCCGATCGTCGACCAACGACTACTCGGCGGATCCAGTGGGTGACCAGGCTGGAACGTCAACCAAGGTTACTGGAAAATTAAGGGAAGAGAAAGCTCCAAAGAAGGAGAAAGCGGCATTTAAGATCACCCTACCAAAGCGACGTTCGCTCTCGGCGGGAAGCTCGCCGGCAGGTATCTCTATGGTGCAAAGCACGACGAGGAAGAGAATGATGGATGAATTTCAGTTTGATCCAATCACCCAAATGGTCTCAGCTGTGGGGAGAGCAAACGAATTGCTTAAGGAACAGACATACAAAAACACCGGAAGAGAGTTAAAAGGCGTACTTAAAGAGCTGCAGATAGCGGCCAAGCAGATCAAGAGTGATGGCACGAAAAAGGAAGGGGAGGTCAAACGACTGTCAGATGAAAACAAAAGTCTGCGCGAGTCTTTGGCCGATGTTAAGGTGCAGATGGAAAAAGATCGGCAAGAGACGGATCTCCTGGAAAGAAAAATGAAAAAGATAGAGAAGGGCACAATCCAAATAATAGTGACCAAAGAAGACACAGATGCCGAGACGGATAAAAAATTTAGGGAAATCATGGAAAAAGTGATGAAAACCAACAATAGGGTAGTAGAATTTGCCGAGATGGTGAAGCGGGTGGAAAAGGAGATGGAGAACATCCACGAGAGGGAGTTTGAGACTTCGTTCCAACCCCTGCAGGAGTGCAAACTGCAAAAATTAATGAACGGCATCGAGGAACTCACCGATATCATTAAAGATCACACGGCAGAACCGACGGAAGGAAACAAAGAGACAATAAAGAGCGGAATGATCTCGGAGCATTACGACACTAAAAGGTGGACAGAGGTTGTAAAGGCGGACCAAAATACCGCAGTAAGGCAAATGGACGTCAGACAAACCAGGCCAGTAAAACAACAAACCGGAGAAAGCATATACAAACCTGCAAAGGGAAGTAAATAATGTGTAGGTAGTTACATCTATCTACATGCAAAATAGCAGTATTTAGTTACATTGCAACTTATTTTTATAAAATTATTATCAAATGTGAGGTCTTTCTATAGTGACAATTTTAATTTTTATTTATAACATAATTTAATTTATCCAAGCAATAAAAGTGTTTTGTATTTGTTTTGTACAGTTTATTGTAACAAACGAACTATACGTTTATATTATATTATATATAATTATATATATTGGTTTATATTGGAACAGAATTTACTATATTGAAAAATTATTGTAAGTATTTCTTCTATTTATTTATTTTTATAGAAGATATAATAATTTTTATCTTTTTATAAAAATTCGTTAAATTATGAAAGGAGGATTAAAAATTGATAAATATAAACGGTTTTTTAATTTTTTTAGTGTAATGGCTGGTAATAGATGCTCTTACGTTAATTGCAATAATTCTTCAAGAAACAATGTAGGACTGAGAAAATGTTTTTTTCCTGTTCAAGATGAAGAGAAATGTAATAAATGGATTTTGTTTTGTGGAAATTCATCTTTGTTAGAATTAAATGAATGCCAGCTTAAAAGAAGATTTCTCTGTGGTAACCATTTTTCTGCAGATCTACTACGTTTTAAGAAATTGCCATTTGGTTCGTTATCCATTGATCACAGAGAAAATAAATCATCAATTTCGACTTCTGAAATGAAAACTTATTCAAAACAATCGACAAGTCATGAGTTGAACGAAACAAATTCTCCAAGAATGGGTATAAAAAGAAAATTATTTACATGGCCTGAAGATGACAACCAAACACCTTGTAAAAAACATAACACGTTACAATTTATTACCCCAGAAAAAACAGAAGAAACAGTTCCTGTTGCCATTTATTCTCCAACACAACAATTCTTGGAAGAAATGATGGAGTTGCCTACACCCCCAAAACATCCAAGTATCCAGTCCAGCTATGCGTGGCTTTTTAAGAAAAGTAGAAGACTTGCCGATGTTACCAAGAGTAATTGTTGCAATGCAATTAAATCATAGACCAAGAACAACTTGGACACCCGAAGAAAAAACTGCAGCAGTCTCCATGTTTTATAAATCACCCACGATGTACAGATTTCTTAAAAGAAATGGTTTTATTTTGCCATCAGAATGTATTATTCATAAGTGGATAAACAATTATAAAACAAAGCCGGGATACAACTCTAAACTGTTTGCACGGTTGATGGAAAAAGTTACAACAATGGAAGATAAAGAAAAAAAATGTATATTACTTTTTGATGAAATGGATATAAAGCGAGAAATAGAATTTTGTAAGTCTTCAGGTTCCGTGTTTGGTTTTGAAGATCTAGAATTTGGATCAAGAAAAGTTCCTGCCAAGCATGTTATGGTTGTTATGGTCAGAGGCATTTATTCAGAATGTAAATTACCCATTGCATATTATTATTCCGAAAACGGTGTAAAAAGCCATGTGTTAGAAAAAATAATTTAAGCAAATTCAGGGTATTTACAAAAAAATGGCCTTAAACCACTTGGCGTAGTATGCGATCAGTGTACAACAAATCAAAGCTGCTATAAGAACATGGGAATCACAATGGACCATCCTTTTTTCATTTGTGAAGATAAAAAATACTATGCAATGTTTGACGTCCCACACCTATTGAAAAGCATAAGAAACAATTTATTGTCTGGTGATTTTATATTAGAAAATCAAGAAAAAGTCTCTTGGTCCTACATTCAAGAAATAATTAATTAATATTATTAACTCGTGAAAATATAAGTATAATTAAATTAAAATAAAACGAGTTAAACAAACGATAAAAGATTAAATTATTAGATCTTGAATATTTCGACACTGATTGTGTCTTCAACAGAAATATAATATTCAAGAAATATATAGATTGGACGAAAAAAGTAAAACCGCTCTTGCTTTAACTCGATTGAGCAAAACGCATTTACACCCTAACAACTTTCAAAAAATGAGTGTTCGGCTTGCAGCTCAAGTATTGAGTCACAGTGTCGCTGCTATACTAACAGCTATAGACTCAAAACATTGCCCGAAAAAGCAAGAGATACTGCAGATTTTTTGGAACAAATTAATCGATTATTTGAAGCTTTAAATAGCAAATTTCCGTATAACAAAAATCCATTTAATCGACCGTTATGCGATGCTAATAAAGAAGTGCTGACGATTTTGGCAGAAGGCGAACAAATGATGGCCCGCTTAAAAAAAGTTTCTTTCCAAAAAGGAAAAATAAAATATTCTGTACCACCATGCTTTCCTGGAATGATTCAGTCAATAAAGGCAATAAAGATGTTACATGAAGACAATAAAAGTGAAGAACTTCCATATATATCAACAGGTAGACTAAATCAAGATGCTTTAGAAAATCTTTTTTCTGTATATAAAAGAAATCCTACTGTAAGAATATTTAATGGTTTATTTAAATCAAACACTTTAATATCGCTAATGAAGCCTCCCGAAAAATCAAATTGCGAAAATGATGAAGATATTAATCTTTTTGGTGGGGAAACGCCCCGTCCTACTAACACAGACCAACAAATTGACAACGATTCCATAACAACGGACTCAGATGAGACTTCTAGTCAATGTTCTTCAAAGGAAGAAAGTAACTTAGAAGACTGCTCCGCGTCATATTTTGCTGGATATTTGGTAAAAAGGCTTTTAAACCAATATGACTGCGAAACTTGTAGGCTCAGTTTGATAGGTACCTACTCGGGATCTGAAGAACAAACAACAACTGTTATTGCTGCACAAGAATTACGGTACAGATGGTGAGATGCATTTGAAAATACCATCCACGATATTAAGGAGGCTAACTAAATATTCCATGAAGGCGATAGATAAATATTGGGAACAATACAGCCACACAAATTTAATCAACCTGTTCCTTAATTATATAGTAAAACATTTTGTTAAAAAAAGGCCTCAAGCTAATAAATTATATAATGAATGCAAACAACATTGGGAGTATTTATTTAAATTGCTAATAACCGTAACGCCATTTAAAAAATGTAAATATATTAGCTTATCATTAAGAGAGCCTCAACACCGTTCTCAAAAACCCAAAGTAAATCAGAAAATTAGTATTTTACAAAACCTGTAATAAAGTAATGATCGGCAAGTGATAGTGAACAATATAATCTGTTTTAAATTAAATTGTTTGTTTATCTTTAATCAAGTTATAATTGATTTTATGTTAGAATAAAATCCAAAAATATAAATAGAATTCATAACTTACGAATACTTATATGATATATGTAATACTATTAATAGTCCGGGAGGCAGCGTTGTATTTTGGTCGGTGATTTCATCCCTCACAATTTTTGTATTAAATGATAGTTTGAATATAGCTATTAAACAAACCAAGCGTCAGCGCAACTTATGGCAATATCTTAACAGTTTTTATAAAGAGTAATCAGTCGTGTTCAGTGATTAATAAGTTACCGTAATTTATTTTAAACAATGTTATCAAGTGGCAAAAAGTTATTAAATTTAGCTATAAGTGGAAAATCCACAACAGTGGCCGACATTAAAATTAAAACCAATGTTTTAACAAATAATGTTAAAAAGAAAGGTAAGTTAGAATATATTTCCATTATTTCGGTACTTCCCAATATTCCTTGAAATGAATACCACTTAAAATACACATTTCTACTTTATTTTGTTACGAAGAAAAGGTACCTAATCTAGTATCTAATCGTTATAAACAAGTCGAATTTGGTCTTCCATAAGAGTTCCATAAATTCCTATTTGTTGTAAATTCCCAGAATTATTTAAAAATTAGTGAAAAAAGTACCTAATAATTAATTCAAAATATTATTTAAATATTTCAAATAAAAAAAATGTTTTTCTTTTAATTTAAAATTTTGTTTTAATGTTGGTATAATTTCACTCCCAAATCAGTATAATTTATTATAATCTAAAGAATGAAAATAATATTTATTAAAAAATCTTATTCAAAATATTAATGTTGCGGGTTATTATAAAAAATTTTAGATTTCTAACTAAAGTTAGGATTAACACTTTTATTAAATAAAGTTATTATAATAAGGTACATAATTTTAATTTTCTCATCAAATAATATTGTTTGTTTAATAGGGAATCTTGGAGAATATGATTTAGAAGAATAAAATCCTTGGATGGAGTATAATAAATGGCGCCAAAGTCAACCGCCAATGGCAATACCCGGTCAAATACAGAATGAAGTATGATGTACAATATTTATTATTGTTTTTATAATGATTAATTAAAATATTTTTAGAAAAGTGTTCAAAAAGAAAAAGATGAAGGAAGTATTATAGCAAATTCTGATATATCTGATTTTGAAAATTCATCAGTAAGTAGAAAAAAAATAATAAGTATCTAATAAATATTATAACATATTATTTGGAATTAATTTACAAAGTCTATGAATTTTATCTTTATATGGAAAAAAATTTGTTATTTTTTTTAGGTTTCTTGGACACCAGATGGAAAGAATATTGAGAGTTCCCAAAGTAGTGTTTCAGAGACAAGTGAAATTATTCACATTATTTCACCTATATGCTTGAAGGATTCTCAGTTGGAGACTTGTATTGAAAATTTGGAAAAATCTTTAGAATCATCAGACTGTAATGTACTGCTATGTTGTATAAGACACTTCGGAAGGTAATGTTATTACTCGAAGGCCTACTTTATCAAAAAATCCGGTGGAATGCAGCCTATAAGGAGGGACATGTTTGGGACAAAAAAGATCGTTGCCCTTATTGTGACAAAGATATTACAAATTTTTCGCGCCATATATATAGAAAACATTCAAACGAAGAAAGCGTAAAGAGAATTCTTGAGCAACCAAAAGGTGATCGGAAAAGAAAATTTATGATCGATCTTTTAAGGAAGCAAGGTAATTTTTCGATAAATGGTGAAAATATATATATAGACCAGTTCAAAGACCGACGTCAAAGCTAAATGTAGATGTTGAAGTTCAACCATCGGACTTCCTTGCAAATATTGTAAAGGGCTATATAAAAAAACATCGTTGCGAAGGCATGTCTTACGTTGTTATTTTAATCAAGAGAGTAACGCAAAACAAAATTTTGCAAGCGAAGGTCAGACGATGATGGTTTTCACCGAATCACGCAAAACATTTATAAACTCATTAAGATTAAAAAATGAAGTGTTCAACAGCATGCACGCTGACAGAATATCTTTCAACGGGAAAAATGACCCTATAATTTGTCAGTATGCAGAAAAAAAAGAAAATTGGAACTAAAAAGAAAACTGGAACTAAAAATAAATCTGGAACAAAAAATAAAACTGAAACAAAAATTAAAACTGATACAAAAAAGAATTGCCGTGGATCGTGGAACGAAAAACAAAAGGCGATTATGTTGAAGTTTTTCAAATCACATATAAAAAACAAGATTTCTCCCAAAAAAAGTGAATGTTTGAAAGTTCGAGAAGACAATATAAAAATTTTTGAAGATAAGAATTGGGTACAAATTAAAGTATTTGTGTACAATACTTATAAAAACAATAAGTATCTATCTAGTGTTTATAATTAATAAACAATTATTTTATATTTTATTTTTCTATAATTTTTAATTCAATAAAAACTTATTCATTAACGAATCTTTTATTTAAAGGATGGGCTGTGTGTTTTGTGTTTATTTTTAGCGTCTTCAGTACTACATTATGTACTAATCAAAAAACCAAAAGTCAACAGGTTAAAATTCAAACATTTTAAGCAAAATATACATTTTATTATGAGTTTTACTTTCTTGTATTACAGAGTAAAAAGGAAGTATTTTAATCTCGAAAAATTTCGTTTTCCAGATTTTGACGGAAATATCCGTTTAAAACGAGCAGACTCTTGATTGAAGGAAGAGAAAAAAAATGTACTTTAAAATATAAACAGAATTTATTATAATAATTTGGGAATTATTTACAAAACTAAACTGTATTGAAATCAAACGAAATGTAAAACTATTTGCAATCAGAAAGTGAAATTATAAAATTAATTTCCTAAACTTAGCGAACAACTAATTATCTACCTAATTATTTCGGCGGTAATTAATATGATTAATAGAAAACAAACTAAACGGAATTTCTTTTTAGCAAAACTGAAAATAAAAATGTGAACCCTGAATGAAATAATTTTGATACGGCAATGTCGGTATAGTGTTTACTATTTGTAACACAAGGTAATTAATAGCGTATGAAAAATTTACCTATTAAATTGGATTAAGGAGTGATTGTGTACTGGTAAGTTATGAAATTACTCCTACTATTTTAATTCCTCTACCTGAATTATATCCTAATAACTTCCTGGCTTTTTACTTTTTAGGTTACAAATTTTATGTTCGTAAACAAACGGAGCTGAATTTATTCGGGTAGATGCCAATCCCACTGAAACTATTTCTAACGGTGAGTTGATCCTAATTACTATATTCTAATCTAATCTTAATCGTTTTTGTTCTCGGAACTACCTGACTTTACTTAAGAAAACTCGTATTTTGAAAATCAACGGCTACCAACAAAATACTATCTAATCTGACTACCAACACGGAAGCTAATCTCTCTACGGAACGGAATTGTTGGTATCTAATTTGGATAGGATTTAAACTGGTACGGGATTCGGAAAACGTTACTCGTTTTTATTACCAACTGATTTTTACTTATGAGTCAACCTGCAGTGTATCCTGGGAACAGCTACCTGACTCCTACTGGAAAATCTGGAAGGTAATCTCTTTGATTATAATGGCGGGATGTATCAAATGTTTCAGGAGCTGCCTGTTTAGTCTAGTCACCGAAAACTAAAGACAATTTGTCGGAACGGAAGCTCGCCTAGAAGAACGTAAGCGATCGGAGGTTTTTATGGTTTTAAGGACGGATTCAGTAGTTGCCTAGTAAACTTGTAAATGAAGACGGCTCGGAAGATTCTCAAGATCCCTAAACATGAAATGTTGGCATCTAACTTTTATTCTGCTGGAAATTCTACTAGGAGCCAATCTCGATACTGACCTCTTATGCACCTTTAATGAATGTTACTATTTAAGCTCAATTTTAGTTTTCTGTAAAAGATTAGAGCTATCTAATACCAGTTATTTTCCTTATTTCTATCTATGCAACCCACTCATCTCCCGAGTAATTCTATTGCAAACAATCAGGTGTTCAATATTTGAATTTACTAATTAAATTCTTAAATTTGAACTAACCAAAAATGATTAAATCGTTACAAATGGTTGAGCAGCACAGAACTACACGACTGTCTTCGTTAAGCTCTGATGGCAGACTGGTACCCAGGATACGTTCGCGCACAGACAAAATTGCAAACCATACAAGCAGTTCTAAACATGCCCCCGACGTTGAAAAATCGAAATTTTTCAAAATAAACAGATTACAATGATTACATAAAACTAAATGGAACAATTTAGACTAAGTAGCTAAATAATGAATGCATAAAAAAGACACTTGAGTATATAAGAAAAAGGTAAATAAAACACTCGTTATAAGTAAAAATACAGAAGAAAAGACACTAAAACATCACGCACTGGGTAGCGGACAAATTTTAGCGAAAGATCGCTTTATCAGCCCACTTGCAGTTTATAGCGTAGCAACACGGTTGATTAAATCGCTTCCGGGATGTAAACTTATAACTTATACAGTAAACTCGCGAAACAGTGTTACTCGAAATTGAAGCATCAGTACCACGTGACTACCACTATACTGCCCTAAAAAGGTAAAAGGCAGTAAGTGACATTTGTTGACAAATTGAGTTGATACTGAAAACGATGAAAGCAGTAAGTGCTGCAGCTTTTAAACCGATCCCCAGATGAATAACACACTTCCGTCATGGGTAGATTGATATGTCAAAACAGCAGTATGTGATTTTTTAGTATGCTATGTTGAGGCAGAAGGCAGTATTTGTGTAATGACTGTTACTACTCTTTACCTTATATATTATCAAACATAATTTATATTTAAGATCTAAGGGAAAGGGCAGTATCTGCCTGAGTAGATCAGTTACTCCCATTTGCCTCAGCATGTAGTTGCTTTAGTTTAGTTAACGTGAATGAACGTATGTGACGGTGTGTTAATGTTTGCTCCTATTAAGTTTGTTTATTTAACATTATTTAAGTTTAGTGTTGAACGGATAAGTGTGTTGTGTTTTATTATTTAACGTAGTTTAATTCAACCACTAAAAATGGATGGTATTAGAGGGCGAAATTTGGTTGCTCTGGCCATGAAACAATATACACGTAGAAAGGTGAGGTTATGTTCTTTTATAAATTTTTATAATAAGATTAGAGATGTAACTCATATTATATTTTTTATTAAAGGACGTCGTTAACAATATCGAAAACGAAGGATTTACTAGTTCTTCGGACGCAAAGGAGGAAGGAATTAATAATAATACAACAGAATTCGTAGTTGACGCGCAATATTCACCAACTCCTAGGGAACAATTAGAAGTAAATATAATGCAGGTATTAAAAATTGCAGAGATTAAACAGACGTAAAATAACCATATAATATTTTTATTAAAGGAGGATGTTGCATGCTGCAGTAACTATGTCGTTAAGGATAGTGAAAACGAAGACATATTACAAACTTCTCTGATGACTCGATCGCTGATCCTGATTATTATATAGATTCTTCAGGTACCGACTCAGCTGAAATACAGGAAACCGAAGGTGCTGGAGTACGTCAAAACCAAAAGATTAAGACCGGCAAAAAAAGATATTTTACTGCTTCCTCGAAACTGTTTAGAGATAAAGAGAGGCACGAAAAAAGAAGCCCATGCAAGTGCAAATCAAATTGCTTAAGCAAAATCCCGGAAGACAGAAGGCACTATATCTGGGACGAATTTTATAAAATGGACTATATCAAAAGAAGAGCATGGGTCCATGGTAAAATTATCCAAAGTGCAAAGAAAAGAAAAATAACTAAAGCAATCGTCAGTAAAAGGAATAAAATTGTTACTTACAATTTTCCAGATGAACAGGGACAAGCACAAACTGTTTGTAAAACATTTTTTCTAAAAACTTTGGGGTTCCATCCCAAAAATGATAAAATTATCACTACCGTTTTAAAGAATTCCTTAGCTGGCTCTATAACGCCAAAGTCTGATTTACGAGGTTGTCATGAACCAGCCAATAAATGCAATCGCGAAATTTTGCAGCAGCATATATTGCAATTCTATCCTTGGGTGAGAACATGCCCCTAACCGGTTATATCTGCCTAGTGATATCAAAATTAAAGACATGCTCCTGGAATACAATACAAAATATCCTGACAAAAAAGTTAGTTATCAAACGTACAGAAAAGTAGTTACTGATGAAATGAAAATAAGTTTTACTAAATTGGGGCATGAGGAATGCGATACCTGCGTAAATCAGGAAATGCATGTAAAAACACACCAGCAGAAGGAAAATCTGTAAGATTTGCTGGACTTAGTAGACACAACAATATCCTTACAACACGACACCCAAGAAGAGGAAGAAGATCCAACACCAGATCAAACAAATAATATGTCATTATTGTACAATAATTCAAAAAAATGGGAAAACAACTGCCAGTATTGCAAGAAATTTGTTGGGCACGCGGATAAAGCCAAAATATCAAGAACGCAATATAGAAAAGATATAAAAGAAACACCTACTACTTCTTCGGAGATTGTCTTACGTAGTGTTGATTTACAAAAGGTGATTATGCTGCCCAGAATAGCTGGAAGTAAAAAAACATGTTTCACCCGAAGAATTGTTGCTTTTCATCAAACTTTTGCACTGATGGAAGATCCAAAAAATAAAAAAAGGGATAAGAAGCAGCACATATCAATTGTATGGCATGAGGCACTGGCCGGTCGAAAATCTGAGGAAATAGCTTCTGCTTATTACAGAGCGCTAATTGAAGAACGAGATGCTACCCATATTACGTACTGGGCTGACAACTGTTCGGGCCAGAACAAAAACTGGCGTCTCTTCACAACGCTAACTACGCTGGTCAATTCGAATCTGATAAGAGCAGAAGATATTACAATTAAATTTTTTGAAGCCGGGCATACATTTATGAGTGCCGACTTAGTGCACCACGGTGTTGAACAAAGTATGAAATATATGAAAAACCTCTTTGATTTTAACGATTTTGTTACTGCAATACAAAATTCTAATTCACAAAGAATGAATGTAATATGCATCGAAAATAAAGATATTTTAGCGTGGCCCTCTGAAGATTCAAAAGCCAAAGTTAACAAGCTGAAACAAAATCGGGCACTAATCTCCGATATATCAGTTGTCCAATTTCACAGAAATTCAAGGTTTATGTATTACAAAACAAATTTGCTGGACGATGACTACATCGGTTTTGATTTTTTAAAAGTCAAATGTAAATTAAAAATTCCGGAAAAGTTAATAAATGGACCAAGAGGAATAAGTGCTGGGAAGAAAGCAGGAATCTTATCTCAATTATGTCCTCTTATGCCACCAAACAGAAAAGATTTTTGGTTAAATTTAGAAGAAACCGATGTCAATGATCTTATTGATAATTTTGAGTAGGAAACAATGTGTTAATTTTTCTTTTGTTTACTTAGAAATAATAATTATACTTGATTGTCTTGAATGTTGCTTTAGAGTATAATAAGTATAAGAAGAATAAAATAATTTTACTTGGTTTCACTTACGATTGTTAATAATACTAAGTTTACATAAAATTATTTTAAGGCAGAAAGCAGTATCTGATTTTTCTATGTTCCTATAAATAAAAAACATTAAAAAAAATATTTATTGTCTTTAAAACATGTTGCAAATGTTTTCGGCTCCATAACCTATTATCTGTGCACGGTCCAGACATGTTTAGTTAAACTTGATTTACTCAATTTCATATGTTGGTCACTTACTGCCTTTTACCTTTTTAGGGCAGTACATAGTATAATAATCAGGGTTCTCCAAACTACGCCCCGTGAGTCAAAACCGCCCCGCAAGTACCATGAATCAAATCCGACTCGTTGACTTTTTTACTTTACTGTCCGACTTTCCGAGACAGTTAGTATGGCCCTTGGACGAAAATGTTTGGAAACCCTTGATGTAATAGTAATTTTAAATACCTCCTGTTTGAATCTACTTTGCTTATACTAAAGCTAGTCGGTTGTTTAATTAAGCACAAGAGTAGTTACATCCAAGAGCTCACTGCGAAAAACCTGTCCGATCGAATAACAAAATGTTAGTATTTGTCAAGGCGATAAAAATAATTCTGGTGTGCCTGAGCAGAAGTTGTCCATAAATTTGTTATAAGGCTTTAAAATTTTCTATGAAGCGGCAAACGTCAGCTGCGGGCACAGCTTTATTATCATTGTTTTTTCACTTTCGTCTGCCGCTTTGTAGAAAAATAATCTCACAGAAGAATGTGATGAATATGCTTTTATTGCAAGTTTCTTTATCATATTTTTTATAATTCTTTGCAAATTATATATTTTGTAAACCTTCAATATTTTCTGATGATAGCACAATCGTGGGTTGTGCTAAAATGGCTTAAAAATATATTATAAAATACTATTTAAAAAAAAAAACGGTTTACAAGCCAAGATTTGAACACGTAAACACGGAACCCTCAGTTTGCTATGCGACCGCTCAACGACCACGACCTTAACATTTTTTTCGGAAAAAGCTTTATAACAAATTCTTATCGCCTTGACAAATACTAACATTTTAAATAAATTTAATGCTGTTACTCGATAGGCCAGGTTTTTTGCAGTGAAATCTTGGACTACTACACTCCGTGACTATTACTAAATAAAATGACATAGTATTAAAAGGGTGGGTAGAGTACGAAAACGAGCACCGTTTTCTCTAAAACGGCCCCGCTTTCAAATTAGAAATTTCGCATACGCTTTTTATTTATGTATCACATACTATTTGTTTTGAAAATCTCAGCTGTGCTAAAATGACGTAGGTTTGGCGGCAAACTTTACAAACTATTTTAAAATTTTGAAATTTTAATAGTTTATTTACAGAAATGAAAATGTAATTTAAACAATTAATTTTGTTTTTAAAAGTTTTAAAAATTTTCCCTTGACCTAAAGTCTTAATTACCTTGACTTTCAATTAAAAATTGAAAATTTCCAAACTTTCCTGACAAAATTCGCATAATTTAAAATTCTCCAACTTTTCCAGGAATTCTAGGTTCCCAGACGAGTGGGAACCTTGTTTTATTAGTTACTTATTTTATTTTGTTAAAATGTCAGGTGCAAAATTACAGGCGGGTCTGGGATGGCCCGGATCCATCTGGGTCCACTTAAAAGTATGTGATCGGCCATCTTATAATACACGAAAATAAACCACCATTTTGAACCAAAAATTAAAAATTTATAGTAACTAATACTGAAAGTAGGTTTGAGGTTCCATTGGATCACCTAAAAAAAATTACTATTATAATATAAAAAATTACCTAGCGCCAGTGTGTGACATTGAATTATTCGTATTGCTTTATTTCTATTAAAACACTCATATAGCAACGCGACGTTGCCGCATCTACAGGATCTCAGATTGTACCTTATTATCTGTACAATGTCATATACATGTTAAGCTCTGCAGTGCCCTCATTCGCGAGTTTGCATTAACTAACCGTGTATTAAAATGGATAAAAATAGACAAGATGAGATCCGGACTATAATGCTAGTACCACCTACTGCCACCTAGAGTAAGTGTAAAAAATTAATACACACATAGAAACACAGTGAGGTCCGTTTTGGATCTCATCTTGTTAAAACGGAGCTCGAGTTGTATAGCAAATATCACCAAATGATCTCGACTTGTACAAAAACAAATCTAATTGTATATAAAGGCATTAAGTCAGTTTACAACGGATTCTGCTTGTTGAATATTAGTAATCAAAAGTATAAACATAAAGTATCTTGAAGTCTCTACTTTCAGCTTGAATTGAAATTTATAAGCCTTTTCTTTAATTTTGCATAATTACTTGAATGGTTAATTGTAATTTTCTCCTTTGTTTCATTTTGTGACTTGCCCCCCTTTTCCATGCGCACCCACGAATTGTAATGCTTTTTAGAATCCTGGAGATATTGATGGTGCAATCATATATCATAAAATAAGAAAGATTATGATAAAAAAAAACAAACGTTACAGCCTTACTTAATTGTGGAAGGACCAACATTAATGCAACCAAGGTGTTTCTTTTTAGTGATGGATTCACTAAAATACGAATGAGAGAGTTTAACTAAAGCATTTGACACATTGTTTAAGGTATTTCATGTATTCCATGCGGAGTACCCGGTGCAGTCTGAATATTTGTACACTTTAAGAAGTGCGTTTATGAAGTGATAACACCTTTAGATAAAATAACCCCCAGCACAGAACAATTTATAAAAACTTAGTGTTGTGTATAAAGTATAATTTGTGGCATATTATATAACATGTTCACAATAAATTTAATTACTATATTTATACCTTGTACAAAAGTGCAATAGACTATAATCATAGAAAAGCTGATTTTAAGAAACATTGCCATGTGAAACATAATTTAGAGAAGTAAGAAGCAAAATAACCGAAGAATCAATTTCAAAATGGTTTCGGGAATTAAGACAATTCCTCGAACAGTCGAATGCTTCGAAATATTAGAAAAGCCTTCAATAAGAATGTTCAATGGAGATGAAACTAGCTTCAATATGTGACCCTGGTCAAGCTAGCACCCCCACCTCTTCAAAATAGAAAAATTTTTATACTATAATTATGGACTAATTATGGACTAATTTTGGACAGCATTCGCGAATTTTGGACAACAACGGTTTCGCGATAAATGATAAATCTTTGGTGGGGGTGCTGAGTTGACGTCAAGCTAGCACCCCCACCTCGAAAAAATGACTTTTTTTAAAAATTAAGTATGCCATAATTATGGACTAATTATGGACTAATTTTGGACAGCATTCGCGAATTTCGGACAACAACGGTTTCGCGATAATAGATAAATCTTTGGTGGGGGTGCTGAGTTGACGTCAAGCTAGCACCCCCACCTCGAAAAAATGACTTTTTTTTTTTAAATTAAGTATGCCATAATTATGGACTAATTTTGGACAGCATTCGCGAATTTCGGACAACAACGGTTTCGCGATAATAGATAAATCTTTGGTGGAGGTGCTGAGTTGACGTCAAGCTAGCACCCCCACCTCGAAAAAGTGACTTTTTTTTTAAATTAAGTATGCCATAATTATGGACTAATTCTGGACAGAATTCGCGAATTTCGGACAACAACGGTTTCGCGATAAAAGATAAATCTTTGGTGGGGGTGCTGAGTTGACGTTAAGCTAGCACCCCCACCTCGAAAAAATGACTTTTTTTTAAAATTAAGTATGCTATGATTATGGACCAATCTGTGGCAATTTGACAAAATGGAATAAGTCTGATTTTGTAAATTTTCAGGTGAGCTCAAAGCAGTTCAGTTTAATACTAAAAATTCTTGTAATAAGCAGTTTAAATATTTGAGCACATTGAAGGTTCTTTAGGTTACTGTTTGTATTGACGTGATTTTACTGATTTCAAATTTTATTATTTTTTGTATTTTTACCGGAAAAACAATTCTCCCATTATAATTTTGTCCGGCTAGTTTTAACCTTTTAAAAATCGAACGTTAAATAGAATTTTATGCCGATATGCAGTTGTCCTCTTATCATTTAAACTCCGTCGTTCCTTTAGATTTATTTAAAATATTGTGTAAAAATTTGAGCACCATTAAATTCATTCCAAATCATCGATTAAAATTTCACGTTTTGTCTATCTTTACCTTATCTTTTAATCAACACTTACAGCTTCTAGTTCTTTTGTTTCCAATTTTTAATTTAAAATATCAAATATTAAACACAATCATCTGTTCACTTAAATTCACTTTTTTTTTATTTTATTGATTGTTCAAAATACAAATCAAAATTCAGGGTCTTAAAAATTGTATTTGATGCCCCTCGGCCATCTTAGCAAAAAGCCATTATCTCCTCGCCAGTTAGCGTCAGGTTCGCCAGCTAGCGCGAATTTTAAAATTATAATATAAATAAAATAAAATTTTAAACTTAATGTTTAAATACCCCCATCCTTTTGAACACAGACGTACCACGACAAAAATTTAAAATGCTATAGCATATATATGTAACATATATGTTACAAGAATATAAGCTGAACCTCACCTGAATATTTACAAAATGAGACTTATTCTCTTTTGTCAATTAGCCACAGAATTATGGAAAAATGAAAAACTTCGTAGGGCGAAATTATTTTAATTATTTAACATTGCAAATACTAACAACATAATGTTTTTATTAAAAAAAATAAATTATTATTCTGAATACAATTAGGGGGCGTCCATTAATTACGTGAGGTCAAATTGGGGGGAGGGTCCGGCAAAATCTCACTAAATCTCACCAATGGGTTGGGGGGATTAATGAAAATCTCATGTCAACTTTTTAATTCTGAGAATATACATTTATTCCAGTCATAGATAATATTAAATATAAAATTAATATTATAAATATTGGCTATGGCCGGGATTTCCCGATTTGAAGCAAGAACCATTATATCTCCCGTACTACCAGTAATTATAAAGTATCTATTACTCACGCTATTAGTCACTCATCACTCATATAGCCCGACCATGGAAAAAAAGGAAAAAAATTTCTCGTAGAAATGAAAGACAGGGGATCAATTGATAACAAAACGTATAAAAGCCTTACTAATTCGCGAATGCTGTCCAAAATTAATCCATAATTAGTCCATAATTATGGCATACTTAATTTAAAAATAAAAGTCATTTTTTCAAGGTGGGGGTGCTAGCTTGATGTCAACTCAGCACCCTCACCAAAGATTTATCTATTATCGCGAAACCGTTGTTGTCCGAAATTCGCGAATGCTGTCCAAAATTAGTCCATAATTATGGCATACGTAATTTAAAAAAAAAAGTCATTTTTTCGAGGTGGGGGTGCTAGCTTGACGTCAACTCAGCACCCCCGCCAAAGATTTATCTATTATCGCGAAACCGTTGTTGTCCGAAATTCGCGAATGCTGTCCAAAATTAGTCCATAATTAGTCCATAATTATGGCATACTTAATTTTTAAAAAAAGTCTTTTTTCGAGGTGGGGGTGCTAGCTTGACGTCAACTCAGCACCCCCACCAAAGATTTATCATTTATCGCGAAACCGTTGTTGTCCAAAATTCGCGAATGCTGTCCAAAATTAGTCCATAATTAGTCCATAATTATAGTATAAAAATTTTTCTATTTTGAAGAGGTGGGGGTGCTAGCTTGACCAGGGTCAATATGTGTCCGAAATCTGATAAAGTATTGGCACCAAAAGTTTAAAAAAATATATCTGAAGTGAAGAAAAGAAATAACAAAGAAACTATCACATCTCTTTTAGTTTTTTCGGCTGATGGAAAAACATTGACACCAATGGTTGTTTTTCCATTTCTTAGACCAAATAAAGCTATTGTTGACAATGTACCCACAGGATGGTTTTTAGGCAGATCAGAAAGTGGGTGGATGAGAAGCGATACCTTCTATGAATACTTAGCAAACGGATTAAATAAATGGCTTCCTTTCAAATAATGTGACTAAACCCGTATTGCTGTTAGTCGATGAGCATAAATCTCACCTCGAATCTATAGAACTGAGTCACTTCAGTCACGAAAACCACATAATCTTATAGGCACTTAAAGCTTAATGGTGAAAACCGGAATCTGATACTTTTTTTCGTTTTTGTGATATGGCCAAAAGTTTGCTTTTTCGACTTTTCGTTAAATGCATATATCTCGGTTGTTTGTAAAGTATTTACACCTTATTCATACATTTTTTGGAGGAAAATAAATTGGGATAAAGGGATTTTAAATATCTTTATTTGTTTTTGAGTTATAATATATAGTTGTGCTTTTTTAAATGGAAACCATAGTTGGCTATGACATATTTAATTACAGTTTTTTATGATCTTTTTAATTATATATAACATGTGGGGTCTATTATTTCAGTTGCATCCCGTTATATTAAAAACTGTTAAATGAAAATAATTCTGCGTAATTATTGTAATAAAATTAGAGAATTGTGCAAAACTATTAAAGAAGGTCCAGAAAAGTTAAGACAAGTGTGCAGGCTAAATTACTAGAAATTAGATCTTATTATATTCCTTCGCTACAATATGGAAAAAAATATTGAAGTAAGGCAATGTACGTTATTTTTAGATGAGTACATAAGTACCTTATTTGGGAGCAAGTCCTGGCAAAATGTCCATCATTTGCTCAAAATTTAACACCAGAAGAAGGGATAAAAGAAAAAATATATATTATTTTGGAAAAGAACGTACATAATATAATATAGTACATGTATTGAGAGAATGGACTATGAAATTAATCAAAGTTCGGTATGGTATTACCAAGTACAAGAACAACTTCATGTTACAAAAAAACAATATTGCTGGTTTGTAGTATGGACAGTAAATTTTTTAATGTAAATTTAAGACGTTTAATATATTTTTTCTATTAATTATTATTTTAATATTAACTAATGTAGTTTTTAAGAACTGTTCCTATTAACGAAATATTTACGAAGTAATATGTGAAACGTCAAGTTCACACACTTAGGATAAAAACTACTTATTCATATTTTAAACACAACATTCTATATTTTTTAAATAGCAACAATTAAAGTTAATATTGCACTAGAACGTTGAGCCCAAATATAATGTAAACAAAAATGTTAACCAATGAAAAAACTTACTTTGCGTTCGGCAGATTTACGTATTATTTTAACGTCACTGAAGTGCAGTTCCACCTGTATTTGTGTAGTGAACAATAAATTTTAATAGTTTTATTACATTGCTTTATTTGCAAAAAAAAAATAATAAAATTGTAGCAGTCGATAGGACCACGAAAGGGAGAATTTTGGAATTCCAGTATCTACCTTTGGTTTCCACCATTAATTCGCGATCGAGAATCTACAATTTATTATTAGAAGAAATCTCCTAACAAACTTATTTGGTAAGTTATTGATCCGAACAAGTCATTAGTTACTCGAGTCGTTCGTTGACTCATCAGGAACAGAACTTATTTGTTACAGAGCGGGATGTGTAGCAGTGTTGTGAGCAATAGAAAAGTTGCGCCCGTATGTTGAATGAACCAGATTCAAGGTCATTACTGACCATTACTCTCTTGTTTGGTTAAATAATTTGAAGGAGCCTACCGGTCGTTTAGCTCGTTGGGCTGTACGCCTCCAACAGTACGACTTCGAAATTGTTATAATAGTTAATCCTATTGTTACGGCAGATACTATAGGCGAGCGGTTTATCGTCTCAAACTCGCTTATAAACTACATTAACCGACCAATCAACGTTCTAGTGGCTGGAAATGATTTTGTTCGATTTCTTATATTACACTGAAGAAAAACTTCTATATACACTTTATTTTTTAATGAGTCGTTTAATAGTTATAAACAATCTTTTGTTTTAAAAATCTAAATTTCGAGGAAAAAATCTGAAAAAATTATAGAGGCTTAATTGGACCAAAACTCACATTTTCTGTATCATTGATTTTTTTTGTAAAATCAATGGTTTTTAAGATAAAACTCAATAAATGGTGAAAAATGACTACTTTTATGATTTGTTTTCTCAGAAACCAATTATCCAATCAAAATAAATAAAAAACAAAAATTTTCAGCCAACCTTAAACTATAATGCAATTGTTTTTCATTTTTGATTTTTACTGTTAGTAAGAGAGTAAACACGCAAATTTGTGTTCTGTATTTATTATTAAATCTTTTGTTTAGTCGTTTTGGAATTAAGTTATCTTTGCCAACCTCTTATGTAAGTAAAAGTATAAAAAATATAGTCAATAATATGTTTTACGCGGTCAAAGAACAAGGAGTATTTATAATAGATTTGTTTTTGTGACAACTTCTAGTATTTAGGTAATTTAAATTATGACAATCCACGTGTATGTAATATATTGTATTTTAATGGTTAATAAACAATTTGAATTTGAATTAAATCTTCCATCCTAGCTCGCCGGACGGACATACGCACGCACAGAGGAAGCGGTGTTAGAGATCTACTCCAATACGGTTTTCATTGTTAATAACACTAACAATCAAAATGAAAAAAAATGTCGTGATAGTTTAAGGTTGTGTGAATATTTTTATTTTTTATTTATTCTGATTGGACAATTGGTTACTGAGAAAAAAAATCATAAAAGTAGGCATTTTTCGCCATTTATCGAGTTTTATCTTAAAAACTATTCATTTTACGAGAAAAGTCAAAGATACAAAAAGTGTGTATTTTGGTTCAATTAAGCTTCTATAATAATTTTACCTCCAATCAATTAAAAAATTGGAGGTATGGTAATCGAAAAACAATTTCAATTTTTTTTTTTACATTTTCGAGATCACCGTGTCCAGAAACGTAAAGATCTGCAAAAAATAAAAAATAAATTTCTGTGTCGGTCTGTCGGTCGGTCGCCAGATTTTGTCCCTCGATTTATTCGTGAACCATCCAACCTATCAGGACCAAATTTGGTATAGTGGTAGGGTTTATGGTAGAAAAGTGAAAATAAGGTTTTCGTCGCGATCTGTCAATCAGGAGTGCCACTACAAGAAAATGATACAAGATTTTTAAAAGCGATTTTGTCTTGTGATAGGTTATTTTAAAGACCTTGAAAAGCTTTATCCAGAATGGGTGAAATTAACTTTCTATCTGTCATCTGTCAAAAATTACAAGCTGTCAAAGTTAAAACTTCAAAATTAAATAACCCATGAAGTACTGAAGGGATCTCAACCAAATTTGGTATGTAGGAACATTGCCCTCAAAGGACTTCACCGCATATGGAACCCTTTGATAAAAATCAGGAATTTAATATGAAAAAAAATAATTAATTTTTTTTGCGAATACTTAAAAAAAGTCCTTGTCCCTCGATTTTTTTCGGCATTTCTACGTCGATGGCATTCAAACTTTTTGGACGTGTGTCTTGTAGGCTCTAGTGGTGAAAATAAGGTTTTGGCAGAGAAATCTTTGCCAGGACTACCACAATAAAATAAATAAAAAAAAATGAAAATGACATCATATCTCCGGGAATGTATAACCGATTCAGATAAAATTTGGTGTGCTGATGATTGGAGGTATTGCGGCAGAAGTGTTTTAAGATTTTTTACCCAAAATTTAAATTTTTAAAACTAAAGATTGTTTATAACTATTAAACGACTCATTAAAAAATAAAGTGTATATAGAAGTTTTTTCTCGGTATAATATAAGAAATCGAATAAAATCATTTCCAGCCACTAGAACGCTGATTGGTCGGTAAGTGAACTGAAAATAGGTGTAAACCGCTCGCCTACTACTATAGATTCTAATGTTCCTAATTCAGCATAGAATGATCGTTGGTATAACTCTATGTTAACTCGGGTCGAAAAGAAACCACAAGCGTTTCCTAAGTGGAGAATTACGAACGGTGTTTCATATAAACATGTTACTCCTAATTATCTGGACTTACGAGAGGACGTAGATAACTGGAAAGAAGTTATCTCCAACCATCGACGTGCTGAAATTTTACGTTCTTGTCATGATGTTCCTACTTCTGGACATCTCAGTATTAGGAAAACTTTTGAGCGTATCGCTCAACAGTATTATTGACCTAAACTACGTTGTTCGGTTAAGCGTTACGTTAATCACTGTAATACCTGTGTGGCTCATAAGCCGGAACAGAAGAAACCTGCTGGCCTTATGGCAGGTTTTCCCGTTGTCACACGTCCGTGGCAAATGATATCGGTAGATCTGGTAGGTCCGTTACCGCGTTCTACTCGTTGTTATACCCAAATTTTAGTAGTGACAGATTATTTTTTTAAATATTCCTTGTGTTTTCCCTTGCGTGCAGCTACCGCTACGGCTGTTACGCGTCGTATTGAAGAAGAGGTAATTTTAGTTTATGGTGCCCTGAAAATTTTATTGTGCGACAATGGAGTTCAGTTTTGTAGTCGCGAATTCCGTAATATGTTGTCGACCTATAAGGTCAAGGTGACATTTAATGCGCTTTACCATCCGCAGGCTAACCCCGTAGAGAGGGTAAATCGTGTCTTAAAGACTATGTTAGCGTCCTACGTGGCTGACAACCACCGTACTTGGGACAAGTACCTGGCTCGAGTGACTTGCGCTATGCGTACCGCGATTCACGAGGTTACGGGTGTTACACCCAATTTTGCCAATTTTGGTCGGGAAATTTGTCTTGGTGACGCGAAAAACGGTACCTCTGAACTCTTCAAAGATACTGAATTGTCGTTTGGTGACCGGACCTACCTTAAGGATAAACCTAAGGCACTCCATAAGTTATATGACGACATTGTTGTAGGTTAAGAACAGCCTACGAGAAGAATAAATTTACTTACGATTTGCGTCGTCGTCCCGCGAACTTTGCCGTTGGTGATTCGGTGTGGCGTCGGAATCACATCTTGTCCGACGCGTCGCGTTACTTTACCGCGAAATTCTTCATAATGAAGAAACTTTCGGCAGCAACTTATGAGTTATCGGACGCTTCTGGGGGGATCTTAAGGGTGTTTGGCACGCCAAAGATCTCAAACTTACACCTCTCAAACTTGACTTTAGTTCATATTTGTTCCGTCCGTTCACGACGTGAAACTGTCCGTCGTCCGGAACGTTAAATTATTGCTTGGGTTTTTGTTTAAGTTATCGGATCTTACTTACCTTGATTTAAACAGAAGGAGTAACGTTATTCAATTTTTTTTTCTTTCCAATGTAGACTAGGTTTTCTTGGGTGTTCGTTTATTTTAGTTTAGGTTGTTTTAGTTAAGAATAGATTAGGTTAGTTAGAGCATTTTGTAGTGGGAATTACCGGAACCGACCGTGTTTACCTTGGGTAGTTCTAGCAGTGGGTTTTGTAAGATCCCGTTGCGCACTGATCTTGTGAAGTGTTCGACGCCCCCTTTGCCGTTAGGTGCTGGTTCAGCTTGAGTACGACATGGCACGTTCACTAGTTCCCTATTTAATAGTGTTATATTTACGTAAGTCCGATTTGGGAAATCGCTCTTCAATTAGGGGTCGTGTGATGTCCTTTTGACATTTTCGTATGTTTATTTTACTGTTTTTATTGTAGTTGGTTTCAGACGCATTTTTATTTTTTTATTTTTAATTCATTCACCGTTACGTGGCGTCACCTAGCGTTCCGTTCGAAAACCTACTTTGGATTCGGTTCCTCAAACGCCCGTTTTTTGAAAAAAGAAAAAAAAAAAGGAAGTTAGGAGTGGGTTGATAGCGTCGTTACGACCACGATTCTGTGATGTGAATATAAGTGAAATTCTTCCCCAGAAATAAAGCCAATAGCAACCGATTTTATGTGAAGTGTCGTTACTGTTTGAGTAATTAGCGCATTTGCGAATTTATAAATTACCGGGCTGCTAAAATCGCTTTTGCTTTTGATAGCAATTTGCATCTTTGTGCACATGTTTTAAGAATTCACACTTAATTACCGTCATCATCTCTACAGAACTTAAGGCAATTACGCTAAACAACAATATTTTTTATAAACTACTTTCAAAATTTTGTGTTAAGAAGTTTTATGTGCGTCAGTCAACCTAACCTCAAATGCTCCATCTTACCGCCCAAAAGTTTGTGAAATTTCTATCGCATCCTGAGGAAATCGCGTTTGGAATTGTTTTGTTTATCGATGTCGTTAGACCGTTAGTGTTGTACTCCAGTTATTATCATGTTCACATCTGTTTAGTACAATTAATTTCTACCGCCAACATTACTTTATCAGAAGATTGTCTTACGAATTTACCGTGGTAGAGTCAGTTCATGGTACCCCAGCCGACATTGCATTTCGAGATTCGTTGCGACACCTTGGATGGTTGCAGTTGGTGTTCAAGAAAAAAAAATAAGGTAAAAATTGTATCGATTGATTTGTTAATTGTCGTGACATTATCGTGACTCAGTTTTACATTCGACTTGCCGTCAGATGTTAAGGGAACTCGCACTACGTAACATCATTGCCAAGTGTAGAAATTCGCTATATCTACAAGCTTATTTTCATCGTAAAGTCGTTACTTGTTGGCTTGTCCAGTAAGCCAAAAACCAAGGTTTTTGTATCAAAGTTATTTAAGTTTCACTAACCCCTTTGAGACCGCAATCAAAGAAGTTATCGATTTATGTATCGAGTCATTCCGTTAGTCTTTTGTAAACACCTTGACTAGGATTGTCGGGCCTTTTATTTTTTTAGTATTACTATTATTTATATATCGAGGAGATTCCTCAAACACTTACGTTGTTTCTTGTGTTGCCTAATTTAGGCGGAACTATTTGTTTATTATATGTTTTATTATCTTCTGTGTTATTGTTAATAAATATTTTGTATCCTACGACCACCAAGCAACAGGAAGGTTCCGTAACGATTTCTCGAACTAGCAGAGTGGAGCTTGTTATTGGCGGTAAGTCTCATTTAGTTCGAATGGCGCCCACAATATTGACCCAACTCGATTTTGACCCATTATATGGTAAGTTATTCCCCCCCCCTGCCTTTGGAATTTCCGCGATATCCCTCTGATACTCCCCGCGACCCTTTTTCGAGAGCTGGCTAGGCTAGTTCCAAGATAGGATTCGCGCGTACGCCCCTCTGGCTATGTGTGGTACAGTGACAATTGTAGAGAAGCGTATGCAAGTGCAAAATAAATTAATGCAATCTATTAGAAACTGCTGAAATGCTTAAATTTTTCAATAGCTATTACAAATTATCTCATTCAGAACAAACTGAATACCTAATCAGAGAATGCGTGGTCATATGTGATATAAACCGTCGAATTGTATCTGAAGATATCTCTCGTTGTCAGTGCTCATTCAAGTATTACATAAAATACTAGTAATGTAGGAAAAATTCAAATTTGGTTAAAAATGTTACGCAAAATCTTTCCTATAACACCAAGACGTGTACAGATGATACAAGCTAAAATGAAAGAAAGTATGAGAGGACAGCATGCCAATCGTCCCCATAAAATTTCAGATGAAATAAAAGATAAAATTCGTGAACACATTCATTCAATACCTGCCCAAGAGAGTCATTATAGCCGACAAAAAATGGTAATATTAAATTTTTGTCCGCCGATCAAAACGTTCAAAAGATGTACGAGTTATTTAAAATCAAGTATTCGGGTGAAGAAAGGGGAAATTTACATCTAGTATATAGAGAAATATTTCTCTAAGTGAGTTTGCACCATAGAAAAGCCGAAGCAGCATATAAATCTTTAAAAGACGACACAGAATGTGCAAAAAGCGACTCAAATTCCATAGTCGTATGCTTTGATTTACAACAAGTTCTATTTTGTCCCACACTTACACATTATAATGTATTTTATCAGAGGCAACTTTCAAATTACAACTTCTGTGTAAATGATGCTGCACAGATGAATCTACCATGCATCTGTGGGAATGAAACAATTGCCAAACGTGGTTCTGCTGATATTGTTTCATGTTTGTTATCGTATATACTAGGAAGATATACACTCTTAAAGAAAGGATTTACTAAGAAATTAATAGTTTGGTCAGACCGATGTGTTGGTCAAAATAACAATTTTAAAATTCTGACTTCATTACAGCATTTTGTAATATGTACTTTACCGAGGTAGAACAAAAATTTTTGTGTAGTGGCCACAGCTTTCTCCCTTGTGACCGCAATTTTGCATTGATTGAGAAAAAAAAAGAAAACTGTCCGAGTCATACATCCTTTCCAATGGGTCGAGGTAATAGCAAATTCACATCCAAGCCAACCTTTTATGGTTAAAGTAATGAGCCAAACTGACTTTCGAGATATATCCAACATAGAAAAGCAAAATGAAAGGCCTCAAGGATTTAAAATCACTGAAGCAATGAGGCTTATTAATCAATGTTTAGTTTATTATATATATCTTTCACTTTTATTTATGTATTTATATCGTTTATTGCTTTCGAGTAATAAATTAAAATTACAAATTTCAAGAATTATAAATACAAAACGTCCGCTGACATTAAATAACAAAAGAACCCCAATTCTTTAAAATAGGCATTTGTTAATTTCTTTTTTCGAATAATTTTTAAAAACATGCATATGATATTATGATTTTATAAATGCATTTTTATTTGTTTTATGTTGGCAAATCCTACTTCCGTTGTATACGGAATGTTTAATTCAAGGTCATCATACTGTAACGATTTAATCATTTTTTTTAGTTCAAATTTAAGAATTTAATTGATAAATTCAAATATTGAACATCTGATTGTGTGAGCTGGAATTACTCGGGAGATGAATGGGTTGCATAGGTTGAAATGCGGAAATATCAGTTGTTAGATAGCTTTAATCTTTTACAGAAAACTAAAATTAAATTCAAATAGTAACATTCATTAAAGGTGCATAAGATGTCAGTATCGAGATTTGCTCCTAGTAGAATTTCCAGCAGAATAAAAGTTAGATGCCAACATTTTATGTTTCTGGGAGAGCCTTTGGCTCGAGCTTTGGCTTAAGCTTTTTGGCTTGAGCTTTGGCTTGAGCTGGAGCTTGATCTTGAGATACTTCCGAGCCGTCTTCGTTTACAAGATAGCTATTCCAAAAATACCTCTCGTCGTTGTTTACGTTTACTAGGCAACTACCGAATCCGTCCTTTTTAAACAACCATAAAAACCTCCGATCGCTTACGTTCTTCTAGGCGAGCTTCCGTTCCTACAAATTGTCTTTAGTTTTCGGTAACAAGACTAAACCGGCAGCTCCTGAAACATTTGATACATCCCGCCGTTATAATCAAAGAGATTACCTTCCAGATTTTCCAGTAGGAGTCAGGTAGCTGTTCCCACGATACACTGCAGGTTGACTCATAGGTAAAAATCAGTTGGTGATAAAAACGAGTAACGTTTTCCGAATCCCGTACCAGTTTAAATCCTATCCAAATTAGATACCAACAATTCCGTTCCGTAGAGAGATTAGCTTCCGTGTTGGTAGTCAGATTAGATAGTAATTTATTGGTAGCCGTTGATTTTCAAAGTACAAATTTTCTTAAGTAAAGTCAGGTAGTTCCGAGAACAAAAACGATTAAGATTAGATTAGAATATAGTAATTAGGATCAACTCACCGTTAATAATAGTTTCAGTAGGATTGGCATCAACCCGAATAAATTCAGCTCCGTTTGGTTACGAACATAAAAATTTGTAACCTAAAAAGTAAAAAGTAAAAAGCCAGGAAGTTATTAGGAAATAATTCAGGTAGGAGAATTAAAATAGTTGGAGTAATTTCATAACTTACCAGTGTATACAATCACTCCTTAATGCAAGTTAATAGGCAAATTTTTCATACGCTATTAATTACCGTGTGTTACAAATAGTAAACACTACACCGACACTGCCGTATCAAAATTATTTTATTCAGGGTTCACATTTTTATTTTCAGTTGGCTAAAAGAAATTCCGTTTATTTTGTTTTCAATTAATCATATTAATTACCGCCGGAATAATTAGATAGATAATTAGTGGTTCGCTAATAATTAAGTTTTGGAAATCTATTTTATATTTTGTTTGAGTTTAATACAGTTTAGTTTTAAGTTTTGTAAATAAATTATTATAATAAAATTCTGTTTATATTTTAACGTACATTTATTTTTATTTTCTTGTTTTAAAACTTTCATAAAAGTTTTTGGCGCCTGCGACCGAAGAAGTGAAACTCCGACGACATAGACGTCCTAAAGAAACCTTGGGCCAGTCCGAAAAGTCCGACACTGGGTATTGTGCCGGAACCTTTCATTTAGAAAGGTCAAATTCGCTACAAATTTGACGCCTACGCGCAGGGACCTTTTTACGTTTCACTCACCGTAAAGATTAGAATTAGGGAAAAATCATTATTCCTGATCCTCTCCTACCTAAATTAACCAAATTTGATTTCAGGATGAACACAATAGCAATAGGAAAGCCGGATAACTTGATAGAAATCAACACTCCTGAAATACCTCCGCAATGGCCAGTACCGAATGGCTCACCAATTGAAGAAGCCCCGGAAAAAGTACCAACACCACCACCGAAAAGTAATTCATTTGCATGGCTAAACTCATTGAAGAAACCGGCATTAATTACTTTAGCCGAAGATTTTGGATTAATTCCGTATGGCACGATAGTGGAATTACGAGATCGAATTAAGAAATATTTTTTGACAGGAGAAAAACAGAGACCAAGAGTCATTATAACAGACCACTCCAGAGCGGACCCAGAACCGAGAATGGCACCAACACCCGCAGATGTGTGCAATACCGTGCGGAAGTGGAACCTTCGTTTCGATGGAAAAGGAGACCCGGTATCATTCTTAGAAAGATTGGAGGAATTAAAAGATAGCTACAGCCTCTCCGAGGAAACGCTACTGTTAGCCCTACCAGAGCTGTTTAAAGATAGGCCATTATTATGGTACCGAAACAATAGAATATGTTGGACTGAATGGACCCAATTCTTGCAAGCATTCAAACAACAGTATTGCCCCGATCAGGGTCGGTTACAGTTGGGAGCTGAAATCCTGAATAAGCGACAGGGCATAGAGCCGGTCATGGAGTTCATCACGGACATGTTGACTCTGATGCGCCGTTATGGGAAATATACCGCCTCCGAACAGGCAGAGATAATTCATAATAATTTACGACCCGAATTTAAATTGGCAATCCGACAGAAGGATTTTACTACCGTCCGTGAATTAATCCCATTGGTCCAAGAAACCGACCGGGTTTTGAAAGAAACAAAAAAGGGCATACAGCTATTGACCATAGAAGACACTTCCAAAACCCAACCCGCAGTCTCGCAAGCGACAGTTACAGGTGTAGCACCTCGACCGACTGTCTCATGGAGAAACCGCCCAGAGACCGTATCTCCAGGTAACCGATGCTTCCAGTGTGGAGCCTTAGGCCACTGGCGAAATGATTGCCGAAACCCCCCCAAGCTGTGCTGTTCGCGATGCGGGAAGGCCAATATACAAACCCGAAATTGCCGATGTATGGCGGGAAACGAAGGAGGCCGAAGAGAGTAAAGAGACGCTCCCTTCACTGTCCGGCCGTGGTCTCGACCATGAATTACAAACAACCCTTCTTACAAGACGACAAACGCCCGTATGTCAAAATCGGCATTAATAAAAATGAATACTTGGCTCTAGTGGATACCGGCGCGGCGGAATGTTTCATGGGCAAGAAAATCTACCACCGAGAAAAAAACCAACGCCGCTGCATCATCAGTCATACTCCGCAGAGAGTATTATTGGCGGATGGCCGTACCACCCAGATAAAAGCCAAATTACGCATGCCGGTACAGATAGGCACCCGAACTATCAATATACTCTGGAACTACGTACCAGAGTTAACCGCCGAGGCCATATTGGGTGTAGATGCGTTACACGATCTGGAAGCCATAATTAGACTCAACCCGCCCCGCCTACTAGTGCCCCCGCCATCTCCAAACACCCCACTGGGGGCAGCGATACCCGTCCGAAACACCGACGCCGAACAACTACAAGTATTTCTGCAACAACATTTACCGGAGTTAGAGAAGAATTCGGGCCCCATTAAAACGACCTGCCACCACATCCGCCTTAAGCCAGACATCAACCCCATTAAACAACGATATTATCCTCGTAACCCGAAGATGCAAGAAGTCATAAATCAAGAAGTTGACCAGATGCTCCAGGAAGGAGTAATCGAGCCCTCCCAGAGTGCATGGAGCTCACCCGTCGTACTGGTAAGGAAGACAAACGGCAAGTACCGTTTTTGTATAGATTTTAGAGGTGTTAACGAAGCCTCGATGAAGGACGCCTATCCTATCCCCCACATTCAGGCAATTCTGGATAAACTTCGCGGAGCAAAGTATTTTAGTACGATCGACCTGAAGAATGGGTACTGGCAGATCCCACTGGCAGAAGAAAGTAAGCCGTACACTGCTTTTACCGTGCCAGGACGGGGCCTATTCCAATTTACCGTAATGCCGTTCGGATTGCATTCTGCCCCTGCAACCTTCCAAAGGTTGTTAGACAATACGTTGGGACCAGAACTGGAACCGCATACTTTTTGCTATCTGGATGACATTATAGTGGTGAGTGCCACCTTCGAAGAACACCTGATACGGTTAACCGAAGTATTTACTCGACTTAAGAAGGCCGGGCTTAGGCTGCAACCCGACAAATGCAAATTCGGCAAAACCGAACTGAAATATTTAGGGCACGTGGTAAATGGTTCTGGAATAAAGACGGACCCAGAGAAAGTGGAAGCGATTAAAAATATCGATCATCCAACCACCGTCCGACAAGTCCGAAGCTTCCTGGGAGCCGCCTCATGGTATAGAAGATTTATACCAAATTTCTCGGTCATAGCGGGACCTTTGACCACCCTACTGAAAAAGGCACATAAATTCCAATGGGCGGAGGAACAGGCCGAGTCCTTTCACAAGTTAAAAGAAGCTTTAACTAATGCGCCGGTCCTGGCATGCCCAGATTTTTCGAAACTGTTCATCTTAAGAACAGACGCCAGTACACGGGGATTAGGAGCTGTCCTAGAGCAAGAAGACCCAGAAGGGTACCGACCCATCCTTTTTATCAGCCGCAGTTTGCTCCCCGCAGAAAAAAACTACTCCATCACCGAGTTGGAATGTTTGGCGGTTGTGTGGGCGGTGAAAAAGCTTCGCAGCTATCTGGAAGGATATAGATTTACCGTCATTAGCGATCACCGAAGCCTCCGTTGGCTCAGACAACAGAAGAACCCCACTGGACGTTTGACACGATGGATACTCGAGTTACAACAATACGATTTCACCATCGAATATCAACCTGGGAAAAACAATTGTGTGGCAGACATCCTGTCTAGAAGTCATCAAGAAGAAGTCGTACCGATAGCCGCCATAAATTCCCCCGTCAAGCCCCAGTGTAAATGGTATCGACAATTGTGGAGGAGCATACGCCGACAGCCTACCCGCTTGGCCGACTACAAAGTAAGGAAGGGGAAAATCTTTAAAAAATTCCCGACCCCCACAAGTACCATTACCGGAGAATTTGAGTCACCATGGAAACAGTGTGTCCCCACGCCAGATCGACCCAAGATTCTTAGCGAATGCCACGATGAGGCTACCGCCGGCCATATGGGAGTGGCAAAAACCGCGGCTCGAATAAGCCGTCGCTACTATTGGCCAGGATTATTGCGAGACGTGGCGAAATACGTCAAGTCATGTGAGTCATGCAATAGGTACAAACCAGCGGTAGGACTTCCAGTGGGGCGCATGTATCCTCGAATACCGCAACGACCCTGGCAGACGGTGAGTTCGGATTTGGTTGGTCCATTTCCACGATCAACTAAAGGCTACCAGTATCTGCTGGTATTCCAGGACACCTTCACGAAGTGGGTCGAACTCAGTCCCCTTCGCAAGGCCACTGCAACCGAAGTATGTAAAGCCTTCAAAAATCAGATCATCTTGAGGTTTGGGGCCCCCGAGCAGATCATGACCGATAACGGGACGCAATATACTAGCCGGGAGATGGCGAGAATTACCCAGGCCGCCGGCATTAAGCACGTCTTTACCCCCCCATATACACCGCAGAGTAATCCAGTGGAACGTACAAACAAAACCATTGGAACCATGATTGCCCAAGCATGCAAGGATCAACATAGAAAATGGGACGCCACCCTCCCAGAGGTTCAATTCGCCCTAAATACGGCTCAACATGCTTCCACCGGATACTCCCCCTGCCTCCTCAACTACGGCCGGGAAATATATTGCATGGCCAACCATACAACTGCATTCCAGGACGCACTCGACCCGGACAAGCAGCGAGAAAAATTGGTGCAATTGGAACACCTACACGAGATCGCCCGTACCCACCTAGCCACTGCATTCACTAACCAGAGCCGATACTACGATCGCCGGCGAAGAGATAAGGTCCCTAGGGTGGGAGATATCGTCTATAAGAGATGTCACACTCTTTCCAATGCCGCAGCCGGGGTGATGAGCAAGCTAGCCCCTAAATATCAAGGCCCCTTCTTCATCCATAAAGTGCTGTCACCAGTAGTGGTGGAAGTCGTTCCATGTGAGGGCGGAAAAGAGGCAAGAGTGCACGTGAAGGACCTTAAATGGGGAGAGATCTCCAGGATGCCAGCGGCCTAGATGAATCCGTCCGAAAACGACGTTAAACTAAATACAGCTGTCCGAAAACGACGTTAAACTAAATCCGTCCGAAAACGACGTTAAACTAAATACATCAACATCGTTCCGTAGAGAGGATCCGACCGAAAAGTCGTTAAACTAAAAAGGTCAACATCGTTCCGTAGAGAGGATCCGTCCGAAAAACCGACGATTTCCCCGATGCCGAAGATAGGAAGCCGACCGCCGCCCGAGGTAGTAGAGTTTTTTTTGATAACCATTTTTTTTTATTTTTTAGATGTACACCGTTGCCGAGAATAACCGACCGAAGCATAGCTGTGTGTGGGGTCGACACTAGGTGTTAAATTTTGTGTGCTCCCCCGGGGCGAATTATTTTCTTGGGGCGATGATAGGTTCCGCTGCCGAGAGGGGTCCGAGGTTGATTCCGTCGCTGACCCGCCGATGCCGCTGTGTCCGGATTCGCCATCCAGTCATCATTCCGATACCGTTTGTTTTTTTCCGAAATGATTGGCTTGGCGTATCAACCAGCGGCGACCAACCAGCTCCGGAAGAGGCTAAGGATACCCAAGAGTGGATAGGAGAAGAGGCCGCCGCAAGAAAATTTTGTGACTGCAGATCGATTTACCCAAGGAGATACGAGCCCCACCACGCATAGAGCAAAGCCTGTCCTGACCTCCGTGATATAATTTATAAATTTATATTTTCAGTTTTTGATGCAAGTTTGAGGCCAACCAAAGAACGTTAGTTTTTGATACAAATTTGAGGCCAACCAGAAGATGGAAGCAAGAAGAAAACCCGCCAGACCAGGGAGTGTGGCTCCACCACGTCAACGACCGCAGCCGCCGTCCCGGATTGTTGGGGAAGAGAGCCCAACGAGACGCAGAATTGCTACACGAGGTTAAAGCGGCTTGTGAAAAGTTCCAGTTTCTTTACCCAACCGTAAACACAGTAGCCGCGTTTTTTTTTTTGTTTTTTTTGGTAGTAGCGAACCACTTTTTTTTGGTGAGACTTAGTTTTTTTATTTTATTTTAACACCACCGTATTTTCAGTTTTTTTTCTTTAGTGAGTGGGGGGTTGTAACGATTTAATCATTTTTTTTAGTTCAAATTTAAGAATTTAATTGATAAATTCAAATATTGAACATCTGATTGTGTGAGCTGGAATTACTCGGGAGATGAATGGGTTGCATAGGTTGAAATGCGGAAATATCAGTTGTTAGATAGCTTTAATCTTTTACAGAAAACTAAAATTAAATTCAAATAGTAACATTCATTAAAGGTGCATAAGATGTCAGTATCGAGATTTGCTCCTAGTAGAATTTCCAGCAGAATAAAAGTTAGATGCCAACATTTTATGTTTCTGGGAGAGCCTTTGGCTCGAGCTTTGGCTTAAGCTTTTTGGCTTGAGCTTTGGCTTGAGCTGGAGCTTGATCTTGAGATACTTCCGAGCCGTCTTCGTTTACAAGATAGCTATTCCAAAAATACCTCTCGTCGTTGTTTACGTTTACTAGGCAACTACCGAATCCGTCCTTTTTAAACAACCATAAAAACCTCCGATCGCTTACGTTCTTCTAGGCGAGCTTCCGTTCCTACAAATTGTCTTTAGTTTTCGGTAACAAGACTAAACCGGCAGCTCCTGAAACATTTGATACATCCCGCCGTTATAATCAAAGAGATTACCTTCCAGATTTTCCAGTAGGAGTCAGGTAGCTGTTCCCATGATACAGTGCAGGTTGACTCATAGGTAGAAATCAGTTGGTGATAAAAACGAGTAACGTTTTCCGAATCCCGTACCAGTTTAAATCCTATCCAAATTAGATACCAACAATTCCGTTCCGTAGAGAGATTAGCTTCCGTGTTGGTAGTCAGATTAGATAGTAATTTATTGGTAGCCGTTAATTTCCAAAGTACAAATTTTCTTAAGTAAAGTCAGGTAGTTCCGAGAAGAAAAACGATTAAGATTAGATTAGAATATATTAATTAGGATCAACTCACCGTTAGAAATAGTTTCAGTAGGATTGGCATCTACCCGAATAAATTCAGCTCCGTTTGTTTACGAACATAAAATTTATAACCTAAAAAGTATAAAAAAGCCAGGAAGTTATTAGGAAGTTATTAGGAAATAATTCAGGTAGGGGAATTAAAATTGTAGGAGTAATTTCATAACTTACCAGTACACAATCACTCCTTAATGCAAGTTCATAGGCAAATTTTTCATACGCTATTAATTACGTTAAATTAATTTGTGTTACAAATAGTCAACACTACACCGACATTGCCGTAGCAAAATTAGTTTATTCAGGGTTCACATTTTTATTTTCAGTTTTGCTAAAAGAAATTCCGTTTATTTTGTTTTCAATTAATCATATTAATTACCGCCGAAATAATTATATAGATAATTAGTGGTTCGCTAATAATTAAGTTTTGGAAATCTATTTTGTTTGAGTTTAATACAGTTTAGTTTTAAGTTTTGTAAATAAATTATTATAATAAAATTCTGTTTATATTTTAACGTACATTTATTTTTATTTTCTTGTTTTAAAACTTTCATAAAAGTTTTTGGCGCCTGCGACCGAAGAAGTGAAACTCCGACGACATAGACGTCCTAAAGAAACCTTGGGCCAGTCCGAAAAGTCCGACACTGGGTATTGTGCCGGAACCTTTCATTTAGAAAGGTCAAATTCGCTACAATACGGTTACTGCTTCCAACAGCCACACATTCCCGTCTTTCAGTGAGTATCGTCTGTAATTTGTTGCAGTAAGAGAGTCGTATAGCTTCTGTTGGAGCTAGAAACTCAGAAGTAAAACTGGAAAATAGAACTATTCTAATTAAGTCCACCTTGTTTTTCCAGAAAATTTCATTTCTCAAAAAATCTAAGGAGCAGTTAAAAGGATATTTCCAATACAAACTACTTCTTATCTGAAAGAAAGGCAGAAAAAATCTTACTTATATTTCTGCCTTATACGATGCCTTTGTATCCATTCAAATCCAACTAAACTCTGAAAATTCTCTTCCTGTGATAGTTTCTAATGGATACCCCGAAGATACTGCAGCAATAAGCATTAACACTGCTGAGCGACTTCGCCGATTAACGATAGGCTCATCAGCGAAAATTCTTTTGAATGAATAACGGCAACAGTGTCTCAGGGAAAGTTCTTGCCAAATGGGAGGAAAAAATGTCGAACAATCTCAATGATGTGTAATCGTTTGACGAAGGAAGGCTTCAAAGTCAAACAGGCTAACGAAGATGGTGACCCATTAATTGGAAAACACCGATTCACTGGTAATTTTTACCGCCTTAAATGGTTCTCGCTCTAAATTTAATTTTTGAAGTTATAGAATGTATACACCCTAGAATATGAATTTGGATGCTTCAATTATTCAATTATTACGCATTTAATGGCTGTGATACTACTTCCGCACTGTACAAGCAGGGAAAAATGAAATTCGTTCAAGTTTTTCAAAAAGAAAAAAATTAAAGACGCAGCTCGCTTGCGCTGCTTCCGTACTTACAATAATGTCCAGCTATGGTATGGAAATGAAAATTCAGCTTTAGACTGGGGATGGAGAAATTCAAAGAATGGGTTAATGCCCATTGCTACATTATTTTGGAAGTGCTTGAATTAGACCACGAAGAGAATTTACCTATCGATATAGAAATTAATCACGGACAACAGTTTTTCATTCACGCGGTACCAGTAGTTATAACTAATATTATCAGGATGAGGCACAATATCTGTGGCCTCAGTATGGAAAAAGCTGGACAAGAAGAAAGGAAGGAAGCTATATAAGATGAAACTACATCAATGAAGATCAAATTTCGTGGATAACTACATTTTCGATGGAGGTTGGAGTAAGAGAACCTACGGTCATAATTTTATGATGCTAAATCTGGAGTGGTAAGTGTATTAAGACGTTGTTTACATATTATTTTATTGTTATATTGTTGAAGAATTCTTTTAGCTTTTACTATTTTATATATTTCTCTTTTTGTTGTAGGCTGTTATTATCGGTCATTATACGAAAAAAGTACTTTTGTGGGTGTCAGAAATAAATATTGTTCTGTATGCGCAAAAGCATCAAAATCAGGCACCGAAGTTGAAAAATATATCTGTTTTAAGAACTGGAAAGGAAGTTTAACGGTCATGTAAGCTGATATTTTTGTGGAAGGTTTCAGATTTATTGATGATATGCATAACGTTCGATATAATCAATTTGTTCGAGATGGGGATTCGAGTGTTTATGTCAGACTTAGGGAAGGTGTTCTCTACGGCAGATCTATAACAAAGGGTGAATGCACAAACCATGTGGCTAAATATTATGGAAAGGTGTTATATAGTCTTGCTAATTATATCAAGTTTTCAAAAGCTACAAGAAAATTGTGTGGTCCGAAGTTTCTAGGTAAAGAATCAGGCAGAACTTTACTCACCGTATACCCTAATCTAAAGATTCTAATATGTATTGTAAATATCATAATACCAAATATCAATCTAGCAAATCGAAAATATCATAAATATCATGTTGATGAATTACGAGTAAACTTACGAAATGGCCCATGTCACGCTTTTGGGAAGCATGAAAAATGCAAAGATTATTTTTGCAAAAATGATAAAAGTGAAACAGATAATACGGAATATTTAAAAGGGACTGATTTGTGGCATCACCTTATATGCATGTATCTGCTGTAGAAGTTGTTGCAAAAAAGCCTCTCAACTAATATTCAATGAAAGCAACATTTACTCAGAGAATTTTATGAATATTGTTTCGAGATTTAATTCTGGAAAACGGTTAAATTTAATTTCCAGAGGATATTTTCACAATTGGTGTAATTTAGCTGAATTGCGCTACAACGCAGGAGTTAAATGGCATATATGTAAGTCCATGGAAGAACTTTTATAGTAAATATTAAAAACAGTGAAATATAACCATCCATTGAAAGAAAAACATCTTTAGGGTCGAGTCCTGGTAAAATTACCAAAAAATATATAGACAAGGAATTTAAGAGTAGCGACCAGTGGAAAGCTCGTAGACAGTCATTTTCAGGGAGAAATGAAAGGAGGAAGAATAATAATATAAACATCAAATCCACCTCTGATAAAATTTATGGCCCATATGCAGATGATGTAGAGTTAGAGGGACAAGGTCTTCATAGAGAAGGTGAAAGAATTTTACAATCATTCCAAGTAATATATTATTATACATATTATACATATACTACGCCAAGTATGTCAATCAACCATTAATTAAATTCTGTTTGGTAAAATTGTTAGAAAACAACCGCACACATCATACCATGGTTTTGAAAAAGCATCTTTGTATTCTTCTGAAATTGATACTGAAGATATTATAAATTTGGAAAAGTGAATGAAAAAATTGCTATTTCTTTATTCGAAAAGAAGCAAGGTGTGCTTGTAGAGCCTAGCAGTTTACATATTTTTGATCTAACCCATGGTATTTTAGCAGCCAGTGCAGATGGTACCAATGTTCTTGTGCTGACCAGTTGCAATAAGTATTAATAACACCAATTTTACAGGATTAATTGGTATAACCTCCTTGGTCGAGGTAAAATGTGTAACTTCTGTTTCTCGAAAAAATATATCTCATGAAGAGGCTACAAAAGTAGTCAAAAGTTTTTTTTAGAAATGGTAGACGGTGAACGTCATGTTGAAATAAAGTCATTTGTATTATTATCAGGTATAGCATTTAATACTGCTTCTGTCCCTAAATGTAATCTAAATTCTCTTGTGTTAGGTGCAGGGCCAATTGAGTATATGCCAAAGGGAAATTATGTTACTTCGTTGTGTTCATTGATAAAGATATTTTTGTTGAAAAAATAGCAAGTAATGAGCAGTTTTTACTAAGTTACATGCTACCATCCCTTTGTAATTTTTATAAACAGTGCATCTTAAATGAAATTATTTTGAAACGAATACCAAGAGGTAAACCTTGTAAAGAATCACCTTCAATACACAAGCCATAGAAGAAAGAAAGAATCACTCTGTATGTGCAAGATAAAAATGGAACATTGTTTAAATTTGCTAGAGAAACTAGTGACTACAAACTGGTTGTATCACAGAGTATTATCAAAGGAGTATTGCGTGACTTTCACGATTCACCGATGTATGGTCATTCGGGACAACAGAAGACATCGAATAGCATCAAAAAGAGGTTTTTCTGGCCGAAAATGCGAACGGACATTATTCAATATTGTAAAGAATGTGATTCGTGTAACAGAAGAAAAACTTTAGCCCATTTTAATAAATCACCTTTACAGCACTTGATCGCAACTACTGAACCATGGGAATTATCCTCGATGGACGTAGTCGGACCCTTAGTACTTACGCAAGACGGGAATTGTTACTTGTTTACGTTTCAAGACTATTTTACAAAATATGTTGAAGCCATCCCGATCTCCGATCAAAAAGCAGACAACATAGCAAGAGTGTTTGGAGATCATATTATCGCCAGACACGAGGCACCAAAGAAACTCTTTACTGACCAAGGGGCAAATTTCGTGTCAAATTTATTTAAAAAAGTTTGCAAACTTTTAGAAATACGGAAACTGCACACTTCTAGCAATGCGCCAACCACCAATGGACAATTATAAAAAAAGCTGTGTTGAGTGGGATAAATATATAATTATTTAAGTTTAATATTTATTAAAGCCATACTACACCAACATTATACCGTTCTTTCGATGACTGCTGCAAAACTTTTTTTATCCATCCAAGATTCGCGAATTTGAACATTCGCAAGCGTAAATTTTTTAGCCAACCTGGCACAATGTCCGTAACTTCAAACACCAGATGAAGGAGATTAAGACGCCTGCGGCGCCAACATGTCCGTAGTCAACGATGCTACGCTATATTTATTAAATCATGAAAACTATTTGTGTGCTAGTTTTCATTTCGTCATTTATTTTAGGTACTGTCACGAAATAACGCCAACGAATTGAGCTTTTTCCTATATATCTACCATTGGAAAGAGAACAATTTTTTAAGCGTATCAAAACAAATTTCAATCAAATTTTCTATGGATTTTAGATGGGGATAAAATGATGGCTTATCGTATACACAGCAAAAAATAGAGAGTAAATATTTTACACTAAAGAACACTACTTTGTGTTCATTATTATGTATGTAGGTTCACTCTTTTAAGTTTAATTTTTACACTAAATGATTACTTTACACTTTATTAGAACACTGTAACTTACGCCGTAAACTGTGAGTACCCTCTGCTCGTGGCTTATGGTCTTTTTTGCAACAAACTTTTTTAAAAGTTCAAGAGGTTACAGACAAACCATCAAACGAAGTTATAGCTCTTATCGATGAAATTCACTCAATTATTGCCGAAGTTGATACTTTAAACGTGTATATTGTCATGTTTTTTTTTGATTAAATGATAAGATTTAGTTTAATAAAATGAAATTATAATAAAAGTTATGATTATTTCGCCGCACGAAGGATCTTGAAATTGTATATAAAATTAAGTAAGTGATCGGGAATTGTTGTCCTAAAAAGAAGGAAGTTTAAGTTAAAATTCATCAAAAAATATTTATTTGCCTAATAAAATAAAGATGACTTAAAAATTATTTAATTTATTGTTAAACGATAAGGATGTTTTTAAAATCATAATATCCTTGAATGAAAGGACAAGTTGAATGATGATCGATGCCATTAATGATAACTCATAAAAAGTTAATTGTTAAAGTGCAATGTGAAGTTAAAATTAAGACTACACTCACCAAAATTGAATTTCCCGCATTGAATTGATTTTCAAAAATTGGCAATTGTGGTTTTGAAAGGAGAAGGAGAGATTGCGGCCGGAAAAATGTAACGAGCAGGTTGCTAAAGTTGACGTCTATTTTTTGATAATATAAAAATTTGGAAGAAATTTGAGAAAGATGCCGCAATCGTATTGAGAGGGTGTGCTAATCAGTTAAATTGGGAAGAGAACAAGAAAATTTACAATTCGACCTGAAAAAAATGAAAATTAATAAATGATTCGATGCAGAACTACTGTGAGGAACCGATCAACATCTGTACCATGTAGATGGATCAACGCCACCGTAAAAACCTAATTGTTAAAATCAACGTAATGCAGGGTGAGAACAATATTTTAACAAACATTTCTATGTGTGTTCAAATTAAAAATTATTAATTGAATCATTACGTTAAATTTTTAATAGATCTAAGCTGAAATAATTGCTAATTAATTAAAAATTAAAAATTTGACTGAATGGTATTCGCTATTCATTTAAAATTCCATTGTTGGAAATAATTTTAAAAACATCTTGCGTGATAAAATTTTAACCAAATCAAGGTAAACATATTATTTGATGAAATTAATCAGTCGCTGTGTTCAAAATTTTCTTTAATAATTTTAAATAAATTTGTAAATTTACTTCGCACTTATTGGTTTTATTATGCAGAAAGAGTCTCATGCTATATAAAAAAATGGTTGTACCCAAAAACAAATTGAACTTTTATTTTAAAAACTTATAATTTTTAAAATTAACTCTGGGGTGCATCGCAATATATAAAAATATGTAGCTTCTAAGATAGTTTATAATATTTTATATTGTTAACGTTATTGTTGCTATTGTTATTGTTGTTGACAAATATTAATAATGTTTGATTGTTTTGCGTGCGATGAAAATTGTTTGAGTAACCACTTACTCTTAAGGCATTTAAAAGACGTTCACGGCGAATTAAGATTGTTTAGATGTAAAGAAGCAACATTCCAAAGAACCTTCTCAATATTTTGTAGTTTATCGCGGCATCGATTTCGTGATCACAAATTGGACAATAATTTTTCAAATGTACATCCTGACAATGTTATAAATATTTTTAACACCCTTGATCAGTCTACCGATTTCTTAAATATACATGAGTTTTCTGAATTGTCAGACTCTGATTTGCCACGGTATTACTAAAACAAGGGGGATTGATGTCAATTATCCCAATCTCAGGTGAATTTGGCAATGCTCCAGGCTAGCGTAACGGAATTAAGGTACCAGATCTGTGAGTCCTTCGTAGATAAAAAAATAAGAGGGAAGTGCTGCAGTTGCCCTAGGCGCCACGTGATTATTAGCAACCTTCCCAAGATAAACTCGGCTACCCAAATCACGTAAGGTAACGTAGATGGAACTCACGCGATACGAGGAGGTGCAAGAATTAACACTTGAGTTGCAAAAAAAACAGTTTAATAAAAAAATTAAAAATTAAGGTATAATGGCGCCAAAAATCCAATTCGAGCAATAAGAAAAAAAAATATATTATATATATGCGTTTCTTGCTATGCAAGAATAACCCCGGTATAGCTATACTAAGGTTTACAAAGTTAATCACAAGATTACTGGTGTCATGTACACCTAGAGGTTAACAAAAACTATACTGAACTAATTTCAAAAGGGCTCGAACTTAAGTTTAAGGCGTACATAAATTTAAAAAATGTTTAAATACGATACATCTAAATACATATTAAAAAACAACAAAAAAAACGGCACAAAACACTTATCTCAGAACTGATGACAGATGGTATAAGTCAGGTTGCAAGAATATGTTAGTGGTTACACCCAATTCTTCAACGAGCCAAGGCACCAAGGATGGAAATTGACTGGAGTAGTAACTCCCTGAACCAATTTAAGACGTCAAACCAGGTCGTGATAAAGTAAAAAAAAAAACGCTGTATTAATATCCACCAAGAACAGTGGGGTGGAGGAAGGACCCTAAAAGGTTTTTGTTATAAAAAAAAATGTGAGTTAAATAAAATAACTTTACCTCGTAGATGGTATCGAGGGCTTATCGTACGAAAATGGAATATATAACCACGGGTGGTGATAGCAAACAAATTACGAAGTTGAGTCACAAAAACACTTGGATAATTAATAATCCTCTAGCAGAGAAATTCTTCTCACCTCGAGAAACGACAGCCGAAAAACAATTATTAGAACTATTTGCACAGAATGATCCCAAATATTTGGATTGGTAAAAAAAAACTCGTAAGAATATCAAAAATTTCCTGGCAAAAGCACATCCAAATATATTCAAAACTCGACTTTCTCTTTTCAAGGTCTCAAACATAGTACGTATAACAATTTAATAGTTACTAGAACAGAACCATACTTAAAAATTTATAATTCATTCGACTCATTTTGACCCGTCACAGATTCTGATGATAATCACGATGAAAATGATATTTATAATTTTCAACATTTTCTTGGTTCCGGAAATTACTAAATGTACAACTCAAGTCATCACTGATTTTTCACTTTTATTGAATGAAATGCAAAGTGAACATTCTAGATTTAAAGAATTTAAAAAGTATGGGACATTAGTACCACCGAGACGATTAAAATTGGTGAAAGAAGAGAATATTGTCACACTCAAAAAATAAATCTTACATTTTTATAAAAATATTTTATAATTATAACCCAGTATGTAAAAGCTCAAGTTAAATAAATTGTAATAACGATTGTAAGGAAGTATAGAATTTCCATATTCGGTACATTCCTAAGGGCAGTGACCAGTGACATGCCCGGCACCTCCACCATGTCGCGTGTAGGGGGTAGTTTACCCTTAACCACACTTGGGGGTAGCTCAGTTGGTGGTGTTATTTTATTTTATTTTAATATAGTTATTTTATAAAGTCTATTGGTTTTTATTATGAGCTACACCACCAACTGAGCTACCCCCAAGTGTGGTTAAGGGTAAACTACCCCCTATACGCGACAATATAAAATACGAGATGACTACATTATTTATACAAAATAATACCTATAACTGCGGACTTTGTTCCAATTCATAAAGTTCTTCAGAAATTTTTCGAGTTCGACGGGTTTCTAAATGAACCTTTAACATTTATGAACTTAAAAACTAATCACTGGTCAATTATCCAAAATTTCGTACAAGGGTCATTGTGGAATGAAACAGAAAAATGATTCGAAGACAAAATTGTACTTCTATTGTTTTTATATTTTGACGAATATCAACCAAACAATCCTCTCGGGAGTCATAAGGGGTTAAATAAATGCGGTGCATTATACATATCTATTGGATCTTTACCGGATAAATATCGTTCGATATTAAAAAATATTTTTCTTTTATAATATTGTTTATTCCGTTAGATAAACACTAAACAGTATTGAAACAGTTTATTTTTGATAGAGAAGCAAGCAATGAAATTTGCTACAAAAAATGTCTTAAAAATTTTGTTGTAAAATCTATGTTTATAAGACAAAAAACGGCTTCAAAATGTTCAATGGAACATGGATGGATTAACACATGTCAAAAGAACGGTTTTCCCCGGAGAATTGAAGCCATAAACAAACCAAGTTTTAAATACAGAACTTGTTACTTCACCAAACTTATCAAAAATTTCTCCGGCTAGCTTCCTGGAGAATAATAATGAAATAAAAGTGGGGGTTCAACATTTAACTAAAAATTTCGACTCTAGGAGCCGAAAAATTTGTTGGACGATACTTATTTTTATCAAAAAAAATTCCGAAAGAAAATAAGAAAGATTCGGATTTGTAGGTTAATCACATTTACAAGCCGGGGGATCAATAACGAATTTCGGACGGCAAGAGTTTGCTTACGAAAATAAAAGAAAAATTTCATGAGGTATTGAACGGGAACCTATAGTTCTAAAGAGAACTAAAGAAAAGAACGGGGAAAAGGGGACTAAAGAGATATCGGGGACTACTAGATATATGGGGACTAATATATAAGGGGACAACAATAAGGGGACAACAATAAGGGGAGGCCTTTTAACGTCGCTACCAAGGACGGGCAAAGAAAATCTGAAGCTGCGCGGGGGGACCGTTACTGAACGGAAGATAACAGAAGAGAAAAAAATTTCCAACCACGAAACTGCATGGAACACAGAGGATCGGGTCTCCTGGAATCCTAAGCTCATCCAGCGAAGTGTTATATCATTGAAAAAGAGAACCAAAACAATAAATTTAATAGCTTTCAATACTATTAAAAACATGATATTTTTGGGCTTAAGTATTGTTCATAGAAATTAGTCACAAATTTGTCGCAAGTTACGTATTCCAACATTTAATATAAACCTTAGATCACATCAACCATATATCAAATTATACATCCCTATCGATAACATTTAGTTAGCATTGTAAATTGTAGGGTTAGTTCTTTGTCTCAATGTCAGAGACATATTATAGACCGATATCCTAGATATCCATATTTTAATATTTTAAATTCTTTTAATTTTAAGCACCTTTTGTATGCGGTGCAGTTTTATATATAAGCATGTAAGAAAAAAGCATCGTCAGTGTTGTTTGACGACGATCTCGATGGTTGTATTTATGTCTAAATAAATTGCTTCTTTTTTAAAAATCCGAGTTTACATTCTGGATACATACTCGTATTTGGCGCAGTCGGTAGGATTGTCTTCACGTTTTCCAAAAATTTTATCGACTGTTTATCGTGTAAAATTAGTGAAACGGTCGTTTCAACGTTAGGAAGGCAACACGAAAAGGATTCAAGAAAAGAAGCTTCCTCACAACCGTCGTCAACCACTCGCAACGCCATGCATCGAGCATTGAGATCTTGAACGTGAAGCGTAACCTACCTACTTAACGTCCAGGAATGGACTTGTGCCTATTGTAGGGAATAGTTTTAATTGTCGCGCTAAGGGCACTGTCGCTGTCTAAGTTTTCGAATCAACGCAATATCTAAATTAAGTTGACGATCTTTATCTTAATTATGCGAATGTTGACTATCGCGACAGTTAGTGCTTGATCTTAAGTGAATGCCGGAGAACTCATTATTAAAGTTCTCAACTTATAGATTGTTACAACCATTACCTGCAATCGATTGTTCTATAAATAATCAATTAAAGTTAAGAACTTTTACTACCATGGTCACTGTGTCTTTAGTGTTTCCGAAACCAATTCTTGTGAATTTAAAAGTTTGCAAAACCGAATATTACCAAAGAGTATTCAGCTTTCTTCGTCATTGAAACGAAGTTGTTCGAATTTGGACCGATAGGCAGCCGAAGCCAAGATCAGCGTCTTGGGACAACCTGTAGCTAAATCAGCTATCATTATCGTTTGTGTCGTCTTGCCGAGCGAAATTCTCGAATCTACTATTTAGAGTGAGTACTTTTTGTTATTAGATTTATTGTGTATGCGCTACATTTTTGTAATTTTGGTGCGACGATTTAATAGACAATTAAGAATGGCTAAATGTATAAGCCAAGTTAACGGACTTTCCGTAAAGATTTTGTACTTTTAATTTTAACTATTTGGGGCTTATTTTGTTGATCGATCACATTATTTAAATTTCTTAGGCTCATGCCGCTTATTATTGTGATCATTAAAACTATTCAAGCCAACCATTGTTTTCTTTTTGTTAAACATTTTTTTCAGAAGTTTGGTAAAGTTTATTCGACAATTTCGCTAACTAGGAAGTTATCACCAACGACCCGTCTCCGACTGAGCCAGCAAATAATATTTCATTTTCTTTTTCTAATTTAATGTTACACGGGCTTTTATACGTAACAACTTTTGCGTTGGACAAAACCAGTGTAAATTAGTGCGTTTAGTTAAATTAAGTTAATGCCGAAAGGACCAAATAAAAAGGTAAGAACATTTTTTAAATATTTCAAATAGATCATCTAAAAATCTTGAAGGTAATGCGACATATTTTTTTATGTAAATGAAACCCTAACGCCAGGTTCCACCAATTTGATTTAAGCAAAAATTTAGATTTAAAATCTAATTATAGTTACTGGTTATTTAAGTCAAAATTACGACTTACGTCTAAATTTTTAGATATTAGATAAATATTTGAATGTGTACATACTTAATCAAAAAATATTTTATTCAGGTAATGACGACGATCAACAATATAATGCCCTTAAGGGGGGAAAACAGTTTAGACGTAAGCTTTTTTACTGATTTTCATGATTTTTTTTTGACAAGTAAGGACTTAATTAAATTTATTCAAAATTTAGGATTACTTTATTCATATTTTCAAACAAATATTTAAATTTTTTTGGAGCATTTTCTTGGAAAATATGGAACATACAAGCTGCTGCCCATCGTAAGTCGCTACCACACTTTGCTGGTTGTGTAAGGTCTGGAGGCCATAGTTTTTATCTGAATTCAATGCGGTTTAAAGATTATTTCAATAACATGTTTCTCTTCCAGGTGAACCTAACTCTGACCAAAAAAATTTAACATTGCATATCGTCGCCGTTCTGGCAAAAGTCATTATGTCCATTTTATGCGATTTAGAGTTAAGAACACCATCTATCTTAAAAAAGAAAGTTCTTTAATCTGGAAAAACTACCTAAGTCCCCGGCATTATGTATAAGCAGTTGCCCAAGTATTTAAAATAACATTAAGTCCCAAACTATATTTTCATACCCGGCAGAAATCATTAAATGGACTTAATGACTTTTGCTAGAAATAAATAGTCCAAGCTGTCACTTAGTGATTTCTCGTTTAGACATTTTGAGGTTATGTTTAAATGTAAATAACGTGTTTTTGTGTCTACGTGCATTTGGAAAATTGTTTATTTACAACAAATAAATAAGTACTTAAAATGGAACCCTGTAGCAGTGGCAAACGTATTCTGGACCTTGCCAGAAACATAAAAGATTGTGAATCTAAAGTTACTGTGCATTCACAAGTTGTTTTAAAAAAGCAGGTAAGAATGACTATGTACCTAGCTACTTTTTGTGTTTTAGTTATACAGAAATTAATTCCAGCACTTACTATAAGTATTTAAATAGGTATTATCTTATTTTAGATTCCTGAAACGAATCAAAATTCACAGTTAGGACCCGTAGGGCCCCCAGAAACAATGTCAATAGAGACAGACAAATTAGTTCTGACACCACATCAAGAAAATGCAGCTGAAAACGTATTTTTAAAGGATGAGGTAATAAAAATTACTTCTTGATGTGCTGTTGGCCTTAAAAACTCTCTTTGTTAAGTATCGGTTTTAATTTCAGAGCCCCGAAAGAAGTGATTTAGAGCCTTTTGAAGCTAGTAATAGTGACAGTGATTTTAATCCGACTGATGAAGGAAATTCTCATACTTCTCAGGAAAGTGGAGATGAAAATATAGGTAAGCCGTAGTAAGCTGTAGTATACCGTAATTAAAAGTTTTATCCATACGTGCATGCTTTTAGAGCCAGAAGATGCAAATCCTAAAAAAAGATGTTGCTGGCATAAAGGTGACGAAAGCCAGTGGAATCGGTCAGTAACGAAAAAGTGCAGAAATCTGGGGCAACCTTACTCAAAAAAAAAGGGTGCAATTCCAGCAAAATCTCCAAAGAATATAAATTGCACTTATTGTAAATTTAAATGTTCGGAAAAATTCACCGAAGAGGAAAGGATTAAGTTATGTGCCAGTTATTGGCAGCTAGAAATGTATTCTCGAAAAAAAGATTTTATACTTAAAAACATTCAAGTCAGCGTTACCCACAGACAACGGCACCGAAAAGACAATGCTAAAGCTCGCAATCATTCCATAGTGTATTCTTTTCTAAAAGACGGTCTTCCATCCAGAGTTTGTCAAAAATTTTTTTTAAAAACTCTTTCTATAAGCAATGGGCCTGTTAATAAAGCAGTTAATAACAAAAATAAAACCTCAGGATTGTTTAAGGGAGATGACAAGCGAGGCAGACATGCTCCTTCAAACAAACTCGCAGAAGAGGAACTAGAAATTATTAAAAACCATATTGAGAGTTTTCCTGTAACAATGTCCCACTTCTGCAGAAAATCTTCTGAAAGGAAATATTTAAGCGAAACTTTATCCATAGCCAAAATGTACTCTTTGTACAAAGAAATGTGTGTGAGAGATGGCCACGTCCCTAGAAGCATGACAAAATACAAAAGAGTATTTGGCCAAGAATATAATTATTCATTTTTTAAACCAAGGAAAGATCAGTGTCCAGTCTGTATGAAATACCAGTCAGCAACAGCTGAACTGAAAGCGTCTCTTGAATCTGCGTATCACGAACACAAAAATCGTGAAGCAGATGCAAATAATGCGAAAAAAAATGACAAAGAGAAGGCATGTAACGAGCCCAATTTTGTTACTGCGACGTTTGATCTTCAAAGCGTCCTCCAAATACCTAGTAGTGACGTATCACCCATGTATTACAGCAGAAAATTGTGTGCTTATAATCTAACTGTTTATGAAGGTGCTCCGCCCAACAATGCATACTGTTATACTTGGTCTGAAGTGAACGGATCACGAGGTAGTTTAGAAATTGCAACTTGCCTATACGACTACATAAAATACCTACCCAATCATGTAACGGAATTGTCATTTTTTTCCGATACATGTGGAGGGCAAAATCGCAATCAAAATGTTCTGGCGATGCTCTACTATATTGTTCATTACGGAGACACCCAGCTTACTGTCCTAGAACAAAAATTTCTGGAATCTGGACATTCGATGATGGAGTGTGACAGTATGCATAGTGCAATAGAAAAAGAGAAAATGCATGTGGCAGTTTATACACTAAATGACTGGATAAATATTTTTAAAATGTCTCGATCTAAAAGGGGAAAAAAGAAAAATGATCCTTATAAGGTAAAAGAACTAAGGTATTCGGACTTCATTGATTTTAAGGAAGTTTCGCAAGCGCTTTTGAAGAATAAAACTTTTGACACCAATGGCGACAGAGTTAAGTGGCTTAAGGCGAAATGCTTCCGAATTGAAAAGGCTCACCCAGGAATAGTCAAGTACAGATACGACCATTCAAGTGATTATTTGTGCTTAAATATCAATGGAAGAGGAAAACGTTCAGCAACAGCACCTCAATTAACGCTTAATAGGGCATATTCAAAGATGCTACCAATTTCGATAAAAAAATTTGAAGACATAAAAAAGTTATGCACTAACGAAATCATCCCTGAAGAGTTTCACCACTGGTACTTATCACTGCCAACATCAAAATCTGTCCAGAATAGAAATCCCGGACCTAGCATAGATAGTGCAAGTGAAAGCGAAGAAGACTAAAAAATTGTTTTGTTTATTTATAGCAATTTTTATAATACCTAAGTACTTATAACAAATAAATAAAAGCTATTTTTATTTTAAATCTTGTTTATTAATTTCAATGACAGTTTTTTGTCATGTGTCAATTATCTTTTTTTAATCTGGCAAAAATCACTAAGTCCATCAAATGTCATTTTTGAACAAAGAGCCAATTTTTTTTTAAATTTTTTACTTACTAATTGATTGCTACATTAGAAGTAAATTTTAATTAAATATTATTTTTGCGTTAGTGCAATCCCGTAGTACACAATTAATTTTGCATTAACTATGAAACTTAAAAGCTGTTTATCTAAGAACTAACAATTTGGACTTAATGATTTTTGCCAGAACGCCGACGATATATTTAGAGGTGTTTAAAAAAGAGGTATGATTTTTTGTAATCTTTTTATTACTTTTCTGCAATAAAAAATATATATTAAATAGTGATATCAGCCTAAATTTAGGTTCACATGCAAATCTGAAAATGATACGTTTCAAACTTTTTGAGCTCGAGGTTACACAAAGCGAAAAAATGTAGTTTCGAGATAAACGTGTTTGAAAATAAAAATGCCGAAAACATAAAATTGAAAGTAGTAATGAATTATTTAAACTGCTCTGATATCCCCGCCCATAACATCAGAACGAATTGAGATTTTTGTTCAAAACTTGGGGAACATATTCTTGAATAGTTTCACTAACAATTTATGAAAAAAAAATTCGTTTTTTTGAATGATCTTATGTGTTTTCCCCCCTTAAAGAAGCTATAAAATACGATTATAACAAGCCGTGGGAGGAAATAAAAGCAAAATATATGGCTTCAAGCAAAAGAAGAATACAAAACTGTCAAAATTTGCCTTATTTTCTCGAAGTTCTTCGTGAATGGCCAGTTTTTAAATGTACAAATGCAAAAGCCTACGTAAGCTCAAACATAAGTTTTTGTATGATTATTAATTATTATAATGAGAATTTTATTTAAATTGATATCGATTTTGAGTCTATTTATCATGATAAAGCCAACAGCTTATTAACGCCCAGATTCATAGACAAGTAATAAGTAACAAGTATCAAGTATTGAGTAGTAAGTATCGAATTTGTATTTCATAGACGCACATTCGTTACTCAGGGGGCGGGAACATTTAAAAAAATCCAAGTGATGAAATTAGCTTACTTGTTACTTAAGTAAGTAATTGTATTGTGTGACTTTGACAGGTAATTTTTTATATTGTGTGTAGTATTACGTGTAGTTCTAATAGTGTGATTTGAGTGTTTTTGTGGAAATAATTACAAGTGAAATGGGTGAGTAAAATATCTAAAGAATTTACATCTTTCATTTAAAAATATTGTGCCATTTTATTCTTTGTTTATTTCATTTTACTTATAATACTAAAAAATAATTTTTATATTCTACTAGAAGCTGAAACTAAACATGCGTATGGATATAAGGAGAAGTTACTCCTTACAAGTATTGTCAACGAGTATAAAAGTATTATAGAAAATAAACGGACAAATGCGGTCGATAACGACAAAAAAAAAGAAGCTTGGTTGAAAGTTGAGAGAAGTTACAACTCTCAACCAGATATTGACGTGAAAAGAACTCATCAACAGCTAAAAAGATGCTGGGAAAATTTAAAACAGAAGTAAATATATTTACTATTTCATTTGATTATTGTTTTTATTTTTGATATTTTAGAAACCGAAAAAATCGTACAGCGGAGAGAAATAGTTATTTGGCAACAGGTAGGTTTTCTGAATTAGTAATTCTAACTAGAACTTTGCTAGTATTATTTGTAATTATTCATATTAACTGATATTAAAACAGGTGGTGGACCACCTTTAAAAATAACAAAACCGGACATGGAGCTCGATGGGTTAGTTAGCGGTGTAGCTCCATTTTCGGACTTTGAAGTTCAATGCCCATTCGACAGCACTACTGTGTACGAACACAAAATGGTGCAACACAAGAAAGGTAATATTTTATTGTTATATTTTTTCATCAATACCTTTGTATTATTTTACTCTATTCGAATTTTAATATTACTACTATAAATATTGATCCTCAACTTATAATAATTTTTTTTTAGATAATTCAGAAGAAGAGAGAAGAAGAGAAGAAGAACGAGCAAGATTTTCTTTGCCGCAGGTCCGCTCTGATATACCCACATCTAGCCATGCATCCAAGGAGAGCCACATAGAAGGTAGTAATTTATTTTTGTAATAATTGAAAAAATACTAGAAACACAGAAATTCTACAAGAAAAGATTCCTTCTGTGTGATAAATTGAGTTTCATTTACTACTTGAACTATGTATAACTTCTTTCGACTTATTGCTGAATTATTTCGTTAATATTTTGCTTTTTCTTTGAACGGCAAAACTACAATTAATCTTAAATTTAAAATAAATTGATTTCTTGTAGAAGATGAAATTATCGATGAAGTGTTCTTTGATCCAATAGAAGCCAATTTTTCGCTGCCCAAGCCTCTTAAAAAAAATATATCACGCCCAAGCTCGTTAATCTATCAAGACGACGAAGGTATTAATAATTTATTATTTGATTATTTGATTAAAATTTTCTATTATTTTACTTTTTGTGTGGATTGATAGTCTTCTTATATTTTTTTAATTTTTAGAAAATACTGTGGAAGTGGTAATACCAGGAAAATCTCGTTTTTCTGTGATAAAAACCGCTCTGGATTCGGAAAAAAATCTGAGAATCCAAAAAGTAAAAGAAGGCATAGATCAACAGAGGGAACTCCATAAGTTAAAATTAGAAGCGGCTGTTGCAGATCGTGATGCCAAGATTTTCGAGCGTGACAGTAGGAAATATGAGTGCGACTATTGGAAAAAGAAACTACAGGACTTATAGTTTTTTGTTCTCTTGTTCTTGTTCTTGTTCTTGTTCTTGTTCTTGTTCTTGTTCTTGTTCTTGTTAAATTTTGTTCTCGTTCCATTAATTCTTTCTTTGTTTTTCATTTTATTTACCTTGTTTATGTCATTGTTTTTAATACTTATATACCTAATAATACATAATAATTATATAGTTTGATAAATTGTAGTTTTAATAAATTAGTTTAGAATGTATATTAGAATTATCCACAAAACTAACTCATTCATTCATTCACTACCTCCCTCGGTAACCTTTTGCAAAATGAAAAACAAGAAGCTCGATTGGTTGACTTTTTTATTCCAAAAACATAAAAACACAACAAAACCAAATTAACACAACAAAAGTGAATAGTTTTGTATTGTACATCAAAGGCACTGTACTCGTAATTTTTTATTATTTATAGTATACTTAATGGTGATGCGTTTCGGTTTGTGAGACAATAATCATACCAAACTACAATTTAGAAAAGGTAAAATTAACTGATCCACTTCTTTTACCTTATATAGTACATACGTTTCGATCAGGGAATAAAAGGTGAACCACCGACACATTAAAGAATTAAAGTTAATTAAAATAATTTAAGAATTTTGTATTTTAGAATTGTATGGTGTTGGTAGTTCAGTTTTTATCCCCTGATTGACATGTATAAGGTAAAAGAAGTTGATCTGTTAATTTTAGCTTTTTTTAAATTGTAGTTTGGTGTGATTATGGCCTCACAAGCCGAAACGCGTCACCAATAAGTACTATATAATAATAAAAACATACGAGTACAGTGCCTTTGATTTACAACTCAGAACTAAAAATATAACTCGTAAATAGAAGAACAAATTTCATAAAATTGAATACATTGAAACTTGATTGTGAACATTTCTGGTCACCCACTAAAAATGTCTTATGAGAAATTCATTTCGAAAAGCTAAATTGTTATCCGTTATGTCGGTGTTTCCAACATACGGTAAGATGTCGTCCTCATTAGGTACTTCTTCTTCGCCAAATTCTTCTTTTTCCTTTATAGCTATATTATGCAATACTGCGGTAGCACATATCACAGCAACGGAAGTCTCCATTTTTGTCGATAAAACTCGACGAAGACAAGGAAAGCGCCTCTTCCAAACCCCAATCGTTCTTTCAACAGAATTTCTGGTTGAAATGTGGGAAGTATTATACGCAACTTCTTGAGCAGTGCTGGGTTGCAGTACAGGAGTTAATAAATAATTCCTACATGCATATCCACTATCTCCCAGCAACAATCCCAAAAGTTGCCCTTGCTCAAATCGAACCCGAACTGCGCTCCTGTCAAATATAACACTATCGTGTGTTGCACCAGGATGTCTGACTACAATATCCATAATTTCTAATTTTGGACCAGAAACTACCTACAAAATTGTTTAAGTTACTGAATGTCACTTTCAAAAATTAAATTCTTTAACCTGCACGTTTAAAGAAAAATATCGTTTGCGATTTCGAAAAATTTCTCCATTTTCTCCTCCTGGATTTGCGATCGCTATATGAGTTCCATCTACACATCCTGCAACTGATGGGAACCCACGGATATCGTAAAATAGCTCTATATTTTTTCTTTGTTGTGCTGGCGTTTCTGGAAACTTGATGTAATTTGCACTTTGTTTGGCAAGAAGAAACGATATTCGTTTAATAAATCGGCACACAGATGATTGGCTAAAACCTCTTACATCGGCATGAACTTTCTACAATTTTCTTGTATTATTGTAATTGAAAAAATTAAATTTTTAATTATGCTTACTTGGAAACTTCCACTTGCGTAAAAGCGCAAACACATTAACAACTGAAAGAGTGGTTCTATAGGTAGGCCACGATTGCTTTCATTTCTCAAATCCTGATCTACCAGTGGTAAAATCACTGAGATAACACATTGTTTAGAAAACCTATAGCGAGCACGAAAGTCAACCTCGGAAAAATATTCGACCGGATTTTTTCCATCACGTATATATCGCTTTGGTAGGCGATCTGGTCGAAGTTCAACTTCTTCTACCATTTCCACGTAATCAAAAAATTCATCCATTTCAATTAAAAAATGAATTGGAAGCTGTCACAAATACTTGGTTTAAATTTAAATTTAAACGAAACTGACATAATATTAAGTAAGTGACCAAATATCCCTGTTCAAGTATTACTTTCCCGAGTATTCACGAAGCAACGACTATGAAATGCACTGATAAAAATCGGTTACTCAGTTGGTAAGGGAATATTTCATAAGTAAGGTTCTAAGTATAAGTAAGTGATTGTCTATGAATCCGGGCGTTAGTTATTGGAATACCATTTTATAAAAAAATGGTGATATTATGCAAAAAAATGCTCCAAAGAAAAAAACCGGAGATTGGACATACCTCCAATTTTTAGATGATGAAAACGTACTAGAAAAGGTATTGAATTTGTAAAATAATGCAAACATTTATATTAATTGTGATTTTTATTTTGTAGATTCCAAAAATTATGTTATTAAATTAATGCACTATGTATTTAAACCGTCCGGAAGAATTCCTCTTCAAAATGTAGAGACAACACAAGTTGGATTGGCGTTAATTGGGAAGAGAAATGATTTTAGAAAATTACGAGTAGTACAACCAACACCTCAAGAATGAAAAATATCAATTAACGACAGTATAGAAAGCCAGATAACACTTTTAAGAAGTATTAACGATTTGCCAAATCTTTTATTAAAAAAAAATATTTGTATGCAAAAGCAAACAACACTTCAACCATTTCTCATAATTATTGGAAATTCCATTTTAGAATTGGAAGCATTTTATGTTTTTTTCAATGGCTTTTATATAAAATGTACAAATTTAATTACATGTTTAGATTTTACATTCAAAATTTTTCAAATTTTTAATTTAAAATATTCCGAAGAATGTCAGCAAGTTTAGACTTTAATACAGTTTTTGTTATTTAATATAAGAACTGTTTTTGACCATCAAATAGTGAGAAAATCGGTAGTGATTTACTTGCCATGGTAGTGATCACTTTTCAAAAGTATATAAAATGTTATAGGAGGGCCTTGGCCAGAATAGTGGGGCACATTTTAAAATTTCAGTATTTTGAAAACTATTTTGTATTTTGCATTTAAATTCAACTCAGAATCCGAAATCATTACAAGTTTACAAGTAAGCTATTTGGGGGCTATAATTTGCCAAGGTAGCATATATTTTTTAATCCGAAAAATTTTGTTTTCCTTATAATTGAAAAACTATGAATATCCCTTACGGTTGCCACAATACCTTTGATAAATATCATGACCAAGTTTGTGACATCTGGGAAGAAATTGCTTTAAGCAGTATGACTTCCGCTGCAATTGAAGAAAAACAACTCGCAGTAGCAGCAGGAGATGTAAATGAAGATGGTATACCTTTAATAACTGTCGTATGTGATGGAAGCTGGGTGAAGAGATCGTATAGGCACCAATATAATTCACTTTCAGGCGCTGCTGCTATTATAGGTTTCCGTACTAAAAAAGTTTTATACATTGGAGTGCGTAATAAATATTGCGCAATTTGTAAGTCATGAAGCAAACGAAGACCCAGAAGTCAAAATGGCAAACCATAACTGTTACAAGAATTGGAGTGGTTCGGCGAGTAGTATGGATGCCGATATCTTAGCTAAAGGTTTTCAAGAGAGTTTGCCAAAATATGGAATAGTATATAACAAAATGGTAGCCGAAGGCGATAGTAGTTGTTATAAAAAATTTTTAGAAAGTGATCCGTATACATCATAATATAATATTATTGTTCAAAAAATTGAGTGCAAAAATTATTTGCTGCGTAATTATATACGCAAAATAAAATGTGTAGGAGACACAACTTCTTCTGGATCAAGATATTTACGATCAATACTGAAGGTTGTTTATATTATTATAGTTATTTTGATCTTTTTTTTTAAATTATTATTTTTATTTTAACAGAAAAATCTAATGAAATTGAGAACTGCTGTAACAGAAGCAATCAAGTACCGAAAAAATGAAAATGTCGATATGGATAAAAAAATAAACAATCTAAAAAAAGATATATTAAATGGGCCTAGCCATATATTTGGTGAACATAAAGGTTGTTTGGAATCATCATATTTTTGTCAAAAAGAATATGATAACGGAACTCGGACAATTTTCTCTGATATGAAACTATTTCGTAAGTATCGTGGAACCATTTGTTTTCTTTTTTATAAATTTATTGTTATTTTACTTACACATACCTACCTATTTCATACAATATTACATTTCAGCATTATACGATGAAGTAATGCAACAGGTACGGTATTTGTCCAATCACGGCTCAAGTTTGATATACAATTTTGACAGTAACTCTGTAGAACAATTCAATGCAGTTATTGCAAAGTTTATTGGAGAAAAACGGGTCAACTTTTGTAAGAAAAGATCCTACCAGGGACGGTGTTTTGCAGCAGTTGTATCGTATAATACCAAACATCCTATTAGCATTATACAAAAAAATTTAACCGGACCTAGTCCGGCAAAGTTCACAAAAAAAATGGAAACCAGAAGAGAGAATAAAATGTTGAGATACAAATTAAAAAATAGTAAAATAGTGAAAAAAAAATTGCATTTTCAGAAACAGGATACTGGAAGTTTCAGAAACCAGATATGGATGAAGCTAGTTATGAAGTTGCCAAAAATGAATATCTTCTACAAATGACAAAATTGTTTGATCAAATACTCATCTATAATATTATCAAAAATTATAGATGATAAGAGAATCCGCTAATCTATGAGTATTGGTTAAAAACATTTTAATATTTACCTTTATAGAATGAATAAAAAATGTTTGAAATAACCTAATTATTCGAGTTTTAAATTGTAAAATGTTAGGTAAATAACATACTAATTTTAATAACTAGTAGCAATAATCCTTTCACAATCATCCCTTCTTATGCATTTTTTTTTCATATCAACAAAAAGTAACTTTATAACGGAGAAAATAGGTATAACTTAGGTAAAGTTTCTCTGCACCTATATAAATGGGTATCGTAGACTCTTAAATTATCTTTTTGTACTTGCTGTTTTAAGCACGCTCAAGCTCAACTTGATCTTTCATTATCTAACATATAGTTACGCGACCAACAAGTCCACTTCACACAGGAAGACCATTATTAGATGCATCTGCAAATTGTAAACAGATAACGATTTATTTATTGTAACAAGACGATACTAATGCAATCTTGATCAAATGTAAATATTTCTCATTTTCTGAAAAGACTCTATTTTGTAAACATTGCACTAAATTGATAAAAGGGGATTTAACCAAAAATTGTTAGTCATTAGTTCTTTATGCTTAGGCTTGTAACTGATGTGCTCAAAATAAATCTTTTTTAAAACTTTGTCAAATTCATCCTGCATTTAACTGGAGCTGCGAACAGGATAGTTTCACAAGTATCGGTGCAAGAACCAGGAAAATTTAGTGCGAAAAACAACAGAACATTTCCACTTGGTCCGGACCAAGAGAAAACCGAACTTGGCGTGTCTCTACACTTTAGAAGCTATCCTCGAACCAACTACATTATCAAGGAATCATTTAGGACGACAAATCAAACTTTAGATCGAGAATGACCATTCACCATCTCCTATTGCTGTAAGTCTTTGAATCCTTTTTAATATTTTATTATTATTGTATTCCTATGTCCTATAACAATATAGAAATTGAATTATTAGACGAATCTGCTGATACGTATTTCACTATTACCAAGTACTAGCGTAACCTTAAGAAATAGTAAAATTAATAATAGATTTAACCCATATAAAATGAATGCGAATCAAAACGTAATCGCACCACCCGTTTTAAATTTAACTAATACGGCAAATCCTCTAGCGACTATTCCTACTGGGTAACTAACTGCGCTAACGAAATCGCTACCTGACTTCTATCCAGGTAACAATCTCTCGACTTTTGTAACTAGTGTAGATAATTTAGCAAAATTTTTAGAGAATAAATTAAATCAATCGCAAACTTACTTATTAAATGTTTCTATTTTGTCAAAAATTAAAAATAAAGCCAGAGACTATCTTAATTTTCATAATTTAACTGACTGACCCGGTATACGCGATGCTCTTTTGAGAAAATACGGCGACCAAAGAAACGAAGAATTATTAATTTTCGCATTACGTAACACCATTCAAACTAAGTACGAAAACTACAACGATTATTACGATAATTACACTTGCAAAAGGTAAACAAACACTTACATTGAAAAGAGTGCCTCATCCTGTTTGATGCCACGACCCATTGTTTACAAAAGTTTGACGTGTTCATATCGTTATTTAAATGCAAATTACAAATTAATTTTCATAAAAACGCAGTCAACTATTTTAAAAGTTATAAAATCTTGAATATTAGATATAAGAATAAATAATAATAAGACCGTCAGTAACAAAAGTTAATTATAAATTTTTACAAATTAAAAAACTAATTATGATTCATACTATAACCCATGTACGAATGCCGGTATAGCGCCATAGTTACCGATACGGCCCAGAGTTGTGCCAGGCCTGACAAACCGACTCTCAGTTGGCGATACTGGCCCAATATTGGAAACTTAACGTATGAGTACTGTGCCAGTATTGGTTAACGAGTCTTGGGCGAAGTATTGTCCCAGTAATGGCAACTGAACGTATCAGTACCGTGCCAATATTGGTTACCAAGTGTTGGGCGGAGTACTGTCTCAGTAATGGCTACTGAACGTATCAGTACCGTGCCAATATTGGTTACCAAGTGTTGGGTAAAGTACTGCCTCAGTATTGGTAAACTGTTTTATCAGTACGATGCCAGTCATGTTTACCAAAGTTAGCTGAATCTTGGCTGGAAGTACTGCGCCATCACTATCAACTGAACTTATTAGTACAGTGCCAGTATTGGCTACCAAGTGTTAGGTAAAGTACTGCCTCAGTATTGGTAAACTATTTTATCAGTACGGTGCCAGTCATGTTTACCAAAGTTGGCTGAATCTTGCCTGGAAGTACTGCGCCAACACTGTCAACTGCACGTATCAGTACTGTGCCAGGATTGGTTAACGAGTCTTGGGCGAAGTATTGTCCCAGTAATGGCAACTGAACGTATCAGTACCGTGCCAATATCGGTTACCAAGTGTTGGGCGGAGTATTGTCCCAGTAATGGCAACTGAACGTATCAGTACCGTGCCAGTCTTGGCTACCAAGTGTTGGGTAAAGTACTGCCTCAGTATTGGTAAACAATTTAATCAGTACAGTGCCATCCAGGTTTACTCAAGTTGGTTGAATCTTGGCTGGAAGTACTGCGCCAACACTGTCAACTGCACGTATCAGTACAGTGCCAATATTAGCTACGCAGTCTGGGGCGGAGTACTTTCCCAGTAATGGCAACTGAACGTATCAGTACCGTGCCAGTCTTGGCTACCAAGTGTTGGGTAAAGTACTGCCCCAGTATTGGTAAACAATTTAATCAGTACTGTGCCAGTCATGTTTACCGAAGTTGGTTGAATCTTGGTTGGAAGTACTGCCCCAAGAATAGCAACTGACACATCAGTATTGTGCCAGTCGTGGTTATCGGGCCTAGGGCGAAGTATTGCCTCAGTAATGGTAAACTATTTTATCAGTACGGTGTTAGTCCTGATTACCAAGATTGGCTGAGTCTCGACTGAACGTACTATGCCAACACTGGCAACTGAATGTATCAGTACAGTGCCAGTCTTAGCTACCCAGTCTTGGGCGGAGTACTGCCCCATTAGTGGTAAATTATTTTATTAGTACGGTGCCAGTCCTGGTAACCAAGATTGGTTGAGTCTTGACTGAAAGTACTACGCCAACACTGGCAACCAAACGTATCAGTACTACCCTGCTAGCCTTGGCTACCCAGACTTGGGTAAAGTACTGCCCCAGTATTAGTAAACAATTAGTAAAAAATTGAACATATCAGTAACGTGCCATTCTTGGTTACCGAGTGTTGGGCACAGTACTGCCCCATGTTTATTTGATAGTAGTGGCACAGTACAGAAACAAATTTAACCGTGTACTTGGCTAATACTAGTCCAGGAGTCAGTGACAGATTTAGGTCAGTTGGTTGCTCCCGGCCGAAAATTTTGTTACCTTGTATGGTGCGATAAATTTTATCGCACTTCGGCTATGTAGTGCAGATGTGCGTGGCTTGGTTTTAATTTTTATTATAATTTAACACTTTCTTAATAAATTTTGATTTTCTTCCCCTTTTTGTAATCAAACGCAATTATTACACAATTCAAATTCGGTTTTTATTTCACATTAAAATTCAAATATGCCCCTATAAGGACTCAAAATTGGACGATTTATAACAACGTCCGTCCGGCATGGGCGTCACACCACCAAAAGCCTATTTTCTCCTTACAACCAATACCAACATAAACTTGTCAAAATCAAAAACAATTTGTACAGGATAAATCAGACATTTAGGGCCAATTTCATAATAAAAGTTAACAGAGCGTTAAATTTAAAAGGCGACTTAAGACAAAACAGACCAATAAAAATCATCAGTTTTGCTTTAAGTCGCCTTTTAAATTTAACGCTCTGTTAACTTTTATTATGAAATTGGCCCTTACAAAAACAATAAAAATCAATTTGTTTGACAACAATATATGGGTCTTAGCCAAGAGTCAGTTCAATTTTCCCAATGGTATATATACTCTGAAAAGTTAAATTTATAAAGATATTTTCACATATTATATTTATTAATAATATTTATTTACAATAAGTAGGTAGTACTATGTTCGTTACATTACTCTATCCCCCCAAATGCAAAAGTGTTACAGCATATCTACTTCCTTCAACAGATAATAGCATACATTTGTCAACTATATTTGAAATTGAGTAGAATTTCGCTGAAGAAATTCGGTGTCCTATCTTATAAATGCCTAATTTAGAAGATGCCATGGGTGTTGTAAAAGCATCTCCTTTGTTTTCGAGAGTTTGCCCTTCAAAAAATAGATTTCTTGACTCGTAAGAAAAAATACGCGAGAGTTGAATAATCTCCCCATTCGCTAATTTTACAACATTGTCAGGTGCCGCTATGCATACCGTCATAGTTGTTATATTTATTTTTGTATATTCAACTGTTTTCATAATTTCGGTTTCTCGTTCAGTTTCTTTTACGCGGTGCTTCATATCGGTGCTGTCATATCTTTGAATGGTCGGTGAAATACTTGCGTTTTCAGATAAACGTCTAAAAACCTGAGCGACGGGATTTCTCGGCATTCTGATTAATCGCTTAATGTAACCTAAGCAATTTTCAAATGGAAATGAAGAATATTCCGTTAATGGAGCTTGTAAGTGTTTTACATCATCTGCCAAATGAATAAGATTATGGAAATTCATAACTTGCGAATCATTTCCATACTGAGTAGACATATCTTTAAAAAAAATTCGAAGGTATGATTGGGCTTCGTTTGTATACATTAATGCCCATGTACGACTACACAATATACGAGATGCCACAAAGAGATGTAAGAAATGACGGTAACTCTCTGATGATAATACTTTACGTAAAACCACCCCTCCGGCATACAGTAGGACAAATCTATTATACTGGGTCGCTTTCCAATTAGCTATATCTGTCACGTCAAGAATTTTTCTTTGGAATTCTGTCGGTATTTCTGATGACAATGACAGAAGGAGTTCCGTAAGGTGATATCGCTCTCGTCTTCCAATACTGTTCCTTTGTTTTTTGGGCGATAGCCACTTTTCGAAGAGTGATTTCATAACTCCACAGCACAACAAGTGCATATAATCTAGGACAACTTCTGTGACGGGATTGAATCCCGGAATTCGGATTAATGGCGAAGTAATATTCGGCAAGTGATGTTGAGGTTGGCGTTTTTGTAGAAATGAATTTAAAGTACGTAATCTACAATTCATTTTCGGGTAAACTCTTCTTCTATTAACAGTCTTTCCGTGGACGTTGCATCGTTCACAGCCATAAAATGCAGTATGTCCTTTGCAACCTTTAATGAAAGCCCGAGCTGGAGTATCACAAACAAATGCCGCAATTCGGAACGAAAATAAAGTATTTTCAACGTAAAGTCCTCGTTCAATAAGTCCCGTAACTTCACTAACAAAATCATCAAAAAAGTTATTACAATCTTGAGGCTTTGAATCACCGCAGTACAATGCAACTACCAAAGGTTTGCAGTAATAATCCTTATGTAAAATTTGCATTAATATTGGCCACATCTGCTGTTTAGAGCGAGCGTATATGGGTAAACCATCGACGTTCACTAAAACTCGTAATTCCTTCTCGTTATATCCGGACTTTTCTAATTGCTTTTGAAGTTGAGCTTCGATACCAAGGTATATGTAAGAACCATAACTACCTTTCTTCGTAAGCATAGGCCTAATTCGATCTTTAGTTCGTTGTGTCCGTAAAAGGGTTTCCGCAGTTTTCGGAAGATCAGTGTGTCCTTCAGATCTCAAAATACCCAAAAGATCGTTCAAAAAACTGTGCGTGACATGATTCACGTGCTTTATTGCACAATCTCGAAGCTTGTCTTTTAGCGTTTTTTGGGCTTCAGATGAATTAGATGCTTCCACAAATTCACCTGCATCAGAGAGCCAACTAGAGTCTTCCGACTCATCATTGTAAGAGGATTCTGATCCTGATGATGTCTCTGATAAATGCTCGTCGATGATTGATCTAAAACAGGAAGAAAAATTAAAAGAATGCCTGCATAGCACATCAATAAACACATCCCCATGAAAATAATTACAATTGGCTCAGCGGAAATGATAACATCGGATCTACGGTTGGCTACCAGTGTTGGTCCAACGTTGACTCCCAGTACTGGTCCAACGTAGACTCCCAGTACTGGTCCAATTATTGAACCAGTATTGGCAAACCAATAGTAAACAGCATTGGCTCAACGTCGGTTTGAACTTCGGACACCAATGCGTGGTTGCCAGTACTAAACCGACACTGGCCCCGCATTGGTTATTCGTTGTATGCCAATGCTTAAACTGAGCATTGGCCATATACTGTCAAATGGTATTGGCCCAAAGTTGGCTCCAACCTTGGGTGCCAACGGTCGGTTGGCCAGTGCCAACGTCGGCAGTATTTTCATGGGGATCGATTTATATAATGTAATACGCGCTTACCTGTTTTCCGGCTGATAATTAAATTTTACAACATCTGAATCATTCCGGCTGATAGAAACATCAGCCATGCTATCATTCCGGTTGGTAGAAACATCAGTAAGGCTGCTTAAATTTGATGATATATTCATCATCGATACACTTGAATTTAACTCATCGGCACTAGAAATTTCGGTGTCACTATTATTTGCATTTTCTTCGAGTTTTAGTGCTCGGTGCTTTTGCGTCCTGTATGACATTGTTAAAAAATTTCAAATCTCAAAATGTAAAAGTCGTAGAAAAAGATCGACTGAATGATGTGGAAGAATATTATTTTTCCTCGGAAACTTTTTCTTTCCACCACCACTTTCTTTTCTCAAGAACGCATAACTCGTATGTGTCCCGCCAAACAATCGGGATTCGAAAATACGTTCGGGGGTAGTTGGTAAATTGGTGGGAGGTGGGAGCCTATTCATATTAGTGCTTCGTTACGAATAAGGTGCGAAAGTGAAAGTTTTAGAAATTGCGAAAGTGGAAGTTTTAGAAAGTGCGAAAATAAATAAATTGGAAAAAATGGATTCATCAGGGGGCGAGATCGAAAAGGTAAGAAAAATAATACGATGTAATATTTTTGTTCTATCTTCATTTTTTCGTTTTGAACGAATTTGGTGATTCTGAAGTTGAAAAAATATCGTCACCTCAGAATTGGTTTGTTTAAATCAGTGGCATGGCGGCTTGTCGGGGTAGGCACAGGAGGCAGTGCCTCATCAAGCGAACAAGCATGGTTTAAAAAACATAATTAATGTTTTTCTTTAATTCGAAATCTCTCGGTTTTCACCACCTCGCCACCTAAATTCCTCACGAGCCGCTACTGGTTTAAATATGATTATACTTGAAATCATATTATACCTAAAAGTTTTAATTATCACCTTTTAAATTTATTTTTAAAATTAAATTTTTAGTATTAATTTATTGCAAATATATACTAAATTAATTTATTGCAAATATGTACTAAATTAATTAAATGCAATTGCTTATATTGTTCTATATCCAATTTATGAACGTTCTTTGAAATTTCTCCGGATATTAGAACAAATTAAACAACAATTATTTTTACATGTTTTTTTTTTTCGTGTTTTAGTTGTACACATTACAATAAAGCTTCTATTGTTTCTTGAACATAAACCAATGGTAAAATAAATAATAGATAAACATAAATATTAGATTAAAGAATAAACAAGTATTATTTTTAAGCAAAAGGTAGCTTTGTAATAATTTTTATCACACTCTGGAATACACGATAACATTGATTTTAAATCAGCTATTTTATATCTTTACTCAATATTACATTCTTGCCGTAGAACAGGTATTTTTGGCAAAGCTAGTGTAACATTAGTCTTTCTATTTTTCTGATGCTTTATAATATTTGCAGTTTTTAATGTTACATTGTCAAAAGTATAATTAAAATTAATTTTGAAAAGATAATCTTTATTTTCAGTTAAATGTTTAATTTTTGAATAACGAATATTTGCAAAATTAAAACTCCCAGCTCTGCTGCTTAAAAAGCTTAAAAAAATCATCATTTTTATTTAATTTTTATTTTTATTTAATTGCATTATGTTCAATTTAACATTTAAAGATTTGTAAGAATACTATACGAACTAATCGGGCAAATGCGAAAGTGCAACGAAACAAAGCGCTTCTATTATTTATACCGATAAGATTATATAAAATAGAACAAATAACTTTGTGTTTTTTTCACGATTTAGAACAAAAGTAATACTGAAATATACTACTTCCGCTTTACTTTTTAAATATTTTATCATGGATATAGAACAAACAAATTCTGAGGTGACGATTGTATCTAATAGAAATAAATTTTAATAATTTTTATTGTTTTAAACAAATTCTGAATTTTTTGCAGTTTAGGTGTCATAAACTATCATTAATAAATATTATCATTTTCCATTTTGCACAATTAAGGATATTCCTTAATTATAAAAAAGAATTATAAAAAATTTGCAAATTTTTTTAATATTATTATCATTCTGATGAAGGTACAATCGGTACCGAAATATTAAAATAATTCAATAATTTTTACCTTTTAATTAACTTGTTAAACTTTATATAATGTTTTAATAATCATTTAGTTTAAAATTTTCAACTGAACCACATGTTTCCTGTCTGCTCAAAGTCTCAAAAAGTTGGGATTGCAACTCCATGTGATTAATTTCTTTAAAAAAATAAAGATATAACTTTAAAAATATAGGTACAGGAACAAAAGGGGTACACGATTGTCTCCTTTCTAAAGGAAAAGAGGAACGGCCAAATCCTCATCGAACTTGTACCCAGTTCATGGTTGTGTGAAGATGGTAATAAATGCTACTTCCCACCATCACAAATGGACGCGCCAGGACTGATACAAGAAGCGAAGCCACCAAGTCCTAAGTGGAAAACATTCGCAGTAAAACTCATAAAAAGTGCAGGTATATATTATTTTCAATGTAAATATAGCATAAGGTTAATTTTGTTTCGATTTTCAAGATACCTTCGAGCAAGGGATGCGAAGACTTAAACGTGCTTACAAAGATGCGGAGCCGTTAAGCACCGAAGTCGATTCCCCTAGTGCCTACGAAAAATCAGAGGACGACGACGCTGAAGACTTACTGTCAGGCAAGCTTGTTTTTACTTTTAATTTTAATTAAACAAATCTAAGTTAAAATACTATTTTATATTACAATTCCAAATATTAAATTCAAATTCCAAGTTCTACATAAACCGAGGTATAATATTTGCTTCTTATATTTGACAGACGGCAGCAGCACTTCTCCATCAACTCAAAAAAAAAAAATGTTGACAAACGGCAAAAAAACAGTCGATCCCGTCAAGGCACTTCAAATAATGTCTAGTGGTCAGTTTACCATTTTCTTTTTAATATAATTCTAATCGAATCAAAGTTTTGGTTGAGAATGTAATGTAGTATACTTGCATACAGTTACTCGAAAAAGTTTTCGGACACTCCCATGTTACCAATGTAAATTGAACATTTTGAAGACATTATTTGTCATATTGAAATCGATTTTACAGCAAAACGTTTTACACATTTTTTGTTGCAAATTTCATTGCCTTCAATTTTGTTTATTTTTTTACTTAATCGAACCGTTTCGAGACAATATTTTTTGCATTTTACAGAATTCTGTTTAAGTCGCTGTCAGAAACGGACCAACAAAATAAAAAAATGTATAGAAACAAAATTGAAGATAATGAAATTTACAACAAAAAATGTCTAAAAAAATTTCTGCAAAATCGACTTTTATACAATGACAAGAAACGGCTTCAAAATGTTCGATTTACATTGGTAACATAGGAGTGTCCAAGGACTACTTTTTCGAGTAACTGTACATCCTTAATGCACTTGGATAATTAACTTGCTATTCCCCTTTATTCGTATAGATTCCGATAACGATAACAGTGCAACTGAAAAAAATGACGCTGCCAGTTGCAGCAGAAAAAGAAAAAGAAGCCGTGGAGCCGAAGAGGTCAATAGATTAGGTAACTTTTTTCTTCTTCTTATTTCAAAGAATGCAATAATATGAGTACCTAGTATATAATGATATATTTCAATTTTTAATAGAACCGTTATTCCATCAATTGTACCAACGCATTGAGGAATCGGACAAAAAAAATGAAATGCTGTACAAAAAGCTCAGTAAGCAAGTTAAAAGTGCAAAACAGAGCATTTTATATGATTTGGCGAAAACCCGGGAGAGCATAAAAAACACTGTGGTATTGAACCGCGGACCGGGGCCATTAAACAACTTAAGAAAATGTAAAGATACAATAGGAACTAAGCTTCCTATTGATAACTTGGCAACTTTTATCGAATGTGATACGAGTTTGGCCCTGGATGAGGAAAAGGATGCTGCTTTGGTAAGTTAAAATATTATATTTCCATATTATTTAATGTTTTCGTATTCCGATTGTAGAGAGATATAATGGCGAGCTTCGTTGCCACGTCCGGCGAAGTTAAGGAGGCCGTCCGGAAGATTCTTGGAGGCCTAATGATGAAGGCCGTTCAGGAATTGTATTCCGGGACGGGCCGGAAAGGACCGAATGGTGTCACCAAGTTAAATTTTAGTGCTACTCACATGTACCAGTGCATGCAAGGTGTAAAGTCTTATTATAAATTATGTTTTATTGTAGCTTTTGTAGTCTAGGCACTTAAAATGCTAAAATTTATTTTTTTCAGATATCATTAAGACAAAAATAGATGGGGCAAATGAAAAATCCATCCTCACTGCAACCAGCAGATATTTATCCGGAGCTGGTGATCGTGAAGGTGGAAAAGCGGAAAGAGATGCTGCTAAAAAGAAATAAGTTGTTATTTATATAAAGTTTTTCTTTATATTTTCTATTTATATTCATATTTTTCCCAGTTTTGGAGTTGTATTGAAGTAAATAAATAAATAAACAAAAAAAATTCTCTTCTCCAAAGAACTTATATTTGGCAAAACTAGTTTCGGGGTTCTTTAATTAACCCCATCATCAGTTGCAAAAGAGAGTTTCACAAGAGTTGTCGGATTGTTACAATAATACAAAAGACGGAAAAATGCACGACCATGTTAGGTGCAACAGTAGAAGTAATACGGACACTATGACAGGAACAGTTAAAAACAAATCAAACAAGTCAAAAGTTTTGTTAAAAACAAATCAAACAAGTCAAAAGTTTTGTTTGATTTGTTTTTAACTGTTCCTGTCATGGTGTCCGTATTACTTCTACTGTTGCACCTGACATGGTCGTGCATTTTTCCGTCTTTTGTATTATTGTAACAATCCGACAACTCTTGTGAAACTCTCTTTTGCAACTGATGATGGGGTTAATTAAAGAACCCCGAAACTAGTTTTGCCAAATATAAGTTCTTTGGAGAAAAGACGTTTTTGTTTATTTATTTATTTATTTATATCTTCTAATTCTATTTTATACTTTATAATATTGAGAAAATTTCAGAAGAAATACACGCATAAATTATTTATTTTAGGGCTAACCGGTTTCGTGAAACTAATTCACATAATCACAGCTTAAAATTTAAACTAAAAATTTCTAATTTAAATTAATATTTTATCATTTTAATACTCGTACTTAGTAATACATAATACGAATGTACTCATTACGATACAGTTTTTAATTGTTGTGTTAGATTGATTGATGTAAGGCTCTGATAATGCGAATTAGATACACGAAACCGGTTAGCCCTAAAATAAATAATTTATGCGAGAAGTGTGTATTTCTTCTTCCGAAATTTGCTTCATTTACTCGCATTAACCTTTCATTGCACGGTGTTGCAGATATGCAACGTAATTTTAAATCACTGATAAAAGTTTTAAATTTCGCATTTCATTTATGGTCTTTATTTAAACAATGCTAAGATATATTACATATATTATTTCAGATCCTTATTAGCACTTGCAAATATTAGTAATTCCAATAGATATTCAGATTTCAGCAATTTACTCTTTGCTATTAGACGTGAATCTAGCATTCTTGCTTGTTATTCCGTATTTACTTATATTCGATTTTCATTGATGTTTTTATTTTGTGATGTTTATTTTCAATTTTTTATATTTTGTAACTTCTTATGAGAATAACAAGTTGAAAATAAATTTAATTTGAATGAAAATTTTTGTATAGTTTTCGTGCAATATGACATATCTGTTTTAAAAAAATTAACGTTTTTAATCGATAATAATAAAGCCTTATAAGAAATATTTTTTTTAGTATTTTTCCATCTATCAGGACAAAAATAATATTTTTAAGTCAAAAGAAAAATTTGGGCATTGAAGGGTTAATTAATTTTATTTTAATAGTTCATCATTATGAATTTTATCTTTTCTTGTGTTGTGTAAATAATTTTTTTTTTATAATTAATATTAATAAATTGTATAATTTATTTAATTTAATAAAATAGTGAAATTGTTTGACGATTTCATTGTTTTTTAATAATATTTTTAATAGTATGTAATTTTAGTTTTTAATTTTTTAATGCTTTTTTTAAATACTAGTTTTTTATTTTTCAAAATATATCTTTATAAATACTTTACGTTGAATCTCTTTTTAAGCCTTTCCTTATACTCAATATGAAATATAGTAATTATTAATAATAACGATTCGAAATATAATTTTACAAAAATAGGTAAATCGAAGGTAAATCGTTAAATAAGTCATATGTGAACACTTTCCAAAAAAAAGTTTTTAGATTAAAATATAAAAATTCGACTTGGCGTAAAAATTTTAGTAATACCCGTAAGCAGTGTCGGGCCAATACATGTATAAACAGTGTCGAACCAATACTCATAAGCAGTATTGAGCCAATAGTCGTAAGCAGTATCAAGCCAATACCCGTGAACGGTGTCGGACCAAACCTGTAAGCAGTATCGTGCCAATACCCATAAACAGTGTCAGGCCAATACACGTAAACAGTGTCGGGCCAACACATGTAAGCAGTATTGGTCCAATTCATGGCACCATAATTTGGACCGATGTTAACTACCCAATATTGGGTCATGGTATGCAAACAGTGTCGAACCAATACTCGTAAGCAGTACCGAGCCAATACCCATAAACAGTATCGAGCCAACACCCTTAAACAGTGTCGGGCCAATACATGTAAACAGTGTTGTCCCGATTCATGGCACCATGAGTTGGACCGATGTTAACTACCCAATATTGGGTCATGGTATGCAAACAGTGTCGAACCAATACTCGTAAGCCGTACCGAGCCAGTACCCATAAACAGTATCGAGCCAACACCCGTAAACAGTATCGGGTTAATACATGTAAACAGTGTTGTCCCGATTCATGGCACCATGAGTTGGACCGGTGTTAACAACCCAATATTGGGTCATGGTATGCAAACAGTATCGATCCAATACTTGTAAGCAGTATCGAGCCAATACCCTCAAACAGTATCGAGCCAACACCAGTAAACAGTGTCGGGCCAATACCAGTAAACAGTGTCGGGCCAACACCAGTAAACAGTGTCGGCACAATATATGTAAACAGTGTTGGCCCGATTCCTGGCACCAAGACTTGGACCGGTGTTAACATCCCAATATTGGGTCATGTCTTGGGCAAGGCTTGGCCCTATGTATTCTGCCAATATTGGCAGTTCTGGCAACAGTACAGTGCCAATACCGAGCCTGTCTGCAATACGTATATGGGTTGAAGAAAAACAACTCGCAGTAGCAGCAGCAGATGTAAATGAAGATGGTATACCTTTAATAACTGTCGTATGTGATGGAAGCTGGGTGAAGAGATCGTATAGGCACCAATATAATTCACTTTCAGGCGCTGCTGCTATTATAGGTTTCCGTACTAAAAAAGTTTTATACATTGGAGTGCGTAATAAATATTGCGCAATTTGTAAGTCATGAAGCAAACGAAGACCCAGAAGTCAAAATGGCAAACCATAACTGTTACAAGAATTGGAGTGGTTCGGCGAGTAGTATGGATGCCGATATCTTAGCTAAAGGTTTTCAAGAGAGTTTGCCAAAATATGGAATAGTATATAACAAAATGGTAGCCGAAGGCGATAGTAGTTGTTATAAAAAATTTTTAGAAAGTGATCCGTATACATCATAATATAATATTATTGTTCAAAAAATTGAGTGCAAAAATTATTTGCTGCGTAATTATATACGCAAAATAAAATGTGTAGGAGACACAACTTCTTCTGGATCAAGATATTTACGATCAATACTGAAGGTTGTTTATATTATTATAGTTATTTTGATCTTTTTTTTTAAATTATTATTTTTATTTTAACAGAAAAATCTAATGAAATTGAGAACTGCTGTAACAGAAGCAATCAAGTACCGAAAAAATGAAAATGTCGATATGGATAAAAAAATAAACAATCTAAAAAAAGATATATTAAATGGGCCTAGCCATATATTTGGTGAACATAAAGGTTGTTTGGAATCATCATATTTTTGTCAAAAAGAATATGATAACGGAACTCGGACAATTTTCTCTGATATGAAACTATTTCGTAAGTATCGTGGAACCATTTGTTTTCTTTTTTATAAATTTATTGTTATTTTACTTACACATACCTACCTATTTCATACAATATTACATTTCAGCATTATACGATGAAGTAATGCAACAGGTACGGTATTTGTCCAATCACGGCTCAAGTTTGATATACAATTTTGACTGTAACTCTGTAGAACAATTCAATGCAGTTATTGCAAAGTTTATTGGAGAAAAACGGGTCAACTTTTGTAAGAAAAGATCCTACCAGGGACGGTGTTTTGCAGCAGTTGTATCGTATAATACCAAACATCCTATTAGCATTATACAAAAAAATTTAACCGGACCTAGTCCGGCAAAGTTCACAAAAAAAATGGAAACCAGAAGAGAGAATAAAATGTTGAGATACAAATTAAAAAATAGTAAAATAGTGAAAAGAAAATTGCATTTTCAGAAACAGGATACTGGAAGTTTCAGAAACCAGATATGGATGAAGCTAGTTATGAAGTTGCCAAAAATGAATATCTTCTACAAATGACAAAATTGTTTGATCAAATACTCATCTATAATATTATCAAAAATTATAGATGATAAGAGGATCCGCTAATCTATGAGTATTGGTTAAAAACATTTTAATATTTACCTTTATAGAATGAATAAAAAATGTTTGAAATAACCTAATTATTCGAGTTTTAAATTGCAAAATGTTAGGTAAATAACATACTAATTTTAATAACTAGTAGCAATAATCCTTTCACAATCATCCCTTCTTATGCATTTTTTTTTCATATCAACAAAAAGTAACTTTATAACGGAGAAAATAGGTATAACTGAGGTAAAGTTTCTCTGCTCCTATAAATGGGTATCGTAGACTCTTAAATTATCTTTTTGTACTTGCTGTTTTAAGCACGCTCAAGCTCAACTTGATCTTTCATTATCTAACATAATATAGTTACGCGACCAACAAGTCCACTTCTCACAGGAAGACCATTATTAGATGCATCTGCAAATTGTAAACAGATAACGATTTATTTATTGTAACAAGACGATACTAATGCAATCTTTATCAAATGTAAATATTTCTCATTTTCTGAAAAGACTCTATTTTGTAAACATTGCACTAAATTGATAAAAAGGGATGTAACCAAAAATTGTTAGTCATTAGTTCTTTATGCTTAGGCTTGTAACTGCTGTGCTCAAAATAAATCTTTTTTAAAACTTTGTCAAATTCATCCTGCATTTAACTGGCGCTGCGAACAGGATAGTTTTACAGTGACTTTATAGAGACAGTGGCGACACGAGGGGTCCGATTTTTGATTGGCTGCTTGGATCACATGGTATCGACAGCCATGTTGTTGCAAACTTTTGGTTTGTTTACATTGATTTCAATACGTTTTAAGCACAAAATAAAAGTTTTTATCATTTTATAAGTAAAATAAAGGGATTCTCGATAAGTGGGAATTTTTGAATTTAAATTGGCCGTGTAAATTGTTTTACTGCATTTTATTATGTTGGTAAGTAACTCTTTATAACATACCCTTTTGCAATTTGTAAGTAAACAATAATTTCAAATCATATATTTTTATATTTTCAATTTAATTTGTGTTTTTAAGATGCCTGGTTGTGCCGCTGTTGTAATGTAAAAATTCTGCTAAGAAAGGGTTTCTAATGAAACGCTTTCCGAGAGACCCTGCACGAAGGAAGGAATGGCTTGTAAGAATGAAACGAGATAAATGGATTCCAACTGACTCTTCGTATTTGTGTGAGGTATGTTATAAAATATTTTTGCTGTAGGATTAGTAAATAAATTACTAATTAATTTTTACAATAAATCTAGGTTCATTTTGATTCTGAAATGTGGGAGAAAACTCGGGGAGATGGCACACGAAAATTGAAAATTAATGCTGTGCCAACTGTTTTCTTTTTCACAGTTCCTAAAAAGACGAGAAAACCTCCAACTCAAAGAACGGCTTTATCTTCACAATCAGAAATATCTTCATCCAGTAAGTACTATTGGGATAAAAATGATTTTTAAAAAAGTTAAACTTAATATTGATTGTAGATCAAGTGGTGATTATCGAAGAAGTTTTAACCGAAAAAAAACAAAGTCACTATTGAAAATAGTTCACAAGGTTTATCACGTAAGTAGTATAAGTAACCTCCATCAAGCTAGCGCCGCCACTTTTTCAAAATCTAAAAAAAATATATGGAGAATTTGTGGCCAATTTGTGGCTAATTAGTTGCCGCAATCGCGAATTAATCGCTCTTACCGTTCGGTAATTACTGCCATTTGAGTGGTGGCGGCGCTAGCTTGATGTCAAGCTAGCGCCGCCACCACTAAAAACTTACCAAAAATAAAAAATAAGTATATAGGAATTTGTGGCTAATTTGTGGCCAATTAGTTGCCGCAATCCCGAATTAATCGCTCTTACGGTTCGGGAATTACAGCCGTTTGAGTGGTGGCGGCGCTAGCTTTATGTCAAGCTAGCGCCGCCACCACTAAAAACTTACTAAAAATAAAAAATAAGTATATAGGAATTTGTGGCTAATTTGTGGCCAATTAGTTGCCGCAATCCCGAATTAATCGCTCTTACCGTTCGGGAATTACACCCATTTGAGTGATGGCCGCTCCAGCTTGACATCCAGCCAGCATCGCTACCACTAAAAACTTACTAAAAACAAAAAAAGTAAATGGGAATTTATGCAACTAATTTGTTGCTAAATTTATGAGCCAAATACTTAATAATTATAATAAGCAGTAGTTATCTCTTGCCATCTATCTATATATATAAAAATGGATGTATGTATTCATACGAGACAGAAATGATGTGCAAGACAGAGACCTGGTGCGAGAACAGCACTTCGACGTAGCCCAGCAACAACATTTTGTGGAAACGCAAACAAGACGTTTAGTTTCTGATCAAAAAAATGCCTACGACAAAATCATGCAAGGTCTAACCGACGCAAATGGCGGAATTTTTTTTCTTGATGCTCCGGGAGGTACAGGCAAAACATTTCTTATCAATTTGATATTGGCGTCGGTTCGAATGCAGAATGGAATCGCACTCGCAGTGGCATCATCGGGAATTGCATCAACGCTACTCCACGGTGGACGTACAGCACATTCAGCACTCAAGCTTCCGTTGAATTTCAACCAGACCGAAACACCAACATGTAACATCAGCAAAAATTCTGGTATGGCCACAATCCTTAAAACGTGCAAAATTATCATTTGGGACGAATGCACTATGGCCCATAAAAAATCGCTCGAAGCGCTGGACCGGACTCTGCGCGATTTCCGAGGAAAAAACCAAGCTATGGGAGGCGCTCTGATACTTCTTGCGGGTGATTTTCGCCAAACTTTGCCCGTTATACCTCGATCAACGCCTGCTGATGAACTGAACGCTTGCTTAAAAGCATCGTATTTATGGAACCGAGTTGAAAAAATTACGCTCTCGACAAACATGCGTGTGCATTTACTACAAGATGCGACTGCCCAAACGTTTTCAAAACAACTTTTGGATATCGGAAATGGCAAAATTCCAATTGATCGCACTACAAATGAGATTTCGTTTCCGCCCAATTTTTGTCAAATGCAGCCGAACATTCAAGCTGTTGTGAACAAGGTTTTCCAAGATTTAACGAGCAACTACAAAAATCCTGATTGGCTGTGCGAACGTGCAATTTTAGCCCCCAAAAATGACGATGTGAACAAGCTGAATGAACAAATTCAATTGAAATTGCCCGGACAATCAGTCAAATACAAATCAATAGATACACTGATGGAGCAAGAACAAGCAGTCAATTATCCTACCGAATTTCTAAATTCACTAGAGCCACCTGGAATGCCACCACACACATTGAGATTGAAAGTTGGGTCACCGGTTATACTCATTAGAAACTTGAACGCGCCAAAACTGTGCAACGGAACCAGACTGGCCATAAAAAAATTGACACCAAATTTGATCGAGGCAACAATCATCAGTGGCAAATTCAAAGGGGAAGATGTGTTGATTCCCCGCATACCGATGATTACCAACGATTTACCATTCCAGTTCAAGCGGCTTCAATTCCCCTTGCGTCTTGCCTTCGCGATTACAATCAACAAAGCACAAGGGCAATCATTAACTATTGCGGGCTTGAATTTGGAGAATTCGTGTTTTTCACACGGCCAATTGTATGTTGCTTGCTCCCGAGTTGGCACACCAAAAAATTTGTACATTTATTCACCGAATGGAACTACCAAAAATATTGTGTATCCTTTAGCATTACGATAAAATAATAATAGACAACGTCCGTTGGGTCAGCTATGATAAATATATCTACAGAGTGTACCTAAATATTGTTACTTTGGTTTAAATAAATATATAAATTTTATCATCCATTCTACCCGTTTTAATTCTTTTTCAGAATGTTGCTGCACGAAGTCCAAGAGCCTACATCAAAATACTTCAGGCATAAAAAAAGCGTTTTATTTTTAATAACACCCCGACTGAAGCCGGGTATCCATAACTATATATAGATAGACAAAAGAAAAACCAAAATTACTGTTTTGTTGTGTGTACGCATTGCTGAAGTCCGTTCGTATGAAACAAACGAGTAACGGAAAGCAAGATTGGAAAACGTTCGAGTACGTATAGACTAATGCAAAGTATTTTATTTTTAAAGAGACCCCGGGCGAAGCCGGGTATCCAGCTAGTTTTTAATAATTCAGAAAAAGAGGAAAATAAAGATTAAAATTTTTAAAAAATCATAAATTCAATATTTTATGGAAAAAAACAGAAAGTAGGTACAAATTTGTTTACAAAATATTTTTCAGTAGGCAGAGACGGTTCCAAAAGAAACTTTTCGGGGACTAGCAGTCCTCAATTTTCCAAGTAGATTCTACCAACTTTGCCTAATTTACACAAACGGAAGGTCCCCCCTCAAGGGCCCGTCCCAGTCAGTAGGGACACTAGCATCCAAGGCCGTAGTTAGATAAAAGGAGGGGTTTATAGAATTAAAAAAGAGGTTGGCATATGGCCGTATTTTTCACTTTTCTCCACTTTTTTTTATTTTGAGACTAGAAATAACGATTATTATTATTATTACATAGAAAATAAGGTTAAATCGGCAAAGATTGGTTTCTGGTTTACAACAAAATTTGAAAACAATCCCTAGCGCGCTTTGCTCTAATTGGTTCTTGCTTAGCTTCATTTTGATTGGAGGGATCATTCCTGCTATTAAGCTCTCGTTCAAAGTCTAGGTTAAGTATCTTATTGAGTTATCTTAGTATCAGAATTGCAAAAACAGGCACCTTAAGGTAAAATAATGCATTACTAGGTTTATTTCTACTTATTTTTTGAAATTTAAAAATTTTCTAAAATTCTGATGATTTTTGAACTTGGCAATACAGCACCTGCATTTGGCTTCTTTGAAATTTATTAAAAAGCGATAACGGTTGTTATTAAAATTGAACTCTAGACAGATAATTATTGTTTTTAAAATTAATGATGAACAATCTGAAAATAATAACATTTTAAGCGGTTCATTTCAAATGTAATATAATTTTGCAACGCCATCTAGTGGATTCTCAACTGAACTTAACCTAGACTTGAAATTTTTGAAACACGAACATCAAAGACGCCGACACGAAGTGTCCCTACCTAAAGCCTCAATTACACGAAGATAGTGACTTGTACAAGTTACTAAAATCCAGTACCTACTAAAAGCTAATGATTTAAAGGAAAGTTGTGTTTACATGATAATAGTAGCTTGTTCAAGTTAGTAGTGTTTTAAACAAAGAATTCGAAGTGTCAAATCACTATTCTGCCAGGAAATACTAGAACGCCTGCTAAAACGAGATGTTTACACGGGTTTAGTTTTTAGGAAAGTAGGAGTGGGGGTAGTACTGGTGTGGTACTGGCTCAAGTAAATAGGATTGTTTTCTATTCACTAAACTGGAATTGTTACTAAAACCAGCACTGGAATTTAGTACTAAAATACTTGTTTACACGAAGACAGTACTAAAATTTAGTACTGGATTATAGTAACTTGTACAAATCACTATCCTCGTGTAATTGACGCTTAATACTTTCAGTACGAGGCTTAAGTTTTATAGTTGTAATTTTTAATAAGTACATTAAGGCGTAACGCGAACATTAGGAAAAATAAGAACGTAAGAAACAGTCATAAAATCGAGTGGTAGGCCGCAAAAGCTTAATTTTGAATTATTGATAAAATGCATTAAAAAATTTAAAAACCAAATAATATTGCAAAATAATAAAATTGCTTCAAAATCAAGTGAAGTGTGGGAGGCAATTAGCAAAGACTTGGAATATATTGTAAAAGCCAACACTATTTATGCAATGATAATTTGTAACAGAATTTATATAATAGGACCCAAAATAACCACTAAATAATATCCATCTTCAAATATTAATAAAATATAGGGTCGGAAATAATAATTTCGTTATACTAATTATTATTATTATGTTGTTTTTTATGTTTTTTATATATTGTTCTTTTTATGTTTTTCTTTCACATGTAGTTTTTCTACTTTTTTGAAGCTGTATAGCTATAGCGGCTAAATAAATTTTTTTTAATTTTTATTATTATGACGTCGTATAAAATAAATTATAAATAATCTTGTTTTAATAAAATTTTATTTTAGTTTATCAAAATTTCGTTATGAGTATCAGTATCTACTAGCTTAATATTAAGCTAGGGTCACCACCACTCAAATGGGTGTAATTCCCGAACGGTAAGAGCGATTAATTCGGGATTGCGGCAACTAATTGGCCACAAATTAGCCACAAATTCCTATATACTTATTTTTTATTTTTAGTAAGTTTTTAGTGGTGGCGGCGCTAGCTTGACATAAAGCTAGCGCCGCCACCACTCAAACGGCTGTAATTCCCGAACCGTAAGAGCGATTAATTCGGGATTGCGGCAACTAATTGGCCACAAATTAGCCACAAATTCCTATATACTTATTTTTTATTTTTGGTAAGTTTTTAGTGGTGGCGGCGCTAGCTTGACATCAAGCTAGCGCCGCCACCACTCAAATGGCTGTAATTACCGAACGGTAAGAGCGATTAATTCGCGATTGCGGCAACTAATTAGCCACAAATTAGCCACAAATTCTCCATATATTTTTTTTAGATTTTGAAAAAGTGGCGGCGCTAGCTTGATGGAGGTGTATAAGTACCTACATGATTATTTTAAAATAAATAATTTTATTTTGGATTGTAGGTGAAGTTGAGATTCTTGAAGTTGTAACTGAAAACAATGCGGTCAACATCGATAATAATAATAATAATGCTGAGTCACAAGGCTTACAATGTAAGTAGTATACCTAGATGATTATTTTAAAATAGTTGATTTTATTATGGATTCTAGGTGAATTTGTAGATGATACTCAACAAAGTTTATCTAAAAATTTGGAAGAAAATATTGAACCTTCAACATACCAATCATCAATATCAAGTAGTGAAGAAAGCGAAACCGACTTATTTCAATGCGATGAAATAGTGGATACGCAAACTAATTCCTATTTAATCACTAAATTGGCAAAGTATGAAAAAATCTATTTGAAACAAGCTAGAAAAGCTAATAAATATAAAAATCGCCTAAGAGCTATGAAGAAAAAGCTTAAAAAATTAGATGGAAATGCTCAGACAAATACAGAAAAGCAATCATTGTTAAAACAAATATTCAATGATGATCAGATTCTGGCACTAAAAAGAAAGCAAGAAAACAAAAAAAACTTATTCGTAAAATGGTCAGATTCGACAATTACAAAATCTTTAAAACTTAGATTTAGTTGTGGCGCTAGTGGATATAACGAATTATTAAAGGAAAACCAACTATTACCATTTATACGAACTTTGCAGCGGAGATTGCAAAATCTGAAATTTGATAGTGGAATTTTGAATGAAGTTTTTGAATTTTTAAAAATTAAAATAGAAGTGTTTGCATCCAGTCAAAAAGACTGTGTTCTAATACTCGATGAAATGGCCGTCACTCCTGGATTTGTATACGATTCTTCATTATGTAAATATTTTGGAGAAGTAACTTTACCTGAACACACAGGCGCAGCAACACATGTTTTGGTGTTTATGTTAGGCGGTGTAACTACACGTTGGAAGCAAGTTGTTGCATATTATTTTACTGGTGTCTCAGTAAATGGTGCTGTTTTTCATGGGATAATAAGAAATATTTTTGAAAAATGCAAAGAAATAAATCTTAATATTGTAAGTATAACTTCAGATATGGGCCCTTGTAACCAAGCATTTTGGAAAGTTATGGGTATCACAGCAGGAAGGCATTCATAAATAAAATGTAAATTTTTAAATCCCATTCAAGACGATACGTTTGTATATGTGTTTGCTGATGTTCCACATTTATTCAAGAACATGAAGTCGATGTTAATCATCAATAAAATTATCAAGATATCTGACAACATTGTGAGAAAATATAATCTACCCACTAACGAGGTGTTAGCAAGCCATATTGGCGAAGTGATAAGTCACGATAAGGATCATACTTTTAAATTGGCACCGAAATTATCAGAAGAGGATCTGCTTCCCACTCATTTTGCTAAAATGAAAGTATCAACATCTACAAATGTAGTGAGCCATACGGTGAGCAGTGCATTGAAGTATCTTGCCGAAGAACTTAAAAAACCAGCCTTCCTCACCACAGCTTGGTTTTTAGATCAAATTGAAAGATGGTTTTATTTAATGACGTCCAGACATCCATCTTGTGCGTTAAGCAGATTTAATTTGGAAGTTTACAATGATTCGATAACATTTTTAAGTGAATTTATGGATATAATTTGTAACATAATGGTTGGTTATAAGAAAATTTGGAAACCATCTCAAACGGGAGTTCTTATTTCAACCCAATCTATGCTCGAGTTGCACGCGTATTTATTAGATATGAAAGATTATAAGTTTGTATTAACAAGCCGATTTTCGCAGGATTGCCTGGAAAATCTTTTTAGTGCGGTAAGATGCAAACAAATTGTTCCGAATGCATTGGAAGTGAAGAACAACTTAAAATTAATTAGTGTATCCCAATATTTGAAAAACGCAAGCACAAGTAGCTACGAAGAAGACGACAGAGAATTTCTTTCTGGGTTTTTAGAAACATTTAAAGAACATGATACCACGTATGATGAAGTTGAACTGCCTACAGAAATACCAGAGCCTTCTTTAAGTATGAGTTCAACGGAACTAAATTGTTTCTACAATATTTGCGGATATTTACTCCAAAGTATTGTTAAAACTAGTAAAACATGTTCTTTGTGTATTACAGCTGCAGGATCTAAAACTCCAATTTTCAAGAATTTCACTCGATTTACGAATCTTAAGTGCTTTAAGAAAGACACTCTTTTTTTTGTAAAGAGGAGCTCTTTAATGTCTTAGTAGAAATGGAGATGGTTTTTATTAAGTTCCTGTCGTATGTTTCAAGCCAAAATATAAATTTAAAAGAATTTTATTTTCGAGAAATGAGAACTTTGGAATTTAATCTGCCTGATTGTCATCACCTGAAAACCAAAATAATCAATAGGTTTATTGTATATAGATTGAAAATTAATTCAAAAACTTCAAAAAAATCCTCAAAAGGGTATGCAAGTAAATCCGTTGCTGGTAATTTATTGTGAATTATAAATAAATTAATAAAAATTATGATATATATTTTGTTTAAATGTAGTTTAAAATAGTTGAATTTAAATAATTGGTGTTTTGATATTTATTTTATTAACCCGGGAAACTTTAATCATTTAAATTTAAATAAATGTCATTAGGTAAGCATACACGAGCATTCATTCTTCTCGCTTTCCTTTGACATTTGTATTTATAGGCAAGATATCCCTTCATACTAACGCACATATTGCAATGTTATTTTTGTAAAAATAATTAAACTAGTTTGCAACCTATCTGTGCCCATCAACTCAATCGGAAGCGAACTCCCAATCCCAGTAGTCGGTTCAAATCACAAACTACTAAAATACCTCCAAAAAAATATTCTTTCTTTAAAACAAAATATAATTTCCTTGCATAGAAAATAAAAATTATGTGTAAAAAATAATGAAACAAAAACAACAATTCAATATAAATGTGAGGAGCGATAAAGATTCCAATGAATTGTATTTTCAAATACGGTTGATATCGTCGATAAATTTTCGTGTATAGTAGTTCTCACGGAACTTTAGACCTCGTCATAATTCTAAACCATACGAACTAAGATGAGAATCACCAATCAAATGTATGTTTGTAAACATAACTTTTTCTGAAGTAAAATAGAAGCGGTAAATTTAAACCGCTGTCATAGTCTAACCTAAAACTATACATTAATTGGAGCAGTGGCGGCTTATGTTTTAGATATGTGGGGTTGAAGTTTTTCCTATTTATTATTCTCCTAAAATGTTAGGTAGGGTTTTTTTAGTACCTCAAAAAAACTTGATCGTTTGCCGATCAAGTATTGTACACACAATTAAATTAAATATTACTCCTATGGCGTAATTTTTGGCGATTGTGCAACCTGCAAACAATAGGACGAGCCCGCCACTGAATAGGAGGTTAAAATTGTTTATAACCTTATCGTGACATTTTGCTAATAAAAGTCAAATCAATGGAAATTTTAATTAAGCAGTATGTGTATTTAAGGTTGTACTACTTATCTTCTGTCTTTCTCTAACTTACAATGTTTCAAATTCCAATATTTCTAACGTATGTCGACATTACATCGCGTGAAGATGACAAAATATTTTATTTCTATCCTTGTCATACATATCATTTGCATTTGTCAATGCAAATAATCAGTTGTGTGTTCTACATTCAGCTTATTATGACGAGGTCTAAAGTTCCGTGAGAACTACTATATAAAATATGCTAATAAAATTCTATTAAAATTATTGCAAATTACACGAATTATAAAATGTAAAAAAAATATTTAGCACTTAGCTGTTTAATTGCTGCTGCTGAGAAGACTCCAAATTTAAACGATCTGGGAAAATTTCAAAAAGAATCGCACCAAAACTCAGGAAAAACATCCTTTCACCTCCGAAACTCGATCAAGAAGACCTTCATCTTCCCTTGCGCAAACGCCTTAATCTTCGAACTCTGAACAATATACAGGGCATCATTAAAATGTTTAAACAAATTAACTCTGCCCTGTTGAAATTAATAATGATGATTGCATCTTCCCCAAAAACAATATAAAAGAAACAAAACATCCAACTCTCTTAAAAATCGAAAATATAAAACTGAATTTTGTCTGTTCCATGAAAATATATTACTTATATTATCCATTAACGAACATAATTTCCTTTAGTATTCGTCTTGCTTAAAAAACTTAATATTTGAGTATACTTTACTATTCTCTAGCATACATTTCTTATTTAAATTTGCAACAACATGGCGGATGGGCGGGGTTTAAGCTCTCGTGTCGCCACTGTCTCTATAAAGTCACTGTAGATAGTTTCACAAGTATCGGTGCAAGAACCACTAAAATTTAGTGCGAAAAACAACAGAACATTTCCACTTGGTCCGGACCAAGAGAAAACCGAACTTGGTGTGTCTCTACACTTTAGAAGCTATCCTCGAACCACCTACATTATCAAGGAGTCATCTAGGACGACAAATCAAACTTTAGATCGAGAATGACCATTCACCATCTCCTATTGCTGTAAGTCTTTGAATCCTTTTTAATATCTTATTATTATTGTATTCCTATGTCCTATAACAATATAGAAATTGAATTATTAGACGAACCTGCTGATACGTATTTCACTATTACCAAGTACTAGCGTAACCTTAAAAAATAGTAAAATTAATAATAGATTTAACCCATATAAAATGAACGCGAATCAAAACGTAATCGCACCACCCGTTTTAAATTTAACTAATACGGCAAATCCTCTAGCGACTTTTCCTACTGGGTAACTAACTGCGCTAACGAAATCGCTACCTGACTTCTACCCAGGTAACAATCTCTCGACTTTTGTAACTAGTGTAGATAATTTAGCAAAATTTTTAGAGAATAAATTAAATCAATCGCAAACTTACTTATTCAATGTTTCTATTTTGTCAAAAATCAAAAATAAAGCCAGAGACTATCTTAATTTTCATAATTTAACTGACTGACCCGGTATACGCGATGCTCTTTTGAGAAAATACGGCGACCAAAGAAACGAAGAATTATTAATTTCCGCATTACGTAACACCATTCAAACTAAGTACGAAAACTACAACGATTATTACGATAATTATTACACTTGCAAAAGGTAAACAAACACTTACATTGAAAAGAGTGCCTCATCCTGTTTGATGCCACGCCCCTTTGTTTACAAAAGTTTGACGTGTTCATATCGTTATTTAAATGCAAATTACAAATTGATTTTCATAAAAACGCACTCAACTATTTTAAAAGTTATAAAATCTTGAATATTAGATATAAGAATAAATAATAATAAGACCGTCAGTAACAAAAGTTAATTATAAATTTTTACAAATAAAAAAACAACTTTTTAATTTGCCTAACTTGATAAAATTAGTTTTGACATTTGTATAAATTCAGTAGTGTCAAATAAAAAAATTACATGCGTTAATTCAAAATGAGTAATGTACAGCGTTTTGGTTGCGCATCAAGTGAAATTATAGAAGAAATCATACAAAATAACATTCCGAAAAACACCACAGAAAATAGGAAGTATATTTGGCGTCAATTTATGGAATTTTGTTTTGCAAAAAATATTCCGTTACTTAAAGAAACATCAAAAAGTCAATTAGCCAATATTTTATCGCAATGGGCGATAAATATGCGGAAACAAAATGGGGAAGAATATAAAGAAGCGACAGTAAAAACAATATGGAATATTACGGCAAAACTTCTACAGGAAAAATTTCACAATGAATTCGGGATAAGTATGGATCCTTTTCGTGACATCGAATTTCAGGAAGCAAGAAATGCCAAAAGAAAAACATTACAAAAGCAGCCAGATAAGCGGAAAGAGAGTGCAGTTGCGTTAGCATAATGATGATTATTTAAAAATAATTGATAGCAGAGACGAAAATAATCCAGACGGGCTGCAAAGGAAGTTTTTCCATATTGCTTCATTTGAATTAGCATGGCGTGGTGGCAAAGCAGTTAATTGCTTAACACATTTCTTTCAAGAAGAAATTTGTAATAATGGAACTCATTCTGGCAGGATTTTGTATAATCCAATATTTACAAAAACCTGCCAGGGTGGAGACCAAAAATGTGCCGGCAATAAGTGGTTGGCACCAAATTTGTCACGTGAATCAATGTCCAGTACGGCTTTATAAACAATTAAGAAAACAGAGAGGACATCACATTACGACCGACAGATTTTTTTTAACACCAAATCCCTTTTATAAAAAAATTGGATCATCGTGGTATAAAAATTGTCCTGTCGGTCGTAATGAGATCAGTAAATGGACCCTCAAATCTGCAAAAAAAGTAAGTTTTAATAGTATATTAAAATATCCCATATTATTTAAAAATATTCAAGTTGATCATTACAGCAAATTTATATAATTGTTTATTAATCATGAAATATTTTTTTAGATAGGCTTGGATTGTAAAAACAGAAAAATTACCAATCATTCGTGCAGATCATCAATGGTGTCGCACATGGCCAAAGTAGGTGTATCGGAGCAGGAATTTATTAAAATGTCCGGACATGCAACGGCAACGTCTATTAAGACCTATTTACAAATCGACGAAGAACAACATGCAAACATTATTGAAAAAATTAGAAATGTAACTTCCACAGCTACGTCAATAACAAATACAGCTTCTACATCTGTAGCAATTACTGAAAGCCATTGCAAACCCATTTCAGTACTAGAAACAGTACAAGAAACACCCACTTCGGTAGCAAAACCACCTCCAACTTATAATAATTGTGTGTTCAATAATTGTACATTTAATTTTTAATTTAAATAGTTTAAGACGTAGATACCTATTTATATAAGTTAATTTTCCTTTTTAATAAGATAGTAGTAATAATGTTTATTTGTTTAATGTTTTGTAGCGAATTTGACCTTTCTAAATGAAAGGTTTTGGCACAATACCCAGTGTCGGACTTTTCGGACTGGCCCAAGGTTTCTTTAGGACGTCTATGTCGTCGGAGTTTCACTTCTTCGGTCGCAGGCGCCAAAAACTTTTATGAAAGTTTTAAAACAAGAAAATAAAAATAAATGTACGTTAAAATATAAACAGAATTTTATTATAATAATTTATTTACAAAACTTAAAACTAAACTGTATTAAACTCAAACAAAATATAAAATAGATTTCCAAAACTTAATTATTAGCGAACCACTAATTATCTATCTAATTATTCCGGCGGTAATTAATATGATTAATTGAAAACAAAATAAACGGAATTTCTTTTAGCCAACTGAAAATAAAAATGTGAACCCTGAATAAAATAATTTTGATACGGCAGTGTCGGTGTAGTGTTTACTATTTGTAACACACGGTAATTAATAGCGTATGAAAAATTTGCCTATTAACTTGCATTAAGGAGTGATTGTATACACTGGTAAGTTATGAAATTACTCCAACTATTTTAATTCTCCTACCTGAATTATTTCCTAATAACTTCCTGGCTTTTTACTTTTTACTTTTTAGGTTACAAATTTTTATGTTCGTAACCAAACGGAGCTGAATTTATTCGGGTTGATGCCAATCCTACTGAAACTATTATTAACGGTGAGTTGATCCTAATTACTATATTCTAATCTAATCTTAATCGTTTTTGTTCTCGGAACTACCTGACTTTACTTAAGAAAATTTGTACTTTGAAAATCAACGGCTACCAATAAATTACTATCTAATCTGACTACCAACACGGAAGCTAATCTCTCTACGGAACGGAATTGTTGGTATCTAATTTGGATAGGATTTAAACTGGTACGGGATTCGGAAAACGTTACTCGTTTTTATCACCAACTGATTTTTACCTATGAGTCAACCTGCAGTGTATCGTGGGAACAGCTACCTGACTCCTACTGGAAAATCTGGAAGGTAATCTCTTTGATTATAACGGCGGGATGTATCAAATGTTTCAGGAGCTGCCGGTTTAGTCTTGTTACCGAAAACTAAAGACAATTTGTAGGAACGGAAGCTCGCCTAGAAGAACGTAAGCGATCGGAGGTTTTTATGGTTGTTTAAGAAGGACGGATTCGGTAGTTGCCTAGTAAACGTAAACAACGCCGAGAGGTATTTTCGGAATAGCTATCTTGTAAACGAAGACGGCTCGGAAGATTCTCAAGATCAAGCTCAAAAAGCTCTCTCAGAAACATAAAATGTGGGCATCTAACTTTTATTCTGCTGGAAATTCTACTAGGAGCAAATCTCGATACTGACATCTTATGCACCTTTAATGAATGTTACTATTTGAACTTAATTTTAGTTTTCTGTAAGAGATTAAAGCTATGTAACAACTGATATTTCCGCATTTCAACCTATGCAACCCATTCGTCTCCCGAGTAATTCCAGCTCACACAATCAGGTGTTCAATATTTGAATTTATTAATTAAATTCTTAAATTTGAACTAAACAAAATGATTAAAGGTGCTCGCTCACTTAGGCGTTGCGATGCGACGCGGAGCGACGCGAATTTTGACGCTTAGAGAAGTTTACATAGAATCAAATGGGAACCCGCACATTAAGGCGACGCGAAGCATTGCGATGCGGCGCGTCATCGCTTGAATCGTCTGAGAGGCATTCGAGCGACGGTTTATCGCGTAGCTTCGCTTAAGTGTACGGGGTTGAAGCGAAGCGACGCGGCAAATAGATCGTCTTCGTGATCGATTGGTAGCTGTCGGGATTGATCGGAGCACATATCGGAACGTTTCAACATTGATAATTGTCAGTTTGACGTTCGTGAATAAATTTTTTATCATCATAGATGACGTTCGGGGCGTCCTGTCAGAATTTTCTAACCACAATTCTTTCGAGGTGACAGATAAACACAGAAACTTCGCTTTTAGTGTGCGGACTCCAAAAAAATATCGCGTCGCCTCGCACCGCCTCGCGTCGCATCGTTTCGCCTAATGTGCTCGCACCTTAAATCGTTACAGTTTATTATTGGAATATTTATGTTAATTTAAATAGCCAATAAGCAAAGTAGGTAAGTTAATTTTATTAATCTTGTTTTTGTTGTATTAATGTTCATTAGTAAATAATTAAATAATACTTTGTTAATGGTGGAAACTTGATTTTAATATCGAACAAATTAGGTAGTTGGTTAAAATTACAAGATAATTCTAATATTATCTACTATAATCGAAGTTTAAATTACATTACGTTCCTTCTTACTTTGTTAAAATAAATTATGACACTCTAATGCCCGGTTTCACCAACCTTCGTCAAGGCATTTGATCGACGTCAAATGGTTTGACGCTCGTTAACTCATGAAAATCTGTTTCACCATTGCAAAATGTAGTTAACGTTGGTCAAATTTACGATCAAATTTGACGATCGAATATTCCACCGTCAAATATTTAACGACTCGTTTATTTACTATTGACTTGCATGTTGCAGTTTTGTTTGATCATTTTCGCAAATATTTTTAAATAAATTACACGAATTTGGATTTATATTTAAAAAAAATTTAAAATTGTAATATTTTAATTATGTTTTTTTGTTAAACATTTAATATTACTTTAAGGTTAAAAATTATAATAATTTTGATGCAGAGAGTCTTTACATATACTCCTATGCAACAATTACTTTTAACATTACGGTTTTCTTATGTTCATTCATTTTCACTTATTTAAAGCTGATTATAACCCTACTTGACAAACTTGCTTATTTTAATAACTGTCAAAACTTGGAGCCAATAGGAAACGAGTAATTTGATATTTCATTGCAGCCAATATAAATGATACTTGGTTACAAATTAAACAAACGTTAAATTTGACGATAGATTTTTAACGAAAGGCGTCAAAATTTGACGGAGCGTCAATTTGATCAGCGTCAAGCTTAGAATATAAAGTAGGGAGGAAGGAGTATATGAATACCAAGTCCGAGTCAACGTGGTAGACTATGGCGGACGGTTAATTTAATTGCCAGGAGCGTAGCATAGTCACTAAAGTGTTTTGAACACATGCATGACGATCGAGTTGGAGACCAATATTCCGGAATTTTGATATTTTTCAACTAAATAGCCTTTCTCATCTAAATTTTTGGAAATATAAATTATAAAAGCGGCGTTTAATGTAAATAATTATATAGGATTACTTCGTAATATGTACGCCAATGATTCAAGCAGATTATGGTCAGTAACCTCACAAATTAATGTTTTTGTTATAAAATTAGTTAAATAACTCTAAGTACTTACTTGTGCCAAGTTATACCACAATTAATAGTTTTTTTAATCCTAGAGGTCCCACAAACACTGCAACTCACCATAATTCAACTTTAAAATTTAAAAATATTAGTCACCGATTACAAACGTGGTGCACTGGGCGGAGCTTCTACCCACGTCTTTTGACTCGTACTTGATACATGTGTTATAGTCCATTTGCTCCTTCCTTCCTATTTTATATTCTAAGGCGTCAAGGCATATTTAACGAAGGTTGGTGAAACCGGCCATAAGTACATAGATCGCTCTTTCTCTTCCATTTTTCAGAAAAGCATCATACAAGTGGTTTTTAAGCTATTCATGACATTTTAATTTCCGACTACTTTAAATTTCACTTAGTTATTGTTTTTTAAAGTACGTAGTTAATTTATTATTGTGATTAATTAAATACTCGAATACAATAATTGACCATAAGTTTTGATCCAAGTCAATCCAAGTACATTCTTCTCATAAGAAATCTTACATTATGACTGGATAACTTATTTTCTTGTTCATCACCTGCATACGATGTACATAATAAGTTGATATGATCAAATTGTTGCTTTTTTTATGGTCTGCTACAGATTATCTAAAACCGGTCCTAAAATATAATAAAATTGAAGAAAGTGTCTATTAGTTTAATTAGTGTTATTATATTTGTAATCTGTAAATTTTTTAATTAAAACAAAGCTGACCATCATAAACATTATAAAATAAAAAAGGGCTTACCTTTGCCATAATCAAATATTACTATTACAATAACAATATAAAATAGCTAAATAGCTTATTATTCGTTTTCTTGTGCAACTACAAACTCCAAAAATTTCAAAGCAACGTGGTAATAATTAGTTCACACCTAACCCAACTTCCCAACCATTACCAACAGTGAAACGCATAGAAACTAAAATGTAATAAGACACCTTATAGCTTTACAAACCTTATGTTGGATCAAAGATCAAAGTTCTGAAAATTTTATAATTTATGATACTTACCATAATTAATTATATTAGGTACGTATAAAATTATACAAAAATAAATGTTTGCGTAATTATCTCAACAAATATAACTCGACCTCGTTATTTTTAAATCAATAAGTTGCTTGTAAATTTTACTCAGGCATCGTTTCATTTTAGCAATTGCACTCTAAACAAGGTAAAAAACACCGCTTGTTTATCGTGCATTGCTATGCAACGATGCCTTCGTATTTACAATGCAACTTATCGATTTAAAAATGAGGTCTTGTTATATTACTATTGATAAAATTTTATTAGCACAAAACGACCTACTCCAGCATGTGCAATTACACGAAACTGACCCCAACATGTTTGCATTCAAAAAATCTCTGTATCAAAAACAAACATTGCAAATATTTTGTTTTGGGTTACTAGAACCTTACAGAGGTTATGTAATGAACTTTCAGTTAATTGACTTGGACGAGGCGTTAAAGAAATGTAGAATGTACGACAACAAAATGGAAGAAAATAATTACACAGACTACGTACGACGACTACAAGAGCATAAACCTTCAAAACCTCTTCCACAGCAAATGAAACCAACTCATGTAACAAGAAACGATAAATGGCAAAATGCACAACCGCAAATTTTCCAAACTTAATATCAACCAAGACCATTCTTTCAGAATCAATTTCAGCCTAAACCGTTTAATCAACTCCAATTTCAGCCTAAACCATTTAATCAACCCGAATTTCAACCGAAACCATTTAGGGCCGGTTTTACAATTGCCTCTTCAACTATTGGTTAACCTGACTATTAGTTAACGTCAACTAGTAGTTGTAGAGGTTGACCTGGGTTGACCGGTTTTACCAACCTTGTGAAACCGCTAGTCATGTTAACCAACAGATCATATTAACTACCTGCAAATAGTTCATATTACACAACTTGTTTGAGTGTATTGTGGTATTCTAACCTTACTCTGTCAACGGTGTTTGTTAAATTTTCTGTGATTAGCTATGAGTTCTGAAAAGAAAGCTGGTGTTAGAGAAAGGGGAAAGGTTTTTTCTATCCCCGAAGTGGAGTTTTTAATTACTTTGGTGGAAAAATACGCCCATGTGATTGAAAATAAAAAATCGGATTCTCAAACATGGAAACAAAAAGAAAGTTCGTGGAAAATGGTAATTATATAAATTATTTAAAACTTATAATACTTTGCATAGTAGAATATATAGTTATAATACGTTGACAATAATTTGTATTAAATTTATATCTCTATAGGCCAGTCAAATTAGATCAAATTTTCACGAATAGCGGAAATAATTGATAGAAAGCTGCAAATTGGTATAGAGGTACATTAGGGCTTATGTTTGAACATACTAAAAGTCGGGACCGAAATTCCTTGGGCTCGAGCCGCCATCTTGGAAAAAAGGTACCGGAAAGCATTATTTCGCTGATATCTCGGTAACCGTGCGTTGTAGCAAGTAAAGTTTCATATAAAGAAAGAAAGATACTAAAATTTTCTATAAAAAAGATGGTATGCACTTTTTTGTATTTTCATTATTTATGCCGGTAATCCACGTTGAATATAGAACATAATCATTATTTCAGACGTAGGTTCATTGTTTTCAGCGCTCACGGGCTTTAAACATGAAAAGTTTCCAAAATTGACCTAATAGACATTCTTAGGACCTATTGATGGGTGAAGGGAAGGAAAGGACCGAGTTATCAAGCTGATACTTACCATAAGTAATTAAGATAATATTGAAATGAAAAATAATTACATCTATAATATTAAAAACGGTAGAATTACCGTTGCGTTTATTTTCATTATTATATACAATTTTTAGAAACTTATATAGACTTCCAATTTTAGAAATGCAAAATGAGTCGTACCAATGAATGTGGCAAAGGCTTCGTGTTGTTCATCGGATGTCACTGTTTGATTTTTTTAAACTGAAAAATGTAAATAGATTAAACTTAAAAAACATATCAAACGTGCTCATCACAATATTTTATAGCAGATAAATTTAAATCTTACCGGTTAAGATAGTATAGTGCGACTTGTACTTGGGATGGCGTCCTCAGTAATTTCCGCAGCTTTCGTCACCAGACATAATTCGGCTTCATCAGGATCGTCGCTTGTATAATCGATGTTGAACAGATTATTGTCATCGATATCTCTTTCAACAGAACTCTCTTTTTCCATCTGAATAGCCGGGTTCGAGTTAAAACATGAAGTACCATGGCAATATCCGCAGATTGTCGCGCATGTTAGTCCTGCTTTTTTACAGCCACACGATGAAGTGCAGCCTTTCTTACAATTGCAAGATATCAACTTTAGCAAAGATTCGTGAGCAGGCGCCTGAAGCGTTGGGATAGGTTTTAAAAAATCATCCGTCTTTTTCCATCCCCAAAGTTCAGGTGGAATTTCATATCCACGCCACTTTTGTATCTGGTGATACACTCGAAATGAATGCTGTTGAGCAGCCGCAGCCGTTGGGGGTAATGAAGCTAAGTTTGATTTTCTTGAAATTTTTATTGACATTACACCTCGTTCACCAATATTTGTCGCTTTTGGCATTTCTTTGAGTTTTTTAATAGGTGAACCAGGAACAACTGCGCTGGATGGAGTAACGCATTGAATTCCCCTCATACTATGGAATGTATTAAGACCGTCAACTGTACATATATTGAAATCAGCATTATCATAAATGAATTGGGAAAATGTTTCTGGTATAATTTCTGCTTCGGGATGTAGAGTCACCGATGCTTCCAGCAGTTGTGCTTCATTATAAGATGCACTAAAGCCCAAGTTAGCTAACAAAGTAACCAAATTTTTAGATGCATATTTTCTGTATAGAAATGTATCAACGCTAACTAATAGAGTGGAGAGAAAAGATCGCGGTCTAACTGCAGTGATAATGGCATGAGCGATAGCAGTACATTTTCGTTCGAATGGTTGCTTTTGACATTTTCTCTTTTTCACTATTACATTTTTCAAAAATACATCGAGAGTTGATGGAATACATACGTTTATGTCGTTCAGAAAACTGTCGCTGGAAGAATATGTGGATGTATCATAAACCTTGGTCCGAATATCTTCTCTTATAATAGCAGCAGCTGCCTTTACAACTCGAAGCCGTTCTTCCTTTTCGCCCGTGTTTCTGTTATGATACCAATGATCGGACAAAATTTTGTGCCCAGTATTTTTAAAGCAGACAATTGAAATCTTTTTCTTATTCCTAGTTATAATAATGTCATCGCCATACTTTTCCAATAGTTTTTGTTTTATCGTTCGTTCAGCAGGAACATACCCGTCAAGAAGGTTTAATAAATCTGGCATTGCAAATTGGCATTCATCAGTATTTTCAATGAATTCTAAAATTACCTTCATTGCATCCGTGACGTTTTTCACAAGTGGACGACCGATTTTTTTTCCCGTCTCTGGCCTTTTGAAAAACTTCACACTGCACACCCCATGATAAATGGCCTCAGCAGCCACCAAGTCTACTACACTTTCAATGCGTTCCGTTACTTCCTGACCCCACTTATCATTTCTTTTTCTTGCTGCATCCAACACACTCTCTTTGACATACAAACTCTGAACAGAGTGCACTTTAATGCGCCTACTGATTTCCTTCTTTTTTTCATTCTCGTGAAACGCTGATTCTATCCTTTCTCCACAGTAAAAACAATTAATTTCAAAATCAAAAACAGGGGCAGAAGATCGTAGTTTGGTTTTAACTGGGATACTATGTTCAGATTCTGTATTCTTGTCCATCAGTTTTTTTAATGCAGCTTTGATGTTGTCTTTGTGGGTATAGATTTTTCTACACAACACGTGAACAGTTACAGTTTTCAAAAACTTGAGTTTTTCATTATTTTCGTCCCTTCTCTCCTCACTCGATTAACGTAAAGTATGCAGTCCCTTTTCCTTTACATTCACAGTAGCACCAACATATAAACTATCCCCGCAAATAAAACATTTTTCACGATCACTCATTTTTAATTTATAACGCACGACGTTCTGTACAAAACTGACGAATATTGCATTTAATTCAATATCAATTTTTCTGATAACACTCGCTATAAAATACCACATGCACCGACAAAATTCTTCACATTCTCAAATAGTATACTTTAGAAGCAATTTTTATCAACTATTTTTATCAAAAATTTTAATTTTATAAACTTTTGCTAAGGAAAATAAACAAAGAACTTGATAATATAAATATTATTTACCAATTTTTAGATTTAATCATTTTCTCTGTTGGTGCAAATTTGAGATATGCCACTGTTTAATTTATTTCTATGTGGATAATGTGGATTACCGGCGTAAATCATAAAAATATTAAAAAGTGCATATTATCTTTTTTATAGAACATTTTATTGTCTTTCCTTTTTATATGAAACTTTTCCTGCTAAAACGCACGGTTACCGGGATATCAGCGAAAAAGTAATTTGGAGTACCCTTTTTCCAAGATGGCGGCTCGAGCCCAAGGAATTTCGGTCCCGACTTTTAGTATGTTTAAACATAAGCCCTAATGTACCTCTGTACCAATTTGCAGCTTTCTATCAATTACTTCCGCTATTTTATCTAATTTGACTGGACTACTAGCTAACACAAGATTTCAATGCTGCTGGACTTGGAGTGCAACGTACCCATATACAGTTAATGAATAAGTATAACATTTTAAAGCGAAATTCGAAGAAAGAATACGCAAATTTAAGAAACCAATCCAATATGACTGGTGGTGGTGAATATAAGCCGATTACAGTTAGCGACATTTCGATAAAGATTAATAATTTGTCCAGCTTGTCGATTTGTGGGGATGCTAACGACGCCGACTGCGACACGATGGAAAGTAAATAGATTAGAAGTAAATAGTAACTAGAATCTGATTAAAATAAATTTTTTTAAATTTCAGATGTTACGGTGGAGTCTTTATTGACTGCTATACCCTCTACGTCGACGTTGAATGGAACTGTTATTCATATAGATGAAGATTTAGTCGACGTAAGTGTAAAAAAATGTTAATTGACCACAAAGTTTATTGATTTAAATTATTTCTTTAAGGTAAATTCTAATGAAATCGGAGAAGTCCTGGAAACCGAACATAATTGGGCCACTTATTCACCGGCTCTATTAAAGACACCCAAGCATAAGGCTTTAGTAAGCAATAAAAGTATTTGTAATAATTATTTCTATTAATTACTTGTTTTTTATTATCCATATTTGTTACAGATTCAAAACCGATTACAAAAACAAAGCCGATAACGCAAGTTCTTAGTGATGAAAAGAAAGAATTAATTGATTTACAAAAACTTTATTTTAAAAATCTAAATGACAAATTGGAGGAGGAACATGAATGGAAAAAACAACAGGCTGCCGAAGAACATGAATGGAAAAAACAACAGGCTGCCGAAGAGTACGAATGGAAAAAACAACAGGCTGCCGAAGAGCATGCAATGAAAATAGCCTTATTAAATAAAAATTATGATTAATAAAAATTCGTTTTGATAAAGATTATTAATTTGTCCAGCTTGTCAATTTGTGGAGATGCTAACCACGCCGACTGCAACGATAGAAAGTAAATAGATTAGAAGTAAATAGTAAATAGAAGCTGATTAAAATAATTTTTTTTAAATTTCAGATGTTACGGTGAAGTATTTATTGACTGATATACCCTCTACGTTGACTTCAACGTTGAACGAAACTGTTATCCATATAGACGAAGATGAACTTATGATTCATAAAAAAAATAAAATTTTTAAATAAAACTTATAATTTCTAAAGAAAAACTTTTATTTCCATAATATAATTTCCACTTATATTTGAGAAGCAAACCAATCAATTAAAGCCTGCCTTACAGCATATCTTGCATTGCCATTTCTGTTATTAATAGGCTCAATTGTAGGATTACCATTATCTTCAAGTGGAATGGCTACGTCAGGATCAACTGGAGGTATATTTTCTTTATAATTGCATGCAATATTATGCAAAACAGCACATGCGACTATGTAATTATCTATCTTATATAAAGTGCGTCTTGAGACTCGAATGCCTGTAGACAAAATTGGAAATCTACGTTTCCACACTCCAAAGAGGCGCTCCACACATTGTCTTGTTCTTATTAATGATTCATTATATAGTATTTCTTGTAGTAATACAGGATTGTTTAGGGGTGCTACAATGTAGCTCCTGCATTCGTACCCCGAATCACCAATTAATACGTTGTTTCCAAATTCTCCAGCCTCGAATCTGTGTCGTATTCTTGAAGCATTAAAAACAGTTTGGTCATGAGAAGAGCCTGCCCAACGAGTTACAATGTCGAAGATTTTTAAATCTGGACCACCAACAACTTGTACATTTTTGGAAAAATAATTTTTGCGGTTCCGATACACTTCTGCCGTTGGACCTCCTGGTGATTGCATCTTTATATGAGTGCAGTCTATTGCTCCGATTGTTCTAGGAAAACGATTCATCTCGAAGAACTTGCTTCGAATATTGGTTAGTTCTTCCTCTGTATGAGGCATTTTTATAAAACGCTTTCTTAGCGAAACAATTGCCAGGCTAACTTTTGCACAATTTGGCATGCTGTGGCTTTACTGATTCCAACAAAGTCTCCTGCTGTTATCAAAAACGATCCCGTTGCAAATAATCTTAACGTCAAAAGTAAGCGGTTTAACGGTGATACAGCGTTGTTTCTATTCGTAGAGCATTCAATTTTAGTTTTAATAAGATCGAGAATTAATAATACCGTGTCTTTTGTCAACCGAAAACGCATAAAAAATTGTTCTTCATTCCATAAATTAAAATGATCCACTCTTTCTCTTATTAATGTAGGTCTTCTATGTATAGGCACTACTTGAACTTCTTCATAGCTCGAAATAAAATCAAAATTTGAAAACATTGCAAAAAATTTAAATAATATAACCTATAACTATTGTTTCGGCAATATCGTGTGGGAGTCTTTATTTAAAAACACTAAAAACACTAACAAATCATTGGAAAAGTTATAAACTTTGACTCTTAACTAATGGTTAAAGGTGTGACTACCAAAAAATCTGCTAGTCAATTTAACTATTAGTTATGGCGTCATTTTACTTTGACTATAGATTGTAAAACGGCAAAGTGGTCGTCAACTATTAGTTAAGCGTTAACTACCACTCAACTAGAGGTGGTAAAACCGGCCCTTATTCAATCACAGTATCAACCAAAACCATTTTCGGGACCTTTCAAAAAACCGATTACGCAATCACCTAAATTTCCAACTAATAGACAAACCTTTGGAAGTAAACCCGAACAGCACAAACCTCAATACTATAAACCTACTCCTATGTCAGTGCAAACATCGACCTTTCAAAACAGATTGAAACCAAATAATTTCCAAGCCACAAATAGACCAAGGTTTATCTCGCAAGAGTTATTCAACGCAGAAGTTGAAGAACAAGAAAATTTCGAAGAATGCGTATGGTATGAAAATTAGGAAGAAATGGAGGAAGAACCACAAGAAGCAGAAAATTTTCACATAGAAGCCTCACAAGACCCGCAACCGTAGATTTAAATTCAATCTGCTCTAAACCTAAATTACCTTTTTTCTATTTGCCACAATTAAATTTAAAAATTTTGTTAGATTCGGGAGCGACAGATTCGATAATAATTAATACTGACGTCTCTTCAAAATTCAGAAATTATTTTTACTCAGAACCTTTTATAATTTCAAGTCTAAACAATCAAGTTACATCAAATCAAAAGTTATACTACCCAATATTTTCAGAATTAGGGATAAACGAACCCCTAAAATTTAGAATTATCAACTGGCACAAAAAATTTGACGTTCTCATCGGAACGAAAGATCTGCAAAAATTTGAAGCAAACTTAAATTACAAGACAAAAACGCTCACACTAGGCAACATCGAAATACCTTTCTTTTTGGAATATAACAATGCACAAGAAAATTTAAAAACGACCAACAAATGCCTTAATATTTCAGTAACTATTGACGTAGGTGAAGTTCTTATACCAAATACAAAAATTAATGAAAACATAGAAATACCAGAATGTATTGCAATAGCAAAAAAGGGCATCTGTAGGATACCCAACCCAACAGAAGTAGAGGAAATTAACTTTAACGAAAGAGTCAATGTACTACCCACGGAATACCTAAACATTCAACAACCCGAAACCTCCATTACCAAACCATTTCCAAAAGTTCACGAACTCATTCGAACTACACATCTCAATGAAGAAGAAAAGAAAGAAATTACGAAACTATGCGTAAAATACCGTGATGTATTTTATTATATTACAGGCACACTAGGGCCGCCCCCCAGCGCTCAGAAACGAGCAAAATAAGGTCGAATTAGCCCTAAACCAGCCGCACACGTCTCGCGGAATATGTCAAGCTCGATGGCGAACGGGACTATTCAAATAAGATCGCCGCTAAGATACCTGGAAAAACAGTGCAGAGACCGGCTGGCGGTGCTAAGGAAAAGGGCCTATCCTCTAGAAGCCCTAAGACTCTACTTGAATAAAGGAGAAGAGGATCTAACACCCTCTCCCGGGGTTACCGCCCGTGTCCTGCGTTCTGCGGACACGAACCCCTTGATTAGGACGGGAGACCACATGAGACCACAAAGAATCGCTAGTGAAACATTAGATAAAGTGAACAGCTACATAAAAAACTTGCCCTGTAGATAATCCTATTATAGTCGAAGCCAGAACAAACATAGAAAATATTTACCATCCGAATGTACGGGTTGGGATTTACATCGTAAATACTCTGAGGAAACTCCCGAATAGAAAATTTCATATAATCGGTTTATTTAAATTTTTAACGAAGTAACGAAGATTAATAACATTGCCTTTGGTTAACCTCGTAAAGACATCTGCGTAGGATGTACTAAATTCAGTGCAGCCACTACTAACGCGAGACTACAAAATGATGACCAACAAGTTCAACAACTAAATGCGCAGAAAGAGCTTCATATTAGAAAGGCTGAAGTATTTTACAGCCAACTCAAAGAAAAACGTGATAATCCTAAGCCAGATGAAATGGTAATATGTTACCTATGTAACAATGGCTACACAATTTCCGTAGACAGATGTTTTGGGCTAGTAGAAAAAAACAAGGCTAAAATGTAAAAAAGTTTACACTCCTGATTATTACATTCAAATGATAAAACAATACTGTCTCAAAAAACCTTTTGAAACAGTTTTCGTTCAAAAGGATCTCGCCAAAGGTGAAAATGATATTGATGTTGTTGTGCCTGTTTTGTAATACAAACAACCGGCATTCAAAATGTAGGTCAGTCTTGTTCTCAAAACTTGGAAAACCAAAAATGAGAAAAGCTATGTCTGGCGAATAGAATAGTTTCAGTTTGTATAAGGTAGAAAAGCCTCGTCCACATTATAATGGCGAAAAACCGAATAATGCTTTTAAGGGACCTATCTAATTAAAGCAAGCCAAAATTGATAATTTTAAGCACCTTGTACAACACATTGAGAATGAGGAAAACCGAAAATTCTACGAAGTATTGTGTATTATACAGTTTTTCCAGAAAAACCTGAAGAAGATACGGACGTAGACGAATACGAGTGATTTCATTTAACTGCCTCTTAATTTTTATTTTAAACGTTACGTTATTTTCTTTGTATTTCGCCACCTTTGTTCGCTAAATAAAGTTATATAATATATTTTACCTCTTATTTTAAGCAAAAAAGCCATAAGTGAAAATAAAAGAAAAACTATATTATATTATATAAGTATAAACAGAATTTATCGACATTGTGGTAAGGAAATCTAGTACTGTGATACCATGTCACATTTTAAATTCGTACTAAGGAATGTTCGCGAAATAAAGTGCACACAAATAAGTAGTCATAAAATTCTATTTACTATTTGGATTTTGATCCGCGAAGGCTTATTCTTTTTATGCATCTATTGAGTTCTAAAGTATGTCATTTGTTTTTTGTAAACAATCAAAGTAAATGCAATACCGCAAATTACTTACGAAACAAGAAAATTAAATGTGCTATCATGGTGCACAATTAAAGATATTTCACTTCGACAACTTGCGAAAATGTATAAAGTGTCCGTAAATGGTGCCAATAAAAATTATAGCTAAGTTTGGTAATCATAATACTTTACAAGATTTACCAGAACGCGGTCGGAAAAAAGGTGCAGCTAACATCAAGGTAGTGAAGCTTGTTCAGTATTGCTGTCCGCATTTGTTTTAATTTATATTTTACATTTATAAGTGTTAAGTTCATGTGTACTTGCGACTGCAGTTTCGCCTTTCTTGCTAGCAATGAGAGCGCATCGTTGTGTGCGCAACCCCCGTAAGCGTCAACAAAGCACCAGGCGTAGAACTCTGTGAGTGCATGTCACATAAAACAATTTGTAAAAACTTAAATGCTGTTTAGTATAAACCTTATTTATATAAATTGCCGTGTGTGGCAAGTCATACTTGATGCACGTTAAATCTCTTTATAATAAACGTTTTATTATAAACCAACGAGTTTTAATCTTTAAAATTCAAACACCAGCGTAGTAGGAACGGAAGCCTGGTAATTCCAGACAACACGGTGCACCAGGTGGTCACTCCTACCTACCAAAAAACATTACAGTCCACTTTTCAAACACATCAGGTTTCAACAAGATTTCCTACTGGAAATCAAAAGGGAAACCACAGCTATCGAACATTGGTCCAAACAAACCGGATTTGGTACGAGCAGCAGCGAATAATTAAAGGACGATTTAATTATTATTCTCACAACACGAAACTTTGCAACTTGGAACGGCGAAGGTCAGCACGACAAGCCAACAAGGACAGCAAACAATTTAAATAACTTACATAATAGTGGCGCTATTATGGGAGAAAAGGATATCTTGCAATTGCAAGCGCGAATCGAAAGTGTATCCTCGTTGTTAGAACAATATGAGACGGTTTCTAGTAACATTACGCTACAAGCTTTAGACGACGAAACAGAAGATCTGCTAACTACTTTCGAAAATACATTTTATGAACAAACTATTATCAAGTGATACTAACGCAACGTCAAGGCAAGTTTCGCCTACGCCGAGCAATGCGAGCTCGAATCACTCAATAAATTCAAACATATCGACTAATTCAAACGCATTTGCAAATAGTCATGGAAAATTAAATCCACCTAAAATAAATTTAATAAAATTTAACGGGAACTTAGATCGATGGCTTGAATTCAAAGCTATATTTAAAAGCATGATTCATAACAATCAGCAATTAAGTGAAATCAATAAACTTCACTATCTAAAGGCATCATTATTGAATGAGCCAGCGGAGATAATCCAATCTTTAGATTTTACGGAAGAGAACTACCGCGTATCGTGGAATGCTTTAATCGAAAGATACGACAGACCGAAACTCATCCTGAAAAATAAACTCTCCGCAATAATTAACGTAAAAACGATGAAACAAGAGTCTTCGAAAGACATACGGAAAATAAGCGACACGCTGTCAAAGCATGTAACTTCCGCACTAGCTTTATCTACAGCAGATAAACTTTTCGATGCAATCATTGTGTACCTAATTTCTAACAAACTTGATCAAACAACCTTCAGAGAGTGGGAGATTCTCTCTAATAAATTCTCTAGCGATTTAACTGCTCTGAAGGAATTCAAGGAGTTTCTTATAAATCACGCATTGTCTATCTAACAACCACTTAAAGAATGTCTGTCAGTCCAAATACACATGTAGGACCTGCAAGGGTCAACATCATTCGCTGTTGCACGTCAACTCTTGAGTTACAGCACTGATTCAACCACAGGTTAATGAAGACGATCCCGAAAAGCCGACTCAAATTATATCTACATTTTGTTCGAATACGGTACAAGTTCTATTGCCTACGGCTTCCGCCAAGGTACGCGATAACGATGGAATCGATAGAACAGTGCGCATTTTATTAGATTCGGGATCACAATCCAATTTTGTGAGCACCAAATTTCTTAATAAATTAAGTATACCCGTTCAAACTGCAAAAGTCACCGTTTGTGGAATTAACAATTCAAATTCAACGGTGAAATCTCAATGCGAACTGCAAATCAGCGCGCACTATTCGTCACAGGCAGTGTGCCTAGTTTTAAAGTTAATCGAAAATATCTTAAATTACCAAATGACATCGTAATATCTGATCCATTATTTGACCAACCTAGTGACATTGATTTATTGATAGGATCACCTGCATTTTTCAAACTTTTATGCACCGGACAAAGGAGCTTGGGGCCTAATCTCCCTTTGCTACAAAGGACGCACCTCGGATGGGTGGTTTCCGGACCCACTACGACTGCATTGGCTACTCAAGTGCAATGCCATCATATTAATACCTTAAACTTACAAAATCAAATCACAAGGTTTTGGGAACTTGAAAGCTACCCGGAAGAAAAGGTTTTTTCTGCAGAAGAAAGGGCTTGCGAAACACATTTCTTTTTCTATAGAGAAACAGCATGGCAATAACTTGACTTCTCGCCATGATGATCACTAGACAACTGAGCCTGTGTTATGGAAGAAAAACACAAAAACGAATACACACCGTGTGAGAACCGTGTATGTGTGAAGGATTTTATTCGTTTTCGGTTGAAACCGCATTTAGATAGGTTCGACGATAATCATGAATTTTCAGATTCAGATATAATTGAATTAGAAAAACGCGTCATGAAAGTGGAGGCTTTGTATCAGGAATTTAGTAAAATACAATTTATTAATTGAAGAAACGTGCGTGGAAACTGAGTTATTAAAACAATACGCTGAGAAGGTTGCATTCGAAAATATGTATTTTGCATCGGTTGCAAAAGCAGAATCGTGTATTAATGTGTACAGAACGGCCAATATAACGCAAAAAAACTCACGTACGGATTCTGTCTAAGCATTATAATCATTCTATTTAGCCCCCTTAGTAGAACCACGCCATCGATGACCGGCACTAATCAGCTAGTTTTTAACATCTTGGGTTTCTTCACGAAAAGAAAAGCTGGTATTACCAGCGTGAGGAGAAAATTAACCTTGCCCCTTCAGGAAAGGATTGATTTTCGTTTCAAGCTCCCTCGATAAGCGTCGGATTTCCATTTGGAAAAAAACAATACGAAGAAAAAGATGCATCCAATAGAATACCTATCTTTCATTTATTTGTCTGCGATGATCGTATATAAATTCTGGAATTTGCAACTTTATTTACGGGCAGATAATCTACTTGTATGTATTTAAGGATGTATAGGAAACAAAAAAATAAAATTAAAATAGGTAGATGAAAATTGGTATTCCCCATGAAAATATTTCCGATATTTACAAAACAGCCAATGCTTGGCACGGCACTGGCACACCGACCATTGGCATACAACATTGGGGCCAAGCTTGGGCCAATGCCATTTGCTACTCTGTAGCACATGTTCAGTTTAAGCATTAGCATACAACGAATAACCAATTCTGGGCCAGTGTCGTTTTTGTACTGTCAACCAAGCATTGGCATCCGTTGTTTTGCTTTGCCGGTGATCAGTATAGCCTTCGGCATACAGTGAATGGTCAATGCTGGGCCGATGTCGATTTTGTATCAGTAATAGTAAAAAGTAATCAATGATAAGTCTTTTTTTTGTTAAATCGGGTAATTTCAATTTAAGCAGCTGACTTTAATACTAAATCACGTTTTATTAAAATTAATTTCTTTGTTGTAGTTCTATTGAAGGATTTTATCGATAAAAAGTTTACAGCAATGGAAACTTTAATCGCTAATTCTATTAATTCGGCAAAGAGGAGTATTCTCTATGATCTGGATAAAAAGATCAATGAAATCAAGTTAAATTTAAATTTATCATCGACTGGTCCGATGCAGACTATTTCTGCTGCACGGAAAGTAATCACCACGTCTATCCCAATAAAATATTTAAAAGATTTTATTGATTTTAATGAACTCTTAAAATAAGACGGAAGCCAAAAAGACGATTTGGTAAGTATACTTTTATGAAAATTATAAAATGTTCACTGCAACTAAATTAAAATGCATATGTACATATGTTTGAATACTATTTAACAATTATTCGTTTTTTATTGTAGAAAATACTGTTCACTTCTTTGATCGTGGGATCATAGGATATAAAATCAGATATTGGCCATATGATCTCCGCTGTGATTGCAAAATCGGTCCAAATGCAATACAGCGGGTGTGGTAGAAAGACTAAAACGAATGAAAGAAAACTGAATTTCAGTGGCACAGTAACCTTCACTTGTGTTAAAGGTACTATATAATAAATTAGTTTACTTTCTAATAATAATATTATATAACTATACAAAATATTTTTATTTTCTTCAGAGGTTTTAGAACAAAAATGGGTCAACCACAATAAACTATTAAATATAAAAACAACTTTTTTGCAGATCTCTTGATTTGTTTTCAAGAAATAAATTGTTTGTCTTTGCTAAACTAGATGGCGTGCATAACTTTTTATCTCTATTTATCTCAACCTTTTTATACCTGCTTTTATAATTTATGCAAACAAGAGATAAGAGAATTCGTATTGAAATATAATTTGCTTGTAGAAAATATATTTTTTACAAGTACAAACTGCGCAATATCATACCATAGTTGGTCAGTCCAGACATTTGAGTGGGGGATTTTGTAAAAGTGCTTACATTAGAGTAAATTTTATGTGAGTCGTAATTCTGTATTTATAGATATTTGAACATTCATATCGCTGATAAAGTAGTTTAATATATTTACAAAAAAAATAGGTATCTAAGTACTTATTTACAATAATCGTATGTAATTCGTAACAATTATTAGACATTTTTGTTTTATATCCGATTTAAAAATGACAAAAACTTCAATAAAATCTATTCGTAAGCGAAGCAAGATATCTAAAGTACATAAACACCTAATTTTTCGTCAAGGATTTGTTAAAGAAGTTGCTGGTGCCCTGCTTAAAAATGTGATTCAAGAAATTGAGTGCAAAAACACCGATTATTGCCATGGAATTTTGGACGAAATTACAGCTGTCCCTCGATAATCCGACACTTTTTAATCCGACGTACTCGGCAGTCCGACGCGCTGCCGGCAGCAACATGCATCTCCCTCCCTCCACATATTGTATATTTTACTTAAATTTCTTTCCGTATTTCTTTTAAAAACTTACATGTACTGTCATTTTATATCCTGGTATTAATAAATTACATGTACCTTTACTGTTTCTTCCTTTTTTTTTAACTTCATTGTGTTCAAACGCATTAAGAATAAAACATCTTTGATAATATGACATTTTTGGTAATCCGACATTTTCGGTAATCCGACACTCTCTCGGTCCCTTAACTGTCGGATTATCGAGGGACAGCTGTATTGATAATGTTGTGAATACTGGCTCTAATGCCAATGATGAAAACGATTATAATTTTCCTTCAATCATTTTTGCAGAAGAGTACACTTCGTAAGCTTTCTAGATATGTGGTAATATGTTCTTATTCTACTATTAATTTCTAAATAATTTATTTAGAATTGAAAAATCATCAACTGACCGTTATAAAAGAACAACACCTTGAAAAAATATCCGGCTACAGAATTGTTCAAATGGATTATTTTTTGAGAAAAATTCTTCCGTTACAAACAACGCATTGCACTGGTGGAAACCTCAAATTTTTTTCAGAAAAAACTAAAGGTTTAGTTAGTAAATTAACATTCAAATGCAATATTTGTGAACGAGAAATTACCGTTAGTACAGAAGACCCCGAAATGGAGAAATCCGAGGTAAACACAGCTGCTGTTTGGGGAACTCTTTCCACAGGAAGTTCTTACGCTCACCTTTCGGTGACTCTAAGTGGAACTGAATTTTTTGATAATCAAAGACAATTAGGCGAAGTAAATAATTTTAATAAATTGTAATCAACACCATTATTAATTAATAATATTGTTTCCACAATGTAGCATTACAAAGAAAGTTTGTGGGAAGCCATGGAAGCTGCTGGAAAAGAAGAACACAGATGGCTATAGAAAACGAAGATGTGGATCTGGATGGAATTCCATTCATTACTGTGTGTTTAGATGGGGGTTGGTCCAAAAGAAGCTATGGCCATAATTATAATGCTGCTTCCGGTGTCGTTAGTTATATTTTTAATTATATAATTTATTTTATTTTGAATTCGTTTGTGTCCTTTAGGCAATTATTATTGGACGGCGAACTAGTAAAATATTGTTTATTGGGATCAGGAACAAATATTGCTCCATATGCGCTCGCGCCGAAAATAAAGCTAGAGCTGTAGAACCACATTTATGTTTCAAAAATTTCACGGGATCATCGTCTTCTATGGAATGGGACATAATTGTAGCGGGTTTTAATTTAAGCATATCAATGCACCATCTTCGGTATAAGACCTTTATTGCAGACGGTGACTCTACAGTGTTTACTAGGATTAAACAAAAAGTAGCGTATGCATCAGAAGTAAGCATATACGCATACATAAAGGGTGCGATAAAAGTTTCGTAGGTATACCTTTATGTCAGTATTAAGCGAAATGTAAGAATGTACACTTTTCTACATTTTTGCTGAAGACGAATCAAGTTAAAATAAAATAATTTTGATATACATACCTGCAACTTTCGTCGCATCTTACAATTAATCAATTTTTCATTTATTGATCATTTCATCACAAATCAACCCATAATTTTCATCAATCTCTTCGATTTAGCTCAAACTTGGTATAATTGTAAGTTATACCAAATAAGCATACCTTTATTTTTTGTTTGCTCGTATAGTGATCCGTTCATGTTGTACTTACGGCCTTCCACAAAAATTGAAGTCCATAAATAGAGACCCCGTTCAAATTTTCACTTTAATTGGACCACCCAGGAAAGGATTCAATTTAAAAATTTGAAAAAATATTTATTGTCTTCGGCAAGAATTGCGCATCAGTTTTAAAGAAAATGTTAAGTTATAGTGTTTTATTGTTGTCAGTATGTGAATTCCTTTTTATTTTTTTTAAATTAACATCAATTACTTACCAAAAAGGTGCTTTGAATACCTACATTTAAAAAGAACTCGTGTTTCTAAGAACTACGGTTCGGCTAGTAGAAATAATGTAACCAAGCTCTACAAGCAAACTTTGTATTTTTATGTAAGGCCGTACAACGTGAAAGGATCACTTAACGAGCAAAGAAAAAAAATAAGTTATGCTTATTTGGTATAACTTACAATTATACCCAGTTTCAGCAAAATTGAAGAGATTGATGAAAATTATTGGTTGATTTGTTTATTATGTATTATTTTTGATGTTCAACTATTAATTTAATGCTGTCCCATAAGTAAATACATATAACCTTTTACTTATAGGTAGTGAAAATTGAATGTGTTAACCACTGTATGAAAAACTACAGTAACCATTTGCACCACATCAAAAACGATACCAAGGGAATATCTCTAGAATCAAGAAAATGTTTATCAAATGACACCATTAAAAGATTAGCGAAGAAAACACAGAAAGCTATTTATTGCAATGCTCGTGGTGTTTTGACTCAGTTAAAAGATGATATGCGAAATACAGTACCGTGTGTTTTTGGAAATCACGCCAACTGTCGCGAGTATGTGTGATTCTGTAAAAGATGTAACAAAGGATTTAACAAAAGTATTGAATAGTGTAATGGATAATTTTATTTTTGAAATTCAATGCTCCCACCCACTCAAATTATACCTATTGGCATTATATCAAAATCAGAAAAAAATAGAAGCAATCAAATAACGTTTAAAGGTCGCCCAAGACATTAGAACTTTTGTGTTATATCTTCAATGAACTTCATAAAAGTGCAACAATCATAATAAAATTATGCTTTCCGGAAAAAGCATAGTACCGCCACAGCTCTGTCGATTACTGCATTTACGTTTACCTACTGACAACTCAAATGGGCAGTCAAATTTACCTGGATCAACAAATTCCAATACATCCATTGCAGCAGTAGCTCGCACACTACAAATCGAGTTCTTCTACCTACTGAAATTGTATACGATTATAACAACAAGGGCTCAAAAATAAAATGTCGATTTCTTCTTGACTCAGGATCACACTCTAATTTTATAACTTCACGATTGTACTACGATTTCCGGAATAAACAGAGCACTATCTTATTGTGGAAATTCAAAAAAAAATCAATAATATCGACAACGAGCGAGGAAGTATAAGAACGACAGTAACGTGACCCTTAAATGATTAAATGAAAAAGATCAGTTTCGGTTCACATAAAACTATCGGGTCAAAAGATTATTGAGAATTTTTATGCATATTATTATTTTATTATTATTTGTAGTTTGTACCTAGTTAAATAGTTTTTCATTAATAAATAATAAATTAAAACAAGGACTTATTATTTCGAATATTACTTTTACGTATATTTCATGCGAAACAAAAATCTTTACAGAATTCTTTAACCTGCTCAATCTCATGTCTGGTTTTACTAGGGATTACACAACATCTACCCCAACAATCATTTTCCGTAGAAAACTTAAAAATATATTCAAATTTAATACTTGCTGATCCTAGTTTCAATAACACCGGTGAAATACAAAATACTATTAGGTGCTGAAGTATTTTGGAATGTTCTGTGCATCGCAAAGGTCAAATCAAATTAGGTAGAAACTTGACAATTGCTCAGAAAACGTATTTTGGTTGGGTAATATCAGGCCCTATTAACACCTTTCAAAATATCCCATGCACTTGCATGTTGCCTCACGTCTGCAAATAACGATTACAACGTGACACCGCAATCCAGGAGCAATTAACATTGTTAATATTTTAAAAAAACATTAATGTACAGGGATACAGTTACCAGCTCAAAGAAGAAAAGCAAGTAAAACTAGCAATGAAAGGATCCCCCTATATGGAAGAAGCCGACGTAATCGCCAAATTTACCGAAGGACACAACATCAAACCAGCAAATGTTACGAAACTCAAAAATAAGTTTGGCGATCTTATAGGATCGAACCTCATAGCTTTTCCTGCAGATATACCGCAATTCAAACCATCAGACAAATACGCAGCCTGGGTCAAATTATGATCCGTTTCGAAGCATATTCTAGGAGGAACACCAGGACACAATGCTACCGGTGCCGACGTTTCGGACATGGATCAACAAATTGTCATATGCGCTCCAGATGCGTGCAGTGTCTTGATACCCACCTCACCACCGATTGTCCATGCAAAACCACTGGAGAGGGAGTCCGTTGCTGCAACTGCGGTGAAAGTCATCCAGCAAACTATATGCAGTGTCCAATCTAAGGAACGGGCGAGTATTGAAACCCAGCGCCAATCCCTTCAGCCTTCAGCACAAATCAATTTCAATAATCATTACCGCCAACTCGACTTGACAAACTTCCCACAACTAACCAGACCCGCTCAACAACTACGGTCAGCAGGAACAACCCCAGCGATCTGACCACTTACTGAAAGAGTTAAAAGAATTTCATCTTATATATATTTTGGAGCCATGGAAAGTTGTGCTGAGTGTACTGCAAATTTTGTCGAAAAATTTGCTAAACTTTTTGACACATTTAATTCAATAACGACAAAAAATGTTAAAAAATACAATCTTTCTTTCATGGGATCAGGTTATCAAATATCTTTTTTATTAAATGATATGCTTAGATTAATAAAAACAATCAAGGTCATACGTCAAGTAGTAGATCAAAGAGATTTTACAAAAAGAATTAAATGCTTTAAGGGTTGGTGTATTTCTATCAACGCCCTGCTTCAATTGTATCAACATTTGAAAGAAAGGGGTTTAAAATTTTTGTTAACCAGGCGTGTTAACAGATTGTTCGGAGAACTTTTTTGGTGCAGTGAGAAGCCAAGGTGGAATTAGCACCAATCCTAGACCACAACAATTTGTTAATAGTTTTAAGAAATTGTTTTGTTTAAATTACACTACACATAGCAATAAAGCTAATTGCGAAGAAGATTTTGATAGGTTTTTAAATCAAATTCATCTGTTATAAAATAAGACACATGTACCAGAGAGAACAGAAAAAATGGAATTTCAAGTTGATTTAGATATAGGCAATTGTAATGAATACCGACAAATAGATTTGTTAACTGAAAATGCACTAGTTGAAGTTTGTGGATATTTATTTAGAAAATGTTTAAAGGTTCATCAGAATTGCACTCATTGTATTGTTGAAATTAAAAAATGCACCGAATTGGCACCGAACAACGTGTTTTGCGATTTTAAAGCATTATGCATTTGGCATAAAGTATTTGGTAATTTGTGCATGCCTGGCCAATATTTTATAACATTTGTTATAAATATTGAGAATATTTTCATAGAGAATTTCGAAAATTTTTCTATTGTAAGTAGGTACCTAATCTAATATAAGAATTAAAACCAAAACAAGTTAATTAAACGATTCTATATTATTTATTTTAAGCTTTCGAAAGCGTATGCTTTCATTTTCAAAATCTAAATATTAAAAACAAAATGCATTTACATGGAAACCGCGATATTAAAAATTAAAAATAAATAGTGAATAAACGTTCAAACAACGTTTTACTAATGATAACGAAAATAAAAATCTTAGATCGTGAATCAAGGAAAACCCAAAGGGAGAAAACTTGATCCCAATAATGACAACAAAAACCTAATTGAGTAAGTGGCTGTAAATTACCGCGTTTACATGCAGCCATTAGCCCTGTTTCACAGTAACACGCGCTACGTGCTACGCGGCGCGTGTTGATAGGCATTGTACCTTATGGTAGCTTTCACACAAGCGCGCGTTGAAAACGCGCTACGCGCGCGTGCTATTTTATGCCGAGGGCAATAAAAATTCGGCGAGGGGTGTTCAGGTCGAAATCGCGTAGCAACAAATTCTGTAACTATTGTTTATTGAGCAACAAACACGAGAAGGAATTGTACGTAAAAATCGCGAAACCTTCAATTCGGTTATTTCGTGAGCTATGGTTTAAAAAACCCTCACCAGTCTAACAGTTATCTTTTGCACCGAGTAGGTATGGGGATGGGTTTTTTAGGGGGGGTGCGATGATAACATCTTACGTGAGATATATTTCGATGAAGTGCGTCGGTGAGCAGAAATCGTCCGTTGCAACTCGAAAAGACCATATGAGTTACCTGTTGTCTCTGATGCTGGGATGGTATGGGGGGTGGTTCTAGAGTAAGGGTTGATGATTAGGCGACGGGATTTTCACGATTCAAGAGCAACAAAATCGCAACAAATTATGGTATTTGTGAAGTATTTTTCGAACACTCCGTTTATTAATTACCTTCGTGGTTTTGCTAGCTTGATCCCAAGCTGGCAGCTTCATTGATTCCGGCTAAACGGGTGGAGCAACAAAATCGGGAATGCGGCAACAAATTAGCAACAAAATAGCAACAAATTATGGTATTTATGAAATATTTTTCCAATAATCCGTTCAATAATTACCAACGTGGTTTTGCTAGCTTGATCTCAAGCTGGCAGCGCCACCGATTCCGGCGAAACGGGTGGAGCAACAAAATCGGGAATGCGGCAACAAATTAGCAACAAAAGAGCACTAAATCCCTGACATAGTCCGAATTTTTTTTTCCGAAGTGGTCATTCCAGCTTGGGGTACGTCATTTACGTGATACATGGAGGCAGGGCGGCCCTAAAGGGTATCCATGCTGCGATTGCCCCCCGTGTTCTAAGGGCACACGGTACAGCCGGACGACGCATGGTTGGATAGACATGGTTTCCTTTGACGACTGGTTTAAGTCCTGTTTCCTCCCTCACGCTAAGAGACTACAAGGGAGGAAGGCACTCATTGGGGACAATTTAAGTTCCCATTTCAGCCCTACAGTTCTGCAAACGTGCCGAGAAAATGAAATTGACTTTGTTTGCTTGGTTCCGAACTAAACACAATTGCTACAACCGTTAGATGTGGCCTTCTTTAGGCCGTTCAAGGGAGCCTGGAGGAATGTTCTTACGAGTTATAAGAAAAAAAAAACCAAAACCCCGGGAATACCAAAGGATATCTTCCCCCGTCTGCTCAAGGATGGATTGGATGCAATGGATTCCATTGTGAACAAAGACACGAAATATGCAAACATCAGTCGTAATTTAAAAAGTGGATTTCGAGCCTGCGGAATTTTTCCATTCAGCCCAGAAGTTGTTCTCAAAAAAATCCCGGGATAACCTGAGCCAGTAAATGAGCCGGACGTCGATACGGTTTTAACAGCGTTTCTGAAAGAAAGCCGTTTTGAACCCGGTGGGTGTGCCCCTAAACGAAAGAAAAAACAAAACTGAGTGTTGAACCGGGGAAAAGTATCGCTGAGGCAGATACTACAGACGAAGAAGAAGAGGAAGATGTGGTTCCAGATCTGGGAAGCAGTTTATTATTCACTTTTAATTGCCATCCTCAGGTCGGGAAGTAATCCCCAACTAGATAAACTATTTTTTATTTTTAAAACTATAATTGAATTAGATTTTGGCAAGGGAAGCTTATTTTTTCCTATTAATTTGTTATTTGCAAACTGATTGTGAATAAGTAAAGTATCTATATACATAATTAATAAAATTTGTAACTTGTGAAATTATATAATATCGTCCCCTTAGTACTACAACTGGGTAACTCGAATTTTGGCTATTTTGAGTTAGCTACATGTACCCATCTAATTTTAACCACTTTCTTTAATGCTACAACTAAATATGTTCTATTATGTTTCTATAAATAAAATATCCACTTGCTAAATGTAGATAAGTTCGAAATCTCTTCAATGCTGTTATGCTATAAGTGCATAATTAGAGATATCTAACCCGTGTCCAATATATTCGCATACACTTTCATGAGCGCGTATTTTAAGTTCAATACCAACTTGCATGAACATGATTTTTTACAGTTTGACATAGCAATGTTTAGGCAAACAAATAAGGGTCATATCAAATTTCTGTCACTTGTCATTACTTACAAAAATAATGAAGAAGTTTCGGAAGGTGATAATTGCAAAGTTTTTGAATAATGAGCGTCCGGGTGACATTTTTAAAAACCTGAAAAACCTCGGGATCAAGTGCGATTTTCTTTACAAAACCATGAAACGATTCATTGAGACTTCCTCTTCGAAAGACAGGAAAAAATCTGGTAGGCCGCGGTTGGTGAGGATAGCACGAGTAGTGAAAATTGTGAGCGAGCGGATTCCACGAAAACACCATCGTTCAATACGAAAATTGGCAGCCAATCTGAATATGTCCAAGGGATATGCGCACAACATTTTGAAAATTGATCTTGGGTGTCGCGCTTACAAAAACCGAAAGTTACACGGCGTTTCGAGAGCTTCTGAAGAAAAGAGGCTTGAAAGAGCAAAAGCGAAACTTTTCTGGCACGCAGGTGATGACTTTCTGTTTTCTGACGAAAAACTTTTTGTTCTGGAACATCCTCACAATGTTTAAATTGATCGGTTGTGGGCAGTAAAGATACAGGGTATTCCCGCTAACCAGGAAAACGTCCCTATATTTCAGAATCCGCCCTCAGTGATGGTTTGGGGTGCAGTTTGCAAAACTTCCACTCGAATTCATCGACAAAGGTGTTAAAATCAACGCCAAGTATTATCAAACGGAATTTATGGAGAAAAATGTTTCCCTAAACTTACGACGCATCTTTGGAAACGATTAGTACGTTTTCCAACAAGATGGAGTACAATCCCATACAGCAAATAAGGTTCAGGCGTGGTGTCATGCCAGTTTTACCGATTTTCTACCCAAGAATGAGTGGCCTCCCAGCTCTCCAGATTTGAACTTTTTAGATTTTTTTGTGTAGTCATACATGCTTTCGAAGATTAACGACAATAAAATCGCAAATCTGGACCAATTTAAGAAAGTTATCCGGCGCGTTTGGGAGGAAATGTCAATTGAAGCCCTGCGTGTCGCTTGTAACGGGTTTGAGAATCGTTTGAAGCTGGTTAAGAAGGTTAAAGGTGGAGTCATTCCAAAACATTTATTGTGACCTTTCGTTATAAATGTACTTTCAATGCAATGCACTTTTTGACTAGCTAGACATGATCTAATTTTATTTATTTGATTTTGAAAGTGTATTCGAATTTATTGGACACGGTGTAGTTGTGCAAATACCGAACGTTACTTACTTCCGCTACCTTCGCAAGACACTTGAGATATCTATTTGTGAAATAATTAGCAGTAAAGTTTTATAGTGATACAACAAGTAAATATTCTTGGTAGTATTAAACTATAAAAGTGAAAATGTATTCCCGTGGAAAGAAAATACTCGAATTAGCAATCATTGCACAATCGTGTGCAATCAGAAAATATGACATGTAAGTGAAATTATATAATTTTATTATTCATTTAGGAATATTTTATAAGAGGTTAGGTTAAATTAAAGAATTGTACTATTTTAACATGTACTATGTATAACAAATTTCAAGCAAATTCGATACATGTTTTTAATTTATGTAGATGGGGATTTGGCGAGTGAATCTATGGAGTGCGAGGCAGGTCCGAATCGATCGTATCCACCTTATGATGATATTTTGGACTCAGATTTTGAACCTTTTTCCCCCGACCATTCAGAATATTATCCAAGTTCTTCCAGTGAATCTTCTAATAATGACATTGCTCTTATTAATTCGAATGTTCCTAAGAACACCGAAATTGAGTTGAGTAATATGGAGGAAGTGCCTGTAAAAACAAAAAAACCTAGAAAAAGAAGCAAACATCCCGACGAATGGAAACGAAATGTATCAAAAAGAAGAAGGCAGCAAGGCGAAAGCTATATCTCTTCCAGAGGTAAAACAATACCTGCTGTGTCAATGAAAGATTCATGCCCAGCCAGTTGTAGACGGAAATGTAATGAACGTATTTCGAACGAAGAAAGACTAATAATTTTTAGGAGATATTATCAATTAGAGTCGTACGAAAGAAAACGAGATTTTATTCATAGCCACACTGAGAAAAAACATAAAAAGTGGCACACTCTTCAGATATCAAAACGTGAAAATACGATTGTTTTTTTTTGCCACGAGACAATGAAAGGATTCAAGTATGTAAAACTATGTTTATTAACACGTTGGGAATTCGAAAAGGAGTTGTAGACATTGCAATGAAAAAAAGAACATTGGAAAATACAAGTTTAGAAGACAAGAGAGGTAAACACATAAAGAAGGTCACATCACCTGAAATACTGGAAAGTGTTAAACAACATATTGAAAAGTTTCCGGTAATGTCTTCGCATTACTGCCGTGCAAAAACTCAACGAAAATATCTAGCCTCCGATATCAATATTACCGTTATGTATTCATTGTACAAAGAAGAACGTATAAAACTAAATCTACCAGCAGCGACTACTGCTATTTACCGAAAAGTGTTCTGTGAGGATTACAACCTTGGCTTCCACCGCCCAAGAAAAGATCAGTGCCGGATTTGTATGGCTTATAATATTCCTACAAGTGATAAAAGTGCTATGGAAACTAGATATCAAGCCCATATAGCTGCAAAGGATAGAGCTAGAGAGGAGAAAAGATCAAGTAAACAATTGGCAGAAAACTCAAATGGAAAACTAATCAGTTGCAATTTTGACCTACAACAGGTACTTCTTGTGCCGAATGATCCCAAAAACAATGCTTTATTTTATAAACAGCGTCTGAAAACCTTTAATTTTACAGTTTATGATGTGGTTTCAAAGCAGGGAGATTGTTTTATGTGGACAGAAGTAGAGGGAAAGCGTGGTAGCAGTGAAATAGCAAGTTGTCTTTATACTTACTTTAAGTCATTGCCAAATTCTGTGGAACGTATTTCATGTTTTAGTGACCGATGCGGCGGACAAAACCTGAATAAATTTTTAAACTGCTGTACAGGAAATTCCACACTTGGAAAATATAGATCTTATGTTTCTAGTGTCGGGACACAGCGAAATGGAGTGTGATTCCATGCACTCAGCAATTTCTACAGAATTGAAAAGAGTTGGCAAAGCGAATTGGCCTCTAGATTGGAAAACTATTGCTAGATCCGCAAGAAGAAAAGGCGATAAACCTTACATTGTTCACGACATCACACATGAGCAAATCCTTGATTGGAAGGTTCATGCAGAACAGAACATGATTTTTAGAAAGGAAGATGAAAATCGTAATCCAGTAGATTGGCAAAAATTTTGTTGGATCAATTTTTCAAAATCAAGACCACTGATCATGAGATTCAAAGAAAAATTTGATGAAGACTTCAGAATTTTAAATTGCAATAGGAAAACAAGGCGCCATTCATCTATCGCAAGTACCTTGAAGCCCTTATATCAAAGTCAACTGGCGATTAAGAAAGAAAAATATAATGACCTTTTGTCATTGTTTCAAATGAATCCTCCTGCACTTCCTAGTGAGTATAAGCCATATTTCAAAAATCTCCCTTTTCAAGGATACAAACGTAAAAACAATCAAGAGTCATCAGAAAGTGAGCTTAGCGATATCGATGAGTGAAAACCTTTCTTCAATATTACTTTTCTTTATAATAATTATGTATTTTCATTATTTTATTTTGTATTTTGTATTATCTACTATTCAGCTGATGTTATGAATAAAACTTATTTTGATACATACAAAGTTTAAATTGCTAAAATAAAAAAGTAGATAAATCTGATTTTTCAAATTTTTATTAGTGCTATAGGTAGATATCTTACTTTTAATCAAAAATTTCATAAAATTTAAAACATTTCACTATGATGGTACAAAACACATTTAACTTCCATAAGTAGCTAAAGTTATAAAAGTAAAAACAAAAATAATTTTAACGTTTAATACTTTTTTTTAGCTATTGTCAACTTTAAACTCAATTTATTCAATATCACTAATTTTAAGTTACCCAGTTGTAGTACTAAGGGGACGATATAAGAATTAAAACCAAAGCAAGTTAATTTAAACAATTCGATATATATTTTATCGATATATATTTTATCGAATTGTTTAAATTAAGTTGTTTTGGTTTTGATTCTTATATTATAAAATAGTATACATACCTCGGTGTCAAGCTTCATTCCAGCCAGCGCCGCGCTTACAGTTGACTACAGTCAACTAACTTAACACTTCGCTGTAATGAAGCATTTTTCACCTCGAAACGTAATAAACTATTATTTACGCATTTTTTTAAGTCTACCGACTTTAATCTAGTATAATATTCACACATAAAAATTTCCAGAAACGCCTTATATGTCTGTTAACTTTAACTATGCGTACTATAATAATATATTATTATGCTGATTTTTAATTCAAATAGAGATTATATCATAAGATGTGACCAGGAGCAACCCTATTTGAAATATAACTTAAACAATATTGTACTCAAGGGGTAAATGACGACAAAGATTTGGATCTCATGTGGCAAGAAATTAATGTTCAGAAATTTCTGGTAAAAGTAGGTAGGTATAATATGAGAGATATTCAGAAATATAAATTATATGGGTAAGATAGTGTATGGTATCCGGAAGTTTGTTCGACTAACAGTTATTCGATTGATTTTGTTTGACATCACATTTATGCGATTGACCATTTATTCGACAAATATTAAAAAATTTTCAAAAGATCATAAAAGCAGTTCTACTAGGTAGTTTAAAAGAAGTAAATCACTATGATTTAAATAGATAAATACATACCATACTACACATTAGAGTGGCGTTATAATTTAAAATATTGTCAAACAAATGTTTATTCATATAAATACTGAGTTGAATAAAATTTTAAGCTAAACAAAAGCAGTCAAATATGTTAGTCGAGCAAAATTTCTAGAATCGTGGTGTACATATTGTTGCCTCGTGATGTACTTCTCGATTGTGCTAAATAATTGTAAAAATTTCTCTATAGAAATGTCATAAGCTGTTGAATGAATAAGTGGATACTGTGATATTTTTTGCTTTAACCTAGGGGTATTTCAATAAGTTTATTCTGAAAATAAAGTTACCGCAAATAATAGTTTCACTTACCTCAAAAAAAATCTTCAGTTTCAGGTTTTGTTTACCATTAAAACACCAATTGCTATTCGATTCACTACAAACTTACAACAAAAAAAACAAACTTTGAAGTGTTTAACACCTAAAAATATAACTTACTTAGAGTAATATCCTGATTTTAAATATTATTGGAGCACTGTGTAAAACACTAATAAAACGAATTTTATATTAACTTTCAATCCGCTTATCAAACTATAAAATAAAATGCTAAATTATTTAAGATGCAATAACTAGGTTATGTCATCATAACAAAAGGTTGCAAGTTGATGTTACGTGGAAGTGGTTCCATTACCAATGCCGGCAGAATTAAATTTAAATTTATGGATAACAAATAGTTAGCCTTTTAGAACTTAATTACTTCGGTTAAATTCTTATAGGATTTTATTTTACTTAACCCGACGCAATCTATTTTAATGCATAGGTTTTTTACCTTAGAATAATGGCGCAAATAAGCTATATATTTAGATTTACAGTAGCTCACAAAAATATTCAGTACCTATGTAAATTAAACATTTTGAAGCAGTTTTTTCCATATACAGGGTGGTTCAAATTCGAATGTTCTTATGGGGAATTCGGTAACTATAATGGTCGATTTCATAAAACTTTTAACGAGCCGTTAAAATTAACAAACGATTTCTATTGGCTTGTTAGTAATGATAGATATTTCCTATTGGTTAGTTAAATTTAACGGCTTCTTAAAAGTTCTATGAAACCGAGCATAAGAGTTATGGAAAAATAGATGGCGCATCCTCGATTTCTTTTTTTGAGAAAATCTTAACGATGAAAACCGGAATCCGATATTTTTCTTCGATTTTGAATTATGGCCAAAAGTTCGATTTTTCGACTTTTCGTTAAATGCCGATATCTCAGTTGTTTGTAAAGTTATCGAAAAATTTTTTACACCTTTCTTAGACATTTTTTTGAGGAGAATAAATTGGGCCAGAAGGATTTTAAATATCTTCATTTGTTTTCGAGTTATAATATATTGTGGTGTAATGAACGATCTTGCGAGTTTTATTTTATTAAAAAGAGCGTTAAAAGCTCACAAAGGGTTTTTAACAGCGATACCATCAGGTAAATGTAACAACAACACTCTAAATTACACAAAATTTTTGTATTATTTAAAATGTGAAGTGGAACGGTGTTAGATAATTTCGTAAGTGCCTGTATACAACAATTTTTACCTGAAAGTTTGAATTTTGCAAGTTGGAAAGAAGATAAGGACTCTCTCCTACATGTGCATTCGCAGATAAGGGGGCGAATAATTTTTAGTGTCCGACATTTTTGGACATTTTGGACATAATTTGGCGAGTATTGTTGATTTTTGGATGAGATAATTGTGCATTTGGTGCATTGGATGCTGCATCATTGAAATTTCCGATATTTTTGATGGTATAATTATTTTTCTGAAATTAAAACGTGTTAAATTTTGATAAGGAAGACATCCTCCATTTTGAAAGTGAAAATTTTGGTATAAGAAATTTTGTGATTTTGGAATTACTTACCGTTTCACGCCTGAAGATACTTTTAAACTGCACAAGTTCTGTCACTACAAAACGAAGAATCTACAACTGCGTGGATAAAACAAGGCTTATCGATTGATTAACAAAATTAAGTCAGAAGCACGAAGATAGGGCGATTGGCTTCTGGTCGGCTTACACACATGAAAATACAGGATCCTTCTTTACAACCGTGGCAGTGAAGATAAAAGGTCGGTTCACAAAAACTTTAAATTTTTAAAGAAATTTTATTCCAAGATTTATACAATTGTTTTCTTAAAATTTGCTACACATTTTACACTAGTTGTTTTGAAGATATCGAATTTAGGCAAGGAGATAAATTTGATCCAAATAAATAAAATTCCGATATTTTCAAACAAACACAAAACACAAAAAACCTGAAGCGTATGAAATTTATCATAGTGGGTACGCTGTTAAATAAACCTATTTTTTGTCACCACACGCATTTTATTAGCCGTAAGATCGTTAGGAACCCGCTCCTGAGAACTCTAGCTCTCCGATTGGTTAAGTTAGCCGAGGCAAACGAAGGTAAGAGAAGGAAGTTAGCTAAAAAATTAACGTTCCATTACAATATAGTTGTGTTTTTTTAAATGGAAACCATAGTTGGCTATGACATATTTAATTAGAGTTTTTTATGCTCTTTTTAATTATATACAACATGTGGGGTCTATTCTTTCATTTTCATCCCGTTATATTAAAAAATGTTAAATAAAAATAAAGGATCTGAAAATTAAACGTTGGCTTTGTCAAAACAAAACAAAAAATCATTATTGACATCTAAAACAATTGTCTCCAATTGTTTTTAATAGGTTTTTTAGCACCTCCTCTATTATTTCCCTTTTATTTCAAAAGGTGAAATTTATTGGAAATTCCCGATTCAGCTTCAATTTGACGGGTTGAAATGGAAGGATTTGCATCCACAACTCCTAGTATTTTCTTCAGCTTCTTATCGATATAAATTTTATAAAATAAAAGGTAAATAATAGAGTAGGTACTAAAAAAACCTATTAAAAACAATTGGAGACAATTGTTTTAGATCTCACTAATGATTTTTTGTTTTGTTTTGACAAAGCCAACGCTTAATTTTCAGATCCTTTATTTTTATTTAACATTTTTTAATATAACGGGATGAAACTGAAATAATAGACCCCACATATTATATATAATTGAAAAGAGGATAAAAAACTCTATATAAATATGGCATAGCCTACTAAGGTCTCCATTTAAAAAAACACAACTTTATATTATAACTCGCAAACAAATGAAGATATTTAAAATCCCTTTATCCCAATTTATTTTCCTCAAAAAAATGTATCAATAAGGTGTAAAAAGTTTTTCGATAACTTTACAAACAACGGAGATATCGGCATTTAACGAAAAGTCGAAAAAACGAACTTTTGGCCATAACTCGAAAACGAAAAAAAGTATCGGATTCCGGTTTTCACCATTAAGCTTTTCCCTAAAAAAGAGATCGAAGATGCGCCATCCATTTTCCCATATCTCTTATAGTTACCGAATTCCCCATAAGAACATTCGAATTTGAACCACGCTGTACAAATTGATTTTGAATCAAAACTCGACCAACTAGACGGCTCTATAGAAATCTGTCATTACTATTTTCGCAAAATTTGACATTTTTTATTGTGGCACCCATTGAGTAAATAAGAAATGAGGGAGTACATATAATGCTTTACTGTTTACTGTATTAAATTTGCGAGTCAAAAGGAATGGGCGTCCGCCATATTAAGATACCTCGTTACAGAATTTTAAATCATAAGAATGGTTAGTTGTGTTGTTTGTGGAACCACCGGGACCACGAAATTTGAGTTATATGGCATAAGTATACATATTATATCAAAATTTTAATTTAACATTCTAACATAAAATGTAGTAAATTGTGTGGTTAAGCATAGCATCATAGGCGTGCATTTATAAGATCTTATTTTAAATTTATTCGATTCGACCAAATGCTTGTATGTGAGATTTATACTTTTTTGGCTTAAGAATGTTTAAGAATATTATGAAAACGTTAATATTCGTGGTTACTCCAATTAAAATATAGTGCAATAATTTATATTTATGAATCTCATCTTTACTCATATTTTATGTAACGCCACTGGAATTACATTTCATCAATCGCCTGAGGTTCCTTTCGTCGCGTAAAATGTAAAATTATTCTAAATGGACCTTACTTCCTACTCTTTATTCAATGGTGACACCAGTGATCATAGATAAACTCAATGGTAAAAAGTGGTAACAATATTGCGATTACAGCGCCGCAATTGGGAGTATTACAAAGTTAAAAAAAATTAGCGGCAGATTGAAATGCATTTGAATTTCATTTATTTAATCAAAATAATGAATAAATAGAAACTATTAGTTTAAAAAAAATTCTGTTTGAGTACTTTTTTTAATTAAAAGTAAATTCACTTTTAATATAAGAAAAAATACTCAAACTAAATATTTTTAAAACCAATTAATAGTTTTAATAGAAAATTATTATATTATATTATATTATCTATTATAATAATAGAAAATGATTGTGATTGTCAAGTGTCAAGTGTCCATTGTTGTTAGTCGCAGTTTTATTGTAATAATTCGTCTTTAGAGTTCATTACAGAGAGTGAGATAGTGTTTATCAGCTCCAGGCTGGTGGATTTATCAAGTGATTGCAAATTAACGTTGAAAAAACAACCTAACGTAATATTATTTGATCCCAACCTAAAGTGAGGTTATAATGCAACAAAAATGCAACGTACACCGCCTTCTAAAACAAAATATATACTCTGTACTCGAGAAACAGAATCAAACCAAAACGAGCAAATGTTAGTCCCGGGAGAAATGGCGTCATCGTCCAACCAAAACTATCACGAACCAAGCGCCAAAATCCCGATACACCACCAACAAACTGCTCCGATGATATACTACAACCAAAACTATCCGCAACTAATCCAACCTCAGGGTCATCACCATCAGGTTCCCCTGATACCAGTAGCGCACCCAATTATCCCACCAACACCACACCAGGAGAGTGAATGGCAAGTCCAAAGCAAAAAGCGAGGTAGAAAAGATAGTCCGGAAGTCTCAAGAAGAGTCGTTAAACAATCATTCATACCAAATTACTGGCTAAACGCCCCAGTAGAAACAAAAAATAAATTTTCAACCTTACAAAATACAGATAAAATGGAAGAAGATAAAGAAGATAAAAATGATCCAGAAGTCCAAAATGGAAAAGAATCCAAAAAAGCGCCCAACCCACCACCTATATTCATTGACGGTGTAAAGAATATCACACCACTAACTGAATTACTGGATAGTGTGGCTAAAGACGAGTATATGATGAAAACATTGTACAACGATCAAGTCAGGCTAAACCCCAAGTCTGATAAAAGCTATAGTGTAATCGTGAAAGAATTATCCGCAAAAGGTACACAATTTCACACATTTCAACTAAAAAGCGAGAAGTCCTTCCGAGTGGTTTTACGCAACATACACCCCACCACTGATCAAACAACTTTAAAACAAAAAATCGAAGAACTTGGACATACTGTGATTAACATACACAATATTCGTGCAAGAGTCACAAAAACACCACTACCGCTTTTTCACATAGAACTCAAAACGAATGAGAATAACAAGAAGATCTATGAAACAACACGCCTAATGAATTCAATTGTAGTTTTTGAACCCCCACACCAGAAGCGAGAAATACCACAGTGCACTAAATGCCAGCAATACGGCCACACCCAAAAATTTTGTTATAGACAAGCAAGATGTGTTAAATGTACAGGAAATCACGCCACAAAAGATTGCGTAAGAAAAGATAGAGATGACAAGGTAAAGTGCATACTCAAAATCATCAAAATCATCCCGCCAATTATAAGGGCTGTATTGTATACAAAGACCTCCAAAAAAAAACATACCCAACTCTAAGAGCAAAAAACCAAATCCCTCCACCTAAACCAGTATACAACAACACCAATAATTACAATCAAAATTACCCAAACGTACTTTCGAGTAATTCGTATGCAAACATAACTGGTGCAGGTGCAATTCAACAACAAAATTCTCAATTTGTAACCCCCTCTTCACAACCTATAGTAGCAAATCCACAAACATCTCAGCAAAACTACAATTTAGAACTCATGTTGTCAAAAATGATGGAAAAAATGGAAACATTGCTCAATCTCTTGACAGCTATGCTTACTAGGATGAATTAATGTCAGTACAAACCAAAATAGCAATCTGGAATGCCAATGGTTGTAAAGAATAAATCAAGTTAAGTCAATTAAAAATTTGAAAATTCAATTATTTTAAAATCTTTATTACTTGATTAGGTTGAGTGTGTTGCCTATCTATATGAATAAACAAGTTTTGATTTTACTTATCAGCTAGATAGATTACAGAAAACTTTTAATACATTAATTTCTGAATATTCATAATCCATTTAAAAGATGACTATAGCTGAGGCTGTCTTCAGTCAAGTTTTCAAACAGGGTAAACGTAGGTTGGTAAAATTTGCATAAACGACAAGTGAGCATCCTCGTTATTCGGGATAGCTTACTTCACCAAGATATCCGTCCGTCTTCGTCTACGTTATTCTGGACGAAATTATCCGAGACGAAAAGTAAACTATCTTCGTTATTCAGGATAGCTTATTTCAAATCCGATACCTTTCCGTCTTCGTCTACGTTATTCTGGACGAAGTTGATTCCGAATCCCCGTCTCGTAGTTAGTTTTCGTTATTCAAGACTTTGCGAGAATCCTAAAACTGATAAAATTAAGCTCCCAAGTTACTTACCAATCTTTCTTTCAGTAATTGGTATTGATATTAGGTTCACTACTGGTCGCAGGCATCCGAGATGGAGCAAGTAGCTTGTAGAAGTTGCATTCCTGCAGGTATACCAGAGCGAACAAACGAGAAACAGGAGCTGGTGAAAAAGTTGATATCAGTAGACAGTACACCTTCCCGAACCGATCCCGAATAGACACTTCCTCGAATCCAAAAGCCGAACCATTGAAAGCCCGCCGGGAGATAATCCATTCTTTCAATAAACTTTTGTGATTCAGAATAGGTAGTTTCAGTAGCCCGATCAGTCAGGTAGATTGTTTACTAGAAAACACAAAAGAGACTTGTCAAAATCAACCTAACAAACTTACCCTAGTACAGGAGCCATCACAGTAGTAAGACAGTAATTTGAGGTTAGGATATTCAGAAGTCGCTAAAAGTAAGGTATTAGTTTTGAGAACAGGCATTCACACCACTTACCGAATTAATTCAGTAGTAACATCCTGGTAGCACACTTAGCCACTAGTAATAAAACATCAGCACCTTAAAATAAGATCAAACGTAAAGTAATTTTACTTAACTGTCAAATCAACACCAATTTATTAATCAAGTACTCTGAGACCAGTGGCGTTTCGTCCAGTAATTAGCTTAGGGCCGCGTTGTTTTTGTAAATTAGTTTATTTGCTTGTAATTTCATTAATACTTATTCTCGTTTCTGTACATAATATCATATTGTAAATAATAACATTAATCATTTCTGTTTTTAATAAATTCCATTTTGTTTACACCGAGTATCATTTTGAGTTTAAAGTTTCTCTTAAAAAACTTTTGGCGCCCGCTAGAGTAAGGTTGGGTGAGTAAACAGAGACGCAGGAAAGTCCACCCTGACCCGTAACCTCCGATGCTACCCAGTAGCAAAAATACAACCGACCTTCCGTTTAGGAAGGTCAAATTTTGAGTGCTACATGGTCTAACAAGTCATAGTCATGAAATTAAAATATTCCTAAGTAACCACGATATTGATATGATGCTTATATCTGAGACTCATTTCACCGACAAGAGCCATCTCAAGATTCCAAAATATAAAATCTATAACACAAATCACCCAACCGGTAGAGCGAGAGGAGGAACAGCAATCATCATAAAAAATAACATCAAACATTACGAACTACATAAATACGCACAGGCACACCTACAGGCTACAAACATCGTTATAGAAGAAGTAAACGGACCAATCACAATATCGGCAGTCTACTGCCCTCCTGGACACACCATCAGTCATGAACAATATCTACATTATTTCAATACGCTCGGTAATCGCTTTGTTGCTGGGGGGGATTACAACGCTAAACATATCTGTTGGGGCTCAAGGCTAACAAATCCGAGAGGTCGACAGTTGCTTCGAACAATGCAGTCAAAAAACCTAAATCACTGTTCCACTGGGCAACCAACATACTGGCCTACAGACAGAGGAAAGCTACCGGACGTGCTGGACTTCTGCATAATCGGAGGCATATCATCAAACTACATCACAGTGGAGCCAAGCTTTGAGCTCTCCTCAGATCACTCTCCAATCATAGCAAAGTTCCATTCACAAATTGTCACACAGCCTAAACCTCCAACTTTGTACAATAAGCATACTAATTGGGCATTTTTTAGGGAAGTACTCCACTCCAGTCTACTGCAGCATGACGTTTCTATGAAAACTGAATACGAATTGGATGAGGCTGTCCAAAACCTAACCAAAAGCATCCAAGAAGCAGCCTGGAAAGCCACCCCAACAAAGCTTAACCAGAAAAAGGTACAGGACTATTGCCCGAAACGTATTCAAGACAAAATACGGGAAAAAAGAGCATTGAGAGAAAGATGGCATTCCACCCGGGCACCCACAGACAAAACAAAATTCAACAAGGCCATTAAAGACCTAAAACAACTCTTAAAAGACTTCAAAAACCAACAAGTCCAAAACTACCTAAGCGGACTGGCGGCAACTGAAGCATCTGACTACTCGCTGTGGAAGGCAACTAGAAAACTGAAAGGAGCGCAACAGTCAATTCCACCTATAAAAACCCCAACCCAAGAGTGGGCAAAAAACAACCAAGAAAAGGCAAACACCTTCGCCAATCATCTAGCTGAAGTATTTACCCCTTTCCAAGCAGAAGAGCCTAACGACGACGACAACATCAAAAAATTTCTAGATGTTCCCTTCCAAATGGAACTACCAACAAAAAAGATCAAAAAAAGTGAGGTTAAAACCTATATCAAGGAACACCTGATTCTGAACAAATCTCCAGGTTTCGACCTCATAACAGCAAAAGTTCTGAAAGAACTACCCGATACGGCATTTAGATCTATCTCCACAATCTACAATTCTATTCTGAGACTGGGTTATTTTCCTGCACAATGGAAGTTAGCCCAAATAATTCTGATTCTTAAACCTGAAAAACCACCAACTGAAACTAACTCGTACAGACCCATCAGTCTGCTTCCAATCTTATCAAAAATTTTTGAAAAACTTCTTCTGAAAAGAATGATGGCTTCAATAGAAAAAATGGAAATAATTCCTAAATACCAGTTTGGATTTCGCCACCAGCACGCAACAATTGAGCAAGTACACAGAATTGCAAATAAAATCAGACAAGACTTAGAGACAAAAACCTTTTGCTCAGCCGCATTTCTCGACATAACTCAGGCTTTCGATAAGGTGTGGCATGCCGGCCTGCTATTCAAAATCAAAAGGTATCTTCCACATAACTTCTACCCGGTACTGAAGTCGTACCTTTATAACAGACATTTCCTTGTGAAATGCAAGGACGAAATGTCGCGGCTTTTCGAGGTCAACTCTGGAGTTCCGCAGGGTAGCGTCTTGGGTCCAATGCTATTTCTGATTTACACGTCTGACTTACCAACAAATGCCAATACATTTATTGCAACTTTTGCCGACGACACTGCTATTCTGGCTTCCGATCGCGATGCGAATATTGCATCAGCCAACCTACAGGCCCACCTGAACGACACTGAAGTCTGGTTGAGGAAATGGCGAATTAAGGCTAACACACAAAAGTCGGTGCATGTGACATTCACAACCAGGAGAGACACATGTCCTTCCGTCAAGCTAAATGGAAGGATTATTCCCCAAAAAGAAGATGTAAAATACCTCGGTGTACATCTTGATCAACGTCTGACCTGGGGTAAACATATATGGAGTAAGAGACTACAACTGGGACACTCCCTCCGGAAGCACATGTGGTTGTTGGGACGCAACTCGCAACTTTCACTGGAAAACAAGGTTCTCATATATAAAGTCATAATGAAACCAATTTGGACATATGGCATCCAGCTTTGGGGAGCGGCCAGCAATTCCAACATCGCTAAGATCCAGCGATTCCAGTCGAAGGTCCTCAGGATAATCACTGATGCTCCCTGGTTTGTACCAAATCACGTGATCCATTGTGATCTTCAAATTCCTACCGTTGAGGAAAGTGTCCAATCGCTTAGCACTAGATATCAGGATCGTATTAGAGATCACCCCAACTCTCTTGCAGCGGATCTTCTCACCACCCACCGCACCAAAAGGCTAAAACGCCACGACTCTCTGGACCTTCCGCACCGCTTTAGCTAACGTTGCATACTAATCACCAATAACCTGTTAACTACCAAGGTGTGCACCAATGGGTGAGCACCTTCTATGTCATGTATTCATCCACTAATCGTATCTTTTACTTATTGTCTTTGACAGATTGTAAAATAAATGGAAATCAATAAAAAAAAAAAAAAAAAAAAATTAATTGTTGATTTATTTTACATTATTTTATATTTAACAAATCAAATATTAAGGATGTATAGGAGACAAATAAATAAAATTAAAAAAGGTCTGAGATCGATGAAAATTGGTACTCATGTCCTCAGTGACTTTGTGGTTTAGTGAAAAAATTTTCAAATCAATTCTCTACACCGTTTAGTAGTTCTTGCAGTTTTAATTTAACACTTCTTATTTTCTTAAGATTCGTTAAAATCACATTTATGGTCTTCCTCGGAAGTCGGCTATTAGAGTTCGTGCCAAATAGAAATAGAACCGTCAATCAAAGTAAGCCATACCTCTAAGATATCTCCAACCAGTTAAAGAACTCTAAGTCATTCAGTAGCGCACTGTGACTTATTCCGGCACTATGTTACGAATTGTTTTAGTTTTACATTTTCTTGCAAAGCTGCAAGCCGTCATAATTGTTATATAATTAAAAATTTAATTATTCATATTTATTATTTCTTATCGTTTGTTGGTTTATTACTAGTTAGTTCGTTTGTTTAACTTAAAACAAAATTATTTTATTTTTCTACGCCAATGATGATGTATACAAATCATAATGTGATATGTTTTTAAAAACGATTGACCTTATGAATTTTAAACATCATTGCACCTCATATTCGCGACTATAGTGTACTGGTTGACTATATGGGCTGTTCTTTGCATACCTCTAACCCTTGTTTATTAAGCGGTAATGTAACTCTCTCTCTTATCACCGCATGCACCCATAGAAATGCAATACTATTCTTCTCCTACCTTTTAAAAATAATGTTACCAACTATTATGATTGACGGTTCTATTTCTATTTGGCACGAACTCTAGGGAAAACCACAAGGTGTAAAGAGTAAAACACTTTTCTTTTACATTTTATCGAATAAAATTGCTTAAAACATACCGAAAAAGGGGTCTGATTTTTTCAAATCTTTTTATAGTTATTGTTGGTAAATAGAGGAAAGTATTAGCAAAATTTTATTACAGTTTACTACACCGTTCCTGAGAAATTAATTATAACTCCATACAATTTTTGCTATTCTCATTAGTTTTTAATAGATAGCGACGTTAAGAGGGCCTTAAATATGTTTAAAATTTAGGGGAGTTATAAATATCATAATTCTCCAGGTTTTTATCCATCTTGCAATAACAATTAAGAATTTTTATTAAAAATTTTTTTATTTTGTGAGGTTAGACTGCGAGGTACAGTCACTCGAAAATTTTTCTCGGTATAAATAAAATTTTGTCATTTCAGTAAAATACTGCGATTTTAAAAGAAAAAAGCTATTTAGCATACATATTATAACTTTGATTATCATTATGACATTCAAAAAGTGTCTTAAAAACACACAAAAGGTAAATATTCGTGATATTTCAATTTCACATACTTTTGTCTCCGATTGTATCTCCTATACATCCTTAATCACTTTAGTCCAGGAAAAATAGACTTCCACATGGAAATAATTTGTAACAGGCTAAATTTTTGCATGCACCTTAGTATTATGGACCTGAACAATGTCTCAAAGTTCCCCATCGATATCCTTTCCGCTAGCTGTGGTATGCGAGGCCCAAGGTCGCCAAAAACAGTTTTTCGCAAATATCTCGAGAACGACGACATTTATTGAAAAAAATATAGAGAGCTAATTTGTAGCTAAGCCGATTTTCTATAAAAAGTTATTTGAAAGTTTTTTTGTAGGGACAATTGGTCACGAAATACGGCGTTTCAAACAACCAAGAATGTAGAACACTTTACTCGGCGTGTGATCTTAGTGATCTTAGGATATAATGACGGAAAATGAATTATAATTCAATAGATACATGTATTTTGTTTAATTTAAATGTGAATGCATTTATTTCACATTTATTTACGTATACATTTCTCAGTGAACGTGGTATTAACATTCTTCATCGGTATCGGATACCAATTCTTCTGTCTTCAAAGTTTGGACGAGGAAAGACGACAGATTGATGCTGTCATCATTCTCCACGTTATCGATATCAAATAATGATATCGTGTTGGAACAGATTTGGCTATGACATTGGCTACAAACTATAGAGCAGTTCAATCCTGCTTTCCGACATCCACAATTGGAAACACGAATTTTCTTGCAATTTCAAAATGCTGTATTAAGTAATACATCTGGAGGAGCTTGGAGCAGAGTTGTCATTGGCTCTAGGATATTATTTTGTAATGCCCAACCCCAGTCCTGAAGATCAATTTGCCTTTCCGAAAGAGAGCAAAAGTCATATTACAGCCTGTAATTGCGTGGAGAAATAAAATATGGCGATGACATTTTGGATATGAAGTTAAACTTCGAGAATAATACATTTTTGGTTCCACTTTTGCTTTACCAGGCTTCTGAAAATACAATATTTTGTCCTAAGGAGCTCGCGAAATCAATATGGTCATCAAGTCTACATCCTCGCCAACCATAATGTTAGTACTCGTATGTGACAGTTATATTTTTGTTTCGATGATCAAATCATCAGCGTCATGTTTTACCTGTTCGCATTGATATTTTATTAGCTGCGTGAAATCTTTGAGTCAACATGTAAGGCAAATTGCCTTAGCTACAAATTAGTTCTTTTTGATTTTTTCATTAATTATCGCCGTTCTCGAGATATATGCGAAAAACTCTTTTTGGCGACCTTTGACCTCGCGTAACACAGCTAGCGGAAAGGATATCGATGGGGAACTTTGAGACATTGTTCAGGGCTACAATACTGCAAATGCAAAAATTTAGCCTGTTACAAATTATTTCCAACTCAACCCATTTTTTTGTCTATTTTTCCTGGACTAACTTGTGTTGTAATATCTAATGTAAAAAATACAATAGAAAATATACTAAAATACAATAAATTTATTATTTTAAATAAGAATATACAAGACTATTATTTGAAGCAGCCTTTAGGTTTTTTCAACTTATGGTGCAATTCTCTAACTTTTAACATTCTATAAAAGCCATGTTAAGGCTAGGGATTTGCGATGCGCTCTTGTTCATTCCAGAACAATTCAAAAATGACTGAATGGATTTTTTTCAAATTTGGAAATTATATTTACAATAAATTAAGGAAGGGCAAAGGCTATTTTTTTAAATCAAATTTTGTAATTTGGGTTTCAATTTGTTTAAATACCATGTTTGTAAACTTTTTAGCAAAAAATTTCAGTAGGAGAAATAAATACTAACAAGGAATTATTAATAAAAAAAGAAAAAAAAATCGGCCAGGTGAAAAAAAATCATTCATTCCAGAACATCTCGAAAACGCACCAACACATCGGTTTGAAATTTTGAGATAATATTTGTGACATTGTAAGGACGGGCAGCAGGGGTTTTTAAATTAAAAATTTTTCTTTATAACAGTAATATTTATTTTAAAACCTGAAATTAATTATCAATTAATAATATTCTATACATGTATAAGAGAACTCATAAATAAATTATTTGAAAATTTATTTTATCTATAACACGTTAAAAATTTAATTAGAAATAATCGTTCAATTCAAATCAGGCGGGAATAATTTTAGATTAAATTAATGATTATAGTTCAGCCATTATCATAGAGATGGCTACAAGACTTACAGTCGCTCAAATAAATAATGGAAATAATGGTTTTCAACTTGGATATAAATAATATTTTGAGCTGCAATGCAAGAAATAATCTACGAAATGATGTTCTAGTGGGGATTTGCGTTTCGTTTCAAATACACCACATGGTGAATGTAATCTGTTTACTTTTTGGATGGATACAAAAACATTTCATTAAATAATATATTATATATTTAGAATAATTTTAATTTGAAAAAGAAAAGCATCACTAACAATAAAAGTGTGGGTGAAAAACTAATATTATCTATAAATTTGTACAATCAAAACAAAATAAGTTATTCATATTTGTATTTTTATTATTGGTATATTGGTTATCGCTGGAACCAAAATCAACTTTTATTTCAAAAACTTGGTATTTTTTACATAGAAAAACTGGTAAAAACAAGCCTGATTTTAGAATTTAAACTTCAAAAGAGCGTAATTTTGCCAAACAAATGAAGAGTCAAAATCCGCAACGTCGCCCAAGTACATTTTTTTGAAAGGTTGTTATTTAGCGCTATTTTTGTCGTAATTAAAAATAATTCTCAATTAAAAAAAAATTGTATATATTCACAATGATAATACATCTAAAGAGTTTTAATATTGTTGTTCATTACTTTAACCTTCAAAAAAAAATCTTAAATCTTAAGTGTGTAAGCTGCTAAGACCGAGTAGAATGGTATATTCTGCAACAAGTTTGGAAACATGCATTCTATACGACTATTAAAATATTTGCAAACAAAACTGTTCTAAATGTTAATACGTCAAGCGAAGTTTTTTCTTTATATTGTTTATTTAAATAATTATGTAGTATCTACTTCTTCGCAAATGAAATTATATATTATTTTATAATATTTATTCTTTAATTAGACGACATGTTTCGTATGCATGGCATACATTATCAAGTCTACAGAGAAAATTAAATTTAAGAAGAGATATAAATTTTTTTGTAATAATTAATTACATACCTGAAATTAACAATTAAATATTGAAAACGATTTTTTTAAAAAAACAAATAATTAGTTCTGCTTGGTTATGATTTGAGTAGTTATTTATGGGTTGATATAAAAGTATTTTTAAATTTTTTTTTAAAAATAGTTCAATTTTTGAAGTTAAGATGTCAATTTTAGTAGTGTAGTGATGGAAATTTAAAAATATATATGACAGTTGAAAAAATAAGAAAATCAAGGAAGTGTGTCGGTTGTTGTATTAAAGAAAAGTGTTGTAAAGTGGAGTAAAATTTAATTGTTCGTGTTTGTTGAGTAGTGGTTCTTGTAGTTTAGTTGCTTTTTGTATTTCATATGATTCCCAAATAATTCTTTTAAAGTATTTATCTTCTTTATGGAGTATTATTGTTCTTTCTTTGTCAATGTTGTGTTTTTTAATTTTGAGGTGTTTTGCAACTTGTGAAATGGAATGAATACGTTCGTGTTCTGTAATTCTAGTTTCTAAACGTCGTCCAGTCTGTCCAATGTATGTAATTAATTATTACAAAAAAATTTATATCTCTTCTTAAATTTAATTTTCTCTGTAGACTTGATAATGTATGCCATGCATACGAAACATGTCGTCTAATTAAAGAATAAATATTATAAAATAATATATAATTTCATTTGCGAAGAAGTACTACATAATTATTTAAATAAACAATATAAAACTGTTCTAGTTTAGAGCGATATTACAAAAATTTCAAAAATTCACAAAATTGTTTTCAATGCTAATTTTGACTAAAAAGAACTTTTAACCTTTTTAGCTTAGAGGTAGTATTCTACGGCTGTCCTCCTTCAAAGTAGGAAAGAAAACTAATGAATATTCTGAAAAAGCTCAATTTTATTAGCTTTATTTATTTTTATTTATTAGGTTACTTCACAATTTTATATTGGAAATTGACTTTTTGATGTAAATTTTACGAGTCGATTCGTTAACTGGCGTTCAAAAAACTCGGAGCAGTTGGCAGCGAAGCTGCCATTATCTCCTTCGTCTCACTTGGGGGGGGACCTGTCTTGGGCAATTTTTCGGGATTGCGTAACCCGTTCGGCGTCGAGCCATATCTTCACTTCCTAGGGGGGGGAAAAATAATTAAAAAGGGGGGGGGGGAAAGGAGGTGGGGGGGGGTAGAAACGAATGTGCGCGAGTGTTCGTGCGTTGGTCGTCGCATTTCTGGGTCGATCCGTTGTTATCTGTTTGTAATCGTCTTCATATCCCTTTCTGGGTTTTGCAGTGCTGTATTCAGCTATGTCGAACCTGCCGTAATCTTGATATGTACTCGTCCAGCTCCGGTGTAAGTACACATTCCTCAATGTATTCATTCAGCACCCCAATTGCTGCTTAGATCACAAAGCGGCGATTTAGGGCCTGATCCTGAAAGAAAAGAGGAGAAAATCTGAAACAGAAGAATATCTAATTAGCGGTGGAAAAAAGGCTGAAAAAATTGAAACGTTTTGGTTGTCTGTTAAAAGGATACTTGTTGTAAAGGATACTTAGTCTGCTGTTATTCTTAGTGGTCTAGCATGTCTCGGGAAATCGGCCAGGTCGTATTGCCCCAGGGACGCGATGAGGGGGTTCTTGGTGTCCTGACTTCGCAGGTAGAGCTTCTCAGCTATTTTTTGGATGAACCTTTCAATGGTTTCCAATTTCGCTTCTTCGTGAAGCAATCTGTTTGGCTGCATGTAGTGGGCGTTCAGGATTCTTCTTAGGCAGACGTTCTGCACTGTTTGGAGTCTTTTCAGTTGCGTGGGGGAGGCGAAAGCCCACGCCGGGGCGGCATACGTCATCATCGGTCTGATGATCGCTTTGTATAAACGAAGTTTGAGGCTCTTTGCCGTTGTACTATGACTTCCAATTAGGCAGTGCAGCTCCTTCATGACGGCCCTTGCCTTGCCGGTGCAGGCGTTGATCTGTTTTACCCAGGACAGGTTCTTATCTAGGATGACGCCTAGGTACTTGGTGGATGGGCTCCAGGGGATGGCTGTTCCAAACATTACCAGGTCTTCGAGTCTCGGTCGGCGTCTCGTAAACATCACGGCTGCACTCTTGTCCGAGTTGACGTCGATTTGCCAAGTGCGGTACCATGATTCAAGCGCTTTCAGGGCCTCTTGGACCCGGGTGGTGGCCAGCTTGGCGTTCATTGAGTGGGAGAGGATGGTTGTGTCGTCCGCGTAGAGTGCGACTGTGGTGCCTTCCGTCTTAGGAAGATCGCTCACATACAAGTTGAAGAGGGTAGGGGACAGGGGGGACCCTTGCGGGACCCCCGCTGCGATCTTCCGCTCCGAGGAGCGGATCCCTTCCAACTTCGTACGGAACTTTCTATCTTTCAGAAAGGAGGCTAGCAGTCTCACTAGAGCGGGTTGGATCTTGGCCTGAAACAATTTAAAAATTAATCCATTATGCCAAACCTTGTCGAACGCCTTAGCCACGTCCAAGAAGACAGCTGCAGAGAACTCTCTCCCCACAAGGTGGGGTGTTGTCGCCTCTCCTGTGGTCCATCGTGGTGGATGACCTACTGAAAAAACTAACTGACGAAGGATTCTGCATAGCAGGATATGCGGACGACATCGTCATTATAATCAAGGGCAAGCATGAAGGCACATTATCAAACCTAATGCAAACGGCCCTAAACAAAATAAAAGAATGGTGTGAAAAGGAAGAACTTACAGTGAATCCTTCAAAAACCATCATAGTTCCATTCACTAAGCGTAGAAAGATGGACCTAAAAGCTCCACAGCTCCAGGGTCTATCAATACCTTTTTCTGGGGACGTAAAGTACCTAGGGGTAACCCTGGATGCCAAACTTACCTGGAAACTACATATGGATAAAACTCTCTCCAAAGCAACGGGAGCCCTATGGGCCTGCCGTAAACTCTTTGGAAGGACGTGGGGACTGATGCCAAAAATGATCTACTGGTCATATACAGCAATAATAAGACCCATTGTCACATACGCATCGCTCGTATGGTGGACAAAAACTAACGAAATCACGACACAAAGCAAATTGCAAAAACTGCAAAGACTGGCGTGTCTGAGTATAACAGGGGCTATGTGCACAACCCCAACTGCGGCTATGGAGGTACTTCTAGACCTGCCACCGCTTCACCTAAGGGTGAAAAGGGAGGCCCTAAAAGCCGCAATAAAAATTGCCCACATAAAAAAATTCAAGTCGGGAGACAGAACAGGTCACCTAAAGATACTGGACCTTATACAGCCAGATCTACTTGAAAAACCTCTGGATATCATTCCAAGAACTTTTGACTTCGAAACACCATTTGAGGTTATTATTCAGGACCGCAACATGGCTAGAAGTCAAACAATACTATCGGACACAAAAACCTCCAACTGGTATACAGATGGATCTAAAACTGAACAGGGAACAGGTATAGGCGTATATGGCCCAAGATATGAGGCATCCATAGCCTTAGGTACCTATCCCACAATTATGCAAGCTGAAATACTTGCAATTAATTTATGTGCCCATGAATGCCTGCAAAGAAAGGTAAAGGGCAAACAGATTAATATCATGTCTGACAGCCAAGCTGCGATAAAAGCACTCAAGGCTAATAGCTTTGAGTCTTTATCCACATGGGAATGTAGACAATCTCTCAAAAAACTGGCAAAGGGCAACAAAATTGCCCTTCATTGGGTGCCAGGTCACGAGGGAATTGAGGGTAATGAAATAGCTGATAAACTAGCTAGATCTGGCTCGAACGCTAAACCTGCTGGACCAGAACCATTCTGTGGGCTGTCAAAGACACACAGGGAGCTGGAAATACAGCAATGGGAAGCGGAAAGCAAAAAAACTCTCTGGAAAAACGCAACAGGACAAAGACAGGCGAAGAAATTTATAAAGTACTCGACTGCAGAAGCTAAAAAGCTTCTTCTTTTATCAAAGAAAGAAATTAGGCTCATTACGGGGTTGTTCACCGGGCACTGCCAGGTGAAATATCACCTCAAAATAATGGGACTAGAAGAAGACGACCGCTGCAGACTATGTGATTCGGAAACGGAGACAGCCGAGCACATTCTCTGCAACTGCCCTGCCCTAAATCGGGACAGACATAAATACTTGGGACAAATACAAATGACACCAAACGAGATGAAAAGTAAATCTCTCAGGAGCATTTTGGGTTTTGCAAGCAAAATCGAACTTCTGAACACATAATTAGTAGGGTCATAAACAAAAGATCAAACCTGGTCGATGTTTCTGAAAGGCTTCTGCAGCCAAGCGACCCCTAAGTACAAATACAAATACAACTCTCTCTTGTTGAAGGCGAGGGTAAGGTGTTCGACAAGGCGGAAAATCTGGTGGGTGGTGGAGTGACCGGGACGGAATCCGAACTGCTCGTCCTGGAGGGTTTTGTTGGCTTCGATGCAATCGTTCAATCTTGCCAGGATGGTTCGTTCTGCGATCTTTCCTATGGAAGGGAGGAGGCTGATTGGTCGGTAGTTCTGCGGGAATTTCTTTGACTTCCCCGCCTTGTGGATCAAGATAACATCTGCTGCTTTCCATTTTGCTGGAAAATGTTGTAACCTGAAAACAGCATTAATTATTGAGGTTATCGCAGAAATTCCTTTTTTGGGAAGGTGTTTTAGGGCGTCATTTGTGATGGAGTCCTGTCCTGGGGCTTTCTTTTTCTTTGTCCTCTTGATGGTCTCGGTTACTTCTTGGAAGGTAACCGGTTTGATTGGAGCTTCAACCGGGGAGTTCAGGAGCGTCTCTACCGTTTCGTTGACCATTCTGACGTGGGGGGGGGTCCGCTCGGTTGTCGTTGGGGGCGAACTGTTCTTCCAGCGTGTCTGCGAAAGCTTCGGCTTTATCTTCGTCGGTGTATGCCATGCCCCTTACACCGTGTATGGGGGGGATTTCGCCTCGGGTGCTTCTTAGCGCTTTGGCCATCTTCCACGCCGAGTTGTCTTCGCACGATAGGTTACTTAGCCTCTTTGACCAAGTTTCGTTCCTGTGCTCTTCTAGTGCCTGTTTGCCCTGTCTTTTCAGCTGGTTCGCGATTCTCCTGTCATCGGGGTGCCAGGTGTTCCTAGCCCTGCGCTGGATTGGATTCCCAAGTTTGATCTTTGTTGAACTTAATTTATTCTTTACAAGGTCTAATTTTGAGAAAACCTTCCTACCTCCAACTAACCCTAATAAATTTTCAATCCCCGTGGACTTTCATTCTGTGGCCTGATAATATTATTCAGCGATCTAGCATCTAGACAAATCCTAATTTCACCAGATGCCTTTCTGACAATGACAAGTGGATTGATGTAAGCTGTGCTGTCTTGGACAATAATGCCTTCTTGCAACATTTTGTTAATTTCTTCCCAAACTTGGTTTCGGAAAGCTTGTGGGATAGGATAATTCTTGCTTTTAAAAGCTTTTTCATTGAAAATCGTCAACTTATGTTCATATTCTGTAGCTACTCTATTTTCTTCGTTCACCAATTCAATGTTTGCCCTTAATAAAGTTTTTACTGTATTTAACTGTGTATCCTTACATTTTATTAATAAACCTTTTCCTTCCTCCTTCATAACATTCAAACCCCCATTTAACGTTCCCAATTCAACATCATCTTCCTCTTTAACAAAATTAACATTCGTGATTTCCTCATAACTTCTAATCTTCCTTTATCCAATTTATCTTCAATAATCCATTTAATTTCTTTTCCCCCCACAGTAATTAATTTCAAAGGCACATTTATCTTCATCTCAAATTTTTCCAGTAGCTCAATTCCTAGAATACAATCTATTTTCATGTTGTCGATTATCATAATCCCTTCTTTTCTCTCCGTATCCGCAATTTTTATCGTCGCCAGCACAGTTTTATTGCCATAGAAAATTTCTTGTTGTTGGCAGTTATTAGATTAACAGGGTTAGTTTTAATTATATTTTTCTCAAAATTATCGTAGTTATTATTTATTAGTTCCTGATTTATTAGCGATATTTCAGCACCGGTATCTATTAAAGCTTTTACTTTTATGTTGTTGATTTTTACAAAGATGTATGGTAGCATTTTATTTTCGTAGTCATCATTTTTATGCGTTTCTTTTATGAATTCTCTCGGGTGTTGATAAGAATTCACCTCATTTGGTCTGTTTACTGAAAATCCTGTGCAGCAGTTGATGGTTCATATTCAACTTCTACCACAGGTGACACATTGACATTACTAACATTTGCATTATTTGCATTTCCAAGTTGCTCTCGCCGCACGATCTCGCAACGGGCTCTTCCAGTTAAGCTACCTCTACTACTGTGAATATTATTTGATCTGACCTGGCGTTGATCATTATTATTAACATTATTATTATTTCTTGTATCATTTGGTTGGGAATTATTATTTCTTCCCCAATTATTCTGACCTGGATAATTATTTGAATATCCACCCCTGTTATGATTTGAACTATTATTGCCGAATCTACGCGAATAGTTTTGGTCATGGTAATTCCGATCATATCGAGTATTATTGCCCGAGTACCCCGCATAACCATTATTGCCCTGATAATTTTGGTTGAGCTGCTGCCTTTCATTATTGGACCGATAATTGCTCTCATTAAAATATGAAAAATGTGAGCTTCGAAAATTATTACGAGATAAGTTCTCCAAACGTTTTAATAAAGTAAGTAATTGTTCAACTGTCTTGACGTCTTCAATTATTACGCGATCCATGACGTTATAATCAAAATGCCTCGATAAACTACTAACAATATCTTGTTCAGACAAGGGTGGATCTAGTTGCATTGCCGCATTTATTTTACGAGTTGCATAATTGGTCATACTTTGATCCATTATACCCCTGTATTTGCCACTAATCAAATTGCTACGTATCCTTTGTTGCTCAGGTTCCCCCCAATAATGATTTAAATATAATCTCTTAAACTCATCAAAAGTATTGAACCTATCTTCTATAATACCACACCAATTTTCGGCTTCGTCATTCATGCAGTTGCGAATGATCGATTTTAAATTTACCACATCTTTAATTTTATCAGTGACCGATTGCATTGTAATGCGACCAATTTGCCCTTCCTAAACGGAAGGGGGCAGATGGGAGCTACTGGGTAGCTCTGGAAGCTGGGCCAGGGGGTGGACTAACTTGTCGTTGTTTATGTTACTACCACACACTCTTATTTTTCCTAAAACACGGTGCGTGGGCGCCAATTCGAATAAGTCGAATATAATGACTGGAGCGGGGGGTTTTAAATAAACAAATAACTCAAAAGAAAATAACAAAACTATTTATTAATAAAAGAGGAAAATATATTTACAAACGGAAACTTTATAAAGCTAAAACTAAAAATAGAAATAATACTGCGTACGGCACTGGTGGTTTGTTTACAGGTTATAATTTACAAAGTTTGTGGGTGTGTAGTGGTGATGTTGGTTTCTGTCTTCTGCACTTCAGTCCCCAAATCGCTACTGTTTTAACTAACGTGAAATTACAGGTAAGTACGGAAGAATCTAATTTTATCGTTGTTTTGTGAAAATTTCAAACCTACAAGTTCCTGTCTTAGATTTTTAGAAGGGCTACTAGTACCTAACTGAACTACTGGTTATTTCGAACTCACTACTAGTATAGGATCTGGATTATGAGTATCTAAGATGTCGGGCCCTACTAGTTAAGTTATCTGGGATCTAACCTAAACTACACCCGTATTTGATTGTAGTTTCTACTGGTAAGCAAATCGTGACTACTAAGATGGTTTTTCGTCGGTGTGAATATTTTATAACAACAGGTAAGAAGATGGGAAGTTTTTTTGGGATAGATCTTGTCTCGCTATGCTAAAAACAAGATATTTTCAGGCTGGATATGATTAAGTCGTCACGCCAAGCAGCAACGGCTTCTGGAATAATAAGGTTGCAGGAATCTTGTCTCGCCAGGCTATAAACAAGATCTTTCGGGCTGGAGAAGATGAAGTCGTCACGCTAAGCAGCAACGGCTTCTGGAAAACAGGTAAAATGGAAACGATCGCCAAGCAGACACGTTTCCGAAGTATTGTATACAACACCTTTTGAAATGATCGCTGGGCAGACCTATTTCGAAAGTATCGACGGAACAACAATACCTGCTTTGGATAGGAAAATTTACACCCTACCAAACTATTGGATGAAAAATTGACCGGGTAGTTTTTATAGTAGAATCCTCTATCAACTTTACCAGTAGTTATTGCATTACAGGCAATTGTAAATATCAAACAGGTTTCTTTTAATCTGCTACGATTGATAACACAAATCAGCAACATGAGTTGCCTATCATTTAAATTTACATTTTTAAAACTTGTTTCAAGATTGTAAATAAATTTTATACAAAAATGGTAGTTTCATTACAGCATATTTTTAATAAAAAGCTTGGGGTTGTATTGACCGTCCCCCCTGAATTTTTTTAATTTATCTGATGAATTAAAGCTTAAACTCAACTCCTGTGCAAAACTCTTTAACATGGTTTGATCTTGTAAAGGGTAAGATGTTTGACCAAACCTACACTCTCTGTTTGATTGCATTTGATCAGATAATGCATTCACCTTCTGGTCAACCTGATTAATATTGATTTTGAGCACACTTAAATCACGATTTTTGTTATTAAGATCCGTATCAAATTTCTTAAACGTTATATTATTTTTATTTAATTGATCTTTTATTTGTACAACTTCCCTATCAGTAGTTTTCAATTCTTCCCTAAATTGAAGATGTTCCGCGTAAATTATAGACGTTGTGTCCATGTTTAAATTTATCCTTTGCGTAAAATTTTTATCTACTACTTCCCCTATTTGATCGTCAAGCTTATGATCCTTAAATAATTCCTCCCCTATCTTAGACACTTCATTTTTTTCAGTTAAATCTTTAATTGCCCTATCTAAATTATTTAATTTTTTTTGAAATTCTACTTGTGACTCATTTATTTTAGAAGTGTTTGATTTTATGTCTTCTATTTTCTCGCATAATTTTTTTTGATTATTTGTAAACATCTCTTTCATGAGATTCATCCAATCCCTTTGCTCAGTACCCCTGCGAGTACTTTGCAGGTTGTCTTCCGGGTTATAAATTGGACTCCCATCTCCTATTAAATCATCCCCATGTTCGCTCATTTTTACTCTACAGGGCGATAGCAAGTTCCGTTTTTATTTTAATTTTTATAAGTCCCTAACTGACTATAAAATAAAAACTTATTCACACCCCACGTATGCTGGTATGCCAATAATAATGCCCCACACGTTGATGCGCCAATTTAGTTGTCATGGGATTTTGTAAGAAACCTTATCTGTCCTTTATTAACTAATAAAAAAATGCTCCGACCAGCCTGCTCCTTTCGCAGAACACAGGATCCCAGTAGTGAATTCCTATTGATTATCCCGATTATTTTAACGAGAAAAATAACGCTCGCTTTGAACTCGATACCAAAAATTTTATTAGAAAAAAGTTTTCTAGCGACAGATTTCGCTCTATGGCTTAGTGTAAAGTGTGTGGTCACTGATGTTGAAATTACATTTGAATGAATGAAAGTAGGTGTCATTCCTGGCGGAATATAACCACTTCTCAAAGAAGTTTTCCAAATCCCTGTTCTGAGGTGGATTAGTCCTCGTTTCTCGCCGTTACTACAGTGCCCTGTGTGTTTTTGCCATACTAACAATCTTCTTCCACACGCTTCTATCATTGCATTTCACTTTCCAATTTTTAATGTCCATTCTTGATAGGTCCTCTTCCACTTCATCCCGCCATCTCAACCTCGGGCGCCCTCTCCTTCTTGTGTTCATTGGTTTCCACTCAGTAATCATTCTTATCATCTCATCCTTACTTCTCCTCTTTATATGGCCCATCCATCTTATTCTCTGTGCCTTGATACATTTCACTATATCCTCGTTCTTCATTATTTGCATAATTTCGGTATTTGTTTTCATCCTTAATTCATCTACATTTATCTTTACTGGTCCAACAATCCTTCTTATAACCTTTCGCTCAAAAATCCTTAATCTTTCATTTTCCGCCTCTGTACAACATAAGGTTTCGGCAGCATACATAAGTACTGGTCTAATCAAACTCTTGTAGACTCTTATTTTCGTCTTCACACTTATATTTCTGTTGCCTAATAGGTGCTTATTAGCATAGTACGCTTTATTTCCGGCCATAATTCTCTCCTTTATCTCCTCACCTCTCTCGCTTTTACTACTTATTGTCACACCAAGGTACTTAAAATTTTCCACTTGTTCGAACTCGTATTTGGCTGACTTCAGATTTCGTAGTTCGTTTTGTTTATTCCCGTTGAAAAGCATATATTTAGTTTTTTTCTCGTTTACTGCTAGTCCCAGCTCTGACGCTTCTGTGTCCATACTTTCAAAAATCTCCATCATTTTTCTTCTTGTTCTCGCAATTATTACTATGTCATCCGCATACGCCAAAACTTGAGCTTCTCTTGTAATTATTGAATTCCTATTATCAACTTTCCTCATGACGCTTTCTATCACCAGATTGAAAAGCGTCGCCGATAGTGTGTCTCCCTGTTTGACACCCGAGTTGATACCAAAACTAGCAGTCTCTCCGTTCAACGTTTTAACAGTTGCCTTCGTATTTGTTAGTGTCATTTCGATAAGCTTCATCAACTTTCGTGGTACTTTCATTTCTTGTAATATTACAATCAGCTTGTTTCTGTTTATTGAGTCGAACGCCTGTCTGAAATCTATGAAGATCATATGCAGTTCCATGTTGTGTTCATAAAAACGCTCCATTATTTGTTTAATAATGTGTATAGCATCCACTGTCGACTTTCCTGCTCTAAATCCATATTGGTATTCTCCAATTGCTTTTTCAGCGTATTCCTTTAATTTCTCCAGTATCAATGAAGAGAGAATCTTGTACACCACTGGTAACAACGTTATGCCTCTGTAATTATTGCATTCGTCTATTTTGCCTTTCTTATATATTGGCACTATTTTTCCAATTTTCCACTCCTCAGGCATTTCTTCCTTCATCCATATCTCCTTTATTAATTCACATACCTCTTCCTGCAAAATATATCCGCCCTTTTTTAACATTTCCACGACCAGACCGTCGCATCCCGGTGCCTTTCCGTTCTTCATCTTTTTCACTACATTCATCATTTATTCATATGTAGGGGGCTCAACCATGGTGTCTTGTTCTTCCATATTTTCAGTACACTGAATCATATGTCTATCCAAATCTCTATTTAATAGTGTTTCGAAATGTGTCTTCCATATTTCTTTAACTTTTTCAAATTTTGCATTCCAGTACTCCATCAGTGCCCCTCATTGCTCTTGTTTTAACTTGATAATTTTTCTTTTGTTCCTTTATTTGCATGTAGAACTTTCTTGTGTTGTGCATGTTACTGTTATCTTCGAGTTCTTCCATTTTTTCTTTTATCCATGCATTTTTCTTCTGCTTGCAAATTCTAAAGGCTTCCTTACTTCTTTCTCTGTATTGCTCCATATTTCTTGGGTTTCCTGTTCTCAACCATTCCATTCTTGCATTCTTTTTCAATTCGATCTTTTTTTCACATTCTTCGTCAAACCAACTTTTATTTCTATGTTGCTTCTTTTGCCCTATTGCTTTTTCTGCAGCTGCTTGCATAATTTTCTTTATTCTTTTCCATTTATCGTCAATATCGTTATCTCCTCTAGAATTTTCAAGAGCTACTGTTATTTCCTTTCTATAATATTCTTTGTTTTTCTCGCCATTAAGTTTTTCTACATCCCAGTTCTTACTTATATTGTTTGTTCTTTCATACGATATGACTTTCTGGTTCATTTTTGCCACTACCATATAATGGTCCGAACCTACTTCCGCTCTTCTATATGTTCTCACATCTTTTATATTCGTTGCTCTTCTTCTATCTATCAATACATGGTCGATCTGATTTCCTTTATCATTTCTTGCTCCCGGACTTGTCCAAGTTATTTTATGTGTTGCTTTATGCGGAAATTTTGTGCTGCTAATGATAAGGTTCTGTGCTGCTGCCAGATTGCATAAACGTACGCCATTGTCGTTGGTCTCGCTGTGTACTGTGTGTTTGCCAGCCACCTCGCTTACAAAATCTTCCGTACCTATCTGCGCATTAAAATCTCCCATGATCACAAGTGTGTCTCTCTTCGGTGAAAATTCAACCTCCTTCTCTAGTTCCATGTATAGTCTGTCTTTATCTTCTTCCGGCTTTTCTTCTGTTGGTGCATATACGTTTACTATTGATATATTTGTCGGTTTTGCTCTTATTCTTATATATGCAATTCTTCCGTTTATCGGCTTGAACTGCATTATCTGTTTCTCTATATTTCTCGCTACAAAAAAACCAACTCCATTTTTTCCCTGCTTTTTTTCCCCAGAGAACAGAAACACATAATCATCATCCATCATCTCTCCTTCACCTCTCCATCTCACCTCTTGTATCGCTGCCACTGCTATTCCATATCTTTTCAGCTCTTTCTGTGTCTCCTTCATCTTTCCTGGTCTCAGCAAGGTCCTAACATTCCACGTTGCCAATCTCATTTCTTTATCATCGCCTTTGCCCCTTCTTTTCGTTCTTCTTACCCTACCGCTTCCTTTGTTACTATCATCTCGTATCAATTTTCGTAGCATTGTTGTAGATGTACTTGCCTCATCATCCATGTATGGTACTGGTCGAGGCAATCCAGTACCTGTCTCCTCGTTTACTTTTAGTTTTTTGTCCGGGGTGCCACGGTATCGCTACTCTTCAATCCCATCTACCCATCTCGGTACAATCTTTGGAACCCAACTTTTACCCTCTTGCCATCCTTCATATCGCTTTTAGCATGATCCCATAATATATCTTGTATCGACTTTTCGAAGCTGGTCAAATCGCTCTCAATATAAGTCCTTGTCCCTTTCAATTTGTTTTTGTTTTCCATAACCTTCATTTTCTGGTTGCGATCTTTCAATTTCGCTACTAATACTTCCTTTCCAGGTATTTTTCCTATCTTAAAGGCATCCACAACCTCTACTTGGATCTTCAGTTTCTCCCTCAGGAAATCTTCCACTTTTTCTTGTGTTACCGACCCAGTTAAAGGCATATTCTTAATTACAATGTTGTGCGCTTTCTTTTCCTTCTCGTATTTTTCCAATTTGTTTTCAAGTATCAGTACTTTATCCTCTAATGTACTTGTTCTTTCCTGCGTTGCTTCGATCGTTTGTCTCGTCTCTTGCGATTCGCTTCTCCACTTTGCTTCCATCGCATCCAGTTTTTCTTCACTTTTTTTACATTTCGAAAACCCTCACTGACAACCTCGGTTAGATCCTTTAGCATCATTTTTAATTCCTCCATATCACACTCTTTATCTTCCTGATTCAATACTTTCTCGCTCTTTGTCGGTGACTTGTTTGTCTTTTTACTTTTCTGAAATATTCTTATTTCTTCAGGATCTTCCCCACTTTTATCCTCTTCTCTTACTCTTTTGATATAGTCTCTGATGGAGGGGTAGCTATTAGATCTTGTCCTTTCGATGTTTTCCTGCATCTGAAAATTTTGCTTAGGTTCTTTGACCTCAATGCCACGATTTTTTGCCTATTACTTATGCAACCCAAACTGATACAGAATTCGATTTCTACTTTCTTCACTATAATAACTTTGTCGGTGTCAATTTTATTGTCTCTATTATTTTACTACAACAAGAGTGTCGCGTTCGCGATAGTACCAATATCCGGGTCGACCCCTCGGAGATATCTGCACTGTCAATATGATACACTTATATGGTTACTCACCACCTTTGGTACCTAGTTCCAGTATAATGTTCACGGTTGGTACCACCACAATGAAGCTTGTCTCAATTCAAATTATGACATCCACATTAACCTCCAAAATTTTATCACTTTCTTCTTTCTCAAAAGCTTTTTTTCGGGTGTAGCCGTCGCAACACCAACACTTCACCGGTTCTTACACCTTATCTACTCTCAGATATCCAAGCGGAATCCAAATACTCTCAATATACACCTCAAAAATCGCAGATTAAAACACAATCACTGCATACAAGACACAGGGGCGTACTATACCAATTACATTTACTTGTTTCAAAATTATACTAAATTTCAAGATCATTTACCAATAGATGTAATTTGTGTAATCAAAAATTATGTACAATAAAAAAATAGAGTTCAAATAAATTTTATCACAAAAAAAAAATTAATTTATTTTGCAAATACCTTGCGTGTTGTGCGGTGAAGATTTGGTGAAAACGATTTGTCCTGCTGTCCAGTGTTAAACGGTAAGTAAAGAATTTCTTCTTATCCAAAAATTTCTTGGCAATGGCGTCGTCAAATTTTCGCTATCTTATCTTCTTAAATTTTATTCGGTTCCAGAATCTTTGTTTTAGAACACTTTCCACGATTTTAATAATCTTTCAAGAAAATACCAATGATTGGACCAATTTAGCTGATTTGCCTCGGTCAGTTTTCGAGTAAAATACCAATTTTCAAATAAAAATCACAATTTTTGCGAAACTCCAAAATTACGCACCTGGCTAATCGCACACGCCAGACTGAAAATCCCCTATCATTTTTCCACTTGCTTTCAACCTTTTAAAAGTTTATAATTATTGTAAGTATTTTAGATGTATAGGATGTTGCAAATTTTTAAACAATTGTTTTTCACTGTTTCAGGTTTCACTGTGGCGCACTGGTTTTCATTTACAAATCACAAAATTGTAAAGTGTCATGGTAGTGTTAAAAGTAACAAAATGCCATTTTTAACTTTCTTTGAATAAAAACCTACTGATTTTACATAAAACAAATCTTGTAATTCGCGGACCAAACGCATCGGGATCATCCAAAGAAAATATCACCACAGCTTTATTCCCGTTGTTACAAAAATAATTCAGCTGGAGAAGCACGGTATAGTCAGAGGATTATTTTGAAAACAACCCTAAATTAAATTAAATTTTATTTTAATAAAAAAAATACGACAATATATAATTTAATATATTCTCACTAGTTAATAATTTTATAGTACTAATTATAAAATGTTCACACGTCAAACTAATTTATTTTTATAAAACAACTCGTACTCGTGTAATTCCGGAACCCTCAGTTAACTTTGACAGCGCTGTTATCTTTTATGAAGAAACCGGGCATAAGAAAGCTATTATTTATGTTGTATCAGCATGTGATACTTTTTAAACATTAGTGTAATATATTGCTATGATATGGTGGCGAATTAAATCGCCCGACACCACGGGTTAGCTCTTAATAAATGTTAAACTTCATAGGGTCGGCAAAAATCAATAATAGTAGGTACAAACAAAAATTTCTCTTTTATTATAATATTCAATTAAGGGCGCAAACATAAATTATTTCGCACTCTGACGCGCAAACAAGCTTCAATCTGATTTTACCTTAACAAATGCGATTTTATCGACAATTTTCGATATTTGGGGATTGGTGTCATGTGTGATATCCTTCCCAATGCGAATAATTATTTAAATCTTTCAAACTACAGCAAATATTCGCATTAGAAAGGATGATGTCAATCTTGTGTTGAACAATTATTAACAATTAGAAAACAAAAATTACAAAATAAACCCACTCACTTTTGATACCGTCTGTGCACTATGCAAACAATAGCCGATGACAATTGAACGTGATGATCAGTTTCCTTATAGGTGTCCTCCAATATTAATATTTTCAAATTTTCTTCCAACATAAATCTATCCAGTATTATCATTGAACCAAATACCAATTGCTTTAAATTTTCTTCCAACATAAATCCATCTAATATAATCAAATAACCAAATCTTGATGGTATTAAATAATCAATAAAGTTAAATCAATCTAAATATCATATCATATCTTTCTCCCAAAACTTATTGAAAAATTTTCTCTGAGTTCCAACTATCTCGCTATAGTCCATTTGTGTTAAGATTAGTCTTGAAATCGGAACTAAAAATATTAACCTTGAAATCTGATTGGTTGATATTCAAAAATAAATTTGCAAGTTCACACCACTGTAATCGTTTGAGATTTGACGTTTATAAATATTTTTTCGAAAAATTTTGTAACGAATCTTTAATATTACTAGCGGATTTATTGCTGTTTGAACCAAGAATACGTTAAAATCAAATTGTTATTTTAATAACATTTTCGTTGTGTTAAAAAACCGCATTTGTGAATTCTAACCTCTATTTGTTTTAGAAATTTAGGTTTTTTTAAATTAAGTTATGGATCAACCAGGAACTAGTAATCAGGAATTTTATAATTTTGAACAAGAAATTTTCACCGTCGGAAGTCTAGAATCAAATCAAACCGAATCGAGTTGTTCAAATGAAGCCAACGATAATTGGAGTTTTCGAGATGTCATTAAAAATCATCAAGGGAAAATTATACATAGTGGACAGAAGATAATGATGTATAACATTTATATAAAGTATCGTAATGCAGGACACGTCAGAACAGGTAGTGTAACTTCAGCTGCTAACGATTTGGGAATTTCAGTTCAGTCAATGTGGAACACTGTTCTTGAGATGGACAAAAGGGGCACTTTGGCATCACCAACAAAAAAAAGAGAACGCAAGAGCACTTATGACAAATTAAACGATTTTCAGAAATCAACATTACGAAGAATAGTTCATCAATTTTTTCTTGCAAATGATGTACCTACCGTCGATAAAATCCTTGATGTAAGAATTTCTTTAGTGTGATACTTTATAATTTCTTAAGCACATATTAATTTTATTTATTAGAAAGTGCAAAATAATGAAGTGCTCCCTAGCATGCAGCGAACTACATTATACAAAACACTGACGGCATTAAATTTTGTTTGGGAAAAAAGATCAAGAAACCATTTATTAATAGAGAAAGCAGAACTGATCATATGGCGGCGTAAGTATTTAAACAGTGTTAGAAATTTTAGATTACAAGGGCGGACAATATACTATCTTGATGAAACTTGGGTGAATGCTGGTCACACTACTGCTAAAGTATGGAAAGACCAATCTATAACAAGTGCAGGTGAAGCTTTCAACAAAGGTCTCTCGGTAATAGTATACACTAATTTATATAATTATCGATTACTAAATTATAAATGTATTTTAGACAGGATTAAAAAACCCCTCAGGTAAAGGTAAGCGATTGATTATTCTTCATATAGGAAACGAGGCAGGATTTGTGGAAAATGGATTATTGTGTTTTGAATCGAAAAAAACTAGCGACTATCATGAAGAGATGAATTCAACTGTATTTGAAGAATGGATGGAGAGAATTTTACCCCTTTTGGAACCTAATTGTGTTATAGTAATGGACAACGCTTCATATCATTCAAGAAGAAAAGACAAGAGACCACTTAAAAGTTGGACCAAGTCGCAAATGATGGAATGGCTTGACGCACAAGGAATTCCAGCAGAACGGACAGAATTAAATGTAGAACTTTTCGGTAAATCTTATTCTTATATATCTTAATAATAAATTTGGTAATACATAACTCTGTTCATCATCATCTTCATCATCATTTGCACATTTTAGACTGTGTTTACATCAATAAAATTATAAATCTTTCAACAATTATTAATTATTATTGATATAAACATAACAAACACAGTAATCAAATATACCAATTTATTGGAATGGGGATCATTCAACTTAATCAGTGGGAAACTGAAAGGTAAGTTTTACTTTGCTACTTACAATATTGTATAATATGATCGTTATTACAACTGACCTAAATTTTAGCTAAAATAACGAACAATTTGGTAGGGAAGCCAGACTGTTCGTATGTGATAGATGAAATGGTTAAGTCCTCTGGAAGAGAAGTTTTAAGATTGCCTCCATACCATTGCCAATTTAATCCTATCGAATTAATTTGGGCACAAGTTAAGGGCTATGTTGCTGCAAATAATAAAACTTTTAAATTTGGTGATATGAAAGTCTTGTTTCAGGATGGTTTGAAAGCAGTTACACCTGAGAAATGGGCACAGTGTGTTAAACATGTTGTAAATGAAGAAAACTTTAGATATCCAGTGGACGATGCAGTAGAAGCAATGCAATTGGAATTTCAAGTAAACACAGGTTTTTCTTCTGATGAAGAATGCATGCCAGATTGAATCCTGAATTTATTTGAAAATATTTAATGTTGAACATCAACAGGAAAGTTTTTAAATAGTGTTGATGATATGAATTTTAATTTATTGTTTTTAAGGAAAATACTACAGTCAAAGAAGCAAACTATGGACGATAATGTAGTATAGAAGCAATTCAATTGGAATTTCGAATGAATACAACTTTTCAAAAATTGGTCGTATGTAATATATAAAAAGGTTATAAGCAATCTTGCTTGCTTTTATGATGTAAAGTTGTATGTAATGATGATGTAATTAAATAGTTCCTAAATAATTTTTTGTTCATTAAAATTATAATTAAGTTAATATTTAACGTATTAAACCCCCTCGTAGGTATGCAACCAATCATACTGTAATCAAACTTTTAAATCTCCCTATGTAAACCCGGCTTGCGTAGAAAGCGACATCTAAGACTAATCCAAACCCAAATAGACTATAGTTCTGCCGGAAGTGTCCATTTTTCTCTTATCTCTCCTGGTACCAACCTTTTTCAAAAATTTATGTTTCTCACTTTCAATTAAATATTACAGTCTTATTTTACAATTATTCCCAATTTTGTGTTTCCTGTTATGTGTTAAGTTACAATGTTATCCTCTTACGTCACATCCGTTAATGCAAAATCAGACAAAACCAATAAGAAAATTTTAAAATTGTTGACACGGCGCGAAACCCCTATCTGTCCCCCATTACGATTTTACCGAACCTGTGATCAACAAATTTGCAACGTGGCATAAATCCCTTAAAAATAGAAATAAAAAAACAAACTCTTTTTACAAAATTTCGTATCATAGCAATATATAACCCGTGTCCAATATATTCGCATACATTTTCACGAGCGCGTATTTTAAGTTCAATACCAACTTGCATGATCATGATTTTTTACAGTTTGACGTCGTAATGTTTAGGCAAACAAATAAGGGTCATATCAAATTTCTGTCACTTGTCATTACTTACAAAAATAATGAAGAAGTTTCGGAAGGTGATAATTGCAAAGTTTTTGAATGATGAGCGTCCGGGTGACATTTTTAAAAACCTGAAAAACCTCGGGATCAAGTGCGATTTTCTTTACAAAACCATGAAACGATTTTTTGAGACTTCATCTTCGGGTATTGAACCATCGTTCAATACGAAAATTGGCAGCCGATCTGAATATGTCCAAGGGATATGCGCACAACATTTTGAAAATTGATCTTGGGTGTCGCGCTTACAAGAAACGAAAGTTACACGGCGTTTCGAGAGCTTCTGAGGAAAAAAGACTTGAAAGAGCAAAAGCGAAACTTTTCTGGCACGCAGGTGATGACTTTCTGTTTTCTGACGAAAAACTTTTTGTTCTGGAACATCCTCACAATGTTTAAAATGATGGGTTGTGGGCAGTAAAGATACAGGGTATTCCCGCTAACCAGAAAAACGTCCCTATATTTCAGAATCCGCCCTCAGTGATGGTTTGGGGAGCAGTTTGTAAAACTTCCACTCGAATTCATCGACAAATGTGTTAAAATCAACGCCAAGTATTACTTATCAAACGGAATTTATGGAGAAAAATGTTTCCCTAAACTTACGACGCATCTTTGGAAACGATTGAACGTTTCTTAAACTTCTCGAGATTATACCAGTAAATAAATAATTCTGTAACTTGCATTTAACTAACATTTATTATTATACGTGTCGTCGTACTTGCATATCTGGCATAACTAACTACTGCACAGCACTACTGCGCTGCCTTACATTTTCGCGCCTGAACAACGATTATTATGTTTTCCAACAAAATGGAGTACCATCCCATAGAGCAAATAAGGTTCAAGCGTGGTGTCCTGCCAGTTTTACCAATTTTCTACTCAAGAATGAGTGGCCTCCCAGCTCTCCAGATTTGAACTTTTTAGATTTTTTTGTGTAGTCATACATGCTTTCGAAGATTAACGACAATAAAATCGCAAATCTGGACCAGTTCAAGAAAGTTATCCAGCGCGTTTGGGAGGAAATGCCAATTGAAGCCCTGCGTGTCGCTTGTGACGGGTTTGAGAAGCGTTTGAAGCTGGTTAAGAAGGTTAAAGGTGGAGTCTTTCCAAAACATTTATTGTGACCTTTCGTTATAAATGTACTTTCAATGCAATGCACTTTTTGACTAGCTAAACATTATCTAATTTTATTTATTTGATTTTGAAAGTGAATTCGAATTTATTGGACACGGTGTATATAAACAATTTTTCAAAATATTGCTCTTTCAAATTCATTTGCAAATTCAGTGCTCGAGTGGAAGCCATAAAAAATGAAGTTTACACAATCAACTGCCTTAAGTAGAAAAATAAATGTTTTGTTTTTCCCGACATTCCCGACATAAATAATGTCATCAGAGCAAATCTTCTCTATTTTGGATCCACCACAGACTCGACGAGGGTACTATTTCTTTATATATTAAAATTATTTTAAAAAATGTACGTATCTCCCTATCGAATTTATTTGTGAGTCTTAATAAGTTTATATGTACCATCAAACACTTCATAAAATTTTTTTTTAAACTAATTATCAGTTTCCATTTCGTTGAACTAACAATATGTCTTAAATTGCTATATTTCTGTTGTTTTTACATTTTAATAGTTCTGAAAATGAATCGAGAATCGGGTGTCCGAAATTACCCTTCTTTAGTACTAACTTCGGACATTTCACAATATTTTTTTTTACTTACGCTATAAAAATTAGGTATTTTTTAACGATATTAGATTGACCTATAAGCACTGGCACCTAAAAATAATATTTCATGACGATATTTTGATACATGGTATTTTATATTGAAAAAAAAACGTTAAAATCGTCCGAAATTACTCAACTTGACGGTATTTAATTCTTCCATAAGTTGTACATAGTGTTTTCGATCGGAGTACAGTTGCTTCAAAATGTATTTCAATTCGTCCCAATTTGAAAATTCTTTGTCTTTCAGTTGAGCCTTTGCATTTCCCGTTAATTTTGAAATAATAAATGCCATATAAGAGCATTCAATTGAAAATCGCGTGCTAATTTTATAGAATTGTCACAGTTACTCAAAAATTCATTTAATTCATGTCGAGAACCGTCGAATGATTTGGGAATTAAAGAACATAGAAACGTTAATTTATAGAACATAACACCAGGCATTTCGTCGTGATTTGAAGAATCGGTAGAATTAGGCATTTTTGATTTTGATAGTAGTAGATAGAAATAGAAATAGTAATGAAAATATAAATAATAATGGCAATAAAAAGTAAAGGAACTATTATCAAAAGTATGTAAGAAAAAGGACTTACAGTTTTAGGTTGTTGAATTTCTTCTCCACTTCTTATAGCGATATTTGAAGTAATCGTGAATTTCTTTTTTTTTTTTTCACTTGTGGATATCCCACTTCTGACACCAATTAATGTTGTGGGTTATTCGCCAACCAAAATTAATAAGTCACTTTTAAACTTCTTTATATTTATTGCTGAACGAAATACAGTATTGGTTTAGTAGATGATTGACTTGATCGACTATTGTACTACTGTTAGTATATTATTACTACTAATTAACTAACTACTACTGCGATCCTGTGGTCTTTCGGTTGCACTTTTATATAGTGTCTTATCCGAAATATATGAAATAAACATGTTTACTTAAAAGTTTTTTTTCCAATTATTGAACCAATTGGTTATTGATTAAATAAGTGTGAGAGTTCAAAAAAATATAATTATTCTATAAAAAAATATTTAAGTAAACATATTTTGACTTAATTAATGTGTTTATATAAATATAATTATTTGGTAATTGCTAAAAATAACACCGTTGGTGTAAATAAATCAGATAATTATGAAATTAAGAAAGTACAGTTATGAACAAAATTAATAATATTATTAAGGGTACCTGCCACAAGAGCTGCCAGGGGAAAATTGTGGTCCACTTATTGCTACTTTAAAAACAAGTTGAAACACCTCGGTCTCGTACAAAGTCGAGAAAGTGAGATAGTAAAAATCTGTCATTGCCTTCAACTTCAACGGATAATATTGGTAAGTAGTTAATTTAATTTTTTTCACATATACTTCATCTACTAGTGGGTACCTACCTATATTTTACAAAATTTCCAAAGCAAAACGAACTTCAAAAGTCGAAATATTTATGTTCTTAGTACTAGATAGAGACTAATGTCTGTTTGTATTGCTAAGTTTTGATTAATTTTTGCTATGTACATACATAAGTTCTCTAAGTTAAATTTATAATTTGATTGTTGTGTTCTATTTTCTGTAGATAATGAAATTGAATGGTTGAAATATAACTCGTCCCCATTTAATAAAGTAGTACAAAAGTGGACAATCACAAAATCATACCGATCAGTCAAACTCTCTACGACGAATATAGCATCTTACTTCACTTTGTTTCCAGGATTATCTCATCCTCTGGGATACTCGTTATTAACGTTAGATTTTGACAACACCTACTGTTAAGACGTATTTTAATTATGAACGTATATGGATCTAGTTGATGTTTTTTAAAAACCACGGCAACCACAAGTCTGTTAGTTCGTTGTATTTTTTTTGAGTTATAATGTTCTCTCGAATAAATTCTACCAATTTTCTTGTTCAATAATCATTTTACTTTGTGCAATAGCACACAAATTATTGTTTATCTAATTTCTTCAAAATTGGATCCCGTGACCTCTCGAGAGTGGGAACAGAATAAAGCAAGAGACGAAATATCTACTCTCACCGATATGAAACTATTTTTAACAAATAAAGCTGACTTACTCGAAAATTTAGAAATTAAGCATTCATCTACGGAATTTAAAGGTTCAAAGAAAATTGAATATTCACCAAAGCATTCTCGTTCGCCGATAATACAAAATAGTAAAACATTAAATTGTCCGATTTGCAACAAGTCTCATTACGTCAACGAATGTACAACATTCATCGACCTAAGTATGTATTTCAGATCGTACGAATAAAATAAAGGAATTAAAATTATGCCTCAACTGCTTCAGGAAAGGCCACTTTGTTAATGAATCCAGATCTAGCTTTTGTAGAACATGTAACCGAAAACATCACACTTTATTACACCCAATAGTAACTCCAGTCACTAATGCACCACCTCAAACAACTTCGGAACAAGTAATTGATAAACAATCTACCACAATATCAGCATTTGCATCTCACACAAGTAACGTGCTTTTATCCACAATTAGAGTTTTAATCGCAGACGCCAAAGGCACGCCTCACATTGTAAGAGGAATATTGGATGCAGGAAGTCAGTCCTTATTTATGACCAAAAGCACTGTTAAGTACCAAGTAGTATACTTTGGTGTGTTTTGGGTTGCCGCGCGCAGTTCATTAAGAGCTTTAGACATTTTCTCACCGAATTGCGCATGAGCAGCATTACATTATTATGCGTTTTGTTTTGAAGCGAGTGGTCAGGTTTAACGACCACAATAAATAAATATTTAATAAACCTAAGTGTCTTCTTTATTAAAATAAATCAAGAAAATCAGATACAGTCCAAACAGAAGAACATTGGTCCTTCCAACCGATTTGAATTAGTTTGTGAAAAAAAAAACGTGTTTTGTGAAATTCAACCACGAGGTCAAGGCGTGGCATGGTACAAGCGGCCTGGTTGGAATCCATTTTTACACGAGGCAAAGGAGCGTGGAACGGAAGAAATCTCCAGTGGTTCCTCAATCCAAAAGTATCCCATGAGTAAGAACCTTTACTTCCTATTGTTTATTTATACCTTCAATTTGAACTAAAAAGTCATTTTCGCGGTCGCGTATATATAAAGCATGGAGGGTTTAAGAAGGAGACGTGGGGTTATAAAGAGTCAGCTGACTCGTTTTAAAAGCTACTACAGCAAAATTAATTTAAATGAAATCTCAGAAAACGTTATCTCTGAATTAAATGAACGGGTAGAAAAGTTTCAACCCTGTTGGGCAGAATTCAATGAGCTGCAATCTCAAATTGAAGAAGCAGCAGAGTCCACTGAAGTCGATGCTTCAGAACGGGAAAAATTTGAAAATGCATATTTTCAATTAATGGCAAACGTTAAAGTTTTATTAAACAAAGCAAAGTCCGACTCCAGCAATGACTTGAGTCGAAACGCGGCCGAGGTCAATTACAGAAGGGGTGCGGTTAAGCTCCCAGTTATTAAAATTGGAACGTTTGATGGGCAGTATCTGAATTGGTTAGGTTTTAAAGACAGCTTTGAAGCATTAATAAATTCGGATCCGCAAATTCATAAAATACAAAAGTTCTTGTATTTACGTTCTTCGGTGCAAGGAGAAGCTGCTGAAGCAATCCAGGCAATTGAGTTATACGCGGACAACTACGATGTTGTTTATCAAATATTAAAAGAGCGATACGAAAAAAAAATCGCTGATATTCATATCACATAAAGGCAATTTTCGATTGCCCAAGCATGCAAAGGGAAGCCTTTGGGGAGTTAAGAAAGGTATTTGACACCTTCAACAAACGCTTAAGATCCTTAAAAACATTAGGTGAAAACGTAGATAGTTGGGATAGAATAATAATCTATATGTTGTGTAGTAAATTTGATTCCACCACAGCGCGTGACTGGGAATCGTATAAAATTGAAACGGAGTTACCATGCATGAATGACATGAATAACATTTTAAAGGAAAAATGCGAAATATTAGAAAAGGTGGAAAACAACAAAACGGAAAAACAAAAAATTCACAATAACAAAAAGTCAATTAGCAATAGTTTTCATAATAGTAATAATAATAATTTTAAGCTAGTTTGTTTTTATTGCAAGGCGGAACACGCGGTGTATAAATGTGACGAATTTTTCAAGTTAGCGGTCGAAGATCGGATCGCTGCTGTTAAAAAGCACAAATTGTGCATGATTTGCTTCCGAGATACGCACTTTTCGTAGAAATGCAAGGTTGCAAAGAAATGTTTTAAATGCGATAAAGCACATAACACTTTGCTGCATACTAATGAAAGGCCCTCTGAACCAGCAACAGTGACACTGGTCAGTGCAGGTAAGGGGGAGGAAAGCGAAGCCGGTGCGATATCCGTAAATAATTTTAGTGAAATGACAGTGTCAGTCTCACAAGTGTTACTTGCAACTGCAATTATAAAGATAAGGGTAGAAGGTAAAATCGTAAATTGCCGGGCATTATTAGACAGCGGGTCTCAAAGCCATTTCATAAAAGAAAGTCTATTTGAAAAATTAAATTTACCAGAGACAAGGATAAAGCATTTAGTCAAGGGTGTCGGACAAACCTTAACCAATTGTTGTATATGAGGTAGCACTTAATAGTATTAATTAAACTCAGTAATAGATTATGTAAATGAACTAACTTTATTCTTGTATCTACTAACATCACATGTTAACTTGAATCTAATTCTGTCTCATTCTTTACAATGGCGTACTGCCCTCTATATAATAATATTTACACTAATATAACACTTCCTCCCATCACAACATTTTTACATCTGCAGTCGGTCAACAGGTTTGCGAACTCGCGTAGAGCGTCTCAAAATGACTGGCTCATCATCAACAGGCATTTGTACCGACTGGTTCGCATACCCATTTTCACCTGAACTACTACAAACAGTACTATCACCAGTAGCTGCATCAGTAGATACAGAAGTATTGGGACACTGCACCTCTTCTGATCCCGACTCTATATTGGGAACAAAAGAATCAATTGCAGGTAATATAGGAGTATTTTGACCAATTAATCTGATTTGGTCCAAATGTCGTTTCCAAATTCTTCCGTCATCTAACTTTACTAAGTAATGCAATTTACCCAATCGTTCAATTACTTTACCAAATCTCCATTTTGTATCATTACAATAATCACGTACAGAAACACGCGAGTCAATATCAAATTTACGTATAGGAATGTGTGATTGCATTGTCTCATTTATATTGTTTTGAATGGGTTTTATTAAATCCAAACGTGTTCGTATTTCACGGTTGAACATAAGCTTAGATGGGGAAACTTTAGTAATGCTATGAGGCATACGCCTGTACTGTAACAACATTTGATTTAGAACCTTATTTCTATTTTTCTTATCCGGTTGTAATGCTCTAATCGATTGTTTCAGAGTCTGTACGCATCGCTCTGCCAAACCGTTTGTGGCAGGATGGTAGGGAGCACTCAAACAATGTTTAATTCCGTTTAATCGTAAAAAACTTTTGAATTCGGTTGAAACGAATTGCCTACCATTATCACTAACTAGTTTCTCTGGTATACCGAAACGTGAGAAAATATCTCGGCAAATCTTAATTGTAGTATTTGAAGTTATATGACTCGTTTCAACAATTTCGGGCCAACGTGAATATGCATCAACTAATATAAAATAGTAGGAACCGTAGAATGGTCCCGCGTAATCTACGTGAACACGTTTAAATGGAATATCCACTTTTTCCCAAGAATGAATAGAAACAGTTGTAGGATTATTTCTGGTTTTATTACATTGTGAACAATTCTTAGCTAAATTCTCTATGTCAGAATCTATATCTTTCCACCAACAATAACTACGAGCTAAACCCTTCATTTTGATAATTCCAAAATGTGCAGCATGTAATTCGTGCAAAATGCGTTTTTGCAATGACCCTGGTATCACTACTCTTTGTCCTCGTATTATACAACCCTGTTGTAAAGAAAATTCATTTTGATCAATACCAAATCGGAAACCTTTTTCAATACTTTTACCCGTTTGTAATGCATGTAATAAAATTTTTAAATGAACATCATTTTTAGTTTCCCAAGCTAACTCTGAAATAGTAATCGGTAGTGTTTCTATTTGGTGTATTTCAAATAAATCTGGTTCATCAAAATCAGTAACTAAATTTTCAGATTTACTTGGTAATCTCGACAGACCGTCTGCATTGCAATGAGAATCGCTTCTTTTGTATTTAATGTCGTAATTAAAAGCTTGTAAGTAAATAGCATAATGTTGCATACGTGATGCTGAAAGTATGGGTAAACCTTTCTTTGGATTAAAAATTTGGAGTAACGGTTTATGATCTGTGTAAAGTGTAAATCGGTTTGCATACAAATATTGAAAAAATTTACGTATTCCGAATATTATAATGTAAGCTTCTTTGTCAATTTGTGGATATTTTTGCTGCGTAGCTGACAAAGTTTGCGAAGCAAATTGTATAGGACGTTCAATTCCATCTGGGTATAAATGTGATAATACAGCTCCTACACCATAAGGAGAAGCATCAGTCGCTAAAATTAATGGTAATTTAGGATCGTAGTGGACTAAAATGTCTGAAGATTGCATTTTCTCTTTAACCAATTCAAAAGATCTTTGACATTCTTTATGCCAAACAAATTTTACATTATTATGAAGTAATTGATTTAGTGGAAACAAAATTGTACTTAAATTAGAAAAGAAACGACCGTAGTAATTAACCAATCCGATAAATGCTTTTAATTCTGTTTTATTTGTAGGGATAGGTGCATTTTGTATTGCTTCAACTTTGGCTTTCATTTTATGAATACCATCTTTATTTATCAGGTAACCGCAATATTCAATTTTGTCCGCAAAGAAAATAGATTTCTCTAAATTTACATGCAAATTATGTTCATGTAATCTTTTTAAAACTTCTTCTAATCGCTTAAGATGAATTTCATCAGTTTCACCCGTTATTTTTATATCGTCGAGAAAAACTGTAGTACCTGCGATACCTTGTAAAATATTTTCCATCTGCCTTTGCCATATCGCGGGTGCAGACGAAACACCAAACATTAATCGGTTACATTGGTACAACCCTTTATGTGTATTTAAAGTAAGTAAATGTCTATCCTCGGGAGCAATTTCCAAATGTAAATAAGCTTTACTTAAATCAATTTTTGTAAATTTCTTACCACCTGCCATAGACGCAAATAATTCGTCAATGGTAGGTAAAGGATGTTCGTCCACTTGAATAAATTGATTTATTGTAACTTTAAAGTCTCCGCAAATTCGTATCTTATTATTTTTTACTACAGGTACAATTGGAGTAGCCCAATCTGACGAATTAACTTTTGTAAAAATCCCTTGATTTACTAAATTATCAAGTTCGGTCTCAATTTTAGACATAAGTGCAAATGGTACAGTTCGAGCTTTAATGAATATAGGCTGAACGTTTGGTTTCAATCGTAATTTTGCTTGTAATCCCTGAATTTTGCCTATACCCGGTTTAAAAATTGATTCGTATTTAGTAATTAAATTGTCTACCGCGGTATTATTTGTAATGGAATCTAACTTGTAAACGTTTTCCTCCCATAAATCAAAATTCATCTGCCTAATCCACTCTCTACCTAGTAATGGTTCTCTATTAATTGTTACAATGTATAGATTTAAATTGTATAAAACCTCTTTGTATAAAACACTGCAACACACATATCCTAAAACGTTTAAAGATTTGCGGCAAAATGTAATTAACTTTAAATTTGTGTTCTGAATAGGTAAATTTGGAAAAAGTAACTGATATTGTATCTTACCCATTACCGATACTGAAGCTCCACTATCAACCTCCAACTTGACTCTTTGACCATTCAACATTAGGTCTGTATAAAATTTATTTCGAAATTGATGGTGTTCGGTGGTTTCCAGTGCCACAATTTCTTCTGTATCCACCAAATGCGTATTAGCTCTAAGTGCTTTAGTACAAACACTTCTTAAATGACCTTGGATATTGCAAAAATTACAAATAAAATTAATTTTTGGACACTTGTTTGCCAAATGGTTTGAATCGCCACACCTATAACATTTGTTATTTTTAAAATTATTATTAACCCTTTGCTTCCCTCCTGCGGTACTTGAAGTAGTATTGTAAATTCATTTTTTTCTATTCTTCACTGGACGTATGGTATTTATGGTATGTACTGGCGTTTCCTGGCGATGTAATTGCGCTGCATCTCGAGCCGATAACTCCATACTAGCAGCTGTGCTGAATGCTCCATCTAAATTTAAATCTCTTGTTTCCAGTAGTCGGTTTTGAATTTTTTCACTTCTTAATCCAAAAACGAATTGATTGCGTAAAGCTGTTTTTAAATAATTTCCAAATTTACAATTTATTGCAAGCTTCTGTAATGCTGTGAGAAATTCTTGTACACTTTCTCCTTCCAATTGTTTCCGTTGATGGAATCTAAAATTTTCAGCGATTTCTAACGGAGCAGGACTGGAATAATTCTTCATTAGGTCAACCAAATCCGAATAAGGCTTTGTATTGGGGTCCTCGGGAGCCAACTTGTCGCACAAGATATCGTAAGCCTCAGGTCCCATATAATGTAGTAAATAAGGTACCTTTTTTGTAGCATCAATATTGAATATAGTGAAGGCACTTTCCATTCGTTTAACCCATCGTTCCCATTGAAATTTTGTATTTTCGAATAATTCGATGGTGAACACATTTTGTACGGTAGTAGTAGCAGCCATAGTAGATACTCGTATATGCAAATAATTCTTTAATTGTAGGTAAGGAACCCTCGTCCATAAAAATTGTAATGATAATTTTGTACTTAATTGTAATTGTAAATTGTAAAAAATGAAATATATTTCTTCCTTTCGAAATTGTAAAATATGAACGTCGTAAAATTAAAATATTTTCTTATCTTGCAAAACTTTTCAATCTTGTAACCTTGAAAAATTTTCTTCGTTGTAATAACCTAATAACTGATTTGTTATATTTCGTATTGTAAAATGTTCCTTTTTGCATGGATTCGAACAATCTCGTCGCCAATAACTGTTGTATATGAGGTAGCACTTAATAGTATTAATTAAACTCAGTAATAGATTATGTAAATGAACTAACTTTATTCTTGTATCTACTAACATCACATGCTAACTTGAATCTAATTCTGTCTCATTCTTTACAATGGCGTACTGCCCTCTATATAATAATATTTACACTAATATAACACCAATATTAACCAATAAGAAAGTAAATATAACGTTTATGTCATGTTACAACGATTTTAATATGAATATTGATTGTTTGATATTGCCAAAAATAACCGAAAGACTGCCTATGGTGTCATTTGATAAAACAAAATTAAACATACCTGATGGCATAAAATTAGCGGACCCGACGTTTAATCTATCAAACGAAATTGACGTATTATTAGGCTCTCATGTATTTTGGTCAATAATGCAAAGTGGTCAAATAAAATTAGGTAAAAATCTACCAACCTTACAAGAAACCAATTTAGGGTGGTTGATAGCGGGTAATAGGGGCGACAGCTCTACTTGTAACGGGACGACTAATCATGTCAGCATCGCACCGAGCGACCAGGTTATTGATAACGAACTAACCAAATTGTGGGAACTCGAGGAAGTCGAAAGTAAAGACAAACTGATGCTGATGTCGCCTGATGAAAGGTATTGTGAAAAACATTTTGCCGAAACGACAAAACGCGATAACAAGGGTAGGTTCATTGTAAACATCCCGTTCAAGGAATCTGTACATAACTTGGGTGAATCGCGAGAAATGGCAATAAAACGGTTTTATCAATTAGAGCGAAAACTAAAGCGAGACGGAGTACGTTATGTTTATGAAAGATTACAACAACGACGGTCATATGCGGGAGACCAACGATAGCGAAGCTCAAAGGGAAGGTTATTACATACCGCATCATGCTGTCATCAAGAGTACGAGCATTACAACTAAATGTCGCGTTGTATTTGACGCGTCGGCAAAAACGGATAGCGGTCTATCATTAAACGATGTCCAATTTAATGGGCCATCATTGCAAAGGGATATATTCACGATCCTAATTAGATTTAGAAAGTTTAAGCTGGTCATGACGACAGACATAAAAAAAATGTATCGTCAAATTTTAATTGATGAGAGTCAGCGCATATTTCAAAAAATATTTTGGCGTGAAGAGCGCTATTGTGAATCTCACTTTGTAGACACTCATAAGCGCGATATCAATGGCCGCTTCACAGTAACTATTCCATTCAAAGACACTCCAGACAAATTAGGGGACACATTCAAAATTGCTACACGCAGATTATATAATTTGGAAAAACGATTCAATTCAGATATTAATTTCAAGACATCTTACATCTCATTTATAGACGAATATATGGTTTTAGGACATATGTCGGAATCTAGCGAAAACGAAAATAAATTCTCTTATTACATACCTCATCATGGAATTTTAAAAGAAGAAAGTCTAAGTACGAAGCTCCGAGTAGTCTTCGACGCGTCAATAGTATCAACCTCAGGTTACTCACTGAATTCTTTACAAATGGTCGGTCCCACTATTCAACAAGATCTTTTCTCAATCTTATTACGATTTCGCAAATATTTATATGCATTTACTGCCGACGCGACGTGGAGAAGATGTACAGACAAATTTTTATTACTCCAAGTCAACGACAACACCAAATGATTCTTTGGAGACATACTCCATCTGAAAACATAAAACAGTACGAACTCAATACAGTTACTTACGGTACGGCATCTGCACCTTTTCTTGCCATTAGATGTTTACATCAATTAGGTATCGACTGCGCTAATACTCATCCTCGAATCTCAGACATCATTAAAAACGACTTCTACGTCGATGACGTGTTATCAGGTGCAGACACCCTAACGGAAGCTCAAACTAATTGCTCCGAATTATTCTCGATTTTAATGTCAAGGGCATTCAAACTTACAAAATGGATATCAAACCATCCCCAAGTACTCAACAAGGTTGAAAAATCAAATGTTCGTCCTTTAGCTTATGAATTCACACAAGGTCAGACAAGGACTTTGGGTCTTGTTTGGTCTTTTCACAATGACACACTAACGTATCGCATTTCTAAATTCAATAGTCACAATATCACGAAACGAATAATACTCTCCGAAGTGTCACAAATATTTGACCCTCTCGGGCTCTTAAATCCATGTATTGTTCCCGCAAAATTTCTTTTGCAACAATTATGGTCAGAAAAGTTGTCTTGGGATGACTCTCTTCCGCACCTTTTAGAAAAGCAATGGATTGATTTAAGGACAGATTTATGTTATTTAAATGATCTTCAGATCGATAGGAAGGTAATTTGTAAAAACCCTCAACGCTTAGAATTAAACGGCTTCTCCGATGCGTCCTTACAAGGCTACGGTGCTTGCGTGTACCTCCGCTCTAAAGACGAAAGTAATATTCATCATGTAAATTTATTATGTTCACGCAACCGAGTTGCTCCTTTAAACCCGTAACAATCCCACGATTGGAATTGTGCGGAGCAGTTGTTCTAGCAAAGTTAGTTTTTCTGGTTCAAAAGGCTTTAAACATCACGTTCCATGATGTTTTTTTGTGGACCGACTCCACAATAGTTCTAGGCTGGCTGCAGACGCCAATAAATTTTCTCAAACCGTTTGTTAGTCACAGAATCGCAGAAATTATGGACCACACGCCAACATCCAAATGGAATCATGTTCCCACAGAATCAAACCCAGCAGATATATTATCTCGTGGTATTTCACCAATAAAACTTAAACACAATTTATTATGGTGGCATGGGCCTTTATGGCTCTTGAATGATCTCAAAACTTGGCCTTGTTTAAATAACAAAATTAATCAGGAACTTCCTGAACTCAAAAGAGAAAAACATTCTTTAACCACTTGTAAATTCTCAAAATTTCCATTTGACAAATTTTCAAATTTGTCTCACCTTCAACGGGTCGTAGCATATGTTTTACGATTTAAACACAATACATTAAGTTCTAAACTAAATAGAAACTTTGGCCCTCTTTCTACAACTGAATTACAAACATCGTTACACTGTCTTGCTAAAATAGTTCAGGCAGAAAACTTTAATCACGAATTGCATTTACTAGAAAAAGGAAAGCTGTTAAAGGGAACTAGTAAAATTTTAAATCTCAGCCCATTTTTGGATGAAAATGGACTGTTACGTGTGGGAGGACGTCTTCAAAATTCAGAAATGTCATATGCAGCAAAGCATATCTTATTTTACTTCCGCATAATCATACTTTTACAAAACTTTTCTTCAAAAGAGAACACATTGCTTTATTCCATGCTGGGCCACAGTTGTTGCTTTCGTCAATCCGCCAAAAATTTTGGCCAGTATCGGGTCGCAACATTGCTAAACAAGTTGTACGTCAATGCGTCAAATTATTTAAGGCTTCACCGAAATCTATTAACCCCTTTATGGGTAATTTACCTTCACAGCGCGTGTCTCCGGCACCTCCATTCTCGAGAGTAGGCGTAGATTACGCTGGTCCAATTTTGATTAAAACTGCTCAAGGACGTGGGTGCAAAACCTATAAATCTTACATTTGTCTATTTGTATGTTTAACCACTAAAGCTTTGCATTTGGAATTGGTAGGGACTTGACTACACAATCTTTTATTTGATGCTTACGTCGCTTGGCAGCTCGCCGAGGAAGGCCCTCTGAAATTTTCTCTGACAATGGCAGAAATTTCATTGGAACCAATTCGGAATTAAATGAACTTGCTCAATTTTTAATTCAAAACGAAAATGAGATTTCTGAACGCATTGCTAATGAAGGTACCACTTGGAAATTTATTCCGCCGTACAGCCCACATTTTGGTGGACTCTGGGAGGCAGGAGTCAAATCATGTAAGTCATTACTTAAAAAAATCATTAATAATTCACTTTTAACTTATGAGGAGCTTAATACGTTGCTAATTCAAATAGAAGCTATTCTTAATTCTCGACCTCTTACTCCTCTCTCTTCCAACCCAAACGATTTGCAACCATTGTGTCCGGCGCACTTCCTGATTGGAAGACCGATAACTGCAATGCCTGACCCTAATGTTTTGGAGCTGCCAGAAAATCGTTTATCAAAATTTCAAAGAATTCAACAAATGCAACAGCAATTCTGGCACAGATGGACCAAAGAATACTTAACCGAATTGCAAAAAAGATCAAAATGGCACTCATCAACTGGTAACATCCAAATTGGAACGATGGTTCTCATCCGAGATGACAATCTTCCTCCATTAAAATGGAAAATTGGACGGATCGAACTGGTTCACCCGGGTGTTGATGGAATAGTTCGAGTCGTGACCATCCGGACCACCGAAGGACTAATCAAACGTGCCACGAATCGAGTTTGTCCTTTACCAAATGAATAAAGTTTAGTGAAGTACGGTAAAATAAGTTAGTTCGCCAAAAAAAGATTTTATTTACTTGTATTCACACATTGTTTTATGTTAATATTTATGCTAATGTTAATACTGTTCAATTTTGAAAGTATGCCCTTTCAACGTCCGTCGGGGGGCATGTTAGGACGTATTTTAATTATGAACGTATATGGATCTAGTTGATGTTTTTTAAAAACCACGGCAACACAAGTCTGTTAGTTCGTTGTATTTTTTTTGAGTTATAATGTTCTCTCGAATAAATTCTACCAATTTTCTTGTTCAATAATCATTTTACTTTGTGCAATAGCACAAACAGCGACACGGTGTACAAAGCCGAATCAATCCTCTACACCTACAAAAATAAAGACAATATTTTATTTGCGAAGTGGTCAACAATTAGCAGTGTAATTGTGACGTTGGCGAAAAAAAAAGGATAGCTATATAAATAAAATATTATTAGAATTAAATGACAAACCAGGTAATAAAATTTTAGTTAACTATATAAGAATTGTACCTACATTTATAGTGGCCGTAGAAAGTATTCGTACACTCTATGTTAGCAATGTAAATTGTACCTTTTGAATACCTTTTTTGTCATATAAAAAGCGATTTTACGACGAGACTTTTTAGACATTTTATGTTGCAAATTTCATTGCTTTCAACTTTGTATAGAAATAAAATTTAAGACAATGAAATTTTCAACAAAAAAGTCTAAAAATTTTTACTGTAAAATCGATTTTTATATGACAAAAATGGTCTTCAAAAGGTACAATTAACATTAGTGTACGAATACTTTCCACGGTCACTCTATGTAATAATATTTTTATGTTGTTTTAGAGGATTTAATAGCTTTGAGCATTTTACCGTTAAAGTTTAACATTATAAGTATAAAATGTAAAGCACCTGAGAAACACTGGTGACCATCGAAACCAGAAGTTCACAGTTCATTTTTACTTCATTTAAAGGTAAATTAAATTCTCGTACTAATCATTTACTGACTATTAAAATTTCAGAATATAAATGATTTAGAACCAGCCTTATCCTTACGTGAACAGAAGTATTGCAAATATAAACTGACAACGCAACCACTTCCGGTGATCATAGGTGGTGAGCTGGGCAAAATTAATGCCTGTTATGTTTGTGTTAACGAAACGAGATATAAAGTAGAAAGTCCGCTGAAGGCAGTGGATATACGCTTTAAAATATTTCATGTTCTTATGCAGAATATCCAAAAGAATGTGATTCTACGTGGATGTTTATTCAAGAATATATATACGGTATTAAAACTGAATTTGACAGAAAATATGTAGCCGTTTCTTCTCTCATTTCAGATATAGAATTAATTCTTTCAAACTAAGTAATCGGTTCATTATTGATTGAATAGGTATACACAAATACTTAGTTCTTTATTATTATTTTTTATGGTACATATATTTGTTGTATTTAAAAATGGCTTCATGTTATTATTGTAAATTCTACACAAATTCCTTAAAATCGTTTACATGTCATTTCAAAATTTGTCATAAAGAAATTGAACATAACTACAGTTGTGGAGAACAACAGTGTTGCAGAGTATTTTCCTCTTGGACTACTTTTAAAAGGCATTTACTTTATCATATTAAAAACTCTAATTTAATCACCAGAACATGCAGAAAACACAAATGTTCAAGAAGAACATACAGAGGAGCAGACAAATGTTCAAGAAACTATTACAAAAGCAAACTCGGGTAAGAATTGTATTGTAAATGAAACTCACGATAACATTAATCACATTATTGATGAAACATTTAAGCTTGGTTTGAAGGATAAAATGATTTATTTTATGTCGGAGATGTATAATAATTCTCTGATCCCAAGAAATTTTATTCAGTTTATTATAAAAAAATTTCAAGAATTATTTTGTGAAGACATTCTCCCTTATATTAGTAATAAAATGGTAAAATGTTTAAGTCAATGTAACCATTGCAATAATCATGATAATTTGAGTGAAGAACTGCAATCGATAGTTGGTATTTGTGAGCATCTGCTTGATGATCTCGACACTGAATATAAAAGATTTAATTATTTTCAAAAGCATGGAAAGTTTATTGAACCACAAGACTTTATTATTGGTTATAAAAATATTTTTACCCCTTCTAAAAACGGCACAGTTTTGACAACTAAAGCAGTTAAAGGTATTATTATACCTCTTAGAAAATTGTTAAAATTGTTATTTGAAAAAGATGGTGTATTTTTTTGACCCAACAGTTTATTGAAACTTTACGATCTTCAAATACTTATCAAAATTTTATTCAAGGACCTTTATGGCAAAGTAAAGCTCGCGAATATTACGAAAATAACAGGCTTGTGTATCCTTTGTTCTTGTATTTTGATGATTACCAAGTTGGAAATTCTCTGGGTTCCCACTCTGAAGCAAATAAACTCGAAGCGATCTATATTTATATTCCATGTCTTCCCCAAGATTTATTTCCAGCTTTGAATAATATTTTTCTTGTTTCTTTATTTTATTCAAAAGACCGAAAACATTTTGGTAAGAATATTATTTTAAATCCGCTCATAGAAGAATTAATTTTTTTACAAAATAATGGTATAGATTTAACGGTTAACAACAGGCCAGTAAAGCTTTATTTTAAGTTGGGATTAATTATGGGAGATAATTTGGGTATCCATTCTATGTTAGGCTTTTCTGAAAGTTTTATGTGTAATTATTCCTGCAGATTCTGTAAAATTCATAGAAACGATTCTAAGAATGTTACAAATACTAATAATTTACTTCTAAGAACTCCTGAAAACTATGAAAGTGATTTCAATTTGAACAATATTTCTTATACTGGACTGAAAGAAAATTGCGAATGGCATGCTCTTCAAGGATTTCATTGCACTACTAACTATGTAGTCGACGTAATGCATGATATATTTGAGGGCATTTGTATATACGATATTTCTGCTTTTCTTAAAATTTTAGTTTTTTAATACAAATTATTCACAATTGAATAATGTTGAATAATCGTTTAAGATCATTTGATTTTGGTCACGAGAACTCTAACAGGCCCACATTATCAGTTTTGGATGGTAACAACATAAAAATTAGGATGTCTGCAAACGAAATGATATGTTTTGTAAGATATTTGGGGCTTCTTATAGGTGATTTTGTACCCAGAAATTTCGAGGTATGGCAGATCTGGATTTCGAGAAATTACAGATATTACCACTATTCCAAATTTACATTTTACGGAAGGACATAGATTACAAATTTTTATACAAGAATATCTAGAATTGGTAAAACAATATCTTCATGATTTTAAACCCAAACACCATCATCTATTGCACTACGCTTTAGTATATGAACAATCTGGTCCACTAGTTCATTTGTGGGGTATGTTATTTGAACAAAAACATAGGCAATCAAAACTTACATCAAACATTTCTGGGTTTTATCAGAATATCATTCACACATTATCTATTAAAGCGCAATTGAAATTATTCCACCAGCTTATCAGACCACTGAATGAAGACGAAAATCTCGTTTATTCAGATTCGAGTCCAATTAATATCACAGACCATCAAAAATATTTTGCTGGATGTGATCAGCAAAATGTTGTGCTTTTGAAAAAATTTAAAAGGTATGGTGTTACATACAAAACAAATGTCATCTTACTTATTGACTCCAGTGATATGCTACTATTTGGAAAAGTTAATAAAATTTTTATGTGCAATAAAAAAGATTTATACATTTTATATACTGAATATGAAACACTGTGCTTTGATCGTTCATGCATTTGAAATTTCACTTTCTATAAATACGGATGTTCAAATTATCGCGTTTAGAGATATACATGATTTCGAGCCTTGTTTATTAACTAAATTGGAAAATAAAGAATTAATTTCTGTAAAACATTGTCCATAATACTTGTAAATTTCGATTTCAGTGCGAATATTAAATTTAAATTTTTAAAAACCAACTAATCCAATTGTATTTCTTATAGACTATAAGAGCTAGCGACGGTTTTGAATTACCAACTTGAGGAGTTACTAATTTTTTTTATGATAGATAAATAATCTGTCATGATCGACAGACGGATAGACTTTTGGTTAAAAATAGTCCAAAGGGTTAAAACTTTAAAATACTTATGTGATTTCAGAAGTTCTGCTAACTTGACTATATTATGATGATATTTTAAAATTTTTTATGTGTTCTAATAATTTATTATTAAGAGTTTAGAAAGTATTTTATTTTTAAGTTTGATGTTAGATAGATGTCTATACCGCGAGTGTATCGACTCAATTTATTCAAAGACCTACGATTTTTGCTTTAGGGATCTACAATCTCCACATCTTTGTCTAAATCGAGTTCATATAACCGGCACTGTAATATGTTAGTAATTAGTAGTATATCTATAATTTTTCATTTGTTTTTAATTAATAAATATTTACTACAATAAATACAAACTATCAATTACCTACCCTTAAAATCCACTACACTTTTTCTAACATGTGCTACAATTTTGTAGCAATTTTTACAATTTAAGTACGAAACCTACAACTAAAATACACACATTTTTGTTACAAAACAATATCGTTTAGTACTATAATTTTTGTAACCGTGTTCTATAATTTCTTCGATATTTACTACAATACATAGTATTCTTCTCAAAATATTGTAGCAGAAAACGAAAGAAGTGATTGCAAAATGTTACTTACAGAATATTATTCTTTCCTAAATAATGATTGTACGAAAAGCTAAAATTTATAGTAAAAAGTAACATTTCATTTTTAACGCTTAATACAAAGTATTAGTAAAAAAAAGCAAACTTATGGTTTTATGAAATAAAAAATATAGAATGATCATACACGTTTGTCGAACATTTTACTGTAACAGCGTTTTGATAAAATTAAATTCATATAACTTTGTATGACTTAATGTTACAATAAAGTTAAGACAAAACTTGATAAAATAATAACATAAGTTGTTCCTAGTTCATATTGTAATACAATTTGTAGCGATCATTTTGATAATTGTATTGTAATTTATATAATTTTTTTCTCAGTATATAAAAGTGGAAGTGCCTTATATTTAAAACCGTATTCAAAAAACTGAATAATTTACCTCGGAGACAGCTAACTGATATAGATTTAAGAAAACATGCTCAAGATATCCCACATTTTAGAGGAATGTTTATGAGAGATCAACTTCCAAAAAACCCTAAAAGAATTGAGTGCGGAATTATTAATTTAGATATTAATTCTGGAAGAGGAACTCATTGGGTAGCTTACATAAAAAATAATATTTTGACAGCTTCGGAGATCTTCGTCCTCCTACCGAGGTCGTTAAATATTTAAAAAATTGTAACATTACGTATAATTACGAAAGAACTCAAAATTTTGGTTCGGTAATTTGCGGTCATCTTTGTTTAAAATTTCTATATAACAATTTTATACTATCAATTAATTCTCTTAATTGTATCGACGAGTTTGAACGAGTAGTATAGGCATTCTAGCGATACTATGGAGAAGAAGGAGAAGTAGAACTGTGAAGAACACATTGGAAAAACATTTGAAGGGCACAGGGGAAGAAGGCGATTAGTCACTTTTTGTAAATTTTCAGGAGAGCGTTTTAAAATATTTAAGCCTGTGCCATTTGCTTCATTATGTTCTGGGCTCTTTGATATTTCATACTATATATCATTATAGCTTTTTACATCACTATGTAATATTACAATGGTTCATGACTTCTACTTATTAAGAAAATTACATATTTTCAACTTGACCACAAAGCAAAATGTGCAAAAAGGGGGAATGTCAACCAAATTTATACCTATACAGCATAGCAAACAATTTTTTTACAAATTTTTATAACTGAACTTAAGTTTTATTTATAAAAAATACTAACTAAAAATACATGAAAATATTTTGTTTAATTCATTTTATGTTCTCTTTGGTTTTTTGGTATTAGGTTCTGGCAACTTTTCCATTTTTTTTCGTAATAGTATTAATACCGCGTGGACATAACTCCTTTTTGCTTTGTACGAATAATTTTCAAACCTTTATAATTCCAGACTAAAATTATTTTTTCTTATGACAAATATGTTGTTGATAGTATTCACTTTAAGCTACAAGATAGCGCAAAAATCTAATTTTTTCATTTTACTGACTTCCCAGTGAAGACATGACCTTAATTTGACGTCACACGTAAGTCATGAAGATAATAAAATTTGACGTAAATTTGACTTTATTCATGATCCATATATGATGTCATGTTGTATGACACCATTATGACATCATACTGACATAAAATTTGACTCTCATATGATGTTTTAGCAATTGCAGTTATTGCTATTAATTTAATCAAACGAAACGGTTGCTGATCACTATTTATTTACACGATAATATCTCCGTCGTCGCCGGTTGCTTGCTTGTTACTTGCTACGTTAATGCGTTACTAATGAGTTCCTCCTGGCGTCTCCACGGTAATTCCAAAAACCGTTGGTACTCCTGCAGGAAATTCCTAGCGCCCTCTATACTTGCGTAGGAGAAGTGCCGCGCTAATTGTCCTTAGCGCCATCTCTGGGGTGGTACCGAACTATGGTCGCCACACTGTCCCCCCCCCAGTGAGGTGGTCGATGACTGCTGAACGTTGAAGAGTGTTACCTAGATCAGGATGGCGTTACATGGTATTACATACATATGATAAAAATATTTACAATAAATAACAATAATAATATATACAAAAGCGGATTAATAATAAATTGTCTGTGCACTAATTTAGAACGCGAACCATGTCTTTAAATTTCTGTGGAAATCTAACTGTGCGCCCACTTCGCGTTTGTAGCGGTACGTCACTGGATGATGGTTGTGGTTGTAGTTCATTTGCTGCGGGTAGGTTGTTTGTAGCTGGTGGCTGTAGTTCGTTTGTCACAGGTAAATTGTTTATAGCTGGTGGTTGACATTCACTTGCACTTTGTTTACATTCAACGAAGGCGGGTTTTAAACGATCTATCGAAATGTTTTGGGGTTTGTCGCGCACTAACACTTCAAAATATTTGTCTGTTTTAGATATAACTTGGAATGGTCCGTCATATGGAGCTTGCAAGGGTTTACGAACACGGTCAACGCGCACAAACACATATTTCACTTCATCGAGTGTCTTTGGGATGTAACTTATGTAGTTTCTGTGGCATGATGTTTTGCTGTATTGCAAGTCGTTCATCCTTCTTTTGATATCCTCGACGAAATCTTGTGGCGGAGTTAGTTGTAGTTCTGCTGGCTGGTCGATTAGGTCGCTAGGGAGTCGCAGGTTGGTTCCGTATACTAGTTCTGCTGGTGAACATTCCAACTCTTCTTTTACAGTAGTACGGATGCCTAGCAGTACGATTGGTAACGATAATGTCCATGTAGTATTGTGACACATTAACGATGCCTTGAGTTGCCTGTGGAAACGTTCAACTAAGCCGTTGCATTGCGGATGATACGATGTTGTTCTGGTTTTATAGCTACCAGTAAGTACAGCTAAGTTTTTGAATAATGTTGATTCGAACTGTGTGCCTCGATCTGTCGTTATTTTTACAGGGGCTCCAAAACGTGCAATCCAGCAGTCGTAAAATGTCCTTGCACATGTCTCGGCAGTGATATCGGAGATTGGTATTGCTTCTGGCCATCTGGTAAAGCGATCGATCATGGTGAACAGATATTGCTTACCTTCTGACGGTGGCAGTGGCCCTACAATGTCGATGTGGACGTGTGCAAATCGTGTATCAGGCGTCGCAAATACTCCGATAGGTGCTTTCGTGTGTCTACCGATTTTGCTGCGTTGGCATGGAATACAAGTTTTGGTCCATTGGGTTATGTCCTTTTTCATACTTGGCCAAAAGTATTTATTTGTAACAAGTTTGAGAGTTGACCTTTTGCTCGGATGTGAGCAGTTATGTATGTTTTCGAATATCTTTCTACGAAACCTGCTTGGTATGTACATACGGTGCTTGTTGTTGGAAACTTCATAATATATCTGTTTCAGCCTCGTATGTTGGAAGCCTAGAGAATTGGTATTTCCCTTCGTTGAGTAGACTTTTCAAATCCTCGTCGTCCTCTTGCGCCTTTCCTAGTTGTTCGTTATCCAGGTTGACTTGACTGACTGCTTCAATTCGTGATAGCGTATCAGCTGGTGTATTGTCGACGCCTTGAATGTGCCGAATATCTGTGGTGAATTGAGCGATGAAATCGAGTTGTCTAATCTGGCGAGGATTAGTCTTTTCTGATTTTTGGGTGAATGCATACGTCAGTGGTTTATGATCGGTATAAACTACAAAATCTCGACCTTCCAAGAAGTGTCGAAATTGCTTGATGCCACTATATATTGCCAATAACTCTCGGTCGTATGTGCTATAATTTCTTTCCGTCGTGGACAGTTTCTTCGAGAAGAAAGAAATTGGTTTGAAGGTTTGCTCTTCTTGTTGTTGTAGCACGCCTCCGATCGCTGTATCGGATGCATCAACCGCCAAGTACAGTTTGGAACTGCTGTTCGGGAAGGTGAGAAATGTGGCTTCTACTAAGTCAGCTTTGGTTTTTTTAAATGCTGTGATGGCTTCTTCCGTCCATGTTATCGGTCCATCTTTCTTGGGTATGTTGTCCATTAGTTGATACATTGGTGCTTGGATATGCGAAGCGTTTGCCAACCATCTTCGATAATAATTTGCCATTCCTAGGAAACGTTGTAACTGTTTTTTCGTTTTAGGTTGTGGGAAATTGGAGATGTCTTGCACCTTGTTTGGAAGTGGTTGAATGCCTGCTTTCGAGATTTCAAAACCAAGGAATGTTACCTTGTGTGCCCCGAAAACACTTTTGCCTGGATTGATTATGATACCGTACTTGCTTAACCTCTGGAAAACTGTCTCGACGTGCTGTAGGTGCTCTTCTTCGGATGTCGATGCGATCAAGACGTCGTCGATGTAAGCGAACACGAAGTCTAGACCTCTTAAGACCTCATCAATAAATCTTTGGAACGTCTGCCCTGCATTCCGAAGACCGAACGGTGTTCTTTTAAATTCGTATAACCCGAAAGGCGTGATAATGGCCGTTTTGGGTCGATCTTCTGGGTTAACTGGTATCTGGTAGTATGCTTTGACTAAGTCAATTGTTGAAAATATGGTTTTTCCGTGTAGATTGTGGCTGAAATCCTGTATGTGTGGAATAGGGTATCTATCTGCAACGGTTGCTGCATTCAAGTTTCTATAGTCTCCACACGGACGCCATTCCAGGTTCTTCTTGGGCACCATGTGTAACGGGCTGGCCCACGGTGAAGAGGATGGCTGGATGATACCGGCTTCGAGCAATGTTTGGATTTCCAATCGAGCGATTTTTAACTTGTCGGGTGCCAACCTTCTAGGTTTTGAATGTGTTGGTGGACCTGAAGTGTTGATGAAATGCATAACATCGTGTTTTGGAGCTTCGAAGTCTGGTGATGGCCGAATAATGTTCGGGTACTTTCTGGTTAAACAGTGCAAGTTACTGCTACCCCAAATCGCACGTACTTCCGAAGAGTTCACAACACGACATTGTCCGATTGTTGCTTGCGAAGTCAAAGTGTCCGTTAACTTTCTTGTTCGTAGGTCGACTGTTAATCCGAAGTGGTGTAAGAAGTCGGCACCGATTATCGCACACGTCACGTCAGCTACCACAAATGTCCAATTAAAACTCCTGCGGAGACCTAAATCAATCGTGATCTGTTTGTTGCCGAACACTTTGATTTGCGATCCATTGGCTGCTTGGAGTGCAAAGGTACTAGGTTCTTGTTTGACTTGCGGTGGTAAAAGACTGAGGTCGGAACCGGTATCAATCAAGAACTCAGTGGAGGTGGCGTTGTCTGTTATGAATAAGCGACGTGTTTTGTGGTGAACAGGAGCCGTCGCCTCTACTGTTCGTTTACGTTTTTTGTTGCGAAACTGCAAGGTGGTGTGCACTTCCTTGCTCGTGTTCCAAATCGGGAATGGTACCAACAGGTATCCGATGTCCTGGGTCGGCTGCTGCTCCTGGAATTGCTTCTGGTTCTGCTGTGGCTTCGTTCTCGCAGCATTGTCTTAATCTCGGCAATTTGTTCTACTAGTTCTTGGATTGTAATGGGTGGTTGCTCCTTTTGTGTCCTCGGACGTTCGTATTCACCCTTTACGGTGCTAGAGATAGTTGGTGCCGTTGGTGTTAGTTCGATCATCTGATCGGCTGTGCTGGCTAGTTGCGTTAGGTTTAATGTGGACAGTCCCACCAAAATCGGTTTAAGATGAGATGGCATTTGTTGAAGGAATAATTCCTTCAACATCGTCTCGTCGGTTGTTCCTGTTGCTACTCCGGAAGCTAAGTGTTTGAGCTTACGGAGTAGTTGGCTCGGCTTTTGATCACCGAGAGTTTCTTTCTGGAGTAATTTCCTTACCCTTTGCGCGCCGGACATGGTAGTTTCTTTCAAGAGGGCTTCTTTAAGTTTGGTGTACGGTTGCACTGGGTCCGGGTTGAGGAATTCGTCCTCCACGAGATCGGAAATTTCGGGTGGAATCGCTGTTACCAGGTATTGATACTTTGTCAGCTCCGATATGATTGCTGGGTGATGTAATGCGAATTTACATTCGATGGTTCTCAGCCATCGTTCTGTTCTGCCCGGCATGAACGGTGGTAACGTCACGACGGATATTCCTGGATTGTACACGTTTTCACTACCCACGTGTTGTTCATTTGCCTCACGTGTTAAGCTGTCTTCGATGTTCTGATTCGTACTCGGGGTCACCATTTTAGCAATTGCAGTTATTGCTATTAATTTAATCAAACGAAACGGTTGCTGATCACTATTTATTTACACGATAATATCTCCGTCGTCGCCGGTTGCTTGCTTGTTACTTGCTACGTTAATGCGTTACTAATGAGTTCCTCCTGGCGTCTCCACGGTAATTCCAAAAACCGTTGGTACTCCTGCAGGAAATTCCTAGCGCCCTCTATACTTGCGTAGGAGAAGTGCCGCGCTAATTGTCCTTAGCGCCATCTCTGGGGTGGTACCGAACTATGGTCGCCACAATGTCATTATCATGACTTAAAGGTTACGTACATTATATGTAATATTTTTATCATACCATGACGTATGATTCAAGTCATACATTCATATATTATATACGTAATAAATCCATCATACTATTACATAAGTTATAAGTCAATTTTGTGACGTAAAAGTGACATAATAATGCAATCATATTCTTACATAAGTAACAAGTCTATTTTTTACCTAAAACTGATGTAACAGAAACGTCATATATTTACATAAACTACAAGTCAGTCTTTTACGTACAGCTGACTTAATAATGAATCATAATTTTTTTTTGATTTGATATAATACGGTTGCCTTTGCGTTATATTGTATGATGATATTGAATTTAGACTGTTGTGATTGTTTTATTGTATTGTACTTTGAGACCAATATAGGTCCGCATTACCAACTTAACACACCCAACTTATAATCGTTTCACAAACCAGGTTTCAGATCCGTACTTGGGTGACCGTACTCTCTTTCTATTGGTCTCTTCATTGCTAAGAGTTTTATTACTAAACGGGACCAGTCTTAATCTGATTTTGTTACTTCTAACATATATAAACTAATACCAGATTACTCTGGATGTATTAATTCAAATTTACAAATGTAATTAGGGTAAGCAAAATTATAAGAAATATAATATAGTTTTCAAGTTTTATAAAATAAATCAACTAAATGATTATTTGATTAAGGTCGTTAGCAGTGTGAAACGTAGAAACCTCGACCCTTTACAGTTTAAACCATACCCGTTATTTAATTCTATTAACCTTTTGTCTGCTACGTATTTAGGGGTGGGCAAGGAGGATATTTCCGCCCCCCCTCCCAAAGGATGACTCAGATTGTATCCCTAAAGCCTTCTGTGATAAAAATACTGTTTACTATGAGATTTTAAATTAAAATAAGTTTAAATTATTTACCGTTAGCACTTTTAGCCAATTACAATAAAATTAATAATAAAAGTATTGATAAACCAGTTATTCTTTAACTCTGACGCGCATGAATGGATTAACGAGAAATTGACAAATCTTCTGGTTTGCCCCCCCCCCCCCACCATAGGAATTTTCTAAATACACCACTGTATTTTGTAACACAAAGATGGTCTTTACCTTTACACGCAGGCATGAAACCCCCCTCCCAAGAAGTAATCAAGGTATAAATTCTGACGAAAAAGGTGGGGTTAAAACGAGAACCAAAAACAAACCCACAATAAGGGAACATATAGAGTCGTACAAAAAGAATTAAAGTACCAAGGAGTAAATACAAATGCGGGGAAACCAAAAGAAAGAAGCAACAATTTGTCGGATGATATATTTTTTGTAGTTGATTTGTATTTTTTGTATAAACAAATTACTTCATCTCTTCATTGCTGTAGTTTATAGTTCGAAGTATCGTTTAACAAAAATATTACAAGTTTAATACTTAAGTGAATAAAGAACCGAATAAAATAAGGTATGTAAAGTTTATTTATTTGAATCTTCTTGAAAGCCTTAATATTGCAACCATAGTGTTTATTAAAAGTTAACAAGACATTAAATTTTATTTTGTTTCATAAAGCTTATCTCTTGACGAGGGCCTAATAGCAGGAATGATCCCTCCAATCAAAATGAAGCTGAGCAAGAACCAATGAGAGCAAAGCGCGCTAGGGATTGTTTTCAAATTACTGTTGTAAACCAGAAACCAATCTTTGCCGATTTAACCTTACTTTCTGTGTAATAATAATAATAATAATCGTAATTTCGAGTATCGAAATAAAAAATAAAATCTCAACTCAGAGTCATTGAAAAAACTCTGCAACTTCGTATTAAACAATCATAGAAAGGCTTTACCGGCTTTACATTCTTCAGGCAGCAACATAACCGTGACTTGCTTTTAAATGTTGCCGAAAATTACTAAGGGTAGAATTAAATTCTTTCCCACAAAAACTGACAAATTTTTCCTGGGAACATATTCGCTTTCGGATAATATACGCAATAAAATAAACCAAATAGGGTAAACGATTTAATTATTAAAGTCAACATGTGCAAGTATGTAAACAAAACACAAACAACAACATGTAAAAAAATTCCAACACGCTTTGCTCTTATTGGTTCTAGATTAGCTTCATTCTGATTGGAGGGATCATTCCTGCTATTAGGCCCTCGTTATTTCTTGTTACGCAACATAACGAAATGTCACTAGGGGCCGTTCATGTATTACGTAAAACGTTTAGGGGGAGGGAGCTGCTAACATCTTATTTTTTCTTATTTGGGGTGAAAGGGGGGTCACGACAATTAAGTTAATTTTAACGTTACGATATTAGAAATTCTTTTGACCAGCTTCGATCTGGTTTCTCATTAGGTAATAATATTCTTACGTAAAATTAGTGGGGGGGTTATACATTTTCATATTTTTTCTTATTATGAGGTGGGGGTCCTAAAAGTTGTAAAAACGTATTACGCAATACATGAACGACCCCCTAGATCCTTCGTTAACTTTTTAATAACATCACAGTATCATTTTACTTTTATCTTCAAATTTCATCTAGTTTCTACTTAAAGGGTCCAAAATTCTTTTAGAATTGTTAAAATTTTCATTTTTCAGACTGGTCATGAAATAAATTCAATTTAATTTTGAAATAATTACCTTGGAAACTTACATGGCCAGTCTGATAAATAAAAATTTTAACAATTTTAAAAGCATTTTTCGACCCTATAAGTAAAGATTACATGAAATCTAATGCTTTTATCATACGTAGTTTATATTTCTGCATTCTTTTTGTGTCTTTCATTTTTTCTCTAAAATAATTTGGGAAGCAGGAATTTGCATAAATAAGTTTTTACGTGTTAATTCACTATGTTCGGCTATTCGGGTCAGCACCCGGTAGGTTGTACTGTTATTTTTTTTTTATTTATTGATTTTTTATAATTTGACATGTTGATTTAAATTTTAAATTGCGTGGATAGTTCAATATTTCCAATATGAAATTGCATATTATTTGCACAGCTTTTTTTAAATTTTAAACAAATCGCAACGGTTTCTAAAATTTTTGTAAGTTGATATAATTGGATAATTTATCCTGATTAGATTTTGTTATTTAATAATAGTTACTATTTTGTCATAGTTTGAATTTATATTTTAGGTTGGAAATTTTTTGTTAAGTACACGTGTAGAAATTAAGGGTGTTAAAATTTAACGGTTGTGTTAACACGCTTTTATGAGACCGGGCATTAGTTTATCACTGACTACCGACTTTTACATAACTATAATAAAATTAGTGATATTTATAATTTTTTATACCAGCTGTAAGTATAGTTATCATGAGTATTTTATTGTAAGATTGTTTATTATCATAACATGATTTATTGAACAATTATAACTTAACTTTGATTTCTAAACTAAACTTAACCTTAATTCGCACACGTGGACAGCAGATTGTCTCGTTTTATGGAGAAACAACACGACATCGGATGAAGGTTAATAAATATAACTATCACAGATTTTAAATAATTTTACTATAAGTAATTTAATATAAGAAATTGTTTATTTTTTGATATTTTAGTAATAATGGAAAAAGAGTAAGCCTCTTATCTAAACGTTTGGATAACAATTTATTGTAAGTTAAGGCCAGGTTCTCATCTAGCGACCTAAAAATGTCACGATTTTCTCGAATTTTTTTTTAAATAAATGAGAAACGCAATGTTATTGGTACTTATTTAATACGTCTTAAAGCAGAGAAAAAAAATTTTTATATTGAAAAATAATGTGACAATTCTTGTTAATTCGTACTGAAACGTGGTAGCCTCAAAAAAAGGTATCCAAGTGGGCGGCACTCTAGCGCTCGTTCCTATCGTCTGCTATTAAAAACCCAAAAAATTTTATTAAATATATTATATTTGTTGGAGGTTGTGCCTATAAAACCAACAAAAAGTCAAAAATTGAAAAAATGGCAGATTTACAAAGTTTAGTGTCGCATTTTCGCGCTATTTTTTACTATTCCAAGTGCTGTAATCAATATAAATAATAATAAATTTAATCATTTTTTAGGTTCATCCTCCAGTAAATTTAATCTACTTTGAAATGAAAAAAAAAATATAGCGATATATTCAGTAGTTTTTGATATATCGTGCCGCCCAGTATGAAAAACGCGTGCAACCCAAATTTACACTTAACAGATTTAATCATTGATTAGTATAATCAATGATTAAATATTTGACTGGGATTTGTGCAACCAAAGTCTGACTTAATCAATGATTAACTTTTTAATCAATGATTAAATTCCTTAATTATCGTTTCTGAAACCGGGCATAAGTATTTAGCAGTAAGTTTAGATTTGAGGAGTAATTTTAACTTAGCAATATACTTTTGACGAAAATCATTTTTTAGTAAAGTGTGGTCCAAAACAAAATTTTGTTGCATTCCTAAATATTTATAAAATTTATTTGGCATAATTGGGCAATGTTGTCCAGTATTTCAATATTTGCAATTGGAGTACCACGTACAACGAAACTTTAAGATTCCAAAATCAACAGTAGCCGATATTAAAACAAATAAACTAAAAATAAGAAATTATGTTTCCAAAACATTTCATGGCGTAGGTAAGAACATTATCAGGACTTACTTCAGAATGCGTTAATTATAAGCTCGAATTTTTTTTTAAAGGGTTTTCCATTAAGGACGCCTAGATTTTAACAAATCAATGCGGCTATGTTTTTGAAGCTGCAGATGTCAAACTTGGTGTTTTTATTCAATGATAATTGACAAATCATCATGCCAAATTACAGCGTTGAGGAACGCATGCAAATCATAAAATTTTATTATTAGTTTCCATCAGTATCAACGGAGAGCGCTACCGATCGATGTTAACCGATTTTTTTTGGGCCAAATTGGAAAATATGGATGTGCACGACATGTGGTTCCAACAGGACGGTGCTCGTGCCACACAGCTAATGCGACAATGGAACTTCTGACGCAGCGGTTTAGTGACAAGGTTATCTCACGCAGAGGCGACGTGAATTGGCCACCGAAATCGTGCGATTTGACCCCGTTAGACTTTTTCTTGTGGGGTTTTATTAAGTCCCAGGTCTATGCCAATAAGCCGCAAACCACCGATGCCCTGAAAACCAACATCAGCCATGCCATCGCCCAAATTCAGCCTGATTTGTGCGCAAGAGTAATCGAAAATTGGACTTCTCGGGTGCGTGCCACCAAGCGGAGCCGCGGCGCCCATTTGAACGACGTTATTTTTCACACATAATGTCATTGATAAGCCTTTCGAATAAAAATAAAAATTCGTAGATACCTCACATACAACTTGCTTTATTCAATTTTAAAATCTAGGCGTCCTTAATGGAAAACCCTGTAGATAAAAGAAAGGTTATCCGTAAAGCGGAATATCCTCAAATGGAAGAGGCATTATACACATGGTTCTTGGTACAGCGTGCTTAATCATGTTCCTATTTCGTCGGATATTTTGCGCACAAAAGCCAAGTTTTTTTATCAACAGTTGACAGGTGAAAACAATAATTTCTGTGCTAGTGCTGGCTGGTTAGAAAAATTCAAGTTTAGATATGGAATTCGTCATTTAAAAGTGTGTGGAGAGCGAATCTCAAACAACGCTGACGCTATAAAACCATTTCGGAAAACTTTTTAAAATATCGTCAAAGAAATGAACTTAAGCCGTGATCAGGTGTACAATGCAGATGAGTCTGCAGCGTTTTGGAGGGTTCTACCAGGAACAACTTGGGTAGATGCAAAGGAAAAATCAGCACCTGGACGCAAGATCTCTAAAGACCGTTTTACATTCATGCCATGTAGTAATGCAGCTGGCACGCATAAGTTACCACTGCTAGTTATTGGGAAAGCCCAAAATCCTCGAGTTTTCAAAAATGTTAATTTGCCAGTTGTATATAAAGCAACAAAGAGGGGATGGATGACCCAGTCGATTTTCCTTGAGTGGTTTAAGACAGTTTTCATACCTAAAGTGAAAATTTTTTTGAAAGAAGGTAACCTTCCACTTAAACATTGCTGTTGATAGATAACGCACCTTCTCACCCACCTGTGGCCGAAATGAATTTTGATCCAAACTTCAAAATTTTGTATTTGCCACCAAACTGCACAGCCTTACTACAACCAATGGACCAGAATTTAATTCAAAATATCAAGGTGTCCTATAGGAAGAAACTATTGGATTACATTATCAAAGAAAGTAGCGCAGGTAACCAAGATATTGTGCAACTTTCGAAAATGTTCAATTTGAAAAATGCCGTAGTTTTGTTGGAACAGGCGTGGATATTAATATCAGAAAAAAATATTCAAAAAAGTTGGTTAGCATTGTGGCCAATGATGGCAGTAGAAGAAGAAGAGTCTATTCCAATTGCTGAACTCAAAAGAAGGATTTGCTCGGGTTTAAGTAGTACACAATTAGATGATATTAAAGCATCCCTTAATTTAATTAATCCAACGAACAGCTTAACTAATGAGGAGATAAAAGAATGGGCGGTTGGTCAGAATGAAAATATCGATGTTGATGTTACCGACGATCAGATCATTGAAGAAACTATAAACATAGTTGACGAAGCAAATGATGACGAGTCTATTAACACAACAGAAAATCAACATCTTTCTAAAATTAGAAACGTCGATGCGGTGAAAGCTTTTTCAATTTGTTTGCAATGGGCGGAGGAAAATAATACAGAACTGCAAGATGTACTATTATTAAAACGTATCAAAGAAAGTGCATTAATATCAAGTACTAAAAGTATCAAAAAAACACAAACGAAAATTGATGCTTTTTTCAAAAACATGAACAATGTAGATCCCATGTAGTATGTATGCTATGTATATGTAGAAAATAAGTGTTTTCTTTTATAATATAGGGTTATCCAATAAGAGGTGTTATTTTGATATTCAAAGAAAAATGGATTTTTTTGAGAAAATTGATCGAATTTTTATTTCATTATAAAGAGGAAGGTATGCCGTTAATAATGGAAAAAAACATCAGCCAAATGACCACCACGACCACGCTTACAGGACCTTATCTTTTCATGAAATTTTCTATAACCAAATCGCAAAGTGGCTGCCCTATGTCCTCGATAGCCTCACGAATTCCATCTTTGAGGTCTTGAATCGACGCTGGGCTGTTGGCGTAGATCTTATCTTTCACGTGGCCCCAAAGGAAGAAGTCGCAAGGTGTTAAATCACAAGATCTCGGTGGCCAATTGTGATCAACTTTTCGAGAGATAACACGGCCCGGAAACTTTTCCCGTAAAAGATCAATGCATACAAGTAGAAACTACGCCATTAATAAAAATGGAACGATACACGCTTCAACAACGCATTGAAATTATTAAAATTAAAAACGAAACCATTGATCTTTTACGGGAAAAGTTTCCGGACCGTGTTATCTCTCGAAAAGGTGATCACAATTGGCCACCGAGATCTTGTGATTTAACACCTTGCGACTTCTTCCTTTGGGGCAACGTGAAAAATAAGATCTACGCCAACAGCCCAGCGTCGATTCAAGACCTCAAAGATGGAATTCGTGAGGCTATCGAGGACATATTAGGGCAGCCACTTTGCGATTTGGTTATAGAAAATTTCATGAAAAGGATAAGGTCCTGTAAGCGTGGTCGTGGTGGTCATTTGGCTGATGTTTTTTTCCATTATTAACGGCATACCTTCCTCTTTATAATGAAATAAAAATTCGATCAATTTTCTCAAAAAAATCCATTTTTCTTTGAATATCAAAATAACACCTCTTATTGGAAAACCCTATATGTATTACATAAATAATAAAATTTCAATGACTATTACATATAATATTATGTATATTTAATAATAAAAGGTACTTATAGGTACCTCCCTCGGGAATACCTCGCAAATTCGGACACCTCGCAAATTCGAACACCTCGCAAATTCGGTTTGTCTCAAAACTATATCTGTCCGGACTAGAGAGGCTGTACTGTATGTTCAAAACCAATTCTAACAATTTTCAACCCAAAGTTACCAGTGATTGCTTATACAGATGCCAGTAGGGAGGGTTTTGCTGAAATAATAATGCAAAAAATAGAGAAGGTCGAAAAACCGGTAGCATTTTTCAGCAAACAAACTACGGATGAAGAAAAAAATACCATTCCTTTGAGCTAGAACTATTAGCGATAGTGAAAACGTTGGATCGATTCAAATATTATCTGGAAAATGAGGAGTTCACTCCTCATTTGCCATTCACTCCTCATTTATAATAAATATAAATTAACAACGGTTGGTCGAAAATGGGTAGTCCCGAAGAGCTGTAGATGGCAGATAGTGAAAGCGAATAATGATGATGTAGGTCACTTTGCATTAATAAAACGTTAAGTAGAATCAAGCAAAATTATTGGTTTACCAAAATGAAAAGGTTCGTAAAGAAATCCATCGATTCTTGTCTACATTGTCTTTACCATAAAGAACAAGGCGGTAAGAAACTGGGGTTTCTCCATTCTATCCCGAAATTTGCCAGACCACATCACACGCTGCATATGGATCATTTGGGGCCCTTTATTGAAACAGAAAAGGGGAACAAATATCTTTTAGTTACGGTAGACACCTTCACCAAATTTGTTTATTTGGAACCGGTACCTGACACTTCAGCAATACCAGTTACAAGAAAGTTGACAGAAATATTTTCAATTTTCGGAAATGCTAAGAGAATAATAACGGACGCAGGAATAGCACTTGTGTCGAACCATTTTAAAGATTATTTGAACGAAAGAGGTACCAAACTGTTTACAACAGCTGTGGGACTGTCCAGAGGTAATGGACAAGTGGAAAGAGTTAATAAAATGGTGCTCGATGCACTAGCAACAACGGGTGCTAGTACTTCCAAAAATAACTGGGATTCGCAAGTAATTAAAGTACAACAAGGCATAAACAGTACGAAGCATAGGATCACCAAAACTACTCCGGCTGAATTGCTTTTCGGGTTCCCGCTGGTAACGGATGGTGACCGGTTTATTGCAGATGACGAGACGCCGATTGATGTGACGGCATTAAGAGCGGAGACGGCAAAGCAGTTAGAAGATAACCGAATTAAACAAAATTGTACGTTTAATAAAAAGAGACGGACACCAATTATTTTTCAGGTGGGTGACTTAGTGTTATCCAAAATTAATAGTCACCCAGCCAACGATAGCAAAAGCAAGAAACTCCTTCCGAAATATCGGGGACCATTTCGAGTGGTAGAAGTGCTGCCTAAAGACAGGTACAAGGTTAAAGAGGATATTCATACTACCAGGTCCAGTCGTCCCTATGAGGCAGTGGTGGGAGTGGAGCACCTAAAATTTTTTAAGGATACAGAAGTGTTAAATTAAGGTGAGTGTTATTGCATTACTAAATGATTCTCCGACCATTGTGGCAACTCGCCTGATAGCGAATTCTCCGGCCCTTGTGACAACTCGCCTGATAGCGAATTCTCCGGCCTTTGTGGCAACTCGCCTGATAACGAATTCTACGGCCCTTTTGGCACTTGGCCTGACAGATACTCTTGTGTTTGTAAGCACGACGCTCTTGCCATAGCGATTGTTAGTGATGGCAATTACGGCCATTGTAGTTTTCGTTGTTTTGAGTAATCTTATAAGTTGTATTTGTTACAGACCGACGGCAGTACCGATCGAGGGTCAGGATGGTCGAGTGTGGGCACCTGAGGTAGATCGGAAGCGCGAGAAGACCGTCGGAGATACAAACAGGGATAAGAAGCGGGACACGAGGCGAGGGCAGTGCGATTATAACTGTTAACGTGTGTACATCAATATAACCTACGTTTAATCCTGCTCTCTTTATTTTACACCTAACCCACTCCCCGACTACATACATATAGTAAATAAAAAATGCAAAAGTTAGTCCACGAAAAGATGTTCAAGAATTTATAAAAATATTTAATACACAGTGTATTAAGTATTAATAACGACCCCACAAACTATAGAACCATTTCACTCTTAAACACCATCACAAAACTATTTACAAGTATTGTCAGGGAAGAAATTGTACAAAGAACGGACATAAACGAAGGACAACAAGGTTTCAGGCAAAAAAGACAAAACAACTGATTTATTATGCGTCAAATAACTGAAAAGGTAATAGAATATTGCGTCCCCGCTTACATGTGTTCTATAGATTTGACCAAGGCTTTCGACCACGTAAGGCTAAATGACGTACTGAGAATATAGCTAAGGGACTACGATGCTGATACTTCCCCTTCTTAGTAAAAGTAAATCCTTTTGAACACGCATAGATTAAGTCAAAATAAAGAGATTTAGGGGCAGACCCACCTCGAAAACCCGCGGAGACTCCCCCACCCCCTACTCAAAGGGGTGGCAAGCACAGTTGTGTATTTTATTTTTTTTCTCGAAAACGGTAAAACGGAGAGACCTGCGGTTTGCGCCAATCGAAGGAGAATAAAGCCGTACATAGTGTAAATATTTTTTTTATACTAAAAAATTTTTATTTTTCCTTCTACATCAAAAAATATTGGAAAGGGTAACCTTTTCTTGAGACACTTTTGCTAATTACTCCAGAACGGCCCAATAGATCAAAATTTATCAAGAGCAGAAAGTTAAAGATTATTGTTTTTTCTATCTATTAGTATATAAATAATTATAATACCTCTTTAAATAATGCGTACAACGGCGTCGAATATACTAGCGTTTGGTAAAAAATTCAATATATCATTTCATAAAATATTTGTTTTCTTCAAAATTAACAAAAAGAGAAAGTTGCTGTCTGTGGAATTCGGAAGAAAATAAAATGTTACATTCTGTATATATTTCTTAATTGGTAAAAAGTTGTATTTTTTCTCTTACTACTAAGAATATAGGCATGGACACCATATTATGAAATTTTTTTTGTTACTCAACAATAAAGAAATAAATTAAAATTTTACTAATGTAGAAAATTAAAGATTATAATTTTTTCTATTGTTTGATACAACGATACGATCAACGATTTGATCAACGTTTGATTCAACACTTAAAAATTTTACCTATTTTTTGGAATTGTGGTAGTTAGTTTTACCTATTTCTTTTACCTCTCTTTTCCCTGGTACTTTCTGTCAAGCTTTTTTCGATATAAATATCTCAAATTGTTTCAACTCATTCACATTTCAACTAGAACACATTCAAAATCTAACATTAGTATTTTCTAGATTGCGACATGCAAGACTCAAAATTCAATTAGATAAAAGCGAGTTTGCACAAAAAGAAGTTGAATTTTTAGGTCACGTTGTCACACCGAACGGAATAAAACCAAATCCAAAAAAAATTCATGCTATACGAAATTTTCCAATTACGTGAAACCAAAAAGAAATAAAATCATTTCTTGGACTTCTTGGATACTATCGAAAGTTCATAAAAAACTTTGCAAAACTTACCAAACCATTGACAAACTGCCTAAAGAAAAACAACAGAGTAGAACACACTGCAGAATTCAAAGAATGCTTTAACATATGTATGCCAAAACGTGTTAACATCCGAACCCGTTTTAGCTTACCCGGACTTTGAAAAACCTTTCGAACTAATTACTGACGCATCAAATTTTGCAATAGGATCGATCTTAACTCAAGACGACCACCCAATTGCGTACGCTTCTAGAACCCTAAATCCCGCAGAAATAAATTATTCGACCATAGAGAAAGAACTCCTAGCCATCGTTTGGAGTTGCAAATATTTCCGACCTTACCTATTTGGACGTAAATTTACTATAAGAAGCGACCACAAACCTTTGCAATGGCTATTTTCCTTAAAAGAGCCTAATGCGCGTCTTGTTCGATGGCGTCTTAAATTAGAAGAATTCGAATACGAGATAAAATACAAATAAGGTAAAACTAATCAAGCGGGGCTGATGCCCTTTCGAGAAATCCCCCTAGTAACGACTTCAATACGTTAGAAACGGAATCCCTTGACATGAACGTAGACGACATTAACGAAATTATTGTAAACGAATTAAAAAATCACGATAGACCACAAAACTCACCAGATAAAGTAAAAATTATTTCAAATCTTCCAGTTAAACCCCCAAATCGAGATCAATCAAATAGCGACCTCGAAACGGTTCACACGTCCCTGGAAAACCCTATCTTTAATATCCCAATTTCTGATCGACCTCTAAATCATTTTAAAAACCAAATAATTATAGTAACTGGAGACATTAACATAACCCAAAATAAAAAAGAAAAAGTATTCGATAACAATAGATATTACGTCACATTACCCAAATTTCTACTAGATTACCATATAGCAAAATTTGTTAAAGATTATTTAAGCCCTTCACAAAATTATGCCCTTTTCTTTAGAAATGCATCCTTACTCGAAATATTTACAGTTAGCATTCAAAACTTCTGCAAGAACTCTTCACTCAAATTTATCTGTTGTACGAAATTTTTAACGGACATAGAAACGGTAGATGAACAAAAACTCAAATTAGAATATCACCACATTTTTAAAACAGGACACAGAGGAATAAACGAAGTCAAGTTATCCCTTAACTCAAAATATTATTGGCCTAAAATTTCACAGGATATCGAAAATTTCATAAACCAAGGAAAAAAGAATCGAAAAACTCAAGAAGCATAGAAACGAAACCCTTATCTACACGAACCGAGAAACCGTTTACATACATACCAAACAAAGAGACAAAAAAATTCCTAAATTCAAAAAAGCCGAATTAATTACCGAAACTGACATAAAATTAAATACTTCGTCAGGAACCTATCACAAAAATATTGCACGAAAACCCAGACCTAATGAAAAACTCTTGTTACAGAGACCCGAAAATGAGACTACTACTGACCTTATATTTAACCATATACCTGGGACATCAAGCGACTTATAACGAAGACATAACTTTGACAAGAATTGACAACCCCATACTTCCGATACAATTAGGAAACGCGAAAATCATTTATACGAAACACACGTTTCTTCATTATATAGATTTAGAAAATGTAATTAATCATATGAATAATGTAGTAAATAATTTTAAGATAGTTAGAAATAGTTTAAGTAAAGTAAATATAACCAACCCGATATCGTACCACGGTTTAGCAGAAAGTTTATTACTCAGAACAGAATACTTGATTGAATTGACAAGAAAAAGGTTAGAAAACATTCTCCCTTCCGTTCACTTTCAAAATAGAAAGAAAAGAGGAGCTTTTGACGGCATAGGTAAAATTACAAAATAAAACGATAAGAACATTCGATGAAACAATCACAGATTTAAACGGTTACCTTAATTTTCAAGCAAAATTATTTAGCAAATTAATTTAGATTGTCAAAACATTATAACTTTTATAGATAACTTAGAAAATGCCATTTCATTTTCAAAATTATACCCTTCATCATTCAATCATATCAAAATCTGCATTACAACGAATGATAAAATACTTAAAAGAAATTTACGAGGAAAACAAAGTACCAACATTCAAAAACATATTAACTTACTATCAATTCTTAGGTACGCAAGTACAATTTTGTGGAACTAAGCTAATTTTTGCAATTCACGTGCCTATTTTCAAAACAAAAGTCTTTAACTTTTTCCACTTATAACCTATAAACCAAAATCACCTTATCTTTACCCCAAAATACCAATATTTGGCACAAGCAAATAGAGAAAATCAATTCGAAAAAGATGAATGCCCAAGATTAGAAAACATTTATTACTGCTCTGCAAATTTTATACCAGAAGAGAATTGTACTTTTTAAAAAGCCGGTTTCCATTCTGGATACATATTTAGCAGGTAATTACATTCACATACCTGGGCGTTGAAATGTCTGCTTATGGAGACTTGGCAAGACAAGTATATAGTCAAATTACCAAAACGGCGGCAGTAGCAGGATGCCTGAGAAATGTAATATGGACTAATCAATTTCTCAACACTGAAGGCAAAGTGCGAATCTACAAAACCTGTGTTCGACCTGTGATGACATACGCAATCGAAACTCGTGCCGATAATACTAGAACTAAGGCATTAGTCAGAACGGCTGAAGTGAGGGTATTGAGGACTATAGTCGGCAAGACGATCAGAGATCGCGTAAGAAACAGCGCCATAAGAGAAACTTGCCAAGTCCAAGATATTGTAAGATGGGGTAGACAACGCCGACGAGAGTGTAACGCCCATGTCGGAAGAATGGACCGCGACCGATTAGCCAGAATCGCAAAAGACGGAAAAGTGAATGGCCAAAGACCACGAACCAGATGGCGAGATAGTTGGCAATCAATATCGCAAGATAACGCAACAGATTGACCACATGCTGGAAATAACAAGCCTTTAGGTTTAAATTCAGTTGAAGAAGAAGATTTAATACAGAATTGAATGAAGGTAAAATAAAATAAAATTTTTATCACCTTTTTCGACTCACATTTTGTTGCTTTTGCCTATGTTAATAAAGCCCATTTTGATTAAAAGAAATAAGGGCAGTGGAGCCCGGAAACCTTCCAAATTAGAAGCTAGCGAGGGATCTATATACTTCATGTTAAGGTATTGACAACATTTTTTCAAAAATTTTTCGTAATTCCTGCATCGCATTATAACGGATAAGAATTAAAAAAGTATCAAAGTAAAGATATATTTTTCCACGTCTAAAGATGCCCACACTTGATATTTTGTTCTTTAGTTTTGAATTTTGAATAATAATTAAAGAACAAAATATCAACAAAACTACACTTGATATTTTGTTCTATAGTTTTGAATTTTGAATAATAATTAAAGAACAAAATATCAAGTGTTGGGTATCTTCAGACGCTGAAAAAAAAATATCGTTAATTTGATATTTTTGCTATTCTTATCCGATATAATGGGAAGCAAGAATTTAGAGAAGATTTATTTCTCATGTTATTTAACACGATGTTCATGATGAACACTGAACACTTTGTTCAGTGTTCGGCGGGTCACCCAGTATAATATTTTGTAAATATTATATATTTTTATACTCGTATTTGTGTAAAAACTGCGTTTGAAGGGGTCAATGCATGTTTGTGGAGGGAAATTTTATGAAAGGGGGCGGCTTTCGCAAATTTTGCTTGGGGCGGCAAAACCACTAGGGCCGGGCCTGCATGATGGTATCTTATTACATTTTTTTATGTTATTAAATTTCAGATTCCTGGTGATATTGAACCAGCACTAGACAGAAAGCGCCAAAAGTTGTCTCGATTGGATTAACTTTACAACCTCTCCTAATTTAAGTTGGGTTGGATTTAACGACCATCCAACAAAGCTTTGTTTGCATCGATAACATTATCTACGAGGTTCCAACGCCATTAAAAGCCTTGGATGTGACTTTTAATATTTATACATGCTTTAAATGCAATAACTATCCAAAGGAAAGTGAACCAATTTGGCAAGTTATTCAAATAGGTAGGTATATATGATCTACACACCGTTCATGATCAAAAATTTACAGCTGTTATAAATATTTTTAATGCCCTCGGCCAAATAGATAAGGCTACAATTTTAGATTAAGAACATAATAAGTTTATATAACAAACATGCCTGTGTGTTTCTAGAAATATTTCTGAATCTTCTCATGATACCAGAGATACTTCTGAATGTTCTGATGATAAAACTAATACATTGAACAAATCTTTGGAGAAAACCGATGACATTTCTTCAGATTCAATTTTAGAAGATTTTAAAAAACTTTTCGATTCACAATGTATCTCATTTCTATCAAATCTTTATAATGCTTAAAAGTTTTATTTTGGATATACTAAAATGTCATCCTGTAAAAGAAAAAATAATTAGTACTCTTATTCACGAAATGTTTGAAAGTTTAATAACTCCTTTTAATAAAACTTACAAAATAGAGTATCTGAGATTTAAAGAATTTGAAAATAAGAATTATTTTATTAAACCGATTGCTTACACTATAGGGCAGCGTTATATTCAATTATTCAACTCTGATAATAATAATAATAATAATAATAACTTTATTTACGGAATAATTCCTTGTTACAATATAAAATAAAATACAAAACAAATTCAACACAAATTACAAATTTAGCGCACGTCTAATTGAAAATTTAAATTTTAACGAAGAGCTTGAAAAGAAATCGATTTCAATCTTGTTGGCGAGATTCTGAAGCCTTGTGATAGGCGTGTGCATCCCGTAGTTAGTCCTATGGAAGTCAACTAGGAAAAGTTCTGGCTTCCGCACTGAGCACGGGTGAGCCCGAATATTGATTCTTTTAAGCAATGCTGGGCAATCTATATTGTTGTTCAAGAGTTTGAACAAAAATAATAAGTCTAGGTACTCTCTTCTAACCTTTAATCGTGATAAGCCTAGGTATGCCAGTAGCAAATCATAATTCGAGTCAAAACAAATGTTGAATTTGAAACAAATAAACTTGACATATCTTCTTTGAAGCTTTTCTAATCGAGAGATATGCGTCGCATGATACGGATTCCAAACGATAGAACAATATTCCAGATGCGACCTCACATAAGCAGCAAACAACATATTTAAGACTCTCAAGCTGCTAAATTCTAGAGTGTGTCTTTTGATGAAGCCCAACATTTTGTTACACTTGTTAACGATTTCGTTCAAGTGAGACGTAAAACCAAATTTAAAATCCATCGTCACGCCTAAATCCTTAAAACTGGTAACAATTTCAATTTCATTTCCTAACAAGCTATAAGTGTGATTGATATGTTCCCTCTTTCGAGAAATATTAAGAAATTTGCATTTATCAATATTTAACTCGATGAAATTCGCACTACACCATGATTCAAAAGAACGAAGGTCTTTGGAAATTAATGTTACCAATGTTATTGGACACTTTATACCAATAAGTAAGGTTTTAACTAAAATTTTTGAAATTGATAATATGTTCAAGCAATTTTGTCTATGATATGTAGTTAGTAGTTTCTATTATGTGTACTAGACTCAATTAATGCTATGTCGAGCGCGCCGCTTGTGCACGCATTTGAGTAAGAAAGGGATGCGCCCTGTGCAGACTAGTAACTAATGTGTACTCAACAAGTGAGGTCTTCACTTGTAATTTTAATGTATTTATTTACTTAATAAATTAACTATTTCCAATTTATTGGTTTTGTATTCAGTAAATTGACGAGCAACTGGACCCACTCCAGGAAGAAAATACAGTCCACTAATTTCAAAAGTCAAGGGCATACCTTGAGAATTCAAGAGAATTCAAATTTATATTTGGTCCTTCGAGCCGGATTCGATAATTCAGAATTGGTAAATGCAAGAAGTAAAACATCTGTGAAAACCACTTCCAGTCGACCAGCGAAGCAGTCAATACAACGTTGGTGCCAATTACTAATCAAATTCAGCTGGAAGATACAACTGGACGATTGCAGCACCTTTGCAAGTGTTGTGTATGTTGTATCAACCCTGTAGGGTAATGTTTATTGTTTAGGTTAATTAATTTTATATAAAAATCAAAGCAGTGTTGGGTAATTTTCTATATTAATTTAAATAAAATTCAATTCAGATTCAATTTATTGTTAATAACAAATTAATTAAAATGACAGATCAAGCAGCAGCTGCGTTAAATGAATTAACACTGTTAAGAAGGAAACGGGGAACAATTAAACATCATTTAACTCATTATTTAAAATTTGTTCAGACGATTCAAGATGTATTTGCAAAAAATGAGCCTATTGAACAAGACATCATGGTACAGTTAGAAAAGCTCTTTTACAAAAATGAATTATTATTAGATCAGTTTGACGATATTCAAACCGAAATCATTAATATTTGCGATGAATTAAATTTAGATAACGAACGCAATGAAAGGGACGTGTTTATAGAATCATTCTATAAGGTCTCAACGAAGGCAAAAAGAATCCTTGACAGTCAAATTAATGAAAGTAGTTCTAGCCTTTCTAGAACATCAAATGTTAGTAATAATAGCAGCATTGCAGAATCCAATTTACAAGTCGAATCAATTAACGCAATTTCAAAGAAAAATATTAATTTGCCTAAGATATCCTTAGCGATTTTCAAGGGTCAATATAATACATGGTTGGAATTTAAAGACCAGTTTGAATCATTGATTCACAATAACAATTCGATTAGTTTAATTCAAAAATATCATTATTTAAAGTCTTCAGTAGAGGGAGAACCTTGTAATGTAATATTAAAATCGGAATTTTCAGCTAGCAATTACGAGTTAGCATTGGTCTACTCTTTGTACCAGATACAATAATAAATGGTTGTTAATACACAATCATGTAAAAGCTTTATTTGAGATGGATCATGTCACAAAGGAAACTTCCTTTGGATTACGTAACCTATTGGATACAACATTTCGACATGTAAAATCATTAAAGGCACTTAAGCAGCCTACTGAACATTGGGACACCATATTAGTAAAAATCCACAAAAATTACTACCCCATAAGACCAGTAGTCGCAAGTTACGATGCCCCAGCTTATAAGCTATCCAAAGAAATTCTTACAATACTTAAAAAAAAGTTAAAATTTTTACCAAAAAGAACCATTAAAAATTCATTAGATCTCGTCAACAAAATAAAACATGTCAAAATTCCTCACAATGCAATTTTAGTTTCCTTCGATGTTGAGAGCTTATTCACGAATGTTCCACGCAACGAAGTGATACAAATTATAAAAAATCGATTAGAAATGTCACGTATTTTAGATCACGATATTTACGTAATCATAACACTTTTAGACCTAATACTAGAACAATATTACTTCCAATTTAATGGCAAAATCTATTTCCAGCGAGATGGTTTAGCCATGGGTTCCCCCATTTCTCCCTTTTTAGCTGATATATATATATATGGATTATTGGGAAGATAACTTATTTAAAATAAATTCAACTTTAATTAATAATATCACTTACTGGTACAGATACGTAGACGACATCTTATGCTTGTGGACTGGAACACTGCGACAACTGGACAATTTCTTAAAAATTATGAATTCTTTAGATCCTTTTATCAAATTTACTAGTGAAATTGGAAAAAAACTCTATCAACTATTTGGACTTTGATATTTCTATTAATTATTACACACACCAATTCAAAATTTATAGAAAGCCAACATACACCGATTCTTTAATACATGCAAATTCTAACCACCCATGGACCTATAAACTAGCAGCATTTAGATCTATGATTAACAGAGCCTTATCAATTCCAATGAGTGAAATTAACTTCATCCAAGAATTGCATATCATTAAACAAATTGCAGAAAACAACGGATACGATCCAAAAATTATTAACTCTTTAGTACATAAAATAAGTCACAAAAATTTAATTAGCAAATCATGCATGTTGATTCAAATAAAGAACAAACCCAAGAATTGGATTACCTTACCTTACTTAGGCGATATGTCACAAAATCTTGCAAATTCTCTACGGAATGAGTCCACACAAGTCTCTTTTAAAATTAATACCACTCTAAGAAGCCTACTTTCATATCCAAAAGATCGAGATTCTATGTGGAATAAGAGCGGAGTGTACAAGCTACAATGTGGGACCTGCAATGCTTCTTACATCGGACAGACAGGACGTAAACTGATTAAGAGAATTCGCGAACATAATTATGATCTTAATTGGTTTAACAGAAATCCCCACAACACAGAACATAATTGTAAATCCGCCTTTGCAAAACATTTATATGATAACCAACACCATTTCGATCAGGCTATTAATGTAAAACTTTTACACCATGCTAAAAAGGGAAAATTATTAGATATTTTAGAATACTTTGAAATAAGGAATGCCTGCAAAGACACTACATCAACTTGTGTTAATGAAATAGATAGCTTAAGCTATGTTTGTTTGTATCAATTGATACAAACTAATATAATTATTGATCAATATATTCTATCAAGACGTGACATAATGTTAATGTTTTTGTTTATGTCAATATTTAAAAAAATTTGTCACCAAACTTTATAAGGTTCGAATTTTGTCCGCTAATCCTAATTATTTTTATTTTTAACCCATGTATAATTTTAGACTATTATGATTATGATTTAAATATCGAAACGCGTTAATAGCAAATAAAAAATTTAATGACTAGACAATAACTTTTTAATAATTATTAAAATGGAAAGTCATAACAACATTAGTGAAATAATTAACCGTATTTACATGATATCTACTAAATTAGATAATATTTCTAATAAAGAGTGGGAAAAGAGTAAGGCAACCAACGAATTAACTAGCCTGTCGGATTCAGAAAAGATTTTACAAAACAGAGCAGATTGGTTAGAAACGCGAGAACTTAATCAAATTAATCAAATAAAGGCAACGCCTAATAATAATACAAATAATAATAATAATTATGTCAATAAATCAAAACAAGTTTCATTAGTATCCTCAAGAGCAAGGTGCAACAATTGCAAGGAGATCATTTAATTTATACTTGCAATAGTTTTCAACAATTAAGTGTAGCAATGCGTATAAAAAGGGCAATTGAATTAAATTTGTGCAAGAATTGTTTATGTACAAGGAAGATCAATGTCGAGCTCCTCATTGTAAAAAATGCAACGATCGGCATAATAGTTTGTTGAAGTTGAAACTCAACCTATAGTTTCATTATCATGTTTCAATTAAAATACATATTATGTATTGTTATCAACAGCATTAGTTAAGGGGGAATCGGCTAAATATTTAAGATAGCAAATTTCGCAGTTTTCTTACCAAAAGTTTAAGCTTTCTCTTTGAGATACAACTTTGATTATTTTTTTCATGCAAGCTGAGTATATTTGAAAAGGCCATAACTTATTTTTTTCCAAAAATTTCGACACGGTTTTCCACAAAAATATCCTAAAATTCTAAAAAAAATATCGTCACTTCTGCCGCAATACCTCCAATCATCAGCACACCAAATTTTATCTGAATCAGTTATACATTCCCGGAGATATATGATGTCATTTTCATTTTTTTTATTGTGGTAGCCCTGGCAAAGATTTGCAGTAGAAATTGGCAACGTAAATGAGCATGGCACACCACTTTTGACCGTCATTGCAGATGGAGCTTGGTGCAAGCGATCTTATAGTACCAATTACAATGCAAATTCTGGAGCAGCTTGTATAGTTGGAGAAAAAACAGGAAAAGTACTATTTTTGGTCATACGAAACAAATATTGTTTCATGTGTTCACAACAGAGCTCTAATGCAAACTCTCATGTTTGTTTTAAAAACTGAGACGCTTCAAGTTCGGGAATGGAGAGTGACATTACTCTGGAGGGATTTAAACGAAGTGCAGAGATTCATGGAGTGAAGTACGCATTTTAGGTAGGAAACGGGGACTCCAGTGTGTATCGCAAAATTCTCGACGCAAGACCTTACGGTTCCTTTGTCGTTCAGAAAGTAGAATGTTCAAATCATCTTCTGAGAAATTATGTGACCAAACTAACAGATTTATCTAAGAAGAAATATAGTTCGAACGCCAATGAAGTCGATATATTTTATAGGCATTCTTTAAAAACTAACATTCAACGACTTCGACTTTCTGTAGTCTGTGCAATCAAGCATAGAAGATCAGAAGATATCAGTTACAACGAGAAGGTTGAGAATTTGAAAAAAGACATTGCGAATAGCGTAAGTCATGTGTTTGGGGATCATAATTATTGCGATCAGTATTTTTGTAAATGCCGTAAATCAAATAAAAGGAACCTCATTCCCGCCATGAAAACATGTGGACTGTTCAATGACATTATGGTTTGTTCAAATAGATTGATATGTCATTCTACAAGCCTAATCAAAAATATGACCAATAATAGCGCCGAAAATTATAATTCAGTCCTGGCAAAATTTCAGATAGGTAGAAATTTCATATAAAAGGGGGTAAATTTTCAAAGGAAGCCAGATCGATTTAGTCCGTTCAAGCGGGTGAAACTGATCGATTTAGTCGGTGCAGCGGGGGTGTGATTTGTGATTTAAGGGAGTTTTATAAAGAAGTTAATTTTTGTGATTTTGGAAATCGATTGTTTTTTTTCAGTGTGTTTTGTGTGGCAATTATAATTGCAATACTTTTGAACTTGTGAGTTTGAATTGAGTTTTTTTTTTTGGTGTCGAAGTTGTCGACACTTGATTGTGAGAAGATAGGATAACTTTAAAAGATAATTTTTGAAGTTTTAATTATTGAAGTTATATTATATATCACTCTGTATTATACAAAGTAATTATTAGTATACTTATTGCAAAGAATGGCCACCATAATATTAGGGATATTGTATGTTGTGTAAAATTAATGAAATATTACATTTAAATAAATTTAAAGTAGGTACTACATCTAGCTTCGATATTTTATTTCCTTCAAAAGGAGGAATATTAAGTTTAGTTATTTTTTTGAGAGAGTTTGTGCATTTCGTCTATACCCGTAATCGAGGTTTCAATCCTCAAAGTTAAGCCGGGGACCCAGCGCCGCAGAGGAACACCGAAAGGCATTCACACGTTACCATCAAGTCTCATAATAATCAAGGGTGGTAGTTCGTTCGACGGTGCCGGTGGTGGCAGCATTGTAACCTTTGATTTCTGTCTTTACGTGTCTTCAAGATAAAGGATCTATTTTTCTGTTAGTTTTTTTTTTGCTATTTATTTACGACATTCTCCTCAACAAATGCTAATGTATTTCGCAAAGTACTTGTTTACTTATTTTGAAAGATTACAATTTTGGTAAATTTTAATACATCTAGTTGGGAACAGAATTTTTAATTTTGATAATTTTTCCGGAAATACGAATAATCAAGCAGAACAAAAAGATAGTGAGACGTTAATTTTTGGTTTTTGGAGGTGATTATTCTCCTGCAATAGTGATTCGGTTAGAATTCGTAGAAGAGTCGGAAGTTATTATATTCCTTACCAATCTTGGGATCATCTTTTGCGTGTTCAATTGTGGAACAGTATTATATTTGTTTTCATCGATACCATCCACAGCCTCTAGTAGAGATTGGAAATCGGGTCACAACTGTGTCTTACTCGCTTGTGGATAACCAATACATAAAATCAATAATTAACCACCATCGTGTGTAGTAACCTGGAATTAGTTTGGAAAAAGAAATATCTAGCATTGTCTCATTGGTTAACCTTAAATTATTTCGTAATTACCTGATCGGAAGATTTGACCGTTTTCGGTGGAGATCTAGTTTCCCTTAATCATTTTAAATTTCGTGGGTTGGATGGAGTACTACTATCGTCAATTTGGAGGTGTAGAACATTCTATTCTATGGTGTATAATTATTATTTATCAAGAATACCCGGTAACAGCTATCTGGAAACTTATTTGTCAGATGTCAGTTCCTTTGTTTTGGAGAACAGCGGCGTAGGCGTGCTCCAAGCAGTGGTGTAGAATTGGAGGATAACAAGATAAGTTATTTAATTTTCTTTTCTACTAATTATTAAAGAAAACAAAACTGTCGATCGTGTCGTTGCGTTTTTTTTTTTTTTCATCATAATTACACTTTTATGTTTGCGATTAAATACGGCAATTTTGACCGTATTTGTAAAGATTTTTATTGTGAACGCCAACAGATCTGTTCCGCGTGCGATATATTTTTTTATTATCTTGATATTTATTTTGGGAGGGGGATTTAAAGATACATAGGTGGATATTGTAATTTCTTTTATTTTTTTAAAAATTCTTATTTAGTTTCAATTTAAGTAAATGTTATTTAATCACAACAGTTTTATTATTTTATTTAAACATCATATAGCTTTCACGATTTTATTTAATATTAACAGCAAGAGTTTTAGAGCGGGTAAAAATCGTGTGGCGCCTGGCATTTATTTCTTCCTTGATACACAACTCCCTGAGATCTGAGTTAGCCGAAGCACCGCTCTTAAATTATAAAGCTGTTGGTAGATACCGATATATTCATTTATTTATTTTTTTTGCCTCTACCGCACGTAGTTTTGAGCACAGCCACAATACAGGAAGGCGTGCTACAGCATAACAAATAAAAATTTTCCTGAGAACGGGCACCCCCAAGTTGTGAGAATTTTGAGCACGGGCCGAAAGGTCAACGCCCAAGTGACGTTTTATTTTTTTACCGAGATAAGCCGTTACAAAATGGCGGCAGCGGTGGGATTTTAATAGACGTTAAGGCATATAGGCACTATTCAAAAATTAAACAAAGTTTTTTTTTGGGGTTAGTTGTGATGTCATTTTGTTTAATTTGAAAACTTTGATGCGAAATTGTTATTTGAGATTAGATAATAGTTTTAATAAAGACGCCCGGAAATTATATTTGTGTGTAGTTCGATACTAACACTATAATTTTTTTAATTATAATTAGATAATTTTATTTTACATCAAGATAATTTTATAGTTTATAAATTTTAAAAATTTATTTACGCAATGGAGACTACGGGAGCAAATGTAGTACCACTTGAAGAAGTGGGAGGTAATGCAATACCTCCCCCGTTATCAGCTAGCGGATCCATGGCAGGCATGTCAACGATGATTGGTCCCCTATATAGTTTAGGGATGATAGCTGCCTCTCTTGAAAATTTTTCGGGAAAAGAAGTGGTAAGATTTTTTGATAAACTTGAGCAGCGAAGTTGGCTGGATGGTTGGAGCGAATCAGATCCGTTGAAAATTGTGAAGTATAAACTTACTGCCAGTGCTTATGAATATTTTAAGTCTGAACCAAATTTAGACTTGTTAAATTATTTAGAATTCAAAAATAAAATTATCTCGAAATTTAGTCCGCGAAAGAAACCAGGGGAGGACCAGTTGAATTTAAATCGGTGCTTTCAACATCCAAATGAAACGGTGAAAGATTTTTGCACCCGGCTGCGAGCTTTAGGGGTACAAGTATTGAAAGAGGATCTTCGCACAGCTAGTCCAGGTGAGGAAGCTGGCCTTAAGAGAAAGAACCTCGAGTTAATTGTGGGACAATTTAAACTGGGAATTAGGAAGGACCTATTTAGGTTAGTGGGCGCTACTTTGTTAGGGGATGGTAGACTTACCCTTGACTAGACTGAAGAAATAGTAGAGCGTCATGAAATGGTGCAGGAAATGCTCCAAGGGCGTAGAGGAGGACACGATACCGTCGATATTAGGGTTGTAACTTGTTATAACTGTCAAAAACTCGGTCATATAGCTCGAGATTGTGAAACAAGGAACGAACCTGGAAAGTGTTTTAAGTGTAATAAACCGGGACATTGGGCCAGAGAACGCCCACAGCTAACCAATGGTCAGAATCGCTTTGGTGAAGTTCGGGGTACCGAACCGAACACCAGTCGGAAAGTAACCTTCCAATATGGTGGACAGAGTTCAAGGACAGATAGGTCGGAGCGGGATAGTCGTTTTCAAGGTAATCCAAGTCGTCACTATAATAGTGGGGGTGGACCCTCACGTGATATGAACAGGAGCCAGCCAAGATTCAAAAACCTGAAAGAAAACAAGAGACGGACAACAAGTTTTTAAAGGCAAGGTCGACTACCCCACCCCAGGTAGATGACCGTAGTTCGAATATAAGGGGAGGACAAACGGAAGTGTTTGTATCCGAAAGAAAAGGGTTGGATATGACGGATGTACCATATATTGCTATACTTAGAATTAATGAACGGATATGTCACTGTATGGTCGATTCAGGAGCAGCAGTGACCCTTATCCAAAAACAAATGGTGACAGAAAAGTCGATAAACCCTTATGGTGTAGAGAATATCTTTTTGAGTGGAGTTACCGGTCATTTTTTGACGTTATATGGTACATCGGAGGTAACTATTGAGACCCCAACTATAGAGAGGGAATGGAATGATTCTCTAAACCACACAATGGCGGTGTGTGATGATAGTTTACTGACGGATGTCCATGTTCTGTTGGGCCGAGATTTTTTACTAACTAATAAAGCTGTTTTGAGCTACAAGAAAAATCCTAAGATGTACATCTGGGGACAAGAAGTGGAGTTACTCACGGTGGAGGAATGCGAGAAAAATTTTGGACTATCAAAATGGAAAATAGGGAAACGTCCCAAGATGTTCAACCGGAGCGGACTGGGTAATGAAATAACGACTTACCGGATTACCTCTACCAGAAAAGCAAGAGAAAAAAGAAATCAGTATATGTCTTCTACCGACTGGGCAACTTAGCTAAAATTAGTCTCGGATTCGTTTGGACAATTTCAGTCAATGGTAAAAAACGGAAGCGAATCCGATCAAACAAATTTAGGCGTTTGGGAAGTAGTTCAGAAAAAACGTAGGAGTGGTACCATTCCTACGTATTAGGGTAGAAAAACGGTAGTTTCGAAAAATAACGATGTTTATTTTCGAAGGAACGATAATGTGGCTGAAGTATTTAGGAAGAAAAGATGCTTACAATCGAAATTGAATAATTTCAATCGATCAGAAAATTTGAAGCCTAAATACCAGGAATGGAAAGAATGGTTGGGGTGTGTTTAAGATTTCTTTGGTCAATCTAAATTAGAGAATTCACCTCCAATAAGTAGGGCAGGTGAAGAAACTGAAAATGTAAAGCTTGCTTAGAACGTGTAAAAAAATATCTTCCGGCATTGTAAGCCAATGTTGTGTCTCACTGCTTGTAAAAGTAATTAGCAATATTTGATGGCGTGGCGTCTCGCTTCTGATAGAAGCGCGAGTATACAAAGATATTAGTTACATAGAAAAAGTATATATTACTTCTGCAGGTAATATACCCACTTATTTTACAAAATCATTACAATATAAATTTAGAAATAATAAACAACTTAATATGTTGTAATTGTCCAACTACAACAAATTCAAGTCAGTCACTTTGCGTTTTGCGAATAGGCTTGATACATTTTCTGTCTCCACATTGTTAAATAAAATTCTATTGCATTCTTGAATTAGTGTTTAGTTGTTTTATATTGCAATTCTAATAACTAATAAGTAATTTAACTTATATTACATATTTTTTTATTTGTTTTTCATCGATTTAAAAGGTAAGGCAGTAGCTCAATTTATTCTACTATTTTGCGTTGGTGACTAAAAACAAAATTGTTCATTTTTTTAGTTATTTCTAATAACTATATCTGAGAAAAAGCGGCCGCCAGTATGTTATTATCGGAACAAAAAAAACAGGAAAAAAGTAAAGAAAGCCAAAAGGAGCTATTTTTAACATTTTCGAGAGGAAACAAATTCTACTGGTACTGATGATTCTACTACAGATACCGAAAGCAGTAGTCGCGTAAGTAAAAAAACTCAAGTGGTAGTTGATGATGCTAATATTTTAAGTCAACAAAACGACATTGAAAACCTAAAGGAAAACCAAACTTCTTTATCTTTGTTACCATCCCCATCTGAAGTAACTTCTGTTGACGTTTCAAGTCAAATTGAAATAGAAACCGAAAATCAAATTTGCTTATTACCACCTGAAAATTATGGTGACCCTGCAAATTGGCCTACTAATTTTAATGACAGTTTTCGGCAATTTGTAATAGAAAATAGACCTCAACAGATTGAAAAATATAACTTTCCACAAGATAAACAAAAAAGAAAATTTTCAACAAACTATTACAAGCGGATGTTACCAAACGGAGAAGAAGCCTCCCGTTCATGGTTGATATATTCAATCTCCAAAAATGAAATTCTTTATTTATGTCGTAAACTATTTGGCAAAAGCAAAAGAAGTTTGTCGGCTTTAGAAGGTCCAGGTTCAAAAGATTGGAAAAACATTGGGGCACTCGCTCTTCTCATGAAAAAAGTAAAATACATCTAGAAAATTTTCAAACATGGAAATAACTTGATGTAGGCTTATCCACAGAAAACACCATTGATAATATTAACCAACATAAAATTAAAAAAGAAGAACAATATTGGCGACAAATACTAGAACGTTTAATTGCATTAGTTCGAGTACTTCCTACTCAAAACTTGGCATTCCGTGGTACGAACGAAAAGCTTTATAATGCCGGCAAAGGCAATTTTTTAAAATTTATTGAATATCTAGCGTTATTTGATCCTTTGACGAACGAAAATTTTCGGAAAATAAAAGATCAGGAAATTAAAACTGTTGATTATCTTGGGAAAGAAATTCAAAATGTAGCAAATGCTATAAAAGATAAAATCTTGACTCGAGCAAAATTTGCAAAATATTTCTCTATTATTTTAGACTGCACCCCAGATGCCAGTCATACAGAGCAAATGACAATAAAAATACGTTTTGTTGATTTCGAATTTCCGACACCACAAATTAAAGAACATTTCTTAGGATTTGTGCCAATAGAGAAAGCTACAGGTGCTTTTTTTTGGTGTTTCTGGCTATATACCATTATTGTCTATCATTACGAATAATATCTAGTAACCCACAAACAGTGTAGATTTAGATAAAACAATTTTCTACTACCACGTATCCCAGATGACCTTAAATAGAAAAAGCAATATCTTTTAAGCCCCCATGCTAATAACTCTCAAGCCACATTTCGTATAAAATCGTTGCCTACTTGAAATCAAACCGTGGGATAATATGGGATATTAATAGTGGGATACAAGGTATTGAGTATCTAATCTATTCACATTATCGTTCTCACAGTGGGTTAGTGGTACGATTAGCTTCCATAGTTAATACTTTGTGGAGTGTTAAGTGATTAAATTGCTGCTACAAAAATGTCTGGTTACAGAGGAAAGTTGATGCTCAGCTTGTTACAAAATGAAAATAAAACCGGTAAGTGAACTAAATTATTGTGTAAGATCTTAAGCCATTCTAACCTCAAATAATTTCTATAAAAGCAGATTTGGGTATGACAAAACAGAAGGATACTGAAACAGACATTGAAATATTAACTCTTGTTGGCGATGAAACGTGCAATTCTCTCTACATGACACATGTAGAAAATGTGATAATTGAATATTTAAGAGATGTCCTGATATCGGAAGAAGGCACCAGCAAAGTGAGTAATACTAGTGAAATTGAAACGGGCGGTGAACGTATTGATAATCATCTCAGTGATGATGACTATGAACCTGATAATGAAAACAGCAACACCGATAGCAATAGTCAAGATGGAGAAGAACAAAGTGAATATGTGGAAGAAGGGGAAAAACAGGATGGTCTTGACAACTTAGAAAATGATATCAACCACGGTAATGTAATGGAAGGGAGGAAGAGAAGTATTAATCCTCAACCTGATAAATGGGCAAAACACGCTGCAAATCAGGTGGTCTCCAATAGAAAAAGAATTATACGCAATTTGTGCAGCAGTGCAGAGATACCATCAATTCATTTATGGTCGTAACTATTGATGATGTTGATGAAACTGCTGATATAGCTGGAATTGAACCGCTTTTGATTTGAGTAAAATACTGTGATAGAATAAAGAAAATCATTCATGAAGATTTTTTTAAATTCATAGCAGTAACTGTCTTGAGTGGACTGGACATCTACTGTTATTAGTTAAAGACACTTGGTATAGATGTTCAGTACTTGAAAGGACAAGAATACGACGAAGCGGCGTCAATGTCTGGCCATTTGAATGGTGTTCAAGCGTTATGTCAAATTATAAAATGGCAACATAATATGTTCATTGCATGAGTCACGTATTTAACCTGGTAGTTTCTAATGCGTGCGTAATGACCTCTATTAGAAATGCTTTATCGATTGTTAAGGAAGTCAGAAACTTCTTCATTTCGCCGAAAAGAAACACTGTACTCAATGAATATATGAATAAACTTGACACCAAGGCACAGAGCTTAAAACATCTTTCCAAACTCGTTGAATTGAAGGATTTCATGCTGTGGAAGACTTTATAGAACCCTTCAGTCCAGGTCTTGACTCTTTGACTGCGATCGACTAGTCTCATGTGACATTTTAATTGAAATGTCGGGTAACAAATGGGTGTATCTAAATTGTGGAAAATGTGCAACAGATTTTCCAAGTTTGACAAAAAACATCTAACCAACTCCCAATACCATTACATGTTTATTCTTCATCCCCCAAAGAATTTCTGCAGTATAAACCAAAATTACAACAAAGGAGTGCTCAAAAACATAGTTCACTTTCATCTGATAAAGATTTTAGTAGTAATGTAATCGATACTAAATCGTCATCATCAAGTAAAACTTGTGTACAACGCAAACTATTATCAGATGATAATACTACGAGAAAAAGTAAATTGAGAAAGACGATATTGCATCAGAAGAAGCAACTTCAGAAAAAGTATTCTCAAATTTATAAACTAAAACAGAAACCAAAAAAAATAAAAAAGAATTATAATACTGATCCAGATCAAATCCTCTCCTACTACTCAAAAGTTTTGGTTCAAATGCAATTATGTCATAAACGGAGATAGCCATGGACTACACGTGAAAAAAACATGGCAATTACTCTTTACTACAAGTCGCCATCCATGTACAAATTTCTGAGATCCAAGGGTATAGTTTTGCCAGCTGTATCTATTATTCGTAAATGGATAAGCGAATTTAATAGTCCTATTACGTAAAATTGAATTAAAATGCGCTACTATGACAGAACAAGAAAAGTATTGCATCTTATGTTTTGACAAAATTATATATAATTTAAGGGTTTCAAGATTTGCGCTACTTAGGAAGAAAATCAGTGCTTGTAAACAATCTATGGTTTTTCTTATTAGAGCATTATAATTACAAATGGAAGTTAAATGTAGCATATTTTGTAAGCGATAATGTGTAACGTTGCGAATGTCAACTTTCTTGCAACGTAAAATTTTCATTTTTAAATGTTACATTCATAATGTTTCCATCACCCTATGTATGCTAAGTCTAGAGGTTGGTAAGAAGCTGATAGCAATTTTGGGCATTATCATCAACCGCAGTGAAGGTGAGATAAACAATTTTGAAAACTGGATTGATAATTTAATAAGTTCTACTGCAGACGCTGAGATTTTTGTTGGGTTTTTATACCGATTTTAAAACTATTAGTTTTGGTTTATGCAGGTAACAATTTTGTTGAATGGAAAATTTAGGATTTCCTCTATTTTTATTTCTTCGTTTTTTTAGTCTATCCGATTACCTTATAACATCCGCCCAGTTGAAAACGTGGTGAAGGTTTTAACTGCATATTTGATATACACGATTTTCCGCAAGTTTGAAGTAATTTTTGGTATCATAGATAATTCCAATAGAGAACAATTAATAGATTGGAGATTCCGCTTGACTAAAAAATGAACACGATCTGGTCAACACTGTGCCCAGGACATCGTCGACCTAACATTTAATTGTTATTTTCTTTGTAAAAAGTTACACACAATTTTGAGTGACGCTATTGCATTAAATTACGTCTACAGTTGTTTGGTAGATATACGGGTTGCTATATTTTCGATTGCGGGAGGGGATTTGTGATAAGATTGTAATTTTAGTATCAGAACCAAACCAATTTTTTCTGGAAACAGTGGACAGGCTAAGAACCAAGGAAAGCTTTCTGGAAGTCATAGTGAGTCGTACTGTATTTGCCATAACACCAGTTTAAAACTATTGGGTGAGTAATTGCAATTTATGTTACATTTTTCTTATCCGCAAGAGATTTTATAGCGAACGTTTGCTTTAAGTTTTGGTGTTGTCACTCAAGAGCGTGGTAGCTTCGTTTAAGTTGCCTTCAGCATCCCTTCCTTTTTTGAAAAATTTTTTTATTTTTTTGTTTCACGAAATTACATTTAAACGGACTTTATTTTAAATTTTTTCTAGCGCCTGGCAGTATTTTCTAAGATATCGCTTACGCTAAAGCCTCTCTCCGCACTGGTGAAGCTAGCCGCTACCTGCACAGGTAGTTTACCGGGAGTGTCACGGCACAAATGGTATTTCAGCAGTAAATTTGCAAAATGTACTTGTAACATGCATTGAAATAATTGCGGCTACTAGTTTAAAGGTTAAAACCGTTGTGTGTGATCAATCTGGAATAAACCAGAAAACTATCAAGGCTTTAAACGTAAATGAAAAGAACCCATACTTTTTAGTTAGCCTTTAAATGCTTTAGAAACAATTTACTAAAGGATGATTTTATTTACGAAAACAATAAAATTTCTTTCAAAGACATAAGCGATGTATATATGCTAGATATAAGTAGATAGTAATTCCGGACGTGCTTTACACAAATTTCAAAGAATGTCGGTAAAATTGGCTGTGGAAATCTTTAGACACAGTATGGCTGCAGCTGTCGGTGAGTGATACTTTGTTTGTGATTTTGTAATCCCTTAGACCTTCACGCTTTTCTGTTTTTTCTCTAGTCTTGAGAATGTACTAATAATAGATCCGAAACGTCGGCTGACAAATATATTGTTTGATTTGCATCCCAACCAACCCGAAAGTCCTTTTCCTTTATCAGTAAGTAGAAAGTTGCAGTTATTCAAAATAAATTAAAAACAAGATCATCAGCACCATCCTCAGACAACGGAGGGAAACATTTGAACAGACCTCATAAACTTACTGATAAGGTAATAGAATACATTATGGAACATATTTGGAAGTTTCCAGCGGAAAAATCCCAGTATTCTAAGACTAGTAATCCCCGTAAACGGTGCCTTTAACAACACTTAATATGTCACAAATGTAACGGGTTTATCTAGACCAATGCACAGCTGAAAACAAAGCCAAGTAGTATATGGTAAAGAAATCATCATATTAAAAACATATTTTGAACTAAATTTAATCTGTCGTTCAGTCACCCAAAGAGCGACACTTGCAACTAATGTGATGCAGGTGAAAGAAACAAAGATCATAAATAGAATGTTACCAATGCATTTAATCTTTTGAAATCAAATCGTGAAAGAGCTCGTAATGATGAAAATATATTGTATGTAACTGTTGATCTACAGCAGACAATGCATTGTCGAAACTGACCATTAAATTAGCGTCTTATTTACGTCAGATATGGTTTTATAACCTTGGTATCCACTCAATCTCGATAAGTGGTGACAAATCATTTGGCCAGTGACTTATGGAACTTTATACAAAATTGCGAAGAAGCTAAAAAGAGGGATCACTTGGTAGTTTGGTCAGATTCTTGCCGCCGACAAAATAAAACTTCCAGGTGATCTGCTTCTACTAATTTTTAATTTCCAAGTGGTCACACTTACCTTGACTCCGATCGAAATTTTGAACACATTGAGAAGGTTCTTCGAAAACACGCAACAATATACACCCCCCTTTGATATAGGAGGGGTCTACCAAAAACACGGTCATCACTGATATGGAACATCAATTTCAAACACTAAGGCCTAGTTTTTCAATCGTGATTCGTGAGTTAATCCAAATTCAATGGTTAATTTGGGTTAATTCACGATTGAAAAACTGGTACTAACCAAAATTAAAGTAAAGATTAAAGGAAAATCTACTTTTTTCAACACATAAAACCCTATCAAATCATTATTTTATGTTTCTTTGCAGCAAACCGTTGTATCAAAACGGTTTTTGCACTGTAATTTTTGTAACTGGCTCTTTGTGTGTGTAAGGAATGTTTATTTCATATTTTGCACTGTAATAGGACATTTTTTATCGATTAAGAACAAAAATTGATGTACACCTATACTACTTCAAGATAATTTTTCAAACATGTAAAATCGATAATTTTATATGGTTCCTGAATAATTAGCTTAAATTTGTAGACAATTCCACCTCTTACTCAGATGTCGAAGAATCGGTGGATTCCGGATCAGAGTATTTTTCAGATAGTTTTAGAGAAACCAGTGATTCTAGAAAATATTTTGCAACCACTGCTGAATTTAAACAATTTTTGTAAACTTTGCAGACCTAACCGGTCTACTTCTCATGAGCTAGGCTGAGGAAAGAGTCTTCTTATTTTTAATTATAAACTTATTTATAAAATATACTTTATTCTATTTTTTATTCTACAATTTATTGTATTTATCGTAGATATTAATATGTTTAGCGGTACATAACCTCAAAAAACTGTATTATATAATTGTGCGAATTTTTAATTTGTCGTTTATGTATTTTTGGAACAGGGGTCACTTCGGACAAATCGAGTGAGGCAGCTTCGGACTGCCCGAATGTACCCCATTCAACAAATAAAATCGTACTGTTAAAAGCAAACTTGAAAAAAAAACATTTTGATTGATTTTACCATTTTACTCGGGAAATGAAAGCAGAAGTTCAGATGACGATGCATCTTCTTTGTCGAAGTGCGCTACTCGTAATATATTCTCTCCAGGAGAAGAAAAGCAGTTGAAAATATATTTAAAGCAATTTTTCAAAATATATTATGGACTTATAACTCTACGCGTTAGTTATCACAACATGTAAGTAAGCTGAGTAAAAACATTCCAGACACTTGGAACAAAAATACTATTGCTGGGATGGAGTGGCTGCGATCATTCATAAGTCGTCATCCGAAACTTTCCTACCGCAAGGCCGAAAATACCAGCATTGCGCAAGCAGAAGGTTTCAACAAAGCCAATGTTGCTTTGTTTTTTAAAAATTATTTAGAAGTTCAAGCTAAATTGAATTTTTCCCCTAAAAGCATTTAGAATACCGACGAAACTGGAGTCACAACCGTTCTTAAAGCTCCTAGAGTGATTGCTGAAAAAAGGACAAAAGGAGTGGGCCAGTGCTTTTCAGCTGAAAGGGGCGTATTAGTTACAATGTGTGACTTCATTCCTGCTGTGGGAAATACAATTCCACCAGCACACTATGGTTTCTAAAAGGCAATTTATTGGCCATAAATCAATTTAAAAGATTTTTAAAAATTACATTTTTATGCGTTAATGTTGAAGCAAAATAGCCCAACGGACCAGGGTTAAAACCAGTTTATGTTATTCCGCATCCCTGTCACCCGATATAGGCACCTTTATTTGTACTAGTAGTGCAAGTTGTTGCTAGTAGATCGTTATTCGAATTTGAAGTGTATAAGTGTGCCTTTATTGTGTTTTATAAAATTTTTGTGTTTTAGACATTGTTTTAATATATGTACATATGCTGTAGGTATGAATCTTGAATACATTTAATTTAAAATCTATTATGTATATCCGTTTTATGAAATATAAATCAGAGATTTTCAATTGACTTATAAAAAATTGGCCGTATTTGGCGACGATAATATTTGCTTGAATGTATTCAGTGTTTACTCGAGAATGCTTTCAAATTTACTTTAGCTGCTACTAGTTGCAACTTCTGACAAAATTTTTTTTTTCTCAGACATGCATCTTTTTAAGAACGGAGATCTTTTAGAAATATGGTTGCAAGGAGATGATAAAAACGAAAACGTTTCGATACTTTATGATCATATAACGAGAAGAATTGGAGATGATATTAATTTATCAAATGAAAAAAAATAGAGAAAAAAATTCCTTAGCAAATACAGAAGATGTACGCTCTGCACAAAAAATTTGCAATGTATTGCATTCACGGAGTCTTCGAGACGTTTATCCGAATGTGGACATTGCCCTCCGTATTTTTTTGAGTATTCCGGCTACAAATTGTTCAGGAGAAAGATCTTTTTCCACTCTAAAAAGGGTAAAAACCTATTTACGCGCAAGCATGGGCCAAGATAGGCTTAATGCTCTTGCATTATTGTCTATTGAAGCTCAACTAGTCCAAGAAATTAATTATGACGATATAATCGACGTTTTTGCGCGAACCAAAGCCAGGAAAAATAAATTTTCAAATTGATTAATATTAAAAAAAATATTTATTATCTGTCTGAAGTTTATAACTTATTTATCTGTAATGTTTATTGGTTATATTTAAAAAATTATGTTTCAATAAATAAAGTTATTTAAAAAAAAAAATATTGGATCAAAATTAATGAAATTCATTTTATCAAAAAGGGCGGCGCATCGAACGGGGCCTAAGGCGGCAGCAAGCCTAAATCCGTCACTGCCTGTGCTACCAGACCAGATATATCTTTTGCTGTAAATGTTCTGAGTCGACATCAGATAAATCCCACTAAAAATGATTGGCAGATGGTAAAAAGAGTGTTCAGGTATTTGAAAGGAACTAAACATTTAGGTTTACAATACTGCCCTGTTAAGAATAGAAGTCGTATCTACAATTTAGAATAAATTCTGTTTATGATGTTCACAGCTTGAAAATGAGTATATCAACTTGGCCGTTTTGACTCAAAGTCCTATATATTCTTTTTATGGCTCATAATTAGCTCTGAAGTTTAGTCATATCTGAGAAATTACTAGATTTGGTAGGTGCATTAATCGTATTTGTAAATATTAGAAAAATAAATATTTTTGTCAGTTACGACTTTTATTCTTAACAGGGCAGAATACTACGGAAAGAGTGAAAGCTTGACTGCGTTTTCGGATGCTAGTTTTGCTGATTGCAAAAACTCATTGACAACATGTGGTTTTGTGATAAGATTATACGACGATACTGTGATTTGGAAAACTCATAAACAATCTTATGCCGCTTTGTCTACATGTCAAGCAGAATACGTTGCAATGAGTGAAGCTTGTCAAGAGATTATAGCTTTCGAGCAGTCAATGAAAATCATGCTAGACAAGAGTTTCTTCCCGATAAAATTGTGGTGCGATAATAAAGGTGCAGAAACAAATGCTAAAACAAGTGGGGGAAACAAGCTTCGACACATGACAGAAGTAAGAGAGGATTATGTAAAACAGTGTGTCAAAAGAAATTTAGTTACAGTAAATTGGATACCTTCAAAAGATCAATTGGCAGATATTTTTACCAAACCCTTGTTATTCGATCATCATAAACGTTTGACTGATCAACTTTTGAATTATGAGAGTGCATGAGTGTGTAAATAAGAATTAAATTGATTAACCAAAATTTTTATAGCTAATTTTTTTTTTTTTACAGATAAAGCCAATAGATAAAAGGGGAAGAGGAAAGAGTGAAACGAGCGTAAAGAGAGCTTTTATATTTTATTATGTTTATTTTTGTATTCTTTTAGTTTGTAAGTTCATTTTAAAATTTCATGTTTATGTTTAATTAAATTTAAGAATTTATATTTATTATTTTCTTTATTAATAAAAAGGGAATGAACACGGGAGGGAGTGTTGGAATAGAGACGTGTTACCCTTTTTCCTTTTCTAACAAGCTAAGGTGGGTCGAAGGTCGGACCACCGCTGCACTTGTTGATTAACAGTGCAACGGCGCGCTTGTCTTTTGTCGAAGTGTACTGTGCTTGTGTAACGAGTGTTTAATAAAGAATTCTTACTTAAAACTGTGTTTCATCTATTTTTGGGAAGTTAATAATCTAATCGAAAAAATTCTTCTCACCCCAACAATAACAATGGAAAAAGCTTCTCGGGTAATGGGGAGGACTAAATAAGACACAATTGCTTCGAATCGACTAGTTTCGGTCAAAACTTGACCATCTTCAGGCTATAATAAGTAAGATATACAATTAGTTGCCAATTCGAAAAAGTAAAAGAGTTTACTGCGTCACCTCTCGATGCAGATGTAATTGGTGAAATGATGTCGTAAACTAGACCAACAATAGGGCAAAAAACGGACATTATGCGGCGTCCAATGTGCGGGTAGTAGTCTTGGGTCAAAACGATAAAACAATTAATTGTAAAAGCGGGTAAAAACTAATAAACACGTACAAAAATACAATAGATAAAAATATGTAAAACACAAACTAGCAACTTTTTTTTTTTCGAATTGGCAACTAATTGTATATCTTACTTATTATAGCCTGAAGATGGTCAAGTTTTGACCGAAACTAGTCGATTCGAAGCAATTGTGTCTTATTTAGTCCTCCCCATTACCCGAGAAGCTTTTTCCATTAATAATCTAATATTCAGATAACCAAAAAACATCTGTAGGTTAAAGATACCAGCACATAACCTACAGTTTCCCCTGAGAAACACTTTTACGTAGGTTAACCTATGGTTAGCGCTAAACTACAGGTTAACCAGACATTGTGAAACCGGCTGTAACAGTGGTTTGCACCGGTTGTAGTAAAAAGTGATAGTTAAAGTTAATTAATAATTAAATTTGAAATGCTTTGCACAGTCTCTCGCAAACTCTTGGTGAAGTAACTAATAATTTATTTAGGGTGGTAACACTGAAATCCTAACTTTGTGTTATATAACCTAAAGTGGTTCGTTTAACTTCACTCGTGTTTACTTTTATTTGTAGGTATACAACTGTTGTGAAAAATTATTCTAGTTTAACGGTTTTGAAATATTAATTATTGTTAGTTAGTGAAATTTGTCAAAATGAAAGAAGTAAATAAAATAAAGCGTTGTAGAACTACTAATATCACTTCGGAGGAAAAGTTATTACTTCTGCAATTTATACAAAAATATAAAAACGTGATCGAAAATACATCAAGTGGTGTAACAACACGGAATGACAATGAGAAGGTATGGAAAAAGATTGAAACGGAATCAATTCTTCGACAACAGTATTTCGTTCAATAGAAGTATTAAAAAGGTTTTATAACAACCAAAAGAAGCAAACCAGGAAGCAAGCTGCCACCGATAGCATGCACAAAATGGAAGACGCAACGAGTAGCAACAGACGGAAAGTTCTCCAGCAACCACCCCGACGCTGGAAATAAAAAACCCTACGGACGACATTGATATGGTAATCCAGAATATGATAACGTGTCATGTTGACTGAATTTTTGGTACCCATTTGGATAATAAAAAACTTTAAAGTTTTATAATGCATCATCTACCCTCGTAAATTTAATATTTTTATGATTTTGTTTGAGTTTATTTTGATTAATGGAAATATTTAATTCTGAAATCATACCCCAGACGCCCCCTGGGTTGCAATAGTATTAATTAACTAATCCAACCCTCGCTCAACTCGTTTTGTTGGTTTCCGAAGTAAACGTTGATTTCTGATCGCATATCATTTTGAAGAATTTTGAGTGTTTAGAAGATTTTTGGGTTGTCAAATGGATTTTGTGATTGTTCATACCCGTTCAGCCTAGTGCTAATATGTATGTGGTTCAAAATGTTAAGAGTGCAACAAAGCATATCGGTATTATGCTATTTCCTTTGGAAAAACTTGAAGAAATTAACATCCACTTGTGGGGGAAGCAACAATTCATATTTTGGGTTAAATTAGCAACTGTAGCTGTCCATCTATTTCAAAATTTCGATAAACCGTTTTCAAGAAAACCTACAATCTACATGGAATTTTCCATCGCCCTATTGAAGGTTACAGCAAATTGCGCTATACCTCATTGTTCCATAGATAACTTGATGACCTTTCGTAAGTGCTTTTGGATTCCATTTCAACTAACCAATTATTCAGTTACTGACTTCGCGATTTTGTTTTTTTTTTTTTTAAAGAACTAAACTTAGATTTCCCAGTCAATTTGTTCTTAAAATTTGAGCAAATTCTCGAACACACCGTCAACCAAAGTTTTTTTGATTGTATCGATTTGATTTTGTTGTCTTTATGTGTAATTAAAGTACTCTATTCAAACTTCATTCCGAAGAGTAAGCTTTAAATTGATTCATCAGATTTCAACCCGTCAAGAAAGAATAATTTTGATTACAGCTACAAATTTTTTAAATGTTAATTTTTTGTAGATAAGTTTATTTTAGTATTAAGGCTTTACTAACAACTGCGACCGGTATTCTCCATCCGTATGGTATAAATTTCCATAAGTTGTTTTGATCCATTTTAGCGAACCATACTATCGAGAATATCCAACTAAATACCAATGCCTTGCTTTAGTTTTAAGAATTTTTATGCCCACTAGTGGTCCCTAAGACCACAATTTTGTAAAGTTTGATTTAAGCTATTTGGGATGCCTACGACAAGATAACCATCTGTTTTGTAATGTCGATTTTAGGTTTTCTACATAAACCACCAATTGTGTAAAGTATACGGGTAGTAATTTTAAATACTGTGGGGAATTAGTTTTATAAATGTGTGGTGGCACAGTCACGCATGCATATGCACATGCATGCAGGACGATGTCACCACAGCATTCCATGGCATTACTTGGCCATTGTGGATTAGTTTGGAAATCCAGGAACATAAGGATAATGTTTCCGGTTAACAACAAAAAGCAAATGCGAAGCGTTGGTATAGTTTTTAGTTGTTAACTGGAAAACAGATTGACCAGTAGTCACAAATATTTCCTTTGTAACCAATTTAATGAAATCATGTAAATTTAATAGAATGTTATTTATTGTATTTTAATACAAGGTTTAATACAATATAAATTGTTAATAAAATACCGATGAAGTTTTTATATTTGGACAACTAAAAGTTACAAGCGCTTCCATCCCCAACGCCTGGAGTCAGCCGGGAATATCACGGAAGCACCCCGTAACAAATGTTATAAATTATTAATTGTTACTTAGCATTAGATCATTCACCTCCATTTTGCTTTAAGGTATAAATTTCATTCAGCAATCAAAATTGTTTTCAACATTACTATCGTTTTGGTTTATTGTTCTATGTTCTTGTTCTCGAAATATAAATGACAATATTTTTTGTATTTTACAGAGTCTTGTTTAAGTCGCTATAAAACAAAAACGGCGGGACGAAATTATAAAATGTATATAAACAAAATTGAGAGCAAGGTAATTTACAACAAAATATATCTATGAAGTTGTGTTCTAAAATCGATTTTTATATGGTATAAAACGGCTTCAAAATGTACAAATTAAATTGCCACGCTTATTTCTGTGAGCCACTGTATACGAGAAAATAAGTATTTAAAAGATTTATTTACATCGAATCGTACTGTTATTTCTGTGACGCACTATATACATACTATTGTATAAAACTGTACCTTATACTACTTATTAAATAAATACTTTGTTATTAAGTTGTTCAAAGGTGTTGTACACTTCTGTACTAAAAAAAAAAACTAGTAGTAAACTTCGTTTAACATTCTTGCTTGAAAAACTTCTTCCGAATATTCACATTTAATTTTAATGATATTTTTTCTTTTGCTTGCTGTAATAAAATATTAAAAACTGTAACAAAAATGGGAACAATTTGAAGTTTGATATATTTATGTTATTTTTGGTTTCTAATAATTATCACTTTAAACAGAATTTAATTTGTAATTTATTAGTCAACAAATTAAATTCTAATATAGTTAATATTAATTAATTTGGTGGGTCCTCATTTAAATGAGAAAATTATCACTTTGATAACGATATTTTATAGAAATATAATATTATAGTTGTGCTGATTATGGCAACCTCTAGACGAAGGAATATTTTGGAAATCGAGTCGAATATAATCGCAAGAATAATATTCTATTTCATGCTAATAAGAGCAAATCAATTAAAAAAATCGTTTCATGTTCAGGTACAAACGGACAAAATGACGTATGTCTTTTGCACACGGTGGGAATATAATATCCCTTAGTTGAAGTAGCAGTACTTTTCCTGTCGATTTTTAGACTCTGATTTGTAATAATCTTTTGCACACGAAAAAATAGGTAGAAATTTCATATAAAGGGTAAATTTTCGAAGAAAGCGAGATCGATTTAGTCGGTGCAGCGGGCGAAAGAGTGATTTAAGGGCGTTTATAAAGTAGTTTATTTTTGTGTCACAAAATCGATGTCCAAAATCGATTGTTTTTGTTCAGTGTGTTTTGTTTGGCAATTATAATTGCAATACTTTCGAATTTGTGAGCTTGTGTTGATTTTTGGGTGTCGATTGTGCTAAAATAGGATAAATTTGAAGATAATTTTTGAAAATAATTTTTTATTTATTAAACTTATTCACCCTGTTTATATTATATATCATTTTGTATTATACAAAGTAATAATTTGCATACTGATTGCAAAAGAGGGCCACCATAATATCAGGGGTATTTTATGTATTGTGTAAAATTAATGAACTTTTTTACTTTTAATAAATTTAAAGTTCAATAAACGCCGATGTTTTATTTTCTTCAAAAACGGAGAAGATTATGTTTAGTTATTTTTTTGGTAGGGCTTGTGCGTTTCGTCTAAACCCGTAATCGAGGTTTCAATTCTCAAAGTTAAGCCGGGGACCCAGCGCCGCAGAGGAAAACCGAAAAGGCAGTTACACGTTACCATAAAGACTCAGAATAATCAAGGGTGGTTCGTCCGTTCGACGGTGGTGGCAGCAAAACAAATGAAATTTTCCTGAGAACGGGCACCCCCCAAGTTGCGAGAATTCTGAGCACGGGCCGAAGGATCAACGCCCAAGTGACGTTTTTTTTTCATATACAGAGATAATCCGTTACAACAGTAAGTTTGCTTCGTTGTTTATGACTCAATCAGGCCGATATAGCTAAAAAGATCTGTATTAAATTTTAAACATTTTTTCCGCATTATTTTGTAAGATATACATATTGTCATGTTTCAAACGACAAAATCTGGATCATCGAGTACGATTCATCTCTGCGTTATTTCTGAAACAGGATGTAATTTGTTTGGTCATAAGTTGCGTTTCATTTGTATTATTTTTCTCGTTGAATTTTGAAATTCATCTTTTTATTTTCTGTCGAGTCCTCGTACTCAAATTTGATAACCATTTTGGAGAGGCGTTGGCGCGACTGCGAGAATGAAAGCAGTTGATAAAGTTCCACTAAAGTGAAAGGTATTAAAAAGATTGAAAAAAGGGTAAAAATTCGAAAATTTAGAGATTGTGTTGTGGTTCCTCCAAATACAAAATTCATTTTGGGGAAGTCTTTACCACCGATGCACTTCAATTGCAGCATTTTGGAAGCTATTTAATTTGAAAATTCTGGAACGCCCCTACTTCAGGGTTTATTCCCAAGTAATTTAGTTAAGTGGAATTTGATTTATTTATTTTTTATAATAGGTGGAAATTGCAGTAATTTTATCAAATTTTCTGCGCTTTTTCTGAAAATTTATTGAAATTTAGCGGCTGTATATACCGAGTATCAGCGGTATAATTATCGCTATACCTACGCATTATTTGGAAAATTTATTTCTGGTTTGTTATTTTTTTTGAGTATGCCATTTTATTTTCAGTTATCGTAAGTAGGACCAGCATTATTTTTATTTATGTCTATGTAATAATCATTGTGAGAGGAATATTTTTTTTAAGACCACAATTTGAACTCGCTACTGGGGTTAAGAGGTTGCTCCTGGCTGAAATAGTTAGGGCAGGTTGCACAAATATTTAAATTTCATATTTCATATAAAATATCATTGCAATATACCTAGATATTCCGAAATTTAATGTAAGCAGTTCCCCAGTTAGAAATTTTCCCAGGCAAAGGTTCATAATTCTGTATGCTTATCTTTTATATTTTTTCCTTCTAGATTCCGAAGTTTTCACCATTACCATGAATCGGAAAAACATGCACGAGATTGTCAGAGAAAGCTCAGAAAGACTGTTGGTTAAAAAGTTTCAACATCTGGAAGATAAAATTGTGCAGGTTACAAAGTGTTCAACAACAGAGCAACTTGGTCAACTACGGAAAATACTAAACAGTTTTAAGATTGTTTACAAGCGCAAGTGGCTTGAATGTAACAGCACAGAAGAACGTTTCCTGGAAAAAAATAAAGAATGGCTAAACACCGACATATCTTTTCCTACTGCCCCTCCAGCTACTTGTTTACGAGGTAGGCCAAGCAAGGAATTCGGAAAATTCAGTGAGCGTTCAAAACGCCGAAAAACAATGGAACTCAGAAAAAATGTCCCTGATGATGAATTAACTTATGCAGCACAGATGAGCCATCGATCGAAAGGTAAAACTGAAATGGCAAATGTTATTAAAGAAATAACGAAATCTCCAAAACGAGCGACGAAGTTTCGTAAAGCAGTTGCCAGAACTAGTAAAGAAACAACAGCACTCCAGCATTCAGCGTCAAAAGCGTTATCAATATTTGTCGAAGCTGGTCTTACTACGAAGCAATATACAGTAATTCAACAGGATAGCAAGAATGTCTTTCCCTGCTATTCAATCCTACAAATGGAAAAAAAAGAATGTTACCCAAGAAACGAAGGAATAACTATCACAGAAACTTCTGCTGAAGTTAGACTTCAAGACCTGCTGGATCTCACAGCATTAAGATTATGCAAATACTTAAAAGAAGTTATTGAAACCTGTGCAGAGGAAGAGAAGAAGCATTTTGAGCTTATATATAAGTGGGGTTGTGATGGTTCTCAACAAGCCCAATACAAGCAAAAATTTGTAAAGGAAGAAGGCAGTGACTCACACATTTTTCAAAGTTCCCTTGTACCTTTGAGGCTCTCAAGCGGACTATATGGCAGAATTCCTTTCCGTCATCACCGCGGTATTGCAGGCCAATTCGAATCCGATTTCTTAAAGAAAACAATTATGTGACCAATGAAGAAATTAAACATATCGATTAAACCCAAAAAAGATCAATGTCCAACATGTGCTTTGTACAAAACTGCTTCAAGTGAGGAAAAAAAGGTAGATGAAATGAAACATACTCTTCATCTAGCCAATAAATACGTTTCCAGACAGCTAAAAGATATGGATAAATCAGAAGCAAATAATTTCAATAACATCGTTGTCGCAGTTTACGATTTGCAAAAAATACTGAGTACACCAATGTCAGAAGTTTCGTTATTCTACTATAAACGTAAGTTGGCCGTGTATAATTTTACTATTTTCGATATAGGTGTTAGTGAAGGCTTTTGTTTCATGTGGGACGAGACCATTGCAAGAAAGGGCTCAAATGAAATTAGCAGCTCGTTGCTTTCTTTTATTGAATCCAAAGTCAGCCAAGGTTGTAATGACTTCAGGTTTTCTTCTGACAATTGTGGAGGTCAGAATAGAAACCGTATTGTGTTTTCTATGTATGCATATGTCGCAAAAAAATATAAAATCAATATTTCACATACTTTCTTTGAAGTAGGACACACCCAGAACGAGGGTGATTCTATGCATGCCCTTATAGAAAGACGAAAACGTAATCAAGTTATTTATGTTCCTAGCCAATGGGTGACTTCGGTACGTTGTGCAAAAACTAATGGAAAACCTTATAACGTCATAGAAGTTAATCAAAGAATGATATTTAATTTCAAAGAAGTGATGAAAGAAAAAATAAACTTTGAATTAGATACTGGGCGAAATAAAGTTAAATGGAGTCAAGTAAAACATTTGAGTATCTCCAAAGATGCTCCAAGTGTGCTTAGAATTCACTATGACTTGTATTCTGAGCATTATGTGAATATAAATATCGATGAAAAACCGGTGCCCCTCCGAAAGACTCGTAAATTATTATCATCGATTACAAAAAATCATTCTTCGGCTTCAAGCAACCAGGCTCCAACATCAACCCAAAACCAACTTCCATTATGTTATACATCTGGTCCGCTGCCAATATCATTGGCAAAATACAAAGACCTGAACAGTCTTTGTAATTCAAAAGCGTATGAGTATTACAAGAAACTTAAAGTTGTAAAGAGTCCTGTAGAAGAAAACGAATCAGATACGGAATAATTTTGTTTTCGTTTCCATTAAAATAATTTTATTTTGTTATTATTCTTGTGTACTTTTATTTTGTTTTTCAAAGTTTTAAAGGTAATAAAAGTTATATTTTATTAATAATAATTAGCGAATAATTGTCATTTTCATTGTGTATTAGCAAGGTTACGTCTCGATACAGTCAAAAATTTTGTAACTGTTGAACAATTTCGACAGGAAGAAAGCCGTATCTATGAGATACGTCTTTATTCCATGGAATTATTTGATTTAAAGTTAGGTCGTAACTCACAAAATTTGTAGTTCTAGACTGAATTTGGTTAAATATAAATTACGAAGAGAAAGCCGACTAGAGGTTATACATATAATCCCATTTAAAATAACCATATAACAGTTAAGTTAACCACTTGGGCATTCGTTAAACTATTTAAAATTTTAAAAGCACGCTCCTGAAAAATAGGTAAAAGTGAGTTACGGCGTTGTTCTTTGGGGGTGTCGACTTGGTCTCATGTGGCAAGAAATTAGTGTTCAGAAAATTCTGGTAAAAGTTGGTATAATATGAGAGATATTCAGAAATATAAATTATATGGGTAAGATAGTGTATGGTATCCGGAAGTTTGTTCGTCTAACAGTTATTCGATTCATTTTGTTTGATATGACATTTATGCGATTGACCATTTATTCGACAAATATTATAAAATTTTCAAAAGATCATAAAAGCAGTTCTACTAGGTAGTTTAAAAGAAGTAAATCACTATGATTTAAATAGATAAATACATACCATACTACACATTACAGTGGCGTTGTAATTTAAAATATTGTCAAACAAATGTTTATTCACATAAATATTGAGTTGAATAAAATTTTAAGCCAAACAAAAGCAGTCAAATATGTTAGTCGAGCAAAATTCCTAGAATCGTGGTGTACATATTGTTGCCTCGTGATGTACTTCTCAATTGTGCTAAATAATTGTAAAAATTTCTCTATAGAAATGTCATATGCAGTTGAATGAATAAGTGGATACTGTGATATTTTTTTGCTTTAACCTAGAGGAATTTCAATAAGTTTATTCTGAAAATAAAGTAACCGCAAATAAAAGTTTCACTTACCTCAAAAAAATCTTCAGCTTCAGGTTTTGTTTACCATTAAAACACCAATTACAACCAAAACAAACTTTTAAGTGTTCAACGCCCAAAAATATAACTTACTTTGAGTAATATCCTGATTTTAAATACATATTATTGAAGCACTGTGTAAAACACTAATAAAACGAATTTTATATTAACTTTCAATCCGCTTATCCAGCTATAAAATAAAATGCTAAATTATTTAAGATGCAATAACTAGGTTATGTCATCATAACAAATGATTGCAAGTTGATGTTACCTGGAAGTGGTTCCATTACCAATGCCGGCAGAATTAAATTTAAATTTATGGATAACAAATAGTTATAGCCTTTTAGAACTTAATTATTTCAGTTAAATTTGTTATGTTTTTCATATAAATATAGTTTGAATTGCGCGCCTCACCTTTTGTGGCGCTATTTTGTATTTAGGATTTTTCAATGCATAAACTTTTAAGTTGGTATTATATACAAGAATGTTACATGTTAAAATGCAGTTAATAAAATGGTAAACTTTATAATCGTTTTGAATCCAATTATATTACAACAATCTAACGTTCCACTACATACAACTACAAAACAACATTGGCGACGAGGATAAAAAGAAGATTATTACGCGTGTTACTTACAAATAGGAAGAATTAACAAAATAAAAGTTAGTGCAACGCACATTTTTGCAAGTTTTTTTTTTCCAATTAAAACGTGAGTTTTACAATTTTTACATACATACAACATTACAACATACAATTACAATTACATTCAAAATGCCTGGCGACAATCCTAGTGCGACTGCAGGTGTACCTGTACATTCAATACATACAGTTTTTTCAATTGAAACTTACAATCCAAGTTTAAAATTTGATCGTTGGTTAATGCGATTGGAAAGCGCATTCAGAGTATTCGCCGTTCCAGAAGACAAAAAAGCTGCATATTTGTTACATTACATGGGTCCTGAAGCATACGATGTACTTTGTGACAAAGTTTCACCCGATACACCAGATGAAAAAAGTTACGAAGAAATTACAACTGCCATGCAATTACATTACAATCCAGAACCTTTGGAAATTGCCGAAAATTTTCGTTTTCTACAGCGCAAGCAAAATGAAGGAGAGACGGTTCAAGAGTATTTGGCTTCACTTCAGAAGTTAGCGACTACATGCAATTTTGGAAATTACTTAAAGAAGGCGCTGAGAAATCAATTTGTATTTGGTTTACGTACGCAAAATATTCAAAGTCGGTTACTTGAACACAAGGATTTAACTATCGAGAAGGCGTTAGAAGTGGCAATAGGCATGGAAACTTCTGCAAGGGATGCTGCCCAACTACATCGTTCTGCAGTTACGATCAACAGCATCAATACAAAAATTCAAGGTACAAGAAAGAAAAGTTCAGAAAATTCAAGAAGGAAGAGCTACAGCGATGGAAACAGTTCAAATACATCCAATACAGGACTACATAAGCAAACTAATCATTTATTTTGTTACAGATGTGGTTCGCCACAACATTTTGCTAACAAATGTAAACTTACAAATGTATTTTGCAGTTTTTGCAAGACCAAGGGTCATTTGTCAAAGGTATGCATAAGGAAAAAAGGTACGGAAAATGCGAATCAGATTGAAGAAATTTTATCAATTGATGAACATAGGGAATACAGAGAAAAGTTTATGATTGCACTTCAGGTAGAAGGTCATACAATTACATTCGAGGTTGATAGTGGAGCAGCTGTCACGATCGTAAGTTTAAAACAATTTAAATCTCTTTTTCCAAATTTACAAATTCACAATACAAATTTAAAATTAATTACGTATTGTAAGAGCGAGTTGGATATTGTAGGATTCTCACAGGTTCAATGCATATACAGGGGTAACGAAAAGTTTTTAAATTTATACGTTGTTAATTCAGATAGAAATCCCATTTTAGGTCGCGAGTGGATTCGGCAATTACCTATTTCATTTACAGAAAATATCTCTTACATTAGTACAACACAAATACATACACATGTACAACAAATTTTACAAAAATATCCTATCCTGTTTAAAAAGGATATGGGTAAGATAAAAAATTTACAAGCACACTTACGAGTGAAAGCAAATACACAACCTATTTTTATCAAAGCACGTAAAGTTCCATACGCATTGTTACAAAAAGTCGAGGACGAATTAAATTATTTAGAAATGGAGGGAATATTAATTAAAGTTAATAGTTCTGAGTGGGCTACACCCATTGTTCCGGTGGTCAAATCTAATGGGAAGATTAGAATTTGTGGGGATTTTAAAACTACCGTAAACCCTAGTTTAATAGTGGATGAACACCCATTACCATCCATTGAAACTTTATTCTCAACCATGGCGGGTGGGGATAAATTTACGAAGCTTGACTTACAACAAGCATATTTACAATTAGAGGTATGCCCGGAGGATAGAAAGTATCTCACTTTAAGTACACCAAAGGGTCTGTACCAAAGTACAAGACTTCTGTACGGGATTGCAAGTGGACCTGCTGTATGGCAACGTGAAATTGAAAATATTTTAAGAGACATTGAGGGTGTTTCTGTATTTTTAGATGACATACGAGTTACAGCGCCAGACGATGTTACACATTTCAAAAGATTAGATCAGGTTCTATCGCGACTATCAGATTTCAATATAAGGGTAAATTACGAAAAATGTTCTTTTATGGAAGATCAAATTGAATATTGTGGATACGTTATTGATAAAAATGGAATTCATAAAACAAAACAAAAAATTGATGCTATTCAAAATGCAAAGATACCTACAAATAAAACCGAAGTACGAGCTTTTGCCGGTTTGGTAAATTATTACGCAAGATTTTTACAAAATTTGAGTCATACATTATACCCAATTTACAATTTACTTAAAGATGGCGTACGATTTTTATGGGACAAAAATTGTCAAAAAGCTTTTGAAGCAGTAAAGAAAGAGATACTTTCTGAGCGAGTTTTAGCTCATTTCGATCCACGATTGCCTCTTATTTTGGCTACAGATGCCAGCCCATACGCTGTTGGAGCTGTACTTTCACACGTATACCCGGATGGTACCGAGCGGCCAATCCAGTTTGCATCACAAACTCTTACAACAATACAACAAAAGTATGCTCAAATCGATAAAGAGGCATATAGCCTAATTTTCGGCGTAAAAAAATTTTATTACTATTTGTTCGGTAGAAATTTCATTTTATACACGGATCATAAGCCGTTAGTACAGATATTTTCACCATCAAAAAAATTGCCAATTTTAACTACTACGCGAATGCAACATTATGCTTTATTTTTACAAAATTTTCAATACGATATCAGATACAAAAATACAAAATTAAATTCTAATGCTGACGCTATGTCAAGGCTTCCTACAAACTCAAAACAAATAAGTACATACGATGAATGTGATTCTTTCGAAATTTTTCAAATTGAAACTTTACCAGTTACACTAAAACAATTAGCTACGGAAACTATGAAAGATACAAGTTTTGCTAAGATAATACACGGTTTACGATGCGGGAAATTAGTTAACAAGGAACATAGATTTAATGTAGAACAAACTGAATTTACACTACAACAAGACTGTTTGTTTCGTTTACAAACTGCGGTTATACCACAAACCTTACGGAAAAAAATTTTAAAAGAGTTACACATTACACACCCCGGTATAATCAAAATGAAGCAACTTGCCAGGAGCTATTGCTGGTGGCCAGAAATTTCATTGGATATTGAAAACGAGGTGAAGAATTGCATACAATGTAATAAATACAAAAATAACCCTGTTAAAGTACAAATTCACCCCTGGGAAGAAACTTCAAAACCATTCGAAAGAGTACACATAGATTTCGCTGGCCCATTTATGAATTGTTATTTTTTAATACTGGTGGACTCTTATACACGTTGGCCGGAAATCCACGAAATTAAAAACATGACCACTACAACTACAATTTCCTTACTAAGAAAAATTTTCAGTACATTCGGTATTCCTCATGTTTTGGTTAGTGATAACGGCCCTACATTTGTTTCATATGCATTTAAAAGATTTTTACAAGAAAATGGTATAGTACATAAATTTTCAGCACCCTATCACCCAGCTACAAACGGATTAGCGGAACGCTATGTGCAAACATTTAAAAATGCATTAAAAAGAATGTGCGAGCAGGATCGAGATGTGGATAAAAATTTAACACAATTTTTACTCCATTACAGGAAAACTCCACATTCAGTTACATTGGTTAGTCCTTCCTATAGGATGTTTGGACGCCAAATTCGATCAAGGTTAGATCTTTTAAAACCAAATTTTCCTAACAATACAAATTACACTGAAAATCTTAAAGTTAGATCATTTACAGAAGGGGAAAGAGTGTCCGTACGCGATTATTTACATAATAACAAATGGGAATTTGGTAATATACAAAAGAAATTAGGTAGATTACATTACTTGATTAAACTTGATAATGAGCGCGTGTGGAAAAGACACATTGACCAAATTAGGTCAATTGGGGAAAATACTCCTATTACGGTAAACCAAAATTTTATTCCTACATTGCCTGTTGAGAGTCTTACTTTACCAAATTTAAATAATTCAATGCAGAATGCGGGTATAACGCCAACTGCAATACAATCTCCTCAAAATGAAAATTCAAACGTAAATCTCGAAGTGCAACCACAAAACTCTTCTGACATTCAAGATACCATCGCAGAAGTGCCTATACCTACTACAAGTGACACTTGTACCTTGCGTCGTTCGGAGCGCATACGTAGACCTCCTCAACGATTAATGATGTAATCATATTTTGTAACAAGGGGAGGACTGTTATGTTTTTCATATAAATATAGTTTGAATTGCGCGCCTCACCTTTTGTGGCGCTATTTTGTATTTAGGATTTTTCAATGCATAAACTTTTAAGTTGGTATTATATACAAGAATGTTACATGTTAAAATGCAGTTAATAAAATGGTAAACTTTATAATCGTTTTGAATCCAATTATATTACAACAATCTAACGTTCCACTACATACAACTACAAAACAACAAAATTCTTATAAGATTTTATTTTACTTAACCCGACGAAATCTATTTTAATGCATAGGTTTTTTACTTTAGAATAATAGCAAATAAGCTAAATATTTAGATTTACAGTAGCTCACAAAAATATTCAGTATCTACCTATGTAAATCGAATATTTTGAAGCAGTTTTTCTCATATACAAATTGATTTTGAAGCACAACTACATATTATCAAAACCAAGAAAGAAGAGCCCTACGTCATTAATGATGACACTCGGCCAACTAGACAGCTCTATTCAAATCTGTCATTACTATTTTCGCAAAATTTGACATTTTTTATTGTGACACCCATTGAGTAAATAAGAAAGGAGGTAGTATACATAATGCTTTACTGTATTAAATTTGCGAATCAAAAGGAATGGGCGTCCGCTATATTAAGATATACCTCGTTACAGAATTTTAAATCTTAAAAATGGTTAGTTGTGTTGTTTGTGGAACCACCGGGACCACAGAAATTTGAGTAGTTATATGGCATAAGTATACATATATCAAAAATTTTATTTAACACTCTAACATAAAATGTAGTAAATTGTGTGGTTAAGCCTTAGAATATATATAGTAGGGAGGAAGGAGTGTATGAATACCAAGTCCGAGTCAACGTGGTGTACTATGGCGGACGGTTAATATAATTGCCAGGAGCGTAGCATAGTCACTAAAGTGTTTTAAACACATGCATGACGATCGAGTTGGAGACCAATATTCCGGAATTTTGATATTTTTCAACTAAATAGCCTTTCTCATCTAAATTTTTGGAAATATAAATTATAAAAGCGGCGTTTAATGTAAATAATTATATAGGATTACTTCGTAATATGTACGCCAATGATTCAAGCAGATTATGGTCAGTAACCTCACAAATTAATGTTTTTGTTATAAAATTAGTTAAATAACTCTAAGTACTTACTTGTGCCAAGTTATACCACAATTAATAGTTTTTTTAATCCTAGAGGTCCCACAAACACTGCAACTCACCATAATTCAACTTTAAAATTTAAAAATATTAGTCACAGATTACAAACGTGGTGCACTGGGCGGAGCTTCTACCCACGACTTTTGACTCGTACTTGATGCATATGTTATAGCACATTCGCTCCTTCCTTCCTACTATATATTCTAAGGGTTAAGCATAGCATCATAGGCGTGCATACAAGATCTTATTTTAAATTGATTCAATTCGACCAAATGCTTGTATGTGAGATTTATACCTTTGTGGCTTAAGAATGTTTAATAATATTTATAAACGTTAATATTCGTTGTTACTCGAATTAAAATATAGTGCAATAATTTATATTTATGAATCTTATCTTTACTCATATTTTATGTAACGCCACTGGAATTACATTTAATCAATCGCCATGAGGTTCCTTTCATCGCGTAAAATTATTCTAAATGGTCTTTCCTTCCTACTCTTTATTCAATGGTAACACCAGATAAACTACTATAGATGCTTTAATCAATGGTAGAAAAATGGTAACAATATTGCGACTACAGCGCCGCAATTGGGGGTATTACGAAGTAAAAAAAAATAGCGGCAGATTGAAATGCATTTGAATTTCATTTATTTATTCAAAGTAATGAATAAATCAACAACTATTGATTTAAAAAAAATTCTGTTTGAGAACTTTTTTTAATTAAAAGTAAATTCACTTTTAATATAAGAAAAAATTCTCAAGCTAAATATTTTTAAAACCAATAGTTGATTAATTTATTTTACATTATTTTATATTTAAGAAATCAAATATTAATCACTTGTGTTAAGTAATATCTAATGTAAAAAATACAATAGAAAATATACTAAATACAATAAATTTATTATTTTAAATAAGAATATACAAGACTATTTATTTGAAGCAGCCTTTAGGTTTTTATCAACTTATGGTGCAATTCTCTAACTTTTAACATTAGGCCGTATTTATAAAAATAAAGTATTTACTTCAAAGGTAAAGGTACAAGTAAGAGGTAGAGCTCACAAGCAGAAGGTTAAAGGAAAAGGTTTTGCTTTATTTCCAATTCATAATCTTTTCCTTTTCTTTGCAAGCAAATCCTCGCAGAAAAAAGTAAAAGGTAGGCAAGCGCGAGCGCCGCCTACCAAGATACACTAAAACTTTCTAGACGACTTTGACAGTTTGACTTTTGTACTCGAAGTTTTGAAGATGGCAAGTGACGAAGAGGTGTCAGACGAGTAGTTTAAGTCACAAGCTACCGTTCAAGATCAATCTGAGTGTAAATTTATTGCCGAAGGGATAAAACGATACCCGGTAATATTAGAAAAATCGCAACTCCCCGCGAGAAAAGCAAAGAAACTAGCGGGTATTCAGAAAGTTGTATCAGAGTATGGACAGCTATATGGAAAAGAAATGACCGCACAAAGACTAATGAAAAAGGTGGGCAATATGAAGACAAGATTAAAGAAGAAAACCGACAGAAACAAAACGGGTAATAAGCGCATTCCCCCGTTGCAACAATGGGAAACGATAATGATGTGGCTTGAACATTAAGACTCGCAAAAATTTTCCGATTTACGTATTCATCCCCAAATAGACGCGGTTTTTCAATTTTAACGTGCGTGCAGTCGATAACCCCTATTGCAGTCGGGAATCTCTTTTTTACTGCCCATTTGACTTTGGCTTCCATAATTTCATTTTCGGTCGATGGGAACTTGATCCACTCATTCGCCTTGTTTATAATGAGACCGAGAGTGGAATTGACAATTCTAGAGACTGTAGGTTGTGAACATCCTAGTTCTTCACCAATACCGCTCTGGAAGCCCGGATCTGCCATGTACCGTAAAAACACTTTCATTTTTTGTACTGGCGAAAGCGCACCTCCCCTGGTTTCCAGATTTCCGCCAATAAAGTAGTCGGCTAACCACTGCACGTTTCTTTCGTCAAACCGAAATAGGGTTCGAAAGTCGCACTCACGTGGACTATGTCTTTCTTTGTACACTTTTCGTGTGCGTACGTGCACCATATCCGCCATGTCAAATTATTATTTAACAAAAGCTCTAAAACTAAACACCCTTGCTCAACAATTGCATCAAATAAATCATTAATACTTGCTAGAAAAGCTTCTCGGGACTAGATGCATATTTGTTGAAGCAAGACCTTCAATTTTAAAGCAAATGGTACATTTTATGAATTTCAAAAATGTGAAACCTTATCCTTTGCCTTCTTCACCTTTTGCTTCTAGTTTAAATCTCTTCCTTCTTTTTTTTATGAATAACATGTGAAGTAAATGCTCTGATTTCTGCAAGTAAAAGCTAATCCTTTTTTTTATAAATACGGCCTAATCTATAAAAGCCAGGTTAAGCTGTTAGTAACAATGGTTACTATAGTTGCTGACAGCGTAATATATCTTATTTAGAATGTTACAAGAGAACCGCAGCATTAATTAAAAAACAAATAAATAAAATCAGGAAGATATTAATTTCTGAATAAAAAAAAACTAAATAACAAGTTTAAATGTAACTTATGAGTTGAAAACTGAATTCAAAACATAAAAACATTAATTTCGCACTTCTAATAGAAACAAAAAAAAATAAGAGCTCTGGATAAATAAAAATAACTAATAATAACTATATTATGTACAATAAATTAGGTAATATACTTTTATTTGTTTCTCATTTGTAAACGTCAGTTTCCAAAAACACAATAATAATCAAGAAAGTTTATTTTATCAAGTCACTAACTTGTAAAACTGACAGTTAACTTGCAAAATTTTTACAAGTTAGTAGTATTATTTACATTAGAAAATTTTGTTTTATCGTCATATATGTTGAAAATCATGGTACAATTGTTATTTCCAGTAACACAGATTTTTGATGATGAAAGAGTTGATACTGATGATGATGAACCATCTGTTGACTCAGAAACTGCTGAACTCGAGGACTGCAGAACATTTGTACTCTCCTTACTACCAAATAATTTGCTAGACATTTCGATTTTTTTGTTGACCGAATCATCGACATAACTCATCGCAATTTCGGTGCTCTTCCACCCTCCTGCACGCTTTAGTGCTAAAATATCTCCACCCGAATCCGCAACCATAGTGGCTCCAGTTCTGCGAAAAGAGTGGCCGGTGTATAACTCTGGGCCTTTTAAACCTAAATATTTCGCTATTTGCTTTGGGACACCACCAATAGTGTGCTGGCCAGCATTAAGGGAAATGCACTTTCCATGTCGGTATGTCAAAAAAAATCTTAGGCTTTCTGTTTTAGGAGGCCGAAGATTTACATATTTTCTGTATAACATGCAGGGCTTGAAGCTGCAGCCATCATCGGTTATGGTGAATCTTCTTGTTGTTAAATTTTTTGTTTGCCGCAATGTCACAATAACGTATTTTCCCATATCCTGAAATCTGCAAATGACAACCAAACGTCATATTTTTCAATAAATTTTTTAAGGAAAACAAACCTGCGAACAGGGGCATTTTCTTTCATTTCCAAGCAGCTTTTCAGCATAGACCATTTTGCCCATAAAGTATTAGGGCTGAATCTAGCTGATAGTTGATTCAAGTAGACCAACAAAACATCTTCAGTTACCCCAATCACACTATTTTTGTTTTGCCACTTTTTGAAGTCGTCGTATTCTCGCTCGTACCTTGAAGCTGATTTTGCAGGTAATAAACTTGAAGCTATACTGCTGGCTGCCTCAATAATTTCTTTTGGTACATTCATTTTCGCTTTCGCCAAAACAAATGTAAAGAAAAATAAACAGACATGGTCATGGCAACGCTTCCATAGCTTACGACATTTGCGACAAATTATTGAGATTTTTTTGGAATTTATCTAACCTTTTTACAAATGAGAAACAAATAAAATATAAAACAATACACGCAAGGTAACGGGTTTTACTGGCTCAAGGAGGTAACTGACTCGCCTGCGGCTCGTCAGTTATATCCTCCATTCGCCAGTAAAAACCCTCTTACCTTGCTAGTAATGTTATATACTATTTTTAGTTGTAGTTAAGGAACTTCTTTGTTTAGCACGAGTTAATATTAGCTTGTGGGAATTAGTTTATCTTTATTTAATAAAACTAATTATATATTCCCAACTAAAAACGTGTGATCGTTAAATGCGCTTTGCGTTTGTTTTCTCTCAAAATTGTTCCTGAGATTTCTTTGGTTATTGACCTTATATAGAGCATCTTTACTTTCTTGAGCACTACCAACTTAAGGAATATACTGCCGTCGTTAGTTAAAACGTCCTATCTGCCAATTTTTCGATTTTGAGTTAGCAGCATATCATGCTAGACCAAACCCGTATCTATCTAATGCGCTAAGTTAGAATTCCTAATTTTCCCGTTTGGGCCGAAAATTCACAAATAAAAATTGTCCTATCTTTAAAAGTGATACCTAATACTAGTTTACAATGTCCTATCAATTACTAAGAAAGATAGTCCTAAGTAACACTGTAAATGTATTGTGCTATTGTTCCACAAACTATTAAAACACCTAATACTTTCAGAAAAAAAAAAACGAAATGCCTACTTATGTGCCACTGAAAAATAAACTTATGTTCCAAAAATAAAAATTTTTAAATTAAAAATGTGTGCTGCGATATCAATTTCGCCGATACGCAACTTTCAATATGCGCTCGAAACCAGCAATAAACCTTCGTACTTGAATCTTGCAGACAAAAATATTAATTAGCAGACGCAAAAGAAAAAAATTTTAGCACTTAGCTGAATTGCTGCCATGCGATGATCTTCAATCACACCTGTCCACCAAGATTTGATAAAATTCAAGTTTTCCAAAATTCATAGGAATTCCGCACAATCACGTGAAATCTTCACTTCTTCCGAAAAATTATCTTCTCAAAGAAATATCACTTTTTCCCAGAATTTACACAATCTGAGAAAATTCAAAAACTAGCAACTCCAATCTAAAAATAAGACCACCTTTTCACTTGGAAAACCTAATCAAGAAGAAGTTATCTCTTCCTTCGCGCAAACGCCTTGATCACCAGCTTTCGAAACAAAATACGAGGCATCGTCAAAATTTTTATTATACTTTGAAAATTTTGCTTTGCCAAAATAAAAATTAGAAGAATTTCTCTTGCCCAGGAAATAACTTAAAAGAATAAACTGCTTCCAATGAACAAGAAAAATAAAAAAAAATGAAACCAAATAATAAAATTCCAAATACTGAAAACCACACACAAAAGAAAAATACGACAGTATATAGGACAATTTAACTAAGTAATTTTGTGAGTACTACTTGGTGCCGCCTTAATTAAAACGCCGGTTGGTACTGGGGAGCCTTTTTTATATATACCTATATAAATAGTGGTTTATATAAGAACTTTTCATGGAAACAAGTTCGGCGGAAGAAAATGCGTTGAAAGAAACTTCGAACGAAATAGTGAACAGTGACGGTGTATAACTAGTACCAGCAACTCAGAATTATACAAAAACAGGGAAGATCAGAAAAAGAAAGTTTTACGACGTGCCTTTAACTGAAAGAAAAATACAAAAACTTCAAGCCACAGCTGCAGATCATACAGTCCAGCAGGCTATTTGTAAAGAAGATTTGTTATAACAAATGTACCGAAATGATTACTTTAGCCAGACGAGAGCAAATTAACAACAATTAATGGCGCTTAGACAAGATATCGCAAAGAACATTTATTTGTAATACCATTGAAAAAGTGGAAAAGCAGAGAAATACGACAAATCGAGACAATCCAAGAAGAATAAATTCATACAAATATGTTTTGAAAATGGAAGATGGAACCGAAACATTTGTTTGTAAAAGTTTTCTTTTGACAACTCTGGGATTTAATGCTAGCCATGACCGCTTAATAAAAAGCTGTCGTGGACAGGATTTTGTACGTGGCCTTCCTAAGCAAGATATGCGAGGAAGACATCCGAATAGTTCAAAAGTTGATAGAAATGTAATTGTTGAGCATATAAAATCTTTCCGATCAACGATATCTCACTACAGAAGAGAACATGCTCCGAATCGTTTAAGTATATTTGCCTAGTGACATATCCATAAATAAAATGTATACGTGTTTCAAAGAGAAGTACCGGAACATTAAGGTTTCTTACGAAGAAAGGTGTCTGCAATGAATATTTCATTTACAAAGTTGGGACATGAAGAATGCTTCCTTTGTGAATCATTAAAATTACATTTTAGTGCTACCGAACATTCAAAAGAAGAACTGGGTTTGAATTGTGAACTATGTCGTTAGTGGCAAAAATAATGAACATTTAGTTGTATCAGCAGATTTGCAAAAGGTAATTATTTTTCCACGAGCGGATATGTTTAAAGAAGTTAATATCTTCATCCCTAGAATCATTGCTTTTAACAAATCGTGTGTTTCAGTGGGAAATTTTAAAAAGCTTGTAAAACCTTTAGCAGCGATATGGCATGAAGGTATTGCTGTATTATTTTTATTATATCTACATTTTATGCTTTTCTCTAGTGATGCCGCCAAGAGTAATCAAGACAAGAATTGGGAAGTCTTGATCTTATCTTGTTCAAGACAAGATTAACGTCGACTTTTGTCTTGAAATTTCAAGATTTTCAAGACAAGAGTCTAGATTGTCTTGATCTCGACGGCATCACTACTTTTCTCTTACAACATCGAGATTTCAGAAATATAACAATTTGGTTGGATACTTGCGCAGCTCAAAATAAGAATTGGGCCTTGTACTGTTTTTTTGTATGCCGTTAATTGTTCAAAGCTTCTGTTGGAAACACTAACAATTAAATATTTTCAGTCGAGACATACCTTCATGTCAGCTGATTCGTTTCATCACCAAGTTGAACTATCAATGAAAAAATACCCAAAGATATTCGATTTCAATGATTTCAAATATGCCGTGCAGTCCTCGAACTCGTCCAAAGTTGAAAAAAGTATCGCGACGTTGCGGCTAGAATTAAGTTTATAGTAGATACAATCGTATGGTGAGCGTAACTTGGATGACTATCTGACTGGTATCGCCTATAACTTTGAATTCCAGAATAGTTAATACAATTATAGTTTAAAACACCTTGTGAATTTTACATTCTGAAATAAATTTAAAAAAAAAGTTTTATTTTCAACGCTTTGACTTCGACCTTTTTGTTTTCGACGTTTTTGATTTCGACCTTTTTGATTTCGACATTTTTGTACTTCGACATTATTGCTTTTCGACGTTATTGTTTTCGTCGTTTTTGACTTTCCGCGTTTTTGTTTTCGACGTTTTGACTTCGACGTTTTTATTTGACATTTTGACGTGCTACCATGCCGTGAAGCGGATTTTCGAAGTTAACAGTGAGTTGGGGAGAGATTTTAGTCAGTGCGAGTCTGATACTACTGCCACCGATTGTGGCGGTATCTCCTGAGAAATTTCCTCCCCATGCAGAATGCAAGAAAGAAAAGATTGGAACATATCGAGCCTTCACAGGGAGCATGAGTTTAGTGCCATCATCCACAGCACCATCAAGTACTGTAGAGATAACATTCAGACCAAGGCAGGAGGGCATAGGACGGAGGTGATCACATCAATGAGAACCCATCTTATCTCCCAGCTGAAGAACATTGACGAGAGGAAAAAACAAACCGCGAATCCCACTTCGAAGAGAAGATGGAGTGACTTCAGACTCAAATCTCAAATCTAGAAACGATAGTGGACAAACAGTTGCACATTATGACACAGATGAACGAAAAATTCCAGCACGTTCAATTGGACGTCTTTAAAAAAAAAGGAAGAGGATCGAAAAGCAAGAAGTGTGGACAGGCCTCATAGGCATGAGCCCGAAAAGGTTACTGCCGGGGTAGCCGCAAAAATTTCAAACATGGAAATGGCGATGAAGGATATCCAACAGAAGCTTGACGACATAAATACCAAGGAGTTTGAAACTTCGTTTAGCTAGACGGGATTAGCCGAATTCCAGACTGTAACTAGTAACATCATGTCAGCCTTGAATCAGCTAGAGGCGAGGTTACGGACCTCGGCAGTGACCCAAGTAGAGGAAGGTGCCCAGATCAGCTCAGGCATATCACAACAAATCCTGACAGTAGGCGATCAGGAATTAGCATCTAAGGACACAGATGCTGAGGAGGCTGGAGGACCAGATAAACCGACTTCAGAAGATAATGGAGGTCCCATTTGAAACGGTGGTTCACCATAAGAAGAAAATAACACTTTAAAAGACCCTGGCAGAAGTTGTGGTTAAAACGGCTCCTCCAATAAAACATCGGCAGAGCATTGCTGCCGTATAGGGAAAACAACGAAACGACAAGAAGCGCTGATGATTAAGTTTAGCGAAGAGACCTACAAGAAAGATCTAGGGGGAGTAAAGACGGCCATTAAGGCCAACAAGGAGGCTCCATTGACAAAATGTGTAAAATTGTGATGTGTAAAACGCGTGAGGGGCACATCCTCATAGAACTCGAGAAACAGATGGCGGAAACACTCTCGCAACATATCGACAAGCAAGCAATCCAAGTATTAAGGGGCCTCAAATGGAGATTCGGGACATCGAGACGAAGTAGAACAACACCTGAGGGGCCTGGTAGGAGGCGGCGAGATCTCTCTAAGAGATTTAAGGCCGTACTACCATGGAACCCAAATAGCCAGAGTGGAGTCTAGCAGAGATGCAGTCACCAAACTATCCGAATTAAAAACAGTCAGGATAGGCATCGTAAACTCCTGCAGAATCAGACAGGTGCAGGAGGAGGACAGATGCTATCGCTGCTGGTCCATCGAGCACCGAGAGGCGATTAGCACCGGGGAAGACCGCACTCAAACATGCTTAAAGTGTGGTAAGGAGGGACATTGGGCAAAGAACTGCAAAGAAAAGCAGCCCTTTTGTCTCACCTGCAAGGCGATTAGACATCGCTCCGCAAGTAACAGCTGCCTAGCTGCAAAAAAAGCTAAACGCGGTAGTGGCCCGTGATCCGACATTTTCTGCTGGGGATGTCGAGAGGGCGGCACTTCCAACGTGAGTGCGACAAATCGCAAGAGTCCGGGGGGAGTTAGGGGAAGACCTGCCGCATCGAGATAATCCAAATTAACCTGAATAACGCAGCACGAGCCCAAGATCTGATCAAGCTGGTTATTCAGGAGGAACACATTGGAATGGCAATCATCAGCGAGCCCAACAAGACTGCATCCGGATGGTTTCCCGGAACGTCTGCGAGAGCGGCCATCTGGGTGGACAGGAGGGTCCCAGTGCTCGATGCGGGAGGGGGCAAAGGGTTTGCATGGGTGGAACTGGAGAGGGCGTGTGAATACAGTGTGTACATATAGCCTAACATCAGCCTAAGAGAGTGCGAGGAGAAACTGGAAACGCTGTTTGAGGACTGCGGGACCAGAAATAAACCTTTATTAGTCGCTGGGGATTCTAATCCCAAAGCCCCGAGTGGGGGGAGGAACATTACAACCGAAGAGGACTGACGCTACTTTAATTCAGTGTTGAGTGCCGACTGCAAGTGTGCAATGTAGGAAGAAAGCCTTCCTTTTCGAGGCAGTCAACGGTAGACCCCACTCGGGAGTCCACTTCAATTGTTGACATCACATGAGCGGCTAATGACCTGATGGAAAAAGTGTGAGGTTGGAGAGTGCTTCCGGAGGAGAGCCTCAGCGACCATTGGTACATTCGATATACGCTGGAGGACTTCCCAGCGATTGAACAGGCTACATGGTGTTCTTACAAGATCAACAAAGAAAAATTCACAGCGGGGATACAGAGCCAACTTCAGGGGTGGACCGGAAGAAACCCGGAAGAACTAGCACAGCGAATCAGAAAGGCGTGTGGAGTGACGAGAGTCTCTACTCAAATAGAGGTACAAGCTCTACAAAGCTAAAAAGCATGAGTTGGGCAGGGAGATTGCCTCCAGCAAGAGATGTTGCTGGGAGCGACTAGTAGAAGAAATACACACCGATACATAGGGGCTAGGCTGCAGAACAGCTACCAAAAAAATTCTGGGGAGAAAACCGGTGGTCGGAATGTCGCCAGAAAAAATCAGAACTCTGATAGGGGAGCTGTTTCCCGTCCATCCGAACGAGCCCAGAGAAGAGTTCCCGAAATTTGACAGCGAAGAGCTGAAGCAAGCCGTCAAACTGATGAAAACCAACAAAGCCCCAGGGCCCGATCATATCTCAGCGGAGCCCCTACAAATAGCAATCGGTCTGTACCCCGACACCTTCCTGCGGGTTTTTAACAGAGCTGCCTGGAAGCAGGATGTTTTCCAAACACCTGGAAGCGAGCGACGCGACGCTGGTTTTGGTGAGGAAGGGGGAAAACCCCCCAAATCTATCATCCTCCTACAGACCGATTTGTTTAATAGATCACCTAGGTAAGCTACTCGAGAGGCTGGTGCTGGAGAGGCTAAAAATTCAAATGCAGAAGGTCGGGGACTTGTCCTTGCGGCAGTTTGGATTTCGCATTGGACGCTCCACCATAGACGCTCTGCAAAGAGTAGTGGAAGTGGCAACGGAGGCAAGAGAGGAGACGTGGAGGACAAAGCGTATTGTGCCGTCGTCGCGTTGGATGTTAAAAACGCATTCAACATAGCGAGATGGGCTTGCATATTGGCCGAACTGAAGGAGTGGGGTAATTCATCCTACCTCAGAAAAATACTGGGCAGCTATTTAAGTGGCAGACAGCTACTTATTGAAGGGGCTTCTTTACGAGAAGTAATAAATGTCACCATCAGCGGGGTTCCGCAAACTTTGGTCCTTGGGCCAACCCTGTGAAACATCATGTACGATGGGGTCCTCCGTAAGGCTCATGGCAAAGGGGTGGAGGTGCTGGGCTTTGCTGACGATTTCTTGGTGGTGGCCACGGACCGCAACTTAGAGATGCTGGTCGAAGAGGTAAATATCGCCTTCGACAGCATAAATGGGTGGATGAAAGGAAAAGGCCTTAGGCTGGTGCCTGAAAAAACGGAGGCGGCAATCCTCTCCGGAAGGCGTAAAGCTGACTTCACCTTTAGGCTGGACGGAGTGGAAATAAAGCCGACAGCGCTCATAAAGTATCTGGGGGTCACACTAGATAAGTCACTGACCTTCGGCGAACATACTAGACGAGTGGCAGAAAGAGCAGGGGCGGAAGTCGCGGCTTTGTCCTGGCTAATGCCAAATGTACAAGGATCAAAAATGGCAAAAAGAAGGCTGCATGTTGCGGTCGCAAATTCAATAATGTTATATGCGGCCCCAATATGGCACAAGGCAATGGTGGTGGAAAAATACAGGAAAAATTTTGCAAGACTGCAGCGTTTACTGGCCATAAGGGTCGCGCGGATGTACAGGACGGTTTCGGAAAAGGCGGCACTAGTTATCGCAGGAGTGCCACCAATAGAACTTTTGGCAGCGGAGAGAGCCACAATAAACGAACATGAGCGAGAGTACAGGAAAGAGTCGCGGCAAACACTGTTCAGAAGGTGGCAGGAGGCATGGAAAAAGCCTGGAAAAGGACAGTGGACGCGAGAACTCTTCCAGGATGTAGAGGCATGGGTGACAAGACCACACGGGGAGGTTTGCTTCCATTTAGCGCAAGCCCTCAGCGGCCACGGTTGTTTCTCATCGTACAGCGGGAGGAAAACACATGCTAATTTAATTTTGTAACATTCCTGTTTGGCTTTTATATTGTCGCATTATTTTTTTTTCCAAAATAAAGTCATAAGTAAATTAAGATGTTAATTTATTTAATGAAAAATTCACCATACAAAATACAAACATTAACCCCATACATGGGTCTTGCCTTGTAGCCAGCTACAATACGACGGTTAGGGTTAGGGGAGTTGGAATCGACCTCTTCATGGTGCTCCTAGTTTGGGCGTTTTTCAAGTTTTCCCAATCGGGGCACTCGCGAGACTGCTCACTTTATTCCAATCGTTTTTCTATCGTTAATTTCTATTCCCTCTACCGTCTGCATAGTTCATGATCTTCTATCCCTATATTGAACTTTTATTTGATACCATTTTATTTGTCTTTTTCAATTTCCGTGAAGACCATTTAGTCGACAGGAAGTGCAATCTTAAGTTTCTACATATTGCAAATTATTTTCAAAATCAGCGTCTGTGCTTTGTAATTTCCATAGATTTGCAATATGTAGTGACTATAATTTTAAAAATATATTTATATGTGTACATTTTACATAGTTTTTATTTTTAAATTTTTAAATACAACAAAGAAAGTGAAATGGATTTACTTATTTATGAAAATAATCGATTTAGGCATGATTGACGAATATTTTAAAATATACCAATATGTATATAAGTGATAAAAAAACAAAGCATGATTATTCAAGAGCAGTGGCGGCTCGTGACATTTTCCAGTGGGAGGGCACAAAATAAAAAAATAGTTTTTAAAATATTTATTTATAATGAAAATCTATTCTTCTATTGTTTTTGGTTTTGAGATGGGAGGGCATGTGTCCCTGTGCCCTTTATGACAAGCCGCCACTGAATTATTTAAAGAATCTGTAGTTTCATCCGCTTCTAGATCTAAAAAATTTGCTGAGTTGATTTGGTTTATGACTTCATTTTTATAAACTGCAAACATTGCGTCTAATAGCAATTCTCGTATGTAACAGCTCTGTGAGAAGTCAATTCTCGGTAATTGCACTGAGAGAGTGCAGTTGTCGAGGGAATTCCGAAGCCGAAGGCTGAGGAATTTCCCGAGATAACTGCAGTCTCTCAGTGCAATTTCCGACGAATTGATTTCGTTCACAGAGGTGTTTTCACGATTATAACAGTCCGCGAGAGAGGGGGTCGAGAGGGGGTCGAGAGGGGGTCGAGAGGGGGTACTTCATAATTTATTATAAAAATATAACAAATTTTTACAAAACTCCTATGTTTTACATTGCCAACGGCCGGGGCCTCGCGGCCCCTTTTCATTTGCACTGGGCTCTTCGAATTTTTGGTGGAACGTTAACCTAGATTAAATGTTTATTACTTATTAGTTCGCTACAGAGCACCCAAACTGCGCTATATATAAGCGGTACATCGTGGCTTGTAGCGGACTCGAACCGCCTTAGTTGTTATAATAACAATTCAATTTTGTATATATAGAATAATTTGCTCGAACATGGTCGGGATATAAATTTGCATTCCTATTTTGCCCCAACAGTTATTTCGGATTTATTTCGATTTTTTTTCCTATCACTTTATTCGTAATTTGAGTTCGCTTCGTTATGTAATTAATGTTGCACTTTTGGACCTACATTTTTATTGCCAAAATATTTTAAGCAATTTAAAATTATGAAATTTTGAAAGTTGTAAAAAAATTTTAAATTTGCAATATTTCTTTTTTAAAATTTTTTTTTTCCGTACAGCCCATTGCATTTAATATTCCTAGTAACGTTTATAGTTAAAAAAAAATGATTTTATGTATTTTGTCGTTTATTTTATTGTTGCATCGTCCGGGATTCGATGCCATTGACACTATTTTTGTTTAGTTAATGTGAATTTTGTTTATGATATTATAAACTTATATAAGCATAAATATAGGATATTATAAAGAACAAGAAATGTTCGGCATCCAACTTACAAGAAGCACAAGTGTTGGTCGAAACGTTGTTGGTTGAAACGAATCTTAAATTGCGCAACAAACGTCTGTCATCAAAAACAAAATTCACATAACTAATCATAGTTGGTGTCAAAAATTAGTAAAAATCGAATAACAGTGGCATCGAATCCCGGACGATGCAACAATAAAATAAACAACAAAATACATAAAATCTTTTTTTTTTTAATATAAACGTCACTAGGAATATTAAATGCAATGGACCGCACAGAAAAAAAATTTTTAAAAAAAGAAATATTGCAAATTTAAAATTTTTTTTTTTAATTTTCAAAATTTCATATTTTTAAATTGCTTAAAATATTTTAGCAACAAAAATGTCGGTCCTAAAGTACGACATTTATCGCACAACGAAGCAAACACTAATTACGAATAAAGTGGAAGAAAAAAAAATCGAAATAAGGCCAAACCAACTGTCGGGGCAAAATTCGAATGCAAATTTATATCCCGACCATGTTCGGGCGAATCATTGCATATATACAAAAATTTTGATATAATAATTATAAGTTGTTCGGTGGTTCGAGTCCGCCCGAAGTCACGATGCAGCGCTTATATTTAGCGTAGTCGTGGTGGTATTGTGTATTAACTAATTTCGGAAATAAAATTCGGAAAAATTTCGGAAGCAAGTGCACTAAGCCGGTTTTCGAGGTCGGCGCAATTCGAGAACTACCACTCGCAGAGGGAAATGATCGGAAAGCGAGAGAGGACGAAAGGACAACGAGACCCACCGGAGTGTTATAATCAGAAGAAGATTTTTCGTTGTGTCCCCTGAATGTCAATTCAAAAGTTCCACAAAATTTTATGCACATTATGAGACGTCGTAAAATATGTCTATTTTTGTTTACATTTTCATTGTATTTTTGTTTGTGTGCAATGCAACAATAAAAGTCGCATAATATCCACTCATATTTATCATAAATGATTTTATTAAATTGTCGTTTGTAAATACGCGTAGCAGTAATAACCCTAAAATTTATTTGGAAGTCCGGGGTTGGTTCAACCTTTTTTTTAATAACTATTCTTTCTTCGTGTTTTAAATAATTGTTTGTACTGTACAGAATTTATATCAAACACTTGGTACATTTAAAAAATAAAAAGAACACAAATCATAAATTAATTAAGCACAAAACCACGGGATCACAAAACAAAGAATTACAGGTAATTGAGACACGTCACATATGACCTGTGATATGAACCCAACTGATAATAAGAGTCTCTCACATTTTGATTCGTTTTTAACCTGTCGGTTGACTTGAAAATGCATCTTACATGCAAGTATAGCAAACAGGAGAGGGAAATTACCTTGACTGTCGTCGCGTACTAGCGTTAGCTGGCTTTTGGGTGGCGATCTGCGTGACTCTATTTAGTACTTAGTAGATAATGTTTGCAATTTTTTATCCTTCTAAAAATTTTTTTAATTTTGAATATAATAATTATCAATAATGATGGAATAAACTACATAATGTAATATAAAATTTAAAATTAATGTATTTGATAATTATTTTAAGATATTACTTGTTTTTCGTTTTGTGATGGGAGGGCACGTGCCCCTGTGCCCTTTATGACAAGCCGCCACTGTTCAAGAGACAGAGACTGCAAGGATATATCGAGAAGTAAACTTTTAGCATATTTTGGATTATTACATCTAATTGGAATAAAAAAAGGGCATCATACGAATGTTTTGGAACTATGGACAAACGATGGGACAGGGATTGAAATTACCAGAGCTGTTATGAGCTACAAGTGATTTTTATTTATAACAAGATGTTTACGATTTGATGACCGGTCAACTAGAGTAGATAGGCGCAAATTGGATATATTATCAGCTATTTGTTCATTTTTGGATTCATTTGTACATAATTCTAGAGCTTGTTATAATATGAGTGAATATACTACAATAGACGAAATGCTTCATCCCTTCCGCGGTCGCTGTCAATGGATACAATATACTATTCCTAGCAAGCCAGCCAAATATGGTATCAAAATGTATGCGCTGTGTGATGCTAAATATTTTTACACGTCAAATCAAGAAGTTTATTGTGGTAAACAGCCAGATGGACCATATGCCTTATCAAATGCTCCAATAGATATTGTAAAAAGGTTAGTTATAAATATTGAAAAATCAAATAGAAATCTGACAACTGATAATTTTTATACGAGAATTCAGTTGGCCGATTATTTGCTACAAAAGAAAATAACACTTATTGGTACGCTTAAGAAAAACAAGAGAAAATTCCTATAGATTTTCTTCCTCGCAAGGACAAAATTGTTGGAACAAGTTTATTCGGTTTCCAAAAAGATAAAGTTCTTACTTCGTATGTTTCACGAAAAAATAAAACAGTCATATTGCTTTCTACTATGCATGAATCCCAAGAACTTGATGATTTTACCAGAAAACCGGAAATAATCATGGACTATAATCTTACAAAAGGTGGTGTAGACACCATAGATAAAATGTGTGCTACTTATGCAGTGTCAAGAATTACTAAACGTTGGCCTTGTGTTATTTTTTACAGCCTTATGAATATTGCCGGAATAAATGCTCAAGTTTTACATGCATTTGCAAAACCGAATGACGCACCAAAATGGCGTAGAATATTTCTTAACTTTAAATCATTACCAACGGATATATCGGCATTTCTAAGAAAATACAAAGCCAATATAGAAGATGATGTAGATGAGCATCCTACCAAGCGTGGTGTTTGTCGTCTTGTGCAATAGAAAAAAAAGATCATCTGCTACAATGATATGTAGCAAATGCGAAAAATAGACTTGTAAGAAACATTCAGGAAAGCAAATAGTATGTCAAACATGTCAAGACGAAATTTTATTTAACTAACTGTATCTACATTTTGTTTATTTAAAAATAGTTGTGTTTTTTTATTATAATTTTGTTGAAAATAAAAAAAGTTCCTAAAATAGATATATAAAGTTTCAACAATAATGATCTATACCTGTTATTATTATTTATAACAAAGTATTTGTAAAATTACATCGTGTCGTCCAAAGTATAACACGCGCCTGCTGCAATGTTAACAAAAACAAAAATATTTGATTTGAAAAATTTACACAAAATGACGACGTTGAACTGGGAGAAAGACATTAACAACGAAAACGTAAAACGGCAGAAAATTAAAATTATACAAACATGCAGATTATCCAGATTCAGATCTGTTTAAATATGATTATGATGAGAAAGAATATAGCAGGATAAATTTATTACATAAGAGAAGAAAGGCTATTACGGGCTGTACTAATTACATATTAAAAAAGTTATACCAAAATTCAATCCCAATCACAAAATTGAAATACGACCACCTTATCTGTTGCTATAAAAAATTAGCCCAAGTCCTCTAGTCTCGGTACAAACTTATGCTATGTCCAGTATTTTTGCCATTTTATTAAAACCAACCAAAATGATATTAGAGCTTAAAGAAGTAATTTTTATGATAAGCAATCATTAAATACTTAAAGGCCACTATTTGCCAAGTGGCGTCTGCTTACGTTGCCTTGCTTGTACATATATGCAGTCTGTAAGGATATACATAAACGTAAACATTTACTTCTGCACAGCAACCAACTCCATGGATACAACACCAGGAAATCCCATGAACTTCACATTCCATACACACGTTTAAAACTTTCATTGGACGGACCAATGGCAACAGGAGTAAGACTCTATAATAAGCTACCAACAGCAATCAAAAATCTAAACAAAATAAGATTCAAAAAAGAGTTAAGACTGCACCTGGAACAACAACCACTATACAGCATCAATGAATTTTCCACTTATAATGTATAAAATTCACATGTTCTTTTTTCTTCTTTTGACGCATTCATAGCTTTTGTAAAGTTCCGAGAATAAAGCCTATTATTATTATTATTATTAAGTCCTTTATTTTATAAATTTATAAAGTCCTTTGCAATTTTTCCTAAATTTTGACTTTCAGATTTTTGATGTTTTTCTTCGAGTAATTTCTCTAATAGTTTTTCAAGGGATCGATTTGAACCACCTTGAACAGATTCCGCATTATCTTTTTTTTCCAAAATTTCTTCTTAATAGAGATCGTTGAATTGCAAGTTTTGCTCTCCATCTAAATATGTTTTTGATATTTCTTCTGTCAGAGTTATCCATATTTTTCTTATTTGATGTCTTTTTTTTAACGAATTCTTTACTTTGATAAAATTTGAAGTATTTACAATTTCTTCATGTAAATTTGATGGTTGATACTCAGCTGGTATTCCAAAAATCTGTCCATCAGGTGTTCCTATTGAAGTTATGCACAATACATTTGATTTTACATTTGTTGCTGGTTTTACCGCAAAATCAAACCTCAATCGATCCATTTTATTCGAAATACTTGCAAAAATGTTGTTTTATAATAATCTTTTTTATTCCCAACTAGGATAATTGGAAATAATAAAAACAAAGCCGTAATTGCGTTTTTCTATAAATCGAAAGTTTTATTTACAAAATTTTAAATAATATTTACAAATTAAACAATTTTACCTATAAATCGAAAAAAACAATATTTAAAGTTTCGATTTCATATTTTGTTATTTTATTCACAATCAGTTAGTAATCGACACATTCCTGACTTTTAATAAGTTGGGAAGCAGTATATTATTTACTTTTACTGCTTGTTGAGAACTAAACCAACGTTGAAAAATAGATCCTAGTTTTTCTATAATTTTATTGTAAAATTTAAAGAATACATAAGCAAAAAATAATTCGATGTTGCTGGTTCAACGTTTGATCTAATAATGTTGTACTATAAAACTCCTTGCAACCCCTTCTCGCCGTTCTCGTCCAATGCGCCTGTGGGGTGCGCGTTCGGCGCTTAATGTAGCTGGAGGGGCGTCTAGTATACTTGACGCGGCAACAAAGCAATTAATAATACAAATTTGTCTTAAGGCGCGATCCCACGAGTGGTGCATTGATCAAATGTTGGCCACAGAAGGACGCTTACTACTTACGGGATCGCATTAGTTAGAAGGAGACAGTAAGTGCACTTCTATGACCAACATTGACCAAATGCACCACTCGTGGGATCCCGGCTTTATAACACTGCTAAAGTAACTGAAGTTGCTGTACAAGAAGTTGAAGTTGATGGACATGAAGTGGAAAATGTTCCTTGCCCATGGATATCACTTGTAGTTGATATGAGTCTTGCAATTTTTACTTGGCCATCTAATGAGCTTTCCACATAGCCTTCTGCTACAGCACTTGACTTCCATCCTCCTAATCGTTTTAGTTGGAGAACATCTCCTCCGGTGTTTGCCAGCAGTGTAGCTGATGTAAGGCGGAAACAATGCCCAGTGTATGTTCCAGGATTATTCAAATTTAAAAATATTGCTATTTTTTTTGGAAATTGGGCTATCGAATTATGCCCAAGTGGCTGATTGGTGATTTTATTGAAAAAAAAAAATCTATTCGTTTTAATATTTTCACGAAGATTTATATATTGTTGTACGATTGCAACCCACTCTAGGTTGCTTATTATAAATGATCGCGGATGGTAGGTTTTTAAATTGGGAATTGTTATACTAATTTTATTTTCTAAAAAATTAACATCGTCAGTTTTCATTTTAAATAACTCAGCACTCCGACAAGCACCGGAAATACCAATTATTACAGCAACCTAAGATATTTAAATAATTATATACACAAATTATGTACGATAAATTAAAACTTTTACCTTTTGAGGAAGAAATTCGATTGGCAAATTATTTAAAAAATCGTTTTTTTTAGTGAATACACTAGATTTTTTTGACTTATAGACAACATTTTGTCTTTTCAAGTAAGCCAACAGTTTTGAAAATTTTGAAATGTCGATGTTTTCTCGAATGTTCAATGTTGTTCGCAGCATTGAATATGTAGCCCACAACGTTGATGCTTTTTTGTCTGTAGCCATTTCACTAAAATACCCTAGTAAAACACCTTCAGGGTTCATATTTTGCACCGCTTTAATTGAACACCAATTTTTGAAAACCGTATAAGCCTTTTCATATCGGAATTTGCTTTTTTGCGGCAACAAATTTTCAACCGCATTTTGCGCTGCTTCTCGCAGTTCGGGAGGCGTACATTCCAAATCAGACATCTTATTTATTACTATCAAAAATTACTTGAGCACAAATATAAAAAACTGAAACAAATCTATTAATTCTTTGCCAATAATAGCAGTTTAACACAAAACAAACTTTTTGTTTGACATAAAAAGCAATTTGTTTATATTTTATACCAACTTGATCAATTACTTTTTATTTTCAAAAATGAAATAAAACGAAATTTGTTAATTACAAACTGATTGTGAATAAAATAGTATACATACCTCGGTGTCAAGCTTCATTCCAGCGTCGCGCTTTCACTAACTCCGCGCTCGGCTGTAATAAAGCATTTTCAACTTCGGCACGTAATATACTATTACGCAAGCTGTCAATGATTTCCGTCGATAACGCACTAGATTTTATAATTAAGAAAGGTGACGACACGAATACATTGAGTGCCGTGATTTTCTTTACATAAATAACTAAATAACAAGAATTAAATTAAAATACGGACATACATAAGTTCACTGCATTTTTATGAAAATTTTGAAATATAATTGTTACAGCGCTGCTTACTATCACTCAGTTACTGGGTATTAGGGTCCCAAAGTTCCTTATAATCTCATTTTTTGAATTTCTTTACCTGAGTATTTCCAGTTTCAAATTACCTGAATAGAACAATAAATGAAGCGAAACTACCATAAGTTCACTTCTTATCACCCCCCTCCGGGGGGGGGAAAGGCACGATTCCCTTTCCGGCAGCCAATACTCGAGTACGTGAATCTAGTATTCCACCAGGACCAAAGGAGGGGTCTCCGAAAAATCGACAACGGCTCAAATCGGTGTCGATGCTAGGTCCCCCCCACCAATGGCCCACAAAGCGGGATGACGGACGCGCCGCGCGGCGTGCCCGGTGTGGGAGCCTTTCTCGAATAGACTGATTCTCTTCTGACGAGAGACTGAACCTCGCCTCGCCCTTACCGCCTCTGAAGACAGTCGATAAACTTTACAGCGAAGCTCTATCCTCTTAGACAATTTCTATCCTTCAGCCGTTGGGTCCCGCCATGTTTTTTGGACCCATTCCGCAGGCCATGATTCGCATTGTCAGCGACCTTCGCGTTGGGGCTCACGTAATCCTATCACATCTCAGCCAATCTGCCGACAGTCTTGATACGGCTCTAATCGGATCTACAGTCGGCAGATCCCCGACGGACGATTGTGTGCTAATTCCTCAACCCGATGCCAAACCAGGCGGTTCTCGACAGTCATTTTAAGGAAGTGTGGGCTCAGCCCGGTATTCCACAATGTCATTTTATGATTCTGATTCTGATTCTGATAAGTTCACTTATTTTTCAATCGTCTTACACAGTGACCATTGTTAAAATTTCGTGAAAGTGTATCCAGATATTTTTTAGCGTTGCTCCGTAAGTTTAAAATTTTATTTAGTGAAATTAGTTTGAAATGCCGAGAGGAAAATTACTTACTGAATTTGAAAACGGTAAAATTACTTCCTACAAGGAATTAGGAATGTCACACCATCAGATTGCAAAAAAATTTAAAGATCGTTAAGTGTAGTTAACAACTTCATAAAATTATGTAAAAAATCATCCAAAAGGTGGACGGCAAAAGCTAACAAAAAAGCAGCGTGCATCGATTCTTCGGAAGTGTTGTTGGATTTTGGCGAAACTCAAGACACCGAAAAATTTTTTTTCCAACATGATAATGCCGCAATTCATGTATCTCGGTATTCAAAAGAGTGGTTTAATAGGAAAAATATTGTTTTATTAAAGTGGCCAGCTAGATCACTTGATCCAAATCTTATCGAAAATCTTTGGGGGATACTCTCTCGCAAAGTATATCAAAATTCAACTCAATTCGAAAACGTGGGAGATTGAAACGTGCAATACAGAAAGCGTGGGACGAAATTTCATTATCCGTGCTCCAAAAATTAATTGGCAGTATGAAAAACAGAATTTTTGAGTGTATTGCTAATAGGGGTACTAATTTATAATAAATTGAGCTTTTTTGTCAATAAATTCATTAAAATTTTTAGACTGAACTCTTGGTAATTTCGTTCTATTTATTTCTATATTCAGGTAATTTGAAACTGGAAATACCCAGGTAAAAAAAATTCAAAAAATGCTGAAAAAAAAGATTATAGGTCACTTTGGGATCCTAAAAGCCTGTTCACATTATAAAATTTTGCTTAAAATTTGGCTTAAAATTTTTATAAGATAAAAATTTCACTGTTCACACCTTAAAAATTTCGTTAAAATTTTCCTTAAAAGAACTTTTAAGCGAAATTTTAACAAATTTTAAGGAATAGGACGGCACCTATTTTCTTAAAATTTTACGTAAAATATAGTGAGTTTTAATGGTGTATTTGGTGATATCAGGTAGTATCACTGCTTTCTGTTGGTAGTAGGTACTTTGTTATTATTATCATTATTATATGATATAAAAGTATATAACTTATTTTTATGAAGTATTCTAATATTTTATATTATTCTATTATTGTTATTGTTGAAAAAATGGATAGTCAAGAAAATGTAGGAAACACTTTTGAGCCCAAATTTTTTTAGTTTTTTGTTTTTGAATAGACTTTCTTCATCTAAATAGATTTAACAACAACACAGTTGTTAAAATTGCACAACTCATCACTTCATGTTTTTTTATCGGCATTTTACTTTCGCGTATTTTATATAAACAATAATCACTTGTACTGCTTGTACCAACAAATGTTAGGTTAGGTGTTAGGTTAGTAAACGTTAAAAAAATATTTCCGTAAAATAATAATTTTAAGGTGTAAACACAAATCTGTAAATCGACAAATTTTAAGGAATTTTAAAGAAATTTTAACTAAAATTTTAAGCAAAATTTTAAACAAAATTTTATAATGTGAACAGGCTTTAATACCTAGTAGCTGAGTAAAAGTAAGCAAGGCATTGGCCCCATGGCCAATGTTTAACTACGGCCCTGTCCATTATGCCCTATTTACACATGCTGCGAATTAAACAGTTTTATGCAGTTATCTGTTTGTCACTACTGGAAAGAGCAGCAAAATTATTACGTATATTGTGTTTCTTTAAGCAAATTGTAAACTAATTTATTACGAAACGTCATTTTGGTTTATCACCTCCATACGTGTCTGTAAATGTTACATTTTTCAGTGAAACTAAATAAATAATCAAGTTTTTGTTATTTGTGCATAAAAGAGAAGTTGTCTTAAAATTTTATTTAACTTGACCTTTAGCATATTTCAATTATACTAACATATCTTTTCTTTCCTTTTAAAAATGTAAATCATAAATTAGTTTTGGGTTTTGAAAAATTCATTTCAGTAGTTTGTTACTTTTTGGTAGAATCACCCAAATTCTAAAATGTTCTAATTATTGTTTTCCATAATATATTTTACTTAATTCTGCCGGCATTGGTAATAGAACCACATCCGCGTAACATCAACTTGCAATAATTTGTTAACCTTTGACATAACCTAAGTATTGCAACTTAATAATTTAACATTTTATTTTATAGTTTGCTAAGCGGATTAAAAGTTAATGGAAAATTCGTTTTATTAGTGTGTTATCAGCACTCCAATAATATTTAAAATCAGGATATTACTCAAAATAAGTTATAATTTTGGGCGTTGAACACTTAAAAGTTTGTTGTGGTCTTGTGGTTGTAAGTTTGTAGTGAATCGAATAACAATTAATCGAATTAATGGTAAACAATACCTGAAGCTGAAGATTTTTTTGAGGTAAGTGAAACTATTATTTGCGGCTACTTTATTTTCAGAAAAAACTTATTGAAATATAATACCCCTAGGTTAAAGCAAATAAATATCACAGAATCTACTTATTCCTTCCACAGAATAATGACATATGTGTAGAGAAATTTTTACATTTATTTAGCACAATCCAGAAGAACATCATGATGCAACAATATGTACACCATGATTTTAGGAATTTTGTTCGACTAACAGTTATTCGACTGTTTTTGTTTGACTAGAAATCTTATTCAACTCAACGTTTATGTGAATAAACATTTGTCCGACAATATTTTAAATTACAACGCCTCTTTAATTTGTACTACGGTATGTATTTATCTACTTAAATCGTAATGATTTACTTCTTTTAAACTAGCTAGTAGAACCTTTATTATGATCTTTTGAAAATTTTGTAATATTTGTCAAATAAATGGTCAATCGCATAAATGTCATGTCACACAAAATCAATCGAATAACTGTAGACGAACAAACCTCCAGATACGATACACCAAATCTCCTTTTTAAACATTCTCCGATATCTTAACCATATAATTGATACTTCTGGATATCTTTCATATTATACCTACATACTTTTACCAGAATTTTCTTACATCTTCTGAACATTAATTTCTTTCCATGTGACACCAAGTCTTTGTCGTCGCTTACCCCTTGAGTACAATATTGTTTAAGTATTCATTGCTCCTGGTCGAATATTTAGATAATCACTATTTTGAAATAAAAATTAGAATAATAATTATTTTAATGCGCATAGTTAAAGTTAACAGCCATATAAAGCGTTTGTAGAAATTTTTTGTTCTTTTATGTTCTCCGAATTAGTCTTGTTAAATAAAAAAAAATAAAAAATGTACCTATATACCGGGTGCTGACTCGAATAGCCGAACATAGGGAATTAACACGTAAAAACTTATTTATCTCCACCTTTTGGGTTACTACTTGGGTTAATTTTTGTAATTTCCTTTAGTTAAACCTAATAAAGATTATTATTATTATTATTATAATTATACAAATTCCTGCTTCCCAAATTATTTTAGAGATATAATGAAAGACACAAAAAGAATGCAGAAATATAAACTACGTATAATAAAAGCATTAGATTTCATATAATCTTTACTTATAATAGGGTCAAAAAATGCTTTTAAAATTGTTAAAATTTTCATTTATCAGACTGGCCATGTAAGTTTCCAAGGTAATTATTTCGAAATAAAATTGAATTTATTTCATGACCAGTGTGAAAAATGAAAATTTTAACAATTCTAAAAGAATTTTTGAGCCTTTAGGTAGAAACTAGACGAAATTCGAAGATGAAAGTCCAAAATTCTTTTAGAATTGTTAAAATTTTCATTTGTCAGGCTGGTCATGAAATTAATTCAATTTAATTTCAAAATAATTACCTTGGAAACTTCCATGGCCTGGCTTATAAATGAAAATTAAAAACTTTAGAAGCATTTTTTAACCCTATAGGGACCGTGCGTGAAATATAGAGGCAGCACTACTGCCGAAGTTAGCGCTCTCTAGTATTTATTTTTAGCATTAAATGGGGATAAAAATTTTTCGAGTAAATCTGTGTTGATTGCAAAAAAGTACTCAATGTCCGCTTTCTTCGTTCATAAACTCATAGATAAATTGCCGAGTCTGTTTATTCGAAATTGAGGTTTTAACATATTCCCATACAAATGAAATTTGTGTAAAGTATCCTGTCTACTTAAGCATTTTTGTACACCAACATAATGCTATTTTTAAGCGAACGAAGTATCTTACGCATGAACTTATGTAGTTTTACCCCGTATAGTTTCTATATTTCCATTGGCTTAGCCCTATTATACCTGACGAAGAGAAGTAGACTTGCTTGTACTATAAAGAAGAAGAATAAGAGGAAAATTTGACAAGAAGCAAAAAATTATTTCAATGGAGATGCAAATAAAAAAAAAAGTGTGTCTCGCTTATTGAGGCAGAAATTAAAACTTGGGGGTCTACGTCGAGGAACAGGACAAATGCTTACAATAGCTTTAAAAAACATTAAGCACGTGAAAATCTACTTAAGAGATACAGTAATTAAAATTTTTTTAAATATTTTGTTTGTAAATAGAAAAATTTTACCGTCGAGGAAAAATTTAATAAGCAGAACGATCGTGTTTCTGCCTACATAAAGAAGCAGGAGAAAAATTTCAATATTTCGAAAAGGCCATTATCTAACATCAGTTATGTGGTTAGGTGGGGTGTATCCGAAGGGGTTTCACAACTTCATTTTTGTGAAAAAGGCGTCAAACCTTCGTGTCGGTACCAGTTTACCAGGAGATGTTAAATGAAGTGCTTAAACCCTTTAACAACTCCCTTTTTCAAGGAAACCATAGAGTCTCTCAACAGGATTTTGCACCAGCACTCAAAGCTAAGACAACTCAAAAGTGGCTAGGAGCAAAATTTACTTGAGTTTATTACAGCAAAACAATGGCCTTTTGGAAGTCCTGATCTGAATCCTTTAAATTATAAATAGCGGCCAGTTCTTGAAAATATGGCTTGTAGTAAGCCTCACAAAAATATCGAGCTTCTTAAGCGGGATTTGGTGAAAACATCCGCATGGCGAGACCCCTAGAAGTCGCACGTTTCAATATAGTACTTGTTACACGTAATTTTTTACTGCATTTATCCAATTTATACGTTTTTTCAATTTTCCATGAGGCACCAAGTGTGCTCTCTGGAAATTTATAAAATTTCACTAACGAATATAACTCATGTTTCCGCCGTGATGTGTTTGTACAAAATTTTTGATAATAACATACGAAATTAATTGTTTATTTAATTAATAATAATTATAATTATTATTAATAAACAATAAATGATGTTCAAAATTTTTTTATAAATCCTCCCATAAAGTCCACATTTTTGACACCAGTTGGCGTTAAAGTCACGACGCACGGTCCCTATAAGTGCTATAAGTAAAGGTTAGATGAAATCTAATGCTTTTATCATACCTAGTCTATATTTCTGCATTCTTTTTGTGTCTTTCAGTTTTTCTCTAAAACAATTAGGGAAGCAGGAAATTGCATAAATAAGTTTTTACGTGTTAATTCCCTATGTTCGGCTATTCGATTCAGCACCCGATATATAAGCTGAATCAGTTTTGCTAATCAGAAACCAAAATATAATTCAAATTCATATTTTAACCCCAGCTAGTTGGGGTTATATGCAATGATTCTAGGAATTTTGTTCGACAGCATTTGTTCGATTAGCAGTTATTCGACTGCTTTTGTTCGACTTAACAGTTATTCGAATGAGCATTTATTGGACGTGGAATTTTATTCGACATATATTTGTTTGACTTAATATTTATTCGAATGAGTATTGAATAGAGAATATGTAATTAATTTATAAAAAAGAGAAAAAAGTATATAAAAAAATATTCAAACAGAATAATATAACTTGGGATAAACAAATTTTTCCCATTTTAACCTGGCCAAAAGTAAAAGTTCATTTACAAATGTTTCATTGAAATCAATTTCTAATATTTGAACACTTTGTGATTTTTCAAAATTTGGCGATGCTACACAAAACAATCCTTTCTTTCTTTCAGCACAAACCATTTGGAGATGAATTTGTGCTTTGAATTTTTGAGTAATTTCCCCATTGCGAATGTAATGTTTTAATGTCTTCTCACTGCTAGAACATTTCACTTGTACAACATAGTTTTGAGATAAACCATCGGGTGAAGTTCCAAACATGGGTAGAGAGGGTAATGAAAAAAAGCCGCAAGAATCAGAAAATTTCATTTTTCTAGTATTTTTTACGTACTTTATCACTTCTTTTTCTAAAAGCCTTCCTCTTTTCATGTATTTATTATCTTTTATTTTATATGCACCTATTATCGACTCGGCTAATGTACCATCAGGTGTATCGCAACGTGAAAAATCATATAGTTTGGAAGCAGTTATACGTCCATATCGCAATTCACGCCACAGTGGACAATTTACTTGTCCTTTTGATGCCTTTTCACCTTCTTCGCATAATTTATTTGTCATTGTAGTAGTACAAAACGAAATAAAATCATCACATTGTACACCTCCTTGTGAACGAAACATTGACATTAATTTGTGAAGGGATAAATTGTCAAATCTTTCTTTATGTTCATCCGAAGAATATCGAAGAATTTGTCCCTCCAGGTTTACTGTTTTACCTATCGCTGTAACATCACTTCTAAAAGTGGATGCGCTTACTGGTGTTAATGCAATAGCAGAAGTTGATGTTGATGCTGATGTGCAGCGCAATCTCTACACACAACATCTAATATTTTCTCTTCTTCTTCGTTAACTGTCAAGCACACCACATAATTTTTTGAACGAACTCTGTGTTCTGGACACACCTGACATTGAAGAGTATACAATGGACCTTCTCTCTTTACCTCGACATAGCCAATTGCGTTGTCACCATACTGTTCACGAGATGATCTGTCATATTAATAAATAAATTATTGTAATGGCCGAATAACTGATTTACTTGTGAGATTGTAGATAAAGTAATTTACTTGCTAGATTTTGGTATTATAAAGCACAATAAGTTTACTCTCGAAGTAAATCTAGCAATTAATTTAATTAGATCGTTATTCAGTTACCATGCTTTATAGTACCCAAATTTTATATTACGTAAATTTTAGACTTTAAGTAAATTACTTTGTAAGTAACTAACTGGTGATTTTTTTATGCTTTATAATACTGGCCCTTATTAGTAGAATAAACATGTAAAACATAACCTCCAAATCACATTACATTTTTCTTTTAAATAGTAAGTGTATGCTTAAATTTAGTAAATTAGCAATAAATACAATAATACTTACACATTCGATTTTGCGCCCCTTAATTCTGCTGCGTTAAACCGATCATTATTTTTAATAAATTCCATGATCATATACATGTCAACTGATGGCAAATTATTTGTAGCCGCTTTCATAAAACCTTCTGATGGCATTTTGCGTTTTTTATGAATTCCCTTACAATTTGTTATAACTTATAACCAGTTACAACACTTGATAATATTAAGCACTAAACTTTTATAATACACAACATACACAACATACACATCTATAATACACATTAGGGTGGTCCTTAGTGTAATGGATAATTTTTTTTTTTTTAATTCAATGCTCCCACCCACTCAAATTATACCTATTGGTGTTATATCAAAATGAGAAAAAAATAGAAGCAATCGAATAACGTTTAAAGGTCGCCCAAGACATTACAACTTTTGTGTTATCTTCAATGAACTTCATAAAGGTGCAACAATCATAATAGCCATTAATATTATACTTTTTAATAATAAATCTTATAATCCAGAATTTAAAACATACAAAAATAAAAAATCATAGGAATACATAGTTATATTATTTAAAACTGGAAGTAGGCTTTGGCTGATTCATAAACGATCTTTTGTACAAGTGTAACGTTTACGAAGTTCAATCACAACTTGTATAAGAAACTGAAATTGGTCTTCATTGTAAATAATGAGCTTGTTTGTTGTTATTTGAATTGTCAATTTTCTTGACTTGACTTTGTCGATTTATGTAGTTTGTAAGTTGAAATAATAACTTAATTGATTTTTTATTATTTTATTCACATTAATAATATGTATATTTGAATTGATTGTAACAATTGAATGATTGACTGAATAAACGTTATAACATGTCGTTCATTCGAAGCCGACTCTATGCAGAATGAATTGGTAACCGAGCGCGCCGTTCCCACTCTGCTACGGACATGCGCCCTTGATGATTGTCATAAAGACCAAACAGAGCTTTTGCAATTCCTTTACAAGAGCAACCCCACTTTCTGTATTATCATTGGTTACCAAAATATTCGTAAAACAGCAATATCTGTCTTGCATTCTTCTCAGGTTTCCAGGTCAAATTGTAAAAATGTGGTGGAAATATTAAGGCTTGTGAAGAATCCAATTGTGATGGGTGTTACAAAATCTGAAAGGTTTTTGCAGATACAAATATACAATATACAAGATACAATATACAATCTATTACCAGTCTCCATTTCTTTTTCCCGCTTGCATCCAGCTTTTTTGGAACTATCCAAACAGGTGAGCTGTATTGCGAGATACTGGGTCTAATTATTTTGTTGTCCAACAGTTTTTGAATTTGGTTCTGAATTTCTTCCTTCAGGTGGTATGGATACCTAAAGGATTTTGTAAAAACGGGTTCAGAATCCGTGGTTCTGATTTTGTGTTTCACTGCGTTGGTGAAACTCAAATCGCAGTTCTCGTTGTAGAACACCCCTTTAAAATTGTTGCACAGTTGAATAATTTTCTTCTTTTCCTCCTCGTTGAGGTGTTCTGTGCGTATCGCTTTTGAAATAATTAACCTTCCTTTGCTCGTCATCGGTTTCGACTCTTCGACATTTATTATTGGATCAACGTCTATTTGTTCAGTAAAATTAATTTCTATATTTTTATTTTCCTCTACCGGTATGTTGCAAAACCCCTTTTTCGCGACCGCGATTGATTCTGGGATATGGTATCCGTTAATTTTGAACTCTGGAACAATTACTTCCCCCTCTTCGATATTTACCGGTATTCTTATAATATTATTTACGGTTTGTTTGAATGCTTTAAAATTTTGAGGGTTCAGTTCCATAAAAAATGGGATTTTAAAATTTTGTATTTCTAACATTCGCGTTCTGTAATTAATAACCGCGCCTAATTTCATCAGATCGTCGCGTCGCTCGCAATTAAACCGTCAAATCTATCGTTCCATTTTACTATGTGAAATTTAATAATATTGGTTACCCCGTATTCCGTTAATATTGGATAACCTACATTTTGATTATTTGAAATAGTTCTATCTAAACTTTTAACTGTGAATGCCTTTTTGAAAAAATGATTTTTAAAGTTTTGATAGGCGGGTCCCGGGTTCATGATTGAGTTCGATGCACCGCTATCAATTAGTATTTTAAGATTTAAAGTTGGGATTACTAAAAATGGTAGTTTTGGCATGCTACTGATCGAATTTAAGTTGATTGTTGGTATTCCGAGGCTTCTATGTGAAAATTTTCATTTTCATCATAGTTTTCTTGTCGTGAGGTTTCTGGATATTCTACGTTATGCAATTCTTCTGAAATAAAGTCGGCAGGTCTCGTATTTTTAAAGTGGTTATTATTATTAAAGTTATTGGGACGATTAAATGATCTAAAATTATTCGAACGATTAAATGTATTTCGTGTCGAGATTGACATTGGCGTAGGGGTATACGGTTCTGGTTTTATAGAATTTTGAGAATTTTGCGTCGCGTTACGCGCGGTTTCGAATCGAGACGGCCCCTACTGATGTTGATTTCCGTAATTTTGATTATTATATTGTCACATACAAAAATATAATAAAAAATTAAAGTCACTCTACATATTGCAAATCTATGGAATTTACAAAGCTAGACGCTGATTTTGAAAATAGTTTGCAATATGTAGAAACTTAAGATTTCACATCCTGTCGACTAAATGGTCTTCACGGAAATTGAAAAAGACAAAATGATATCTAATGCAAGTTCAATTGTTGAACGGCATTAGATATCATGAAACTATGCAGACGGTGGAGGGGAAGTTGGAAAGAAATAATTAACGACAGATTAAGAATGGAAAAAAAGGATGAGTCTCGCGAGTGCCTCGATTAGGAAAAAACTGGAAAAACTTCCTAAAATGAAGTGGTCGTTTCCAATTCCCCTCACCGTCTGGGCATTGCTATTGGCAATAAGGTAAGCCCCATGCCTGGGGATGATTTTTATGTTTTGTAATTCATATATACCTGCGGGTAAATAAATTGATATTTTGATGTATCCCAAGTCTATTATTTATAAACAAAATTAATGCGACATTTGGTGGAGGTGCCGGGCAATATCAAATCTATAGGTGTTAGATAAAGTTCTCCACCACTTAAATATCTGGTCTTCTGTAATTCAACAGGATCATCTTCGGTAACAATTAAATTAGAAACGGTATCATTAACAATAGGTGTGTAATAATAAAATTGTTTAGTATGTCTAGAGATAGCAACCAAACACTGTGATTCGTTCAAAAAGATTTCTTCTTGTGGTTTATTGGACAACCTTACGAGCTTTATTATCTTAGACTGAGCACCTTGAAATTCATTAATTGTATTTGCCTTGATTCCCAGTGACACCAATATAGATTTGTCACTTTGTTTAAATGTTAAATATTTAACGTCATTGTTGTTCAGATCCATTTGATAAGGAACATCTTCTATTGAATTTATAGGAACGAGGTGCATAGTATTGACGTTAGTATTTGCTGAAAAAACCTTATCAGAATAAAATCTCTGTAATTTACACATGACATCGAGGGGACACCTATAAGAGACACTCAAGAATTCTGTAAGAGTGGTTATTTCAGCTATAGTCAAATGTTTGGTTTCCACATCTGGGGTTCTAGAGATATAAGGAATTTGAGCTGTATCTCCCAAACAAATGACTCTGTTAGCTTGAGAGTAATATGCAACAGCTATTATATCTCCGGCATGTGACATGATGGCCTCGTCAATATACACGGTTTCATATTTTGTTCTAAAATTCAACAAATAAGAGTCGATAGTTTTGACATTAGGTTTCTTTATCTTATATTTCTTCTCAATTCTTTCTGAAAGTTCTATAGCTGAAGATTTAGTTGTCGTCAATATCAGAATGGACTTAGTATGATCATAAAAATTTATTATATATGTAGATTTTCCACAACCTGGAACACCTCTAACCAAAGATATTCTTGGTAGGTTTAATGTTAAAAGTGGAATGGATTCATATATACAGTATTTCCTATTCTCCAACATCAACTCTGTACAAGCCGAAACAATAACATAAGGAACGTTTGGAAATTTGTTATCAATTATTTCCACAAACTTAATTCCATCGAAGCAGTATTGATATTTTTCTTTAGCATCTTTGTTTCTTATAATGTAGTTACCAGTAGCTGTGTCTATCAATGATGGTTTTAACGGTGAAAGTTCAAAAATTTTCTTTAGTTCTCTGCTTATAATAATGACATGTTCTTTAGGTACAAAGTCAACAAAAAATTTTTTTAGAGAAGCATGATAAATCGCATCATTTATTCTAGCCAATTCAGTTCTTTCTATGAGTGAGTTTTTCATTCTTATAGTTATGCTATTGCCAATAAGATATTTAGGATTATACTGTCTATATGAAAATTTTAAGTTCTCATTGAGTTTCCAATAATTTTCATTATTTATCGTTTCTACGATAATTTTAGTATCTTCTCTTGTAGGTTTTATATCAAATGACTCAAGAAATCTAATGTAATCCTTATTATCAGGTATATGAATGACTATTTGAATATTTTTAAAATTTTTAAAGATTTTTGTTAACTTCCTAGCGACTTCTTCATAGGTGTAGCCATAAATACCATAACCAAGTGCGACGGTATCCATAACAACTGTATTATTCAAATCCTTAGATATATCAGACAAAACAAGTTCCAAATCCTTAAAACAATCTATTTTATTAGTTATTACGTTAATTACATTTTTAAATCTATTACCATTTGTTAATATATATTTTACATCAGGTTTCGTGAGTTTGTGGGACAAAAGTGTATTGACGTATATGTTATTTCCATGATCAGAAGAAATAACTGCAGCAAAACCTGCATAGCCTTTCGATTGTTTAGTTCCTACAACATAAGTTGCATCATGCACAAAATGTATTGCGAGTTTAGAAGAGACAAGTGAACCATTGACTAGTGAAATTTGACGTGTATTCAGATTAAAATCGGTCGGGATTTTCTGACCACCGTTTAGTTCATTATCAGTTTTCTTATAATTTCTTGCAATGGTGAGTTCTTTTGTCACAATTTCTGTGTTTTTTGCAATCTTAGGTTTCTCAAAAATAACTGGCTGAATTTCCTCTATTATTTTAGGAATAAAAAGCTGTTCGTCAATACGTTTTCTGTCAAGGTTATTTATTTCCACATTTATATCTTCGTCACGTTCTTTTATTTTGTAGTCGTTATCGAATAATGCAGGGACATGTGGCGAGAATTCATGTAAAAAGTCTGTGTTGCAATTCCGGAATTATAAAATCTTATCACCACTTTTTATATGAATTTATCCAAGCATTAATAGCCAATAATTTATTGAAAAAATGTTGCAAGATAAATATATGTAATGAAAATGTTTAAAATATATGGTTGATCTTGGTAGGTAATGTGGCGAGAATTCACGTGAAACGTTGAAGTGACTGAGCACAATTATTAATTTAATATCACTTTCGCGTGAATTAATCAAAACATTAAAAATGCTGAATGTCTTCTACTTCCAACGTTAATAATAAAAGCGATGAATTAAAAAGTAACAAAATATCAAATAGAAAATGAGCCATGTAACGAAATAAATTGTGTTGAAAGGGTATAGGAAAGGAAGGGAAAGGAAAGTCTATTATTTACAAACAAAATTAATGCGACAATATCTTTGACCAAAGTTAGAATTGTTGAGATTAAAATGAGGTTTTGAGTTAAAATTTGAATTATTAAAATTAGGTCTTTGGTTATTAGAATTAAAATTTGGATAAAAATTTGGATTTTGGCCTAGTGATTGAAAATTACCCCTGTTGAAGTTCTGATTGTTAAATTGCGATATGTTTTTGTTAAAAGGTTTGTTCGGTAAAGCGTTACGTTTACCTGGTGTTTTATTTCGCATAAAATTAAGAAATTCAATCTGCTGTTTTTGGTTATCGTAATTCCTGAGCAATAGCAAACAATCTTCGATAGAATGAGCTACTTGGTTGCTGATATGAGTACGATAAGGTTCTAACAGTCCTGCTTTAAAAGTGCTTAATGCGTTTTTCGAGTACATTTCGAGTTTAAAATTTTTTATATCTTCGCTTTGTTCCCTCACCGTAATGTGTTCAATCAATTGTTGCGTTTTAAATTTAATATTTTCGTAATAATCTTCGTAAGATTCATTATGAGCTTGAAAACAAGTGGCTACGTCGTTTGCTAATAGAGTTTCATTTCGCGGATCCCCAAAACGGTTCAACAAAACTTCTTTTACCTGACTTAACGTCGTACAGTTTGAAGTTACTAAAACGTCTCTTGCTGCCCCCTCAAGTCGGGAACAACAAATTTCAAAGAGAAGTGTATTTACTAAGCAATTTTCTTCGCCCGGAGTATTATTTCTGAACATTGTTTTGAATTTGTCGCATTGTAATAGAAAATATGATAAATTCCTGTTACCCCCGTCATATTTAGGAATCATTTCTTTAGCAATGTTAATTTCTGCTAAGGTTGGTTGAGCCATCGTGTTATTGTTTGTTTTAGGCAAATTTACTTTAATGGAATCAAAACTATTTGAACTAGGATTTCTCTTTAATGGAGATCTATCGCGCTTAGTATTATTAGACATAAAACTTGGTACATGTATTTTATAATAAAATTTATGATAAGGAAAAATATATACTTACAAAATAAGTGTTATTATCAGCATTTCTGCAATGATGGATGCCTTGTGGTTAATCGGTGAATTTTCCTTGCGTCCTGTTTGTCCAATTTTGTCCAAGTTGTCCAATTGGCGGATCTTCTTGGTATGGTAGTATGGCAAAGTGGAATTTTCACTAATTGTTTGTAGGTTCGTGGATACTCAATTAGGATTTTAAAAAATCTACGACACTTCAATAGAATCGCTTGGGTATCCTGTTCGCAGCGCCAGTTAAATTAATCGGAATGAAAATAGTCTTTTTAAAAATGAATTTTATTTCCAATTAAGACAGTAGTTCACAGATACAAATCTAAATGAATACTACTAATGATTAAAACTATTACTAAAACTAACATTAACTTAATCTAATTTACAGACGATTAATTTAACCCTTGATAACAATGAGATACTTATATTTTATTCTAAAGGTTGTTGGTGTTTGGATATAATTATATGTTGTATAACTTTTGAAAATAAGGACCACCCTATTACACATGTACATGTTGAACACTTTGGTTAAACCCACGGGTAAACACGGAAAAAAATAATACTAGAATATGCTACTAATGCTGTGTTAAATACTACAATTTGTAGAACTATAGGCTCCAGGAGTAATTTGTAGGATAAATTATGACAGAATTTTAGCAACTTTTTTGTAATAAATACTGCTATAAATTGTATAGAAACGGTACCTACAAATTTATAGCAAACCTTATCAAACACTGTTTAGTAAAGATTGCTACTTTCTTTTTTAAATTAGGCTACAAACTGAGTTGCGAATTTTGCTACAATGTGTAGCAACGACATAAGTAGTACTACATTAATTAATGAGAATTAGATATAAATTTATAGCATTTTTTATGTTTTTATAATTGACCCACTCTTATAGGATTGTAGCAATTATTATTATAAACTGTAGTATAAGATTATCAAAATTGTATTAAAGAAAAATCGGTATATTTAAAATTATTTATTGAGCCAATAATAATAATAGGTAGTATTAAAAATATTACTTAAAAAAAATACAAAGCTGTTATGTATATTAAAATTCAATTACAAATAAACAAAATTAAAAACAAATAACTAAAAATTAACCTAAATAACTAAAAAAAAAACCACACATTAATTTTCGATAAAAAATAAATTTTTATATTTCTACATTTTATTCATAATGAATTTATCGTTTAGACTATATCAAATATTTTAAAGATACAAATAATTGATCATTTTTACAAGATAATAAACAAGGAGAATAATCATGCAGGTTTGCATAAGGAACTAAAATAGTACTTTCCGCCGTTTTTTCAATTCTATATGCATGATAGTGTTTATTAAAATACAATGTATTATGCTCTTTACATAAATAATATACAGTTTGATCATTTACCACAAAGATTTTCTCAATTATACCAAAAACTGGTATATTAGAAGCATCTATAACTAGGATCATGCCAAGTTTATAAACGGTACCTTTTATGCAAGCAAAATTTACTTCACGTATAGAATTTCGGTCGTTTTCCTTAAAATATAAATTATAATCAAATTCGTTAATTAAAGAACCTTCAGAACAAGTAAGAACTTTTCTGAGAGGACTTATTAATTGATGACATAGTTTTAATTGAGATTTTTCAGCCAACGTGTGAATAATATTTTTAAAACTGCCGGAAATATTTGAAGTAAGTTTAGATTCTCTGTGTTTCTGTTCAAAATGCATTGACCATATATGTACTAGCGGTCCAGAATTTTCTATTACCATGGGATAATGTAAGAGGAAATGATGTTTTGGTTTCAGGGATTTAAAATAATGTACAATAAGTGCCAAATATTCTTCAATTAATATTTTCAGCCTAATGCTTTCAGAGAATTGTATTGAAGGAGCGCAAATTATGTCTATGATTTCCCTTAAAAGGATCCATATATTCCAAATTTCAAGGTGTTCTGGAACTAAGTCACCAATTATCAAACCTAAATATTTTGTGAAACACAACATCTCATTGGCGGACATTTTTATTTTATTTTTTAAATGTTCTGCATTAATAGGGGGGGGGTATATTAGAATTTTCAAATTTCCCATACTTGAAAGATCTCATCCTAGAATTTAAAGTTTCTAATGAAAATATTTTATAATCCAATATCAGTGTTTTTAAAAGAGCTGTTATGTCATACGGGCAAATACCCTCAAAAACGTCGTGCATTATATCTACTGAAAAATTAGACGTTACATGAAAATCTGGAATGTCATGCCAAATGCACAACTCCTTTACACCTGTTGAAGCATCATGAAGATTTATATCTTCTTCATATGACTGTTCTGTTCTACTTAAGAGGCTATTATTAAATGTTGTAATTTTTAAGTCAGCCTTCTCAATTTTACAAAATCGACAACAACATTTCGTAGAAAAGCTTTCTGTAAGACCCAAAATCGAGTGTATTCCAAGATTGTCTCCTAATATTAAGCCCAATTTAAAATATATCCTAACGATTTTATTATCAACTGTTATTTTTATTCCTTCTTCCTGTAAATACATAAGTTCCTCTATCAGTTTCTTAAATACTAATTTGTTTCCAAAGTGTTTGCGATCTTCTGTATAAAAAAGTGAAAATAGAAATATGTTTCTTAAAGATGGAAATAAATGTGATGGTAAACATGGAATACTAACATAAATGGCTCCTAACGTATTTTTTTTGGATTTTGAACCTAAAGCATTACCAACCTGATAATCATCAAAGTATAAAAAAATTGGATAAACTATTTTATTATTTATAGTATATGACAACGACTTTTTCTTCCACAAACTTCCTTGGATGAAATTAACATAGGTTTCAGATTTCATAATTTTATCAACATATTCTTCAGTAATTTTAAATAAATCAGATTTCTGAAATAATGCCGTGAAAACAGCCCTTAATGGAATAATTTTAGCTATAGCTTCCTTAGCTTCTAAAGACATTGAATTGTCCTTATTTAAAACGAAGGTACTTCTGTGACCTATAGATACATTTTTAGATGGAATATATTCACCACATGATTTAAAATAATTTAAACGTTTATATTCAGTGCGCCAAGCAGAAAAAGCATTTTCACATATCTCAAAAGCTGCATCAATTTCTTTTATATTATCCTGGACATCACAATTCTTTAAATGATCGTTAACAATTTTTTTTAAAGATTTTATAACACCTTTACAAAATATATTTTCAATATCTTCTATTACTGACTGAACAGTATTTCGTGGTATTAATGAGTTATTGTACATTTTAGATATAAAATATTTCATGTCGTTATTCAGGTGTTGTTGTATGTCATCTCGTGTATCAGTATTTATATTATTTTCATTTTTGTCGTTAATTGATTGCAGTTCAAAGTTATTACTAATTTTAGGTGTTGGCTCTAATTGCATAAGAGTATTTGTACTTAAAGTGTCTTTTGCCAATGTTTTACAATCAAGAAAATGACTATAAGTGTGTTTCCTAAACGACTTCAAAGTAGAAAAAATTCTAAAACACCTTTCTTTACCACAACGTAATGAAGTCGTTATCGAACTATGTTCAATTTTAAAATGGTATAAAAAGCATTTTGCTGTTGAAAAGTCTTTGTGGCAATACGAGCATTTAACTGACATAATTAATCAACTCTAATTACTTACTAACTAAGCTTACTAACTACTTAAATAAAGAACAAAATCTTAAAAAACTAATATGTAAATTATATAGTTATGCACTTAATCGTTCGATATCCGAAATCAAGGTGGATACACTTATATACTTTCGGTCAAATTCCGATCTTAATTCAAAAATATAATTTTGAATAAACATCCACACGCTGTCCACCTCTTTAGGGTACTCTGCATTTAATGCGTGATAGAATTTGAAACACGTATCGACTGCCTTCAAAGGTGTTTCCACTTTATATGTTATATCTTCGCTTACAACATAAGATTGTAACTTGTTCAACTCACCAACAACAACTGGCAATGGCTGGCATGTGAGATTATATGTAGCACATTTTTCACGTCTACGTTCAAGAACTACTGCCAAGTCTTGGATATCCTAAAAAAATTATAAGTAAATTATAAAACATTGTTTAAAACATACCCTTACCACTTACCTTCAAATGTAGAATGAATGCGTCTTTTTGTTCTATGCGTGAAGGTTTGTAACACCCTCGTTTGGTTCTAATATTATTACACGAAAATAATAGAGGCAAATTCAAAAGAACAAATAGTTCATCTAAAAATATACATACATAGGTAACTAATAAATAAAATATTAAGAACTATTTGAAAGTTACTACTTTATAATTTGTACATTAAAATGTATATCTTACCAAAGGAATTATTCACATGTACAGCCCTATATTCCGACAATACCTTATTTATATATGCATCATTGCGGCTTTCTAAAATTCTTAAGATTTTTAGAGCCAGTTGTGACCATTTTGAAAAAAGTAGGTCGACTTTAGTTGGATGTAAATTTTCAAAATCTATTATTAACAAAGAATGTCCTTGAGGGTGTGAAAGGCCCGGATAAGTTTTGATATACTCCAAAATGGAGGTTGGAAAATTTGTTGTTCGAATATTCGTTGTCTGCCTCCACTTTTCTATGACCTCAGTAAATGGAGCAGCATTGTTTTTAAGCCATTGCACAAATTCGTTGTTCTCTAGCCTTTCTTCTGTATTTAAAAAACAAATTTATTTTATCTACATCTATCTTAGAGGGTATACAAACCATTATCAGAGGTAGATGTTGATGTTGATGACGATTTGCAGATTAACCCTAAGGCTTTTAAATTTTTTCTCATATATATGTATGTGGAGTACAGTTTTCCCCTTGCTGCTCTTGGTGCCCCTTCTCGATTTTTTACGTAAGGGACAAAATACAATTCTGGAGCTTCGTGGAGAAATACTTGGTTAATTTCATCCGCCAATTCAGTGAATCGTGAAGAAAGAATTCTGAAATAATAATTATTACACACTGCACCATAATTATGTGTAAAAATGGAAAAAGCTTACTTTTTGCTGGGATTATCTTTCAATTCTTCTTTTATAATCAATTCACATAACTTGGAACGCAAGAATTGTTGTTTTTCATTGTAACTTGCGGCAATTATTTTACCATCAATGGTAGTGTCAATTAATTTACGTACAGACTAAAAAGTAGGCTTCAGCTTTCTGTGTAAAATTTATTTTTAGGAACTTACATTTTGATGAGTTGATAGTTTGTACGGCAGTCCTACTGTCGCTCGTTGAGGGTAGAAAAATGTTCCCCCTGAAAGTAAATTTCGGTTGACATTGTATTTTTAAATTTGTCACTTATAGATACATGGGTACTACTCCGACCTACGCTATTAGAAATAGCAAATAATAGGGAATTACATAATATTATGTAGTTACCTAGTAAATCGTCATCTAGGGTGATGGACGTCTCGGAAACTGATGTGGATGATGGGCTGATTACACCTTCAGTATAATTTAATAACACATTCTCTTGAATGGCCTGATGATTAAAAAATAAAAATTATTAATATTAAACTCGCGGTTTTCAAAATTAGATAATAGTACCTTTTCCGTTAAAAATTTATTATATTTTTCCAAAAATGTTTTTCGAATTCCCACTTTTGGAATCAATTCTCTTATTTCATCAGGAGATAAATTTAGGAACAATTCAAAAGTAATTTCGTTTTCTGGAAGAAAACAAAGTGTTTACAAGCGTTTTTAGAAAAAATTAATTTTATACGATCAGCACAGTGCAAAAATGTAAGTGCAGTATTCAAACATTATAATATGTCATTCTTGATAGTGATAACGAAGCACAACCCAGCAAACTTATTTATATAAATAGCTCTAAAGATGATTTAATTTAAATATGTACAATGTACAACGTACTTACCTATCCAGATTTTATAAAAGGAATTAATTTGTAAAATTTTTATTAGATACAAATAACATTTTTTGTTGTTTTTGGTACATGTTCTAACATGCATAATTATGTAAGTTTTCCATGTACCTTAATTAAATAAGAAATCCCAATATTAAAATATTTTAAATTTAAAAAAAAAAAGTAATCGCGGAATACAATGCTGCATTTACTTAGTATTACTTAATCCCTTAAGCTTGATACATTATTTTGAATTTTAAATTAGCATAGGTAGCAACTTTTCAGTAAAAATAGTGATATTATTGGTAACTTACCTTGGAAAATGGAAATTAATTGTGGCAAATTCCACTCCTTCAAGATATCTTCCATTTTCACTATACAAATTATCCAAAACAACACAAATACGGCACTAAAGCGAAAAAAACAGTTCAAAACCGCGAATGCTACACATGCAAACAGTAAGTACACCGTGATAATGACCAAGCTACCTGCAAAATTGGCGGCGTTGTGTTGGCGTTATTTTTTAATACAAATTGTAGTAGTATTTAACAAAATTTATTAAATATTTTAGTACATTATTGCATTTACTACAATTGTGCAATATTTACTAATATTTAAGATTACAATATGCCTTAAACAACTTTAGCACTTTAGATCACGAAAACCTCCTATAATTTATATCAGATTTTCTTCTAAAATTTAACAGATATGATAAAATAAGCTACTACAAATGTGAAGAGAAATTTGCAGTTGACTTCGCGAAAATGTGCCACAAAGTATTAAAATGTTTCTAATTAATGTATTACTTTTTAATATAATGATTTTCCTACAAAAATTCTTTAGATATTGCAAATCTAATTTTTTCCGTGAACCATTCCCAACTTTTAAAAATAAAGAGTAAGTACGTCACGCCTATCTCGACCAATCAAATTGCGTTTTGATTCCAGTTTAAAATTGAGCGATTTATTGAAATTTCAAAATGATTTTACGCTATAAATAGCAAAATATATCGTTTTTTAATTATTACATGCTTTTTCTGGTACCTTTATTTATATAAAAACGCACATATTATGCAAATTAAAAATTAGTGAAAATACCCTATTGTGCTACCCGTATCTAATATAATGATTTGCTCGATTCCCTCAACTGTCGCTAAAATTTTGGGTACATAATTTTATTGCTAAAAATTGACCATCACTACCTACATTAATTATCTAATATTACTTATACATTGCTTATCCGTTTCAAAATACTGTCTTACAAAATTTATGTGAACTATTTGCTCCTCCGTTCTATACGTACTCTGGACAATTGGAGCGTTTTTTCCAGTACGTCTTAGTTTTCCGAATTTGCGTCGTTTTCGGGTGTAGGTGATCTTGGTCTCGCATTATTAGAATAAGATCCACGTCCCCGACCACGATTAGTAGGTGTTTTATTACTTTCGTTGACATAACCGTTCCTAAAACCTCTCACATAGTTACCCGCTTCTGTTCTATTTCTATAATCTCCGTATTCTCGATTTCTATTTGACATAAAACTATCTCTTCCAGCTTCCCTATCCGCCTGATCATCTAATCGTTTTACCTGTTCTAACAACTCGTTAATTGAATTTATTTTTGACGCTATTAGAATAGTTTCCATGTTATATGGGAAATGCGTGATAACAGCTTCAACGAAAATTTCTTCGGGAAATTGTGGTTCTAAATATTGGGTAAGTTCCAACCATTTCCACACATGGTTAGTACAGTTTCCTACTCTGCTATTTTCAATTCGCGGTTGCTGGATTTGTACGCGAATTTTCTCTTGGATTTCTGGACCAAAGCTGTTTAATGTACAGTCTTTTATTTATTTATATCAACGGATAAACCATTTTACATATGTACAATTTACAACAATATAAAAATTACAATATTTACGGCGGTTATTGATCATGCATTCTATTTTCCACATAATGTTGGTCTTGAAACCTATAAAAGAATGAGTCGTATAATTTAATTTCGTTTTCTGCCCTAGTGGTCTAAATGTTTGTGTTACCGTCTAAACAACTTATCGCTATTTGAATTTTTTTTTCGCTCGGACACTCGACTGCTTTCCAAATAAATAGTTAAATTTTTTATAAATTTTATAGGGTGTATTCCCGTTTTAATATCGGAAAACTTCGGTTTCTCGATTTGCAAATTGCTTATGGTACTACCGTTTTGGAGTCACCGTCGCCAATGTAATTTCTGTATTGCACTCCGAATTTTTAACGTTTGAACATTTCAATTACTGCATCGACCTCCATTTTTCCAGAAGAACCTATATGATTTGCACAGCAATCATCTTGATGAATTTGATACCAATCATTAAACTTTTCAGTGGTAATTTTCTTACTCCAAATTTCACACTGTTTTCAATAAGAACTTTTTACTAAAATAGCCACGATTTTCCCGGAATAATATCCGATCAATGATGTCACACCGTATAAGGGAGCTTATCCTCGCTTTTGCCAAGTTCCATCGCCAGATACTATTAATTCTGTAGAACTTACATCGCCATGGGATTCAGGAGCCAAATTTTTCTCTTCGGAACAAGCTTGCTGGAAAAGTTTCTCGGTGGCTGTTTGCACACAGGAATGTATATTATTTATAATTTATTATATCGTACGTCTTCTGCGTTATAAAAGCTGGCATGTCCATTAATCCACAGAATTTTACTGCGCCTTTCAATCCTATTCCGAGAACTCTCATGACTAGAGTGTGGAATTTATGCACTAAAAAGTACCAAATATATGCACATACATATGCAGCAATACATGTCTGAAATATGCACGTATATGCTTTAAAAATAAAAAGATTATGCACTAAAAAAAGATCTTGAATTTTTTAAATTTTATTGAAAAATCATTCATTTTTTGTTAGCAAAACAATATACTATTACACATTTTTCCAAATTTTCTATCGTGAAATTTTGGCGTTTATCCGATAAAATGTGCTTGTAGCTTGAAAATGATCTTTCCACATCTACAGATGTGATCGGTGCAAATTTCATAGCAGCAATTTCATTAGGATTTAGGAATAAATCGTCCGTATTAAATTGACCAGACAAAACATTGCTTACAGAACACATAGTTTGATAACCAGGATTTTTTTTGAAAACATTTAAAAATTTACTATAAACAGAATTACCAACAATTCCTGACACTTTCGACAAGTGGTTTTTTAAGTTCTTGATTAAATCAATAGACAAGGTCAATTCCATCCCACTAGTTTCGAGCTTTTTTATAGTATCTTTAACGATTTTGAAATTTGATTTAATATATCGACGGCCTTATGCTAATACCCCGTATCTCGAAAAACATCAAAAATTAGGTTTTTATATAGTTTAAATGATAGAGGGCACTGCTACCTTATAGATAGAGGCCGTATCTCTAAAAAAATTGGAAGTATTCATAACATAAATTAGAATTGCAAAATTTTAGTAAAATCCTATTAAAAATATTAAAGAAAACTGAAAAAAACCCTGTCCTGTAAAATCGTGATTTTGGAGATACGGGGTATTAGCATAAGGCCGTCGATATGCTACTTCGTTATTAATTTCGACAGATTTTAAAATTTCTTGACATTCTTTAATTGAAGCGGCTGAGTCTGGATCAAATCCATTCACTACTTCCTTAAAATTATCCAAGTTTTCAGCATAGAAAATTGCGGCTTCCAGCCAAGTGCCCCACCTTGTGAGCACTGGCTCTAAAGGGAGAGGGGTATTTGGTAATTTTTCTTTGTATACTTCTACTCGCAGTGGTGCTTTCAGAAATATCTGTTTTCCGGTTTTTATCAATGAATTAGCTTCTGTAAAGAATTGATTATTGATTATAGGTTTGCTCCAACAAACAGTTTTCTTCAGTTCTCGGACTGGACGTATGCTCTTTAGTTAAAATTTTGACGAAAAAATGATTTTCTTTTATTGCTCGAAAATTTAGTAAAAGAGCATGCATATAGTCCTAGAACTGAAGAGAACTGTTTAATGGAATACACCTTACAAAAAATTAGATCGACCTACTTATAATTTACTTAAATTAACTTACTTGGAAATTGCAATCTAATGAGCTCAGCAACTCGATTTACTCCATGGGCAAAACAAGTAACGTATGTTAATTTTTCATAAAATACATTTAAAGTAGTGAATGCTTTTCCCATAATATATGGAGCTGCATCAGTCAGCATAAGTAAAAATTTTTCAGTTGGCACTGGTTCTGGCGAAAAAAAATTTGTTAATGATTCGTTCACGAAACGCGCAACAGTAGCATGATTTGTCTTTTCCAACTGCTTTACTGAAATTAAATATGGTGTTGGAGGGATATCTTCGTTTAAAATACCCACTATTAAGTTTGCTATATAACGCCCGCAAACATCAGTAGTTTCGTCCACAGCAAACCATAAGAAGTTGTTACCAATTCGTGAACGAATTTCTGTTATCGTGTCCTGATAGCATTGATCTACACATTTCTTGCGTAGGTTCGACTCGCTTGGTATAATTTCTTTGCAATATTTTTGCAGAAAACTTCTTACAATGGGATGGCTTACTTTTTTAAGTGGAATATTTGCTGTTAATAGCATATGACACAAATCTTGCGAAAAATTGGCGTTACTAGTTAAAGAGCAGTTTGTTAACAGCATTTGTTTCGTTAGCCCAGTGCTAGTGGTAGTATTTTGATTCTTTCTCTTGTTATATTTAATATGACCGCCTGTTTTTAAATGTTGAACGATTTGCAATTTTTTATCGCATTCTACCTAAAGTTTCAAGTATTAGCAAATTTTATGTAGTATTTTAATTAAGCAAGCTTACATTTTTTTCACATAGTTGGCAATAAATAACTTTTCCGTCCGTGGTTAACACAGTTTTGTCTTCATTTGCCCACCTTTTTAAAAGTGTGCTTCTGTCTAAAGCTGGTTTGGGCATTATTAGTTTATTATATTAACGAATAGTTTAAACACAATAGATCTGCACAACACGTCTAGTGTCTTGAGGAACTTGAAATGCTGACTGAAATGCTACTCATTTCAGAAGCATGACTTGCCTGCAACGCGATTTTTTATGCAGAGCTGTTTTTTTTTAAAGAACAGCAAAGTTTATCCTTTTAAAGCGGTTAAATTATGTAGTCAACATTTTTTTTAAACAATATTGTCTTAAAATTATGAAAATTATTAAAAATATGTGCTTATATGACTTAAAAATAAAAACATATGAAATATGTAGTAAAAATAAAAACATATCAAATATGCACTCTCAAATTTTGGTTGTAAACTCCAAAGTTCTAGAAACGGATAGATACAATTTTTTACGACTGTAGGAACAAGCAACGAAAATATGTATTTACATATAATTCCACACTCTACTCATGACAAATAAAAAGCATCTATTTATCGCATATGAATGCCCTACACAGGGACTAGAATTTATGGTACGAGTTGCACACTTACCACACAACAAAACAATCTTAAAACCAAGTCCTTGTTCAAATGCAGTTTCAAACTTTACTTTTCCGTCACAGATTTTACACTTCACATATTCAGAAATTGCTGTAAAATTCAAAATTCTATATTCAACAGACGAATCACGCGGAACAAAGATTTCTTCTTGCATTTTAAATTTTTTCGCAGAGGCACTAAAACTACCTTCGTCTGTCTCAGCTATTTTTGGATTAAAAACATTTCTTCTCTTTGGTCTCGACTTCTGCATCCTGAAAGATGATCTCTTCTTTCTACCACACTTCCCCATTTTCATGGAGAAATCACAACAGAAAGTATAAACGAGCGCAAACTTGGCCGTGTAGACTAACTATTTTTCAATATTTAGGAATAGCGTAGCGCTACTACACTGACACTCCAGGTAAATATCTGAATACAGTAGCAATAGATCAGCGTTTTACATAAGCAACTGCTGATCAGGCGTCTGCTTCCAGTATTACTTGAAACGCTCCGCCGAGTCTTTATAAATATGTTTGTAACGTCGAAAATATTTGTCGGATTAAAATGAAATTTTCTGTGCATTACTTAAATATATATGTACATTACGAAAATGAAATTTAAAAAAATCGATTTTTTGAAAATCGTGACTGCGTATAACCCCTTAAAAAGACTCGTTGTCATTTAATTATTCTTCTTACTTTAATCGAGAAGAATGAGTATCAATTACACATTGCAATGGTTTAATTAATTTATTAGAATTATGAAAAAATGTATGTCTCCGGTATTCAATATTACGCAACATATTGAGCATGTATTTTAAATTTTCAATAATAGATTTAACTTCAACTAAATCCTTAAAATTTAACTCAATAATTTCTATAATATATTGTTATTAGATTGAAAGGAATTTTCGGGTTGGATGGGTAGCAATCAAACTACAAACTACTGGTAAGTCGACGTTTCGGACACTTTATGTGTCCATTCTCAAGACTGTAAAAATAGAGAGCCTGCTGTTACAAAAAAGGGGTTAATTACAAGAAAACAGGTACACTCACCGATAACAAAGTAATGGTGTTAAACGGTTTGACAGAAAACATTTGCTGAGACGGGTCAGCGTAGGATCGACAAAAGTGAATCCAGTTCAACAAAGTCAACAATAAAATGTAAAATATAACACTGTACAACATGAAATATAACTAACAAACTGAATAAATTAATTAAAACTTTAAAAACTTTAACAACAACTTCTTGCGCAATATTAAATTTAAAACTAAAGCGATAAGAATAAAAATATTTTATCACAAGATAACAAATAAACGTAGTTTGGGTATGCAACCCAATGTGCGCAAAATTTAAACAGCTTAAGTTTCCCGCCTCAAACGAGACATAGATGAAGATGGAAACAGTGCCTCCTATAGTGACGCTTCACAACCAAAAACGCGAGTGTAAACAACCTGTCTTGTACATGGTGAAAAATTTTTTAACCCTCTGCCGACAAAATAGCAATCAATATAAGGAACCAAAGGTGACAAAAAGTTACAAAGTTTTCCGTTTTGTTTGCCGTTCAATGTCAAGAACACGCTCGAGGCGAAAGTTTAATATTATCATCTAGATTGGGTTTTTCTTCATTTTTATTGTCGACAGTTTGTTTAAATTGAGTATCCACAGATTCAAATTGAAAATTTGATGAAGATTGGCTATCAATATTTGAAGGGTTTATTGCAATATAGTGATAAGCTACATTTCATAGTTTTTGAGATATTAAGCGCAACTGGTTGTGAAATATAATGACAAAATATTATTGTAATATTTCGGTACAATAATATTATAATTATATTAAAATAAATATATTAAATTATAATATATTATAAATATATTAAATAGGCAATTAAAACTGATTAGACCAACCGGAAGTAATTAAAGTAAAACGAATACCATTAAGGACATTATGTATTAAATCATTTTGGATGCACTTTTAGAAAGTGTATACAGTTATTAAAATTATTATCGCTAATCCTAAGTATTTTAACTACTGCGATAAATAAGCACTTTAATATATTATGATAAGCGACCGCGAAAACCCACTAACATTCCGTCAATGGTAGCGTACATTCCAACTGAGTAGCAAGCCTTACAGTTTTTGATAAACTCTTGGTAAACCCATGATATAGGAGCCGTTGCATCATGATTTTTCCTCATATGTCGGAGGCATCATCAAAACGTATACTGAGCAGTAGTACTAAGACCCTCTTGAGTGATATCGTACTGCGAAAAATGTCACGATCGGTCCCATTAGTTGCAAACATAGCTTGAAGATCTTCATTGTTAGATTTGAAGATGACTGTAAACATGAGGATCTCCAAAATAGCTCCCAATTCGATCAGATCCATGTCTCTGTAGTCAGTTTTTTTTATCGTCAGCCAACTTTTCCCTCATGATGGCCAGTTTTTTATTGGTTTTCAGAATTATTTCATTCAAAATGTTCTCACTGAAAAGTAGCGACCAAGGAGACTTTAGCAGGGTCAATTATGCCTGGTAAATGTGAGATAAGATTATGTTTTCTTGTGCGAACATTTGAAGCTGGAGGTTTTTTGAACCATACAGAAATTTGCCATAGTACTTGCTTCGTTGGTATTGACGTTTTTGCTTCTCTGGAAGCTTTGTCGTCATCTGATGACGATGTCTCTATTTCAAAAGAGTATGGTAGTTGTAGCGAACTTGGTGATGATACAGGACGCGTAGGATGAGATACACTACCAACTTAATTCTCAGATGTTTCTTGTTCAGATTCATTTTCATGAGCACTCTCGAACACTGGTTTTTTCACATTCTCTTTCAGACTCAGGTCGGTCTGGTCGGAAGTGCGCGCCGCTTCAATTCTCTCGGTAATGTTGTAATTGTTGACCGAAATTCAATTTGGGGTTTAATAAGTTTCCATGCAAATTCTTCTATGAAATCCCTCCTTTAAATCTTTGGTAAAGAATTATTTGCTTTAAATACACAATGGGCATTAATGCCCGATATATTTAGTAGGGCATAAAAAATTATATTATGTTTGACACAGTTGATCTACTAAATCAACTCCTATTTTTAGTTTATTTTGAAAGTTATCATTTCGGATTTTTTCCTCTTCAGTTTCTGAATCAATTGCATCATCATGATGCATACTGGATGCCAATATCACGGCTTTATTTTATGTAGGGCAATACGATACTAGTGTGCAGTCTTCTTGAAATCCAAACACGGATGATATTTCTTCTACAGTTTTATTTGGCAAGAATTGTGGTGGAATTTCGCCCTTATTTTTTCTTATGGTACCAACGTATGTCAATTTTTGTTTTTTAACAAATATTACGGTTTGTTTTTTCTACTGGATGTATTAGTCGAATAACGACATCTTTAGCAGAGTTACTGCTTTTATATGGACCCTCTGGTTGTATCCCAACATATGTTTCCAGGTTAAACGTGTAAGCTGTTTTTGTATCAGTCAACGCAAACATTTTAATACCATATTTAGCTGGTTTACTTGCTATAAATTGTTTGAAGGAACAGTGTCCACTAAACGCCAACAGTTGTTCGTCTATAGTGAGGAATACACTTGGTACAAAATCATTTTGAAAATTAACCAGAAATAATTCAAACAATGTTCGAATTGGAGCTAATTTAATAAAAAAAAAAAAGCAAATAAATCTGTTTATTTTTATTATCTCTTGTGTCATCAAATCTGAGGCACCATATCCGAAACCTAAATCTTTTCTCACTCATAGTGAAGTAACATGGCTTAACTTCATTACCTTTAGAATTGTCTCAGAGCTTATGAATATTTATTCTGGAAGACCTTAACATCCCTATCATAAAGAGAAGACCTATAAGAGCAGAAATCTCTATTTCGTCCGTAAATCTAGCATCACGATCTTTCTGATATTTACCGCTCACCTTTTCAATGCTTTCAAGAAGCAGTAATTAGCCGAATTATGCCCTCATTCACAAAATTTTTTAAACGCTTGATTGCAGAATTTGCATCACGCGCAATACCTTTTGTGCCCGGAAGGTGTTTTATGATGTTATGGAAGCGAACACGAACTTGTGATCTCGGCGCATTCTTCCTCCATTTAGTCGTATTATCTTTACCAATATAAAAAATTTTATTTTCCTCTATCTGCCCGTCTTCATCGCCGGATAACTCCTGTTCCGATTCCAAATCGTACTCATTCGTTTCTGTGATATCTTTTTCCAGATCATCTGGATCTTCTTCATGGTCAGAAATCGGTTCATCATCTTCACTAAGTAGTTCCTCCGCAACAACTCTTGCGGATTATTTAGTTCATTTACCAGTAATTCTTCATTCCGCCGTAGCCGTTTCGGGGGTGGAGCAGACATTGTAATGATTAATTTACACTAAGTAAATGCTATAAATCAAAATTTAGTAATTTTCTCTGAAAGTAATTAGTACTCTATAGATACTTACATAATTAATACTTACATAATTGATAAAAATAATTAATAATAAATCTTTTAACAAACAAAAACTGGAACGTCGTAAGTCGCGTGGTCTACGATTTAAATCGCGTGCATACTTTTCCTTATTTTTTAGCGCGTTGAGTTTTCGTTTATCTTTGTTCGGTTAATGCAATTTTTAAGACGGCAAAATCGGCAATAATAATTTGACGAAAAACTTTCTGAAAACCCTAACATGGTATGCAGCCTTAAATTTTCTTAAAGTTTCTCCCGAATCGTTCGATATTACTATACCATTTTCTTCAAAGTCACGAAGTTCATCAATAAGATGTCGAAAAGTAATTCTATTTCCAAATTTATTTCTGTCATTTGAAAAAGTTAATTGAGCTAAAAAATGTTTTGCAGTTGAGAAGAAAATTGTGGTGGTATTTTGATTTAATTCTCTTCCAAAGTCACTTTGGATGAAATTCTATAGTATAATATCTTCGTTTTCTAAACTTGAAATATAATCAGTGATTACTGTATAAACTTCGGGTAATTCAAAAAAGCTTTTTAAGTTTTTTTAATTGCAATGTAGGTATACTGAATGCAACTATCAATTTTTTCTAATATGACCCTATTGGAAATCCTCTTATAAATAAATGATCACCTGAAATTAAAATTAATTTTATCTTATCTAATACTTGGTCGGGTAGCACATTCTAAAGGTGTAATCTTATACCATTCCGTTTGAATAGTTGACCATAACTCATCGTTCTCAAGTTTTATGGCTGCTACACGTTTTTAACAATACCCCATACATTTTCAATTGGATTAAATCTGGGCTTTGTGCAGGCCACTTTAAAACTTTAATATCTTGATCGCTGAAGAAGCGTTGCTGAGGATTCTGGAAGCTCCTCGAGAAACTATCTTCGCCGTATGCTTGAAAGGTCTCTTAAAAGCACTTGAACATGCTCATCGGTAAAGCATCGAAATATTAAAACACATAAACACTGTTACGATATTTATTTACTGAATGTTACAACTAAACGTGATTGCGGTTTAATTAAACTGATTAAAACAGATATGTACTGCGAAATGAGTGACAAAATTAACTGGGTGATACGTGAAGATGTTACGCGTAACTTACTTTACAAAAACTACCAAGCTCCGGCAGTCCAGCGTGGCAATCTCTTGGGGGGTTTGCAGTAGCGATTGATAGAAACGCACACATAAATTTACAAAAATTTATTCGACAAAATGTTGGCGACACAAAACACATAAAATGACAATAATAAAAATACAATTACATACACATCTAATCCACTTGGATAACATAGGTTTTTTCCACAGGAAACCGCATAACTATAATCTACACCAGAAAAATAAGTACAATAAACCAAATATTTGGCTGGCCAGCTGTTCCACAATACAAATTAAATAGTGGCTTACTGCTGACGGCCAAGTTTAAATTCTGCAGCATACACTTCTAGTGAACACATGAAATGTCCGGGCTGGACTCTGGTTGATAATTGATTTTGGTTTACAATTTTCCAGACCAATTAAATGCATACATTAAGCATAAACAATTCTAACCAACACATTTCTAACACACCAAAAAATTGTTTCACTTAACTAACCTTGTAGATTGCAGAATCAAGAGAGTAGCGGGTTGAACAGCTTCAAAACGGAGATTGAACCCCATGTTAACGTTATTCGGCAGCAAATTTAAATTCTCAAAGTATTGACCATGAGACCAGTAATCACAGCAGTAACCATCGTACAAACCCGTCGTCTTCAAAAAGTTAGAATTGCTCCTAATCAATTTAATTTTCCAAAAAACCAGATAAACATAATTTCTTTAAAGCAACTAGAGATGTTCACCATATTCGTGTCGCAATTTAGGATTCGTCAACAACTTTTTCGCGCTAAACCCATTCGCCATTTTACAATGCGCGCGCTCTTATAACATAACTACCGCAATACGGTCGAAAATCCCATACCACGCGTCCTTCGAATCTAACCAAATTTTAAACTGCGATACGTTTCCAGACCAACGTCCCATCGACATTTATAAGTCAACACGCGTATTATTTATTATCACTACAAATTTCATAACTTTATTGGAACATATTCGCTAATTACACTCAAATTTCTACTAGCATTTTTCGAACGACCATTCCAACCGTTGCTTCTAAAACGAATCCCTTTCGTCATGCGCAACGGAAACAATCTCAACTTAATATACAGGGCGCTTCCTCTCAAACTGGCGTGAATATAGCAATGAATTACAGACTCTAATTGTTAAAAACGTCGGCGTAACAAAGACCATACCAGTGTAATCTGCCAACTGATGTATCGAAGGATTCGTGCGCACAGTAAGACAGTCCTGCGCATGGAATCGAAATTAAAGGGTTACATAGACAAAATTTGAACATAAATAAAGAGGAACATACACGATAAATATTGGCGGCAAATAAAATGAATTTGAAACTATTGCAATTCTAAACAATCGCTAAACCAATTTCGCACGAAGTGTGCTTGGGATCTAAATCTTGTTGGAATTGCTATGATCTCCAAGCAGACAGTGGTAGGTCATCTGAAGCAGCTGTTAGATGTTCTGCCAATATATTTTTATACATATCAGCATTCATCTTGCCAACAATTTTAAGTATGGGACTCACACCGTAGTGTTGAAAAACAAGCCCATGTTATCAGACTTCCGCCGCCATGCATAACGTCTACCGTCATTCCCATAGAGATTAAATTTAGATTCATTACTCCAAATAGGACTTTTCTTCAAGAACACCCAATAATATTGGCAACTTTTGTAATATTATTATATTTTTCATAATTAAAGATGATTAACCTCCGTTCTTCAGGAGTGTCACTTTTACCTTTACCCATTTTACGTCAATTCCTTTAAATACAAACAGTATTGTAAAACATGTCATGAAATGGACAAATTTTTTATTAATTCAGAAATAAATATTTTTACATTAAAATTAACCGTAATCTATCGCGGAATATATATGCTATTAAATGATTTTAATGGCAATAGTGAAAATATATTTGTTGATTACTAATGATAAAAAATATAAAAAAATACATATGTCCCTGTCATGACACTACAAGTGGTTGAAAGGGACATGCTCAAATTATTATAATAAATGGGATAAATCAATATCAAATGATAAAAATGCCTTAACCCCATTTGTTCCGTTATTATAATGTTTTCTATTTCGATATCTGCAATATCTTCATTATCAGGATATATAAAATGACTAGTTGATGTTGCCTTTTTCAAAAATTTTATAGTCACATCATTTTCTGGCAGAAGTTCAATTATTTCACCAACAAAATGTTTAATTAATTTTTTCTTAATGAACTTAACAACAACAAAATCACCTTTATTCAGATTAGCAGTGTCTTCTGTGTCCCTTTCAATAATGTTTATTTTGTCCCTTTCAATACGTATGTCCAATATTAAACATTAATAAACATAAGTCAAAACAAATATGACTTTTTATAAAAATACAATATAGGTTAATTTACTTACATGATAAACTTTTATTTTGCCTGATATTCTTAAGAATATAATTTTAAATTCACCTGATGTCTTCAAATTAAGGTAAGTACTTTTTCTATATTTTTCACCCACGATTCACTATAGCACATGTCAGAACTGAATGAGTACAGGTACCTAGCTAATTTCAAGTGTATAATTGCATTATACTAGCGGCATTTTACTGTGTAAAGCAGCAACTTTAGGTGCCAACCGATTTTTAATTATGGTCATTGTCCCTTTCATGACACCTCTCCCCTACATATTCAAAATTGTACTAAGAAAACAAATTAATTATTTTAATATTAAATTACAAATATTGCATTTGTACCCTTATACGGCGGCACCTGTTCCCAAAAGTCCGTCGCCCAAATGTCCTGACCCGGTTTAATATTATTGACCAGTCGTTCAGAAATTTTTCTATTACATTTTTGTAATTCATACGATTTCTCCCAGTTTTCAACAACTACTTCTTCTGAAGAAGACTTTCCCCAAGTAAAGCATTTTTTAAATAACTCAATTCCTCTACAAGATCTGCCTTGAGAGCAATGTTTGGCGATGACGATGTTGGTCGCTCCTTGCCTTTTACACTAGCACTTGGATTTTGCAATCTGTCGGTGTTATTTTTTCTCTTTGTCAATACCGTTCGTAATCGCCAAGAAATGTAAGGTAAAGTAGGGACAGATGACGTACCTTTTTATAAATAAATTTACAATGGTCAATTTTAGCTTAATGGGACGATAATAGGTAAACATCAATTGATTCATAATATATTTATTTAAAAATGCATAAGAATTAATTTAACTTTTATACATTAAACAAAAAATACAATTAAGAAAAAAATCGGTATTTGGCAATCTATTCCACATTGTACAGGTAAGAATGGTATAGTTATGAATCGTGTAGATCGTTTTGTAGATTGAGCACGTATCATGTAGCCATCTGTTGCAGTGAATGCATTTTATCCAATCTACTGTGGAGTTTGTCTTCTCATACTCTTCCAAACAAGCCACACACAAATTTTCATTAAATATTTGACGCCTACTACTTTTCCTTCGACCGTAAATCTAACGTAGGAAAATAATTTATTACATTTGCCTGATTTGTCTAGGAGGTCGGTGTAATATTGGGAATTGGAAATATGTGATCAATCGTTTCTTCATTAATTTTGCGATAATGGACCACTAATCGCCATTTTTGTTCTTTTGATGCGTCAATTTTCTTTGGTACTATCCATATAGGGGAGGACCCTGCAGAAAAGGATCCCTAATAATATTTTTATCTAACATTTCTTTAATTTGTCTTCGGACCTTACAGCTTTGTGAGCGGTATTGTAACCGAGTGCAGCTCGAAGAGCGGCACGAGATTGCAATACGGCTCACAATGCTGTATTGGCGATTATAAGACGACCGCACCACTTAGATCTCGCATCGAACTTGCAAGTTTCGACTGTGCACTTGTGGGAGTGTTATAATCGTACTTCTTGTTTGTGAACAAAAGGAAATCGATAATTTATTGCATGGACAGGAATTTCGTCTGTAGTTTTAATTTCGTGTTTAATTTTGTTAGGAAATGTAATGGACCTGCAGGGTTAAATAATGCGTTTTTATTTTTGTCAAGACTTTTTAATAGTGGGATTTTTCTTCATAATTCAGATGGTCTAATCTAATTTTACTGAAATCTAAGTCGTACGATTGTTCAGCATGAAAATGAATCTCGTCTGATAACAAGTACTTATTTCACTGTTTTATCTTTTTTTCTTCGATTTCTTGAATATTTATTTTAACTTGAAATATTTCTGAAGTGGGATTAGTTAATTGAATTTTTATTGATTTATTTTCTAATGTAGTTAAAATTTCGTCTAATGTTACATGTCTCAGATAATTGTCCTTTTTCTATTACATAATGTCCGTCTGGAAGTTGTGTAGGTATGTTAAACATTTTTGTTTACTTAGGTGACACTGTTCTTTGAAATATGGTTTGGTTTATAACGTAATGGTGTATAATTTAAAATTGGTATTTGGAAATAGTCATTAGATAATATTTTATTAGTTAAGTCTATTTTAAAATGAAATTTTTCTATTACTCCGCTAATTCCGTCCAAAAATGGTTGAAAATCGTGTAGTAAGCACGACATATTTTCATTTAGATTAAAGTCATATAATAAAAGGGAATAATTACTTGCGCTTTCAGTTTTGTGGAATTGTTGAATGATACGACAGTGGTGTTATAATTAGTTATCTTGTCTGGAAAATATTTTCTAGCTAAAGAAGGTAACATTAATTGTGCTACCAGAATCTAACAAAAATTTTGCTTTTAAAGATGGAAAAAATATACGGTTTATATTTAAGTTATAGGATTTAAATGGTGGGTTGTGTGAAAATTTACAGTTCGTTATTTTCTGTTGTTTCCTGTATTTGTTCTGTACAGTGAAAATGGGTTTGGTAATTTTGCATTTCGATGGCTAAGTGCTAAGATGTCGTAACCCCATGAAACAAAATTTTACAGTAGACACAAATAACTGTTTAGAATCCGCTGGAAACTAAATGCTATTGATATTATAATTGATATTATAATTGATATTATTAAGAGATCTGTTTAGAAATATTTTAATTAAAAAATAAATAAATTTTTTTCTACGTATAAATTAGAATGTGTGATACGACATATTAGAATTTTTAGAGTGTGGTTTAAGGTTTTTTGCTTTTACGAAGTGTGGCTTACGACTTATGAAAATCATGTATGCAGTTATTAGCATACTGTGGGTTACAATTTTTACAAATGAAACATTACCTGTATAATGGAGCTGTTGTTAGTGTGGATAGAATCTCACGCGATTATGTAATATTATGTAATATTTAACAGTGGTTTAAACTTTTGATTTTTAGGTAAAGGTGGTAAACGTGTCCTTTGGGGCAAAATTTTGTACTCATCGTCGTAATTAATTTTAAAATAAATAGTACCATCTGGCAAATATTGCAGGCATCTTAAATCGGCCACAGTAGGATCACATTTTATTTTGCCTGGTCGAATGGAGTCAAATCGAGTAATGGCTTTATCGTCATATTTTGAAAAGAACTTGTAGGAGAGATACTCCACATCAAGTGGGAATGGTTTCTTGCGGGCTTCTTTTATAATTTGCACGTACTGGGAAGGAAGCGCAATTTCACGACCTTTCAATTTTCTCTCTATAAGAGCGTGAGTTGAGTCACATTCCATTTGAGTGCGACCCTTCTCAAAATATTTTTGCTCTATTTGAATGTCATGTTTTGTAGACAGAAAACTTAAAGCGTTGGCTAAAGTGGTATTTCGGTTTTGGTAACCACAGCCGTCCGAATATAATATGATTTTGTTTTTTTTTCTCTTGGAAGCAATAGCTCTCGAGGTGCTTAATAATACAAGAAACAAACAAAGATGTTTGTAAGTCTCTATCGATCTCATTCCAAACATAATTTGTGCATTGATGAGTTGCCAAATTATAAATTGTAAAAATATTAACTTGTAGTCTGGTTTTATAGTAAACCTTGCTGTCCTCAAGAACGGGACATAGTTTCACTGCCAGGACATTCATAGTAAAAGCATAATGTTTTCCATCAACTGCTTCTTCCTTATCTCTTCGTTTTTCATTTTGAGTTTCTTTGTTTTTCTTTAAATGACGTTGATATTCTACTTCGCATAATTGTTTAGTTTGGTATTGAAGGCAAGTATCGCACTGATCTTTTAGGGGTTTATATAATGCTAGATTTGTCAAACACTTTACTAAAAGTAGTAATTGAAACAGCTGTTTCGTTTTCAGTTACACATTTGTTTTTGTACAGATTGTAAACTTCAGATTTTGTCTTAAAAGGATGCTGCAAGTACTGCTTTTGTATATCCTTGCGACAATAATGGGATTCTGTTTTCGGTAAAAGGTTAAAAAACGTCGTCAGAAAATCTGACTGCTTAGCAATTTCTTTGACAAAAGTAGAACTGCCTCGGTTTGAACGTTTTTTTATTATTTTCCACTTCGGTTCTGTTGGTGAAACCATGATTTAGGCTTGTACGAATCCAGTTATGCACCATCCTCTCATTTAAACCTAACGTTGATAAAAACATTTTTTTACAGATTTGTAGATTTGTGTTATCCAGCCTCAAATGATACACGAATGAACCGTGTCTTCTAGATGGTCCTTTAACATAGCATCTCTTTGTTGGCTGATAGTGAACCAAGCTTAAAACATACACTTTCTTTTGTGTCCAAGTCATCTCCCAAAACAAGTTAAATATTTCATTACATTTTTCCAATTCAAATAACCCACAGTTTCTATTTAACGTCGTCTTACAAAATTTTCCATCTACGCAACCTGACTTCAATTTCCGAGCTGGTCTTGGAGCATTTTGTTTGACAGAACCTTCCGTTTTTGAATATCCCACGTAAGCTTCTCCTAACATTCGACGTTTCTTGTTTTTATTCCTTTTGCATTCTTCAGGGTTTGCTATCTTTTTTCTTACATTGTTGGTTGATTCATTTTCTTTTGATGTACAATTTTTGTTGTCTTCATTATGTAGTTGTCGGTTTCCATTGTCATCATCTTGTCCAATTTCTGAATAATCAGTTTCTTCTTCAGGTTGTCAGTCAGGATTGTCAATTATTTCATTATCTAAATAGTCGCATTCATCATTAGCAATGTTTTCAATATTGTTCATGGAGCAGTTATTTTCAAAACTAAGGGTTTCAGTAACAATTATGTTGTTGTTGGCTAGTCGGGATTAAAATTTGAAAAAAAGAAAATCTTTTTTTCCTGACTTCGTGAAAAATTTTTTTTTCTAATTAAAAAGAAATAGAAGATAATAATCATAATAATAATAATAATCTTTATTACAGCAATAACAAAATAATTCGTCTAGCAAAATTAACAAATTTCAATTCTATTAGAAATTACGCAAATTTATCACAGAGAAAAGTTGTCATGATGTAAAAGGTGGAGATCAGCAGGTGCTGGTTTTCATCTCAACACTGGAGGTCTACGATTGGGTATTAAAGAAATCCCTTACTTCATACAAGACCCTATCGATCAAGAGTTCCTTCATCTTCTTTTTGAAGTTGATCACTGCCCACTCTGTTTTTTGGATGAATATACATGGTTTGATTCCCTGATTTCACACAAAAAAATTCATTAATTTAAAACGGGTCGAAATGGATGTTTTCTAAAAAATGAATGTTAAAGCCTCGATTTTATCGGATAAAAAAAGCGATAAAAATTTCAGAAAAATTCAGGCTTCAAATTAGCCCAAAAGAAGCATAAAAAAAATGTCTTAAACAAATCCAAAGGGGTCAGGCAGATGTCCATCTGATTTGACTCAGAATGCCCTCTACATATTTCTTTATTATGATAAATTAATTGTTATACTACTTAAATTCTCTTTTGCGTGGACGTTAGCTGTAATTGGCATAAAATTTGATATCTTTGCATATACAATTTAATTTTGAAAATAAAATTGTTCATGCGGATTTTATTTAAGCAAATTTTTCTTTAATTTAAGTTAATTCCTAATAAAACACCATTAAATATTTTTTAAATTAATCTTAAAATTACTCAAAGGGAACAATCAATGAATTGACTAACTTTTTCGATTTTTGAATTGCTTCGTTGATCACTACACTAGTTCCTAGTGAAACACTTTGTTGTTGGTTTCTTTGAAGTTGCGGAGATGTTGAAGCAGGAATTCTCTGGACCACGATAGACAATCTGCTGATTATCTACTTCTAGCCTTTTTCGTTCTTCCTCATTAACTTTTGAAACCAGTGCCGATTTGTGGTTACAAGTGCTAAATTAATATATTGTTTGGCTTGTTACTTCTTTGTTTTCTAAGAAACTGATTTTAAAATTAGTTCGCCGAAAGTGTCGATTTGTGAATTTCGTGAAAACTCCTTTTCGACTTTTTTTTTTAAATTTTTTTATGTTTTTTAATAATTTTTGCTGTGAAAATATTGAATTATAATTATTTATAAGTAGTCAACTTTTTAGAAACTTCATAAAATAAAACAAGAGAAGTGGCGTTGTTAAATTTTATTGCTTCTGCCTCGACGATATAAATATAACTGGAGTCTTTCTTCCCCTACTTAACTTATGTACTGTAATATTCTTTTTTATAAAATTTTTAATTTTAATTATTAACAGAAAAATTTTTAATTTTAAATTTGAAGAAAGTTTTGGTTCATTTGATAAATTTTCATCCTTATCACAAATTGCTTAGCACATTTTACCATGCCGGCACTCAGGCTTACTGCGTCATTAATTAACACTCAAATTTTAATTATTATTTTAAAACCATCTCTTCAAAAACTAATCACTTTTATTTTATTTTAAAATAAAATTATATTTAAACTAATATGTATGCCCAAGAATGGACTCAAAAACTATGCGCGTTTATCAACGCGTCCATACGCGTTGACTCTCGGCATTCCAAAAGCTAAGTTTTTCATTTAACAAATACCAACATAAACAATTTAAAATAAAGACAACTCATACAGAATGCAACACAAACAATTTACAAACATAATCAAAATAAAACTACCCCCTACACAATTTTATACAAAAATATATGACATCATTACCCCCTTGGTTTTAATTGACAAAAACAAGGTGTTTTTCAATTAAAAACAATAACGTGTCATGTTCAAAAATATTTACAAATTACAAATTAATCAAATTTTAAAACAATCATCAAACAAAATCAAAAACTCAAATATTTACAAATTCAAATAAACAAAATCCAAATTTTAAAATTCCAATCATTCATAAAAATTTTCAAATCATTCATCAACTCAATTTCTAACTTTTTAATAAAAATTATTTTAAACAAAAAAAAAATAAATCAATCTTTAAAATTAATCAAAATAATTGCAGTTATCTACTCATTTTCATCCGGCTTCCAAATTTTATTTGTTTCCGTCTAAAATACTTCCACTGGACCAACTTCGTACTCCATGTCAGCAGCTTTGGAGGTAATTGGTCCACCCCCCTGATCCTTATTCCAATTTTCGTCCATTTTCCTGTTTCATCTAAAAATTTACCTTTCCTTTGTCGATATGCATTGTTTTTCTTTCTTTTGTGTCCAATTTTGTTATTTTTTTGTCCACCAAACGTAGTTTCATGTCCAAATTTTATTTTCATACATCCACTAATTTTTCTTTTATTTCGTTGAACCATTCCAAAATATTTCCCATTATGTACAATTTTTAATTTTTTGTAACTCGTTTTGGGTTTTTTATTTTTAAATATCTTTTTCTTAATTTTATGCACTTTGCTATTTTTTGTAACCCTGTTGTTCATCTGTCCATTTAATCTCCTTTCCCCCATAATTTCATCTTGATTCGCATCTTGGCAAAAATTTTCTAGATTTTCTTCTGATAAATCAACTTTTATTATTATTTTTTCTTGGCTTTCTTTTATTTCTTCTAGGCTTTTTTTTATTTCTTCTTGTCCTTTTAATAGTTGTAGCAGTAATTCATTGAAAATTAAATTATCCATTATCTATTTTACTAAATCTCAGGGTCTATTAGTCGGTTCTAAGCTAACAACCACGCCCCACGTTGGGCGCCAATTTGTAATATTCTTTTTTATAAAATTTTTAATTTTAATTATTAACAGAAAAATTTTTAATTTTAAATTTGAAGAAAGTTTTGGTTCATTTGATAAATTTTCATCCTTATCACAAATTGCTTAGCACATTTTACCATGCCGGCACTCAGGCTTACTGCGTCATTAATTAACACTCAAATTTTAATTATTATTTTAAAACCATCTCTTCAAAAACTAATCACTTTTATTTTATTTTAAAATAAAATTATATTTAAACTAATATGTATGCCCAAGAATGGACTCAAAAACTATGCGCGTTTATCAACGCGTCCATACGCGTTGACTCTCGGCATTCCAAAAGCTAAGTTTTTCATTTAACAAATACCAACATAAACAATTTAAAATAAAGACAACTCATACAGAATGCAACACAAACAATTTACAAACATAATCAAAATAAAACTACCCCCTACACAATTTTATACAAAAATATATGACAGTACTTATTACTATTTGTAATACGTTTCGAAGTATGTTGAAAATTGGATTTAATCAAAGTCAAATAAAATGTAATTTTGTTACCTTTTTACAATGGTGGTCTCGCTCGCAACTCACTGGTGGTACTAGAGAATGCCTTATGGTCCAATTTACCCATTTCTTAATTTTTTTTTCCAATTACTTGATAATTGCAGTTTGCAAATTCGGCGCGTCGTCTTAATAGTTGATATTTTGGTTAATTCCCTTCTTCAGAAGGTGATGCGAAATAACTTCCAAAACATAAAACTTCAATAACTAATAAGCCAACTTGCGAGTCGCGCTCAAGGGTTTTTAATTTGAACCGAATCACAAAAATAACTACCAATCGAGTTGTTTTCAAAATTTTACTCAAACCACTAATAGAAAGTTACATTAAAAACTTAATTTTTAATTCTTAATAACGAATTTTAAATAATCGTAAAATTTATAACTTTTGTTATTGACCTTATATCAAGTGAAGCGTTTGTTCAAAATAACCAATAAGAAAATTTTAAAATCATGCGACAAATTTCTATGAACTATACTTAAGCCCAAAAATAACATTTTTTTAATACTATTGACGCCGAAAGCAATTAAATTTATTGTTTTTGGTTCTATTTTTCAAGAAATTCTTATGAAAATTAAATCATACTGATGTAATCCTTTTGAACAAACAACTTTAATGATAAAGAATAAGACCAAACATAGTAATTAAAATTCTAATTTAAAAAAAAGTTAGTTACCGAATGTCTTCAAAAATATATTCTAAAAAAATTATATTATAGTACATTTTACATGACAATATTATATTACATGTGAAAAATATATGTAGGTACGTCTAGATATTAGTGGAAAATCTCGAAATTAGTAGGTATAATTTACGTTTTATACCTACATTATACATAAAATATATACGTCTATATATTGACGATCTAATGCCAATCGCATATTGAGTATGACCTTTTTCTAAAAATTTCTGTTGAAGGGTGACTCCATTTACAATGCTATAATTTAGTATTGCATTAGCAAAAATGCAATTTCGATTTTGATAGCAACAACCATCTTAATATAAAATTACAGGAGGATTACTATCTATGCAAGTCGTTTTCAAATATTCTAGAACGAAATTGCAAACAATGATGAAGAGTCATTCCACTAATAGTTCATACATTAGTGAGTTGCTAAATTATAAATTGTGAAATTATGAACACTTCGGGCCAAATATACATTGTGAAGGTGTATTTACCACCTTCAAGAGGAATTTATCTTCTTTTTTCTCTTTCCAAGCTTTTCTTTTCTAAGTAAAGGTTGTTTATATTCGACCTCGGAAATGTTTTTACTTTCGAATCAGCAACAAATGTCGCATCTATTATCCTTTCGAGGTTTATACAGTGGAGGAAATAGTTATAAAGCCACTGACATTTTCCATTGCCGCTATTAACAGAAAAAGAATAAAAATTTCCTACAAGGCTTATGAAACGTTTAATTTAATAACAAGCACATATGAGTAACAAGAAAACAGAAATGCTAAAAATTTTAGCAATAAAACAAACAAAATTAAAATTATGAATATTATTAAAGGAAATGGATATAAAGCCACCTAAATTAGTTTAATAATTTGTTGGTGTAACTTTTTACAAATTTAATTCAGTACTTAGTACTACCACCCTTGTTAGTAATTACCTACATCAAAAATTCGATCTGGCACTGAATTTACCAAGTCCTGGAGGACTTTAATAGAAATAGAGATCCAAGCTTCCTGAATTGCCACTTTTAGATCAGAAACATTGTTGAATTGGCGTCCGTGTTCGTAAACCCGGCGTGAGTGAATACCCCACAGATTCTCTATAGGATTTAAGTCGGGACTACAAGCAGGCCATTCCAAAACTGCATTGTTTCTATCTTCAAACCACTTTGAGGTGTGATATGATCGATGGATCACTGCATTGTCCTGCTGGAATATGAACTCCCCTTCCATTATATCGTTGGTAAAAGTTATTAAAACTTCTTCCAGGAGATCAGTGTAGTTATTGGAATTCATTTTTGTTGAAATCCAACAAATTGGGGTTCTGTCTTTATAACCAAACGCTACCCAAATCATAACTGTTCCGCCACCAAAATTTCTACTTAGGCGAACTTCTGTCTATAACTAAATATTATATTACGTCATTCATTCTTCCATGACATGTATTTTTTAGCAAACATTAACCGTGCTTGCTTGTGACTCTCAGTTCACTTCGGTTTTGCCAATCTTTTCGTCCACTTAACTCTGCGAATTGTGTAGAATTTGCCGAACACGTCGAGTAGTTATGGGCAAGTTTAATTCAGTTTTAATTTTTGTCGCAGTTAGTTTTTCTTTTGCCGCTTTTTGAACAATTATATTTTTTAAACGTTGATTTATCTTTCGTTTTGGGCCTGGATGCTTTTTTTGTCCAGATTGGTTTCCTAATTTAATATACATAGTTATTAACTACTGAACGTGACCTTCCTATTTCTACCGCAATTTTTCTATTGGTCATTCCCAATTTGTACTGTAGTTCAATTTTCTCCATTTCGTTTTTCGAAAGCTTCGTTCCCAGGCATTATGATTTTTGTACTTTTCAAATTATTTTTAAGCTTTAATTTTAAAACTAAAAAAGACTTTAGAACAATTTTTAATTAAAATGTATCCACGAATAATTAAAAATACATACAGCATACATAGATAAAAATAACACACTGGCTTTATAACTATTTCCCTTGAAATGGAACTTATTAATGAATTTTTTCTTATTAATATTGTTAACGTTTATATATGGTTCATATCGTCATATTTTGATTTGGTAATCGGCAAATGGTTTTTGTATACTTTCGGTAAATTGTCTATTGGAGTAGCTTTATTCCGCGTTTTGACTGGACCAGTAGCAACATTGATTTTTTAAAATTCTTCGTCGTAATCATAACGAAATAAAATTAAGTTTGGTTCACTTTTCTGATAACGAAGCCATTTTATTTTAAGCCATTGTACAGGGTGGGCCAATTTCGATAGTTCTTATGGGAAACTCGGTAACTATAAGAGATATGAAAAAATGGATGGCGCATCCTCGATCTCTTTTTTCGAGAAAAGCTTAATGGCGAGAACCAGAATTCGCTATATTTTTTTGTTTTGGAGTTATAGCCAAAAATTCGAATTTTCGACTTTTCGATAAATGTCGATATCTCGGTTGTTTTTCAAGTTATCAAAAAAATGTTAACACTTTCTTCGGGCACTTTTTTAAGATCAGTAAAATGGGCTAAAGACATTTTAAATATCTATCTCAGTTTCAGAGTTATAACATAAAGTTGTGTTTTTTTAAATGGAAACCATAGTTGAAAATAATATTTTTAAATAGCGTTTTTTATCCTCTTTTAAGTTAAGAATCTGTATAATGATAATATACATTATTTTCTAAATCGGTTTATTAAGTCTGTTGGCTTGAACCTTTTCAGTCTTCGTTTGTCAGGTTGATGATTCATTAGGTTAGTTGTCAGTTGAGGTTATTTGCATTGGATTTTGCACTGCACTGCCTGTTATTGCATTGGCTATTGCTATTTTAGCTTTTAAAGAATCTTCGATGTAGCCTTTTGCTACCGTGGTGCTTTTCCAGCCTCCATGCCTCTTTAATGTGCTAATGTCTGCACCGTGACCTGCCAATGCAGTAGCACTGCTTCTACGGAAACAATGTCCTGTATAATCAGTTGCATTTTCTAATTTTAGAAATTTGGCTATTTTGGAAGGCATGCTTACAAAGGAGTGAACACCAACAGCTTTTTTGGTACATTTATTTTTGCCATAATACAAAAAGAACCATGTTGATTCAAATCCTGGTGGTCGTCAAGATTTATATTGTCTAATTATTTCTATCCATAAAGGTTCCGTTATGCATTAAGTACGGGGTTTCTTAGTTTTAGTATCTTTAATAGAGATTACTATAACATCCACTTTATCAACTACATCCCCAACCTTTAAATCGGCTAACTCATGTATTCGACATGCAGCGCACATACCTACTATTAGTGCTGCCTAAAAGATCATAATTAAAATCAAGACGATAGATTCAAATAAAGATACTCACTTTTATAAATAAATAGAGCTCGTTAGCTTCATTAATAAATTTTTCTATTTCTTCTATTTCTAAAACTTTTGATTTTTTTGGAATGTAACCATCGTTCTTTCTTTTTAGGAACGCTATTAATTTAGTAAATTATTCTTAATTAATATTGTTTTTAATATTGAGCGTCGATTTTAGCATCGAATAACTGGACCACAATGTAGATGGTTTGAGACTTTTGGATTTATAGTCAAAATAAGTCAGCATAACTTCTTCATTAAATGCAGTGACAAGATTGTCGTTACACCATTTCATAAATAATTCGTATTCGTGCCAGTATCGAGGTGCGAATTTTTCTGGCAATAAATTACCAATAATCCTTTCTGCCACTTCTTTAATACTATGTGCTGGTGTATCCATTATCACAAATTTTATAACAAATATTGTCACAGTCGCAATTTTATAACAATACAAAATAATTAATTTAAAACGTCAAATTTTGAATTCAAATGTGTTACTACCAACAACAAATAATCCCTAACACCAAATATTTCAAAAAATAATAAAAATTTTTGTAACAAATTATAGAAGTCGCCGTAAAAATTTATGTTTATCATGCGGCAGGAAACTGTTTTCCGAGTACTCGTAAATACTAGCCGAGGCGGAGTAAAAACTCGTACTCTAAAAATTCAGTTTCCAGCCTAAAGACTTGTGTCCACTTGAGACAAAACAGTCTCGAGACTGGAGTCACAAATGGATATGGGCTTGAGAGCAGTCTCTGAGACTGCACGTGTCACAAGTGGACAAGTTCATTTCTGCTCTCGTGACTTAGTCTTCAGTTTTCCGGAATTGTTGGAAGAGCTGAGACTTTCTGAAGTGAAGCAAGTCTAAATTACAACTTCTAAATTGTTGTGCATCTTCCAATCGTAACTCATTGACAAGCGTTGAACAAGCTCCAAATTCATTTCGTCGATTAACCCATTTTCTTACCCAACACTGTTTTTTTAACTTTTCGTTTTTTCAAAATTTTATGGGCAATTATTAAAGCTAGGGCTTGTCGAGAATCCATTAAAAAAAAATTAAACCAATTAATAAAAATTATAAGCCACCGAACAAATCATTCAACAGCCCATAAACGACTGCGAGTTGATCTCAAGTGGACACGAAATTTTGCTAATGAAAGAAACTGAAAAGCAATAATAAAATTCCATGATAATAATAGTAATATTATTAAATTTATTTAGTTTATATCACGGTCAATTCATTGTAAAATGCCCTATATGCCTCAGGCAGTACAGTTATCATTTTTAATAAATCTTCCTTTTTATTTTCGTGAATGAGCAAGTATTCAGTATAAAGTTGTTGTAACTGTTGTGGTTCAACTAATTTGTACAGCTTGTTCAGCTGATGTGTAGTACGTCCTCTAGGTTGCTTCAAAATATTTGTGATATTCCAAGATTCTAGAACATTATGGCATTTCCTGGTACGTAACATAATTGGATTATTACTACTATTTACTTGTAACCATCGGGCTTCTGTAATTTTTAATTTATTTATTTGACATTCAATTGTACTTAAATTCACAAAATGCTCTTGTTTCATTTCGATGACTTGAAAAGGGGTGTTTGATCTTGCCATTTTAATTAAATTAAGCACGTCGCACACACGGAATTTGGTATGTTTTAGATGGACAAAAATATTTCATTACTTTTTTTTGTCTATTGTCATAATATGGCCATAAAATCATTAAAATGAAACATTCATAACTTTTACATCCAAAATATATTATATAAGAGAAAAAGACAAATCAGAAAAATACAAACAAATATATTTGAATCATAATCGATAACATTGTTCTTTACTCTTCTTCACTACTTGACGGTTCGTCAATATTATTGTAGATTTGCTCGGTAGGGCCTCTTAACAAGGTCAGAACTTCCTGATGAAATGGTTTTGTGGATTTGCGAGGTAGTTTTCTACAGGATCTGATGATATTTGTAGGAAATTTATAATATCCCTGTTTGTGTTTTCTCTGGAAGTTTTCCGAGTATGTTGAAGCCGTATATTCTTCCAATCCTTTTGTCGAGATTCTTGAACATCTTCGGAAAGCTGTCAGGTAATATAATTTTTTCACCTATGTTGGGACTATGTATCAGCACTTTGTGTACAGTCACGCTCATAGGGTACCAGTCGTACAACTCAACATAAAGTCTGGCAGTCGCAATACAATAATCTCTAAATTTAGGTATATCTATTGCGATTTCCAAATGCGTAAAATTGTTTTGACGCTCAAGAAAAAAACTAATTAATTTCCTTTTTGAACATCCATCCCTTTTGTTATAAGCTTGAGATTCCTTTAACTTATTTGATGTTGAATAATTAAAGCAAGTTTGTCAATTTATAATTTTTATAATTTAATCGAAAGTTAAACAAATTTTAATTTTACAATTTCACAGCTAAGTAAATTTCGTGTAGCATAAAAAGTTTCAAATTTTTGATGTTTTTAATCTTATTCCGTATTACATCGGTTTAACAAATAAATCAATTCCGTCGAATTGCAATTTTGATCACATTTAAGATTTAGTAATTCTTTCAACTACCTAGACAAAGTTGCAATTTTGATGGCAAAAATACAAATTTTTAATAAATCAATTTTATCGTGGTTTCGCTTAACACGTTAACTGCTAATCGTATCGGCGTACTTACCCCCTGGGGCTAAGGCAAAAATTTACGTCGTTTGGGCAAACCCATTGAGGAAACACTTTAATAGTGCAAAATAAGGAAGTTTTTATAAAATTTAGGGTCAAAAGGGCCATGGCATATATATCGACCACGCGCACTGAGCACTGAAATTGTAACCTAATGCTAATGGTATATTTATATACCACTATGTAAATTACACTACATGTAGCAATAAAAATAGCACTTGTGAAAAAACTGTACTTATAATAATTTAAAAAACATTGTTTACAAGTTTTCATGGTAATTTTTGAAACAATCGCCTACACAAAGGGACGGTCTACCGGTACAAGACGGGCAGTAATACGATGTCCTCTTCTCAACCTTTTTGTGGTTGTAGCACCAGGTACATCTCCTGGATATCGCCTTTTTGCCAGTCTTATCCATGGGATGTTTTTTTATATTATGCAATGTTTCCAAGGGTATGGGTGCTGGCAACCTCGCAGGAACCAGGGTTTCAATAACGGAGAGTCGAAAATCATACAACGACATTTTCGATTTCGTGTGCTTCTTATATAGCAGATGGGCATTGATAAGAAGCATTTGAAATATGTGAATCCCTAGCTTCTTGTACCAGCGGAGACATTTCCTTTCACAGGGATAGTAGGAAAGCAACTGGTCTTGTCTATCTACCCCTCCCATGTATTTGTTATATTCATAAATTGGAGCAGGTTTTTCTTTTTCCCTGTCCAATTTATCGCGATAGGTGACCATTTCATCGGTGAACTCCGTTGTTATGTAGGCCACTTCCCGCTTATCCCGCCATTTGCCTATCAAAACCCCATCATCGCTGTATTTTTCAATGGTTTCTCCTTTTTTTAATTTGGTACTCTTTATCTCAGGTGGAGTATTCTTTCTTTCTGCCCTCAAAGTACCCGTGCAATAGGTATTGCGGTTTAGAAGTTTGACGGCGAGGTCATGACTGTTGTAATAGTTGTCCATGTAGACTGCATGGCCAACATCGAGGCGCCCTTCAAGCAAATGAAGAACAACATTAGCTGCGTGGCCCTTGCCGCCAAAATCGTCCAGTTGCCCAGTGTATACAGCAAATTTTAAAATGGTGCCGCAAGGCTCTGTCAGTATGTATAATTTTATACCATATTTGTGTTTTTTATTTTTAATATACTGGCGGAAGGAAAGTCTTCCTCGAAATAAGACCATAGACTCATCCAGGGATAGATTTTTGTCGGGATAGTAGAGCTCTGCCATTTTCCCGTTGAAGTACTCAATGAGCGGCCTAACCTTGAACAGGCGATCGTCCGGTTTAGGTTCGCCCTCCCTCGGGTTACGCGTGAAATGTAGACACCTGCATTGAAAAAAATTTTTTTTCATTTCAAAAAAAATTCAAGTTGTAGTAGTACAACTCGCCTCATAATCAATAAAAACCTGTCTCGGCTCATTGCGGCTGCAAAGAACGGAATGCTAAACAGACGCGAAGTTTTCCAATAGTCTTGTAGCCTATTTGTCGTAATCGTCCCCATGTGAAGAAGTACGCCGAAAAAGATTCGCAACTCTTCCGGGGTCACATTATGCCAGCGAGTAATTCGCGACGAGGGAGATGTCTTCTCAGACAGAAATACATCCACGGCATACGCATTCGTTTCTTCCGCAATCATTTCATAAAAGTGGTCATCCACCAGCATGTTAAAAAAATCTATGGGTGCATTTCCTGTAAATTAGAAATTTAATTGAGACTTTTCAAAGCAACGCGCCATCCCCTGCTTCCTCTTTCGGTTGATGGAGTGCGGATCGGATGGGTGCGCATTGAGAAAATGGAAACAAATCTTACCATCTGGCACAACAAGGAACTCCATTCGCTTTGTGAAAGGAAAGGTTTTCATCGCCCGATTGTTTGACCATTTAGGGCCGGGGGGTGGTACAGCTGCAGCCGCTCTAGCTGGTTGGGGTTGCGTCGGAGCTTGTGTTTGCTGCAGTTGAACACGTGTTGTTGGTTGTTGCACTTGGATTTGAGAGAAAGCACTCCTCTGGTCCATATTTTCAATGACTTCCTCGGAGGAGGCATCACTCTCCCCCGCTATATAATCATCATCGGAGTCAATTATTTCAGGGTCGTCATCTTGAATATCCGCGTCGGAATCATAAAGGAGTTTTTCTAACTCCTTATCAGATAATGGAGGCTGATAGTATCGTTTGGGGGCCTGTCGTGGCCTTTTGGGAGTGGAGGGTCCTGCTTCGTCATCCGCCATGACTAACTCCACCAAGGGTATTTTATTTTGTAAATTACACTTATCAACACGCTCACCAAAATACGTCACCTCACGTCCACCGCTAAGCTTACACTGAACGATATAAAGAAGTGACGCAGATGGTATATTTATCGACCACGCGCTTATGCCACCTACCGCGCATGGCTGATTTATCGCCCATCAGCACTTAACGTGTTAACGAAAAATTTTCAGTAGTTTGCTGCTGCATGTTTTCATCATTTCACCTTCTGTCCTGAATAAATTTTTGATTCTTCTTCTTTCTGTAGAAATTATTTGCACAAGCACTCTTACTCTGAATTTGTAATCTCCAGGTAAGTAAAATATTTTAATAGTATCTATTTATCAATTATAATTAAAATTCAATTTATTTAAATTTTTGACTCTGGGCTCTTAAATTTCGAACTTGACGAAATGACGGCCTTGCCCAGAATGAATTACTTTTAAAATTTTTCTCCCTCCTTGATTTTTGTGACTTAGAAAACTTTTAATTCTCGAACTCATAGTGGTGGGCTTGCAGATTCGGCGCATTGTGATTTTAATCACTTTCGTTGATTTTAAAACACTTTATTTTAAAAAAATTTATAAAAACTGATTGAATATTGATCGACTTCCTTGATAAATGTTGGTATTTGTCTTTTCATTCAAAGATCTTGGACCAAAAACATCTTTCTTATTCATAATTGTTGAAGATTCAATTCAAAGTTTCCCTAGCTGTGCTTTCTAATTTTACTTAATTGTCATCAAAAAAATATGAAACCGAACTATTCATCATCATAGATGTTTATTTTAAAGAAAAATCTCACATTCTTAAAACATTATTTACCTAATTAAATGTTTCAAAATTAATCCCTGTTTTTTTAAAAAAATTATTTATACCTAATAATGTTAATTCAAAATGAAACATGACACTATATCAAATCCACTTGCAAGTGTGCTTAATATAGTTGAAAATCTTTGAATGAGATTCCTATTCAATCCCGTAATGCTAGCTGCTTTCTCTGAATTTGAAAAAAATCTTCGTGTTGTGTTACCGTTATTTGAATTCCCTCCGCCTTGTTTTGGCATGTCCACGACTAGCCCCATCTCTTCATAAAATCGTTTACAAATATAATCTTTCCGATCTTCTACCATTTTCTTTGCTTCAGTACCTCTTGCCTGCCAAGCTTTTAAAGGCATTTTGTATGAAATGTGTAAAAGTAATTCAAATGTTCGGATGTAGGTATGGAGGCACGATAATCCGAATTGATAATAGTCTTCATTACATTGCATCGTTAGAACACTTTCCAAATCATTCATGACCTTAGGTAAGGCTCCACATATATAACACCGTTGGCTAGCGGTAGTCCCAGTTAAAATATTCAATACTTTGAGATCAAACATTGTGCTTAACATTATATGGCGGATTAATATAGTTCTTCTATTAACCCTCGCGTACCAGACCTTTTCAATTTACGTTGTTACCAGACGTTCGTAAAATTTATGACTTTTGAAATAAAACACAACTATTGGCATAAATAAACTTTTATTTTAAAAATTGAACGTAACTACGTTTCACAGACTATTAAAACTTACGGAATCATAAGAAAAGTAGAAAAATCTATTACTGTTCATCACATGTGACACAACAATTGGAGCGATGTTCACCGCAAATTGGTCGATTACAGCGGCTGCAATAATTGGTCGTCATACGTCGTAATCGACTTCGACAAAAATGGCAAATGGTACGCTTTTGTTCTCCTTGGATGGGCCTTTCCAGTGGCACATTAGTTTTTAAAATTTTGGAAATGGTTTCGCGGAGTGAGCGCTGTAAAGATGCCTGACCCAATCTCATCTGCAACCATGGTTTTATTAGGTTATCTTTGATTTCAAGCATGAATTTTTGTCGAGAAACCGGTTTTAAATTTTTTCTTCTAAAATTGTGACAGTAAATAACGTATCCGTTAATCGCAGCAATGTTAAGCATATCGTAAAATACTGTAAGCGGCCATCGATTGGTCTTTCTTCCGCAGTTCATACTAGAGCACAACTGGTCAAAGGTATCCACTCCTGCTTTGGTGGAATTATAGAAGTGTATCATCTCAGTATTTATCATTATTTTTTTTGGGCATGTAAGATACCAATATTTTCTCCTTGTCAAAACAAAATATTGATGTTTCTGGTTGCCTATTTTTAGTTTCTACTAGCGCTGGTGGAATATGCCTCTTATTTTTTCTTATTGTTTCCACAATGGTAAGTTTGTAGGGGTCTTCCAAGAGTTCGTTAGCTAATTCTACTGAGGTAAACCAATTATCCATGGTAATATTTCTGTTAGTACCATGCACCGTCTTGGTTAGTGCTTTTACATAGTAGTTCCCCAACGGTAGACCATCAGTCTTGGTACATTTACCCAGGTAAGGACTAGCATCTAACATATACTTCGTGGCTGCATCACATGTCATAACTATTTTTATGCCGTATTTAGCAGGCTTGTTTGGAATGTACATCCGAAATGGACAACGTCCTCTAAATGAAAGTAATTGTTCGTCAATAGTTAGATATGAAGTTGGCGTATAAGTAACATTGCAGATATGTATAAACTTGTCCCATACTTCCCTTATTGGTGCAAATGTATCTTACTTTTTTCGTGCAATCCTTGTTTTCTTATCGTCGAAACGTAGGCAATTGGAAAGAAACCTAAATCTAGAACAACTCATGGTAGCCTTATAAAATGACCCAGAAACTGTTTCATCAAATAACACCCTAGCATCCAAGTGATTAGTTTTCATTGCAGCCGACAAAATTAAAAGACCAATCATTGCATTCAGTTCTTCCGCACAAGTTTCCGAAACTGTCAAATCCTGTTTTTTATATTTTTGTGACCGTCGTCGAATTTCTTCATTCGTATGTATTAGTATTTGCTCTAGAATACCGTCTCCAAAAAAATGGAGAAAACAATCTGCTGAATTTATATGCTCTTTAACTACACCTTTTGTTCCTGGCATAAAGTGAATAATATTTCGTGTTCTAGTCTTGCGTGACGACGACGTTGGCATCTTAGTGGACCAGCGGTGTCCATTTTTGCCTTTCAAATGTTTTTGTTGAGGCACAATGACACGTTTTTCCATACGTGCTATTGTTGCTAGTGGTAAATTGTCGTCTTCATCAGAGAAATTATCGCTGTTCTCTTTAGATTCTATACGAGGCTCTTCTGATAACGGTACATTATTGTTTTCTACATCTACGTACGTATTGCTATCTGGTTCTACCACATTATTTGATAAAGCTCTTTCATTATCAATATCATGTCGTGATGTGCTCTCACAGTTACTCTCGGAATCAGAACTATCATACTCAACTTCTAATACATCCTCTTCATTATCATCACTGTCTTCTTCATTATAATCACTGTCCTCTTTGGAAAATTCATCGTCTATATCTTCGTCTTCGCCATTCATAATTTTCTCTATTTCTCTCGCGATTTCTGCATCAGTCAGTTTTGCAGACATTTTTGTATTAAACCTAAAGCAATCTCGACATAAGAAAATAATACAATAATAAATTAAATAAAAACCTTTGTTTTTTATGCGTATGCCGGTGTGAAAATAACAAAAATGATGTACACAAAATTTCACAAAATTATAAAAATAGTTACTCAGATGCCAGAACTCGTAAATTTTACGACGTCGCACTCTAAAAGTCGGATTTGCACAAACAAAATGAAACAAACCAATACGTCAGCACGTAGATATGTACTAATAAGGTACATAGAAAAATTCACAGCTAATAAAACAATAGGGAAGTGGGAGAACTACCCGTCGCGTCGTTAAGTCGCGCGTCGTAAATTTTACGAACGTCTGGTACTCTAGGGTTAATCGTAACTTATCGTCTCTAGGGTTAATCGTAACTTCTGCTGGTAAAAGATCTTTTATTTGCTCCTTGATTTCGTTATAATGCTGGGAAACCACACTCTTCCACACGTCTTCTTTTATTGCAAATTTTCCTAGGAAGTTAACGTAACTTATAATGTGAATTAGCAGTTTTCAAGAACATGCTCTTGATATGTTTGGCCGAACACAAGCCATTCACGTCAGAACAAATGATACCTTTTCAATCCGAACACAAGATAGATCTAGTATCACTTTAGTCACCTGTGTTATGTTATCACGAACACAATGACAAACACAACACCGATAACCCAGAATCAGGATTTCGGTGTCCGAAGTCTTGGTTTTGATTTGATCAAATAGAATAATTTTAATTAAATTAACAATTTATAAAAATTGCGGTTATAATAAAATAATTATAACTACTCCCACGACTTCAACATTAACTTGATTAATAAAAAAAAATAAAAATTGTTAAATCAAGTTTTCTATGTCAAATGACACAGTCTGTTTTTGCCGAAAGTGCCGTTACTTGAGTCCGGCGTGATTTTTGCCCAGCCACTTGGATTAACTGGAATTTTCTTTTCTCTTGTTTGTTGCAATAAAACTGCATGTATGTTGATTGTTTATTTATTGTTATAAATTTTAAATGGTTAAATGATTGCCTTGTGCAGCTAATGGCGCTGCTAAAATCGGTAACACAGTTACCAAAGTGAGAATTAACATAAAACTAACTACGAATGCAAAATGCATCGTAAGTGCACACAACTACCCCTGCCTAGATCGCAGGAGAGCTGCGCGCTAACAAGCAAACAAAAATGACTCTTGCAACTTGGACGTTTTTAGCGTCAACATTCTCCCCGCCTTGAAAAGGTAAACCTTTTCTAAGAAGAAAGCTTAAATAAAATTTTTCTTTAAATTGAATACACTTAAAAACTATGATTATACAAAGATTAGAAACATTTAAACATAAAATTAATTCATTACACAATGTGAGTGAATAAAATAAAATGCAATCATTGCATTAAGTGCGTAGCATTGAAGAAAGTTAATTACGCGTCACTAACGGGTTGATTATTCACTTCACTAAATAGTTCCACCAACTTAGTCACTGAACGTTTGATGATACCGGTGCTGGTCTGGATGGATGCTACTCGAACGATGCCATCGGGGCCGGGATGAACTTCTACAGCACGTCCGGCACGCCATAGCAATGGGGGTGCATTAGGTTCGCGAAGCAAAACAAATGTACCTGGAGTTAAATTGGACTTAGGGTTACGCTGCCATTTGTGACGTGATTGTAATTGCGTCAAATAGTCTTGTGTCCATAACTTCCAGAATCGTTGGTGCATCTGTTGAACCATTTCAAAGCGTCGTAATCTGTTTTGTTTAACTTCCAGTGAAGAAGGTTCTGGCACAGCGTGCAGAGATTCGCCGATGAGGAAGTGTCCCGGAGTTAGAAAGTGGAGATCATCAGGATGGGATGACATTGGAATTAATGGTCTACAATTAAGGATTGATTCAATTTGACAAAAAAGTGTATTAAGTTCTTCAAAAGTGAAAGCTGAATTTCCGGCAATTTTATATAAATGACGCTTTGCCGCCTTCACGACTGATTCCCATAAACCCCCGAAGTGAGGTGACCTCGCAGGAATAAACTTCCATTGGATTGAATATTTGCTTAAAAAATCTGCAATGACGTTTTTATGAGTCAAATCGGAATTCAGTTTGTACCAATTTGTAATTTCTTTATTTGCTCCCACAAAATTTGTCCCGTTGTCTGAATGAATCTCCCGACAGAATCCGCGTCGCGCGATAAAGCGTTTTAAGCAAGCAAGAAATGATTCAGTGTTTAAACTTCCGACTAATTCTAGATGAACCGCTTTTGTACTAAAATTCTTGGTATTTTTCATTTAGAGTTGCTCTGCCGGAGTGGAAATTCCTAAAAAAATTTGAGCTTTAAGGAAGTCGAACCTTCTAAAAACAACTCCAGTAGCCCAAAAGTTTGAGTCATAGATTTTATCTTTTACTGAAAAGTCAACACCGATCTTGAAAAACATTTCCGAGCATTCATATTTTGGTTTCATTTGTTTTACATAAGGATCACTGCCTTCGATTCCTTCTTTTATATGTTTTTTTATAATTTCTTTTGTTGCATTATTTTTAACTTTGGAAATTAGCAACAAAGCTTTTTTTTGTTGTTTGGATACCTTCAAAGCCGTTTTCGTTGGTATTGGTGTTGTTTCTAATTGACCCAACGACTTTTTTTTTTCGAAAAGTTTTCTTATAGTATGTTACTTGTTGGAAGCCCTGACTATCAACCCTTGGTTTATTTACTTCATTGCTAGGGAGATCATTGTTTACTGAAATATATTTTTGAATATTTTGTTGTTCAAAAGCATTTTTCACGTGTTGGTTGCTGATAAATGTTTTTTGATTATTTAATTTTTGATTATTTATATTATTAGGTTTTGTTGTCACACTTACATTACATTGTCCAGCATTTTTTAACCCCGTGGCATCACTTAGGTTTAGTTTTGTTGTTTTTTTGAGGTTATTGTTATTTTCCTTATTCGATTTAAAAGCATGGTTCACAAATAGATTTTGCATTTAAGTCGATCAGCTGCGTTGTTTGTCTAGCGTTATCTTTTAACAAGTTGATAATATTGTTTTTATCATTTATTGTTGCTTTCAAAACTGCAATTTGGTCCTTTAGAATTTCTATATGGTCTTGAATTAAGTCTGTGCGTTTGGTTTGACCACATTCGTCTTCGTTTTCATTTTTCAGTTGCACTAACTTCAGTAAAACTGCATTTTCACGATGTTTTGTTGGTAATTTCTTCTCAATAATAATATAGATTAGCTCTTGTTTTAAAAGTTTGTTTAATTCAGCTATGATTAATTCAGGTTTCATAACCTCACTTTTTGTCATGTTGCCACTACTAACGGGTCTGTGCATGAAAATAACTCTTTTTGACATTGTAAATGTTGCAACCTTTTTCATCGAACTCAACTTTACTGTTTAACTGACCCACTGACAATAAGTTCGTTGTTAAATCTGGAACATACTGCACATTCTTTAAAATAACGTTTAAACTATCTTCACTTGCTGGTGTTTTTATTTCTACATCTCCGGCACTTTGTACTGGAATTTTTGACTTGTTGGCTACCATAATTTCAGTTAATTCTGGTTTGCGTTCGTTTTTTAACCAATCCCTATTTGCTGTTAAATGAAAGCTCTCGCCGATGTCAATATACCAATCTGTCGTTTCAAATTGACCGTTTGTAAACACTGCACTTAATGCGTAGTTTTGCTTGTTTGGGCATTTTTACATAAAATATCCAGCTTGTTTGCATTTGTAACAAATAATTTTGCTTTTGTCAGAGCTTCTATCGTTATTTGTTTTGTTTACATTATTCTAATTTGACATTTTACCTGTACTACCTCTACTGCCATCTTTCCAATGTTTTGAATACTGTTTACATCTTGCAGAAAACGCTCCATTTGAACTTCTAGCGACATCTTCTTGCATGTCGAACAACTTCGTTTTTATGGAATCTGCGGTTATGTTAATTCCAGAATGTTCAACCGCCATTATCATGGGTGCGTACCTTTCTGGTAAATCGGCAAGGAGCAACGTGTCACGGTACAAAACGTTGCCAGAAGGGCGAACGTACAAAACCTGCCTTTTGTATTACCCAAACTAGCTCTTGGAGATGGGTCGCGGGGGGGGGCGTATCTAGAGGATACCGCGGAAATGCAAAAGACAGGGGGGGGGGTCAATTCACTCGACGGTACGTCGTAGTCGGTAAAAGTCAATATTATGGGCGCCACTCGAACTAAATAAGACTTCCCACCAATAAGAAGCTCCGCTTGGCTTGTTCGAGAAATCGTTACGGAACCCTCCTTATGTAGAATCTGCTTGGTGGTCGTAGGAAATAGAATAGTCATTAACAATAAAACAATAAAAATATAAACATATATTACATAAAAAATAATGCCCAGGATAGGCAACACATCAAACGAGTCGAGTACAATCGAAAGAAAACCTCCTCGAGAATTCGATAGCGGTTCGATTGTATAAAATAAATGCACAACAACCCTAATCAAGAAGTCCTTGGTATGTTCAAAATGAATGAATAGATAAATGTGAGGTAACTCCTTGACTTTGATTGTGGGCTCAAAATGGTTAGTAAACTAAATGTAACTATTACTATAATACAAAATATAATAATCAGGCTTACTAAAGAAGCCACCAAAATTAACCTTATTCTAAAAGTAGGAATCAACAAACATAAGGGGTTTCGACAATCTTCAACGGTGGTACGTAGTAAAAGTTTACTAGCATCCGGTACACTGGACGTTGACGTAACCTCAGAAGCAGTCGATAAATCGTAGACACAGATGCACACACAGTTAGTTTTATAAAATAGTACAATTTTACCTTATAGTAGTCCTGCGCCACCAGCGGTATACGAAGAAGGTATCGCAACGAGATCTCGAACTGCACCGTCGAAGGGGCTACCATGAACAGAATGATGGGAATTCACAAGATTGACCCCACCAAGGTAGATGTAACAGGCACTCTTTCGACTCGACTTCGAACAATAATCTTCTCGTAGTTGTTGGATGGTAGTATTTAATCGCACCGACAAAACGTAAAGCAAATGGTTTCGAAACGGTAGCGCACAAAAGCCTACCGGCATTGATTATCGAAAAACTCCCAAAAATTGTTCGATCACAGCTAATCGGAAAGTCACCACAGGTTTTATGGCGCCAAAAGTTCGCCTTTGAGGTTAGATAACTGGCGCTCAATGAGATCAGTGATTAATAGGCCAAGCAATAGGTATATTTGCCTGGAAAAAAATCCCGGAGTTTTGAAACTTTGTGGGCCGGTACAAGTTTATGACCTAAATAAAATGTTAAATTTGCGACCTCAGAAAGCCGCCGCTCGCGCCGCCATCTTGTAAAAATGGCGCCCAAAATCAGTTTTTCAGCTATATCTCCTTTTTAATACTCCCTAGGTAAAACATAGTTATGATAAAAATTGAAGAGAGAATAATTGTCTACAATTTTGATACATAACATTTTTCTGCGTGATTAATGGATTAAGAGTAACATTTATATAAGTCAAAGAAAGTTCTTTCAAATAGATAAAATGCACTTGCTTGAGGCCCGCCAATGCACGTTTATCGCCTATTTAGTACTATTTACTTATTCGATATTAAACTGTATAGTAGCAGTATGCTGTACTATTAATTATTACCTACAGAAGGCGGCGTATTTCATCCCCCCCTTTAGGTTTGTCCATTAGGCGAAAGCAGCGCGAGATTGATCCAGATCAATTCAGTCGATTGTGCATGTCTTTACCAATTTCATGTGATTAAGTATTTCTGTTGTTTATTGTAGGGGTTGTGACAAGGTTCAAGATATTGGCTCAGTTGTAATTGCAACTATAATTGGCTACGATTTTGACTTATTGTTAGTTAAATTCAAACGTAAGGACAGAATCATTCCCACGGACTTAGCTATTACTTTTACATGGTAGGGGTTCGACACTGTACTTTACAAAGGTAAACTAACTTTTGCCAGTGACTATTCCTCAATGCCATAAAAAGTCAGAGCTGTAAACCCCAATAAAATCAATCAAATGGAAATTAAAGATAACCATAACCATGTTAAAATCCGTATAATAAAAAGTTGTTATTTGGCTAATGTTTGCGTTGTTGACCCCCCCCCTTATATACGCCCGTGGTTTTTACCCTTGGGAACAGCAACATTACTATATTGTTGAAGTAGCTGTTCCTATTGATCGACTACTAAAGAATCAGACGAAGAGTTACAACAATACCTTCAATATGAACTTGCTCCTTTTCTCTTGTCGCTTTTCCCGAGGAAGGAATGAGATAAGGCATAAAATCGTCTTTATATAAGGTCTTTACACCACTTCCGAGTGATATGCAATTTGGAAGCAGGGTTTACATGGGTATATTATATAATATGTTGAATTTCTGCTTCATAGAGTTGTATGACAGTGCAACAAATCTCTTACTGCTATTTGCATATATATAATGCAGCAAATAAAGACACAAAAAATGTAGAACGTCTTCTCCGATCTAAAAAGCAAACATCTACAGATATAATTTTTGATGAATGGATGATCACAATATATTCTCAATCCAGATTCCTGGTCAACGAACACAACAAAAGTCGTCTTATCACATTGATTAAAGAGCAGTTTATATCGACCTTCTTGTACGTTTAGTTGCACTAGCAAATAATCATCGAAATGTATATTTCGTACAATCAGGCAAGGGAAAAACTTCAGAACAAATTTACTCTGTATAAAGTCTATAAGAACCAAGAGTAGTGGACAATATATTGTTTTTACACGCGTTTAGCGGCTGCAACAAGACATCTGCCATTTTTAATCACGGTATGAACAAATTTCTTAAGATGATTTCGAAATTCCCTGAATTAAATGAAACTGTTCCAGTATTTAAGGAAGAAAGTGCAGACATCAACGCCATTCCAGCAGTAGGAGAAAACTTTTTATGTAGACTTTACGAAGAATCGCAAAAATGTATCTCCGGATTATATCCGATATCAGCAGTTTAAACGATTGGCGACGAAAAGTACGGTTAACCTTGCTTCACTTCCCCCATAGCAGAGGCTGCAAAACAACTTTCCTTCCGAACCTATCATTAGATTCAGACCTGGTACAGCATTGAAGAAAGTCCGGAAGAATGGGGATAAAAAAAGTAAGTCTGGATCTATACCTGTTAAAACAACAAAAAATCCTTCTCCAGAAAAGTAAATGCAGAAAAGATTCTTGCGATAACGTTGCTCAAATTGTAACCGATTCTGAAGACAAAGATCTAGACGATTATGATCCATCTGTGGACATCTGATGTAAGGGAAGAAGATTCCGGGGAAGAGGGAATAAACATATTCACAGCCACTGTGTAGACGTAACCAAATCTGGTCCATCCACAGAATCATAACAAAGAACGCAATAAATGTTTATTAAACATACAAAATAAATGTGAATTAGGCCTTGGGGAAACCACTACAAGAAAAACGCGGTGGGTACTCTACCTCATATGAAATGAGTATAATAGATAGAAATGAGGCCGGAAATAAGTATAAGTAATATTTACTGAATAGGTAAACAAATAACGGGCCTTATCACGCTGTCAGGGAGGAATTTGTAAAATTTGATATAATCCTCTTCATTTATATCCATATAACTCCTAAAATATTGATCGCACAAAAAAAAGAATTTCACGGAACTTGTAGAGAATCTTCTGGTCTATAATTCTTCTAATAACAATTTTTTGTCTAGGAGGTACCAAAAGATAAATATGATCAAAAAACTGATTTTTGGCGCCATTTTATCAATATGGCGGCTCTAGCGGCGGCTTGCCAAGGTCGCAAATCATGTATGTAGTTGAGGTCATACATATGTACCTAACCGCTAAGTTTCAAAACTCCGGTATTTTTTTCCAGCTAGAACACTTTTGACTCCCCTATTGCCTGGCCTATAACCTGAATTTTTACGTTAGCCGATATAAGTAGATGATAGGTAGAACTTGTTGCGATAAGTTTCTGAAGGAAACAGTTTTCGTGATGAGTGATGGTGAGATTCTTAATAAAATGCACGAGGCAAATTGCTACTAACAGCATAAGCAATTTTTAGCAACCCGGTAAATATAAATTCGCTAAACCGATAAAAATAACCATACGGTACGAAACTTCACAAAAATTTAGGGTGCTATTGGCTTAATTAAGGTAAGAACTCACTTTTTCACCTCACAACTTAGCGTTACTACTTGGCGGTCCGGCCACGGATAAAAAAACCTCTCGAGTCGTTTTGCGCAGATACGAATTAAAACCAACCGAATTCCTAAGTCGCTTTTAGATCTAAACGCTAGGTGACGCCACGTACCGATAAATGAATGAAAATTAAAATAAGGATACGCCTAAACTTACTAAAATAACGAAATTGAAACTAAAATGTCAAAATGACATCACAAACGACCCCACCCATTCTTCGTCGATGTTGAATCCCGTTCTACGTAGTTTTTGCGAGGTATCGACGACTTGATTAACATATGATTCCATCGAGTCACAGTTTTCCAGTCGCAAAGATATGAGTTTTCGCAGTAATCCAATCTTTCTCGTAAAACCACTGTCATCGTAATGATTTTTTAACTTTTTCCAGACTTCTCGTCAAAGTTTTCCCGACCTATAGCTTCGGCACATTATTTAAATTAACGCCAAAACTGGTCCCATAACCTATTAAATAAAGCTTGCGTCGCTCAAAAGTTTGGAAACAAAAAATAACATTAAATTAATTTTAATATTTTTGATATTATTACATAATATTTTATTTATATTATATATATTATATTATATAGATATATAATTTGATGTTTTTTCGCCATTATAAAATAAAATTACACTCAGAAGGAACTCGAAACAAAATGAACGATTTAAATTTTTGAATTCAACTTATTTCATATTGCAACTTGAAAAATGGTCGTAAAACAAATTTATCTGCAGTTTTGGGTATTTACTATCATAAAATTAAAATTAAAACTTTAAGTGCTCAAATTAGTTCAAAGTTCGCCGATCCCATCCGGCACGTCAAAATCCCAACATTTGTTTAAATCCTTCTATTCAATTTTAAGAAAATGTGTAGGCGGATTTTCCGTAAATTTTTACATTTATAACTCAAAACTGATGTTGTGTGAAAATTATTTCAAATTTAAATCGTATATTGTAGTAAAATTATTAATATTATAAAAAAAATTTAAGTGTTTCCAAACTTTTGAGCGGTAGTGTAGGTCTTGCTAACATTATATACATTTCAACAGAAAGCTCACACGCTTTCCTGCTAAGCAGGATACTCGCATGAGAAATTCTATAAGTCCATAAGCTACGCCTAGGTGTTACATTACATTACGAAATATGGCAAGTGGCACTAATTACAATAAGAAATTTAATACTAGAGGTGTGTAATGCAATTGTGATTGTTTTGAAGGATTATACCTATACGAATTTAAAGGTAAGTTTTCATTTTAAAATAAAGCAATATAATAACTATTTTAGAAAGTTTAATAAAGCATTTATTAATTTAATAATAATAATATTATGTATTAATATGTAGAAAAAAAATAAAAAATCACAATTCAGTAAATGTAAAAAGTAGATACTTTAATATTATAGTATTCTTCGAAGTGCTTGCTTATAATCGGTTTCGGAAGTATTGTTTGATATGTCTTCAGTCATACTGATTTGGGTCTTTATATAATGGTGTATTGACGTAGGTATTACGAGTTGTATATTTTCAACTATCAGTAGTATAATCGGAAATATGACGTTGTAGGGCGGGAGGGTGTAGATGATGAAATATATTTAGCTTGATGTGTGAAGAACAGTCGCTGATTTACCATGTTGATATAGGTAATGCTGGTTTATTTAATTGATTTTCATACTATAATACAACACCTGAACTATATTTTCGTAAATTTTCAATGCAAAATATTGATAAATAAGGTCGTTGGCAGTAAATCTCCGCATGTGCCTCAAGTGATCGGCGACTTATTCTCTTAGCTTGTGAAGGCGCCCTGAATCCAAAACTACTGACAATCTTCACAAATTCAATTAGCACCGATGAATCCCACGACTGTAACATAGAAATGCAAGGCAAAGATGGTCTGTAGCCGAATTTTAATGCTACAACTGCTCTGATATGTAAATAAATTCATTTTTCTTTTGAACCTTACTGATGTCTGAAAAATCGAAATCATTTGGCAGAAATGAATGTCCACTAATAAGGTAACAAACTATACCTTCTTAATATTTGGGACAGTATTTACAATGTGCATCATAAAGTAGGGGAAGCTCGGTGATGATGGCACCCTTTTTTTCAATCACTGTATTCAATGCCTAAATTAACTTGTATTTGTACATTATGGTGGGAACAAGTCAAGGATATCATAGACTACACAAATTTCATTTTAAAGTATATTAAAATATAAACAAAACATATATTTTTTAATTTTTTCATTTCATAACAAAAGTGCCATCATATCAACTGATTTGATATGATGGCACACCTTGTTAAGATATGATGGCATACGATAATTCTACATAAAATAAGGAACGAAAAGTAAATATACTAGGTAACGAACACATAAAAAGTACCTATTTTTCAAAGTAAGGAAAACAACAATTTTATTCACAGATTTGGCAGGTGAAATTTTTGGTCTTTGGGTCTATTCCCGCACAAGCTGCATGAGCCCACTTCCCACATAAATTACATTTAAGCCAGATCTCTTTGGACTTGGACCAAGAAAATAGTTCATTGCAATACAAGCAGGGGACATCGTCTTCGTCGTCAGCATCTTCTAAATTCATTTGTATGTTTTCTTTGTTTCCGTCTTCCTCGTCATCGGACTCTTCAATAACTTTTAACTTTCTCTTCGCCGCTCTTGGAAATTTTGCTCTTTCCTTCTGTTGCTTCGTATTTTCTTCAGCCTTTCCTTCCTCAATATCAGGGGTAGAATTGATGACACCTGATTTGCCCTTTTTCCTTAGTTTCCGGGTTGTCTTCTGGAGTGCTGGCGCTTTTGGCAGAGAAGAAATATCCTCGACACTGACAGAAAGGTTCATTATGCGCTTAGTTGTCTCTTCTTGTCTAGGGCTCTTAGATTTCTTCGAAGTACCTGGTCTTTCAAAATCTACCGCCAGACTCAAGGGTGGCGTCAGGTGTTCCTCTGTTTCAGCAACGGCATCGTTCTCTGGATGGCCCGTGGTTTCTTCAACAGGGAAAGGTCGATTTGTCGTTTCGGCTGGCGCAAACATCCAATCTTCAAATATATCCGGATTATATGGAATAATTCCTGTTTTCTGAAAGGATTTGATGGCAGTTGAGGGCAGTGCAGCTTTGAGATAGGCTTCACAAAAAATTTGGGCTACTTGCAGATGTGTTACTACTCTTCCAGGGTGGGCCTTGAGCCAAAGACGAATTTGCTGATTGTAATAGGTTTCCAGCGGCCCGAAAAATCCGACGTCCAGAGGTTGGCATCTGTGGGTACAATGGGCCGGGAAGCAGAATAATACGATTCCGTGTTCTTTCGCTTTTTGCAAAACACTAAGATGTTTGTGGCTTACGTGACCATCCAATAAAAGTAGCACCTTGTTTTCTAGGCTTATGGTTTAGCAAATTTTATAAAGTGGTTCAACCACTTTAACATTACTTCGGATGTCATCCATCCACTGTCCTGGCAAAAACAAATGGATCTTGTGGGGGCGCCATCCATGAGTTCTGGTTTCATGTTTTTCCTAGGAAAGATAAACGCTGGAGGTACGAATGATCCTACTGCGTTGACTGCGCACACTACAGTATAATGACTCCCTCTTTCTGCACTTGTCAAACTGCCAACTTGTTTTCGACCTTTCGTAGCATATATTTTTACAGGTTTTGATTGGACCGTCGAAAAGCCCGTTTCGTCCATATTATACACATTTTCGGGAGAGAAATTATACAAAGTGAAAACTTCGTCGAGTTTTTTGAAGTAGGCTGCGATATTACTTTGATTGAATGCCTGAGCCCGAGCAGCAGATGTATTTTCTGGCGTTCGCAAGCTTATGTTTGGATTTCGTTTAATGAATTGATGTAACCATGCCAATCCAGCTTTTTCCGTAGTGCGATTAAATTTATGTGGAATGTGATTCTGTTCCGCAACTTGGTATGCCAGTGACCTAACATCTGCAGTTGTCAATCCCAAAAACCTGGTTTCCATGTTTGTGATGTGAGAAGTAATCTCATCCTCGATTTCTTTAGAGAACGTTGGACGGCATCCTCCAAGGTCTCCTTTCTTGTAACCCATAATCCTACCAACTCTTCGTCGTAAAGTGGTGCTGGGTACATTAAAAGTTTTGGAAGCCAGCTTCCAGCCCATCTTCTTTTTTTGCACATTCTCTATGGCTTCCCGCATGCTTTCCTCACTCCATAATTGGCGAGAAGGCTTGAGACTTTTGACTTTAGGCATTTTTCAAGTTGAGAATTTGCATTAGCCCTGTGAAAAACCCATCACCTATTATTACCCAACCACCACCAACTAAACCATCATTAAATACATTAAATTTTAGATCCATTTGGTATGATGGCACCCTATGCCATCATAACACACATTATGGGCCGGTTGTATAACAGAGGTTCATCCTCGGATCAGAGTTAACTCAAGGATCAACGTAAATGTCTGTTGTATGAAGCAGGGTCAATCGTTGATCCTGGTTTAACTCTCGGTTTTTTCTTACCCACCGAAATCGGTAGATTAACTTAGTTGAACCTGGTTCAAGGTATTTTTTTGAAAAATGCAGGTATAAATTTTTGTTATTAAGTTTATTAAGTTTTATATTATATTAGTTGATGCTGGTTTATCAAGGTCAAGTTAATTTTACAACGTGTTTTTTTGAAGTAATATTGTAATTTTTTGTTTAATTTAATACAATTAAAATAAGCAATAGCATTTTTAAAAAATTGCCATGAATTATCACGACGATTTGACCGACGACGAAGATTTTTTAGAATTTTTAGAAATTTTTCAAGAAAATATTCAAAGAAAATCACGTGTTTTTCGTAATCGACCAAATCATTTCGAAAAGTGGTCAGATGAAGAATTTTTTGATCGATTTCGATTGACAAAACCTACAGTGGTTGATATTTTAAATCAACTTAATATTGGTCCACAGACAATAAGGTGAGTGCATATAATTTTATAACTTGTTAAAATCCTTATAACTATTTTATTTATTACAGAAATTATGCATTATCTGCCGCCGAAATGTTACATGAATAACATTCCGTTTTTATGCAACAGGGTCAATGTTAATTGTTGCTGGTGATTTTATGGGAGTGCATAAATCCACCGCAAGCAGAGTGATAGCGAAGGTGTCACGAGAGCTTGCAAAATTGGGAAGTATACTTACATAAAATTTCCCAGAACAGTTGAAGAAATCAGAAAAGTTAATTTAGGTTTCTATAAAATAGCGAAATTTCCACGCTGTGTGGGTGCAATAGATTGCACACATATCAAAATACAATCCCCTGGTGGAGATGAACCTGAAATTTATCGGAACCGAACGAGATATTTTTCCGTAAATGTTCAAGGCATTTGTGATGCATCACTTTCCATTACGAGTATAATTTGTCGTTGGCCAGGGGCCCTATTCTCGAACTCACACGACTTGATTCGCATACGAAAATACGTCACTTTCGCATGAAAATTAAGTATTCGCACTCTCTGATTGGTCAAAATATGATTCGCATGCGAATCAAGTCGTGTGAGTTCGAGAATACGGCACCTGGTTCTAGTCACGATTCAACAATATTCAATAATTGTGTATTGAGAGGTAAATTTGAAAATAAGGAATATGGTACCAATTTATTAGTGGGTGACAGTGGATATGCTGTAAAACCTTACATGATTACACCACTAGCAAATCCTTCAACACCAGCAGAAAATCTATTTAACCAATCACAGATTAGGACAAGAAATCCAATTGAAAGATGTTTTGGTGTGTGGAAGCGTCGTTTTCCCATTTTATCATTGGGAATACGATTAAATATTGAAAAAGTTGAAGCAATTGTTGTTGCAACAGCTGTTTTACATAATATTGCTTCTAAAAATAGAGAACCCCTACCCCGGTTGGACGACTACACCGAAAATTTAATACGACAAGAAATGGCAACAGCTGACCCCGGTGATATTCCACCACAGGATAATCGAGGCAACAACGCCAATAAAATGAACAGGCTAAACTTAATAAATAATCACTTTGCTCGATTGTTATAAATAAAATTTATTCTTTTAATTTAATTTTTGTTTTAATATTTCCATTTGCATGGCATGCTGCTCCTCTTTTATTTGTATGTCTTTTGCATGCTGTTCCTTCATAAGAAGCATCTTCAGCTCATGCTCTTCTTTAATATAAAGCATTTGTTTGTCGTGTTTTTCTAATTTTAATTTGATGTCGATATCGCTTATATTACTTTTTGATTGGACCCAATCACACAATTTGCTAGAAAGCTTACTGTTGGTACGTGTTGATTTCAACGGTATTGAAACTGGAGCTTTTAACTGCGCAGGTGTGTATTTTTCCCAATTAGTAGCAGATGGCAAATCTGAAACAATAATACCTTTTAACAGTCTTCATTGAATAAAAAAATGTATATACTAACCGGGAGTTTCAATTGGCAACTCTACGTCATTGTCACTTTCAATGTTGTTCTCAATTTCATGCATGAAATTCTCTTCATTATTTTCCGAGATCTTCTCTAGCGCACTTATATTGCTATCATTTTCTGTACATATAAAAAAATTAATTTGTTGTTAAAAAAATATTTACTAATATTTACTAAAACTATCATCGTCAAATTCACTGACTCGACCAGTCATCCGTTGGCCTAATAATTCCAAAACCTGTACATCCGTAGAATCTACTTCTACAATTTTTGCAGGACCACCACCTGTACCTTTTACATTGAGCTTTTCGTCGGCAAACTTTTGTTTGCTACGCTTCTTTATATTTTTATATTTCGTTTTCAGTGCAGAGGCTGATCTTATAGTTGCTGCACTGGCATTATACTCTTTCGCAATGTTTATCCATATAGTGTTCTTTTCAGTATTTGCTAACGAATCGGTTTTTTTACATTCTACAACATGTTTATATTTTGTTATAATGCTTAACAAATCATTCTCTTCTGTCGTTGTGAAATTGGAAGTTCTTTTATCCATTCTCCTAAAAAAAATTGTTTCCATTACAAATAAAATTACCAGAGTGAATTTTATTAACTTACCTTAGTTTACAGTAATTTAATGTAAATAAAAAACAAGTTTTATAAAAAAAGCTTTATTGAATGAAGACAAATGAAAATTCTTTCTTCTATGTGTGCTCTTGCTTGGAACCGAATAGAGTATAAGTTTCTTGTAACATAATTTTCTTTTCAAACTTTAAAGCTTTGGTGGTGCTTCACATATTATACGATAACTTTCGCCGAAGTTGATATCTACTAAGTATACGTTTTTCTTCCTTATAGAAAAGTCTATGAAAGGCACCACCAAAGCTTTAAAGTTTGAAAAGAAAATTATGTTACAAGAAACTTATACTCTATTCGGTTCCAAGCAAGAGCACACATAGAAGAAAGAATTTTCATTTGTCTTCATTCAATAAAGCTTGTTTTATAAAACTTGTTTTTTACTTTATTTTTATTTTGTGGTTTTTAAGTTTTATTACAATCATTAATTAAAATTATTAACTCGTGAAACTCGGCGCCGAAATATTAAAGATATATCTGACATTAACTTGACACTTGAACTAAGTCAATTAATTTTGACACATGCTTACTTGATTTCGCGGCAGATAGATTTGTGTCAAAATTTGTATAGAAAATGTGATAATTATGCGGTGGATGATCAGATCGGTTTCAAAATTTGATAGATTAAAATGTCTCGAGATACAAGTCGGTGTTTCAAATTTCAGCTTGTTTGGATGACTAGAAGTGAATAAAAAAGCAGCCGAAAGATTTTTACCTCCTATATATATATATACCCGGGTAAGTTAATATAAAGCTTTTAATAATAAAAAATACAAACCTGGACGATATTATTAGTTAATAAACTTTAACCAACTTTTATCAAAGTAAACCATAAAAGTAAACGAACTTAAATTCGACTGTCAAATAATTTAAAATTACTATATTTATAGGGATTTCTGTTATATTAAGCAGTACCAACAGCAATTTAAAAAATAACTCTCGGATTAGTTGACTCTACCTGAAAGTTGCTTTATACAACCGCACCAGCGTTGATCCTGGATCAATTTTTGAACCAGGTTCAGCAAATCCTCGAGTTAACCCTCCTTTATACAACCGGCCCTATGGGTGCCATCATATCAGAAATACAGAATTTTAAATTTTGTTATTTTGTTACATTCTAACGGAAACTTAGCTTATAGAGTTAATCATGTTTAGAAAGCTTAATGTTCATACTATCATATTATGAATCTATCTAAATTCCTTTATGGGTACTCCAAGCTAACAACCGACCAGTTTCCTCGTCTACTTGTAATTGATTATACGCCTGACTCAGATCTAACGTACTAAAGTATTTTGCCCCTTGCACTATTATGAAAAGCTCGTCAACTCTAGGTATGGGGTGGTAGATATCTCTTAAATGTTTGTTGACTGTGACCCTATAATCGGCGCATATACGTATGGTACCGGCTTTTTTTAAAATAGGGACTAAAGGCGTTCCCCAACTACTATTATCAACTCTAGTGATCACACCTAATTGTTCCAATCGGTCTATTTCGTCTTCGACTTTCTTTTTAAAGGCAAAAGGCAGATTCCTTGGTTTTAAGAACACGGGAGAACTCTCAGGATTGACTTCAAGTTTGATTTTTTGATATTTATAGAATCCGATTCCGCCTGCAAACAAACCCCTGAACTCCTCAAAAAGATCGTCCAATGTTAATGTCTTTATATTATTTAAATTGTATAAATTGCCATTATTACCAATCGATAGATCAAATAAATGAAGCCAATCACGACCAATTAATGAAGGACCTCCCTTCTTAACTACTAATAATTTTCCGAATTTTACGACTCCATCAATTTCAATTTTAACCCTCAAATACCCTAACGGCTTAATTATTGTACCGTCGTAGCAATACAATTGTAAATTACATTTATCTAATTGAAATTCCCTAAAAAATCTATCATATTATGTATTTGTGGAAATAACTGAAAGACCCGACCCCGTATCGACTTCCATATCTAATAATATGTTATTTACTTAGATTGATGTCTTAAATGGTTCTAATTTAAAAATATTAGATTTGAAGGTTAAATTGTAAAAATCTATGGAATTCGATGCAGTGCCGTCTTCCACATGTGACTTATCATCTAAAAAATTTTGCTTAACTTTACAAATTTGCCAGATGGCCTACACACCTGCAAATTTTGCATCGGTATCGTTTATATTTACATTTACTAAAGATGTGGTTTACTTCACCGCAATGGAAACACACCGCCTTGGTTGTCTTCCCCTTTTCCGCGTTTGACAGCTTTGTACCACCTTTCTTCTGTTCGCCTTGAACCAACCGACCTCGCTTTGAACCCGTCGACACCCTATGAATTTCCATCTGAGCCATCGTATTAACTTCTTTACTTAGGGAAATTTTAAGTAACTCGGCTGTAGAACTGTTATGATTTTCTTCACATAGACGATCCAGAATTGGTCCTTTTGTCAGACCTGCCAGAAAAGTAAGACCAATGATAAAGTCTAAATTTTGTCCAAAATCACAATAGGCAACTTCACTTTTTATTCTCATGAACCAATCCCTAATGGACTCGTTAGTCGCCTGCTTCAATTCAACAAAATTAATACGTTTTCTGTTCACAGGAACTGTCTTCGTAAAGTGGAGTTGTAATTTGGCGGACAATTCAGTGTAAGTTTTCTTGGAAGGCAAATCCGGGTAACACACATCTCTTAAGGCTGCATATGCACTGGCTCCCATTAACGTAATCAATGTCGATACCTTCCTATTATCGGTAATGTTGTTTACAACAAAATATTGGTCCAATCTTTCTTTATAGATGTTCCAATCGTCATTGATATTAAATTGCTCCATTGATCCAATGATTCCGACATATTGTTGTCCTGCTGGTGGTAGTGGAATCGCATTTCGTTCTCACGCGGCATCGTGGTTAATATATAAAAAAAAATTCTCACAATTCCCAGAATTTAAAAAAAATGCACCTTGCTAAAACATTCGCCAATATACGTATTCTCCGATTTTTCTCGTCGCCAATTGTAATTGATTGGAATAATAATGCAAGATTAATACAACTATTCAATTGTATTTTTAATTAATTCAATTAATACAATAGATAAGATATATTCATGTTATATTCCATCATTAGACATGATTTGGAATATAACAGGGTCCAACATTCTTTAAAAATTGTTACAAATTTTATTTGTCAGACTGGTCATGAAATAAATTCAATTAATTTTCAAAATTATTACGTTGGAAACTACCATGGCCAGTCTGATAAATGAAAATTTTAACAATTTTAAAAGCATTTTTTGACCCTATAAGTGAAGGTTGCTTTGGAAGGTTGAAGGTTGCATGAAATGTAATGCTTTTATCATACGTAGTTTATATAATTATGTTCTTTGACATCAAAGAATTATTTTTTAAAATTATTAATTTTTTAAATAACAATTACGAAGTTTACAAATGCAGACCTCACTAACATAAAGTCAATATGAAGACTGATAAAAGTTAACTTATTTTATATTAAAAATGATTACGCATTGCAATTGCATGTAAAAGGTATGTAATGCAATATCCGAGATTAATATCCCCTAGAATGCACCGAACACAACTATATATCTGCATTATTTTTGTGTCTTGCAATTTTTCTCTGAAATAATTAGGGAAGCTGGAATTTGCATAAATAAGTTTTTCAAGTTAATTTCCTCGGTTCGGCTATCTCATTCAGCACCGGGTATAATAACTTGGTATGGTTTGTTTTATAAAATAAATTAAACTACTGTCCAAATAAAATTATTTAAAATATTCATTTTTTTACTCTTCTGACTACACCTAACTCGACTTAATGCGTATTTTCATTTTTTTGGGTGCAAAAGTTTGTATCTGTATTGCATGAAAAAATATCGAGTTTTGATGATAAAAAACAGATATTTACTATGTAACGTTTATATGTTTCGAGTTTTCATAACATACGTAGAAATATCTTTTTAATCACACATCCATTGTCCTATCTCTAACTAACTCTAATACAAACATAAAATCGGTGCTCGCTAAAACCCATTAGGTAATTTTAGCTCGCTTTACAAAATATATTTCAACACTTAGCAGTGCGATCAAAATATTCAGAGCGATTTTTCTAATAAATTCTTCGAATTCTAGTTTAGAAGGCATGGTGTGACTTTTTATTTGTTTTTCAAACGTTGCGCGTTGTAGTCAAAAGTTTAATTCATCTGGTATATTTTCTCTTTGTTTTATTTTTCCTTGTTCTTGTTTTTATGTGAGACCGCAATTCTTGAATAATTTCGTGAATATTTTGCTTACGTTTTATTGGAGTTTTTTTTAACACTTTCTTCTGCAATAAAACAAAAATAAAAAACTATAAAAACAAAAAACAAAATAAATACCGAATGAGCAAGATCCAATATTTCTACGAGGTTTTCTCAATTTTGCACCTTGAGTTTTAATTGGCGACCTTATCATTGGAAGACGTGTCATAGTTTTTACAGAACTTAGTTCAATTTCAGATGACTTTTCTAAACCAACACGAACAGTTCGTTAATGTAGTTTAACATAGTTTAACATAGTTTTTGACTGTAATTATTACATCAATTATATAAACACCCTGTTACGCAGGGTAATTATTTGATTATTTGATAAAATTCAGAGAATTTATCACAACCCGATGTAAATTCAAATTTCAAACAGATAAGTTCCTAAATATATGAAAAAAATGTGATTTAATTTCGGTTAATAAAATATTAAATTTCGTATTCTACCACTTAACCCATTATTTCTATACCCATTCCTAAAATACGTACTAATATGGGTATCTTGGGATGGAATGGGTTAATATTACTCATTTCATTGTTTAATAGGTATACCATAAATTTATGTAGGAACTTATCTTTGTAATTTTTCATGATACAAATAGTTGCCTAAAAACGAGTCAACCAAGTCTTGCACTTTATCGTCCGTTTCTTCTGCATTTATCGTTTAATTTTCTATTAAAATTTCTAATTCGTTCATGGATTTACCTTTGAATTTTGTAATATCAAAGTTTCCACCTGCAGCCATAAAAAAACGAGACAAGACCGTGATATGTCTCTGCAACTCAGGTTGTCTATAATTTTGTCTATGAACCTTTATATCATGACCCATAAAGTCAGTTAGTTGCTGCAGCGAAGCAATTCAGGATTGCCCGTATTACATTCTTTCGCTAAATTTGCCATAGCACGACCTCCAGCCTCCAAGTGCCCCATAGAATTTTTGGAACAAAAAAGATATTCATTACTTTTAGGAATACCAGACATTGTTCTTAAAGATGTAAACAAATATAAGTACTGAACTTGTGCTTTTGTCAATAATGCAGACAGTACTCTAACGCGCTTTCCAATTAATTTAATCATAGAAAAACGTTCGGCTAACATAACTTCCATGCGAGTCATATTTTCATGATCTTCTTTTTGTATCGATCTTCTTTCTTGATACAATTGTAACAACATTCGAGAAACCTCTCCAGGTCTGCGTCGGTTAAAAAGAACCACCTCGTGAAAACGGATTATCCCTAGACGAACCCATGCGTTATAATTATATTTTTGCAGGAATATTTGGAAACACTTCTCCGCTTCCGATTGTAAAGAATTCGTTAATTTTGCAATATCTGTATAATGGCAGGTAAATCTTTGTTTTTAAACATTCGTTTTTTTTGGGACGAAATATAAACCATCTTTCCAAGTCGTATTAAAAATTTATTCGAGTGGAAGTTTTTGAAATCTAACAACCGAACAAGAATTGGATTAGTAGATAACAAACCTTCAGTGGCGGTCCGTGAATAAATAATTTGGGGAGGCTGGAAATCTAAAGTACTAAAAAGTACTAATAACAGTATTAATTATTAACAAAACTAAAAATGTTAAACAATCTATCAACACTGCATTCTTTTTCTCGACAAAAAATTACGCAAGTACTAAAACAACACATTTTATTACGTTTATCGCAACCAATAAGCCCCAAAAATTCAGTAAACCAACTGTAACACCGAAATTTTATAGTAAATTTACCTTCTTAATAATTATTATTCTAATGAAAAGCTGGGTGTTGGTCTATTATTTACACTTCTGATAAAGCATTAAAATTATTTTTTAACAAAAAGTCCAATATTAATTCTTAATTCCATTGATGAAAATAATTTAAAAATTATAATAAAGCAATAAAAGCACAAACAAGTAAAAGTTGTAATAGCAAATATATCATAGTTATAATATTGCATAAACTTTGAAAGAGACTAGACTCATCGTTGGTAGATTTGTTGTATGCAATTTCGCACTCCTTCTCTCTCTAACGCTATGTATTGATACATTTTAACATTGTAGGTGAATTTTATGTATGAGTCTTTAGTAAGAGCGTCTCATCCAACTGGCAGCCGTCGCGTCGTTATCTTGGCATATCAGATCACTATTTAATTTTAATCGCAGGTGTTGTTTTCAAAAGCTTTTCTTCAGAAAATAATTAGGTAAAAATATAATTAAGAAATTAAAATACTACATAATTTTCTTGTAAATTATGATTTTTAATAAAACATTTTTTTGTTAGTGGCTCTCTTTTTCTGGGGAGACGCAGGCTCAAAGACTCCCCTGACGGGCCGCCACTTGTATTCTATAATAACTGATAAGGGAATTTACTAAATTTAATACAACAAGTCGAATAGATTGAACAATCGTGGAAATCTTAAATGAGAGTACGTCTCCTGAACAAATGACATTAACTGCATTCATTATTTTCAGGTAGTGAATAGTATCTAGAAAATCTTGAAAATGTTATTATCGACTTTACGAAGTTTGATGAAAAGAGGAGCGGCTAAACGTAATTCCTGTCTAGAATTCCTATAATTATGAGGACATGGTCTATGTTTTATAGCATAACGCTGTGCTAAAACAAGTAGAGTTTTGTCACTTCGAACAATTTGGCCAACGTCATCGATTTTCAACGGCTCTAATAAAGTACGAAGTAAACCATTTAAAGGCAAAGTTGGTGTAAGTTTAGTTTTTCTAGTTGGCTGATTTTTTAAAATATTTGCAGTAAATTGTCAAAAGTATAATTCAAATTAATTTTGAAAGGACAATTTTTATTGGTAATTAAAAAAATCATTATTTTTATTTAATTGCATTATTTTCAATTTCACTTTAAAAGATTTTAGATTTGTAAGGATACGTAACAAACTAATCGGGCTATGAATTTCTAAATTTCTTATATGTCTTTCTATGGCGCTATGTATAGCATCTATTTCTTGCAAATGCTATGCCCTGGTTCTGAAAACTTTTGTTCAATTGTTTCAATCATGCTGGAATTATTCATAAAATCAATTAAAGCCATAGGAATTTTCTACTATATTGTGTGAAATTTCCTCCTCCTTCTTTTCCTACCAAACAATCTTCATTTGGCCGACGCAATTTGTGTCCAAATGAAATTTTATCCAAATTTTCCGCGCACCACGTGGTTTCACTTTAATTTACAGATAAATATTCCTTACAAATTAATTGTCCATATGCGTACACACATTTATAAATTGATCAATTTAAATCGTCCCAAATTTAAAACACTCCTTATTCTAAACTCTTAAAATTACCAAATTACAATATAAAATTTGATTTCATCCACAGGTCAATGATCTCCAGCATTTAACACGACACAACGATTTGATGTTATGGAAACAAACCAACCTTGCAATATTCGACTGTCCAACTTGACTTAATTCACAAATATCTGCAATAACGAAATCTCCTATCAACAATACGTTAATCGAGTTAACCCGTTAACCCATACATCGATCATTCATCTAGTACGTTGATTTTAAAGTATTTATAAAATAATAAAAATGTTTTATTCTAGTTAAATCAACCCACATGATGATGTCTTACAAAAATTACTAAATAAATAATCACAAGATCGCTACCTCAGAGCCGAAGTGTTCCATGTCCATAATTCATAATTTTTCACTAGAGGGAAAATAAGTTTGCCACCATTATTTTATGTGATTATAATAATAATTAAAGGTTGTTAGTACCTTTGTTTTACGTAATAATACGATACATTTACAAAATGTAAAATTATTTTTATAAATATTTGTTGAAAATGTAGATTTTGGACACAGCATGAATGGACATAGTACGACTTGGCACAATAATTACGAAAGAAAAAACAAATTACAATAATTCTTATGTCCAAAATTTTTGAAAATTGTGTATCACAATAATTTCTAACAAATTATTTAAAGGAAAATCAAAGTTTGGTGAAAGAAAAACTTAATTAGTGAATTTTTAGTGTTCTAAACTCAATATTAACATTTCAATGATGTTTTTATTACGGAATATGAGAATACAAAACTACAATAAATTTTAGGTATACTTGAAATAATTAACAATCTATTAACATTATCTACTTTACTTTTAAGACCGTGGTCCAATAGGTCACATCTTCCTTTGAAAAAAATTTGAAAAGTGATTTTATGTGTTCCACTTTTTTTTTTCTAATTGGTTCTGGTGGTGACGATACTTTCGGTGTGGAAATTATTGTGAAAAGTGGAACACTATCATTTTGGTTACTACGTCTAGTTATTTTTAAAAGTTTCAAATCGCTTAAGGTACTGTCAGGGTCATGGGAACATCCATATGAAATAGTATCTGAGTCCCGTTTGTACAATATTTTTTTTACCTTCGTGTAAGGTAATTTACTGAATGCTGGAACTCTTTTCGCTACTGTTTTGAAATTTAGAAAATTATGTCCTTGCACCTGAAATATTTTGTATGGTTTGCGAGTTCTAGTCTTAGGTAGCATTCTTAAAATTGCTAGTGGGCTGTGAAGTTTTAAGTCTTTTAGTTTTTTATCTATAACACTAAGCATAGCATCCACCTCTTGAACACAGCTATGGCCTGGTTCTTGATATTTTTGCATTATTTCTTTTACCATTGTATTCTTTTTCATGAAGTGCAGTAATGCAGATGACATGTGCGAGTTTTTGCTTTGTGGTACACATGAATCTGACCACAAAATGATTTTTTGCACCAAAGGTCTATTCAGAATTAGTTTTTCTAACATCAATATTAGAGCACTTGCGATATCAGTGCCTTTTCTACCTGCAACATTTTTATTCCATAACATGCAATATCCTTGTTTTTCGTACACATCGTTACCAGTTACATTATAGATCGCAAATTTCATCTTATAATAACTTGTTGAAATATTGGACTGCGGACAGCTTAAAACACTTTGCATATCAAAACATAATACAGAAACGGTAACATCATTTGAATACATTTCAATGTCTCTTTTCTTTTCTAGTCTTGCAAATTCTTTTTCTCGTATGTGTCGTTCGTATTTAACTTTACATTCCTCGTCTATATTTTCATGTCGAACCTTATTATTGTATTCAGAACAAACTTCACAAAGGTCCTTTTTAGGCTTGAAAAAATCGACGTTGAATTCATAGTTAAAAATATAGTCATAAAGCCATTTTTTAGCAGGTAGTACATTCATTTTCTCACAATATTCAACATAAAGTTCATACATTTTACTCAAATTTAAAGCTTGATCTAAATATTCTTTTTGCGTTCTTTTTCTGCAGTAATGCGATGGCACTCTAGGAAACATGTTTATATGTTTTCGAATGAACTGTCGTCTTTCTTCATCTATAATCTTTTTTGAACCACCTCTTTGGTCTGCTGAGGGTGTTTGAGTTAAACCAACCTTTTTAAACATATTATGGAAATATGATATACGAGTCTGACTTATATCCAATACTTTTAAGTAAAACAATTTGCACACTCTTATTTTACACTCTGCCTTAAAAAGATAGTAAGTAACCGAAATTGTCTTCTTCTGACGAACTCTTTCTGCACGATTTCTTTCTCTTTTTATGGCCTTCTTCTCCGTAGTTTTATCGTAAAAAAAATTCTTTTCACTATCTGAATTTTGCCAAAATTCGTTGTGGATTAAGAGAATATCTTCATCACTAAATTGTTCATTGCACTTAAATCTGCATTTATGATTGTTTCTTTGAAATTTCATGGATCTCTTAGGTATATTTTTCCCTTTGAAAGAAACATATTCTTTTCCCGACTGTCGTAATTTCTTTCGAATATTTTTCTTCCAATTGGCAGGATCTGCTCGTCTTTTTCTAGTATTAGTTTTACTTGTGGTTGCATTGTCGAAGTCACTGTAAATATCGAATTTTACATAAACAAATACATTTAAAAATTAATGTATTATCAGTTGCTTTAGTTTTACTTCGCATGCAGCAACATTTTCGTCAACCCAGTTTTCATTTTCATCCAGGTTTTCATTTCCATCCACGTTTTCATCGTTGCTACTAAAGAAACGCGTTTATTTTGCTAAGTTTATATTAACATTAAAATTTACCTTAATTGATGTATTTCAGATAAATCAGAGGGCAAATAATCTGAATCTGCGTCTTCAAATGGGTCAAATTCACTATAGTCACTCATTATCTTAAAATCTAACACAATAACACATTCAGTAAACACAACAAAATATGAACTACAATAAACTGCCAGAATGTAAAACGTATAACTTATACGATTTGCTTAGGGCCAAAGCACTCTATGTCCAGTCGTGCAAAGCCCTTTCATTGGTTAACGGACATAGAATATTTTAGCTCGGGAATAAAAAGTTGTAATGGACATAGTACATAAATGCACAATCTAATGCTCCTAAAAGAGTGAAGCAAACGAAAAATTCCATAAAGTGATGGACGACCTGAAGGACATAGAAAAAATTGGCTTAATATCGCAATTTTTTTAATTTATGGACATAGTACACTTTGGCCCTGAGGTAGCGAGATGACTATCGGACTTGGCCTATTTATTTCGACTAACCTTGGTCGTACTTGAATTTACCCGAACTATGGATAGTTACAGATTCCAGGTGTCGCTGACCTATTATAAACACTGCAATATAGTATAAATATATAATTTTTTGGTTGCTACAAAGTATCATACTTCGGCCGCCCTTAGCCATCTAGTGAGTGAATCAGATGGAATTACTTTCATGTGCACGTGCTTACTGAAGTGGCCAACACTTTGGGTGTTTCAATTTTATACAGGGTATTCCCGAATACACTTTACATAATTTAGGTGGTGATTGAAGACATTTTTCTAAGGAAAATATTTAACAATGTTTTTTTTTCTAAATTCAAACCTTCTAGAGTTAGACCTCTCTAAAGCATTTTTTAAATTTCCACCTTCACATGGCCACGGCCTTGAATATACTGATTTTTCAGTAAAAATAGATTTATACCTTTTATTGTCTAAAATTAACGGCTTTCGAGTTACGAATTAAAGTAACGAAAAAAATGTTTACGTATTACAAAATTGCGAATTAGAAAGTATTAATTCCTTAGTGAAATTTCACTAGGGATATTTTACCCCAAGGGGGTAAAATTTCTAGGGGTAAAAATTCACGTTGACACCGGTAATACAAATGGTGTTGTGACATTCACTCTTTCAGGTGGTAGATTTGCCATCTGAGGGTAAATAGTTTTAAGTTTGTATTTAAAACACTTCACACAATTTCGTACAACTCTCTTTGCAACTGTCGCACCTGATGTTAGCCAGTATTCCTGTCTTACGGAAGACAAGAGCAATTGTGGTCCAGCATGACATAAATTACGATGAGCGTGTTCTAAAATGAGTCGCGATAGATGATGCTTACCATCCAAAAGTAATGAATGCTTTGTTTCGATTTGAAGTTTTCTAAACATCCCCCAACTCGTAAAAGTCCATTTTCGTCAAGAAAAGGCATTAACATTGATAGCCTATTCGTCTTTTTAAAATTAGAATCCGCTAACAAGAGATTACGTAATTTCAATTTCAAAGCAATTAACTTGCGTTATTTTAACCAAACGTTTCATTGCCATGTTTAATTCGTCTACCGTTAGGTTATCGATTTGCCTATTTGGTTTTAGATTCTTGCAGTTTTTAACAAATCGTAAACAGTAAGCCATTACTTGTTTTGCCTTTATTAAATTGGAATAACTTTCTATTCAAAATGAAAATTGCGTTTGAGTAGACATCAGCGTAGAACTATTTTTCTTAATTTCAGGTATTTCAAAAGAACTTTCTTGAGTAACATTTCCCCACTCTGGTGAAGAAAGCATTAGCAACGATGGGCCTTTAAACCATAATTGAGAACTAATTAAGTTTTCGGGAAAAGTGACACGAGAAGCTATATCCGCTGGATTTTCTTTTGTATTGACGTAAGTCCAACTATCAATGCCGGATAGGTTTTGTATTTCAGAAATTCGATTTGCTACAAAAGTCTGGAGTAAATTGGGCGAAGTTTTTATCCAGCATAGTACAATTTGTGAGTCACACCAATAAAAACATTTAACTGTAATCGTAAGACTGTCTAAAAAAGGTAAACTGTTACCTTTTTTACTAATCTGGCTAGCATAAGTACGCTGCTCAATTCGAGTTAAAGTATTGTTAATATTTTAATAGGTGCCACTTTTGTTTTAGCACAAAGTAATTGAATATTAACATTTTGTTGTTCGTCTATGCTTTGTAAATAGATACAAGCTACACATCCTTGTTGTGAGGCATCGCAAAAACCATGTAATTCGACAGTGGTAAAGTTACTACAAATAGCATATCTGTATAGAGTTCAAACGAGGTAGTTCTCTTTTAAATTTGGAATACCAATTCTTCAAGTCATCTGGAATACAATCATCCCAACCAATGTTCAAAGCCCGTAATTTTTAGATCATGATTTTGGTTAACATAACACAAGGACTCACTAGCCCAAGTGGATCAAATATTGAAGCAATATCTGATAATATGGTACGTTTTAAACAAATAGAATTTTGAAACTGTTTAATTTTGTAAGTCAACTTATCTGCTTCGGTCAACCAAAAAATGCCTAATGTTTTAATGTGACCTTTGTTTCTTATTGACACAGAATCATTAGAATCGTTTTTAAGTTGTACTGCTTCGAGAATATTTTTATTGTTTGAATTCCATTTCCTTAGAGGAAAATGAGCATCCATCAAAATAGTTGATACTTTCTTGCAAACTGAATAGCATCAGCTTTGGAGTCAAATCCTGTTATCAAATCATCTACATAGAAATCGTCTGAAATGATTTTTGAAGAAATAAAAATTTTAACAAAATTTTCAATTGCTAATTGCTTAATACATCTGTTGGCTAAAAATGATGCGGAAGTGGTTCCATAAGTCACAGTATTTAGCTCGTAAATTGTTAATTCTTCTTCGGGACTTTTTCTCGACAAGATATTTTGATATTTTCTATCATCAGCATAAATTATAATTTGCCGATACATATTCTCTGCGTCCGCGCATACTACAAACTGGTGTTGTCGAAATCGTATTAAAATAGGAAATAATTCGTTTAAAATGTTCGGACCAGTTAATATCATGTCGTTCAAAAATACTCCCGAGTTTGATTTTGCTGAGTCATCAAAAACAACTCTTATTTTAGTTGATAGTTTTTCCGGTATCCAAACTCCATGATGGGGTAGAAAATATCGCTCGTTGATTTTACATTGTTGTTCAGCTATACTAGACACATGAGTCATCTCTTCGTATTCCTTCATAAAATGTTTATACTGTTCTTGAAATTCCATATTAATTTTAAGTTTCTTTTAAAGCATAAGAAAACGCTTAGTTGCAATAGTTTTCGAATCTCCTAATGGTATCGATGTGTTTTTAAATGGTAGTTGTACCACGAATTGTCCATTAGTTTTCGAAAACGTTAGAACAAAGTGATTTTTACAACATAATTCGTCGTCACATAGCTCAACTTTGTTCATTGGATTGCGATTGGTGCAATCTTCTATTTCCCAAAATGTATTAAAGATTTATGTCGAAGCCAGACAGTTCTAATAAATTGCAAATAGATTTGTTCATAGATGGTTTATTTATCGAACCCCTACTATCCATCCCAAAGTAGTATTTCGTAAAATCGGTAAATGTTTTCCTAACTTCATTATTTTTTGTTAAGAAAGAGTTCCCAAAATATTTCTGTTCCGATTAGCAGATCAACGTCTTTTGGTATATTAAAATGTCGGTCAGCTAAATTGAGGTTCGTTGGAATATTCCATGTATCAACATTTACTTCACATGCCGGTAGCTGATCTGTAATCTTTGGAACCATGAGGCACGAAAACGTAATAGAAAAATTATTATGAATCGAGTTAATAGTTAGGCTGCATTTTGTTTTTATATTTGAAGTAAACATATTGATGCCAATTATTGACATATTAGTAGCTTCTTGCTGAAGGTTTAACTTTTTACATAAATTAGATGATATATAATTCGATTGAGACCCGCAGTCTAGTAATGCTCGTACCTGATGTGCACTTCGAACAGAATCGGAAACATTAACTATTGCCGTAGATAATAATACATATTAATTCGATTAAGCAATAGTCGACAATAAAACTTGTGGTGTTTCTTCCATTACTCTATCTGCATGTAATAAGGTATTGTGTTTTTGTTGGCATTTTCTGCACTTGCCAAATTTTCATTGTTTGTAACTATGGCCAGTGCATAAACAATTGTTACTCTTTTTCTCTTTCTCTCTTCCTTTTCTTGAATTGCATTTTTCTGTTCATCATCTTTTTTCAAAAAAATAATCTCTCCAAGCATCGGAGGTGCCTACCGAAAGAACTTTAACTCGACTCTTCCTTGAGGTTACATTTTTGGTAGGTTCAGGCCAGAACTAAGAGTTTTTAAATGGAGATGGTACAACCACTCCTGGTAGTACTCGAGAATGTTTAGTATTACTGCAAGTATCTACATTTTCAGCTTTCTTGACCGATTCCTCTCCTAGTTGCTCGTCTTCAATGCAATCAGTTTGTTTTTCTGGTGTCAATTGATTCTTTTCCAATATTTCTTCTATATTATTTTGTATCGCATTAGTTTTTGTTGTTTTGTCTGTTTTTTTCTCAGTTGTTTCGTCAATGCTTTTCTGATTTTCTATTATATCTTCTTTAGCAGCATTTTCTTTAGGACCAACAACAAGTTCTACTTCGTTTTGCCTTGAAGTAATGTATCATCAAATTCAACCACAATTGAAATTTCCCATCCATCTTCTAGAATAAGGCCTTCTACTATATTTATTATAATGTTTGGAGCTTTTTCTTTATCCTGAGATAATCCCGATTTCTGGTACACTTTGTACCAAATGCCATACAAACTCTTATGTTGAATTTCACCTGTCCAGTCTGCACCCATCAGTTCATAACATTTTTATTCAAAAAATCTGGCTGAACATAAGATTCAAGATATCGCAAATGACTCACAATTTCAGGATCTACTTAGGTTTGTTTAATTCATTGTTGTTTTCAGTAAGAAGTTTATGATAGTCGATATTATCAGCATTAAAAGGAGATAGACCACATACTTTAAAGGAATTTTTGTAAATATTTTCCAAATTTGTATTACATCAATATTTTTGGTTTTTTACGCTCAAAATGTGAAAAAAATTGACATAGGTTGTATTTCCGAACTGGTACAGAATTATTACTGAAAAACAATAACACTACATAAAAAATTCTTTTTTTATTGTTTTTATCATAATTATTATTATATGATAGTATGTCTTTTTAATTTTGTATTATAATTTTTCACGTGGTATACTTTGATGTCCCTCCAAGATCGAGTTGATAATAGATAACTATGTGCTTCCTTACATTCCTCACATTTTCCTTTTCCCGGAACTTTTCCTTTTTTTATAATTGCAGTAAAAAATTTAACCACAGCTTCCGATTCCTGGCTGCTCCATGGCCTAACTTTTGTTTTCTTCTTAGTTTTCAAAGTTTCAATAGTTCTGGATTTTTAAACTTTCTTTATCGGCTTTCCTCTACTCTTTGATACTGTTGATTAATTTTGTAGTAAATGATCGTCATCACGTATATAGTAGGTCGATATCATCAGCATTTATTTCCAATTGACGTTTACCTTTAAAAGCACTCCGTTACTCGCATTTTCTAAATTACAGGATTGAGTAATTTCTTCATCGCTATCGATCTCTTCGTTATCTGTGTTCTCGTTACAACTTTTGTTTTGATCAAGTTCTGGTAAATCTGCAAATAAAATAAAATTTCATTTTAGAAGCAGATAATAGTATTCCTACTTAGTTCCTTACCACATATATTTATTTCATGTAATTTCCGCCCTTTAAATTTATTCGCTTCTCCGCTTTCCACGGCCATTAGAAATCGACTAACTTTCGTTAATTCTATGGAAGAATCATATAAACGATAGAAATCACGATGAACTCTTATATCGTGTCCCAAATGGCGCGCCAACCAATCGCTTTCATTTTCAGTTAAATTGAAAACCTGACAGACTGTCGCAATATATTTCCTTAACCCTTGTGTTACCAACCAAATAAATTTACACTATTGGCCAACCAGGGTACCCGGGTACCCATGAACGAATTTGTATGTAATATTCAGCTGTAACTTGAAATTATTGTATGTATTTTATGGATATTGATTTTTTAATGGTTAACGAAGGTATTTACACTTAAATATCTTATAAATTTTTGAAAATTTGTTGTAAATACGAAAAACAATTAACGACTGCTATTATTATGAATGCATTAAAACTGAAAAATAACAATAAAGTGGTAAGCAATACTAGAATTATTTTGCCGACAAAGGATTTGATAAGCTAAATATAATTTTCAATCTAAGGGCCAATTTCATAATGAATTTTAAAGGAAGGGTTAAATTAAAAATCGCTTTTAAAGCGAAATGGATCATTTTGATTGGTTTATTTTGCCTTAAAATCGGTTTTAAATTTAACGCTTCCTTTAAAATTTATTATGAAATTGGCCCTTAGACGTGCATAAATTTTCATTTCACATAAAAAGTGAAAATTTTATATACTTTTTTTAATAATGAAATTCAGAAATGTAAGTAATAATTTATTATCATTTGATATAATTTAATTTAAATTTGATAAATAAACAATTAAAAATTATTATTATTTATTACAACTTATTTATTCATAGTTATTTATTCCTTTTTTGAATAATAATATTTTAGTTTTATTATTACATTACTTGAATCGAAGAAATATTATATGCGGGTACCCGGTTGGCATATACGTGTACATTTTTTCAATTTAGAAATTTTTTTAGTTAATAAAACAAAACAAAACTTTTCAGTGCATATTTAGATAAAAAATCGGTCAAATGATGGGGATCCGAGCGGATTTTACTAAATTTTTCTTATGGAAAAAGTTATTCAACAAAATGTACGTCGAAGGGCACCCGGGTACCCGGTTGGTAACATAAGGGTTAATGAAGTGCCAGTAATTAAGTCTTGCCGATTTAGTCCAGCTTCGTTGCAAAACTTTCTTAAACAATCATGTTCTCTTATATGTTCAATAGAACTACCTCTACGATCAAACACATACTGATTATTTATAGGAACCCCGACGCTGTTTCTAATTTTAATCAATATGTCCAAACATATTTTGACTTCTTCGGTAAGAAACACACTTATACATTTCTACCTCGCTTGCCTCGTAGTTGAACGATGGTTAACCTTGGCGCAAATTCGTGTTCAAGCGGCGACAAGGTATTTTTAAATTCCTCCGTTCCCGTTTGTGACCAATTTGGTCGAGAAGAGTATTGTTCCAGAGTTATTCTTGAAGCTTCCCCAGACCTTCTTTTATTAAATAAAGAGATTTTTTTTTTTAAATTATGAATCCAAACCTTACCCAATTTTGAAAGTTTTTCAAATTTAAAAATTCTCTGCGCAATAATCAATTGGTTATTTAAAAAGTCGTTTAGTTTCTTTAAATCGTCTGTTATGGGTAATAATTCGGTTGAATTCATTTTTTTGCTATGCAAAGTAGAAAGGGCATTTGAAGAAATTCTATAATTCCATTCTAAATCCATTATGTTTAAGAATTAATTCAAAGAAGTGTTCCTTTCTAAATCGCCTTTTCGGAAGCTAATTCCTAGTTCAACGGCAATAAATTTTCTTATGCTGTATCCCAATTTAAGAGCCAAAGATGGAATACCAAAATGAGGTCTATCTGTATAGAAATTCTTAATGACACATATATTTCTTACCGCCATAATTATTAAATCGAAGCATCTGGTACTAGCCATTGTGACAGACAATATTTGCTGGTTCAAGTCTTCTTAACTCTATTATCATAACTGTCTTATTGACTGTCGAATTAGTTCGCTTTAGATTGTTCGATAATTTTAGAATAGCAAATCTCCGAATTTCATAACCAGCTGGTCTTGACGACAAACAAGTCACATCATCCTTTAATTTTGACAAAATATTAACAGACAAATTGTGTGAAATAAGGTTATTGAAAGTATGGGTTATTAATGCCATACTTTCGAATGCAGGTTTTCGTTGCGTGGGTTCATTTTTACTTGTAGATTTTCGTACTGTACACCCAAATTTTAAATGATGTCATAAATGTTTTTTTAGTATAAAACCTAAGTAATCGGGACATGGACCATAATCATTGTAAGTGAAAAATTTAGATTCTTCTTCAGTTGGTCTTCTTCAGTTGATCACCATGCTTCTGAATTAAAACTTCTGAATTGTGATAGTAATCGCCAATTCTAAGCAAATTTGCAAATCCATCTCTTCTGGCTTTGCTTTTTTTAGGTAAAGCAAGTAGCTTACAAACTTCCAATTCGTTTTTATGCACAACTTTGAAGTGTTTTGCCAATTGTTTTAACCTTTTATGGCAAAAGTAGGAAATGTGGGCTTTGTTACGTATTTCCACCACTTTCATTCTTGGAAGCATTCGAAACGCTAATGTAATTTTCATTACTGGTTTTCTCTTGATTAATCGGTTTTTGTGTAATCTTCTCTTTTCTTATCTTGTTCATCTGTTTTCTTATCTTGTTCATCTTTTTTCTTATCTTGTTCATCTTTTTCTTATCTTGTTCATCTATTTTCTTATCTTGTTCATCTGTTTTCTCGTTCTGTTTAATTATTTTATTATTTGGACTCATGGGTACTGAAATATGTGCCTTATCAGTATCCGATGATTCGAAATCCTCAACTCCCACACTTTTTCCAGGAACGACATCAATTTTTTTCCTTTTTCTTCTGCTTCTCATCTCCATATCTCATAGTCTTTAGGATATCAATAAAGATCTCTTCTACATTGTCATTTATCTGGTCATTATTTTTATTCCATGTTTCTGCTGGAAGCATATTGAGTACTCGATTAGAGTTTAGGGGTATAATTCCACAATTGTTAAATCCAGAAATTATGTTGGCAGATTTATTGGGATCTATAGCAAGCAAAAGTTGTTTTAGTAAAACAACTTGTCATTTGCTCCGCCCATACCTCTAATGTAGGAAAAGAAGTTTTTCAGAACATCTTGATTAAGACGAGTAGTCAAAATGTACTGGACACTATACTTCTCGTGTAAATAATCTTTTTAAAAAGTGTGTAAACCGTCAACGAGTGAGCACGTATTTGAGGTTATGTTCAACATGGAAAAGGAAATTTCTAATGAACTAAACATCAGCTTGAGACACAAATTAACGTAAGAGATGATTACCGTGAATTAAGTATTAGAATTGACAATTATATTTCTTGGAGATACTCCACCACGCGGTATTCACTTTCAGTCACCAGGTAACGTGCATCATGCATATTGGATGTCCAAGTTAATTTACTCTTTCAAGATTTATATGTTCCAAACCCAATTTAAACTCACTTCCTCCGAGGAAGTGTAAAGTGTATTTCCTTCAGGAAATGTGTAAATTTACAGTGATTTTGTACCTTAAAGCCTGGTTCACTGCACCTTAGTAGCAAGTGCACCACGTAATGATCTCCGTCTTCTGAATGATCTCTATCGGTGTGAATTTTTTTCTGAAAATTAGAATTTTTTTTTTAAAGTGTAATCTATCCTAATCTCAACAAAACGAAAAATGGTCTAAGCTTGAAATTTAAACCATAGCAACAACCTCCGTTACTAAGTAAAAATGGCAATGGCCCAAACCGTGTCTTGCTTAATGCCAGTGGTGGAACCTTGTTGTCTATTAATTTTTTTTTGAACTACAATTAATAGTGTGTAAACCTTAAGCATAATGCCACAATTTTTTATAATTTATTTACACATGAATAATTTTGAATTTGGAATGACATAAAATTGTATTTTATTTTTGATTTCTAGTGATTCATTTGTGTTCAATTGAATTTGAATACCTGGACAAGTGAATATTGTAGAAAATAACTTCTCGGTTTCTAATAAGTATGTTTAATGAACAGAACGATAAAATACACGATACATCAGTTTGGTCACAACTACAACGACTACTGTGTTAAAGTATCTAAACATAGATGGTGTTACAAATATATATACAGAGCATTTGAGATTATTACAACAAATATTTGTTTTTTTAACCATTGAAGACCTTACCACCGTTTTATTGTTATTATCAAAACTCAATTTTTCTATTAATTTGAAAATTGAAAAAACGTGCATATGCACCAACCACTCCAGTGGACTGTTAACTCTCGCTTCACATCAAACTCCCACATGGAAGTGGTAAAGGAGTGGGAACGTTTGAACATATTCCCCCTTTTAAAACCAAGAAGTAGTTTTTGTTTTAAATAACATACTATCATAGAATAAGAAAATTTCAAAATAACATTTGTTTGTTGTCGTCTGTGATTGGTCATGGACTAATCTTCTGGATTGCTCTTTTAAATGTCTGTGTTTGGGTTTTAATTGTCACCACCCTGATGACACTGTCACTACCATGACGAGTTAAAGTTATACGTCCTAGTTTCCATCTCATTGGTAGTAAATTGTCGTCGTGCACCAAAACTGACGTGTTTTTTATAATTTTTTGTTTTTCCAACCGTTTTTTTTTTTGTTGTAATTCAACGACATATTCTTTTGACCACCGTTTCCAAAGGTGTTGTATCATTTGTTGTAAGTGTTGGTATCTTGATAAACGGTAAGGTAGCCGAGCTTCTACCAATGAGGAAGTGAAAATAAGTTAAAGGTTCAAAATGATCGGGAGAAGAGGACATTGGACTTATCGGAAGTGAGTTTAAAACTCCTTCAATCCGGTTTAGTATCGTTATAAATTCTTCAAAATTCAACAAACTATTACCTACCATTCTTTTTAAGTGAAATTTAACGGATTTTACTGCTGCTTTCCACAACCGCCCCACAATTAAGACTTCTATCATGAATAAAATACCATTCGAAGTTATCTTTTTTTATTAGTGAACTTAACATATTTTTATTATCAGATACAAAATTGCGTAACTCTTTTAATTCCGATGGTGTACCTACAAAATTTCCCCCGTTGTCTGCGTAGACATGAGAAGGTGCCCCTCGTCTTATTCATTGCTGATTCTAGCGTCTTTAATGTTCGAGTTTTTCTATTTTGACAATGAATTTGTGTAACCGAAAGGAACGACTCTACTTTCACTTTGAATCGAAGAAGTCTTAACAATTATTTCTTTGGTCTCAGAACTTGGGCTTCCGGTACCAAGTCTCTGCTTCAGATAACCATTGTGGCCCTTTCCACCAAATTGAATCTATAATCTTATTTGGCAAAACTCTTCTCGAGATCAAATCTGGAGGATTGTCTCCAGATCTAACGTACAACCAATTGTTTTTATCAGATAGGTGTTGAATTTCAGCAACCCTATGTCCAACAAACACCTTTAAATTATTAGCTGACATTTTGATCCAACTAAGGACTATTGTCGAATCACACCAATATAATATTATGTTTTGAAACGTTACATTTAATGTCTTTATTACCCTTGAGGTTAACCGTGCTGATAACAATGCCCCACATAACTCCAATGTTGAAATCGTCAATCTTTTTATTAGTGCAATTCGTGATTTCGCACAGAATAAATTTATTAATATTTTACTAACATATTAGTTACCATCCGTACGTACACACATGCCCCATACTCATGTTCCGATACATCTGAGAATGAATGCAATTCTATTTCTTTACAATTTTACTCTAAGAGTAAAACATGCTGACCCTAAAATCATTCTTATTTCATTGTGAAATTGTATAGCTTCTGATATCGAGTGCTAAACGGCAGGACCTCGTAAGTGTAAAAAAATTTTTTTTTTGAAAAGCTGTCTACAAGATAGAGACACATTTTTTTAATAGAATGATACCAAACACAAAAAATTTCAAAAATGCGACTTACGAGGTACTGCCATTTAGCACTCGATATTGTATCTGTTGTAGTAATTGACGCTTAGTAAAAAACTTCTTTTGTAATGTAGTAATTTATTGTAGATTATAATATTAAAGGTCGTTTCTCACCTATCAGCACAGCATAGGAACAGCGACTGATCATCACAAGCAAATTGTATTTCTTTATGTGTATTTAAATGCAAGCGCGCTTACCTAACAGCATCAGCACATCACCTGCAAGGCACGTCAAAGTGCTTGCATTTACATGCAGAAATAAAATTTGCTGGTGATGATCAGTCGCTGTGCTGATAGGTGAGTTATGACCTTAAAAGAACACAATAGCAATGCTCTAATGAGCGACATATAAGACACTGGCGCGTGTGGGGATGGTAAGGAAGTCCTCACGAGTCCCCACTTCAATTAACTAGCATGCAGTGGCGGAACACAAGAAATTTTACAAAAAGGTATAAAATAAACAATATCGCCTAAACAGTATCAGTTCCGGAAAGCTGATCGTCCACATAAAAATCATTTAAGGTAACATTAGCTGCCTTACGATATGCATTTTTATATTTACATATATGCGATCTGATGTAAAGCCTTTATTGCTAGATATAGAGCTGCGGTCGTACCGTACGTCACTGTATTCAATCTGAAATATTTTAATGAATTACTGCTATTTTCACGCTACACAATTCTCTGATAATTTCTGTGTTCTTCCGCTATTAGCACTTGTCGGTACATCTTCTCGATGTCTGCTGATAATACATATCGACAAGTTCTAAACCTTAATAAAATGTCAAATAGTTTTTGTTGAATTGTAGGCCGCATTAGTGGTAGATAATTTAATGATGTTCCATTTGTGGTTTTACATGAGCCGTCAAAGACCACCCTTAACTTAGTGGTGAGACTACTTTCTTTTGTGCTTCCAAAATGGGATAAATAATAAGATGATTCATCATTATCGTTATTTGAATTCTCCGAATATTTTATTCTTTTCGAATTTAATTTCTAAATTGAAGAAACGCCCTTTTGCTATCTCTAGCGACTTTCCTAATTCTTCCTTTGGTTGCTTAAATGGGATGGCCACTATAAACCTACCATCTTTATCGTGTTTGATTGTTTGCGTAAATATTGACTCACAAAGTTCTTCGTCAACTGTCATACATCATGTTATTGTTTTTATGTTCTTCTACTTTCCAGAATGTTTTTAATTGTTGTTAATCGTCAATATTTACTGCTAACTTTCAAATGGTTTTATTTTTATCATGCTTGCCATTGGTGTATTTGTTTAGGAAAGGCATCATCACCTACAAGACATTCCTTTGCTGGCAATACATTATTTTCTAATGCTTTAAATAAATACTAACTATAATCAGAAATGGTGTCATTCGTATTGAGACTTTTTATTAAGGCTCTAGAGTTTTTGTCTTTGACATTATTGTTATCATTCAAAAATGCAAGCAATTTTCTTCTACACTTCAGCCACGTGTTCAATAATCCGTTTCCGTCGTTGTCGAACGGCTCCATTAAAAATCCATATCAAACTAATTAAATATCAAAATGATCTGGTATTATTTTCATCTACGGAAACGTACCAGTCGAAAGCCTGTTAGAGTTTTGTAAAACGGCCATTTCTCCATAATGGCATGAGTGTTCTCGAAAATTTGCAGGTCTTTTAGCCGATATTGGCAACAGGCTTTCCAGGGGCTATCGAATTGCTCAGATGTCAAATTTTAGAGCCCTAATACAAACTTCTAAATCATCTCCTGGTTCTAAAAACGCATATGTTTAAACGTTTCATAGATAAACTAAAATGAACCTGCAAAACTTTTTTGAAATACTTCAAAGAAACTGGCAAAAAAGGTTTAAAAAAGTAGCAACAAAAGTAACCATTTAAAAAACGGCCGTTTTAAAGCAAGTTTTTAAATTGGAATTGGAATAATAAATTTGTTCTCGTTTGCCGGAACGATAATACTCCTAAAAAAAGTAATTTTTATATGACATATGAAAATCTTTCAGAGAAAGTCCTTCCCAATTTCTCAGTTGGAAATTTATCTATAATTTCCTATTCCAGTTGATAACTTGTTGCTAAAGTGACTGGTACACCGTGTCTTCAAAATATTGCTCATACCTCTCGGCGTTTCGTTTAAAATATTATTTAAGAATAATACAGTGGGACACTTTAGAGTGGGAGTCCAATTCATTATTTTTGTTAGGCGCATCATATGGATTAAAACACAACGGACTTGAAGATGGGTATGAAGCAGATAATGGAGACACTGGAAATTGAGATGAGCTTGACATTTTATCAACTAACGGAATACCTATACTCTCTCTCCATTCTTCCAAATTATATTCAGATTCAAAGAGAATCTGTGTTCCAATATCAAATTTTTTTAATAGACGTTCAATATGGTGACGTTTCGCAACTTTTAAAACATTTATAAAAACCTTTTGCTCTAAAAGAATAATTATTATTAGTAGTAAATTAAACTTTTAAATGATAATTGAGTAGCTGCGCGGAAACTTACCAACAAAGTACTACTCCTAATTACTGTTTCCTGTCGTTAAATATGACAAGGTGATCTCTAATTTCACCATAGCAGGAATAGCATCGCTCAAAATTGTGTCAGATTTTGATATTGTAAAGCTTATTTTATTAAGTAGTTCATTAAACTGCTGTTTGGTCATCGTCATGCTATTTCTATATTCTTCTTCATCTTCAATGGCGAGTTCTCTTAATATCATCGATGACGCTCCACGTTCATTTCTTCGAGACAACCACTTTCTAACCCACTCACGCTTTGGTTTACTTAAATCTTTTAGTAACACACCAACTAATTCTTTGCATAGATATACCAGTAAAGTTGTTTTATTAATCGGTTAATAATCGACACATTCCTGAATTTTAATATGTAAGTTGGGAGGCAGTTTATTATCTCCTTTCACTTATCAACCAATCAGAAATCTATTTTGTTTTACTTCCCAACCTAAGGTCGGGAAGTGATCACTTCCCGACTTGCAATGTCGCATTGTCGGTGGCCAGAAAAGTAACCGACAAAAAATGTGCGTCAAACTAGTTAAGGTTATGTCAAAATTGTCAAGTACAACTAGCAATTATTGCTAGTTTCTTAGAGTTAATTTTCATCGTAATTATAGTCTAATTTTTATGTTAGTTAGGTACTTGATAAGTTAAAGTTTTAAAATTATACTGATAGCCAGAATAATGAAAGGAAATATCTATGGCTTCGAAAAGAAACCAAACCTATAATAGCGCCTACCTAGTTAGGGCACACTGTACATCTAAACTACCCTAATAGATAATTTACGATGGATTCTTTACAAAACTTTAGGTAATCAGTTTGAATTAACTATTTTTTGGTGCGATTGCGGTTAGAGCCGTACGGCCGATTTTAATGACTGCTCTCCATGCTTTCTTATGGGAGTGTTTCCTTACAATGCGATTGTCGCATGCGGCTCTTGCTTGCGACAGCGCAGCGGCTCAAATGTTTCCTTAGCAGCGATTGCGGTTGCGGCTCGAGTCGTGCAGCCGATTTTAATTACTACTCTCCATGATATCTTATGGGACTGTTTCCTTGGCTGCGACCGTAGTATACGATCCATGCGGCCGTTGCGACTGTACTGCTCCTGGAGCAGTAGAGTCGCAGTTGCAAATGTTGTGCGAAGTAGATCTGAACGAATTAAAAATTTTAAAAAAATTGAAAATGTTCTCATTCCTTCCAGAACTGCATAATTTCAAAAATTATTAAATATTTATTTCTAGTATAGGTAGATACATCCTTGATATATTATAATATATAATTTTATTAAAATTTACACAATAGAATGTGTTTCATTATATTTTTAATACCTACGGTGAGTGTAAAAAGTATTAGTACACTCCTATGTTTTGAAACTAATAATACTTTTTAAAATTAAAAACATATGAGTAGAGGAGTTATTTTGAGTAACCACCTCAAAATTTATTATTAAAACTTACCTTAATGTTGTTGCCAATTTCTCATCTGGAGTTATGGGAAAACGTACACAATTACACGAATCACATTTTATATCGTCTTTGATTAAATCAAGCACGTAGTTAAACTGACAAATGTTCAACCTAAAAAATTGTCTAAATTTCTTATCGTCCTTTAATAGATGTCGAACTATTAACAGTTTGTAAAAACCTTCCTTAGCTCTCGTTTTGAATATGGGATGGACATCAGCATTATTTTCATCGTTCAGGCATAATAATAGCATTTCTTCGTCCTCTGCTTCTTCAAGTAGAACCAAATTCATTAAAACATTTTCGTTTACGGCCATAATGAACAAATGTAGTAAAATTGACTACTGCACTCACTTCCAACACTAGTGGAAATGCAATTTCCAATGTATGACACAGTGGTAGTTTTACTAAATTGCATACTATACATAAGATACTAAACTAAAACAAAGCTGAAAAATGTACCTTCCTTCTTTATTTTTCAGAAATTGTTTAATGCATATTATAACGATTTGCATAGTAAATTTTTATGGGAATGAAATATATTTATATATTATAATTATTATTTATTGTTTATAAACAATACAAATTACCCATTGCATTATTATAAATATTATCAATTAAATTTTTTTGTCCTCGGGTTCTTCAAGTAGGACCAAATTCATCATAATATGTATGTGACGCATCGTGTGGCGTCATCTGTGAGTTGTTTGTGATTTTTTATATGATTTAATATTTAAGAAAATCCGATATAAAAAATCGCCCGCTAGGAGATTCGAACCACGAATTCCTAGGCTATGAAATGGAGCTTTGAGTACTCAAACCATAGGGGCACCGAGGGCGAACTTATTATGTAAGCATAAGTTCGTCTTATCTGTTACAATAATGTTTAGAAGGTGAGGTCGCTACATGTATAATATGAATTTCAGTCATATTGAAAACATGCATTGCGACGATCGTAGTCGCAGCCGCATGCTAAGGAATCATACCTTTTTAAGCTTATAAAATTATATAAGTTCAGGTTATAAAGTCAGTGCTGTAACTAGCCTCTGAAGTGTCCTGTGCGAGAACTTAAATTTGGGCCTCGTAGGCACTGCGAGTGCCCCCCTTAGGTGCCTGAAGTACCCCTCGGGTGTTTGAGCCCTGTGCAGTTGAACCTACCTAAACTACCCTAATAGAAAACTTACGATGGTTTATTCAAATAACTTTAGGTAATCAGTTTTAGTTATTTTTTTACCTAATTATATTATTGCAGACAATGACGGCAACAAAGTGAAATTGAAAGTAGTATGATGACCATATTGTTTCCAAGGGATGAAATCAGTCAAATTTCCCAGACACCAATCTTGAGTACGTGTGTAGCTTTGTGAGACGGGGCACTATCTTGCTGAAAGCAATAATAATCATTTCCATACAAACTACGAGCATGTACAAGCAAATGATCCTTCAGTACGTGTTGAATGTAATATTCTTGGTTGATCTTAACGCCTCGATCGATGAAAAGCAGTGGTAACTTGCCTTTGGGAGATATTGTATCCCAAACCATGACAGCAGATACATTTTGAAAGCGTTGTACTGTCAGTTTCTCGATAGGAATATCACTTAATGAAGCCCCATAGACGCGATCATTCTGTTGATTGTGAGTGTCTTGTAGCAGAAACATTTTTTCATTAGAAAAAATTATATCGTCTCCTGCATGCCAAGCTAGCAAGTGATTGCACTTTTGAACTCTAGCTTTTTTCTGAACCTCCGTAATTTCATGTATATTTTGTTTTTTTCTGGGCCTTTAATCCTAGATCGTCGTGCAAAATTCTTCCCAGGGATCTTCTTGAAATGTGCATGTCTCTAGCCATTTGATTTGCAGATTGTGATGGACTTCATCGAATTCGTTCTCGTACATTTTTAATGACATTCTTTACTCGAACAGATCTTTTATTGCCACTTTTCGGTTTAATTTTGTGGGTTCCCGTCTCATTCTATCTTTTAATAGTACCATAAATGAAAAGTCTGCTCAAATTTAAATTTTTAAGTTTTCGAAGAATTTCGCACTGTTTAAAATTTTCGCAATGCAATTTAACAACTTTCTCTCGCTTAGCGTCCATCGATATCAAAAATTGAATATAAATAATTTCACAACGACCTCTTGCACATTTACGACACACTAAATACTCAATCTAAAAAAAATAGTAGGCTACGAAAATTCGTATTAGAACGTGTTTTATAACATCCGAAGAAAGCGCATCACTTGATCTGCCATACCCTGTATGTTTCAGGATTATTCAAATTTAAAAAAATTGCTATTGTTTTGGAAATTGGGCTATCGAATTATGCCCAAATGGCTGATTTGTGATTTTATTAAATCTCCACTGCAGAAATAATCTATTCGTTTTTATATTTTCACGAAGATTTATATATTGTTGTACGATTGCAACCCACTCTAGGTTGCTTATTATAAATGATCGCGGATGGTAGGTTTTTGAATTGGGAATTATTATACTGATTTTATTTTATAAAAAATGAACATCGTCAGTTTTCATTTTAAATAACTCATCACTCCGACAAGCACCGGAAATACCAATTATTACAGTAACCTAAGATATTTAAATAATTATTATATACACAAATTATGTACGATAAATTAAAACTTTTACCTTTTGAGGGAGAAACTCGATTGGCGAATTATTTAAAAAATCGTCGATATTTTTTTAGTGAATACATTACATTTTTTTGGCTTATAACCAACATTTTGTCGTTTCAAGTAAGCCAACAGTTTTGAAAATGTGCAATGTTGTTCGCAGCATTGAATATGTAGCCAACAACTTTGATGCTTTTTTGTCTGTAGCCATTTCACTAAAATACCCTAGTAAAACACTTTCGGAGTTCATATTTTGCACCGCTTTAATTGAACACCAATTGTTAAAAACCATATAAGCCATATACCATTTTGCGCAGCTTATCGCAGTTCGGGAGGCGTACATTCCAAATCATACATCTTATTAATTACTATTCTTTTCTAATTTCTGTGTTGATTGCGAAAAAGTCAATATTTCTCAAACTGAGATAATAACAAAAACAAAATTAGAAAAAATTGAACTTATACTGACTACGTAGGTTATTTATTATATGAAAAACTGAAAATTAATGATTTTACTGCATTGAAGTGAACCGAAATCATTATGTTTCTATTACATAAATAATCAGGTAATTACGAAATAATTTAAGGTTAACCAATGAGACAATACTAGATATTTCTTTTTCCAAACTAATTCCAGATTACTAAACACGATGGTGGTTAATTATTGATTTTATGTATTGGTTATCCACAAGCGAGTAAGACACAGTTGTGACCCGATTTCCAATCCCTACTAGAGGCTGTGGATGGTATCGATGAAAAAAAAAATGATACTGTTCCACAATTGAACACACAAAAGATGTTCCCAAGATTGGTAAGGAATATTACAACTTCCAACTCTTCTACGAATTCTAACCGAATCACTATTGCAGGAGAAAAATCACCTCGAAAACAAAAATTAACGTTTCACTATCTTTTTGTTCTACTTGATTATTCGTATTTCCGGAAAAATTATCAAAATTAAAAATTCTGTTCCCAACTATATGTATTAAAATTTACCAAAATTGTAACCTTTCAAAATAAGTAAACAAGTACTTGGCGAAATACATTAGCATTTGTTGAGGAGAATGTCGTAAATAAATAGCTGAAAAAAAACTAACAGAAAAATAGATCCTTTATCTTGAAGACACGTAAAGACAGAAATCGAAGGTTCCAATGCTACATAATAATCACCTTTCAATGAAGGAAACATAAGGTGCAATAAGAATATAACAAATGTTACATTAGAGCCCAGAGTACCCTAATGTATCTTTACCTGTATAAAAATCAGAAAGTTACAAAATTCGTCAAAACCACTTTTTAGTACACACCAATACGAAATTTGAACAACAGTAAATTTTTTTTAGCCAAAAAAAGTCGGGTTTGAAAGGGTTAAGCCACTGGAAATATAGAAAATGTACGGGGTAAAATTGCTTAAGTCCATGTAAGTTATTTCGTTTGGTTAAAAATAGCTTTATATACTAGTGTTCAAAAATGCTTAAGTAGACATAGGATATTTTACACAAATTAAGTTGGTCACTTTTGACTTATATTAGGCGAAAGGTATTCTTAATATGTACAAAAAAGGCAAGTCGTGTTTTTTTTGAGAGAATAAAATATTTTTGGAATAAATTGGAAGATTAAATGGTTATTACATAATATTGTATTGAGAGGTGCTAGAATTGGAACAACTAATTTAAACAGAAGATAGTAATAGAAGACGGGAAGAAATTAGCAAAGAAGATAAAGTTAAAAAATTAGTTTGTGTGAGTCCTGCTCTTTTATTTTAATTGTGTTATTTAATCAGGTTGCAAATAAATACGTTATTTTATATCGTCAGTTTATTTATTGTTTTATATGTAACCATTTTTATTTCGAGAACCAACAATCCCTATTAAGACAGTAGTGAGCTTAAGTGAAGTTCACTGCAGTATAATACTGTAACATTGAAAAATGAGAGTAACGTATTAATTATTTATGTTATTTTTTTATTGAAACATATAAAATATTATTTTTATAGTTAATTAGTCATATAATTATAATTAATCAGTAATATATAGGTCGATCGCCTTTATCAGCTTTAAGACTTTGGGATGAATGTTGGTTCCCTTCCTTTTTCCACCTCGTTTTGTACCTTTCAGAGGATTAATTTCCAAAAATAATCTGAAATTTAAATTCAAACATAAATTAATCTCAAATAAAGAAAAGAAAAAAAAGAAACAGAATAATATAATTATCCTCAGACTGGGAGTTGGAAGGACACGAGTGACAGAAGAATGTAAAGTGTTTCAGGAAGACCAGTTAGCCTGGTGTAAATGAAAACTGAAGTTTCTTTCAATAATTTTACAATTAATTTCTCTCTTCTAGAGAGAAAATTGAAAAAATTATACAAAAATTAAATGGTATTCTTTTAATTTATCAATAGTTTGCAATCATGAATTATATTATATTATAAGTATAATTTAGAACTTACATCAGTTAAAAGGTAGAGAAAATTTACATTTTCTCGCATGAATTTTGCTATAAATCCAAAAACAACTGTATTGTACGGCTCATCGTTCTTTAAATTATTGCTATACTGCTTGGCTATTTTGAACGCTTCACGAACGTATTTACTTTGTCTATCGGCAGATTGACTCTTCTTTTTCTTAGCGTTCACTTCACTAGCTATTTCTACATTTTTGGAATAACGATTGATGGGTTTTGATAGCTTATTTAACGATGACTTCCATATGGAATTGATATTTTTACCGAGTAGTTGATTGGCATGTTTTAAAATGAATTTGTAATTGTGAAAAGACGGCCAGTGTTCGAAGATTGTCGATAATTCCTTTTCTGTATGAATTTTTTTTCGCTGCAAATAATAACACGCGTCCATTAACTTAATTATTTCATCATTGATAACTTCTCCTGGAGACGTAAAAATATCAATTAATTTTAATCGCTTTTCTCCCAACGAAACTAAGACTTCGGGTGAGGGTTGAGCCGGGAAATATGCGACGTACCCATACTCATCCTGAACTTTGGGCTTTTCAATCGTTAAATCGTCATCTAAATTATCTAGTGGTTTACTTCCATCCCCGGCTGACCTATGATGTAATGCGCTGCAAAATAAATTGCTTGTCTGAGAGACTCAGCTTCACCCTCAGTACCTTGATTTGCAATTTTTGTCGTAAAGGTCTTCTTGTAAGTATTGACAATTTGTTTACTTATGGAATCAGTGGTACCACGAGACGTGTCTTTTAATTCATTTATTAAATAGTCTCGAACCGTATGTACCATTCTTCTTCGACTTCGAGGTGATAAAGATAAACCCGTACGCAAAGCCGTTTGAACATTGGTAGCAAATTTTTCAAAATTTGCGACAATGATCCGCTGAATGTGACAACGATGTTGACGTTGATGGCGGGAAATCTGATTGACGTGAAGATGAAGTTTTTGAAGCTATTTCTTGCTGTAATTCTGAAATTAAATTTAAAAAAAGATTAGTTATTATTTATAGTTTGAAAAATAAATCGGTGAAAAACGCTGCATTAATTTGTATTACAATGATATTTTTACACAACTTTATTTTATTTTATATTACTATTTTTCACACTAAACGTCAACCGCTCGAATTAATTAATTTTATTTGTTTCTCATTTGTAAACGTCAGTTTCCAAAAACACAATAATAATCAAGAAAGTTTATTTTATCAAGTCACTAACTTGTAAAACTGACAGTTAACTTGCAAAATTTTTACAAGTTAGTAGTATTATTTACAAAATTTTGTTTTATCGTCATATATGTTGAAAATCATGGTACAATTGTTATTTCCAGTAACACAGATTTTTGATGATGAAAGAGTTGATACTGATGATGATGAACCATCTGTTGACTCAGAAACTGCTGAACTCGAGGACTGCAGAACATTTGTACTCTCCTTACTACCAAATAATTTGCTAGACATTTCGATTTTTTTGTTGACCGAATCATCGACATAACTCATCGCAATTTCGGTGCTCTTCCACCCTCCTGCACGCTTTAGTGCTAAAATATCTCCACCCGAATCCGCAACCATAGTGGCTCCAGTTCTGCGAAAAGAGTGGCCGGTGTATAACTCTGGGTCTTTTAAACCTAAATATTTCGCTATTTGCTTTGGGACACCACCAATAGTGTGCTGGCCAGTATTAAGGGAAATGCACTTTCCATGTCGGTATGTCAAAAAAAATCTTAGGCTTTCTGTTTTAGGTGGCCGAAGATTTACATATTTTCTGTATAACATGCAGGGCTTGAAGCTGCAGCCATCATCGGTTATGGTGAATCTTCTTGTTGTTAAATTTTTTGTTTGCCGCAATGTCACAATAACGTATTTTCCCATATCTTCTACATCATTCATGTTTAAGGAGAGAATTTCGTCACATCGACAACATCCAAAAATCCCAAATATTGTTACAATTTTCGCCAGCAACCACTGGTCATCAGGAGCATGTAAAAGAAATTGTTCAGCCTCTTCTTTACTTAATACCTTGGCCTTTTTTGGCGTATAACGCTCATTTTTTCGTTTCAGAAACGCTATTACCTTCTGAAATCTGCAAATGACAACCAAACGTCATATTTTTCAATATTTTAAGGAAAACAAACCTGCGAACAGGGGCATTTTCTTTCATTTCCAAGCAGCTTTTCAGCATAGACCATTTTGCCCATAAAGTATTAGGGCTGAATCTAGCTGATAGTTGATTCAAGTAGACCAACAAAACATCTTCAGTTACCCCAATCACACTATTTTTGTTTTGCCACTTTTTGAAGTCGTCGTATTCTCGCTCGTACCTTGAAGCTGATTTTGCAGGTAATAAACTTGAAGCTATACGGCTGGCTGCCTCAATAATTTCTTTTGGTACATTCATTTTCGCTTTCGCCAAAACAAATGTAAAGAAAAATAAACAGACATGGTCATGGCAACGCTTCCATAGCTTACGACATTTGCGACAAATTATTGAGATTTTTTTGGAATTTATCTAACCTTTTTACAAATGAGAAACAAATAAAATATAAAACAATACACGCAAGGTAACGGGTTTTACTGGCTCAAGGAGGTAACTGACTCGCCTGCGGCTCGTCAGTTATATCCTCCATTCGCCAGTAAAAACCCTCTTACCTTGCTAGTAATGTTATATAGTATTTCTCCTTTGTTTCCCCGGCGATCTTCTCCATTTTTTTAGCATCCCATTTTTATTTTTTTTTAATTCACACCACCCAACTCGAACTACTTCCCCAAATTTTCGAGCTGCACTCGATTACAATACCGCTCACAAAGCTGTAAGGTCCGAGAATAACTTACTAGTACTTATAAATTTGACAGTGAACATTTTATAACCTGCTAATATGGATTTTATAAATGCTCGATATACCGTTTTACTATCTGCGACGCTTTTTTTTTACTATTATAGGTGAAGAAACTGGACATTAGAAAGTAGAAAACAAAACTAAACATTCCAAATATAAAAAAACATTAAAACAAAATAACGTATTAACAATTACTATAAAATTACCTTGTAGTTTTCGTCGGTGTGATTTAATTTGATTTTCGCTACGGAAACAAGTTCATCTATTGACGCAGCTTTGACGGCTTTCCTTTTAGTTGGCTTATCATGCCGAACGACTTTGAATAAGGCTGCCATGACTTTGTTGCTGTTGTCAATCAGTTTAAAAAATTCATTATTAGCTTAGGTAAAGGGCGATTCCATTATAGCGGGTGCAACATTTAGATGCATTTAAGGTTTCTTACTAACAAAAAAAACACCATTTTTTATGACATTATTCTTTGAAGGTCTACATGTTAACCTATTCTTTTTTGATTTGTTTGTAAGAATATAAATGAAATGTATAATTAGCCACGTAGAAGGTTTCAAGTTATATCGCGGGTGCAACAAAATTGGCCCACCTTTCTAGATCATAACACAAAAATACAAAAGGTTGTTAATTGTGAAATATTTATTATATTATGCATTGATATTTTCAAAAAGCATAAATCTATCAACTAATAAATAATCAAAAATTATAAAAAAAAAACAACATAAACAATGAATTATTCACTTTTCAAGTAATCGCGGGTGCAACGTCACGTTTTCGCGGGTGCAACGCGTCTAACTTAAGTGAATATAAACGTCATATAAGCACATAAATGAAATTAATAAGAGATCAAACAATGTTTATTATTAATTAGTGCACTTCTTTGTGACTTAAGTTAATTATTTTTTTTTCAAATACGTCAATATTTGCTGAAAATTCTATTAATATGTTTTTGCCATCAATCTTTTCTTCTGGAGTTTCCAATTTTGCGATAATGTCTTCAAATTGAACGTCTGCTATGTCATTAACGATTACAATGAAGCGTTTACCATCAATTGTCTTCAGAAATTGTACTCGAACGTTTCCATCTTCATCTATATCACTCTGACACATCCCCACATAGCGATATTTTATAACTTTTTTGCGAGACCTATAGAGCAACTGTACGAGCACGTACGTACCAGCGCAAATGTCTTTCGATGAGAAAACAGTGACTTTACCAGTTTCAAGGCATGTTTCTGCTGGTAACCTCGAGAGTTCAAAAGACGTTGTCGGAAATTCGTCATCTGAGTCGCTGTAAACATTGGAAACGCTCAATTTTGTACTGCATGGTATGAAAGATTCTCTGTGGTCCGATATTGAACGCATAGATACATCAGGACACAGAGTTTCTTTGGGTACTGAAGGCGAAAGAGCTTCCAAGTCCCTCATCTTCCCAATTACTTTCCGTTTCGAAGACAGTTTTTAAAACCAACGTGTTCTTTAAATGAGACTGAGAAGTTCGCGCCACAGAAATGCTGTTGCCTTTTTCAGATTGGAAGAAATGTTTTGATTGAATGCCTGGTATATTTGTCAGTCCTTTCCATTTATTATCTAACATGGGCTTCCCTTCTTCAACTTGTTCTTTTGATACGAATATAAAGAAAATTTTTGTAGAAAGTCTGCGTGCCAGGTCATAAAATTCTTGAGCACTGTTAACGATAGCTCTCCGGGACTTAACAGCGATCCACACGGATCTTTTCACACTTCCCCCGATTCCATCGACGGCACCTTTGCCATGTGAAGCAGCAAAAAAGTTCCATTCAAGGTGAGCAAATTCGTGTTCTGTTTTGAGTGCATTCATGCTTGCCATTACATACCGATTCTTGAATTGAGCCGCGCAATTATCACTGAAGATATATATGGATGTAATATTATTATTAATTGACTTGATATACTGAAAAATTTTCTGCAGAAAGAGATGCACAGTGTATTTACTGTGGCTTAATTAATCACTGAATGGAGTTTGTTGGTAGTCCAAATACAGCATGTGAATAGAGTGACTTGGCCATGACACCAATGTGCTGACTGTATTTCGTCTTGACTGATGAGCCCATAGTTCTCGGCAAAGTCTATTTGTACAATGGCTTTTTCGGTGGTCAGGTCTTGTTTTGCGTTTTGAAAGTAGTTGGACTGAATATTTTTAACAAAAAAATGCAGCTTGAATTTAGCAGTGCTGTCACGTAGTTTATCTAGCGCTTCACTAAAAGATTTGCTAACCACGACTTGTTTTGGCCTCTGATGTTGAAAAATCCAGGTCTTCCAATTAACATTTGGATTTGAATCCAGGGTAATATCCCAAATGCTTGATTCCTTGCATACATCGCAACTGTTGGACATGCAATCTTTATTATCCACACTACAAGATACCTGGTTCAGCAGCTCTCGGTGCGTTTTCGGAAAGTTTGTCACATGCTTCGAAATAGCGAGAAGAAGATAAATGTAGTTGGAGTGTGTTGTACAAACGCAAACATTGTGAGGAGTATCATTGATAGGCAGAACGTGAGTAGGTCTCTTTTTATAAAAAAAAGTCTTGCCAACAGATGTTTCGGGGAAAGTCGTTTTGAAAAGTTCGAAGGCTTCACGGATGCTCATAATCATTGTTCTCTTCTGGATTCTCAGCTTTGTTCCCGTACTTGTTTTGATCAATTTTACATCTTTCATCCCAGGCATTTGTCTGCTGATATCGTCCCTTTCATAAAAATCATAAATTTGTTTTATTTTTTGATCAGTCAGTTTGGAAGACCTTGTTTTAGCGGAGCCACTTTTATCAGATAAAGCAACTTGGAATTCAGCAGCTATTTTCTTTATAACCTCAATTGCTTTAGTGGGACTATCAGGTAGGCTACGTTTAACTTTTGCCACTGCCTTTCCCAATGTGCGACGACTGATGTATCTAGCGCCTGTTCTTAGAATTTGTTCTTCTTTACGACGCTTTCTAGTAGCCTGCATTCTTTCTTTTGATTTGATTCTAGTTAATATTTTCAAATCTTCATCTGCATTCATTTTCCTTTTCAGTACTTTTCTCCGTTCCGAATCACGAGCCCTTTCTCGGAGAAGATGATCTGCATGAAGTTCAGCATTGTGTTTCAGTTTTTTCCTATATTTCTGTGAAGCAGTCTCTTTCCGGTGTTCTTCTGTCATTTTAGCCGATTTTTCTACTAATAAGAGCAAAATATAAATCCCTAATAATACATGTGATTTTATGTTGCACCCGCGATCTTATATCGCGATCGCGGGTGCAACCAATTTCAGTCAACATTTATTTCAATTTTACTCACAATATTCTTCTAATTACGGTTGATTAAAGTGTTCCTTTGATTTCTTCTTACTTTTACAAAGTTTCAAAATATTAGCTCTTTATTTCTGGAAAAAAACCAAACTTTCATATCTTTTATATGTAGAAAATAACTTCTCGGTTTCTAATAAGTATGTTTAATGAACAGAACGATAAAATACACGATACATCAGTTTGGTCACAACTACAACGACTACTGTGTTAAAGTATCTAAACATAGATGGTGTTACAAATATATATACAGAGCATTTGAGATTATTACAACATTATATTCCGGGTGCAACAAGCTAAGAATGGCTTTTTGTAGTAAATATAGCTTAAAAATTAGTAACTTGTACTTACATGCTCTTGCATGTACGAATAAACGAAAATTATCACTTCAAGATTGTCCTGTAGGATATTATAAACGTCAAACTGTAACTAACAGCTGTTTCGCTGTTAGATAGGAACAGATTTTCAGTTTTTTCCAAACCTTCGATTATTAATGTCTCTAAGCGCACCAAAAATTTAAATATAAACATACGTCCAAAAAAATAGTTTTATTATTAAATTTAGATCTTTTTTTTTGTATTGAGAGCAAAAAAAGTAACAAATACTGTGATTTAAAAACTGATGTTGAAAGTTGTCTACAACGGAATCGCCCTAAAATAATTACGCCATGTCATTATCATGAAAACTTGATTGGAATATTTGATTTTTCGAATCATGTGAATTATGTTTCATTTCATAGCCTCACGTACTCAACTTACTAGTAAAATTTCAATTATTGATAAGTTATAGTTCGTAAGCAGCAAAAGTAACTATATAAATCACTTATTTTCTCTGATTTTCATTTATAATTTTATCCTATATAATACAATTTATTGTATGTGGGTAAATTCTATTAAATAAAAACATAAATTTATCAGTAGATAAATAGTTTTTATCCAATACCTGCAAGTAAAATTACTATTATATTGACATTTTCAAGCAACCAAAGTTGGCTTTTATTCACTAGTGAGCGAAAGTGAATTTTCGCTCACTAAGTGAATAAAATGTTTCTATAGCCGGCAAAGTCCAATTATTTACCCACAATAATTTCGAGTTCATGGAATTTATTGAAAGAGTTACAACAATTTACAATTATTTAAAGAGATTGAACATGTAAATTAATAACACCAACATTTCCATAAAAATTAATGGCACCTGATGATAATTTTGACAGCACGGAATCCAATAATGGTCCCGGTGGAATTGTCAGACATGTTCAACTGTGCATTATTAATTACATCATGTTTTTCCAGCATATTGTTGATGTAGATGGCTGAATTCCCTGAATTTTCTTTGCAATATCAATTTTGTTGGACACTGAATTTTTGACATAACTATCAGCGATACTAGCAGAGGACTTCCAACCACCATGACGTTTCAGAGTCATTAAATCACCTCCAGAATTAACTAGAAGAGTGGCCGAGGATCGTCGGAAACAATGACCAGTATATTGTTCTGGATGAGGTAGATTTAAATAAGTTGCAATAATGCGTGGTATTTTCGATAAGGTGTTGATTCCAACTGGTTGAACAGTACATTTCTCCTGCTTGTAGTTAATAAAGAATCTACTGTGACCAATATGTAGAGGACGCAAAGACACATATTTTTTATAGATATTAATAGGATCGACCGGATAGCCTTCTCTGACGATAGTGAAACTGCGAGATTTATAGGTTTTTGTATCTGGTACAGATATGTATAAATATGTTTCTTTGTCTTCTATGTCTGTAATATTCATCTTGGTTAACTCATCACAACGGCAACCTCCAGATATACCAAATAATAAAACAACCTAGAAAGGTACAAAAATTTAAAGAAATTAAAATTTTAGTATAGGTTACAAAAATACCTTCATCATCAAATATTTATCGTCGGGTGCATCTGTTAAAAATTGTTCAATATGTTGCCTTTCAAGAATTTTCGCTTTTTTTGGCTTATAGGTCCGTTCTTGTGATTTTAGGTAACTTATCAGTATAAAAAATGTTGAAATGTCAACATTTTCGTGTATAATTAAGGTCGATTTTAACATTGAATATCTACTCCATAAAGATGATATTTTATATGTTTTTCCCAAACCAGAAAAATAAGCAAGCACGATGTCTTCATTAACTCCACAAACACCTTTTTCTGTTCGCCATTTTTCAAATTTTTGGAACTCTTGTTCGTATTTTTTCATCGACTTCGATGGTAGTAGGTTGTAAGTTGCATCTTGCGCTTCTTCCTTGATACACTCAGGTACATATACTGTTCCCGTTTTACAAATATTCATGTTTTAGGAGTGAAATAAATTATAAGATCGTTGAAGCACAAAACTCTAGCGTCTCTAGTTACATAACAATTCCTTAGTTACGATGATAATCAAAGCAATCTATAGTGTAAAATCCCAGTATTTTATTAAAAGTCAATCAAAAGTCTAGAGTGTCAAATTGATTACTGTCACGAACAAGCAATATTATGATACAAATATGATTTTGAAATTTTCATTTTACTTGCAGGTTTTGGATAAAATGTTATATGCCACTCTTGAGTAAAGATACTTTTATCCACTTACGGAAAATACCACACTCGGCGTTGCCTCGTGTGCTAACATTTCCGTTTGTGGATAAAATTAATCTTTACTCACTAGTCCCATAAATTACTATAGTACAGGAAAAAAAAACGCACCAAATTAGATTGAAAATAAAATTATGTACATTCATGAAGATTAAAAATTATTAGTATTTTACATACTATGCGAAACTAACCCGAATTTCGGTTTCACGCAAGAAAAAGCATTAATATTGTAAATATGTAATTTTTCAAAACTGACGAATTGACTAAATGCCACACACTTGTACTCTAATACTTTCCCCAATCTAAATACGCCTAAATAAGGTATAAATTCAGTTTCAAAGATCTCCACTGTGAGCAGAGCGTAGGTGAGGGCGATAAAGAATAAAACTCTTAGTTTGAAATAACGTAGTAACTCACTTAAATTATTTATTCATACAAAACCAAGAACAGTATCTTTTCTACTACCAACATTAACAAAAATATCCTTCTGTTGAAACAAATAGTCCATCCCCATGACGATATATGATACCGTTTCATACATTTCATTACATGTTTCATTACATAATTCGATGTTTGATAAAGCTTGTTGAATTATGTCATTGTATCTTCTTACGTCGAATTTTACGCTACTCTTCAATTCTATATCGGCATAAATTTCTCCGCCTGAACGCACAAAACATTGATAAAGTTCGTGTTTAATACTTAGTGACTTGGTGATATTTATGAAATTTTTTTAAAATCGTATTGCTCGTTTCATGAAACAATGTTTACTTTCACTTCGTAGTGTTCATGATTTCATTAATGGTCCAAATTGACGAATAAGAGCCGGATAATGTGAAAGGTAGTGGTGTTTTGGACGAAGAGGCTGTGGAAATAATGACCGTCGTAAATCAATGTAATTGCGAATAAGTGAATCTAAGTAAACAATATAAGTTTCATGAATCGCTGGAGAACATAATTATCTCGATGATTTGCGATAACAATAGAATGCATTTCCAAGTATCATTATCAATGTCATCAATTTTGTCATGAATTATTAACGGCAATAATCGAATAAAGGTAGTTTCTCACCTATCAGCACAGCATAGGAACAGCGACTGATCATCACCAGCAAATTGTACATACAGAAATAAAATTTGCTGGTGATGATCAGTTGCTGTGCTGATAGGTGAGTTATGACTTTAAACGTCCACATTTGACAAGCAGCTTGGTGAAACAGAACATAATTTGTCACGTTGATCTTCGGGAGAATATTTGAAATTTTCTATTCTCTAGTTTAATAATTTATACGAAAACCAATCCTGTTCCACAAGATCGTCAAGAAACACTTTCACGTCGTACGCAAGTACACCTTCGAATATATCGTATCATAAGCAAGGAGGTAAACCAGGAAGACAAACATGATAAAATTTTAGTTTGTAAAAGGCAGATTTAAATTTGATTCCCTGAATGATTAGTGGTTTTTTATTAAAGGTAGGGAATACGCATTAGTGCATACTACCCGACTAGAAATTTTAGTCAGGTTTACATTAGGGACGAACAAGGCATGCCGAATTTCATACGTGGGCCAAGTGAGGCAGTCGCATCAGGCCCGTATTACAAAAGTAACGCAGTTGTGAGTCCCTACCTAATTAGGCTTCCTGCTTAGGTAGTGGTTTGGAAACCACACTCGCAGGTGACAACCCAAACCTAATGTGGATTGAATTTGACTTCCTAACTAGGCAGTGGTTCGGGAACCACACTCGCAGGTGACAATCTAAACCTAATCTGGCTCGAATTCGGCTTCTTAAGTAGGTAGTGGTTTGGAAACCACATTTTGCAGGTGACAACCTAAACCTAATCTGACTCGAATTTGCCTACCTAACTAGGCAGTGGTTCGGGAACCAAAATTTCAGGCCTAAACCTAATCTGAGCTGAATTCGGTTTTCTCTCTATGCAGTGGTTCGGAAACGAAATCTGACCCTAGTTTTGTTTCTTTAGCCAAAACCATACTTTCATGGGTTGACTTACTAATGTCCCCAGGATTTACTTTTCAGGAATTGTCGTTGCAGTTTAGATAGAAAGTAATTTTTAATTTGATTTAACTTCTTAATTATTGTTAAAAAATAAAAATTGGTTACTCTTGACAAAAAAATTTTTTGTTTTAAAACCCAATTATTGAAAAAAATTTAAATTCCCCTTATTGAACACAATTGAAAAAAATTTCAAATTTCCAATACATATTCGATTTTTCGAAATAGTGTTATATCAAAACTGAGTTATATTAATTTAAATTATTTACCGTGTAATATTGAAACCGTGTTTTACAAGGATCGTGTTTAAACAAGGGGCGCCTGTATATTATAGTTACTTATTTATATTTAAAATAGTTTTAAATCGCACCTGAAGAAAGTGCGAAGTCACATGAAACATGTCGTGCTGATTAATATTTTAACAGAATCTTTTGATTATCAAGTGAAAAAATAGTATTATTAAGAAGAAAATAAATAATTAATAGCTTATAACTTTCTTAAAAGTAATTCGTAAAAGGTAGGAAAATTGGCGAATATTGATTGATCGCACTGTAAATCCAAAAGCGTTTTAATTTAAACAACTAATGCCCGATTGCACCACCTACCTTAAACATTAAGCTTCCCTTAAATCGCTAAGCCCCACCCTATTTCATTGCACCACTGAATTAAGCGCCCCTTAACTTATAACAGACTATCTAAATTTAAACCTCAGAAATCTACGGCTTAAACTGTCCCTTAACCTAAAATATCAAAAAAGAGTGACACCGTGAGCGAGCTTAGTTTGAATTTAGTGAAATACAAAATATATCAAAATGGATAATGATTTGTTTGAAGACGATTTAGAAATTCTTGAAATTGTTGAACATGGATTTATATACTACTACAAAATGATTTAAAATAAATTATAATTTTGAACATATTGTATAATTTTGTAGGTGTTGGCGTCTATCAATGTCTACAAATAATATTTTGTAAAATTTTGTTAACTCCTCTTCTGCATCCAGAAACAGAATCACAACAAATATACAACGAATCCCTCATTCGTACCCGCAATACAGTCGAAAGACTATTTGGGGTATGGAAATGAAGATTTCCCATTATGGCATATGGGTGTCGTTAAATAATATTATTAAACAAAATAATAAATTGATTTTAAAATTTTTATATACCTATTTATAAAAACTAATTTAAAATAAATTTAAAAACAAAATGCTTTTTATTTAATTTTTCAGGGCTTTGCTTAGCGCAATCTTCTTCAATTCTAAATCAATTTTGATAATTTTTCCTTTAAAATTAGAAGTTTAAATTTAAAATTATTTAAATTCAATAAAGATAACATGAATGAAATCTAATGTTCTTTTTATTCATTGTTTATATTTCTGCATTATTTTTGTTTTTCAAGTTGTTTTTCAAAATTAATAATTAGAGAAACATGAATTTGCAGTTAAGTTTTTACGGGTTAATTTCCTATGTTCGGCTAACCATTGAGCACCAGGCATATCTGAAAATTTTTTATAAAACTTTTACAATTTTGTTGTTGTAATCGTTATCAGATTTTAACTTTCCATCGAATTCATTAAACTTTGAAATTTCCTGACATGGAAGTTTTAAATCATCATCTTCTTCATCTAAATCAATTCTAATGGAACTGGTTGCAACATAATTTGATTCAATTAATCTCTTAATTTCCAGTATGTTACCTTTTAGGTCGTTAAAATTTTTAAGTAAAGAATTACACTGAATGGAGAGAATTTGTTGATTCTCTATGAGTGGATTTAATAATTTTGAAAGAGTATTGGCAAGCTCATCTGGAATGAAATTTTAAGAATTATAAAATATAGATCGTTTATGACTACACTGAACAGAAAACTGCAATAATTTTAATTACACCTTGATCACCCACTGATTTACGTCACTGATCATATTATGTAAAAATTCTTTGGACAAGAATATATTTTACTGAGCATCATCAACTAAATAATTTTTTCTTATTAAAAGTATTTTTCCGGTCAGTATATTATAGAAACTATAGCAATTGTAAGTTATAACTAAATAATCTATTGTAATATACCTGTGTCTTGATTAATTCTTTTGGCAAAATTTGCAACCCACTCGTGCCAGCAGCAGGTTCCACCGTATTAATGTCTGTTACCAATATGTCACGATTAATGTCAAGTGGGTCGTCAGAGCAAATGTCAGAGTCACTTGAACTTGAATCGGTTCTACGAGTCTTTCCACGAATTGATTTAGTTCCTGTTAATTTAAATTTTGAATTAATGGATATAAACTATAGATATATATATATTTGGGTTAGTCATGTATACATTTTAGATCAATATAATACATTCACTATACAACATTAAGCTGCTTTCCCAATCCCAATCTCCATACCTCTCGATCCTGTACCATTTCTTCATGTAGCCCTCTAAGCTGCATTGCCTTACGCATACCTTCATTCCACGACTTTCGGGGGCGTCCTATCTTATTTTTTCCTGGTGGTCTCCATAAGAACACTTTTTTTGGCAATCTTTTATCTTCCATACGCAGTAAATGTCCAAACCATTTTAGGCCTCTTATTTCTATCCTATGTACTACATCCTCCACCTGTGTCATTATGTTTCGGATTGTCTCGTTTCTTACTCTTTGCGTTCTTGATATCCTGGCACTGCGTCTCAAGTAGTCCATCTCTACTGCTCTAAATCTTCGTTTTTCGTGTTCTTTCATTGCCCATACTTCACTTCCATATGTGAGAACGGACTCCACCATTGTTCTACCAATTCTTTTTTTTGTGGCTTTAGAAATATTCTTGTCCCACCAGACCGAATTGAGGGATCCCAGTACCTTCCGTGCTTTCAAAATTCTTTGATCCATTTCTGCTTTTCCAACACCGTCTTTATCTACTATCGCTCCCAAATATTTAAATTGATCCACTTGTCGGATCTGAGTTCCATCACCCACCAAAACCTCAAATCTAGCATCCGATCCCATCACAAGATATTCTGTCTTTTCCAAGCTGACTTCTAATCCCCACTTTCTATATTCCGTATATAACCTTTTTAGCATGTACTCCATATCATAGGAGTCTTGTGCCAGAACTGCCTGGTCGTCTGCAAAGCTTAGGGTATATATATATGTATTGTTTATTGGTATCCCCATCCCTTCAAATGTTCTTTTCCATCTTCTAAGCGCTATTTCTAGATAAGCATTGAATAGCAATGGGGAAATACTGCAGCCTTGCCTTAAACCCTTGGTTACATATATGGGTTCTGATATATAATTTCCCATTTTAACGTAAGCCACACTATTTTTGTATAGTTCGTGAATCATTTGCAGCGTATGAGTTGTTGTTCCAATTGTTCTCAAGGCCAGCCATAATTTACTTCTCGGTATGCTGTCGTATGCCTTTTTAAGGTCTATAAACGTGACATGTAACTCCTGGCCTTTACTTTTTTTTTTTTCCACTAATTGTTGTAAAATAAACAAATTATCAACGCATGAGCGACCCGGCATGAATCCACTTTGATCTTCTGCGATATAGCTTCCAATCTCTTTTCTAAGTCTTTTTTGTAAGATTTTTCCCCATAGTCTGCTGAATGTACTTGTCACACTCAACCCCCTGTAGTTGTTAGGGTCTTTTCTGTTTCCTTTTTTGTATAGTGACGAAATGTAGCTATTTTTCCAACTATAGATGATAATCTAAAATATTGGTGTAGGTTGAAGTTGTTATTTAACAACATTTTACTTTAAAAATTAATAATGGAAAAAAAAGATGACGGAGAAATAATTCAAAATAACCAAACTTGATTTTTTTTTTAAATACTTATAAATTAATATTATTATTTTAATACGATTTTTGATTGAAACAAGTCTTAAGAATCAAATATGTATTTTGACTTACGATATTTGTTTGTACCAGCTTTTCGATTTTTTTTGGCTGATTTTTTTTAAAAGAATTCAATAACCTGTCTCAGAATTTTGCACAAGTAGATCACTGGCATCTAATAGAATAAAGTACAGAAATTAATATTTTGTAATTTCGGCAATCACGATAAATACGGATAGTATAGTAAGTGGCGGATTAAGACACTTGAAAGTTGAAACCCTTGCGGTCCTAAAGGGTAGGAGAGGAGTGAAGACTCCACGAACGCCGCAGGCAGTAAAATTTGAGTTTTCAAGGTCGACATAGTTTAAACGTTAGACATTTTTGAAGATATTATTGTAACACAAAAGTGGCTATAAAATTCTTATGAAATTTTTATCAAATAAATGCTTTCAATGGCTACGAAAACGGAATTAAATATAAGCCTTGTAACGTGTCAAAATTAGTTTTGACCGTTTCATTTCTTTTTCAAGCTACGCCGCTGGATCGCTTTAGTTTTTGAAAATATATGTGGTTTTGATAAGCGGCATTACACGGAAATTTCGTAAGGAATGGACGTGTAATCTTGGTGTTTGTCCATTTTAGTTTCTATTTGTTTTAATTTCATTTAATTTTGCCGGATTAGCGGCACCCAGGTTACTGGTAGTTCGTTACAATTATTATTCGTTATTTGGTTTATCAACTTTATGTTTTCGTCGTCGTGAAATGGAGATTTATCTATGTTGGAAATCTTTTATCCACCCATATGGTTTCTTACCTTTATTTTTGGCTTTACGATGACATTGTTTTTTTAACGTCACCTGTTGGAAGAATTGGGGGGCTGACGAAATATTTTGAGTGCGAAGAATGGTTTATTTTACCCTTTTTGAATTTTGATTCCTGATGGTTGGTTTTTGTTCACAAGAGGATGTTTCCTTGTGAAGTGTTTATTCCGGATGGGTCAAAATATCATTTCAAGTTGGAGAGCCAAACTTTGCAGATTTTCCTTTTTACCATCTTTATATTTTGGGATGTCACACCTCAACTTTCAAGCAGATGATTTGATTTGAAGATGCTTCTGTGGAGATTAATTGATTTGTAGTCACACTTACTCGTTTGATGAGTCTTGGAACTGGCAGGCATGTTGATTTTTTAATGAGTATTTTGTGTTCTCTATTTTGTAGACTTTCATTCCTGGATGGTAGACCAATTGAATGATGAAGTAATGTTGTTGATTTCGAAAGGTCCTGACGGATGAAATATACTTGCCGAGTCGCGAAATTGGTGGTACTGCATTCAGGGTAAGTCTGATAGAGATGCATATACTTATTTATTGATGATGCTGTGTGCCAGGTTTTATTTTGAGTCAATAATCCCGAGTATTTAAAATTCGGTGTGCGATTAATCTTTGCTGGAGCATAACTTCGATTTTGTTGGGTTATCCTCTTCAAGGATACTCAACTGTATTTTTTTGACTGAGTTTACCCTTCAGGTAGATGTCGGTTCTTCAAATTTGCCATTTTTTTTGTTTTTTGTTTCCTAGTACATAGTCCTCAATTACGTGCTAGTTTTCATTTCCCGATTATGTGTGTGTTTTATGTTTTACTCTTAATTTAGTGAATTAATTAAACATGTCGACCTCAACTATTTTTTTCTATCTTTGTTTTTACAATAAATCGACTCTTCACTACTTCTTAGTTTTATTTGTATCAACTGGCGTCCACTTTAACATCAATATTTCCATTTGGCTGAGATGAGTTCTGAGTATGAAAAGGACCTAATGGAACCGAATCCACCGAAGCCTTAACCCATAATTTTAATAATAATTTCGGGCCCCTTTTCTTCTGCAGAGCCCGGGACGGTGGCCCCCTCCCTTAATCCGCCACTGAGTATAGGGCGGTCCATCTGTTGCGTGTTTTTTGAAGGTGAAATTCAACACAACATATTTATTTTGTGAACAAAAGTAGTTATTAATCTTTATTGAAAATGGAAGCTGTATCTATGTCAATTATAATATGAAACACAAGATCGTACATGTGACAACAACTGCTCCGGTTACAGGCCATCAAAATATTCAAAAAATTTCGATAATTTTTTGCTAAAGAATGGGATCAATATGGCTTCAATTTCAGCTCGAATATTGTGTTGGTCTTACATTATTCTTGGATTATTTGCATAGACCGGCATAGACCTAACATTTCATATGAATCCCACACAAAGAAGTGCAACGGTGTCAAATTGCATGAACTGGGCTACACGATTTAAATAATAATAAGAAGTTTATTTAGCTAATGCTATTTACATATACATAAATATTTTAAATTTAATTTCACAAAAAAGTCTCCTTAATATAGCAAATCAATTCATTTTTAAAGTCCTATAATAATTCTTGCATTCCTTTAATACAACAGGCAAACCATTATATAGCAGTAAACCCATGAAAAGAAAGAAACTATGCGTTCTAGATGAGCATGTTACATTTACATAAAAATTGTCTTGTTGTCTTGTATTATATGTGTGCACCTCATTCACACATCTTAACTTATCCAGTAAGTATGTTGGAGTCATACCATTTTTAATTTTATAGACAAAATCCAAAACCCTGTATCTTATTTGCTGTGAGACATTCATTAGATTCAAAGTATTCAACATATCTCTAATTGGCGTATATCTACTACATTGAAGCATAACTCTCATTGCCTTATTTTGAATTTTTTGAAACTGTTGTGTGTCAGCTTTACTCATATTTAAAAACAACGTTGAACAAAACTATACATGTGGACTTATCAAAGATTTATACAATAGCACCCTTGTAGATGCACACATATTATCTGAAATGCGTCTCAGGAAAAACACCTTACGCGACATTTTTTTCATCACATAAGCAAAATGCTTTTTAAAATTTAAGTTCTCGTCTATAATCACTCCCAAATACTTAATTTTTAATACTCGATCTATTTCATTCCCATTAACAATAATTTTTAATCGTTCCATTTGAATATTTCTCAATATACTTAGTTTGCCCAAAATAATATATTTAGTCTTAGTAAAATTAACACTTAAACTATTGTCACATATTCATTGAAATATCTTTGCCAATTCATTATTTAACACTTCAAACATTTGACCTAAATTTGTTCCGGATATATAAATCATAGTATCATCAGCGAAGATCTTTATTTTACAGTCTTCCAAACAATTTGCAATGTCATTTATGTACAATATAAACAAGTATGGACCCAAAACTGTTCCTTGCGGTATACCGTATTTGGTAAATAACTCATTCGAAATAGTGTTTTTATATTTCACTTTTTGTTTTCTATTTGTTAAATAGCACTCGAACCAATTTAATAATATACCCTTTATTCCCATTTTTTCAAACTTTTTTAAAAGTAAGCTCCTATCAATCGTCTCAAATGCCCGTTTAAAATCTAGAAATATTGCTAATGTTATTTTACCATTATCTATACTCCTGTTCCATTCTTCACAACAATCAATGATAACTGACTCACATGAATGATGTTTTCGAAAACCCGATTGATTCTGTATCAGTATACCATTATTCTCGCAGTATTCCTTTAATTGATCAAGCACCTCATGTTCTAAAATTTTCTCATATATGGGCACTAAATTAATGGGTCTATGTTCCTCACATAATTCTGTATTTGTTACTTTAGGTATGGGTACTATACATGATGTTTTCCATTTTTCAGGAAAGTTTCCACTTTTTAACGAAGTATTCACTATGTTAAGAAAAAATTCACCTACGACATCGTACGATTCTCTAATTATTTTAGTATTTATAAGCGTATCTAAATCAGTAGTGTTTTTTAAATTTTTAATAATCTCTCTTACTTTTTTCATCTCAATAGTCTCAAACTTATCCCATTCCTTTATTGGTTTTATATTCTCTAAGACTCGTTCATAATTACTTCTAAATGGAATTTTTGAGTTTAGTTCTTCAATACTATTTAGAAAGAATTTATTGAATTTGTTTGCTACACTCTTTTCATCTCTTTCTTCCTTTCCTTCAAATTTAATGATATTTTGTGTTCTTATATTTTTTCCTGGTAACAATTTTTTTAATTCTTCCCACATCAGTTTATTATTTTTATTTTCTGTTATCAAATTATTGTAAAAATTTCTCTTATTAGTACGAATTGCACATGTTACCTAATTTCTATAGTTTTTGTAATTTTCCCAATCTTCCAGAAGTTCTGTAAATTTTGCTTTTTTGTACAAAAAATCTCTCTCCGTTATCAATTTTCTAACCTCGCAATTAATCCTTTTATTATCAAAGAATTTATTTTTTATCTTGATCATTTCAATTGGACATATATCGTCAATAGCATCCACTATATTGCCTATAAGTGCATCCTCTCTATCTGAAGCTGAAATATTCTCATCCCATTTCTTTTCCAATAGACGTTCTTGAAATTTTTCAGTACTATAATTTTTTAAACTTTTTCTCATTATATATATGTGTTCTTCTTGTATTAGTTTACCTTCCATCTCTATTGTCAATATATATAATGATCACTTATTCTGGGTACTTTTTTTTTTTTTTTTTTTAAACAAAAATAACAAAAATTTGGGTACAATATCTAGAAACTATAAATTGTTTAATCAATTTTTGGAAGGGCAGTGCCATCGTCAAAGCCAAGCCATCTAGCAGCGGGTTTAAAACGATGCCGTGTGCCACGAATGCACATACTGTTGGCACGTATAATAGCTACACTTATTCTAGCTTTGAGCCAGCCCATTATAGTGCTAAGAGAACGATTCCACCTTTCGGATAAGGTTTCTCCCATGTGTTTTATGAAGGAGGACATTTGGGGTGCAAATACGCCATCTACCGATGTTACAACTGGTGTGAAGGTTGTATTTTGCACTTCGCAGGCAGTAGAGTACTTTCTCTGTTTTTCGTCTTCATGTGATCGTAGGACAGATATTACTGGACGTGAGAGGTAAGAAGGAGCATCGGTGTCAACAACACGTATATCAAATAATGCCTCCCTCTGAGCATCCCATACGCCACGGCAAGATAGGTCTGCACGTATTCCGCTGTCATTTTCGGAAACGATTGGTTCTTTTTTTACGTTGCCCCAGGCTTGTTGGTGGCAAAGTTCACAAAAGAGATCTCTAATCTCATTATGTCGCCTTGTGATTAGACCACCAGTTTTACAGCAAAGCGCATGATCTATGTTGAACTGGCTGTTGCCGCAACCGTCACATGACTGTGGCATGGAATTTGGAATTCTATGGTAACGTATTATTCTGGGTACTTGATGAATTTTAAATTTTAATTCCTTATTGTTTGTAATATAAGCTGTATTCTTTTTACCTATTTTAAGTGAGATTGTACTGAGATACTCAGTACAACTGAGACGAAGTGAGCTGAGCCGAACAGAGATTAACTGAGACAAAGGGAGAAAAACATAAGGTGAAAAGAACAACAAAAATACACTACCAACCCATGATACAAAAATTACATTCCAATCATATTGTAACAAACCGCCTTCAACATTTTTATTAAAATATATTACGAATCTAATGAAATATCTAAATGATGTACATGTTATATTATTTAATTTAAATGTTAACTACACAATCATAAATGTCACAAAATTTCAAATGTCACAATCTTTTTAAACCGACCAATCCGGGCTATTTCCCAACTTATCTCAGTTGTAACACTTTGAAATAGCAAGATCAGTTGGGTTAGGGAGGGAGGTAATTTTCTCAGTTAAAACTCAGTTCGGCACGGCACAGTACTTCTATCACAACGGTAAAAAGAACACCCATTTAACTGAGTAACTGAGTATCTCAGTACAATCTCACTTAAAATAGGCAAAAAGAATACAGCTAATGTAATCAATAATTGTTTCACTTGTCTCAGTTACTCTGCGATATATGGATCTCCCTATGTTCATTAGAATTTATACTGTGTTAATCTATGAAAAAAAATTATTTATGACTTACGAGAAATTTCTTTAGGGTTGCTATCGAAATCGATACCTGCAGCATCAATATATTTGTTGGTAATTTCTTTTGGTACTTTCTCATATTTGAAAAATTCTTCATCGCTTTTAGCTTTAAGTTTTGCAGATGCTTCATTATCTGTAGAGTAAGCGTACGATTCATACTGCAATTTGTCCATAAATTTTTCAGCTTCATCGTATGATTCTATAAATAATAATCGATAAATTATTAATTACAAAAACCTCATTAATAATATTTTCACGAAAACTAAAAAAATCGTTCTTGCGCTCGAAGGTTAAAGAGTATTGCTGAAAAAAAATAGAAATGTTAAATAACTAAACTTACTTGCTCTTCCACGAATCTCAATAAAGTAAGATGGCCAATCACTTTCTGGTTTTACACAATTTTTTATCATAAACTTTAACAATTTAGTCTTTTCTTTGTTATACGGGGGAGGCATAAATTTACACTTTAATTTTTTATCAGTTTCCTCGAAATAAATCCAAGAACTAGGCACTATGTCTATTTCTTTCTTTTCCTCACTTTCTAAAAATATCACTAAGCGATATTTTGATTGAATTAAACCAACCGACATTTTGATTTTTGAAAACAAAAATATAGATAAATATCAAATACAAATTTAATTAAAATAATTAAGAATGTACACAACCGTTCTCCACATAAGATTGTTTAGTAACTAAGGCACTGTAATGTAAGGACCAACTTGTGATAACGTATATCAACTGTTGCTGAGGTATAGTTTTCTTTTTTCTTTTTCAGCACTTTCTTCTTTCTTTTCTTTCATTTCTAAGACCACAAGTTACAATAGTAGCACTATTTATAATTTATTTTTCTTTTGTAGAATGTAACAATTATTTTAAACGAAAAATAAACTCGATTATTCAGGATTAAAAATTTAAAAATTAAATTAAGAAATAAAAAGTTCTATTTACATGTGTAGATAGTAATGGCATTACACATAATTTTTCTTTATTTTCACTACTTAAATCAATGCACACCATTTTTTTCCTAATATCGGTAATTTTATATGTGTTCATTATCTCATTTTTTTCACTAACATTCCACATTTCTAAGTCTTTCGAATCACATGGATAGGTAAAGATGTCATTTCTTTTTCTCAATTTTTTTCCGTAAATTTTTACAGTATCGTCTCCCAGGGATCGGAAAATTTTTTTAATTTGTAAAATTTCCTTATTTTTTAATAAAACGATATTATCTGGAGATTTAGAAGTTAGTACAACATTTTTGAATTTTAAGCGTTTAATAATTGATTCATTATTGATATTGTCGTGGTTTAATTATTCTTTTAATATTTGAATTTTCTCTGGTAACTTGGGTTTTGAACACTGACATTTCGTTGAATCGACGGCAGAATAAATTGAGCAAGTGGTTTATTGCCACTTCTCAAAAGTTTTTTAATTTTTCCCAGTAAATTTTCAAAAGGATAGCTTGATATCACGGATAAACAACATTTCATGAATTCCACACATCGTCAGCGAGGTGGATGAGGCTATGAATATTTCCAACAAGAAACTTCATAGTATAGAGTTGTAATATAGTTCTTGGTATATTGTCGTTTCCTGTAAGTAACAAGTAAGGTTAAGTTACGCCCAGATTCATAGACAAGTACTAAGTTCTAAGTAAGGCATTTCGCGTCGAATTTGTTTTTGATGCAACTTTATTTACTCGATTCATAAGGGTCAATTTAAAAAGCTAAGTATTAAGTATCAGTAAGGCCTTGTCTATGAATATGGCTGTTAAACGCCTTGAATGATATCGTACTTTATTGAAATCTAACTAGCAACTGCGCGCTAAACAAACTGCAGTTGCATTCATGTGAACGCAGACATGCGCTGTATATTAAACATAATCAACATTATGTTACAAGAGTAAGTGCTTGTTCACAATGTACGTAAGACATAAAACGTACATAAGCGCAAAACGTAATTTGTACATAAAACCAACATAAGCCGTAAAATTGTTCACAATGTACGTAATATTTATGTCAACATACGCATGCGCAATCGACCAAAAATATTTTTAAATTCAAACTATTGAAAATAAAATTGCATCAAATTAATTATTTTGGCACTTATTTGCTTAAAATATAAGTTCACAATTCTGAATTAAATCAATAAATAACAAATAAACTTATTTTAAGGACTTTAATTGATAAAAATTATGTTATGTCAATTTAATTCAATTTATAACCAAATACTACCAACTTCAAACCTCAAGTTTCACTTGAATATATAAGATTTACGTAAAACGTACATAAACGAAATTTGAACATAAAAACTTCGTAAACGTAAAAGCTCCGTAAGCACATTGTGAACACTGCATTGATTTTACATATGTTCAACTTTACGTCTTATGTATGTTTTATGTAGGTTTTACGTTTTACGTACATTGTGAACAAGCACTTAAGGTGCAATATTTACAAATGATATCAAAAGATATCTTGCATGTTGCACTTTTTTCAATGCAATTTCATTGGAACACAGTATCCTACATCCAACGTGCAAAAGTAAAAAGTGCTTGTAAATAGTTTCAGGTAGAATTTTTTTAAATACAACCGGTCCCGCATATAATAACAAAAATTGTAGCTCTGTTGATTTAAATTTATGAAAATCGGCCAACGAACGTGTGCTTCTTTGAAAATCCGATGGCACTTGAATTTTGGTTAATAAAGTAGACAACCGAGTTTTATTATTGTTACTTATCTTCAATTTTTTATCGATATTACCATCTATCCAACACTCTAACAACTTCTTCATCACTCCTAAAAAAAGTAAGTGCATTGAATCAAGTACAAATTGATTTACTAAGTTTATTTTAGGATTGATAAGAAGCAAAGGTGACACTCCAAGGTGATGTTCTTTATTACATTGATCCCTAAAAGAGTAATCAGTTCTTGGTTCATAGTCACCTATTAGAGGATAAACAGTACGTTTTTTATATCGTGTACCTGCTACAGTGCATCTCTCACAAGCATAATATCCTCCGTGATTTTTCATGCATTTCAGTAGTGACCGTGCAGGTCTATCACACACAAATGCTTTTATGGAAATGTTAAAAAATACATTATTTAGTGTGATTCCAGAAGTTTGTAATTCATTAATTTCATTTATAAATTTTTCTAAATAACGTTCTATATTGCTAGGCTTACTATTTCCACAAAAAATAGCGATAGGAAATGGTTTATAATGATTATGGTGACTAAAAACCTGGTCAAGAATAGGCCACAGCTGTTTTCTACTTGATTTAAATAATGGCACAGCATCAACATTGATGTAATTCGTTATTATTTCTCATGTAATTTATCTTTTATACATTTCTCTAAATTTGCTCGAATTCCAAAATATACAAACTCTTCATCATCACCAAAATTTTCAATTTTGTAGTTAACACTATTTGTGCGTAAAAAAGTTTTGGCAGCTTTTGGTAAGCCAGGAAAAAATCGTGGTCTCAAAATGTCCATAAGTTGTTCTAATCGAGTATGAGGAATAGGAGGATTTATTAATGCCCATTTCCGAATTTCTTCAATTTCATTTGAATTGTCTAGTGCATCATTTATTTCACTTTCACTATCGGAATCTAAGGTAGTAAGGTTTTTAAATTGTTCGTCAACACTAGATTCACTGCTGCTTTCGTTATTTTGTTCAATTGATTGTGAGTCACCTAACATCGGTTGTACTTCACTCATTTGCTCACAAATGGAATTTGAACCGGTAGCACAATCACAATCAATATTATTTGTCGATAATAAATTACTGCAGGATATCCCAACGTTACGAAAAATAGGATCTACATTGTTTTCAACATTAAGTATCATATCAGATTCTTCTACACAAGATAATTCACGTCGGGCCTTACGGAATTTTTCGGACCTTAAACGTGCAAGTTCACGTTTTCGGAAACTTTTATTATGTGATCTAAACATATTCACGTGACAATAGTTACCAATATTATTTCAGAATAGAATAAGTTGGTTGTAGCACAACTAACGATTAAAGAACTTTCATAGGTTTTCCAACGAAAACATGAATCTCGAATAAACAGTGAACACTGAACATGTTGATATATGCATATTATTGTGGAAAGTTAGCTTTGAAGCCAACGTCCTTCTCAACCTAAAAAGGTCCGGCCAGCTACCGCTAGTCGGAAGAGCAAGAGATCTCCGGAGTGGGTTCCGTGGTTTTTAGTGGCAGAATAAAATAAGCTGATTTTAAAATAAATGAAAAGTAATTGGCTTTATTCAATGCTACGATTATTGTTATCGTGACAAATTTCACGTGCTGCAGGTATTGTTTTGTGTTCATATGTCAGGCTTCAGAACTTGAAATTTTATTTAAAATAAAAAAATTGGAATCTAAATTTCAATTTCATCAGCCACCCTGGTGTCGATTATGTAAAAACAAAAAAATAATTTTTTTTATTAAATAGATGTAAAATGTTTAGAAATAAAACAAAATGTTTCCCATTCAAAGTGGACACTGACCTTCAGGTTCTTCTTCACGTTGGGATGTTCTTCTTCACGCTGCGATGTAACAGATTTTCTTCTTTAACTAAAATTCCAAATCCAAATGGCCGCCATAAAATGTATCTCCTCCTTAATGTTATTATTATTCAAATTGCAGGTAAAACGCACAACTGCGCCTGTTGTCTATACGGTATTACCAAAATACCAGCCTTGGCACTGTGCAAAAACTATTCGTTTTTCAAAAAAATCCAAGATCCAAACGCCTCCAAATATCACTTTTTTGGACCGCTTCAAATTTTACTCGCTTATCACGCCCCAGACGGTTGGGACCTTATCTTCTTTCCTTTTTCAAACTTCGTAATACTAAATATTCTAGTCAAATTATTTCATACAGGCACTGAACTAAATTCTCAACCGCACTTGTTTTATTTTTCATCGCCGAACTTTTCATCAACATATCCACAACACGTAAAAGGTGTAAAAGTAGTGTTTGAAGTAACAAAAAAAAACTGCCAATTGCAACATTGAATAAGAAAACCTGTTTTGCAAAAAATAAACAAAACTTTAAATGAAAAAATAAAAAAAATATTATATTCTGCCACGAATACCAATCGGTTACACCACAATATATTAAAAATTAAAGTGGGGAGACTGACACATGCTCAAGAACCAAGATTTTCAATTCAAGTTAGGCCATGCCACAAATTTTCCTAGTTACATTCGATTACATCATTCCTAACTTTGGCAAGCTCTTGGTTACTGTCACAAGATATCAGTTAGGAATTCCAATGGTATGTTAAAGTTAGGCCATGCCAATGACTTTCCTTAGTTAAGACCGACTTTAGTAGACCAAACTTCGGTAAACTTTTGCCTACTGTTATTAGGTACAAATCAGGAACTCCAAGAGTATGCCACACTTAGGCCATCACACATACTTTCCTAGTTATATTCCATTACATCATTCCTAAATTCAGCAGGCCTTTGGTTTTTTTTGTTTTTTGTTACTAGTCTGGAATTCCAACAGTATGCCAAAGTTAGGACATGCCAATGAATTTCCTACTTAAGTCCGACGTTAGTATACCAAACTTTGGCAAACTTTTGCCTACTGTTATTAGGTACCAATCAGGAATTCCAAGAGTATGCCACAGTTTGGCCATTCCACAGACTTTCCTAGCAGCAACCGACTTTCACATTCCTAACTTTTGCAAGTCTTTGATTATCCAGATAAGGTAGAAATCAGGAATCCCGAAGATATACCTAATTTCGACCATGCCACAGACTTTCCTAACAACAACCGACTTTTGCATGCCAAACTTCGATAAGCTTTTGGTCATTGTTACTTGGTTTTAGTTAAAAATTCCAAAGATATGCCTAAGTTAGTCTATACTCTTGAGTTCCTTATAAGAATGTAGTTGGAATTTCTTCGACATGTCGTGTTTCAGTTTGCCTAATTAGGACGGGATAAGGTTACAATTAGGCTTGCCACAGTTCGGAAGGCCTCATTAGGCCCGAATTGATTTTTCGGCATGTCTCACTGGTTTTCTAGTATGGTAGTTGGCGCTACCATAGAAAAACATACTAACGTAGAATGTAACTTTCGGGTTACTAAAACTGAATTGGGAAATATTTATAGGAACAAAATTAATAAGCGACAATTGATTAATGGGTGAGGTATTTTAAGCTTTTAATGTTGTATAGTTTATAAATTACAAGCATTTGAAAGTGCAATATATTTGAAAAAAAAGTCAACAGATTTTGACGAAACTACTTCACCCCAAAGGTAACTAAACACTAAATTGAATTAGAGAATATCAGAATCGTAACAACAATATTTTTGCCAATTTAGAATTTTGTTGCAATATTTTTTGGTTCCAATTTCTATAGAAGAAGAAGGGTGCAATTTTACCAAAATTTTGCACGTATTTATTTTAATTGCTTACAAGTAAGTAAAAAGATTTTATTATAGATACCTATAATAGATTGGTATACATAATATGTATCTACTTATGTATGTATGTATTATAATCAAGTTTGTAAATGAAGTTTTTGCAATGCAATTTAATACCTAGATGTGCATTTGTCTCGTACGTAATACACAATTATTCTTTTCCAATTGAATTGTTTATTGCAAAAATTGAATCGACAATGTAAAATTTCTGAAGTCACTATATAGTGCATGCGATAAAGACAGTATGAAATTGTAATTTTTTATTGTTTAAAATTAATTTTTTTTCTATTATATAAATTTAAACATAAAACAAGTTAATAAATAATATCTATCTGATGAAGGTACAATTAGTACCGAAATATTAAAAGAATTTATATAATTTTTGCGTTTAATTAACTTGTTTTATGTTTAAGTTAATAATTGTTTTTTATTTTAGATAATGTCAAATCATTCTCCAACAGAGCCGGATTAAAGATATGCGAGGCCCGGGGCTAACTGTTTTGGAGGCTTCTAGGCTTTGGATGCTTTAACAAAATGCGCCGGATGCGAAAAGTTTTCATTTTTCTAGGTCAACCGCGCTTAGATCAAATGTAAAATTTTTGAAAAGATAATAATTATTATACACAGTTTATTATACTTTTTTTTATAAAATTCCAATCAAATGTCTAGGTATTTTTCTTTATAATAATGTTAATTCTAGTAAGAAAAAGTCATTTTATTTTACAAAATTTTACTGTTGTAAAAATATTAAAAATTATAAACAATTACAAACTAAAAGTAAAATTTTAGGAGAGGACAATAAAATTTGACAATAACTGATATAATTATACGTGAAGATAATACTGTGCTTCAAAAGAAAAAAAAAGTTCGAATTTAGCCCCAACAATAACCGAAATATTTTGCGTTTAATTTACTCTGTTATTTGCACATTGCAGTCATTGCAAAATATCACCGCATGTTCCAAACAGAGGTGTTTATTGCATTTATTGCAAAAATACCTAGTTTTCCTGTTCATTTTTGAGGTACACATAATACATCTGCCAGGTATGGAATTTCTTGGCGTAGAAATATCGTCAGCGGTACCCTAAATTTCTTTAATTCTTATACTATTATTTGCAGTATAAATAATAAATGCATTAATTGCTGCAACATTTAAAAGGCTGTAGAAGATGACCATGGGCCATCTTCGGGTAGCTCTTGCCACATTATACGATGCACATAACTGGTCTACAACATCTACACCACATTTAGTCGAGTTGTAAAAGATAATAATCTCGGGTTTTCCTGTTTCTGGGTCGATTGCGTCATCGTGGTGCATGGTGGATATCAATAGAACATTTTTTTTTTTGGTATGTAAGACACCAGTGTACAGCGTTCTTGAAATGCAAACATGCTCGATGAAACTGGTCGAATTTTTCCCTTAAGAAATTCCTTGGGTATTTGTGGTTTATTTTTTTTTATTGTACCAACCAAAGTAAGCTGATGTTCCTCGAGAAATTTGTCTGCCAATTGCTTGCTGGTAAACCAATTATCAATTGTTAAATTTCGTTTTGTGCCTGAAATTGGTTCACACAAACATTGAACAACTTCCAAACCACTGTTTTCACAATAATAAGGGCCTTCAGGCTGTTTACCAACATATACCTCTAACTTTGCAGTGTAAAACATTTTTGCGTCTACTAGGGCAAAAATTTTTAACCCATATTTGTTAGGCTTACTAGGTATATACTGGCGAAAACCGCACCGTCCTCTGAAAGCCTCCAGTTTCTCGTCAATTGTGACATATTCAGATAGAGAATAATTTTTCTGACAATTTAAATTGAATCTATCAAATAATTCTCGAATGGGAGCCAATTTGTCGAATTTATTTCTATCTGAACGTGTCTCTTTATCGTCAAATCTTAAATGACGTAGCAATAGCCGAAATATTTCCAAAGACATGGTTAATCTAAACAATTCTATTGCAGTTCCATTGGTTTTCCACAATTCTGCCGAATTTAAGTGGTTTGATTTTCTGACACCTCCTAAATAAAGCAATCCCAGCAAAGCTTAATTTCTACCATATCAGTAGAATGGGCAGTTCTATAGGAAGCATCGTAATTTGCACTAGCAATATGCTGATTTGTATAATGTACTATCATATTTAGGAGATCAGTTTCCATAAAACAACTCCAAATATCAAATGTAGATTGTAATCCTCTAGCAGGTCCTTTTACTCCTGGAAAATGGGTGATAATATTATGAGCTAGAGTTCTACATTTCAAACTATTAGCATGTTTCTTCCACTTAGTAATTTTGTCACGACCAGTATATAAGTAAAGGATTTTTTACGATCCGCACACGTTTTCTTTTAGGACCTTCTTCTTCAGTTTCAGATAACAATTCTTGTTCAGACTCGCTATCTGTTAGTCGTTCTTCAATATGGTCCTCTTCAACAATGTCATCGTCGACGTCGTCATATTCAGTTACATAAGTATCGTTCGCTTCAAATAACTGCATAAGCGCAACTGTAAACGTAGAAATCGGATAAATTTTCCAATTGGAAAACTATTACTTATTAAAAATTTAAATGTTTTTGTAACGTTAGTGCTAACGTCGGTGTGTGAGACCGATATTGCTTATAAATAAAAAACAAAAGAACACTTGCACTTGCCGGATGTTACGAGACGTACTAAACTAGTTGATTTCAAGGTACTGAGAACCCCCGTCCTTCAGGTGTTCTCATATTAAATTTACAGTTAAAAATAGAAATCGTCGGTCTGTGACACCGATTGTTAGTACTGGAGGGTTAAGAGAAATTTTATATTATTAACAAATTATATTCTATTAACAGAAATTATATTTTATTTGAAGTAAAATAATATATTCGTCCAGGTGTACTTCTCCATAAATATTTCTAGAACATAAAATATTAAATAAAGCCCCCCAGTGGATGGATGTGATCTGCGAGTTCCATATTACAGAAATTGCAAAATAAGAAGAAATACATTTTATAGACTTGCATGCTTCAAGTATGGTAATTTTTTGTATTTCATGTTTATAACTTCTGATGAAGTAATCAGACTTTGTTTTTATCTACTAATGGGTCAAGTTATTTACACTAACCAATTAATGGTATATATATTGCTGTGATACGAAATTTTTGTAAAAGAGATTATTTATAAAAATCTATTTTTTAATGGATTGAGTCCATATTAAAAGTTGTTGGTCACTGGTTCGATGAAATCGTATTGGAGTACAAATAAAAATTTCGCGCCGTGATAAAACTTTTAAAATTTTTGCTAGTTGGTTTTGTGTGATTCTGCCTTAACAGATGTGAATATAGGAAAAATTGTAACTAAAACACAACAAAATACAAAAAAGAAAAACAATTGTAAGACTGTTCAGTAATTAGTTCAAAATTCAAACATCAGATTTAAAAATATGTTGGTATGAAGCAAAAGATAAGGGAAAAATGGACACTTCGACAGAGAAAACGAAAAAGATAGGTGTGGTCGGAGAGAAAGTTTTGTTAATAAATTGATAAGGAAGAATTTTGGATTGATTTGGCTTTGTTGCAAGATTTTGACCTACACGAAGATATTATGGTTATTTAATTATGAATGATTGTTGTTTGAAGAAAGATTGAAACAAATTATATTTCGTTGTTTTTTTTTTGAATTATTTGGATTGAGTTTTTTTTGAATTATTTGGATTAAGTTAACTGGATTATTTGGATTGAATTATTTGGACATCGTCAAGAAAACTTATGTTTTTCAACCAGTGTGGGAAAATTGAACGGACTGTATATGTGAGTAAATTGAATTTTGTAAATTATTGTGTATGACTTGTTTGATTTATGTTTGGACACGAAATTAACATTATTATCCTTTCCTAACGCGAATATTTGCCATTCTAGTTGAAAATTTTAAATATCTATTATTCGCGTTAGGAAGGATAATCACACATGACACCTGTCCTAAAAATCGAAAATTGTCGATAGAGCTATCACATTATTTGTTAAGATAGAATCAAATTTTGCTTTAAGCGCCAGTGTGCGGAATACTACTATTATTTGTTTTAATAATAAAAATTTTTATTTGTACCTAATGGTGTTAGTTTGTCGACCCGATGAAACTTTTATGTTAAGAGCTAACCCGTGGTGTCGGGCGATTTAATTCGCCACCATATCATAGCATCTTTTTATGGCGTCCCAACGTGTGAGGCAAAGGCAAAGTGGTAACAATTAGGTTAAACAGTGGGAATTAGGATAAATAGTAGGGCAAAATAGTAGCTTTTAATAAAAATGGAAGATCAAAACATAGTCCAAGAAATAGATGGGGAAATATCAACCCCTCCATTCACAAGTACGCGTAGGGGTACTGAAGCGAATTTAACTGAAGGAATGGATTCCTTTTTACAAGAAATGAGAGAAATGAATAAGGTTATTAGGGACACGCTTAATACAATGTCAAACAAAATAGATAAAAATGAACTATCAATCAATGAATTAGCGGGTATAAAAACTGATATGAAAACAATGGTGAATAAGATAGAAGATCTGAGCATTAAAATAACAGAAACAGATAAAAAATATGAACAAAATTACAATGAACTCAGAGAAAATTTTAAAAGCGAAATTAAAAACTTAGAAATTAAAGCAGTAACTAAAGATCAATTAGATAACGAAATATTAGAAATTAAAGCCGAAGTATATGTGCAAATACAAGAATTTTCATATGAAATAGATAAAAAACTAGATCTAACCATTAACGAACCACTAATAAACCAAAAATTATTAGAAATAGGCGAAAAAGAGTTTATTAAGGTGTCGGAAATGGAAAAATTTAAGGGAGAAATAATAAAAAATTTAAAGTCATTTGAAAGTGTTAGGGATCAAAAAGAAGTAATATTGATAAATAAACTAGAATGGCAGGGTAAAGAATTAGAACGTACAAATTTAGAAAATAAAAAAATTAAAGAAAACGTGTTGTCGGAGGTTAAACAGTTAATAAACGGAACATCATCACAAATAAATTCAATGGGGATAAATGAAAATTCTGCATTTTTACAAGACTTAAGTTGGAATATCACTCATGAAAATAAATTAAAATTTTGTGAAGACGACGGAATAAACCCGAAACAATTCATAAAAAATTTATCTCAAATAGTTTCTAAGGTTAATGACATATCTCGTTTAAAAAGTATAATTCAAAATACTATGAAAGGGAAGGCAGAACAATGGTATGGGATGATGTACGATAGGTTTGAAAATTTTGAGCAATTTAAAGAATTATTTTTAAATCGGTATTGGAGTGAAATCGAGCAACAAAAGGTTAGGGACAATTTAATAGGGTGTTTTCACTAAATTCGTATTTAATAAATTTGTGCTTTATTATATAAATAAAAGTGAGTATATTGGCATAATTATATTAAAAATCTATATATTTTACTATTTAACACTTAATTTGGCTTTTAAAGATGCATTAAAATGATCCATTTCAAATCAAAATCAAAACGGTCCTGATTGATCAAGTCATTCGTGACGTCAATGTTTTCCAAAAATATTGTTTTTCCATATGTGTAAACAGCGTATTATGCTTGGTTTTTTGGAAAGTTTTTAATTTACTTCGTTTTGGTGTGTTTTTAACTAAGGATGCTGTCAGAAGGGTTTGTGAAAGAGTCATCAAATAATTTACCATCAGTTAACATTTTTATGGTGATGGAATTTATCAAAAATTTAACATTAAATTATTCTTACTCTTTTTCGATTTTTTATTGAGTTTGATAATACGTATATGTAATTATGGAAATCAATGATTCGGGATACCTGTATAAGTCTTTAGTCTGTTTTTATTATCAAAGAAGTACCCTTCTACATTTCCAATTATGCATCTTTTTTGCCTTGTAGAAATGCGATTTTATTAAAATCACTGTCAGTTGTTGTGCTTACAACCAAAGAACTAGATTCTACAGATTTTATCGCTACTCCTACTCGGTTGGGAAAATGATAAACTCTTAAATAGAGAGTATTTGATTGGATAAGTACTCAAGTCTTGCTTCAATACAGATTTATGGGGTGAAGTAACAATATGTTCCACATTACTTTTAATATTACACGATTACTACAAAATGACGGTTTTACTTGTACTGGAATACTTCTAGTTTGAGGTGGTACTCCTGTAGTGGCCAAGACTGGAAAATTTGTTATAGTCATTATCTCCCAAGATAGTAATTTCTGATTCATTTACGACAGCGCTGATGCTTGGTTCATCAATATGGACAGCAGAAATATACTAGTTTTTGACTTTGGTGCATCTCATCGGACTGCTTTAAACCATTTTCTTTTATGATAAAGTTTAGGTGGCACAGTGATAAATATTTTATCGGGTGTATTTGCAGTCGTACTTTTACAATGTGGCACAAAACACGACTTATTTTGTATTCTACGCATTTTTGTCTACTTAACATAAATGTTATAAGTTATGCTCGAACATAAATGTATAAAACAAAATAATCAGTATAATCATACACAAATACAAGAAATACGAATGAAAACTCATCACAAATATGCGATATATATTATACAATGTTGATTTTTATATTACGAACAATGACGTATTTACTATAGCAACAGAGCATATTGTGTTTAACCGTTTACGCGGTAAATATCTGATTTTAAATTTCATTACAAAATTACTCAGACGTGAGACTTTCAAAATTTTTTTTTAATGTTACTTAGCTTATATGGTCACTTAACTACCCTCCTGCATACTTTTTAAAAAATGTGAAAAGACCCTATTATGGGAAAGTATAGGTACTATAGAAGTATAGTAAGTATAGAAGTATAGTAAGGTACTATAGTATAGTCTATAGTACTATAGAAAGTATGACCTATGTAGGAAAAATTATGCGGAACTAAAAATAAATCAGATACAACAATTAGATCCACCATATTTAGAAAAAGATATTGTTAGATATTTAGCAAGACATTTTGAAGAAGAAATTGTTAATCGCATAGGAATTGAAAACATTAATACGGTAACGCAATGTACTGAATTATTAAAACGATTTGATAACTTAATTCCACATAGGCAAAATAGTTCTCATAACAATTTTAGAAATCAAAGGGTCTTTAATTATCCAGATCAACAAAATTCAAACTACTATCAACAAGGTTCCTCAAACCAATCAAACGAAAATGAGTATCAAAATCGTCAAAATTTCAATAACAATTACTACAATCGTTCAAGCTATCATAGGCCACAATTTAACAACAGAAGTCAATCATACAATCAAGAAAGATATTTTCCCAATGAAAATGGAAATTATAACAGAAACAATCAAGGGGAAAGGAATTTCAGCAGTAATAATCATAATACTGGAGAAAGAAACTATCAATATCATGGTAATAGATTTAACAGGAGTAATGTAAATGAAAATAACCACGGAAGAATAAGGGCTGATATTAATCGAAGGAACGAAGATGGGGAAATTCAAAATGTTAGTATAAACCAGGTCAATAGCAGCAGAAATACACAAGAAGTAGGTGCTCAAGGAGCCACTGCTTTGGATTTTTAGAAGTGGACAAACCAAATATTTCCATTCACTCGTATCAACATCCACGAGAATTTTTGAATGATGAGAACATAATTAATACCGAAAATGAAAATTTAAAAACTTTACCATTTATAAAGACCAAAATTAACAACATAAAAGTAAATGCACTAATTGATACAGGAGCAGAATTGTCACTGCTAAATGAAAAAATTATAGAAAGTAACCAGAATGAATTTAAAAATTTAATTATGAAAACGAAAAGTATAAATTTAATAACCATAAATAATAAAAGAATTACTCAAGTTAATAAGAATGTTATTGCAAGAATTACTATTGAAAATGTGGAAATTGAAGAGGGACTTTTAATAATGAACGGATTAAAGGTAGATTGCATAATGGGAATGGATTTGATTGAAAAATTTGGATTGGTTATTGATGTACCGAATAGGATAATTATGATGCAGCAACAGAAAATAGAATGGATTGATGATATAGAAGATAAAGGGGGGAATATAATTGTTAATCAAATTTGTGGGGAAATTGATGAAGTAGAAAGGGAAGTTTATGATATTAATGAAAACAATTTTGATGGGGATGATGATTATGTAGAAGATGGGGAAAACAGAGTAAAAGGGTGGAATAATAAGAAAGATTTGGATGAAGTTAAAAAGATAAATAAAGTTGATAATAAGTGGGAAGGGATGGTTATAGATTGTGAAACTCAATATTTAGAATTTATAAAAAATGTGTTGCATCAAAATAAATCTTTAATAAATCAAGAATCCGGATACTTTAAAAATTATGAACACGAATTGCAAATCATCAATGAAGAATCATTCAAATGTCGAACATACCAAATTCCACATGCATTTAAAAAACAAGTTTGGGAAGAATTGTATAAAATGATAAGAGATGGCATAATAGAAGAAGCCACTACTGCTTATATTAATCCGATCGTTGTTGTAAAAAAGAAAGATGGAAACATAAGATTATGTCTCGATGCGCGAAATTTAAACGCGATAACAAAACCTCAATATCAATCTCCACAAAACATTGAATGCTTATTAGCAAAAATAGGTAATAACAGCATATTTTCGAAACTAGACTTAAAAAATTCATTCTGGTTGATAAAATTAGCAAAGAAATCAAGAAAATTTACAGGCTTTAGTGTAGATGGCCACACATTCATATTTAAAATGGTACCATTCGGTTTGTCCACATCAGCAGCAGCCCTTATAAAAGCAATGCAAAAAATATTAAAAAAATACGAAGAATTCTGTGTACATTATATCGATGATATGTTGATCTTTAGTAAAAATGAACAAGAACATAAAAAACATGTCAAAATAATTTTATCTACTTTGAATGAGGCAGGTCTTAAATTAAACTTAGAAAAGTGTGAGTTTTTTAAGAAAGTTGTCAAATATTTAGGGTACAACATTACTACTAACAAAATAGAAATTGACCAACAAAGATTGGAAGAAATTAAAAATTACCCCAGACCAAAAAATTTGCGTACCTTAAGAGGATTCCTAGGAGTCTTAAATTATTATAAAAAGTTTATACCAAATTATTCGGCAGAAACTATGCAGTTATTAAAATTGCTGCGTAAAAATGTGAAATGGAAATGGGATAAAAATCAAGAATTAGCTTTTCAGAAATTAAAATTAATCATATTCGATAACATGAGTTTAATTCACCCGGATTTTAATAAGAAATTTACACTGAAAACAGACGCGTCTGATTACGCGATATCGGCAGCACTCGTTCAATTCCATGAAAATATCGAAGTCCCAATATGTTTTATTTCAAGAACTCTTAGAGGTAGTGAAATACGTTATACTATTTCAGAAAAAGAAATGTTGGCCATAGTTTTTGCTCTAAATAAATTAAGATTCTATTTAATAGGTAATAAATTTGAAATCCAATCGGATCATGCATGTTTAACGTTTATGATGAAAACTAAATTTACAAATAACCGAATTTATAGATGGTCGCTATTGATCCAAGAGTATAACTTTGAAATTAAACATGTAAAAGGAAAAGAAAATGTGATTGCAGACGCCTTTAGTCGGAAAGATAATCCCGAAAATTTAAAAATGAAAGATATTTTAATAGCTATGAACACATTTCACTCCCGAGAAGCACCGTTTACAAGCAAATGCGTTAAAGAGTGCCAAAAACTTATGGAATTCATGGAATTGCGCGAAAAGTTAAAGTTAAATCCAATTTATAAAGGTTTTTGCTTAAAAAATGGTTACATAATAAAAATTTTAAATAACAACGAGTTGTACTTTGTAAACGAGAATATGACTAGGAACATTTGTTTGAGCCTTCACATAAAATTCGGCCATATGGGGATACGAAAAACTTGGTTGATGTTTAGGGAAACTTATTTTGCGAAAAAGGATATAAAAATTAAAAAAATTTAATAAACAATTGTAGTCTATCAGTGGTTTGCACCGGTTGTAGTAAAAAGTGATAGTTAACTAATCTTTAATTAAAGTTAATCAATAATTAAATTTGAAATGCTTTGCACCGCACGTCGCAAACTATTAATTAAGTAACCAATGATTAATCTAGGGTGGTAATACTGAAATCTGTCAACGTTTATCAATTTAAATATATTATTGTTCACAATTCATAAAAATGAATCAAGACAATAAAAAAAAAAAGGTGTAGAACTAATAACTTTACATCGGAGGAAAAGTTATTGCTTCTGGAAGTTATCAAAAAATACAAAAACGTAATAGAAAATAAAGTAAGTGGTGTGATGGCGTGGAAGACCAAAGAAAAGGTTTGGAAAAAGATTGAAATCGAATTTAATTCTTCTACCACTATTCATAGATCGGTAGAAGTACAAGAAAAATTTGAGTGGGAAACCAATCAAAGAAACTTAGAAGAAGTTCATAGGGTAGAAGAGTTCAATTTCAAAAAAGAAGAACACATTTAAAAAAAAAGCACTGGAATTGGACATTGAAATCAAAGAAGCACAACTAGAAGCTTTAAAAAAATGTACCAAATAAGTTTAATTAATTAAAAGTTCAATCTGGATTGTTTATAATATATTAATAAAATAATCGTTTATTAAAGCAGATCTTGTAGTTGCTAATAACTCTCCTGTAACTTGAACATTAGGAATCAAACCACTTGTTATTAATTGATTTAAAACATGTTCATCTAATTCGGTTGTTACAGGTGGAGGTTCTTTATCTCCCATCGAAAGAGACAAATTATGTAAAACCGAAGTTGCAACAATAATTCCATAATAAAGCAATTCTAAAACTTCTAAATCATCATCGTCCACTAATTCCATATCATTTACTAATTCTAATGACAGATTCATTTTGAACACGTTTATTTTTACTTCACTAAGCACTAACAAACGCTTAACTACCACTTAATCCGCACTACAACTAGGGATTAAATTTAAGTATTAATTAAAGTATAAACTAATAGTTAATGCGACGGTGAAAAGAAAACTTATATTTAACTATTAGTTAACTTTAACTAATACTTAACTATAACCGGTGCAAACCACTGTATGCAAGTTAGGGAAATATAAAAATTACCATAACCAAAACATCATAAATAGTATAAAAGTAGATCATCCAGGGCAGGTGATAGCGATAGATTATATTGGAAATTTAATTGCAAGTGGTCAAAACAAAAAGAAAAATATTTTAGTTATAGTAGACATATTTAGCAAATTTGTAAAATTATATCCGACCGAATCATGTACTACAATTGTGACAATTAAACTAATAGAGGAATACATTATAAATGTTATTAAACCAGAAACTATCCTGGCAGACAATGCCACATATTTTAATAACGATACATTTAGGAGGCATTGGGAAAATAAAAATATTAAGGTAACATTTTGCTCTGTAAGACATCCGCAAGGAAACCCCTCGGAGCGATATATTCAGGAGGTAATTAAATTTTTAAGAATGTTAGTTTTTGATAGACAAACAGAGTGGTTAGAGATGATTCCTTATGTTGAAGAATTTATGAATAAGACTCCAAACACTATCACCGAACAATCCCCAATTTTTATTATGAAAGGGATTATGCCTACGAGACCATGGCAGGTCGATGAAAATGAAATAAATTATGATGACGCAATACGGAAAGTAATATTAAAATTAAATAAAAACCGAGAGGCATATATGAGAAAAATGAATAAAAATATAACAAAAAAATGTATTTTTGAAATTGGCGAATTAGTAATTATAAAAAGTTTAAGGGTAGGAAAGCGGTCTGCAAATCAATGTGCAAAATTGCAGCTTCCGTTTGAAGGGCCTTATAAAATAAATAAAAGAATCGGTGATTGCACATATGAATTAATTCATCCAATTACAAATAAAATTAGAGGTAGATTTAATTTAGACATGTTATATGATTATGAAAATAAAACAAATTGATTCTAGTCAAATAAATTTGAAAATAATTTAACTAATAATTAATTTAATTTAATTTAGAAAATGTCATCTCATTTAGAAATCAATAATTTAGTTTAGAAAATGTATAATTTAATTTAGTTCATTTATTATTTTATTCACAATGTTTAAGCATTGAATTTAAATAGGTTAAGGAATATGGGGATTAATTAGAACAAAATTTTATTTTTATTTTATTTTCTTTTATTAATGAGAGAAAATTAATTTCGTATTCAAGCAAAGGGAATTTAGTTTAAAAACGAAAACCTACGGTTACCATTATTTAAATTAACTTCATGGGGAGATGCTGTGATACGAAATTTTTGTAAAAGAGATTATTTATAAAAATCTATTTTTTAATGGATTGAGTCCATATTAAAAGTTGTTGGTCACTGGTTCGATGAAATCGTATTGGAGTACAAATAAAAATTTCGCGCCGTGATAAAACTTTTAAAATTTTTGCTAGTTGGTTTTGTGTGATTCTGCCTTAACAGATGTGAATATAGGAAAAATTGTAACTAAAAGTGTGGGAAAATTGAACGGACTGTATATGTGAGTGAATTGAATTTTGTAAATTATTGTGTATGACTTGTTTGATTTATGTTTGGACACGAAATTAACATTATTATCCTTTCCTAATGCGAATATTTGCCATTCTAGTTGAAAATTTTAAATATCTATTATTCGCGTTAGGAAGGATAATCACACATGACACCTGTCCTAAAAATCGAAAATTGTCGATAGAGCTATCACATTATTTGTTAAGATAGAATCAAATTTTGCTTTAAGCGCCAGTGTGCGGAATACTACTATTATTTGTTTTAATAATAAAAATTTTTATTTGTACCTAATGGTGTTAGTTTGTCGACCCGATGAAACTTTTATGTTAAGAGCTAACCCGTGGTGTCGGGCGATTTAATTCGCCACCATATCATAGCAATATGTACAGTGCCCGTAAAAAGTATTCGTACACTCCTATGTTAGCAATGTAAATTGTACTTTTTGAAGACCTTTTTTGACATATAAAAATCAATTTTAGAGCAAAACTTTTTAGATATGTTTTGTTGCAAATTTCATTGTCTTCAATTTTGCTTCTATACATTTTTCTATTTTGTCGCGCCGTTTCTGACTGAGAGCGACTTAAACAAGACTCTATAAAATACAAAAAATATATTGGTCTCTATCTCGGAAACGGTGAGACAAAATAGAAAAATATTTAGGAACAAAAATGTAACAATGAAATTTACAAGAACAAAATATCTATTTATTTTTTTATTTTGTTTCACCATTTTCGAGATATAGCTGAAAATATTTTTTGTATTTTACAAAGTTTTGTTTAAATCGCTGTCAGTGAGAAACCGTGAGACAAACTAAAAGTTTTTATATAAACAAAATTGAATACCATGACATTTGCAACAAAAAATGTCAACAAAGTTTTGCTGTAAAATCGATTTCAATATGACAAAAAACGGCTTCAAAATGTTCAATTTACATTAGTGACTAGAAGTGTCCGAGAACTTTTGTGAGTCACTATATATATATCAACTTCTTTAATCCTTATGGGGCCATACCTAGTACCCGGGTATACTATTTTGACTTTTTAGAACAACTTTTTACCTGTCGGGCCAAATTTTTTGAGCTTCGGCGACTTCTCTACTAAGAAAGGTTCTCTGCACGCAAAATATTATAAAGAAAAAAATAAAAACGTTTTAAAATGATAATATTAAATGAACCCGGGTACTACGTATGACAGATATAAGGTGTAAATTTGTATGGCTCCATAAGGGTTAAAGATGACATTGGCATCATTTAGAAAAATTTTCTTCTTCGACTTATCTCGAGCTATAAGTATTTTCAATTGTCCATCTACATGGGAATAATTCCTGAATCCATATTAAAAATTCTTTAATTTCCCGAAATGCTGATTCATGTAGAAGTCGGAAGCTGGATCCATATTAAACTTTTTTGAATTAATTAAAAAAAAAATATTGCAAAATTTGTTTAAGTTACCTTTCTCAATTTTATAATAAATATTTAAATATAATATTTTATAACAAATTATAAAATTCCTTGGAAAAAACAGTTCATTTCAACATTTCACGTATGTAAGTTCAAAAGACTGCATAAAACCACAAAAACAATATAATATATGTCTTGTAAGATAAAATAGTGATAAGTAGTAAAGCACGATAAATAAGAGTGAGAAAGTAAACCATAATAAGTAAACCATCTACGTTATAATAGAATATTACTGTTGTTATTTTTGACGAATAAATTGAAATGTGCATTTTTTAACCCTATAAGTAAAGTTTAGATTAAATCTAATGCTTTTATCATACGTAGTTTATATTTCTGCATTCTTTTTGTGTCTTTCATTTTTTCTCTAAAATAAGTAGGAAAGCAGGAATTTGCATAAATATTGTCAATATGGCGTTTCTTTCACAATGGAGTTTTTCTGGGACTTCGAGCATTTACGGAATGTTCAATTAATCTGCGACGCACTGTTAAAACACTTGCTGGTACATTTAAGTATTTATTTATTTGGGTTGCCGGCACCTTTGGATTAGCTTTACTATATCACACAACGCGTTTAACAAATTTTTGGGATAAAATACACTTACGACCTCGTGTTTCAACCTTTATTTTATAATTTTTGGCATTTGAAATCATTTTTGCTGAGCACTCTATAATATCTTGAACCTCTTTATAGGTTTTTCCTTTATTAATTAATTTACAAATTATAGATTTCTCTTTTCTGGTGTGCAATGTGTTCCACGTCCCATTTCTCGCGAAATATTTCAATCAAGAATTTTATAAAAATACTTAGAAATTTAATATTATATACTACCTCTGCACTAAAATATATTTTTAAATTTTGAAAATTTGCTGTAAATACAAAGAACAAGTTACCACTGCTATTATTTGAGCGTACTGAAATTGCAAAATAAAAACTAAGTGGTAAGTAATACTAGAATTACTTTTCCGACCAAGCATTTGATACGCTATTTTTAATTTTTAATCTTAGATGTGCTATAATATGCAATTATACAACACTAGCATCTCAAATAAGAAAATTATTGAAGATTACTGTCTTTGCAATATAGCACTGCTATTATTTTGAACGCACTGTACTGCACTGTTGATGCCGGTAAAGATAATTTGAATTCTAATTTCAGAAAGAAGTGTGCTAAATTCATTAAAAAAATATCTGAACAATTTTCTTCGCAGTGTTGGTAATGTTCCTTTGAATACAATACTTTCTCTACAGAGTTGTCATCATTCTCAACAATGGGATTGGAAAACTCTATATGGTTACTGTTACTATTTGAATTAGAAGATTGTTGTACTGTTTTTTCTTTATTATATCTCGCAATATGCGATGAAATTGAATTAAGTTTATTATAAATTTTTTCACAATTTAAATAACCACACTTTATTGTGATACCATCATTGATATGCATTCTTAAATGACTGATCATTTGTTTGTAATCAGTATATTTTTGAGTACAAGATTCTACGGTACAGCCTTCAGATATGAGACTTTCATTGTTAACAGCTGTACATACGTTATTAGTTACTTTGATATTGTCGCGTGAAATGGGGTAGTTTACCCCATAAATTTTAAAATTTTAAAAAATAACTATATTAAAATAAAATAAAATCAACTGTACAAACTTAAACTAGCACTTACCCTAAAATTACAATCATCACCTTAGGGATGGAAAGATTGACCATCTTGGGAGCTGAGGGCTGTTCCGTGGTGTTCCAAAGTGGTTCACTCGCGAGACTCCTTAATTATTTTTCCAATTACTTTGATCAATCTTTCCACATCCCTACTCTTATCTTGATCGACATTTTCCGATATCGATCGTTTGGGGGTCATTACCTTCTTATCAAATTAACACGCCTTGTGCCGGTAGCGGATATGTCACTGGTCACTGCCCTTATGGAATGTACCATAATATATGGAAATTCTATACTTCCTTACAATCGTTCTTACAATTTAGCCTGAGCTTTTACATTCTTGATTTATGATTATAAAATATTTTTATAAAAATGTAAGATTCATTTTTGAGTGTGACAATATTTTGACAGCGACGTACATGGCTTTGTAATGATACTAAAACGGTATATACTTTATTACAATGATTGAATCCGCAGATCAACTTATCAGTCAAGCTCGAGTGTTCTTTGAGATGTTTAAGATAACAATTAAATGATGAATGCATAAACACACAAAGTTTACAGTAAAACATTTTTATAAATATCCGAACTTAACAATTTGCATGAACATTAAAAACTGATTGACTCATAAACAATCTAAAACCTATAATATAATAAATTCGTTTAACGATTTATAATCATTTATATTTAAATTTTTAGTAAATGCATCACATGAGTTTATTCCCCAAATGACTACTTAACTGAAACATTGTCTATTTGATAATACCACATAATACCTTTCAGTACCTCACAAAAGTGAGCATACATCTTGAAATCTCACAATAAATTGCATTATATTTCAAAGAAATATTATGAACTTATATGCATTTTTAATTATATTTTTACATAATTACTTTCTACCAACATTATTGAAGTAGTCGACGCAAAAATAATATATAAATTTGCCTTATGTTACAATTATTTATAAAACGATTTATCAAAAAATACTTTGATAATGAAGGCCTTGGAAGTAAAGGGTATAGCCGGATAAGATGGTGAAAAGTGCCCTTACACCAATTGAAACATGTACAGCGGCATTCGATAGAGCGTCAAAAAGTACCATTTCAATGCAAGTTTAAATCTTCTACCCCTATTATTGGGATAGTAATATGCAATTAAAGTTTTTTCGGTTTTCTAAAATCATGAAGATTATAAATAATCTAATCAGTTTTTGTAAATTTTTTCATAATTTTTGTGCCAATTATAGGCCTTAAAAAAATTAAAAAAGATTTTTAAAGCCGATTTTATACTGAATTTAAAAAGACTCCACTCCTAATTTTTCACAGTTGCAACACCTTATTATAGTCATTGTGTCTGAATTTTTTGAAAATTTTATAAAAGGGTGCGTCATAGTTAAAAAACGGAAAATCCAAAATATTGAAATTATCTTCGATTTCATTGATCTACGGGTATACAATCGTTGTAAACTATGTATAAAATTGTAAAATAATACAATGTTTCTATAAACATTTATAGCATTATGAAATACACTCACTAGAATTTAAAATTGTTATAATTTTAAAATTTATTAAAAATTTAAAAAAGAAAAAAAAATTAAAAACTCAAAAATTCTACCGGGACACTTTGTAGATCAACCGGAACGACCGGGATAATTAAAATAAATAGTAATTGCAGTAGTAAAAGGGATTTTAAACAAATTTTAGAAAAATGCAAAATATTTCGCCCGAATTAAAAAAATAGTCTATATTATACCAAAGCGGTTACAAACGGTTCCGCCTCCGAAAAACACCAAAAAAAATTTTATGGTACATAAAATGTTGCTAAATATTAGATGAAAACTCAAGTGTATGATCACTTCTGTGTACGGTTTATATTTGGTAATTTAAGACGTATTTCTAAAAAAAATTGGGTACAATAGTTCAATAAAGTTTGTAGAAAGTAATTGTGAAAATTTAGAATGAAAAATATAGATATATTTCTGTGGAATAAATAGTACAATTATTACAAAATCGCCCGTAAAAAGAAATCTGTGCGAAACCATGGATCGATTTTGATCATTAATTTAACCTAGTTGAAAAACTGTGATTGCAAATTATTGAAAATATGTAGTAGATACTTTTTTTTTTAAATTCTAATTTAAAATTGATAAATAAAACCAAAGAATGGTCTGATGACTGCAGGTTTTGGATCATGAATAATTAGTGATATCAAATAAAAAATTAATTATAATTTTAGTACTTACCACTAAAACTTCAAACTAGGTACGCCACTGATCGAGTAAATAGTGTTATTTCGATCTCCGGTATTAAATCCAATAATTGGACGATATCGAGCATAGAAATTCAGGAAAGTGAAGTGTGATAGAAATACATAGCGAGGAGATTTTTGAAGAGATAAAATAAGGACTACTGTGTATATACTGGTAAGGGAAGTTCATCCGAAAGGTCGACTTGTGAACTGCCTTTGGCGCCGGATACGAGGTAAGGAACTGAAATACCCTAACTACAGACATTTGAAAGGTGTAAAAAGTGATACTAAAAGTGTTTTGGGAAAAAGAAAGAATAATTTATATAGCATAAAACGAGGTTAGCAGACTTTTTTAACACGAGCCAACGTATAAAGCATATTATAAAATACGAACGAGAGTATAGGCAACACAATTAACATACTAGTTCAGAATAAATAATAACCAAAAGATAATAATAAATAATACCTTCCGCAAGCCCTTCAGGCCTGTGTAAATTGTTACAAACGCCGGATAGCAAATGCAGGAACTAGAACGATGTTATCTTGTTTTCTTATATGGCATTTAATAATCTCATTGATTCGAGATTTCGCTCAAAAAGTTTAAAAATATGAATAAGGAATAATATGCTAAAACTGGTATCGAAATTTCCACGGTAGTGAAATGTCCGGGAGCGAAATGTCCTAGTAGCGAAATGTCCCGGTAGCAAAATGTCCTGGTAGCGAAATGTCCTGGTACGAAATGTCCGGGTGCGAAATGTCCAGTAGCGAAACGTCCGGTCACCGTAAATTTAGTACCATAATTTCTTCGTAACTTTACAAAAATAGTATTGTAGATCAAATTACAAACAGTTTTTATAAATAATTTTGAAGCCTTTTTCTTGGAAATTTATCAACGGTTTCAGAAAATTACAATAGAGAAATAAAAATTTTTTGTGGAATTACAATGCATCTGGTAATTTTTAAGTCTACATTATAAAAATGATAAAAGTATTTGTAAACTTTTAATGATTTCATAATAATTTGAGTTCCAACATTTTTTCGTAAATTCATGAAAAAAGTATTGTAAATCAAATTACAAATAATTTTTATAAATTTACAACCTTTTCATTGGAAATTCACCAACGGTTTGGCAAAATTATAATACGTGTAGGGTTATTACATAAAGATTCAAAAATTACAACTCATTATAGTAGGTTTCTTCACGTGTCTCGGATTATTACTCAAATTGTATTATATTTATTATTGGCACACGTTGATTTGTAATTTTACTCATAGTTTGTTTAGTAAAACAATTGTAATTTTACAAAAAATTTTAACAGTGTAGTTCTACAAGAATATTATAATAAATACACTGTATTACTTTTTGTTCACAAAATCAACCTACCGAACAGGCTTTGACAAAAGTTTGGCAAAATCACAATTTATTTATAAACAATATATAATATGAGTAAAGAGCAAATCCACACTCAACAGTTTTCCTCGCTCTCGACAAGCGATTATTAACATTTTCTTTTTCTATAGGCAGATCACGTCCTCCATATGGCTTTAATAAAAAGTCCAAAAGAGGATAAGCCTCATCCCCCACAAACACATAAGGCGCTTTTACGTTTGTCCCCGGGAGATATGTCGATTCGGGAAGTTTCATGTCTTTCGTAATTATAGATTTGTAGAAATCTGAGGTTTTAAAGTACCTCCATCACTTTGCTTGCCATAGCCACCAACATCAATACATGTAAATTTATAATTTGCATCGACTACGGCTTGCAAAACAACGGAAAAGTAGCTTTTACAATTATGATACATTGAGCCCGTTCCTTTTGGGCACAGTACACGAACATGTTTGCCATCAATAGCCCCGATCACGTTTGGAAAATTCCAAATTTTATAAAAATCATCTGCCATGGCTTTGAAATCTTCCTGTGTTGATATTGGCATATATTCTTCCCATAATTCTTCCCACAATGCGACAACTGTTTCAGACACAATGTTTCCTACAGTAGATGCTCCAACACTGAAAGAAAAGGAAAGTGATCTGAATGAAGATCCAGTTGCCAAATATCTGAAGCAAAAAAATAATTACTTGTTAAAATTTATTGAGCCATTTTAATTACTTTGTGAATTAAAGTATAAAATTATTGTACTGTAATATTTTTACAGGAAACTTATTGAGGAAGAAGTGGAAATATTTACGCTACCAGTACTCAGTAGAATTAGGAAAAATTCCAGCTCAACGATCAGGAGACGCAGCAAGCGAAAGTCGTACTTCCAAGTGGTCCTATTTTCAGTCATTATCATTTCTGAAAGATACTGCGAAAGCAAGGCGATCTAAGGGAAATTGTTCCAGCAAATTGTTAGAGGAGTAGACGGCATCTGCTGAAAGTCAGGACGGTCCATCCGATGAGTGGCAACCACCTCTTGATGAATATGTCGACGATATGATAATTGAAGACCATGAAGTTGTCGACCAACCAACCGATGCAAACAAATCACAAGAGCAACGAAAAAGCGAAAAGAGAATTTCACAAACCGAGACCTACATAGTGAAATTCTAAATATTGAAAAACAAAAATTAGAATTTCTGAAGGAAAAATCGGCGGTAAGAGATCGAATAAATTTAAAGGATGAGCATCTCTTCTTTTTTTAAAGTTTGCTTCCCCATGTCAGGAAGATACGACTATCATCAAAATTCGCGTTTAGAGGACGTATTCAAGAAATAGTTGATGAATTTGCTTATGGTCAACGTCGTATTTCAGTTTCTCCACATTCCATTGCCAGTTCTTCCTTTTCACTAAGTTTCCCTACTTCACCTTATATTCCTCCATTTTCCTCAACCGATCCATACGCCGTCCCTCAATCAAATGATAATTAAGAAGATGGTATGCAGTGGCTCCAGAAATTATTAATACACTCCTAGGTTAGCAATGTAAATTGTACCTTTTGAAACCCTTTTTGGCATATAAACATCGCTTTTAAAGCAATACTTGTTTGACATTTTTATTGCAGATTTCATTCTCGTTAGTTATGTTTCAAATTTTTTGAATAAAGTTAACATTATTCTAATGTAAGTTTTATTAAAATTTTTACAAAGACTTATTTAAATTACTGTGGCTCAGAAACGGTGGGACGAAATAGAAAAACGTATATAAACAAAAATAAAGAGAATCAAATCTGCAACAAAAAATGTAAAACAAGTATTGTTGTAAAAGCGATTTGTTTATGACGAAAAAGATCTTTTAAAGGTGCAATTTATAGGTACATTGGTAACATAAAAGTGTATTAATATTTCTGGAGCCACTGTATATACAGGGAGTCGAATAATAACTCGGACACGCAGTAATATAGCATTAAATTCCTTCTAATTCCATTATTTAAATAGAAAACAGCGGTGTCAAGTTACTATTTGATAAAGTGTCCTTAAAGTAACCAAACACACACAAAAATTAACAAAAACAAGAATGCTAACGTTTAAAAAATTTAATACTAAAAAACCGGTAGTCGAAAAATGACTCGGACAGTAACTTTTGGTTTTGTCAGTTACCAAAAATGTTTTATTTTTTAAACATGCTTTGGGGTACCTTTATTTTTTATAACCCCATACAAACGTTTGGGCTTGTTATTGATAATTTTTTGTTAATAGAAGTTGCGAGAAGAATGAGAAGAATGAGAAGAATAACAGGCCCAAATTTTTAGATGGAGTTATAAGACGTCAGGGTACCCAAAAAATATTTCCAAAATAAAACATTTTTGGTAGTAACTGACAAAGCTCAAGTTTACTGTCCGAGATATTTTTCAACTATTATTTCTAGTATTAAATGGTTTAAACGTTAGCATTCTTGTTGTTGTTCATTTTTTCCAATTTTTTTATCTGTATTTGGTTACCTTAAGAAAAACTATATCAAATAATAACTTGACATCGCTGTTTTCTATTTAAATAATGGAATTACAAGGAAATTAATGAAATATATCTGCGTGTTTGAGTTATTATTCGCCATAATATAACAAAAGTGTTCATAATAAAAAAGACGAAAATTTTGTTTTTGTTTTAATATGATTTACCTTAAGGCGGGCATAAGTGAGACAGAAAATGCATAGTACTCTTTCTCTCATGCACATGGGAGCGCATAGGAAACAAAACTCAACATAACGTCGTAAGAATTTGCAAAACGAAACATAATTTCTTGATTGTTTTTCAATTTTTAATATCTTAAAACTTCAACAACTGTTCTAAAGAAAATTTCTAGTTGATCGGTTAATTACTTTTAAAAATACGATAGTTTCAAAATAGCGGAAAAATAGTTGATACAATATTACACAGATTTTATTTTTTTTTAAAAGTCGTTTTAAATCAGATCGCCTTAAAAATTCCTTTAGAACAACCGCAAATATATTATCCTTCGATTAAAACTAAAACTTTTAAAAAATTCGGTTTATTTTCGAAGCAACCTTCGACGTTTCGTCAAATAATTTTCTGATCAATTTCGATATTTTTATTGCAGCACATTTGATTGAAATTTACAGATTGCTAAAATTTTAGTGGAGCTTTAGAAAAGCAGAGAGCGCTGTATTTTTAAATGATTTTTGTATAATGAACATTGTATAAGAAATAATTAATCTCCAAGATTTTTTATTATAAATAACTAAGCAATAATATTTTTGTATAATTAGGCTAATAAAAATGTTACAATTTACAATTTATTCTAGTTTAGCAAAGACGAACAATTTATTTCTTGAAAACAAATCAAGAGATCTGCAAAAAGGTTGTTGGGATTCACGTTCAATTTTTAAAACGCAACTATCGGTCAGTAATTAAAAGAGGAGGAGCTTATGTCTCCCACTTATAAAATCCCAACCTTAAGGTCCCCAAAGGAGAAACACTACGAAATGGCCACGGTCAAATGGTGTCGCTGCGGTCGCTACTAGTGAAATAATTACAATATTACGATTCAATCTTTCGTGGATATTTGCAGTAGATGTGGTCAGATGGCGCTGACCGACATGGTCAAATAAAAATGTTCTTTATATCGGGTTAACCCTTTATAAGGCAAGATTGTATTTTTGAATTTTGCAAATATATTGACCACCGAATAATTTTAATGAAATGTAGTGGTGATTGTTTAAATGAGTTCTACCAACTAAAAATGAAATAAAACCAATTTATTAATAAAACATATTATCGCAATTAATTTATTAAATTGTATATAAACGTAACGAAATAAATAGGTACATAAAGATCATATAAGTTGGAAATTAACAAAAAAGATTTTCTTTATTTGAGATGGCATTAATATTTACCAGTGTCATATAAAGGTTTAAAGTCCTTTTAATTTTGGTTATTATACTACTCTTTTTGAGACAAATTTGATCAATTGAATAATAATAAAACTTTCTAGAAAACTACTGAATTTTTATTATGGATTTTATGCATTGTATATTTCAGATATTGTAAGTATAATGCAAGGGTTGCTTACAAAAGTAAGATAAAAATAAGGGTTAGAAATTTTTTTCAAATTGGTTCTTAGCAATCACACAGTCTACTACACTGTAGCCTGTTGATTTTGTTTAATATTACATTTTACAATTACCACACAATTTACTTGAAATTTATTTTTTAAGTTCATTTATAATTTCAGTTTCTGCTACTGCTGCCGTTTTGCGCATGCGCAAGCACGAAGGAGGCGCGTTACTTACACGTAATAGGCTAAATGTTCTCGTTACTGTTACAGACCAATTGTGAAGCAGCCAATATTAGATAGGGTGTGATAGTGATATACTAGTTTTAATCGTAACTCTAATATTAGGTTTCCATTGCGATGCCTAAAACTAGAGTGTGTCCAAGTAGGAAACGAAAACTTTCCTCTCATAAGAATTTTTTTTTGCGAAACGACAGGCTGTAAAATGTACTGAAATTAATTTACGGTAAGTGTAATAATCGTAACTTTGCTTTACTTAATTATATCAACAATAAGAATATTTTCTGAAACTTTAGGACTGGTATAATAAAACAAAAGCTTTTCGTCGACGTTTCGAACATTTTTACGTTTTTACCTCAAGCTTTTATTTGTGAATTTTAGTTTACTATTTAATTTATTAATTAATAATTCATCGTAATTCATAAAATTTAATTAGCAATCGTGAATCCGACGTTTTTGAGTTGGAACGTCCAACGTTTGATTGTGATTCAAATTCGAATGAATCGATAACCGCTGATATTATAATGGAAAGCAGTGCATCAAATAAAGTTACTCAAGTCCAAGAAACCAAAGAAATTTGTAGCGCTAGGTAAGTTTGACTTATTTTTTTCAACCTTTATCCGATTTTGCAATACTTACACATGATGTACAGCAAAATCAATATAAAATTTTATTGTTTTTTTCGACGTAGAACGATAAATGGGACTTGTTTTTAAGCTCTTGCCCCGTGGTCAAAATTTTTATCAACTTTTTCATGATAATTTTTATAAAAAACCTTGTGACCATAAAACAGATCATATTGATAAAAATTTATGACCTGCCAAAAATATGTTTATAGTGCTTCAATTTTCATGACATTGCGTCAACATCTTGATGAAAAACAAACTGTTTATAATTTATTTTAATGAAATTTAAAAAAAAATTTGGAAAATTTACGATAGTACTGACGCGCATGCGTAAACGAGATTTATTTCAACATTTCATTACCCCCCTTCATTCTATGATGGTGAATTGGTGACCATAATTTTTTACCCCTGATTTAAGTAAAAGATTATTTATGTTTATAAGAAACAAATCGTTCGGTTTTTTAGGAACTCCAATTATTTATTAATATTTGAAAACAATCTTTCGATAGATTTGCGAATGAAAATTATAAGAATAATAATATAATTCAGAATACATATATTTTATATATAACTTTTATAAGGTTTGATCTGATTCTACGCCGAAAATTTCATTCTAATCACTAAAATAACGCTCTAATGTTATAGCGAAATTGCCACTAATGATGACCATTCTACATCATTGGGAGAATTTTCTTTCATCGCTGAAGATGAATATAATAAGTTGTTTTACTTATAAATTTAAATATTAACATAATTTTTATATTAATTTAATATTCAGTATTCTGGCTGAAGAGCTAGACATTGAAGAAGTCCTGCAAGCTGACGATTTTCCTAGAATACTTCAGGGAAACCGAATAGTAGATCTTGAATACGTCCTGAAGTGGGCAGTATCCTTTCAATACGACCATTCAAAAATATACTGCGGATCCCAAGCAAAAATCTGGGGCGAATTACGGCTGTGTTTGGGGAACGTTATCTACGGGAAGCACGTTCGGGCATTCTGAGGAATTGCTATCAGCGATGGATATACCACCCATGTCTCAATATATCTTTCAAAAAATTGAGATGGAACTTGGTCATGTAAGTAACTTCCAACGTATTTTTATTGTAAATTCAGAAGGAATTCATTCAGGTTTGGAAGGACGCAGTTTTTGAAGACATGAAAAAGCCGGTGCGGAAGAACACAGAATTGCAGCGGAAAAAGGTCATATAGATGAAGACGGCATCCCATATATCGACGTATATCTAGATGGTGGGTGGAGCAAGCGGTCATACGGGCATTCATACAATGCTAATTCAGGGACGGTAAGTTGAGAAGTGACTGATTCAGTTTTGCCAGCACATATTTATATATATTGTAATTCTTTATAGGCTGTCATAATTGGTCGTGAAACAAAGAAAGTGCTTTTCCTTGGTGTGAGAAATAAATACTGCTCTATTTGTGCCCGAGCAGCAAATCGCCAAATTACTTCGGGAAACCATATATGTTATAGAACTTGAAGCAGTAGCTCTTCAGCGATGGAGGCCGACATTATTGTGGAAGGCTTTTGCAAGTCGATCGATATGCACAATTTAAGATACAAAAGTTTTATAGCAGATGGAGACTCCAGCGTGTACAATAAAATTATAGAAAAGGTATCCTATGGTAGGGAAGTTACTAAAATTGAGTGTGTGAACCACTCCGTGAAAAATTATGGGAAAGCTCTTGCGGCATATTAAAGGAGAAAAAACATGTGGCCTATTATTAAAAAGGCTCTTACAGCAAAAATAATTGAAGAACTGGAAAACGACTGCATATCGTCCATTAGGAATAATTCGGTCACTAAAGATTTGCATTCGCTACGCCGAGATCTGATTAATGGCCCGAGGCATGTTTTTGGAGATCATAGGCAATGCAAAGAAAGTCAGTGTAGTGATGTTGGACAAGTAAATTCTAATACTCACTCATTTCTTACATATTTCCGGTAAATATCTATCGTATATTTGTAAATATAAATTTATTTATTTGTATGAATTTTTTTTCAGGTGCTCTCGATTTGGTACTGAGAAAATCTGGCAAGCTCTTAATGAGACAAACAACATGGCTGAACTCTTTATGGCCATCATGGCTAGATTTAATGCAGGAAAGCGACTAAATCTATCGCAGAGACGATCTTTTGAGATAAGATCCTTTTTGACTGGATTCCGTTACAATAATGGTAAGCAGTATTATTATTTTTATCATAAAAGGTATTATTACATATATGAATTGTACCTTAGGGCTTCTGTCTGGCACTCCACCCCATGGAAAAAGGCTTTGGAACGAAGTCCTGGGCCAAATTAAAAAAAATTTATGACAGTTCAGCATTACAATAAAACAAACCGAAAATTAGGTACAGTCAAGAAGATAATCAACTATGAAAAAAAGTAAGTTTAAATTTTCTGTTATTCTATTTATAACTAATAATTTGCAGAAATCGCGACTATGGACTAAACGCCACACAGCCGGACCTTCCCGAAGAAGATTTAGCCTTCCTTATGGAGCAAAAGCTAAATGCCTTACAAGTAAGTTGAACTAATTAAATTGAACCATTATTAGAACTTTTATCGATTATATTATTTTAGGTGACTAAAGAAGTCCGAGAAACAATCGCACAACAAACTGTCGGCCAATTCGAAAATGCGAGCTATAGAAAATATAGAGAAAACCGACTGACCGCATCATTATTCGGAGAAGTAGTGCGTCGAAAGGATAGCACTCCATGCCACTGCCTCGTGAAGAAGATTTTGAATGGGTCTACCTTCCAGAACGACTCGACGGCTTTTGGAATACGAAAAGAAGCTGTGGTTAGGGAAAAATTTAGCGAGCAGTTACAAATGCAGGTAAAAGAGGCGGGCCTGTACATCGATGTGGATCGTGGCTACTTAGGAGCGTCTCCAGATAGTAAATATAATTTTTTGCTCATTTATTGTCTCTAAACTGTGATGAAAGTAACGAACCAATTCAAGATTATTTAGACATTATGCAAGACTTATGCAATTATTTGTCTGTTTCAATTACAGGTTTGATTGACGAAGAAGATGCCCTAATAGAAATTAAATGCCTTAAAAGTGTTTTTGACAAGGGTATTACTCTCGATGAAGCTGCCGCCAACATGAACATTTGTGTGAAAATTCACAGTGATGGGTCATTACGTTTGAAAAAACACATCACTATTTTTATCAGGTATAGATATGTGAAAATACTTTGAAAAACTATTGTAACTTATAAGTTATAACCATTACTATTGTTACAGATTCAAGGGCAATTGAACATTATATGACGAAGAAAATGTTATTTTGTTGTGTATTCGGGTGAACGTAATTATCTTCACATAAAAGAAATTGCCAAAGACGAGCAGTTCTGGTCAAATGAGATGCTGCCGCGGCTAGAAATATTTTACAAGGAATGTATTCTGCCCGAGATAGCCCGTAAAAATATTAGCGCTGGACTGCCCTGTGTGGATCCTAAATATATATTGGAAGCCAGAAAGAAAAAGGAAGACAAAAAGCAAGAAAAAACGAGACGGAAACAAAAATAATTTTTACATTTTTAATTCGTTATCATGTAAGTAAATGAACAATTATTATTTATATATATAAATAATTTATATATATAAATATAATAATTGAGTATTTTATTCTATAGGTTCCTCGATTTATCACGAATCAACAGAAGTTTTGTTTTCTAATTATTCAATTCGTTCAACCTTACTTTTCAGTCAAAAAAATGAGTACACCTTATAATAATTAAGAAAATTTTAATAGAAGCCGAAAAGTATCGGTGGGGGGGGGGGGGCAAATGACTGGCATGGCCTCGGAGAAGTTACTGATGTCGAATAGGTATACTTCATAAAAACCGAGAAACGCCTCTGCATAAGCAGCTCTGCCAGTAAATCCTATTCCCACGTTCTCGTCGTGCTCCCTGATTGTAGTCGTAATAGACTGTAGCTAACGGGAAAGGATGAAAGGCGAGTCTCCAACGCCAAAAAATTGGAGCTCTTCGACTAAGGGAGATAATCCCAACAGAAAAACCTAGTCCTCCAAGATGGGGCCTCAAGATTTTCAATTTCGTCTTTTCATTGTTTTTTAAATAATAATTTCCTACGTACAGTTACTCGAAAAAGTTCTCGGACACTCATGTTACCAATGTAAATTGAACAATTTTGGCGTCGTTTTTTGTCATATAAAAACCTATTTTGGAGCAAAATGTTTTAGACATTTTTTGTTGCAAATTTCATTGCCTTTAATTTTATTTCTATACATTTTTTTTCTAAAGTACAAAAATTATTGCCATTTACGTATATCTGGGAAACGGTGTAACGAAATAAATAAAATGAATGGAAATGTTTTTCTTGTTTTCATACATTTTTGTTCATATACTTTTTTAATTTTGTCACACAATATTTCTTGCATTCTACAGAGACTTGTATAAGTCGCTGTCAGTCAGAAACGGCACGATAAAATATAAAAATGTATAAAACCAAATTTGAAAGCAATGAAATTGCAACAAAAAATATCCAATAAGTTTTGCTCCAAAATCGATTTTTATATGACAAAAAGCGGCTCCAAAATTGTTCAATTTATTTACATTGGTAACTTAGGAGTGTCCGAGACCTTTTTCGAGTAGCTATATTTTTATCTCTACAGTTAAAATTCTATTATTTTAAAGTAGGTATTAGGTAGTACCTATTGTTTTGATTTTGTTTAATATTAAATTTTTTTTTTTTTTTTTTTTTAATTTAATTAAGTGCTTTAATTGCAAGATCATAGCACTGTTGGGTGGTATGTTATACAAATTTCAAATTACATTATGTTATATATTTTCGATTTAGATTTCTGTAATTATGCCGGTTTGATACAGGTATCCATAGAGGTTTTTGATAGTGGCCGTGTTATCTGCTAATATCTCTTTTGTTGTTTGATAGAGTTGGAAGGTTTTTCTGTCTTGATCATATTTTGTACATTTAGTGAGGATGTGGTCGACAGTGAGCACTTCGCTGCACCAAGAGCAGCTTGGTTGAGGAGTTTTTTTGAGGATGTAATCGTGTGTGATCTTGGTATGCCCTATTCGCAGTCTGGTCAGGGCAACCTCGAATTTGCGATTTGGCTGATATGCCGTTGGCCAGATGTGATATACCTATTTTATTTGTCGTAGTTTGTTAGTGTCTCTCCGCTTCCATTGTTGTTCTGTCTCTTGGTGGGCAATGTTTTTATATGTTTTTGCTGCGTCATTATGATCAATCCATTCGAGTTTTTGTCCTGTAGTGTGTGCTTCGTTTGCTGCAGCGTCGGCTAGGGTATTCCCTGGGATACAGCAGTGTCCTGGTACCGACATGAAGATTAGGTTTATTTGCTGTTCGATTGCTTTTCTAGTTTCGCTGTAGATGGCTTGAATGATTGGAGTGGTGATTTTGTTGATCTGCTCTAGTGATGTTAGGGTTGAGCGAGAGTCGGTGGCTACTATTGCATTGGCGGGTTTGTCTTGATTGATTAGTTTTACTGCTTCTAGGATGGCGATTGCTTCGGCGGTGAAAATCGAGTTGATGGGGTTCAGTTTGAATTTGTATGTTCTATTGCGCGTTGTTATTGCGGCAGCACATGAGGTTTGAGTTTTCGATCCATCAGTGAAGTAGAATTCGCTTTGTTTATAGTTGTTTTTTATTTCCCGGAAGTAGTTGTTATATATCATGCTGCTAGTTTCTTTTTTTTTAAATTTGTAGAAGGATTTGTCTAGTGTAATCGCGAAGCTGTCCCATGGAGCTTTCTTGGAGCTGGTAATTTTTAATGTATTTGGTAGGTCGATGTTATGATCAGTAGTGATTTGTTGTGCCAATAGGGATACAGTTTTTGGAGATTTAGGGTATTTGAGATAGAGGTTTTTGTACAGTGGGTATAGGGTTAGTTTGTGTGCTGGGTTAGCTCTTTTCTTCTTGTAGTTAGTGGAATCACACCTGCCTCACACAGAACACTGTCTATCGGGCTCGTTCTGTAGGCTCCGGTTGCTATTCGAGTTCCTGAGTTAAGTATCGGATTCAAGGATTTTATGATATTGGGTTTAGCAGTACCATACACGAAGCTTCCGTAGTCCAGTATCGGTCTAACTATTGTGTTGAATAGGTTTGTTATCATTTTTCTGTCGGATCCGTTTTGTGTGTTGTTGATTACCTTTAGAAGATTTTGTGCTCTGTTGCATTTTGCTTTGATGTTATGTATGTGTGGTTTCCAAGTTAAGTTTTCATCGAAAGTTAGTCCCAAGAATTTAGCTGTGTCTGTTCTTTGAATAGTGATATTGTTTAATTTTAAAGTTATATTAGGTTGAAGGGTTCGTTTCTTTTTGAAGATTACATTTTTTGTTTTTTGGAGAGAGAATTTTAGTCCGTTTTTGTTGCTCCATTGTTGAAGGGAATTTAGACAGTTCTGTAAGGTGGTTTCTGCAAATTTAGGATTACTGGTGCGTAGGTATATGGCTAGGTCGTCTACAAATAGGCATTTCTTTACCGGATTTGGAATTTGTTTGCATATGTCGTTCATTGCGATGTTGAATAGTAGACAGCTTAACACCGATCCTTTTGAAATACCGTTGTTTTGTTTGAATTTGCGTGATGTTTTATTGTTTGTACGGACTCTGAAGGATCTATTTTTTAGGAATGATGCAATAAATTGTGGTAGGTTCCCTCGTAATCCCACTGGTGTAGTGTGCGTAAGATTTTGTGTTGCCATACAGTGTCGAATGCTTTTTCGATATCGAAAAATATTGCGTATGTGTTTTCGTTGCAAATTATGGAATTCTTAATTTCTGTGTCAAGACATATAAGATGGTCAAGTGTTGATCTGCGTTTTCGAAAGCCGCATTGTTCCGGGGCTATCAGGTTGTTGGATTCGATAAACCATTCCAATCTTCGTAGTATGACTCTTTCTAGCATTTTTCCTATATGACTGGTCATCGATATTGGTCTATACGATGTTGGCTGACTTTTTTCTTTTGACTGTTTTAGGATGGGTATTATGATGGATTCTTTCCATTCGTCGGGATAGGTTTGTTGGTTCCAGATAGTGTTAAATATTTTAAGAAGATATTTCTTACCAGTTGTTGGGAGGTTCAGTATCATTTCCACGTGTATGTTGTCAGGGCCTGGCGTCGAGCAGCGGCTTGTGTTGATGGCATTTTCCATCTCTTTCAATGTGATTTGGCAGTTATATGGTTCTAGATTTTCGGATTCGAAATTTATTTCTGTTTTTTCGTTTTTGTGTTTGTGATCTAGAAATTCTTTTTGGTGTTGTTGGTCACTTGATATTTCTTCAAAGAAGTTTCGCATTGCATCGGCAATGTCTTGTGGGTCAGTTAGTATTGACGTGTCAATTTGCAGGGCTGGTATGTGGAGGAGCGAAGATGTTCCTTTGATTTTTCTTATATTTTTCCAAAGTTGGGCATGTGGGGTTGATGTTTTTATTGTGGATAGGAATTGATACCAAGATATTTTCTTTTGTGCTTTGATGATTTGTCTTGCTTTGGCTTTTGCTTTTTTGTAGCTTATTAGGTTTTCCATTGTTTTGTTATTTCGGAATGTTTTGAGTGATTGCTTTCTGGCGCGGATAAGTATGCTTATTTCTTCTGTCCACCATGGTACTTTGCGTTTGTTGTTAGCTCGTGGGGTAAATGTTGGAATACATTTTTTTAAAGCTTCGTTTAAAATGTTGTACATGTTTGGGATGTTTATGGGGTTTTCTTCTTTTTCTATAAGTAGCTGTTCTACCGTCTCTGTATATTGGTCCCAGTTTGCTTTATTAATTTGCCATCTAGCTATGGTGTTTTTAGAGGTATTGTTTGGTTGGAGAAAATCTATTATAATTGGATAGTGGTCGCTGTTACACAGATCGTCATGCACCTTCCAGTTTAGTTGGATGGCCAAATTCTGACTGCTTAGTGTGAGGTCTATTGCTGATAGGGTTTGCGTACTGATGTGTAAATGTGTGTAGGAGTTGTCGTTTAATAGGATAGATTCCGTGGTGCTTTGTAAAAATTTTTCTATTGCTTTGCCTCGTTGATTGTATGTATCGTTTCCCCAAGTTGGGCTGTGAGCGTTGAAATCACCACATATTATGTATGGTTTGGTAAGTTGATCTGTTATATCTGATATTTCCTGATACTTCAGCATTTGTTGTGGTTGAATGTATACATTGCATAGGGTAATTATTTGATTTTCTATTACTGCTTGGCAAGCTATTGCTTGGATGTGTGTGTTTAGTGGTATTTGTTTTATAAAGCAATTGTTTTTTACATATATTATTACTCCTCCAGATGCCTTTAGTCCTTCAGTGTGGTCGTATCTTACTTGTTCGTATTGTTTTATGTTATAGTTTTTTGCTGGTAATAGATGCGTTTCTTGTATTGCTATTGCGTTTGGATTGAATTTTGAAATTAGAAGTTGCAGGTCATAGTGATTGTTTATTATTCCGTTGCAGTTCCATTGCAGGAATGCTACGGAGTTGGGAGCCTCGTTAGTATGGCTCATTCTAGTTGTTTTGATCCGAATAGTAGGGTTGCGTGTCGTCTAGGAGGGCATTTATTATTTTGGTAAATTGAATTTTTGTGGAGCGTTGCTTTAGAGTAGGATATAATTCTTGTAGCATGTGTACGATTAAGTTCGGGTCTTGTGTGTATAGGGTTGAAATATTTTTTATTTCTTTGCTGCCCTTTGCTTTATCAAGAAACTCTCTTAGTTGATCGAAGTTTAGAGGGTAGATTTTATTTTCGATTTGAAGATGATTCTTAATTGTTTCAAATTCATCGTTGTTCATTTTTTCAGTGTTTTGACTGTTGGTTGACGAGTCGCTATCTCCTCCGGGTTTCGTGGTTTTTCTATTCTTTTTTTTCTTTTTAGGTGGTGTTTCGATAGTTATGTCCGTGTATAGGGTGGATTTTGAAGATTGTGCTGTAGATATTTCGTATGTATACTTTTCTGTGGTCGGTGAAGATGAGAGGTTTTCTCGAGGACGTTTTGTGGGGTTTTCTTCATTTTGTTGGATGTTCATTGGCTCTTCGCAAACGTTTATTTGGTTTAAATTTATCATGTGTGCTGATTTTCTTATCTCAGAGTTTGATGGAGTAACTTCTGTTTCTGTGATAAGATTGTTTGCGCTTGTTGAATTGCTAGTTTGACAGCTTTGGGCTAGGTGACCAGATTTTCTGCATTTTGAGCATGTTTGGGTTTCACCTGTTATGAATATTCTGTATTCGGTGTTATCGAATTTAACAAGGATCGATGTTGGTATTTGCTTGTCTTCGCAGTCTTGAACGTAGACTTGTCGTCTGAAGCTCATTATGTGAGAGTATTCGGATTCTTGTAGTCCTGCTCTTAAAAAGTTTATTGCTGATAGGGGTTTTATGTTGTTTATTTTTAGGGCTTCTACAATAGTGGTATGCGGAATGGATGGACATACATTGGACAATATGAGCCGTTTAGCTGGTGTGATTAGTCGTCGCAGTTGTGTTTGGCTGTTTTCTACTACTATGGTGGGATAATTTGTTACAATGTCGTTAACCATTTTTGTGTTTGTCAGATAGACACATATTCGACCGTTCGATAGACGCGAAGCAAATATTATGTTTTTTGGATTGGTTATTTGTCCAATTGCTTTGATGTACGATCGTAGCGGAATTTCGCTTGGGGCGTTCAATATTATTGCCTGTTCTTTAGATGGAAAGTTCATGTTAGTTTGAGAAGGTGCTTTTATTATGTCAGCAAAGGTGACAGTTTGTACATTGTTTGTCAAATCACATTATTATTTGGTGCTGTTTCCATTTGGATTGTTGGTTTTGTAGTTTGATTAATGGTGTTGTTTATAAACGCCGCTTGGCAATCAGCGATTTTGCAGCAGTTGCAGAAAATTATCCTCCCGCACCAGAATGGCGATGTGGGAGAGGTAGGGATTTATATAACGATAGCCAGGAGTTGGGTGTTTGGATAATTGACATGTAGTCTTGAGATTTTTGCGTATAAATACCTTAATTTAACGAATTTGTACGGAGTACTTTTAACTATCAGTTGTCACTTTCAATGTCAACTCACTTTCTTTCAATTAAATTTTATAAGTAGGTACCTACTGTACTTGTTATTTCTTTTTGATCGTTCAGTTTCCTTCAAGAAAAAAGATACTCGCATGTTATTTACCGTAACGGTGATATAGGAATGACTTATGCCCGGTTTCTTCATAAAGTTAACAGACAAGTTGTTCCTAAAATACACAAATTCGAGTTCTTTTATAATAATTAAATATTCTAAATATCTTAATTTTATAAAAGCTGGTTCACACTATGTGATTTTTGATATTATTGAAGTCATAGCTAAATAATAAGTAAAGTCATAGCAAAATAATAAGTGATTTTCAAAATAGGACGGTGTCTATTTTGCTATGATTTTTCATATGATTTTTTTGAATAAACTCACTTTTTTAAATGTTTTTCGTATTTTAGGTTGTTGGTATTGTAAATCATGGGTATAAATAGTATGTGTACAATAGTTATAATATTTATTTAATATGTGTAATAAATAAACTTACTTTGCTTTTAAACTTAAAAATCGGATGTGGCCATCACATAACTTTCCGAATTATCAAAATTAACGTCCAATTTACCTTGGCTAACAAAAATCAAAATACAAAATTTCATCATCGCGAAAAACATTCCAATCAGTAGTTAAAAATCATATAAACAATTGAATTTTTCTCGAAAACAAAAGACAATACTTTGTTTTGGTTTTTGCCTTGAGTTTTTCATAAAAAAATATTAAGAACGCATCATCAATTTTTCTGTACCAATTTACCTTTTCTAGTTTAAATAAAATTTGATAAATTAGAATAAATTTTAGAAAATATTTTTTTTTTAAGTTTTAATTTCAGAAAAAAAAATTCAGAACAAAAGTTGTAGGAAATGTAATAGCGATAATTTTTTGTCATAATAAACTTTTACCTATTTCATTGCGTTTAGAAGTTATGATGGATTTTGTCTTATCGCTTCAGGTAAACCCCCCGTTTCCCCCATTAGATTTTATTCATTTTCAATAGGCTTCGTGGGACAACAGATTAAAACTTAAATTTAAAATTTGGAGTCATTTCGTTCTTTCGTTTGGATGCTATCGTGTTCACAGACATACACACACACACACACACCCTCTCCCTCACCCTCACACATACATTTTTCAAAAAACGTAAAAATGGTTTAAGAATACCTCGAAACATAAAAATTTGAAAAAAAAATGGGGGGTCAAATATTTTTTTCAATTTCTGATTACAATACTTTCCTTACTAAAGAGTTCGGAAAGTAAAAATAAAGAGTGATTTCACGAATGCACTTTAAAATTACCGCATGCGCAGTTTATATGGAATCGTGGGTTATTTTTGGCTTCTCGTATAATTTCGTTCTACGCCGCAAAGTGTTCACGCCCCTAATGTTAAGCGCCATCCCGCTTACAGACTGTGAATTACAAAATCGCAAAACTGCCAAAAAGATAACACGAATAACCAAAACTATTTCGCAATTCATGTTGTACGTAATAAATAAACTTTTTTGAATTTAATTTAATAATTTGTGAAGCGCACAAGCAACTTTGTGAATGTTGGGCAGATTTCTAGTTTTGCAAAATATTTTTTTTTATTATGTTAGGCTTACAGTTTTTATTTTTCTGCAAATATTTTAAGACCAATTTTGCTAATATACCCACATATCACAGATCATAGTGTTTTTTACAAGATTGTGAAGTTTCTATATCACACATGCCATAATTTTTCTTAAAATCATGAAATTAGTATTAGTATGAAATAAGTATTACCTACCTTATTGTAATGACAAGTCTTTCTTCTGGTAATATTGGTTGTTTATGAAAGTTGCACCAATTTTTTGTTAATAATGTCATTTGCCGGTCGGACGCCTGATAACGCTCAGAACTTCAAGATGAAAAGTATTCTGCGGATCGTTGCAGTTGTACATAAATACTTCAACAACCGTCTTATCAATTTAGTTTCAATAACAGTTAGTAAGAGCCTGCCACAACCTGCTTTTACTCTGAACACATTTCTTCGACGTAAGCGCCGACAATCGGTACCGATTGTAAGCAAGCAGGTTGCCTGCTTTTACTCTGTGCGTACCTTTATCTGAACTTGCATTCCGGGTGTAACGCAACAAAGTATGGTGCTTTTTCTTGCACGTTCTCCACCTTTCTGCATTACATTCCGTACAAAAATGATATTTCTTTAACCAATTAGTATAATTCACAAAAAGTGTTTTTTGAGGTAACAGTAAAAACTGAATATGTCTTGTAAAATTAATTTATCCCATATTCTAATTTAATGATTGCTTATAATAAAAACTACTCGTTTAAGCCCTAATATCATACTGGTTGTTTTTAATAAAATGGCAAAAATACTGGATATAGCATAGGTTTGTACCGAGACTAGCGGACTTGGGCTAATTTGTTATAGCAACAGATAAGGTGGTCGTATTTCTTTTTTGGGATTGAATTTTGGTATAGTAGTTCTCACGGAACTTTAGACCTCGTCATAATTCTAAGCCATACGAACTAAGATGAGAATCACTAGTCAAATGTATGTTTGTAAACATAACTTTTTGTGAAGTAAAATAGAAGCGGTAAATTTAAACCGCTGTCATAGTCTAACCTAAAACTATACATTAATTGGAGCAGTGGCGGCTTATGTTTTAGATATGTGGGGTTGAAGTTTTTCCTATTTATTATTCTCCTAAAATGTTAGGTAGGGTTTTTTAAGTACCTCAAAAAAACTTGATCGTTTGCCGATCAAGTATTGTACACACAATTAAATTAAATATTACTCCTATGGCGTAATTTTTGGCGATTGTGCAACCTGCAAACAATAGGACGAGCCCGCCACTGAACTGAATAGGAGGTTAAAATTGTTTATAACCTTATCGTGACATTTTAAAAATAAAAGTCAAATCAATGGAAATTTTAATTAAGCAGTATGTGTATTTAAGGTTGTACTACTTATCTTCTGTCTTTCTCTAACTTACAACTAACTTCAAATTCCAATATTTCTAACGTATGTCGACATTACATCGCGTGAAGATGACAAAATATTTAATTTCTATCCTTGTCATACATATCATTTGCATTTCTCAATGCAAATAATCAGTTGTGTGTTCTACATTCAGCTTATTATGACGAGGTCTAAAGTTCCGGAACTACTATACAACTCTTTTACACTGAACCAAAAGTGGACATAAATAAAACGTGCTTGAACTTGGCTCCCCTTTTTTTAAAATATTATTTTTTTTATTGTTTTGTATTGTTTTCCATTGGTTTTCAATTGTTTTGATAATTTTTTTTTGGTTTTGCAACAAAGAATTAAGAAAATCTCAAAAAACTTTTTTTTTGCCAGCTCCCCTTTTTTCGAAATTAAAATTATTTTTTGTTGTTGATTTGTTTTCAATTGTTTTGTAAAAATAAAATTTTTAAATCAAATGAAAATCGCGAAATAAGATTTAAAGCCAGTAGCTCTATGTTTTTAATTATAATTTTCTTTCTTTGTTGTGGATCGCTTTGTATTTGTTCTGAATTGTCTTGTATTACTGTAGTATTCGTATACTCGGACACCGTCATTTCGGCGATTCCAGTTCGGCACCGTCATTTCGGCGACTCTGTTTCGGCGACAGTCAATTCGGCGACCCGATATTCGGCTATGATAGTTTCGGCGATTCCAATTCGGCACCGGTAGTTCGGCGATTCCGATTCGGCGACAGTAAATTCGGCTACGTCGATTCGGCGACGGAGGATATACTTTTGGTTTATTCAATTCTAAATTTAAAATTTAAATGTATAAAAAAAACTTTAGTACGGACGAATATGGCTTTTACCTCCTTTAAGTAGATCCCTTTTTTGTTATTTGCTGCTTTTCAATAATACTGATTGTATTAATCTTTCCTGGGTTGTTTTTCAATACAATTCTTATACATATACTCGTATATCCTTTTTTTCAATAATACTTATTGTATTAATCTTTCCCTGGTTTTCCCTATTTCAATACAATTTTTGCATATATCCACCTTTTCAATAATACCTTATTGTATTAATCTTTCCTTAGTTTCCCCATTTCAATACAATTCAGCCTTTTCAACTAAATAGTTAATACCATTTTCCTTAAGTACATATCCTTTTCAAAATTTCAATTAGTCCTCCACTTTTAGTAACGGTTTTCGAGTTGATTTTTTAGTTAGTTGAGTTTGGGCGGTGGAATAGTCAGTTGAGTTGGGTTTTGGTATCAAAGTGAACAGTTTAGTTTACACAAGTAGTGAGTGGAAGCGTTTAAGCATAACACGCTAAAGGTAAGTAACTTAAGTAAGTTTATAAGATTGCAATAATTGACATTTTATCTCCAGTTTACAGATTTCGCTGTATAGATTTTAATAAGAGTGCTCAAGTGTAGTATTAGGAATCAATATAATAATTTTCAATTTGCAATACAATGGAAGAAACTCAAATGATTTTAACCAAACGAAGCAACGAAAAATATGCTAATGATGGGTACCTCTATGTTAAAGATAAAATTAACACAGATGGTACTATTCAATTCTGGCGATGTGAAAGTAAGCACAAGGGTTGCAATGGCAGAATATGGACCAATATTGGAGACGGTTCGTTCAATTCCCAGCGAAGGGAGCATTCCTGCAGAACCGTAGGAAATGCAGAAAACGTCGAACTTCAAAGACTTAATACTGCTATAAAACTTTTAGCCGAAAATACAATGGAAAATCCATCGCAAATAAGAGCACGGGCTATTGCAAATGTTCCTGATGCCATAAAAGGTAATATTCCAAGCAATTCTGTCATGAGCAGAACGATACAACGGAGACGTAACCAAAATTCTGAAGCACCAGCAAATCCGGAATCTAGGGAACTAATAATCATACCGGAATGTTATTCCACTTATGAGTTTAGCCCTGATAATTTTGAGAGATATCTTTTAGCCGATTCAGGAAGTGAGAATTTGGACTCTGAACGTATTATGATATTTGGAAGAGAATATAATTCCAGTTGGAGTGAAAGTATGTTTGAATTGTTTATGGACGGCACTTTTCTAATTTGTCCGTCTCTTTTTTCACAAGTATTCGTTATACTTGCTAGAAAAGATGGAAGAGCAGTGTTTCCTGTTTTGTTTTGCTTACTACCCAATAAGAGAACAGAAACTTATGTGAAATTATTTAATATGATCCGTGAATTGTGGCCTCAACTAAATCCGTTGAGTATAAGTGTGGATTTTGAGCTTAGCATTCATCAAGCGATTCGTGAAGTATTTCCTGACGTTAATATACATGGCTGCCTATTTCACTTAGTGAAAAATTTAAAAAAACATTTATCGTCAAATAATCTTTTAAAAAGATACAGTACCGATGTAGACTTTGCATTGCGTGCAAAAATGGTTACTTCGATTGCGTTTGTTCCCGAGAATGACATTTTACACGCAATTACAAGTTTGGAGAATGATTTACCACCAGAATTAGATCCAATTTTAGAATGGTTTACAAATACATATATTGGACGTCTTAGAAATAATGGTACTAGAAATACTCCAATGTTTTCTTCAAATATTTGGTCTGTGTATCAACGCACGTTGGATGGAATTGATAGAACTAATAATTACGCCGAAGCTTGTCATCGAAAAATACAATTAGGTTTTGGTAGTGGTATATTTCATCCAACGTTGTGGACCTTTTTGGATAAATTAAGACGTATTCAAAAAACTTTCGACACAGAATACGAACGTATTCTAGCCGGACATGCACCTCTTAAAAAAAGGCCGCGGTACGAAGCGGCTGATTCTCGAATTTTGGCGAAGGTAACCAATTATAATTCTAATAATGTTATAGAATATCTTCGCGGTATAGCTTATAATTATAACATGGATTAAAATTTGTTTAATTGCTTGTATGTATATGACCTGTGATGTATGTATGTAAATAAATATTTAATTTAAAAATAAAAAATAATTTTTTTTATATTATAATAGGTAGCTAATAATAAATACTATGAACTTTTTTCGACCCTGTATTTATATTAATAAACAATAATTTTTAATTATTTAAAATAATAATTTTAGTAATTCTTTCGTATGACTCAAAAAATCCAATAATTAAATCCATCTTCTTGTTTATTAATAAATAATAATTTAAATAAATTTCCCGTCGCCGAATCGACGTAGTCGAATTTTCTGTCGCCGAATGGGAATCGCCGAAATGCCGGTGCCGAATTGGAATCGCCGAAACTAACATAGCCGAATATCGGTTCGCCGAATTGACCGTCGCCCAATATACGGTGCCGAATCGCTTTCGCCGAAATGACGTGTACCGATTTACAACTGACATAAAGTCAAGCTCATTTATAAAGTCAAACCTTTATAATTCTATATTATTTTCTCTTCAAAACGTCTGATGATATTAGCTCAGAACTCGTAGATGTCTAAGGACGGTCCTGCAGACTGCGATTACTATAATAATATCTTTCGAATGCTTTATACCAAATTATAAAGTAGAGTCAGTTGTAAATATCCAAACATATTTTTTGTAAAACAGGATTATAATATTTCAAATGCCTAATTAACAAAAATATTAATATCATAACGGTTTATACCGTCAATAGTCAGGTCAACAGGTAAATAATAGGTTTACATACCATTTTTAGTCAGTATTCTCATGACATTCAAAACTCGTTGTCTAAAATAAAGCCAATATAGAGCCCGATAAAGCCAAAATAACGGTTTTCTTTATTACGAGTTAGGCAGTATCTATTGGGTTTCTTCTTTTAACTGCTTGTAGGCAGGAACATTTGTCGACATTTTGTCACAAATTGTCGCCACAACAGTTAAACCTGCTCATGTGGAGCCTTTATAATTTTGCACCATTCCATTCTCGCAAAAAAACCGCTAAGGACTGTTCCCATTGCGTAGCAATTCTTCTTGCCATAAATACCAAGGTATGGTCTGCAAAAGCACATTTGACGAAATCTCCATATTCTTGAAATCCTCGTATCGAATCTGACTTCACGTCGTAGGTTAAACTAGCCTCTAATAACATTTCATCAAACAACAAAACACAATGTTTAATGATATTTTTCCTACACTTTCCTTCAAAGATTGTATGACATTTTCATTAATCTCACAATGAAAAGGAACATTACAGAGTAAATTGTTTCAAGTTTCTCTGGAAGGCACAGCAAATATATTTATTAATAGCTTATAACTTTTTGGACTTTGTTTCTTCAAAGCAAGAACTTTATCGTTTGTTGTGAATCTCCTCCCTTGAAGTTTCTTGCTTTGCATTGCTAATTGAGAAATAATAAAATTGTATGATGATTTTTTTTACTACTGCTTTTATGTATGCATCGGTATGAACGAAACTTTGAGCTTTGCGAGCCGAAAGCGAGTCTGTGTGATGAAAGTTAATAAAATTATAATTGGAAATAACAGCAAATGAAACGAATGTCCTAAAATGAAATTGAGAACGTCAAACAAAGTGTTAAGCAAAAACCTTCTGAAAAACTATACAAAGGTAGTGAAAACTTTTCGAAAGGGGAGCACACAATTTAAGGTTACATTTTGCGAACTTTCTCTTTGTAATTTAACAGGAGGTTCTGGTATCCCTGATTTATATAGTTGAAATCGCTCTGAATATTGACGTTGTTATAGCGATATGTGGGCTGCTTCTATAAATGTTATTTTTTGGTAGTTGATTTCTGACGCCAGAATCATAACATCCGAAGAGAAGAAATTGTGGTCTGTCTAGGCAACGTGATTGGCTAAACCGATTTTTGTAGATTTACAGCGTTAATTGAAAGCCTTTGTCGGATTTGTCCTATGTAGAAATTCCCGCACTCACACTTCATTTGATATACTACTTACGTTGGCCTTATCCAATGTAGCGGCCTTGTCTTTGGTTTTGGAGTAAAGAATCTTTCCCAAATTACGGTGGCTATGGAAAGCCAATTGTAAGTTTCCATCCGATACGCACTCCTTAAAAACATGTAATTTACATGCCAACCGGGGGTTTTACTGAATATATTTTCTTTTTGTAGGTCCTCAGAGTCTGACCCAGGCTCGGTAACAGCAGTCCGCCATTTTCGAAATAGTGCGCAGCCTATTAGTCTACCTGGATAATCGTTCACTAATAGTTGCTGCTACGTGTAGGTAAGCAAATCATCGTAACTGTTAAGGGCAAGAGAATGGTAAAATGCAATTGATAAGCTAGTAAAATAAGTCAAGTTCTAAGCGAGACAGGGCTTTTTTACTTGGTTTTGATATAATATATAGTTTTGCTTCAAAATCAATTTTTATATGAATAAAACGCCTTCAAAATATTCAATTTACATAGATAACATAGAAGAGTTCGAATATTTTTGTGAGCTACTGTAAATCTAAATATTTAGCGATTTGCCATTTTCTAAGATAAAAAACCTATGCATTAAAATAGATTGCGTCGAGTTAAGTAAAATAAAATCCTATAAGAATTTAACTGAAATAATTAAGTTCAAAAATGCTATTACTATTTTTTGTTATTCATAAATTTAAATTTAATTCTGCCGGCATTGGTAATGGAACCACTTCCACGTAACATCAACTTAATAATTTATGTTGAGTGTTGACATAACCTAGTTGTTGCATCTTGAATAATTTAGCATTTCATTTTATAGTTTGATAAGCGGATTGAAAGTTAATATAAAATTCGTTTTATTAGTGTTTTACACAGTGCTTCAATAATATGTATTTAAAATCAGGATATTACTCAAAGTAAGTTATATTTTTGGGCGTTGAACACTTAAAAGTTTGTTTTGGTTGTAAGTTTGTAATGAATCGAATAGCAATTGGTGTTTTAATGGTAAACAAAACCTGAAGCTGAAGATTTATTTTGAGGTAAGAGAAACTATTATTTACGGTTACTTTATTTTCAGAATAAACTTATTGAAATACCCCTTGGTTAAAGCAAAAAAAATATCACTGTATCTACTTATTCATTCAACAGCATATGACATTTCTATAGAGAAATTTTTACAATTATTTACACAATCGAGAAATACATCACGAGGCAACAATATGTACACCACGATGTTAAGAATATCGTTCGACTAACAGATATTTGACTGCTTTTGTTTGGCTTTAAATTTTATTCTACTCAACATTAATAATATGTGAAAATACATTTGTTCGACAATATTTTAAATTACAACGCCACTTTAATGTGTAGTATGGTATGTATTTATCTATTTAAATCCTAGTGATTTACTTCTTTTAAACTACCTAGTAGAACTCCTATTATGATCTTTCGAAAATTTTGTAATATCTGTCGAATAAAAAATGGTCAATCGTACAAATGTCATGTCAAACAAAATCAATCGAATAACTGTTAGACGAACAAACTTCCGGATATCATACACTAAATCTCATTTTGCTAAACATTCTCGGACATATTGTCTTCATTTACCCCTTGAGTACAATATTGTTTAAGTATTCATTGCAGATTAGGATTACTCCTGATCGCATCTTATAATAAAATCACTATTTTGAAATAAAAAATCAATTCTTTATTATATTGCCTTAGATTATATTGCATACTCTTCAAGGACAAATTAATTTTGTACATTAAAAAGTCACAATTTTTTTGTTATAATATGTTTATTGGCAAGTAATACAATTAATAAAAATAAGTAAAAAATTCTATTTTATATACAAAAAAATCGGCTATGTAGACATCGCATAACTTTCCCCATAGATGGTGTTTACGTCAAAAGCTTATGTCAAATTGACAGTAACAAAAGGTGGTCTAAAAGAAATTGACACTTAAACTTTTTTATTTTGTTCATCTTTTCCGCAATTTGCAACGGATTTTCACCATTTTTAGCTGGCCTCTAAGTTTAACTATGATGCACTTTTATGCCGAATTTCATGACATTTGATTTCGCGGTTTAACCTGCGCGATTGATACTATTTTTATTCGTACCCCAACGACCACATACTGACATACAGACGAACATGTTACTAAAATTCACACAATCGTATCAGAACATGATAAGAAACATTTTAATACCAAAATTTCGATATTTAATTTTTGAGTGGATTACAATACTTTCCCTTATACATACGTATATGTATGGGGAAAGTAAAAAACTAATGTACACATATGTTGCCAATGGGCACATCTTTTACTCATGAAATGACTCCATGCATTCAGGACAAACACTTTCTAGGCACTTCTTGCATTTAAATCTGGTTCTGCGGTTCACAGTTTTTATCATGGCCTCTCGGTGGATTCCTGCAATCAATTTTCACCGGATAATGCCCCTCCCCATCTTTGCGAACTTCCGGTACAACTTTGGTCCATGCTTTTTTCTTTGAAGTTGGTGTAGTTGAAACTGATGGTCTTCCCCGTTTTCTTGCAGTTCCATTTAATTGAAGTAGAGTTGAAGCAACTGATGCCTTCAATTCTAATAAAGGCATTGCATTTTGTTTCACTACAGCAACCAGGCATTTACTATTGCAACATTCATAAAATGAAATACAATTCGTAAATAAAACTTTTTGTTTTTGATAGCATATGGATAATGGGCAATCATTCTGTCACCCAAATCAACACCACCCATAAATCGATTGTACTGAATGACAGCTTGTGGTCTTTGAACATCAATATAGGTTTTTGTTTTTCTATCCCATCTTCGGACCACATCTGTAGGATCCTTTCCAGCAAACCTGGAAATCATATGTACGAGCTTATTGTCTGCCCATCGCAATACTGTAATGTTATTTGAAGAAGTTGTCATGGAACATGAATAACGACCATTTTTTTGAAGAGATTTGCCATCTATTAATTTTTCATTTGCTCGATGAATTCTATTATAGTCTATTTGGGTTTGGATTAGTCTTAGATGTCGCTTTCTACGCAAGCCGGGTTTACATAGGGAGATTTAAAAGTTTGATTACAGTATGATTGGTTGCATACCTACGAGGGGGTTTAATACGTTAAATATTAACTTGATTATAATTTTAATGAACAAAAAATTATTTAGGAACTATTTAATTACATCATCATTACATACAACTTTACATCATAAAAGCAAGCAAGATTGCTTATAACCTTTTTATACCGGGTGTTGACTCGAATAGCCGAACATAGGGAATTAACACGTAAAAACTTATTTATGCAAATTCCTGCTTCCCAAATTATTTTAGAGAAAAAATGAAAGACACAAAAAGAATGCAGAAATATAAACTACGTATGATAAAAGCATTAGATTTCATGTAATCTTTACTTATAGGGTCAAAAAATGCTTTTAAAATTGTTAAAATTTTCATTTATCAGACTGGCCATGTAAGTTTCCAAGGTAGTTATTTCGAAATTAAATTGAATTTATTTCATGACAAGTCTGACAAATGAAAATTTTAACAATTCTAAACGAATTTTGGACGTTTATCTTCGAATTTCATCTTGTTTCTACTAAAAGGGTCTAAAATTCTTTTAGAATTGTTAAAATTTTCATTTTTCAGACTGGTCATGAAATTAATTCAATTTAATTTCGAAATAATTACCTTGGAAACTTGCATGGCTAGTCTGATAAATGAAAATTTTAACAATTTTAAAAGCATTTTTTGACCCTATAAATAAAGATTACATGAAATCTAATGCTTTTATCATACGTAGTTTATATTTCTGCATTCTTTTTGTGTCTTTCATTTTTTCTCTAAAATAATTTGGGAAGCAGGAATTTGCATAAATAAGTTTTTACGTGTTAATTCCCTATGTTCGGCTATTCGAATCAACACCCGGTATATTACATACGACCAATTTTAGAAAAGTTGTATTCATTCGAAATTCCAATTGAATTGCTTCTATACTACATTATCATCCATAGTTTGCTTCTTTGACTGTAGTATTTTCCTTAAAAACAATAAATTAAAATTCATATCATCAACACTATTTAAAAACTTTCCTGTTGATGTTCAACATTAAATATTTTCAAATAAATTCAGGATTCAATCTGGCATGCATTCTTCATCAGAAGAAAAACCTGTGTTTACTTGAAATTCCAATTGCATTGCTTCTACTGCATCGTCCACTGGATATCTAAAGTTTTCTTCGTTTACAACATGTTTAACACACTGTGCCCATTTCTCAGGTGTAACTGCTTTCAAACCATCCTGAAACAAGACTTTCATATCACCAAATTTAAAAGTTTTATTATTTGCAGCAACATAGCCCTTAACTTGTGCCCAAATTAATTCGATAGGATTAAATTGGCAATGGTATGGAGGCAATCTTAAAACTTCTCTTCCAGAGGACTTAACCATTTCATCTATCACATACGAACAGTCTGGCTTCCCTACCAAATTGTTCGTTATTTTAGCTAAAATTTAGGTCAGTTGTAATAACGATCATATTATACAATATTGTAAGTAGCAAAGTAAAACTTACCTTTCAGTTTCCCACTGATTAAGTTGAATGATCCCCATTCCAATAAATTGGTATATTTGATTATCGTGTTTGTTATGTTTATATCAATAATAATTAATAATTGTTGAAAGATTTATAATTTTATTGATGTAAACACAGTCTAAAATGTGCAAATGATGATGAAGATGATGATGAACACAGTTATGTATTACCAAATTTATTATTAAGATATATAAGAATAAGATTTACCGAAAAGTTCTACATTTAATTCTGTCCGTTCTGCTGGAATTCCTTGTGCGTCAAGCCATTCCATCATTTGCGACTTGGTCCAACTTTTAAGTGGTCTCTTGTCTTTTCTTCTCGAATGATATGAAGCGTTGTCCATTACTATAACACAATTAGGTTCCAAAAGGGGTAAAATTCTCTCCATCCATTCTTCAAATACAGTTGAATTCATCTCTTCATGACAGTCGCTAGTTTTTTTCGATTCAAAACACAATAATCCATTTTCCACAAATCCTGCCTCGTTTCCTATATGAAGAATAATCAATCGCTTACCTTTACCTGAGGGGTTTTTTAATCCTGTCTAAAATATATTTATAATTTAGTAATCGATAATTATATAAATTAGTGTATACTATTACCGAGAGACCTTTGTTGAAAGCTTCACCTGCACTTGTTATAGATTGGTCTTTCCATACTTTAGCCGTAGTGTGACCAGCATTCACCCAAGTTTCATCAAGATAGTATATTGTCCGCCCTTGTATTCTAAAATTTCTAACACTGTTTAAATACTTACGCCGCCATATGATCAGTTCTGCTTTCTCTATTAATAAATGGTTTCTTGATCTTTTTTCCCAAACAAAATTTAATGCCGTCAGTGTTTTGTATAATGTAGTTCGTTGCATGCTAGGGAGCACTTCATTATTTTGCACTTTCTAATAAATAAAATTAATATGTGCTTAAGAAATTATAAAGTATCACACTAAAGAAATTCTTACATCAAGGATTTTATCGACGGTAGGTACATCATTTGCAAGAAAAAATTGATGAACTATTCTTCTTAATGTTGATTTCTGAAAATCGTTTAATTTGTCATAAGTGCTCTTGCGTTCTCTTTTTTTTGTTGGTGATGCCAAAGTGCCCCTTTTGTCCATCTCAAGAACAGTGTTCCATATTGACTGAACTGAAATTCCCAAATCGTTAGCAGCTGAAGTTACACTACCTGTTCTGACGTGTCCTGCATTACGATACTTTATATAAATGTTCATCATTATCTTCTGTCCACTATGTATAATTTTCCCTTGATGATTTTTAATGACATCTCGAAAACTCCAATTATCGTTGGCTTCATTTGAACAACTCGATTCGGTTTGATTTGATTCTAGACTTCCGACGGTGAAAATTTCTTGTTCAAAATTATAAAATTCCTGATTACTAGTTCCTGGTTGATCCATAACTTAATTTAAAAAAACCTAAATTTCTAAAACAAATAGAGGTTAGAATTCACAAATGCGGTTTTTTAACACAACGAAAATGTTATTAAAATAACAATTTGATTTTAACGTATTCTTGGTTCAAACAGCAATAAATCCGCTAGTAATATTAAAAATTCGTTACAAAATTTTTCGAAAAAATATTTATAAACGTCAAATCTCAAACGATTACAGTGGTGTGAACTTGCAAATTTATTTTTGAATATCAACCAATCAGATTTCAAGGTTAATATTTTTAGTTCCGATTTCAAGACTAATCTTAACACAAATGGACTATAGCTATAACGGTTCCAACTACATGAATATCTACGCCCTTTAGGTAGGTCAATATAAAAGAGGTTATCCAAAAATATTTTATGATTCTGACCTTCTGGTCCTGAACATAATCTAACCAATGTATCACCAATAACACCTAATTCCGTTGTAACTCGATCTTTTGATGTCTGGTACATTTCAAATTTCGAAACAGCCATCTGCAGAAGCACGTAATCATGCTTTGAACCCCCATTTGTTTGGTTTAGACTTTATATATTTTTTGCTCTACTTCTACCTTTGAACGGAATTATCATTTCGTCAATGGCCATAAATTCAGTTGGTGTTGCAGCTTCTGCAAAAGATTTTTGTAGCAAATCCAGAAAAGGCCGTATTTTTATAAACGAATCCTTATTATCTTCAGGAATAGTATCGTTGTTTATGAAATGTAAATATCTTTATATTTCTTCATATCTTTTTAGAAGCATCGCATTAGCAATAAGATCGAATCCCAGGCCTGCGGTGGATGATCAATACATCCGATAAGCTGGATACTTTATATACGTCATCATTAGGGATCCGTAATTTTCGTATTTACGAAATACATGCGATAAATGCGAAATTTTGCCAATATTATACGATAAATGCGATTTTTTAATTTATCATATATTTCCAGGAAATCTCGATAATTATCATTATTTAAACCAAAACGATCAAGGAACTTATTAAAACATATACATTTTTCTATTTTGTCGCGCCTATTTTCTGACTGAGAGCGACTTAAAATGACTGTAAAATACAAAAATTATTGTCATCTATATCAGGAAAACGGTGCGACAAAATAAAAAAATTAATAGATATAATTTTATTGTAAATTTCATTCTCTACATTTTTGTTTATATCCATTTTTCTATTTTATCGAACCGTTTCCGAGATAATTAATATAGAATATAGATGACAATATTTGTTTGCATTTTAACAGTCTTGTTTAAGTCGCTGTAAGTCAAAAACAGAGCGACAAAATAGAAAAATGTATATGAACAAATGAGGGGTAAATCACCTGAAAAAAATACGTACACCACATCTCCTTTTCCTCACATCTCCCCATATTTCCTAATATCTCCCCACATCTCCCGACATTTTTTCTGTTTTCCTACCATTTCATCACATCTATCTAATTTTTCTACATTTCAAATATAATAATATAGTAACCCTTGAATTCATAAAAATATTTAAAGAGTGTTTCAAACCTATTTTAGTTAAGGTGGCAAATTTGTATGTTATTTGGCCATAAGAACAAACATTCGTCCAATTGAAATAATACGTAATCTACAGCAATGAAAATTTTACAGGATGTTACTCAAAGCTTTATGAAGACCATATTGGAATAACAGCAAATAGAAGTAATGATTATCTGAATAATAAAATAAATAAAGTGACGATGAATTTTACATATTATATCAAATACATAAATGTTATGACGATTATAGAATTAATAATACATAATTGTTGCTGAGGTTGCAATATTATGTTATTAAAATAATAATTTCAATTATATATAATCTGAAATCCAAACATTTAGTGTAATTATAAACAAGAAAGACGAATGTTTATGATTTTCCATAAGATGCAATGTTAATTTAATTTAAAAAAATTGTCACTAGATGGCAAATTAATCGGAAAATTTTAGATTTTATAAAATTTACAATTGCTTTTGATAGCACTGTACCGTTGGACTGCTTAAATGGAAGTAAAATTGATGCTTCGAGTTTTTCTATTTAAACAATTCTACATATTATATTTATAATAGTATTTATATTTATAATAATTCGGCACCAGACTACACTGAGGTATGCGGCATATAAGCCGCCTCCTTTTAATGGACTCAAAACATTGCTAGAGACATCTAATGAAAATAATTCAAAACTTTTGAAAAATTTCACACCTTAAGGCTGTTCGGTAGGTTTAGATTTTGTTCAGAAAAAATTGTAATACAGTGTATTTATTATAATATTCTTGTAGAACTACATATTGTAGATAATATTTGTTTATAAAAATAAATTCTAATAAAATTAGTTTAGCCACAATTTGTACTCAAAATATGAATTTATTTACGGAATGCCTGTACGATCCTGAAACGATATCATAATGGAACTTGTAAAGAATATTATAATAAATACACTGTATTACAAATTTTTGTGCACAAAATGTAAACCTACCGAACAGCCTTGAACGCTTATGATTGGTGTTTTATGACAGATGCATTTTAAAGGGTTTGTAAACCTATTTTAACTTTCTAAAATTTTTATGAATACAGGGGCAAGACTTCTATTATATACAGATTTAAAGTTTGCCACTAATAAGATACGTTTCTTGTTGGATAAGGTGAATGAAACACTATTGCATAAAAATTTAGCTGCATGATCAAACTAACGTATGAGTGACTATATTGTATGTAGTATTATATTATAGTATACATAAAATATTAAAATATACCCATACCTAAAACATACATATATATTATAAATATGTGCATTAGTACACTAGGTAAAAAACAAAAATAATAAAAGCGAAAACAAAGTTAGAAAATGAACGTCAACGTTAACAAAAATTTAAATCCAGAACATAACATACTGAATATTATTTTTCGTTTTTCTTCAAGCATGACTTCTTCTGGCTTTTTATTTCTAACCTACCTTATACATCTGCATCCCTTCCGTCACGTTTCATTTCTTTGTACCGTTTGATTATCCTAGATTTCTGTACACGGGATATAGTCATTGGTAAATTGCTAATCATATTTATGGGCCCGAAAAAAATAAAACAATCTTTAACTGTCTGGACATCGTCTGGTTTAGGCCATTGAAATTAGGCTGAAAGATTCACGTAAGAATTTGATTTTGTACGATTTTGAATTCTCGTCGCTTGATTGCTTACTTAATTCTTCAATTACACGCCCAATATACCATCCATCCTCATAGATCACGGCATAATAGTTTTCTACGGCAATCGAAATTGTAGTTGGTATATCTCTCTGAATATCAGTAGGTGCACTGGAATTTGTTTTAGAATTATTCACAATATTTGGGTTCCCGCAAACTCTTATGAGTCGATCGGCACTTAATTTTATGGATTTTTCATTAAAAAGCCAGCACAGTGATGATTTTCTGATCGTTCTGATGTTATTACCTACTTTAATTATCAGAAAAGGACGTTCCGACTTATGTTGGTTACCTAGGTCAGGCATATTCAAAAATTCGCCATACCTATCACCTAATTCGATAATATCGGCAATATCTGGGGGAAGACCACTGTTAATTCTCTCAGCATCAGAATCTTGTAAATCGTTCAATCGATCCTCCATCGTGATATCAGCTTCATAGGTATTACTGTGAATATATGTAGAGGTCGGTTTCGTTTTCATCGTTCAATGTGCTTTCGATATTGGTGTTATAAATTTTTACTTCTTGCCAGGATTTTTCATTAGAAGGATTAATTTTACGACGTTTGCAGTCGTTTTTGGCATCGCTTAGTGCAGTCATAACGCATTTTTCAATCTCCTGATCGGTCATAAAATTAAAACTAAAATTTTTACTTTTCTAGGAAAAATTACCTTGTCCGAGAGATCAGATATAACGCTATTTATGTGTTGAATTTTATCAAGTGTTTTAAGAATATCTTGTACGCTAAAATTTACAACCGTAGAGGAAGTGGATGTTAAGGATCGAGTTGCCCGAAAAATTTGTTCACAAGGCTGAGAACTGAAAAGCCATGGTGTAAACACACACTCTTGTGAAAGATGGGAACTATCTCTGTACAGTCTAACTAGTTTTATAATGGAATGAGCGTTCAATTCAAAACATAGATAATAATTAAGGCTAACAAAGTTTTTAACCACAGAGAAATTTTCAGTTTCATGTAGCCAATCGCGCCAAATTCTTAGGAAGAACACACAATACCGCATATTATAAATACGCGTATATAGCGTCTTGTTTTTGTTTAGGTAGGCTTGCAATATTAATCGTGTTAATTTTAAAAATGCAATCGTTCCATCAGAGTGATCAATGACATATCTTAAAGCTTTTTCAACTACAGGCGACGTAATTTTCTCTGCCGCTCTAAAATTCATTTTATTATCCGGTTTAAGGTCAGATGGCGTTAGGAGGTGTTTATCTTCAGAAGATTTATGAATTAACTCTGCCAAGTGAGTCGCGGTTGCCTTATAGTCACATAATTGCAAATCAATCGACTCATTCAACAACCTCGTTCTCATTTTTGTGCCGACATGTACCGTGTCTTTAACGCATACGTCACCGTCATCTAAATCCATCTGAAACCATTTCCATCCTTGGTTGTCGTTCGGGCACTGAAATTTAGAAAAACTTCGCATCGTTTTCATTAGTCGCGTGTCCCCATCAGAAGAAAAACCTAAAATTTTTTTTTACCAAAGAGTTCCATTTATGAAGTTATTAAATTTTTTATCACATGTTGAAGATTCAAGATAATTTAAATTTGAAAAAATTGAAATAAATCCTGTGATATTAAATGAGAATATAATTTATGTTCTGTTTTTATCCTATCGAATGGATCGCTCATGTCATTAGAAAGTTGACGCAAACGTGATTTAGTATCGTTGATACTAATGTGGTCTATATCTGAAATAATATCATCAATAACGTTCGCAATAGTTTTAGAAAAGCAATCAACAATGCATTCCTGAATAGTCAATGTATCTTTTCGATTAAAATTAAGTTTACTATGCATTTGTAATGTAAATTTTAAGGCTGCTTCTTTAATTAAATATTTTGAGGTTTGGTTTTCTTGATAGGCATCAGCAGTATCACTCTGTGTAGAAAGTAAAGGACCTATGTTTTGTAAATCAGAAGTTTCGGTCTCGAAATTATTATCGATAACTTTATGGGCAATACTTAACTCCTTACATTCAGCATGTTGCTTTAATAAATGTTGCTTAAATTTGGAAGCACGCGAAAATTGTTGAGGACAGTCTTCTTGTTTGCAAATAAAAAGTTCTGGCTTATTGTGAGAAAATTTTAAATGACTTAAGAACATATCAGGAGTTTCACATATCCTTTGACAGATATAACATAAAAACATTTTTCTTAATATTGAAGTTTAATGTATTTGATAATTTTCAAGTTGACAAATAATTTTTGTGACTTGTGGACAGTCTATATCGTACTTGGTGTCAATAGCGTATATGTGCTTTTGAATGAATAGCCACACTAATTCATACTCTCGTGGATATTTGAAGTTAAAACAATGAAATATTTATATATTTATATAGCTTAAAGCATGTAAATAATACCCTAAAAATTTCAAAATGGGATATTCATTATTTTAGGAATTAGATGAATTGAAGTACATAGTAGATGTCGCAGTGAGCATGGTATCTGGCGCTTCCGTAAGTCGACTGGTCATCTATCTCCTAAACTACTGCAGATCCCATTTTAGGGTAATATTTACATACTTTAAGCTATATTTTGGAAAAAAAAATCTGTTGTTTAAATGGCCGAAGTTATAAAAATTTAATTTTAAATATTTACTTCCGGTTTTGTACAAGAAAAACAACATCAACTTCGAATCCGATTTCATAATTGTCAAGAGCAGTAAATTTACTATTTATTTCACCATGTTCAATATTTTATGGTCAATTTATTAACTTTTTAAATCAACTTCCGAAAAGTTTCTATTCTAATTAAGTCAATTCTTTAAAAGCCCATAAATTGGAAAATAAACTTACAAAAAAGCCTTGCTGTCCTCATTCATATATTCTAGAAGTTCAATTAACCCAATATTATCGAATTTAAAAATCTCGAATTTTTTCGTTGTGCGCTTCACATGAAATGCCCCGTGTGCTAAAAGAGAAGCACTGGAAAGAAGATTTTTTGAATTTTGAAAAGCTTCTTCCAAATCTTCTGTCCAAATAATTTTTGTTTTGTCGTTCTTTTTGCCTTTACCTATTAAAGCATTTAATTTCGCTTGGGTAGTTGCCGCTTTGGGTAAGAAACGACGGTAAAAATTTATAATTCTTAAAAATCTTTGGAGGCTTTTAATTGTGTCCGGTTTTGGATAATTTTTTATAGCACCAACTTTATGTTGTAGAGGTTCGATACCATTTTCGGATAAGTTATGACCCAAAAAGTTAACGCTGCTTTGACCAAATACGCATTTATCAACATTAATCTTAATCTTATATTCGGACAAGCGTTCGAAAATTATTCTGAGGTGTTCTACATGTTGTTCTATCGATTTTGAAGTTATTAATAAATGGTCTATATAAACGTAACAAAAATCTAAACCTTGCAAAACTCGATGCATAAATCTTTGGAATGTTTGGGCGGCGTTTCTTAAACCAAAACTCATACGCGGAAATTCAAAGAGGCCAAATGGTGTTATAATTGCTGTTTTTTCTATGTCAGAAGACGATACCGGAATTTGATGGTAAGCTCTGACTAAATCTAATGTTGTAAAAAAATTTGATCCGTAAATGTTTTGTGTGAAGTCCTGTATGTGTGGAATTGGATACCTATCAGGTACGGTAATGGTATTTAAACGCCGATAATCTCCGCATGGTCTCCAATCGCCGTTTTTTTTTTGGACGAGATGTAATGGACTTGCGTAACAGCTTTTTGATGGCCGACATATCCCTTTGGATATCATATATTCAAATTCGGCTTTAGCTACTTTAAATTTTCTGGTGTTAAACGTCTTGCTTTAGCAAAAACTGGTGGACCATTTGTAGTGATGGTATGTTCCACGTTATGCGGGACTGATGTATGTTCATCGGTTTCTTGAGTTAAGTTTTTAAATTCTTTCAATAATTCTCTAAGTACAGAATTTGTATCATTCCAGTAAATTGTTGAAATCATTGACTGTTCTTACAATACTGACTATGCGTGACTTTGTGCTGTCAACATGGTCGATATATTTCCAAGTATAAAAATATAGATGGCGTTAACATGCCGCCGGCCTTGACAAGTCAATAATAAATAATATGATAAATGAATTAATTATTATACTAAATACTAACATAAAAAATTAACAGAAACTTGACAATTGCAATAATAAAAATGAAAAGAAATAAGTTCATTTTTGTTTTATAACACAAAAAAGTATTTTAGGATTGCTCCATTGGCAATATACACACTTTAGGTACCGCACGTTTAACAGTTGTCCCGTTAGAACACTTCACACTACACGTGTGATGTTGTCGGTGCCTGGATGAATGTCCTGAATTCTTCCCGTTAGCCATCGTGCTGGTGGAAGGTTGTCATCTTTAAGTAAAACTAGTACACCAACCTTGACATCTTGGGAGCCAATTTTTCATTTGGTTCGCTGTTGTAATTCACCAATATATTCCTTTGACCATTTAGCCCAGAAATGCCTGGTCATTTGTTGAAGATGTTGATAACGATTTAGTCGATTTAGTGGTAGATCTCGTACATCTGGGTCTGGTATTGTGGTGAATTGTCGTCCGATAAGAAAATGCGCAGGAGTAAGTATGTCGAGGTCATTAGGATCTGTCGTTAGTGGTGTTAATGGTCGTGAATTTAGGATGGATTCTATTTGGATAAGTACGGTATACATGTCTTCGTAAGTCAGTGGTGTCGTTGAAATAATTCTTTTCAAATGATATTTCACACTTTTAACGCCCGCTTCCCATAATCCCCCAAAATGTGGAGACCTAGGAGGAATAAAATGCCAAACTATCCCTTGATCCGATAAAGCATTTGTTATTTCAACAGCGCTAGAACTTTTTAAAAATTGACCTAATTTTTGCAACTCATTGTTTGCACCAATGAAGTTAGTACCATTGTCACTGAACAAGTTTAGTGGTTTTCCTCGTCGCGCTATGAAACGTCGTAAAGCAGATAGAAAACATTCAGTTGTTAATTCTGTGACTAATTCTAAATGTAACGCCTTTGTTGAAAAACATACAAACAAAGAATGTTTGCTACCACGCCCTTTTCTGTCTTTAATTAAAAATGGGCCTGCATAATCAATGCCGGTTGAATGAAATGGTGGCATGATTATGGTTCTCTCATTAGGTAATGAACCCATGATTGGATTGTTACTAATTTTCGGTTGAAACCTAAAACATTTTATACAGTTTTTAACTACCTGTTTTGCCAAATCTTTTCCCCCGATGCGCCAGAATTGCTCTCGTACTGTATTTAGCAATAATTTTGCTCCAGCGTGGTACAATTTCAAGTGTTTGTTGGCAAACATAAGTTTAGTTAAATATTTATTTAATAATTATTTATTTTTTATATTATTACAAGCATATTAATAATTTGATCAAATAATAATAAATTATCATATTAATCTACAGGAAAATCTGGAATACCCCCAAATCCATCTATGTCATCTAACACAGTTTCATCAGCAAATAGGGCTGAATAAAATCCTTGATGGATTTTGGGTATTAGATGCCACATTGATTTAAGGTCTTTAAGTTTTTCATTTGTTATACCTTTCCCTTGGGGCCATAATGGATTTAAGTTTTCTTCATATAGTCCTTTACAAGGACGACCTCGTGTTTTCTTCGATATGTCAACTTCAATGGCAACACCGTTAAAATCTTGTTTAAAGAAAATGGAGAAAGGCTTTTCTTTTAACATTGAAATCTCTCTTGTTTTCAACCAACTGATTTCTTCCCCACATATTCCTTTTTTTCGGTTGGTTATATTTTTTTCAATGTTTTCTGCTATACCATAAAAACTATCAGTAAACATTGGTTTCACTACCAGAGGATTCTTTTTGCGACAAGTTTCCATTACTTTGAAGTAATCCTCTGGAATGTATATATATTGTTGACGCTTTAGAGCGCCTTCGACTTTTCCGAAATCGTCATCATTGGGAAGGTAGCTATGGCCTGATATCAGATACCTCATAGTGATCTTTTTTATTGATGGATGGCTTTGTAGAGCACATTTCAACTTTAACACTATTTTAATATTGCGATTTTGTCCGCCACAAGAGTCACTCCATAAAACCAAATCTGTAACTTGATCAGAAACATTTTCTTTAATGTGCTTTAATGAGCACGACCCAACTTCCTGAGCACCTCTTCCAGCAGTGCCTTCCACCCAAGGGTAACAAAAGCCTCTCTTGTGTTTACCAGAGTGTATGCCGCAATTGTACACCCAAAGTTGCCTTTTGTAGAAGATTATATTAGTCGGTATTCGTGGAAGAGGAAGGGTCTTTTCTAAATCATATGTTAAACATTCAAAGTGTTCGTTGTTAGAAGCAAATTCCATGTTTTGTTTCATTTTCATTTTTGCATCTTGCCACATACTGATATGCTGATTTTGGTCCTGTATTACTGCTTCCTTCTCCTCGTCGTTGGTTGCGTTTAGTTTCTTGATATTAAGTGTGTCACATTTGTTGCAAGTATCTTTCTTGAGGGTTTTAAATTTTAAATTAAAATTTTTATAAAAAGATTGTATTTTATTTTTGACTTCTGGTGATTCATTTGTGTTCAATTGAATTTGAATACCTGGCTTGACCCAGGTATTCAAATTTGTTTTTCCAACCATTGAGGACCCTGCCACCACAACCGTGAAGTTATTAGTTGGTTAGGAAAAACTCCTCTCGATATCAAATCTGCAGGATTCTCATGTGATTTTACATAGTACCAGAAATTAAAAAATAAGCCAAAGGGACTTTGAAATTTTCATTTAGGCTGACCGCTAAAAATACTGAAGCATATTTAGCAGTAGGTAAATGTTCCCCATTCAGTCCCAAGATCATGATATTTCTTGCCATCCCATTCGATTAATTGACGAATCGACATTTCGTCAATAGCAATGTTTACTACAACATTCTTTCCATCTTTGCACCTTGCTTGTAAAGCATCAAATGCTTCCTTGGTAAATCCTGAGTTGCCGCCAATTACATTATACCATTTTCTAATACTCTCAGGATATGGTAATAAATTTTCAAATTCTTGCCTTACGAAATTGTATGCTCTTGGTGAATAATAATGCAATGTTAAAGCAAATCTTCGTAGATTAGGATCACACTTTCTTATTACATTGGAGGTTTTCATCTGTCTATCGATTATGTCTTTCAAAGACGATGGAATCATTGCCAATAATTACAAAAATAATATGATCATTTCAATATTTACCATTTAAAACAAAAAAAACAAAAAAAAATTACCATGTGGAAAGTAGAAAAACAAAGTTAGGTATTTTGAATAAAAAATAATAATCAGTTTTTTTCATTTTATTTCAATATGAAACTTATGAAACTTTTTATAGTTTGATATATTTATTATTTCAAAAGTTACGATATTTAATAATTACATAAAACTTATGTATGATCTTTTCATTTTGAGCAAAAAAATTTTTTGTTCAAAAGCCTAGTTGCTAATACTATATATAAGTTTCCATCCTACCATTAAATCTTCACTTGAGTTTTTATTTAACAAGTTTTCATTTGTTATTCTGTTCAAAACATCCTGCAGTGAACTAAGACGTTTTGTTAATTGTCGACATTTATTTTTTAATTTTTGGTTTTCAATACGCATTTCTTCGTACTTTTTGTCTTCATAAACGAAACAATTCACTGATGTATTTCAGTAGTGCTGGACATAACTAACCTCTTAAACCTGTATAGCGAGTTTCCGAATTGTATTTGATGTGTTTGCAATTTCATTCGAGGTGTTTGATGGAATCAAAATTGTATTGGAGGTATTCTTATTGGTGTCAATGGTGCTCGAACTTGCTTCTGAAGTATTACTACCAGAACTTGGTATTGTCTGATTTGCTTTTCTGAAATAACACAAATTGACAATAAACAAATACTTATAGCAGGTGCAGGTTACTTCATACTATGTTAGTTCTCTGTTTATATCAAAAATACTTGGTACTGCATCTTTTTTCAACGTTCGAATACGAGTAGTGAAGTCATCTTTATCGTGATCAAAGTTTTCTTTCATGAAATGTTTCGAACAAATCACTGAAATAGAAACTAAAGTTTTATCACTTATTTTACAAGCGTTAAGCCATTGCTTTCGTTTATTTTCTTCTTTTGGAAACCAAAATTTACGTAATAACATTTTATTTATACAAAAATTATGAAATAATTTCTTACCTGTGAAACGATAGTTGAGTTCCAGTTGCCTTAAACTGTTCTTTACATATTACACACTTCATTTTCAAATTTTAAAAATTGATGACAACAACTGTCAAATTTAAAAATTGTACATGCGCAGTTGTTTTTCGAAATACCGTAAGGGATACAAGATAGCCAACTGTAGTGTTTAACAAAGATAGCTACAAATTATTTTGTCGTAACTATCTTTTTTCACTAGCTCCAATGCATTGGGATAGGGCACTTGGTATCTCGTTCAGTCACGCGCACCCCCGACGGGTGGTGCGTAAGCGTATATTTTTGCCTTCTTGGCCCAAAGTCATTTTTTCAATCACGAGATGAAGGAGATTAAGGCGCCTCCGGCGCCACATGCTCCGTACGTCAATGAGCTACGCTACGCTAGGGCACTTGGTATCTATGTAATATACCGGGTGTTGACTCGAATAGCCGAACATAGGGAATTAACACGTAAAAACTTATTTATGCAAATTCCTGCTTCCCAAATTATTTTAGAGAAAAAATGAAAGACACAAAAAGAATGCAGAAATATAAACTACGTATGATAAAAGCATTAGATTTCAAGTAATCTTTACTTATAGGGTCAAAAAGTGCTTTTAAAATTGTTAAAATTTTCATTTATCAGACTGGCCATGTAAGTTTCCAAGGTAATTATTTTAAAATTAAATTGAATTTATTTCATGACCAGTCTGACAAATGAAAATTTTAACAATTCTAAAAGAATTTTGGACCCTTTAAGTAGAAACTAGATGAAATTTACTTATATTTGAGAAGCAAACCAATCAATTAAAGCCTGCCTTACAGCATATCTTGCATTGCCATTTCTGTTATTAATAGGCTCAATTGTAGGATTACCATTATCTTCAAGTGGAATGGCTACGTCAGGATCAACTGGAGGTATATTTTCTTTATAATTGCATGCAATATTATGCAAAACAGCACATGCGACTATGTAATTATCTATCTTATATAAAGTGCGTCTTGAGACTCGAATGCCTGTAGACAAAATTGGAAATCTACGTTTCCACACTCCAAAGAGGCGCTCCACACATTGTCTTGTTCTTATTAATGATTCATTATATAGTATTTCTTGTGGTAATACAGGATTGTTTAGGGGTGCTACAATGTAGCTCCTGCATTCGTACCCCGAATCACCAATTAATACGTTGTTTCCAAATTCTCCAGCCTCGAATCTGTGTCGTATTCTTGAAGCATTAAAAACAGTTTGGTCATGAGAAGAGCCTGCCCAACGAGTTACAATGTCGAAGATTTTTAAATCTGGACCACCAACAACTTGTACATTTTTGGAAAAATAATTTTTGCGGTTCCGATACACTTCTGCCGTTGGAACTCCTGGTGATTGCATCTTTATATGAGTGCAGTCTATTGCTCCGATTGTTCTAGGAAAACGATTCATCTCGAAGAACTTGCTTCGAATATTGGTTAGTTCTTCCTCTGTATGAGGCATTTTTATAAAACGCTTTCTTAGCGAAACAATTGCCAGGCTAACTTTTTGCACAATTTGGCATGCTGTGGCTTTACTGATTCCAACAAAGTCTCCTGCTGTTATCAAAAACGATCCCGTTGCAAATAATCTTGTTTAAGCGGTTTAACGGTGATACAGCGTGGTTTCTATTCGTAGAGCATTCAATTTTAGTTTTAATAAGATCGAGAATTAATAATACCGTGTCTTTTGTCAACCGAAAACGCATAAAAAATTGTTCTTCATTCCATAAATTAAAATGATCCACTCTTTCTCTTATTAATTTAGGTCTTCTATGTATAGGCACTACTTGAACTTCTTCATCGCTCGAAATAAAATCAAAATTTGAAAACATTGCAAAAAATTTAAATAATATAACCTATAACTATTGTTTCGGCAATATCGTGTGGGAGTCTTTATTTAAAAACACTAAAAACACTAACAAATCATTGGGAAAGTTATAAACTTTGACTCTTAACTAATGGTTAAAGGTGTGACTACCAAAAAATCTGCTAGTCAATTTAACTATTAGTTATGGCGTCATTTTACTTTGACTATAGATTGTAAAACGGCAAAGTGGTCGTCAACTATTAGTTAAGCGTTAACTACCACTCAACTAGAGGTGGTAAAACCGGCCCTATGCGTGACTTTGTGCTGTCAACATGGTCGATATATTTCCAAGTATAAAAATGTAGATGGCGTTAATACACTTAAAATAGTGCTATTGTCGATCAAACATTTTCGACGAAGGTCTACGCCTAAACTGAATTCATGTAGAAAATCTGCCCCTAATATAGCTCGATCTACATCTGCTACTATAAAAGGGTAGGTAAATTGTCTACGTAAACCTAAATTTAAATTAAATATCGTTGGATATAGTACAAAATGATACCCTAATGAAATATATGTATAAATCTAATTTTTTCCAAAAGTGGATATAGTAGATAAGGTGACTAACTATTTTTTGTTCAAAAAGAGTACACTTTGCAAGTATTTCATAGGTGAAAAAAAAAAGAAGAAAAAACGATAAAAACTTTATTTTCTTTTAAAATCATATTTTTCTTCGGAGTGGATTTTTTCTGCTAAATGAGGATGTTCGTTTAATAATGTAGCCACTTCCGAACAACTTTCATTTTGCATATTAAATTTGACTGTTAAGACGGCAGATAATGTTTTTACAGAAAGTTGCGACTTCTCACTGCTCCAATAATCATTCCCTAGTGAAAATACCCTTTCAATAGCAGCATTAGTGCCTGGACAACATAAGGAAATTTCTATTAAAACTTTTAAATTTTCATGTGGGATATGTTCTACTCTAAAATGCCGAAAGATTTCTACCCATCTTTAGCCAAGTTCTATTTCTCATCGTTCTATTTCTTCAATTTTTCTTCATTTAAATATAAATTTACTCTTCGAATTTCTTCAAAGAGAAAATTGTCATTAATAACAATATCTTTTACTTCCTTCATTACAAATTCGACTGCTGAAGAAACTTCTTTCCATTCAATTTTACTATTTAGAAGGGTCCATTTGAAACAATTTAATGCTCTAAAGTTCACTATACATTCTTCGATATATTCATAGCAAATTTTATAAAAAAATTTAACTTCTCTTAAAAATTCATTTTTTATTCCGGGATTAGAATCTTCCAAAACGGTCAGTTTATTCTTTAGAATTAGTGGTAAAAATCCATCATTAAATCTTGATTTACATTGCAGTATGAAATCGTTTAATATAATACAAACTTCTGCTGCTGAAATGTTATCTCCTTTAATTTGTAGAGTAATTTTATAAAATAACGACGCCTGACTGCGAATAAAATAAAGCATAGGTTCTGACATATCGTATTGAAAGAATTTCTTCAAAATTGTAGGACATTTGTCAAGGCTGAAAAAATATGAACGTAGTCGATCATATAACTGCAAAACGCGTTCTAATACTGGAGTTACAGCAAGCCATCTGACTTTGGAATAACCAAGCAGTTTTTTGTATTGAACACCAGCCTCTTCACAAAATTCTTTCAAACTTGCTACCCGTACTGTAAACCGATTGAAATATAAATGAATCACTTATTTGAGAAACCAGATAAGTCCCATAAAGATAGTTCTGAGATAATAAAAAAACATTGTCCAACTATTTTCAGTCGTCACTTTTTAAAAGTTTTGTTAATAGGCAAGGTCAATGTGAAGTAGTTAAAGAGTTTTATCACAAAGAAACAAAAATATTCGAAATCAAAGCTGACAAAAAGCTAACTTTAAAAAATGGACATGACTACTTTCTCAAATAAATTTATTAATTTTTTCGAAATGAATTCAAAAAAATTACAAAATAATCATTAATATAACAAAAACATAATTTTACATAATTTTTGGCTCTAATTCACCATCAACGGTGGGCCACAAAAAAATTTCACTGTAAAAACGTCTGATTTTCTTATTTTCCGGTAAATACCTTACAAAATTTTTAATATTAATCATTTTTTATTCTTAATGGGTACTTTAACATTGGGGTAAGCCGGTTCTGTACAAAGTAACTTGGGTGTACCTTGTTTTGTTCTAACAGGAAACTTAAAATTCACTAATCCATCAATGAAGTGATATGCTGTAACAGTGCCTTTCAAGTTGTTGTTGTATGAGAACTGCATAAACGTCGATATGTTAAATGGTATTCTTTCACTACGTGGTCCTACACTCCATGAATTTCTTTTATAAAATCTGGGCCACCAACTTTTAAAATCTTTAATGATACTGTTTACATTCTCTATGAGATGCACTTGTTTTTTGTTACTAGAATATATAAATAGTTCAGTGTATTGCTTAAGGGTATAAATTTTATCGTTCTTCTTAAGGAATCTCTTAACTACGCCGAAGTCCCTGTCAGACGGCAGGAATGAATGGCCACGTATTGGGAAATATAGATCAACTGTCTTAAATCGCCCTATTTCTGTGAATGCAGAAAACATTCTGACAGTTCTGTGATTTTTATTTTGTCCAGGACATCCATCCATGAACACATGCAGATGTTGAACTTCTGGTGGAACATATGTCTCGATGTAATTTATAATGAATGTACAAACCTCATTGGGACCTTTTTTTGCCATACCTTCATGATAAATGTAAAAATATGCTTTACCCGTTTTAACATCATGTATGTCAAAAACAGAAACTGTGAGTTGATGTAGGTAAAAAGTTTCTTGAACGGGAATCTGCGGCAAAAATATGTTTTACATAATATAATCTACAGCTATTATTGCTACACTGGGGTCATTTTGATAAAGCTCTTTTAATGCATTAATTTTTGAATGAAACTTTTTAGCACGTCTGATATGAACTGCTTTTTCAGCTACAACCACACGTTTTTCATTGTCATTCATCTCTTTGGATTTGATTTTTACTGTTAGTTCTTCGCACCTACAGCAAGTGTCGACTTGAGGTCGTCCAAAACTTAAACTGAACCGTTTTTAAAATTTTTTGTAATATAATGAATATTTTATTCCAGTATAGGGATACTTGGATAAAAACAATTCGTGCATCTTTTTTATGTCCAGTTTTTCGCTTAGGTGCTGATAATCTCTATTGCTGTAATGAGCTTCTTTAGTCGGAAATGAAGCAATATGTGAAACAATGAGATTAATAAGGCCAGCTGGTTTGGAGTTACCTGGCTCGGATTTTCCGCGTAAATCTTGTGGCGATTTTCCAGTGGATAACAGCAAACACAATCGATGGACGCGATTTTTGCTGATAGAATGTACACTGAGAAAGGCACTTTTACATACCAGAAGATTCCCTGAACTGTAGCTAATTTTATACTTATAGACGCTTTTGTGCGGCTTTGGTTTGTTAATATTGCTCTTAGGACGTTTTCGCTGAACTGGAGCTGCTGTTATTAGCGATTGAAGATAAGCATCCTGTTCGTTTTTAGAACCAAAGCTGTAGAATTTATTAAACACTTCCTGCTTCACATCAAGCGATAATTTTTCTAAGCATTTCTTGCGACAACTAGAGAGTGGAATACCTTGTTTGAACAATTTTGGGCTTTAGGTTAAGATTACTTGCAGTTAAATCCAAATTCCTTTTTAGGAACAACATTTCCTTTATAATTTACATTTGACTCTTGCCTTTTTAATCCTATCACATTGCCATTCAACACTTATTTTAACACCTTTTTTACGTTTAATTTGATCAGTATTATTCTCAGCCATTTTCATAAATAAAGAATATATTATAGTAGTAATAGATACTCAACTCCCACCTATTTGTAAGACCAAGTAATAGTTTATACCATAAACACTTATAGCGCTGTTAATCGCGCGATGAAATCGGCGGGAATTCAAATGAAGGATAATACGTATTCGAGTTGATGAATTATTTTGTTGTGAATATTCATGATCATTTTCCCAGTATAATTTTTTAAATTAAATTATATCTAGGAAATATCCATTAATATTTACAATTTTCTACAATAAAAAGCTTAAGTAAAAAAAGTACTATATTTTGTTTCCATTTTATGAATAATTTATTAAACTATAATAATTACATTTCGTGTTATTCGACAAGTTGTTTTGTTTCTCTAATTTTTTTCTTCAATGCCCTGTGCTTCAAATAAATAATTTGAGCTTTTCTTTTTATGGGATCGTTTATTGCTAGTCTTGTACTGTCGCCACACTTCAAAATTTTATTGACATTCTTTACCCACATATAATTACGTAATTTCAATTAAAACAAATGTTTTTAAAAATGAAATTTATTAATTAAAGTTACAACTATTCAGTTTAAATGCAAGCCAACAACTAACTTAAAAAATACCAAAATATTTTTTATGGGTATACGTTACTCAAGTGGGTTGTTTTGAACTCGATTTTCATTAACACTTATAAGTTAAGTTCAAGACGACCCTTACAATGTGAAACCTTTTAAAACTTATTATTATTCTTTTAACGTAAACAGAAATATTATCATACTTATAATTAATTACTACAACTAAGTGGTCCTTAGAGGTTCGTTAGACATAACTATATGTATATAAAAAATGACAAACATTTCAGTAAACATTTGAAAACTTTCGTGGTCGCTGCACGTCAAATTGTTTGGTATCAAAACATGTAAATAGGATACCAAATTTGATTTGACATTTCTACTAGCACAAACTTTTGGAAGAAAGTAATGAAGTACATCATCACATTTTCTAAAAAGTCTTAGAGAATTACTGTTTGGCCTGGTCAAAGCGTTAGAACTGTAGGCTCTAGCTTCTAGAATTGGGAAAACCTCATCTTCTGACGATTTCAAGAAATCACGCTTGCAATTAGGGCAGGCACCAATTTAAAAAAAAAAATTTCTTGCCATATATTCTGCAAGATATGGGTGAGCATTCGCAACATTGCTATCCAAAACAAATACAAACCGGGATGTGGTGGAATAGGCATCATATTCGGTTCTTCTTTGTCATCGGATTCAGATTCTGATATTAAAAAATCTTTTAAGGCACTCAACGATCCCACACTGTCATCCTTTTCACAATTTGCACCTGTCGAATGACTCGACATAAAATTCGTTACAATCACAGATGCAAATGATGTTTTAAAGAAATGACAGGTGGGATTTGCGTTTCGTGCCCCGTGGCTACGAATACTACCAAAAAAGTTTTCAAGGGAATCTTGGTTTATATTCCGTAACGAAAGAAATTTGAAACCTAGTTTCTTTTTTTCTTTCCATAAATAACGAAAAGCCTATAAATTGAAACAAAATGTACATTATTAAAATGTAGAAAATTAAAACACAAACAGATTACCTTAATCGTAAAACTCCAATTTCGTATGGTAGGAGGTACATACATGAGTTCTAGTACCTTTTTTGAATGTTATGGTATCCAAAACTTTAAGAGCTTTAATCCAAAAATCGTGATGGGGTGAATTTGATTTAACAGCACACCTTAAATATTTTCCTTCTGAAGGTTTAATACTACTTGTTCCATTGACAGAATCGAATAATTTCTCGAAAAAAAGTAAGAAGTCTGCAGTACCTGCGGCATTTTGTGATAATGTCCCAAGACCTAAAACAAATTTTAAGAAGGAATAAATAATAATCAATGAAAAGATCTAAGTCTTACCTAACTTGGCTACCCCACGTATCGTTGCCGAAACACGTTGCGACAGAACTTGGGCAGCTAATTCCACTTTTATTTTTTTCAACTTCTCCTTATAAACTTGACTGTCTGTCAATTTGTTGAGCATTCTCGTGTCATTATCGCCAACATCAAATTCGTAGATGTTGACGATATCTGACCAAGAAGCCACTGACGTTTCGCCACTTAGAGATTTGAAATATGCATTGCCTTCTACGAACTTGTTTCTTACACACTTTAATAAATGGGGAGGATCGTATATGTGAACAATTTCTTGGCCACCTATTAGGTAACCGAACAGTTTGTTTTCTATACCTTCACGAGCATACTCGGCATTGGTGTCTTCGTGTAAACTAATTATAGCAGAAGTATTTACTTGTGCTTGATCCGATATAGTACAGCTAACATGAAGTCCAATGTCTTGAAGCGCCCGAATTACTTTTGTATTTCTTCAAACTGAATTTATTGAAAATTGAAAGAAGCAAAGCTGGGTACATCAATTTATCTTAAGAGTCAAGATTGTTAAAGGGTGAGTGTCCACTAGCGGATTTGGTGAAGTTGGTTAACTTCTTCAGTTTAGGGACTGGCATGACAATATATTTACGATATTAAATATATAGCCGATATTCAGCAAAATCAATGTATCGTAGGTTTTGCTTTAACACAGCTAATGACTCGATTGTCAAATCGGAAAATTTACTTTTTTTCCTTTTTGGCCAAGGTCGTTGTACAATCGCGAAGTTATAAAATTAGATTGTGATCCTGAATCAAGAAGAAATCGACATTTTATTTTTGAGCTTTTATTTCTATAATCGTAGACAACTGCAGTAGGTAGAAGAACTCGATTCGTAGTATACGAGCTACTGCTGCAATTGGTGTATTAGAATTTGTTGATTCAGGTACATTTGATTGCCTATTTGAGTTGTCAGTAGGTAAATGCAGTAATCGACCGAGCGGTAGCGGTGCTATGCTTTTTCCGGAACCCAGATTGGTGCTCTGGAACTTGGGAATTTCCAAATTGATCCTAACCCGTTTATCAGTCCGCGTGTAGGACGTCTATTTTTATCATTACTTGTCACTCTCATTTGTTTGAACTTACTTTCTATTTGTGCAAATTTATATTCTAACAGATATCTATAAGTAAACATTTCATTTGCATAAGCGATACCATAATTGATTTCGTATAATGAATTATTTAACTTATTGTAATTATCAACTAACTTATTTAATTCTAATCTTATACTGGACATATCATAAATTTGTATTAATTTCCAATAATCAATTACATTATAAGCTATACCTAATTTTAATGGAAGTAATCCTTGTTTATTTAAAATTTGATTTATTTCTACGTTGGAACACTTTGCGAAGTAGATGGTTGCGGTGACGAGGGCGATGATGAATTTTCTGCAACAATGGGTTGTCTTAAATTTTTTAAATGCACTGTCCTACCACGGTTCTTACCCGAACTTCCAACTGTTTGAATAATTGCTTTATTATTAGGAAGCAATGTTTTTAATATGAACGGACCGTTAAATTTTTCTCCGGTTTTATTTCGTTTGTATTTATAACTAGTTTCGTAAACTATTTGTCCTGCTGAAAAGGGGTTATTAACATTTTTATTCCTCGTATTTGCAACTCTTCCTTTATTGGTTATTAAATTTTCATTGACTCTATCATTCGTTAAAGCTAACTTTTCTTTATGTTTTTGAAGATAATCGCTGTACATTTGTTTGTCGTAAAATAGATCGTAAGGATCTCGTAATTTGGTATGACCTAATGTCAATTCTAATGGGGTCAAATTTGTACTAGAATGTATTGAATTATTATAAGCAATAATCGCATACTTTATTAAGGTCGTTACTGCTTCATTGTGTTTTGTTTTTAATAACCTAATATGTTCAGCTAAAGTAGAATGAAACCTTTCTATTATTCCATCAGATTCGGGATGATGAGGTGTCGTAAAATGAATTTTAATTTTGTGCGATTTGAGCAACTCTTCGATTATGTGATTGTGAAATTCTAAACCTTGATCTGCGCTGATAGTTTCCGGTGTTCCGTAGAATGAAAAATAATTAATTAAGGCGTTTAATATATCTACCGCGTTTTTGGATTTAATTTCGATTTCCTGACCTAACTTTGTAAATGCATCAACAATAGTTAAAAATTTATTGTTTTCTGCCGTATAAACATCGATATGTAATTTTTCAAAAGGCCGATGTGGTGTATCCGTTAACATCATTGCAATCCTAGGTGGATTCCTTTCGTATTTACTTCTTTTATATCTTTCACAATTAGCAATGAACTTTGCTACGTGTTCTTGCATGAGGGGGAAATAATATTTTCTCTGCAATTGTTTTAAAGTTTCGGAAATACCGCGGTGGTTCGTTTTACCTTTATGCTGATTTCGTATGGCAATTTCTATCATGTCTGGAATTTCCGCTAGATGTGTCCATTGGCTCTGGACGAAATTGTCTGGATTTATTTTCACTGAAATTCGGTGTTTGCCTATTTGTATTATTTTGATAATTTTGGTTTTGTCGAAACGGTGTTTGCGATTGAAATGGTTTATAATAAGTACTATTATTAACTAAATTCTTGTCCGATGTATAAGTATGAAAAAGGAAGTATTGGGTATAACGGACACAATTAAAACTACTATGATTATTTTGTCTAAATAGCCAATTAAAACTACTATAGTTATTTTGTCTAAATAACCATAGTAGTTTTAATTGTGTCCGTTATTTTGTCTAAATAACCATAGTAGTTTTAATTGTGTCCGTTATACCCAATGCTTCATAGTACTATTATTGTTTCTATAATTTGTATAACGCGAATTTCCTGAATTTCCGCTATTAAAATTATGGTTAAAGTATATATATATATACATATATATATCGTATGGTTTATTTATCCTTCATGGTTACAATTGTAAGTCTAAATTCGTCAGCCAATCACGGGATCTATCAGATACGGCATCACTCAATTCACGCATCGTACCTGTAAATTTTCTCAAAGGGCAGTAACTTACAATGTGTGACATTGTTTGGTCGGAACATCCACAATCACAATTAGTAGTAAGTTAGTAAGACCCCATTTTTTTTAAAAATGATTACATCTGAAATGCCCAGTTCTGAGTCGATTTAAAGTAACCCAGTCTTTCCGATTTAAGTTGAAACCACCGACTTTCTTAGTTGGATCCTCAATGAGATCATTGTTGGAAACCTTAGAGTTTACCCAATATTCTTTCCATGCTATTTTTTCATCAAATGTAACCAGTTTGATGAGTTGCTTTTGGATAGGTTCTCTAGATTTTAACCTATGTATGGAAGTATCTCTAATGACATTATAAAGGATGGAATTCTCTAGGTGTAATGTTTTCTTAATCAAACGTGAAATTGCCTTTTTTCTCCGAATGTCAGGGGGTGCTATGTTGCAAAGAGTTGTAAGCCACGGTAAGGGAGTTGACGAGACAGCGCCACTTATTATTCGCATCGTGTGATTTAACTGATTATTTCCTTCATTATAATATACGCCAATCAGAACGCGAAACATCTAGGCAACCATTTTATTATAGTAAATATTTACGTTGCTATGAAAAATATTCAGCGGGTAAATTTATGTCAAAAAATAATCACTTCCAAAAATTTTTTCTACCATTATCCAACGTGCTTAGACAAACAAACAAAATATTACAGAATTAAATGCACAATGTCACGTTTTGCAGATAATTCTCTCCAATATATTGAATCTGCAATAAATAAAACTGTTCCCGCAAATACCCAAAAAACGAAAGCATCGGTATGGTATCAGTTTAAAGAGTTTTGTGAGTTAAGAAAATATCAATTACTTGAAGAAACCACCGCAGAAGAGCTTGCTGAAATTTTAGCTGATTGGGGTTATAACATGAGGAAAGTGAATGGAGAAAACTACAAAGAAGGTGTTATAAAAACAATGTGGAACATTACGGCCAAAACAATTCAAGAGTTTTATTATAATAAGTTCAATAAGGTAATTGATCCGTTTAATGATATTATATTTAAAAAGGCTAGAGACGCGCGAAATGCTAAACGTAAAGAATTACAAGTTGACTCCACTAAACGAAAACTTAGTTCTACGGCATTAACGCATGCCGAACATCAAGCAATTATAAATTTGTGGGACGAGAAAACTCCTTCAGGATTACAACGCAAGTTTTACCATATTGTCTCCGTCGAGCTTGCATGGAGAGGAGGAGAAGCTGTAAATTGTATCTTGGAATATTTTAAAGAAGAAATAAACAATACGGGAGAAAATACAGGTAAAATAATAAAGTACTATTAAAAAATTTTCATTTAATTCAAATTTCTTTTCAGGAAGAATCGAGTATAACACCATATTCTCAAAAACCGCACAAGGAGGTTCGAAAAGATGTGCTGAAAGCAAGTGGCTTCTCCCAAATGTAAAAAATTCTAACTTCTGTCCAGTAAGGTTGTTTCACCTACTAATATCAAAAAGAACCACCAATATCAAAACCAATCGATTGTTTTTAAACATTAATCACGATTGGGTTAAAACTGGCGTTTGGTATAAAAATAGTCCAATGGGGAGAAATCAAATATCTACATGGACGCAAGAAGCCGCCGAGAAAGCTGGTTTAGATGTAAAAAAAGTAAAAATTACTAACCATTCTAACCGGAGTACAGCTGTAAGCAAATTAGCGAAAAGTGGAATTGATGAGCAGCAACTCATAAAAATAACCGGTCATTCTACTACAAACTCAATCAAACCTTACCTTCAGTTGGACCCAGAACACCATGAAAAAATATTAGAAAAAATGAGAAGTGAAACCCCGACAACATCAAAGGAAGTTCCACTTCCACTGGTTTCTGATGCAATTTCTAACACTGTGTTAACTTCAATATCAAAAATATCAGTAGATACTATGGACGAAAAAAAAGAAAATATATTTAATAATTGTAATTTTTTTATCAATTGTAGCAATGTAAATTGTAATAAATAATAGTTAAATCGTTATAAGATCTATTTATTCAAGAAATAATCATGCCGAATATCCCACGTGCTTAAAAATAGCCTGACTAAATTTTGACGTTTTTTTAAAACAAAGTTTTGCTCTGAAGAAATATTTCTCGTAAATTTTCCACCCAAAATTCCTCGTGCTACGCACTCGAAATTTTGTTACGTGGCAAATTTACTCGACATATTGCTTAGCAAAACTTTGTTTAAAAAACGTCAAAATTTAATCGGTTATTTTTATGCACTAGGGATATTACTGTTGATTATCCACCAGGTGTACATGGGAGCTTTTGTACCATGCCGCAGAGCAATATTCTGCAGCAGAGAAGGCGAGGCCAAGCGATGAAATTCTCAGTGTATCCGCACTTGCTCCCCATGTAGTGCTAGCTAAATTTTGGATAAGATTTACTCTAGTGCGAACTTTCCGTGATAACTTCTCTAGATGAGAATTAAAATATGTAGGTTTGTTTTGCTGGTATGTTGGAGTATTAGAATTACTTTGATAATTATAATGCGGAATTGCATTATACGTATGTATTGTTTACATTATTATTATTAATTGAAAAATTATTTTTTGAATACGCAAAATTTTCTTCTTCTATCACAAAACTAATTGCTTGTTCCAAGTTATCTGGTTTCCTTAATCTAATAGGCAAATTATTATTAATACCTCTTAAATATGCGTCTAACGCATGTTTTTCATATATTTGAATTTTCATTTGTCGCGCGCTTACATCAGTTTCCTCTAATTGTAATTTTGTTAAAATTAAGCTTAATAAATCTTGGCACCTATTACCAAATGTTACCGTATTTTCGTTCTTTTGTTGTTTAGCATGAAGTAGATCCCCAAGTAAGCATTTTTCGTCTAGCGGATCCGAAAAGAATCTCAAAAGTAATTGTTTTATTGCATTCCAATTACTTAAATTTCCACGACTACCTACTAATTCAAGAGCGCGTTCTTTTAATTTTCCTATTACCGCTCTAAGTAAAAATTCATTTTGTGGATTGTTAACGTTTATTCTATCAGTATAATTATTAAGCAAATATTCGCTAGCCTGAATAAAAATAGCTAATGTAGCACAGTTACCATCAAAATCTGGTACACTGTCTATATGAAATTTTTCTAACTTTGGTACTGCCATTATAATTACTTCCCTACGAAGAGGACTTCTGTCACGGCAATTTTCTTCCAAATCGGACATAAACAATTGATTAAAATCAATATACGCAAGGATCAATAATATCCTGGTTATTATTATTTTTCTCTTAATTGACGTTCCCGATTCAATACAATTACTATAAATCTTTAGGTAAAATAAAAGGAACTTACAGGATCTGTTGAACTTTCATCATTGACCTGATCTGTTCGTGGCTCGTATATTTCTCCAATTACTGCAGCTTCGGCGAAGTTGTCCTCGACTGCCAAAATTGTCGACTTCCCAGTAAGCGATATTGATCCTCCTGGTTATCTTCAATTTAGTTTTTGGTTGCCCAACCTCGGCGATGCACTCCTAGTGATGGGCTGCTTGTTCAATTTTGCCAAGTCAAAGTCCGTGAATCGTTAAAACGAACACTATTAATTCGCGATTTTGTCAAATTTAATAGCCCGGACTTATCCTACCGACTGCGCCAAATATATTTAGGCCTTTGAAATTAGATTTTTTTTTTAAATACAAAATTACTCAAAACCTAAACTTTACTTCGAGAATGTAAAATACAGACTGAACTTAGTAGTTGGCAAGTTGTTTGAAGAACAATTTGTCAACTTTACAAAAATTACTTATCTAATACATTGGTTAAAATTACAATATGATTATACTTTTATAATATTCTTATTACATAATGTTTACATGATAAAATAAGATATACTCTTGTTTCATTAATATAACTTACGTTTCCATGTAATATTTCATAACAGGTAAGTGATTTTTATTAATTTTCACCATGCGTCTTATATAACCAAAAATCGTGCTTATTGACGTTGTTAATAATATCTACCATTCACTTGTTCTATCGTGTTAAATAAATTAATATTCACCATTTACATATAGGTTCTTTAGCGTTTAAAAATGACAAAAATATTTCCAAAATTCTTGCGATGGTCATTATATTGTTCAATTTCTTCAATCCCAAAAATTTTCCACATTTGCATATATCGACACCATTTTCAAAAGAGGACCTGCGCATTCGCCAATTTATATCCAATGCACACTTTTAACGATTTTAGATCGATAACCGTTTCTACAGGGTAAAGCACAATTTTACGTCTATTTAAATTTTATTCACTTCACTAATTTCACTTTAAAAAAGGTGTAGAGTGGTGTTTAAATGTTTAATAATATTGATCTTAGCAAATTTATTTATATTTGTGTAATGATGAAATTAATTGAAATTTGTTTTAGCACAAAAATTAAGAAACACAAAGCATTGGTATCCTTTTCCTTCACACTTGAGAAATAATACTATAATATATAAAGTTAGAACAAAGTTTTTACATTTATCAATTTTTACAGATTGCTATTTTATAAAACTCTTTGTTGCCAAGGTACTTGACCGTTGGTATTAAAATAATTTTGAAATTCTTGTCGTATTCTTGATGACCATTGTGCAGTCTTGTTTTCCCCTTGTACACACGAGAATTCATTGTGCACTCAACATCTCCATCTTCTGCAGAAGCCGTAGTGTTTTTCTTCTAGGTTAATAAATGGTGCAATATACAACAAGTTCTTGTTATCAGTTCTACTTCTTCAACTGAAAAATTCATGGGCTATAGAAAAATTCTGAAACGTTTGCATGATTGGCCGAAACCATTTTCTGACGTTCTACGAGTACGCCTTGTGTAATTATAAATTTTTTGTTCAATTGTTGAACCCCTATACCTATATGATTTCATTATGCGTTCATTTAAGGGAAATGCTTCATCTGCGACAATTACAAAAGGCATTGGCATTTGACATCCTGGCAAAGGTTTATCAGGAGGAAAATTCAAAGTATTATTATAAATTTCTGCAGACATTTCACTTCGAGAAAATATTCCTCCATCACATATTCTTCCATTGGTGCCTCTATCTACACATAAATTTTCAATTTGCGTCAAATTTAATTGTTATAATTTCTATAAAAAGATTCATTCAATCTTGGGTATCTAAAAGCCAATGTTTACCATCTAATGCCCCGAGACTCAAGAAAGAGGAAAAGAAAAGAACATTCTGAAGTAGAGAACAATTTTTTATTGCTGGCAAGTTCTATTCCTGCATACTCCAATTCGATAACAAATCACGAATATATTGGTCCATTTTTATTAAATCACTCTAAATCACAAAATATAATTGTAATTTCCGGTCACACACAATGACGGGTACCCATTTTGCCTTTTTGCTTGGATTCCCACACAATCTGGTCTGTCATTTTTTTTATATCAGTCTGTCTTAATAAGTCATTAGGTAAATTACTGATTATTTATTATGAAAATGGCATAACACAATATCAGGAAATATGTCACTAAAACATAACAGTCTTGTACGAATCATTTTGCAGGGAATCATGATAAACTATTGTTACCTTAGCTAAAAATTATCAGTCTTGTCCTATTAGAATAAAGCAGGTACATTTTGAAATATTTATAATTTAATGAGTTCATGTTAAATAAACAAATCATACTTATAATAAGGAATTATCAGGACCTTTTAATAATAATTTATTAATAATGTCGGAATAAATTATTAGATAGTCGTCAAATTTTGTATGGATATAATATAATAATGTTATTTTATTATATAGATATAATTATGATATAATATTATGCAGAATTGACAAAATGTCATGAAAATGATATTTATCCGGTAAAGACCCAATAGACAATGTATAATGCACAGCATTTATTTAACCCTTTATGACTCCCGAGAGGATTGAATTCATATTCGTCAAAATATAAAAACAATGGAAATATAATTTTGCCTTCGAATAATTTTTCTGTTTCATTCCACAAAGACTAACCACACTAAACACAAATACAAAGTATATTAACATGGACAATGACCTGTTTGAAGACGATTTGGAAATTTTTGAAATTATTGAACATGGCTTTCCAAGACAAAATTTTGAAAGGGCAAACTATATTTATACTATGGATGATTTATCATTTTTTAAAAGATTCCGACTTCAAAAGAAAACGGTCGTCAGGATATTAACAGAAATTGAAGCACAACTAGAATATCCATATGACAAAAATCATGCTGTATCTCCTAATAACCAACTTTTGCTTGCATTAAGATTTTATGCAACAGGAACCCACTTGTTGGCAATAGGTGACTTTAGTGGAGTGCATGTATCGACTGCTTGCCGAATTGTCAAACGAGTTTCGGAAGCTATTGCAGGATTGTATGAACGACATGTAAAATTTCCAACAAGCAATGAAGAAATTATGCAAGCGCAGAGAAAATTTTTTGACATTGCAGCGTTTCCACGGGTAGTAGGAACGATTGATGGTACACATGTAAAAATTCAGTCACCTGGTGGAGAAGATGGAGAAATATTTCGTAACCGAAAAGGTTATTTTTCTATTAATGTTCAAGGTGTAGCAAGTGCAAATTTACGATTTTTAAATATTATTGCACGCTGGCCTGGCTCAACACACGATGTGACTATTTTTAACAATTCTATTTTAAGGACACAATTTGAAAGTAATGCATTTCGTAATTCGTTACTTCTAGGAGACAGTGGATATAATATAAGACCGTATTTGTTAACTCCTCTTCTGCATCCAGCAACAGAAGCACAACCAAGATACAATGAATCCCACATTCGTACCCGCAATACAGTCGAAAGACTATTTGGGGTATGGAAACGAAGATTTCCCATTATGGCATATGGGTGTCGTTTAAAATTGGAAAATACATTAACAGTAATAATTGCAACTGCTGTTCTACATAATATTGCTCAAGAAATGAATGAAGATATGCCACCATGCCCAGATGATCTAAACCCACATGAATTTGATCGATTAGTCACTGCCGGACAAATTCCTCATATACCACTATCTAATAATGATGTTGTAATAGCTGCAAGTGTTCGAACTAATTTTATAAACCAATATTTTGCAGCTTTGTAAAACAAATTGATTTTATAATTTTTATATATTTATCAAAACTAATTAAAATAAAATTTAAAAACAAAAAGCTTTTTATTTAATTTAAGAGGGCCTTGCTTAGCGCAATCTTCTTTAGTTCTAAATCAACTTTTAGAATTTCTTGCCTTAGCTGGCTTTCGATGGTTTCTTCTCTAATTTTTTGCATTTCCAGCTGGACGCATTCCAACTTTAGTTTAGCTAAAGCAGAATACTCCTTGGATAATGCTGAAGCATTTACGGAGGCTGCCACTGGTCTTCTTCGTGACGACCAAGTTTGCTGAGTGGGTCCAGCAATCCTTGTTCGAAGGTGAGGGTTGAGTGGAGTAGCCAGATGTCTAGCGCTAAAATCTCCCCAATTCAGTTCCTCCATTTCTGCGTTTTGTAATTCCTACAAGAAATATTGTGCATTAGAATTTCAAAATACTGAAAATACTAAATTAAATAAAGTATATATATTTATCGAAGAAATAAATTAACTTAATAAATAAAAAACCTACTGTGCAGGCGGTTGAAAAAGTAATTGTGATCATCAATGAAAAATATAAATTATTATAATTATTTACTTACATCATTGTTATCTTCTTCTGTTATCTCCTCATTTTCATTCAAATTGCTTATTACCACATCAGAAAGTGAAGATGTCGATGCGACAGCATCTCCACCAAACATAGTCGGTATACCCACAACTGTCTTTGGGTTCATGATGGACAACAACAAAGAATCGTTGTTGTCCACATTAAGCAAGCTGCCATCAACCCCTAGCCCCGTTGTATTTTGAAACTTGTTGCTGTCCGCAACTTTCCTGCGAACATCCTTCTTTTTGTTTTCGTAGACCTTCTTTAACGATTCAGTCGATCTAGTTGAATTGCTGCTTGAATTAAAACATTTGGTTATGTTTAACCAAGCAGCCTCCTTCTGTCTCGCCGTTACTGAATCAGTTTTTTTTATTTTCAATAACATTCTTCTGTTCAGCAATAATATTTATTAGAAGATTTACTTCTTCGGAAGTGTAGTTAGGTCCTCTTTGTCTCTTTGTACCTCTTTCCATTCTACAAAAATAATTTATGTTCTAAATTTTAATTCTATTTATAAAATTTTACACAAATAAAAAGTAATATTATACTTTAGAATACTATAATAAAATGTACTTACTTGAATTACTTCATGAACTTACTGATACGATGTTTATAACATAATGTGTATTTCTTTTTGTTAATAACATTGTATATACTTAACAAATAACAGTATTTTACCAACATTAAAATCCTAAATTTGTCAATGTTAAAACTCCTTTAAATTTAATGTATAAATTTAAAATTATTTAAATTCAATAACGATAACATAAGAATTTAGGTTACAAATCTCGTTGACATTTGCAGATTTAACCACACTAAACACAAATATAACCAAAGTTACTATGAAAATGCGACGTTGCTACATTTAATGAACGCTTAACTAAACCGAAGGTTAAAAAGAGTGGTGCAATGAAATGTCAAGTAAGGGCCGCTTAAAATTAAGGGACGCTTAGATAAGCGTCACATTTAAGGGTAGGTGGTGCAATCGGGCATGAGGCATCCTGACACTCTTGCTCCTTTTTGCGATTGTTGTCTCACTTCCATTAATATAAAGTATTATCAATGTACATACCTCTAAATTTTTAGGAAAAATGTGAGTTTTCACAATTCCACTCGAGGAAACAACCTTTAACAACACATCTACAAACCATCGTTATAAGCTTAATAATTCACACAGGAAAATTAATAATTAACAAAGGAAACAATAATTAATAATAATAATCAATGGATACACGTGGATACGGTAATATTTAAATAGCACTCTAAATCTTTTTTTAAATTTAAAATTCAATTTTTTATTCGCAACAACGTCATCCTGGACGCTGGTATAAACTATCCTCCCCCCCACCGCACGGCTAGCGGTACGACGTCCCTCGCCTAGAGTTGAATATCTATACTATCTCTATCATCTATGGCTGGAACCATGCGATAAATCATATGTCATCAAACTGACGTTAGTCGTTAGGTATAGAAAGCCGTTCGACGCTTAGAGTTTGGGAAGTATTTTAAACGTGCCAGAGATTGCGGCAAATGTTTTATTTAAAAACTAAAAATATAGGAGGTTATTACATTTGCCCCACTTGACCCTAACTGTTTTATTTTATTAATCAGAAACTTTTCATAACAAAAACATTTGATTTTATGTAAAAAATTTTAATTTTACAATAAGTTTCTAATGTGATGGGCACCTACTACAATGTTGGATATTTTGCTGTTGCAATATCTTTTATAGAGAAAATTATCGAATACGGAATCGTCTATTTAGCAGTTTACCTATATAGGCCACTAGATGTCAGTAAAAGTTATCGATAAGCTTCGCTCGTCGCTTGCCATTTTCGATATCGTTTAGGTCTAGTTACAGAATAGGAATTTGTGTCATCGAATACAGTCATCGTTAACGTATTCGATTCGATCTTCTACGTCTCGATGATCGAAAAGATATTGATGGAATTTAGTGAATAGGAGTGTTGCTGTAATTATTGCTTGAGCGGTATTCAAATTTACTCGGAGACCCATAGCTAAAGCAGGAAATCGACGCTTCCATACATCATATTGCCTTTCAACCACATTTCTCGTCCTAATTAAGGACTCGTTAAACAAGTTTTCGGAATTTGTCCTCACCTGTTGAAGTGGGGTAATTAAATAAGGCTTTGTGGGGTACCCACTATCGCCAATCAGGACACTGTCCCCGAAAACACTTCTTTCAAACAACCCACTCACGTTGGAGTTTCTGAAAATATTCGAGTCATGGGCAGATCCAGGCCATCGAGCAACTATATTTCTTATTTTTAGACCAGCATCAGAAATAGTCTGCACATTTAATGAGAAATATTGTTTCCTATTCCTAAATATTTCTGAATCGTTTCCTCCAGGTGACTGTAATTTTACATGTGTGCAGTCTAAGCAACCAGTGCATCTAGGAAATCTTGCAATATTGTAAAATGCTTGACGAGTTTCCGCTACCTCTTCTCCTTCGGGCATTCTAATATATTGTTTAGCCAAGGATGCAATAGCTCTGCTAACTCTATGTACAACCCTGGAAGCTGTTGATTTGCTGACTCCACTAAAGTCGCTCGAAGTCCTCAAAAAGGATCCGTTTGCAAAGAAATTTAAAGTAAGGCACAACTGTTGACTTGCCGAAAGACAATCATTCCTGTAAAAAAGGTAATATTAGAACATTTTAGCATTACTAGTTTATAAGTTTACACATAAGTACCTAGTTGAATTGAATAATGTAATATATTTACACACTTACCTTGCAGTAGTATGTGAAATTACTTCCTCAATTTTCACTAACAAATCCTCCACTGTTCTAGGACTCATGTCAGTCTGAATCGGACAAAAAAAATCGTGAGCGTCATATTCTTCAAAATAATTAGGTCGATGTCTAAGTATTCTCGGCCTTCTGACTTCTTCGTCGCTGCTATACGCATTTATATCATATAAATCCTTCTTAAATAAACACACTGCGTTATTATTAACTTTCGTTACTTTTAACACAATTGCACAATACAGTTATGGAAAGTTTGACAACTACCTAATATTATTCTGTTTATTCCGAACCGTTAGTTTATAACCTCAAAAAAGTAGTAGTAAATGATGAACCTTGAGTTAACCCAAACAACATCTGTAGGGGAGAGATACCAGCGGTTAACCTGCGGTTTCCCCTCAGACCAGTGATTGTGAAACACTTTTTCATAGGTTAACCTATGGTTAGCACTAAACTGCAGGTTAACCAGACATTGTGAAACCGGCCGTTATAATTTCCGGAGCATTGTGTAACTTTTCTTTTGTCACTAAATGCTTATAGAAATCTTGAAGTTTCATGTACATAACAAAGAAGTTCCATAAGGTTTGCTTTTTTTCGGTGATTATAAGGTTCGAAGATTTGTATGACAATGGGACAACAAATGTTTTTTCAAGAAATTATATTTCTTAAACGGTGCATTCTCATGAAGGCATGTCGTAAATTCTACAATGCCATGCTCTTGAGTCTTGAGAGTACCTTACCATTTAATATCTTTCCAATAAATTTTCTCACCTTCCGTGTTAGCTTTTCGTTGTTGGAATACCCCTTCAAACAATCCAAGAAACTCAAAAAAATCTTCCCGTTTCATTTCTTTCAAGTGGAATAGTTTTTGGCCGTACCCACAAAGTCGAACTAAGTTAAACCAAACACTGGGCTGGTCTATTGGAAGCGGATGTCTTTTCTTTTCTATTATGGAATGAGCCCTGTCACTTTCCAGGTCGGTATGACCAGGAGTTAAAAATTTGTGAACAATCGCTTGAATATGAGGGTGATCCTGAATAGCAAGCGTAAACATTAAACCTAGAAGAGAATTTTTATTTTGACCTGGACATGTATCCGAATAACATATCTTTGACGATTAGTAAAAGGACCTTAAGTCACAATAGTCGAATGTTCAGGAGAATAAAAAAACGTTTACTCCGATTTTCTGCTGGAGTTTCTTATATTACAGATTTCGCGATTTACATTACCGTTGGTGGCGCTGCTAAATGTCAACAATGGCGACTCTATTTCGTATTTTTAATGTTGTTTACACGTCAACACAAAGGGAAATACCTCTTTTTCTACGTAATAAACTAGTTTGAAATTATTCCGCATGGTGGCGTTTTCTTAATGTAAATCGCGAATAATTACTTTTACCAGTATTTAACCTTTTAAGGACGGGGAAAATTGCGCCGAAATTTACCTCTTTTTTTACATAAAGTTTGTAGATAAAACCAATCAAGTACTCACATAGAGTGGCCACCAAACTGCTGGTCGATATATCGACAAGTCCCGCCCTTAACGGAAAATGCCATGTTAAAAATTGAGTCTGGCTAATAATTTCATTGCTTATAATTACGTATTATTTCAATTAGACGAATGTTTGTTCTTATGGCCAAATAACATACAAATTTGCCACCCTTAATCTTAGATTTTAATATAAATCTTGATGTGCAAGCTTCTTTCAGATTATGAAAATTTTAATAACAAAAGATATAGAAAAATCATATCGACTTCAAAATTTCCTTGTCTGCAGTTTGATAATGACAAATGACAAAAAATAAATTAGGAAATTTCAATAATTACAATGCGAAATTACAATTTCACATTTTTTCGGTACATTTTAGTTTTTATTTTGGTTGATTCATATCGTTTATTTTTTGACTTGGCTAAAAAATGTGCCCTCATCACTATATAAACCTCTATAATTTTCTTAGTAGTTTCTTTCTAGTGTTCGGTGCACCCTACCATCTGGATTTCCTTTTTTGTTATTTCTTCACTTATTTGATCAATTGTATCTAAATTGACTTTCGATTGGATGATCGTTACCACCACAGGAAAATCACATTATCGAAAATAATTCATCTAGGGTTTGTAAAGGATGTTATTGATATTGGGTTCGAATAATTTTGAATATTTTTCAAATAAATTATTTAATTAAACTTGTGTATTATATTTTAATTTTGAAATCTGTAAAGAATTTAAATTTTGTTTTTCGTTCAAACATTGATTCCAATCAATTTTAATTTGCCTAATCCATTCTCGACCTAATATTGGTTTATTATTTGTATTGACTATGTATAAATTTAGTTCGTCTTTACAAATGAATGTGTCTAATTGTCCTTGAACTTTAACAAAGCCTAAAACCTGTAAATTTGTATAACAATAGGTAACCACTTGTAAATTTGTTTGTTGTATGTGATTACTTAAATAGTAATAGTAAGAAGTAGAACCATTTTCCCTAATGTAGGATTTCTTGTATGATGGATTTTCTTTTACAGTCGATTTCTGGCAAGTCCTCCCTTTTACATTACATGTATTGAACTGGTGTACAGTATTTCTTCGGTGTAAGTTATTTGATTCTTTAAGAGATGTTTCCAAACTTGTAGAAATTTCGATGGCTCGTTGCAATGTCAGGTTCTTTGTCTCTAGTAATCTTCTCTGTATTATTTCATTTTGTAGTCCACACACTAATTGATTACGGATTGCTTTTTCCAGGTGTCTCGAAATTCCAATGGTGAGCCAATTTTTGTAATGTTGTTAGATATTTTTGAATTGATTCGCCGTCTTCTTGGATTCTTGAGTGAAATCAAAAAATTTCAGTTATTTCCAATGGCACTGGATTGAAGTGTTTTTGTAAAATATCACAAATCTCTTTATACGTTTTGTCTTCGGGCGTTTCTGGTGATAATTTCGTACATAAAATATCATATGCTCGTAACCCAATGTAATGTAGTAAGTATTGTAAGCGTAGCTCACCATCTGTGATTTTGAAAATTTTTAAAGCGCTATTAAATCTTCTAGCCCAATTTGTAAAATTCATGGATGTCTCTTCGAATTTCTCGATATTGAATACTGCCTGCACCATTGAAGATGGTGCAGGTATTGCTGTTCCACGTGGTGGTGTAGACGGCATTTTCTCTTTTTCTAGATTTTATACATAAATCCGGAATCCAATCCTCGTCGCCAATCTGTTGTATTCGTAATGATTTGTAATTGTAATAAAAGTAGGCACTTCAAACTTAACTGTATATTTTACAAAATTTTAGAAAATGTAATGTACAAAAATGTGTAATATCCATTTATCTATATTTTACATACCAACTTAAAAAGTAATAAGAAACTAATAATATACAATATAATATACAAGGTAATTCCATAATTATGTACAATGTAATACAACAAGATGACCTGTATTTTTTATAATCTTTATTCCGAGATTTGGAGGCTTCTTCAGCGAGCATACCTACTGGCAGAATACTTGTTCGCATGATATCAGCACCATGCCTAAAAAATTTATCTAATCCTGGCATAAGATACTATTTAGATATTTTTGTGAATCAATCGATATATGGCAAAAGACAGCGATTAGAACAGTTTTGAAATTACAGAGTAACTCAGGATTGAGATCAAGATATTCTGCAAAAATTTCCGGATTTTCGAAGGCCCTGCATGCTGTGTTGCTATCATTAGTCGTACCAGAGCCTCGTGGTTTTGGCTTGTCCACTATAAGTGCTAACTATTCCAATATAATGCTTCGTATCTGTTTCTTTCTTTGTGCAAACTCTTTTTTATGCTGAACACTTCTTATTTGCCAAACTACGATATTACATAATCCTGTAAGAAATGTGCAAGCACGTTTCGAAAATTCCTATCCAGGCATGAAGTGGGAAAAATCCGTAATGAAAAGATTATGGATCGGGTAGGAAGAGCTCTTTATCTTTGTTTCTGTGAGTATTGAAAATTTTAGGAGTTGCATAGCATATTGGACACGATTACATCGACTTCCTATCTATGATAATGTTCAATACTTTGCCATCTATTAGAGTGAGATACAAAGAAAAATGGATGCGAATACAATGATCCTCGTCCAATTTTACCTGGAGAATTTCTAGTTTGTCTATTTGATATTCAACGTGCTGTTTATGTTTTAAAACAACATCTTTTGATTCTCTAGTGTATTATATCGTAAGGGGACGGCACGACCTTGGAGATTGATATGCTTTATTGTTTCACAATATAGCATTGATTGCTGTTGATAATAATCGCAATGGGATAACTGTTGTAACAAATAAATTTTGATCGCTCTGTGGTGTATTTTGGTCTGCGATTTTGTAGTTTTGTTTGAAACATGAAAACCCGGAGGTTCCATCGAATCCTCAAGAACACATCATTTCTGCTTCCAGTTCTTTAACGCCTTTAGTTTCCATATATTGATTAATCACTTCAGCTTGTGAATTCGTAATCTTTCTGCAGTGTGACTCGGCAGGGATTAAACAGCAGTGGTCTCCGCTTTTTTCCGTAATAAAAACTGTTTCCTTCGGTGGCCTGCATTCTGCTTGAGCAGCTCTAATATCGTTATACGCTGGCCAAATATCTGCTCCTCATGATTTTGTTTCCAAACGTATATTTTGGTACACATCCTTAGAATAGGATGTATAGATAACATAGACATTTTCAGCTCTTTTGCAAACCGTTCGTGTAAATATATTTTAATTGAAATTTCTGACCCTCTTTGCCAGAAAATTTTTGAAATATTCATAATACCGGGTATGGCACCTAAAGTTTTCGGAACAAAGTTTTTTGCGCAAATGATTTCGTAATCAGCGATTATTTTTACTTGGATAGCAGACTCCATGAACAAATTGACAAAGTCTGAGGCTGTTTTAATATCACGTCCCATTAACACATTACTGCCGGCAATTCTTTTAAGAGTTCCACCCACGCCATCCATGGGTCCTTTGCCATGCCCCGGTTCACTTTACGTCCAAGTAGCTTTTGTTATTTGTTTTAATTCATTTATTAATGTTTGTTGCCAAAGATGAATATTCGTACGGTTGCGGTATTGCGATGTTGGACCGTCAGAGTAGATATGGACAGGGTCAATATCATTGTTTTCCAATATTGTTTGTAAGATCGGTTTCTTATGGGCCCACACTGCATGGGCTTGATGATCAAAATTTTCACGCAGGGTAGCAAAAGGTCTTGACTGCATAGCATTGTGAACGTTTTTTGAATAATCTACGCCCGTATGAATAGATAACTGATTTTTCGCAAAATGTGTGGACTGGATTTCATTCGTTTACTTAGTTGTATAATTCTGTGAGAAGTCTATCTGTATCATTATCTCTTTTTTAGTTAAATTTTCTTTCAGTTCTTTTTTCTGATTGTTATAAATATAAATGCCATACAGATGTTTTTTTTATAACTGGTATATGTTCAGCAAGAGCCATTTTTAATTCATTGACAGTACTCGAGTTAATTTTTTTATTATTTTTTTCATTATCATATTCTTCCATTCATATTCTAAGTTAGAACTATGTCCTGTTCTTACTATTTACACTTACGAATTTACACTTGGCACTCTTGTTTCTCTGAGAACTTGCATACACTTTAGTAGGGTGCTAACCTGTCTATATGCATAGCCCATAGATGATACTTGGGCTTTAGATCACAACAATGCAGTCGGCGCATCCGCACATGAAACCGTGGTCTCCCGCACGGTCAATACGCCTTATACCACACTGTTGGTTATGTTGTACGTATGATCATATTATATATATATATTATTGGTTTTTACAACGTTCGACGTTTTCCAATTCCTTTCCTAATCTCCTAATCAAGATTGGAAAGGTATTTATTAACACTTCAAAGATGTTGCCAGCATATTGCGAGGGAGCACGGCCGATATATCCTTGTATACTTTGTCGGCGATCGAACCCACAACTGCTGCATAGCAATCGAACTCGCCTACGACCGAGCTTTTAAATACAATAATATTATACCAGCAAATAAATTCCTTAAACACAGTAAAGCTCTCTTCTCTCTCTTCAAAGATCTTGATAAAGGCATCTTGATATTTTTCGAATTTTAGCATAATTGCGAGAGATCTTTTTTTGCCTTGACGATAAAAGCAAGGGTTATAATCGCAGCCTGTTAATGCATGAAGGCCCGGCAAGGAACGACACACTTTGTCGCCCAATGTATCGTAAATTTTGCTGATATTGATCAATCTACGAGTATTTCCTATCAAAAGTTAATAACATTTAATACGTAGATATCTACTGTTAATATTTTTAATAAATGTCAGTTACTTAAATATTTTATTTGATTGTTAACGCATGTGTAGTCGAACAAAATATTTGAACCCTCTACTTTATCTTCATGATCTTCTTACCTGTGCCGAAATCCATCCAAATATGCAAAACGCTTTGCAAGTGACACATATTCGCCAGCATAATAATAAGTACATCGGTATCGGAACAAGTTATTACAACATTTGATTCTGATTTAATGTGACGTGGTAAATCATTTTTTTAACGTCATTACATTCATGATTTGGACATTTGGCTCCGCAGTCGAAGTCATAAATTGCGCTAAATCTCTTCATCTGTAATTTCTATTTAACTGCTTCCTCATGCCCTGGACAAGATAAATCATTCTCAACTGTTCTGGTGACATGGCCATCTTTTACAATGTACTTGTAACATTTTTCAAAATTTACGTTTATTACTCTTCGGCCTATTATTTCTACTGCAGCGTCACTTGTCCAATGCTGAACTATGAAATTGACTAAAGCCGTTTTAAATTTATCATTTCACAATTCATTTTTGAAATTGCTTGGCCGAATTTGCTCACTGCCATATATTGTGAAATCGTTTGAGAAGCTGTTTCTCATAACGTGCTCCGTTGTTTTGATTGATGGCTTTCGGTACTCATCAAATATAATGTCTATTCTATTGGCAGACCTTGAGCACACCGTTGATAAATATTTTAATGCTATGTTTCCAAAAGTCCCTGGAACCTGTTTCATCATATTATGAAAGACTGCAAATCCATCGTAAACCATGATATCTATCGCGTTTGGTTCTGCATGATCGTCAACATTGCGCTCTAGTTCTATTGTTAAAACTGCCTTATTAGTTTTATGAATAGTTCCATCAATGTGGCACATGGAGAGTGGAACAGGAGGAAGTGGAAACGTGAGGACCTAAAAATAATTATGATGTTGATGAATAGGTTTATTGATATTGTTGATAGGTACTAATTTCGTATTCACGTACTATATACTGTCATGTTTCAATTAACACAGACCCCGTAATTAAGATTTAACATTTGGTACCAACAAAAAAGTTATAACCCTTTTAATTGAATTTTGCTTTGGGAACTCAGGATTACTTTTGATTGATTTTTATGATGATAATTTGTTCGGTTTCACATATTGTTTGATTTTTATTAATAACGGAAGGCACGGTTAATAGTTTGTTTTGCAACTTTTTTTCAGCATTTTAAAATTTAAAAGATGTTTTTGGTCCACGATCTTTAAATGAAAAGATAAACGCCAAATTTATCAAATCGTCATGGCTTTATTTTTTGTTAAAATTTTAATAACAGGTGGTTTTAAACAATGAAAGTGAATACGTGTGATAATTTAAATGAGTGCGCCGAATCAACCAAAGTTTTCCACCACTTAAGAATTCTGACGTTGAATTTGCAAAACTAATGGAGGGAGAATGGTTTTTAAAAATAACTCATTCTGGGCAAGGCCGTTGTTTAGATAAGTTCGAAATTTAAAGCCCAGAGTCACAAAGTTAAATAATTAAGATAAAATTAAGATTGATAAGTAAAGTTAAAAATTTAAATTAGTTAGATAAATTCTATGATTAATTACTTACCTGAAGATTGAAAATTCAGAGTAAGAGTGTTTTTTTTTGTGAAATTGATATGCAGCAGAAGAATTAAATTTTTATTCACCACAACAGGTGAAACCATAAATAAGAAAATTGAGAAACTAAGAAACCAGCAACAACAAACAGCAAATTTTAAGAAGACTTCAACAAACAGGGTGAGAACATTTAAAGCGCAAAACAATTAATTTTACGACCAGTGACCACGATAAAATTGATCATTTGATAATTGTATTTTTGCCACGAAATTTGGAAATTGAGCTAGAAAGTTGGAAGATTTTACTTATTAAATGCGTTTAATTTCCGAATTTGGTGACCTTTGTTTTATATGGCGAACCGATGTTATGCGGTTTTAGATCAAAAACATCAAAAATTTTACATCATTTTATAAACAACAACTTGATCAAACTGTGCCTTCTTTTTGTAACATTTGAAATTTAGTATTCTGTGTAATTAAAATTACATTTGACATTTATAACTTGCTTAATTTTTTCATCATAAAATTTATCATAAGGATCGCAAGCTTTATTTACAGTGATGGGTGTTCCAAAAGTAGCAATTTAAGTTTTCTTTGCATTAAGTTTAGCTTCTACGCTTTTGAACATCGCATTAATTTGGTTTAACGAAACCAGGGATCGAATTTCAGAATCTTTAGATATTTCAGTAGATAAATTTTTACATTAAATTGATCAAATTACAGGGACTTTTAGACATTAGATAATTAATTATTACATTTATTGGGACACAAAAACCAAAAGATTGTTACCATACCTTTAGATATTTCAATTTTAGCAACGCCGTAACCCAGGTGCACGATTAGATAAATTAAAGTATTTAAATTATAACAAAATTTTGCCACATTAAGAGTGCACATGGTCAAATGCTTAAACAAATTTAGCAATAGGGACGATTATCTTATCAAACAGACCAACTTTTATACGTGTTTTCAAATAATTATTCTTTTAAAAATTAAAATTTGCACCTTTGTTAACATTAAAATTAAAATTGAAAATTACATTGAAATTAAATTTGATAAAACTAAAATTTTATAACGTAATAAATTAAATTAAATTGAAAACCATCGAAAAAATTTAAAAATGGAAACAATCAGCACGCAAGTTCGTTCGGAACCACAAATGAAAATTACCGGTACATCAATGCAATGGATGGAAAAAATGTTTGAAAACCTTAACAAAAACTTTCAAAGCCTTAACAAAAACTTAGAAAGCTACAGAAATGATAACAAAAAACAAGAAGAAAAATTAGACCACATAAACGAAAAATTAGATTTAATGATTGAAAATAGTGTGGACGATAACGTTAAATTGCCTTCACTACAATTGGAAGAAATAAAAAAACAAGAAAACATTAATAGCGTGGATGGACAAGTAGGGGTTGTAAAAATAAGAAAAGTGAAAAAGAATAAAAAAAAGAAGCCGAAAATTAAGAACAAAAACACGATTCGCATAAAAGTTAAACGTGGAAACAAACAAAAATTTCATTCAATCAAAGGGAAGATTGGACTCAAAAGAAGAACCGCTATAAACAAGAAAATAAAATTAGGACAGAAAAGAAAATTTGATACAACTAAGAAGAGAAAAAATGGACATCAAACTACGTTTGGTGGACAAATAAAATTCAAAATTAGACAACCAAAATCTTGTAAACGCAAGAAAAACAAATTTGGACGCAAACAAAAATTGCAGATGAAGAATTGGGAAAAATGGACAAAAACTGCAAGAAGAATTAAGATGATTTTAGAAATGTGGGTTTCCAGAGATGAGATAATCCTGTGGAAATCGAAAAGATGGAGGTAAACCTAAACAGAAGCCGGATGAAATAATAATACGAATAAGATACCTACTTAAAAATGAATAATTTATTAATTTGAAAACTTTTAATGATTTGAAAATTTGCATTGATGATGATGAATGATTATGGAATCAAATTTAAAATTTGGATTTGTTTATTTTGAAAGTTTTTATGAATTTTTCGACAAAGGGGGTTAAATAAATTTTAGTTGAAATTTTAGTAAAGCATTAATTTTGGTTTGATTTGATAAATTTAAGTTGGTTTAGTTTGATAATTATAATATTACATTATTTTGATGAAATTAATATTTTAAATTGAAAATGACTAGTTAATTTTCTTTAAAAAAATAAATTTTTGTTTTACTTTTTAAAATTATTTTGTTTAAATAAAATCAAAGAGGTAAAATGTCATGTTTCAATTAACACAGACCCCGTAATTAAGATTTAACATTTGGTAACGACAAAAAAGTTTAAACCTTTTTAATTGAATTTTGCTTTGGAAACTCAGGATTACTTTTGATTGATTTTTATGATGATAATTTGTTTGGTTTCACATATTGTTTGATTTTATTAAGAAGAGAAGGCACATTTGAGATGTTGGATTAGAATTTTTCAGCATTTAATTTAAAAGATGTTTTTGGTCCACGATCTTTAAATGAAAAGATAAACGCCAAATTTATCAAAACGTCATGGCTTTATTTTTTGTTAAAATTTTAATAACAGGTGGTTTTAAACAATGAAAGTGAATACGTGTGATAATTTAAATGAGTGCGCCGAATCAACCAAAGTTTTCCACCACTTAAGAATTCTGACGTTGAATTTGCAAAACTAATGGAGGGAGAATGGTTTTTAAAAATAACTCATTCTGGGCAAGGCCGTTGTTTCGAGAAGTTCGAAATTTAAAGCCCAGAGTCACAAAAGTTAATAATAATTAAGATAAAATTAAAATTGATAAATAAAATTTAAAATTTAAATAAGATTAATTGATAAATTATATGATTATAATAATTACTTACCTGAAGAATGAAAATTCAGAGTAAGAGTGTTTTTTTTGTGAGATTTGATAAGCAGAAGAAGAATTATATTTTATTCACCACAGCAGGTGAAAACATAGAAAGAAAATTAAGAAACCAAGAAACTAATGAATGAACAAGCAACACATAATTTTAAGAAGACTTCAACGAATAGGGTGAGAACAATTTTAAAAGCGCAAAACAATTAATTTTACGACCAGTGACCACGATAAAATTGATTATTTGATTTCTGTATTATTTTGCCATCTAATTTGAAACTTGATCTAGAAAGTTGGAATAATTACAAAGTAAATGAGGTTTAAGTTTCAGGTTTTTGGTGCTTTTGTTTCATTTGGTGAACGGATGTTATGCGGTTTAAGATCAAAAACATCACAAATTTTTATATCAATTAATAAACTACAACTTGATCAAACTGTGCCTTTTTTGTAACATTTGAAATTTCGTATTCTGAGTGATTAAAATTACATTTGATATTTATAACTTGCTTAATTTTTTTATCATAAAATTCATCATAAGGATCGCAAGCTTTATTAACAGTGATGGGTGTTCCAAAAGTAACAATTTAAGTTTTCTTTGCATTAAGTTTAGCTTCTACACTTTTGAACATCGCAATACATTCACATAATATACTAGATTGTAACAGAGACAATAAGTTATCCAAATACCTTGGCTATGTCAACTTTCTCTTTCATTGAAATCGCTAAAAGTTTTCCGAAAAGATCCTTCTGTACTTTAACTTCTTTTATTTTATCACCAACTTGAATTTTTCTTTTTTATGGTAGTATCAAAATTTCGTATCTTAATTTTCTTTACAACAGCAGTTGAAAATTTGTTTTCATCGTCAGCGCAATTTACAATAAACTCCTTTCGCATTTCATCCCCAGTTCTTTCAATAGATAATAAAAAGTCGACAACATCTGGGGGGGGGGGGGGGGGGATTCGCCAGAAGAAATGTTATAGAGCAAATCCTTCTGAAGGCTCGTATCGAATGGGTTCAATCGAAGTTTTAAACCGTTGATGAAATCTTCAACTTCGATCCGACATTTTTTTATTCGATTTGCATTCCAGTTATTAGTTATTCCAGGTTTACTTGATAATCCAGCTTCATCAAGCAGGAAAGAACATACCCCACTCCTAATGGCATAGTTAACAGTCCACCTTAAACAAAATGTTAATTTAAAAATACTTTTATGCGAATATAGAAGATCATCGCTTTACAAGTCGGGAACACCAGCTTTTTCGACATATTTTATTAATAATAACTATACACACCTGAGACGATCCTGTATTGAGTTGGTAAAATGACTAATTCCTGTTAACGTTCTGCCGGCGTCCGCATTTATTGTCTGTTCGGTAACTAAATCAATAGGCTGTCTTGAAAAAGATTTATCAGTCCTTTTTATTCCGAAATAACCATCAGCTAACTCATTAGAAAACCCAAGATGGGTGTCTTCCACTCTCATTAAGTTATCATGATAACGGAGTAGCCATCGCGCGTAGTTAACGTAATTCAATGGGAATAACAAATTGTTGATTTTCGGCAAAATGTATTTCAGTAGGGAAAAGTCGCCTGCACGCACGCTCCTGATGTTCAGCATCAGAAAATGTTCTATAAGATTTGTGTACGTCATATAGTATTGTGCGGTTTTACCGTGTTGCCCTGTTTGTCTCCTTCTTTAAAATCTTGATATTTTTCAATTAGTTCGCGTAGATCACTATTGTCAACAACTCCGTTAATCAATCTGTGGGACTGCAAACTTTTCAAATACGCTGTCACACTGTTATCAATTTTAATATTTTTGCTCTTCAGAATAAATTTGAAATGCTCCATATTTAAAGCTAGAGATACTAGAACGTGTAATCTTTTAGCTCGATTAAAAGTTTTTGCTGACAGAAATCCTCTTACTGATCCAGCCGCTAACAATTCGCTGTCGACCATAACGGTTGTCAATCCAACATTTGATATAAAAGATTCAGCTGCCTTTAAGAACGACATTTCAATGTGAAACGGCCCAAGATGAATAAATAGGCGACTGTATTCATCCCTTTACATAGACTGCATTTGCAATGCAATTTTCGCAATGGCGAGATCATAAGTGACCTGTATATATTACATTCGTCAGCTATTTTAATGGCTCGTTTCATAGTTTCAACTACTACCGCTACATCGGTAGGCGAAGAATTGATTGTTGGTAAATACGAAACTATTTGCTTTGCCGAAGAGTCATTGACTAGCTTAGCATTACAGCCAACCCACATTGGTGTATTAATTATCACTAAAAAAAAACTTATTCTTTTAAATTGGAAGGAATATCACTTCGGCCACAAAAGTCAGCAGGCAGTAGTCCACCGATAGATTTGAGTCTCTATTCTTATATATTGTTGTGATTTTTTTGTATTAGTGGTTTTAAATATTAAGTGTGTATGAAAATTGTATTTTATTTGTAAAGTTAGAATTTGGTATTTTTATTTTATTTTAATATTTGTGATAGGTGGGCAGGTGGGCAGAAGTGATATGGATGAAGGTCGACGGACAGATTTTTAAGCGGTTGTGATTATAAAATTTTGAGTTTTGGAAAAATAAAATAAAAAGTAAAGTTAAGTTGTTTTATTTATAAAATTTAATTAAAAGTACAAAAAATACACAGCAATATAAAGAAAATGCTTCAATCTGTTTGCCTCTTAGTTTCTACCTAAGCAAAGGCTACACAAGAATCCCTATCTGAATGGGGCTTTATACTGCCGGCCAAAAGTTAAATAAATAAATTCAGTACTCAAAAATAAAACACTTACTCGTTATTGCTCTGTCCTGGCGAAAGAACTGGTCCAGAAGAGCAGCAAGGTAACTGCTCTTCCGCTGTATTCTCCTGTGCCTCTTGTCCTTGGATATTTTCACATGCACCTCCATCTTTTTCAGATGCTCGAGCTTCATCGTAAAAATCTTTATATTTTTTTCCTATGGCATTAAAACTACGGTAGCACGCGCCATGATACCCAATGGTGTCATGTGACTTTGCTTGGCAGTTTTTTCTCATTGTCCTTAAAATTAAAATTAATGCGAACCGCCAAAGAATATCTACACTTGTTCAACGTGTCTTCTTTATACGGAATTATTGTTGCATTTCTCTTAAGCCAGATGAAACATACTTTTTCAACGGCACATTCACTACTTTTATCTTTAACTTCCATTTTACCCTTGTTTCAAAGGAGGTTCCACGGTTGATTAAAATCGTCGTCACACAGCTGTCGATTCGATCCAGTATGATGTAGGCTTGTTCAGTCTTTTGCAAACATAACAAAATCTACACACATTCAGTACGATTCACTGTCATTATTTCTCGGCCAAATGATTCCCGGCCAAAAACCGGTCGGTCAAATGAATTGTTGGCCAAATGATTGGTCGGCTTAGAACTTGCCGGCCAAATACTTTTGGAAAATTACTGGGTACCTAGCTGTATTGGTTCAACGGCAACGCTATGCCAGCTACCATTGGAGAAAAATACCAATTTTCAAATAAAAAAATCACAATTTTTGCGAAACTCCAAAATTACGCACCTGGCTAATCGCACACGCCAGACTGGACTCCTTATCATTTTTCAACTTGCTTTCAACCTTTTAAAAGTTTATAGGTAATTATTGTAAGTATTTTAGATGTATAGGATGTTGCAAATTTTTAAACATTTGTTTTTCACTGTTTCAGGTTTCACTGTGGCGCACTGGTTTTCATTTATAAATCACAAAATTTTAAAGTGTCATGGTAGTGTTAAAAGTAACAAAATGCCATTTTTAACTTTCTTTGAATAAAAACCTACTGATTTTACATAAAACAAATCTTGTAATTCGCGGACCAAACGCATCGGGATCATCCAAAGAAAATATCACCACAGCTTTATTCCCCTTTAATACAAAAATAATTCAGCTAGAGAAGCACGGCATAGTCAGATGATTGTTTTGAAAACAACCCTAAATTTAACTAAATTTTATTTTAACAAAAAAAATACGACAATATATTATACATATTAACAGTGTCATTGTGTTATAAACTTTCTAGAATTCAAGTGCCACACTGTAACAAGTCGTTTTGCATTATTAAATAAAGCTTCTTCGTTGCGGTAGTATAGGTTCTTTGAAACCGTCGCTACGGTATGGCATGGTGATTTTCGTGAATGCTTACTCAAAAATAATTAGTTAAACTAAAATTGGCCTGGAACAAGTATTTTAAAAAAAAATTAAAAAATTTACATCTTCTAATTGGTATGGCGGGCTATAAGCTCCACCAGAAAAGTATGGCACTTCGCTAGTGCAGAGTGCCGACTTATCGACTACCGGAAAATACAAAAATCTTTGTGTAACAAATCGTTTGAAACCCATAATTTTTACGACATCTTTAAAATGAATTACCCTCAGATTACTCCCCGATGACCAATGCTACGACCATGATTTTTCTTACATTAATTAACTAATTTAACCCCGAAGGGTCGCCATACTTGTAACAAATGACTTGGAATTTTGTGTCACTATCTCCCGGTCTATTATGTTTAATATAGATAACAAAAATCTTACTGATCACACACGTTACTACCCTGTCAATCTAAAATTGCACATTGAAATTTCAAAAAATCGTTCGTTTGTTATCCGTAGGTGTTTCTACACCAGGTAACACCACCTCCACTTTGTAGTTCGAACTATGCAACACTAACTTTTTCGGTGTAGATTCCCAGCAAGTACAAAAATATTCTGATAATATTCTATGAATATATCATTTGAATATTGGAATATTCTGTAGATCATCCGTAAATCTTCCTCGATATACTCAGCATATTCTGAGAATATTCCAATGTCACTGTAAACAATGTTCTGTAAACATTCTATGAATATCTAAAAAAATATTCTGCGGATATTGTTAGAACTTTGACTGAATATACAGAAATCGTTACAGAAATATTCAAATAGCATTTCAATTATTTTGTAAATTATTCTCAGAATATTCTGAAGACCTAGGAGAAATATTAAAAATTGTTGTATGAACATTTGAAAAGTAACAAAAAAATAAACAAATTAACTCTCATTCTAAGGAATTCTATTTATTATACATAATTTATACATTATACAAAAAAACGCATTAAATAATTTATTTTTTGAATTAATTAATTTCTTGTTCTTCGTTATTAACTTCATCTTCGATATTTACGTCTTCATTATTTTTTCTTCTTCAGCCTTTCAGTTGCTTTAGTGAGCCATTTTGCTGCTTGCATTTCAATTTGTTTGTTAGTAGCTGTTTGCGATAAATGCTGCACAGCATCTGCAATTACAAAAATGTATTAATAGTAACTGGTAATATTATGAGTATAACAACAAAATGTTGATATTCAATTTAGGTGTTTATTTTAAATTTATAGGTCAATAAAAATTATTGCAGTTTACTTCAAATTAACTAAATATGATAATATATATCACGTTTCCTTGTGTCAATTTGCAGGTTCTTTTTTGAAAAATTTCATAAATAAAATATACACGTTATAAAGATTAGTACGTACTTGACACAACGGTAGCGAGTTTTAAAATTGAAAATTTCTTCTTTCCTTTGTGGCCAACCCAACTGTACTGGACTGCTATTTTATCATGCAATACTTTGGTCATGATACGTCTGACGTGCTCCCTAACCGAATCTCCACCAAGCAGAGCCAAATAATTAACCTAGAATTAAAATAATCAACATAAATTATGAATAATACACCCGATTATAAGAAATATAAAAGTTTTCAAATATGAAAAGTTCTTATCATTCTGTAATAATTGTTCAACCTCATCTACTTGCTCGATAGTTGATAGGGGAAATTTTTTTTAAATTTCCAGACAACTGTCCTCAGCGGTACTTTCAATACTTTTGATATTTTGAATGGATTCAACTTTGTTCAAAATTAGTTCTAATAAATTTGAGTTTCCTTTCGCCCTGTAACGTTACTTATGCCCTTACATAAATGTAACAATTATTAGCCCTACTAATAATTACGACGCACTTGGTAGAGAGTTTTATCAACCGACCGCTCTCCCCTGATAAGAGGCTTTTTGATTTTGAAAACGAACGTGGCGATACGTTATTATTAAAGAGTGCGAAGAATTTTATATAAAAATTGGCATATTTTTGAAGTCAACTGAATAATTATTGTAATTTTTACCGGAACGTCACGACTAAGTTATTAATTTTGATGTCGGATGTTGGATGTCTTTTTGGTAGCATTTTTGGCAATAGAAGAAATAGTAGAGAAGTGACAAGGCCCTCAATTGATAACCGATTTTAATAATCAACGTCGTTCATTTGGAATGGTTTGGAATTTTGAATGTAAATAACCTTATTTATTTGGGATTGGTAAAGCGGCTGTAATTATTGGTTTCCAAAAGAAAAATTCAACTTTTGCAAATTTGGTGTGTAAATTTCGAATTGAGGAATTTTTACCAGCGCCTACCCTACTTTGGCTGTTCATTTAAAGTAATACAAGATTGTTTAAATTTGACATTTGCGCTAATGCTGATTCCACCTTTTTTTTGCAATCTTGAGTTGGGTAATTTGTGTTCTGTGAATTACTTGGGCGAACGGCATTTATCTGTGTTAGTAGTTCTAATTTCATTGGCGCAGATCCGGATCCAGAAAAGAGCTCTTGGAAGGAATTCGGACCAAGTAGAATCTGTGCGTCGCTGCTATTGTTCAATAGCAGATTTGGAAAGGGTGAAACGGGGTAAGTGCTGTTTATTTAGTATTTTGCAATCACTATTGTCCAACGCTACATCAGGCCTTGCACCAATCTAGTGGAGAAACTTTGGATGAAGGGAGGTTGGTGGCCCTTTGTTTGTTTGCTGTTTGTTTGTTTTTACCCTTCAGCTATCTCTGTTTGGGACCTGGAGTCTGCCAATTATCTAAGCTATTGTACATCTGTGTGTTTTGCGTACCCAATCTCTATAAACTCATCTTTAATATTAAATAAATTCCCTTCTCTCTACTTGTATTTTATTTAATATTTGGCGCCCTAAGAGCATTTCTTTTCAAAGTGATAGTGTCCGCCATTCTCATCATCCGTGATAACCAAGTGGTAAGAACAATCAACCAGGGAACCTGCGATTGGTGGACACACTTACGCAACGCTAACGAACTGTGGGTTAAATCTCGGAAGCTGGCCAACCGTATAAAAACATCGACGGTTAAACAAGTGGCAATCTTGCTAGCGAGCACTTTAGACTACAACCCTTAGATTTATTGCCGTTAACTGCCTAAAAACTTGCTCCTCAAATCTTTGAGTATCTATAAAATTATAAAGCTGTTACTTAAAATATAAGTAATAAATAATGGCAAATATTCTTACGAGCTGGTGAATTTTCAACAGATGTATAATGTTTTGTAGTACTTCCTGCAATACCATCTAGCCCTAATAAAATAATAATTAAATTAACTTTATATATTTTAATATCATTCATCTTTCTACTAACTTTTAAATAGTTCTGTTGCTGGACGTGCTGGTCGGAATCTTTTTTTCAGTATCTATAATAATGTATGTACAAAAATGTAATAACATATAAGTGACTGTTTTAATAATATACTTACGAACTGATGGAGAGCCCAATTCTGTAGAAGTATTGTTACGGAAACTGCTATTATTTTCTGCAAAATGAAATAATAATTAAACAATGATTATTAAAATATAATTACCATAAACTTACTCTTTGATGTGCCTCCTGATGGACACGGCGGTAATTCTGGAAACGAAGGTAAATTGTCCATACTTGACATATCTCCTTCTGATGAGCTGCTAAAATTAGTTCGCTTTCGCTTTGGTTTTCCGGGTAAGCATTCTTCTGCCGCAGATATGTCAGATGAAAATTTAGCTTATGTTGCCATCGAGGTAGCAATTAAAAATTTAGTAAAGAGTTTTTCGCTCATCAATTTTATTTTATGTATTGTCCATGAATTGCTTAGCTGTTTCTTCGATTTGGTGGAATTTTGTAAAATTCCTCTGGTGTATGGTGGCCAGAAACATTCGCTTTTACTTATCAGCCAATTGGCTGGTAGCACTTCAACAACATCGTCTTTGTTAAGAAAACGTGCTATATACCAACCAGCCATTTTGATCTGGCAGGGATTATACATAGAGAAAACAAATAAATACGAATACAACAAAAAAATAAAACAAAAATATATTTCTACTTTTGGTGAATTGAAATAAGGATAATAAATGAGTTTCTTAATACTATAGATCACAATTATTATGGATACTGTATACGAAAAATTGAATTTATATTACTTATAATAATAATACCAACATGTGATACAAAATAAACGTACATTTTTTTTGATATTGTTAAACAACAGCCACAGATTCTGTTGCTATATAAAAATCGGCTATTTATTTTTTTTATGACACCTATAACAATTTGAATTTAATTAAATATGTAAAAAGGGAAAAATAATGCTTTCGTCCTTATATGGAATACGGACCAATTATTGACCACTTCAGTTAAAGGCCAATATGCGAACTCGGATAAATTGTTCGCTTTAAATATATTTAGCATTGTTGAAGAACACGGAATATTGTAAAATTCAGATAAATTATTGTACTTTCTTCCATTATAACTTCTGTATGCAATTTGTAACAATAAGCTAGGTTTTCGATTTCGATAATAGAGCCATCCTGTAGTCCACAGCAACTATCACGTTTTATAAGCTTTAGAGTAAAATTTTTAAAAGTAGGTTCTTTGTAGTTAGGTTCGGAACAATCATTTTTAATTTTACCGCCGTTATAAACTTGACGTAATACAAATTTCTCATTATAATCTTTGCTACTATTTTTAACATATATATTTAAATTCATGTAAATAATTCTCACTTGAAAAATTGCTAAATACATTTAGATTTCCAAATTTACGTATATCTTCAATTAAATGTAACAGATTATGGAATGTTATGGGTTAAAATTTTTGATCCGTAAATTATTTTGCATGATTCAACAAAATTTCGTAATAATGAATTTGCATATTCCGATAATTCTTTTAAATGTTCATCATTTAACATTATTCTTATAGCTACATGCAAAGATGAATAATTGGTCCAGTGTACAACAAGAAAAGTCTAAATTCTGTTGCCTTCTTTTTTTCTTGCAAATTCGCAGGGTATAAATTTAGCAATATGTTCAGAATATTCAGACATTTTAAGAATTACTGTGCTTGAAAATTTATGAGGTGGAGAGCCAGAACACCACGTAGACACTAAAAGTTTTTTTACAACACCTAAGCATATTAGATGCATGTAATCGAGAGGTACTTTAGTAACTAAACCAATGCCTGGAATTTTTTCAAAGTACGAATGTCCAGTATGATGTTCTGCATTTGCTTGCGTTAAGAAATCATCGTCAGTTCGTTTAATAAAATCTAATTCTGGAAAAGATATACGATTATCTATATAATCACCTTCTTGCTTACATTTTGTGCAAGAAAAATAGTCCGAGTGTTCTTTTATGTACAATACGCTAGCTTTCGCTATTGCATCAAAAAGGTATATTTTTATTTTAAAATTCAAAGTGTAATTTTGTATTTGCATTCCGTTACTAGTTAAAAGAATTGCTTCGTCAACAAATGGTTCCAAAAAATTATTAAAACTTGCTGGTTTTTCATTTCCATGATAAATGCCAGCAGTTACACAACCACTTAATTCAGTACTTAGTAAAATGCACAATATTGGATATAATTGACTTCCTGAACTTTTGCTTAATGGCAAACCATCAATATTTATTGCAATATCTATACTGGTATCCTCGGTTATTACAATACTAGCAAGTAATTGGTTCAAACAATTCTTAATACCAATATGACAATATAAGCCGGGGTGTACATTTCTTGTTATTGTTTGGCGAGGAGTGTGCAAAAACGTCCGTGCATCTTTTGGCAATGAATTTAGCGTTGGTGTATCACACAATATTTTTAATAATCCAGACATATTTAGCTGAGATAAGTAATAATCAATATTGTTTATCAATTACGAAAAGGTTAGGTGGTACGAAATAAATTCACTTACAAAACCAGATGCGGGCCATGGAAAACTTCCGTGATGAGATCATCGGGCATAGTCATCAAAATGGCGATGGAAAATAACCAATATAATAATTTTTAATCCACAATCATCGGGAACATCTTGCAGAATTTAATCGGGTTCTAATGAAATTTGGGTGCCGGTTGTAAAAGCCGAACGTTAAGGGTGAGAATCTTCACTTCAAACGGTCTGATGTTAACAATAATCTTCTTCAAAATCTTCCATAATGGAAACGTGGTAACAAAAAGCCACAATGGTTGTTTGCATACCTGGGCGGATTTATCAAATTTTCACTATGGCAACACGAGCTAATGCTGACATTACTAGCCCAACATAGCTACACTAGAAACTCACAACACCAAAAACCAAGATGTCCAAGGCATTTCAACCCAGATTATGGGAACTCACGCCTTCAACGGAGTAGAACTAAGTTCTCGCTCCGAGAACCCAGGCCATACTGTGTGCAGAATGTGGATGCATCATATAAAGAATGATGGATTACTAATTAAACTATTGCAACCTAGGGGGCGTCAGGGGTATTATTTAGAAAATATTATTAAACTAGCTGACCCGGCAGACGTTGTCCTGCCAAAATTAGAATAAATTTGTTTGTTCATTTTAAACAGTTAGTTAAAATTAGAATGTAATTTATTGGATTGGAAATCAGTACAGAGCGGTATGATAAACAATGTTTTGAGTTTTATTTTCCGGCGCAAAAACAAACAACGAAGACGGTTTGCCAACACGCGAACAGGCAACGTACAGCTGACCGTGCGAAAAACAGGAAAATTCCAGATTAATCCCACAGACTTCCAACGATTGGCCTTGCGATTTATTGATTGTCATCGCAAAAGCCAATCGAACGGGGAACTGAATCCGCTTAAATTGGAATGGAAGATCCGTTGGAATAATCGGAATTCGTGGGATAAGGACTTCCTCTCCTTTGAATTTGCCCTTGATTATCGTCGCTTGAATAAGATTGTTCATCAGTTTCTTGACGGATAATCGCGTACCGTTGCACAATTTCGAATGATTCAGATTCCGCAACATGATTATAATCGATCCCACCTTCAGTTGTAAATTATGCGGCGGAGTTCCTGGCACATCAAGCGAGTTCAAAAATTCCGTCGGATAGTTGGTCGCTTCGTCTTCGTCAGTGACACTGTCAACGGATTTGTACGAACGTAGTTCTCCAGCGATTTGACTTTGAATCGTGAAATTCAAGCTATCGACGTCCTTATTCTTCGCTGCTAGTATTGTCCGTTCACTAACTCAATCAAGATTTCTGTAATTTTGTGCAATACCGGGAAAAACTTTGGTGATGAGTTCCTCCTTCGACGATGTGAACCCGCAAAAATTTTCCGGGAACGATATCAATCCAGTCGAAACATCTACAGGAAGTTGGCCATTGCCAAGCGCCAGCAGTTGTCTTGAGAATTCAGCAGCCGATGGGTCGTTCTGCAGCGCGACTCTCATGTTCGTGGTCAATTGCAACTTTTTGACATGCCGCCACAAAGACGACGATTTCAGGCATGCATTAAGTTCATCTGCAGCAGTAGATTTCGGGATGACGGGAAGCGTTTGACGAAAATCTCCTGAGAGCAATATCATAGCCCCACCAAATCGTCTTGAATCGCCTCGTAAATCCTTCATTGTTCGGTCAACTGCCTCCAAAGCTCGTTTATGTGCCATCGTGCATTCATCCCAAATGATGATTTTGCATTCTCGCATCAATTTCGCTGTCGCCGAATTCTTAGCTACTGTGCACGTTGGCATGTCAACCGCGAGAAGATTCATCGGCAGCTTCAAAGCGGAATGTGCAGTTCGACCGCCTTCCAACAATGTGGCAGCAATGCCCGAGGATGCAACAGCCAATGCAATTTGAGATCTTGACCGAATTGTTGCCAGAATCAACGAAATGACGAATGTCTTGCCAGTCCCACCGGGAGCATCGAGAAATTAAATGCCTCCCGTTCCATCGTCAACAACCTTAATCAGCGAATCGTAAACGTTCTTCTGCTCGGTATTCAACAGCGGAACATTTGTTCGGACTATTTCGGCCAGTTCATTTCGATCATAATCTTGCTCCCGTTGCAATTCACGATTGAATGCATCGTGCATCGAACGATTTGGTGCTGGCATTCCCAATGTCGACAGCAGACTGCCGCACATGAGCACGCACATGTCTTCGATAAGAACTAAGACTTCGTTGCGCATCTCGTCGTTAATTTGAAGATCAAAATTTGAAGTTGTCATACGAACTCTGTGCAAAATGTCGTCAGCCATTTCATTATTGTATTTGTCCCACAATGCGGTCGGGTTCGACGGATGACATGTGGCTATGATGATTGCAAACAATGTACGGATTTGATTCGGTGGCGCAGAAACAGTTGCATCGGAGAGCGTTGAGTCCCAATGTGTATCGTTTTCAAGAAAATTCAAACGTTGGCAAGCCTCCCGAAAAGTGGCGCACAGCACACCATCCACAGTACGCAGGGAATCGAAGGATGTAGGGCCTCTAATGTTCACCAAAAGCAAGCGCAGATAGAAGCATTCGTCTTGTCGTGGATGAACTGTGTATATTCGTCCAAGGGCATCAGTCGAATAGACATCAGAGAAGCCAGCAACAGCATCACCTTTCTTTCGGCGTTGAAACTTCTTCGATGCAGCGTTCCAATTATAATAGCGTGGCACTTCCGAATAGAGTAAAGTTCTTGCAAACGGATCGCTTTCGCATGTCGAAAAAAAACTTGTCAATGTTGTCGCTGGTGGTCGTTCTGCTCTTTGCGCTGCATTTGCGTCTGTAAAGTAGATACGCTGACCGTTCTCCAAGTGTACTGCCAAATGTACGACAGTAGGGTAACGTTCATGAATTGGAAATGAAAACAGCCGCCAAATTGCCTCGTTACAACTCACGTAGCGCCCAAGTTGAAATTTCTGTACCTCGTCGTTTGCATTCGGATCGGCAATGCCAAACACCGCCATGTCGCTCCCTTTGTTGACATATTTGCAAACGTATTTTATGGATTTGATGGAGTTGCAGTACTCCACATTGCAGTGGGTTGAGAACGTTTTCGACAAAAGCGGACAATATGGAACGATCCAGCGGTTATCGACGACGACATCGCTTCCTTTAACTTTCATCACGATTGATCTGCCGTTGTCATCGGGAGAACGACGCCGATACAATGGATATCCATCGATTCCACTTATCGTGTCAGTCACCAACGGACGGGGAAAACGCTTCGTGCAATTTTCGTTTTCCATGCAGGGTGAGTTTGGGTTGTGGACTCCGCAAGGGCCATGGACCATGTTTGTTGTCACAACGGAGTGAAGCTCCGGATCGGTTTCTGGATCTGGTATTTCGGCAGAAATGATTGAATCAATATGATCTGGTCGGATCTTGTCGAACATCCAAAGTAGAATGTGTGCATGTGGTAAACCACGCTTCTGCCATTCAACCGAGTACATCCAACAACGGAGTGCGCCAAAAATCTTCTGCTTAACGATGTAATCCATGAGTACTCTGATCTTTTGTTTAAACACTCGCGCAGTGATGTCATGTCGATCGCTGGATGTTTGTCCTGCCAGCAACAGGTTTGTAATTTCGGGCCATTTGGGGTTGCAAGTGAACGTGATGAACATCTTGATCGCATCTTGAGCGCGGACACCGTCATTTCGGCGATTCCAGTTCGCCACCGTCATTTCGGCGACTCTGTTTCGGCGACAGTCAATTCGGCGACCCGATATTCGGCTATGATAGTTTCGGCGATTCCAATTCGGCACCGGTAGTTCGGCGATTCCGATTCGGCGACAGTAAATTCGGCTACGTCGATTCGGCGACGGAGGATATACTTTTGGTTTATTCAATTCTAAATTTAAAATTTAAATGTATAAAAAAAACTTTAGTACGGACGAATATGGCTTTTACCTCCTTTAAGTAGATCCCTTTTTTGTTATTTGCTGCTTTTCAATAATACTGATTGTATTAATCTTTCCTGGGTTGTTTTTCAATACAATTCTTATACATATACTCGTATATCCTTTTTTTCAATAATACTTATTGTATTAATCTTTCCCTGGTTTTCCCTATTTCAATACAATTTTTGCATATATCCACCTTTTCAATAATACCTTATTGTATTAATCTTTCCTTAGTTTCCCCATTTCAATACAATTCAGCCTTTTCAACTAAATAGTTAATACCATTTTCCTTAAGTACATATCCTTTTCAAAATTTCAATTAGTCCTCCACTTTTAGTAACGGTTTTCGAGTTGATTTTTTAGTTAGTTGAGTTTGGGCGGTGGAATAGTCAGTTGAGTTGGGTTTTGGTATCAAAGTGAACAGTTTAGTTTACACAAGTAGTGAGTGGAAGCGTTTAAGCATAACACGCTAAAGGTAAGTAACTTAAGTAAGTTTATAAGATTGCAATAATTGACATTTTATCTCCAGTTTACAGATTTCGCTGTATAGATTTTAATAAGAGTGCTCAAGTGTAGTATTAGGAATCAATATAATAATTTTCAATTTGCAATACAATGGAAGAAACTCAAATGATTTTAACCAAACGAAGCAACGAAAAATATGCTAATGATGGGTACCTCTATGTTAAAGATAAAATTAACACAGATGGTACTATTCAATTCTGGCGATGTGAAAGTAAGCACAAGGGTTGCAATGGCAGAATATGGACCAATATTGGAGACGGTTCGTTCAATTCCCAGCGAAGGGAGCATTCCTGCAGAACCGTAGGAAATGCAGAAAACGTCGAACTTCAAAGACTTAATACTGCTATAAAACTTTTAGCCGAAAATACAATGGAAAATCCATCGCAAATAAGAGCACGGGCTATTGCAAATGTTCCTGATGCCATAAAAGGTAATATTCCAAGCAATTCTGTCATGAGCAGAACGATACAACGGAGACGTAACCAAAATTCTGAAGCACCAGCAAATCCGGAATCTAGGGAACTAATAATCATACCGGAATGTTATTCCACTTATGAGTTTAGCCCTGATAATTTTGAGAGATATCTTTTAGCCGATTCAGGAAGTGAGAATTTGGACTCTGAACGTATTATGATATTTGGAAGAGAATATAATTCCAGTTGGAGTGAAAGTATGTTTGAATTGTTTATGGACGGCACTTTTCTAATTTGTCCGTCTCTTTTTTCACAAGTATTCGTTATACTTGCTAGAAAAGATGGAAGAGCAGTGTTTCCTGTTTTGTTTTGCTTACTACCCAATAAGAGAACAGAAACTTATGTGAAATTATTTAATATGATCCGTGAATTGTGGCCTCAACTAAATCCGTTGAGTATAAGTGTGGATTTTGAGCTTAGCATTCATCAAGCGATTCGTGAAGTATTTCCTGACGTTAATATACATGGCTGCCTATTTCACTTAGTGAAAAATTTAAAAAAACATTTATCGTCAAATAATCTTTTAAAAAGATACAGTACCGATGTAGACTTTGCATTGCGTGCAAAAATGGTTACTTCGATTGCGTTTGTTCCCGAGAATGACATTTTACACGCAATTACAAGTTTGGAGAATGATTTACCACCAGAATTAGATCCAATTTTAGAATGGTTTACAAATACATATATTGGACGTCTTAGAAATAATGGTACTAGAAATACTCCAATGTTTTCTTCAAATATTTGGTCTGTGTATCAACGCACGTTGGATGGAATTGATAGAACTAATAATTACGCCGAAGCTTGTCATCGAAAAATACAATTAGGTTTTGGTAGTGGTATATTTCATCCAACGTTGTGGACCTTTTTGGATAAATTAAGACGTATTCAAAAAACTTTCGACACAGAATACGAACGTATTCTAGCCGGACATGCACCTCCTAAAAAAAGGCCGCGGTACGAAGCGGCTGATTCTCGAATTTTGGCGAAGGTAACCAATTATAATTCTAATAATGTTATAGAATATCTTCGCGGTATAGCTTATAATTATAACATGGATTAAAATTTGTTTAATTGCTTGTATGTATATGACCTGTGATGTATGTATGTAAATAAATATTTAATTTAAAAATAAAAAATAATTTTTTTTATATTATAATAGGTAATAATAAATACTATGAACTTTTTTCGACCCTGTATTTATATTAATAAACAATAATTTTTAATTATTTAAAATAATAATTTTAGTAATTCTTTCGTATGACTCAAAAAATCCAATAATTAAATCCATCTTCTTGTTTATTAATAAATAATAATTTAAATAAATTTCCCGTCGCCGAATCGACGTAGTCGAATTTTCTGTCGTCGAATGGGAATCGCCGAAATGCCGGTGCCGAATTGGAATCGCCGAAACTAAGATAGCCGAATATCGGTTCGCCGAATTGACCGTCGCCCAATATACGGTGCCGAATCGCTTTCGCCGAACTGCGGTCGCCGAAATGACGTGTACCGTCTTGAGCGTACTCATGCATGTGGCGCGGGCTTCCAACATAAGTAGCTGGGAGAATGGTCAAACGACCGATGTTGGCCGCGTCTCCTTCAGTAGCGATGGCGTCACGCAAGTGAATGTACTCGTCTGATCGTAACTTCGACTGATTGAAACGAATGAAATTGAGACGCTCCGTTTCGACTTTGACGTACATGTCCACGCAGTACTGTTGAAACAACCGGCAATATCTCAACAGATGATTATCAACATCTTGCCGAATCATCAATCGATACGCATAAAAATTCATTGAGCTGACCTTCTTATTCGTTTCTGCTCCTGAAATATTAATTCGAACTTATATGAAAAAAAAGTAATGAGTTGTAAACAAACCTGTCGTTGGATCGACCATCTTTATATTCAAGTGATAGCCATCTTCTCCACGGCAAAACATCAATGGGTATTGAAGTGCATCATATGACCGATGAGTCTCGCACACCCGCTGCAGTTGTCCATTATCCCGACGCTTGAGAACAATATCGCGTGATTCTACATTCTCGCCAACAATCACCACTGCGACTTCATTGACAGTGGGAGCATTGAATTGTCTTGCATGGCCTCCAGCGGGTCTTTTGTCTGCTTTGATAATGATTTTGTGGTCGTCAGAATTCATTGTGTCCAATGCGGTTTTGAACAATGTAACCAATTCATTATGGTCATGCAGAAGATTTTGTAATTCTCCAATGATTTCACGTTTAGTCGCAGTAAAAATTGCACAACGCTGATCTAGTTCAATAGCCATATCACCAACGAAGTAGATCTGGAGGAACTTATGATCTTCGTTTGGAGGTGGTAACAAAGCGCCCGTTCGATGATGAATTTGGCCTTGAATCTAAAAGTTTAGAAGAAAATTGGAAGAATTGGTTATTTAGATAATAATGAGACGCCATTACCTTATAACTGGGATTGTAGCCGGGTTGATCAACAACTTCGGCTCCAAACGACGTCATTTGAAAGCATCCGTTATATTTTTGCGTATTCGCCAGGAAGTGTTTCGATTGGATGGAATTTCCATAGAGAAAGGAATACAATGGCTCTGGTGGATGAGTCAATACGGGCAATTTCAACTTGCCACCAGCGCAGCATAATCCGGGGGTTTCCGATTTGAACTTCAATGCATTGCAATGCTGGCATACGACAGACAATGAACCGATATCAACGCAGCAAAGATCTTTGTAGGCGATTGCGGAATTATATTATAAACAGCCAATACAATAGAACACTTTTTACCTCCAATCAATTAAAAAATTGGAGGTATGGTAATCGAAAAAAAATTTCAATTTTTTTTTTTTACATTTTCGAGATCACCGTGTCCAGAAACGTAAAGATCTGCAAAAAATAAAAAATAAATTTCTGTGTCGGTCTGTCGGTCGGTCGGTCACCAGATTTTGTCCCTCGATTTATTCGTGAACCATCCAACCTATCAGGACTAAATTTGGTATAGTGGTAGGGTTTACGGTAGAAAAGTGAAAATAAGGTTTTCGTCGCGATCTGTCAATCAGGAGTGCCACTACAAGAAAATGATAGAAGATTTTTAAAAGCGATTTTGTCTTGTGATAGGTTATTTTAAAGACCTTGAAAAGCTTTATCCAGAATGGGTGAAATTAACTTTCTATCTGTCATCTGTCAAAAATTACAAGCTGTCAAAGTTAAAACTTCAAAAGTAAATAACCCATGAAGTACTGAAGGGATCTCAACCAAATTTGGTATGTAGGAACATTGCCCTCAAAGGACTTCACCGCATATGGAACCCTTTGATAAAAATCAGGAATTTAATATGAAAAAAAATAATTAATTTTTTTTGCGAATACTTAAAAAAAGTCCTTGTCCCTCGATTTTTTTCGGCATTTCTACGTCGATGGCATTCAAACTTTTTGGACGTGTGTCTTGTAGGCTCTAGTGGTGAAAATAAGGTTTTGGCAGAGAAATCTTTGCCAGGACTACCACAATAAAATAAATAAAAAAAAATGAAAATGACATCATATCTCCGGGAATGTATAACCGATTCAGATAAATTTTGGTGTGCTGATGATTGGAGGTATTGCGGCAGATTTTTACATTTACAATTATTTATTTCAAGTTATAAATATTTTACATCAAATAGGTTATTACATTAATATGGTCAAACTGTTTCGATTTTTAATTTTCGCATTTTTCTTAAGAGTTCCTACTTTAACGTTTACCTCTTTATATTAGTGTCTTGTTCTTATAGAACTTTTAACAATTGGAATGGACTTCTCGATCTTTGATCTTGTGATTGTGGTTTTCTGATTATTTTGGGTACATTTCAGGAAAACATGTTGTAAAAACCTGATTTAAAAATTAATTATTTTGGCATATATGAAGAGTCTAGTTGCGGTAAGCAGGTTATGCTCTGAATATTGGTAGATCTTGGTAAAGCATTTTATGTTTGATTCTGAATGGAGCAGTACTGTGATTTGTTTCGGTAATTTTTTCTGTAAGTTTGCTTTTTTTGATTGTGGTTGAATAGAATGTTTGGCTGGTACGGTCTATATGGTCGCGTAGGTATTCAGTGTTGGTTGTTTCGTGTAGGGTCTCAATTCTTGTATTCCTTTTCGATCCGGTTATTAATCTTAGGCATTTGTTCTGTAGTATTTGGAGTGGTTTCATGCTTTTGTTCGATATGCTACACCATACTGGTGAGGCGTAGGTTATGGTGGGTCTAATAATTGACTTATATAGGAGCATTTTGTTGGCTTGCGACATTTGTTCACTCTTGAGTAGGGGCATTATCGAACCCATGTTGCCGTACGCAATTCGTTTTCGTTGTTGGATGTGTGATTTGAAGTTTAATCGCGAATCTAATGTTACCCCCAGATATTTGACTTTATCGCTTGAGGATATTTTGTGTTGGTTAACTCGTAGAGGAGCAAATATTTTTGTATATTTTCTCTTTCTTGCAAAAACTATATGTTCCGTCTTTTCCGAATTTATCGAGATTTTCCATTTCTTGTAATATTCTTCTAACATGTGCATGTGGATCTGGATTTGTTTGTTGGCCACTTCGGCACTAAACGAATGTGCATAGATAGCCGTATCGTCAACGTAAAGGGCTACTTTGGTTTTTTGGAAGAGCGGTAGGTCGTTGATATATAGTTGGAATAGCTTCGGGGCTAGAACGGAGCCCTGGGGAACTCCAGCTTCGATTGGTTTGGCGGATGATTTGGCATTATCGACATTGACAGCGAGCGTTCTATTGTTCAGGTACGAGTTCAGTAATTTCACCAGGAGCGGGGAGAAGTTATATGTCATTAGTTTGTACGTGAGACCTTCGATCCATACTTTGTCGAATGCTTTCTGGATGTCAAGCAGTGCCATTACAGTTGTGTTGTCTTTGTTAAAATTGGTAATTATATCGTTGGCTATTCTTGTAATTTGCAATGTGGTATTGTGTCCTTTTTTGAAGCCGAATTGGTATGGATTTTCAATTTTTAGCTTGATTTCTTCTTTTTCTAATCGATTTCGTATTATAGTTTCGGTTAGTTTTGCCAAGTTGCATATGAAGCTTATTGGACGGTAACTTTTGGGATTGTTGGGGTTTTTATTGGGTTTTGGAATAGGGATGATGGTTGCTATTTTCCAGTCGGTTGGGAAATATTGTATTTTGAAGATCGCGTTAATTATGTAACATAATTGGACTATTGCCTTTTTGGATAAATTCTTGATGAGGATGTTTTCGATTTGGTCAGGGCCGGGAGCCTTTTTGTTCTTTAATTTTTTAATAAGGATCTTGATTTCGGATGGAGATGTTAGGAGGTTTGCGAGCTGTTTGTTGTTATGCGGGATCGGCTGATTGAGGTAATTGCGAACGCTTTCGGTTATTTGCTGTTGTTGATTTGTGTTTTGTATGTTGTTTGATTCGTGTATGTGTTGAAACGATTTAGCTAATAGTTCTGCTTTATCTTTATTTGTCGTTATTGTTTCGTTATTGCTGTTCGTGAGAGCCGGTATGGGTTTGTATTTCTTGCGAAGAGACTTGGTTAGCTTCCAGAGGGAATTGTCGTTAGGCTTTGCTGAAGTTAACAAATCGGTCCATTTCTTGTTTTGGTGTTGGGCTAGTTGGCGTTTTACTTCGTAGTTGAGTTGGTTCATCTGTTGAGCAAAGACTGGATTTGCGCTGCGTTGCCACTTTTTACGGTAATCATTTCTTTCCTTTATTAACTGAGCGATGGATTCTGGGATGGGGTATTTGCTAGGATCGATGGTGATTTTCTTGCTATTTTGTTCTTTGGCTTTGGTGATGTTCGCAGTTAATAATTTTATTTCTTCGTCTAGTTTTTCTTCGGTTGTTATGGTTTGATTTATTTGAATGAGCCGGTTCAGATCTTGTCTAAATTTATTCCAGTCGGTATTTTTGAAAGTAGTGATTTTCCGTGCATGAATTTGCTTTATTTCGGTATTGAGGAAGAACTCGATCGGATTGTGATCGGAGGATAGTTCCCCATAGACACATGGGTTTATCATTACCACTGGCGATAACTCTTCTAGGTACATAGATAGAGTAGCGCCATCTATCCGTTATAAAATAAATTTTATAACACTGAATGTGTTTGTGATAAAGTGTAAAAAAGCATTAAAATGTTTTCCAAAATTTGGGATTAATAGATTAAAGTGATGCAATTTTTTTGACCGATGCTATATATATATGTTTGACTTTACTCCTCTCTCCCTCTCTGATACTATCTAAAAAAGTTATTTAACAAATTTATATGTTTGTATTATAAGTTTTGGTTTGGAGGTGTGTGGGGGGGGGGCAATTCTTGCGGCAATCGTTAATGCGCCTTCCTAAAAAGCGAAAGAGCTGAAAAAAAAGCTTCGTGGGTTCGTGGAAAAGTTCCAACACGGTTCCAACTATAAAAGTAGGTCCGTGGACCAAAACAGTTGGAAACCACTTAAATAGATCGATTAAGAAAGAATTACAAATACAGGGTAGCTAAAAATTTTTATGGTAATTATCATTTAGATATCATTGGGGAGGTGTGTGGGGTTGGGCAATTCTTGCGGCAATCGTTAATGCGTCTTCCTAAAAAGCGAAAGAGCTGGAAAAAAAAAAGCTTCGTGGGTTCGTGGAAAAGTTCTAACTATAAAAGTAGGTCCGTGGACCAAAACAGTTGGAAACCACTTAAATAGATCGATTAAGAAAGAATTAAAAATACAGGGTAGCTAAAAAATTTTGTGGTAATTATTCTGTTGAGTGAGTATGTCCTGTGAAGTATGATCTTATGTATGATCCCGGCAGACTAATAAATTTGTTTGAAATTTGGTATATGAAAACACAACAATTACTCACTTTATATTTACAACTTTATTAAATAATAATATAAATATAATATAAATAAATAAAAAATTAGTTTAGAACTTCCAACTCCTCTTTCTCCGCCCCTTCGCCTTCCTCTTCTAATAGCATTTGGAAGGCACGCAGCGACGTTGACAAATCCTCCTGCTCTTCTTTTTTCCTTTTTGCATAGTGAGCCGCCATTTCCACTTCCCTTTTTCGCTTTCGAATGCGCTGCGCCGAGACTTTTTTTTCGCAACCTTCAGATTAAGACGGCAATTGTCCTCGTTTAGTAGCTCTTGTTACAATTACTTAACTTTACTTTACTAAAATTTAATAATTAAATAATAATTAATTTGGAAAACAATTACAATAGCCTACTGCCTCCGAAAACTGCGAGTTTCGACGACAGTGTAGCGGTGAGATCTCCATTTACATTCTGAAAAACAATTTAAAAAAAACATAATCAAGGGACGACAAATTTATTTTTGACTCTACAATATCTCGATAGGGGAACAAAGGGACACACATGAAATCTTAACAACTTAACTTAATTAAATTCAAGCTAAGATCGATCTTGGTTATTACGTTACTTATTACTACAAACTTAACACTAAAATTATTACAAGAAACGCTATATTCGTGTCGAACAAATCCGCTCGATTTAAACTTTTAATGGCCGCCACGGCACTGATACTAAGTTAATTCTCGATAGCACTTTGCGAAAATACTTATTAATTACCACTTACTTGAACAAATTCGTATGGGATGGAGATCTCAGCGTACGGTGGTCTGTACTTAACTCAATGGTACTCTCATCTCGCACCTATCTTACGGGTCGTGTTGCTTACAAAATGGACTGCGGGTTCCACCCACCATGAAGTCCTGTAGAATTTGTCTCGCCACAAATAAAACGGCAGACGCGACAATTTATCACTTTGAAGTGAACTCAACTGTTCACCAACTTAAAATTCACTCAACAACTATACATTCCCAAATCTATTGGCTCCAAATCCCAAATTTCTTAAATTTGTTAGCGATATTTACTTAACTCGCTTCTTGCTCTTAGCGTGGTCTGACTAAAAGTGACGCTCGCGCACATCCCTCCCCAGGCAAGTAGGTCTCTATCTTTTACCTTTCCGCCCGCACTGGCGGCAACTTTAAAACTTCGAAAAGTGGAGATGTAATCGTAACACTCTGCCAAACATTGTGCGGTGATATTGGCGTACTCTGATTTGACTTGCCAATCTTCATACTTGGCAAATGATATAGCCTTTGCTAAAGCATCTTGTATGACCTTTTGAAATTGTGACATAACTCTTAAATAACGCTCGAGCACAATCAACTATTGTTCTCATTTCGCGTTCTGCGCGCCCGTTTTGTGGAGGCGTGTATGGTGCAGTTCTTTCGATTTCGATTCCGCGATCGAGTAAAAAGTATTTGAAATGTTTGTTAATAAATTCCGTTCCATTGTCAACATGTAATGTTTTTATTGGATGCCCGAATTATTGTTGCACAATTTGACAAACGATTTAAAAGATTCTAAAGCGTCACTTTTATGTCTTAGAAAAGACACAACTCTGTAGCCCGTCGATTCGTCTTTGAATAGAAGAAAGTAATTTGACCCACCGACGCTCGTTTCGGTAAATGATCCACACACATCGCTGAATATTACTTCTCCCGGCTTTACTTGGTGATTTACCCGACCGAATTTTAATTTGTGCTGTTTAGCGTAAATACAACTTTCGCATTTTAAATCTTTTATTTTTGTCACATTTATACACCGAATTTCATCTTTGCTGACTAAACTTTTCAATGTTTTAATATTTATGTGTCCGAGCCTGTTGTGCCACGTAATCATTTTTTCCATGTCCGTTTCAGCATAATTTAATTCGTAATGTCTCACCGTTTTAAACTGTAATGTGTATAAGTTATTTGATCTTCTTGTCCCGACCGCTGCAAGTTCGAAATTTTCAAACACGTAGGCGAATTTGTTTTCTTTAACAATTTTAAAACCGTTTTATGTTAATACGTCTTCAGAAAATAAATTTCGTCTTAAGGCTGTTCTACCGCTACAGAGAAATGTAAAGTTGAGATGTTACTACTTACGTGAATGAAATTTTTTTGTGCTTACTATCTAGTCACCATAAAATTTCCTTTACGTTACAGCGGCTGTAGGTGGAATCACGGGTGGAACCATATCATGTGTGGAACCTACTATCCCATGATATTATATTGTCACACTCAAAAAATAATCTTACATTTTTATAAAAATATTTTATAATCATAAATCAAGAATATCGTAGTACTGACGGAAACAAAAAAGAAAGGTTGTGGAAGTGAAGACTTAGAAGATTACTTTCACATTTGGTCGGGCGTAGATAAGTCGCAAAGAGCGTGTTCTGGAGTCTCAATACTCATAAAAAGTAAGTTAAAAAAATTTATACTAGACTACCAATATATTGTGCTATTTTTCCACAAACTATTAAAACACCTAATACTTTCAGAAAAAAAAAAAAAAAAAACGAAATGCCTACTTATGTGCCACTGAAAAATAAACTTATGTTCCAAAAAAATAAAATTTTTAAATTAAAAATGTGTGAGCTGCGATATCAATTTCGCCGATACGCAACTTTCAATGTGCGCTCAATACCAGAAATAAATTTTCATGCGTGAAATTTTTCAAATAAAATTCCTTTTATTATTATTGCAAATTATACCTAATTAAAAAAATAAAAATAATTTAGCACTTAGCTTTACAATAATTGCTGCTGTAGAGAAAACCTCTAACCAAATTCCAGCTTTCAAAAATTCGCCTGGGATCTTCGATTCTTCCCAAAATAATACTCAAAAGAGATTTCACCTTTTCCCAAAATTTAAACAATTTGGGAAAATTCAAACACTTTTCACCCAAATCAAAAATAAGACCACCTTTTCACTTCGAAAACCTAATCAAGAAGAAGTTATCTTTTCCTTCGCGCAAACGCCTTGATCACCAGCTTTCGAAACAAAATACGAGGCATCGTCAAAATTTTCTTATACTTTGAAAATTTTGCTTTGCCAAAATAAAAATTAGAAGAACTTCTCTTGCCCAGGAAATAACTTAAAAGAATAAACTGCTTCCAATGAACAAGAAAAATAAAAAAAATGAAACCAAATAATAAAATTCCAAATACTGCAAACCACACACAAAAGAAAAATACGACATCTTTATGCCCCTAGACTTTTATGAAAGGACATGGAATAAGGACTTGAGTAAAAATCTACATTGTCGTTTTTTCTTTTTCGTGTACATCAACTTAAATTTACTTTTTTCTTTATTTATAAGCCATTTATTTATTAATTAATGGTAACTTATGCCATTAACCACTTCTGATTAATAAAACTTGAAGAAAATTCACATTATAGCACCTCTTGTTCAATTCAAAATTTTGCATTTATGAGACGAACCTTTTACTTATTTTTAAAACTTTCCCAAGCTAACCAAATCAAAACCTATTTATTACGCAATTTACTCAAACTCAGATTTTACAGAGCAAGCCGTAATTAGTAACAGAAAATCATACATACAAAAATCAATCCAAATACTCAAATTCAACCATTTTTAGCGTTTTGTTAAAAATCCTTTTCTATTGGATCAAAGGCATAAATATCGTTTAAGTGGAACCGACCTCGAATCATATTATTGATTGGGTTAATCAGTTCATACGTTAAAGTCTGGGTGTATTAAATTAAAATGGTGGAAAAGTATTTGTCTAAGGTCATTAAAAGCTGACTCTTGCTCTTCTCCCCATTTCCATTTTACCTTTTTCTTTAATAATTCTAACAACGGCAAGGTTTTCTCAGAATAGTTTGGGATGAAACGCTTATAATAATTTAATACCCCAAGGAACCCTCTTAATGTTCGTAAATTTGTGGGCCTTGGATAATTCCTAACTTCTTCAAGTCTATTGTTACTAATTTCTACTTTACTTTTTGAAATAGAAAAGCCCAAATAATTAACTTGACTTTGGAAAAATTCACATTTTTCTACATTCAATTTTAAACCCGCCTCATTTAAGGCATTCAAAATTTTCTCGAGATGCTCTCGATGTTCTTCATCATTACTACTAAATATCAAAATATCGTCTACATAATGCACACATATCCCTTCGTAAGGTTTTAAAATGTGCTGAATGCTCCTAACTAATGCGCTACTACTTGTAGACAGGCCGAAAGGTACTACTTTGAAGACAAATGTGTGGCCATCCACACTGAAACCCGTATATTTTTGTGACTCCTTGGCAAGCGGAATCAACCAGAAACTATTACGTAGATCTAGTTTTGTAAAAACTTCTTTTCCCCCAACTCTGCTAATTAAGTTATCTATGCCTTGCGGACATTCAAACTGAGGCTTACTTATAGCATTAAGATTTCTGGCATCTAAACATAAGCGCAAGCTTCCTGAAGCCTTTTTAACTATTACCAACGGATTTATGTATGACGTACTACATTGCATGATTATATTATCTTTCAGCATTTGATCGATTTCTTTCCAAACCTGTTCCCGATAAGCGTGAGGAATTGGGTAATTTTTACACCTAAAGGTTTCCTCATTATAAATTTGTAAACGGTGTTCATACCCTTTTGCCACCCTACTTTCCTCATTCACTAGAGCTAAGTTTTCCTGTAAGAGATTTTTAACTGTTTCTAATTTTGATTCCTTGCAAATTAGCTTTTTACCTTCCCATTGTTGATTAACATTCTCATTTTGATTTAATGATCCCCTATCAGAATCTTTGTCCTGATTAACAAAATTAATACTAGTAACCTCCTTACTGACTACTAAATTTTTAACTTTCTTTTCATTATCACTAATCCATGGAATCAATTCTCCCTTAACAGTTATAATTTTATCCGGAATTCTTATCTCTACCTCAAATTTATCAAGTAGGTCCACCCCTAAAATACAATCTACTTTCATTTCACTAATAATCATGATACTCTCTATAAATTCCGCTGATCCTATTTTAATTTTAGCCATCACCGTTTTATTAACAGTTGAAAACCTTTTGTTATTTGCCGCTACTAAATTAACAGGGTTGGTTTTTATTATTTTGTTTTCAAAATTTTCTACATTATGTTTAATTAGTTCCTCGTTAATCAAAGATATTTCCGCACCAGTGTCTACCAATGCTCTAATTCGAATGTTATTTACATTGATAAAAATAAAAGGTAAAATTTTGTCTTCGTAATTATTTGTTGGGTGTTCACCGATAAATTCCCTGGGATGTTGATAGGAACTTATCACCCTTGGCCTGTCTCTTACTGAAAATCCGAGGACACAATATTTGCACCTGCAATATCTACCTCGTTTAGATTGGAACTTACCACATTTACATTTGCGTTAACTGGTACATTCCTGTTCTCTCTATTGTTAACGTCGCGACGTACATTTGCATTATATGCCCCTCTTCCACTATTCCCTTCATTAAATCTCAGTCCTTCCCTTCTACTGGTATTATTATAACCCCCTTGTTCGTTATTATTGTTTCCGTTGTTCCTATGGTTTTGACTTCCATAGTTGTAATTTCCATAATTACTATTATTTTGAAATCCCCTATAATTATTATTGTTACAATTACGTGGTAGTTCATCGAATCTCTTTAATAACGTTAGGAATTTTTCAATCGTTCTAATATCTTCTATAATAACTCTATCTATGACGTAATCATCAAAATGTCGCGATAACCCGTTTACCAATTCCCACTCTGAATAAGGAGGATCAATTTGTTTAGCCGCATTGATTTTTCTCATTGCGTAATTTGTCATAGATTGATCCATAAACCCCCTATACTTGCCGTTCCTAATATTACTCCTTACTTTTTCCTGCTCCATTTCCCCCCAAAATTGTCTCAAAAACATTTCCCTAAATTCCCCAAACGTACTGAACCCATCCTCTACGATCCCGTACCAATTCTCTGCATCTCCTTCCATTGCATTACGAATGATTGATTTTAATTTTGTAATATCATTTATTTTTAAAGTGATACTTTCTAGGTTTTTAATAAATAATTTTGGATTGTATTTTCCATCACCTTTAAATTTTTTCAACTTTTCCGAACTGAGACTTAGATTCAAATCCGCTACCCAACTACTTAACAATAAGGATGAATCTGAATTGGAAGTCTGACTAACTCTCCCTGGGTCTGTATTAAAATGCATATTACTATTATCTACCTGTTTTTTATTCACCGCCTCTTCAATTTTGAGACTTAATTTGTTTGCAAATGATTCGTCTTTAAATAATTCTTCCCCTATTTTTGTAACCTGACTTTTATCCGATAATTCCTTTATCGCTTTATCTAAATTCCGCATGTGCATCCGGAATTCATTTTGAGAATCCACATTGCTTTTATTTGTTTTCTCTAACATCTCTATTAATGCTGAAAAAGCAAACGCTTCAGCACCCGCTATTTCAAGAGTACCTCTACGGGTACTTTGAAAGTTACGCTCCGGGTCAAATTCCGGGCTACCCTCCCCTATTAGATTTTTATCCTGTTCATTCATTATAGTAAATTTTAATCCCAGGGTAACGGTCGGTTCATAAAATTTTTGCCTCCACGTATGGGCGCCAAATTTAGTTGTGCTATTTTTCCACAAACTATTAAAACACCTAATACTTTCAGAAAAAAAAAAAAAAAAAACGAAATGCCTACTTATGTGCCACTGAAAAATAAACTTATGTTCCAAAAAAATAAAATTTTTAAATTAAAAATGTGTGAGCTGCGATATCAATTTCGCCGATACGCAACTTTCAATGTGCGCTCAATACCAGAAATAAATTTTCATGCGTGAAATTTTTCAAATAAAATTCCTTTTATTATTATTGCAAATTATACCTAATTAAAAAAATAAAAATAATTTAGCACTTAGCTTTACAATAATTGCTGCTGTAGAGAAAACCTCTAACCAAATTCCAGCTTTCAAAAATTCGCCTGGGATCTTCGATTCTTCCCAAAATAATACTCAAAAGAGATTTCACCTTTTCCCAAAATTTAAACAATTTGGGAAAATTCAAACACTTTTCACCCAAATCAAAAATAAGACCACCTTTTCACTTCGAAAACCTAATCAAGAAGAAGTTATCTTTTCCTTCGCGCAAACGCCTTGATCACCAGCTTTCGAAACAAAATACGAGGCATCGTCAAAATTTTCTTATACTTTGAAAATTTTGCTTTGCCAAAATAAAAATTAGAAGAACTTCTCTTGCCCAGGAAATAACTTAAAAGAATAAACTGCTTCCAATGAACAAGAAAAATAAAAAAAATGAAACCAAATAATAAAATTCCAAATACTGCAAACCACACACAAAAGAAAAATACGACAATATATCAGACCGAATAGTCACTATAACAATGAAAATATATGGGTTCGAAGCGGTGATAGTTGGAGTGTATGCCCCATGTGATACATCGGATAAGAAGGTAAAGGATGAATTTAATGAACAACTATCAGACTTTTTGAATAACTTTAAAGTTAACCATGATGTAATATTGGCGGGAGACCTAAACGCACGTGTGAGAGGGCAAGACGACAGCGTAATTATAGGAAAATACGCCGATGAAACTGAAAATGACAATGGAGAGAGACTCTTAGAACTCTGTAGCCAGCATAATTTAAAACTCACAAATACATGGTTTAAACATAAGGACATACACCGATACACGTGGGAGAGACCATCAATGCAACAAAAATCTATAATTGACTATATAATTGTGAAACAAAGATCAACTTTTCAAGTGCAAGATTCAAAAGTAAAAAGAGGAGCCAATTGTGGGTCGGACCATTACCTGTTAGTGGCTAAAATAATATATCCCTTTGTGAAGCCTGCAAACCAAAATCATATAGAACAAGCAGAAAGGGCAACGAAATTAACACCAAAACGATATAAATTGAGTCTATTACAGCAACCAAGTATAAGAGATATGTACAAGAGAAGACTAAAAAACGAATTGGATAAGCGCCCACGTAAAACAAACATTGAAGAAGAATTTGGAGGTATTTCATCCGCTGTACATCAAGTTGCAAAAGAAGTTTTAGGAGAATATGAAAAAAAACGGAAAAACAAACTCCCGTATTGGCTAAATAAAGAAATATCAGATATGATTGAAGAAAAACGTAATATATATCAAAAGTACATAACAAGAAAAACGGAAAACAATAGACAAAGATATAGAGACATAAATAAAGAACTACGAGAAATGATAAAACAAGAGAAAAACAAATTTTGGGAGCACAAATGCAGCCAAATTAACGCATATATTGGTGGAGCTCAATCTACAGAAGTGTGGCACATAATAAGAAGTATGAAATCAAACAACAACGGAAAAAACTTATCTCTAATCACTATCGATGAATGGAAGGCGCACTATGAATCATTATTGGTTGAGGATAGAGAAGAATTTATGGAAAACGCAGTTGATATCGAAAACATCGCAAACCCAACAGAACCAATACAAATAACTATAGATGAACTGAATCAATGCGTAAAAGAGCTGAAAAACGGAAGATCACCTGGACCTGGAGACATTTCTGCAGAGCTAATAAAATACGGCGGAACAGCACTCCTACAAAGAATTCTGGACATGATGAATACTTGTATAATCCAACTAAAAACACCGGAAGAATGGAAAAATAGCTACATTTCGTCACTATACAAAAAAGGAAACAGAAAAGACCCTAACAACTACAGGGGGTTGAGTGTGACAAGTACATTCAGCAGACTATGGGGAAAAATCTTACAAAAAAGACTTAGAAAAGAGATTGGAAGCTATATCGCAGAAGATCAAAGTGGATTCATGCCGGGTCGCTCATGCGTTGATAATTTGTTTATTTTACAACAATTAGTGGAAAAAAAAATAAGTAAAGGCCAGGAGTTACATGTCACGTTTATAGACCTTAAAAAGGCATACGACAGCATACCGAGAAGTAAATTATGGCTGGCCTTGAGAACAATTGGAACAACAACTCATACGCTGCAAATGATTCACGAACTATACAAAAATAGTGTGGCTTACGTTAAAATGGGAAATTATATATCAGAACCCATATATGTAACCAAGGGTTTAAGGCAAGGCTGCAGTATTTCCCCATTGCTATTCAATGCTTATCTAGAAATAGCGCTTAGAAGATGGAAAAGAACATTTGAAGGGATGGGGATACCAATAAACAATACATATATATATACCCTAAGCTTTGCAGACGACCAGGCAGTTCTGGCACAAGACTCCTATGATATGGAGTACATGCTAAAAAGGTTATATACGGAATATAGAAAGTGGGGATTAGAAGTCAGCTTGGAAAAGACAGAATATCTTGTGATGGGATCGGATGCTAGATTTGAGGTTTTGGTGGGTGATGGAACTCAGATCCGACAAGTGGATCAATTTAAATATTTGGGAGCGATAGTAGATAAAGACGGTGTTGGAAAAGCAGAAATGGATCAAAGAATTTTGAAAGCACGGAAGGTACTGGGATCCCTCAATTCGGTCTGGTGGGACAAGAATATTTCTAAAGCCACAAAAAAAAGAATTGGTAGAACAATGGTGGAGTCCGTTCTCACATATGGAAGTGAAGTATGGGCAATGAAAGAACACGAAAAACGAAGATTTAGAGCAGTAGAGATGGACTACTTGAGACGCAGTGCCAGGATATCAAGAACGCAAAGAGTAAGAAACGAGACAATCCGAAACATAATGACACAGGTGGAGGATGTAGTACATAGGATAGAAATAAGAGGCCTAAAATGGTTTGGACATCTACTGCGTATGGAAGATAAAAGATTGCCAAAAAAAGTGTTCTTATGGAGACCACCAGGAAAAAATAAGATAGGACGCCCCCGAAAGTCGTGGAATGAAGGTATGCGTAAGGCAATGCAGCTTAGAGGGCTACATGAAGAAATGGTACAGGATCGAGAGGTATGGAGATTGGGATTGGGAAAGCAGCTTAATGTTGTATAGTGAATGTATTATATTGATCTAAAATGTATACATGACTAACCCAAATATATATATATATATATAAATCAAGAATGTAAAAGCTTAAGTTAAATTGTAATAACGATTGCAAGGAAGTATAGAATTTCCATATTCGGTACATTCCATAAGGGCAGTGACCAGTGACATATCCGCTACCGGCACAAGGCGTGTCAATTTGATAAGAAGGTGATGACCCCAAACGATCGATATCGGAAAATGTCGATCAACGGGGTCGATCAAGATAAGAGTAGGGGTGTGGAAAGATTGATCAAAGTAATTGGAAAAATAATTAATCAGTCTCGCAAGAGTCTCGCGAGTGAACCATTTTGGAACACCACGCAGCAACCCTTAGCTCCCAAGATGGTCAATCTTTCCATCCCTATGATGATTGTAATTTTAGGGTAAGTGCTAATTTTTAAGTTTGTACAGTTTATCTTATTTTATTTTAATATAGTTATTTTTATAAAGTCTATTGGTTTTTATTATGAGCTACACCACCAACTGAGCTACCCCCAAGTGTGGTTAAGGGTAAATTACCCCCTCCACGCGACATGGTGGAGGCGCCGCTTTGTTCTCGGGTGGTAAAAATCTTCAAATTTTTACCCTAATTAATTTTTTTTTAATTTCAATTTTATTTAAAAATGCTCATAATGAAGACATGTGTATAGGGAAATGTGTTATAAGAAACAACAACGTCGACAAGGTGTCAATTATAAAGTACGAGTCAATTTTAATTGCATTGTTTTAATTTATGAACGCACGATTAATTCATTTTAATAATAAATAATTTTATTTGATTGATGGAATCTTTACAGCTTTATTGTATCATAGACTTCACGCCTGTGGAACAATAAGGAATGTTTTGTTCCAAAAATTGGAATATTTTACTTATTGCCCACAGTCTAAAATTGGGTATTTAACTAGCTAGGGAGGCTACTAGCTAGGTAAGTAAAATGCCAATAGAAATTTTGAACAAGTTTTGTCAAAAATTAATTTCGTAAATAAATTTTTTTAGTTCGTACAAAAATAAATACCGCATTTCAGTTAAAAAGTAAATGATTATAAGGTATTCAATAAAGTATTGTAGTGTCGACATAAAGGAAATGCGAGCTATACACATTTTATAACGAAAGGATAGTTTTATAATTTATTAAATAGATTCAGTTTAGGATACGGCTAAATTAATGGTAATAATCATATAGAATAGTGAAAAATATTTAGCACTTAGGGATTGATTTTTAGAGAGGTATAGCAATTTTTAAGATTAAAATAGTTGTTGGAAAATTTTCTTTTTTAAAGGGCGCATAGGTTAAATTTAAATGTTATGATTAAAACTAGTGCTAAACGAAATAATTGGTGTTAATGCCCGATTACATAAATTAGGAAAAACTAATTTATTTTAAATAAATATTATGTTGTTATAAGATTATTGATGACAATGAAAAAACCATGCAACGGAAAACACTGAAGTTCAACCAAGTTCATATTAGGAAGGAAATGCATAGTAATTTTTGCAATAAATGCAACTTGTACATTCCGTAAATTTAAAAGTTAAACAAATTTGTTTTTTTTTCCAAATATTAAAGTAACTAATCAAGTAATATGAATAGATCTAGTAAAATATGAAAAAGCATGTTGAATTTTTTTTAATATGTATCTAAATAGTGCAAATCAGCCAAGTTTTATTTCATTTGAAAAATCTGTAGCCTCAAATCTAAATAGTTTCAGTAACAATGTAGTAATATTATTAAACTTTTTTTACCAATTTTCAAGTTGAATTTTGGAAAATGCAACAGAATTAAAATAATTATGAAATTTTAATAAAATATTTGCTTACAATTACTTTGTTATAAATAAACTAAATTATAAATTTGTTTTTATTAAAAAATAATTATAGTTGATAATGTTAAACCTTATTTTATTTTAAATATTAGAAATTTGTTAATTAAATCAGCGTCAAATGGATTGATCACCCAGTTTGTTGTTGAATTTAAAAATTAAACAACTTAAAATTGAAACATTGCTAAGTAAAACTAATGATTTCTATCAGGATAATTTTTAAAGTCAAGTAAAAACACATTCAAATTATAAAGCTGAATAGAAGCAGGTTAAATAATTTTAAAAAAGCTAAGCGAGTAATTTTCTTTAAATCGTAATGTAAAATGATATTAGCAAGAGAAAATGTGCTAGATAAAAGCAATGCTAGGATAATAAAAATAGTTTTTCTGACTCAGGAAATTAAAATTATTACTTGCCCATAATTACATACTTTAGATTGAATAAAATAAAAATTTGGAAAAATTGTAAGAATTTTGGATAATAATGATATTTTTTAAAGAGATATAATACGTCATGTGTTTCCAAAAATAAAATTGACTAATTTAATCACGGTTAAATAATAGACAAATATTTGTATACTATGTTTCTTTCATTATTATTTTTTTTTGCAAAGCTTATAAAAAAGTTAGGGTTTCAAACCAAAATAGAATTATTAAAATCTTTATTAAATAATAAAATATAACACCTTATAAGAATATTGGCGACATAAGCACTAGAATTAGATTGTATTTCATTTGCAGTGGCATTTTGATAGAAATACAACATTATGTAGTACATGAGTAAGCTATAATAGTATGAATTTTAATTATTATCAAGAAAATAATATAAACAAGGGTTGATGATAAAACAGTATAAAATAAATAAATTCAGGGCATAGTTAGTAAGTAGGTTAAGATTTCTAACGTTTATCTGTTTAAAGATTTAGTAAAGTTCAAATTATTTGGTTATTGGAAATGGACAAATGGAAAAATGGCAGCAGACCTATAGGACCAAATAAGTATAGTAACCCCAAAGCGATATCAATGATGGCATTCAATATCAAGAATAAATTGGATGGTAACCGAAGGTGAAATGGTTTGAGAAGTATATGGAACAAGTGCACGTTTAGATGGATTGACAAGAGCTAGTGAATCAAACTTGGGAGTGCACGCCTAAGCTGATTTCATGCGCCACTATCAACCGTCAATTTATTGGTGACTACGTTTTCCAAAATACATCAAAATGGGTAAAATCGATAAATGGAATGAAATGGTAATTAGTGTAATAAAATGGTAATACAAATTTAATAAATATGTAATTATGGAATGGCATGGTAATAATGGCATGGCATGGAATGGTTAGCACAAAAATGATATTGGTTATTGGATAATAAAACTTTTAAGTAAAAATGGTAAAATGGTACAATAAGAAGTTATGGGTTAAACATAAAGTATAAATGGTAATGGTATATTTGCATAAAGTAACGCACAAGAAGAAATAAATTGAAGATTGTAAAAAATGGGTCCAAAGTATAAAATGGGTCCAAAAGTTAAAAAATGGGTCCAAGGTGAGCCATTTGTTAGTATGGTAAAATGAAATAATATGGATACAATAATATGGAGTAATATGGGTCAAAGAAGACTAATTAAAAGAAGAAAGACATAAGTAGGTCCAATGTGAGCTACTTCAAGTCAGCAAGTGGGTCCGAGGTGAGCCACTCATGCTAATAGTAAGAAGAAGAATAAGGAATAACTTAAAATAATAGGGTAATAATTTTAAGTATTATAAAATGTGCGTAACCTAAACCTATACTGTAATTTACCAATTACCAAATAATGTTATAATTTTACCAATTACCAAATTGAAAGTCATGCAGCATTAAAATGCAGTAGTAAAAATACGATTTTAAACGCGATGTAAAAACATTATAGGTGACCAACAGTAGGTTACAATAAAAATATAGGTCAATTTATGTAAATGCTGCGTAAGCTGAAAATAACAGGTTGAAATCATTGATAGGTCCATAATTCAAGTCCAAATTTATAAAATAAAATATAAAAAATGTCTAAAACAAATATTCCAAATGTTAGAATGAAAAAAGTTGAGTCATAAAATATTGTATCCCAAATATTGAAATTAGAGAACTAAATTTTGAAATTAGTTCAAAATTTTGTACTAATATATTATATAGTATATATATATTTTTTTTTAGTTAAGAAATAATTTAAACATTAATTTTGGTAATTTAAAGAAATTACAATACATATCTCTAAATCACAATAATCAGTAATATCGGAAACTTAAAAGGGAATAATAATACCCAACAAATTTAAGTATTGAAAATCTGAAAGAAGACAAAAAATAAATAATCATAATTGTTTATACAAAGATATGTATTCAGTAAGTGTGTACTGAATAATAATCAGGAATACGTAATATTCAAAAATTTTAAATTTGAACAAATACTGTAAGCATGATCAATAAGGGCATTGAAGAAATTGTAGGCAACGGCGTAAACGCTTAAAAAAGTTACTACAAAATTCTATTCTACACGATGCAAATAGGCAAACATTTGCAAACAACATAATAATTTTTTTTGTTTAGCTACAGGATTTTAAGATTCAAATAAGAACACACAATAAGAACACACGAAGTTTTTAAGTCATTTTGAAAATTTTCAATACGAAATCAATTCGAAATTATGATTAAATTTTATTATACGCACTGTGACTTTGAGATACGATAAAAACCCAAAAATGTAAATGTTATATAGATATATTAGAATTAATTATTATTACTTTCATTTAAATTAATGATTTAGTTGATTAAAATTTTTTTCATTTCATGATTTAATTAATTAATTATAAATTTTAAAAAGTTTTTCTTTACAAAATACAATTATTGTATGTATAATTTTACAATTTAAAATTAGAATTTTGTTTTAATAATTCAAAAGATGTGAGAATTGTCTTTATTTCTCCAGGGTAGTATTTAATATAAATAATCATATTGACTCGATTCTGTTAAGGCGCCCAACTTAAATTTTTTTTTATCGAAGTATTTTTTTCGTGTTATGCTCACTTTGCTCCAATTAGTCGAAACGACTTGGGTCAGCCGTTTTGTTGGTAGGGGGAGATGTCACACTCAAAAAATAATCTTACATTTTTATAAAAATATTTTATAATCATAAATCAAGAATGTAAAAGCTTAAGTTAAATTGTAATAACGATTGCAAGGAAGTATAGAATTTCCATATTCGGTACATTCCATAAGGGCAGTGACCAGTGACATATCCGCTACCGGCACAAGGCGTGCCAATTTGATAAGAAGGTGATGACCCCAAACGATCGATATCGGAAAATGTCGATCAACGGGGTCGATCAAGATAAGAGTAGGGGTGTGGAAAGATTGATCAAAGTAATTGGAAAAATAATTAATCAGTCTCGCAAGAGTCTCGAAAGGAGTCTCGCGAGTGAACCATTTTGGAACACCACGCAGCAACCCTTAGCTCCCAAGATGGTCAATCTTTCCATCCCTATGATGATTGTAATTTTAGGGTAAGTGCTAATTTTTAAGTTTGTACAGTTTATCTTATTTTATTTTAATATAGTTATTTTTATAAAGTCTATTGGTTTTTATTATGAGCTACACCACCAACTGAGCTACCCCCAAGTGTGGTTAAGGGTAAACTACCCCCTTCACGCGACAATATCATGCTACCATAGCCAAGATATTGAATTGTTATTATTTTGAATGCTATTCAGTTACTCAAAGATAATGTCAAATGATGCCTTATTTAGTAAAATAGTAAACTTATTTAGCTAAAACTTATTTATTACCGTAATTAGACAATGCTTTATAAAAGTTTATTTATATAAATTGGAAGATATTTTTAGTACATGGAGGAAATAATATAATATGATGTACTATATAACCCAGTAGCGGCTCGTAATTTGAAATCTCGAGGGGGGGGGGCGCTACAACTTTTGAAAACTACAAACACTTTATAAATGTGTGTTTGATTTGATCGCATTTTAATTGATCGGGATTATCGAAACTTTACAGTATTCATAAATACGTTTTGGTATAGGTATCTTAAAAAATTACAACAAAAAAACCAATTAAAAATAAATTAATGTTTATTATTATTAAATTTTTTTAATGATTTCGGGTAATAACTTTTCTAAATAAAAACAACTCAACTTAGTTAGCGCATTGTTCCAGAAAATTTCATCAAATAAAATTTTTTCAACGAACATTCCAAGAGGGGTCCAAACTATAAAAAAACAAATCTTTGACTTGGATATTGCAAGCTGGCCTTGAATTTGAAAATAATAGTCGTGATTTTTTTTTAATGTTAAAATGCCATCATTCATAACCAGATATTTAATTTTTTTTTCTAACACAGCTTGTTCGGGTGTTGTGAAACGTGCCGAATATGGACACTTTACTTCGACAATTGTGTCGTTGTCGATAATTCCATCTGGAGATGCACCCAAATACGGATATTCCTCATATATGAATAGTCCACAGTTATCGATTTTTAATTTAGAAGATTGTTGAAACTGCGACTTGGCAATATCTTCATAATCATGTCCCCACCGTGTCGCTGCAGATCCCTTGAAGTCTGACATCAAAATATTTTTTATTAACCTCGATGGATTGGTAGAGATTCTCAATTTACATACAGCTCCAAAATTAGAAGCAGTCAATAAATTATTTCTTGCTGTCCTCCAAGCAATATTATTTGATTGGCCTTTTGTTATTTCTTCTATATTTGAAATCTCCTCCTTTGTTTTGGTTAACGAAAGTAAAAATTGCGCCTTTCTATTAGCTGAGGTATTTTCATCTATATCTATATCATCAGTCAATCCATAGTCCTGATCAGCTGTCGGAACTGCCCGTCGTTTCGTTTTTTTACTACGGTAGTGCAATGAACGGTTCTTACGTTTTATTCTGTTGTTTAAAGTTACATTGCAGTACTTTTGGGTATGGAAACCCAATTTAAGTTTAGAGAGCCTATAATGTAAACGATGAAAATACCCTTCTTGATTATTGTATTTTAAGGTTGCTGCTGTACATCTTGTGTGATAACTATTTTTTATGGAGAAATTAATTCGTTTGCCCCCAACAAATTTTGAGACAACAGGCGGCATTATTTGTCATGTTCAATGCCAAACTATGCGCATTCTGAATTAATCTATTGCCGCATGCTTGCAAATCTTGAAGAAGACCGCATTTTTCCATTTCGGGAATGTAATTAATTTCTTCTGTTTTCGACCCTGTACAAAAATATCCAGCACATTTGCCGTGTTGCCCAAAAACGTGAAAAGGGAGATTTTTTATGTCTTTTGCAATTTCAGTAATTTGTTCATTTAAAGAAATATTCTGTTGTCTATGAAAATTAATGGAACTTTTGATTCCACTGCGAAGTCGAAAGACATTATTTTTTAACACTCTCCTTAAATTAGGAGTGACATAATCATTTCGGCTACTTTTTATTTTATTTGACAACTCAATTGATTTCGTAACAAAGTTTCTCAGTAAATGATTTGTACATTCAATTTTATGAATTGTTACTGCAGATCCATATGGCTTCTCCAAACATAATTTTTTAAAAACACTGCTATCTCCATCCCCTATTAATTTTACATATTTAAGTCGATGCATTCCCATACTTTTTTTGAAACCCTCAAGAATTAAGCACGGGAACATATCGGACAAAATTTATTCCTGGTTGCCATAAAAAGTATCTTTCTTGTTTTGGCACCAATAATGCAAGCCTAAGAAAAAAAAATAGAAAAATGTATTTAAAAAAATGTTTAAATATAAGTTATTGTAGAAATAACCTCAGCCCCTAATAAGATTTCATAAATAAAAATCACTTACTACGCCGGATGCGGCATCATATTTAGTCCTGTATGATCTCTTTGACCACGCACCGTCAACTATAACTGCAATCAGACCATTTCCTTCCGAATCTACTTCTCCTAACTCTTTTGCTAATCGAAGTTCTTCTTTTCCAGCTTCTGCTATCGATACTTCCATAATTTTATTTAAAGAGTTTTCTATTAAATCAGTATGATACGAATATTGTCGAAAAGACATTTGAGGGATGTTTAAGATGGCATGTTGCTCAATCATTTGAGAATGTCCACAACCAGTTGAAAGGGTAGCCAAAACGCTTGCAGAATTAACATTATTTTCTTGTTTGGGATCTTTCAAAAAAACATGTTGTTCAATGTTACAAACTTTGCATTTGAAAAACAGTTGAGAAATTAATCCAATTCGGTTCTCCTTCACAAGTTCCATATCAGAAAATTGGCAATCAAAAAATGGATTGTGTTTCAGGTTCTGTAAGGCACTCACAAAATAAAGAATGTCCACGATTCTTCGTCCTGATATATGGTTGTTTGCGCCTGAAGTATCAATCCTGTCGGGAAAAATTCAATAAGAAAAATACGATATGTGTAAATTTAGATTTTACTCATTCTCGGCTATGTCAATTGGAGAATCGGTTATAGACATGCTTTGAAGCTCCGTGGCAGTATTTTCATCGTTCCTATTAAAATATTGCATTGATTGTAGATAGAATTTGAATTAGAGTAGGTAAAAATGATAACAAAAATAATCGAAAGTGGATAGTATAAGTATTCAGGTGCTTACATATTATCAGTATTGCTTTTCTGCTGCTCGGTATTTTTTGTTTTCCAAAACTGAGATTTTTTCAAATTGCTGAAGCAATAAATAATATTTATTGTAAAAATAATTCAAAAGCCATAGGACGAAAAACATGGTAAATCGGCCCCAGAAATCAATTTAAATCATAGATGATAATTTGTATTTTAAGAGCTGTTATTACCATTAAAAACCAACTAAATTTCGAAATCAATCGATCAATGAGAAAAATTAATTTTCTATAATTTTGTTAATTTTGACTAAATTATTTATTTTCTCGGAAACCAAATGAGATAGAGATCTGAATCTTGGAAGATCTTAGTATTTCATCGATGCCTACATATCCCCAAAGTATGATTAAAATATCTTTCTAGGGCCGATTCACCATGCTATCGTCCTATGGCCTTTTTAAATTTTTTATTTACCTGATGGCACGATTTCTTTTTTCTGTAACTGATTTTTTTGTCCTCCCCATTTCAAAAAATATAATTACTAATACAATAATTAAGAATACTAATTAAGGTACTAACAGCCATATTCATAGACAAGGCCTTACAGATACTTAATACTTAGCTTTTTAAATTGACGCTTATGAACCGAGTAAATAAAGTTGCATCAAAAACAAATTCGACGCGAAATGCCTTACTTAGAACTTATTACTTGTCTATGAATCTGGGCGTTAGATAGTAATCAAAAAACAAAACTAAAACTTCTGAATTTTAAGACGTGATGATTTGCATGCACAGTGCAGAAATGATCTGGGCATTTACCGCATAATAAGAGTAATTATTTTTACCCACTTACATACCTACCAATAGATAAGGAATTATCACAAAACTGCAGGTAGTTGTCCATACAAATATGAAATGTAAACTATATTTAATGTAGTTAAATATTTTGTTGTACGATTTAGCTTGCAACAACGTTGAGAGAGAAGATAATACAGTTTACCAATTGAAGTCACGCGTAAATTAGCAGAGGTTATATAATATATTAATCCATTGTTCCGCAGCAATGCGTTAAAGAGAGAAAAATTACAATTTTTAAATATAGAAAAACGTTAATTAGTCACTTGAGACCTAAAAATATAACATTTTGGCATAAAGAAAAAATTATTAAAATAAAATTTAACATGAAACTGTTGGGTTACATTTTTTCATTTCATCAGTTTTTTTTTAAACTTTTTTTTTGGTAAAATGGAAAATTCCAGGAAAAATCTAAGACAACAAATCGACTTGAAATTCATGTAAGCGTGTGTACTAAAAATTTCATTTAAATATCTTGGATAATAAAAAAGATATTTCTACCATGGAAACGCTATGGCGGTAAAACAGCCTTAAAGTTGGTACGAAAAGTACGGTTTTGATTATGGCCTAATGCCATTTCCCATTTATTTTCTTCTCTATTTTTATCGTTCGCTTACCGTGCACTTCTAAAGTTTTATCGTTACCTAATTTAATTGTGTTTTCACCACCGAATTTTTCGTAGGTTGAAAAATATTCTTTCATGTAACTCATGTGGGCGCTGGCTCCAGAGTCCATAACCCATTCTTCGTTTTCTGCTGTTGTTAGGATTTCATCAATTTGTTTTTCTTCGTTTGTTACGAATGCTGACAAATTTCTTTCTTTCGAAGTCGAACCAATTTCCCGCTTTGAACGTTCGTCTTGGGCGCCTGTGCGCTCTTTTTTCGGTGCTTTACAGCTCCTTGCCATATGCCCCTTTTTTTGACAATTAAAGCATATTATTACGGATTTTGCTTTTTTTGGAAAAGTCTTCTTTTTAAATTGAGCTGAGAATGCTTCGTCATTCTGCTCCACTGTTGTTAGGTTCGCTTCTTCGTCTAACAATCTTGCCGTTAAGTTTCTTAACGTTTGTTTAGATTCGTCAACGGGGATAACCAAGCTTGTCTAAAACTTCTATATTTTTCTGGTAGTCCTGATAGGATTTTCGTCATGATTGACACGTCGCTTATCATATCACCAGAATTTTTAACTTCTTTCGCAAAACTTTCTATTTTTGCAATATGGATTGCCATAGAGTCGTTCTTATTGATTTTGTAGCTGTGGTATCTCTCTTGATTTATCATTTTATTCGTTTCTGATTTCTGGTCGTACACCAAATCCAGTTTATCTAGGACTTCTTTTGCTGTCACGCAATTCTCCACCAAGGTTATCAATGATATCTCCATCGCGGATGGTTATAGTAAACATTGCTATTGCGTCTTTTTTGTCCCAAATTTCTTTGGCAGAACTATTCCCTCCGGGTTGTAGGGTCGCTTGTGCAGGTGGTTGTGGAGTTGTGCCATTTGCTATCTCCATAACCTCTTTTGCCCTTAACGCGCACATTATCTGGAATTTCCATTGTTTGAAATTCTTCCCGTCAAATTTGGAAATTGAACTTGCGTCGACTCAGTGTTTTCACTTGCCCAGAACCCGGTTCGCGCACTTTTCTTAATTACAAACGTAGCTGGGTGCCATAATCTGTTGAATGTATTTTCACTGTGGATTGTAATTAAGGAAATGTCGATTAAAGAATTAATCTTAACACTATAAGTATTTATTGGAAAGTATTAAAAGTAGTTTTACAAAAAGTGCATACACCTACTAACTTTACATAGGTGTGCTTCTTGCTGCTCCAAGCAACTTCTACATGCGACTAACTAACCATGTAACTTACATTAAGTTTTGGTCACGTGTGTTGCATGAGTAACACAATGCCCTGCTCATTGATAATAATTAATATATTTAATTCTTCAACACGCATCAAGTGTGAAAACCACCACGTACAACCAATGTTTGAAATTCTTCTAACTTAGCAAATTTTATTTCTTGTGCAACTGCATACAACTGTGGGTCAAAAGTGTGCACATGGTAAGCTTGACCACAAGCCTTTGCGTGGTCTTCACCTAAACTATGTTCACATCACTTGGTTTGTTATTTGTTGCTGGACTGTATTATGCCACTGTCACTGTGTGTTTTCTGAGTGTAAAGTTATCCAGGAAGAAATGACTTGATTCTTGATCTTATTTTTATCAAAACTTCCACGAGAAATTGACCGAAGTAAGATCCATGTTAACACCTTCGCTGCTCATGACTCATTAATAAGTCATGCGCTATATTTGTCATGTGCGCGTGACTTATAAATGAGTCATCTGTTTTTTTTGAGTTTTCGAGCATTCAGTGGTAGGGTAGCACTGCAGCAATCGAGTGTATTTTACGTGAGCATAGTCGAAAGGGAAAAAAAGTTCGTTAGCACCAAGCGCCTACGCCCTAAATTCAAGTAGCAGCGAAGGTGTTAAGTCATCTACTGAATAAGATTCATAATTTTCAAATTTACATTGAATAACGGCTTTTACATTAATTGACCTTGAAATAATACACGAGCCATAGCATGATAAGAATTTTTTCCATCTATTATTATCTCTGAAGGTACATAAACTGTTTTATTTTTTATTAATTCGACATTTGCAACTGCAGTGAGAAACATTCTCAACTCATCATAAGCCGGACAGAACTCGTATGAGTTTAACATCTCTATAAGACTATTACTTCCAAATTTATGATACAGCTGACACATCAGTCCATAATGAAACGTTGCAATCACTTGATTTTTTCCTCGTCTTGAACAGTATATCAAACATTCACATCAAGTTAAAATTCGTTGTCGCCCTCGCGCCACTTCATTATAATCAGATATAATTTGACCAAAAGGATTTTTTATCCATTATCCACGATAGGAACTTTTGTAGTTGTTGTGGAACAAACTTTTTCGAAATAGAAACACCATTTGGTTGTGGAGAATGTTTCGTGGGAGAAATTTCAGCAATATCCTTTCTTAAAATCTCAGCAGCTCTATGCAAAATTATAGTTTCGTTCCATTCTGGAAAATCAGGAAAATTTTGAATATCTTCAGATTTTGCATTATTGGATCTTAGTAATGTATGCATTATATATGCAATAGATAAAGTACTAGAACAAACGATGTCAGTTAATCCTGGTTTACAGTAAAATATCAAAACATCTTCAGCAATTTTCACTATTGTTAGTTTTATAAAATTAGATCGAATGTTGTTATCATTAAGTAGATACTTGTCTGTACATTATGCAGAAATAAAATTACTTGTTCCGCTTCAAACCTATCTTTGTAAAAATTATATGTGAATATAGCTACCTCATCATACACTGCATCATGATTGCAGTCGTCACTTTATGTTGTACAATTATGATTATGATTATCGTTCGAAGCTATGTTACTATTATGGAGGTTACTATATACTAATTCATCTACAATATGTTCTGTATTTTCATCTACTTGATTATTACTTCTATTTTTAAAAATGGCACGTAGAGCTCGTTTACTAAGAAAATTTTGATAGGAAGGATACAAGTGATAACGTGCTCCAACAGAAGATAAGTCATCGTGTACTTCTAATCGTTGTTGTATAGCTTTATCTTCTGTTATTTAAGTTATCTCAATAACTTTTCTTTTAACATCACTACCAGTTAAGACTATGCATAGTTAAGGTTTGCTCCTATTGGAAAATAATCAATCTCATACGATCAATCTCATACGATTAATTATTTAAGCGATGAAAACAAAACTCAACATAAAACCACACAGATATAAGTACGGTCCTGCATGATGTTGACGTGTGGTACTTGTGAGCGAGTTTTAACAAAATACGAAGATTTAATACAATGTAAAATGAAATGTAAGGCTAGCTACCATATAGAGTGCATCCAGATGAATATTGATACATTACATGAGTTGGTAAATAGCGGAAGAATCGAACAGTGGGCTTGTAACAAGTGTGCTATAGGAGACATAACCTCAAACAAAACCACAGAAAATTGTGAGAATTTGAGCTCTCACAGTAAGGATGTGGATGAAAAGGGACCTCTCGAGGAACCATGGCAGGATAAAATCAATAGGAAGAGATCAAGAAATAGCCCAGAACATTTTGCTGGCAGACCAAGCAAACAAAGTAAGTTGAAAGACTACTGGCTTAATCCACCGGCTGTAGCAACTAAAAATAGATTTGAAAAGTTAACAGAAGAAAACACAAATAATAGTGCCATTATTGAAGAAAAAAAACCAAAAGTACCTCCTATATTTGTTTACGGTGTAAAATCTATTAAGCCATTGAATGAATTACTGGAGGAGGTAGCGAGAAGTGACTTTCAACTAAAAATACTTGCGAACGATCAAGTTAAGATACTACCTCTAACCTCGGAAAAATACACCCTGATCATTAATGCCCTTAAGGAAAAGCACACCGAATTTCATACTTACCAACTTAAAGAGAATAAACCCTATAAGGTAGTACTGAGAGGAATACACTACTCGACTGATATAGAGGAAATAAAAACTGCAATTGAAGAAACTGGACACACCGTAACAAATGTTTTTAATGTAAGAGCAAATCGAACTAAAATGCCGTTATCATTATTTTATATCGACTTGAAGCCAAATGAGAACAACAAAGATATTTACAACGTGAAATCTCTTTTAAATTCCATCATTACGTTTGAACCACCTATTCCAAAAAGAGACATCCCCCAGTGTCTTAAATGTCAGAGGTATGGCCACACCAAAACCTTTTGTTATAGAAGTCCTCGTTGTGTTAAGTGTGCTGGAGATCACTTAACAAATCAATGTACGAGAATAGAAAGATCACCATCACCACCATCACCATTACGAAACGGGTAGTGGTCAAAGTCCACTTAGCACTGAAGCTCGAGGCTTATTGTGCCCCGTTTTCCCATTGAGTTGTTAAGGGAAGTTATAAGTATTTCGATCCACAGCTTGATGTTCACCAGAGGGCTGAGCTAAGAAATTCTGCCGAGTCCGGGGTTTGAACCCAGAATCTCCGCTCATAACTTCAACTAGCGATCACATCAAGCCACCGCTGTGGTCTAGAAAGATCATCTAGTGTTAAATGTGTACTCTGCAATGGTAATCACCCTGCAAATTATAAAGGTTGTACCGTATTTAAAGACCTGCAGAAAAAAAATTTCCCTCCTTTGAGAAACAAACAACAAATAAATTATCCTACACGAACAATCTCATCTCAACAACGTCGACCTAGCACATCATATTCAAATGCACTTGGAGGGCAATATCAGCACACAAATCAAATAAATAAACCAACAATAGAACAAGACAATAATACTCAGGAAATTCAACCAGAAACATTGAAACATTCATCCAACGACATACATGAGTTTAAAAAGATTATGCAAGGACTCATGCAACAAATGGGCACTATGCTCAACTTATTAACAACTCTCGTCTCAAAAATGACCGATAATGCACAGACAAATTAAATTAGCAGTCTGGAACGCCAATGGCTTAGCACAACATACATTGGAAATACAAGCTTTTATTAAAAATCTAGAAATTGACATAATGCTTATTTCAGAAACGCATTTCACAAAAAAACACCACTTTAAAATACCTAAATACTCCGTGTACGACACACAACATCCTGATGGCACTGCACATGGGGGAACCGCCATCATTGTAAAAAATACTATCAAACATCACTTGCATGCAAAGTATAACAAAGAACATATTCAAGCCACTAGTATAAGCGTGTTAGACTGGGCTGGACCAATAACCATCGCAGCTGTTTACTGCCCACCAAAGCATTCTGTAAAGAAAGAAGATTTTGAAGAGTTCTTTGACACATTGGGACATCGATTCATCGCGGGGGGAGACTACAATGCCAAGCACCCGCAGTGGGGATCAAGGCTTACAACTCCTAAAGGCCGAGAACTTTTCAAAACTATGCAAGCCAAAAGTATGCATCAGTTATCTACTGGTGAGCCAACCTATTGGCCGACCGATAGAAGAAAGATACCAGATGTGATTAATTTTTGTGTAATTGGGGGAATTTCTGCAAGTCTTTTTCAGGTTAAATCATGCTTTGAACTCTCGTCTGATCACTCGCCGATAAGCATAACACTAACCTCAAGAATAATATCAAAACAGAGGGCACCTGCCCTCACCTCGAAACGTACTGACTGGGTAAGCTTCAGAAATATAGTCGAGGAAGAACTAACACTGGATGTCGCATTAAAAACAAATATGGACATTGAACAAAATACCGAATACCTGACTAACATTATACAACAAGCAGCTTGGAAATCAACACCTGATCCACAAGAACACGAAAATGAAAGTGCCTGCTCTTTAAAAATCAAACAAAAAATAACTGAAAAAAGAAGGCTAAGGAAAATGTGGCAGAACTCCAGATCACCTCATGACAAAGCTAAATTAAACAAAGCTACAAAAGAACTAAAAAACCTCTTACATGACGAAAAAAATGAAGCGTTTCAAAACTACTTAAAAGAACTAACTGCTACCGAAGCTACAGAGTACTCACTTTGGAGAGCCACAAAAAAACTTAAAAGACCTCAGATAGCAATACCTCCTATAAGAGGGGAAGACGGAAAATGGGCAAAAAGCGATGCGCAAAAAGCGGATATGTTTGCAGATCACCTGATGAAAGTGTTTAAGCCCTTCGAATCTCAAATAGCAACAGAAGAAGAAGAAGAAATCGAACAAGTATTAGAGGCACCTGGACAACTGGAATTGCCTATTAAAAACTTTACAATTGGAGAAATAAGAACTGCCATAAATAAAGAGCTAAGTGCAAAAAAAGCCCCCGGATACGATCTTATTACGGGAAGGATCTTGAAAGAGCTGCCAGACGGAACGATTAGATTTATAACACAGCTGTTTAATGCCATCCTACGAACAAGCTATTTTCCTCGTCAGTGGAAAGTAGCTCAAATCATAATGATTCCCAAACCAGGAAAACCGACGGAAGATATAAAATCTTATCGCCCTATCAGTTTGTTGCCAATATTGTCTAAGCTGTTTGAGAAATTGTTCTTGAAAAAGAAGATTAAACCAATATTAAAGGAAAAACAACTTATTCCCAACATGAACATGCCACAGTTGAACAAGTTCATCGTATAACATCTAAGATCAGTAAAGCATTTGAAGAAAACAAGTACTGCACGGCGGCATTTTTGGATGTTAGTCAGGCTTTCGATAAGGTTTGGCACAAGGGACTATTATATAAGATCAGAAGGGTCCTTCCTGACAACATCTACCAGATCCTGAAATCGTATTTGCAAGATAGGCACTTCTTAGTAAAATTTCAAGAAGAATATACAAGAATAAAACCAATTGAGTCTGGTGTGCCTCAGGGTAGTGTGCTGGGGCCGTTGCTTTATCTCCTTTACACCGCAGATTTGCCAACAATTCCAAATTGCATGACTGCTACATTCGCGGATGATACTGCAATTCTGGCGACACACGAAAATCCGACAGTTGCGTCTAACATTCTTCAAAATAATTTAAGATTAGTGCAAAAATGGCTAAAGAAATGGAGAATTAAAGCCAATGAAACCAAGAGTGTACAAGTAACTTTTACCATGCGCAGAGAAGATTGCCCTCCTGTTTACCTTAATAATTTGCAAATACCTCAAGCCAAAGAAGCCAAATACTTAGGCATGCACTTGGATCGACGCATGACATGGCGCTCTCACATCTTCATGAAAAGAAAACAACTAGGCATAAAATTAAGAAAATTATACTGGATCATCGGTAGAGGTTCGCAGTTAACAACCGAGAATAAAACACTGTTATATAAAGTGATGTTAAAACCAGTGTGGACATATGGGATACAGTTATGGGGGTCAGCTTCTAACTCAAACATAGAAATTCTAGAACGATTCCAGTCTAAAGTGCTACGAATGATTGTGGATGCGCCGTGGTATGTGCCAAACGATCTTATTCGCCGCGATCTGAAAATGTCAACTATTAAAGAGGAAATTTCGAACTACAGTGTTAAGTACGAGCAACGCCTTAGCGTTCATCCCAATGAACTTGCGGAAAAGCTTTACAAGAGTCCATTTAGTAACATTAGACTGAAAAGATTTAATCCTACAGACTTAACTACTAGATTTAAGTAACCTTTTGAAAACCCAGTAGTCAATAACAATAAAATAATTGATTTGTAATATGAGCATTGGATAGCCAATCTCCTACATGTTAAATTTTGAGTGTCATTTAAATTTGTATATCAAAAATGATTGCTGAATACCTTTGGGTAGATTGTAATTTTTTCTGGGAGCTAATAAAAAAAAAAAAAAAAATAAAACCACGTTTATATTTTAGCTACACAACCATACACGTTATAATGTGAGATTACTTAAAACTATGGAGTGTAGAGGTAAGGAGCAACCACTCCATATAAAAAAAGTGTCCGTAAAATCATGTCAAATAAGAGGGCGCTAGTGTAGCAAAAGTTCCAAATTTAAAAGTTGTTAGGTTATGAAAAAATTAAACAGAGAAACATAATATTATACATGCGCTTTGGGAAAGCGGCGTTTTCAAAAAATTCGTGAAATTAAATTCTCAAGTCCCAAATTGTAAATACGACTTACTCTTAATAGGGCAGTAAATTGTAGTAAATAGAAATGGAAGTTTTGTTAAATAGAATATATTTATTGCTGGAATATATAAAATATTTTGTTAAAATCGATCAAATTCAGAGGAATACACTTTAGATGTCATCGTCGTCAACTGACACTGACACTTCTAACGACTCCCAAAATTTAAATCGATCTGTGGCATACTTCACTTCATTGATAATCGCCAACTTCAGATCTTACCCTTATTGCTTACCAGCGCCAATCTGGGTACTTATTGAACTATTTATTTGACGCGTTTCTATGGACACTTTTAAATTTTTTCCCCATTAGAGTGGTTCCTCCTTACCTCTACACTCCATACTTAAAACCAAACAACAACTAATTACAAAATTTGTTCCATCTCAATGGTACATACAAAAAATTACTGCGAGCGCATCTGCATGCAGGATTATAAATTAATTCAAATTTAAAAGATGAAAACTCTAACACTCCTCGTTTAAATAAGTCCAATACGGTCACGCAGACTGATACCTGTTGCCAATGGTTTCCTCTCGCCAGCAGGTCGTTTGTCGGACAATACACACACCCACAACTATTTTGTTCTCCACATAGTCTTTCACAAAATACAGCCTCGTATCGATGTGCTTTGTACGATTTGACAATTTTTCATCCTCAATAATCTTTAAACAACTTTGATTATTATCTTCGTAAACAACCGTTGGTCTATTTAAATTTTGATTTATATCTTCGAGCAATCTACGGATCCATATTACTTCCTTACAAGCATCCGATAGCGCTATGAATTCAGCTTCGGTTGAGGATAATGCAACAAGTAAGTAATAGTATTGTGTGACTTTGACAGGTACTTTTTTATATTGTGTTACGATTACATCTCCACTTTGCAAAGTTTTAAATTTGCCGCAAGTGCGAGCGGAAATAATCGAGATGGTGGGGTGGCGAATCTTGTCTTGGCAGAAAGGAAGGGCGTTGGCTTTACTCACTTTAAGTCGAACGACCAACTAAGTAACCTGTTGTTTTTGGAGTGGAGGGAATTAATACCCACCGTAGTTATAAAGTTTTGGGTTTCGTGCGACTGTAATGTTTGTTGAGTTCAATAATAAGTTTTGAGAAATTAAAATTACCGTTTTGTCGAGAAATGCAGTGTCAAGTCGGTAAAACCGATTTTGTCGTATGAATCAAGGACGCCAGTGTCCATTGTTGCCACGCTTTGAGAGCCCTTGTTAAAGAAGCCGGTAGTCCTGTTGGGAGATGGTTGTTTGCCATCTTAATTATTGTATGTTACTGCACATAGTCGTGATCCCTTGCTGCTGTAAAGGAAACCGAGGCCATTGTGAGATCTCCACAAGTTAAACCGCCAAGTAAGTGTACTTATTATTTACGTTATAGTGAAGTGTCAGAAAGAGATTTTAATCTTCATCCGTGCCATTGTGGCCGCAATTTTAATACATGAGCGGATTTGTACCGCCATTTGTAATTGTTATTTTTTGTATTGTGTAGTATAGGATAATGTTTGTAATCTTAAGTAGAGTCATGGAAAGATCGATCTTAGCTTGATTATTAATAAGTTAAGTTTGTTATATTCATTTCTGTCCCTTGTTAAAGTTTTGAGATACTGTTGAGTCAAAATAAACCTGTCGCCCCTTTATGTTTTTGTTTATTTTATTTTCAGAGAAAGCTAATTGTAATGGAGATCTCACCGCCGCATCTTTATTCCAAACTCTTAGTCTTGGAATGAAGACGACCCGTGTGTTATTTTTGATAATTTCAGTACCCCCCCCGTCAGAGCTAGTCCGGGTTCCCGTATCGTTGTTTATCTTTTAGCGTCAATTTTTTATGTCCTTTGAATTAAGTAAAGTAACTGTAACAAATGGCGCCCAACGTGGGGCTCGAATCCCAAAATTTTGTGGTAAATTTATATCGTGAATTTAAAATAATAACTAGTAATTGTAACCAAGACAAGGTGTCGCGGTATCTTTGTATTTATTCAAGCACGAGGCGAGGTCAACCGTGCTTTCGTTCGGGTTGCGTTTTCTTATCGTTTAAATACCAAGCTGTAATTAGTAAGCATAAAAATGGAAGCGAAGTTTTTAAACAATCTTGAATTAGATTTTGAACTTTTGTCCAGATCAATTATTCCAAAAATTTCAAGAACTTCTCGTTGCGCGCAAATGGATATTGCCCTTAGTAATAAAAAGAAAACCCCGCAAAAATTAAACCCTTATTCATGGGAGAGAAATTTTGATGAATTAGTGGAGTCATTGGGAACAATTAAAATTAGTCTTGAGAAACCCTGGGACGAAGAATTAATTAAGTTAGTCGAAACAAAGATTGAGCACGTAAAGAGTAGGATTTTAATTGTCAATAACAAAGGTCACCCCGATAGACAAATTATTTTAGAACAATTATCGTCACAGTTAACGTCTTATGAGAAAGAATTTTTAGAAAAAGACGGTAAAATGTTAGATAATTTAAGTATGTGTAGTGCGGATGTGACTAATCTTCCCCCCCCGCGCGAAAAAAGCGTACAAGTCTTTAAGTGGCGATTTACTCAATATAAAGGCCACTCGGATTCAAAAGATATCTTAACTTTTTTAGAGGAAATTGAGGATTTGCGTATAGCCCGTGGCGCTACCCACCAGAATCTTTTTGATGCCGCCACTGATCTTTTTAGTCCCGAGGCGATACATTTTGTAAGAATAGCAAAAGCAAAAGCCAAGGATTGGCCGGAGTTAGTGAAACTTCTAAAGGCTGAATACCTACCGTCAGATTTCCAAGTTAATTTGGAACGAAAATTTCAAAATAGTACCCAGGGGAATGAAAATATTTTTACTTATTTGACGGCCGTAGAATCTTTGTCGAAAAAATTAGAACGCCCAGTATCGGAAGCGGAAATAATTCAAATAATTTTGCGCGGCATACAACCTTATTTTGCTTCTATTTTAATATCGTCCGATTACGTTTCACTAGAGGAGTTAAAAAGTAAATGCAAACGCATTCACGAATTAAAGATAAGAAATTCCTTATACCGAGCACATTCTAAATCCCTCGAGTCAATTTCCGGCCAGTTGGCACAACTAGACCTTGAAGCGGCCCGTGCGAGTGCCTTACCCCCCCCCAAAGATAGCTAGTGAAATCCCTAGTAACCAACCTGAATTAATTTGTTGGAATTGCCGCGAAAAAAATCATAGATATTCCCAGTGTCCCGCCGAACGTCGCATTTTTTGCTTTTCTTGCGGTTTGAGTAATGTAACGAAAAACCGCTGCCCGCGTTGTCTTAAGTCGGGAAACGAACTTGGCGGCACTCCTCTAGTGGTCAACCCTGTGTCCGCCAACCCATGCTTGACCAACTTAAATTCGACACAACCTCGAACAACCCGAGAGTCCACTCGAGGCAATTTTACAGGAAGACGCGGGAGAGGCCGAGGCATCTCATTCAATCCAACCCCTCCCCCATCCGGCCACTAATGTCGTTAAAACTCAACTTCAAACCCCGCGCTCCCGAAAACCATATAAAAAATAAATTGCCGCCAGTTAAATTTGAAGTTGATAAAATTAAATGGAATGCTTGGTTAAGCAAAATAAAAAATTTTTTTGTTATCCCGCATGTTAAGCCCGAATTATCGATACAAAAAGTAAGTAATAGAAAATTTGAACATGATACTGTAAAATGGGCGGACTGGCTAACGCAGATCACGACATTTTTTAAAAACACTGGGCCCGCATTAGAACCTGTGTTCACCACTCAGTCTCCTCCCCGTGATCGACGGCTATTTTTATATTTAAATTTGTTTAACATGGAAATCCCTGCGCTTGTGGACACCGGGGCCACGAATTCCGTTATCGGTGAATATGGTTTAAAATTTTTGCAGTTACAACGCGCTCAGCACATTAAATCAATGGGAGAGTCCCAAATTAAAATAGCTGATGGTTCTAGTTTACCTGTTATCGGTACCGCAATTTTTAACATAACGTATAATAACCAAACTAAGGCGGTTTCCTTTTTGATAGCACCTGAGGTGCAAGAAACTTTCATTATCGGCTCAGATTTTTGTCACACTTTCAACGTGGCCCTAACTTTCGGAACCCCCTCATCTCCTGATATGGATAATTTAAACCAATTATTCTTAAAAGCCCCTCAGGATAATCGACCCTTTTTAGAAGTTTCGATTGTCAATACCTCTTTCTTATCTTTATTAGACTCCGGCGCGACTAATAGCATTATTGGATTTAAGGGAATTGAGTTTTAAAAAAAAAAAAATTTACTTAATTATCAACCTACCTCTACTTTTGGTATAAGCATTGCCAATGGGGCTAAGTCTAAGGTTCTAGGCCAAATTTCTATTAAGATCACATTAAATAACGTGACCCAGTCGATATTTTTCTTGATAGTCCCCTCTGTCCCGCATGCCTTTTTAATGGGTGCTGACTTTCTCCGTGCTTTTAACCTCACGCTAGATTACGAAAATTCACGATGGAGTATGCCGGAGTCAAAAATTGAAATTCACCCCCCCCAACCCATATCGAATAATGATCAAGTTTTCCCCAATGATCCTATTATAATCTCGTCCCTTGAAGCTAATGAATTAGAAAAGTTACCTCACGATATTAAACCGTTTGAAAATTTAGAACAAAATTCCATTGCGCCCCCACCCTCTTCAGAGGATAGAGTCCCCCTCACACCAGAACAACAAGATGCTTTGACTGTTGTTATTGCTAAATTTGAGTCCCTAAGTAAAGCCGCCTCTGGTTGTGTCACGGTAGCCACCCATGATATTGACACCGGTACGACCCCCCCTTTTAGGAAACGACAATACCCCTTATCCCCCGCTATGCAAGCGCACTTACATCGCGAAATTGACGAGATGCTTCGTGATGGAGTTATTCAACCCTCCAATTCTCCATATAGTAGTCCTTTTTTGTTAGTAAAAAAGAAAAATGGAGATTTCCGCTTTTGTTATGATGGCCGGTGGATTAACGAAGTGACAAAACGCGATGCTTACTCTATTCCCCGAGTAGACTCTATATTAAATCGTTTAAGAGACACTAAATATTTTTCGACCATAGATTTACGTAAAGCCTTTTGGCAAATTGCCTTGACAGAGCGATCTCGACCAAAAACGGCCTTTTGTGTCCCTGGACGTGGACAATTTGAATTTAGAGTAATGCCCTTTGGATTATCGAACTCCCCCCAAACGCTACAACGAGCTATGGACGCTACCTTACGACCCCTTATTAACGCAGGTCGGGTTTTTGTTTATCTCGACGACATCATGGTCGTCTCTGAAACTTTTGAGGAGCATTTGGAAACACTTACTGAAGTTTTCGAACGTCTTAAAGCCGCCGGGTTTCGCACTAATTTAGAAAAGTGCCATTTTTGCTTGAAGTCTCTGACTTTTCTTGGCTTTGTTGTAGACCAAACTGGTCTTCGTACCGACCCTGCAAAGGTGGAATGTATTCAAAGATTTAAAACCCCTAAGACCACCACGGAGGTTAAACGCCTTATTGGCCTGGTTAGTTACTATAGAATATTCCTACCGGACCTTTCTACTATTTCGTCTCCGATAACGGCGTTAATTAAAAATAAAAAGAAAGGCCAAACCATTACTTGGACCTCGGAGGCTGAGGAAGCCTTCGAGAAAATTAAAATTTTAATTTCGACCGCCCCTGTATTAATTTCCCCCGATTTTTCGAAGCCATTTTTCCTGCAAACCGACTCCAGTGCCGTAGGTTTAGGCGTAGTGTTATTCCAGGAGAAAGACGGTTTAGAACACCCTATCGCGTACGCTAGTCGCGCCCTAACTTCCGCTGAACAGAAATACCACGCTACGGAGCGAGAGTTATTAGCCATACTTTTTGCCATAAATAAATTCCGCGGGTATATCGAGGGGACGCACTTCGTCGTCATAACCGATTGCTCAGCTCTTCAGTGGCTTAACCGATTTAACGAATCCTCAGGACGCCTAGCGCGCTGGTCCCTGAAACTCGCGCAACACTCATTTGATGTCCGCCATCGACCGGGCAAATTGAATATAGTACCGGACGTACTATCGCGCGATGTGTGTTTGTTGAAAACCACCGACATAATTAAAGACCCGTGGTACATAGATTTCCAAGAGAAAATTACTATGAATCCTAAAGACTACCCCCAGTTCAGTGTTCAAGACGATCTGATTTACAAACTTATTCCGTCGTCCAACCCTACCGTATCTAACCTTCCCGAATTTAAGCTAGTAGTGCCTAGGGCCAATAGAGCGGAAATCCTCCGACAATGCCATGATGACGCTACCGCAGGACATTTTGGAATCTCTAAAACCTTAGCGCGAGTCCTAGAACTATACTACTGGCCAAAAATGAATCACGATGTGAAAAATTACGTACTTAATTGTGACATTTGTTGTTCCCAAAAAAGTTCCCAACAGGCTAGACCAGGGTTTATGGGAAAACCTAAACAAGTATCGTACCCGTTTCAACTCATTTCTATGGATTTACTTGGGCCATTGCCCAGATCGAAAAAAGGCAACCAGCATCTCTTAGTAATCACAGATTGGTTCACTAAATACGTAATAGTGAAACCATTACCTAAGGCAACGGCTGCCTCAATTGTCCGCTTTATTGAAGAACAAGTCTTCCTGGTCTATGGAATTCCGCAAATAATATTATGCGACAATGGCGTCCAATTCACGTCCCATTTATTCCACGAGTTGACTTCAAAATATAATGTCCAAAAAATTTGGTTTAATGCTCGCTATCATCCACAATTCAACCCAACAGAAAGGGTTAATCGAGTATTAGTAACCGCCATATCGTCATACATTAAAACCGATCATACAAGGTGGGACGAAAATATTTATAAGATAGCGATGGCTATCAATACCGCAAAACATGAAGTCACGAACTTTTCGCCCTCCTTCTTAGTTTTTGGAAGATACCTCCCTATTGATGGTGCGTATTATGGCCCCGTTCCCGACCCCACTCAAGTTATAAAACTAGACGAACGAATTCGTTGGGATGAAACCCAACAACAGTTGCCAGCCCTTTTTGAGGAAGTGCGAAAAAATTTAAATAAATCATACCTTGCCAGTAAAACCCACTACGACCTTAGGAAACGCCCTTTAGCATTTCAAGTAGGTGATACCGTGTGGAAGAAAAATTATGTACTATCTGACGCTACCAAGAAATTTGCGGCCAAACTGGCCCCTAAATTTATTAAATGCACAGTCGTACGCAAACATGGAGATTTGACGTATGAATTAGCCGATGAAAATGGAAAAAATGTAGGCAGATGGCATATTAAAGACATAAAATCCTCCCCTGCCTAACTTTTCAGTCCTGATGTAAATATTCAATTGATCTTAGTCATAGTGTTATAATTAGTAATTAACTTTTTCGTATTAGTTTTGTATTACCCTGTATAGGATAGTTAGATCCCGTGTTTTTATCGGCTTTAGGATCCACTATTTTATAATTTTTTGAATTGCATTTTTTGTACCTTTTAGTTAGTTGCCCGTTGGCATTTGTTTAATCTTTTTTGTGTTATCATTAGTTTAGTATGCCCGTTGGCATTTTTTATTTTTGAATTTTTGTATTACCGTTTAGTTGAGTTTGCCCGTTGGCAAGTTATTTCGTTATGCCCGTTAGCATATTCTTTGTGTACCTTTTTAGTTAATATGCCCTTAGGCAATTTTTGTGATTTATGCCCGTTGGCATTTTTGTTTTGAATCTTTGGGTTAATTCAACTTTGTTCTTTCCGTGAACCCTTGAGCATGTTGTTTGTTGTTATTCACCTAGAATATCTCCATTGAGATGAACTTAAGTATTGCCCCTAGAGCAGTGATCAGAATTTGTAGCCTAACAGTATTATGAACTGTGACCCGTTTTTGGCAAATTTGTGCCTTAGCCTTTTGGCCATGTTTTTACGCCTGCCGGCCGTTATTTTGTACAAGAGCTATGGCTCCATCCTAGTGTTTTAAGTATTTTTTTTTGAATTTTGTAAGCCAATGGCTTTTAATTTTTTTGTTTGGTAATATTAAATACCTATCGCAGTTGAACGTTTTTTGTTGTCGATACCTGTTACTTAAATTAGTAAGAAGTGTAAATTGAAATTACCGATACAGCCTTTTGTAGTAAATTCCGTAGAATTAGTTTTTTTGGATGATGTTAATTTAGGTCACCAATAGTTTTGTTGACTCCCGTGTTTTAAAAAGCTTTGTTATCCTTTCGTTGGGCAATTTGTAGTGCCCGAGTATTTCCTGCTTTTCGTTGATGGGTGTAATCAGATTCTTGTGTTCAACGTTGTGAGCCTCCGGAGTTCACGATTGAGAACAGTAAGCAAGGATTTGATAATCCAGTTATGGGAGTAGAAATCCGGCTCTACCCGTTGTCTTGCGTTAGGTGATTTTGCTATTAGTTTTTGAGTTATCTTTTGATTGTATTTTTTTGTTCAATTTAATTTAGTGTTCATGTCACTACTACCTTATCGCCAATTACCTTTGTTTTATCTTATTATTGCATTATTATATTATCGCACCTATCGTAATTACCGCCCTCTCGTAATTACCGCCATATGTTAGTATCGCAATATCGTACCTACCGCCATATCGTACCTACCGCCATATCGTACCTACCGCAATATCGTACCTATCGTTCTATCGTATTTTTTTATCGCATTATCTTATTTACCGTCGTATCGTTATCGCTTAGGACTGGTAATGTTTTGCGAGGTTGCGCTGAGCCCAAAGCTCATTCCCCCAGAAGTCCTTTGGCCTTCTATTTTTTTAACAACGGCCCGTTGTTACGCGACGCCTTACGTCGCCTCAAGTTTTAAGCGACTACGTCGCCAGTGCAGGTCTGCACTTACACTTCCCTTATGGAAGATTCGACCAACTCCCTTAAAGGGTTATTCTGGTTCCAAACCATATTTAATATTAGTCTAGTTTTAATTTTTTTATCCTTTAATTAGTTTTAATTATTGTTCACTTGACCTTTGGGATACTGCGGCATTTTTGGGTTGGTAGTAGTCACTTGTGGGATCAGTTATTGCTTTTTGACCCGGATAAAAGGAGTACCCCTCTCGCGGCTTGCTATCAATCAATTGATCAACGGAGTGTCTTGAGCCCTTGTGGATAATTTTTTTGTACAGTTAGTTTTAATTTAATTTTAGATGCTTGTAAATTTGATAGCAACAACCCCTAATTCCGTTTCTTGATTTAAGGTTTTAGGCCTCCATTAAAAATCAAGTGGCGCCCATTTATTCCCCTATTACCCACGAACCATTTTCTTGCCCACCCCTTTCTTGTCAACAGTGATGACACTTTCTCTCCCTGTAGGTTTTAACCTTTTCATTTACACGAGCTAGCCCTATTTAGTTAAGTTTACGTTTAATAATGATAGTGTTAGGATTCTGAGTTTAGAAATAATATTTTAGTTAGTTGTTTTAGGTTATTATATCTCCTGAATTTTGGGATCTTTGTTAAGATTTTAAGGGTCGACAGTTTCTTTTATTCGTTTAGTACCTACATTTATTCATATGAAGTTGACTAGTTAGTTTAGCCGTAGGGCTCAAGTGGATATGGCATATTCACCTCGAGTTACACAAAGGGAATCCCTGCTAATTCCGCTTATATTTTTTTGTGTTCTTTTTTTCGCATAATTCGTATTTTGGCCCCTCCCCTTACTATCTGTAATATTATTGTAAGTGTGTTTCTATTGAGTTGGAGTTGACCTATTGGTAATGGTTGAATTTGTCCCGACTTCCGCGCCTTTTTTTTTGTTTTTTAATGACTTAGAGGGGATTTGTTACGATTACATCTCCACTTTGCAAAGTTTTAAATTTGCCGCAAGTGCGAGCGGAAATAATCGAGATGGTGGGGTGGCGAATCTTGTCTTGGCAGAAAGGAAGGGCGTTGGCTTTACTCACTTTAAGTCGAACGACCAACTAAGTAACCTGTTGTTTTTGGAGTGGAGGGAATTAATACCCACCGTAGTTATAAAGTTTTGGGTTTCGTGCGACTGTAATGTTTGTTGAGTTCAATAATAAGTTTTGAGAAATTAAAATTACCGTTTTGTCGAGAAATGCAGTGTCAAGTCGGTAAAACCGATTTTGTCGTATGAATCAAGGACGCCAGTGTCCATTGTTGCCACGCTTTGAGAGCCCTTGTTAAAGAAGCCGGTAGTCCTGTTGGGAGATGGTTGTTTGCCATCTTAATTATTGTATGTTACCGCACATAGTCGTGATCCCTTGCTGCTGTAAAGGAAACCGAGGCCATTGTGAGATCTCCACAAGTTAAACCGCCAAGTAAGTGTACTTATTATTTACGTTATAGTGAAGTGTCAGAAAGAGATTTTAATCTTCATCCGTGCCATTGTGGCCGCAATTTTAATACATGAGCGGATTTGTACCGCCATTTGTAATTGTTATTTTTTGTATTGTGTAGTATAGGATAATGTTTGTAATCTTAAGTAGAGTCATGGAAAGATCGATCTTAGCTTGATTATTAATAAGTTAAGTTTGTTATATTCATTTCTGTCCCTTGTTAAAGTTTTGAGATACTGTTGAGTCAAAATAAACCTGTCGCCCCTTTATGTTTTTGTTTATTTTATTTTCAGAGAAAGCTAATTGTAATGGAGATCTCACCGCCGCATCTTTATTCCAAACTCTTAGTCTTGGAATGAAGACGACCCGTGTGTTATTTTTGATAATTTCAGTACCCCCCCCGTCAGAGCTAGTCCGGGTTCCCGTATCGTTGTTTATCTTTTAGCGTCAATTTTTTATGTCCTTTGAATTAAGTAAAGTAACTGTAACAATTGAGTGTATTGCGTGTTGTTCTAATAGTGTGTTTTGAGTGTATTTGTGGAAATAATTTCATGAGAAATGGGTGAGTAAAATATCTAAAGAAATTTGTACTTTGTTTATTTCATTTTACTTATAATACTAAAATATAATTTTTATATTCTACTAAAAGCTAAAATTAAACATGCGTATGGGTATAAGGAGAGGTTACTCCTTACAAGCATTGTCAACGAGTACAAGAATATTATTGAAAATAAACGAACAAATGCGGTCGATAATAATAATAAAAAAAAAGAAGCTTGGTTGAAAGTTGAGAGAAGTTATAATTCTCAACCAGATATTGACGTCAAAAGAATCCATCAACAACTAAAAGGATGCTAGAAAAATTTAAAACAGAAGTAAATATTGCTACGTTCCCCAAATATAACAACCTTTCTTAAATAAAATAAGGAGTATAATTGAACACGTTTAATAAGTAAAAAAACAATGAACAGTATCAACTTAATCAGTTGGTTACAAATTTAACCGTGTTGGTGTATGTTGTGTAAGCGCGTGTCTTAGAACTACTTAACCTAAACAACATTAACACAAACAACAAATAATTAAACAATAAAAAATATTTTTTTTTTTATAAATTTGGAACTGGGCCCAAAAATCGTTAATAAAATGGTACGACCTTATTTCTTCTTTAGTCCTCGAACACGCGTTGCGAACTTGAGGTTCGGGATATCAGATCACCTCCTTTACGTATTTGGCGCACTACGCGAACAAACCTGGGTTGCTTCAAACTAATTCCTCTGGATTATCTGGTTCACCAGTATAATTCTCGAACAATTTTAGCACATTAATTTCTTAGCGAAATATAAGTGGCCCCTTCAGTCGCTCGGTACTTATCAGAGTCCCCTTGTTTTTCTGTTATTTTTGGTGGTCACTACCCAACCAACTATTCGCACTCCTTCTTTTTAAATTGTTTCTGACCAAGAGCAAAATTGCTTCTTGATCAAGTGAAATCTTGTATCTTTGATTCCTCCAAATCTTGGATGATCATTTAAAGAAAACCGTCGCCTAATTTCCACGAGTGGAAATTTTCTTGTCTAAATTCTTCTTGTCGCCGTATTTTTGCAAATGTTAATTTGATGCAGTCACAAATTTTGATGTTTAAAATTTAAATGGTGAATTTTTGAAATTTGAATTTGGAAACTCGTCGAAACTCTTTTGAGCCCAGAACCGTAGATCAACAACTTAAATTAAGGACATGGTAATTTCAACTATTGTACAATGATTTAACAATATGGTTAACCTGGAACGAACTGTTACTCGACCACCAGGGCCCGCATAATATTACAGGGTCGTGGAGTTCCCTCTCACCGTAAACCTTCCTTATGACGCGCGTTTCATCGCAATGTATTTACTATTTCATTTGATTATTGTTTTTACTTTTGATATTTTAGAAACCAAAAAAATCGTACAGCGGAGAGAAACAGTAATTTTGCAACAGGTAGGTTTTCGGAATTAGTAATTCTAATTAGAACTTCGCTTGTATTATTTGTAATTATTCATATTAACCGATATTAAAACAGGTGGTGGACCACCTTTAAAAATATCAAAACCGGATATGGAGCTCGATGGGTTAGTTGGCGGTGTAGCTCCATTTTCGGATTTTGAAGTTCACTGCCCATTCGACAGCACTACTGTGTACGAACACAAGATGGTGCAACACAAGAAAGGTAATATTCGAATTTTAATATTACTATAAATATTAATCCTTAACTTATAATAATTTTTTTTTAGCAAATTCAGAAGAAGAGAGAAGAAGAACGAGCAAGATTTTCCTTGCCGCAGGCCCGCTATAATATACCCACATCTAGCCATGCATCCAAGGAGAGCCACATAGAAGGTAGTAATTTATTCTTGTAGTAATTGAAAAAAATACTAGAAACACAGAAATTCTAGAAAAATAAAGATTCCTTCTGTGTGATAAATTGATTTTCGTTTACTACTTGAACTAATGTATAACTTCTTTCGGCTTATTGCTAAATTATTTCGTTAATAATGTAATACTTTGCTTTTTCTTTGAACGGCAAAACTACAATTATTAATCTTAAATTTAAAATAAATTGATTGCTTCTAGAAGATGAAATTATTGACGAAGTGTTCTTGGATCCAATAGAAGCCAACTTTTCACTGCCCAAGCCTCTTCAAAAAACAATATCAAGCCAAGCAATATGTTAAGACGACAAAGGTATTAATAATTTATTATTTAATTATTTCATTAAAATTTTCTCTTATTTTACTTTTTATGTGGATTGATAGTCTTCCTACATTTTTTTAATTTTTATAAAATGCTGTTGAAGTATTAATACCAGAAAAAGCACGCTCTTCTGTGGCAAAACCGCTCTGGATTCAGAAAAAAGTCTAAGAATCCAAAAAGTTAAAGAATGGATAGATCAACAAAGAGAACTGCATAAGTTGAAATTAGAAGCGGCTGTTGCAGATCGTGATGGCAAGATTTTCGAGCGTGACTAGGAAATATGATTGCGAATATTGGAAAAAAAAAAAAACTACAGGACTTGTAAATTTTGTTCTCTTTCCATTTATTCTTTCCTTGTTTTTCATTTTATTTACCTTTGTAACAAAATTTTTAATATTTTGTTTGTTATACGTGAGCCACTGCCTTGAATTTAATTTTGTGCATTTCGAGAGATTACGATTTTTGATAGCCCGTAGCGTAAATTGAAAAGCTGGAGAGAAATTCCGATCTATTTTTTGGATAATTAATTATTTGATTTTTGGTTAAATTTTGTTAATTTGAAACGTTTTAGGAAGCACCTTTCACCTTACCTATTTTTATATTGCCTTTTTACACCGTTTGGTGACTTATCTTATTATCCATCGTTTTTTTGGACATTTGCACGTTTGGTAATTTTCAAGCAAAATAATATTTGGAAGCAGAGCGCTTAAGAGATCCTTTTTAGATGAGTTGTATTTAGCTTCAGTTGTTATAATTCAACGTGAGTTATTCTTTTTGGATTGGTCATATTGGTCAATTGGGTCTCGAGATTGAAGCGGCGGAGTTTCAACCTAGGTGCAGGAGCCAAGGTGAATTTCCTGAACGTTTTTGGTTTCACTATCCTCAGAGTGTTCGAGTGTGGGTGGAAGATCCGAAGTTCTAATATTTTTGTACTGCTGGTTCCGTTGGGTTGGAATTACCCTGTATAAGGTTGATTTTTGTACACTTGCTGGTAGCTACCGTGGTAAGTTTTTTTATTTTCTAACTCCTCGGACCATACATTTTGAAGCAGTTTTGTGTCATTTTGGAACACTTGAGGTGTTCATTTCTTCGCGATTTTTATCGACGCACTCGGACAGCTGTTTGAGCTGTTCTTAATTATTTTTTAACACCACCGAAGATTGGCAAGGATCGACAACATTTACATTTTTATATTTTTTTGATCTCGTTATTTATAAGTAAATTTAAATACACTGTGTTTATTAAACTGTTGTTTTCTTTCGGGGAAGCTACTCTTGCAGTGATTGTTTTGCTGAAGCCACTTTCTCGCTTCCGCACTCTTCAGTTAGCTTTAACATCGTGGGCATTCTACACAGAAATAAAACTGTTTTTTTTGTATCCAGCGTGTGGAAGAAATTCAATTTTCCCGCAAGGGAAGAAAGAATTTTTATTTACACCTTGTTTATTTTATCTCTCCATTAATTTTGACATTGTTTTTATATAGGTACCTAATAATACATAATAATAAAATATAGTTTGATAAATTGTAGTTTTAATAAATTATTTTAGAATGTACATTAGAATTGTCCACAAAACTCACTCACTCATTCATTCACTACCTCCCTCGGTAACCTTTTGCAAAATGAAAAACAAGAAGCTCGATTGGTTGACTTTTTTATACCAAAAATATGAAAAACACAACAAAACCAAATTAACACAACAAAATTGAATAGTTTTGTGTTGTATATCAAAGGCACTGTACTCGTAATATTCTATTATTACATACTTATTGGTTATGCGTTTCGGTTTGTGAGACCATAATCATACCAAACTACAATTTAAAAAAGTTAAAATTAACAGATTGACTTCTTTTACCTTATATAGAGTAGAACGGGGTCACCCTGGTCAGTTTTTTTTGGAAAGCTCGTGCGGCCGTATTCTTCAAGCAATTTCGACAAATAAGTGTTCGTTAGATAGATAATTTATCTAGGAATATTTCTACCGCACAAAGTTTTTCTCTAGCACAGATAAGTTCGAAGCTAACACAGAAAAACCGAAAGTACTTATTTTCGCCTTTTTAGGAATTTGGGGGCACGATAGGTCACCATTTTTAAGATGAAATAAAACCACAAAAACATTTTTAAAATTGGTGCTTTTGTTTTTAATTGAAGAAAATTAATATTGTAAAAGATAGAATAATTGCTAAATCTAAGAAAAAGAGGTTTCCGTTGACGGCCATGAGGTAGAAAAATATTTAAAGAAAAAAAATAGTAAAAAAATTAACAAAATGTAAGAAACATTAACACTAAAACATTAAAAATTAACACAATGTAAAAAACAAGTTTCTTTCTGAGTTTTTACTTGTTCACGACCTCTTCTCCGACTCTTGCACTGGTGTGGCACTAGGACGGCCACGTTTGCGCTTAGGCGCATTTTTAGCGGCTTCCTTTGCCTTTTCTTTTTCGGCCGATTTTTGCCGTTTTTCGAAGAACTTCTGCCTCTTTGCTACCTCTCTTTCTATTTTTTTCTCAGCTGCCGATTTTTTTCTAGCTTCTTGAATAAACTTCTTCTGAGCTGCAGCTAATTGCTCAACGCGTAAAGACTCCAGCATCTCTGGATCAGTGAGGAGTGCAGCCTTACGACGTTTCCGACCCCTAGTCGATGCTTTCCTTAGTGCAGCTTTGGGAAATAGTCGAAAATCTTCAATCGCGATTGTTTGGTTGAGATTTGAGCTCGAGACTTCAACTTTGGTCCCAATATCAAGGTGCTTTAATGTAATGTTAGAGAAACCGATTGGATCCTGAGTTGATGGACCAGGCACTGGAACGGAAGTCGATAGATCGGGAATTGGCTCGGCATTTGATAGACCTGGCATTGGATCGGCATTCAATGAATCGGCAGCCCCTTCGCTTTCATATGGACGGTCAGTTGCGGTTGCTGCCATGAAATCGTCTTCTGTAAAAATGTCACGATTGAATGGCCAAATGCCAGTAGCTTTAAATCCCGAAATGATATTCATCGTCGAAGCACCTTTAAGTATCGGTTCACTAACCAGTTCGGCAATAATATCGATGGTGATGGGAACGGCAGAATTGTTTAACATCCATGCTTTGCATGAATTGTCAAAATAGGTTTTTAATGGCCCAAACACACCTCTATCTAGTGGCTGCAATCGATGGCTGGTGTGTGGAGGTAGCGTCAACACCTCGATATTATTCTGAACGCAGTAGTCCAACCCAGCAATTACCATGTGCGATTCGTGGTTGTCCATTATCAGCAAAGTTTTTTCGCTGTTATCTCTGACGGCGTATTTTTTAAAATGGTGCAAAAAATCAACAAAAGTGTTGCTGGTCTGCCATCCCGATCCATTCGCTACACCTTTTGCTTCGGGAGTGCCACGTAGGAGAAATTTATCTTGGTATTTAAATCGTGGGTATATGAAAAAAGGAGGAATTCGATCGCCTCCAGCGGAAACAGCGAGTGCAAGAGTGATATTTGTACCGCGTTCACCCGAACTTATTGCTCCTACGCATCTGGTACCTTTTGGCGCCACAACAAATTTTGTTTTATGCACCGTGCTGAGCCCAGTTTCATCTATATTCCACACATTGCTCGCACGGAATGTATACGATTGGCGCACAGCTTCATGTGTGTCGAAGAATGCGTCAACGACGGGTTTGTTGAACGCTGAAGCTCGATCAATCGATGTTTGAACCGGACGACGCAGACTCAAGTCAGGATGGCGTTTCATGAAGCCACCAAGCCAATCTCTACTAGCACTCGGTTCTTCATCAGATGTTCTCGGGAACCAGCTTTCAGGAACCTGCTTGATGGTTTTCACTTCCTTCAATTTGCACGCAAATTGGTAGGCAAGATATCGAATTTGCGGATATGAGAGACCGTAAAACATATTAGCCGCCTTCACTAAATAGTCTCGCAGCATCTTCTCCTGCTCGTCATTAAATATCTGGAGAATGTAGCAACGATGTGAAAAAAACCAAAAAAATTACGCCAATCAATAAATTAGATACTCACTCGGAAGATCTGACGCGCTTGCACTGAAGACGAATGCTTTCCTTTTACTCGGGCGCGCAAAGTTTCAAATGGAATATTAAATTTTTTTGAAGCACCTCGCACACTGCCGCCAGCCTGGACAGCCTCAATGGCTTTTTTTATATTCTCTTCGCTCTGTGTTGGTGTTTTGCGTACATAATTACGCACCATTTTGCTGAAAACACAATTTAAAAGAATTTAATGATACCGAAAATAGTGACCTATGGTGCCCCCAAATGGCTGACCTGTGGTGCCCCACACAGCTCATTTTACATGTTGGTGTCAGCATTTCGGCAAAAAACAAAAATATCAAGAAAACAACACCATATTCGTATTAAGTGTGAAATTTTACATGAAATCCACTCACATGATATTTTTTCACGTTCAGGTAATGCACTTCACCTGGCAGAGAAAATAATACTTTTGTCAGAAGAAAAACACGATTTTCATTGTTGACACCGTAACTAGCCTGCCTGATGCATGGTGACAGCCGAATGACACCCGTGAACGTCAATCGTCACCATAGGTATTTACAAAAAATATAACCTACGCCCTCCGGAATAACATGGCGGAGGTAGTGCCACATACCTATCGTGCCCCCTGACCAGGGTGACCCCGTTCTACTCTACTGCCATGTTTGATGTGTAGAATTATTTGATTTACCTAAAGTACTTTGTTTATTTTTGTTTTCCATTATTTTGATGCATTACGAGTCATTCAGATTTAACGTTGAACCTAAAAGGTAAAATTTAATTAAATTGTAATTTTTACCTTTCACATAGCAACATGAAATGCTGGCCTAAAGTTTACTTCAAGGGTAGGTTTATTTTAGAAACTTCTTTGCATAGTAAAACGTCTTTAATTATATTATCATTCGTTGTTCTTAAAACTTCGTTTGATCGACTTCCTTCTAGGTCATACAAATTAATCATCAATTGATATTGGAAAATAAAGCTCGTACACTAGAATTCAATTGTCAAAACTTCATACGATGATAAATCCATTATTTTAATTATTAAAATTTTGGTTATTTGAAGTTGGCAGTGAATACATTATCCTATGTATTTAGCATAGGGCAGAGTCCCCACCACCGCTTATCCCCACCCCTCTTCTTAACAACCTTAATTGGGGCCCAACGATTACAAATTCATTTCTTTAAAAATAAAATTATTCCACTGAGCTACTCGTCGCAATACATACATTTCAATCAAGGATGAAAGGTGAACCACCAACACATTAAAGAATTAAAGTTTAATTAAAATAATTAAAGAATTTTGTATTTTACAGTTGTATGGTGTTGGTTGTTCACTTTTTATCTCCTGATTGACACGTATGTAGGTATATAAGGTAAAAAAGAAGTCGATCTGTTAATTTTAGCATTTTTAAATTGTAGTTTGGTGTAATTATGGCCTCACATGCCGAAACGCGTCACCAATAAGTACTATATAATAATAAAAAGATAGGAGTACGTACAGTGCCTTTGATGTACAACACAAAACTAAAATTATAACTCGGAATAGAAGAACAAATTTCATAAAAGTGAATACATTGAACCTTGATTGTGAACATTTCTGGTCACCCCCTAAAAATGTCCTATGGGAAATTCATTTCGAAAAGCTAAATTGTTATCCGTTATGTCGGTGTTTCCAACATACAGTAAGATGTCGTCCTCATTAGTTACTTCTTCTTCGCCGAATTCTTTTTTTTCCTTTATAGCTATATTTTGCAATACTGCGGTAGCACATATCACAGCATTGGAAGTCTCCATTTTTGTCGATAAAACTCGACGAAGACAAGGACAGAATTTCTTGTTGAAATGTGGAAAATATTATATGCAACTTCTTGAGCAGTGCGGGGTTGCAGTACATAACTTAATAAATAATTCCTGCATGCATATCCACTATCTTCCAATAACAATCCCAAAAGTTGACCTTGCTCAAATCAAACCCGAACTGCCCTCCTGTCAAATATAACACTATCGTGTGTTGCACCAGGATGTCTGACTACAAATCTATAATTTCTAATTTTGGACCAGAAACTACCTACAAAATTGTTAAGTTATACTGAATGTCACTTTCAAAAATTAAATCCATTATTTGCGATCGCTAATATATACGAGGGTAGATCAATAAGTACCCGCGTTAGGAATGAAGAAGCAAGTTTTTCTCAATTTTTTTTTTCTATTTTCGAACGTAATCTCCTTTTAGTGCAATACACTTTTTCCAACTTTTCTGCCATTTCTTTAAGCCCTTCAAAAATACGATTTGTCAAACTCTTCAAAATAAGCTTCTGTTTCGACGATATCCTCCGCTTTAGAGCTGAATTTTTTTCCACCAAGCCACTTTTTCATGTTGAGGGACATAAATAAGCCGCAGGGAGCCAAGTCGAATGGGTGCGACAGCAATTTGTAGTGCAGTTCGTGCAACTTGGCCGCGGCAATCCTGGATAAATGTGCTGGTGCCTTATCGTGGTGAAACAGCAATTTTTTTCTTAGCCAAATGGAGCCGTGTTTCCTTCATTTTGTATCGAATCGGTCCAATAATTTACTGTAGTACTACCTTATGATCGCTCTTCCTTTCTGTAAAGAGTCCATGAGGATTATTCCCTTGGAGTCCCAAAAACCACGTCTGCCAGGCTGCCGCAGCTCTCCTCATATTACCCCTCATCAAAAACAGATGTACGACCACGTTTAAATTCATTGAACCAATATCTTGTGGTTATCATAGATGGTGAAGTGTCCCCATAGACAGCACCCAACTTTGTTTCCATTTCTTCGCATGTTTTTCCATTCAAAAATAAAATGCAAATAACGGATCGATATTGTTCTTTTTCTATTTCATCGAGAAACACGCAACACGTGTGAAATAATTGGCTGCCCAATAAAAACTAACTCATGAAACAGTCTGAAATTTAGTATGGTGTCGTGTAACAGATGGTAGTACACGACGGTAATACTAACTTCCCTTAGCAACGCCACCTGTCTTCAAACACGGGTACTTATTGATCCACCCTCGTAAGTTCCATCTACACATCCTGCAACTGATGGGAACCTACGGATATCATAAAACAGCTCTGTAATTTTTCTTTGTTTTGCTGGCGTTTCTGGAAACTTGATGTAATTTGAACTTATCGCTGGCTTAAAATTATAAGGTTCTATGTTACATTTTTGGCACTTTATGAGTTATTGCTACCACACGGTTCTATGGTGCACATACAACATTTTAATTAATATAACGATAATATGAGAAGTCTAGAAATGGTTTTACAGGTACTTTTACAAAGTTCTATGTGCTGAAAATTTCATTTCACTAAAACAAAGTTGTATGTTAAACTTAGAACCTGATGTTTGTTATCTAGAATGTTAGAATGCAACAACAAAGTTCTATGTTATTACATACAACTTTGTGTCTGCAATAAGAAATTGTGAACTATGGAAAACAGACATTGAATCATTTTATTTGCATTTTTAACTAAGCAGTATCTTATCTTCAGAAACAAAAAATTTAGTGTCTTGCGTTGTGTGAAAATTACCAAAAATGTTTAAGTTTTCGCAGTTTAACATTGAAAGGTAGTGAATCGTCCTGTGAATTACAGTTTGTGTTTAACTAGAATTAAATTGAAATTGCAAAAATTATAATGGAAATGCCGACTAATAGCCAATACGAAGGTAAATAACTTATAAGTTTTTTTCAGTTTATGTACTTTAACTATTTTAACCTTTATACATATATTTTTTGTATAATAAAAACTTGATATTTTCATTTAAAACGTTTTATTCTCATTAAATTTAGAGTACTCCAGCTCTGGAGAGTCATCATCAGCACCTACAGTAAATTATGAAGTAGATGATATTGTCGCGTGTAGGGGGTGGTTTACCCTTAACCACACTTGGGGGTAGCTCAGTTGGTGGTGTAGCTCATAATAAAAACCAATAGACTTTATAAAAATAACTATATTAAAATAAAATAAGATAAACTGTACAAACTTAAAATTAGCACTTACCCTAAAATTACAATCATCATCTTAGGGATGGAAAGATTGACCATCTTGGGAGCTAAAGGCTGCTGCGTGGTGTTCCAAAGTGGTTCACTCGCGAGACTCCTTTCGAGACTCTTGCGAGACTAATTAATTATTTTTCCAATTACTTTGATCAATCTTTCCACACCCCTACTCTTATCTTGATCGACCCCGTTGATCGACATTTTCCGATATCGATCGTTTGGGGTCATCACCTTCTTATCAAATTGACACGCCTTGTGCCGGTAGCGGATGTGTCACTGGTCACTCCCCTTATGGAATGTACCGAATATGGAAATTCTATACTTCCTTGCAATCGTTATTACAATTTAACTTAAGCTTTTACATTCTTGATTTATGATTATAAAATATTTTTATAAAAATGTAAGATTATTTTTTGAGTGTGACAATATCTTTAGTTGTGATGATAGCATCTTCGACATCGTTTATAAGCCAACTTCAGACTGTGAAGAATCTGCCGATCCAAAACTAATTGAAGAAAGCCCATCTAGTATTATCTGCCGATCCAAAACTAATTGAAGAAAGCCCATCTAGTATTATATTTAATGAAGCAACTGTAACCAGTAAGCAAATTTGGATATTTTGGATTTTTACTTTCATAAACTAAAATCTTTCAATTTTCAAAGTTCTTCTTATCTTGGTTTCTATATCAATCAATTAATTTAGAAATATAATTTAAACTACTTTTGCAAGCCGTAGTTTAATTCCTCCTAATAAACAGGAAGCAATTAAAGCAATGCTTTCTTTTATGCCACAACAAGACAGGAACTATTACAAAGTAATTCTGCCACAACCTCAAGAAGAAGTTGCAAAACGGAAACGGAAAAATAATAAGAAAACCACACCAAAAAGACAAAATTCTAAAAAATAAATTAAGCCAGTTTACCACCATAATTTTAGTTTTTTAATTTAACTTGCAGCGATGTTTCTTTCTTTTTATAATGTTTTTTTTTATATTTATTAAATACTTTTAAGTTCTATGTTACCATTTTTATTTATAATAAACAATTATGATAAAACAAAGTTCTATGTTATTTTTGAGGCCCCTATAGAATTCAAAGTTACCGCCCATTATGCTTGATTTTGTTAAATATTAGACAGCAATTAATTATTTAAACAGGTAGTAAGTTGAATTTCGAATATATTAAATATAACTACCATCATAGCCAACTTCCAAAATTTCAAACGCGTTTATCTCTGCTCCAATGCATTGTAACATAGAACCTTATAATTTTAACCCAGCGCTTTGTTTGGCAAGAAAAAATGATACTCGTTTAATAAATCGGCATACAGATGATTGGCTAAGTAAAACCTCTTACATCGGTATGAACTTTCTACAATTTTCTTGTATTATTGTCATTGAAAAAATTATATTTTTAATTATGCTTACTTGAAAACTTCCACTTGTGGAAAGAGTGGTTCTATGATGATTCTGATCTACCAGTGGTAAAATCACTGAGATAACACACTGTTTAGAAAACCTATAGCGAGCACGAAAGTCAACCTCGGAAAAATATTCGACCGGATTTTTTCTATCACGTATATATCGCTTTGGTAGGCGATCTGGTCGAAGTTCAACTTCTTCTACCATTTCCATGTAGTCATAAAATTCATCCATTTCAATTAAACAATTAATTAAAAGCTGTCACAAATACTTGGTTTAAATTTAAATTCAAACGAAACTGACATAATATTAAGGAAATGACCAAATATCCCTGTTCAAGTATTTCTTTCCCTATAGTATTCACGAAGCAACGACTATGAAATGCACTGATAAAAATCGGTTACTCAGTGGTAAGGGAATATTTCATAAGTAAGGTTCTAATGGTGGGTTTCATAAAGGTATCTTAAAATTTAAACTAATGAGAAAGAAATGGAGGAACCAGAAAGATGGAAGATCAAATTTTTCTGATCACCTTATCCTCCTGGACCATCATGCTAAGGAGGAGGACACGGAATTCCTACACATATGCGAAAAGGGCAACGAGATGAACCGTTTGGAGGCCATCGAAATTTAAAAAATCTTGAAGAACAACCCAGCGACTCTCCTCAACGAACAGCTGGACCTTTTGGGTGGAACGCTGATCGATACTTGCGTCGACCTTGCAAATGTTGATTAATAAACACTCACGATTTTATCTCCCCACAACCTTTAGTCTCATATTTTATTTTAATATTTTAACATTTCCTTCGTACTGAAAGATGGCTTAAAACGCCGAAACATGTATACGTAATTGTTATTGTTATACAATTTAGTTTAGTAAACATATTGTTTGTTTTACAGTAAAATTTTTTTGTTTTGTTTTTAACAACACTTGCCTTTTTACTTGCCTTCGTGGTATCGTCTGCAAACAAAATTACCTTATGACTATTGCTTGGAGTGCTATCTACATTTATGTCATTTATGTAAATCAAAAATAGCAGCGGTCCCAAAATAGAACCTTGAGGTACTCCATGGGTAATAAGCTTTGGTTCTGAAAATTCTCCTTCATATGCTGTTCTTTGGAACCTGTTTAATAAGTAGCTTGCTATTAGTTTTAAAGCTTCCTGTTTTAGTCCACATTGTTCTAATTTGTAAATTAGAAGATTGTGTGAGACACAATCAAATGCTTTCGAGAGGTCACAGAAGATTGCTCCAACATGGTCTCCCCCCTCAAAGCCCACTATTATATATTCCATTAGAGTATTTATTGCATCTGAAGTCGATTTCTTTTTTCTGAAACCAAATCGACACTCGTTAAGGATGTTATTTTTTTCCAAATAATTTCTTAACTGGTGTTCGAGGAGGTATTCAAAAATCTTTGATATTATTGGAATCAAAGAAATCGATCTGTAATTATTAGCATCCGTTCTACTACCCTTTTTGAAAAGTGGTATTACTTTCGTAATTTTCAGACAACTGGGATAAACTTGTTCTTTAATGCAAGCATTGAACAGTTTTGTAAGACTTTTTATAAGCTTCGTGTTCATGTTATATATGTCTTTACTATTCTTGTTTTTTAGTTTCTTTATTGCATCTCTAACTTCTATTAAAGAAACTTCGTTAAAGTTAAAAGACTTCTGTGTTGCTCTACCAAATGAGCTACTTTTATGTATGTCTAACGTATAGGGCTTATTTATGGAAGTAATTATATCATTGGCTATGTTAACAAAAAAAATATTGAAATCGTCTGCTTTAATGCTTACCTTAGAGCAGCGGTTCCCAAACTTATTTATGTCACGCCCCCCTTCTACCAAAAAAAATTTTCAGCGCCCCCTTTAAAAAAAAGGTAGCTTTCGCCCAAAACTTTTTTTTTCAATTTTTCACGACATCAAAAAATCACACAAAAAAAAACAACTTACTTAGGTTATTTCAATGTGGCGGATGAGCTTGCATGAATTTCACAAGGTTTCCAATTCTTGGCTTAATATTAGAAATTGCACAGCGTAATTCGCTAGCAATATTAAGTTCATTTTGGTACTCCGTTTTTCACTTACAACAGCAAACCGTTTTAAAGATATAGGTGGGTATCAAATACATTAAAAAATGAAAAAATTTTCAACTACACAGGTAGGCCGCGCCCCCCTATTCAGGTCTCTACGCCCCCCACTTTGAAAACCACTGCCTTAGAGTGTATGTCATTTGTACTCTTTCTGTAGCTGTTTACAATTTCCCACGATGCCCTAGCTTTGTTATCAGCCTTTGTTAGGTATTTCGTATTGGCTAACTTTTTTACCTTCTTAATTTCAAACCTATAATTTTGTCTGAACTTTTTTACTTCCTCTTCGTGTATTGATGACACATTGTTTTTCAACCGCAATAAAACCAAATTTTTGCGTCGATATGTGACAATGGATCCAGAGTCCAATCGGCAGTCAGCTTAGTGAACTGCACGCGACGAACCCAATCCAAAGCAAGGAAAAAACAGAGCAGTCGACTGGCAAGGTTATGGCTTCTGTATTTTGGGATGCGCATGGTATATATTGTTCATCGATTATCTTATGTTCAACTATGTTGAATTATTAATAAATTAATCTGTTTAATCGTTGTTTATTAAAAAATTGTGCAATTACCAATTTCTTTTAACATATCATACATAATGTATTTTATTAGCGAAAAAGTAGTTATAGTATAGCGGTTCTATGACACTTTCTCCATTTTTGGTTTACTATAATACGTTAGAATGGAATGATTCGGTGGTTATTTTCCATGCGATAACTTGATTAAATTAATTGATTTTATATTAAATAACTTCACCTTATTATATTTAATATCTTTTCTTATATTATGTAATGAATTAACACAAGTTAGCAAAGTTGTAAGTTTTAATAAATCAATATGTTTTGCTATTATCAGTAAGCTGAATCATTCTGAAAAGGAATATTTACTTACTTTCGACAATAATTAATCTTTTCTAATAACTTCCAAGTTTTTTATGCGCAACAAAGACGATATTCTATTCTATAATAACAACAACGGTCAGACATGTAATTGTTAGTAAGTACCTAGATTCTATCATGTTAAGACGGAATTGGAAATTTTTATGCCAGGTGAAGAAAATTAAATTGCAATGTATAAAATTGAAGAAATTAAAGCATTACTTATGGATTGTACCACTATATTCATTTTATTGGTACATATCTTTGATAGTATGTTTAGACTTATGGAAAACTAATAAGTATTTTAATGCGAATAAAATCAGTGTGATTGGTGACTTTATTTGTCTATGTGTTTCATCGGTTTGTATAATTTCAAAAACCGTTTTTTATCTAACATACAAAAAAAGCTTCGACACATTTTTGGAAATTCTTAAAGAACCAGACATTCACTGTACAGATAAAACTAAGTTACGTGTCAAGTGCAGTGTGATTGCAGCAATTAATGTAATAATGTTGACAATTTACGTAACTTATGTGAGGTCGCTAAACGACGAGTGGAATAGCGATATATTCGTATTCATACCCTTCACTATAAATAATTTTTTAGGAGAAATGGAAACTCTTTTTATTTATTATAATTTCGAAAAAATTATGAAAAAATTTCAAATTATAAACACAAAACTCAAAATTATTTCTAGAGATACGAGTACAAGAAAATATGAATTGATTGATATTCGGGAGACTATAAAAACTTACAATAATTCCAATAAAGTTGCAAAATTGGCAAATTCAATTTTTCAAATGCAAGTTGTAGCAGCTTGTGGCATTAATTTAGTTTACTTTTCCAATACCTGCTACTATGTTATATCTTCTGCTAAAGTTGATGGCGTCACCATTGGCAATTTCGATGCAACATTTATTTCGAGTGTATGCTTTTCATCTTTAGTAAATGCTGTACATTACATCTCCATCATAAAACCTTGGGTATCGACGACTAAAACAGTAAGTTTGATTTGTTAAAATTAAAAAAATTTTAATAGTGACAGTGACAATAGAACAGATAACAGATTACATAAAAAATCTTTGTAAAATATCCATTTTGCAATTAAAACGAAAGATAAATTGATAAGCATCTACGAGTAGATACATTGATCGAACTCAAATTATTCTGGTGTGGTAGGTACATACATTCAAGTTTCTAGTACCTAATATTGAAAATAATCAATACATAATATTATTATGTGTATAATATAAAAATCTTTCGTATTACTGGAAAATATCATAGCAACAATAATATTTTACTTTCAAATTGCTTTTTTTTTACAATCGTCAAAGAGACCTACTGTTTAATGTGGGCTCAAAATTATGGAAAACTCAATGTACATCTATTTTAGCAGAATTCTTATAGGAAAATTAATTAAATTACCATTTACAAAACTTTATTTCTAATAAATACCTACTTTCGTTTTTAAACAAAATTTTTACCAAAAATCAATTATTTACGTATTTATAATATTCAGTGGTTGGTTTAACAAATTAACACCTTAAATCAACAAATATGTAATCTATTTAGATTAAAATCTAAAACACATGATTATTTATAAATTAATATGCTGAGTGGTCAGTTCAACAAATTTAAATTCTCACAAAAATTTATATCATTACTATACATTAGCATGATCAATAAAGCGGTCGTTTTTACAAAATCAAAAACAAAAGAAGAGATCGTACCATAGCGTATCCAAAAACGCATCATTTGGTTACTTCAACATTTTTCTGAAAGCTGTCTCATTTGTAAATTTTACTTACGATAAGTTAAAGTAATTATCCAATTATTATTTACATTTGCCAAAAATAGGGTATTTGACTAAAATTTAAAAACCTCATGAAATGATGCTTATGTGTATGTACTTAACACATGTGGAATTATTTTTCAAAAAATTTTAATCCAAAGCACCAAAAATTAATGTTTAAAATTTAAATTAAAAATGCTTAGTTTAAACGCTCATTTGTGATCACGTGGTGTTAACTTCTTGCACGAGGAACACTACGAATTTGGAGTGTAGTGGTTTAGGTCGGTTCGATGTGTACACAACGTGGGGTCCTGCTACTAGATAATACGGCGTTTTCGGGTGATGGCCTCATGCTTTTCGCTTAGGATGATGAGTTTAGATCTCGGGTGTAGGAATATGGGGTTTTTTGAGTCGACGTATTTGGAACAATTCACCACTAATGGTAAATTTCCGTTTTGACATTGCTAATTTACTTATTGCGCCGGTCGATGATTACGGTAGCGTAGATTGAAAAATGCATTTGTCCCCCGCATCTAAGTTTAATTTGATCCTTTCAACCGAACGGTTCAACAAATCTTCTTCGTAAGACGTTTCATCACGGAATTCATAGCATTCTTCTAAAGGCGCAATTTCAAATTTAGCATTTTTGATGTGTTTGTAAATTGGTGATGTGATTGTTCATCTCCATCAAAGTTCCAAGTGGTTCTTGTGAAACTAACCCCATCGCGCAGCCCGCATGGTTTTGGTCAATCTTGCGATTGAAACGATATTTTCTCTCGCCAGCTGCGTTCATAGTTTATCGCGTCGTTTAAATATTTGTCTTATTGAAGCCGAATTTGTTTAAATTCAATCCAAGATTTCCCAAAACGACCAAACATGGAACGAAAGCTGGAATTGTTGTAGACTAAACGAGAAAATCACTTGAGAAGAATACAATTATGTTATGACGCAGCAGTTCAATTCAAACGTGATACTTCTAACCTACCGAGTAAGTCGTGGCGGTGGAGTTTGCTGTTATGTTCATCAAAGCTTTAAATACAAAATAATAGAAACTGATGACTGCGATGAGGGTGTTCTGGAACAACTCTGGCTTAGTGTGTCACTTAAAGGAAAATCATATGCTTTGGGTACTCTGTACCGTCCTCCAAATGCTCCAGTATCAACTTTTCATCACTTGGAAGAAGTTCTATCCAAATTACATGTGGAATATGAAGGTATCATTATGTTAGGTGATTTCAATGTTGACTGGTTAGTAGACTCCAGGCAATCACAGTTGCTGAAAGACATCCTGTCATCATTTAATCTCACACAAATAGTAAACGAGCCTACTCGAATAACTGACATGACATCCACGTTAATCGACCTCATTTGCTTAAACGATAGCATCCCTTTTACCAATGTTGGGTCTTTCGATGTAAATGGAATATCTGATCATAAACTAGTACGTTGTAATTTAACTTTTCCTGTAGTCAATTCTCAAGTCAAATCTATTACCTTTAGAAACCTTAGCAAAATTAATGTTGAAGAATTTGCTAGAGATGCAAATAATATAGACTGGTCTTTCTCGAAAGGCATTACCGACATAAACGAGAAACTAGAATTTATAAATTCTATGATAATTCAATTGTTTGATGTCCACTCTCCGCTTCACACAACGAAAATTGGCACCCCAAAACCTGGATGGCTAACAGACACGATCGACTGCATGATTAAGCTCCGTGAGAAAGCTTACAAAAAATATTCCAAGACTAAATCAAGTGCTGACTTCAGTTATTTTAAGGAACTCCGAAACTTAGTAACTCAAGCTATCCTAAATGAAAAAAAAGCATATTCTAAATACCAAGTGGAAACAAACCAACACAACCCACAGAAACTCTGGAAATTTTTTTACTTACTATTTATTACTAAATACATATTATTTCAGATATTAATTATTTACTAGCTCATAATGCTGAGTGGTCAATTTAACAAAAATTGACTTATATCCACAAAAAGTTTATACATTATTCGATATTACATTAGTATAAAAAATAAATCGGTCGTTGTCACATAATTAAGTACCAATCAGAGATTACATAATGTTTCAAAGTGTATCTAAAAACACAACAATTGGTTACCTTAATATTCTTTTGAACATTGGAAATTTTTTTGCAATTTCAAATTTTTCTTACGATAAATCAAAAAAATTATTTACATATTCTAAAAATGTTGTTGGCTCAATTCCAATTCTTCTAAGCACATTTGCGTGTAGCTTTATAATCGTGAGAGAAATGTACATGAAAAGTGATTTTAATAAAGCGGTTAAAGTTGAAGAATCAATAGTTTTCACCAGTTGTACCTTAAATTTATATTCTAAAATTGTTCTGTATTATTTCAACAGTAATAAATTTACAAAAATATTAAACTCTTCAGTTGAGAAAATTTTCAATCAGCGTAGAAATCGTAGCAGTATTTTTTGTATACTCGACAACATTTTTTATCTCTTGCACAAATATTTTGTTGGAAAACATACCAAACGTTATTTTTGGGATGATGATCAAAATTTTAAGTATGTTCTCGGTTTTTCTAGAAACTGTCATAATAAGCGTTATACTGCAAAAAAATCAAGAAGAAATCGACGAAAATTTAATACCGAAGAAAAAAAAGCTTGGAGAACAAATAAAAAATCTGGTAAATGCACAATATGAACTAAAACGATTTGCAAAATTAGCCAAAGAAGTATTTCAAATATCGCTTTTGCTTAATACGCTATCGGTTCTTTCGTTGCTTGTGGGTGAAACGTATTTTATTTTTACATTTTTGCGTGGAGCCAAACATATACCAATACTAAGCTGTTTATCAATAATTCTTTTTAACGTCACGATCGTTCTAACACTCATAATCCAAATAAAATCGTGGAGTTCTACCAGCAATAAGGTGAGTTTAACTTGCTCTTTCTATTTTTGGCATCTTCCTCTTGTTTACCGTGCGATTAGGAAAAATAAAATACACGGTAGTAACTGAAATATTTTTTATATGGACGGATATGGATATGACGATTTCGGACGGAAGTGGCGTTCACGATCCAATTTGCAACTGTCAACTTCAATTGTGACATCTAATAAATTTTTTAGATTAAAAAACAAATATTTAATTAATTTGGTTAAAAATAAAATTTTAAGTTGGTATATTTTATAATTATGTTTTTTTTTTACTTGAGGTGTTAAGTTTTATATTGGTTTCTTAACTTCTCAAAGTGCAAATACTTCAGGAACTAATTTAAATAGAGCAATGATATCATGTCAATAAAGATTCTGAAAAATAGTTCCAAAATAATAATTTTGGTATTGCAATAGGTAAAAGGGCTCTCACACAACGTCAAACAATTTTTCTTCAACCTCATGTGAAGGTTACAGGCACTCATTTTTTAACTAATTGTAACCTCGCTAGTGGTTTGAAACCAAAATTAGTACTGTGATATTATTTTTAAATTTTTTTAAATTTTTGTGTAAATTAACACTAAAACTTATTGAAAAATTAGCTTGTACTTTATTAATGAACGTTGAATCGATAATAAAAAAGCCCGGTAAGAAATATTTTTTAAGTACATTATTTATACATCAGGAAAACATAAAAAGCACACAAATATGCACGTGTTATAAAAAGCAATTAAAATAAAAGAAATGAAAATGTGAAAAAGTAAATAACGCAAGCGGATCCTGGAAAGATTTCATTACAGGATCTGCAAAGATATATGATAAAATGAACTCCTGTTATTGTGCAGTTGAAAGGAGGGGCTGGTGGTATGTTGCAAAAGTTAGCTCCACTACAAAAAATGATTGTGTCATTAAAAAATATATAAAAAATAAGCATTCTAATGCTATTATCGAGAAACTCGAATCTAATAAGAGTAAAAAACAAATCAAGTTACGATCTTACTATTCAGATAAGTAATACCTAATAGCGGACGGGATTGATCCCCGAACGATTGGTCCCCGGACGATTGATCCACAGCGGACGATTGATCCAGCTGTTTCTCTAATTTTTGGTTCTACTTATTATCTATTTATTATTAATTACAACTCAATTCGATGTTTTGTAGGGCGTAATGCAATAAAAATTATACCAACCCTAATATATCTATATCACACAGGTTTGCTAACGAACTCCTTTCCACACTGATATCATAAACTATTAACACTAATAATTCGTTTGTTGCAGGCTAAAAAGACAGCAACTTATATTCACGACATTTGGAATAAATACGCCAGTGAAAATTTAGTTGATTCAAATGTGAATCACTTACAATTAATTTCTTTTCAACTGCTGAATACCCAGTTAAATTTCACTGCTTATGGATTTTTTCCACTTGATTGGACACTGTTACATGCGGTGAGTACCTAGTTGAAAATAGCAATCATAACATTGTAATTTAAGTTAATATAAACGGATAGTTTTATTAGACACTTAATTTAAATGTTTAATTATTGTTAATAGTGTAATGGATCCTTGATGAGTTCCTGTTATATTTCGAAAACTAATTATTCATACTTTGCAGATTATTGGAACTGTTACATCCTATGTTGTTATACTGATTCAATTCGAAATGGAATAAATTAAAATTAACTGTAAAATTATCTTAAAGCACCGATATTAATTTATTGAATAAATTTTAATAATTTTAACTGTCTATTTTTCATGATTTCTACATTATTTTTCCATTTAAGGTTACAATAAAATGTGTAATTCATGTGACAGACATGATCGACCCGACCACATCTGAATAGGCCTGACTACATCAAACCTAATCTGACTTGATCAAGCATGACAAGACCTTCACAATAAGAGTCTTAACACAGACAATCACTTAATTTTACACCCAAAATGTCAGGGGCACTTGCTCATGATGAAAAAAATATTTTTGGTGACAAATAAATCGTGCTTTTGATAGGTACACAACTATTTTGTGTTATAAGATTAAAGGATTTCGGGATCGTGGAAAATTCAATCAAACGACAATGATTTGTTGAGTCAACGTTTCGGACAACTTTATGTTTCCATCTTCAGGACTGGAATTGAAAAGAACACATTATCCTAGCACTTTACAGAAGCTAAGTACACTCACCTCACAAAACAAGATGTAAATTAGTTTGATAAATAATAAGATCGAAAAAAGGTAGGAGAGACATAAAATCAGTGACGGCTACAATCAACGATGTCAAAACAATAAAATTTACAATGTAAAAATACAAAAAAGTCACAAACATTTAAATAAATTAACATTAAGTGTAAATAATTCTCTCTAGTTAAAAGTCACATCGCTGATTGTAGCCGTCACTGATTTTATGTCTCTCCTACCTTTTTTCGATCTTATTATTTATCAAACTAATTTACATCTTGTTTTGTGAGGTGAGTGTACTTAGCTTCTGTAAAGTGCTAGGATAATGTGTTCTTTTCAATTCCAGTCCTGAAGATGGAAACATAAAGTTTTCCGAAACGTTGACTCAACAAATCATTGTCGTTTGATTGAATTTTCCACGATCCCGAAATCCTTTAATCTTATATTATTATTGTTTGGATGAGATTGATACTGTTATATTTTGTGTTAACTCAATTTCATGCGTAAGAGGATTAGTTTCAAATTCTTTTTCATGTTTATTACGCAGCCTCACAAACTTAAATGGTTTTTCAAATTTTATTAGAAGGAGTCACACAGGAAGATATTATGCAGTCGGCAGTGTCGTTTAAATTTTTCATATTCATTTAACCATCAAAATTCATTAAAGCACATTATATTGGTTAGGTTAGTTATTTGGTTTTCATGGTGAGTCATATTTAATTCAAATCTTTTTTAATGTTTTCTTGGGTAAATTTTACTTTTACCTCCAATCAACCAAAAAAATTGGATGTATGGTAATCGTGTTGAGAAACTTAAAGATCTAAAAAAAAAAAAATTTCAATCAAGTATATGAAATGGGAAAAGGAAATAAAGCGTAGTTTGAGTGAAAGGTTAGATAAAATGGGTGAGGAGATAAAAAAATCTGAGGAAGTAACAGTAAAAATAGAGGAACTAGTCAAGGGAAATAGAAAAAGAATAGAAAAGGCCTACCTCGAAATGGAGGAACAAACAAAACAAATAGACGAGAAGGTAAATAAGTCAGTTGAGGAGGTAAAAGTTGTTAGGAAAGATGTAGATATGAATTTTAAAGAGAGAATGAAAGGAATTCATGAAAAAATGGATAAAAAGATAGAACTACAAAGTATTAATCGTCAACAAGAAAGCGAGGATTTAAAAAGGAGATGGTTGAATTAAAGAAAAAAGTAGGAAGTTAGGGATCTCGGGGAAATGTTGAAACTGCACTTGACAAGAGATGTTGACATTGATAAATGTGGAAAATTTCATGGGGACGATAGAATAAATCCCAAAATATTCATTAAGGGGTTAGAGCAAAATTTAGGGCATCTAAAGATCAATCCAAAGGTAAAGAATATAATTAGGAATACCATGCAAGGGGAAGCGGGACTTGGTTCTCGATGATTGAGTATAAAATGGAAAATTTCACATATTTTAAAATATTATTCTTTAAAAAATATTGGGGAGAAGTAGAACAAAGCAAGGTTCGAGAAACAGTAATTTGGGGAAAATATAAGGGGTATGGCAAATCTCGTGAAAATTATGCAATACGTATTATTAATCAGGCTCAACAAGTGGAGCCGAGGTATGAAGAAAAGCAATTGGTGAAAGCAATAGCTAGCATTTCGAAAAAGATGTAGGAACTACAGTAGCAGTAGAAGGGATAATTACATTGGAGGAGTTTTTAGACTTATTAAAAAGATTTGACGAATCAGTAGAATTCAAGGTATATAATTTTAGGAATTTTAATCGTTTTAATCTTCAAAATAATAATGAAAATGTTAGGAATGAAAGGGCACCAATAGTGCAAGGTCAAAGGAGACCGGGAGAAAATACTCAAGGGGGTAATTATCCTCAAAGATATAATAACAATTATAAAAATAATTACAACAATAATGGTCATATAAATAACAATGAACAAAATCAACCAACGGGACAATTTGGAGGTGCAAGGGCTCAAAATAATAATGTAACGAGAGGAAGATGACGAGGTCGAAGTAGGTCAAATGAACAAAGGGGTTTTACGACGGAGAGTGAACGAACCATAAATGTAGTCCGGACCGAGTTAACGGAAGCCGAGACAAGTCAAAATGGATTAGGTGAAAGCATGAGCCAACGCTCGGGTTTTTAAGGGAGGACAGCCAAATAGAAGATAAAGTCATAAACTCATATGAACATCCGAGAGAGTTTATGGAGGAGTACGTAGAACCATCAATTACTGAATTTGTTGTTTTGCCAAAGATATTTATTGAGATAGAGGGGGTAAAGTTGTTAGCTTTGATCGATACGGGAGCAGAGGTATCGCTCTTGAGCGAAAGTGTAGTATTGAAATATGGGGAAGTATTTGAGCATAATTTAGTTCCAATTAAAGGGTTAAACTTAATAACGGCTAACAACCGTAAGATCACTACAGTGAATGGGATGTTAGTTGTAGATATCAATATAGAGGGTTGCAGAAAAATAGAGGGAATCATGATAATGAAAAAGTTATAAATGGATTGTTTGATAGGAATAGATTTGTTGGGAATCAACAATCAATCATAACCAAGTGGAGGAAGATAAGTTTATAAGTGTCCTGAACAATATAGGGAATATATAAATAAGATTTTGAATGTGCATCACACATTGTTCAATAAGGAAACTAAAGTTGCAAAAGGTTATGAACATAAATTATACATTATCAATGAGAGCTAATTTAAATGCAAGGTCTATCCCATTCCGCTTGCATATAAAGAACACATTTGGGTGGAAATAAATGAGATGTTGGAAAACGGAATTATTGAAAGGTCAAGTAGTTTATTTATTAACCCACTGGTAGTGGTCAAGAAAAGAGACAACTCTAATTATTTATGTCTGGATGCTCGGAAGCTTAATGAAATCACTGTTCCGTAGGTTCATGGTAGTGCTATTTGGGCTGTCCACATCTTCAGCAGCATTAATAAAGGTTATGCAAATAATTTTGGGGGAATTTGGAGAATATTGCTTACATTATGTAGACGATATGTTAGTTTTTAGCAAGAATATTGCCGAACATTTGGAACATATTAGTAGAATTTTAAAGAAACTAGAAGAAACAGGTTTGAGTAACTCAATTTAGAATGAACTAATGAACATCTGAAACTTGAAACTATTGCGGTAACTTGCTTGCATCTACCCGAATTTCCCATACATGTGGTTACCGGAACAAATCCCAACTATCTTGGCTTACTTAAATATTAACGTCGCTAATACCTTAACGAGCCTTTAGGCGTTGAAAGAAAACGGAGAACTCCATACGAAGTAGGTTAAATCTTAATCGGAACCCGTTTTCCTCCGCGGAATCTCTGCCCACTTAATTTCACGTCTTCTCGAGCTGACCTCTTCTCAAAAAAGCCCCGTTATCGCGCGCTGCTCGGCGATCGCGCCTAAATTAGTACCCGGAGGCGCCGTTAACATAGGCGTCTCAATAGATGAGCAACCCACGGGCTAAATAATAAATTATTTCCGTTACAATATTTCAAAATCAGACTCACTGGATGATTTTATTTCTACTTTAAATAAATTTTTCTTTGCTTTTCCTCTCTGCACTTTCATTTGTTTACAATTAATAGTATCTTTACACTCGAAAAACATTAGTAGCCCTCCTTCGGCAGTCAAGTAAAAGATATGGGATACATTGGACGCCCTGTCCATTGCATCCCATGACAGGAAAACAATTTTAAAGTTAAGAAAATTTATATAAAACAAGCATTCATTTTTTTAAATTAACTGTCGACATACCTGTAAGACTTCACTTTTCACCAACAAATAAAAAGAATTACAAAAAATGCAGCTTAAATAATTGAAAATCCTTACGTAGTCACTATGGAAAGTAACAACTGAGAGGTTGAAAACAAAATATACTATCTAAAAACTGCCGATGTTATCATAGCGTCGATTTCTCTCTCCAATCAGTTGTTTACAGTGGTACTAACATACTAAATCATGTACAGCAACAAAATCACTAAGAAGGTCCAAAATATAAGCATGTCCATTGTATCCCAGTCTCCCCTATGTTGTGCCCTTTAAAATGAACATAGTAATTAAGTATAGTTCCTATTTCTATAAATATTGATGTTATAATAATCTTACCACTTGAACCTTCTCGTCACATAATTTAATCATTTACTTCTCAAGAATGATAGTGTTGTTTTCCTTTCCTCGGGTTTCGTATAAAAATCACATTATACAAATTCTCATCCAAAAAATTATCCCCCGGAATACCAATCTGGACGTCCAGAATAGCTGACGAACCTCCAACCACAACGAAAGAATAGAGCTTTCTATATTGGATCTGGCGAGTACAGGACTTATTCAGCACAAATGACAAAATTCGGAAAAATAATTTGACGCCATTCTTTCGTAGATTTTGCTTTATATGCAGGCAAGATGTCCTGTTAAAACGTCCAATATTGGTCACCAAAGTTCTATTGACTTACGGAAGTAGGATAGCATCTAAAGTATCACGACGATCAACTTCTTTGATGCTCTTCTTCTTTTTATAATTTCTAGACTCTAATACTTGTGTCGACCTCAGAAATAATGATAATAAAACTGATTGATGGTTTAGAAAACCGAAACATGTATATTTTTTTAATGCACCTATATAGTTCTTGTGATTATGATAAAATAGTAAAAGGACACGAAACAAACTTTGTTTTTATTCATCATGTACCCTTTGACGATATCGCGGACAAACAAGCTGAAGGTAAATTTTAGTTTGAATTGACGATCATAAAAATAACAATCGTTAGCTTTTGTACTATTCTAAAAACAGCTTTAAAGAATTTGTTATGGTTTAGAAGCAGACTAGACAATAGAACGTACATTATTATATAACTGTGTAATGTCTATCTCTATAAAGGTGTGATTCACAGCAAACTTAAAAAGTACACTGACGATTTATAACTCGGATAGTTATAATATTATAAATTTGTCAGTAATGCTAACTTGGTAACGTTGATATACCACAAAACGAGCAAACATCTCCTATGTGTATTTTCAGTATGAGATTATTTTGCGTTCATATGTTTATATTTCTATTAATTAAAAATTTTTGTGTTTCGGTAAGATGATCTTATAATCTTAAAATTTTGTAAAATTCTAAAAAAATTAATTTTTAGCAATTTCATCAGGATGATTATGATATTGTACACGATAGAATCGACACTATTGAAGTTAATAAAACTGCAGCTCCAACCCTAATACTTAAAGTGTATAATTACAATGAAACTCTGAAAGTGAAAGTAATTAATTTAACAGTGGATTTTAAACCTGGAATTCGTAAAAATTTACTTGTAAGAAACATTTATTGTTGACTATATTAGTATTATTGAAACATCAAAATAAATTGATCAATAAATTCCATTGGAAGGAAATTAACGTTTGAAAGCAAACCGAATTGTTATTGTTTCAGTTAACTTTTGCCGTATTTAAAAACGTGCAGAAGATTTATCGTCAGTTTCCATTTCCTGATGTTACTTTAGATGTATGCGAAGAATTCAAAAAGCTTGGAGAGAGAAACCCTTTTGGAATACAATCTGCAATAGCCAAATCAAATTTTAAGGGTTGTCCTGTTAAACCGGTAAGACTTGATAATATTTTATAATAAAGTTCGCTAAGGTAAATTGCAATTTAATTTAACTATTATACTAGTAAGTTACGGGAAATATAAACAAATATGCATTTATATGACTGCACTCACTGTAATTTATAAGGACAATTCACTGAATCAATTTCAAACCATGCAGGCTGGGTGGAGCTCATATTCCACAATTCGTTTTCGCTGAAGTAATGTTGTTGTTTATAAAAAATGAGGAAACCCGTATTTTTTGCCCCCCAAAAAAAGTTCGGTCGGCGGATAGCGGCATTTTGAGATTTTGAAATACGTAAAATATAATGTTATTCCCAAGAATACGGTGTATAACATGAGAAAAATTAATGCCAATTCGATAATTTTGTGCTTTTGGATTAATTTTATTCACTTCATTAATTTTTAAAAATATCATACTTTGAATTTTACATCTTATGTACCTATGTGATATGTATTTCTTATTATGTCTTACGTTTCTTGTGAACAAGCACTAAAAGTTATACGTTTTCTAAGGGCACATAAGGTACATATTCTCGCAAAATATTAAATGGCAAAAAAAATATTAAAAAAAAAGAAAACACTTATGTAACTGTCTTTTAATTCCACAGTCCCATTCCCGGAAGCTCGGATATCTGGGTGTGGGAATAGGGATAATAATACGCGAAATATTTTTGAATGGGTCCCATCCGTTTTTGAACATTGAAAACGGGAAAAAGATCATAGCTGCTCAACCATTTTCATAATAAGGTCAGGATTACATATGAAAAACAATTCAAAATATACATACAATTTCCCGAAAATTCGGGTTAGCACGAAATCTTCTAAATTATTCCCAATTTGTCTTTTCTATATCTCTCCCCATTATTTCTTTTTCCGCACAAGTCAAATTTCTCCCTCATACGAGGAAATTCGAAATTAATGTTACAATTTATAAAAAAAATCAGTAGTAGCAATCACATAACTTTCTGAATTATTAAAATAAACGTTCAATTTACCTCAGCTAGCAAAAATCAAAATACAAAATTTCGTCAAAGGAAAGTAATAATCGCGAAAAACATTCCAATCAATATTTAAAAAAAGCAATTGAATTGTTATTGACATCTCGAAAACAAAAGACAATAGTTAATTTTTTTTCTGCCTTGAGATTTTCACAAAAAGATATCAAAAACATATCATCAATGTTTCTGTACTTACCTTTTCTAGTTTAAATAAAATTTGACCATTTGTAAATTTTAGACTTTTTTAAACTTTAATCAAATTTTAGACTTTTTTAAAATTTAATCAACTTGTTCCTATTTCATTGCGTTCCGAAGTTATGATGGATTATGCCTTATCGCTTCAAGTAAACCCCCCGTTCCGCCCATTCGATTTTATTTATTTTCAATAGGCTTCGTGTGACATCAGATTAAAACTTAAATTTTGAGTGATTTCGTTCTTTCGTTTGGATGCTATCGTGTTCACGGACATACACACATAGAGACATTTTTCAGAAAACGTAAAAATGGTTTAAGAATACCTCGTATTGAGTTTAGTCAAACCCGATATTATATTATTTAGATCAAGTTATTTTGCGTACGTTTTTATGTTGTAGTTTTTGATTTTGTAAAAATGTCACTTCTGTTTTTCTTTTAAAAATAAACACGATATTTTTAATAATAGTTTCGTGGTTGGTTTTTATTTCCCATCCTTTTAGAGCCGAACGCAGATTGAATTTGAACAGGTTATACGGCCCAGTGATTGTGGAGAATAGTAAAAAAAATTTGGACAATATTTTTATTTGCATTTCGCCGAAAATTTTCTGAAATAAAAATTGTATGAAGTTCATGCAAAACTACGGTCGTTGTTTCAAAAAAGTAAATTGAAGTCGAACTGTTTTGTTTTGGATATTTGTGAAATTCTGTTTTTGGGACAAATATTAAAACAAAGTAGTATGGATAACGATAAAATGGGAATAGATCGGTAGGAGGGTGGCAGCAACTGGCTCACGTGGAAATTTCAAATGAAGCAATATTTGGAAGCAAGTGAATTGTTTGGTATTGTGGACGGCAGCGAACCGCCACTAGATATTACGGCAAATAATTATGCTACACAAATTGTTGCGTTGAAAAAGTCAGATGCCAAAGCACGACGAGCAATTTCGGCTGCGTGTAAAAGACAACCGTTACTGCAAATCATGAATTGTGAAACGGCAAGTGAGATGTGGACGACGCTCAAAATCACTTATTAGCAAACATCGAGGTCAAATATTTTGTTTTTGTCACAGAAATAGTATAGTTTCACAAAAGAGCCAAGTGATGATATTGCAACTTTTTTAACGAAATTAATGGAAATCGTGCAGCAAATGAAAGATCAGAATGAAACTATTTCCAATTCGATGGTTATAACTAAAGTCCTAATATGTCGTTGCCTACGGAATACAATCATTTTTACAGTGCATGGGAATCGACAAGTGCGGATGGACAAACCATGGCGAATTTGCGTTCACGATTAATGGCTGAAGATAGAACTTCGACTTAGGTCTCAAAGAAAAGTCGAAAGTGTGGAAGCGCTGCTGGCGAAAAGAAATTTTTCTAAGAAAAATAGTTAGAAAAATTCACCGAACCAGAGTAATTCGTCCTGTCAAGAAAAAAAGAGTAGCGGTAAAAATGGAAAGCCGAAGGGCAAGTGTTTCGGTTGTGGTCAAAAAGGTTATTATAGAAGCGAATGTCCTCAAAAGAAGAATGACACGGAAACAAAGCAACGAAATGCTTCAACCGATGCATTTATGTGTCGTGTTTCGCTTTCAACTAATGAAAAAGATGCTTGGGTTTGGGATTCAGGGGCAAGTGACCACATGTGCAATTGTCGTATAAGGTTCGAAAACTTTGTGGAGACATCCGAAATGGTCACAGTTGGAAATTACGGATTCAACAGTCCGATAACGAGAATGATACGTTCTGTCAACCGTTTATGTTATGATGTGTCGTTCGATTTGGCAATCGAGTCATTAGCTGTGTTCAAGCGAAACCTACGATACATTAATTTTGCTGAATATCGGCTATAATTTGTAAATTTATTTTATATTTATGTGCAATTATTATACTATTGTAGTAAGCTTGTAATTTTTGAAAAATGGTTTTAACCGTAAATATAATTATATATTATTATTATTAAACTCTCACATTTTTGTGGTGTTACAGTTGGGTGGGGGAACAATACCAACCACCTAACAAATAAATTAATGTACATAATCTTATCAATTTACATAAATAATTTTGAAAACGGTTTAGTTTAGGTTTACCTATATGATATTAATTAATGTTGATTTAAAAATTTTCTAACTATACGACAAGTTGCCAAACTAGTTGCTTTTTGTATGTTTTCGAATAATTTTGATGTTAAATCTAAACTTAATAAATGTCTCTCCATATTACACGAAACTACATATTGGAACAATTTTCCCCGTTTTGAAACTCCATACAGCCGTCATTACCGTTGGTTGCTAAATCCTCATACTTACGTATTTTTTCCTTTTCAGTGGATAATGCGTTTTTAGAAAGAGGCACTGCAACATCAATAAGAATTGCAGATTTGTCAACTTTATTTATAATAACAATGTCACGCCTATTGTGATTGATGTGTCTATCCGTTAAAGTTGATCCCCGGTAAAGAGTTATTTGATTGTTTTCCAGAACAAGTTCCGGCTCGTATTTATGTATAATATGGGTTAATATTGTCCAATAAACTAAATTTAAGTGATGTATAAACTTACATAGAATATTATGTCTATGAAGATATTCAGTGGGCGCTAGTTCGGAACAACCAGCTATTACGTGTTCGATAGTTTCGTTCGGTAGTTTGCATTTCCGGCATATATCAGCAACTTCAGGTTTGTTCATAATATGTTTCGTATAGTTTCTGGTGGCAATTACACCATCTTGAATTGCACACATTAAACCTATCGTTTCTGAATGCAGTTTTCCTTGTTTCATCCATAGTATTGATTTCTCCTTTTCAATTCCAACAGAATCCAAAACTGTAGCATGCTTACCATGCAATACTTTATTTTTCAAATTTATTTCAAAATCAAAATTTTGTTCACAATTTAATGTTCTATTTTTTTAAAATTACCAGAAGACCTCAATCCATAGCACTCTACAATAAACAAACTGACTGAGCATTGTTCGAAGAATTGTTGAATACTAACCTCCCTCAACATATTTCACTGAAATACGGATTCGAATTGGATGAAGCGGTCGGTACAAGATGTAATTAAAAATAAACAAGAAGCGGTCTGGGAAGCTACGTCAGTAAATCTAAATGTAAAAGTAGACAAACATTCCCCTATAAGGATATCCAAAACACATATATACTGCAAATTACTAGACCACTTAGCGAGAGAAAAAATTATAACAACCCATCACTAAACATGAATCAGTGATTTTTCACTAATTACAAATGCATATATTCACTTTTTGTCAAAGCTAAAACCGAACCATCTTGAATAGGTGAATACTCACAATTTGAATTAGTGAATATGAGAACGCTTTGATTTGATAGGTGATTATGAAATTCACTATTTCGCTTCGCTTAACCAATTAGTGGAAATTTATTAGTGATAATAACTATAATTATTTAGAGGAAATCAAAAGTCTAGAATAATTAGTGAAATTTCACTAATTTGTTGTGAAAACCAACAAACTATAAAGAACTTTTAAATGCGGCAAAAAAACAAAGATATCCAAAACTACCTAAGTGGATTGACAGAAACTAATTATACGCTATGGAAGACAAACAAAACAAGACCTCGACAGACAATTCCACCTATCAAAACTTCCACCCAAAAATGAGCAAGAAGCAACAAAGAAAAAGCAAATACTTACGCTGACCGTATTTAATTTTTTTCTAACTGGAGATCTTTCCGAAGATATTAAAATTAATACAATCGAAGGCTCATTTCAAATGAAACTACCAATAAAGAAAATCAAGAAGAGTAAAGTTTCCACGTGCATCAAGTACGAATAAAATGTAAAATAATTCCCGACAGGTTTTGATTTGGTAATAACAAAAGACACTGAAGAATTGCCTGACAAAGGAATCAGACTCACCACTGTGATTTGCAATTTCAACTTCAGACTAGTATATTTTCTTGCACAATGAAAAGTGGACCTAATTATATTAATTGAAAAAGATTAAAACCCATTAATTGAAGAAAGGAAGATAATTCCTAACTATCATTCCGTCAACAGCATTCCACGATAGAGCAAGTACCTACATATATATTATAAAATCGGTATTAAAATCAGGCATGACCTGGAAACCAAGAGATATTCTTCGGCCGCATTTCTCAATATAATCCAAGCCACACACTTTGACAAATTGTGGCATATCTATCATTAGGTGCTTAGGTCCTACCATACCAATGTCCATTTCTTTGTAAACTTCCTGAACGACCTTACACGCAGCAACAGAAATTACTATTAACATTTTTTTTATTATTCATAATAATTATTATTATGCTTATTATCATTTATTAATTACTTTCTTGAATTTTTTTTGTTTTTAGGGAATTTATTATATCGATAGTTGGATACTAGAACAAGACAAATTTCCTCCACATATCCCAGGTGGTGATTATAAATTAACTATTCAAGCTGTAGTTGATGATGACATATTTGTACTCAATGCGGAATATTATGGTCGTTTATGTGCAACAGTGCTAGCAAGCAGACGTGCATATGTTAACTAAATAATTATTATAAAAGGTTAGTTTTTAAATATTCTATAACCAATACTTCAAACACAATATACAATATAGCGATCAATAAAAGTTACTCTGCAAAGAGAAATTGCTTTTTCTCTTACCATTACAACCATGAATACACCCCCAGCCACAGGGGTTTCCAACACAAACATGGAACAAACAAACACCCATACCATATCCACTTACTCAAACATACTCAGAAATCAAACTACATTTAAACATACAAAAAAAGATCAAGCAATAATACTAAACTCAATAAATGGTATCAAAATAAAAGAATATGTTTACGCCATAGGCAAAATTATCAAACCATTAAACATTATCGCTGCCTCACGTGTTTCAAACGAACGAATTTGTATCTACCTTAAAACAAAAGAACATGTGGAACAATTATTACATACTACCAAATATATTGATATTAATGACAAACAAATTCAAATAAAACGACTCACTGCACCATCAAAAAAGCTCACACTATCGAACGTGTCACCAACCATACCAAACATAATCTTAGAAGAATTCATAAAAAACGAACTAAAACTCAAACAAACATCTCCAATCAATTTTATAAAATACCTAGACGACCCAGAATACAATCACGTAATTAGCTTCAGAAGATACGTTTACGTAGAAAAAACCGAAGAAGAACAAAATATACCAATTTCAAGTACAATCACACACGAAAACGATAATTATCGAATTTATCTACACCATGAAGACCAGAAATGTCAACGGTGCAATCAATTCGGGCACACAACCGCATACTGTAATGTACATCTTCTGTGTAATACCCAAATAAGAGAATCCCCGCAAACAAACGAACCCAAACTTAATGAATCAGGAACTAATATGGAAATAGCTCAAGACCACAATGAAATTCAAATAATGGATTCACAAAAAACAAATCCCAAACGTCCACTGCAAACAAGTTCCACAGAGACCTCGCCAGAAATTATTCAAGTGACACAAGAAGATCCATTCAAGCATCCTCAAATACCAAATAATACCCTCACCGTAAAACCACAAATAAATAAAGATACAAGAGAAAAAGAACAAAAGAAAGCAACTAAAAAAGCAAAAAAAAATGATGATGATAATTTGACAACTGCCGAACTACTAAAACCAATAAAAGAAGAACTTATGAAAAATCCCACACTGTATGATTACACATATGAAAAATTTGAAAATTTTTACAAAGAAATTCACGGCTCCAAAAATCCCCTCGAAATAGCACTTAAATTTAATCCAAATATAGAATGTGTAACAACAATGCTAAGGGATCTACACATTCTCCTGCAACATAGCAAAATCAAATACAGATTTACTCGCATAATTTCTAACATAAAGAAGGCCCAGAGGAAGGAAGATGATACATCTTTCTCAGCATCTAGTCAAGACTGCTAAAATAAACATCCAAGAAACCCCCACATTTAACTTTATCTCACATCTTTTATCGTCCCCAATTTTTCCCTTCCTCTCCAAATAAAAAAATGAACATAATTCAATGGAATTGCAACGGCCTATACGCACATCTACCAGAATTACAACTATTAATCCAGGAACACCAGCCAAACATACTTGCTATTCAAGAAACAAATTTTAAAACCAACCAGACGCCTAAATTAAAAAATTACCAAGTCTACTATAAAAATAGATCCCAAGCACTACACGCTAGCGGAGGAGTAGCTATTTGTATTAAGAATCAACTGCACTCGGAACAAATAGTACTCAAAACAAATTTGGAAGCCATAGCAGTGAGTACTATAATAAGCAAAATACCAACATCTATATGTTCAATCTATCTCCCAAACTCCACGGAACTTACCTCTGATGATCTGGAAAAAATCATTGTTCAACTTCCGATCCCATACATTTTATTGGGAGACTTCAATGGACATAATACCTTATGGGGCTCAGAACAAACCAACAGAAGAGGTTCTACAATAGAAAAAATATTAAAACGACCAGATATTATTTTATTAAATGACGGCCAACACACCCACCTGGCTCTGGCCAGTGGAAAATATACCAACATTGACCTCACATTTGCACACGCAAAAATAGCCCCTTTAATAGAATGGAAACCTCTAAGCATTACATATGGAAGCGATCATTTTCCAATAAAATTGGAAATGCAATCAAACGAAAAAACGACTCAAACAAAAAACTTAACTAGATGGAACCTGAAAAAAGCCAACTGGGTAAAATTTAATAATGAAATCGAAATAAAACTAAAGACACATGATACGGAATATGAAAATGGAAAAGTGGACGAAATGATAACTTTTTTCAATACAACAGTAATAGACGCTGCAAAGGAATCCATTCCAAGAACATCAAATTGTAAGCAAAAATATCAGGTACCCTGGTGGAATGACAAATGCAAACAAATATCTATACAAAAGAAGAAAACATACAATTACTACAAAAGACACCAATCCATTGAAAACTTTATAAAACTCAAAAAAATTAGAGCACAAGCTAAACTAATCTTCCGTACCAGTAAAAAAGAATCTTGGAAACACTTTATATCCACCATAAATTCCACCACAACAACACGTGAAATGTGGCAAAAGATCAGAAAAGTGAAAGGAATCACAACGAACTTCACCATACCAGCCTTACAAATTGGAAATGACATCATAACAGAATCCAAAAATATTGCAAACTGCTTGGCCGCAACTTTTCATTAGCATCAAGTAATACAATTTACAAACAAGAATTCATCAAGATCAAATCTGAATCCGAAAAAAACAATATAAGCCATGATAGTCAAAATAAAGAACCATACAACATGCCCATCACAATATACGAACTAGATACAACAATCAAAAACGCCTCAAATAAGAGCCCAGGACCTGATGACATTCCATACAAATTTCTACAAAATCTTCCACCAGATGGAAAAAACTATTTACTAAAAATTTTTAACACCATATGGCTAAAAGAAACTTACCCAAAACAATGGAACAAGTCACTTATCCTCCCATTTCTAAAGCCAGAAAAAAACAAACTACAGGCGGAAAACTATAGACCAATATCACTAACAAGTTGCGTTGGAAAAATTTTAGAAAAAATAGTAAACAATCGTTTAATGTGGTATCTAGAAAAAAATCACCTTCTAGAAAAAAATCAGAGCGCCTTTCGACAAGGACACTCGACAACAGAACAACAAATCAAACTCGCAACATACATTCAAGATGGAATAGCACTAAAACAACACACCATAGCTATATCTGTTGATCTAACAAAAGCCTTCGACACAACTTGGCGATACGGAATTATACAAGCACTAAAAAAGTTGGGAATTACTGGCCGTGCACTAGCCTACATCAAACATTTTCTAAATAATAGAACCTTTCAAGTAAAAGTAAACGGATATCTGTCGGATACCAAAACCCAAGAAAATGGCATACCACAAGGCTCAGTACTGAGTACAACACTATTCCTAATAGCTGTAAATAAAATAATATCAAGCAATATTCGACCACCAGTAAAGGCACTAATTTTTGCAGATGATCTAATTTTTTATTATAGACACAAAAATATCATCGAAATATCAAACCTACTCCAAAAAACATCTACCAAACTGGAAAAATGGATAACATTAAATGGCTTTACACTATCGTCTTCCAAAAGTCATTGCATTCACTTCTGTCGCTCAAAACGATGTAATCAAAACCCAACAATTAAATTATATAATACACCATTACAATATAAAAATGAATTAAAATACCTTGGACTGACCTTCGATAGAAGGTTAACCTGGATCACATACTTAAAGAACCTAAAAACACAATGCTACAAAAGTATGCAAATTTTAAAAATTCTTTCCCACCACGAATGGGGTTCAGATATTCAAACCTTAATGAAAGTTTTCAAAATTATGATAAGATCTAAACTAGAATATGGATGCATAGTTTATCAAAGTGCAAACAATAACATCCTAAAAATGATAGATACAACATACAATGAAGGACTACGAATAGTAACAGGCGCCTTTCGAACAACCCCTGTAATCAGTATCTACAGTGAAAGTGGAGAACTACCACCAAACTACCGGCGACATCAACTCACACTGAACTTTCTTGCAAACACACTATTCCACCCAACAAATCCAGTAGCAGAAGACATCTTAAACATCAGCTATCAAAATATATATCGCCTCCAACCAAAAATTAATCCACCTTTACGCATAATAATTAAAAATATTTTAAACAACTATAACTTAAACCTACCAACCGTCAAAGCAAGTACTCATTACAAGACGCCACCATGGACAATACCAAAACCAAACATTAATTTAAAACTTACAAAATTTTCAAAACATGAAACGTGTCCTGACATTATTAAAACAAATTTCTTGGAAATAAAACAACTATACTACTCCAACTATGTACCAATATACACAGATGGCTCAAAAACTGTCTCTAAAACCTCCTGCGCCTTTATATATAATAATGTAAAAGGAACATATAGAATGCCAGACATGTGCAGCATTTATAACGCTGAACTCTATGCAATCAAAAAAGCACTAGAACAAAAATTTAACGAAACCGAAAAATCCTTCCTTATCTGCTGTGACTCACAAAGCGTTCTGCAAGGAATAAACAGTACATATAATTCAAATCCATACATCCAAGAAATCCACGAAAAACTACATGAACTACACACCAAAAACTATCAAATATCATTCATATGGATTCCCTCCCACATTGGAATCCAAGGAAATGAAGCAGTAGATACTTGCGCCAAGAAAGCACAAACAAAAATGATGATAGATGAAACCAAAATTACCCGAGAAGATCTAAAACAACATTTTAAAACCATCATAAGAAGCAAATGGGAGGAAGATTGGAGAAGCCAGCCACTTACAAACAAGCTAAGACAAATAAGAACTTATACTCGTGAAGATCTCCCACTAGGTATGTGCAGAAAACATCAAATAATCTACAATAGACTGAGAATGGGACACACAGGTATCACACACCTGTATCTCATAAAAAAGGAGGAAAAACCCCATTGCGAATCATGCCAAGCAGTCATGACACGAGACCACATAATAAACTGTGCCAAACACAACAACATACGAGCGCAAGAAGGCCTGCCAAGTGATATTAGTGAAGCACTTGAAAAGAAGAATGTAAACAAATTAATAAATTACTTAAAAAAAACTGATCAATACAATAAAATATAAAAATATAAAGTGTGAGGAGTTATCACTTGCTTTGTAGCTAATGGCTTCTTAGTTGATGCACAGGCCGGTAATGACTCCTTTCGTATATTACATGTAACACCAATTCTTTAAAATAAAAAAAAAAAAAAAAAAATATTATGGTTCAGTAATCAAGAAAATTAAGAAGAAGAAGCATTAAATATGTGTAATATTATTATTCATATAATTAAATATAATAAAGAGCCGATTTATTCACCTCTCGTTAATCTTTTAAGTAACTAAAGTAACCTATAAACCTACAATGGACGTCTGCTATTTGACGAATAACTGTAACGTGGTAGGTTTATAGGGAACTTCAGTTACTGATAAGATTAACGAGATGTGAATATTTCGGCCCTAAGATAACAATAAAAAAACTTACATTAATAGTCTATTAAACCAATTTTAAACTATCCGTCGTTTAGGTGCGTTTAGTCGTCCATTTTCAAAGCGAGATTGATAAAAATGCATTATTTAAAAATAATAATAGAGGGTGGGCCATCGCTATTTGCAGTTTTGAAATAACCATAAAAAGAAAAGAAGATAGAGATTGTATTTAAATAAATGCGTATAGTATATAAGAACAAAAATATATTGGTAAATGATTTCTTAAAAATAATATACTCCAAATGGCCGCCATCTTGCAGCTGGAATTCCTCAAAATTAGCTCTTAGATTTTCGAAAACTTTTACACATAAATTGGCAATAAACATTATAAATTGGCTATTATTTAAAAATCGCCGGCATCAAGCAATAGTCAGACATCTTGGTGCAGGTGTAATAATTTTATTCAACCTTGCCATTTCGACAAAATTTATCGAATTTAAAATTATACGGACAAAATTGAAGAAATTGTATTTTCCTGAAAAATCAGTATTCGAATTTGGAATAATTGTTATTGATCATTGAATTGAAATTACCGGCTTCCTAAAGCAATTTTTCTTCAAATTCATTACTTCAATCGAAGGATATAATTGCTCCGATTTTTACCATCTTTTGAAAATCCTGTTACGATTACTTGCCCTTGTAACTTTATAAATAATTTCAAAATGAGAAGATAATTATGCTGGCTCAGTCGGAGAATGGTCGTTGGTTGGAATTTCCTAGTAAGCGAAATTTTCTAAATTGCCTTACATAATTTCTGAAAGAAAGATTTAACACAAAGAAAGAAAGAAAGAAGTCATAAGCCCAAAGTAAGTTGAAATGTGATCGATCAATTTGCCATTCGAAATTGTCTATTAAATTCGTAATAAATCTAAGTACATAAGTTTACTCACTTGTAAATCTGCAGATTCGAAAATTTCACCTTTCGGGAAGACACAGACGATATAAATGGTTCCAGTAGCCACAAGTGGTTTACCAAAGTTGGCAGGTTACATTGGCAGGGTCTACACGTACTACGCAGTTAATTTGTCACTCTTTTCGTAGTACATATCTGTTTAAATCAGTTCAATTAAACCGCAATCACGTTTAGTTTTAACATACAGTAAAATAAATATCGTAAAAGTGTTTTTATGTGTTTTATTATTTGATGCTTTTACCGAAGCATGTTCAAGTGCTTGTTTAGAGACCTTTCAAGCATACAGCGAAGATAGTTTCTCGAGGAGCATCCAGAATCCTCAGCAACGCCTCTTCAGGTAACATAGGAGTGGCCGAATAATTTTGTGAGTGACTGTAGCTAACCTAAAAGTACATCTTTAATGCCCGGTTTCTTCATACACTTAACAGCTTAGTTAAGTTGACAAGCTGTTCCGGAAATACACGAGTACGAATTCTTTTATAAAAATTAAATATTTAGAATATTTACTACTTCGCTAGTGTTTACTGCACTTATAAAACTTCTGTTCTAACTACTAACCACAACAATTGCTTATACGATTTTTCTTGCTGTAATTTTATGAACATGCCTGATGAAATTTCTGTGCAATTAATTCTTTCAAATCTTCAAGCAATAAATTAACAGCAGGGGTGGATCAGGTTCATGTCTCTGTAATAAAGGATTGCGGTTACTTTTTAATGGAACCGTTAAAGCATATTCTTAACGCCATGGTTTACACCTCACGCTTTCCTGATATTTGGAAGTGTGCACGAGTAGTCCCTGTATTGAAAAATGGTGATCCTACTAAGTTGGATAATTACAGACCGATTTAGATACTGTCCAATTTTTCGAAAATAGCCGAGATGTTTGTTTATACTAAATTAAGTGATGCAGTTAAACCTGTATTATCGCCAAATCAACATGGTTTTATGAATAATAGATCGGTTTTGACAATCTCACTTGTTTCTCACAATATTTCCATGAAAACTTGGACAAAGGTAACCAAGTCGACGCGGTTTACCTGATTTTCAGAAGGCATTTGACAGAATCGATCTGAATCTCTTGCTACATAAACTGACAGTAGGTGTATCCAGCGGATTGGTAGAATTATTCAAATCTTACCTCTTCAATAGTTCGCACTTCGTAGAGTACAAAGGATGCATATCCAAGTCGTTCACACGCACTTCAGGAGTTCCTCAAGGTTCAAACCTAGGACCTCTGCTATTCTTAATTTGTATTAATGGCATGTTTTACTTTGTAAAAAGTCCTATTGTGCTTGATGCGGATGATACTAAGTTCTATATCTTCTATTCTATATCATATGTAAGGGATTGCTTATTATTACAAGAATCTCTCAATCGCATCTCTAAAGTGTTGTAAAAACAATAATCTGGACTTGAACATCGATAAGTGCCAAGTATTAACGTTCTCCAGATCCAAACAACCTCTTCACTACAATTATATTCTTAACAGTGAATATGTTAACCGCTGCACCGTATGTAGGGATTTGGGAATTACATTCGATGCTGGTTTGAGTTTTGTAGAGCATGTGCGTGATGTAAGCGCTCGAGCCACGAAAACTTTAGGTTTTATAATAAGTAACTGGACAGACATGAACAGCAGTATCTGTAGTAAAACGTCTGTATTGCGCGTATGTCCGCAGTGTGTTAGAGTATGGATCGATTATCTGGTACCCAATCTATATCAATATCATAAGTCGGAGTTGGAATCTGTTCAAAGGCAATTCCTTAAATATATATACTTTAAATCATTTGATGTGTATCCGGCCATTGGTTTTAATTATGGAATACTTTTGAGAGAATTTGAAACGCAGAGTTTACACATCCGAAGAGTTATAGCATCAATTGTATTTCTCTACAAACTGTTAAATTGACAGATCAACTGTGGTTCACTCTTGGAGAGGATTAATTTTTATGTACCTAGACTAACCAGTCGCAGAGAATAAGTTTTTTATATTGATAGGTACCGCACAAACTATTTCAATAAGTGCCCGATAAATCGATGGAAATCTGACAGAACAGCGTAAGCGATAAAATTGAAAAAATGAGTTTTTTACATATTTTTATAGTTTATCTTAAAGCCCTTCAACTGGTGAAACCGTGTATTCGTAAAAAATTTTCATTAACTTATATTCCACATTTAAATGATTTGAAAACGCTTTTTTTTATCAATGCGGTGTTATAGTAGTTTACTTTATAATAAAAATAATTATTATTCATCAAACAATATTATAAATTTAAAACAGATTACACTAGTCAAAACCGCTTATTGATAGCTCTTTCGCATTACGAATAAATCAGTTTTTTGTGCCTCTTGTAAAATTTGTTAATTGTCGCTTACGCTGTTCTGTCAGATTTCCATCGAAATGTTATGTGTGCCAATTTTAATTCAATTGCGCACTTATTCGATATTAATGCTGATAATATAGGGAGAATCCGTAGTTGTGTTGCTGAATGTATTGTTGAAATGTGGTGTGATATATTATGTAAATTACTATAATATAGACTATGCATCATATATCATTACAATCATATTTATTTTATTTTGTTTTGTATACTTACTGTATTTATAGTAATTTTATTTCTTGTAATTGGACGTAAGCCTGTTGGAAAATAAATGTTATTATTATATTACGTTATCTCTTCTTTACTAAAGGCCTTGGCATCTAAATTGATAATTTAAAAAATACGATTGTATTTTGTGCCGAGAAAATAATTTGAAGAATATATAGTTAGTAGAGAAATCTATTCAAAAAATTCCAGGGACGTAACAAGGCAACAAAAAATGCAAGACCGGATGAACGTCTCCTTTTTATATATATTATTTTTATATATTTTTATATTATAATAATATATGTTTAAGTTAATCGGTTATAGGTATCGTGGATAGATCAGAGTACACAATACAACGGATGTGATTGTATCAGGGCTATCTCTTCATCAAGTTATGATGAAGTCAATATTACACAAGCAGTAAACAGTAATATACCACATAACGAACAACTCTAAGCGACTAATATCTCAAGTGTCTTTTCACTATGAAATTAACTTGGGTTTGTGTGTTTACGGTTCTACTAATTAGAAATTTTTGTGTTTCGGTAAGGTTACTTTAATGCTGCAAATTTGCGCAATTTCAAAAATTTTAATTTTTAGCAATTTCATCAGGATGATTATGATATCGTACACGATAGAATTGATGTTTTAAATGTTAATAAAACTGCAGCTCCAACCTTAATTCTCAAGGTGTACAAATATAATGATACCCTCCAACCGAAAGCAATTAATTTAACAGTGGATTTCAAACCTGGAGTCCGTAAAAATATACTTGTAAGAGGAATTAATTATTGGTCTGATATTTAAAGAATCATTTCCATAAAATAAAAATCTGGTAATAATCACTATCAAAGAGATTATTAGAGAGTATAGAACTTAAAACTAAAAAGACATAGAAAATTTATTAATTTCATTGAATGGATGATAAAAGTAGAAAAACATAAGTAACTTCTTATTGTTTTAGTTAACTTTTGCGTTTTTTAAAAGCGTACAAAAAATTTATCGTCCGTTTCCGTTCCCTAACGTTACTCTAGATGTATGCGAAGAATTCAGAAAGCTCGGAGAGCGAAATCCTTTCGGAATAAAATCTGCAATAGCTAAGTCAAATTATAAAGGTTGTCCTGTTGCACCGGTAAGATTTCTTTATTATATTTATAACTATTTATTGCTAACTCAACATCAATACTATATTATACATAAATTTTTATCATAATATACCCTAATCTAATCGGTAAGTAAATTGCTAAGGGCATTCCAATGCCAAATGCCAAATTTTTGTGTTTGGTACATCCATTGGTAGTTTAGATAACTTTTTTCTATTTCTATCTTAATCCACTCTCAAATTATAAATTCTAAACAAAAAATCGTCTTTGGAAATTTTAAATGCTCATAATTCAGTTTCTTACGACAAAATGATAATTTATATTTATAAAAATATTTATGAAACTTTAACTAATCATAAATTGAACAATTATATAAAGACCTAGACATCTAATTCCGTGTTTTTATTTAAACATGTTAAAAAAAATATTTCTTTCCTAATAAATACAGAAGTAATTTTTTTGAATATGTTGTTTACAAAAAGAAGTAATCGAGTACCACGATTAAGCAGAGCTTGAAATTGGTTTCAATTGTTACAAAATTCTTTCGAAAAAATTACACACGATTACATGCAGAAAAACGCGATTTGTAAGTTAAACAGATGTATTTTTAATGTTAAAAGAAAATAAATGCAATCGGAGATTTACGATTAAACAGACCTTTTAAATTGTCCTTCGAAAATTTGCCTTTGAAATGTCCTTCGCTGAAATTTGGGCATATGAAATTTTAGAAGTTAATTTTTTCAAAAATTTAGACACAACTAAAAACAATTTTAAAAGCACCTCCCGATAGGTAAAATTTAAAAACCTAAATCATATTTAATAACCTTGGATTATTCTGACAAAGACGATAACCATCATCGAAAGCTCATAACATTATAATTTAGTTTAATATCGTTTAATTAACTTGGTTTAGTTTAAGTTTAATTCTATAATATTATTTATCACAAGTTCAGAAAATTTTTAGTTAAATATTCACCATTTAACAAATATATTTATGTATGACTACAACGAGTTAAGCGAATTATATCGTAATATGCTATCGTTTCTACAAGTATTTAATAGAAATGATCTTATGAAAGTTCAAATTTAATTATTTATCATTAGTTAAATCTATGAATGTAATTGTTTATAAAAATATTTTTGACTTTGATGTTCTGACAATTCTGATGAGTTAACAAATTCTGTGAAATGACAAATTCAAAACCAGAATTTCCTTTATTTAATCCATTCTCCTGTCTATTAATAATTACTTGTAGAAAGGATAGCATATTGCGATATTAATATATAAATATATTATGCACATCATTGTTTATTAATTTGCTTTCTTGTATTGTTTTGGTTTCAGGGGGTGTATTATATCGATAGTTGGTTACTAGAACAAGATAAATTCCCTCCACATGCCCCATCAGGTGATTACAAACTAGCCATTAATGCTGTAACTGATGATGACATATTTGTACTCGATGCGGAATATTATGGTACAGTAATTAAGAAGAAGAAGAAGAAGAAGAATAATAGGAAGCATTGAATATATTGTATACTTTACTAATGCCCCGTTTCTTCATAAAGTTAGCAGCGCGGTCAACTTGACAAGATGTTCCGGAAATACACGAATTTGGGTTCTTTTAAATATTCTAAATACTTTATTGTTATTTCCGGAACAGCTTGTCAAGTTGACCGCGCTATTAACTTTATGAAGAAACCGGGCAGAAGTAATTCTTAAGAATTAACAACAGATACCTTAATAAAGAAAATATTCTACTTATTTTGCAATATTTCATCAAAATTAAAGATAATATTTTAAAATCTCTACAAAACATCATCTTCACGCCTTAAGGGTGCCAACGAATTCGAAGTTTCCGAGATATAGATGACAATAATTTTTGTATTTTACAAAGTCATGTTTAAGTCGCTGTCAGTCAGAAACTGCGTCCCAAATAGAAAAATGTATAGAAACAAAATTAAAGGCAATGAATTTGCAACAAAAAATGTCTAAACAGTTTATAAATAATAGATTTAAAGTTGGACCTAAACCCAGAGCAGAAACCTGATTACTCATTGTTTCACGGTTTTGATGATTTGCATGATAACATCCAATACCTAGCGTCCGAATTGTTAAAACCTGCTGCAAAGCCTTTACCCACAACACCATTAACCGGTTGTAACCTTCGATTTTTGTCTTTACGTATCGTCAAGATAAAGGATCTATTTTTCTGTTAGTTTTTTTTTCAGCTATTTATTTACGAGATTCTCCTCAACAAATGCTAATGTATTTCGTAAAGTACTTGTTTACTTATTTTGAAAGGTTACAATTTTAGTAATTTTTAATACATATAATTGGGAACAGAATTTTTAATCTTGATCATTTTTCCGGAAATACGAATAAGCAAGCAGAATAAAAAAGAGTGAGACGTTAATTTTTGTTTTCGAGGTGATTTTTCTCCTGCAATAGTGATTCGGTTAGAATTCGTAGAAGAGTTGGAAGTTGTAATATTCCTTACCAGTCTTGGGATCATCTTTTGCGTGATCAATTGTGGAACACTATCATTTTTTTTTTCATCGATACCATCCATAGCCTCTAGTAGGGATTGGAAATCGGGTCACAACTGTGTCTTACTCGCTTGTGGATAACCAATACATAAAATCAATAACTAACCACCATCGTGTGTAATAACCTGGAATTAGTTTGGAAAAAATATCTAGTATTGTCTCATTGGTTAACCTTAAATTATTTCGTAATTATCTGAACTGAAGATTTGACCGTTTTTGGAGGATCTAGTTTCCCTTGATTATTTTAAATTTCGTGGGTTGGATGGAGTTAATACAGTCGTCAATTTGGGAGTGTAGAATTATTTATCAAGAATACCCGGTAGCAGCTATCTGGAAACTTATTTGTCAGATGTCAGTTCTTTTGTTTTGGAGAACAGCGGCGTAGGCGTACCACAAGCAGTGGTGTAGATTTGGAGGATAACAAGATAAGTTATTTAATTTTTTTATAACTACTAATTATTAAAGATAAAACAGTCGATCGTGACGTGCGTTTTTCATCATAAGTATACTTTTATGTTTGCGAATATAAATACGGCAATTTTGACCGTATTTGTAAAGATTTTTGTGAACGCCAACAGATCTGTTCCGCGTGCGGTATATTTTTTTATTATCTTGATATTTATTTTGGAAGGGGGATTTAAAGATACTTAGGTGGATATTGTAGTTTCTTTTATTTATTTTTTTTGCTGTTAAATTCATATTTAGTTTCAATTTAAGTAAATGTTATCTAATCACAGCAGTTTTATTATTTTATTTAAACATCATTTAGCTTTCACCATTTTATTTAATATTAACTGCAAGAGTTTTAGAGCGGGTAAAAATCGTGGGGCGCCTGGTATTTATTTCTTCTTTGATATACAACTCCCTGAGATCTGAGTTAGCCGAAGCACCGCTCTTAATTTATAAAGCTGTTGGTAGATACCGTATTATTCATTTTGTTTGCACAGCCTCAATACAGGAAGGCGTGCTACACGGTAATGAAAACAAACCAAAAGTAAAGCTGCCGCAAATAGAATTGGTCAAGTTCGATGGTAGTGATATGTCCATTTGGCCAATTGTTTATGCTAATTTTAAAAACCTGATTCATGATAAACATGAATTTTCCAAAGGTGAAAAACTTCAATATCTGTTAGGAAGTTTAATTGGTAAGGCATTAAAAACATGTAGCGGGATAGAGCCCGTACCAGAAAATTATGATGTGGTATGGAAACTATTGAAAGATACCTATCATGATAAAAAATTCTTATCCAACCTATATTTAGATAACCAAATGTTTCGCCCATTAACAGTGCATCATCCTACAGAATTACAATTATTTTTGGAAAACTTTGACACCAGTGTCAGCAGTTTGAAGAGACTGAAAATTAATGACCTCGCTGATTACATTATCACCTATCCTGTCCAAGTTATCTCAAGAGACCATTAATGCTTTCGAATTGATAAATGCCCATACCACAGATATGCCAATATGACCAACTAATCAGCTTTGTTTGTCAGCAAAGTAAAGTCATCGTAAAACATGAAGAGCTTCCTGTTAGCGATTTCCATTTTAAGAACCCTAAAAATTTCTTTACCAATAGTACGGACACCCGTCTGAAAACCATTTTTCAAAATTGCATTTGATGACAGATGGTATAAGTCAGGTTGCAAGAATATGTTAGTGGTTACACCCAATTCTTCAACGAGCCAAGGCTCCAAGGATGGAAATTGACTGGAGTACTAACTCCCTGAACCAATATAGGACAACAAACCAGGTCGTGATAAAGTAAAAAAAAAAAACGCTGTATTAATATCCACCAAGAACAGTGGGGTGGAGGAAGGACCCTAAAAGGTTTTTGTTATAAAAAAAAATGTGAGTAAAATAAAATAACTTTACCTCGTAGATGGTATCGAGGGCTTATCGTACGAAATAGAATATATAACCACGGGTGGTGATAGCAGACAAATTACGAAGTTGAGTCACAAAATCACTTGGATAATTTAATCCTCTAGCAGAGAAATTCTTCTCACCTCGAAGAAACGACAGGCGACTCACTCCTTCGGCTTTACTTCACCATCCTACATGGTTTGTTGGTCCTCTTTGGTTAACATCATCTCGTTCCGAATGGCCAATTAAACATTTTTCTGAGATTATAGTTCATCCCGATGATGATGAAAACGAATTAGTCTTTCTTACCGTTCCGTATATAATTTCTCCATTATATTCACTGATAAACTATTTCTCGTCTTGGACCAAGCTCCTAAACGCCACCGTTTTTGTCCTAAGGTTTATGAAGATTCTTCCAAAACAAACACCGATTACCACTTCTCATTTAAAGGCTGCGGAAATGTTTCTGATCCGAGCCGTTCAACAACATTACTTTCAAAATGAGTATTACAGTTTGAAGAATAATAAAATTGTTTCATCCAACCTACGTCGTTTATGTCATCTAGAAAATAATAATTTACGAATTTGGAATTGTTAACTTCGATTTTAATTTACAATAATAACTTGATGATCCGATCTTCTAATAATAAGTTATTTCAGAACTTTGCATTGTTAACTTCAAATTGTGATTTGAAATAATAACTCGAAGCTGTGATCTAAAAAATAATAATTTTCGAACTTGGAATTAGGAAATAATATTTTTTATCACCCAAGTATTGGTATTCGTACTAGTAGGAATTGCGGGTTGGCTGGGATTGCAAATCAAACGCTTATTTCAGTTTGTCGACGTTTCGGACGCTTTTATAGGTCCATTCTCAAGACTACAGAAAGAGAATAACATTATGAAACCAACAAAACTCACAACTCCAAATTAAACTCACCGAAAAACTAAATGATGGTGGGCCGTTTGATGTAAGCATCTCAGTACAGTTTTAAATAGAGGGTCACAAGATAGCCGCTATCAACAAGGTAATAATTATAATTACCAAAGAAAAGTAGTTCAACGATTTCTATTTATCAATAATTCATGTAAACTACTTGTAGACAAAACATCAGCTTTGTAGATTATAATTTATACAATTATTAGATGATCGGTAGACTATTTTTTTTTGTTCTTTTATAAACTAAACTACCTATTTGGGAAAAAATTTCCAGCCTTGTAGATTTAAGTCGAATAAATTATTTTTTAACACCTTGCGTAGGTGGTAGAACCTTGATGGCAGCACTTCCGAGGTGGTAGACTGTCAATTTTTACGTATTCTTAGTCACTCTAAAAAGTTTCAGTCTTGTAGGAATAAGGCATTTATACATTATATTTTTACTGGTTTCAAATTTTTTTATTAATGTTCGCAGCGGTAAAAGCTTGGTAGCCTGTGACTTTCCTGATTTACATGGTATAAACATTGATTTAAAAAAAATTAGGTTTGTAGAAATGGGTGCACTTTTACTGTCGCTGCCTCCCGGACTATTGAGATGTGGGAAAATTTTCATGTTAACCCCATAATTAAATATTACTTTATTAAACATTTTCATTCGAGTCCGCCGTTGTGGTAAAGCAAACACTTTACTCAAAATTCGATAAAATTTTGGACTTGATTTATATAATGACAATGCTAAAACTTTATAATCGTGGGAATATCGCTTCCTTGTAATCTTAACTTTTGAGTTTTAGCTTGGGATATGATAAAATTGTAATAAAATTGTATTGTTAATGGTATTAACAATCTGCATAAGAGGGTTTAAACTTTTAGCGGTGAGGAACTTTTTAGCCATACGTAATCATTTTCTGTATGAATAATTTTTTCTTTTTAAATATGTAGAAGTTCGTTTTCGTGAACAACAATATGTTACTGAAAAAATATACAGAATTAGATTATGATAAACAGACATAAATTAATTTTAAGAAAATACTTAATATGCAACACCCCCAAAAACTTTCATAAAATCTTTAAAATTTGTTCTTAACCTACTATGAATTTCTAATTCCATTTCAGGAAATTTTGGACTAATTTGGACAAAATTCAAAACTCGTATTTTTTATTGAAATTAAATAATTAAATGAAATTTAAAATAAGAGGCTTTTGTAAATAACAAACAAAACGAAGCAACCTACCTTCACTTGAATTTCCTTCACTTATAACTTCTGTGGAAACAACTTCTACCATTTCAGCATCCTGTAATTCTAAATTTTTATTAGTTCTTTCTGTACGATCATCTTCGGTTTCCAAATTTTTATCGCTTCTTTCTCTTTGTTCGTCCGCAATTACTAAATTTGCATCACTTATTTCTCTTGAAGAACCTTGTCCTTCGGTAACATTTGATTCTACAATAATAACAAATACATAAAGATTTTTATATTTCTATTTCATCATTCGTTAACTTACTTGGTAAATTTAATGTTGAAATACCACCCCATGCTATCCTACCGCACTAGTGAGTTTGAGGTTTTCCCTGAAATGTAAATCACAAACCACATAATTACGACATATTGCCTTATTATCCATATTATCGAATACAGGGTTTTTTATATTTTCTTTACAACGAGAAAATGTTTCGTTAGCACTAAGCCGGGGAAATGAATGTCCCTTTGAAAATAAATCATTACATTCCGGAACACAACAGTTCTTTTTCGGATAACAGGTAATATTCATCTTTTAAGAATCAAATAAAACAAATGTAAAATTGGTAAATGAGTAAACAGTGAGCAACAGTATAGAAAGGTTAAATATAAACCGCTGGTTTCATTGGCTGGAAGTGGAATGTATAAGTGAATAGTTGTAATTACCTTTTACCAGTAGTACTAGTTGGTAAGTTTTTTTATACTTTTATTCCGGAGAGCCAGTTTGAAAATCGGCAGTGTTTTCATCTGATCACTTAGTTTGTGAGTGAGCAATTTTCAACTTTATCTTTATAGTGTTTTGGCACTTCTTTGAGAAAATTTTTCAATAACACCTATGCTGCAGTTTGTATCCAACCGACAGTGCCTTTTTGTGAAAACCTTAACCATTGGGTATTTTGTTTTTAATAAATACAGTTTTTATTTTATTATTGGGTGTGACGGTGGAATCAAATTTTAGTTTTACATCTCATCTAAACAATGATATTAATAAAAGCAATAGCATGTTGGGTTTTATAATGCGACACGCTCAAGAATTCACCAGCATGAGAGTCTTGAACCAGCTCTCCTGATGAGGATTACTTTTTTGGCTCATTCAATAGCTAATTACTAGCGTTAATCCCATCTCCGAGGCGTCAAGTGGCGTGGGCCCAGCTATTAGCTGCTCCGACAGCAAGTTTGGGTTACAGAGACTATCTGCGAGCAGCGCTGGATAAAAATTATCATTGCATATTGTAGTGGAATTTCGTATTAAACACGACTTACCGTCCTTCACCAGCTTAAATTACCTCGGCTAGCCAGATGAACTCGGTGGATGAGAGACTTCAGGAGTGAATTCCTTTGGGAAGCCCCGATTGTTTTTAAAGTAAATAATAATACTTTTTGTTTTAACTCGGGAGAAAAAGTTTTATTTATAGGAATAATGTAGCGACAATTTTCGCTTTTCGGCTTTAGTGTTTTTTTTTGTAAGGCCACTGATTGTAAAATTTTATTTACTAAAATTTTAATATTGTCTCTAAATTTTACGATCATGGACCACTGTGTAAATGTGAAAAGCAAAATCTTCACAATTTTGTCAAAAAGTGAAATAAAGTTTTTAAAATAAATTTGATGTTTGCATGTACTAATTTTCTTAAATACCTTGAAGTGCTTCTTGATGGCTTCCGTCTTGTTGATAATTTTCAAGAAAATCTGTTGCATCCAATTCCAACGAGTATCTGTTTGAATTAGCGTAACTCTGATCGCAGGTAAGCAAAACTTTTTATTTCGTTGTATTGGAAATAAATCAAAATGGCGTGGCGTCCCTTTTCGACCTTGATAAAAATTATTATCTCTGATATTACAAATTTCTCTGTTTTAGCTATTTCTTCCTGAAATTTATCAAATTCACTACTGAAAACGCACTTTGGAGCATGTAACTGATTTTCACTCAGTTATAAATCAAATTTTAATTAAAAAGCGCAAATTAATTGCACAACGCAAAATGTGGTCTCCTATCCGCTCGGATATCGCTGGAGAAGGCCCGCCAACTTTCCAAAAATTCATAATTTCATAAGTATTATCAAAATGTACAGGATGTTGCACATATTCTTTATTGTCTTTTGTTTCAGATTTTCACTCCGTAGCACGACACAAATGAATTCACTGATTTTATAGTTTTTATAAAAATACAAAAAATATGTTACGTAGTGTTATAAGTAATAAATTTAGCCAATATTAAACATTCCTTTAAATAAAACTTGCTAATTTGCAGACATAAACAAATTTATATGACCGCGATCTAACATGTCGGGGCAACCCAACGAAAAATCACCACAATATATTATCATGTTTTTTTTGTATAAATTATCTAGGGTGTTGTTTATTTTAATTATTTTTGTAAATTGTTTATGTTTTGTTCTGTATAAGTTGTTTTTGGTTTTTAAAATTTTTATGTTGGTATTGCTGGAATATAAAAATGGGCTTTGTGCTTGCCAGATGCAAAGCGAGTGGACGTAGTATTGCTGCGTCAAAATTTTGTATAAGTTTAATAAATTGAAGTATAAAGTGAAGTTGTGTTTTTTTTTAGGATTGTGTTTTATTAATTGGATTGATGAAATTAAAATAAAAATTTATTTGGAAAATATACAAATTTAAGGTGAGAGATCAACTAAAAATTAATTTTACAGTTAAATACGAAGGAAGGGAATTGGCGGAGTATACGTAGCACACCTGCATGGCATAGCTGGCGTACTAAAATTTATTGTACCATAGAGAAAAAAGGATGTTTCCGGAATCCGAATCAAATGAATGAGCAAGGTAATAAAATAGGAATGCATAAACTTTGTAAACGCTTTTTGCTTTTGAATTGTAAGCTAGAACTATCGCAGTTTTTTTTTTTTTAAACTTTTTATAATTTTTGAAAAAGCGTTTTTGTCTTCGAATATTGTAATTGGCGCAGTCGGTAGGATTCCCAAAATTGGCCTTATCGAAAGAGCAATTTTTGTATCAACGATTAATTCGGAATTTGTGAAAATAAAAGCAAGTGGGACATCAACAGCAGAGAAGTCATCAACTGAGGAACAAGCATCGTCCAAATCGTTGACAACTAGTTTAAGAAGTCCTGAGGGAAGAACAAGCATCGTACGAACTTAAAAGCACTAGATATTAAGGTGAAACAACAAAACAATGAAAACAACGATTATACTGTCTCATTTAATTTCCTATCTTATAAGTTCCTAGTATAAAAGGTAGATAAGTGTAAGTTTTACTTCTATCTTATCGAGATAACTTAAGCTGGATTTATAGTTTGACGGACTGTAAGCGTAGACGCACTGGATATGTAACAAACGGACTGTAAAATATTATTAAATTTACAAATCGACGGAACGGAATTTTGGACGCATGGGTAGAAGTTATACCTAACCTACAAATTTTTAAAATTCATAACAGCTTTTGTCATAAACAGCTTGTGTTGGTTTGAATTATAAATTCTAAATATTCATCACTAATTTATTAATATTCATCAGTAGTTCATATTGTGCTTAGTTTTTTGTTTCACGATGGATAATGAAATACATGAAAGTAATATGCTTTTTGTTAAATTAATTAAAAATTAAACGAGCTAATAATTTATATTTAGGTATGATTTTTGGTGCTATGGGACTGCTATTGTGTGCAATACCATTAGAAAAGTGTCGACAAACACAAAATACAAAAATTAGGCGACCAAGACGGTACAAAACAAGACCGATCAATAGAAACTGAAAAATTGACAATACTTTCAATTATTTTTTAAAAATGAAGACCGCTGATCCAGTGCAATTTTTTAAGTATACTCGAATGACTGTCCCAGTATTTGACGAATTACTAAATTTGGTAAAGCACAGAATTTCCAAGAGAAGGATTAAAGACGGGATATCGGAAGAAGAAAGGCTTGCCATAACATTACAGTAAGTAATAATTTATGCAATTTTATTATGCAAATAAATTTATGCAAAAACTTGATTCAACAGATACCTATCACAAGGAGGAAGCATGCAAAGTTTGGCATGGAGCTATCAAATGGGCTTATCAACGGTTCAAAAAATTATACACGAAACCTGCACTGCAATATGGTACGCACTTTCTCCAAAGTATCTAAAAAGTCCTTCGACTGAATTCGAATGGAAGAACATTGCGAAGAACTTCTTCGATCTATGGAATTTTCCTAATTGCATCGGCGCTTTAGACGGGAAACATATTAATACTCAAGCTCCTCTAAAAACTGGGTCCCTTTTCTTCAATTACAAGGAAACATTTAGTATTGTGTTGATGGCAGCCTGTGATGCCAATTATGTATTTACTTTGGTAGATATTGGGGCTTATGGATCCCAAAGTGATGGGGGTATTTTTAGGCATAGCGTGTTTGGTGAGCGTCTGGAATCACAAACATTAAATGTTCCTTTGGCTACTGAAATTCCCAACACCAATATTAAATTTCCGTATGTGTTCGTTGCTGATGAAGCTTTTCCCCTAAAGCAGTACATAATGCGTCCATATGCAAAAACCAACCTAACTCTCAAACAGCAGATTTTTAATTATAGACTGTCGAGGGCCCGTAGAATTATTGAAAACACGTTTGGAATTTTAGTGGCCAGATGGCGAATTCTCAAGCAAACTATTATTGCCGATGTGAAGAATGTGGACAATATTGTGAAAGCATGTTTGGTTCTCCATAATTATTGTATACTCAAAACTAAAGGAAGGACCGATGCAACTCATTATTGTCCTCCGGGGTATGTCGATGGTGGAGAGAAGAAAACGGTATGTGGCGAAATGATGTTGATGATCCGCTACAGTCAGTAGGACGTTTGTCAGCCAACAATGTTAGTCGGATGAATATCGGGTTAAGAGATACCATGACAGATTATTTTGTATTACCTCAAGGAGAAGTTCCGTGGCAATTAGAGAAGGTATTGAGAGAAAGAGAACCCCGATAACACTAATTATTATGTTGTTATACAATGTAAATATGATAGGTAACTTGTAATAAAAATTGTACATTTTATTTAAAATAATTTTATTCTCAATCGTCTTCTTCTAAAACTTCCAGAAGTCTTCTTCTCTTAATTTTCTGCTTCTCGGGTGGCATTTCCTTTAAAATTGTAGCAATGTATTCCCCCAATACATCTGCCGACGTTTTCGGCTGTTGGCGTTTTTCTGCCAGGGATTTCAGTTGAAGGGTGATCGATTTTGCAACATCAACGATCCCCTTACATGTATCATCGGCTTCCTTTATTTTGTTTTTATTCTTCCCTATAATTAAAACAATGTATCGTGTGCAATAAGCATGAAAAGTTGTATTGTTTGTCAAATTTGTATATGGTGATAAGATTCAAATAAAATTTATTGTTTATTTAAATTAATCATTACCTTTAGTACCAATCTGCACCGTTTCAGAATTTGCAGTCGGTGCCTGTTCCTCTACTTCTGCTAATTGTACAAATAAATTTTCTTTAAATCTAAAATCATCTTGAACATTTCTTCTTGAACATTCATCATTTTCATTAGTATTATTTGGTGAAAGCATATCCTGTGTGGACGAGCCCAAAGGGTTTTCAACCATAGTTGAATTTGACCAACCCCTTGAGCAGCCGCTTGATAAATCGATAAAAATTGGTGATTGTATAGGTGGATCACAAAAGGTGGTTGTCGTGGTGGGTTTAGACACTTTTGGTGTTGTTGTATGTGTACTAAAAAGTTGTTATTTTAGTTATTTAATCATCAAGCTGTTTCTTTAATCCTATACTCACTTTCTGGGCTTAACAAATGCATTTAAAAATGACATTGAATCTAGGTACTCCCATTGTGGCGTAACAGGGGCTCCGGAACCAGAAGGCAATGCCTTTTTCTCCCTTCCAAACTTGTTTCTTAAATTTAGCCAGATTCTCTGGCAATCTTGCACTAAAAACATAATAAAATGTAAAAAATGCACATTTACAAGCAGTGCAAGAATCCAATAATTAGGTCGTTTACTTCGAATCATTTAAACTAGATAAACAAACCGGTCATTTGCAGATCTTCTGAAATTTGTTTCCAACTATTAAGCTTCATTTCGGCATCTTTAAAATTTCGGTTCGATTTATCGTACAGGTGTGGATAACCTCGAATCAAATTTATTAACATTTCGTATTTATCTAAAATATTAAAATTAAATTATGAGAATTCTTTTTTTCAAAGTATTACTTACCGCTCATTTTAACAAATAAGTAATTAATAAAACAGGAATACTAATAATAAAACAAAAAAGTCAATAATAAAACAGAAATACTAATAATAACACATAAAACTCAATAATAAAACAGAAATACTCGACACAAACAACTTTACTTAAATGGAGAGGAGCGCACATGTAAGAAGGAACAGCTGACAGTAACAGCCACGTCACACAGAATTCTTTCTTTTGATTGGCCGGACGCAAGAAACGCACTGCAAAAGATGAAAGTTGGTTATCTCTTCCGTTCCAGTCCGTTTCACTTACGCTGCGTCATGCGTTTACGTTCATTTAAAGAGTACATAAATTCTATAATTGATTTTTTTGCAGTGCGTCTACGCTTACAGTTCGTCAAACTATAAATCCAGCTTTAGATTTATGACGGAAGTAGGTTTAGATAATTTAGCAGAATTATTTCGAAATATTAATTTAGAACCTTTAACAATGACAACTAGTTACCAATTATTAAAATTACATTTAGACAGCATATCGCAATACGAAGGAAATTCGCATACTTTGAATATTTTTATTGATAATTGCCAAAATTTAATTAATACATTTTCAAGTACCACAGATAATGCACTTAATACATTTTTATTAATTTTATAAATATTATAAACATTAGGAAAACTGGTAGGTCGGGCTTTAATTTTAATTGGTTCTCGTAGCGAACTCGATAGTTGGACCGAGATAAAATCTGCATTACGGTTAAGTTTTGGACAACGAAATATTGATTGTTTAGGGCCAGTTTTTCAATTGTGAGTCAACTCTTGAATTTGGTTTAAACGCGTTTATGACCATTCTGATTGGTCATAAATGTAAGTTAACCCTTGAACCTAGTTTAACCCACAATTGAAAAACTGGCCCTTTGTGCAAGATCTAATTAACTTAAAACCAATAAGAAATGAATCGTCATATAATTTCGGAATGCGTTGTCAAGACGTACGGTCTTTAATCACATCAAATTTAAATACCACATTAATATCACCCGAGGAAAAACTTTTTCAATTAAAAAATTATAATAATTTAGCGTTAAAAACATTTATTAGAGGTCTAACGGGACAAATTCAAACAAACGTTCGACTTAGAAATCCCGATAGTCTAGAAAAAGCTATGAGTTTCCTCATAGAAGAAGAAATTTTTCTTTATTCGACAAATCAAAATAATACACTACATTTTAATGTTATTATTATATCAAAAATAATTATTGTCATTATTCTGTGGATCAAATTGATCAAGGATCAAACCTGATAGTTTGAGTTCTGGACCGGACGGTATTCCAGCCTTTTTCATAAAAAGGTGTATAATGTCGTTATCGAATCCGATTTTTAAACTATCTATGTCTTGTGCCTAGTTTCCTTGCGTATGGAAAAAAAGTTTTATTACTCCAATCTTTAAGAAGGGTAATCGGTGCGATATTAATAACTACAGGGGTATATCGATCCAATCGGCTATACCGAAAATGCTAGACAAAATAGTTTCGGCTCAACTAATGCACGCCAGTAAAAATTTTATAGTTCCGAGTCAGCATGGATTCTTTCTTTCCAGGTCGGTCGACAACTACGAATCTTTTATCATTTGTATCGTACATCATTGAAAATTTTGAAAAGCAAGTTGACGCCGTTTATACGGACTTTGCTAAGGCCTTTGATCGGGTATGATATGAAAATCCTCAAGAATGTTGTGACTGAAGATGATTGTAGGCTAGTACAATCTGACCTGACTCATATTGCCATTATCTGCAGCAAAGCCCTTCGTACATTGGGATTTATTAAACGACGAAGCAGGCATTTTTCTGCAAAAACGGTTAAATTGCTCTACTTTTCGCTCGTACGATCTCAATTAGAATATGCTTCGTGTGTAGTGTATGGACTCGGACACCGTCATTTCGGCGATTCCAGTTCGGCACCGTCATTTCGGCGACTCTGTTTCGGCGACAGTCAATTCGGCGACCCGATATTCGGCTATGATAGTTTCGGCGATTCCAATTCGGCACCGGTAGTTCGGCGATTCCGATTCGGCGACAGTAAATTCGGCTACGTCGATTCGGCGACGGAGGATATACTTTTGGTTTATTCAATTCTAAATTTAAAATTTAAATGTATAAAAAAAACTTTAGTACGGACGAATATGGCTTTTACCTCCTTTAAGTAGATCCCTTTTTTGTTATTTGCTGCTTTTCAATAATACTGATTGTATTAATCTTTCCTGGGTTGTTTTTCAATACAATTCTTATACATATACTCGTATATCCTTTTTTTCAATAATACTTATTGTATTAATCTTTCCCTGGTTTTCCCTATTTCAATACAATTTTTGCATATATCCACCTTTTCAATAATACCTTATTGTATTAATCTTTCCTTAGTTTCCCCATTTCAATACAATTCAGCCTTTTCAACTAAATAGTTAATACCATTTTCCTTAAGTACATAATATATCCTTTTCAAAATTTCAATTAGTCCTCCACTTTTAGTAACGGTTTTCGAGTTGATTTTTTAGTTAGTTGAGTTTGGGCGGTGGAATAGTCAGTTGAGTTGGGTTTTGGTATCAAAGTGAACAGTTTAGTTTACACAAGTAGTGAGTGGAAGCGTTTAAGCATAACACGCTAAAGGTAAGTAACTTAAGTAAGTTTATAAGATTGCAATAATTGACATTTTATCTCCAGTTTACAGATTTCGCTGTATAGATTTTAATAAGAGTGCTCAAGTGTAGTATTAGGAATCAATATAATAATTTTCAATTTGCAATACAATGGAAGAAACTCAAATGATTTTAACCAAACGAAGCAACGAAAAATATGCTAATGATGGGTACCTCTATGTTAAAGATAAAATTAACACAGATGGTACTATTCAATTCTGGCGATGTGAAAGTAAGCACAAGGGTTGCAATGGCAGAATATGGACCAATATTGGAGACGGTTCGTTCAATTCCCAGCGAAGGGAGCATTCCTGCAGAACCGTAGGAAATGCAGAAAACGTCGAACTTCAAAGACTTAATACTGCTATAAAACTTTTAGCCGAAAATACAATGGAAAATCCATCGCAAATAAGAGCACGGGCTATTGCAAATGTTCCTGATGCCATAAAAGGTAATATTCCAAGCAATTCTGTCATGAGCAGAACGATACAACGGAGACGTAACCAAAATTCTGAAGCACCAGCAAATCCGGAATCTAGGGAACTAATAATCATACCGGAATGTTATTCCACTTATGAGTTTAGCCCTGATAATTTTGAGAGATATCTTTTAGCCGATTCAGGAAGTGAGAATTTGGACTCTGAACGTATTATGATATTTGGAAGAGAATATAATTCCAGTTGGAGTGAAAGTATGTTTGAATTGTTTATGGACGGCACTTTTCTAATTTGTCCGTCTCTTTTTTCACAAGTATTCGTTATACTTGCTAGAAAAGATGGAAGAGCAGTGTTTCCTGTTTTGTTTTGCTTACTACCCAATAAGAGAACAGAAACTTATGTGAAATTATTTAATATGATCCGTGAATTGTGGCCTCAACTAAATCCGTTGAGTATAAGTGTGGATTTTGAGCTTAGCATTCATCAAGCGATTCGTGAAGTATTTCCTGACGTTAATATACATGGCTGCCTATTTCACTTAGTGAAAAATTTAAAAAAACATTTATCGTCAAATAATCTTTTAAAAAGATACAGTACCGATGTAGACTTTGCATTGCGTGCAAAAATGGTTACTTCGATTGCGTTTGTTCCCGAGAATGACATTTTACACGCAATTACAAGTTTGGAGAATGATTTACCACCAGAATTAGATCCAATTTTAGAATGGTTTACAAATACATATATTGGACGTCTTAGAAATAATGGTACTAGAAATACTCCAATGTTTTCTTCAAATATTTGGTCTGTGTATCAACGCACGTTGGATGGAATTGATAGAACTAATAATTACGCCGAAGCTTGTCATCGAAAAATACAATTAGGTTTTGGTAGTGGTATATTTCATCCAACGTTGTGGACCTTTTTGGATAAATTAAGACGTATTCAAAAAACTTTCGACACAGAATACGAACGTATTCTAGCCGGACATGCACCTCCTAAAAAAAGGCCGCGGTACGAAGCGGCTGATTCTCGAATTTTGGCGAAGGTAACCAATTATAATTCTAATAATGTTATAGAATATCTTCGCGGTATAGCTTATAATTATAACATGGATTAAAATTTGTTTAATTGCTTGTATGTATATGACCTGTGATGTATGTATGTAAATAAATATTTAATTTAAAAATAAAAAATAATTTTTTACCTCCAATCAATTAAAAAATTGGAGGTATGGTAATCGAAAAAAAATTTCAATTTTTTTTTTTTACATTTTCGAGATCACCGTGTCCAGAAACGTAAAGATCTGCAAAAAATAAAAAATAAATTTCTGTGTCGGTCTGTCGGTCGGTCGGTCGGTCGGGCGGTCGGTCGGTCGCCAGATTTTGTCCCTCGATTTATTCGTGAACCATCCAACCTATCAGGACCAAATTTGGTATAGTGGTAGGGTTTACGGTAGAAAAGTGAAAATAAGGTTTTCGTCGCGATCTGTCAATCAGGAGTGCCACTACAAGAAAATGATACAAGATTTTTAAAAGCGATTTTGTCTTGTGATAGGTTATTTTAAAGACCTTGAAAAGCTTTATCCAGAATGGGTGAAATTAACTTTCTATCTGTCATCTGTCAAAAATTACAAGCTGTCAAAGTTAAAACTTCAAAAGTAAATAACCCATGAAGTACTGAAGGGATCTCAACCAAATTTGGTATGTAGGAACATTGCCCTCAAAGGACTTCACCGCATATGGAACCCTTTGATAAAAATCAGGAATTTAATATGAAAAAAAATAATTAATTTTTTTTGCGAATACTTAAAAAAAGTCCTTGTCCCTCGATTTTTTTCGGCATTTCTACGTCGATGGCATTCAAACTTTTTGGACGTGTGTCTTGTAGGCTCTAGTGGTGAAAATAAGGTTTTGGCAGAGAAATCTTTGCCAGGACTACCACAATAAAATAAATAAAAAAAAATGAAAATGACATCATATCTCCGGGAATGTATAACCGATTCAGATAAAATTTGGTGTGCTGATGATTGGAGGTATTGCGGCAGAAGTGACGATATTTTTATATTATAATAGGTAATAATAAATACTATGAACTTTTTTCGACCCTGTATTTATATTAATAAACAATAATTTTTAATTATTTAAAATAATAATTTTAGTAATTCTTTCGTATGACTCAAAAAATCCAATAATTAAATCCATCTTCTTGTTTATTAATAAATAATAATTTAAATAAATTTCCCGTCGCCGAATCGACGTAGTCGAATTTTCTGTCGCCGAATGGGAATCGCCGAAATGCCGGTGCCGAATTGGAATCGCCGAAACTAACATAGCCGAATATCGGTTCGCCGAATTGACCGTCGCCCAATATACGGTGCCGAATCGCTTTCGCCGAACTGCGGTCGCCGAAATGACGTGTACCGGTGTAGTATAATTAGTTGTTGTTATTTGTTTGTAAATATATTTGTTCTTTTGATTATGTAAAAAAGGTTTATCCGTATAAATAAATAAATGTTTAAACCGGAACAAAGATTGACACCTGGAAAATCAAATAATAATTTTAAACCAAATTTTAATAGTAATAAAACTACAACGCTTCAAAACGTTCAAATTTTAACAGATTTCCACAGTACCAAGATAATTCAAATTTCAACAAACCCCCATTATTTCAAAACAACCCAAACTTCAATCGATTTCCATCATTTCAAAATGAATCAAAGACCTTTATTTCAAAACACTAATTTTAATCAAAATCAAAATTTCTATAGATCTGGTAGAACACAATTTACCAATCGATTACACGAACCGATGGATATAAGTAGTGCTCATACTAGATTTTATAAAGGAAAATATTCTATGAACCATCTTTTTATCCAAAATATCACCGAAGATCAACAAATTGAAAACGAATTTGAAAATCATGCAATTATGAAAATAACGTAAAACAATACGAGTTTAACAACCTGACGGAAGACAATAATACATACGCTCAGAATGCATTCTTGCAACAAGATAACATACTAGTAGACGAGGGTCAATGTCAACAAAACGATACTAACATTGACAATGATACAAATTTTCACGAAATCACTTACTCCAACCACCCCAAATAGTACACTAAAATAATTTAGAATCTGACTTACCTTATATTTATATAGGGCAGAGACACCACCTATGGCCATTACCCCACTTATGGCCATTCCTAGTAGTTCCCCGAAATAAGAAGATCCCGTGCAACTTTCAAATTAAATATCGCACATGATCCGATGCCTTTGAATGTTAGGAGTGGGGAGAACGCTATGACAAGTTGGGAAATAAGTTTTAGCTTCAAGATTAATGCAGAAGTTACGTGATGTAATACAGTGACAAAAATTGTTAACGTTTTTCTTAAGCAAACTAACCTTAAACATCGTACGTACTTGCTTACTTTTAAGCAAAAAATTGGATGGATCATTGTGTATAGGTAAATGAAGTGCCCCTGAATATGTATTTTTATTATAAAAGATACACTAACAATTTGTTTTATCAAAAACACGATGGCCATTAGTGGAAGCAAAATATAAGCGTGCTTCTACTTATGGCCATAGAGGTGGCTATTAGTGGAATAGCAAAATCCACTTATGGCCATCTGTAATGTAGCTGTATCTGTAACTTATGGCTCCGTTGCCAAATAATATAAAATGCGATGATATTTTAGGGGCTAATAGGGATCAAAGTGAGTAGTTTTTCAAAATTTGGGGGAGTAGTTGGAGTTGGGTGGTGTGGATTAAAAAAATAAAAATGGAATGCTAGAAAACAAATGGAGAAGATCGCCGGGGAAACTAGGATAATAAAAAAAATATCATTGCAATAAATTGAAATTATGCTTGAACAAGCACTATAAAATTTATCAACAATTTTTTCCGACAAAAATGTCAAAAAGAGTTCAATTAGGAAAAATACAGAAACTTTCAAAGTTTCAGTATTCTCCATCAAAAATAAAGTTTGCATTGGACGCCATCGCGGATGGAATGGCTGTTTCAAAGGCTAGCAAGGTTTTTATGGTGCCTCGAACCACTCTAAGAAATAAAATAAGTGGAAAATCTCCAAGGGATTCGACTGGACAATGCGGCTTTTATTCCTTCCTTGGAAAAGATATTGAAAAGACACTGGTTAATTGGATACTTGATTGCGCTAAAATGGGGTTTCCTATAGATAGAGATGGACTTCTAACATCGGTGCAAAAGCTAGTGAGTCAATTAAATATAAAAACACCTTTTTCACACAATAGACCTGGAAAAAAGTGGTATTCTGCTTTTTTGAAGAGCCACAAGGAACTTTCACAGAAAAAACCTGAATATATACATGGAGGTAGAGGCGCTGTGTCAGAGGAAAAAATTCGAAAGTGGTTCGATGAAGTTTATAAAACATTGGAGGAAATGAATGCAGTTGATGTATTAAAGGAACCAGATAGGGTGTTTAACATGGATGAAACAGGATTCCCCCTAGCTCCAAAAAGTGGTAATATCCTCGGTCCCCGTGGAAAGCACGTTTATGATGAGAACACTTCGTCAGATAAAGAAAATGTAACAACACTTTTTACTGTAAATGCCTCAGGACAATTTTCTCCTCCCTTAACACTATTTAAATACGACAGGATACCTAAAACTATAATACAGTTAGCGCCTAAAGGCTGGGGAGTTGGGAAAAGTGAGAATGGTTGGATGACCGCAGAGTGTTTTTTTGAATATTTTTCCAATGTTTTTTTCGAGTATTTAAAGAAGATCGAAATACAATTTCCTGTTGTCGTGTTCCTAGATGGACATACTTCTCATTTAACGCTCCATTTAAGCAAATTTTGTCAGGAACATCAGATTATTCTAATAGCACTGGTCCCTAATGCTACACATATCCTCCAACCACTAGATATAGCAGTTTTTGGTCCTGTAAAAAAAAAGTGGCAAAAAATTTGGAGAAAATTTAAGATTGACAATCACGGCCAGGAAATAGCTAAGGGCAATTTGCCTTCCATTTTGTCCGATATTATTAATGATCCAAAAATGACAGAAAATATTAAGTCAGGATTTCGGGCTGCTGGTCTGTATCCTTTTAATGTTAACAATGTTGACTACTCGAAAATTATTTTAAGGAAACCAGATTCTGGAAAAGTTCAGACCCTTGAATTAAATACAGCAGTTGTCAGCCATCTAAAGTTTTTAGAGCAAAAAATTGATTCAATTTTTTTAAAAGAATTTCAAAAAACAAAGCAAAGAAACCATGAGTGGGAAGGAAAACCAGAAGCTTTGTGTTTGTTTCAACTTTGGCTAGATATCTCGAAAGAAACTGAAGATCATGCTCAAGGCTTAACTGTAAATGATATTGATGACAGTTTCGACACTGAACTAAAAGCATATACACCGACACAACTTAAAGAAACTTTGGATCTAAACTCGCCAAACATTTCGTTGAACAATACTGTTCAAAATGAAGCTACATTTTCCTTGGGCGAAGAAGACAATAATATGAACATCCAGCAGCCAAGCACAAGTGGAATTTCAATAATTAACAAAAGTCAAGCTGCAAAAATTGACTCAGTTATTCGGAATAAAATTATTGACTTCTCACCGGTGTCAAAATCTATGTTGGAAAATATTCTACCTTACCCTGCTGAAAGAAAATCAAAAAAATCTGGAAAAAAACAAAGCACTCCTTGTAGTGTTCTGACTTCAGATAAATGGCTTTATCTAGAAGAATAAAAAGCAAGAGTTAAAGCAGAAAATGAAAATGCTAAACTTGAAAGAAAGCGAATAAGAGAACAAAAAAAAATTAAAATTGAGGAAAAAAAGTTAGAAAAGATGGCGAGCAAAAAAACTAGTAAACACAATGTTAAAGTCATGGATCAAGACACAAGTAGTTCTGAAGAAGAGTGGAAAGACTCACGCAGTAGTGACGATAACTTCGATTTTCCTGAGATTGTCACATCTGATATTGAAATGTTAAAACCCGATAATTTGAAAATTGGACATTTTATTTTGGTGAAGTTTGCAGGGACTGGTAAAAGAATGGCAACAACATATAAATATGTAGCGACTATTTTGAAAATGCTACCAAATAAAAAATATCAGGTTAAATGCCTCAAAAGTTTGGACAAACAAAAGACGCGATTTGATTATATTGAAAATGATGTATCAAAGGTCAATACAAAAGATATTATAGGTCTACTTCCAGAGCCAGTTTTGGAACAAGAGGGAAGAAAATTGATAACCAAGTTTCTAGGATCTATAGATATATTTGAAAAATATTAAATCTGTGTTTATTGTTTATATTATTATATCCTTTTTTTCCAAGTTTATATCACAACATATTTTGTAACTTTTTACACATTAGAAAATGTTCAAACTTCGACACCTAGTCTTTTATTATATTTAACACCCTTCGTAAAAACCTGGCCATAAGTGGTAACACTATGTGGCCATAAGTGGAGGACAGATGGCCAAAAGTGGGGTATTTTGCACTTTTTTCTAAAAATTGTTATAAAATTATTGTTTCTTAAAAACAAATTATTTCATAAATTTAACCCAATAGAGATGACTTACATAATGTACAAATTCGTTTGGATTTTTTTGTTTTACACTTTTAGTGACCAATAGCAATAATAAATAGTATATATTTCGCTTAACCTGGCCATAGGTGGTGCCTCTGCCCTACCTGAACTTAATCTAAAATTTTTAATAGATACAGGAAGCACAAAAAGCTTAATTGATCCAAATTTAGCTTATCAATTTTATGATAATTTTATTTTAAAAGAAAACTTTAATATTAAAACGGCACATAATATTTCGTATCATGGTGAGGTAGCCGAAATTCCTATTTTTCTAATTTTTAAAACAAATCAAAAACACAGGTTTTATCTTTTTCAATTCAGCGAAAAATATCAGGTATTGATTGGAATTGATTTACTTAAACAATTAAATGCTCAAATTAATATTGGAGAAAAAACACTTGTAACTCCGTGCACTGAAATTTCAATAATTTTCGAAACTAATAAAAAAACTTTAATCAAAAATTCTAACAATAAATTAAATTTAAACTATTCGGTAATAACTCCACCAAGAGTACAACAACTAGTTAAGCTACCTGTGAATTGAAAATTATTATAAATTTCAAGATGGATTAGAAACTCCAAAAGCGGTAGTAACGTTTCAAATTATTTCGCTATCACCACTATTACTAACAGCGGAGAAAAACATGTAAAATTAAACATTTTAGATCGTTTAAAAATAGAACCAATAAATTTAGCAGAAGTTAATTTTTTTGATAAAATAGATATCGACAATCAACCATTAGTTTCAGAACAAGAAAATTTATTAAAACAAAATTTAAAAAATATCAGACTACAACATTGTAATAGGGAAGAAAAAGATTCAATTAGAAAACTTTGTATGGAGTATCGCGATATTTTCTTCTGTGAAGAAATCTCTTTAAGTTTTACAAGCGAAATTCATAATAAAATTAATTTAAAAAAGGATACTAACCCAATTTATACAAAATCATATCGATTCCCAGAAATTCATAGACAAGAAGTGAAAACGCAAATTGGAAAAATGTTAGAACAAAATATAATTGCACAGCATTTCGCCTTGGTCCAGTCCAATTTGGATTGTACCGAAAAAAATTAGATGCTTCTGGCAAAAAGAAGTGGCGAATGATAATCGATTACAGGGAAATCAATAATCAGACGATTTCGGATAATTATCCAATACCAAATGTAAACGATATCGTTGATCGATTAGGGAAAGCCAATTATTTTTCAACACTCGATTTAGCTATTGGCTTTTATCAAATAGAGTTAGATCCTAACGATGCAGAAAAAACTGCATTCTCTACAGAAGAAGGACATTATCAATTTCGGAGAATGCCAATGGGCCTTAAAAACTCTCCATCGACATTTCAAAGAGTAATGGATAATGTTTTAAGATGTCCTCAACACGAATCTTGTCTCGTTTATTTAGACGACATTATTATTTTTAGTAGTTCTCTTCAAGAACATTTGCAAAGATTAAAAAATGTATTTCATCGACTTAGGAAAAGTAATTTTAAAATTCAACTTGACAAATCGGAATTTCTTCAAAAGGAAGTTCAATATTTAGGTCATATAATGACCAGCAGGAGTAAAACCAAATCCGGATAAAATTTTAGTTATACAAAAATTCCCTATTCCAAAAACTAGAACGGAAATTTAAAGCTTTTTAGGTTTAATTGGTTACTATAGGCAATTCATAAAAGATTTTGCAAAGATCACCAAGGCTATGACCAAATGTTTAAAAAAGGACGCAAAATTAATTCATGACGAATAATTTTTAGACTGTTTTGAAACATGCAAACAAATTTTGACAAACAACCCGATTTTATAATACCCGTTTTAACCACAGATGCCAGTAATTTTGCAATAGGTGCTGTGTTATCGCAAGGCGAAATATTGACAGACAAACCCATTGCTTACGCATCAGGGACATTAAATGAAATGGAAACTAAATATTCGAAAATCGAAAAAGAGTTACTCTCGATTGTTTGGGCATGTAAACGTTTCAGACCGTAACTGTACGGTCGTAAATTTAGTATTTATACTGATCATCGTCCATTGACCTGGCTTTTCAGTCTAAAAGAGCCAAATTCTAAATTAATAAGATGGCGTTTAAAATTGGAAGAATTTGAGTATGAAATTAGTTGTTATAAAAAAGGGAAATATAATACAAATACTGATTGTTTATCTAGAATTTCGATTAACGCTTTAGAAAACGAATCAATAGTCAATAATCCAGGAGAGGTAGACGCAGATATTTTTGAATTTTTACGAGAATTCACTATCGAAAATACGGAAGAACCAGAACCTTCGACTAGTAAAGGTATAAAACCAAAAATTAAAATTCTATCGAATATTCAAATTAGACTTCCAAATACTAACATTAATGACAATAATTGTCCCTCAAGTTCCACATACATTCTAATATAAACGAAAATATAAATGACGGAATTAAATTTTGTGATGAAATTATTAATAATAAAATAAATCAAATTTTAGTAATCCCGAATGTATATCACAAAGCGGATGTAGATTAAGATAGTTATAAAAACCACAAAATAATTACATTAAAAATACTCGAGAAAGGTAACGAGCAAATAATTTTTGAAAGAATACACAGACCCACAAAAAGTTTACTGCATGTATTTTCATAAAGATCAATTGTACAAAGATTTTTGTTATGTCTATTTAAAATACTTTACCGGTAACTCTCCTAAATTAATCAGATGTCTAAAAAGAGTCAATACTGTAAACTGATCCCGAAGAACAAATAATTTTAATAAAAAATTATCACGACGGAAAAAATAACCACCGTGGAATTAAAGAATGTTTAGAATCTCTTAAAAGAAATTAGCATTGGAAAAATACGACAAAGCAATAATGATTATTTCAGGAAACCAAGATAAAATTAAAACATTAATAAAAGAACAAATAACGTTATTACAAAATTCAATTGACAATTATCAGAAAAACATTCAAACATTAGCACAAAATCAATTAATATTGGAATCAAAAAATTTACAAATCGAGAAAATTTTGAAGAGAATGGAATTTAAAAATATCGAAACTTATCATTTCTTTCTTATACAGGGTTTTCCATTAAGGACGCCTAGATTTTAAAATTGAATAAAGCAAGTTGTATATGTGAGGGGCGATTCCGTTGTAGACAACTTTCAACATCAGTTTTTAAATCACAGTTTTTGTTACTTTTTTTGCTCTCAATACAAAAAAAAAGATCTAAATTTAATAATAAAACTATTTTTTTGGACGTATGTTTATATTTAAATTTTTGGTGCGCTTAGAGACATTACTAATCGAAGGTTTGGAAAAAACTGAAAATCTGTTCCTATGTAACAGCGAAACAGCTGTTAGTTACAGTTTGACGTTTATAATATCCTACAGGACAATCTTGAAGTGATAATTTTCGTTTATTCGTACATGCAAGAGCATGTAAGTACAAGTTACTAATTTTTAAGCTACATTTACTACAAAAAGCCATTCTTAGCTTGTTGCACCCGGAATATAAAAGATATGAAAGTTTGGTTTTTTCCAGAAATAAAGAGCTAATATTTTGAAACTTTGTAAAAGTAAGAAGAAATCAAAGGAACACTTTAATCAACCGTAATTAGAAGAATATTGTGAGTAAAATTGAAATAAATGTTGACTGAAATTGGTTGCACCCGCGATCGCGATATAAGATCGCGGGTGCAACATAAAATCACATGTATTATTAGGGATTTATATTTTGCTCTTATTAGTAGAAAAATCGGCTAAAATGACAGAAGAACACCGGAAAGAGACTGCTTCACAGAAATATAGGAAAAAACTGAAACACAATGCTGAACTTCATGCAGATCATCTTCTCCGAGAAAGGGCTCGTGATTCGGAACGGAGAAAAGTACTGAAAAGGAAAATGAATGCAGATGAAGATTTGAAAATATTAACTAGAATCAAATCAAAAGAAAGAATGCAGGCTACTAGAAGGCGTCGTAAAGAAGAACAAATTCTAAGAACAGGCGCTAGATACATCAGTCGTCGCACATTGGGAAAGGCAGTGGCAAAAGTTAAACGTAGTCTACCTGATAGTCCCACTAAAGCAATTGAAGTTATAAAGAAAATAGCTGCTGAATTCCAAGTTGCTTTATCTGATAAAAGTGGCTCCGCTAAAACAAGGTCTTCCAAACTGACTGATCAAAAAATAAAACAAATTTGTGATTTTTATGAAAGGGACGATATCAGCAGACAAATGCCTGTGATGAAAGATGTAAAATTGATCAAAACAAGTACGGGAACAAAGCTGAGAATCCAGAAGAGAACAATGATTATGAGCATCCGTGAAGCCTTCGAACTTTTCAAAACGACTTTCCCCGAAACATCTGTTGGCAAGACTTTTTTTATAAAGAGAGACCTACTCACGTTCTGCCTATCAATGATACTCCTCACAATGTTTGTGTTTGTACAACACACTCCAACTACATTTATCTTCTTCTCGATATTTCGAAGCATGTGACAAACTTTCCGAAAACGCACCGAGAGCTGCTGAACCAGGTATCTTGTAGTGTGGATAATGAAGATTGCATGTCCAACAGTTGCGATGTATGCAAGGAATCAAGCATTTGGGATATTACCCTGGATTCAAATCCAAATGTTAATTGGAAGACCTGGATTTTTCAACATCAGAGGCCAAAACAAGTCGTGGTTAGCAAATCTTTTAGTGAAGCGCTAGATGAACTACGTGACAGCACTGCTAAATTCAAGCTGCATTTTTTTGTTAAAAATATTCAGTCCAACTACTTTCAAAACGCAAAACAAGACCTGACCACCGAAAAAGCCATTGTACAAATAGACTTTGCCGAGAACTATGGGCTCATCAGTCAAGACGAAATACAGTCAGCACATTGGTGTCATGGCCAAGTCACTCTATTCACATGCTGTATTTGGACTACCAACAAACTCCATTCAGTGATTATAGTGAGTGATGAATTAAGCCACAGTAAATACACTGTGCATCTCTTTCTGCAGAAAATTTTTCAGTATATCAAGTCAATTAATAATAATATTACATCCATATATATCTTCAGTGATAATTGCGCGGCTCAATTCAAGAATCGGTATGTAATGGCAAGCATGAATGCACTCAAAACAGAACACGAATTTGCTCACCTTGAATGGAACTTTTTTACTGCTTCACATGGCAAAGGTGCCGTCGATGGAATCGGGGGAAGTGTGAAAAGATCCGTGTGGATCGCTGTTAAGTCCCGGAGAACTATCGTTAACAGTGCTCGAGAATTTTATGACCTGGCACGCAGACTTTCTACAAAAATTTTCTTTATATTCGTATCAAAAGACCAAGTTGAAGAAGGGAAGCCCATGTTAGATAATAAATGGAAAGGACTGACAAATATACCAGGCATTCAATTAAAACATTTCTTCCAATCTGAAGAGGGCAACAGCATTTCTGTGGCGCGAACTTCTCAGTCTCATTTAAAGAACACGTTGGTTTTAAAAACTGTCTTCGAAACGGAAAGTAATTGGGAAGATGAGGACTTGGAAGCTCTTTCGCCTTCAGTACCCAAAGAAACTCTGTGTCCTGATGTATCTATGCGTTCAATATCGGACCACAGAGAATCTTTCATACCATGCAGTACAAAATTGAGCGTTTCCAATGTTTACAGCGACTCAGATGACGAATTTCCGACAACGTCTTTTGAACTCTCGAGGTTACCAGCAGAAACATGCCTTGAAACTGGTAAAGTCACTGTTTTCTCATCAAAAGACATTTGCGCTGGTACGTACGTGCTCGTACAGTTGCTCTATAGGTCTCGCAAAAAAGTTATAAAATATCGCTATGTGGGGATGTGTCAGAGTGATATAGATGAAGATGGAAACGTTAGAGTACAATTTCTGAAGACAATTGATGGTAAACGCTTCATTGTAATCGTTAATGACATAGCAGACGTTCAATTTGAAGACATTATCGCAAAATTGGAAACTGCAGAAGAAAAGATTGATGGCAAAAACATATTAATAGAATTTTCAGCAAATATTGACGTATTTGAAAAAAAATAATTAACTTAAGTCACAAAGAAGTGCACTAATTAATAATAAACATTGTTTGATCTCTTATTAATTTCATTTATGTGCTTATATGACGTTTATATTCACTTAAGTTAGACGCGTTGCACCCGCGATTACTTGAAAAGTGAATAATTCATTGTTTATGTTGTTTTTTTTTATAATTTTTGATTATTTATTAGTTGATAGATTTATGCTTTTTGAAAATATCAATGCATAATATAATAAATATTTCACAATTAAACAACCTTTTGTATTTTTGTGTTATGATCTAGAAAGGTGGGCCAATTTTGTTGCACCCGCGATATAACTTGAAACCTTCTACGTGGCTAATTATACATTTCATTTATATTCTTACAAACAAATCAAAAAAGAATAGGTTAATATGTAGACCTTCAAAGAATAATGTCATAAAAAATGGTGTTTTTTTTGTTAGTAAGAAACCTTAAATGCATCTAAATGTTGCACCCGCTATAATGGAATCGCCCTGAGGTATCTACGAATTTTAATTTTTATTCGAAAGGCCTATCAATGACATTATGTGTGAAAAATAACGTCGCACAGTGGGGTATTTGACAATAAAAGTTGGCATAAATTCAAAAAATCAAATGCTATTTACATATTTGCTATTATGATTTTCGTAAACTACACTGTCTTGGGCACCATATACACCAATTAGTTTCGACATTACTCGTTTCAAATTTCCTACACATCGTAAAATATATGCACAAATGTGATAATGTGTATATTTACACTTATTTTTGAAAGCACAATTTTGTTCAAAATTTAATAAAATTCTTACTTTCTTTTGTGGAACCTGCAAGTTGTGATATGTTAGATAACTTCTGTAATAATTAATTTAAAAAAATATGTGTTACAATAATTGTAATCGTGATAAATGTAAATGTTGTTGGGATGATTCAGTTTTTGATGTTTTTGGTTGCGTATTGGAGCCGGCCAAACTTTGATTATTTTTTTTACTTAAAAGGTATTGATGTATGGAAACAGTAGCACTCGAAAACGCGTACCCCAATTTGCCTCATTCTTCAATAAATACAATTTAGTATTTTTCGAAGCACGTCATATAGGGTGAACTCAAAAAAAATTTGATGTGGTATTAACGGATTATAATTTATAAAAGACAGATTTCTATATTGGGATCCGTCAAATGGGAGGAGCTTAGAAAATATGGCGGACTTAAGGGAAAGTTTCAAATACGGGATAGAGTTTTACGTGCAATCGTGTAATTTTTAAATTGATAAATAATAATAAATATAAAGTATAAATTATAGGCTGACATAATATAATAACGGGATTGTACGAAATCCCGCGGCCGAAATCCCCCCGCCAAAATCCCGCCTCCAAAATCCCGCTAGACGATAATCCCGCCGGGCCATAATCCCGCCGGATCATAATCCCGTCGATCGATATTCCCGCTGGACCACAATCCCGCCGGACTAAAATCCCACCGAACAGAATCCAGTCGGACCAAAATCCCTCGACCACAATCCCGCCCGACCGAAATCCAGCCGGACCGAAATCCCGCCGAACCACAATCCCGCGGCCACAATTCCCGTTGTCAAAATTTCGCCGGACTATAAATTATGACAATTTATGCCAGATTGACATCTTTTGTATTAAGTAAGTGAGTAATAACGGGATTTGAAATGGAGTGCAAACTATTTTTAAGTCAAAAGGGAAAAGAAAAACTTGCTTTAAATGGTAATACATTTGATTTTGAAAAATTCAGTGCGTGCAATTCCAAAAAGTTTTGGTCGTGCGACAGAAGAAAGTCTCACAAATGTCAAGTTCGAATACATACAACAACTGAAGGTATCCTTTTGAAAGAATTGAACGGACATACTCATGATAGTAATGCAGCCATGGTGGAAGCTACTATGATAGTTTCTCAAATAAGAAAACGGGCAAAAATCACTATGGAACCCACTTCTCAGGTAATCAACGAATGTGTTAGTAACCAACATGGATTACTGGAAAGTGTTAAAGTTGCGTTGCCATCAGAACCTGCTTTAAAAAAAGTTGTAAGGAGAGTTCGACAAAAAATCCACTTGGCACCACCTGTTCCTAACAAAGTAGAAGATTTGGTAATTCCAGAAAGCTTTAAAAAATTCTATTGTGCCAATGGTGAAATTGACAACTTTCTATTAGCCGATAATGGCCCAGTTCCAAATCGAATCCTTATATTTGGACGTAAGAAAAATTTAAAGGTAAGCTCAAATCTAAAATCTTAAAACTTGCAATAAGATTTTTAAAATAAAATTAATATTTTTCACAAGCATAGAATGTTTATAGAATATTTTACTCCTATTAGTCGTATATTTTCGATATTTTATTTTAGATTTTGGGAGAATCAAATCATTGGTTTGTAGATGGTACATTCAAATCGACTCCTCCCTTATTTTACCAAGTATATACGATACTAGCGAAGAAGTTTGGAGGTGTACATCCAATTGTATATGTTTTGTTGCCTAACAAGTCTGAAGCTACTTACAAAAATATGTTAGATCTGTTGAAGAGTTCCAGCGATATAGATTTAAGGCCTTCAAAAATATCTTGCGATTTTGAAGTTGCAGCGATTAATGCTTTTAAAATGACTTTTCCCTCTGCAAACATAGATGGATGTTTATTTCACCTTACGAAAAATGTCAAGAAGAAGCTGGGTCAACTTCATCTACTGCACCGTTATAACAACGAACCAGATTTTGCAATCCAGGTGCGGATGATTACATCATTGGCATTTGTTAAAATTGAAGATCTAGTTGAAGCACTAGAATTACTGTACCAAGAGTTACCACAAGAACTGAATGAACTATTGGAATGGTTTGAATTTTATTATCTAGGAAACCGCACACGATCCGGAAATATTCGTCGAGGGCCAACATTTATCCCTCAAATTTGGAATGTTTACGAAAGGGTGCTAAGTGGCACAGATCGAACAAATAATTTTGCGGAAGCAGCGCACAGGCGCTTACAAAGTGAATTAGGCATGGACCATCCCAGCGTATGGAAATTTATAAATACGCTAAAAAAAATTCAACATGGTCGTGACATTTTTTACGATAAATTGTTAGCTGGTTTTGATCCCACAAAAAAACTTAAACGGTATCAAGACGCAGACAAAAGAATTACAAAAATTGTAACTGAATATACTACTACTCGTAATTTTGTTGAATATTTAAAAGCAATTTCTTACAATTACGAAATGGAGTCATAAAAAATGTATACATATTTTGATAGTTTTAGATATTATAATTTATTGTATTTGTTTACTTGTTATTTAATTTTTAATTTTGTAAATTTGAGTTCATACTTATGGTCCGGCGGGATCTTGGCGGCGTGAATTTTGGCCGCCAGATTGTGGTTCAGATTGTGGATAGATTTTCGTTTGGCGGGATTGTGCTTCGACAGGATTATGGCCTTGCGGGTTTATGGTTCGGCGGGATTTCGGAAGCGGGATTTTGGTCTCGCTGTATTTTGTTTGGCGGGATTTTGGTTCGACGGGATTATGGTCTGGCGGGATTATGGTCTGGCGGCACTATGGTCAGGCGGGATTATAGTCTGGCGGGATTATGGTCTGGCGGGATTTTGGCGGCGGGGATTTTGTCGGCGGGATTATGGCCGCGGGATTTTGTCCTAGACCGATATAATAATAATATAAAACTTAACAATTCACAATGAAGTTACTATTATATACATGTTTATTTTTTTCCCTTAACCTAATAACATATTTTACCACCAGATGTCATATGCTCATTTGACAGATCCCAATAAGAAAATTGTGTTTTAAGGTTAGGGTGTTTTAGCAAACGTTTATTACAGATTTAGTTATTTATTATATTATATGAGAATGTTTACCACGAATAGAGAACTTATTAACATCATGTCAGTTTACGAAGGAAGTACAATGGACGAAAAATTTAAGTTCTTGGACGAAGAGATAAAGAAACGAACAAAATGTGATGAAAAGCATTTTAAAGATATGAAGCGTGTATTATCAGATTTTAGGTCGGAATATAAAAGTCGTTGGTTGAAGGCAACGGTTTTTTAAAATAAATGTTACGTGGTTAGATTCTTCGATTGTACTGAAGCATCCAGCGGAGTCGCAGAAACGCGGTCGTCCGGAAAAGTCATTTGTATTGAGTACTGAACGAACGAAACGACAAAAAACAATGGAATTAAGAAAGTCTACACCTCTTGATGTATTAAGTTATGCCACCCAAATGAGTTTAAGAGAAGCAGGAAATCTTGACGGATCACATATAGTTAAAGATATAACAACTACTACTCCGAAACGTACAAGTCAATATAGAAGTGCATACGCAAATTCGCAGTCGCTTAAATCTGAATCAAAAATGTTGTCAGGTGAAGATGCCTTATCAATGATCGTGGAAGCAAAATTATCGCGGCATCAATATAATGTTGTTAGAAAAATGGCTCCAGAGAAGTTTCCATGTTATACAATGGTGCAAAGGGCGAAAAAAGAATGCTATCCAGCACCTGAACATATTACAATAAGTCCTACTACTGCACTAGTTGATTTACAAGCCTTACTTAATCATACTGTTAAGCGCATACTTATTGTGCAACAGTGTGTAATTGACTCCCTTGATAAGGAAAAACTGGGTGAGCTGCGTTTATACACAAAATGGGGTTTTGACGGTAGCTCCGGTCATAGCTCTTACAAACAGGCTTTTCATGGTGTGCAAGCTAGTGATGCAGCTGTTTTTATAACTTCTATCGTTCCACTTCGTCTACTTTGTGGTACGACAATCATTTGGCAAAATCTTCGCCCTAGTTCTACGAGATACTGCAGACCTTTGAAAATAGAGTTTGTAAAAGAATCGATTGAGGTTTCCACGGCAGAGAAGACTAGGGTAGACAAAGAAATAGAAGAACTGCAAAATAGTAAAACAATTATTCAAGAAAAATCAGTTGCAGTAAGTCACGAAATGATTTTTTCAATGGTGGATGGTAAAGTCTGTAACGCATTAACAGACACAAAATCTACGCAAAAATGTTACATATGCGGAGCAACATCAAAAGATTTTAACGATATCGATAAAATGATTCAAAAAAAAATTAACTCAGAAAATTTACTATTTGGTTTATCAGTTTTACATGGCTGGATTCGTTTTTTTGAATGTTTACTCCATATGGCATATAAATTACCCATCAAAAAATGGCAAGCTCGCGGCAGTGATAAAGATATAGTTGCAAAAACGAAGACTCGGATTCGAAGAGAATTTAAAGAACGTTGTGGTTTAATTATCGACAAACCTAAACCTGGCTTTGGGAATTCTAATAATGGAAATACGGCAAGGCGCTTTTTTGAAAATCCTCAACTGTCTGCTGAAATAACTTCAATTGATGGTACACAATTCTTATCCAATGCAAGTAAATAGATGTAGATCTTATTAAAAAAATACACGTGATATTAATAGTTGTGGCTTCTGGATACGAAATAAATGTTGAAAGATTTCGAGAATACTGTCACAACACTGCCCGGTACTTTGTGGATAAATACTCGTGGTACTGTATGCCACCTACCATACACAAATTTTTAATTCATGGCCCGGAAGTAGTTGAATCAGCCTTGCTGCCTATAGGTCAGTTAACCGAAGAAGCACAGGAAGCTTGCAATAAAGATTTCAAGAGATATCGTGAACACAACTCCAGAAAATGCAGCCGAGAAAGTTCAAACACAGACGTACTTAATCGTTTCTTTTTAACTTCTGACCCGGTTATAACCAGCAAAAGAGACTTACCCAAAAAGAATTTTCGACAATTGACAAAAGAGGTTTCAGAATTATTGAAACCACCTACCGTGGAAGCCATTGGCGATCATAACGAGATTTTCGAGAACGATGATGATGATAACAATGTAGATGTAGAGGATACCTTTTTTCAAGATTTTGGGGAAGAATTTTAATAAATTTATTATTTAATATTAACTTGTTTTAGTTTTATAGTTGAACTTATTATTAATTTTCACAAGTTACGATACTTAATTAATTATATTTAATATTACATAGATCTTCATGTTTTTCATTCTAAAACAATTTATATAATAGTAACATCTACGCCACTAGATGGCGCGCCAATGGAAAAACAACATAGCGCCATCTATTGGTGACATTTTCCTCTATGAAAAAAAATATTTTAATGAAAACTGTCCCTTTTCACTTTCCAGTGGGTTTTCTCAATTTTTTTTTTCTGGATTCCGTTCAAGATATAGTAAGTAATCTTTCATAATTTTTTCAGATTTTTTGGAATTGTATTTGATTTGATGCCAGCTTTTTAAGTCAAATACCCCACTGTGCGTCGTCGTTCAAATGGGCGTTCAAATGAATCTGCAGCTTCAAAAACATAGCCGCATTGATTTGTTAAAATCTAGGCGTCCTTAATGGAAAACCCTTTACAAATGTTTATTTCACAAATAATGTTAGCCTTCCAAACAATCTATGATTCTTTAGAAAAAATTGAAGTAGTTATCACTTTCTCAAAAATCAACACGTTTCATAATTCAATGTTGGATCCAAATGAATTTCAGAATGAAATTTTAATAATCAATAAACAATTAGATAAAAATAAGTTTCCATTCGAACCAAAAATTACAAACATACTTTTATTTGAAAAAATTATGGAGATAAAAAGTTATAGTAAAGATAATCAAATTATGTTTATTTTAGAAATTCCAATAGTAGAAACTGAAAGTTACAATTATTATCACTTGTACCCCTTTCCAATTCTATCCGAAACATCATTTAAAACCATAACTCCTCAATCCAAATACCTCCTTTATAATGAGCAAAAATATGCAAATTGTTTTGAAATATCAAACAAGGAATATTTATGCCAAAATGGAGAAATGCCAATACTACAGAAGATGCAAATTGTGAAATTCAATTACTAAGGTATTCCAACAATGCGACGAATTGTAAACTAATTAATGTTGAAATCAGAAACACCAAAATTTAAAAATTGGAAAACAATCAGTGGATCGTCATTACACCAAAAAGTGTGGTTGCTACGAAAAAGTGCGGCAGTGATGAAGACAATCGGTGCAATTTTCTAAAAAAGTTGTTATCGCAGTTGTTACTGAACAACTGAAAAATAACAACTACAAATTACAATCTTCTAAGCAACTCGAAATATTTTGCAATTTTGTAATACACAATTTAGCAACGTCGTTTTTAACAAAATTTTATAACAATCGTTGTTATAAATGAACTGTGTAGTACGTAGGTGCTTAAAATTATAAATTTATATAAATTATACACTTCAAACACAATAGGTTTGTTCGTTTGTCATGCACTAAGCTATACCGAAAAAGTTAGTGTTGCGTAGTTCGAACTACAAAGTGGAGGTGGTGTTACATGGTGTAGAAACACCTACGGATAACAAACGAACGATTTTTTGAAATTTCAAAGTGCAATTTTAGATTGACAGGTTAGTAACGTGCGTGATCAGTAAGATTTTCGTTATCTATAATAAACATAAGTAACTCAGAAAATGAATCCAGTATCTTTCGTTAAAAGCACTTATTTACATAAAGATTGCTGTCGATATCATCGTCCATAAAATTTGCAATACCTTTTTCTTTCCAGCAATTGATTGACAATAGTATTTTTTGGTTATGTATTCCTACACCACTTTTTAGTACACTAGCTACACCGGCAAAAAGACGGTGTAGGTTGGTGTGACACTTTCGGTGCCGGTGTACCCGCCACTGGACAAACAAACACGATTGGTATTCTTACACCTTGACAAACGAACGCCATTTTTGACACTAATTTCTCGGTGTAGCTTAGTGCATGACAAACGAACAAACCTAAAGGTAACTTATAAATTTTATTTTCTTATTAACCTAGAAATTCATTTGTTCGTGTTGTGTTAAACGATTCTGTATCAGTTTTTCGAGTTGAAATTATTTTGAAAAAAAATAATAAGTTGAATTAGTGACCATGAATAAATTACCAATAGCAAAAATTCGATCCGAAAATGCACTGTCAATCAGTATAATTTAATGGTTAATTATATTTTTAACAATAAAATAATGGTCGAAAAGACAAACCAAAACAAAAAAAGTGATTTATGCGAAAAATGGAAGGAATTAACATCTGTTTTAAACAATGAAAATGGGGCTACGAAGACCGTTGAACAGTGGAAAAGAGTAAGTTGTATAATTATTTATTAGCCTAAATTATAAATTACTTTTATATTTACCTATGTTGTGTTTTTAGACCTTTGTCGAATATAAATGTAAAGTCAAAAGTAAAGCCCGAAATTATCAACAGTCAATGAATGCAACAGGTGGTAGTGTAAATAAAGCACAAAATTTGAATGAACTCGAAGGGAAATAAATTAATGGGATTGTTAGGATGGGTATCCGTTAGTGGCGATCCTAATTTAGAAGAAGCGGGTATGGCCGCTATAGAAGAAATAAGTAGTGATTTAAACAATGGTAATTTTTCGTTTTTAGTCTATCGAGTAAGAGTTTCTCATATTATTTTTTATTTGATAGCTAGTACTTCGTCTGCGTTTTATATAAACTTAGATCAAAGTACAAAATTAGAATTACCTCCAGATGACACCACAAATCCCAAGAAACAAATTAGATATAGGAAATACACGAAGAGGTTAACTAATCCAAAAAGTATTTATTTTTCTAGGTTTTGTGATTCATAAATTTTATAAAATTGAATTGTAGCACTCCGTCCCTTGTATCGTATGGAATATTGAGCGAAGAATTTTGAAAATAGCACTCAAGCTGTGAATAATTCATTAAATACTTTATCTACTAGTATCAATAATTTAGCAAAAGCCATAACTTTATTGGCTAAATCAAATAAGTGAATATTGTATTAATTACATAATAATTATGTAAAGTTTCTTTGTATTAAAGTGTTTCTTAATCTCCGGGTAATTACAAAAATATTTCCATTATCTGCATTTTCATCACCCTCTTCTTCGATTTCATGATTTTCATCATCTTCTATATCAGTTTCATTTTCAGGTACTTCTAAATTATGTTCTAAACACATATTATGCAAAACTGCACATGCATATATTATTTTACCCGCCTTTGGTGGTAAATAATGCAGGCAACGATGCCTCAAAAGACAACGAAATCTACCTTTAAGCACTCCATTCAATCTTTCTACTGTGTTTCTTACTAGACAATTGAGTTTTGTGTAACGTCTTTCGGGAGTTTCTGGTGCTGCATTTTCAATGGGTGTTAGTAAACAAGGTTGTAACGGAAAACCAGAATCCCCTAGAAGCCATGCATTTAATTCACCAGAAAAATCTTTTGTTCTTAAAAATTGGTGTATGTTACTCATTTACCAGATAGCAGAATCATGTGTTGATCCTGGGTACCTAGCATTTATTGCAGTAATTTTAGGCTTCTATACAAAGTATAGTAAGGAAGCCTTATGTTCTGCTCCCGTGTCCGTCTGTCCGCATGTTTCAAATCTGTTACCAACACAAAAATAGAAAAGAATTTGAATTTTTTCTTCTTTAATATAATGCCGACTTTTATTTTTTGTTATATAGTAAAATATTATATACCAATTATCGGTTTAAAGAATTAAGCGATTTAAGAATAATTTGCACTTAATTCATATTAATGAATCAATTCGAGGTTTCCTTTACAATTAATCCAGAAAGAAAGGAGATGTATAGAAGCCTTAGAACTGCGGTCATCCGAGTTCCACCTTGTTTAAATCTGCATCACAAATCTGATACAAGATACAACACAAATAAATGTATTAATTATAACTAATAATTTGAAAAATGAAATACATTCTTACAATTAAAGCATTGATACTGGTGTATGTATTTACTGTTATAATATGGAGCTGCAGGATACTGTTCATGTTCAATAGAAGGACTTATAATTGCAACATGGGTACAATAAATACATCCACCACGTTTGGAAAACCAAACTTGTTGAAAAACCTATAGATATAGTTTTTATTTTTTTAGATTGGCAACAAAAAGAATTTAATATTAAATGTACTATGTACCTTTCCTGAGTCCTTATGATTTCTTCCTGCGAGTGTGCTGCGCGTATCGAACTGTCTCGGAAAGTGCGATTTTGGTCCTCGCGGGCATCCCGCCAATAGACCTTATGGTAATAGAAAGGACGGCAAACTACCAAGATAAGACCTCAACCAAGAAAAACTCAAACAGGGAAGCGATGTTCCGCTCGTGGCAAGAAAGATTGGCAGTGTCCACCACAGGCACTTGGACCACAGCTCTAATACCCAAGATCGAGATTTGGACGCAGAGACCACATGGAGAACTCAGCTACCACGTGACACAGGTTCTCACAGGCCACGGTTGTTTCAACCGATATTTATACAAGATCGGCAAGGCAACGTCGGAAAGCTGTAGTTACTGCCAAGAGCCAGACACAGCGGAATATACCGTCTTCTACTGCAACAAGTGGAACTCAAAGAGACAAGAAAAGCCTGAAAAACATCCAGCCGGCAAACCTAATCACCGCCATGCTAACGAGTGAGGAGTCGTGGGTGGCTATAGAGCAAACAATCACGCAGATAATGATCGAAAAATCGAAAAAAATTGTCAACAAGACAATGATTAGATCACGTTAGATAGAGACAAGCGTCTACTGGCACCGCGAAGAATTGTGTAAACATCCCAGTGTCAGTATGATGAAACATGTAAAGGAGTGGGGTTTTAGTCGGAAGGAGTCAGACACTACCACCCCAGTCATCGGGGTGGTGTCCATGAGGATTTCCCCACTCCCTACGCACAAAAAAAAAGAAGGTAGGATTAGGTAGGGGGCCAAAATCCTACTCGCACCTCCTCGTTGGTGGTCCCCGGTAACATGTTGAGGACTCTCTGAGATCGGGTAACCAGCCCCGGTGGATGAGGGAAGTCTGCATGGCTGACGCGAGATGTAACAGGGTAAGAGGCCCTGCCAAAAAATCTCTGAAAACGGCATGAAATGGAAAACGAATCTGAGAACACGTTTACGGTGCAGGGGGGGGATACTCCAGTACCGGTCGATGTTGATGGTGATGGAGCGAGCCTCACTCGACCGTTATCCAGTGATTGCTCTACGTTCACGGTAGGTGACCAGGCCGGAACGTACTCAAGTGCCACTGGAAAGAAGGCGGAAGCAAAAACCAAGAGTACACTGTTTAAAATAATTATGTTAAAATGTGAAAATGCGAATAGATAAACGTAAAAGTGTTAATTTAACAGAGAAAAAAAGGTGAACTAAATAAAAAAAGGTGACTAACGCAAAGGCCGAAGCCGAAGAAAAGGCGAAGCATCTAGGGGACATAACCAAGAAAATAGACGTCTTGAATAAATGGGCACTTAAACAAGAAGTTAAGACTGAAAACTGGGGAAACCAGGAACTTAACACCAGCCTCCCCTTCTCGGATGTGGAAGCAATGGCATCCCTACAGATCAGGATTAATATGCTCGCAGAGTTACTGAAAGAGGAACGGCAGAGGACCGCCCCCGAGATCAGCTCGGGTTTTACCAACAAAATGGAAAGAGAAGCAGAAGAAATCAAGAGCTCTCTCCACATTATTATGCAGTACATAGGAGAGATTACTCTCAAGATGCGGCAAATAGAATTGGTTAAACCACCCGCCACACCAAAAGCGGCCACACCGACTATAGAAAAGCGTGAAAACATGGTCCCCAAGGAAAGGCCGAAAAGAACCTATGTGAATTATGTGGCAAAAGGAAACGGCAAAACTGGAGAAAAACAGATCAAAGTGTCGCCGACTCCAGGAAAGAGGTACCGACAGAGAAGGCGACCGTGAATGATCCACCGACTCGGCCAGTAGAGGGGGAAATCCACGACCTGACGGGAACGAACAACCTGAGGGGTGGACAAGGGTGGGTAGGAAAAATGTGGTCTTGGCACCTCTGCCGACGTGGCCGGGGGAGGCGGTCAATACGGAAAAAAAGAGAAAAGCGGGGATGGGTTCCAGAAGGCGTATAGACGGAGGAAGCAAAAATCTAACGAACCTCCAAAGCATAGCGTAAAGAGCCCCACCACGGAAGACAAAGAGAAGATGGAGAAAACATCTGAGAAGACTCCAGCAGTAATAATAAAACTTAGAAGGGGGCAAGATTATAAGTCTGCCCTCAGAAAACTGGCGAAGACCACAGGGGAAACCCGACTCATCAAGAGGGTCAGACAGACCAAAGGCGGAGACCTTTTTGTAGAAGTTGATAACAAAGATGACAAGGAGGCTCTGATAAAAATACTAAAAAGTGCAGACATGGAAGTGAACCTCCTCAGAAGAACTCAGACGATCCAAATCAGAGACAAAGATCCCCTGTGCACGAAGGAATCTGTATACAATGACATCATGAACATCACGGGACCTGCAGGGCACATAACCCTGCGGGACCTAACTCCGGGGTTCGGAAGCACACAGACGGTTACGGTAATCATCGACTCTGACAGTGCGAAGCGGCCAAAACCGTTCGCATTGGAATGGTGAACGAGTGCAGAGTGCGGAGGTCGTATCGGTGTTTTCGGTGTTGGGCCTCCGACCACGACGCCGGGGGGTGCAGGAGAAACCTTGATAGATCCGACCTGTGCTTTAACTGCGGCAAAGAAGGCCATAAAGCCAAAGACTGCGGTGGTGCGCCCTTCTGCGTGGAGTGCAAACGACCCGGCCACAGACTTGGTGCCGGGGCTGTAACGCCAGCGAACGGCGAAATCCGGGTGCTCCAGGCGAACTTCCACACGGCAAGAGCGGCCCAAGCCTAACTAGAACACAACATAATGACGCGCGGAGTCCAGGTGGTTTTGGCGAGCCAAATCGCCTGCCAAAAGAATGGTGGATAAGTAGAGAGGAAACAGCGGCGGTGTGGGTCCCCGACGCGAGACGGGTCGAAGAGTGGAGCAGGGGGGAGTGTTTCGTTTGGGTCAGATACCTACAATGTACTTTTGTCAGCTGCTACATTACCCCAAACTGCACCCTTCAGCGGTTGCAGGCGGTCCGAAACACAAATGGACATATCGTGATCGGGGGATTTTAATGCCAAGTTCCCGGAGTGGGGGTGTAACGGCCAAGATGAAAGGGGTGAGATACTCACCGAAGCCCTGCCGACGATGGGTCTCGAGGTGGTCAACTGCGGGAATACCCCCACTTTCACCAGGGGGGGGGTCATCGTCCATCTTCGATGTTACCTTTGCTACCCCTGGACTTCAACAAAAAATCCAAAACTGGAGAGTCCTGGAAGAGGAGACGGCGAGCGACCATAAATATGTGGCCTACGAGATCCGGTCGCCGGTCCCAAGGCAGGAGAACCCACGGGGATGGAATACAAAGAAAATTGACGAAGAGAAACTCGAAGCTAAAGCACGGGAGGTCTTCTTGGACGAAATTTGTACTCCGGAACAACTTACCGCTGCCCTCTTCCGGATCTGTGATGCAGCTATGCCACGGAGGGCCAGACCAAAGCGAAAGGGGGCGTACTGGTGGAACGGCGAGATCGATACCCAGAGGAGACAGTGTAACATCGTAAGAAGAATGCTCCAAAGAAAAGCCAGACGAGAGGGAAGAATCCATGAAGGCCTACAAAGTGAACTCGCAGCAGAAAGAAAAAAGTTGGCAATACTCATTGAAAAAAGCCAAAGGAAATGTTGGAAGGCCATCATTGGAAAGGTCGATGAGGACGTGTGGGGGATGGGCTACAAGATAGTCACTTCCAGGCTTGGCAGGAAACAAATCCCCGGAATGACGGAGACCAGGATAAGAACAATACTGGACGCTCTCTTTCCCACCGTCAACATCCAGGAGTTGGAAAAACATGATGCAAAACTCGAGCCATTCTCCGAAGAAGAACTACAGGCGGCTGCCAAAGACCTTGGAAGTGGAAAAGCGCCAGGACCGGACTATATAGCAGCTGAAGTCCTTAAGAGGGTTGTCAAGGGCCACCCCACACAAGTACTCGACGTACTAAATGGATGCGTCCAGCTTGGAGACTTTCCCACCATCTACAAGAAGGCCAAGCTGGTCATCATAAGGAAAGCCCAGAAGCCTCTCGAGCTCCCCTCCTCGTACAGACCCATATGCCTACATAACACCGTGGCCAAACTGTACGAGAAGCTAATTCTCCGCAGACTCTAGAGGGAGCTAAACCTCAACGAGAGGCAATATGGATTCAGAAAAGGCAGGTCCACTATAGACGCGCTGAAACACATAGTGGACTTCGCAGAGAGGGTGCGCGCGGGTACATGGAGAACCAGGAAGATGGTGGCGCTGGTCACCTTAGACATTCGAAATGCCTTCAACTCTGCGGGTTGGAAAAACATCATAGAAGCTCTGCAGTCAAAAGGCATATCATCGGGCCTGACCAACATCATCAAGAGCTACCTGACCGCGAGGACGCTGCTAGTTGAAGAGGAACTACTGAACATCTCGATGGAGGTGACCAGTGGAGTCCCACAGGGCTCTGTACTGGGACCCACCGTATGGAATGCCATGTACAACGCGGTTTTCGAAGTTGAATTACTCGAAGGAGTGAAATTGATGGGCTTCGCGGATGACCTAAATGTCATGGTGGCCGCGAAGACAATCGAAGACCTGGAAGAAAATCTAAACAAGGCGATCCACGCCATCAAAAAGTGGATTGAAGATAAAGCTCTGGCTCTGGTGCCAGAAAAGTGTGAAGCCCTCATGCTGACTAGAAGAAGAAGGATCCGGCAACCGACCATCATGGTGGGACAACACCAAATAACCCCCAGCCCGAGTATCGTGGTCCTCGGAGTGGCGCAGGACAAAAGCCTGACGTTCAGGCTTATACAAGCAATTAATTATAATAATTTAATGTGCAATTTAACTGAGGTAAATTAGTAATACATTGTAGTAAATAATTATATTGATATAATTTTATTTAGCAAAGTACAGTAAGTAATAATACTACAGATAATGCGATAAAAGTTCTTCGTGTTGAAAATATGGAGCAATCTAAACGAAGAAGAACAAATGTTCAAAATGTGGATAGTGATGACAACTATAATTTTTTATTTGAGTCACTCGAGGTAAATTATATTTTATTTCAGTTATATTATATGTTTATATTAACGAATTACATGTTGTAGAACATTGAAAAAGACGTGGAAGACAGATCACTACAAAAAAAACTGCAAATTATTAATTATCATAATTTAGTGTGCGATTCTACTGAGGTAAATTAGTAATATACATTTTATTGTAGTAAATAATTATATCGATATAATTTTATTTAGCAAAGTTCAGTAAGTAATAATGCTGCAGATGCGATAAAAGTTCTTCGTATTGAAAATATGGAGGAATTAAAACGAAGAAGAACAAATGTTCAAAATTCGGATGGTAATGACAGCTATAATGTTTTATTTGAGTCACCCGAGGTAAATAATATTTTATTAGAGTTAGTAAATATTTATATTAACGAATTACATATTTTAGCAGTTTCATGAGCCAGCAAGTCTGAACATTGTAGATTCAAATAATAAAGTTGAATTTGAACGTAGATTAAGTTCTATTGAAAAAATTGTATTGAAGACTCAAAATGATGTCGAGTGCATAAAGGAAACATTAACCAAGATGCTTGTTTTACAAGAAAAATTTGTCACTGCTGGTGTAATGCCCGTATATGACGAACATGTGGACGAAATTATCCACACTTCCAGATTTGACATAATAAATCAAATGTTGAAAATCGATAGTGAATCTAAATTGAATGATTTAGAAATGAGGCTAAACAATACGGAAATTAAAAACTTATTTATTGATTGTTTAGCGCACCTTTGTGGAAAAGATGGCAAAAAGGAGGCAAAAAAATTAAATATGTAATTTTTGATTATATATTTTGTCGAAAATTTATTTCAACTTGTTCTTGGACAGGTATAACACACGACAAGTCAAATTTGAAAATTAAATTTTCCAGTTATGTAAACATAATAGGTGCAATTTCGTCTATATTAAAATTGGCAGACTGTAAATTCAATCATTGCGATATGAAACAAACTATTTCATCCATATTGCATAATAGCACAAGCCGGTGAGTAACATGATAATATTTTGGTGAGACAATATTAATATTAACTTATTATGTTTAAATAGATTGAAACAGGAAAATGTTAAAAACACACTCGACAAGGAAAATAATGATGTATCAAATTAATAATTTATTATTTTATTTATTTAAATATATAGTAATTTTTTAAAATTTAATCCATGGATTAAATTAATTCCTTACTGATTAATTATAATCTCTCTGAACATTTGAAAAAAAGAAATTTTATTTAAGCACCTCCAGGTAGCTTTGTGGTTATAGCGTTGGACTACCAAGCCGTAGCAGTGAGCAAGCAGCGGTTCGAATCCCGGGTAAGTAAAAAAAAATAACATAAATTTAAATTTACAGTTAGATACAAAAGGTAAGAAGATTGCATTGCGTACTTATAACGTTTATGATTTTCAAAATGTAAATTAAAAATAAGTTCAATTTTAAAAATATAATTATGATACAATAAATTAAAAATTTGTATAAATTATGATTATAAACCATATAAAAATTAAGCTCCCACAATGAAAAAAATAAACATTACAAAACAAAAAAATATTTTTTTAATAAATTATAAATAATAAATTTTTTAGCACGTGGAAATAATTACCTATAAACTCCCTGTGGCAGGTCCCTGTCAGCGACCTGAGTCAGGACTGTGACAGATACCTGCCAGTGACCTGAGACAGGGTCCCTGGCAGGCACCTGTGAGAGATACCTGGCAGGGACCTATCCAAGTACCTGCCAGGTGCCTATAAAGGTACCTGGCAGCCTTTTTTTAGGTGGGCCTAATTCCCTGTAAGAGACCTGTCACAAGCTTGTAGCAAGCCTGCTACAGGTACAGGTACCTGCGAAATTTGACCTGGCAGGCAACTGCCAGGCTTAAAATGTTACTTGGGGCCCTCACGTTCGACTTGCGAAATGCCTTCAATTCCGCGGGGTGGATTTTTATTGTCCGGGAACTCGAGAGTCGGAAGGTTTCCGCGGGGCTAACAAACATACTAAAGGACTACCTCTCGGAGAGGACCTTGCTAGTGCGAGAAGAACTGTACGAAGGTGCGATGAAGATCACCAGCGGCGTTCCACAGGGTTCCGTTTTAGGACCACTCCTGTGGAACATAATGTATGACGGCGTCTTGAGACTCGACCTACCCGACGGGGTACTACTGGTGGGATTCGCGGACGATATAACCATGCTGGCCGCGCCGAGGACCAAGGAGAGCCTACAACAAATGGTCAAGCAGGCAATAAACCAAATTATAGATTGGACGCAGAGTAATAATAATAATAATAATAATAGTCTTTATTTCATATGAGACAACAAACTACAAATAATAAATATCAAAGTTGTTCATGAGGTACCTACATGATTTACGTTAGTTGTGTCGCCCCACATGAAAAAGGCGAAGTTCAGAATGGCTCTCAATGAGAACCGTCTGCTCTTCCACTCAACCCAAAAGCTGGCACGCGCGCACATCCAAGTCCCCCCCGGCCCGACCAGCACCCATGCGACCGACAGCCCTACACCGGTATCTCATAAAGCTGATTACTGTAAATCAACATATACAGGGAACCAAAGGTAACGAGCAACAGAAGGTCATGCACTCTGCTCCGCCAAAAGCTTCTCATAAACCTGTCTTCTGAATATTGGCAGAGATAATACTTTGAATGCATCGGGGCAGTTGTTATATAATGCAGAGATGTTATATACAAAGGATCGTTTAAAAAAAGTCAATTTGTGACTCGGAATAATTAGAAAGATTTTTCGACGCAAGTTTAAATTATGTACGTCCGACGAAATGTAATTTTGTTGTACAGATAAGGTGGAGTTTTTGTTTTAATAATTTTATGAAATAGAACAAGGGAATGTAACTTGCGTCGATTGCTCATATTGAGCCATTTTGCATTTGCAAGGGTATGCGAAATTCTGTCATATTTGCGTAAGCTGTATATCAGCCTACAGATGAGACCATGGCAGTGTTCCTGACGGGCAGAAGGAAGACCGGCGAAATAACCTTCGAAATGGGCTATTACATCATTGAACCAACGAAGAGCGTAATGGTGCTCGGGGTGACGATAGATAAGAGTCTGACCTTCAAAGCGCACAACGAAAACGTGGCGGCAAAAGCGGACAGATACAACACCGCTTTGTCCAAGCTAATGCCAAACATCGACGGCTCACGCTCAGCAAAAAGGAGGCTGATTGCAACTGTCGTGCAGTCAGTAATAATGTACGCCGCACCTGTGTGGGCACAAGCCATGTGGGTCAGCAAATACCGCAACATCCTCGCAAAGGTCCAGAGAAAGAGCGCGATTCACGTAAGTAGCGCGTACAGAACAATATCGGAGGAGGCGGCGCTGGTTATAGCTGGTATACCGCCGGTCGAACTGTTGGCGAAAGAACGACAGGAGAACCATGTAAATGGAAAGCTACATAGGAAGGAAGCCAGAGAGGCGCTGTACAGAGAGTGGCAGAAACGCTGGAACAACGCAGCAAATGGAAAATGGACCAGAACACTTATCCCTGACGTCAAAGCCTGGACCACTAGGACACACGGCGACCTGTGCTACCACCTTACGCAGGCGCTTAGTGGCCACGGGTGCTTCTCCATCTACCTGTGTAGATTCAAGAAAAAAGAAACAGACAAATGCTTCTTCTGCGAGGAAGTGGACAGGCCGGAGCACACCATCTTGAAATGCTCGAGATGCGATGAGGACAGGAGAAACCTCGCACGCGATAGAGAGCCAAGAATTCGTCATTACTAAAGATAACATGGTGGCAACAATGCTGGAAAACGAAGCGTCCTGGAAGTCAAAGCAGAACACGAGCGACTGCAGGAACAAGTAGAATTGCATTTGGTGCAACTTCGAGCCACTTCCTATATGGTTTTACTTTCGATCCTTATTTTGAATTATTGTTTATTTTTGGGTTTTCCACCTGTTTTTGTGCTGGAATCGATTGGTTGTGAATCCGTTTCCCTGTTTTACTCGTTCGTGGCTCTTCTTACGATTGGAAGTGTTTGTATTCGGGAGTTGCACTTACCTAACCTACAAATCATCTACAACTAAGCGTGAGTTTGATTATTTTTTGTAACCACTGCCTTACTTGATATTGTTTCACCGTGATTTGGTTCCTTATCCTATTGTTCTCTACTGTGTTACCTTTCCGTAGCCCATACCTGTGTCTGTTGTTTTTTTTTTAGTCACTCTAAGGGGCTCTGGAGTGTGAAGTGTGTGTCCATTGTGCTTTTCCCTATCTTATCGCTGTTTTTGTCTTTGCTTTGCAATTGTTATGCCCACTGACAGAGTTTGCAGGTGCAGGTCAGCCGTGGCCGCAAGTTCCGGGGTTTCATGTCGCAATGGTGTACCTTACATCCCAGTTGTGCTGCAAAGTACAGAAAGTGTTGTGATCTACCTCTCGATGGTTCTGATGATTTTGACCTACCAAAGATTTTTATCGACCAGCTTAACCTGTACCGGGAGCTTATCAGTGAGTTGCGGACATCAAATTCTCTACTGAATGATAAGGTCGCCCTTCTTGAAATGTGTTTGAAATCGAAGGAGGTTGAACTTGAGCATATTAGCGCTCAGCCATCTCCAACCGCTAATCGTCTTCCCTCCGAACGTCGTGAGGAGAGCCGTGGAGCCCTGACCATCTCGCCGACTCCTGGCGGTTCTTCGCAAGTGCCTGCCCCGCTGAATCACGTTAATAGATCTCTCTTAACTATGGATCATTCTCCACAGCAAGACTTCGCTAGCGTGGCATCGGGCGCTGATCCGGGTGGCAATCTGCCAGATGCGAGCTTAATTTATTGTACCCGCCTCAATCGTACCTGCCTCACAAACGTCACAGTTTGCCTCCCGTCGTGTAGAGGGACATGGCCTGGGCCTGTCTCCCCCTTCTATTTCTTAATCTGTAAAGAAGAGGTCCTCCAATGGTGATAATAACCGAAAATCTCGTGGAGCGGTCTTTGGCTCAAAGCGCTCTGACACCTCGCTAATTCCATATGACCCTCTTGTTAAAATTCATGTTTCCAAGCTGAGTCTCAGTACTACCCCGGAACAGGTTACTGGGTTCATTTCTTCTAATTTATCTTCGGAGTTATCCTCAAACTTCAAGCTCGAATGTACCGAACTTAAGGTTAGGTCTGGTAGCTATAAGGGATACGCAGTCTCTGTTCCTTTTTCTGTGGTGGCTACACTACTTAAGCCGGAATTTTGGCCTTCTCGCGTAGCTGTTAAGCGATTTAGATTCTCGCGCAATTCTGTAATTAATAATAATGAAAATGTAAATTTTCTCAACAGTGCAGCCAATCGGATCGCTCCATAACGTCATCTTCAGGACTCTCTTGCTCTCCACTCCTGAGTCCTCCCTTTGCTCGCTGTCCTGTCACCTCTGTTCCTCATCATGTTTCTCCGGTTAGTCTTGGCCGCACCCCCGCCCCGCGAAAGATATTTCCCACTTTTAACGGCATATATTATCAAAATGTGCGGGGACTGCGTACTAAAACTCTTCAGCTTTTGAATGGTGTGTGCTCACAGGACTTTAAACATAATTTGTCTTAGCGAGACCTGACTTTCTTCTGACATTGCGTATACTATTTGCGTCCGAATTTTGTATGATTTTTTTGATAAAAGTAAAAATAAAAGTGATTTTCAAAAGTGCGTTTGATTTAATTAGAATTAAGATTTTGATAAAGGTTGGTTTCGGTTCTTAAAAATAAAACGGAAGCTCAATTGAATTGGATTGGAAAGGAATATAATGATTGGATCAGATAACAAAGATTAAAACAAAAAGAAGAAAAATAAAACTGTACGAAAATAAAAATTTATTATTTAAAATTGCGTTAAGCAGGCACCGGGCGGAATATTTGTTGCACACCTGGACTAACTACATCGCTGTATGGACGAAGCTATCGCACCATAAAAGTTTGAAATATTTACATTGAATATCGCAAATCTATTATGCAACTACAAAGAACATAATAACATTTTACTTTCCAACGGTGTATACAAATTTTTTTGCAAAGACTGTGACTTTACTTACATTGGACAGACTGGACGACGTTTAGAAACTAGAATTACAGAACACGAACGTATACATTCCATTTCACAAGTTGCCCAACACCTCAAAATTAAAAAACACAACATTGACAAAGAAATAACAATAATACTCCATAGGGAAGATAAATACTTGAAAAGAATTATTTGGAAATCATACGAAATCCAAAGCCACTAAACTACACGAACCACTACTTAACAAACACGAACTATTAAATTTTACTCCACTTTACAACACCTTTCTTTAGTACAACAACCGAAACACTTACTTGATTTTTATTTATTTTTCAACTGTCATTATATATTTTTTAAATTTCCATCACTACACTGCTACATTGACATCTTAACTTCAGAAATTGAACTATTATTATTTTAATTTAAAAAATACTTTTATATCTTATAACCTATTAATAACTAGATAGATACTCATAACATATATTAACCAAGCAGAACTAATTATTCGTTTAAAAAATTATTTTCAATATTCTCTATTCTTCTTTAAATCCTTAAAAAAATTTACATTTCATCTTAAATTTAACTTTCTCTCTGTAGACTTGATAATGTATGCCATGCATACGAAACATGTCGTCTAATTAAACCAATAAAAAATATAAAATAATATAATTTATCATTTGCGAAGAAGTATTACTTAATTATTTAAATAAACAATTAAAAAAAAAAAAATAAAGAGTCTATTCACAAAAATGGATGTTTGCGGATGGAAAGCGGTTTTTTCTAAAAAATAAAACTTGTACATCCCGACCATAGCAATATATTAAGCAAAGAAATTTTTATACTTTCAAGTGATTGGGAACAAACATCGATTTAGATGGTTTCGGTAAGATCGGGTTTAATTGCTGAACAAGGGAAAAAGCAAATTCATGGCTTAATCTGAAAATTTTCTTAAATCGCATTTCAGGAATTTCAAACGGATTACTGTAATCCCTCAAATGTCGATGCATGTTTCTTAGGTTATGTATAAAAAATATATGAAACTTTTTAAATACGCAACTTTAATGAACTAATTAGATAAATACAATAATTACCTTTGTTCTTGCTCTTCGATAATATTTAAAAACTCAAGTCCATACAATATATTGTGAAAAGCCATCGTTGTTATCGTAAAACACCAAAATTTAGCAGTTGCTACGATAGCGATAAAAAATAACAATAAGTCGTTAACTTTAACAACTTTGAATTTTAGAATTTAGCGATAACGGCACCAATTTTATCGGTTTGTGGTGAACACAAATTCAAATTGAAATTTGTTAGATAAGTTGGTAACATGGATTCAGGGATACCACCTACGGCATGGACGGGTACTTCAGGGGAATGAAGAAGGTGGTAGTCAGTTGGTGACGAACGCTCGACGAGAACGACGCGACGTGTACGAGAATTATTAGAAACGAATTTGCGAACGTAATTGTGATTTAATTATTTATTTTATTAGTGTTGTATAATTATTATTGAAAATAAACTATTCTCCAAAGGTTCAAACAATGAATTGCAGAATTAGAACGTCCCTTCACAACGGTACCGGATCCCGATATACGAGATTTACCAACAAACCGTTGTTGGATCGCTACCAGCATCTCCAACAAATAACCAGGCACTTTTGGGCAAAATGGTCAAAAGAATACATTAGCGAGCTACAACATCGCACTAAGTGGAAAATCGGTTCCCAAGTTGTCAATATTGGAGTCTTGGTTCTGTTCATGGATGACAACCTACCACCGACAAGGTGGTTGATGGGTCGAGTGCTAGATGTTCATCCAGGTGCATATGGTATTATACGCGTATTAACAGTGAAGTGTTCTAACGGTGCAATTTTGAAACGTGCGGTGACAAAAATGTGCATGCATATATCAAGAAAACGGAAACTAATTTTATATAAAATATAATATTTCATTTAATGCTGTTAGTTTAATACTAACCAATTAATCTTCTTTTTATAATGTGTTTAGTTGATAGTTTAGTTTATTCTTTTTTAACAAAATATTGAGTTTAATTTAATGATAAATTAAGATTATTAACTTGTGAAAATATATATTTAAAACTCAAAAACTAAACAAATTAAACAAACGATTGAAATTCTTAAGATCTTTAATATTTCGATACAGAATGTATCTTCATCAGAAATATTAGAATGTTACATATCGAAATATTAAAGATCTTAAGAATTTCAATCGTTTGTTTAACTTGTTTAGTTTTTGAGTTTTAAATATATTAGCTAAGAGCCTACGAGCAAAAAAATGGTCAGATACTTCCCCTTCTTAGTAAAAGCAAATCCTTTTAAACACGCGTAGATTAAGTCAAAATAAAGAGATTTAGGGGCAGACCCACCTCGAAAACCCGCGGAGGCTCCCCCACCCCCTACTCAAAGGGGTGGAGCGCACAGTTGTGTAATTTTTTTTTTTTCTCAAAAACGGTGAAACGGAGAGACCTGAGGTTTGCGCCTATCGAAGGAGAATAAAGCCTTACATAGTATATATATTTTTTTTATACTAAAAAATCTTTAGTTTTCGTTCTATATCAAAAAATATTGCAAAGGGTAACCTTTTTTTGGGACACTTTTACTGATTACTCCAGAACGGCTCAATAGAAAGATTATTGTTTTTTCTATCAATTGGTATATAAAAAATTATAATACCTCGTTAAATAATGCGTATAGCGGCGTACGAATAAAAAAAAGCAATATATCATTTCATAAAATATTTTTTTCTTCAAAATTAACAAAAAGAGAAATTTTCTGTCTGTGGAATTCGGAAAAAAATTTAATGTTACATTCCATATGTATTTTTTAATTGATAAAGAGTTGTATTTTTTATCTTAAGACTACTAAAGGCAGTGGACATCATATACATAGTTATACCTTTTTTTTGTTACTTCACAATAAAGAAATAAATTAAAATTTTACTAATGTAGAAAATTAAAGATTATAATTTTTTCTATCGTTTGATATAATAAATATTCAGTATATATATCCCGAGTGCATGCCAAATACCTGAATATTCAGGTATGCCAAATACCTGAATATTCAGGTATGGCATGCACGAGGGGTATATTGGTCGAGTATTTCTCTCTGAAAATTTCTATATCTTTTCCGAAAAGTAAAATTTCAAGTTTTTTAATTGTGTCAGTTTGACATTTGAATTTTAACAATGTAAATAAATTATGATACAATCCAAATTAATATGCATACCTGAAACTACCCAAAACACAAAAATTCTTACTAAGCAACATAAACAATAATAATAAAAAAATTCGTAAATTTCAATTTGCATTGTAAATTTATCTATTAAAAAATGAGTTGTGAACGTTTCGGAAGTAATTCGTTGAAAGATATTGATGTAAGTATTGGAAATCATACTCCTGCAAATACGCGAAAATCAAACGTTTCCTCTTGGAAATTGTTCGAGGAATTTTGTGGTGAAAATATTATGTATTGGATGAAAAAATGCCTGTTCCAAAAATTGCGGATTGTTTGAAAGATTTTGGCTTTAACATGAAAAAGGAAAACGGTGATAACTACAAAGAAGGAGTCGTAAAAACACAATGGAACAGAATAGCTAAAATGTTACAAGAAATGTTTTACAAAGACTTTAATATTTCTTTTTATCCCTTTAAGAATGTTGTCTTTCAAAGTGCAAGAAATGCACGAGACGCCAAAAGAAAGGAACTACAGGCATTTAGTGATAAAAGAAAATGTAGTTCTGGAACTTTTAGCTCGGAAGAGTACGAAAAAATGATAACTATGTGGGATGAAAACACTCTGGATGGGTTGCAGCATAAGTTTTACCATATTGTGTCCTATGAACTGGCTGGAGAACATCAGATTGCAAAAATCACAGGTCATAGTAGTGCGACTTCGATAAATTCATATTTAAAACTAGACGAAGAACATCACACTAAATTAATTTTGAAAATGCGTCACCAAGAATGCGTCACAAGTACTACTGAAAATCCTGAAATGGGGACTTCGAGCAACGAATTGGGCGTTAATTACAATAATTGTGTTTTTAATTACAGATACAAATTGTAATTTTAATAAATAAATATAGAGTTTCAAAATAAAACTTTATTTCTGACAAAAATTGAAATACTCGAGTATTTGCACTAGTGCATGAATACCCGCTAATACTTGCCTGTCATTTGTTAAAATTAAAAAAATACACTGATATTATTCGTACAAATTTTCAGAGGGGAATACTAAAAAATACATGTTTTAACGATGTGTACAGTGGCGTATTACGTATTTATGCATTTTTAAAAATTAGCTATTTAAAAGAACTAGGAAAACCCATCAAGAGATGGATTAAAGATTTTACGATTTATTAAGTCCTTAAGAGCAGCAGATATATATGTTAAATCCATAGGAAATCTATTGCCTTATTTCTTCTCATTGAACAGAACTAACTATGTACGATGGCTATCCGTGCATTGTAGAGATATGTTCATTTTAAAAGAAAAACATCTAAATATTTATAAATATTATTCAAAAATCGTCAAATAGATTTTCATCCATTCTAAATAGATCAGGATCACGAGCAACAAAACGCAGTAATTTAGAAAGCTTTTAGAGCTATTGGATTAACAGAAAATCCTAGGGCTTTAAAAGATGGCTTATTTCAGATCCTGATGTAGCTCATTTGATTGGCGAATATAAAAATTATGTAGATTTCCATCAAAATATTGTTTATTTAAGTTTAAAGTTTATTTCTGCAGTTACATAGTCAACACATTTAAAGTATATGGTAATCCATTCCAAGAGATATCATCAATTGAATTTTTTGCTCTAGATAGCCAAATTTTTGTCAATGAAGAACGTTTAAAGATGTTATTCGAGAAGGGTACCCAATAATGTAAAGCATTTCTTCAGGAAGAGTTAATGTCGTAACAGAGACGGACGTTTTGAAAAAATAATGAAATATTAAAATCATCCATATCCACCCTCGCTGGTTCAACTTGGATGTATGGACTTGGACAAAAATACATTAATGTGAAAAGTAAACCCATAAATATCGATGCCGAATTAATTGATGGGGCCGCTTTGGTGCACATACCATACTTCAACCTAAAGCTTGCTCATCTTTTGAAGATTACATAATTATCTCGCATTGGAACCCTTATATTTTTAAAAATTTGGAAAATGTTAAGGCGGGCATAAGTGAGACAGAAAATGCATAGTACTCTTTCTCTCATGCGCATAGAAAACAAAAATCAACATAACGTCGTAAGAATTTGCAAAACGAAACATAATTTCTTGATTGTTTTTCAATTTTTAGAATCTTAAAACTTCAACAACTGTTCTAAAGAAAATTTCTAGTCGATCGGTTAATTACTTTTAAAAATACGATAGTTTCAAAATAGCCGAAAAATAGTTGATACAATTTGACACAGATTTTATTTTTTTTTAAGTCGTTTTAAATCAGATCGTCTTAAAAATTCCTTTAGAACAACCGCAAATATATGGCGCGTGTATGTGAAAAGTGGTATATGTCATAAAATACCGAATTTGAGATTATAGCGGAGGCGTTTTTAAAGTGATCATCCGCACTTAGTGAAATGTGATATAAGTCAAAAAAACCTTTATTTCCGGTTTTTACAGGGTGTATAATGGTATATGTCCATCTTATTGTCGTGAAAAAAGGTACATGTCGACTTGAACCATTAAAAATAAACGTTTTATGGTATATGTCGATTTATTACAATTGTTTCGTAAGGTAAAATATGGTATATATGGACTTATATCATTTTCCCAAAAGTTTTAGAATTTTGCATGGTATAAGTTAATATGTACCAGTTTTCACAGTTTTGTTACTTCAGAATCAACAGGATCAAGTAATCTTATACCAGTTGACAATCTCGTGATTAAACGAAGTGCCTATTTCATATCTGTTTAAAAATTGAATTTATAATTTTGGGTTGAAGTTGAATGGTGTTACTGGCTAACATTGATATAGTGTGCATCTTAAGAGTGTAAAAAATAATCCCCGAAATAACATTATTATTGAACATTGTGCAATTTAAAACTTTAGTCTAGTTAGTCAAGTGAGAGGTTATATCGTACCCAAAGCGATCAAAATTCACAAGCCAACTTCGAGCAAAAATTGAAAATAAAAGTTCCACTGCAAAGTTCGCAAACGGTAAGTTGAAACAACCACCATAATCTTAGTATTATTACAGCAGAGTAAATAATAACTTTTTCCGGAAATCGTCATCGAAACATTTCCTTGCTTAAGTATGTTCCAGGAAATTGAATTTCCCTGACTAGTCCGGTAATAGGAATTTACCATTTGTTTGTCACTAGCAAATTCACAAACACTATTTTTGTTCCTATTTTCCGATTTTTTACGATTTTCGGAAAAATTTAATACAAAGCATGTCAGGAAAATGTTTCACTTTACTCGGAGCTCTAAATTTAATGTACCTACTCGGCGTGAAGTTCCTCTTAATTCAACATTGCTCCTCGTCAGTAATATATAATTTTCCTGACTTTTATATAAATAACTATTAAAGTAAGCTTTAAATTCAAAACCGATTTTAAGACACCCACTCACAGAAATAATATGTTATATAAGTATGCGTTATAATAAGAAAAGGTACGCAATTGTGTAATTTTTCTGCATAATTGTGTGGATTAGTGACAGATATTTATGAGCAATATTAATGTTTTATATTGGTTTAGTTTATCTTAAATAATTAAAGCTTCCTTTAAAATTCACTATCAAATCGTCTTTAAAGAAATTATAATAATTTTAAATAAAGATAATTTTCTAGATTCTACGTCACAGTTATCAAGCACAAGTGGCATAGCTAAGCAGAATTGTGTGATAATGGAAAAAATAACGTATAATAATAATGGTAACCAACCACAACTTATCTACTAACTTTTTCTAATAACAAAATTTAGATTTCAGTTCACAACCTTCTTTAGAATCCAAAGAACTGCATACACCAGAATATATTGAAGATATAAGTGAAAATTACGTACCAAAAGCAGTTAAAAATATTAAAATTTTGGAAAATACTGTATTAAATAAATATATGAGCGATCAAAGCCAAAATCATGAATTATTATTAAAAACAGCTGAAAATCATGAAACATATTCTGAAGTGAATAGGAAAAGAAGAAGAATTGAGAGAAAGGTTTTAATGGAAAACAGAGTGGCAGAATTAAAAACTTACCAAGATAATCTGGAAGATACAGAGAAACAAAATGAACCAAAAGAAATTGAGTTCTCCGATGAATGTCAAGATGAGCCAGTAGATGATAGCGACGCTGACCCAGATTACAATGCCGTAATTGATGAAAGTGAGGATTCAGAATATGAAGAGCAAATTACCGATAAAGAAAACCAAGCAGAAATTCCAAACATACAAAAATTAGAAAAAGAAACAAGAGCAATACGAAATGAAAGACAAATGAAACGAAATAATGGACTTCAGTACAAAACAAAAAAAGGAAAAATTGTTAAAGAGAGAAAGTGTTTGGAATTGTCAGATTGCAGATTGAAATGTAAAACAAATGTAGCTGATGATAAAAGGCAAAACTTGTTCAAAGAATATTGGTCATCAGCCAATTTTAATAAACGTGTAGCCTTTATAGCCTCATTAATAACAGCTGAACCAAAAAAATGCTGCAAAATTAAAATTGTGGATCCCAAAAGACAAAAAAATAGAACAACAAATTATAATTTTTACTTGCCTTTAGATGGATGCAAGAAAAGAGTGTGTAAAGCATGTTTTATGAAAACGTTTGGCGAAACCAACAGATTTATAACCGATGTGGTACAAAATAAAAATGCATCAGTATCCGGCATAACACATGATGATCTTAGAGGAAAATCAGCAACTTCCAATAAAATACCAGAAGAAGACATTGATCTCGTTCGCCAGCATATTCTTTCTATCCCTTCTTACGAAAGCCATTACTGTAGAAAAAAATCTGATAAGAAGTACTTACCTCACTATTACACTCTCACCAAAATGTACGATGAGTACAAAAAATGGATCTCTTCAAACAGAACACCAGTTTCGCGATTTATTTACCAAGCAAAATTTCATGAAATGGGAATAAAAATTAAATCGTTGAATAAGGATACATGTGCCTTATGTGATAAATATAACATGCAACTAAAAGTAAATTCAAATACAAATGAAACTGAAGAGATACAAAAGAAACTCGAAGAACACCAAAAACAATCGGAAGAAGCATACGAAGCAAAACGTAAAGATAAGAAGCTAGCCTTAGTACCCGAATCATTTAGAGAAGTACTGACATTTGATTTGCAACAGTGTCTTCCCACGCCGGCGGTTGAAACTTCGGTCGCATTTTATAAACGTCAATTATGGACTTATAATTTGACAATATTCCGATGCAATGACAAAACAGCATTCAACTTCATGTGGCACGAAGCCGTTGCAGCAAGAGGTGCAAATCAAGTAGGTTCTTGTCTTTACCAGTATATCAAACAGATACCGCAACATGTGAAGGAAATAACATGTTATTCAGACACATGTCCAGGTCAAAACAAAAATTCTTTTCTATCTTTAATGTTCATGCTTGCTATTAAAGATCACCCTCATATTCAAGTCATCAATCATAAATTTTTAACTCCTGGTCATACCCACATGGAATGTGACGGGGCTCATTCAGTAATTGAAAAAAAAAGAAAAAACATCCGCTTCCAATAGACCATCCCCGTGATTGGTTTAACCTAGTCCGACTTTGTGGGTACGGTCAAAAACCATTCCATGTCAAAGAAATGAAACGGGAAGATTTTTTTGAGTTTTCTGGGTTGTTTAAAGGATTACTCCAACAACGGAAAGTAAATATTGAAGGTGAGAAACTATATTGGAAAGACATTAAATGGTTAAGGTATTCTCAAGAGCCTGGCATAGTGCAATACAAGACATGCCTTGATGACAATGCACCATTTAAGAAATTTAATTTCTTGCGAAAAGGTTCGTCGTGGCCAAAATGTATAAAAATTCCATTATCTTATAAGTCTGCGAACCCCATAACCACCGAAAAAAAAGCAAACCTATTGGAACTACTGTGTAATGTAGATGACACGTTTCACGACTTCTATAAGAATTTATTGACCAAAGAAGACTTGAGAAATACCCGACCTGACACCGATTCTGAGGATGAAAGTGATGTCGAAAAAAAATAAATAAAAGAAGATCAAGGATAAATTATTATTTTGTATTATTTTTTGTTTATTAATATTTTATTATTGTTTGTTTATTTAAATTTATTTTGTCTCTTTTTTATATTACTTATTAAAAATATAAAACCCTTAGAAGCATATTATGTTCCTTTCTTTCCTAATTTCTTTTGTGAAAAACGATATAAAATATAATATTTTCAGTAAATTTAGTGAAAACTGGTATAAGTATTTTTTTTTCCCCCTAATTCTTGAACTAATTAATATATACATATTACTCATTAACACATCCCCTATTTATTTAGCTATAAAAAAAAAGGTGTCAAAATATTTACCCAACTATAAATTTGCGAGGCAAATTAAAATTTTTATATTTAACGCTGATTTTCTCGAAACTCGGTTTTTAGACATATACCACTTTTCACATACACGCGCCATATTATCCTTCGTTTAAAACTAAAACATTTAAAAAATTCGGTTTATTTTCTAAGCAGCCTTCGACGTTTCGTCAAATAATTTTCTGATCAATTTCGATATTTTTATTGCAGCACATTTGATTGAAATTTACAGATTTTAGTGGAGCTTTAGAAAAGCAGAGAGCGCTGTATTTTATCGTTATTTTAAAATCTTTCAATATTTTTGTGATATTATAACATTGTATAAGAAATAATTAATCTCCAAGATTTTTTATTATAAATAACTAAGCAATAATATTTTTGTATAATAAGGCTAATAAAAATGTTACAATTTACAATTCTAGTTTAGCAAAGACGGACAATTTATTTCTTGAAAACAAATCAAGAGATCTGCAAAAAGGTTGTTAGGATTCACGTTCAATTTTTAAACAACTGTCGGTCAGTAAATAAAATGGGAGGAACTTATGTCTCCCACTTATAAAATCACAACCTTAATTGAATTGAAACAATTTGGGATATTTATAGCGATTAATAAACACCTTTACAGTCCACCAATACAAATGCTGCATTTTATTTACTTCTCCTAGCAACACAATTTTCACTGCGAAAAAATAGTTACATCCTTTTATGTCCGAGTAAAAGTTTCATGTTCCTTTTAAAAATATCAAAGTAGGTAAAAGTATTAAATTTGACGTTACTGAAAAAATCCAAATTTCTAAAAATGAATGATATTAATACCCGTTTTGGTTCCTGTTCTAAAGAATTAATTGCAAATGCAATTGGAAATAGTGTACCTAAATCTACTGTTAACTGCAGAAGTTCGATTTGGAAACAATTTGATCAATTCTGCAAAATACGAAGTTATGATCTATCAGAATCAAATTCATCTAAAGAACTTGGAACAATATTGGCTGATTGGGGTTTCAATATGAAGAAGGAAAACGGCGACAATTATAAGGAAAGTGTAATAAAAACTATGAGGAATGTAGTAGCTAAGCGAATACAAGAAAAATATTATTACGAATTTAATAGGACATTGGATCCATTTAAGGACATGGAATTCAAAGAGGCCCGAGATGCAAGGAATGCAAAACGAAAAGAGCTTCAATGTAATCCAGACAAAAGAAAAACAAGTTCGCTGGCATTAAGTAAACACGAAATTTGCAATATGATGATGTTATGGGACGAAGAGACTCCAGGTGGTCTTCAAAAACGGCTTTATCATATTGTTGCATAAGAGCTGGCGTGGAGGGGTGGTGAAGCAGCTAAATGTACCACGTATTTTTTTAAAGAAGAAACTAAAGCAAATGACAGCTTTACTGACAGAATCGAATACAATCCCGTGTTTTCAAAGACTTGTCAAGGTGGTTCAAAAAAATGCGCAAATAGTAAATGGCTCGCCTCTAATATTGAAAATCCTGCTTTGTACCCAGTGCGACTATTTAGAAAACTGTTAGGAAAGAGAGGCACTACAATTACCACGGACAGATTATTTTTGACTGTAAATCAGTTTTGGAAAACAAATCATACTTCAGCCTGCTATAAGAATATGCCAATAGGTGTAAATGAGTTAGCAAAATGGACAAAACAGTCTGCTGAAAAGATTGGATTAAATGTAAAGAAGAATAAAATTACTAATCATTCCAACAGGTCGAGTGCCGTATCCAACTTTGCTAAATCAGGCGTTGGTGAACAACAATTGCTGAAAATGACAGGACATGCAAATGCGAAGTCACTCCAGTCATATCTCCAATTGGATGCAGAGCACCACGCTAATTTAATAGCCAGCCTAAGACCCAGGACCATCAAGGATAGCCGTTAGCCCCAGCAGTAATATCTTATCAGGTAGTAAAACCATCGAAAATCAAAAAAAACTGGTTTGTGAATCTAATCAAAACTCGGCCAATAACATTATTTACAATAACTGCACTTTTAACATTAACACTATGAATATTAATGGTGATCCAGATTCAATGTTTGATTCTAATTAATTTTACGATTTTCATAATTTTACTATTGCCAAATTTAAATTACTTCGTTACATTTAATTATTTCATAAAATAAAAATGTTGTATTTGAGTCGTTTATTAATCTTCCTAAAGTACAATCGAGATTTGACTTTTTCCTTTGATTTTTTCTAAACTCAAGCTTGGTTTCCACTTGGCAACCAAGCTTTTGTTAAAAACAACTAAATACGGGAAAAAGTCAATCTCTTGTGTATTTACCCCCGAAAAAAGCTTGACAGAAAGTACCAGGGAAAAGAGAGGTAAAGGAAATAGGTAAGACTAACTACCAGAATTCCAAAAAATAGGTCAAATTTTTTACGAGTTGAAGAAAATAGAATGGAATTGTTTGGTTAAATTTCTAATTATTTTAAGGACATTTCATTGCCTGAAAATATGATGGTAGTGCTCAATAACTCTCAGGAAACCTTCTATAATAGCAGCTCTCCAGATCTGATTAAAATTACTTGCATGTGCAACCAAGAATAAGCCGATTCTTGAATATTTGTTCATTCTCTAAACTGCTTAAATAGTAATTTAACAAAAATACTAATTAAAACAGTTTACATAGATGTCATTATTCTTACCATTGGTTATCGACATCAGCATCAAGAACAGGATGTTTGCATCGAGTTTGGTACCGGAAAAACTTAAGATACATATCTTGCGTGGAAATAGGTAACAATAGGTCTTCCTATGTTCCACGCTTTTACTGGGTGCGATGTAACATCTAAATTTTTTGATAATGGAAAAAAAATGTGTTGGGATACATGGGAAGCATTTTCCAGAAATCATAAATAAGTTCAAGGAACTTTATTCTAAACCACCCAGCGAAGATAAATAATAAAATAATAGTTAAAACATATATTTTTCAATTTCATTGTATCAAACGATAGAAAAAATTATAATCTTTAATTTTCTACATTAGTAAAATTTTAATTTATTTCTTTATTATTCTTTATTGTGGGGTAACAAAACAAATGTCATAATATGGTGTCCATGCCTATATTTTTTTACAAATTAAAAAATATATACAGAATGTAACATTTTATTTTATTCTAAATTCCACAGGCAGCAAGTTTCTCTTTTTCTTAATTTTGAAGAAAAAAATATTTTATGAAATGTGATATTGAATTTTTTACAAAACGCTAGTATATTCGACGCCGCTGTATGCATTATTTAAAGAGGTATTATAATTATTTATATACTAATCGATAGAAAAAACAATAATCTTTAACTTTCTACTCTTGATAAATTTTGATCTATTGAGCCGTTCTGGAGTAATCAGTAAAAGTGTCTCAAAAACAGGTTACCCTTTGCAATGTTTTTTGATGTAGAAGGAAAACTTAAAATTTTTTAGTATAAAAAAAATATTTATACTATGTAAGGCTTTATTTTCCTTCGATTGGCGCAAACCGCAGGTCTCTCCGTTTTACCGTTTTTGAGAAAAAAAAATAAAATACACAACTGTGCGCTCCACCCCTTTGAGTAGGGGGTGGGGGAGCCTCCGTGGGTTTTCGAGGTGGGTCTGCCTCTAAATCTCTTTATTTTGACTTAATCTATGCGTGTTTAAAAGGATTTGCTTTTACTAAGAAGGGGAAGTATCAGCATCGTAGTCCCTTAGCTTATATGTTTAATTTAATATGTTGTTAGTTTTCAATACTAAACAAATAATGTTTGTCTTTCTTATATTATATTGCTATGATATGGTGGCGAATTAAATCGCCCGACACCACGGTTTAGCTCTTAAAATATTAAACTTCATAGGGTCGGGTCGGCAAAATCAATAACAGTAGGTACAAACAAAATTTTTTTATTAAAATAAACTAAGGGCGCAAACATAAATTATTCTCTGGCGCACAAAACAAATTTCTATCTGATTTTTACCTCAACAAATGTGACTTTATCGACAATTTTCGATGTTCATGGATTGGTGTCATATGTGATAAGTTTCCTAATGCGAATAATTATTTAAAATCTTTAACCAATACAGCAAATATTCGCATTCAGAAACGATGATGTCAATTTTGTGTTTGAACAATTATGAAACAATTGGATAACAAAAATTACAAAAATAAACCCACTCACATAATATTATACCGTCTATGCAATATTTAAACAATGGCTGATGATAGTTGAAAGTGATGATCAGCTTCCATCCAGGTGTCATCCAATACTAATACTTTCAAACTTTCTTCCAAATCCTTCCATCCAGCACCATCACTGAACCAAATACCGATCGTTTCAAATTTTCTTCAAACACCAATTCATCCAATACAATCTAATAACTGAATCTTGATGGTATTAAACTAGCAATAAATTAAATCGATCAAATATTATCTTCCTCTCAAACTTATTAAAAATTTTCTCTCAGTTCTAACTATCTCTCTAGTTCTGCCGGCAGTGTCCATTTTTCCTCTTATCTTTCTCGTACCAACCTTTTTCAAAATTTTTAGTTTTTAACTTTCAACCAACTATTACACAGTGCTCACTTTATAATTATTCCCATTTTTGTGTTTCCTGTTGTGTTTTAAGTTACAATATTATCCTCTTAAGTCACATCCGTTAATGCAAAATCAGACAAAACCAATAAGAAAAATTTTTAAAATTGTAAACACGGCGCGAAACCTTTATCTGTCCCCCATTACGATTTTACAAAATTTCGTATCATAGCAATATATATTGTCATGGTAGTGTTAAAAGTAACAAAATGCCATTATTAACTTTCTTTGAATAAAAACCTACTGATTTTACATAAACAAATCTTGTAATTCGCGGACCAAACGCATCGGGATCATCCAAAGAAAATATCACCACAGCTTTATTCCCGATGTTACAAAAATAATTCAGCTGGAGAAGCACGGCATAGTCAGAGGATTGTTTTGAAAACAACCCTAAATTAAATTAAATTTTATTTTAATAAAAAAATACGACAGCTTTTCCCCCCGTTACTTTGTTTAAAAAATATTTAAAATTTTGTGGACAAAGTCACTAACGTCTTATTTTTTTTTTAACCCTTTTATTTTTTTTTATTTTTATTTATTTAATTTTTTATGAACAATACTGTATAATTAACTTAAAATTTTACTTCATAACTCAAATCAATATTATTTACAAATGAAAGCATTCTTTATTATTTTACAAACTTTACTAAAACTGATTTTCCTTGATTTATTTTCAAATATACAACTTTATTTCTTTTAGTTTACTGTTCCTGGTTATCATATGCATATAGATCCGATAGATGAAATCTACCCCTAATTACTTCATTTACCGGATTGATAAGTTCATAACTGTTTTCTGATACCCTCCGATTTATTTGAAAGGGGCCTTCATAGGGCAACTGCAGTTTTGCAGACCGGTTCAAAGATCTTTTACCAACCCTTAAACTTTTCACAACGACCAAGTCACCCACTCTGAATATTTTTTTCTTTTTTATTTTTGAATTTATTTTATTTAGATAATTGTTTCTATACCTATCTAACTTCTGTCGCGCCTGAGTCAACAACTGATTTATGTTCACGGTTTCCGGATTTACTAACCAAGGTCTTTCTGGCAATTGCCCGGTCATAAGCAAAGTCGGGGACTGATTTGTAACCGTGCTAGGTGTGTCATTAATGTAAGCCTCAACCTTATCTAACTTGTCAAACCATTCTAAGTTATTATCATACGTCAGTAATCTCAAAAATTTTACAGTTTCCTGAACAAATCTCTCACTCGGGTTACCGGCAGGATGACGAATCGAACAATAATTTACTTTTATACCCTGTTCATTCCAGTGCATTTTGAACTTTTCATTATTAAAATAAGTGGCATTATCTGCCACGATTCTTTTTGGTTTTATAACATTGCGACAATAGTTTTCTAAAATTTCAATTGTTATGTCCGTGGTACAGGACTTAGTTGGGTCGAGCTTTACAAATTTGGTAAAAATATCCATAACTACCAAGATATTTTTATTACCAGGACCACTTGATATTAAGTTGCCAATGAAATCTATGGCTATTATGTCCCCAGGATTATTTACTTGAATATTTTGGACCGAATTCTTATTGTGAAAATTTTTATATTTCCCAAGTAAACATAGGCGACAATTGTTTATGACTCCTTTAACAATGTTTCTATCTTTACGGCAATAATAATTTTCCCTGAAAATAAGCCAGGTCTTATCCGTTCCAATATGACAATATCTTATGTGCAAGTCAAGTATAATTTCCTTCGCCAAAACACGGTCAATTACGTAAAGCTCCCGTTCATTGATTTGTTTAATAAGAAAACCACTTTCCATTTTATAATTTTTATACGCGTTTCCATTGTAATTTGTTAAATTAATTAAATCTTGAATGCAGTCGTCAAGTTGTGACATTCTTATGCAGTGTTCTGTGTAAGGCCTTATGTCTAAATGCATTTCGTTTACCGCTATGAGAACTTCTTTAATTTTGTTGAGCCATGATTGTCTTTTCTACTGAATGCGTCTGCGATTATGTTTTCTTTCCCTCGAATATGCCTGATCGTAAAATTGTATTCTTGAATTAATAAAGACCATCAATAAATGCGGTTGTTCATGAATTTATTGGTCATTAGAAATGTAAGCGATGAGTGGTCAGTCTCAATAATAAATTTTTGACCAATCAAATAAAATCGAAGTTTATTTAATGCAAAAACTATGCTCAACATTTCCTTTTCACTCACCGAATAATTTAATTCACTTTTTCGCAGCGTTCTAGAGGCAAAACAAATAGGAACCTCTATCTCCTCTCGGCAATGTTTTCTCTGAAAAATTAGGCACAAATCTTTTATAATAATTTAACACCCTAAGAAAACCTCTCAAGGTTCTGAGGTTCTTAGGTCGAGGAAACTCCTTAATCTCTGATAATCGTTCTTCATTAATTTCAACATTATTACTTGTAATGCGAAGCCCTAAATAATTCACCTTTTCTTGGAAGAACTCGCACTTCTCCAAATTCAATTTTAATCCTGCCTTATTTAGTGCCTCCAAAATCTTAGCAAGGTGTGTTCGATGTTCTTCCTCGTCTTTACTAAAAATCAAGACATCATCGACATAGTGGACGCAGAATTCTTCAAATTTCTTTAGTATTTGTTGCATACTTTTGACTAATGCGCTACTTGATGTTGACAGACCAAATGGGACTACCTTAAAATAAAATGTATGACCGTCTATGCTAAAACCCGTGTATTTCTGTGATTCCTGAGCTAACGGAATTAACCAAAAACTACTCTTAAGGTCTAATTTTGAGAAAACCTTCCTACCTCCAACTAACCCTAATAAATTTTCAATCCCCTGTGGACTTTCATTCTGTGGCCTGATAATATTATTCAGCGATCTAGCATCTAGACAAATCCTAATTTCACCAGATGCCTTTCTGACAATGACAAGTGGATTGATGTAAGCTGTGCTGTCTTGGACAATAATGCCGTCTTGCAACATTTTGTTAATTTCTTCCCAAACTTGGTTTCCGAAAGCTTGTGGGATAGGATAATTCTTGCTTTTAAAAGCTTTTTCATTGATAATCGTCAACTTATGTTCATATTCTGTAGCTACTCTATTTTCTTCATTCACCAATTCAATGTTTGCCCTTAATAAAGTTCTTACTGTATTTAACTGTGTATCCTTACATTTTATTAATAAACCTTTTCCTTCCTCCTTCATAACATTCAAACCCCCATTTAACGTTCCCAATTCAACATCATCTTCCTCTTTAACAAAATTAACATTCGTGATTTCCTCACTAACTTCTAATCTTCCTTTATCCAATTTATCTTCAATAATCCATTTAATTTCTTTTCCCCCCACAGTAATTAATTTCAAAGGCACATTTATCTTCATCTCAAATTTTTCCAGTAGCTCAATTCCTAGGATACAATCTATTTTCATGTTGTCGATTATCATAATCCCTTCTTTTCTCTCCTTATCCGCAATTTTTATCGTCGCCAGCACAGTTTTATTTGCCATAGAAAATTTCTTGTTGTTGGCAGTTATTAGATTAACAGGGTTAGTTTTAATTATATTTTTCTCAAAATTATCGTAGTTATTATTTATTAGTTCCTGATTTATTAGCGATATTTCAGCACCGGTATCTATTAAAGCTTTTACTTTTATGTTGTTGATTTTTACAAAGATGTATGGTAGCATTTTATTTTCGTAGTCATCATTTTTATGCGTTTCTTTTATGAATTCTCTCGGGTGTTGATAAGAATTCACCTCATTTGGTCTGTTTACTGAAAATCCTGTGCAGCAGTTGATGGTTCATATTCAACTTCTACCACAGGTGACACATTGACATTACTAACATTTGCATTATTTGCATTTCCAAGTTGCTCTCGCCGCACGATCTCGCAACGGGCTCTTCCAGCTAAGCTACCTCTACTACTGTGAATATTATTTGATCTGACCTGGCGTTGATCATTATTATTAACATTATTATTATTTCTTGTATCATTTGGTTGGGAATTATTATTTCTTCCCCAATTATTCTGACCTTGATAATTATTTGAATAACCACCCCTGTTATGATTTGAACTATTATTATTGCCGGATCTACGCTAATAGTTTTGGTCATGGTAATTCCGATCATACCGAGTATTATTGCCCGAGTACCCCGCATAACCATTATTTCCCTGATAATTTTGGTTGAGCTGCTGCCCTTCATTATTAGGCCGATAATTGCTCTCATTAAAATATGAAAAATGTGAGCTTCGAAAATTATTTCGAGACAAGTTTTCCAAACGTTTTAATAAAGTAAGTAATTGTTCAACTGTCTTGACGTCTTCAATTATAACGCGATCCATGACGTTATAATCAAAATGCCTCGATAAACTACTAACGATGTCTTGTTCAGACAAAGGTGGATCTAGTTGCATTGCCGCATTTATTTTACGAGTTGCATAATTGGTCATACTTTGATCCATTACTTATACCCCTGTATTTGCCACTAATCAAATTGCTACGTACCCTTTGTTGCTCAGGTTCCCCCCAATAATGATTTAAAAATAATTTCTTAAACTCATCAAAAGTATTGAACCTATCTTCTACAATACCAAACCAATTTTCGGCTTCGTCATTCATGCAGTTTCGAATGATCGATTTTAAATTTTCCACATCTTTAATTTTATCAGTGACCGATTGCATATTTTTAATAAAAAGCTTGGGGTTGTATTGACCGTCCCCCCTGAATTTTTTTAATTTTTCTGAATTAAAGCTTAAACTCAACTCCTGTGCAAAACTCTTTAACATGGTTTGATCTTGTAAAGAGTAAGATGTTTGACCAAAACTACACTCTCTGTTTGATTGCATTTGTTCAGATAATGCATTCACCTTCTGGTCAACCTGATTAATATTGATTTTTAGCGCACTTAAATCACGATTTTTGTTATTAAGATCTGTATCAAATTTCTTAAAGGTTATATTATTTTTATTTAATTGATCTTTTATTTGTACAACTTCCCTATCAGTAATTTTCAATTCTTCCCTAAATTGAAGATGTTCCGCGTAAATTATAGACGTTGTGTCCATGTTGAAATTTACCCTTTCTGTAAAATTTTTATCTACTACTTCCCCTATTTGATCGTCAAGCTTATGAGTGAAATTCTCATCCTTAAATAATTCTTCCCCTATCTTAGATACTTCATTTTTTTCAGTTAAATCCTTAATTGCCCTATCTAAATTATTTAATTTTTTTTGAAATTCTACTTGTGACTCATTTATTTTAGAAGTGTTTGATTTTAGGTCTTCTATTTTCTCACATAATTCTTTTTGATTATTTGTGAACATCTCTTTCATGAGATTCATCCAATCCCTTTGCTCAGTACCTCTGCGAGTACTTTGCAGGTTGTCTTCCGGGTTAAAAATCGGACTCCCATCTCCTATTAAATCATCCCCATGTTCGCTCATTTTTTACTCTACAGGGTGACAGCAAGTTCCGTTTTTATTTTAATTTTTATAAGTCCCTAACTGACTAAAAAATAAAAACTTATTCACACCCCACGTATACTGGTATGCCAATAATAATGCCCCACACGTTGATGCGCCAATTTAGTTGTCATGGTAGTGTTAAAAGTAACAAAATGCCATTATTAACTTTCTTTGAATAAAAACCTACTGATTTTACATAAACAAATCTTGTAATTCGCGGACCAAACGCATCGGGATCATCCAAAGAAAATATCACCACAGCTTTATTCCCGATTGTTACGGTACAATCTGACACTACGCACCCTCCGCAGGTTATTAGTTTGCCGGCTAGGCTCAATCCGGGGTGGTTCGCGAAATTCGTCGGAGAGGGTGCTTTCTTTTCGTCACGTTCGGGAATTACCTTAATGGGCGCCACCGTTATTTGTAAATCTCGGTAAAAATGAACTACGCACAATAACGGAACGCGAAAGTCCTTACCATAAATCTTAAACGTGATGTCGAAAGAATCGAGAGCAGCAACGTCCTTACAAAAGCTGTGAAAATAATTATTTAACACAAATAAAAGACACATAAAACAATAAATAATCACTGATTTAATGGTGCTTAAAAGTGTGAAACACTGTAATTTAGTTGCGGCAAGAAACACAATCTTACAACGATATATGTAAACAAAAGTTCGTAAATTAATTGCCTCGATATGTCGACAAAGTTCATAAAATCGGGCGTTAACACAAGGAACATAAAATGTCGTTAATGGATGAATTTACAAAGTTAATATAGTCAACAAAATTTAAAAGAGTACGGCACTGCTGAACATAGCACTTGTTACAAAATAATAATTTATGCTGGTTTGATGTAAGTAACCTCGATGACAATAATTATGACAATCGGTAAAAACATAAGTACTCACATGGTAAACATACATGATATGCAGCTTGGTCCGGTCCTGCCTCGAAATTCCTCCGACATCAATGCAGGGCGATAACAAAACTGGGCGGGAAACTCGGTAGCGTTATTGTACGTTTTCTTGATCCTCTTACGAGACGAATGAAATTAACAAAACCATTCGGCGCATCCACGACTCTCATTAAGGTGTTTACAAAAGAAAGATCCCCTTCGACGGGTAAACGAAATTCGATATCTAAGATCGACACATAAACGATAATTTTAAACACCACGGAGCTCGGTAATGCAACAAACTTGATTAATAACGAAACACTGTGACCCACACCAATTCGATTGACTGCACTGTTTTCTATCATTGACTTGATTTAATACTTATTTTAAAGCTGAACACAGCTTGTTGACTGCTTATGATTGTTATTCCGCATAAAGCGTGATCGACAGGGATGAGTGCTCGATGGTCACTAACGCCGCTAGCTTGCATCATGAAAACCTGGACGAAATCAAGCCAAGTGTGACTTGCGCCCTACGCTACTACTATATGCAGCTTTATATGGGAGCTTTTTCGCGAACGTCCATGTCGGGACACATTTTCTACTTGGCGCGACTACGTCATTGCAATAGCGGACAGGGTGTCATGGCCGCCAATAATTAAAATTAACCTTACACGATGTTACAAAAATAATTCAGCTGGAGAAGCACGGCATAGTCAGAGGATTGTTTTGAAAACAACCCTAAATTAAATTAAATTTTATTTTAATAAAAAAATACGACAATATATATTGTAATGTTATTTTTGTAAAAATAATGAAGCTACTTTGCAACCTATTAGTGCCCATTAACTCAGTGGGAAGCGAACTCCCAATCCCAGTAGTCGGTTCAATTTGCACTCAATATTAAATTACAAAACAATAAATACAAAACAAAAAGCTGTAAAATAAAACTAAGTTTCCAAAAATAATTAAACAAAAATAGTTTTTCTAAAATAAATGTGAACTGCGATCACAATACCACACATTGATATCATCAATAAATTTGTGAATGAAATTTTGCAGATAAAATTTTATTCAACACTATTGCAAATCATACGAATTATAAAATGTAAAAAAAAATATTTAGCACTTAGCTGTATAATCGCTGCTGTTGAGAAGACCTCAAATCCTCTAATCAGATCTGTCGGAAGCTTAAACTGACAAAATTTTGGCATTCAAAAACTATTGCAATATTATAAAATCACGTAGATTCCTTCCGAAAAATGATATTCTAAAAGAGATTAAACCTTTTCCCAGAATTTAAACAATCTGGGAAAAATTAAAAAAGAAGCACCGAAACTCGATCAAGAAGACCTTATCTTCCCTTGCGCAAACGCCTTCGTCTTCGCACTCTGAACAATGTACAGGGCATCATTAAAATGTTTAAACAAATTAACTCTGCCCTGTTGAAATTAAAAATGATGATTGCATCTTCCCCAAAAACAATATAAAAGAAACAAAATATCCAACTCTCTTAAAAATCGAAAATATAAAACAGAATTTTGTCTGTTCCATAACAATATATATAGTTATGTTTAAATCCCTTTCAAGTGTTTATAATGTGTAACATTTATATTATTATTGAAACTCATGGAGTTCAAAGCCGGCAGAATGTTAATGCTATTTTCACTGATAACAATGAACAATATTATGTACTGCGAATTAGTAGTGGCGTGCTTAGAAAAAAAAAGATAATTTCAGTCTAATTGTCAAGTCAATATACAAACATGTATGCAGATGATTTAATAAATAAAGATTCAAAAAAGTGTTTCATTTTCATTTATGAAATAAAATTGAGATTGTAAAAAATGGATCTTTACCATAGAAATAATATAATATAGGATTATAATAATAATTATTATTTATAAATGTATAAAAAATATATAGTAATGTAAATATCAGCGCCTGTCGCCCTCCGCGCTGTATCTCGAGAAAAGTTGACGGTACAAAAAAATCTTGGAATGAAAATTGTAGGTAATTTTATGATTTAAAAGTTATATAATAAACTTAAACAACGAATTTAGTATTGGGATCCGTCAAATGAACATATGACATCTGGTGGTAAATTATGTTATTAGGTTAAGGGAAAAAAATAAACATGTGTGGTGGCACAGTCATGCATGCAGGGCGATGTCACTGCATCATTCCATGGCATTACTTGGCCATTGTGGATTGATTTGGAAATCCAGGAACATAAGGATGACGTTTCCAGGTAACAACGAAAAGCAAACGCGAGGCGTTGGTATGGTTTTGAGTTGTTAACTGGAAAACAGATTGACCTGTATACGTTTTCACTTACTGTAAAATCCCAATTTATTAAAATCTTGTATATAAAGTTAATATATAATAATAATCTGTTAATAATCTTTTATTTATCGACACCTACCGATAAAGTTTTTATAATTGGACAAATCAGAAAGTTACAAGTGATTCCGTCCCTACGCCTAGAGTCAGCCGGAAATATTACGGAAGCACCCCGTAACACATGTATAATATAATAGTAACTTCATTGTGAATTGTAAAGTTTCTACTAATTACAATATCAAAAACAATTTATTGAATACTTGCAATATTGAAAATGGAGTCTGCAACGTTTTCTCCGCATGCACAATCTAAAAATAAGTTAGTTTGTACATTAGAAGGATGTGATAGCACTTTTAATTAAGACACGAATATACGTTTTCAGTACTTTCCAATGAAAACGAATCGTTTTGTTTGCTCCAAAAATTTATTTGGTCAAACAGAGCGAAAAGATCAATTTGAAGTTTGGATGAAGATTTTAAAAATTAAAAAAGTCAATTCTGGAATGAAAGTGTTCTCGCTTCATTTTCGTAAAGACGATTACATACTACCAAATAAGTTGATTCATGCACCAAAGCAAAAATAAATTATTCGCATGCCGAGTTTGTCAAAAGAGGACTTCATTCTCTCTTTTAGAAGATTTGTCGCCCGGCGTGGCAAACCTTTACATGTTCATTCCGACAATGGTACCAACTTTGTTGGTGCTAACGAGTTACGGGAACTAGGTCAATTTTTACAACAGGAATCTTCTATTCCGGAGTTGCTTTCATGCGAAGGAATAAATTGGCATTTCATTCCCGCGCATAGTCCCCACTTTTGTGGCCTATGGGAAGCAGGTGTAAAGTCCTGCAAGTTTCACCTAAAACGAGTAATAGGTAATTCTGTTTACAACTATGAGGAACTTTGCACATTACTTGCTCAAATTGAAGCAAACCTCAATTCTCGTCCTATTATTCCTCTCTCTTCCGATTCCAATGATCTCCAGCCGCTAACACCTGGACACTTCTTGATTGGAAGACCGCTAACGTCACTTCCTGATCCGGACTGCACTCATATTTATTTTGGAAAATCAGTTGAAGTACTTCCAAAAAATGCAAGCTATGCACCAACACTTGTGGAAGCGATGGAGTAAGGAGTACGTCTCCGAGTTGCAGACCCGTGTAAAGTGGAAAACCCAACAATCCCAGCCGACTGCTGGTTTTCTAGTATTAATCAAAGAGGACAACTTGCCACCATTAAAATGAAAACTTGGTAGAGTTGTTAGCTTACATCCTGCCAACAATTCCATCAACCGAGTTGCAACGCTAAAAACTGCGAGTGGACTTATAAAACGATCTTTCGCGAAAATTTGTCCACTACCTAGTGCGTGAGTTTCTAGTGTTTTATCTTGCATTTGTATTTAGAATTAATAGTGTTTTGTTTACCTTTTTCTATATACTCATATTTTTATGCATTCTTTTCCGTTGTTTAGGTTAAGTTGTTCCAGTTAGTTTTAGTATTTCGTCAGCGTAGAATTGTTTTGTTCTATATCCATTTTTTTTAAATTTTAGTTAGGCTTATATACTGACTAATAAGAATTGCCTTGTTCTATATCAGCAATAAAAAAGTCAATATTTAAAGCCCAAGTATGATTTTTCAGCGTGTGTTTTGTTCTATATCCAATAAGGGACAATATAATGCAAAACTATTTTCAGAAAACGCTTGAATGCTTTATTCAACTGTTTTTGATTAGCTAAGGGATTCCTAACGTAAAGCTGCAAGTAGTGCTTCTCTTTTGCTTGCTTTTATAATGTTATCGGTTTTGTTTAAAGTGAGTGTTAATAATTTTATTTAGTAGTCAAGTTAGTGACATCGTTTCAGTAACATGGATTTAGAATCACCGTGTCCTGATTTACAGGAAGAACTTTTAAGGTAAGACGACAATAAAGAAAATCAAATTAAGTTAAATTAAAAATATAATATTTTAGTATGGTGGATGATATAATGGGCGATGTATTGCCTTCTACTTCAAAATACGTTGATGTCGAGGTGGAAACCGAAAGTGAAATGGACGATGTATTGCCTTCTAATTCAAAATACGTTAATGTCGAGGTGGAAACCGAAGGTGAAGAGGACGATGCATTGCCTTCTACTTCAAAATATGTTGATGTCGAAGTGGATGACTCCGGTGAAGATCCAGATTTTATTGTTTGTGATACAGATGAAGTGAAATCTGCAACTTCAATGACGAAAACAAAAGACACAGAAAATAAAACTGGCGAAATTTTAATTGAGACAGAGCGAAATTTAACGAGGAAAAAGAAAAGAAACCCAGAAAATTGGAAATCAAGTACTAGAAAACGACTTAGAGCAGCAGGCAAAGAGTACGTAGATGTTAAAGGTAGGGTACATCATAAAAAAGTTATCAAACCAGGTTGTTCAAATAAATGCTGTTTTTATTGTTCAACAAATTTTTCTGAAAATGATAGAATTTTAATAAATCAGCAGTTTTGGGATCTTTCACAATCAAAAAAACATTTTTTCTTTAGTAAATATGTCAAAAAAATTATTGCAGCACGAAAACGAACAACTGCTGAAACATCTAAAAAGAAGTATAGTTTCATTTATTTTTTGGAAATGAATAACAGCGAAATTAGAGTTTGTAAAATATATTTTTTAAATACGTTATCTATAAGCCAACAAAAAATTTATTATCACTTTAAGGCGATTGAAAATGCAGTAACAAACGTCCCTCGATCTCCTATTGTAGGAAAACATAGGAAAAAATTTACGTCAGATGAAAATCGAGAAATAGTTAGAAATCACATACGTAGTTTCCCTACAGTAGAATCCCACTACTGTAGAGCTAATACAGAAAAAAAGTATTTGGAATCCGGACTGAGCATTAGGAAAATGTATAATTTATACAAACAAATGGTTGAGAGAGATCCTGTAAAATTCCATGTACAGTGTGGAAGGTTGAAACTGTTACCAATTTTTAAACCCCTGCAATTTGTAACCACCCTGATCCAAAACTGACATCTGACATTTAGACATTCTGTCATCTATATATAAACAAGTTTTGACATTTGGTGCGAGCGAAATGAAAAATTCCATCAAAAATAAGGATTTAAATCCAGTGAGAGAAATGATAATTTCTCTGTACAAAAGAAAAATTCCCCAGCCTGATATTGTAAAGAAGTTATCGCATAAGAAAGTCAACAAAATGTTTGTAAGTAGAACTATTTTACGCTACAGAAAGACTGGTGAAGCTACTCCAGCCAAAAAACCCGGCAAAAAACGCTTTAAAAGAACTCCAGAAGTAATTAAGATTGTGCGAGAAAGAATTCGAAGAAATGCGGCCCGCTCTGGTCGTCAGATGACTAAAGAGCTTGGTATGTCTCACAACACCATGCAATCATTGCTAAAAGATGATTTAGGATTAAGAGCCTACAGAAAACAAAAAGTTGCTGGACTTACCCTTAAAAACAAGGAAGAAAGAGTGAAGAGATGCCGAATGCTACTGAAGCGGCACGGTGGTCCCGATATTATTTTTTCAGATGAGAAAATGTTCACTTTAGAACGTCCCCTGAATAAACAAAACGACAGGGTGTATGGAGCAAGTTTATCGGACATTCCCAGAAATGTCAGAAGTATTCCCCGCTACCAGAATGCCTCTGCAGTAATGGTTTTTGGTGCCATCTCCAAAAAAGGGAAATTTTCGCTGAAATTCATCGACAGAGGAGTCAAAATCAACAAGGAATACTATTTGCAGGATGTAATTAAAAATTTAATAGAACCAGAGAGTAAGGAACTGTATGGCGATGAAGATTTTGTTTTCCAGCAAGATTCTGCACCTGCTCATAAAGCATTCATCGTTCAAAATTATTGCAAGGCAAATTTTCCGGATTTTATTGATACAAAAGAATGGCCTGCTTCCAGTCCGGACCTGAACCCATTGGACTTTTATGTATGGGGCTACATGTTGCAAGAATTAGGCAAGTATAAAGTTAAGGATTTAAACCAATTCAAGAAAGTATTACTACAAAGGGATGATATGCCGCAAAATCAAGTGCGTGCTGCTTGCGAACACTTTTTCAAGCGATGCAGAGCCTGCATCAAAGAGAAGGGTGAGAGATTTCAATGAAGGTAGAAAATCTTCAAGAAGACCAATTAAATGTTCATTTAAAACTTAATTTAGATAAAAAATAAATTCCCATTCCTAGATATCTTGTGTTTTATTGGTAACAGTTTCAACCTTCCACACTGTATATTCTGAGATTTTTAACACTGAATTTAATTTTGCATTTTATAAGCCAAAAAAAGACCAGTGCGATAAGTGCGTTATATTTCATTTAATTCAAAATCCTACAGCGATACAAATTTTAACTAACGAAAATCACCTTGCTGGCAAAGAAGCTAGTAGATCTGAAAAAAAGTTAGATAAAAGTCAAAGTGATTGTAATGTTGCTATCATTACTTATGATCTTCAAAATGTATTTGCTTTACCAAAAGCAAACCGGTCTAGGACAAAAGGACGCGGCCGAAAGGACGTGACCGAAAGGACGCGAGCGTTAGGACGCAGACCCAAAAAGACGCAGACCTAAAAGGACGCAGACCCGAAAGGACGCAGACCCGAAAGGACGCGGATCATAAGACCGCAGACCAAAAAGGACGCAGACCCAAAAGGACGCGGCCAAATGGACGCAGGCCCAAAAAAATGCAAAAAATAATTTTTTATATTTTAAAATTAATTAAAAAAATGTTCATGCCATCTTGCGATGTATCTAAATACACCATTATGTGGATTTTGCTTGTATATAGTATACCTACCGTATAAAATATGTTAGATCGTTTATTATTTTAATTAAAATATTATCTCAAAAATAGTACTTGTAATCGTTTCTATTCGATAGCTGTTGTTCGGTTTTTATCTTATTTTCTATTCCTTTCCACATTATTCTAATATACAGTCATTTTCCTTATTACCAACTTAACACATAATTTCCAAAGGTTTAATATACCGGGTCGTTCAGAAACAGTATTAGTTCTTTTATCAGATCCGTACTTGGGCGACGTCTCTTTCTATTGGTCGCTAGTTGGTTTAGGTTGTATGTCTTAGGTTACTTTAGCAGGTCATACTCGTTTCACCTGCTACCTTCATGGATGATGATATAATAATTGGCTTGCGTACACCTGGATGAAGGTGCCCATATATAAATAATTATATGTTAATGGCGGAGTTGAATTTTGCTTTATGTTACAATGTAATAATAATAAATATTTAAAAATTAAATAATGCGTAAGAGGTAGAGAGGTGAATGGAGATTGGTTATATATAATATCTTTAGGTTGGTACACTGATGATGTTAATGTTGATGTTTATACCCTTTGTGTAGAGTGTGGCATCATGAAAACCTATCTAGTCTAGTTCAATCAAGAAGTACATATAAGTAGCCAAGTGGTAGTCACCTTTCCGACCTTTCCGAGTAAGCAAATAACCTGTAGTTTATTTTATTATTGTTTTATATTATTGTTTTGTTATTGTTTTTTTATTGTTTTATTGTTATTAAGAGTAAGTATTTATTTTGAAAACAACGAAAATGCTTTCTCAAAAAGGTATTGAATAATTTGTTCATGAAGGTTGCAGTTTTACATTCGACAGATTCAGTGCATGTAAACTGAAAAAGTTTTGGCGATGCGATCAAAAAAATTACGGCTGCAAAGTAAGAATACATACCACAAATAATGTAGTAGTAAAACAAATAAATGAACACACGCATGATAGTGATGCGGCCAAAGTTGAGGCCAAAGTTTTAGTGAATGACATGAAGGAACGTGCCGCAACTACCGTCGAGTCAACCGCACAAATAATTAATTCATGCCTTAATAGTGAAATGTCACAAGCAGCACAAGGTGCTTTACCAAATGAAAGTTCATTAAAAAAAACGTTCGAAGAAAGAGAAACGAAGTTAATTCTGCGTCTCCTGCACCAACAAGGCTGGAAGATCTTGTAATTCCGGAAATGTATAAAACTTTCCAGGTACATGGAATAGAAGAAAACTTTTTGATAGCCGATAGCGGGCCAGAAACTAACAGAATTCTACTTTTTGGTCGAGAAAGAAATGCTCATGAAATTCTACGTGATTCTGAACACTGGTCTGAAGGGTACTACATATGTCATGAGAGAGGATCTTACCAAGAATCGGCTTGAGGTATATGGTCAGGCAGTTAGAAAATATGGGCGCCGAAATGTTAATACTCGTGATGGCTTAATAATTGTGAGGACGGCTCCAGATGATCATGGAAACTCCAAGGTGCTATTGACTGCTGCTTCGCTAAATGAGTTAAATTAAATTTTTTACGTGAAATGTCTTGAACAATGTGCATCAATTGCTTTGCCCGGAATCAATTTTTGTTTTTCATTTACATGAACTGTAATAACTTTATTGTTGCGGTACGACTACAATCTATGTGCATAGATTTTATTATCATTTATTTAAAATAATCATATTAGTTCTGCATATCGTAGCAATTTTGCTTTAATTGAATGAATTTTGTCTCATTTTATAATTTGCTTGCTTTTTGGAATAAATTATAGTTAATACATTATGTACTTTGGTATATGGAAGATTTTTAATTTTATCTAATTTTATGTAATCATACAATGGATTACTGTTTTAATTTTTTTAATTTGTGATCAATCCTTTTGGCCCTTCATCTCTCCTTAAAATTTTTTTTCTAAACGTTCATAAGATATATTAGATAAACTTTTATTTTTTTTTCTTTCTGTGGATTTCTTGATTTGAATCATGAGGTGAGGGGTCAACCTGGTTTTCTCAATTGTTATGTTTTTCAGTTTAAGAATGTTTACGACAAATATTGCATAATTTTTTAATTGTTTGATTGTTCTTGCACGGAGTACATTATCTGCGTACATTTGATGAAAGGCTGCTGCGACTGTGTTGAGTCTTGATATATAGGAGTTTTTTTACGCAATTGGACTCCGGTTAATAAAAACCGGAACGGCTGGTATCGCGTGCGTGTCGGGGTTTCCTCCGGGCTCGGGTCTCATTGCCTGCTGCTGGTAAAACCTTCTCTTTTTCTATTCATTATCGCAACTCTCCTTTTTGCTGGTAGTGGTCGTGTGATCGATGGGTCTCTCGCGCCCTTGTTAACTGCTGTGGACGACCCTACGGTACTTATTTTTAAATTCTAAGGACTTTCAAAACATGACTGAGAGAGTTCTTAAGGTAGCACACATCAATGTTCATTCGCTACTTGCTCCTGAACATTATGACAAACTAAAAGAGCACGTGCTCCGGCACAGGTATGATATAGTCGGTATCACGGAAACTTGGCTCAATAGCTCTGACTTTGATGAAATTATTCATATTGATAACTATATCATTGTTCGTCGGGACCGTGATTCCCGTGGAGGTGGAGTTGCATTTTTTATACATAACTCTTTAAAATTTACTCTTCTGCACTCCTCTCCCAATATTGAACAGCTTTGGATTCTGTTGTCCATTCACAACACAAAATATGCATTCGGCTGTGTATACAATCCAAATAGACTGTATCTCGACAATTTCTTTAACGAAATAGAGGTTCCGCTGTGCGAAGCTCAAAGCATCTCTGATGAGATGTACTGTATGGGCGACATGAATATAAATTTACTGGAACCTTCCCGAAGTGAAACAATCAGACTTAATTCCGTTCTGGATGCTTTAAACCTCTGCCAGATAATCGATTCTCCAACCCGTATTGTGGGTAATACATCATCACTTTTGGATTTGTTTATAACTGATAGGATTGAGCGGGTGCTTGACTCAGGTACCCGGTCTGTACACATAGCAGACCATGAACTAATATTCTGTTCTATTTTATGTGTTAAACCATCGAGGGTTCCACAATTTAAGGTTGTCAGGGATTTCAGGAATTTCAAACATGATCGCTTTCTATCTGACTTAAATTTGATTCCGTTTCACAATATGTTTCGGTTGGACGATGTTAACGATAAAGTAAATTTCTTTAATGAAAATCTGTTAAGTGTAATAAGTAAGCATGCTCCTACCAGAACAGTACGAATCATAAAGAAACCGGCTCCTTGGCTAACTGATAATGTACGACTGCTTATGTCCTTACGTGATAAATCATTCTCTAAATTTAAAAGTACAAAACTACAAAGTCATTGGCTTGAATATAAAAGGTTGAGAAATCTTACAACTTTGTCGGTCCGAGCTGATAAGCGAGCTTATCTTCAATCAACTGTTGAAAATCACAATTCTAAGCAACTATGGAAAACACTTAGATCCCTTAATGTCAGTAAGTCTCCGATCAACGAGATTCCGGAATCACTGTCGGATTGCAATGCTATCAATGAATTCTTCGCATCTACAACTAAATCTATGGACGATAATGATCTTATCGATTACTTCAGTAACAATAAGTTTAAACCTAATATGAGCGATTTTCATTTTAATTTGATCAAGGAGTCAGATGTCAGTCAGATTATAGCTTCTATTAAGACCAATGCCACTGGAGCGGATGGATTCAATGCTTCTTTGCTTAAACTATGTAGCCCATTTATTCATCCCTATATCACACACATCGTCAACTCATGTCTACTTGAGGGGGTGTTTCCTGACGCATGGAAAAAAGCACTGATTGTTCCTTTGCCCAAGATTATGTCCCCTGTGGAATTATCTCAATTGAGACCCATAAGTTTGTTAAGTGTCATATCCAAGATTGTGGAAAAAGTTATGGAAAGACAATTAAGGTCATTCATACATAGTAATAATATTCTACCTTGCGTCCAATCGGGATTTCGACCTTCACATAGTTGCACTACGGCCATGCTTAAGGTAACAGACGATATAATTAGCGCTACTGATAAAGGGATGGTGACGCTTCTTGTACTATTGGACTATAGTAAAGCATTCGATACTGTAAGTCACAGGGTGATGATTGCTATGTTGAAGTATTTTGGCGTCTCAGAAAGCGCAGCTAAACTTTTTACTGATTTTTTGGTTGGCAGATGTCAACAAGTTGTTTTGGGATTCAGCACTTCTAATACTGTACCTGTAACGGCGGGCGTTCCCCACGGTTCAATCTTGGCTCCTTTGCTATATACTGCTTACACATCCAGACTGACGAATTTCATAAAACGGTGTAACATGCATATGTATGCAGACGACACTCAGGTTTATTTTTCCTTTCACCCAAATGATGTGGCCGACGCGTGTAGAATCATCAATGAAGACTTGCATTCATTATATAATGGCTCCCATCAATTTTCACTTTCTCTTAATTCAAATAAATCCAAGGTTGTTCTTTTTGGTAGAGTCTCAGATGAATTAAAAATGTCTCTAAAAATTCACATGGGTGGAAAAGATCTTGAGATCTCAGAATGTGCTCGGGATCTGGGCCTGCATATCGATACCAAATTAAGATTTAAAACCCACATTACAGCTTGTATTCAGAAGGCGTACATGAACCTAAAATTGATTTACCAGCAACGACAATTTCTATCTCGCCACCTAAAAAGAACCATTTGTGATTCCTTGGTTCTGTCGCATTTCAATCATTGTGATGTCGTCTATGGTCCATGTTTGGATTCCATTGATATTGGTCGAATTCAGCGGGTTCAAAATGGTTGTCTGAGGCTTATTTACGGCTTACGTAAATACGATAGAATTTCTCATACACTAGTAAGTGCAAAATGGCTTAACATGAGCAATCGATGCAAGTTACATTCCCTTATCCTATTTAATAAAATCATTAAATCAAAAACACCACCTTATCTTTATAACAAAATTACATTCCGTACGGACGTACATAATTTAAACTTGCGTCGAAAAATATACTTAATCATTCCACAACACAAACTGACATTATTTAAACGTTCTTTTTCATACAACATCTCATCATTATATAACGGCTGTCCCGATACATTTAAAAAATCATCACCACCGTTATTCAGAAGGCAGGTCTATGGCAGACTTTTGGCGGAGCAGAGTGCTTAAGGTGGGCATAAGTGAGACAGAAAATGCATAGTACTCTTTCTCTCATGCACATGGGAGCGCATAGGAAACAAAAATCAACATAACGTCGTAAGAATTTTCAAAACGAAACATAATTTCTTGATTGTTTTTCAATTTTTAGAATCTTAAAGCTTCAACAACTGTTCTAAAGAAAATTTCTAGTCGATCGGATAATTACTTTTAAAAATACGATAGTTTTCAAAACAGCCGAAAAATAGTTGATACAATTTTACACAGATTTTATTTTTTTTAAAAGTCGTTTTAAATCAGATCGTCTTAAAAATTCCTTTAGAACAACCGCAAATATATTATCCTTCGATTAAAACTAAAACATTTAAAAAATTCGGTTTATTTTCGAAGCAACCTTCGACGTTTCGTCAAATAATTTTCTGATTGATTTCGATATTTTTATTGTAGCAAATTTGATTAATATTTACAGATTGCTAAAATTTTAGTGGAGCTTTAGAAAAGCAGAGAGCGCTGTATTTTTAAATGACTTTTGTATAATGAACATTGTATAAGAAATAATTAATCTCCAAGATTTTTTATTATGAATAACTAAAGCAATAATATTTTTGTATAATTAGGCTAATAAAAATGTTACAATTTACAATTCTAGTTTAGCAAAGACGAACAATTTTTTTCTTGAAAACAATCAAGAGACCTGCAAAAAGGTTGTTGGGATTCACGTTTAATTTTTAAAACGCAACTATCTGTCAGTAAATAAAAGGGGAGGAGCTTATGTCTCCTACTAATAAAATCACAACCTTAACCTCCTTATCTTTTTATCCTTATTTACCATTTGTTCCCTGTGTAAGTGTCGGAGTACCGTGTTCTGCGGGATGCGGATGTGGGATTGTCGGTCATGTTGGGGCGGTCAGGGTGTGGGGGGGGCCTTGATGTGCTCGCGTGCCAGCATTTGGGTTGAGTGGAAGAGCAGGCGGCTTTCGTTGAAAGCCAATCTGAACTTCGCCTTTTTCATGTGGGGCTGCACAACTATATGCTGATCTTGTACTTCGTGCACAATACTTGGATAAATTTGTAGTTTGCTGGTCTATCATGAAATAAAGACATTATTATTATTATTATTAAGACCAGGGTGCATCACATAAACAACCCTTTTTTTATTGAACCAAAATCAGCCACAAAATTGCTTGTTCCACGACAATATAAATGGTTGAAAATCAAGGCAGAAGCAAAAAGCAATATTCGAGTTCCCATTGTCGCAGGGCCTAATCTAATGGAACAAAGATTGGTCTACTTAGAGGAAATAATAGATCAAGCCAAGGACACCGTAACTGGAGACGATTGTGCTCGTGCTGCGCAGCATTGCACAATACATCAAGCAACGGCCTTAGCAATGGACGATATGCCAGGCGGCCGCTAAGTGAAATTTGAATTTACATATTTTTTTGACGTAATTTATGCTATATTTATTGTTGATCTTTTCTGAATTACTGGTGGAAAAGGTAGAATCGAATTAGACAAATGGGAGGACATTTAAAATGCCCTAATTCAATGCTTCTCGAATAGAAGTAATTTAGACTGTTTATTTTTAGAATTTACACGCACTAGGCCGTACAAAGGGGAAACGTTGATCAATTTTGGAACGCGTATTCAGTTATTAAGGAGTAGAAGTCTTGTCTTGCTGGATTCTTGCAAGGGTACTTCTTGTTTTGCAATTTCTTGTCTTGCTCAATGACGTTATAATATTCATAACCTCCCTCCATATTTTTTAATATTCTAGTTATATTTTCCAAATACTTCTAATCTTGCCAATTGATAATATACAGATACACTATAATAAAAGTTTAATCGTACTCGGAAATATTAAAATTGCACGGCGAGAAAATTAAAGGTACAAGCGTTGCCAAACCTACCACTAAAGCGGTATTTCTACCATTTTCTCTTACCATCTGTCTTTCTCCAGTTTTAGCTTAATTTTCAACCGCTTTTCTGCTCCCGTGTCCGTCTGGCCATCCGTCCTCATGTTTCAAATTTAAGAATTGTTACCAACATAAGAATAGAATTTGAGAAAAAGGTCAAGCAAACTTTCAGCTATTTTAAATTTATGACAAATTTAAAAAAAATTGTCAAATGAAATAAATAAATATATAAACTTATTTCTTACTTTGTCGGTCAGTAAAAATATGTTTTCTTTTGGAAAAACCAATATTGCTAGTCTAGACATTTTGATACAATTTGAACTTATTTTGCAAATTTTGATATTCTTTTCTACAAAAATGTGCGAGCAGTGACCCGTCGCGTCGTATGATAAAAGATATTTAAAAGGAATAAGTGTAATTTTGTTTATTTATTTAACCGTTAATGCCATAACCTTTTTTACTTACATTTGATTTTATTACGCATTTTTTGTAAAAACCGTCATGGCAGCAACACGTAATGAAAAAAGTGAGGTTATGAAACCTAACCACGAGATCGCAAACGAACTAGGAAAATTATTGAAAAATGAACTAATCGATCTTCTAATCACCAAACAATTACCAGGCAAATACAAGAACAATGAATACCTTTGCGATTTTGTAGAAACAGAATTAAAGGAAACGCACAACAAATCGGACTCAAATAACAGCAATGAACTTGAGATGGTTAACGACTTGATCAACAGTTTGAAAATGCAAATAAAAACGTTAACAGAAATGGTAAACGACAAAAACTTCATCATTGATCTGTTAAAAATGCAAAAACCGACCAACACGCAGAAATCGATTGAAAAAATTCACTCTTTAAACGAATTTAGGCAACCAACAAACCAGATGAAAGAAACATTGAAACCTAGTGTAGCTGAAGTCTTACAAAATAGCAAAGAATGTGTAGTGCAGGCCTCACCTACTAGTGAAGTAAATAAGAAGAAACATAACCTGAAAAATACAAATAATATTACAGAAAGCAATAATCCAAAAAAAGAACATCAAAACAAGCAATGAACAAAAAATAACCAAAGAATTTGTAGAAAAATGCATCAAAGAAGTTCAATTAAATATCAGGAAAGAAACAAACAAAGACGAAGATGGTTTCACGACAGTAAATTATAGGAAAAGTTGGAAACGAAAACCAAAACCTGTAGGTAACAATACAGACACTAACGCACTTCAATTTGTAGGCGCAGAAAACACAAAATTCTGGTTATTTGTTTCGAAAGTCAAAGCACACGTAACCGAGGAAATATTAAAACAATATAATATGTGAGAAATTAGATAGTGAAACCGTAACAGTAGAATTACTGAAAACAGCAAACACGGAAAGTACCAGAAAATGCTTCATGGTAGGAGTCGACATGGAATGCAAAAGTGCAATATATGATACGAATTTCTGGCCCATCGGTGTAAGGTATGAGCGATTTGTTTTTAGAAGAGGTCGTAATTTTTTACAAAAGAGCCAGAAAAACGAAACCACCACTTAAATTCAAACGTGATCCCAATACAAAACGAAAAACAATCCAACAAAAAAACAAACCACACAATAAAGATTTTACACGTCAATGTTCAATGCTTGTCAAACAAAGTTGCTTCCCTTGAACACACATTGCAAGAACAAGAGATTGATATTGCATGTATCAGTGAGCACTGGCAAAAATCCGATAGCATACATATGCTAAATGTAAGTGATTACAAATTAATGTCATATTTTTCCAGAACCAAACACGCACATGGAGGTGTAGCCGTTTATTCAAACAACAACTGGATATGTACACCGCTCCCCCAGATAGCTGCCAAATCAATTGAAATCGAAGGCGAATTTGCAGCCTGTTACATAAAAAAAGCTGACACAATTATCGTATCAACTTATCGATCACCAGCGGGTAATCCTAACAAATATTTGGAACTACTTGAAGATGTGGTGTTAGATTTAACAAGACTGTATAAGCCACTAACCAAATTAATTGTAGCGGGCGACTTCAACATAGACTTAAACTCAAGTACACTTGAAAAATTCAACCTCGAACACCTCATGAAATCTTTCAACTTAGAAAGAACGATATTCGAACCAACACGATATAATCAAACCTGCATCGACAACATCTTTACTAACGTAAACCACATCTCGAGCTACATACCCGAAACCACCATATCTGATCATAAATCAATCTGTATCGAGTGGCACACAAACAAACAAAAAGAACAAGACCAAATATTTTTGTCGACAAACTACAGACCGATATCGATACTCCCCATCTTCTCAAAAATTCTGGAAAAATTGTTATGCAACCGTTTTCTGAGCTTTTTGAGTAAGGGTAGGGCCATTACGAAACATCAATTTGGCTACCAAAACGGGAAAAGCACGACGGACGCAATCATGCACCTGACATCCCACATATATGACATGTTGGAAAGCAAAAAAAAATGTCAAGCCACGTTTAATGACATTTCAAAGGCATTTGACATGATAGATCATAGCATCTTCTTTGATAAAATACAACACTATGGATTTCGGGGACTGGCCTACAATTTAATAAAATCATACCTAACTAAAAGAAGGCAAATCGTTATGTGGAACGGAAAACTGTGTTGCGAAGGCATAATGACATGCGGTATACCGTAAGGCAGTATATTAGGACCACTTTTCTTTGTCCTCTACATAAACGACCTTCCAGCAAATATGGTTTTACTTTCGATCCTTATTTTGAATTATTGTTTATTTTCGGATTTTCCACCTGTTTTTGTGCTGGAATCGATTGGCTGTGAATCCGTTTCCCTGTTTTACTCGTTCGTGGCTCTTCTTACGATTGGAAGTGTTTGTATTCAGGAGTTGCACTTACCTAACCTACAAATCATCTACAACTAAGCGTGAGTTTGATTATTTTTTGTAACCACTGCCTTACTTGACATTGTTTCACCGTGATTTGGTTCCTTATCCTATTGTTCTCTACTGTGTTACCTTTCCGTAGCCCATACCTGTGTCTGTTGTTTTTTTTAGTCACTCTAAGGGGCTCTGGAGTGTGAAGTGTGTGTCCATTGTGATTTTCCCTATCCTATCGCTGTTTTTGTCTTTGCTTTGCAATTGTTATGCCCACTAACAGAGTTTGCAGGTGCAGGTCAGCCGTGGCCGCGGGTTCCGGGGTTTCATGTCGCAAATGTGGTGTACCTTATCATCCCAGTTGTGCTGCAAAGTACAAAAAGTGTTGTGATCTACCTCTCGATGGTTCTGATGATTTTGACCTACCAAAGATCTTTATCGACCAGCTTAACCTGTACCGGGAGCTTATCAGTGAGTTGCGGACATCAAATTCTCTACTGAACGATAAGGTCGCCCTTCTTGAGATGTGTTTGAGATCGAAGGAGGCCGAGCTCGCGCATATTCGCGCTCAGCCATCTCCAACCGCTAATCGTCCTCCCTCCGAACGTCGTGAGGAGAGCCGTGGAGCCCTGACCATCTCGCCGACTCCTGACGGTTCCTCGCAGGTGCCTGCCCCGCTGAATCACGTTAATAGATCTCTCTTAACTATGGATCATTCTCCACAGCAGGACTTCGCTGGCGTGGCAGCGGGCGCTGATCCGGGTGGCGCTCTGCCAGATGCGAGCTTAATTGTACCTGCCTCAATCGTACCTGCCTCACAAACGTCACGGTTGGCCTCCCGTCGTGTGGGGGGACATGGCCTGGGCCTGGCTCCCCCTTCTATTTCTCAATCTGTAAAGATGAGGGCTTCCAATGGTGGTAATAACCGAAAATCTCGTGGAGCGGTATATGGCTCAAAGCGCTCTGACACCTCGCTAATTCCATATGACCCTCTTGTTAAAATTCATGTTTCCAAGCTGAGTCTCAGTACTACCCCGGAACAGGTTACTGGGTTCATTTCTTCTAATTTATCTTCGGAGTTATCCTCTAACTTCAAGCTCGAATGTACCGAACTTAAGGTTAGGTCTGGTAGCTATAAGGGATACGCAGTCTCTGTTCCCTCTTCTGTGGTGGCTACACTACTTAAGCCCGAATTTTGGCCTTCTCGCGTAGCTGTTAAGCGATTTAGATTCTCGCCCAATTCTGTAATTAATAATAATGAAAATGTAAATTTTCTCAACAGTGCAGCCAATCGGATCGCTCCATAACGTCATCTTCAGGACTCTCTTGCTCTCCACTCCTGAGTCCTCCCTTTGCTCGCTGTCCTGTCACCTCTGTTCCTCATCATGTTTCTCCGGTTAGTCTTGGCCGCACCCCCGCCCCGCGAAAGATATTTCCCCCTTTTAACGGCATATATTATCAAAATGTGCGGGGATTGCGTACTAAAACTCTTCAGCTTTTGAATGGTGTGTGCTCACAGGACTTAAACATAATTTGTCTTAGCGAGACCTGGCTTTCCTCTGACATTTCGGATTCGGAGGTGCTTCCCACATGGAAATATGCCGTTTATCGTTGCGACCGTAATTTTGAGCTTACTGGTGTTGGCAGGGGAGGTGGTGTATTGGTTGCAGTGCGTTCCACGCTTAATCCCAGTCCCATCGACCTTACCGCTCTACATCAGAGCGTACCTGCGGTGGATGTTGTAGGTGTATCGTTGAGCTTGGATCGGCAGCATAAAGTACGTATTTTTGTTGTTTATCTCCCGCCGAGTCTTTCGTCAGAAGATTACGACACGTTTTTGGAACTTTTTGCCTCGGCTTCTTTTTCTCCAACGGGCAACTTGCTGGTTGTAGGTGATTTTAATGCACCTCTTTTTAATGCAAATATAGACGATTCCAGAAGCGTTGCTGTTCATAATTTTATGCAATTCCTAGATGTATCTCAACACAGTACTATCCTCAATTCCCTGGGCCGTACCCTGGATCTAGTTTTTTCTAATACAAACATCACAGTGACACGCAGTCTCGATGCTTTGATCGTGGAGGATGAGTATCACCCATCGCTTACTTTATCCGTCCAACTGTCGAATCCATTCGCCCGTGCTCCCTCCTTGGTCTCTAATATGATTGGGAGTTTTGACTTTAAGAAGGCTGACTTTGCCCTCATGTACCGCTTATTCGATGAGTCGGATTGGTCCTCTGTCTTTGACTGCGTCGATGTAAATTTGGCCTGTGAAGCTTTTTACTTAATCATTAACAGAACTTTCCGGGCGAGTGTCCCTCTGGTTACCTGCGGAACTCACAGACGTTATCCTCCTTGGTTTACCAAAGCACTCATTGCTAACATACGGTCAAAGTCTAGATATCATAGACTCTATCTAAGGTCTGGGTTGGTCAGTGATTATGAATCTTTCAGTCGCCTTAGAGCCCTGGTCAAGCTGCAAACTGCCGAATGCTATCGGGATTATCTTTCTCGTTCTGCTAATTCTATCTGTTCCGATCCCTCGCATTTCTGGAATTTTGTGAAAAGCAGAAAGGGTGACTCGAGGATACCTGGTTCTCTGCAATTTAATGGTGATGAGTTTACCGATCCTCAAACAATTGTCAACGCTTTTGCCTTCTATTTCCGATCAGTTTACATTGATTCCGAAGATACCTTTTCTTCAGGTTGCATCGACATCAATCCGTCTCTTTTAATCCACACGCCCACCGTCACTATTTCCGATGTTATTACAGCTCTGCAGCGTTCTAAAAATAAACTCACCAGTGGTGTGGATGGTATACCCGCCTTCATACTGAAAGATTGCGCTTCAATCTTCGCAGATCCCCTACTTCATATTTTTAAGCTAATTTTTACCTCAGCCACCTTCCCAAAATCCTGGAAAGTTGCACGTCTGTGTCCGGTTCTGAAGAAGGGTAGTCCTTCTGTAATTAATAATTACAGGCCGATCTCGATTTTGTCTAATCTGTCCAAGGCATTTGAGCGGATTTTGTATGACCACATTTATGCTCATGTGAAGAATTCATTGTCTCCTTCTCAACATGGCTTTATGAGCGGTCGCTCTACAGTTACTAATCTGGCAACCTTCAAACAGTTTGTTTCTGTAACTTTGGACTGCCGAGGGCAGGTCGATACGATTTACACCGACTTCCAGAAGGCATTTGACCAACTTGATCTATTTCGACTGATCGGGAAGCTGTCATCATTTGGTTTCTCTAATCAGCTGATTAACTTCTTCCGCTCTTATTTATTTGAACGCAAGCAATTTGTGGAATACCGTGGTCATAAGTCTTCGGTCTTCTCAGTAAGCTCAGGCGTTCCTCAAGGATCCAATCTCGGTCCTCTACTTTTTTTATTATTTGTTAACGATTTGCCCGGTCTCATAACTTCACACAAACTGCTTTACGCTGACGACTTGAAAATTTATTCAAGTATCTCTTCACTTGGGGACTGCCATCGTCTGCAAGTCGATCTTGATGCTGTCGTTGCCTGGTGCCGATGTAATCGGCTGCAATTACAGGTTTCTAAATGTAAGGTGGTTTCTTTCACCAACAGGAAGACCCTGGTTGACTATCAATATTCTTGCGAAGGCACTGCTCTGGAGAAATGCAATTCTTTTAGGGACCTAGGTGTCACTTTCGATTCGCGACTGGCTTTCACCGAACACATTAGTGTTACCTTGGATAGTGCCGCCCGCATGCATGGCTTCATTTACCGTAACGCACAGGATCTTCGTGACTTTCGCTGCCTAAAACTTCTTTTCTACAGCTTTGTTCGTTCAAGGTTGGAATACGCTGCCCTGATCTGGCACCCGATACATGCGTGCCACATCAGGAGACTTGAGTCTGTTCAACGCCGATTCTTGAAACTTCTTGCATTCCTCCAGGACGGTGTCTACCCGACGCAGGGCTTTGATCACAGTATGCTTCTGGATAGGTTTGGGTTCGCATCTCTTGAGAGCAGGCGCTTTGTCTCATCTGTTGTGTTTCTTTGCGGGCTGCTGAGAGGTGTCATCGACTGTCCATCTCTGTTGGCCGAAGTCACCTTCTTGGTACCTAGGGGTTCCTCGAGACAGCGCAACATTTTCTATTGCAGGAACAGCCGCACAAACTTTTTGGCTTCTTCTCCTGTCTCCATCTGTTGCAACAACTTTAATTGCATCGCCGATGTTGCCGACCCCAACCATTCGAGCCTTAAGGAAGTCGTCGATATCTGCTACAGGCATATTGGACGACTTACCGAACCTTGATTATGCGTTTTTTGGTTTTTTTTTTTCTTTTTTTGTGTTATTATGATGTATAATAATTTTCATTTTTCAATTTATATATAATGTATATATCGTTCTTATACACACTCCTTTTAATTAGTGTTTCTGTTAGGAGTGTGTCTAAATTAAATAAAAAAAAAAAAAAATATGGAATGCCCAACGGTACTGTTCGCGGACGATACTGCTTACCTAGAAGAGTACCAAAACACGACAACCAACGATAAGCAAAACACTGCAGCGCAATGGTTTGCATCAAATCGTTTACTGTTGAATGATGGAAAAACACAAAAGATAATCTTCACCGCTGACAGGACCGATCAACACCAACAAAAGACAGTGAAATATTTGGGAATGACATTGGACACTTACCTAACTTGGAACGACCATATAGCCAACCTAACAAACTCACTAAGCACAGCTATATATGCAATACGAAGAATGAAGGAAACAGTTGGAAGGGACACTGCAAGACTAGTTCATTTTTCATTGTTTCATGCAAGGATGATTTACGGTCTTCGAATCTGGGGTCATTCGTCACACGTAAACCGCATCTTCATAATGCAAAAGAGAGCGATACGAGCACTAGGAGGACTATCCAGCAGAACACACTGCAAACCAATATTCAAAGCACACAGAATAATGACGCTACCTTCTGCATATGTATACACTGCCGTGGTACATATGAAGACAAACACCACATCTCACGTCACGGCGAGCCACTCTTATGGAACAAGACAAAGGGACCAACTTCAAACAATACGTCTTAGATTGAAGTGTTGCGAAGGAAGGAACCTTTGTATAAAATTATGCAATCAGCTGCCTGAAGATATCAAAAACCTTCCTCTGATCCAATTTAAAAAAACAATCAAAGAACTTTTAGTAGATAGAGCGCTCTACAAAGTCGAAGAATTCTTTATAAACAAAGTTGAGATGAAAACCAGCAACAGCTGATCTCCACTCTTTTAGGTTCAGATTATTTGTATTTTTGAAACTCTAAATAAAGTTATTATAATTATTATTATTATTACCGTTATTTTTGGTAGAAATAACACAAAAGTAACAATAAATTAGGTATTTACTATAAAGAGGTAAATTGTAAAGAATTTAGATCCATAATATATTGTACAATACAATTGTATAACAAGCTACCTAGTACCTACGCAATGGGTTTACCTTAATCTTCTAAGTGTTAAGTCTATAGGCACTTTTAACCATATATTGCGATGTTCTTAAGCGTAAAAAAGTTTCGTAATAGAAGAAAACTTAAATAGTTACCTTTTGAACACCCATCACTTGTTGTAAAGCTTGCGATTCTTTTTAATTATTTTTATGTTGAAAAATTAAGCAAGTTATTCAAATCAAAAATGTAATTTAATCAGTTATAAAAACGAAATTTCAAAATTTTACAGAAATACACAGTCTGATCAAGTTGTAATTTATAAAATTATTTAATCGTGATGTTTTTAATCTTATGCCGCATGACATCGGCTCACCAAATAAATCAAATCATCGGATTGGAACCTAATCTTATTTATCTGAGCAATTCTTTCAACTTTTTAGATAAAGTTCCAATTTTGATGGCATAAAAATATACAAATTTTAAAATAATCAATTTTATCGTGGTATCACTGAATGTAAAATTAATCGTTTTTTCGCTTTAAAATGTTCTCACCCTATTATTTGTTTGAAGTCTTCTTAAAATTTATTGTTGCTTATTCATTTTCATTTCTTGGTTTATTGTTTTACATCTTATGATTTCACCTGCTGTGGTGAATAAATATTGTAATCTTCTTCTTCTTTCAGTATAAAATATAATTTGCACAAAACACTCTTACTCTGAGTTTGTAATCTCAGGTAAGTAAATATTATAATAATAGAATTTATCAATTAATTAATTAAATTTTTAATCTTATTTAAATTTGTGACTCTGGGCTTTTAATTTCGAACTTCTCGAAACAACGGCCTTGCCCAGAATGAGTTACCTTTTTAAAATTTCTCTCCCTCCTTCATTTTTGTTCGTTAGCAAATTTTCAACGTTTGAATTTTATAGTGGTGGAATTTTGTCGATTCGGCGCGCTATTTAATTTTACTTTTGGGTTAACACTTTTATTTTTTAAAACACTGATTTAATAATTAACAAAGTTTTAGAATGCCGATCGATTTCTTTGATTTTATTTTAAAATTTAAAAAGTATAAACTTAATCCTGTTTTTAAATTAATTATTTATAATTAAAAGATCTGAGTCTAAAATGAAACATGACAATATATAAGAGATATACAGGATGGCGCAGACCATCTATATCAGTTTTTTCAATAATAATAATAATGTGCGTGTGACTGAAGGTGGGTGGGGGGTTAATCCAAATGGGATGTCCGCATTTTAGATACCCCTGGAACCAAAGATTATTACTATATCATATGATAAAGAAAACGACCCTTTAGTCGTAGTAGTTGTTAATCAATTCTACAAAGTATTATGGTCCACAATCAATTCACATGTACCACGCAAAAAGATAGGGGTCTCCAAGTATCCAGCATGGTTTTCGAAAGAGTTGATTGAGCTAATCATTGAGAAGAAGATTATACACAAGGCTTTTAAGGAAACTCGTAGTCTACATTACTACCATAAATTTGGCGAAATTCGTGATCGAGCTAAGAAACTAAATGCAGTTCTTCATCGAAATTATATCAACAAGATTGAGGAGGGAATTGCTGCAAACCCTCAAGCATTCTGGCGATACATCGATGATTGTTCGAATGTGAGAGGTTATCCTGCTTGCATGTTTCTAGGTGACGAAGTATGCTCCTCAGGTCAAGATTGTGTAGATTTATTTGCGAAGCAGTTTTCTGACGTGTACTCTAGTAATGACGCCACCAATCACAGCTACGGTGCTAATGCGACCATCGACTGCAATTTGCTGAAGGTTACGGTGGAAGATGTATTCAATGCAATTACAGAACTGCCTGACAGTTTGAACTGTGGTCCGGATGGTATTCCATCCTATTTTATAAAAAGGTGTCAATACTCACTGTCAACTCCAATCTTCATAATGTTCCAATTATCTTTGGCTAGTGGTTGTTTTCCGAGTCTCTGGAGGAAAAGCTATATTACTCCCATACACAAAAATGGCAATCGTAGTGATATTGTAAACTATAGGGGTATTTCGATACAGTCGATGATACCCAAGATGCTTGACAAGTTAGTCTCAGCTCAACTAATGCAGGCTAGTATAAATTGTTTAGTGGAAAATCAACATGGGTTTGTTCCTGGTCGCTCAACGACGACCAATCTTTTATCCTTCACGACTCACATTTTGGAATCGTTCGAAGATCACAAGCATGTCGACGCAGTGTACACGGATTTTTCTAAGGCGTTTGATCGCGTCTCCCACTCGGCACTTTTGTCCAAGATTACTTCAATGGGGTTTGGACAGAACGTAGTTAAATGGGTAGGTAGTTTTCTTCGAGACAGAATTCAATATGTTAGAATACACAATTTTCTCTCGAAAGACATACAGGTTTACTCGGGCGTTCCGCAAGGTTCACATTGCGGGCCCATCTTGTTTCTGCTATTTATTAACGACATTGGTAGTTACATAAAGAATAGTTCATATCTGCTATTTGCCGACGACTTGAAAATATTCAAAACTATTGGATCCATAGAAGACTGTAGGCTATTGCAATCCGACCTGGATAATATACACCAGTGGTGTACCAATAACAATTTATGGCTTAATTTCAACAAATGCTCGCTCATCACCTATAAGAAACATGACTGTGACTTGTTCGAGTACAAAATAAACAATATTGATCTCAATCGTGTCACGGAAATTAACGATTTGGGTGTTCGTCTCGACTCAGGATTGACTTTTAAGAGTCATATTGCCAAGTTATGCCATAGTGCCCTTCGCTCGTTAGGATTTATTCGCCGACACAGCAAGTTCTTCTCGGCCAAAACGGTAAAATTGCTCTATGTCTCTCATGTTAGATCGAAACTTGAATATGGGTCCTGCGTATGGTCCCCACACTATGATGTTCACGTCTTAAGGTTGAATAGGGTGGAACATAAGTTCCTGAAATATTATCATTTCAAACGTGGTTTGAGAAGTGACGACTTCTCCTATGATGACAATCTGAAGCATTGCAAGTCGAAATCATTAATACATAGAAGAGTGGTTGCAGACGTTTGTTTTGTTTACCGCCTTTTAAATGGAATGATCAACTGTAATGCTCTACGTGATCGAATTAAGTTCCGAGTTGCCTGTCACAACACTAGGTGTAACGAATTACTGCACATTGATCATCACAGGACGAATTATGGTCTGAACAGTCCATTAACAAGAATGTGCCGACATGTGAATAGCTTAAACAACTTTGACAGTTTTGACTTATGCCATTGCTCTTATAGAGTATTTAAAAATAATGTTATGTGGAATTTAAGCACTTCGGGATAACATGAACCCTCTACATCATGTAGTGTCTTTTGATTATTTGTAAATATATGTAAATTGGTCTAACCGTTGATAATAAATAAATAAATAAATAAACAGAGTTAGGGCAAAAAAAATTATTGTGAAAGTATCTATAATATAGTAGTATAGTAGTATATACAGAAAGTTACAACAACTCGACATTCTGTAGCCAAGTCTTCTTGATCCCCCCACCTTTTCAGGGAATAATAATATCACCATTCGATTCTTTATTTTGCTTTTAATTCGATTGCATTAGATTGCTTCTAATAAATGCAGTGGCTATCAGGGCAGTATACGGCCCTGGTGGCTATAGATCTTACGGGGAGTGCAATCAAACGACCCCCCCCCCCTCTCGGTGGGAAAAGGTATCGCAGGCTTTTAAACGATTGGGGTTTCTGTTGATATTCAGTCATTTGAGGCAGAATATGAAAGAATGTTTTATATTATGCTTATAAAAATAAAGATAAAATTATGGCAGAAGATATCGAGAAATTTTCAGTAGGCGCGGAAAAATAATTTATTAGTTCGTGACGACTACAAATTTTACAAGTAAAATGTTCGGCTATGTAAACCATGAGAAGTGGAAATCAGAAAATTTTCAGCATAAGCACGAAGAAAAAAATCGGGAAATGGTCGCCGGCGTTGCCAAACGAAAAGCTGTTGAAAATAATTTTTTAAAAATTTGAACATTGTGGATTTCTAATTTCTAAGAACATTGCAAAGAACAAAAACCAATAAATACCCTAGGTCCTAGGATAAGGGATTAGCCATCAGTGGAAATGTCTGTCCCATAGTATTATAATTCCTTCTATTCTTGATATTGATTATTTTAAGCTTTAAAGGTTTATTAGATACTTTATATAGATAATATTATACAATTTCAAAAACAGTTCACGGAACCATTTGTAAGTGTAAAAATTACTTTAATTTTAAAAACTGTTACCTAGTGGTGCAGTAATTTCAGTTAATGTCTATTGAACTTGAGTTTACCAAATACAATGACAGAAATTAACGAATCGTAATTAAAATACTTGGAGCCAAGTGGTAGTGAATTCCAAAATAGTTCTTGTTCAGGACAGGAAGATACGGAATATGTCAACAAAAGAAAACGAAAGCGAACTAAAGTTAACGTCAGTTTTTCAGTAAGGTTTGTAACTATAAAGATGTAATTAACCAATGCTTATCCCATTATTTTTCATTTAAACAATACTATATTTATAGATTTAACTAATATAATTTGAATTATTTATGTTATAACAACAAAACAAAATGCAGATCCTTCTCCTGAGATTACTAAAGTTTGTGACTATTTTATTATAGTCGATACAATGAAGAAAGAAGGTAAAATTGGAACTTGTATGCTTTGCAAGCCAAAAAAAGTAGATATAAAGATGAAAAACAGAAATACGACTGGGCTACACCGATCTAAAAAATAAACATTCGGTTTATGACGAAAAATTATATCCCAACAAATCAATCTCTACTTCGTTGCCCGCCTCGTCCAGCGAAAACACAAACATTTTAGAGATGCTTACGAAAAATGCTACTAGTGAAGTTAAAAACAACGTAAGTGATATAATATTAATTTTTAAGACTGAATTATAGCGTTTAACAAAAATAATGTTTCAGGAATCGACTCAAGAAGAACTAGATGACATATTCTGTCGGTTTATCGTAAAAAAATATCTACCTTATAGTTTCTTTGAAGACGAAGTTACTATGGAATTATTCCAAACACTACAGCGTACAAAGAAAAAGGTTAAAATACCCAGTAGAAAAGTGCTTCGTGAGCGTATTCTAAAAAGTTTGAGCAAAAACAATTAGAAATGAAAAGTTTATTAACTTCAAATATATCCAAAATTTCTCTAAGTATAGATAGTTGGACCTCTTTATCAAATGAATCGTTTTGTGGTGTAACATGTCATTTTATAGATTGCGATTGGAATCTGCAATCTCTCGTATTAGATTTTGTTCCAATGCATGGAAATCACGACGGGAAGACCTTGCGAAAGTGATAGGAATTTTGAAATCAAAACTTTTACCTTCAATTATTTCATTATGATATCAACTCTTATAGTTACAAGAATTATTAAAAATATTTATTTAACAAATTATTTTATTTTGTTTGTAATACAATTTTTAGATATTTGATGGATATTTGTTACTTATATAATTTTGATGAATCTACATTTATGTCAAGAGTTTAAATTAAATAAGTAACAAATATCCATCAAATATCTAAAAATTGTATTACAAACATAAATAAAATAGTAGTGCGATTGCACTACCTGCATCAGTTAAAGGTTCCCCGCTGGTAAAAATTCGGAATTTCCAGATTTAGGATACAAAGAATATATTCAATTAAAAGCTCTTGAAAAATTTTGCACCGAAAATAATTAATAATTACCTGACCACTTGAACATTACATTATAAAAGTAATAATAATATTATATACAATAATATGGTAATGTGATTACGTTAAGCGAATTTTTTAAAAATTGTATTGTAATTATTCCATGTAGAAACTATCATTAAAATATTTTCCAAAAAAGTTTATTCTTGTCTTGTCTTGCTTAGGTAGAAACTAGCAAGGGCCAATCAAATTGAAGTATTTTCTTTAAAAACGATAGAAGAATCTATCTGATTGGCTCTTGCCTGATTCTACCTAAGCAATGCAAGACAAGAATCCTTATGTGAATGGGGCTTTATTGCCGGTTTTTTTAAATAAAATTTTTTCAATTTTTATCATTAATAAAAGTAAAACTGAAAAGAATTGAGCCGCCCTCTCCAAAAATAATTACGACACTGATATACGGCGAGTATGATATAGCCCAGAGCTCCGCAAAACCTAGCACCAACACTGAATGTATTTTGAATATTGTTTCTGAAAAAGATGTGTTAATATTTTATTTAATAAATCACAAATAATTAAATTGAAACGTAGTCTCTAACGTAGGTATCTTATATTGTGCCAATTTATAATCATTATTAACAATTTTCAAATACATTATATCCAAAAATACAACAATAATTTGCAAGATTTCTTGTTCTTGCATATTTTTTGTCTTGTCTCGCAAGACTTATTGCTAAAAATATCTTGTCTTGTCTTGCAATTCTTTTCTTGCAAGAACAGGAAAAAATAAGACAAGAGGGGCAACACTATATTAAGGAGCAAAGTAGCTTTTAAAATTAGCCATACTGCGGAATTCAACACAGAACAAAAGAAATGTCAAATTGAGCACTGCGAAAAATCGGCATTAAATACATTTATCGCAGGTTGTACAGGCGTTTTAAGAAATAATCTCCATCTAAAATAAACAGACAGCATTGAAAGTGCTCTAGCACACGTTAATGAATTTGAAAACTTCGAGAATTCGAGAATAGACCCTCATAATGAAGAACCAAACAATTTTGAAAATGAATACCAATATTTAAACTCATTCGAAAATTCTCATACCATTGAGGACAATTACCAAAATTCTAATGAAGTAAACGAAAATCCTCATAATAACGAGTACGGAAATTTTCATGTAACTCCCAAAAAAGACAACTTAACTTAGCGGAAATTAATGTCCACGCTTGCAACGGTTTACCTTATGTAGAAATTAACAATTCAAAGATAAAATTATTAATTGATACGGATAGTTCGAAATCAATCCTAAGACCTTCAATAGTTGAAAACTACTTCGCCCACACAATTTTTCATTCTAACGCTACTATCAAGACAGCCGTTGGTAGCACGATAGCACGCTTTCAAGCGTCCGTATCCGTACCATCTTTTAAAGTATTCGCTAGCAATCATGAAATTAATTTCATTTTTTATACCTGGAGACATTAACGTAACCCAAAATAAGAAAGAAAAAGTATTTGATAACAATAGATATTACGTTACATTACCCAAATATCAATTAGATTACCATATAGCAAAATTTGTTAAAGATTTTTAAGCCCTTCACAAAATTATGCCCTTTTCTACAGAGACGCATCCTTACTCGAAATATTTAACGAATACCAAGAGAATTTCGAACAATTCGACACTCATAATGAAGAACCAAACAATTTTGAAAAGGAATACCAATATTTAAAATCATTTAAATATTTAAACTAGATATTACGTCATATTACACAAATTTCAATTAGATTACCATATAGCAAAATTTGTTAAAGATTATTTAAGCCCTTCACAAAATTATGCCCTTTTCTTCAGAGACGCATCCTTACTCGAAATATTTACAGTTAGCATTCAGAACTTCTTCAAGAACTCTTCATTCAAATTTATCTGTTGTACAAAATTTCTAACGGACATAGAAACGGTAGACGAACAAAAACTCAAATTAGAATATCACCACATTTTTAAAACAGGACACAGAGGAATAAACGAAGTCAAGTTATCACTTAACTCGAAATTTTATTGGCCTAAAATGTCACAGGACATCGAAAATTTCATCAACAATTGTGAAACTTGTTTGAAAAATAAATCCGACAGAACCCCACCGGTAATTAAATTTAATCTTACCCCTACATCATCAAAACCGTTTGAACACCTCCACATCGACGTGTTTAAAATTTCTATTCAACCCTATCTGACATTAATTGACAGTTTTACATCAGTAACAGGCATCTCAGTTACAGACAATCTTTTAATTTTTATAAGCCACCACGGTCTTCCACTAAAATTTACGACCGATCGCGGTACAGAGTTCAGAAACCAAGACTTAGAAAATTTCTGCAAATTACATCGTATTGAACTACATTTCACAACAGCAAAAAATACTAACTCAAATTCTCCAGTTGAGCGTTTTCATTCCAGCTTAATTGAACACTATAGATGCATCCAAGAGGAAAGCAAAAATTTAACGCCCAATCAAATTATAAAACTCAGTATTATGTTACAACAATTCATACACACTTTGAAATCGTAAAAGGCCATATTAACGACACCAACCCCTTTGACTTAAACGACCACCTAACAATTTCCAACTATGTACAAAACCATCAAGAAGCTTGCGAAAACTTATGTCATAACTTTAAGATAAAATTGCAAGAAACCATAGAAAACCCGGAGATATGATGACATTTTCATTTTTTTTTATTGCGGTAGCCCTGGCAAAGATTTCTCTGCCAAAACCTTATTTTCACCACTACAGCCTACAAGACACACGTCCAAAAAGTTTGAATGCCATCGACATAGAAATGCCAAAAAAAAATATCGTCACTTCTGCCGCAATACCTCCAATCATCAGCACACCAAATTTTATCTGAATCGGTTATACATTCCCGGAGATATGATGTCATTTTCATTTTTTTTTATTTATTTTATTGTGGTAGTCCTGGCAAAGATTTCTCTGCCAAAACCTTATTTTCACCACTAGAGCCTACAAGACACACGTCCAAAAAGTTTGAATGCCATCGACGTAGAAATGCCGAAAAAAATCGAGGGACAAGGACTTTTTTTAAGTATTCGCAAAAAAAATTAATTATTTTTTTTCATATTAAATTCCTGATTTTTATCAAAGGGTTCCATATGCGGTGAAGTCCTTTGAGGGCAATGTTCCTACATACCAAATTTGGTTGAGATCCCTTCAGTACTTCATGGGTTATTTACTTTTGAAGTTTTAACTTTGACAGCTTGTAATTTTTGACAGATGACAGATAGAAAGTTAATTTCACCCATTCTGGATAAAGCTTTTCAAGGTCTTTAAAATAACCTATCACAAGACAAAATCGCTTTTAAAAATCTTGTATCATTTTCTTGTAGTGGCACTCCTGATTGACAGATCGCGACGAAAACCTTATTTTCACTTTTCTACCGTAAACCCTACCACTATACCAAATTTGGTCCTGATAGGTTGGATGGTTCACGAATAAATCGAGGGACAAAATCTGGCGACCGACCGACCGCCCGACCGACCGACCGCCCGACCGACCGACAGACCGACACAGAAATTTATTTTTTATTTTTTGCAGATCTTTACGTTTCTGGACACGGTGATCTCGAAAATGTAAAAAAAAAAAATTGAAATTTTTTTTCGATTACCATACCTCCAATTTTTTAATTGATTGGAGGTAAAAAATCGAGGAACAAGGACTTTTTTTAAGTATTCACAAAAAAAATTAATTATTTTTTTTCATATTGCATTCCTGATTTTTATAAAAGGGTTCCATATGCTGTGAAGTCCTTTGAGGGCAATGTTCCTACATACCGAATTTGGTTGACATCCTTTTAGTACTTCGGGAGTTATTTACTCTTGAAGTTTTAACTTTGACAGCTTGTAATTTTTGACAGATGACAGGTAGAAAGTTAATTTAATCTATTCTGGATATAGCTTTTCAAGGTATTTAAAATAACCTATCGCAAGACAAAATCGCTTTTAAAAATTTTATATTATTTTCTTGTAGTGGCACTCCTGATTGATATATCGCGACGAAAACCTTATTTTCATTTTTCTACCGTAAACTCTACTACTATACCAAATTTGGTCCTGATTGGTTGGATGGTTCAGAAATAAATCGAGGGACAAAATCTGGCGACCGACCGACCGACAGACCGACACAGAAATTTATTTAGTTATTGAGATAAAAAATGTCAAAGTTACGTTTTTACATTGAGGTAAATGCAAGATACGGGTTTGTCATTACTTCGACATTCAGAAATGTCATCATTACAAAAATTTGCCAAAATATTTATGCAAGTGTTACAAATAAGTGTACCAAATTTTAAAAAAGTCCTGTTTTTAGTTTCCGAGAAAATTAAGATTTTATTCTAAAAAATAGCACAAAAGCTATCTAGATTTGATAGTTATCAAGGAAAGTTTTTTGAAATGAGTAAAAAAATAGTTCAACTGACCAAAAATTTTTAAATTAATAAAATTTATAAGTAAATTATTAAAAACTAAGTATTTTTAATTAAAATAAACATATTTTCATTATTTTAATTATTAAAATTTGAAGTTGGCAGTGAATACATTATCTTATGTGTTTATTTTGCATAGGTCAGAGTCCCCACCACAGCTTATCCCCACCCCTCTTCTTAACAACCACCTTAAATACATACTACAAGTAAATTATCTGCCCGTAAATTAATTGCAAATTCCAGAATTTATATACGATCATCGCGGGCAAAGTATTGATTTAAGGGAAAAATGAAAGATACCTTTTCCATTGGATTCATCTTTTTCTTCGTATTATTTTTTTGCAAATGGAGATCCGACGCTTATTAAGGGAGCTGCAGGGAAAAAAAGTTTCGAAACGTTTGGGTAAAAAAATATAGGTTAAAACCGAAAAATTAAAAAAAAATCCAGCGATAAAAAGATTGTCCTTCTCGCAAGGATTCCAAATACCAAAAAAAAAATTGAAAAATAAGGGAGATGTGAGCGGATTCGTAAAACTTTTTCGATTTTTCTGGTTATGTGTGCCCTCGACCACGTCCCCTGCCCAAATTTCAAATTTCCACAACCCCCGAAGAGCCTGAACATTTTCGCACGTGGTCATGAATCAGCCAATTAGGTCGTCGCTGACGTCACTTCCGTTTGCTTTTTCGTCCCGTTCGCTTTTTTAGATTTTAGGTGCCGTGCGTTAAAAAGCTTCGCTTTAAAAAGAACACCTCGTGTTGTAATCGATTTGTGATCAATTAAATAATTTCAACAATCATGCACGGCCTGGAACACCCGAAATTCAAGTTTTATAAGGTAACCAGGTAAATGAAAAATAAATTTAGATGCTACTTTAATACCGTAATAAGTAGGATTAGAAACAGGTAAAGCTGTTACATTGTAGTAGCCATAATATTACGGTCAATTTTAGGATGTCAGCTGATGTTTTACAGAGTTGCCAAATAAATATTTAGAATATCATACAATAAAATCATACTAACGAAAATGGTGCTAACGTTCATTTTAAAAGAACTATGCATACCAATATTTTAGTAGCTACAACACTGCTACTAACTAGTAGCTAGTAAAGAGCATTTTAAGGGTATGACTATGCATAAGGCTGGTAGAGGATAAACTCAAATATCCTCTATTATGTTTTCATATAAAGCTCTTACTTTATTAGAGCCATGGCAATGCCAATCCTGAAAGAGGTTTTAGCATTAATAAATCCATGCTAGAAAATAGACAAAGTTTGGATCTAGAAACATTAACTGCGCTATGTGTAATTAAAAATCGCCTGCCGAGAAACCTACCGTAAGAAAAAAACAGATCGAATAGCAACTTGGTTCTCACCGGAAGGAGACATGATTGTTTGCGGAATGGTAAGAAGAGGAAAAATCGCCAATGATTGAGATTATGCGGATGGAGGAGGTCCGATACAGGCCCATTACCGCTAAGTCCGGGTCGCAGCGTCCGGGATTCGCTGACCAATCGCCGCTCCCAGGGATTGGAACCAGTAGTAATCAACCTGCGACCACAAAATTTCCTTTAATGTGGCTTGTAAAGAAGTGTTCCATTACGAAAATCAAGAGATCATTTGTGGCGAGGGCGGTCCTGGCGAGGTGTTATCGCGAACAAAGTTGAAATAAGATTGGATATATTTTCAAAAGGCATGGGAGAATTACCATTGAAACCAATTGCTTCGTGCAACGAGCATAGAATTATGGACGAGCATTCAATTGCCAACAGAGTGCGGTCGGTCCCGGTTTCGCAGCTACTGAACCGCCATCCGGAATGGTCCGTAAGTGGTTAAGGGCAGTGGATGAGGAGATGGCCGCCGAAAACGAGATGCGTCCACTCTCAGAGATGCTAGAAGAGTGTAGGAGAGCGAAGGAAGCTGTACTAAAGAAAAAGAAAACCGGATCAACGATGATAATGTGTTGGAGTGAGGGGGAACGGGAGGACCCAACCAAGAGTGCCGAATGAACTAAACAACGACGGAGGTCTCTTCAGAGTGAATTGCGATTATTTTTTAGTTTTTTAAATTGAATTTGTTTGTATAATAATAATTTTGGTAAATTAAAACATTGTAAAGCGAAACATGGTATTTATCTAAAGATACACAAACGTTCAACGATAAGTAATCGCCGAGAGCGCACCGGATAAGAAAATATCCAAAAAGGTGACCCACAGAAGAGTTTCAGTTTTCATAGAAACCACCAGACGTGTAAAATGGCCGTAATTTTACAACACATCCGGATCAAAAACGGTATGGTTCAAAACCTGATGGAAGAAGACACCAGAAAACCAAGTCGCAAAGTTCACCCTCCGGGTCCTGGTCCTCTCTGGAAAAAATCAGTTAAGGAAGCCAAGCTCAAAGAGCAAATGTTGACCGCAGCTCCATGGGGAAGACAGCCTACCCGTCCGAAGAAGGTTACCGGTAGAGGTCCAGTCAAAGCAAAGCCGCGCAGTTTCGCCGAAGCCCTCCAAGAAGCGGATGTAAAGCCTAACGAGAAGGGTAAGTTAAACACAAGTAAAATTTTTGTTTCCAGTCCAGGAAATTCCCCAACTGCAAATGTACCTGTCGCTGCCCAAGTACCAACCCCATCAGGGGGATATGTCATCGTGTCACTACCCATGCCCACAAAGATTGGCATCATCCAGCGGATCTTGGACGCGGGGATCAAAAGAAGTGGACCATGGACGTCAATCGTGCTGTGCGACGGCAAGCCAATCGAAATCAGAGTTAAGAAGCTAAAGAAACTACTCAAACAAGCAGGCTTTTGATAAAACACTATGTAAGGGAAATAACCCACCAATCTCAGAGTTCTTTTTATTTTGCATTTTGTTATAATAGTTTTTTTTTTATCCTTTAGCATTAGTTCCGGTAATTAACAGTTCTCTCTCGGTGAGGGGGTGCTGTAAAGAATAAATTAAGTTAAGTCAATCAAAAATTTTAAAATTCATTTATTTTGAAATTTTTATTACTTAATTAGGTTGAGTGTGTTGCCTATATACATAATTAAACAAATTTTGATTTTTACTTATCAGTAGATAGATTACAGAAAACTTTTAACATATCAATTTCTGAATATTCATAGTCCATTTAAAAGATGACTATAGCTGAAGCTGTCTTCAGTCGAGTTTTCGAACAAGGTAAACGTAGGTTGGTAAAATTTGCATTACGAACAAGTGAGCATCCTCGTTATTCGGGATAGTGAAGTAATTACTTCACAAAGATACCCGTCCGTCTTCGTCTACGTTATTCTGGACGAAATTATCCGAGAAGAAAAGTAAGCAATCTTCGTTATTCAGGATAGCTTATTTCGATCCGATACCTTTCCGTTTCGTCTACGTTATTCTGGACGAAGTTTTTCCGAATCCCCGTCTCGTATAAGTTTTCGTTATTCAAGACTTTGCGAGAATCCTAAAGCCGACAAAATTAAGCTCCCGATTTACTAACCAATCTTTCTTTCAGTAATTGGTATTGATAATAGGTTCACTACTGGTCGCAGGCATCCGAGACGGAGCAAGTAGCTTATAGAAGTTGCATTCCTGCAGGTATACCAGAGCGAACGAATGAGAAACAGGAGCTGGTAATAAGTTGATGTCAGTTGACAGTTCACCTTCCCGAACCGATCCCGAACTTCCTAGAATCCAAAAAGCCGAACCATTGAAAGCCCGCCGGGAGATAATACATTCTTTCAATAAACTTTTTGTGATTCAGAATAGGTAGTTTTTAGTAGATACTACTACTACTACTCTAGATACTCGAGTTACAGGAATACAAGTATACGATAGAGTACCAACCAGGCAAGAGCAATTGTGTGGCAGACATCCTATCGCGCAGCTATGTACCAGAAAAAATCCCGAATGCTGCCATTGGACGACCGAATCAAACCAATTGTTCTTGGTACAATAAGTTGGAGAGAAATATCCGGAAGCACCCAGGTCGGTTCGCGGATTATCGAATGCATCGACGTAAGATTTATCGGAAATTTCCGACCAGCCAAAGCATTATTACAGCCGGATTCGAGTCCCCCTGTAGAAGGTGCGTCCCCAGGACAGAAAGAGAGGAACTTCTGAAGCTGCATCACGACCATGTGACCGCCGGGCATGCGGATGCCTCGAAGACTCTCGCACGCCTAAAAAGATCATATTATTGGCCAGGTATGACGCGCGATGTGATAAGATATATCAAGACGTGTAAATCCTGCAGCCATTACAAGTGGGCACGGGGTAAACCGATTGGGTTGATGTACTCAGGGCAAACTGTATTTCGGGAAGCCACTCATCCCATCGTCGATGTTGATTTTTGAGCCAACATAGTCCCGATTGTCTTCTTGGTCCTCTCCACGGGATTGTTAGCTGGACTATACGGTGGTGTTAGACTATGTTGTATGCCAAAGGTTTCTGTTAGTTTCTTCATTTCCTTGCCGATGAAGGGGGTACCGTTGTCGGTGTGGATTCGAGTCGGAGTTCCAAATCTCAAAAGAATCTGTTCTTTGAATGATCGTCCCACATTCACGGCGTTGGCTTTTCGCAGGGGGCATAGTTCCACCCATTTGGTGAAAGTGTCTTGAAAGACCAGTAAGTGCTGATACCCCCTCTTCGATCGCGGAAATGGCCCCATCAAATCGGCACTGGCGGTGTGCCATGGCCGAGGCGGAATACGTGGGTACATCAACCCAATCGACGATGGGATGAGTGGCTTCCCGAAATACAGTTTGCCCTGAATACAGCTCAACACGCGTCGACCGGTTTTTCGCCATGTATGTTGAATTACGGACGGGAGCTGTACTATGCCACCGAACGCCCACCCGAAGGGGTAGCCGGTCGAACCCCGGAGCAAACAAGAGAAAAGTTAGCAAAGCTCCGCCACCTGCATGAGTTCGCCAAGAACAATAGGTTTGTTCGTTTGTCATGCACTAAGCTACACCGAGAAATTAGTGTCAAAAATGGCGTTCGTTTGTCAAGGTGTAAGAATACCAATCGTGTTTGTTTGTCCAGTGGCGGGTACACCGGCACCGAAAGTGTCACACCAACCTACACCGTCTTTTTGCCGGTGTAGCTAGTGCACTAAAAAGTGGTGTAGGAATACATAACCAAAAAATACTATTGTCAATCAATTGCTGGAAAGAAAAAGGTATTGCAAATTTTATGGACGATGATATCGACAGCAATCTTTTTGTAAATAAGTGGTTTTAACGAAAGATACTGGATTCATCTTCTCAGTTACTTATGTTTATTATAGATAACGAAAATCTTACTGATCACACACGTTACTAACCTATCAATCTAAAATTGCACTTTAAAATTTCAAAAAATCGTTCGTTTGTTATCCGTAGGTGTTTCTACACCAGGTAACACCACCTCCACTTTGTAGTTCGAACTACGCAACACTAACTTTTTCGGTGTAGCTTAGTGCATGACAAACGAACAAACCTAATCTGTCTTCCGCCTTCAGAACACAGAGTCGCTACTACAATGCAAAACGGCGCCACAGATTACCCAAAGTAGGAGAGGTTGTTTATAAACGGAACCATGTGTTATCCAACGCCGCTGAAGAAATAATTCGGAAGCTAGCACCCAAATATAGTGGACCCTACATTATCCAGAAAATTCTATCGCCAGTAGTGGTCGAAGTAAGTGATACCGACGGAAGAACCGTTAGTAGGGTACACGTGAAAAACCTCAAATGGAGCGAGTCTCCGCGACAAGCAGATTTGCCGAAGCCCGAACAAGCACAGGACCAGGAAGCGGAAGAAGAGCTGGGACTACGACGTTCGGCACGAATTAAGAACAGAACCGAGAAACCGACCGAAACGTCGTTAAACTAAAGAAGCCTGCCGAAGAACCGACCGCGACCGTGATGTCGTTAAACTAAACAACCATTACCGAAGATTTTCTCCGCCGCCGAAGGAAGATGTTCCGCATACCGCGCTGCTTCTAAGGTTACTGTAATGGAAAAACTCAGAAGATTTCCCGTTGCTGAAAAGCCAGCGCCGCAGTGTCCGGATTTTCCAGTCAATCGCCGTTCCGATGCCGCATTCCGGGAAGATTGGGCTCGCAAATCAACCTGTGGCCAGAGCGATAAGGCTCGGGAGAGGCCAATGAAGTGCTCCAAAATGGGGAAGACAGAAGTAGCGCGAACCAGAGGAGAAACGAAGACTCAGGCCTACGCTACGGCACTGGAGTAACCATTTGGCTAAAAGTTATCAACATAAATCGGACGTTCACAATTAAATTTGAAAAATGGAGAGTGACGCACAAATGTTTTCGCTAGAGAATCGAACGCGCCAGATCTGGGTGGAGGAGCTGCTAAATATCTGCCCACCATTGAGACGCAACAGCAGGTTCATTAATAGATGGATGGAGAGTATGCTCGGTGAAGAAGGTGAGACGCCCACACCGGGATATCCCATGGCTGACCCACCCCCGATCTCCGAAATTTTAGACAAATGTAGGCAGGCTCGGGATGAAGTGCGGAGGAAGCAACGAGGAGTCTCGGATGTATCGTCCTAAAAGAAGCCGTCCAAATCACTACTGTTCCAAGAGCATCCGAGACGGAGCAAGTAGCCCATATGAGCTGCAATATCCTGCATTATAACAGAGTGAATGATAGATAATCTAAGAAAAAGCTTTGTTGGTTTCTCATTGATAGTAACATCCTTCCGTTTCAAATCATCCCGATAATATCTTCCGTTGAATATAGAAGTCCTTGATTTTTTCCAGAGATTTTCTTACCGCAATAGAAAATCTCATTTCCGTTAGAACTTCCTTATTCTAAAATAGATAGCCGTCAAAACAATTGAAAGCTGAAAAGCGATAGGTAAAATTCAACCAGTAGCTAAGGGTACAAAACACAGTAGGCTCAGTAAAAATAATTCAGAACTTACCTTATGTACAAATTGACAGTCCGAAGTTTGGTTATTAGGTTAGCTAGTTGAGATTTCAGAGAGGAAACCGAACGTTTAGTAGCAATTAAATTTTAGTAGCTTCCCTGTTTAATTTTTGGGTGCAAACAGTTGCTAGGGAAAACATCACTTTAATTTTATTTAATGTATAAGTTAGACAGCCGCAGAAAAACGTTCACTTTAGTTTAGTTAAATGTCAAATAGGTGAAGGCAAATAAAGTACATAGCCGTATCATAGTTATTTTTGTTAAGGGGACATTTATTTTTATTTCTTATTTTGTATATATGTTTTAATATAAATAAATCTTGTAGTTATCATAGTTCTGTTTTTTTTATATAGTTTAAAGTTTTTCTTAAAAACTTTTGGCGCTCGCGTAATTAAGAAGTGTAGTTAAAAGACGCAGGTAGCGAGTATTTCTTTGAGAAAACCTTCCAATTTAGGAAGGTCAAAAATTTGCGCTACAAACTAAATTACGCTATTAAGAGCTGCGGTGTCCGAGCGGTTAAGGAGATGGACTTGAAATTCATTGGGTTTAACCCGCACAGGTTCGAATCCTGTCCGCAGCGTTCCTTTTGTTTCTTCCAGAACAGCAACAAACAAAAATTGAATTAATCGGTTTCGTTTAATAAGCCCCTTACAATCAAATAAAAATATTTAAATTTTCTTTTCTGTTAAAATTCAGAAAAGATCCAAAAATAAATTGAATTAAAAATTCTAAACAGTTTTCGGTTTCCCTGACCACTGCTAAATGTTGTTATGTTCTCGAAAATTATTTCGGTACAGACTCCAAAAATATTGGGATTAAAGGATTAAAACTTGGAAGGGTGGTACCACTTATTTTGCAGGTATTAAAAAACTACTTGTTGGTAGTTTATGAGCACGTGATAAGGTAACTTGTGAAAATATAGAAATTTGGTCAGTGTCGTTCGTAATTCTATTTTATTTGGAAATCAGCTTTTATGATGGGCGATAAAAAGAAACCTGATGCTTTATCGGAAGAAATCCTGCGGTTAGTGGAATATTTAAACAGAAATCCCACAGAAATGTTCAGGTTCATAGTAAGTACTTGATAAATGATTAGAAGTAACCCAGGCCGGATTGGTCCGTCGTCTAAATTACAAACAAGTGGGTGACTCTTTTGTTTCTTGATTAAGAAACGCGCAGGGATGAAAATCAATATGAAAAAGTGTGAATATCCATTAGTAGCCGAAGTCTGGGATGTAAGTAGCGCAAATAAGAAAAAACTGCTAGCCACAGAGATGGATTTTTTGAGAAGAAGTTGCAGAAGATCGCGTTTAGAGAGAATAAGAAATGAGGTAATTAGAGAGACGATGGAAGTGGAAACAAATATAGCAAACGAAATTGAGAGGAGACAACTAGTGTGGTTTGGACACACAAAAAGAATGGACGAAGATAGATGGCCCAGAAAGATTTTGGAATGGATTCCACCTGAAAAGAGGAAGAGAGATCGGCCTAGGCGAAGTTGAACCGTTGATGTGAATGACGGAATGAAAGCTATAAATCTAGAAGAAAACGAATGTTATAATCGAGTGAATTGGAAACTGGGTTGTTTATGCAGTTTATGAGCGCGTGATAAGGTAACTTGTGAAAATATAGAAATTTGGTCAGTGTCGTTCGTAATTCTATTTTATTTGGAAATCAGCTTTTATGATGGGCGATAAAAAGAAACCTGATGCTTTATCGGAAGAAATCCTGCGGTTAGTGGAATATTTAAACAGAAATCCCACAGAAATGTTCAGGTATCATAGTAAGTACTTGATAAATTATTAGAAGTAACTCAGGCCGGACTGGTCCGTCGTCTAAATTTCAAACAAGTGGGTGACTCTTTTGTTTCTTGATCTAGAAAAATTTCTTTTGTTTGATTCTCTTTTGTTTTAATTTTCTAAAATAAACCTTTGAATATTATTAATATCATCAATTAATATTTTATTTTTAGTTCCCGATATTTTGAATGGGCTTTACCACAACCAGAAGTTGCTTTCTACCCAAACCATCAATGATTTGAATGAATTTCGTAAATTATCAACAAAAAAGTGTTTAAACGGATTGAATTTATCTTAGTGATTAGTGATTAAATAATATGCATTACGAAGAAGAGCGACCTCAGGCAGCACCGGTGGAAAGGATACAAACGGGAGATATGGGAAACCATAAAGAGATTGCGGACGATAATATTAGCTAAGAAGAAACGAATACAAAGAAAGAAGCAGAAATAGATCAACAGGCAACTCAAAACGCAAACGCAGACCAACATATCTTAGAGGCAACACCAGTGTAGAAAATAATCGGGAAAAATAGACAACAAGCGAGGAAGCACAAGAACAGCAGTAACGTGACCCTTAAAAATTAAGATCAACCAGTTCAAATAAAAGTATCGGGTTTAATGGTTACGGAGATTTTTATGTATTTTAATTAATTTGTTCTTTGTAGATGTGGTTTAAATAGTTTCATTAATAAATAAATAAATTTAAGGACATATTATTTCGAATATTATTTTTTGGTGCCGAAACCAGGGACCTTTAAATAAACTTGAACGTGATTTAGTGAGTGAAATTAATTATTAGTGATATAAGTATTTAAGATATTAACGAAAATAGAACGTGCCGCGCTAAAAAAATGTCGAATGAAAATAACCAAATTAATTAATAATGGTAAAGATAAATTAAAGACCGATAAGCTAAATATAGATGAACTCATAGTTATTCGAGATAGAATTACAAACGCAAACGAAGCATTAGAACGCGCAGACGAAAACATAATGTCAGTGCTTAAAGAAGAAGAATTTGAAAAAGAATTCGACGAAATTCTCGAATACCAAGATCAAGTAATTGAATTAATTAGTAGATTGCAAAACGAAATTGATAACGCAAGTAAAGTGCAAGCAAAAGATTTGATTAAAGAAGAAACGCCATCAAAAGAAGGTAAGAGCAATGTCAAATTGCATAAATAAGAATTAAGGAAGTTCAGAGATGAACTATTCGATTGGACCTTATTTTTGGAGCAGTTTCGTATAGCTGTGCATGAAAACGAAAGCCTTGCTGTGGCTGCTAAATTTAAATATTTGGAGCAATCACTCAAAGGTAGGGCTGCCTTAACGATAAGTGGTTTAACACGCCATCAGAAAAGTCGTATAATGATGCAATAGATGTACTTAAACACGAATATGGAAATGAACAAAGAATTATTGATAACCATATTCAAAAGCTTGTAGTGTATTAATTTTGTTATCATTAAAAATCTAGTTAGAATAAAATTGTAAAAAATAACAAGTTGTAAAAATTAGAAAATAAATATATTGTCATTAATCAAGAATTTAAATTAAATACTTTTTACTAAGATAACCATATAAATAACCCATTAAGCTGTTAACATTAACACCTGTAAAAAATAAAATAGATGCGATAGGTTTAAGAAATCTTGATAATGCGACGTCGTCAATTACCTGAAGTTTAACGTCACTTGGGGTGAACGAAATGGAATACGGAATGATGGTTAAATCGGTCATAATAAATTCGATGCCATATCCAATGAAAACAGAGTATTATAAAAAACACCCAACTGATCCAAACAATCAGAAAAACATAGTTGATCAAATAAATATTTTGTTGGCTTATTTAAAGTTGGAAGTAGAATCACTTGAAATACAATGCCTACGAATTCAAATAACGTAGAAACGTCACAACATTTCAAACAGAAAGTGCTTGTAAAAAATGAATTTAAAAACAAAAATAAAGATTATAGTGCATCCGCATTGTTAACGATCATAGACGAATGTTTATTTTGTAAAGCTAAAGATCATATTACGGCAAAATGTGATAAATTAGATATCACCGTTCAACAAAAACGAGATATATTAAAGGAAAATAAACGAGTGCAGTTCGAAGAGCGGCACGAGCAGTTTCCCATGAATATTGGTATTTTTTCCCCTTCAAGTCATTGAAACCCTTCTGTAAGTTCGCATTTCTTTCTATGATAGCTTTAACTTCGTCCATATAGTGAAAACAATTTGTAATCAAGGGCTGCTTTTCATCAACATATTTTTCCAACTTCCTCTTATTTCGACTAGATCTGCTATATTTGGTTTGTTTCCATAATTTTTGATCTTACTAGTTTTATTAAGATTTTGGGACTGGTCGTTATTTATTTTTTTCAAGCCACTTGTCCCTGCCGTGTCTTCAGAGTTAAAAAATTTTAATCATTTTCAGGAACGTCTTTGGACGAAGGTTTTAAAATTTTTACCCTCTTAGCGAAAGTTTCACACATATTATGAATAGGTACTTATTTATATTAAGACCCATTTTCGGGCAAACAGGAAGGAATCTTAAGATAAGACTAAAGGAACATCAGAATAAAAATAAATTTTCAGCAGTTTCCCAACACATTTTGGAAACAGGCCATCATATAAACAATAATAATATAAATATTTTGCATAACGAAAAAAAGGGATACAAAATGAATCTTCTCGAATTACTGGAAATTAGGAAGTTACAAAAAGATCCCAACTACACTTGCATTAACGAACATGAAAACCTCAGTTACGCACCAATTTTTGAAATTTTTTAAAGATCACTATATCGCTATTATTGTCAATCACGATATTTTTGTGAATTATTATTTTATAGATTGCTTATTGTTTTTTAAATTTGATAACTATGTTTATGACGGTAAGATGTCAGGATAGATTTTAATTTTTAATTTGTATTTATAATGTTGTAATTTTATTTTAGTTGATAAAGGATAGGATTATCCGAAACCGGTCCTAAATAAATATAAATAATTGAGGAAAGTGTACAATTTATTTTGAGGTACTTATTTATTTTGAAATTTATCATTGGTTACCCTAAATTTATTAGTTTAACTTGCAACTGAACAACTGGGCCTAATAAATATAAAGATTAACGTGTTAACTTATGACATAACCACCATGACCTCTGAATTTTTGGGCTCTTGCAATAATAGAAAAATGGGCTCTGTTTGCGAAACTTCTCTGACTGGTAATGAAGCGATTGAAAGGGAACAGTACAAAACAAATTCTACAGAAGATCGTGAAAGGATAGTAAGTTGTGCCAATCGAGGTGAAGACTGGACTATTTTGGCTAGAACATTGAATATAAAATATAAAACAGCATGTCACTGGGTTCGATCTGGTCGTGATGAAATTTGAAAATCTCTTACCGATGAACAAATTGTTTCATGGGTAGAAGACGATTGTAGCATAACATTGAAGCAATTGTGCACACTGAGCGAGTCGCAATGAATTCGCTTGTTAATAAAGGAAAAAATGTGCTAAATATGTTCAAAGTGTGAACAACTACATACAACGAGGGAAACAAATTGTTTGGATGGATGAAACTAATTCTAATTTATTTTGTCGTCGAACACAGAGCCGTTCAAGAGTTGGTGAGAGAGCAGTTCAAGTACTTCCAGCTGCAAGAGGTCCTAATATTCATTTAATTGGAGCAATTTCTGTGGTTGGCGTTGTAGCTATGGAACGCAGAAGAGGTTCGTATACTTCACAATTAGCAAATAATTGGGTATCGAGATTTCTACAACGATGGCAAGATATGGAAAATCAACCGTCAGATTTAGTACTTGTTGTAGAGAACGCACCTTGCCATTCAAGACTGGAAGCGGTCTTTGAAGGAACGACAGCAACCCTGTTGCGGCTAGCACCTTACTCTCCAATGCTAATTCCCATTGAATATATTATTGTGGAAAGTTATATGTGAAGCTACCCTCCTTTTCAAACTTCGCCAGCCCGGCTTACTTGAAACAGTCGGAGAGCTGAGACTTCTCAGAAGTGGGTTCACAAGCAATCTTGTGGGCGAAATAAAAATACCTAATTGTGGCAGATATTGAAAACAATGGTTTATTAAAGAACGTACCTGGATTACAAAAAAAATCATTTACCCCGGCTGAAAAATGTAGAATGTGTATATAACGAAAACAACGTTTTATTTACAATGACCAAATTCGTCCGCTTCTAAACGTTGGTTTAATTAAATCTTGGCGTTTTGTGATGAGCCAAATTTTAATAACAGATATTATGATACACATGTAGTGCAAATAAAAATGTTCAATAAAATTTTAAAACTACAAATTATTTAAGGTTTTACTCACAAACCTCCTTTGTACGGCACTGGTTAATTTTCTCGCTGTTAAAATTTCTTTAGTGTGAGTACGTGTAATTTTCATCTATCCGGTTATTTCAATCGGTTGGTTTATCCAAAAAAGCAGGTAAGTTAAAATTTTTTTTTTAATTTTACCATTTAACATCTAAAATGGCCGTCCTTCCAGGTGTTTTTAATTTCGCCTTATAAATCCACTGAATTCCAAAATTCGAAAAACTCGGGAATGTCGTTCATCCAAAAAACAAAAAATTCTCGTGATTCACCTTTATTTCAAATTGAAAATTAACGCAAAAACTACTAATTTTTATTAAAAACTTTTAGCGCATTAAAAATTTGCGCTCCGCTATCAGACCATTCACGCACGTCTGGCCGCCTTATCACCTTTTTAAACTTTTAAAAATTAAAACTTTTTGGTAAATTTTATATTATACAGGCACTTAACAAATTTTTATTCTGTTTTCCATTTTAGATTTTCGCAAACGATTTTAGGTGTTAGTGGTGTAACTTGTTTACATTTGCCTGGCGGTCTCATTCCTTAATAATTAAGACCAGGGTGCATCACATAAACAACCCTTTTTTTTTAGTGAACCAAAATCAGCCACAAAATTGCTTGTTCCTCGACAATATATGGTCGAAAATCGAGGCAGAAGCAAAAAGCAATATTCGAGTTCCCAATGTCGCAGGGCCTAATCTAATGGAACAAAGATTGGTCTACTTAGAGGAAATAATAGATCAAGCCAAGGACACCGTAACTGGAGGCGATTGTGCTCGTGCTGCGTAGCATTGCACAATACATCAAGCAACGGCCTTAGCAATGGACGATATGCCAGTCGGCCCCAAATGAAATTTGAATTTACATATTTTTGTATTAAAACTCATTTTCCCAATATTTTGGAGTCAATTCTTAAGTAAAATCTATTAACATAGAATAAAACCACAGTCTACTTTCTCCAAAGTCCAAAAATTTTTATTAGTGAGACGCGTTTCGGGAATATCTACACCATTCCCATCTTCAGTCTCTGAAGGCTACAATGTAAAATATATGGAAAATACAACTAACAAAATGATTAAACAACTTACACAAACGTAAGAGTTGTCAGTTCATAAAATACCTTAAAAGAAACGAAAGACGACGAATTAACATTCCAACTTTTACAAGCATACTACAAAACACTAAAATACTCAACGCGAGCATGTACATACACAAAGTTAAAATTTATCAGAATTAAAATTAAAAACTAAAAACTCAAACGATTGGCGGCTTTATCACAAATATACAAACTCGCAATCAGCACCACTGCAACACGATCGGCAGGACATAACGTTCAGTGAAATTTGTTTGCACGTTTAGATTATCAAACGGGTGTAACTTCTGTGCTTTTATTATCGCTATCTCCTCTAGGTTGTTCAACACTCCACCACCCTTGGCTGTTTTTAGTATGCGGAAGCCCGTTTCCATGAAGTACTCGTGTCCGGTGTCCAGGAGGTGATTAGCAAAGATAGACTGATTCCTGTTTTTAAACCAACAGGTCAGGTGTTCTTTCAGTCTAACCTGAAACGATCTTGCGGTCCTTCCCACATAAAACCCGCTGCATCTACCACAGGAGAGCTGATAAACGCCTGTTCCTGACATTCGGTCCAACTCATCTCTACCATTGAACAAATTAAATGACTTATTGTTCCTAAAAGTAATCCTAACATTCAAGGGTTTAAAAATGTTTTTAAGTTTTGTGGATAGTCTATCTCCTCCGTATGAGACCACATTAAACACCTCCGCATTCAACCCACTCTCTACAGCTTCAGGTGTAACGAAGTTGCTCTTCAAGAATCTCGCATACCTTTTCCTTTGCAGAATCCTATCCACGATCGTACTGCTATATCCGTTCTGGCGAGCAATGCTTTTAATGATGTTAATCTCTTCTTCGAGAGCCCTCTTACTGAGAGGCAAATGCAAAGCTCTATCTATAAGATGGTAGAAAGCTGCCAATTTATGCTCAATTGGGTGGAACGAGTTGTTGTCAATAATCTGGCCCGTATAGGTTGGTTTTCTGTAAACCTTAACCTTATGCTCACCTTCATTTATATCGATGTTTACATCCAGAAACCCGACTATGAGGTCGCAGCGCCCATTTTATAACAATCATAATACCCAATATAGACAACCTTTTATTCAAAAAAGTTTTCAGCAACCGAACTTTATTTCGGAAGAATTACATTCTAACGAATACCAAGAGAATTTCGAACAATTCGACACTCATAATGAAGAACCAAACAATTTTGAAAAGGAATACCAATATTTAAAATCATTTAAATATTTAAACTAGATATTACGTCATATTACACAAATTTCAATTAGATTACCATATAGCAAAATTTGTTAAAGATTATTTAAGCCCTTCACAAAATTATGCCCTTTTCTTCAGAGACGCATCCTTACTCGAAATATTCACAGTTAGCATTCAGAACTTCTTCAAGAACTCTTCATTCAAATTTATCTGTTGTACAAAATTTCTAACGGACATAGAAACGGTAGACGAACAAAAACTCAAATTAGAATATCACCACATTTTTAAAACAGGACACAGAGGAATAAACGAAGTCAAGTTATCCCTTAACTCGAAATTTTATTGGCCTAAAATGTCACAGGACATCGAAAACTTCATAAACAATTGTGAAACTTGTTTGAAAAATAAATACGACAGAAACCCATCGGTTATTAACTTTAAGCTTACCCTTACATCATCAAAACCGTTTGAACACCTCCACATCAACGAGTTTAAAATTTCTATTCAACCCTATCTGACATTAATTGACAGTTTTTCAGTGTTATGGACAAGCTTACCCTTTACCATCAGTAACAGGCATCTCAGTTACGGACAATCTTTTAATTTTCATAAGCCACCGCGGTCTTCCACTGAAACTTACGACCGATCGCGGTACAGAGTTCAAAAACCAAGACTTAGAAAACTGCAAATTACATCGTATTAAACTACATTTCACAACAGCAAAAAATAGTAACTCAAATTCTCCAGTTGAGCGTATTCAACCCAGCTTATTACAGCTTTTTTCTTCTTTTTTCTTTGTTAGCGTTTTTAAATCCATTTTTGAATATACGCCTCTTCAAGTTCTCTCCAATTGTTTCTGTTTTCTGCTTGTTTGATCCAATTTAGTCCTGCCACAAGCTTTATATCGTTTACCCATCTCATTGGAGGTCTTCTTCTAGGTCTCGTAAACGCGTATGGTCTCCACACCAATAATGCTTTGCCCCATCTTTCTACATCTTGTCTTGCTACATGTCCCGCATATGACCACTTCAGTTTCGCTGCTCTTTCAATTATGTCGGTAACCTTCGTTTTTTGCCTCATCCAGATATTAGTTTTTCTATCTTTCAGAGATATGCCCAACATATTGTGCGCTCCATTGCTCGCTGTGACACTTTAAGAGTATTGACATTTTTCTGTGTCATGGTCCAGTTTTCTGCTCCATAGCTCATTACGGGCAGTATACACATATCCCAAACTCGTTTTTTAAAATGCAATTGTATATTTCTATTTCGAAGTATAAAGCTGAGTTTTCCGAAGGCTGCCCATGATTGCGAAGTTCTTCTTTTTATTTCTTTAGTTTGATTTTCCCTTCCCAATATGATCTTCTGTCCGAGATAAACGTACTCTGTGACTTTTTCTATTAGTCGATCTTCTATTTGTACATTGCTGATGTCGTCACTAGTCATTACTTTGGTTTTACTTATATTCCTTTGTAATCCAACTTTTTTCGAGGCCTTGTTTAATTCCGTCATCATGTCCTGTAATTCCTGTTGGTTATTTGCTATCAGCACTACATCGTCAGCGTATCGTAGATGACTTAGGTACTTCCCATTTACTTTAATACCTTTTTCCGACCAGTCTATGTGTAATATACTTCGGGTTTCTGTTTATGAAATAAATTTTGTTTAGTTTCTTTTTTATTTCAAATTTACCGCGGTAGGTTAATATTTTGTTGTATCAGGACGGCGGGGATATAGAAAAAAAAAGAGGTGATTAAAAAAAAAGTTTTTGGTTAATCGGCGAAGGGTTGTGGTGTGTGTTATTTTTGTTGAATTGAGGGTGCAGTACGTTCATTAAATTTCGGCGGTGTTTTTCTGTTGTGTCGTGGAGTGTCGAAGAAAATCACTACTCGCTGTAGCGAATTTATTTGGAAATTTTAATCCGAACATAATTAGCGCATCTTTGGAAGATACGCTCGGCCTATTAACTTCAGGTTGCCGATTTCTATTGCCCCAAAGAAGACAAAAATAAACCAAATTAAGTCCGGAATCCGTTCCTAAAAATCTTCCCCGTTTCTATCCGTTGTTCTCCGCCAAATTTTGCCAGAACCCACTTCAAGTCCTTGCTTCCAGTCCTTTAGAACGAAACGTGCCCTGGACAACTATTATTCCATCAATACAGGTATGCACGCTGTTTGCAGGCTGGAGGACAAATTATTAAAAGTAAGTGAGTTTTGTCATTGTTAATATTGTGCGCATCAAATACTTTAGTGCTCGTTGAGATTAGTTCGGTGAAAAAAAAAAACGTCACGGAATTATTATCGTTGTATCGTTGAGAAAGAGTTCACTTTCACTATACCTATTAATTGTATTGTGTGTACCAGTAATCAGCAACAAGTAATTTGCGGGTTAGTGAACATCTAGATTTCTTTTTTTTGACATGTGTTTTTTTGTATAAATTTGACGTTTAGAATTTATTGTCCAGTGGCGGAGCCTACCTTATTTTTCTCAACGGTAATTTAAGATCGCATTTAGGATTATTTAGGGGCGTACCCTGTTTGTTTTTTTTTGTGCACGATAATATTATTTATCGAATTTATGTTTTATATTTTTAATTGTTAGTATTAATCTGTTACCTATTAATTTTAATAAACATTGCTCTAACCATTTGTTTAGGTTTAATTTAGAAAAAGACATTGTAAGCCCTTCACCCCGCATTCCGTCGTGCATATATTATTTTTTTCAGGGAACGTCCAGGTCCGTTTAGTTCTGAAAGCTGCACGCTACGAAGAAGTATTTTCCGACCTAGGTGGCGCCCTCTCCAATCTCGAAGTTTGTTCGAGATTACGGACTTTCCCCCCCCCCTGCGTTACAGTGCCCGTGATAGATTCGTTTACAATTCCACCCACCCCCATCTCCATTGAGCTGCTGGCACACTGTTTCTGCAGGGCAAATAGCCTGTCCCCCCCCCTTTTTTTTCTTTATTTCTATTTCGGCTATTTTTAATACAATTCGTTGCGTTTTCCTTAGTTTTCGTTCAAAACACGAGTTGCCCGTCACATATGTTCTTAAAGACGTCTTCTAAGGTGAGGGTAAAGAGTTTGGGCGATAAGCTATCTCCTTGTCTCACTCCTCTCTTCAAAGGTATCGGATTAGTTTGATCGTGAAGTTGGTATATTGCTGTTGCTTTGTCTGCTATTTGTTGCAACAGTTGACTATATCTACTGTCTATTCTTCAGTTGTTTAGTGCTCGTTATATAGCCCACGTCTCGATTGTATCGAAGGCCTTTTCGTAGTCTATGAAACCAATACATATAGGAATATTATATTCGTTACATTTCTCGATCAGAAGTTTCATTGTTAATAGATGGTCTATTGTTGAGAATTCTTTTCTAAATCCCGCCTGTTCATTGGGTTGGTAGTCGTCTAGTTTTCTGGTTAAACGGTTTGTAATTATCTTTGTTAATAATTTGTACATATGTGATAGCAAGCTTATTGGTCGGTAGTTTTAAATTTTTCTGGTGTCTCCCTTTTTGAAAATTAGTACCACTTTAGCGTTATTCCATGAGTAGGGTATTCTACCTTGCTGTAGGCATTCGTTTAGAAGCCTTAATAATGCTGTAGTTAACTTTTTTCCCCCTTCCGCTATCACGTCTGTAGTCACTTCGTCTATTCCGGGTGCTTTGTTTTTCTTCATATCCTTCAAGGCTTTTTCCATTTCTTCCCCATTTATCTCTGGCATGTCTTCCGATCCCACATTTTTTATGATCATCCTTGTCAAGTGTTCTGTTTCTTTACCAACTTTTGATTCATATAAATCCGTGTAAAATTTTTCTACTATTCTCAACATTTCTTCCTTATTTGTTATTATTTCTCCATATTCGTTTATTAATGAGTATATATTCTTTCGGCCTAATTGTGGTCGTAGACACTTCATGTTCTTGTTTTTCTCTATTACTTCGTTTATCATACATTCTCTTTCTCTGTTTCTGAAGTTTCTTATTTTTCGTCTAATCAACCCTGGTCGAAATGTTCCCATGGGTACTACCTAATGGGGAGGTACCCATGGGCACAATTGGGCCCCATTGGGCATGTGACCATAGTGATATGACCATGGTTACATCCCTATTGGGCACGTGACCATGGGTGGCCCAATTGTGCCCATGGGTACCTCCCCATGAAATTTACAGTGATCATGGTCACATCCCTATTGAGTATGTGACCATTTGTGCTCTAATTGTTACTATGGGTACCTCTCTATTGTGTTTGTGTACACGTATCACGTTCCAACACCAAACCATCAATTTTCTGGAAAGTAGTCTTCTTTTGTATTAGTGTTCAATCTAACTATCGGTAGTTAGTAAAACTTTCGAATACTTTTTTTAGTTACCTACCTACTACAAAAACTTAACAATTGTGGATGGAAAAGTTAGAATGGGACGACGAGGTCCCGCTTGCAATTCGAAAAAATTGGAAGTCTTATCGAAAAGACTTGGTTAATTTAAACGATCTCAAAATACCTCGTCGCACTCTTTGCAACGAACCGTGTGAAATACAATTGCATGGTTTTTGTGATGCTTCAATGCTCGGATACGGAGCGTGTATTTATTTACGTTCACTAGACAAAAGTACTAATCAAATTCACCTTAGTTTAGTGTGCTCGAAAACAAAGGTCGCACCTTTAAAATCCATTACGATTCCAAAGCTCGAACTTTGTGGAGCTCTACTTTTGTCTAAATTAGTCTATCAAGTTAATAAGGCCATACCCTTAAAAACAAAAAGTGTTCTTTGGTCAGATTCCACGATAGTTTTAGGTTGGATAAAAACCAGTCCAAACCTCCTAAAAACCTTTTGCTGCAACCGAGTTGCCGAAATACAACAACTTTCATTAAATGCAAGTTGGAGACACGTACCGACGAAAGCTAACCCCGCGGATCTTCTATCCAGAGGCGTTACGCCCCAGGCTCTCAAAGATTCTACCCTTTGGTGGAACGGGCCTTCTTGGCTTAAAAATGACTTGGCCTAACCTAAGTTTTAATAGCCCCACATTACCTGAAATGAAGCTCAAAATAAAGTCACTCGCTACTACTAAACGCGAACCGTTCCCATTTGTTGAATATTCCAGTCTTTCTGGTTTAGAAAGAATTGTAGCGTACGTTTTACGTTTCATAAACAATTGTACTGTTAAAAGCGACCAGAGAAATTTAGGCCCTTTAAATCCTACAGAAATTCAAAACTCGTCAAAATTAGTAAAATGGTCGCAAAGGGAATCATTTCCAGACGAAATTTTACAGCTTAAAAGTGACAAGTCTTTCAATCTAAAAAACAAATTAATAAGTCTAAATCCATTCCTTGATCAAAATGGTTTAATACGTGTTGGAGGCCGACTCCAGAATTCTCTTTATACTTACGACAAAAAATATCCAGTCTTGTTGTCAGGAAAACATCACCTTTCAAAACTCATTGCCCTTCGCGAACACCTTAGATTGCTTCATGCAGGCCCCCAATTACTATTGTCAAGCCTTAGGGAACGATTCTGGATAATTGCAGGTCGAAATTTAGTAAGGCAAATTGTGCACATATGTGTAAAATGTTTTAGACTTGCTCCAAAATTAACAGAACCAATTATGGGCAATTTACCACCCGACAGAGTTCAGCCCTTACTTCCTTTTTCAATTGTTGGAATCGATTATGCAGGTCCTATTATGATTAAGGATCGTCAAGGACGCGGTGCTAAGCATTCAAAAGCTTACATTTGTTTATACGTGTGCTTCTCGACAAAGGCCGTTCACATTGAACTGGTCAGTGACTTGACTACAGAGTCATTTTTACTTTCTTTTAGAAGATTTGTAGCTCGCAGAAACAAACCTTCTAAAGTATATTCAGACAATGGTACAAACTTTGTTGGTACCAACTCAAAATTACAAGAGTTGGGAACTTCCATTCGCAACAATGAGAAGTTGATTATTGAAAATTGTGCTAATGAAGGAATTGCTTGGAGTTTTATCCCAGCACGCAGCCCACATTTTGGTGGTCTCTGGGAGGCAGGAATTAAATCCTGCAAATATCATTTAAAAAGGGTTTTGGGTTTAAACGTTTTTACTTTCGAGGAGCTTTGTACTTCGCTTGCTCAAGTAGAAGCCCTCCTAAATTCCCGTCCCATTGCTCCTCTATCCTCAGATCCCCACGATTTGCAGCCACTGACGCCAGCACACTTTTTGGTTGGACGGCCGCTAGTGTCTTTGCCAGATCCGGATTTGACCTTAATTCAAGAAAATCGTCTAGCCGTGTTCCAACGACTGCAACTGTTCCATCAACATATTATATGGAAAAGATGGCACAAGGAATATGTCTCCGAATTACAACAGAGGCAAAAATGGAAGATTCATAAATCCGATCTCCAGCTTGGGTCTCTCGTTTTGGTTAAAGAAGAAAATTTGCCCCCTCTCAAATGGAAGTTGGCACGAGTCATCGAACTACACCCTTGAATCATGGCATCAACAGAGTCGCAACGATACTGACAACAAATGGACCTTGTCAACGCTCCTTTGCTAAGTTCTGTCCCCTGCCAGTAAACGATAGTGTCCCCTGCCAATGAACGATAGTGCCCCCCCCCCTAACGAGTGAACGTTCTTTTTTTTAGTGTTTCTCCTTTTAGTGTTTTTTTGTGTTAGTTTATTTTTATTATTGTAAACATTACGTTGGGTTTTATACTCATTTTTGTTAATAGTTAGTTATGTACATTCTATTATTCGTTCTTTCTCATTTTTATTGTTTTTTTTTTTGAAATAATCGATTTGTTTAATTCTTCAATTTCAAGGCCGGGGGTATGTTCAGAATCCCTTATTTTTATTTGTACAATTTGTGAAATCCTTTTGTTACGGCTATGCCTTGGCCCTCTATGCCACTTTTTTCAACCTTTAGGCTCTTTCGAGGCCCTAGAAGGCACTTTTTTGTATGCGCTTGAGGTGTGCAGTTAAGTCTTTTCAAGCTTCAAATAAATATGTGTTGTACTTCAAATTCAGTTTAATAAAATCATTCAAACAAACTAAACAAACAGTACCGTTAAATTCAAATCCATTTTCAAAATGTTCTTTGTATTCTGCAATGAATACAATCTGGTTTGCTCCTTCCACAAAAAATTGCGATTATTACAGGAGATTTATGTAAAAAATCCATTACATTTTCTTAGAATTGGCCAAAACTGAATTGTGCTGTTGGTCTAGACTCTAGAGACGTATTCCATCTACATTAATTTGCAGAAATAGTTTGGCTAGAAGTCGAGGTACAATTAAATAACATTTTCTTAGTAACAAAATCGTGAAGAGTGCAGTACCTATCTACACAGCAGTAGAATTTCCTGAGAAAGAAATTGCCGTAGTTCCCATGTCATGGGTAATCGGAGCTTCACAATGTTATTGGCAAAACATTAAAACCAACGAAGCTTTGATAAGACTTGTTAAGAAATTTAACTCCACCGAAAAAATGGCTAATATTTATATACATTAAAAAAAAATTTACGCATGGTAAATAAATAATAACGTAGCTAATTGTCAAATAACTTTGTACTTTTACCTATAGATAATTATGACATTGCTGAAGGAAGATGCAATAAAATTATATCTGAGTCGGAAAGTTCATCGAATAATGGGAATTCCAACTCATTGGTTTTCAAAGACATTACTGTTGAAAAGGACATGCCAAGTTCAACAGACAGGTTTGTATTAATATTCAAAAAATTGAATATATTGTTCTACTTCTATTCTAATTTTTGATACTTAAAATGCGGCTTCGCTAATAAATACACAAACGAAGTTTTGTTGTTCGTTCGTATTTTATTGGATAGGTATGTTACAGCAATATAAAAAATTTGTCGCGGTCTACACTTAAATAAAGATCATCTTACCGCTAATTGTAAATTTATTTTGTTATAAAACAAAATAGTAAAAGTCATTCTAAAAAAGTTAGCTGGCATTGCGATTTACCTATGCACTTAAGAGTTACCATTTTGAGGTCATAATGAAATTTCAAAATCTTATAATTAAAGTAATTTTAAGGAATTAGTTTGTTCCTTAGTCGGGCAGATGTAAGATTCAGTGGCGGCTTGTCGGGGTAGGCAATTATGCCTTACCAAACTAACAAGTCAACTTTTACAAAAACACAATTTATAGTTTTTAAAAATTTCAAACCTCTCGGTTTCACAAGCATGCCTCACCACTTAAATTCGTCATAAGCCGCCACTGCCAAGTATATACGATACTAGCGAAGAGATTTGGAGGTGCACATCCAATAGTATACGCTTTGTTGCCTAACAAGACTGAATCTACTTACACAAATATGATTACATCGTTAGAATTTGTGAAAATGTAAGATCTAGATGAAGCGGTAGAATTAATGTACCAAGAGTTACCAGAAGAACTTAAGGAACTATCAGAATGATTCAAACATTATTATCTAGGAAACCGCACACTATCCGGAAATACTCGCCGAGGGTTAGAATTTTCTCTCAAATTTAGTTTGTTTACGAAAAGGTAATCGAACAAATAATTTTTCAAAAGCAGCGCAGAGGTAGGCGCTTACAAATTTATAAATGCGCTAAAAGAAAGCTCAACATGGTCGAGACAATTTTTATGATAAGTTGTTAACTGGTTTTGAGCCGACAAAAAAAACTTTAACGGAATTAATACGCAGACAAAAGAATTATAAAAATTGTAACTGAATATATAACTCATAATGATGAATCACCCAGGGCAAACCTGCACCATCAACAATCAAAAGGTTTTTGGTCAGAAATGGAGAAAAACCACCACAATATAAATTATTTAGAATAATTGCAGTATATTTTGCGAATATTTTGGGCTTCAAGTTTTGAGAAAAATCTGTTCAACTGTTCTATATTAAATAATAATAATATTTATTTAAAGTAAAGAATGCAAGCGTTAAATAATCTTGCTAGAATAACTAGCCATACAAAATCGAAATGTAAGGGTTTGTAAAACGATATATTTAAAAACATTATGTTTGGGTGAATGGTTGTTAAAAATTGAACAGAGAAAAGTAACTATGGTATGTGTTAGTTAATCCTACTCAATTTTAATTTTGGCGCCTTTACGCAGCGCATCTACCGCCGCCGTGCCAACCAATGTAAGTTTTCTTCTACCCAGTGTTGCCAGTTTGGGCGATTTATCGCCAGATGGGCGACTTAAGCATTGTCCATGCGACTAAAAATTTCGTATCGGCGACTGGCGACTTCAAATTTGGAACTCAAAATTTGAAAAGACCACGCAAAATTTGCAAAAATAAAAATAAAAAACGGCGTTTTCGCGCCTTCAAGTTTAACCAATCCACGATTGAACTTCAGCATTGCAGTTGGTAACTCGGCGGGGGCGTGGTGGGGGAAATTCATGTAGGGACTAGGGATCAAGGGATTCTTAAGTCCTTCTTAGTTGTTAAGTGTTAACCTCATAGTGTCATAGTAAGTACCGCTCATCGCTCAACCTTCTCTTAATCTTAACCAAAGTTAACGTGTGCTCGTGTGCAGTGAACGTGTGTTTTATGTTTAACTGTTTAACTCATCGGTTGTTCTCAAAATTAAATTTCAGTGTTCAGGTAAGAGTTTATAAATAATTATTTGTTTATTTGTATAAGTACACTGCTGTAGAAAAAACTAGCTCATAGAGTTATTGCATGTTTGCATGATTTAATCGACAATCGTTAGCAACTTTACTTTTAAGTTTATGTTATGTTATTGAAAAGCTGATTTCCTTATTTTTTCGTAGTTTTGTTTTGTTGTTTGAACTCCCCGCTTTGGTGACGGTGGTCATTTTTCTTAGATGTAATTTTGGTGCATGGTGCACATAAAAAACAAACTTTAGAAATTAAATGTTTTAACTACATCCGAAAGCTTCTGGGAGAACTTATCAAGCGATTACCAGATCATTTGGATTTATTCAAAAAAATCAGTGTTCTGACTCCTCGAGTTTGCTTGAATCAAGTGACAAGATTAAAATTCACTGATTTACCATTTCTGTATCTAATTTCACCTACAAATCTTTATGTAGCTGAAAATGAATATAATTCATTAACAACAGTCGACTGGACTGCAATTGTTGAAGATGTACTGCAAAGTAGTAATAAGTTTTGGACATATCTCTATAATTTTAAGAACTGCGGGGAAGAATTTCCTTTCCGAAATATTTCTAAATTTGTTTTACAAATTCTAATACTACCAAGTAGCAATGCTGTTGTGGAACGGGGGTTTTCAATCATGAACGCGGTGAAAACAAAAGCAAAAAACAAAATGGGCGTAGAGTTATTAAATGCTATAATTAGAATAAGACTTAATGTATATGGGAAAGGCTTTTGTTGTGCTAACTTTCAGGTTACAAAAGCAATGCATCAGAGGTTGAAAGGGTTATTTTCCCAATAATAACTGAAATAACTGAAACAAAACAATTAAAAATCATTAATAAAAATATGCATCCTTCATATCAAACCCAATTAGGTCTAGTCAAAGTAACTTCTGTTTCCGAACTTATTAAACTTGGTAAAATTATTGAGGAGCGACGTGTCGCTATTGAAAATTATGTGCCCCCTAGTAAGAAAAAGACCGATTTAGAACCCGAGTTGGTGTTCGTGGAAGCTTCTTGCTACCTTCGTAGCGTATAATGGCTTTTTTCTAGCCTTTGTTTAAGAGGGGCGAATGGCAAATTTTTATATCACATTTCAATTTATTCGTCAAAAATAACAACATCCCATGAAAATATTGCCGACGTATACAATATGGCCACTGCTTGGCGCGGGACTGGCACACCGACCGTTGGCATACTACGTTAGGGCCAAGATTGGCCAAATGACATTTGCCAGCATGTAACACTTGCTCAGTTTAAGTATTGGCAAACAATGAATAGCCAATGCTGGGCCAGTGATGGTTTTGCATTGGCAACCAAGCATTGGTACATAGTGGATGGCCAACGCTGGGCCATCATTGATTTTATACTGACAAGCCTACATTGGTATCGGATGTACGAACCGAAGTTTACCATTTTAAGCATTGGCTGACAATGATAGCTGGACCAGTATCGGTTGAATGTCGGCTACTAATCATTAGTATCTAATGTTAGAATCGACCTTGAACCAATGCTGATTACCGTTCCTTTGCCAGTGATCAGTTTTAAACTGATAATCATTGATTATGGTCAATGGTCAATTCTGGGCAAGTACTTCAACTACCATTAACTGAGAACTCAGAATTTTTGGCGGAGAATTATTTAGGAAAGTTAAAAAACTTGTGAGAACCCCAAAAAATCCTCTAATGCAAGTGGTTAATCGATTATCAGAATTCGACGCTCTGATAATGCCTCGAAGAAATGTAGATGTCACAGATAGAAAAAACGTTATTTATTAAATTCGTCTAGAAAATTTGATTATTAAACCTTAACCTCCAAATAACATCTTTCAATTAAATAACGGCAAAGTAATGGTAATAAAAAATTATTTAAGAAAGAATACTGGCAATAGAAGGGCAATGGTAATTTGGAAGATTTTGCTATAAAAAGATTTGTCGCGACCAAAATAGGCGATTTGTTTACTAAACCAAATTTATCGAGAGAATTTGGAATAAATCTAATTGAAGAACTCTCTTGTGAAATAAGTACCGTATATCTTTAGAAGATGTGTCTATGAAATGTATTGAAATCATGGTCGACGACAATAAGAGTTATGTAGTAACTTTGCTTCATTGCTAATAAGTTAATGCGACAAGTTCAGTTATTAAATTCCTAAGCCAACCCTGATCTGGCCACGTGCCGTTAATGTTGTTATGTAATGTATTAAATAAACATTTTTATTAATTTAATTGTACTACCTTCTTCTTAATGTAAAACAATGTGTTAAATATAACTAACCAATAAAAATTAAATTTTTGAAATATTCTGAGCCAGTACCGGTTTCTAAAAATTTAGTGAAACTATTGAAGAATCATATAGACATGAAATTTCAAGAATTCGAAAAGGCTATTACAACAAAAATAGATTCTGCAAAACGCAGTATTTTATATGATATTGATAAAAAAATTAATGAGTTAAAAATGAATTTAAACTTATCGCCGGCTGCTCCTATGCAGAAAATTTCTACAGCAAGAAAAATTATAACTTCGCCACTACCAATAACACAATTGAATGAATTTATTCAATTTGAGGATAATATAAGAAATGATGAAAATAAAAAAGATGCTTTGGTAAGTATATTTTTATGAAAATTATAAAATCATCTTAGAATAGGTACTATTTAACAATTTCCTTTACTTTGCAGAAAACATTGTTCACATCTTTGATCGTGGGATCAAAGGACGTGAAAGATGACATTGGCCATTTGATCGCGTCTGTTATTGCAAAATCGGTGCAAATACAATATAGCGGATGCGGCCGAAGAACTACAGCAAGTGAAGGAAAGCTGAATTTTAGTGCCACAACAACCTTCACTTGCATCAAAGGTACTATAATAAATAATTATATACTCGTTATATAACAATACTTAATATTTTTCATTTATTACAGAGGTTTTGGAAGAGAAATGGGCAGAGCACAACGAACCGTTACAAATTATGTCTAAAGTTGGTCGCTGGTTATCAGGGGCAGGTGATCGCGAGGGTGGTTGGCGACTAAGAAACATTGTTTAAAATGTTTTGTTAATTTTAATTTTTTTTTATATTTTTATTTTAAATAAAATGTTCATTACCACTACCACTACCAGTGCTACTGCCAAGTACTGAACCAGTACTGGAAGCCAGCGTCGCGCCAACGCTGATTGCCAAGCGTAGGACCTACGTTATAATTTATACATTGGGCCAACGGCCTACCTGTGTTACTACCAAGCACTGACTGGAAGCCACCGTAGCGCCAATGCTGGTTGCTAAGCGTAAACCTATGTTATAATTTCAGCATTGGGACAACGGCCCGCCAGTGCTACTGCCAAGCACTGAACCAGTACTGGGAGGCAGCGTCATGCCAACGCTGATTGCCAACCGTAGGACCTATGTTATATTTCCAGCATTGAGCCAACGATCTGCCAGTTGTACTGCAAATAGTTGGCCGAGCGTCAAGCACCGTTGGACCAATGCTGGATCAATGCTGGGCCAGTTGTAAATATTTTCATGGGCCAATAACAAAAACTCGTGACTGAAAGGATTAAGCAAGAGTATCAACTGGAATTACGGAAATACCAAGATGAGGCAGAATATGCCTTTGAGTGTGAGCGTCAAGATAAGATCTTATGTCGAGCAAGTGAGATATACCTTTCCTACACCTACACCAGACATTAAACACTTCTATAGCATTTTATAAACGGCAACTGTGGACATTTAATTTAACGATGCATCGGTGCGATAAACTGTCGTTCTGGTTTATGTGGCATGAAGGAGTGGCAGCTAGAAGTGCCAACCTGTAAAGCATGTAATATTTCATTCCGATACTTGAGCTGGACAGAATAAAAATTCAATTCTACCATTAATGTTCACCATTATTGTCCAAAAACTCTGTAATGTGGAATACATCGATCACAAGTTATTGGTACCTGGCCATATTCATATGGAATGTGATTCTGACCATTTTATAATAGAAAAAGAAAAAGAAGAAATATGGATCGGCTATTGAACATCCAAGAGACTGGAAGCAGTTGGTAAGAATATGTGGAACGGTCAAACCATTTTCAGTACATGAAATGCAAACCAACGATTTTTACGAATTTTCAAGTTTGTTTAAGACTATGTACCAACTTCGTAAAATTGACGAAGAAGGAAATAAAGTGGTCTGGAAAAATATTAAGTTGTCGAGATATATTAAAGATAATGGTATCGTTTTATATAAAACGACACTCAACCCAAACGCTCCATTTCAAAATATTAACTACAGATGAAGAGGACGTTTTAATGATATGTGGCGAATTTGGTTCTTCCCCTTGCGTATACGGAACCAATATGTACCCAATGGTAAGGAAAAGAAACAAAATTTAATAGAACTTTTGCCTTATACGTATAGATGAGAATTTTCACCAATTTTATCAAAATGTACTGTACAAAGGCAATAACAACGAAGTATTGCCAAAGTCTAGCTGTAGCGAAGCTGAACAATGGATGAAATCTAATACAAAACCATTGTAGAAAAGGTTTTATGGCCACTTGACAGTTCGAGATTACCCCTTCATGTAAAATGGAGCTACCTGCCATAGAGCGAAATTTGTTAAAAAAAGTCATGGAACAGAAAATAATAAAATTATTGGGGTGGACCTGAAATTCACCGGATCTAAACCCTATAGAAAATGTTTTGCACTCTTTAAAGCAATTCGTTTATAAATATAATAACCCCACAGTAACTGCTCTACAGGAAAATATCCGTACTGTGTGAGAAACAAACGCACATTTGAAAGTGATTGCACTTGGGTACATTAGAAATATACCAATCAGGATAGCTGCTGTAATAAAAGCTTACGGTGGTGCTACCAAATATTAATTAAAATTTTTAATAAACATTGGTATTTAAGACGTACACGAGTTTTATTGAATTTGAGGCGAATTTGGCTTTATATTTTAATGTTTTATTAACTTGGTTTTAATAAGTTTTTATAGTTTGATATATCTACTTATTAATGATTTCACAAGTTGCGATATTTAATTAATTTATAATAATATAATAGGTGATCCTAATTCGATTGCGTGCCACTGTACTTTTCTTTGGTTGTAAACAATTTATACGTGGAAAACCAAATATGGGTGAGTACTGGTGAATACATCAATTGGTTTGAACCTTATCTAGGGCTTCAAAAAATATAAGGAAATGGGTGTTGGTGCCGCTGTTATTTTAGAGTATATTGACGCATTAAAAGCAAAGTGGCATAATTATCGGTTTCAAGTTTTTCTTGATAATTTTTTCACATCCATTTCACTACTTAAAGAGTTAGAAAAAATTAATATTTCTGGTGGCGGAACTATTCATGAAAATAAAATTACGAGATTCTAAAATTATGAAAAAAGATAGTACCAGAAGATCTTGCGACTACGAGAAACTAAAAAATAAAAATATAATTTTTGTTAGGTGGAATGACAACACAATTGTAAATTTTTGTTCGAATACTTATGGTGTACAACCCTTAAATTCGGTTCAACGATATTCACAGACTGAAAGAAAATTTGTACATGTAAATCAGCCGGCAGTTGCAAAGGCCTATAATAAATCTATGGGTGGTGTCGATCTTTCTGATCGTAATGTCTGATTGACTAGTAATGTCAATACAGAATTCGTGGCAAATTCGACCAATTAGGTTTTAGAAGAAGTGTAGCGGTTACGCTGCTTACACAATATAAAGAAGAATATACTTACCAAACAGGCAAACCTTCTACAAGTAGAGATGAACAAGTAAGATTTGACCATTTGGACCATCTTGTGGTTCCTCAAAATCGTCAAACAAGATGTAGATTGTGTCACGAAAAAACGACAACAAGATGCAGAAAATGCGATGCTGGAGTGCATGTTAAATGTTTCGTACAATATCATACAAGGTAGGATTAGTTGTGCCTAATGTCCTATATTTAGAACGGCTTGCATTACTAGTAATTAAAAATTGTTATCTGAACGCTTTCCTTCTATTATAGTTTGGCATTGCGCTAATCACAGACTAGAATTATCAGTAAGTGATGCTGTCAAGGAAACTTCAGAAATCAACTTTACGTCATATACGATGCTTCGGCAAAGAACAATCGAGAATTGCATTCATGTGCAGAATTACTGGGGAATGAGCTCCTGAAAATTGGAAGAATTTTAAGTACCTGATGGGTGTCATCCAGTTTGCGTCCAGTTTTGGCTGTGTGGAATAATTTGGAATCCCTTGTGTATCATTTTGAAGAAGTAATGCATGATCCTACAAGAGATAAAACTAATAAATGCACTTATGATGGTTTGAAAAGAAAAATCACGTCTACAGAATTTGTATGGAACCAAGAATTGATGTCTGACGCTCTCCAAGAATTATCAAAATTAAGTTTTGACTTAGATAACCGCGACATTGATCTGTACAAAAGCCAATCATAAAATAAAAATACTGGTACAAGTTTTTGAAGAAAGAAGAAGACAGAACTTTGAGCCCTATTATAAATGCGCTGTTGCTGCTTTCGTGGAGCTTTACTTTACGAAAAAGATTCAAGAAAGGATCCTCCCATTGACGCAAGTACATTTTATACAAAATTAAAAAAATCAATCGAAATAAGATTACTTGATAGCCAAGGCGAGCAATTGGCGAATATGGTCTCGTGTACTTGATCAGAAACATTCGGAGAAGTGGAAATTAGAAACTTGTCGGTCAGATTGCAACTGAATGAAAGGGAAATGAATCGTGGATTCCGTGAATACATTCTCGAAAAAACATATCCAGAAAAACTATTGCATTTGATACGTACGTTAAATACCATTCTAATATCTTCAAGTGAATGTGAGCGCGGGTTTTCGCAGATGAACCTAATAAGTCATTTCCACTCCCCACTCTTTCGAACAGCTGATTGGGAGTTTCGTGTCAAATCCAATGTCAATCCAATGTTATGTGATTTGTGAGGTTATAGGTAGTTTTGTTAAAAAAAATTAATTTTTAAGGAATTTTGTCGATTTTTTTTGCATTTTTTTCCATTTAGAAATTCATAACTAGCGCAGTCGGCAGGATGGGTTAGAGCCCTTAGATAAATCTCTAAAATCTTTTATTTTGTTTTAATTTTGTAAAAATAAGTGTAATAAAAGGATTGTTTTAATCGCGACGACAAAAATTAAATTAATTAAAATAAAGTGAACCATAAAGAAAAGGAAGAAACCAAAGGGGCAGTCCACGAAGAAGAAACAAAGCTTCGGAAACAAATAAATCGAATCAAGATTATGAAGAGATTTGCTAAGCTCTCAACAATCTTGGCAATTGTAACGTAAGCAGCTCAAATCATTTTATCCATTATTATTTCTGAATGGCCAAAATAGAAATTAGTAATTTATTACTACTTTATGTAAAAAAGCAAAATCAAAAACGCTTTCATTAACTAATAAGATAGTGGTAAAACTTAGTACATGCTACGGATTGGCAATTTCAAGAAATCCCGACTCTCGTGAAAACATCAAGAAAGCTGTTTGGGCGACGTATTATCATGTGATGTCTACAAACGAAAACTCACAGCACTCCTACTGTCCGAAGGGTCCAGATTCATGGCGCGCTTATCAAAAACACCAATTCGAAAACAATGACACTCCTTTTGAATACCCACCTAGTTTTGACGAAAATATTGCGAATATTTTAAAGCCTACCTATGAAGAACTATCCTCTAACGATCTTTTGGAAAGGTGTTTGGGCAAAAATACACAACAATAACGAAAATTCACTTTGAAACGGAGATGTTATATTGAAAAAATGGAAAGAACGTCAGCAAATTTTAGAGAAATTTTGGAAAAGATGGACAATAGAATATTTACAACAACTCCGTACTGCCCATCGAAACGTTTGGTCAGCTACAACATCGCTGAAGGTCGACGACCTTGTATTGTTACATGATCAAAATAAGTCGAGATTGAATTGGAAAATGGTTAGAATTACTCAAGTTTTTCATGGTAGAGATGGAAAGATAAGAGCTTGCGAATTACAACTGCCAAATGAAACTTTTTTAAAGCGACCGATACAATTGTTGCATCCATTTGATGTTCCCAACGGCGACTGGGAGGATGTAGAAAATGTAACGCGCAGTCCTCGTGCGACGACGGTAGTGGGGAGCGAAGCTAAAGACGAGGTGCGCGTCAGTTGTTAAACTAACGTGAAATAATGCGGAGCGACTCTTTTTTGCAAGAGTCCTTTAAAGACCTAATAGCAGATGGATCCTTTCAACTAGTCTTCCACAACCAACTTAAATTAGGTAGGATTCTATACTCCACAACCAAGGATAAGGTGCCGATTTTGGATGTTGAGATCCTTGCTACTGAAACTAACTTTGGTAAGAGAACTTTTTTGGAGGCGGCCTTTATATCTACTCTGGGAAATAGTCTCAACAAGCAAACCGATTTTTGCCAAATTGGTGTGGGTTACCAGAACGTCTTGAGATGTTACAAAGAAAAATTAAAACAACCATGTTGACACCCGCAAACCCCCCCCCTTTTTTTACCTGCGTTTGATTGGCACGGTCTCTTATTTATTACCATTAATATCCTTTTTTGTGTACGAACACCTTGACGAGATGTGTGTACCTGATATTGTTTACACGACGTTTGTTTACTGTGTGGCTTTGTATTTTTCACAACGGATGGCTCTCATTGTTATGCTTTATTACCAACTTCTAGTGACAGCGGGCTTTTTGAAATTTTACAAATATTTTATTCTACACTGGTCCTGTTATCAATGTTCGATTAGTCCAATATTTATTAGGTATTTTACCACATGTTTTACGAAATTTATTTCGATGCTAAAAAATTTTAACTATTGTTTTTTAAATTTATTTTTATTGTATATATTTAACATATTGACGTTGTTAACTGTTGCTACCGCTGTTACATCTGTTTTGCCTCCGTTTGTGCCCCCCCTTTTTTCATGCGTTTTACATCACGCCACTAAGGTGAGATTATTTTGTACTTTGCATACCGATGTTTTACACTGTTTTTCCTCCTGTTCAGTCCTGAGGATGAAGACATAAAGTCTTCGAAACGTCGACGAGGTGATTTTGTAGTTTCATTTGGTCCACTACACCCAATATCCTTTCCACATACGTAGTTACTTTTGCGGTCTAGGACATTTGAACGCGGCTGTTTGAACGCGAGGACGTTTGAACGCAGGGACGTTTGAACGCAGGGACGTTTGAACGCAGGGACGTTTGAACGCAGGGACATTTGAACGCAGGGACATTTGAACGCGAGGACGTTTGAACGCAGGGCCGTTTGAACGCAGGGACGTTTGAACGCAGGAACGTTTGAGCGCGAGAAATTAGATGCAGTTGAACACCCCCCCCCCTTTATTATGTTTAAATATTATATTTAATTTATTTTTTATTATTAATCCACCAAATATATTCGTCGCTACAAAAACATAACTTGTAATTTTTAATTTGGTAATAAGTTGGCAGAGAAAAATTTAAATAAAGATTATTTAAAAAATTTAATTATTTAATTAATTATTTAAAAAAATTAAAAACCTAACCATTCATTTCATAATTATACGAAATACCTCTCAAAAAATCAACATTGTTCCGATTATTGTAATCCATCACAAGTTTCTTGATTCTATAAACAGCATCAACGTACTTTTTTCGTTTCCGGGGAGGTTCGTGCCCGGCAATCAATTGCTCAAAATAAACATCCCTACCATGTTGTATTTTTCAGAACGTTAATAAATTTCCAAATTACTGGATTATCCATCCCCAATTCTGTTTGTATTATTATTAGTTCTGTCTAATCATTTATTACGCGGTGATATACAGACCAAAGTTAAGGCATAAACATTGGAGGACGTCTACCATTTTCTTTCCTATATAATTATCTTCAAACCACTGTAGGCGGGTCCTAATTCTATTGGCAATGCGTTAGATAACTGCTCTACCGCTTCATGTAAATCCTCAATCGGAACAAAGGCCAGAGATGTTATCATCCGAGCTGATAACCCAAAATCAGGTTCTTCGCTATAACGTCTCAAAAGCTGGAGAGTTCCGATGTGCTTCTTAAAATTTTTCGTCAAATGAAACATACATCCCTGTATTTCCGCATTAGGAAAACCTTCTCTAAAAGCATTTATTGCAACTAATTAATTCAAAGTCGCAAGATATGTAAGTTCAAACGTCCGATTGCAGATTTATATTCTTTGCGATGTTAAAGAAAAGTAACTTTATTATTTATTTATTATTAATAATAACAATAATAATAATATTATTGTTATTAATAATAACAATAAATAAATTCCTGCGTTCAAACGTCATTGCGTTCAAACGCCCCTGCGTTCAAACGTCCTTGCGTTCAAACGCCCCTGCGTTCAAACGTCCTCGCGTTCAACCGTCCTTGCGTTCAAACGTCCCTGCGTTCAATCGTCCCTGCGTTCAAACGTCTCTGCGTTCAAACGTCCCTGCGTTCAAACGTCTCTGCGTTCAAACGGCCGCGTTCAAACGGCGGCGTTCAAACGGCCGCGTTCAAATGTCCGGCTCCGTTACTTTTGGACAAGAATTTGCTTTCATATTATTATTATTATTATTAAAGGTAATTATTATTTATTTTATTAATTCAAATTTTACATAGGTAATTTAACAATTTAATTTTTAAAATTATTAATTATAGAATGGATCAGAAAAGTGGTTGTAAACGAAAACGTGGGTGTAATTTTACTCCAGAAGAGAAGCTATTCTTGCTGGAGCTGATTACAAAGAAAAAAAATGTAATAGAAAATAAAAAAAAACGATCAGATTACCTGGAAGCAAAGAGACGACACGTGGAACGAAATTACTGCACATTTTAATAACCAGAAATGTCCAAGCAGTCATATTTCGTTCCAAAGAGTCTTTAAAAACGTGCTACGAGAATAAAAAAAAAGAATTAAGAAAAAACGTGGCGATGGAGCGTAAGGAAGTGCTACGAACTGGCTATGGGGTAAACCAATCGGCTTCAATCAGTCAATCTGATGATTTGCTGCTATCGTTAGTGAATCCCAAAACTACTGTCGGTCTAAATTACGGATTGGATAGTGATCGGGAATTGTCAAGGGTAAATAGTAACAAGATTTTATTTAGTTAATTTTATATTTTGTATATATATTTTAAAGGTTTGTAATCTGGAAGAAATAGTACAAACACCGCAAGAAACACAATTGGAAGAAGAAGTATTAATGCAGACGTTAGAAAGTGGCAATTGGTCAAAGGTAGCTCCCGCACATTTAGGTACGCCAATAAATAATGTTCTCCAGACAGAAAGTAATTCTGACTGGAGAAAAAGAAAACGGCCAGTGATAAACACAATTACGCTGACAGATCTTCATACTAAATATAGCAAATTGGCAGATTTGAAAATAGTGGCAACGGAGAAGCTAATCGAACTTTTGGCAATAGAACAAAATGTCAAAGAGAAGCAGCTAGAAATAGTTACAGAAGAACTGGAAACTATGGAGAAATCGGACAGCTTAAAATTACGACTTTTAGAGTTGGATGTTCTTTTAAAAGAAAAATGTTATCAAACAAATAATTTAAATTTATGGAAAAGGTATTTTCTTGCCAATAAAACAAATCTTAGTATCTACTAGTTTCGGTTTAATACCATCTTCAGGATACTGTGTCGGGAGGAAATTATTTTAAAAAAACAGATTCAAACAGTAGTGGATCTGTTTTTGGAAGATGGAAGGTGGTAATTGGAAGCAACCAATATTTTACGACTACGATTGTAAGATGACTAAGCAGTTATTACTTGAAATTATAAGAAAAGTTGAGAACGTGGGTTACTCTGTATATGCCATAAATAGTGACTTGGGGGGCAGCAACAGAGGACTTTGGTCCGATTTAGAAATTTCTGTGGAAAAAACATGGTTTCGAAATCCAGTAAATGACAAGAATGTTTATGTTTTTGCAGATAATCCCCATATGATCAAACTTTTGCGTAACCATTTTATTGATACGGGTTTCGCATATGAAGGTAAGTTAATTACTGCAAAACCTATAGTAGAACTTCTAAAAAATACAAGAAACTTAGATTTAAATATTTCCCATAAAATAAATGAAAGCTTTTTGACTGTTAAAGGTGCCCAACGTCAAAAAGTGAAATTAGCTACCAAATTATTCTCTCACACTATTTCTAAAGCCATCTCAAGACTGGGTACTTTAGGTTTATATAAAACAGAATAATTGGATGGAGTGTTCCGAATTATTGAAAATCACAAACGACTGGTTTGATATTTTCAACACTAAGATTGCTGCTACTGATTCACGAGATAGAACCAAAGCTTATGGTTTAAATTTGAACGAACAAAATGCTATTTTAGCTAAGATGTCAAAAACTATAGAAAATTTAAGAAAACCGAATTCAAAAACATTATTGCCTTTTCAAAAGAGAATTTTTATCAGCATTTGTTCATTAAAGCTACTCTTTCAAGATTTAAAAACTGATTATAATATAAAATATTTTCTAACTTACCATCTGAACCAAGATCCTCTAGAAGGCTTTTTTTTCAATAATAAGATCAATTGGTGGCCTTTACGACCATCCAACAGCCTTGCAGTTTAAATATAGGCTAAGAAACTACATTATGGGTAGAAATGATGAAGTTATTTCAGAATCATCAAATGTGATGCCCGATGATGTTCCAGTTCCAAATATTGCAACTACATCAAGCATACACATTTTACCGGTAATATGTTCAGCAATTTGGATATTCCAGAAAATGTCCAAGATGAAAATATTATCGGTAACGAGTTATCGGAATTGCAATACGATGGCTTGGAAAATATAGCCGGATTTATAGCTTTTAAATTAAAAAAAGAAAATCTTGGTTATATTCCCAAAGAAGAAGTTTCCTTTACATGGATAAACCATCTTTCTGAAGGTGGTTTAATGAAACCAACTGAAGATTTTTTAACGAAATGTAAATTTATGGAATCTTTTTTTACAAAAATTAATGGAGATGGCTTATTAACTTGTGGGGGTTTTATAAAAAAATCTTTTAAATCTTCTGAACACATAAAATTAAGCATAGAAGCAAAGTCATTGTTTTATGGATGCAAAATGTTCTTCAGAATTAGAATTTTAAATAATAAATTTAAAGAAGAATCGCATGTCAGGAAAAGAAAGTTTTTAAAAATAACAACGTAATTTTTTTTTTAATTTTGTATTATTTCCGTACTATTTGATTTTTTTTTTTCATTTATACTTTGTAATATAATAATAAATAAATTTACATAACCTAATTTTTTGAAAAATAATAAAATATCTAACTGATAAGATGATTTAATTAATTTTTTAAATGGTTTAAATTGAATATTTTGTGGTATATTATTTATATCATATATTTATCTACGATCAAATTAATTTATTATATTTTTTTAACTTATATTCCAAAATAGAATATTCATTTTATAAAATATCCAGTTGAATTTCTATTTACTGAATTATAAATATCTAATCGTTACAATTTTAAGATAAATTTCACGTCTTTTAATGCAGAATTTGCGTCTTGGGCAATGAACTCTTTATTCAATGGTCTTGGGTCACTGAGTGACGTCATGCGCGGCGAAGTCTAAAATGCGTTCACCAAGTGAGCATATCTTTAAAGTTATAGTATCATGGGTGGCGGTTATCAAATTTAATCTGTACTTTTACCTCGGTGCAACGGAATAACCGTCAATTACCAAAATAACTTACAGTTAAAAGTTTAACTGTCAGTGGTGCAAATTGGCATAAGTTCAATGGAGAATCGCAATCTTGGTTAGAATTCAAAAACATTTTCTTAAGTTTAATTCACGAAAATGATCAATTAAACGCAGTACAAAAACTCCATTATCTTAAAGCGAGTTTAACAGACGCAGCTACAGATGTGATAACTTCTCTGAGTTTCACGGCCGAAAACTATAGCATAGCTTGGGACATGTTGATTTCACGGTTTGATCAATCACGATTGATTATATCACTACCACTGTGCAAGACTCACTTAAATGTGAAAACTACTGCAACTTGACAAAGCTCGAAAGAATTGTAGCTTATTGTCTGCGCTTTAGGAAAAATTTTCCATGCACAGGGAAGAGCGTACTTGCGGTCCTTTAACAGCAAGGGAAATTAAAATTTCTTTCAACTTATTGGTAAAAATTTCACAATGCGACTTTTACTTTTAGTAGCGCGTGAGCATCTTAGAATGCTTCACGCAGGTCCTCAACTCTTAATGTCGACCTTACGTGACAGATTTTGGATCACTTCCTGTAGAAATTTAGTCAAACAAACTGTGCATCAATGTGTCAATGTGACTTGCTTTCGCGTTTCACCTAAGGTAACTCAACCTATTATGGGAAACTTACCTACAGCTCGTATTCAATCTACCTTTCCGTTCTTTCACACTGGTATTGACTATGCTGGTCCTATACTTATTAAGGATCGTAAAGGTCGTGGCTCAAAAATTACCAAATCATATCTTTGTTTGTACATCTGTTTTGCTACCAAGGCTGTGCATCTCGAACTGGTTACCGAGTTGTCAACTGAACTATTTATGCTATCGTTGAAACTACATATTTACTCCGATAACGGCACAAATTTTGTAGAAGCTAACCATCAGTTGCTCGAACTAGGTAAATTTTTAAAGAAAAACGAATCAAACATTTCTGAACTTGTGGCTAACCAAGGAATAAACTGGAACTTCATTCCTGCTCACGGTCCCCATTTTCTAGGCTTGTGGGAAGCTGTGTATAAAGTCTTGTAAATCACCCTTAAAAAGAGTCATTGGTAATCATGTTTTTACGTATGAGGAATTTTGTACTTTGCTGTACCAAGTAGGATCCGTCCTCCATTCTCGACCTATTTCCCCATTGTCCTCTGATCCCAATGACTTGCAGCCGTTAAACCCAGGATACTTTTTGGTTGGACGTTCCCTATCTGCACTTCCGGATTCAGATGTCACGCTCATAGCGGAAAACCGTTTGGATCAATTTCAGACAATCCAAAGGCACTTGCAACATCTATGAAAACGCTGGAGTAAGAAATACATTTCTGAGCTACAGCAACGGGTTAAATGGAAATCACATCACTCCGACTTAACCAACGATTTTCTCGTCATCATCAAGGAAGAAAACTTACCGTAGCTGAAGTGGAAACTTGGTCGAGTCATTAAGGTACTTCCTGGTCTCGATGGCATCAATCGAGTTGCTACACTTAAAACAACTACCGGCATCTTGAAGAGAGCTTTTTCGAAGCTTTGCCCTCTACCTAGTGCGGAAGTGTTGTGAATTTCATAGAGCCTTTTTTTGTGATAAGCTTTCGTAAAAAGCTGCAGTGATTGTCGTTTTCCTTTTAGAACATTACTTTTTTTACCCTTATCGAATTTATATGTTACATGTTTTATCTCAGGTCTTACTTTTTTATATTTATGTTTCCATTTTACTCTTGTACAGGGTGGGCCAATTTTTCTTTTTTCGAGAAAAGCTTAATGGCGAAATCCAGAATTTGCTATCTTTTTTTGTTTTGGAGTTATAGCCAAAAGTTCGAATTTTCGACTTTATCGAAATGTCGATATCTCGGTTGTTTTTAAAGTTATCAAAAAAATGTTAACACTTTCTTCGGGCACTTTTTTAAGATCAATAAAATGAGCTAAAGACATTTTAAATATCTATCTCAATTTCAGAGTTATAACATAAACTTGTGTTTTTTTAAATGGAAACCATAGTTGAAAATGATATTTTTAAATAGCGTTTTTTATCCTCTTTTCAACAATATAAATATAACATGATATATTATAACAACAAAAATATTATAAAATATTATAGAAAACCGAAAATTTAAATATAATAATAACATTTTTAGTAAAAAACAACCAAAATTTTAAATTCTAACAAAAATTAAATTAAAGATCACACCGCAGTCTATTGTTTTTAATACTTAATTTGGTTAAAACAAAACACTACCAAAACCATTATTGAAATTTAAAACATTTACACTAATTTGCGCCATCCATTTTTTCTTAACTCTTAAGCTGGATTTATAGTTTGACGGACTGTAAGCATAGACGCACTGCAAAAAAATCAACTATAGAATTTATGTACTCTTGTTTATAAATGAACGTAAACGCATGACGCAGCGTAAGTGAAACGGACTGGAACGGAAGAGATAACCAACTTTCATCTTTTGCAGTGCGTTTCTTGCGTCCGGCCAATCAAAAGAAAGAATTTTGTGTGACGTGGCTGTCACTATCAGCAAATACCTTAAAGATTAATACCGGTCACTCCCAGGAAAAACGTGCGACAAGTCGACTACAACGCCTCTATACGGTTGGGAGTGATACTTTATTATTAAATATTTTAATTTTGTTTCAAATTTTGCGGGTTGGCGTGAAATTAGCTTTAGTGAAACAATTAAATAAATTAATTAACGAACAATGTCAGGCAAAGGTGGATTTATTTGTGCAATATTTAAAATTGCAGGCAATTCTTCACTCCTAGCCGGTTGGTGGCGCTATTGTCGTTGTCGCAATAATACATACGTAAAATAACCGAACTGTCCGGTATTAATCTTTAAGGTATTTGCTATCAGCTGTTCCTTCTTACATGTGCGCTCCTCTCCATTTAAGTAAAGTTGTTTGTAGTATTTCTGTTTTATTATTAAGTTTTTTGTGTTATTATTAGTATTTCTGTTTTATTAATTACTTATTTGTTAAAATGTGCGGTAAGTAATACTTTCAAAAAAAAAGAATTCTCATAATTTAATTTTAATATTTTAGATAAATACGAAATGTTAATAAATTTGATTCGAGGTTATCCACACCTGTACGATAAATCGAACCGAAATTTTAAAGATGCCGAAATGAAGCTTAATAGTTGGAAACAAATTTCAGAAGATCTGCAAATGACCGGTATGTTTATCTAGTTTAAATGAATCGAAGTAAACGACCTAATTATTGGATTCTTGCACTGCTTGTAAATATGCATTTTTTACATTTTATTATGTTTTTAGTGCAAGATTGCCAGAGAATCTGGCTGAATTTAAAAAACAAGTTTGGAAGAGAGAAAAAGGCATTGCCTTCTGGTTCCGGAGCCCCTGTTACGCCACAATGGGAGTACCTAGATTCAATGTCATTTTTAAATGCATTCGTTAAGCCCAGAAAGTGAGTATAGGATTAAAGAAACAGCTAGATGATTAAATAACTAAAATAACAACTTTTTAGTACACATACAACAACACCAAAAGTGTTAAAACCCACTACGACTACCACTTTTTGTGATCCACCGATACAATCACCAATTTTTATCGATTTGTCAAGCGGCTGCTCAAGGGGTTGGTCAAATTCAACCATGGTTGAAAACCCTTTGGGCTCGTCCACACAGGATAATATGCTTTCACCAAATAATGCCAATGAAAATGAAGAATGTTCAAGAAGAAATGTTCAAGATGATTTCAGATATGAAGAAAATTTATTTGTACAATTAAAAGAATTAGAGGAACCGGCACCGACTGCAAATTCTGAAACGGTGCAGATTGGTAGTAAAGGTAATGATTAATTTAAATAAACAATAAATTTTATTTGAATCTTATCACTATAAATACAAATTTGACAAACAATACAACTTTTCATGCTTATTGCACACGATACATTGTTTTAATTATAGGGAAGAATAAAAACAAAATAAAGGAAGCCGATGATACATGTAAGGAGATCGTTGATGTTGCAAAATCAATCACCCTTCAACTGAAATCCCTGGCAGAAAAACGCCAAGAGCCAAAAACGTCGGCAGATGTATTGGGGGAATACATTACAACAATTTTAAAGGAAATGCCTCCCGAGAAGCAGAAAATTAAGAGAAGAAGACTTCTGGAAGTTTTAGAAGACGATTGAGAATAAAATTAATTTAAATAAAATGTACAATTTTTATTACAAGTTACCTATCATATTTACATTGTATAACAACAATAATTGGTGTTATCGGGGTTCTCTTCCTCTCAATACCCTCTCTAATTGCCACGAAACTTCTCCTTGAGGTGATACAAAATAGTCTGTCATGGTATCTCTTAACCCTAATTCATCCGACTAGCATTGTTGGCTGACAAACGTCCAACTGACTGTAGCGGATCATCAACATCATTTCGCCACATACCGTTTACTTCATCTCCACCATCGACATACCCCGGAGGACAATAATGAGTTGCATCGGTCCTTCCTTTAGTTTTGAGTATACAATAATTATGGAGAACCACACATGCTTTCACAATATTGTCTACATTCTTCACATCGGCAATAATAGTTAGCTTGAGAATTCGCCATCTGGCCACTAAAATTCCAAACGTGTTTTCAATAATTCTACGGGCCCTCGACAGTCTTTAATTAAAAATCTGCTGTTTGAGAGTTAGGTTGGTTTTTGCATATGGATGCATTATGTACTGCTTTAGGGGGAAAGCTTCATCAGAAACCAACACATACGGAAATTTAATATTGGTGTTGGGAATTTCATTAGCCAAAGGAAAATTAAATGTTTGTGATTCCAGACGCTCACCAAACACGCTATGCCTAAAAATACCCCCATCACTTTGGGATCCATAAGCCCCAATATCTACCAAAGTAAATACATAATTGGCATCACAGGCTGCCATCAACACAATACTAAATGTTTTCTTGTAATTGAAGAAAAGGGACCCTTTGAAAATAATGGAAAATAACTCATTTTAAAATAAAAATTAGTATGGTACTTAGCCCACCATAATTTGGTTCATACAAAAAATTGAAAATATTTCAAAATAAAATGGGTCGTGTTTTATAAAGTTTTTATCAAATAATCTCAAAATTATTTTTTTGGCACTAAGCCCATTATATACTTCAAGTCTTCAATTATGCAAAGTGTGTATTTTTAATTATTGCATTCCTATAAATGCGAGAACTTTTTACTTGATATGATTATCGTTGTCTAATTTAAACGATTTGAAAACAATTTACCATCGAATTCCAGAACTTTATTAAAAACTCCTCGACATTGTCATTTAAAATTTGTAGAACCTGGTCAATATTACCAATTTGGAATTTTTAATACTGTCGAAAAGTTGCTTGACAAGCACAACTCCTGCGATGACATGCAGGTCATAAAAATTTGTATAAATATTGATGGATTACCCCTTTCTAAAAGTTCAAGCAGTCAATTATATTATCCTAAATTATGTAATTTGTATGACAACCCAGAAACTGTAGAAATAATCGGTATATACAATCATATTATATGGACAGGATAATCCAAAAGATGCCAATGTATTTATTCAAGATTTTATTACTGAAGCAGTTTTTCTCACAAACAATGGCTTTAATTACAACAAACGAATTATCCTTTTAATGTGAATGCTTAAATTTGCGATGTGCCAGCGAAAGTGTCGAATTCAAGGCACATTATGACCACAACCGCATCTGGTTTTTGAAAACTGAGAATTTATGTCATCTTACTAATATAGAATTTAGAAATAAAGAAGATCAAGAACATCACAATGGAGTTACATTGATTGAAGATTTACCAAACTTTAATATTATAGAATATCTACAGCTAATTATAAGATAGCTAAATATTTTGCAAACGACGGTGGCAGGTATGAATTATCGCATCGATGCTATAGAGGCAAAGCAGGTCACTTCTCAGACCACCCAAGAAGAAGAGAAGAGTTCATTATACAAATCTGTACCGTATTTGCCGTTAAACTGTGGAACTGATTTCGTCAACTTCGAAAACTATTTGTCTCAAGAAGATAACATGAAGAATGCTGTAAGTAAAATTTTTTTTTATAGTATTGAGTAATAATGTTACTATTTGTCTTATTAAGTCTAGTGTAGATACTTATAATTAATCATAAAATTAATTTTTTCGTCTTTTGGTGAAAAACGCATATGATTTCATCAACAGATCTACCGGAAAACTTATTACGAACCGCTTTTGTGGAGCGGAATACAGTTATATTGGGAAGCGAGAGAAAAAAGCATTGCATTTGCCAAATGAGTTGTTAACAAGTAAGTAATAATATGTCATTTTAATATAAATTTAATGTAACTTTTATTTTAGAATCTACCATAAAGTTACTCAAATATGACCGTAAAGGATGTTGAGTTGGTCATTTCAAAATGGATTAGAAGATGCTCTGAAAGGGGGAAAAAAGAAAATGTATAAAAAAGAATAATTAAAAAAATATGTTATTTTTTTGATTGTTGACATTGTAATTATTTTACTAATTAGAAATAATTTATTAAAAAGATATCGGTATGACATTGCACGTACCGTATACGTACCCAGGTTGTAAGAATAGGGTACCTCCGTTATTCGTACAAATTTGTAGGTATCTCGAGCAATGAATATCAACTCAGTTTAAAATCAAGCAACTGCGTTTAAAAATATTTTAATAGTTTTGCATTCAATTTAATAAAATATGTAGCCAAATTAATGTCGACCCCGCATAATATTAACAAAATAGTAAATTCAAATCTGTGAAATTTTGCTTGCACTTCCTTAGTCCACTCTCGGTATGAATTTTTACACATAAACATATTGTATTTTTGTATTGAAAAACAATTACAACCGTCTAAACTCAAGCGATGACCAAACATGTGTGCAAATTAAATATAGGTTAGATATCTCACGAGTAGATAAAAATTTTTGCTTAAATAAAAACTTAAAAGTAAGAAAAATAATTAAGTACTTACACAGTAACACTCCTACAAAATAATTGATTCTTGGTTTTTGAATTTATCCCACATCGTATCATTTTGATCATCTTCTCAGTTTATCCAAATTGGAATAGCCTGCCACCACTTTCACATCACTTTGGTTCTACAAAAATTAATAAATGAGAAAAGCTCGTTAACCAAGAATCAATGTAGGACTCGGTGTCATAGCTAACTAACGTATAAACTTGCCTTGAAGAGCCCCCATTTTGAAAATCCATCTTTTACATACACACATACACATAAATATGACTTACCTGGAGGTTATCACAGTTGATTAAATTTTACTTATAGATGCAAAAGCATATTTCATATGAAACAGTAATACAGGAATCACAAAATATTACATCTAACCGCACTTATCGCCAGCCCTGCTTATCGCAATGACAGATTACTGTTTGGCAGTGGCTCTTATACCGGAGCCACACTGACTGTGGTTGTACGTATAGTGACTAGTATAGATAGGATAGATGTAGTTGTTTGCAAAGCCAGTAGCAGTGATTTGTTTTATCTAATACCTAGTTTACACATGCAATGATTTATGTCTATATTCATAAACAAAGCCTTACTGATACTTAATACTCAGCTTTTTAAATTGACCCTTATCAACCTAGTAAATAAAGTTGCATCAAAAACAAATTCGACGTGAAATGCCTTACTTAGAACTTAATACTTGTCTATGAAAAAGGCGTTTAGTGTACCACTAAAGGCTTACACGAGAGCCCAATTGAGCCCAATAGCAGGAATGATCCCTCCAATCATAACGAAGCAAAGCGTGCTAGCGAATTATGTTTTCAAATTATTGTTGTAAACCAAAACTAATCTTTGCCTTATTTTCTGTGTAATTGTAATAACAAAAATCGTTATTTCGAGTCAAAAAATAAAAATTTAGGATTAAAAAAGCGGAGATCAATTGCTTCAGGCAGCAACATAATCGTGACTTGTTTTTAAATGTTCCCGAAAATTACTAAGGGTAGAACCCACAAATCTGACAAATTTGTTTTTAGATAATATATGTGATAAAATAAACCAAACAGAACAAACAATTTAATAATTAAAGTCATCGTGACGTTAACCCAATGCAAGTATGTAAACAAAACACAAACACAAACATGTAAAAATAAATTCCAACATGCTGCTCTCATTGCTTCTTAATTAGCTTCATTCTGATTGGAGGGATCATTCCTGCTATTAGGCCCTCGTCAAGGTAAGAACATGGACTAGCGACGGGGTCCGGCAGTAATCTACGGTCTCAGAATTCGACAAATTTTTTTGAAAAAAGGGTAGTATAAATAGGCTATATTACACATAACAATTATAAAATCTACGGAAACCCCGGTAGTTTTTCTAAAATTTTCATATATATTTTCTTTAAGGAGAAGTCTGTGAGTTTTACTTAACAAATTAATCGTCAAGTTTTTTTCGAATTACGAACAAATGGTGAAGTTTAGGGCGCCCCGATTCTCGCTCGGGCGCTCCCAGTCGATTTCACAGGTGCAGGACTCGCTAAAAACATGCCTGAAGTGTGACCGAACTCGAAAGTAACAGAATTCGAAGAAATTCTTAGTTTTCATGCTAAATTCGGCAACAATTAACCGAATACATATTTGTATTCCATAAGTAGATACATATTTTCGTCCCTAAGATTGTTTTGTAACCCCCTCCCCGCCTCAAATGGCACGGCACGCCACTGGTTTACACATTAGATTTTAAAATAAAGCCGCCATTTAAAAAGGCCATTTAACTGTAAAAAACCATGTTAAAACAATTATTATGAATTAAATTATTGCGAGATCACTGGCGTACCGCGTACAAAGAGCTTTGACCACCCGAAACGATCTTAAGATCCCCCCCCCCGCCAAAGCCATTATTAATATTACTGATATTACTCAGGGCATCACCGCATCATTAAAATGTTTAAACAAATTAACTCTGCTAGTTGAAAATAAAAATGATGATCTCATCTTCCCCAAAAACAAAATAAAAGAAACAAAATATTTCACTCAAATACAAATCAACTAAAAATTAATCAATAGATCTCCTCTTCACATATAAATAGACTTATTTTTGTCTGTTAGCCTCGACTATATCAGTCGAAGGCAAACTCTCAACCCCAGTAGTCGGTTCATATCAAGAACTACTGAAATACCTCACAAAAAAATATTCTCTCGTTAAAACAAAAAGTTATATTTTCTTAATGCGTAGATATCAAAAAAAAATAATGAACCAAAGACAACAATTATTGCAAATTGAGCATTTACTGAAATAAAGAAATATTTTTAAAACTTAGTTGAATAATTGATGTGGCAGAGATGACCTCGAATAATCAAAACTCATATGTCCATCGATATTAATCGAAATTCCAGTTTTCAAAAATAACCGCCACTTCCACAAATTCGTACGATCCACGACTCTTCCGAAAAATAATTTAAGAAAACAATTTCACTTTTTCCAAGAATTTAATACCTATCAGGGAAAATTTAATACCTTTTCACAATTCAAAAAGAAAACCATCTTCTTCACTTTGAAAACACAATCAAAATGAAAACTTATTATCCCCTATGCGTAAACGATTTAAAAATAAAAATGAATCTTCATTACAAAAGAAGCAATACGAGCTTTCAGTTTTATTACTTTTATTTTGAACGGGTGGCAATAATAGGAACATTTTTCTGGGCAAAAGTAAAATCATAATGTGAATTACTTTCGTAAGTTATGGTTAAATATTAACTATAACATAAAAGATATTTCCACAAAACTGCACACAGTAATAGTCCATGAGCTGGCGTCAAAAAAATGCAAGAGTAGTCTTAAGGTTCATATTTTCAGATTGGGTTGCACTTTAGTAATAGAGATCCACTGTAAGAGTCAGCAGGTCAGCGGTCGGGACACCTGGATTTGGGACATTCGGAAATAAGGTTTAAAATTTAATCAGCATCTTTAGACTGTTCCCTGAAAGCTGAAAATTTGTATATAATCAGTGAATATAATATAGAACACATAAATTCAACAGTCTGACTGCCAAATAAAGGACAGTAATTGTGCAATGACCGAGCCTGCAATTTTAAAAATTGGCATATGCAATTATGATAGTTTAAGGCGTAAATTGCAATTATAATAATTAAATTTTACGGATCATTCTAAAATACGCATAAAAATTGTAAAAAAATGAATAAGAGTATTCGATTGGCTGTTGCTCATAAGCTTAACTCCGCTAATGCCGACCATTCAGAATCAGAATCATGAAATGACTTTTGTGGAATACCGGGCTGAGCCCACACTTCCTTAAAAATGACTGGCGAGAACCGCCTGGTTTGGCATCGGGTTGAGGAATTAGCACACAACCGTCCGTCGGGGAACTGCCGACTTTAGAGCCGTATCGAGACTGTCGACAGTTTGGCTCAGATGTGTGATGTGATGGGGTTACATGAACCCCATCGCAAAGGTCGCTGACAATGCGAATCATGCCATGCAGAATGGGTCCAAATACATGGCGGGGCCCAGCAACAGAAGGATAGAAGTTGTCTGTGAGGATAGAGTTGCCTGTAAAGCTTAGGCGAGGCGAGGTCCAGTCTTTTGAAGGAGGAAAATCAGTCTCTCCGAGAAAAGGCTCCCGCGCCGGGAGGCGCGTCCGGTGCCACCCATTTGTGGTGTTATATTATAAGAGCAGATAAATGCAAAGGCTAGCAAGTGAGAAGTACCTTATCGTAGGTGTTTAAGTTGGCAAAACTGTTTTAAGTTTTTGTGATTGGAAACAGAAAACGACAGCGTAATTCCATTTTTTACTTTTTGGTCAAAAAAAATAGTAAAAATTGTTAATGAAAACTGTTTAGATACTAAAACAAGTCACTAATTTTTTAATGGAACAATAAAAATTTAATTTCACTTTTTTCCCGGAAAATGTGAAAATTCAGAAAATTTTCTTTTGACAAAGTGCATTGTCGTTTGATATTTTTTTTGACTTTCCAAGTTGTTACCGTAACATAAAGGATTTAATAAAACTGTTTTTGTAGTCTGGGTGCCCACCGACAAAAAACAATGTGATACATACTCTCTTGAAACTTTTTGTATGTATTAAGGACACCTAGTCTACCAACTTTTTCCTCTGCGAAATTTATCAAAACCGCGGCTTTTTTCTTCTGCGTTGCTCAAAAGCTGCTTTTTACGGTGCCCAAAAAATTTATAGATACTATTTTTTTACCAATCATAGCCGCATGGGATAGCAATGGTACGCGCGAAACAAAATTTGTCCGACTAAAATCGACAAATGTTGAACTGTTAAGGGTGTCTACCACCCCAAACCTGCTAAATTATGGGCTTCCAAAAATGTATTGATAACCAGCTGATATTTTCAGGATCGATTAAGAAAAATATAAGGAATTAGATGGTATATAAGTCCGACAATTTTTTTTTCGAAATTAAACCCGAACACTAGCTAAGCAAACCTATTAACCTTATCAGCAACATTACTTAATATCTAGGACACTATTACTACAATACAATATTATCAATTACTTAATATACTACATCTCCCTTTTTGCAAGAATGGCTTTCACTATGACCACTTGTGAAAGACATTCCCGTTTCAAAATATTACATTAATTTTTTACTTAAACCTAATACTTATACGAGTATCTACAATTTTTCACTCTTTAAACAGTTTTACCCGATTTTTATGCACTATCACTGAATGTCCTTTCTCATTCCTTATAGTTATAGTACAATTCACGCCATCACAACTAACTACCGGGAATGGTCCTTTATACCAAGGTTCAAATTTAGTTCTTGTTTCATTACTAACTAATACTAAGTCCCCTGGCTTCACATTCAAAGTATTGGCTTTCTTATCAAATTCTGTTTTACGGTTTTCTTTAACTTTTTGCAAATAAGCATTAACACGACTATTATCTAATTGTAATCGATATTTAACTTCCGCGTAATAAGCATCTATATTATATACTGAGTCAACGGTCGTTCCCATTACCGAATAACACAGTTCATTTTTCTTACCAAAAACTAACTCAAAAGGTGTATAATTATGATATGCAATCGGTGTTGTGTTATAACAAAAACTATAATATTTAATCCAATCATCCCAATTAGTTTGATTACTATTAACATACTGTAGTGGGATTTCGTATTAAAAACGACTTACTGTCCTTCACCAGCTTAAATATTACCTCGGCTAGTCAGATAAACTCGGTGGATCAGAGACTTCAGGAGTGGATTCCTTTGGGAAACCCCGTTTGTTTTTATAGTAAATAATAATACCTTTTTGAACTCGGGAGAAAAAGTTTTATTTATAGGAATAAAGTAGCGACAATGTTCGCTTTTTGGCTTTAGTGTTTTTGTGTGTAAGGCCACTGATTGTAAAATTTTATTTACTAAAATTTTAATATTGTCTCTAAATTTTACGATCATGGACCACTGTGTAAATGTGAAAAGCAAAATTTCTACAATTTTGTCAAAAAATGAAATAAAGTTTTTAAAATAAATTTGATGTTTGCATGTACTAATTTTCTTAAATACCTTGAAGTGCTTCTTGATGGCTTCCGTCTTGTTGATAATTTTCAAGAAAATCTGTTGCATCCAATTCCAACGAATATCTGTTTGAATTAGCGTAACTCTGATCGCAGGTAAGCAAAATTTTTTATTTCGTTGTATTGGAAATACTGTAATCTAATTTACAACGATATCTTGAGATGAAATCTCTACCTAAAATGCCATCGACCGGTATTGGAAAATTTTCATCAACAATATGAAACGTACAATCAAGGGCATTTTTATTGATGTATTGTCATGTTTCATTTTGAACTCACATCTTTTGGTATAAATAAATTTTTTTAAAAACAGGGATTAATTTTGAAACTTTTAAATTAGATAAATTTTGTTATAAGAATATGAGATTTTTCTTTAATAAACTTTCATGATGATGAATAGTTCGGTTTCAATTTTTTTGATAACATTTAAGTTAAATTAAAAAGCACAGCTAGGAAAATTGGATTTAAATCTTCAGCAATTAAGAATAAGAAAGATGTTTTTGGTCCAAGATCTTTGAATGAGAAGACAAAATGCCAAATTTATCAAAGAAATCGATCGGTATTCTATCAGTTTTTATAAATTTTTAAAATAAAGTGTTTAAATCAACGAAAGTGATTAAAATTATAATGCGCCGAATCTGCAATCCCACCACTATAAATTCGAGTATTGGAGGTTTTCTAACTTACAAAAATCAAAGAGGGAGAAAAATTTAAAAGGTAATTCATTCTGGGTAAACCCGTCAACTTGTCAAGTTCGAAAATTTTAAAGCCCAGAGTCAAAAGTTTAAGATTTAAATTTTAATTGCAATTGAGAAATGCAATTGAATTATTTTACTTACCTGAAAATTACAAATTCAGAGTAAGAGTGTTTTGTGCAAATAATTTAAACAGAAAGAAGAAGAATCCCAAAATTTATTCACCACAGAAGGTGAAATGATAAAAACGTACAACAATAAACTAAAGAAAACTTCAAACAAATAGGGTGAGAACATTTTAAAAGCGCAGGAACGATTAATTTTACGTTAAGTGAAACCACGATAAAATTGATTTATTATAAAACTTGTATTTTTGCCATCAAAATTATAACTTTATCCAGATAGTAGAAAGAATTACTCAATCTTAAATATGATTAAAGTTACAATTCGATGAAATTGATTTATTTGGTAAACCGATGTAATACGGTATAAAATTAAAAACATCAAAAATTTAAAACTTTTTAAGAAATTCAAAATTTGCCTGGCTGTGAAATCTGTAAAATTTAAATTTGTTTAATATACGATTAAATTATAAATTAATTTGACTAACTTGCTTTAATTATTCAACATCAAAATAAGTTAAATAAGGAATCGCAAGCTTATAACAAGGGATGGATGTTCAAAAATTAGGTTTTCTTTAGCTTCAAAACAATTTTACGCATTTGGACATCGCAGTATATGACCGTGTCTGTATGTACAATAGATTCAGTGTAGTAACCTTCTGTTATTCCGTTAATTTTACAGATTTTTGATCTATATACTAACTGTTTTGGATTAATTTTGGTTCGCTTAAATAAACTAATATCAGCGCCTGTGTCAATTAAAAACATTATTTTATGATTCCCTGTCATTTCAGTTTCGACAAATACAAAATTTGAAAGTGTTAGGTCTAGATTAAGAATTTTTACATTTGTCCCAACGGATCCTGTTGGGACGCTACCGCGTTTCCCTGGTTCTCGACTGAATATGTTCTTACAACTCCATTTCGATTGTTATTATTAAATCTCTGTGCATTACCCGATCTAAAATCCCTAAAAGAATTTTGTCCTACAAATCGGTTAAATCTATTATTATTATAACCCTGAAATCTACCGCGACGCTCATTGTTTCGTCGGTAAGTATTTCGGAAATATCCCGAATTGCTCCTGTGATTTCCGCGGTTACTCGTATAAAAAACATTATTTGAATTGCTTTCACCCGTAATATTTATAAATTTAGTTAAAACTTCTTGGAAACTTGAAAAGCTACCGGCTTCCAGTATCCACCTGGTTTTTTTGCGAATCTGCATTTTTTTACATCGATTCCACCACTGTATTGGTGCTATATTTTTCGGCTGTTGTTGCTGGAACACCTTCGCTAATGTAAGCCCTTTTTAACTCAGAAGCTAGAACATCTATCTCCTCTGCATATTTAGTCACTTCTTTATTGGTTTGTTTTAACTTCAGTAGTTTTGCCGAGATAAACCTCGAATTTTCTTTACTTATTCCCTGTTTTAATTTGTTTATTATTTCCTCTAAAGAATCAGTGTCAGTTACCAAGTCTCGCGCTTTACCTGTAAGTTTAGTTTTAACAAAAGCAATTGCATTATTTTTATGTCCTTCCAGTGTTACTTTTTAGTAATTGTAACGCATCTAAAAATGATTGTAGCCTATTCTGTGAACCATCGAATTCAGTGGGTAAAATCTTACTTGCGAAATTGAAAAATTGTATCGATGACAACGCCATTTCTACTTTTAAATTTTGTTCATCTAAATTTGAATCTGAATCAGAATCTGTCCCACTTTCTGCTTTTATAGAAGAGTCAATCGGCATTGAACATGAAGTCGGTACTTTATAATTCACTTTTAACACTTTAAATGTCCGACGGACATGTTCCCTGATTTTTTTCAAAATCTCTTTTAATTATTATAACCTGATCTATTTCTAAGGAATTCCTAACTGAGCTTACTAAATTAACAAACTTATTAAAATTTATGATAACATTATTTCTAACCTCATCCCGCACTGATGCAGATTTCGGTACGTCCTTCTTTAGAACCCTTTTAGATTCTTTTGTAATCGCCGCATAAAACTGGGTTAACACCGCATATGTCTCTTCCCAGCTTGTCATTACCGAACCTCAACATACTTAACATACTAGTAACTTAATAAATATTTATACCCTTAACTACTCCTGTTGACTGTACGGACTGCTCCATACCATATGATGTACGTCCTTGTTGATTTCCAATCGCTTTGCTAAACTTTTAATGCTTGTACTGCAATGTTTCTGATTACATCTTTTTTCATACTCCGTCGATATTTCTTGTGTATCTTCAATAATAAAAACAATACTGCTACTGTAGTTAAAATAACCATAATTATTTTTATGTTTTTTTGACCACCTAGTAGTTGTTCATCAACTATAACATTGGTATTCACTCTCCGGTGTCCGTAACTTCGGATTCCTTTGATTTGGTTGTCCCCATTTTTTTTCGTTATTTTTAGATTAAACTTGCACAACACTTATACTATTTTTTTTTCAATTTTTACAACAAATTACACCATTTTTAACACAACATTGCACTCCAAAGCCCAACTGGCAAGATCGCCATGTAGTAACTCGGCGTTTACTTGATACTCTTTTATTGATAGTACTCAATACATCTATGTACTCCGATCATGACTACTCATCTCTACTCTAATAATTACAACTGCTACTTACTATGCAACTACCTCAATATATATTACAATACTACCTATTAACCTACATACTAAACCCAAACACTAGCTAAGCAAACCTATTAACCTTATCAGCAGTATTACTTAATATCTAGGACACTATTACTACAATACAATATTATTAATTACTTAATATATTATTTATTTAAGTTTTAATTATTATATTTAACTATAATATTTAAGTTCTTTCTATAGTTGTTGGAGCTGTATATTGTGAAATATTATTATAGAATAACACGATTAAAAAATAAGATACCTGTTATGTTTGATAATATATCTTGAAGAAAAGGACTTTGGAATCCATCGAACCAATAATGATGGTAGTTGCCGTCTATTATAGTCCACCCACAATTTTCCAGCTTCAAAGCCGTAGGACATCTCATGTAGGCATTACACCACACACTACTTATGTACATAGTTCTTTTTACTTGCTGTAGGAGCTCCTCTTTCGTTGGGGACTTACTTGAAGCATCCAATGCTTTCAATTTGCCTTCGGACACTGCCTCATTTGGTTTGTTACTGCTGAAAGCCTTTTCAAAAAGTTCCAATCTCCCAACGTTCACGTCATTTGTTTTCAGCGAATATATTTTACAGACGAAATCCTCCATGATGCAAAAAAGTTCATGGGAAACAGATATGTCGGATGGAGATAAGTCTACAATTTATGTGAGTGCTCGTTGAATTTTAATGTTTCTTTTTACAATATCAAACGGCCTTTTCTTCCCTTTTCTGAAAAATGCAGGATTATAATCTCTTGACAGCTGGTCACCAACATTCTCCTTCTTTTTGCTGGTGCTCATGTTGATAAAAATTTCCACGTTCGATTTCAGATACTTCATATTAGCGCTAACATGATAACGCAAATGTCTGAATCTGTACAGCGAACTTCGACTCTCTCGTTTTCATTTAACTGACATATATGGTATATAATTTTCGTATCAGCCTCTTAATGCATACAGGAGGAATTGTAGTCTATAGTCAGTTTCGCTGACTGATTCAAGGTATTAATTGAACCGGTAGCCAAAATTTCGCTATCGATTAACATGTTAGTCAACCCAGATCCGTGAATGAATTTACCAACAGCTTTGAAAAATGACAACATTATGGGAAAAGACCCTATTTGAATAAAAAGAGGTGCATACTCCTTTTCTGCAGCTAGTTTCCTGAAAGCAATTTTAGCAATTGCTAAATCATACGTGACATTGAAGTATTTCTTGCCACATTCCGAGGCAATTGCTAAGCTACGCCGCATGGTCTCTTTTATCACGGTGGGATCAGTTGGAGAATCGTTAATTTGAATCAAGTACTCGATTTTTTGAATATTACTATTATCTACAAAAATTTTTGCGTTATATCCGGTCCACATAGGAGTGTCTATAATCTGTAATTTGTGCGAGAGTGTCCATGAAAGAAACAGTCGGTTAATTAGTGCAATATTACCAGAAGGGTCTAAAGAACTTGTACAATTTTCAGTGCTTGCGAAAGTTTCATTACTAGATAAGGGCTCGGGACGTCTCTGCTTCGCGTCTCGTAAAAGTTGTAGGTCGTCCGGCTCGTATAATCTTGTATTGCCTATTCTTTGAAATATAGTATAAGTAGATAATTTTATAAATAAATAATTTTTAGCTTATTTTAGTTTTTGATGTGCCGCGGAATTCTAGGAAGAACTTTTGTGTGTCGTAGGTGAGAAAAGGTTGCGGAGCACTGATCTAGATGACGGAACTTTTGCTGGTAAAACTGACACGGTAGTAAGTTGACGACTTGAACAAACTACTCATACGTTGACTAGATTTTGGGTTACATTTGAATTTTTCCAAATGTGACATATACGTTAATGAAATCTTGACTTTGGAAAGAAAAGCAAGAAACCATAAATGATTTTGAGATGTTAAGTCCAAATTTAAAATTTTAAACAGTGAAAATTTCATTTTCTAAGGTGCCCCAATCAAGCGGTTCCCCCTCTGATAACTTTAAAGCATCAAAATATTTCAACACTTTCTGATTGTTTAAAAGAAATTATCCTCATATGGCTTTATTTATTTTAAAGCATTTTGGCTTTATTAATAATAATAATAATAATAATAAGGTTTATTTAGCCAAAACAATTTTCATCTTCTCTTTAACATGCATCGCTAATTCACTTTTGAAAGTTCTATAATTATTGCATTCTTTTATTGCAACCGGTAAACCATTATATTATAATGATAACAGCAATCCCATACAGAACAAGGAACCATGCGTTCTCTATGCCTTGTATTATAAGTAGAGACCGGATAAATAAGCACGACTTTTTGAAAAATAAGTGCTTAAAAAAAGCACGCTATTTTGCAAAAATAAGTTCGAATTATGTCAAAAAAAGTTATGAAAAAGTTAATAATTAAAACAAAAAAAGCAAAGCATGGCAGCTTAGACGGAATAATTCGAAAGAAATAAACCAAGCACTTTTGTACCTATTATTTAATCGGACACTTTTTTAGGTGACCCCTTTCAATTTTTCTCAAAATATGTTTCTGAGACCGTTGTAATACTCGTTCTTGATTTTTTAGTCAAGAAAATTTTTTTTTTATTTTAATTAAAATGTTTATAACATTGCGAGAGATGTACATATGGGCTCGTTTATTTTTAAAGTTTTTGATTTTCAATGTTCTTTAAAAAAATATATATGATTTTGATATAAATTATTGCGTTCACCGTTTATTTTTAGTTTAATGCGAAAAAGGTGTATCTGGCAATGCTAGATAAACAAAACGGAAAAGCTGACTGAAATCAGTTTAATAAAATCTATTTAATGCAGTTAAAATAGAGCAGGTAGAAAAATCATATTTTAGGGTACGTTTATGTTGGCGCTATGATAAGTGATAAGAGCGGAGAAATTTCTTAGCTGTAATTGCTGTTCTATGAATTAATATTGCCTTGCGGCCTGCTTCAACATAAAGTAGTCACATAATATTTCAACGTTTTGCTTTTCTCTGCTTCGCTAGTATCGCGGCTTTTAGCGCTTCACAGCTAGCTCATAACATCGCAGCTAGAAGTAGTTATCAAGAATAAAATAAGTCCTAAATAAGCACTAATATAAAATAATAAGCATATGAGTAAAAGCAAAAAAGCCAAACATTGCTGCTGAAGGCCAAAAAAATTAATTTTAAGTCAAAGTTAAATTTAAACTCGAAAATAAGTTCAAAATAAGCACAAAAGTAGAAAATAAGCGAAAAATCGCAAAAAAAGCAAAAAAAGCATGAAAAACTTTACGCTAAAATACATCTTTTTATGTAATTCGTCCAGATCTCAAATTTCAAAGAGCTGCTTTTAAAATTGATAATAAGCAAAAATGCTTAAAATCCGGTCTTTAATTATAAGTGTGCACTTCAGCTTATCAATCAAATATTTTGGAGCGATCCAATTTCTAACTTTGAAGATAAAATCCAACGCCCTGTATCTTATGTGCTGGTACACGCTCATCACATTTAAAGCATTTACCATATCTTTTATCGGCGTACATCTATTGCATTTCATGATAATTCTCATTGCTTTATTTTGTATTTTCTGTAACTGTTTAGTTTCCTCACCGTTTGCATTCAAAAATATCGCCGAGCAAAAACTAACATGAGGAATTATCAGTGATTTATAGAGCAAAACTCTTGTAGACACGCACAGACTGTCAGAGATACGTCTCAGGAAGAATACTTTTTGGGACATTTTCTTCATCACATATTTGAAAGGTTTTTTAAAATTCAAGCCCTCATCGATGATCACTCCCAAATACAATCAATGATAACTGATTCGCATGAATGGTATCTACGAAAACCCGACTGGTTATGCACAAGGATTTTGTTTATTTCACAGTATTCTTTTAATTGATCCAATACCTCTTGTTCTAAGATTTTTTCATATATGGGTACTAAGTTGATCGGTCTATGTTCCTCACACAATTCAGTATTTGCTACTTTAGGTACAGGTACTATGCACGATGTTCTCCATTTATCAGGAAAATTACCACTTTTCAATGACGCTTTCTCTACATTCAGGTAAAATTGTCCTACAACTTCGAACGAATTATTACTTATTATTTCGTATTAATAAGTGTATCCAAATCAGTGGTGTTTCTCAAATTCATAACGATCTCTCTTATCTTTTTTCATCTCAATCAATCTAAACTTATTCCATTCCCTAACATGCTTTACGTTATCTAAAACTCTTTCATAATTTCTATTTAGCGGAATTTTTGAGTTTAGATCTTCAATACTGTTAGGAAAAATTCATTAAACTTATTCGCTACAATCTTTTCATTTCTCTCTTCCTTTCCATGAAATTTAATTATATCTTGATGTGCTCTTACATTTTTACCTGGTAGCAATTTTTTTAGTTCATCCCACAACATTTTACTATTTTTATTTTCTGATACCAAATTGCTGTAATAATTTTTCTTACTTGTACGGATTGCATGGACTACCCCATTTCTACAACTCTTATATTTTTCCCAATCATTCAGGGTTTCAGTAAATTTGGCTTTTTTATATAACTCATCTCTCTCTGCTATCCACAACTTTTTGTGGAATTTATTTATAAGTCCGATAGTTCATATTATAAGTTATTAATTCTGTTATTGTTATTAATTTATAATTTATTGTAAAAAACAAAAATCATTGTTAGTAATTAATGAACTTGCTTAAAATTATACATTTGTAGATATATTGCCATGGCTTTTTCTTATAATTTTAATTTTTTATATCCCTGGTTTCGGCACCAAATAAATGAGATGATTTCAATAAAATTTATTTTTTCACCATCCCAATTTTAATTTACCAATTTCTTCCAAAATAACAAACTCAATAAAAAAAAACTCTCTTTATTCTCACACAATTATCAAAAATTATACCAGACGTACAAATTCACGTCTGGTCACTTCTACCATTTTGGCAAAAACCCTCGATATTCCCTTGCTTTCGCGCAAGTTCCTCGATACCAAAATTACCAACATAAATTTACAAAATTTAAATTTTCAACAAACACAGGGCATTTACAAATTTTATACACATGAAGTAAATAAAAACAACTCTAAACGGAAAAATCCATGACATTTAGTATAAAAAAATTATATAAATCATGCATTCATATAAAATTGTGATAATTATTTATTAATTATATTTAGAAATGAATAGCCCTATTTTTATTATAAAATTATAAATAATGCTTTTTTTATCAAAAGTATTAAATAACAAAATTGAAATTTTGAAATTTTAAATGGATAAGATAATAATATATTCAAATAGAAACAGAAAAATGTTTATCATAATAATTATGATATAATTAATACCGAGTTACACTACTTAAACCACGTATCAATAGATTTATGATTAGAAAAATTTTAGTTCATGCAAGTAGTATTTTAAATAATGGAAATCCAATTTTTTCAACAAAGAGCTTTGGTTACTGGAGCAAGTGGGGGTAAGTACTTGTACACTTAGTTTATTAGTTCTAATTTTTTAAATATATTTTTAGGTATTGGATGCGAAATTGTAAAGGAACTTGTAAAATGTAATGCCCAAGTAATCGCTCTTTATATGAATAAGGAAGGCTTAGGTAAAATAGACATTTCCGTGGAAAAAGGGAGGATTAATCGTTGATGACAAAATCAGTTTTTTATTATTTCGACGATAATAAATAGCGAAATAATTATCCCCTTTTTCACATGACTATAATATATTATGATATTGTCAGGCTAGGGGTTATTTAGCAAAAAAATTAATTGTAATATAAATGAATAATAATCATAATTGATATTCTTGTATATTGGTATATTTTAAGTATTTTAATTTTAGAATCCCTTAAGAAGGAACTGCCTTCAATCGAAATAGTAGTAGTAGATTTAACAGACTGGGCAGCCACAGAAGCAGCTGTGAAAAATATTTCCAGTGTAGATCTTTTAGTCAACTGTGCTGGTATAGCAATACCAGAGTTATTACTGGATACTCCACCGGAACATGTTAACAAGTAACTAAACATATTATTTTCATAACGTTCCAATAATTCAAAAATATTTTAGATTATTTGATGTTAATATTAAAGCTGTAATTAATTTAACTCAAATATTTACCAAACAATTAATCGAGAGAAACGCACCTGGATCTATCGTAAATATTTCTTCGCAAGCTTCTCTACGTGGATTGAAATTCCACAGTGTTTACTGTGCTTCCAAAGGGGCAGTCGATTCTTTCAGCAGAGCAGCGGCACTTGAACTAGGACCTTACAAGATCAGAGTTAATTGTGTTAATCCCACTTTTACTATGACTGCAATAGATCGATTGAATTGGAGCGATCCAAAAAAAGCAGGTCCTGTGTTGGCAAGGATTCCATTAGGAAGGTAAATATTCACGTATTTCTGATTATTATCACGTAAACATCTCGAAACTTTTATATAAGACTAATTTAAATATTTTAATAATTGGCCCGTAAAAAACTCTATTACGTAATAGGTAATAGTGTCATTTATTCTAAATATTTTTCTATTCGAGACATTATTATCTTTAAAACAAAAAAAAAATTCTTAACAAAATTTTAAAATATTAGTGAAATTATTTTTGTTTACAGATTTGGAGAAGTACAAGAAGTAGTAAATGCTGTAATTTTTCTCTTAAGCGATAAAGCTAGCATGATTACAGGAACAAGCTTACCAGTTGATGGTGGATTTGTATCGAATTAAAACTTTCCACGCCAAATCGAACACCATTTTGCGTTTGGATCTCCGATTTTATTGAAATTTTTTTGTGTTAATTAGTATTGGTTAAAACTAGCCTCCATAATGTTTTTTTCGAACCTTTTGCGAGATATTAATTTTTCAAAAATTACGTAACTTTTGTTAAAAATATTGGAAAAATTTGAAAACGATATTATTATATGATTTTCAAGTTTAAAAGTTAAATCGTCATTTTAAATCAAGTATGTACTGATCTATTTTTTCAAAAAATTTTGTAAAACCTTCGGGCGACTCCAGACGGTTTTCCCAACCCCTGACATTGTCAAATCTCGGATCCCAGCTTTCGAATTTCGTCATTTTTCGATTTTCAATTTCTACTCGTAAGCCAATAGAGTGGCTAATGCATAATAGAACGATGTCCATGGAGGCCGTGCTGGTATTGGCAGGTACACTACCGGTAGACCTGCAGGCCGGAGAAAGGGCGATAACCCACTCCGGACATATAAGTCAGGACACCCTGGACAAATGACAGAGCAGATGGGATTATATTTACTCTGTCTCATCTACTACTTTGTTTTTTTATTTCTCATTCATCTTTTTTAATTCTATGTTCTGCTTTCTTTATTTTTCTTATTATTTCTTCTTATAACTTATTCTTCTTCCCCTTCTACAATTTATATAACATGCGCTCTTCGTTTGTGTTGAGCTATTTCAATCTTCATTTTTCCATCTTTTAATAATGTTCGTTAAACAATCCCTTATCTCTATTTACTTGCCTTTACACAGTATGCGATATTATCAAATTCTTCGTCTACTTTACTTTTTTTTTACAATACAATTTATTCTGTTGGATCATTTTCTAATACCCTACATCAACTCTCTCCCCGTTTCCATTTCATTTCTCGCCAATGCCCATGCTTTTTTGTATTTCTTTTTCTATGTTGTTCAGGCCGTTTCCGATGTAAATCTTTGCACCTTGAAGTTTATTTTTATTTTCAATTACAATTCTTTTCTGCTTGTAGTCTTTCAATATTACCACAACTGCAATCTATTTTGAATCTTCAGTTTAAAGAATTCTTCGATTTTTTCGCGGGTTACATTTCCATTTATTGGTAGATTTTTTATAATTATTATGTTTTCCTATCTAGTTCCTTTTCTTCCCTGTCTAATCTTGCTATATTTCTTCTTGTTTATTTATTCTTTCCTCTAATTTCCCAATCATTCAGCATTTCTTTTATTTCTTTAGTCTCCTTTTTATTTTCTCCAAAACCGTATTTTACTTCTTATGCCAAATTTGCCATCATTTCCTTTAGGTTTTCCATACGATTTGTTACCGCAATTACCTTATTTCGTGATTTTGCCGAAAGATCTCTCTCCTTTCTTTACTTATGTTCCTTTCTTTCTTTTTCTATTAATGTAATCCTTTATTGATGGTAAACTACTTGTTCTTCCTCTATTTTGTTGCTGCTCTTGTTTGATTGCGCTACACATGGACAACCAAACTTTATATATTTGTTACGTCTTCTATGTATCTATAGAGTCAATACGAAAAGAGTCAATTTCTCGGAGATGTTATATATTCGTATTATATAATCAAGAGTCTATTTTTGTGTAAACTCAATATTGAGTGATTCATTAATGATGATGAATGAAATTTTGGCAAAAAGCTCAAGATGCAAGAAAAATATTCAAGTATCAGCAGAGAACTAGCCTGTGCAACAATTATTTTGTATACCATTTGGTAAATAAGAGTAAAAAATTTTTATTTCGAGTAATTCTCCTTTCCAAAATTTCTCGTTTGGATAAGCGCGACGCATTTGCGCATACGGTGAAGAAGCAGACTTCACTCTCTGTCGATTCTATGTTGTGTTAACATATTACTTTATTTGGAAAACTTAGTTAACTACATAACTTTAAATTTCCATAAGAACCGAACATCGGGTAAAAGTCAACAAAATTTTAGTTTTGATATTGGGTTATTTATTTTCTATTTCGAACATCAGGTTCTCAGTAGGAGAATAAAGCTAGTTGAATTGAAGATTCAAGACTGTCGTTTCGAAAGTTTTATAGTTCGAGTTTCGCCAATTGTGTTCATTAGACTGTATACTTTTTGTTTTGGAGGAACCATTTAATCTCAAAGTTTCGTTCCATCATCTAGAGGAACGCAAAATTGTATCAAACTTTGGAATATCCTATCAGTTCAGGTTTATACCGACGCGACGCCAAGTGGAGTTTCAAGATCGTATAACTAGTTTTTTTTATGCGCAAAAGAATTTGTATATTTTTCGACGCACCTGAAGAATTAGTCAAGCCATCCTTTGTGGGGGGGGGGGGGGGGAAGAATCATATTTTGTTGTTGCAAATTTATTTAAATTTTAATATCTATGTGAATAAGTTGGGTTTGATTTAGCAGGACGGATTGGAGAAAATTGTAATAATTGTATTAAATCTTTATTAAGATTAATGCAAACCTGCCAGGCACATACATAACTATCTGCGAGCTGAGTAAATTTAAATTGTGCTTAAAATATTAATTTTGGGTTATTATACTATTCAACCTGAGAATGTCCCCGCCTGTTGAAGCAAATTTTATAAAGTCAGTGGCGCCGTTACCGGCCGGCATAGAGTTAACCGGAGGATAAGCAAAAATTATTTTTTGCGACTTTTTTGGTTATATGTACCTTTCTGCCAAACAACGATCAAAGTAAGCGTCTGACAGAAAATTTATGTCATATATTTTTAAAATACATAATATTTACTACAACTTGAGATTAAAATAGTATATTCTGTAACAACTAACAAGTTTGGAGTTAAGGGAAATTCCGCCCTGGAACCCGAGCCCACATGTTATATCGTTGAAAAGAGGATTAAAAAAACATTTTCAACTATGGTTTCCATTTAAAAAAACACAAGTTTTTATTATAATTCTGAAAATAAGATAAAAATGTACCCGAAAAAAGTGTTAACATTTTTTTGATAACTTGAAAAACAACCGAGATATCAACATTTATCGAGAAGTCGAAAAATAGCTTGTAAGTCTTCTTTACATCCAAGTTGGTAGCGTTTTCAAGTTCCTTCAGCAGTTCTTCGGCACTGGGTTCTTGATCCAGTCAGGGACTGGAAATTTGTCGTATTTATAATTTCCGAGGGGGGATTGCTGAAAAATAACCAAAATATTGAAAGAAAATAATTATGTAGGTATTTAGTAAGGTTTGGTGGGGACCGTGGCCACCATGGCCCTCCCCTTATAACCGCTTTTAAACGAGATGAACTGCATTATTACGAAAAGAGGGACAATCAAATCAACATATAAACTTACAATTAAAATTCAATCACTTCTGAAATTAATAATTTTAAAGAACTGAGTATTTACGATAATTTACAAAATAATTTATTTATAAATACATTTTTGTTACTACAGCTACAAAAATTGTGGTGATGAAGATTGAAGGCGCAATAAAAGAAGAGGACGAATTGCAATTATCTTTGTCGCACACTTTGCAGTTAGCAAATAAACCATCATCGCAAGGTTTTGTGTTTTTATTTATACATTCCAACTTGTAAGGTGTTTCTATTTATTTAAAAAAATACAATAATTAGTAAAATGATTATAAAAGTCCTATTCAACTTACTATCCTTATACCTAATGGACAAACAACTATCTTCGTTTGCTCCGCAATTAATGTCGGTTGCTACAGTTTCTTTGCATCTGTTGTTGCCTGTGGGTATGCCCAATGAGTCACATGTATGACACTTACGACTTGAAACTAAAAAAAAATTATTATTATATTTTTGATAGATATAATAGGCGCGGTCTATTTGCGAAAAAAACAGATCTTTCTAACGATAAGGATGTATAGGAAATGCAATCGGAGACAAAAGTATGTAAAAATTGTACGGTGAGTATTGTCAGTATGGTAAATACGTTAGTAATTTTTTTGGCAAAATATTTTTCTAAACTTCCGCATAATCAAATGTCTACTATTGCTGCTTTGAGGTCTAGAATCATTTGAAGTTTGTCAACATAGAATTTTCCCTTCCGGTACTGAACCAATTTCATCAAACTGTTTTAGTTAAATTTTAATTCTCCCACGAGAAGGTGCACTTCTTCTAGCCAAAATTTCACGAATTTTGCGAAAATTACAACTAAAAAATTTCCGCAATTTCGGTGATGTGGTTTCCAATAAATATACATTTATCCATTGTGTAACATTCTATGGTCAAACGGCAATATTTGTAGATGAGATAATGCCAAATATGAGTGTTGTTAAATCTACAGAGCGGAAAAGCCGACCAATGCAAAATGACACTTTTTAATTTGGAATTTACTTTTTAAATTCATATAAAATTTCATAACTCCAATATAATCAAACTAATCCACCAAAAAATAATTTGCTTTCATATGAGCAGTTATTAAAAATGTATACATGTAATAAATTAATATAATTACCCGTTTGTATTGTAGCAAAAACTATTCCTAAAGCAATTAAACACATTCGCAACGAAATCATTTTTTAAATTATTGTTAAACTTTGAATAGTAAAGTAAAACTATTACACCTCGGATGATTTTATACCCGGTTTGTAGTGTGCTATAGATAAATGGTACTTGGAATACTATACATTATATTAATTAACCAAATATTTTCATTATCTGATAAATATACTTATGAACATTCTGGGTAATATTTGGTTTCGATAATTTTTATGGATTTAATGTTATCGCATACTTGTGTAAATTTCAGAGAAATTTCTGTATCAATATATTTGCGTATTTTATTACATAATATTTACTTTATAAAAAAGTCAAATACATTATTATTGCTATTATATAATTTGCAATGATATTTTATATAAAAATATGAAAATTAAATATTTTGCAACCTACCCCAACTATCTCAGCCAGAGGCAACCTTTTAACCCCAGTAGTGAGTTCATACGATCTTTATCGTATGCACACGATAGCACACAAAATATAATTCACATAGATAATAAAATTAAATGGATAATTCCATAAGTGGAACACACCTCGGATGATTTTCTCTAATAATATTATTTTATGTTCTGTAACATAATCTTAAATAAAAAAGGCTGCTCCTACTTTGGAACACCTGAAAATAAAATTGAATCCCCAAAAATAAGCAAAACCAAAATTAAATTCTCAACAAAATGCAAAATAGCAAAACCTTTCCGCAGATAAGCGGCTTCAGCAAATGAAATTTATAAAACTATCGCAAATGCAATTAATTCAAAAATAATTTTCCTTTTTTTTTAATCAAATACCACTTAGCTGATATTCCCATAATGATTCCAAAAGCAGGGACACTCCAGAATTCCCGAGTAGATCCGTTCCACTACTGTATCGAACAAATCAATTAATTGGCATCAAAAATTCAGCTACTGACTGCCTCGGTAGTAAAACACAAAAAATCTTCCCAAAAATATGGTATTTTCTCCAGAATCACAATCTATCCAATTTTTCTCACTTCCTATCCGCCACATTTCGCCTTTCGAATCCTTATCAATCCCCCTTTTCTCACCTTACGCAAACGCCTCTCAAAAATGTCTATCAATTTTGAGTACCAAGCCTCGACAGAAAACAAACAGACGAACGTAAAAAAAAACTCATGTAAAATAATAAAACAACACAATTGATGTTCAATGACACATTGCCCCAGAAATAATGTAGAAGATACCATACACTTCCAAAACAAAATTTAAATTATCTGCAGAGATGAAGCCCATTCGACACAACCAGATTTTGTTGTTTGAATCATGACAATATACAACGGATTAGTATGTTACAGTTATTACTGCTTCTCCGTCCCCAGTTTCCAATTCACTTGATTATAACATTCGTTTTCTTCTAGATTTCTAGCTTTCATTCCGTCATTCACATGATCTCTCCAACTTCGCCTAAAGCGTCCTCTCTTCCTCTTTTCAGGCGGAATCCATTCCAAAATCTTTCTGGGCCATTTATCTTCGTCCATTCTTTTTGTGTGTCCAAACCACACTAGTTGTTTCCTCTCAATTTCGTATGCTATATTTGTTTCCACTTCCATCGTCTCTCTAATTACCTCATTTCTTATTCTCTCTAAACGCGATCTTCTGCAACTTCTTCTCAAGTTATTTTGGTCATTGTGTCCCACTAATAGATATTCACACTTTTTCATATTCATTTTCATCCCTGCCCGTTCATACTCTTCGTTTACTTTCCGTGCCATATAGCTTAGGTCATCTTCATCTTCCGCTATTACCACCTGGTCGTCTGCATAATACAGAGTATGCAGTATGCTGTCTCCCACTCGTAGTCCCATACTTTTACATTTCCTTGTCCACACGTTTAGGGCTCTGTCTAGATAGATTTTAAATAAAGTTGGAGATAGACAGCATCCCTATCTAAGACCCTTTGTCGTACCAAAACTATCCGTTACTCTGTTACCCACATACGCGATATTGGTACACTGTCGTATGCCTTTTCTAAATCAATTAAGGCTATATGGGTTCTTCTATTCCATTGCATTCTATTTTCTAATGCTATTTTTAGGGTGAATATGTTGTCAATTGTTGATCTTCCTGCCCTGAATCCTGCTTGTTCTTCCGGTTGTTCTACCTATTGTGGGGATTACGGCTACTCCTCGATAGTTTTTTGGGTTATCTTTAGGTCCTTTTTTATGGATGGGCGAGATAAATGATGTTTTCACCACTGAGGCATCTCTCGAATAAGTTCTTTGGCATTTCGTAAAGTTTTATTGGGGCATTCTTTATTAGTTCAGGGTAAATTCCCCCTGGTCCAACATAAGCGCAGTTATTTAAAAAGAGAATTGTAATGAAACAATCACGGGCGTATATAAGGGTGGGGTTTGGGGGGTTCGAACCCCCTCCTTAGTCTAAGCAACAACACAAATATTAGCCAAATAGCCACTTTTTGTGGTGGATACTCCATTATATCCGCAATATGATTGATTTTATTGGAATTTACAGTTCAGACTTTTTATGGCGTTAACGAAGTGACTGGTAAAAGCTAGTTTACCTTTGTAAAGTACTGTGTCGAACCCCCCATGTAAAAGTTATAGCTACGTCCGTGGAAACAATCATGGTTAGTATAATAAAATAATATCGTCGATCATTTCAGTTTTAATTAATATCTGCATAGATGTGTTAATACAACACAGATTCTAAAAAAATCTGATGTGGCCAGCACATAACCTCCCACCTATGACATCTCAAATGTCAAAATAAGTATTTAAAATTTATAATGAGGAATGGTACATTAATTTTTCAAGCCAAGTGTTCGAGAGTTTGTTGTTGAGTGAAGAAGAAGAAGATATTATTATTTCCGTTTTATGGAAAACAGGGATTTTATTACTAGATACTACTAATTTTATTTTTGAAAATTTTCAATTTTTTAAATTACTTTTTAATATAATATGTAGATAGGTATCTACTGTCATAAATTTTTAGATAATAAATTTTAATTTAATAAGGTAGATATTACATTTCATTTTATTTTCTACGCTATGCTAGTGGAAATTCATCTTTGATTTTGATTATTTCGGAGAATCACATCCAGTTTTTAATAAAACCTGTGGAAAGAAGAAATTAATAATAAATAAATCAGTTTGAAACTTACCAATGTTCTTGAGTCATAATTGTTTCAGATGGAAAGAAATGTTCCTATTCACGATTCACGATGAGTTAATTCACAGGATAAAACGATGTCACCTATGTATGGTGGAAAAATGTAAAAATTTGTAATTAATATTGTGAGTTTTAAGTTTTAAAGTGACAAAATTTGAATTTGTAGCGATAAATAAATTGCTGATAAAATGTCCCCTCCAGGAAAGCTGAAAAGTTTTACCAAATGTAGAACAGCGGCGCGGCGGCTCGTGTACTCAAATATTAGGTAGGCCAGCAATTTCTGAATAACTCGGGGGGGCTTTTTTTTGTACAGCTTTTGGTTAAAGTTTTTGACATTAAGCTTTAGTGATCAACGAAACTTAGATTGTTTAATGCAAGACTAAATTTTATTGCGTATAGTGAAAGAAACGAGACACTATAGCATTTTGGCAAGCGTTGTCAAGATTGTAGATCCTTAACATGAGTAACTCAACCGTCGAGAAAAAACTTCTAGAAACTAAAAATGACGATGATTTGGCTTAAAAATCGTTTATTCGCGGATTACCCGGACAATTACAAAATAATGTTAGATTGAGAAATCCAAATTCATTAGAACTTGCAATGGGACTTGTTTTGGAAGAGGAAAACATTTTATATTACTCCCAAAAACAAAACTGGCTACAAATTCAAAATTTACGAACTAATAATACACAAAATTTTATATTTAGAAGTAATAATCCTAATAAACTAAACAATAGTTCAATGCAATTTAATAATTTTAAACCAAATCCATTTATGCTTCAAAACAAAACACAAAACTTTCAAAATTTTAAACTAATGGTGCGATTCTCTAACTATTATATTATAGAATGTTACGCTAACATTATGTTAACAACATAGCTCTGTAAAAACTTTCATAACATACTGTTATAATGTTGCGAAAATTTCAATTCTGTAAAGTGCACTGTTACGAAAACTGTAATAATGACATTAGAATTGCGTTAGAAATGTATGTTATATAAAGCGCATGCGCAGTTCGATTTTTATTAGTTTATGCAATATCATGTCGTTTTATTCTGAAAATATTTTGATTTTTTGCAGCAATTTGTTAATAAATCGAACTCTCTTTAATTCGAAATTTTGTTTAAATTGAAGTTATTTATTTGGCACGTGCAACCGAATAGAATAGAGGATTTTGCGCCGTGTAAAAGTTATTCCCAAAATTGAATTTTTTAATTCAAATTCTCTTTAAATCGAATCCAATGTTGGACATTGTAACTCAATTTACATGTAATTCGCCTTTCTATAAATACAACTTAACGTTAATAAAAGTGATAATAGTGAAAAATCGGATTCAATGCGCAAGTTTTGTTCAACCACGTTGTTTTGGGCCAAAGATATTGACAATATTTCATTTGGGCGGAGAGCGCGAACTCCAAACAAAAACTGCCACTAGCAGCCCGAAGATACAAACCACCAGGAAAGAGAAGCATAGGCCGACCGAGGAAAAGATGGGTGCCGGAACAGGCAACATAGCCTAATCCATGTAGCGAAGAAGAAGAAGAAAGAGGGGAAAATTCTACATAAGATAGTGTAATGTTGAAGAAATCAAGTAATTATTGGAAGAGTGAAAGCTAAAAGCATCCGAAAATTTTGCTAATTTTGTACCAGCTAAAGTTTGGCAACAAAGCTGGTGTCCAATCCAAAATGTTTAGGATGTAGAAAAATATTATACAAAGATGCACATTTTCTTGCACTACATAATCATGCAAATATCATCAAAAAAGGTTTAGGTAGAGAAGAATAACAAGGGAAAAACCAAGGCAATATAGGCCGTTTGGAGGAATTTCAGGTTCTAAAAACAATACGCGGAGTTTGGTTAATTATCATTGGCCGGTCGCGCCACTAATAAAATTCAACTCCGCCCAAAATCATATAAAAGGGGATGCTTTCTCGAATATTTTTTAGTGATTTCCAAACTTTAGCGATTTGGCGCAAATAATATAAGAAGCTGTCAAGTTTATGGAATCATAACAGTGCGTAACATGACCTGTAATGTTAACGTAAAATTACAGTGACTGTTAGCACTAAAATGTTAGTAACATTAGGGTAACATGTATGTAATTATTTACAGAATACCAATTTATAACATTTATGTAATCTTACAGCGTAACATAACTATTATAGAATGTTATGAGTTACAGAATCGCACTATAAATTACCCCCAACAAACACAAAATTTCAGACCGAACAATTTCAACATACATCAAATTTTCAAACTCCAAATTATTCTCAACAAACGTCAACCTTACAAAACTTTCAATAACTCACAAAATACCAACAAATCTTTTATGACTAGACAAAATTCAAACAGAACTTTTAAACCTACCCCTTATGGAAGTAGATTCTAGTTACAGAACAACTTTTGTCAGACCTTCAGATTCAAAACGAAATTCCCCCTAAGAAAAATTATTTTATTTAAATCAAAATAATGATGATCAATTTGAAAATGTTAATAATAACAATTTAGAAGATTCGGAATATTTTATGAAAATGATTACGATAACTTTTATACCAGGAACAACCAGACCCAAATTTTCAATTGGAAGAAGATCAAACCCAAATAATGTAAATACAAAGTCTTTTTACAATCATTTTAACATTAACTAAATTAAAAAAACCAAATTTAATCTCTGAAAGTATCATCGAATTAAATTTATTAGACTGCAAACTGCAAAAAGTAAACGAAATATGGAACTTCAATCAACAATCAATTTAAAAACAACAAAATCCCAGAACCTAAATTTAAATCAAATTAATATTAAAAATCAAGCAACAACAGCAAACGAACAATTAAAACAAAGTCTAAAGGTAAATGTTTACGTGTGTGTGGCGCAAGTGATCACTAGAAGAGAGATTTCCCACGGCGGAAGAATAATTAGCTTATGCAGAAAAGGTACTAAGACGTTTCAATATGGAAGATTGTAATCTTGGTGATTTTGAGGCGGAAGAAGAAACGAGTTTTCCATATTGTGAGGCAGTTGGAAGTCTAGTGTATTTAGCGGTGGCTGTTTAGTTGAGCAAATTATTTGTAGTATATGTAAACAAAAACAATTATTAAAATTATATTTTTGAGTCAACACAGAAATCATTTTACTTTGATTTAACTTCGTATTAATTAATTAAGAGAAAGGGATAACGAAGAAGAAAAACAATCCACTCATCGAAGAAAAGAAGAAGGTACCGCACGTGCTTCAACAATTTGGTCCATGCGAACCGGATTTAGGAATTAGAAATTGATCCTACGGTTAGGATGTTGAAGTAGTACCAAAATTAAGTTTTAAGTGGCAACTATTAAGTAAACGTTAAATTGGAGCAGTTTGAGTATTTCGCACAAATCCCGGGGAAAGGCTATTACGTCATTACATTCATAATTTCACTAAGTTTATTTTTGAATTTCCTTAGTATGTTGTCCCAACATTTCGTCATTTTCACCCTTTTTATTCTTTACTAATAATGACTGAAGTAGACGGTAATGTGCACCAATTGAAGGTAAAGCGGGGAGGTGTGAAAGCTAGATTAACGCGAATTAGAAATTTTATTGAATCAATTGATGTGACTGAATTAGATAGCGCGTTGATCAGCAACTTGGAGCTCAGGTTAGGCAAAACTGAACCCTTATGGGATCAATTTAATGAGTTGCAATCAAAAATTGAAGAATTAGAATCGCGTTGCGAAGACGATGAAAGAGATGAGTTTGAAACATCTTATTTTGAAATAATAAGCAATATTAAGTCAATTATTAAGGAATATGCAAAGGACGAGTTTGAAGTCGCCAGGGATGCTTCGGTGGTCGGACCAAATCAGATTGGTCAATCGTATCGAACTATTAACAATAATAGCAGTTCGAGGGTCAAGTTGCCCCCTATTAACTTGCCAACGTTTAATGGAGAATATTGTAACTGGTTGGAATTTAGGGATGCGTTTGGGGCTCTTGTCAATAATGATGCATCATTGACAGGCATAGAAAAATTTTATTATTTAAGAACCTCGCTGTCAGATAAGGTAAATGATATAATCAAATCTATTGAAATTTCATCTGCTAATTACACTGTAACGTGGCAATGCCTGGTAGAGAGGTATATGAAAACAAAAATTTAATAGTTCATAATCACATTAGAGCCATTTTCGAACAACATACCTTGGTTAAAGAATCTCACATTGAGCTGAGAAATTTATACGATAACACCAGTAAACATTCGCGGTCTTTAAAAAATTTAGGAGAAAAAACAGAATCGTGGGATCGATTAATAATTTTTATAATTACCAATAAATTTGATTTAATAACCAGGAGAGACTGGGAATCATTTAAATACGGAGAGGAGTTACCCACAATGGAAGACCTAAACGATTTTGTGAAATGTAGATGCGCAGTACTGGAAAAGTTAGCTTTAACTGAGAACAAACGGCCAAGTACCAGTCAAAACTGGAATAAAAGGCAAGCTTTAAATAGTTTTGCCACAACTAATAATAATTATGAACGGAACAGCAATCTAAATTGTTATTTTTGTAAAGATAATCATATGATATACAAATGCGAATCATTTTTAAAATTAAATCACGAAGATCGTATTGCGGAAATAAAAAGGTTGAAGCTGTGTCTTAATTGCTTAAGAGCTTTCCATATGTCTTGGAGATGCAAGGCAGTGAAATGTTTTAAGTGTCACAAAGCACACAATATTTTATTACATTTGGAAAAGGACATTGATAAGCCGAATGAGGGAGCCAGTGAGTCACTACGGGAAGCATCTCTAGTGGTATATTCAGCAATTACCCAAATAGGGAAGAACGAAAGTAATAATAGTGTAACGTTGAATGCGGGAATTAATAATTCGCATGTTTTATTGTCAACAGCGATGATAAAAATAAAATACCTACTTAAATAATACGATTATATGTCGGGCATTGTTAGACAGTGGCTCACAGAGTCATATTATTTCCGAAAATATGTGCAAAAGGATTAAATGTAAACCAGTAAAAATAAGTCAGCAAATTAAGGGTATCGGTCAAACTTTATTTAACATTAACGAGCAAATTGATGTATCATGTAATCTCGCTACTACGAGTTTAGTTTAGATATCAAATGTTTGGGAAAGGTTAAATATTCCACACAACTTTCAGTTAGCGGATCCCACATTTAACAGTTCGGGGCCTATCGACATCCTGTTGGGTGCTAATGTTTTTTGGGCAATCATGTGCATAGGTCGACTCGGGCCCTACTTACCTGTTATGCAAAATACCCAACTAGGTTGGACAATTGCAGGGGATTTAAATTTGAAAACTAGTCCAAAAACGACCATCAGTTGTTTGACTGTGAACAACCATGATACGTTAGCTAATCAGTTGGAAAGATTCTGGAATGTGGAGGAAGTGAGAATTAACAAATCACTGTTATCTGTAGACGAAAAATATTGCGAATTGATGTTTAAAAATACAACAAAAAGAACTACCCTCGGAAATTTTATTATTAATATTCCATTCAAGGAAGAGCTGAATCAATTATAGGAAGGTCATATGAGCAAGCCCTACGTCGATTTGAAATTTTAGAAAAGAAATTAATAAAAAACGCAGAATTAAGAACTGGCATTTATGGCAGAATTTGAAAATTTAGATCACATGCGATCAATTGGAAGTCAAGATAATAATATACAAGATGGGGTTGGCTATTTTCTACCTCACCATGCGGTAATGAAAACCGGAAGCATAACGACAAAATGTCGTGTGGTGTTTGATGCGTCAGCAAAAACTAGCAGCGGACTTTCATTAAATGATGTACAGTATGTTAGGACCAACATTACAACAAGATATTTTCTCGATACTTATCAGATTTAGGAAATATAAATATACGTAATGACGGGCGATATATCAAAAATGTACAGACAAATCCTGGTAAACTCTAACCAAACAAAATATCAGCGCATATTATGGCGAAAGGACCCCAGCGAAAAACTAAAAATTTATTAAATCAACCGAGTGGTTTATGGCAATGCCTCATCACCATACATAGCCGTAAGATGCTTATTTCAATTAGCTTTAGAAAATGAAAGAGAATTTCCAGTGACGTGTAATATAATAAAAAATGATTTTTATATGGACGATGTTCTAACAGGTGCCAATACAAAGGCGGAGCTACTCGAAATTCAATCTAGACTAGTAAAAATTTTACTAAGCGGAGGTTTTGAACTACGAAAGTTTTTATGCAACAGCAAAGAGATGTTGAAGCAATTTAAGGTTATTGACCTGGATGTTAGTATTCTCCAGATTGGGGAGAACGAGGAAACTAAAACACTTGGAGTATATTGGGACGCAAGCAAGGATCTAATTGGGTTTAATCACAAATTTAACAAGATAAATAAGTTAACAAAAAGAAATATATTATCAGTCATTTGTCAGGTTTTTGATCCTTTGGGTCTATTGGGTCCTATAATAATAGTTGCAAAATTAATTATGCAGGAATTGAGGCAATTAAAATTAGAATGGGATGAGGAAGTACCAAAGGATTTGGCAAAGAAATGGCTTGAATTTCAAAATGCCTTACCGCAGATAACAGAGTGTAAAATTCCAAGGCAAACTGTTCTATCAGAATATATAAAATTAGAATATCATGGGTTTTGCGATGCATCTGTAAAGGCATATGGAGCTTGTAGCTATGTTTGGTGTTGTTTATCTGCAGACAGATTTATTTCAAAATTATTATGCGCGAAGTCCCGAGTTGCACCATTAAAAACATTATGTATTCCGCGTTTAGAGCTATGTATGTGGGGCAGTACTGTTAGCGAATTTAAATGAGAAGGTAATAAGGGTTTTAGGAATTACATTCAATAAAAAATATTATTGGTCGGGCTCGATGGTTTCGCTGGCGTGGATCCGAGGTTCACCAAATAGATGGAAGGTATTTGTGGGTAATCGAGTAAGTGAAATGCAAAACGAAATATTTAATGTCATACGCAGATTTTCATCATTTAACAAAATGCAGCGCGTAGTGGCGTATGTATTACGTTTTATTGTCAACTCTAGGTTACAAAATAAAGAGTTACGCCAAGATGAGACCTTAAAAACTCAAGAACTAATTGAATCCCGAAATGTACTTCTTAGACAAGCGCAACGAGAGTGTTTCGCGGAGGAATTTATAAGCATAAAAAATAATAAGGTGATTAATAAGCACAATACAATTTTAGCTCTTAATCCGTTTATACAAAATAATTTATTGCGGGTTGGAGGCCTATCAAAAAACGCAAAAATATCCTTTGATAAAAAATATCCGATTATTTTACCAAAATGCCACATTTTAACTTCTTAAGGCGGGCATAAGTGAGACAGAAAATGCATAGTACTCTTTCTCTCATGCGCATGGGAGCGCATAATAGGAAGCAAAAATCAACATAACGTCGTAAGAATTTGCAAAACGAAACATAATTTCTTGACTGTTTTTCAATTTTTAGAATCTTAAAACTTCAACAACTGTTCTAAAGAAAATTTCTAGTCGATCGGTTAATTACTTTTATCCAATACCTGCAAGTAAAATTACTATTATATTGACATTTTCAAGCAACCAAAGTTGGCTTTTATTCACTAGTGAGCGAAAGTGAATTTTCGCTCACTAAGTGAATAAAATGTTTCTATAGCCGGCAAAGTCCAATTATTTACCCACAATAATTTCGAGTTCATGGAATTTATTGAAAGAGTTACAACAATTTACAATTATTTAAAGAGATTGAACATGTAAATTAATAACACCAACATTTCCATAAAAATTAATGGCACCTGATGATAATTTTGACAGCACGGAATCCTTAATAATGGTCCCGGTGGAATTGTCAGACATGTTCAACTGTGCATTATTAATTACATCATGTTTTTCCAGCATATTGTTGATGTAGATGGCTGAATTCCCTGAATTTTCTTTGCAATATCAATTTTGTTGGACACTGAATTTTTGACATAACTATCAGCGATACTAGCAGAGGATTTCCAACCACCATGACGTTTCAGAGTCATTAAATCACCTCCAGAATTAACTAGAAGAGTGGCCGAGGATCGTCGGAAACAATGACCAGTATATTGTTCTGGATGAGGTAGATTTAAATAAGTTGCAATAATGCGTGGTATTTTCGATAAGGTGTTGATTCCAACTGGTTGAACAGTACATTTCTCCTGCTTGTAGTTAATAAAGAATCTACTGTGACCAATATGTAACGCAAAGACACATATTTTTTATAGATATTAATAGGATCGACCGGATAGCCTTCTCTGACGATAGTGAAACTGCGAGATTTATAGGTTTTTGTATCTGGTACAGATATGTATAAATATGTTTCTTTGTCTTCTATGTCTGTAATATTCATCTTGGTTAGCTCATCACAACGGCAACCTCCAGATATACCAAATAATAAAACAACCTAGAAAGGTACAAAAATTTAAAGAAATTAAAATTTTAGTATAGGTTACAAAAATACCTTCATCATCAAATATTTATCGTTGGGTGCATCTGTTAAAAATTGTTCAATATGTTGCCTTTCAAGAATTTTCGCTTTTTTTGGCTTATAGGTCCGTCCTTGTGATTTTAGGTAACTTATCAGTATAAAAAATGTTGAAATGTCAACATTTTCGTGTATAAATTAAGGTCGATTTTAACATTGAATATCTACTCCATAAAGATGATATTTTATATGTTTTTCCCAAACCAGAAAAATAAGCAAGCACGATGTCTTCATTAACTCCACAAACACCTTTTTCTGTTCGCCATTTTTCAAATTTTTGGAACTCTTGTTCGTATTTTTTCATAGACTTCGATGGTAGTAGGTTGTAAGTTGCATCTTGCGCTTCTTCCTTGATACACTCAGGTACATATACTGTTCCCGTTTTACAAATATTCATGTTTTAGGAGTGAAATTATAAGATCGTTGAAGCACAAAACTCTAGCGTCTCTAGTTACATAACAATTCCTTAGTTACGATGATAATCAAAGCAATCTATAGTGTAAAATCCCAGTATTTTATTAAAAGTCAATCAAAAGTCTAGAGTGTCAAATTGATTACTGTCACGAACAAGCAATATTATGATACAAAAATATGATTTTGAAATTTTCATTTTACTTGCAGGTTTTGGATAAAATGTTATATGCCACTCTTGAGTAAAGATACTTTTATCCACTTACGGAAAATACCACACTCGGCGTTGCCTCGTGTGCTAACATTTCCGTTTGTGGATAAAATTAATCTTTACTCACTAGTCCCATAAATTACTATTAAAAATACGATAGTTTCAAAATAGCCGAAAAATAGTCGATACAATTTTACACAGATTTTATTTTTTTTTAAGTCGTTTTAAATCAGATCGTCTTAAAAATTCCTTTAGAACAACCGCAAATATATTATCCTTCGATTAAAACTAAAACATTTAAAAAATTCGGTTTATTTTCGAAGCAACCTTCGACGTTTCGTTAAATAATTTTCTGATCAATTTCGATATTTCTATTGCAGCAAATTTGATTAAAATTTACAGATTGCTAAAACTTTAGTGGAGCTTTAGAATTGCAGTGTATTGTGTAGTGTTTTTATCAAGTTGAGAATTTAATTATGTCAAAGAAAGGAAACAGGTTGAGATTTTCAAGAGAAGAAGATGAGAAATTAATACACGAGGTATTAGACGCTAAAAATAAATTCTATAAAGATCAGAATATTAAAGATAACACATGGAACGAAGTTTCAAAAAATGTGCAGAAAAGTGGTAAATTTCTGCTGATAAAATGAAATAAAGAGAAATATTTGCAAACCATCTATTTTCATTTAAGTTGAGGATTGCAAAAAGAGATGGAAGAGTTTGAAAGATGTTTTTTGGAAAAAGAAAAAGGAAAATAAGCATCAGCCAGGTGTACTAACAAATGGGAACATGTAGATGCTCTAGCTTTCCTGGAAACAATTGAAAGATGTAGAAAGTAAACCACATTTTTAATGTATTTTTATCTATAATTGTTGACTTAAATGATTTGTTTTAGAACTTCAAACAACTTAAGTATTATCATAGACGAAGATATCTTGCCAGGAAGTCCAGATGGAGTAGAAGATGAGTTTATACATGAAAATGAAGTAACAGACATTCAAGAAATAATGCAAGAAAACGACTCCGAAGCAATACAATCAACAACATCAGATTTAAAACGATCTAGTGAAGTAAGCGATTCTCAAAAGAAAAAGAAGAAGACCACGACTGAAAAAAATTTTGAAACCCTATCAAAGGGAAGAGAAGATCGAACGAAATTAATTGAAAAGATGGAATCCGCGATGAAGATTTCAGAGCAGACGGAAAAGTGTCACCCACTTCAATTATTTTTTTCCAGTATGGCCAAAACGGTAATGGCTTTTCCTCTAGCATTGGCTGTCCGTGCAAAAATGGAAGTACTAAAAGTAATTACAGACCTGGAACTAGAAAATTGTGGAACACGCCCTAGTTCAACTGATGCTCCATTAAGCATAAATACTTATTCTTCTGGTGCTTGCTCAGCACCTAATTCGGTTGAAGCTGCATACAATTATTCCGATTCAACTGGATATGTTCCACATAACTCAGATGAAGTGCATGGAAACGGAAACTGTACCACTTTATTATTAAGTAATTTTTACAATAATTAAAAGAATTCTTTAAAAAAATAATTTGTTATGGATTTCTTACATTGTGATATTGGTATTAATAAAATTATTACTCGATATCCGTTCTAGTAACTTGCTTCATTTGCCAACTTACACTTCCAAAACTACTGTTAAAATAGTTTTTGAAATCATTTCTATTTTGGAATGCTATTGCTGAAGAGTTGCCACCAGTATAACGTAAACTTATCATATTGTCTTTGGGCATCTGAGTATTGAAATCATCGTCTTGGGTGAATGTACGTGGACCTCTTAATAAATTATACAAGCAGCACGAAACCATAACAATGTCATCTACGAGGGATGGACAAGTTACAATGGGCGTATAAAATATACGAAAAGTTTGGCATAAAATTCTAAAAGCATTTCCCGAAGTTCTTCGTGCTCGACTTAGGCGATAATTATAAACTCGCTTCTCGACATCTGTCTTGGCTTGATCTCTGGGATAAGGCCTTAAAACATTTTCTGTAAATTTAAATGCCTCGTCTCCAAGAATAACATGAGGTAGTACGATATTGGTGCCAGGTAAAACGTTTTCTTCTGGCATAAATTCCTTACTATGTATAACTTGATACATTGAAGGCTTTTGGAATATGCCACTATCACCTTCCTTTCCATAAGCACCAATATCGACCCATGTGAATTTGCTTTGCGCATCGACAATGGCTAACAAGACGATAGAAAAGTAAGATTTGTAGTTGAAATACAGAGTTCCTGTTTCTTTTGGGCAAACTACACGAATATGCTTTCCATCAATTGCCCCACAGCAATTTGGGAAATTCCATTACTTGTAAAAGTCACTAGCTATTTGCTTCAAATCCATTTTTGTGGACTCTGGCAAATAAATTGGAAGTAATTTATTGCGTAGTGCGACCAAAACTTCTTTCACTATTTTACCGATATGGTTATGAGATATTCTATAATTAAAAGCCATCGATCGGAATGATTCGCCTGTGCAAGAAATCTACAAAGAAAAAGTAATAATTTAACAAGTCGTGATTTTTATAATATAGAAAAGTCACCTCAATGTCACAGCAAGCATTTCAAAGGCTGAAATAGGATGTTTTACAAATGTAGAAGGCACTTTTTGTATATCGTCGGATATATAGGTATAACCGAGCACATCTAAAAACTGCATCTTGGTAAGCCTAATAAGTAATCTCGAATTTAGTTCCATCGTCTATTAAATGCCATTTGACCAGAGTAGTAAAACACCCTTCACTGTTTCTATTTAAAAAAATGCTATTTATTTTTCCTCGTGGCTTGAATAACATCGCTAATTAGATAGACCGTACCTTTAGACTTCTATACCAAAAGACAGGTAAAGAAGTTATCTACGAGTATAATACAGGTAAGAACTAAGAAGTAATTGTTTCGAATAAGAAAACGATTTTTTTAAATATTTCGCTGAATTGAGCCTAGCGCAGACATTACTTGTACTACGGAGATCCAGCCGTTACAGTGGGATGCTGAGTACAGTAGCGTACGACGGGTAAATAAAATTAAACTTTATTTGCGATAGCTCACCACACAAAACGAACCTAAATCCCATGAAATTTGTCACAAGGATAAGTAAGTCACTAAATAAAACATTGCGTCAATATTCACCAATATTAGGTAGTTTCATTTCAACCACTATATTGTTTATAAACCCACTCCCGAGAGGTCTCAGCTCTTCGACTAGATAAGCCAGCTAGGTAAACGTAGATTGAAAGGGAATCTGGCTCTAAGAGCGAACTTTCCACAATAAAAGGTGAAAAAATGGATAGACTAGAAGCCTTAGAAATTAAGTATCATTTAAATAAATGCCCAAATTTTTTGCTAAATGAACAATTGAAAATAATTTTATTAAATTAATAACTACAATTTTTGAGAACAGTAGTTACTTTAGTTATGAAGATAATTTCTACTTCCAACTGGTTGGAACCGCAATGGGTGACCCCTGTTCACCCATATTCTCAAATTTAGTTTTGAACGATCTCTTATATAACTTTTTTGGTTCAATTGATTTTAAACTACCTTTCCTACTCCTATACGTGGATGATATACTCACTGCAGTCCCAAGTAATAAAGTAAATGACTGTATCGACATATTAAACGGTTATGATGAATTACTAACGTTTACTTACGAATTAGAATCCAACAACTCGATCCCTTTTTTGGACCTTCGCGTAGTGACAAAAGTAGATGACACTTTAACAACAGATATTTACAAGAAACCGTCATCAACTGAAAGACTCCTCAATTACAATTCGTCCTTCCTTTAAACCAGAAGATGAGTGTTATAAACACATTACAATATAGAATAGAAACTTGCGTACCGGAAGAACTAGTAAATACTAAACTAAATAACCTGAAATTACAATTACTCAAAAATGGCTATCCAACCCGATTAGTGGACAGGAGCCTCTTTAAGAAGAAACTTACAATTCTTCCAATATCCTCAAATACTACTGTTAACTTAGAAACAGAAATTAAATTTTTTTAAATTACCTACCATCCTTGGCTTGAATGCAGACTTAAACATGTTTTCAAAGAATTCATTATGAATGGAGTACTTAAACTAACCTTCCATAACCGTTCCACCTTAAATAAAATTCTGTACTCGCGGACAAAAGATATGATCCCCGTTTTGGACAAGGCAAATTAAAATCTGGCATAGATGTGATTTTAATTCCACTGACTGACAAACGTGACCCAAGTAATTATCGTCCCATATCCATTTTACCTATCACAGGTAAAGTGTTTGTAAAACTCCAAAACACACAAATAAATTATTTTTTTTAATCAAACGAACTGTTTCATGCGAATCAGTTTGGGTTTAGGAACAACCGCTCGACTACCATGGCAATTAGTGAGTTGTGTAGAGAGGTAACAACAGCCTATGAAAAGAACGAGATCTTGACGCTCATTTCTATGATCTATCAAAAGCATTTGATTGTGTATGTCATAAAATCCTTCTCAAAAAATTAAAAACATACCGTTTCTCGGAAGGCGCCTTATCGCTGATGAATTCATATCTGGAAAACAGAAGTCAATGTGTTTCGTTTGAAAATGTAGATTCTACTTTCAGAAAATTACAACAGGAGTTCCCCAGGGTTCTGTACTTGGCCCAATTCTATTTCAGATTTTCATAAATGAAAACATTATCTTATTTGGAAACGACACTACAAACTTCAATGTTGGAAAATGCCAAAAAGATTTGAGTGTACTGGCATCGCGAAACCATGAGGACTTGCGACAGTGGTTTACTGCGAACAAAATACGCCTAAATGATAATAAAAGTCAAAATTTGTTGTTTACCCTTAGACAGGTTGGTTGCAAAAATGAAGCAGTAGATTTTCTTGGAGTCAGGTTGGACTCGAAACTAACTTGGAAGCCCCACATAAATAAACTTGCGAGAAAACTGTCTAGGAATGTATATCTCATGAGGGGCATTCCGCCCATGTGAATAAAATTTTTGCTCTTCAGAGAAACGTCATAAGAATCATTTCTGGTTTAAACTATAGAGAAGATTGTAGAGAGAAGTTTATAGAGATGAACATCTTAACGGTGCCAGGTGCCTATACATACTTCAAGCATTACTATACGTGAAAGAAAACGAATCGTGGTACCAGACATATTTGCATACCTATGAAACACATCAAAAAAATAATATTTTGCCAGCATTTCACAGGTTGGCTCGATCGAGAGAATCTACGGGATATTATGGCATTAAATTTTATAATGCTCTTCCCGTGCATATAAAATGTCTGCCAGTGTGCCACCACTTCAGTTTCGCAAGATTCTGTCAAATTTGAAGAGAATGGCATTTTATTAACTAGGCCACAAGATCAGTAAGTTGGAACAAGAAAATGTTGGCCTTGGAATAGAAGTTAACGTTTGCCATGATAAAGCCGATGCTTTGAATCTAAATGTGAAATATTTGGAAAAAGATTGTGATGAAGTAGACGAACAGTTCTTGAACACCATGAAGAGATTAAGTATTTCGAAATAGGCGATCTCAAAATACTAACTGGTTGATTGTTTGCATTCTATTGCCTCGAAGATCCAGATTGTCCAAATTACGGCAAAGAAGTATTTGTTTTATAATGAACAAGGACAGGGGAACGAAGAAAACTTGGAAGTTGGAGGTATGATATTTTAGGATACTGTTAAGTCAATTTTTATTTTGGTTTAATCTGGCTGGTAGCATAGTCTTATATAGACATATTATGTTTGCTATTTCTACCAACCTAAAATAAATACTTAAAATATTAACACGAAATACAGGGTGCACCGCAATATTACAGGTAACACTGAATGTGATCTTAGCATGTAAGTTTCTAATGGAAGAAAGAAAATGAATCGTTAGCAAACCGGAACGGAATATCAGGAATTGGAATACGAATTGACGACGAAAAAGACGTACCAGCAGTGTCTGATTGTAAAAGACTAAATTAAAACATTAGAAACGAAATAACTACAAATTTATACGAACTAGTCGATGATATTACTGAACTCTATACTTCATGGAGAGATTAAGTATTTCGAAACAGACGATCACAAAACACCAACTAGTTTCTTGTTTGGTATACTGTTACATTGGGGATTCACAGTTGCCAAATTTCGGCAAAGAAGATATTTGTTTTAATAAACAAAGACAGGGGAACGAAGAAAACTTGGAAGTTGCAAGAATGATATTATGGGTAAAACTTTCTAATGGAAGAAAAGAAAGTGAGTCATGAGCAAACCGAAACGGAACATCAGGGATTGGAATACGAATTGGCGATGAAAAGAAGTACCTGCTATGTGTCTGGTTGCAAAAGACGGAAATATAAAGTTGTAAACGAATTAACTACAAAATATGATGAAATTTAATGGGAAGAAAGTTTCTGCAGAAATTGTTGTATGCACGAAAATGAATGTATCAGTAGAACTTGTTCTATAAGTTCGATGTCAGACTTCTACAGATATAGAAGTAAGGTAGCCTTGATACAGCAATTCGATTCAATTTAAACGAAGATTTTGTATTTGATCAAAATTTATTATTATTTACATGAAAAGTAAATAAAGTAAGAAAGGCAAATAAATAAAAAAAAGTGCTTAGTGCAAATTCCACCAATATAGCATTGCCTAATGCTATACGTTACAAGTTAACCAATCTGAAGAAGAATTTACGTAAGTTTTATGAGCGTCAACGCTCACTGGATTGACTTTAAAACTCTTGAGCTAAAGGGAAGCTGCGTATTGGCCTGTCGAAGATTTTAAGGAATTCATTCTTATGAAAAAATTGCCAAAGTTTGAAATTAGTTCGGAATTTAATTTCGACCGTAACCGATCATGGTTCAAACTTTGTAAAGGCGCTCAAAGAATTTGGAGTTAATGTTTTAGATAAAGATTTGGATGAGAATGCGAATCATTGGAATGATTTTCAATTTAAAACTATATAAATTCGAGATTCTCAAATTAATTTACCAAATCATTATTTGAGCAGGTGCGTAAGTCATACTTTGAGTTTATGGGGACAACCGATTCATATAAAGCTTTAGTGAAATCTTAAGGTGCCAGAACGCATCATCCTGCTCTTGCTAAATGCATCACGTTATGGAATTTATCATGACGACCAAAGAGTGCTGAAGTATGAAGTCATTTGATGACAAATAATATGTCTTTACCCAACCAGATGGAACTCAATGTTTGACTCGATTAACCAACTTTTATATCATAAAGAAAGACTTTACAATTTTACTTGATAAACTTAAGATAAACTGCCCAAATTCGAATGCAAAATATGATAGCAAGTTCAAATGTGTCGCCCATTATTGCTGATTTAACACCAGAATTAATTAATCATTTGGAAAAGCGTTTTGATAATTTTTTCAAAAAAAGCAGAAGGGACCCACATTTACTGGTAGATGATAACATTTTTGCGTTATCTTTAATGAAACAAAGTCCCAAAACCTATAAGCTGTTGGGAAGTATCTTTGCATTGCCATCAATGAAAACTTTGACAAAGTTGGACACCATTCCATTTAATAATGGTATTAATCAAATTGTGAAGAATTCTTTAAGAAAAGTGTTACTAGTTTAAAAGATATCGACAAGCAGATTGGTAAAAAGATATTTTATTTAAAATAATAAAAGTGGACATTATTATTATATACAAAGTGTCATCTTTAATTGAAAAATATTTAAAAATATTTAAAGGAACTACAAAACCAAAGCGATAGCGGTGCAGATGGGTATGGTTATCAAGAAAGTTAACGTTCCCATTTTTGAACATAAAACAGAAAATTCACACAAAAATAGAAATGATCTTGGTAGTGAACAATCGGTTTCTAATAATCCAAACTGTGATTGGGCAAATAACAGCGACCAGCAAGAAAGAATAGGAGGTCAGAATAGAGGGTCTACTTTGACATCAAAGTACGAGGTAGAAATCGCACAACGTAGAAAAATCATTATAACTACCCGAAATTCAAATAGAAGTGCAAGTAATCAAGAATATATTCACTTGATTATATAGTATACCAGTAAGTTTTTTCTTTTCTTTTTTAATAAATTTGATTAATTTCATTTCTTTTAGGGTAACAACAATTATGGATATTTGTAATGCTGGATCTAACAACGTAGTGAAATACATGGGTGCTCTGTATTTTAATAGTAATAATTATCCTGAAATTGATACACAAATTTTTAAAGATTTTATATGTAAATAAACTGTTAACTTGGTGATCTGAGAATGATCTTTTGTTTTTAATTTGCCATAAAGACAGGTTGAGTAATAATTAACTTAAATAAACTCAGTTTTTAGATTTTGGATTTAACCTTAGGTTAACTCGGTCTTGAAACTTTCATTGCTAGAGAGTGAGTTAACCGTAGGTTAGTGTTCGAATTAACTGGATTTTGATCTTTGAATCGACAAGATTTTGATCTTTCAGGAATAAAGAGCCAATAATATAAAGCTCGGGTAAGGGTTAATTCAATATTTATTCAATCAGAGTATAGTTAAAGACAGAGTTAACTCAAAAGTTAACTTAAAACTACAAGCTTTATGCAACTGGATCGAAATGTCATCAAATTAAACACAACATTTCTCAATTAGGGTAGAATTTATTCTAGAATACAAAGGTTATTTTCAATGTTAGATTGGCCGCATAGGGAATACATGGTAGAGCAACTTCATTAGGGAATTTCTTAATAGTGCGGGAAGCGCATTTCTGGTAGTATTCCACAACAATCGCCTCATTTTCAAAATTGATCTTATTCGCTTTTAAAGGACTTTACCCAACAAGCTTATCATAAGTATTATAGACAAAAACAAAGTGAATATACTGGAAATTGATTGGTTGGGACCCAATGAACATCCATCATAACTTCGAAACGAGGTAAAAGTTTATTATGACAAAAAATTATCGCTGTTACATTTCCTACAACTTTTGTTCTGAAATTAAAATTTAAAAAAATATATTTTCGAAAATTTACAAGTAGTCATATTTTATTTAAACTAGAAGAGGTAAATAGGTACAAAAAAATTGATGATGCGTTTTTAAAAATCTTTTATGAAAACCTCAAGGCAGAAAATTTTTAAATACTGATTGGAATGTTTTTCGCGATTATTGCTCTCCCTTGATGAAATTTTTTATTTTGATTTTTGTTAGCCGAGGTAAATTGGACGTTAATTCTGATAATTCGGAAAGTTATGCGATGGCCACACCAGATTATTTTCATAATTTTCCAAGCAACCATAAGGCAGCAAAAATATTTTGCAAAATTTGGAGGTGGTTTCTAGTGACTATTTTTCGAAGTACACCGAGCAAAATAATCACGTATAATCAATAAGTATTCAACTATATAGTACCTACATATAAATTACATATTAGGTGTGCGATGGCGATGGGTGGAACATATTTGAAATAATTAAAGTTCCAGTAGGTAAGCGCATAGTAGACCGATCGGAACAATTCATTTATTATAATTCTGCTTATAATAAACGTAAAAAAATAATACTTGAGCGGGAGTGGTTCAGGGTTGATTTGGGAGGTTGAAAAGGGGTGGAAATGGTATTATTGCGATTTCCGGCGAAAGTTGACGTCAAAACAAAAAGTATCCAACATAAAAATTGTAGATCATGCAAAAATCTCGCTCTTTAGTAAGAGTCATTTTTTAACAAAACCTCAAAATTACCGAGAAAATCCTCTTTTAAATTTTTTTTTTGTTTTTAATTTTCATTTCCGCAAAAATAATTTAATTTTGACGAATTTTCCCGTGCGATTAGCATTTGCAATGACAATAAATAAATCCCAAAGTCAATCGCTGCAAGTGTGTGGATTACATCTTCAAAATCATTGTTTTTCGCATGGCCAGTTATACGTTGGATGTTCACGTGTTGGTAAACCATCATCATTACATATATTCGCACCTGACGGAAAAACTAAAAATGTTGTTTACCAAAGAGCATTAAATTAAAAATATATGATAACATTTTTTACAGATTTTAAACTTTTTACTCATTTCTAATTGTATTTTTAATAAATAAAATACGCACAATAAATACCTTTTAATAATTGTGATTCATTGACTTGCACATTACAGTAATGGAAAATTTTAATTAACAATCAAATTGAAACCCGAGCGAAGTATATAATATAATTATAATTATAATTATAATATAATCTGTATATAAAGAGACGACGTGTTTTTTGTAAGGGCTAATCTTCAGAACCACTGGATCAAATTTAACCAAATTTTTTGAGTGTGTTTTGTGGGCCGTGAGAAGTGTTTTTATAACATGAAAAGTAAAAAAAATATAAGGAGGAGAGGAATTCGTATAAACAAAAATTTCGTTGTCGACAGGCGCTATAATAGAAAGTAGTCATTTAAATGTACTACTCCTTTTTTTATTTTTTTAAAGCTTCTTTAAAATTGATTATGAAATTTACTCTTAATCTTTTCATTTTTCACATACTTACCCCTGTATTCATAAAAATATTTAAAGAGTGTTTGTAAAGCTATTTTAACTTTCTAAAATTTTGTCATATGTCATATGTCAAATTGTTTAGGGAATCTATATTCCAAAAGAGAAGCGAACAAAGAATTTATAAGAACGAAAATATGTCTTCATCAGAATCTAAAAAGATTGTAGAAGAGGCGCTAAAAAGAGTTTTATCATTGGCTAAGTACGAGAATTGGGAAGTTAAATTAGAATACGCTCAAGCTATCGAGAATTCTTTAAGAGAGGTATTACAAGATTTTTGTGGAAACCTATGCGTAAAACTGAATTAGACATTGTAAAAAGAAAAGTGGCAGCGAAACGAATACGAAAAAGAAAAAGAGAAGAGAAACTTAAATCACGAAATTTAAATCAATTTTGCAGTGTGATTTAGTTGAAATTAATGAGTTGGTGTTTCTATTATATGAATAAGTTCGTCAACACGAAATAGATAAGTTGATTTTATTTGATCTACGAATGCTTGTTGTAATTTTTTTGACAATACGCATAATTTTAATTTACTACTTTTCAAAATTTTGTACAATAGTTTGTAAATTTGTTTTAATATACACATAAAAATGTCACAAAGAAGTTCAGGAAGTACTACTTGGTTTTTCCTTGTTTTTCCTCTTACCTTTCAACTAATTTCAAATTTATTTGTATTGATATTTTTTGAAATTAATACCATGGAAAGTTCTAGCGCGCCCAACCAGTGGGCGCTAGTTGTGAACCTGCTTCGTTTGCAATTTACTCTTGAAGAAGAGCACAATAATACTTTAACCTTTTTAGACATCAAACTTATACACGATGGTAATTCTTTAAAATACATGTGGACACAAAAAACAACTTGGTCAGGGAGGTATTTAAACTTTAACTCTTATCACCACCGTAGCCAAGTCATCGGCACCGCGATTGGTTTAGTGGACAGAGCTATTAGACTTACACATGGGGAATACAGAAAACACACCATCTTAACTGCGAAAAAAACTCTTGAGAGAAACGGCTTCCCAGGATATTTAATTAACAAAATCGTCAAAGATCGCACTAATAAATTATATAATTCTAGCTCCATGGATAAACCACAAAAGAAGAATTTTAAAGTTATACCATACATAAAAGGATTATTATCAAACAAGATCCAAAGATAATTAAAAGAACACAATATTAATGTAACTTTCAAGTCGACAAACAACTTAGGAAAGCTTTTCATGAAATTAAAAGACCACGTCCAAGAAGGTAGAAAATCTGATGTAATATACAGAATACCATGTAACACTTGCGACCAAACTTACATCGGCCAAAGCAGCCAGTGGATAAAAAAGCGAATGAGTGGTCACATATCAAGTATTAATTGCAACAAGCCAGAATCGACAGCAATAGCGAAACACATTCTCACCGATGGACACGTTGCTGATTTCAAAAACTATGAGATAGTGAAGACCGTCACCAACTATAAAGATCGACTATTGCATGAAATGATCAGCATCAAAAAAGAAAAAAACGCTATGAATAAAAAAACCGATATTGATGGACTGAGCAATATTTACAACTCCTTACTTTGCTAACTATTAAACTCAAGTTTTTTCCCTATACCGTTTACTTTAGGGTTTTCCTTGATTTAATGACCTACTGCATAAGAAAGCTTTTCGCATGCAGTCGAGGCCATTCCAAATGGTAGTAGTTATAAAATCGGTTACCATGTAATTTTTTTATATTTAATCTATTATATAATATATAATTATATAATAATTTAAAATTATAAATAAATTTTAAATTAAATTTAAATTTAAAAATTAAATTTTAAAATTATATAAATCAATTCGAAAACAAAATTTTAATGCTATCGAGTTCTGCCTCTTTAATTTTCCACGTTAAAACTCAAAATTTAATTAATTAAAAAAATAACATTTCAAATTTTGAAAATACTTACCGCCAAAACAGGTTAAAACAAATTTCTAGCAACTTACTCCTCCTAGACTTAGAGCAGGTTTACCTAAAATATGCAGTACCGAACAATATGCACTTTTCCAACGAAAGCTTTTCGAACAGCTGATCGATTATGAACAAAAGCTTTATTTTTAATCGAACCTGTTCCGAACTGTTCGGAGCAAATAAATCACGTCGAACGAACAGACCTATGTAGTCTCCATTTTTTCTACTATTTACGAAGTTCAAAACTTTTCTGCTATTATGCTTGACGAAAATTATCCAAAATGCAACCTGGTTTGCTACTCCCGATAGTAATGAAAGACATATTAAAGAACAAACTCCGATAATAATCAAATAGAAAATTGCGGAGAAAAGAAAAGCACGCAAGCAATGGCAATTAACGAGAACAATAGAAGACAGGAGAAAATTTAATAAAGCCGTTAAAAAACTGAAAGTATTGCTCTACAATAACAAAAATCAAACTTTTAACAACTATATTAGTAACTTGTCATCAACACAAGCAAATGACTACTCTTTGTGGAAAGCAACAAAAAACATTAAACGCCCGAAACAAACTATACCACCAATCAGAACAAATACAGGACAATGGGCAAGAAGCGACGAAGAAAAACTCTAGCTTTTGCAGAACATCTCGAAAATGTTTTTAAACCATTTCCTTCCACAACTTGTCACGATGCTGCAGAGATGACAGGTCAGTTGAACGCGCCCTTTCAGATGGACTTGCCGATTAAAAATTTTAAAATTAAAGAAGTGCAACAAGTCATAGCACATGAAATAAATCCAAAAAAAAAGCACCATTTAGACACTTTATGTGCTTACACGCGGCGATTAGAATATTGTGTTCTGAGGAATTTTGTATCACTTATAATTCATATGCCAAAACACTTCTTAAGTATTTTGTTCAAGAAATACCAAATATTTATGGAAAGGAGGAAACAAGCTATAATGCTCATTCTTTCATTCATTTGAGCAATGATGTTTTACGTAATGGACCTTTAGACACGTTTAGTGCATTTCCATTTGAAAATTTCCTTGGAAGATTAAAAAAGATGATTCGAAAACCGGAACTTCCTTTGGAACAAATTTGTAATAGGATTATGGAAATGAAAGGACTACAATTTTAAGATTACTAGAAAACCAAAATTTAAAATTCTATGACCAAGTAAAAAATATGAAAAATCAGTTTTTAAGTTGAAAATGTAAATATTCAAATACCACAATTAGTGGGAAAAAAACAAAAATTCATATGTGATGTTGAACGACAACTAAGTTATTCGAATTACGAATTTCCAATTAAAATCAGTAAATGAGATAATTGTCTTTGGTCAGAAAATTGTTAATGTGGAATGGTTTTATGAAACACCGGTCAATTGTAGCATTGCTTTGCGCTAATTTATTCTCAAAATAGATTGCAATTCATCAGTATTACAAGTAAATATCAATGAAATTAAATATAAAATGTGTGTTCTACCTGCTGCTAATAATACAACTGATAGCAGTAATACCTCTTTCGCTTATATGCCAATGTTACATATAATTAAAAAATAATAATATAAAATAGAAGCACCTTTACTAATAGTATCAAAAATATTTAATTTTTTTGAATTATGTAATATAAATTATATTATATACTTGAAGATTTATAATTATATTAAATAATTAAAAACATAAATTTATTGAGTACCAATATTATGTAGTATAATTTATACATTTTTGTGGACACAATATTTTTTATATTGCAAAATATAAATAATTTTATAAACTTTTAATATCAACTTATTTGTATACCAAAACATATAAATTTTGTAGATTTATGCTTATGTAATTTTTATTACATGTAAAATTTAAATTAATTATATAATTTTTTTCCTTATACATTAAAATATTATGAAAAATGTTGTCTGAGTATACCCAATACCGATATATCGAATACTGGTATTTTTGGCCTAGTATTTCAAGGTTATAAGGATATACCAACATATCTAAATACAATTAGGAACACAGCAAACAAATTCGAATTTCTCGGGTTAGTAATTTAGCAAAACTGAAGGAAGCAGGTATAAATGATTTAGCCTCACATTATAATATATAAATGTACATTCCAAAAAAATGTTTTGGAATATAGGATTCGCCCACGTGTCAGAGGCAGTATGCCGGTTGAAAAATGTGTAGAAACATTTAACTTAAAATTGAGTAATTTTGGACTCTCTCTTAAGCATATCGTTTGCAAAAATTTGGCAAGTTAATTGGTCCTGAACAGCAACTGTTCATGTGTAATTAGTGTCTATCAGCAACAGAAACCTCAGAATATTGTAGATTTGGACGCATCTGATTCTGATTCTGACAACGAAAAGAATTTAGAAGTAACGCTAATTTTTTTAATTAAAAAATCTCAATCAAAAGGCTTAATACTGCCATTAGTTTTTCCGATAGCGAATTCACAGTGACATCAATAACCATTTCGGCCTGTTGTGGAAGCGCTATGTCGCCAATATGCAAATTTATTAACTGTAAATACAACTATTGAATTCATGTTGGACACTCTTCAGAAACAAAAATTGCCACTATCTGAAGAATTGTACACTGCATTGAAATGTCGCATTAAGAAAGGAAAATAGATTTAGAAATACTTTTAAGATACTCACATAATCCATAAGAGTATTGTGAGAAAATGATAAGAGTAAAATTCGAGAGTAACCAAAGTTTATATGGTAAAATTAATTTTTCTCCATGGTCCAGAGACTTGATGGTGAGGTTCAATCGCTGGAATCTGTAGATCTACAAGTTGCAAATAGTAATGTAGATGAAAATGAAGAAAGTGAAAACGAACGAACAATGGAATAAAAATTGCATTCTGCTGTAAATAGAAAAACAGCAGTGCACAAAGAAATTGTGCCACAGGCAGATATAAAAACAACTTATTAAAAGAGAGATATATGAAGACGAAGAAGTTCGAGGGAAGTACTTGGAAGTAGTGTATGCTGATCTTCTAACAATTCTAACCACCAGTGTAGAAACGGAAAGAGCATTTTCTGCGGCAGGAAATTTAATTTGCGATCGTATTTTAAATATAATATTAATTAATAAAATTTTTATTTTATTTTGTATTTTTGATCTTCTAATTTATTCATCAATACCGAATACCGATATTGCAATTTTGCATGTGGCTCCATGCAAGTGGAAGAATCGGTATACTTAATTTAGATTTAAATTCCAGAAAGCACCTATTTGAAATTGATTAGAATTGTTTTTTGGCAAATTCTGTTATATGATAACAAATCAGCATTTAGAAGCAGTGTGAAAGTTCTTTCCTAAATTAACTAAATTTGAGTTGATACTTGAGAATTCATCCCGGTCCTACTAAAACATCATAAAAAATGTCATTGGAGTGACACAACAGCTATGAATAACTACGATTGACTTTACTGACGATTCTTCAAATGACGAAATTAAGGAACTTTCTGTTGTAACGACTCTGCGACAATTCAAAGAAAATATTTATGAAAATTTTGGAAAAACTTCCGGGTTTTCAGCAGATTTTATATTTTTTATTTATTATTTTGGCAGTTGACTCTGGGAACCAGCTTCCTTTTCAATCCTCGTTTACCTGGCTGGCTTATCTAGTCGAAGAGCTGAGACTTCCCAGGAGTGGGTTCAAGGAACAAACTTGTGGTTGAAATGAAATATCAAATTATGATGAATAATGAATGACGCAATGGTTTTATTCAAAGATGTAGTACCTTGTATGACAATTCTCATATAACTCAGGCTGAATATTAGTAATGTAGCATCAAGGAACTCAAAATTTTATTTAACAGAACTAATTTCGTCAACTTAACTAAATATTGGTGTCCTTGAATGCCTATGTGTATCGTGATAACAGATAAAATTTTAACATGTTGTGTTAAAGTAAAAATAATTGTTCAATAAATTTATCGATGTTAAATTGTAGTTTTTTAAAATAAAATTTAATTCACGAACCTTATTTTTACGCGTCGCTGGCGCTGGTGATATCGACTGGAATGATTAGATTCCTACTGCATTCGATTATCATCGATCTATGGCTCTGCTTGACGGTTAACCGTTCGATAGTGGGTGATCTCTTGTTTTAAATATCAATCTCTTGAAAATAATAATTGTATCACTTGATGGTAGAGTTATGAACATAACCTAACTTAATTCATATACCAACGTAATGTTTTCATTATTTTTTTGGTATATTGACATACCAGAGTAAATTTTCAACATTCAATAAATTATATATTTGTTGTTTATTGGAATTGGAACACAACAAAACCGAACCATTCACAGGTTAATTTCACATTTGACATTTGAATCACATTTGACAGGTATTTAAAAAGCACGCCTTAAAACCGGAAACCACGAAAAAGCTAAAACCGCCATATCGCACAGGTGGCCGCTGCATATTTGAATATTCTCAATATCAAAATCAAAATCCCAAACCTGGGAATCACGTTCATCCAGAAGGACAAAAATGATTCATAAAAAGTGAATATTTAACGCACTTTTCAACCTTTTCAAAATTTCACTCGGACCAAAAAACACTCCTCTTATCAAAAAACGCTGTTCTCGTACTTCTTATCTTCTTTTCAACATCCAAAATTTTTTTTATCAATTTTTCTTTCAGATGGTTCACTTCAACACTCATCGAGTTACTAACCAAAATTATATTAATGTTAAATTATGTGTTGTGTTCAAGTTTATAAAATGACTGTCAGTCGCATCTCTGAATTATTAAAACCCGGGTGCATTACATAAAACAATCGTTTTTATTAAGCCGAAAAACTACAAAAAAAATTATCGAAATCTGGCGCTGTATATTACTACCGGCCTCCGTTTTACAAAGTGTTTTGCTTGGGCCGCTAGGGCGGCACTATGGACAAGGGCGGGAGAACTCGAGCCCCCTAGCTCCCACGTAGGCACGCCACTGAGGCTACAACTTAATAAATGACCTTAGTGGATAATTATAAAGTTGTACCTACACCAACTTCACAATTGAATACAGATTCAATTTTTATTTAATTAATTATTTATGCAGCACATTGGTTAGGAAACTCCTTTCCGCTAGTCGGTCATTGAATATCACCGATGCCCACGGACTTTCGATTCACTAATCAAATTCATGTAGACTGTCCATACAGGGCCTATTTTACCATTAGGCGCGTGCCTAGGGCTAAGTGGCTAGAGAAGCCCGAAAATAAAGAACATAAAATCGTAAAAATGCACAAACAAAATAAAAATACCGGCTTTTCCTTCAAAATTCAATTGACGGTACGTGTGCGCTACATGGATCACAGCAACCGAATTTAGGTGAGGAGCCCCCGCACCAAATCCCCATCCTTTCCATCCCGCTTTCCTGGTAGCACCATTTTGAGGGCAGAGCCAAGTGGAAGTTGGTCTCCGCCTTTTTGTTTTTTAGTCGATTATGTAACATCTTTTTTGCGACCATAATTTTCACCAGATATCGGAAAGATATCCACCGCCAAGCACCCATCACGGTTTTTCACCCACAAACTGCACAAGTTTCCCTATAAACTCCGGCTGTGATAATACATTAAAAAAATATTTTTTGAAATTAACCAAACATTAATAACCAAAAAATACCTAAATACTGATAAAAGCACCCAAAAATTGGGCCTTCAATGTTATTTGTTACATTAGAATATTAGGGACCCGAAAACTTGTTAGAGCCTAGGGCCCAAAGCAGTTAAAAATAGACCCCGTGTCCATACTGCATTTCCTGCAGTTTGAAATTCTAAAATTTTTAAATACATGTGAGTAACATTTATTGAACAATTTAAATTTATACTCAATACAAATTTACAAAATTTTTATATGATTTATGTTCATGAAGACAGCATTTAGATTTTTCGTACGAATAAATTATATTTACATTTAAAATTAAACTCGGATTTTAATATTGTGAACCCAAATCAGAAATCTAACCAAAAGTTTATTGTAAATCTCTGGTTTTTACAAGATAAACTATTTGGCGATGAACGTTTATCTCATAAACTATAGAATTAAAAATATACGATTTTGCCAGACTATAAAACTTCTAAAAATACATAATAATATGAAATAATCCAATTGTCGTCAAAAATCGAGATAAACGGTTTTGCCAGGCAACCAGCGAAATAGTTTTAGAAGTACTTCTTTAGCGACGTATTCTGTTTGAAATTTATAAACTCAACAAAGATGAAATGGGGACCAAACACCAATAAGAAAAAATGACTCAACAAGGGGAAAATAAGAGTAGATAGAGCACCCTATTCTAAAAAAAATATTTAACAAGCTTTTTTTTCTAACTTTAAACCTTCGAGAGTTAGATCTTTTTAAAGTGTTTTTTTAATTTCCACCTTCACATGGTCATAGCGCCGAAACTATTCATTTTTCAGTAAAAATTGTATAGTGCTTTTTTAAAGAGCGTGAAATAATCTACAAACTAGATTTAAACCTTTGATTGTCTAAAATCAACGGCTTCCGAGTTATGAATTGAAATAAGTAAAAATGTTGAAAAATAGACCTTTTATTATTTTTTTTTTCAAGACCCTGTATCTTTCAAACGAAATTTATGTTAGATAGGAAATTTAATGCACTACAACTTTTGTCTAGTAAAATTTTTTGAAAACCAATCCATTCCACAGAAAATCAGAAAATTATTAAGAAGGCAGCTACAAAACAAAAAATTAAATTCACAAAATTTTTATTTTTATTGAAAAATTATTTTATTAATTTTATTAAAAGCGGTTTACACCTATTTTCAGTTCACTTACCGACCAATCAGCGTTCTAGTGGCTGGAAATGATTTTATTCGATTTCTTATATTATATCGAGAAAAAACTTCTATATATACTTTATTTTTTTATGAGTCGTTTAATAGTTATTTATAAACAATCTTTTGTTTTAAAAATCTAAATTTCGGGGGAAAAATCTGAAAAAATTATAGAGGCTTAATTGGACCAAAACACACATTTTTTGTGTCTTTGACTTTTCTCGTAAAATCAATAGTTTTTAAGATAAAACTCAATAAATGGCGAAAAATGCCTACTTTATGATTTTTTTTCTCAGTAACCAATTGTCCAATTAGAATAAATAAAAACTAAAAATATTCAGCCAACCTTAAACTATCACGACATTTTTTTTCATTTTGATTTTTAGTGTTACTAACAGTGAAAACCGTATTGGAGTAGATCTCTAACACCGCTGCCTCTGTGCGTGCGTATGTCCGTCCGGCGAGCTAGGATGGAAGCTTTAATTCAAATTCAAATTGTTTATTAACCATTAAAATACAATATATTACATACACGTGAATTGTCATAATTTAAATTACCTAAATACTAGAAGATGTCACAAAAACAAATCTATTATAAATACTCCTTGTTCCTTGACCGCGTAAAACATATTAATATTATTGACTACATTATTTATACTTTTACTTACTGAAGTGGTTGGCAAGGATAAGTAGTTAACTCCAAAACGACTAAACAAAAGATTTAATAATAATTATAAAACACAAATTTGCGTGTTTGCTCTAATACAGTTTCCACTGTTAAACAGTAAAAATCAAAAATGAAAAAAAATTGCCTTATAGTTTAAGGTTGGCTGAGAATTTTTGTGTTTTATTTATTCTGATTGGATAATTGGTTTCTGAGAAAAAAAATCATAAAGGTAGGCATTTTTCGCCATTTATTGAGTTTTATCTTAAAAACCATGGATTTGACGAAAAAATCAACAATACAAAAAATGTGTGTTTTGGTCCAATTAAGCCTCTATAATTTTTTCAGATTTTTTCCTCGAAATTTAGATTTTTAAAACAAAAGATTGTTTGTAACTATTAAACGATTCATTAAAAAATAAGGTGTAAATAGAAGTTTTTCTTCGGTGTAATATAAGATATCGAATAAAATCATTTCCATAGCCACTAGAACGTTGATTGGTCGGTTAATGTAGTTTTTAAGCGAGTTTGAGACTCAACACACAGTTGCAGTGGCGCCGGTAGAGTCAAATATAGAGGGGGCAATGTATTCAGTTTTGTTAGGCTTTATGGTTTTAAAAAAAAATTACAATATTTTACAAGCGCTAGTTAGGTAGAAACAAAAAATTCAGTTGTCTAGGGGGGCAAGTGCCCTGCTTTTCCCCCCTATCCGGCGCCTTTGCACAATTGTAATCATTTTAAAAGATGTCATATAGTATTATTTATAAAACATTTCATCTTTTGTTAAGAGCCACTATTGCATTCGTAAAAGACAAATGCCTCCTGCATTTCGTCTTCAAAAAAAAATTTTTTTTTAATAATGAAACTTTTTATTACTAAATAATTTTAATTTTATAAAATTAAATAAAATAATAATGTAATCAACAGAATCAATGATTATAATAATTATTATGTTGACTTTAAAGAAAAACAGTTCTATATTGAAAGGAAAAGGATTCAGAATTTTCTCCTCTACAAGAAGAAGCAAAACGTTAGGAAAACGGGCAAAGAGCCTCCTGAACTATTACTACATATTTATTCAACAATATATGTTGGAAAACCCTGTTCTCAACATAATCATATATTGTTAAGAAGTTTTTAACAATCGCCATCAGCATCACTAGTTGTGAACGGAGCTTTTCCAAATTAAAATTAATTAAAAATTATCTTCGTTCCACAATGAGTGACTTAGAATTGCGAAATCTAGCGATACTTTTCATAGAAAAAAAAATTAATGGATGATATAAATTTTGACGATCTTGTTTGAAGCTTTGCAAAAGGAAGGCAAGAAAAATAAATATATAAACACGCGTTTCGCGTTAATTTTTAATTTTTTTTATTTATTTATGTTGAGTAATATTTATGACCTTTGTGCTCTAACGACGTCAAATTGAGAAAATAAAACAATAACATTAATTTTTTAATTTTTTATAATAAATTAAAGAGTATAAAACACGAGAATGAAACCGTGTAGCTTTATTTTACGGAGTTAATAAATTATATATTATACAATGCCCAAGTTTTTCTTCTTAATTTTACTCGTGTTCGTTGTTGTAAGGTAAAAAAGCATTCTTAAAAATATTTAGATGTTCTTCTAGAGATAGCAACCGACTATGATTTTCTAATGGCTGGTCCGGTATTGCATCAAAGCTTTGAGTTAAATTTTCATTCCTATTGGTACCGTAATTTTTGTACTTATTCAAAATATTTTGATAATTTTGTTTTGGCGTTGGACGAAAATTTTCTAATAGAGTGGATAATGTGACGCCAGAACTTTGAATTAAATTATTTTCGTATACCTCAGGATTATAGTAAGCGTAATAATTATTAAGATTTTGGGGGCCCCAAATCTGGATGATTTCATTTGGTTCGCCTAAATTTTGGGTTCTATTAACATAAAAAGGTGCTTCTCGACTAGTTGCACCAGGATACATATTATTATACTGACTCGAATTCGTTGGGTTCAAATTAATTTGATGGTCATCGCCTAAAACATTTCTAATGGATTGACTGGGTAATCGTAGATTTTCAGTGCCTTCTCGGCAATTTGCTTTTCGTTTTGCAGTTGCACCTTCTTTCGTCCTTCGATTCTGATACCACTTTTGAATCTGTAGCTCCTCCATTCCTAACGTTACAGCTAATTCCTTTTTCTTTTTTCGAGTTATGTATGGATTTTTCTGAAAATGCTCATCTAAATTTTTGATTTGCTCATCTGTATACGTTGTACGAGTTCGTTGTCCTTTTCCTACGTTTAAATTATTTATGTATTTTTTATTTCAAAATTTTACGGGTCAAAAAATAAAGCGATATCAAGACAAACTGTAGTAATTGGAAAACATCAGAAAACCCAAAATTATTGTTACTTACCTTTTCGAGGCAATGGAGTAAAAGTTTTTTTTTCCAAATTCAATTCAGCATTCGGTTGATAAAATTGATTGTAGGCCTGATATTCAGTATTGGATTTATTTATTTGCTGGTCCACCTGATATGCAATATTTGGTTGATAAACTTGTTGATTCGGCATGTGCTCAACCTGTGGTGGATAAATTTGATTGTTAACGTGATATTGCGTATTTTGTTGTTGAGTTTGCTGTTGTACTGCATATTCTACGTTTGATGAAAAAATCTAAATACAAAGAAAATAATTAAAAACAATTAAACTTTTTAATAAAGTCATGGAACTTACGTATGTATCATCAAATTGGGCGTTAAAAATATTTTCTTGCGAATTCATCTTGTCACGATACTTGGCCAAGTAATATAAAAAATTATACCTTATTGAAATACAGTATTCGGTTGCACTTACTATAATAGGGAATAATAATAATATAGGACATAAATTATGCATCTATATTTTTAGCACCTACCTATTGATAAATTGGTATAATAAAAATTTACATTGGTAGCTTCCAATGATCAAGAGATATTTGTTGCGCATGCGCAATGTAATTTATGTATTGTAAATATCCCACTTATGATCTTTATCAAAGTTGGAAGCTACCAATAATGAATTATAATATTACACCAATTAATACAACAAAAAAACAGAAAAAGTTTTAAAAAGAGGAAAGTTTATGGGCACAATCCAGAACCGAGAGCAAAACTGTGTTGGCTATCCAGTTAGTTTGAAATTTATAATTTTTTATTTGATGATTCTTAGTCCGTCTCTTCACGTCAGATACTTCTTTAGATTGTATGTTGTATCTAGTTACGACAGACCCCTCCCCCCAATATTTTAGGCCCTTGGCAAAGGCGCCAAAAAGTATTAACAAAATCACTTACATTGTTGGATTGTTTTTTTATAATTTTATAAATTAGTTTTTAAATTTAAAAATAAAAAGTATTACTGGCTAAAATATATCTCTTGTCAAAATATTTTGAATTTTTCAAGGTGTAATCTACCAAAACCGAAGATTTTCCTACCCTCTGTTTTTTCTTGTTAATCAATAGCTTAACCAGCAGTCTGGGGTAAAGCCTACACTTACCGATTAGGAATCTATTTATTTTTTTAATTAAATTATTGATTATATTTCCTAATATAATCGCCTACGCATCGCTTATGGCACTCGAAGAAGAAGAATCAATAGCTTACTTTTCTGCCCTTTCTCTATTCCAAAATCCTATGTTTTTTTTCCCTTCACATAGAAAATTCAAACAACTTCTCCATTATTTCACTTTTATTGCAAATATTTCATTTCACATTTTCTCCCACTTTTCTTTAAGCATTCTTCTCGTTAATCTGTTTTCTTTTCCGATATTTTATTTTTATTGCAAATATTTTACCCGATCGTTTTTATTTTACACGATGTGCTACAAGTGCCACATAGTATTGCAACCACGAAGAAAAGAATCAAACTCTTTGGTGACACGAGACTTCCTGCTACATCTAGCAGGAAGTATTTAGGACAGAAGGTAATCAATTTTTTATTTAATTTTACATTAGGATCATCAATCAATATACCGACAAGTATTTCAGATTCAAACCCAGACTAAGTTTGCTTACAATTCTATAGTGTTGTGGTTACCATACCAGATTAATCGGTGAAATAAACAGTGAGAATTACAAAATAATCGGACACTTGGAAAATTAAACAAAAACAATTAATAAAATCTTTTATTATTCACTTAGTGATGTTTGTCATGTGAATGAACCAATTTAAAATATATCAACTTTCAATAATAATAATAATGTAAATAAAATACAATACAAGATACATACACTTGCTTAAAGGCCATTAATTTTTATTCCAACGTTGTTTATTTGAAAATATTAAAACGTGGACATTGCAGTGACATTTGCACGCAAATTTATACCACCACCAATCAATACTTTAATATTATATTATAAAAGCTGCTCAATGCATGCCTTAATTACTGTTTAAATGTATCACACAGTTATATTCAAATAACGAGATCAATAGTTTGACATTTTAATGTAAGTTAGTTACAGTAAATGAATAGTTGCCATTTTGCACAAGTAAAAAAATCATTTAAACAGTAACAAAGGTATTAGAAAAAATTTAATGTTGACAAAAAATGAAGTTAGAAATAAATAAAAAATAGAATTGTTATTATTATTATTACAATAATGTTATTATTAGAATTAATTCTAAATGCGCGGGTGTATAAAATAGCAAAGCTAGTGTCAAATACTGCTTACATTGTAGTATCAAAAATCTATCTAAAGGTAATTTAGTTTTTTTTATAAAAAGAATTTTACCACTTTTTGTTTTACAATACAAAACACCCTTTATTATCTTTTCTTCACAAACAAGAGGACGTTGTAAAACATATAATTAAAAAAGTTTTATAAATTACTCTATATTATTAGGATTATCTTTAAATATTACTTACAAAAATCTACAGGTTATAAAAATTTTGCTTTTGTAACAGTTCAGTATTTCGTAATAATCACCGAATTACCCCAATGGTTTTGTTAGTTAAGTAACGCTAAAATGAAGTATATAATGGTCCCTATTTTTTAATTAGAACGAATTTATAGTTAAAAAAACATCTGTACAATTTTTTCGAGATGAAAGGATTTCATCTTGTATAAACAAGTGAATGTTAAAGGAACTGTAAAATAAAAATTGATATAAGAAAAAACAATCAGAAACAAAAGTTGTTCTGCCAACGAAATATGATATTTTAACAGCAAAAAAGTTGAAAATTGGTGGTTAAAATTGCTTGAATTTTCAACTTTTGGTTATAACACAATAATTGTAATTAAGTAGTGATAATACTTTAAGTCTCGTTAAAATTACAACAAGGTAAGGAACTTCTTAATAAAAACAAACACTTTTTATGCAGATAAAACAGGCATCTATTTTATACTGGTGTTGCTAAAGGCACAACTATAAGTGACACGCCTACTTTCAAGCTTCACCTACTTACAAATTATAGTTTGGCTTCACGAGTATAAAATATTTTCAAAATAAAACAGTAATAAAATTTTTTGACTGGACAAACACAGGTTGCAAACAATTAATAAATTAAAAGTTAAAATGCGCTTATTTTTATAGATTAGGTAAAACTAATAATACTCATTTACTCTTTCACATACAAAAAATCATAAATACGAAATAACTGATCTGTTAATTTGTAGATATGGCAAAAAGGCGCAGACTCAAGCCTCATTGTTTTGATGAACGTCACAATCAAGCTCTTCTGCTAGTGCTAGAGGCGCCCGTAACAGAATGTCGCTTACTTGCACTAATTTAATCTGTAATAAAAACATTAGTTTAGAAATCTAAGTTAAATTTAAATATAGAAGTTAGTTTAGTAATCAATACACAGATAGTTATTGTTTCTCGACTAAAAGCTGGCCTCCTAAGCAATCAATTTCTTGTAATAGTGGGGCGGATTTAGGTCTGATTGTCACTTCTATAATACAAAATGCATTTTTTAAATACTATGAGACAGTGATCAACTTTTTAAGAGACCTCAAGAGCATTAATTTTAATTTTACTATGCCTTGTTTTTGAAAACACAAAATTTTTATATCGAAGACTAAAATGCAGAACCCTATTCCTCGCAAGTTTACTAAAACTAATTTTATCTGTGGTCATCTGTTAGAAAACATATTATTATTTCATATTTGCCAAGTAAAGACAAATCTATGTCATAATTTTAATAATTATAAAATAGAAAAAATAATAATTACAGATTAATTCATCAAGGACAGCTAATGCATTATTGCAGTTTGAACATGGTTATTACTCATCGGTGTATATCTGAGAATAAAGGGTCCCTTTGAAATCTGCAGATAATGCAATAAGATGAAGCGATGTGTTATTTTGATTGCTATCTGCATTAGATTTCTGTATTATGGTTATATATTGTAAAGAAACTAGCTATCTTTGAGAGATCATTCTTCTTATATGATAAAAATTCAATGCCTCCGAGGTCCATTAAGAAGATAAGGTCTCATAGTTTTGTATTATAAATCAAATTTTTCGTTAAGTTAGCTTGTTTCCGCTCCACTACAAACGTTATTAGTAATATTAAATTTATTCTAATTACCTACAATACATTCTGAAGATTTTTTGCCCATATAAAGATGTCAAAAAATAAAGTTTTACCCAATGTAAAATTTCACTGTGGAAAAAATTATTTAAAGGCCTCTAAAACTAAATTTTTCATAGAATCCCGATTTTTAATTTAAGAAATTTAGCAATAGCAAATTTTAAGTGTTAAACTATTAAAACAAATTAGTGTCATTGTTCATTTAAATGAGTCCAGTTAATTCGGCATGCATCGTGCTCAAGCAAATTGGTTAAGAAAATGATAGGTATATTGCATTGCTAACCTCGGGAGGTGCTTCAGGTCCTGTCGCGACACGTTCTATAACTACAACGCAATATAAAAAGAAAAAAATTGAAGCTAGTCAAAATTCAACTTAAAAAACAATTTAAAAGCTTGTTTAATAAATGAAAGAAAACTTACTGCTTTCTTGATTGTTTGTTGTTGTAGATGTAGTGTTGGATACAGCAACATCACCACTTGAATTCGATACACTTGTAATGACAGTTTTTGTTATCGTGACATTAGAAACACGATTGGACAATTCGTCACCTGAGCCTAAATGATCTTTTACACTGTCGATGGTAATATCACCAATGCTACTCGACACTGTCACATTATGTAACGTATCGTCACCATTTTCTCTAATTTCCTCGCTCTGTAAGAAAATAACCGTTTCAAAAAACTAAATTCAATTAATAAACAGTAAAAAATTACTTTATCAGCAACGCTGCCTTCTTTACTTTCACCGGTACCGTTAACTAAAGGGGCCGCATTCTCATTTTCCTGCTGTTGATCAGCATGAATCTGACCCTCAATTTCAACTTCAGAGTTACCCTCTTCACGTGCTCCCTCCGGAAGAGCAAGATAGCAACGAGCTGACGTCATTCGTGACGTTGCCAAAGATATCCTTTGCAATTCCGACGAAGAATGTAAATATAAAGCTTCGGCTTCACGAGTAAACACCAACGAAGAAATTCCACTAAAACATCAAGCAAAATTCAAACTTAATCCTGACAAAATATAATGTACTTACTTAATATCCTCTCTTCGTATGGCTGCTGCATTTAGCTGTCTCTTTAAATCAGGAATACTCAACACAACGCAATCGCCAAGATTTGTCAAACACAACAAATTTACTTCGGTATGTTTGGTGTTAGTTTCTGGAATGTTACAGCCAAACGTGCCAAAAGCAACCCTCCGAACTCGAGCACCTAAAAGTTGAACAATAAAAACTTGGAAACATAAAAATACTTAAATATCCGTTACCTTCATGTGCTGTAAGTTTATATTTTCCAAATGGTTTAAGAGCAGGTAAGGTGAAAATTTTGAATTGTTCTTCTGATGCCAAAATAACTCTGTGAGGTTGTGTAGTATCGGGTAAAGGAGCTACGCCCTTTTCTACTTCTAAAGGTTCAGGAAGAGGTTTGTTTGAGCCATCCAAAACGGCGATACCAATGACAGGTGCTCTATGTTTCAATTGAATTTCTTTACCTAACTGGCATAACACATCGTCAGTGTCACGTTTTTGTGTGTTTGGAACCGTGACTGTGAAGACATAAACTGTACCGTTATTCGTACCAGCCCATAACGTCGGAGTTGTATTTTGTACGCTAATAATAAAAGTTCTTGCAAAGTACAAGCATCTAACTATTGAACCCATGGCATCATCACTTGGTCTTGCTTCTATTTGTCTCTCGACAGGTTTAGCTTCCAAAGGACTGAAGTTTTCATCTCCCGATGCAGGACTTCTGGTTGGTGGAGAAATGGTATTAGTGGCTGCTGGTGCATTATTAGTATTACGACGAGTTGATCTTCCCTTTCGTAATCTCCTGAAAGACTCCCTTAAAGATTTTTTAAAGGACTTTCTACGTGATATTGGAGTATCACTTGCACCAGTAAGATCTAAACATAACGAAGTTGGTGAAAATAAAATTAATTAATAAATAAAAATAAAATTAAAAATCTTTACTTTGAATAATCAATTTTAAATTTAATATTGAATTTCAAAAATAAGTGTCGCATGTGTAAAATAAAAACTTTTGATTTTTGAATGCAGAACTCAAGCCCCTTATATTGTGAGAAGTAAACTAGCATGTTTGAGGTAGAAGTTAAAATAATTGCCAAGATGGGCAGGACACCCATACCAAGTATGACTGCTACGAGTATGTGGAATATCATCGCGATCCTGTTCCTGGCCAAAACACAGATGGGAGAGAAAGAAGCAAATAAGTTGTTGATTGGAAAGGCCCAGGGTCTGAATGGCCTTCCAACAGAAATAGTTAAATTGGCAGTAACCGAATGCCCACAGACCATACTCAAGGTTATTAACCGATATGCAACTGAAAATTTTGACATTGATGCTCCCAAAAAAAAGAGAAAAGCTACTAGATACTCCAAATCGCACAGATCTATAATGCTTGCGAAACAACTTGGGCTAGCTATATAAACACATTTTTTACTACAGTCCGAGAGATGACTTAAAACGCTTGAAATATCTTAGTGAAAATCAATAAGGCTTTAGAAAATCCAGACAAACTGATAACTACACAGAAAGTGGCAAAAAAAAGAGCAGAGTCTGACATTGCAAGAAACTAGAAGAAAAGATTAGATCAAGCTGGAAGAAATCTATGAACGAGAACCCTAAACCCACACATTCAAACGTGGATGGGATGAAAAGGATCTATAGGAAATTAAACTTCCCCTTGGTACTAATTAGTACTAATCAGTACTGTGTTCATTATGATGAGGAGCAAAGGAAAACGAAAACAGATAAAAAATTACGTTCATGACTTAAGTGTTAAGAAATGCAAGATCTGTCTGACTGCCCCCAAGCAAGAATGGAATCAAAGTGAAGTTGTCGTGTAACTGTGCGGAAAATAATAAGTGAATAGATTTTGATTGGTAAAAATCCAGTACCAGCACACAGCACAAGCTGGGTATAGGTGGGGTGCTACCTGTAGTGACTTATCTATGGTTTAAGTATTTTCCCTTCAATCCATGAAATCCAAATCCACAGTCCAAGTTTTGGTTCAGTCTTTAATCTGGTTTATTCATCTACAATATTCACAAGTAAAAATTTTAGAATATAAGCACTTTTAAAGAAATTAGGATTTGCGCTTCATTCTAATAAAAATATTGAAAAACTCAAGCAAATTCATATATTGAATAAAATTCCTAGCTTAAATAATTTTACTTGTAAAAGGGTAAATTGCCTCGGGTTTATATATTATAGCCCTATAATAATTGCATTGATATTGTAAATTGACTAAGCCCTGGTTTACTCAATGTAGCAAAACAAGATCTGTTTGACAAGAATACCACAACACATTGGCCAAGTTTTCGATCAGGTCATTAATTCTAACACATATTTAACAATATGTTGTGTATAAGCAAGGTTATAACACTTACCATTAGGATTGAGTGTACATTTAACACTGATGGGTTTCTGTCTTCGATAATCAAATAATGCAAGACCATGAGCTGTACCGGCTGCAATTAATCCCCAATCTGCTTGTAAAGTACAACAGGTAATAGCAGCTGGTGGATGAATTTGAAGCACTGAACTTGCTTGGAAACCTCTCGGCTGATGAATTTCACCTTAAAACATATAAGATAAAACATAAAAATATATGAAGTTAGAAAAGCAAAATTTTGTACCTGAACGTGGAACCAAACGACTGTAACCTTTCCACACAAATCCATCTCTATCGCTAACGATATCCATTGTTGTGACATGTAATTCATTGGTAAGTACTTCTGTATCAAATTTTGCAATCACTAGATGCCCTGCCGTTCCAGCAACAACTAAAGTGCCTGATAAAGGACACAAAACTAGTTTTTTGACAGCTAAGCGAGGATCATCAGAATAAGGATCAAAAACACCGGTCTTTCTAAATGGAGGCCATTCTTCGTCATCATCTTGCGATTGTAAGGTTTCATCTAAGCCACAAAATAAAATTACAACCTTGTTTGGTAAAATTTTCAACTAGATTACCATTAAAATCGTCTCCGTTGAACAAATGTAAGGTACTAAATTTATAAAGAGGCGTTAGATTAACACCACCTGCATCCCAAAACCTCACAGTTCCATCTTCGTGACCAGTTAAAAGAATTTCTCTGCGAGGCTGTTCGCCTTTAGCACAAAGTAAATCACCACCATCGATGGGCCACTTTCTACTAGAAAATAAATTGTTTGTTTGAGCTTTACCCGCCTCCTTCAATTGTTCCCAAAGTTCTTCCGGAACGCCTGAAATGAAATTTTAAGTGAAAATGGTCAAAGTATAACATTTTTACCTACCAGAAATGTGCTGGGTACATGTAACGGCAGCTGCATGCAATGAAACAAGATAAGGTAAGTTCATCATTTTCCAATCGTCTGATAATAAATCAATAACTACCAATTCTTCGTCGGCAAGAACAATTAAAGCTTCAGGTTCGCCTTGGTTTGATATTCCATTTGTCAGGCCATGATCTAATGACTCTCCACTATCTCCTATACCACCACTGTGACATTTAGATTCGACCAAAACAAAATCTATAACCTAAAAATTAGAGTTTAGAAATTGCCTTTTTTATTCCGAAAGATTCAATTCACCTTGCTCGTAAAATCAAACACTACATGTTTGGTATCGTGCGTTACTGTTACTGTAAATTTTTCATTGTAACTGGCCCTCGGCAATCCACCAGAGAATGCAATTAAGGGTGAACCGTTGAATTCACGCCGAACAATCTTAGGGATGGCTTTGCAAGGAAAAGGTCCGTACGTGGTTGTAGGAGATTCGTTAACAGGCTTATCTCCATCATCCAAATTCCAAGTGATGTAACTACCTGCAAATAAAAATTTAGTTTTGAAAAATTAAACCCTAAAAATAAATTTACCGTCATTGTGTGAACTGGTAAAAGATTGTCCATTTTCGTGCCAACAAATCGATTCAACTTGTTGAGTCGATACAAACGTTCTAATAGCCGTATTATCAGCTTTATTCCATAAAACTATAAGGCCTCTATTGTAACCTATTAAAAGATTGTTAGGTTCATTAGGCTGTTCTGTAACTACTTCGACTGCACCTGGATTTAATTTGTAATCGTCTGGAACGCTAAAAAATTTAAAATTGATAAAAATGTTTGTAAATATGTTTCTCTAGTGTGAAGTTAAAAATAAAAACATGATTGAGATTTATTTTATTGGTTGACATTGAACTAATTGAAGTACCTAATACTCAATTAAATTTTAAATATCTGAATTGATCGATGATGTCAGGGAATGAATTACTTACTTTTGCATAACAACATCCTGATAGATTATGTCTGGCGTCATTGTAAAAGTGTGAAGATCTAATAAGTAAATATTTCCACCTTCGGTGCCCAATAATAAATGTTTGCCATTGGATTCCACACAAATTGCAGATATTTTTTTAAGCTTTCCTTCCAAAGCCTGAGATTTGACTTCGACTAAGGAACTCTTGTTTACTTCCCATAGATGTAAGGAATTGTCGTCGCATAATGAAACTATTCTTCCAACATTTGGCAGAAAAACTAGGCGAGTGATTGCTATGGGATTATGATGTTGGCCATAAAATTCGACTCCGGGTTTTCCGAATACCTTTATGGCACCGGTCGCAGTACCAACTCCCAACAAACGTAACGATGGATCCCATGCTAGAGCTGTTGGTTTATTGGGAAAGCCATGTTGTAACGTCTGGAAGAAATAAAGCAACTTGATTTATTTCTCTTATAGACAAATTGGCGCTAAAAAATCCGATGTGCAAATGTTTACAAATCTTTAAGTACCAATTAATTAGCAAAAACAACATTTATTTTATAAATTAGATCCTTATTATATTATGTTTTTTTAAATACTTCAAGCCACTACAAGCTGTAGGTACCGTTATACTAAAATATCAGCGATATCTCTATAAACAGCAAATCAAAAAAATTTTGGAATGCGTTCTGAAAATAGCAGAAACTTTTAAATCTGCATTAACATTGGAAATATGTAATTACAATTTTAAACTAAAATGAAGCAGCGAAGGGACATTTCAAGGAACTCAAATTTTTATTTTGGATTTCATTTTTCTGTAATTTTTTTGTAATATTCTAGATAACATAAATCCAAAACACATTTTGGTCAGGATACACATTATTATCAATAATAATAATATCTAAGATCGTTGCGATGACTTTCAACGTACAATGTAATGAGTGAATTAATTGCAATATTGTAAATATTTAATAAATGATTTTACAACATAGCCTTACTGCAATGTCTTTTCTATAAAATAAAACAAAATTATTGATTAGCTGGGCCGATGAAAATAATATTAATTTTAGAATTTCCTCATTAATTACAATGAATTCAAATTTCCCGACCACTCAATTTACCTAAGCCCAGAGAGCTCGCAAGCTCTAATCGCTTTAAATTTTCTGAACTCCCACTCTTTAATACTTTAGCTTGGTGGTTGTACAAAGCAATACAACACACTACAACTTTGTATGAAAGAGACTTGATTAGTTTTATAAAAAAAAAAAAAAATGAAAGCGGCCGACAACAGGATGGACACAAGCAGGTTTTCGGCATTCTTCGCGCGGCCAATACCATCAGGCTCAGAAACCCATTCAAAGTTCCTAGAAAAAGCAGATTAAATTCCCAATTTTGATTCCAAATAGTATAATATCAAAGAATTTGTTATGCAGTGAAGGATTTAAAAATCATACCATATTGTTCCAAATTGAATATTCGTTGAACCCAATGTCTTAATCATTGCTGATCTAACCAACAATTTTATTAAAGGGGTCGCTTAATAATCGATGACTTCATTTCTTTGATCAAAAGTCTTTCCAAGAGAAAAAACCGTTAGATTGCCCGAGGTTATTTAAACGCTAACCTTGTTTCTAAAATGAACTACATTTATGCAAAATTCAAATTTATTCAAATTATTATATTGCTTAAAATCAAAATCGGTTAAAATCAAAGTCTACTAATTTGATTAGTCTCTCTCCTTATATGTCTATTTTTAAGTAAACTCCACGAGAAAGCTAATACCACCCTCTGCCATGAAATATGGTAAATACAGCTGCCAAAACATATTAAAACAAAAAACTTGTTTTTATTTAAAAAGGCGATCGGTATGCAACTTCGTCCTGTTAGATTTTACAGTTGCCTTAATAAATTAAAATCAGAAACCCGATGATTTGATATCGAATTTCTATTTAAAAACCACTTGCAATCAACGTCCGAGTGATGAATTAAAAATTACCAAGAGGAAAAAAGAGATGTTCGTGAGTAACATTAGCTATTTCAACATGACAGGCCGACAATCAAATTTTCATTTGTCCAAAAACTGTCCGTTAGGAGAAAAATATTTCAAGTCTATCCAATTAAAAATGCGTGTAGTGTTACGATTGAAATCGAAAAAACCGACTCCACTTCCAGGCAATATGTGTATTTCAAGAGTTGAATTTTAATGTTACAAGTATGACTAGGATTATTACGTGTTTTTATAAACTTCCATTTTTCAAAAATTTAACCGGATGAATGAACATGTTAAACAGTAGAATAATAGTTTGTTATTCCAAACAAAATATAGCATGATCAATCTTAAAAAAATTCAGGATAGCAAGTGAACTATTATTAACTGGCCAATCAGAAGCAATAAAACAATGTATACACTAGCCACGTCTTATTGGTCCATTATTTCCTTCGCACAAAATTCTTATCGGAATTCCAAGCGATCCAAGATGAGTAGGAATGGGTAATATAATAATAATTATCGTTTAATGAAAATTTATATTCCATTTTCGGTTTGTGAACCCGCACCGCAAAAGAAATAAAAGATGCTCTGATGAAATTAAATCAGTATCGTATCAAGTGTGTAAATTTATATCACATTTAAAAGAATTAGGTCACCCTTCGTAATTGTATTGTTCTTTAATATGATAGGTTAAAATAATAGAATTTTTGTCGCCATAACAATTATATTTAAAATTCATCAAAATTAACCACATTAAAGAAAATAATTGAATCGTGAAAAACATGAATACAATGAAAATGGTAGAATTATTAAATCTAGACGGCAGTGTGATAGCAATATCAAACTGAATCTTACAAGGGAACCCCATGGTCGACCGCCCACCGATATCGGAAACTTTTTTGTAAAGAAATATGCGTCTCGGTATTTGATTTAATGCGGCTCATTATCAGATATAATGAAATCCAAAAATGTTTTAAGAATATAAACAATTTGGTGGTTGTTTTTGCATAGTTTTTTCTATAAGCCTAGAAGTTCGACATTAGATTACAATCATATCAAACAAAGTCACTGGAGCGACCACAAATGGAACAAGACCCTAATCTGCTGATGAATGAGATTGATATATTAGCAGTTTATAACAGAAACAATGGAACATCGAAAATTACTAATTCTTAAGATCAGCACTGCACCGATTAGCTGTTAATTTGTAGTAAAAAAAATGATAGATGCAAATCCAAAATATATTAACGTGCATGCTCTCCCAAGCTATCCATTGTACGATAAAGATGTGTCTTATAGACCATGAAATATTTTTCTTCGTATTATTGATTTATTATGTCTGGATGTTTTGTGATAAAGTATCAATAGGTAAGTTCAATGTTTCAAGGTATCAAATTTTACCGAAACATTAGTAAACAGAAATATGAGCAACAGATAACACCGTACAAACTTTTCCTGGAATTGTTGACGTCAGCTGAATTATTAAAATATAATTTAAGTTATTAATTATTAGAGAATTTTGCAAGAAAATGAAAAATTAAAACAATATCTATTCCTTAAGAAGTTTTTCACAAACTTTACCTTGTCCTGTAAAATCGTACAGGCTCTTTTACAGGCGCGGATTCAATGGAGGGCGAAAAATTTCTGGATCCGCCCCTGCTCTTTTTCTTTAAATCCATTTTATTATAATCCTCAAACTCACGTAGACGTTTTTTTCACGTTAACCTACATATAAATCGGCATCCGCGGTATTTCCACTTGAATTCAAAAATTTCCTACAGAATTTTGGTAAAAAGGCCAAAAATCGTAATTAGCTCCGCCCATAAATTGACTAATACAAAACAAAAAAAAATAGTATAATGTATTATACAACAGGAAATAAATGCAAATCCAATTGACTTATTTTGTTCCCGAACTTAAAAGTTTAAAACAGAACTTCCTTCTCTCTCTCTCTCTCTCTCTCTCTCTCTCTAAGTCTGGCCAAGTTAAATCCAAATTATTTAAAAGAAAAAAAGGTCGGCTAATACAGAATTTTTCACTCCATATTTAAAAGGACGCATCTAAGTCCACCAAGAAAACTTTCAAGTGCAAATATCAAAATTATAATTATGAATGTTTTCTTGTAAATCAAAATCAATGGGGGTCCGCGGAAGCCAAATAAAAGAGCCCACTGCGCTATTTTATATTGTATTATGTCTATTAAAATGAAATACCCAGTTTTCTTTTCCCTAAACAAAATTGCAATGTTACTGGAATTTTTCCAATGGTTTATATTCACAGTCGATTCAACTTGGTAATTTTTCATTCATTGTTCATTGATATTTTGTTACATTGACCAACTTTCCTGACTTAATGAGAATCATTAAATAAACATCAAGTTTAAGCAATGAACCCTAGGTTATATATAATTTTGATGGTTAAGAATCCTTAGAAGAGTAATTTTCTTTTTAAATATGTAGTTTCTATTTTTGTTATGTTGAATCTCATGCACAGTGACGGACTGGGAAGAAAAACCGGCCCTGGCATTCAGATTTACCGGCCCATTGTAATGGGGCAGAAAATCAGTAACTTCATTAGATTTAAATAATTCTCGTATTTCCATAAAAAAACATTATCGTCCTCCAAATAAACGTTCGGCCGCTCACCGGCCCATTAGAGCATCGGCCCTTCTGGAATTTGCCAGAACTGCCAGATGGCCAATCCGGGCCTGCTCAGGCACTTTCAAATTATTAAGGATATAATACTACCGTAACACCCTGTACATTATTTTACAATTACTGCGTTAATTTGAACATACAACATTTACCGTTTGTAACTGCTTCAACTTCAATTACTTGAAGAATGTCGGGTGCATAGATGCTGAACACTGTAGGATCTGAAATAGTCCCCTGGGGCACAAAAGTTGAAATAAATCTTTTTACTACATTCTTATTGTAGACGAATGCATTTAATATAGCGGTTCTCTTGATATAATTAAGTGTCATGATTTTAATTGAAAACGCGTGCACCATGTCTAATAATAGATTTTTAAAATATATTAAAAAAATAATAATAAACCGATTTCTTCAGATAAAGATCGTATAATTTTAAGACGAAGTTAATTGGTAAGTTCAAATTCTAAAATTAGTATGTACAGCTCGATTGTTTTAATTTTAGCCAAGTCGTCTTAAAACTTTCCTTTTATCTTGTAGATAAGCCATTGAATACATAAGCATACAAAGTTGTTTTCTCGCCCAAACGTACCCAAAATACCTACGGGCGATAAAAATCTGATGATCTCGTTATCTGTGTTAATATTTTCTTCGAAATATTCAAGTTATGAGTAATCGGCGACGGGGAGATAAAAATAATAAATTGATAATAATATTGAGATCGTGCTAATAAAAATTAAATTTAATTAATTTCTGTTACGTTTCATTTAATTCATTGGATGGATTTATTTCCACACTCATTGTAGTACCTTTTATTTGATTCCGCCAATTTTGAATTTGTACATCTTACCAACGAGTCTATGAAGTAATAAATTAATTTTATGATTTTGTTAATCACAAAAAATCATAAGATGTTATCTGTTATATTGGAAGTTATAATTCATAAACCGTGTTATGTTATTTAAGTGGGTGTAACTCACTTTTTATAAAAAAAAACCTTATTAGTTGATAAGATAGTTTTTATGGATTTTTTTTAATAATCCTGTTTATGACTAATGTGATAAATCAAAGGGTACGAAAGCGTAAAAGTTGGTTTATGATTTTCATGCTCAATAACTTTGTAATAGAGCAGGCATTTATTGGGTGTAGATATAGAAAATATTATATAACGTATATTACCTATATCGCGACAATAATATTATAAACAAAGGAAATAATACTAACTGTGTAAAATTCAGGAAGAACGCCCATTTGTTTTAACTTTTATTACCAGCAACTATGTAGTAATATAATTATTTTTCACTGTCTGACATTTCTGACACTGCATAGTCAAAATAAAACTCCAAGTATATTATTGATTATTTATGTTGCTGTCTACTCTCCACAACGAATTTTGAATTTGAAAGACTGGAAATTCAAAATGTAAAAACTTGAAAGGAAGTGAATATTGAAGATATTATTACATTTCACATTCGTTAATAAAATTTTTAAATGAGCAATTCAACTTAAGAACTATTTCTTGCATTTTTCGTGAGAAATTTCTATGAAATCCTAGTAGCATGAAGGTAAATAAGAATAACTGTGATTGTAGACTTGAGAAAAAACAATAGAATGAAAGTGGCTGCCAGTCTCAGACTATCGAAGCAAGGCTTCGGAGGTTTTTTATTGCATTTATGAGGAAGAGGTGACAGACAAATAAGAAAATCAGGTGGAAAGTTTCAATATTTAAAGTGCGTAAGATATTTTGTGAATGACAAAATGTGTGTAACTTGAAGTGCCTTATTCATCAAACAAACCTTAAAAAGTTTCCCAATACAATATAAACTTAGGTCAATATATACGAATATAATCTGTTTGCACTGATAAGATAGTAATGTACACTTAATGATACAACGATAGAACAATAATCTACCTGCTTGTTACAAATTTTGACTTTCGTAACACCTTAATAATTAGCAAATATTTATTAATATTAAAAATTGATTGAAAAAAAGGAAAATTGTACTGACCCTTCTGTAGGAAAACAGTTCCTTCTGTAATTTTAGCCTTTCGGCTGTTGCTTGTGGTCCTTTGGCCCTTATAAACTTAAACATTTTGAACACCTAAAAGAAAAACAGCACAAAGTAACAAATTGTAGCAGGTAGAGTTTCTATTGCAAACGAATCGTAACTATTAGAGACGACAAATCACAATTGTTTACAAAATATGTCAAAACAAACCATTTTCGGTACAATAATAGGTACATTGTTAATACAGGCCAACGCCTGCACCAGAGGTGCAAAATTATACGGTTAATGGTTCACCTTTGACACATAACCGAACTAAATTAACAAAATGAAAGAACAACACACACTCACCCGTGTAATATATTAAAGCCAGGTCAAATAATAGTCATAAAATTTTCGTAAAACATCAACAAATACAAAAGCGTGGCTGTTACACCAAACCATTACACGTAGTTGAGTCACTGACCGGTAGAAATTTCGTATATATGCAGTAGGCGGCGATATCGCAACAATTTACCGATCGAGATAAAAATTTGAATCATTTTCCACGATGTTCGTCAGGTGGTGCCAAAGTACGACAATTTATAATAAGTAGTTATGCAAAACCACATTTTCGTCAATTTATAATAATATAATGGTGACTATTCACTAATAACTGAACACTCAACACAATTTAATTTTAAAATTAAAAATCTTATCGAAACAACATTCGTTTCGTACCTTGACAGTAAAGCAAAAAATAACAGAGTTGTGATTGCGGTCACATAAGATCAAGGGGTAAACTCAACTGTAGTTTAAACGTTTCTTCTAAAAGTATTTCAAAAATCAAAATAATTTATTTTTTGTTTTAGGAATAGTCTATAAATTGCGTCACGTACAAAATTTACCTATAATAATTATAAATTTTTTTTAGGTATAAAATCGAACCATTTCAACCAATGAAATTCTAAAACTCGAACAACGCGCTTTTTTGTAGATGAATTACCTCATGCAGTTTATGCACGGATCTTTGCTGATAAATCTAAAGAAAAATTGTCATGTGTTTCTTTAAATATAAAAAAGTGCTTATCTCGATACTGACGATACTCCCCATAAATGGGAAGTAGTCAATGCTGAAAATGGGATTTCTGCTTTATATGATTACTGAAAGGTCACAAGATTACTGACTTTGCAGTCAGCGATTGAGGTGGTTGTCCGGTCTGTTCAAATTTTTTTATAGGTCTCCAATTTTTAACTTATGTTCTTCAGTTTTCTTTGGTTCTCACTACCTTTCACTGTAATTGGGTATGATATCAATAATTATGAAGTTGAAGATTGAGGGTATGGAATCAGACACGGAGGAGAGATAGTAAACACAGATAGATAAAACACAGACGATGTGCCTCCTCAATCATATCAGCAAAATGTTTAAGCGGATGCTCCTCAGCAGACTCCAGACTGAAGTAGCGGGAAGTGAGGGTCTCTCCGAGAATCAATTCGGGTTCCGGAAGCACAGGTCTACCACACTTTCACTGTAGTGAATAGTAAATATAGTTCGCCGGGTGAAGAGCGGAAGGAGATATACCCTGGTGGTGACGCTGGATGTCAGAAATGTCTTTAATTCACTACAACGGGACAACTTCAAGGGGTTTGAGAGAAAAGGAGATAACCCCATACCTTATAGAAAAATTATTATTTCCTACCTTAACGATCGCTGGATTACCGCCATCAAGGGTGATAGAATGGCGAGAGTTTACATGAGCTCTGTTTCAGTTTCGCCGACAACCTCACTGTTGTTACGAGTGCGAAAACGGAGGAGGAGTTGATGGAAAAGACCAACGAAGCCATAGCGAACATCTGTACGTGGCTAGGTTACAATCGAAAAGCCAAAATCCTAAGCATCCAAATAGACCGCAGCCTGTCATTCGGAGAAAATATACACCGCTCGACTAAAAGAGCCCTGAAAGTGGCAACTGGCCATCTCCAGGCTCCTTCTGAACATCGGCGACCCGTCTGAACCGAAGAGGTGGGTCTTGTGGCTTCTGTGACGGAGTCCATCCTTCTCTACAGGGGGCACCAATATGAGCGGACGACCTCTTAAAGAAAAAATACATCCGTGTATAGTGGCGAGAGCATACAGGATAACTTCCACCGATGCCCTACTAGACAATTTTGACAACTTGCAGCTTTGCAAGAAAATGCAAAACTAAAATCAATTCCTAACATATTGCAAGAAAGCTGGTTAGAGATATCTTATAGAGGTATGGCTTTCTTCATTGCGAAGAGGAGGACTCAGCGTGTATTACCGTTTTCCGGTGCCACCAGTGGAGAATACAGCGGTACCTCATAGAGGTTTTTCAAAGAAGTAGACCAGCGCCAGGCGCAACTTCAGGAGGCTGATCAAAGATGATGAAAGAAGTCTCGAAAAATCGGAAGTTAATACAGCAAGATATACGGAAGTAATGCTTCTCAGCAAATTACGGCATTTCTATGGAGTGGGGATTAGTCATTAAAAATCTGACACTGCACCAAATAAAATCATCAAGTTTACTGGAAAAAACAGAGTCATCTCTTTATTGCATCGATGAACAACAGTATTGCCAGAAGAATTACAAAATGAGAACCTCTTGAAGTTGTTTAATTCACTTAATCTCAAATTTTACACCTCAAAGATAACCATTGGAAAATAGTCTTCGCATCTAGTTAGCCAATGTTTTCAGACCTGCCCTTCAAAATAACATTAAATTTCTTCAAATATTAGAGAGAATCCTGAAACAACTCCCAGATGTTGGCATAAGATTTATCACACAGCTATTTAACGCTATTTTAAGAACACAGCACTTCCCAAGCCAGTGGAAGGTGGCTGAAATTATAATGATAGCAAAACCGGATAAACCTAGCGAAGACCCAAAATCGTATCGACCAATCAGTTTACTGCCATTATTATCCAAGCTATTTGAAAGGCTTCTGCTAGGGAGAATCAAACCAATCTTGGAAGAGAAACATATAATCCCTAACCACCAATTTGGATTCAGGCAAGAGCACGCAACAATAGAGCAAGTCCATCGCATAACGTCGAAGATCAGTAGAGCACTGGAAGAAAAAAAATACTGTAGAGCGGCCTTCCTCAATATAAGCCAGGCTTTTGATAAAGTCTGGCATCTAGGATTACTTACATAAGATTAGAAAATCACTTCCCGACAACATCTGCCAAATACTTAAATCTTATTTGGAAAATAGGTATTTCCGAGTGAAATTCCGAGAAGCCTACACAAATCTTCGACCAATACAGTCGGGCGTGCCTCAAGGAAGTATATTGGGACCAGTGCTATACTTACTATATACGGCCGACCTGCCTACTAATAACTACAGTATGATTGCAACATTTGCTGATGACACCGCAGTATTGGTCACACATAAAGACCCAAAAATTGCGACTAATATTCTCCAAGACAACATGAATGAGATCCAAAAATGAATGAAGAAATGGCGAATTAAGGCCAATGAGACAAAGTCGGTTCAGGTGACTTTTACATTGCGCAGAGAAAGTTGTCCTCCTATCAAATTGAACAACCAAAACATACCCCAGGCTGAAGAAGCAAAGTACATGGGCATATATCTTGACCGACGATTAACATGGCAGAAACACATATTCACCAAAAGGAAACAACTGGGTCTCAAGCTCCAAAAACTCTATTGGATGATTGGTAAAAAGTCCCAATTATCAATGGAGAACAAATTGCTAATTTATAAAACGATAATAAAACCAGTGTGGACGTACGGGGTGCAACTATGGGGATCAGCCTCAAACTCCAATATAGAAATACTGGAAAGATTCCAATCAAAAATGCTGCGGTTGGTGGTTGGTGCCCCGTGGTATGTGCCCAATGAAGTGATTCGTCGGGACCTAAAAGTACTAAGTGTAAAAAATGAAATTAATAACTATAGTGTCAAATATAGAGAGCGTCTAAGTGTGCATCCAAATCAACTGGTACAAAATCTATTTAGAGATCAGCCCGGCCGTAGACTTACTAGATTTAATATTGTAGAATTGATAACAAGGTTCTAGCTGTAATATGTACTTATCGACATACCAATTATTTTGTAATGGGAGATAATAATGGCAATGGCCATACTTCCACATGACCTAGATTTTGACATAAAAAATACTAAATACTCCCGAGTAGATTGTATTGTAATTGGATTCAAATTTAAAAAAAATATATATATTAGAGTCTAAATGTTTGAAAGAAGAAAATTTTCTTAGGAAAAGCAGGAAAACGGGAAAAAAATTTAAATATAAATAGATGTCGCTCCCGGGAACCACCAAGTTTTAGTCACGTGACGACTTCTAGTTGTATCACCTTTAATTAAAATGTATAAGCGATCATCCACTCTTTCAGGAATGAGAGCTTTCTCAAAGCAAAAACCTCTTTATCTTCCTCCCCAAGTATGGAAATAAATGTAAGTCATATAATTCTCTCCACCCTCAAAGTGAGATTCTGCTTATACGCTACTGATCTTCCGTATTTTATTGATATGACTTACCTAGTGCTACCCATGCAAATTATCTTAGTCTGGTTTATGAACCCTTTACCCTCCCCTACTCTGGAACCGCATTTTGAATTTGTGCTTGATACAATATGAGTATTTATGAGTTTTACTATACTAGGATTAGTGAATACACTAAAACTCTTTGTGATTAGCTCACAAAAAAAACATCGCCACTAATGAATATCAGGCTCTAAGTAGGAAGGCTTTTCGAATACTTGATGACCTTTGATCGCTGGAAGTTGGAATAAATATTCAAACAATAGCACGTTAACGCCACCAAAGAGTTCTTCCTCCTTATTTATCAGCTGTCCCGATCGAGCTTCAATCATCGCAAGTATCTTGTAAACGAACATTGAAATTTCATCAATAATCAAAAATTCTACATCTCTCCATTGCTGTTTTAAGGAAAATTCCAGTGAGAGGTAGAAGTCGACCAATTTTACCATTTTTTGCACTGGAAGTTTGAGTAAACTAATGATTTGACTTCTGCAAACATTCAATGCAAAGGTTTTTCCAGTTCCGGTACTTCCTGTCAGGACTGTTGGACAGTATGTATGGCCGTCTCCGAGATAACATCAAAGAAACAAAATCCAAATTTAATATTTAATGCAGACTCTTTCTGCTGACAAAATCGTTGCAGATCAGATCTGAGTTTCAATTTTAATCAATATGGCTGACCCATGGTGTGGAGGATTTATATAGTTTCTCTGGCGATTTAGCCGCCTTTCAATTTGGCCACCTGCGTGCGGTGCACGCAATAAACGCTGGCCAAGCACGGCCCTGCTCCCTGTGAAAAATTTATTCTGCTTACGTTTCTCATTACAAGATGGACGTCATCAACTGTCCATACTGTCCGTCAATCGTTTTTCCACAAGCTGAAATTGTCAATTGATTTGCAAAAACTCTTTCATAGATAAAATGTTGAACACACAATTATTATACTGGTATCTCTTGTCTTTTCCTAAAATTCTTGCTTGAAAGTACTGAGCTGGTGCAAATTTCACTTCTCTCTCTTCACGCAATCCGTTGATTCCTTATGGAAATAAATGCCATCGTGCAAATTACTCTGCTGCAATTCATGTCCAATATTGACAATAATATTATCTTTTGTCTTGCGCTTAATGCGATCTTCTAATACATCCACGTATGTAATATTCAACATCTGGCTGTTCAAACTTTATTGGTCCATTACAGATGCTTGAACTGGGATATTAGCAACCTGTACAGGAGTAACAGGTGATGATTGGGCTGGCCTCGAAGCAATATATATCCATATTTTTGGAGGAATGAGAGCTGTTTGAACGATAATGGTGAGAGCCACAGCGCAACGATTAATTTTCTTTATTGTTTCGTTATTTATGATGGAGTTATCGAGGCTTTACAACTTTAACGAATCACTTGCATCTTATCTCACTTCTCTGTCAATTTTAACATCATCGTAGAGATAATTAAATTCACAAAGCCAAACTCTTTCGCTTTCGATGTTAAATTCTCGTGTTACACAGTAGAAAATATAGAGTAAAAATTTTACACTAAAGTACACTAGCTTGTGTTCATATAGGTCCACTCAATTTAGTGTAAATTTTTACACTAACAATTTTAATTAAGTGTAGTGTAATGAGTTCACTAAAGTTTGTTAAAATGTTAACCTTATTTAGGCCCAGTTTTTCACTTTCAGGTTAAACCAAAAAAGTTGGGTTAACCAATGATATTGCATAAAAAACGGCTTTTGAACGTATTTCATTGGTTAACCCAAATTTTTTGGTTTAACCTGCAACTGAAAAACTGGGCCTTAGAGTACACTGAACAAAATTTAGTGTTAAATAAAATTAAAAATAGAAATTAATTTACACTATTTTAGGTATACTTCAGATTAATTTCCTGGTTAAAATACACTAAATAGGTTAAAAAAAACTTAATGTAGTGTGAAAATTTCTTTATTTATAGTAGTAAAATTTACATTGCTAGTGTGTTTTGAAAACATTTAAGTATAGTTTTCACCCAATTAACTCAACGTATATTAATAAAAACATAACATTTAAAGACAAAAATTCAAAACAATTTAAGGATGTCGGAATTTCCGCCTATAAACGTAATTTTTTTATTAATTTTCGACGAATTAATTGGATAAAACAATACGTTAAAGATACATACTCGATAATATTTCAGTACAATTTCACAATCCGCAATAGTTGTCTTGCCCCTTATCTAAAAAAAATTATTAATAATCTATGCATATTAAAAAATATTTAAGTTCAATACTACCACTTAATACTTGATTTCGCTTCTACCATTTTAATTTTCCATTGGCTTAGTAATAATATAATTTATATTTTGTATACGACTTGTTCAAATAATTCTTCGAAATGTATTTGCAATCCGGGATATAATTCTCCTAATTCTTCACTGCAATTCATAATTTATTCAAGACAATAACACTTACAATCTACGAATTACTATTTAGAAATCTTTCGTCCACACGTTGTACCCATTTCTAAAAATTATTTAATAAAATGTGTATTTTTTAAATATTATAATCTAACCTTATAAAAATACATCATATAAACAGGAGTTTAGCGTTTTCTGGAAACGGAATTTCAAATATCTTTTTGTTTAAAAAAATTTAAAAGCACCAACGTTACTGTACTAAGTTGCTAGTTAAACTAACAAGCAATATCACTTACCAGCAGTGTTGCCAACAGTAGCAAAACGACTTCTACTAAAACTCAATTTAAAATCTACCAGAAATCTACCAGATGTAGTTAAACACACGCGGACGCGGAATAATTACTATAAATATTTTAATGATTTTCATTAGAAGTAAAAACGTAGATAATGCTCCATTGCTAACTGCTAACTTTTAAATCGTTTATTGTTACAGCCAAAGTAAATGCTATGAAACTGAACTTTTCGGAAGTGTAGATAAAGATAAAGCAATTTTTAAATTCTTAAAACATGAAACCAGTGAATTGAATAATTTATAGGTAGTTAAATTACTTACCAAAAATTCAACAACTCGCGAACTTAACTGAGTAAAATCAAAATAACGACTATCTAAATGTCTAAATCTAAACTAGGTAGGAGTAAGGAAGCAAGTGCATGATCATTCACACTTCTAAGAAAAAGAAATAATAAAATATACATTAGAATCAAAGTTAATCGCTAAAGCTGAATTCCCATTAAGACGGCACGGCAAGCGGTACTTTGATATTGCAACAAAGATCAATAGCACCGCGACAAATATCAATAACGCCGTTTGCCAGGCCGTCTTAATGGGGATGCAACTTAAGATACAACATAAGTCAGTTGCAACGTGATATCACAGCAGTCAGCAGGAGCAAGTGATATGATATATTATCCTTTAGTAGGTACATTGTATTGTGCTGCTGCCGTCGGGTCTCTTCAGCTTTCGGCGGAAAAAATATTTAGGCGCGTGGGTTGGAATTTTTGGAAACCTTTGCATAATAAATTTTTTATGCAATTCATTGATTCGTAAAATTCTACTAGAACTGTTACTAAACATGATGGCATTCTACTAGAATTTCTACTATCCCACCAGACGGAAATTTTAACTACCAAATGGGCCCTGAATCTACCAGATTTAGTAGAAAATCTACTAAATTGGCAACACTGCTTACCAGCAATACTTTTATTTATACCCCGACTATCAGGAGCCTATGTACGTCATTCTTTCTGCGAATTTTATGTTTGAATAAATATTTGATACATGACACCTAACCGACACACTCTATTAAGAAAGAAATTTACTCTTCATTGTGCTAATTTTACCTTCGAGTAAAATTCCATCTATATAGAGAAGTTTTAGTGTTAAAAATAAACTAGTGTATAGTTTAACACTAAGAATTAACACTAATTTATTTACCAACTACACTAAACATTTTACACGACAAAATTTATTACTGTGTATATTTAGATTTTGAAGTTCTTCCGTAACAATGATATTATTTGAATCTAGAGTATATCGAGGAAGAACTAGAAGTTTCTCTGTCACTTAAAATATATCTTTTGCAAAGAGATATCTCTATCAAATTTGATCACCTTATATGTAAGAGTCCTGAAGACACCCAGGAGTTTTGGATAGCATGGCTGTTTACGATCCATAAGATGCTTCTTACACGTATGACACAGCACGAGCAATTTCTTCGTTTTTAATTCATTGAGTAGTATGCTGGGGGATTAACTGGAACGTGATAGTTTGCAGCTTAACTTGGGTAGGAAGTTTTAGAGCAAATGTTGTAATTTTGATCAGAAAATACCCAGCAAGTATCCTTGAATGTCTGAATAGAAGATTTGCGTGCAGCTTCTTGTTCTCTGTCTGTGGAGTTTTTCTGTCTTGTATATTCAAATATTCCAATCATTCAACTCTCTCTGCTTCAGTCTCATTGACGCGTCTTTGAGATTGATATTCCAAACACTTTAATCTCTCTTTCTCATTACTTCCATCATGGGAATCGAATTTTTGTTTGTTCCTTGCTCATCACCATATATACCGTATTTATACGGTTTATGGATATTGATACGATTTCTACGTATTTCTTTGAATTGGAAGACCTCTGTTCTGCCCAAAACCTTGAATTAATAGTCCGTCATACGTTGTTGATTGAAGGAGTTTCGTTACCCCATCTTGTTTTACGAAAACATGCGAGCAAGTAGATTAAATTTAATTATTGTGGAAAACATTTGCTAGTTTTATTTTATTTCCTTAAGATCCGAAGATCAGATAGGTTTTGATAGAAGTCTAAGTTTTGATTTCTATATTTTAGATTCTCGTTAGGACTCTATTGTTATGAGAATAATTTTTCGAAAGTTGGATTGGGTAATAATATATTATAGGATAGGATATATTATATGATGAACATTTGGATTTCGTACATGGACATTTTATGAACTATATTTAGCCAATATTCACAAAAATCAACTTTAGCAGGCCGGAAAATAATATTTGGGAAAGCCTTAATACGTATTCATCGAGACGTAACGTGACCTGTGCCGGATTTTAAGCACAGTTCTTCATTTGAGAGGAGAACACGACGTCCAAATGAAAAGAACGATATGCCAACGGAAAGATGAGAAAATTTTCATTTTGATAAAAGAAAAACCCAAGAAGATCCAAGAAGTGTTTGAAATGCTAGAAGGAATAGCATCATAATTTGGAATAGATTTTGGGCAATTCTAACTTTTAGACAAAGCTGTACTATAAGTAAGATGAAGTGGTTCACAAAATTTTACATCAAAAGACAAGAAATTTCGTGGAGAAGATAATGGTAAAGTTTTTCTTCAGGGAAAACGTAAACCAAGTCACTACCAAGGGAAGAAACACCAAACCACGTAGCCAAATTTCGCGAAGATTGATGAAATTGCGATGCGTGAATTGTTGTTGGTGATTTAATCAGCCAATCAGAGAGGATCATCAGTCGCGTGGCTATAAAAGGGGGCGGTTTTTGACAAGTTGGTTAGTTACATTTTGACGAGCAGTGGGAGCGTTACTCCAAATTGCTGTGATACGAATAATTTTATTATTTTAAAAAGTACAATTTAATTTCAAACATGAAAAGAACTGCAACGAATGTTTTTTATAACAAACTGAAATAAGTGTTGGTGGTCGGCTATTATACAAATGCCAAAAAGTGGTTGACAGTAAAATTAGTGAATTGGATATTTCAATATAAATTCGTATAAATATGGAACTACTTGCCATTTTGAGCAATTACAAACCGTTACAGAGTAGCGTCCTTGGCAACGGCTTATTTGCGCAGCAACAGGTATCCCATGGCAATACTATTTGAGTACGTCTCTGGAAATGGGCTTATTTACAACCATCACTAGGAAGATAAATGAGAACATTTTTATGTGGAAGCAACTATAACATCAAACAAGGTTAATGATTTTAATAATTAATATGTGTACTTGCCTAGTATGTTTACGTTTTACAATTTTTACAAGGAATTAACTATTATTCTGAATTTAACTGCAATCGGCGTTTATCGGTAGTATTCGATATGTTACGATTCGCTTCCATTGGCTGCCGCAAATCGAAGTGACATCTGCATAAGGCGCGAGTTTTAAAATCATGAAAGTTATTTTTGAAATGATCGTCGTTTACAACACTCACAATACTATTTTTTTTTATTTTTTTTAATACAAATAATTAAAAATCGCTAGTTTAGCTGCAACATGACAGATTTTAAAATCTTAATTTATTGTGCGGTTTTTTTTTAATTATTACCGTAGGTATACCGGGTGTTGACTCGAATAGCCGAACATAGGGAATTAACACGTAAAAACTTATTTATGCAAATTCCTGCTTCCCAAATTATTTTAGAGAAAAAATGAAAGACACAAAAAGAATGCAGAAATATAAACTACGTATGATAAAAGCATTAGATTTCATGTAATCTTTATTTATAGGGTCAAAAAATGCTTTTAAAATTGTTAAAATTTTCATTTATCAGACTAGCCATGCAAGTTTCCAAGGTAATTATTTCGAAATTAAATTGAATTAATTTCATGACCAGTCTGAAAAATGAAAATTTTAACAATTCTAAACGAATTTTGAACCCTTTTAGTAGAAACTAGATGAAATTCGAAGATAAAAGTCCAAAATTCGTTTAGAATTGTTAAAATTTTCATTTGTCAGACTGGTCATGAAATAAATTCAATTTAATTTCGAAATAACTACCTTGGAAACTTACATGGCCAGTAAGATAAATGAAAATTTTAACAATTTTAAACGCATTTTTTGACCCTATAAATAAAGATTACATGAAATCTAATGCTTTTATCATACGTAGTTTATATTTCTGCATTCTTTTTGTGTCTTTCATTTTTTCTCTAAAATAATTTGGGAAGCAGGAATTTGCATAAATAAGTTTTTACGTGTTAATTCCCTATGTTCGGCTATTCGAGTCAACACCCGGTATAACAAAAGGATAACACAGAATGCAATTAAACAGTGGAGTAGCTATCATAGGGCAGTTTGGTGCTGCGCACAGTGGCCCAGATGGTTTGAGGGCCCCGCAAGAGCCCCTAACAGGAAATAACTCAAAACGCTAGAAAGTTTTGCTTGCTTCTTAGTGCATTTTTTTCGGTTACTGTCGATCTTCTAAGAGAGTTTCCTTCAAGAGTAGGAAAGGATTTCTTTAAATATTCTCAAAAAGCAAAATTTAAGCTTTCTTATGAGGTGAGGATAAATAAAAGCGGCCCAACGGTTACTTCACAATTTAATTTTAAAAATTGACATTTTGATGAAAATTTACAAGTTTTAAGTGGCCAGATTACCATCCAGATTGGCGTTTACACCGAGGCGAAAGCAATTTTTTACTTGCCTTCTTGGCCTATTGCCACAAAATACAAACAGCAGATGAAGAAGTTTAATGTGTATAACTGCTTCGCATTTGCCACTCCGCTGCGCTACGTTAAGTAGGGAGAGAGCGTACTTCATTCGATTGCATGCGCTAGCCGAAAGAACATCGTTCACGTACCTATATTATCGAGTCAATTTACGATCACACAACCCTTTTCACAACCCCTGATATTGGCAAATCTCGGATCCCAGCATTAGAATTTCGTCATTTTCGAGTTCTGTTGCTCCCCGGGGGATTTTTTTATTGAGTCTAGCAGTTCTCTCGCGGGAGCGGAGCCGAGCCGTTTTGACAAGCGCTACCACGGCAAATCTCGGATCCAGGATTTTTGTTAATTTTGAATGAACTACTGGACTATCCTCAAATTATATTGTATATAGACCATTACCTACAACCCGGTACAAAAATTTCGGTGAAATGCGATCTCTTAAAACTTCGACCGACACCCTTTATTTTAGGACAAGGAGGGGCCTCATATATTTTGCACCGGGGCCCCAACAACACTCGCTACGCCCCTGCAATTAAATTACCTTTCAACTTTGGCTTTAATATGTTTTTGGTAGGACCCCTACCTTTTAAGCTAATCGCGGAACACACGAGGAGAAATATACTTTTATACATGGCGGCGAGAAAACACAAACCTTTAAAAAAAATCATCTCTCGGTTATTTGTTGATCAAATTAAATCAAGTTTATCTCAAAGAAAGGTTATATTATTTGCTTTAAGTTGTAGATTAAGATTTTAAGAATTTACTTATAGTGGTCTCCGGACCAGTAGGTTGGTGACCGCTGCTATAGAAAACGCTTACAAAAACTTCTAATTACATCATCGTAATATGAGCGTTCGCCAGTTAGGTTAGTTGCACGCAGGATTCAAAATAGGGCCTTGGCTACTGATGTTTTATTAATATCTTGCTTATTTAGAAATATATCTACGTATATCTACTAAGTTTTTACAAAAATAAAATGTTTAGAATATTTAATTTTTATAAAAGAACTCGTAGTCGTGTTTGTCCGGAACAGCTTGTCAACTTAACTGAGCTGTTAAGTTATGAAGAAACCGGGCATTAGTTCAAATCGAGTTTAAGCTAAACTTGTTTAATTACCTTGGTAATACATGGCAAATTCGCCATCTTAAACCCATTTTGCTTGGTAGAATCAGAACTTCAACTAAAAATTACCATAATCAAACATGTAGGAAATTTAATTCTTTGCAACTTTGGTGTCGTTACCATTTTTTATCTACAGTTGATATTTTTCTACTTTTCTACTTAACCTAAACAAAATAGAAAAATTAAGATTAATTATTTATTATTTCGTTTAATTTAAACTTCAGCGCATAAATAATGATCAAACTTGTAGGAAATCCAAATTTTTAATAAATAGATTTAAAAAGAGACCAATAGTGTAGTAGTATGAGGTTTACATCGACAAGTTACGGAGCGAGAGACCGCAGTTCGAAGCTCAGTCGCGCCGGCTACACTGTTGTGATCTAAAGCCAAAATTCCACCTATAGGCTATGCATTGAGCCAGGTTAGCACCCTACTAGAGTGTATGCAATCGCTCAGAGAACCAACCAGGTGCCAAGTGTAAATTTGGTAATACCAGGACGCAGTCCTATATTAAGCAGAAGAAGATTTACAATGAAAATTGTGAAAATTAGGAAATTACATTTCAATATCGATCTTCTAACTTTCCGACTCTTTGCTTGAAATTGCTAAAGCTTTCTATAAAGACAGTATAAAGTGCAACTACGCTAATCCGCAGTAGCGGATTCCGGGGGGGGAGCTAGGGGGCTCAAGCCGCCCCCCTGAAAGCATCTGGATCCTAGATCTAGTATTTAAGTATTTAATTGTTACCTTGATAAAGCCTTACCTTCAGCTAAGTCAAGCCCTCCCCAAACTAAGATCCTGGATCCGCCACTGCTAATCCGGATATCTAAATTTTTCTGTCATTTATTTTAAATTTACTCCGTTTGTTTAATACAATAAAAATATTCTCTTTTTGTTTTTTTACCTTCCGCGTAGCGTAGCGTAACTTCATTGAAATGCGGAGCATTTCGACGACGTAGGAGTAAATATACGCTTGCGAGCCCTTTTAACCGGGTCCGCGTGACTGAATGGAATTACCTCCCGCACATACCTGTAAGGGAGGTATACGGATCGTGCTAAAAATCTGCTAGTGAGTTTTTGATGAATAAGCACGAATTAGGGCATTACAACTCTTTTTTTTATTTGTTTTTACCAATTCTTACTTTTTACGAAATATTTCCTCACAAATTGAATATTAAAAATAAAAAAACACTCAATAAGCACATTTCCGTCTTATAGATCGGCTCGGGAACGTCACTTCCGTCCGAAAATAATTCTGAATTACTCGCTAGTAGCGCTTAAAAAAATTTACTTCAAAAATTTCATTCAAACCGCATTACTGAAGTTATTTACCTATAGAAAATCATATTGCTAGTAGCTTCTAGCTTGAAAAAAACAAAGTTTTAACCCTCCCCCCTCACGCTTGTAAAAAATTATCAAAATTAAATTCTCTCTTAATAGGTCTTTCTGAGCCCGTCTCTGCCTAAAATTACCATTGTTAAATTTCCCGAATGCCTTATTATTGTACAATTTATTGTAAAAGTGGCAAAGAAATAATTTTAGTTTAAATCGTGCAAGTTCACGGTAATGTTGATAAATATGTTGTAAAAACTAAATTTTTTAACTTTCTATTGGTTACCTAAGAGTTAGTTTAGAAGTTCTCCGTTAGGAGATTAGCAAGCATGCAGTTACGACGCACGTGCTGCAAATAGCAAAAGCAACCAAGACGAGGTACAAAAGAAACATAAGTGGTAACGTAGCGCGTGCTGTGGTATGAAATAGAAATATCTACCGTAGTGTCATCTCAAATTATTCGTACAAAAAATGTGGACGATATTATTTGATGTTAACAAAAACAAATGATTAGTGTTTAGTACGTATCTGTGATAAAAGTGAAATTCTAAACAACGCAATTTAATTTAGTAACCCTTAATTTGTCGCTTGAATTCGTTTCGTGTAATAGACGTGCGCATAAAAATTCAATTTTTTGAACGGACTAGATTACGTCAAATTTCCTATGGTAGTTGGCTAGAGAAACATGGCCGCCTGAAACGAGTGTAATTTATGTGTCTTTTTGTTAACTGAAGTGAAAATTTTTCCCGTAGGAATGGAGCTTAGAGTAGGGAACAAATATAGACTCGGACGTAAAATCGGTTCCGGTTCGTTTGGAGACATTTATTTAGGTAAATATTTGACGCTTGTCTAAATGTCAGGTGTTGATTTGTAAACAATAGGTTTTTGTGTCAAAGACACTTTTTGTATTTTTCCTTGCTCATTTCACAACCTTTTTCACTTTTAGGAACAAATATTTCGACTGGAGAAGAAGTAGCTATAAAATTAGAATGCATAAAGACACGACATCCGCAACTTCACATAGAATCAAAATTTTACAAAATGATGCAAGGTGGAGGTGAGTAATACCAATTTTGTCGTTTGCGTCGTTAACTAATCTTGTGGTTTTCTTATATTACTCAAGTTGGAATACCTCAAATAAAATGGTGCGGTTCAGAAGGTGATTATAATGTGATGGTGATGGAATTGTTAGGACCCTCCTTAGAAGACTTGTTTAACTTTTGTTCGAGACGTTTTTCACTTAAAACTGTTTTGTTATTAGCCGACCAATTAATATCTCGTGTGGACTTTATTCATTCTAGAAATTTTATACATCGCGATATTAAACCCGATAATTTTCTTATGGGATTGGGCAAAAAGGGTAATTTAGTATATATAATCGATTTTGGATTAGCAAAGAAGTACCGTGATGGTAGAACTCATCAACACATACCATACAGAGAAAATAAGAATTTAACAGGTATTTACATATTTTTAATTACTTAATAACATTATTGATTAACTTATTTCACATTCTTCTGGCCGTTCTTTTATAATTCTCTAGCTGTTGACTGCAAATATTATCTCTTATTTTTGCTTAATTTAATTGACCTTTCAAGATATGACAAAATTATCTTTTTTAAATTACGCCAGGTTTATCATTTTGTATGTGAGGCAAACATTGAGATATTTCACAACTTGATTGTTAGCTTTATATCGAATACTATATTGTACTATAGTAATAAAAGAAATTATTTACGTAGTGTTTTAACGTTGCAATATTGATTGATTTAATTATGTTTTCTTAAATTAAACTTTAAATTGGTTAGGGAAACTCCTCGTAAATGTTTCAGAATAGACCTGGTCTATTAGCGAAGCAGAAAATCTAGATATAAATTTAGAGAATTTTAGATATTACCTCTTTGCTTTTTCTGATAGTATTCTTGGTTTAAATAAAAGGGGCACTTGGGAAAATACTCTTCCGCACCGTTAAGTGTTCGGTGTGGCATAGCAGTTATTAACGTCATTCACTAATTGCAAGGCTACAACTTGGGTATATGCAATTCCAAGGTGGTAATGTTTTAATTTTAAGGTTACTTTTTTATTAGGCAATAAAATTAACTTATTCAAGGGGGGTGATTTCCTATTATCTCTGAGTTTTTACCACCTAATAATTGAATTCATTTTCAAGATGACATTACACCTTGTATCTCTTGTGATTTAAATATTTTCCTAAAAGTGGTAACATAAACCATCAATAAATTTGAGGAAAACAATATTAATTTTTATGTTTCGATTCACAGTTTGTTATCTTTTTTAATATATCGTTACACCGCTACAAGTCTACAATGGGGGGGAATCTAAAGAAGGATTTTTGTCTTCCTGACACTAACGCACAGTACATTAATCCGTTAGAAGAACTATTTGGGATTTTCTTCTGAAAGTAATTTCTGAATGGGAAGCTTCCAATATATCGATATCAAGACCAGTATTTATGTGTCCCTTATTCACTTTAATTTCTCCTACCACAATAGCAAACTTCTGAACTGCTCTTCTGAGGCATTAAATTCTTTTTAGCAATTTTGATTTGACTCGTGCCTTGTGAATTTTACAACACGATCCACACTCGTTAAATGTCAGTTAATTTTTGGCATAATGGCACTTATAAAACATAATGTCAAAAAGTACCTCTTTAAAATCATTTATTTAAAACACATTTTATCTATAAAAGATGAATATTTTCTAGTGAAACTTTTTGCAAAAATCCACTCTTAATCTCAGAAATGTTTTACCAATAATGTAACACTTGAACACTAATTATAGAATTGGAAAAGCGAGTGAAATGTGACGTAAGCATATATTTAGCTAATCGACATAAAAATGTTACAAGTGTTTTGTTTAATAAGAAACATTCCTATCGATGCTTCCCCTAATAATATCAGAGATCTGAATATTTATTTGTCTTGAAAAACACAAGTAAATTCCATAGTTTTTAATAGAATGCGGAATGCTTAGTTTCAGTTCTGAAATTTCTCGGAACTCCAATCTATTATACAATCCCCAAAGTTTGTAGTTTGTAGACACCTGAAGATGTACGATAATCGTACGAAACATGTTGTTAATAAATAAAGCATTTAAAATATAAATGATGATAATTTTATGCGAAGTACATTTAACAAAAATAATATATAATTAAACTTCGCTAGATGTTACTTCAAATATTAATTTTTAAACTCAACGTAAATTTTATAGTTTTTATTAATTTATTTATTTTTAAATGGACTCGAAATGCAATCGTTTATTTTTTAACCATATGCTCCATAATTCATTTTACGTTCTAGCTTTGCTTGGCCAATTTAATGTTTAATTTAATTTAGCAATAAATTAATTGAAATTTTCTTTATTATACAATGCATTTTACTTTATTTATTAATTTAATTATTAATATTTTACTTAGTTCCTGTTTTGTTTTATGCTTTAAATTTATTGAACTTCCTCTTTTGTAGAATCTCAAATTTAATTTATTTTTGATAATGAATCAAATGAAAAACCACTTTACACCAAATAATTAATATTTCTAATTATTTTTACAATGTATTTAATTGTATTTACAACAACTCATGTGAAGTTAAATCGCCACTCCACGCTTTAATTAAAAAATCAAGCCAAATAGTTGCTGCGCAAATTAAACTTTTAAAGTATACAAATAAAAAATCTGTTTTCTTAAACAAAATATGACATGTCCTCTCTGAAAATTAGATGTAAAGTTGAACAAACACCTGAGTAGTCCAGAGAAATAGGAATGGGGTAGTCCGAGGACGTCTTGGAAATCCCAGGAAGTTACGGGTAGTCTCACAAATTTTGTTCGTGGTTTATCCCTGGATGATACCTGTATGTCAAGTAGAAAATATAAAATTGAACTGCCAATAACAGAAAAACTCGATAAAATCTGGCTGTTAATTTGGATAATCAAGTTTTTACAACTTTTGCTGTTATAGTATTTGATGCTCAAAATAATTTTTTTTACATGTCAACAAGGGGCTTTTGGTAGTTTTCTTAAAGATAGGCTGGTTTTATAGGTATACTTGTCAGCATTGAGGCCATTTGTCTTGAGCTTCGTGATATATGATTTAACTTAACTTAAAAAACCGCGTTTAGGATGTAAATTGAACGTTTAAATGCGAACAAATGCCTCTTTTAAGACAATGTTCGAGTAGAGAGGTTAAGATACGGTGCTTTTGGTACCAATACCTTTTATGAGTAAAACAATAGCCAGTCGCCATTGAGTGGTTTCTCATAACTTTTCTATGCAAACATGAAAAAATAAATTGATTTTCTATTCGTTTGAATATCCCATAAAATGTAATCTAAGATTTTGGAAGGGCTAAATTTATTAAATTAAATGGTATTTATGTAAGTTTATATAATAAATATTTATCTTGGCTCAATTATCTCATCGCTTAATAATATGTCATTAAAACCATCAAGATATTGTAGTAATATATTTTCAAGTAGGTACATAATATTATTATGTACTATATACCTACCTAATTAGTGAAGTTAGCAGTGTAGTGTAAGTTTGAATCTCGTTTACGCTATCTGCGTCTCAACAGGTGCACTGTTGCATTCTAAAAGTTCAGTATTAATATTTGGGTTTCCCAGCCAGATTAGTACTTGATAGAATAGAATAGGTTTTCCACAAAACATGTAGCTTTGTATACATTTAATTTGATTGTCGATACATCTTGCCCGAGGGGGGTTATTTACGCCTTAAGCCATTGGAGTTTGTTGATTATTCTTTTAAAAATCTATTCTTGATTTTTTAACGAGTATATGAAGTCTCAAAATCTATTTATCTTGCGTATTAAGTCGAAACGCGAACTTTGAAATAAAATTTTGCATGGTTTATTCACCCAAAATTTTTATAAATATCCTGCAAATAAAATTATTTTTGTAATTCGACACAACTTACTTCCAATAACTATTTTCAACTTGGAACAAACAGTTTACAGGTTTATTTTTATTGAGTTATGCATTAAATATCAAAATACCTAATGGTTAGTATCATATCTGGGAGCGAGGAAGCTTTTAATCAAATTTGATTTGGGTTCTACTGAAGTCACATTGATCTCTTGTATAATAGGTTACAGATTTTTAATGTGCAACTAAAATTTAAATAATTCATCAAAACATGACGTCTGATTATATTTTAAATATAAAAATTATTGAAATTTTATATAGCTTAACCCTTTGGTTTTTGCTGTTTTTTCATTTGATTGAAGAAATTCGTCCAGTTATTTATGGCAGAAATAATCCTACCGCTGATGTTGAAAACGATTTCAACAATGTGGAAAAATTCATAAATTTTGTTCTGCATGTCACTCTACTTTGGCGATAGCCCTCACCTGGTCCTGGTGAGTTCCTCCTAAGTGAAAGTAACTTCACATGGGAAATTTCTCTTTTGTAACGTTATGACTGTATCAATCCCTCGGTTATGCTTTCCACGCCCAAACTGTTAAAATAAATATGCTATCAATCGACTTGATTGTAGGAAATGTTATTTTTACATCGTTTGCAATGTAAAGTTTTAATTAATATTAAAACATCAAACTGACAAAGAGCGTGGGGCTATTAATTGCACTTATAGTCACGGTCCCACACTATTTTTCAATTGGATGTTTTATAAAGTTGTTTTTGTCATTTTGAAAAATTAGTTTTTTAACTCTAGTTATTTTTAAATAAAAATTTGACAATTTTACAGTTAACTTTTTAGAATATCATTTTAATATGATTATTTTTATGTGCAAATTTACAATGCCGGCAAATGTAGTCATTCACACAACATTGTATCTCCTTATTATTTGATGTTAAATAGCGCAATAAAATATAATTAAAATTATATTTCCAGTTTATACTCTCGAGATCCAGACACTATTTTATTAGTCTACTTTAACATAAGTAAAAATATTTCCTATTAATTTCTAAATAGAATGAAAATAAAATGTTTGTAGGTCAATCCATTTAATTCTTAAAATAATTGATTTCGTTTGCAATATTTTGAATTATGTTCTGTTAACTTGACAAAGCCAATTTTTTGCTCAATTTATGATTTTCAAAATATTACTCGAATAACTTTTTGTTTTTTCAGTTTCTAAATTACACACGCCCAAACAATACTTTTAAATATGAATGAAATCCTTTCATTGTTTATTTTTAATGTTTTTGGAATGTGAACTAATTATTATAGAAAAGGAACGTTTTTGTTGTTTTACCAACTAATAACATTTAATTGTTGGAAAAGTACTTTTGTTCTTGAAGAAGACATTTAATTTGTAGTTCTTTCGTGCTGCGTTAAAATTTTACGCCAAATGTTGTGTTTTAATTGATCATAGCAATGTTGAAATACCTTTCAGAGCATGGATAATCCTAAATGTTCCAAGTTCATGATTTTTATCTTAAAATGCGCTATTTTTGTCGTTTTACAGTTATTAAACATGTCTGCAAATAAATTTAATGGTTAAATTAAATGATGATTATTTGGTTAATTAATTTCGGCAATATAACAAGGCCGGCGCCCGTTTTTTTCTTAAAAAGTCAGAAGCATCATTATTTTAATTAAATTGACTAATAATCTTTTAATGATATTCAAGTATTTTCCAAAGTTGGGAGTTTTTTTAATATAATAAAGCTAATTTGTGTATTATTTTATTGTCATCTTCCATGAGTCAGTTATGCTAATATTACTTTGTTTTCAAAATATAAGAAATCAGAAAACGAGTAAACAAATTTTCAACCACAACTTTTCTTATTTTTATTCTTGAGTATTGACAAATTAATAAATTAAAATGTTTATTAATTATGTCAAATCACCATGATTACAATTATTGTTACATGAAGACATAGTTTAATTATCAACAATTTGCTTAATTACAAACGCGTCGATGCTTAGTGCCTGGAAATTATCACACTTAGCCTTGATTTTGAAATTGCTAATAAAATAATTTATTAGTAGAGAAACTTCAGTTTTGCACTTTTTAAAGAAGTAAATTCTGGTTTCTATCCTAGAAATTCAACATCGAATTACCTTATTTAATAAATTACCTTGTGGAGCACTTAGCATTGCTTATTAATTTTTACTTGTTTTATAGGGACTGCTAGATACGCCAGCATAAACACTCATTTAGGAATAGAACAATCGCGAAGGGACGATCTTGAATCTCTTGGATACGTATTAATGTATTTCAATCGCGGATCGCTACCATGGCAAGGTTTGAAAGCTGCTACCAAACGACAAAAGTACGAAAGAATTTCGGAAAAGAAAATGTCGACTCCTATTGAAGAGCTTTGCAAAGTACGAACTTTTCAAGCAAGCACTTTGCAGAATTTTTAAATTTACTATTTTCAGGGCTACGCCATCGAATTTCCTACTTACATGAATTATTGTCGACAACTTCGATTTGAAGAAAGGCCAGATTACAGCTACTTACGGCAGTTGTTTCGTACCTTATTTCATAGGCAAGGATTCACGTATGATTATGTTTTTGATTGGAATATGCTTAAATTTGGTAAGAATTAATAAAACTTGTTTGGAACAAATTTCAATTTTAATTTGTTTAGGCGGTTCGAGAGGTGGTCATGGCGATGAAAGTGGTCGTTCTACTCAACGTTACGTTGCACATGGTGCTGCACCAGGTGATGCTACTCCAGTGGCACCACAAACAAGAACACGTCGCCCACATGACGTTGCAAATATCGTTCCTGCTCAGAACACTTTAGATGACGTTATTACCACAAGTATGTTTGCAGATATTTTCTTTGATGTGAATTTCTATAAAACTAAATTTTAGATTCTCCTCGATTATTTGATGACCGTCGAATTTCAATGAGGTTGCGAGGCAGTCAAGCAGTTCCAAATGCGTCTACGTCAGACTTAAGTAATTCAAAACAGGCCAAGTAAGTATTTCCATTGAATTTAATATTATTTCATTGTCGTTATCATTTAAAATTTTTTTTATTATTTTGACTGCATTTGAAATTTTGCTGCAGTTGTGGTTTTAAATTTTTATGATTGGAATGAACAAATTACGTTTTACACTAAAACCATTTTTACTTTTATTTTTTTAAATTCAGTTAATTTTTACATTCAAAAACGCGTCATATTATACAGAGTGGTGTATTTACATTAAAATATTTCATAGCATTCTTATTAATAGAGTAATTATAACATTTTTCTATTGAATTTGAATTATTTTATTTCTCGATATTACCAAAAATATGATAATATACAACTTATTTAAAATGAAAAGCCATAAATATGTTTTTATTGATACATCAGTCAATAACCTTCCCTAATTAAAGTATCCCCATGTTAGGAATTTAAAATGTCCTTGAAGGAAATTTATATATAAATAAAAAAAAACTAAAATATGTTTAGTAAAATAAATTTCCGCAATCAAACAAATAAATATACAAATTTAAAAAATAATCGGAAAATAAATATATAATTATTATTATTTCTCCAGGCAAGATAAGAAAAATTCTTAATGTATTTTTGTAGGTACTTTATAATCAATCCATTATTAGTGACAGACATTATTTTATTGATATTAAAAAAGAATTGATTCAAATACACATGAATACCTGCTACATTAATTAATATTAAATATCAGTTTCTCACACAACATTTCTGGAATTACCTCAAAATTGTCTAGTTAAAATTTTTATGCTTTTTTTAAACGTATTTAGTTATGTTCTCTTATAAATTTACATAATGCAATAAAAACTCGCATTAACAACTTTTCTGAATTGATTTTAAAGAAGTTGATATAGCTGAATTTTATTACAATTTGGGATATTATATTTGCAATCTTGTTTTTATCAAAATTAAAAAATAAACTCAAAGAGAATAAGTTATTAATATGAAAGTGTAAATTCATCTATGAATAATAAAACTAATTAAATGAGTATTGCCTGTCACCAACAGGTCGACATTTGGTGAACAAAAATGAGGAGTGAACCATGACCAAAAATTGTGTACTCCAACTTTTAAATTTTTGAATGATGTGATGATAAACTCAATAACAACAAATTAATTTTGTTCTCATTATAATAACTAATATTGGTGATAAATTGGTAAAGTACTTTTAAGAACGCTATGAAAGAATTCGCCGTAAGTAGGCAGCACTAGTATTCATGATCCATTCATCAAAATTTATCACCTTTTAATTGCTTGAAACCAATTTGTGATGTTTTTTTTTATTGGAAGCGCCTCCGGAGTGGCAGTAGTGGCTCCAATGCAGGTCTCAAGCCAAGGAGTCCCACCTAGACGCGGCAGCGGTTCCAAAGATCCACCAAGTAGACTTAAAAAGTAGAGAGGATTACCATACCATCGCCAGCAAAACTAACACCATTATTTATTTTTAAAATATTCATCGTAATGTATATTATTACATTTTTACAATATGTGACTTTTGACACTCCTGCTGCAATTGTTCCAGAAATAAATTTTATTTCTATCTAAATGCCGGTTTTAGTTTTTTTTATTAGCATTTAATTGTAAACGAGCCGTTACATTTTTTAAGTTTAAAAGTTACAAAATAATAAAAGCATACTAGAGTGTTTTGTATTATATCAAAAACATTTGTGTTTTTGTCCAGATGTAGGCGTTCTAGTTAGTAATTATTGTAGCGTGCATACGAGAGGTGTGATGTGGAACGAATTTGTAATGTGATGATGAAGTTTTTTGGTTCTGTGTACAGTTTAAACAGTTGCCTATAATCAAAACTACTTATGTATTATCATTCGAAAATTCGCTTAATGAACCATGAAATTATTTTTGTTGCTTATTCTTAAGGCTGTTCGGTAGGTTTAGATTTTGTGCACAAAAAATTGTAATACAGTATATTTATTATAATATTCTTGTAGAACTACATATTTAAGATAATACTTGTTTATAAAAATAAATCTAAAAAAATTTGTTTAGCTGCAATTTGTACTCAAAATATGAATTTATTTACGGAATGCCTGTACGATCCTGAAAAGATATCAAAATGGAACTTGTTCTAAACGCAAAAATCTTTAATTTACTATGACATGACATAATTTTGAATTACTTTGAAAATATGAATTTTTAAATATTTATTCAAAACGGAACGTTTATAAGAAAAGCATACATTTTTTGTTCCACAAATTTTTAGCTTTTCAAAGTAAAAAATAAAAATTATGTCATGTCATAGTAAATTAAAGATTTTTGCGTTTAGTACAAGTTCCATTATGATATATTTTCAGGATCGTACAGGTATTCCATAAATAAATTTTGAATACAAATTGCGGCTAAAGTATGTAGTTCTACAAGAATATAATAAATACACTGTATTACAATTTTTTGTGCACAAAATCTAAACCTACCGAAAAGCCTTAATTTTAGAATTTCATAAATTTTGTTATTTCAACGCTTCCTAAGATATGCAGTGTATCTAATTTATCCCAGTTATATCTGTTAATAATTTTGAGGTTGATGAACGGGGGGGGTTTAGCTTTAATTTTGTCCATATAAATTTAATTTATTTAGGAAAACGTGTTCGAGTTAAATTTACATTTTAGGAATTACTTGTTAATAACTTTAGTTTAGGATGTTTAGTTGGCTAGAAGCTTTAATTAAATTAAGATTGCACACTTTTTTGTTGCAAGGACTGGACAGATATAATTTGGATAAGTTGCGCAAGTGCTTCTACGTTTCTTTTAATTATTTTGATTAAATTTTCTCTTTTGCGGATTTTCTCCCAAAACACATTTTCACAATAACTGTAATTAGTGTTAAAAAATTAAGTGTGACTTAAACGGGTTAGTGTTGAAATTATGTTTGACTGTGGAACTTATGCAAATATAGAAAATGTTTTGTACATATCCGAGACTGATTTCAATGTAATTATTATATTTGTTTGTTTTTTAATGTATATTAAAATATTTACACATGTGTATATGCGTATAATCATTAAGATATTGAAGAGAGTTGTTTCTATTACAAATACTTTAGTTGTTAAGTCATATCGTGTAGCGATTGTTACATAAACACTGCATAGGCATTCTTTCATTTGTTTACTACTGACTCGTAATTGTTACTACTACATAAGTTGACCGAATTAAAAATCTAATCCTTATAAACACTGTTTTGGCTTTCATTTTGTTGTTTTTATATGTGTAAAGTTGAATCTAAAAATTTTGGCAAAAGACTTTCGTCAACTTGACTATAACAATGATCTGCATTTATAATTACCTGTTTATTTATTTAGCAAAAAAGCGTGCTCATTAAACCACCTACCTCAAGCTGATACTAAAAAACCTTGTTCGGTTATCAATCTAGAAACAATAAAATGTGCGAGATCCTAAATTGCCCACCGTTATTATTGTCGAGTTGACGAAACTGGGGAAAGAATATTAAATAACGGGAAAGTTAAAAACGATGTTATTTTGTAATTTTAGCGCCTCTTGAAAAAGGTGACACGAATATTTTTGATAAGTGATGCAATTTATATTAGCAAATAAGGAGCCAATTCATATACCTAAATTAAGTGTGAAATGTACAATAGACGTTGTGATGCAAACTTTTTTATTTTAAACATTTTACAATAACGTAAAAAAAATACGATGGTCCTAAAAATGTTTATATTACACCTATGTTTATTGATAATTGTTTAGTGATGCCGTACGATCTGCATTTGTTGTATAGTAATGTCTGTTAAAATTAAATTTGTAGAAATTTATGATTATTATTATGATTACGCAATTAATATTAGTTTGTAGTTAGTAAAATTTAGTAATAAATATTTTAATTAGCACACAAGAATTGAACATAAATCGGGTATCGGAAACATTGTTTTTTAATTTGAGGTTTTTACTGCTACTATTACTACTTAATATGTGATACCTACACGTACATATGTAATAAATATGTTCTTATCCGCTAATTGTATCGACAGTTGAATTAATTAAACCACTCTTTATTAATATTACTATTTCGTTGTTTCTTCTATTCATTGTGAATTCATTATTGTAATTGTTGGTAAGATTAAATATTGCAGTAATTTTAATGCGAATTGTGTACTTGTGCAAATGATATGATTGTGCGATAAATTTACTGACCTTTTGTACATATGTTAAAGTGAATTAAAATACACAATAAATGGTGAACTAATAATTTTTAATGTTTGTTTTTTATCTTCCGCCTCTGTATATATTGCGGTGTTGCAACTTCATTGGACGTTGTAACGTCTTTGATCAGTCCCTGCTCGAGCACGCTCTTGTTCAATTTCTTTCATCAGACAATACGATTGTTGATGCGGAGAAAACAATTGATTTCGATTGCCCCCATTAAAGCAAAGGAAACAAATAAGGAATTCTAATAGCGGATGTTCTGACGAAAGTTCTTATAGTAACGATTTTCTGATCGAGCATACAGAGAAGAAGTGCGAGATACAACAATGGATTTCTTGGAACCGCAGAAATGACAAATGAAGTTTATTACTCCACAATGATGCCGAGTAACATAAGATATCTCAATGTTCTAACTTGAAATTGAATTGCTTTATTTTGTTGTCGATGTTCTTTGGAGCAGGATTTTCAAAATTTTCTATTATTATTACACAGGTTTAATTCAATAATTACGAACGTCAATATAGCCGAATTTATCCGTTTTATAATATCGATTGATTGATTTCTTTTTTTCCGTCTGTTTTGGTCACTGGTTCCATTAGCTTTGCTGCTCTATCTGGCTCCGCCAACATTTGATCTCGTGACCTAATTATCTTTTTAGTTTTTTCTAACACCTCTGTATATGTTTCTCTTCTTCTAGTGTGTTATTTTCTCCATAACTTTTTTATTTTTACCGCTAATTTTTTTAATTTTGCCGTGTAGTGTGTGTTGCCTAACTACCACATTCGTAAACTATTACAATAATGTTTGTCAACAAACTGGTGTTGATAAAAATATTGTTATCTGCTTTGTGACTTGCACCTTGATTGACTTTTTTCAGAATATGAATTTTCTCCAGTTTAATCAGTGTATCATGTATTTCTCTTCTTCTTAATGATTGCTAATTGTGCTATTACTGAATACCATCTAGTAGAACAATGGATGATATATCTAACCATCATCGTAAACAAAAGATCTGCTATTAAAAACCCGACAATACATTTTAATTTTATCGACTCTATTCAAACAGTGATCACAGTGTTTGCCTTTTGGGAAGTTTTGGCGGTGGCTTGAAGGAAGGAGCTGTAAAACATCCAATGCAATTGGTTAGCGAAATAATTTGGATTTTTAGCTCTAAAATTAACTGCAACGATTAGTTTTCTAAAAATACTTGCACTATTGATTCTATACATTGAATGTTTTCTGAGAAACCGATTTGAATGTTTTGGTTTGTTCAGTTGAACAATTATTATATTATTTGAACTTTCGCGGTACAAAGAAACTCGCGTTTACAAATGAAATAACTAAAGAAGTTTGTTAAGAAATTTCCAAGTACATGTTATGTATCTGCAATAAAAATAAATCTTGTTTAATGTTCATGTTTAATAACATCTCTAAGTACTTGCCTGAAAGGGTTCGAGTGTTACTTAACTTTATTGTTATACGAATATATTTATGACGATGTACAAGTACAACTTTTATTATTTTCTTAAACACCTACATGTAATAGCCTACCTGTTTTATCTAAATAAATGTGAAAGTTAAATGGAAGGTTTGGTGTCTGTGCTCAGAAAGATAACAAAAAATGGTCAAGGTTGTGCCTACACTTTTTCTTCTGTCCATTTAAAAAATATGTTGGCTTTTAATTAGGAAAAGTGTTTTGAATATTAGGTTGGAAGAAACCCGCAACTCGAAACGATTCAAAATAGAAAGTCGAGCCAAGTGTCGGACTTAATAATTAAAACAAATTTATTTACAAAACTTACATAAAAATAATTAAATACAGTAAATTAAAGCTTATTTACCTAACACATAATATACAGACAGACATTATAAAAACAAATTGTAGTGACTAGTTTATTTTGGTATACTTTGAAATTTAATTTCAAAGGTCATAACTCGGTGGTAATTTCATCTTGGGGTCTAAAGCCCAGCTGTAAAAAATCGTCTTCCAAAAAATACAAATTACCGAGATATTCTTTACTTTGCTTCCACTGCGAGGGAGTAAATTCCGACGAACTTATTTGGCTATTCGATATCAAAGGGTAGTTGAACTGCCACTGAGGGTTCAAAGGAGAATTAAAATGCGATTCGCAGCTGCTGCTTACATTTTTAAGTCTTTGGTCTTGCAAACTTAACGAAGAACCGAACGGTTGGTCCGGTTTAAAAGTCGACATTATTGTGCTAGTTTTGGAACAATTTTCGTCTGGATTACCTTCCACGGGTGCTTGCAAAAATTTAATTAACTGTCCGACTTGAGTTTGCGAACCTTCGCTCATTCGCTTATACCGCCTAACAACTTGCTCCGCCCAGTTGTACAAATGTTCCCAGTCGTCGGGGACTGCCAAAACTTCGACGGGTCTGTTTAACAAAATAAGCACTTTGGCTAAATCCCTAATGACTGGTTTGTAGACGGAAGCCGCTGCGTTGTCTCCTTCCTGGTGCAACTCTCTCATCTGTCTGCGAGTATCGTTGAGCATTTCCAGAAAGGTTTCGGCATTTGGACGAAGTATTTCTAATTGTTTCAAAAAATCCTTTCGTTCGGGAGAATCGTCCAAGTCCGAACTGGTTTCGCTCGTTTGAATCAAACTCCTTCGTTTATGTTTCAAATAGAACATCGCCCCTAATACGATAACCACACATAACACTAATCCACAGATTATCCCGGTTAATACTGACGCCGCGTCCGCCGAAAGACCCATGAACGAGTTGCTGCGTACACACATTTGGCCCATATATTCCACTTCCTTGCTCCATTTGGCGCTGTACCCAAAGGAACAGCTGTCAACGCACTCGCGAGTTGGAAATACGATCAGCTTGGGGCATTTAATGCATCCGGAGGGACCACACTTCAGACAGGTCGACTCTGAACCACATCCTGCAACAAAGTAAACAATCAAACATCTGGATATTAAAATTTTATGCTAAACAAATTCCGAGACAAAGTCGTCAAAGGAAGAGTTAAAAAGATAATATATACAAATATAACATAACGGTAATGTTATCGTGTATCATGCGGCTAGTTCAACATGACATTATGAATACATTTGTTGTACGTGTTTAACATTTTAACACTTCAAATGAAACATTAAAGCATGACGGTAGAGCAATTGAAAATAAACCGATGGAAAGGTTTGATTGTGTTAACAAAATTAATTTAATTTTCAACGACGATTTGATGAAAACCTTTAACCGGGATGTCTTATTTTTTTATCTGCATGTCATTGGAACCGAATGACCTTTTTGGTGCTCTTATTGTATATATTAGGCTAACTCCGTGCATAGGATATTGCCCAAATGATAACTAAAGTCTTGGTGTGGCTTTTCGACATGTCATTCTACAGTTTTATGATATTCGTAAGCAATTTAAATACACCGTGACTTCGTGTTCTAATCAAAACCGATCGAACCTAGGCTCGACTTCTACCATTACAATAAATCTTATAAATTAAAATAAAATTGAATTGTAAATCAAAACAGCATTCGACTTCTTACAATAGTTATGAGGTCAATTACATACTATAAATATACAATTGATGTTTCGTATTATATCATAGGATTTGATGATTTGTGCGTTAAAGAGGCGAAACAGTTATGTAACATATTGATTAATTTCATTTAAATTGTAACGAATTATTAATGAATTCTAACGGTTTCAATGTACCACCTGATCTATTTTATTTTATCGTAAACATCGCCGTAATCCGCCGATGGAAGGGCCGGTGCTAATCCAATACTTTGTTAAAATATTCTAGCCTTCAATTATCGTTATATCTTTAAAATTACACAATGCATATTCTCTTATGGCAAAATATCATGGCAATATATAGATTCATTTGGTCGCAAATGTAACCAAAAACAAAAATTTAGAAAATGTCTAATACCAAAAATAGTATCTAGTATTGATAAGAATATTGCTGCTAAATCAAAACTTAACTCTTGTTTCTATTACAAAGATATGGGCAAAATCATAAATTGAAGATGGTTATGGTAAGCCGAGATCCCAGGCAATAATATTTCAAATTTAATAAAATTATTACGTATAAATAATTTTGAGTTTGCTTCCCACTTCTTGAAAGACATATAAAAATACTTTTTGAGAATATAAACAAAACTATTTTGAAAAATAGGAAATTCTTATATATTCACTTGTTTTCAAATTCAAAATTAAAATTTTTATAATTTGAAAAATATATCTTTATATTTTAGCTATTTTACCTCTAACAATTTTTTTTTAAATTATAACATTATATAAATTTCTAAATTTAAAAAAAACAAATTCAGATAGAAATTTTATAAATTTTTTTTTTCAAAGTTCTAATTTCAAAAATCAATTATTTTTTTATCTTTTTTGAAAAATTAGAAATATTAGTATAAATAGGATTAGTTCTTAACATATGAAATTATATAATGAAATATCTAATTGATCTAAATAATAATTATTATTATATTAATTAAATATTATTATATTTTATAATAATTACATAAGTTAAAATTCAATTTTATATAATTTTTGTATTTTATTGTAACATGTAAATCAATTAGATATTTCATTATAATATTATTATATTAATTTTTTAGGATTTAAACTTGATTCAATTTCTTTTGACTCTTTTAGCTCTACAAAAAAAATTTGTGAAATTATAAGATCTATATATTTCAATATTTTTTCTTCAAACTCTTTCTTAGCCTTCTAGCTCAAAGATTTTTTTTGAGATTATAAAATTTTAATCGTAAAAGTCATTCTGAAGAATGAGAAATTTTGTACTCTATTTAGTATTTTTGGAATTTAAAAATTTAGCTACTACCTATGAAAATATTTTTTGAAATTATAAGATTATCTAAACCTTCTCAATGATTGAGAAGCGGTTTTCTTGGCCAAGTACGAGCACCTGGATGGTTTGTCATTGACTTGGTCAGTATTTCTTACTCCACCCGGGATCTAACCAAGCGTTTTTTGAATTTCAAAATTCAAATTATGTATTTTAATTTTTTAAGCTCTTTAAAAAGTATTTTTTGAGATTATATTATCTATAAAAATATGAATTTTTAGTGATTTTCTTTTTAATGTAAATTTTTAAAATTCGTATATTCAAATGACTTTTTTTTATACTTTTCTATCTCTAAAAATATTTTGTTTGAGATTATAAGACTTAATTAATAATTATTAATTAATAATTAATAAGAACTTATTTTCAAAATAGAATTTTTTTAAATTATAAGATATTCTAAATTTCTAAAATTCTAAAAAGAATTAAATATTTAATTTTTTGCTCTTTTAGCTCCGTAAATAATATATTTTGAGATTATATTTTTTCTAAATAAAACGAAACTTTAGAAAATATGAAATAATTATGTTTTTTGTATTTCGAAATAAAAATTTTTTCCGCGAACTACCTAAATTTTTAGTTCAATACAATTATTGGGAAACGCAAACCAAGTTCCCCGGTGCGTACTACCGTGTGCATATTAAATAATTAGGATTTAACATTTTATTTTGGAAGAACGTCTTCTTAAAAAACTTCTTGTTAAAAGAGTTGCCATGATTGCCTCCATCAACAATCGGTCAAGATCAAAAGAGTGGTTTGATGAAGAGTCCGTGGAATATAACAAACGAAAAGTGGACAGTAGATTAAAGTGGTTGGAAACTGGTGGGTGGGAAGAAATAGAAAAATACAAGGAAAACACAAGAAAGGCAAACAAGATATAAATAAAAAAAATGGAAGAAATAGAGAATAATTTTTGCGAAAACTTTAGCATCCATGTTAAAAGTTAAAACCAAGAAGTATGAAGAATGAAAGTGGAAAGTCAGAACAAAACATGGAAAAGAAAAAAGAGATCTACAGGAACCATTTCCAAAAACTTTTAAACCGAAAACAAGCAGAAGATGAAGAGAAAATACATGAAGAAATAAGCAACGACGAGAAAGGGACGAAATAAACAATGAACTTATTAAATATGGAGCAAAAGAGATTCGTAACAGATTCGAAAGGGTGGACAGGCTCATTTACCTGGGAGTAGAAATCAACGATGACAGCAGCAGGGCAGACGAAAAAATGCAAATAGTAAAAACGGGAAATTGGACCTTTTAAGCAAATAGGCCATGTTTCACGATAATAAACTTAAGCGAGACACCAAATTGAAAATTTACAAGACACTGATAAGACCAGTAGCAGAAGTTACGTATGCAGCGGAAACAATGTGCCTATTCCAAACAGAGGCTGAAATACCAGGAAGATTCGAAAGACAGATTTTAAGAACTATCCTGGGGCCAAAAATAGGCAATAATGGAGAACAAAGAGCCTGGATGAATTATAAACTTTTGCAGGAGTTTAAAGGAAAAGATATAGTCAAATTTATCAAGTCAGAGAAGATCCGAAGATTCTATGACTGGGGCACATAAGGCGGAGCCAAGATGAATTAAGATAGTATGAAAAGGATAACCTTATGGAAGCCAAGTGAGAGTAGGATCAGGGGTATGCCAAAGATTAGATGGTGGGATCAGGTGACGGGGGATCTGGTGGATATGGGGATGTCTGGATGGAGAGGGATATTCGGAGATAGACGGCAGTGGAAAGAAATAGTGGCGGAAGCAACTAGGTATGGAAAACTGTAAGCAGTAGAGAATTTTAGTACAATATTAAAAGATGTTCTTATGGGGGCTGATCTCCCCCTTTCAAATCAAATTTGTAAGTCCCGAACGGGATACCTGTATTTCAAATAGGAAAGTGAAGCTGAACACCCGGTTCAAGTTCGAGGAGAGTCTAAACTTTCTTATGGAGTAAAACTGTTTTTGTCTCTGTTTCTATACCAGATTTAGTGATAACTTAGGGTCCTAACCAAAAGTTTTTAAATGTTCTCCTTTGGCCTCATCTCAACCGCAATATTAACGTTACCGTAAATGTACTGAACAAAATTTCATATTTAGAAGAAAATTGAAAGAGATATTAAGTTTTAAAAAGGATATTTTATTAAAACTTTCAACGTGTTTATCTCAAAACTGCATTTTCAAAGTAGGTAGACATGATATCTCAAAAAATAATGAACCGATCTTTCTACAATTTTACACACTTCTTTTAGATAAGATTTACTAGGGGGTGGACGAAGGATTTTGATTTCCAATGATTAGAACTTGTTTTACAAGAAAAAATAGTAGATTTTTTTAACGAAAATAGTGTTTTTCACTTTGGAGTTCTTTAAAATATCCAAAATTCAATTTTTTTCAAAATTCTTCGTCCACGCCCGAGATAAAGTAATCTACTAACCAAATCTTTTACGTTTTTTGATTTCTGATGATTCTGTCTCGACTTATCATGTCCACAGGAAATCACTTTCTTTTTACGAGGAATAATAGTTAATAACTTCTACAATTCTTAATATTTGTTTTATATTAAATTTTAACTAGTCTTTTTTAAACCGGGCACGATGTTTTTTAATTGGATGTCTCTGAATTTGATGCTTTCGGATTTTCGTTTAACGATTTATGAATAGCAGTTGACAAATCTGAATTACAATTGACGATTTCTGAATATCAGTTGACAAATCTGAATTACAGTTGACAACTACTACTAAAAGAGTACCTGATTCGGATCTGGGGAAAAACTAACTTTCTTATGACCATCTTGGTGTTCCGGAGGGCAGGTAAAACCTACGGTTCTCCGAGGTCAATAATTTTCTCCATCAGCAATAGGAACTGGGATTGCTTGCACATTCCCTAAAGGGGTTTAAAAAAAGGTGGTGGCTAAATTCTGAACCTCTGAAAAATCCAAATAAAAGAAAGGCCTTTATTTAACGCCAATTGAGCGCGGAGTCGGCTGCAGGTCGTAAATATCGAACGGAGATGAGTTAAAAATGCAACTACTTTTGATTACTTACAGTGCAAAACCATCTACAACTGAAGCCACACAGCAAATCCAAAATAATACCGAAATTTATTAAACGAAGGAGTAAGAAATAAAAAAATTCATTTCAAAAGCCACTGACGTTCCGTGCTGACTTTTATATGTTATGAATCTTTAAAATTAAGCTCAATTTATTATTGTTTTGAGCTAGGAAATATTTTGTATTTCATAAAATATTTCGCCCAAAATTTCAGCTTCGGATTTTGTCTAAAATCTTATTCGCCCACTTCCCAAAAATTAATTTCACACGGGAAAAAAATCATCGCGAAAAGAACTCGAAAATTACATTTTTGTTACTAAAACCTTTCAATTTAGTATCAGAAAAAACTCTGTATTTTTCACAATAGATTGAAGCCAGAGCAGGAGAAAATTTAATAAGAATGGTTCCAAAAATCGCAAAATCTCAAATTGGCCGTTTTCTGTACATCCCGCGTTCAATATAGATTATATCAAAATTAAAGTCGGGAAAATTCTGCGCAAAAGTAAAAAAAGTAAAGTCTCGACGTGGGCCGACTCGCCGAGAGCCCTTGTCGTTACGGCTCACTTTTACACTGTTAGCTGCAGTTATTTTATTTAAAATTTATAAAATATTAAAAAACGTAAAAACTCTTTTTAATTGACGACGCCTCGCGGTAAGATGGACGAGACGAGTCGGCCGCGGTGAGTTTTCTTTCTGCTGCCATAATTTAATTATTAATTAATTTCCCCGAGGACTTGAGCTTAGAAAATATGTCTCAACATTGTGATGGCGACTTCAAAACGGCACCGCATCGTCGAAATGTCGGCGTAATTACATATATCGGCAAATTCAAAAATGTTGATTCTCCGATGGGGACAAACGACATTGGCGCCGGCCGTGAATGGATTAACGAGATTTTATTGTGTTAATTGAATTTTTTAATTTGGGTAATTATTATTTAATTTTTGAATATACCTTCGATGCGAAAAAATTGTATTCGTCCAGTGAAATTCGACTTGGTGAAGATAAAAATACCTTGATAATATAGCACTACATTATTTTCTTTATACGCAGCTTGCGCTTTAATTATTTTATGTACAGTGTTATTTTGTATTTATGTAAATACAATAATGTTATTTCTCAGTCAGTGTTTCTATTTATAGTAAATATTATAAAATATAATTTATTTTGCTGTTTCCTCTGCTACTTCACAACTTCTATATTGAATAAACTGCTGTATACAGGGGGCATAAATTAATGTTAGATTAGGATATATAAAATGACACTGTCAATTTTAATGGAACTTTAAGAAATGTCCTTCACTTTTTAACTTAATTGCAAATTAATAATTATATATAAGTAAAAAAATATAATTAATTACATTGATTTTAATGACCTTCATTAAATTTGAAGACTATAAATGGCATTAAACGTTTTCAACTCAGGTTAACAAAAGTCATCAATTAATTAATTGTACTTAGTTCTTTTAATGTAACGACTTTTTGCTAGTGACCGTAATTTAAGATGAGTGTTTTTAATGAGACCACTTGCTTGCAGACCTATTTTTTAAGTGTTTGTTTTGCAGAAAATTGAAAAAAAAAGAAGAGAAATTAAGGGAAAAAAACTAGCTGGGGGTTTCTAATGCGGTGTGCGAGGACGAAAAACCGAGCAGTTCGTAAAATAATAATTGGTGTAAATGACCACTCGGTGTTGAGAACAACTGCACCTATTTTTATTTGTCTTCTCATCTTTTACAAAAATAACCTGCGTACAAAAAATTTAATTAGCACATACTAAAAATAGTGCGATCTTCCAGAGTGGTGAAAACTTGTTGAAAGGAAACACTGTGTATTTAAAATGGAATTTTAAAAAGTAAAAGGGGTGCGCACTTTCTCAATTTGCGCGCGTGGTAAGACAAAATGATAACGAATTAAAACAGAATGTGCACGTTTATTGATATTGAATAATAAAATCTCCAACTTTCTAATTGTATTTGTTAGTCTTAATAGCATTTGCACATATTTACAGTAGGCGCACACCGTATAGGGCAAGAGAATTTTATTTAATAATTAAGTCGTAGCATGTTCCTTGGCATTTTCAGATTTATTGGAGAAATCTAGATAAGTTTAAACCTCCAAACTTGTAGATTTTTGGATTAAACCAGCTCCTACAAGTCGAGCAGAGGGCGGAGGTGGAAGAGGTTGAAGTGATTCAACTTATGAAAATAGGAATATATAAAAATGTATATTTACAGTAAAATACATTATTTGGTTAAATACACAGGCAGATCTAACTGTACGTTTAATTTAAATTTGTTCTCTTTTTTATGCTCGGTTAACCCAACTTAACACAGGTACTAACTATTTGAACACTAAACAGTAAATTTTAACTGTTGTATTTAATGAAAAAAAGATTTAATTATACGACATGTAAATGTTGTAACGAAGGAAAATAATTAATTATTGTGGATACAACTTACATCTACATACTATGTAGGTACATTTTCTTAGAAAACTATGAGAAATTGTATATACATACTGGATTTAATGCTTCATTTAACTCAGTAATTTATAGGTGAGCAAGAATTACGCAATAAATAAATATTAAATTAATTTTCACCTTCAAGATTCCATAATATGAGAAATCAGTATACATAACAGATTTTTGTTCTTTGTACCTACTATGTTATGCAATTAGCAATTACAATCCATCAAAACATCCCTTGCGAATAATATGACTCCACCACTTATATTCCCCTGTGTACATGGCCTATTTTATTAAATCCATTTTCCTTTGACGGATTAAGTCCTCGAAGTGTCAACAACATAAAACATTTTTGTAGAAATTTCTTGATTCTTGTGATTAACACTTTTGAATCACCTTCGGCGTAATATAAATTTCCATAAAAATGTTGAACAAGCACTCATTATTATTAACAGTTATCTGTTTTCCTCAAGGCAAAAAGCCAAGAAAGAATTATTTTAAAATATAGTTGTCGTGGTCATGGTTCAATAACCTAGTTCAATCCCAACTTTGTCATCTCTAATCTGTCGTGCACCTTATTTATGGGCCCATCTGTTTATAAAATTCGAAATATAACAGAGGATGCGGCGTTCGATTATCGAAAACTGCTCTCCTGCTTTTAGAAGATTACGCAGAAGCATTTATAATGCGGCACTTACAAAGTCGAGATAAACAGTGCGTTGGTCGTTAATTCTCTTTTCGAAATATTAACCGAATTTTTACGTTCATCTGAGCTTACATCTAATTGCGACACAAAAGGGATCGACAAATTTTTATTTATGTGAGAAATTTTTGACCACCCCATATGCGAGCCCCCCACATGCAGAAGAACCTGACAAAAAATTTAATGGGGTCCGCCAACTCAATTAGAAGTTCCTCGGGATTTCCGTTTCTTTGGTTTGATTTTAGTTCACATCCTATTTAACTTAATTAACTGCACGAAAGTTTTAGTGGCTATTTTAGAAGTTTTATAACATAAAAAGTTATTAAAAATAATTTGATTCGCTATTTAATAAATTAAAGTCAAGGTTGTTTTAATTGTTGGTTTTCGTTTGAGCAGTTGCTTCGAATTAATATTAGAAAGAATAATAAATGCTCTGATTAATTTCGAATGAATTTAATGTGAGTATCTTACTTTGTTTATAAATAACTTTCAAGATTACCTATATTTAAAATATTGAGGCATCGAGGGTGAAACGTATTTAGGATAACATAAATCATATCGGTTTTTGAAATGTGGTTTATCTCATTAAGACGAGACGCTGGGAAGATTTCGATAAAGAGCCGGAAGAAATCAAATCTGCCAACGTGTCAAGCCACCTAAATCAAAGTTGAGATGAAGGGAAGAATTCGATGATGGGGTTATTGTGTCATGGTTTCCGGTTTGTTTTAAGAAACCCTCATCGAGATATTTATATTTTAAATTGCTGACGTCTTAAGAAATTATGTGTTAAACGTCTTGGAAATAGGATTGGATGTGAAGGGCAAACCAGCGTTCGCGTGCACTTCGGCTAAATATCGGACCCATTATGCTACCTCCAGTATATGTCCACAGAGCGTCAGAGCTAAGAAATCCCATGAAATCCGTTATTCGAACCTGGAACGTTTAGACCAATCAGAGAGTCCGATTTGTCTCTGCCCAAAAGTGTCCGTGTGTAATTCGAAGTGTTCTCTTACCCCATGGAGGCCATTTGGTCTAATTTTCCTGCGATATCATCACATCGCACAATATCAAATCTTCATTGATATCTAATCCATTGAGAAGAAAAAAAGTTTCTTACGTAAGTTATTTTGTCTTGAAGAACGGTTACCTCTTGAGCCCCCACCTAAGTCTTCCTTGGAAAAAAAAGAAATAGTAAATTATGCTTTCCCCCAAAATTCCTAAGTGAGCTTCTGGTTACGCTACTGGAGGGGGGGGGGTAATTTTCCAACTAATCATTATGGAAAATAGGTGGGGATAGAAAAAAATCTTACGTACCCGTACATGGAAGGGGGGTTCAATTAAAAAACATTCCTTAGTTAATTAATGGAAGCTCCGTTATTAAAAATTTAAAAAAAAAACCTATTCTAACTGGTCGTCGTGATAGCTGTCCAGTAGTTTATGATAAAACTCACGCGTGACTATATTATTGAATAAATATCCAATTAAATAATCTACTCATCGATCAAGTTACGTTTATTTAAAATATAAAAAGCCTCCCAGGTGTTGACTTCTAATTAATTCGACAGCGGATAGTGTTTTAGCTGTTTTTAACAAGGTGTTAATCCGATAATCGATATTAAATTTTGGGCACTGCACTTTTATCTTACAGTAATTAATCTAGGTTAAAAAATCATTTTCTTCCGAACTGGCGGTCATGGAACGCTACACAAAAATTCAGTATGTAATTCGTGAAAAGTTACAGACCGGAGGGTTTGGGGGGTGTATTATCGATGTACTAAAATTGTAGTTTGGATTTGAACAAAACTATTTTAATAGAATCTAGGGGATACCCCAAACCGTTTGAAATTGTTTAAAAAAATAGCTTTTTATCTGATGGTAACAGCCATTACTATAGATAATATTCCATACCTCCAGACCCCCTGGTATAACATAAGAACTTTTCAAATTAAATATGACTTTCCAGTAGTGTATATATTAATGAGGAGGTTGGTACGGTGCCCTCTTAAAACAGTCAGGTTAAATTATTTATTAAATGAGTTCTTTGATTGAAGGTAATCCAACTTTATTTACGTTTCCTTTGAAAGTAATCCCTGGTAGGCAGTTTGGTGCAGTAAAGGTAAAGGATAAACATTCTAAAGATTTAAAAGAAAATCCCATCAGAAACTTTATTAGAAATATTTTTATTATTATTATTGTTCATAAATTATGAATTTTTATCCTTTCCTAAAGAAACCAACATAGGTAATTTGAAAAAAATAAAAATTTTAAATTTTTTCAATGATATGCACATTTTTAAAGATGAAAGTGTCATCCTGGCTTAACTAAGCCATAACATAAATCTCATTGTATGTTATGCACATCGTCATGTCAGGAAAGTCATCTTCATTGTTACGATTATGGATGTAGCCGAGTACCAGGTTTGAAGATAAATAAGCTCTCATTTAAAAGGACTGCAAAGCAGTGTAATCGTTTAAATCGGACATTCCACCAGTTCAAGAGAAATATAAAGAAGTGTTATTTACATTAATTATCCATTTTTATTAAAATTTTAGTAATAAAATTTAATAACCGCTCATGGACATTAATTTTAAACTTGCTAAAATTTTCTCTATTTAAGATTTAGAAAGTAAATCTAGAAATTGCATTGTAAAAAGTGAAAAAAATTAAAGCACACATTAATCGCGCAGTTTCCACAGTAAATAAAATAAAATTGATTTTTAATATGTTCCAGTAAATCAAGTTTTAAATTAAATTAAAATCTAATATAGTTTTTGCTACAACATTTTGGTTCTCCACGGGGTCCAGTATTGGACAATGAATTAATTTTTTCTTAGATTTTACTAATTCAGCTGGTGCTCATCAACACTTAGTGTCTGTTAAAAATTCTCACCTCCTTTCGACATATATTTTATTTTATTTCGACCGTAAAACTTATCATAAAGATGCTATCATAAAAATGATTTATGCTGTCTTAGTTGAATTTATGTAAATTATTAACTGGAAGCATCCCGTAAACCGGCAATTCATAATTTCTAAGATCGTGGAGAGATTCCTTATGGATGTAATCTCAATTCTGTATTATTTTTAAGAACATGTTATAATTTAATTAGGATACCAGAGATAAAAATTTAAAAGCATAAAATTTAAATTTTCACTTTTGATTTCACTAAAATATTCAAACAAGTTTTTTTCTCCCACAAATTAACTTTTTATGTTATCTAAATCAATTTTAATTTAAAGCTTCTCACATTTTTTCTTTTAGTTAATCATTCGCGTCCGAAAATCACAAAAAAACTTAAAACCGGTAGCAACCGTCCAGTAATTTTTAGTGAGCAATTTATCTTAGGCTTAATTTGTCTTACAAGTAAAATACAAAAAAAATAACGAACGCGAAAGATAATTTTTGTGTACCACAAAACCCACGTCAATGTCAAATCTCATCCTGGTCCATCCTCATTCAAAATCCGCACAACATTTAATGATAATGGAAGGAAACCTTCTCAGAATTTGTAATTTAAAATAGTACAATGGCACCAAAAGTCGGTACAAAGGTAACTTTTGTACAGTTAACCTGAAGTAAAAGTTATTCTACAATTGCTCTTTGTGTACCTACTACGCAATTAAAAAAATTACAATTCGCACTATTAATGGTATGACTAATTTGAAAGTTGCATGTCGGCGGCAGAGCTATTTGGTGGTCCATGATTAATTTTAAAATATCATCATTTGTAACAATTATACTTTTTCGACGCAAAACCTAACAGTATAGTTTTTTCAGAAGAAATATTTTTCAAATAACACAGCACCGGTTAATAAATTAGACGTGCGAAAGTGTAATATTTCCATTTCTCAATATAACTTATGCGTAAACCTAGAAATAACTACGAGATGAAAGTGTAATAATTGATGAAAATTATCAATTTAGAACCGTGTCGGAGAATGATGTAGTTTTGCAAGTAATTCATCAGACGATTTCTTTTCTTATTTTTAATTTTATGAGAAAATAAATCTGATGTAAGAAGAGAGAACTTCAACTGAAAATGCAAGTATCCAAGAGATACACAACACAAAATGACACATAAGAAATGGTCATTGGCTTTTCTAGTAGTTGGCTTGATCAACTACTAACGTTAAGTTATCCAGTTCCTGTCAGCCTTCAGCAGCTGCCTTGAGAAGGGAGAGTTTCCCTCAAAGTGGAAACAGGCGGGACACGAAACCTTTGGAAGAGTCTTCCTTCATACAGGCCTATATGCCTGTACGAAACCTTCTACATTCTACAACAGGGGGTAAATATCCAGAACAATTTGTGTACACAAAACTCGGAATTCCAAAGATTTAAAGAATTCTAATGATTTCCAAGAATTCCAATGATTTCCAAAGAATTTGAAAGATTTCCAACGAATTCCAAAGATTTCCAAGGAATTTCAAATATTTCCAATGAATTCCAGGGATTTCCAAAAATTCCAAAGATTTCCAATTTTATATTAGTGACTTTTTAATAGTGATGAGTCCTACATAGCCGTCGTCGCACATGATATTAAGAAAATAATTAAACTTCTGAAGGGGTAAATATCCCAAAAAGGTTGTATACAAGTGTTTGAAATTCCCTTGGAAATCTTTGAAATTCTTTGAATATATTTGGAATTCATGGAAATCCTTGGAAATCTCTGGAATTCGTTGAAAATCACTGGAATTCCTTGGAAGTTACCGGAATTTTTGGAAATCACTAGAATTCTTAGGAATTTCAATGATTTTCAAGGAATTCCAGTGATTTTCATCGAATTTCAGAGATTTCAAAGGATTTCCAAATATTCCAAATATATTCAAAGATTTCCAATGGAATTTCAACCACGTGTACAAAACCTTTTTTGGGATATTTACCCATTGTTCTACAACATCACTAGGCTAATCCGGAAGCAAAATGCGGAACACGTCAAACGGAAAAATTCTACTTCTTGGTTACTTTAGATGTACTCAAAAGCCTACATAGCGCTGGATGGAAGCATATCCTAAAAGCTTTTATATCTGATGGCGGTCTACCAAAGGAGACAGCGGCTCATACCCAACATCCGATACTGAGTCGCCCAGAAGTGAATTTCCATATTACTCGGGCATTGAGTCAGATGGTAACTCGGCGGAGCGGAGAATATCCAGAAAACTGAAAAGAAGCGAAACTGGTACTCAAACAGAAGGCGTCGAGGTTACTGTCGATCTTCTACGCTTTTTTCTGTCAAAAGTACGATAGAAAATTTTTAAATATTCTGAAAGAGCAAAATTTAAGCTTTCTTATGAGGCGAGGATGAATAAAATCAGCCCAAAGGTTACTTCACAATTTTGGTATGCGGCAATCGTCACTACATGCGGTTGCAGAGGAAACATCGTTCAAGTTCCTACATTACCTAGTGCATATGCGCTCCGAGGATTGTTATAATTAGCACAGGGGTTGGAAAAACCACCCGGAACCGCTAGAGCGCAGCGAGGTGGTACGAAATTTTAAAGCGTAGAACAACGACCGGCCATGTGCCCTTGCTCATGTGAGCAAGGTCTTTGAGCACATGAACCTCCATCGACTGCAAGCTGAGATGTACTTGCGATCAACCAATATGGATTCCCAACGGGGAGATCGACTACACATTCTCTCAAAGAAATAGTGAGGAGCAGAACGTGGAAGACCAAAGAATTTGTAATGGTGGCGACCTTGCATGTCAGAAACGCCTCTAATTCGATCACCTGGGAAAACATCTTACTGGAACTAGAGAAAAGAAACCTAAGCAGCAAGAATATAACATAATTTCTTCCTAACGTCCTCGTACGAAGCCAATTTCCGATGAGCGGTAGAGTGCCTCAAAGATCAATTCTCCAGACAAACTCTGTGGAACATATTCAAAGCCATCCCGATTAGAAGTATAAACCAGGTCATTGCGGTCATTTGCGAGTGGTTGAGGAGAGTTCCAGAAAAGACAAAAGCGATCCTAGAAGCGGAAGGAGAAAACATAGCCCGGTATAGATTACGGTGGAAGGTACAGGCACTAAGTTTTGTGAAACAATTAAAATCACATATACACCAGGTTAGGAGAGAGCCCAGAAAGCTTTGACAAGGCTCCTTCTAAACATGGGGGAACCAGGGGAATGTAAAAAAAAGTCTCAGTGTCGGTGGCACAATCCATCATGGTTAAATATGGACGGAAGCACTGAAAAAGTAGAAAAATGTCTAGAAAAAAGATAACGTTGAGAATAGTGCGTTCACTGACGCCATCCTGATAATAACGTCTCTGTTACCCTTCGACCTACATTGATTGAGCATGCTCAATTGCCCAAGATGGGACAAGTACCCAGCTTACCCCGGACAGCATGGTAGCCATTACGATGCAGGGCCGGGAAATCAAGAAGAAGAAATACAAAAAGCAAGGAAGAAGATTTCTGGAACAGATGGAGCGAAGGTCTAAACGACCGACCCATGGAGTTCTGAGCAATGCATCACTGGTTGAGGAGGGGTTTTAGTGCGTGAAAGTCTCACACTACCACCTTTGATTAAGGCAGTGTCTCGTACGAGATTTTCTCTTCCCGCGCAAAGCAAAATAAAAGTTATCCGGTTCAATTCCGAAGAGAAACCAACTTTCTGTTGTTTCCTTGGATTGATGGATTACTAACATTAACATAAACAAGATCACAAGAAAATCTGAGGTCGGTCTAGCAATCTAGCTCGGATTAAAATTAAAATTTGGACTCTAAACACTTTTTTATCTACGTAATAATATGGCGCTGGTGGATTATCTAACTTAACCAATTTAAAAGGTTTATAAAAAATAAATGTAAACGCCGAGACTCAAAATTAAATTGTAAAAATTTTGTTTGAAACAAAAGTAACAAAATATTTCATAATCGAATCTTCATATCTCCGTTATTTATCATTGGATTTGTTTAATTTGGAATTTTAAGGATTCCAGCGACTATCTATTACACTGCCCCTTGCTTTCCATAGCAACCCTTCCAGAATACTTGCGTATTATTCTAGTGTGAGAAGCAATAGAAATTATACCGTCAATCAATACAAAGTATCGGTTCGCATGATATGATATGAAATAGCACATTAAAGCGCAGTTCCAATAAATTATTTATCAATTAATGGGTGTTTCCACTTTCTAATTACATAAGTTGTTATTACAATCGATTAGTATCCTTGGTTGATTCCTACAGTTTGAACAATTACAATAAACGTGATTCCGAATCTAGTCAGACGAGATTATTGTGGAACCACGTATACACCCAAAAAAAATGAGGCAATCTTCAATAAGTCATCTACAAACTTTCCTCTCCACCAAGAAGGTTCAAATTTTGAAAATATTCTAGGTTCTACATTAAACAAAGAGACAATAATAGGAAATCCATTAATGAATTCAAAGAATTGAAAAACATTGTAATGGTTAACCACGACAAAAGTAAGTATCACCAATGTCCTCGTCTGAGAATTCTTCCAAGTCAGTTTATTGTTAACAGATTTGATAGTAATATAAAGCATCTTGATCTCACAATGAAGAATATAAAAATAACTGGAATAGTTGTTTCTGCGGTTTATATATAGCGCACTGTCATATCCTCAGATATAAAACAAAATTTAAAGTGTACTTAACTTAGTTTTAGCAAAAACTGTTCTTCGGCGACGAAAGAAAAAATGTTTAGGTGAATATTTCTACAATTATCTGCAAATATTTCATAGTCGCAGTTGTAGGTTTGATCCCCGACCAAGTTTTCCGACCGTGTCTCCTATGGAAGTTCTACATCAGTTAATTTTAAAATTTTGCACGATTCCTCTTTTATCTTTTTTATTATTCTTGCGTTTCACAATAAAACTCATCCATCGATTTTTTTATTTATATTTCGTAAATGAGTAATTTTATGCACTTTATGTAAGAAAATACGTAATGTTATTGTGGGAAGTTTAAAATTACAGTTCATTGATTCATTCAGGAAGCATCAATTTCTTTCGGAATATTGCTACTTTGCCTAGCCATGTCTTCTCAAACCATTCCATGTCATCCTTTTGCTCTACTTATTTTCCCATAACATATCCTTACTATGGCTTTAATCTTCCCACGTTAAACCGTAGGTCAGGGAGAATGGAAGAAACAGTGAATAAAAACGAACTCGTTTTTTGCAATGTAAAAAAATTCAATGAATGCCTTCTTACTTTCTAGTAGGTGCTAGAGTATAGCCCACGTTGTACCATATACATAACTAATCAGCAAATACATAACTTTCGTAAAAACTATTTGAATGGAATCAGTTTTAATTGCCTGCACCCCTTCCCATAAGCCGTAAGAATTTTTTAAATTCCAAATTTGTGGCATAATCTTCATTGCACCATACTATAGATAATTTATAATATAAATAACGGGATAACCCCCGACTAACACACCTTCACAATTTTTTTATATTTATAAATTACATGCTATGGTTGCAATAAATCGAAGATATCGATTAAACAAAATTATAGCGCCGATATATAACTGATAATAACTTAAATGCAAGGTAAATCTGGTACCTACATCTTCATAAGAGGTATGAATTATGCAAAGCCTATTTCATCGAGTTTTGTATCTTTTTGTATCATTTAAAATTAATTCATTTGAATTGCTAATCAATCTCTTCTGTGATGCCCATGCCTGTTGGTGCAGTTGATTGAGAGAAAGTTGGAATAAAAAAGGCATAGTTACGCCATCGTTTCGAGGTAATAACATGGACTTGATGTTCAGTTCAATTAAAATCATCGTGTCGGTGAAGGTATATGGTCCATTCGGTAGATAATAACTTCGGGCTTTAAATAAATTAGGTTCCGCCGACCCTCTTTAGATTAAAAATTTTGAATAACAACAAAAGAAAAATGCAATTCTTTATTCTTCGAAGAGACCAAGCAGGCCAGTGGGCACTCGGTTGCAGTGCAAGAGGGACAAGGGGGACACCCAGACAGTGAGATAATTAGTTAAATTTCTGTACCGAGAATTCACTTTATTAAAATAAATGATATTTTTTGTAAAATTTGCAGAAAAAAACTGGTAATAGGCTATAACTGCTCTAACCTTACTCCGCTTGAGTCACCACGACGACGACGAGGAAGGATTTCTAACACAAGTATAAACAATGTTTTCCGGTGAAGATTTGTTGTTATGCAAATAATAAGTAATGTTCAAGTCAATAATAATAAAACATTAATAACTCATAAATTACGTTTACCATGTAAGGAAAATATTAATAGCCTCTAATGATTATTTTGTAGGTATTCTCCTTGATGGCGATTATTGCATTAGAAAGCAAAATTAATAACCTGTGTAAGTAATTGCAATGAAAATGTGCAAAACTGTTGCTAACTTATAATAATGTAGATGATGATAATAATAATAATACTATGTGGGACAAACCCGAAGACGCTTCAAATATGGACACTGCCCCAATCCCACAATAAATTTTGTTTTTACTTTTAAAAAGTTAAAAATTCTTTTTGGTAAGAAATGGTTTCGTTCTACCAGAGGTCTTCCAAATATGTCGTTATTTCTGAAATTGGTTAGTAAACACTTGAAACGTGCAAGCCTAATTATGCTAATTAAAGGTACATTGCTCTTTGCTCTTGCTTTCCACCTTACCACTGCACGAGTTTTTTGAAAAAAACTTCACATTTATCATATCCACCAGGTGCACTCACCTTTTCAACGACAAAAAAACGCAGTAGCACTAAGATTTATAATCTGCAATTGCTAACGTAATTAAATAAACAGGCTGATAAACAGAGTGCCATTATATAAGAAATAAACAATGTAATAATAAATTTTATTAAGAAATATATCTACCGGTGCGACCATATGAGTTTTTTTCAGAAGAGGAAAAGAGATTATTTTGAAAATAAATATATTATATTTTTTAAATGTACAAAAAGTCATGATTTTTTAAATTGATTTGGTAGCACGTCAAAATACCGAAACAAAAACGTGGAAAACAAAAACTTCGAAAAACAAAAGCACTGAAAAACAAAAACACCGAAAAACAAAAATTCTAAATACAAAAGATAGAGATCCGTACGTAGGTTATAAGTTGGAAAACTATTTTTTTTTTGCTTAAAATTGTTTGCTTAAAAAGAAGGTTATAAAAATTAAGAAACATTTTTTATTAAAAAAGTTCTACTCAAAAGAAAATTCTAGTCACGCATGCGATAAAGCACTGGTCCTTGTTAGTGCCAAAAACTGTATCTAAATTACATTGTCCGGGCTGTGTAACCGAAGGTTACCCTTCAGCAATCTCTCAATTTATTTTAAAATGGTAACTTCAAATGAACCAATCCGAGGTGCATGAATACAGCGGAATACGAATAGCGTGCATTTCGTTCCATACTTTTTAGATTGGTAAACAAGATGACCAATCAGAACCTGGTTGCAGAGAGAAAGAGAAACAAATAGAGAGACAAAGTTTTGTATGTAATTCTAGTTTAAAATATAATTCCGCACTGACTAGTCACTGTCACGTAACTTCACGGTCTTTTTAGGTTGGTAACTTAAAATATCCAATCAGAGGCGAGTTACACATGGGCAAACGCAGGCGCTGATCCAAGGGGAGAAATCCTCGAGAAAAAGCTTTTTTCATAATCTTCAAAATCAATTATTTAGTTAATTTCGCTTAATAGGTACCTAATCATTTTAAAATCTGACTGTGTCCCTCCCTCCTCCGGTGAAAAATTTCTGGATCCGCCCCTGGGAAAACGTTGCTCTTTATAATAAGAGGAGATTGGAGTTTTACAATTACGTACAGATATGTCTTTTAACCAATAATTTTTAATAAAATAGTGGTTTCTAGTTTATCACCACGCATACAAATTTTTTGACCTAGTCGCGTACGGTGTCACAGACCGAACAATTTTATTATTTTGATTATCTTTTGAATACCTGGTTATATACTAAAATCAGTGAAACCATTATAATTTCAATGAAGATACCCAAGAAATAAGTGTTGCAAGCATTTTTAATTTTTGGCGACGAATACTCTGCTTTGCAGATAAGTTAACGTATGCGGTCTGTGACACCGTACACGATTACTCTTGTCTTTTTTTTAGCAAAAATTGGTAATCCGACTAAGACATTTATCTCTTTACCAGCAAAATATTTTAATAAAAAGACCGGTTACTAACTTATAACCTACGCATAGATTTTTTTTGCATAATTAATTATGAAATGATGAACCGATAAAGAAAAATCTTAATTATAAAAAGTCGACAAGAAAATCATTATTTTGTCAGTCCAAATACACGAAGATTACAGCAGTAAGTGCAATATTGCAGAATGAAAACTTTTTTTCTTCATCCATCTTTAACTAATTCAGATCTTAAAATTGTTAACTTTAAGATCAGAAATAATTTAATGACTTCAAGTTCCTACCTTCAAAATAACTATTTCTGATCTTAAAGTCGTTTTATCAGATAGGACATAATTAATTTTAAATATAAAATTATATTTAAAAATTTATATTCATTTTTGGCAGAAAATTGCTTTAGGAGGGTTTACCCCCTCTCAGACGTTTGCATTTAGACAAAAATTCTTCAAAAATCGTGAATTTTGCGCCGATGATCAAAATTCATTAAATCGATGAACAAATTCATAAATTCAATGATTTTTTACATGCAACAAAAATAATGATAATGATTCATGGAACTTTGACCCCCCCCCACGAGAACATGATTTGATAATATTAAAAAATTGAATCAGCATATTTTCTATTTCTCAGATGAGAAAATTGGTTTCACGGTGGGTTGTAGTCGGAGCATTTATCACTACGGGCTAATGTGTGCTTTGAAGTTTGGAGATGAAATCTCTTCGGAGTAATTTCGAAACCGCTAGCACATTAAAGTCTATGTGATTGACTTGGCTTGCCATCTGCATGTATATTTCCAAGCGGAAAGAAGTGCTTCTGCAGTAGCTCCGCATGAAGCTTTGTATATAATATATATCTTCAATGATAGATCACATGACCCCAAATCCACATTTTTAACTTAATTTTAATTTACTAAACACTGTCGTTTTTATATGTTAATTTTCAATTTTCAAATTGAGTATAATGTTTGCCAACTTCTTCTGCAAAAGTTCTTCTCTCCTCAGCCCAGATCGTGTAGGTTGGCACTTGACAAGCCCGCCTTGAGAGATGATTGATTAATTCGGATGTTGGAGACACTTCTGGGCACTTGGTGACATTATATGCTAATATGTGACTGATCAACTGAACCTCGGACACCTCAGAGGTAAACAAATTCAAGGGGTTCCCCTTGTACTAAATCTAACTTCAATTTGTTAGCAGTGTCCATGTTAATCTCTATCCACGATATCTAACCAATGCAACGTTATAAATACCAAAAAAAACAATGATCGTGAGTTTACCCCTTTGTTCTAAATGCCCAGCTGACAAAGTTCTGCTGTTATGCATTCGCAAATGAAATAAGAGACCAACGGTTAGCATTCGACCAGCCGACCTACGATAACCGCAAAATGAAAGATATTTTTTAAAGCAAATTACAGATATTGTCTATTTCTCCGAGATTCTAAATAAAACTGTTTGATTGCAAATAAAAGAGAATTTCCTGGTTATTGTTCTTCGCAATCTATAGGGGTCTAGGAGGTTAATAACCATAAATTATGAATAAACCAGTCATGGATCAATTTCATGTTTGTTACGATTTACGAATAAATCATGTACAGATCTTCGTTCTTTGTGTGCCAAAAAATATAATTGAAATTTTTTATAATGCATACTGTGGTTTGCGTCTTCTATCGCGAATGTTAGAATAGAAGGCAATTTCGTTTAATTTAAAATAAGAACTGCTGAATGCTATTTGCTATTATCTTTTAAATTGTCAATGAAGAGAGAATTTATTAGAACACAAAAAATTAATTATAGAGTAACAATCACGACTATTTATTTTAATTTTTTCTTTAGAAGGTTCTATTGGCAGGTACCTCGATGGTTTGCCAATCTAACCGGGGGAGTTTGTCGAGTAGTAACCGACGTCGAGAAGAGATTGCAAGTTAAAAATGTAATAATTAAACTCACCGTTTTGAATATCTTCAGAATAAGAATTTTGAAACAAAGTGGCTATAAAAACAAAAATTGTACACAACAGGTCACTCCACATATTGTATCCATAATACTAAATGATTTATTAATTCACACTACATTTCATTCAACGATAAATATTTATAACCACTAATATCCGCCCTAGATGGGATTTATTTCGATAACTACGGATCACCGACGATTTTATACTGAAAATATTACGTAGTACGTCACCGCATGCATCCGCACTATAACATCAACACACAACATCTGAGAAACAACTGTGTAGAACTGATACAAGTGAGTCAACACACAATGAAGTCCACGACGGGGCCATACAGACTAGGGGGGTATTTTGGGGCATTCCTTGCCATTAGACGTTAAATAAGAATAGGTAGGTATACGTTCTGTGACATACGAAGAACCTGCTACCAGTAACAGTAACCACCTACACCGACGCTCGCATGCATAACCAAGTTTTACACAATATACTCACCTTCGTTCAACATATTATTTAATTCATTTTTATTATGCAATATAAAAAAATAAATTAAACAATGAAATGAGTCAACGTTGCTCATGAGCAATTTAAAAATATTATAACAATAAGAAATAGAACTGATATCTCTTCAAACATAATTTATGTATTTACTAGTATGTTGGTATGTACCTCTATTTATTTATTTACATTTTACAATCAGTCTTCCTAATATTCAATACAACATATAATTATTTCTTGCAGAAAGTCCCCACCCCGTAATTGGGGAATTAAATTAAAATGTTTTCATTGTCTTTATGAAATAGGTCCTTATTAACCCTTTCAGTTCTTACTTATCAGAATTAGTTTTCCATTTAACCTTTTTTTTTTTTAATTACAGTGGCTAACGAAAATATTCGAACCCTCCTATGTCACCAATGTAAATTGAGCATTTTGAAGCCGTTCTTTGTCATATAAAAATCGATTTTGGAGCAAAACTTTTTAGACATCTTTTGTTGCAAATTTCATTGCCTTCAATTTTGTTCCTATGCATTTTTCTATTTTGCCGCGCCGTTTCTGACTGACAGCGACTTAAACAAGACTCTGTAAAATGAAAAAAATATTGTCATCTATATCTCGGAAACGGTTCGTTAAAATAGAAAAATATATAGGAACAAAAATGTAGAGAATGAAATTTACAAGAAAAACATACCTATTCATTTTGTTATTTCTTTTCACCGTTTCCGAGATATAGAAGATAATATTTTTTGCATTTTACAGAGTCTTGTTTGAGTCGCCGTCAGTCAGAAACGGCGCGACAAAATCGAAAAACGTATAGAAACAAAATTGAAGGCATTGAAATTTTCAACAAAAGATGTCTAAAAAGTTTTGCTCGAAAATCGATTTTTATACGACAAAAAACGGCTTCAAAATGTGCAATTTACGTTGCTAACATAAGAGGGTTCGAATATTTTCGTTAGCCACTGTATTTTTAACCCTGATGCACACCGGAAGGCCGAGCTAAGAAATTCCGCCAAGTCCGAGATTCGAACCCAGAATTTCCGCTCACCGCTCTGTAACTCAACCAGCGATCACATCAATCCACTGATGTGGTTCTATTTAACCTTAAACTTATATATGTCTGAAAGATATTTACCCATTTTTTCAGAATTTTTACTCTACTCGTTCAGGTAGTTTCGTGATATCCAGTATAAAATACCTACTATGAACATACATTTTTTTTATAGGTATGGAACCTTGAGCTGTAGTTTTTATTTAAATTTTATCGGTGTTTAGACATCATATTATAAAGGAAAACGTTCGAAAATTATTGAAAATATAATAAAAAAGGTACTTACTTTTACCACATGCTATGTTATCCGCTGGGAGGTTAACTCTAAATAAAGCTATTAGGGCTGCACCTGATAAAATTTTGGTATCATTGCTTCCGAAATAAGATGACAAACAAGATTGTATAACCAACAATTACTTGGATAGACAAATTAGTGAAAAAATGGAACGTCAAAGTTGATGTCCACTCGGCTGGACGTAGGGACTGAAAGGGTTAATTGAGCTTTTTTTGTACCACCGACCGCTGGAGTTACTTAATTTATTTATTTTCCGTTCTGATACTTTAAAATATAATTATTGCAAATTAATAAATTAATTGAATGTTACCAATTTGGTAGGTAACTTAGTTTTTCATAACTGTTATGAGCAAGATTTGTTATTTGAGCTCCTTAATATTAATTTAGTTCCGCCACTGCACTTCAGACAGAGAGTATGCTAAAACTGTTAAATAAAAGTTGAATACAAAAATGGAACGTTTTAATGTGGGTTTATGGAAAGTTTTTAAGGCACTTAGAGGAAATCAGGGAATGCAAATAGCAGAATCGCTGGGACGCTTTTGGAAGGGTAAACTTGCATAAAATCAGTTTATTCCGGAAGTTTCCGTTCATATGAATTTCTTCACCGAAAGAAAGGAAATTTCCCGCTATACCCTTTAGCGCCGTTTCAAGCATTTATGGAAAAATCCAAAAAGGACAGCTGATGTTCTTGAATTGCTAACTTTCAAAGCAAATTTTATTCGTGGGTGGATATTAATATTACCATCAAATGATAGAAAGTTATGCAATTTTGATCTGTTCCCATGCCGCAACATCCAGGCCCGGATTGAGAGAGATACAGAGTGAAACGCGGTAGGCTCCAAGTTTAAAGCACCAAATGAAATTTTTTATCAGTGGGAAAACACGGAGTTATGAAACCGAATATTTTTCGAAATCGACGATTTTTATTTGAATTGTATTTCTGAGAACGTCAAAAAACTTCACGTTATGTCACACAATAATTGTCAAACTTCAAGTTCCACTTTTCTGTCAAGCAATTGTTTTACTGTACTGCCGGCAATAAGCGGCGCTAAAATAGTACTTTAACGTCGTCCATCGCAAGCGAAAAAGTAATGTTAATACAGAATGCTATTGATTTAAACTGCTGGTTTAGCATCCTATTGTGCTGAAAAGATTTTAGAACAGTTAATAAACTCACAAATTATAATTTTTTGACTCCAAGGTTGTATACAAACAGATATCTACACTGAAAAAAATTATTGATGAAAAATTCATCATTTTTGTGCCGATGAACAAAATTCGTCGTATTGATGAAAAATTAATAGTATTCACGAAAAAAACTTGGAATTTATGTATTAATTTTGTTCATCGGTGCAAAAATGATAAATTTTTATCATTCCTGCTACCTCCAGGGAAGAATCGGTTGGATCCACTAGTAGCCATTTACAATTTTATTTAATTAAATTTTTGAAAATTTATAACTGGGAACGAATAAAAAGCAGCCTAAAAATCTGATGCATTTTTGAATAGAAAAGCAATATACTATTATAAAAACAAATCCAAAATTGTCATGGACAAAGCTGTGCGAGTATACGTGGAATACCCCCCACATGCATAACCAGATAAATTCTCAGCTTAAATTTTGTCAAAAATAATTCAAGTAGGTAGAAGTGCTCGAGGTGGTAATGGGTGACAATTCGACAATGTAGAAAAGCCGCGTCATGCATATAAACTACATGTTTGTCATGAATTTCGAGTGATTACCTTCTTGAATATGCCAGGTAGTCGTATATTTTTAAAAGGTTTTGTATTTTATTTTTCACAATTTGCTACTTGACGAACTAAACCCATATATTAACAATATTTCTGAAAGTCTTAAAATATTAAAAACCGCCTACAATAATTTTTAAGTTTCACCTTTAAATTAATGTTAATTTCAATTGACTTTATTCAATTTGGGGAATCAGCATTTTCATCAATTCCTTTCGTTTATCGTCAGGTTTTCCAACTGAAGTTTTTAAATTATGGATTTTTGGTTTCAAAAATTGTTTGAAATGTAGTCCCCCCAAAATGGTAATTTTGTATAATATATTATTCCAAATGGGCAACTGGTGTGGTGATTTCCTGTTGTTCTTTAATCAAAATTAATATAAAAGGATGTCAAGATTATTTATTTATAAGTCAGCACCACATCTTTTATTGTAATCGCAACGCCCAAACCATCAAGCTCACAATTATATTTTATTGTTCGATATATTAAATGCATGTTATTCGCTCAATTGCTATTTTCAGTGGGAAAGTGTTGCAATTTTAAATTCCATTGTTGGTACACACCGATTATAATAAAATCAATCATAAATCCAAATTAATTTCAAGAAAACAACAAATTTCCTTAGTTTATTAAAAGATAATAAAAACAACTTTAATATATTAAATAGGTATCATATATTTACAGTTTTAAGAAAAAATTAATAATAATACATACATAATTATTTTAAAATACGGGAGTTTTCTTAGATCTATCATACTTTAATATTATCGTACAAACTAATATTTAAGATAAAAACATATCACTTATAACATTAATAATTTATAAAATTTCAATTTGTCTATGTTCAATTAATATTCAAGTAGTGTTAATTAACCTCTCTCGGGTTATATTTTCTACATGCGCTAAACAAACTATAACAGCCAATCTAAAAAAAATTAGTACAAAAGTATATAAATTAAAATTTGATAATTAATAATTTTATTTGTAGAATACGTTTGCAAAAAAATAGTTGCTAGATCTGAGCAAGTAGGTGCGAACGATTTCTAAAATGCTAATGTTTTGATATCGGACAATTTTTGTAGTGGAACAACAATACACAAAATATTACTTTAACATTTTTAAAAATCGAGCACGACCTGCTCTTTGTATCGATCAATTTTAAGAACACCCTGTATTGAAAATTATATTTGGAGTAAATGTGATGTAAAAACTATCTTTGTTATTATTTCGAAATCATAATCGTTTTAACATGCTACAACCGTATATTTATCTAAAAATTTACAATTTTACATTAGTAGTAAATATTAAAAATTATAATCTTGTGTATTCTTCACTATATACACAGTTAAACGTAATAATTATATTATATTGTTAGGTATACAATTCTTTTTGGTTGCGTGTCAACTGTTTCTTTCTAAATAAAATCAAACAGCAATATTTTATAATATCGCAATACTGCAACTTTCAATAATTTAAAAAAAATATAAACAAAAAATTAATCTGTAATATGTACACAATTTTTTATAAATATAAATCTTGTTAAACTAACAACAGAGTATAAATATGTACAAATGAGTAAGTAATTTTTTACGTCCGTTCTCAACGTTTTATCACATAAAAATTAAATTTTACCAAAATAGCACACCAACATTATCATTTGTTTTCTAACGGTTCTTTCGTCGACAGGTGGAGGCAGGTTCATACGTTTTAAAATGTCGCATTTTCCCAAAAAAGAAAAAAAAAGAGAATTTGTCAGCTGCCAAATAATAAAATATCATGTTACCCGATTGATAAACAAATTACTTAAATCTCTCTAAAATAGCTATAATTAAGAGTTTGGATGGTTTACAAAATGCACAATTATTCTTTTCTCAATAAATATTTTTAAATCGAAACAAACGGTTATGCCATGCTTAAAACCCTCGGTCAACGAAAATGCGCGCGTGTTCGTTCGTGACTGCGTTGCAATATTGTTATAATTTTGTTTTTTAATATGCTTATTTGTATATCGAAATTCGCCTTCACCTTTTCATTTACAATAATTTCAATTTGCTTATTTATTAATTTTATTAACTAGTAATTTTTAAATTATTAGGTTTCTTAGACATAAGAGAAAATTTTAAATAAAACAATTAACAAATGAGCATAGTTCATGCAAGAACAAGTTCTTAATTATTATTTTTCACTCAGTCTTAAGTCATAAACGAATGCGTTCGATAAGCGAAGGTTTCAAGAATGGCACCCCTATGGCTTCTAATAACATAGTTTACAATTTTAGCCCCTTATCATATAATATTTTCCCTGCCTTCAGCATCATAGTCAAGGTCCAGGAAGGAGAGGCCAACACCCATAGTAAGAACATCTCCCGATGGCAATTATTATTTTATAATTAATACAATTTATAAATTTTCAAGTTCTGCATTTGAGAAAGATAAAACATCTAAGAAAGTTTAATAATAGAAATCACAATATTTTCCCTTCTTTCTTAATTTTTAATATTTTCTTCTTTCTTTGAATTTAGAATCCTGTTATTACCAAGTTGTATGCCAAATTTACTCTTGGCACCCCCTTGGTTCTCTGAGCACTTGCATACACTCTAGTAGGGTGCTAACCTGGCTACATGCATAGCCCATAAGAGGAACCTGGGCTTTAGATCACAACAGTGTAGTCGGCTTTCAACCACTGTTGGTTTAACATTATCGAATCTTTTAACTTTATTTTGAAAATATAATTTTCTCTGAAAACATTTAAGTCTTACAGTTTACCAATTTTAAATATATCTGCTTCGCAGCCCCAGTTTTCAATAATTATATTTTCATCTTTCTTTTAATTTAGGACTTCATTCTGTTATTCAAATTAGTTTTCCTTTTTTGTAAGGGGGGTGCAAAGATATGTAACATATTTTTCTAGGGGGTCTACGTTTGTGTGACGATGGAGTGAGGGGACAAAAAGTGCTCATAATTGTATGACGTAATTTAAAAACTCTGCAAACGCTTCGTACTACAAACATCACTTGTTGATAATGATTTGTTTTCAAAACTGATATCGTAAACTACTGTTATGCTCGCATGTTCCATTATTGCAATTATTCGAGTGAAATATAATTAAAAAAATATGTCCTTGGGACTTTTTAACACTATGTTGCTGAATGATTGCCTTTTTACCTTCTAAGTAAGTAAACTTGAATGCAACAGTGGGATGTATAAAAATTTAACCTAGTTTACTTTCGTATTAATAAAGTATTGCATTTTGAAATTACAAATCGTCCTCACCGACTCATTGCGAAATCTTCCACTTCTTGTTCAGCTAGAAAATTAAAATTTGGCAACATGGCGCATGATAATAGTTACGATTGTATGTTAAATTTGAAGACAATACCAAAATAAACCTTTATGCATTTTAATCGATACTCAACCAATTAATTACCATACCAATGAATGTCAAAAATCCAATATCAAAATTTAAACATGAAATAAATTAAAACCTGGTCAAAAAGGTATACACAGAAAATAATAGTCCTAAAATTAAAGGGAAGAAGATATAAGATGATTGAACTGATATAAAAAAAATTCTATAATGGCACATTTTAATGCAACACTCCGTATAGACGGTCATATTTTTAGATTATAGAAAATTACAATAATCATATTACCGTGACATAGAAGCATCCGAAATATGGATTGCTTATACACGTTTCAAAACCGTGCGATTCGTCTAATATGTAGAATATCTGGGGTAGGTTCATGTTGTGGAATGTTTAAACAAGAAAAGCTGCTTCCAGTTTAGGCGCTACACATTTGTACGTGCATAATGTACCTACTTAATTATGAATAATTATCTTCGACATTTTGACAAAGAAAAAATTTATAATACAAGACCTACGTCGAAGATTGTAGAGATTTACATCAGGATGTCGATGATAGAAAACTGTTTAAGACAAGATTGTTCCAATATCCAATTCACTTTAAACTTGACTCAATTAATGAATTTTTCGTATAGCGCTTGAAATTTTGTTCGTAACGACATAATCATTCTTGATGAAGTTATCGTTATCAGATAATGTTTTAAAATTTCTTCAGGAGGCCACCCTCATAATTCATAATTAAGAAAGCTAGTTTACAGCTGGGCAGGTTTTATCTAATACCTCGAAAAAGGTGCAAGATACAAAATAATATTGAAAAGACAAAGTGTTCGGTGTAAAAGAACGAACATTTTTTGTTTTAATCATTTTTTATCTTTTACCATTTTTGAGTTATCAGAGAAACTGAGTTGAATCGTACTCAACCTTTATACATCTGGTTTTTTTGCAAAACATTAAAAATAATTTTAAATCAAAGAAAAACATAATAAAAAGCGAAAACGATATTTTCACCACGTAAATAAATAAAATCAAGCATTTTTTTGTAAAAAAAATTAGGTAGGATCGCCGCGATCCTATTTCCATTATAAAATTTAAAATATCTTTTTATTTCAAAAATTTGCAATATTGCTACAAAATTGTAGTAAAATCTCTAAAATTAATTTAACTTCCAGAAATGTTGGCATGCTGGCTTGGTAATTTAAATTGAAAATTAATTGTCCTCAGGTACATATTTTTAAAGATGCAAAACAGTTCCAAGTTCTATTGATTTTCATTAATATTTTCAACAATAAGCGCAAACTTAGCGCCTTTGAAGAACCGCTGCTTGGACCTGCGGTTATCAATTTTTTTACCATTGAAAAATAAAATCTTTTTAATTTCAAGAACATGATTGCACCAAGATACAAATTATAACATTTCTATCAAAAAAGAGGAGCAAATTTCTTGTAAATTTATGGAAAACTTGTTTAATTTAAAAATATTCAAGAATGTTCTCAATTGCATCTCTTATGCACCATCCAAATTCTTAAAACTAAGAAACAAAATCAATCTAAGTTCTTGTCTACTTACATTTGTCATTATAATACTTTTTCAGATTCATTAACACTTTTTTGCTATAATACAAAAATCACATTTAAGACAATTTTGTCACATTGTTAACGCTTTTACGTCACTGTGTCTTGTGCATCGAACAATATGCTTTAAAATTACCATCGTCTAAATACCAATCCGCTGCAAACGCACAACCATGATGCACAACATTCATACAACCACGAGTTATGCAACACACATTTGCACCTTTATATTTACACTTATTACAAATCACATTACAGGAAGTCCACACAGCTTCTTCCAGTCCTATAATTTTAGGTCCAATTAAATAAATACCGGGCGACCACACAATGCAGTCTTCATGCGCCCACACTTCATAAACTTTATCTCTAGTCTCTGTAATGCCTAAATAAATATCCACACTATCGTTACCATCTAAAGAACTTCGACTATCAAAAGAATCCGAATGTTTCCTTTTAAATTTCCTATTAATAATTTTATTATTTGCAACCACCGCCCTCGCCACTTTTTTACTTTTAAATTGTTCATCGTATGGATCATCCAAACGCCTTTGATACTCAGGAGATTCTGCTGTAATAACGTACGGCCCAAACAAATCTCCAGGGGGCGGAACATCGCCTTCACTAAAACGTGAAGGTCCCGATAATTGAGGATCTGTCGCATGAGGCCCCCTTTTGCAAAACACACAAATCCAAGTCGCATCCCTCGTTTGAGCATCGTACTTATTACTTAGTGTGCTACAATGCAAACCTCTCGACCTAACCTTATGTCTGTATTCCGTATCGTCGTGGTATTTCTTCGATGACTTGTGTGATTTTTTCTCCACATCTTCGTCATTAGTTGGCGTATTTACAATGTTAACAGAAATTGGCGAATCTCTTGAACCTTTGATTTGAACAAAAGGACCCCTCGAACGACTTGAACTAGCATTACTTCCGGAATCGTAGGATAAGTGCTCCTTCATTGTCTCAATCTTGGATAGCGACTGTTTCGAATTGTTTAACTTTCCTTTACTTTTTTTAGAACTCGATTTGGTTTTCTCTTGCGAATTATCCAGCTTTGACTTCTTATTACCTGTAAAAAGCAAAAATTTTAATGAAAATGAAAAACTATTTTATTCTATTTTTATTATAATTAAATACGATTTTACCCAAATAAGTACAACTGAAATCAGGCTTGCCATTGTAAAATAAAAATCCATACCAAATGAAGCTATAAAATTATTTTATAGGAAAGTAAAATATAAAAGAGATAAGAAAAACTATAAAATATGTCTGGATATCTCGTTTTACCCAAACCTTTCCATTTGTTCCTCGAAATTGATGTCAAAGTGATTTTAACTAAAAAGTAATTTACCTAAACTTGATTATCCATTGTGAGTTGGCAAACGTTAAAAAGTTTCTTTATTAGAAAAGATATTTTAATTGTCACCTAGGTCTATATATTAGCACAAAATTTTTTGATTTAAAATATGCCGATTATACATTTGAGGTTTCTGTATTTTTTATTTGACAAGCAATCAATTTTTCAAAAATGACATGAGATGAGAAACTAATAGGCAACTTGGATTTAAATGAAAGTTTTATAAATAAAAAGAAATATGGCACAAAAATTGAACGGTTCAATTAAAAAATTAAAAATAATAATTAGTTAACGGAATAATATATCTTTATTTCGAAGACTTTTGGTTTAAAGTGGTTTAAAGCATAAAGATTCACTTGAAATAAGCGAATTAAATTACATTTGAACCAAAATATAAACAGTAAAAAAGAACGCGGCATTGCAAACTTTCACTCAAAATACTGCAAAAATCGTAACAATTTAAACGATTAAAAATATACGGCCAATAATTAGGAAACGCAATTGTCCAGGTTTCGTGTCCTGATTGGCCAATTAATTTTAAATACATAATTTAAATTCCAAAAAAAAATTTTTTTGTCAATAGCCACCCTCTTGGTTACCATTCGTAATGGTTTCCCAACCGAATTTTTTGTATATCTATCCTTTCAATTTGATACTAAAATATCAATTTATTATAAAGTAATCCTTAAAAATTCTCTAATATATATACAGACTACATCCTTTCCCAAATACCCACACAACAGTTTTATTAAACTACACTTTACGATTGGGCATCCCAGTTACATTTAACTTAGTTGACAGGGCTGCACCATTGGAGCTACGATGTGTTATCGCCCTCATTTACTCTCAGGTTGGCTTAAGCATACCAGGTGCCGTATTCTCGAACTCACACGACTTCGACGTATTTTCGTATGCGAATCAAGTCGTGTGAGTTCGAGAATAGGTCCCCAGTTACGTTCAATTTGGCCAATAGAGCGTTTTTGCATACCTTTCCATACTACGTAATATGATTTACTGTGAATTTTTTTGGAAATTATTTTGTAATACAAAAGAACTGATATTGGATTTAACAACCAAGAAAAAGTAAAAATGGTTCTGATTTGATGGAGCCTAAAATCAGGTGTGTTTTAAAACTCTAATATTTAATAATAATAGGTCAATATTATTTTTTTGATATTCCTTAAATTAATATTAAAAAAAAACACTCACTTTTCTTTTTCTTAGATCTCTCCATGCTTGATTCACCCTTTGCACTCTTCATCCTTTTACGTTTATTTTGATGACTGGACGCCGTACTGTCCAAATCGTTAGAAGTCGAAGTAACACTGTCGTTAAGTTGAATACTTGAAGAATCCAAATTAACAGAATTCTCCACCTTGCTAATATCTGCAGTCAAGATTTTGGAATTATCGTAATGAATGGACGTATTTGCTGGCTCCACGTCATCCGAAATTCCTGCAAACATTTCTTCCAGTTTATTTTCCACTTCCACGAAACTGTTCGGATCCGTGATTTTCTTCTGTGCAGGAGTCTGAAAAACTGGTTTGGGACTAGGAGGGACTTCAACTTTTTCCTCCAAATTTATTGGCATAACTTTGGAATGATCTTCTTTAATTTCTTTTATAACGCTTACTGAAACGGCCGTTTTTGGAACATTTTCAGATTCCTCTTCTTTTGTTTTGTCTTCTGAAACTTTATTGAATGCTGGATTTTGTACCATGGCTGCAATATTATCGATAGTTTCGGATTCTGACGACGTTTTCCGACGACTTCGGGGCGGTAAACTTGGATTACCTGGTGGTGCACTGTCAGATCTTGGCCTTTCTTCCAATATGGAATCTAATGTGGCTTTCAATTCCGGTTGCTGTTGATTTTCTACTGGCAAATCAACAGTAACTTTCTCCGTCGCATTTTCTACAACTTTCTCCAAATCTTTGGAAACTCGAATTGTTTTTGAAGGTTTTCGTTTTCGCCTCGACTTATTACTATCTGTACTATCTTCATTACTGTACGGCGATATTACGTCTTCGTCCTGAGTATTTAAAAGTGTAACTGTGGTTATAATATTATTTGAATTACTATTTTCGTCATGTGATGTAATAGCAGTAGTATTAACAGGATTAACAATCACAGAACTTGGAGATGGTTTCTCTAATGTAGACTTTTCTGTTGTCGAGTTTACTTTTTCGGTATCAACAGTGGATAACTTTTCTGGAACTACAACTTTATCAACCGTTTCATTCTTATCTGTAGTGGGATTCAATCTTTCGATGATCAAATCCATTCTTTTGGTGGGTCTTTTAACATTTTTTGTGTTCTCATTTTTTTCGTTAAATGGAGGAATGGCGGAAACGTTAGGATTTCCCGTTTTAAGTACAGGACTAGCTATTTTGAGACTAGCTGCAGCCACTTTTAATCCTGGACTCATCGATTTTAAAATTGGACTCATCGATTTTGTGATTTCGGATCCCTGCACATCGATAGCACTTGCCGGCAAGCTGTTTATTTTGTTTGCATCGCGCACACTAAGACTAATAGGGGTGGTAGGGAGTTCACCATTTTGGCTGCCATTTCTTTGTATACTAAGATCCACTCCAGGTGAATGTTTTGCAAAAGATCTGTCAGATATCATTTGTTCCAAATTGAATATGTGAGAATGAACAGCACTTTTGGGAACCGGTTCAGTTGTGGGCGTGTGCCAAGTTGGCTGAGGCATCTTTGGTGCTTCATTGGACATGTGGGCGTGCTGCGGTAAGCGAGGAAAATAATTTGGCACCTAAAAAGAAACATTTTTTATTAAATCTCATATTTTTATGCATTCTGTATATTTTAAAAGTCTATTGCAAACTTGAATACATAATAATCTCGTTTTATATGCAAAAAGTGTTCATTGTATGACTTATTAATGCGGCCGATGGCTTTGAATGACTATTAAAAAATCTCCATTATATTATGATAAATGAAATTCTTTTTAGATTCTTAAAATTTATAAAAAATGCAAATTCTTTCTTTGTGTTACACTTTTACAAGTGAGCAACTACTGGGATAAATGATAAAAATTACATAATATTTACATTAAAAAATGTAATCAAGTTTAAAAGGCTGAATTGATCTTATCATTCCAAAGGTCAGTTAACGTTGCATGGGTAACATCACAGATGCTTTTTAAAAGTTTAATTATTTATGTGTAAAAGAAATGGTTTGATGAAGGGTTACAATGCCATCGCCTTCCGTAAGAAAATATTATGCATGGGAGGTTGCATAAACAGGTGTTGAAAAAAGATTAGCGGAGTTAAAAATGTATCGAAAGAATGCAGGAATTTGAATAAAGAATATTTGCTATCGTACACCCATCATCAATAAATAAATCAGAAAGCATAAAAAAATATATTAATTAAAATTTATTTTGTTTGATATTTGGTATTTTCGTATTGTAAAATTTTGTTTAGTGATTTCGGTGTTGGTTGCAAATAAATTCAAGAATTTTCCACAGTACAGCTATAAATTAAAGTATTGGAAAATGTTCGAAAGAATAGAACAAGGGGCCGTTTTTGTCCAACGAGTACGATTCACCATGATTTGTCGAGCACCAGTGATAGTACACCTTGGCATACCCGAATGAAAATGTCTGAGGACGCCTATGTTAAGTTGGTATTTTCTTTTAAAATTAAGAACTTTTTGTTTCTTTCTACTTCTACTTTTAAAGTAGAAGAATCATGTTATGAAGAAGTGGTGGAAGCAATAAACAAAATAAAAAATATAATTTTTTGAAAGTAATTATGTCATTGTACTATTAGAAATACAATGTCTACATTATGTTTTAATTTATTAGTTTATATAGTTTCGCAAGATTTTATCGTGATTGTCACAATAAAAATCTAAAATTAACATGTTTTTTATTACATTTGCTACTTTTACACAATTTATTGATTAAAATTAACATTAATTAAATTAAAATTTTCATGGGAGGCTGAAAAGGCCTTATATTTTGATGGCAAAATGTTAACCCGCTTGCAACAGCAACGGCTCTTTCAGCAGTTTCGATTACACAACAATAAATTGTACTCTCGATGTAAGCGACATTATAAATTCTATAAAAGATGTTGGGTAGATCCAGGTAGGTAATACTGCCAAGTATTATTAATTGTTTGCCTATTGTTTTTTCTATTATCTATTGTTATTAATGACAATTTGTGACAGGATCAAAACACATATATTATTTTATAGAACTGAATAAGTGAAGAAAAAGAGAGGGAGGAGTCGGTTTAGAAAAAAGTTTATTTCATGTGATTTATAAAATATTAAAATACTTACAGATAAATTAAAAAGTTGTCAAAAAATAGTAATCATCTTAACCCTTTCGGCCCTCCCAGTGGCAATTGCCACCAATTGCAATTTAAATAAAAATATAATAGTTTTCGAGTATAATTTCTTAAATGCAAATCTATCAACCTGAATTTTTTTTTCGTTAACAGATACTCCTAATATTTAATTTTAATTTATTTTGTGATGCAAGAAATAAATTTGTTTAAAATTAAAATGTATCAATTTTTTCCAAGAAAACAAATATAACTTCCGAAATATTCTAGCGCTGTGGTCTTCCTCTTCCCTAATCCTTCCTCTACCTAATCCCGCAGATCACTAATAAGTGTAATCATAGGGATCATATAAATTAATTTTAAAAATTGTTTCAACGTCCTCAGTTTTTAAGCTCTTTCCTTATTTTAACTCGATTGCTCTTGCTGCTCTAGCCTACCGAGGCTAGAGGCAAATTAAGTGTTTGACCCGATGGGAGCAGATCATAGTGAATGATTCCCTTCCAATCTCGCACACAGCATAATCTTGTTTTCATTTTGGACGTTTCAGAGAGTCTCACCAGGGAGACCTTCTCATCGCCAATCACCGTCCGCTTCAAAAATGGCTCTTTCGTATCGCCGCACAATAAATCGCAGATGGAAATACGATCCATATGGTTACATTGTATGGCACCCAAATATTCAGCTTCTTCGTTTATCTGCCAGCTTTCAAATGCTTGTGAATGATTTCAATGCCTAGCTGAAGCTGTTCCATGGTGGTTCTGATGGTTCCATGTCGGTTTTAGTCGATTTTTTTCTATGATTTTGCTGATATCAGTGGTTATTGTCTGTCCTTTGGATACAGGGTCTGTTGTGTCATTTCGGACAGCTCTACAACTCCTAAATCAATCTTCGGCGCTTCGAATCGATACAGTATATTTGCGTGCCCCAAAACGCTTCAACTGCCTCTAGCAGAAAACCGGAACTTGAAATTTTTTTAAGCTTATAAGATTACTTATCTAAATTTATTAATGTGAATTTCAAAATTTTCCGATAGACCTCCAAAATATTTTCGCGGACTATTACGTTGGCAACCACTGTGCTAGAGGACGGCAAACAGTTACTGAAGGCCAGGGGTTGAATATCACTACACCAGAATAATAAGGGCAGATATCCAGACAAACTTCAGAAAATTGAGTTTAAAAAATTCTAAACATTGCACAACTGGTCTTGTGGCAGAGTTGGCATTGCTTTGGACTATCAGGCAGAAGGTTGGTGGTTCGAATTCATCTGGTGATTTTTAGTAGAGAATTCTATTAGCTTTAAGTTTGTATATAACTACTTTTTACGTATCGCAAAAGTAAAGAAAGTTATAGCAAAAAAAAACAGTTTTATTGTACTTAAGTGATTATCGGAGCAGGCGGGAAACTTGAAGGACACGCGGTTACAGCTACAAAGACTTTAAAATAAGTTCCAAACATTATTTCAAAGTCTAAATTATCTGCCGCTTGGTCTATCGAATAATTTATTTCTTCATATTATGACTATTTTATTATTTTGTATATTTTTAGCCTGTTAATTTTTTAATTTTAATTTAATACTAATTTCATTAGTAAGTTAATACTGCATAACTTATTTAAAAAATATAATTATTTAACTTGACTTTAAATTCAAGTGCCCTCCTCTACGCAGTTCTAACTACACCACTGATTGTGATATGACTAGTCCGCTCCTGAATAAAAGTAAACAAAATCAATTTATCTTGTTCCTGAATATATAAATTGTTTCATTTTACAAATTACATTATATTTTAGATTATCTTTGCATTTTCAGTATTCGTTAACTGTCTGAATGAACATTCATCCTTTGATTTATCTAATCGCTCCGTATACAAGTTTAAGATAGTTGTGGAACATTGGATTATCTACTGTTATTATATTATGTATTGTTTTGTCTTTTGTAAGAATGCATACCGGTTTATTGATATAAATTAAACATAAATATTATCAGAGTGTATTAAATGATCAAAAATCTTACCTGCAGATGATTCCATGCTGTGTTTGGAGAAGGTGCTTGCCTGCCATGAGGATGATGCGGTGGTCCACCAGACATTTTAGTTTGTGTTGTGGATTTTGCAGCGTTACTTAAATCTTGTTTAGAATTAATTCCCTCATAGTATGAGTTCCATCTGGTGGCATAATCTTTATTTTCACTTTTATTATTGCTTTCAGTTTCACTGTTGCATAAAAAATCGTTAAGTATTTGAGATGAATACAAGTTGTACTGGTTTAAATTTGATGTGGCTTCGTTGGCGTAAAAATTGTCAACATAATTGGAATTTTTGTTTTTCAACGAGGTCAAGCTCTTTAAAAATCCTTCCAATTCAAAATCTTCTGCGTTTTCGTTTGTTTGATTATTTAAAAACAGTCCTTTGGCTACTACAGTTTTCGAGGGTTCTTGAATGCCTAAATTTGGATAAACTTCAGTTTTGTTTGTGGAATTGCTTTCTTTGTTAGTTTCAAGAGAGTTAAGCTGAGAGTCGACTTGTTTTGATTTTGTAATCTCCAAACCTGCAATTATTAAAAAGTTTATGTAACCACAATTATTTGTAAGCATTTGAATGGTTTTCAGGTAGAATTTCACTTCTGAACCAGATCGAAATATTTTGCGAAAACATAATGACAACGCTGTCAATTAATCGCGAAAAAAAAACAATTGGCGATAATCGCTACGTAATAATAGATACGCATTTGTTTTAATAAAAAAGGTAAGAAACAAAAGAAGAAACTTTCCTTGACCTATCTTAAAGCGTGGATTTGAAAAATGAATCGAGAATGTTCGAAAACAAGCGACAATTGAAACAATCGAATTAATCGTGCGAATAAAATTTTTTTAAATTCGCAGAGATGTTAAAATAAACATAACTTTCGATTTTGAAGTGCCACTTCCTCGTACACGAAAAGTCATGTTTAAAGCACACGTCAACGATTTGTTTTCTATTGACGTTTTTAAATAAACGATGAAAAATATGCGCGAAATCAATTTACGACAAGCGCATCGTAGAAAAATAATAATAAATTATTAAAGAAAAGTCATTAAAAGTAAATCGATGTTTGAAAAATAATGCCAAATTAACATTTGGCGAGGTCGTGTACATTTTAATAAAAATTAGAATACTTAAAATCATCGCTACATGTAAAACATAAAAACACACCTAAATCGTCACGTCCACTTATCAATGCACGAAAATTATTGAGAAAAATATTTTAGGCAAGGCCATAAATGCAGCCGACTCGTAACAATGGCGGACCGGTTTGTACAATTTTCTGTTTTGTTCGCCATCTATCAATCATTGCGTTAAGTAATATGAAAAAACCGCCGTCGTTACGAATCGATTACAAAAAAATAATAATTACGGCGTCTAAAAAAACTTAAATTGTATTAATTTGCGTCAAAGTGTTTTGAATCGCAAAAAAAATTGAAACAAAATAAACTATAAATTTTATAAGCGCATGCGAACGACTCAATTGTTGCAAAATTAAAAATCTTGACATTACCACACCACTGTGCGATCGAATTATCCAATTTACGAGACATCTTCTTTATCGTGTCCACGCAATAACTTCATTTTATTAAATACGAACGACACATTTTATCGGCGAGCGAATTTCCTGCAAAAATTGTCTCGTGTTACAAAGTTTTGCGATTTGCGTTGCAAGTGGCCGGGTTTTTTCTTATTTTACGCGCGTTTGTTTGGGCATGCGCCAATCAACGCCCTTAATATTAAAACAACAATTATACCAACATCATTTTGATAAGCGACAAAATTACTACGTGCATTTATCACTCACAAAATTTTATAAAATTAAAAGGAATAGATGATAAAATGGCGTCGGAAATATCCACGGGAATGATGAAAGTAATGAAAAAAATGGACGAAGCAGTCAATACTGGCAACTACTATGAGGCATTACAAATGTATCGTTCGCTTAACTCCAGGTAAATATTGGGCGAACGACATTGCTTGACAAATTGTCAAACATAACCTTCACGTTCGATACCTTTTTTGTGTTTTTTTAGATATACGGCGCAAAATAATTTCTCCGGATTGATCGAGATTCTCTATAAAGGAGCTCAGAAAGTGTTGACAAAAAATGAGGTGCGTGTGTCATACATCTTGAGATAGGATTTTTAGTAAAGTTCACTTGTCATTTCAGGAAGAAATTGGTTTAGACTTGTTGGACTTACTTTTGACAGCACTCACCGCCGAACTTGCCCATTTAAAAGCGATAGCCAAAGATAAAAAAAGAAACTTTGAAGACTACAAAGATCCATTTATTAGAGATTGGATAATTAAATTAAAGGACCTATTACGGCTCGTACATGGGGGCCATCCTATTCGTGAAGAATTAATTGCCAAAATTGTGCGTTGGTCAGGCGAAGGTCACGATCCTGGACATCCTTCAGTGCACAAGGTTTGTGAGATGATCTTCCTCATTGCTTTTCTCTAATATAAGATCCCTAAGCATACACGTCCAATTTATAAGTTGGATTACTCATTGTATTCTCACAATATTCCTTCATTCCGTTCATTTACTTCGGTTCTTGTTTTCCACGTCACCGAGATCCTTTCATCTGTCTCGGCTTCGTTCTTATCACTTCCACTGGACTCAATTCCTTTTGCTTTCGTCTGGTACGTGACCTAACCTTGTGCTTAAATGTGTGTGACGGTATCTTCTCCGATTTGCATTAAGTTCTTAATTTTAAAGAAATTAATATTGCATTCTTCTTCGAGTACCGTATCCGTTAACGGACGTTGGCTATCATAATTTTATCAACTGCGGATCTAAAAACTTGAATCGCTGTTTTCTCAAATCATTATCGTAAGTTCTTAAACCACAATATTTTCCTTCCCCTGGATGACAAGAATCAGCATACTGTACGTCTCTGGGTGTCTCATAAGTCATAACGTGCCCCAGGTAAGAAATTTTTCTAGCCTTGATGGCTTTAATTATTTCTACTTCCTTACCCATGCTCCTTAAGACTTCGACATTTGTAACTTCGTCCATCCACTAATTTTTAGCATATGTCTGTACACCCACATCTCAAAAGCTACGAGCTTCTTCATCGAAGCCTCAGTCAAGGTCCATACTGAAACTGATAGGTATTAATTTTATAATTCAGAAAAAGGTAGACGTGAATTTTTGGTTTGAAGATCTAGCACAAGATAGAGACTCTGCTTACAATACATTTTCCAATTTGTAACGTGAGGCTACTGCAGAAGCGCACCCTTAGCCCACAACATCCATGCAGGTGGTCTAGCCATTACATGAACTGCAAGGTTTTATCAAACTAGCAACAGTTTCGAGATTATAATATATAGATGTAGTATATGGCTTGAAATAGATTACCAGCTTCCTACTTAATAAAATAAAATACAGATCATGCACACACGAACCTTCAATCTCTGAACGTATGGAGGTATGATAATTCCCTAGTATTCCATTAAGTTTGTTCCAATAGTAGCAAAAGGTATTTTCCATAGTTTATTAAGTTCAGAGTTGACAATAATTATGTATTTTAAATTTAATAATGAATTAATATTCTCTTATGGGCGAAAACGTGCGTCGACCTTTTTTTAAAGCTCTTGGCGTTTTTCATGGTTGGGGGATATATTATAATATTGTGATAGGAATTTGGGTATATATTTTTAAAATTTTGTTGGTTTTTGACGGGTCGAAGGGGCTGTTAGTTACTCCCCTTATCTATGAAATGACTAAAAGGATGTCCAGTTTGATACCTCACTTGGCCAACATTAACTGGGAAAAGGTAGTATAGTGTCGTAGCCAGGTATTCTTTGCGTGGGGGGAACACTTAGATCAATTAATAACTTTGATGATCTTTTTTTTTAAACTACAAAGGTTGACTGCCCGAGAAGTGCAACCAAACTATGTTTTCTAAGATTCTGACTTTAATGATCTTCTCTAAGATCTTAACAGTGTTATGGATCTATAGTTTTTGAAGCAGCTCATGTTCCCAGTCGTGCTTTTTATGAGTATTCTCCGAACTTCATTTTGCCATAACCAGGGAAAATAAGCTTTTTGAATGCAAACTTTGTATAATGTCCCGTAACACTGGTTTGCAATAACGAATCCAAAAAAATCTTGGTGTTTTGTTTGCTTTTGCTTGTACTTCTTTTATTTTCATTTGTACCTTTTTTTTTATTTCAAGCTATCTAAAATCTCGGAGTGGAATGATTGGAAACATTCTAATCTTATCATTTTGCAAATAGTTTAAATTTGAGATACCTACATAATGTATCTCTTCAGATTTCAAGATATTCAACAAACCAAAAATGATACTGAAGCGCAACTTGAATTAATGAGATTCTAGGTTCCTAAATGAAGAAACTGTTCTTCAGTTTAAATTAAATAAAGGGATCATCTATAAAGGCCACAATGTTTCCTGCTTCTTTACTCCTCTCTTTTGTCGCAGATGGTCACAATCTTTGCCCCCCCCTCCCCCAAGAACATCTAATGGTTACAAATGAAAAACACTTATTTTCTAAGATAGGATTAAAAATTGCTCTAGAATGGGATTTTTATGCGGAGATCACATTTAGCTACTCCCCCAGGTCACGTTTTGTGGGGGATGGGATATTTCGCCATCGGAAATTTAGAATTGAATTTTTTAATGTCAAAATGAACATCCGGAATATTTTTCAAGAGGTGGAACGCAAACTCGAAATTTTTTTAATATACAGCACAATAGAATAATATATTAAAATTTTATAATTAAAAAGGATTAATTAAAACAATGAAATTCAAATTGTTGCATCCAGAATAAATTCATTTTTGTATCGCTTTTAAAGCCTTTTGCCTGGTTTACTTATTGTTGTTTTGTATACCAGCCGAACTAGAAACAGCAGACGACAAACTCTTTGATTTAACTAGCAGGGATTGGTGAATAGAACGCAGTAATGTAATTAATTATATGTTGCGCGTCAGCATCATTTGTTTTGCTTAATATTTCGAGCCCAATGCTGGGTAATACAGAATCAACAGGTACAAAAATTCATAAATAAATTTAAACGATGTAAATTATTTTGCATACAATATTCAAATTGGAAGGCAATGGCAAACCACCGAGGTACTTTGCCAAGAAATGCCGCTTCTCAATCATTGAGAAGTTGATCGCCAACCTCTGATAGGAGATGGTACCTTAAGAAGAAGATTCATTAATGAAAAACACTCCCTAAATTGGAATGTAAAGAAGGAGTAGGGTATTTGCTATTGTAATGGGGTTTTCTAGACGTGTGCCAAATTTAGAAGCACAAAATCTTCTAAAATTTGATCGTTAAATTTTGAAACTAGTTTCTTTTTCCCATTTGTGTAAATGGGTAGATGGTTTATGGTAGCCGAAGCCCCCCCCCCCCGCTACCGGAAGTACCAAATACATTTATGGGGGCTTTTCTGGGGTGGAAGCCTCTTTAGCTCCCAAGTATGAAAATAAATGTAAATTCTGTAAAAATATAACTTATTTATTATACTCCTAAGTTTCACATAATTCTAAATAAGTTTCCGACGCTCCCTAATTGTTATAATAATTATGTTAGGACTAGAATTAACAATTATAAAAAACTTTTTAAAATTAAATCATGAAACTAAAGGTCAATTTATTGCATAGTACAATATTTATTTTTAGTTTGTACTCTGAAGTGTGCAATGGTTACCGCTGTATGCAGTGCCGGATTTCCATTTTGAAAAGGGGGGGTGCAAACTGCCAATTTGCCGCCGACTATGTAAAATTTTTCAATAAATAAAATACTAATGCCCGGTTTTTCACTCGGAGATAAACTGCCGACAAAACAAATTTTGGTTTTCTTCATGTAATATACTTCAAAAGTAACCAACAAAAATACTAGTTCAAAAAAATTTGAAAGCAGTTGTGACCAATCAAACATCAAAAATGCGAAAAATCGCAAGTGCATGAACTTAGCGAAACGTGATTATTTTGTTTCAGTTCATCTTATTAATCTAATAACTTCCATTTTAATAAAAAAAAATGTGTTTTGAAGATAACACTTAAAAAAAAAATGGTCCTGTATGTCCAAAATTGGGTACGTCAACAAGAAAGTAGATTGTTTTTCATAGAAATATTGTATAATGTAGTAACGAAGTTCAATTTTGTCGGTTAAAATATCAAAATTAATTCGGATTTCATAAATAGTTGTATCTTCTTCTTCTTCATCTTTGTTTAGACCTGAAAGTCTGTTATTTCCAGCTTCTTGTGATATGGACTGCCAGCTGTTCCATCTCTTCGGTGGTCTTCCAGGCAGTCGTTTTCCATGAACAACTTTACCATCTCTGACTATTCGGGCAAGCCTCTTGTTGTTCGTACGATTGACGTGTTCTTTCCATCCTCTTCTTCGTTGTCTTACCCATCTTAATACGTCCAATATTTGGCATGTGTCTCAGATTACTTCATTTCTTATTCTATCCCGTAGTATTTTTACCGCTATTGAGCGTAGGGTTCTCATTTCGGCTGTTTGTAGTAGCCTTTCCGTTTTGGAGTTATCGGAACGTATCTCCGCGGCATATGCCATTATCGGTCTTATACAAGTCTTAATATATCCGCACCTTACTTTCAATGTTTAGAAATTCGTTGTAGTGTACCATATTGTATCTCTCAGGCATCCCGATACAGCAGCCGCCTTTACGATCTAAATAAGATAAATAGTTGTTTAAAATCATTAATTTGAAAATTTAATCTTTGTACTGTGTTAATAATTATTGGAAGTTTCCCTAAACTTTCCGCCCAGCTCATACTTAGAGAAAAAAACTGAAATTTTTAAGATGTGAAAGTATTAATTTTCTTAGACCCAAGGTATAGACCACAAATTTACCTGATCTTTTACTATGTGACTATTTTTCATGAGGTTACTTAAGAATAATTCTTTAATTATAATAATATTTAAAAGTATATTTTATTCACACTATATTTTGAAAAAGGTTTCTTTCATTTTAGAGTGAAAATGTCGTTCATTTAACTTGGTTTTAGTTTTAAATATTGTTATAATTAATTTTTACAAGTTACGAATTCTAAAATGGAGTAATTCTTTAAATATCAGAATTAAAAGCTTTTTTCATTTCAATTTTATGTCAATTGAATACAAGACGAGTTAATCCATTGTGAATGCCCTTACTCAATTTCTTCAAGAATTTCGCAAAAAATTACATTACCTACCTATTTGACAATAATTAATATAATACAAATAATATGTTATTAAACAATTAATAAAAAAATATTTGTTGATATTTTTAGGCAATAGCTCAACTATACAAGAGTGAGAAAAATTATGCTTGTGCTTTTCAACACTTTTTCAAAGCATCCAATGGTAGTGATTTAGCCAGCTTTTTAATAGAATATCAACAAAATTTGGGTTATAAGTATGAAGAGGATTTGTTTATAGCAAATATCGTCTTAAATTATTTATCTAACAAAAATATAGAATTTGCTAGCATAACTTTTAATAAATACACAAACGATCATCCGAAAATAAGGGAGAAGGAACCGCCATTTTTGTTGCCACTACTGAATTTCTTGTGGTTTTTAATAAAAACACTGGAGAGGTAAGTTTCATTATTGTTAATCTTTATAAAAAATTACTGATGACTTGTTTGTAGGCCTGAACCAGCCGTTAAACAGTTTGTTGTTTTATGTGACATATATGAGCCTTCAATCAATAGGGATCCGTGCTATCAAGATTATTTGGATAAGATTGCATTACTATATTACGGAATCAAGAAACCTAAACCTCTTAACACCGGAGGCGGTGGTATTGGTGAACTATTAATGAATGCTTATCGAGAAATTTCAATTAATGAACCAGAATCTGTTGGCAGTGCCACTTTGAGACATGTTCGGGATAACGCAGATGTAGATTAATCGTGTGATTTTTCATTTGTCATGTATATAGTGTACATTGACCGATTCGCAGTAGAGAATGCAGATTTACTTATATATATTTTTTTGTATTATTGTTAATTAATATTTAAATTTTCGGTGTATATGTATATTTATAATAAAATTTAACGAGTATGCGTGAGTTCACGGTTCATTTTTGTTTTTTTAAGAGGAAAATATTTTATTGTACTGATTCAATGATTAATAATTTAAAATGTATATGTAATTATGCACGTACTGGTATTATTACAACTTGATCGAAATAAAACTTATAATTTATTGAAATTTGTATTCTTTAATTCCAAAAATCAATGTGCAACTTTTTGGGAATGTCAAACAGAAGTAAACATAAAAACATCTTACGTTGTTTCTATAATCTTGTATTTTCTATCCATTACTCCACATCATTACCGGTTAAGTTGGAAAAAGATGTTGTCATCACATCATATGTTATTCTTCTACCCACCTTATTTTTCTATCTTTCTACCTGCAATAGCAGATCAAAGCCACTTTATTAAATACTGGTAGTATCTATTTTTCAGTGGTGGTAATATTTATAGGGGCCCGCTGTGGTTATGTTTCTCAGAAAAAGTATCGGCAGAACTTCATTCATCTTGGGAAGTTACATTATGTAATAATTGGGATTGCTATGACAAATGAAGAGTGCACGGGAATAAAGATTAGGGTCTATTTTTCTCAAAAAAAAACATCTTGTAGCTTGAACTCAATTTACGCAAAACATGACTTGCGACTCTGATCGTAATTCCCGTGCACTCTTCAAATTTGAAAACACTTACCCATAGATAAATAGCTTTTTTTCGAGTTGTTTTGAACTTCTACTGAATTGATCTATTATGACGTCTACTGGAGGTATTAAATGGGATTGAAAAGGCCCAGTACAGCTTACTCCGAGGGGCCCACGATAGCGCCCAGCACCCCTTAATTCACAAAGGTGGGGTCGTTCATAAATCACGGCACGCAATTTTATTGCAATTCCCTCACCCCCATCGTCACAAAAAATAAATATTAACTGCAAAATAATATATTTAAAATATTGTATTATAATTTCAAAAATTCATTCAAAATATTTAATTTTGAAAACATTTTAAATTCTAAAAACAAAAAAACTCAAAAATTTAATGGGTGACGTAATTTATGAACGACCCCTTAAAAGTAAATAAAAGTAAACAACTCTACAAAATGTATTTATTTAGTTTAATTTTTATCTAAAATATTTTTAAACACAGCCTGTATGCTTAAAAATTACAATTGCCAAATATAAAATTAAAAGTTACAATCCAGGAAAAAATATTGAAGCTTTCTTAATACTCGGGATAACCAGGAAGAGGGAACGATTTGCTAAAAGTTTCAACTTCCTTTCTTAATGCTGCCACTTTATTTTTGAAGGTTTCATCATTTTCGAGTAAATGCTTAAAATCTGCAAGTTTGGGTCCAGACACTATACCGGCTTCTTTTGCTATTTTTAAACCTCGGTCGATAAAATCGACAACCATATCTATGTCTTTTTCGACTAAACCACGTGTGGTAATGGCAGGTGTACCCAACCTGAATCCTGATGGATTAAGAGCACTTTTATCTCCGGGCACTGTATTTTTGTTACAAGCAATTGAAATTTCTTCCAATATTCTTTCAGCTTTAGCCCCAGAAACTCCAGTTCCTGTTAGATCTACCAAAAGCATGTGAACGTCAGTTCCACCAGTGGCAATTTTGTAACCTTTGTTTTGTAATCCGGCAGCCAAACGCCTTGCATTTGTAACAACCTGTTTTTGATATTCGACGAATTCGGAGGATTTTGCTTGCTTAAAGGCTGTTGCAATTCCGGCAATCGAGTTGTTGTGTGGACCACCTTGTAATCCAGGAAATACTGCTTGATTTATTTTACTTTCCAAATCGTACATAATTTTTTCTCCTTTGTTGTTAACAGATCTGACTCCTTTTCTAAAGAAAATGACTGCAGCTCTTGGTCCTCTTAAGCTTTTGTGTGTCGTTGTACTAACAACGTCGCTGTATTCGAATGGACTTGGAGTAACGCCAGCCGAAACGAGACCTGATATATGAGCCATGTCGGAAAACAAATAAGCACCGACGTCATTTGCAATTTCCTTAAATCTCTTGTAATCTAAAGCTCTTGAATAACAGCTAACACCGGCAATAATAACTTGTGGTCTGAATGTTTTGGAGGAAATTGCTAATTGGTCGTAATCTATTAGACCAGTTTTGGGATCGACCTGCAAGTTCAGGTGAATAAGAATTTGTTTTATTTATTTCACTTCACAAAGGGTACTTACTTTGTAGGGCATTGATTCGAAAAACAATGATGTGGCTGATATCCTTTTAGTAGGAGTAAAGAAACCGTGGGTTAAATGACCTCCATCAGGTAAATCCAAGCCCATGATGCGGCCATGTGGTCCAACAATTGCTAAAAAAAGATTAAGTTATATTAAAATCAAAACTGAAGTAAACAAATCATAATATGTAAAATATTTAGACAATGAAAAATTACGATGGTTCTGGGAGTACAAATCAAAATAACTGACGAGGTGGCATCACAATGAGTATATCGACAATGGAAATCCCCTATTTATGATGATTTTAGAAGCCAAAAATATTAGAAAGCTGTGCAACTTGATTTTTTGTCCCAGTGATAATTTTTCAGGGTTACACAAGAAAACATGATAATTATGATAAAAAATCTTACGTTTCTACAGCAAAATTTTTATGACCTGAAGGTTAAATCTTGGTAAATATATTGATAACCTCATAAATGGTTATTTGTATATTTTTGTAGTATTAATCGCAAATAAATGAAATAAGTAATTAAATTTTATTGGATTTTATATAAAAACGAACAATGCTTAATAATAATTATTATGCTCGGTTAGGGTAGTTTCCAGTTTCGTAATTTAAAAAAATCTCCTTATGAAAGACAACAACGAAATACTCCAATAAGTGTAATTTTATCTGCTTATGCATAAATAATTTTTATTTAGCAATAATATTCATTCATCTGTTTACAAATTTTATTTGTATTTACACAATAAAAGTACTTTTGTTACTCACGAAATAACTTTCATTGACGCATGTAATTAAAATTTTTGTTTATTATAAATAAATTATGCTATCAGATCAGAAAACAAATGCAAGCGTATTTGCAATGAAAAACAAAAAGTATGGCTGATAAATACCTAAAACAATTGAAATACTACTAAGTCACCCAGTTTGGTGAATTTAAAACAACCGAACTAAAAAAAAAAATATCAGACGTAAGAAAGGAACATTTTAAGGAATTAATAATCGGAAAAAGAAATCTTTGCAGCAGAAGTACCTATAATATAAAATTTTAATTCTTACCTGTATAAACAGCAAAGTTTGCAGGTGAGCCAGAATAAGGTTGAACATTGACACCCCATTCTTCAGGTTTTAAATTATATGCTTCCAAGGCACGTCTCTGCGCTAACAATTCGATTTCATCAATGAACTCGTTACCACCATAATACCTTAAATATCAAACATAACGCGTTACCAAGAGCAAACAAAATGAATTTTTGAATTTACCTTTGTCCGGGAAGGCCTTCTGAATATTTATTGTGCAAACAAGAACTCAAGCACTGTAAAACTGGCATAGAAGTAAAATTTTCGGAGGCTATCATTTCCAATCCCGATTGCTGTCTTTGTTTTTCCTTTTTAATTAAAGAAAACAATTCGGGATCCGAATCCCACACATCTGAATTCAACAAATTCGCGGCATTTCCATTCATTTTAGTGGCGAACGATTTTGACGCACCCTGTATAAAAACTAAATTTTTATTAGTTAAATTTTTAAGTACGGCACAAACTGGTCTGAGTGAATACATGGTAAAAAAAATTTATTTATATACGTGCGATTAGTTTAAACCGCCACGGTAAAGTGAAAAAAATTATCGCAAGGTTAAATTCGGTGCTGGGTTCATTATCAAACGCCACCACTACTTCACTGACTTCGGAGCTTATTAATTTAATACTTACAATTTAAGAGGTTATTTTAAAACGCACGCACCACAATATTATATTAATTTGAATGATCTACTTGTTAACGATTTGAACTTAAATAAGTTTACGATAAGTAAGTCGGCGGTTATCACTAACCTCAAACAGTAGATAGGTCACGATTGTAAAATACGAATTGCTTAAGAGATTATGAATTACGTCGATATGTTCTGAATCCGTCAGCAACTAAATCGGAAAATTATAAAATATAATTTTTATAACAAAACAGGAGGGAAGTAAAAGGGATCAACAAGTTGGCGAACAATTATTAACAATGACAAACGGAAATGCCGCGCAAACTACAATTTTGCATTATATACGTAAAGATGCGTATGCACATGGTGATTTTTAAAATAGCAGACATTCATTTCTTTTCAAATGCACCATTTTATTGAGCATTTTCTATTTTGTTTACTATAGAAGATGATGTTTTGTAACTGATCGAAGTAGTTTAGATTTTGGATTTTACAAAGATAATTGAATAACGTTTAATCGTGCGTGCGTACATACCTTTATATTTATAACGTTGTTTTCAAAACACAACGGGGGATTACAAAATTTTTGAGGCTTCTGTATAATAATTATAGTCCACTTCCGTTATCCTCATATAAGCTCAAAATAGTTCTTTTACGTCAAAAGTATACCAGATAAATTTTTGCGAAAAATCCACGGTGGCCATAAATTTTAAGAAATGTCATAAATTTTACAAATTTGGCACAAAATGTCATTAATTTTAGATTAAGGGCAGCATTTCACCGACAAAAATAGATATAATATTTCAATGCATTAGAGAAAGACTGAAATATTTTAAAGTTTTTCGATATTAACAAAAAGTATTATGCATTCAAAAATAACTAAAGCAGAAAGATATATAATGTTAAATCTTTCACATAAAATTAAGTTAGTTTTATTCAAAAACATTGGCCTATTTTGGTTATGAGATCTACAGGAATCAGCCAATTTAAGATTTTTGAACCTTTTCGTAACAAATTTTTATTTTCTCCCGTTTGAATTTGTTGTAGAAAACTTAGGACCTTCTTTCTGATATTAGAGTAAGCAAAGGATTTAAGCAAAAAAATTTATAATTGTATTATTTCCACGCTGACCACTTTTCATTACGTTATGATTTACTAATGAGAACATGCTTATTTTGGTCTTCGGTTATAACTGCTCAATTATTTTCTTTCCACAGTTCCGATACTCTCAACTCTCTCTAAATCTAGTTCTCACATTGCATTAAAATGTTGTCAAATTAGATAGTTTCAGTTAGAGAGTAAGAAAAAATAAATATGATAGAAGTTCATTCACGTACATACATAACGGAAGTAAAACACCAACTGTAAATTAACACTAAATGCCCAACATTGGATTCAAATGAGAGAGTAATATTTAAACAAAATCGTCTTTGGTTGCATGTGACGAAAAATAATTCAATTTAAAGAAAAATTGTCTAATTTTAACCTGTTACATTAGTATCGTAGTAAACCAGATATTTTGTTTTAATGTTTTATAAACTCATCTGGCGCCCAGAATTTTGTCTAGGATCCCGCACTCTCGACGCTTGTAAATGTCACCGTTTTCATTAAAGGCTCTATGCTGATGCGTTTATATTTTACACTGTATCTATAAAATTTAAGATATTTGAGTAGATAACAATCGTGTTGATTTATAATTTTAGATAAAATTATATAAGAAACCACTTATGGTAATATAAAATAGTATTGTTTCTGAAAACAATACAAAAAGTTTACTTGAAATCAATCAATTGTCCAAGTGATTAGTTTTTACGTTTTCAGAAAAAATAAAATTTTTATTCGAAAGTAACCTACTTTATGTGTCTCTGAACGCTACAGAGCTCACCACAAAAAGTCGAACATTAGCTCATAATAAAACAAAAGTGTATTGTTGAAGCGGCGATTACTACTTCGAGGCTGGAATCCCCTTTTCCAGAATTCAAGGTCTCCAAATATTTGTGGCGAAAAAGTCTCATCCCCCCCGGGTTGAAAATACGGGGGCCGTTAAATTAATTCATTATAAAAATGAAGCAATTGATTTTTGACAGAAAACTTACCTGATAATATATTTTTGTTTACAACTCTGACACTATAATACTATATAAATGCCTAATATTCACATTGATAAGATAAAGATACTATAATCGGAACATTAAATTGATAAGTGTTGCTCGGGGTCTTTGAGATGCATCAGTCTGTATAAAAATATAGCGTTATTGATGGAAAGTTTATCTGACCAAATGCGTGGTAAAAATTCTCCAGAATTTCCAAAGAAAATTTGTTGAATAAATAAAAGTCGAGAAACAGATTTATAAAAAAATTTATTAATTAAAATATTGAAACGAACCGTGATAATCTTATAAATCTGGTTATTTGTAAATGAAAATTCATAAGTAACAAGAAATAGATAAAATAAATGAAAAAACGAAGCATGGTAAAAAGCTAAAAACACAACAATTCAAAAAACTTTGTCCTTATTAACTAATTTTTCGATTACGTCTAGTAGTTTCATTTTATTGATTTTAAAGTTACAAAATAAAATTCAAAACAAGATATATTGATCAAAGTCTTAGATTATTGTTTCACTTGTTTTTACAAAACAATACTTTAATTTAAGCCATAATTATTAGGAGATATAAGAATTCAATTCTAAGTGTTACTCTATTACAATTCTTCTATTCACAACTTTTTCAATATAAATACTGTTTCGTTTACATACCTAATAAAATAAAAGCACCGTAAAAGTTTTGACTTCAATCACAATCTCTCTAGTAAATTCATGTCTGCCTTTAGGTGGCAAACAAAACGGTAATAAAAATCGACAAATCCAAAATACATAATTACATGTTGAAAAGTTTTCATTTACTAATTTTCGATTTACACACAATTATTACATATTGCAAAGAACCGTATTAGGTACAATAAATACAAAATAAACACATAAACATGTAGACCAAAGTGAATAAATAATAAAAGACCTAAATCAACTGGTAATAATTATCAAGACTGCATCGGTTTGCTCCCTATAATTTTCTTTATAATAAAAAAAGAACTTAAGACGATTTTCTTTTAGTTTTTATATTTGTAAAATGAAATATCATTTGACATGTGTTAAGCGCAATGGATCAACAGATAAAACTTTGCACGATTTCAACGATTATATTTTAAAGCAAATTCATACAATACATATATACTTTTGCTACACCGTGGTAATAATAAAATTAATAAAAACATTTGTTTCAACATAAATTACATTAATTATTAACAAGTGAGTAATTGAGTTTCATTTTTTTAAATTCACTATTTCCTTTTTTTTTATTTTTATTATTAATTTTACTTGTTTGCATACCATCCATTATATTTACATACTTGCGGTGGGCGTTAACTGTACCTCATTAATGCATGAAAAACAATAAAATTAAATTTAATGCAAAGTTTTTGATACTTAAAAGAGTGCAGATTGCAGTCGAATCCAACGTCCATCTGCATATAGCATCAGTCTCAGTTGTAAATTTTAATTGCCTTCTCCAAATAATTAAATCGAGATCGCTTCGGCGCTTTGTTCACATGTTCCAAGCCTAACCATGGTTTTGGACTACTACCTGCACAATAAAAAACAAAACAACTGTTAGCATTTGTATACAAAATACAAAAAAAAACAAGCTTTCGGAATGTATGTGTCAATGCCATAGCATTGCAAGCAATGTTAAGTTTTACCCGAAAAATTCTTACTCTAAGAGCCGATTTTACAATAGCTTGGTAAAAACAACTACTATAACCGAAATAACGATTGTTGATAACTATGGTTTTACCAGGTTTTTCTCAAGACTATTGTAAAATCGACCCTAAATCAGTCAATTAAAATTTTTACCGAGTTACAAAAAACAAGAACAAATTGCATTTGTTTTATGGCAAACATAAAAGAATACCTATACAATTATGTTATACTTAATTAATAATAATTGATGATATTAAGATTTAGCACTTGTTCACAGTGAACATAAAACATAAGAAATATAAACGCAAAGTGTAATCAAGTGTCTAATTATGTAGAAATCTTAAGTTGTACGGCATGGAATGGTTTCTTGCGAATATTAGAATTGCTCTGACATTGTTTAATTCTCCATTGAGCTTCTATTTGTATTTCTTATGTCTTATGTTCATTGTGAACAAGCACTTATTTTATGCAGTATAAATCTGTTAATCCATTCATAAGCTAATTACATGCCTTAGGTAGTCTAGGTAGTTCTGGTACATTAATAGTAGGTTTTATAAAAGTATCTTAAAATTTAAACTACGATTAAAATTATAACCATAGTTACAACAATTAAAATGTATTGTTGTTATATTGTTTAAATATTATAATCATAGATTAAATTTTAAACCTCTTTTGTGAAACCCAGCATAAGTTAGTAACATGCCTATATAGTTATCAAAGCAATAATTCTTTGTTAAGCCGATAATAGAGGACCTGAAACGTTAGCCAGTAACTTCAAATTGTTCTTAATGATCATGGACTCAATTATACAATTTTCTATTATTCTGGAAGCATATTAACTTATTACATATTAGGTTTGCCTCAATTGTGTTCAGAATACTAACAGTTCCTTTAGATCTAGGTTACTGTTGGTGAAATCAGGTCGTAGACCTAATATACAACATTTTGTAATTAATTTAATCCACAACTTAAAATCGGTCCATTTTCAAGAAAGGATTAGAACCTAGTTTGTAAATCCAGTTTCCCTGATTTTAAAATTAATATTAATTTTGCTATTTTCCACCGAGATCTCTTCCAAGCCCTTTGTTGTTTATTATTTTTTTGAATGATATAGAGACATACTCTTCCGTAGTATCAATTAACGATTGTGGAAGATTACAACAGTGTTTAAATAATCTTCTGGAGTGGTGTCACAAAAAAAAGTAAAGCTCAACATGTCAAAATGTCCCGTAATAAGATTTATTCATCAGCGTAATTCAATCGACTACGAGTAGCAAACTGGGATTAAACATCTCTCAGAGCAAGATGAATTATGTGATTTAGGTGTCATATTTTATAAAAAATACTTTCATAATAAATTAGGATTATTAACTTGTGAAAATGTAATATATTAAAAACTCAAAAATTAAACAAGTTAAACAAACGATTGAAATTCTTTAGATCTTTAATCGTTTGTTTAAGGCCCAGTTTTTCACTTTCAGGTTAAACCAAAAAAGTTGGGTTAACCAATGATATTGCATAAAAAACGGCTTTTGAACGTATTTCATTGGTTAACCCAAATTTTTTGGTTTAACCTGCAACTGAAAAACTGGGCCTAAGTTGTTTAATTTTTGAGTTTTTAATATAAAAAATACTTTCCTTTGTTCCGCACATCCTGAACGTAAACAATAAGGCCTTATAGATACTGGATTTTATTAAAAGAACAAATGCTGATCATAAAGATGTTAATGCATTAATATAGCTCTATTTTACACTTCTTCGATCTAATGTTGTATTTTAGCATTGTAGATCAATACAAATTCTTGACATATAATTATTCCTATAAGGCTGGAATAACTTACACGCAGTTTCCATACAACAAACTTGAGTTACACATTGTGATCCCATCATTTGAGTTACAAAGAATTCAGTCTAACTTAAGCTTAATGTTCAAAATTTTCATTAAATGCACTGGCGTCACTGAATATTTTCTATCCGACATACATTAATCGACTTTTAACACGAGGTGAAATATAATATTTTATGTTCCATCTACCCTCATCTCCTTTACAAACTTTTTTAGCCAAACAATTCATGTCTTCTTAATGAATCCGCGATGGTGATTTTTAGATTATTTGCATTGATTTCTTTCTTTTCTATTGAGACATATGAAGGTCTTTTGGGAACATTCCTTTGAAAGGTCAGAAATGTCATTGTCGAAGACTTGGAGCAGCACAGTAAAAGAAACTATTTGCGTCTGTATCTTGGTCTTGAGGATTACCAACATAAGTTTAAAATTGGACATCTCTAGTGCTGATTTGGACCGATCACACCGTATAGGTCAAATAATGACCAGAAGCCACTTACAATCCTTATAAAGTTTATCTCCTATTAAAACAAATCTATGGTATATTCCCATTAAAATTTTTTAAAGGCACCAAATATGTTTTAAGGGAAGACCTAACTAAGAAGAGATTGGATGTTTATATGGAAGCTATGTCAAGATATGGGTTGAGACGTGTCAATACTCATGATAGAAAAATTGTGGTCAGATCCTTGCTGGATGGTGATGGTACTTCTGAATGTGTCTTAACTGTGTGATTATATTATTGATATTTAGTATGATATTTAACTTATTTTTCTTAAGCCGCTAATACAGCCTTGTATAAGGCTTCATCGTTAGTCAACACCATGACTTCATTTCTTGGTATTATTTTAAATTTATCTTTAATGTTGTTCACTGATTGCAGAAATTCAATCAATCCATTTACATTCTTGATTTCTACTAAAAAGATAGGAGGTGGTTTTATTATATTAGGTTTACCTGTTTTTTCTTTATTAATATTTTTCCCTGGTGGTTCTTCTCAAGTTTCCAGCAATTTGAATTTGTTAATTGGATTAACTGCCTTTGCATACTCGGTTCAAGAAACTAGTTCAAGATAATGATTCTAAAAGTTTTCCCTTATGCTTAATTGATAAATTTACAGAAAATTTAACCAAACTTTCGCTTAAAAATAATTATGGGTTGCTCGGATAAAAATCACATTGAAGCAAAAGTGGTGTAAACGTGCATTAGACGAATAATTGAATCCTTTGTTCGGTTTCACAAAGCTTACATGATAAAAATAAACAATTTCATCATAAAAAAATTATTGTTGTACAAGTTCTTTGTGTAGATGCATTACAAACACATTTTGCTTGTTCAGTTAAGTCAATTTTGTTACTTTTAAACACTCTGGCTCTCTCCACTTTAGAAGCAATTAGTGAAATTGTAAATAAATTTGAAACTTGTTGAGTTAAATTTGTTTACATGTTTGATGTACATATAAACACCATTTTAACACGGTTCGCGTACACAGGCTTTTTTCAAACAGTACGTCAGGTTTACCATAGTCTACAAATGCAATCGTTCAATTTGACACTGTTACAGAGTTCCCACTCATTTAAAAAAATAAATTTCCCAACTTTTCTAGGTTTTCCAAGACTGAAGATTTTCCCTAGCTAGCTTAAAAATTTAAAATTCCCTGATATAATTTGTGCAATTTAATATTCCCACACTTCAGATTTTCCAGACGAGTGGGAACCCTGTGTCAAACCACAAAATATATTATACATTTTATCTGATATTCGATTATATTCATTTAAAAAACTTGAAAGTTTAAAAGAAAAAACTTACTATTATTAGGATGTGGTTTAAACTCTGATAAATTAATAACAAAATCATCTTCCGTGATGAATTGTGGCCTTCCCAAGGAAATTATGGCGAATTTAAATTTCTCCCATTCTTTTTCAGGAACTGCCAATTTCTTCTGTATCCGTTCTAAAATCATTTGAATTCAAGACGATATGAAATAACTGTAAAATTAAAAATGGCACTTACCTTTAACCCTAATGAAAGGTTCTCCCTGTTTCACTTTAACCAAGAATGGTATACCAAACGTGGAAAACACTTCTTTGTGAAAATGAGCACACGAAATGAGCATTTCGTCCTCTTGTAACCTCAATTCTTCGACAGGAATTTCTTCTATCCTGTAAACTTTTGTACCACCAATCGTTAACGATTCTAAAGAGGCATCTTCTTTTGGACCAGCAATAACTTTATTGCAAGTAATTTCGACTAACCTAAACCCCAAAAAACTGTAAAAATCACATTAAATAACAAAACACAAATTTTACCTTAATTTGGCTGTGCCGCCTTCGGAAAGTTCGATTTGCTTTTTTGCTTCTTCGAATAAATCGGCAACTGTGCCGCCCTTATTCGGATAAAGAATGAGTTCTTTTTCTTCTTTATATTTCGAGCCAACCCACATACATTTAAACTGTTTTTTATTTTCTAGTTCATTTACCCTTATGCTTAATTGTTGATAAAAAATTTTCTTTGGCATTTTAGGTTTTGAAAATACTAAAAGATCTTTTAAGGTGCCTTCAAAAGTGCACCTAAGTGGATGTCCAGGACTATCTTTATAACTACTTAAGAGAGAAACAATTTAGTGCAGCAAAAAGTAACCTAAATGAGTGGCTTACCTTTGACACTTGAAAAACTGCAACAAATAAGGATCAGTGCCAACCCTTTGTGCTACCGCCCTTGCCAATTGGTCATAAGTCATACGTTGTGATAATTCCATGGTGAAACCTGGATCATTGGGTATGCATTTATCTACAAATGTAACTTCAACTCGATAGAATAAATCTTTAAAATAATCTAAGCATGTGGGAAGGTCTGAAAGTTCCTCTCGTTCTTCCTTTTCGAAAACTATTATATCGCCATCCATTAATTCGTCTAATACCTTCAACAAAAAGGAAGAAAAAAACGTTAATAAAGTAAAGGAAAACAAAAAATTCAACTTACTTTTTCTAAAGCTTCATTGATATTTACTATCTTTTCGATCATATTGGGTCTAATTTCTTCGTATAATACTAATTCAGTGTCGGGTGGAAAACCAGCCCGTTCGTTTAACAAAGGAACAAGATCGCACAATTTACTCGTCACGGGTAAATAATTGTGTCCACAATAATGAATCTTTTTTTGTTTTGGGTCATATAATTTAAAGAAGAGCAACACGTCTGTGTCTTTATCGAAGCTAGGCAAAGCCAATTGTCCCGAATCTGGTGGTAACAACTCTAAAAATATATTCCATGGATTTTGATTTTCAGCTGCATCTATGACACTTTTGTGTAGATCAGATTCCAGGTCTAGTAAACTGGGACGGAGTGTTTGGTTTGATCTGTGACTGAAGGGCCATGGTCTGATTTGTTCTGGTGGATATTTAAAACTATCGGCTAGCATTTCCATCATTTCGCCAACCGTTGCAGCTTTTTTTATTCGAAATACGCGATATAAAGCTCGTTCAGGATCGTAGAGATCGTTACCCTGATGACCATCAAATGAATCTTCCAATAACACATTTATGGTCATGTACAAGTGTGCTTCGTTGCGCTCCTTACGTCGAACTTGCTCCATGCGTTTTTCTTCCGCCAATCTATCGGCTAATTCGCTGGGGATATCTACATCAGTCACCTGATAAAAAGAAACAAAAGAAATTTACATACACAAACTAAAAGAACATGATGAAAATGAAATTTTTTATTAACACCGAATGAACACGTACATTTTAAAATAATTCAAATACGATACAGTTTATTAAAATTTACAGAACCAATCGGTCGCCTACTAATCGCAAAAATAACATTAGCTTCATTTTCATAATTATATCGACCGTTTGTTCTATATAACAAATTTAATAAAAAAAAATATTAATTTTGTGCACAATTTTCAATCTTCAAATTCCTTTATATGATCCAAATAAATTATAATCAAAATTTGTTAAAATGTAAAGTGATCAATTCAGTGTTAATGGTATGTGTATGTTGAGATCTATTTCCGTTATAAGCAAATAATTTATAAATCTATATTAACCTCTTGAAGAACGTTCTGTAATTCGGAATCCCGAATGTATACCAACATGTAAGCATTAGTACAGTGTTTCACAGTCATATTCATGTCATCATCGTGACCACCATAATTATGTTCAATTGCTTCTTGTTTCGTGCATCTTGATACAACATCATCGTCAAATTTACACCACTTACCATCACCTACAGAATAAAAATGATGTGTCAATTTTGCATACAAACATTTTTAAAACACTTAAATGTATCATTCAGCAGAGCTGGACAAAGTCACTTTATATTATAATTTATGCTTTAAAAATCAGGAGGAATAAAAAATAATGAACAGCGGTTAGGCAACACCATCTGAAAAATTAATAAAACGATTCATTGCATTTGGTCGAAAGATCAGATTTAGTAGGCCGCAATATAAAAGTGTAAAAAGCAATGCCAGTAATTATTAAATAACTGATTAATCCATTTTAAAGCTATTTTTGGTTAAACTCACTGATTAGTGATCACTGGTAGGTACTGGTATATTTTGCTGAATGCAACTATAAGCATTTATTATAATTCTACCGGTAGATACCACTTCTACTGGATTCAATCAAAGTTTTGTAAATGTGTAATGATGCATAGATATGATCAGAAACTTGTAATATGCATTGGGTATTAAATTTATATGGCAGATGTATTTTCAATGGAAAATTAATATTTTGACTTGGTAGGGTAGAAGTGATATCTAAATATAAATAAAATTATAGAAGTATCAGGATCCAGAAGTGAAATGCCCGATTTCATAAAACTTTTAGGAGCCGTTAAAATTAACCAATGATTTCTATTAGCTTGTTAGGAATGATTTATCTTTCCTACTGGTTAGTTAAATTTAACGGCTTCTTAAAAGTTCTATGAAATAGGGCATAATTCTTCGAAATTTATCAGTAATATATTTCAAGAACAAAAACATTTACTAGAGCAGGTATGCACATTAACAAAACATGAGTAAATACTAGTCTGAACTGTCATAGCTCAATTTTCACAATTTTTTTAATATTGTTAATGTTTTAAACCAAAGAGTATGAGTATACTTTTGTATAAGTAGGTATCTTATCCTTTGTTTTAAACCTGTTTTGGAAAAATGCTTTAACTGGACATTTTTAGTCATCGCCTCTCTCTTTTGGCAAATTACTAGTCACCTCTGTTGCCAATGCTTTGATAACATTGAAATTCTTGGAATAAGTTATTTTCAGTATATCAAAATTTTCAATACAGTAAAAAACATAATTGGTAGTGCTAGACCGAAGGTTTGGTTTGGTCAAAAATTCTGGTTTCGGCGGAAGTTTCGGAAACTAGCGTTCATGTCGGGCACCATCAGGTATGTTCGAAACAAATACACTCGTTTAAACCATTAATTTTTCCAAAAATTAAGAGATTTCCTAATAAATTCAAGTCTTCTATGTAATCTAATCAAATAATCTGTTGCTAAGATAGAAATATACCTCCCTAGCAGGTGTGTGCAAGAAGTAAAAACACTAGATTTCAGAGTGTTCTACGATTTTGAAAGCTTTTTTTAAAATAAACAGTCACAAAAAATTACTCGCAATAATTAATGCAACCAATGTAATATAAATAAATATTACTTCAAAGAGGTTATGTTCGTAACTACTAAACTATCATTATGAATTTACGAATATCTGAAACATTTATAATAATGGTTCACTAAACATTAACCAGGGGCCCTATTCTCGAACTCACACGACTTGATTCGCATACGAAAATACGTCACTTTCGCATGAAAATTAAGTATTCGCACTCTCTGATTGGTCAAAATATAATGATTCGCATGCGAATCAAGTCGTGTGAGTTCGAGAATACGGCACCAGAAGTGTGGCATGAAACCTATAGCGATACGGTTCAAATCCTGATCGCGTCGGATACACTTCTGCAATCTAAAGCCCAATATCAACAAGTTATAGACAAGTTTTAAATTCTAAGTAAAGACCAATAGGGTGGAATTTGTTTTCGTTGCAACTTTAGTCGGTTCATAATAATCAATTTGAAAAGTACCACTTGAGGTATTAGTAATATGTTGTCTGTGTTTTCTATGAATATGTCTGCCTTTATCAAAGAATAGTTCAAATAAAACATGTAGGTTACAGAAAACGTATAAATAAAATCGCCATATATTATTGACTATCGTTTTTCGCGAATGTGAACTGAAAGATGGTCTAATAGACCGAAACATTTGTATTCATATTGTTAGTGTATGACTAGTTTATTGTTTATTGTGTAAAAAAGTGTGACTATTTTGTCAATATGCAAGCATTTTACGATATTTCGGTCAACCAAAGTGAAAATGAATCGTTTAAATTTTTCAATGTACTTGCTAAACTTGCCCATTTATTGTCTGCTGTTTAATATGTTATGTTTTGAGTCAAAATTTAGATAATTTATTTTCATTCTTATTGCTAAAAAATGCAGTTGCTTACAGATACCATTTTTTCAATTAACAATCCAACCTGCAGTATTTATTTTATGTAGTTCCAGCTACTTGAAAAAATTCAACAAAAACGTAATAGTTATTTTATAGTAAAACTAGTTTTTGCCCAGCTCTTGCAATCAGTTAGCGCGTTATCCAACCCTCACTAAATTTTGTCTACACAAAATCTCGCAAAGATTGTTAGTCTACATTATGACTAACTTCCGGACCCCTGCGCGATTCATCACATTTGAAAACACAATAAATAAGAATATAAAACTAAATATCAAAACTCACCTCGTGGATTTATGAACACAACATAATGACCACCATGATTATCACCAGAATGTACCAATACCGCATGAAGTGTATAATTAGCAGGATTTGTCGAATCAGGTTCTTGTAAATAGCTGTCAAGTGAAATTTTTTCATAAAATTCAAATCGATCATTAAATTTAACAGAGCAGTCAGTTATGGGGTCGTACTGAAATCGCATCAGGTGTAAATGAAGTACCGGAGGAAACGACGAAAAAACTACTCCTTTTTCGGCATCTTGTAAACCATGCTCGCCAGCATCATATTTGTTATCACCATCCAATGTCTCCTTGGCTATGTAGTCTTTGAAAGATTCATCAACTAGAACAATTTTTATTTTAAAAAGAAGTCAATTTCAAAAACGGTGAATCTTACTGTTTTTTTTCCCTTTGATGTTCAGTTGTATGTCATAGAAAGTTTCCGTGCGTGTGCTGGTATAATCAACATTTTTGCAACGGATATAAGAAATCATTTTACCTTCGAATAATTTAGGAACGGTACCCTCGACGCAAGTACCTTTCATTTTGCTCTCCAACTTATCCAATAACACCTTGAAAAATAAAACATAAAATAGTTTTGTTAGAGAAGCTAATTGGACTTTAAATTACTCTTAGGAATTCTTGAACATCATGCTGCATAAAGGAATCTAATGTTTCCCAACCAAAACTTTTCGTAAGCTTTTTGGTTCCTACTGGTTTATCGCAAAATTGTAGTTCATGAAATACCCTTTGTAATGCTAATGCAACGGATTTTGTAGAATCATCAGATTCGGTGGGCATTTTGTATACAGCTTTACGTAGTTGATTAGTAAAGTATAAAGTTTGAAGTAAGGAATTCATGTAACAAGTTGCTCCTTGATTTTTTAAACCCACATATCCTAATAACAATTAATAAATCAAAATTATTAAAAAAAAAAAAGTATAAAAAATTACCGGTATGTTTTTTGCTGTCCCATGAAACGCCATGTGGAGCATCCGCTACAACATGAACCTCCAATGTAATAGAATCATCTTTAATGTAGCCCTTTTCAGGATCCAAGACATCGTTCCAGGTCATAAAATGTGAAAAGCCCCAGTCATTTTCTTTGGAATAAAATAAGTGTTGTATTTTTCGCGTAAAAGGTTCAATATCGGGGCGAACTGACAGTAAACGCAGTTCGGCTACTGCGTAGCATGACCACGAGCTAGATTCACTTTCTCCATTACATTGTAAAAAGAATCCCAGGGATCGTTGAGTAGTGCGATCCTGGGTGTGACTTGTGCGTGGCATAACCATTATTTTCCATGGTAGATTTCTTACGTAGCATGGTGGTGAGAGAACAGAATCCTAAACCAGCGAAATATATTTGTTAATTTCAATATATTAAATATATTTTTATACAAAATCCCAGAGTTAAATTATTTCCAAACCAATTTAGTTTATTTAATCTGAATAAATTAAAAGAAGTTTTAATGTATATTTTTAAATTTAAAAGCTTGGGAACTTTGTATTATGCAAATTTTTTTATTCAATACTGATAGACATTGTCACTGAGCATCCTGCAACTTCACACCAAATATTTTGAATTTTGTTTTTAAAATGTTTGCAAACAAAAAAATAGCAGCAAACAATGTTTATAGAAAAGATTAAAGCCCCAAAGAATTTGATAGTTATTTATATAATAAATCAAATAAATACTTTTATCAGTTACTATTTTTAACTTGAGAAGTTTAAGGAAAATTTAGATAAAAGTGCGTTAAACGGATTACATAAACACGAAAAGATTATCTTTCACATTTTTTTCAATAGGACAATAATCTTGGAGTAAGCAATTAAGCAGTAAGATCAAAACTACATTTACTGCTTACTAGCATTTGATTAATTAAAAATAAAATTAAACACGAGATAAAAAGTCGATTAAGTATCAGGATTACTTAATTTAATTGATTAATCCTTAATAAGTCAACCACGTGGACTCCAGGCCATAATTTTTGAAAATTAGAATTTAAAAAAAATGTGGGGTCCATACCCTGGCTGAACCGTAAAGGGTTATTTGACCAACTTATACATAAGGTTTGTTCGTTTGTCATGCACTAAGCTACACCGAGAAATTAGTGTCAAAAATGGCGTTCGTTTGTCAAGGTGTAAGAATACCAATCGTGTTTGTTTGTCCAGTGGCGGGTACACCGGCACCGAAAGTGTCACACCAACCTACACCGTCTTTTTGCTGGTGTAGCTAGTGTACTAAAAAGTGGTGTAAGAATACATAACCAAAAAATACTATTGTCAATCAATTGCTGGAAAGAAAAAGGTATTGCAAATTTTATGGACGATGATATCGACAGCAATCTTTTTGTAAATAAGTGCTTTTAACGAAAGTACTGGATTCATCTTCTCAGTTACTTATGTTTATTATAGATAACGAAAATCTTACTGATCACACACGTTACTAACCTGTCAATCTAAAATTGCACTTTGAAATTTCAAAAAATCGTTCGTTTGTTATCCGTAGGTGTTTCTACACCAGGTAACACCACCTCCACTTTGTAGTTCGAACTATGCAACACTAACTTTTTCCGTGTAGCTTAGTGCATGACAAACGAACAAACCTATATTAGTTCTGAAGTATACAGTTTTTTGTGATTCTAAATTAAAGATTATAATAAATATTTAAATGACAAGTTGCATAGTGCAATTTACTAAGTAGGATGGATTACTAAGTAGATTTTCTTCATACAGTAGGTATGAACGAAACAGAATTATTAATGAATTAACCAAAATGTCAGGTAAAGGTTAACAGCAAAATCCATGATTAGTCATTTCATCTCATATGAATTGTTAATTAATTATAAAATGTTACATTAGAATTACGTTCCTCGTTAGAATAACAAAGATTCCGCATAAAAAAGATGTTTACGGTTTGGCTCTGCTCATTAATCATAAAAGCTTCTCCGAGGATTTTCACTGTGCCTATCTGCCCTGACTATCATTTACATTTAAAATTAAAAAATAAAGAACCTGGGCTATCGTAGGCTGGCTGTTGTGTTGATATGGGCAAATGTAGGTAAGGTACATTGGATGAAACCAACTAACCAAGTACATTGGATTCCTTCCGACTGTGTCTATCACACGGAGTTTTGGTCTAGTGGTAAAATGATTGTAAAAAAATTATCTGTGCCGTGGTTTGGATTCAACGTTAACTGTAAGTCCAAAGTTTAACTAAAGTTAAATTGAAGAATTCTCGGGTATATTTCCTGCAATTGAGTTTGCCAGTTGGAAATACCAGCTAAATACAAGTACAGAAGTGCGGATTCAATCTAATTTAATTGCAGTGATAGCCAAATTACTTGAACGAAATTATTCTGGTTGAACAAATTAAAATTTTTGAAAAAAGTGAGGTCGAATTGAATTCATCTACAAAATTTTATTTTGAAATATTTGCAGTGATGGCATACCTTTACAAAGAGAACGGTAAATAAAATAAAAATCAATAATTAGAAAGAGAAAACTTATGCAGGGAAAGCTTTGGATGCTCCCCCCCCCCATAAGAATTTGTAAGTTTTCTCCTGAAAGTTTTACGTAATTAATGGAGACTTGTTTAATCTTTCAGAAATAGTATGTGACATCAGAAGAAGTTCATGTCCAGTAGTCAACAACAGACAACTGATATAAAAAAATTGTGGTGTATTCATAAGCTGGAAGTTTTTATTGTCGGAAAAGTAGGTTTAAAACAAAAACAGAAAAGAAAACATTTGATGAGTTGAATATGAATTATTATTAGACAAATTAAGTGCAATGAAATTATTTGGTGCAATTTACCATCACCAATCTAATTATACACGAATAATTAATTATACAAGGATGTGAATAACGTGAACAAATTATATTCGACATGTTAATATAAAATTGTTAATTTCAACTAATTTTGAGGTTGCAAATGAGGACTAAGGACCGATTAAACCACCATTATTTTTAAAAAGATATAATAATATATTAAAAATTAAATGGAACTCAGAAATTGTAGTAGGTTGATTCCAAGAATTTCTAGATTACATGAAGATCTATAAATTTAATATTTTCTGAAATGACTTTGGTGCAATAGGCCCATTAGAACTTCTGAATTAGTATTTAATACAAAATCCTTTATGATCATTATTACCTATATTGTCGTGCTTATTGAAAAACGTGGTGACTCAATATTTATTTTACTTTATACAATTGTGACATAAGGAAATAATTGTTTTAGCTATGTAAAACGGTGTAGAATTAGCATACAGTTCTAAATGTACTACGAACTAAATTTTGGGAAAAATCGAGTTACCATGTTTTCATTATGGATGGCAGTATAACTATTTATTTGAAGTAGTAAATAAATAAATTCAAGCAATTAGTAATTAAACGATGCTATCGTTTCCTTAGGTGTCTTCACAACCTTGAAATGAAATCAGCTAAAATTAGCAAAATTACAAATTATGTTGGAGCCATTTCATTACATTAGTAAATTGTAAACGTTAATGTTAGTCCTTACTTTTTAAGTTGTGAATGCAGCTTTCGAGCCAAAAGGTTTAACAGATTAGGAAAAGCTTTCCAAGCACACCAAAAAAAGTAATGCAACCAAATACTCTAAATCGGTATCTTCATACGAGTCAGGAATAAAATTTGGTTTATCAGGAGCAGGGGAACTTCTTAGTAAGTAACAAAAAGTTTATTCCTAGATTAAATTATATTAACAAATTTAATATTAATGCACAATAGACGTAAATTAGTATTATAATTCAGCAAAGCATTTATAGTTAATGAACAAATAAATAAAGAAAACAGGTCTGCCTGTATCGTAATCGTTCGGCATGTATCGTAATCGTTCGATAGACCTGCTTTCTTTATTTATTTGTTCATTAACTATAAATGCTTTTACCTCTAATTACGCTGTATTATTGAAAAATGTTCAAATAATATTATGTCCAAATTTCAGCACCATACGTTATCTGTACTCTGTTTCTAATCGTCGTTCATTCTTATGGCCAAACAACATTGGTATTTGCCACCTTAACATAAGCTGTGATTTTTGTACATTGTCCACATCCTGTATATTGATGAATTCATAATATGTTTAAATAAAGGATTGCATTGTAAGTAAACTGTACAATTCTTGAATAGAAATTAACAAGGTCTACAAGGAAACCACAGAGGAAATTGAAATGTTTAGACGTGAGTCATAGGTAAAAATTGCAATTTTTGAAATATTATGTAAATGATTATCGAATTATAATAGCCATTACCGTCATGAGAGGTAATCCATCCACTTTTGATATATTTAAACAAAATATCGAGTGTTGTACTTCAGAATATTACAAAAATTAAAATAAATGCCTTTTAACGTAACTATAAATCATTGAAAACTCTTTATAAACGAAACCAAATTTCTATCTAGATTTTCATTAACAAAGGTGTAAAACCTGGAGGAAAGAAGCAGTTCTTTAATTTTAAGTAACAATCTTAAAATAAAATACACAGAACATAAATAACTCAACACAGTATTCAAAAATACCGTTTGGCACAAAAATTTAATTTTGGGTAATTTTGAAATTACGATTGTTTTAAAGGAATCTCTAGAAAATAGATTTTGTTGTTACGAGGAAGACTTTTTCAAAGAGATTTTATATTCAAATAAATGTAAATAGAAATAATTACAGAAATAATTTTGTTGTTGAAGATTATGCAACAGCATATCAATCAATTGAAAACATCCAACACGATATAGTTTTCTTCCTGGTTAAAAATAAACATGAAAGAAAAATTTGAATATACTAAATACAAAGAAAGTAATCAATCCTGCAGAAGAAAGAGGAAGTTGTGCTTTGTGACAACATTAAGGTGCTTTTTCCAAAAATAGTTTTAAACAAAGCACAATAAACAGATTTTCCCTTTTATAAAACGAATTTTGTTGTGTACGATAATCTTCATAAATAAGATGAATTGCTATTTATTTCATCTTATATCCTGTTTACAAATTTTGGTAATAAATTTAAAAATCGGAGTGTTTTCACTTATTTATATATCGAGATGTAAACACAGTTCCATTTGGAATATTTGATTCTTCGGTGCATGAGTAAACAAACCAATGATTTTGCAAATTTAGGCGTCAGGTATTTGGGCCAAAAATTCTGTATGTTTGCCAACAACTTGTCAAGTAAATAAAAATATGACACAATAAAAATCAAAAATATTAATTTCCTTTTGAAAAATGCATTAAATCTTTTTCTAAGTTTAACTGCTGGATTCGTTAGAAGTGTAACGCACTTTTAACCAAACACGTCCCGCTGAAAAACGTCAAGCCAAGTGCATTTACTTACTTTTAGTTTGCTAAATTGGTTGACAATAAATCTGAAAGTGGCTTCAGAGCGTGCATCGTCTTCTTCCATTTCGCTATCTTGAACTGCTACACCTGGGTCGGGTTGAGGCCCAAAAGTAACAACATCACCGTTATGTGACTGATCCATTTCGCCGCCACCAGTGTCGGTCATGTATTCTACAGTGGTAACTGAAAATTTGGAATTTCGTTAAATTACTTCAAACAAATGTAAAATGTTGAGTCTTAATACATTTGTGCAAAAATTTAATCGAAATAAAAAAAAATACACAGCAGCTGTCAATTCATTGGGCGACCATTTTATAAATAATATCAAAATGACAAATCGTGAAAACGTTACCTTCTTGCGTTTCCATGTCTTCAACATCATTTACGTTAATTTGGGCAGCTTCTGTGGCACGGTTCATAGTGAGGGGCGGCGTTTCCGAAGCCCCAAACTTATCTTTCCCGCCGGTAGTTATGCCTTTGTTCTTTTTCGAGTTGGCAGTACAATTTTTCCCGTTTATTACAAAATTTTGCACGTTACTATTTATATTATTCGAATTATTTTTGGTGCCGGAGTCGGTAGTCAATTTGACAAAATGCTTACTCGCGATGCGCCCAATGTCTGCTGTTTTCTAAACCCTCTGTAAGAGGGGTGTACACAAGAAACATATATACCAACTTTTAATGTTCGACACTGCACACGAGGTAACGACTTCTTGATTTTAGCGGGACGTCGGCTATTTGCAGTATCTTGAAAAACTTGCCGACTTTGCACGTCAAGAAAATAAACAAAATGGAGGCATTCTACTACTTGTGCTTAAATATTTTCGACAATGACAAAAACTGTTGTCACGCGGCCATCTATGATTCATCCGCGCAATTAATTTTCTAAACAAGAGCCAATTTCAAATACTCGAAACACTTTCTTATATTAAAAATTAATTGGGTAACGAACTTGGCTCAATAGATCAATCGTGTAACTTTTTTTTAATTCTATTATACAATCCTATAATTTTTATAGAATTATTTTTTTATTTTCAAGTTTTTTACGATTAGCTAAATATTTAAAATACTTTATACTTTGAAATTTAAAAATTACGAACATCTCCGACCTTTATGACGTTATGGCGACGTTGTTTTTATTTTTAACAAGCAAAAAGTTAAATTTTCCCTCGTGATAACAAAGTATTAGTTTATTATGATTTTTTACGTTACACGACGTTGCGCTTTGTGTAACTATAGTTACGTAATGAAAATTTCAACTCCAAACAAAATAAATTGCACTTTTTTGTGAAATATTCATAAAATCATTATCTGCATTATTGCATAATACAGCGGTCGCCAAACTACTTCTGCGGACCACTGAAAAATTATAAATTTTGGAATTAAAAAAATTTGAATTTTTAATTTCAAGTTATAAAAATTGCAGTTTCAAAATGTTTTTTCTATAGCTAATAAAATTGAATTTTCAAATTCAGAAAGTATGTACATAATATAATAATAATAAGTACTATTAATAAGTAAATATTATTAATAATATATGTATAAAAATATTTCAAAATTTTGCTTTTATTTATAAATTTAGAAAATCTTATATTTTCACATAATATTTTTAAGTGCTTAAAAAATGCATTAAAAGTAGGAAATATTAAAATTTGATTTTGAAACGCAAAAAATGAGTACAAGATTTTTGTTAATGCTTAAAAAAAGTAGACACTTATTGTTTTAAAATTCAAAAAGTATCAATTTTATTATAAAAGTTTCATAATTTTAAAAATGATAAAAAATATTGTAATCTCAAAAGTCGGTTTTTGTAGGTCCGAGTCAAAGGGTCTCGCTTGACTAGCGAATGTTTTCCTGTACAGGGTGGGCCAATTTCGATAGTTTTTATGGGAAACTCGGTAACATAAAAGATATGATATCTTTTTTTGTTTTGGAGTTATAGCCAAAAATTCGAATTTTCGACTTTTCGATAAATGTCGATATCTCGGTTGTTTTTCAAGCTATCAAAAAAATGTTAACACTTTCTTCGGGCACTTTTTTAAGATCAATAAAATGGGCTAAAGACATTTTAAATATCTATCTAAGTTTCAGAGTTATAACATAAACTTGTGTTTTTTTAAATGGAAACCATAGTTGAAAATAATATTTTTAAATAGCGTTTTTTAATTAATTAATTCGATGGTTTTGGTTGACGGGAATGTTCGCGAATTTGATCAATTTGAAAACACAAAGTGACAGTGAGAACTAACGTTAATTCTCAATAAAACAAACCAAAATCACGAAGTCAGTAACTAAATAATCGGTTAGTTTAAAAATGGAATCCAAAGCACTTACGGAAGGTCATCGAGTTATTTTTAGCTTACTGAGGTATGGTGCAATTTGTGATTCCCCTAAGCGAGGCAATGGAAAATTCCATGTAGATTCTTAAAAACGGTTAATCGAAATTTTGAAATGGAGGAACAGCTACAGTTGTAATTTAACCAAAATAAGAATTGTTGCCTCCCCACAAATGGATGTTGATTTCTTCAAATTTTTCCCAAGAAAATAGCATAATGCCGATATGCTTTCTTGCACTTTTATATCTTGAACCCAAAATAAATTAGCACTAGGCTTAACGGGCACGGGAACCATCCTATCCGTCCCAAAAGAACTCAAAAATCTTCATAAAACCAACATTTTCAAGATATGGCGCAAACAAGTAAAACAACATTCATCTAGGAAATTCAACAAAACGAGTTCAACGAGAGTTAAGCGTGAACTGAAGCGTTCCTGCGCCGACAGAAAGTTTCTACCATTATCTCTATCAAGGGGCTGACCTCTACCTAATTTCTAAGGAGTTGGATCAAGGAGAGAGTTAATTAATTCTATTGTACCACAGGGGGAGTTTGGTTTATGATTTCCGAATTAAATATCCCATAAAAATATCAAATTTACGAGGGTAAATGACAAATAATATTATTCTTAACTTATTTATTCTCACAAAAAGGGTTACCAAAAATTCAGTCAACATGACAAACTGTTAAAAATTTGTTTGATATTTTTACTGGCAATGGTCAAAATGTAATTTTAGAAAATATTTCTACTTCGGAAGTGGTTACATAAAACTACTAAAACTTGACAATACCAACCTAAAATAGCATTTTTTAGTACCTTTTTTTTTAATTTATACGACCTAAAATGACTTTTTTTAGGTGCCTTTTTTGAATTTTTATGACCTAAAAGTCTCAGCTCTAATTATTACAATACCTTTTCATACTATAACGATAAAGTAATGATCAAGAAATATAATATAAAAATTTCTAATATTTCAAAAATCTTATTTTGTAATTTAAAAATTTAAATAATCTTACAATTTTATAATTATAAACTAGGAAGTAAATGGCTTATTAATTGTGAGGTGGATGGTATGCTATTATTTAATTTAAAATCTCCGATGAGGAATATTTGTTTTGACCGAAACTTTGAGAAACAAATTTAAAAAATGTGATAAAAATTCTTTGAGCACTTCGAGTGTTTAGAGACTTTAATAGCTTCTATGTTTTTATTTTTATAAATCTTTATTATTTTATTTTTATAAATTTTAATTATTTTATATTATAATTTTATTTCAAAAATCTTAATGAAGAATCTAATAGTGATATTAACATCTAGAAAAATCTGTATCCTGAAGATTTTGTTCCAGAATGACGAGAACGCCAAAATTTCAATAAGCACGGGTGGTCAAAAGTGGTATTATTAAAAACATTTTTAAAAAATAAGTAGATTTTGCAGGAAAAATATTTTTATTATCCTCACCCTTTTCGGCATATATTTGATTCAAATTATTAAATATTTAATAATAATAATAATTAATTAGAATTATTAACTCGTAAAAATGTAATATAAAATTTAAACGAGTTAAATTAATAGATATTTCTATTCCTTCATCATAAATATAATGACAAAATAATAAAAATAACTGGGAAACGGAATGATTCTATTGTCATTTATTATCGTATAATTTAATTCGTTTTAATTTTTAATTTAATTTTATATATTAAATAATAAATTCTGCATAAATGGGTAAATTTTTTTAGTTGAAATATCATCCGATTTCTTTCTTAGGGATTAGTCATTATCTGTTGATCGCAAATGTATAAATTTTTTGTAATTTCAGTAATTTTGTTTTCAACCGAAAATAACAAAAATATTCAAATTTATAATAGTGTCTGTGAGGGGGGGTTAGGTAAAACAATAACTTTAGTGTCGTACCTCTTCCATAGCAAAAGTTTGGATACGCTACTGACTTATTGTATAATCTGATCACAAATTTACAAGTGGCAAAAATTGTTTCGAAGAATAATTTGTTTTATTTATATTTGCATTCAAATTTTCAAGTTACAGGAAGAAATTTTAATAGAATAATTTGTTTTCAAAAAGTGAATGTGCAAAGGAAGGTAAACGCAGGTAGTTTTGCGAACAGGAAGGACAGTTATTTGTACAACAAAAGAAGCCAGTTAAAATGAATATAACTGAGAAGAAGAAAATATTATGTATTTAAATTATTAAATTTATATATTTATTTATATTTTAATATAAATTAATTTAAATTTATACAAAAAAATAGTGTTTCTTTAAAAAATATTTGTAACTCAATCCAGGTGGCTTTTTATAATTTTTCTACTTTGGATAAATTCAAAAAATGTCTGGATTGGGTAGGTAGACCTCTAAAGAATTTTTAGTGCGATATCCCGACCGACACCCATCTCTACATTGCATTGGTGCAGAACATTTTATAAAATAAATATAACTGATAATTATTTATAAATAATGTGAGACGTAAATTTAGTGCATTACCATAAAATGTCCTTATGAAAAGAAACAAATTTTCAGAATATCTTTAATTTATTTTACAAAAATAAAAATATGGCCAATAATACATATTTAGATAATGAACAGCTGATACGATAAACTTAAAATAATAATACGAGAATAATATGAACGGCATGGCATAAACAAATTAATATTACAAAAACTGATATGATACAATTTATTTTTTACTTCTTCATAACATTTTCTTCCGCTTCTCTTCTGTTTTCCATTGGTTTTGAAGGAACCCCAGTCTGTTGAATTGGAATGACTTTGTGATCGCAAGCATCTTTAACCAGGCGAGGAGCACAAATACTGAGTACCCCATCAGAAGACAGCTTGGAAACGATGTTGCCCATATCATGTCCTTCCGGAATACTATATTTACGCACAAAATGACGATAAATTGTACCATGCTCGTCTTGCTTTTCTTCGTGTTTTCCTTCAATCATCACTGTGTTTTGCCCAACAACTTTCACAGTAACTTCGCTTGGTTTGAAATGTTGGATATCCAAATTTACTTGAAACTTTTCTTTATCTGCAACCACTGTTGAACCAGAATCGCGATTTGCAGCGGCAGCTTGCCATGATCTGTGGTATACGGAAGGAACTCGCAGCAATTCATGAGGAAGCATTGGAGACATCATATCATCGAAATCTAATCCCATACCAAAATTTTGATTAATAATTCTTGATGGTCTCGCCGAATAGAAATCGTCGTTGAAAAGTAATGGTAACAAAGACATTTTTGAATCTTATAGAATTCGACACTTTGTTTTTCGTAAACTTGTTTCGGACACTTGCAAAATTCGACTTCGACTGTTGCTGCAAATTTGATTGTCGGCCTTTAAATATGCAATGGGGATGCGTATTCTAGAATTCGAATGTTCCGCGCAAGTTCGATGTCTAATCGGGAGATTTCGAGAACATTATGTATAAACTGTTCATAAGATCTTTTCACGCAATATCGTAGCAATGTAGTTTCATAATTTTTTTTAACTGTTGACATTATTTATTTTTCTTATATTTTCTTCTCTAAAACGAAAACCATTTCAAAAATGAAAACCATTTGGTTTTGGAGCCACAAAAAGTACATTAGCTCCAAATTAAACAAGTTATTTATTCTGAAAACAAAGGAGTTATGAATTAAACTTTATAATAGTTATTATTATTAAGTAAAATAATTTTGAAATACTGTTTGAAATTTTTAAAAATTTCTGGTGGTTATTATCTCGAGCAGTCCATTATACTTCCGAGTAAAGTTTTTCCAATGCAGCTGGCTCTTTTGTGCAGGGACAGCATCGGTCCTTTTATCTTGAACAGATGAAAGCTTTAAAATGGCCTTGATCATCAGCTGTTTTACAAAAATCAAAGCATTTCTTTCTGTCACGTTTTGGTTTTTTTTTTAATAAAAATTATAAAATAAAATTTCAGTTATCATAATTTATTGTTTTTCACATATACAGCTGCGATCACATAATTAAGAACGACCTGGAAAATTTACATTAAGGGTAATAGAAATATGTTTACTTGAAGAAGTAATAAATAAAATGAAAGGATTACTTGAAAAATTTTCAGGTAATTTTTATGAATGGACCAACTGTTCCTACAGTTTTAAGTGGGTATTCTTTAAAGGAAAAACCTACCAAAATAATTTCTTTGAATTGTTAACATAAACAAGGTTTTATTACATGTAATTTAAATGTATCAGGTCGTTCTTAATTATGTGATCGCAGCTGTAAGATTATGTACGGAATATCAAACATGTCAAATTGCAGCAAGCAGCGTACATGATTTTTTCAATTATTTTGCGAATATTTTTCTATTAGTACAAAACCAATTTTTTCAAAATTTTGTATTCCCATAATTTTGAAAAACTATTTAATTACCTTTTGCAATTTTATTTTAATTTAATTTTTTTAGTCATAGCATCGAGAGATTTCGAGAACATTTCCGTTCGTCAGATCTTTTCGCTCAATATTATTGAAATATTACTTATACCTAGTTTACATTACATATTTTTCTTATGTTTGTTTCTTTTTTTTTTCCAAAGACAATTGCTTAATGCAATCTCGATAATTCGAACTCGTTTAGAGAAATTGTAAAATTTAATTTTAACAGAAATTTTATTTATTTATTTCTTGAGTTGATTTTTTAACTTAATTGTGAGTTTCTTCGAAATAGTACCAACTATATTATTTATAATGAATATTTGGAAAAAATATAGAATAAATATAGAATAATAAATAGTGAAATTTAAAAAACTGACATTATATTACACTTACATTAAAAATATTACAGAGAATACCGTATCAAGGGAACTAAGATCACAAAACATAAAATAAATGACCGACAAAGCTAGCATTATGGTTTGCCCAAATATGGACATTTCTCCATATCCCCCCCATTTCGAATTTTCGATAAAAAATAATTTAAATCGTTAGTACCTTCTTTATTTTCGTTTGTACCCCAAAATAGTAGATCCAAAAACAAATAAATTTAAATCGTTTGTACTGTCTCTATTTTCGTTTGCACCCATTTAGTTTTTTTAGATATTTTGAAATATCTAAAATGGGTATTTCACCGGCTCCCCCCTAGTTTCGAATTTTGATTCAAAAATAGTTTTAATGGTTTGTACCTCGTTTGTACCCGTTTGTACCTTTTTTATTTTCATTTGTTCCCATTTTATTTCCTATTGTAACACATTCTCTTTTGATACATATTGACTCGAAAATGGATCAAGGAGATTTTAATAAAACAATATTTATTAGTTTATTAGAAAAATACAAGAGGTATAGTATATAAAATAAAAAAGTAGAAAGCTAAAAGTTTAAATTATATATTACGCTGTCGCGAAAATCCGAAGAATGATCAATTTTTAAAAGGAAGTAGAAAGATCGCTGTACAGAGCTCACCAAAATTTAATGATTAGAAAGTAATAGCAGAAATTGTCCTTACAGGAAAAATTAAACGACCAGTGGTAACTTTGGTGCAAGGTAAGGAGTTCAATGTTTTACAATGTTTTTTTTATCTGAAAAACTAAATGGGTACAAACAAAAACAAAGAAGGTACAAACGATATAAATCATTTTGGATCCTAAATTCAAAATTGCGGGGGGGGGGACGAAATACGAATATTTAATATATTTTAAATTATCTGAAAAACTAAGTGGGTACAAACGAAAATATAGAAGGTACAAACGGATATAAACGATTTAAATTATTTTGAATCCAAAATTCAAAATGGGAGGGGGTTGGCGGATTGCTCATTTGAGATATTTTAAAATATCTGAAAAATTAAGTGCGGGTACAAACGAAAATATAGAAAGTACAAACGAGGTACTAACTATTTAAACTATTTTGAATCCAAAATTCTAAATGGGGGGGAGCGAAATGTCTATTTTAGATATTTTAAAATATCTGAAAAATTAAATGGGTACAAACGAAAATAAAGAAGGTACAAACGGGTACAAACGAGGTACAGACGATTCAAACTATTTTGGATCCAAAATTCAAAATGGAGGGGGTGAATGCACCAATACCGCAGGATAGCTACGAAAGCTATTATGATGTACTGCACCTTCTCTGTAGAAGGCTGAACGGATAGGATATTGTAACCACATAGATGGGAAAGATGATAGTCTCTAATTTGTGATCGTGACCCCGCGAACCACCGACGACAAAACGGTAGGTAACTCCCAAATCAGGGAAAAACATAAGGGGAAGGTTTTGTTGGTTCAAACCCCCCCCCCATGGGTTGAGTGATACTAAATAACAAGAATTAAATTAAAATACGGACATATGCCAACTTCGTTTTTAATTCCATAACCCCCCCCCCCTCCTGACCAATGTCTAACTAAATACTTAGCTAAGAACCATGTGGTGCAACGGCTAACGACTACACCGTTACAGCGGATGTCGGCACCACCTACCACATGGAAAATCCAGAAGTGGCTCGTGTCCCCACCGAGATGGAATACCAAACCGTACTAACGGAAGACCGTCCATTCCAAGTGGGAGCACTGAAAATCACGGAGTCCAACGCAGGTTAAACCGATGCCTCCCTTTCGTTTGCCGGTTGCGTCAGAACGTGGTCGCAGTGCCGACAGCTTAGTAAACAGGAAAGATGAAGGAGACTTCGCAGACAAGAACAAGTGGACCGAATTATCTAAACAGTAAAACATACTAGAAGAAGTCTACTACAGTAAAAATAAAGACAAAGGGAACTTGCGAGCCTGCTCGAGACACGCAAGTATAACCATTATGTTTATAGTCTTCCTAAAGAGTAGTGCTGCGGGACCTTCCAAAGGAATTTTTCATCGAAGATATCAAGGAAAACCTCACCAAAGAGAGTAAATAAGGTGTTTGTCGGTACTTCAAAGCGAAACAAATGCCAGACCGATCGCGATCATTATGGGATTTAAAATATTGGCAACGGCCAAAGAAATTTACAAGTTAAAGGAGGTTCTACCAATCGCAAAGATTGATCCCAGCCAACAGAACCCATGATTGCCCAGATCCCCCCATTGAATAAGCGGGTACACTCACAAAGCAAAATCATTAATGGTATTATGGTCCTTGGTCCCTCGCCAATTCGCTGGTTTAAAAAGTAGAAGAAAACTATTGTTAGACCGATTCTTACATACTCTGAACCAACTTGGGGCTTTGCTGACAGGCTCCAGGTGGTGCAAAACATCGCCATGAGTCGTGCCATTAATGCCAAATGGTAAGTCTCAAACAAATGACTGTAGGATGACTCCAAATAAGATTTCATCAAGGAGTTTATCCGAAGTGTGACGGGTAAATTCTGAAAACCCGATAACCTCAGAGCTGGACAACTCTCAGGTACTAGAGAGTATCCTGCAGCCAAATCAATCATGACATAAGTAATATATTAACATGTTTCATGTTACAGAAACCCAATCATGAAAAGACGGATACATCCAAGTTCCAAGAAGACACACTGGAGAAACCACGATGGTAGACGAACGTTGGCCAAAAACGCCTATTTCCTGTGCCCCGAACTACGACGGATATAAGAATATAACATGACATACATATATGTCTAAAGAACAGCGATTTCCGTTTTGAAGTAAAACTAGTAAACCAGTCCATTTGTAAAAAAAACTTTCATATAGTATCCCCCGAGGCGTTACTTACCCCCCCCCTTTGAACTAGGAAGTTTAATTTAAATAAAATTCTTTTTTTTTATATTTCTTTTAATACTTTTATTAGGTACAATTACTAATACATCAGAATATAATATTATAGTATTATTCGCATTTATACAAAAGAACTTAAAATACTAGTACATATATCATAATAGGAACGTTATTTTAATTAATACAGATTACGTAGAGCCATACCAAGCATGATAATATATGAAGATGTGAATATTTTTATAAATTGAGAATAATATAAAATGACAACACCACGATAAATTTCAAAATACGATTTACTTATCTTTTCCATTTTCTTGGGGTTCGTTTTTGTTTTCTATTGGTTTCGATGGAACTCCAGTCTGTTGAATTGGAATGGTTCTGTGTTCTTCACCTGCGTTAGCGACTCGAGGAGCAGAAATGCTTAGCACGCCATCAGAAGACAGTTTGGAAACGACGTGTTTCATATCATGCCCGTCGGGAAAACGATATTTGCGCACAAAATGACGAAAAATTGTACCATGTTCGTCTTGCTTTTCTTCGTGTTTTCCTTCAATCATCACCGTGTTGTCATCAATCAGTTTCACAGTAACTTCGTTTGGTTTGAACTGTTGGATATCCAAATTCACCTGAAACTTGTCTTTATCTGCGACCACTGTTGAACCAGAATCTCGATTTGCAGCTGCAGTTTGCCATGGTCTGTAGTATGCAGCAGGCATTCGAAGCAATTGGTGAACATTCAGAGGAGACACCATATCATCGAAATCCAGTCCCATACCAAAATGTTGATTCAAAATCCTCGATGGTCTCATCGGATAATAGTCATCGTTGAAAAGTAATGGCAACAAAGACATTTTCTCGAATTCTTTTGAAATTTAAAAATCACTTGAAAAAGTTACAACTGTTGTTGTTTCTTCAACTTCCAAGATTTTACTGTTGCTGCGAGTTAGGTTGCCGGCGTTTAAATATTGTGCGCAAATTCTACGTGAATATTCTAAAGATTCTAGAATATTCCGTGACTATTCGGAAGAGTTCGAGAACACTACAAACTGTTCATATGATTTTTTCACTACTATTAATATTAAAAATTTATTCGTAATAAATATTAACTTTTATATTTAATATCTGATATAATAACAGAATAGGTAACTTTTCTTAATATATGATTTTTAGTTATTAGTTATGTTTGTTATCCATTAATTTGGATGTTGCAAATTATTTTATGAGTCAACATTCTTTGAACATAAACACATTATTACGCAGTTGATATTTTGGTAAATAGTCACATGTAACTGCCCTAGCTCAATATTGTTTATGTTAACGATTGTCAACAAACGCCCGCTGTTGATTTTACAATCATCAATGGAAAATTTGAGAATATCTTACGAATGGAAATCTATTTCTACCATTTTCCTTCTCTTATACTTCCCGGCGATTTTCTCCTCATGAAAATATTCTGTGCAGAAGGTTTATTCAAATAGAAATGATTAAAAAAACCCACAGACAAATTAAAATAAAAGTAAATTTTTTAACTTGAAATGTCTTCTTCTAAACAATCTTGAAATGAAAGTGAATTAAATATTTTTTGGAAAATTTAAAAAAAATTGAACTATTTTTTTCTACAGCCGAATATTTTTGTCTAAACGTTTCTAGTAAATATTATAATACAATGTGTATTATAAATATAATATTTTATAATAATAAAATATTCAACTTTATGCGATCGATAGTTCTGGTATATTCTCGAACGTGATTCGTTAGGATTCGTCAGTGTTCTAGAAAAGTGTGGAAAATTTAAAATCATATAAATAGTCGTCAACTATTCGCTTCACATCAGTATACGTTTGACTTCAGCAAATCAGCTGGTAAAAAAAGTATCTTACCTATTAAAGTACTACAGTTTAAAATGTTGGTGTTTGATAACGATTTTTATATCTCGAGGCCATCGCGGTTTTTAAATCCAAATTTTGGAATGGTATTGAGCTTCGACGATTTCGTGCCGCCTGCGGTGAATGTTCCAATGTTTCCAATGTATAAAAAATGTTGCATACCACAACAAAGTGTAGTTTCAAGAAAAAAATCCGATTTGGCCCCAACAGCAGATAAAGAAAATTTCCGAATAAATTTGGATGTTCGACAATTTAAACCTAACGAAATTGCAGTTAAAGTTGTCGGCAAAAATACAATTACGGTTGAAGGAAAACACGAAGAAAAGGAAGACGAACATGGAACCGTTTATCGTCACTTCTTTCGAAAATGTTGTCTGCCTGAAGGATACGACATAAATGAAGTAGTTTCAAATTTGTCTTCCGATGGCGTGCTGAGTATTTCTGCACCTCCTGTTGGAAAAGTCGGGGAAAGTACAACAAATGTTAAAATTCAACAAACTGCAGAGCCATCGGAATCGATTGAAAATAACAACAATATAGAAGTGGAACAAAAATAATCATTATAATGTACAAATTTTATATAATTATTTATTTTCTTACGTACTAGTGTTATTTATTTTAATTAAATGCATTTCTGTGCTGTAATATAGTTCCTATAAACTTATGTATTATAAAAAAACAATTTGATAATTAAAATAAATTTTTTAATAAATATATGAATGCTATTATTTATTATTCTATACAGTGGCTCACAGAAATAAGCGTACGGTCCTATGTTAGCAATGTTTAAGTTTTTCTCATACAAAAATCGCTTTTACAGAAATACCCGTTCGACATTTTTTGTTTTTATTTTTGTGTATATACAGGGTGTCCGCGGATACATTTTACATAACTTAGGTGGTGATAGAGGACACTTTTCTAAAAAAAATATTTAAGAAATTTTTTTTTCTAAATCCAAACGCTCGAGAGTTAGACCCCTTTAAAGCATTTTTATTAATTTCCACCTTTACATGGCCATAACCCCGAAACTATTGATTTTTCAGTAAAAATGGTTTAGTGCCTTTTTAAAGAGCGTGAAATAATCTATAATCTAGATTTAAACCTTTGATTATCTAAAACCAACGGCTTTCCAGTTATGAATTAAAGTAAGTAAAAAAATGTTGAAAAATTCGAGCTTTTATTTTTTTTTTGTTTTTTTCAAGACCCCGTATTATTTAAACGAAACATTTTTGAAAAATCAATCCATTCCACAGAAAATCACAAAATAAATAAATTTTCTGATTTTTGTTTTAAATAATTAAATTAAATTCACAAAATTTTTATTAAAAAATTATTTTATTTAGGATTTTGATTAACGAAAATCACGTGATCAAATAGTCAAAATGGCGTATTTAGCAAATACGTGTAGGGGGGTTGGGATCGAAAAGTAAAATCCTATAATTTAGAACTCGAGCGAAGCGAGTCACCCGGCATACATTGTTTAAAATATTGATTATTATTTATTTAATAATTTTATAATTATGGGGACCGTCCAAGTTCTACGCTTCCGAATTTTGACAAAATTTTTGCACTGGGGTAGGTAATGGTCTCTACTCTATAACAGCGGGTCCCAATTATGGGCGATGTAAAAAAATTATTAGCCAAAAAAAAAAGGTAATCAAGTTCTGCATTTGAAGGTCGCTTGCGTATGCACTCTCCCCCCCCCCCCCCGGAAGCCGATGGGGTATACAAGTTTAAAAATTATTTGTTATAAAATTATTACAATATTTATTAGTGTGAAGAGTGACATTTTCTTTTCTGCTGACAAATTCTTGTAATATTCGGTTTGATTTGCTTGGATTCATGAGCGTAACGTTAGCCCCTCTATTATTTTTGAAAATTTAAAAACTGAATATTGTGCCGGGCTGTGCCCGATGTGTGCCACGTTGTGCCGTATTTTTTTAAAATCTTATTTATTTTGGACTTTATAGAGATTGCTATTTTGGGGTAGAAGTTAGCCCCTCCATTTTTGTTTTTTTTTTTAATCAAAATTGTATTGGATTCTACTCGTAGTGTTTTGTAAACACTTAAAAAAAATTTTTTATGATTTACGGCACACATCAGCACACCTCCAGTAGAATCCAATACAATTTTGATTAAAAAAAAACAAATATGACGGGTCTAACTTCTACCCCAAAATAGCAATCTCTATAAGTCCAAAATAAATAAAATTAAAAAAAAAATACAGCACAACGTGGCACACATCGGGCACAGCCCGGCACAATATTCAATTTTTAAATTTTCAAAAATGGCGGGGCTAACTTCACGCACATGTTGGATTCTCATATCAGGAACTGCATCAAGTCGATTTCAATATTTTGTTTTTGTCCCTGAATATTATGAAAATCCAGTCGGAAAAATACGGATTGCACGCTTTTACTACTCCGGATAATCCTCGGACAGTGCATTCCGAAATACGTCAACAAGCGGATCCTCTTTAAATTTACTTTCTAATTGGAAATCGTACCAGATTAAAATTAGAAGCGGCAAAATTTATTTTTACGCCATTTTGAAATTCTTTTTGGCAGAACCCTATTTGGGAACCGTTGCTCTATAACATAAAAAAAATTAAATTTGGGGAATATCCAGTAGTTTTCCAAAATTTGAAAAAATATTTTCTTAGTGTATTTGACCTGGATCCGACGTGAAGGTGGTTGTGAATTTCAAACGCCACCTTCCGTACGGCCTCGTTTAAAAATCACTGTATCATTAAAAACATGCCCGAGCGCAATAGAACCCGAAAATAACGAAATTCGAATGCTGGGATCCAGAGAGATTTGTCAATGTCAGGGGTTGTGAAAACCACCCCAGATAAAAATTAAAAATATAATAAGAATATGTAAACTGTTAAAATACAAATTTTTTTGGATTATTAAAAAATTATTATTTTGAAATTTTAAAATTCCAATTCTTTTATAGCTTTTTGAGCTTTACAAAATACAATTTTTGAGACTATAAGATTGTCTAAATTTAGAAATTGATACAAAAACATATTGAAAGATTGTAATATTCTTATACATTTTTTTGTATTATCTACTTATCAAACTTCAAATCTTTATTATTTCTAATATTTTTTTAGCATTTTTTTCTCTAAAAGATATTTAAAATATTTAAGATTACTATCTAAATTGGCAAGTAAAAGAAACGTTTTGAAAAATTGGAATTTTTATATTGATATTTTTCGAATTAAAAAATCCAATTTTTTGCAATAGTTTTCGTTTCAGCTTTATAAGTAATATTATTTGTGATTTAAGAATTTCTAAATTTATATATTTTGGCATTATAAGATTATCTTCATTTTTAAATTGAATTGAATTTTTTTTTTTAATATAAATTTTGAGTTACTTTTTTCTGTATTTCAAAATTCACTTTTTTGAAATTTCTAAAATGTTTCTGTTCTTAGCTTGATTATCTCCAAAAATATTTTTTGGGATTATAAGATAATAATTTAAAGCTTGAAATTGCAAAACCACATTTAGAAAGATATTAAATTTTTACATATTCGCGGTTTTTGTACATATAAATATTTTTTTCAAGATTTTAAATTTTTATGATTATATTTTTTGAAGTTCAACATTCCAATCTGTTGATTAAAAGAACTCAAATTTTTTATAATTTTTTTGGCTGTATAATTTAAACAAAACAAAATGCTTAGATTTTGTTTAGCATTTTTAACTCTTTAAAATCTATTTTTTCATATTATAAAATTATCAAAAATTACTAAATAAAAAAAATATTGAAAAATAAGGAATTTTTAAAAATTTATTATTTTTGAATTAAGCTTTAAAAGCGGTTTTAAATTTAACGCTTCCTTTAAAATCCATTATGAAATTGGCTCTAACTAAATTTAAAACTTTTTAAAATTTTTTTCTGAAATCTCTCTAGTCTGCATATTGTTGCCAAATTTGACCACTTTGCATCAACTGTTTACGATTATTTACTAACCATTCTTCATATTAAAAATTTAAGAAGTTCTGTGATCTACAAATTTTACGAAAATTATTAGTGTTGTGAACAAATGTAGGTTTCTTGATGGTTAATAAATAAGCAAAACTAAAAAAAAAAAGTAGCAAGTTAAATGTACATTAAAATAATTTCCAAAATTAGAAATAAAATAAATTTGAACAAACAAACAATGCAATTTGGCTAGTACATTATAGAAGAACATGGAATTCTTATATCTTTTGTTGTAATTTGAAAGCATATACCATAAAAAAAAATCTCTATATATTATTATATAGAACAGAAAGGAATAAATTAAACGAAAAGTTTGTATAATTATTATATATTTTAGCTGCACATACATTTATTTTCATTTATTTTATATACATAATATATTGAATAGTGCAGCCATCATTCTACATATTTACAAATAAATTCTAGAGATCTTTTCAAGACTTGGTTGTTTGTAGTACAACCATTTAAACATTTGTATACATACACAATCAACAATTCACAATTATCAAAACATAGATTTTTATATATTATATTTTATATGTATTATATAAAAAAAGGTACATTTATATACATTTAATAAAATTAACAAAAAATATATACAAATAAATTTAGTATCTTGATAATGATGATAATAATAATAATAATAATAATAAAGGAATCTACATAGAATTAATAATTTACATATAAAGTGGAAGAAATAGTGTGAAGTTAATTAGCACCCGCAACTTCAAATTACAATTTATGACTTAATAATTAATTTTTTTTATTAAATAATTATGTACTAAAATTTAAGATCAGCAATTAATTGTCTCTTTGTCAAATATTAAATTCTAATAACACAAAATCTAAAGGGCAAATATAACCGACCATTAATAATACTTACTATTGTAATGACATGTTTCAAAATTAATTCTCTACATGTTAAAATTAACAGACTAATTTTAAATTTGTAACCATTCAGGAGGTACGGCTAGCTAGGACGTGGTATAACTGAAGGTGGTGAACTAACAACAACAACAGGTTTCACTACATATTGGGCATTGACCATTGGTAATACCTAGAAAAGTATTTTTAATGTTAAAAATCACCAATTTATGGGACAAAGAGTTAAACTCACTTTGCCGTTAAGTTGTTGCGAAGGTGCAGTTATAAAATGTGCCACAGGACTAGAAACAGCCGTTAAAGGCGAAAGTTCTGCTATACCTTTCGGTACGAGGGCCACTTTATGTAAAACCAGCCCCTGACTTACTGGGTAGCCAGTCATAGGAACCACAGATAAAGCTGTTTGCACTTGTTGAGGTTGCTGTTGTTGTTGCTGCTGATGATGCTGTAGTTGAGGTGATGATTGTACTGTTGTAATGTTATTCTGCACAAAAAAAATATTTTACTCAACATCTCAAAAATTCGATTCCACCGAGTCATAAAAAACACGTGTTCAGAAAATGATTCACTCGCTTTGCATGCAATCAATTAGCAAAATCTTGAATTCATTATTCAATTGCTCAAGTATAAATATTATGTAGCTAACTACTTGCTATGTATCTTTATTCATGGAGAACTCAAATACGAGTAAACCTGATACGCATGTTTTAATTGTATTGACATATCAATTTATAATTAACATATCAAATTCAATTATAGTTGTTATCTGTTACAAGTAACACGAGATACTCGGTAAATTCAGGAGTCAACAAAAATGGTAAATTTAATACACAATAGTAGGTTATATAACTAGGGAGTAAATGAAAAGAAAACTCACTTCTTTGAACCCATTGGTGTGAAATTGAGATTTAGGCAGTTGAGGAATGGTAATTGGTTCGACAACGGGCAAAGCATCTTCAATTTTGGCTTCATCATTACTGACAGGTGTGGGCGGTAGCTGATCTGGCAATAAAGCATTAAAATCGACATTATCACATAAAGCTGTAACCTCCTTCTTAAGCACTGCTAGCCTTTGCTGCGACGAAATTTTATCCCTCGCTAGCCTTTCCATCTCGTGCTCCAGTTCACGCTCTTTTCGCTTCAGATTTTGAATATATCGTAACGCAGAGTGTAAAATACTTAAATTGGAAGTCTTTTTTTCGTCAGCCTGAGCAGGTAGTTGTTGCTTTAATATATCAAAACATTCTAAAACAAGAAATAAAAAAAATATATTAACATTTTTTTACTATTATAAATGTATTATTTTTATGAGCTATTAAATTAAATATTCTTCACAAAAGTAGGTATAAAATACAAGATAATGCAATAATAAAAACCAATTAGAGATCTCTAGTTGACGTTTCAAATAAAATAACAATGAGCGGCGTTGTAAGTTTTCCTTTATATTAAATGTTAAGTTTACCTTTAAGATGCGCCCTACGATGTTTTTCTAGTTTATTGTGCACTTCTCTAGTTCCTGAACGAAAAACCAATGGTGGTTGTTTTCGCTTTTGTTCTCCACCTTCATCAATTACTAAAGGATTTATTATATCAAAACTATTCTGAATGACTCTTTGTTGGTGATGTTGAATTTGATATTGTGGTATTTGTTGCAGTGTTGCGATTATTGGTTCTGCAAAACAAAATTTAAAATATTTTTAAGTTAACAGTTTACAAACATGCCGAGATAACGACAAATGTTTATCCAACATATTATAACTAACCAAAACATATATTTAAGTATTAGAAAAATAGTGGTGTGTTAAAATCAAAACCATGACTCGAACACTTGAGTAATACAATGAATCAAGCAACAAAATCATTCAAGACTTAAATTTTCTGGGGACGGGGAACCTAATCCAAATTCCATTCTGCATAATATAAAAACGTGCGTGAGAAAAAGTAAAAATTCAGCACGCAGGTTAATCTTTTTTTAATGAAAACGACCCAAAGCGTTTCTATACATTAACTAACTACGCTAATTTTAATCTCAGAGTACGTGGTCTAAACTGACTTATTATGTACAAGTGATCCAATCATTTAACGAAGATTTTGTGAAGAGTTGACATATAACTTACAATTTGGAAATAAAACAGTAGGTACTATCTATGGTAACAAAGCTACAATGAAAACTTTTCTGCAGTTTCCCTTTTTTTCAAAATATGAAAGAATACAAAAATTTTGTTAAAATATTAATTCTAATTATAAGAAAGTTTAAATTTCCATGGTTACATAACCAGTACACTGATTGGATTACTGCCAAACTTTGATAACCGAAAATATTAAGGAAACATCTTAGGTCAAGGTAGGAAAAAATTTAAAATTGTTTTAAGATTAACAATAAAAACATATAAAATTATTTATAAATAAAAAAATGGCAATTTTGGGAATATACTTGTATTCCAAGAATTCTCAGTTATAGCCGGCAATAAAGGTGAATTGAGAGTTTTTTCAAATTCAAACTATTGGCCTTGATATTAAATAATATTTATTTTTCAGAGAACTTTATTTAATATTATGTCCACTGCCTAGATTATGTTATGTCAACACTCATCAGCAATTCTCAGTCCGCCACTGATTTAGCGTATTCCCAAGTATCACTCGTTGCCAGGGCCTATTGTACCATTGGGCGCATGCCTAGGGCCCAATGGCTAGAGGGGCCCGAAAGTAAAGAATATAAAATCGTAAAAATGCACAAACAAAATAAAAATACCGGTTACCGTCCAACTTCTACGTCTTTTTCCTTCAAAAGTTTAATGGAAAACCTTTCAATATTCTGAAAGAGGTGAAGATACATAAAATCGGCCCAACGTAACGCTTACTTCACAGTTTAATTTTGAAAATAGAGAATTTTTGCAGTAAATTTACAAGTTTTACTTCATGTTAGCTTTAAGTATATAATCATTCAATTGACGGTAAGTGCACTCTACATTGGTCTTAGAAGTCGGATTTAGGCAAAGAGAGAGCGCACTTCATAGCACTGCATGCGATTGCCGCGGCCACATCGATCAAGCCCTTCCATTATCAAGTGCACTTGCGCTCCGATGATTGTTTAATTTAGGCCGCTTTGACAATAGCGCAACCACGGCAAATCTCGGATCCAGGCACTCTAAAATTCACCAATTCATTTTTGTTAATTTTGAAACTAAAATTATTTTATTTTAGTTAAAAATAAAATTTATTTTTGAATTTATGACAATTTAATATAAAATTTATGACAATTTAAGGGTGAGATCTCAGCGACAAATATAAATATAATATTTCAATGCAATAGAGAGAAACCGAAATGTTACAATTTTTCGATTCCAACAAAAAATATTGTATATTTAGGAATAACTAAAGTAGAAATATAAAATATAAAAATAAGTCTTTCGATATAGGTAACTAATTTTTACAACAATAAACCAATATAAATAAGTAAAATTTAATTTATTTATTCCTTTTAACTTAAGCCTAGGCTTTTGTCAGCGACCGGCGGCGCCAGGGGAGGGACAGGGTGGGCAAGTACCCACCCAGTTGCTTGAAGTGCCCCACCAAGTGCCCTCCCGAAATTAAAAGAAAAATATTAAAATGCAAACCGAAAACTTTTTTTTAAGGTGCTTATTTCTATAATGTAATTTATTAAGTTAATTTATCAATTTTGTGTGCCCACCCTAAATATATTGGGCCCAATTTGTGCCCACCCATTTCAAAAATACTGGCGCCGCCGGCGCCGCTGGCTTTTGTATACTATAAAAACCAAATTTTTAAATTAAATTGTTAGATCAACTTTATTTTATTCTTGATTTATGTTAATATCGAAAAATTGTGAAATATTTCGATCTTTGAAATATTATATCTACCTTTGTCGGTGAAATGCTGCCCTTAATCTAAAATTTATGACATTTTCTCATACAAGATTTTAAGTTACTATGACATTTTGTCATAAATTCGGCACCATTTGTGCCAAAATTCATATGCAAATCACAAGCATTAATTTTAAAGATTTTCTAATTAGTTTTGGTTTCGATATTTTTTTTATCATGTTGCAATTTAACCTGCTTTGCTGGAATTTAATTCAAAATTTCTGACATTTTATGACAAATTTTTAAAATTTATGATATTTTATGACATTTTTCAAAATTTATGAATTTATAACAAGTGGCCGCCCTACAACCCAGTGCAAAAATTTCGTCGAAATTCGGAAGTGTACAACTTGGATGGTTCCCAATACATATTTTATTAAATTTTATTTTCTATCAAATACAAATAACCCAAAAATTGGGCCTTCGATGCTATTTGTTTCACTCGAATATTAGGGTCCCGAAAATTTACAAGAGCCTAAGGGCCCAACTCAATTAAAAATAGACCCTGCTCGTTGCAGGATATTTTGCTCCCGATCATATTCCCGATAGGGTATTTTGCTATCACTGCTGGTTTGATACTAAATTCTATGATTAGGTCATTCAATGTATTTTTAAATAAAAATTTTCATTGCTTTTTTTAAGTTTTAATACAGGGGGTAAATATTCATATAAATTTGTATACACAAGTCTCGTAATTCCAAAGATTTCCCGAGAATTTTAAAGATTTTCAAGAGATTTCCAAAATTTTCAATGATTTTCAAAGAATTCCGATGATTTCAAAAGAATTCAAGTGATTTCCAGAGAATTCCAAGAAATGCCAAAGATTTTAAAAATTTTCTAATTCAAGCGATTTGCGAGGATTTTAGAGATTTTCAAAGAATTACAGTAATTTCCAAGGATTTCCAACCATGTGTACACAACTTCTTTGTGATATTTAACCCTTGTTTTGAATCATTAAAAATTAAATATAAATAGTAAATAAAGAATTTAATTATTGAAGTGGAATAACAGAATTAATTGCTATTAATAAAAAACTTAAAAGATAATAAAAAATAAATAGATAATAAAAATACTAATCGCAAAAAACAACGAAAACATGAAAAATTAAAAAAAGAAATAAAAAACCAATTAAAATATTTAAAAATCTAATACATTATTTCCAGTTACCATGACAACGTTGGAAAAGAACTGAGAGACGGTTTTTGCCTAACGGAAATCGAACAAATCTGAGGATTTGTTGTTTCAAAATGGGCTACTGCTATTTAAAAAAATTTATTTAAATATCTCATTGTTTATTTAACAGACATTTAATTACAAATTATTGGAATTTAAAGCGTAATTAAATAGAAAACGGCATTAACTTACTACCTATTAAAAATAGTAATTTTTAAATGAACATACATTTTTTTATAAAACTTAAATAATATAAGATGAATTATTATTGTTCGCGAATCGATAATTAAATTTTAGCGTCGAGTATAAAATTCAATTTTTTTCTATAATAAATGTTAAAGAAAAATGATATAAAAAATCTTAATTATAAATTAAAATAATATTTGACAGTTTTCTATACAATAAATAAAATATTATTTGCAATTTCAAAAATGTTTGATTATTTTATGATTTATTATGATAAATTTATGATATATGTATTATACACCCTACCCTTGTTTGCTACTCTATTGTGTTCTATTATTTTCAGTCAAAGAAACCGCACCTTTACATCTGCTATAAAAAATTTTTTAAATAACCGATTATTATTGATTAGGTGAAGCTGATTGGTCACTTTACATATCAACATATAAACATATCTATATTTCCCATTTCTGTATATTGTCATGTTTCAATTAACAGACCCCGTAATTAAGATTCTACATTTAAAAAACACAAATAAAGTTTAAACTTTTTTAATTGAATTTTGCTTTGGAAACTCAGGATTACTTATGATTGATTTTTATGATGATAATTTGTTTGGTTTCACATATTGTTTGAGTTTTATTAATAACGGAAGGCACGGTTAATAGTTTGTTTTGCAACTTTTCTTCAGCAATTTAAAATTTAAAGGATGTTTTTGGTCCACGATCTTTAAATGAAAAGATAAACGCCAAATTTATCAAAGCGCCATGGCGTCAGATTTTGTTAAATATTTTTAATCAAAAATTAAACATAATTAGTGGGTTTTAACAATAAGTGGATACGTGTAATAATTTAAATAAGTGCGCCGACTCAATCAAAGTTTTCCACCACTTAAGAATTCTGATGTTGTATTTGCAAAAATGGAGGGAGAATGGTTTTTAAAAATAACTCATTCTGGGTAAAACCGTCAACCAGTCAAGTTCGGAAATTTTAAAGCCCAGGGTCAAAAATTTAAGTTTTAATTTAATTGCAACTGACAAATGCAATTGAGTCATTTTACTTACCTGAAGACTGAAAATTCAGAGTAAGGGTGTTTGTACTATTTCGTTAAAATCAAGAATTGAATCCACACTTGACCAGATCTATGACCATCAATTAACCTAGCAGATGTGCCAACACATTATTGGAAAAGCAGTAGCAAATCACAACAGATGAGCAGAATAAGTAACATCAAATTTTATGAAGACGTCAAAACGTATAGGGTGAGAACAATTTTAAAAGCGCAAAACAATTAATTTTACGACCAGTGACCACGATAAAATTGATTATTTGATTATTGTATTTTTGCCATCTAATTTGAAAATTAAGCTAGAAAGTTGGAATAATTACTATTAAATGTGTTTAATTTGCAAATTTGGTGATCTTTGTTTTATTTGGCAAACCGATGTTATGCGGTTTTAGATCAAAAACATCACGATTTTTACATCAATTATTAAATAACAACTTGATCAAACTGTGCCTTTTGTAACATTTGAAATTTAGTATTGTGTGTGATTAAAATTACATTTTACATTTATAACTTGCTTAATTTTTTTATCATAAAATTCATCATAAGGATCGCAAGCTTTATTAACAGTGATGGGTGTTCCAAAAGTAACAATTTAAGTTTTCTTTGCAATAAGTTTAGCTTTTACACTTTTGAGCATCGCAATATATCAATCTATCAATCCCGTAACACACCATCTGATTGGCTGATTTAGGTTAGGCAATTTCCGCAGTTTTCAAATTTCAACTTAAATTTTTAAGCCTTTGCGACCTGCTAAAAATTATTAAAAATATAAATTAGGGTACGTTAATTTTAAATTTAAATTATAAAAAAAATCGGTGCAAACACCGAATTGATAAATTATATTTCACTTGATTTAACGCAAATATTCAAATATTAAGAACTTCTGAAATTTTGTAAATTAATGTTGAGAAATAATAATTTTCTTTCGCGATAGTAAGATGATTATTTTTGTACTAAAATTATATTTGAATTGTATGTACCTAATACTGAAAGCTCTAATAATATTAAATTTTGTTGGTGTTTAATTTATAAGAAGTGTGCTACAGAAAAAAAGACAGTCAAAAACGAATTTATGTTTCAATTGTTCTGATTGCGCGGCCCGAAAGCCGCACTGATCCGTCCCTTTCCAGTTTCAAGAGCAAACGGTATATTGTGTATAAATGTGATTTATTATTTTGATCGCTAGATAAATTTATTATTGTTCGGTTTAGGTCGCCTCTGAAGCGAGGGTAGGCAAAATACATGATTATGTGCTTTTAATATGCAATGCAAAATATATTGAAAATATGTATTTTAAATACAAAATATCAAATGCATTTGATATATGTTTAAAATACACAATACAGATTGAAAATCAAATGATTTTTGAATATTTTTAAATTCCATATTGTATATTAAAATAAAAGTAGCTTGAAAAATATGTATATACCTATATTATGTAAATACATGTATTTAGGATAATACTTTGGAAATTTTTTATTTAAAATACAAAGTATAAAATAAAATTTTAAATACAAAATACTTGGAAAATTATTATTTCAAATAGTACAAAAATATATTGAAAATTTGAATTTAAAATATAAGACACAAAATGTATTTTAAATACTGCCCACCACTGCCCTGAAGTAATTTTAATTAAAATATATGACGAACATTATTTTGTATATAACAAATTAATATTATTTCTATAGAAATATTTAGTAACTATTATTATTTTAAAAATATTTCCATACATATAGCAAAAATTATTTTTATATAGAGTTTTTTTTCTACATAATATATGGATAATTATTGATATATAAATTAAACAATTTTTCAATTAAATTTGCTATATTTCCAAAGAATAAGATAATAATACCATTTTTTTTTTTATTATTTACAACATTTTTATTTAAATAAAACAGATGAAATAGGTACCTAAATAAATTAAAAAAGAAACTAAAATATATCATTTATATAATGAGACAACAATGAGCCGGTTTTAGTACTTCAAGTTTTAAAATTATTATGTGGCGAAGGTAACTTATTACTCATAGATAAATTTATTATTATCCAATTATAAAATATTCCATAGCACCCTACTCTTTAGTCTTTACAATAAATAAAATGACAACTACACAAGATACTTTGCTGTGTTTTTTTATTACACGAATTATTTATATTTTTCTGTCAAAATTTCATTTTGCGAATACCCTAACAAAAAAATTCTTTAAAATGCCCTAAAAATTCCTTCCTCGGCCTATCTTAGCCTGATGAAGTTGTATTTTTGGGGTAAGTGGTTCGTTTTTTATTCATATTGTAATATTTAAATTTGGCTGGTGTGCAAATATTAAAAATTAAATTGAACAGATATAATTAGTTTTTATTATGTAAATATTTATAAATAAATTGATTAGTGATAATTATGTTGTTTGTTTGCTTGAGAAAATGGTACTATAATGCTTCATATAAAGAGAAAAAATAATTACGAAGGAATGCAGTAGCACTTGATTGGAATAAAATAAAATTTAAATATGTAACTTAAAAAAAAATAAAGTAAATTATGATTTTAATATTATTAATTAAAATTAAATGATCGGACTGGTTTATTTAGGGAAAAATTGAACAAATAGCATAAAATAAACATAGCAATATATATAAAAAAAAACGTATATAAATCTTAAATTTAAAGGTAGATGCGTGATAATATGAAAGTAAGTTAGATATAAAAATATTCCACTTGGAAACTGTTTGCACGAACATTAGGAGAATTCAAGATATTGGAAAGGGTAAGCTATTATTTAATTTAATGGGCATATACGGTGATGCCAGCGGAGTCCCCCCTCGTCCTCCTCCACCGGTATAATTAACAAAGTTCTAGTAAATTTAATTGTTTTATGCAATTAATTTTTATGATTATTTCAGTTTGTATCTGGTACAATACATCACTAGATAAGATAACTCTGAATCTCACGATATCACACTTTGGCTGTTTGGATTGACCAACACCCGCGGGTTTTTAATATTTGTAGCACATGAAGTCAATAAATTAATTCGCTTTTTTAAGTTAGCATGCACGTATGTATAATGAATGGGAGCATAAATACAATTGGAACCCGTCTTTACCGTACCATCTGTCCTTAAAAGCGTCGATTTTCTATTTTTTACTGCATTGTATATAATGGCAATTAAAAATACGAATTATTATTGTTCTTATTTAGAATGCAAAATTTCATGCTCAATAATGATGCGTTAAATACGCGGATCTACTATTAAAACACACAACAGTATTTGTAAAAAAAACGGTAATAATCTTTATTATAAGGTGTGACGTCATGAAGCAGCAACAATTATTATTACTGGAGAAGAACACGAAAGTTGTGCGTGAGTTGTTGCACGGTAACAAGCAATTTTTATGTTTTCTATTTCACATACTTTTTACTTCAGATTCGTTTTTATTAACATGCGTCTTTTTTATTACTAATAAATTGCCGTTAAAAAAGATTACCTACTTCAAAAGGAAAAGTTTCCATTTAATAATGCTTGATTGAAAATCGCCAGGGTTTCTTTAGGTGAGAAGTGATCGATATCATCACAAGAGTTCAGTGGTATTGTATGCTCGCGAATTTTTGAAATACCCTATACACACGTAATAAAAATTCGAAGATAAAATATATTGAAAAATTCGAATTAATCTGTACAATAATAATTACGTTTACAAACAACTCGGCTAATTTGCTAGTACAATCAAATCGAAGTTGGTTCGGTGAGAGTTTAACCCCTTTATGATAAAAACTATTATCTCCATAATTCTATTATCGATTTGTACTCGATGGTGCAGATACAATCTTTAGTTATTTTAAGAATAGTAAAATCAAATAAAATATTTACAATTTACAATCATGGGTAGGCGAATTTCGTCGATCCCCACAAGTTAGGTGCGAAAAAATAAAATTTAATTCCATTGTTGCTGCTTATTATTGGTACATACTTCGTTAGAAGGGCCAGTTTGAAAAATCCACACAAAATCGTGATTACAATTTGAAGTAGAAATATTAGAACGTTGTTGCCTATGCTGTAGGATACTAATTGAAATATATTATTAATATACGGTATAGCAAGAGATACGAATACCTAGTTAGATAGTAACAGACGGAAAATTTTGAAACAAAAAATCGAATATACACTCAAGTGCTCCGTATTATTCAAATTGTATGTTGCTCACGTATTTAATTATTGTGTTCCTATTATACTTGCTACTTCTGAAACAATCAGCTTCAAAAAACTACCGATTTACTTTTTACTCTATCGCGTGGTGTTTTAACCAATTAAACCATAATTACACTCATCTAAAGGCACGGCTGCGGAAGTTCGTTTTGATTACATCAGGCATGACCTAGCGTAAGTTGGCTAGTTTCCATCAAGAACAGTGTTTCTGAAATACACAGGCGATTTTTTTGAAAAATATATTTTTTATCCATGATTTCAGCCATTTCAATGGCTTAATCCTCACAGATTTATTTTTAATTAATTAAAAGTAGTGCTGTTTATAGATCGCTGTAACTACAATGAAGTTTTGGAGAAGTTGTTTTTAAATGATACCATGGTCAACTCCCGATTTTGGGCAGCAACTCTGTCTGTATTCAGACTAACTTAGTTAGTGTGATTATATATAATAAAAGTACATAACGAAATTTAATCTTAAGTATACCAAAAGCTTTATGAAACGGTGTAACATGGCCTGGCTTCCGAAATCAATACCGTATGCGAATCTAAGGCAGGAATTTTGAAGGACTTGAAGTTTTTCTTTTATATTTAGTTAGGTATCAATACTGCAGTAGTCGAGATGATACAGCAACAGATTTTACTCTTTAGATTCTCCACTGTGTCTGTCTATTCGCATAAAGTAGGTTGCAGGACATTGAAAAGACAAACCTAATTAGCTACCAGCAAAAATGGATTAAAAATGCTCTATTTTAGAAGCACATCTCCTTATAGACCTAGGCGGACCGTCAATAGCGAAAGGGATTAAGTTTTTCAGTTTATCGCTAAAATTAAGTACCTACATATAACAAATGAGAACAACAGTGTGCAATTCTCATGCGTAGACAAACAGTTTTGTTAGAGTTGAGAATTAAGCTATTGTTTTACTAATGCCAGATTGTTGTTTTCATTATATTATTCTGTATGTATATTATATCGAGTATATGAATATTACAGCTCATAATATGTACTATGTCTAATAAAATCGGGAGTAAAAAAGCATTTCTCAATACAATAATGGCTTATAGCCAATACGATAGCTCCGTAATAATTGATTCATGATTAATCAAATCAAATGTTCTACTGTAATCGAGAAATGAAATTATTCTTAAAAATTACTTTACTGGTTTACTACTATTTTAATGAAATAGTACGAGACCAAGCGGCCTATCCACCAGTACTATTAATTCCAATATTATAAAAAATTTAAAGTGATGTTTTAAACTTTTTATTTTTCTGAACTGCATAACAAAAAATATTAATCTTGACTATTTTGATTTTGTTTTTTTTTTACGATTAAACCCAAAAATTAATTTTTAAAGACACTATGACGTCAGCAGTTATAAAAGCAAGGCGTAGCAACGCCGTAAAAGTTGTTGCAGAAATAAAATGGAATATTCATTGAATAAGCAGGACAATTGCTCATTCTCTTGTCAAACGAGAGAATGCCACCAGGTATCTGGACGGCTCCGGTTTGTTAATGTCGCATGTTTTCTAAAATCTATTCTAGATTCAAAACTTGTTACCTTCGATCAGTAAGTAAAAAATCTTTTTGCTAATCAGTAAGCATTGTATCGGTCATAACTTGTGCTCAAACGATTATAGATGAGAATATCAAATGAAGTATAAATTAGTTCGAGAGTATGTAGTAAGGGGAATTTCGTTAATACATTCGTGGGATTTCAAGGTTTTATGTAGATACATTAATTCGTTTGATGTGGCTCTTTAATTTTGACCAAACCCACATTGGAGGTTTTTAGCTTCTTGTGGAGTTTTCGCAGAAGAAAATATTAAGAAGCCTATAAAATTTAAGGACAAAGACGGGAAATCCTGGGACCAATTTTTGTTTCTAGGTCAAATGTTACCAAACGATTTCGCGCACGTTTAATCATATTTTCTTCCATTTAATGAATACAGGTCAATGGTTGGTACACAAAGACCATTATTAATTATTGAACTCGATGGCACAATCGTACTTTACAATATTATGTATTACAAAACAATAAATTAGTTTATCAAATTGTGATAATAATTATATGGTAATATTAAAGTTGTCGGAGAAAATTGATAGGCGATGTAAGAGGAAGCAACCTTGTTTCAATTTCCTAAACGTCAGATGACCCTATGCTATCGCTATTCTCTTAAGACCATGAAAAGCTATCGATTTTTAAGGCCTCCAATAATTAAATGTCAAATTACATAATGGCGTACACGCATGAAGTTATTTAAAAATGTAAAGAAATTCAATTATGCCTGTATAATTAAATCATACATCATTTCGGTTTGCCTAGTTCGTGGATTGGAGTTAGGACGGTTATCCTTGACCATCGTCCACCCTGCATATTCTTCCTTGAGCAAACTCCTTTCCCTTTCAATGCAGTTAAAACTGCTCACTTAAAAATACAATCTGTAGATGGGTATAATCAAAGAGGTAGTGGTATTATCGTCGCTCACTGCTGCTGAAAGACTTGTAAAACGTCAGCCGGTGTAATGCAATTTCCCATTATTATCGAGGCATTTCTTTGGTCAACGAGTTTGTCCACATGACAAAGTTATTACACACGGTTACGTAAGATCCTAAAGAGTAATGTGGATTATTGATTAAAATGTTGAATATTTATACAGTGATGAACCATGTTTCCACTCAACTGATTAAGAAATAGCTACATAATAAAATAGATACGCAGCGAGGAAATCTCGCAAGCCATTTAAATGTGGTGCAATACTTCCGTTTAACTCATTCATTTATTTATGTTTAATGCATTCGCCAAAGAACGTCCACTAAATGTAATCTGTCGAAAAACGAAATGCTGCGATAGTTTCTTGCATCGATCCTTTTCCTCGACCAAACCATCCCAGCCCGATTTTGAATTATTGAATCGATTTCCTCAGATAGTGACCCAGGGTTAACCGAAGTTATATTTCTTTCATAAACATCACCTCGGGGGTGCGCGTTTCACAGTTTGAGCAATAACTGGAGTAATATAGTCGACAAAATTTTTGTAATATTTCTTCTTCGTAATTATTAGCAAACACTTGCTTCTCGACTTGTCCCACAATCATAAATCTTGCTATAACTATAAGTAGGTATGTGGTTAATATTTTCAATGGTCGTGAACAAAGATATATAAAAATTTTCATACTTTTTTTGTAAAAAATTATAGAGAAATTTCTTCGGCAATTAAGAATTATTTATCGGACGAAACAATGAACAATTCTTCAAAGACTCTTGTGGAGGTAATAAATCCAGAACCAAGCAGTTGTCTACTGATATTAAATAACGATTTAATTAAAAGAGATTGAGAACGTTCATTGTGAACCCAAGATGTGGAGCCGATTTATGTGTAACGGAAAGAATCGATTCATCAATAATATAAACTCTTAACAATGAGTTTAGCGAGCAAGAAAAAGTCTTCTTTCTTCTTGTTAACTAATTTAATTTTCTCGTTCAGATAAAACATATCTTAATTAAATTTAACAACTTCATAATAGTATCTTAGCGCAATTCTCTTTGACTACATTATTCCAGACCGCGCCAAGCAGTCATCCGGATAAAAATTGTGCGTCTTTTTAGAATAAATCGTGTAAACGAATAAAAATATTAATGTTTAAAAAACAAAAATATTTAACAAAGAAAGCAAATAATGAGAAACAAGAGAGAAGGTGATCAAGGGGAAGGAAAAGCAGCCTAAAGGGGTAAATATTTTTTTAATATCCTCTACTACATATTGCAGTATGAAGATTTTTTAAAAAATTGACAAAAAAATGTTTATAACAAACATTTCAATGGTTCCATTCCCGGAAGGTGTAGAATAGAACACACTAATTGTGTACATAAGCATCAAGAGGGGGGGGGGGTACAGAAGCCAACTAAGATTACCCCCCTCCCCGTATTACATTGGTAACGATGAAGAACTGGTAAGAGATGGAAAGAAACAAAATTTTGATATGTGTTATAGATTTTGCGCTGCACTGTATACCTACGTACAGTTCGAATCTTATATGCAGACGTTTACGTAACAAGTGATTTCTAGGTGCACGTCATTTGGTATCAGATATGACCGAGATAAAAATATATTGCAAGTTATTCAAAGATTTGACATACGACAGTAAAAGACTGCAGTATACGTGGCATGTCGTATAACTTTTAATTCTCGTTATAATTTTACATTTCACATGTTGGGTTTAAGCGGAACTGAGAACTGACAGATATAAAGACAGAAAATATTTCTTTTTAAATGAACATTTAACTGGCAATTAAATCTTACTTCACGCAAATATATGTATATGGAGATAATATAATGTTCGATGTCGTAAAAGTCTTCTTTCGTGATCGTAACTGTATTTATTGGTTATTTAATAGTAAACACCAACATAGAACTTCATGCCCCGTGTGATCAATATTACAAATTTAATTGAAATATTTATTGTACGGTGTACGAAACTCCGCTATGTTAGTGTATGGAATTAAATAACCCATAACAGATATCATTAAGAGTTCTATAAATTTGAATTTTTTAACAATATACCTAACCAAGTTGAAATTTAACTTGACTCTTATAAAAAGAAATTTTAAAAAACCTTAATATCAATATAACAAAGCAAATCGGTGCGTATTTGTTATTAGTCTTTGATAGTAAAATTGTTTATTTTTCGATTAGATTAAAATACATAAGATAAAGTCTTGAAAATGATTTTTGTTATAATAATAATTAGTCATTTACATATCCGTATCGGTGTTTGTAAATTACTCTGATAGTCATATAATTTGTTTTAATTCTTCACTGCACGAATTTCTGTAAAATAAAAAAAATTTGGTTTTGTATAATGTAGTACTTCAGAAATCATTGATTATAAATAGAAGATGAAAATTATTAAGTAACATTTTTTACCTTAATCAGAAATAACTGGCATAGTTTCTATTTAAAAATTAACATACGGTATGGCTTATTTTATCAACCCATTCGTAGTCAAATTTATCAAAATCATGTTCACTATCTGAAATCCTATTTGTTTATAAATAATTATAATATAAAAATATTATGTTGTATATTATGAACTATGTCCAAATAGAAATAAATTGTTAAAACCTTGCGGTCCATGCAATGGCTAGGCCATCTGCATGTATGTTTTTGGCTGGGGAGAATTTTTGGATAGCGTATGTGAAAGAAGTATCTATCTGTATGATGGATTACTTTCATCTATTTCTTATTTTTTACTATATAATTTAGTCGTAATATCTTCAGGATTATCACTCATATCGATAAATTGCAATCCACTTTAAATTCGAAATTTAATTTTTGTAGTGTTAATAACACGCGTAACCAATGACGACTAGATTATAAATACTGTTAAAACGATTGAGAAATAAAAAAGCTTGGCAAATTTTCATTTACTACATGAAAATTTCTACGATTTTTAGCGTCAAATACCCGTATGTGTACCGTTAAGTAATAGCTCACATTCTACACTTGAGTTACACAATGAGCCACTTTTACGCACTAGTGTGGAAAGTGATTTACTTTCAACACCGGTTTTGAATTTTTTCTTTATAGTAAATATAAACAAACAACAAAATGTTGAGTATTAGTATAATATATATTGCAACTTTGATTATTATGAATTATAGATTAAATTTTTAAAATTAATTTTGTATTTCAAAGTTTCAAAAAGATTTCCCAGCCCCAAAGACTTAATTTCCCTGACTTTCACTTATAATACTTTTCCAGGTATTCCAGACAAGTGGGAAAAACTGTGGTAGAAGATAAATATGTTACACGGTGTACTGCTGACGGCTCCCTTTGCAAGTATCACGCGCGTTCGGTAATGACTTACTTTCTACACTAATCACATAAACTATATTTTCTATATTTACAAATAATGTTGTATACTTAGATTTGTGCCACACGTTTGGCCTATATGCAAGCGCGACCCTGGCCCATCAAACGGTTTTCCTATTAAATATCTATGCACGTTTTAGTTACTATGGGATTTTAGGATTCATTATTTATGAAACTTACTAGATTTATTCACGAGTTCTACGACTTATTACAAACTCGTAAATAATAAATAGGCGAATGATGTAATACAAAAATAGTATTTTTTGATATTATACATAATATGCGTTTACAAGGTAGGTATCGTATAACTTTTTTAAATAAAAATAAATTTGAGCGTAAACAGATTGACATAACAGCATATTTTTGGATGGATTTTTGGCTAAATTCTTCGTGGCAGTAATAGAGAATTAGGAATTTTCAACGTTGAGAATGACTAAATTCCACGTCAGTTGTGGTCCCGTGCGAGTATTGAGAAATCGTAACGAGTAATATTGCAAAATAGGGGTGGGGGTGTTTATTTTTGTTCGTCCTGAAAATAAGCACACTCGATATTCGATGAAGAATAGAATAAAAAAGAATTAATAAAAGTTGCGCTTGAAAAAGATTATTGACCTACGGATTAAGTGCAGAAGTTGTCGGTGCCCTTTTATTGACAGTCAATAGAAAATTTCGAATATCTTACGGATATCGTCGAATTAATGTTTGCTTAGGCGGACTGGTTTTCAAAAATAAATAGAAAATTTAACTATGTAGCGGTCGACGTCTTTCACTGAAAAACTGATTTCACTTGGGAACCAACTACACGAACGTAGTAATAAATGGGATAGCACCCGAGGGCTTGCTTATTCATTATAAGAGTTCAAGGTTAGAGTAACGAGTGTAGAGGTCACCAGCACAACCACCGATTTCTTTTAACGGGGTAAAATCTTGCGTCTAAATGAAATTTAGAAAATTTTCGAATTACCACAAGAAAAATGTTATTTTTAAAATACAACGGCACCTACTTAAATAGATCGTTAGCATTTTTGTGATTAAGAAAGTTTTTATTGCAATTATGAAAACAGAACTGACCTTGTTTAGGTTTTAGGATAGCGGTTGGTTGCGGACATACAGACGTAGGCTGCGGATGTGTCCGTACAAGGGGAGCGACTGCTTGTCTCTGCTGTTGCTCCTTCTGCTCTTGAAGTTCCAAATATCGAGCAGCTTCGATGAGGGTATCTAAACTCATCATCTCCTGGCGGAGAACCAGCCTAGAAAATAATTGCAGGCATACGTTACTTTCCTCGATTTTGACGACATTCGCGTTGGCAATCATCAAGGCTTTTTATTCATGTAACTTTCCGAAAAAATATTATGCGCCCACAGTTGGGTGCACTTGGTACACTAGAAAACATTTCGCGATTCGCGACACCCAACTCGTTTGTGCAAAAAAATAAGAAAACGGTATAGCATGGTAACCTACGCCCCTCCACGTGGCAAGGAGTACGTTTACCTCGAACACGTGCTTTTTGTCGACTGCATTCGGCATTATTCGTACTGCAGCTCCTCACGCGGTAACAAACATCTTCGACCTTCAGAGGTTGTCATTAAGGACGAATTTAGTTTACCAAGGCCCGCGTGTACCAGACACCTTGCTACATTGACCGTATGCCGGCCGTGTTGTCAAACGCACCGACGTAATTAATTATTATAAAAACATTAATAACAACAACCATTTGCGAATTACGAGCACCATCAAAAAGCTTGAACTCACGTCGCGGTGCTCTTCCATTTTGGCTGGGAATTCAAAAAAAATGCCACTTACGTGCGTAAAAATTTATACAGTCTTAGTAATTATCGACAGCATTTTTCGATAATATTATGCATTAGGCACGAACACGTGTTTTACGTCATAATCGTTACATAAAAAGAATACGACGTCGTGGAGCTCTGGACGGTGTTTGGGTAAAAATTGACCCGGACGAAAAACAATTGCGCAGCGATGCTAAACAAAAGGAAAGCAGCCAAAGGGCGAATTTAGTGATAATTTTTGTTTTATTTGTAAAAACAATAGCATGTAATGTTATCGATGGCGTGGCAAGAAGTGGCAACGTCGTACGTCAATATGAGCTAAATTCGCCAGGATAACGTGGCCATAACGGACACCTTTGTGTACCAGTTGTGTACCATCGTGTAAAACGTGATTGAACGTAAATATTAAACGATGTACGCAACGGAAGAGAATGCCTCGGAGGTATTTGTTAGTTATGCATCAAAAAAATCAAGATACACTCACTCGTGTAAGCACAAGACACCTTTTGCACCTACTTTACGTTGGAAGTAATTCATACCTGCGAGGAAAACACGAAGCAGGTGGGATGATGGTCGAAGGGGGTTACAGCTGGAGCGCTGTCACTTGTCACCATTCGATTCGAGTAGTGGAACCCATGGAAAATAAACACTCGTGACCAGTTTGCATGGACCGCGGTCACACCGTAGTTTTTGCACCTGGACACCACCCCGTGCTGCCACCGGTCGCCCTTCGCCGCCGTCACACACGCTTCACAGCCACCACATCACGTGTGTGCCGTAGCTGTATCGACCAATGGGCGCTGCGCGTCTATACAAATGCGCGCGTGACGTAAAAGTACACACGCCCTACCATTTATGACATTCAATTGTTGTAGGGCCACGTCTTAAAACACAAATATATAAGCCACTACACAATGTCACAGTAAACTAATTAACGCACCGAACACACCAAATCTAATGTTGATCAACATCACATGAAATATGAATCACGTATACAATTATATCCCCCCCAAAACACAATTGTTCCCCGTTTTTTTTTGATTATTTGCCCCCACTTTGTAGATTAGTGTTTCTTGTGGTGCGTGGAAAAATGCGCATTGTATTGTCATAAATTTCCGTACAAATTAGTACCGCATGAGAGCCAAGTTGAACGGGCACGCTTCCAGACCCATCGCAATCGCGCGAACGATCAAAATTTGACCCATTTTCTAACATGTCCTAAACAAAACACAAATCGAAATTATTTTTTTCTTCTTCTTCGACATCATTCCATGGCCGCCTCTCCCCGAACGCGTTCACAAACGAGTAGTATTTATGATTCATTAGGCAGCAACGTCGTCAGTGAACCAAAATGATATTGCACAATTTAACAAAATTTACGAGTTAGGACGAACGAAAAAATAAACAGCACTACCTACCAACTTAGGTGTGCAATTTAAAATAATAAAACGAAACGAGACAAACATTGATGTACCTATTTTTAAATTGTGTTACCAGGCTCAAATAAAATTTACCATGCCCATTGTTTAAATTAACAATTAAACTCAATTCTAACACTTCCTTTTTTACCGGAAATTACAATCAACTCTGATTTTGTAATTTGATCTCTTTTTTTAAGCGACCGACGTCAATTAAAACAAAAGTTATTTGAATAAATATGCTCGCATTTGTTTTAATGACGCATTCTGGCAGTGATTATTCGTGCTATTCACGATCAGAATTATTATCGATCATAATAATAAACAGACACCGACTAAATCAGCATAAAATGTCCCGTTTAGCATGATTTACCCGATGCACAAGCAGTCTAGTGTGATGAGCCACGAGCCGGGTTACTGCTCAAGCTGATTTCCTGAATTTAATATTTTCGTTTGTGGTCCCGGAAGTAAAGTTTTAGTTTGACTTTCTATTGTTATGCATAAGCATAATTCACCGCCAAACTATGTATGTTCTGGGAGCTATATCACTCGTTGATCTAGGGTTCGGGGGGTGGGAATCGAAATTATATATTTTTTCCAAAAAAATAGCCGATGTCGCCATCCACATGATTTTATGGCATTTAAAAGAAATATAGGTACTGATTTAATTTTCATTTTAAAAAAAAACTTTTTTTTTTAATTTTTAGCTTCTGGGATCCCAAAACGTTTAAATTCGCTGAAATCTCAAATTTTTTTAAACATAATAAAATTAAAATAATATAAAGAAGTAAACCATAAATAAATTATTAAAAATGTAGAACATCAGAGATGTGCTCATTTTTAGTCAACATCCATAGGAAATACAATTTTTTGGAAAATTAAAATGGTCTTCACTTTGGGACAAAAAGAAATGCCCCTAAAAATCTAGAACTTTGGAAATGTCATACTTTTATAAAATATTTAAATACAATTTTTTTAAATAAAATAAAAATTATTTTAACTTTTCGTGAATTGCTACTAAACAGTACTAGATACGATGTGTTAATTCACCAAAATCTCATATTTTTTCTGCACCATCACAACTTATTTCTATTAATTAAAAAAACAAACGAAAAACTGCACTTAAATACCTGTCTACATTGTTTTATTAGGAGAATAAAAACAAAATATATAATTTAAAAAAAATTGTTTTAATTAATTAAATTTTAAAATTAATATAATTTGATTTTAATTTAATGTTTAAAATTTTAAGACAATTAAGAAAAATTACTACGAGGAAAGTTCGAATTTATTAAATTCATTAAGAGATGAGGCTTTTGGACGCATAAAAAATTTAAAAAAGGGGAAATTTTGCTTATTACATTATTACTCGGGTCTGTTAGGCCCGACGTATTCTCTGCTGAGGGTTAAAAAAGGAATATTGTAAAATTTTTAGATTTCGGAAATATGTTACTAAAAATATACCCATCGTGAAAATTATATATTTGGTGTAAAAAATTCTCAGCTTTCAGAAAAAAATATTAAATTTGAAATAAAGCTTACTACAATGTCAGAAAAATTGCTTTTTTCACTTTAATTGGATTTTTAAGGGTCTTCTGTTACTTATAAGAAAAAATTAATATCTTCATTGAAAAGCTGAGAATTTTTTACACGAAAAAATGTACTGCTTTTATTTTTAAGATAAATGTTTGAACTTTAAACCTCCGGTTTTTACTCGATAGGTTAGTACTCCATCTAAAATTTTTCAATATAATTTAATTCTATTTATTTTACTTTCAATTTTTCATTTTTAACATTTTATAGTTTAATTTAATTTGTTATTAGTATTAAGCCTTGAAAATGGGTTAATAAAGAACCCGAAACGTCGGACAAAATATTTTTGTTTTACTCTGACCGCTAACTCAACTATTTCTTCACTAAGTTTTAATATGGAAGGTCAACTAATATCACACGGTTTTTTCTATTTGAAGTAATTTTTTTTCTCAAAAAATATGACCAATTTTTTTGTTACAATTTAATGTTACACAGAGAGGCATTCCGAAAAAAAACAACCAAATCGATGAAAAAGCAGGACATTGAAGTGGTCCGCTAGAATATTTAGATGGCCCACTGAAAAATTTTAAATTTTGGAATTCAAAAAGTTTGAATTTTTAATTAATTTTTAGTTCCTATAAAATATGTTTGAGAAATACTTTTTTCAATTTTGAAATGTAGATAATCTTATCTCAAAAAATATTTTTTAAATCTCAAGACGGTAAAAATTAAAAATTTGAAGTTTTAAATAAAAAAAATCTAAACTAATTTTTCAAATTGTTGATATTTTATTTATCTAATTTTAAAGATTTAGCCCAGTGTTTCTCAAAGTGTGTTCCGCGGAACCCTGGGGTTCCATGAAAACTCGCCAAGGGTTCCGCAAAAAAAAATGCAGTCAAGGATTTAAAAATTTAGACAATCGGCAATAGACGGCAAATAACAAAATATTTTTATAGAGCTAAATGAAAATCAAATTTTTTTTTTAATTTTGATATTTAAATAATCCCAAAAAAATTTTTTAGAGCTAACAATGCTAAAAGTTCGAAAAATGAAAATATGTAAACATTTCATATTTTGATTATTTTTTTATTTACAAAATTACACAATCTATTTTCAAAAAATGAAAAAAAATTTAAAAAGGCTTTTAGAGCTAAAATTTACATTTTTAAAATTATATTCAATTTTTAGTTTAGGTAATCTTTAATCTCAAGAAATTGTTTTCATAAAGCATTAAAATATTGAATTTTGAAATTCTAAAAATAATAAAAATTTCCCTTTCATATACTGGAATAATAATTTAAAATATTTAATTAATTGATAAATATATACTGAGAAATATAATTTGATTGCAACAAAACTATTCATTAGAAAATACTATCAATTAAAAATATTTTTCCCTTTCACGAGTCATTTTTGTTTTTTAACCAAGATTTTAAAAGAAAATTTTCTTTTTCTTGTTTAAATCTTATATTTAAAAAAAATGGTAGCCAACAATACAAAACTGCTTCTAATACAAAAGTAGCAATATTTCATTTCACTTTTACTAGTATTAGCACGGCGTTTATTGTTACCTAAAAACGTTATTCTTCTTCTTTTTTCGGTGCCTTCTCATCAAAGGAGGTTGGCGACCAATCTCTAATATTTCTCATCCATGAGATTTTTTCCTCTATTTCACCCTTCATTACAAGTTGTGGGAGCTCGTATTTGCTATTACGGAGTATATGGCCCAGATGGGCTGTTTTTTGTTGTTTTAAAACAAATAAAAACATCAAAATAATAATATAAATTATAATATTTAACAAAAACAAATATTATCTTTTACAATACATACTAAATACCACATAATTTACTTGAAATTCTTATTTTTAAGTTCATTTTTATTATATCAAAATAATAAGTTACAAAAACCACATAAAAACTAATAAAACGTACGTTGGAGACCCCCCCCCCTCTTTGATGAGACTGAGATTTAAACTATATTCCATCTGCATTCTATTTTCTACGTTAAACGTTACTGCCTTTTCGGGATTTCTCTCTTTATTTTTTTTCAGTCCTATTGTTGAACGTCTGTGACATTCTTGCTCCATAGTTTGGGGATCTCTTTGTTTCGATAGGTTTTCGTATTTTTTTATTTTAATTCTTACCAGACGGATCACTACTTAAGGTGGTTCTCTTTGTTAGGATTTTCTTCGTAGGTACTTACCTGGTTTGGCATATAAACTACTCGCAACATTCTAAATAACTGTGGCAAAGAAAGTAATAAATTGTGAATTGCTTCTATAGGTCAAGTCAATCAATGGTCAATAATGGTAAAAATAAAAATTAAAAGTTGGCGATTTGGATGGATACAAAAACCCCAATGGCCAGGTGGTTTACATGATTACCGAATGGAATTATTTGAAATAATAATTTAATTTAACTGAGTGGCCGTTTCGCCAAACTTCCCTGATGATGATAATAGTTGCACTTCTTGACGGGAACTGCGGTCAATTCCGCCCTTTAAAAAACCACATTGTAGTTATTTACGTCGTGTACACAGATATATGGTTTATAATAATAGTTTTAAATATTTAAATTTCTCACCTGTCAAGACTATTCATTGCATCATAAGGTCACAAAGTTGGTTTTACCCTATAAATTTAAAATTGTGATGAGGTTAGGACTACATTATTACATTAAAAATTAAATTAAAAAAATATGCATATTTTTTTATTACTTATTGCATAAAAACCAAAATAAATTTTCTTTAAATTTCCAAATTTCAAACAAACAATACTACATATTTAAAGAAAAATGGTAAGCACATACATATCACTGATACAATATTATATCAACTTTTCCTATTATTTATTTTTTATAATTCAATTTTGCAATTGAAAATAAAATTTAAATTCAACTAAGTAGGTAGGTAATTGAAAATATTTTCAATTTCAACAAAATAATTAAAATTGCACTAAAGAACAATAAACTATCCTTGTTTTTTTCTATAAACAATCATTATCTACTGAGATTAGTTACGTAGATATGCTTTAATTCGGTCTTTGGCTGATTTTCAAACAATTCGGCACGATTTTGACCCTCTCCTTTCTTCACCCAATGACCATAAACGCGAAAAGCACACCCATCTATAACCTATAATAAAATAATTTACAATTTACAGTTTTAAGAAAACTAAATTGCAATACTCACCTTCCGTAATAATTTGATACGATAAGGATCAATACGAGCTACATCTAAGCTCAATGGTTCGGGAGTAAAACGTAACCGTTGTATGCGCACCATGGCTCTTACGACAAGAATTGCCCATTGAAATTTGCGTTTAGGATGAAAGGAGCGTTGTTGCAATTTCTAAAAATATAAGTTTTAATACTAGAGGAACTTAGATCAATCATAAAAAAAACTGGATGACAATTTTGTTAGTTAAAATTAGACAGTTAAGTAGACAATAGGACGGATTACCAAATTTACCAATGCCAATTGAGAGATACGACTGAATCGACGGCTATTAGAACGTAACGAATGTTTTAATGGTGCAATATTTTGATCCCATAGTTGCTGAAACACAGAACTACTAATTGACTACGTCTACTACTAACACTACAAGCATAAGTTAAAGTTCAAGAAACAAAAGTATTTGTGCATAAACTTTAAATAAAAACTCACCATCGTTAAAAAGAAATGATGCTGTAAGGCATCAGCAATCGATATTCTTTGTTTTCTATCAACAACTAGTAACTTCCTTATCAAGTCTTTTGGTGGTTCTAAAAATGTGAGAAAAGGTTTGAAATCGTGAATTGGAAAGATTGGAAAAACTCACCTGAGATATCAGTCCATTCACGCGATGAAAATGAATATTTGCCTTCCATTATATTACGTAGCATGACCATTTGCTTGCGATGCCAAAAAGGAGGACACCCCACAAGCCTTAAAAATTAGATGGTTATTGGAGACAGTAACACAAATTTTACACTTACAGAGTATACATGATCACACCGCACGCCCAGCTGTAACAAAAAATTCAAATTTAAATAGTAAAAATACTATTGTAAAAGTTTTGTTTATTATGCAACGTTGTACAGTCTGTGGAAAATTAGTTCTTATACTATAAACAAAGTATTGTAATGATGTTAGCTGTATTTTAGAATTCTATCCATCACGGCAAGCTGTTATTTGGGAAAGTAATACTTCTGGGTTTGAACAGAATCTGAGAAGCGCTATCTCCGTATTACCAGACAGTTTAGTTTGTATGCTAAATGTTTCAATTATTGTTATCCTGTGGTTGCTTTCCGAGTAATAATAATAATAATAATAATAATAATAAATTGAAAAAAATGATCAAAATTTAATTATATTTGACACTACAAAAACCAAAGCAGCTAAGGAACCTATTTGGAAAGTTCGACTTAAGAATAAAGTAAATAATTTGAGAAAAGATATTGGAATCTTAACCGCATTTAAAAATAATCCTGATAATGTGGCACCTATGAAAATTAATCAAATTCTCATAAAATTTAAAATCCAGAGAATTGACTCACATTTTGAAAGTAAATTTAATGATAATTTAGACTATTTAAAACAAAAATTGAAAGTTACTGCTCATAGACTAAAACGATACAGTAATTGCACTAAAAGGAAATTTGAAAATAAACTTTACATAGAAAATTGCAAAAAATTTTTCAGATATCTAGAACCTACACCAAAAACCCAAACTTTACCGAACAAAAACAGCATGGTACAGTTTTGGTCCGATCTTTGGTCTCAAAATTGTGAGTATAATAAAAATGCATTCTGGTTAAAAAAACTGAAGGACGATTCGAGCCATTTTGAATGGCACGAAGGTGATTTTATAACATTAGACGACCTAGTAAATACTATAAGATTCACCTCGAATTGGAAATCACCAGGATTAGACGGAATTCAAAATTATTGGTTAAAAATGTTTAAATCAGTTCACTTGCCTTTACTTTCTTGGTTTAACGAAGCATTACATGACCCTTCAGTTATACCAGAATTTTTATGCACGGGTGTTACATATATGCTTTTCAAAAATGGAGACCCATTAGAACCGAAAAATTACAGACCGATTACTTGTTTACCGACTATTTACAAAATTTTTACGTCTATTTTGGCTAAAAAAATTGAAAATCATTGTAAAAAAAATAATGTCATGGGTATAGAACAAAGAGGATGTGTTAAAGGTTCTAAAGGATGTCGAGAATTGTTAATAGTCGATACAATAATTACAAAATTGGCAAATCAAAATAAAAGAAACTTGAATATGTGCTACATAGACTATAAAAAAGCCTATGATTCTGTTCCCCACGATTGGCTTCTCGATATCTTAAAGATCTACAAAATTGACCCAAAAATTATTAAACTTTTGTCTTCAATAATGTCGAAATGGAATACTTTAATTATGCAAGACGGAACTAATTTGGATTCAATAAAAATTAATCGTGGAATTTTTCAAGGTGATTCTTTAAGCCCACTATGGTTTTGTTTAGCTATGAATCCACTTTCGTCATTATTAAATGATTCTGAAGCTGGATTTAAACTCAATTTCCGAAATAACTCCATCATAACTCATTTACTTTACATGGACGATTTGAAATTATATGCTAGAAGTGCCGATCTACTTCATAACTTAATCGAAATTACGAAATTGTTTAGTCGCGATATTTGCATGGAATTTGGTTTTGAAAAATGTGCAAAAATTGACGTTGTACGTGGTACTCCAATTGCAAATATTGAATTACTGGACAACATTGCCCAATTACTGCCAAATAAATTTTATAAATATTTGGGAATGCAACAAAATTTTGTTTTGGACCACACTTTACTAAAAAATGATTTTCGTCAAAAGTATATCGCTAAGTTAAAATTACTCCTCAAATCTAAACTTACTGCTAAAAACTTAGTATCGGCAATTAATATATGGGCAATACCGGTCATAGCCTATTCCTTCGGTGTTCTTAAATGGTCGAATACAGATTTACATGCGCTGGATACGTTAACCAGAAAATTTTTATTCAAATATAGATATTTACACCCTAAATCTGCTGTAGAACGATTATACATAAAAAGAAAAAAAGGAGGTCGAGGATTATTAAATCTATTTAACCTATGTAAAGCGCAAACTGAATCAATGAGGGAATATTTTTATTCATTAACCAACCCTTTCATTCAAAGTATAGTCAATTTAGACAAACGTTTTTCTGGACTTGATCTTAAAAATAAAACATTAAATTGCGAACAAAATTTTGATTTGGAAATAAATTGGAAAAATAAAGTATTGCATGGTAAGCATGCTACAATTTTGGATTCTGTTGGAATTGAAAAGGAAAAATCGATACTATGGATGAAACAAGGGAAATTGCATTCAGAAACGGAAGGTTTTATGTGTGCAATTCAAGATGGTGTAATTGCCACTAGAAATTATACGAAACATATTATGAAGAAACCTGAAGTTGTTGATGTATGCCGGAAATGCAAACGGCCGAACGAAACTATCGAACACGTAATAGCTGGTTGTTCCGAACTAGCGCCCACTGAATATCTTCATAGACATAACATAGTATGTAAGATTCTACATCAACAGATCGCACTTAAATTTAGTTTGTTGGACAACGTTAACCCATATTATAAATACGAACCGGAACCTGTTCTGGAAAACAATCAAGTAACTCTTTACTGGGACAGATCAATTTTAACGGATAGACACATCAATCACAATAGGCCTGACATTGTTATTTTAAATAAAATTGACAAATCTGCAATTCTTATTGATGTTGCAGTGCCTCTTTCTAAAAACGTATTATCCACCGAAAAGGAAAAAATACGTAAGTATGAGGATTTGGCAATGGAAATGACGTCTGTATGGAGTCTCAAAACGGTGAAAATTGTTCCAATAATAATATCTGCTACAGGTGTAGTTTCGTGTAATATGGAGAGACATTTATTAAGTTTAGATTTAACATCAAAATTATTCGAAAACATACAAAAAGGAACTATTTTGGCAACTTGTCGAATAGTTAGAAAATTTTTAAATCAACATTAATTAATTTCATACTTTTAGTAGGTAGATACTAAACCGTTTTCAAAATTATTTATGTAAATTGATAAGATTATGTACATTAATTTATTTGTTAGGTGGTTGGTATTGTTCCCCCACCTAACTGTAACACCACAAAAATGTGAGAGTTTAATAAAATAATAATAATAATAATAAACCAAACTTTATTTCTAAGAAAAAATTTTACATTTACCAACGTAAACTTAAAAAAAGAAAATAGCGTCAAAAAAGCAAAATTCAATTATGTTTTCCAATAATACATAAAATAAAACAAAAAACGAAACAAATGTTATTCTTTTAGGTATTCATCCACACTGTATGGTTCAATTTCTAATATGAATTTATGAATAGCGCTTTTAAATTGCTTCAACGAACTTATAATTTTTATTTGATCTGGTAATCTATTATAGAATTTTATGCATGTGTAGTAGCAATTTTTCTCCGTTGTTGTGAGTCTATGCTTAGGTATAGTGTAATTTAAGCTTCTTGTGTTGTGATATTCTTTACAGTTGTAGTGACATGTAAATAAGTGTTTATTTTTGTACATAAACAAAATACATTCCTGTATATAAATTCCATAAATTGTGTGTAGCTTGTTCTGTTTGAATCTACTCCTACATGTCTCTCTAAAACTCAATTTTAGCAGCGTTCTTAATGCTGATTTTTGTATAATAAATAACTTTCCAATATCTCCAGCACCGTAAAAAACTATTCCGTATCTTATTCCGGATTCGAAACAAGCCTGGTAAACAGTTTTTAACACTTGGAAACTAACGTAGTTTGAGATCACTTTCATACCATAAACAGTTGAATTGAGATTAGCACCAATCTCCTTGATATGCTCTTTCCATGATAAATTGCTATCCACTTTTAAACCCAAAAATTTTGTCGCATTTACAATGTTGTACTTGATTTTATCGATTTCAACATTTTCAGGTGTATCGATGCCTGCTCGAGCTGGTTTAAACAATACCACATTCGTTTTTTGCTTGTTGAGCTTCATATCGTTTTGTTGAAACCAATCTTCAACCTTCTTAAAAACTGAGTTTAACGATTTCATCACTTCTGGCCAATTATTTTCACATATTAACATGTTGGAATCGTCAACATAATTTGTACATTGCTGGGCTTCGTTACTCACAATTTTAGGTAACTCATTTATGTACATTAAAAAAAATAATGGACCTACTATACTGCCCTGTGGTACCCCTCTTTGAATTAGTTCGCTTTGCGAGCGGTGCTCTTTTTTATTTTTGGAAATTGTGACTACTTGTTTTCTACCAGTTAAATAGGATTTAATCCATTGTAATGGTTTTCCTGTTATTCCATATCTTTCTAGCTTGTAGAACAAAGTTTCATAGTTTACGCTGTCATATGCTTTTGATAAGTCAAGGAAAACTCCCAAAGCTAGTTGTCCCTCTTCATAAGCCTGAACAATGTCATTAATAAATTGAAAAATCGCTGTTTGTGTGGATTTTCCTTTGATGTAACCATGTTGTCTTTCTGAGAGCAGATTGTTTCTTATCAAAAATTGCATAATTTGATTGCACATTGCTGTTTCAAATATCTTCGATATTGCAGGTAGTAAGCTTATCGGTCTATAGTTATCAAAATTTGTGGGGTCTCCCTTTTTGTAAATTGGTTTTATTAGCGCTACTTTTAGCCTGTCTGGAAAAACTCCATATTTGATGGAGTTATTCACAATATGCCAAATCGGATCCAGGATTTCGTGTATGCAATATTTGATTATGCTGGTAGGGATTTCGTCGATGCCGCTGCTATGTTTATTTTTAAAGTTTTTTACAATTTGGATAATATCTTCTTTAGTAATCGGTTTTATAGTCAATGAACTCGCCATTTCCATCTTTGTGCTCAGTAGCTTGTCGATATCATGTTCCACGTTTTTGACTCGATTAATTATTGTTGCACCTATCATATGTTTGTTCATTTCATTAGCTATTTGTAAAGGATTACCCACTATTGCAACATCCCTGTTTTTGTTGCCGTTCTTAATCGAGTTTACCACATTCCATAATGCTTTGGTCTTATTATCGGATTTATTTATTGTGTCTTCAAATTTTTGTTTCTTCTCGTTTATTAGAAGTTTATTATATTCTTGTTTGATGTCATTGTATATTTTTTTATATCTACTATCAAACTGACTAAAAACTAACATAATATCTAATTTTTTTTTATATTCAATAACTTTTGGATCGTTTCTTTTCATTTCTGGCAATTTTTTATTTTGTACAAATTTTTTTAGTGGAAAACTTTCTCTAAAACATAGTGAAAATATGTTCATAAAACTCTCGAATTGTTCATTTACCTCTTCGTCATTAATCGAGTAAATCAATTGCCATGATTCCGTTTTCAGCATTTCGCTAAATTTTTTCTTGTTTTCTGTCGATAATATTCTTTTACTTTCGGACTCATTCTGTATACCATTAATTTGCAAAGATAGCTTTTGTGCATAGTGATCAGATATATGTGCGTTGATGATAGTAGCCTCATAGTGACCTTCAAAGTTTGTGAAAATATTATCTATACATGTTGATGATATTGCCGTTTCTCGCGTGTTTTCGAAAATTGTTTGATGCACATTGTAAGAATTCAATATTGACATCATATCTTCCACATTTTTATTACAATCCTTCATATTTATATTAAAGTCACCTGCTATGACAATTATAGAATTTTCTTGTATTAAGCCATTTAAAATTTCGTTAATTTCATCTAAAAACACATTTACTCTCCCCGTTCTGTATACTGCCACACACACTAGTTTAATGTTATTTATGTAACATTCAACACCTGCGCACTCAAATTCACCCTTTCTTGATCGACTTGTAATGTCTTTTCTATCTTTACAGGAAATATTTTTATTAACAAATATCGCGGCACCACCATGTTGACCTTCTTCCCTACAATAGAAGGAGACCAGATTGTATCCGCTTAGTCCATAGTTATTTAGTTGGTTCGCTGTTTTCCAGTGCTCAGTTAAACAAAGAATTTTGCAATCTTGATTTTCTTGTAGCATAACTTCAAGTCCCATCACCGAGTTTCCAATCGACTGAACATTTTGATGAATAATACTAAAATTTTTGGTTTCCTTTTGTGTTTTGCATATTGTGACTTGTGGATGGCTTATAAAAAATTTATGTCATTTAAGAAGTCTCTATGTTTTTGGAAATCGAACCTTTTTATTCCAACTCCTTCTGGCCAGAACTCTGGTTTGTACATGTCCTCTTTTTTTTCCATAGGACCGGTTACTACAAAGCGTTTCCTATTGTTTCCTTCACTCGGCATCTCGTGCACCCGGACTTCATTTTCTTGTAGACCACGTTCCTTGACCAAATATTCATTTATCATATTTGCAGTTGCTGTTCGTGCCACCCTATATAAGTACAACCATACTCTTCGCTTTGTACCCAGAAACCCTTGAGTACTTTCACTTCTTTCTGTTCCTGTTCCTATATTTTTCATTGGTACCTTTCTATTCGAAAAACTATGGTTATTATTTTGGTTACTGTGATGCCGATAACGTTCATTTTCGTTTGCATTGTTTCCTATCACATGATTATTTCTATTTATCCGCTGTCCATCGCTCTGGTTTCGTCTTACCGCCCTCGCATAAGAAACATTCACAAATTGTTGACTATTATTCGTATTTACATTTTCATTTCTTATTGTTGGTATTGAAGGATTGTTATTTATACCACCTTTGGTCGGTAATGCAGTAGTGGCTACTATTTGTGGTGTCCGTACAATCTGGGTGTGTTGTGTGTTCTCTCCATATATTATCATCTCCTCATTTAAAGCCCTTACTTTGTTTAGTTCGCTCAAATTTGAGCAACCCGAATTATTCCGATTTGTTAAATCAGTTTTTAATTGTTCTTCTAGTGACCTAATTCTTTGCAATAACAAATCATTATTCATCTGTAGAACTTTATTTTTATCCTTAACCTCTTCGAGAAGTTCTTTTAGATATTTGTTTTCCATCTGTTGGCACCTCAATTCAGCGTCACTTTCCTTTATAACCTCACTTTTCTTTTCGCAGCAAATCACTTTATTTTCTCCTAAATACTCAATTTTGGTAAACTTTTTAGCACAACTTTTGTGGTATACGGTAAGGCATACCACGCATACGTACACCGCACACGGTTTTGCACAGCATTTCACCCCTTGTTCCTCACTCTCAGAATCAACCAACACATCGTCAGCCATCTTGAAAAAGATTATTTGGAGGAAGAGTTTCATAACTCCGTTTCACAATCACCAACTTATTATCCTTTATTACACAGATTTCTCGAAAGCCTCTGATTGTGTTTCCCACAGAGGTCTTCTGTTCAAACTTGCTATATTAGGTTTTGATTCGAATACTGTTAAATGGTTGGCTAGCTATTTAATGAACAGAATTCAGAATGTAAGGATTCAAAATTTTGTTTCCGAAGACACAACGGTTTACTTGGGAGTTCCTCAAGGTTCCCACTGTGGACCTATAAGGAACAGTTTTTTGTTATTTGCCCACGACTTCAAAATCTACAAAACCATCAGATTTGAAGAAGATTGTTCGTTACTGCAATACAATTGTCAAATACAACATAAATAACGTTGAATTAAATCAAGTAGCTGTAATTGACAATTTGGGAGTTCGTCTAGACTCTAGCTTAACGTTCAAGAACCACATTGAGATCGTATGCAATCTATGTGTACTTTGGGGTTCATTCGACGACAATGTACATATTTTTTGGCTAATGCAGTTACTTTTCCTTAGTTCTATCTCAACCAGGCTATGCCTCTTGAATATGATCTTCCTACTCTGAATTCTGAAATACACATTTCAAGGTTGGAAACAGTGGAAACCGTGAAATTTTACGTAATTTCAAGAAGTTCCGTGTTGGAGTTTATAATCAATCTTCATGGAATAATTATGGCTTCAATAGGCTCTTAACAAGAATGTGTCGCTCTGCCAATAAATTAAATAGATTCGACAACTTTAACTTATTGAGTAGTTCATATTAACACTTCAAAGGGAATAATATATGAAATTTTGATTTTTTGGGAAGATTTTCACATAATTTCAAAAATTTTCTACAAGGTTGCATAAAAATTTATAATCTATAGTTTAAAGTAAATTTTCTGCACAGAATTAGAAATTCCACTAGACTAAAAATTAATTTACCTCATCTTATGAAATAAAAATTCAATAAATATTAGTGACAAAGTAGATAATCAATTATCAAAATAAGCATTTTTATTTTAATTTAAAATGCAAATACCAATTGACGATACATTTAAGTGTTCCGTATAATCTTAATAGATATAAATTTGTTCTTAATTTGAAATGTGCCAATACGAAATTCAATATTTCAATTTGATATTCAATATTTAACTTACATGTCCACTTCATGAGAGTAACCTTCTGCATTTTCTAACATATTGCAACGTAAAGTTTCGGGTGCTAAATAGCCTGGCGTACCACACAAATCTAAAAATTAAATTTATTTTATGTGGTCTTTGTTTGCGTTATTTATTTACCAGTTAATAACTCATTAGGAGAGCATTTTTTTGCAAATCCAAAATCAGTGATTTTCACGTTCAAATTGTCATCTAGTAAAATATTTTCGGGTTTTAAGTCGCGATGAACTATTCCGTGACTGTGAATATGCTGCAACCCTTCCAATATTTGACGCATAATGTATCGTGTTTTTTTTTCTGACAAAGTCACCACCGACGTTAAATAATCGAACAATTCTCCACGTCGGCATAGCTCAAAAACCAAAAATATAAATGTGCTCGACTCAAAAACATCTTGAAGTTCAACTGAAATCAAAGCATAAGCATCAATCTTACTATTATTTTTTGTTAGTTTATAGTTAGATATAAACTTTTGGTATATTGCAGTTTTTAGTACAAATATGAGTAGGTTCAGAAAAAATTGTAAAATTCTATCGTGAAAATTAAAAATTATGCTTTACATTTTACAATGCCAACGAAACCCTCATAAGAGAACATCTCTTGAAATATAATATATGCAAATGATTTCTTTAATCACAATGTTAATTTATTCAAGTATTATTTGTGTGGAATTTTTTTACTAATCTGTTTACATTTAAATGTTTTAATTGAAGTATTTTTAGTATTTCTGTAATATTTTTAAACTAAGGATTCTACAGACTGTTTTGTTTAAGAGACAATAAAATAATCTAATCTAAGAGGTGACTGTTCGAGTATCCTGCATATTATTGTCGAAATGTCTAGCAAGTAATTCTACTAGTAAACCCCAATAGAATGAATCATCATTCAAGTGGCCAAACTATCAATAGTGTCAAAAGCAGACTCTTTTGTTAGAGTCTAAAATTAAAAGTAAGAAGAAAAACCTATATTTTTGTACCTTTATTTCAACAAAAGAAGGTATCAAACTGAATGCAGTTTAATTAATATTCTACCGTTTGTTCTAAAGATATGCAGCTTACGAAGAGTTTGCATTAATTAATGCGCTTCGACTAAAGTTCTTTAATAAGTGTATAATATGTACCTGAAACCCTTATTCTTTATATGGTATAAAAGCATTTATCAAACAGCTCCTCATATCTAACATACTATTGATATTTTAAGCTGCATACCCATTAACCTTAACCCCACCGAAAATAATATTTGAGATTCATTCATGATCATCAATCATATTATGATGTATTGAGATGTGGCACTGTAGATCTTTGTTACAAGGTTAAAGTACAGCTTGCTGTGGCAGCATTTCAACAAATCTGGAGATAGGAATGTTACCATTTGGCATGGCTTTTCACCACTGTGAAAATCATTAGAAACAAAAATATATTTACATAAAGTACAGAATTTACACTATTCTTTAATTCATATTACGTTATACTTTACAATATCTCATTTGCGTTTAATTTGGCCAACAGAGCGACGCCACTTGAGCTATACACAACCAGTGCAATACTCTAATAACTCTAGAATTTCCCTAAAATACATTCAAAACTTTTAAATGAGTTCTTTCCACAGATTGAGTTGTTTTTTTCTATTCAATTTATTTGAATTTTTCTCCTCGGCTTGGTTGCATTATATGTTAGTATTGTAACGTAGTGAATTTCAAGAACGTGCTGATATTTCAAATGACAGTCAAATGATTTTTTTTTGAATAAGCTTACAATTAAAAGAAAATTTATCCAAGGGGAGCTATTATTAAATAAAATCTGTAAAACGAGAAAAAATGATTCTGCATGAAATCTTTGTTTTGCAATTTAGAAGGAGTCTTTATGAATTCTGCAGGACACAATATTCAAATATAGTTGCTCAATATTATAAAACAAATATATTTCAAGAATTTATCCCAGATAAAATACCTAAGAGAGAATTTTATCAAGCAATTATAATTTATTGGCTGTAACTTGCGCTTTTACGTTTGTAAATGCGATATAACATTTATGTCACGGCATTAAATTGTTGAGTTCCTATCAAAATCAAACATACCCAAACCAGAGTCCTTCTTTAAAATTTTTAAAAGATGACCAAGTTTAAACATCAGTGGCGAAACCAGAATTTTACTTCGGGAAGAAAAAGACAAGCGTGTTGATCCTCTCTGTTGTGGGGGAAAATTTATTAAAAAATTTTTTTTCTTTACTGACAAAAACAATTTCTGATCTTTGTTAAAGGTTTCCGAGAAGAAAACCCTTTATACTTTTCAATCTTATTAAGTTTGCACTTTGGTTTGTCGCATCGTAGCATTTAAAATATAACTTTTTACATTCAGTCTAACGTTCTAACTGCTATTCTAAATTATTAGTCATTATACCCCAAAAGATGTTTACAAAAATTAATTTTTGTATTTGCAGCGCACACTGAAGTTGCTCAGAACTTTGGAGATTTATGCCCATAACCATAGGCAATACTTCATTTCATTTTGGTTTCGAGTCCGACTTAAGTACAAAATCGACCAATTAGAATAATCAATTTCGAACTTAAGCCATGCGCAAGTTTTACGTCACGCCAGCTGAGCATCGACTAGGGACACGAGCATAAATCAGTTATGTGCAATAAATTGTACCAAATCCTAAATTTAGTGATAATCGAAACAAATTTATTTACTTATATAAGGATGTCCGGCCACTTGCCGAAGAATCGAGATCTCCTGTTTGACAGCTTCGTAAGACGACGACCCCTCACCGTCAGCACTTAAGTCTATAATTTTGGCAGCAAATTCGTGTCCCGTCTCTTTTTCTATACATCTTCGTACCGTCGAACTAATGCCCCTATTATGCAAGAACAACAATAATTAGAGTCGCCACCAAACTTGCCTACATTTTCCTTACTTTCCAAGAATTTCTTTTGGTTCGTACTTCGCATAAAACTCTTTCGCTGCATCTTTATCGGGTAATTTGTCCTCCTCTTCTTCTTTTGCCATAACTTTTATTTTTAAACGATCAATTTAAACCTCACAAAATAAATAATCCAGCCACGTTCCGAAAATATTAATAAATAGGTTGACTTGTTCACTATTCTTGCTAAATAACTTTTTAAATAATTAAATTAAAGATCAAAATTTGAGAAAATTATGAACACAGTTTTTATAAATAAAAAATAAAAATTCCAAGAATACCACCACTGGTTGCGTTCCTAGACGCTTGACGTTTTCTATTGGCTTTGTTTTGTTGTGTACAGGGTAGCACAAAATACGCGTATAAATGCAATAAAAAATATAATCAAACAAAAGAAGATAACAAGTTGTTTATCAACAAGTTAAACGACCCAATTTAAACAATAGTACGTTTCTTAATTTAAAAATGTTCAAATTTCCTGTTTTCTTTCCATTAAATGCCTTTCTCGGGTAACATTCCAAGTGAATGACGTAAAACTTTGAAGTATCTAACGTATGAACGATAAAGTTGTTTTTGTTAGCAGAAAAACAAAATAGTGTTGGAATAATTTTTGTTTTTTTTTTATTTATCTTTAGGGTCTCTTACCAAATCACGGTCGATCGGTGTAGTAGAAACCTATCTGTTGTTCACATTCAATTTTTGACCTTAAAGTGACATTTGAAAGACTTTGAAGTTAACTTAAGCAAGAAAAGCCGAATTTAAATTACAAAGTAGATATATCGTCTGAAGATATAAGATGGCATTAAATAAACTTAGTATCGATGCTCTTAATTTGGCTAATAAACGTGTTCTTATGAGGTAAATAAATTTAAAGTTGATTTATTTATCTGAATGTTGAATTTTAGGGTGGATTTTAATGTTCCCTTAAAAGAAGGAGTTATAACTAATAATCAACGTATTGTAGCGGCCATCGATACGATTAAGTATGCAATCGAGAAGAGCGCTAAAAGTGTGGTGTTGATGTCGCACTTGGGACGACCAGATGGATTACCTAATCTTAAATATACCCTTAAACCAGTGGCCGATGAGCTAACTAAACTTCTAAGCAGGTACACTAGGTGCTGTGTCGCTTTTGCTTTCTCTTTTAATCATCAAACATAAAAATTCGTTAAGACCGAAAGAATTGTTTACTTACATGATTGACTGTTCATGTAAAGCTTACAGAAAGGTTTAAAGTTTGTTGTGTAGAATTTTTGTTGAATTCATGTTTTGTATCGAACGATTTTTATAATATTTTAACATTAATTTACCGTAATGTTATATACAGGATCGATCTCATATTATGACGAATTTGTTCAACTTTTTTGTTTTAATTATCATCAACGTTTCTTATAGGTCACATTTCTTAAATTTACGTAGACAAATTTTTACTTTACTACTTAGTAAGTCATAATTTGAAAACGGTTAAATTTATATTACTGTTGACTTAAAAATTGATTATCTTTATAGTATGAAATTAAATCAAATTCATCACCCGTGACTGTTCCATCAAGCTATACCTCGTAGATTGCAATGAATATAAACTACTGTTTAGAAACACGATAGAATTATCTCAACACACTATGGCTGCGTACCAATTAAAATCACTATCTCTCATTCACTACATGGGAAGAAAAATCTTCGAGAGGACAATGCATTGACCAGGCATTGAATTGCAGGTTTCTGCTTCGAGGCCTGTTGATTTAAGATTTATATCACACTGCTGACTTCAGAACAAAATCAAAAGATAATGAAAAGTAAAGTTAAAAAGTTGTAATCAATACAAATCATTTTACTTGTAAACTCAAATCAAATCTTGACCGTTTTCCACAATATACACAATGATAAACACCCATAAACTTTTGGAAAGAAGTACAATATTTATTATTAATTTATAGTTTTTTCACATATCGACTTGACACAAAATTTAATCTAATTCTCTAATGAAGTCCTTATTTCAGCTACGATCGAACTAGGTACCTTTCCGTAATCATATTTTCTTCTATCGTATGTGTACAGAGTGTTTCACATAAAGTGAAAGAATTCGTCATAAGTTTGCTACACTGTATAGCTGCGTATATGTACTACATACATTTAATTTTTCTCTATCCAGTTGCTTTAGATCTTACAATTTTATTTGCATCAAAATTACAAATTTTTTGCTTTTATTAATCTTAATTTAAGTTTTCTATCATTCACACTACTTACAGGGTTCAACTTTGGGTTTTTTGTTTTATATTTTAAAATTTAAATAAACTTTTACGAATATAGTTATTCCCGTGCTAGGGACGTTACATTTTTACCCGACTGCGTTGGCCCGGAAGTGGAAGCTGCTTGCGCCGATCCAGCACCAGGTTCGATTTTCTTACTCGAAAATTTAAGATTCCACGTCGAAGAAGAAGGCAAGGGATTAGATGCTTCTGGGGCAAAGGTAATTTAAAAGCCAAAGTGTTATTTTTATACCATTTACTAATTTATTTTGTTAGGTCAAAGCAGATCCAGCAAAAGTTCAACTCTTTCGTGAATCTCTGCGCAAGCTGGGGGACATTTACGTCAATGACGCTTTTGGTACTGCACATCGTGCTCACAGCTCCATGATGGGCGAAGGCTTTGCCGAACGTGCGTCTGGATTTTTGCTTAAAAAGGAACTACAATATTTTGCCAAAGCTTTAGACAATCCCGAACGTCCGTTTTTGGCAATTTTGGGTGGCGCAAAAGTTGCTGATAAAATATTATTGATTGAAAATTTACTTGATAAAGTAAATGAAATGATAATTGGAGGCGGGATGAGTTACACATTCTTAAAGGAACTACAAAATATGAAGGTAAGATTTTTTGAATATTTTTATAAAATTTGTTGTAAGATTTATTTTATTAAATACAGTCCACCAAATTAGTTTTTAATACTTGGTTATTATTTATTGCAAAGTTTACTAATGTTCTCAATTGGTTTTAACTGCAAAGATAAATTAATTCAATTTTCAAATAATATGCACAATAATTAGGAATTAGATTACAAGTAGGCATATTCGTAAAAAATTAATTTAATTTTAAAATTACCTCATCATGACTGTGAGTTCCTCATGAGTATGTGACGCTATATATTTTAGAATATCATTGTTTCTTCTGCATTTCAAACTGTTTGTCGCACACGCAAATTTTATTTTAAACTGCGCTTTCGTCCGACAGCTTCAAAATGGTTTGGATTGTCGAAGAAACCAAGCTAATAAAAACAATCTTTTTGTCGGGTACATAAAAAGTTCAAAATTGTTTTTACAGTTTTATTTCAATATTATACAGATATAGATGATTTTCCATGCTTGTTTGAAAACCGTACAAGAATTTGACAATTTTTTTGGAAGATTTAAAAAACCTAATGACACGAATAGTTCAAAGTGAAACTAAAAAATACTGCAGCAAATATTGCACTGTAAAGGGAATTTAGGAACGATCCGTGCTGTTTATCATCGTACATGACATCTTGAATCTCAATCAGGTTTATACTAATATTTTCGGGCGGTTCGACTAAACACATGGTACTTTCTATGGAACATATTTTAGATGCGTCTTCGGTTTCATTTGATTCAGTTGGTTTATATCCCAGACATTTACGTAAGGTTCCAAATAAAGACAACAACCATTTTTCTTCAGCTGCAATGAAAAGATTTTTTGTTACAGAGGAATTTTCAGTTTTTGCGACATATTTACTTTTTTCCGTTTCATTGGAGTACACTGAAATGGGATGGTAAATTTCGGCAGGATAGTAAATTTTTGTAGTTTGCAGTATTTCTGAGATTGTAATTTTTTGCCTAAAATTGAGCTTTCCCAATTTTTTCAAAGTAGAATTATCATCTGAAATTGTATTGAGAGTATCCAGAAAATCTAAAATGCTATTTGATTTTGTAGTATCTTCACTTCTGTACTTGATGAGAGCTTTCATAAATGGCGTAAGGTAATATGAAGAGTTACATTTTTCAATTTTATTTTCATCACCCTCTGCATTTTTGGATTCGTAGGCTAAAGTAGTTGTAGATACTTCTTTGTCGCACATATCTTGAATTTTTCCATCATTGACGTACAGTTTTTCGACGATTTTTTCACTACCTTCTGTCGTTGGGTTCGTAATTTCGTTGGTTATTTGATCCGAAATTAAATCTTTCTCGTCTTCCTTCTCATTCTCTTTCACTTCCGGTTTGCTAATTGAACGATTATTATCGCTCAAGCTAATTGTAGATATTTTTTTAACTGATTTTAATTTATTTTCAATGTCTTGATCGTGATCCAGTTCTTGTTTATTTAGTTCGTTTATAATTTCGTTAATAGATTCTACACGTTTTTCAATAATTTTTTGAACTTCTTCTATGTCGATTTGTTTGCTTTTCTCCGATTTCGAAATTTTTGGTTTGCTCGGTTTTTTATTAACTTTTTTAGCCAAATTCTTTAGCGTTTCGGATTTGGTTGGCGCTTGATATTGTTGCTGGTCGGCTTCTAAGTAGTCTACGGTTCTTTCCAATTTTTCTACAGAACTGTTTACGTCGGTAAAAAAGTGACTTTCGTTTGTCGAATTTGCAGAGGTTTCCTGAAAACTTTTGAACTGCTTCTTTGAATCAAATTGAAAAAATTTCGCTTCTTTTTTAGATAACTCGGATTTGGTATGCAACGTCGAAGAATCATTGGGCGTTAAAGGGTGGTAGTTTTTTCCTTTGTTATGCAAAACATTAACTTCTGCTTGCGAACCTTTTGAGTCTGCACATTCTTCAATTGTTTTGAGCTGTTTCGGTTCGACTTGACGAATCGTATCAAGAATTTGAATTATTTCTTGTTCGACATTGTTGAATGTTTCACTATGAGTTTTGTCGGGACTGGAGATGATGTCGATTATTTTAGTTTCGATCATTTCGATTACGTTTTGTATGTTATTTTCTAAAACGTTTTTATTGCTTCCCAATTTTTCAGGTTCTTTTTGTGGACTTTGATGTGAAGTGGTTCGGGGAATTATTGGTTTTCTACGAACTCTCGTTTGCGTTTTAGGTGTCGAGGGTCTGACTGTTTCGTTGGAAGTTTTTGAGAGGGTTTGCGATTTTGTCGTCAGATTAGGGGACGGCGGATGAACCACGTGATCCAATTTTGAACTGACACTTTTCTTGGGATTTTTTGTTGAAGTTAACGCAAGTCCAACGATATGAGTTGGCTTTTGATGCAGGTAATCTCTGAGATTGTCACCGAAGCTATGTTGAGGTTCAATCAAATTTTGTTTGGCCAAGAATGACATTAGATTTGATGCAGCATTAGTTCGTGCTTTTGGAAGGTTTTCGTTTTTCGGAAGTGACGCGCTGGATTTAAATTGGGCTTTGGGAAAGAGCGGTTTGGGCGATGATTTTGAAGTTAATTTGCAGGGATTGTTCAATGAATAATCACCGCTGTTACATTTTTGCGGCTTGTACGAAGTCGATGATTTATCCATCTTGAGATTTTCGAATGTCTTAATGGTTGCTGGCATGGCCGTAACTATGTTTGGATATTTTAGAGAACTGTCGCACATGTAAGATTGTAATTTTCCTATATCAGACGACGATGACGATCCGAACGAGAGTCGGCTTGATGTTTTCAACGTTTGTGAGTAATCCTGTTTACCACAGTGTGTTTCGTAATCTGACGAGGAAGTTTTAATCAAATGTTTATTTGGATTTTGATTATTGGCGTTATTGCTGGATTTAGATTTTAACTTACGAGAATTGGAAGTCTTGACTGACATTGAACTAATCGCGGAGAAGTTATTTTCATTAGGATCCGATATGTATGGACGCAATTTTTCTTTCACTTCCGCTGGCGCTTGTTGAGATTTTAAACTGTTTTCAACTGGTTTGGCCTTATTATAAGTGGTAACAAAAACGGGCATTATAGTATATGTTTTAAAATGACGATCTTCCAAATCAAATATGTAGGGACGTAGTTTAGCAATAATTTCTCTCCGTGCACTTTTTGGAGTATAACAATTGTTATTGTTCACTAAAGTTGTCTGTGCCACGACAACACTTTTATTATAACGAATGGAAGGATCTAACATGTATGGTTTTAGTTTCTCCGTAACTACTTCGGCCTCTGCGATTGTATTTCTTCTTTTCCGTTTATTCTTTGGGTTCTTCGTAGGTAATTTAGCCTTTTCCTTAGGTTTCTTTCCCGTTTTTATTTCCGGAGCGTCTTCTTTTGGATTTTCTTTTTTTGTTTTTAATTTTCTATGCTCGCTTAATGGTCTTTTCTTGACCGCAACGGGCGATGCAGACCTGGTTTTAGGTCTAACTTGATTTGCTCTAACCACTTTTGACGAATTAAGCGTATCGGGGTCTCTTTTCACAATTGCAGTACTTCTACCTGCATGTTCTGTTTGACAGTATTTATTACCGTTTCTTAAAGACTGATAGGCCGATCTGCACAATAAACAATTTGGAAAAGAACAATGAGGTAACGGAACTTGCACATTTATCATTTGCATGAAATATTGATTGGAACATGCATAAACCAACTTGTAGAGGAATGTTTTTTCAACTTTGATGCTACATTGATTCGTTCCGATATGGTCTTTGCGTGGATACTCAGGTTCTATTGGTTTAAGATCGGTTAAAGTAATTTCGTCTAAAATATCGAAGCAGTTAAGTCGATTTTTATAATTAACCGATAAAATGTTGCACTTTTTGGGTGGTTTGATGGTGTCGTCGGTTTGGACAATCGTATTTTCTATAACCACGCTACTTTTACTAGCCGCAAGTTTTATTACCGTTTCGGAGCCATCTTTCGATAGTACCACTTCTTTGGTCATCTTAATTTTCTTTTTGGTTTTGCTCGAGAACCATAAACTGTCGGAATACCTTTTTAAAGTTTTGTCCGAATTTTCGTTGTTGGCATTTAGCATTGCCTTGGACTTGGTACATAATGCAGTCAGTTTGTTATTTTTTTTATTTTCTTTTGAAAGTTGACAATACTGCGGACTGGTTAACGAAACTGTGTTTTCTGCTAAAACTTCTGAGTTTGCTGGAATTTTATTTATTTGTTTTTCGGGCACGTATAATTCTTCGGCAGTAATATGAACAGAGGTGTTGCTTTTCCTTTTTGCGCAGTGCTTGGTTTTATGTTTCCGAGGTTCCGGATATTCATTTTCTATTTCCAATTCTTGCACCATAATTGTGTGCAAATCGCGATGCGCTTCGATTCTTAATAAACACGTTTTGGTGGCTTCATCGTGCTCTTTTTCTTTTTCAATTTTGACCGCATTAGTTTTTGCGATATTTTCTGGTGAGCTGTCCGCATTCTGTTCTGCTTTTGAAGGGGTCAAATTGAGTAGTTCACCCAAGGAGACAATTTTGGGCAGCGTCGACATGGCTTGACATTTATTAGCGGGAATTGCGACCGAAGCTTTGGATTCGTCCGAGTATAATTCATCAAAGGAAGGTTTTACGTCAACTTCATGAGAGTGATTTATTAATGGATTTTCGCTTTTAGTTTTTGCAACCAGTGGCTGAACAACGTTCACGTTTTGATTTGGTTCTGAATTGCGCACCGTGCACGTATTGGGATGCGCTTTTAAATATTGATATTTCAACTCGTTTTCGTTAATTTCGGTCACTGTGCTATGCACTCGTTGTCGAATATCATCTATGCTGCATAAACTGTTTCGCAATACGGAACTAACTTGATCGTTCAGTTGCGATAGAGCTTGCTGAGCGGTTTTACGATATTTCACGCACGCCTTTGCCGTCTCGCTGGGTGTTGTGCAAGAACTTGCGATGCTCATATTTGAGTTTGAGTACGTAAGTTTTAATTCGGGTACAATTTTATCCGTAACTTTACATTCCGTCTTATCGCCCGCTGCCGAACTTTCTTCTGGAATTTGCTTCTTTGCCAAGTTTACTTTTTCGCCAACATTTTCTTTTTTAACTTTTTTCTCCACAGAGCTTTCATTGGTTTTGGTACTTTTCTTTACATCGACATCTTTTTCTAGACTTTTATTATCTTCTGTATTCAGATTCATACTATCATTTTGATGACATTCTATGTTATCGTTTTCTTTTGATGTATCCAAACTAATCGAATCGGAACATTCATAATATATTGGTTCATTTTCAGTTTTAGGAGGCGTTGGAGGTTTTTGGGCTAGCCTTTTAGATAGTGCGTTGATATTGATAATTGCTCTTTGAAAATTTCGATGAGCACATCTTATAGCTTTTTGAGGATTCCTTTTTAACCGGAGGTTACCTTTCTTCAACGCGTCTCTCACGCTCGGCGACTTCATTTTGGAATGATCTTCTTCCTGCTTGGTCTTCTTAAAAGGTGACTTAACAAGAGAGAATTTTTTTGCTTCAGCATCGCTTGTATTTTTTGAACCGTTTTTTGACTTTTTAGGCAGATCTTCAAATACATGAACCGCGTCATTTTTATTCGTCTTCCGGTTTAAATTATGTTTGTAATTTCCCAAATAGCTGACAGGGTCTTTCGATGTTGGCAAGTTCATAAATTGCTTGGCGATCATCATTTTGTTTAAACGACTGCATAAGCCAAATCGACTGACCGGTTTATTTTTGATATATTCTTCCACTTCTGACGACAATTTTAAATAATTTTTAATTATCTTTTTGAATTTTTTGCTGCATGCGGTAGTTTTGACTGACGGTTTACGACTGACTAATTTTCTCGAAGTATCCGAATCGTTTCTGAATATTCAAATAGTTTTCATAAATATATATAGACTAAAATTACAAATATTTTGTTTCTATTAAAAAAAGGTTAATATTTTTGTTAATTTTAAAAAATGACAAATTAACACTATATTTTTGACATAACGTAATAAACTTACTCATTTATTTCTACTGCGTTGTGATTTAGTACATATTGGTACAACTTTTTTGTGTTTACCAAGCCCATTATCTAATTGTCATGTTTGAAAGTAGGAAAATCGTCAACTATAAAATAAATTTTAAAATTTAGAAGAGATTCTGAAGTTTGATGTCAATCTAAATAAATAAAAAAAATCTTTATGTTTCTCCATTGGCTTTTATTTTATGTTCGTTCATGGCAAACTTCTACTATGTTTATATTCCGGCAAGTCTTTTTCGCATTCATCGTGGTTTCTATAATAAAGTCGGTTATTACAGATTTTTAGTGTTAACTCGAAAGATTTACGAGAAAATCTTTATGACCATTTTGTGGATAAAATTATCATGCACATGTCGATTATCTTGAAAAATTGTGACAGAACTAAAAACCTACAGCTTAGGGTTTATTTTAATTTTAATCTGTTTTTCACAAAAAATATCTTTTAATTTTTGAGACCAAAATTTCACTTGACTGCTTTTGATCTTTTCCTAAAAGTTTCTAATACTTATTTCGGTTTTCGGTCACCTCCCTCTCGTGACCGTTTAGATCGAATAATCGCGATACAACTGTATTGTTGTTACGCATCGGTAGAGATAATATTGCAATTAACTTTTAAATTTCCTGCTCTGTGCCTTAAATAATTAAATACGCTTTATTAGTGCAACCTAGTGATAATTGCCTGCATCCTTTGATATAATTTGAAACTAGAGAAATTATGCTGCTGGTTGGCGATAATTTCTCCAACTCCTGGGAATTACGAAATATACTTAGATCGAATCCATTTCGAATCACAGGGTGGACCTGTTGCTCCAGAATTTGTTCAAATATGTTGTTGTCAGGGCCGGCGCTAGGCACTAGGCAAACTAGGTACTGCCTAGGGCGCAAACGATAAAGGGGCGCAAACCAAATCGAAGTACAAAAATTAATTGCAGTGTCCACTGTTACTGTCGCTCTTTTCTGTTTCTTTCCTTCAAAAGTACGATAGAAAACCTTTAAATATTCAAAATTTAAGCATTCTTAAGAAAATTCTTATGAATTTTGAAAATCGACTTTTTGATGTAAATTTTATAAGTTTAAGTTCATTTTAGCTTTAAAAAATATTCACTTGACGGTACGTGTACGCTACGTGGTTATTAGAAACCAGAATTTAGGTGGGAAGAGAACGTGTTCATTCTACTGCATGTGGTTGCAGAGGAAACGACATTTGAGTTCCTAGATTATCGAGTTCATTTGCACTTCGAGTATTGTAATAATTCACACAGGGGTTGAGAAAACTGACCGGAATCGCCCGAGCGGTTAGCAAGGGCGTTTATAGCGTAGGTTTTCACTGCCCCTGACAATTTCAAATCTCGGATCTCAACTTTAGAATTTCGTCATTTTCGAGTTCGGTAACCCTATAGGGATGTTTTTAGCGAGTATCGGATCCAGGCACTCTAAAATCCATCATTTTTGATAATTTGAAAAAAACATAAGGTTCGTTAAGTAATTCTCACAGGCTCCATCTCCTGCCTGTTGTCAGTGACCAATGCTTTGCAGTTTGGTATAAAGAGGTTAAGTCAGAAAATGTAATGAAGTGCAATAATATTCTAATTAGGCAATTATGAATCCAGAATACATTTTTGAGTATTTTTTTATTTAATAATACATTGTTAAAACTTAAAATAAAATTTATTATAAAATATAAATACTTTAAAATGAATTCTTGAACCATAATTTCCTAATTTAAAATGGTATTGCACTTAATTCAAATTTCTGACTTAACCTCTTTATACCAAACTGCAAAGAATGGTATTGCACAATATAATGCAATAATGTAAGAATTTATTTTTGTTAATTTTGGAAAAACTACTTGACGATCCGCAAATTTTATTTTTTATATGAAACATATAGTTCATTATCTAATTCCCAGTGCAAAAATTTCGGCGAAATTCAAAACCGCATAAGATACAAAAATGTAAATGGGGGGGGGGGCACTGATAGATTTTTGCCTAGAACGTCAAATATCCTAGCGCCGGCACTGGTTGTTGTTTATACAAAATGAGAAGATCCGTATTTTTTTTCGGCTCAAAATCAGTCCCGTCCTCCGCTAGCGGCATTTTTATTTTGCCGAAATTTTTGCACTGGGTGGTATGGTCTATAATAGTACATATAAAAAATAAAATTTGCGGAATATCCAGAAGTTTTTCCAAAATTAAAAAAAATATTTTCTTAATGTATTTGACCTGGATACGACGACGTGGAGGTGGCTGTGACTTTCAACCGCGGCAGGCGATATTCCTTGCGTAGAACATCGTAGTACTTGATTTTAAATATAGAAATTTTTTGGGCCCTCTAAAGGGCTGCAGTCAGGTGTAGTCCCCACGAGTGCCGAAGGTGTAAAAATTTGAGTTTTTAAGATCAACAAGGTTTAAACGTTAAACATTGTTGAAGGTATTATTATAATGCAAAAATAACTACAAAATTCCAATGAAATTTTTACCAATTAAATGCTTTCAATAGCTACTACAAAGGAATTAAGTAAGCCTTAACTCATAATTTTAATATTCATGAGCGCTAGACCATTATAGCCTTTCTTCACTAGTAAAATTTCTTAAATAAGTCTTTATTCGTTTAAAACTAGAAAAACTTCTCTCGATATTATTTACTGTAGTCACTGGTAATATTGCAAATATTTTTAATAGGAATTTAATTTTAATAATATTTTTTATATTTCTTACTACTACACCGATTATTATCTTAACTATCTATACACTAATGTTTGATATATTTTTCAGATAGGTAATTCACTGTACGATGCGGAAGGTGCCAAGATCGTTCAAAAACTTATGGACAAAGCTAAGGCTAATAATGTACAAATTCATTTGCCCGTTGATTTTATTACTGCGGATAAATTTGCAGAAAATGCAGAGGTAGGTGAGGCCGATTCTACTACAGGCATATCTGATGGTTTAATGGGATTGGATATTGGACCAAAATCATTAGAGTTATTTAAAGAACCAATCGCTCGCGCTAAAGTTATCGTTTGGAATGGGTAGGTCCGGAAATTTGGCGTTTAGAACAAGTTATTTTAAAATTTTGGTTTTTAAAGGCCCGCCGGTGTGTTCGAATTTGATAACTTTGCAAAAGGAACCAAAGGATTGATGGATGCAGTTGTGGATGCCACAAGCAAAGGCTGTGTTTCTATTATCGGCGGTGGTGATACGGCCACATGTTGTGCCAAATGGAATACCGAAGATAAAGTTTCCCACGTCTCCACAGGAGGAGGTGCCAGTTTGGAATTACTTGAAGGTAATTTATTTACTTATTTATTTATTTACGCCGTAATTATTACTAAAAATTTTTAGGCAAAGTCCTGCCTGGAGTAGCAGCTCTATCAGACGTTCAATAAGAATTTAAGATCTTTTAGATGTTAATTCATAGGCTACCCATTGTATACTTGTTAATCCTAAAATTTAATAAAATTTGTTGTTTTTTCAGTTTCTTGTTTTTACTGCATCTAATTTTTGGGATCGTTTCGGGAAACAATATTACATTCACCTCAAGAGTGTTTGCATCGGGATGTATAAACCAAGGTTAAATGCGATGTTCAGATAAGAAAAAATATAACGAGACACATTTATTGTGCAAAATAATTTTACAATTTTGAACCAAAGACAATAATTAACATTACAGCATGCCGATGCAGTTATTACTCAACTATGACAGGAATAGAAACGTATTTTATTTATTAAATAAATTTAATTTTCCAAATGTAATAAAATTCAAAATTTTAAAAGGAAAACACGCAAATATAGTGCACATATTTCTTAATTTGGAGAAAATGGTCACGGGGGCTATCTTAGTATTCTTTTTTATTGTTATCTTAGATGTTATAGTTTCTGAATCTATTAACTTCATATTGCCTCCTTTAAGTGCTGGTTTTTTGGGAATTAAAACCGGCTGGAAGGTCATTTTCGGTGAGACTTGCGGTTGAGGTTTTTCGCTGCTTTCTGTTGTAACGATTTCCTTCACATCTGTTACAGCGCTTTCTACCTTTTCGGGAGTCACTTCTTTTAACACTTCGACTCGTTTAGTTGTGGTTATAATCCGTGTAGTAGAAAGTTTTATCTTGCTAAATATATTTTTACTTGTAATAGAACTATGTACGATATCAAAATCCTGGTTGCAATTAATTTCGTGTTTGTGGTCTTTGAGTTTTGAAATCAAGTTTAAGTCAGTTTCGCTTCGGTTTGTTCTACAGTATGCTATATTTTGCAAAGTGTTTCTACATTTCTCGCAATTGGACGAATAGCAGAACGAATGGGGTTCGTATTTCAGTAATTGCACCAATTTATTTTGTTCTGCATCTGCCATAAGTTTTGTATACAATGGATCTATTTTTACTAGATTTTCATACGAAGAGTTTACCATAGAAAAAGAGTTTATATCAAGCGATACTGTTTCGCTGGATTCGTTGGCACTGTTTTCTGATAACGTGATTATACTGGCCGCAGAGTGTTGAATTTGGGGTAGGTATTTTGCCATGGTTTTGCAATAATCGCAATTACACTTTTTGGCATTTGTGGAACCGTTTCTCATGTGTGCACGGGTCCACCAATATTCGGGTCGTCGTTGACACAATACAACTGTTTTATGACCGCAACATGGTTTTTTAGTCTTTTTCTTTAATTTCTCAGGAGTTTTTCTGTTTTTAGCAACAGTTCTTTTATTTGCATTTTTATCGGGCGCAAATAACTGAATAACCGACTTGATATCTACTTGCCGTGGTGGACGTACTTCTTCATATTCCGTGGTTTGCTTTAAGTTAGTGTCCAATTTAAATAATTCGATGAAGTCCTGAGAATTTGATTTTACGATAAAATCATTTTTATGTGCGGAAGTTTTATTTTTTTTTATTGATGGTACCGAAATGGAAGAATGGAAAACCGAACTTGAAATATGAAATAGCGTGTCTTTGTACGACAATATAAAGGTTAAACTAGATTTTTTCGTTTGAACACAATTTAGTTTTTGCTTGAAATTTTTTAGGGTGGTATTTTTATGGGTCGTTTTTCTTTTGGGACAAATGTAGGATTTGGGCATTCTGTGATTCAGTTTCGTGATGTCAAGTATGCTGTGCACGGCAGCTAAAGATGTCCACGAAGTGCTTTTCATTGGTCGACAGTAAGCAATATTAGGGTTTTGCTTTATATAAAATGTGTGTTTTGGTTTGGATGATGCCGGTTTCTCATTTTCTTTCACAATTTGTCGTTGCAAATTTTCTTTACTTCCAACAACTTTAGGTAACATTTTTATTTCTTTAGTGGACTGTTTGTTTTCGGGTGCCAGCAACGTACCCGAGGGATTTTTTACGGTTGGAGGACTTGCTTCCTTTGCAATAACTTGAATTAATTCTTTGATTTGGGTAAGCTGCGATTTAAAGTTCGTTGTTGAGTTCCTGGGGCCTGATGTTCTATTTTCAATTACTTGAGAACTTTCTTCATTTGTGATTTCGTGAATTAATTCTTTGATCTTGGACAGTTTCCTTTGTGGCAGTAGATACCTTGCATCTGACGACTTTTTCTCCACTGCATGAGAAATTGCTTCGTTTGCAATAATTTCACTTAATTCTTTGATTTTACTTTTGGATGCCTCCTTTTCGACAATTTTTGTTTCTTGTAAACCTTCCTTCTCTTCCGGAGGAGATGAAAATAATAAAGTTTTTCCTGTCGAGTTTTGTTTGGTACTTTTATCGCTCGTTAAAGGTGGAGATGTACTTGGTAAAAAAGGGTCCCGAACTATTTCGATCCATTCTGGTTTTGACGAAATACGATCTTTTGAAATGCTTTTGGATTTTATTATGGGCGGAGACGTATATGGTAAATAATCGTCTCTATGTACTTCATTATCTTCTGTTTTCGATGTCGTTTTTGATCGAATACGAACTTCCTTGTTTTTTAAAATGTTTTTTGATTTTGATAAAGGCGGGGACGTGTACGGCAAAAAGTTATTTCGAAGTGCTTTATGCTGTTCTGCTTTGGATCTATTACGATTTTCTTTGTTTTTCAAAACATTTTTGGAATCGGTTAGAACTGGAGACGCACATCGTAAGTAATCCTTTTGATGAAACCCATTTTGTTCTGTTTTTGAAACAGAGTATGGGTTAACAGGAGTAACATAATTTTTAGAAAACTGTTTGGTGTTTTGCCAAAACAGTTTAGCTTTGGCTTCAATCGAAGTTTCCTTCTGTTGTGATTTCTTTTTGTCTGGGTTAATTTTGCCAAACGATGCGTTTGTACCTGGCGGTGTAACGATGGTAGTTTTACTTTTATAATTTTTTTGCATATTGCTTTTTTTGGGTAAGCAATATGGCGAAACTTCATCTTCAGAGGAGTTTTCAAATTTTCGTATTAACTTTTCTATATATCCATTAAGTTGTTTTTCCATAGATGTAACAGTTTTGGGTTTTCCATTTGGTTCTAGTAATTGAATGCTAGAATTAGGTTCTTTGATAACTCTTATTTTATCATCATAATGCGAAAATAGGGACTGCCGGTTGGTGGTATTGACTGCATCGTCTCTTAATGATTTTGCATAACTTTCATTCTTTTTAACATTTTTTATCAACTGTGATTTGATGGAATTTTTAATTGCGCCCCGATTATTATTTACATTTAAAATTTTAGATTTCACTTTAGAACTTTTAATTTTGCTTTGTTCAGCGTTATGTAATTTTTTCGAAAATTTTTCAGCCTGTTTTTTATTAACTTTTGTGGAATTTTCTTGATCAGTTTCTGATGGAGTATGATCAACGTTATAAACCAAGTTTCGTAAATATTTTTTTGAATTGTTTCCATCTACATATTTTGGCGATTCTTCGGTCCTGCAATTAAATATAAAAATTGGGGAAAATTTTTGCTGAAAAGTACTTACATAAATTTACCATTTGCGTAAATTGTATCACTCAAATCTATTCTTTCCGGAATTACATGTTTTTGGAACGATGAGTTTCTGACAGATTTAAATTTTGTGGTTGATTTTCGCATCATTCCATTTTGTGGATTTAGTTTATGAAAATCAAAATACTTGTAACGAATTTGATCGTTCCGTAATTCTTCGGGGAACTTATACGACATTTTAAATTAAATTTCCATTTCACAACAATTTTAATTAAACTTTGAATTTTAGACTGACATACCAAAATTTTGTTATAATAATCAATGTATTTGTTTGAAAACTAGCATTTGTTTAAATTATTTTTAACAAAATTATACCAGTAGAAGTCTTCATTTAACTGTTAATTCATTTATGTGGGACAATATTAAACAATACAATTCGAATTATTTTTTTCTTGCACCCGAGTTTGAGAGTTCAAATCGCCTTTAAAATTTAAATTTTAATATAGCAATTCCAATATTAGCTTTTTACCTCTAAAAAAATTACTTTTTGAAAATATAAACAAAAAAGTTTTATGAAATTTTTATACCTTTACTTTTTCATAATTTTAAAATACAAGGTTTTTTTTTACCTTTTTTAACTCTAAAATAGTACATTATGCACCAAGGGAATAAAGTGATCCTTTTTTGGCCTGAGGGTAAAGGTTTGTTTGCACGAGGCGTAGCCGAGGGCAAAAATTACCCTCAGGCCAAAAAATTCACTTTATTCCCGAGGTGCATATACTGTTTTTTGCAATTGCGGGAGGTAAAGTACTTACTTTGACAATAATTACGAAATTTTAATTAAAATTTGTTCAATAAAGCACGTGGTTGATAGTACCAAAGTAAATGAAGCATAATTGGTTATATTATTATTGCCAACTAGAATTTTTTCACTAAAAGGTACTAAATGGTTCAGTTACATTTGTGCCTTTGAAGGAATAAGACGTGTCAAAAGGCTAAAACGTTGAAGTCGTTGACCATGTGGTCGCAGTATTCTCTAATCAAGGCGGTCACCAAATTGGAAAATAAGATTGACATCGGCAATTTCCACAAGTTATCCGCTTTTATGAAGCGGAAAAACGAAGGATATGTTCCGAAAAAATCGCGCGTCGTAACCTCTGACCACGTGGTAAAATTTTTAAAAGGGCGCCTCGTGAGAATTTTTTTGTAGCTAAAGTAAGTGCTTTTTATTTATTTACCAATTTATTTCACTGTAGGTTGCACTAATATTGGAATCACAAATTACGGTCAAGTTAACATAAATATAAATGTTACAAAAAAATGAGAATTAAATTGATAATAAAATCTGGTGACTTCTTTTTTGCCCGGCAGTAACTTCTTTTTTACCCGGCAGTAACTTCTTTTTTGCCCTAGGGCAAAAAAGTACCTCTTTACACCCGCAAATCAGGGTCTAAAGTGAGTACTTTACCCCCGCTATTGCAAAAAATAATTTTTGATTTGATAAAATTTGTTTTTAGATTATAAGATTATCTAACTTTCAAAATAATTTTTTTTTTGATTTATAGGCATATTTTAATTTCTAAATTTAACAAAATCATATCGAAAAATATGAAACTTTTTTGAATTTCAGAATTCAAGTTCCTTTTAGTCATTGAACTCTATAAAAAAAATTTTTTAGATTATAGGATTATTTCAATTTCTAATTTAAATTTTGAAAGATAACGAATTTTTTATGTTTATTTTCTTTAAGATAAAAATTCAAATATTTTTAGCTTTTTTAGTTCAAATTCTTAAATCTTAATTTGTAATTAAAAATGTCATTTAATTATTAATATTATTGGAATTTCAAAATTCAAATTTTCATTTAGCTTTTTTACTCGGTATAAAATATTTTTTGAAATTATAAAATTTTTGTATATTATTTGTATTTTTTAAATTTCAGAATTCAAGGTAGATATTTATTAGCCTCTTTGCTCTATAAAAAATAATTTTTGAGATATAAAAATCTCAATTTCCAATTTAAAATTAAAGCATTTTGGGGTCGTTCATAAATTACGCCACGAAATTTTAACCATTATTCTCCCCCCACCCCTCCATCGTTTTACTTCGTCACAAAAACCTAGACCCCTCTCCAAATATTACTTGAAAGACCATAATATTTCATTATTTTTTATTGAGCAAAGCAATTTTAAAAAACGTTACAATTTTAGAAATCCCGCTCCCCCACGATTGCATATCATCACGAAGGTCCGAACCCCTGCCCCTCGGACGTGACGTAATTTATGAACGACCTCTTTGAAAAATATGAAATTTTTATTAATTATTTTTGAATTTCAAAATCAAAATTTTTGTAATTTCTATATTCAAATGATTGTTCCATGATTTTAAAAATTAATTAACCCTTTAACGGTAAATAATGAGATAGTTTTAATTAATTAATTCTCTGCCTCCCTCCACTTGATCTTCAAGTGCAGGAGATGGCGGTCAGGGCTGCTTTCAGACTACGCGGCTGGCAGCTATGGAAAGACAGGCGGAAAACTGTGGGGCACATGCGGATTCTACCGCATGTACAGAAACCTACGATTACGACATATATGTCTGTTCTCGGATGGATCCAAAAACAATGTTGGCTCAGGTGCAGGAATATCTTCCGCTGAGCTTGAGACAAACATGAGCATACCGCTGGGAAAGTATACCTCGGTCTTCCAGGCTGAACTTATGGGCATACTGCACTGCGCAAGAATAGTTAAGGACAAATGCATCCGCAACAAAAATATACGAATATCTACAGACAGTAGAGCTGCTCTTGTGGCACTTAGGAGCCACAAGGTCACCTCCGGTCTGCTGCTCGAATGTATGCAGACACTGAATGAGATATCAACTCCAAACAATGACCTTACCCTTCACTGGATTAAAGGACCCCAAGGAAACGAGGGTAACGAAAGAGCAGATTCGCTGGCGAAAAACGGTTCAAACAGCCTTCTGCGGCCCCGAACCGATGATCGCATCATCTATAAAAATCTTTGATACTCCCCTAAAACAACATATCCTAAATCTGCACTCCCGCAGATGGGAAAAAGGGACTGAATACAGACAAGCAAGGGCGGCCAAAAAATCACCCTCAAGGAAGCATTCCAAATACTATTTGAAATTATCCAGAGTCAATCTACGGGCAATTGCAGGGATACTAACTGGACACTGCAGATTAAACAAACATCTAAACATATTGGGCATCGTAGATAGCCCAGTGTGCCGAGGATGCAACGAAGCAGATGAAACAGCTGACCATGTGCTATGTCACTGCCCAGCCTTATCGTCAAAAAGAGATTCCATGTTGGGGGACTTCTGGCCCAGCATGGCCAGAATCAGCGAAACCCCGCCCGCCAGGATTCTTGAGTTCATCATCCGGTTGGGGTGGCTTGAGGAATTATGGGACGGGGTCGCTGCAACGGAGGTAGTACAATGGGCCCGATTAAGTGGCCTAAGTGCGCGCGAGGTGTAAACCTTGCCTTCCATACCATAATCCAGAATCTAGAGATAAGGAAACATGGCAAAATAAAAATAGAATTTAATTTCAATTGTCTACAATACATAAAACAATAAAAAATGAAAATACAATAATTGTGTTTGTGTTTATAAAACTTAGCTCATAAATTATTCTAATTTAGAAATTCATTTCTATTTAAAACTTAATTTAAGTTTAAAATATTCATTCGGAATACGATGGTTTCTGCTGATCCTCATCTAAACATTCCTGAGTCGTCTCGTCTTCTTGATATTCTAATGTAGAATTTCTAGATTTGATATGGATGAATCTGAAAAATATATTTTGTTTTCTCCTTTCAAATAATACGACACAATATTGAGTAAAAAATTTTAGCTTACACGAAAATTAATAATACTATTATTTGTGATGCTATTGTAACATAAAAAATTGCAGGTGGATGTGAGTCGAGAGTTCTTTTATAAACCTGATTGTATATGGTTCCGGAAAAAATTGGAACTGCATTATCCGCGGCCGATAATATGGAAAACACTTTTCCTGAAACAAGTTTTCAATAAAATACTTGCCGATCGTTTCAATTCAAGCTTACCTCTCTCGACGGCTGGCACCATTTTTGAAACAACGGAACGAATTATTGGCGCTACAACGGGCCCCAATGAAGCAAATGCACCACCAAAGTATATTAACCAAGTCGTAGTGGTAGTTGCATAAAATATTCTAGCAATACAATGAAAAACGGCTCCAAAAATGGCTATAATAGTGTCCTTGAAACCTATTAGCTTGCTCATGATGGGAACGGCGCATAACAAAACGACATCCTGTATTGCTGATTGGTATGTGCGAAAAGTGCTAATATCAGTTACTTCCCAATGTAATACATATTGGAAATAAAGATAGGACATTGAACGTTCGTCTCTTTGGAAGGTATAGCACGCCATTGCCAAGATAAGCAAAAGCAAATAAGCGCGGTGATTGAATCGCCTCTTTTTGAAGATGGTTTTCGACGTTTCAACTACATATTTGTAGTCAAAGAAATCCGTTAGTATGTTTTTGGCCTCGCTTAATGGTTTTTGCTTTTCATTTGTTCTCCATTCCAGTCGCAACAGTGTGTAAATAATTGCCAGTGCCAAAAGGCTAGCGTTTATGATGAACATAATGGCGTAGGATTTGTTGGTGACACCGAATAAATAGGAACCTAGTGCAATTCCAGTTGGCATGGTGGCAAGATAAGCTACTTCCATTAAGGTCACTCGTAGAGTCCTGCTTTCAGGCTTGGTAATATCAGATAAATAAGAGTATGCGGCGGCAAATATTGCTACGTCGGCTCCGGTAATTGTCATCGGCAGCGTAGCCGTATAAATTACATACTCAACTGGCCAGGTGTCTTGCAGAGCGTTAACAACGATCATGGAAGAATAATAAAATTTTCCAAATAACCCCATAAGTAAAGGAAGTTTTCTTCCACGCTTGTCAGACCATGCACCCATGAAGAGCGCCAATATTATTTGACCTCCATGACCCGCAATATCATTCCACTGATGAAACTCTGATACAGTCAACTAGAAAGAGATGGTATTTTTAAATATTTTTATAAACAAATTATTTTCACATACCTGAACCACGCGATTATATTCGATAGATTCATTTTTAGCAATGTTATTGCAGATGCTATCATTAAAGTTATGATTCACTCGACATGCTTTATCAACGAAAAATGCTTGTTCAACAATTGAAGTGGTCATAAACGCCAGCATGTAAAGAACTAGAGTCGGTTCGACTGTTATTAGCGATACGAATTCTTCTATTCGAATTAGACATTCTCGAAAACCCATCTGCTGACAAAAATGCAATAAAATAAATAGTAATTACAAGTCATAAATTGCATTATGTTACATTGATATCCGTATATTTTAACAATTCTTAATCTTTTTTTTTTTTAATTTTTCAATTTTAAATCGGCATTAACTAAACTTAAAGGATAGGCCAATGAGTTGGATAAAAAGCACCAGAGAATGCTTGAAAGGAGAGCACAGCGCTCCCACGATTATCAAAGGCGACGGCTAAGAGTCCTAAAATTACTCAGGTTCTTCAGATATTGGGCCGTGGACCACGAACCAAAGAAGATCGTTTCAATAGGTGTTGTAGGACTTGATCGAGTCTTGTACCAAGGCAAGCTTGACCCAGGGCGATACATCATACCTTGTTCTTTAGGAAAAGGTTTAACGATGAAAAAAGATCAGGAACAGCACGAAAGCGGCCAAAGCGCTAAATGGCTGCTCCGCAAAGAACAAGAAGTAATCCAATCTTTCCCATTTACATTTTATACGACTTTATTCTTATTATTTGTAAAAAATCCTTTGAAATATACACCTGGTACTGTCAGATTCGTTAGCCTTATGGGAGTTTTTGAAACGTTGGGTATAATTCAAAAAATAATAATAGATGACCGTTTACTATGTTAAAGGCAGGTTAAACGTAGGTTTATTTAAATTGAATAGAATGCTCGATTTAGTAAATTGGTGAAGTTAAAAAATACAACACCGAAGTTTAAGAAATTCAATAGAAATTAAAAAAAATTGAAATTTAATCTAATTGGTGACGCATAATATGATTAGACGAACAAAAATTCTTTATATTATGTTATCACTAAAAGTAGTGAAATCAAATAACTAATAACTGTTAATAAATAATATATTATTATATTAAAGAAAGGTTTCCGTTGAGGGAAATTAACCCCCCCTTCTAACGAAATTTAGCTCCGAAACAATGACAGTATAATTTAAGAGTATTTTATGTAATTTATTTCTAGAATTTTACAAAAATTTAAATAATTACTAGCATTCTACACTGAACCAAAAGCTGTTATATACAATGAAAATTCAATAAAAGTTTCAACCAATGAACTAAAATTCACTATATTTATGATAAATTACATAGTATTAATGAAAGAAATTAATTATTTTTATAAAGGGTTCATTGTATTTATGATTTTTTTACTGTTTTAATAAATTCCTTCATTGTATTTATCAAAGATTTTTAAATGAATTTTGGTTGAAATTTTTTTCAGTGTAGTAGTTTATAAGATTTCCGTATGTATGAGCAAATGTAGATTTTTCTTGCCGAGCTTGTGAGATTGACGAACGAAAGGCGGAGGGAGTCTGAAAATTAAAGAATAAAACGTGAAAAATAATTATTAAATTTTTACTGACAACAGGCAGCACTAAAGTAGTACTTTAGCTCCGGCGGAGCAAACCACTTTACTGCCGGAGGTTCAATAATGACACCACTGAAAAAAATAGTTGATGAAAAATTCATTATTTTTGTGCCGATGAACAAACTTCATCTTATTGGCGAAAAATACATAATAGTATTCATGAAAATATCATTGTAAATTGTTTTTCAGTGCAGTTTAGAATATGATTCGAAGATTTAAAAAAAAATCCAATGTACAAGTGAAGAAAATCTGAGGAAACCCAGAGAAATCTGGTTTTCAATTTATAATAATAATGTAGTTTTAATTTTACTGTATGCTACGCCACTGTACATATCACGAGTTTTTTTTCTAACGGCTGTGAACGTGAAGTGATGTAACCTAATTCTTTTCATTATTAAATTATGTATGTAGGTATACCTAATCGATACTTATTTTTCGATATTATTCGATTGTTTATTTTTCATAATATTATAAAATAAATTAAATATAATTTCAATAATAAAAATACTCGATGAAAAATTTAAAATGTTGTTTAAATTGTGTATCAACAACAGACATCAACACAATAATTACGTTAGTAAATAATAGTTAATTGCAACTGGATTTTATTTGTTAATACCAGCTCTTACCTTTATGACCTTGAAATTTAAAACACATTTTTAATTTTTATACAGTAGGTACATATTAATTCAAAATCTTAGAGTCACGTGCGATATCATATGTTATCAATAAACCCGAATAGAATCAACTACTGGGCTACCGTTTTTATATGAGGAACCAGTGACGTCACATAATTTTTAACAATCTTTACAAAAATTTAACATAGATAATAATGTATGAAGAAATCAATGACGTAAATAACTTGGATCTATTTACAACATATTATATTGCACCATGGCCAATTTATTGATTATTATCGACTCAATTTGAAAATGCATCACAATGAATGACCCTCGAGCATCGATCGGTTTTGGTTATTCATTAACCACCCTCAGGATGCAGTGCCAACTAAATTTGCAAAATCGAACTAAATATTATAAAATTATAAAACGAATAAATTATGCATATTTATTTACAATCAGGCCCAAAAGCACACTTTCAACATTCCTTCCTTAGCTAGTTTATTATTAAAACAATCGGAGGTACCATTCTAATCCAAACAAGCAATATAATTATGTCAAATTGCATACTAACAAGATTCATGACAAAGAAAACTGGCAAATTGCTGGTAAAAAGCTGATAAATTGCTGGTAAAAAGCTGGTAAATTGCTGGTAAAAAGCTGGTAAATTGAGCGCGAAGTCGGTATCCATTAAGTTCACATTTGACCAATTAGGATTAGTAGAGTGCAGTCAATTTGCGCTGAGTGCGCACTCAACTTACCAGCTAAAAGTGCTATAAATGTTTGTTTTGATTTACTCGGACTACAATGTAGGATTTTGTTAAACAACTTACCGACTTATTAACTTACACTGTTTAGAGTAAAAAAAGCCGTAAAATTTTAAACTACAATAGCGGTTAGTGATGCCCACATTTACACTACAATGTAAAAATAAATGCAAATTATTAAATTTACTAATAATTGCTATAATACATTTGCTGTTGTTACTACCCAATTACTACAACAGATTGATTAATTTAACAATGAGCACTTAGAAAATTCGAGAGGCTATTCAGAAAAAAATTATATCTTATTCATTATATTAAAATTTTATAAATTAATCATATCATAATCATAGTCGCGCCAAGCCAAGCAGGGGGTGCATATTATTACTTCCACACGGAGTCTCAGCGGCGGTAGAGAGTTTTAATGAAATTTAAAAATTGGAGGGAAAGTACTAAAGTGGATTCGGAAAAGTACAACAGATTTTAATTTGCCACAACTATAGCTGATTCCTGCTCCGGAGATCGAGGATCCTGACCTTATAAATATTATATTTTGGTAAAACGAGTTAAATAAACGATAATAGATTAAAATTATTAAATCTTTAATATTTCGGCACTGATTGTGCCTTCATCAGAAATTTAATAATTTTAATTATTTATCGTTTATTTAACTTGTTTTATTTTAATTTAATTTTATATATATATTTTCACGAGTTGATAATATTAATTAATTATTATATTTTGAATAAGAAAAACTTTATTTATATAAAAATGTTTTGCTTGAATTAGTTATTATTAATGTAAAAAATTACTTACATCGCATTAATTAATTGATTCACATATAAAACCACGTTTTATTAATTGATGTTAATCATAAACATGAAATTCAGAAACTGAAAAAACAATAGGCGATTTCGTTCTGCATACTTTGGTGTCTACTTTTTTGGTTTTCTACTTTTATACTATTTTATCGTAATATACTACCTATTGTATACCTATCATATAAAAGCAAAAGTTGACTAACCACAAATCGAAACACCAAATAAAAATGTGAAATAATTATATACCTAAACACTTAAATTGAACTTTGTCTTGTATACGTAATCCATGCAGTGGCGGTTACCAAGAATAAAATAACAGAAATTTTATATTTATCGCTTTTAGAGATAATTTAATATGGTTTACAAAATAATTAATATATTGTGATCAAAATTGCAGTTTCTCCAGGTTCGATATAAATAATAATTTTCGGCGATTTTTAAATTCAAAATATTTCATTTGATCGAATTTTTTATTTTTTGGAATGAAACCTATCGTTTCTATTCCTAACGAGGGTTACTGTCAATCTTCTACGCTTTTTTCTTTCAAAAGTACGATTGAAAACCTTTAAATATTCTGAAAGAGCAAATTTTAAGTTTTCATATGAGGTGAGAATAAATAAAATCGGCCCAACGGTTACTTCACAATTTAATTTTTAAAATCGACTTTTTGATGTAAATTTTACAAGTTTACGTTCATGTTATCCATTCAATTTCCGGTCGGTGTGCGGTGCCTGGATCTAGCGATCCAGATCCCATCGGGCGGCTCCGGGTGGTTTTCACAACCCCTGACATTGGAAAATCTCGGATCCCAACATTCGAATTTTGTCCTTTTCGAGTTCTGTTGCGCCCCGGGGGATGTTTTTAATGAGTTTAGCGCTTGTCAAAACGGCTCGGAAATCCTTGGAATTCCTAGTCTTGTGTACACAAATTTACATGATATTTATCCCCGGTTTGAATAGAAAATTATTTCGACTTCTTCAGTCCTGCTCAAAGTCCCCATAATAAACAAAAATTGTTGAACGGGACGATAGCCAGAAGAGAAAATGTGTGGGACAGGGACAACGGAGTTCTCTCTGCCATAAAAACGTAGATAGAGTAGGATAAATTGAAAAGAAGAGGTAGGTTTGAAATGCTTTCTAAATAATCCTTATGAAAAATTTTGAAATTAAATTAATGGACGTTCTTTAACAGAATATTGAGTTAGTATACGAAAGCAGATATAAAGAATATAATAAAAGCTCACCGTAGATCACTCTAAATTTTATAATGCATTACACTGCAAACCTTCATCCATCTATAAATATTTGATGCTACAAACTAAATAACTGACCCACAGAAGTCACCTGATTGTCGTGATGTAATTTAGTTTTATGATATAATAATTATACTAAAATTAATTTTTATGTTTCGTAATTAAAATTATGGAGTATTATTTATATAATATAATATTGTTGTTCAGTAACAAAATTATTATATTTGATTTATTATATTACCTACCTACTATCTTCAATTTTGCGAAACGGCGACGGCGAAAAGGCAACCTGGAAATCTCCCAATCCGCAGAACAGCAAGAAAAATTTTCTCTGATAGAAAGTAAACAAAATAATAGCTTATGGGCCCAGGCCAAGGGAATGTATTGTAGATTGCTATGGGATTTTACACATTTAGCTGTATGTGTGTAGCAGATGTTTTACTTTACGCTTCTATTTAGAAGCCATCTTTAAATTTTATATTCCAATTGACAATTTTTATTATTTTTTATATACTGATGTTATTTTCTTCTATCTGCTTCTTCGTAAGATCTTAATTTCTTTAATTTTTAATTTTTCTTCCGTCCCAAGGAACCGTTGACATATCTAGAGCAGACAGGTAGCTTTTTATAATCACTTCACCTGTTCTTGAAAGCGCTGAGTATCTACACCTATGCGAAGAAAGAGGCGGGATGGATCGTTTAATTTTTTTTAACAATGTAATCCGAAAGCACTACCGAATTAACACTGACTGAGACTGAATATAAAATTGGTAAATTGAAGAAAACAAAAAATTACAAATACGAAGAAGAAAAGGCTTTATTTAATTAAAATTAATAAATTCACCATCATATATTTTTAGAATCTTTGGATTATTTTTTTCAAAATTTCGCCAGCATTATTCAATTTCTCTTGTTTCTGTAATAAAAAAATGTGGTCAGTAAAATATATTCAATAAGTTAAAAATCATATTATACCTTAACGAAGCAGAATCGGACAAAATTTTCTGCCAACTTTTTGTGTTCCGCACTATAAAATGCAGTAGGAGGTATTCCTTGCACTCCGATCGTTTTGGTTAACCATTTTGTAAACCGATAGTCATTTTGATTGTCATTTTCTTCGCTCAAATCAATACGCGATTCTAAAAATTAGAAGAAATTATAACCGGCACAATTTCGAGTTGAAAAAAAATTACCCAATGGTGACCAATCTGCCAGCATAAAATATCCACCTTCGGGCAACATGGGTTTCATACCAACGTTAGTTAGAAATTTAGCCATAAAGTTTCTCTTGTTTTCCATTTCATGGGCCATTGCAACGAAATAACAATCTTCTTGGCCTAAACGTCCTAGAACATCTTCAAATCCAATAGCGATGGCTTCCTAAAATGGAATTAACAATTCCGTTTATCAAATCAACACAAATAATTACCTGTATGGGAGTACTACAATCGAAAATTGTATGTCTGTGTACGATCTCTAAATTACGTAACAAATTTTCTGGTCCATAAGCCCAACCCGTTTTCCAACCGGTTATGCTAAACGTTTTTCCAGCCGAACCAATCGTTATAGTTCTTTCCCACATGCCTGGCAAAGATGCTAAAACAAGAAATGAAGAATTCGACGTAGTCGGTAGGTTTGCAACATTTACCAATTCTTATATGTTTGTTGGGTTGGAAAACTTGCCATTCGTACACTTCGTCAGAAATGCATAACACGTTCCACTTTTTACACAAATCTGCAATTTCGGTCAACTCTTCCACGTTAAACACTTTGCCAATGGGGTTGTGAGGCGTGTTTATTATAATTGCTTTAGTTTTGGAATTAAAAGCATTTTTTAGTTCATCCGAATCTAAAACCCAATCGCTAGCTTTGGGATTCGTAACGGTTGCATTCTAAATTTGTTTCTCATATTATAACTATAGAACGTGGAACTTGTAAATTATGAACTTACCAATCGTAAAGGTACATATTTGGGAATTCCACCGGCGCATTTAACCATGGATTCGTAGCAATCAAAGTATGGTTCTATTATAATAACTTCGTCACCAACTTCAACGTGACCTGATATTGAGGTATAAAGAGAGCCGTATGCTCCGGATGTTACTAAAATATTGGCAAAAGGATCTATGTCTCTGTTCAGCAATCGCGAATATAATTTTGATAGGACCTTCACCAGACGGGGATGTCCCTAAAATAAAAATTTTCGAATCTTTTCTTTATTATTACCATTTTTTACTTTTGTTCTGGTGGCCTGATGCAAAGAAATGTCGTCACTGTTGGCTACTTGTGCCAAAGCTTTAGTGAGGTGTGGTGGAGCTGCATAATCAGGACATCCTTGTCCTAAATCCAATGGCTTGTAGTCGAGCGAAAGCTTAAGATAAATTTCCCTGTAACAATATTGGAATGTGACCGTTAAAAGGAAAATTGCAGTATTATAAAATTTACCAAACATTTTCTTCTTCGCCTTTATAACGTTCTGGCAGATCAAACTTATTGTTTGGAGCCATTTCTGCAAACTAATGAAAATGATAATTGAATTTTTATCTTTTTTTTTATCTAGAATAACCGTCGTAATTGCGATTTATCTGTATAATTATTTATTCCAAGTTGAAGTAGTAATATATTAATTGGAAATTTACCTACAATAAGCGATAATGTTAATATCAATGTTGAGTGGTTTGAATAAAAAAAATCGAATGTTTAGATAACTTACCCATACAATGTACAAAAATATAATGCAATAATAATGTAAAAGTATCTTTAGATTTCGATAGCTTTATTTTTGTACTCGGAAATAAATAATGATGTCGCACAAAAAATACTAATAAATTAACTAATTAAGTACGATAAAAAAATATATAAATAGGTATAATAAGTTAGTATAAGTAATATTCATTATATATTATAATTAAGATAAATTAAGAAAAAACTGTTGTAATGACGCTTTGCGACTAATTATTGAAATGTGTATAAAAAATGCTCAACTTTTTTACTTTTAGAGTAGGTTAAACCAAAAATTTAAGATTAACCAATGATATTTCAAAAAAACAAGTTTTCAACGTATTTCATTGGCTAACCCAAACTTTTTGGTTTAACCTGTTCTCTGAACAACTGGACTTAAGAAATTTAAAAACATGTTGTACAATCTGTTGTTGTACATTTCTGCTGGCGTCCAATTTACCTGGCTACATAAAGTACCAGCGCGAGGATAAGTTTAAGTAAGCCAAAATTTAGTAAATCAGGGAATTGGTTGTCAGCAAAAAATGCAGAAGGTGATAGACAGTATTAAAACACAATAGTACAATGCAAACAAAATTTATTAATCGCAGATATTTTTATTAATTGGTGCCTGTTTTCCACTCCTTCAATAATGCCGCAGCTTTCTCCAAACTCTTTTCGCTCTAAAAAAAAGAAACAAAGTAGTTTTGTGTTTAAACTTTTTTTTTTAAACTACCTTAACAAAGCAGAACACAATGCAGCTTTCGCAAGGGGTTTGGTTTGAATCTCCATAAAATGCACTCATTGGAATGCCTTGAATTCCTATATGTTTTGCCATCCAGTGCGTAAATTGACAATCTTTTCTTCTGCTGCTTTTTTCTTTTGAATTGGCAAGATGTTCTAAAATTAACAAAATAAACGCAATTGAAATTAAATAAAACAAATTTTTAACCTAAATTTGTCCAATCGGCAATCATAAAACATCCACCTTCTGGAAGAATTGGCTTTATTCCAATTTCAGTTAACACTTTAAACATAAAGTTTCGCTTGGCTTCCAGTTTGGAATTAAAAGAAGAAAAATGGCAATCGGCCGAATTTAAGCGAGATAATTCCTTTTCAAAACCAATCGCAACTGCTTCCTGTAAAAGTTTATATTTTAGAGTTAAATTTTTCCTTCCAGATTCTACCACGTACTTGGATAGGCGTTGCCGGAACGTAGCCGCAAGTTTGATGAACCATTTGTAAATTTACGATTAATGTTTCTGGACATAAAACCCATGCTGCTTTCCATCCAGTTGTATTAAAAGTTGCATCGGCCGAACCTACTGTTATGGTTCTTTCCCACATTCCAGGCAAAGTGGCTATTAAAAAATGGTCAATGGACTGTTTATAGATTTTTGAAAAATTTACCAATTCTTTGATGTTGATAAGGTTTGTACACTAGCCATTCGTGCGATTCGTCGGAAATACAAATAACGTCCCACTTTTTACACAAATCCGCGATTAATTCCAGTTCCGAATTGGTGTACACTTTTCCTAATGGATTATTAGGGTTGTTTAGTATTATTGCTTTAGTTTTCTCGTTAAATGCCTTCGATAGTTTTTCTGGATCTAGTACATAATCACTGGAAGAAATGGAAGAGCCAACTGGTTTTTTCTAAAATTTGATAAAACTTGTAATGAAATTACCGAGAGTGTACAAGAAATTAATTAACCAGTTCTAGTGGAACGGCATCTATGATACCACCTGCATTTTCTATCATTGCTCGGTAGACATCAACGCAAGGTTCAATTAAAACAACTCGATCGCCGTTATCTACATGACCATCTATGGCAGTAAAAAGTGCTTCGTGTGTACCTATGGTCACCAAAATTTCAGTTTTCGGTTTTATTTCTCGTGAAAGTAACCTTCCATAGAGTTTTGCCAAAGCTGACACCAGTCTAGGGTGGCCCTAAAGGAACAGTAACAAATTTTTATCGATTTGATTATGTAAAGAAATAAGCAATATTACATATCCATTCGTATACTGATGAAGTAATATGTTATCACTTTTGGCCGTTTCTGCGAGAGCTTTCGTCAAACTTTCCGGTGCAGCAAAATCAGGCACACATTTACTCAAATCAAGAGTTTTGTGATCTCCATCAAATTTCTCCCTAAATATAAACTTTGTTTAAAAATACTAGATATACAAAAACAAAAAGATTCATACCAATCACTCTCTTTGGAGTTTGCAAAACGTTTTGGCAAAATAAATTTTTTGGCAATTTCGGACGACATAACTGCGATATGAAAGTATGCGAAGTAATTGAAAGAGTAATAGGTCCTTGATGCACTTGACGAAAACAAATTAGTTTGATTTTATCTGTCAGTACAAAAGACTGATAAGATTATCTTTTATTAGAGTTGGAAACGTGAGTTGACAGTCATTCTCATTATTGTTGTTCTGTCTATTCCCATAAAATATTAGTAGGTAGTAGTACAAAAACTAAACATTTATTTTTAATTTTTTTATGGTCAGAATCACACTCATATTTCTTTAGAATTTATTATACTATGTTCGGACAAATAATTATCATTTTCTCAATTATATAATAGGTACGACCATGTACGACGTAGTAATTGAATAATTGTAAAAAATATTCGAAGTAATTGAAAATAAAATCGATCAAGGTAATACTTGAATTGGATTTTATCTGTCTAATTAAAACTTTTATATTTTTACATTCCATAATATAATACAATACATACAGTTATATAGAAATTATTAAATATATTATAGTATTCCAATTAATAGTATTTATAATACAATATTATACATATAATAATACAATCTTTTATAATATAATATAATTATTGTAATAAATACATAATATTATATAATAATAACTAGTCTGTGATTTTTCTCTTTGATCTACATATCTATTGGATGTTTGAAAAACGATCACAAAAATAGGAAAATTAAGAGACCAGATAAAATTAATTTCGGTATATTTCAGAAATACTGAAACATTATATCGACAAGCAATATCAATATTATTGACAATATAACTTTAATTTGATATTTAAACAATTAAATAATCCGAAGTTTTGGGCCGATTAATGAACCAATTTTTATGGCAAAAATATTAAAAAATTACAATAAAATCAATATAAAATTTTTATAATAAAATTAAACAATTGACAAAATGATAATATAGCATTGACAATTATTATTATAAATGAAGAATATTATAGTATTCGGAGTAGTTTTGTAATAAGACAATTAAATTGTTTCAAATTGATCTATATCTCTCAATAAATTTTTACTCAGACTATTAAAAAGGTCAATTATAATTATTACCATTTGTTAATTTTCTTCGGCTTGTATATAAACCATTCATTTTTTAGTTCCATGATTATGGCGGTATTTAACGCCGAAACGTTGGCTTACATTTAATTAAAGTTTTTTAAAAAATCCAAATATACCAAGATCTTTTATTATTATCAATTCTTGGATGAGATTACTCTTTTAAATATTACTCATTTATTGCTATTTTTGTTATTAATAGATACGTATAAGTGGACAAATAATAAATAATAATTTTAATTTATATGAAACTTTCTCGTTATATATTTTTTTAAATGTAATTCATGGGTACGCATAAGAACAAATTGTCAGTTTTCCAATTCTTGCACCGACATTAGTGCCCCCTCCATTAGAAAACATCGAAAAATAAATTATAATAGACATTTATTTTTCTCAAAATATAATAAACACTTTAAGGATTATTTTTATTATTTTTAATATACTGCGGTGCAATTAGAGGTACATGTCACTGCCCCCCCCCCCAAATGAATTTTTAATAAAAAATTGGTCTCAATCGTTAGTGCTTGTTTGTGCTTCCATTCCCGAAGTTTGTGCCTCAACGGTCGCGAAGCTATTCGCGAAATCTTTTGGGAGGGGCTGTAGACACGATGCCCCCCCCCAAAATCGATTTTTGATAAAAAATTAGTGTTAATCGTTAGTGTTAATCGTTAGTGCTTGTTTGTGCTTCCTTTCCCGAAGTTTGTGCCTCAACGGTCGCGAAGCTATTCGCGAAATCTTCTGGGAGGGGCTGGAGACACGATAGCCCCCCCCCCAATCAATTTTTGATAAAAAAATTGGTGTCAATCGTTAGTGCTTCGTTAGTGTTTGTTTGTGCTTCCATTCCCGAAGTTTGTGCTTCAACGGTTGCGAAGTTATTCGACTCGCCAAGTTATGGGCATTTGAAATTTCCGTGAACTCCGAGCAAGTTGCGTGCGAATGTATGGATTTCAAATGTGCAAAAAAGAGGTTATGAGATAATTTGTATAATGTGAATTTTTGTAGTAGATACCTACTAAGTATTATTATACTTTTATAAATATAATTGCTGGAATTATTTTTTTTTGTAGTACCTACCTAATGTTATGGTTATGACTTATGAATATACAGAAAAATATATTTTCATAATATAATTATAATTTATAATTAATTAAATTACTTTTCAATTTTCACTTTAACTATAATAATTAAAGATATTAATATACAGGGTGTCCCCAGATACATTTTACATAACTTAGGACTTTTAAACTTTTTTCTAAATTCAAACTCTCGAGCGTTGGGCCTCTTTATAAAGGGATCACGACTGTATATTATTTAAAATGAGGGTAGTCATTTTAAACATTTACTTAAATAATGTAATATTTATAATCTTAATTAATAAAATAATTTTTCAACAAAAATAAAAATTTTGTGAATTTAATTTTTTGTTTAGGAGCTTCCGTATTTATTATTTTCAAATTTTTTGTGAAATGTGGTTTTAACAAATTTTTACTAGGCAAATGTAGTCCGTTAAATTTCCTATCCGGAAAGAGGAGTCAGAATTTTTGTCAAATGTTTCGTTTAAAAGATACAGGGTATTGAAAAAAAAAAACAAAAAAAGCTTAAATTTTTCAATATTTCTTTACTTACTTTAATTTATAACACGAAAGCAGTTTATTTTAGACACTCAAAGATTTAAATCCAGTTTGTAGATTTAAACTATTTTTAACTGAAAAATCAATAATTTTGGAGCTTTGACCATGTGAAGGTGGAAATTTAAAATATGTTTTAAAGAGATCTAACTCTTGGGGCTTAGAATTTAGAAAAAAATTTTGTTAAATAATTTTCTTAAAAAAGTGTCCTCTATCACCATCTAAGTTGTGTAAAGTATATCCGGGGACACCCTAAGAAGAAGGTACCAACAAAGTTTTACAAAAAAATTTAAATCAATGAACAGTCGCTGTCCTCCCCCCTCCAATTAAAATTTTTATTGAAATTGGTGTCCAATCAGTGAACCTCGTTAAACCATTTTCATCCTTTGAGCATCAACCGTTGCGGAACTATTCGCGGAAACTTGTATACAGGCTGTGGATGCAATCACCGCCCCAAGTTAAATTTTTGTTGAATTTCAGAGACTAAATTTGAGAATGGTTTATTGAGGCTTAAACGTTTGATACCAATTTAAAATAGAATTCAATTGGGGGAGAGGGGGACAGTTTTTTTGGTGGTATTAGATTTATTTATAGTATAAGTACCTATATTATTATCTTTCATTATAATTCAAGTGAAAATTGAATCCTAAGCCTATAAGGGAATAAACAGAATGCCAAGACCGTCGACAGTTAATTTCGAGCAGTTGCATCTTATTATCGTTGCAAAGAAAGAAAAAATTTACGATCCCATCGGTAAAAAGATTTGGGGTCCAACGAATCCTTGTTGGACAGAAATATCGAAAGAATTTGGTAATACTACTGCAAAATACATATATAGCCATGTAATTACAAACAGACATAATATTTTGGAAAATTGATTTTGGAAAATCAATTTTCCTACTGAACATATTGGATACCTTCAAAAAGCATTAGACCTGCGATTTAAAGAAAATTCTAATAATACTAAATGTAATCACTGTCAACAATTTACTGAAAAAAATATCCTTTTTGGTTCCCATATATTCCTGGAAATATGCGGAAATTTAAAAAAAAATTCTTCATTAGATTTTAACATTCCGTTACAAGAAATCCCTCAGGAAATTCAACTTGGTAAAAATATGTAAAATTACCTTCGGGGCGGAATTAGCTTCTTGCCGCCTACGTTGGTAAATAATGTCAAAGCAGTTGGGCATTACATTAGCTATTGCTGGCACGCGAGCTCGGGTCACTGGGAACGCTATGATGATCAACAGATATCATCTAAAACTGTAAGGCAGACCACAAAAGCAATGAACTGTCAATTTCTGGCGTATAGTATATAAAAATGAAATTATCTTCAATTTTTTTAGTAAATTTTAAAAATATTGTTTGTTTTTATTAATAAAAAATATTTTCTTTACAAAAATAGTTTTACGTTTTACTATATTCTGGCTACATATTTATTATTTGTTAAGTTTGCATATTTGAAATCTAAGTATTGGCGTGCAACTTGCTCGGAGTTCACGGAAATTTCAAATGCCCATAACTTGGCGAGTCGAATAACTTCGCAACCGTTGAAGCACAAACTTCGGGAATGGAAGCACAAACAAACACTAACGAAGCACTAACGATTGACACCAATTTTTTATCAAAAATTGATTGGGGGGGGCTATCGTGTCTCCAGCCCCTCCCAGAAGATTTCGCGAATAGCTTCGCGACCGTTGAGGCACAAACTTCGGGAAAGGAAGCACAAACAAGCACTAACGATTAACACTAATTTTTTATCAAAAATCGATTTGGGGGGGGCCATCGTGTCTACAGCCCCTCCCAAAAGATTTCGCGAATAGCTTCGCGACCGTTGAGGCACAAACTTCGGGAATGGAAGCACAAACAAGCACTAACGAAGCACTAACGATTGAGACCAATTTTTTATTAAAAATTCATTTGGGGGGGGCCAGTGACATGTACCTTGCAATTAGACATTAAAAATACCAATTAAAATCAGATACCTACAAATCTTTACGTGGGGGTGAACAGTATTTGAAATATATATTTATGTAAAATAAATTTTGTATCTTGTATTTAATGAATATATTTTGCAGTTTCAATTTAAATAAAAATTTTTTCGTATTTTGCATTTTAAATGTTTTTGCATACTTTGTATTTCTAATAAAAATTATGTTCGTATTTTGAAAAATACATGTTAGTAAGTATTATTTAAAATAAGGCAATATTTTAACCAATGAAAAATTAAACATTTTTTTAAATTATTTGATTTTAATTGATTAAAATTTAGTTTGGCCTATTTTGCATTTTTAAATACTGTATTTTATATTTTGAATTTTAAAGATGTACATAAGGTACATACTTATTTCAAATGTATTTGGTATTTGTATATTTTTACCACCCTGGTCTCTCACATACAACATACCAATAAAAAACGTGAAACGTGGTGCGTTGAGATCCTTCTACACCTTTTCCATCAGTAATTCAGAAAACTGTAATGTTTTCTTTTGTAGTTCTTGACTGAAGACAATGTCATAAATTGAAACATGTCGCAATAGTAAATCCGTTTTACTGACGGGGAAGTACCTTTTTCTTAACTAAATTTAAATTAGATAATTTCTTTAATACTAATGAGATCCCTGTTTCATAAAACTCACCCTTTCCTGACCTAATTTTAAAAATAAAAATTTCAGCATATTAATTAGCGCTACCGCTTTCTAGTTATCAAATCCAATAACGACGCGACGTTCGGACTAGGTTAGGTACTACTGGAAAAAATGTAGCTGCTCCGGACAAAAATTTTGAATTTTGAAATTCAAAAACATATAAATATTATGTAAAAATTTCATATTTTTCATGTTCTCTTTAATTTAAAAATTCAGATAACTTTATAATCTCAAAAAATATTTTTTACAGACCTAAAAATGCTACAAAAATAATTTAATTTTAAAATTCAAAATATTTTAATTTTGAAATATGTACAAACAATATAAAAATATCATAGTTCTCGAAATGTTTTTTTTTTAAATGATCTTATAATATCAAAAAATATTTACTGAAATTTGAACTACAAATAATTTGAATTTTGAAATTCAACAATCATCAACAACTAAAAAATTCATAAATATATCAAACTAGAAAGATTTTTAAACCAAGTTAATAAAACATTAAACGTTAATTTAATTCGTAAGCTTTCATACACTAACGTGTATTTCAACACTCATTTTTTTTATGAAAGCTTACGAATTAAATTAAAAAAATTTAGATAATCGTACAATTTCAAAAAGTATTTTTTATAGAGCTAAAAGGGCTAAAAAATATTCTATAAATTTTGAAATTCAATAAAACTTAATAATAAATTATAAAAAAATTTCAAATATTTCAAAATGTTTTTGTTTGTAATTTAGGATTTTATATCTTATAATTTTGAAAAACATATTTTGCAGCACTAATAAAGCTAAAAAATAAGTTGAATTTTGAAATTCAAATATATTAACAAAAATTAAACGATAAACAAGTTAATAAAACGAATTTAAATAAGTTTAAATTGCAAACTTTCGAGTACTGACGTACTCTTTTTCAAACGGTAAGTTAATTTTCAAAAATTACAAGGAAACCGATTTTACAACTTATTATATTAACTTTTATTAACTTGTTTATCGTTTAATTCTTATTAATATATGAGGGGTGTAGAGGACAAGTGAAGTAAGTCCATTTTTTTTTAAATGTGAGATTTTATGTTTAAAGTGTAAGTGAAGTGTCAGTGTACACTTTAAACATAAATTCGCAAATTAAAAAAAAATGGACTTACTTCACTTGTCTTTACACCCCTCATATATTTTCACAAGTTACGATATTTAATCAATTGAAATTAAAATATAATAATATATTATAGTATATACATTTTTTAAATTTTGTAGTCTATATTATATATATAATACTACATAATATATTTGGTTTAATTTAGAATATTACCAATATTAGATCTCACAATCTGAAGAAATAACATTTAGAACTAAAAATAATAAAAAAAAAAAAATTTGAATTTTGAAATTATTAAAAAAAAAAAAAATACAAACATATTTTTCTATATGATTTTGTTTTGATGTAGAAATCCTATAATCTCAAAAAATATTTTTCATGGAGCTATAATAAGCTATGTAAAATAAAATTTGAATTTCCAAAATATTATAATATATTATTTCTAATTTTTCAAAAACAACCAAGCTTGCTAACATATTTTTAAAAAGCGCTATTTCTTAATTTTTCTATCAAGCTTTTAACAATAATTAAAAAACAAAATATCAAGTGCTGGGTATCTTTAGACGCCGAAAAAAGTCTCTTTAATATTATATATTTTTATTCTTATCCGATATAATGGGAAGCATGAATTCAGAAAAAGTCAATTTCCTATATGTTATTTCCCTATGCTCAGTGTTCGGCAGGTCACCGGGTGTAAAATAATTTAAATATTGCTCTGTTTTCTGTAGCCACCTGAATCCTGAAGATGTACACTACGTGTATGAAACATTGCGAAAAAGTGCAAAATATATTTAGGCCTTTGAAATTCGATTTTTTTTTAAATACAAAATTACTCAAAACCTAAACTTTACTTCGAGAATGTAAAATACAGACTGAACTTACTTAGTAGTTACAAAAATTACTTATCTAATACATTGGTTAGAATTACAATATGATTATTTTATAATATTCTTATATTACACATGTTTACATGATAAAATAAGATATACTCTTGTTTCATTAATATAACTTGCATATAATAACATTAATAAAAATAATTTTAAATTAAAATTTTTCTTTTTTTTTAATTTAAAAAATTAACCCAATCTTATAATCTAAAAAATATATTTTAGAGGTAAAATGCTAAAAACATTGAATTATGATATTTAAGAAAAGATTTATACCTAGGTGCTATAAAAATTTCATATTATCACATTATTTCAAAATATTTTTGTTTTTGAATAATTCGGCGGGGCTTTTGAAGTTTGAGTTTAGTAGTTCACGAACAAAAAATCTCGCATCCCAAACCACTTCTCCTTTCAAATTCCAATAATAACCAATGTGTAAAATATGATTAATATCGATTTACACAACTTAAACCACGTATCAATATATTTTTATAGATTTCTTATAGATTGTTTAGCAGCCCGTATATTAATAAATTAAATAAATAAAAAATAGAGTATTTTAAACCACGGTCGTAGTGAGATTTTAGTATCAGGGAGGGGGGGTTCGATAAAATAAAACGACTAAAAGTGCACGAAATAACCGTGTTATTCATATGAAAAACAATGAAAGATGTAAAAAAACAGAAGTTCATTTCATTTACTAGGTATTACAGAATTAATCTGCTGTTTTAACCAATGCTAATATAATAAGTCGAGTACTAGAGTAATATCGACAGTAGAAGTGCAATTGTTATAAATCTCCATGAATTTGAAACAAATAAGTCATTTGGCGCTATTTTTTTAATCGTTTTATACGATTATCCTTAGATTTATTTGTAAACATTTTTTGTGCTTATTTTAGCATATTTTCAATAAATTAAATAAAAATTGCAGTAGAGACAGCTCCACGAAGCTTCGAAAAGACCAGGAAAATATGCTAACTAATTTGAAAAAAAAATTTACTGAACCAATGAACGTCAAGTTATTTCTCAAGTAGATTCTGTTGTAAAAGTTACAAATCATTGGGTGTGTTTACATTTTTTGTCGTGGTTGTTTGTCTTGTTCAGGTTCGTGTTATTTATATTTGAGCTTTTTGTCTGCAAAAACAATGTATAAATTTTAGAATTCGTAACTTGTGATAATAAATTATAATAATATTTTAAAAATACTTAAGCGTTTATTTAACTTGGTTTTAGTTTAAAATATTATTACAAAATAATTTATGGATTTTAAATATTTGCGCCGAGAAACTTTTTCATACGAGTGTACATTTTTAATTTTAGCAGCGCCGGCCACGCTTCTAAAATCCTTTCTAAAGTTGGTTGAGTTGGTGGAAAAACACTTTCGGTGTTTTTGTTTCCGACGATTTTGACTTTCATGCTGGGTTTCACAAAAGAGGTTTAAAATTCAATCTAGGATTGGTAACGAACAAGACAGACGATTGGGTACTTGTTTTGCAATTAGCAAGAGTCTGAGAAAATCGGTTATCGGTTTCACACCTACATAATTATATCAAACAAATTTTGTAAAATTAGATTGAGAGGTCAATACGGTAAGATTACAATATTTAATGTGCATGCACCCACCGAGGACAAACAACTAGAAGTAAAACAACAATTCTACGGAACACTTTAAAGAGAATACGATAAAACACCAAGATATGATGTCAAAATTGTTACGGGTGACTTTAATGCGAAGATAGAACAGGAACCAGATTTTCGACCAACAATTGGTAAACACAGCTTGCATGATGACTCAAGTGAAAATGGTAGGCTGCTCATAGATTTTGCAATGGAAGGAAGAATGATAATTAAGAGTAGGTACCTACCACGAACACAAGAAGATTCATAAGGGCACATGGACAACGCCAAGTGGTAACGCAACTAATCAAATCGACCACATACTAATAGAAGAAAGAAATGGAAATCTTATAAAGGATGTAAGGAGCTATAGAGGTGCAGATGTGAGCTCGGACCAGTTTCTGGTTGGTGCGAGAACGAAACAAATGGTACCATCTAATAGAATAAGAAGAGAAAGGAAAACAAAAGAATAATCACAGAATTACATTACAAGACGAAAGGTCGCGAGGCGAATATGAGAAGGAACTAAACAAAGAATTAAAAAGATTGGACCAAATACAGGGTATTGAGAAAAAAGCGAAAAGTGTCGAAAATACACTAATTCGAGTGGTGTCAAAACTGCAACCGACACAGCGAAAAACAATGTTGGTATGATGATGAATGTAACGAAGAGAGGAAGACGAGAGAAAAATTTAGACACCAAATGTTACAAACGCAAGTAATGGAAGATAAACGTAAATACGAGGAACAGAGAAAGAAATGCAAGACAATCTACAGAAATAAGAAGAGAAAACATAAAGAGGGACTACTAGGTGAAATTGAAGAAAGATATAAAAAGAAAGAGATAAGATAAGAACATTAAAAAAGTAAAGAAAGGATACCAAAAAAATACAGTGTTTTGCAAGGACAAAGAGGGAAAGAAATTATGAATACATGGTCGGTCGGAGTATTTCGAAGAGCTATTAAACAGTCAACAAGACTTACACAGAGAGGTAGAGAACGATTATGTGGAAGTAAATGAGATCATGGAAGCACCGGGTCCGCAAGAAATCCTAGAAATAATACTGAAACTGAAAAATAATAGAAGTGCTGGAGAGGATAACATTACACCAGAAATGCTCAAATATGGAGGAGAAGAACTACATAAAACCATATTTGAATTGATTGCGGAAATTTGGGAAAAAGAGCCAATGCCCAAAGTATGGAGCGAATCAATGATTTGCCAATACATAAAAAAGGTGATAAGATGAACTGCAATAACTACAGAGGGATAGCTTTGCAGAGTGTTGTATACAAAGTCCTAACCATATGGATTAAAGAAAAACTATCCCAGCATTCCGAAAGAATTATTGGCGAATACCAATGCGGTTTTAGAAAAAGCAGATCAGTGCTAGATCAAGTGTTCGCACTCAAGCAAAAAGTCATCTATTGAAACTCCCTACGCATGTTCTTTTTATTGATTTTAAGCAAGCATATGACACAATTAAAAGAAATAAATTATACGAAGCACTCCATCAACTAGGTATACCATCTAAATTGATAAGGCTGATAAAGATGACTATGAGGAACACCGAAAACAAAGTAAGAATAAATGGGTTGATATCGAGAAAATTTGAGGTGAAAAATGGTCTGAGACAAGGAGACCCTCTCTCAGGATGGCGAAGATGAATCAACAATGAAATCCAGGAATTATATGGTGAGCCAGTAATATCAAGTTTTCTAAGAGAGCAGAGATTGCGATGGTTGGGCCATTTATTGAGGATGAGTGAGGAGAGAGTACCACGGAAGATATGGAATAGCGAATTGATGGAAGGAGCAGACGTGGAAGACCTCTATCCGAATGGAGAGAGAACGTGTTGAGGGACCTGCGGCTTCTGGACGTGACGGATTGGCAGGAGAAAGCCAGACAAAGAGTGGAATGGAGAAAGATTGTTAATGAAGCTATGAGCCTACAAGGCCTCTAATGCTATGTATATTATATAACCCAAAAAAGTAATTCTTCAAATTTACTATATCACAAATTAATGCATCAAAAACTTATAATGTCCGTCTGATTGGAAACAAGCCAATATTCAATTTTGGTCTACTACGTTTCAGCGCAGCAGATTCACAGCGAACGTTTCGGTGCAAGAATTTTATTTTAAAGTAAAAATAGTATATTATTGGCAGAGATTCGAAAATTGCTCGTTATTAGACGCACAGCTATATTGAAAATCGAGGGCTAGCGAGGAAGCTCCGATAAAGCAAAAATAACGAAGCATTTTCGAATAGATTTGTATACTATTTTATCGGGAAACGAAAAATGAAATGTTATGACAAAATTATTCACAATTAATAACAACATTATGAAAAAAATATTTAAGTAACACGTGTTACGTCGAATGATTGGAATTTTTATGTTAAAATACCCTTATCTTGCCTTCTCATATTTTAAATTATACATGAAATTCATTTATCATGAAGCTATCAGCTATCATAAAGTGTAAAATTTATTGCTCCACCAGACGACCTCGATGGTAATAAGTGCTTTACTATCAAGGTCGCGTTTTTTTGTAAGGTCTATTAAATGCTTTGGTTTCTCACCCGACAAGACGTTTGGAACGGATCACTGCCATTCTTTATTTATAGAAAGTGGAAAATTTCCAGGTGATAAGATAGTACATACGGAAAGAATCCGTATGTATTTATCGAAGCAGTTGATGGTGAATTTGTGAGCTTGTATTGCCAAAGGACAGACAAATCTGTTAGAGCAATTCCATTGATTCAGGGAACACCTGTACTATTTTACAACGAGTCTGTTTCCGTAAATTTTTCTATCATTGGTGGAAACACCTAAAAAGTAAAAATTTCAGATTTAACCCTTTCGTACCGGCTTTCGATTAATAAAGTTAAGTTATATCCTACATGTGGAATGTGTTACCTGTATCTCATAGAAACTTTTTGTGATAAAAAAACCGTTGTAATCAAAAGGGGTGTTATCGGGGGGTGGTGGTACAACATTGTACCATTCGGCATGTTAACCCTCCGTTAGGCGCGTGGTCTACACTCGTAGACCAGTGTTCTTCTATTCAATGTATTTCTTATGGACTAATATACAACTGAAAATAGCGCGCCTAACGGAGGGTTAAGTGGTAAAAGGGTGTACCAACAGTCCTCAAAAAACTATAACTGATTTATTTAACATAAAAAATTAACGAAAACTTTATTCATAATATTAAATTTCAGGGATGTTTAAACTTTTTCTGGTACATATATGTACCATCCGGGTCGAAAGGGTTAAAAAAAAAATATTTTATGCATCTAAAAAGAAGGTTATTATAACTTGAATAGTTTTTATTGTGGATTGATAAATCTTAATATTGATAAAAAAAATAAAAACTATTCGAATAAGAAATTTCCAATTCTAATTATTATAATAATCAATAAACCAAACCTGAAGAAAACTGATTTATTATTTCCTTAATAAACAAAGTTTATCAAAGTCCAGATGGACTCGTTTTCACAGGGCATTTAAATTAGTAATATAAAAGAAAGGTTGTTATAAAATAACACTGTATTTGAATATTAGTAAAAATCTCAAATACTGATCTTGAATATTTTATTTGAAAATTATAATTCAAAATCAAATATATTTCTAATGATTACAAAATTATTATTAGCACAGTCAAAACAAACTAAATAATTAAGCAGTAGCCGTCAGATGCTTATGAACACATTCTTCTTTGTTAATCAAATGTGTGGTTTTATTAACTAATTGCATGAGAGATGACAAATCGTGAGCCCAATCATTAAGAACTACGCTGGGATCTTTCGTTTGTTGAAAGTGTACAACTTCAGATGGACGATCCGTTTTAGCTTCCACCGTTTTATTCACAACCATTTGGGACAAAAATTCTTCAGTTTCAGAAACGCTCAAATCCAACAGTTCGGACATACGTGACAACTGGATGCGTGTGTAATATTTTGCCATAACACGAATGTTGTGTTCAACTACGCGGCTTCTAAAATTAGAATTAGGTTTTCAAAACATTTTAATACAATATTTTATATACACAATTACCTCAAATCTTTCCACCTTTGTTGGGCTTGTTCGTTACCACTGAATACGGGCGTATTTTTAAGCGCAGCTTCATAGACTTCACAAAATCCAGACCATTTGATTAATTCAGGTGTGGTAAACAGTTTCAATAATTGTTTGAATAGTGGAATTTCTTCCAAGCATTTATCTTCTAATACGCGGTATGTCAGATCGGACTACATAAAAGAACGTTTTTAGCAAACACCTTTAAGAGTTTGATAGAAATTACCTGTTCGTTGTTGTGAGGTGCTAGGATTAAATATAATACTACGGCTTGAGCAGCAAGTTGGCGATCGGTTGGTACATCTTGTATCGAAGACGTATTAAGTACAGCTCTGTAATGTTTACACGTAGCAAGATAGGATCCTTCGTGTTGATCCAATTCCATCATCAGACGATAATATTTCAATTTTAAATCCTAAAATTAAGTGTAAAAAATGGTATCGAGTTGAAATGTATGTGCAAGTTAACAACTTACTTGTGTGCCTTCATCCTCAAAGAATTTAGTGTTAATTTTTTTAGAAATAATTTGGGTACGTATATAATCCTGCTTGGCGAGACACAAACGCATCTGCTCTAAAATCAATTCGACTTTTTCTCTTTTCTCCATGGAACCGTAAGTTTCCACCTGCAACTCTTGGATGACATTAGCAGCTTCCATAACATCACCTTCAGTTTCACGAATCTGAGCCAATTTGTGTGTCAATCTTGCACGTTCAACTTCAACGTAAATTTTACCCTCGGTAACTTGCCTAAAAAAAAAAAAGAAGGTAATTCTCAGAAACAATTCAGGTTGGATGTTAAATTTACCTAAGAGTATCTATCAATTTTATTTTTGTTTCTTTATCTGGTGTTTGATCGACATAAAGACAACATTCTTGGACCATCTTTACAACGGCCTGTTTTAATTGTGATCGACGCTTGGCTAGAAGTACAACATGTTCGTTAAGAGCTGTCCAATTGTTGGCTTCTCTGCAAATTTGCACAATTGCAACCAACACTCGGCCGGTGGATAACATATCGGCACCAGTGCGGGTTTGCTTCTCTAAGGCCAGAAGAGCATCCAATGCGTCGTGAAGTTTACCAGCAAGAGCCATTTTCTTGCATTCTGGAATTTTTTCGTCGCAAGTCGAACTGTAATCGACTTCCATTTTCAAAATCTTGCCTGAATCACTTGCTAATGCGTCCATTTTCTGTGAAACAAAAGTTTAATACCGAAATTATAAGAGAAAACAGACGTTACTTACTACTGCTGTTATATGTTGGCTACAGGAAAAATATAATACAAAATTTATTTGTACTTTTGATTTTGTGCTTTAAAACCGCAAAAACGACCAGTCATCAAACATGAAAATACAGTTTAATTTTTGACAGTTGACATAATTATGACAATTGACAATCTGCTACCGGTGAAAACCAGTGGTGTAACGGGTGTAACTTCAAATTTCTACCGTCAGTAGAGTCCACGTTTAAAAAAGGGTGGACTCGGTCATAGTTTCTGGGAGGGAGATAAATATTTAATATTTTATCCATGTTATATTAAATACAGGAGGTATATTTTTTAGATTTACAAAAATTACTCCCGGTTCCACCAATTTGATTTATAACATTAACTGCTTCTTCAAATTTAACAGTAGGCTTGAAGCTTTTTGTATCGAAGCAATGATGTACTGTTTGATTTGAGTTGAAATGCCATTATTTGTTGCATTCGAATTACTGCTGTACAAAATTACGGAACAAGATGCACTTCCGTTGGTGCACTATTTAAAAGTTGGTAGTACTGCATGTTGACAGTGAAATGTTTACTTCGTAAGAATAATATTCAAGTCATGGGTTTTATTGACAGTATTAATTAAATACAAAATTTTCGAATGAAATAATCAAGAATAAATTATTTAAAAAAAAATTAATAAGTTAAATATTGCTAAGTTCTTTGCAAGAAAAAATTTAAGTGTCGACGCTTAATAATGCATCACGAAAAAGGTAATTTAATTAAATTTGTGCGCAATTTTGCTTGAATTTTCCTTTCATTTTCAGATTAACAAATTGTATCATAACATAATATTAATTAATTGGCTAGTTAACACCCTAATCCATCATTTTTTCACATTAACATGAATAAAAGAAAGAATAGTAAAATTACGCTAGGGATGATAAAAGGTAAAAGGTACCTGTCTCGTGTGTTGTTCTTTATTTTTGTATGTACTTATAAATTGCATTAATTAACTTTTCGTATTTTAAAAAATGCTTTAATTGTAATCTTGGCTGCACGAGCATGGTATTTGGTAGTTTGATAGCCAGGCATGCTTAATTAATTAACAATAATTCCTGGTATTTATTTAGACATGCTTTATTAAAAGCTTAGGTTCTATAAAACATTGTAGATACTGTTAGATAAAAAAATATGGCTTATTTACTAACAGCCGAGAAATTTCTAAAAAGATGTTAAATTTACTCTGCCGTTAATGGGAAATCAGATAGATTTCCAATATTTTCATTCTTGTTAGGTTTTCTTTATAAACACAGCTAGTAATAATAAATTATTGTATTTACTGGAATTTATCATATCATACTAACGTTTTTTACAAGATTGTCGTGGTTATATAATCTTTAATAAATTACATCGTCCAATTTCTGGTTGAAATTATTGAGGAAATTCCTGAAAATAATTGTGAGAATCACCCGGTCAATTTAATTTCCATTTTAACTTTTTTTTTATAAATAGTTAGACAATAGAATGCAATAAAACCATATTGATTGTTGAGACCTACCTGTAGGATAGGCTAATTTTATTAAATTACTGTCTGCCCACTGAGTTATCAATGTAAAATATGCCTGTTGTAAATAACTAAAATTATTTATTAATTGAAAACGATTGTTTCAAGGTATTTGAGTGTTACGCAACTTTAATCAGAGTAATATAATTTATGCAAGATTAATCACATACTATTAAATTTGTTGAAATTATAGAATTATGCGGGATCATAATTCTTTTAAGTACAACAAATTATTTTGTACCACGTTTCAAATTTAATAAATTGACGCACACGTTAAAAATTTACATGCTTATCTGTTTGTTTTTTTTTTATAAAAAAGCAAATATGAGTTATTACTTATTATAGAGATTGTTACATCGAAGTTCATAGAAATTGTTTTAAATACATTTTAGGTGGGGGTTTTGAACCTTGAATCTATCTGGGTTCTATTATTCGGAGAGGTCAGCTGCTTGGCACTAGGGGCCTTTTTTAAAATGCAAAGTTGACCTTATCAGGTCCGGTTGCACCAACTAAGTTCAACAGGAGTTTAGTTTTACTGAATAATAACTAGTACATTTTTTTTTAAATAGTTAATACCATTTATGTGTCTCGATAGACTCGATTCCTTATTAAATCTTTTAAAATTTCTTTTAAAAATTTGTTAAACTGAAGTTCAGCTGGACTCTCATTGAACTTGGTTGGTACAACCAGCCTTCAGTATGCTTATCAGTGACGTTACCAGAGATCGTAGTTCTCAATGATCAATTGAAGATGATCGAATAGTGAAACTCGAGTATCCGTCTACGTTTTTGTCAAACCATCTACAGTGGCTATACTGCTACTATCTTTGGATTTTACACCTGACCTCCTTGTAAAATAGAATCTATCGAATAGCATAGAGGTTGAACTACATTTACTTCCAACTTTGAATATTCACAAAAATTGAAAACGACGCCCAAGAAATTATTTCTTTTATATTTTTTTAATCGACATTTTTCATTCTTATTTTATAATTTCAAAAGTATAGTATAAACAAACAGATTGACGCAAATTTGGTAATGATAAAAAGTGATCTTGAAAAGTTGTGAGGTCATATTAGCATTAATTAACACTAGTTTACAAAAAAGATAAAATTGTATATTGCTGTGAATGTTAGAACAATTTCAAAAAATAGCTGTAGTTTTACGAAATTAAATCTTGCTTTCTTTATACCTCTCAAATTATAGTACTACCTATTTTAATTATAATTATTATTTTTGTTTAACTTTTAGTCTACGTAACTAAACAAAAAAGACGGGTTCAAGTACTTTAACCTTTACCCGAAGATATTACAGATATTTACAAAAATGCGACGACATTTGATAGATAACACTTAAATTTGAGGAACAGGAACATCTGGTATCGATTAATTTCGGAAATAATTGATTTTAAATTATGCTGGGTCAATCAATCTGTCATTCTGTTGACGGTACGTGTGCTTAAAGTAAATAGGTACAGCATTTGTTTTAGTGGACCGGGTTGCCTATAATTTACTTCTAGCCATGGTACTATTAACAATATATTATAAATTTATTTAAAATAGGATATTTAGTTTTTTTTATAACCGAATGTAACTTAAAAATGAAGATCCCGTCTTTCTAGATCCGTAATTTTCGAGTTGGGGCCGCTCCAGGAATGTTTTTAATGAGTGGAAAAGCTCAGAGATTTATTATTCAACTAGCTCTGTTAATTTTAACATTTAAAAAATGTTTTTCATCCGAATTTGTAGACGATCCGTATATTTAATGTTTATATTTGTAATTTACGCTATAAATTACCACAATTTTATTAGAAATTTTTTTAAATCCGAATAAATGTTATCGGGCTATTCCCAAAGGACGAATAGCAGAAATAATCTAAATCGACTTCATATTGGGTATATTATAATATTCAATACGTAGCACTTAGATTTCAATATTCATCAAATTTCTTCTTTCTCAGTGGGCTTTATTTCTTAAAATTGAAAGACTTCTGCAACAGTGAACATGATATTATTGTGTAGTTGCTTCGTATGAAAAATGTTATAATGAATAAAATTGATGAGAACCATTTTGCGATTAAAGCCAATAGTTTGCGCACTATAGCAGCTAGAAGTGGGGGTTAGGGTAAGAACTACTGGAGAGGTGAAACTCTTTTGGATCTTTATGTTTCTGATAATCCTGGATTACAATAAGGGAATTACGATGGGTATATATTATGCAAATCTGTTGACACAGGGAGACTACAGTTTAAGGATAGGATCTCACCGACAAGATAGATATAATATTTTAATGCAACAGAGAGAGACCGAAATATGTTACAATTTCTCGCTACTAACAGAAAGTAATACAGTACATTCAAAAATAATTAATGCTGAAATGTATAATATAAGGTTAAATCTTTCACATAAATAAAAATTGATATATAGTAGTTCTCACGGAACTTTAGACCTCGTCATAATTCTAAACCATACGAACTAAGATGAGAATCACTAGTCAAATGTATGTTTGTAAACATAAATTTTTGTGAAGTAAAATAGAAGCGGTAAATTAAAACCGCTGTCATAGTCTAACCTAAAACTATACATTAATTGGAACAGTGGCGGCTTGTGCTTTAGATATGTGGGGGTTGCAGCTTTTTCCCATTTATTATACTCCTAATAGGTTAGATAAGGTTTTTTTTCGTATCTAACAAACATTTTTGTAAAAATTGTTGTGGTTTTGTTAAATTAAATATTACTCATTATGGCATAATTTTTGGCGATTTTGCAACCTGCAAAAAATTGAACGAGCCGCCACTGAATAGAGTTTAAAATCGTTTATAACCTTATTGTGACATTTTGCTAATAAAAGTCAAATCAATGGTAATTTTAATTGATATGTATTTGTATTTAAGGTTGTACTACCTATCTTCTGTCTTTCTCTAACTTACAATGTTTCAAATTCCAATATTTCTAACGTATGTCGCCATTACATCGCGTGAAGATGACAAAATATTTTATTTCTATCCTTGTCCTACATATCATTTGCATTTGTCAATGCAAATAATCAGTTGTGTGTTCTACATTCAGCTTATTATGACGAGGTCTAAAGTTCCGTGAGAACTACTATAGACTATGTGCAAGTTCACAACTAGCGCCCACTGGTTGGGCGCGCCGGAACTTTTCATGGTATTAATTTAAAAAAAATACCAATACAAATAAATTTAAAATTAGTTGAAAGGTATGAAGAAAAACGAGGAAAAAACAAGTAGTATTTCCTGAACTTCTTCGCGTCCTTTTGATGTGTATATTAAAACAAATTAACAAACTAATGTACAAAACTTTGAAAAGTAAGTAAAAATTACGCGAATTGTCATTCAAGCATTCGTAGATCTAATAAAATCAACTTATCTATTTCGTCTTGATGTACTTATTCATTTAATAGAAACACCAACTCATTAATTTCAACTAAAACAGACTGCAAAATTGATTTAAATTGTGCTATTTAAATGTTATTGGTATTTAATAATACAGCAACACATACAAACTGTAATAATCTGTACCATGAAAAGTTCCACATTTCCCCACCGTAATCGCTGGCGTCGAATTTAAAAAAATTCAAATCACTTGCACATAGCCTATAGGGGCCGTGTGTATTTGCAACTAGCGCCAATAGCGGTGATAATTTGCAATTATGAGGGGAGGCTTAGTAATCTTTGCATTTACTTTAGTAAGTTTACGTACAAAATTATTTAAAAAAAACCATCGTTTTCAACAATGAATGTCAATAAACGTAGTGGCAATAATAATTGCTGTGTTGTTGGTTGTAGAAATTGTAATTCCAACACCGATAAATTCGTAAAATTTTATCGTTTTCCGGGTAAACCGTATGAGAAAAAGCTACGTGAACAATAGACACAGAATGTTCGTAGACAAAATAATCTTCTATATTTTAGAAACGATTAGAAACTCAATGATATTCCTACTATTTTTTTAGTGATGAATATTTATGGCAACTGACAAAATGGTCTCAAATTTGTAGTCAACACTTCTTCGGAAATGAAAAATTAAATCACCCTGAAAACCCATCATAATATGTACCAAGCATATCTCCCAAAGTAAATTTTTATAACAATAATTTTTATTGAAGTTACCAACAGTAAAACAATTTTACCGCATCCGGAATTTTGTTCGATTAGCAGTTATTTATTCGACTCCTTTTGTTTGACTTAACATTTATTCGAACAAGCAAAATAATACAAAGAAAAGGAGTTTATAGAATAAAATTCCCTGTCGAATAAAACTTAAGTCGAACAAATGTGTATCGAATAAAATTCCAAGCCAAATAAATACTCATGCGAATAAACATTAAGTCAAACAAAAAATGTGTGTCAAATAAAATTCAAAGTCAAAGTATGTCGAAAAATGCTCATTCGAATAAATATTAAGTCGAATAAATGTGTGTCGAACAAAATTCAAAGTCAATGTATGTCGAATAAAATGCTCATTCGAATAAATATTTAAGTCGAATAAATGTGTGTCGAATAAAATTCAAAGTCAATGTATGTCGAATAAATGCTCATTCGAATAAATATTAAGTCGAATAAATGTGTGTCGAATAAAATTCAAAGTCAATGTATGTCGAATAAATTTAAGTCGAATAAATGTGTATCGAATAAAATTCTAAGTCGAACAAATGTTCATTTGCATAATGCCCGATTGCACCACCTACCCTTAAATGTGACGCTTACCTAAGCGTCCCTTAATTTTAAGCGACCCTTACTTTAGATTTCATTGCACCACTCTTTTTAACCTTCGGTTTAGTTAAGCGTTCATTAAATGTAGCAACGTCGCATTTTTATAGTAACTTTGGTTATATTTGTGTTTAGTGTGGTTAAATCTGCAAATGTCAACGAGTTTTGTAACCTAAATTGTTATGTTATCTTTATTGAATTTAAATAATTTTAAATTTAAACTTCTAATTTTAAAGGAGAAATTCTCAAAATTGTTTAGAATTGAAGAAGATTGCGCTAAGCAAAGCCCTGAAAAATTAAATAAAAAGCTTTTTGTTTTTAAATTTATTTTAAATTAGTTTTGATAAATATATAAAAATTATAAAATTTTAAAATCAATTTATATGCCATAATGGGAAATCTTCGTTTCCATACCCCAAATAGTCTTTCGACTGTATTGCGGGTACGAATGTGGGATTCATTGTATCTTTCTTGTGATTCTGTTTCTGGATGCAGAAGAGGAGTTAACAAAATTTTACAAAGTATTATTTGTGGACATTGATAGACGCCAACACCTACAAAATTATACAATATGTTCAAAATTATAATTTATGCTAAATCATTTTCTAAATCCATGTTCAACAATTTCAAGAATTTCTAAATCGTCTTCAAACAAATCATTATCCATTTTGATATATTTTGTATTTCACTAAATTCAAACTAAACTAGCTCACGGTGTCACTTTTTTTTGATATTTTAGGTTAAGGGACAGTTTAAGCCGTAGATTTCTGAGGCTTAAATTTAGGTGGTCTGTTTTAAGTTAAGGGGCGCTTAATTCAGTGGTGCAATGAAATAGGGTGGGGCTTAGTGATTTAAGGGAAGCTTAATGTTTAAGGGTAGGTGGTGCAATCGGGCATAATTGAAATAAAAAAAAAAGCAGTCGAGTAACTGCTAATCGAGCTAATGTTATCGAATAAAATTCCTAGAATCCAATTTTACATTAGGAATATAAGAAATAGCGAAATACCGACTGACCTGGCCGTGTAAGTTTCCAAGGGAGTTCATTTTAAAATTAAATTGAATTTATTTCTTGGCCAGTATGATAAAAATGAAAATTATAAAAGAATTTTGGACCTTTAAAAGACTAGATAAAATCTAATGCTTTTATCATATAAATGTAGTTTATATACTTCTGCATTATTTTTGTTTCTTTCATTTTTTCTCTAAAATAATTAGGGAAGCAGGAATTTGTATAAATAAGTTTTTACATGTATATTGAAAAAGTTATACCACCGTGGTATCAACTACACATGATTAATAATATTTAAATTTAAAATTACATGACAGAGCAGTTAATATATCGTAAATAAATCACGACATACAATACTTGTACATAGGAAACACTGGTAAACACTAGCAAAAGTTTTGTTATTCTCCCCTCATTGTTTTACAAAATATCCGCCGTGAGGCGCTGTAACTGGTTTACGCACGGTCCCTATACCAATTTAATTTAAGAACTTGGTTTTTATTTTTTATAAAAAAATTTGCCATTTTTTAATGGCAAAATGATGTTGCCAGCACCTTGTGAGGGAGCAGGTAAGAAATATTTGATGTATTTTTTCAGGGATCGAATCCACGACTGTAACGTAGCAATCTGATTTTTTGGTTGTTTCTCCATCAGGATACGTATAAAATAATCAGAAGCACACGCTCCTCAAGCAATATCAAATTCTCCATGATATCTGACTGCGATAAGGCTCCCGCGGTACAGGGGGGTCTCCTAGGTAGTGAGGCCTCGCAGTAGAATTGATGGGAAATTATAAGTTTGTTTTAAAAAGTACATTACATATTTGCCAAAAAATATTGATAAATGAAATGGTAACTGCGGTTTTATTAAATAAAGACTTAACATCGATCTGTGGTCTATGGGGAATACAACAAAAAACCATATTGCATAATATAATAGTTTATCCACTCTTGATATTATAATCTTATGTTTTACTCCCTCTGAGTTCTTAACAACTGTAATAAGACGTGATGTATTGCTTACCTTGATAAGTTTATAGCGGCTTTGTGAAAGCATTCTTATCTGGGCGTTGAGAATGTTATCAATATTAACTGGTCTGGCCAAAACAAGTATTGTTTACACACGAGTTCTTATTTGACATGCGATTTATATTTAAACTTTTCTATTTTAAATTTGTTTAATTTGATTAATTTTTATCAAGTAGTCGATTATATTATATTACTTGGGTATAAACTGCTTATTAATCGTTAGTTGTAGATAATAAGCTATTTTACGCCCTAGCTATATAATCTACTATAATAATTACATTTCTTTACAATATTATTTATTGCTATTTTGATGTAAGTACATTTTTGCTGGTTGGGACAAGTAATTATCGCCGCCACTGATCTTGGGCGCGTTTTAATAGAAATAAGATGCATAAGTAACGACGGAATGAAGTTATTCAACGTGAAAAAGATTTATGTACCGACAACTCGAAAAGTACACTTGCCGTATAGCCATTTGAGTTAAAGAGCGGTTAACTTTGAAACGGCTAGTTAGTAAGCTTCAGTTGGTCAGCTAACTGTGGATAAACAAAATGTAGCTATATTGATTGGGCGCCAGGTGTAATTAATAAAAATATTATAAAATAAAGAGATTACTTTTTATCACATAAAAGGATAGAAAAATGAAATATCAAAATATGGGCAACATTTGGGATACAATTACAATATGGGATTGTATATAAATAATTGATACAATAGATTTAAATACAAATTAATACTAGGACCATTTTCACACTGGTGTACCTCACATTTTTCATCATTTCTACAATTTTTTCATTAAATTATTTTTTTTACCCAACTCCGGTATTTTGTATACGATAGATAAAGGCTATGTTGCTCGGCATTCTTTTATAAGTTTTCTAAGTTATTTGTTTACATCGTTATTATTTATAAATAATATTAACATAAAAATTAAATTGTAATAATATTATATCATCGTTATTTTTTGTTTTGCGTACCTAAAAGTAATAACAATTTTTATCGATTTTTCCGTCACTTAATGAAAAGTTTAAGTACAAATGAAACGAAATCGTAAATACTGAAGTTAATATTGAATAGGGTCGAACTTTTATCTGTAGTTTATTGGCTTCCGTGTTATAAAAGTGTTGCATTATGTGGAATTGTACAAAAAAATGTTTAGGTATACAAACTAACTACTTTTTTAATTTCATTATTTGGAAATATTTTTTTAACTGTAAGTTGCTTTATGTATTTATTTTTTTGAATGCGGTGTATGTAATTGGGTTCAATCTGTATGGTATGGATACGAAGACAATGGACATTCAATGTTCTTAACCAGAACCTTGACATTTTGGTTTTTAGATAAAACCTAATAATGTATTAATTTGCTCCATTTTGTATATAAGTATTTTAATTTTCGTACATAACCTAAAACTGTAAATTTTCAAAGTAAAGTCACTTGTTGTTAGTAACAGTTTGGTTTATAGTGTACATTGGTTGGCTATGGATCGAGGAATCGCATCGGCTGTACTGCTGTGATCTCAAGTCAGAGATCGATAATTTAGGTACTATATTGGATTAAGATGTATTATTTACATTAAATTTCATTTTATTAGTATCTTTAGTAACAGTCTTCTGAGTCATCTATTGGACTATATAACAAAAGAAGAAATAGTTATAAATTATTAAAGTATCAATATCCAATATAAATCGGATAACTCTTACCTTATAGTAGTTTCCAAGCTGTGAAGCCTTAGACTGGTATAAGTTGTTTCCACTCTTCTTACTTACCAAAGAACTAGTGCCGTAGAAGATTTTCTAACTGTCAAAATAGTCTATGTGATAGAACTCTTTAGCAGAAGGTGATCTATGTCCGAATCTGCCCCACCTTAGCTTACTCTATAACTTCAGGAAAACCACCTAATATGATTTAATTTGCAAAGTGTTTTCTAAATTCAAAATGTCAATAGTTCACTACTTTCTTTTTGGGTTCACCAATTGAATTGTTTAGATAGATGATTAATTATTTTTTTTATAGAAAGTTGGGTAGTACTTGGAACAAAAACCAATAGATACATTGACCTGTTTCGGTAATATTTACTTCTGTTGATATCAAAATGAAAAAACAAAAATTGAATAATAAAAATTTGAAAAGTAAATAAATTAAAAATAACAATGAATTAGGTACATATTAAAATAAAATTTAAATAGGGAGAAGTTGCTATAATACAGCGCTTTCGGATTTATAACTATTAACTTTTAAACGATGTGACGAAAACTAAAAAAAATATTAATTACAAATTAAAGTTTAATTCATCTGTTTCTTTTTACATTGGGTATGAAAAATTATATCAGTTAAGTTAAGCACACGTTGGCTCTTTACATTGCACGGTGCATCAATTTCTTCAGTTTCCTCTTGAATGTTGTTTTTCAACTTCTGTGAAGTCTGTGGTTTGTTATTGGACAATTGCCGATATTGCACGCAATTACTGACCGATCATTTGTAATAATGTAACAATTTTCGTTCGTTCTGCAATAGTATATTGTAATCTCCCAAGTTAAATACCTGACCTTGAAAAAGAAGCTATTAATTTTTGCAGCCGGAAATGGGCTTTTCGCTCACCCTGTATATAGAACAAATTCTGGAGAATTCCAAAAATATATCGTTGATCGATTTCTTTCAAATATGAAAAAAGCTTTTAGTGACAATACAGAACATGACCTTTCCGTTTATTAGGTTTACGTTCATGTTAAAGGTAACTACCATTTAAATTAATTGCATATCTGAATCGCTAACTGCAGAAAGGGGACATGTCACATTTTTTGTAAAATTGACATTTTGATAATTTTTTGATCTAGATGCCTAGACGCACATTGTACTGCAAAAATGTAAAAAAAATTATTATTCCCCTTCATACTGTGAGCTGATAAAGAATTCAGTTACTGCATAAACGGGACTTGTCCTGGACATATTACTTTTCTGCAGTAAAGTGATGACAAACTGCAAGTCTGTCGGATAGGTATAAATAGTACATGATTTCCTAAGCTTTTAATTTCATACAAATTTTTTTGGAATTATTTTAAGGAAAATTTTGATTTAAAATTTGGACGACTTGCTATGGACACCTGTTAAAAACACCAATGTTAAAATTACGAATGAAATTTTAAATAACGATGCCAAGAGGGTAGCCGTTGCTGAACTTCTCGTTCATAAGCGACGTAGTAAGAAATTCTATGCTAGCTTAAAATTTGTTCAAGAATTGTTCCAAGAAAATGATGATATTTTGGCAATTTGTATTGATTACATGGCTAATGTTTCGTTACCTCATATACCGGTAACGGGTATACAGGATATACAGGATCTCTGCTATTTTCGTCAGCTTACAGTATGCACTTTCGGAATCCACAATTTAAAATCCAAACGTATGACTTGTTATGTATACCATGCAGGCGAAGCAATCAAAGGGGCTAATAATAAAAAGAAGTTGGCTGATATAAAAAATACGATTAAATTCATCCCCGATGCTTATGAAGGGTATTGGAAAGAAATTACAGAGTGGCCAACCAAGGATAATGAAGACAACGACGAATAATACTATTTTTTAATTATTTTCGAATAAAATACTTCAAAAATAATATGTTTATGTCACATTTTCTTTTGTGTCTTATTCTTTTACTGCAGAAAGGAGACATGTCCATATCTCTAATTTGGCAGCTCATCTAATTGAGAAAACAAAAATCAAATATATTATATAGCAATTCAAAGTAAATCTACTAAGTCACGTTTTGCCGAAAATTTGAGTAAAAAGGATGAGATTTTAAGTAATTATACAGTTTTTTTTATTTCCTGAACATTTCTAGAAATGTGACATGTCCCCTTTCTGCAGTTAGCGATTCATCTATTGATTCAATATTTTTTAAAATAAATGCATTATAGGAGGGGTAAATCACAAAGCAAATTCTTTGTACACTCGATTTACTTTTACGAGATTCTTGAGAGATTTCTCCGGATTTCCTTCCAAAGAAGTAGATTTTATAAATTTCCTCAAATTTCTCCGGATTTCCTTTTTGCATTTATTTAATTCCTTATGTAGCTAATTTAGGTATAATAGGTAACTTTAGTTTTCAAATAAACGTAATTTACTTCTATACTTTATTTAATTTAAACTTTAAAATTATTAACAAGTGAGAAATCTATAAAATATTAAAAATTATACTAGTTAAATAAATTTATATTTTCTGACGAAGCCGACGAAAAGTCTGCAAAATATTAAAACTATCTTATTGTTTTATTATATTTTATTTAATTTAATTTAGGCTTTTTTCCATACTTGCGGAGAGGGCGATTCTGAGGACGATATGTTGCTGAAGAAAACATACGTCATATTATTTATAAATTCTTATGCTTGTTAGTAAGAAAATGCTGCTTCCTGATATAGTTTGAATTTACATGTAAGTTCCACCGATGGTCAATTAAGTAAAGGCGGTCAAGGCTATTATTAATCTTTTAAATAAACAGGGTGTGTTTTAGTGGGATTTCCTTGACATTGTCAAATCTCGGATCCCAGCTTTCGAGTTCGGTAACCCTAGGGGGATGTTTTTAGCGAGTTTAGCGTTTGCCAAAACGGCCCGAAACGCCCGAGCGTAGCGAGCAAATCTCGGACCCAGGCACTCTAAAATCCACCATTTGTGAGTACTGCAATCCAGTAATATTTTAAGTTACCAACGGTGGAACTTACATGTTTACTCTCGGCAGCTTAGCAAAAAAAGGACTAAAAGCTGACCATCGGTGGAATTTACTTCCCGTCCTCCTGAGGAACCCATAACTCGCAATACCTAGCTGTTTAAATTTTTTTTATTTATCTCGAAAATTAACCGGCATTATCTGTTATCGGTTACCGTTTTTTTACGGTGACTTTATAAGGGTTAGTTTATCGAAGAAATTTACACATGCATACAAATAGCCTACCAGAAATTACCAGCATTATTACTCTTGCAGAATAGCTGTTTTACCCCCAGGTTCGGAACCCATGATCTAGGTGGATTATACTGTATGTTGAAAACAATAATTACATTACATAAACTTTCTATCAATTGAATTTTATTATGAATGTTTTTGTGTTTGTACGGATCTGACTGACAATGACTAATCAAAATATTATATAACATTCCATAGTCGCTCTCTTGACAATGAAATTTTTGTTAGTCACGAGTACCTTAAAATTAAATACACGTTAATTAGAAAATTTAACAAAAATTCTGTGTTTACAATGGTGTAAAAGATTACAGTATGAATTATTATTTTTAATTTTATTTTATATGCAATTGACGTTTTCGGATACCTAAAAGACTTGATTTTTTAATTAGTTTCAAGATATTTCACAAATTAATACAATTTTTGATGCAATTTTTAGACCATCCATTTTTTGAAAATTACATAGACTCTTAAAGTCTGGGAAAGAAAACAATATTTGGGGAGGGGGCGTTCTCATCTTATTTCTGGCTGGGAAGGATTAGGTATTTGGTAATGACTTTAAAAGGGGCCATGACCTCCTTGTCCCCTTTATGATCGTTCTTGTGGGAAGATTCATATTACGTTTCTATTTATAAGCGTTAATAACAGAAAATGTAATAAGTGGTTAAACATTGTATATTTTATTTTATACATCATATTTTAAAAAGTCAAGTACACATATTTACCTATTTTTTATTTCTGAAACCAGTAAAGTGATCAAAATTGTCCGCTCTAATACTATGTGTACAGTTCCTGTTTTAAATAATGTATCTCATAGGGCTTGCCTAAATGTTTTTTAAGTCATTCTGATTTTGTAAATGTCATGTAATTGGTGGCACGAGCAATATTTGTAATATCGATATGCGGAATTATAAACAAGACTTTTCCTCAATTATAGGTCTCCCACTTTGCTTCTTATTGTATTATAGACTATTACCTCCTAAAGCTCGTGTTTCACGCTTTATGGCCAATGTAATAGGCCAATTCGCGTTACAGTCTGTACACAGAATAATCAAACATCACAGAACAGTTTAAAAATCATAATAGTGATTTTACTTGTCGATCGACAAATGCAACTTTGTATTGAATAGGAGAATATAATCAAAGACGACCAAGGCAATCAATGTTATTGCAATAATTCGACAAATTGTAAGTAAGCTTCACATCACATTTTGTGATTTTTTTTCAATTTGTCTTACGTCAATTAAATATAATTTTTACTAACTTCGTTGTAATTTTAAAATTTTTCAATGTGAAGTAGGAATTTCTTAAAATTAGATTCTATATTTATACAAAAACAAAATACAAATACAAATGACAGCCAACAGACAACTACAATAGAACGTTGATTTTTTTAATTATTTCCATTGATACTGCCAAAAAAATTAATAATTAATTTATTTTTTATTGAGCACTGTCGTAGGCTGGCGGTTAGAGCGTTAGACTGATATGTTGTAGCTGTGGGATTAAATCTCGACAAAGTACGACAAAATTTTTCAGACTCTGTCGCAAAGTACTGCCAACATCTTTGAGGTATTACATGCTTAAATAAAAGCAGCCCTAAGTTTTTAATGTCTGCAAAGCTTCTCTATGCAGGTGTTGATGTAGATACCTTTATGCTAATACTGCTTAAGAGACAAAATCAAAATTTTTCAGGAACAAAAAAACTGATCGATGTAAGTTTGATTGGACATGAAGCTTCATAGTTGATCGACACGATTAATATAAACAGTAAATTTCTAATAATATACTACTATTTGATTTATTTTCTGTATTTCAATATATTGCTATGACCTACCCTTATAATTTGGGGTGGTCACAAAATTCCAACTTTTATTTAAAGTAATTTTGAGTTTCATGTAAATTTTGTTTTAATTTTATGCAATGAAAATGAAATGATATGCATACCGACTTCATCTTTCTCACGAATTCTGCTTTGGGGTGCATTCTGAGACGTCAGTGCTTTGTTAAAATTCTTGATCTTCTTATCTATTCAAACTGCACGATTTGTTGCTCTTAATCACTCATAGGCAGATTTAAAATTTTCAACATTTTTCTAAGTAGTCAGTGTAACTCTGTTCCTGTTCCGACGTATCATAGAAGCAATGTTTTATGCTTGCTTTCAATTTTCTGATCTCTCAATCTTCTGATCGCTTGTCCCTTATTTCTGCTCCATTATTTTGCTGCCTTTGGAGTCCATTTGTATACCAAATGTTACCTCGAACGGCATTTTGAAATCAACTGATTCTGTCCGACTGCATGTATGATAATGTAGTTTTATATTTCTGTATAGTAGCTCACCGTTGGGCTAAATTACTAGAACAATTAATCATTTGTCTGCATGCTGCTAATAATGCTTTCGATTCCACCACCGAGAGTAGTGGTTAGAAGCCTTCGAAGCTGCAATAGGCGTACGACATTTTTTCTTATTGAGCCTTAGTAGCTTGCCAATTTTCTATACTTTTGTTTTGTTTTAACTTTATGCGAATAGATTAGGGAAGAAATATGCTTCGTTGCATTATGCAACATAAAGCGAAATCTCGTTACTAGGGTACGATGCCATGAGTATTACTCTCAATATTCTTTTATAACTTTTCAACGTCAGTGCTGAGTTTACAAACGATGCGACACAATTTCAATGTGCTTTCAAACGGAACGCAGTAGCTGATGAGAAACAGGCTAACATCTGCTAAAGCAAATCGTATTAGTAAAAATTATATAAACCAAAGATAAACATTTCGGTAAGAATTTTCTAGTAATACTACAGTAATTACAGGTGTTTTATAAAACAAGCTATTGGAATGATAAAAATTGGTGTGCATGTTGCGCTTACTATTTGCTTTCTTTACTTTTCCGTAATTTGTTCCAGCAGTTTAGAATTAATTACCTACGAAACTTGTTTTTAATTTAATTTTTTAATGTTAACTAGGTAAACCCATCAATACATCTGTACCTTCGATAGCGATACGTTTTAACGCTAACGCAGAAGCAATAGAAGAATTATACCAAAGTGAAGAAGAATCGGTAGACAAATCAGCTAGTGAAAAATCAAAGAGTACAGGTAAAAAAATTAAACTAAATTGTGATGTAATTGAACAAAAAATAATCATTTATTTAGGAGCATCGGATCCCGAAAGCAGTCCATTGCGTTCCTATTTACGCTTAGGGAAACGCTCTACCAGCATAGACAATTCGTTAACTTCACAAGATTCTTCGCCTCCATCTGATCCTTGGAAATTTCTTTCAGACATTAAAGTAACTATTATAACATAAATGATATTCAATTATTATCGGATTTACTATAGGGCAAAATAACTAAAAGCGTAGAAGACACATTTACGGAAATAAAACATAGAAATCAAGAAGGAAAAACTCCAGTCAAAGAAACGAAAGATACTAAAGAAACAAAAGATACAAAAGAAACAAAAGATAGTAAAGATATTAAAGATAATTCTAGTTTATCTGATTCCGAAGATTTGTCAGAAAGTAGTTTATCAAAGACATGTGGTATTGTGTCGACAACTGAAGGTAATATATTTTCTAGGTTTTTTATTTGCCATTTAATTTTTTTGCCCCACTAGGTGTCGAGATGTCAACTGACGACGAAACACCATCATTGGAAAAGGATAAAAAATTGGAAGAAGCAGGAAAGAAATCAGATGATTCTTTACAGGGAAACAAACCAGAAAGATCGATATCTGATGTATGTTTGAGGAGGCGATATAAACTAAGTACATCGAGCAATGCTGATCGAGAAACTTCCATTAGTGTTAAGTCTTTGGCGCATCTTTATGAATTGAATACCGGGTTAAAATTGAACGTGTCCAATGGAAAACATAGTGAAGATGTAAGTGAAGTAGAAAGTGGTGTGGAAGCATTTGAAGATGAAATATTGGATCCAAGCTTGGCCACCGAATTTCAAGTTGAAGCGGAATCAGTATCTAGTACTACCTCCGATGCTAAGTTTCCGCCAAGAACTCCTTCTGGTGAGGATCTCCTTACTAGTTTAGCCCAACAAATAGAAAATTTTGAGGTGGATGAGGATAATTGCATAAATATACGAAAAGTGTCTGGAATTGACATTCAGCATGCTGTTTTATGTGATGATAAACCTCACTCGTTTTTTGCGCCCGAGGGTTTTGTAGATTTAAGAAAAACCGATGCCGAACTTACTTGGTATCAAATATTGCACAAGTAAACTTTTTAAATAATGTAATTTGAAATTCATTTAATATTTGTGCATTTCAGGTACCGACAAGTATTGGGGTTAAGTCTGTTACTGTTATTTTATTTTATTTTTTCGATTCCTGTATATATTAGTGGTTTTGTTGCTGGAGTTTTATTTACACTTTCGTTGGTTACTATATACAACAAAATATTTGGCTCGCAATCTTCCATTTCAGATTTAACATTTTCAATGCCAGTTTACAATTCGCAAGCAATTCTAGAAATACCGGCAGTTAAAGAATATCAGCCAGTTGCGAAATTTGAGGTAAGATATTGTCAACAGGTTTAGTTTAGCTTAACGGTGTTTGGTGTTTTCAGGGTTGGATGAACGAATATCCAGAAACTTATGATCCACAAACTTACCACATTTCTCAAACTCAATCTGTATATATTAAACTTCAGGGCAACTTGTTGAGAGTTAGTCACACGCGGAGTAAAATCCCCAAACGTGCCGTGTGGAATGAACAAAAGCATAAGTTAATTTTTCTACATCATCGCATTTATAATTTATTGGATGCCAAAGTTATGTTGCTTCCAGATGGTTTGAATAAAAAAAGGTTGTGATTTTAATTTAGTGTTTTTGGAAATTTATGTTGGTGTTTTAGACATTGGAGTAAGAAATATCCAATTTGCATCGTGTTAAACAAAGATCAGACTGAATTGAGTTTTACGGAATCAAATTTCGAGAATGAAGATGAAAAGAAATCATCTAAAAGTACAGTGTCGGATTCGAGTTCTGTAACATCCAAGAAGAGCTTTTTTTCAAGAAAAAAAAAGGTTCCAGTTTCGGTGAGTACAATCTTCTCTTAAAGTTTCTTTAATGATTGAATTTTGGTGAAAAAGTGAAATTATGTTAACAAACGCAAAACAAAGTATTGCATATTAAAATGTTATGTCATTTAAATTTCTACCTATTTCATTACATTTTAATTTGTGAAATTATAGGTAAATAAAATTGCACGCAAAACACAACTTTTGTGACGTACTTTGATTTTGAGTTCTGATGCGAATTTTAATTGAATCTTGATTTTTCATTAAATGTTTCATGAAGCCTAAAATTTGTTGGATTTTAACAACCTAATTTGATCGACAAGATTATTAAAAATAAATTTTAATACAACTTAATTTGTTTACTTGTAACCTAGCAAAAAAATTTTAATTTAAATTTTTGAGTGCTTTCAAAATGTTTATGAAACATGTGTGTACCGTTGTCTATGGTTCTCAAAGTTGCCTTCCTCCGCTCTCCGATAATCCCACATGCTGGGAGCGTTTTTATCGCGTTTTTCGAAAATCCACTTTAGTGTCGCCTGCTAATCCAATATGCAAAATTTATTTTAAAAGTAATGCCGCCATTACTTTTGAAAGACATCGACATGTGGAAACTAATTTATTACACATTATACATCCGTTTAGTACATTCAGGTAAGTGGAAATCTACTTACAAAGTATATAAATGAGTTTATTTTACTGTCTTATCTACAACATTTTAGAACGTATTGGGAACTTTGGATGATGATTGTATTTTTAGCTTCTTTGATTTGCAATCCCTTGTTTGTTGCTTTTAATTCTTCATCGAAGGCTGCTATTCATGTTCAAATAACCGTAATAGACTTTTTGTGCATATTTGATATTATTCTAACCTTTTTTACTGGGTATGGAATAAATAGCACGAAAGAAGTTATTTTGGATCCGAGAAGAATTGCTATGTATATAATTTTTTTATTTATTTTAAATTTAATGAACAGAAACGTTTCTTTCAGAAAATATTTTTGCTCTTATTTTTTTTTGGATCTTTTATCTTCATTTCCGACGGAATTGCTGAGGAAGCTATTAGAAAATTTACTTGACATGTCAGATCCTCGTTGGCAATTAATAGGAGTTATTTCACTATTGAAAATATTTCGTTTCTATACCTTAATTATTTATATGAGTCGTGCAGCCGATGTAAGAATTTTATATTTTATCTAGAATTGCATAATTAAAGTTAATGCTACAAACAACCACACATCACTGGAATGAAAGGTTAAACTGAAGATGTAAATTTTAAAAACTTCAGAAGTTTTTGGTTTTGTTGAATCATTAAAGTTAATCAAGCCAACCGCTGAAGCTCGAACAGATAGCTGGTCACTTAGTTGAAATTTATTCTTCCCATTTAAAAGTTTAGAATCAAATTTTGAAATATTTAACATATTGTTGTAGATGTGGCAAATAAGTTTACTGCATTTCCTAGCATTCAGATACACTGTCGTATTACTGCTTGTTATACATTGGGCGACATGTCTGCAGTACGTTATTCCTACTGCTGTAGGATATTTACATGGCGGTTTGTCCCCTGATTCGTGGATTGTAAAATCTGGAATTAATAATTATCCGTCTAATTACAATCGCTACTTACGTTGCCTCTTTCGTGCTAGCTGTTTGCTGTTGAGTAAATTTATTTTTTCTCCATATATGCTATCTTGCTATTTAGTTTTCTGCAAACCTTGTAGATATAACTCATGGACCTTATGAACTTCTCACCGTGGAAGATATTTTGATTGCTGTACTATCGTTTCTGGTTGGTGCCATGTTATCTGCGCTGCTGTTGGGTAATTTAAATGCCAATTAAAATTTTGGAAATTTCATAAATTTAATTTTAGTACTGATATTGCAAATAGTGGCGTCGGTTGTGTCCGCCGAGACGAAATATCAAGAAATTATGAATCAAGTTCAAGAGTACATGGGTTATAAACAGTTACCTATAAATATGCAGCGCCGACTTATTGCTTTTTACGAGTACAAATTTCAAAAATCTTACTTTCGCGAAGGTGCCATTACTGCAACCTTATCAGGTTTAATAAATTTTAAGACGGTTGATTGAATTTTGTTGTAATTTTTCTATTATAGAGCGACTTAGACGTGAAATTAACGTATTTTGCTATCGGCGGTTAGTGGACAGCGTGTCCATATTTAAAGACATGCCTCAGCACATCATTGTCGATATTGTCAATAGCCTAAAACCGGAAATTTTTTTGCCCAATGATATTATTGTGAAAGCTGGCACAATAGGGGAGTGTATGTATTTTTTGGCTAGTGGAACTGTTTGTGTTGTTACACCTACAGGAAGAGAGGTATTTTTAATTATATTTAATTAAAATGCCGTACTGTCATGTCCCGATAATTCAAAAATATACCCATACAATAATTTCAAAAACGTCATTTATCTGACTATTAATTTTAGGTTTGCCATCTTTACGATGGCGCATATTTTGGCGAAATTGCTCTTATCATGAAAGATCAAAAGCGAATCGCAAACGTAATTGCTATAGAAATATGCGAAGTTTATAGGTTGGATAGAAAAAACTTTAAAACTTGTTTTGTCAACAACGTAGAATTGTTTAGAAAGGTGGAGAGAATCGCCCAAGATAGGCGGGAAAGAACGTTAATGTTGGAAGAACTTCACAAAAAATATTTAATGGCTATGGAACTGCCAAACATGTGGGGTTTAGATCAATAAAAAAAATTATATTATATTTATTTACTTTAAAATAAAGTTGTTTTACATTGTTGTTGGTTATTATAAAAATTCTTTTGATTGAATGTTTTTTGTGATGATTGTAATTTTTTCTTCTTTTCAGCCTCAAATATTTAGTAAGTTGACCGAAGAGGACGAGGAGTTTGAAATAGAATCTGGAAGTTCCAGACCTAGTAGTCCATCGCCAAGAGATGATCATTCGCCTGATTTTTCGGTATGTTTGACACCTTTTGCTATGAAATTTTAAACATTTTATTTTAGGAAGAAAAGCAAATCGAAGAGGACGAGGTGATAATTAATGAAATTTTAAAAGAAGATTTGGAGGATGACGTTATGGATGAAATAATGAGCTTGGGGGATTGGACCACTTACGTCCCCGACGTGAGTGTAATCTATTTTTGCAATACACAACTCTTTACGTTGGTTCTTTGTTAGGAAACTGGTTACCAAACTCGATTATATTTGTTTGGACGAACTGATAGAGAGAAAGAAGACTGGTTTAGGCGTTTTACGACTGCGACACATAGAGGAGCTTACAATTTAGAAGATCCAAGTAATAACGACATGGATGTCAAAGAATCAATTTCCAATACTTTACTGAATGCGGAGAAAAACGAAAACGATTACCTAAAATATATGGCTCAATTACACAAGGTGATATTGAGTACAAATTCCAAACGAATCCCGCTATCAGTTTTTGTTGTACGTTATCCTGTTTCCTTTTATCCACATTTTTTTATGTATTTTGAATTTGATGTTTTTATTTAGAAATTCATTTTCTTTATTTTCAATTTTCAGACAAAAACAAAAGTTAAGTGTGATCCTAACGTTCTATGGATTAATGCATTGTTGGGGCGTATATTGTACGATTGTACGCGCGACGACAATAATACCAAGTTACTAGTGAAAGATCGTATTCAAAGAAAATTAAGTTCCATTAAACTACCTTATTTTATAGAACAACTTCTTGTTACGGAATTATCTTTAGGTAACTTGAAATTTTTTTTTGCTCAATTTTTGACTTGTTTACTTCAGGTAGCAGTCCGCCAATAATTCATAAAGCAAGCAAACCTGTGTTAGACCAAAGAGGCCTTTGGATCGATTTAGATATAACCTACGACGGCACGATAGTTTTAAATTTACAAACCAAATTAAACCTTATGAAATTGAAGCAGCCCACAACTAATGGTGAGTAATTTATATAATGGTAGTTATTAGTAGATTAGGTGATATTGAAAAAATATTGATATAGTATATAAAATAATACACCATATTATCAGATAGTCTACAAGGTATGGTAACTCCAACGGTGAGTACTTCTTGTTAGGATTGGACGATATTAAATAATTTATTAATAATATTGATAATCGTTTATTTTTCAGAAACCGTTTTAGAACCGGAAAATGCTTCGGCAAAGTGGTTAAATTCGGACGTGGATGACACGGCCGAGAGTAGCACAGACGATGAAGCACACATTTTTACGCCGAAAAAAGTCTTAGACGAAGTAGGAAATCCGGTTACAGGATTAGGGGGTTCGAGTACTGCAAGCAAAAAAATTATTAAAATGGTAGACAAAATTGCTGAATCGAAATTCTTCCAAGCTGCCACAGAAAACCGTTACATTAAAAAGGCCATGGAAGGTAAAGATGTCATTTTTTAATGCTTTATTTTGTATTTTTTGTTTCTCAGGCGTGTCAAATACCGAATTAGGTTTGAAAGTTGAGGTTAAAGGCTTGATAGGCACTTTGGTGTTAAATATTCCACCGCCTCCTAGTGATAGAATTTGGTTAGGCTTTCGACCTACCCCGAAATTGCATTTAAGTGCACAACCTATCGTTGGTGACCGTAATTTCGGCTTTTTACGTCAACTAACAACTTGGATCGAAAAGAAGTTGTCGATGGAGTTTCAGGTTTGTTTTCTTTGACGAAATTTGCTTTGTTTTTTTAAATTTTTGTTTTATCTTAGAAAGTTTTGGTAATACCAAATATGGAAGATATTATAATATCTGTGATGTCCCAAAAGTTACCAGAGTAATTTATGGATTTATTTTTAAAGTAATTTGCTTTTATTGTATTTTTGTGGTTTTTGATTAGATGGTGATATGGGTACAATATTTTTTCTAGTCCTATAATCTAAGTGATTGATTTATTGTGTAACTAATTTATTTTTAATAGCATGTCGATAAAAATGTGGAAATTAAGTTGATGTCCATCTTAAGTATTTTTTGGCTCTTAATTTTTATTTACAATTGAATATTCGTGCATTGTTTTTGCATTGGTTATATATTATTTTGTTGTCTTAGTTTTATAATGTTATATTTTACAGTATTAATTGTTTATACTTTTATAAAATAAACTTTGATTTGTAAAAATATTACTAGCATAGCATGATTGAAACCTTAAGGCTGTCTTTTGTTTTTTAAATATATTTTGTGTAAAAAGAGATAAATAAATACTGTGTTATTTTGACATTCTTTATTACTGATTTTTGTCTAGTACTACCTAGTTCTTAGTTGCTTTCGTTTGATTAGATAATCAAGAGTTTAATTGTCGGTTTTACCTATGCAATATTTTAATCAAAATTCAATTGATTTTATTTTGTATTACATAATATTATATGGATGGAAAAGTGAGAGGTATATAATAGCAAAACAGAAGCTCTAGAAATTAATAGAATCAAACAAAAAATAAAAAATAAATCTACCGACAAAATTTTATTAAATCAACAACTAGCCATGTTATCAACTCCTCTATTTGAATTAGTAGATAACATGGTAGGCTAACAATTTATATTTTTATCTGTCAATGTCGTTAACATTTTTCAAAAAAATTTCAAAATTTTACTAACCTAATTCTAATTAATTTACTATTTGAATTATTCATTTTATAATTATTTTGGAACTTAACATTACATCAATTGTTTAATATGTAAGATTTAACTTAATCATTTTATTTTATTATATTAGATTTTAATTAATTAATATATTTTCTGTAGTGTCCGATGATGACTGTGTGAAGTCGAAACGCGTCACAATATTTAATAAAAAATATATACGAGAAAAGTGCAATTAATATATTTAACTTACAAAACAAAAGCATAGAAGGAAGAATTTCAGAAGTTAGGCAAACGATCTGCATCCGAAATAATTCGGTTGTAATGGATGTGATGAATTTATTTTGAAAGAATTTTCGCAGCAAGTCACACAAAGTTAAATAAACACAAAGAAATTATTGTACAATTTATTGTTTAAATTGTAAGTATCGCCAAACCGTTTTTTATACATTTTGACTGGATATGTATCTTGGTTGATTTTGTTTTCTTAGGTTTACTTTTGTCGATTGCCGTCATTTCTAGTGCTTTTGCAAAACCAATTCCAGACAAAGAACTTATTTCTTCTCTTTACTTTCATATTTATTTTTTTGCTTATCGATTATCTCCGTTATATGTTAAACATTTTAGCATTTTCGTCAGTTTTCGCTCCATTTTCCTCTCTAACAGCGGTTATGCTTTGATCGGCCGTGGTGACTTTACTAGTCGAGGAATTCTTATCCTTTTTTGGAAAACAAACGGTTACGTTGTTCCTTTCTTTGTCTATGCTGTTATTATCATCATCGGCTCGAATTTTTTGTTGATCAATTCTATCTGATTTTGTATGTTGTTTTTCGTTACCATTTTTAAATAGCGTTTGTCTCATTTTGTTTATTACTTTATTATTTTTATCTATTTTTCTCTTTTTATTAGTTCCAGATGTAACTGTATTTAAAAATTCAATACCGGAGTTGGAACTTATATCGTCGTGGGTGTTTTGGGTGTTGTGGGGTGATTGTATGATTGAGGGTTTCTTTTTATCAGTTACATCAATTTTTGAATCTGGTAATGTTGCATCACGAAATAATTTTAGAAGCTTTTCAGATTTTCGTTTCTTTCAACCTTCCATTTCTTTTACATTATTACTCGATGAAGGCTCTTTTTGCCGTTTAAATGAATTGAAATTTTCAACTGTTATTAGCATTGTTAATACTAGTCCAGTCAAATAAGGCAAAATAAAGGGCAAACCTCGGAATGAGAGGGAATAAGCTGTAAATTGGGATAAACCTTTGTTTTGGCTTTATAAATACTGGTAGAAAAGTCTCATATAATCTCGTGTCCGCGTCTCAAGATATTGAAGATCAAAGGTCACGAAAATCGTTTTTTTGCAATTATCTCGTTTCTTAGGTGAAATACGTTATTTAAGTTCATTATATAACTTGAACTTATAAAATTATCTACAAGTTTCATACCAAGCATTTTTTTGTATCATCAGCCTTTCTCGAGATACAGCGCGGAGAGTAGCAAGCGCGCATCCGTTACGATTAAAAAATGCCGAGAAGAACCCGTGCTTCTGAGGATCATTTTTAACTTTTCTAGTAATGCAGGCTGATAGCCCTGCCCCTTCAAGATAAGTTCACATAATTATAGGTTTTTTAAATCTTCAAACGTATTAATAACAAATGTCAACAAAAGTGGTAACACAACCCTTAAGAAATACATGAGGAAAATCGTAAATAACCAATAAGTTACTTTTCATAGAAATTAACTTTGAGCAGCCAGACGAAGAAGACGACGACGAACTAGAGGAATCTTGAGTATACTATTTTGTAACTTGGGCTTCATCATTTACATTTGCGATTCATTATAAAAGAATGAAAACAATTTACTATTGTGGCATTCTATTTAACGTTTTCACATAATATTCTTCACTTATAATAAATACCTAATATATTTTTAATTAATTTATAAATAATAATTATTGTTATAATGCAAATATATTATTTCTATGGAAAAAATCCCTTTCTCACAATCACATATTCACTCCATAAATTTTCTCAATTAAAATATTAGAAAATTAATAATGAAGAGATTATTAACTTGAGTGTAAAGTTTCTTCAGACAAATTTTAACCAGTCGGTCCGTGGTTTTATAAGAGTCTATGAAAAGTAACTTATTGGTCATTTGCGATTTTGCTCATTTATGTCTTAAGGGATATGTTACCACTTTTGTTGACATTTGTTATTATTACGTTTGAGGATTTAAAAAAACTATAATTATGTGAACTTATGTTGAAGGGGCGGGGCTATCGGCCTGTATTACTAGAAAAGTTAAAAATGATCCTCAGCAGCACGGGTTCTTTTCTGCATATTTTAATTCTAACGGATGCGCGCTTGCTACTCTCCGCGCTGTATCTCGAAAAAGGCTAATGATACAAAAAAATACTTGGTATGAAACTTGTAGATAATTTTATTATCTCCAAGTTATATAATGAACTTAAATAACGTATTTCACCTAGGAAACGAGATAATTGCAAAAAAACGATTTTTGTGACCTTTGACCTTCAATATCTTGAGGCGCGGACACGAGATTATATGAGACTTTTCTACCAGTATTTAGAATACCAAAACAAAGGTTTCTACCAATTTACAGCTTATTCCCTCTCATTCCGAGGTTGAATGCTTATTTGACTAATAATTTAAAATTAAACAATATTTCTTTTATATCATCAGTTATATCCAAAGCAACACCAATAAAATGTATTGTAGGATTTTAATCATTAATTTTTGCTCACATGGGCTGGTAATAACGATTGGTCGAAAATTAACCAACCACCGAGCTCAATTGTGTAATTATTTAGTAAATGATGGTATTATTATATTAAAATAAGCCAATATTTAATAAACTTAATTGCATAATTAATGAATATAAAAATTTCATATTGAAAAATAATAATCTACTATCTAACTAAAGATTTTTAAAATAGTTATAGTCCATGATTAATGGATGCAGCAGAACGAGTGCCATATCAATAAACTGCTCATTTACAAACCCATCAGAAGGGGGTTTACAACCATAAAATATTTCAAAGGTAACGTTTATTTTATCAGATTTATGTTATTTTTATATATTTTTCCGCCTGTAATATAGATTATTATAAAGCAGTCATGACGTTCCATACACACATATATCTACGTGTACATAATAATAATGTAACTTTATTATATAAATCATCAAAAATATATTGCGATATTAAACTTTTTATTATAGCATTTAATCGTAATGATTATTTATTAAACTAATTTAATGTACAATGACCTACATAGAATTTATTATTATGTATATTACCTTTGGTAATAGGTAATACGGTAATACTATGTGATCCTGCAGTGGTGATAAACTTTTTTATATGTTTACACTGCTTGATGGGAAAGTTTTTATTTTGAATTGTGTGTTATGGTTTGTTTGTAAATATTTATCGGTACGTACACAACGTATTATTAATTATGAATGTCGGTATATATTATGTAGGTATACAGGTTCGTTTAGTGCACCAACAACACTTCAATGAACCAAGTTATATTATAATTTTGCGTTTGTGGTCCCAATTATTTTTTTAAATTTTAATGTATACATTATGTAAGTTTTTAAATTTTGTTTTATCAAGTTTTCTAGAGGTTAACAGAATTGTGTCATATTATAATATATTATGTACATTGAACATACATACATAATAGTATACACAGATAGCTATTATAGTTCGCCCATATCTGATGATTCCCCTACCACATACCTACCTAATACACGTGTAACTAAATGACAATAATATGAATAATGAGATTTACAAAAGGTTGTTTCCAAAAATTGTAAGTAGGTACTACATATTTTGTTTTAAAATCAGAAATATTTAGCTGTAAGATGAGTGAATAATAATTAATACATATTTGACATTTTGTGGTGATTTGTAGGATTTATTTGTAATTAATTTAATTGAGCAAAAATATTGCGAGCGGCACTAAAGTAATTTACTGTCGCCCGCCACCTTTGAAAACAATTGCATTCGCGAAACGTGACTCATTAACTTTGACAATTGATTGATACAAACGAATTTTTTATATTGATCTTTTGTTTTACTACAGTATCTCCGTTTTCATAGTGATAATTAACTAATATTATAAATAAATTGTGAGAATAATTGATAAAGTTTGAACAGTTGTAAAGGTTAAACTAAGATCAGTAAAAAAACTGTAATAAAGGTTAGAGCATTTAAATTATTAATTAGGGAAATAATAAAAATTAACAAAATCCTAATCTGATAGTGAGAATTCGACGACGGAAGTTGCTGGAAGAAAGAGTGTAGCCAGTTCCGACCCCCCCAGCTACAGAACCCCAACGAAAATTGCAACCACAAAAACGGAAATGGAATATGATGCGCGAAATGATGAGGGAAATTCAAGAGATAAGGAAAAGTCAAATGTCCTATGAAGGGGAAATAAAAACACTAAAGCACGAAAACATCCAACTAAGAGACCGCATTACAGCGCTGGAGATGGAGCTTAATCTTATAGAAGGTTTGGAAAAGAAAAATAACGTAGCAATAAAAGGAGTAGATTTCGGTGGAAGTGATGCCCAAAAACCATATATCCCTTCATAGTTGCTACAATGGAATCTTGACCAGAAAAGATGATTTGACAGAAGACGAAAGAAAATTACAAGCCAAGCTGAGAAGAATTGCAAAGACTGAACGAGAGAAGGGGAACAGAACAAGTATTGGTCACTGGAAAATATTCATAGCTGGAGAGCTTGGAATTGGATTTTACTATGGAAATCAATATGAAAATAGTTAGTACACAGTACTAACACAAGGAAATTCACAAGGGAACATGGGGAACACATAATGGAGAAAATGTAAACCAAATTGACCATGTTTCGATAGAAAAAAGAAGTGAAGCAAGTGTAAAAGATGTACGAACTTATAGAGGACCAGATATTGACACCGATCATTTCACGATAGGAACAAAATTACAACAAATTATACCGTTAAAGAGAAAAATCGAAGGTGAAACATCAAATAATAATAATCACTCCTCATTTTCTCTTCTTCAATATTCTAGATTTTCGTATGTGTCTTGGTTTCGTTTACTATCCTTCTCCATACTACTCTATTTTCGCATTTCTTCTTCCAATCCGTCACGCCCATAGTTTTTAGGTCGTTTATTACCTCATCCAGCCATCTAGCTTTTGATCTTCCTCTGTTCCTCGCCTCACTCGGTCTCCAGTTCATGATTTGTCTTAAAACATTTTCCGGGTCATGTCCAAGCCATCTAATTGTTTGCGCTTTTATAAATTGGTTATTTCTGCGTTTGTTCTTATCCTATATTCGTTTTCATCAATATTTTTTGGTCCTGCAATCGCTCTTAAGACATTTCTGTCGAATATTCTCAGCTTTTCCTCTTCTCTCTTAGTCAGATTTAGTACTTCTGCTGCATATATGGCTACTGTTCTCACAAATGTCTCATATATTCTTATCTTCGTTCCTATTGATATATTCTTATTTTTCAAAATCCTCTTGTTTGCGTGGAATGCTCTCCAGCCAGCCTGTATATTCTCGTTTATCTCTGGCGATCTCTCGTTGTTCTTGTTTAGTTGTACACCCAGATACTTGAATTTCTCTACTTCTTCGAACGTGTAGATTCCGATTTTTAGGAAATTCAGTCGTGTGTCGTCGTTTCTCTTGAATTTCTCTTGAATTTTCTCATAACACTCTCGATCACCAAGTTGAACAGAACCGCTGACAGTGCATCGCCCTGCCTCACGCCGCTGTTATTGCGAATTCGTTTGTTTCATTTAATCCAATTTTCACCGTTGCACTCGAATCTCTCATCGTCATTTGTATCAGTTTTCTCATTTTTTTTGGGTATATCCAGCTCAAGCATCACCTCGTAGAGTTTTTCACGTTTAACGGAGTCAATAGCCTGTTGGAAGTCAATAAACAGCAGGTGCAGCTCTATGTTATGCTCATATGCTTTTTCTGTCAATTGTTTCATTATGTGCAGCACATCCACCGTCGAACGATTCTTCCTAAAACCGTGCTGATATTCTCCAGTCTTCTTATCAATGATTGTTTTTATTCTCCTACATGTGTTCTCTTCTACATCGCCTTTCTTGTGAATTGGCACTACTCTACCAGTCTTCCATTCATTCGGCATTTCTTTCTTTCTCCAGATCTCAAGTATTAATCCGTATACTATTTGGTGTATTTTTTAAATTAAAATTTTTATTAACTTATTAAAGTTATTTATTTAAATTACATCAAGAAATTCTACCTTGGAATCAAACAATAGAAAAGAAAATGCAATGTAAAGACTAGAACTATGAAAAATGAAAACGGACTACAAGGTAGCAGCGAGGAAGAAGTGAAAGAAATATGGAAGAGGCATTTTCAAAAACTGTTAAATCGGAATGACCAAGAAGATGTAATTGCAGAAACGGAAGAAAGAACAGAATAGGAAACAATAACAGAACCAACATTCAGAGAAGTTGAAACGATATTAAAGAAGCTAAAAAACGGAAAAGCGCCAGGAAGTGATGAAATATGTGGCGAAATGTTAAAAAATGCAGGCGAAAAAAAAATCAAATAAACCAATAAATTTCAAGAAAAAAAGACAGGACGAATTTGCAAAAACAATTAATAAGCTCTTAAAATCAGAGAACAAAAAGCGAAAACTTAGAAGAAAAAGCGAATCTCTTGATAAAAGCTATGACTTATGAGAAAAGCAACATCCAAATAAGTTATGGAAAGAAAATACAAAAATAAGGTTCGACCTGGAATGCCAAGAAGAAATAAGTATAGGTACACGAAAAAGTTCGAAATACAATGCTAAAACAAAAACAATAGAAAGCAGACACAAATACGAAATACAAAGAAAATCATCCAAAGCATTACTTAGAGAAAAGAAAAGAAAACACATGGTGGAGTTTAGAAACTTTTACCAAGGTGTCAAAAAGTAAAAAAAACGCTACCAGTTAGAGAGAATATTATGCCAAGACAAACAATGCTCGAAAGATGGGCAGAGTACTTTGAAGAACTTCTCAACAGACCAGTAGATAGAATAGAAAAACCAGAAATATTTGATAGTGACATAATAGAACTAAACATGGAGAAACCAACACTAGAAGACATCCAAAATATAATTTAAAGCCTGAAAAATAACAAAAGTGCTGGGGAAGATGCTATACAGGCAGAAGTGAAAAAAAATGGAGGTGAAATAGTCAAAACCATGGTACATGAACTAATCGAAGAAATATGAGAAAAAGAAGAAATGCCAAGGATATGGATATCAGAGTGGATTTTGTAGAGGTAGGTCAGTGACGAACCAAATAAATGTACTCAAAGAAATACAGTCCCTAAGCCATGAGCACAAACTATCAACGCACTTGCTGTTTGTAGATTTTAAACAAGCGTATGATAGCGTCAAAAGAAACCAACTAAATAACTTCAAGAATTTAAAATACCCAATAAACTAATAGGAACAAGGAACAATAGGGAACAACTAACAAAGCGAAGTCTGGACGCTGAGAAAGCAAGATCAAACAATTCTAAGTGTGTGGGAACGAAAAATATTGAGAAGAATATTTGGAGGAAAGTATGTAGAGGGAAGATGGTTCAGGCCAACCAACCAAGAATTATATAATGAAGCTACCATTATTGAAGAGGCTAAATCGCAACTTATAAGATGGTTGGGTTACTTAGTGCGAACGAGTGAAGACAGAGTGCCAAATAGGATATTGAAGATGAACATGGGAGGAATGCAAAGAAGAAGAGGTAGACCAAAATCTAAATGGAAAGGAGAAGTACAGGAGGACTTAAATTCCTTGCACATCAAGTCGACCAACTCGCGGGAATTCCAAAATATCAAAATTAAATAAAATAACATTTTTCTCAGCATTACAAATCTTAAAATTAACAAAATTTTGGAGGTTTGAATCATGACATTAGTTATGTTAATATTTTTTTTAAGAGTCAACTTTCGGTTTTTGAATAGGGGGGTCTGGGGGTATGGAATGCCCTTCAGTACAGTAGTAACCGTCTTAACAAGAAAACCTGTTAATTGTTTAGTTTAATCTTACATTTAAACTGGCCTGGTTTAAATTTAAATCAAATTCTCAAAGATTCCTGTGTTTTCGGTTTTTTGTTTTCATTAAACTAAAATTTTGCACAAAAATAGAAGAATTACTTTCCGCTTTTTATACGCAACATACTATTTTTATAACAGTAGCAGTTTAATTTGTATCGAACAAATTTTCATGCGGAAATCAGCAATTGTTTTATTTAAGAAATTACAGGTTATATATGAAAAACAAATGATAGTTTTAATGCAATTAATTCTTAAATAATAATAATAAATATTTCTATGAAAGACCACCAAACAAAATTTAAGTGCCCGGATAGTTTAGAAAAACAATTTTTCCGTAAAAAAAAACATTTAAATATCATATGCCACCATAGTAGTTTTATTACCATTTAAATTCTACACACTGATGTACGCCTACAAAATATATTAATATTTTTTATTTTTCTAGTTTAAAAAACATGGAAATTATTCCAAAATTAATAGCAAATGACTTCGAAGTAATTAGGGCCGAACTGCAAAAATATGGAGGTGGAAGTGTGCGTTTGGAGAAAAACGAAGAAAATGGTGTTGCGGTGATTTGTTTGGATCATCAAGAGAAACGAAACGCTATGAGTGGTTAGGTGAAAATTTTGTATATTATTTTTAGTATTTAATTCTTAATTTTTAGGATCAATGATGGTTCAACTTAGAGAATGCGTGCAGTGTTTGGAAACGTGGAAAGAAGGTAAAGCTGTAATTTTGTGTGGAAAAGGTACCAACTTTTGTTCTGGCGGCGATTTAAATTTTGTAAGAGCAACCAACACTCCTCAAAATGGATTAGATATGAGCGTTTGGATGCAGGACGTGCTGAAAAGGCTGCAGAACTTACCTTTAATTAGTGTTTGCATCGTTCAGGGACCGACACTTGGAGGTGGAGCGGAATTATCCGTAAGTTGTGATTTCATTCTTGCAGCAGATAATGTTAAATACGGTTTTGTTCATGGGAAAATGGGAATTATACCAGCTTGGGGTGGTGGATACAGGTAAAATACCAAAATGCCATATTATTGTGATATATTTAAAAAAAATTTCCACTTTATAGATTAACTCAAAAAGTTGGTCGAGCTAAGGCTTTAGATCTCTTACTCACGTCAAGAATTTTAAACGCACAAGAGTGTGTAGAGATTGGTATAGCACAGCAGGTTTTATCGTCGGACAATGTTATGGAACAAACTATGGAATGGTTACTTCCACGAATACAGCATCATTCCTCAATTGTTCATGCATTAAAAGCGATGATTTTAAATTCTCGTGACCATGAAGAGGAAGAGATTTTACTTAAGCGAGAAATGCACATTTTTGCTCCATTTTGGGGAGGAAAATTAAATCGAGATGCTTTGCAGAAAAATATAAAACATTAATTTATTAGATAGAGAACAATGTATTATTAAATTATTGCTACTTATTAGTAAAAAGTTTACAAAAATTCGCCCTAGATGTTCGATTGTCTCTTTGATTTCAGCAATTTTCTCCACACTTCTACTCTTGGATTTTCGCGATGTTTGCACCATTTCTGATTGCAATAGATTATAAATAAATAAATTATATTGTTTACACTGCATTATATTTTACAAAAACTTACAGTTACAGCTAAGTTATATCTTTCTATTTGGTCGTATAAGAATAATTTGTTACTTAGCTCTTAAAATATCTTATTTAAAGCACATATTTATCAACAATATACATACAGAAGAAGGCACAGCCAATTATAAATTAAATACTTAAATAATTTAATTATTTAAATTTTTATAGTAAAAGAAATAAAAACTAAGTGCGCATAACATACCAAGAAAATTTAGGTTGTAAATCAAGAATTGATCTAACTTTTGGTTATGTAAAAGATGGTAAAAGTTACGCTTTCGAGCTGTTAGTCGTTAGATGGCGTGGGCGTTAGAGATTTCTTAAAATTTGATAAAATTGTGTAATCTCTCTTGAATTCACAGCAACACGCCGTCGGAATTTGAAATGTATCGGCAACTGGTTTGCTATTTTCATCAACAGCAAGCAATCGTCGGTAAATATACTTCTGTTTGCAGTGGGAAATATATCCAATCGGTATATCTTGTATGATATTACAAGCAGAATTTGCTCTAAAAAAAGATTAGTATTATCAATGGAGAGCGGTGGTGACCCGTGGACTATGCATACCTGATACACGTTTCTGTAAGAACTCCTTGGGAGAAATCGTTATTTGATCCTTGATTAATAATATACCTCCATTTATTATTTTTATTTAAGCCTAGTTGAGGAAATATTGTCCTCGTGGTAGATCCGCACAAAATGGGATCGTCGTCTTGATCTCCGACACGATTAGATATTTCCAGTGGATGTTCGTCGACACCAAAAAATTGCATATTACTGCTGAACACATCAGACAATGTTTTATTTAAATTATCGTATGGATACGTATCGATATTTTCGCAAATAGTCTCGTGTTCTGAACATTTTGGTGGTATTAAAGGGGGATATTTTGGAAGTGTCTCGTACTGATGCAATTCTGAAGGAAATACTATAACCCGATCCGAAGGTAGTGTATGTGTTTCTCTTCTTTCTTTTGGAAATATATCGAGTAATTGTTCTAAAACATTAACTGCTATATGGGTTATATAATATATTTATATAATCGATTAAAAAATTTTAATTCTTACTTAAGTCGCTATCGGTGGGAGAAGTTATAATTCTGGACGAAATTTGTGTCGACGTTGAACTTTCAACTGTGTGAGAAATGGTTTCCGTAATGTTGATTTGTCTAAAATAAGGCGAAGTATTTGCAGGTTCCTTGAACAAAATAATCAATCGATAACACTTAATATGCAAAACAACAAAATTATTGGTATATAATAGATATTATAATTATATATATTTTGAATAACAGTCAATAATTAATTATATGATTTGAAAGGCTTTGTTGTGGCATTTAACCATAATATAAATGTTGGCTACAAAAAAGATCAATAATTATAACAATTATTTTATAGAATGCAATTATAGGTACATCCATATAATTTGTACGTAATAGAATTTTCAATGTCACCCCGCATAATATACCAATACATTCATAGATTTTTTTTGTACCGTTAATATGAATCAATTAAAAATAATCTTTAATAAAATTCTTATTTATGCTTTATAAATATTTATCAGCAAGTACACTTATTATTTATGAATGACAGCAACTATAGGTACCATAGAAGATAAGTTCAGTGCACCAACACCCAATGAATCAAGTTGAAATAATGTATTATTTGTGGACAGAATTTAAATTTCTAAAAGTAATTATTATGATGTAAATTAATAATTTATTAAAAACAATTATTCTCTTATCAAGTTTTGTAGAGGTTAATGGACTTGGGTCTGTTGTAATATTACCTACCCATAAACTATTAAATCACATCTTTTTATTAGGTACACAGGTCACTCGATACATCCTAAATAATGAGATTTTTAAAAAGTTGTTTTCAAAAAATTTAAGTGGATCCATATCATATTTTAGTTTTTTAGTAATAATACATAAAATATATTTTAGTTTTTATAACTGAAATGGTAAATGTAAACTTAGTTCAAGTTTCAAGTTCATTAGATGAATTCCATACAAGGTCGTTAATAAATTAATAATTATACACTGTACATAGAAACAAATATCTACTCCTAATACAGTTAGTATACTTGCAGGTAATTATGTAAAAAATTAATATATATTAAGTTCGATTATCATCAACATGTAGCACTTAATCTTGATGCTATATATTTAGTAAGTATTTGGACCAATATTGGGTCAGTGCAATATCGTTAATTTTGTATTTTACGTAATCCCAATATTGATATTATAACAATTAGGTATTATTAAACAATTTTTAAATTGCATATTAACATTTAGCATCTCAATATCGGTACAATATTATAACTGTAGATATTGTGACAATGAGTAGTTTTATTGGTAAAATTTCTATTTGTTAAATTTTGAAATTTTTATTTTTTTATAAATTTTCGTGTTTCTCACGAGTTGGTCGACCTAGCGCCGACCTGAAAAAAAAATGGAATCCCGGGGGTGGTACAGGGTTTATTTGGTGGGGTTGAAAGGGTGTGCAAAGTATAATATTACGTTTTACGGCGAAACTTGACGTTCTATCAAAATATGTTTTACAGAAAAGTTGTAGATCATATAAAAATCTACAACTTTTGTGAAAATCATTTTTTACTATTACCTCAAGATTTCCGTGAAAAATGTGAAAACATCGAAAAAATATTTTTTTTGTTTTTTCTTTTTCATTTTTGCAAAAATAATTCAATTTTGATGAAATTTTGTGAAAACATGCTTCCTTATATCTTAAATAAGCACAATTTTTTTTACATAAAAAAATCTAAAAGGTTTTGAGATATTCAGTTTCTCAGTCAAAAACTGTTTTAATTCAAAAATAATTTCTGTGGTGAAAAATCATCGTACAGGGTTCTTTCGATGCTTATTTTTTTTGTTATTACATTTACTTTTTGATGCAATAATAAAAAATGGTAGTTCCTATTTAACAACACGCTCAAAATATGAAAAAACTTAAAAATGACTTTTGCAACTATGAATTTTTTAGTAATTCTTCTTACTGGTTTGAATTTTTAAGAAAATTGAAAAACTGATTGCAGCATTCAATTATACGGAAAAATGTACAAAAGAAACTGTCTTTCATTGTTTGACCCGAAACTTAAATTTCTTACAGTAATGCTATAAACCTTAAATTAGAATAATAAAGCTTACTTTTTTCCACAAAAATAACTTAATAAAGAAAATTGAGTCATAAAATTCAATTTTTAGTTTGAGGCGGATTTTTGAGATATAGGTTGGGTAAATTGGGGATTTTGACGATTGGGAAAACACATATTATTTGCGATTGGCAACACTTAGAGAAACTATTAAATCAGTAAAATTCCACTCAGGCAACAATTTACTTTCTGAAGCCAGGTCAAACAGTTTCAAATATGAAGAATATCCATGGATTGTTGGTTTTTTACATTGCTTTAGTGGCTGCGATACCACTTCTGCTTTTGCAGGCAAAGGAAAAAAAACAATAAACTCTCTCATTAAATCTCCTCAGTTAACAGAGTTGGTAAAGCCGTTGTATCAGACAAATACAGACCAAATACTTATGCCTTGTTTTACAGAAGCTTCAGTAATTCCTAAAGATTTTCCTGAAAACCATTTCTTCTATAAATAGTGCATGATTTTATTGACTTACTAGACAGTTCCACGGAAATGGAGCAGCCGAGTCTTTGCTTGAGCCCAGGAAATGATTTGCCAGCTGAAGAATTCAGTGATTTTGAAGAAATGTTTCAAGAAGATGAAGAAGAAACATTTTCCAATCAAGCATCGGATGACGATGAAGAACAGGAAAACTCGGTCTGCTTATCGGCAGTTCATCGCAAGTTTAGAAAGGTTGGCAACTCTGTCACGTACTTATTTAACTGTCATTTGCACTTTTTCGTAGGTTATCCTATGGTTAGCGCTAAACTGCAGGTTAATCAAACATTGTGAAACCGGCTGTTAGAGTCTCAGTTATCTCACTTAACGGTCATCCAAAATTATTTGGTGGATTTTTTTGATGTTTTTGGCTGTAACAGCCTCTTTTGGAGGTCTACTCCGCTCATCATCTTCAATGCTCATATGGCCTGTACGGAATTTAGTAAACCACTTACGAATGGTTGCCTCCTCTGGAACAGAGTCCGGATAACACTTATCTAGTCAAGTTTTTGTTCCAGCACTATTTTTTTTCATTAAAAATGAGTGTTTTATTATCATGCGATCATGAAGCAAAATAGTGTAGGTAACATGAACAGATTTACTTTCGTTCGCTTTGATCTTGTAAATTTTGAGAAGCTTGGTTGGGATTTGAATGAGATGCGATAACCGCCATATCATCCGAAAAAGTTGCAATTTCTGTTTTAGATCATGTGGAATATGGAGTAGAATTTTGATTGCTCATTTTGATATTTAACTTGAAACATTCTATCTGATAAATATGATTTCAAAATTTGAAAATAGGAATGGGGTAACTTGGTTTTAATTTTATATAGCAATCCAGCATGCCATTATACCTCATCAAAAGCTTGCGTCACGTCCAGATATGCAATTGAACAATATCGTTTCTCTTCAAGATCTTGATTTATGATTTGAGTGAGTCGATGTACTTGCTCGATAGTAGCATGATGTCTTCTAAAGCCAAACTGGTGTTTGGGAATTACATGTTCTTCCATCAAGTGAGGATATAATCTCTTCAAAAGAAGTTTCTCAAAGACCTTCGAAATGATTGGCAAAAGACTAATAGGCCGATAAGATGTTACCTTTTCAGGCGGTTTTCCCGCTTTAGAAATGAGAATTATTTGGGCTGTCTTAAATTGCGCATAGTGGAAGTTGTTGGAGAAACTTGGGTTGTTTTTCTGAATGACGGAGCTTACCTCTTTTATCTTTTTAGTTTGTAGAATTTTGTCTTCTTCTTATGCCGATATTTCACCAGGAAACGGCTGATAAACATTCGCCAAGTGCCCCGCAAAAGTATCTGCGTTTTCCTGGTTATTTCTTGCCTAATTTCCATTTGATTTGCGTATCGGGGGAATAGGTATACAGGATTCCTTCAACTTTTTTGTAGCTTTCCATAATGAAAAATCAGTAGCTTCGGTGGCTGTTAGATCCGCTAAGTATTTCTGTAGCATCTGGTTTTTGTGGTTTTCGAGTAATTTTTTTAATGTTCTAGGTGTTTTATTTAGTTTTGTTTTGTCGTCTGGGTGTCTCGTTCTTTGCCAAATCCTTTTGAGCTTCAAGGGCTGCGCTTTGGAATGTGTTGTTTAGATGTTCGACTGCTTCGGTTTTGTCTCTTTCTGTTTTTAATGGTAGTTTGATATTAATCTTCTCTTCTATTAAGTTTTAAAATTTTTCCAATTGATATTTTTATTGTAAAGGGTTGGAAGTGTGTGAAGTTAGCCCCCCTTTTTTCAAAAACTAGAAATTATTTGTTTGTATTATGTTGTATTCACTTGTATTAGATTGTATTATAAAATTTTTTTTCATTTCGCGAATCATAAAATTAAAAATCGTGAAAAATCATTTTTTGCGCTGGCCCCCCTTTTTAAAAATTTTGAATTTTTTTTTGTATTGTGTTTTATTCAATTAGTATTGTTTTTAATATTAAAAATTAAACTCCTAAGTTTAACATTAGCCGCGTAAACCACGAAATATTCTAAGACATTATCGTTAGAGCTGGATTTGTATTATTAGTTCCTCTAAAAGCGATATTTATAGGTACGTGATTACTGATTAGACAAATTAAAGAAAAATTGTGAATCAATAAGTTTCATTGTCTATAAATATACTGTAATTTATAGCTTTTATATCAAATTAATCTATTATTACCTTGTCATGTAATAAATATTTGTAATTAATATTTAATCTTCATTAAACTTGTATTAATTTTATTAGTATCTATTTTGTAACCTATTAAAATTATAATTATAATAAAAAAAATATATAAGCAGTTTTTAATTTAATTTATAAAATTGTACACAAAAAACCTACCAATATATATCCATCCTCAATTATTAATAAAAATAAATTTAAATTTTTCGGTAATACCTAAATAATTTATATATTAGATCAAATTTAATAATAATAGATTAATACTTTAAATTAAATAGCCAATAACCCTGAAATAGGGCCTTATATTGCATTACCTTAGTTTTTGATTTTTAATTTATATTTAGTTCCATAGTGTAATATATTTTCACTTCTTTTTCAAACATTCTCAGTCTTACTAGACTAATAAATTATAAAACGAAACAGAATTTAGACAATCAGAGGTAAAAAAAGCCAATCAAGTATATGGAATAAATATATTTCTTTCCTCTTCAGGTTGTTAACCTTTGTAGATAAGATTAAAATTATAAGTGTAGTAATAATTAGTTAATCAATAGGTCAAGGAGGTTATAATTATAAAAAACCCGAATATACATAATACATTGAGAGGTGAAACTATAGCGGAAAGACCGAAATTGTCTATCTAATCTAAACTTGGTTTAATTAAAATAATAGTGGAGATTGCAGAAGGTCCATATAAAAATTCAAAGCAGCTGTGGTTTTTTGCTAATACTAAGGTCAACTTGAATACCATCAAGGAAATTGAATTTTTTTGTCGTCTCTGTAAGTAATACTTTTACTTCTGTAATTTTAGTTATATTATTATTATTATTGCAATTGTATCGGCAAATATGTACTTCTAAAATCACTTATTTTAATAATTAGAATCATGGGATTGATAAGTTAATAACTGACCATGCCGACATGCGGGAACAGATTAACAATTAAATTGGCAACTAGTTTGTTAATGTTTTATTGATGTTAATTTTAAATCTGATTACGATCGTGATCGCAACGTGATCTAACTTATGTTACGACTATCTAAATATTGTATTTTTTATAGAAAAAAAGCAATAAATAAACACCTTTTTGAAAACAAGCAATACACCTATTAAAATGGAAAATTCCGTGGTTCCTGACAGTTTTGCAGAATTAAGGCAACAATTAGAGCTATACAGTGGTGGACAAATTGTATTAGATAAAAACTTGGAGACTGGAATTGCGACGTTGTGTTTCGATCATCCAGAGAAGAAAAATGCTATTAGTGGTAAATTCACCTATGCCCAATCCAAATTTCCAATTTTTTAAATTTAATTCAATTATTTTAGGCGTTATGGCAATTAACTTACGTGACTGCATCGAAGAATTGGAACAGTGGAAAGAAGGTAAAGCTGTGATTTTGTATGGAACAGGAAATAATTTTTGTTCTGGAGGTGATTTGGATTGTGAAAAAGCTAATATGAGTTTACAAGGCGGCTTAAATTTAATAACCTGGATGAACGACGCTTTAAATAGATTGCAAAAATTACCTATGGTCAGTGTTTGTGTGGTTCAAGGCCCGACATTGGGAGGTGGTGCCGAAATATCTGTTAGTTGTGATTACATCATAGCAGCTGACAATATTAAATACGGCTTCGTACATGGCATTATGGGTTTGGCACCTGGATGGGGTGGCGGTGCAAGGTACAAGAAAAAAAAATAATAACCGTTTTATTGTATATTTACTATTTCAGATTAGTACAAAAAATTGGGCAAAAGAAGGCTTTAGATTTATTGCTTACGTCCAAAATTTTAAGTGCAAAGGATTGCATCGAATACGGCATTGCCGAAACAGTTGTCCCGGCCGAAGATTTTATGCAGCAAACTATGGAGTGGCTGTTACCACGAGTACGTCATCATTACACTGTTGTGAGAACAATGAAAGGCGCTATCGTGAATACTTATTTGTATGCATATGACGAGGTACTCGAGAGAGAAAAATATTTGCTGCTACAATTATGGGGAAAAGCAGCAAACGTCAACGCTTTAAATGGAAAGATAAAACATCTAAAAAATCAGTAATTTGTCTCGATTTGATGCATTAAAAATTTATGCACAAAATTGTTTTTCTTAATTAACAAATTTAAACTGCTTACATATTTTAAGAAGTTCTATGGAAAACCTTTGTGACTAAAATCTACCTGATTTCTTAATTTACGTCATTCAGATAAATTTTTAAAAATTTTAAGCTACCAAAATAAATTAATCTACATTTTAGCCTTGGATAAGGTAAATTACCGTTCGTTACATAATGGTTTACAACAAAAAGTTATAAAAATGAATATATAGTTTTGTATAAATTCCCTTACTTATTGCTGCAAATCACGATAAAATCTTGACCTACACCAATTTATAGTTTGTAAATGGGGATTTTCATAAATTATTATTATTCACGACGGTTTTTATTACACAAACTATGAGGTTGTGTACATAACATGTATGTATATATTATTGTTTAATATTTCAATTTTCGAAAAGCATCAAATTAGTAACAAAAACAATTTCCGAAAAGTTAAGATAAATTATCAATTCTTTCTATTCGTTGAATAGAATTTTTTTTTTTAATGTGAATATTGAATAAAAAAATAAATTAAATTATTCATTTACAATTCAACTTAAAAAAGGTATCTATTGTTCCGTTTGGGCGTTAAACCATTACACCCACAACAAGAACACACCAGAATGGATGAGTCAATTTTGGTATTTCCGAAATATTAAACCGTTAAATTTTGTGTAATATTGCATTTAAATGTTGAAACTACAGGAAAAAAATAGTTTTGAATGTATCAAAAATTAAAAACAGGAAAAGTTAAATTAATACGTAAATTTGCCAGTTTCGACTTCATAATGAGTCAAGTTCGAAAGGTTCCAAGTTAAAATTTTAAAGCATTTTACTTTGTATAACAATTAAGTGATAATTAAATGCTAAGAAAAGCAGAAATATTTTATTATCTTTAGATTAGATATTCAAAGAATTTTTAAATAGAACTAATTAATAGAAATATTCATTTTTGTGTAGTATATAATATTAATTTTCAATTAACACCCTAGGGGTAGGTATCGTATCTCAAAATAAACTAATAAAGCAAAAGCTTCATACCAGTGATATAATAGCCCCCCCCCCATTATTATACCAGTTGAAGACCTGATGTTGTTCGTATAGGATTTAATGTTCTTCTGTAAAAAAAATACAACTCTGGGCTGTGCTTTTATGTTTTGGTCAATATAATAAAATAATATCGTTGAAGATGTGGATTTTAATTTAACGTCCTTGCACGTAGATAATAATTTTTGGATCGCGTGTTCTAGAAAGTTATCTATTTATAGATAATTCAATATCCAGACAAGATCAACTATAACTTGAAGTGCTTTCAAATAATATTTCATTAAATAAAAATAAATAAAATAAAATTATAATACTTTTACAATTGAAAATTAATATATAATCAATATATAAATGAAAACACTGTAATATTATATAATTTACTTTTTAAAATTATTTTATATATATTTTTGTTGTTTTTTAAGGATTAGAAGACTAGAAATAATTTTAGACAAAGTTAGAAATTATAAAATTGTTTTAGAGCCGCATTTAAACAAATAATTGAATACTACCAAGTAAAATAAATAATGAATTATTTTTAGAAATAATTTTTCTTGTATTTTATTATTTTTAACTAGGTTTATTTGATGAAAATTTTATTTTGTTTCGAAAACTGTTATTAATTTATTTATAATTTATTGTATAATAAATTTTTAAATACAAAAATAATTTTTAACTATTTTTAAAAAGGTTTCGGCAAAAACGAAATACATTTTTTATAAACTCAAAATTTAAGTAAAATTATTTATAACAATTTTAATAAAATATTAATAAAACAGTTTGATAAAAGTATTAGCTTTTTTTTCAATTTCCAATTTAAAATAATAGTAGGTAAAAGTACATAACTTTTATATTATAGTACCTATAGTAAATTATTAACATACAATTGCTTAGTATGTTTTTTATTATTATTACCTATGTATACAATAGCAAAAAATTATTTATATACAATAAAACTACCTCGTTAGATTCATACAAAATAATTGTTCTGGAGAAATTTAAATTTCAAAATGCGACATGGCGACAAAAACTCAAGATTCACATTCAAATATTTTTAATTTTAATAAATTAGGAAATAAGTTGAAAATTTAGTCGTCTTTAGTTTTGTTGTATTATAAAATATGTTATTGGTTCGAAATGATTAAATCTGGAAACCGAGAGAAATAAAATTTTAACTTTTTTAATAATATAAAAAAATTAATGTTAATCGAGAGTAAAACACTTCCTGATGTTTCATTGACATTCATAATGTCAAGGTTTATGCAAGGTTTAAATTTTAAATTTCAGAAAAATATGTATTTCAGATCTCCTTATATCCTTTGATCCTTGTTATGCGAGATTTTTAATTTAGATAAATTTTGCATTCCTGAGAGTAATTTGACTGTCAAATTTCAAAGTCTAAAGTTCCACTTTTGGTCCTTGGGCGATTGAAAAGGAATTTCATTCAGGACAAAATAAAAATAATTAGCATTTTTACTTTTTCATTGTATTATTTTTGTGTTATAATGTACTACTTGTATTTTAAAAAATTTAACCGTTTTTATTTTAAAATACATGACCGGGAAAACACCAAAACTAGTACTATTGGATTAGAACTAATATACTTCTTTTCACACTTGGGATTAAAAAACGCACTTTGAACCATTGGTATACCTAATATATTATTATGTCATTTCTAATTGGTTAGCCAAATAATTAAAAAATGATAATGAAGTAATTTTTTTTGTCTTACCAAAATGCAAATAACACATAATAATAGTTTTCACATGACATCAACATCAAATAAAGTCTAGTTCTTAATGTCCATATTTAATCAAGGTTTAAGTAATTAGGTGCTGTTTATGTTAACAATATACGAATATTGTCTAACCGAATCATTGGGTTGATAATATAAAATTTGCTCACTTGAAAGCAGAACAGAATTTTTTTCCAAAAGTCGACTTACCAAAATTGCAAATCCAATTAAAAAAATTACACGCACAATGTTGGACATCATTGCACTGGAGGAAAACGAACAAAAATGATAATAAATTAATTCACACGTTCGGTAGCGTTTGTAGTAATTCGTTTGATGGTTCACCTTCAACTGACAATATTTACTAACAAAAAACATTATTTTAGCACGCTGTAACCGGTATATAAATCAGAATTTAAACGCTGCATTACAAAAAAAAACAATTAAGATTTGAGATTAAAAATATAATTATATCAAGTGGGCGAAGTTGACTCTAGTTGCATCGAATGCAATACCAATAGCTATGGGCACTGTTATGTGTCCCAATTATGGATACTAAAATTAATTACAGTGCATCCAAGTACAAATTTCTTCATAACTCTGTTTCTAGGAATGAAGTCATTAATACAAGTGTAGGAAGATGTTTAAAGAATCTTAGTTGACACACTGGTTTCGATATTTACTTAATTTGTTCCAAAATTAACCCAAGTTTTGCCTAAAAGGTAAATCAATACCTATTAAGGAGGTGAAAGTTCTTTTAAAATTTTGTGCCACATAATTATAATTTGTTACTTATTATTATTGTTCTATTTTTGTAATTTAAATTTATTCTTGAGACAGAGTTTACTATTTTTCAAAATAGTAAACCTACCGATTTTTCCGACCAACTAACCAATATAATTATTGATGGTTTAGTCTTCTACAAAAATTAATTTTTCCAATGCGGGTTGAAAACTTATTTTTTTCATTTTGAATTATTGTGCACAATAAGTCAAAGTTCTCTTTTATGCAGCAAATGTGCCACTCACTCCATTTACGTCTCCATGCACCCACCCGACGAGGATATTGTATAATATTATAATTTATGTCACAACTTATTGATATTGCAATTTAACTGTAAGACATAATTCGCTTTTTTTTTTCGTAACAGAGGAAGTGGTATACCAGTAGGTATAATCCAATATTATTATTATAGAAAATAAATAAATAAAAAACACCTCAATGTCATTACACGGAAGAGAAACGTGAATCATGATGAAGGAAGAGGAAAATGTTAATTAGGCCAATTTTGGGTAAACAAGGTATTGGTTGATAAGGCTGTTAAATTATGATATAAAAAATTGATTTCCTAGAGGATCGAACCCGGTAGGTTTAGTAACATCTTAGGTTATTGCAGACATACTAATTTGTGTACACTATCAGCTCGGGTTTTTTATTCAAAATTTTTAAAAAATTTGAAAAAAAATAAAAAACTCAAAATGTATCAAATGAACAATATATAATATTAAAAATCTAGGTATATATTATTATTTAAATTATATTAATTTTAGAAGTTCGCTGAACTTAAATTCAGTTGAAAAAAGTTATATTTCCAATATTTGACAAATCGGCAGTTATCTGTAAAAAAATCTCAAATTTCCCTAAGTCAAATCTTATTAAATTTCCTTTTACTTAAATCAACAGACACCATCTATACTATATTGATCAAAGCAAACCACAAAATCATGTTAGGTAAATTTTGAGCCAACATACACCATCTATACTGCATTCGGCCAAGTATTTAAAAATGTAACTGTTAGTTAATATTATATTATAATAATAGTATGCATTATTAACTATTACACATCACAACAATTATTTTTAATAAATAAATGCGAAACATTTGCAATTTATTTTTTTGAGTAACCGAAACTATGGAATTTCGCATTTTTGTATTTTGTAAGCAATATAATTTACTTCGTCGTTACAGGATACATACAATTCAATGAAATACAATTAATGCTAAAAAATCACAAAGCAAGAATTTCGAATATATTAACTTAAGTATGCTAAAAAAATACATTAAAAAATTCTAATATACGTAGCTATATGTTAATTTTATTATAAACGATTGGTCATTAATAATAAATTATTTTTTATTTTCCCAAATAAATTATCACAATATTGATTTAATTTGAAAATAAAAAATAATTTATTATTGATTATCAAATAATTTATAAAACTTTGAAAAGAAAGAAAATACTTTATATTACCTTTGTTGAAAAAGGTAAAAGAACTATAACTAACATAATAATTGTAATAAAAATTTAAATAAAATATAATAAAATTAATATGAATTTATTTTAATTAGTATCTGATTTATTATTGTCGGATGGTATATTTACTATAATGCATTTTAAAACCAAGAAGGGCATATCTTCTGCGGGAGCGCGAATTGAGCGACAAGAACTTAATAGTTTTTCAGCGTCCGTAACGCCGGCATCTTGTAATAGTTCAGATATTTCATTAAATTGTATTTCCCCATCTTCCGATTGAAAGCCTTGTTTTTTGTAAAAGCAGTGGAGAAATTGTTTGTATTTTGGATCATCTGATAATTTAAGCGTTCGTGACGATTCCAATATAATATTGTAGTTTATATTGACTTCTTCAACACATTGTTTTTCTGCCGCAAGACGTTCTTCTTTTGATAGTTTTGCCTGCAATAAAAAAGAAATAACACTAAATATTATCTTTTTAGCAGAAGATAATCATTGAAAAACAATAAAATAATTGATTTTTTACTCTTATTTGGAGTTCATGATTAAATTTTGCAACTCATGAATTATTTAAAAAATAAAATATAGTCAATTAATTTATTGTTTCCAGATATCGTACGTGTAAGTGCGGCACAATGAGACAGGATAATGATAACCATTTATTTTTAGTTTTTTAGCATTATAATATACTTATAATAATTTGTTTATCTTGTAAGTAGAAGTACATTTCCTATTCTATTTTTATTATATCAATCGATGTTCAAGTTTATAATCAGTATGTTTTATTAAAAATTATTTAAGTGTTCCAGTTTGTTCTCATTGAAAAAGAACAAGTCAAGGAGCACAATAGATTTATTTAATATTTTTAGATTACATTTTTTAAAAAGCGAGAAGTTAGAGTTAAAATCCGTACTTACGTTTACTAAACTGCAAAAACTAATTGATAAAATTAAAAATCGTATTTTGTCGTTAAACATGATTAAAACATTGAATTAATATTTTAATTATTAGGACTAAGACGTTAAATTTGTAGTGATATGTATATCAAGGTTAAATAAAAAATTTATAGATTGGCAATATCGTATAATACGTAAATAATATTAAATTAATACATTTAGGTTATCATATTTGTAATATTTAATCTAAATTTAGTGAAATAGACAATAAAAAAAAAGAATAAAAAGCCGCAAAGAAGATAATAGAAGATTTTCTCAATGTAAAAACCTAAAAAACAATAAATAAATTTTAAAAATATTAGAATAGTTTTGTTTATTTTATTTTTAAATTATAAATTTTTCAGAAACAAACTCACGTCTGTCAGTACTACAGTGTAACTTTTTGATTGCCATTATAGTTTCGAAATATCCTTTTATTATGCATCAGTGTGTAAAGTAATTTTTAGAGTACTCAAATACTTAAAAGCATATAGATAAGTAAGTGTCAATTTGCAGGATATTATATATAAAAAGCCATATGGTCACTCGCTAACTGACTGATTCATTTATCAACACGTTCAAAAATGTGTGAAAATGACCCCTTTCGGACGTTGTGGAGATGTGAAATTGAAAAAAAGTCACCCCCGTTTCCTTCGCGAAGGCTTGCAATGTTTTTGCTATATATTTGCGCCGCTCCATTATTTGGCGTCTGTTTTTGATCTTTTTCGACTTTTGTCATTCTCGTGAGATGGCTTTCTGATTGTTTAAGGAAAACCTCCATGTTCGTCGACCTTGGACCTTTTCTTTCGCTTCCAAGGTTTAGCAGCTTTTTTGGGGTGTTTCAAAACATTTCCTCCAAAAAGTTTCCAAGGTAAACTGCCGATTTATCAGAAAGTCAATTCAATAATAGTCAATACGTATATAAGTCAATTATCAATGGCTTGGGAGTAGCAGGCAATTACGTATATTATAATAGATTACTACTCGACATCAGAGCTTTGACTTGAAAGTTTTTAACTATATAATAGTGGAATTAAAACTCAGGTTACAAAATTTGATTGGCCAATCGTCTACAAGTTGAAAAAATATTTACAAATCTACTTGAGAGAAATTAAATATTAGAAGTATATCAGTAATACTCCAATGAAGTGTTTTTATCGTAATCTTTGTCTTTAACATCATGTAAAATATTTATATATTTTTAGCATCCATACAATAGATTTTTGATTAATATAATTCACGTTATCAAAAATCTCAAAAAATATTCCGTAAATAGGCATGGTTCTACTTAGATCAGAAAAGTGCTTTCAGATATACAATGCAAATAAAATTTAGAAAAATTTTGAAATTTTTGAAAGTTTAGAATTTTAACACCCGTGCACTCTATTCTTTCGTTGCATACCAACTGTGCCTTTTTCCATAGATCAAATTGATAATATTTTATATACTCGTGATTTATCTCGTTAAAAATATTTTTAAGACTGTTGAAGAAACATTTTTATAAATATTGTCGATCAGGCTTATTTTATTAAATTGAGAAAATTATGTGTGCAAATAAAACAATACTTTTGGTTATATTGAACTTATCAAAAAGTAGATTACATGCATTGCTGATTACTGCAATATACAAGATTATGTTTTTGGCGTATTTCGATAAAATATAATTAATAATTTTGTTTGCTTGAATTTCAGATAGAGATACGACGGACCATTAATTTTTAAAGCACAGGATTGGTTTTCTTTTCCAAAATTGAAATATCTAGAGCGCAATCACTTTTCTAAACAGGAAAACTCCTCTTGAGAATATTATATTTGAGTGATTTATATTTGAGATTGAATATCCTGTAATATTTCTGATACACAATGCAAATTTGTTATCGTTATTTATACACTTCATTGCCACTGTTAACGGAGATCATTAATTCAAAAACAGTTCAATCAAAGAAAATTTATAGATTAATTATAAATATCAGTATATTATGTTGCTAAAGCATATTAGAAAACTTGTATAATAATTTTCGTAATAACAAGCAATGAATTAAGTCATTCCATATATAAGTATAGGAATTCGGATTGCTATCAATCAAAAAGTATTTTTCTTTGTTTTCTACAATTTTTCTTCCAACAGATTTTTTCATTTAGTTTGTATAATTATTCAGAATTAGTTAGGGTTTGCTTCCAACATTCAATGTGTATAGTTAAATACAAAAATAGTTGATGAATATACTAGGTTTGGTTTAAGTAGTGTAACTCAATAGTAAAAATACAATAAAATACAGATAATTATCGATATATTTTGGTTCTAAAAGGTGTGTGTTTTTTTGGGTGTTCTAACATATTGATAATCTCAATATTGATATTAATAATATGATATTTTATCTATATTATATATATATATTTATCTGTAATATTATAGTATTATAGATCTATAATAATATAATGAATATAATAAACAAATATCAATAATATTGTAAAAAATATATTTTCTGTTTAAAATTATCCCACTGCTGCCACCATATATTGTAACATACAGTACTCAACACAGACTTATAAAAGAAAATTTCACAATCGATCGTTTAGTGCTGATGTAGTAAAACTTATACATAGTAAGCAGTAGAACTCAAATCTGGAAACAATCTCTCCTTCATAATAAAATCAATCAATTAGTTCTACTAGATTTGGTAACTATTACTGCTACCATTTTAACAAATAAAATTTAAAATGAAAACATAAGGAGATAATAAATATAATGAATAAAAAAATATAGTAGAAAAATATACTTGTTGAACATTACATTTATGCCGATAACTTTGATAATGTAGACTACACGATAAGATTATGGATATATATTTTTGGAAAAGACCAAATTTTATTCATAAAATTTGATACAATGCCGAATCTTACAGTTTTATGTGTTTTGGTAGCTTGCGTTGCAGGTGAGTCTAAAAATTCATGTAATAATTTGGCTTTTAATCCATACTTAATATTTTAGCTTATCCATCGGATGAGATCAGGATTGTAAATGGAATTAAAGCGAAACCTGGCGAGATTCCATACATTGTATGTATTTGTAAGTGAGCCATCGTTATTAAATAACTTTGTACTATATTTTTTAGGTATCACTTCGTAACTATGATAGCCATTCTTGTGGAGGATCAATTTTAGATAAAAGACACGTCCTCACGGCTGCACATTGCATTTCCGGAAGGCATATAAATATAAAATTACTTAAGTAATTAATTTAATAAAAAATGTCCGTCTCTTAGTTCTCCAAGTGCCTGGTCTGTTCAATATGGTGTATTAAACATCAAGTCAAATGACAATGTCATCCCAGTTGAAGCAATCTATCGACATGAGGGATACTCACCTTCGGATTATTACATTAATGATGTTGCAGTTTTGAAGGTACTGTCGGGATTTATACTATTTACTGAACACTTCATCTAAATAATTTTAAGCTTTCGAGAGATATCGTATATGGGCAAAATGCACAACCTGTGGAATTACCCGAACAAGATGAAAAACCTCCAGGTGGCAACGTTGCAGTTTTAGCAGGATGGGGATTCAACAGAGTAATATTTTAAAATTACCTATTAATAATGTATGCCAACGCTAATTTTTATTTATTTTATAGATTGGTATAATGCAATACAATTTGCAAAGAGTCGATATCATATTATATACCGATGAAAACTGCAAAGCTGCTCATGGATCAAGAGTAGATCCTAGATATCAGATTTGTTCTGGGATTCCAGAAGGTGGTAAAGGAAATTGCTATGTAAGTATTTTAGTGTAATTTAAATTTTTTCTTTATTCTAAATGTAAATTTTGAATTTAGCTTGACTCTGGTGGTCCATTAAACTCCAACGGAACGCAATGGGGTATTGTCTCTTGGTCAGTGGTTATAAAACCATGCGCAAGTAGAGGCTATCCAGGAATTTTCACTCGTGTTCCCAGTTACGTTGATTGGATAAAAGCAAAACAGCTTTTGTAATTTTAAATTTAAATAATTTAAATAATTCATTAAAATTGTTTAATGCCAAAGAATTGATTTGTAATTTTAAATTTGAATAAATAATAAAATACTTTTTGTTTAACTTTTTATCTTATTGATTAGATCTACAAACTACACTACAAAATCATTATATAGCATATACGGAAGAGTGGCCGTAAAATTATCCTTTGCTGTCTATCGCACGCTCACTAGAAAGTAACTTATTATGTAAAAAGTAACTGTGGTTACTTATATATACCAAAAATTAAGATCAAATTGCCAGAGATGAATGATCAATTCATAATTGATAAATTCTTCAAAATGTTGTCACAACAGTCTATTGCTTGGTTCCGCCACTTTTTGTTTAAAGGACATCCATTTTTCGTCTACGTCTTCCGTGTTAATTTGTTGGTTGGTTTCTTTAAGACTTTTATTTATTTGTCTTTCAAGCGTTCTTTTAATTTCTATGTTCTTTAGTAGTGTCGTGTCCATCTGTACTGGTTTGTCGCTATTGGCTAGTAGCAATTTCCATTAATTTGATTTGGAGTCGAGCGATTAGGGGATTGTGGTCCGATGCGACGTCCGCACCAGGATATGTCTTGAAGTGTTTTATGTAGTTTTTGTATCTATCATTTACCATCACGTAATCTATTTGAATTCTTATGATTTCATCTTTTCTGTCTGCAGGTGACCTCCATGTATATAATCGTCTGTTCGGGAGTTTATAAAATGTATTTTTAACTATCATTATCTCGTGGCAGAACTGAATCAGACGGTCTCCTCTATTATTTCGATTTCCAAGTTTCTATTCTCCTATCAATTTTCTAACGTTTCCTTCTTCGATTTTAGCGTTTAGGTCTCCCATTACTATAGTTAGATCTGGTTTTAGTTAGTTTCATAGTTTTGTTGATCTCATCGTAGAAAACTTCTATTTCATCTTCGTCCTTGTCATAGGTTGGAGCGTATACTTGTATTAGGTTGACCTTAAATGTGGATGACTGTAATAATTGAAGCATCATAACACGATCAGAATGTCGTACGATCGATAAGGTAATAACATTGTAATAATAAGTAATTAATATTATGGACAAAAAGCAGTGATTCGAGTAGAGGGTAGTAGAGAATCGAAGCAAATGGAAATTAGAAGAGGGGTAAGGCAAGGATCTATTCTGTCACCGACGCCTTTTAACATGTACTCAGAGACAATCGTGAAAAAGGCGCTAATGGATGAAACAGCAAGTTTAAAAATAAATGGACTACAGATTAACAATAATTAATTAGCAATAATTAAATAAAATCGTCAGCACTCGAGGTGAAAAAGAAAGCTATACATCAGCTATAACAATTTCCCTACCTTTTACGAATTAATTTTAAGAAAGTTAAGATATTGATTATATTACTAAATTTTTTATTACAACAATTAATTAATGTTTTTGTATTACTGCCAAAAGTTTAAAATAAATCTTAAAACGAATATTAAATCCAGCTCGTACAATGAGTAAATAAATAGGTACTCCCATTTCCTCCTAGGAAAAAAAAAGTTGAATCCAAGCGACATTAGGGTATGTTTATGTTAGATCTGTCATAAGTGATAAGAGTGAAGAAATTTCTTAGCTCTAATCGCTGTTCTTACATTGGCTTTGGCGCTGCTTCAACATAAACAGTCACATAATATTATACTTCAAGGATTTGCTGTTCTCTGCTTCGCTAGTATCGTGGCTTTCAGCGGTTATCACAGCTCCAACATAAACGTACCCTTAGTCAGTCAACCCATGAAAGTATGGTTTTGGCCAAAGACGAAACTGAACTGGAACCAGATTTCGTTTCCGAACCACTGCCTAGAGAGAAAACCGAATTTGGCTTAGATTAGGTTTAGGCCTGAAAATACCTGAAATGTGGATCCCGAACCACTGCCTACTTAGGTAGGCAAATTTGAGCCAGAATAGGTTCAAGTTGTCACCTGCAAATGTGGTTTCCAAATTAGGTTTAGGTTGTCACCTGTAAGCAGAAAGCCTAATTAGGCAGGGACTCGCAGCTGCGTTACATTTGTAATACCGGCCTGATGTCGCTGCCTCACTTGGCCCACGTATGGAATTTGGCATGCCTTCTTCGTCCTTAATGTAAACCTAACTGAAATTTCTAGTTGAGCGTTCATTACCCGCATCAAGCTAGCGCCGCCACTTTTTCAAAATCTAAAAAAAATATATGGAGAATTTGTGGCTAATTTGTTGCTAATTAGTTGCCGCAATCGCGAATTAATCGCTCTTACCGTTCGGGAATTACAGCCGTTTGAGTGGTGGCGGCGCTAGCTTTATGTCAAGCTAGCGCCGCCACCACTAAAACCTTACTAAAAATTAAAAATAAGTATATAGGAATTTGTGGCTAATTTGTGGCCAATTAGTTGCCGCAATCCCGAATTAATCGCTCTTACCGTTCGGGAATTACACCCATTTGAGTGGTGGCTGCCCTAGCTTGATAGTAAGCTAGTACTGATACTCAAAACGAAATTTTGATAAACTAAAATAAAATTTTATTAAAACAAGATTATTTATATTAGCCGCTATAGTAAGTGAAAGAAAAACATAAAAAAGAACAATATACAAAAAACATAAAAAACAACATAATAATAATAATTAGTATAACGAAATTATTATTTCCGACCCTATATTTTATTAATATTTGAAGATGGATATTATTTAGTGGGTATTTTGGGTCCTATTATATAAATTCTATTACAAATTGTCATTGCATAAATAGTGTTGGCCTTTCAATATATTCCAAGTCTTTGCTAATTGCCTGGCACACTTCACTTGATTTTGAAGCAATTTTATTATTTTGCAATATTATTTGGTTTTTAAATTTTTTAATGCATTATATCAATAATTCAAAATTAAGCTTTTGTGGCCTACCACTCGATTTTATGACTGTTTCTTACGTTCTTATTTTTCCTAATGTTCGCGTTACGCCTTAATGTACTTATTAAAAATTACAACTATAAAACTTAAGCCTCGTACTGAAAGTATTAAGCGTCAATTACACGAGGCTAGTGATTTGTACAAGTTACTAAAATCCAGTACTAAATTTTAGTACTGTCTTCGTGTAAACAATTATTTTAGTACTAAATTCCAGTGCTGGTTTTAGTAACAATTCCAGTTTAGTGAATAGAAAACAATCCTATTTACTTGAGCCAGTACTACCCCCACTCCCACTTTCCTAAAAACTAAACCCGTGTAAACATCTCGTTTTAGCAGACGTTCTAGTGTTTCCTGGCAGAATAGTGATTTGACACTTCGAATTCTTTGTTTAAAACACTACTAACTTGAACAAGCTACTATTACCATGTAAACACAACTTTCCTTTAAATCATTTGCTTTTAGTACTACTGGATTTTAGTAACTTGTACAAGTCACTATCTCGTGTAATTGAGGCTTTAGGTAGGGACACTTCGTGTCGGCGTCTTTGATGTTCGTGTTTCAAAAATTTCAAGTCTAGGTTAAGTTCAGTTGAGAATCCACTAGATGGCGTTGCAAAATTATATTACATTTGAAATGAACCGCTTAAAATGTTATTATTTTCAGGTTGTTCATCATTAATTTTAAAAACAATAATTATCTGTCTAGAGTTCAATTTTAATAACAACCGTTATCGCTTTTTAATAAATTTCAAAGAAGCCAAATGCAGGTGTTGTATTGCCAAGTTCAAAAATCATCAGAATTTTAGAAAATTTTTTAATTTCAAAAAATTAGTAGAAATAAACAGAAATAATTCTGATACTAAGATAACTCAATAAGATACTTAACCTAGACTTTGAACGAGGGCTTAATTCGCGATTCAAATGACCGATGAGGGCGCTGCTAAAAAACCAATATGGCTGGCTTTAAAGGTATTCAAATTGAAGTGCATATTTAAGTGTTCAATAATATTGAAATGTAAATAAAGGTAAGTACATGCACTAGCGATTTGCGTTTTGCGGAATGCGATTTTTCCATTTCTGATGTTTGATTGGTCAAATTGGTCAACTGCCTTCAAATTCGACAAATCAAAACAAAAATGACATTCCGCAAAACGCAAATCGCTAGTGCATGTACTTACCTTAACTAATCATATTTATATTTGTCAGTTTTTATTGTAAGAACCTTTGTCAAAGTTTACTGCTCTTATGTTAGCATCGATAAGTATCGATAGTAAACAAATGCGGTCGATTTATTAACATCCCCCTTTTTTAACGTACACAGAAAGAAATAAATTCGTGTTTTCATCTAATGTAAATTAGAAGATTTGAAATTATATATTTTATTTAAAGTTTACTATAATTCTATTAGAGTATTTAACTCTTTCAAATAATCAGTTTAGTAAAAATATCTAATTTAAAATAGATGATTTCTGTTAGTTGAATCATTTAAACATTTGTTGAATCGTTTACAAAGAGTAGCCATTTCATTAAATCATAATCTTTCATTCTTTCAATAAAATTTTCTGATTATGAAAGATTTAATTTCATCAAATTATATAATTAAACTAAATGTTTCATCTAATTTCTTTGGGTGAAATACATAGAAAGATTTGATGATTTTGATGTGCATCATTGGTAAATTTATTTAATTGTATTCTTACTATTGTTTATATAATTCATTAATTCTTTTTATATGAATCAAACAATCAAATTCATTAAAACATCTAATCATTTTAAGATTTAACAAAATGCTGATACTGTACATTCTACATACATTATAATCGTTCAGCCATCCTTCCATCTATGCTTCCATCTTCCATTACTTAATTAACTTATGTGTGTGCAGTGCCAGTTTTATTTAAACATGATAAATATTTTGTGCTATATAGTGAAAATTAACAATAATAGTGATCTGTATGACAACTAGTGGTAAATCTATACGATGCGTGGAAAAACAAATTTCAATTTTTAGTGGTATAATTTTTATAAATATCAGGCGTCTAAAATACTTTGTTTATTAAACTTGTTAAAACCTAAAGTGATTTAAATAAGTAATATTTATTGTGTATTGCATGTGTATTGTGTATTGATGTACCTACCTAGATTATATTATTTTACTATTATTATGTATTTGCAATTTCTTGACAACTAAATTAAAATGTTAAATATTAAATTCTGTTTTTTGCTCCTTATTAATTTTTTAGATATCACCGCATCACCTGAGACAGGATCATTTACTTAAATACTTGTAAAATGGTATATTTCAAGTAATAGAAGAACCTACAAGCAAACAGTTAACCAACAAAATTATTTATAAAAGTGAATAGATCATCTAAAGTAATAAGTATACAAAATATTTACTAATTTAAAAAAACAATATATAAATAATGAAAGTAAATAAGTCAGCAAATTTCAGTAGATATATCATTAAATTATAGTAAATATATCATTTAAACTAATTCATTAAAATATCTAATTATATTAAATAATTCAACTAAAACATTTAAGTATTCAGTTAATTTTTGTATGTAAATTATCTACCAAGATTAAATAAAATATATATAGTAATTCATCAAATCATTGAAACAAATTCAAAAGTTTATCTAATTCTTTCAATGATTCGTTCATTCTTTAAATCTTAAAATCAACTAATTTAAATTATATGAATTGTTTAATTGAATTAGAAGGCTAAAATCCAATCAATTTCATTAAATGACTTTAAAACTAAAGATTAGTTGAAATCGCCAATCTTTTCTTTCTGTGTAGTTGAAAGTAAATTTTCAAAACTTGGTTTTTGGTTAAGTTTTTACTGTTGTAAATGACAAGCTTTAGAATTACTAAATAAAGGAATACTAATATCCAAATCATAAAAAAAAATTATTATGGTTCTTGCTGTTACAACAGTATATACAATAATTAATGTTATTTATACCTTTTTACTAATTTTGCACAAACCGCCTAATTAACAATAACTGAGGTTATGTTGGAATACTCCTAACTTTAGTATTGTAAACAACCGTGCAGTGGTGCATAAACTTTTGGAATCGCGAATAGCAGGAATGATCCCTCCAATCAAAATGAAGCTAAGCAAGAACCAATTAGAGCAAAGCGCGCTAGGGATTGTTTTCAAATTATTGTTGTAAACCAGAAACCAATCTTTGCCGATTTAACCTTATTTTCTATGTAATAATAATAATAATCGTTATTTCGAGTTTCAAAATAAAAAAAAATGGAGAAAAGTGAAAAATACGGCCATATGCCAACCTCTTTTTTAATTCCATAAACCCCTCCTTTTATCTAACTACGGCCTTGGATACTAGTGTCCCTACTGACAGGGACGGCCCCTTGAGGGGGGACCTTTCGTTTGTGTAAATTAGGCAAAGTTGGTAGAATCTACTTGGAAAATTGAGGACTGCTAGCCCCCGAAAAGTTTTTCTTGGAACCGTCTCTGCCTACTGAAAAATATTTTGTAAACTAATTTGTACCTACTTTCTGTTTTTTTCCATAAAATATTGAATTTATGATTTTTTTAAAATTTTAATCTTTATTTTCCTCTTTTTCTGAATTATTAAAAATGGCAAGAGATAACTACTACTTATTATAATTATTAAATATTTGGCTCATAAATTTGGCAAAAAATTAGTTGAATAAATTCCCATTTATTTTTTTTGTTTTTAGTAAGTTTTTAGTGGTAGCGATGCTGGCTTGATGTCAGGCTGGAGCCGCCACCACTCAAATGGGTGTAATTCCCGAACGGTAAGAGCGATTAATTCGGGATTGCGGCAACTAATTGGCCACAAATTAGCCACAAATTCCTATATACTTATTTTTTATTTTTAGTAAGTTTTTAGTGGTGGCGGCGTTAGCTTGACATAAAGCTAGCGCCGCCACCACTCAAACGGCTTAATTCCCGAACGGTAAGAGCGATTAATTCGGGATTGCGGCAACTAATTGGCCACAAATTAGCCACAAATTCCTATATACTTATTTTTAATTTTTAGTAAGCTTTTAGTGGTGGCGGCGCTAGCTTGACATCAAGCTAGCGCCGCCACCACTCAAATGGCTGTAATTTCCGAATGGTAAGAGCGATTAATTCGCGATTGCGGCAACTAATTAGCCACAAATTAGCCACAAATTCTCCATGTATTTTTTTTAGATTTTGAAAAAGTGGCGGCGCTAGCTTGATGCGGGTGCGGTCATTAGCTTAGTAAGTTAACAGAACAACTGCTGACTCCAAGGTACCCGGTTCGAATTCGGGAAGAGTCGAAAAACTTTCAGATGACTGTGTCCGTGCTTCGGAAAGCACGTTAAGCCGACGATCCCCCTGGGTTGATTACAGGTATTCCCCAACCCGGTTTAAACAGCTGTGGGGTCTGATTGCTGGAACCTCCCCTATGGGAGAGGCTTATGTCCAGGAGTGGAAGGAAAACAATTTAAATAGTCTAAATAAAAATTGTATGAAAATCTTTCATTTTGGGCATCTTGTTGTAGTTTTCCGACCGTGTTAAATCAGATCCATCGCATTATTTGCCGATATGCTTATTGCCTGCTATAGCCAAGGTTCCAAGATGATGGAAAAACTCCATATTAACATCATTGGAGATAGGCTGTCGTATGACTGGTCATCTGAATTTTGGTTCGTACTGGAAATTCTGAAAGTGTTGGTTTCCCGCAGCTCTGTCTCTGGGGTAGTTACTTTAGTAACAGGAAGGTTTGCGTCATCAGTAAGAATGGAACAAAGATCTGGAGGCAAGTCGGAATAGATTACCCTCAGTGTTCCATTTTCTAGTTTTAATCCCGCTTTAAATAGAAGAATTAAATAAAAAGTATGTAAATACAAATATTTGAACTTGCAGTTTATCCATAAAAATAAAGTACTTTATACAAAACACTTACTAAAATTAAAGTTAATTGATATATTATGATGATAATTGATATTTTAAAAATTGTCATGCAATTGATAAGATAATGCAGGTATATAAATATCGAAGTTTTGAATTCTTAAATATCATTTGTAACAATGTTGAAACTTGCAGTATTGTGCGTTCTAGTCGCTGCTGTGGCAGGTAAATCAAATCAAATTTAATTTTAATTTGAAAAATTTATAAAACGTTATTTCAGCTTATCCATTGGATGACCCCAGAATTGTGAACGGAACCAACGCAAAACCAGGAGAAATCCCATACATTGTATGTAATATTTTACATAATTCAGAGTATTATTTTTTAATGCAAAATTTAACACTATCCCTATATTTCAGATTTCACTTCGTAACTACGGTAGTCATTCCTGTGGAGGATCGATTTTAGATAAAAATCACGTCCTTACTGCTGCCCATTGCACTGATGGAAGGTTTGTAAATATAAAATTATATTGACTCGATAAACTATTTTTGTAAATTCTCGTCTAGCTCCGCCAGCAGTTTATCTGTTCAATTCGGTGTATTAAACATCAGGACAAGTGAAAATGTAGTCAAAGTTGAAGCAATTTATGAACACGAAGGATATGCACCATGGAATAATTACGCTAACGATGTTGCAGTTTTGAAGGTAACGTTATGGGATGTGTACTGTTACTTTAACACTAATTTAAAAAAAAATAGCTTGCAGGAGATATTGTCTTTGGTGAAAATGCCCAACCTGTTCAATTACCCGAACAAGATGAAAAACCTCCAGGTGGTAATGGAGCAGTCTTAGCTGGATGGGGATACGACAAAGTAAGACTTTAAGATTACGTTGTAGTCATAAATATAAACACTGATTTTTCTCTACTGTAGAGTGGTGGCGATGTTCAAGATGATTTAAAAAGAGTTGACATCACTTTATACACCGATGAAAATTGCAGAGCTGCTCATGGATCAAGCGTAGATGCTAGATATCATGTTTGTGCTGGAATTCCAGAGGGCGGCAAAGGACAATGCAGTGTTAGTATATTAATTTTGCGGCATTTTTTATCTTGGAATTGTTTACTTTTTAATTTTAGGGTGACTCTGGTGGTCCATTAAATTCTAATGGAAAACAATGGGGTGTTGTCTCTTGGTCTGTGAAACCATGCACCGTTAAAGGTTATCCAGGAGTGTTTGCACGTGTTTCAAGTTACGTCAGCTGGATTAAAGCAAAACAACTTTTGTAAATTATAAGTTTCAATGACTAAATGAGCAATAAAGTTATATTTGTTTAATTATATACTTTAGTTATTATAACGAGATTGTTGATCTTTTACAATTTTGATGGCTATCAAACCTGTTGAATCGATCAGCAAAACCGATTATTTTTACCTCAAGCTGTCTAAATTGACGATTATCTATTCATTGTCTGATAACAATATTGTAGTGTTAATACTTAATACAGACATTACTTTTTAACTGAATTGCAATTGAGATATTTTTAAATAGGTTGGTAAAATTTCGCGATTAATAAAAAATATACTTGAGACTTTCGATAAGATATGGTTTGATTTATTATGTATTACAAAAAGTACTACTTTACTCAATAATTATTAAAATTTAACAAAGTTAAAAAACTAACAAAATATATTAAAAAGAGCTCCTATAGTTTTCATTATTAGAAGAATAATAAACTCACCACATCATTTGTAAAATCTTCACAATCGAAAACAATGCTCTAATTACACTCATAATAAACAAAAATTCTAAAATTGTGTTATTATCCTGTTCAAAAATATATAGCTTTCAGTTTCATATTTAATTGTTCATTATTACTAAGTAGTCCAGTCATTTAGGTATCTACTTTTGGTATCTACAGAACAGGATATGGCCAGACAGCCCATAGAACAACTGGAGAAACTAAAAATGGATATTACAGCGATCCAAGAGATGAGATGGCTTAATGCCGGTAACACCAAGATTATATCAGTTTGTTCTACAGTGGAGGAAAAGGTGATAAACATGAAAGAGGAACCGGTTTTGTTTTAAGTGAACGCGTATCAAACAGAGTAATTCTTTTTGAACCTATAAACGATAGAATCTGCTGGCTGCGAGTCAAAGGTGTGTGGTATAACTATTCTTTCCTATCGGCACATGCACAAGCGATGACGAGGAGAAGGACGCCTTCTACGAACTGCTTGATAAAACTATTGAAGAGATGTCCAAACAAGATATGAGAATGATATGCGGGGATTTTAATGCGAAAGTGGGTAAGGAACAAAATTTTGGACCGACGATTGGCAAATATAGTCTGCACGATCTATCTAACGATAACGGGATGAGGTTGATTCAGCTGGCAACAGCAAACAATATGTTGATAAAGTCTACAATATTCGAACATAAGAACATCCATAAGCAAACCTGGAAGTCAAACGATGGCATAGTGATAGATGCAAGACATGGAAGCAATGTAATGGATGTGAGATGTTTTAGAGGGGCGGACGGAAACTTTGACCACTTCCTAGTAAAAGTCATAGTGAGACTGCGAATATCAACATGAATTGGCAGCCATACGCTGGAATGTTGTCAAACTAAATAACGCGGAAGAGAAAGAGAATTTTGAAGAATCAATAGTAGAACAACTCGAGAAAAGAACACCCCAAGACGACGTGGAAGGTGCATGAAGAGATATCCTAGATGCGACAACCGAGGCAGCAGATAAAATACTTAGCAGAGAAAATAAAAACAAGAAGAAATCCAAAGGATGGTGGAATGACGAATGCCGGGAAATTTTAAGAGATCGAGAGACGTATAGAAAGATAATGCTACAAAGAAACACACAAGAAAATATACAAAAATATATAACTGCTAGAAGAGCGGCAAGAATTTTAATAAGGACCAAGAAAAGAGAATATGAAAAACAAAAAATGGAAGAGATGTAAGAAAGCAGAATCTGAAATCATCACAAAGCATTTTATGCCGAAATCTTCAACACAAAGTCAGGTTTTAAACCTAGATCAAAAACTTTCCTCAGAAACCAAATGGTGACCTGACATCAGACGTGGAAAAATTTTTACAATATTTATGGAAACGGCATTTTAACGACCTACTAAATGTAGGAAGGTCAGAACTTTCGGACCCAAAGGTTTACCAAACCGCAGACTGGCCAACAGACGATCCAACGCTTCAAGAGGTTATATTAGCAATAAAGAAACTCAAACACTTGAAGGCTCCCGGAACGGATGGGATAACGGCGGAAATGATAAAGCATGGGGGACCAGCGATGCATAAACGCCTGCATGATCTAATACTTAAATCCTGTAAACAGAAAAGATACCAGAAGACTGGCGAGAAAGTATCATAATACCGATTCACAAGAAAGGAAACAGATCAAACTGCGGTAACTATAGAGGAATATCTTTGATCAATATAGCATACAAAATACTCTCAAACATCCTACTAAGTAGAATAACACCACTAGTAGAGAGCTGCATAGGAGAATACCAGGCAGTTTTTAGACCAGGAAAATCAACAACCGACCAGCTGTTTACAATCAGACAACTACTCGAGAAGAGTTGGGAATTTAACAAAACCCTACATCACATGTTTATATACTTTCTGGAAGCCTACGACAGCATTACGCGGACGGAACTTTGGAGAGCCATGTTTGAATTTGAAATAGCCCGAAAACTCATCCAGCTTACAAAGATGTGTGTAGACGGATCAAAAGCGAGGGTAAGAATCGGAAATTCAACATCACAATCTTTCACAATCGGCAATGGTCTGAAACAAGAAGATGCCCTCTCACGTCTTTTATTTAACATAGCCCTGGAAAAAGCTATAAGACGGACAGCGATAGAGGCACATCAGAAACTTTTGGGAAAATAGAAATGGAAACGGTAAAAATTGGCTTGATAATAAACGAAGAGAAGACCAAATACATGTGCGTGAATAGATTACCACGAAGAGACAGAATGGGGCAAAATGTCACAATTGATAACTATAATTTTGAAAGAGTCCAACCCTACAAGTACCTATATATTCTATAATTACCCCAGATAACGACTTGACTGAAGAAATAAAAAACCGCCTTCAAAGTGGAAATTGATTTACATATATATGCATTAGCAAAAGTATTCCAAGCAAAAACCGTCTCGAGAATCTCAAAAATCAAAATTTATAAGACGGTCATAAGACCGGTAGTAACATACCGCTCTGAAACATGGACGGTCACCAAATCAAACGAGGAGAAACTCCGGCGTGTTGAAAGAAAAGTGCTGAGGAAGATCTTTGGACCGATACACGATCCTACTACGAATTCTTATCGGATAAGAACAAATACCGGACTCAAAGAACTATACAAGGACCCTGACATAATCCAAGAAATAAAATCAAAATGAAAAGCCGAATGAAAAGCTGATCAAGATGACATGGGAAGCACTTCCCGAAAGGAAAAGACCTGTAGGACGACCACGTTTAGGTGGCGAGACAACATCAGAGCAGACTTAAAAACAATAGGAATTGATGAAGACCAGATAGAGACGCTCATATCACAGCGAGAATGATGAAGGGAGATTGTGAAGTCAGCCAAGACCCACCCAGGGTTGTAGATTTGCACGATTAGATTAGATTTATTTTTAATAAGACCTGTTTATGGAATAAGATGGATAGGAAACGGCAAATTTAAGATTCAACAGATCAACAACAATTATTAACATTGTAGAAAACTGAAGGCCTTTTTTCTGATACTAAATTAAAAGGTTTGCAAAAAAATTTAATGTTTTTGGTAATTGAATTACTTTCTCGGCGATTGCATTACTTTTTTGTTAATTGATATAAAGGACGGATCCAGTTTAAATTCTGCTTGGGTAAATCGACCGTGTTGCGATACCATTTAATGAAAAAATTATGTTTTGATTTTTCTTTGAATCTTCTGACGACTACCTCTCGCACTTGTTTCTCTTCTCGAATGAAATTTGAAATACCCTTTTCGTATTTGAAATTTTATAATACTATACACTAAAAACAATTTTCGTTGAATAACAAAATCCATTTTCTTTGAATACTTTTTTTAAAGCAAACAAATGTTGTTTGTTTTTGGCCTAACAAAAATTTGTTTTTTTGGGGTAATTGAATGGTAATTTTTTAAATATTTTAATTACAATAATGAAAAATCTAATTGATTACATGTTACAATAAAATGCAAAAAATAATTTATAACTTTGTCAATTGAATTACTTTCACCGAGTGCCTGTAAAAGCACCCAGACACCTTTTTTACTACGTAATGACTGGAATCAAATGGAAAGCAAATAATTATTCTACTAATACAGCAATATGATCGAGGAAAAAATGGACGTAAGAAGATTAAGTAATATTGCTGGTGTTGGTCGAAACAGAACGAAAGATAAAAATTCGTTGCCCAATTTTGAGATAAACAAAATGACAATAAAATAAGTTAATCAGAGGAGAACAAACTATTTCAAATGCTGGTCTTTACACATAATTACCTAGACTTACCTGATTTAATTAAAACACAAGCTAAATAAATAACCAAATTAAACATTAGTAGAAGTACATAATAAATAAATATGTAGGTAGCCTTTTACTGTAAATTTATTATAGTGGTTTTTATTAGTAGTAGTAGGACAATGCAGCCAAAGATAATGAGTTTGACTTTTATGATGATAGTTGTTGGAAAAATTAGAAAAAGCTAATTGATAGGCTATAAATTCCGCATAAATTGTTTGCAAAGCAAGAACTAAATGAAATATTAAATAAAAACTACAAAAATATAAAACTCATGGTATAGCCATGAAAATCAAGTACCTACAAAGGTATTTAGAATAAAATTATAATACATACAAAACACTTACAAAAAATTAATGGAATTGATAAGATAATTAGGAGTATATATAGAAGTTGAAATCGAATGTTTCTAGTAAGACTTCTTACAATGTTGAAACTTGCAGTTTTATGTGTTCTGGTGGCTTACGTTGCAGGTAAATCTGATAAAACTTATTTTCACTTTAAAAAACTTATAAATTATTATTTCAGCACATCCATTGGATGGCTCCAGAATTGTAAACGGAACTAACGCAAAAGCGGGAGAAATTCCATACATTGTATGTAATTTAATTTTTTTTACCATATTATATATTTTTTATATTATGTATTTTAGGTTTCGCTCCGTAACTACAACAGCCATTCTTGTGGTGCATCAATTTTAGATAATAATCATGTCCTTACTGCTGCCCATTGCATCGATGGCAGGTTTGTAAATATTAAAATTATATTGGCTCAATGAAATATTTTTACAAAATTCTCTTCAGTTCCGCAAGCACTTTATCTATCCAATTTGGAGTTCTAAACATTCGGTCAAGTGAAAATATAATCAAAGTTTCGGCAATCTACAAACACGAAGGATATTCACCATGGAACAATTACGCAAACGATGTCGCAGTTTTGAAGGTAACGGCATCAAATCTCTTGTGATTCGTTAACATTTAATAATATATAAAATTTTAGCTTGCAGGAAACATTGTGTATGGTGAAAATGCCCAACCTGTTCAATTACCCGAACAAGATGAAAAACCTCCAGGTGGTAATGGCGCAGTCTTAGCAGGATGGGGTTTGAACAAGGTAATACTTTCAAATTGTTAGTTAACAATAAATGCAAACTCAACTATTTACCGTTTCATAGAGTGGTGGTAGCATTCAAAATGATTTACAAAGAGTGGACATTACCTTATACACCGATGAAAACTGCAGGGCTGCTCACGGATCAAGCGTAGATGCTAGATATCATGTTTGTGCCGGAATTCCAGCAGGTGGCAAAGGACAATGCAGTGTTAGTATTTTTCCAAAACTTTGGGTTTGAAATTTTAATATTTTAAATTTTAGGGTGACTCTGGTGGTCCATTAAATTCTAATGGAAAGCAATGGGGTGTTGTCTCCTGGTCTGTAAAACCATGCGCCGTTAGAGGTTACCCAGGAGTATTTGCTCGCGTTTCAAGTTATATCAACTGGATAAAGTCGAAACAACTTTTGTAAATTATAACTTTTGATTGAATGAAGAATAAAATTATATTTCTCTTATTTTACAATAAAATTTTGAATGTTGTTTAATAGTTTCCAATTCTACCAATACGTAAATAAGATGGAATAAAAAACTCGTAAATTAAATTTTATACTGTACAGTATACACCATTCGTTCTGAAATGATCAAAATAGCAACTGATTTAGAAAAAATAGCGAGTTCCATAAGAGTCTCTTCATATAACATTTAAAACAATAGACAAAATAATTGTAAATCAGTTTATTTTACACTAGATCCATTTAACTCCAACGGAAAACAATGGAGTTTTGTCTCTTGGTCTGTAAAACCATGCACCATCAGAGACTATCCAGAAGTTTTAGCTCGTGTTTCAAGTTACGTTGACTGGTTAAAATCAAATTTTTTTTTCCAGATTTTAATTAAATACTAGTACTTCAGAAATTCAAGTAGCCAATGGTTTTTTCTTAATTTTTTCATTATTATAATTTTTTCTTTAAAAAATAGTATAGCAGATACGTCGATTTATCCCAGCAGGTTTAAAACAGGAGTTATCTTTGATTTCAATTAACAAAATAGTTATTCAATTATCGAAAAAGTAATGCAATTGCTGAGAAAGTAAATTCAACACTGAAAAAGTAATTCAATAGTAAAAAAGTCACTCCCTTCAATATTTTCAAAAATTGGCAAAAGTTGTCAAATTCCCGGAAGAATTTACTGATTACTCTTACTGATATTTACAATTCCATTTGTTGAGGTGGATTAATCCCCATTTTATAATATATAATTTTTAACATTGACCAGTTTTTCTTTTCTTCATAGTCTTGAGGGGCTTTTGGCGACCTCCACAATGCTCCTCCTCAATATTTTGTCAGTGAGTTTCTCATTCCATTCCTTTATATTCATGGTCCTTAGATCTTGCACAACTTGATCCCACCACCTTATTCTCGGTCTACCTCTCGGCCGATTCTCGCTGATCTTCCGTAACGTAATTGTTTTTATCACCGTTGTGTTACTGGCTCTCATCCAATTCTTTGTGATTTTACATATTTAACCATATTTAATTATATCTTCGCTCCTCTTATTGACTCTTAAATTTTGTGGTTCATCAGTCGTCTTAATTCTTCGTTTGTCTCAGACACACATGTTGTCTCCTTTCACCAGTTCTCCTCCGTACTTTATAGGTACTATGTTTGTACCATCTATTCTCGGCGCCTTACCATTCTTTATTTTGTCTACTGTTTCCATATTCTCCGTATTGGCGATGGCGTGTTTACTCCGGATTCTACTTTATCTAGTATTACCTCTTGAGATTTGATGGTTTCTCTATATTCTCTGTTTGAAAATGTCTCGTCATTTTTCATTGTTAATTTTTCATGCCTCTCGTTTTGATGTCACATTTATTCTTCTGGTTCCTCATCATTTGATAGAAATGTTCTCGATTTATTGTTATTATTACTTCCATATGCTTTTCTATACAACCATTCTTTTTGCTTCTGTAAAGTTTATTAGTATTTTTTATTTTATTTCTGTAGTTGTTTTTGTCTTCTTGACTTCGGGTTCTTGTACTTGTATATGTACTTAGGGGTCATTTGGCTACAGCAGCCTTCCAAACCTGCGACCAGTGTTGATCTTTTGTTGGTAACCCTACTAATTATGATTTCAAGAGTTCGATTTTGCTAGCAATATTCAGAATGCTCCTGAGAGGTTTACTTTTCACCTCCTTTGGTGTCATTTGTATCTGTCCCAAATACTTTTGCTTATCTTGATTTAATGCATCACAGTTACAACAGAGAATGTGTTCGGCCGTTTCACTTTCCGATTCACATAGTCTGCATCTGTCATTGTTTTCCAGTCCCATTTTTTTGAAGTGATATCTCATCTGGCAATGTCCGGTGAGCAACCCCTTAATGAGTCTGATTTCATTCTTTGATAAAAGAAGAAGCTTTTTAGCCTCTGCAGTTGAGTACTCTATAATTTTCTTCGCCTGTCTTTGTCCTGGTGTATTGTTCCAGATAGTTTTCTTGCCTTTTGCGTCCCATTTCTGGACTTCTACAGAAAGCCTACAGAATGGTTCTGGTCCAGCCGCTGTGACTTTCGAGCCTGCTCTAGCTAGTTTGTCAGCTATTTCATTATCCTCAATTCCCTCATAACCTGGCGCCCATCGTAGGGAAATTTTGTTGCCCTTGGCCAGTTTCTTGAGAGATTATTTACATTCCAATGCTTGGCTGTCAGACATTATGTTAATTTGTTTGCCCTTTACCTTTCTTTATAGGCATTCATGGGTAAGTATTTCAGCTTGCATGATTGTGGGATAGGTGCCTAAGGCTATAGATGCCTCGTATCTTGGGCCATATATACCTACTGTTCCCTGTTCAGTTTTTGATCCATCTGTGTACCAGTTAGAGGATTTTGTGTCCGATTGTATTATTTGACTTTTAGCCGTATTGCGCTCCTGAATAACAACCTCAAACGGTGTTTCAAAGTCAAAAGTTCTTGGAATGATATCCAAAGGTTTTTTAAACAAATATGGCTGTATCGAGTCCAGTATATCTTCAGGTGACCTGTTCTGTCTCCTGGTTTGAGTTTCTTTATTTGGACAATTTTTATTGCGGCCTGTAGAGCTTTCCTCTTCACCCTTAGGCGAAGAGGCGGCAGGTCTAAAAGTACCTCCATAACCGTAGTTGGGCATAGCCCCTGTTATACCCAGACACGCTAACCTTTGCAGTTTCTGCAACTTGTTTTGTGTCATGATTTAATTGGATTTTGTTCACCATACAAGCGATGCGTATGTGACAATGGGTCTGACTGTTGCTGTATATGATCATTACGGCGGGGCCAAAATGCTCCCGTTGCTTTGGAAAAAGTTTTGTCCACATGTGGTTTCCAGATGAGTTTATCATCCAGGGTTATCCCCAGATATTTTAATCCACCACATGTGGAGATTTTAGGTATATCTTTCTACGCTTTGCAAATAGAAATATAATAGATTTTGAAAGATGTACTGTGAGTTCTTCCTTTTCACACCATTCTTTTATTTTGTTAAGGACCGTTTGCTTTAGGTTTGACGTTATGCCTTCATGCTTGCCCTTAATTGTAATGACAATATCATCCGCATACCCTGATACGCAGAATCCTTCGTCAGTAAATTTCTTCAGTAGGTCATCCACCACAATAGACCACGGAAGAGGAGACAGCACCCCTCCTTGTGGGCAGCCCTTCGCCATGGTCATTGAGATCTCTTCCCCTCCTAAGGAAGCTGTTACTATTCTGCTTTTTAGCACTGATTCTATCCAGGTTATCATGGGTAGCTCAATGTTATGTCTCGCGGCGGCTGATTTTATAGATTTGTTTGAAGTGTTATCAAAGGCACCCTCTATGTCTATAAATATTTCATTCGCGATTTCTTTTGCTGCGAGAGACTTCTCAATCTCTCTTACAAGGTGATGAAGTATATCTACCGTACCTTTACCTAGTTGGTAGGTAAATTGGTTGATATGAAGAGGCATCTTTTTGAAAGAATCCCTCCTGATATGATTAATAATTTTCTCCATTGATTTAAGGAGAAAGGAGGATAGGCTGATCGGGCGGTATGATTTGGCCTCTTCAGGAGGCCTCCGACCCGTTTTTAGTATAAATACCACTTTCACCTTCCTCCATGGTGTAGGTATGTATTCTAATGCATAACTGGCTTTGAAAATTGCCGTTAAGCATGGAGCGATCAAATCTATTCCGTTTTGAAGTAGGGCCGGGAAAATTCCGTCCCATCCAGGTGATTTGTAGGGCTGAAAACTATTTATAGCCCATTTTACTTTTTCTAAAGTAAAGATTTTGATATATTATGAAATAAATATAATAAATAAATAAAAAATAAATAGTATATTGTAACGTTCGTTTAAATAATTTCAAAATTCCAGCAATTATTTTGCCATTCAAAATTCGTAATTCGAAATCTTGATTACATTTGCGTTTGTTTTTAAAACTAATTCAGTATTCATTTATTATCCATTTGGTATGTGTTTAAAATTTAAAAAGGAAAATTAACAGTATAAATTTATTATGACTTCATACGTTTGAATTCTAGAAATCTCGGTCACCTTGGAATCTTTATTTAGAACAACACACCTCCTAATGGACCGTTCCCGTCCCACCACCTTGTTAATTATTGGTTGCATCGGTCCCAAGGCCATCGCTGTAGATCGTCAAGTGCATTGCTCCCCCTCCGTATCTAAGTTGGAATTGAACTCTTGAACTTAGCGGTTCGATGACCTTCTTCATTCACGTCTAAGGGCGGAATTAATAGCATTCTTTTATAAATGCTATGATTAAGTTCGTTAATTTTGTTTATTAAACAAGTGGTGAATCAAAAAATGTTCAACCCCCGAGAAAATTCGAAGTGATTTTTGTGGTACCAATCCTTAATTCGCGTGATCCGCATGACATTGGTCAATCTTGCAATTTGGTTAATATATTTGGATATTTACTACCACCTTCAAGGAAGGGAATTATACAAGTCAGTAAGACGGCGCGCCAATCGAAACTTTTCGAATACACTTATTGTGGACCCAGTTGGAAAAGAACAAAAAGGGTAACCGACATCACTAAGGAATCCAGGAAGCTTCTCTGGTCTCGTCGAGGAGGAAGAACGCCACCACTAATTGTATATGATTAAGGTAAAATTTTGATAGATTTTTATTTAAACTTTGTACATTTAACCGGCTTAAGAAATCACAGTGCTCGCGTTAATCGAAGTGCAACCTTTTTTTGTTCAACTCATTACGGTTTGAAAATTTAACTTAAAATAGAAACCTTTTCTTTGTGCGACTCATATGGAACTTGAACAAACACATCGAGCAGCAATTTAACCATTCAACAGTTTGCAACACGATTCTTTTGTTTTTTTATCATTAATGTACTTTAAGTAACTCAATGTAACAACAAAATTTCATGTTTAAACCTCATGCATAATTTCTCAAAGTATAAAATCAGCTCTATTTTATTTTGTTTTAAACCAAAGGGTGCGCACACTTTTGATGTAAATTACGCAATATGATTCAGTGACAGTTAGTATTATTTTTGTATTTCTGTTAAATGATCATTATATGTTTTATGTGTGTATTTGTGTATTTCTTTGGTTTGTACGCGAACTTCGTCCCGACGGGATCTGAGAGGCTCCGTGGGATCTCGACGTGGTAAGTACATTCGGGTAGTGCCCTGGGTTACCACGAGGACCTGGACAATTTGGCACTGAACACTTGTGGTAGCGCCCATCTTATTGATCGTCCATCGATCTTAATTCACAACCCGGAATTGACCAGTAACGTGCGGGTTGAGCGTACGACTTTCCCCTTTTTGGACAATTATCCACAACCTCCCGCTAGCTAGTTGGCCCCGTTTTTTCTGTGGGGGGGAAAACCTACCACGTGACATTGATTCGTCAAATAGCAGACGTCCATTGTAAGTTTATAGATAACTTTTAGTTACTTACTTAAAAGATTAACGAGAGGCGAATAAATCAGCCCTTAGTCTCTATAAAACAAGAACGACGCGACGAAATAAAAAAATGTAAAAGGCTATGAATTACGTAATTGAAGAGGAAAATTTTTCATATTATTTAACAAAATTCATTGAAAATTCAAAATTTACTCAGTAACAACAGTCAAAATTTTAATGTGAATAGTAATCCTAAACCAAACAATAATATACCGCAATTTAATCGACAAATGACACCAAATAACAATTTTAAACCAAATCCATTTGCTTTGGCAAAACCAAATTTCAAAATTTTAAACCTAACAAACATCAAGGAACTCCGAACTTTCAAAATTATAGACCCAATTATTTTCAACAATTACAAAGATTCTAAATTTCAAAGCAAACTTTCAACAAAGACTTAATAATAACTAAGTAAAAAGTTTAGAATGGGCAAAAATAAAACGAAATGTGGTCTAATAGTCAATGGAAAAAAGGTTTTTGGTCGGATGAGTCTAAGTTTCAGATCTTCAGTTCTCATTGACGAGTTTTTGTGAGAAGACGCAATGATGAACGGACATTGGATGAATGTATGGTCCAAACGGTGAAACACGGCGATGGTTCTGTTATAATTTAGGAATGTTTAAGCAGCAATTGCGTTAGAGATATAATTGAAATATAAGAAATACCTAGAAAAGAACATTTTGAACAAAATTGCAGAACAATGTGCTGCCATCCCAAGTACTTGATCCCAAGTACTCATCGAAATTGTGCAGAGACTATTTGCATGAAAATGAGAGACGGTGCGAGCTAAATGTTATGACTTGGCTACTGCAGTCTCTGGATTTAAATCCTATAGAGCTATTGTGGGAAGAACTGGATCGAAAAGTTGGACTATGAAGGGTGCAAAATCACAACCCCATTTATAGCAAGTCTGACAAGATGCTTAGAATGAAATTCAATCTGAAACTATGGATAAACTCACCCACAGAATGCCTCGTTTGTGTCGAGCTATATAAAAGCAGAAGGTGGATATTTTCAAGTAAGAAGAGTAAACATAATAAGATTCCTTATCGCTTCATTTTTTTTAAACATTTGGAACTTGAATAAGTTCTTTATATTCGAAGCCATTGAGGATATTTTATATACTATTTAAAAATATTTACACTTTCCTCAATTATATATTTATTAAAAAGAACTAGTTTCGACTTTGTAAGTATTTTTCACCTAAAAACTGAAAAATGATAAATGTTGTGAAACCGCCGAGAATTTATTTTTATTTTTATGTTGTAATCTAATTTTGAGACTTCTTCCTGTTTGTCCAATGTATTTTGCGTCGCAACCTTTACCTCCACAGTTAATTTTGTAAATACCACTTTTATCCAAAATGTTTATTTTGTCTTTGTTATTTAAAATAGCTTAAAATTCTTCTGATTTTATCTGTTATTGGTCCTAAATATGAGAGTTTATTGTATATATTTGTTAATTGGTCTTTCTTTTCAATATTTCGAATATTTTCTTTTTTCTTGTATTTTGTGATTAAATTGTTAATTAAATTATTATCATAGCCGTTTTTCTCAGCAATTTGTTTAATAAGTGTGACTTCATTGGATTTCTGTTCATCTTTCATAAGGGTATTTTCCATTCTATATTATACGATATATGGAAGCTGCCATTTTGTGTTTTTCGATGTGGTTTGATGAATTACGAATTTAAAATTCTAGCTGGTGGTTGTTCTTTTTAATTAAAAAATTTCAAGAAAATTTATTATTCCATTATTATTTTCAATTTCAGTGGAAAATTGTATGTGTGGTTCTTCTATTTAAATAATTTAAGAATTTTGTACCTTTCCATAAACAGAAAATAACATCAGCGTATCTTTGATTTCCCATGGCCAGTCCCCGTACTTTCATAAAATTGGTCATTGAAAATAAAAAAATTTTGTTCTAATGCAACTATGTTAACAATTTTATTAAATTGTTATCTGTTTCTCCTATTGTACTGATTTTTATTAATCTTTATTCTTTTACAATATCTATTGTTGTATTTATAGGAATATTAGCGTAGAGGTTTTTTATATAAAAGTAAACCATGATTTCATCTTTATTTAAGATAACTTTTTCTAGAATATCTATAATTTCATTTCTATATTTTATTTGATGTTTCGGGTTAAGTTCTATGATTTTTAGTAGTGTAACATTGAGTCATTTACAAATATTGTAGACCGGGGACGTCAATTGAAGATACTACAGGTCTTATAGGTTTATTATCTTTATATAATTTAATTAGACAATATAATCTTGGAATCAGTGGGTTCATTGAGATTAAACTCTTTTTGTCGGTTTTTCAAGTTTCTTTTGTTTCATTAAGGATTCTTTTTACTTTAGTAATAAATCCACTCATTTTGTTATTTTTAAGTTTTTTGTAATTTTGTTGTGTCATGAAATCTTCTACTTTAGTAATATTGGTAATATAATAGCAGATTAAAGCAAATACTATAGTAGTTCTAGACAAAGAAAATTAACGCAAAATACATTGGACACACGGGAAGAAGCCTCAAAATTAGGTTACAAGAACATAAAAATAAAAATAAATAAATTAAATTTATTTTAATAATAATTAACTAAGTAATTGCTTTAATGATAAGCTGTAGATAGTATGATCAATGAACACCAAAACAATGCCCACAGGAAATTAATTGCAACACAAAAGATTCTTTCTTATCGTAAAAAATCAACCCCCCAAATTGCGACTAGAAAATGGTTTTTCCGATTATCTGACGAACAATCAATCGGACGAAAAAATAATTTTTAATAAAAATTATTCATTACGAAGGTTTTCAAAGAATATTTTTTTAGTAATATTTATCTAAAATCAACCCTTGAAGCAACAATCGACCATATCTCTTGACTTGTGATTTTTACGACTTATGATGATTTTTATGAATCATGACTTCGACTTTTAATTAATATTAAATTCGATTAGATGCAATGATTAGATAAATTACAATCAGTATACTATTATATAAGGCGAATTGTCTAAAATTATTTATTTACAACTTTGTACGATGTTAAAACTTGCAATTTTATCCGTTTTAGTAGCTTACATTTCAGGTAAATCCATCTATAATTTCGTTTTATTTATAAAAATATAATACCTCGTTGTTTTGCATTCTCTATAATTTGTTGTTTCTGAAAATAATTAGTTAATATTATTTTAGCCCGTCCAAGTTTGGATGGATCCAGAATTGTAAATGGAACAGATGCAAAACTCGGAGAAATTCCATACATAGTAAATAAAATTGAATCTTGCATAAAATAATCTACAAGCATAAAATATAATTTTAGGTTTCTCTTCGTCTAATTGGTAGTCATAATTGTGGAGGAACAATTTTAGATAACAGGCATATTCTGACAGCTGCTCATTGTGTTATTGGACTGTAAATAAAAACTAATATTTCAAGTACTAAAATATTTACAATATTGCTTTTAGCGACACAAGTACATTGGAAGTTCAATATGGTGAGTTAAGCCTCTCGTCTCAGAATAATTTGGTAGCAGTTTCAGGGGTCTACCCGCATGAGAACTACTCAGCTTTGGAAAATTTCGCCAACGATATTGCAGTTTTAAAAGTAACGTGGTAAGATTCATAGCTAGTTCATAGGTAGTTTATTTTAGTTTATTTAAGCTCGCTGAAGACATCGTATATAGTGAAAATGTAAAACCAGTGACATTACCAGAACAAGACGAAAAACCTCCAGGTGGTGATCTCTCAGTGGTATCAGGATGGGGTTTAGAAAAAGTAATTATAAAACTTTTGGTTTGATAAATTAATGCAAACGTTATTTCTAACCACATTGCAGAGTGGTGGGTCCGTTCAGAATTCTTTGAAAAGAGTTGACATTATTCTATATACTGATGAAGATTGCAAAGCTTATCATGGTTCAAATGTAGATTTTATACATCATGTCTGTGCTGGAGTGCCAGAAGGTGGTAAAGGAGAATGCAATGTTAGTATACTTAATTACTTCACTCTACAGATAAGTTTTATTGGAGTTTTAAAATAATTTTCTGTGTTTTAGGGCGATTCCGGTGGTCCATTAACTGCCAATGGAAAAGAATGGGGTGTTGTCTCTTGGTCTGAAAAACCATGCACCCTTATGGGTCCTGGTGTATTTGCTCGTGTTCCAAGCTACATTAATTGGATAAGAGAGAAACAGCTCCTGTAAACAATTTAATCAGCATTTCTATAATTTCGTGTAAAACAAAGAAGAAAACCTTACATAAAACTAAAATGTAATATTTCATTTATAACACGATTATATTGCGATGTTCTAAAGCGTAAAATGTATCGTAATACAAAAAAAACTTAAATAGTTACCTTTGCAACATCCATCACTATTTTTAAAGCTTGCGATCCTTTTAATTATTTTTACGATGAAAAATTAAGCAAGTTATTTAAATCAAATGTAATTTAATCAGTCATAAAACGAAATTTCAAAATATTACAAAAAGGCACAGTTTGATTAAGTTGTAATTTATAAATTGTTATAGTAAATTGTGATGTTTTTGATCTTAAACCGCATAACATCGGCTCACCAAATAAAACAAATGCACCGAAACCTGAAACTTTAATTTAGTAATTTTTTCAACTGCTAGATAAAGTTCCAAATTTTGTGGCAAAATAAATACAAATATCAAATAATCAATTTTATCGTTGTTTCACTGATCGTAAAATTAATCGTTTTTGCGTTTAAAATTGTTCTCACCCTATTTATTTTTGAAGTCTTCTTAAAATTATGTTGCTTGTTGTTTTTTTTGTTTCTTGGTTTCTTAATTTTCTCTTTGTTTTCACCTGCTGTAGTGAATTAATTTAGTATTCTTATCAATTTTCACAAAACACTCTTACTCTAAGTTTGTTATCTCAGGTAAGTAATTATTATGTGGCAACTCTGAGTTTAAAGAAAAGAAGTGAGAAATTGTTCATCAACAAAAAAAGCAAGATCAAGTAGTCAGAAAATAAAATAAAATAAGTCAGTTACAATTTTCAGTTCAAATCGTATTTTGTAAAAATACTAATTATAAAAATAAAAACGTTTATATTGCATCGTATCAAGTTCTTTAATAAAAACAAATATTAGGGTGAATGCCACCCGCCTATAATTGGTGACCTCCGACTAAGAACAAAAAACGCAAGCATCAAATCGACTACACGTCGCGTCGCAACGATTACTTACGATCCAATAGCGATATTTTGGGTATATTTTGGTTAGAACTATTTTAAGTACGATAAATAACGAGTATATGGAACCCACGATAACAGCAGACGGTACGCCACAAGCTATCACTGTACAACGTGTAGCGGTAAGGGTACCACCGTTTTACGAGCAGTTGCCAGATATTTGGTTTAAGCAAATTGAAAGCCAATTCATGCTAAGTGGTATCAGGGATGATAGCACAAAGTTCAACGTCGCAATCGCCGAAATGAATGGTCCTATCCTACATCAAATTTCGGATGCTGTGTTAAACCCACCAGTGAAGAACAAATACGAGCATTTTAAGGTAAAGGTTTTAGATCGTTTTTCAATGAGCGAGCAAAAAAAGATCAAGAAACTCTTGTCAGAATTTACTCTAGGCGACAGAATACCTTCCCACCTATTAGAAGAGATGCGGCAACATGCCACGAAAGGAGTTGGTGAAGACGTATTACGAACTTTGTGGTTAGAATGTTTACCTCAGAACGTCCGCGGAATATTGGCAGCCAGCGAAGGTGATCTGACTGCCCAAGCCAAGTTGGCAGATAAAATTATGGAGGTAAACGACAACAGATCAAATATATCGCAAATTAAAAACAAAGAAATCGATCGCATTGCAGAGTTAGAGAAGAGAGTAGAGGAGCTCACGAGGTTGTTAGAAAGATCAATTATTGTTAATCGCTCCACATCACGTTCTCGCTCTAGAAGCGCAGCAACCAGAGAAAAAGCGAGTTGTTGGTTTCATCAAAGGTTCAAAGCGAAAGCAACGAAGTGCGTTAAACCATGCACGTACGAAAGTAATTTAAACTAGCACTGCAGCCTCAGGCGGCAAAGGAGACTGCAGAGCTAAACCGCCTATGCGTATCTGACCATAGTACCTCGACAAAGTTCCTTATCGACACAGGATCAGATGTATCGGTTTTACCCTCTGCACACTTCAAAATTAAGAACCCGTCACGTCAATGTCTGTTCGCAGCTAATGGAACGGCAATCAAAACGTACGGTTCGAAACGCTTGAAACTTAACTTGGGACTACGCCGTGAGTTCGAATGGGAATTTATCATTGCAGATGTTAAAGAACCTATCATCGGTGTGGACTTCTTACAACACTTCGACTTACTGGTAGACGTCAAACAAGGCCAGTTGATTGATAAGAAGACCAAGCAAAGGTCCAACGCAAAATCAACCTATAATCCCCAAGAATCACCAAGATTATTGCACATTTCCAACAAATTTAGTGAAATTTTAGGTCAGTTTCCTGAACTAGCGGAAAACCAGCGTCACGCACCAACGGCAAAGTCAAAAGTTTTTCACCACCTGGAAACCAATGGCTCACCAGTATCTGCCAGACCAAGACGACTGACTCCAGATAAATTAAAGACTGCAAAGGAAGAATTTGCATATTTAGTCAAAAACGGCATCTGCCGACCATCCAAATCACCATGGGCAAGTCCTCTGCATATGGTTCGGAAACCAGATGGATCGTTTCGTCCATGTGGAGACTATAGACCGCTGAATGCAATCACTGTTCCCGATAGATTTCCGGTACCGTTCATCCAAGACCTATCTTACAACCTAGAAGGTAAGAAAATATTTTCGACCATAGATTTGATTCGTGCTTTTCACCAGATTCCTATACATCCCGAAGATGTGCCCAAGACAGCAATCACAACACCGTTCGGCCTCTTCGAATTCATGTTTATGACTTTTGGTTTAAAGAATGCAGCTCAAACATTCCAACGGTACATAACAGAAGCCTTAGCAGATCTCGAATACGTTTTCTTTTACATAGACGACAGCATCGTCTCGTCTGCAACCATCGAAGAACATCTTGAACATCTTCAAACGGTATTTAAAAGGCTACGTGAATATGGTTTGCGCATCAACGTAGCAAAGTGTAAGTTTGGCCAAACAGAAGTAAAATTCCTAGGACATCGAGTTTCCGCAAAAGGAATCCAACCTCTTCCCGAAAAGGTAGAAATCATCAGCAACTTTGCATTACCAGAAGTGGCAAAAGAATTAAAGCGTTTTTTGGCTATGATTAATTTCTACCGACGTTTTATACCCCATGCAGTTAACAACCAAAGAGTGCTTCAAGAATTAATCCCTGGTAATAAAAAGAACGATAATACGGAAATCTTTTGGAATGAATCAACATTGAAAGCATTTCAGCAATGTAAGGACGATTTGGCAAACGCTTCCTTGTTGGCGCACCCGTCGATAAAAGCACCGTTATCACTTACCTGCGACGCTTCGGACACATCCATCGGTTCCGTTCTTCACCAGAAAGTCGATAATATTCTCCAACCTTTGGGCTTCTTTTCAAAAAAATTGTCGCCAGCAGAAAGTAAGTACAGTACGTACGATCGAGAGCTGTTGGCGATATACCAAGGCGTCAAGCACTTCAGGCACATGCTCGAAGCAAGGCAATTTTATGTAAATACAGACCATAAACCACTAATATACGCTTATAACCAAAAACCGAACAACTCTTCGCCTAGACAGTTACGGCATTTGGACTTCATCGGACAATTCACCACTGATATCAGGTATGTTCCCGGCGAAGAAAATGTTGTAGCCGATTGCCTCTCCAGGATCTGTGCGGTTACCAGCAACCCAACAATTGTTTATCCTAAAATAGCATCAGCACAACATAGCGACGAAGAGTTGAGACTACTTCTGAGCAATCAGGTTAGTCACTCACTCGACTTGAAGCCAATCTTGTTTACGGATACAGTAACAGAGGTATATTGCGACGTCTCGCAAAATATGGTACGACCTTTTATTCCAGAAAAATTTCGTGAAGAGGTTATTACGAAGTTCCACAAATTGTCTCACGCAGGCATCAGAGGCACTACAAAATTGATATCTCAACGATTCGTGTGGCCCAGCATCAACAAAGAAATTGCAAGAGTAGTACGGCATGTTTATCTTGTCAAAGATCAAAAGTTGGACGCCATAACAAATCAGAAATCAAGTCGTTTGCTCTACCTCGTAAGCGCTGTGAACACATTAATCTGGATATAGTTGGACCATTGCCGCCAAGCAAGAACTACAGATACCTACTCACCTGTATCGACCGTTACACAAGATGGCCCGAGGCATGGCCACTAACTGACATAACGGCGGAGACGGTTGCATCCACATTAATATCTGGCTGGATAGCGCGTTTTGGGATTCCGGCAAGGATTACCACTGACCAAGGACGTCAATTTGAATCTGTGTTATTCAAAGAGCTATCCAACATGCTTGGCATTAAACATATCCACACAACAGCCTACCACCCTCAAGCGAATGGTATGGTGGAAAGATGGCATCGTACAGTCAAGTCAGCAATAATGGCATATGAAAGTAAAGATTGGTGCAACGTACTACCTACGATCCTCTTGGGTCTTCGGACCACGTATAAAGAAGATATACAGGCAGCACCGGCTGAGTTACTATACGGATCAACAATATCCCTTCCAGGTCAGTTTCTTTGCAAAAGCGAAGATCAGGTTCTGCAGTCTGAATTCGTTAAAGAGCTAAGGAAGAAAATGCAAGAAGTAAGGCCAGTACCAGCATCAAACCACAGCAGAAACACTATTTTCGTACAACCAGCTTTAAGCACCTGCACACACGTTTTTCTTCGCAATGATACAATTCGTCCAGCGCTTACACAACCATACGAAGGACCATTTCTCGTTATTTCACGCACCGACAAGAATTTTGTAATTAACGTGAATGGCAAAAGCAGAACGGTTGCTATTGATCGAGTAAAAGCTGCGCACACTGTTGATAAAAGCCCAAATCAAGAGACCAGTTCAGCACCACCGCAAACCTCAACCAAGTTCAAAGGCACCCGAAAAGAAAAATGTCACATTTGCACCAGACGTGCAAAAAAGAACGAGAAGGAAAGTAAAACGTCCAGCCTGCTACAAATAGTGGAAGGTTTTAAAATTTTGTAAATAGATATTTTTATTTTTTCCATTTTATATCTCGCTCAGATAGTTTTCTCTAGAAGGGGAGTACTGTGGCAACTCTGAGTTTAAAGAAAAAAAGTGAGAAATTGTTCATCAACAAAAAAAGCAAGATCAAGTAGTCAGAAAATAAAATAAAATAAGTCAGTTACAATTTTCAGTTCAAATCGTATTTTGTAAAAATAGTACTAATTATAAAATAAAAACGTTTATATTGCATCGTATCAAGTTCTTTAATAAAAACAAATATTAGGGTGAATGCCACCCGCCTATAATTATAATCATAGAATTTATCAATTTATTTAAATTTTTAATTTTATTTATCAATCTTAATTAAATCTTAATATTATTTAAACTTGTGACTCTGGGCTTTAAATTTCGATCCTTCTCGAAACAACGGCCTTGCCCAGAATGAATTACTTTTAAAATTTTTCTCCCTCCTTTAATTTTGTTAGTTAGCAAATTTTTCAACGTTTGAACTTTGTAGTGGTGGAATTTATCGATTCGGCGTACTATTTAATTTTATTCACGCATTCACTTTCACTTTTATTGTTTAAAAATATTAGATTAAAATAATTAACAAATTTTAGTGCCAATCGGTTTCTTTGATAAATTTGGCGTTTGTCTTTTCATTTAAAGATCGTGGACCAAAAACATCTTTTAATTTTAAAATGCAAAAAAATTGTAAAACAAGCTTTCAAATGTGCCTTCTTTCTTAATAAAAATCAAAATATGTGAAACCGAATTAATTATCATCATAAAAATTAATTAAAGAATGAACTTAAGTCCTTACAACAAAATTATTTATAAAGGTTTTAACTTTTATTCTTGTTTTAAAATGATTAATCATAATTAAGAGGTCTGTGTTAAATTGAAACATGACAATATATTATTATACAAATAAAATATCCGTTAATTTAGAAAATTTTAAAATAAAATCAAAATAATATGTGGCTTCAATCTCATGATCTGTCTTTTAGAGAGATTAATTTCCAACGAAAAACAAAGGGGAATTACCTCTTGGAGTAGAAGAGCATGTGCCCTTGACGGTGCTGCTGTTTTCACTCGTGTTCCAACCTATATTAACTGGACTAAAACAAAATTGCTTTTATAATCAATTGAAGACCTGCAGAGAAGGAAATGTAAAAAAACAAAATATAATAATAACATAATATAAATAACATAATAATTTCGGCGACAACCTTGTCAAGTAAAGCTAAAATCAATGTTAAACTTACAATAAAATGTTGTATAGCCAGTAGCTAAATTCTAAAGTTAACCAACTTCATGAAATCCGCTAGTGGACATCCAAACTTTAGCAATCTTCGCTCTTTAGAAAAAAATGATGTTCCCAGCTCAATGTTCTCCGTTTTGAATAAATCACGTGTTCAAAACACACAAATTTTATTTTTCTAAAATTTAACCTACAAAAATTTATAATTGTCGAAATTAAACAGTTTCAAACGTTACCAATTAGATTTAAAAATTCAAATTAAATGTTCCTAATGTTAGCCTGCAGTTAGCTACTGTTTCAAATAGTAGTCATCCCTAGTCAGATTTTCAATTCACATTTATTAGCAAATTTGATTCTAGATATTGAAAATTTGACTATGGTTAAATATTTAAAAACACAAGAATTGTAAGTTTTCGGCGTAAGTTTAAATTTTTCACAAATAATGTTATTAACGTTAATTCGCCTCACCCTCTGTAGTTTTATTTAGTAGCTGATTCCTCTTTATTTCGTATTAATGTTGCTCCTGGATTTCATCACCCTCGGTAGTTTTCCCTGTGACTGCTTGGTTCAAATTGCATCTATTCTGCTCTTGGATTTCTCCTTCAATTGTGGATTCAATCTTTAATTATACTATATCATGCAACTGAATGACAAATTTCTTCCAACTCCATCTAAAATGCAATGCACCAACACTTCTTAAGCTAGCTAGAAGAAGAAGAAGAAGAAGAAGAAGAAGAAGAAGAAGAAGAAGAAGAAGAAGAAGAAGAAGAAGAATATTTCACCTAGAATCCCATTTTGATTCTCGATTTCGTTAAACTTTTCCGCTTTCCTGGAGGGGACGGTTTATCAGTATTCATTTTATCACCACAAATTCAAATTTTGTCCATCGCACTTTAATTTTTAAACTCACAATAATAAAAACAAAATTTTACATTTTTATACCATACGTGACATCGTTTTAAACAGTGTTTTCTCTCATTCGAGGACCGTGATTAGGAACATTCTTTATTATCTCAAACAATCCTGACAAAAAACATTGTTAAGCTTTCAACTGATTTATTCGTTTAAAAAAAATTAATTTCTTTCTTTCCACAGGTTTTATCAAAAATTGGATGGGAATCTCCAAAATAATAAAAATCACTGATGAATGTCCACCAGCGTAGAAAATAAATGAATTGTGAATTAAATTACTTACACAAAAATTTATTATTCAAAAATTTCATGACAATATATTATTATATAAGAGCACTATTGGTATTTTGAGTATGTTTCTGGACAATATTTTGTAAATTTTACTGTTCATTTATGCGTGTGTCGCTATTTTAGGATCATTTATAAAATAACTAATAATAATTTTACTTATCTTTTCCTTCTTCTATCTCCTATCGGAGATTGGCGATCAACTTCTCAATACAATCACTGAGAAGTTGTCCTTGGGGTCACGGATCTTAAAGCCTTTTTGGGGCTAAAAGTACTTCATTTCATAATAACAAACTCAAGGCCAAGCGACAGCTCGCAACTCTAAGCCGTTTTCGAAAAATACAAAGTTGAAAATGTAATATCTGTTTATATTTCCAGGACCTTATATCGCTCTTCTTTATTAAAATTTTATTTCACTCCAAGCTTGATTTAGAGTATCATGGTGATTATCAATAAAACATAATATAAATGTTAATTGTCCCGGTTTTTAGTTGATAATAATTTTATATTTAGATTTTGAAAATGAAAGCATACGCTATCGAAAGCTTAAAATAAATATAGAATCGTTTAATTAACTTGTTTTGGTTTTAATTCTTATATTAGATAATAATTTTATCACCATAATTCAACATTAATCGTAATTTAATAGTTCTGTTATCTAAATTTGAATTTGTACAAACATTTTTTAATTCTTCCAATGTAAACTGACACTATTTTCGATATACTAAGTAAATATTTCTTTCATGGTGAGATTCAATGCTTCATCTCGATGACGACCGACCTTGCTCCCAGTGGTCGGTTTTAAAAAAGAAACATAGCAATCTCTATGATACTTAGGGCCAATTTCATAATAAAAGTTAACAGAGCGTTAAATTTAAAAGGCGACTTAAAGCAAAACTGATGATTTTTATTGGTCTGTTTTGTCTTAAGTCGCCTTTTAAATTTAACGCTCTGTTAACTTTTATTATGAAATTGGCCCTTAGCCTGAACAGCAACTAAATTATGTTCAAATGCCCCTATTTTTCGGGCTAATTTGACCGGACTATCAACAATTTTGTCAATTTACAAAAAACAATTTTTTACACCTCTGTATACTTTTACTGTTTATTTATATTATTTATTTATTTAGATCTACGGTTTAACTATAACCATTGTCTGTTAACAATTACAAACAATATAAGTAATAATACACAAAACAATATACAAAACAAGAAAAACAATAAATATATAATATATAAATGTAAAAATGCGCTACGCCGCCGTACGGGATCAAACCGACTCCAAATATGCCACTAACCCCCTCCTAAAACTATCAGCACTACCATGAAAAAAATCCAAGTTGCAATTATGCCCAACAAGCGTATTTGTAAGACGGCACAATCTGGACATGGCTGAATGCTGACCAAACGTGGATCTATGAAATCTCTCGAGAAAAATTGGATTATCCCTCAATGGTCTCACAGGTACATGAAATGAAAACAATTCAAGCAACTCCGGACAATTTACAACATTGTTCAACAATTTGTATACAAACATTAAATCGGAAACCGATCTCCTCGCAGACAGAGTCATCAGCCCAAAATACTTTAAAAGCATGTAATAAGTTTCGGAGGAGTACTGAATTCGACTTCTGAAACACAAGACTTTGACAAATTTACGCTGGATCTTTTCCAGCCTGTCAATCCGCGAAGAATACGATGGACACCAGATTACCGAACAATAATCAAGAATCGATCTCACGAATGACGAATACAAGGTGATCAGAGCACGGATGTCACTAAACTCGCGTGTTGATCTACTAATGAATCCTAGCATCTTATTGGCTCTCGATACGATCGAATCTAAGTGATGATGGAACGACAGAGCTGGATCAAGAATAACACCGATAGGTCTTTGTACTCATCAATGTTATCAAGAATCTCACCGCTAACCGAGTAGGAGAAGTGCATGTTACATCTCTTCCTTGTAAATTTCATAGACTTGCACTTCCTGACATTCAGTTTGAGACCGCTGAGATCGCACCAGTCTTGCAGTCTTACAAGATCACTCTGCACAAGTTCGAAATCTCTGTCGGAACGAATTATTCGAAATAACTTCAGATCATCGGCAAATAAGAGAAATTCGCAATATCTGATTACGGAATCCACATCATTGATATGTAACAAGAAAAGAATAGGGCCCAGACGGGATCCCTGACCAACTCCAGACGCAACACGGAAGCTGCGAGATGCATGACCATTTACAACTACAACCTGCTCTCTTCCAGTAAGATATGACCTCAACCAGTCAATCAAGGGATAAGAGATGGAGTACATTTTATTAAGTTTCAATAAGAGCAGATTGACAGGAATCTGATCAAATGCCTTTGACAGATCGGTAAAAATACAATCCACTGTCCCACCATTCTCAATAGCAGAAGACACAAAACTAGTAAAAGAAAGCAGATTAGTACAGGTGGACCGTCCGGACACAAAGCCATGTTGGTTATTAATCACAGAGACTTTGGTGTGACTGGTAATCGCATCGGCAACAATGGATTCGAATATTTTAGCAAACATGGATGCAATACAGACTGCCCGATAATTCTCAACACTACTGCGGTTACCAGACTTGTGTATTGGAATAACTTTGGTTGTTTTCCATAATGTGGGGAATGTTGCGAGAGACATTGACTTCCGAAAAATTATAGACAAGGGCCAGGCTAGCGAAAGGCAATTTTTAACAAAAAAAGCTGTAATCTTGTCTGGGCCACAAGAATTCGATGAACAAAGAGAATTTATCTTATTTAAAACTACGGTATCAGTTATATTTATATCAGACAAAATAGTGTTTGTACGACTTTCATATGTAAATGGAAGATCAGCGCGCCCATCTTCTGTGTAAACTGATTCAAAATATTTGGCAAATAAGTTTGAAATAGATTCACCATCACCAGCCACAGTATTACCAAATTTCAAAACGCCCGGAACACAATTAGCCTTCCTATAGGAATTTATGTATCTCCAGAAACAAGAAGGGTTTTGCGCCAAGTCATGCTGTACTTTTTCCAAGTAAGCAGCTCTATCCGTTGAGATATTTAGCTTTACTTCTCGTCTCAAATTAGAAAACTCTTTATAATGAATCTCTAATGGATAACGTCTGTACAGCTTGTGAGCCAATTTCTTCTCCCGGATCAACGCGCGAGTAATGCTGGAAAACCATGAGGGAAACGAATTAGAAGCCACGCTTCGAACTCTTACCAGTCTATCGAATATAGACAAGAGAACATCGTAAAAACGGTCGACGCATTCATTGACTGTTTGACCACACGATAAGAACGTCCAGTCAATAGATGACAGCTCAGCATTAATGGCATTGTAGTCGCATGATCTGAAGTCGTAGTAGAAGTCATCACCTTGAGAAAGAACAGAAGTGCCGACTCCCACCAATTCAATGGATAATGAGGGATGATAAAAATCACACCCGATTAACGTATAATCGCTAACATTAGTAACTTTAATGTCGGAAGAGTTATAAAAGACCAAGTCTAACATGTTACCGTTTATGTTCTGAATCGATTTATACTGCATCAGGTCACAAGAAAAAAGATTATCACAGAATAAGCTGTTACATTCACCCTCACAGTAAGGTGTAAGACAATAGTCATCATCAACAGCAGACCAATTTATGCCAGGGAGATTAAAATCGCCGGTAATGCAAACATGGAAATCGGGGTTGCTAGCTGATATTTCGTTGACATAAATAAGTAGTAAATTCAACGTATAAAGCTGAAGTGCTATTGGGTGGAATATAAGCAGCGCATATCAGCAATAGAGAAGATCCGACATTTAAGCTTACCCAAATTTCCTCTCTGATCGAAGTGTGTACATGAACCAAAGATGACTTAAAAGAACTGTGAACCGCTATCAGTACTCCACCTCCTCGTGACTTCCGAGAGACTACCGAAGATCTGTCTGCACGAAATACATTATAACGGCAATCAAACAACTCCGAACTCAAAAATCCATCATTCAGCCACGTCTCAGTTAATACAATAATTTGATAATTCTCCGAGAGAACAGCCTTGTGGAATTCAATAGTTTTTGTACGAAGACCACGAACATTCTGATAGTGCAGTGTAATATTGCTGAAATTAAGAGAACTATTAACATTAACATTATGGGAGCCAGCGTACATACGGTTATCGGTCCAATCCTGCAAATCATTACGCGCATCAAACTCTAATCATTGAGGATCTCTTCTAATTGGTCCATATCTAAAGGATGGTCTTCTGGGAAAGAACTCTCGCACTGCAACCCCTACAAGCCATATTGAGGGGTTCAAAAGACTTGGTAATATACTTTCACGCACACCCAACTTGAACGAGCATGCATCTTCTGAAGCAACAAGCAACTCACACTTGACATCATCAACCTTCAATACCTCCTTCGCATATGTCAACATTTCGTCTGCAGTGGTCCCGGGGGAGATCCTACCAACATATATCCACTGACGTCTATCTGCTGCCCTCAGTGGTGCCGCCTCGACGACTCCACTCGTTTGAGATCTGCTACCAATAACCAACAATCTTCTATCTCCAGCAGTAGTGTGGGGTCTGGAAGAAGTCAATCCTTCTCTGTTTCGAGTGAAACGTTGCGAGGAAGCGATGGTGCCTCCATCAGAAGCCCTCTGATCAATATTTTTGGGTTCAGTATTTCTGAGTTTGTGAGGTATTTTCAAATTCACAACTTCTGTCGGTTTTGGATTAAGTGTCTTAGGTTGCAAGGGTTCAACGGTACAATATCCAAATCATCCCAATCATTCATCGATTTCGGCAGAACACCAGTATCTTCACTGTCCGGGTTACGTGGGTCAGCAAAACCAGTGCAGGAAGATGTGGGAGCAGAGACTCCCTGAATCATACCTCCGGATGGATTCATCAATCTTACAATTAAGCTCAGTTTTTCCGTGTGGTCGGCAAGAATAGACATAATTTTACTAATTTCGGGTGATCCAGTCACCTCATCGGGAGAACTGATGCAGCTATCGCAGACATATTCAAGATTTTTTAATTCACATATGGTTTTGAAAATTGATCTGGAGATCTCTGCGCATTTAATGGCATGCAAGTGCGATCGACATATTCTACACCTAACCATCTCGCCTGATTCTGACGAAGTGAAGCACTTATTGCACTCAACAATAGCCATAATTATTATCGTAAAAAAAAAAAATTTATTTTTGCTTCCAAAAAATGAGGTTATGTTCAAAGTCGAACTGATCCAAAAGACCAAATCAATCAGAAACCAAGCAATATATCAACTGGAGCAACACTCCTTGTACTCCACAAACTCAATTCGGGTAATTAAAACACAATTAAAACACAATTCAAAATTGATTAACCTCAACTAGAACGCACCGTGGCTAACGTACCGCTCGATTTTTTCGTCATGAAATCTTCTACTTTAGTAATATAATAGCAGATTAAAGCAAATACTATAGTAGTTCTAGACAAAGAAAATTAACGCAAAATACATTGGACAAACGGGAAGAATCCTCAAAATTAGGTTACAAGAACATAAAAATAAAAATAAATAAATTAAATTTATTTTAATAATAATTAACTAAGAAGTAATTGCTTTAATGATAAGCTGTAGATAGTATGATCAATGAACATCAAAACAATGCCCTCACAGGAAATTAATTGCAACACAAAAGATTCTTTCTTATCATAAATAATCCCCCCCCTCCCCCAAATTGCGACTAGAAAATGGTTCTCCCGATTATCTGACGAACAATCAATCGGACGAAAAAATAAATTTCAATAAAAATTATTCATTACAAAGGTTTTTAAAGAATATTTTTTAGTAATATTTTTATCTAAAATCAACCCTTGAGCAACGGTCGACCGTATCTCTTGACTTGTGATTTTTACGACTTATGATGATTTTTATGAATCACGACTTCGACTTTTAATTAATATTAAATTCGATTAGATGCAATCATTAGATAAATTACAATCAGTATATTATATAAGGCAAATTGTCTAAAATTATTTATTTACAACTTTGTACGATGTTGAAACTTGCAATTTTATCCGTTTTAGTAGCTTACATTTCAGGTAAATCCATCTATAATTTCGTTTTATTTATAAAAGTATAATACCTCGTTGATTTGCATTTTCTATAGTTTGTTGTGTTTCTGAAAATAATTAATTAATACCATTTTAGCCCGTCCAAGTTTGGATGGATCCAAAATTGTAAACGGAACAGATGCAAAACTCGGAGAAATTCCATACATTGTAAATAATTCAACTATAAAATTGAATCTTGCATATAATAATCTACAAGTATAAAATATAATTTTAGGTTTCTCTTCGTATATTTGGTAGTCATAATTGTGGAGGAACAATTTTAGATAACAGGCATATTCTGACAGCTGCTCATTGTGTTATTGGACTGTAAATAAAAACTAATATTTCAAGTGATAAAATATTTACAATATTGTTTTCAGCGAACCAAGTGCATTAGTAGTTCAATATGGTGAGTTATAAGCCTCTCGTCTCAGAAAAATTTGGTTGCAGTTTCAGCGATTTACCCACATGAGGAGTTCTCACCATTAAGAAACTACGCCAACGATATTGCAGTTTTAAAAGTAACGTAGTAAGATTCATAGCTAGTTCATAGGTAGTTTATTTTACCTTATTTAAGCTCGCTGAAGACATCGAATTTAGTGAAAATGTACAACCAGTGACATTACCAGAACAAGACGAAAAACCTCCAGCTGGTGATCTCGCAGTGGTATCAGGATGGGGTGATGAACAAGTAATTATAAAACATTTGGTTTGATAAATGCAAACGTTATTTCTAACCATTATTACAGAGTGGTGGTACCATTCAAAATTGTTTAAAAAGAGTTGACATTATTATATATACTGATGAAGATTGCAAAGCTTATCATGGTTCAAATGTAGATTTTATACATCATGTCTGTGCTGGAGTGCCAGAAGGTGGTAAAGGAGAATGCAATGTTAGTATACTTAATTACTTCACTCTACAGATAAGTTTTACTGGAGTTTTAAAATAAATTTCTGTGTTTTAGGGCGATTCCGGTGGTCCATTAACTGCCAATGGAAAAGAATGGGGCGTTGTCTCTTGGTCTGTAAAACCATGCACTCTTATGGGTCCTGGTGTATTTGCTCGTGTTCCAAGCTATATTAATTGGATAAGAGAGAAACAGCTTCTGTGAACAATTTAATCAGTATTTTTATAATTTCGTAAGAAAACAAAGGAGAAAACCTTATACATAAATGTGAAATGTAATATTTATATTGCGATGTCCAAATGCGTAAAAATTGTTTTGTATCTAAAGAAAACCTAATCAATTACCTTATTGAACAACCATCCCTTGTTATAAGCTTGCGATTCCTTTAACTTATTTTGATGTTGAATAATTGAAGCAAGTTAGTCCAATTAATTTATAATTTAATCGGAAATTAAACAAATTTAAATTTTTACAGATTTCACAGCCAGGATAATTTTTAAATTTCTTAAAAAGTTTTAAATTTTTGATGTTTTTAATTTTACACCGTATTACATCGGTTTACCAAATAAATCAATTTCATCGAATTGTAACTTTAATCGTATTTAAGATTGAGTAATTCTTTCAACTATCTGGATAAAGTTGCAATTTTTATGGCAAAAATACAAATTTTAAAATAAATCAATGTTATCGTGGTTTCACTTAACGTAAAATTAATCGTTCCTGCGCTTTTAAAATGTTCTCACCCTATTTGTTTGAAGTTTTTTTTGGTTTGCTGCTGTTTATTTCAATCATCTGTTGGGACATCTGCTGCGTTACTTGTTGATCATAATGTTTGGTCATGTATGAATTTTAATTCTTCCTTTCGATTAAATGGCTCAAGCACCCTTACTCGGAATTTGTAATCTTCAGGTAAGTAAAGTAATTCAATTGCATTTGTCAATTGCAATTAAAATTTAAATCTTAAACTTTTGACTCTGGGCTTTAAAATTTTCGAACTTGACGAGTTGATGGGTTTACCCAGAAGGAATTACCTTTTAAATTTTTCTCCCACCTTGATTTTTGTTAGTTAGAAAACTTCCAATACTCGAATTTATAGTGGTGGAATTTGCAGATTCGGCGCATTATAATTTTAATCACTTTCGTTGATTTAAACACTTTATTTTAAAAATTTATAAAAACTGATAGAATACCGATCGATTTCCTTGATAAATTTGGCATCTGTCTTTTCATTCAAAGATCTTGGACCAAAAACATCTTTCTTATTCTTAATTGCTGAAGATTTAAATCAAATTTTCCCAGCTGTGCTTTTTAATATAACTTAAATGTTATCAAAAAAAATATGAAACCGAACTATTCATCATCATGGAAATTTATAAAAAAAAAATCTCATATTCTTATAACAAAATTTATATAATCCAAAAATTTAAAAATTAATCCCTGTTTAAAATGAAACATGACAATATATATTTTATAGCACGTTTATTATGCATATAAATATCCGTTAATTTAGAATCTATTTCTTAAATATTGTAAATACGGGCATTCGTGCAGTAATAAAGAGCCACCTACATGAGTGCATTACACGTACGCATTACATTACTTCAACAAAGTCCAAAATAAAACAAAAGATCAGCATTTATGCATAAAAAAACAAAAGCTTTATTAAAGCCAATTATATCAATTTAGTCTTCTCTTGAGTGCGGGGTGGTTGCTGACTCCTTTCAGCATTTAATAAAAAATTCCAAAGAAAAGATTCTGGGGAATTATAGTCGATTCACCTGCTTAGTAGTTAGTTCCGTGCGCATCTTCTGTATTCCTGGTCGCCGAAATGAAAAATTCGACTAAGGTAGGACGGGGATCGCAGAAACGCGAGGAGATGGGAAAATAAAAAGCGCGCGTGTAGGTTTGTCTTTTATTTAATTTAATATACATCATAGACAATGCAAAACAAATGGACGGAAAACAAAAAAGAGCGCATTTTTAAACAAAAAACATTTAGTTTAAAAAAAATCCCATTATAATTATTATTGATCTCCCACTAAAAAAAAGTACCCTAGATTTATTTAAAAATTCGGGACGGGCTCGTAATAAATTTAAAGCCTGTTCCCGGAACCTTTAGGGGGGGCGGTGATAATAAAATTATAAAACAACAATTTCCTCGATGGACGACTGCCTGGAGGTATGCTAAAAATAGAAATGTGTCGAATAAAAAACTAGTAAAATTCTTACGCTCTCTTCCATTAGTAACAAATGGGAACGAATCCGTTCGTTAGCGAGGAACAAATGACGGGTGGTTTCGAAATGGGTGTGCCGTAAAGCATCCAGTTCCCGTTGGACCACAAAAGTGGTTTCCTGTTCCTCCGCTCGACTGACCTGTCCTCTAACCAAGCGATCAGCCGCAATGCTTTGCTTTCTTCCTCCAGCATCTCGCAACTATGCCTTAGCTGTTAAGATAACGCAGTAGTAAATAAGGTGAGGAACCAGCCGAAAGCGTACATGGAGGTGTGAAAATTCTGCGATTATAAATGTTGATTTAGATTGGGCAGCTGTTCCGATACTAAATTTTCCAACTGGTACATGCACAATCCCAACTCGGCCATGGTGGGTTTGAACATGTTGCGCATGCGGTAGTCTTCCATTATTTTTACCAACACGGCGAAGGCTTCTACCGGCATCTAGAATAGAAAAAAGTTACCTTTCTGAACGAGTTCTCTCACTTGAGGACTGTACTTTTTCCAACTAACCTCCCAGTTGTTATCGATACCGCCCCAAACACTCCACAAATCTTCTTCTCCGCCATCTTCGGTCCGATCATGCGTCGAACTCGTTCCTAATTTTCGGAATAAAAATATTCAAGAGGGATTTGTGATGTTTTCCGACACTTACCTGAAGTGAGCGAAATTTGCGAGGTGTACGAACTCTTCCTCGAGTGTCCCGAAGCCGAAGTACCGCTCAACGAATTGAGCGATTTCACATCGGACTCGCACAAACGATTGGCCTCCTCTAGTTTGGCTAAAAGTTTCCAGTTCGGATCCTGAAGCGTGATTGTTGTTTTGCAAGGCTTACTTTCTAACCTCATAGCCGTGGGGGTCATTGCGTAATAACATTCTCCATCGAACTCGACCACTAAACAACTCAATGACGGGCTACTTCTGAAACAAAAGAGTGAAGTTTGGGAAAATTAATTAATATTAATGCCAAATTGATCCTATCACAAACACTAGGGGGAATATAAGCGTTTAAGCAAGGAATTCTATTCACTCGGGTCCTGACATATTCGACATCGAGTGCTAATAAATTTCTTGCTTAGAAGCTCTTCTGAAGTCATCCATACACTAAACAGATCGATATATCTGTGCAATTTGCAATTTTGCCTCTAAAAGCCCGGATTTGTTACGGTTGGATTCCAAAGTTGGCTGAACTCAAACCCACTTTGAAAATTTATTATCACACTGATTATATTGAATAGTTTAAAAATGCAAATAAATGAAGGCCTACGCCCAAGCACCGGCCCACGCGCGAAAAATTTAAAGAGGCGCTCGAAACGAAAATTCCTAATCTAAAGTTGGAAATTATAAATAGCCTTAGCGAATTCCTATGCAGATCTTCGAGAAGATTGGAACGGCGCATGCAGAATTCGCCCCAGTAGATGTACTACTATGATATTTTCAGGCTTTGAAGTTATAATTTTTGATTGTTGTCTTGCTTGTAAGTGGTCGACTAATGGTCGTTCAATGACAGGTCGCAATCGACCTCGAAGTGAAATTTTCAAAGCCATGGTTTCTATAAGAAGTAGGTACATGAGTTTTTGAACAAAATTTTTTTTTTCAAAAATGGAAAGATCGTATTATTAATTATATAAGTTTTATAAGTAAATTATTTCTATTTTAATTTTTTTCACAATAATTAATAAGTTAAATCAAATTAAAAGTTAATTTTTAAACTGGGTATCTTAAACGTAGTACGTAAAAAAACGTTTTAATCAATATTAAAGAATTTCTATATTTTATCCTATTAATGTTCTCTTTTCTTTATTTTATTTTTTCTTTATGTTGTAGAAAGATAATATAAAAATAACATTTTGCATCTTTCTGGGTCTACGTCCATTTTAATCCGCGTCCATTTGGGTCAGCATCCTAACGTTTGCGTCCTTTAGGTTTCGTCCTTCCGGCCTCGTCCAATTGTCCTAGACCGGCAGTTCTACGGCTTCTATACAGCTACATTACTGGTTACACTTTAAATAACTATATTATAGATTAGAATACAGAATCAAATAAATTCCGAATTAGCATCGATGGATCCGCCAAATCCAATTACCTCAAAAATGTAATGTCGCAAGGTAGAGAGTTCTAATTTAAAATTTTGAAGTAAAGGTTACCGGGAGTTAGGGGATGGAAGTTAAAATTTAAATTGCACTAGTTTTCAACGTTCCCCACCTTATCTAAATCGAGTGTTTTCGTTTTTTCAAATGTTTTCAAAAACAAAAGTAATTTCGTCTGGATAGCTTGAAAATGAACACCCAGTAAGTTGAAATCGAATGTTTCTAATAAGACTTCTTACAATGTTTAAACTTGCAGTTTTACGTGTTCTGGTGACTTACGTTGTAGGTAAATATGACAAAAAAATTCAGGAACCTACAAGGAACTGGGAAAAAGAAAGGAAGGAGACATAAATGAGAAGGCAAAGGCATACGATGAGAAGAAATAAAGTTTAACCAAGCTGCCTCCTTCTTCGCCAAATCCTCTCCCACCTTCTGCTGGAACAGTGATGAGGAATCATTGAGAAAAAAGAAAAAAGGATGAAAGGGGGAAGATATGGAGTGCGACACGGGGGAACATGAGTTAACCGGGCAAGATGCTTCTACTCCACCCCCACCTCCAGCTGACACAGACGGAGAGTTAACACCTGAAGAGGGGTTCTCGATATAAATCGGGAACACCACTTCCGGTATGTACAAATCAACATGCAGGGTCGCTTAGGCTGCCCTGCAGAGGTATATATTTAAAAACAATATTGATGTGGCCGTGATAAAATAACTCTGGGTGTACGGAGGTTAGTCAGGGGCTTATTATGACAGGAGAATGGAAACTAATAAACCCAGGTGATAATCAGCTAAGGGTATGTATTATTACAATTAAAGCACTTAAATGAAATTTGAAAAAATATTCATAACTGATAATAAGACAGTAGGAGAAGGCTAAGCGTCCCAAATACTATATACGGTATTATTTTAAAAGTTAGAATATATGTGCATTTCTAATTAATTGTCTTATAACATCTTTTTCTTTCTCATCATTGAGTTTTATTAATTTTTGGCTCTCAATGCAACTTTACATTTTGCTAGCCATGTTAGGAAACCATCCTGGAAATTATCACCAGCGAACCTAAAATTCTGTTGCTTCAAAGTTGAAATTAGCCACCCTAACATTCGCAGTAACTATAATATCTAGATAAATCGTGTTCGTTATTTTCGAGAAATAAGAACATGTAACCGATATTAATCAATTAATTAAAATAATATCTACTTCATTTTTGTACCCATCAACAAAAAATTCATTTAAAATTAAATTTATTTTAATAATAATTTACTGATTGATTTAATGATAATATATAGATAGTTAGCACGTTCCATGAACAGCAAAACAATGAACTGATAGGAAATTAAAACGGCTTTTCCAAAATATTAAACTAACAATCAATCGTACGACAAAAATTTAAATAAAAATTATTTGTTACAAAGTTCTCTTTCAGAAAGATATTTTTTAGCAATATTTACCTACAACTAACCCCCTGAGCTATTGTCGACCATATCTCTTGATATGTATTTTGTCCATTTTTCAACTCCAATTATTACCATTTATATATTCCAATACTGTGAATTAGGATTTCTACTTTCAATTGATATTAAGATGAAATGATTAGATAAATTACTAGCAGTATAATATATAAAGCGAATTAGCCAAAATTATTTATTAACAACTTTCTACGATGTTGAAACTTGCAATTTTATTCGTTTTGGTAGCTTACATTTCAGGTAAATCTAGCTATAATTTCGATTTTATAATATAAAATATAATATAATATATTATATAATATAAAAAATACCTGTTTGATTAGCATTTTCAATAATTTTTGTTGTCTCTGAAAATAATTAGTTAATATTATTTTAGCCCGTCCAAGTTTGGATGGATCCAGAATTGTGAATGGAACGAATGCAAAACTCGGAGAAATTCCATACATAGTAAATAATTCAACTATAAAATTGAATCTTGCAAATAATCTACAGTACAAAATATAATTTTAGGTTTCCCTTCGTCGATTAGGTCAACATGGTTGTGGAGGAACAATTTTAGATAACAGACATATTCTGACAGCTGCTCATTGTGTTGTTAGACGGTAGATAAAAACTAATATTTCAAGTAACAAAATATTTACAACATTGTTTTTAGCGAACCAAGTACATTAGTAGTTCAATATGGCGAGTTAAGCCTCTCGTCCCAAAATAATTTGGTTGCAGTTTCAGGAATCTACCCGCATGAGAACTACTCATCTTTGGAAAATAACGCCAACGATATTGCAGTTTTAAAAGTAACGTGGTAAGATTCATAGCTAGATAGCGGATAGTTTATTTTATCTTATTTAAGCTCGCTGAAGATATCGTATTTAGTGAAAATGTACAACCAGTGATATTACCAGAACAAGACGAAAAACCTCCAGCTGGTGATCTCGCCGTGGTATCAGGGTGGGGTGATGAACAAGTAATTATAAAACATTTGGTTTGATAAATGCGAAAGTTATTTCTAACCATTATTACAGAGTGGTGGATCTATTCAAAATTGTTTAAAAAGAGTTGACATTATTCTATATACTGATGAAGATTGCAAAGCTTATCATGGTTCAAATGTAGATTTTATACATCATGTCTGTGCTGGAGTGCCAGAAGGCGGTAAAGGAGAATGCAATGTTAGTATACTTAATTACTTCACTCTACAGATAAGTTTTACTGGAGTTTTAAAATAAATTTCTGTGTTTTAGGGCGATTCCGGTGGTCCATTAACTGCCAATGGAAAAGAATGGGGTGTTGTCTCTTGGTCTGAAAAACCATGCACCCTTAGGGGTCCTAGTGTATTTGCTCGTGTTCCCAGCTACATTAATTGGATAAGAGAGAAACAGCTTCTGTAAACAATTTAATCAGGAATTCTATAATTTCGTGTAAAACAAAGAATAAAACCTTACATAAAACTAAAATGTAATATTTCATTTATAGCACGATTATATATTATTATACAAATAAAATATCCATTAATTTAGAAAATTTTAAAATAAAATCAAAATAATATGTGGCTTCAATCTCATGATCTATCTTTTAGAGAGATTAATTTCCAACGAAAAACAATGTGGAATTATACCTCTTGGAGTAGAAGACCATGTGCCTTTGACGGTGCAGCTGTTTTCACTCGTATTCCAACCTATATTAACTGGACTAAAACAAAATTGTTTTTATAATCAATTGAAGACCTGCATAGAAGGAAATGTAAAAAAACAAAATATAATAATAACATAATATAAATAACATAATAATTTCGGCGACAACCTTGTCAAGTAAAGCTAAAATCAAGGCTAAACTTACAATAAAATATTGTAATGCCGGTCGCTAAATTCTAAAGTTAACCAACTTCATGAAATCCGGTGGTGGACATCCACCGTTTAGCAATCTCGACTCTTGAGAAAAAATTATGTTCCCAGCTCAATGCTCTCCGTTTTGAATAAATCGCGTTTTCAAAACACACAAATTTTATTTTACTCAAAATTTAATCTACAAAAATTTGTAATTGTCGAAATTAAACAGAATTTCAAACGTTACCAATTAGATTTAAAAATTCAAATTTAATGTTCCTAATCAATGCCTGCAGTTGGCTACTGTTTGAAATACTAGTCATCCCCAGTCAGATTTTCAATTCACATTTATTAGCAAATTTGATTCTAGATATTGAAAATTTGAATTTACAAAAACACAAGAATTGTAAGTTTTCGGCTTAAATTTAAATTTTTCACAAATAATGTTATTATCGTTAATTCGTCTCACCCTCTGTAGTTTTCTTTAGTAGCTGATTCCTCTTTACTTCGTATTAATGTTGCTCCTGGATGTCATCACCCTCGGTAGTTTTCCCTGTAGCTGCTTGGTTCAAATTGCATCTATTCTGCTCCTGGATTTCTCCTTCAATTGTGGATTCAATCTTTAATTATACTATATCGTGCAACTGAATGCCAAATTTCTTCCAACTCCATCTAAAATGCAAAGCACCATAACACTTCTTAAGCTAGCTAGGTTATATAACTTCTGATGTATCAAGATTTCGCAACTTGATTTTTGATTCTAGGCTTGCAGTAAATTTTGGTTTTCACTGTGCCAATATAGGGGAAAGTGGTCGAATATCGATCACTTAAGAAAAAATCTTGATTACTCACTTACGTGATCAGCTATTTATCTAGATTTTTGGCAAAACTTTTTAAAAATATTTATTAAAACAATCTTTGCCTCAGTTTTTTTTTAAATGTACTTTTTTTTGTTATATTACAAAACAAAAAGAATACTGAATTTAACGGTTAATATCGACCTTTCGGGTAAATTCGATCAGGTGTTCGGCAAATATCGACCAAAAATTTTATGGTAAATAAGAGAGTTTACAATAAAACCAAACATTTTATTTCAAAGAAGGCAGTTTATATCGAATTGAAACTTACAAAAAAAAAATAGTTATTATAAATCTAAACAGTTTTCACACTTTTAATCTTTTGCTTCTTCAATATCTGTACAATCAGCGTGAGCCCAAGAGCCACATGAACGACACCTCTACCATAAATCATTGATTCCACCAATGGAATTGGTTCCATTGATTCATCCAATTCCACCATTGATTCATCACAAACACTACATTTATCGTTATTCGCAGTATTTTTCCTTTTCTTATTTTTTTTCAGTAATCCACCTCGACTTAGAGCATCTATATATTGCACCAGTAGGGCCATGTTTTTGAAGGCCTCCTTTCATGCGCTGTCTTTACCGTGGGGTAATATCGATCAATGGTCGATATTAGCCGAAAGTTTTAAAAAAGAAAACTGCAAACAGTAAGAAAATCTAGGATAGAATTTAACAAAATTGATATCATGAATTTAAATATAGACGTGTCCTTTGTGTGTTAGATAAAAATAAAAAGTCTAAAACCTCGGAATTACCTTAAACTAAACACTCTGTCGTTTATAAAAACCGGGACTCAATCAAACAATGTATCGGTATCAATTCAAATCACTGCTAATGCGCAACTTGCTCTTTTCAGTGAAGTTAGCTACTGAACCACTAAACCTGGCTGTCATTTGCGATCGTAAAATTAGCACAGGGTTGCCAAAACTTGATTGATCGATATTAGATTGCGGTCGATATTTGACCACTTTCCCCTAACTGGCTACATCACATAAGAAAAGATCTACTAAACATCTATGACATCAATGAAAAAATTCAAGAAGATAGAGATAAATGGAAAGAACATGTGAATAGAATGAATAAGGACAGATTCTGAATACGACCCACATGGATGAAGAAATGTAGGCCACCTGCGACGAAGATGGAAAGAAGTATGAAGACGGAACAGGCTACAATAGCCTAATCCATGAAGTGCAGAAGAAAAGGAATATTCCACCTAGAATCCCATTTTGATTCTCGATTTCGTTAAACCTTTCCGCTTTCCTGGAGGGGACGGTTTATCAGTATTCATTTTATCACCACAAATTCAAATTTTGTCCTTCGCACTTTAATTTTTAAACTCACAATAATAAAAAAACAAGTTTTATAAAAAAAAGCTTTATTGAATAAAGACAAATGAAAATTCTTTCTTCTATGTGTGCTCTTGCTTGGAAATGAATCGAGTATAAGTTTCTTGTAACATAATTTTCTTTTCAAACTTTAAAGCTTTGGTGGTGCTTCACATATTATACGATAACTTTCGCGGAAGTTGACATCTACTAAGTATACGTTTTTCTTCCTTATAGAAAAGTCTATAAAAGGCACCACCGGTTAGCAACGCAGATGTCCACGGATCGATTCCAATCCTGCTCAACTTTTTTAATTTCGATAATTCATCGATAATAATTCTTTAAATAACACTTAAAAACAACAGTATGTAACGATGTCTCTGTGGTTGAGTGGGTAGGTGCTGGGATCAGAATCGATCATCGCGGGTTTGAAGCTCGCGTCGGGCGGTTTTTAGGTTCCATTCTTATCCACTCAAATATAGAGACTTCAAGAAAAAGCAGTTGGTTTAGTAATCCTAATCTGAGGAGATCTCGAGTGGCCATAGAGATTTAAGATTCAGACGGAGGATGAAAAACAATTAAGAGCCGCCACTTTTTCAAGACTTCTAACGGTCTTGGATGAACATCTATTCTATAAAGTAATATCAAATAAATTATAATGACCGGTCCTGTTAATTCGGGATTCGTGGTCGTGCAGATGATTCTATTTGATAGACACATACCTATAAACGGTATCAGCTGTCGTGAGGAAGAGATTACTGTATGAGAATAGATTGAGTTCACTCTGAGAAACGGGAAGTTTTGCACTTTTTCCGAATATTTTCTTTAAGAGAGTCATTCTGGACAACTGGAAGGCGGAATTTGATCTTGACCTTTCGAGGGAAATGAAATCGTTGATTTGAGATGGTTTGTATGTCTTACATTGGACAAATCAACCAATGGTTACGTAAGAGGATCGGCGGACATATCTGTACCATCCGTTGAAATAAACCTGAATCCACTGCTTTATCTAAACATGTTTTAGTGGATGGACACGACGCTGACTTTGAAAATGTACAAATATTAAAAACCGAGGGGTAAACCACGGTAAAAAATTGTGTACACCAGACTTCCTCCTGCTTCAGACTTCCCAAACTTCCCGGACTTCCCGAGACTTCCCCGGACTTCCCAGACTTCCCGGACTTCCCGAGACTTCCCCGGACTTCCCCAGACTTCCCCGAACTTCCTCAGACTTCCCGGACTTCCTCAGACTTCCCGGACTTCCTCAGACTTCCCGGACTTCCCCAGACTTCCTCGGACTTCCTCAGACTTCCCGGACTTCCTCAGACTTCCCGGACTTCCTCGGACTTCCCGGACTTCCCCAGACTTCCCGGACTTCCCCAGACTTCCCAGACTTCCCCAGACTTCCTCGGACTTCCCCGGACTTCCTCAGACTTCCCGGACTTCCCCAGACTTCCTCAGACTTCCCGAACCTAAAGTAAAGGCAATCGAGATTCTTTTCGCAAAACAACATGAAAAATTAGCAAGAATAAATTGAATTATAAGTTCGCACTAAGTTCAACAGTATATTATAAAGTGATTCTCAGGCAAGATGACGATAACGACACAAAAACAATAGAACGACGTGTGTTTAAAATTAACCATGGAATCAAAATGGGCAGCAACGCAACAATCTTTCGGGTGGCAGAATGTTTAATTTAAAAATTAATCAGAGAATCTTTACCTTTTAAAATTATAATTAGTCAAAACAATGTAAATCAATGTGAAATCAATTTATAAATGTAAACAACAATGAATGAAATTTAGAAGTACAAGATAACAAAAATCTACATTGCAAGCTGACAAATTCCTCAAATTACGATACACTACGAATTCTTACTATAGGTCAAGAATAAGATACGTGCACATTACTGTTAAATCAGCACCTCTATGAGATTTAATCAGGAGCAGTCCTCAATTTGCCAACTGTTGACGTTTATATATTGCTCTATCCTCACCCCTAGTCGGTATACGAATGATTTTTAAAAATTATTTTCGGACCTTACTGCTTTGTGAGCGGTATTGTAATCGAGTGCAGCTCGAAGAACGGCACGAGATTGCAATACGGCTCACAATGCTGTATTGGCGATTATAAGACGACCGCACCACTTAGATCTCGCATCGAACTTGCAAGTTTCGACTGTGCACTTGTGGGAGTGTTATAATCGCAGTTTTTAGAAGAAATGCTTGCAAAATTTCTATAATTTTGTTTGGACGGGTTGGCGACCACTGTACTAGAGTACCAATTAATCTGCTGTAAATTTGAACGAAAGACTTCTGTTGGGATGTTATGACTTGGTTCCGTTCTAGGCGCGAGAGTGTTTATTTGTTTTCAATTACAACCTTTTAACTTTGTAGCTGTTGACATTTATTTAGATTAATATTTTGCATATTTTATTATATACAAAACCAATATCCATTGCGCCACTTAAACGCGCTTTTAAAAATTAAGCTTTACTGAGTCAACATGACTAACGGCATGTTTTTGTTTTGACGCGGCATGAATGAGTATTGCATTCGATAATTCTACGTTCAAAACAACTTGAAAAAAAGCTGTTTATCTATGGGTAAATGTTTTCAAATTTGTCATAGCAGCGGGCCCCTACAAATATTACCATCTCTGCAAAATACGGCCAGTCCGCCACTGCGATGATCTTCTTTAAAAGAGAATTGGTGCAAAAATAATTTATTATGTATAATACATTATTACGTTAGCACTTCATAAGGAAAATCAAAATAAAATTTTTAAAAATTACAATCAATTAAAGTCATTTTGTCTGCACTCGCAAAACTGTCCATATAAAATTTTATATTAATACTAAGAAATTCTAAATAAATGTCAACACGTCTAACGCGATATCTTGTTGAAAACAATACAACAAATCGCATTTTATAGTTTTCAATTTAAGCTTCGCTATCCCAAAAAAGCTGAAACCGGTTGAAACTTCCTATATGTGTTTCTAACAGACTTCCCCCACATCTACTTCCCCGGTCCTCTGAAACTTCCTCTGACTTCCCCGGACTTCCTCAAACTTCCCCAGACTTCCTCGGACTTCCTCAGACTTCCTCGGACTTCCCAGACTTCCTCGGACTTCCTCGAACTTCCCAGACTTCCTCGAACTTCCCGGACTTCCTCAGACTTCCCCAGACTTCCTCAAACTTCCCCGGATTTCCCCAAACTTCCTCAGACTTCCCAGACTTCCCCGGACTTCCCGGACTTCCTCGGACTTCCCCGGACTTCCCGGGACTTCCTACAACCTGTACACCAGACTTCCCGTGAGATTTACCCCTCGTTAAAAACCGTTAGAAACTACAAAGATCGTCTCCTGCATGAAATGATACAAATTAAGAAAGAGTAGAACTCGATCAACAGGAAGACCGATCTTGATGGACTAAGTAACATATACTGTCAATTACTTATATAAATATTGGAGTCAAGTTTTTACCAATTTTTTTCCAAATTGGGGTTTTTCCTTGATTTCGAAATAAAGTTTTAGAGAAGTTTTTTCTAAGATCTTAGTTCGTCAAATGATTATGTTTATATCGCGTCGCGTTGTCATCCAAATTTTGTTTGTTTATTTTGTTAGTTTATTCGAACTCGAAAATGAAAGCAACCGCTTTCGAAATATCGTCTTTAATAAACACTTCTTTTAAAATATTTAAGCGTTTAATTAACTTGGTTATAGTTTAAAATATTATTACAATTTATCAAAAGTTACGAATTCTAAAATTTATATATTTCTTTATTAGTGTTAATACGTAAAATTTACATTTACACACGTCAAAATAGAAAGAACATCTACATTTATGATTAGTATGATTTACACTTAAAAATTCATCTGTCGAATAGAATGCAAGTTGGATTAATACGCAGATTAGAGTTTTTCTAAACTGAGCTGGAGGCAGTTCCCTTATGCTACTGGGAAGGGCATTATAAAACATTATACCATGGTATTCTGTAGCCTCTCTAGAGCGATATAGTCTGTGAAATTTGTAGGTACGTGAAGATGTGCCATAAGACGATCTATTCGTGCGTATATAAGTTAGTGAGCGTAAGATATATAAGGCATGGCACTGTCAATATATTTAATTGAGTGAACTGATTCCTACAATCATCTCGATAACCCAGATCAGTTATTATGCGTACTACCTTTCTCTGCAAGGCAAACCCCTCTGCAGTATGAGCAGAATGATCCCAATCCAATATGGCATAGGATAGGTTGCTATGCACCAGACCAAAATATGCTGTTTTCAGCACAGGTGAAGACACAATACTCTTCAGTTGCCTGATCAAGTAGATGGAACTCGATAGTTTGTGACATAGTTTAGCTATATGTGGCGCCCAAATTAGTCCGGAATCCAACGTAACACCCAGAAACTTTACCGGTTCGTTACTAAATGTTACACGCCTCAACGTAAAAACAAGTCTTTGCATTTTACTAGCATTGAGGCTAAGTTTATTTGCTAAAAACCATTGTTTAATATTACTTTTTATTGATGTGTTGGTCAAATTAGAGTTGTCAAGATTTTTAGTTGGATTCAGAGTTGTGGTATCATCCGCAAACAATATAAAGTTTGTCAGCGTACAACCAGGAAGATCATTTATATAAACTAAGAATAATATAGGCCCCCAAGACAGAACCTTGCGGTACCCCAATAGTGATAATTCGATTTAATGATTTACCATTATTATAGAAAACATGCGGAGTTCTCCCCATCAGATATGACTCCATCAGCAACAGTGAGTTGTTGCTAAAGCCATAAAATCTCAATTTCTGTAACAAAATCCCGTGTGACACGCAATCAAACGCCTTTGTTAAGGTGGCAAATACCAATGTTATTTGGCGATAAGAATGAACGACGATTAGAAACAGAGTACAGATAACGTATGGTGCTGAAATTTGGACATAATATTAATTGAACAATTTTCAATAATACAGAGTAATTTGAGGTAAAAAGCATTTATAGTTAAAGAACAAATAAATAAAGAAAACAGGTCTGCCTGTATCGTAATCGTTCGGTAGACCCCCATCAAGCTAGCGCCGCCACTTTTTCAAAATCTAAAAAAAATATATGGAGAATTTGTGGCTAATTTGTGGCTAATTAGTTGCCGCAATCGCGAATTAATCGCTCTTACCGTTCGGTAATTACAGCCATTTGAGTGGTGGCGGCGCTAGCTTGATGTCAAGCTAGCGCCGCCACTACTAAAAACTTACTAAAAATAAAAAATAAGTATATAGGAATTTGTGGCTAATTTGTGGCCAATTAGTTGCCGCAATCCCGAATTAATCGCTCTTACCGTTCGGGAATTACAGCCGTTTGAGTGGTGGCGGCTCCAGCTTGACATCAAGCCAGCATCGCTACCACTAAAAACTTACTAAAAACAAAAAAAAGTAAATGGGAATTTATGCAACTAATTTGTTGCCAAATTTATGAGCCAAATACTTAATAATTATAATAAGTAGTAGTTATCTCTTGCCATTTTTAATAATTCAGAAAAAGAGGAAAATAAAGATTAAAATTTTAAAATATAAACTACGTATGATAAAAGCATTAGATTTCATGTAATCTTTACTTATAGGGTCAAAAAATGCTTTTAAAATTGTTAAAATTTTCATTTATCAGACTGGCCATGTAAGTTTCCAAGGTAATTATTTCGAAATTAAATTGAATTTATTTCATGACCAGTCTGACAAATGAAAATTTTAACAATTCTAAAAGAATTTTGGACCCTTTTAGTAGAAACTAGATGAAATTCGAAGATAAAATGTTAATTCCCTATGCTCGGCTATTCGAGTCAGCACCCGGTATACGGTATTAATTTAAAAATTAGAATATGTGCATTTCTATTTAATTGTTTTACAACATCTTTCACATCATTGAGTGTTATTATTACTTGCACTCAATGCAGCTTTACATTTTGCTAGCCATGTTTGGAAACCATCCTGGAAAGTATCACCTGCGAACCTAAAAATCCGTTGCTTCAAAGTTGAAATTAGCAACCCAAACATTCGCAGTAACTATATCTAGATAAATCGTGTTCGTTATTTTCGAGAAATAAGAACATGTAACCGATATTAATCAATTGATTAGAATAATACTTCATTTTTGTACCAATCAACAAAAAATTCATTTAAAATTAAATTTATTTCAATAATAATTTATTGCTTTAATGATAAGATATAGATAGTTAGCACGTTCCATGAACAGCAAAACAATGACCTGATAGGAAATTAATTAAAAAACGGCTTTTCCAAAATATTAAACTAACAATCAATCGTACGAAAAAATTTAAATAAAAATTATTTTAAAGTTCTTTTACAAATAGATTTTTTTTAAGCAATTTTTACCTACAACCAACCCCTTGAGCTATTGCCGACAATATTTCTTGATATGTGTCTTGTCCATTTTTGAACTCCATTTATATATTCCAATACTGTGAATTAGGATTTCCACTTTTAATTGACATTAAGATGAAATGATTAGATAAATTACTAGCAGTATAATATATAAGGCGAATTAGCCAAAATTATTTATTCACAACTTACTACGATGTTGAAACTTGCAATTTTATTCGTTTTGGTAGCTTACATTTCAGGTAAATCTAGCTATAATTTCGATTTTATAATATAAAAAATACCTGTTTGGTTGGCATTATCAATAATTTTTGTTGTTTCTAAAAATAATTAGTTCATATTATTTTAGCCCGTCCAAGTTTGGATGAATCCAGAATTGTAAATGGAACGAACGCAAAACTCGGAGAAATTCCATATATAGTAAATAATTCAACTATAAAATTGAATCTTTCAAATAATCTATAGTATAATTTATAATTTTAGGTTTCCCTTCGTCGATATGGTCAACATGGTTGTGGAGGAACAATTTTAGATAACAGACATATTCTGACAGCTGCTCATTGTGTTGTTAGACGGTAGATAAATACTAATATTTCAAGTAATAAAATATTTACAACATTGTTTTTAGCGAACCAAGTACATTAGTAGTTCAATATGGTGAGTTGAGCCTCTCGTCTGAGAAAAATTTGGTTGCAGTTTCAGGGGTCTACCCGCATGAGAACTACTCAGCTTTGGAAAATTACGCCAACGATATTGCAGTTTTAAAAGTAACGTGGTAAGATTCATAGCTAGATAGCGGATAGTTTATTTTACCTTATTTAAGCTCGCTGAAGACATCGTATTTAGTGAAAATGTACAACCAGTGACATTACCGGAACAAGACGAAAAACCTCCAGCTGGTGATCTCGCAGTGGTATCAGGATGGGGTGATGAACAAGTAATTATAAAACATTTGGTTTGATATATGCAAACGTTATTTCTAACCATTATTACAGAGTGGTGGTACCATTCAAAATTGTTTAAAAAGAGTTGACATTATTCTATATACTGATGAAGATTGCAAAGCTTATCATGGTTCAAATGTAGATTTTATACATCATGTCTGTGCTGGAGTGCCAGAAGGTGGTAAAGGAGAATGCAATGTTAGTATACTTCACTCTGCAGATAAGTTTTACTGGAGTTTTAAAATAAATTTCTGTGTTTTAGGGCGATTCCGGTGGTCCATTAACTGCCAATGGAAAAGAATGGGGTGTTGTCTCTTGGTCTGAAAAACCATGCACCCTTAGGGGTCCTAGTGTATTTGCTCGTGTTCCTAGCTACATTAATTGGATAAGAGAGAAACAGCTTCTGTAAACCTTACATAAAACTAAAATGTAATATTTCATTTATAGCACGATTATATATTATTATTCAAATAAAATAACCGTTAATTTAGAAAATTTTAAAATAAAATCAAAATAATATGTGGCTTCAATCTCATGATCTATCTTTTAGAGAGATACTACCTTCAATATCGCATCGAAAGCTATTCTTGACACCAAACATTAGCAGCAGCCTCCTGCTTAAGATGCAAAAGCAGATGGTTTGACAAAAACAAGGATCGCATTAACCTAGACCAAGACTCGAGTTTCGACATTGCTCTAAAGAGATGTGTCTCATCGGTTGATCGTTGGCAACTATGATTATTTAATTTTTATAAAAGAACTCGTACTCCTATATGTCGGGACCAACTTATAATGAAAAAACCGGGCAGAAGTAAGGATTAAACAGTAATTTGCGTCGAGATAAAATGGTATTTGGCAAATGTCAAGGGAGCCTCCGCCTTCGAACACCAGCAAAAGGTTATCTCTGAGCTTCCAGTTATAGCACTAAAAGCACACCATGTTTTCTTCCACTATTGATTTAACCACAAGTAGAGCCCAAGGTTGTCTCGCTGGATGAGAAAAAAAGTGCTTGAGTGGCACTGTCTGATTACCTAAAACTTATCTGACCCTACCAAACAAAAAAGTTAGGGGGAAAATCAAAAACTTAAAAATTATAATTTATATTCTATTTTTTAGCGATATTTTGCGCAATAATGTAAGAAAAGAAAGATTATGAAAAGTTGGTAGGTACTCAAAGCATTGATATACAGCAGAGCATTTAATTTTTGTTTTATTTGTGAAAATTAATCAACTGAATTTTTTAACGCTATAAGTAAAGGTTAGATGCATTATTTTCGTGTCTTTCATTTTTTCTCTAAAATAATTAGGGAAGCGGGAATTTGCATAAATAAGTTTTTATATGTTTATTTTCGTATGTTCAGATATCTCATTCAGCACACGTATAATAGAAAAAAATTGATTTGTTTTGAAATATAATATTTTTGAATGATTTTTTAACAAATTTATAGTTATTTTGAAAAAAAAAATATGTTAATTACTTTAACTCTTTAACTTGACTATTTTTTACAGTTACATTATTGTTCAACAAGAATAAAATCATGTTTGTTGACGGTAAACTTCCTCTGTCGTACTTATGCTAAAACATGATACTCTTTTGTCCCATTCATCAAAAACTTTTATTCGTGTCTGGGAATTGATTAAATATTTGAAGAGTACACGGGAATAACGATCAGAGTCACAAAAGTCAAGTTTTGCGTAAATTGAGTTTTAAGATTTACAAACACACACATCCTTACCAACATAAGTATTTTAAAAACGCTTTTACGCTGGACTGTTAAAACTTTTTTTAATTTTTTTTTCTACTAAATGATAGCTTTGGTTTCAAGCTAAAAGTTGGCTGCAACAGTTTTTTTTTGAGAAAAATGGACTCTGATCGTTATTCCCGTGTACTCTTCATTTGTCTATACAGCCTATATAGGACTCGTCTAAATAAACGGTAATTTTTTTAGAGATTAATTTTTTGTTAATGTTATGTGCTGCGAGTTATGTATACTCATAAAAATAACATTAGTTAGATAACAATTCCCGTAATAAAAAATTAATACAATGCAACGATGATAACCATATGATATCAATTGAATAAAGTAAAGTAAAGAATCATATTGTTATTTTCAATGCATAAACCTGTTGTATTCTATTATATATATAAAGAAGTAATCAATTATTAAATTCAGTTAGTATTTTAGAATTAGTATTTAACATTAGTATCTTAACACTAGTATTATTAAGTTTTGTTTAATTTGAAAGTTCAACGATTCTGGTTAATTTGTATTCATCTTTAAAATTTTAATAATAAAGATATAAATTTTGACTTGTGTTTTTAAAATGTAAAACTCACAAGGTATTTGAATCCTGTATTGTTTAAACTTTAAATAATTGCTTTAAAATTAAAAAAAAAACATAATATTCCATTTTTATGATTTTTCACATGACTATACGCAAAAATAACAAATGCCTAAAATTCCGATTCCTACTGACGAGGCTCCTTGAGTCACAATAACAAAAAAATAGTAATAAAAAAAAGCGGGGGTACCCGGATTCGAACAGGGGGCCTCTCGACTTGCAGTCAAACGCTCTGCCTCTGAGCTATACCCCCCATAAATGTTACAAGTGTTTACCTTTCTTTTCCACTTATAATAAAAATCGGTTGAAGCAAGAGGGAGTTTTTTTGTCATTTCAGTTGAAATTTTGGATTAATTAATTTTGAATTCAATATTATATAAATTAAATGGAGTAAAAAATTAAATTTTTTATTTAATCGATTATTATTTACAATAATTGTTGCTTCGATTTTATCCAATCTATCTGGATACTTGTGCAAAAACTCCAGGATAACCTATAACTGCGCATGGCTTTATGGACCAAGAAACAACTCCCCATTGTTTTCCATCAGCCACTATTGGTCCAACGGAATCTCCCTGAAATAACAAAATTATTAATTTTGTTTCAAATTGCAAATGATAGGTACTTACACTACATTGACCTTTACCACCTTCTGGAAATTTTTAACATATGTGGTATTTACTATCTACTCTTGAACCATGAGCTGCAGAGTAGCCGGCATCGGTGTAAATCAAAATGTCAACACGCTGTAAGTCTCTTTGCACACTGTCACCACTCTAAAAATTTAAATTCTTTGAAACTATACTTGTAGACCTGAAGAAATACCAACCTCGTTTAGACTCTATCCAGCTAATACAGCCCAGTTTCCTCCTGGAGGTTTTTCATCGTGTTCTGGTAATTCAACAACTGACGTATCATCGTCAAAAATGATATCTTCTGCCAACTAAAATAAATTCAATGAACGAATCAATGCTTTTCTCCTAAGTTTTATTTACCTTTAGAACGTACAAGCTTTTAGAAACTCCAGTGGGGGTCATTTCCTGTTTTTATGCTGGAATATTCCATAGGAAATTATGTGATTAGTGGTTTACCTTGAAGAATGACTAATGAGTAATCGCGTGGTCACCTTGAGCTTTAGTTACCATGCCAAGATAGCGTATTATATTTAAATAAAATGGAGCCGTTCAAGTTTATGATTATAAAAATTCTATTAATTCAATCAGCAATATGATAATTGCTAGTTTAAACTTTATACGCGGTGCGTTTAGAAAATTTCTGTGTAATATCGCATCCAAAAGCTTTTCGTGACACCAAATAGTTGAAGCAGAATCCTGCTTAAGATGCAAAGGGTTTGACAAAAACAAGGATCGCATTAACCAAAACCAAGACTCGTGTTTCGACATTACTCAAACAAGAATATGTATCTCATTGGTTGTTCGTTGGCAACTACGATTTTTTTAATTTTACAAAAGTTATAAAAATTATTAATAAATATTCTAAATATTTTATTTTTATAAAAGAACTCGTACTCCTGTATGTTCGGAACGGCTTGTTCAAGTGACCGCGCGGTTAACTTTAGTTAAGAAACCGCGCAGAAGTCAGGATTAACCAGTAATTTGCGTCCAGATAAAATAGCATTTGGGAAATGTTAAGGGAGCCTTCGCCTTCGAACACCATATACACTGAATGGATCCTATGTTGTCTTCTACTATTGATTTAACCACAATTAGAACCCAAGGTTGTCTCGCTGGATGAGAAAAGAAGTTTTTAGATATTAATAGAAATGAACCGAGTGGCATTGTCTGACCACCTACATATTTATCTGATCCAACCAAACAAAAAGGTTGGGCAACAAAGCCAAAATTTAGGGGGTAAAACAAAAACTTAAAAATTAAAATTTATATTCTATTTTTAACTGATAATTTGCGCAATAATGTAAGATAAGAAAGATTATAAAAAGTTGGTACTTAAAGCATTAATTACAGCAGAGCAACAGCTTTTATTCAATTAATTCATTAATAAACGTACGATGTTGAAACTTGCAGTTTTATGTGCTATGATAGGCTACATTTCAGGTGTTCTTATTTTAATTTCTGTTTTATTTGTGAAATTTAATCAACTGTTATTATTTTAGCCCATCCAACTTTATTGGGTTCTAGGATTGTAAATGGAACTGATGCAAAATTCGGAGAAATTCCATATATAGTAATTAATTCAATTAGATAATAATAGATCTTCCAAATCAGGAAATATAAAATATCATTTTAGGTGTCGCTTCGTATTAATGGTAAACATTATTGTGGAGGAACAATTTTAGATAACAGGCACGTTCTTACGGCTGCCCACTGCGTTATTGAAATGTGGGTGAAAATTAAAAATATAATCAACTGAAAATACATTTATTACTTTTTTTAAAGCGAACCAAAAACGATAAGAGTTCAATATGGTCAGTTAAACATCTCTTCAGTGGATAATATAATCGGAGTTGCAAAAGCCTATTTACATGAGGAGTACTTACCAGAAAATAGTTACGTCAATGACATTGCAGTTTTGAAAGTAATATGTTTATATTCGTAGATAGTATAATATAATAAGTATTTTATTTAAGCTCGCTGAAGATATCGAGTATAATAAATATGTAAAACCAGTGACACTACCCCTGCAAGATGAAACACCCCCAGGTGGTAATACCGCAGTACTTTCAGGATGGGGTGTAAATGCAGTAATTTGTTAAGCGCTGCTTGTCAATAAATGCAAACACTATATTTTTTAATATATTACAGACTGGTGGTTCCACTCAAAATTATTTGCAGAGAGTCGACGTAATTTTATACACCGATGAAGCTTGTAAAGCTGATCATGGATTACAAGTGGATCTTAGATATCATGTCTGTAGTGGAGTGCCGGAAGGCGGTAAAGGAGTATGCAATGTTAGTATTCTTCAGTTATTAAGAAATTTTTGAGCCAGTTGTAAAACTAATATTTTTGTTTTAGGGCGATTCTGGTGGTCCATTAATTTCTAACGAAAAACAATGGGGTATTACCTCATGGAGTAGAAGACCATGTGCCCTTGACGGTGCAGCTGTTTTCACTCGTGTTCCAACCTATATTAACTGGATTAAAACAAAATTGCTTTTATAATCAATTGAAGACCTGCAGAGAGGGAAATGTAAAAAAACAAACAATTAAAAAACGATTTTTAAATAAAGCATTTTTAATTTCTTACTATAAAAATTTGCGAGTCAGAAATTTATTTTGTGTTTTGAAATGGTCATAGTATAATTAAGTTGATAAATAACTTCACATCTCGTATAATATGAAATCTTCCGTGAGATAAAAGCACTCCCCCCCCCCATAACAAATTTTATATATATTAATTTTAAAGTCAGAGTAAATCGAGAATTTTTAATATGGAATGAATAAATAAACAGGTTGCGTCTATTTCCGCTGACTGCAAAATTAATATTTAATATTTTTTATGGGGGTGGTATGTTAATTATTTGAGATAAGTGTTCGAGAGTTTAGGTCGTCGAGTGAAAAAGAGGAAGAAATCATCTCTTCTTTTTGAAATTTTGAACATATTTTGAACTTTTGACCTTGAGATTGTATAAAGAAAATTGTATCAAAATGATCGCAATTATATAGCGCTGTTAATAAAATTCGAAAATTGAACGAAAGGATGTCAGAAAAGAAATAAATAATAGTAAAAATATTACAAGATAGAAATGAAATAATGGTATCAAAAATAAATGATAATATCTACTAATCAACAGCTGGAGGAATTGAATATGAGACAGAAAAAAGTGATTTCAAAATGAGAGAGAATGAAGGTCGCGGAGGATCCGATTGCAACGGAGGACCATCGACAAGAGATCATGGAGCCGCTGTTGGAAAAATTGTAATTGATGAAGTCGCAGAGGATCGGGTTGTGGAAAGAAAATTGATGGACGTCGTGGACCACAATTTTAGTTAAGAAGATCATAGATGGACAGGTGCACGAGACGGTAAAAAGGGAAAATTTGGTAAACATAAGAAAAATAAATTTGGTCATAAAAGAGTTAGGATTACACAAATAAAATTTAAAGTAAGGACGGGAAGATCTAAACAAAATGAAAATGCTTCAACTCTCGAGATGAGGATATTTTTGTGAAAATGTAATTTGTTAGATTATTAAATTTGATTATAAAAACACCCTGGACTTCACCAGGGTTTTAAGATTAGTCAGCAATGCATTGTTTGTTTCAATATAAATCAAGTACAAAAATTAATCAAATTAATAAAATAAATTGTATTATTTTAAATTTTAGATTAATTCAGGTTAGCTGAATGATTAAAAAAAAATAAGGGGGCACCCGGGTTTGAACCGGGGACCTCTCGATCTGCAGTCGAATGCTCTACCACTGAGCTATACCCCCACATATTACTATTTTATATAAACATAGTCAGTATTTTCCAGTATGGTTCTACAAATAGATATTTTCCGGCAATTTTCTGTATTAATACATATTATTTTGTACAATATACCGGGTGACCTTCCAATTTTTGAACATAGGGAATTTACATGGGAAAGTGATTTTTAATTTTATTCTGTCAAAGTAACTTGTCGGATAAGCCTGATAATATTTTTTTTAAAAGCGCTACTTCTTAATTTTACTGTCTGGTTTTTAACAATAATTAAAAAACAAAATATTAAGTATTAAATATCTTTAGACGCAGATTAACAATCTCTTTACTTTGATATATACTTTTTATTCTTATCAGTTATAATGGGAAGCAGGATTTTAGAAAAAATCAATTTCCCATGTAAATTCCCTATGTTCAAAAATCGGACGTTCACCCGGTATATGTACTTATCTTGTATTATTTTTCCCAACAAAAGATTTTAAATTCAAATATATTTAAATTCAATTGCATATTATGTCAAGTCAAATGCTGATAACTAAGGATCGGATTTGTAGATACCTAGTAAAAAACTTGAAAATATGCTTTGAAAACTTCAAAATAAGCACTAAAATATGCAGTAAAAATTTTCATTATGCTTCAAAACGGCAAATAAATAAGCTATCTTTCCTGTGGGGCATTTTTAATACACATACAAAAATGTACAATTGAATTCAAAAGATAAAAAAAAACTTCTCCTGTATTGTTTAACTTTAAATAATTGCTTTAAAATTAAAAAAAAACTTAAATCGTTTCAAACTGTAGCAAAAACGAAAAAATTTAATATTTTGTTTTGCTAATCAAGCAAAATATTTAAATTAAATATAATCAAATGAGTAATTATTATAGGTTACAAACCGCCAAATATGCACTTAAACTGAAAATATGATGTTATAAGCAAAATAAATCCTACATGAAACGACTATTCTAATATTCTCCTTTTAACATTTTTTACAGGACTGTAAGCAAAAATAACAAATGTCTAAAAATCCGATTCCTATTGATGAGGCTCATTGAGTCACAAAAACAAATAAATAGCTATTTTAAAAAATGAGGGGGTACCCGGATTCGAACAGGGGGCCTCTCGACTTGCAGTCAAACGCTCTGCCTCTGAGCTACACCCCCTATAAATGTTAGAAGTGTTTACCTTTCTTTTCCGCTTAAAACAAAAATCGGTTGCAGCAGGAGGGAGTTGTTTTGTCATTTTAACTGAAATGACAAAACCGCGGGAATTCATATTAGCAAAAATAAATAAATTGTGAATTCTATCTTATAAAAAATTAAATGGAGTAGAGAAGTATAAAATTGGTTTTAAGATTCAATGCAAAATATAAGTAGATATTAATCTTTTATTTAATCGATTATTATTATTTACAACTGTTGTTTCGATTTTATCCAATCAATATAACTGGATACTCGTGCAAAAACTCCAGGATAACCTTTAACTGCGCATGGCTTTATGGACCAAGAAACAACTCCCCATTGTTTTCCATCAGCCACTAGTGGTCCACCGGAATCTCCCTGAAATAACAAAATTATTAATTTTGTTTCAAATTGCAAATGATAGGTACTTACACTACATTGACCTTTACCACCTTCTGGAATTCCGGAACATACGTGGTATCTACTATCAACTCTTGATCCATGAGCTGCAGAGCAGTCGGCATCGGTGTATAACAAAATGTCAACACGCTGTAAGTCTATTTGCGCACTACCACCACTCTAAAAATTTAAATTCTTCTAATTGAAACTATACTGGTAGACCTGAAGAAAGACCAACCTCGTTTAGACCCCATCCAGCTAATACAGCCCAGTTTCCTCCTGGAGGGTTTTCATCTTGTTCTGGTAATTTAACAACTGACGTATCATCGTCAAAAATGATATCTTCTGCCAACTAAAATAAATTCAATGAATGAATCAATGCTTTTTTCCTAAGTTTTACTTACCTTTAGAACAGCTACATCATTGAAAGTTGTGGATGAACTGAACCCTTCGTGCTTATAAATATCTGATACTTGAATTATATTTAAGTTTGAATCAATACTGGTGACCCCATATTGAATGGTTAACGAATTTGGTGTTCTGATAAGTTTAATTTTAAAAATGCATCGCAATACTATTATTTTGAATCATAATATTACCTGCCATCGATACAATGTGCAGCTGTCAATATGTGCCTCTTATCTAAGATTGACCCACCACACGAATGGCTTTCATAGAGTCGCAATGAAACCTAATAATAAATCATTATTGTTTGCCTTCTGAAAAAAAAAGGAATCACTTACAATATATGGAATGTCGCCAGGTTTGGCATTTGTTCCATTCACAATTCTATTGTTGTCCAAAAGAGGATGAGCTGAAGTTATAGAAACTATAATGAATTTACAGAAATTATAAGTTTTAAATTAATTACCGGTGGCATAAGCAACCAAAACACACAAAATTGTTAACCTCAACATGGTTAAAAAAAAATTAAGTGAAAGTGCCTATTTTAATCCATTTATATAATTAAATTATATCTTATCTGCTTTTTTGGAATTATATTGATTATCAAATTTTAGATTTTAGACACTTATTTGAGATGTATAATCAATATTGAAGATAATTATTTTTGTATATAAGTAGCAAATAATAAAATTATTACATTTCAAGCATCAACAATTAAAATTCTGAAAATTCCCAAGAAAGTTTTCAAAATAATAAATTATTGACAAGGAACTTCCACTACCTCTTCGAGGTATTAATTTTACTCTGAAATTTATCTTCCATATCTATAAATTATTTACATATTAAATAAACAAAATAACTTCCTATTAAACCTGTAAAAAGTTCGAAAAAATTCATGGTCGAGAAACGCAATCATTTGAAATATTCTAAGATATTTTTTGATTCCGAATTTACATTTAGGAAAAATAAGCAGTTAAATAAAATTTATTTTATAAGTTGATTCATTAAAGTTGATAAGATAAAATTTAAAAATACCGCAAGTTGTAACGTTACAAAGTACGAGTACATACAGTTACTCTAGAAATTATTAGAACGCTCTTATGTTAGCAATATAAATTGTACTTTTTGAAGACCTTTTTTGTCATATAAAATTCGCTTGTACAGCAATATTTGTTTGACATTTTTTGTTGTAAATTGTAAATTTCATTCTCTTTATTTTTGTTCATATACATTTTTCTATTTGGTCACACCGTTTCTGATCTACAGTGACTTTAAAAAGACTCTGTAAAAATTTTAATAGAATTCCCATAAGAGCAATGTTAACATTATTAAAAATTTTACGAAGTCTTTTTTAAGTCACTGTAGCTCAGAAACGGTGCGATCCGTTTCTAGTTATCGGCGGAACTAGAATTATTAGTAGCCTATTATTATTATTATTATTATTACTAAAGCTTTTACATTTTGTTAGAATATAGCTATCCTGTTCTAGAATTTATAAATCCTTTTGAAGGGGTGGATTAGTCCCCATATAACATTAATTGCTTATTACATGTGAAGTTCTTCTCATATTTCGTGTTGTACGTCGTCACTACAGCTTCTACAACGATTCCTTTCCAGCACTGTCTGTCATGAATCTTCTCCCTCCAGTCACCGATTTCCAATGCACCCAAGTCACTGACCACCTGATCCCACCACCTCACCTTGAGTCTTCCTCACGTTATGTTCTCAAGTGGTGTCCATAGCGTTACTTTCATAGTTAATGAGTTGTTACTACCCCGCATAATATGACCCAACCATCTGATACGTTGTGACTTGGCAAATTTTGTTATATGTTCTTTCTCAAATTCTTTCTCTATTTCGTGGTTCTTCCAGGGTCCATATTTACCGTCTTCTGTTTTTTTTCTAAATCCCAGAATCATTCCTAGCACTTTTCTTTCAAATACCTTCAGCGCCTGATTATTGTTTTGTATATTTTAATTTTAGTGTTTCTTTTCAGGTTCCTGTCTTTCAAGAGCGCTTTATTTGCATAGGACGCTTTATTGCCTGTTTGTATCCTTTTTTGAGTGATCTGGACATTATGAGGATATCGTCGACATATGCTATTAGTTGGCCTTCTGGCGTCGCTATTGTTTCTTCTATATCTGTTTGGACGCTCAGGTTGCTTGATGTGATTTCCGGTAGGAAATCTTGTTGCGGTAGAGAAGTGGACTGTATAGTTTTTCGTTTGTAGTTATAAAAAATGCGTTCATTAATAAAACGTTTATTGATGAAACCTTGCGACAAAATTGCAATTGAAGCAAACACTTGATAGGTCTCGTAGAGACCGGTAGAAGCAATAGTTCTCGAATTGAACATAAAGCCTAAAAAATGTAATCTTATAAACAAGTATTGTTTACAATATGTAAATACTTTGAAGCAATAACAATTGACATCAAAGGAGCAACCACTCTTGAATTGAGTTAGAAAATTACTGAGGTTCTAAATGCAAGGGCGAGCTTGAGTCGTTGGAATTGCAAGGAAGGGATGCGTGAAGCGATGCGCCTTCATATCTCGCATACTCGAACGACATTAGCTGGCCGCGCTAGAGTTGCAAGAATAAAAGTTAATAACAATTAAAAATACACAAATTAAATAAACAGAGGAACGGTTCCGAACATGCCGCCCCCGTTGAAATGAAAAGCATTTCAATATTAATTGACAATAAACATTAATAATCATTAGATATCTGAACATAAAATACAAAATATGAGCAATACAAGCAAATAAATCAATTGGTTTTCAACAAATAATATACACAAACATTAAATAGTGAACATTAAATTCAAAAAAGAAAATAGAGAAATTCGGTTAAATCAACAAAATATTCATGGCAAAATGCACAAAAAATGAAACAAAGGACAAATTCAAAGTCGCAAAATACAGTAAACAAATAAGTAGAAATTCCAGTCAAAAGCGCAACACTAAAGATTAATCACGACGCACAAGCACTTATGTTAATAGCGTAGCACAAACACAAATGATGCGGAAGTCATGAAGTCGGTAGCGGGCAAATCTTTGCGAAGGATCTACGTATAAGACCACCAGATGTACGGAGCGTAGCAACGCGGTTGACGCTGTCGGTGCCAGGATGAAGGGAGATGACTCGTCCTAACTTCCATTTGAATGGAGGAAGATTGTCGTCCTTCACCAATACGAGAGAACCATCGGTTAGGTCAGAATGATGATGTTTCCATTTTACGCGCTGTTGGAGCTCCGAGATGTACTCTTTACTCCAGCGCTTCCAGAAATGTTGATGTAGGCTTTGAATTCGTTTAAAATAATCAAGCCGATTGTCAGGAATTCCAGTGACATCTGGATCCGGCAGCGATGTAAGAGCGCGACCGATCAGGAAATGACCAGGAGTTAAAGGTTGCAGGTCGTTAGGATCGGCGGACAACGGTGCGATAGGTCGAGAATTTAGGATTGCCTCAATTTGGCACAACAGAGTACAGAGTTCCTCAAAAGTAAAAAGTGAGGCGCCCAAAACTCGTTTCAAATGTGACTTGCTGGATTTTACTCCGCTTTCCCATAAGCCTCCAAAGTGGGGACTGTGGGCCGGGATAAAATGCCAAGTTATACCTTCGCCTGCAAACGCCTCAACGATAGAGGTTTCTTGAATTTTCAAAAACTTTCCTAATTCGCGTAATTTATTGTTAGCACCTACGAAATTCGTCCCATTGTCCGAATGAATATGAGACGGTTTACCTCGTCGAGATATGAATCGTCGTAAAGCTAATAAAAAGGCGTCGGTAGACAAATCGGTTACCAACTCAAGGTGAATGGCCTTGCTAGCAAAACAAATAAAAATGCACAAGTAAGATTTGTCAGCTTTGGAACCACGACCTTTATTACGTTTGTAAAGTATGGGACCCGCGTAATCTATGCCGGTCACATCAAAAGGTTGTGAACAAGTTATTCGTTCTATCGGTAAATTACCCATAATGGGCCGAGTAACAGAGGGTGCAGCTCTGAAACACGTTACACAATCATGTACAATTTTTTTTACTAAGTTCCTTCCTGCGGTTATCCAAAATTTGTCGCGTATCGAAGATAACATTAACTGTGGACCTGCATGTAGCAATCGCGCGTGCTCACGTCTAACAATAAGTTTTGACAGGTGGTGTTTACCGCAGATAAGAAAAGGATGCTTTTTATTAAAGGAGTAATTCGAATTTACTAATCGCCCTCCCACGCGTATTAAATTATCTGGGTCAAGAAAGGGATTCAAAGATAATACTTTAGAGCTAGGTTTTAAATGCTGTCCCTTTAATAATTGTTTACATTCGTCAGGAAATGATTCTTGCTGGGCGAGCTTGACTAAAACCTTCAATGAATTAAAAAGTTCGTCTGGAGATAAGGGTCCAGCTGTTCTTTGACCTTTAGATAACAAACAATTTTTACGAAACCGTAAGCAATAAGAAATGATTCGTTCAAGTTTATTCAAATTAGAATAATTTTCGAAAGGAAATGAACTTTTGTTATTAGTAATAATTAGGGCATTTGAAGTGCCCTTGAACTCTAGAGGTTCAGCGGATTGAATTTTTGAAATTGGCCAAAGGGTTTCTTCTTGAGAAAGCCAAGATGGGCCAAACCACCATAAATTTGATGTTTTCAACACTTGAGGAGTGACGCCCCTAGATAACAAATCTGCAGGATTGAATTTAGTGCTAATGTGTCGCCATTCTACATCGGCAGTATGCTCTTGGATATCAGCGATGCGATTGCACACGAAAGTTTTCAATAAATTCGGATTAGTTTTAAGCCATGCCAGTACAATGGTTGAATCTGACCACAGAAAGTATTTATCAACTGGCATTATTAATGATTTTCGAACTTGTTTTAATAATTTGGATAACAAAACGGCGCCGCATAATTCCAATCTCGGTATGGTAATCGGTTTTAACGGAGCTACTTTAGATTTTGAACAAAATAAATGTACGCGGACAAAATTGTTTGAATCTGTAATTCGGTAATAAATACAAGCACCATATCCGTTAAGCGATGCATCGCAAAAACCATGCACATGAATGTTAACAGGGTTTGCACAGGTAACATGCCGTGGTATTTGTAGGTCATTTAGATGTAATAAATCATTGCGATAAGATATCCATTTTTTATCGAGTTCGGCAGGAACAGAGTCGTCCCAACCTAATTTTTCTAACCATAAGCCTTGTAAAAAACACTTTGCGGTGAAAGTGCAAGGTGCTACTAAACCTAGCGGATCGAAAATTTGAGATATATCCGATAACATCTTTCTTTTAGTTATTCTTTCGTTTTCAAGCTTTGAAATGTGAAACATGAAATGGTCAGTTTGAAAGTTCCAAATTAGACCAAGCGTTCTAGCTTGCTCGTGGTCACCAAAATTAAGTAAACCCGGACGTAAGTCCGATTTGGGAATATCTTCCAAAACTAGTGGGTCGTTGGAGAGCCACTTGCGAAGTTTGAAGCAACCCGCGGATAACACGTCATTGAGCTCCGCGCAAATGCGTTTTGCCTCGCCAATGTTACTCGCGCCACTTAATAAGTCGTCGACATAAAAATCATTTTTAATAATTGAAGATACTGATGGTGAACTGATTTCACAATCAATTCCTAATTGAAATAGAGATCGAATGGCTAAATAAGATGCCGATGAAGTGCCGTACGTAACGGTATTTAAATCGTAAGTCGAAATAGGTTGATCGCAAGAGGAACGCCAGAAGATTCGTTGCAGATGTCTTTGATCAGGATTGATCAATACTTGGCGATACATCTTCTCTACGTCAGCCGTGATTGCGTAAAGATGTTGACGGAAACGTAATAAAATAGTAAAGAGACTTTGTTGAATGGTAGGTCCTACCATTTGCAAGTCATTTAAAGAATGACCCGTAGTAGTTGCAGATGAACCATTAAATACTACTCGCAATTTGGTAGTAAGACTTTCTTCCTTTAAAACGCCGTGATGCGGCAGGTAGTAAGACGTTTCACCTGGTGAATTAATTAGAGTCATGTGATTTAATTCCACGTATGATTGCATGAAATCAAGGTACCGTTTTTGTAAATCCGAGTTAACCTGTAGACGTCTCTCCAGCGATAGAAAACGCTTCTTTGCAATAAATGAGGAGTCGCCTAACAGTTCGGGTGATTGTTTAAAGGGAATTGTAACAATGAATCTACCGTCCGAATCTCTGCGCGTATTCTGCACGTAATGTGTTTCGCAAGCCCTTTCTTCTGCAGAAAAAACCTTTTCTTCCGGGTAGCTTTCAAGTTCCCAAAACCTTGTAATTTGATCTTGTAAGTTTAAGGTATTAATATGATGGCATTGCACTTGAGTAGTCAATGCAGTCGTAGTCGGTCCGGAAACCACCCATCCGAGGTGCGTTCTTTGTAGCAAAGGGAGATTAGGCCCCAAGCTCCTTTGTCCGGTGCATAAAAGTTTGAAAAATGCAGGTGATCCTATCAATAAATCGATGTCACCAGGTTGGTCAAATAAAGGATCAGATATTACGATGTCATTTGGTAACTTAAGATATTTTCGATTAACTTTAAAACTAGGCACACTGCCTGTGATATTATTAATTACCAAACATGTTAGCTTCATACTGAAAGACGAATGGTGCGCGCTGATTTGCAGTTCGCATTGAGATTTCACCGTTGAATTTGAATTGTTAATTCCACAAACGGTGACGTTTGCAGTTTTAACGGGTATACTTAATTTATTAAGAAATTTGGTGCTCACAAAATTGGATTGTGATCCCGAATCTAATAAAATGCGCACTGTTCTATCGATACCATCGTTATCGCGTACCTTGGCGGAAGCCGTGGGCAGTAGAACTTGTACCGTATTCGAACAAAACGTAGATATAATTTGAGTCGGCTCTTCGGGCTCGTCTTCATTAACCTGTGGTTGAACCAGTGCTGTAACTCGAGAGTTGACGTGCAACAATGAATGATGTTGACCCTTGCAGGTCCTACATGTGTATTTGGATTGACAGACATTCTTTAAGTGGTTGTTAGATAGACAATTAAAGCAAAGTTTAAGCTCTTGTGCCTTATCGCAGCGCGCCTGAGCTGTTAATTTAACGAATTCTGAACAGATTGAAATGTAATGTTCTTCTTTGCAGTAAGAACAGGTTGACTTATTTGAAACAAATGACTTTGACATGAATTTTGGCTTTTCCTGATAATGACTCTTTACGTTTCTTTTCTCGATATTTTCAAGGAAGTTTGCGTGATTTATAAGAAACTCCTTGAATTCCTTCAGAGTAGGTAAATCGTTAGAGAATTTATTAGAGAGAATCTCCCATTCTCTAGAAGTTGTTTGATCAAGTTTATTAGAAATTAGGTACACAATGATTGCATCGAAAAGTTTATCTGCTGTAGATAAAGCTAATGCGGAAGTTACATGCTTTGATAGCGTGTCGCTTATTTTTCTTATGTCTTTCGAAGACTCTTGTTTTATAATTTTTACGTTAATTATTGCGGAGAGATTATTTTTCAGAATGAGTTTCGGTCTGTCGTATCTTTCGATTAAAGCATTCCACGATACGCGGTAGTTCTCTTCCGTAAAATCTAAAGATTGGATTATTTCCGCTGGCTCATTCAATAATGATGCCTTTAGATAGTGAAGTTTATTGATTTCACTTAATTGCTGATTGTTATGAATCATGCTTTTAAATATAGCTTTGAATTCAAGCCATCGATCTAAGTCGCCGTTAAATTTTATTAAATTTATTTTAGGTAGATTTAATTTTCCATGACTATTTGCAAATGCGTTTGAATTAGTCGATATGTTTGAATTTATTGAGTGATTCGAGCTCGCATTGCTCGGTGTAGGCGAAACTTGCCTTGACGTTGCGTTATCACTTGGTAATAACCGATTTAGTAATGATTTGGCTAAAGAAGTTTGTTCATAAAAAGTATTTTCGAAATTAGTTAGCAGATCTTCTGTTTCGTCATCTAAAGCTTGTAGATTAATGTTACTAGAAACCGTCTCATATTGTTCTAACAACGAGGATACACTTTCGATTCGCGCTTGCAATTGCAAGATATCCTTTTCTCCCATAATAGCGTGACTATTATGTAAGTTATTTAAATTGTTTACATATGTTGTAAATCGCGTAAGTTTGCCTTTCAATTGGCCTCTTTCGTTTATCAACGCGTTCATTTTGAATATTAAAGATATTCAGTAAATGATAAATAATTAAGATATTTACTAGATAAATAATTAAAATCGCTACAATTGAAACGTTTGCGTTTGAAATAATAACTCGTTTCGCGATAAGAAATGCAATAAAAAATGTACGAATAGAACTGTACTCTATTGTGCTTTGTTGAAGCAATCGCGGGAAAGGATAAGAAAGGAATGTTTGTCTTACTCTCTCGCTCTGCCTTGCCGGTTTGCTGTCCTTGTTGGCTTGTCGTGCTGACCTTCGCCGTTCCAAGTTGCAAAGTTTCGTGTTGTGAGAATAATTAAATCGTCCTTTAATTATTCGCTGCTGCTCGTACCAAATCCAGTTCGTTTGGAGTTTGGACAAATGTTGCTCGTACCAAATCCAGTTCGTTTGGAGTTTGGACAAATGTTGCTCGTACCAAATCCGGTTCGTTTGGACCAATGTTTGGACGCTCAGGTTGCTTGATGTGATTTCCGGTAGGAAATCTTGTTGCGGTAGAGAAGTGGACTGTATAGTTTTTCGTTTGTAGTTATAAAAAATGCGTTCATTAATAAAACGTTTATTGATGAAACCTTGCGACAAAATTGCAATTGAAGCAAACACTTGATAGGTCTCGTAGAGACCGGTAGAAGCAATAGTTCTCGAATTGAACATAAAGCCTAAAAAATGTAATCTTATAAACAAGTATTGTTTACAATATGTAAATACTTTGAAGCAATAACAATTGACATCAAAGGAGCAACCACTCTTGAATTGAGTTAGAAAATTACTGAGGTTCTAAATGCAAGGGCGAGCTTGAGTCGTTGGAATTGCAAGGAAGGGATGCGTGAAGCGATGCGCCTTCATATCTCGCATACTCGAACGACATTAGCTGGCCGCGCTAGAGTTGCAAGAATAAAAGTTAATAACAATTAAAAATACACAAATTAAATAAACAGAGGAACGGTTCCGAACAATATCTATTCCCTTAATCACCGTTTCTATTACTACGGTAAACAATGTTGCTGATAATGCGTCTCCCTGTTTAACTCCATTGTTTACTTCAAAATAGTTTGTTTCCCCTAATGGGGTTTCCTCCTTTTTTTTTCAGTGCGATTATTAACGCTTTCTTTCCAGTTCTCGGGCATCCTCTCTTCTATCTATGCTTTCTATACTAATCTACAAATTCTATTACATAGCTTTTCTCCTCCGTTCTTAATTAGTTCAATTCTTATTTTGTCTTTACTGGGTGCTTTGCCGTCTTGCATCGGTTTCATGTGGTTGCTAAACGGTTTCTGCAAATGTCTTGGTCCATAACTGTTTAATTCCTTCAGATTCGCTCACTACTTTTCCTTCTTCATTCTTCATGTTTCTCGCTCTTATCATGTGCTCTCTCTTCTCGTTTCTTAGTAGCTGATAAAATATTTTGTGCTAACTCTATTGCTTTCTTCTATTTCAGTCATTTTCTCCATTATTCACAAGTTTTTCTTTTTTCTAAATAGCTTATTCGCTTTTCTTGTGTCTTCTTTGCAGTTATATTCTTATCTTCCCATTTTCCAGTTTGTAACCATTTAATCTTTTGTTATTTTTTCTCTCACTAACCATCGCGCATTCTTCATCAAACCATTCTTTTGATTTTTGCTTTTTTCTATACCCTATTATTTCTTTAGCACAAGTTTGTATACTTCTCGTAATATTTTTCATTCCTTGGTTCATGTCTTCGTTTTCTTTGTTATAGCATAGTTCTACTTCGATTCTCTTTTTGTAACGTTTTTTAGTTGTATTATTGGTAAGCTTTTCTGTGTCTATTCTTCCTCTTTTGTTATTGGGTGCGGTATACATATTTAGTTGTTTTCTGTCTTATTTTTGCCACCACCAGGGAGTAATCCGTGTCAGCATTCGCTCCTCTATACGTTCTAACGTCTTTAACTACTTTTTCGTTTTTCTTGGACACTAGGATATGGTCGATCTGATTTCCATCTTCGTTTTTTCCACCGGACCAAACCCAAGTCACTTTATGTATCTTTTTGTGTGTGAACTTCATACTGCATATCACCGTGTTTAATGCTTGTTTACCGCCTATCGATCTTATATAATTCTCTTTTCCTATTGCCATTTTTTCCATGTGTCTTTTCGCCCGAGTAAAACAACGTTTCAATTTCTTTGTAATTTCTCCTTGTCTCTTTCACCTAAGTTCTTGTATAGCTGCCACCTCCACTCTACACATCCCATCAGTTCGTTCGCAACTTCATCTATCTTGCCTGGTCTCAACAGTGTTCTGACATTCCATGTGTTTACCTCGATTATATCTTGCTTCCGGTTTCGTATTTTTTAGCTGTATCTTTCGATTCTTCTCAATTGCCCTCTTGTATTGCCGTGTTGTCATTGTTGTTTCATGTGTCCTGCATGGAGTTTCTGGCTGAGACGTACCGTATACTCCATGTCCTTCTATCAGGTTTTTGGTAATTCATCCGTCTTTTCGTTTACATTCATTCACACACCATGTCAATATTTCACCATCTACGTAGAGCTTTTTATATGCTATTCTGGTCTTCTTCCCTGTTTGGGCTTGCTCTTTAGCGTATCTTATGATTTCATCATGTATTTGATCCTGTACTGCGCCTTTTTTGAATTGTGAGTGAAATGGGGTCAGCTATCAGAGGTTGTCAAATGCTTCCGAGATGTCGAAGAATGCAATTGCCATTCTATTCATTTTCTGTTCTATAAACTTCGTCCACATTATATTTTTATTACTGTTATTGCTGACTTCCTTTCAATAAAGACCGACAATTTAAGAGAAAGGGATTTTTATGTTTAAGAGTCGGTTTGTGATTATTTTTTCTAGTATTTTCCCAAATGCAAACTACAAGGAACAAAAAACTGAAGTAATCAAGTATTGAAAGGTTAGAGAAGAAAATTTCAAAACATGGAATAACGAGAATAGGTACATGAATGTGAGAACACTCAGTTAAAGATCGGAAAACTGAGCAAAATCGTAAGTGAAGTAATAAAATACGAAGTAGAGGTAGCAGCACTGCAAGAAACGAGATGGGAAGGACATGGGGAAGCTAGTGGAGAAGATTGCGTGTTCCTGACATGTACTCAGGAGAGAGAAAATAAGGAAGTAATGGTACAAGATTCATAATAACAAAACAACTGAAGAATGAAATATTGCACTTTAAACCTATGAATTTTAAACCCAACAGTATTATAATGAGCTGGAAGCCATTTACGAAACAATCCCAAAATACGAAAATCCACTCAAACTCAAACGATAACTGAAGTAAATGATACTATCAAGCACCAAGTATAAACACAGAAAAGAACATAATAAAGTCACTGAGACCTGCGGTAGGAGGAAGCAGGACGGAAGGAAACCAAATAGTTTATGTGTATAAATGCGGCGTGCGCGTGCAAACTGGTATAAGTCTAAAAAGGGCATTTTGAGTTATCGCTGTTTTTAGGTTTTTACACTTGTTTATCCTAATATTGTAAATCGGCTAAAAAATAGTAGGTAAACTTATTAGCACATTATAATAGAGAATTTTATGCTGAATTCATTACAATTTTTCTTTATTTAATTTAATAATTAGAAATTTGCTAAAAATAACAATTTATAAAAAATGACCGACTTATACCATTTGACACATAAAAAATTATGACTTATACCATTTTGCACAAAATAATTTTGCAATATTCGGAAAATTTTAAGCCAAGGATGTTTTATTAAAAATAATTAATTAAATTAATTTATTACAACATAATCTTAAGTTGTAATTTAATTATTATTTACAATAATTGATGTGCAGAATAGTATAAGTCACAAAATATGTCAAATTCAACGTGCAAAATGGTATAAGTATACTTTAGACCTTTTTGCACAAAGGATCTGGGCGAATTATACCTGTGTCACATGGTATAAATTCAACTTATACCACTTTGCACGAAATATTAATTTAATTTATGTACTTGTACCATATTACACATACGGATTTTGGGCGTTAAAAAAGCCGTTAGACCAAAATTGTTTTACACACATATACAATATCATATAATAGATAACCTTTTTATGCAATTATCTCAATTTTGCCAAAAATCGACTTATACCAGTTTGCACGCGCACGCCGCAAATATAACAGTAAGACGCGCCTAAAACAAGAATATCAAAACTTAAATGGATAGAAACGAGAAATGACGATGACTATAGCAAGTACAGTAAAAAGAGAAAAGAAGCAAGCAAGGTACCTATATAAATATAAGAAAAACAAATGGGTAGAAGAAAAGACGAAAGAAATAAAAGAACATAACAACAGAAAAGATATGAAAAGGTTTTACCAAACCATCCGGAACAAAACAAAATCAAATACAGATAAAGCAAAGAGGAATGAGAAACAACAAAATTGTGAGAAATATTTGGACTGAACATTTTCAGAAGTTACTGTACACAAGTAGAGAAGAAAAACAAGAACAATAAATTGAGTTAGAACAAAGAAGAAAATACTCGTACAAACTACTGTACAAGTACTGTCGACGTTAATAGACTGGTTGCATATACAGACAAGATGATTGGCAAATATCAATTCGGATTCAAACGAAGGAAATCGAAAGATGGTGCCATACATGTGTTGAAGCAGGTAACGGAAAAAAGCAGAGAATTCAGACTGGTTTTACATCTGCCCTTTGTGGATTTCAAACAAGCGTTAGATAGGATGAACAGGCAGGAACTGCTGGAAATCATGAAAGAAATTAAGGTACCAACAAAACTGACGAACTACTCGTAGTCAGAATGACATTGGAGAAAATAACAGCCAAAATAAAAATTCCGGCAGGCGAATCAAAAGAATTTAATGTAAACTGCGGCATTAGGTCCAGTCAAATAAGGCAAAATAAAGGGCAAACCTCGGAATGAGAGGGAATAAGCTGTAAATTGGTATAAACCTTTGTTTTGGCATTATAAATACTAGTAGAAAAGTATCATATAATCTCGTGTTCGCGTCCCAAGATATTGAAGGTCAAAGGTCACGAAAATCGGTTTTTTGCAATTATCTCGTTTCCTAGGTGAAATATGTTATTTAAGTTCATTATATAACTTGCAGATAATAAAATTTAAAATTGCTTTAGTTTAGTTTTGGTTTTATCGTGTAAATAATTGATGATGGAAATAATTAAATCGAATAAAGGAAAAGACAAGATATGTTTAAATGGGTACATGTATGTCATGAATGTTGAACGAAAGAATTTTCTTCGCTGGAAGTGCGTGAAAGCTTCTTCGTTGAAATGTGGAGCAATTTTGAAAACTACTTAAAATAAAACGGACCCAGATTTGGCAAATCTTCATAACCATGCAGCAGATGCGGAAGGTACAAAAGTGGTTCAATATATACAAACCATGAAGGAAAAAGCTAAAGACAATGGAGTGAAACCTGTCCAAATTTTTGCTGAAAGTGTTTCTAAATTAGAATCTTCCACGAAAGCCCGAATGCCCTCAGAAGAAGTAGTTAAACATACTTTACGAAATCAACGATCAAAGAATAATCCAAAGGAACCATATTCGCTTTTGCTACAGTGCAAACATAGGCAGTATTATTTTTGTAACTAATTTTTTATTTTCAAATTTGTTGATCAGGCAATAATTCTAACACCTTTAAGTAACAAATTATGCAAAAACATCCAATTGATTGCTCTCCATTTGTTTCAGAAGAATAATTATTTTATTCATAATGAAATTTAAATAATTATTTGGCCAAGTATATGCCACATTTGAGTTAAATTAAGAGTTTGAAGACAATAATAAAAAGGTACGTGATTCAAAATACTCTCAAGAGTGTATCTAAGCTATAAAAGGCATTAAAATTTGTATGGGACAGCAATTTAAGGATTGACTACCTGAAAAAGTTAATGCAGTCAAATCATCGCCGTTTGCAGGCTACCAAAAAGGCACAACGACGTCTATCAAGTTTTAATACAACAATAGATGATTAATAAACAATATCCAAAAAAAATTTCATTAAAATAATTTTTTTACACTGAATATTTTGTTTTTATAGATGAGCAAAAATATATCTGAAAAACGTGCTATTTATTGCAAGGGTGAATATAAGTGGTTATATATATATATTATATTATCGAATTTGTAATTTTTGTATAAATTATAGTAAGTCAATTAAGAAACATAAGTATTAGTTCCAAATTATTTCGATATATGTGAAAAAAATACTAATTACTTAAATTTTTAAGACCGTGCGTTTCATATTGCCGCTACTGTATGTAAAGTTTATTAAAAAGTTAATTCCAGGAATCTTTCATTGAATGTTGCCATAGACTTTTTTACCTAGACCATTTTACTTAGATTTTTTTACCTGGACTATTTTACTTAGACTTTTTTACCTAGACCATTTTACCTAGACTTTTTTACCCATAGACTTTTTTTCCGTAGACTCTTTTACCTAGACCAATTTACCGTAGACTATTTTTCCTTAGACTATTCTACCGATTACCCTTGGTTAGTAGAATTAGTGAGTGAATAAACACAGAACGAGATAGTACTCCAGAACTAAAAAGGGCAAGCTTCGGTGAGACCTATACTTTAGACTCTATACTAGATAAGTAACTAGGTATATAATTTGACTTTCCTAAATGACTGGTTGAAGCTCCGGTAGCTATGCCAGGGGGTGGACTAACTTATAGAAGAATTTTCTTAAACAGTCTTTACTGCACCAGGCTAAGTTTATTAGGCCCCAATTTGATTTATATCGAACACATATAACTAAGGAGCCAGGGGGAGCGCACAAATAAAATGATGGTGGGTAACAAAAGCATTATATAAATTTCATCGTAAGTTTTGCGAACTGATAAGGTAAAAAATACATCGTTCAACAATTTAATTCAAAAAATTAGATTATCTAAATCTTTTAATTACAGACTACGTATTGTATTATTTTATAAGTAAAATTGGACAATTTATTCTTATTTTTATATTTTTCAAAATTGCGAAGTTCTTTTTCGATTGTATTTTTATTTTTCCATAAATACTCGTTTGTTTTTGGTGAAAGACGATAAAACTGCCTTGGAGAATTTGCGCATATAGCTGCCTGCTTTTGTTTTTCAGTTTTTTTGCCACCTTTTTTAATCTTTTTGAGTTTTACTCCATATAGAGTTTGAATAGCTTGAATGTCATCTAGGCTTAGCTCCCTTCGAAGGGTTTCGTTGTATATGTAGTTAGGTGTCATAATTGATGTATTAAACATAGAGTGATCAATTCCCAAAACATGTCCAATTTCATGAGCAACTACTTGATATAAACTTATACCGGAAGAAGAATTGGTTGTCCAGTTTTCGGTGACATCTAAATGAATTTGTCCTCGCATGGCGCTATTCTGAAAATAACCGGTTTAATATACTTTCAAGATTCCTTATTTACACTTACCTGAGGAAATCCATGACCTACTATATTTCCAGGACCATCAAATGGACTTCCATCATGATGAGAATAATTTGCAAACATAATCGTTATGCTCACGCTTTTAGATGGATTTTTTCGTACAAAACCTAAGTTCGTATATTTTGCCCAAATATTAAATGCACTGGTGATTTCATCAATTACTTCATTTTTGCTTAAATTATCCACATAATTAAGAATGGCAAAAGTCAGTTTTGGTAATTCCCACTTTCCACCTTAAACAATAAAAGTATTATAATCGATAGATTATTATTAACAAACAAGCCAACAAACCTTTTAATACAAATTGGTTAACATTTCGAGGACTTATATTGTCTTTAACGCCACATCGTGGCATTTTCATCATCCTCATTGTCTCATCATCCATAATGCCTGATGATAAATTATGAAGTTCAAGATTATAAAAATATTTTATGTGAGTTATCAAACATTCTTACCGGTGACATTGATTCCTGAAAATTGTTGAAAATCTGATATTGCATCTTTTATGAACATTTTATTTCTATTCCGATTTGGACCAAGTAATTCTTTTTCCAAATATCCATAATGCGATAAAAAATCCTGAAATTTAAAATTATTATGAAGATAGTGGAAATTAATTGAAGTTTTTATCTTACCACAATGTACTGCTTATCGTATATGGGTTTATTTACAACAAAACCGAATGTACTGAAAGCTATAAATAGATAAACTTTCATAGTTATTTGCATAGAAGTACCAAGTTGGTACATCAATAATTACAATACTGAAGTCCTGACGTCGCTCACGTCTTGACAAATTTCATAATATCACTCACTATTATATTGAATTTTATATAAAATTCGGAATGAGGAAAGACCAATGTAAAAAGCTTCTTATCAATTCCGACCGCAAGATGATATCCAATGAAATGGATATAAAATAATACGAGGTTGTTCTTGAGTAATAGGTATTAAAAAGTAAATATTTTTTGGCAAGATTCCATATTGCCATATCGAATATTTTAACAAGTCTTTCCAGTGCAGCTGAACACGAAAGATTGCTTTACTAATTTTTTATCTTTTAAAATTCTAAAATGCTTAATGTCATGCGCATAGCATTGTATTTTCACTGATCGTTCAATACAAAAATATGAAAGGTAAACATTTTTTAATCAGCATTAACAGTCAAACTGTAGCCGTCCATTATTGTTAATTGTGTTGTTATTTAGATAACATCTTTTTGCTATATAAAAAATCAAAGCTGTTTTAAATTGTCTTGATTAGTAGTTGCGAAAAATTCAGGAAACAAATTTATGAGATTTACCTTCTGGTGAAACTAAAACCGCTTCCGTCAGATTACTTCCCGAAAAATATTTTTAATGCAGTGATGTCACTTGTATTGAACTCTGGAACTTTGCTAATTTCAAAACTCACATTAACTCTTAGTCACCTTTTCTTGACTTATGTTTTGTTATTCTGTCTTCTTTACTCTCTGGAAGCACTAGTGTTTAATCAAGGCTCAATAACTTGTCAAAGCCACTGTGTAGTTGGCAATTCTTAATATCTTTTTGAGGTGAGTTTGTAGGATTCATGTAAAAGCGGAATGGAGGGGTGGTCCCTAATATCCTAAAATTCTAAAAGAGCAATAATAATTCTCATTTCCAGTGTTCATCCTCACGCTAGCTCGAACCCAGCAGCAAGATTGGGTAAAAATTAGCAATTAATTCAATAAATATTGTGCGCCATCAATAATATCCTACCAATATTGAATAATAATTATTATTTTTTTTAAGTGTAAGCAAATTAAACTTGAATTAACATTTACTTTTACCGTCGACAAAAATCGGCACTAAAGTAATATTTTAACTCCGGAGAATTGAAAATACTTTAATGCCAAAAACAATTGTTTCACAAAAATACTATTTTTACGTCTAATTACTCATTTGCAGGTTAAACCAAATAGTTTAGGTTAACCAATGAAATAAGTTGGAAAGCTATTTGTTTATGAAATATAATTGGTTAACCTACATTTTTTGGTTTAGCCGAAGTAACAAAGTTTAAGTATGACAATTTATTGAATGACACCTGCAGAAAAACATTTTTTTTCAGAGATGTACGATGTTGTTAGTCCAGGTTGCTAAGGGCCGGTTGTACCAACTTTGCTTGAACGCCGGTTTAACTGAACTGCAGTTCAACCCTGAACTATGTTCCCAGTTTTTTCGGTTGTACAACAGAGGTTCAAATGGCGTTCAGTTGAACGGAGTTTAGACGACATTCAATTGTAGTGGTACTCCTGCTTTGTTCCCAATACTTATAAAATGCATTATCAACTGTCATTATGATTTGTGATAAGTGATTTGAACATCAAAAATTATTTTTATAATACCTAGTTTTAAAGTTTTAAGTGTTAAAAGTATTGTAAGTTTGGTTTCATACGTTTATTTTGAAAATTAAAATTTATTTTTGTTGTTTTTAAAAGTGTAGGTAGACTGTACCAAATGGATGTGCTCAAAAGTGCAAAAAACCGGTTAAGTTGAGAACTCCAATTTCGTCAACATTAATATAAGGAATTTGCTAATTACATGTTACTTTTTAATGTAAAGCAATTAATGAAATAAAAATAAAAATTATGCATTAGTAGATAATCCTACGTATTTTGCATTTTCATTATTTCGTTTAATTTAAAATGTTTTGAAAAAAATAAAAAAGCTAGTAGTGAATAACAATCGAATCAAAAATCTTCTCTATTAGATGGTGTACGTCTTCTTTGGTAAACCTAAATCTCGGTCTAAATTCTTCGTCGTTCCATTTTAAAACTTTTTTCGTTTTTCAAAATCTTTGTGGTTATTTAAGCAAATACCACTAAACTAACTAATACCACAAAATCTTCGTCATCCGTTAATTCATTTAAATTATCTCGTAATGACATTACTGATAAATTTAAACTGTCACTATTTTATAGCAATGACACTTGAACTTGCTTGTCATTGCTTGAACTTATTAGTTCAACTTCCCTTGAACGGCCGTTCTACCTAGTATTCGTGAACGTCGATTTGAACTGCAGTTCAAGCTTGACTGAGGTTGGTACAACGCAATTTTTGCGTTGAACCGAAGTTCACCTTAAACGACGTTTAAACGAGGTTGGTACAACCGGCCCTAAGCCATACTGTATTTTATTTAAAAATTAACATTGCTAAAATAAAATCTAACGTTTATGCAGGACTTTTTCAGCAACTATTTTTTTCAGTGTAATTCATATATTTTTTAATTTTATTTTTATTAGATAATTTAAAAGTTTATCAATTTATTTATTTGTATAATTGTTTGCTTCCCACTTTTATGTAATAAACAGGATGATAATCTTATTTAATAGATTTAAGCCAAATGCATGCTAATTTTTTTCATAGAGATAGTAATTATTGTTTTAATTATTTTGTGAGAAATATAGAGAAAAGCAAAGTAAAAAATACGTTTTCTGCAGTGAGAAAGTGCGGTGAAGCTGTGGAAGTATCGGAGAACACAAGAAGACCGGTAAAAGAAATACAGGTGATACAAAGAAAAATCTCGAGGTGTTTTAGGTTAGGTAGAGCTAACTACACAATAGCAGGAAATGTTGATACGCGGAAACAAAAAGTAATACGCACACCTTCGAAGGGTCGACCGCTCGAGGAGCATTGGAACTCCAGTCGAGTTAAACAAGAGAGAAAGAACTGAAACAGTTGAAGATTTGGTAGAGAGAGGTAAAACATTTAAAAAAAGCAAGATTCAAATTCGAACCCCCCCTGAAAAAGGAAAAGAAAAAAGCGAAACAACAAAACCTAAGAACCACCCAATATTCCAGGCGTCCACAACTCAAGAAATGGAAGACCTAAAAAAGTTGATTCAAACCCTAACGCGAACGGTCAACGAGGGTTTCGCCAACAATAAATCCGAAGTAAACGATATAAAAGCCAAGATAGACGATAACAAAAACGAAGTAAAATGCCTGAGAGCCAAAATAGAGGAGGTGGACAAACAGTGGAAACGAGAGAGACAGGAAATGATGAACGAGGTGGAAGGGATGAAGGAAACAATCATAAAACAGGGGGAAATAGTGATGAAGCTGGAAGAAAAATGGAGAAGTACGAAAGAGAAAAAAAGAGAAATAACATTATTATTAAAGGAGCTCTCATAAGTGAAATAACAACAAAGGAAACAGTCGAGGAATTCCTACAGAAAGAGCTTACAATACAAACAGAAGTAATTGAAACGTTCAAGATAGGGAAAGTGCCGGGAAGGGAAATCGTACTGGCTAAACTACGCAACTCTGAACAAAAGCAGGCGGTAAAGAAAAACAAATTCAAATTGAAGGGAACAAGCACATACATAGAAAATGATTTCACACCGAAAGAAAAAGCGATCCAGGATAGATAATAGAAATATCCAAAACCGAGGCTATAAATGGAAAAAAATTGAGAATAGGATATCTTAACTGTTTGTGGACGGGAAATTATATGTATGAACGAGAGCACTTCAAAGTTAGCAACCGCAGAGGGGACAGAAACAAGCTTAAATAACTAGGAAATGAAACAGGTGCCACCGTAACGTCTCAAGCGGGTGCACCGGAGAGTGAAAATGAGACAAACACGACACACGGCTTACTCAAACGGAAAAATGATACAGATAACAGCAAAATGACACCAAGGAAAATCAAACAAAAGAGAAAACAATTAAGGATAGGAACATGGAACATACGGACATTGCTAAAACCAGGAAAGATGAAAGAAGTAGCCAGCGAGATAATAAGATATGGTATGGACGTGACAGCACTACAAGAAATTAGATGGAAAGACAGCGGAGAAATAAAGCAAAAAGACTACACACTGTTATTCTCTGGAGAAAAAGAACAAGGAAAAAATGGTATAGGATTCATTGTTACAGGCGAAACTGTCAAGAACATACTGTCTTTCAAAGCTATATAAGCGGAAGAACAGCTTATCTACGCATACAAGCAAAAACAAACATATCTATAGTGAACGGATACGCCTAAGCAAGACATACTAATAATACTAGGAGACCTCAACGCTAAGATAGGAAAAGAAGAAAGTATAAGAACCGTTGCTGGAAAACATACAATACACGGAACAACAAATAAAAATGGGGGTAGATTATGCAACCTGGCAGAAGCAACAAACACCGTAATTGCTAGTACAATGTTCAAACACCGAAAATTACACAAAATTACCTGGAGATGGCCAGGAGGAGGTGCAGAAGATGGCAATCAGATAGATCATGTCATAATAACGAAAAAACATATAAACATGATAACAGATGTAAGGACTTACAGAGGCGCAAATGCAGATACAGATCATTTTATGGTAGTCGCAAAAGTAAAACAGAAAGCAACAAATTATAAAGCAGACAAACAGAAGAAAAAAAGATTATTCATTGAGGAACTAAACAGATCCGAAAAAAGAAATCAAGTCCGAACTTACTCAAAAAACCAAAAACTTAAACATTGATCAAGAATTAAAAAACATACAAACAAGCGCAATAGAAGTTATTGGATACAAAAAAGGAAACAAGTCTAAAGAGTGGTACGACGATGAATGCGCAATACTCTCAAAGCAAAAGACCGAAAACAGACTGATCTATAAGGAAAGTATTAAAGAAACTAACAAAAGATTTAAACAAAAAAAGAATTCGTGGTACACAGAAAAAATGAATGAAATCGAAAAAAATAACAAATTTAACAATGCGAAAATGTTCTACAATCTGCTAAAGAGGCAAAAAACAAACCACAAGATAAAACCAAGAGGTATGAAGAACGAAGAGGGTAACATAGAACATGAACCAGAAAAGATAAAAGACATATGAAAGAAATATTTTTACTCACTACTAAACACTCATCAAGAACAACAAGAAGAGAAATTTGTCGCCAATGATGATCAAGAGCTGACACCACCCACTACTGAAGAAATAGTAACAATAATAGAAAAAATGAAAAACGGAAAATCCCCGGGAAGAGATAATATAAACATAGAATGCATAAAATACGGAGGAACAGAAGTGCATGCAAGACTGAGTCAACTAATAATTATTACAGGTGTGGGATGAGGAGAGAATGCCTGAAAGTTGGAGGAAAGGAGTAATAATCCCATTGACTCAGCCTATAAAATGCTCTCCACATTGATATATAGAAGACTCAAAGAATATAGGTACCCGAAAAAACGTGGGTTCATATCAATTCGGATTCACCGAAGGCAAGTCGACGGTGGATGCAATTCACATTGTAAAACAATCAATGGAAAAAATGAAAGAATATAACATAGACCTTCACCTACTATTCGTAGACTTCGAACAAGCTTTTGATAAAGTGAAAAGAGGAAAAATATACAAAACAATGGAAAGAATGAAAATCCCTAATAAACTTATCAAGCTAATAAAGATGACAATGAAAGGCTCCACGGCATACGTCAGAACAATAGAGGGGGAAACAGAAGGTTTCGAGGTGAACATTGTCGGCAGCACTGTTTAATATAGCCCTAGAAGAAACGCTGAATGAACTAGAGGTTAAAGATTCCATTACAACACAAGAAGGACAAGTAATAGCCTATGCCGACGACATCGTAATAATGACAAGATCACGTAGGAGAATGGAGGAAATATTCAGGAGAATGAGAGCAGCTGTCAAAAATATGGGACTATCGGTCAATGAAAAAAAAACTAAGTATATGAGATGCAACAACTTAAATATGCGCCATCACAATGTAGTGTACATAGACGGAATACCATTCGAAGAGGTGAGCAATTTTAACTACCTAGGAATACATATCAACAAGAATTGCGGATGAGAAGAAGAAATAAGTAAAAGATTACAAGATGGGAATAGAGCATACTACTTGAATAAAACACTGCTTAGAGATAAGAACAAAAATATATAAGACCTTAATCAGACCAGTGGTCGCGTATGCGGCCGAAACAATAAGCCTTTCTCAGCACGAAGCCGAAACACTGAGAGCGTTTGAAAGGAAGATCATGCGTACCATCCTAGGACCAAAAAAGAACGAAAACGACGTACCCAGACCTCTTATGAACCATGAGATTAGCAGAGAAATTAACGGTAAAGATATTGTAAAGTATATGAAGTCCATGAGGATCAGGTGGCTGGGACACGTTATGAGAAATGAAGACAATGATATAGTAAAGAAAATAACATTATGGAAACCACAAGAATTCAGAGGGAGGGGAAGAGCGAAAATCAGGTGGTGGGACCAGGTGATGAACGACCCGAAGACAATAGGAGTACAAGAATGGAGGAGTGCAGCACTGAACAGACGGAACTGGAAGCAAATTGTCGAGACCGCTGCAGAACATGCAAGGCTGTGAACATGGAATTAGAACAATCAACAAGTGAAACAAAGTAAATATGTTTTTGCGAGGACTGATCCACCTCTTCAATCGGATCTGTAAATCCTTAAAGGATAGTAATATTCATTAATTGAATGTAATGCTTTAAATAAATAAATAAATAAATAAATAAATAAAAGAATCCCAACTTTGTATTTATTTTTTGATTAGTAAATATTAAATTTTTTTATGAGATAAGACCACTTCCGTTAAATGCAGTGGTTCCAAAATTATAATACTTTATTAAACCTAAATGTTTATGTAATACATAATACTTAGCATGTGTAAATAAAATTTTGTATGTACTAGCAATTTTCTATTTCTTCCTCAGTTTTCACATTTTTTGCCGTTTTTCTATGTGTTCGAAATGTCCTTCCTTTTAAATATTTAGTATAATTCCACACCGACTTTTTACTTTTATCATTTTTCGTTTCTTCTTTTTTGCCATAAACAGCTTGAATTGCATCGATGTCATCTTGACTTAGTTCAGTTTCGAACGTTTCGTTATATCCCCGATAGTAAACCGTCATAAGTGAATTATATAAAAATGAGTGATCCAGACCTAAAGCATGGCCAATTTCGTGAGCAGCATTTTGATATAAATTAATACCTTCGTGCGATTTAATTGTCCACTGTTCGGAGGCATCAAAATGTATTTGTCCGCTGTTATTCCCCGTATTCTAAAAATATTCATATTCAAATTTGTATTTACTTTTTGAGACAACTTACAGGGGAAAAGGAATGACCTAGCACGTTTCCGGGACCATCAAAGGGAATTCCATCTCCGTGACTACCATATACAAATTTAATTTTAAAATTTGCTTGTTTCGAAGAATTCCTTAGTTCGAATATCAGATTTGTATACTTAGACCAAATGTTAAATGCTCGGGTGATTTCATTAATCACGTCATTTTTGGATAAACGATCAGGATAGTTTTCTATAGCAAATGTTAATCTGTTCGTTTTCCATTTTCCACCTTAAAATTGAAGTATCATTACGTGTGGGCACAATTACCAAAATTTACCTTTCAAACGATACTGATTCACATCTTGAGAGGAAATTGTATCTTGAACTCCACATCTAGGGATTGAAAATGCGCTTTTTCTGTTAGTTTTTAATACCTACGAAATGGAAAATATTGTTGCCTCTATTTTAATTAATTGAAAGTGAAAATTAACTTACCCCAAAGTGTATATTTTTTACATAAAATGTATTTGCTATTGAACATAATGTGCACAGAACTATCAAAATGTACAGCGTAATTTCCATGTAAATTACTTATTTTTACACTATAATTTCTTACATTGATGAATAAATTTTAGTTTATTATGCAAATCAATTATACCACAAGTATAAAACTAATAAGTAGATAGTATATTTAATTTTTTCTTGCAAACCTGGAAATTGGTGGGGTTATACAGAGTTTTACCACAGTTTATTACTCATTCTTAATCAAATTAGATAAATAATATTGATATTTCCACTTCTCACATATAAAAATAAACAGAGATAAAATTTTATTAATCTAATCTTCGGGACGAAAACTTTTCTTTGCACCCCAATTTCGGCCTAAATTTCATTCAGAGTGATAATAGTAATATATTAAATCTTTCATCATATTCTTAATGGTATTATGCCGCTTATTTCGAATCTTGTGGTATGCAGTAAGTAAAAAAATGATTAAATTTAATTATCGGATTTACGTGATGTTCGGTGCTACAACATAATATCCAAAACATTGGCAATAAAATTAAATTAATTCAAAGAAATACGTAAATAGTAATTATTTAAATTATTTTTACAATATTGCTTGGAATGTTCACATCTGGATATTGGTGCAATATTGATTTTAAATATTCCTACAATATTGCAAATAAATATAGGTTGACTAATACCTCCCAAAAAAATACCTTTCAAGCAAAAAAAGGTTGCAACCGGGCGTTGCAATCGACCATTTTTAAATTTTTAATTTATAAAAATTGAAAAGACCGCCATCAAAATTATATAATTAAATAAATGTGTGCTAAATCAAATAAAAATCACCTATGGAAAATTGTTATACTCACTTCGTTCCTGCACTTATTGCACAATATACTATTTCATTTCAAAATTTGTAATATTATATTATTCGAGATACTTTTTAAAATTTTTATGAAATAGATGTATTAAATTTAAATGAAACAAATAAATAACATAAAACATGTTATATTTTTTTGTAAACTTTAAACATAATTTTTAACTTACGTAAACTAAACAGAACATCAGTATAATATTATATTGAGCATTCTCTGTTTTAGACACAATTCAGAATAGCAAGTTGTTTTAATTAAGAACATAAAACCAAAATTTACAGAAGAATTTAATTTTTAATATTTCAATTTGTACATATTTTGATATTATTTAATATTAAATCATAAAATTTTTAATAAATTTTATTTTTATTTCACTTATTAACCGGTTTTGCGTTTCGGTCCATATAAGGTTCGAATAGCTCGAATGTCATCTTGACTTAGATTCCTTCGAAAAGCTGGGTTGTAATTATGATAAGGTGTCATAATTGATGATTTATACATTGAATGCTTAATGTATACCTGATGGAGAATTGACTGTCCAACGTTCGCTAGCATCTAAATGTATTTGTCCTGATCTATGGCTATCCTACAGGTAATTTCTTTTTATAAATTGCAAGATTTTTCATTTACACTTACAGGAAAAAATGCATGACCTAATACTTTCCCAGGACCATCAAATGGACTTTCACCACCATGAGAATAATTTACAAATTTAATCTGTATGTTCACTTTTTTGGACGGATAATTACGTACAAATACTAAGTCAGTATATTTTGACCAAATGTTAAATGCACTAGTGATTTCACGAATTGCTTTATTTTTATCTAACATGATCGGATAATTGAGGATTGCGAAAGTCAGTCTTCGTAATTCCCACTTGCCACCTAAAATAATATTACTGCATATAAAAGATTATTATCAAATTTTAATAATCGGATTAATGGTAAAGAATTAACTAACGTCCTAGTCGGAATTCGTTAACATCTGAAGAGATTATTTTATCTTGAACTCCACATCGTGCCATCTGCATCAATTTCATTGTCTCATTATCCATCATACCTAATAAATTACAAAGTTTATTATTTAAAAATGCTTACACTTAAAAATTATTACCGGTGACATTGATTCCGGAAAAGTATTGAAAATCTGATATAGCATCCTTAATGTATTTTTTGTTTCTGTTCTTATCTGAACCAAGTAATCCCTTTTCTAAATATCCATAATGAGATAAAAAATTCTAAAATATTAAATTGATTTGAATAAGAAAAAAAATGTTTTGCCTTTTTTAGTAAAAATAAAAGTTGACTTACCACAATGTACTGTTCATCGAGTATGGGTTTATTTACGATAAAACCAAATGTACAGAAGGTTATAATTATATAAATAATTTTCATACTTATATTTGTTTAGAAAACTAAGTTGTACATCAATAACATAATCTTGACTGTACCGAGGCTCTAATTAATTAACATCACTATTTTGCAATTTCTACCAAAGTTGGAATGGAAAAGATTAAAATAAATTTTTTACCGATATCAACCGCAGTATACACCGGGGAAAAAATGTAGTTTTTATTATTACAAAAGAAATATCAATTAATTTAAATGTACCATCGCATCGTTGTAATATTGGGATTGCTAATACTGTTTAGTGGCAGTTGTCTTTTAGTCGTGCAACTGTTGCAATATCAAATCATAAATTTAAATTGTATTTTGTGATTTTTTAATTCAGGCAGCTTTATTTATATTTTTAAAGTTTACTCAAAAACTTTAGAGGAACGAAGTTTAAAACTGGAGTTAGAATCAACTCCATTAAAAAATAAAAGAATTTATTAGTAATGATCAAAATGAACACTTCTTTCAATATTTTTTCCAAAAATTGGTAAATTAAAATGAATTTGATTCCACATAGCCATAGTCATATCTCAACCTCGACGAGATTTTTATTAACCTTTTAACATGTTTTGAAATTTGATATGGTAATTTTTATAATTGACTGAACAGCTCAACCCGGTAGATTTCTTTGGTAGATTTTGATTATTTTGTTTTTTGAGCAGTATGCGAACATTATTTAACTGCGAAGCTATGATAAAAAAGACAAATGTACAACATTTTCTTAATTACTAGTTGTTATAATTTATAAATAGTGTTAAAAATTCAGGAAATGATTTTAAAATAATTTACTTTCTGGTAAAACTAAAACCGCTTCCGTTAAACCGCTTCCACTGCATATAATTCATATTATCGCCAATAATAAAAATCCTTGCAGATTCTTATATCTTGTGTTATTTTTATATTTTCACCATTTTTATTGTAATAATTTGTTCTTTGAAACAAAAATTATGATTTTGAAAGGGTAGTTATGAAAAATCCGAACACGGGGCAAAAAGTTCCCAGAAACTTCTACCGGCCGGTTGGCAACTTTGGTGAAGAGGCGCTTCCTTTACCAATAATTAAAAGCAAGTTCTTACCATCGTCCCAGATTAAAGTTGGAAATTGTGACTCCTTAGTTAATGATTTCGTGGTTAGCCATATTAACATTCGATCGTTGGTCAACTGTTTTGATGATTTTACTTCAGTGATCACCGAGACGAATCCCCAAATCATATCGGTTTCAGAGAGTTGGCTATCACCTGATTTCCCATCCTCATTGATTTCTAGTACTAACCTTTTGGAACAGTTATGGGTACGTATAAGTATTAATGATAAGCCGTTTGCTGTAGGAACAATCTATCGGCCACCCCATGTCTCAGTATCTTTCATCCATGAATTGGAAATGACACTGTCTCGATTCACGGTCGAATATGATGGTGTTATTCTGTTGGGTGACTTCAATGTGGATTTGCTCACAAACTCAAACCTGGCCACTTTCATGAAATCTCTGTTTGCATCCTTTAATCTTGTGCAGGTTATCGACCAACCTACTAGAGTCACTAATCGAACGGCCTCTCTTATCGATTTAATTTGCTTAAGTGATACCATTAATTTCTCACGATTGGATACGTTTGATATGACTGGCATCTCCGATCACTGCCTGGTTCGTTGCAGCCTGGATTTTCCTAAAAAGCTTCGGAACCCAAATATTTAACCTACCGTAACCTTAATTTTATCGATGCTAATGAATTCGCCTTTGACGCTAACAACATTGATTGGTTACACTGTGTGGAATTTGAAGATATTGATGATAAAGTTAACTATGTCACCTCTGCAATCAATTACCTTTTTGACCTTCACGCCCCCGTTTCTATAGTTAAAATTGATAAGAGAAGACCCGGTTGGCTTACTCCCAATGTGCGTGCGTCTTCTGATGAAACTTCGTCAAAATTTCGTTCAAATGGCGGAGATCAGCATCACTTGCTGTTGTTCATTTAGACTCAGCAAATTTGCTCTTTTCATATTTCGATATCTATTGATGCACAAAAAATATCAGAGAAACTCATGAATAGATTTTGTTCTGAAATTTGGCAGTAGTATTTTTTAAATTAATTTAAAATAAGTACACCTACCATTTTTTATTATTAATTTAGCAAAATAATATATACGATCATATCTTTAAACAAGAACGTAATACAACTGATTTTGAAAAGAGGACAAAGGAGAAAATATTAATTCTTCAATTTTGTAATTAATCAAATAAAATTTATTTAAAAATTTTAATATACAACTTTTTTATATTCTTAAATAACATTTTAATATCGTAAAATTAAAGTTTACAAACTTGTAAGTGTTTCCTTCTGGATTCTACAAAATCTTTTCTGACTTGGAGTTAATCGAACAAACTGCTCTGCAGATGCTGTGCAAATTTGCCATCGGTTTCTAACCCTTCTGTCAGGTTTATTACGGATTTTGCGTTTGGGTCCATATAAGGTTTGAATAGCTTGAATGTCATCTATGTTTAGATCCCTTCGAAATGCTTCGTTGTACACAATATTAGGTGTCATAATTGCTGTTGTAAACATTGAGTGGTCAATACCCAAAACGTGTCCAATTTCATGAGCAACAACTTGATATATACTTACCCCAAAAGGGGAATTGATTGTCCAAAATTCTGTACCATCTAAATGTATTTGTCCTCGTCTATCGCTATCCTAAATATAATGTTTTTTAAACTGCAAAATTATTCGGCGACACTTACATAATCAAATGCATGACCCACTAAGTCACCAGGACCATCAAACGGTTCGTAATCACCATGTTCATAACTTGCAAACCCAATACGTATATTCACATTTCTTGATGGACTTCTTCGCACAAAAGCTAAGTTTGTATATTTTGACCAAATATTAAAAGCCCTAGTGATTTCATCAACTACGTCTTTTTTGGTCAAGTTAACCGGATAATTATAGATTGCAAAAGTCAGTCTCGGTAATTCCCACCGTCCAACTTAAATAATATTTAGGTAATTTATATAGAAAATTATTAGCAAATATGCCAACTAACCGCCTATTAGTTTGAATTGGTTAACTTCACGAGATGTTACTTTGTCTTTAACTCCGCATCGTGGTTTTTGCATTATCTTCATTGTCTCATCATCCACAATTCCTATTAAGTTATAAAGTTAAATATTTTAAATTTCGTGCAGAAAAAAAAGTTGGGATCTCACGAATTTACACGTTTTGGATCAAATTTGGTCACGCTCTAACTCAAAACATAATGGAGATTTTAAAAGCAAAGTTTTTCGAAAAGTTAAAGTTTGGTTGAAATGGGTTCGCTTATTGTATGTATTGCTTTTGTATTTTTATATTATATTGATGGCCACCTGATAATTTTTTAATATTATGTAAATACTCAAAAAGTCCTACCGGTGACATTGATTCCAGAAAATTTTTGAAAATCTGATATAGCATCCTTCATGTATATTTCATTTCTGTTCTTATCTGGACCAAGTAATCCCTTTTCTAAATATCCATAATGTGATAAAAAGTTCTGAAATTTTAAACTGGTTTGAAGAGAACTAAATTTGTTGCATTTTTTGGTAAATATGAAAGTTGACTTACCTCAATGTACTGTTCATCGTGTATGGGTTTATTTACTACAAAACTAAATGTACACAACGCTATAAATATATAAATAATTGTCATATTTATTTGCATTGGCACATCTACTAAAATGTTGATATCTTAATGAAGCTCAGATCTCCACAAATTTCTTAACTTCACTATTTGAGTATTTATACAAAAGTTAGAATGATAATATAGAAAATTATCTAAATCGACCGCAATGTGATTATGTAATAAAATGAATGAACACTGATAAAATAGAATTAGTTCTTAGAATAAAAACTTCAATTTCTTTATATAATTTTTCTCTATATCTAAAAGATCATTTTTGTAGATAAGTTATCCTGATAGATGTTAGTGTCTGGAACAATATCCAATAATCAAAAAGATGAAAACTTTTAATTGAACGATGGGTAAAGAAAACATCTTGTGAACAATCTCATACTACAAGTGGGGTGTCATTGATCATATGAAATTTATTGTATAGAATAAGGGGGGAGCTCAGGTCCCTCTTTTAAATTGTCCACTCTGGGCAAGTGCCCAAGTCCCCCGAAATCTATGGGGCCATCTAGTTCCTGCCAGATCACCAACCGATAACCGATACTACCAGTTTGCCTGTTGTTTGATCCATTCAAATTATTGAAGCAACGACATAACAAAATAATTATGATATAGCGTAATGTGCATAATCTGCATATCTTGGTACACCCAATTATCTTTTGTATTGTCGTGGCATGATTTATTCACCAAAAAAAAAAGAAAAACACTACACTGCGACTGTGAAATTCCATCTAAAAGCATTGAAGTTTCTTGATCAATCTCACCCCGAATGTGCGACCAATCTCACCCCACCAAATATATTTCTCTATAACTTCGCAACGTGTTATTCAAAATGACTGAATTTTGGTATAGGGCATCCAGAGGCAACAACAAATAGTTCTATACCGTCAATTTATTCAATAATATATTATAACTTGACTGACCTGTGACCTGTGCCGCCTATTTTCACTGCCGGGAAAAAAAGAAGTCACCAGATTCATCTTCAAAAAACCGCGTAATGCTAATCCAAACTTACAGGAGCGCTTGCGTAAGTCATTTGTTGTTAACCCGAATTTTCGGGAAATTGAATGTATATTTTATATTGTTTTGTTTTTTATATGATTATAGTAATAAGAACTAATAGTAATAAAAATGGGACTCTGGAATTAAAAGAGAGCTACATAAATGGAGCCGCGACGTGGGGCCAAAGTGATGTTTGTAGCTACTATCAAGTGGTCTTCCTAGTAGTTTGGATAACGCTCAAGGTTTAGATTGGCAGTACTGGAATTAGTAATTTTTAAATTGAATGGTCAAATTTGAAGAGTCACGAGAATACACTAGCACACCTTATCGTGAAGGTTTGCGAGGGGGGCCAAATTATGGAAAGCCTTCTACTTTAGTAAAAACCTATCGCGTAGAAAATTTGGAAAGTCAGGGTGCTGTAAAATAGTATAGAAGACCTCGGGAAGAAAAAGTCGTTGACGGGGTAAAAAGGAGATATAGCTGGTTTTCTAATGCTAATGATGGGGAAGGTGTCGAGTTCAATCAAAATAAAATGAAATGCTGGAACTGTGATGGAATTAATCACCATTTAAGGGATTGTAAAACCAGAAGAAAATTATTTTGTTATAGGTGCGGTAGACTTGGAGTTACTTCCGCTTCCTGCACGTGTTCGGGAAACGAGTAAGGAAGGCTAAGATAGTTGGTTGTCGGTTGTTGTCCATTCACGAATGGAATGATTGCTCACTTCATGGTGAGCGATGATCTAGAGAAAGGTGATCCTGGACTGCCTGGTATTCCAAGAGATCGACTAAGGGAAATAAATGCCATAATTGCTGAATTTAAATGCTTAGGACAAGATGGAAAACTGGGTAGAACAAATAAGATTTTATATCATATTGATGCGTGCGATGTACCGCCTATTAAGCAGCGACAATTTTAAATGTCCCCATATGTGATTTAGCATTTGAATAAGGATCTGAATTGGAAGTTGTAGAACCACATCGGAAAGCTGTGATGCATCAAATGCTGGTTTAGGTTGCGTCTTAACGCAGCTACAAGAAAATAGAGAGATAGTCATAGCTTTTGCTTTAAGGAGTCTGTCAAAAAGTGAGAGAAATTACAGTGTCACCGAAAACGAGGGTTTGGCCTGTATTTTTGCTTGAGAAAAATTGCGATCTTACATTGAAGGAGTGAGATTTACCGTTATTATGGATTATGCTTCTTCGAAATGGTTCCATAACATGCGTGAGCCTACCGATAAATTTGCTAGATGGAGTGTTAGGTTAAATCAAGTCGACTTTGAAATTGTTCACCGCAAAGGAATGTCGCGAATGATGATACCAATGATGCAACATTCCTGAATTCGGTAGACAAGGTTAGTTGCATTCAAATGGAAATTGATTTTACTCAAGTTGATAGCTTTTGTAACGGCATGAGCATTTGCGAGATTCACGTTCACGTTATTTTATGTCGATCTGGAGATCGATCCTTTGATAACCTCAGGAACATTCCCATAATGACTTGTTGTCACTATGGACTTGTTTACAGGACTGATGAACTAGTCCTCTCCTACGCTCCATAGGAGCAACACATGTTTTAATGTCAACAAAAATTTATTAAATCGAAATGTATGAAACGTAAATAAACAAAATTCTATGTACCCAAAATCTAGGCACTATTTGTTTCTTCTTGTTAAGTCATTAAGAAGATCCATTAAGAAGAAAAAAAGTGCAACAACGATTACGAACCAGGGTTATCGACCATCAATAACTGTAGCCCTGGCCAGTAACACTTTTACAATAAGATGCGATTGAAAATTTCAGAAAGTCCGGATGTATCGTACATCCGGAATGGAGTGTGAAGGATGACTACGTTCTTAAATTGTTCTCTACAAGAAACAGTTAGTTCCACGTTCTCAGCGTACTGAAATCATGAAGTGCAACCACGATCCAGCAACGGCTGCTCATTTGGGATATGTTAAGACCTTATCTTGGATCCAACTGGCTTATTATTGGCCGGGAATGAGAAAAGACATCCTCCGTTATATAAAATCCTGTAAGACGTGCGGATTGCAAAAGTCGACCAATTATGAGAAGTTTAGGCTTATGGGCGCAGAAACGAAATGCCGATTTCCGTGGAAAGTTATAGCCATGGATTTATTGGATCCATTGCCCAAGAGCTCTAACGGCCATGAGTATTTATTGGTGGTCAGTGATTGGTTCACGAAGTATCCTTATTGTGTCATTTGCGGGAGGCTACCGCCGCCAGTGCCATACGATTTTTGGAGAACGAAGCAGTTTATAGCCGGTTCAATTAAGAAATTGGTGCAAGATTACAAAACACACTTGTGGTACACGGCGTATTACCATCAGGCGAATTTTGTGGAAAAAAGTAATAGAACCATCTGTTATCTATGAAAAAAAAGTATATTCTTGTAAGAAAAACAATTTTTTTTTATCAACCGGTTAAAAGAAAGAAATGGAAAGCATGGTTCGACAAAAAATGCGAAGAAATAAAGAAAACGAAAAAAGAGGCTAGAATTAAATGGCTAAGAACCAATAAAGCAGAACACCTGAATGATTACAAAAAGAAAAAAATTGAAACTTGTAAACTGTGCAAAAGAAATAAAAATGAATGAATTCATGAAAATTTAGCAATATAAGGAATTATGAAGAATGAAGACGGAATATTCGAAAATAGATCGAAAAAAATTATTAAAATCTGTTGAATACATCACAAAACGAAGAAATAGAACAAAACCAAACAGATAGACAGATTGAAGACGAAATTGATGAACCAAAAAATGAAGAAGCAATCAAAAGGTTAAAAAACGAAAAGCTCCTGGCACAGACGAAATTATAGAGGAACTGATTATAAACGGAGGAGAAATCATAAATGGAAAGAAGGAGTCATTGTGACGATAAAAAAAGGATGCGCAGAAGAATTACCGTTTCCGAGATATACATAGATGAAAATATTTTTGGTATTTTACAGAGGCTTGTTTAATTTGCTGTATAATAAATAAAAAAATATTAAAACAAAATTGAAGGAATGAAAGTTTCAACAAAATATGCCTGAAAAAATTTTTACTCTAAAATCGATTTTTAAAGGACAAAAAACGGCTTCAAAATGTTCAATTTACATTGCTAACACAGAATGTGGGCTAATTATATTACCACAACTGTACGTTTCTTTATATTGGCTTAAGGGCAGAAGTATCTTCCACAGAACTTGAGTCAAACATGAACATCCCCTGGGGCAAATACATAATACCTTAGTCGTCTAGGCTGAGCTTAAAAATATATATATATCTACAGACATCAGAGGTGAAAATGTTAACTCTTCAATGTTGAAATTGATCTAATAAGATTTATTTAAAAGTTTTAAAATTTTATTTCAATATAACTTTTTTATATTCTTAAATACAATATTTTAATGTCGTAATATAAAATTATATCATTATTTAAATCAATTTTACTTTAATTGCTATCCTAATTTTGTTTTATGGAAAATTTGAAAGTATTTCTTGCTGGATTCTACAAAATCTTTTTTGACTTGCTGTTAATCGAACAAACTGCTCTGCAGATGCTGTGCATATTTGCCATCGGTTTCTAACCCTTCTCTCAGGATTATTACCGGTCTCCCGTTTTGGTCCATATAAGGCTTGAATAGCTTCAATGTCATCTGAGTTTAGATCACTTCGAAATGCTTCATTGTACTCGAAATAAGGTGTCATAATTGCTGATGTAAACATTGAGTGGTCAATACCCAAAACGTGTCCAATTTCATGAGCAACGACTTGATATATACTTACACCTCTACGGGAATTGATTGTCCAAAATTCACTACCATCTAAATGTATTTGTCCTCGTCTACTGCTATCCTAAAAATAATTTTGTTTTGAATTGAAAAATCATTTGTTCACACTTACATAATCAAATGCATGACCCACTACGTCACCAGGACCATCAAACGGTTCTAAATCACCATGTCTATAACTTGCAAACCCAATACGTATGTTCACATTTCTTGAAGGATTTTTTCGCACAAAAGCTAAGTTTGTATATTTTGACCAAATGTTAAATGCACTAGTGATTTCAGCAACTACGTTGGTTTCGTTTAAGTTATCCGGATAATTGTAGATTGCAAAAGTCAGTTTTGGTAATTCCCACTTACCACCTTAAATAACATTAGTACTTGATATTGAACATTATTAACAAATATGCCAACTAACCTCCTATTAGTTTGAATTGGTTAACCTCTCGAGAGATTACTTTGTCTTTAACTCCACATCGTGGTTTTTGCATTAACTTCATTGTCTCATCATCCACGATGCCTATTAAGTTATAAAGTTAAATATTTTAAATTGTTTTCGTGCAGGAAAAAAAGTTGGGATCTGAGGAATTTACACGTTTTGAATCAAATTTGGTCAAGCTCTAACTTAAAATATAATATAGTGATTTTAAATGCAAAGTTTATTTCATGTATTGCTTTGTATTTTTGTATTATATCGATGACCACCTGATAATTTTTTAATATTATGGAAATACTCGAAAAGTCCTACCGGTGACATCGATTCCAGAAAATTTTTGAAAATCTGATATAGCATCCTTTAAGTAAATTTCATTTCTATTCTTATCTGGTCCAAGTAATCCCTTTTCTAAATATCCATAATGGGACAAAAAATTCTAAAATTTTAAATTGATTTGAATAGAAATTATTATTTTTGCATTTTTTGGTAAAAATGAAAGTTGACTTACCACAATGTACTGTTCATCGATTATGGGTTTATTTACTACAAAACTAAATGTACAGAACGCTATAAATACATAAATAATTTTCATATTTATTTGCAATAGAAGTTCCTAGTTGATACGTCAATTAAAAAGTTGATATCCCGATCAAGCTCAGATCCTCACTAATTACTTGATATCACAATATGGGTATTTCTACATAAATTGGAATGAAAATGTAAAATATTATCTAAACTGACCGCAATGTGATATGTAGAGTGCGGACTTTTAACCGCAAAAAATATTACAAATAGCTTTTGAAATGCTTCAAAAGTTGGACAAATAAGCATTAAAAATAAAAATATAATTTTAATATTTTAATTTTAATAAAATCCTAAATTGCACTAAAGAATTAATAATTATAAAAAAAATTGAGTTTAATCACACAATAAGAACTTCTTTTTCGCTTTTTAAGTGTTTTTCTATATTTTCGACGAAAACATTTCTTTTTCGGTCAGTTAAAATATTTTTAGAACTTGGTTCCAAAATTTGCGATTTGAATACAATTTTTTTTTATAATAGTATCAGAGCAAGTTTGAATTCATTTTTTGATTCGTCAATTTTATGAAAAAAATTAAATTGTTTGATTAAATATAACGTTTGTGGAAATATACATATCTATGTATCTAATAGTATTCTCGTATTAATTATATTATAATAATATCGTTTCTCCATCAGTTTTCATATAAAAATATTTTATTATATCAGTTCCAGGATTAATGTTATTTAAAAGATAAGCAAAATTAAATTAAATCAAGTAGCTATTGCAGGAGGAATTGAAAAAGTTAAGATAATAATCATTTGTAAAATTAATTAAATGGAATCGTTATTGTATAATAATCAGCATCGCTGAAATGGAATAATCTCACAATGGTAGACCTCAAACCTCTTCCGTTACAGCCCGTTTACTGCAATATGCACAAAAATTTAATTCTTAATTACATTTTAAATTAACAGTCATGTTAATGAAAAGCTAAAAAACCAAACGGTGGACGGAATGTGGAAAACTTGGAAAACAAACATCGTGACGGCGCGGCGACCGAAGAAGCACTTGGAAAAAGAAACACCAACGCAAATAGGATATTGGTAATACGACCCCATCAGGGTTTGATGAAAGAATGAAGGTGTTTGCGCAGGAAAAGAGGCGAATGTTTTTCAAATATGAAGCCGAACAAACAAAAAATAACTACATCGAATACGTGAACACTATAGAAATAGAATAAAACGCGAGTAGAAATCATCAAGGAAGAATAGGTACTGGGAACGGTACACAAAAAGCATGAAATTTGAAAGTCTGGAAAACAATAAAAATACTGCAACAGGAAACCAGCAAATATATAAGAATCTGCAATATTCGCAAACAATAATGGTTCAAATACTTTGGTGAACTATACAACAGGAATGGGGAAAGAGAGTCTATGGATATTATAATCGGCCAACCTATAGCAATTGCAACAGAGGAGTTACAAAACAGCATGAAGTACCTAAAGAATTGTAAAACACTTGGGCCAAAGGAAACACGAAGGATCCCGACAACTACCGAGGGATTTATATTATAAACTTTATATTATAACTCTGAAACGAAGATAGATATTTTAAGTTTCTTTAGCCCATTTTATGGCTCTTAATAAAATTCCCGTAGAAAGTGTTAACATTTCTTTGATAACATGAAAAACAACCCAGATATCGACATTTTTCGAAAAGTCGAAAATCGGAGTTTTGACTATAATTCGAAAACAAAAAGAGATAGCGAATTCTGGTTTTAGCCATTGACCTTTTCTCAAAAAGAGAGATCGAGGATGCGCCATCCATTTTTTCGTATTTCTTAATAGTTAACTAGTTAACTATCGAAATTGGCCCACCCTGTACATATAAAACTCACTTTTAATTACCAAATATTGTATAATAACTTTTTCCTGTATTATATTGAAAAATGCAAAGTCATAATAACAAAAAAGAAACAATTAACATTAAGAAGAAATTAACTATATTATCGTATATTTTTTCAAAATAATTTTGAAAGAAAAGGCATTTTTTCCAAATGGTCAACGAGTATGCGGTCGTAAAATAGAAGTGATGATATTTTAAGATTGAGTTTGATCATTTTGGAATGCATAAGTAATTGAATTTAATTGTTCGGATAAGTTATAATAAAAATTTGAATGTGGTTTTTAAAGATAATTCTGAAACTTTAGCTGGAATATTGTTGGACAGGCAATAAAAATTTAAATAAAAAATTGAATAAAATTTAAAAAATTGGAATCGTGGAACAAAGTGGTAAGAAATTAAAATTTAATTTGTTTTAGAATAAATTATCAAAACGTGCATTGAAAAACAACGTGAGTCGTACACCTGGGAAACCACATGAAACAAATTTTAACGTTCCATTATAACATATTAAAAATTTAACACTTGAATATAAAATTAACATCGGAAACGAAAGTTTATAATAGCCGGCCACATTTTAAATTTACAATTTTTCCTAAATATTCACAAGCCTTAAAAAGTTAAGGGTTGCGGAAAATTCATTTTAATACATTCTCTAATTATTATACTTATGTATAAAAATTGTAAAAACCCAATCCCTCGCTAACATTTAATTTTTAAGGCTAGCTTGCGTAGCATAAATAAATTTAATTCAGTGTCGTTAAATTTTACATTGTTTTTAAATAATTTTTGAGTGTTTTAGATATTACTATATTTACAATTTTATTCTTCGAGTTTTATATTTACAGATTTATTTATTATAGAGTAGTTTTTTGAGTATGTGCGGAGAAATGAGTTTTTTTTTTATTTAATCCAAGATAAGTTACAATCTGTTATAAAACAATAAGTAACACTGTATGAGATAATGAGTCAAAGACATACAAGAGGTGACCCAGTGGTTCGCTCTTATTATTAATTAGTTATGAAGTTAATAATATGAGAGATATTTAATCCTTTTCATTAATTTATTAGGTCTAGAGGATCTTTCCTTTTTAGTCTTCTGTTTGAAGGAGGATTTAGAAGGTTTACTGCAAGTTGGTTCGGATGGTCTTGCAGGCGGTCGAGATATCTTGCACTGGTCTTCTTAATTTCTTCTTGAACTGTTTTGATTTTTAGTTGCTTGTGAAGGACATTATTCGTATAGTATGTTGGCACATTGATGATTATTTTCAATATTTTATCTTGGAAGGTTTAAATTTTCGAGATATTTTGTGGTACTTGCTGCTCCCCAAAGTTGTAATCCGTACGTCCAGATTGGTTTTAGGACTGTTTCATATACCAGAATTTTGTTATCAGCCGTTAGTTGAGATTTCCTCCCGATTAGCCAGTACATCTTTGATAGTTTCATGTTTAGTTGTTTCTTTTTTGCATTTATGTGTTGTGCTCAGGATAATCTGCGGTCTATTTGTCGGCTGTTAAAGGTGACAGGCGAACATATTCCTCTTCTTAAGGTGAATGTTATATGCGTCAATTTGGTTTCATTAACTTTTATTCTCCACAGTTTAAACCACTCACCAATTTTATTCAGGTGACGTTGTAGAAATTCGGAAGCTGTTGTTGCCTTCAGGTTTGATGCCAATATAGCAGTATCGTCTGCAAATGTTGCTAACATGATATTTTTGTTGGTAGGCATATCGGCGGTATAGATCAGGAACAACCTCTGTAATTTGCTGTGTGTTTTTCACGACAATTTGCTCATTTGACATTATCGTCAATTCTTCTCTTTCTATAGCAATCAGAAGTCATGTGATCGCCAGCGCATTTTACGAATCAGGGTTGATAGTGGCAATAGTTTTTTGTGTGGTTCATTCGCTGACACCTTGAGCATTGAGGTATTTCCCTTTTAGGATGTGGTGGTTCAAATTTTACTATAGTGTTTAATAGACCCTCGATATCGTATATTTCTTTTTGTTGGAAGCAGATTTTAATCCAATATGGAACAATGGGAGTGGTTGTTTTGTAATTGCATCCCATTTTAGCGAGCTCTTCCTTAATTTTATTTAAGTCGGTAGTTTGGTGCATATATGTCTCAAGACAACTCTAAATGACTTATCCGATTTGTTTTGGAACGAATGGAATTGGGTTCCTTTTGAGTCCAGTTCTTGAATTACACGGCTATAGTGAGCAGGTTCAGTGACTCTAACGGTGACATTATATATTTAGAAAATTATGGACGGCATGGAAGTAATGGCTTAAACCTTACATCTTGTTTGATATCAAACAGATTATTCAGAGTTCATCTCGGAGGTATGGTTTCAAATTATAAAACTCTTAACAATGGCCTTCCTCAAGGTTCAATTCTGGTCCCAATACTTTTCAATTTATGTACATCAAACCTTCCGCATACAGCATCTCGGAAGTTTATATACGCTGATAATCTTGGGATAGCTATCCATTATCTATATGATGTCAAATCAGAAAAAGAATCCAAATTGATTTAGGAAATCACCTATATGTAGATTGAGGATATAGGTACTTTAAATAGATAGATCAGTATTGCCCCTCCAATTTTAAGAGGAGAAGCTGCTCGTAAAAGAATTAATAATAATGGACGGCCATAGTTTGACTGTAAATAGTGATAAAAAAAATTTTACATTTCATAATTCTTGCATTGGACGACCAGTGAAAATATTAGAATTTTAAGTGATGAAAAATTATAGTAAAGGAATCTCTCGTGTTCAGCTAATCGGTCAATTGGACTTGCTCAAATATCCGATATGACAATATGGAATCTGACGTCACCAAACTTATGCCATCCAAATTATTGGAAAATATTTACATTTTATTATTACTATATTGCAATAACAACCTCGTCTTATTTTATATCCATTTCATTGAATATCGCGTTGCGGTCAGTAAAGATAAGAAACTTTTTTCATTTAACTTTCCTCTTTCCGCATTTTACATAAAATTCAATATTATGAAATTCGGTATTGTAATTGATGTACCAACTTGGTACTTCTAGGCAATAATAACTATGAAATTTGTTTATCTATTTATAGCTTTCTGTAGATTCGGTTTTGTTGTAAATAAACCCATATACGATAAGCAGTACATTGTGGTAAGATAAAAACTTCAATTAATTTCCACTATCTTCAAAATAATTTTAAATTTCAGGATTTTTTATCGCATTATGGATATTTGGAAAAAGAATTACTTGGTCCAAATCGGAATAGAAATAAAATGTTCATAAAAGATGCAATATCAGATTTTCAACAATTTTCTGGAATCAATGTCACCGGTAAGAATGTTTGATAACTCACATAAAATATTTTTACAATCTTGAACTTCATAATTTATCATCAGGCATTATGGATGATGAGACAATGAGGATGATGAAAATGCCACGATGTGGCGTTAAAGACAATATAAGTCCTCGAGATGTTAACCAATTTGTATTAAAAGGTTTGTTGGCTCGTTTGTTAATAATCTTCTATCTAAAATAATACTTCTATTGTTTAAGGTGGAAAGTGGGAATTACCAAAACTGACTTTTGCCATTCTTAATTATCCGGTAAATTTAAGCAAATATGAAGTAATTGATGAAATCACCAGCGCATTTAATATTTGGGCAAAATATACGAACTTAGGTTTTGTACGAAAAAATCCATCTAAAGGCGTGACCATAACGGTTATGTTTGCAAATTATTCTCATCGTGATGGAAGTCCATTTGATGGTCCTGGAAATATAGTAGGTCATGCATTTCCTCAGGTAAGTGTAAATAAGGAATCTTGCAATTATGAAAAAAGGTTACTTTTAGAATAGCGCGATACGAGGACAAATACATTTAGATATCACCGAAAATTGGACAGCCAATTCTTCTTTCGGTATAAGTTTATATCAAGTAGTTGCTCATGAAGTTGGACACGTTTTGGGAATTGACCACTCAATGTATAATACTTCAATTATGACACCTAACTACAATTACAACGAAACTCTTCGAAGCGAGTTAAGTCCAGATGACATTCAAGCTATTCAAACTCTATATGGAGTAAAACGCAAAAGTATTAACAAAGGTGGCAAAAAATCTGAAAAAGTAAAGCAAGAAGTTAAATGTACAAAATTCCCAAGCCAGTTTTATCGTTTTTCACCAAAAACAAGCGAGTATTTATTTTTTGTTTTTTTTTTATCTAACTCCTGTAAATACAAGCAATAAGCTTTTCTTTTGAGATATTAAATAAGTATATAAATTACATTTTTTATGTTATTCTGAATCTATGCGATAAGTCTTGTTTATATGTCAGGGCTTTGAATGTGAGCAGAGTGCAACCCTGTTCACCAACTGCCAGGTGGATTTTACGAACTTTTGGTAATTTTTGGAAACATTGGGGGGAGGCTCCCCCTCATGGGGACGCCCTGATCACATGATAAGATAACAACATTAAATACTAATACAAACTGTTCCTTTCCACCTGTTCGTTTTACACAGTTAATGCCTATATAATCTTTGTTCATGTTATTTTCTTAAAAAACTTTAAATAAACAATTCTATATTATTTATAAACATTACTTTAGCGCCCCCAAGTAGTCAAATCCATTATCATCATGAACCTGGTCGTACGCTTGTCAAATCAAAACCCATACGTTGTGAAAGGGACCCTCCGTTTCGTAGTAACTAAGTTTTCAAATTTGATAAGAAAATAAAAGTTTTGTATTTTTTGTATTGTGATTTTATAAATTATATCACTCCTTTTATGGCAATAAATTTTTATACTGAAAATAAAATTTGCGTTTTAAAAATAATAGCCGTTCTTAACTGAGAGAATTATATTATTTAACTTAGAACCAAAATAAATAAACAAAATCTATAAAAAAAATGTGTTGCCGAGTTGAGGTTTTGATTTTAATTATAAAAAATAAAATTTCAACCCCTGAACATTGCAATATATTATTTTTTAGGCGTATACTATATTTTATGATATGGTTTATTGTTTCGTAATTTTTTTTCAATTTTTATCAGCCCCCTTTTCTTATATTCTATTATTTTTAAATTATTCAATTATAAACTTTCATACTTGTTCGTGGATCGATCTTACAAACTGCGATATACAAATCTAGTATTCAGTTAATTTAACTACTACCCTACGCTATATTTTTCATTTAGATTAATCTCTTTTCCTATCAGTGTTTTAGGTCGGGTTACTAAAAGTGTCCATAAAACTTACTTATCTATTTTTATCTACTTAAGTTTTCAAAGATTGAATTTTTTAGTTAGTTTAAAAAGAAAGCTCGTAAGAAAGCAGAGTAATGTAAAGTTAAGTATAGAAGAAAATAAAAATCTTTGTTGTTTAAGTTCATTTTCTATTATATCAAGTTGTTTATCTGTTCTGTCGCTGAACTCATCCAACTTATCCGACATCGTTTTATTTGCCTTTTCTGTTAACTTTTCCACATTAGTTTGATGTTTTTCCAATAAATGTGTAATATATTATTCGAGATATATTGTTAAAATTTTTATAAAATATTAAATTTTATCCGACGATAAGGCACATACAGGATATTTGTTTCGAATAATGAATAAAACATGTTTTACTTTTTGTAAACGTAAAAAATAATTTTTAACTTATTAATGTAAAATTTACTTTTGCCATCGGCGAAGCGCAGATATACCATGGAGTATAGATACATCAAGTTGAACAATTCGATAACACAAAATTAAGTTATTTTGAAGTTTCTAGAAAAATACTTACGGTGCAATATAGATTAGAACAACACACATATTTTAATAATGAACGAAAATTTCCAAAAATTACTTGATACTTTTCGATCGAGTAAAATGCTTTTGAAATTTTCTTAACCTCTCGCTCAAAATGCCCCACCTACAGTCTTTTGATTTCGACCGGTAGTTTCTCGTATAAAGGCGTATCCTAGCAAGGCTAGGATTTTACGGGTCTAGCACTTTAACCTGGCCCACAGGTTTTTAGTCGAGTGCTATCATGAAATTATTTTCACTTCTGTGGGGGTGTCGGGGTTAAAAGCTGAAGCTTGCAGGAATGAAAGGTGAGATGGCAATATTCGTAATCCGAAGGTAATCAAAAATAATCACGCGCAAAAGGGCACTATTTAAAAAAAATTAGATAATACTATTAGCAGGAAGCCCATAAAATGACGATCATTTTGATATATAATTTGAAATCATTTTTGTACGAAATGTATTTTTTTTTAATGTTTGAAAACTGAAATTTGTTAAGTCGCTTATGGGAAATCAAATTTTAAATTGCAATTATCTCGGGTCGAACTTGGCAAAAATTTTATAATATTTGACAATATTTATTTATATACGCTTCTATTTCCGAAACGAAAGACTAAATCAAAATTTTTTGTACTTGATAATAGTTGCGCAAATGTGTGGAGAATTGATTAGTTGAAAAATTATAATTTTTGGTTTAATATTAAACACGATATGAAATTATTAGTAACATTTAAAATTTAAAATTTTTAATTCTCTCACTACAAAATCACAATTTCCCACTCCAAATTTGTATTGTACAGCACCGGTCATGAAAAGTGCAGCGGGAATTAGTTTTTCTGAATCATTGAAAATTTGCAATTTCAATGTTTAGAATTAAATTTTGGCTTGGTTTCTTGTTTATTGGAACGTTTATGCCGAATACATTGTTGTGATTTAAAGCCTCTATCCCACCTATGGGATATGCATCTAGCAAGGTAAGCACCCTACCGAAATCTTAAATGTTAAACTTAAACTTGGTACGTCAATAATAAAGAACAGATCAAAGGATCTCAAAGAAGATAAAGAAAAAGTTGGAAAAAATTTAAATATTTGATACCTCGATATATAGCAATATAATATACTGCGAGGGGTTAAGCGGTGATTCCGGTTAATACCACATACTTACCCCTTTTTCTGGGAGTTGTAATCACAACCCACACCTTTATTTTAGAAAAACTGTTTTTGATTTATTATTTTTGGAAACTTAATTTTATTTTACAGCTGCACAAAAAGTAGGGCCAGTAATTATATTTTTTATAAAATATTAAGTTAGCGAGTGGCATAAATATTTTTTTTAAATTATTTAAAGTAATAATTGATTACAACGTCGAAATGCACTTTTTGGTGAAACACAGTTTCTTCTTTTGATTTATTTTAGTAGTGCGTAGAATTGAACCGACTACTGGGGTTAAGAGGTTGCACCTCAACTTGAATTCTTATTATATAATACATAAAAATTGTACTAGTATAATTATGAATAAATGTTTTAAGATAGACTACCGTTTTTTCAAAATGCAACCACTGGGAAGTTATACACCGAACCCATTTAGCTCAGTCCTCCATTTTACAAAAAAATATAAACATAAAAATTATTAAACTCTCGGGGAGGTTAAGTTCAGACTAGCAAGTTGTTTTAATCAAGAACGTAATAAAAGATTTTTTAATATTTCAATTACACATTTTTTTATAATTTTAGTTATAAAATTTTGATACTATCATAAAATTTTAAACAAATTTTATTTTTATTTTACTTTATTAACCGGTTCTGCGTTTCGCTCCATATAAGGCTTGAATAGCTCGAATGTCATCTTGACTTAGATTCCTTCGAAAGGCTGGATTGTAATTATGATAAGGTGTCATAAGTGATGATTTATACATTGAGTGGTCAATACCCAAAGCGTGACCAATTTCATGAGCAACGACTTGATATACACTTGCACCTGATGGAGAACTGACTGTCCAATCTTCGCTACCATCTAAATGTATTTCTCCCGCTAAACTGGTATCCTAGAAGTATTTTTTAAATTTTTAGAATTACAAGATTTTTCATTTACACTTACTGGATAAAATGCATGACCTAGTACTTTTCCTGAACCATCAAAAGGAAATTCATCACCATGATAATAACTTGCAAATCTAACCCTTATGTCCACATTTTCCGACGGATGTTTTCGTACAAAAACTAAGTTAGTATATTTTGACCAAATATTAAATGCACTAGTGATTTCACTAATAAATGTATTTTGGTCTAACCAGTTCGGATAATTAACGATTGCAAAAGTCAGGCTTTGTCGATTCCACTTGCCACCTTAAATAATATTAAACAAATGTTAATAGTAATGTTAATTCATAATATTGAATTAACTAACTTCCTAATCGGAATTCGTTAACATCACGATAGATTATTTTGTCTTTAACTCCACATCGTGGCATCAGCATCAATTTCATTGTCTCATCATCCATCATACCTAATAAATTGTCAAGTTTATTATTTAACAAATTTTTAATATATTTGCTTAAAAATTCTTACCAGTGACATTGATTCCAGAGAAGTATTGAAAATCTGATATAGCATCCTTCAGGTAGTTTTCATTTCTGTTCCTATCTGGACCAAGTAATCCCTTTTCTAAATATCCATAATGTGATAAAAAGTCCTGAAAATTTAAACTGATTTGAAGATGTTATAATTCGGGTTCTTTAAATAAAACTATTTTAGATATTTTAGTCGACTTTATTTTATTAGCTAGACGCCATTACTGCTTGCTTATATTCTGCGTCTGCGTGTTGTATTCTTTTAGAAGATATTTTTCATTACACGCTCTTTTTTTTTACATGAACGATCATCACCTTACAATTACATTTGTATATACAATTTTACAATTTATGTACACAAACTAAAAGAAAATAATTATATCCCAAACAATTAAAATTAAATATATTATAAAATAGTGCATAAAGAAAATAATAAAATTAACCCAATTTCAAATTCAAAAATAAAACATTAACGATTATACTTGCTAATACATTAATCTTTCAGGAGGTTTTATCACTCTACCACTCTTACTACGATATTGACTATTATCATCTATTGTTGGTATTTCAGGAATATGAACAGGAATAGGATCAGGACTACTTATTTTTGGATTAGGACTATCCTCTTTCTTTTCTGGACTTACAGAATTACGACCATTCCAATCTTGTGGATAATAATGATTAAATCTTCTTTGGTTGTAGTTCGAATTTTTTAAAACCGAAGGAGGCTGCGCTAAAATATGTTTCCTATTTCTTCTATATTCCACACCTTCTGAACTCTTAATTATATACGACCTTGGACCATATATCCGGACAATAGTTCCTGGAGACCAATGACTATTTGGCTTATATTTAAAATAAATTTTATCTGTTATGTTTAATTTTGATAATGGCTTACTTGATTTGTCATGATAATATTTAGACTTTTGTTGATTTTCAAATGCTATTCTCAAATGTTTGTTTTTGTTTTCAATTTTTGGACGCAATAATTTATGATTAATTGGCAAATTACAACGTAGTCTACGTGACATTAACAATTGTGCTGGAGACGACATTTCACCTTTAGGTGTATTTCTTAGATGAAGTAATGCTAAATAAGGATCTGTTCTAGCGTGTTGACTTTTGCGAAGTAGATTTTTAATAATTTTCACAGCACTCTCAGCCATTCCATTTGACTTAGGATTGTATGGACTACTCATAATATGCTGTATTTCCCAATCATTTATAAAATCTCGAAAATCCTTGGAAGAAAAAGGCGGTCCACCATCTGTAACCAAAACTAAAGGAATACCATGTCTAGCAAATATTGACTTCATGTGCGAAATTGTATTATAAGCAGTATTTGATGATAATTTTACTAGGTCTATGTACTTCGAGTAGTAATCCACTACGACTAGATATTTTTGTCCTTCATATTCTAAAAAATCTGCACCTACTCTTTGCCATGGTAATGTTGGTAATTCATGTGACATTAAAGGTTCATCGGTGTTTTTTCTCTTATATGTTAGACAAGTTTCACAATTTTCTATCATATGTTTAATTTCCATTGACATATGCGGCCAATATAAAATACCTCGAACTAAATTTTTAGTTCGTTCAACACCCATATGACTAGTATGTATTTTTTGTAGAATACGTGAACGTAATTTTGTTGGAATAATGACACTTTGATTTCTGTAAACTAAATCTTTTATGACGTTGATTTCTTCTCTAATATTCCAAAAATGTTTTGCTGACTCAACTACTAATGACTTGTTTTTAGGCCAACCTTCTGCACAATACCTTTTTAGTGCGTTCAAGGTTTCATCAATTAATGTAGCTTCTTTGATTTCTGACAGAGTTTGCGGAGAAACTGCTAAAGCATTGGTTATCAAATTAACATGAATTGCTATATCTTCATCTAGACAATGTTCTATTTCGGGTAAAGGAGCTCTTGACAACGTATCGGCAACATACATTTGTTTTCCAGGCTTGTAAACCACACATATATCATAAGGCTGTAATTGAAGAAGCATGCGTTGTAATCTACACGGTACAGTAGCCAAAGACTTTTTACAAATTGTCACTAAAGGAGAGTGATCAGTTTCCACTGTAATTGACTGGCCATAAATAAATTGATGAAATCTGATGCATCCAAAAACTACTGCATACAACTCTTTTTCTATTTGAGCATAACCTTGCTGACAAATTGTAAGAGTTTTAGAGGCATAAGCAACTGGTCTTCCGTTTTGTAATAAGGCTGCACCAACTGCACTCTTAGAACTATCCACTGTTATGACTATTGGAGCATTGACATCAAAATGAGATAGTACTGGACTTTGAGTAATAAGAGCTTTTAATTTGTTAAATGTTTCTTGATGATGACATTCCCATTGCCATTGCGACTCTTTCTTTACTAGCTCTCTTAAGTGAAACGTCTCTGTAGAAAGATTTGGAATAAAACTGGCCAAATAAGTGATCATTCCCAAAAAACGTTGAAGACCTTTTTTATCTGTAGGAGATGGCATCTGACATATGGCTTTAATTCTTGATAGATCCGCACTCATACCATGTTTTGAAAAAATGTGACCCATATATTTGACTTGACTAGCGCCAAAATTGCATTTTAAAATATTAAACTTGATGTTAAGTTGACTCGCACGTTCAAGAACAGCTTTTAAATTAACGTCATGAATTTCTTTATTTTCGCCAAATACCAGTAGATCATCCACATATATGCATACTCCAGATAAATCACCAAAACATTCAGTCATTTTTCGATGAAAGATTTCGGGTGCCACACTAACACCAAATGGCATACGATTAAATTTGTAGCGTCCAAATGGCGTGTTGAAAGTTAATAATTTTGAGCTTTCCTCTTCAATTGGTATTATCCAAAATCCCGAATTTGCATCAAGAGTAGAAAACATAGCCGCCCCATTTAATTCTGTTCTTATTTCCTCTAACGTTGGTATTTTATAATGAGAACGTAATAAGGCCTGGTTCAAATTACGGGGATCGAGACAAATTCGTAAATCACCTGATTTCTTCTCTGTTATCACCATCGAGCTTACCCATTCGGTCGGTTCTGTTACCTTGGAAATTACTTTGTCTGCCTCCATGCGTTCCAATTCTGACTTGACTCTCTGGTATAATTTAAAAGGTAATTTTCTAGGAGGATCTATGACTGGTTGACAATTAGGTTTTAGGGATAATTTACATGTAGTTGACAAACATCCAAGACCATTAAATATATGTTGATATTTATCAATTAATTCATTGTATTCCTTGTTATTACTAATCATTTGTACTCGTTTAACTAAACCTAATTTTTTACAAATTTCTAGTCCCAATACAGTTGGACAATCTAAATCTATTATATGAAAAAGAATATTAACTAACAAATTGTTAATTTTACATGATAATATACAAGATCCATAATTAGGTATTTCATTACCACAAAATGATTGTATTTTAGTTTGACTAGGTTTTATCAATTTTTGATTAATATCTAAAGAAGTAAATTGTTTCAAAGACATGCAATTAGCTTGTGCTCCTGTATCTAACTGACCCTTTATCACTGTATTGCCTATAATAATATTTACTAACCACTCTTTTTCCAAATTACCATGTGATGTTGATAACATGCATACAAAATTTGTATCTTGACCTGAATTATTTGCATGACCTTGACTATTTAAAATTTTAACAAATCTTGTTTTACACATTTTTGCAAAATGATTAAATTTTTTACATTTTATGCATTGCTTACCATATGCTGGACACTTATAGCGATGTATTTGTCCACATTTGTAACATTGACGACTGCTACTGCTACTTCTATCTCTTTGACGAAAATGATGACTGTTGGTTGGAGAAGCTGAACGGGAAGATGAACGTGAAGATGTAAAACTAGATGTTCTAGATGTTGGTCGTCTGTTGGTTTGGCTGCTAAAACTGGTTCTAATTGAATGAATCCCTTCGCTTTCGTTACGTTTTTCACTAATTGTTTGTGCTTGCGATTGTGTTAATTCAAGTCGTTTACATATTTTTACAGCTTTTTCTAAAGTTAAATTATCTTCCATTAACAATCTTTCTTTAATTTGGTAATTAGCTTTATTTAGACCACATATTAATACATCCTTAACCAAGTCTTCTCGAAGACTTCCAAGATCACATGATAGACTATAATTTTTTAATTCGGTTACGAAATCATCGATCGATTCATTTTCACGCTGACGTCGTGATAAAAATGTATGTCTTTCAACGGTTATATTTTTCTTTGGTGTAAAATGATTATTGAATAATTTCACCATATCATCAAATTTTATCGTATTAGAATCTTGATTGAATGATTTAAAAATAAATTTACCTTGACCACCGATTAGTGATAGTAAAATTGCAACCTTTCTTCTGTCATTTTCCATTTCTAGACCTGTGGCAGTTAAATATAATTGAAACTGCTCCATCCATTCCGACCATTTGTGGTGTTCATTTCCATCTATTTGTAACGGAGGAATATTTGGTTTTATATCAATTATCCTTGGACACACATTCGGATTTGTTGCATTTGGCGTTGACATTGTATTTATTGTTTGATCTAAATCACCTACACCACTGTCACTTGTCGTTTCTATCATTACTTTTTTTTTAACACATGTGCAAAATTTTAAGACGGAATTTCAAACTTTTACTTTATTAAGTACAAACGATTAATTATTTCTTTATAAATCACTTCTGACACCATGTTATAATTCGGGTTCTTTAAATAAAACTATTTTAGATATTTTAGTCGACTTTATTTTATTAGCTAGACGCCATTACTGCTTGCTTATATTCTGCGTCTGCGTGTTGTATTCTTTTAGAAGATATTTTTCATTACAGAAGAGAAGAAAAGTTTTTTGGAAAAATTGAAAGTTGACTTACCTCAATGTACTTTTCAATGTGTATGGGTTTATTTTCGACAAATCCAAATGTACAGAACGCTATAAATATATAAATAATTTTTATATTTATTTTCATTATAGATACTAAGTTGATGCATCAATTAAAATGTTGATATCTCAATGAAGCTCAGGTTTTCACAAATTTTTTAAGATCGCTATTTGGGTATTTATACAAAATTTGGAATGATAATGTAAAAAATTATCTAAATCGACCGCAATGTGGTATATAATATTATAATGAATTAAATTCTGATAAAAAAAAGTCCGTTTTTAGTTAAAAAACTCTAATATCTTAAATAAAAAGGTTTGTATTACCTATATTATGATATGAATTTTCCCCTATGCCTATGTTTCCAAAAAGACGGTTGTTGTAGGGAAAATTGCAAATCTTAAAGAAGTACCCGGCTATTATTGAATTTTTTTATTCCAAAAATGGAACGAGACTTTGCACATGGCTCTTATCACACGTGAACGGCTATCATAAACGTGTGCCCTTTTGTAAACTGATAATTAATTTTTTAGTTAAAGGTAGAGGTCAAACTGAGCCTTCTCCGCAGTCACTCCAGCTTCCATTTAAACCAACTTCTAAATAATTATCCAAACCAAATTCACCCAAAATCATCAACAAAATTCAGTTAGCAATCCAAACAATTAAACTCAATTACAAAATATCACTTTTTTTTCTCACAATTAAACAACTATCATTCAAAACGATTCCGCTACAAATCTAACATTCAACACGTAACAAAGAAACACGACAATATATTGTAATGCAAAGGAATAAGAAATTAAAAATAAAATTTTATAAACTTCGCAAATTAATTCGCATAACGCAAATTATTTTAAAGTGGAGGGTTTAATATCTTATAACTAATTAATTAATTTCAAAGAAAATAACAAATTGATTAAAATCTTCTAATTTAATTTTGCAGTTAGTTTTAATTTCAATACAAAATTGTCAATTTTAATATTTCTTCTTACGAAAATCAAAACTTTCATCGTTTCTTATCAGCAATCACTCCAAATTTCCTTTAAAACCAAATTTCATTCAAATTCATCCAACAACAAAATTCAATTCGCAATCCAAAAATAATTAAAGTCAAATTCAAAATTAGCACTTCTATATTGAATGTAAATTTCGGACGTCCGTTTTTTCGTTCAGCACGAAAAAACATATGGCGACCAGGCACGATAAGGACAATGAAAACGGATTAAAGAAGAAGCGGTGGAGATTAATAATGTTATAATGTATCTTGCAAGGTAGAATGTTATATTAGGGAAACTTTTGTAGCGGGATTATTAAAACAGTAATTAATAAATATATTGAAAAAATACATAGTAGTAGATATTTTACCGTTACAAGAGACAAAAGAAAATGTCATAATATACATAGAAAATTACACCTTTTTCAAAAGTGGTGGAAAGGATAGAAGAATGGGAACTGGTTTTATGGTAAGCGAAACGAGGAAATATGTGGTAATTGGTTTCAAACCAATAACGGATAGAATGTGGGTACTGAGAATAAATGGTCACAATAGAAAGATAAGTTACAGAACGATTTTATATGAATTATTGGAGAACGAGTATGAAATAAATAATACCAAAATATGATATTAAAATAATAGTCGGTGACTGGAATGCAAAGTTCGGGCCAGAAGAAGCATTATTAAACAAGTGTATTGAAGGAGGAATTGGAAAAGTTAAGTTCTTTTATAAAATTAATTACATTGAATCGTTATTATATAATAATTTGTGAAATGGAAAAATCTCACAATGGTAAACCTCAAACCTCTTCCGCCACTATTTACAGAAACGTTCATTGCAGTATGAACAATTTATTTATTTTGAATTGCAATTTAAACTGAGAACTACATAATTATTATTATGTATTTAAAACTCAAAAACTAAACAATTTTGGACAGCATTCGCGAATTTCGGACAACAACGGTTTCGCGATAATAGATAAATCTTTGGTGGGGGTGCTGAGTTGACGTCAAGCTAGCACCCCCACCTCGAAAAAATGACTTTTTTTTTTAAATTAAGTATGCCATAATTATGGACTAATTATGGATTAATTTTGGACAGCATTCGCGAATTAGTAAGGCTTTTATACGTTTTATTATCAATTGATCCCCTGTCTTTCATTTCTACGAGAAATTTTTTTCCTTTTTTTCCATGGTCGGGCTATATGAGTGATGAGTGATTAATAGCGTGAGTAATAGATACTTTATAATTACTGGTAGTACGGGAGATATAATGGTTCTTGCTTCAAATCGGGGAATCCCGGCCATAGCCAATATTTATAATATTAATTTTATATTTAATATTATCTATGACTGGAATAAATGTATATTCTCAGAATTAAAAAGTTGACGTGAGATTTTCATTAATCCCCCCAACCCATTGGTGAGATTTAGTGAGATTTTGCCGGACCCTCCCCCCAATTTGACCTCACGTAATTAATGGACGCCCTCTAATTGTATTCAGAATAAGAAGTTATTTTTTTTAATAAAAACATTATGTTAGTATTTGCAATGTTAAATAATTAAAATAATTTCGCCCTACGAAGTTTTATTATTTTTCCATAATTCTGTGGCAAATTGACAAAAGAGAATAAGTCTCATTTTGTAAATATTCAGGTGAGGTAAAAGAAGTTCAGCGTATATTCTTGTAACATATATGTTACATATATATGCTATAGCATTTTAAATTTTTGTCGTGGTACGTCTGTGTACAAAAGGAGGGGGGTATTTAAACATTAAGTTTGAAATTTTATTTTATTTATATTATAATTTAAAAATTCGCGCTATCTGGCGAACCTGAGTGAATTTAAGTGAATTTAAGTGAACAGATGATTATGTTTAATATTTGATATATTTTAAGTTAAAAATTGGAAACAGGAGAACTAGAAGCTGTAGGTGTTGATTAAAAGATAAGGTAAAGATAGACAAAACGTGAAATTTTGATCGATGATTTGGAATGAATTTAATGGTACTCAAATTTTTACACAATATTTGAAATAAATCTAAAGGAACGACGGAGTTTAAATGATAAGAGGACATGCATATCAGCATAAAATTCTATTTAACGTTCGATTTTTAAAAGGTTAAAACTAGCCGGACAAAATTATAATGGGAGAATTGTTTTTCCGGTAAAAAAACAAAAAATAATAAAATTTGAAATCAGTAAAATCACGTCTATTACGTACAGTAACCTAAAGAACCTTTAATGTGCCCAAATATTTAAACTAAATTTTTAGTATTAAACTGAACTTCTTTGAGCTCCCCTGAAAATTTACAAAATCAGACTTATTCCATTTTGTCAATTTGCCACAGATTCGTCCATAATCATAGAAAACTTAATTAAAAAAAAAGCCATTTTTTCGAGGTGAGGGTGCTAGCTTGACGCCAATTCAGCACCCTCGCCAAAGATTTCTCTTTTGCCGCGAAACCGTTGTTATAAAAAATTCGCGAATACTGTCCAAAATTACTGTATACTTTATTTTAAAAAAAGTCATTTTTTCGAGGTGGGGGTGCTAGCTTGACGTCAACTCAGCACCCCCAACAAAGATTTATCTTCATCGCGAAACCGTTGTTGTCCGAAAATCGCGAATGCTGTCCAAAATTAGTCCATAATTATGGCATACTTAATTTTTTTTAAAAGTCATTTTTTCGAGGTGGGGGTGCTAGCTTGACGTCAACTCAGCACCCCCACCAAAGATTTATCATTTATCGCGAAACCGCTGTTGTCCAAAATTCGCGAATGCTGTCCAAAATTAGTCCATAATTAGTCCATAATTATAGTATAAAAAAATTTCTATTTTGAAGAGGTGGGGGTGCTAGCTTGACCAGGGTAACTATGAGGGAACCACCTGTAGAGCCGCACGGGTAAAAATTTTAACGTTAATTTTTGTATGCGATGTAATTTGACATTTATTTAGAAATAAAGCTTTAAAGTTATCAGGGCATTATTAAGATGTCATTTTTCCTGAAAATTCGTCTTTCGACGAATAATAAAACTTATATTATAGAGAATTTAAAGTTTTTATCATTTGTACAAAAAATACTCAAATAGTGAAAAATTTGTGAAAATCTGAGCTTCGTCGGGATATCAACATTTCAATTGATGTATCAACTTCGTCCTTCTAATGAAAATAAACACGACAATTATTTATATCTTTATAGCATCCTGTACATTTGATTTTGGCGCAAATAAATCCATACACGATGAAAAGTACCTTGAGGTAAGTCAACTTTAATGTTTACCAAAAAAATGCGAAGTATTTTCTTTTCCGTAAGTAAGTTTAAAATTTCAGAACTTTTTTTCGCATTATGGATAATTGGAAAAGGGATTACTTGGTCCAGATAAGAACAGAAATGCAAAATACAAAATACAAAGGATGCTATATCAGATTTTCAATAATTTTCTGGAATCAATGACAACGGTAGAAATATTTTTCGTATTTACATAAAATTAAAAAATTATTAGCCAGCCATCAATATAATACAAAAATACAAAAGCAATGGAAACATTAGGCGAACCAAATTTCAACCAGACTTAAAATTTTCAAATAACTTTAGTTTTGAAATGCTTATTATTTTTTGAGTTAGAGCGTGCCCAAATTTGATTTTACATACAGACATTTTTTTATGTAAAAAATGATCGTTTCCAGCTTCTGAGACCCAAATCGTATAAATTGTGGTAATATAATTTAATATTACGATATTAAAATATTATTGGCTAGGAACATAAGAAAGTTGTATGTTAAAACTTTTAAATAAATTTTATTAGATTAATTACAATTAATCTCTTAATTACAAATTAATTACAAGTTTATATTTTCTTCGTTGAGCTTCTTTCAAAATCAGTGGTATTGTAACAAATTTTTATAAATTTGTTATGCATTGAGACGGCCCTGTCCTTTTCGTGTTTATCGGTTTGCAAGATAGGGAAGACCTGGGCAAAAGCGATATGTTTTTAAACGCTTGAATACGTGAACTTAACTTTCACAAAACAATTTTTCGTTTTATGTTTTTTTCCTCAATCTCGTCGTGATTTTTTGGGTAAGCTCCTGTTTATTCGTTGCGGTAGATTTTGATTTTTGCTCTTTTTGTAGGAAGCACCTTATCCTGATTTCATTTGTTATATGTGGCATTTTATAACCATCTGTTGGAATCGCAATTATTTTATCCATTCATACTATATTTTTTTATTTGTCTCAAATCGCCGGCTGCTGAAGTTTCCGTGGATAAGGAGAGCCGCAACAATTTTTGGAGGATTTCCGTTATATCTATTCATCATACTCCAATTGTTCGGGTGCCGGAGCCGAAAAGCGTTGAAGAGAATTTTATTGGACTGAAAAAACCTGTGAGCGGAAAGTATCACTCTATAAGGTCGATTTTTGTTAATTTTCCTGTACCTATACTGGGTAAGTGCTCTATTTAACCTTTTATCCCACTTGTTAGGTTGAGTGCAGTGTCATTTTCTTTATTGTCGTCACTGTTGGGTGATTTTTGTTTCTACACCTTTCAATATTTTGTTTGAGTCGTTAAACATCACTGAAAAAGCAATACTGTGCGATAACGATATACTTGTTTTACATTTTTGGATCTCCCTGGTATTTGGAGTAATAAATACTTTTTAGGTTACGTGGTGTTTTCTTTTTGGGGAGCTATCTACTTGCAGGATTCTTAGTCTTTCTTCCGCAAGATACAGCTAGTTTTTTACACTATTGGGTTTCCTCATAGAAAGAAAAGCTGATTTACCACCTTGAGAAGAGAGTTGAACTCGCCCGCATGGGAAGGTTCAATTTTCGTTTCAAAATTTCATCAGAATTTTCTTGTGAATGTTGAGATATCACTGTGTAGAATCTTGGCTTCACATTGGATATGTGACGTGATGTCTCATGTTCACGATCTCCTAAGAACTTTACTAAATTGGAACCTTTCCCTGCATCAGGACAAATACTTTTATTGGTTGCGGTGGAACCTATTGAGGATTGTGAGAGTAACAGATATTCAATAATATCTTTTTGAAAATAGAATATTATTTATGATATTTTCTATTTCAACAGACGCAAATCTTGCACACCAATTCTTCTTTCTGTATCAAACTTTTGCAATTTCTTAAAACTTCCTTTTGCTATTCTTAGGATCTTGCTCAATAAATTATTTTTGCCATTTACTCCTTGAATGGCTATTCAAAAAAAATTGTTAACCTCTTACGGCCCAAATTTCGCCCATAGGTAGATTTTATTTTTTTATTGCTTATTTAGGTTCAAATGTAATTAATAAAATAGTTGATGATATAAAAACATATTTTTTTATTAAAACAAAAAAATAAATTAAATGTTCCAAATATGGAACAATGGGCTACAAATGAAATTCAGTAAAACAATTTCTTACCTTTGTGAAACATAAATGCACATATTGCATTTTTCACAAAAAGTTGAAGTTTTTAACCCACAATAGGGTTTTTTACACCTTTGGCGTTTTTCTTTTTCAAGTGGAAAATGACCCAGTTTATCAGTACGCACATCGAAGGTAGGAATCGATTTTTTAGCGTTTTTCCTCTTCTTTTCTTGATATTCTTGTTCAACATTTCCAGTACTACTGGGTCTACCTCTTTTTTTCTGGATTTCTTTCCCTTCTCCCATCAAACAAAGTGCCTCCGCTACCTCTGCTCTAAAACCCAAAGAATCTAAGATTATCCTTTTTATGCATTCAAAATTTTATCACGTCTGCTCTGTAGCGCAGCCATCCATTTACAATAGCTAAATCAATTAAATGAAAAAATATCTATAGATACCATTTCTTACTTTTTAAACTTAGTCTATAGTAAGATATCAGTCCATCCAACAAATTTACTCCCCTCATAAAATTATTATATTGTTTATTCATATATTGTCGACAAAGTTCTGTTCTGCATTTAGTATTACTATCAAATCGCTTCACCATATCAATTGGTTGCGATCCACAAAATGTGCTAACAAGACACACACTCTTGTTATCAAACCTCTGCAATGCTCGGATTTCTACGTTATATACAATTGTCTTATGTTCTTCATAATGTGCCTCTACCTTCCTTTTTCATTTCTTTATCATTTTTCAATTGTAATCCAGGAAGTCCATCTTTTCGCACAGTTCCTAAGCTTGGTATTCCATCTTTATAAAGAGCCACAACCAAATTTAGAGAAGTAAACCAGTTGTCGAAAAACAGCAAGTGATTCTGATTGTTAGGTATTGAAGCTGCTAGGCGGAGAACAATATTACTACTAGCCCCGATTTCTTAATTCTCTCTCACACCAGACCGGTGCTTATAGTTGAAGAAACCTGCTCAATTATTATTATTACCATAATATTTCAATTTTTGTAAATTATTCAGAAGGCTTATTCTGTATCTTGGAGATATCTCTTTTCGGTGCACACTGTCTCGTCTAATGCACTTACGCATTGCCTCTTTAAAAAAAAGACAGTGTCTCTATAACAGTGGTGGTCAACCCAAATGATCTTCCGGGCCATTTTAGAAATGCACCATAACACCGCAGGCAATATATAAAATTAATGTATCCCAATAGTAGATTTAGATGCACTATAGACATTTTTTTAAATATTTATTATTAAAAAAATATATTTTGTAAAAGTGTGATGAATCTCGCGGGCCGAAAACATGTTCAAGATGGGCAGTGGGTTGGCAACCCCTGCTTTATAGATTAAGTTTCTTTATGGGAGAAAGAAAATTACACTAATAAGTTCGTTTAGAGGTTAAGAGAATGAGGTTAAATTATAAGGGAGAAGTTAAAGTTACGGAAAAGATTATTTAGAATTAAATATTCTAAATATTTCATTTTTATAAAAGAAGTTGACTGCGCTGTTAATTTTATTAAGAAGCCGGGCAAAGAAGCAAATTTGAAACTAATTATCGTATGATATAATATAAATTACGTGAACCTTTTCTGTATAAAAACCATTTAAATATTATTTTATTCATTATCAAGTTTTAAAAAGCTCCATATTATGTATAAAAAAAGTCTGTTTCAAGATAAATGGACTTCAAAAAAGTCTTAATATTAATTTATACAAATTTATTGAAACACCCTATACATTATAATAATTATGTAGTTCTCAGTTTAAATTGTAATTCAAAATGAATAAATTGTTCATAGTGCAATGAACGTTTCTGTAAGTAGTGGCGGAAGAAGTTTGTGAGATTATTCCATTTCCGAAAAATTATAAAATTATTGAAATTATTAATCAGATTTTATAAACGTTTTCAATTTATAATTAGTTATGATTGATTTAAAAATTATCGCAACTTAATCTGTTTTTACACAATTATTGGTTTATTAGAAAAACTGTAATAATAAAAAAAAATATTGAAATTTACAAACAATAAAGTTTCGGATCTGTTTTGGTTTCAATTTCAAAACATGTTTCATATTATTTACGTTTTCAACAAAATTCTTCAATATCTTGAAGAAGGAAGATTTCCATTTGGATTTTTTAAGTATGACGGTCTTAACTTGATCGTCACTGATGGTAGGTAAAGCATTGCAATTACACTCTGTTTATCTTCGGTTTTCATTTTTGATATTTAAAACATCAGGAATACACGATGTATCTTCTGGTTTCGCTTTCAAATTAACCCAATCTCGACTCATTTCATGATTCTCGCCTGGTTTACTTTTTCTCTTCAATTCCGAGTGTAAAGAGTCACTCTTTTCTGGCACCTGTTTATAATATTTTTTGTTTATCGAACAGTATAGGCCTGTACTGGATTGAAAGGGCTGTGAATACGTAAGAAGTCGTTCTCATGGTTTAGGGTTACAGAAACTGTTCTGAGACTGCTGGCCACGTTCCAATCCTGCAATGGACCGAGACCGCTGTAACGCGTGAACGGGTTCAACTGGTTTAGGGTTCGAGTAACTTCTTCGAGATTTCTGTTCACGTTCCGAAGTTTTCTTTGGGGTACTCCCTCCAAGTGGGAAAGATTTTACCAAAACTGGAATCATACTTTTGCGTAAATTATTACCATCCAATTGCAACTTGGAACTTGATTGTTTCATGGTTCTGATTTTTCTTTCTTGCAATAAACTGTAATTACAAATGTTAAAATTAAGTTCTTCTGTTCAGCTTATATACACAATAAGTGTACAGAATTTCTATTCCGTTGGTATACACGGATAAATTTAATCTGATTAGACTTAAATTTTGAACCACTCTGTATTGAATGTTATGGGCGATTATTAAAAGTATTTTAAAATTCAAAATTTGAAATTTTTCTCTGAGAAATGAGAATCTAAAAAATTTCGTTACATTACCCCAAATTGAAGAGTGATTTCTCAATTCACTCTCACAGCAGTACCAGCGCTTGGAGATGAAGGAACCGGTACAAACTGGTGTAACAGCCGTAATGAGAGGGAAGTTCTGAGTATTTCTTGAAAGAAAAAGCAGATCAGGTCTGTCTGGTTTACTGAAACCGAACCGCAGAACAAATAACTTAGCAACAAAATAATTTTAAATAATCAATTTATTTATTTATTTATTTACTGTTAAACCTTTTTGCAAAATATATACATAATTACAATAGATATGAGCTAATACAAGAATATAAAACATATTATTAATTAATATTAAGATCAGTGCTCCATAGACGCTTTTTGAAGATGGCCAATGAGGGGATGAATAGATTAAACATTGGATCACCACTTGCATGATTTGCTAATCTAGTCATCCTATCCACTGGACCGTGCCTGCCATAATTTGCTGCATAATTTGGGTGCTGGAATAATTCCTGCCACAATCTACCACCATTTATCCACAATAACCGTCACAGAGAGAAATGATAATTCAAATAATACTTATAAGTATAAAAAGTAACCTGTATTATATTATTATATCTTTTTTATTTTATTAATAATTTTTTTACACATTTGATTATTTGAATTGATTTGCGTTTTGTAAATTACCTTTTAATTTAATTAATAAATTACGACTGCGCCAATTTATTGCAAACACAATATAATTAATATAACAATACCTATTTTATTATTCACCTGGGAAACACTATTCTAGTAACTAGTAGGTAAGGCGGCCAAAGTGTAATATTAATTTTAAAAAGGGGGGCTTTCGCCTTATCGCATCTAGAGATTGGGATAACTTCTGGCGCCCCTTTCTGACTTACCATTATACAATTTACATTTAAAAAAGATCATGCTGACCCTACGCTGAGAGGGCTGCCGATTTCCGGGTATTTACCCGAAATGCGGGTAATTTGATGAGAAGTCGGGTAATCTGTGGGTATTTTAATATGCGGGTATTTTCGGGTAATCGATCACTTTCGATTTAATTGGCCAATTTTTTTCTAAATCCCGGGGACAGCATCCAGAAAAATTGTGTAAAAATACAAATCAACCTAGATTCAGCCCTGCTCAACATTGTCCTCAAGCTTATAAACCACGTGCAAATTGCAAAATTGCCAACTATAAAATATTAAATATTGTTATTTACCACGTTTACATGCAGCCATTAAGTCGACCTGAGTCGGCGCGAGCTAGTTAGTCCTTTCATGTATACACTCAGGTAGGCCAACCTAATCCGTCAGGCAAACCTAAGTTAGGTCGAGCTAAAAACGTGGGCTAAGACGTTACCTCGAATTTAAATTTGAATGTATACGGCTTAGCTCGAACTAAGCGCAATTGTACCAACTATTTGGTGGGTTAATAATATGGGTTATAATAAATATTCTGTTATTATAACTACTTGTTGACGCTTTTCGAATCTTAAAGATTAGGTATACTTATGTTTGGTGTTGTTGAATATTTTTGCAATGGAAAAGAAGGAATTAGAAAATAAAAAATTTAGATTAACTGGAGATAATGACGACGTTAGAAATGATTTAGTTGGTAACACCGCTTTCAGTTCGAACTAACTAATTGCATGTATACACCTGTTTGTAAAACTTAGAAGCGAGCTAGCTTAGATCGATCTAACCTTAGGTCGACCTAACGACCGCATGTAAACGTGGTAATAGTCAGTGGTCTGGTTTAGCTGTTGCATCATACTTCACAGGATCATTTCTGTAGTAGTAAATTGTATTAGTAGTTATCAGTGTTAACAGTGAACGCAATTGTAAGTGGCAAAATGGAAGAAAACGAGGAAAACTCGGATGGAACTAAGAAGTCCTTAGTAATGGAAATAGAGGAGTACCTAGCAGACGATCCCATGAAAACCGAAGTTGCAAAAAAGGAATTATTCAAATGCTTGACTAAGCGAACGAGCAGCGAAATAAACAGTGAAACCGAACTCAGTGAACCATTACCGAAACGTGTATATAGATCAGAACCGCAAACCACGTTAGCTGACAAAACGAAGGAATTATTTAAATGTTTGTCAAAACGAATCAGTGAGAACGATTTCAGAAAACCATCACCAAAACATGTGCGTAGACCAAGAACTCAGCCACTAACAAAGCCGGTAAGTCTAACAAATAAATTTAATATTCTACAAGAAAGCGCTACCAAAGTGAGCAATTTCACGAAAGGCCCAGAAAATTATTCAAACGAAAATAATAATGTAATTACCGATCCACAACCCGCTACAAAAAAGAAATTTACGCCACCACCAATAGTCATAACGGACAAGGTAGAAAGTCACAAAGAATTTCGACTACTTATTAACAATTTCGTAAAGAAAGGTTTCCATGTTAGATACAATAACAGAGCCGTGTACGTGTACATTTATGACTTCGATGAATGGGCAATCTTCAAAAGCCATCTAGCCAACAATGAATCACAATTTCACTCATACACCCCGAAGAACGCCAAGTCCCATGCGTTTGTACTCAGAGGTCTCAGCTACGACACAACCTCTGAAGAAATAATGGAAGAAATGGAAAATAAAACGACAATACAGGTCCAGAAATGCTACAGGATGAATGGAACCAAATATCCAGCTTTCCTAGTAATAACCAACAACGAAGTCACCGAAAAAGTATTAAACGCAACAGTCAGAGGCCTACTGGACGTTAGGGTAAGATGGGAAAGGCATGTTAATAACAAGAGAATAATTCAGTGTCACCGCTGTCAAGAATGGTGTCACGCCACCGAAAACTGTTACAAAAAGCCGAAATGTCTCAAATGTGCAGGAGATCACTTAACCATCAAATGCGAAAAATCCGAACAAATACCAGCAAAATGCGCAAACTGCAACGGCGAACACCCTGCAAATTATACAGGATGCCCAACATATATGAACATCTTATCACGAATTGAAGAGAATAACAAAAGCAATCACCAAAATTCTAAATCCTATAACCACAATGCAGCAGATTTCCCAGGAATAAGGCCAAAATACATCCCCGCACCAATCCCTGAAGTAAATGCTTGGAAATATCCTCAACACTCAAATCCACCAAATCAGCCAATAACAAGACAGCAAAACCAAGCAAGAACAACACCGACAGAACCAAATCAAAACCATACACAAACAACAACAAACCAACCAATAGCGCAACAATCTAGCCAAATATTCAACCAGAATCTAACTGAACAAAACAATAACGAAGACTTCAATTTCTCAGAATTTGCAAAAGTAGCCGACGACATAAAATCACACACAAACCTAAACGAACTGTTACGAGCGATGAAAGATTTCAACACAATGTTAAAAGCATCTCAATCACAACAAGCCAAACTAACCGGATCGCTTCAGTTTTTTCAGAACTTGCAAAAATACAAATTCTAAATTGAAAGTAGTAACGTGGAACGCAAATGGTATCAAGGGCAAAATGGACGAAGTTAAAACTTTTCTAAGCTCGAAAAAAGTCGACATACTCTTGCTAAACGAAACGAAGCTAAAAAGTAAGAGCAGTTTAAAATTCTCAGGATACGTTGTTTATCGAAAAGATCGAGCAAACGATGTTGGAGCCGGTGGAGTGGCAATAATAATTAAACAAGGAATACCACATTCTCCCATAACGATGGACGATACTAGCATCGAAGCTATTGGAATTAAATTACAGGATGACAAATATATAATTGCAACTTACAACAAACCGGACCAACCAATTAGAAGAACGGATTTGGACAACATATTTAACATAGGAAATAAAGTTCTAGTTACTGGGGACCTAAACTGCAGACACTCGAGTTGGAACTGCAGAACAAACAATACAAATGGAACATACCTACACGACTACTCATCCCAAAATCACATAAAAATCCTATATTCAGATTCACCAACTCATCATCCCCCAAACGGAAATACCCCTTCCACAATAGACATTCTTCTCAATAAATCTCTCACTGGCATAACTCATCCTGTTTCGCTACCCGAACTATCCTCCGATCGAGTTCTTCCTCAATACCGAAATAAAGCAAATTCATGCACGGAAAATCACTACTTTCAAAAATACCGACTGGAATAAATTTAGACAAGATCTGAACCGGCTCATTCAAATAAATCAAACCATAACAACCGAAGAAAAACTAGACGAAGAAATAAAATTATTAACTACGAACATCACCAAAGCCAAAGAACAAAATAGCAAGAAAATCACCATCGATCCTAGCAAATACCCCATCCCAGAATCCATCGCTCAGTTAATAAAGGAAAGAAATGATTACCGTAAAAAGTGGCAACGCAGCGCAAATCCAGTCTTTGCTCAACAGATGAACCAACTCAACTACGAAGTAAAACGCCAACTAGCCCAACACCAAAACAAGAAATGGACCGATTTGTTAACTTCAGCAAAGCCTAACGACAATTCCCTCTGGAAGCTAACCAAGTCTCTTCGCAAGAAATACAAACCCATACCGGCTCTCACGAACAGCAATAACGAAACAATAACGACAAATAGAGATAAAGCAGAACTATTAGCTAAATCGTTTCAACACATACACGAATCAAACAATATCCAAAACACAAATCAACAACAGCAAATAACCGAAAGCGTTCGCAATTACCTCAATCAGCCGATCCCGCATAACAACAAACAGCTCGCAAACCTCCTAACATCTCCATGCGAAATCAAGATTCTTATTAAAAAATTAAAGAACAAAAAGGCACCCGGCCCTGACCAAATCGAAAACATCCTCATCAAGAATTTATCCAAAAAGGCAATAGTCCAATTATGTTACATAATTAACGCGATCTTCAAAATACAATATTTCCCAACCGACTGGAAAATAGCAACCATCATCCCTATTCCAAAACCCAATAAAAACCCCAACAATCCCAAAAGTTACCGTCCAATAAGCCTCATATGCAACTTGGCAAAACTAACCGAAACTATAATACGAAATCGATTAGAAAAAGAAGAAATCAAGCTAAAAATTGAAAATCCATACCAATTCGGCTTCAAAAAAGGACACAATACCACACTGCAAATTACAAGAATAGCCAACGATATAATTACCAATTTTAACAAAGACAACACAACTGTAATGGCACTGCTTGACATCCAGAAAGCATTCGACAAAGTATGGATCGAAGGTCTCACGTACAAACTAATGACATATAACTTCTCCCCGCTCCTGGTGAAATTACTGAACTCGTACCTGAACAATAGAACGCTCGCTGTCAATGTCGATAATGCCAAATCATCCGCCAAACCAATCGAAGCTGGAGTTCCCCAGGGCTCCGTTCTAGCCCCGAAGCTATTCCAACTATATATCAACGACCTACCGCTCTTCCAAAAAACCAAAGTAGCCCTTTACGTTGACGATACGGCTATCTATGCACATTCGTTTAGTGCCGAAGTGGCCAACAAACAAATCCAGATCCACATGCACATGTTAGAAGAATATTACAAAAAATGGAAAATCTCGATAAATTCGGAAAAGACGGAACATATAGTTTTTGCAAGAAAGAGAAAATATACAAAAATATTTGCTCCTCTACGAGTTAACCAACACAAAATATCCTCAAGCGATAAAGTCAAATATCTGGGGGTAACATTAGATTCGCGATTAAACTTCAAATCACACATCCAACAACGAAAACGAATTGCGTACGGCAACATGGGTTCGATAATGCCCCTACTCAAGAGTGAACAAATGTCGCAAGACAACAAAATGCTCCTATACAAGTCAATTATTAGACCCACCATAACCTACGCCTCACCAGTATGGTGTAGCATATCGAACAAAAGCATGAAACCACTCCAAATACTACAGAACAAATGCCTAAGATTAATAATCGGATCGAAAAGGAATACAAGAATTGAGACCCTACACGAAGCAACCAACACCCTGGTCGAAATGTTCCCATGGGTACTACCTAATGGGGAGGTACCCATGGGCACAATTGGGCCACCCATGGTCACATCCCCATTGGGCATGTGACCATAGTGATATGACCATGGTTACATCCCCATTGGGCACGTGACCATGGGTGGCCCAATTGTGCCCATGGGTACCTCCCCATGAAATTTCCAGTGATCATGGTCACATCCCTATTGAGTATGTGACCATTTGTGCTCTAATTATTACCATGGGTACCTCTCTATTGTGTTTGTGTACACGTATCACGTTCTAACACCAAACCATCAACTTTCTGGAAAGTAGTCTTCTTTTGTATTAGTGTTCAATCTAACTATCGGTAGTTAGTAAAACTTTCGAATACTTTTTTTAGTTACCTACCTACTACAAAAACTTAACAATTACTTCTTAGTTACTAAAAACTTGGCTAAAAAGACAATTTTAAAAGGATCCGAAGCTCAGATAATATTTATTCTATTAACAGAAATAAATTGATTATTCGATAATTTTTATTCGGTAGTAAAACAAAATCTTGTTACTATCGATAGTACCTACCAATCACTATAATAATTACTATTAATACGAATATTCGAAATCATGAAAATTAAACTTAAATAATTCGTATTCTTTAACTAGATCTTTATCGATACTTGTCGATGCTGTCATCTATTGCTAATTCTGTGGTAAATATCTATTATGTCAAGCAAATTTAAACTCATCGACAGTGAGTCAAAGAATAAAACTTACTAACTGTAGATTAACAATTATTAATAAAGAACAATCTGTGTTGACATCACAAGTTACTAGAATACGAATTTTTATAGTGTCCGATGAATTAAACACTTCACGATTTGATGAATTTAAAACAAAAGTTTAGTAAATCGAAGTACAATATAGCCAATCGTAAACTAGTTGTTGTCTCATTGCAAGTAAGTTATTCGTGTAGTCGAATTTTCATGTCATAAGGTACTAAATATAACAATTTTCACCCAACGTAAAATATAATGTTGCATGTTTCATTATCTAAAAAAAGGTAATTAATACCAGGTGTAGTAAACAAAATTATTTCTTATAATTACTTCATATCCACTATAGAACAAATCTTGTAAATAAGTGCGATTGTAGGTTAAACGTGGTTAAATGTATCTAAATGTAACAAAAATGATTATTTTCAAAATTTGTATTAATTCTACTTACTTTTATACGAATAATGTTGACAATAATTTATTCACTAAATTTTTATCAAGATTTATAATATAATTATTCTAATATTTTCCAAAAAATTAACAAACAATAATAACGTTTGTCTTGCACCTTGCACGTGTTTGAGGTTATAATATCTTCAAAGTTCAAATTTTACAGTGGCGTTGCAAGTGTAAAAATACATTGCAAGAAATTGCATATTTGCAATATTTTCACTTCGATCCGAATGCGATTAAATTATTTCATAAAAGCTTTTTAGTTTTAAAACATTTTTAATAATAATTAGTTGTTAAACTGCGGCTCAGTTGTACTAATTCAAAAAGTTTCGATTAACCAATGAAAAATGTAGAAAAGCTGTTTTTTATGAATTATCGTAAAATAACTACTATAATTATAAATATTACAGAACAACCTGCAACTGAACATCTATTTAATTCATTAATTAATTCTGTTACTAATTTTTTATGAGAAATATACAATTTAATTTAATAATAATTTTAACACAGGAAATTCAACAAAATTGTAACCAAGTACAAATAAAACATTAAAACTTCTTAAGAACTCCCAAATTGAACATTTTTATGTTTTAATTCTATCTAAGTCATTTTATAAAATTTCCTAATTTTTACAATCGAAATCCTCAACAAAAATCTAACCACGTGCAGATGAAATTTATCGAAAACCTTTACATAATATTGTATATTATGTATTAATATAATATTAAAGCATTTCCTATAGTTATAATAATAAATATTTTTATTAATTTTTTAATAATTAATTTTATTTGTTAATTTTAATAATTTATTTTATCACAAGAAATTCTCAAAAGGAATCTCACCACGTGGTAAACTTCCACTTTTTAAATTTAAATAATTTAAAAAAACTTCTTGAAATACTGTAATTAAATTATTAATAATCAGCTATTATAATTTTAATACCCAATAAGTACATAAATTTTTTTTGTTCTAAAATTTCAAGAAAATTTTGCACATGTATGGCGTCATTAAATGTACCCATGGTCACATAAAATTTGACCATAGTCATATGCCAACTGCCCATGATCACTTTGCATCTGTCCTTGGTCACATCCCATCTGCTCTTGGTCACATCACATCTGCCCATGGTCACATCGATTCTGCCCATGGTCACCATCGATTCTACCCATGGTCACATCGATTCTACCCATGGTCACATCGCATCTGCCCATGGTCACATCGGGTGCCTATGGGTATATGACCAAAAAGTATGGGGATATGACCAATGTGACCATGGGTACGTATGGGAACATTTCAACCAGGGCACTGAATACCTACGCGACCATATAGACCGTACCAGCCAAACATTCTATTCAACCACAATCAAAAAAAGCAAACTTACAGAAAAAATTACCGAAACAAATCACAGTACTGCTCCATTCAGAATCAAACATAAAATGCTTTACCAAGATCTACCAATATTCAGAGCATAACCTGCTTACCGCAACTAGACTCTTCATATATGCCAAAATAATTAATTTTTAAATCAGGTTTTTACAACATGTTTTCCTGAAATGTACCCAAAATAATCAGAAAACCACAATCACATGATCAAAGATCGAGAAGTCCATTCCAATTGTTAAAAGTTCTATAAGAACAAGACACTAATATAAAGAGGTAAACGTTAAAGTAGGAACTCTTAAGAAAAATGCGAAAATTAAAAATCGAAACAGTTTGACCATATTAATGTAATAACCTATTTGATGTAAAATATTTATAACTTTAAAAAAAACGAAAGGTGTCGTGGGACACCCGACAAAAGCGAAGCTTTTTACGTTATGTATAAATAAAATCCAATTATTATTAATATAATTTTGATATGGGAATAAATTGTTATTAGGATATTATTTTTAAAAATACAAAAATAGTAGTGGTATAGATATCTATTTATATTTCCAATTAAAATAAAATTTACATCCAAGTAGAAATTAACGTAAAAAATAAATTTCAAGTAAATATTGTGGTAAATTCAGCATGTAATACATAAAATGTAATACTATTATACAAAATCTAAACAAAACATTATAATAATAATATTTTGAGGGTGTAACTAAGAATTTTTGAAAATTAAGGAAATGGTTATTTACTTAAAAGTTAGGAAAATGATACATGACTGACGAAGAGGAATCCATAGCACAATATTGTAAGGTTATAAGAGGGAAATGTTAACAAACTGACGATGCGCACTGGTCGTCACTGACGTCACCTACGTTTGCTTTTTCGTCCCGTTCTAATATATTTTAAATTTTAGGTGCCGTGCGTTAAAAAGGATACAATAATTTAAAAAGAAAAATTGGGTTACCAAAAGGCGAAAGTGGCTATGGTGCGATTTCGGCATAGCCTAGTACGATTTAGGAGCATCTTACATCGTATTTTTGTAATGTTTTTTAATTGTTCTTTTTTGTTATGTCAAAATAAGTTACTTTATATTTTATTATGTTCAAATATTAGCCGCATTAATTCAAGTTGCTGCAAATTGAATTTTTTTCATTAATTTTTTACACATTTATGACAGTTTCTCCTTAGCAGGTACGATTTAGGCAAGTTTACACTATGTCAGCAGATGATTTAGATGCTTTGAGCAACTTATTACGTTCTCTATACCAGTGGCGTATTTAAAAAATTTCTACGGTGGGGGGTTATTTTTATTTTATAGTTTATTTTTCGGGTTCTCGTTAATCCATACATGCGCGTCCGTTGTAAATTGAAGAATTCCAAACGTGCTCCAGACTATACTTTCTGTACGACTACTAATTCATATTAATTAATTCATAATAATAATCAATAAAAAAAAAGTCTATTACTTGAAGTCAACTACTCAACTACTCATTATTAAGTTTGTTAAGAAGGAAATTTCAGTATATGAGAAGTTTGTGAAATTTTTACAGTAAATTATTAGTATAATAAAGAAAATTCTGTCCAAGTTTGTGAACTTATAATCCTGTTCTTAGTTATCGAGATAAAAAATGTCTAAGTTACGTTTTTACATTAAGGTAAATGCATGATACGGGTTTGTCATTACTTCGACATTCAGAAATGTCATCATTACAAAAATTTGCCAATATATGATGCAAGTGTTACAAATAAGTGTACCAAATTTAAAAAAAGTCCTGTTGTTAGTTTCCGAGAAATTAAAATTTTATTCTAAAAAATAGCACAAAAGCTATCTAGATGTGATAGTTATCAAGAAAAGTTTTTTGAAATGAGTAACAAAATATAAAATTATTAAAATAATACTAGTTAAATTAACGTAATAAAACAATAATGTTTTTAATATTTCGCAGATTTTTCATCTGCTTCGTCAGAAAATATCAAAAACATTATTGTTTTATTACGTTAATTTAACTAGTATTATTTTAATAATTTTATAATTTTCTCACTAGTTAATAATTTTCGAGTAACAAAATAATTTAACTGACCAAAACTTTTTAAATTAATAAAATTTATAAGTAAATTATTAAAAACTAAGTATTTTTAGTTAAAATAACATATTTTCATTATTTTAATTATTAAAATTTTGTTTATTTGAAGTTGGCAGTGAATACATTATCTTATGTATTTATCTAGCATAGGTCAGAGTCCCCACCACAGCTTATCCCCACCCCTCTTCTTAAGGTTGTGATTTTATTAGTAGGAGACATAAGCTCCTCCCCTTTTATTTACTAACCGATAGTTGCGTTTTAAAAATTGAACGTGAATCCCAACAACCTTTTTGCAGGTCTCTTGATTTGTTTTCAAGAAAAAAATTGTTCGTCTTTGCTAAACTATAATAATAATTGTAAATTGTAACATTTTTATTAGCCTAATTATACAAAAATATTATTGCTTAGTTATTTATAATAAAAAATCTTGGAGATTAATTATTTCTTATACAATATTCATTATACAAAAGTCATTTAAAAATACAGCGCTCTCTGCTTTTCTAAAGCTCCACTAAAATTTTCGCAATCTGTAAATTTTAATCAAATTTGCGCAAATAAAAATATTGAAATAAATCAGAAAATTATTTGACGAAACGTCGAAGGTTGCTTCGAAAATAAATCGAATTTTTTAAATGTTTTAGTTTTAATCGAAGGATAATATATTTGCGGTTGTTCTAAAGGAATTTTTAAGACGATCTGATTTAAAACGACTTTTAAAAAAAATAAAATCTGTGTAAAATTGTATCAACTATTTTTCGGCTGTTTTGAAAACTTTCGAATTTTTAAAAGTAATTATCCGATCGGCTAGAAATTTTCTTTAGAACAGTTGTTGAAGCTTTAAGATTCTAAACATTGAAAAACAATCAAGAAATTATGTTTCGTTTTGCAAATTCTTACGACGTTATGTTGATTTTTGTTTCCTATGCGCTCCCATGCGTACGAGCGAAAGAGTACTATGCATTTTCTGTCTCACTTATCCCAGCCTTAACAACCTTAAATACATACTACAAGTTTAGTAAATTATCTGCCCGTAAATTAATTGAAACTTCCAGAATTTATATACGATCATCGCTGGCAAAGTATTGATTTTAGGGAAAAAATGAAAGATACCTTTTCCATTGGATTCATCTTTTTCTTCGTATTATGTTTTTGCAAATGGAGATTTGACGCTTATTAAGGGAGCTGCAGGGAAAAAAAGTTTCAAAAAGTTTGTGTAAAAAAATATAGGTTAAAACCGAAAAATTAAAAAAAAAATCCAGCGACAAAAAGATTATCCTTCTCGCGAGGATTCCAAATACCAAAAAAAAATTGAAAAAAGTTTAAAAATAAGGGAGATGTGAGCGGATTCGTAAAAGTCGCTTAAACCCGATCATCGCGGCGGGGGGGTGACTTTTCCAACTTTTTCGATTTTTCTGGTTATATGTGCCCTCGACCACGTCCCCTGCCCAAATTTCAAATTTCCACGACCCCTGAAAAGCCTAAACATTTTCGCACGTGGTCATGAATCAGCCAATTAGGTCGTCGCTGACGTCACTTCCGTTTGCTTTTTCGTCTCGTTCGCTTTTTTAGATTTTAGGTGCCGTGCGTTAAAAAGCTTCGCTTTAATAAATAATTGTAAATGTAAATGTAAGTACGCTCTTCAGCCTGCCTGTTTTATTTTTGTACCAAAGGAAGTAAAATGAAATCCAGTAAAAAAAAATATTTTTTTATAATTTTTGGGACACTCGGTATTTAAAATTTATGAGAGAGATAGCATTAGCATACCGTGATTTACTTCAAATTGTAAAATAACGGTTGAGGTTTTTTAAATTAATTACTAATAATTATCGTTTATTTTATTTAACATATTGTCGTGGAACGTTTTTTATAATTTGAATTTTATTTAATTTTTAATTTAAATTTTGAAATTTCCGCGAGTTGGCAGACCTGACGCCAACTAGCGGAGAAGAGTGGGGCTTTTTGAGAAATGGCGGACGTTACGGACGTGAATTGAGAGGGAGTCCGTAAAATTTGAGAAAATTTATATTTATGACAATTAAAGAATGAATTTAAAAAAGGATGTGATTTTGATTGTTTGGTTTTAATTGTAACGGAAAAATTAATTGTGATACCGAGGCAGATGGGTATGTTTATCTAAAATTTAATGTGCCTACGATTATTGAAAAATTTGAAAAATAATAAATTTAATATTTTAAGAAGTGACACTAAGTTATTTGCAAAATCCAACTTTAATAATTATTTTTTTGACATCAAAAAATATCACCACAATATACACAGGTATGGGAAGTTCAATGTGCGTGTATGTTCTGATTTATATAATATCGGTTTTTAACGTTTGTTTAGAATGAATAAAGTGGTAGGAGGTACGTTTGTAAAATCACCTACTCCTTCGACGCGAATTTTACAACCCCAAAATAGAGCTCAGGAAGATCCAATACCCAGGTTGCCACCTGCTAGACGAATTTTGTCACGACGTTCCAAGTCGGTGACCGATTTGCGAAGTGATTTAAAACCAAATGATGCCAACTCCGCATTGAATGCTAAAAATAAGGTAAAACCAACTTCCACTCTAAATCTAAATCGTTTTAATAAACCAACGACTTTGAATAATGTTGATATCAAGAATCGAGCTTGCAAAAGCCCAGCACCGACGATTGTAAATGATTTTAAACCAAAAATGCCTAAGCCTTCAAAACCTGCTTCGTACGATTTGCTCTCTTAACCGAGAAGCATAGTACTTTGGTGGAAACGCACAAAGAGATGAAGTTAAAGTTTAGCACATATGAACAAGAAATCGAGTACAATAAAAATTTGAAAATCGATTACGAAAGACTCCATGAAGAACATTTGAAACTAAAGCAAGAATGTGAGAAGCTTAAAAAAGAAAACGTAATATTAAAGCAAGACAGTAGAAAACTACAGAAGTTAAAAGAAGAGTATGCTGTGCTAAGCTCCGATTATTCTTCTATATCTGATAAGTATCAAAACTCCAAAACGCAAGTTAAAGTTTTAAGTAATAATGTGGATGAGCATACTAAAGATGTATGTGAGTACAAGGAATTTTTACAGTCTCACGAAGAAAAACGTTGTTTAATGCACAACGAAATACAAGATTTAAAAGGTAACATTCGTGTCTTTTGTCGCATACATCCTTCATTACAAAACGAAGACCACCGCTTATTGTGCAATATAAACTGCTTGGAGGAAGACACCTTGGAGATTCAGAAGATGCAAGAGTTGCATACTGGAAGACTGGAGTTCAATTATGACAAAGTATTTGATGCAACGTTAACTCAGGAAGAAGTATTTCAAGAGTTACCTCATTTGGTTCAAAGTGCTCTTGATGGTTATCACGTGTGTATTTTTGCGTATGGTCAGACTGGATCCGGCAAGACGTACACCATGCTAGGTGGATCTGATGAGCATCTTCAAGGTATGATACCACGAACCGTTAATTTGATATTTGAATTAAAATCAAAATTGGAAAAGCTCGGATGGGTTTATACGGTCGAAGCAAGCTTTTTGGAAATCTACAACGAAAGTATTAAAGATTTACTGAATCGTAATAATCAACAGAATTTTGAAATTCGATTTAACCAAGGACACGGAACTACGGTGACCAACTTGACCATAAAAAATGCCAATACTGTTGCAGAATTGCATTCTTTAATGACATTGGCTAACAGGAATCGTTCAACCGCAGCAACTAATTTTAACGAACACAGCTCGCGATCTCATGCCGTGACCCGAATTACAATTAAGGGCACAAACCAAAATATGCAAAACTGCTACTTTGGCTCATTAAATTTAGTTGACTTAGCTGGCTCTGATAGTGCAAAAAATTCTGAACGAATGACCGAAACCAAAAATATTAACAAAAGTTTATCGACGTTAGGTACCGTAATGTCAGCTTTATAGAGTAAAGAGTCGCATATGTATGTATATACGCCTTACAGGCCTAGTAGGCCCATGGCTTCTTCTGTCACCCTCTTCCATTCTTTCCTGTCACGAACACAGTTTCTCCAATCTTCCCTTCCAATTCCAGTCAAGTCTTCCTGCACTTCATCCCTCCAGCGATTCCTCGGTCTACCTCTTCTTCTTGTACCTCCAAATAACATATTCCAAATGACCCTTGGGACTCTATCTTCGTTCATTCTTGCTAGGTGTCCCAACCATCGTAGCCTCTGCGCCTTTACACATCCAACTATGCTTGCGGTTGTCCATACATCTCGGCTAGCATTAATTGTTCTCGCTTTCTCAGCGTCCACACTTCTGATCCGTACATTACCGATGGTCTTATAATCGTTCTATAAATTCTTGTTTTGATTGACCTAGACAACACTTTACTATTGAGGATTGATTTTAGTGCAAAAGAGCTTCTTGTACCCGCGGCCATTCTAGCTTTTATCTCTTCTTCGTGTCCTGGCACTCTTGTTATTGTCGTTCCCAAGTATTTAAAAACACATACTTCCTCAAAATTTACAGTTTTATTTTCCATTATTATTTTTATAGATTTCCCTTCTATAAACCTTTTGTCACTCCACACCATATATTTTGTCTTGCTCTCGTTTACTTCCAATCCAATTTTTCTGTCAGTTTCTAAAAGTTTTCGAGTGACTTCTTGAATCTCCTTCTTTGTTCGTGTTATGAACGTCAAATCGTCCGCGAAAGCCAAACATTGGTGTCTTTTTCCGAAAATTGTTCCGCATCTGTTTAATCCTGATTTCCTTATTGCACTTTCTTCAGACCTACCCTTACTACAAAACTATCGGACAGCTCGATTCCAATTCTTACTTTGTTTTCAGAACCATCAAGTGTCATTTTCACCAGTTTTATTAATTTCCCAGGAATTTCCATTTCCACCATAATGTTATATAGTTCCTCTCTCTTGACCGTGTCGTATGCCTGTTTAAAATCCAAAAACATCAGATGTATTTCCAACCCAAACTCATGACTAATTCCCTGTATTTCTCTCAAAACAAATATTTGGTCTGTTACCAATCTACCCTGTCTGAAACCACATTGGTACTCTCCTATCATTTTCTCCGTATAACATTGGAGTCTATTTTTTATGCATGTGGCTAATACTTTGTACCCGACATCTAACAGCGCTATCCCCCTGTAGTTGTCACACTCGCTTTTATCACCCTTCTTGTGGATCGGACATATCAGTGCCAACTTCCAAGATGCCGGCATTTTTCCTTCCTTCCAGATTTTCTGTATCATGTTAATGATCATTTCTTGTAGTTTCTCTCCACCATATTTTAGCATTTCCGCCTGAATGCCGTCTTCTCCTGCACTTCTATTGTTTTTCAGTCTCGATATTACTTTTCTTATCTCATCTTCTGTTGGTATTTCCACTTCATCTTCACTTTCCTCATCTACCTCTGTAACTGTGTGTTCTCTCTCTTTATTCTGACTTCCTGTTCTATTTAGCATCTCTTGAAAATATTCTGCCCATCGTTTTGTTACCCCTTTCTTTGATCCCACTAATGTTCCGTCTTTATTTTTGCAAAACGTTGTATTTGTTTGTACTCCTTGTTTTATTCTTTTAACCCCCTGATAAAAGTTTCGTAATTCTCTATTATTATACCTTTCTTCCCACTCCTCCAATTCCTTTACTTGGTATTCTCTTTTCTTCTCTCTTATAAACTTTTTGCACTCTTTTCTCTGTCTTTCATATTTCTTTTTTGTTTCCTCGTTTCGATTGGTCAGCATTAGTTGTCTTGCTTTCTCTCTTTTCTTTACTTCCATTTCACACTGTTGGTCATACCACTCCTTTTTTTTCTTCGTAGTACCCACATACTGTATTTTTGTTGCTCCACTTATGCTTCTTTCTATTGTTATTCGCATGTGATCTATATTTTGTTGTATATCTGTCTCTTTTAACATCTGTTCTATTGCTTCTCTATACTTTCTTCTCTGGTCATCAGTTTTGAGTTGTATTTGCATTCTATTCTTTTGCTTAGTTACATGATTTCCTATATTCGTTCGTTTGACCATGCCTGTTGTTATTTTCACGCGTACCATAAAATGATCCGAGTCCAGGTCTGCTCCTCTATACGTTTTAACGTCTTTTACCATATTTTCACTTCTACTCTCAATCAGGACGTGGTCGATCTGATTTACTGTATTTCCATCTGGGCTCACCCATGTTATCTTGTGAATGTTTTTATGTTCATAGTGTGTACTCTTTATCTTCATATCATTTCCAATTGCAAAATCAATAAGAAGCCTTCCATTTTCGTTGCTTTCGTTGTGTAAGCTGAATTTACCAATTGTAGGTCTATATATTTCTTCCCGTCCAAGTTTTGCGTTCCAATCGCCCACTATCATTTTGATGTCATGTTTTGGTACTTTCGCGTATTCCTTTTCTAACATTTCGTAAAATTGTTCCTTTACTTCCATATCCTTTTCTTCCGTCGGTGCGTGGACATTAATAATACTTATCTTTCTCTTATTTCCTTTTATTCTTAGTGCGCACATTCTATCTGATATTGGTTTGAAACCAATCACAATTTTTTTGCCAACATCATTCACCATAAACCCAGTTCCCAACCTTCTATCCTTCCCGCTACTTTTGAACAGGGTGTAGTTCTCTATGTCTATTATGTCATTATCTCTTTGTTTTGTGTCCTGCAATGCTAATATATCTACTTTGTATTTTTTCAACACATTTCTTAATTGTTTCAATGCACCCGCTACAAAAATTCCCCTCACATTCCAAGTTGCAAAAATTTTATTATCACATCCTGTCACTGTTTCAGTTTTTTTCCATTGTCCTTTTCCGCGCGTTTTCGTATTATTCTTCCGTCCGGCATCTTTCACTATTAGTTTTTTGGTATAGGGGGTCTTTCACTTTTTATTATCTCTTCTTTTTGATGGTCCCAGTCCCAACGTTCCCGGTTTATGTATATTTTTCCATTTCCTACGTTGACCTCTTTTCCTTTTCCTCTTTCCTGTTTGGCGTATTCTCTTAAACTTGCCTGCATCCGTTGTTCTTGCAATGTTAGGTCGTCATCAATAAATCTGTTGGTGCCTTTCAATTTATTTTTTGCTCTAAGCTCTAATTCTAAGCTCACATATTTATTACCAAGTTGCTTAGGAGGCAATTCAAAAACTTTGATATTTGCAAACATTGCTCCATTTGAAGAATGTTATGGAGAAAGTGTGAACTCGTTGAGGTTTGCAGCAAAAGTGAAGCAGGTCAAGTTGGATTTTAAACGAAATAAAAGGCAAAATTAAGTGCCATAAATTTAATTTATTAAATCTAACATATGTACATAGCTTTTTATATTAGCACATAACTTTTATTAATTGCTAATTTTATAATTGATAATCATATATAAAAAAAAATTATATTATATTAATTAAAATTAAATTATAATATTTTCTATGTTTTTCATTGCTGGAAATGTCTGTTTGTTTGTCTTCCATTTTCTCCTGAACCATTTGACCGATTTCAAACAAATTTTGCACATTATGACATGGTGACTTCAATCTTCCCGACGTTGTGTGGTGCAATGACGATAGTGGCTTGCACGTTACTAGCTCTCACTTAGCCAGTGATATTGTTGCTGAAACTTTTGCCTTTTTAAATTTTTACCAACTGAATAAAACATTGAATGCCCATGGTTCGATGTTGGACTTAATTTTCTCGAACGTTTTTAATGATACGGTGATGATCGCATCCGAATTGTTGGTTCCTTGCGACCTTTACCATCCGGCATTAATGATTAGTATTGTGACAAAGAACTCTGATGCAATTCTGCAGTGCTGTGAAACAGTTTACAATTATAAAGCTTGCGATCTTGAAGCTATAAATGTCGAATTGTCAGGTGCAAATTGGGAAATAGTACTCGCGGACTCCCTTAATCTGGATGACTCAATTTGTGAATTTTATAATATACTCTACGTCATAATAGCGAGACATGTCCCGATAATTAAAATTAAAAACAAATTTAAGTATCCCAAATGGTTTAGCCTTGAATTAAAACAGAATATTTTGCTCAAACAAAGGGCTCATAATGTATATAAACGCACTCAAAATGTATCCTCTTACCAAACATTTTCCGACCTGAGATCACTTTGCAGGGCCCAGGCATCAATTTGTTATAAACACTATATTTCAGAAGTTCAATCTAATATTAAGCACAATAGTAAATTTTTTTGGAATTATATTAAAAATAAAAAAACCGAGAACGGCCTTCCCGACTCGATGCAATTGCGTGGCGAAACGGCGAGTGACGGTACGAGCATTGCTAATTTATTTGCAAAGCATTTCTCTTCTGTTTTTTCCTCTCCCGACGGTAAGTTCCGTTGCGGCGATGTGTCGGAGGCCACCAACTTGAACTTACACTCCTATCAGGTGAGCGAGATTCAGGTCTTCGATAAGTTGAGAATGCTCGATAGTGGCAGGGGAGCTGGTCCGGATGGTTTGCCTCCAGCATTCTTGAAAGGCTGCGCGGAGTCGCTAGCCATTCCTCTATGGCTTCTTTTCAATAAATCACTTGCACTGGGTATATTTCCTGCTAAATGGAGAGAATCCTTTGTTGTGCCAATTTTCAAATCGGGTTCCAGAAACTCTATTGAGAATTATCGCCCAATAGCGATATTATCTCACATCCCTAAGATCTTTGAAGCATTAGTCAATGATTATCTGTCATCTGCACTGAGGGGCGTTATGTGCGACAGTCAGCACGGTTTTACTGGCGGCCGCTCGACCACTACAAATTTATTAGTGTTTGAGGACTTTATTATTCGTGCTTTTCACTCTGAAGTTGCGGTGGATGCGGTCTATACGGACTTTGCAAAGGCGTTTGACCGTGTCGACCATGATATATTGCTTCAGAAATTATTGTCAATCGGGGTAAACGGTTCTCTATGGCAGTGGCTTTACTCCTATTTGTCTGGTCGATCTCTAATTGTCAAAATTAAAAACTTTTTTTCACTACCTTTCATTGCTACGTCTGGCGTTCCCCAGGGGTCTCACTTGGGCCCTTTGCTCTTTAAGATTTTCATTAATGACATCGTTCACTGTTTCAGGCATGCACTTGTCTTGCTTTTTGCTGATGATATGAAAATTTATATCAGAGTCTCTAATAATAGTTCTGTTCTTAATATGCAGTCGGATCTTGATAGGCTAAGTGTATGGTGCAACGTAAATAGACTCTATTTAAATATTGGCAAATGCAAGCACATTCGTTTCTGCCGCCACCGCTGCGGCGCCCCGAGTATCTATTCGATAAATGGCATTTCGTTGGAGTCAGTTCTCAGTATTCGGGATTTGGGAGTCACGATGGACACTAAATTGTGCTTTACTGAGCATATAGCAAATGTTTGCAACGGTGCATTGAAGGCGCTTGGCTTTATAAAGAGAAATACGGGCGACTTTGACGACCTTTTTGCACTGAAATGCTTGTACACTTCACTAGTTAGGTCCCGTCTGGACTATGCTTCTTGTGTCTGGTCTCCTTACTACCAATCTGATATCGATAGATTGGAGAGGGTACAGAAGAGATTTCTTCGATACATTTCTTTTAAGCTGGGTATTTCGCACCGCGATATTGGCTATGCGAGCTTATTGCAAAGGCTCAGTCTTACCGCGCTTGCGGAGAGAAGGAAGGCGGCTGATGTTCGGTTCATGGTTGGGCTTGTGGGCGGTTCTGTGGACAGTCCTGAACTTCTATCTAAAATAAACTTTTATGTTCCTCCAAGGCCGCTGAGAAATTCGGCCGCCTTTTATATTGAGCCTTTTTCAAGGCTCAACTTAATGTTCTCGGCTGTCAGCAGAATGGCTCGCAATGCGAACGAGTGCCAGCATATGTTTTTTATACGTTAATTGGCGCTTAAATGTTTCAGTGTCATCAATATGGTTTAAGCTATGTAATTATTGATGATTTTTGTTGTTTATTTTGTTGTAATAGTATGGTGAAGCTTTTTTCTCCGATGCGAGTTTTTTCAGCTTGCCCATGCTAGCAAATATTTTGTAACTTTTAACCACGCATCATGTAGTTGACTCTTTTGTCGTTTGATGTAGTAAATAAATAATAATAAAAATAATAATTATTATTATTAATTTTATTAATATTAGGACTCGGAATTATTAAGACTCGGAATTATTAGGACTCGGAATAGGTTTCTGTGCAAAAAAAGTTCAAAATTCGCTAAACAAATGTAAACATTTTAACATTTGCGAGAACAAAGAGTTTATTTGATTATCACCCTGTAGAATTAAGCTGGCTCAGGTGACGCCATCTATTGTGGTTAAAAACTGTTAAGTTCACTTTTCGCTCACCCGGTGGTCGTTAGAGGGTGTTATCTAAATACATCACAAATTATGTTTTTACCGATCAAGGCACACGATTCATGCGCAAGGGGAGATCCCATTGTCATACGTGAGAAATAGTGTTATGGTGTCATACGTGTGAAATCGCCATTGCATATATTGAGAAGAACCGTCATCATATAAACGTTCAACATTAAGACCAAGCTGAATTCGCAAATAATCAAACCGAAAAACAAAATTTCACACCAACATGATGTGTCTGTCCAAAGGTGGCTAAATCAAGTTATCAAAGATTATAACAATCCTACTAGCCAACCAGGCGAAATGAACAAAACTCCGGTCAATATTAGTGAAACATTTGAGGAAGTTCAAAAATCCGAAATTTTAAACCTAACCGAAGTGAACATAGAAGAAGACCCTCCCACAATAACTGGAATCGAAACCTTCAACCGATACGGTATTCTGGCGACCCTCCCGGAACTCAAACACAGAAATGAAGGAAATTGGACAACGGTTAACTACAGAAATCCAATAAAATCCAAACCAACAACAGCCAAATTATCGCTAGCCACCAAACCAATAACTTCGAAACCTCCACCCATCGTCCTCACTCATCACATCGGCGATCCAACAAAGTTCCAAAACCAATGCAAATCCCTAACCAACAATCCGGTCACTTTTCAAACACGGCGCGGTGAAACTTGGATTCACACGCAAAACATAGAAGACTTTCGAAAACTGAAAACAGATCTATTTGGAGGAGGAATACCTGGCTATACTTTCACTCCCGCCGAAGACAGAACGATGAAGGCAGTACTCAAAGGATCCGAGTACTTGACTGAAGAAATAATCAAGACTGAACTAGCTCGACATAACCTCATCCCAACCCAAATCCTCAACATGAAAACGAAATACGGACTAAAATCGGGCTCCTACTTAATTCAGTTCCCATCGGACCCCACAGGGCAACAACTTCAGGCCGTAAAGAGCATTGAATCCAATATCATACATTGGCAAGAATACTCTAAAAGAACTACCAGGACCCAATGCCACCGGTGCCAGAACTACGGGCACGGCTCAGGAAACTGTAACCTCAACCCGAGATGCGTGAAATGCACTGGTAATCACACCACACAAAATTGTCCAAGAAAGGAGAAGGATGAAAATGTTAAATGTTGTAACTGTGGAGAAAATCACGCCGCCAACTACAAAAACTGTCCTACCTATCTAAACTATTCACAAAGGGTAAGTACAAAAATTCATCATCATTCAATCAAAAACATCTCTCGGCAACTCTCAAATAACCCAAACTTTAACCTTCAAAATCAATGGTTTCCTCGACTTCCCATTCCACGCCAAGTACCACAAACATTCACACCTATAATTAACTCTGACAACTACACGCGTAACTTAAACCCACCCGAACAACGACAACCAACTGGCAACCCGGTCGCCAATGCTAACTCAAATGACATAAAAACCTTGTTCGAGGAAATTAAAAGCCTTAACGAAACTGTAAATATAAGCAAACTCATTACCATCGTACGAGAAATGAAAGTCAGACTCGCGGGCGTCAATGACATTATGTCACAAATTCAAATCCTTTCAGAAATCTCAAGCAAATACGATCCTTAAATTCAAATTCAAGACGAGACCTAACCTTAAACTATTAACTTGGAACGCAAACGGGTTGCGGAACAAGTTTAATGAACTCCAAGCTCTAACGCAACAAATCAAGCCCGATGTTATTCTAATCCAGGAAACAAAACTAAATAAACAAAATCCTTCACGTATTCCTCTCTATACCGCTATTAATCAGCCAAAAACCCGTAACGGCGGACTACTCATTTACGTCGCGGACGAACTAAACGCGACCGCGACGCAAACAAACACGACAATCGCGGAAACACAAGCCGTTACCATACACGACCTCACTATCGTAAATTTCTACATCTCACCGGGCGACACAATTGATCCAGTCGAACTAGATCAACTACTGCACCTCGGAAACAAAGTTGCAATCACGGGGGACTTTAACGCCCAACATCCCGATTGGAACAATCACTCCACGAACCCTAGCGGCACCCAACTTCACAACTATATCAATGCTAACCCCGTTTTATTAACTTATCCCACAAATGACTTCACGCATTATCCATACAACATTTTACATAATCCTTCAACCATCGATCTAACTTTATCCACCAACATTGCCATTCATGATGCGACAACACTAAATAAACTAAGCTCGGACCATCTACCAGTATTAATCGAAATAGGGAATCTTCAACTCCCAATATTTCCGCCACGACCTGCACGTACCACCAATTGGAAAAAATTTGGACGCGACACACTCGAAATCCCACTTAATGTCAAAATTCAAACAAACGCCGAAATCGACGAAGCCATTAGCACTTTTACCGAAAAATTAACAAAAATCTATAATAATAATACTAAAGAAATCCCTCCATCAGTCAAACTCCCCCTACCCCCTGACCTAACACAAAAAATCAAAAATCAAAACAAACTGCGGCAAATATATCAACGTTATCGCTTTCCGGCCATCAAAATTCAAATCAATAAACTCACCAACGACATTAATAACTCTATTTCAAAAAACAAAAACCTCAAATGGGATAAAACCCTTTCCGACATCACACCCCAAAATCCTAAAAAGCTCTGGGCTGTTACCAAAGCTCTCAAAGGTAAAAATTCCCGCACCCCAATACCCCCCCTTCAAACTTCCTCAGGACTCAAAAACACCAATCTAGACAAAGCAAATGTCATAGCAAGTACTTACTTAGAGAACCATACGCTCACCGAAAACTTCTCGAATTACCAAACCAAAAATATGGTTCAACAATCCCTACTCTCCTTCCAACAGACGTCCTCCTCGACACCTCCCGATGACTTCACTAAACCTAGAGAAATAAAAAAATTTATAAACTCGTTTAAAAACAAAACTCCGGGTCATGATAACATTACATCACAAATTCTCAAACGACTACCCAAGAAATCAATACTCCAAATTCACTACATCATGAACCAATGCATCAAAAACCAATATTTTCCGTCCGCCTGGAAACAAGCCATTGTCATCCCAATCCTTAAACCAGGAAAAACCAAAACCGTCCCTTCCAGTTATCGTCCTATCAGTCTCCTACCAACCCTTTCCAAAGTCCTGGAAAAAGTTATACTCGCACGTCTTAAGAAACACGAAACTGAACATAAAATCATAATTCCCGAACAATTCAGTTTTCGGGCAAACCATAGTACGACACTCCAACTCGCGCGACTTGCCAATATCATCACGGTCAATTTTAACATCAACAAAACCACCGCGATTGCCACACTCGACATCGAAAAAGCGTTCGATACAATATGGCACGAAGGTTTAATTCATAAACTCATTGTGCAAAAACTCCCCTTTCATCTTATCAAAATCATACAAAGTTTCCTTCACAAACGCTCCTATCAAGTACTCGTTGGCCACTCATCATCAGATCCGTACCCAATTCCGGCTGGGGTTCCGCAAGGATCCGTCCTTGCTCCCACACTCTTTTCCTACTATATAAATGACATCCCAAAACACCCTAACACCCAAATAGCACTCTTTGCTGACGACACCGCGGTCGTATCGGAATCATTTAATAAAAACCAAGCCATCGCGTATCTACAGCGCCATCTCGACAAACTTGAACTCTACTACCATCGCTGGAAAATCAAATTAAATGCCAGCAAAACCACTTTAACTACGTTCTCTCACAAACGCGACAAACTCACTCAAAAATTACAAATCGATAATACAAACATCAAACATACTACCTCGGTTAAGTACTTAGGTGTCACGTTAGACGAGAAACTCACATTCAAGGAACACTGCGTACTTACGGCCAAAAAAGCGAATGGGGCATTCCACGCACTTTACCCTTTATTCCATCACCAAAACAAACTTTCGCTCAAGATCAAACTTCAGCTGTATAATTCCATGGTCCGATCAATACTCCTCTACGCCTCACCAGTATGGAGCAAAACGGCTATTTCCAACTCAAACTACCTACAAAGAATACAAAACAAATGTCTCAGACTAATCACAGGATCCCCAATGACTACCGAAATTTACGAACTACACACGTACGCAAACAACACACTCACACTATGGGCCGAAATAAAACGCACCGCGATACAATTCTTTACCGAAACCGTCACGCAAAATCCACTCACCAGAAACATTGCAAACATATACGTAATTCCAACGCGCCCTATAGAATTAAACATAAACTCATACATAATGTCCTCAGGTAGTAATTGACATACATCGTAATCAATCACAATATAGAAAGGAAAAGAAAATTTAATTTATCTACCTCATGATGCTGGGTTTTTGTACTCGATTTTTTCCCGGACAAGTTTATTTTCAGCTACCACTAAAACCACAATCTACAACTCAAATCATAATAGTCTGATAAATTGTTTCAAAAACAATAGGCGCGGACTAGAAAAACCAACACTAACATTATTTACTTGATTGTTGTTAAAATTTACTTAGTTTCTATATATATTAACCTGGCATCACCCAGGTGAAAATTTTGTGCGGCGAAACCCAGGTGGGGTCTTGGAGACCCCTGACTATAAAATTATGAAATAAATATCGTTTTGAATTTTTCTTGTGGGAAAACACACAAACTTCATGAGAACACTACATTTATTGATTGATTATCACAAATCAAAAACTATCGACATTTTCATACTTAATAAACAAGCGTCTACAAAAAAAAAGATATAAGAAAAAATAATTGTTAAAAATAAAAAAAATATATTAGAAACAGCAAAAAAATGTTCAATTCAAACAGTCTTTAACTGGTGTGGCAGAAAAAAGAAACATAACAGAATTAGTCGTCACGCAATTGGTTGCAATTTTCACATAAGAAATGCAGGTGCTCCAAACATAAGAATATTTCGCACTGCTCACAGGTGTACTTCGACTTTCTGTCTCTGTTCCTGGGACACTCTTGACATCTACCACGTCCTGTTTTTTGCATTTTACATGGAAGAGAGTTTGTTTTGCCTAACACACTAGCAATTTTACATTACTGCAACTGTAAAAACTTTATAACTTTACAACCCGGGTGGGTTCTCTCAGACCCTGAGGCACTTTATCCTGTTATCACTCGACTGGAGGTCAACTTGAGACTAAAAGCCCCGATATGTCATCTTTATAAACATATTTCAGGAAGCTATAAAAAACCAGAAAATCATGAGCGATGTAAACTAAAAGTTACAACCTAGTTTAGAACACGGGTGGTCTAATAGACCCCACCTGGGTGATGCCGGGTTAATAAAGAGTTTAAAATTTAATTGAATTGAGATCCCATTTCTCCCATGGCGCATGATCACAGCCACAGATCAGGTAATGGTAACCCCATTCCCCTTCCGGCAGCCAATACTCGAGCACGTGAATTAAGTATTCCTCCAGGACCAAAGGGGGGTTTCCGAAAAGTCGACAACGGCTCTAATGCATGCTCTAATACATGTGATGTAAGGGTTCTTTATTTAATTTACTCATTATTTTAGGATTTAGAAGTTGAAGTTCAGCCAGTACTTCACAGTAATGAAGACTTCAAGTTTCCAGAAATATTCGAAAATCTAAAAGATTTGGAAGCAACTGTATTGCAAGACAGGAGTGGTTTTGTTTTGCTTCAAAAATAGTTTTACCGAAAGTAAAAGATTGTAAATCCTGCAATATACCGGGTACTGACTGCGATAGCCGATGAACATACGAAATTAACATGTAAAAACTTATTTATGCAAATTCCTGCTTCCCTAATTATTTTAGAGAAAAAATGAAAGACACAAAAATAATGCAGAACTATAAACTACATACTATGATAAACGCATTAGATTTCAGCTAACCTCTACTTATAGGGTCAAAAAATGCTTTTAAAATTGTTAAAATTTTCATTTATCAGACTGGCCATGTAAGTTTCCAAGGTAATTATTTCGAAATTAAATTAAATTTATTTCATGACATAATGTTACTAATATTATTTTCTCCAGCACAATACGACACTGGCGACTTCTTGCCTCCAGTAGCTTCCTGCCACCCACCTATATACCTGATAAGAATTGTTTCAAGTTGAAATGCAATATGTACCTATTCGACATAAAATAAATAATACCTTTATTAAAAGTTATGTTATAAAATATTTAAAATCAATTTAATAAGAGTTAGCTTAAGTAACCATCAACATAAAAATTATTATGTCATAATTGTCATCAAATTAAGATTGTAAAAAATTTCAATATTTAAATATACAGAAAATTTTTAAAACCCCTAAAAAACCCCCTAAACATTTTTTTCAAATTTTTTTTCCAAAAAGCTTGCTTCGACCGTATAAACCCATCCGAGCTTTTCCAATTTTGATTTTAATTCAAATATCAAATTAACGGTTCGTGGTATCATACCTTGAAGATGCTCATCAGATCCACCTTGCATGGTGTACGTCTTGCCGGATCCAGTCTGACCATACGCAAAAATACACACGTGATAACCATCAAGAGCACTTTGAACCATATGAGATAACTCTTGAAATACTTCTTCCTGAGTTGACGTTGCATCAAATACTTTGTCATAATTGAACTCCAGTCTTCCAGTATGCAACTCTTGCATCTTCTGAATCTCCAAGGTGTCTTCCTCCAAGCAGTTTATATTGCACAACAAGCGATGGTCTTCGTTTTGTAATGAAGGACGTATGCGACAAAAGACACGAATGTTACCTTTTAAATCTTGTATTTCGTTGTGCATTAAACGACGTTTTTCTTCGTGAGACTGTAAAAATTCCTTGTACTCACATACATCTTTAGTAAGCTCATCCACATTATTACTTAAAACTTTAACTTGCGTTTTGGAGTTTTGATACTTATCAGATATAGAAGAATAATCGGAGCTTAGCACAGCATACTCTTCTTTTAACTTCTGTAGTTCTCTACTGTCTTGCTTTAATATTACGTTTTCTTTTTTAAGCTTCTCACATTCTTGCTTTAGTTTCAAATGTTCTTCATGGAGTCTTTCGTAATCGATTTTAAAATTTTTATTATACTCGATTTCTTGTTCATATGTGCTAAACTTTAACTTCATCTCTTTGTGCGTTTCCACCAAAGTAGTACTATGCTTCTCGGTTAAGAGAGAAAATCGTGCTTTTAAATCGTACGGTGCAGGTTTTGAAGGCTTAGGCATTTTTGGTTTAACATCATTTACAATCGCCGGTGCTGGCCTAAATCCCAAAAGGGATTTAGAAAAAATTGGCCAATTAAATCGAAAGTGATCGATTACCCGAAAATACCCGCATATTAAAATACCCACAGATTACCCGACTTCTCATCAAATTACCCGCATTTCGGATAAATACCCGGAAATCGGCAGCCCTGTAGCGTAGGGTCAGCATGATCTTTTTTAAATGTAAATTGTATAATGGTAAGTCAGAAAGGGGCGCCAGAAGTTATCCCAATCTCTAGATGCGAGAAGGCGAACGCCCCCCTTTTTAAAATTAATATTACACTTTGGCCGCCTTACCTACTAGTTACTAGAATAGTGTTTCCCAGGTGAATAATAAAATGGGTATTGTTATATCAATTATATTGTGTTTGCAATAAATTGGCACAGTCATAATTTATTAAATTAAATAAAAAATTAATTTACAAAACGCAAATCAATTCAAATAATCAAATGTGTAAAAAAATTATTAATAAAATAAAAAAGATATAATAATATAATACTTACAGGTTACTTTTTATACTTATAAGTATTATTTGAATTATCATTTCTCTCTGTGACGGTTATTGTGGATAATGGTGGTAGATTATGGCAGGAATTATTCCAGTACCCAAATTATGCAGCAAATTATGGCAGGCACGGTCCAGTGGATAGGATGACTAGATTAGCAAATCATGCAAGTGGTGATCCAATGTTTAATCTATTCATCCCCTTATTGGCCATCTTCAAAAAGCGTCTATGGAGCACTGATCTTAATATTAATTAATAATATGTTTTATATTCTTGTATTAGCTCATATCTATTGTAATTATGTATATATTTTGCAAAATGGTTTAACAGTAAATAAATAAATAAATAAATTGATTATTTAAAATTATATTGTTGCTAAGTTATGTGTTCTGCGGTTCGGTTTCAGTAAACCAGACAGACCTGATCTGCTTTTTCTTTCAAGAAATACTCGGAACTTCCCTCTCATTACGGCTGTTACACCAGTTTGTACCGGTTCCTTCATCTCCAAGCGCTGGTACTGCTGTGAGAGTGAATTGAGAAATCACTCTTCAATTTGGGGTAATGTAACGAAATTTTTTAGATTCTCATTTCTCAGAGAAAAATTTCAAATTTTGAATTTTAAAATACTTTTAATAATCGCCCATAACATTCAATACAGAGTGGTTCAAAATTTAAGTCTAATCAGTTTAATTTATCCGTGTATACCAACGGAATAGAAATTCTGTACACTTACAGCCTTACTAATAAACGTTGTATAAATCTTATAACAGGCGTATACAGGGTTGTATAAGAAAACTTTACTAATAAACCGTGTATTAATTGTGCTCTGTATAAGCCTTGCATAGTTATTCTCAGTTGTACTAATCAAGCATGTTGATGATAATTCTGATGTATAATAAAGTGCATAGTTATACAGCGGCTATTATGACGTTTATTAGTAAGAAATTTATGCGTCTCTTATATATGCCTTATATACAGTGTATAACTAAACCGTTGTATAACTACTGAATAAGGAATTTTTATTAGTAAGGCTGGTATTGTGTATATAAGCTGAACAGAAGAACTTAATTTTAACATTTGTAATTACAATTTATTGCAAGAAAGAAAAATCAGAACCATGAAACAATCAAGTTCCAAGTTGCAATTGGATGGTAATAATTTACGCAAAAGTATGATTCCAGTTTTGGTAAAATCTTTCCCACTTGGAGGGAGTACCCCAAAGAAAACTTCGTAACGTGAACAGAAATCTCGAAGAAGTTACTCGAACCCTAAACCAGTTGAACCCGTTCACGCGTTACAGCGGTCTCGGTCCATTGCAGGATTGGAACCTGGCCAGCAGTTTCAGAACAGTTTCTGTAACCCTAAACCACGAGAACGACTTCTTACGTATTCACAGCCCTTTCAATCCAGTACAAGCCTATACTGTTCGATAAACAAAAAATATTATAAACAGGTACCAGAAAAGAGTGACTCTTTTACACTCGGAATTGAAGAGAAAAAGTAAACCAGGCGAGAATCATGAAATGAGTCGAGATTGGGTTAATTTGAAAGCGAAACCAGAAGATACATCGTGTATTCCCGATGTTTTAAATATCAAAAATGAAAACCGAAGAAAAACAGAGTGTAATTGCAATGCTTTACCTACCATCAGTGACGATCAAGTTACGACTGTCATACTTAAAAAATCCAAATGGAAACTTCCTTCTTCAAGATATTGAAGAATTTCGTTGAAAACGTAAATAATATGAAACATGTTTTGAAATTGAAATCAAAACAGAAATGAAACTTTATTTGACGTTTGACTAGCTCATTCAAGATGGCTGGTGGACGTGGTTTGTTGTGCTCTAGTTGTAATCGAGTTATTGATAGAAATTATGACGAAAAAGTTGAGTGTGATAAGTGCAATCGACTGTTTCATATTGCGTGTGTCAATATCCAAATAAATGAGTTTCGTGAGCTTGTTCATAGTGGACGGATCAGAAGGTGGACGTGTTGGGAATGTATAACCCCAAATTCTTCCATCGAACAAACATCTGAAGCGCGGTCGAGTTTTATTCCGGATGATAGTGAAATCAGCTTGTACTAGTGCGGCGATAAGACTGATACAGTTGCAGTAGGATAAGCTTCTTGAGATTGAAAATCAATACCTCAAGAATGAAAATAAGTTGCTAATTGAGCACAACAGTCTAATGAAAAAAGTTATTAAGGAGATGGATGATAAGATTGCTCATTTGACAGAGAAATTAAACGCGGAGACTATTCTGAAAGGACATGAGCATGGAAGTGGACGTTCTGTTATGCGTGACTGGGATGGAAATTCAAACGCAAATAACCTACTGCGAGTGAATGCGAGATCTGCAGATGTTAACGACAATCGTATTAAAGAGGTTAATAGAGTCAGTGTCCAGGGTGGAGTTGGAATTACAAAGAGATCCTTGATAAACGTAACTGATGGGGTTATTGTTTCGGGTGCAATATCAAAAGGTATTTTACCTCAACAACAGAATATTCCTAGGGAAGATCCAGTACAACTTAATGTTTCGGCGTTCCGACCTCCGGCTGCTGCCACTCAGGTAATTGAGCCTCCTAAACCGGATGTAAATGATGGTTTTACTCAAGTCAGAAGGAGAAGGACTGCAAGGTCAATTTATGGTATTGGTCGGGAATCTAATTTTAAATCTGGATTAACGGCCATGGAAAGAAGGATTTGGGTTTTTGTAGGTCGGTTAAAGAAGGGAACGGAACTTGATAAAGTTCGTGAGCATGTTGGTGAAATTCTTCTAAATGGAGTTTTTAATGTGGATCCTCTGCCAACCCGTGGTATTTTTGCATGTTTTCGATTGGGCATCAATAGTGAAGATAAACATATAGTGATGAATCCGGAAATGTGGCCCAAGGGCACTGAAATCAGACCTTATATTTTTAAAACGGGCTGTTTCGATGCTTTACCTTCCAGTGGTGATCAAGTAAGACATTGATACTTAAAAATCACAAATTGATATCTTCTCGAAGAAGTTTTTCTAAACCTAAACGAATAGTACGTTTTCATGCGTATTCACCATCGTTTCAGTCCAGTATAGAACTATACTGTTCAGTTAACAGAAAATATAAAAATGTACCAGAAAAGAAATGCTCGCTAAAAATGGAATAGAAAGGAAAACAAGAAAGTAAACCAGGCAGTAGTCATGAAAACACTCGAGATTTGGTAAATTGTACGAAAATGAAATCAGAAGATTATTTGAATAATCCCGATGTTCTAAAAATCCGAAATAAAACAAAAGTTGTCATAATTGCAAAAATAAACAAAATTTAGTAAAAACAGACTGTTTGGAATCTTTACCTTCCGGTGACGATCATGATAAGGTTTTGGTACTTGAAAATTCCAAATGGAGGTCCTCCTTCTATACGTATAAGGTTATAGTTTGTAAATTACAATAAATTTTTTTATTCTCTAGCAGTTTTTCTAAGAACCGCAGTTATCATTGATGATGATAATTTTCCGCTATCACAAACATTCGACCTCACCTCAAAAAAGCATTAGCCGACATAATTCCTGAGGTGCAGACTTAAACGAATAACAATCTTAGGAAGTTTTGTAAACTATCACAATGAAGATTTTGATTGTTTTGGCCGTCGTGTTCCTCTCGGAAGAATGCCGTCACCTTGGTAAGCTTTATAAAAAAAATTATTCTGCAAAAGTCCTATTAAATGCTAAAGAGTAAAACAACAAAACGTTCAGAATATTCTACTGGAGAGATTTTAATGGATCGATAACGAGAGATGCTTTTCGAGTAGTCATGGACGGAAGGCAGATGCACATCTCGAATTAGATTTCCAATGGATTCGGATTAATTGGGATCAGTTAGATAATATGAAATCATTGCAGTTCTTAAGTATTTCAACTGGAGGTACAGCCACGTCGTTTACATTGGACCTCTCTCCGATCCACTAATGAGAAACATAGGACAAGTTAACACCATTAGTAGGCACATCGTTTTCAAAAACTTTAAACTTTTGAAAAAAAAAATGAATTTTAGGTTGGCTGGGACTTTTTAAATCAAACGAATATTTTAATTTGCCGACGTTTCGGACACATTTATTGGTCCATTATCAAGACTGCGGAGGAAAACGCATGATCATAACATTGTACTCAAAAACTATAAAAAATTAACCAACTCACCGACAGATCAAAAGGATGGGATTTTGTCCTGAAAAGAAACATAACCTGAAATTTCTTATTTACAATTATATATTTGGGTGAGAAAACTGTTCCTACTTTGAACTTTTGACCCTGCTGAATTTTGATTGCGACGAAGAGGAAATTGGAAACAGTTCCAAAGAGACTAATGTCTATTTTATCAGGATTTTGAAAAATTTGATTAATCTTACGATTTGTAAGATTCTGTTCTTATCTGGACCAAGTAATCCCTTTTCCAAATATCCATAATCAGATAAAAAGTTCTGAAATTTTAAACTGACTTACGGAAAAGAAAATACTTCGCATTTTTTTGGTAAACATTAAAGTTGACTTACTTCAAGGTACTTTTCATCGTGTATGGATTTATTTGCGACAAAAGCAAATGCACAGAATGCTATAAATAAATATATAAATAATTGTCATGTTTATTTTCATTAGAAGGACGAAATTGATACATAAATTGAAATGTTGATATCTCGACGAAGCTCAGATCTTCACAAATTTTTCACTATTTGAATAATTTTTGTACTCATGAGTCCCTACGAAAGTTGTCATAATTACAAAAATAAATCTTTAGTAAAATTCATATCACTTTCAATCAATTTGTCAACATTTTTAACGTTAAATACCTGAGTTGCAAGTCGTAGGTTTTCTCGTTTTGCCATTAGTTTCAAGGCTGATGTTTTGCCTTTGTGGGAAAGAGCAGATGTCATGTCACACCCCATTGTTATTTCTATTAGAAAGCAAATTATTTTGGCTGTGTCATCAAAATTAATTAAGAAACCTCTCTCAATGAATATAGATACTCGAGTTTTATTAAATCTGTGAGTAAAAATAAGCCAGTAAAATTAAATCTACTGCCAACAACTGCTGATGCTGCTGAGGTGAACTTGGTTCGTGTGTATTATCAAGTTCAGAAATGGTTAAGTAACGATTTAAATCCCACAGATTATGGGTGGATTTTAAAGGATGGTATCTTGATGCCTAGGAGAATGTTGCAGCTTCCTGCACCAGATTGTCTCCTGAATATGATTTTTTGCAAGCGCGCGAAAGGTTATGGTGCACTGTGTGGCTGTCGAAAACTAGGTCTCAACTGCCCAGTAGTTTGTGCTAGCTATCACGGGCAATCATGTTACAATTCAGCCCAACTTGAAAGTTCAGTCGAGGAAAATGATAACTCAAATGATACTATTATTTACCTTGCCGATTTCATGGAGCCAGTTACTGCAGAAATTGAAACTTCAGAAAATATCTATGGCGACGGAGACGAGATGGAGGAAGAAGAAGAAACCTAACTCAAAATTCAATGTCAATTTTTTATGATTTTTTCATGAACGAGTATTGAAGTTGTGGAATAGGCCTACTAGGGAACCACGAAAAAAAACGCACCTAGTACTCAACCTCCGTGGGTGGTCTGGAATAGATGACCAAAAAAATAGAGATTACGTTTATGTATGTACTAGCATACTCAATGAATGTATGAAAAAAAACTTGTTTCATAAATATTTCACGAAACAAAATTCTTATAAATACAAATCGGTGTTATTCTTGATCCAGCTCTATCGTTCCATCATCACTTAGATTCGATCGTATCGAAAGCCAATAAGATGCTAGGATTCATTAGTAGATCAACATGTATAAGTTTAGTGACATCCGTGCTCTGATCACCTTGTATTCGTCATTCGTGAGATCGATTCTTGATTATTGTTCGGTAATCTGGTGTCCATCGTATTCTTCGCGGATTGACAGGCTGGAAAAGATCCAGCGTAAATTTGTCAAAGTCTTATCTTTCAGAAGTCGAATTCAGTACTCCTCCGAAACTTATTACATGCTTTTAAAGTATCTTGGGCTGATGACTCTGTCTGCGAGGAGATCGGTTTCCGATTTAATGTTTGTATACAAATTGTTAAACAATGTTGTAAATTGTCCGGAGTTGCTTGAATTGTTTTCATTTCATGTACCTGTGAGACCATTGAGGGATAATCCTATTTTTCTCGAGAGATTACATAGATCCACGTTTGGTCAGCATTCAGCCATGTCCAGATTGTGCCGTCTTACAAATATGCTTGTTGGGCATAATTGCAACTTGGATTTTTTTCATGGTAGTGCTGATAGTTTTAGGAGGGGGTTAGTGGCATATTTGGAGTCGGTTTGATCCTGTACGGGGTAGCGCATTTTTACATTTATATATATTTATTGTTTTTCTTGTTTTGCATATTGTTTTGTGTATTGTTATTTATATTGTTTGTGATTGTTAACAGGCAATGGTTATAGTTAAACCGTATAGATCTAAATAAATAAATAAATAAATAAATAAATAAATAAATAAATAAATAAATCGCATACAAATATGGAACGATAAAATTTTTACCTATGCGGTTCTCAAAAGTTACCAAAGGCATATCCCAGTTATACACCGAAATCAAACCTAGTTTAGATATTTCATCCCATCACTCGCCATTGCTGGTAACTCTAAGTACCCAAGGTACCCATGTAATATTAAAGGATAAAACATCTTCGTTGCACAACAAACAAACCGCCAAGTTTGCATCAATTTTTGAATCTTGTTTAGGTTTGATTAAAGCATTTCTGAGACTGTGAATGGATTTGCATGAGATGCCATAACCGCTGTATTGTCGGCAAAGGTTGCCACCGTTACGTTGGTAGAAATAGGATAATCTGCAGTGAATAGGAGGTACAGGATCGGACCCAGCACGCTTCCCTGTGGGACTCCGAAATTGATTGGAACAAGTTTGGAATACTCGTTTTGGGCCCTGATCTGGAACATTCTTTTGGTTAAACAAGATTTAATTAAATGATAATAATTAGATGATAGCTGTTGTTTTATTTTATACAGAAGTCCATCGTGCAAGACCTTGTCGAATGCCTGAGTCACGTCAATGAAAGCGGCCGAGCAATACTTTTTTCCTCTAGATTTTGTCTTATTTCTTTGGCTACTCTATGAATTTGTTTGATTGTGGCGTTCTGATTTCAAAATCCAAATTGATGATCCGGTATAATTTGATCCTTTATTAAGATAGGTCGAAGTCGTTTAAGCAGTAGTCGTTCGAATAGCTTTGAGAGTCTTTTAAGAATCAATATGACATGAGCCACCTTCCATAGCAACGGAAAAAAATTTAATAGTAGCATTGCGTTATAAATATATGTGATCAGCTGTACTGCATTTAGTGGTAAGTGTTTAAGTACCGCTTCGGTTATGAGATCGTGTCCTGGCGCTTTTTTCGATTTTGCAGTTCGCTGAATGCCTAATGATACTTCGTTAACTGTCACTTTTTTTATTTGAGAAATCTTTTGGAAAGGTGTATCGAAGAAGTTGCGAAATTGTTGCTCTTCGTTCGAACTTATTTCTCTTAGGTATGGCTGAAAGACATCAGCAAAGTGTTCTGCAAATCTGCTTTTTATTTACTATTTCTCGCCCATGTTGAGTCTGGTTTTCTAATAGAGGGAATACGTTTTTGTGGCCGTTTGATCCGTAGTGTGGTTTTCCAGAGCGAATAATCGGTGGCTTCTGTTGGAGAAAGACTCTCAAGATAGTTGGTAACAGTCTGATTTTTGAAGTTCTTCAGCATATTTTAAGTTTTCTTGTTGCGTTGTTTAGCGCGGTCTTGATATTCACGTCTCGGGTATTTTGCCAGTTTTTCCTAATTTTCCGTTTTTGGCTATACATAGCTTTCATTATTTTGATTGGATAGTTGTCATTATCTTTTGCTTCGCTTGAGTAGTTTGGGGTAGCAGACCATGCCGCATCTTGGATCGAACTTGTTAGATAGTCAGTTTCTTCTGACGTTTTTAGCTTAATAGTTAGTGATATTTTCTCATCAAGTATTTTCCTGAATAATATCGAAATCGGAGTTACGTTAATCTATAGAGGTACTGTCTTTTCTTGAAAGAGATAATGCACAAGTGCATCAAACAAGACAGTGCACCGAAAGGAGATATCTCAAAAGTTACAGAATAAGCCCCCAGTTCTATTGCCTTGTATAATTCTCGTCGTGGTGATCAATCTGGAACCCCATTGGAAATGTTTCGCATTGTAGTCACCGGCTGCTAAGAAGCGGGTACCAAGTGATTTAAAGAATCTTGTGAAGTGTTCCTCTTTAATGACTTCCTGACCACACTTATTTGGTGAGCAGTATATTGCCGAGATAACTACAGAACCTCTCTGGTCTTTAATCTTGACTGATGTTGCTTGTATACAAGCTCTACAAAGGGTAATGGAAATTGCCAATGAGGCTAGAGAGGGTACGTGGCGCACCATTAAATATTGTGCAGCCGTGGCGCTCGATGTTAGGAACGCTTTTAACTCGGCGTGATGGATTTGTATTTTGGATGAGTTGAGAGGAGGGGAATCTCCCCATACCTTAGAAAGATCTTAGCAAACTATCTGTGTGACAGAGAGCTCTTAGTTGCGGAAGCAGCTGTCAGCGAAACTCTGGAGATCACCAGTGGAATTCCGCAGGGATCGGTCCTTGGGCCGACCCTGTGGAACATAATGTACGATGGAGTTCTACGGGTTCCCCAGAGTGAAGGTGTGGAGGTTCTGGGATTCGCCGACGATCTGATGGTGGTCGCCACAAATCGCAAGTTCTGTCCGTGAATGAGACTCTGGATAAGATCAATGGATGAATGCGCAGCAGGGGACTTGCTCTGGTGCCGGAAAAGACGGAAGTGGCCATCCTGTCCGGGAGGAGGAAGGCGGATGTTACCTTTCAGCTGGAGGGAGTTCAGATAAAACTCACAACCGCCATTAAATATATAGGCGTGGCGCTGGACAAGTCCCTTAATTTTGGTGAGCATACAAGAAGAGCAGCGGCAAAAGCGAGAATGACGGTAGCGGCGCTGACCAGGCTGATGCCGAATATGCGTGGCCCATCAATGACAAAAAGAAGATTGCTAGTTTTAGTAGCAGATTCAATTATGTTATACGCGGCCCCAATATGACACCAAGCTATGAAGGTGGAAAGCTATAGGCCCAAACTAGCAAGACAACAGCGTTTGCTAGCCATACGGGTTGCGAGATTGTACTGCACAGTGTCAGAAGAGGCGGCACTGGTTATTGCCGGGGTGCCGCCGATACAGTTGCTGGCTAAAGCCAGGGATGGCGAACATCGGAAGAACTAAGAGGATAGAGGCGCGCTTGACACTCTTTCAAGAGTGGCAGACAACTTGAGGGCGGCCATGCAAGGGCCAGTGGACCTCATACAGGATGTTGAGGCCTGGATAACCAGACCACACGGGGAAGTATTTGGCAACTATTTGTTCAAATATGGTAAAAAGAAAAAAGTGATTGGTTCTACTGCGAGGAGGAGGATACCCCGAATCACACGCTTTTCGAGTGTAAGCAGTGGAAAGAAACAAGAGAGGAGGCTGCCCGGATCGTCGGACAAACACCAACCGGTGCTGAGCAGCGAGAATAGTTGGACAGCAATACAAGAGATGGTCAAATCTATCATGACTAAGGAAGGGGAGCACGAACGGTGGCGCCAACTACAAGCGACTATAGTAACAGTTTAGATGACAGAGATGGATCCAAAGAAATGCTTCGCGAAAACTGGGTCACGTCCAAAGGAGTGGGGTTTTAGTGGGTAAGAATCCCACACTACCACCCAACAACATCTGGATGATGTCTTTGTGAAGATTTCCCCACTCCCAACGAACGGAAGAAAAAAAGCCATGTTGTGCCAATTGTTGGTGATAGAGCTTATGCCTATTTCGAGCACTCACAATTTAAGTATGCTGTCAAGTGCTATTAATCTGAGCAAGTGGGATACCATCTTGCCTACTGTCAATCAGTGTCTATTAATAACAAATGTCAAGATTTCGCTTAAAAAATATTGTAGATACATATTTCAAGTTTAGTTTAGTCAATCTTGATAAATTATCAACCCTTACAGAATATAAGCCAAATGAAGTTAAAACAAGTATTGAAGGAGAAATTGGAAAAGTTAAGTCTTTAGTAAAATTAATTAAATGGAATCGGTATTATATAATAATCAACATTTCTGAAATTGAATAATCTCACAATGGTAGACCTCAAATCTCTTTCGTTACAGCCAGTATTTACAGAAACGTTCAATGCAAATGCACAATTTGTTCATTTCGAATTACAATTTAAATTAACAGCAACTATGTATGTATGTAAATTTTGAAAACGGTTTGTTACAAATACGGATTCACGTAATTCATATTATATCATAGATCTCAAGTTAATTTAACAATTATTTTCTAAATAAGTTTCAATTAGTTTCAAATTTGCTTCTTAGTCTACTACTCGGGCTACCTAATCTCAGTTGAGCTGTTTAATTAACAAGATTTCTACAATGCCAACAAAACCATTATTAACAGAATAGGAAGATAAATTGTATTTGTAACATAGTAAATTCAACATTTTCTTAAGGTATTTCTATGTAATTAATTAGATTTGTATGTGTGGATTGATAAAATCTTTTAAATTAAAAAGAACTAAATTTTTCACGTTTATTTCAATTAAAATAAAATAATTGTAGAAATAATCATATCTCTTCTAATATTGCACACTTGACTTCATATGTATTGTTGGTCTTCCATCATCTTCTGTCTTCTCAATGAATTATCATTTACTATATTGCGACATAATGCTGAAGTAGTCAAAAAAGCTCAAGTAAGTATTTTATTAGATTTTGAACAAATTTAGAATTTTTCTCAAGAAATTCACTTATAGATTATTGAACGAGAAACAGTTTATTACCTTATATTACTCTACCGTATCCGCCCTTAACAACGGAATTCGAAACATAAATGTTTGTAAATGCTTTCCTACTAATTTCTTTCGTGGTAGTTTCAAATTAAGTTGAACATTTCTCCTAAATTTAACAACTTCAATTGACTGTACATTGTGAACTTCTCTATAACTCCAACTTTTATTACTCGAATTTTCTTCACCAAATAGTTTAGAAAGTTGCGATGACCATGATTTATGAATTCACTTATCAGAAAACGAATAATTACAATAAATTGAAACCTTTTTGATTCAATCAATAAAAAGTCCCGTTGGACAAGTATTCATTCCTTGATTTTGATGTTTGTCTGTTATTTGGAATTATATTATTAGGAACGGTGCAGTATAGGAGGAGGTGATATTTTCTAGAATTTGAAATTTGGAGAGATAGCTAATCAAACAACATGTCCGGAAGAAACTGGATCTTCGATACTTTTTCAAAGCTTCCACCAGCGAACAAACAATTTGTCCAAATATTCGGAATCACTGGGTGAAATTACAAAAAGGGTAAATGGCTTTTGCCAATATGGTAGTTGGTTTAATTAACACAATTATTTCTATTAAAATATTACAAACAGGCGTAGTTAGAAGTAATCGAATAGAAACTACTTTATATACACAAATTTAAATCGGTACATTTTTGTGTATTACACGATAATAAATTGTTCGAAACAAAAAAAAAACATTAAAAACGGAAATTTCTGCAGAGATATTTAATTGTACAAATTAATTATGTTACAAACAAATGTTGGTAGAGCTTTGGACATAGTGGAAAGTAGACTTTTAAAGCTGAATAACAATATAAATTGATAAAAAGTTAATTAAATGGTATTTAAAATTTCATCGCCTTCAAATTTCGACATCCAAACATGTTTTTCTACTAAAATAATTGAAATTATGTTAACAATCACTGTAAAAAGTTTTGAAGTAGAAAGTTGAAAAGCTATCGAATTCCATTCAGTAGAAATTGACTATATATATGCTCTTATTGTATTAGTTAACAAATTACTTTATTTATGTATAAAATTTGTGAAAACCCAATGACTACATTAGTATAAGTCGTTTGCAACTTAATTCTTACGGCTGGCTTCCGTAAGTCCCCTTATTATTTTAAAATGCAGCTTTTTTTTAAATAACTACCCGCCTTTAAGTTAAAACGACTTCTTAAAATATATTAAAGCTCTTTTAACCTCGTATCGGCGTCAGATATACGACATATCAAAGCTACTTTCCAATAAATTCAAAGAAATTTATCACACCATTTAGATTTTAGAGCCTGAGTTATTTTTACTTAAATCTTAACTTTCTTAATTACTTCGTGAAGTACTTCCTTAATATAAACTTATCAAAATGTTACATGCTAACTTATAATATAACAGCTAATTATTATAAAAAAATCTGATATTTTTATAGTTGAGTATTATCCAAAAATTTTTCGTTAACTTGTAATTGTTCTACTTCTTTGGAATTCATTTCTTGCTTCTGTTGTAATTGCCTCTCCTGATCAACATCCCATAAATATGCATCCTTTTTTAATGTCAGGCATAAAAATACGCTTGCGAGGACTCCTAGTAACACGAAAATTAATAAAATTCCGAATCCTATTAAAAAAGTTGCCGTGTTGTCTGGAGCAGCTTCGGAATTTTCACTTGATGCAGTTGTTAAATTTAATTTATCCATCGTGAAAATTTTCTGAAACAAAAGATTATATTATATTTCGGTAAAAATTACACGCACATATTTTGCTATAATTTTTAGGTATGCAACCCCATCGACTTTTGTTTATAGAGATTGCATTAATATGATTCATCACCGATTTTGCAATTCTGCATAAATTTTAAATGGCATATATTGTAACTTGAGATATAACTCCACGTTTTTTCTTTTTTTATAGAATGTTTATAGCTTATCTGGCTGTGCAATAAAACCATATATGACGCTATAAAAAATGTTGTTTATTAGTTAAACTTTTAACATAAAATTTATTTCTAATAAATTAAATATGAGCAGAAACTTTTAATTTAAAAAAGTTGAAAGGTCTGTTTATAATTTACCTTCTCGGAATAAGTTTTGACTTAATTTTGTTAAAGGTGCATGCGCCCTACAACTTTTTATTACGTGACTTTCCATTTTCTCGAAAATGTATCATACAAATTTAAATTTTCTCCAGACTTTACAATGTTAAAATTAATTAAATATTATTTAAAAAAAATAAAGACTTTTTTACAAAATTAATTCAATGCTCATTAATCAAGTCATAATAAATTTGAAAGAAAAATAAAGTAAAAAACGTTAAGTTGAATAACAAATTGCGTTCCATCCTAAATTGATTTACCTAACACAAATTGCTTTTTAAAGTTTGAAAAATTAAGTTTCTACGAGATATTATTAAACTGCGTTCTTCATCTTATAATTTAAATTTTATTTTACGTGTAAAGTAAGTACTTGACTCTTATTTCTAAAATAGAGTGAAAAATAATATGTAAATTTTTGTACATGAAAATATTCAAGGAACGTCCTTAAATCTTCTAAGCTACCGTAAAATTCATTTCCAAGTATAACTGAGCTAAACTTCGAATATAAAATGTCTTAAATATTTCTACAATCTACATAATAGAAGTTTTCCCTTATTAACAGCAAACATTAACTATTTAACAAATTCAAATTGTGTTCTAGTAAAATTTTTAATTTATTATATTGATGCAGATTTTAAAGAAAAGAGTTTATATACAATATAATAGGTATATTGTTTTTAAGAGCCTACGAGCTAATTGTTGCTCCGGTTTAGGAAACGCGAAGAGGTGAAAGAGGTGAAAGAGGAAGAAAGGTGAAGGGGTTGTGGATAGCCTACTACGACGCCTGAACGATGAGGGACTTTATACCCTGGGCTACGCAGATGATATCACCATCCTGCTGACTGGCAAATTTGAAAACACAAAATACTGGAAAAATGGTGTACTGAGCACTCTCTCTCGGTCAATCCGGCAAAGACTGAGCTGATTCTGTTCACCAATAAAAGAAAGTTACGTGGCATGATAATGCCTAACTTAATGGGTATTCCTCTAAAACTGGCGGATGAAGTCAAGTATCTGGGAATAATACTTGATAAGAAGCTGAACTGGGAGAAACATCTAAAAACCAAACTCGACAGGGCAAGGATGGCCTTCTGGCAGTGTCGTAGGGCAATGGGACGGTCATGGGGTCTCTCCCCTAAGATCACCCTCTGGCTCTACACTGCGGTGTTACGGTGCACTTGTCTGGTGGCCCAGAACCAAGCAAGTAACAACAGCGTCCTCCCTACACCGGTGTCAGAGACTAATCTGTCTATCGGTAACGGGAGTGATGCGAACGGCTCCCACTGCGGCGTTGGAAGCCCTTCTCTGCCTCCCACCACTTGACCTTCATGTGCAGGAGATGGCGGTCAGGGCTGCTCTCAGACTACGCAGTTGGGGGCTGTGGAATAACAGGCGAGGAATGACGGGCCATATGCGGATCTTGGAGGATTACTCAGCGAAAGTACCTCTACTGTATTTTGAACCGGACAGAATTCTTCCCAAATATAAATTTGACAGGAAATACAACATCCTGCTGAATCCAGGAGAGACCCACGAATATGACATTTGTCTATTTTCGGATGGATCAAAGAACAATGCTGGCTCAGGAGCAGGAATCTTTTCTGCCGAACTGGAACTAAGCATGAGCTTACCGTTGGGCAGGTATACATCAGTTTTCCAAGCGGAACTGATGGGTATTCTGCACTGCGCAAAGAGTGTCCAGGACAAATGTATCCGTGACAAAGACATTCAGATATCTACGGACAGTAGGGCGGCGCTTGTGACACTTAGAAGTCACAGGGTCACCTCTGGCTTGGTGCTAGAATGCATCCAGGCACTGGATGAGATATCAAACTCCAACACCCTTTCCCTTTCTTGGGTAAAAGGGCACCAAGGCAACGAGGGTAACGCCAAAGCGGACGAGCTGGCAAGAAACGTTCAAACAGTCTTCCCTGCAGCCCGGAACCGACGATTGCACCAGCCGTCAAAACAGTCAATACTCTCCTAAAACAACATACCCTACAACTGCACTCCTGCAGATGGGCAAAAGAAACCGAATGTAGACAAGCAAGGGCGGCGATAAAGACACCTTCCGGTAAACATTCGAAATATTACTTGAAGCTGTCCAGAGTCAATCTACGGACAATTGCAGGGATATTAACTGGACACTGCAAGCTAAATAAACACCTCAACACAATGGGACTCGTAGATGACCCCAAGTGTCGAGGATGCAATAAAGCAGACGAAACAGCTGAACATGTGCTTTGCCACTGCCCGGCTCTGGCGTCAAAGAGAGGTGCCATGCTAGGGGACTTCTGGCCTAACATGGCCAGAATCAGGGACACCCCGCCTGCCAAAATACTTGAGTTCATCCTGCAACTGGGATGGCTTGAGGAATGACAGGACGGGGATGCCGCTGCATTGGAGGCAGTACAATGAGCCCGATTTAGTGGCCTACGTGCGCGTGGGGACTTGTCCCTGCCCTCCTAACCAAAATCCAGAATCCAGATCCAGAGGGGAGGGAAAAATAAAATTTTAAAAAGTATGATGCGGGGAGAACTTGAAACATATATTAAATAAAAAGTTTTAAAATTAAATAATTAATGGATAGAACACTATTGTTATGCAATTTTACTGCAGAAAGTTGGATATCTGCTTTTATAACAAAAATTTCGACTCGAAATAACCTTATTAGGGAGCAAATAAAATTTAGTTTAGAATCGGTGTTTAAAACATTATGGAACCCTTCTTTAACAATGTTTCGCAAATATAAGATATTAAAATTTAAAAAACAATTGTATTAAGAACTGGGAACTAATTCCAAAAATATATTTAAGAATTTCTAAGGAATTCCAGGGATTTTCAAAATATTTCAAAAAGTTCTAGATATATCTAGATATTATGAAATCCAGATATTTATAAGAAATGTTTTTAATTTCCGAAGAATTCCAAACAACCGTACACAAAATTTTCAATATATTTACCTCTTGTATTACACCTTGTTTAAATAAAATGTTAAGATTTAGAATATGTAATTTTTGATATATTATTTCATACCACAAGTTAGAAAAAATCAAATTACCAAATGAGTAGACAAAAAATAAAATAATATATAATATTTTTATCCAGTTAAGAATACTAATAGGTATTATAATATTATACAATACATAGTAGATACCAAGTACCAAAAATATAAACAATATTTTATTTTGTATAATTTAACTTTATTGATTTTTAAACAAATTAAATCTAGCATATTTGGTTCTAATATTGGTATCTTTTTCGGATTTCTTTTTTCCTTCATAATTATTCTTATATTATATTATTCTAAAATGAATTTAATTAAATTGTTTCGATGATTGTGCAGAATGTCTTGCTCCAATATAATATAATAAACATTTCATTATTTACAAATACTTCTCTTAATTTTGTCATGCATTTTATAATTGGAAATCTAATTTCCTTTGCCATGAAAATTCTGTCCTGGAATTATCTTTCTTAGTTCTTACTTCTTAATACTATAAGAGATACTAGATAGCCCACTATGGTGTTTAACAAAGATAACTACTTTTTTTATCGTAACTATCTTTTTAAATAAAAATTCATTCATCATAAATTCATCAACTTCGTCAAGAAATTTCCATACAATTGAATAAATTTATTGTGGAATTAGTTTCACAATTTTTTTTAATCTAAACAGATTATCAACAATTATTATTAAAAAATACATTGTTGTAAATGTCATTTACTGTTATTTTTGCATTTTAGAGCATGTTTTTAAATTGCGATTATAGATTTTGCTATTTTTTCAAAGAGTATAATGTCAAAACGACAAAATGAAACCCGGCAGAACTCTGTACAATGATTTTCCTAAGAAAAACTTTGTTTTGAAAAAAAAAGTGTTTCTGACCGGAAACTTCTTCTTCAATCAATTTCGATTCAGTAATCACTCCTTATCTATTTATTATACCAGGTGCTGAATGGAATAGCCGAACATAGGGAATTAACACGTAAAAACTTATTTATGCAAATTCCTGCTTCCCTACTTATTTTAGAGAAAAAATGAAAGACACAAAAAGAATGCATAAATATAAACTACGTATGATAAAAGCATTAGATTTCATCTAACCTTTACTTACAAGGTTAAAAAACGCTTCTAAAGTTTTTTAAATTTTCATTTATAAGCCTGGCCATGTAAGTTTCCAAGGTAATTATTTTGAAATTAAATTGAATTTATTTCATGACCAGTCTGACAAATGAAAATTTTAACAATTCTAAAAGAATTTTGGACCTTTTAAGTAGAGACTAAATGAAATTTGAAGATGAAAGTCCGAAATTCTTTTAGAATTATTAAAATTTTCATTTGTCAGACTGGTCATGAAATAAATTCAATTTAATTTCAAAATAATTACCTTGGAAACTTACATGGCCAGGCTTATAAATGAAAGTTTGAAAAACTTTAGAAGCATTTTTTAACCCTATAAGGCTCAGTTTTTCACTTTCAGGTTAAACCAAAAAAGTTGGGTTAACCAATGATATTGCATAAAAAACGGCTTTTGAACGTATTTCATTGGTTAACCCAAATTTTTTGGTTTAACCTGCAACTGAAAAACTGGGCCTAAGTAAAGATTAGAAGAAATCTAAAGCTTTTATCATACTTAATTTATATTTCTTCAGTTTTATCCAATTTAAAATTAAACACTTCATTTTCTCCAAACTACACTTTAATTTTTTCAATAAGCATATAGGCACAATTTGGACGGGCACAAAATTACAATTAAGTTTTAATTTAATTTATTAAATCTCAGATTAAATTAAAATGCTATAATTTAAAAACTATTAAATGTCGCAATCGAAGCTGACAGTTTCGAATTAAACTAAAATTTTGCCAATTTAACGTAATTTTAATATAAGTTCTCTAATTAATGGCAGAATCTCACCGACAAAGATAGATATAATATTTCAATGCAATAGACAGAGACCGAAATTTATTACAACTTCTCGATATTAATGAAAAGTATTGTACATTCAAGAATAACTTCGATACCAAATTTTTAAATTAAATTGTTAAATCAACCTAATTTTATGTGAAAGATTAACCTTTATTATATTATGTATATTTTTAATATTTTCGAAAGTATACTATATCGCTCAATCCATTTCATTGTGGTAACTTTGAACTCGTCTTTGTGAGGAAATTCACAAACGCAAAGCATTGTGGTGGGAAGACAACATATTTCTTTCAATATGTTGGTTTATATATTATGTACATTGTACATATTATGTAAATACATGTCGGGTTCTACGCCAGGTCGAGTTCCAAATGAAAACGTACACATTTACGAGTATTGGAGTGCTTATACTTTTCCGTGTTCTCACAGAGTTTTCTGTCATTCTTAAGTTTCTTTACTGAAATATAATAATATTATTATTATCTTGACATATTATTTAATTAACATGTTTGATGTTGATGAACTCAATCAATGCGTAAAAGAAAACCCAGCTATGTGGGAAAGGAGATGCAAAGAATACAGCGACAGAAAGGAAAAACAAAACAGTTGGCTTATTGTTGGTGAAAGTATGCACGACAAGTGGGAAGAAATGACAGATGCTGAAAAACAAGAACATAAGGTAAAGTGCAGTTTACATTATATGATTTATCATAAGGAGAAACCATAAAACATAGTTTTACACTTTGTTTTCTTTTATAAATTATAAAAAATATCATGAAAACCATTCTTTATACTTTCTCCTGCGGTAAATCATAAGAGAAGTCATATAATGTAAACTGCACATAATAGTGGAGTAAAATATAATATAAAAAGCGTCTCCTTACCTATATCAATTAATTATTGCAATAAATTTAAAAATATGCCTTTTTTCTATGGCGGAGGACTTTGTGATAATTACAAAATCCTTTAATTATTAAAGGTTAATTGACAAACCGGCAGTATTTGCTCTAAATGTCAAATGACTTGCTTAATAATCAAGATAATATGCTATTTGTTTTGCTTTAGTTTTACAAACGCAATGGCGTTTCGTGGATTTATGCAAAAAAAAAACAAAAAAGTGAAGAAAGATTTTCTTAAATCAGTTTATTATTTGTAAATAATTTATTATTAAAATCAATTTATTACAATGAAAATAAGCCGTTCCCTGCCGCCCACAAAATAAGTGACGCCCGGGGAATTTACCCTTTGACCCCACGCTACGCTACTGTTAGAATTATATTATTATAATTTCAAAAAATTAGTGGCTTTACTGGTAGTTTCATTTCTAAAAACTTATAGGTGTTCAAATAAGAACATCGCGAATTTTGAACATCATTGTACAGGTGAAGAACCATACAAGCATGTTGCACTGCATGTAATTTAATGAGTAAAAGCACTGCAAAAGGTCAACAATTAAAAATAGTCGAACCTAAAATTGTTCAATTAAGAAAAAAAATAATAATATTAGTCTAGAGCAGAAGTGATACCCTTGAGTGAAAAAGAAGAAAACATTGCAATGGAACGGGTGCTCCAAGCAATTCAGGATATGAGATACGAGATGAGAGAAGGCTTCAAGGTAAGTAGAAGCGATATGATGAACATGAAACAGGATATAGAAGCAATGTTAGAGGATGCAAAGACTATAGAGAAAAGCTGGGATAGAGAGAGGCAACAGCTAACTCAAAGAATTAGAGCACTAGAAAATACAACTGAAAAGCAAGAAAACTAAATGATATAGTGATAAAAAGAATCGATATGTCAAATGAAACGAACTTAAAGGAGAAAATACAGAGTAGAATTAGAGAACAAGCTAAGGAAGAAAGTAAAGAAGGTAACAGAGTAAGAATTGGATACCAAAAGCAAATTATTAATAATAAGATCTACAGCTGGACCATGATGGAGGAAGCTCTAAACCAGCAAATGAATTTTGAATTGGCACCACCAAAAAACTAATAAAAACTAAGAAGGACTGCCATACAATACCGACCTTTGCAATGATAACGGAACTTGAGAAAACAGAAAACAGAAGTTCAAACAAAATACATATAACAACAGAAGAAAAGAGAAAAAAGAAAACGAGTAAGACTAAGAGAATTGCAACTTGGAATGTGAGAACGATGATGATACCAGGAAGAATTAATAAGATAGTAAATGAAATTAATGAAAATATGGACATCTGAATTAAAAGAAGCAATCAAAGAGAAACAGAAGGCCTACGGGAAGTATCTATTGCCTTGTTCAATTTAGCCCAATTGAAGAGTTCTGTATATTTTGAAAACAATAATTTTTCATAAAATATGCAGTCCGTATAAATAATATATATTTACTAAAATTGCGAAATAGACTTTCTTCTTAATTTAAAAATTTTTATGAAAAAAACTTTATTTTACAGGCAGATGGTGCGTATAACGATACATTCCAGAAGATGTTACATCTTACGATTAGCAAAATTTAAGTTTACTAAGAACGTGCGTAGACTTTTAATTTGAAACTGTGTTGAACAAAGTAATACCCATGTAAGTGTAAAGTTCAAATTAAACTTTTTTCCGAATTTTCGTGTAAGTAATTGCCACTTTGAAGAGGCACATATTTTAAATATATTTTCATCTCTTTAGGTTTTTGTAATACTCCATAATGTTCCACGTCATCAAGTCACAACTGCTTTAAAATAAATTCTCTTTTAGAAATGAGCTTTTAAGAAAGCGCGAATAGAACTTCCTTCGCAAATGCGTGGTATCACTTTCGAATTCAATTATATCACATCACGTATCTTCCTCTTATATTCCCCTGTTCACGCATCCTATGGTAACGAAAACCATGATCAAAATAATAAGGTTCTTATCCGAGTTTATGTATTCAGAATAAAATATTATTTCATAAATACACAAATTGCACTATTTTTCTTATAAATCCAAACAAACCGAACCAGGAACCGTAACTTTAATTATTACGAATGTATTTGGTATATTCGTGATACATTTACGAGGGTATATTTTACAAAATGTAACTTATAACTTTTTTATGAGGGCATATTTTTCATTTGCACCATTTTCAAATGGAATACGAAAAATGCATTATGTTTATGTTTTACAGCCAAATCTTTTGAAACTTAAAAAATAATTATTTAGGGTGCAAGTGTATTAAAAGAGATCATAAATTGCCACACCCCTGCTCTGTCTCTGAGCATTTATATAAGTTAACAATACAATAAAATATAAAATAATAATTTAAGCAGTAGGCGGCCACTAAATAAATGTTTATAATTTTTTTAGTGGGATTTTAAGTCTAAAGCCAATATAATGCGAAGAAATTAAACTCATAAAAAGTCAAGAAATTTATATTCCATGCAAATAAGTACCTACTAAGGCGTAAATTGAGTTTATAAAAAATTACTTTACAAAACTCGACAATAACAATTCTATTTTTATAAACCAATGTATGGATTTTGAAGTTTCAAAGCTTTTAAAATGTGCGTTGGTAGATAGCCAGATGAGAATTCATAAGTAAAAAATGTTTTTCATAAAGAAGCGTGTTGCGGTTCGTTGTCATCCCTAAGGTCACATAAAGTGGCGGAGTACATTAAGACGACGTTGTAAATATTTTTTTAAATTGTGAATTTGAAAGTTTTATTCAATATTTGAACTGCAGTCGGAGTTCCAGAACAAAGTTTTTATGAGGTAGTAGTAGGCGGTTGCAAATTTAATATAGCCAACACAAATATTTTTATGAGATGTTTATCAATTCCCGAAGGATATGTATATTAAAACAAAAATTATTAAATTATAAACTGCCACAATATGCGATTTTATTCTAATTGCAGAAAGAAATTGATAAAAAAGAAATTTCACATTAAGTAATTTAATACGTGCATGCGGTCTGAAATGAAATAATAGTAATCAATATAGTAATAATAATAATGTATATTAAGGACACTCTTGAATTGAGTCATCTCCAAAGAGAAAAAATTGACTTCATCGCATTATAATTCATACTCCATTTTATCGCTCTAGGCGTTAAACTAAATGTAATGAACATAATTTGTTTCTCGATAAGAACTCGAAATAAATACTGTTGGCTGATATAATACTTTAATTATATTATAATGGTATATTGCAAAGGCATGTAATTCGGGTACATGCCAATTCTCTGCATGTAATACAATTTAGTTTTAGCCATCAATCTCACGAGCCACACAATAACAATCTATTCAAATTAAAGTGTCTTAAGTGCATGTAGGTACATTGAATAAATCTTTGAAAACCCTGAAAATACTGCAACTTGACTGATTTACGCACTCTTTCATTATTATGATAACGGAACAAAATATTCCTAACCATTCTCTACTTCACTTTTTAATATGAAACCTTCGCTCAAATTCCTTCTCACAACTACCAACACCAAAATTTACGAAAATTTAAACACACATGGCATTTATAAATTAACAAACATTAAAATAAATATAAACAATCTTGACTAGGAAAAATCCATGACAATATAGTATACCTTTGGTTGTTACAGACTTGCTGTTTGTGCTTAGGGCACAGCACTAAGAAGTACGAAACCCTAGAATTACTAACGTAAGTTGTAAATAGGGCATAAGGGTACAGCATGAGGGCTCTCTACATTGCCGCTATGCGGTAACACAGTCACCCTATAAAATCAAATGACAGATTATAGACCGGCATACTAGAGATTTAGACGAATGCGTGAAGATGCGTAATATTGGTATAACGAAGAAAATACAACTAAGTTCCCACATTTATAGAAATGTAAATATAATTTTAAAAAACAATTTTTCTTAAAATTAACTTCTAGAGTTCAGTAAATAACTAACAATTTCAGAACGTAGGAATGCATATAACTTACCAGTATCAATCTAACTATAATACTTTGTTTTTGAATTCTACTTAATATACAGTGAAATCAATGCAATAAGGTAGCATATTATTTAGAGATATACACTTCAATTTATTATGTGTACTAAAACAAAAGCTACCTGTGAATTTAAAATAAAATACCAACAATTCAAAATTTATTAACATCAGCTGGATTCTGGATTTTGGTTAGGAGGGCAGGGACAAGTCCCAACGCGCACGTAGGCCACTAAATCGGGCCCATTGTACTGCCTCCGATGCAGCGGCTTCCCCGTCCTGTCATTCCTCAAGCCATCCCAGTTGCAGGATGATGAACTCAAGTATTTTGGCAGGCGGGGTGTCACTGATTCTGCCCATGTTAGGTCAGAATTCCTCTAGCATGGCACATCTCTTTGACGCCAGAGCCGGGCAGGGCAAAGCACATGTTCAGCTGTTTCGTCTGCTTTATTGCATCCTCGACACTTGGGCTCATCTACGAGTCCCATTGTGTTGAGGTGTTTATTTAGCTTGCAGTGTCCAGTTGATATCCCTGAAATTATCCGTAGATTCACTCTGGACAGCTTCAAGTAGTATTTCGAATGTTTACCTGAAGGTGTCTTTATCGCCGCCCTTGCTTGTCTACATTCGGTTTCTTTTGCCCATCTGCAGGAGTGCAGTTGTAGGGTATGTTGTTTTAGGAGAGTATCGACTGTTTTGACGGCTGGTGCAATCGTCGGTTCCGGGCCGCAGGGAAGACTGTTTGAACCGTTTCTTGCCAGCTCGTCCGCTTTGGCGTTACCCTCGTTACCTTGGTGCCCTTTTACCCAAGAAAGGGAAAGGGTGTTTGAGTTTGATATCTCATCTCTCCGCCCTATTCTCCGTAGATATCTGAATGTCTTTGTCGCGGATACATTTGTCCTGGACACTCTTTGCGCAGTGCAGTATACCCATCAGTTCCGCTTGGAAAACTGATGTATACCTGCCCAACGGTAAGCTCATGCTTAGTTCCAGTTCGGCAGAAAAGATTCCTGCTCCTGAGCCAGCATTATGTTCTTTGATCCATCCGAAAATAGACAAATGTCATATTCGTGGGTCTCTCCTGGATTCAGTAGGATGTTGTATTTCCTGTCAAATTTATATTTGGGAAGAATTCTGTCCGGTTCAAGATGCAGTAGAGGTACTTTCGCTGAGTTATCCTCCAAGATCCGCATATGGCCCGTAATTCCTCGCCTGTTATTCCACAGCCCCCAATGCGTAGTCTGAGAGCAGCCCTAACCGCCATCTCCTGCACATGAAGATCAAGAGGTGGGAGGCAGAGAAGGGCCTCCAACGCCGCAGTGGGAGCCGTTCGCATCACTCCCGTTACCGATAGACAGATTAGTCTCTGACAACGGTGTAGGGAGGACGCTGTTGTTACTTGCTTGGTTCTGGGCCACCAGACAAGTGCACCGTAACAGAGCATGGGTCTGACCACCGCAGTGTAGAGCCAGAGGGTGATCTTAGGGGAGAGACCCCATGACCGTCCCATTGCCCTTCGACACTGCCAGAAGGCCATCCTTGCCCTGTCGAGTTTGGTTTTGCTAAGTTTATGGAAAGCTTAACTAAACCTCCACTTAAAAATAATAAAGCCCCGCTTAGGTAAGGGTCACATTTAAGGAGATGTGGTACAAACGGACATTAGACAAAAGAATAAAAATTACAGAATGACTAACGAGTAGTTAGTTACCACTCACACAGATACCCTAGTGGAAGGACTAACAAATGCAATAAAAAGGTTGAGAGAAAAATGGCAGCAACAGCCAAGAAAATTTTAATGGACTTACAAGAAAGGAACTAAGAAGAGACATGCGAAGAAATAACATGATTAAAATCATGGAAATAATTGAAAGAAACCGCGGCCGAGAAATTCTAAGTAAAAAATTAAGCTTGGGAAAAAGAGATATTATTAAGATCCAAACCAAAAGGGGCAAAACGATAACAAACAGAAGGGAAATAATAAGAGAAGTAGAAAGATATTACATAGATCTATATGAATCCACTTATATAGAAGTGGAAACAGGGTGAAGGAAGGTACAAAAGAAACAGACAAAAAGAAACAAAGCAGCCGGTTCGGACGGGGTCCTGTCCGAAATGCTGAAAAAGGGGGATTGGCAGACCTGTACAACAGATGTCTGGAAGAAAAAACAATCCCTAAATCTTGGCAAGAAGCAGATGTTATTCTTATCCACCAAGGGGGAGAAATCACTGAGCTGGACAACTATAGACCTATAAGTCTGCTGCCCCAGATATATAAGACCTTCACCAGAATAATTTCATACAGATTGATGAACCACAACAGGGTTCAGATCAAGTTTCAACACTTGTTGACTACCAAAAGACATTCGACACAATAGAGACGTGGGCAGTTCTAAACTCTTTAGGGAGAGTTTGCATTGATAGCAGATACACCGACTTTATCAAAAACATCTACAATATTGCAAAAATACGTATGCAGCTTCTCGATAAGACCAACTCAAATCAATACCATTAAAAATGGGAGTACGCTAGGGCGACACAATCTCCCCCAAACTGTTTATAGCAGCTCTGCAGGAACTAATCAGAGGTTTTGGCTGCCACCTTTGATTTGTCGACGACATAGCAATGTTTAGCACCAGCTCTCAGGAGCTGCAAGAAATGGTCACAGAGCTGAACACCCACTCCCAAAAAATCAGCTTGAAAGTGAATATCGCAAAACCTAAAATTATGAAGATTGCAATATTTTACTAAATGAACGATGACTTTGTCGTTTAAGACAAAGACAACATGACAGCCGAAATTACCCGAAGAATATCATTGCCATGGAGCGCCTTTGGAAAACTCAACTATATTTTCAAATCAGAAACACCCAACACCCTAAAGAGTGTATCCTTCCAGTGCTCACATATGGAGCCGAGACTTAGTGCTTCAATAAAAATCTAATTCTGAATATAAAATTGAAAAACCGTAAGACAAATATCTGGATAAGACAGCAAACAAAGTTCACAGATGTCATCGAACGTGTTTCCCGGTTGAAATGGAAGTGGGTCGGATATATAGTTCGTCAAGACGACAAGAGATGGTTGATGAAAATTTTGGAGTGGAGACCAAGAGGGGGACGGAGAAGTATTGGTAGAATACCAGATGGATGGATAACATCCGGCGAATGGCTGGAATGCGTTGGATGATAGAAGCGGAGACAGACAGATAGAGGTGGAGCGAAATGGGGAAGACCTACGTCTAGCAGTAGATTGACAAAGGTAAATCGTGATCGTGATATAATATTTTCAATTACATTCTAATCAAAAAACCGCGAATTAAAAGTTTTAAATTAATCCGCGAATCAAAATTCAATTTTTCAAATTTGGACCAAGTGTCCCAAAATCTGCCTAAGACATCTACTGAAGTCAGCTAGTTGTTGATTCTAATATCTGCTACTTACTGCTGATATTACCTAATATTTGCACTGACTGTCTTATAACTGCTTCTAACAATCTGGTACTGCCGATAATTTACCTTCATACTTTGTTGGAAAATATTTAATTATACTCCTCTTCTCAATTAATTCTTTGGTTGCATCCTCTAGTTCTTGATCGAAAATTATTGAAATAAATTTATTTGAAGTAAAACTGCTTATAAAAAGCTAAAAAAAAAAAGTTGAAAACTATTTAGTTCGTACAAGTTTAATTGTGCGGTTATAGATTGTCTGTTATTTTGAATCTTAATTAAAATTTGATTGAAACAACTTTTCAGTTCAGCATAACAAAAATAAATTAATGAACGCAAAAACAATACGAAACAAATCATGAAAGTGAATTAAATCAAACTATTCGCCAGCTATTTAAATTTAAATACAAAATAATGTGTTTGAGTATTTCAATTTTCACTTGTATCTATCCAGTGTCGACTCGTACTTTGCTATAATAAGGGGGCAAAGAATGTGGAATTTATTTCAGCATTGTTGTGCCCCTATTCTTGAATTACTAAACGTGGCTACAACCCGTACCTCTACCCTACTCCTTTTAGAATACTGGTGCTCTTTTATGAGTAATTTGTGTTTGATTGATGTGTTTTAAGTAGAGATATTTCCTTTCTTTGTATTTTTTTAGTTGGAATTTGGTTAGTCTCGTTGTAAAGTTAGTTTAACTTATAGGACGACTTACGAAAGATCTTAGCTACTACAGACAATCAAACCCGCAGTGACGAAAGCCTAAATGAGCTCGAAACTTATTTTAATTTTTTTATACATTTTTAATCTTTAACACGAAATCTTGAAAAAAATCCTTTTCGGCGTTGTAATACAAACTATAATTGCATTTTTGCTTACGCAAAATATAGATTAAAATTTTTATAAATTTACATTGCAGAAAAATGTAGTCGAGGTCAAAACGTTGATACTTTTTAAAATATTTTAAAAATGTATTAGTCCCCGACGGTTCCCGTTAAGTTTATCATTTTATTCTAAACTCGTAGAATACAGCTTTTTCGCAATTTTGAAAAAGACAGCATTTATTATCAGCGGACAGAGATGAAGCAAAATTTATAAAATATTCTGAATGGATGCTATTAAAATGCAGTGAAACTTCCCACATACATAAACCAATATGATATTCTTCAACACTCTACTCGTGTATTGTAAGTTTTATTTTAAAAATGTAAAATGTGAAATAAAAAATTGCTTCTAAAGAATAGTTTTTATTATTTGTTCCTGTCTGAACTTCAGGAGTTAATAATATGAATTTTATTGGATGGATTCACGACATTTACATATATATTACAACAATCTAGTATACTGCAAATGGCTACAAAAAGTTACAGACTGTTTATACACAAAAATAAAGAAAACTGTAGCAGAGATCGTCAGACTCGACGATAAGTAGGTTTTTAACATCAGAAGTGTTATAAATAAAATTTTATTCCATTTCTGTTTATTTTATTTCAATAAATTATATCCTTTCAAAAAGAACATTCCTGTTCTGTTGAACTGTTGAACTCCTGGGCAGTGTACTCTTGGACAGAAGTCGAATACAGTGATTGGTATGCCTTCTGAACAGGCCTTCTAGGGAGTTCAGGAACATTTTCCACAGCTTCAGACTCTTAAGAACTATAAACTTTTTCCATTTCAGTGGATATATAATATTGAAATGTACAGAACTATTAATAATTTTCTTTATGTATATTGTCCCCTTTTTCCATTGGTCCCATATTGTCCATTTTTGAAAGTGCTACCTACTCAAAAGATCGGAAATTTGAATTTTTTATTTTCTAAATTTCCACCGAAGTGGAAACAAAATGTATGATAAAAAATATAATCCGGTTACCAGTGATTTTATTGAATTCTAGTTGTACTATTCAACCTTTTACTAAATTTTCCAGCTCCCAATCGGAATAAATTTCAAATTAAATTGTTTTGATGTCTAATGTTGATCATTCCTTAGAGAGAAATAAATTTGACTGCAATTTATTACTTATGTTATTTTCCAACTATACAAACTATTGGTTCGTATACTATTAATTATAGAAGATCGTAATTGGGACATTAGGAATTCATCCTCGTACGTGAACCATTATAAGCAACAATAAATAATAATTAAGCTGTTGAACACGTAAACAAACTTCCCCTAAATCTCCGCCAAGCCTTTTAGTTCAGACTCCAGACAGTAAAAAAGTTATTATCCAAAAAAAAAAGTTGAAGATAAAAAAATTCTTAAAACACTACACCGAAATGTCTGCGTTGCTTTATTACAACTAAATAATTTCCGATAATAAAATTGTTTGGAAAGTCGTTAGATTAAAATTACATTAAAAAAAATTATGCACGAATCCGACGCGACGGTTGCACATTTTGACTTTCATGCAAATCAAATTTTTATTGATGTAAATAAATTCAAATTATTTACCTAAATATTTTTGTTTTCTTGGCGTTTATGCAATCTACGGAAGGCAATAAATTATTTTTATTGTTTACTTACTTTAAACACCTGTTGCCGTGTAACTGTGAAGGAAATGAAGGAAGTGATGAATCGCTTTATTTCCCAAAATAACAAATGTAGCATTGCAGCTTTCCATCTTCGAAGCATAGGAAATATTTCTCAATTTCAAAACTTAATAATAAAAATTTTCCTGCGCACGTAGTAAAATTTTCAATCTTTTAACTCTTCGGTGTTATGTAAATTTTTCTTAATATTGCATCAAACATGAATTCTATTATGCTGAAAGCTAGAATCTTCCAGCTTTACATATTTGTTTTTACTGTAGATCTGTTGCTAATCGTAAAGTTCCTAAGTTATCTGAATAGTTTGGTGGTTAAACATGGTTAGATAAAGCAGGTCTTGGAGTTCGTTTCAAATTGGTTTGCAAAATTTCATTTCGTACTAACTACAAGGTAAACCAATGTTCGTGTTTTATTATTTTTAACATCGCTATGTAGAAACGAGTAATTGTTTTACTTGAAAACTTATTCTTCCAGCAAACTAATTTCAAGTTCGAGCCATGGAAATTTGCAAAAAAAGTTAGACACAAAGATTTTAGAAATAAATAAAAATTTCATGTTTCTTTTCATCATTAATAAATTTAGTAAATAATTTATCGGGCTTGGTGTGGTTTGGAAGTTTATTGTAAATACTTTTGAAGTCCGGCAAACTCAATCCAATTATTTCGCTTTGTACTGTTTCGATCGTATCACCAATGAATAGGTAGGGGAGAATAGAATTCGGAAAAAAAAAATTAATTATATAAGTTCAATTAAAACTAAAACGTAAAACAAACCACATAGTTTAACTTATATAAAAAAATATATTTGTAATACCCATTGTTTTCGTATGTTCCACTGCGTACCACAAATGGTACACACTGAAACAACATTACAGATACGGTAGAGATTATTGTTTTAAATAAATTTAGGTCATATATATAATAAAGGTCAACATTTAATATAATATCTTTATTTTCAGTTATTGTGTAGGTAAGATTAATTATATCTTTTATCTTAACTTCTAGTTTAAATTTTAGGAAAACAGCTTTTATGAGACCGTAAAGCATGATTATATTTTGAAATATTGCTTCACTCTATGTGTTTGTTTGCATATTGTATAGCTAAAGTGTGAAGTCAGACAAAACCTTCGGCATAATACTATAATAATTGTGTATATATTTAAATGGAATACAGTAAAGGGCAACAAAAACAACTATATCCATTGAAAATTTCCTGTTGACTTTCTGAGGGTAAAGTTAAATACAAATCAAACTAAACCAAAATCAAATAAGATATACTATAATAAATATCTTTTTTCGAAAATTCTAAACGTGCTTTATTGAAAATCAATATAGTTATTCGAAGAAGATTTTTTGTTATAAGTTCACTAGACTCGAGGTGAAAAATTTTACGAGCGGATGATCCTATGTTTATGTGTAGCTTATAAAAAAATAATAAAAATAAAAACCGAGTCGTTTAGTGGCTTATACATAGCGTGTCTTTGGCCGTGCAAATGGAAGCAGATAGCTATTAATTAAGTTGTAAAATTAATTTCTGTTGCGGTTTCTCTATCCTAAAATAATGTGAGCATAGTGCGCTCCGGAAGAACATTGTCGTATTACAACTGCTTATTACGGCATTAAATTTCCATTTTCCAATATCAAATACTCCTACATAGTAGAGAAAACTACTACCATTAAGAAAAATTTGTATAATGCAAGCTCATTTAGATAATCAGCTGCACTTTATTTCTACAGCAACCAAGTAACGTAAGAAAATTTTAATTTTACCACAAAACAATAAAAATTTTTGCCGTGGTTAGATGGCCATTTATCCCAATTAACATGGCGCATCCCTTTAATAAAGATTTTAGCCTTCAACTTTGTGGTAATTCATGCAATTATAACATCCAAGCTTACTATGCTCGAGCTAAAAGTTTTTGTCAAAAGGGATATTTTATGCATTACACGGTCTCCCGGTAATGTAACCGCCACAGACATTACGGCTTTAATAACCTATACAGCTTTAAGATAATTATGATAGTTTATTGTGCACAACACCGCGAAAATGGACCTTTAAAATTTTCTTTTCAAAACTTGAACGAAAAGACCTTTTAACACAGTAATGCTCTCTAATTTTATATATTACAGAATGCTGTCAAGCATAGACACTAAGAAGCTACATCAGCTTCTACGAAATTTATACGCCTTTCATTGATTTACAGTTTATACACCGAAGGTTGCGTACTTAGATTAAGTAAAAGTACTTCTCTTGTAAATGAAAATATTCAGCTATTATTGGAAATGTCAAACGATTTATAGAAAACTTCTTTTACTCAAAAGATCTTCTATTTGTATTTTATTATTATTAAAATGTATATATGAATATATAAATGCTCTACAGAAAAGTTCAACTTGGATATGAACGCAAAAATTTACATAAAACACAAGCAACTCAATGTAGCCGTGAACATTGCTTTTAACTCGCTCGACTTAATTCTTACGACTGGTTTCCAAGCGTCTGACGTATATCTAATCATAGTAACATTTAGTAAATTTTATTTATATTTTACTTTTGACCATTTCAGTCATGCTATTTAATTTTTTATATTAAGAATATTATATAGAAATTTTGTACCATATTATATTAAAAAATGTGCAGGTTGCTTTTTGCCTCTTATAAAATCCAAAGGATGCCCGTTAATAATATATTGCTGTATTTTCTTTCCTTTATATTGAGGAGCAAATAGTCTTTTAAAAGGATTCCTACTTTAGAAATAAACTTAAAAAATAAATTTTATGTAAATTGTGTGTTAATTTAGTATGTAGATAGTATGTAAAATAACAGTTAAAATTCTATTATTTTAATGTTTTGTTTTGATATTGTTTAATATTATTCCTCCTTTAACTTCTATAATGTTAAATTATAAATTTATTTTATTTTTTCAGTGTAGGTATGTTTTTCATACTAAATTTTATTGATTTATATTATTGAATTTTAGTATTCTACTGTGGATTTTTTATGTTTGCTACCTGCTATGTATACATTTTTGAATTTTATTTTATTTACACATATTTACATAAAATTTCTTCTTTTTATTATTTACCTATATAAAAAATACTTTCGGAAAATATCAACGAAAGCATAATAAAAACAATTCTTATTATAACTTTAAATTCCCATTTTCATAATTTCAAAATACAAATTTTCTTTTTTTAATTAACAAATTTAATATTTAAATTAAAACAAACAATTTTTTAAATTCAGATTCTTGGAATTCTAAAATTAAAATTGTTCTTGCTTTTTAGCACCACTAAAATTATGCTTTGAAAGTATAAGATTACCTAAATTTTTAAATTAAAAAATACTTTTTGAATGATTAGCAATTTTTAAATTATTTAATTTTAATTTCAAAATTTAGCTTCCAAAGATAATATGTTTTGTTATTATAAGATTAGAAAATCTTCTAAATTGCAAAAGAAAGCAATTTAAAAAGAATAGAACATTTTTGAATGTTAAAATTAAAATTTTTTGGTTTTCGCCTTTTAGATTTATAAAATATATATCTTTTTAAAATTATAAGATTATCAAAATGTATAAATTAAAACAAAATACCCCCTCGAATGTACCTGAACCTTGCCGTGGTGGGGGGGCTTGCGTGTTTTGAGGAAGCGGTGGGCGTGTACCTGCTAGGATGCGGGCCAGGGACGTAAAACTCTCTCGTGCCCGGTCTGCTTTGGCAGGCTGGCTCGGGTCGGGGCTTAAAAACCTTTGTGCTTGGGCATCTCAGCTTGTCAATGAAACGGGATGACGGCCACTGTGGAGAAACCAGACGAATACAGGTACCTGCGTGTTTGCCGTGCGCGGTGACCCGTACGGTGGGATGAAGGGGTCCTGGTGGCTGAGCCCGCTCGGGGGCGGTTGTAGTTCCCCTGGGCCTGGCAACACTCCACTTTGGCCTGGATTTCCACTCAAACGGGAGGTCAGGACTAGTCCACCCTGATCAATCGGCTTTGCTTTTCTGTGAAAGGATCAGCTGGACGAGTGTTTAGGAAAGGAAGAGGTTCGCAAGCACTTCACCTTTCCGGATGCTATATCTCTCGAGCAGCCCTGGCGTCGACTTGTCGACGTCCCCAACGTTGCGGACTCTATGACGGGTGGGGACTCTGGGAGATGAAAACAAATCTTACCCGATATGGATCCAGATTTAAAACCACAACAAACAGCTGAGTCTACAGCAAAAATCGAGACGGGTGCGTCTACTGAAGATACCCCGTCTACAATACCGGCAACTGTGCAAGCAGACCAACGCCCTAAAAAGCGTGTCTGTGGAGCAGAAGCCAAACGACGTAGGAGGGCTCGTCTAGCGGAGCTGGCGAAAGCCGGAAACGCAGAACGCCCTCCTGCAACCAGCACTGCCCACGAGCAGGCGAGGCTTTCTAAGCCGCCGGCTGAAGGCGGTGCAGGACCAAAACCAGCGGCTACGAGTGCTGCAAAAAAGCGGTTGCGGTCGGGAGACTCGCAGCCTTCGCCTCTGGGAAACCGGAGGAAGAGGGTGAGTCGACCGGCAAAGCAGCCGTCAAAACCAACCAACTTGGCGGGATCTGTCGCCTACGGGGAGGTTGCCTCAAAGCACCTTCGTGTGGCTGTGATAGACCGCTCAAACCCTTTGGGCAAGCTCACCGAGCCCCAGGTGAAGTTGGTGGAAGACAGGCTTACCATCGCCTTAGATGATTTCATCAAAGCGAGACAAGATAAGTCAAGGCAGGCACCCACTTTTGGGAGCTTCTATCATGCGGGGCAGATCTTACGGATCACCTGTAACGATCAGGGCTCCCTTGAGTGGCTAAAAGCTACAGTGGTGACTCTCACAGGAATGTGGGAGGGCGCTAAGCTGGATGTTGTCCAGGTGGACAATCTGCCAAGGCTGTCGAAGGCGACCCTTTGGATTCCCGGGGAACCGGAACCCACTGAGGATGTCATAGAACGCCTGGCGGCCCAGAACACCTGGGTCAAAATTAAAGACTGGTGCGTCTTCTTCGACACCGTTAAGGAGGAACCGAAAGGTAAACTCCTTATCTTCGGTGTTGGCCAGAAGGATAGCGCAGCCATCAAGCTACGGAAAGAGAGGCTGAACTACAAGTTCACCTCTCTAAAAATTAAGATGCAGAAATTTGAAGATCCTGCATCTGATAATACTCCGCTAGTCGCTGCAGCCACCCCAATGGACACGGGCGAAATCCCGAGCAAGGCGGGCGGAAGTAATCAGTGAGCTCATCAAGGCAAGCTAAATGGCGGTCTTGCAGGAGCTCAACTTTCTCCAAGTTAACCTTCAGCACTGTCGAGGGGCTGTTGCAACCCTTTGCCGCCACCTCGACCGCTGTAAGGATACAATTGCTCTCATCCAAGAGCCGTGGTTAGTAAAATCTACAGTAAAAGGTTTTACAAAATTACATGGTACCATTTTTACAGGTAACACAAACAAAACTAGGACGTGTGTATACATACCTAGCAACATTCAGGCCAACCTTCTACCGCAGCTTAGCGACGGCGATCTTACGGCTGTTCGGATTGGCTGTGACTTTGGTAATGGTCAAACAAATGTCATTATGGCATCAATTTACCTTCCAATAGACTCGCAGGAACTACCACCTTCCCGGAGGATGGTAGAACTTGTGGAATATTGTGAACAACGAAAAGAACACCTCATAATTGGCTGTGACTCCAACTCCCACCATCTTGCATGGGGAAGCGCGGATTGCAACAAACGAGGTAAGTCTCTATTAGAGTATTTAATTAGTACGAACGTAGAAATACTTAACCGCGGGAATGACCCTACTTTTTATGTGTCACCCCAACGCAACTCGGTAATAGATATCACCCTTGCGTCGTTAAGCATCTCGAATGACATATATGACTGGCATGTGTCCAAAGAACTGACAATGTCGGATCATAGGTGGATTTGCTTCAAACTTGAAGTTAAAAAAGTGAAACCCAGACAATACAGGAATCCGAGAAGAACGGACAGGATGGCCTTTTTAGACCACCTCTCCTCTTCCCTGGATGCCGACATGTCGGGGGAAGCCTTTGCAAAAGAACACTTAACAACCACTGAAGAGATAGAATTGCATGTCAACGCACTGCAAAACTCCTTCACAAAAGCTTATGAGCTGTCCTGCCCACTTCGGACGGCTGGATTGCGGGGTCGTGCAACACCTTGGTGGTGCAAAGAGCTCGACCAGCTGAGGAAGGTGACCAGAAAGCTCTACAACAAGGCGCAAAACTCTAAAAGTGACACTGACTGGACAGCATTCAAGATGCGACAGTCGGAGTACAAGAGAATGATACGTCAAAAACAACGTGAATCATGGAGAGTCTTCTGTAGTGGGGTTGAATCAACTACCGCTGCAGCACGACTAAAAAAGATCTTGTCAAAAGATCCACACCGGCAGCCAGGCAGCCTACGACGAGAGGACGGCTCTTACACAGAGACCCTCACCGAGGCAGCTGAAATTCTGCTAAAAACACACTTTCCCGATAGTAAACCTGTCTCGGACTTCGACTGGACCGCATTGACGAGCCAGCCATCGACCGAAGCAGATTGGGAGACTGCAAGACAAGTCGTAAAGGCGGACAAAATAACATGGGCAATTAAATCCTTCTGTCCCTTCAAATCGCCTGGGCCAGACGGAGTATTTCCAGCCCTACTACAGTGGGGCCTGGATCTAGTGCTCGGTCACCTGGTGCGGGTGTTCAGGGCGTGCATTGCGCACGGCTACATACCGGAGGAATGGCGGAGGGCAAAAGTTGTTTTTATTCCCAAGCCAGGTAGAAGTGACTACTCCCTTGCTAAATCATTCAGGCCAATCAGTCTCACATCGTTTTTCCTGAAGACGCTGGAGAGACTATGCGACAGAGAGATTCGCGATACGGTTCTGATCCACAGACCGTTACATCCGAATCAACACGCGTACATCCCAGGGAGATCGACCGAATCGGCGCTCCACAAGGTAGTGGAGCGCATAGAGAGGTCGATGGATTATCAAGAATCCACCCTGGGCGTGTTCATTGATATCGAAGGGGCTTTTGATAAAGCTACCTTTGAAAGCATTAGTGTAGCATTACAACTTCATGGGGTACCCGTAACCATTGCGAAATGGATTCGTTTCGCATTGATGTGGAGAACCGTGGAGATAAGTATTAGTGACACAAAAATTAAAGGAGTTGTTACAAAAGGCTGTCCTCAGGGGGGAGTACTCTCCCCACTGCTGTGGAACATGGTGGTAGACGGCCTTCTCATACTCCTGAACGATATGGGATACTATACCATAGGTTACGCAGATGACATTGTCATACTGCTCACGGGGAAATACGAGGAAGTCCTATGCACTCTAATGCAAGACGCCCTCAGAGCTTTAGGAACATGGTGCGAAGAACACTCTCTCTCGGTAAATCCGGCAAAGACAGAGCTCGTTCTATTTACCAGAAAAAGAAAGCTGCCGGCCATGATTATGCCCAGCTTAACAGGTACTCCCCTAAAACTAGCCGACGAAGTCAAGTATCTGGGAATAATACTTGACAAAAAGCTGAACTGGGGGAAACATTTACAAATGAAACTTGAAAAAGCAAGGCTGGCTTTCTGGCAGTGTCGGGGAGCAATGGGACGATCGTGGGGCTTGTCCCCAAAGATCACCCTCTGGCTCTATACCGCGGTTGTCAGACCCATGCTATGCTATGGTGCCCTTGTATGGTGGCCCAGAACCAGACAGGTAACAACAGCGTCTTCCTTACACCAGATTCAGAGAGCAGTCTGTCTGGCTGTAACTGGAGTAATGCGAACAACACCGACCGCAGCTCTGGAGACTCTCCTCTGCCTCCCACCACTTGATCTTCATGTGCAGGAGATGGCGGTTAGGGGTGCTCTTAGGCTGCGCAGTTGGAAGATATGGAACAACAGGCGAGGAACTACGGCACATATGCAGATAATAGAGGAAAGTTCCAAGAGAATACCTCTTCTGCATTTTGAACCCGATAGAATTCACCCTATATATACATTTAACAGGAAGTATAACGTTCTGTTAAATACAAACGGAGCATCTGACTATGACATACGTCTATATTCGGATGGCTCCAAAAACAATGTTGGATCGGGCGCAGGAATATATTCTGCAGAACTTGACCTAAACATAAGCGTAACGCTGGGCACATATGCGTCCGTATTTCAAGCGGAACTTATAGGCATACTGCACTGTGCAAAAATAGTTCAGGATAGATGCATCCTAGGCAAAAACATTCAGATTCTCTCAGACAGCAGGGCAGCGCTTGTGGCACTTCGAGGCTACAAGATCACCTCTGGTCTGGTGCTTGATTGCGTCCAGACACTGAATAAAATAGCTGACCGAAATGCCCTTTCCCTCTGTTGGATTAAGGGACATCAAGGTGACGAGGGCAACATAAGGGCTGATGAGCTGGCGAGAAGCGGCTCCAATCGTCTTCCCTGCGGCCCGGAGCCGATGATCACGCCTTCCGTCAAAGCTCTAGATGCACTTCTCAAACAACATACCTTAAGACTGCACACTTGCAGGTGGGTACAAGGAACTGCATGCAACCAGGCAAGAGCTGCAATAAGTGCGCCTTCCTGGAAACATGCGAGATACTATCTGAACCTATCCAGAGTCAATCTGCGGACAGTTGCAGGGATACTCACTGGACATGGCAGACTAAACAAACATCTCCACACGATGGGGTACGCAGATGACCCTATATGTCGTGGATGCAATGAAGAGGAGGAAACAGCCGAGCATATACTCTGTTACTGCCCGGCGCTTACTTCTACAAGAGGATCCGTGTTAGGGGACTTCTGGCCTAACATGGCCAGAATCAGTGACACCCCACCTGCCAGAGTCTTGGAGTTCATCCTACAGGTGGGATGGCTTGGAGAATAGCAGGATTGGGGTGAAGCTGAAACCGGAGGTAGTACAATGGGCCCGATTTAGTGGCCTAAGTGCATGCGAGTTCATCTTGCCCTCCACCACAAATCCAGAATCCAGAGAAAACAAAATATTTTGAAATATTATAAAGTCGATATTTATTTATTTTTTTTAATATCAAAATTCAAATCGTTGTAACTACAAAATTCAAATAGTTTTTTAACATATACTATGTATCTAGCTCTAAAAGTTATTTCTTATTGAAATTAATTTTTAGTATTTTAAAATTCAAAATTACTTTTTTAAGACTTTTTAGCTCTATAAATTTCTAAATTAGCAAGAAAAACAATTCATAAGTTTAGAATTTCAAATAAAACTTATTTTAGCTTTTTTAGCTCAATAAACATTTGTTTTTTAAATTTTAAAATCAAATCGTTAAGTTTCATCTTTTTAGCTATATAAAACATATTTTTTGCTATATAAAACCATTTTAAAAACTTGAATTTTTTTGTATTTCATGATTCACATTTTTATAATTCTTAATTTAAATGTTTCTTTCTTTAGCTTCTTTAGCTTATGTTGAAATCAAACTATTTACAAATTTTACACCACAAACCAATTTAATTTCTAATTATAATTTTTCAATCTGTTATCTAACTGATTTCTTCTATTACCTGGTCTATCTTCTTATCAATATCTGTTTTAACTTCCAATTCAAGTCACTTTTCCAAAATCACCAAATGTTTTCAAATATTATTATTCTATTAATTATTAAAATTACTGTTCTTCAAAATTACTTTTTTATTTTTATTAATACAACCAATTTTTTAATCAAAATCATCCGACTTAAAAAATCCGCCATGATCCACAAAAAGCCCCCTCTTCTCCGCTAGTTGGCGTCAGGTTTGCCAACTCGCGGAAATTTCAAAATTTAAATAATAAAAACAAAATTCAAATTTTGTTCCACGACAATAGATATATAAACAAAAATATTTTGATATAAAATGTTCCCATTTTAGTTTTCTTGACACTAAAATTTATTTTTGGATTTATAAAATAAAATCTATAATATAAAATTAAAAATGCAATATTCGTGGTATCGTAGCACATATGAATCTCAATAACCGAAGACGTGTCCATTTTAAAATGGAATATTAAAAATAAAATTTTATGTTAAATGTTATTTTAAATTATTATAGGTTAAAAATGCTGGGGACCAAAATCCTATTCACACCTCCTCGTTGGTGGTCCCTGGTAACTTGTGGAGGACTCTCCGAGATCGGGTAACCAACCCCGGTGGAAGAGAGAAATCCGCAAGGCTGACGTGAGAGGTTTTGTGATGGAGATCCACATCATTCTCCCTCCTAAGCCAAGGTGAAGGCAATCGCGCCGAAGGCTGCATGGCGTCAGGGAGTGAAGCAGACGTCCCTAGCGATGCCTAGGGGTTGGAGGCCCCTACGAAAAATCTCCAAAGAAGAACCATGATGAACGACAAAAAAGAAACTGAAGTTACGATGCAGGGACTAGGTAACCCAGTATCGGTCGATACGAGTGGCGTGAGAGAGGGCCCTCATCGACCGTTAGCAAGCGACCTCTCAGCACCTTCGACGAGCAGCCAGGTCGAGGTGCTAAAAAAAGCTACTGGCGAAAGAAAGAAGGACTCCAGGAAACCAAACCAAAAGGGAAAAACCGGAGCCGGCTCGGAGAGCGAGGCGACTGGAAAGCTGAGAGATAGAGATCGACTCAAGTCGGGGCCTACCTTTGGTACGCCGCCCGGGATGACGAAGAGTCCCCAGGTAACCGGGGGATTGATAAAAAACCGCAGGCATCGATAGCCGCGCTGAAAAAGGTGATGGGCAAACATAACAACATTGCTCTGGATGTCAGGGAGGCGGCTAGGGTCTGTATGGAGTCTTTCCGGAGAACGCTGGAGGAGCTGGATGCCCTGAAGGCCATCCAGAATGAGCGGGGGGCACCTGACCCGAGTTCCGACATGGAAGGAAGCTTGCGTGAACTGGCTGAAGCTGCAGCCGCACAAACGGCTAAGCAGTCACTGAAAAGCTTGAAGAAATTAGAAGGGCGTCTGAACGACAGGAAGCCCAAGCAGAGCAAAGAGCTGGCCGCATCAAGACTGCGATAAACATGGCATCCGCGGAGTGCGCTCGAGACATAAACGAAGTCGGAGCGGCGGTGGAGGCCATTCAGACCAGCGGCATGGATGCGTCTTTGCCTTTCACGGACCTGGCAGCAATGCAAAATGTGGCTGCAGCGATGAGAGAATCTGAAAAAAGAACCGAAAGGACTCCAAAATCTGTCAAGGACATCGCGAGCGCTGTTACTGGTTTGACGGAAAGGTTTGACCGACTCGCTCTGAGAGTAGCCGGAGTCCCTCTGGAATTTAGCGAAGAGGAGGACGAGGACCAGAGGAGACTTCTACAGGAATTGCTGCGTGTGGATGGGCCGGGGTCTGTCGAGAACCCAAATGAACATCTTGCTGAGAAAGAAGAAGAAAAAGGAAAAAATACCAAGGAAAAGAAAAAGAAAGGAAAAAGAAACAAGGAAAAGAGAACTGCAATAGAAATGAAACCAACAGAAGAAGCGGAAACGGTACCGATTAAACCACTGGAGAGCAAGGCGGTTAACTTGCAACAAGACGATCTCTGTGAAGCAATCTGTGTGTCAGGTGCGGCAGGGAGGGCCATCAGGCAATTACTTGCAAGGAAAGAGCAAGATGCTTGGACTGTGGGGGCGACCACCAGACGGGTGACGAGAGATGTGGGAGCTCACGGTGTCCGGACCCGGCGAGAGTTGAAAAGAGCACTCAAGAGAGGGGGCATTTTCAAAAGCACGGACGCGTTCGGAGAAATTAAAATTCACCGAACTAGATAGAGAAAGCAGTAAAGTCAGACTGTTGCAGGCCAATCTCCACACGGCCAGAGCAGCCCAGGATCTTTTTCTCGCCAACGTCCACCAAAAGCGAATAGACGTGGCACTTATTTCGGAACCAAACCGCCATCTGGAAAAAAAACTGGTTCCACGACAACACCGGCAGAGCGGCTATCTATCTGCCAAATGCGCCTGTGGTATCTAATGCCGGGCAGGGTGAAGGTCACGTCTGGGTCGAGATGGAGGGAGTAGCTATTTATAGCTGCTACTTTTCCCCAAACGACGCCATTGCTAACTTCAGGAGTGACCTGGACAGTCTGACAGAAAGCTTAAGATGAAGAGGCGGCCGTCTGCTGGTCGGGGGAGACTTCAATGCGAAGTCTCGCCCGCTTGGGGGTCTCCCGGCTGCGATGGCAAGGGGGGAGGCGCTTCTGGAAGCCATAAGCTCTACAACACTGGAACTATGCAACGAGGGGCGGGTTCCCACTTTTGTGACCGCCAGGTCCCAATCCATCCTGGACCTAACCTTCGCCAGCGCATGCGTTCTTAGAAACGTTACAGACTGGAGGGTTTTAGAGGAGGAAACTCTCAGCGACCACCGCTACGTCACCTTCAGTCTGGGGCGCCATATTCCATCGTCTACTACTCCCCAAACACCTGAGGGTTGGACGGAAAAACATCTGGACGCGGAGAAGTTCGCGAAGAAGTTCGGCGAGTTGTCAAGACGTGCAGCAAGGGCGGAAGCACTGGTCGAGGCGCTGGTTGGAGCATGCAACGCATCAATGCCCATCCGCAGAACATTCGGGAGGAAACCGGTTCACTGGTGGAATCCCGAGATCTCCGAACAGCGGAAAGCAACAAATCGGTGCAGAAGATCAGCCCAGAGGGGAATAAAAGGAGAAGATAGAGACGAAGCGGCGGAGGCTTCCTACAAAGAAGCTATAATGAAAATCCGCTTTCCCCCTCGGGTGATAGCGGTTTATCACCACACCTGGAATAGATCTTCTCCAGTAAATAATTCGTGTGATGACATTTACAATAAATTGTTACAAAGCTAAGTATCGGCTGTCAAAGCTCATCGGAGAGAGCAAACGCCGCTGCTGGAAAGATTTGCTCCTGCAGCTGGAGAACGACCCCTGGGGGCTGGCATAGAAGATCGTTCGGCGTAAACTCAGGGGTCGAGAGACGATCCCCGGCATGACACCGGAAAGGGTCCGCGAAATAGTCACCGTTCTCTTCCCGCAACACGAGCCGGTAGCGGAGGAGAGGATGGCCACAACGGAAGAAGTAAAAGCCTTTACAAGCTCAGAATTTGAGGAGGCGGTACGCAGGCTTTTAAGCGACAAAGGCCCGGGACCTGACCAGATACCCGGAAGCGCCTTGAGGCTCGCAACTGCCTTGGACCGAGAAGCCTTCCTGACGGTATTCAACGCATGCCTTGCGGATGGAAATTTTCCGAGCGTTTGGAAGGTTGCCAGGCTCGTACTGATCCGAAAGGGGGGCAAACCTCCCATAGAAACCAAAGACTTCGTAACGGTGCTCGGCGTAACCATCGATAAGTACCTAAATTTTGCCGAGCACATTAAGAAGGTCGCAGCCAGAGCAGGAGAAGTAGTTTCCTCGATGGGAAGACTGATGCCGAACTTGGGGGGCCCTAAGGCGGCGAAGCGAAAGGTGCTTGGCTTGGTGGCCCAGTCCATCATGTTATACGCGGTTCCAGTGTGGCACGAGGCAATCGCGGTGCAGCGTAACTACGCGAGGCTCACGCGAGTTCATCGGCAGATGGCCCTGCGCGTAACATCTGCCTACAGGACAACATCTGCGGAGGCAGCACTGGTGGTTGCCTGCATGCCTCCAATAGACCTACTGGCCCTAGAAAGAGCTATGCCAAACTCCAACAGTAGAGAGATTACCATCGCGGCATGGCAGGACAGGTGGACTGGAGCAGAAAAGGGTGCATGGACCAGACGTCTTATTCCGGACTTAAGACCTTGGCTTGGAAGAGGCCATGGCGCTGTCACATACCACCTGACGCAAGTCTTGACCGGCCATGGGCTGTTTTAACTACTACAAGCACCGGATAGGTAGACTGGCTTCCCCCAAGTGCGATCACTGTGACGAGGTGGACGACTCCGAACACACCATCTTCCAATGTTGGAGGTGGGAGGTGCAGAGGGTTGCCGCTTCGCTGAAGCTGGGCCAAGCCATTACCCCGGAAACCTTTGTGGGCTTAATGCTCAAGGGCGAACAGGAGTGGGCTATCGTGGTGGCGTTCATTACGGAAATTATAAAGAAGAAAGAATAAGTAGAAAGGGAAAAAGAAAAATAAATTAGTAGGCAAAGCGCTGTAGAGTAGCGAAACTGAAGAACTAGTAGGACACTCATGAAGTAATGCTTATATGCGGATTCCGTGGGTGCCCGCAGGGAGGACTTAGATCTTGCCTCCCTGTTTGATTTGCCGTGCGACTTACCATCATACCATCTCGAGGAGGGGTTTTTAGTGGGTAGCATCATCGATAAGTCCCACACTCTTGGCTTCGGCTGGGGTTAGTGCATAAAGCATTTTACCCTCCTCCAACGCACGAAAAAAAAAATAAAGGTTAAAAATGCTAACCACCCCAATTTAAATAAGGGGTGATTGCAATTTTTACAATAATATGCTCCTATTATTCATATAGTAAATGTATAATATGTATGTTATTTATTTGGGGGGGGGGGGTTGTAAAAAATTTTAAAAATTGTAGTTTGTAGAAATGTTCATGAAAAAATAATTTTTATATTATTTTAACTAAATTTAAAAATTTGTATTTTACCAAGCAAATGAGGAAATCGACCAGGAGGAAATCGAAAATCAACTGTCAAGGAAGATAGCGGGAAGTCCGCATAGGTTTTTCGTGAAGCCAAGATAAAGTTGTTTTTAGAATGTAAATAAAAAAATATTATATAATGAAAAATTGTTTAATTAGTATTTAAAAATAAATAATAAAGATGTTCTGTAATCTTTGGTATGATGTTGTTTTCCCGGATTCACCGAGATGAAGTAAAATTTTATAATAATTTAAATACATTGTTGTCACATTCGATATCGATAAAAATATTGTTATATAAAGATAGCAAAGAACAGATTACTTTGGTTGACCTTAAGTAAGTTAAGCAATAAATTACTCGCTTTTATAAATCCAAGTCCTTAAAGCGTCGCAATAGATATTATCCGAATACCTGCCTCGATATGTTTCTAAAAACAGATATAAATCCATTTTCACGTAAAATATTCGAGACACCAAACGGAATATTTTGGAAAACAAACACGGCAGTTCATTCAACAGGTTGGCGATATAGATCAAAATTTATAGAAAGCTGATACTCATTTGTATGAATCCACTTAGAAATTTACTTAAATTTCTGGAAAAGATCCTTTAGAAAATCAACCGAAGTTAATTTACAAAATTGCGAAATAATCTTCCAGTAAAAATAAATGTAAAAATGGAAAATGCAACCCCCAAACGCTATGTCAATGGGATTGCATTTCATAATGAAAGTATGGTAAACCTTGCTTATTTCCTCCATAATAACCGACGACAAAACTTTATTTTGGTTCCTAACTATGAATTTCAACGATAATTCAAATGTCAAGATTTAATCACTTCCGGAAAAGTTTGCCAATCTTATCGAAAGGATCTATTGCTTGAATATCAAACATTATAAATACAAAAGGTACTGTCAAGTACAATATCTATAGGTATAATATATTTTTGAATGCAAATATTAAAAAAATCATCCTACTTTAAATTCACTTATAAATGTTATATGATCCTGTTCTACAAAAATGGTCAAGATGAACACTCAAACCCTAACTGTCTGTATGATACAATTTATGATATAAGTTAGGGACAAAGGAACACTTATATTATTGATCGGCTCACTGATTTATGTAATATTTGTGATCAATTTAAAATATTCTCGAAAATATTCATAATTTGCATCATTTTTCTCTTGAAAATCATTTAGCATCATTTCGACCATCTCAACTGGTTCGAGACATTCGATAAACTGTAGTTTCTACTAATAAAGATCAATACAAGACGATGTTGCTCTTTTTCCACCTTTCAGGATAACAAATTTATAACAATCTGTAGGTACGTGTAAAAATAAAAATCACGTAGGTTTGTATATTTTTTTAAATTAATTCGTACGGCTAATAATAATTTAATACCCGAGGCAGAACTTAAAAACCTAAATTACGCTTTAATTATGTCAATATTAGTAAAAACTAATTATTTACGACGGTTCGCCTACAAGTTTATTAGTTTTTTTTTCACTGTCATACCATCTTCGTGACATTTTATTTTCCTCGAGTTTATTTTATTGCCACGGATGCTTTCGAACGAGTAATGAAATTGACCAGACAAAAATATTGTGGTAATTTTCACACTTTCCTGAAAAGCAAAAATAAAATTTTGTTTTAAGCTGCAAGTTTCAGCATCACGAGTTAAAAACAAAGGCTAAAAATTTACAACTTTAACTTTTAAACTTAACAATGCACAATGTTAAAAATGAAACAAAATCATTTTTTCAAAACAAAAACCATCGTCTAGAACTCAAGCGGCTTATTAATGTTTTAAGTAGCTTAATTGAAAATGCTTTTGTGTCCTCAATGACACTGTAAACTCGATTAAATTTAAGTTTTAAAACTAACACCGTAAATTGTATTGTTTCGTTATGCTAAACAGTTTTGGTAATCTTAATAAAATGCAAACATCCGAAAATCGATTGAATTCTTAAGCTTATCTTTTCACACTTGTGAAAAATCCAAGCTCGTAACAGCTTTTATGAAATTCAAAGCATTCCGATGATGATAACGTGAAAAATCAATAAAATGATTTCACACATTTTATATTGTACTTAAATGTTAGGTATTATCGGAATAATGATTAAAGTTTTACTTAAGTATACGTAGGTAGTAATTAGAAATTACCCACGCATATTTAATATTTTGAATAGCAAATGTAACTATATTCGCTATTTTCTTTCATGAAAGTAAATTTTCTTTGATTTCAGTAATTGGTAATTCAGTATTTTAATTAGAAATTCCAATGTACATATATTAATAAAAATGTTATACGAGCCTGCATTGTTAAGTGACCCTCAAGTATATTTTAAAATATCTCTATTTCACCCCGTTAATGTTACATTATTTGTCAAGTCTTAAACGAGTTGTATCGTGTGAAAGTTATAGCGGCAAAACCAAATAAGTGATTTGGTACCTACACTCGTGTTTGCCCGCGAGTAAGACAATTAAAAAAAATATTTTAATATTATATCGATTATAAGAATATCTATGTTGCTTTTAGTCTATGTCTTTGTCTCAGTCTCAATTCATAATGAAAATAAGCATAAGAAATATATATTATACAATCAAGTATTCGCAAGAAACAATTCTCTAGCATGCAGCTTAAGAATTCAACATTATTTGATACTTGCATTGCACCAATATTGCCTGTTGATCTATTTCCAATATTGGTGCAATATTGTTTTTCAATGTGCTCCAATACTGCCTGTAGCTTGGCGCAATATTTCAATCAATTGCTGGAAGATTTTCACATTTCGATATTGCCGTAATAAATAATCTTAAATCAAATCTTAAGTTCAAATCAAATAGATGCAATATAGTATTTGTAAACCTTATTCAAATACACGTCATATATTTTTAATTTGACATTCATTTAATGAAACTGCAAAGGATCTGTACATAATGAAAACAATTGATAACGAACAAGTTAAAGTACAACCTAAAACAGGTGAAGCATACTCAAATATAACTAAAGCGCTTGCCCAAAGGAGTACTCAATATCACACCTACAAACCAAAGACAGAAAGAAGTTTTCGTGTTGTTTTGAAAAATATACATGGCTCTACGGATCTCGAAGAAATAAAACGCAATGTAGAAGCTCTCGGACACGAAGTAACGAATGTTGGGAACGTGAAACACAATAGAACAAAAATATTGCTAGCAATGTTCTTCATTGACGTGAAACAAAACGAAAATAACAAAGAAATTTACAAAACAAAATTATTTATGAACACAAGTGTAATATTTGAAGCTCCTCGCACGAAAAGGGTTATTCCACAGTGCACCAGGTGCCAGAGAATCACAGAATCACACATAACTATCGATTGTCCAAGAAAAGAAAAGGATAATCACGTTAAGTGTGCTAATTGCAATGAGAACCACCCTAAAACAACCAACCCACCTTAAGGGCGTAGTCAATAATTTCACCTGGAATCGATGGTATCCAGTAATTATATTTAGTTGTTGCCCGCTAGGACACGAAGTCACCAGCCCCTGCTTGCTTATAAGCTTGCGGAGGCAAAGGGGGTGGATCGAACTTCTCGTGGTTAATTGCCTTCCCTACAAAGAAATGTGAACAAAAGGAAACACAATTTGATCAACAAAATGTTTAATGACTTTAGCAGATTGACTCGTTATTACAACTTCCAACGTATATAAATTTGACTCGGCTATCTTCAACTTTTGAGTCACCGACAATTGCGATAATAAAAATATGTGTTCGTCTGCACAAAATCTAACGATAAATAAGTGACTCACCAGTACTGATTGTCTTACAAAAAGTAATACGACAGGGTGTACCGCCAGCTTCTGTACAGGAACGGTGCGAGTTGAAAATTCCAGCACTTGCCAATGACTTCCTGATAGCTCTACAGGTGAACAGATGACCTTGCGATAACTGAACAGCAATCGTCTTCTATCTCCAGCAACAGATAGTTCGGTGTGAAAAACTTGTACACTCGAAAAACTTGATCGCGAACAAACCAGGTACCCAGGTAGCAAAACCACAGACAACTTTCGCATAGGAACTCTTGATCGTGTTGCAAAAATTATGATCTTGCAATCAATGAATTTACGTAGCTCGACAGATCTTAAAACTGGCTCTCGTGATTGAGCGATGTTATAAATTCTTGTACTATAACAAGTTATTGCGTTTGGCGTTCTGGGGAACTCACACGGATTAAAACTCGTAGAAATTTAACTAATTACTACACCGGAGTATCACCTCTAACCACAACATAAACGCACGACCTCTTGGTTTGCGATCCAAATATCAAAAGCCCCCAAAAATTAGCTTTACGCCGAGACCTTGAGGGCGCGTAGTACCTTTCAAGTACGCTAGGGGCAGAATTCCATTAGCGTCGCGTTTGGGAATTCTGAGTGGGTAGTTATTTACATAATTCCGTTACAACCCCGCAAATTACAGAGGTTGTATGGTGCATAAGCAACTACAACAAAAACTATACCTCCAATTGCGAAACAGAATTTTAACCGGAAATCAAAACGTAAACATACAACAGGGAGTTACTTACGCCCAAACGACAACACCAAATGTCCAGCCACCTCAAGTCAACCAATATATAAACCAACCAATATACAAATCAACCAAGACCTGACACCGGAGCAATTCATCATCTTCATCAACAAGAGGACATGAACGACCCGAATCGTTCAGCAATCCATGCTGAAACAATTTATCACACAAATGGGGACAATATGTTAACCTCATTACCGCTCTCGTCAACAAATGGCAAATTACTGAAGATTGGAGTGTGGAACGCCAACGGCTTATGCCAACGAGTACAAGAGGTAAGCTATTTCTTACATAATAATGCAATCGATGTTTTACTGATCTCAGAAACACACTTCACTCAAAAAAGTCATATCAAGTTCGACCAGTACAAAGTATATCATACAAACCAGCCGGATGGAAAAGCACATGGGGGCATGGCAATTATAATCAAAAACAACATCAATCATTACGAATTAAATAAATATGATAAAGATAAATATTGGGTAACAGATTTATCTCCGGAGGAGATTTCAATTCAAAACATCAGGAATGGGTATCGAGAATAACTAGACCTATCCACTGGAGAGCCTACATACTGGCCAACAGATCGCAGAAAAAAACCTGATCTTATCGATTTCTGTGTTACCAAAGGTATAAACACCAGACAGTGTGAAACAACACCATGCTACGAACTTGCAGCAGATCACTCAGCAATTATGGTAACTATGTTCTCACAAATAATACAAAGTTACTTGGAAAACCAAACGGCTAACGAATTAAATGACTATTCACTTTGGAAAGCAACTAAAATACTCAAGAGACCTCAACTGGTAATTTCTCCCATTAGAGATAAAGATGGAAACTGGGCCAAAAATAATAAAGAAAAGTCCGCTACATTTGCCAACCACCTGGCAGGGATGTTCAAACCTTTCCAGAGTGAATCATCTTCGGAAACGGAGGAAGAAATTCGTGATTATCTTGAAACTCCTTATCAAATGAGTCTGCCAATGAACAAGATTAAATCTAGCGAGGTAAAACACCACATTTTCATCGACTAATACAGATCATAAAAATGTGTATAGGGGGATCCAAAGCAATAATGATAATAGGAAAAACAACCTCGCAACCCTTCACAATAAATAATGGCCTGAAACAAGGAGATGCATTATCGCCTCTCCTATTTAACATAGCCCTTGAAAAAGCCATAAGACTTGCAGATGTGGGGTAGACCTAGATTACTGTTAGCATACGCAGACGATATAGACGATATTGGAAGTAGCGTGATCAGCATAAAAGACACGTTCGTCAAAGGAGAAAAAGAGACGGAAAATATGGGTTTGGTGACCAAATATATGTGCGTAAACGTAGAGACAGGATAGGACAAAATGTCACTATAGATAAATATAATTTTGAACGAGTCCAACGTTTCAAATACCTAGGATCCATGATCACCGAAGACAACGACCTGACAGAAGAAATAAAAAGCCGACTCCAAAGTGGAAATCGATGCATATACGCACTGACAAAATTCTTTCGAACAAAAAACATCTCGAAAATCTCTAAAACTAAAATATACAAAACAGTGATCAGGCCGATGGTAACATATAGTTCCGAAACGTGGACTATCACCAAGGCAAATAAAAAACGACTACGGCGTTTTGAAAGAAAAGTGCTGAGGAAGATATTCGGACCGCATTTTGCCCCTACCACAAACACATACCGGATCAGAACAAACTCAAAGAGCTATATAAAGACCCCGATATAATCCAAGAAACGATGGAGAGACATTGTGAAGTCAGCGAAGACCCACCCAGGGTTGTAGATATAAACCTAAAAATGGCTCCAGGTTTTGACTAAATAACGGGAAAGGTACTGAAAGAATTACCGACGAAGTCCATTCAAGCTATTACACAAATCCTCATCGCTGTTATAAGAATTGGTCACTTTCCAAATGAATGGAAGATAAAGCAAATAATAATGCTACCTATGCCTGGAAAGCCAGCAGAAGAAGTCAGTTCGTAGTACAGACCGATTAGCCTGTTGCCAGTTTTGTTGAAAGTTTTTGAAAAAATTTTAATTAATAAAATAAAAACAAATATTAAGGAAAATAAAATTATTCCGGATCACCAATATGGTTTTGGAAACAACCACGGAACGATTGAACAGGTTCACCGTGTTGTCATTAAGATCAATAATGATCTGGAGGGAAAGAGGTATTGCTCCAAAAAGACTTAAAGATAGCTTCAATACGACAAGAAGTGCAAGAATACAGTGAAAATACAGAAAAAGAGCATCCCAACAAGCTTGCAAACACACTTTTGGATAAATCCGACAAACCAAGACGACTGAAACGATTCAAACCATCAGGATTGACTACCAGATTTAATCTGATGTAATAAATTATATTGTATTAAGTTAAAATTCAACGGTTTTCAGGTTTGTTTAATGAATTAGTTTTTTCACATGTAAGTAAAGTAACTTCATTGTTATACTGATAGCTCTAAAGGAGGACAACCACTGGGAAGGCACTCTACATGTTTTAAAGTTCGTCATATTTAGTACTAATTGTCACTGTAAAGACAATTTGTATGCTTTTGGAGTCAATAAAAAAAAATTGTTCAATAATCCGCTAACGGAAGCAAGGTTAGAATGTTAAAAGTGCACATTTTGGGACGGTAGTACATACATTAACTCTTTTGTTTAAATTTAAAAAATTGAAAATATAGTACGCAAAACATAATATAATCGATGTTATAAACTTCGTTATAAAATTAACTTGATATTGTCACATACAAAAATATAATAAAAAATTAAAGTCACTCTACATATTGCAAATCTATGGAATTTACAAAGCTAGACGCTGATTTTGAAAATAGTTTGCAATATGTAGAAACTTAAGATTTCACATCCTGTCGACTAAATGGTCTTCACGGAAATTGAATAAGACAAAATGATATCTAATGCAAGTTCAATTGTTGAACGGCATTAGATATCATGAAACTATGCAGACGGTGGAGGGGAAGTTGGAAAGAAATAATTAACGACAGATTAAGGATGGAAAAAAAGGATCAGTCTCGCGAGTGCCTCGATACTGGAAAAACTTCCTAAAATGAAGGGGTCGTTTCCAATTCCCCTCACCGTCTGGGCATTGCTATTGGCAATAAGGTAAGCCCCATGCCTGGGGATGATTTTTATGTTTTGTAATTCATATATACCTGCGGGTAAATAAATTGATATTTTGATTTATCCCAAGTCTATTATTTACAAACAAAATTAATGCGACATTTGGTGGAGGTGCCGTTGGCTTTTTTAGCATTAATCATCGTATTATGCTATTTTTTAATTCAATTTGATTTTAATACAATAAATCTTAAATAAATAAATTTTAATCTTAATTATTAAGACATCGTAAAATTTTGAATAATATCATTTAATTTCAAGACAATGTAAATTATTACATATTTTGTTTTTTTTATGAAAATTTTGGGAATACGACTAGATAAAAAGTTATAATGATTTTAAATTATTAAGGTATTTTTAATTATCCTCTTTTTGACAATAAACTGGGACGTTAATTCATTTTATTACATACCAGGCGTTAAACTAGGACAAGTGTTAATGCGCCGATTAACACCTCTTAAAATGAATTTAGCGTTTACTATAACTTGTCTTTCTTTTTGGGTATTAGGACTTTTTAAAAAATAATATCGTTCTTGAGTCCGAGAACGAACCAAAAAGAAATTTCAGGCGTACGGTTTGTCAAAAAAGAGAAAGGTAAGGTAATCGATATTTTAAAATAACTAATTAATTATTTAAATTTTAAGGGTTTATTAGGTATTATGTGTATTTTTTTTTATAGGGTAACGCTTAGGGTCATTTACTTCTATGTTATTTTACAATTTAAATCTATTTTAATATGCTAACGCAACAAGTCTATATAATAGGAGTAATATTTTTTTTTGTATTAGTTGCATTACGTTTTAAGTTAAAATTAATCATTCTTCAAAATTAAATCATAAACTTGATAAACTTATTAAATTTCATTATTAAAGTTAGGGATCGTTTTTTTTTTTTTAAGAAAATAGTTTAATGTCTGGGCCATCTCAAGGTACCAGATCAAAAAATAAAATATTTGTTAATATCGCGTCAACAAATGAAACGCGACCTTTAGAATTAGAAACGTCACTAGAAGTAGACGAAACTATTATTACACAAGACGATACGTTAGAAGAACGCGATATCGGAACGAATAATTTAAATAATTTTAATCCTCAATTTCGAAGTACGGAACAGTTTACAGCCGACGCGAGTTTAGGTAATGTAAGCTCATTTGAACCTTCCAGTTGCGATAATCCTTTCAATCGCAGCCAAAAAATATTAAGAAGCCCCAGTAACACACCCGATATAAATAATTCATTACCCAAAATACCTTTATTTTCGAGTAACGTAAATATTGAACAATTATCCCCTGAAAGCAAAGAAAGTACAATAATCACCGCGAGTAAAGTTGTAAAATTATCAGACATAGCGGAGACGGACGATACTGTTACATATAAACAAGCTGAAATATTAACCGGAGCATTTAATCTTTTATTACCTTTGAGTTCGAATACAAATAACCAAAACGGTATAATGGCAAATTTAAATTGTACTATTGAAGCAGCTAACGCCGCTGAAAAAACGCCCAGATTGCCAAAATTTTTAAATCCCGATATTTACAACCCAGCAAACGGTAACGCGTTAAAATTTATAAATGATTACGAGCGAACGTCTATCTTAAATGGATGGGACCTAATACACATGATAAATTATTTCGGACTTTTTTTAACGGGGGCGGCTCATTTATGGTATTCTAAATTCTCCCGTACCATGATGCGTGGATCCCGCCTATATGTGATTAAGAAAATCACAAAAAATATTTGTATCTACACTTTAACTCAAAAACTACGTTTTAAATTGTTCTATTACGTTATATTTTTCCCATAATTCCCATGCGATTAAGTACTACTTAATTGGAAAAGTGAGTAATACAATTTTGGAATACCAAACTCTTGTGCGATCAGTTGGTTTTTTGGTGATCTCGGATCCTCTAGACCCCGCTCTCGTGATTTGGATTCTATTTACTTAAAAAAAGCTCATTTTTTTTCTATTAGGTAGATACAATAATTAGTTTCACGAATTTTCACTATAATTTAACGTGATAGTAATAGTTATTTTTTTTGTGTACGAATAAAATAATTAATTAATCGGTAAAAATTAAGTTAGTCCTTGCAAACAATTCTTATTTTGTTTTAGTCAGTAAATTAAACAATTATATACATAGTTAGCTCGACGAGTAATAAACTCATTAATTTATTGTAATAATAATTAATAATAAAGTTAGGATATTATAGGAGTATTTATGTAAGAAATAAAATTTTTTTTTTTTAATGGATATATAGTAATAAATATGAATGATGTCTTATAATTTAGAATATCGAAGAAGAAGGGCATATTTTTTGTTTTGTTTTATGTTAATATTTTTAAATTGTTTTGTTCAAAGATTTTTCATTATGCGAAATAAAACAATGAATAGCAACCACCTATTGGCATGAAGGAAAAAGCGTACCCATACTATGTAAAGAAATTCGATGTCGAAAATGAAAAGGAAGAAGCAAATACCTATACCACGTTTCAAATATTGGCAATGGTCAAGTTAGTTGGTCGAGTAACGGCATCCAAAAGAGAAGAATGGAATCAAAATAAGTATTCAAACAACAAGCACCAGGCTAACAATAATTAGTTTAATGGTAACCAAAATGAAAATAGTTCAAGAATAAATTGAAGAAGATGCATGTAATCAACATCAAATTACTCCTGATGGTATAAAATGGAAATGGTACACCACATTTGGATAGGTCGACAAGGGCTCTGGATGTTAATCATGGGAATGCGCACCCCAATGGCTGACTTCAAGCAACACCATCAACCATCAATTTGTTATTGTACGTTTTCAAAACCAATGGTTGGAAACTATGTATTTAAAGTTAATAATTTGGTTATCTATATGGTATGGTATGGTATGGTAATATCATTTGAGAAGAAGAAGTCGAAGAAAATTTATCGTTACATGAAAGTCACAAGCTCTAAGTAATAAAATGGTGAATTCAAAAAAAATTATATATGAAGACATGGTGTCATCAAAACGCAAAAATAATAATTGGACATCGCAAATAATAGCACTAGAAGAAGAAAAGAAGACATGGACATCGTTATTTAAAGTAAATCGTTAGTAGTCAATAAAAGAATATTAAAGTGCATCGTCAGAAAAAGTATAAGAAGAATATGGTTTCAAAAAAGTATAAGTGCATAGTTAACAGGTTATGGAAGATGAAGTAATAGAAGAAAGTGATGGGGTAGGTCTGATGTGATCTACTTTAGGTCAGCACGTGCTAGTACAAAGAAGAAGAATAAGTGCTAATTTAAAAATGTGCAAGTGCAAAAAGCAGAGTAAATTAAAATGAAGTGAAATAAATAAAAAGTACTACTAATAAGTAAATGATTCAATAAACAAAAAATGAATTTATATGCAACAAAAAGGGATCCCAGAAATTATAAGTGATGTGGCGAGAATTCATGTAAAAAGTCTGTGTTGCAATTCCGGAATTATAAAATCTTATCACCACTTTTTATATGAATTTATCCAAGCATTAATAGCCAATAATTTATTGAAAAAATGTTGCAAGATAAATATATGTAATGAAAATGTTTAAAATATATGGTTGATCTTGGTAGGTAATGTGGCGAGAATTCACGTGAAACGTTGAAGTGACTGAGCACAATTATTAATTTAATATCACTTTCGCGTGAATTAATCAAAACATTAAAAATGCTGAATGTCTTCTACTTCCAACGTTAATAATAAAAGCGATGAATTAAAAAGTAACAAAATATCAAATAGAAAATGAGCCATGTAACGAAATAAATTGTGTTGAAAGGGTATAGGATTGAAAAAATGCTTAAAATAAAATATATAGTAAAAAATAATTAGACAGTGAAATCATTAATTGAGTTCAAAATTTTTTATACTCGCATTATTTACTAATAAGTGATAGAAACTACACTGCGCGTCTCTAAATTACAATAACTTATTATAATAACGGGAACTCAAATAGACCTATTCACCACTCAATGTATTAAAAATTAAGAAAAAAAAAAAAAAAAAAATATAAATATATTTTATAAAAGCAATAATGGACAAAAATTTTAAATAAGAAATGAACTTAAGCAATGAATCGAACGTAATAAATCCAAAGAAAATTACCAAAATTAGATGCTGCAAATAAAATTTAAGCAGTGAATAATATATAGATCACGACGTAAACGTTTAAAAAGGTGTCTATATTATGATCCATTTTGTTTGATAACAATAATAAGTAGATACAAAATTTGTGCAACCGATAATTAATATATCGATACAGAATTATTAAAGTTCACAACAAACTTAAAATCTTTTCTCTTTAATTTTATTTTAATTTTTAATACAAGTGAATTCGAAAATATTATTACATTTTTATTGTTGCAAGATGTAATTTACAGATGCGATGTGAGCCTCATTATGCAAATACTGTATTAAAAAATAATTAATGTTAATATTGGTTAATATACATGCGAGTGGTACGTAGCAGTTATATAATTTTAAGGATTGAAATTTTTTTTATATATGGGAATATTTTACAGTTCTTTTTTTAATAGTATTAGATCAATTATAATAACATAATGTATTTTAAGATATAGTAGCTTCTATCTATGTTAATATTAAGTAAATTATTATTATTAAGGTAATTAAAAAACCGGGATAAATAGTGTACTAAAAGTTATGTAAATAAATAAAACACTGTTCAAGTGAGAAACAATCAATCAAGTTTAAAACTTAAAGGAAAAAATTAGTGAGATATAGTACGGACAAATGGAAATGTGATAGTTTGCAAAACATAAATACGAAATTTAAAATTTTGAAATATTATTTTAGTCACATATTAATTATAATTGTTAGATACATAAAATTATTGTTTATATATAATAGAATTTGAGCATGACAATGCAGGTACTTATTCAATTTTCGTGAAGTTCCATAAGGTCGGCATTTACTTTTTCTAATCTTTAAATATTTTTTCTAGAAACCCTCGACTGGGGACAGTCGTCTTCTTGACAGGGGGGGTAATGTCACATACAAAAATATAATAAAAAATTAAAGTCACTCTACATATTGCAAATCTATGGAATTTACAAAGCTAGACGCTGATTTTGAAAATAGTTTGCAATATGTAGAAACTTAAGATTTCACATCCTGTCGACTAAATGGTCTTCACGGAAATTGAATAAGACAAAATGATATCTAATGCAAGTTCAATTGTTGAACGGCATTAGATATCATGAAACTATGCAGACGGTGGAGGGGAAGTTGGAAAGAAATAATTAACGACAGATTAAGGATGGAAAAAAAGGATCAGTCTCGCGAGTGCCTCGATACTGGAAAAACTTCCTAAAATGAAGGGGTCGTTTCCAATTCCCCTCACCGTCTGGGCATTGCTATTGGCAATAAGGTAAGCCCCATGCCTGGGGATGATTTTTATGTTTTGTAATTCATATATACCTGCGGGTAAATAAATTGATATTTTGATTTATCCCAAGTCTATTATTTACAAACAAAATTAATGCGACTCAAAAAAAAATAAACCAAAATAAAAACATTTAGCTTATTTGGATCAAAAATTCAAAATTGTGTAGGTGGATTGGCGAAATTTTTAAAATCCCTACAAGATAAAATACGTACAAATTAAATCCATATGAGGTAATTTGAATGTATTTATTTTCAATTTAACAGCTACAATAAAAAAATGTATAGAAAGAAATTTTTTACTTTCCTAATTTGTATTGCGCTATTATATAATTTCAGCTCAGTGTTTTATTATTGATAATTTTCCTTCTTGATAAATTTTTTTTATTAATTTTGTCTTTGTGCTATCGTTTACTTATTGGGTTTCATTTTTGCTTTGAAAAGAATTGTTTACTGATGCTCTCGTACACCACAATTTATTGTTAGTTAGTTTGGGGGTTGAATAAAATATGCACGTAGGTTGAGAAATTTAATGAAACCAAACAATCATAAATTTGTCTTTAGCTTTAATTGAAAAGTAATCATGAAAAATTTAAATTTTTATCACATATTTATACCGTTAATACGCCAAACACTCCTTTATCATTAGTTAAATAAATAATTCCATTAATTTGCTCCGTTTTGATACTCAAATTACTTAAAAGGGTTTAATTAAAAAGTGTAACATGCAAACTAGCATCATAATATAACGGGCGTAATTAACCTTTATTAATTTTATTGCCCGGTCAAGTTAAAATAATATGCCGAAAATCATAAAAGAACCGTGATTACAAAGGTAAGCGTGGAAAAACGAAAACATAAATTAATGAAACGTTAATTGTGTAACATCAAGAAATAATTGAAGCACCGCTCCGCCGCAATTCCAAATGCACAATAATTATTTTTGCGGTTTTCCACAGCCTCAATTTTGTATATCACAACAATTCCTATTTTAATGAAGTACAAAATTATTCATACAGTAGTACAAAATTATTCATACAGTAGTACAAAATTATTCACCAATTTAATAATATGTTAGTTTTAACTGGAGCGATGGTAGTTGAAATTTGCATGTGAGAATTAAATCTTTTTTAAATCTTATTTTGTACGGATTATATGCTGTTATAGCAAATATCATCAAGTGCTGCTCAAAAATGGCAAAAGCTGAACAACGAACAAATAAACACGGAAAATCCCTTAAGGTTTAACGGAAAACTTTCGATTAATCCTCGCATGCAGCTCAGCATGTTGAAGAATCCTGACGTTCACATATTAAAAATTAAATAAACACAATTAAAGTAATCGCTTTTTTTTCATCTAGTGTTTATTAATCACCTTCTAAATAAAAGAGAATATAAAGATACACATTACCTCGATTAATCCGAATAAACGTGACTGAACTTTTGATTAAATCAGTGTTGGGCGTGGGTATTTATATATTTACCAAGAACGTTTATATAAATAATTGAATTAGAAATTGCAAAACTTTAATTAAAGCAGTCCACACAAGGATAGAGTTTTTGGCTGTTGTGTATTTTGCGTATATTCTTATTTTACTGTGAAAATTACTATAATAATAATCATTGAATGAAATCACGTCGTTTCCAGAATTGTAATTGCTATTTATTTAACAATAACAATTGCTATTTACATACAATTTATCAGATTATATTTACAAAACAACAAAGCAGAAAATTTAATTAACCCAGATAAAATAAAATTAAATAATTTGTAAACCTATAAATATAAAACATTTTACTTTGAAGGCTTTGTGGGTGTATCCCTAATGTCCTTTAATTTCTACATGCTGTTTGGAGGATAATTTTAAAAATAAGCCGCCTTCGAATACATGCAAAAGCTCTATTCTCCTCCAGTATTGTATTTCATACATTGACTGTTTCGATTCTAGAGATTTGATATTTATAAATTTAATTCTCTTGAGTTATTTTAAAGTTAACTCGATAACTTTATTCGGCGATTAACTTCGAAGTCGAATTAGAATAGATCGGTAATATAGCTTGCTCAGCCATAGGTTGTTTGTGACTTCGTCGGTCGTCCTACACTAATCGCCTACATACAAAAAAGGGTAAATGAAGTTAATAAGTTAAATTCTCTAACAGTGTTTTATTGCTAACCTTAGTTAGGATGACATCAATAAATTCTAAATTCGGGTATTCCTCTTGAAAACTGTCTGCTATTTGTTAATTCACTTTAATCAGAAAAAATAATTTTCAAAACACTTTTATTAATTTATAATTTATTAATCCACTTTGGAAATACGAGATCTGGATTTTCCACATTGATTAATGCACTTCTTAGCACGAAAACGAACTAAGCAAATAAAATTAAAATTAACTGTGCTTGATTTACCCACAATTATTTGTTTTAAAATTCCTTAATTTGGAGAACGAAGTTTTGGTTGTTTAATTTTGTAATTGCACTGGAGTTCATTTGCCTGTATAGGTAGTTTTAAATTGTTAATTTTCACTGATAAATTTTAATATATTTTTTAGGTCGCAACCAGTTCTTTTACAACTTCAATTATTTTTCTTGGGAAACTAATAATTTCGTAGTTGTTCCGTAAACATATCTATAGAGCGAACACAATAAAAGAAAAAGAAAGCGCTCAAGTAGAAATACATTTTCAGAAAAATATGAAACTTCTTGAAAAGTGATCTTCAAAACCTGACAAGGGTTAACAAGAAAAATAAAAATAAACTTATTTATTATCTAAAGCTGATTACTTTTCTATTTTAAGCCTTTTGCAAATAATAAAATTATAATAATAAATTATAAGTTAATGCAATGAAAATAAAAACCAATTTTCAGGCAACAAGTAAGTTTTAGTTTATTTACAGTATCTTTTATCACAAAATTTTATATATTTACTGATTCAAAATTTTTAATATCTGTAGAACTAACATTGCTTGAACAATGTTTTAGAAAAGTTATCCTATATTAATTTTTCCTAACTTTGTAGACGGATAACTGCCGAGAACAAATATATTTTTTAAGTGCATTTTTCATTAAACCTTTAGTTTCTCTGTTATTAGCAGTAAAAGTTTAAAAGGTTTGCAAACACCCGACTTATACTCTAAATTCAAGGGTTCATTTGAATGATATAGTAATATAAGTATTATTACGCCGGTTTTATGAATTTTGTTTCAGAATATTACAAATATTAGCATAATCGCATTTTATTAGTGCCATTTTTTAAATCCTTGAAGCTTTGGTATACTAATTTAGGAACTCACGTAAATCTAGAATGAAATTACGCGATATATCTATGAACAAATAATTTGTTTAGAAAAATCGGTTGCTGTTACAACAAATATACCTTTGTTGTTTTTCATAAATTTTAGGTTGTCACTAATTTTCAACTATTAATTTTAATTCAAATTAAATATTTAATGCCATAAATTGAAACTCAAACCCTTAAGGACTATCTATGTGTCCTTTCTACATTCTATTTTGTAACGTTAAATTTAAGTAAATATTAAAATATTTTACCTTAATTTTCAATTTTCCCACGTTTTAATTCATTTTTATAAGTTATAAAAGAAGAGCAGGTAGGGAATAATTTTTATAAATGAAGGAAACGGAGAGAAGAACAAATAATGTATATTCAATGACTTGAAGTACTTTACAATACAATACAATCAAATTTAAATTTTATAGTATCGATTGAATTCAAAATAATAAGAAGCGATAAAATTCAAATAAACTTTTCAATAAAAAACATTCTTTTACGCTTAAAATTAATACTTTTGTGAATCCTTTCGTTCTATTATTTTCATCTTACCTTATACTGAATGATATCGAGAAGATTTGGCTATAGGCAGTTTTTCTATTTTGCCTTACTCTATATAGTAAACTTTTACAGGGTTAGTGGTAGATAGTTTTGTCAAAAAAATTTTGACTGTGAATATACATAAGACTGAGTATCGGTATCATTAGAAGGATCTTTAAAGAATAAGCAAATTTTGTGAAATAATAGGTAGGTACTATTATTGCGATGTCCAAATGCGTAAAAATTGTTTTGTATCTAAAGAAAACCTAATCAATTACCTTTTTGAACATCCATCCCTTGTTATAAGCTTGCGATTCTTTTAACTTATTTTGATGTTGAATAATTAAAGCAAGTTAGTCAAATTAATATGTAATTTAATCGGTAATTAAACAAATTTGAATTTTTACAGATTTCACAGCCAGGCTAATTTTTAAATTTATAAAAAGTTTTAAATTTTGATGTTTTTAATTTTATACCGTATTACATCGGTTTACCAAATAAATCAATTTCATCGAATTGTAACTTTAATCGTATTTATGATTGAGTAATTCTTGCAACTATCTAGATAAAGTTGCAATTTTGATGGCAAAAAATTACAAATTTTAAAATAAATCAATTTTATCGTGGTTTCACTTAACGTAAAATTAATCGTTCCTGCAGTTTTAAAATGTTCTCACCCTGTTAGTTGAAGTTTTCTTTAGTTTATTGTTGCTTGTTTCAATCATTTCACCTTCTGTGGTGAATAAATTTTGGATTCCTCTTCTTCTTTCTGTTTAAATTAATTGCACAAAACACTCTTACTCTGAATTTGTAATTTTCAGGTAAGTAAATACTTTAATTGAATTTATCAATTAGTATAATTAAATTTTAATTTTATTTAAATTTTTGACTCTGGGCTTTAAATTTCGAACTTGACGAAATGACGGCCTTGCCCAAAATGAATTACCTTTTTAAATTTTTCTCTCTCCTTCATTTTTGTTAGTTAGAAAATTTCCAGTACTTGAATTTATAGCGGTGGAATTTGCAGATTCGGCGCATTATAATTTTAATCACTTTCGTTGATTTAAACACTTTATTTTAAAAATTTACAAAAACTGATAGAATACCGATCGATTTCCTTGATAAATTTGGCATTTGTCTTTTCATTCAAAGATCTTGGACCAAAAACATCTTTCTTATTCTTAATTGCTGAAGATTTAAATCAAATTTTCCCAGCTGTGCTTTTTAATTTACTTAAATGTTATCAAAAAAATATGAAACCGAACTATTCATCATCATAGAAATTTATATTAAAGAAAATCTCATGTTCTTATAACAAAATTTATCTAATTTTAAAAGGTACAAACTTAATCCCTGTTTAAAAAAATTTATTTATACTAAAAGATGTGAGTTTAAAATGAAACATGACAATATATAAGATTGTGGGGGAGGGTCATAAATATAAATGCAGCTCACACGATGGGAGTAGAAGTTCAATGAAAATCAAATTAAACGCAATCGATTAATCTTGATTTCATAAAGATTTACATATACCTACATACTGAAATTTTAAGTAAAAGAAAAAGTAGAAAAACTTTTTCCGACTTTTACGGGAAATACAGAGGTCACTTTTCTATTTTAGTGCCTAAGCTACGCGACGAAAACCTCTCATACGCTGCAATTTTGGTTAACGCAACGGTTTGAAACTTTGAGTACTATCTCTCGGTCAGTCCGACTAAGGACAGAGCTGGTTCTATTCACCAATAAAAAAAAACAAAAATGAAATTAGCGGATGAGGTCAAATATCTGGGTATAACGCTTGACAAAAAGCTAAACTGGGAAAACATCTACAGGTCAAGCTCAGGAAAGCAGGAATGGCATTCTGGAAGTGCCGAAGAGCGGTGGGACGGTCCTGGGGTCTTTCCCTAGGATCACTGTATGGCTCTACACTGCTATCGTCAGACCCATGTTCTGTTACGGAGCGCTTGTATGGTGGCCCAGAACCAACCAGGTGACAACAGCAGCTTCCATGCACCGGCTCCAGAGAGTAATTTGTCTGGCTGTAACTGGGGTGATGCGAACAGCTTCAACTGCGGCGCTGGAGACTCTTCTCTGCCTCCCTTCACTTGACCTTCATGTGCTGCCCTCAGACTACGCGAACAACTGTGGAGCACATGCGGATTCTAAAGGATTACCTCTTCTGCGCCTTGAGCCCGACACTGAATGAAGTAGCAACTCCAAATAATGACCTTACCCTTGACTGGGTTAAAGGACACCAAGAAAACGAGGGTAACGAGAAAGCAAACTCGCTGACAAAAATGGTTCAAACAGCCTTCCCTGCGGCCCCGAACCAATGATCGCGCCATCTGTAAAAATCTTTGATACTCTCCTTTAACAACACATCCTAAATCTGCACTCCAGCAGATGGGAAAAAGGAACTGAATGTAGACAAGCAAGAGCGGCCATAAAAGCACCCTCGAGTAAGCATTCCAAATACTATCTGAAATTATCCAGAGGCAATCTACGGGCAATTGCAGGGATATTAACTGGTCACTGTAGATTAAACAAACATCTTAACACAGTGGACATCGTAGATAGCCCAATATGTCGAGGATGTAACGAAGCAGATGAAACAGCTGAACATGTGCTCTGTCACTTCCCAGCCTTTATCGTCAAAAAGAGATGTCATGTTGGGGGACTGCTGGCCTTATCATGGCCAGAATCAGTGAAACCCCGCACGCCAGAATTCTCGAGTTCATTCTCTGGTTGGAATGGCTTGAGGAATAATGAGACGGGGTCGCTGAAACGGAGGTAGTACAATTGGCCCGATCAAACGGCCAGAGTGCGTGCGAGGTTAAACATTGCCCTCCATATAATAATCCAGAAGTAAGCTCTAAAATTATTAAATTTATAAATAAGATTATCCTAAAAACTTATTTTTGCAGTGTAATTTAATTGTTTACAAACTCAATAATAAATTGTTTATGAAATTAAAATTACCGGTTTTACGCGCAACTTGCTCGGAGGTTAGCAAAATCAAAACGCCTTAACTTTGAAAATAATTAAATTACAGCGATGAATATAAAAGCTCATTGAAGTTCAAACAAAGCTCTATCGATTGACACAAATTTACAGAAAAATTTTGAATAGGACAAAAAATTGAAAAACATGTCCAGCCCCCCCTTAAACATTTCGCAAATAACTTCGCGACGGTTTAGGCTCAAACGAAGGGAATGGAAGCTCAGGAAGGCTCAAACGTTTGACACAAACTTTAATCCCACAAATTTTACTTGCGGGGGGCATCTTGTCTACAGCCCCCCAAAAGTTTTCGCGAATAGCTCCGCGACGGTTAAAGCTCAAACGACGCGACGGGACTGGAAGCTCAAAATAAAATAAAAAATTCGATTTGGGAGAGCCAGCGACAGGTACCTTGATTTTTCATTTAAAATAAACAGTTTAAATAATATAATATATTGCTGGGTTCTCTAGAGTGCTGTTGCATTTGATTTTTTTAAATTTGTCAATTTTAAATGCCCAGGCAGTTCTGACAATTTTAAGTATGTAGGGAGTCCACCTCAAAGCTTGTAAGAGGTTGGACCGCTTTTTGATATACGATTAAAAATAATTATGATTTAAATAAAATTATTAGGTAATTAGAATAAATAATCACAGCAATACATTTTGCCATAATTTAATCCTTCAAATTTTTCAAAGGGCCATGGAAAGCTAAGGACAAGTTTCCGCCTTAATTATATTGACATTAACAGTCAGTAGCGAACACTTGGTCAAAATCAAGGAATCTGGGACTCGTAACCAGGAGAAAATAATATACCTATTTAGGAAAATACAAAAAAAATTTTTGAGTGGCGTGAAAGAAGGGCTGTAAAAACCGGCACAGGTACTACACCACGCGACAATCGCAATTAATTAGGTTTAAGCTTATACCCAGACTGTTAAAAAGCATTAAATATAGTTCCCAATTTTATTTTAATTATTTAAATTCAATAGAAGAGTTTTTTGTACATCACATTATTTGAACAACCGTCTAGATAGGCGCCCATTAAAAAAAAATTTTAAATTGATACCTTAAGGGTTCCTCCAAGATAAGAGACAGAGGAACCAGGGTCATACAATATAAATATATTGCGATGTACCGGGGGTGAATTTTAAATAAAAATGATCAAACTCCGCAAACCCGAATACGGCACCTGGTGAGCACGAGACTCTTATATAATTCAAAATATTGCAAATTTTGGTTCCTTCAATAACTTTAACATAATTTTTACAATTTCCTCGTCGCTTTTTAAATATTTTCCAATTTCTAACCATTTTCTACTTTTTATATCCAAAATTCCACAAACAACCTCGTAATTATTAGAAAACTGTAAAATCAAATTATTGAGTTTTATGAGGATCAAATTGTGTAATTAATTGCATGAGTTTGATTATAATATTCAATGAGCATTAGGATCTACTATGTACATATATACATAAAATGAAAAATCTATAATTTGTGAATAGCCGGATATAATCGTTCAGTATAATATTAATATGTTATATTTTAAATTTAATAAACTTCTGTGTTTCTAATTTTAAGATGATGTGTGCAGAACATTAATAGTTTTCTTGAAAGGTTTGAAAATAGTAAGAAGTATGTAAAGAAAAATTTGATATTTTGAAAAATGGTTTAACAATAAAAACAATTGCAAGTGTTTAGTTTGACGCTGGCGCTGTAATAAATCGAGAACTTGTAGAATTCTAACATCAATAAAGGCAAAACGTATTTTGAAGTTACTCCATTAAATTGTGCTGAATATAATAATTATAAACTAATTGAAATATACTGCAATATTGATAAAAAGTATTTAATTAATTTTTGTAAAATGCAATTTAAAAATTAGCGAATGTAAATACTTAGCAATTTAAAAAATGCACAGAAATATAAATTTAGCTTAAATTGAACCTTGGTGATTAGGTATTTTTCAAGACGAATATGAAATTGCAGATATAAACTGCCGTCATTAAGGAATGCATAATTAGATCACAAAATTTTTTTCTTTAATTTTTACGTTTTCTAATTTTTATTCCCCCCACACAAAAATCTCTAAATTTGAAATAATGTCGTAGTAGAAACTTTTATACATTTTTCAAGTTCTTAAGTGCCTGCTTGAATTATTTGTCCTATCAGTTTTAGGATAAAATTGTTTACCGTGGATTACTTTAAATTTTAAATGCACGAGAATCTTGAGCAATTTACATTCTCGGCAATTTCTGTCATAAACTCTAACTTTATGCAACTAAGCATATTTCTACCCAACTTTTACTTTCTATAATATCACACAAACTCATTAGGTACTGTTGGTACCCCCTGTCTCGGCGCATCCTTAAATTAAAAATTAACGGATATTGGATTTCCTTACGTTATACTTTCGGTCATCAACATAAAATATTTTAATTTTACTTTATTACAACAAAGATGTATTTTCGAATTTACGAGCTTTGCATATTTTACCCTTTTAATTCTTTTGTTGTGCGACAATTTTTTATCATAAAATTAATTTTTCGCTTCAAAAGAGTGGCGAAATTTTTCCTTTACCTAAATAGGTTACCACTAAACATACTTTATAACATACCTAATTTGTTTTAAGCTTAAATTTTTCTACCAGCATAAAAAGCTTTTTGGGTTATGAACTTTATTCTAGTCTAACCTAACTGAAAACGATAGATCCAATTTAAGTTCATAAAAAATGTTTGAAAACAAGCTAAATTTGAGAAGAGAATCCGATACGAACGCCAACCTCAACATTGCCTTAGTTTGATTGAATTTCTTCACTGTAAATTATACTTACAGGTTGACTTAATCAAAATTGATGGCAAAAATGTTCAAAGTGTCGATTACATTCTCTCTGCATCCCTCTTATTAAGTCTAATGACGAAAGAAATATTATATGGGCAATTTTCGAGTTTCCAAATAAGATTAAAACCTTAACTTTCACGAAAAGAAGACAAAATGAAAGTATAATTGAATTTGTCTTCTTTCGGAAATTTTATAACATATTCGTGAAAACTTGATTCGCTCCACAGAGTAAAAAATGCGATTCTTATAATAATTAATATTTTTTAAATAAAGTGAACGAAAGTTTATTCGTGTAATATAATTTATTTTATAGAAGTTTTTAGTGCAATTAAACCCGCATCGTATTATATTATTCGCAATTTAATGATTAGGTGAGGGACAGATTAATTAGTCCCTTTATTGATTTAATATTGCTTTACAAAAAATATTCAATTTTTTAAAATTTTACTTACCTTTTTCAGAAACTAACGGCAGAAAATTCTATTCGGAAATTACTTTTTCGATGTACAGTGAAACATTTTCGGCGTCCTCTTGCTCAGAGCGTCGCGACGTCACTGAAAACAACTCGAAAAGTTTCCAACGGATATATTAAAACAGCTTGCGTTTGCGCTCGAAAATGTGTTTTCATTTAAATCTGATTTTAAATCATCTTTGGTATGGTATCCGATTGATTTCAGCGATAAATGCTCACTTTTAATCTGTTTGATTTATTTGTGAAGGCAACAAAATATTAGGATTAAATGTTCAATAGGAAATCTAAAATCCTTCATGTCAAATTCCTGAATTAAATTTCTGGGCATTACTAAAATTATTATAATTTCAAGCGAATTCCTGCAATATCGAAAGTTTTCTTCTCATCCAAACCTAAACTTTTCTACGATCAAGAAAAAAAATTTAATACAACATTTTAAATTGCTTGAATAAATAAAATTATCATAATATTATATTTTTTTGTAAAATTAATGTTTACATTTTTAAATTAGATTATTTGAGTGATAATGTAGGTCTATGTGTATTGCTTTCAAGATCAATAACTTAAACTGCACATGGTATCTTATTCATTGTCTTCTTGGCAAATTTCTCACATCATTGTGTAAAAGTCAGTGGCGGTTCATAAGATTCTACAGTGTTGATACCAAAATTTTTACTATATTATTTTACCGTTTTTGTTATTATTACAATTATCTCAAAAGACAAAGACGTTCGGTTTATTGCTAAATCTCAATCAAGTTTTTCTTTTGTTTCGTAATTTCAAAAATTTAATATGGATATGTCATATTTTCTGCAGCTAAACAGTTAGATGCAAAGCAAATACATACATTCTCAAAAAAAAATTAGATCTATTTTGGTTAACTCTCAAGAGAATAAAATATTCAGGTTCCAGAAGTAAACAGAATAGTACTAACCCAAAAGCTTTTTGTTTTCTACAGACATTTATTTGGAATACTAAAATTGGGTCAAAGTTATTCTGCTGTTAAACAACCCTAAATTTTACTCGCCAAGTCGTTACAGTCAGCATCAATAAATTTTTCAACTTCTGTCATTTCTAATCTGGGTTAGCACTTCTCTAATGTTTAGTAACTGTGTTCGGAGCTGATGAGATTCATATCTTGGTAGATTTTGTGCTGTTTAATGTATTCTTTAGTTTATCGTTTGAAATAATTTTCAACATTGCTTTAATCTTATAGTTCATAGTTATTTATTTTAATTAGATTGATATTTTTAATTCTGCTAAATTAGAAAGACCACATCATTCCATTTTATAATATTATTATCTTGGTCTTTTTGTAATGCTATTTCTTTTTTTTTTCATATTATAATAACGGTCATCATCATCATCATCAGCTATAACATCCATCGTCGGATATAAGCCTCCCCCAAATTCTTCCAGTCTTCTCGATTTCCTGCTCTTTGCATCCAGTTGTACCCAACGAATCTTTTTATGTCGTCCGTCCACCTCGTCTGCGGTCTTCCAATGCTTCTTTTTTGGCGCCGAGGTCTCCATTCTATTATTTTTATTATATTATTATTAATAGAATAATAACGGTAAGTGCGTGTAAATCTATACTTAACCCATCTTTCACCAATGTTGCTTTAAGGCATCACTTAGTTTATTAATTTAAGGAAAGTTGGAATTTTTTATATTAATTTTTCAGCAATTAGATCATTCTTAAAAATTAATAAATTAACGAGGTGAATGTTGAGTAGGTAGAAAAACTAAACACCTGTTGTTATGAGCAACTGTTTCTTTTGAATTAAACTTTTATTCGCGGATTTACGATAAGAATGTAATTGAATACATTATAATGGAAAAATATCAACATGTGGAGGGAGTCTTTTGTGGTGCCAAATTGTCTTCCCATTTCGATTCAATCAGTTATACCAAAATATTTTGAACTCTTGGTGCCGAACGTCATCTCCTGAGCTCTCCAGCCTGATTGTCTCTAAGCAATGGATGTTTCGAGAACCGTCTACAGGTTGACTCGGTTTATATGGATTTTTCTAAAGCATTTAACTGGGTGAGTCATTGAGTTTTATTTTCTAAATTAGAGGCTATTAGCATTCGTGGTTCTTTATTGAGTTGGCATATTGGCTACGTCTTTGGTAGAGTAGGTACAGTTTGTTAAAGTGAAGATGCAAATTTCTCAGCCAATTGAAGTTACCTCTGGAGTGCCCTAAAGATCCCATTTGAATCCATTGCTATTTTTTTCTATTTATTGATGATATGAACATTGAGAATATTCGGTATTTGATTTTTGCTGAAGAATTTTGATGGTCTTTGTGGATCTTGGTCTTAGTTATGAGCTTGTGGCATGATCTTGATTGGATGTTGTCCTTCAAGATCTTCCCGAAATTATTATTATTATTCGTATAGAATATAGATTAACACAAAATAAGTGATACATTTCAACGATAACAATAATATCAATTAGATATTTCATTAGATAATAATATGACTTGATATTTTTTATATTAATAGATCACGATATAGAGCACGGAATACTGCCCTTTGTATACGTAGTGATAATATTAGTGATTGAAATTTAACAGGAAAGAGAGAGGAATTGGGAATTTGAAAGCGACAGAGACGAACATCGAAAAGCCTACTTCCAGAAGCAAAGTTTGTGTGCGGGCCGGTGCATTGGTTATACTGAAATAAAACAAACAAAATACGTGAACTTGTAGGTTAACCCAAAGAGGGTTAACCCTGATTGTCAGTTCCGAATAATACCAACCTTGAATATCTTGGGAATTTTTGAAAATCTCCGAAGAGAAACCATCCACAAAACATAAACACCCTTAAAAAGGTCTAAATAAGTCTTATATTAAAGTTTATATAATATAGGTACCTCCGAGATGTTGAGCCGCTTCTTGTACCTTACGCAAATAATAGTTAAAACGTACGAATTGAAAAAGCGAATTAATACTTTACACCGAAGAGAAACCTAACAAGAACGATCATAGATGAATAGGGCAGAAGGAATATCTCGATCAAACTCTCAACCAAACATCACAGAGTACACTAAAAGAGCAAGAGAAGAGGAAGAAACCAATGAACAGATAAAGGCGTCCCAAAGAAGTAAGAAAACCATTAGGTCACCAATAAAGGATAACACAAAACAAGACGTGCCCCAAGCTAGAATGACCTCTTCGGAAAAAAAAATTTGGACTATGTCAGGGATTTAGTGCTCTTTTGTTGCTAATTTGTTGCTGCATTCCCGATTTTGTTGCTCCACCCGTTTCGCCGGAATCGGTGGCACTGCCAGCTTGAGATCAAGCTAGCAAAACCACGTTGGTAATTATTGAACGGATTATTGGAAAAATATTTCATAAATACCATAATTTGTTGCTATTTTGTTGCTAATTTGTTGCCGCATTCCCGATTTTGTTGCTCCACCCGTTTAGCCGGATCCAATTAAGCTACCAGCTTGGGATCAAGCTAGCAAAACCACGTACATAGGTAATTAATAAACGGAGTGTTGGAAAAATACTTCACAAATACCATAATTTGTTGCTATTTTGTTGCTCTTGAATCGTGAAAATCCCGTCGCCTAATCATCAACCATTATTCTGGAACCACCCCCCATACCATCCCAGCATCAGAGACAACAGGTAACTCATATGGTCTTTTCGAGTTGCAACGGACGATTTCTGATCAGCGACGCTCTTTCTCGAAATATATCTCACGCAAGATGTTATCATCACACCCCCCTAAAAACGTTATCCCCATCCCCATACCTACTAGGTGCAAAAGAGAACTGTTAGACTGGTGAGGGTTTTTTAAACCATAGCTCACGAAATACCCGAATTGAAGGTTTCGCGATTTTTACGTACAATTCCTTCTCGTGCTTGTTGCTCAATAAATAATAGTTACAAAATTTGTTGCTACGCGATTTCGACCTGAACACCCTTCTCCGAATTTGTTGCTACGCGATTTCGACCTGAACACCCCTCTCCGAATTTGTTGCCACGTGATTTCAACTTGAACACCTATCCCTGAATTTGTTGCTACGCGATTTCGACCTGAACACCCCTCCCCGAATTTGTTGCTCCACGAATTTGACTTGAACATTCCTCCCCAAATTTGCTGCTAAGCGATTTCGACTTGAACACCCCTCCCTGAATTTGTTGCTACGCGATTTCGACCTGAACACCCCTCCCTGAATTAGTTGCTACGTGATTTCGACCTGAACACCCTTCCCTGAATTTGTTGCTACGCGATTTCGACCTTAACACCCCTCCCTGAAATTGTTGCTGTGCGATTTTGACCTGAAAATCCCCGCCCAAATTTGACCACAAGAGTGGTTCACCCTTTGGAGAAAATAAACACAGTGAAATTTTGTTTCTTATTTTTTATTAATTTATTTTTTCCAACTCAACAACTCAAAAAAATCGTTCGTCGCCGACAGAGGATCAAGAAAACGCCTCGGTAGTTTTCTTAAGTTAATGTGGTTCGAATTATCACCAAAACGATTTTCGATGAGTGAACCAAGCTCAATGGATGGCGGGCAGTGGTATTTCAATTATGGTAAACATTCCAGAGCAATAAATACTAGAGGCGGAATTGCAGTGATAAGGTAATTCTATTTATATTTAAGTCGAAATCGCGTAGCAGAAAATTCGGGGAGGGGTGTTCAAGTCGAAATCGCGTAGCAACAAATTCTGGGAGGGGTGTTAAGATCGAAATCGCGTAGCAACTATAATTCAGGGAGGGATGTTCAGGTCGAAATCGTTTAGCAACAAATTCACGGAGGGGTGTTCAAGTTGAAATCACGTGGCAACAAATTCGGAGAGGGGTGTTCAGGTCGAAATCGCGTAGCAACAAATTCTGTAACTATTATTTATTGAGCAACAAACACGAGAAGGAATTGTACGTAAAAATCGCGAAACCTTCAATTCGGGTATTTCATGAGCTATGGTTTAAAAATCTCTCACCAGTCTAACAGTTCTCTTTTGCACCGAGGAGGTATGGGGATGGGTTTTTTAGAGGGGGTACGATGATAACATCTTGCGTGAGATATATTTCGAGAAAGTGCGTCGGTGAGCAGAAATCGTCCGTTGCAACTCGAAAAGACCATATGAGTTACCTGTTGTCTCTGATGCTGGGATGGTATGGGGGGTGGTTCCAGAATAATGGTTGATGATTAGGCGACGGGATTTTCACGATTCAAGAGCAACAAAATAGCAACAAATTATGGTATTTGTGAAGTATTTTTCCAACACTCCGTTTATTAATTACCTATGTACGTGGTTTTGCTAGCTTGATCCCAAGCTGGTAGCTTAATTGGATCCGGCTAAACGGGTGGAGCAACAAAATCGGGAATGCGGCAACAAATTAGCAACAAAATAGCAACAAATTATGGTATTTATGAAATATTTTTCCAATAATCCGTTCAATAATTACCAACGTGGTTTTGCTAGCTTGATCTCAAGCTCTATTTGGTAATGAAGATGCAAAATTTGGACACAAAAGAAATTTTTATAAAACCAAGAAAAAGAAATTTGGTCACAAAAGAAAAAATAACAGGAAGATTTTGATTGTAGTGGAAAAATTGGGAAGGATTGGAATGATGGTGGAAATGTGGAGTCCTAAGGAGGAAATAAATTTATGGAAACGGGTCAGATGGAAATGGAAAAATAAAACTCAAGATTGAAGTTGACTTTGATAATAAAATTAGATCAGTTTATAAAATTTAAATTAGTTTGAAGATTAAAAATTTATGAAAATTTATAGAGACGGCAAAAAAAATTTATTTCAGTTTCAGTTAGGATAATGTTTAAATTGTGGTGGTATTTTGTTGCATTAATAGTTTAGTTTCTTTTTAAAATTTATTTAAATTAATTTAGTTAAGTTTCAAGTTATAAGATAATTACACAACGGGTGTAGATTTAATTGTAAACCTTGGTTAGACAATAAAATCTAACGGGGGTAATGTTGTGTAATTTTCACAAATATGTCTTTTTGTTAATTTTCGAAGTTGAAAATTTTAAATTCAAATATTGAAAGAGAGAGAGGGGGAGATAATGGGCAGTTGGCAAGGAAGCGACCGGACGAACGTCCGGGGAGTGAGTTGAAAAAGATAGTTGAAAATTTATTTAAGGAAAAGTGTAAAATTTTAAATTTAAAGTTTTTTTTTTTGAAAAGTAGTTTAATTTTGATATGGTTGTATAAAGTTTCATCGTAAAAAAATCTTTGAAAAATTTAGTCTGCAGAGTAACAGAAGTGTATTCGAAATAAGGAAAGGTGGATTGGATCTGGATTGATTTGGATAACAGAAGTAAAACTTAAAAAAAAAAAAAACAAAAAAACAATACGGTTAGAAAATTAAAATTGTTTTGTTAAAAATCGTAGAGGGAAAGCATTTGCTAGGATAAGCGTTCACATGCGAGACAACGGACGATAGGGATTTATCGTTCCCATTTTTGAATTGAAACCAAGTAAGAAAAATTGAAAAATTTTAATTTTACGAAAGCCGGGCAAAATTTTTGAAGATTTGAATTTTCTCCTAAACCACATCCTTTTAAAAAAATTAAGCAGCGGGGAAAATTCATTTCAATATGTCAGTACTCAGAGATTCATCGTTGTTTCACATCACCCTAAGATCCAAGAACGGAATGGATTGGTTAGATTCCAATTCAAAAGTAAATATAAGTAAATTGTCATATTCCTTTAGGATATCTATACATTTTTCCACCTCAGTGGAGGGCACCGCAATAAAATGTCATCCACATAGAGAATGAAGAAAGGCACCATAGTAGTGTTTAAAAATTTTATTCCACAAATCGTGGGGTGAAGTGAATCACGCAAAAACATTATTATAAGAAATGCTTCTGGCCAGTTTCGAAAATCTTTTAAGAAACTGTTAAATTTAACTAACCAATAAGAAATATTTATCAGTACTAACAAGCCAATATAAATCGTTGGTTAATTTTAACTATAGACAATTAAATATGCCACGTGTTTACAAAAAAACAGTTGGCCGCGAAGGTAAAAGAAATTTTTCACAAAAATTCCTCGACGAAGCTGTTAATGCGGTAAAGAAAGGAATGTCAATCCACAAATCTTCCGAAAACTAAGGAATTCCTAACCTCTGACATTGAGAAGGGTAGTCGTGCATAAGCTTAGGAAATTATACGGAGACCAACCGGCCCTTAGAAAAGAAGAAGAGGAAAATCTGCAAAAGGCACTCTGCGTTTGTGCAGAATGGGGATTTCCCTTAGACAGTATTGTTCAAATGTTTCTTATTAGAGGGGGTTACAATAAAGCAATTCAATGACAATTGTCCGGGTAAGGATTGGTTCACAAATTTCATGAAAAGGCACCCCAAGTTAACTTCAAAACTCTCTGAAAATATCAAAAGAAATCGAGCTGGCGTAAATGGTGAGATTCTAGGTAAATATTTTGCGCATTTGGAAGAATCATTAACTTAATAAGTTATGGCGAAACGAACTTTTCTGGTGACCCAGGTGCGAAAGAAGTTATAGTGGGACGGGTCTGCAAGCATCCGGAACGAATCATGGATACTTCAAAAAGTTCAACTTGTGTTATTGCAGCATCGGCAAGTGGAGAAGTCCTACCACCCTACATAGAGTACAAGTCAAAGCACCTCCATCCGGGTTGGATGGTGGGGTCCCGGGCGCTAAATATAACAGAAGTACCAGCGGTTGGTTCGATGCGGTTCTTTTTACGGATTGGTTTGAAAATCTGGATTTGCACCACCTACGTCGGTTTCGGGGCCCAAAGTCCTGATTGATGATAATCTAGCCAGCTACTTGAGAGTAACGGTGATTGGGCAGTTCTTAAAAGAAAATATTAGATTCGTATTGTTGCCACCAAATTCAACGCATTTGTGTCAACCACTTGATATGACGTATTTCCGCCCGATGAAACTGGCATGGAAAAACGCACTAGAGGGCTGGAAAATGCGCAATAGAGGGGGTCCTTCAAAAGACAGATTTTTCGAGAATGCTCCAAGAAATATTTTTTGTAAAAATGGCACCACAATCTTCAAAGAATGTTCAGTCCGGTATTGCAGCATGCTGTCCGCAAAAGGTTTTGTCAAAGATTCCGTCAGAAGGAAATGACAGCTCGCCAGATTGGTGTGCATCCTTCTATTTCAATGAATTGGGTCCTGCCACTAAGGTAGGATTCCATCCACTTCACCAACTCCGCCTGAGACAGTCTGATGGGTGGATTGAGTAGCTCAGCGGGTGTCACTGCCGGTCCCAAGCCCGGATAAAGGAGGAGGGTTGAGCAAGGGGCTAACAACTCCTTCTCGCAAAACAGTATTTGTTGTGAAGACTACAATGGAGCCTCGGATTAAGACGGACATACGGAAACGATCAAAGCAAAGAAAATTGATATTGAATATTGGTTCTTGGAATGTTCTTAGTGGCTAATAGCGTAATCAACATGAAAGAGATATTTCAAAGAGTAGAGAGGGAGACAGAGAAAATGGGTCTTGTAATTAACGAAGACAAGACAAAATACATGCGTGTGAATAGCTGACCACACAGAGACAGACTTGGACAAAATGTCATCATCGATAAATACAATTTCGAAAGAGTCCAACATTTCAAATACCTAGGGTCAACTGTTGCTGCAGACAATGACATAACGGAGGAAATAAAGGGACGCATACAGAGCGGTAACCGGTGTGCGTTTTCCATGGACGGGCTGCTCTGCTCGAGAAACCTAACAAGAAGATCAAAAATCAAGATTTATAAAACAGTGGTGAGGCCTGTTGTGATGTAGGGCTCCGAAGCCTGGAAAATGATCAAAACAAATGACGTTTTGAAAGAAAAGTTCTGAGAAGAATATTTGGCCCATAAAATAATCCCGAAGAAGGGCAACATCGCATAAGAACAAATAGAGAACTCAAAGAACTATATACCGCCCCAGATATAGTGCAGGAAATAAAGGCGCAACGGCTGCATTGAGCCGGACACGTTCGGAGACAACCTGATGGGATGCTAATTAAACTAGCATCCACCTGGGGTTGTATAGCTACGCAAGAAGCATATAAGGCATATAAGGTCTAGCAATATATCAAATGCATTACGAACAAAATTAACCTGTGATAAACCACATGAATTAATATCATCAATAAATGTCAATTCCGTACGCAAACTTGCATTGATCGGAATGAGTGCGTAAGATCCGTCCATCTGATCATCTTCTTCAAGACCAGCATCACACCATTGAAGATGAGGCAAGTTGAAATCGCCCATCACTGTCCAATATTTTCCAATATTTTCATTTACGTATTCGGACATTCCTGCACTACCAGAACCTATTACTATTGAGTTTTTTGTTCTACGCTTCCTATGAGAAACCAATTTGAATCCATCATCTATAACGTCATTGTTTACGTTTACAACGCTCTTCACAATTGGGTTCACATCTCGCGATATGTTATCATATTGTTCTCCTTATGAGTCACTAATCACAGTCACCGCCTCTGATTCAGATTTCGTTCTCTATTTCTTGGTACCTTTTGAAATTGCTCCCGTTTTAGTATTAGTTACCTTCTCATTTGTTCCGTATTCTATGGCGCCCGCAGCTATCACAGGCCGAATACTTCGATGACCATATCATTGCCACTCCTATGAACACCACCGATTGTCGATAGCCCAGATCCAACATTTGGCTGATTAATATTGATATTTCCAACAACGTTATCTTTGTTCAAATTTTGAAGGTTAAGATTAATTTGCAACATACTGACTTTTAATTTTTCAATTTCGTTTTTCAGATCTTTAATGCAACTTCCTTGATCCTTTATCACTCTCAAACATTCTTTAATAGTTTCTCCGGACTTGGTGCCGCGGTGATCTTTAGCGCACCCACCGCAGTACCACTTCAATCTCTCATTTGCCACCAAACAATTCAGCTCACTTTTGTTCACTCCCGCAGAGCTCATATGGAAGCACCCATCACAATTCCCAGCACAATCCACATGTAAGCCCTCATTAAGATCGACTAATTCTCCGCAGCTGCCACACGCGCATCTACTTACGTTCGCCATCTTTTAATGGACGCAGAAAAAGAAACTTAGTGAGAGTCTTTTTGGTGGTTATATCTATATTATGTCCATTATCATTTTGTTTTATAATTTTATTAAATTTCCCTTGTGTGGTTCTATGCATCAATACGGTCGAATTACCCTTATCAGCTCTCGCTAGCAGGTGAGGGTTTTTCTTGGAAAGTTGTGTAGTAGTCCAAACTTGCTTATTAATCGGGTCATCCTCATCTGTTTTATTAATATAATTGTGCGAAATATTAATACTTTTCCCCCTGATAAGATCCTTTTAATGTGCAGATAAATTTGTACGCTCTATAGTGTAATCAATTTGAGCTAAGTAAGAACGAGTATATGGGGAAACTTGCTACGATTAAAGGTGGATACAGGGGCGTGGATGGAATCCCCGATCTCAGGGTTTGTAGCAAAGCCTTTGGCTAGCTGCTGGCGCAAGAGATAACAACAAAAACAACAAAATTGTGACCGGTGAGTTTGTTGTAGATAGCTAAAATAATTAAGAAGCCAATATTTGCCCTAGGCGCCACGTGATTACCAAATAACCTCTCAATGGGATCTGCTACCCGAATCACGAATAGTAGCGTAATCCACAAACTCACACGGCGGAAGGAATGCCAGAACATACACTTGAATTGTACAGTAATAAAGATTTATTAAACAATTTAATAAATAGAGCCAAATTCTGATTTTTAACTAAGTATTTGACAAATACAAAAAAAAATCGCGAATAGCTTTTCTTGCAAAAAGCGCGATTAACCGATATAGCTATATTAGGTTTTACGACAATTATGACGCAATAAAAAAAAAGTTCAAAGAAAATAAAAAAAAGGTAAGTATGGGCGGCACAAAACACTTATCTTATGAGCAGTTATAAGTTTTCTCAGCGGATGTTAATTATCGTCTACAATGCAAATAACCATGGATTGAAGGCGGCTGGTGATAACGGCTTGATGTCAACAGGGTAAGAGGTAAAACGAAGACAAAGACGAAGACCCTCGCAGATGTTGGTGAGGGTCAATTTTTCCTGTATAGTAATTCCCAGGTGCAGGACAGATGGAAATTTGTGGTGATGAAAAAGAGAAGCTGAACAAAAAAATCCTCCAAAGGAGATAAGCTTTATCGTTAAAACGGTAGTCGATAAACCTTAAAAACTGAGTGCAACAATTAATCCCAAAGAAACTTGGAAGGGTTTATTACAATAATACCCAATTTCGAAGCACTTTTGCAATCCAGAAAACTTCTTTTCCAAAAAATACCAAGAACGACGACTTTTGTCAATCACTTCCAAAATTACACTTGCAAAATGTGTTTCTCTAATCACCTTCGAACCAGGGCCTCCAACATATTCTCCAAACATCACCAATGTCAATATAGTAAACAAAACAAGAATACATTGTTTACATTCAGACAAAAACAACAGGGTAAACCAAATAACGGAGCAAATGGAGTCGAGTGCTGCGCTGATGCATGAAGAGCTTATCTAATAAGTGACCTACCACACGCTACCGTGAATAAAAATTCAAGAATTGCAAACGGCGAAGAACCATAAAAATGAAAATTTACAAAGTTAGGAAAACGTCTTCTCACCAGCCCAAACCCCCAAAATCACATTCGCCCCATCATTCGACCCACCAATTCTGAACCGTTACAAACTATATTTTGATGGTGTGATGGAAAATTTTGGTCCTAGCGAAATAGTTTTAATATTTACTTCTAGTAAATCAGTATCAGTTAGATTCGCCACCCATTCTCTGTCCACCAACTCAACTACTTTCTGTTGCTGATGTGATAACATTTCAAATTTTCTGCACATCCTTCCACTAATGTTCACGAAAATACTCTACTCAACGTATCATTGTTGTTTGATTTAATTTTTCCACTATCCCGAGATATTTTAAACTTTTTTTGTTAATATAATATCAAAATAAAATAATATTGTCGCGTGGAAGGGGTAGTTTACCCTTAACCACACTTGGGGGTAACTCAGATGGTGGTATAGCTCATAATTAAAACTCGATAAAATATTATAAAACGAACTATATTAAAATAAAATAAAAATGTACAAACTTAAGACTAGCACTTACCCTATGATTACCAATAACAACTGAGGGATGGAAAGATTGACCATCGTGGGGGTAAGGACCGTTTCGTGGTGTTCCAAAGTGGTTCACTCGCGAGACTGCTTAATTACTTTCTCAATTATTTCAATCAATCTTTCCACATCCCTGCTCTTATCTTGATCGACCCCGTTGATCGATCTTTTCCGTTATCGATCGTTTGGAGTCATCACCTTCTTATCACATTGACACGACTCTTGTCGGTAGCGGAAATGTCACTGGTCACTGCCCTTATGGAATGTACCAGATGTGGAAATTCTATATTCGTAAAATCAATGGTTTTTAAGATAAAGCTCATTAAATATCGAAAAATGTCTACCTTTACAATTTTTTTTCTTAGAAACTAATTATCCAATCAGAACAAATAAAAAACAGAAATTTTCAGCCAACCTTTAACTATCACGACATTTGTTTCATTTTTGATTTTTACTGTTAGTAACAGTTAAATGGATTTAGTTTTACGTGGTATGTTCGGCGCTAGCCATTCACATCACGACACCTATGTGTATAGGACTCGTCCCTGGCCAAGGCTAGGGTCTTTCGCCGAGTCGGGCGGCCGGTTTCGGATAGTTAAAGCGCACTTTCGTACTTTACCCGTTCCTAGGCTACTTATTCACCTCCGGTTGCAGGACCGTGCGGTACCCTAAGTGGGGGCCTCATATTCTTTCTATTTACCAGATTCTGACTAACAGGTCAGCGCCGGAGTTGTTTGCTACGCAACTCGTCGCGGCGAGGGTCTACTTCAAGTAGGTTGCCTCACTTAGCCAGCATATGGCTCTAACCACAACCACTACGAGTCCTTCCTCATCGACGGGGCAGGATTTCTCCTGGGGCTCCCCGTCCCCGTAGTACCAGCAAATTCCCAGGACGAAGTCCGAAGATCTGTCGTCAAGGAGGGGCGCCGGTGGGACCCTGTACCGACCTCGTTGCACGATCGGTAGCCCCAGATTCACGAGGTTTGCTAGGCCTCAGAGCACTTGGCTCTCTGGTGTGATTTTATTTGAGCGGTCAGAGTAGCGTGGATCAGATTTCTCAGACCCCGCCGGTATCCCGCTTTGGAGCTGCTGACTTAGTAACGTGGATCGATTTCTCGAGTCCCGTCGGTAGTCGAACAGAGGATCGTTTGGTGGGAGTGTTTGGCATCGGGTAGTGTGGGTTGCCAGCCGTTTTGGCGGTCTTCTTCCCGGAGATGGGAAGAGACCGTGATTCCCCCGATCACTTTGTGCGGCCTAGGCCTTTTCAGGTTTGATCGTTCCTCTCTCGCCTGTAGCTGTAAAGATGAAATTTAGTTGGCTCCGGATTGTATGAAAAGATCGCCAGTCTTTTTGGTAACTGGCCCTTCCAAGAGTGTCCGAGAGAGAGCTTAGTGTCGTTACCAGGAATCCGGTCATTTCAATTTCAGACTTTGGAGTGACAACCAGTAAGGAAAGTTATTGGTCGTTCTCCTCGTCTTCCATTCTTCTGAGTACAGTTTCGTCGCCATCACCGGGTCTGAGCGGCGTTTCGCCATTCGGCCGTTGACGGGATTCTGCTGTATCCAGGGTTAGAGAGTTTGGTTTGTCGCCATTAGCGGGTCTAGAGGTGCAACTGCAACCTCTGCCGCTAGTGGGATTTCCTAGCTCTCGGGAGGGTGAGGTGGGCGGGAGTGGTTTGGCTCCGGGTAGTGTGGGCGGCCAGCCGTTTTGGCGGTCTGTTTCTTTGGAAGGAGAGACATCCGTGTTTCCCCCGGACACTTTTTCAGCTTTCGCTGCTTAAGTTTGAGTTGTTCCCCTCTCCCCTTTTAGCTGGAAGAGATTTTGGCAGTGGATTGTGTGAACAGATTGCCGGTCTGTTTGGTGATTGGCCCTTCCAAGAGTGTCCGAGAGAGAGCTTAGTGTCGTTTCCAGAAATCGAAGTCACTTAGTCTACAGCTCAGATCTACATTTCCAGGCCGATCTTAACCTCCACTTCACTTTAACTTCAGATCTCGGTTCCACGCTTAGCAGGAACATACTAAGCGTTTTGCCTTGTCTTCCGCTCTTCTGCTCGTAGTTTTGCCATTAGCTGCGGGTCTGGATTACTCGTGAGTGTTTCCGGCCGCCGTTAAGGCTCTGCTACGTTGCAGGGTTGGAGATGTTAGGTGAGGTCACCTTCGTCTCGGGGGGGGGAGTGGCTCAGCAGTAGAGCCTACGTAAATTGGTCATATGGGATGGCCTGAGTGCTGTGTTCAGCGTGAAGATGGCCCGAGTGCTGTATTCGGCATAAATTAGCCCGGGTGCTGTATTCAGCATGGATTGACCCCGAGTGCTGTATTCAGCATGGATTGAGCCGGAGTGCTGTATTCAGCATGGATTGACCCCGAGTGCTGTATTCAGAATAGATTGACCCCGAGTGCTGTATTCAGCGTGAAAATGGCCCGAGTGCTGTATTCAGCATGGATTGGCCCGAGTGCTGTATTCAGCATAGATTGACCCCGGGTGCTGCATTCAGCATAGATTGACCCCGAGTGCTGTATTCAGCATAGATTGGCCCGAGTATGCTGTATTCAGCATGGATTGACCCCGAGTGCTGTATTCGGCGTGAAAATGGCCCGAGTGCTGTATTCAGCATGAAATGGCCCGAGTGCTGTATTCAGCGTGAAATTGGGCGAGAGATGTCCAGAAAACGATTGGTGAAAAAGGCCGCTATCTGCTGGAGAGTTGCTCCTGCAGTAGCGGCCTTTCAGGGTTAGAATTTAGAATGTAGTTTATTAGGCGAAGTGATGGGGAAGAATTGTAATTATTATGTTAGTGAAGCTCTATTGGCAAGGATGGCGTTTTATTGTGAAAGTGACTATGAAGATATTGTTGATATGAGAGGGTTGATACGCTGAAAGCGTGTATTTATTGTGGCTGGTGTTTGGGGAGAAGAGGATGTTTTGTAGGTAACTCTCGCGTGGAGAAACTTGAGAGTGGGAGTGTTTTCCAGAAACGATTGGGTCGGTTTCTAGATGCCTTTTGAGTCTTTCCGTAGTAGCTTTTGCGACTGCTGCTTAGAGCACCTTGGGAAGCGTCCTTCCTTCGGTACTCTTCGCGGTGGCCGTGGGACTGCGAGGTCTCACTACGTCCACTTGCACTGTGTTGCTAGGCTATTATCGGGAACTCATGTGGTTGTATCGTTCGAGGTGAGTGAGAGAGTCTTCGCAGAGAGGCCGGACTGAGCGTCCTTCAGCTTGCTCTTTTGCAGTCTTAGGCTTTTAGGTTCCTGTTGGTTCCCTAGTTCCTAAGGTTTCTCTCTTCATACTTGCTATCCTTCCGTGAGCGGGCGGGTCTGACGTCCTGCCTTGTGCACTAACGGATTTCTCCAGGGTAGCTTGTCCTCACTAGCACTTCAGGTATGTCGAGTTCGGCTATTAGTCGAGTTCTCGGTCCTGTCGTGCCGGTTGTTTATGGTCTTGCCGTTATTGACCTGGGATGCAGTTTGTCATCGTACCCAAGATCAGTGCAGTTTGGGGTCTTGCCTAAGACACATGTAGGCCGATTTCAGGTCTTAGCCCAGGACCTAGTTGTATGCAGTTTGTCATCGTACCGAGGATGAGTGCAGTTTGTAGTCTTGCCTAAGACGCTGGGAGGTGTTTACGGGTTGACTCTCTTCGACAGAGAGATTCCCCCACTATTGCCAGCCGGTTATTTATTGTCTACCTGTTTGACATGGACCGGTTTCGGGTCTTAGCCTAGGACCTAGCTGTATGCAGTTTGGCATCGTGCCCAAGATGGGTGCAGTTTGTAGTCTTGCCCTGGACGCTGGAGAGAGTGTTGACGGGTTGACTCTCTTTGACAGAGAGATTCCCCCACCCTTTACAGCCGGTTATTTATTGTCTACCTGTTTGACTTTGGGCTGGTTTGAGGTCTTGGCCCAGGACCGGTGCGGTTTCACCTCTCGCCAGGAGGAGTATAGTTTCTTGTCTTATCTGGACTTTGGCCTTTTGTGGCATGGTGACATTCATCGGGTTTCCCCTTGTGACTGTGTCGCTATTAGCCTTGGTAGCTCTGGACTCGCCTTGGGGTGGGGCGGCACCTCGTGGGGTCCTCGGCTCTTTTGGCCTCTGCATTGCAGGTAGCGATTGCGTTCGCTGAGGAGCAGCCGGTTTCTTTCCTGCTCCCCCCACCGTAGCGGTTTGACGTTCCGGGCTCTGTTTTGAATTATCAGCACGACCACGTGAAGGTAAGAGTCCAGACTTAGGGACACCGGGCTATGTGCACGCCTTTTTGTGTCTTTCTGAGGACCGTGTCCTCTTGCGACTCAGGGACCTTTCTGTCTAAGAGCTCTAGCGTCGGGCCTATAACTACTATAGCCTGCGCTTGCCACTGCTCTGGTCCCTTATGGTTCTTACTGATTCTTCTACCATCATTACGAAGGTAGGAATCAGGTGTTCTTTGCCTCTACTTTTAGTAGGGACAGTGGGAATCTCGTTAATCCATTCATGCGCGGCACTAATTAGATGACGAGGCATTTGGCTATTTAATACATATTGTAATGGAACGTTAATTTTTTAGCTAACTTCCTTCTCTTACCTTCGTTTGCCTCGGCTAACTTAACCAATCGGAGAGCTAGAGTTCTCAGGAGCGGGTTCCTAACGATCTTACGGCTAATAAAATGCGTGTGGTGACAAAAATTAGGTTTATTTAACAGCGTACCCACTATGATAAATTTCATACGCTTCAGGTTTTTTGTGTTTTGTGTTTGTTTGAAAATATCGGAATTTTATTTATTTGGATCAAATTTATCCCTTTGCCTAAATTCGATATCTTCAAAACAACTTGTGTAAAATGTGTAGCAAAATTTAAGAAAACAAATTGTATAAATCTTGGAATAAAATTTCTTTAAAAATTTAAAGTTTTTGTGAACCGACCTTTTATCTTCACTGCCACGGTTGTAAAGAAGGATCCTGTATTTTCATGTGTGTAAGCCGACCAGAAGCCAAATCTCCCTATCTTCGTGCTTCTGACTTAATTTTGTTAAATCGATAAACCAAATTTTATCCACGCAGTTGTAGATTCTTCGTTTTGTAGTGACAGAGCTTGTGCAGTTTAAAAGTATCTTCAGGCGTGAAACGGTAAGTAATTCCAAAATCACAAAATTTCTTATACCAAAATTTTCACTTTCAAAATGGAGGATGTCTTCCTTATCAAAATTTAACACGTTTTAATTTCAGAAAAATAATTATACCATCAAAAATATCGGAAATTTCAATGATGCAGCATCCAATGCACCAAATGCACAATTATCTCATCCAAAAATCAACAATACTCGCCAAATTATGTCCAAAATGTCCAAAAATGTCGGACACTAAAAATTATTCGCCCCCTTATCTGCGAATGCACATGTAGGAGAGCGAGCCCTTATCTTCTTTCCAACTTGCAAAATTTAAACTTTCAGGTAAAAATTGTTGTATACAGGCACTTACGAAATTATCTAACACCGTTTCACTTCACATTTTAAATAATACAAAAATTTTGTGTAATTTAGAGTGTTATTGTTACATTTACCTGATGGTATCGCTGTTAAAAACCCTTTGTGAGCTTTTAACGCTCTTTTTAATAAAATAAATCTCGCAAGATCGTTCATTACACCACAGCTTTATTCCCCTTTGCTCGAAACGATAGATTTCCCCAGACAAACGCAGTGAGACCGGAAATTATCTTTTCGAGTAACCTCCACTGGTGTAATGCAAAAAAAAACCAATTCAAATTATTCAAATCACTAATCAATCTTAATTACTATTTCCTCAATCATTAAACATCTCAAATTAAATCAAGTTTCCCATAATAACTAAATAAATTCAAATTAACAAAATTTGTCCTATTCCTTTATGTACAACTAAATCTAACTAAAAATCAAAATTAAATTCAAAACTTGTAATAAATTAAAATTAATCCTTGTCATTTTTAGGTTGACTTTCCCCTGATCTTTACATTTCATCAGGAGGCTCTGGCTGGTCAATATCATGGTAGGCGTAAATCATGTCTAAATGAAATTTTCCCCTAATCTTCCCACTATCAGGATATTTAAGTAAATAAGTGTTCTCGTTAACGGATTCTATCAAAAATGGACCCTCAAATGGTAATTGAAGTTTTTGACAATGGTCTTTTAACCTATTTCCCACTCTTAAACTGCGAATTATGACTAAATCACCTACAGCGAAAGAACATTTCTTTTTTATCTTGCTATTAACTTTACGTAAGTAGCTTTCATTTCTTTTTTTTAATTTATTCTTGACTCGTGCTAACGTTTCATAATAATTTATGTGTTGGTCATTAATCCAAGGTCTTTCAGGTTGCTCCCCAAACATGACAAATATAGGGCTTTCCTCAGTTACCGAACTAGGAGTGTGGTTAATGAACCTTTCTACCATAGGGATGTATCGTGCCCATGCCTTTTGATCCCTGTAGACAAGGAGCCGCAAGAATTTTACTGTCTCCTGCACGTATCGCTCGCTTAAGTTTCCTTGTGGATGACGAACTGAACAAAATACTACTTTCACACCCTTATTATTGAAATGGGACTTAAATTTTTGATTTCCTATTTTTATGGATTCTAATTCCCTTCTGGTTTCCCCTACTTCTTTATCTTTCCTGACCAATTTATCCCCTTGACGTTGTTTAGCATCTCCCTTTAAAATATCGACCTGTTTTATCGATTTACATATTTCTGTTTCATTTATCGTTTTGTCCATTACTTTATCAAAAACTTTACCCCCCATTATCTCTAATTTTACATCAATCTCCTCCATTACTATTTTATACGTTTCATCTTGGTTATTTCTAATTTTATTATCTATTTCAGAATCAATATCATTAAGTTTTTCCACAATTTTAACTAATTCAAATTTTTTTGCAGAATTTACATTTAGGTTTTCTATCCCTGTCTCAACCCTATCTACGCGTTGATTTGTGATTTTTAAATCGTTTTCAAGAATTTCGAATTTTTTTTCTAAACGCAAATAACCCCTATTCATGTTTTCGTTTAGCTCTCGTTTAACTTCATTTATGTTTTCGTTTAGCTCTCGTTTAACTCCATTTAAATTTTCATTTATCTTTTCATTCATTTCATTTAATTTAGCCAATATGGCCCCCATATCTACTGTTCCCATAGTGAAACTGATTTTGTAAATAATTCGCGTTCCCACACGTCGTTTTTCGAACCCTAACCGTTGCAAATAAAAGTTGTCGAGCCCCACGTTGGGCGCCAATAAAAGTTGTAATGGAACGTTAATTTTTTAGCTAACTTCCTTCTCTTACCTTCGTTTGCCTCGGCTAACTTAACCAATCGGAGAGCTAGAGTTCTCAGGAGCGGGTTCCTAACGATCTTACGGCTAATAAAATGCATGTGGTGACAAAAATTAGGTTTATTTAACAGCGTACCCACTATGATAAATTTCATACGCTTCAGGTTTTTTGTGTTTTGTGTTTGTTTGAAAATATCGGAATTTTATTTATTTGGATCAAATTTATCCCTTTGCCTAAATTCGATATCTTCAAAACAACTTGTGTAAAATGTGTAGCAAAATTTAAGAAAACAAATTGTATAAATCTTGGAATAAAATTTCTTTAAAAATTTAAAGTTTTTGTGAACCGACCTTTTATCTTCACTGCCACGGTTGTAAAGAAGGATCCTGTATTTTCATGTGTGTAAGCCGACCAGAAGCCAAACCTCCCTATCTTCGTGCTTCTGACTTAATTTTGTTAAATCGATAAACCAAATTTTATCCACGCAGTTGTAGATTCTTCGTTTTGTAGTGACAGAGCTTGTGCAGTTTAAAAGTATCTTCAGGCGTGAAACGGTAAGTAATTCCAAAATCACAAAATTTCTTATACCAAAATTTTCACTTTCAAAATGGAGGATGTCTTCCTTATCAAAATTTAACACGTTTTAATTTCAGAAAAATAATTATACCATCAAAAATATCGGAAATTTCAATGATGCAGCATCCAATGCACCAAATGCACAATTATCTCATCCAAAAATCAACAATACTCGCCAAATTATGTCCAAAATGTCCAAAAATGTCGGACACTAAAAATTATTCGCCCCCTTATCTGCGAATGCACATGTAGGAGAGCGAGCCCTTATCTTCTTTCCAACTTGCAAAATTTAAACTTTCAGGTAAAAATTGTTGTATACAGGCACTTACGAAATTATCTAACACCGTTTCACTTCACATTTTAAATAATACAAAAATTTTGTGTAATTTAGAGTGTTATTGTTACATTTACCTGATGGTATCGCTGTTAAAAACCCTTTGTGAGCTTTTAACGCTCTTTTTAATAAAATAAATCTCGCAAGATCGTTCATTACACCACAATATATTTAGTACTCAGTAAATACATACAAATTCTTTCCTTTAACAAGGTTTCAGGTGATTTTTAACAAAGTAAAATTGACAGTATTGCTATCTCAATATACAATTTCCTATACGAGGAGGTATTATCAAATTAAATTACAATATAATTTATCTGGACTTGTTTGTGTCTAATGTCTTCTTAGCATTCTTTCATTCCTATGGCTTCTCTGCGTCGTTGGTTGGACTGGCTCGACGCGGCTATAATGGACGGATTGGAGATGGTCCTTCTGCCGGAGGGCTCTGGACATTGCACATCTTACCTAGAACAGAAAAGAGCCCGAAGGCCATTATGTACAATTAGTTGTAATCGGTATGGGCTCGCGCTATGGAGACGGATTTTCGAAGAACATGGTCAACGAAATCTTTTATTACTCGGAGGGGGACTTTTAAAGCTTTCAAAGTGTTTAGCGTGACGTGTGGTACCGCCCCTCTCGAGCCGAGGATGATAGGCATTATTTCGACATTCTTCTTCTTGCTCGCCTGGAGTACCGGCTTCAGGCGCTCGTATTTTCTGATCTTCTCCACCGCGGCGTCCTTTAGGGAGGTTTCAGTTTCGAATCGTACTGAGACGTCGATCACGTAGATCCGGTTCGTGTTTTCGATTACGAAAACGCCCCATCTTCTACGACGAAAGATTGTTCCTCGTATACAGTGTTCTTGCCCTCAAGGTGCTTGGCGAGGGCTTGGACGATGTGATTATGCCGGTGTATACGAGCGCCTTTGCCGGCAACACATTCACCTAGCACGTGCCCCAGAGTCTCTATTTTGGCGTGGCAGCGCTTACACATGGGGTCGATGTGGTTGTAGCCGGCGCGCTTAAGAGCTTCTCGCACGCCGTAGATGTTAGTCCTCATCTTAATGGTGTCGATATATTCGCATGGCCGGAGGGAATTTTCATTGAGGAGCCAGGCGTTAGCGATAGGATTATCTTTGAAATTGTTTATACCCCTTCCCTGCGACCCCTGCGCAGACCACTGAGAGTGTTCATGTCGTTTAAATTCAAGTTTCTTGCGGGCTATTTCCATGTATGACGCAGGGATAGCAATCTGAAGCTGCCTGTAGTGTCTCCTGATTCTACCCCCGAAGTCACCCATCGTGGCCAGCTCCCGAAGCAAAGGATCACGGTCATTGGCAAACTTGGAGAGTGCTCTGACAGCGTTAACGGAGATAAGTTGCGTAAGGCGGGGGAATCCCAGCCCGCCGTCTCTCTTTCTCGAGTAGAAAAGGTGACTTGTCACGCTGTCAGAGAGATGGAGGAATCTCTTGCAAGTTTCGCGTATTGCGTCGTCTATAGTTGCCAATGACGTTTTAGAGGGCGAATCGATGGAAAATCGGTGGATGAACTTCGGGACGATATATTGACAGAGCAGGGATGCCTTTTGAGTGGGTTTGAGTGCCAGGCGCTTGCATCTCTGCGCCGCTTCTATTAGTTTAAGATGGTGTTGTTTATTAGAAAGTCCTTCAAAGATCGTGTAGGACACCCCGAGATACTCGAAATGTTCGTCGATCTCATAGTTCCTCAATTTGTTGCCCTGTATTTGGACGGACAAGTCCTCGACGACCCAAGTTCGCCGGCAGTGCCTGAGATGAAAGGCGGCAGATTTTGAAGCAGAAATCCCCAGCCCAATGCCGTCTAGACAGGAAGACGTTAAGTCTAGCAGCGATTGGAGCTGTTCGGGATTGTTCGCCAATAACATGAGGTCATCGGCGAACGCTAGGATGGACAAATTCCTGCCGGGAACTATTTCGAAGCTGTTCTCCCCCTCGACCGCAGTTATTGTTGGGTCTAGCACAAGATTAAAAAGTAAGGGGGAGAGTGGGTCGCCTTGTTTAACCCCTCGACGGAGGGGTATACTAGAAGTACTGCCCGAAATGGTGGTTGTGGCTCCGGTATACATGCCCATCACGACTTGGGCGAGAGCTTTGGGTGTCCGGGTACGAACTAGGGCTCGTTCAATGGCGGTGTGGGGAATCATGTCGAATGCCTTCGAAAGATCAAGTTGAGCAACGCAGAGTTCAGATTTCTTGCCCCTTCTTATGGCCTCGTCCAGGAGAATGGTGTTAATGTGGCATCCATTGCCTGCCACAAATCCCCTCTGCCTAATGGAGGTGGAAGTCACAGCCTCGACTCTGGCCTTGACGCAGGACGAAAATAAACGAGCGAGCAGAGAAGCGATGGTTAGGGGCCTCCAGTTCTCTGGTTTTGAAGAATCTTTCCCCTCTTTGGGGATCATCGTTGTCCTGTTGTTGAGCCAGGCCGTGGGATATCTCCCGGAGATTAAGAGAGTCATAGTTACGACACGTCGAACGGGGGAACCGGGGGAACCGTCTCCGGTGCCGGCTGCGTGCCGGTGAACGCTAACAGCGCTTGCGGACGATGTCACACCGACGGTATCCCGTTTACAGCTGTCATCCTACAAGTAGTATGAGCCCGGTTTAGCAACACCGCCCAACGAATGGTTCCACGAACACGCTAACTAACGACCTCAAATTTTCGCACTGAGTAAGCAGGCGGCACTTACCAACCCATGCGGCTCCGGCGGGGGATAGACACTAAAAGTCCGTTCCCCACCCTCACTGCCTACTGGGCTGGCGGGGTTGAACGCACTCCATGTTTAAGCATGTGGGCTCTCCCCTCATATAAGGGCATGTCGCATGGCTAGTACGAACATACCCGGTCCACTACCCTAGCGAACCACCTCCACTAAGAGGCCGACACCAATGAGTGTGTCTCCGACACGGCCGGGACGACCCCCTTACTAGGATCGACACCAGCGCAGGGCCACCCGCCCGGGAGAAGACTACTCTTCATTACGTTTTCTGGGTCTAGTCGAAGTCTCGTAGAGGTCCTCGCACGCCTCGTGTGGTCTGCGGGCGCACCCACTTTTGTTAGCAAAATTTCTTTTGCAGCGTTTAAAAAGCCATCGCCGATGTGTATTTCTACAACATCTACTACATATCAGTTACGACTCTTTCTGCGTCCTTTACCCTTTCATTGCTGACCAGGATTGACCGCTTGCTTGAATTTCTTCACGTTGACATTCAGAGCACTGGGCAGAAATCACATTGCGTCAACACCCGCATGGGCCATCGCAATGCTTTGTTTTAATTATAGACAGTCGGATTCCCCGAGTCCGTGGTCCGAGTGGAAACTGTATTAGAGTAAACACTCAAATTTGTGTTTTATAATTATTATTAAATCTTTTTTAGTCGTTTTGGAGTTAACTTAAGCTTGCCAACCACTTATGTAAGTAAAAGTATAAAAAAATGTAGTCAATAATATGTTTTACGCGGTCAAGGAACAAGGAGTATTTAAAATAGACTTGTTTTTGTGACATCTTCTAGTATTTAGGCAATTTAGATTATGACAATCCACGTGTATGTAATATGTTGTATTTTAGTGGTTAATAAACAATTTGAATTTAAAGCTTCCATCCTAGCTCGCCGGACGGACGTACGCACGCATAGAGGAAGCAGTGTTAGAGATATACTCCAATACGGTTTTCACTGTTACTAACACTAAAAATCAAAAGGAAAAAAAGTATCGTGATAGTTTAAGGTTGGCTGAATATTTCTATTTTTTATTTATTGATTGGAAAATTGGTTCTTGAGAAAAAAAATTGTCAAGGTAAGCATTTTTCGCTATTTAATGAGTTTTATCTTAAAAACCATTGATTTTACAAAATAAATCAAAGACGGAAAAAATGTGTGTTTTGGTCTAATTAACCCTCTATAATTTTTTCAGATTTTTTCCCCGAAATTTAGATTTTTAAAACGACTCATAAAAAAATTAAGTGTATATAGAAGTATTTTCTCGGTGTAATATAAGAAATCGAATAAAATCATTTTCAGCCACTAGAACGCTGATTGGTCGGTAAGTTAACTAAAAATAGGTGTAAACCGCTCGCCTAACAGGGGAGGAAGGCGATAAGTCCGTAAAAATTATAAAATTAGATTTTTGGGCGCAGCTAAAGGTGAATACTATGATTTAGTGTATTTGTTTTACGCTAAAATATGTCCAGTCAGTAATTATAGGGGTTTAAAAATAATTCTTAAAAAGCAAAAAGGAGTTATATCCACGCGTTACAATGCAGGAATAAGTAATGCCAACTTCATAACCTGTACAGGCCCGGATTGTCCATCTGGCAGTTCTGGCAAATTCCAGAAGGGCCGATGCTCTAGTGGGCCGGTGAGCGGCCGAACGTTCATTGCTATTTGGGGGACGATAATGTTTTTTTATGGAAATACGAGAATTATTTAAATTTAATGAAGTTACTGATTTTCTGCCCCATTACAATGGGCCGGTGAATCTGAATGCCAGGGGCGTATTTTCTTCCCAGTCCGTTACTGAACCTGTATAATGATAGAAAATGTTAAAATAGATTCACCAGTCGAGCTTAGGTTAGTGTTAGGAAACAATATTATTTTAATTAATATCGCTAAAAAAACAAATCGACCAGCTAGCTGCTGAGTTTTTAATTACTTAATCAATATAAATTAATTGAAATCTTAACATAAGTTGATAACTTTTAGTTTAGGCCTTTTTAATGTACCAAGTAGATGAATTTCTAAATAAACAGCACCGAGGGCTGTCCTAAGAAACAGTGACAAATGAAAACATAGTAAAAAAAATTATTAAATTTTAAAAAAAGCGTTAACATATTACAATGGTTTTATCTGTTACACTGATCTGTACTAGCAATTGAAAACATAAAATTAAATTTACCATTACAGTACAGTCTCGGTAATCCGAACTAATAGAAACCTGGCCCCATTCGGATTACAGAGAAGTTCAGATTACTGGATAAAGTTAAACAACGAAATAAACCTCGCACTGTAAATGGTATGCTAACTTACCAAAAAAGATTTAAAAAAGTTAAGTAATTTTTATTGAAAAAAGTAGAAGTGACCTAATGGTAAAACCTAGTGACCTTTCAAGACCTAACGATTCTATATTTTTTTTAATCAAAATTTTATAAGATTCTAACTTCACGGAGGTTACACATAATATAAATGTTTGTAGTACTTATGCATTGCATTAAATACATATTTTTCATCCTATCCTTTCTTCTGCAATCCGAACATTTTTCTATAATCCGTACATTTTATTAGTTGTATTCGGATTATAACTATTTGCGCGGACAACTGAGGTTTTCTTCTTTTGTTCGGATTATTGGATGGTCGGATTATGGTGTGTTCGGATTACCGAGACTGCACTGTATTCCAAACGAACAAAGAAACCTCCGTCACGTGCATCTAACCAAACCGCAGAATGCTCATATTGCTCATACTGACTTACAAGTTTGTGTACTTAAAAAAGAGCAGTAGAAAGAATAATTTGAATTTCAGGAAATTAAAAAATAATTTCAAACTTATTTCTTGACCTCAGTTAGTACTTAGTTAAGAAGCTGAAAAATTGTAAATTGAACCAACTAAAAGCTCGCTTCCTGATTTTTGTTGTTCTGCCATAGATTTTTGTAAAAATTAAATTAAGAGACAAAGTATAATAATATGTTATGTAGAATCAATGAGGTTCCCTTCAATGTATGATTATTTAATTCGATAAAAAAATAAAATATATTGTAGTAGTATAGGTATTAATTAAAATGTCAAACTTCAAATATATTTTTAATTATTCAAAGTCCATATTTAAAGTACGATTTGTTTTTCCACTCTTCTTGATAACAGATGTTCATGAAAGCTGTCACAAATTTTCATTATTATTTTCAAGCGCTTTTTGATTTGAAGTTTAAAGGAGACACCAATTATAAAATCACAAATCGATGCAAATGAATTTACAATTTTTATTTGCTATTTCTAATATTTAATTTATATACTCGTACATATTATGTATATGGGGCATTCTGAGTCAAATCAGATGGTCATCTGCCTGACCCCTTTGGATTTCTTAAAGAAATTTTTTTTATGCTTCTTTTGGGCTAATTTGAAGCCTGAATTTTTCTGAAATTTTTATCGCTTTTTTTATCCGATAAAATGGGGGTTTTAATATTCATTTTTTAGAAAACATCGATTTGGACCCGTTTTAAATTAATGAATTTTTTTGTGTGAAATCAGGGAACCAAACCACGTATATTCATCTAAAAAACAGAGTGGGCAGAGATTATCTTCTATTTCTTTTTAATAAAAAAAAAAAAAAAAAAATTACTAACTCGGGAAAAAAAATTTTTTTTGTTAAATTTTTAATAGCAAAAAATAAAATAAAAATAAAACATCTCTTGGTAAAATTTGATTTTTTTCATATTTTGAAGTCAGGGGTGAAAAATATCCATTTTAAAGCGAATAATTAAGAAAAAACCGCTAGTGAACACTTATTATTATTCAATAAATATAAATAAAGTGTTTATTATTATCAGTGTTTATTAAATTCAATAAATCGTTTTAATTAAATCCTCTGAAAAGTAAATGCGACACTTATTTTCTTAAAAGAAAATTCTAGAAAAATAATTATACTATTATTTGAATTTTTTTACAAGATTTTGAAAAAGAATAGTGTTTGGCGATTATTCCACCGTCATCATCAGGAATCAAGCAATGATTCTGAATACTAATGAAGTAAATATTTTCTTTCGTAAATATTTTGGTAATTTTTTGTAATGCTGAAATTGCTTATTGTCGATTATTATTGGAGATAATAATGACGTACCCATCGCGTGAATTTAACAACTTTGACATTTTTTATCTCTATAACTATAACACTGTCGTTTTATTTTTATTTATTGAATAATAATAATTGTTCAGTAGCGGTTTTTTCTTAATTATTCGGTTTAAAATGGATATTTTTCACCCCTGACTTCAAAATATGAAAAAAATCAAATTTTACCAAGAGATGTTTTATTTTTATTTTATTTTTTGCTATTAAAAATTTAACAAAAAAATTTTTTTTTTCGAGTTAGTAATTTTTTTTTTTTTTTATTATTAAAAAGAAATAGATGATAATCTCTGCCCACTCTGTTTTTTAGATGAATATACGTGGTTTGGTTCCCTGATTTCACACAAAAAAATTCATCAATTTAAAACGGGTCCAAATCGATGTTTTCTAAAAAATGAATATTAAAACCCCCATTTTATCGGATAAAAGAAGCGATAAAAATTTCAGAAAAATTCAGGCTTCAAATTAGCCCAAAAGAAGCATAAAAAAAATTTCTTCAAGAAATCCAAAGGGGTCAGGCAGATGACCATCTGATTTGACTCAGAATGCCCCATATATTGATAGCAGTCAACAGCAGCGTTTATGGTTATTATGGTGTTTTAGGCTTTAAGTCTTAGTTTTTAAGAAGATAAAATACGCATAAGTGCACACCAGATGGCGTAACCATAGAAAATCATAAGCTATTATTTCTTTTCAAAATTAATTAATTTCGTCCTCTTTTGAAACTTGGTTACATGCTCAGTTATGTAAACAAAATTATTTGGGTAACCCATTACATAATTATGGTTATCAACTCCATTCTGTTAATATTGTTAATTTGCATATTATTACGAAATTACATAGATTAAAATAAGCATGCAAAACAGTTCAATTACCCATGGGGTTTTTTATAAATTATATCATGCAATTTTAAGTATTTTTACCCCTCCCCCATCGTCGTCAATTTTGCATTTTTATGCATTTAATTCACATTCTGCTAAATGAGGGTTACGACATTTGGAATGTAGAAATACTTACTCTAGTTTTAATATCTTGTAAAATTTACATAAATGTAATATAGTAGATAAAATACGCAAAATAAGTTGATATCACCTATTTTATAATAAGCCTTCCTTTTGGCTTTGCCGTAGTCGGGTAGAAATTCGTATTGTGACTTTGCACATTATCCCAATGTTCAAGGTGCGTATTTTATTTTATTAGTTTTAGTGTCAAAACCAAATTAAATAACTTTTCTGATTTAAATTCATTTTCTAAAATCAGCCAACACCAACCTCTGCAATTAGTAATTTGTGTATAATATTATGTTTGGCAGACTACGTTTTATAACCCAATTATAATACTAATATTATAATTAATTATATAATTATAATAATAATTATTATAATAATAATTGTTATAATTCATAATTAACATTGAAACTTTGTTTACTTTCAGATGAAACTGCTTATAATTGTATTTTCTTTGTTGGCATGCACTGACGGTTTATTCTGTTCCAATGATCTTTATCCAAAAAATATTAATTTGAATTTAAGTAATGGCGACGAGTTTGATTTTATCATCGTTGGATCTGGATCTGCAGGATCAGTCGTCGCAAACAGATTATCGGCAATTAGAAAATGGAAAGTGCTAGTACTAGAAGCTGGTGGTTACCCATCATCTTTAACAGATGTAAATATAGGTCAAAGAACGGATACCTCTTTCTAACCTATTTTTTAAACTTAGGTACCAGGTTTATTCTTAGGAATGCAAGATTCGGCAGAAGATTGGAAATATCTGATGGAACCTTCCACAGAGCACAGTCTCAGTCTGAAATATCAATCTGGTCGATGTCCTCGTGGTAAAGTTCTAGGTGGTTCGAGTAACCTAAACGCAATGCTTTACGTACGGGGCAACCAAAAAGATTTTGATGATTGGGAAGCGGCTGGCAATACGGGGTGGAATCATGAATCGGTAATAGGCTGTTTCCGGAGAAACGAAAATGTACAAGATGAAAATATTCCTGGATATGGAGACAATGGATATTTAAAATTAAGTAGATACAAGAATAGTGAACCCGTGCGTCAAGCACTGGAAAATGCTTTCAAAGAGTTGGGATACAAACACTACTTTTATGAAGATCCTATAGGATATGGGGATAGTTTGACGACAATATCAAACGGAACACGATCAAGTACCGAAAAAGATTTCATCCTTCCAATAAAACGTCGAACAAATTTCTATTTAGCATTATATTCCCAAGTTTCCAAGTTGATAATCAAAAATAAAAAAGTTGTAGGTGTGGAAGTGAAAATTAACGATAATATTTTAAAATTGTATGTTAGAAAGGAAGTGATTTTGTCAGCAGGTTCTATAAATTCACCACAAATTTTAATGAATTCTGGCATAGGTCCTGAGAAACACTTACAAGATTTAGGAATCAAAGTTATTAAAAATTTAAGTGTCGGTGAAAATCTCCAAGATCACTTAACGTACATCTTGTTTGTAAAATTAGCACAACCAACTGTGGTACAAAGGCGACTGCTATGGGAAGAACTCTATGATTACCTTAAAACCAGAGAAGGAACATTAGGAAGAATTGGGCTAACCAATTTTCTAACATTTGTAAATACACAAAATAATTCAAACTATCCAAATGTACAATACATGTATCATTTCTACGTTCAAGGCGATAATTATTTGTTACCCGAAGTTGTAAGAACATTTGGATATTCAGATGAAGTAGGTCATATAGAAATCGAACACTCAAAATATGCTGATCATATCGGTATAATATCGACGCTTCTAAAACCTAAATCTACAGGAAGAATTCTACTTAGAAGTGCAGATCCATTTGATAAACCTTTAATATTTCCGAATTATCTTCACAGGCACGAAGACATGGAGACATTAATCGAAGGTATCAGATTATCGCAAAAAATGCTTAAAGCAAATGCGTTTAGTGATTATAATCCAGAAGTAGTAGATTTAAAAATCAAAAACTGTCAAGGATATACTTTTGAAACCAATGATTACTGGAAGTGTTACATAAAAAACCTTGCTACCAGTATATTTCATCCGGTTGGAACCTGTAAAATGGGTCCCAAGAATATCTCCGATTCCGTAGTTAACGCAAGACTCAAAGTTCACGGTATTAAAGGGATTAGAGTTATAGATGGATCTATTATGCCGTCAATCACTAGTGGAAATGTAAATTCGCCCATAATTATGATAGGGGAAAAGGGATCAAAAATGATTATAGAAGATTGGCTATAGAATTATTTTAAACTGTAAATTTTATTGTATTAATAAGAAAATAATAGAAAAAATTACATTTTAATTTAAAAATTATTTTATTTTCATATAATGTAATATCACTAGAGGCGTATTATCGGAAATTTAATAACTTCGAGTTTTTTAAAGTGTCCACATGTGGGATTCTTTCCTTGAGACGGCCAAGATATTTTCCGTTTTATTGTGACACAGAGCTGCATATTATCGCCACTGATGTTTAATATAATATTATGTTCAGACAACATTTTCTCAGAAGCAGTTGCTGAAGTGGAAAAAGGCATAGTAATACGTAAATGGGGTTATATGCAGATGATACGGTCTTGATAGCTGATAATATGAAAGACCTACAAATAATTCTAACTAGGACTTCAAATGTTGGGGTTGAAGCTTAACACCGCAAAAACTAAAGATATAGTGGTCAGTAAGACACAAATAAATATCACTACCCTTTGGGTGAATAATGAGCGATTAGAGCGAGTACAAAACACCATGTATCTCGACAGCACTCTTTGCAGTTTTTGCTGTAACACCTGAAAATCTGGTAGAAAACATGCTGTCAACACTTGAGGCAATGGGGGAGGTGACAAAATTTTCAAAACAGATTATAGCCATCAAAGATTCTGAACAAATAGAGAGTTAAAACGAGCACGAATCATCCGCAAACGATAATGAAGAATAAGACCTACAATAGAAGAAAAAAGTCCCGCAAGGGCAGAAGATGCGAGTACGTTTCGGATGGAATGCTCTGGCAATCCCGGACTTAAACGGGAAGGGGTTTTTAGTGGGTAGAAATCCAACACTACCACCCAGTAACAGCTGGTGGTGTCTTTTCGAAGATTTTCCCCCTACCGACGCAAAACAAAACAAAAAGGCATAAATGATTACATTTTGTCCGGATTGAAAATAAAACAAGATATATGGTCTTCCCAATTGACGTTATCGCTATCCACATTGTATGCTTGACATTGAAGTCGTTGGCAATAATGTTAGTCCGGGATCCTGCGCGGAGAGCCGTCAGGGACCATATCAAGAATTATCTTCTTGAGAGTTGGAAAACGAATAAGGTATATTTATGCTATATTTGCAAATTTTACATTTACACAAATACCAACATAAACAATTTTAAAATAAACACAACTTCTACAGAATGAAACTTAAAACATTTACAAATTTAAAAACATAACTAAAATAACAACCCCTTACGTAATTTTTGCAAAAAGAATATAACAATATATTAAAACAGGTAGATTACTACAAATATCTAGGTATTACGAGTATAATCCAAAAAGACGAAAAATTGAAAGAAGAAATAAACCAAAGAATAAATGCAACAGGAAAACTTTATAATACAATGAAGAGAGCAGTTTTAGATAAGAAAGGGGTAGGTACCTAAGAGCACCAAAGTGGTAATACCTGTTCTGACATTCAGGAGATGAATAATATCATAACAAGTATAAAAACGAGTACAGAAGAAATAATAGGATACAGAAAAACTATAAAGATTAAGGAATGGTTTGATGATGACTGCATCGAATGCAGTAAAAGAAAAGCATACAGAAGAATTGAATGGTTGAAAACCGGAGAAACGAGTACAATTTCCATTTCAATTAATATCATCTGTTGATTTAATGAGACCGTTTTCTAGAACTAAAAAGGGTAACTGCTATTTAGTTGTGATATCTGATTGGTTTACCAAATTCATTGTACTCGCTCCGAATCGGGTCTGCGTCGAAACGTCTGCGGCAAAACGGTCAGCCGAAACAACTGCGGCGAAACGGCTGTGCCGAAGTGGGCCATTCCCGTTTCTGGTACCCAAGAAGCGTCTGATGGAGCCACTGGTGATGAATATATGGAACAGATGATAGGACGTAATGATGTAACGTAATGTGAGATCTAGAAATTTAATGGTGTTCCGAGTGGAAGAATGCTAAAACGGAAAAGATGTGCATGAAAAGATATTGTACGACAAGGAAAAATTTTAAAACTTAATCCAAGGAAGCAATCCTCACCTCAATAATTATGATGTAGCCTGTCAATATTTAACTTCCTTTTGAGTGGTATAATCTATTCTCTCCTTTAGATTCAGATGAATATTTTGAATTATTTGAAAACATCATCGCTACAGCTGTAAATCTGAGTAAGCCGCATAAAACAATAAGGTCGTCTGAGTTTCACGAGAATTCACATAAATAACATCGTACAGAGATCTATGAAAATGCAATATTTTATCTTTAAGGTCACTAGAGATTTTACAGACATTGAGACGCTCAAAATGATGTTCTGTGCATTAATTCGGTCCATTTTGGAGTATTGCTCAGTTGTCTGGTCCCCTTACTACATACTGTTTATGTCACTAAGATCGAGAGAGTTTAAACGAGATACGTCAGATTATTAGCTCACAGACTAGGGTACACATATCTAAATTGTCCTATAAAGGACGTTATGAAAGTTATGGGACTACCTCCTTTGCACATAATAATGGATGCTGGGATACCATCAGTCTGAGTTCAATTGCATTATGTTGTTTCTCAATTTCTTATCACCTGCTTTCTTTTCGCCTTTTTTCACCCGAGTACAGAAATAAATAATTCCTTGTTTCAATCTCTCCTTTACCTTTCCATCTTATTTCTTGTATTGCGGCTATCTCAATTTTGTATCTTAACAGTCTCACATTCCAAGTTTCAATATTCATTGTTACTTTCGTTTTCTTTTTCCTTCTCTTTATGGTTCCCTCATCATACTGTTCCATATCATTTTCCATTAACCGTATCTCTTCGTGCTTTTTCATTTCTATTGCAATTTTCGTTTCCATATAGTTCCGTCCTTATTGCATTTTTGTGCTGTTAGTTTTCTGTCCTATGACCACCCTCTGTAACGACTTATTGCTTTTTGATATCCTGTTGTTACTCTTTACCCATTCTCTTTCTCCTTCTTCGCCATTGCCCCGCATTGCCGTAATCTTCCCTGTATATTTCGTTCATCTACAGCAAGATTATCTATAAAAATCTCTTTTCCGCCTATCCTCATGAGCCATGTTTCCATTTCTGCCACTATTGTTTATATTTTACCAGGTCCTACTTTTTAAGCTTTAACCATTTTCGCTTTTGCCTTGAGGTTTTTCTCTATAAATTTTTCCACGTTGTGGAAAACCCTTAATTATAATGTTATTTCTTCTTTTCGCTTGTTCGTAGCATTTTGTAGCATTTCTTTGATTTCACTCGAATCCTTGTTGGCATATTTAGCTACTTTCCTTTCAATTCCTGAATTTTGGAAATTTTCATTTAATAAAAAGTAAATTTGGAAAATATTGAAAATTAAAAATAATTGAAAGTAAAATTTATGGTGTTTAGAAGACCTCTAGCCCAACTAGCACCAAAGCAGCGGCAACTGAGACGGGAACCTTGCACGAGTGACTATTACGTAACCGTCACTAAATCTACGACTATGATGTATAAATAACTTAATAGGAATAATTTCAAGTTGCTGCTACGTAGTCGTCACGAATTGTGGTTACTTTGAAGTTACATTACTTCGAAATAGCTTTACAGGTAATGGGGACGTCGCCGTCGTAGCTACCCGCATGGCAACCTTGAAGTTTTCAAAACTTACCGGTAGGAAATGGTAGTAACGGTGCCTAGCTAAGATTACCAAAAAGCTACTTCAAAGTTCTGACCTTTTTTAAGTAGCATTGGTAGTCGCCGGGACATTCTGGGAACCTTGAATAATCCTTTAAATTCGTGAGAACTATTAAGTAATATTTATTAGTGTTAATAACATAGCCGCTACCTATGCAAGCATACCACATGGTGAAATTACCTCTTAAATTCACCGTTAAGTAATTGTTTCTTAAGTTATTTATTAAGTTAAAAGTTTTTATTTCACATTTTAGTTAAGATAGACCTACAGGGTATATTTCAAATGTAAGTATTGCATGAATAACAAACTAAAAGGTTAACAAATATTTTGGTTAGTACGAATTTTATGGAAAATCTCACACAAATTTCCCCCCCCCCCCATCAAGGAAATCCCGTATCTGCGCCTGGATTGTAAGAAGTAATCTAGCTCTCAACTTTACAGTGAGATTTGCTAACCATAATAAGCGCGAATACAAGGGGGCAAAATGGGGTAACTACCTCCCCCCATGAATCTTCAAAACATCCTATTTAATTCTTATGCCTGATTTACACGTGTACAGTAGCTTAAGCAAGCTTCTAAAATAAGTAACTAAATTTAGTTACTGCATGGTCTAGACTACACTTTTAGTACTCGCGCAAGGAAACAAATTAGCAAATATTTTAGTTAAGTGAATAGAACAACTGTCTAATTACTTGCGCAAGTAACTGCTCCCACCACCGAATTATTCAGACGATAACGATACTTTGCTGGTGTAGACAACGATTTTAGCTACGCTTTAGGCAAGCGTTTAGTGAATTGCTGATTTAATAAGTTTTAAAAAAATTAACATTATTTCTTTCAGCTGTTATATTATTTAATTTATATTATAGAAATGAAATTCTCATCCGATGGAATGATTAGTAAAAAAGGATATTGGGTTTGCGGACTCCAAATAAAACTACAAAGTAACTTTGTCGACGTACCGTTTTTACTAATTTATATATTGTAATATTTAATATATTGATTCTTTTCATAGATGGAAAGTTTTTTTTTTTTACCAGAGAACTAATTATTTTAGGACGACGTGCTATTTTAATTTACGTACTTAGCAAAGTAGCTAACAAATCTACTAAACGTGTGTAGACAAGCACTGTCACTAAATTTAGCTACTTGCTTTAGTAGCTTGCATAAGCTACTGTACACGTGTAAATCAGGCATTACGGTGAATAAAATTCCAATAAAATAAATGAATTTCTCTAAACTTTTTTGTAATATTTTAGCTAAATGCTTTAGTCGACTTGGCTACTTAAGTTTTATAAATTGGCTACTTAAATTTTATAAATTCTTACATGGCGACACGGTCCAAACTGTAGAAAATTACCCTGACGTAATAATTAATAATAGTTTCTTGATTGGTCAATTTTACTATTATTTTTTATTTAAAGTTTAATTTTAAATGATTCTGAAATCGGCTCTAAATAAGTTATATAACCATATAATATTTAATTGTAATCAAACTGATTTTGAATGCTTTGTACTTTATTTTAAATAAATATTTGAAATAATCTGTACACATATTTCTAGAAATATACAGATTATGGAATATACTAGAGCGTGGTTATCAAGAGGTAAATATTCTAAAAAGTTGTCAACATATTATGGTTGTAATTCTCGTTGTTGGATATCACTGAAATTCCTCGCAAATTTCTGGAATTTCTTGGAAATCACTAGAATTCTTTGAAAATTTCAGAAATTTTGTTTAAATCTCTGGAATAGGTTAACAATTACTAGAAATCATTAGAAATTAATAGAATTCTTAGGAAACCATTTGAATATCTGGAAACCTCTTGAATTAGAATTCTTTGGAAATCACTGCAGTTTGTGGAAAATCATTGGAATTTATAGAAATCTTTAACATTACTTGGAAATATGTATTTTGAATACCGAGTCTTGTATACGATACACAAATTTACATGGATATTACGTCGGAATAACTTATTTAGGTTTTACTATTATATGAAGTATCGATGAACTACGGGTTATTAACCCATCTTGCCCAAATATCTTTTAAAATTTACATAAATGTAATAAAGTAGATAAAATTCGCAAAATAAGTTGATAACACCTTTTTATAAATTTTCGTATTGTGACTTTGCATATCCAAATGCTATTCTATACATATACATAAACTATTCAAGGTACGTATTTTATTTTAGTGTCAAAACCAAATAAAAAACCTTACAATTCTTTGATTTAAATACAAGTTCTATATATCAGCCTGCACTTGCCACTTCTATTCGAAATTTGTGTATATTATGTTTGCCAGAATACACTCTAAAATAAAAAGTAAAATCATCAATTTATAACAAATCGTAGCCTTTACTTTCAGATGAAACTGCTTATAATTGTACTTTCTTTGTTGGCGTGGACTGACGGTTTATTCTATTCCGATGTTCTTTATCCCAAAAATATTAATTCGAAATTAACAAATGGGGACGAGTTTGATTTCATTATTATTGGATCTGGATCGGCAGGATCAGTCGTCGCAAACAGACTATCGGCAATTAGAAAATGGAAAGTGCTCGTATTAGAAGCTGGTGGTTACCCATCGTCTTTAACAGAAGTAAGTATGGGTCAAATAATGGATACCTCTTTCTAACCTATTTTTTAATTTTAGGTACCAGGTTTACTCTCAGGACTGCAAGATTCGGCAGAAGATTGGATGTATCTGATGGAACCTTCCAAAGAGCACAGTCTCAGTCTGAAATATCAAGCTGGTCGATGTCCTCGTGGAAAAGTTCTAGGTGGTTCGAGTAACATAAACGGAATGCTTTACATACGAGGCAATCAGAGAGATTTTGATGATTGGGAAGCCTCTGGCAATCCGGGGTGGAATCACGAATCGGTAATAGACTGTTTCCGAAGAAACGAAAATGTACAAGATGAAAATATTCCTGGATATGGAGACAATGGATATTTAAAATTAAGTAGATATAAAAATAGTGAACCCCTGCGTCAAACGTTGGAAGATGCTTACAAAGAGTTGGGATACAAACGCTACCTTTATGAAGATCCCATAGGATATGGGGATAGTGTGACGACAATATCAAACGGAACACGATCAAGTACCGCCAAAGCTTTCATCCTTCCGATAAAATGTAGAACAAATTTCTACTTAGCATTATATTCCCAAGTTTCGAAGTTGATAATCAAAAATAAAAAAGTTGTAGGTGTGGAAGTGAAAATTAACGAGAATATTTTAAAATTGTATGTTAGAAAGGAAGTGATTCTGTCAGCAGGCTCTATAAATTCACCACAAATTTTAATGAATTCTGGCATAGGTCCTGAAAAACACTTACAAGATTTAGGAATCAAAGTTATTAAAAATTTAAGTGTCGGTGAAAATCTCCAAGATCACTTAACGTACATCTTGTTTGTAAAATTAGCACAACCAATTGTGGTGCAAAGACGACAGCTATGGGAAGAACTCTATGATTACCTGAAAACCAGAGAAGGAGCTTTAGGAAGTATTGGACTATCAAATTTTCTAACATTTGTGAATACAAGAAACGATTCAAGTTATCCGAATGTACAATACATGTATTACCTCTACGTTCAAGGCGATAATTATTTGTTACCCGAACTACTGAGGACATTTGGATATTCTGATGAAGTAGCTCATATTCAAATCGAACTCTCAAAAAATGCTGATCATATCGGTATAACGTCGATACTTCTTAAACCTAAATCTGCCGGAAGAATTCTACTTAGAAGTGCAGATCCATTTGATAAACCTTTAATAATTCCGAATTATCTTCACAGGCACGAAGACATTGAGACATTAATCGAAGGTATCAGATTATCGCAAAGAATGCTTAAAGCAAATGCGTTTAGTGATTATAATCCAGCTAATAGTTTATATCATCCGGTTGGAACCTGTAAAATGGGTCCCAAGAATATCTCCGATTCTGTAGTTAACGCAAGACTCAAAGTTCACGGTATTCAAGGGGTTAGAGTTATAGATGGATCTATTATGCCGTCAATCACTAGTGGCAATGTAAATGCTCCCATAATTATGATAGGAGAAAAGGGATCGAAAATGATAATAGAAGATTGGCTATAGAATTATTTCGAACTGTAAATTTTATTTTAAAAAGGAAATAATACAGAAAATTACAATTTAATTCAAAAAATTGTTTCTAAATTTTATTTTCAATTTTTTAAATTATAATTGAACGCCCTCCTGACAAGCTCTCTGCTACCACGGTAAGCTTCTGCCCTATGGGATGAGGGGTCCTATTGGGTAACAACAAAAGATTATAAGTTGGTTTAGAATAGATAGGTTCTTGTACCTATAGCCTAGAAAAAATAGAAAAAACTGATTATAAATAAAATTTTTATGTTTGGGGTATATTTTAACTTTTTCAATTGTTTTAAATATAATTTTTATTTTTTTTTATGTTATATAGTTGAAAATCGAAAATAATTGTGACATAGGGCATTATATCGCGTTACTAAGAGTTTTATTTATTTTTTCAACATTCTTAGTCCTATAATTTTATTTTTTTTAATTTTTTTACCATCAGGTGTTTTTTAAATTATTTTTGAAGGAGAAATTTCAAGTGGCTATTAATTTTGAATTTTGTACTAAAATATCATTGCAATATATATTTTTAAATGAACCATACTATATTATCATGGGAAATTGATCATTAGTTAAAGTTTTTGATTTTTAAACTGGATAGAATTTATCATTTTTTTTATTCGTACTAGCTACTTGGATAGCAGATAGTATAAATTATTTTTTAATGTTTTTTTAAATGTTAGGCGATGCCTCGTATTTTTAATTTTTCTAAACTTTTAAATGAGGAAATAATATAAGAAAAGGGGGTGATAAAAATTTTGAGGGCGAAAAGATGGTTTTTGATTTTTGTTTTCGACCTTTTAATATTCAAAGTCCGCGCTAATCTCACAAGCAAGCAACGCGCGCAAATCTGTTAAACCTTGAAGACATTGTGGTTCTGGTGGTTCTTTTCTTGATGTTCTGTGCATTCATGCTAGCGCTGCGCTGTTAATAGAGAAACTTATAAAGTATAGCTCTCGTTTTTAGTTGAAATATCGTGAAAATTCCAAGTAACCGTCAATAGTTGTGATAAATTCGTTGAATTTAGCCTTCGAGATTTCTATCAAATACGTTTTCCTGAAGGTATTTATCTTATCTCATTCGGAGCATTTACAATTCAGTTTATTTGTAAGTACCAATTTTGGTTTTTAAATACAAACTATGTTCGTAATTTTTCTTTTAGTTTGCATCGGTCATATTACGTGAAAACTTAATACAGAAAAATTATTGGGGATAATAGTTGGAATCCAAACTGGTATTGCGTTGGTTACCATCTGCCCAGAGAACCATCAAGGGCATCTCATAAGATAAGTGTTTTGTGTCTTTCTTATTTTATTGTTAAGGCTGCCGTCTCGTCTATGTTAAATGTATGCACGATATGGTGGTATTGTATTTGCTTAGAAAGAAAAAGTAAGAACTTTTAGAACCCAATTTTGTAATATTTTAAAAGCTAAAACTTGGCTCTTGGACCATATATACTTTTTATTACAATTAGAGAATCGCAAATATTCAAAATTTCGCTGTCAAATTTACAATTTTTTAAATAGCAAAAGTAGCCATTTAATAATTTTTATAAACATTACTTTAATAAATAGAAGTATAAAAAGTATTTCACATCCAACACAAATGTTGCACCTCACTTGTAAAAAAAATTGGTAGCTTTATATGCATTTTTGTGGAAACTAGATCAAATATAAATTGAAAGTACAATTTTTCTTGTTCTGGCGAATGTACCTACTTGAAATAGTTGATAGAAATCTGCCACATTAAAATAAATATATGAAATTTTGTGGTAAAATAATTTGTCTATTTCTTCAGCAACGGCGCTGTAGTAAAATGCTACCGATGGTTTCAAACTTTGCTAAGTGCATAATAAATGTGATAATAATATTATTATCATGGTATAACATTACATACGTGTGGATAGCAGGGTCAGCACGTAATGAAAGGTCAACGTTATACTATTTTTTTTATAATTTTTAATAGAGATTACTGAACTATTTTGATGTGAAAACCCCAACTAGACATGAGAAATCAAAATAGTTAGTAGTGCAAATAAAAAACCTATTTATTTTAAAACGAAGGAACTACAAAACGGTTAAAAAAAATAATAGACTAGAGTAACGGAATTAATATTTCGAAAAATGTTTGTACACGGAATTCGAAATTCCAACAATTTTTATGGAATTCGAAAGATTTCCAAAACAATCAGGGTTTTTCAAGAAATTACAGGGATTCTCTCTCAAGGATACTATCTGAGAAAATATCCCTAGAGCGACTACCAAGGATAATCTAAGGAAATAATGTAACAATCCAAACAAAATATTATTAAATAATATGTACAATTTACAATCAATAAATAACTTTGAACTTTTAACAATTTCAATTATTATTTTCTAAGTAAACTCTTCCCTTATATTACGTTGTTGCTGTGTGCGCTTTTACTTTACTTTTTTTTATTGAAATATTTTAGTGCTTGTGCTTCAACTATCGAAGGAGGATCTCTACATTTTAAATTATTTTCTATTCTATTTAAAATTATTTCAGGAGCTAAACATTCTTTATAAAATTTAATTAATTTTGGTAGCATATCTAACCAAATTCCTTCATCAAAATATATTCCTTCAATAAATAAATCATTATGATCTCCCGAGTACACAATAAAGTAACATTTCTTCTTTTTAGCGATTGCGAGCTGCCCCTGAATTTGGAAGAAATAATCGTGGGATCTAATTAGTGCGATTTTGCCGGTCTCATCTATTTTTAAACAAGGGACTTCTTTGTTTTCCACGGCTTCTCCTAAAGCAAGTTTTAAAGATGCTACTTTATAGAGACATTTCACTTCCACTATTTCATCAGCATTTATTATTCCATCAGGAGAAGCCCCCAAGAAACCCGTCTCTTCGTGTATGTGTAAACCTGTGCGACTCACTTTGCAGCCTAGCTGTTCTTCAAATTTCTTTATGACTACCGGTTCCTTATTTTTCCCATATCTAGTAGCATCTGTGTTTACCGAATTACAATTTAAAATTGATCTAACTAATGAATTACGTGAAGTAGCAGCTGGTCTTTGTTTTATTACTGCTCCAAATTTAGAAACTGTTAGCTCTAGCTTGGATGAATTCTATCCAGTCGAACTGTTTTTTTTTATTTTGTATGGATTTCCTCAATTTCTGACGATGTAATCTTCAAACAAAGTATTAACGCATTTATTTCAATTTCTAAAGCTTTTTCATCTATGAAGACTTCTGCTATGTTACTACCATAATTTGGGTTTTCCTTATTCGATTTAAATTTTTACTAGCTTTTCGTCGATCTATAGGATTTCGTTTTCTTTTACAAGCACTATCTCTTTGCTTCATAATTTTATTTAAGATTTTACCGGGCCTGCCAACAAAGATTTTATTCCAGGATTCGTTATGGTATAAAAGACCGCCGTTAAACTTCAAACCCGCTAGATAAGCTCGAATTTGAAAGGAATCTCTTTGAACTATTTATTGCATTTATATATCAATGTACTTGTTAAACCCTTTGGTATTTCTTTTTTAAATTGTAGCAATCCACTCGTGCATTGTTTTGAATGATCAAATTGCAACCTAATTGATTGATTCATTAAAAATTGAATATCCACTATGCGATATCCTTCCAAATTCTCTTTGTAATATTTCTGCCATTATTTCATCATCGTCTTGAGAATTCCAACAATTCTCTTCATTGGGTTCATTGTTTTCACAATCAACTAAAATTTCATCGATGCCGACACTGTTGTTTTCTTCTAACAAATTATTAGATTGTTTTTGGACTAACCCATTACCATTGTCAAATTGCATAAAATTTGCTTCAACATTATCTACTCTTTCTTCAACAATAAGACTTGATAAATATTTTATCGTGCTGTTTAATTACTCTGCTGTTGCAGGCATTTGCTCGCTTCGTATTATGTTTTTTATGATCCGCAATTCCTGTACGCCCCATTTTATTAAATGTGATGTGTATTTATATTTTCCCTAAATTACACAAATAAAATGTTTTGAATTTGAGTAAAATCACTGTATGCAAGGCAATAAGCCTTTCAAGTTTTTGAAATTTTTCACCACACTCTTTGGTGCATTACATCACAGGATATATGATCTTGGCGGGATTTTCTTATTATGTTGCGCAGGTCAGTATTCATACCGTGATAAGAAAATAAATAGAAATTCGTCTACATGTAGTACGTCATTTTGTTCTTTTGTACCTGAATGCGACACGGTTTTTAATTGATTTGCTCTTATCATCGTGAAATGGAATAATATTATTGCGATTAGTTCATCCTGTTCGATTTGTTTTCAAAAATTTTCCTTCGACTGTAGGTTGCTATAATCTAATATATGAATTAAAACTAAAACAAGTTAATTAAACACTTCGAGAAATCAATATTTATATAAGCTTTCGAAAGCGTATGCTTTCATTTTCAAAAATAATAAATATTGATTTCTCGAATTGTTTAATTAACTTGTTTTAGTTTTAATTCATATTATATTGTATTGTTTCACAAGTTACGAATTTATTAATTGGTTACTATAATAATCAGCACAACTAATGTTACATTTCTATAAAATATTGTTATCAAAGCAATCATTTTCTCATTTTATTTTATTCTTTTTATTTTGAAAAAGGACCCACCAAATTAATTAATATTAACCATATTAGAATTTAATTTGCTGACTAACAAATTAAATCCTGTTTAAAACAATAAATATTGAAAACCAAAAATATGAAACTTAAAATTGTTCCCATTTTTGTTATTATATTACTTCCTCTTCTGAAAAAGTTGTGCGCTTGTTCTGCAATAAGCCACATTCTTTTCAAAGGTCAAACACCCCTTAACAAAAACAAAATTAAGAATAAGCCTACATGGCTAATAATAACAGAAAATTAAATTGATTACGAAACATCCGTTATTTACGAGAAATTTCTTTTACGTCTTTAAACTCGAACGCGTACTTGCAAAAATCATTAGTTTATTTGGCCAACTCTCAGGTTCCACGAATATCCGTACAATTATTATATCTCACTAAGGGTTTGTCAGTATATTAATGACGCTGGTGATGCCTTCTTCTACATTGTGTGGTTTCTGTGTAGAGAAAGTCACGCAATACTCCCTTGATAAAACTCTGTGGTACACCAGTTTGTTTTCCCCATTCTAATTCATCGAATCCACAAGCAATCCCATACAGGAAGTAACGACGGGCCCAGACTTGGCCCAGGCTAGGTCCAACTCTAAAGAACTCTGGCCCAGACTTGTAAGCCAATATTGGCCCAGCCTTGGTGGAAGTCTGGAATGATAACGTCGTGCCAAGCTTGGTTGCCATGACTGGGCCAAGCTTGGTTGCCAAGACTGGGCCGAGCTACGTTACCAATGCTTGCCCAAGTTTGATTGCCAAGGCTGGGCCAAACATGGTCACCAATGCTGGCACGACGTTATCATACCAGGATTTCACCAAGGCTGGGCCAATACTGGGTTACCAAGACTGGCCCAAGTATAACTGCCAAGACTGGCCCAAATATAACTGCCAAGACTGGCCCGATTATAACTGCCAAGACTGGCCCAAGTATAAGTCTAAGCGTATACGAAGACGCAGGCCACACAGTTCAGCACAGCGCAGGTTTTTGTGACCAATGTATTACCGTATAACAAGCGTATACAGTAATTCATTGGTTACAAAAACCTGCGCTGTGCTGAACTGTGTGGCCTGCGTCTTCGTATACGCTTAGGCTTACTGCCAAGACTGGCCCAAGTATAACTGCCAGGACTGGCCCAAGTATAACTGCCAAGACTGGCCCAAATATAACTGCCAAGACTAGCCCACAATAATTAATTATGTAACAATAACTATAGTTATGACATAATTAAAAAATAATAACTAAATAACTATTTGCATTCATAGTATAATTATTTATTTAACGAGTACGATCTTATAACTCTTTACATAATAAAAAAATTATGAAATTATTTTGAAAATTCTTTATTTCTACACACCTTTTAAGCAATGTTCAAAATTTTAACAAACACTTAATGGGTTAACTTAAATTAAAAAATTAATTTTTTTTATCGAGATTAGCTCTCCCTCCCTCACAATCTTTAGCTCCAGACAGGAAGCGGCTCACCAGAGAAATCACCGACACTTTCTCCTTTGCATTGACGTATTTGGTCATCAGAAACTCTAGAATAATATAATAAAAATCGCTGTAAAATCATTATAAGCCAGAACATTATAAACCAGAACCAGCACTACCGGCCGATATTGTGTTGACCGGATAATTCTCAATAGTTTTCTCGGGCAAGTTTTCAGGATAGTATACAAGAAATTTCTGTCACATTCTGGTCAGTTTGGGCATTTGTTATCTTCGAAAACCAGCATTCTTACCTTTTTTATTTTCATCTTTCCAATTGATTTAATGTCTAACATTCTTTTTCTTCCTCTTCATTAGGACTTCGTCCTGTTACTACTATTGATGTAGGTACCTAGTTTCACAACTGGCACACATGATCTTGTGAACACTTAAGTAATATTCTAATACAGTTTGTAATACTTTCTTACAAATTTTATTAATAGTATCTAAACTTATTAACGATTTTTCAATAACTTTCAATACACACTCTTCTAGCTATTTAGTCAGTGTGAACAATTCACTCGTTGCATAAAGGGAACGGTACGATTCGCCGCGCACGATTCGCCGCGATACGGCTCGCCGGGAACTATTCGCCGCGGCACAATTCGCCGCGGCACGATTCGCCGGCAAGCACGATTCGCCATGGCACAATTCGCCGTGGCGCGATTCGCCGGGAATTTTTTATTTTTACCGTTCAGTAACCCCATTTATCGATAATCTTTGAAAAATTTTTAACCCATAAAAATGAATTGAATAAATTAAACAAATTAAATATATAAATTTCTTAAAGGTAAGAAAAAACAATAGTAGTTCTTTATATTTTTGTTTATTTTAAATTTTATTTAGATTAAGCCTCCAACATTTAGAAATTGTGGGCCAAACCACGCAGGTATTCTAATATATCCCGATTCTCAAAATCATTGACTAAATGTCAAGATTCTTTGATCTGCAAGGATAAACTTTATATGTTTTTTTTGCAGTATGGTTCCCGGCAACTAGGCGTTCATAAAAGACGTCTCTGTTTTTTTGAACTTTTTTTAATTCGTTTATGAAACGCCAAATAGTCGGTCTTTCAATGCTCAACTGCGATTGTAGCCTCCTATGAGCTGCCTCTGCAATATTATTAGTTCTCTGTAAATGAACTTAAATCAGCACTGGATTTACTTTATAATAATTTTCTTCTTGTTTAATTCCGAATTTTATTGATAGGAATATGGCGCTAGAAGCTCTCGGTGAATCGTGCGACGGCGAATCGTGCCATGGCGAATCGTGCCACGGCAAATCGTGCTTGCCGGCGAATCGTGCCGCGGCGAATCGTTACCGGCGAATCGTGCGCGTCGAGTTGTACCCAACCCCTTGCATAAAACAGTCCCCCATAGAGTTCCATTTTATTGACAACGTCATTGCGTGCTAGCTGTTTACCATCACTTCTATTCGACTCCAAAGTTTGTAAACAATGTTCACATTTGAGGATTTTTTTAATTTTTCGACCAATGTAGCCAGCGATGTAGGATTGGACTGCCTCACTAGTTAGGGTTGGGTTATGTAGCCAGCGATGTAGGATTGGACTGCCTCACTAGTTACGACTTCATTATAATTATGATCGCCTTTATGTGTAACATCGTTATTCGCAAGTGTATACCGTCATCTACCGTCATATCAAGGCTTTCCAGCCATGCTTGTTTGGATTCATGATGTCTTTGGATTCTATTAATGTTGCCAGTAATTTAACTCCATCGACATTACAACCTTTGGGAGGCCGTATGAGTGAAAAGCACGAAGCTAAACGGTATACTTGTGCAAACATTTTAGGATCAGGATGATCATTTCCACCGCAAGAAAATCGCATGATTGAAAAAAATCTCTGAAAAAAAAAATCTAATTAAATAAATATTGAATTTATTTATATAATTACCTTTAAGATCTTGCGATATTGTTGCTGTCATTAAATATTTGTACTCACACTCAGTGTGAACTGCTTCGAATATTTTTAATGTCGCTCGCAAAGTTATTTTCAATCCAGTAACGGTGCTTTTAGAAACAGGTATGGGTCCAATCTTCTTCCCAATCTTCCAGAAATAATAAAAAATCTAAGAATTGCCTACAAAACATGAACCAAATTCTGCATATATGTAACCTGTATTACATGTATTACCTGTCCTTGCCAGCAATCTTCCCTTATATAGAGGACATCTCTCAGTATACGAGATGACATGGCTTCAATTAAAGTAAACATGACATCTATAAAGTGCTGTGTTGGAGTTGAATGTTGTAATTCATGACAAGTTGGTTGGTAATGTGCCATAGCCACTGACACTTCATGTCCAAGTAGCTAACTGTCAGGGATTTAGTGCTCTTTTGTTGCTAATTTGTTGCCGCATTCCTGATTTTGTTGCTCCACCCGTTTCGCCGGAATCGGTGGCGCTGCCAGCTTGAGATCAAGCTAGATAACCAGGTTGATTGTGTTGTCCCAAATCTACAAGCCCATTGAATTTCATCGACTCTGGGTCAAAATAGCAGTTCTCGCTGAGTTTCATTTCGTCTGCAAGAAGCACACCCCGTTTGTATGCGCTTTCTAAAGTTTTACATTTTTCCTTTAAACCTGATTTTTTTTATATATCTGTTCAATGTAGTCATCGATGGAAGTGGCAGTATTTCACGGGCCCGCAAAAGTTCATAAGTATTTCTACTTTTTAATCGAATTATCATACATAGCGTCGACCATTTGAATTTTTTTTTGCAGTGTTGAAACAGGAAGTTACCACTAGTTGAAATTCTGTTGGCAGTTCCTTTATTGCATCCTGCAGAACTTGCTCTGATTTTTTTGCGCACTCTGCTTTTGCTTCTAATTTTTTTTGTCCGAATTGAAGTTTCTGAAAGTGACTAGCCTATCAAAATATCCAATATCCAAAAGTTCATCGAAAATATAGAAAAATAATAATTGAAATAGTAAGTTCAAATTAAAATTCACCGTTTTCTTCAAACGTTTACACTGCTTCTTAATATTTTCAGCACGTCGTTTACAAGCAACTGATCTTTGTAATGTTCAGAAAGTTCTGTTTGGCTCTGTAATCGACTTCGTAGAACTCGACACGATTTACATCGAGGATTCGTTAGACGCCTTTCATAAACTTCATCGCCAATAATTGCCCTTTTAAAATCTTTCGAGTACCTAAAAAGTTAATTTAAAAGTAAGAAAATAATCAAGACAGTTAAAATTTACCTTTGTTGTTCAATTTGTGTGCCAACACATAATGGCCACTCTTCTACAGATTTTAAAAACTCATAAATATCATCAGGTGAAGATATTTTGTACTCGAAATTGATTGGTTCATTATTTGAGGAAATTAGCTGTAAAATATTAATTATTTGAAATTATTAATTGAAATAATTATTAGAAACCAGAAAAAGAAAATGTTTATATACTGTTATAGAGAAATCCTCGTTTACAACTATGTGGCTTCTCTATGTACAACCAACACTGTGGCAGTACTGAAAGCTTCTGTTTTAAATATTCAATTGGTGTTTGATCTTCTGGTTGTTGCTCTTCTGGATGTTGTTGTTCTTGATCTGTTGGTTGATCTTGTTATTCTAATACTTCTTCAGGTTGTTCAGGATTCAATTGAAACTGATGTTCAATAGTTGGCAATGCTTCTATTTGGAGTGTCATTTATGTGAACAATGAAAATGAACAACAGTCCCAATTACAATTCTGTCATACATTTTTATAACTTCCTCCTTGAAGTGGAATTGACAAATGTAATCGGTCGCTTTTAAATCAATGCATAAAGATTACGTCCAACATTGTAACCTCACTGGGGTCTATAAATCATAAATCAATTATGAAATTATGAAACACAGCCACTGAACCAGTTAGGTCATTTTAATGACCTAGTGCCTCTTATCATTCTATCAGGCAAGCAGCCTCGCTCCCTTCCCTTGCACCATCCGGATTTATCTCAATTTCGCACCTGGCGACAGTATAAATTATAATTTACTTAATAATACAACGGGGCGTAACAAACTTGTTGGCTGAAAACCAATTCATTGCTTCCCTCTGCCTACTTTCCGTTTCACCTTCGTCCGTCACAAGAGCCGTGTCATCTGCATACAAAACACTTTCACATGCCATGTGACGAGGAAGGTTGTTTATAAACAGAATGAAGAAAAGTGGACCCAGGATGCTTCCTTGCGGTACACCACATGTGACGTTTGATTCTTCTCTCAATTGTTTGTTCCCGTAAACGGTTTGTGTTCTGTTTTTGAGGTACGATTTTATTATATTATCTATGTACTTTTCCCCTGAGGCCATAGTGTTGGACTTTTTCCAAGAACGTGCAATGGTCCATCATATCGAATATAAAAACATACAAATTTTACACAATGAACGAAAGGGACAAAAAATGGATCTTCTAGAAGTGTTGGAAATCAGAAAAATTCAAAAAGACTCCACATGTTCATGTTTAAATGACCATGAAAATTTGAACTACAATCCAATTTTTGAATTTTTTAAAAATTTAAATCAATATATCCTTAATATTATTAAATTTAATTTATACTTAATAATAATAAGAAATTTCTGTCACATTCTGGTCAGTTTGAGCGTTTGCTATCTTCGAAAACCAACATTCTTACCTTTTCTATTTTCATCTTTCCTATTGATTTAATGTCTAACATTATTTTTCTACCTATTAATTAAGACTTCGTCCTGTTATTACCATTGACGTAGGTATCAAGTTTTACACCTGGCACACGTGATCTTGTGAGCACTTAAGTAATATTCTAGTAGGGTGCTAATCTTGCCCATAGATCGAAATCGGACTTGAGATCATGTAACGGGATTATCTCGTTATAAAAATAAAACGTCACTTGGGCGTTGACCTTTCGGCCCGTGCTCAAAATTCTCACAATTTGGGGGTGCCCGTTCTCAGGAAAATTTTTATTTGTTTTTGCTGCCACCACCGTCGAACGAACGAACCACCCTTGATTATTCTGAGACTTTATGGTAACGTGTGCCTGCCTTTCGGTTTTCCTTTGCGGCGCTGGGTCCCCGGCTTAACTTTGAGGATTGAAACCTCGATTACGGGTATAGACGAAATGCACAAACTCTATCAAAAAAAATAACTAAACTTAATATCCTCCGTTTTGAAGGAAATAAAATATCGGCGCTTGATATAGTACTTTAAATTTATTTCATATATTTATCATTAATTTTACATAACACATAAAAATATCCCTAATATTATGGTGGCCCTTCTTTGCAATAAGTATACTAATAATTACTTTGTATAATACAGAGTGATATATAATACAAAACAGTGTTAATAACTTTAATACTTAAAAAAAATTATCTTTTAAAGTTATCCTATCTTCTCACAATCAAGTGTCGACAACTTCAACACCAAAAAAAATAAACTCAATGCAAACTCACAAATTCAAAAGTATTGCAATTATAATTGCCACATAAAACAAACTGAAAAAACAATCGATTTCTAAAATCACAAAAATTAACTTCTTTATAAAACTCCCTTAAATCACAAATCACACCCCCGCCGCACCGACTAAATCGATCAGTTTCACCCGCTTGAACCGACTAAATCGATCTGGCTTCCTTTGAAAATTTACCCCCTTTTATATGAAATTTCTACCTACTTTTTCGTATGAAAGCAAATTCTTGTCCAAAAGTAACTACGTACTATGTGGAAAAGGATATTGGGTGTAGTGGACCAAATGAAACTACAAAATCACCTCGTCGACGTTTCGAAGAACTTTATGTCTTCATCCTCAGGACTGAACAGGAGGAAAAACAGTGTAAAACATCGGTATGCAAAGTACAAATAATAATCTCACCTTAGTGACGTGATGTAAAACGCATGAAAAAAGGGGGGGGCACAAACGGAGGCAAAACAGATGTAACAGCGGTAGCAACAGTTAACAACGTCAATATGTTAAATATATACAATAAAAATAAATTTAAAAAACAATTGTTAAAATTCTTTAGCATCGAAATAAATTTCGTAAAACATGTGGTAAAATACCTAATAAATATTGGACTAATCGAACATTGATAACATGACCAGTGTAGAATAAAATATTTGCAAAATTTCAAAAAGCCCGCTGTCACTAGAAGTTGGTAATAAAGCATAACAATGAGAGCCATCCGTTGTGAAAAATACAAAGCCACACAGTAAACAACCGTCGTGTAAACAATAACAGGTACACACATCTCGTCAAGGTGTTCGTACACAAAAAAGGATATTAATGGTAATAAATAAGAGACCGTGCTAATCAAACGCAGGTAAAAAAGGGTGTGCAGGAATTTTGTTAGGCAATCAATAAATAACTTTTTTAAAAAGTATTTTATTTCAAAAACACGGAGCAAATCATAAAGCTACATAAATGAACCTTAAGATTATAACTAAACTAGAACATATTGTTGTTGAGAATTATATATTTATAAAATGCTTACTATTGAAAAAAAAATTGAATTTTCGTTTCGCATGGGTTTCATTAAAATAAGATCTTGGATTAAGCAATCTATACTTCTTTGGTCAGAAAAAGTTAAGTTTAGGGATTCTTTTATTAATTGCCACGAATTTAATTCTGTACGCGAACCAATCAAATCTGCTGCACGACCTCTAAGTTTCGATAAAATAGTATCGAGAATGCAGACATTAATTGTAGCTGAAGAATCCGTTCTATTTTGAAATGCTGAATATAAATTTTCACAAGCGTTTATGAATCGGTGCAATTGTTTTGGATTTCCATCAAAAGGTGGAATGTTATCTGATTGATATCTCAAAAGATTAATATTTAGTGAATCGGCTGGCATATTCGATTCTGTTTGATCAAAAATTTCTAAACCTGCTATTTGACTTATAATCGTCAAGTTCACTTATCATTAAGTTATTGTTAAGTGTAATAATTGTAAGATTAAGCTATAATTATTATTTTAAATTTAAAATGTTTAGGATTAAAAAGGTTTGAGCACTTACATATATGTAGCAACTCGTTGGTTTGTTTTCATTGTTTTCTTAGTTCTAGTGCCTATAGGTTTGTCCGACGATTTTTGTTCGGTGTCCCAGGTCTTCCTAATTGTAAAGTTGTATCTTCGATGGATTGGTGTTGATTGATGAAAGTTGGTTGTGGCGATTTTTGTCCACTTCGTCACAATCTTCAATCGCGTGTTTTGCTTGCCTTGTTCGTTGATTTTGTCAAATAAACTGTTAACACAGACCGTTTTCGGGATTTTCGAGATGAAAATTTTTTAAAAACGTTTTGACTTATCCTACCGACTGCGCCAATTTTGTTAGGCAATCAATAAATAACTTTTTTTAAAAGTATTTTATTTCAAAAACACGGAGCAAATCATAAAGCTACATAAATAAACCTTAAGATTATAACTAAACTAGAACATATTGTTGTTGAGAATTATACTACTCTGTCAAGAAAGTACCGGGAATTGTTCAATATAACACAAAGTACTTATTATTTGTCTAAATTTATTTTATCACCTTCAAAGTAAGCCCCTTCCGAAATAATGCACTTTTGCCAACGAATAATCCAATCATCAAAACATTTTTTAAAGGCCTTTTCTGAAATCAAATTCAGTTCTCGCCGCGAATTCTCTTTGATGTCTTCTATCGATTGAAAACGTTTGCCTCGAAGTGGTAACTTCGGTCGGCCGGAGCCATATCAGGTGAATAAGGTGGCTGTTCGATGGTATTTGTTGAGTTTTTGGCCAGAAATTCGTTCACAATGATAGCCTTGTGAGATGGCGCGTTGTCGTGATGCAAAATCCATGAGTTTTGATTCCACAAATCTGGCCTTTTTCGACGAATTTTCTCTCTCAAACGCCGCATAACGCTCAGATAATATATTTTATTTACCGTCTGACCCTCTGCCAAGAATTCCGAGTGCACAACACCGCGATAATCAAAGAAAACAGTCAACATTATCTTTACTTTTGATCGACTTTGACGTGGTTTTTTCGGTTTCGGTTCAGTTGGAAGACGCCATTCTGAAGCTTGTTGACTAGTTTGCATATCAAACTCGTAAACCCATGTCTCATCACCAGTTACAATGCGTTTTATAAATGTGGGGTCGGAATTGACTCGTTCTAGCATGTCTTCAGCAACCTTTACGCGATTAAGTTTTTGAAGAAAATTCAAGTTTTTCGGAACTAGTCGAGCGGCAACGCGTTTCATGCCCAAACTATTGTTTAAAATGTTACGAATTGATTCGTGAGACACAGAAAGTTCAGCGAATATCTCTCTCAAACTGAAATGACGATTTTCGGTCACCATTTCCTTCACTTTAGCGATGCTAACTTCAGTTGAAGACGTTGATGGCCGACCAGAGCGAGACAAATCTTTTACCACATCTCGACCGCTTTTGAATGCACTGTACCACTCATATGCACGTGTTTTTGATAAAGTTGATTCACCGTAAGTCTTCTGTAACATTTTCAGTGATTCGGCACATGAAATTTCATTTGCAATGCAAAATTTCAGACAAATTCTTTGTTCGATATTTTTATCCATTGTAAAAATCGCTAAACTCACTTAAGTTGAACTGATAACGTCCAGAACTATAAACAAATTAAACGACAGATCCCGCTCAAACTCAGTGTCAGTATAGAGAACAGTTGTGCCAACTTAGTGAAAAAAAATTTTTGACAATTCTTCTAAGCGGGCTTTTTAAATTATCAATTCCCGATACTTTCTTGACAGAATGTATATTTATAAAATGCTTACTATTCTAAATGCTGAAAAGATAATGTTAGATGAATGCAACTTTGCTATCTAAGTTCTTTGCTCTTCAGGTTATTGAACATAACTCGGGTGTCAACTTGGTTGTTTTAATTTTTCTTAGTAGCATCTCAAGACGTTCTGGTAACCCACACCAATTTGGCAAAAATCGGTTTGCTTGTTGAGACTATTTCCCAGAGTAGATATAAAGGCCGCCTCCAAAAAAGTTCTCTTACCAAAGTTAGTTTCAGTAGCAAGGATCTCAACATCTTCCGGTTTGAACATATGTGAGTTTATTATGGCATGTTCAGAAATTCCCGTCTTTTTGGCATTATACTTTATGTCATAGAGATGTTGTTTGATTCTATTATGTAGTCTTTGTTTTGTTTGACCAATGTACTGTTGACCACACTCACATTTTATTTTGTAGACAACGTTAGCCCTATCCAAAATCGGCACCTTATCCTTGGTTGTGGAGTATAGAATCCTACCAAATTTAAGTTGGTTGTGGAAGACTAGTTGAAAGGATCCATCTGCTATTAGGTCTTTAAAGGTATGTTGTATTCTGGATTTCAACCAAGGGTGGTAGGTTAGCTTATTAAACTTAATATTTTCCAGGAAATCTTGTTTTGGCGCCTTCTTTTCCAAGATTTTCTTCCGAAAGAGAGTGCAATCCACCAATCGTGCTGGATATCCATTTTCCAGGAGTTGAAGCTTGAGCTCATGGAGTCTAATTGCTAATCGATCTTCAGGTACACACGTATGTATCCTGTGTTTGAGGGTGTTCATTACGCTCATTTTTTGATTGAGTGGATGTGACGAACCGTAGCGTAGTTCAGGAGACGGTTGGTAGACGATGGTTTCCTGTAAATATCCGTGGTTAGTGTGCCGTCCTCACCTCTCTCTACTTGTAGGTCCAAAAACGAGATGGAAAAATTTGACTCTAATTCGTATGTGAAGGAAATTAAATGGTCGTAACTCCCCAATATCCTAACACACTCAGCCACCCTATCCTCGGGTACCGCAGTCAAGATATCGTCCACGTACAGAAGTAAGAAAGGGAGCTCAAAATCGATGGAGCCAAAAAAGTTGTACAGAAGATCGTTCATGACGAACATGGCAAATATGGGTGACGCCGGATCACCCATTGCTGAGCCAACCAACTGCGAATAAAACTTGTTATCGAACCCAAAGAAACTATTGTCGAATATAGCTGATATCAATGAATTCATTTAATGGGATGGTAGTGAAAGGAGCTACTAGGTCCCAGTTGTTGGTGATGGACGTAATCACGGCCTCCTTGGATATATTAGTAAATAGCGAATCCACGTCGAAAGACACCAACGTATAATTCTTAGGCACCCTTCCTCGAACAATCTTCTCTTTCGCTTCTCTCGTATTAGCAACGTTAAAAGGTAAGAATGGAACAGCATTTTTTAGTATACTAATAATAAATCTGGCAAGCGGCACTGATGGTGACTCTATACAGCTAACTACCGGTCTCAAAGGAGTTCCCCGCTTATAGGCCTTAGGGAGACCATAGGCTCTGGGAGTTTGGGAGTTGTACTTGGTCAAAGACTTTCTTGTTGTCTCGTCAATGTACCCACCAACATGAAGTTCTTTGATTATCCTGTTGAACTTATTTGGTATAGTAATGGTAGGGTTCCTATCTAAAATTTTGTAGGTTTTAATATCCCCAAACAGATTTCTCATCTTGTCCAAATATTCACTTCTATACATCACCACCGTTGAATTTCCCTTGTCAGCCTTTAAAATCATAAATTTGGAAAATTTAGGTCTCCAGATCTCTGCTACCAGATCTCTGGTAGCTGGACATCCGTCAAATTCAGGACCCAATTCTCATCACCTAAGATTGTCGTCTGACATTGATGGTGGAACAGAGCATTAAACTTGTTTTTTAAGCATTATACAAAATAAGTTCAACAGGATAATCAAAGAACTTCGTGTCGACCAGCATGATAATTTGCTGGCCCTTCTAATCAGGCTTTTGCTCCAAAACCCTCTAGTTCTCCGTATAGAACCCTGAATTCTGGACCGCCAGCCTTTTAAGAATTTTTTCCGGTTCCGGTACGGGTCCCGGTATCCACATCATAGCCCTAATGAGCTTAGGGATGTTCTTGGCATCAACTACGCTAAGTTTTGCACCCTCCCAGGGTACGCTTTCTGCCACCACCCGCGTCAACCAGTCCTTGGTGCTTTCCCCCTTTTTTTTGTGTGCGGTGGGAGTGGGGAAATCTTCAAAAGACACCACCCAGATGGTTTGGGTGGTAGTGTCGGATTTTTACCGACTAAAACCCCACTCCTTGGAGGTGCCGGGAAACGCTATCGTATTACTTCCGTACACCTCCTACCCAATTACGCTTCCGCCCTTTCGGGACTTTGCTCTTTTTGTCCTTTTCTCTCTTCGTCTTGGGCTTTGGCCTTAGGTGCCAGTATGTCCAGTATCATCCTCTCTATTGTCCGTCATTGCTCCATACCACCCAGCATCAGCCCAACGATGTTTTCCGGGCTGAGGTCCATCCCCAACTGTGCTTGGGCAGTGTGCCTCTCAGCTGCCCATCTGACGCAGTGAAAGATGGTGTGCTCTGCGTCATCAAGCTCTCCACAGAACATACAGTTGAGGGTATCGGCTCTCTTGAACCGATATAGGTAGTCGCGGTGCCTCCCCCTTCGGTCTGACTTCAGAGAACCTTGGTGCAGTTCTCCTACGTTAATGGTATCCAGCGCATTGAGCATTATCCCCTGATGAGGTCGTTCTGCTCAACGCTGAATTGGGTTTCCGGCACAATTGCCACCCGGATATCCGCTAGGGCAGCACTGTAGGATAAGGTAGGTATGGTTGCCCTACCTTTTTTCCTCAGTCTTCCCTCTACCGGTGTAGTGGACTCCGACCGGTTACGTTTTAAGCCCCCGGTCGAAGACTCGCCACCATCTTTTGCATTGACAGCAGGTACCCTAGGGGTCCCTGCCTCATTGCTAGCTTATACTGCCTTGAGCTTTTTTAATTTTCTCTTGGCAGAACCAGATAGTTTTTTACCGGATGGGTCCTTCCTTTCAGAACCCCCTTCCGTATTTGTTTTTACAGTATTTGGTTCCATTTCTGTTCCCACGAGTACTAGTGAAATAAAAAGTCGCCATCGCACAGCGCCCCATATGCGACAGAAGGCTGAATACAACGAGGTGCGCCGGGCCCCGAGGTTTCTGCGACTAAAGGTAAACACTTCGTTTCCTCCAAAATCTTCATCTTCCTCCGGCTTTGTAATCGTTTGAAGAATTGTTACAAGAGAAATATTCTGAATTTTGTCATTTGGAGAACCGCAGTTGATTTACAGCAATCACTCCATTGACATTTTTATCAGTCAAGTGATGGAATAAATGTGATTTACGCTTAAATCCACTTTGACAGTTAACACATTCATACGGTTTCTTCTCGGAATTGTATTATAAGTTATAACTGGTTATAATAAAGCATTACTATGTCGTAATCCACAACCATTCGCTTATAATTTAATTATGAATGATTGTCACGCACGTAAATAAAAAAAAGGGAATTGATAGCGTTAATTGCTGCCACCAGGAGTTTTAGTTAAAGGGACTTAATTGATTAAGAAAACTCCAACTTAATCCAGGGAAGTTAAATGATTTTATGACTATAAATTTGAGCATCAAGTTTTTGAGGTTTCACTTATAAATCTGAAAATTAATTGGTTTCTAGGCATGCATCAAATAGTTTTAAATTTGAATAAAAGTCGTGAAATAAGATTATAAGATAAAATATAATGAATTAAAGTAGGTACATAATATAATTATAAAGAAAAATAAATTTACGGGTTTAGGTTTATGATACAATTTAGTTAAAATTACTTTATAAAGAAAAATCTTACCTTAGTAAAAATTAGAGAGCGACAATGAGATTTCTTGGTTTTTTATCGAATAGAAATATTTGGTGATTTATCTCGTCGAACTTCACTAAACTCCCTGAGTTTATTAACGAATTGAATTGTAAAAGACTGATCAAAATAAAAGACGACTGACGATTGAACTTCGATTGATTACCGACTGACGATTGAACGATTGAACTTCGATTGATTTTTGTGGTTCGCGACTGATTGAACGATTGATTGAAGCTCGATTGAACGACCGAACTTCCGGTTGACAACTGATTGTCTGATCTCGGACTGAACCTCGACTGAGCGACTGAACTTCCGGTTGACGACTGATTGACTGATCTCGGACTGAACTTCGACAGACTGAGCGATTTCTGGCTGATGACTGAACTCGTTTTCCTCAAAGTTTGCTCTATTTATTGGAAGTTCTTCCTTTGTTTTCACTTCCCTCCAGTTCCTACTTCTGGTCACTTTTCTGGGGGTAGTTTTCGTGATTTTTTGTTAAAACTGCTTTCCGCTTTCTCGTTGCAAGTTTCCTGGAACGTTTTTCGACATGATTGCTATGCTTCATTATATTACAATTACAAATAATTGTTACAATTTCCTTAAATTTTTCCTTGTTTCTTATTGAGCATTATATATTTTTTTTAGAAATCGAGCATTTGCAGCTTCTCGTTAAATTTATGTTGTAGTTTCCTACTGAGTTAAGGGTAGCTTTTATGATTCCATTGTTCACTTTGTCCAATTGTGTTGTAATAGTTTATGTTGATTTCTGTCTTTTAAATATCGCGGATTTATACCTTTGAATCTCATTGTCACTTAACATCAATTTTTAATTTTGATTATATTTATAAATTTTATTAGCGAGGGTACGTTTATTAACTTATTTCTATCTAAGTAATTGCATTTTGTTAGCTTTTGTTTGACGTATTATTTTATGACCATAAACGGTCCTATTGTGACACCGTTTTTAAAGGAAAAGGTAAGATTATTGTTTGTCTTTTATGATCTTTAACTTGTGCGTTCGAATTTTTAGAAAAGTATGTAACAATACATGTTGCTTTTAAGGAAATGCAATAATTTAAAATAATTTATTTCACTAAAATTAAACTAGGGGAAGCCGGGGCTACCACAATGCCCTCATCTTTTAAAAAGAAACGGTATCTGACGATAGCCTATCTTTTTCAAACAATAAAACAAAATAAACAATATTTAAATTTTTGTATGGTCCGTAGAATCATAACCTACATGAATTTACAAAATTATTTTCCCAAGGGGAAGGGTGATTTTTAATTGGTCCATCCAAAACAGCTGGATATAATTGATTGTTTTCCCATCCGCGGGGCAGACGGGCGTCGTCCTCGCGTAGTCTCGCAAACATTTACTGCAGTAAGAATTCCGACAGTGATTTGGCGTCACGTTCCAGTTACTGAGCGGCATCCAGCATATCCCGCATGTCGTGGTCCCATGTGGTTTCAAGAGGAAACTTCCCCTGGTAATAATGGCTAAACACACACATAAAAAAAATGTTTATAGATAATTACTAATTTATTCTAAAATTTAAACTACGCAAAAAAAAATTTTTGCAATTGCGGGGCTAAAGTACTCACTTTAGACCTCGATTTGCGGGTGTAAAGTGGTACTTTTTTGCCCTAGGGCAAAAAAAAGTTACTGCCGGGTAAAAAAGAAGTTACTGCCGGGCAAAAAAGAAGTCACCAGATTTTATTATCAATTTAATTCTAATTTTTTTGTAACATTTATATTTATGTGTACTTGACCGTAATTTGTGATTCCAATATTAGTGCAACCTACAGTGAAATAAATTGGTAAATAAATAAAAAGCACTTACTTTAGCTACCAAAAAATTCTCACGAGGCGCCTCTTTTAAAAATGTGACCACGTGGTCAGAGCTTACGACGCGCGATTTTTTCGGAACATATCCTTCGTTTTTCCGCTTCATAAAAGCGGATAGGTAACTTGTGGAAATTGCCGATGTCAATCATATTTTCAATTTTGGTGACCGCCTTGATTTTGTCGGCAAAAGTTCTGCTAATGCCATCTTTGCTGATTCGGCAATCTCGTGGTTCCCGCTCATGACACGTCTTATTCCTTCAAAGGCACAAGTGTAACTGAACCATTCTAGTACCTTTTAGTGAAAAAATTCTAGTTGGCAATAATAATATAACCAACTATGCTTCATTTACTTTGGTACTATCAACCACGTGCTTTATTGAACAAATTTTAATTAAAATTTTGTAATTATTGTCGAAGTGAGTACTTTACCACCCGCAATTGCAAAAAACAGTATATGCACCTCGGGAATAAAGTGAATTTTTTGGCCTGAGGGTAATTTTTATTTGCTCTTATTATGTTACTAAGTTATTGTCTATTTAAAATTTTACCTTCCATATTAATGGTAACTTTATTTTTTTTTTTATAACGCGCGAATGAAATTTCTACTCGCGAATACTTTAAAAAAATTTTTGAACACTTTTCTTTGCTACACTGGTCTGGAGCTTTTTGCTACTGATTCTATTTTCAAGCAAGCAATCATTGTCTTTTGTTGGAGTACCATGGCTTAGCCATATACCTCCAGTCATGTAATTATTCGATGTAGGCGTTTTTTTAATGGGATCGTACCCAGAAGTGCCAGTGGCTAGTCTTGAAGTCCGCGTGAATGCCGCGCGTCCCCCCCCCCTCGGTTTACTGCGCTTAGCTAATTGGCTAAGGAAAACCTAGCTATTTTGCTATGCGAGTTTACTCGAGGGGGGTGCAGACGCGCTTGGCACCGTCAAGCCCTTTTGAGTGTGTTGGGTAAGTGCCTCGGCCCTACCCTGTACACTGGACTTAGGCAAGACGTTATTCAAAGTACCCCAGCTCGTCGCGAACCTGGTCTTCTCACTCCCGTGAACCAGGACTGCCGTGCTTTGGGTACTCTGTGCGGCTTTTGTAATTGACTTCGATTTTGATTGTGCGGCGTGTCGTGTTTAGTGACGCAACATTCGCGGTTCGAAGAGGACCGGTGCGGCAGTGCGGTAGTGATCGGGGAGGTGACGTTGACGACAACGCAAAGGCCCACGATACCCCCTCAAGAGCATCGTTCACCCTGCATCATAATCTGTCCGTGGGCACGAGGCTCACGTATTTCCCGGATTGATTTTTCTTTTCTTGAGTGCGTAGTTGGGGTTTCCGTCCCTGAGGGGGGGGGAACCTTGATTGACGCGTCATGTGGTTAAGACTGCAGGATGGCTTTGGGCCTCTTGTACCTCAAATGATCCTCGAGCTGGTAGTTACCCAGCTCCAGTATCAGTGGGTTTTCAGAGAATCCCGCCGCATGGTAGAGCTTTTCCGACGCGCTTCGAATAAACTCCACCATGGACTCTAGATTCGAGTCTTCCCGCATTCTTCGGTTTGAAACTTGCCATTGGGCCTTCATGGCACGCCTCATTCCGATGTCTTGCACCGTTTGGAGTTTCTTGATATGCGACGTAGCCTCATGACCCCAAACCGGTGCTGCGTATGTTAGAATTGGTCTGACGATGGTTTTAACCAGCGTCAAGCCATTCTTTGCGCTGAGTTTCGACTTGTAGCTAAGCAGGGGTGCAAGCGCGGCCATGGCGCTCCTGGCTTTGCTACAAGTTGACCTGATGTGAGGGCCCCACCGAAGTCTCTTATCCAGGGTTACCCCCAAGTACTTGGAGGTTCCGTTCCAAGGGTGCAAGGTTTTGATTTGCTGAAGCACCTCCTGAAGGGAAGTGCTTTCGATGGGCGCGTCACTAGTGTCCCCCTCCTCATTTAACCATTTATCGACTTCGGCGTCTACGAACGCGGTGACTGTCGGCGTGGATGTTTCAATGTTTGGTTTAAATTGCTCCTCTAAATTGTCGGCTACTGCTTCAGCTTTTTCCAAGGAGCTGAGTGCCAATCCGTGCCGACCGTTTAGAGGGGGAATTTGTTGTCTTTTATTGCGGAATGCTTTCACCAATTTCCATGCTGAGGGATCTTGATACGTAAGATTCTCCAGCATGTTACCCCAATTGGTTTGTTTGTACTCCGCAATGGCGTCGCGAACCTGTTGTTTCAAGGAGTTATAATTAGCTCGATCTGCCGGGTAGCCTGTGCGCAGCGCACAATGCCTAGCCCGGTTTTTCTCCTTAATTAACTCCCTGATGCCTAGTGGAAGATTGTAGCGTTGGTCGCACGGCGGCACAACCTTCGTGGCTTCACTCATCGCCTCCACGATCTTATTCTCGAAGGATAAGACGTACCTGTCCAAATCCTCACTCGTCTGAAGGACGGGGGGGCCAAGGTTCCGTGTGAGGTGACGTTTGAAGTCCGGCCAACAGGTTTTGTATTTCGGTGTATTGTTATGAACTTGATCTGCGTCCCCGAGTTCTAAAACAACTGGGTGTGGTCGGAATCAAGTTCATTAATAGCAGTGAGTTTATGCAGGAATTGAAGATTCCTGATAACTATTATATCTATCACGTCATGGTATTGGTCCGTCGAGTATCGATCATCCCGGTTGTCGCGCAGTACTGCCGGGTTGTATTTAAAAGTGTGTAAACTCGACGGGTGCGTCCACTACGAATCTGTATTTGTCTGCCATTGCTAGAAGGTTGCGACCTGCTTGGTTAGCTTTTCGGCTATTCCAAGCCGAATGTTTTGCGTTCAGGTCACCGGCTAAGATGACCTGATCGCCATTACCTCCCAGCAATACCAAAATGTCCTCCTCCAGGAGCTGCTGCAGCGGTGACTTGTAAACAGCGGTCAGTTGCAGCCATCCATTATTATCCGTAAGGATCTTAATGGATGTTGCCTCGATGCTTTGCAGCTCCGGGAGGGGGGGGGGGGCATTCATGGTGTTCTATACAGGACTTCACATAGATAGCGGTGCCTCCCCCGCGTCCGCTTTCTCTGTCAGTCCTGTATATCGTGTAGTTTCTGATTTTTATCAATGTTTTGTGAGATTCTTTGAGATGCGTCTCGGTTACTAGAATAACATCTAGATTGTGCCTACTTATTAGCGAAATCCTCCAGTTGGTTTCGGTTTTGGCGCAATCCATTTGCATTCCAGTAAACGATACGCAGATCAGTGGGTCGTAATTTAAGCCGTCGCTCCATTGGATTGAGACTGAGTTAAGGGGGGGGTAACCCCTTTTTTCTTCTTGTTTTTACGTTTGCCTTTGGCCTTTGCTGGTGCAGCCGACACCGATCTCTGGAGAAGATCGATGGCCTGCTGCATCAAGGCATTGGCTTGGGCTGGCAAGTCAACCCCGGTGGGGAGGGGGACTTGGAATCCAATGGAGTGCTGACTGTGTGCGTGTGTGTTTGAACGCGACCCCCACGCGGGGGGGGGCGAGTAAGTTTTGCCGCTGCTGTAATGATTTAATCCAGGGGTTGCTCGGGTACCCCTTGAAACTGGCAGGGTGAGGCCCTGCGCAGTTGGCGCACTTGGCCGGTATATTAGATGGTTTTTTGCAGTCGGCCGCGCGATGATCCTGACCGCATTTAATACATCTGATATAGGACGCACATTTAGCTTGCGTGTGACCGAACCGTTGGCAGCGGAAACACTGGAGTGGCGCGTTTCTAACCCAAGGGGGTTCGAAATGGGTGTCTAATTTTAAAACTTTTTCCGTCTTGTAAATTGTTTTGGCCTTGGCCGTTTTTTCGAGTGTGATAATGAAGAGCGGAAGTGGGGTGCGAACTGACTCAGAAAGTTAAGCAAAATTTTATCTTACAAATACACAGCTAAATAAATTTTGTGTAGCATTTAAATTTCAAATTTTGATGTTTTTGATCATCATCCGTTTGCATCGGTTTACCAATATATCAATTCCGTCTTATTGCAATTTTGGTCTTTAATTTTTAGTAATTCTTTCAACCACCTATACAAAGTTGCAATTTTGATGGCAATTAATACAAATTTTATAAATCAATTTTATCGTGGTTTCAAATTTTACGAAAAATTAATCGTCCGTGCACTTAAATTGTTCTCACCCATAATTAGAAGTTTTCATTTGTTTGTTGTTGTTTCCATTTACCATTTCACTCGTTCCTGCTATTGCTGACGATTATCATTGGTCGTGAATAATTGTGGTTTTTCTTTTTGTTAAAAAGTATTGGCACAAGCACTCTTACTCTGAATTTGTAATCTTCAGGTAAGTTAAATCTTTTAATTGTATTTGTCAATTACAATTAAAATTCAAATTATTTAAACTTTTGACTCTGGGTTTTTAAATTTTCGAACTTGACGAGTTGACGGTTTTACCCAGAATGAATTATTTCACCAATTTCTCTCCCTCCTTGATTTTTGTAATTTTGAAAACTTTTATTCTCCCGCTTAATTTTGGTGGGAAGGCAAATTCGTCGCACTACGCATTGGTTAATTTTATTATACTTTTATTTTTATACACAAATTAATAATTGATTGAATTCTCATCGACTTCATTGATGATTATTGGCATTTGTCTTTTCATTCCAAGATCTTGGACAAAAAATATCTTTTATACTTATAATAATTGAAAACTCAACTCAAAATTTCCTTAGCTGTGCTTTTCAACTTTGAACAATCATTTATTCTAAAAAAATGAAACCGAATTATTCATCACCACGGATGTTCAGTAAAAAGATAAATCTCACGTGCTTAAAACAAATTATCTACTTGAATGTTTCTAAATTAATTTCTGTTTTTAAAATATTATTTACAACTTAAGATGCTTATGCAAAATGAAACATGACAATATATTGACAGACCTTTATTTAGTCATGGACAGTTATATGTAGCATTATCAAGATGTCGAGCAAAGAATGGAATAAAAATACAGAGTAAAAGCGACATAACAAAAGCTCTAATTAAGAATAAATAATATTTATACTCGAGAATATGCTAGACTCAACTTTGTCTACGCCAAGGTAGTTAGGGCGACTACCAGAATCATGCACTTGTCGAAAGATAAAGCCCTTGCATTATAAAACTCAAGTGTATTTTCTGAAAAAACATTGAACATTCGTGGGAACGGAATTATTAAACTAGGCCAAAGGTAGGGATGAAATAGTTCCTTCTCCCCGAAAAACGAGAGAGAAGATCATAAGCTAATATAATTACCGGGGGTTAATCAACGAAAAATTTTCTTCTTTTTTGAGGTAAAGCTATATCGTTATTCGCGAAAACTGAAAGTGTAGTTCAACACACCAACGATCCGTACTTCACAGAACAACATTTATTACTCGAGTCTTATTTGATGAGCAATCTTGTTTGCCTTTTTAGGTAATTTGGTAAATAAAGGTAATATTTTGGTGTCCATTGTAAATTTCATTAAAATTTTATTTGTTATTTTTGCTGTAATAAACGTAAGTCAAATTTATCCTTACTTTGATTTTGGGATTTCAAAAGAGTGTTTATCTCTTTCCTACGCTTCCTGAAAGTCTGCGCTCCCGCAATTAAGCAAAAGGGTGCTTTATCCCCTTTACCATCTAAACGACAAACCTGATGGCAGCAAATAACTAGATTTCAACTCGTGGAAACAACCCCAGGAAGAAAGAAGTGTTTTTTTATATGTACCACTTCGTGAAATCCACCCACGAAGCCCAGGTTACCACAAATCTGTGATAATCAAGTTCATAGGCTGCTTTTGGCCAGCAGCATCAGAAATGTTGAATCACAATAACAAGGCTTGTGACTAATATCATAATGTATTATATTCAAAATAACTAATAAGTACTCCTATGTTTTTTTCTAAGTCAAAATATACAATACATTTATGTATATGAGAATTGTAACCAATGAAAATCTTCTCCTTTTTTCTCTCTATTACTTATTGGTTATAAAATTGCTTTTTTAATATATTATTTGTATTTAAAATTTTAAATAAATGTAGTTTGTAAACTATACATCGGACATTGACTTGATGGAGTCACTGCAGATAATACGTCGAGCCTATAGAGGTAAAAGTATTTGAATATTTTTATTGCTTATTATTGTCAAAATACGGTTACCAAGATATATACGATATAAAATTACTAGTATGTAATCTTCTAAAACATAATATGCAGTGGTCACTCTTGACACTGGCCTGAACTCACCTAAAATTTGTCTAACTACTAAATAATTTAATATTGAATACTCAAATACTAATAATTATTATTGAACTTATAAATAATATTTTAAATAAAATACACACAAACATATTTTACACAAAGTTATTTATTATAATTTCAAACTGACTTAAAATTACATACTAGATATATTGAGTTAATTATTCGATTGCCTATCTTATAAAATCGAATCTTCCGACTTGCTTCGACTGGCGGGAGATAAATCAAGAGGTTCGCTAACAGCGCATTCAGAACTTTCTCCGGCATTCTCTTGAATGTTTTTTAAACACCGATTATATTTTTCAGTGTACATCAGGTTTTCGTTTGAGTAAAATTTGGTAGCAGCATTAAAGTATACGCCACACTGAAAATATAAATTCAGCTTTTTTTTTAGTTCTTCCAATTGCTGTATCACTTCTGCATTTGGCACATTCTCACTAACATCAGATGGCTCACTCTGCACTTGCATATTTGCTGTACATTCACCAGCATCGTTTTCGTTCAGCTGCTGTTGATTTCTTTCTTCATCTCCGGCTTGATGACTTTCAATTTTATGTTTTCCTTTTATCCAACCCCTAATCGTAGATTCGGCTATTCCAGTCGAACGCGCTATGCTCGTATTTGTTTCTCCATTTTTGGAACGTTCAATAGCTTTCAATTTTTCTTCTAACGTATAAGTTCTATGTGTACGCATTTTAATTCTAATAATATTTTTGCTTTAATCGTTATAATTTAAGATACTATTAATATCGTTTTTATTTATTTTTATATAAGTTTTCCTTCTGTTATTACCAACCTTAAAATAATATGTTGGCATCGCGCGAAGGCTCATCATTGCGGCATCAAATATCAATCGAACGATCAAACAAATTGGAGAGCTTGGCCATACGTCCGTGGACGTCATTCAGGCAGCGGAAGAAAGCGAACAGTCGACACTCCGAGGGTCCGTCAAATCATCAAGAAGTGATTCCAGAGGAAAATTGCTTTATATGAATCGGCCCGCTGAATAGCCAAAGAGCACCTTAAGGTCAAACCTTACAATCTTCAGAACGTTCAACTGTTGACCGATGGTAACAAGCTCATGCGACTTCAAAGATGTCGTCAGCTTCTTCGTCGCGCTGCTTTTTCTACCGTTGAAACGGATGTTTTGTTATCATTCTTTCTGGGTCACCCTGTAGATTGAAATTTATTCCTTTACGATAAACCTACAAAACTTTAAACTCCTTAATTATGATTTTGTGAATTAAGTATCTATCAAAAATCAAAGATAGATAATGTGACCAAAGTCATCTATTTATTTGGAACCAACCTATAGGTAGTATACCAAATTGTAATAAAAGTGCGCCTCGTACTTTGATTAATTTTAGTATCATCATCTATCGATAAAATTATATTTACGTTGATATTTTTAGAATTTTAACTATTTTGATTGTTTTTAATTAAATAATTTAAAAATGTGGGATGGTAGCCACACATTTTCATTTACGTTAGGTGCATCAGACACTACAAGCAGTAAAATTTGTTTGACAGCTATCAAAATGCGTAACGATGGTTACTCCCTACCTCAAAGCTTAACCGCAACTCAAGATTTTCTACAAATTCAATCGAAAAACCTTTATACCATTAATTTGGTTTTATAATTTCTGAACGTTCGTGTCGAGTAGTTAATTACATGCGGTAAAAATGACCATCGCCGGCAATACAACAAGTTCTTCGCAATCTAGCGCAAAGACAGCTGCTTCAGGGTTATACTCGATTGCTGTAAACAGTGCGATTCCCAAAAATAAGTAAGTTTTTTGAATTTTATTCGAAATTAATTGTAACCGAAACTGCTTTCAGGGAAGAAGTGCTCAAGTGGAACGGTTGGGGTTACAAAGATTCCCAGTTTATTGTCAAAGATGGAACTCTACATTTTACCGGTACTCGGTAAGTCTTTTATTAAGCTAATATTTTTTTGTTATCTTTGTAAGTACATATTTGCTTTTAAATAAATTTGATAGTTTGTACCTAAAGTTCAGATAGCATCCGAATTAATAATCGATCTACTAAATTTTCTATAATGGGGTAGAAACAATCAATCCTTGATCTGTGATAATAAAATATTAAAAGTTCTAAATAACTTGGCTAGCATATTTCTTAGTCAGCTTTTGTTGACCTTTTCGAGTTCATATCAGTAATTTCTGCAATTTTGTATTTAGTGATAATTTTTCATACTTGTGACGCTATTTTTAATTGAATAATTATCTCGTTATTGGTGTTTTAGTCAGCATAGATAAAATTTGACCTTTAAAATGTACCTTTGGTCAATAGTTTTATACAAAAAAATGTAGCAAATCTATTAGCAATAATTTTACTGCCTGAACATATTGAATTGGATATTACGAAGGAATTTTTAATCTCTTAAACTGGTCACCAGATCAACGATATCAAAGTCATAATAATCGTAATTACTTTTACCGCCTCGTTTGCTTACTGCCATTGTTCTAAATGATAAATAATACTAATAATTATTTCTTGGTCATAAATTTCTCTTCCATTTTAAACTAGTGTTTAACGACAAGTTGAAAACTAGTAATTACAATTTTTTAGATTTAACTTTGACCGTATCCGACTGGCTAATTATTTATTGTTATTTTTTTTACTTTTACCGTCAATAATAATTATTATTATTATTGTTGTTGCAAACGCTTTTGAAATATAGCAAATTATTATTTAAAGTTTTCATTGTAACTGGAAAAGTAGAATAATATTGATCTTATTTCAGTTTCAAATCTATTAATATATCTTTTATTAATATTAAATTATCAAATAGTAATAGTAAAAATCCTGGCCTTGTAAACTATTCCTAATTAAAATAGTGAATCGTTAAGATTTAGATTTTTTTTTTATGGGTACTTCATTCAAACCAGTTCATTATTGTTATAAAATCAAAGTTGTTATTGTTAATCTTGTTTACTTATTTTACCAACTATGCAAATATTATATTATTTGAAGTAAAATCTCCGACTCCAATGAATAACTTATCAATGAAATTAAACTGTAAATATAATCCAATACAATTACGATACAATAAAAATTAACTTAGTATATATTTCAGAAATGGTATGACACAATAGAAAAATGTACAGACATTTTTCTATTTTTTCGCTCAGTTTCCGTTTCAATTTTTATCGTATTGTACTTTTTAAGGCACCGTATCGTAGAAACCCTGGGATAAAATAGAAAAATGTATATAAAAAAATGAAGAAAAAATATTATCTCATAGTGTGCGGTAAGTCATCTTTTGGGTATCAAAATTCATGTGCAAAATTTTATTTGCACAAAAATTTTTCAATAATAAAAATTACATTACCACAAATTTTTCAACTTAAATATTTTTAATGAGTTTTTGAAACTGTGTAGGCTTTATTTAATGATAAATAATACAGGGGGGTTAGATGGATGCGTGACGTAATATTTGGAAAGGGTCTAGGTTTTTGTGACGATGAGGGGGGGGGGTAGCAAATTACTTAAATTTGAATGACCCCTAAAGGTGAATTCGTCTCTAGTGCTCAAAATGGCACGCTCTACCATGTGCAAAGTTATTTGTTTATATTTTTTTTACTCAAAATAACTGTACCTTTCGATTCCAAAAACTCGAGCTCTTAAACTTCATAATAACTTAAATATTATCTATAGATTTCAAAAATTTATCTTTTAATTCTTTTTTTAAAAAACTAATAAAACCAAACTTTTTTGAACATTTTTAAATGTCTTTATTACTAAATTTTATACCCAGCGTCGACTGGTTCAAATATCCTTATCTAGAGAGCTCTATTCAAGTTTCCTTATCTTTATTAGCATTTTTAGTTAGTAATTGAGTGCACAATAAATTCATAATATTTGACCTATTATAAGAATTAGTAAAATACAGTCAAATATGCCCTATTTTTAAAATTTATAATGAGACCCAACTGAGAAATGAGAACCTACTACAGGTGTTTAGTTTTAAAAAAAGGTTTCATCTCGAAACAAAACATAAGAAAAAAATTTTAAATTGTATAATTATGAAAATTATAGACCTACCCAAATCATACGACCATAAAATAAGTAATTAATATAGTTGACCTTTATTCTATTATTGTGAATAAAATGTAGTTAAGTTTAAAGGTCTACTCAAACAACTAAATTTCCAACGTTTCGGGTCGTTTAATGACCCATTTTCAAGGTAATACAACAAATTAAAATGAATATAAATTTAAAATTTATGTAAATTTCAGTTTTCGTATAATTTTCTAAATATTAATTAGATTTTAGATATGTTTTGGTAACTTAAACCCTAATAAATAATACAAAATAACACAAACATGAAAAAATTACAACTAAATTTTAACTTGAAATTAAAAAAAAAATTCATTACAACGACTTTACATACCTATCCCTTAAATATTTTACAGTCGAATAGCAAGGATTTATATTTTCCTCATTATGTTTTGAATAATGAAACAATGGAATAAAAGATAATTTATTATGTTGATTTTTATATTAACTTACTGTTGAACTACGATAATCACTAACGATATTTTATAATCATTGTTTCAGATACCCGATTGGAGAAGTTGCTTTACCATACTTCACACAATGGGTTCAAGACGTCCTAAACGTGGATTTAACTAAATTCCACAAACCACAAGATATGCCTTCAGAAAATAGATATCCACAAATCAACATCAGCGAAGAAAACTTAAAAATCATTACCGGCCTTGGAATTGAGTTTTCCGTAAGCGGATTGGATCGTCTGGTTAGAGCTCACGGTCACACTTTGCACGACATTTTTACTTTAAGGGAATCGTTTTTTGATAGAATTCCCGACATTGTTTTGTGGCCAAAATGTCAAGCCGATGTTGTTAAAATCGTCCAAGTTGCCAATGAACGAGATCTAGTGATTATACCGTTTGGGGGTGGAACGTCCGTTTCTGGCGCTGTTGAATGTCCTAAAAATGAACTGAGAACGATTGTGTGCCTTGATACGTCCCAAATGAACAAAATTTTATGGATTGATCGCGAAAATTTGGTCGGTTGTTTCGAGAGTGGGATAATTGGGCAAGATTTGGAAAGAGAATTGCAGAAAATGGGATACACCACCGGTCACGAACCTGATAGTTACGAATTTTCGAGTTTAGGCGGGTGGGTTGCGACGAGAGCGTCTGGAATGAAGAAGAATACATATGGCAACATCGAAGATTTATTGGTTCACGTGAAAATGGTTACCACAAAAGGTGTTTTGGGAAAGAATTGTCAGGTTCCGCGCTTGAGTGCCGGACCTGATTTTAATCACGTTGTGTTAGGATCCGAAGGCAGTTTAGGGGTAGTTACTGAAGTGATTTTAAAAATTAGACCACTGCCACATTGTAAGAAGTACGGTTCGGTGGTTTTTCCTGACTTTGAAGCTGGAGTAAAATGTATGCGCGAAGTTGCTAAACAAAGATGTCAGCCATCGTCGATACGTTTGATGGACAACGAACAATTCGTGTTTGGTCAAGCTTTGAGGCCTAAACCTGGATACTTTGGTCTTTTATTGGATGGACTTAAAAAATTGTACATCACGAAAATTAAGCGTTTCGATGTTACAACCATGTGCGTGATGACGTTGTTATTTGAAGGGGATACAAAGTCTGTCGAAGCACAAGAGAAACAAATTTATGAAATTGCAGCTAAATATGGTGGAATTCCAGCGGGAGAAACAAATGGTGAACGTGGTTACACTTTAACCTTTGTAATTGCCTACATCAGAGTAAGAGTTTTTTTCGAATTTGTGTATGACAAAATTAACCTTATTTATTTTTCAGGACTTGGGGTTGGAATATTACGTTGTCTCAGAATCTTTTGAAACATCGGTCCCTTGGGATAGAGCCTCGGCTCTTTGCAGGAACGTTAAACATTGCATCGATGTGCAATGTCTTTCATACGGAATTAAACATTACATGATTTGTTGTCGCGTGACGCAAACTTACGACGCCGGTTGTGTCATTTACTTTTATTTCGCATTCAACTACAGAAACATCCAGGATCCTGTTGGCGTATATGAAAGCATAGAAGAGAAGGCAAGAGACGAAATTATCGCAAATGGTGGTAGCATTTCTCATCATCATGGTGTTGGAAAATTGAGGAAAAAATGGTATCCAAGTACCGTTTCAAATATTGGGGTAGAACTTTACAAGGCCACCAAACGCGAATTGGACCCTAATAACGTATTTGCTTGTGGCAATATGATAAATACATCCAAGCTGTAGTCGGTTTAAAAGTAATTTTTAATTCAGGTAAAATTCCTTAGAAAAAAAATCATGCAAGCAAATACAAGGGTAGTTATATATCCATAAAAACGAATGTCTCGCCTCCGACAAGCAGTTTAAAATTCATAATTGTGAATCGACAGATTTTTAATAATTAATTTTAGATTTTTTTGAAATTATTTTTTGCATGTATAATCAAGTCATAACCACGAAAGCTTGACTATGGCTTAACCAAACTTTTCTCTAATAATTAAAACACGATGAAAGATCGAAATTATTTAACGTAAAAAGCAAACATTTTTTATAACCTTCTCTGTTTGAATCATATTCAAGCTTTCATGGTTTTTACTATAGCATTCTAAAGTTGCTTTTATTTCAAAGTCCTCTTAAATAATATGCAGAATTATTTATGCTTTGTTGTTTATTTTCAGAAAAATTCAAAATTAATTTAATGGCTTTTTAGCACCAAACTTCACAACTTTGCGAATGCAAATATAAAAAAAGAATCTAATTTAGACAAGAATATCGTATAGAAGGAAATCTATAAAAACATTCCAATCGGGAATTTTCCCAAACCAAAAATTTTCTTTTACACGATGTGCCTGAATAAACAAAGAATGGGGCTAAACAGCGATTTATATAATTTTCATAATATTCTGAAAATAAACCCATCAAACAGATAAATTGGAATAGGGTTGGGAAATTTGATGCGGCTGTAGAGTTCTAGGTACTTTTCGACAATATGTATCTCCGTGAGAACTGATTAATCATAAAGACGCAAAAAAAATTGAAACTCGAATTGCCATTGCATTGTTCAGTTGATATTTCGATATTAATACCCCAGATTCTTTTTAGATGTTTTAAAAAATTCCAGGCACCAATTCATTGTGAGTTCTATTTTTAATATAATGGGCGTTCACAAGATACCCGTGTCTTACTTTCCTTATTTATGCCAAATCTCTTGCATATTTTATAAAATTTGACTTATAATTTTACTTAGGCGTAAGTTTACTTAATCATGTAATTTTTGCTTGTATGAATTTTTACCTCATCATTCAAAACATTACCAAACATGCCAAAAACTTGTGTACATATTGAAAATTTTTTACCACACGCTTTTTAGTCTTTTATGATGTTAATTTAACATAAAAATTGTTGTAATATGTGATTTTTTTCTCTAATTTATTGTTTAGTGTGCATAAGTTGAAAATTTATTAAAAACCATTATTAAAAAGTGAAATATTTTATTTCTTATTATTACAACTGCAAGTATCTCCAGTCAAGGTAAACAAAATTTTATTTTTTAACAACTTGTATAACATCTTCGTCACTCATCGTGTGTGCTATTCCAACACGTTGGGGTGAATATTTAGTACTGGTACCCCACACCAAACCATACTTAAAAGCTTCCGCTAGGCTTCTATGTATTACGTGACAGACATGCTCTACTGTAGAATTTCTTCTTAAAATTAAACAGTCATTAAAATCGGGAGGTTGTCCTGGCTTTTTTGTGTAAACACGAATCAAAGCCAAGTACTCCCATAACGTTTCTAAGAGGTAATCCAAATTAAGCTTCATGTTACAACTGCAAAATTGAGATTAAAATTGAACAAAGAAAAGAAGCAAAGTCTCACCTGACTACGACACTGTGAGGCTGCCTGGCAATTCTGTCTACTTCTTCGATGGAAATTTGATCTATTTTGTTATAAACATACAAACAAGGCAAGTACACGCGATTACCGCAAATCACGTCGATAAGTTCATCCGCAGTACAATCTTCTCGAAACAGCACTTCGGCATTGAACATTTTATATTCGTGCAGAATCATTTGGACAAGTTTTTCGTCTATCTTTGTTAAATTACACGTAGAATTAAACGATAAACCTCCGCCTTTCTTGAGCTAAACAAAAATTTGAATTCAAAACTTTTAAGGAATCTCAAGATTGATGATAATTATTCTTATGTGAACTGCAGTGCTTTCTGATTTCTATTAATATTTTAAACATGTTCAAAAACGCACCTTAAAGTAAATGTTAGGTTTTTGCTTATTTAATCGGATTCCTACACTTTCGAGTTCCCTCTCTAATAACTCCCTTTGAACATCTTGTTTGGTTGCATCTAACATCATAACAACCAAGTCGGCAGTTCTGGCCACAGCAATAACTTGCCTACCTAAAATTTCAAGCACGTCAAATTTTGAATTTAGTAATTTCGTGCTTCACCTCGCCCTTTTCCTTGTGCAGCACCTTCGATGATACCAGGTAAATCCAACAACTGAATATTTGCGCCATTGTAATTGATGACTCCTGGTATACACGTTAAAGTTGTGAACTCGTATGCGGCAGTCTCACTTTCAGTGTTGGTCAAAGTAGAAAGCAAAGTAGACTAAAAACCAACTTATTTATAACTAAATACTAAGAGATACCTTACTCACTTTTCCAACTGATGGAAAACCAATTAAGGCAACCCTAGCATCACCGCTCTTTAAGACATCGAACCCTTCACCCTTTTCAGATTTTTTAGAAGGTTCCAACAACTGCGACCTGTATTTAGCTAATTTGGCTTTCAACAACCCTAAATGATACTCGGTGGCTGAAAACAAGAAAGATGTAGATACATTTTATCTACTTTTGAGGTTAGGTTGAGAGTACCTTTATTTTTTTGTGTTCTAGAAATTTCCTTTTCAATTTCCGATATCTTTTCCAAAATACCCATGATTTGGGAAATGTACTTTAATCGTATGTCTTTTAAAAAACCGGATTATAATAGCACAAATTTCGTGTGTGCCGTTCGTTACCAACATAAATTTTAAATTGACATTGACATTTGGAAAATGTTGAGCAGCCTGTTTCGATTTATTTGTTTGTATTCAAAAACACGCAACGCAAAAATGCCACTATTTTCCAATAAATTTTCCCCAAAAAAACCTCCGCCTCGTAAAACTGCAGTAAATTTCAATTCCGACGTACCGTTGGAAAATTTAATTAGCGAAAGTGGAGTCGTAAAATTGCAATTAGGGCCGCAAAAATTTAACTTCGAAAATGGTGATTGGAAACCACGTAAATTGCAACCTTCCTGAGATTTTAACTGTTTTACAGCTCATTTTTAGTTACAGGAGACTCATCTATTACATACAAATCAAATCAAAAATTAAAACAGAAATTATTGCAAGTTGAAGAAGAAAACAATTTGTTAAAATTAAAAATGGAAATTTTACTGAATATGGTAAGAATAAACAACATACAATAGTATAATATACACTTTTTTAATGCCAAGATGCAGAATATTTATTTTTCCCTCTTGGGTTATTTTAAATATTTTGCCAAGACGATAAAAAGTGTACTATTTTTCAGTTGTCTAGAGCTAATCTATTCATGTTTTTTCTAATTCTAGTTAACGGAAACCACAGCAGAAAATCACCTACAACAGAGAGAAATAGATAACCTACGTAAAATAAATACAAATTAAAATACTATGGTTTATTGAACTAAATACTATACAAATTGTTTCACACACGGAAAACAATTCAAACATTTATTTATAAAATAATAACAATTCATTTACATAATAATACAACATGTATTTACAACATTTTAAAATTTTTGGGGACATTTATTTTTTGTATGACCCGGCACACTGCAAATGCTACATTTTTTGGTACCACTTGTACTTGGTTTCGGATTTTTAAACAACGGTTTATTTTTTGGTTTTTGTTTTGACTTTGCCTTCCACTGACTTTTCTTTTTACCTTTCCATTTCGAATTGTTACCTTTCCATTTCGAGTTGTTACCTCTTCTCCATCCTGCAGAAGTATTACCCCAACTTTGGTTATGTCCATCATTATCGTCGTGATCGTCGCCGCCTCCGTCATCATCGTCACCTCCACCGCCATGAAAACCTGAAGGATTATCCTGAAAATACATTAATATTATTTTTGCCGACTTCAACATTTGAGTGTAATTGTAAAACGTACTTCGTCTACCCATTTAAAAAATTTACATCCTTCGTCTATTGGTTTAGAACAGCTATAAAATTGTCGACCAGTGTTAGGCCCTGCTTTGCTGACCACTCTTATTATGGCAGGTAGAGAACAATCACAGTTTATTGCATTGGAAGGCACTCTTGCAGGGGTATTATTGGGCCTTTGCGTTGAGCTACTTGCTCCATCGGGGGAAGCCCACATGAAGAAATCACACCCGCCGGTTGCTTGACACTTATAAAATTGTTTTCCTAATTAAATAAAACAATCATTTTTAATTTAATATTTTCAAACCTCTTCAAGTACCAACTATCAAAATGGTCACACCAAGAACAATTTTTAATAAGGGGAGTAATGCTAAATTATCCTACCTGTGTTGGGGCCAACCTTTCGTACGGTCAACAGCGCAGCTTCGTTGTTACAGTGGCAAAAAATTTTGTCGTCAGTAGTAGAACCTCCGTTACTGTTATTATTACGCATTGGTAATGTAGTACCTGTAGTCATATTTGTCACCGCCATATTCGAGTTAAGAAAGCTACGTCCGCCGAGTCCTCTACTGCTATCGTTTGAATTTCCGAATGTACTGTTGTTAACGTGCCCACCGCCATTAAAAGAAGTTCGAGTGCTGGAACTCGTGCTATTGAGTGTTGTGTTTGTAGTGGTTCTCCGTGCTTGGTTACCATTTCTTTCGTCGCCGCCACCAAGCCAATTATTTAAAGTACGTTGACTAGGTATGGCGGCAGTGGTGGATGCGTTTGTACCAGCATTCAATCTCGCAGGCGGCGCATTTGGTCTCACAGGAGGCACATTTGGTCTCACAGGCGGGGCATTCGGTCTCGCAGGAGGCGTATTCACTAAAATATAAAACTTACAAAGAGCAAAAAAGCACAGTTATGTAATCTTACATTTACAAACAGAATCAATTTTGATGTTCAAAGTTTCTAACACAGTTAAATCACAGCCACCAATACACAAAGTGTTCGGATTCGACTCACCAGGAAAGGGATTTTGCCGAAACTTAATTTTCAGTTGCTTATTATTTGGTCCACACTAAAAACAAATTTTTATTCTACATAACAAAAGAAAACTTTAAATTATACAAGGGTAAATCACCAATGAAAAACGCGTACTCCGTAACATCTATTTCCTTTTCACTAACATCTGCCATAGATTCATAAATATTTATGTAACCCTAGGTTGGGTGATCAAATTAAAGAGAAACGAAAACGTAACGCGTATGAATGTATTAACTAGTTTCCAATACTGTGAATTGAAAGTAAAAATATATTACAAATTATCTCCGAAAATATCCCCACGTTTCCTACTCCTACTTTGTGTACATCAAATCCTTCTTGTGATTTACCCTTCAATCATAAACTTACATTTCTACAACTGTTATTCGATACTTCGATAGTTTCTATATTGGCGGAAAACCAAATAGCGTTTCTGCATGCTGGGTAACCTGAACACGTTATATATTTTCCTTCGCCATTCTTACGATCGCGAATTATCATATCGTTACCGCACCTAGGACACTTTAAAACAGGCTTGTGATCCTGTTGGTTTATCACCTGCGCCATGTCTGTAGGTGTAGGTTGAACCCGAAGTCGAGCACCTAACGTCCTATCTATCTTAGTAATATTTTCCAGAACAGTTATAAACACAGCCTTATATTTTTCAACTTGTTCGCGTCTTACTACATCCGCACTTTTACGTCCGTCACATATGAGTTGTAAATCTTTTTCAAATTGTGAACGTAAACTTGATTTTGCTAAGGACACTTCTAAACCAATGTTATTGTATCCTTCAACCAAACCCATTCCTAAAGTTCCAGGCACAAAATAAATATTATCCTGCATTGCAACATATTCTCGTGATTTTATCGTTTCGATATGATCTGCATGTGTTGCATCGGTGCCGATTCCATGTTTATCCATTAATGCAATCAAATCTGCTTCAGTGAGCAACTTTGGTTTCGTTGTTAGACCTTCACTCTAAATCAAACGAAAAGCTATAACTTTATCCTGCATAAATATAATATAGAACACAATGCTTTTGCTGTGAATTCACCTGGCTTAGTGAATAGTCTTGAGGTAAATAATTCGAATGTGCAAAAGTAACTTACCAAATTAAGTGTAGTAGGAATAAAAGTATCGCCATTTTGATACTGATGAATTTCTTTTGCATTCCACTTCTCGTATGTGTATACCTCCAAGTAATTTTTCTCTAAAATCAGCAACCCTTTTGCAACAAACTTTTCATTCGATATGTCTACATGAACTACCGTTTCGTGACCCAGTGCATCTTTACTGACACATGCCAAAAAATGTCTGACGATGTATTCGTAAATTTTTTGATCGTTTCCGGCTAAATTATTTACGTATTTAATTGGATGTATAGGTGGATGGGCCTTTTATAAAAACAAATTTTAAGATAAATGTAAAATAAAATCTGAATGATTTTACCTGATCTGATTTCTTTCCTTGACGTGGATTTGGTCCTCCGTCCGTGAGAATTCCTTGAGCAAAAGGCCCCCACCGATGGTCGTGAAGCTGTTGTTCAATTAATGGAACGAGATTCAATTCCTTAGGGAATATATTGGTTTCGGTACGAGGATAACTAATAAACCCTTGAGTATACAATTTCTCTGCTATTTTCATAGTATCTTTCGCATTAATTCTTAATTTCCTAGACACTGTTTTTTCTAATTCTACCGTATCCAAAGGCAGAGGTCTCCACTTACTTTTTGGTTTACTTTCGACAAGTTCAACTGTTGCTAGTGGATTTTCTTGACAAATATCCAAAATACCTTCCACCGAATTTTTATTAAACAACCTCTCCCTTTTCCAACTGTAATCTACCATCAAATCCTTAATTTTGTGGTTCACTGCAAAACAATCAATTTGTTAATCAAATTCCACAAATTTTAACATTATAATACTTCGAATTTTCCAAAACGGTTCTGGTATAAAATCCTCCATTGCTTGAAACCTCTCGACCACAAATCCAAGGGTAGGAAATTGGCAAGAACCATAACTTATTAATTTATCGGCCAATGGTCCTGGAAAAACTTTTTGGAAACGCAATGTTTGCAACCTGGTGAAAGCAGCTCCTACAAAAAAACTTTCAAGTTTACCTTCAGTACAAATAGGCTAATCGTAAAGTATATTTCGTGTGAAAATAACTCGGAAGAGCACTCTTTTTACCCGACTACGACAAAGCCAAAAGGAAGGGTTATTGCTTAAGCCCTTTACTTTAATAAAACAAAGATTATGAACTAAATTATGTGCAATTTCTAAAATAGCTTTTATGTTCCGGAGGTTCCTCCAAAGATACCAAGGTCCTAACAATTTTTTGTGCAGAACTTTGCTTCGTTTCCTTAATACATCAAAAAGGAGTAATTTCTTCTTATAAATACTTTTTAGTTAGACAATGTTTTCAACCCTTTAACTACTGGTATATATTCACGAAACCGTTCGTCGAAAAGTAAAAATTATAATACAAAAATAATAAAGAAAAAAAGAATTGTCAATAAGCGACACCTGTACCCGATGACGAGTTAATATATTATATTATATCATACAATTACAATTTATAAGATCTATCTATTGACGGCAGCTGTAGTTAAAGGGTTAAAGACACGAGAAAAAAGTACTTAACAAATTTACTTTTATCCCACTCCGAACCTTGTGTAGTGAACTTAGAGACTTTTTCTCGTGCTAAAATAAACGCATTTCCTAGTTATTTTCAAATCAAATCCCCTTTTTGTAATGTAATCTGGACTAAAGTTATTTTTAAAATTACCAGTTCTGAGATCCAACTCTTGTCGTACATCAACAGCATCGCTGACATTTTTATTTGGTTCACCTAAATTATTTAAGGCTCTGAATACGGAAGCACTGGTTATTTCAGAAAATTTTGCTCTATAAATGGCTAAGTTTGGTTTAACATCCTTACACACTTGGATAATTTCAAAACCGATATTTTCTCCCTCTCTATCACAATCGGTCCAGATTATTAAGCCTGCACAACTACGAATTTCTCTTTCTAAAGTATTCTAAAAACAATAACTAGAGTTTATCGTAAAAGTGGTTTACTCGTTTATAGTACCTTAATTTTTATATAATCTTCAGAGCAGCCTTTCACGATCGGAGCGTCGAACAGACTTACTGGATTGCAAGATTGCCAATTCTTATAGTTTTGCACAAATTCTAAATTAAGAAGATGGCCAGAAACGCTCGTCATAACCATACGTGCCTGTTGTCCCATAACTTGCATACTAAACTCATATATTTTATTGTAGGGTGACAAGCCTTCGCGCTAGGAAAAATAACCAAACTTGAAATTACTCAAACTTTTTCTACGAAAAGGTCACTCACTCTAATTGATTGTCCTCTCGACAATAGAGCAGCAATATTTTTGGCTGCATCATTTTTTTCGGCAACATTTAAATATTTCATGATAGATTTAGTATTTGTTGCAAAATTCCTAGAGAAAACTTGTAAGTAGAAGAACCCCGTAAACATATCATCGAATACCAAATATTGTGTTTTCACACTTAAAATCAAAATAAAAACACCGATGAAGAACACTTTTAAAAATTATTTTGAGGTTAAGTTTATTCAAGTTTGTCGAGTTTATTATAAAGCAACGGCGGGTAATTTTCAAATTTTAAAGCAACGTTTACATGCAGCGTTTGCTTCAAATTCGCAAATTTTAGCAATTCCACAAATCGGCGCGATAAGATAATTCCGCAATGTTGTGGAAGCGAGAGCAAACTACCAGCCAACTATCATCATGTACCCAACTGTCAACTATCTCCCAGCAATGTGTCCATCAGAGACGATTATTAGTAGTATAAGAAGATATACTAATTATTAGCTTATTTGGTTCTGCTCGATTTCTTCACTTTGAGATATATATCGTATCCTAGAGATATTTTGAGGTGAAGAAATCGGGTATTAACGGAATAACTGCCAACACTAAAGTGCCCAATTCGAATCCGTGGAGGGTTTAAACTTTTTATTATTGTCTCCGTGCTTCGGAGGGCACATAAGACCAGGGTTAGAAGCAGATCAATTTTTTTATTTGAAATTTCAAGCAGATAGTTTTTTACTAGGCCACAGCTAGTGACGTTAACTTAGCCACTTCCGACGTTATGTAAATTCTGACATTCGGTTTGTCAAATTTCCGATGTTATAATTTGATCATTTTAATAACAATTTTTATTTATCCTAGGTGAAAATGAGTTCAGAACCACGAAATATTATAGACAAAACGTTTCAAAAAATTTTCTCTGCATTTGAGTCGCCTGCAGTATGGTTAAGAGGTATTGTTGTAAATTTTTTATAACTTCATAAGCAAGTGCCTCTCAATTACAGAAAAAGTGGTCGTTCCTAATCAGCAAAATTATCCTTGGTATCATCAAAAATTTCGTCGGGTTCCCACTATTGACCAATGCAACACAGACGATCCAGTGTGTATTTTCGAGGCTGAGTGTCAATATCAAAGAGATCGGCAAGTAGAAAGTGAAATTTTAAGTATTTTACGAGGACGTTTTGAAGACTGTGTCATGTATGAAACGCCAGATCATAAGGAAAAGTGCAAACCTCTTTTGGATAAGTACGAAGAGGCTTCGACTGAGTGGTTTATTAAATGTAGGTAGTTAACTAACAAATTTATTAATTTTTAAAAATGTGTTTATTTCAGATGGCGATTTAGGTTATTATCATAATGTACAATCGGCTTATATGAAACAGAAACATCGTATGATTTGGGAACGTCGACATGGTCCAGTAGGTTGCGGTATGAAGCAGTCTGAAGAGAAAAAGGCTTCATAATTCTGTATGAATGCGTTAGACAGATGTTAGTTGATTTTATCTTGTATTTATGCATACTTGGATTGCATAAGTTATGTAAATATATTTACCACAATAAACTTTCTTAAAGTTTACAGCTCGTAATTACTTGCACAATCATCACCTGTGATATTACGTATGACGACAGTCAAGGGTAGAATTACAATGTGGGTGCTCTTATTGAGGTCGGTGGTCAGAGATTAACCACCAATATTAAAATTGTGTCAAATTTAATTAGTTATCAAAGAATCTTCACAATATTTGTGAAAACGTACTTAAAAAATTTCTCCTTTTTTAATAAGAATACTGTCAAGTAGTTGCTGTATTCCATCCTTGAAATACATCTACTTTTATTACCCTATTCTGAATTGGAGACGAACTCAGGTTTTTAAACTTTCAATATTGTTCTTTCCGATAGTGTTGTTTTTCCGAACTACTGTAATTCAAATGACTTTTTGCATGGAAATAACCCAGAAACGAAATTTTGTTCATTCCTAAAGCCCCTTGAACAGCTTTAAATCGGAACAAGGGCAAATTTGTTAAGAAACGTCTCAAATAAGCAACAAATAGCTATTTATGCAACCTAGATGTAAAAGACACTTTTACCTCGTGTTGCATACAATTCTAATTCTGTTGCAAAATGATTTTTCTTAAAATTTAATTTTTTGAATTAGGAATATCTCGAAAACTGAGCAAAAAAACTTTAAGAAGTAAAGAAGTCCCATGCAAACATTGAGATCGGTGGCGCGCAAATTTATTTACCCTAAAAATAAAATCAAGTTTCTGTTGACAATTTAAATACCTACTTGCATAAAATTAATTATTTTAATCTAGAAGTTTTGTAATATCAGTTGCTATAACATTTATGTGACAAATACTAACAATTTTTAATTTCGGGTATAATAGTTCCACGAGGTTAGTGAGTTCTTAAAGAAGAAATGAGTGGTTCTGAAGATTCTGATATTGAAAACGATGCCAATGCAGCAATTTCGGCTTTATTGCCAGAGAAATCTAAGCAAGTATACAAATTTGCATAATATGAACGTTTCAAAACATGGTGTGATTCGAAAAACGTCAAAATAGTCGTGGAAAAGTACTTCTTGCTTATTTTGCAGACAAAGCAAAGGTTTTATAAACCTTTATTCAATGTTGAGACCGACAATTTTAATGAAGCATAACATCTGCGATAGAAAATAGTCATGGTAATTTGTAAATATTTATAATAATTAAAATTTAAATGATATTCAAAAAGTAGCATTTTGCAACAGAATTTTTAAAAAATTTATTTTTGAGTATCTCTTCTTTTACTACAGAATCACAAGTTCATTATGTAATTATTGCAAGTATTGTTTTTAATTATTTTAAACCGGGACAGCGCGTACGCAGTCCCGACTACCAAAAATAACGCGCCCGAGTTATCCACATTAGGGATAATCGCAGGGGTCAGCCCAATCGAAGTGCAATGAGAAGGCCTCACCCTGGGGGAACCGCCTTGTTGATCACGGTAAACCCCTACGCCAGGTAAGTATGCTTTTTCGACACCAAACGAGCGTTTATCTGCACCCAATGCAAAAACTTTGCCTAAATTTGACAACTGTAACGCCATCTGTTATTAGTTTTAATAGATTAAACGTTTAAAATTCATTAAATGAAAACCCTGGTTCTTGTTAATTCTCAATCCTGTAAAACTGAAAAATTTAATTTACAAATTAGTACTTTCGTAATTTATAATTTTATCAAAAAAAATTCGAAAGATCGAACCTGGTACTTCCATCTCGGTAATCAACCTCACATGTGATGCTTCAATGTGACTTGCAAGAAAACAATGTTTTGATCAAAATAAGACAATGTATTTATACAAAAAATTGAGCACACAACAGTGTTTCAGAATAGCTTAAAAAAATTAACATGAAGATTAAATCTAAATGTTGATACTTAAAATTACGTCAAATGCTGTTTAAAAGTTTCAAATACAAATATTTCATCAACAATTTATAAAAAAAATTGAACATCTTTGATATTTTTCACATGAAACACATTAGGAATATAGAGTAAAAAATAATTAAGAAAATGCGATTCCACATTTTAAACCATTATCGGAGATTTAATTTTGCATTAAATAGATATTTTTTAACTTTCCATTTTAAAAGTTGGTTATGCCTGCCTGCGTTAAATTTTAAAAATCGCAATATTGGCCAAGTTTAAAATAGAAAATCGTATCTAATTTAATTAAGTATTCCTACATGATTCACTCTACACACATAATTTACAAAAACTGGGAAGAATTATAAATGGCGCAATACTGACACTAAAGAGAAGCAAAAAAAACGGTGCCAACATAATTTTTTTGGAATGATTTTGACAAAAAAGTATTCACAAAAAAATGTTTATGTACAAATTTATGTTGAGCAACGTTAATTGTGCACTTACGTAAAGCTAAATAGGAACAATAAATATTACTGACCACATAAATTATAATAAAAATAAAATCTTCAACATGAACAATAATAACAAAACGTAGTATTTTAAACAATCAAATCACAAAATTGCGTATATTCGGAACTACTATAATAAATTCGTATAAAATCGACACACACGTTTCAAAAATGTAAAAGTACAAATACAAGAGACTTTTATAAAAGTATAAAATTAAATTGAAGAACATTTTTGTTTCATTTTGTACTTTCTCATCACATATCAAACGTTGAAAACGTTTTATTGAAATTTGCTCCTTTCGACGATGTAGCTAAAATTTAAATAAATTAAGTTAGGCTTTTAGTTACTATTATAATTTATAAGATAATAGCAATCAAACATATTTTTAAATTACGTACGTTATTCTTTTGTATTTTACATACATTTTTGTAATAAATATTAATTTGTTAAATTAAAAATTTCAAATAAAATAACTATTAACTTACCAGTCAAATGCGCAAATTCCGAAAAATTCAATTCGGTTTCAGATAAATTACCTTCCACCCTGGTTGTATTGACTCCTGAATCGCTAGAATCATCTATAACCAAAATAAAATTTAAATATAAAAATTTTACCCAAGAAAAACTCTCTTACCTTTGGCTATTAACTTATCTGGCAAAGGTACAACAGTTGGATGTGGAGCAGATATTCTGGGAGCTTTTATGTAAGATGTTAATACACTACGAGTAGGCGAAACTAAATCTTCCGTTGCCATAAGGACTTTATTGGCATCTACCGGTAAAATTGGAATGGACAAATTCTGCAACAACAAAATAAAAAGTTTACTAATAATTTGACACAATTTCAACGAATTTACCAAACTAAAATCGTAACTCGTTGGCGTAGACCACAAATTGGAACCCCAGCAATTCTAAAATACAAAATTGTTTAGCCAAGATTTTTTAACTTATTTTTAAAATCTTACTTCACTCGGTGGCGTGTCTGGTTTTGGAGGAGTGGAACGCCTACAATTTCTACTAAAGTAGCCCGTGGACGGTAAAGGCCATCCGTTGCAGTCTTTCTTTGTCTCGACTGTTTCGTTTAAAACAGCTAAAGGAAGGTTTATTCCGTAGGCCGCCAATTCGTTATTTAAATAAACCGTTATATCATTGCCACTTTCAATTTTTAAAATCACCATAAAGTTTAAATGTTTAAAAAGTTCCTCCAAAGTATTTGTATTAAATTCAGATGGACACAAAGGCTTGCCATATTTACGCAAATAAATACTCCCAATACTTTGAAATTTCATGAAACCAGAATTTGCGTATAAAATATGATAAATATGAGCTGCCATTATATAAAAATTTGTGAGGGAAACCATACCCTCATTCGATACCTGCACAACATTTTTTAACTCTTCAATTTGATTCATCAAAATTGTGCCATGAAATTTCGCATTAAATTCTTTCACAAACGTCGGAATATTTATAGAATGTGGAGGAAATAAAAGTAAGGACCAAACTCGTATCTCCAACATTGCAGTGTCAACTTTAGTTGAAATAAGTAAAGGACCGATACCACTATAAACAATCTAAAAAAAAATAATAGTTAAAATAAACTTCAAACAATCATTTCAATATTTTACCTCCACAAATTCGTTTAATTTTGTAATAAGTTCATCTAGATTATCAGACGAATAAGATTGTGGATTCAACGTGTAACCAAAAGTGTGCTTGTAAACGGTTGCCAATGCGTTCAAACGCAACACCGACAAGCGAGTCTCTTTTAATAACATCTGAATTTGTGCGCCTAAGACTCTCAGAGCTAATGGTGATTTTAACTTTACTTTTCGATCAACATCAAAAGTGCCTTCCAACTGAAAAAAAAATAAATTAATTGTCTACAAACAATTCATGTCAAATTAAATTAAGAGAATCTTAAATTTGTTTTCCAAGCTTTCCATTACTTTTAAGTGTCTATTAATTTAATTGGGAAGTATTATTTTATTATTATACAAGCGGACCCTTCTTGGTCAATTCATTTTTTATAGTCCACCAATCATAGCCTATAAAAAGCAGTCGAACGGTTACATGTATTGGTTATACCGGGTGCTGAATAAGATAGCCGAACATAGGAAATTGAAAGTAAAGGTTAGATGAAATCTAATGCTTTTATCATACGTAGTTTATATTTCTGCATTATTTTTGTGTCTTTCACTTTTTCTCAAAAATAATTAGGGAAGCAGGAATTTGCATAAATAAGTTTTTACATGTTAATTTCCTATGTTCGGGTATCTCATTCAGAGCTCGGTATTTATATACTACTAGCTGGATACCCGGCTTCGCCCGGGGTCTCATTAAGAATAAAATATTTTTGCATTAATCTGCGTACTCGAAGGTTTTCCAGTCTTGCTTCCCGTTACTCGTTTGTTTCATACGAACGGACTTCGGTAGTGTATACTTGAAGGTTTTCTACACGTTTTCCAACAGTAATTCAGAAAAGGTCAACTGTTATTCAGAAAACGGCAATTGTAATTCAAATTTGTCAATTAATTAATATTCAGAAATTGCCAACTGTAATTCAGATTTGTCAATTCGCAGGGCGGCCACCAGTTAAAGAAGTTACAGGGATTGGGTGAAATAATAGCATTGCAATGTATATTTCCGTTATATCACATTCAAGCAATCCAAATTTAGTTATAATATCCTTGCATAACTGGTGAACGTGAACGTCTCAGTTAATTCAGGTAGAACCAGATGGTAAACATTGAGAAACTGAATATAGTTACATCCAAATTATTATAGTTAAATCAAAATTATTCAATTATCTCAAAAAAGTAGTTTTAGCAAGTCCAAGGTTCCGGGGCCCCTTGAGCTCTGGGGCATCGCCCCGCTTTGCCCTATGATAGCTACGCCACTGCCGATATGTAAATTTTATTGAAGTTTTGAAAACATCTGCTGTAATTCACAATATTATCGCCAGATAGTATCACTAAAATGTGAAACGTATAGTGACCTTAAGGTAAATAGAATAAATACCATTTACTTTGCAACGATTTCATATCAAGTCAATGTAGTATTATCGATTTAGTTGTACATTCCACAAATTACTATAACAGTGCCATCATCCTTAGTTAAAACAACTTAGATTGAAATTTTTTAATTTTTAGTTAGTGAAGTTCTAGAGCCGATTTTACAGTAGTTGGATAAATCTGGAATAACGTTAACCAAATATAACGGTTGTTACCAACTACTGTTATACTGAAAATAATGTTACACCAAATTTATTCAACTATTGTAAAACCGGCTCTTAATAGACAAGGTTTATTTAATGTCTTCAGTTCGATTTTATTACATCATCCTAATCTAAGCCATCGCAAAAGTTGTTTTTGATTTATAGCCAATATTAATACTAGTTAAAGTAATTTTAATATTATAAAGGAGATCGAAATTCTATTTAACCTATTTTCTGATTGAAGTCACTATTATTTTAGAACTTAAGCATTTCATTTGTATAGTTTGTTCAGTAGCAATTTTTGAGATAGCAAACTGAATTGTCAACTTCTTACCTCTCCATGTAAGAGAGGAGATTAATCAAAGTAGTTTGAATAAAAACGAGTTAAGTCATTTCAGTTTAAATCTAACTTAAGGCTAAAATCGAAAAGGTATCTACAGCTTATGCCGCTTTCTCTCTGATATCCAAAGTGACCCCTTAAAGTTGCCTACAGATACGAAGGACCTATAGTTTAATGCAGATTCTAAATCATAAAATGGTATACATTATACACTTCAGCTTAACCCTTTCAAGACGGATTTTTGTTTTCTTTTTACGTATTCAAGTAATGAATATTATTTCAAATAACGTCATCAGAGAGTTATTCAAACAGTTTGTAATTTTTTCAGAATTTTCCGACATGCCTCATTTTGAAAAACAATTTTTATTACAATCTATCGGGACATGAGACAGTATAGCCCATTAGACTTAAAATAATACATAATAAATTCAAAAATTTACAAAATTTATGTAATTACATTGATAAGGTGTAAAACTAAATTCGTTTTGGAATCTATTGTCCTGTTTAGTCTCGAAAGGGTTAAGGGTAGATTTAATTTAAAATTTAATATTTCAAAGATGTTGCCAGCATCTTGTGAAGATGACACTGTTAGAAAACAGAAAAGAGGCGATGTCTAATAAATTTTTGTTAATGGTTTTTGTTTGTTTGCTTACTCAATTTACAAACAATTGGTGAGGACACACCCCGTAATCAATTAAATAAAAGTGTTTCACACGTTTGTGAATTTTTAATATTTAATAATATAAAAATTATTTGAAAATTTACCTCAACTGTTTCGGGAATTGATTCAAATAATTCTGCAAGTTTTGCAAATCCATAATCAGACACTTTGCACTGACGACCAAAATGATGATGATATGCAGGAACAAATTTGTTAAAAAGAATGGAACAATTTGGAGCGTGTTTCAACAATTGAAAAACCTAGAAACGCTACAATTTATGATCGCACAAACAAACTTGTAAGAGTAAAGTAACCTCAGCTGCAAACTGTTGGGTTTTTTGCATCTCTTCTATTGTTTGTTCTCTCTTTGGTATAGCAATGGTCACCAAGTTATTACGTTCGCTTATAACTATAGTATTCTCGGGCACCTCTTCCAACAAATCTTCTAAAATGCACAATCCGTATTCGACTGGATTAAAAGATTTGTGCATGACTTTCTTATAGGCTACAGGAAATTCACACAGGGATACTTGTTTTGATATTTTTAATACTCTTAGGAGATCAGAAGTGAAGCGTCTCATTTGTGCGGAATGAGTAAGCGTTATTGTACGTGCAGTTCCGGAACCTAAAATCTATACAAGCAATTTAAAAATGGAACTAAGGCTGGACAATATTGAAAACAATATCGATATTATAATATATAGAATTATACCGAATATTTACTGAAAATATTGATTTATTTAAGACACAAAATAAACATAAGGTGTAAAAAAAGTACACTGCGACGTTTCGTCTGAAGCGTTGCAAAAACAATAAGATAGATTTTTAACAATCCTTGTAAAATATAAACGAAACAAACGATTACTTAGTCAAGAGTTTTTCTTTAAATTTCCTGACGTTCCTTTAATTCGGATATAATATTATATAATTCGATATTTTTTAAATTCAATATCAAAAAAGTTCCCAGCCTTAAACCAGACAAAAAGGATAATTACTTGCACAACATGTGAAATTGCTTCGAACAAGTCGGCTAAGCGTGTGAAACCGTAATCAGCGACTCTACATTGACGTCCAAAGTGATGATGGTAAGCCGGTATAAAACGACTCATCAGTAACTGACAACGATCGGTGGTCTTCAACAGATCAACCACTTCACGACACAACATGGTAATATTAGTCATTAAAGAAGGCGACACTGATTTGCTGTTAGAATCTGATAAAAATAAAAATGGATTACAAAATTTCTTAAAAAGCCTTGTCAGGTGCTATACTCAGTAATTCATGTTTTACGACATTTATTTCCAGAAACCAAGCAAAACATATACTTGTTCCCACCAATCTTGAAACATCTGCTTATGCGATCATAAAAAAAATTGATTTACTCATTGCGATTTCGCGTATAATAAAAATTTACATTTGGGAATTTCCGGTTTCTAACTTTGCTATTGGTGGAAATTTTTTTTTATATTTGCACGCACAAATGTTTAAAGATTGGTAAAAATTGAAAGTTATTTAATTTTTGGTAATAGTATTCTGGAAACATAAAACACGAATTATTCAACATAACACTGGGCAGTGCTCTGAGAAAAAAAATTTACCTTCAAACTCCATTCCATTCTCTTTTACACCTTTAAATTTAAGATATTTTAAATTTTTATTTAATGTACTACAGGTCAACTCGATAGCTCCAATACAAGTAACCAAGTGCTCTAATGGGACACCAGCATCATCTATTGGCAAAGGCTGACCAAATTCGCTTGAATAACACACGGGAAAACTATAACAAGGTGAATCGAAAATCAAAAACAATTCATCACACTAAAAAATATGTTAGGTACCTCAGTAATGGAATCCGACCCATATGACTTAACAACATTTGCCCAATTTTATTTGAAAAAAGTTTTAGTGAAATTCTTACATTTGGTAAGGTGATACATTCGGCTTCACCCCAACCTCTGTTTTCTAAGCCATTCGGACAATGAGTTGTGCAATATAATATGAAAGGCTGAAAACATGGTTTAAATAAATAATTTAGATTTCTAAAAGTTGAGTTTTCAAATGCGGGAATTGGTAAAAAAGAAAGCATGATAATTTCCTAGTCGTAGAGCTCGCATTTATATAAATACCACCATTAAATACACCATAGAATAAATCCCATATGTATAATTTTCTATTTTTGAAAATTGGAGCGAATAAATAAATGCAGCTACTAATATTTTTTTCATAGCAAATTATAGTTTTTTATTCAATTTTTTTTTAGCTTATTCGTATCAGTAGATATACGTTAAGTTAAGCAAAATATATTTGTAATAAAAATTTTCAAGTTATTTCAAAGTTGAGAAAAAATAATATGTTTTACGTTTATTGCTGTTGTCCAGATTTCAAATTGAGTCACCATGTACTATGATCAATGGCTAAGCTGCTGCATGTTAATAAAAGCATCTCGCATAATCAAAAAATTCTATGATTAACGGCTTTCACATATTATGGTATAACAATATTCACCCACACAACTACGTCAATCAGGCGTTGATTGGTTGCCTGACCTCCTAGTTTATGATAATAAACGTCTGTAACACTGTAATCTGTCTGTCAGTGGTGGTGCAAGAGTAGCTAGAGCCCGTAAGCAAATATACTTGTCTATTTCTTTTCTAACGGTACCTATCTATGGACAGCAGAAGTAGGGCCCCTTATGTTCATAATAACTTTAAGGAAACAATTAACCGTATTTATTTTAATTATTTAAACACATTTCAAACCACTACTTCAAAAGCTATAATGAAAATAAATGAATGTTGTTTATTTCATTTGAAAAATATATTATATAGCTTACTTTTACAACAAATATTTGTTACGTTTTATTTGTTTATAGATCATTGTTTATAACAAATTCGAGTAAAAATACAAATTTTCATACCGAAACTGATTTTTTAGGTTACAGTTTATTTTTAATATAAATAATATTATACCATTTCGTTTATAATCTCATATACTACAAAAACCGATTGATGATTTTTTTTGTCAGAATACAATTTAAATAACTAATTAATAATTTCAAATTTCCAGATATGCACTTTTTTAGTGCCAAAATAGCCATAATTTGGTCAATTCTTGCCGTAGGTGGATAACAAAAAAATTACATAGAAGAAAATTAAATTACTTTTCAAGTTTGTATTAAATATGTTTTTGGTAGGACCCTACCTTTCGAGGTAATAGCGAAAAGCAAGCGCAGAAATATACTTTTACACGGATTCAAGAAAACACAAAACTTTAAAAAAATTATTTCTCGGTTGACTCTGTTGATCAAATTGAACAAAGTTAGTTTCACATAATAGGTACTGTTATTAGCTTTAAGCTGCAGAGTAAAATCAAGTAAAATTTTAAGAATATTAAAAAAAAAAATTTAATTTCAAAATTCAGTAATCTTCGTGAAGAAAGAGCTCTAAAATTAGAGACGCGGAGCAGCGCTGACCGGGGATTTTTTCACAAGTCAAGGACACTTATATAAACATGATTGTGTAATCTAATTTGTCCTAAATTCAAGTCAATTTTTGAGGTTTTATGCTTGTACTAAGAATATTTCATGTGAATTTCAATCGAGTGTCTATATTTTGCAAAAGGTCGTGAAGAATAACAGGACAGTGGCAGAACAATACTAAATTATTTAGTAATTCGTCATTTATTTTTTCGACTTCTACTCCAAGGCGCGTAAAAAAAAAGAATTTATGTATACAATGCGTGAGAAAATCTAACGCTTGTAACAACCAATAATTGTTGGTTTCTTTTTAAAAACGTATCCGGAATTTTGTTCGACAACATTTGTTCGATTAGCAGTTATTCGACTTAACATTTATTCGGACGAGCATGCTTCTTAATTAATTTGAGTTCGTAAAAATAAAAAAAAAAAAGTTAAACTATAAAGAACATCGTAAGGATCATAATATATTTGCATGAGAAATCTATATTGTGCAAGTTTCCCATTGGTAATTTACAAAAGTGAAAAGTAAATTTTTTGTATAATTTCAAAATACAGTAGACACATGATACCATTTGGCAAATGTAAATATGTTTTTTTTATAAACCTCCGTATATTGTGAACACTAATTTTTTTCTAATTTTCTGCCTCAGTAGGTGTTTCATTTTTTATAATGTATATAGTATTAGTTAATTTTGAGTATTCTGTTAGATATACAATAGAAAGATAATGAAGAAGCAAGATTTTGTTTTGATCACGGTTTTGAGTGTCTACTGTATTGATTAATTTACCTCCAGTATGCTTTCATCAGCACCTTAACATGCATTTGGAAAATAAACTAAATTATTCGATATTTAAAAAAATATATCTATGCTTACATTATTAATTTGTAATGGAGATGCAGTTGAAGCTTCAGATGTTAGTGTAATCATACGCCCTCCTTGGCCGTCAGTTATTTTACACACATCTTTCAGTTTATTGACCTCCGACAATGAGATGGTGCAATGGTACCGTGACTCAACCAACTCAAAAAATTTAAAAAGTGGCATGCGATTCCCTGGTACTTTCTGAAATTAAGAAACCAACATTTACTAAACAAGTACAATTCGTGCAAATTTCATTTTAAACTTTTATTTTGTTATCAGTGTTCGCTTACTTAGTATATAGATCAGGGTCCAACTTAGGAACTCAACTCATTACAAGAAGCTCTACTAAACGTTCTCAGATCGGCCTAAGTCTTTCATCATATTAAGCAACTAAACATTTACGATTTTGGAAAAACTTACTTGTAATAAAGCCACAATCATAAAACGTAACTGATCTGGATCGGAATTAGTTTGCGAATAAGATATGGTTACACGTTTGTTCCCTAACCACTGGTGGTGCAACTGTGAAATTACGAATTGTGCTTCTTGTTGACTGCCAACTTTAACTGTGGCAATCGGTGAACCATCGGTTTGTGTACTTATAGTCATATTCAAAACCATTGCATATTGCTTCAACATATTCAGTAAAACATTCCGTAATTCTTTTACATCAATTGACCCATCCAAATTGGAAATGATCAATTCAATCGGCGACGAACTTTTACTTGGCGTTTGATGTACCTAGTAAAAATTGTTGTTAAGTCACCAAGACAATTGAGACACAAAAGAGTTTACTTTTGAGTCACAAACATCTCCGTTTATTTGATTAAAAGACTGGAATTGATGAGATCCCGCACAGCTATTTGACATCATCGAGCCATTGTATGAAGTGCTTGCAAAGCCGCTACCTCGAATTGGTCGGAACATTGATTGAGAATTTAACAAGTTTGGTGTAGGATACATCTGCTGAAATTTTGATAAGAAAAGCTTTTAGTGGCGATTTAAAACTATAAAATAATTTATAAGTGTTTGCCCAATCAGTTTCGCTCTCCCAAGTGATCACAGTTTGAAAAGGGAGATTATACAAGCAAAAAGATGCTCGACAACCTCAACCTTAACTAACTCAGACTCGGCTTATGTTTATCATCATAAGGAATGTTCACTTTAAAATTAAAAAAAAAAGTTTAAAAAACTTACTTGGTCTGTTTCGGTAAACCATGGATTTCTGCTAGTTGAATTATTTGCATTATATGCTGTGGAGGTTCCAGAGGCATTTTGTAATACATTTGTTTGAAATGATGCTTCTGGATTGCGTGTTCGACGACCTAAATTTTAATATAATTATGTTACATAAAAAAATATAAAAACTTTCATACCTGCATAATTTCTGAAAGGTGATTCTCGGGTACTTACGGGGTTTGACACCGAAATTTTATTTCCGTGCAACTTTTCGCCATCAAGACGTTTTTGAGCTCTAAAAAGTATACAATCAGTAATCACGTTTTCAGACAAAATTTACCTGGATGTTAAAGAAACAAACTGTTTACCTTTTTTTGGTATATGGTTTATAATGTGGCATTTCCCTAATTGAGGAGGAACTTATAATCGCCAATTATTCAAATTAAATTAAATTTAAGGATTTTCCTCAAGAGAATCAATTTTTAAAAATGCAATAACCACACACATTTGCAAGCATTTTTATCATTTTATCTTGTGCAAGCAAGGTCACACATACTTGAAACTCTATTATCAAATTTTAATTTTATTAAACCAACTGGAAATAATTTGGTATTTAAAATTTCTTTTTTAAACTTGTGCAAATTTTTTTAAATGTTTGAATCTAACTTTTTGTATTTCGATAGGTTGCAATATCAAATTTTAGTTTTAATTTTTTGCCATCAAATTATGTGATAAACTAAAAAAAAAAATCAAGTTTGATTTAAAAAATTCCAACTAAGAATAAAAAGAAAAAATTACAATTAGAAGAAAATTCCCAAAAATTGAGTAATAGGCATTACAATAGGACCTGGAATATTAAAAAATATCCCAAATGTCTTCAGTCCTATGTTTTTATTTTACAAATTTGGTCACCCTACTCCTTCAGTTCATGATATCAAATGGGTGATTATAGTCGACCACAAAAAGAGTTTTTCTTTTCAACAGTATTTATTAGTGAAATACTGAGCGGTATGATATATCCCAGACCCTCCATATATATTTATAATATTACTTGATTTTATTAAATAGAAATCTTTCAGAACAAATGTATCTACACTACCGCTCAAAAGTTTGGAAACAAAAAATAACATTAAATTAATTTTAATATTTTTGATATTATTACATAATATTTTATTTATATTATATATATTATATTATAATTATAGATATATAATTTGATGCTTTTTTGCCATTATAAAATAAAATTACACTCAGAAGGAACTCGAAACAAAATGAATGATTTAAATTTTTGAATTCAACTTATTTCATATTGCAACTTGAAAAAGGGTCGTAAAACAAATATATCTGCAGTTTTGGGTATTTACTATCATAAAATTAAAATTAAAACTTTAAGTGCTCAAATTAGTTCAAAGTTCGCCGATCCCGTCCGGCACGTCAAAATCCCAACATTTGTTTAAATCCTTCTATTCAATTTTAAGAAAATGTGTAGGCGGATTTTCCGTAAATTTTTACATTTATAACTCAAAACTGATGTTGTGTGAAAATTATTTCAAATTTAAATCGTATATTGTAGTAAAATTATTAATATTATAAAAAAAATTTAAGTGTTTCCAAACTTTTGAGCGGTAGTGTATATGCCGTGGCAGTATACACTCACTAATTGCATGGAATACTCCTCGGGGTGTGAAGATTAATGGTGGGGTATGTGGGTATCCCTCTTTTTTTTTAAATTAAACAAGGTGGAACTCGGATGACCGCAGTTCTAAGGCTTCTATACATCTTCTTTCTTTCTGGATTAATTGTAAAGGAAACCTCGATTTGATTCATTAATATGAATTAAGTGCAAATTATTCTTAAATCGCTTAATTCTTTAATCAGATAATTGGTAATATAATTTTACTATATAAGAAAAGAAAAAATATACTAGATTTTAAGGTAGCTGAAAGTTTGCTTGACCTTTTTCTCAAATTCTATTCTATTTCTATGTTGGTAACAGTTCTTAAATTTGAAACATGCGGACAGACGGACACAGGAGCAGAACATAAAGCTTCCTTACTATACTTTGTATTATTATTATTATTCAACTAATACATTCTCAAAAGAATATCGCTATCTCTTTCGAGATTTACATATCCCTTTATTGGGGTGGATTAATCCCCGTATTACACGATATTAAGTACATCACTAGCATTTTCTCTCCTCGATCATTCGTCCGTTTCTTCCCCAGTCCGGTCCTGCACTCATATCCTCACAGTCTCGGATGATTCTTGGCCATCCTCACAACATTCCTCCAATCCTGCCTATCTAAGACCCTTTCCGCCCAGTCAAACCACGCTTTACTTGGTCCAACCACCTAATCCTTGGTCTTCCCCGTGGTCTACTATCTCCAGGTTTCCATAGAGTAATCACTTTTATCGCCGCTGCGTTCTCAGATCTCATGATGTGTCCCAACCATCTAAGGCGTTGTGGTTTCACATATTTGACAATGCTGAGTTTCACAAAAGAAGTTTAAAATTCAATCTAGGATTATAATAATCAAACAATATAACAACAATACATTTTAATTGTAGTAACTATGGTTATAATTTTAATCGTAGTTTAAATTCTAAGATACCTTTATGAAACCCACCATAAATCTTGTGATCTCGTGGTTCATCAGGGCCCTTTGTTCTCCGTCGCTCTCCTTCTTTGGTGCTAGTATAAATCTCATTACCCGTCGTTCAAAGATTCGGAGTTTTTCTTCTTCGTCCGTGGACATACACATTGTCTCCGACGCGTACGTGACCGCTGGCCTTACCAAGGTCTGATAGATTTTCATCTTTGTTGTTTTTGTTAGTTGTTTACTTGTCAATGTGTTCTTGTTTGCGTAATAGGCTCTGTTTCCGATATTTATTCTTCTTTTTATTTCTTCATGTCTTTCGCCTTTTCTGTTTATTAGTACTCCAAGGTAGATGAGACTTTCTACTTCTTCAAATTCGTACTTATCTATCTTGAATTTACGTTCTATGTGGTATTCACTTCTATCACACTTCATGTACTTAGTTTTTTTTTCACTCACCACCAGCCCCAACGTATACGCTTCTCTCTCTATTACTTCAAACATTTCTCTAATCTTTCTTTGTGATCTTGCGATCAACACTACATCATCTGCATATATCAGCATTTGTCCTTCTTTGGTTGTTATCAGACCTTTGGAGTTAACTTTTTTAATTATTTTTCCAATCAATATGTTAAATAGGGTTGCTGAGAGTGCATCGCCCTGCCTTACTCCGCTATTGTATTCAAATTCCTCAGTCACTCCTGTTTCTGTTCTAATGTAGGCAGTAGTTTTCTTCAACGTCATCTCAATGAGACGGATCAGCTTCGCAGGCACACCACCCTCCACCTGAGCCTTGATCAATTCACGCCTGTCTACTCTGTCAAAAGCCTGCTGGAAGTTTACAAACAACAGATGCATAGCTGTATCGTGTTCATAGAATTTCTCTATTGTTTGTTTAACAACATGTATTGCGTCTATTGTAGAGCGTCCTGTTACAAGCCCGTATTGGCATTCTTCTAATAGCGCTTTTGTGTGTTCAATTAAGGGGGGAAAACACATTAGATCATTCAAAAAAACGAATTTTTTTTTTTCATAAATTGTTAGGAAAACTATTCAAGAATATGTTCCCCAAGTTTTGATCAAAAATCTCAATTCGTTCTGATGTTATGAGCGGGGATATCAGAGCGTCTAGCAGGTAAAATGAAGCGGTCACTCAGGTTTCAAACGCGTTTATCTCGAAACTACATTTTTTCGCTTTGTGTAACCTCTAGCTCAAAAAGTTTGAAACGTATCATTTTCAGATTTGGTAGTTACTTTATTTATATAATTGTGCTCCATGTGAACCTAAATTTAGGCTGATATCACTATTTAATATATATTTTTTATTGCAGAAAAGTAATAAAAAGATTGCAAAAAATCATACCTCTTTTTTAAACACCTCTAAATATATGCAATTTTTAATTTTTTTGGTCAGAGATAGGTTCACCTAGAAGAGAAACATGTTATTGAAGTAATCTTTAAACCGCATTGATTTCAGATAAAAATTATGGCCTCCAGACGTTACACAACCAGCAAAGTATGGTAGCGACTTACGATGGGCAGCAGCTTGTATGTTCCATATTTTCAAAGAAAATGCTCCAAAAAAATTTAAATATTTGTTTGAAAGTATGAATAAAGTAATCCTAAATTTTGAATAAATTTAATTGAGTCCTTACTTGTCAAAAAAAATCATGAAAATCAGTAAAAAAACGTACGTCTAATGTGTTTTCCCCCCTTAATCGGCTATGTATTATGTTGTTAATATCTTATACGCTGTATTAAGTAGCGTAATGCCTCTGTAGTTTCCGCATTCTTCTGGGTTGTCATTCTTCTTCAATGTTACTATAACACCTTCGCTCCATTCCTTGGGCATCGCCTCCTTGTTCCGAACCTGTTTTATAAGCTCGGTGATTCTTTCACGTAACTTGCCGCCCCCGTACTTGACCAATTCCGCACAGACACCGTCCGTTCCTGGGGCTTTTCCGTTTTTCACTGCGTCTATTGCCTTCGTGATTTCGAGGTGGGTTGGGTTTGCTATTTCCTGTTTGCTTTCGGTCGCCTCTATTGCACTGGTATTATCCATTTCGTATTCTTTATTTAGCAACTTTCGAAAATGTCTCACCCATATTTGTCCGATTTTCTCTGTATTGTATTCCACTACTCCATTTTCATTTTTCATGCCTCTTGGGAGTATCTTGTGAGTCTTTTTCTGGAGTTTCATGAGCTGATAAAACATTCTTGATTTGTTTCTATTGTTGCACGTTTCTATCTCTTTCATCTTCTCTTGCATCCAGTTGTCTTTCTTTTTCCTATACAATTTGCTCGCTTCTTTCATGTTTCTTTTGTGAACATCGAGGTCTTCCTGTTTTCTGGTTTTCAACCATTTTTGTCTCGAGATTGCTTTTCTTTTACTAGATTTAATGCAATCATTATCAAACCATTCTTTGCTTTTCTTTATTTTCTGCCCGTACCCAATTTCTGCTTCTGCACCCTCTCTTACACTCGCCAGTATGTTGTTCCATTCTTGTTGTATTTTTGTGTTTTTGTTCTATTCTTGTTGTATATCATTGCTAACTTCCCTTCTCTCTATTTCCGTGTTCACTCTATCTTGATATTTTTCTCTTTGTTCAGTTTTTCGAAGTTCCTCTATTGCCAGTCTTTTGGTTTGTTTTCCACGTCTGTTAAATTTTTGTATCTTTAGTTTTATCTTGGCGATAGCGAAGCCTAAAATGGGTAAGGTAGCTAATTATAACTTGCTTACAGGGATACTCACTTCAAAGACCCCCCCTCCCCGCTTCAAGTCATGTGGGGCTCTTAAGTGCAGTTTACATGATATTTTTATAACTTTATATTTTAGAAAGAAAACACAGTGTAAACTTTGTTTTATGGTTTCTCCTATGATAAATCTTAAGAGAAATGATGTAATGTAAACTGCACTTTAGGTTAGATCTTAGTGAACTTTTCCTAGTGATTTTTTTATTAAAATATCTCTCGTTGTGGGTGGTACACATAAAGAATAAGGTTTGAATTATTAATAAGTAGATGCATTTTTTAAATTAATTTTTTGAATTCAAGTTTTTCAGTTTTTAATTTTAGTAAGAAAAAAATTCTATTTATCTATTCTAGATAGGCTGTATACCTATTTTTAAATAGTAAATTTTTTTGACAATAAATAGTTAACATTAATAATTTGTAATTCTAATTGTATTTTTGAAAAAATGTAACAAACGGAACAGTTTTTGAAAAAAGTAACATTTGGTAATAAATGTAACTGATTCCGATTTCATTTTTAGTTAATTTGTTTCAAAAAATTGATAAAACCTTTAAATTTATAAATGTCAATAAAATCGCTAACCAAACAATAAACAAATGAATATCAGATAACTGCATATTTCTGCATGCAGAATTTCAAGAATCAGAATCTGTAAAAAAATAATTAGATACGATTTATATAAAAATGAAGATGATAATTGAGAAATTTATATTTTAAGCATTCCATTTATATTGTTCACACTAAATAAATATTCCAGCTAGCCCACTAAACCAATATACCAATTAAAATTTTTTAGACCAATTTTGTGTTAAAAAATAACAGGTTATTAATTTACCTTAATGCGAAATCATGAGTACAAAATCGTATTATAGCAGTTCCAGTGTCCTTATTAACACCCATGACTTTTCCACCACAATTATTTGTAAGCATATTTAATTTCATCTTTATATGTCTTTTATCCATGTCATTACGTACGGGTAAGTTAAAAACTATTAAATCTGCTTCTTGTTCTTCTCTACTTAACTATAATATGACGAGAATTAATAATAGCATATCACAATCTTCTTATTTCCTTAACTGACCCTATTTTTTGTCACAAATGGTATACCTTCGGTGATACTTTTAAAATTATATGTTACGTTAGCACACAACATAAGTGCATCCGCTACATTAGAGTTGTGTATTAAAATTACTTGTATTTTTTTCCTATATCTGAGATCATACAAGTCCGCAGCAAAATTTATGTCACTTGTTATTAACGCTACGGCAGAAGGCGCTTCGTGAATTTCAGAGAACCTTCGTAATTGTTGTCTAAGTTTGTCATCTGCTGCATTTTTACTAGTTGCTGATATGTGTATTAAATTAACCTGCAAATAAATAAAAAGTTTATTTCTCAAGTGTCTGTGTAAACTCCACTTTGCAAAAAATTAAAAAAAAACAATCGAGTTTAAAATAAGCGTACCTGTGAGTCGTTTAATTCTTGTATAACATTTGCACTTTCTTTTTTAACATCACAAACAATTAAAAATTCTGCTTCTCTAAAATCGCTATAGAAAAGTTCCCTAATCCGCTGCACTACCAACGAAGCACATTTCGTCTTAGGGACTTGGCAGTTTTCTATGTCCCAAAAAATGCCAATTGGCATGACTACATCACAACATTTATGTTTCCTATAACTACTATCTTGAACACCTGAATCTACGACGTAAGAATTATGCGAAGACAATGAAGTAGGTGACTCTTGTTCGCTTGAATGCGATTCTGGTGATAAATTTATAATTCGATTATTAAAACTTATACAATTCGTCATAGGTAATTCATCGGGGGACTCGTGCAATTCGTCCGGAGACTCGTTTAATTCTTCAAATTGGCTCATTTTTACCAAAATAGTCAACACTTTAAATTATAACCCCCAAATAAACCGAAGCTAAAAAATTGCACTGGTATGTAAAACTATAAACTAGGGCAGATACACAAATGTAAATCTTTACATTGTACAACTTAATTACGTACTTTTAGTGCAAACCGCAATAATAAAATCTTAAAAATATTTATAACAAAGAAAAACTACATAAACAACGACTACATTTTCAAAACACTGACAAACAATGGTAGTCTTGCCAACTGCACAAGTTAAAATCAGTTAAAGTTCTTTGAAAATATTTACGGTGTACTGATATTGGCACCAGTGCAACAACGGCGTAAATTTTTAAAGTCCCACGCACGACAAAAAATAAGTTGAAATGAAGAATTAATTTAAAGCCATCATTAGGGTACAAAAGTCAAAATAAATATGACAAATTTTTAATTTTGATTGCTTGGTTAATCTGATTGGAGATAACCTGATTTGGAGAAATTCTAGAAGAGCCGGTTAGGGCAAAGAGGGCAGTTGCTGAATAATAAAAATGGTCTAAAAACTACATTCTCATTATTAACTGAAAATAAAACAATTTAAAATTGTTGTTCTCCCTCACATCAACAACCCTCATTTCATGCCTCATTTGAATTTTTGTGTGTTGCGCCACTGATATTACAATATAACCTAACTTTTCTTATTGACTTTTAGATTGTGTATTTGATCAGAAAATCTCTGAATATTTAAAATTCTGTAAAATGAATTCCGTTGTGAAAAACGTATGCGGCTTATTAAAAGTTGATAGCGCTAGACTGCAAAGTATTTGTAGGCATATGACCTATAAAAGTGCAATTTCGTTGGAAACCTTATATCCCGGTTGTAACACAAAATTGACCACACCACAGGTAAACAAAAGTATTCTTTCATACAACCACTGACGTTTTTCAATTTTAGCCTCCCCAATCAGGCGACAAATTTTCAGGTTACATACCAATTCATCAACTTGAAATAACCTTCAGCAAAAGCACCGGACCAGGTGGACAAAATGTTAACAAAGTAAATACAAAAGCGGACGTTAGGTTTCATTTACAATCTGCTAATTGGCTTAACGAAAATATCAGAAAAAAATTAGCCGAAGAGGTTGTATTTGTTGTGAGTACATCTAAGAAACCATTTTTATTATGGTACTTTTTTTAGTACAAAACGAGGATTACAAAGGAAGGATTTCTAGTATTTAGATCAGATCTTACACGATCTCAGCAATTGAATCTAGCTGATTGTTTAAATAAACTGCGTACTGCTATCAGATCTACCGAAATTGCTGAACCAGTACAAAAACCCGAAACTGCCGAAAGAATTCGTAAAAGGTTTGTTTTTGTAACCTGAAAGTGAAGTGAAAGTTTTCTGATTTATTTTCAAATTATAGGTATGAGGCAGCTATAGCCGAACGTCTGATTGTTAAACGAGAAAGATCCATCACCAAGGAGAATAGAAGAGCACCACAAGTTGATATGTAGATATACTAAATATTTTTATTAAACAAATAATCATTAGTTGACTCACCTTGTCCCTGACCTTTTATATCTTTATGGATGAATCAGAACAAAAATGGTACAAATGTTAAAATGCAAGTTATCAAATGGCTCCATGCATAATTATCGAGAATGATTAACAGAAAAGTTGTATTACGCCCATGTTCGTAGAACTTTGAAGTATCTGGTATCCTATCTACTATAATAAACTAACAAAACACGACAAATTATTTGTTGATTATTGACCATAGTAGAGTTTACATCAGTTTCTCTTGCTGAACTTCGAAGAGATTCACAAAAGTTGAGTCCAGTTTCACTTAGCATCTCCTTAAATGTGCAGGAAAATGGACGAATATTCAAGTACATCCAATTTATGTAAATAACAAAAATTCATACTTAAGGTGCTTTTATTTTATTGAACAATATTATATATTTATACAATGCCTAATTCCAAGTTAACAAAAAATTATTTTTTACTCAAAGTAACAAATTTACTGATGTCAAGTAAAGTTAAAAACTCGCTATAACTTGATTCGTTAGACAACGAATTCAAATATAACGTCGGCAACTCAAATCACTCAAAAATCTATAGCGTATTTTTAGTGTAACTGACACACAAAAATAAATTTCCCAAATTCACAATTAAATTATAACCTAAAGTAAAAGACTAAATACACACAAACTAATCCCTTTCGCGTTTCTTATCACTTGAACTTGAATGATGTGAATGAGAACGACGACTACGTTCCCGACTCCTAGAACGAGAACGATGGGATCGGCTCCTGTAAAATAATATTCACGTTAAAATACTTCAAGAGTAAAACAGCAAACAAATTTACTTGGTGTCGCGTTCTCCCCTTCCCTCGCCCCTTTCACGTTCGCCACGATGACGCTCACGTGACTTTGATCGGTGACGTTTTGAACGCCTATCCAATTCCCGCCCACCAACATATTGTTCGCGATGCCTTTCTCTGTAACGCTCTTCTCTTTCATAATCGCGATCTCGATCTCTCAAAGACCTGCGTTTATCTTCTTTTCTTTTTTCAGATGTCACCTAAAAGAAAATATTAATAAAAACGATACAACCCCAATTTGAACCTTACTTCCAGCTCTGAAAGCTTTTCCCTGATCTTAATAAAACCAAGATGAAGCTTTCCACCAAAGTGATCTGCAAGTCTTCGATCATTATCGTGAATGCCAAGGTAAGCCGAACAAACTTCGCACACCCGCAATTTTTGCTGTTGATAACTGCTGGCCGGCATAGAATTACGATACTCTTGTTCTGCTTCCAGTTTCTTCTTTCTTAGCTCATCCACTTCTTCCATGAGTTTCATGCTCTCGTCAACAAAACCTTCTTCACCAAGCTGTTCTGCTTTAGCTAATTTTTGACCAATCTGTTCGGCCAATTCGTGAACATTATTAGCTTTCACTGCAACTTCAGCAGTAAGTTCTTCTTGCGTTTCAGCTAATCTTTGTTTTGCTGCTTCCGTACGGCGATCACAATCGCCAATGAAGGCTTGGAGATGTTCCATTGCCTAATTATATGTTGAAAATAAAATACGTGATGCTCGAACGAAAATATTTAGCCACATTCAGATAGGAAATTATATGCATAATAATTATTGATATAATTATCATTCATCAGGTTACGTGAACAGTTTATTATTGCCAATTTATATAATAAATACAATGCCCTATCTGAATGGATCCTCCATCGTACTTACATCTAAATCATAAAAATAATCCTTAGCTGCCTGCGCCTTTTCAAAATCAGCTCTTAATGCCAAATCGTGTATCTTGGGACATTCTCCGAGGTCCATACGCTGTCAACATAACACAAACTGCCAATTTAAACAAATGAAGAACGTTCGTGTGTTGTTCTACATTAGACAATTTATTTTTGCTTGTACAATAAAGTGTCCAACATAAAACAAATACATTGCGCATCTAATTGACGACGATTCAATGCTTTGCCTACGACAACGGTAACAAAAGTAACACAGACTGTTTTTTTTTTCTACTCAAATCCCTCCAATTTACGAAAAGGCTAAATTACAACAGTCCAATTTGTTAACGCACAACCTTTCAATAAATTTTTTTTTTAATTAAACAAGAATTAGGTATGTAAAATATAAACAATAAACTTACAATCAGGTATAGCACAATTCCTCAAAAATGCAATCTGATTCTGAACGCCGCCAATAATGAAGAGATAAATGTCCTCTAAGTGACGAAAAAGTGTTTTCACAGGTTACATAAAGTCACAATGATTAACAAAATAAATTAAAAAAAAGTTTCTAAACGCACCAATTCTGATGCATGTCTTGATTGGCTTCCAGTGTTTTTTGTTTTTGTTTGTTTTTTTAAATTTTACAATATACATACTCACAAAGGCGGCTTTGCTTTTGAACAGAGGTCAAGATGTCAAGTGCGTACGTACGTTTTTCAGTTTACTTAATTAAATTACATTTTTACGTTTACTTCATACTCACAAAAATCCTTAGCTTATAATGTATTTATGATAATACGATCGATTGTACATGCATTTTGCGATTAAAAAACCGTGACACGATTTCTTAACTGTTTACAGTGTATCTGGTTCAATTTTGAATAACATTTGAAAAACGTGAACACATGAAAAATGAAAATAATACTCGAAAGTCTGAAGAGAGAAACAACTGAAAGAAAGACGTTAAATATGTACAAAGTAAAATAGACGAAAATGTGACGATCGCTTGCAATAGTATAAATGACAATCAAATGTTACTCTCGTTGAAATAGAAAACTGTAGAAAATATTACGGGAATTGTTTACTTTGTGAAGTATTTCTTTATATTTTATTATATACAAATTAGAAATTTTCCTTCTACACATAGAAAAAGTTTGAAGAACTCGAAGAATCTTCTGAGATAAAAATTTAAGCAAATCAATTGAAAAAAACTCCAACTGGACAAAAAGTTATTCTCTCCATAAAACTCTGTGTCTCTTTAACTGTTAAATAACTTCACTTGCGATTGCAAGGTTTTCAATCTTACTAATTGTTGTATTGTATTGTTTATCTTGATTAACAAAAGCAGTAAGCAGTAGTGTGCAAATTATGCATTAAAGTAAAAAATTGTAGATACGAAATTTAATAAAGCAAGTGGTAAAATTTAGAAAGCTGTTTCCAAGCATAAAAAGATACGGTTTTGGGAATACCCGAATTACATTATTCCTAGGTTTACATAGGTAAACCAGAACTTTTTCCACATTCACATCAAGAACGATTTACAGGATAACGCTAAACAGCAATAGATCATTAAATTTTTGTAATATGAAAATAAATGGCATAAAACACGAATTACTTAATGTAGCACTGTGAATAGTGTTTTTAAACTATTTAAATTTGAAACGATGCCAGACTGAAAAAATCCATTTCCAAGTTAATTTTACTCCAAAGGTACCTAATTGCTCGACTATCAACTTTGACAAAGCTTTATTAAAATTAACTAAACAACTGATTTGATGCTAAACTGTCAAGTCTACAAGCAGGTTTTTTAAAATGATTAAAATATGTATTATTAAAGGTAACACGCTTTGAACTTACATCAGTGAGGAAACCCTGGTCCAATAAACATGTAAGTTTGTTATCCTTGTAGGATCTGCGAAATAGAAGATGCATAAAGTGTTGGAAATAAAATTGCAATGAGATGCTAAAAAGCTGAATTAAAAATCAATTAGTGATGTGGACTGAAACAATTTTTCTTCCATATAAAGAACAAGATAGGTAGAAGATACAACAAAAAACATATAAACTAAAAAAATATCCACCAATTAATGATAAAATGAACCCAATAAAATATAAAGAAATTCTGCACAACTTAAACATTTCTCCACTTACTTACCAAAAAAACCGCACCTTAGTATGTTTTAAATTACATTTTATAAAATTCTACTTTTGTTGTTTACTATACCTTCCCTCGATGCAGTGAAAATACAAACATATTACAGTAATGAACAAAGAAATATCCGACACAATATTTGCAGAAAGAATTTTAAAAAGAACAATTAAAAAGGCATTGTGTTGACGAAAAAAACTTTGCAAATACTGAAAAAATGTTTGCGATCACTGTATGTCCACGCAAAACAATTAAAAGACAAATTGCTAAATGATATATTATTTTACGTTATTTAAACCTAAGAGTTATTAAATGTGATATAATGCTTTTGAATACGTACGTCATTGTACTTACAAAATCTAACACTTATCTTCAGGTTACAATAGTAAACTGACGTTTCTGAAAATACAGTTGGATAATTAGTCGAACGAATGATTAACTTCTGTCGGTTTTTTTGGTGTTTTTAAATTTACATTTATCCAAACGTCAATCTTTCACAAGACATCTTGCTAATATGAACATTTTAAATAAAGTAATAACGCACCGATCAATAATTCAAATGAATGATGTATTAAAATGATAAATTAAGACCAAACTTATTATAAAAAATTGTAACTCACCGTAGATGAAAGGATTTCGTGGGGGCAGCAACTTAATAAGAACGATTTGCATACTTTCGGATCGTTAAATCTTACTTGAAATTTATTACTCTCACCTAAGGATGGAGATAAAATTTTAGTAGAAATCAAAATTCAATATAACGCTAGTGACGTAACAAAAAATACTAACCATTACGTCCTGTACCCATTAACTGGTCTAGCATAGCACGCATTTGATCGTGAGCGGTCATCTTGTTTCGCTTCTTCGAAACGTCAGTTTTATTACGCAGTAACTCAAAATTTGTTAATATGAGCGTACAATTTTATACAAACAAATAAACGTTTGAGGCTTCAACGAAGCACTCGACGCAACTTTCTTACACAAATCCACACAAATCAATAAAAAACACCAACCTGACAAACAAAAAGTCACCGACAAATTCGCCACAATCGATTGATATAAACAAGGGGGTCATACACGTTCAAATTAAGAAAAAAAAATTATTCTTGTAAAACAAATTTTCGGAGAGTAGGTATTATTTTGGGTATTATATTATTATGTATTTCAAATTGTGTGGCTGTGCGCATTAACATAACCTTATTTTATTTTACCACGCTTTTAATTCATTTTTATTAGTAATTCTTGTCTGTAGAAAGCGAAATTAAAAATGAAGAAAGAGAACAATAATTACAATTATTGTTCAGAACACCGAAAATGCAAAAAAAGTTTGAAAAATTAAAACTAGAAATAAAAATTTTAACGTTTTATTAAATCGACACTGCAAATAATCATAGTTTGTACTTTAAAAAATAAGAAATAAAACGCAACAAATTTGCATCTTATTTGGAACGTCTACCAATGACGCATGTGTGGGGACACTGGGAGTAAATTTCCAGAAAAAATTGTGTCCACAAGATTCGGATTTCAAAAGAACTTTAAAGATTAATTATTTCCAAGAATTCCAATGATTTCCAAGAATATCAGATTTCTAAGGAATTGCAGAGATCTTCAAAGAATTTTAGGAATTTTAATTATAATTTAAGAGATTTCTAACAATTCCAATGATTTCCAAATAATTTTAGCAATTTCCAAGGAATTCCAGTGATTACAAAGGAATTGAAGAGAGTTTCAAAGAATTTAAGGAATTTCCAAATAATTCTAATTTAGAAGATTTCTAAAAATTCCAATGATTTCCAAATAATTCTAGCGATTTTCAAAGAATTCCAATGATTTCCAGGAAATCAAATGATTTCTAAATTCCCGTAATTTCCAAGGAATTCTAGTGATTTCCCAAGAATTCCAGTGATTTTCAAGAAATTCTAGAGATTTAAAAGGAAATCCACAAAATTCTAGTGATTTCCAAGAAATTTCAGAGATTTCCAAAGAATAGAATGATTTTAAAATATCCCCAGTGATTTCCAAGAGTTTCAAGAATTTATAAAGAATTCCAGTGATTCCCAAGGAATTCTGGGAATTTTCATGAAATTCTAAAGATTACCAATGAATTCCGGAGATTTCCAATGAATTCCAACGATTTTGAAGAATATCAGTGATTTCCGAGGAATACCAGAGATTTCAAAGTAATTGCAGAAGTTTTCAAAGAGTTTCTGGAATTTCCAAAGAATTCCAATGATATAGAAGAATATCAGTGATTTTTGAGGAATACATTGCAGGGCCGTATTTAGACTAAATATTCGGGGAGATTTAACGTTAAAATTTAATGTTTTTGTTTTGAAAATTTTTTTTGTTTTTTTCTGATTGTTTTACGATTGCAGTCGGACTTCCTAAACTTTAGTAATTGATAAATAATCTCTGGTGGGGTTCTAACTTCTAAAACTCGCCCCTTAGATACGGTCTTACCCACATGCATTAAAATTGCATGATTAAATTTTGAAGAGTTTTTATCAAAATACTTTGCTAGAAATCATTTTGACCAAAAATGTTAAATTTTTGGTTAATTATCCAAAATTTCTAGATTAAAACTAACTTTAAAAAAAAATATTTTTTGTAATTAAAATTCATATTTTTTCTTATAGCTTTTTTAGCTCTATAAAAAAAATAATTTTTGAGATTATTTAAATTTCTAAATTAAAACAAGAACATATTATTGAAAAATTATTAATTCAAAATTCGAATATTTTAAATTTCATAATTCAATTTTTTTAGCTATTTTGACTCTATAATAGTATTTTTCCAGGTTATAATATTATTTAAATTTTTAATGTAAAACCAAAGCATTTTGTAAATATGAATTATTAATTATCTATAATTTTTTATTTCAAAATTTAAATTTTTATAATTCCTAAATTCAAAAGTATTTTGTTTATATATTTTGGATTTCAAAACTTGAGTCTTCTTTTTTTTTATTTCTATAATAAATATTTTGTTAATTTCAAAATTTAAATTTTAGTAATTTCTACATTCACGTTTTTTTAGCTTATTTAGCTCCAAGAAAAAACTGTTTTAGATTATAAGATTATCTAATTATTTAAAATTCAAGAATTTTCCGCGGAGACCCTAAATTTTCTCGATGATCAGTAATTTAATTTTAAATATTTCGTTAATCCATTCCTGCGCATCAGTAGTAGACAGATAACGAAAAAAGTTCCAAAATTTTAATCAAAAAATTATTTGAAACAATTGATTCTCTCGTGAAAAGATACCTTCAGTTTTGGCAACCGTAAGCGATCCACAGAAAAAGTCCCCCTACCGATGGACCTACAGGCGCGGATCCAAGGGGGGTGACGCTACCTTCAAATCTCCGAGTAAAAGCTTTTTCATAATCATCAAAAACAATTATTTTAAAATCTGACTTTGCCCCCCCCCAGTAAAAAATTTCTGGATCCGCCCCTGCATTTAATTTGCATAGCAGACTCGTGAACTACATCAATGCTTGTTTGTTGCCCCACAAAAATTAGGATGAATTTCAAGATTCAAAAACATGTTTGCTTCTTTCTTTTTTTCGCGTTTGAACGTCAAAATTTTTTGAAATTTCCGCTCGCGCATTCCATTACTTTTCACCTGTAGCGCAGAGCAACGGCGCATGTCTTGTCCTCGATGCGATTGTCATTTTGTATTTGTGCATTTAGGTTCTGGAATTTGAATAACAAAAACTTAGAGAAAAACGTAAATATTTTCGTAATTTGGTGCGTTTTAATCAAAGTTTGCTTGGTATAAACAAAATGACAAGGAAAGAAAACGTGTTATCAAGAATGTGCGATTGATAGATACGAAAAAAGTTTTTCTTGCAACTTGTGCGTGTGATCCTTATGGGATCAAATAGTTCCAGTCCCGGGATGGTTGACGACGAGTCCAGATCCAGGTCACATTCACCATCAGATGACGATTCAGATCAAGAAATCGATTATGCAGCAATTTTGCAGAGCTTAATTAACAGGTACACCAAGTACGAACTTCGGTTCTTGATTTCGACATTGGTTGTTTTGAACTTATATTTCACAGTGGATCCGTTCACATTATTACACCCCATTATGATGACGACGAGCAGTACTACGGCCCATCATTACCAAAAATTAAACATAAACCCAACACTCAAATGCTCGAGGTTTGAATTCTATTTTTTATTTTTTTTATCATTTTTATTCTGTTTCCGCTTCTAATAAGATATATAAATGTTTCAGGCCAGCGAATTTGCTTTGGCCACCAAACAGGCTTCAGGCTCGGGACCTTCAAAGCGACGTATTAAAAATAATAATTTGCCTTCCATGCTGTTCAATAGAGAAGTGAGTATTTACACTTTGTCGTGATTTATCAAAGTTCGTTCAGATAAGGGTGAAGCATTGCGTTATTGTTTACTTCATTGCATCATGAATTATACAAATGACAGCTTTGTCTTCATCTTATTCGTTTTTTTTAATGAAATTTAACAATTTTCATTTCAGAATGGATCCTGTGCATTTGACGGTTTCTCTCATGCAAGCAGATGTAAAATAGCTAATAGGTTTCTACCAAACGAAATGTCAGTGTTGGACACCTACAATGGTAAAGCGTTTTGTGGTATTTATTCTAAAGACGGCGATTATTTTATTACCACCTCGCAAGGTAATATACAAAGGCGTAATCTAACTGACTCTTATTGTAATGCTATTTTAGACAGACAAATTAGGTTATATAAGTCCAACGATAATGGCTACAAGCTAATAAATTCCATACACGCTCGTGATGTTGGCTGGAGTATTATAGATGTTGCGTTTAGTCCCGACCAGCAACATTTTGTCTACTCCACTTGGTCTTCTTCGTGTAAGTTCTTAATTTTCAGACATATTAATTTTTAATTTACATTTTTTAGTGCACATGTGTGCAGTGAACGGCGACACTGATAAACAAGAACCTCTGTGCCTTGTAAATACCGGACGTCGTTTTTGTATTTTTTCCGTTATATTTTCGTCGGATGGTAGATTAATTTTAGGTGGTGCCAATGATGGCTGTATTTATGTATATGATAGACAACGAATTGAACTCCCATTTAGGGTAAGTTATATCTAAATAATTTTGTAGATGCAGAAAAACTAATTTAAATTTAATATGATTGGCAAACAGTGAAAGTAGAGGACTTTGATACTAATTACTTGTAATAGTACAGGATAATTTGGTGTAGTGATTAAAAAATTAAAATGTATTGCCATTTTTATGGTAACCTTTTACCAACCGAAAAAAGACACTCTGATCGCTAGACTTTTTTACCAAACAAAAAATATATCAAACCACCGGTAAAAAATCTGTCTTTCTTACCTTCTTGTAACGATTTGCACATCAGTCAAATTTCGTATCAATTTAGTTCCACAGTATTCACTTATTCGGAGGTAATTTATAATTCTGTGTACATATAATTTATTTACCATCAAGCAGGAGCTTTGTACTCGGCAAATGGGAACCAACACAAGTTTGCTCAACTATATATTATATTAATAAATTGAACCCGAGTGAGGTTGCTGATCAAAGGATTTGAATTAAGGAAAATGGTGAGAGACTTATGCTCGTACCTATAGTCGATGCTTGGCTGGAGCAAAATTTGAGCACGACTTAAGGTGGCAAATACCAATGTTATTTGGCCATAAGAATGAACGACGATTAGAAACAGAGTACAGATAACGTATGGTGCTGAAATTTGGACATAATATTATTTGAACATTTTTCAATAATACAGAGTAATTAGAGGTAAAAAGCATTTATAGTTAATGAACAAATAAATAAAGAAAACAGGTCTACCGAACGATTACGATACAGGCATACCATACAACCAGGCACCATACGTTATCTGTACTCTGTTTCTAATTGTCGTTCATTCTCATGGCCAAATAACATTGGTATTTGCCAACTTAAGTACAAAATTGATTATTTTTATTGATTGATTTCGTGCTTGAGTCAGACTTAAGTCCGAAATCGAGCGAAGCATCGACTATAAGTACGAGCATTACTGATCCGTTGGGTTCCATGCAAACCAAGAGGGTTTGCATTTTAGATCCAAACCTAGAATCATTGGTGTATCCTCTATTTTATCCCTTTGAAGATCAAAGCTCGGGAATTCACATTCCTCTTGAAGGAAGACCAACGGCTCTGAGAAACATTTCTTCTAGCTCAAGAATACGGGTTTCTCAATAATTGCAGTATTATGGCTATAAGATATCAATTCATAACTACTTCAATCTTTTTCTCTCTGCCGGTCAACTGACTCAGAAATATGTAGTTGATGCTCACTTTAAAACTGTGAAGTTAAGGACTGAAAAATATACCAAACTGATGGATCACCTGAATAATACAGCGTGGGTTGCTTCCGGCAAGAGCTGTCATCTTTCCAAAGTAGTCCGAGAAACATGGTACAGAACTATCAGGATGCAATGGCTATGTAAGAAAATACGGAAAGCCAGATTATTTTATTAGTATGATGTGCAACCCAAAATAGCAGGAAATATCGAATAACTTGGAATCTGGCTAATCTGCAGAATTTCAACCAGACTTAGTGGCACGAGTTTTTAAGTTGAAATTAGATGAACTGGTAAACGACATAACAAAATAACATGTACTTAATAAATAACGCCAACAGCAATTGTACATGTAATTGAATTTCAAAAACATGGTCTGCTCCACGTTCATATTTTGTTAATTATCAAAGAAGAAGATAAGCCCAAGGATTTTGATGCCATCGATAAAGTTATTTCAGCAGAAATACCTAAACCCATCGTTGTAACTTTCCCAAGGTTTCATGCAATTATGACGAAACACATAGTTCATGGACCGTGTGGAGCAGAGAACTGAAACTCCCCTGTATGGTTGACAGAAAATGTTTTAAGGAATTTTCTAAAGATTTCCAAGAAGAAACATTGGCAAATTTAGACGGGTATCTTAAATATTGCTGTTAAAAAAATGGCAGAGAAATAGTTCGCAATGGAAAGAAAATTAATAATTCTTTGATTGTTCCATACAATCCATATTTAAGTATGAAATTGAATTGCCCTATTGATGGAAAGTTGTGCCTAAGTTGAAAGTGAAATATATTTTCAAATACACCTTACATCATGATAAACTTCGCACTTATGGATTCCAGATAGATTAGTGCTCCCGATGAAGCACAGACCCTCTTTGCCTTTAAAATGTATGACCAATCTCATACTATCGTACAACTTCAAGTTCATCTTTCTAATGAACAAAGTGTGAATTTCAACGAAGGCAAATGGAGGTCACTGCAGAAGGGAAGCCACTCGCGATACTAATCTGACTGCATGGTTTAAATTAAATCAGGAAGATGAGACTGCTCAAAAACATTTGTATATCGACATTCCACAGCATTATGTATTTGACTAGAAAGAACGTAAGTGGAAGCTTCGGCGGTGGGGTAAGGATAAAATGATTTGGCGCATGTACACCATAAGTTTGAACGCAGACACTGAGCGAGAGTCCTCTTGCTATTTTTGACATCAGAAAAAATACCTAATCCCTGTACTTATTGTAGTCGTAGGTTAACTAAAGCAAAACTTGAGGACAACTTGTTTTGTTGAAATTGTTTATTGTGATTGGTTGATTTAATACTCAAGTTAGAGATCGGGCGAAGTATCTACTGGAGGTCTGGGCATAAGTTTTCTACATCAGGTTTAAGCCTGAAAATGACCAAAGTTGTCGAAGAAAGTTGTGGAAAATCGTCGTTGGATGGACGATTTTGTTCTTTCAAAGTTAATGAATTTTTACTTCTTTTTACCACTTGACATTTTTGTAAATAACCCAATTTTACTGACGAGGGGTAATGGGGTAATTTGATTTCTTTTTTAATTCTCATGCTTATACATGATATATTGCAAAAAAATTAAGAGTTTGAACTTATTCTATTTTACATGTTGTTTTTAAAATAAATTATTGTGAACATACTTTTCCTTTTGATCTAGGTGTTTGAAATAATTTTTTGAAATTCCAGATAAGATGTCACGAGTATGATGTAAATACTATCGCCTTTGCTGACGAATCTTCCAACATTATCTACAGTGGTGGGGACGATGGATTAATAAAGGTTTGGGATAGAAGAACCTTGAACGAATCCAATCCTAAGCCAGTTGGGGTTTTGGCTGGCCATTTAGATGGTATCACCTTCATTGACTCGAGAGGTGATGGTCGACATTTAATATCAAACAGCAAAGATCAAAGTATCAAATTGTGGGACGTTAGGGTCTTTTCATCAAATAATGCGGCAGAAAATACTCTAAGAGCAGTACACGATCAAACTTGGGATTATCGATGGCAAGAAGTACCTAGAAAATGTAAGATCAATATAAATTTATATTAATGATGATGTGAATAATTTAATTAATTTACAGTGTATAGTTCGAAACATAAATTGGACGGAGACACGTCAATTATGACTTACAAAGGTCACGTAGTTATTAAAACGTTAGTGAGGAGTAGGTTTTCACCTATGGAAACCACTGGACAACGATATATTTATACTGGTTGTGGGGTGGGTCGTGTTGTTAGTAAGTAATTTTGTTTTAAAATTAAACTGTTTCAATTCAACCACAATTTAATTACAGTTTATGATACTCTTACTGGGAAAATCAAGCGGGAGCTCAACGGTCACACCGCTTGTGTTCGTGATGTTGCTTGGCATCCATACAAGAACGAAATTATGAGTTCATCGGTAATTAATGTGATTTTTTTAAAATTATTTTACTACATGCAATAATTATTTTGTACAGTGGGATGGAGTAGTCGGAAGGTGGTCTTATGCCAGTAAAGAATTAATGGATTTGGAAGATAATGAACAAGATGATTCCGTATTTTATGGAGAAAATAAAAAGCCTCAGACGTTGAGAAGAAGTTTACGTATTGCTTTAAAACGTGAAAAGGAACGTATTCCAAATAGGACACCATCCAATCAATAATTTATGAAAAATTGTTAAATAATTATTAATATAATATGTTTAATTCTTATGTTGTTATTATTGTAAGTAGTATATTTAATTAATTGTTGATTATGTCATGCATCCATAAAATATTTTTTTATGTCCTATTTTTATAACTTTTAATTTTTTTTGTTTATTTATTTTTGGAAAATGTAACTTAAAAAATTTAAAGCAAATGTGATTGCAGTTGTGATAGTGTGATCAACTTAATTATGAGGATAAAAATAATTTTTGGTCGTTTGATGCTAATCTTAATTTTTTAGATGGTTATGTTGTATTAATTCTAAAAAAGGCAATAAAGTGTTATGACTTAACATTGTGGTCCATATTTTTCAAGTTTTAATAAAATTTTTTCATTAAAATTAAATACATTATTTTCTTTCCAACTTACCCAACCAAACAATCGGCACGTGAAAATTTACTGCTTTAAATATCAGTGGTTAGATTACCACTAATGAAATATGGTGTACGAGTGTAGGAAAATTCAAGATAGATAATAATCAAATAAAAAAATTTTTGAAAGTTTGACATACACTGGTAAAAATAAATTCTTTCCACGATCATGCGCATTAGAAGTTTATAGAAAAACCACTAACGGAAGTATGCGTAAACAAAAATGGCGGCCGTGTATTGTCATTTTAGTTTATTTCTATTAATTTTTTATTTATTCTGACCATTTTATTTTGTAAATCATTATTTAAATTATGTTAAATGAAAAACAACTCTTAAATATGGGATCAACGGGTCAAAGTTTAGATTCATATGGCGGAATGCCTGGTATGTAAATATTAAAATATTGTACTTAGCAATGTCCCTATTTGATATACTTTTCAAATATTTTATGTAAATTAAATGCTTCGATGAGGTTGTTATTGTCCCGATTAAGAATAAACAACGATTATTTAATTATTTGTAATAATAACAATTATTATTATCGGGTTAGTTGATGTTCGCTTGTGGATTGTTAGTTTATGTAGCACACTTGATGATATTACTTTATTTTAATAATAATGCGTAAGTTTATGCCGTATTCCACCGTATTTTACTTTACATTACAATATGTCGTTTGCCCTACCTTCATATTTGCTTCATATTTTAGAACTTACCCCGGAACAACAGAAGATGCTCATTGACATTCGTAGACGAAAGACTGAAATTCTTCTAGAAATACAGGTTTGTGTTTTGTTACTTCACTATTATAACAATATATTTTACTTTCGCTTTTGTTTTAGGTAAATTTTTAATTATTTTGTTTCACATTTGGAATGATGCACCGTCGGATCAGATTATTTTCTTCTCTTTGGTTCAGCGATATATGTAAAGGTTGGAATTTCTAGTAAAAAACATATCAAAACTATGTACACGTGGCCCCCTGTTTAGAAATAATCTCACAAGATCTAAATATGTTCTGGGCTGTTAAACCATAACATAGTTTTACAATAAATGCCGTTTCTGAGCAAACATTTAAAATGAAAAGATTAAGCAATTTGGTTAGCTTCATGTTGCGTTTTATTGTATGTAAAATTATGCATGCATAAAATTTCATGTAAGTAGTTATTGGTGTGGGAATAATGGTTTGACCTTTTAGATTAAGCAAAAATTGACACTAAACTGTTAGTAATAAAGAAATTACATAGCCTTGAAAATAATAAAACTGAAAACGATTAATGAAAAACCATAAAAATATTGATAATGATGAATAATATAAATTTAAATATGATATTAAGTGCATTTGGATGTGAAAAATCTCTTAACCCTCCAGTACTAACAATCGGTCTCACAGACCAACGATTTCTATTTTTAACTGTAAATTTAATACGATAACAGCTGAAGGACGGGGGGTTGTTAGTAACTTCAAATTAACTAAATTAGTACATCTCGTGACATTCGGCAAGTGAAAGCGTTCTTTTGTTCTTTATTTATAGGCAATATCGGTCTCACAGACCGACGTTAGTACTAACGTTTCAGAAATATTTAAATTTTTAATAGGTAATTGTTTGCAATTGGAAAATTTACCCGATTACTATATGTATATTTGTGTAAATAAACTATTTTTACCTCAAAATTAAACCGGAAAACAGGTATTTTTGCAATAAATACCTCTGTTTAGAACATGCGGTGATAATTTGCAATGACTGTAATGTGTAAATAACGGTGTAAATTGTAAGCGAAATATTTCGGTTATTCTTGGTGCGAAATTAGAACAATTCTTTTTTTTTTTAATAACAAAATTATCTTTACCCATAATAATATCAGTTGTCGTCAAATTTTAAATTCTTCTCCTAAAATTTTACTTTTAATTTGTTGGTGTTTATAATTTTTAATATTTTTACAGCAATAATATTTTGGTAAATAAAATGACTTTTTCCTTCTAGAATTAACATTATTATAAAGAAAAATACCTAGACATTTGATATTATTTCATTTGTGGTAAAAAAAATGTAAACACTGCGTTAAAAAAATTAAAAACTAGAATCGGTCTCACGGACCGACGTTAGTACTCGTGTTATAAAATGATATGTTAGTACTGAAGGGTTAATAAGATTTAAATGCTCTAAGCGCACCCGAAAGCTTTAAAAAGGTAACATAAAAATGTTGGAACATGAAAAACAAAAAATTGGATTGAAAATTTATTTATTCTTTCCATTGAACAAAAAAATTATCATAACTTTTTTTTATTTTCACTATTAAATAACACGAGGGGCCTGTTGGCTCCGATCCATAAGGAACGAATTAATGTATTGTCTAATACCGATTGTTGCTAGGATGCAGTCTTAATATATATCGATGGCCTAGAGTCAATACCTCGTAAGTTAAAATTTTCTGTATGAACAAAAGACTTTCGAATTACTTTTTTAAGCGTTTTGTTTTTAGTTTTGAAAAATATACAGAAAAATAGTAAAATTGCATGAAATTTTTATTTGAGCCGATAAGTCAATGCTTACCATTTACATTTTAAAAGTTATTTTGTGTAGATGTTGACTATGACTATGCTTTAAGTGGTTCATGCGAATTTTTAACCACTCTCACTGATAACACATATGATGTTGTTTTTCAAAGCCGAAATTGTTGTTGGTTTATTGGCATAGACGATAGACTTCACGTAACCCCACAAAAAATAGTCCACAGGCGTCAAATCACACAATCTCATCTCTCAATAAGCACTCTGAGAAAGCGCATGTCAACCATATTCAGTTCGTGCATTTTAGGTAAAGAAAAGTTTGAAATCATCAAACGATAGCGCCCGCCGCCGTTGACGGTAACGTTGCGGTCATGATCATCTTTGAAGAAAAAAGGACTACTTAAAGCTTAGTCGTGGTCAACATTTACACGAAATAAACTTTAAAAAGTAAATGGTAATGGATATGCATATAAATTTAATAAATTAACCTAGAGTCTAAATGGTCTAAACTTCTATCTCTTATAAGTACATTTTCGAGGTTGTGGCTATCAGGGAAATTTGTTGTCGCTGTGCTGTGGAAGGAAATTCATGGAATTTATTCAGCATTTTGGAAGAATTATTGAAATAATAAAATAAATTTGAATATTGGACAAATATATAATTTTAACATGATATCTTGTCGACGATATCTGTCGATGTGAGCACATTGGTATTGTTGAGTGTTTTACCTTCATCAAGTTAACCTTCTTCAATCAATTTTTTAACTTTTTTTATGACATACGTTTGGTCAAGATTGGTAGTCTAATTAAAAGTTGTGGTAGTTGATAGTTTTTCATAAGTAACCAATCAAAATTTAACATCAAGTTACCCCCTTTTTGTTCAAATATCATGTGCAGAAATTAGTCTCTATGTATCTGTTTATTAAACTTTTTAACCGACTTCAAAAAAGGAGGAGGTTCTCAATTCGTCTGTAGGTATATATTTTTTTTTATGTATGTTCGGGCATAACTTCTTTGTTTATAAACCGATTTTGTCTTTTGCCAAACATTAGATAATCGTTTGGTGATTACTAGTACCCTAATTAAAAGATTTAGTCGGAAATAATTTTGTTGTAATTCATTATTTTGAATAGAGACAACTTTGGTAAATTTTTTACCATTTTTGGATTATTCTTTTAGAACATTGTCTGTAGAGGTTTGGTAGTTCATTGTTTAGCTCTAGTTAATTAGTAAATTTAATCTTTGCTTTTGTGCAGGCACTCCTGATAATTTTCTGATTTCAAATTATTGGCCTAGAAGGTCGGTTCTTGGATCGACATTATGGAACGCTTTTCTTAGTAAGAACCCTAATTGGCCCATACGCAGAGGACATCCGGGAAACAATGACGACTTTCTTAAAGGCAGAACTCAGAGTAAGATTACAGAAGATCGTAGCGCATGAAATTGGTCCTTTCGGAAACAAAAACAAGGTTCAATACTAGTACCTTAAAATCAAACGAAATGGGAAAAACATCCAAGTGGTGGATCAGGTACCTTGGATTGATAAGAGACGAGAAGTTAACAATGCAGAATCACATAAATTATGCATGCTCAAAAGCACAGGAACTGATTAGCTTCCTACAAAAAATGATAAGAAGCAGTTGGAATCAGAATAATAGCGAAAACGTTAGGAAGATTTATTTCATGGCTTTCATCAAAGCCAGGTCTTAGCTTACGGTTTCTGCTATGACGAATGACAGACAAGATGGGAAAACACAGAGAACTGACGAATTATCTTCCAATTCATACCGAAGATAAGGGAACACTCTTAAAGAAAGTCACTTTTGAAAGCAGTCAGACTCAATCATTGGTAAACAATACTCAATCATTGGTAAACCCATTCATAGGATCTTAAAGTGCAGTTTGTATGGGGACGAGAGAAATAAGTTGTTGGCCTTTTATCAGTTAAACATCCCGCTGAACTTGGAGGAACTGTTCAAACACCTGCAGATCTATTATATCCGATTGTGGATGATAGAGTGGTGATGACATCAGCGGCAGCCCTGTTATGGACCACGAGTGGGTTGAACATAACTCAGACCCACAAGTTTGAACTGGCCGATATAAAACATCGATGGGATGCCATTCGCACCAATGAAATCTTTTGCAATCCTTCAGAAGCTCTTAGAAATTAACAATGAAATGAACCCAGTGCAAGGAAGACCTACCAATGGTATAGATTGGAAAAGTGGCACGAAACATGAAATGACAAACCGAAACAAGAAACAGCTTCTACGTTGTGATTCAATGCTTAAGTTAAGACCCTACCTAAATCATCAATTAATGAAAAAATTAAACCCTAGTCGAAAAAAGGAACAAGTTCTTCCATTTTGTAATTGGTACTGTTTGTTTGGTTTTTACTTAATAAATAAACTTTCTCTGATTTCAAATAAATTAGTCTCTATTGGTTGATTTTTTCAGTTTTTCTTACATCAAATGTATGGTGTAGTTGATAGTTTAGTCTTAATTAGTTAGGTAAATTGAATCGAGATTTTTTGAGTTGATTTTAATCCTTTTGTTTAACTCATTTGTTCGAATAGGCATAGGTTGAATATTTCGAGAAACAAATAACAACCTTTTTTTTTAGCTCTTGACGTCTTGTTTTAAATCGTTTTTTTACCGATGAAACCACCGATAGCGGTTTCAGGCAATTAATTTTGGGAGGCCAAGTTTGGTAGTTTAATAAAAAAAATATTAGTTGATACTTCAGTTGTAATCAGTTAATTTGATCAATTCAAATTTATTGAAGCATGCTTTCGTTCTTCAGGGAGGAATTAGTGGTTTTGGAAAGAAAAATAAAATTTTCTAAGAAATTGAATTATAATTAGTGCATAAGGAATTTAATTAAATGGTGGTGAGATTTCTCAAAATATTTAATTGAAAAATAAACGAATAGCCGAACATATGCCTTGTCTTTATCAAACATATTTTAATGAGCCCATTTAAAGCTTTTAAGTACAATTTTTTGAGAATTTTATATTCTCTATTTTATTATTTTATATTTGGAGATTGGAAAATTTATTGAACCAAATAAAAATCATATCAATATAACTAGGATGTAAACTGCTTATTAATTGCTTGTCTGGATAATACTTTCTCCTTCCGATTCCTTCTCTATAGCAAAAATCGGAACACTGAAGGACACCTGTAAGGAAAATGAGAAGCGAAGGTAACAGACTCTTCCTCTCCCAAAATGTGCTAGGTATCAGTGAAAACTAGGAATGAAATTGTAAATTATCTAATTCAGCCTTACGAACAGGAGACTTGGCAAGATCTTATTTATTTGAATATTCCGTTTCAAGAAATTCAAAGCATTAATTTGGCATCTGCCCTAATTACACAACACAGATGAATGAGGGTATTAGGGTGTTCAATAAATTGAAACTCCATAATGTCATTTTATGAACATCTTTAAAGCATAATTTTAATTATTTTGGTTAGCTCTTATTATATTTTCTTCACAACAAAAGAATATTAAATCAATAGCTTATTATATTCACGCACAGAAAGAACCATTAAATGCGTCAAGCACAAAATAAAATTCTTATAATAAAATTTTTATTGAAAACAGGTAATTAAACCGATATTGCTAAGAAATTGAAGGGGAGATTTTTATGTTGTCTAGTTGAATATGAAAGGAAACATATTCGTTCTTAATAAAAGCGTTTTAATGTTTCTATTTTGCTTTTTACTGCAGAGTCGGGTTTTATGAGAGCAAATTCTTTAGCCACTCAAATTTGTCACTTCAACGTTTAATAATTAAAAGAACTGAAGCAAACGAGATGTGTTTCGGGAATTTTTCTAATATTCCCATTTCCCATATTTTTGTTTCACTTCTTATAATTATTATTATTTAACCACTCCAAAATTGGAGATATCTATAAATAATAATAAAATTGCCTTTCCATGAACATCTTCATTTAAATTAGACCTCTTGTGCAGCTAAATTCCGTTGCTATTTAAAAAATTTTAATTTTGTTTTCGGAAAATTGGGAGCTGAAGAAAATTTTTATATAACCAACCAAATCATATTATTGTTATAATAAATTTTATTCAGGAATAAAAATGAAATAGGAATTAATTTTTGATTTCGTGGTCAAGCTCACCCTACCGGTCAAGGTAACCCCGTTTTACAGTACGTTATCTTTATTTTGACTGCTTTTTGGATAATCCTAAATTGCTTCTCTCTCGAAAAACTAAAATTTTTCTTTTGTATTACAGTTTTATCAGCAAAAAGTATTCTAATTCTTTCGTTTTATAATAGGGAAAGTCAATGAGTATTATTCATTGGGGAGAGTACATAAAAAACCTTCCTCTTACAGTAAGACTTTTATAAATATGCGCTTTTTTACTTTGCTAGGAAGTAAAAGCATTTATTCCATTTTATAGTATCTCGAGGTAATGTTTTACATTGCTGAACCACAAATTTAATGCTTAAAACAATTCAAAGTGATTTTGAATAAGCATGTTGGTTAATACCAGTACTCTTTGCGGTTTACTTTAGACACTTACATTTTATTCTGAGCATTAGTTCTACTGCAAGTAAAACTTTTAAAATGCTATATAATCCTTTCTTTATTGTGGAGAGATGGGCTGTAAGTGGTTCGTACTCAGAAAATTAGAATTTTAGCTACTTATAAATCTCGCTTTTTAAGTTAGACTATCCAACCACAACAGTGGATTGGTGTGAACGCTGATTGAGTGAGTAAATCGCAGATTTCACCATAGAATGTTTTAACTCGGCACCCCGCTGAACATCGATACGCTTTTGGATGTAAAATCTTGTTTAAAGTATTTTATAGGTGGTGCGTTTTAATGCCTACAGAGATATAAATAACGAAAGGAAAAATTTTTGTTCCGAAATGTAATTTGCATACCTGAACGATATTTGTCTAAATTTAGTTCCAGCGTAAATTTATTGTTTTATTAAAGTGACCTCTACGAGAATTTTAATAGATGTAATTACATAAATGTTAACTGTTGATCAGCCAATTAGACGGAGTTATGTATTTTATTGAATTTAAGTTGAACATGCACTTGCTTTTATACAATAATATTTGAGCAGAAGTGGTATTTTCTATTTGTATATCTTAAACAAAAGGAAATGTTAATGGCTTTTAGTTTCATCAAATATTCAAATCCGATTATTATCGGATATTAGTGAAAAGTTCTTCACGAAATATGATAATAAATCAATATTATATTTATATTATAAATATAAAATGGTGTTTGCTAATACGATAATTTTATGTTTTTGTATGGAAACATTATTATTTCTTATACTAGATACATATTAATTTCTGTTTTAGAAAATTTCGTACTGAACAACTGGAAAATCCAAAAATTATAAATAATGATCCAAGTTTTTTTAATTGAAAATACATGCTATTATACCTCAGTTCAAATTTAATTTCAATAAAATTACTTTGGGGACATCCTACAGCTCTGCTCAAACAACTTATTAAACGATCAATCGATTAATGTGTACAAAACATACCATCTACCATGTAACCACGATAACGTACTATATACTTAATATATAAGTATACTATCATTACAACAACTGAATAATTTTGCAAATAACGAATTCATTAAAAGCACACCATTATTTAGTAGATATTTAGTTACTTGGCGTGAGTATTTTTTTAGCAGATATACAAGACGAGTCTTGGAAATATCTAATTTCGTTTCGTTTTAATTTACAATATGCTCCGCACCAAAAGTGTCACTACGAATTTGATCAATTATAGCAGTTTTTTTTCTAATCAATGTTTTTAGCCATTTGTAAAAGAAAAATAGTTTAGGGTGACTTTTATTGACACAGTGACTATTACCGGTACAGTGACCCTATCATTTATTAATCTTCTATTCATTTTGTATTTTGCTGTTCATCCATCTTCGTGTAAAATAATCGTTAGAGACGCATAGTTTTTGAATAAAATATTACCTAACCATTGATTTTTATAAAACTTGGAGTTGTGACAATCCGATTGGATTACAGGTTTAAATAATTAAGTGGCGAACGTGATTGAATATGAAATTGATTTGTTTGAAATCTCCTTCTAATAGAGCTTTGTTTGCTCATATAAGTTAGCCTGCAATTTTAAATATCTCGGGGATTACCCACCAATATTAATTTAATTACGTTAAACGTTAGCCTCACTAAATGGATAGGGGTAATTTCGCTAAAATGTTTACCCAGTAAATGTATAATATTATACTTTTATAGATCAACAGTCAACCCTCCTATGCTGGTTGTTAAACCAAGGAAATATAGCTGCAGGTTGATAAAACCAATTAAGCTAGAAGAAAAACAAGTCGTTGGCTTTGGATTAACCATCCAAGACTAGCACAATTTAACATAAAAATATTATATTAATTGACAATATCAACATCACAAAGCTTTTATGTAAAATTAGATAAACATGGGTAAATTATATTGATTCTAAGTGGAAACACCTTGTTTTAAAGTATACATATTATATTTAGTTATGAGAAAAGGTCATTTACCCACATTTTCATTATAAAAATGGTTTTGTCTCCCCAAGTGCATAGTTCCTAGCCAATCTGCATTATCAATTTTTTTAATTTAAAATTTATTCTATATAAAGATAATGGTTGCCCACGTTGACGTCAAAAATTACTTAAATGCGTCCTCGTCGTCGTCACAAGCAATTCATTTGAAGTTATTGAGTTAAATCGACTCCGAAGTTGAGGTTTATAATAGAAGGGTTGCGATTCGTCTACGTCAAGGCGTTATTTTTAGCAGAACTGTTCATTTTAATGATTTAATGTTATAAATGGACAATTTCGTGCTATTCACTCGGCAAATTGTTATAGCAAGTAATAGTTAAGAGGTAAAAATTGAAACATCAGATCCGTAATGTACCCATGTAAATTTTTCTTAAAATCGTCTAACCGGTTCATATTGCAGACATTTCGGCGGAAGTTGCTTATTTTCTAACCTTCAATTACTTTATTTTTATCTAAATTTAATGATAGCTTTATACTTCAAGTAAACTTGTGCAGCAGGTCATTTTGGTCAAGTACCAATGTCAAGGCGCAAATTAGTAAATTGCTTAGTGGCTTCGACTTGAATTTGTATGCACGGTATATCGATTAATATTAAGTGCTTTTATTTTAACAATGTATTGTAATAATATATTTTGATAATATTTATCGTATTGTCAGGAAGCAGATTGAGGTTTTCGACGGAAGTGCGCTATTTTGCAGTTTGTTTCTTAAATTCATAATAAATTAATTCCTTATCGATAAATCAATGGGAACTTTTTCTTGTTGTCTGATTTTACTGCTACATTTTTTCATATACCTATACTTATTATTACAAATTTATATTGTTTAATTTACGGTCGGTTTTTTTCACTTCCGGTTAAGCTAACAAATTTTTAGTTAAATAGATGAAACAATTACCGAAAAGAAAACATCAAGTTAAGCATTTATCAGACAGATAAGGGGCAATCATATTGGTTTTTAGAGAGGGGGGAATATTAGAAGTATCAATTAACATCTTGTTGGTGGGGGAGGGGGTTTTTAATTATACACAATATTCAAATGCGAAAATTAATATATTTTTCGGTGTTGGTCTAAATGAATCTTATAAGCTACTGGAATACTAGCGATTATTTGAAGTTTTGTCGAATTGTGGAAACGAATTATTTAATGATGACTGAATATTGCCTTTGTTAATATTTCAGATAAAAACAACTTAATAATAAATTAATTGACTATATTTACTTTCCGCATTTTAAGATATCACTTTTTTTTATCGCGGAAGCACCTGCTGCTTCAATTAATATTTTATTAAAGTTGTGCATGCAGTTCATTTTAATAATATTTTAATTTAAAAATAAATTTATTCATTTACAACTGCATCTATTTGACGTTAGATTTTATTTCAAGTGTTTTTTTGTGTTACTTATTTTTAATTTAAATAATTTGGAAATTTTGAAATATTTTAAATTATTTTTATCAACTTATAATTTTAGAAATTCCTATAAAAGAAAAATTAAAATAATCAACATAAAAATTATTTTTATCAATTTCTATTATACAGGGTGTTGGATGTGTATGATGTTTATGTATAATTATACATTATTTTTTAAATTACTGATCGGTGACCGGACAATTCGCTCTCGGAAATTTCGCATTAGGTTTTATTAAAATTATTTGCATAATTATACCTTTTTTTCTGCAATTATAGTAATTCTTAATTAATTTACCAGTTGTCTTTAGCTGTTGTTTTCAAAGTTTTTTTTAGTAACAAACCAAAAGTGGTAGCGAAATGTCCTAGAACCGAACTGACCAAATCACAAATAACATTTTATAAACGGGATCGAAAATCATTTCTTGTCAATAATTTTAAAATTGATGTAAAAATTATCTCTATTTGTCAGGAAACACAAAATAAAATACCATAATATAATCGATAAATTCAGAAATAAACAATACTATAACGATTTTACTAGCTTGCAACTTATTTAGTCCAGGAAAAATAGACTTTCACATGGAAATAATTTGTAACAGGCTAAATTTTTGCATACACCTTAGTATTATGGACCCGAACAATGTCTCAAAGTTCCCCATCGATATCCTTTCCGCTATCTGTGTTACGCGAGGTCAAAGGTCGCCAAAAACAGTTTTTCGCAAATATCTCGAGAACGGCGACAGTTATTGAAAAAAATATAGATAGCTAATTTGTAGCTAAGCCGATTTTCTATAAAAAGTTATGTGAAATTTTTTTTGTAGGGACAATTGGTCACGAAATACGGCGTTTCGAAGAACCAAGGATGTAGAACACTTTACTCGGCGTCTGATCTTAATGATCTTAGGATATAATGACGGAAAATGAATTATAATTCAATAGATACACTATCGGACATAAGTATTTGAACAAAGCTAATATAACAAAATACATGAATAAAATTGGAACAAAAATAAAACTAAATTTATTAAATATTTTACATATAATACAGAAATATGTTGACTCTACTTTAAAATGTTAAACACAAGAAATAATTCACTATAAGAGTTTTAATTTTTAATAAAAACATAAATGTATGAATTTACGCGCGACATAAGTATTTGAACAATCCATTTATTTTTAAAATCATGCCCATTATTGCAAATAAATAATGGAATTTATTTTAGAAATTTGTGTTTCCACCTTTAAAATTTATTACTATTTGGGGTTACAGTGGAATACTTTCAACTAAGCGTTGGATTGTCTCAATTGGTATAGTATTCCACGATTCTTGTAAACGATTAAAAAATTGATCGGGTTTGTTACTTCTTTTATTTTTTGGAACAGTATTATTCAATATATTCCATAGATTTTCTATTGGGTTCAAGTCAGGGGATTGGGGTGGCCATTCTAATAATTTTATCTTTGATTTTTTAAAGTAGTCTTTGGCAATACAGCTGATATGCTTAGGGACGTTGTCCTGTTGCATAGTAAATTTATTTTGCAAATTCATTTATTTTGCAGATTCTTTTAAATTTTTATCGATAAAAACATCTGTGCATCCATTTTTCCAATAATTAAGTGTAAATTGACAACACCTGCATACGAAAAACAACCCCATACCATAATACTCCCACCTCCATGTTTTAAAGTAGGTTTTATATTTCGACGAGAGTTTTCTTGACCAGGGATAACCCATATGAATGGACATTTTTTGGAACTAAAATATTCAAATTTGCTTTCATCTTTCCGGATAATCTTTTTCCTAAACGATATGGGCTTGTTTATGTGTTGGCGTGCAAATGTTTATCTCTTTTTGCGATTTTTATCTGAAATAGCCGATTTCCTTCTTTGTGTAATTGCTTTTAAATTTTGTCTGACTAAAGTTCTTTGTATTGTGCGATTAGATACATATAAATTTAGCTCTGAATTAATGGTTGTAGCTGATTTTGGAGTACCCGATTTTGCTAATCGACTAATTTTCCGCTCACTATGGGGTGTCAGAAGTTTTGGCCGTCCACAACGATGTTTATTTTTTGTAGATCCAGCTCCTATAATTTTTTTTTTTATAAAAGTAATGCTTCCAATTGAAATTCCATATTGTAAAGATATATTTCGGTAAGTTTCTAGTCGCTCTAATGCCTTAATTAATAAATATTTGACATTTTCGTTTATTTCTTTTGATCGAACCATTTTAGGTTCGATTTCTAACTTTCGAATATCTAACCTCAATTTCTAAGAAATTATTTTATATAGATTTATGTAAAACTAAAGAAGAAGGTACTTACCGATAATTCTAAATCAATTTATTGCTATTATTTAAAAATTAATATGGTTTTTATAAGTATTTTTATAGTGTTCAAATACTTTTGTCCCTTAAATTTTCCCCAACTTTCATGAATGGCGTCACACAGGTAAATATAATGCCGGGGTTTCCCCTTTTATGACATTGTAGGATATTAGGTATCATGAAAATAAACATTTCAGGTATTAATATCATGTATATAAATTTTGAAGAAGATAAATTTAGTTTAATGCAAAGTTTATAGTTTGTTCAAATACTTATGTCCGATAGTGTACATGTATTTTTGTTTAATTTAAATGTGAATCCATTTATTACACATTTATTTACGTATACATTATTCAGTGATCGTGGTATTAACATTCTTCATCGGACATCGGTATCGGAGACCAATTCTTCTGTCTTCAAAGTTTGGACGAGGAAAGACGACGGATCGATGCTGTCATCATTCTCCACGTTATCGATATCAAATAATGATATCGTGTTCGAACAGGTTTGGCTATGACATTGGCTACAAACTATAGAGCAGTTCAATCCTGCTTTCCGACATCCACAATTGGAAACACAGATTTTCTTGCAATTTCAAAATGCTATATTAAATAATACATCTGGAGCAGCTTGGAGCAGAGTTGTCATTGGTTCTAGGATATTATTTTGTAATGCCCAACCCCAGTTCTGAAAATCAATTTGCCTTTCCGAAATAGAGCAAAAGTCATATTACAGCCTGTAATTGCGTGGTAAAATAAAATATGGCGATGACATTTTGGATATGAAACTAAACTTCGAGAACAATACATTTTTGATTCCACTTTTGCTTTACCAGGCTTCTGAAAATACAATATTTTGTCCTGAGGAGCTCGCGCAATCAATATGGCCATCAAGTCCACATCCTCGCCAACCATAATGTTAGTACTCGTATGTGACTCTTATATTGCTGTTTCGATGATCAGAACATCAGCATCATGTTTTACCTGCTTCGCATTGATAAAATATATTAGCTGCGTGAAATCTTTGAGTCAACATGTAAATGAAAATACTTTTGTTACAAAAAAACTTTTAAATAACTTTTTATAGCAAATTGGCTTAGCTACAAATTAGTTCTTATTGATTTTTTCACTAATTATCGCCGTTTTCGAGATATATGCAAAAAACTGTTTTTGACGACCTTTGACCTCGCGTAACACAGCTAGCGGAAATGATATCTATGGGGAACTTTGAGACAATGTTCAGGGCTATAATACTAAGGTGCATGCAAAAATTTAGCCTGTTACAAATTATTTCCAACTCAACCCATTTTTATTGCTATTTTTCCTGGACTAATTGAATAGTTTAACATACAATCAACAACAAATGAATTTGTGTTCCTATGTTTATAAATACTTCTTTCTTCTATCAAATACTAAATATCGGTTCAAATTCTAAGAGAAACTAACTTTTTAATTACCATCTCTGTGCCTTGGGGGGGGGGGGGTGAATGGTTTCTCTAGTTAGATGATAGCCATCATCGGTTATTAAACAGGGTTGCAGACACATTGTTGATCGCTCTGCAACGTGTGAAAGAGGTTGAAGAAGGATTAAGATATGATAGGATAGTATCAGATAAGTAAACCTTATGAGATTTTTGGAACACCTGCTGCAGTTCAAAAGATTATCAACGCTACGATAACGATACAATAACTTTGTAAGGCGACAATAAATGTCTGATTTTTGATTGACTACGACGTGGACGTTTGATATTTTTATTAACATTATTTTCAGTGGTTTTTTATTAGTAAAATTTAAAACTTGCAAAGTATACGATGCGTCCCTAGATCTTGGAGTTTCTTCGGGGATCGCAAACCCCAGCTACTGTCAAGTTGGAAATAAACTCAGGTTTAAAGACTGTCTATGATAGAGGTCTTCGGGGGCTTCAATTTTACAGGTGCTAGGTCTATTAACATCGAAGAAGCTCTGAAGTCTAAACGTTACAGTTTGCAACTTATAAAAATTTTAGGGCTTTAAAATTCTAGGCAGTTCTGGTAGCTCACAGCATATTTTAAAAATACAAAAGTCTAAAAATCGTCAAACAAAATTTCGCAGGCATTTAAAAAAAAAAACTGGAAAAGCTCATTGGTATACCGTACAGGGTGAGCAAAATCTAAGCACCGACAGATGGCAAATTGAGGACTGCCTCTCCCAAAATTTTATCGGTCCGTCTCTGGTCCTAGATAGCTCACTGTTTATTCCAAAATTATCAAAGTAGCTCAACGCATTGCATAATGCATAGCAGGTTCAGCGACGATTCGTAGTTTACGATAATAGAGGGTATAACTCTATGCCGATAATTCTAATCCATAATAAAGCCTCTACAATTACTGTGATACTGGGGAAAGGGGATATTCCAACCCCCTGCATGTGTACTGCCGCAAACTATAAATATATTTTGTCCTCAAACAGTATGAAAGGTTTTTATTAAATAAATTTAATAAAAATTTTCATTCCTGAAATTAGTCTGACCCAGTATAAAAATATTTTACGAAAAATGGCTAGATAGATCTTTGTATCAAAAAATTGATTAATTTGCAATGGACTAATGAACGATCTTCAATTGTTCTAATCTTCATTAGAGCATTAGCAATACAAAAATTCATAAAAGCAAAGAAATTAATTCTATTGTTTCACAGCAACTCCGCACATCAGTTCTTTTATTTTTACACCATTTCCTTCTCGACTCATTCTTTCCTGTATCGAATATATGAATTCCATCCCCAAAGTATATAACCCACAAATTAATGCTTATTTATTTCTTTAATTATATGCTTCCTGTTCCGGACATTTAATTTCAACTTTTGCATGTTCAACTACCTCCAATTGTTGCTCTCTTTTCCGCTTTTGATTTTATGATATTTCTTAACTCCAGCAGCAGTCTGCTTTATTTCTTTCTCGCAAGTGTAACTTCCGCTATCTTTTGCTTTTGCTTGCAAAAAAGGAATAATTTTTTTTTGTTTAATTTGTATCAATTTTTTCTGTTTGTATGTTCAATAGATTTGTTTTCTATATAAATTTGTAGACATAATTAATTATTTGTGACCTTAGATTATAAAAATAATTTGTATCCCGAGGAATAATTTTAAAAACATTTTAATATCATTAACAAAGTAAATCGGCAACTCAAATAAACATATTTTTTTGTCTAGCTGTCTAAATCGAGTTTAATTTTGTTGGGTTATTTTTAGCTTGGTAAATAAATTTTTTTCGATACCGCATTATTTGTTTTATATCGAGTTTTCTTTTGCCAATTATAATATGAATATTTTCGCTTTTATTTTTTGATTTTTATTTGACTATACAATAAATTGCTTTCATAAAACATAACAAATTGTTAAATTAATGGTAGCATAAACGGTCAAATTTAAAACATTGCCAATGTGTTGTGGATCTTCGTGGTGCTGAATATGTATAAATTAGATCCAAAAGAACGATTTATTGCGGCAAACGCGAAAGAAAACGCATTCAGTGTTAAATTGTTAATAATTATTATAGATTTGGATAATATAATTATTGTAAATACTAATACAATAGGATTTACAATAAATATATCGCGATTTTTTATATAAAATTACCAATCATCAGTGACAACAACTTCAGGTTTGAAGATTACAACTCGAAATTAAAATTTTACTTCGTCCTGTATATTATTCAATTATGAATTATAATTTTTCCGTTGTAGGTTTATTAAAAAGTTAATTACAAAATGCAATTACCGGTAATCGCTTTATGTCATCGTTATGTCATAATATAGTCAACTTCAATTTAAAATTATTAAATTACATAGATGTAAGGAATAATAATTAAAACCTTTATTAATTTCCTTTTATTTACTTGCTCAATATTTACTTTCACTTGTAAATTGTAATCAATCTAATTGGATGGTTTTCCTGACAATTTTTAATCCATTATATAGTTAAAAGAGAATTGGAGATGCTCTGCATTGGAAATGAACTGTTAATTGAAATTGTAACATCAAAGATGGATTATTTTTGATTATATCTCGGGATCTAAACATTTATTCGCTAAAACATTTCATTGTTGTATGCTAGTTACAGTTAATTAGATATTGAAAACTTTATGTTTAATTAGCACCTGTTTTGTTCGAAAGGTTGAAATAAAAGTACCCACGGTTCCGGAAATACCAATTAAAATTCGTCACGGGGCTAGGTCGGTCGTTGTCAGGCTACGACATTGCTGGGTTAAGTTAACAACCTCTCCTTGTCAAGGTAATTTGGCGAAATAAGTTAGAATTTGTTGCTGGAGAATTGAACACTCTTCACAAACAACTTGAACGGCTTATTTAAATTTGAAGCATCCAAAGGGAGAATTCATATCGGATTCTAGCATCACGAGATATCGACATTAGTTTGTGAATTATTGATAATAGTTTTGAAATTTGAAGCGGAAGTAAAGCAGCACGAAGCTCGGCACGCAACTTGGAGTTGTGGTCGAGACGAACAAAATAATCTCCGAGAATAAAACAAAAATCGGTCCAATTCTACCCCCAACTTTCAGAACTGTAAATGTGCGTAATGAACAGGAAGAACTTTCTTTCAACATAAATAATTAAATTATTAAAATATTTATAAGCACCTGCTTATTGTCTACATTAAAAAGCCTGTAATAAATTTTTTTATTGTGTTATTATTTGCCCATAGTACACTGAAAGCACCTGCTTGACATTTTTTACATTATTTATCAACTTCAGCTTGTTTATCCAAGTGAATTATTGTCTAAAAATTATTTATTAATGTTTAGTCCTGTGCGTATTGACGCAATATAACGATATCAGCAATGTCGCGTTTTCTTCCTTGATATAAAAAAAATTTAAAATACCGGTTACCGGTTCTTTTGTTAACATACATAGGTTATACCTGAAATTTTGACGAGACTATTGATTTGGTTTTGACATGTAACGTTTCAATAACATTTATTGTTAATTGTTTCTCGATGTGATTGATAACGGATTTAGAGTTTCGAGAGCGTCAAAACCGATTTAGCTTGTTTATAAACTTTCGCTTTTATTTCAAATCTAATCTACAGATTATTTTCCCTATATAGAGCTTTATTTTGAAACCGATTCGTACGAGCTTTCAATGCGGCGTCGCAAGCATACCCCACGAGGAAACGCAGAACGCACCTTTAGCGAGCTTCACAAATTCTCAGTCATGTGGTAGCCTTTGTTGGTGTTGTGTGGTGGTAACAAATTCAAAAGATGATTCCGCGCGTAAAATCGGCGTTTCAATTATCGATATTTTTAGAATAGCGTTTATGGATTATTAAAAGTGACAAGTGATATACTTCGACAATATTTTAATTACCCGGAGGGCTTGTTAAAATTAAATTAGGTAAATTTTTAATTTTGAAAAATATCATGGTATACGAGTGTACTTTTTTTATTTCTTGTTGTGAAGTAAACCAACATGAACAATAATCCAAAATTCATCCACACTAGAATGTGTCATTGTTTACCCTATAGATAAATTCACCCCAGCTTAACAATGCCGTTATATATATTTTACTTACACTTGATTTATTTCAAAATTCAATTCAACTTTGATATCGTGATTTTCTTTCTTTTCTTTTTACTTACTAACTGCATATTATTTACAAATGTTTGCGAATTAATTGCTCCAGAATTTTTATTCCAAAGTGAATTCCTCGCTCGAGGGGAAGGAAATGATAAACATTCTTGGAGGAAAATTCATATCAGAGTATAAAGGAAGTACATTCTCTATAAATTTATTTCATAATTTCTTCCGAATTCTACTGCCAAATAAAATTGTGTTATTAATGTTTACTCGGGTCGTAAATAAGGTGGAAATTTGAATTTTAGTAAAGAGGGTTTGTAGTTGTTACAATTCTATATTGTAATTAGATGTGCGTCATTTACCAAATTAATGAATATTTGATAGACTTCATATGATGACGTAAAGCTATTATTGAATGTATTTTAAGATATTACCATCGTTTGATTATGCAATAAATTATTGTTTTTATGGATCGGTACATTCCAATTATATATAGGAATTCAAATAAAAACTGCATTGCGACTTTTTTGTGTCCTTGCATAGAATTTCTGAAAAACCGCATCGGGTGCTTACCATTTTTATTTGTGTTAGTCATGTTTACTTGAACACAGGAAGGAAAACTATCATGTATGAGTCTCTAGCACTATGTAGTTGCGGTTTTTTGATAGCTTCATGGGAGACAAAGATTTTCGTTGCTCCATTTATTCACACTGCGAAAAGCTACTAACTTCTGTTACGCAAAGCCAACAAAGTTCAGAGAATGCAGCAATTTGTTACGCACAGAGAGCAAACAGCTGCGCGAATCTTTTGAATGACCGGCCAACAAATTATCAGCTGATCTAGTTTGTAATATCTGAAGAAGGTATAAATGTCAGTTGTTGTAAACGTAATAAGCGGAACGAGAATCCTCCCCCATGTTGTAAAAGTCAATCTAACTCATTGACGAGCACATTGAATGAGCGTCTTCCCCACTCGATGGAGGAGACAGTCTACCCAGTTTTTAAAAACTAACGGTTTTTGTTTTCAAATAGACCAGACTTCCAAACTACCTGCACCTACAAGATGTCATCACTAACTTGAACCCCCTATAAAACAATAAAGTTATAACTTTATTTTTGGAAACGAGGATTTGATTTAATAAGTTTGTTTTGGCGTAGTTAATAGTTTTTTTTTTATTTTCGGTCGACTTCTGAAAACATTCTTCCACTACAATTAATTTTAACTCAAATGATGTTCTCACAAAGAATATTTTCGTTTCGGAAAGAAAATATACGAGGCTAATACCAAGTTTTGACGTTGATTAACCATTAAATCTATATTCGTGTTGTGGTCCATTAAGGAAACTTTTGATCCTGAATCCTGAGAGTTTTGGTAATTCAGCTGCCGCGTGAATTAAAATGTAACTTTCTTATTTATTATTCTTTATGCGATAACTTTTATAAGTTAATCCGAATATTGAAAAACAGCACTTCGGCATCAACTTTCCACTTAATTTGATGGTCACTCAAAATACTTTTCCAACACTTTTGAAATTGCAACTTGTAACTTATAAAATATAGATGCTTTTTATCCAAGGTTGAGATTAACGTTTTTGGATTCTTGAAATATTTACACTAATGCAAAATTCAAGTTTAGCAATTTCGAATTACGTATTTTATAAACTGGAACATTTTTATTTACGTTTCTTCGTGTCAACATCCTGACAACAATTCTGTTATATTTAGGATATAATATCCTGTTTGCAATGTAAATAAGACAGGCATGTAGGAGCATTTTCATTGTAAGTTTCTGTAATAACGCTCTTTGCGCCGATTTCTGTTAGCACTCTTTTTAACTTCGTTAACTCAGAATTATCGTGTTAATGCTTTAGCAATCACTCAATCTCAATTTGTTTATTGTACATTATTATTACGCGTGCTCAAAATAAATTAATTTCTTACAATTTTACATCGCGTTACGTCAAAATATAATCACGAACTAGAAATGTTACTCCTGGCGTAAACATCATTTATCAAAAATTTAGATAGGATCCTACATTTTTTTTTATCAAAATGAGCAAAAAGTTTAATCTCCTGTTATTTTACTTGTCGAATTTTGACTAATTCATTTATCAATCCCTTATTGATTGTCTGTGGTTTCCAAATCGACTCATTCAAAAACGACAAAACAATGTTTGTTTTGCTGGGCTCTAGGTGAAACTAAAGGACTTCCAGAGAGGTAAACCCAATTAAAACGATATTATAAAAAAATATACATCCAAAACACTGAGATAACCATAACAAATACGATCAAAGCAACAATGTTGTAGAAAAAAAAAGTCCGTGAGAGCATATAATTTATATTTTATTAGTTTAGACTTTAGACGAAGGAACCATTTAAAGTTGCAGATTATAGAACCAAGAAGTTGTTTCTATATTTGAGAATTTCTAGTCAAATAAGCAATGTTGAAAGTTTTGTCACCTTGGTCTACCAATTTATTCTAAATTAAATTTTATTTATTCAATCCAAATATGTGAAATTTTTTTATCCAAGTGCCCATTTAACTCGGTAAATATTATTTAACTTACTGGCAAATCGGAACCCGTCAAAACTTGAGTAATTTCGATCTTGATATCTTTCAAGCGATTTTCGTAGAAAGGAATTCATGAAATTGGTTCACAGAGGTGATCACGATAATCAGAAACGCAGTTATTCGTCATTTAATCGTAATATTTAAACAAGACCAATTTCACAATTCGTTACAAAAATATTTACCGTGAGTCATTCCAAGTAGTGTTTATTATTATTATTTTTATGATTTAAATTGAAATTTTATATAAAAATAAGTTAAGGTCGTCTAAAGTTCGAATTTTAGTAATGTTGTTACCACTAGAAGCCAAGTTAATTAGCGATTTAATTAATTTGGTTAATTTAATTGTCTCGACAAATTGTGGCTAACTGTTACTCATGGTCGGCAATATCTTGAATGCTGTTAAAATTGTTGTTCTCTGATCACCTGCAGAAATGCGTTAAGTTTTATTACCCAACTCCACGTTAATTATTATTATTATTATTATTGTTTGAACAGTCCTTTTATATTCTTAACACTTTTCATGCCACACGAAGTAGGTATACAAACAAATAAAAAATGTTTTTACGTGGTATTTGCCAATGTTGTATGTTCGATTGCAGAATTTTGCAGTGCGAAAGTGCACATTCCTGCACTAAACTATCCTCGGAAAATATTCAAAGAATTTAAATTACAGTTTTGTATACTTACTTGAATTAATAAACGTGATGGAAGGTTTAAAAATTTCATAATAATTGTTGAGCAAATTGACTTTAATAAGAATTTTTAACGCCCCGAGCTATGGAAGCGATGGCGCATCATGAATAACAACGACGAATTTATTTTATTTTTTTTTCCTATATTTTACATTTTAAAAATGTACCCAATATAATAGTAGCTACATAGTGGGTTTTTGGAAAATGGTTGTGATCGTGATATAATTTGGCAAATTGAAGGATTTAAAAATAGGAAAAGTCGGTCTACAAGCTCTCTTTATAAAAGCAGAAATTAAAACTAATTTGATTACGCATTGCAGTTTGCTTGGTACAGTTTCTCTCGTGCTGGAAGTACTCTGCAAATTATTTAAATGCATGCATGCTATATATAGAAATGAAGGTAAATTCATGCGGGCGGAAATAATTATTAGTGTTCCCCGTCGAAAATTGCATTTTTGCAAGGGTGCCCTGTAATCACTGGACCTTAAAGTAATCCTATTTATGTATATTCATAGTTTCCCAACTTTGCTTTGTGTTATGCTACTTATTCTATTTTCCATTCGCGTTTAAATTTTTTATGCAATTTCAGTTGCTTTTGTGAATAGAATTTCGCACAATACTTAAATCTTTCAATAAATCCTACTATCTTCACAACTTCCAATATGCGATGACGTTCTTTCAACAGAATTTGTAGAAATTTCTAATTTTTTTTTTTCATGAAACTGTAATTTATACTATTCTTATTCAATATTCTCATATAAATAATATGAATGGTATTATTCCGATAGATTTCTAAACTTGTGAATCGCGGGAATTATTCAAAAATGTAGGCTACCGTTAATGATTTTTTATTAATTAGCAAAAATGATTTAAAAAAAAAACGAACGTCAGACATTAGAAATTTTACGGTTTCTCCTTTATTTCGTTACTTTCTTTTGCCATTATATTTGTACAAAGTAAGGTGTATTGTTTCCTTTAAATATCTTTTGTGTGAAGTTGATGTAAATTACAATGATGAAGATGTCACGAATGCGCTCAATCGAAAGGGATTGGTGTAGTTGAATGCCACTAATGTATAGTAATTGACGAGATAGTTTTGGTTTAATGAAACATCTCACTTAACCCAATTTAATCCTGAAAGCTGTGGGATAACGCACCGATTATTCATTCATTACGGTATCATGTATTAATAATGATTCATATAGATGAACTTTCCCGCAGCATTGACTTTAGTGTCTATCCAAAGGACTCTGCTGGCTAATTTCGTAATGTGTACGTGTATTACATTTTAAATTAAAGATGGGAAGTTGGTAGGGTTACTCGAGGTGAAATCGAAAATTCTGCAATGCGAAGTGGTGAAAAGCCACTTACTCGGGCGGTTATAATAAATTTTACTTGGATTCATTTAGTTCTCTTTGCTAAATGTAAAATAAAAATCTCTGCACATTTGGAATGATTCCAAAACGGCAAATGCTTCTCGTGAATTGCTTGTTCTATCAGTAATAATTAAACAACTGCGATATACAGCTAATATAATTGAATTGCAAACTTGTCCAAAGCAACAACACAGTAACTCGAGATAGTGACGTAAAAAACCTACTAAATTTTAACTGCGTTTTGCAATTTAAAGAAAATAATCATAACGAGAATAACCTAATTAGTACATGCCAACTCTCTGTGTACTTAATTTGATTAAACGAGGCCTAAAAATTATTATCTCGACTTGTTAGCGAAGAGTAAATAATAATTACAAAGAAATAATGTTAATAAGCTCGTTAATTTTCCGACATAGCGGCTAATGATATCGTTGGAGGATGTCTGTTTATCTTGTTCCTGTAGATCACATTTTGTATTTGCAATTTTTTTCATCATTGTTGAATCATCATCAAACTTTGAAACGATGGGAATTTTACAGCCAGACAAGTGTCAGTGGCGCAACCAAAACTAATTTACATTGTTACGGTGATTGGCATCTTACGATCTTCAATGCCATATCCTCAAATTGTCGTCTCTTTATTTGACATGATTGCCATTTTATTATCGTCAGTCAAAGAGCAATTCAATTTTATTTCGTTTCAATTACAATTTGCTATGAATTTCCAGAATGTTTACTCAACCAAGTGGAATTCCATCATTATGAAGTTCTTGGAATGGTATTGGTTTTTTTCTTAAACGAATTATTGTACCTTGCAGAATTTCTTTGCTATTTACTTCCTGCTCAAAGAGTATTGACAAATCACGTTTAAATCGTTCGACTTGAGGTCGAATTTGCAACTGCGTTTAAGATTCTAAATTTATACCACACACTTTTATCGCGACCTTTGTTACTGTTTAATGGTAATTTCAATCACGCAAATTAAATGGCTTTTTTATAATTTGTCGCTCATTTACATTTCCCCTTATAATGTTGAAATGCGTTTTCTAAATGTATTGACGTTTAATTAAAATACTTTTTCTTAATTCGCCAAAATTGGAAAGCATAATATGTGTTACGAATATTGTCAATCCTCATTCGATCAGTTCGAAAGTGAAAATGTTATTGTTTTGTAACATAAATGTACAGCGATAATTTCCTTGTTTCCTTATCGTAATTTCATTTCCGTTTATAAATTAATGCGAGTACATCTATAGCTGAAATAGTTGGTTCGTATTTGGCCCAATTTCGTCGTCAAAGGTCAATCGTTTTTTCTTATATAGTTAATTCGGTAAGAGCATTAAACTACAGTGATCAATTTTATCAAATCATTATTGATGTGGAAATATAAATTGACTTTTCATCAAGTGAAACACTCCCATCTATTATACCAATTGAGGGAACAATTTGTATTATTTCAATTGAATCACGAAACACGTACGATTTCAAACAGATTGGTGGATTTTTGGATATAAATTTCTGCAAGTAAATCTTTTGTTTATTTTGCTCCTACTAAAAATAAATGGCTTTTTAAGCTTCGCCGTGACGCTAATCCTCGACGCAAACTACATTTTCATGACTTCGCTTGGCGTAAAAATTATTTTAAAAGAGTTACATAATTTGTATGTTTTTATTGTATTTTACAATCCGACTCGATGTTTTTAAATTTTGTCCCATTTTACTAATTGGCTTGACGCTGACTTTGATAATGTCGTATTCAAAAACGCTTTCAATTTGCAAACTTTTTTGTATGATAAGACCTGAAGATGGGGAGATTTTTCATTACGTACGGAAAAACGCATTTGAAATTTGTGTTCAAAGCAGTCGTACGAAATGAATGTGCTTGAACGTTGGTGCTTTGCCAATAACGCTGCTTATTGGTTCCAAAGTTATAAGTTGACAATAGAAATGTTTTAAAAATTTAAAACTTGATTAATATTTTGTTGTTTCTGACATCGAGTCAATCGAGTGTAGAATTTACGCTTGATCTTTTACATAAAAGATTTAAACACCTTAAGCTTGATCAATGTTCGATTTCGCTTATACTTCAATGCACTCGATTTTGGCTACGCTATATTATCTAACACCGTTTTTTGAAGTCTCCAGGATTTCAAATTTTACTATGGAAACATGTTTCGTTTCCAGTTCTTCGGTTCCTACTTAAATCAAAATAAGGGCAAAGGGGCCAGAAAATTTTAGAAGTTATAAAGAGCATAATGATTATCGTAACCCGAAAAACGAGTTTTTTACAAAATAGAAGTTTAAACTTCGTTATTTGAACATTTTTCCTGTAGGAAGGGTTTATTATAATTTATTTAAGTTAAAACTAAAAATATTTTAGCGGTCCTATTGGTTCTTAGAGAAAAAGACTCGCTTACAAAAATTAACTTTTGATTCGGACCTCTCACAGGGGGGGTCCAAATGTTACTCATCGTCCGCAATCCCTTCTTACCCACCCCGTATGTAGATCGATCGATATTTGATTTTATTTTTTAATGATTGGCATGGCTGTTGTTCTTAATGTAAACCGGAAATATTCTAATTAAATTATAATGCTTTTACGTTTTTACTTAGGGAGTACTGTTTTTGTCGTGGGATCGCATTTCTATTTCTAATGCAGTTGTTGGGGTTTCTAACCTTTACGATGTTACTTGTTTTGTATAATATGTATATCTACTGTCTGGAACTGTATCTTTTAGATTTAGATAGACTTTTAGTCTGCTACCAATTTAACTATTCTATTCAGCTTGAATGCCTGAAATTTAACCCGAAGCATTTTATTAATATTGCTAAGAAGACACTTACTACTGTTATTTATTTATAGGCTATCAATATTATATTCATGCATCCATACATATCCGTCTCGACATAGTATTATCATTTATGTATTTTGAATTCAAATCGATAGCGTAAATAAAAGAGATTTCGACCTCTGCGACATTTGTGAGAGGATTTTATTTACTCCTTGAGTGATAATATAAGCAATAAATTAATTTTTACAATAACTAAAAGAGCCTTCGAGAGATTACATTTATGTGATCGATCGTTCTCTTCCTTGGCGCGTTATCTTCCATCAGAGACGTTTTTGTTACTTGGAAGTTGTATGTAATTTTTCAAGCTTTGTTTTCAAACTTTGGTATATATAAGTACACACATTATAAGCATCTTGACATTGTGATTTACAAGTATAATGTGCGCTTACCGGAAAATATTTCTTTTGTTTACGTACTTTGAATGCATAATGTAGATGGATGGATATGCGGCTTGTGCATTAAGAATTTTCACATGTAAATGTGTCACGTCTCCTTAGTAGAATTTACCTTCTATCCTTCACGCCTTCATTATTTCGATCAATTTGCATAAAAATTTTTAGTGAAAAACTTAATTCGTTTCAATTTGTTCGAATTAACATTAAAAATAGATTTCACAATTATTCAAACAATGTTGTTTGTTTCCGATCGCACTTGAGAGATCATTAGCATAGTCGCGTTAAACCAAAGTTACCTTTAGTGATTATTAAAAGTTTAAACTAAACTTGATGTATAAGTCTCGTTAATTAAAAGTTTCTTTGCGCAAAAGTTGTTGAATTAATTGCAAGAACCTAGAAGCTATTGTGAGAAATGTTGCTAACGAAGAAAGACGATAATAATAATAATATGCTTATGGTAGTTATGGTTCCTAATCACCTTTGTTGCAGGCCGGTTTTGCATCAAACTGGTCAAGGTGGTATGTCGGTGCCAAATATCAATCTATACCTCTCATAATGAGCATGGCGAAAACAAATACGTCATCTTCAATTTGTTTAAGTTTTTTCAACTTGTTTTGATTAGACAAATTTTAATTTATTCGCATAATTTCGTTATCTTAAAAGATATAATATATTAATGCACCATTGCTAGAATATACATTGGGTCAGAGGTTGTACGAGATTTAATGGAACGTCAGTATCTGTTATTCTTGTTTGCTTTTCTCTTACGCATTTGCCAAGAAAATGTTTGTTTATTTATCGGGGTAATTTTGAAATAAATCATCTGGGGTTCAGCGGTCGAAAATCCTCGAAACTCAAATTTTTAGAAAGCGGATATTCGCATTGCCGCTTATTTTATAAATTGCGTTCGACTGAAAACTAAACGTTATTGAAATAAATTAGAAATCTGAATTCTTAACCTTAGTTAATATATTATTAAATGGAGTGGTTGGTTAAACCAGTGCAACACAAAAGTCTTGCCTGCGGTATGCAACTACTACTATGTGTGTTATTCTAAATTTAACTTTGTAAAGGTCAATATAATTTTATCTTACAAAATGTTCTATTGAACAAACGGACCGTAATGGTAGCTTATTGTACATAATGATGATGGTAACGATATTAAATTTTAATAATAACCACCACGTCTTGAAAGAAGTTTAAAAATAGACTAATGCGTTTACAATGGAAATTATACTAATGGGTACTACTACCATAAAGACGAATGATTCAATTTATTTCTGGCAGTAGAATTTGGATTTTTTGGATTGATGTGCTTTATTTACAATTTTTTTTTACATTTACAGTATCGCGAAAGTAAACAACACTTGTAATATCAAAGTCGTTGATAAAAACAACCGTTGTGTGGGTACCATTCCGAAAATATCTTATCTTTGTGGTGTTATCACCTTATCTACACGAGTAAATGTAATAATTCGCCAGTTGACGACACACCATAATATGTTTTTCAATATTTGGTGTAACAATTACGGTGGATTATCGTACCGAGCCAAAGTTTCCTAACAGGAGTGCCTTAACTTAATACGAATTAGTGCTAGATAATAAAAATATTCGCTTGTGACTTTTAAATGTTGTTAGTCGGCGTGGAAGACAAAAAATCTATAGTGCAGTGTACAGATGTCAAAATGCAATATAATACAGTTGGACGACAACGGAAAGGTTCGGTTGCGTCGGTGTCAAATGTGTCGAACTGGTTTTATTCCTTAAAAAGGGTTGGGAAGAAAAGCAAAAGCCCTCAAAAGATTGTAGCCTCGTCGAGGAGCGACTGGGATCTTTCCACATTATCGAAAACAACTAATAAATGGGTACGTAATCTATTCTCTTGATGGTATATCTCTTTACATTATACATGGCCATATCGAAACATTTCGACATGGCATTATCGTTTTTTGTATAAATTCTAAGTGACTTTCGTAAAATTATTCCGATGTAGAAAGTTTTGTAGAAGAAAGTGATGTGATTTGGGGTTATAATTATTTATTAATCATAAGTTTTTCGCTAAACGTTTCTATTTTTGTGAAACCAAACAAAACGGTAATTTATTCGCTTTTTTAAGTCAATTAATCTCTATTATTTGAAGAGCGTATAAATCAGCCACGTTTTTATATCCAACATACTTTCTTCTTTAATATCGTCGTTTTTTGAGCCCATCTAATGCGTGTCCTGCATGAAAATGTATCTAGAAACTTGGACAAATCAACTAAAAATAAATACTAAATGTTACTCTTCCCATGTGGTATAAATAATAACATTGGGAAGTGATGCAACATTATTTGTCTGACTAATCGAAACGTAATTGTTAATTTGTCAATAATATGTTCGACCAAAGGAAACCGTTGTCATATAAATTGAACGAGAAAAATTATTACTGAAATGTTGGGAAATAGTAAAGGAAACGCTCTGGAAATATTAAGTAATAATTACTATTTCTAATTTTATAATTTTCGTAATCAGGGCACAACTTACTTGACAAAAATAGGAACACGCGGAAGAGTTCTAAAGTTGATTAACGTTTATTTTGTCTGCATTAATTAGATTCTAAAAATTGTCACGAAATTAATATATTATAACGTGCGTATATCGTTTTCGTGCTACTCGGTTTAATTGGAGCCCAAATTTGACTAGTCCTCTCAGATATATCTAATTTTTGCTGTCCTGATTATAAATAAAGTGCGATTCGTTTGGTTTCCAGTACAGGTCGATTGTCACAGCCCATTTAAGTCCTGGACACGGCAGTCCATTTAAGCACCACGGTAATTGCCATATTAACATTTATATTATAGTCGTTATTATACTAGAAATATAAAAGAAAACAAAATTTTGAACACTAGGCCACCTCCTTGTAAGGGCCTTTAAAGTCTTGCTGGCGTTGGCGTCCTAGTATGGGGTTTTGATATTTTGCTTTCCTATAGGTAAGACGGCCAGAACAAAGTTCTGAAAAACACTCAGAAACAGTGCAATATAAAGCATAAACACTTATTGTTCATATAGCATAAATTTAATTTTCCACCGTCATTTGTTTTCTAATAACGATGATGTTATTGACATTATTTTTTGAAATTGCAAACTCATTTGTTTTTATCGATAGACCGTTTAATTATTGTCTAAATGCTTGCATAGAAATCTTCCAGTAACAAACAATTTCAAGCCATAACGATCGAGTCCCTTATTTATAATTTCATCTGTATTGTTTATAATTTATTTCAATTTTGTTACGGTATGTAGTTTTTTTTACATCACAATTAATTTTAATTGTTTATTTATTGTTTTATAACAGATTGTAACTTATCTTGAATTTAATAAAAGAACAAATAAATAAATAATTCAAAATATTCTTTCTTAAATTTCTGTCTTTTATGTTAAATTCAATACAGCGGATATGTCACAACTTTTGTTCGAAAAATCGCTTGGGAGACTGGGGGTTAAGCTCCCAAATAGAACATTTTAGTTCTTCAAAAGAAACATATTTTATTTTATTTAATTCACCTATTTACGCCAATTATTATCAGCTGCCTCACAATGTTGGTGAAGAAATTTTTTTAAGGGGTTATATGGGTTTCGAAGGTTAAAAAAGCATATTTTCTCTAATTTATTCACACTTTAAAGGTGCTGGCACACTTAGGCGATGCGAATTTTGACGCTTAGAGAAGAAAACGTACACTTTTCTAAGCGATAACATTCGCGTCGCATCGTTTTGCCTAATGTGCTCCCAGCTTAAAGCATATAAATTATAAAACAACAACATTTGAACAATAAAATTTTCATTTAAAAATATCGAAAATTGAGCCTTTGGGACCTGTTTTTCGGAGACTCCTTAGAAAAATCATTCAATCAAAATACCAAATATTTTCTGTCACAGTAGGTGAGTATCTATAGCTCGTGATTGAACGAAGGATTGAAAAAATAATTGAAATTTGAATTTTTTGTCAGAGTTTTATGCAAAAAGGTACAATTTTCGGTAATATCTACACCACTTATTGCCTTGTAAAAGGATCACTTTATTCCCTTGGTCCATAATGTACTATTTGTTTTAGTTACATATAATCATCGATTCCAGCTCCATAAAGCAAAGATCATGCTGCTGCCTGCTATGTCCAGGGCATCCTTTCGATCTTAAAAATATACTCGAAACGTTCGCGTTCAAAAAAAACAAATTTTTCATTTGATTGATTTAATATTAATATTATAGATTGTAGATATTTTTAGTACCTTAAGGTGACTGGTAGGTTATTAAGTTGAGTTCAAGAAGAAAAAATAAAATTTCAAAGCTCTTGTAGTTATTTTGCACAAATTATTAAAAAGGAAACTATAATTATGTTCTCTTGCAGGTAATAAAAATGTGATATATTTTGTTGAGAATCGACTTTGATTTAAAATTCTGTCAGAAAACGCAAAAGTCGATCTAATTTTGAGAATTTTGCAGTAACGACACGGGCGAATGTTTTAATACCAAACTTTCGCAAAGTACGACGGGTCCCGATTCACTAATACAGCTTTGGTAATATTTTATAGAATATCAGCTCTGCGGGGACACCGTTCGTTCTTTAAAGATGTATAATTTACATTTCAGATGCTGAAAAGTCGATTTACTTGCAGAGAGATCAAATAAGCATGGTTTTATGAATTTGAAATTGCAGATGTGTAAAATTTATGGAACCTCTGATCCCCGCCGTTTTGCAGATGTAGACCTAATAAGAAAATAATCAAAACAAACTCGATGCAGATTCTGATTAAGAAAAATTTTGAAGCTTTTTTGGGGAGTTTCATGTAATTTACTTTGTTTTTGCAAAATTAATGTATAGGAAATTTTCCACCGCAGTATTGCTAATGAAGAATTATTATCGTACAATAATAATTGTATAAATACTTCTAGTGGTTTTCCAATTCTCATCAAATTTAGAGTTTTTAATTATTACTACTTCTTTTTTGCACGGAAAATACGTTAGTAGTATCTATGTAGATACCTATTAATTTTTTTTTCATTTAATTAGTTATAACTTTCCATTTCAGAAATTTGGAATGATACATCATTAATAGTTTCAAATTCTATGTAATTTAACTATCATTAGTCACCCGACAACTACCATAACCGTTAATTTAGTTTTTATTAATTTCTAATTTTTATAATAACATTCTTTGCTCATTTTTATCTTTATAGCGGTAAAATGTATTCAAAATCTGCAATTTTGCGTAAAACGCATGTTCTTGGAAACATTAAAATATTGTAAAATCATTTTTCATATTCTCGATGGAAATGTGATGCACGATGATATTGTCAGATATGGATTGGAATAATTTTCAAGTTGATGTTTTCCATTCAAAATTTTCTACTCGAAATATTTTTGTATGTTTTTCGTATCTCTGGAGGCTCAATAATAAAATTTCCTGGACGGTTTGTGCTTCTCGTTCCTTACTTTCCGTTATTTTTGTTATGTTATGCAAATTAATAATAATTATCAACAAAGTACTCTTTTTTTTACCAACACGATCAGATAAGAAGAAACAAATGTTGTTTCTCGACGATTAGTAGCATAACGTCTTCTCAATTTACATTAAATTTTTTAACATTTGGTACTTACCAACTACTACTGCTTGCGTGCATGTCGTGTATCCCGAATTGGGGTAGTTTTAATTTAGACATTCTCCTTAGTTTATTTGGGTATTATTACGCTCCCTTTTAGCTTTCATTTACCTCTAAAATTGCATTAGGCAAATTGTTTTGTTAGTCATTCATTAAGTTGTCGGTAAATACGAGAAGCCTATTCAACGCTTTCCGTAAATTTAAAGCTCGTAGAACTGTGTTAGTAATTTGATAGTTGGCTAAAGTAAAATGTTAACATAGACGATTGTGTGTCCATATGTTTCCAACAGTTCAATTGGATGGAATGTTGGGGTGTGCCACTTGAAAGGTTGCTACCCTAAAAAGCTTTTTTATTTCATAATTTTGACTGGTCGAGCACGAAATTTTAACTTGCAAGTTTATAAACCAGATATTTATTTTGAGTTTGCATCGCGTTCGAAAAATAAAAAATTTTGTATAATCTTGCTTGACAAAATACCAAATCTTGTTCGGTAAATTTACCAAACCGTGGGTGGACTCGCCAGTTTGAATAATGCAAAAGGGTTTTTCTTTATTATATCACGAAAAACGAACGTTCAGTTTTACTAAACGCTTAATGCCTCCGACCAATACAAATGATCTTTGAATTGAAAAAATAAAGCGTCAGGTGCATATCGTCGAGTTCGAATCAATTATTATTTTAGAAAAAATTATTTCGTCTGTATAAAACGTTGGCTCGTTAATTTTTAAGTAAACGCTTTTTCATTTACTTACTTTTTTAGTTGTAAAGTTTTCCAGACGTTGCATTTTGTGTTTACAGTTGATAAAAAATTTGCTGTTTTCGAACATCTGTTTTCTGTATATTTTAATTTGCAAATATTAAAAACAGTTGTCGCGCTAGTGGAAAAATTGGCGTTAGTAACTGACGCGATGGTTGCGTTTTTATCAGCTAATATTAACTCGCATTTTAGAAACTAAGGAAATTGAAAATTTCAGGCGTTCCTTTCTAATGAAAGAAAAAAGGAAGCACACCGTACGATAATAATTAGTAACGTTTCGATGGATATCATAAACGATTTCATTGTTATTTAATATCTTAACCCCACACTTAACACTTATCTTTTTCTTACCAATCTTAAAATTGTTATTTTGCGAAAATAAAAAATCTAAAATCTATTAAAAGTTACCCAGATGTAGATACTATTGTTCTTTTTAGTAGTCCACAGTCTGTCGAGCATAATTTTTATATTGTCTCGGTTTTTATTTCTGGAGGCCATTATCAGGATTCCGTAATTATACCGCATTGGTACAATTTTACGTTAGAATTCTAGTCCAATTAATTTGTGCTAGTTAGGGGATGGCCAAATACTAAAATTTATGTTATTAAATTATTGTACGTTAAATCTAAATTAAATTTGTGAATAGCAAACGAACGTTTGATAGTTGGAGGGTTTTGTACTTACACCTTCTTAATCTCAAGGACTGGATTCCCAAAATAGTTCTGGAATCATGTTCTGTGTTTTTCAGATTTCTACTTAAAACCCATATGTCACCTAAACAATTGACGTCCGCTATAAAACAAGATATAGACCTTGTTCAAATATATTGGACACTAGGGATCAATTGACCAATCGGATGTGTTCTTTAGCGTTACAGATTAAGAATTATAAGTGGGACGCACAAATCTAAACGTTTTTTATTGTTCTATGTTCCATTACTGTAATATTATAAGAATTTTGATAAAATTCTCGGTTATATTTTATTCGGTGTTTGCATATAGTAGCTGCGTTGACCTAGAATTTCGTAGCAGAACGTTCTGTGATAACTGTGTTTCATTTCAAAACAGGAAGGCAAACTTACAAAATTATTATTTATTGGATATCTTCTGTTTTCCATCGTTTTCTTGTGTACCCTTACCTCGATTCTTTCGCAAAAGTATCTGTTTATCTGAAGAAGTATTTGTTGATTTATTTCTATAGGAATAATTCCTTGATGAGGGATAACCGCAGAACAAAATCACAAACATGCATAATTATTTATTAATTTATTGTAGCAGAATATACTAAGCACGCCATTCGCACACAATATAGAGCTGCTTGTAACAAAAGTTTGAAGTCTGTACGCTAGCAGAAAGTTGGAAGATTGATATAAAATGTAATTTCCGAATTTTCATGCACAAACTTTTTGAAAATCGATTTACACAGAACATAAATTTATGTACATACTTACTTAGTGCCTTCTGCTCGGCTATAAATATACCTACATTAATTATATTTACATTTAAGTTTTTTGTATGTTGATTTTCCATTATATTTTTGTTTATAAATCACTTTTTTTCGGTAGGAATTTTAAAAATTTAATTTCCTCAGTCTTGGCATTAAAATAATTCAGCGCAGTTTTTAATTGATCACTTTCTGTTTTATTAGGTATATCCTTGTACGATGGACATTGGTTGATATATTCATTTACGTAACAAGGTTACATGAAATTCCATAATTACGTTCAAATAGGTACAATATAGCGAATCGGCACGTTTTGTACCGAATTTATATTAAAACCATCGAAATGACCAAAACTCGACGTCCGCATAATCGGCGATTTCGTTTGCGCATTTATTCAAAAAGCTACGATCCGATCCGCTCTCCTACTTACTAAAAGCATCTAAAAGTTAGCACAACTAAAAGGTTTCAAGGTCGATAATTTGCAATTTGTAATCCTTTCATAATATATAATTTATATTGGTTATCTAAAAGTATATTTTTATTTCGTGCACATTTTTTGGCATGTGATGGAAGAAAAATAAATAATAATTAAGATTAACTAGAAATAAATATGCTTCAAGTGTGCGCGCACATTAAAAAATTAACTTATCGCCTTTTTTTGAAAGGATGTTATTATTTTTAATTTTTGAGGAAATTTGCCAGTATTTGTTTATATTAACGAACGCGCGCTCCGCTCCGTTCGACGAGCGCGGATTAAAGTTTCAAAAGGTGAATATACTCGAATGATATTTTTTTAATTAAAAAGTTTGGTGTAATATTGCGTCCTGTTAATACGCGAGTATAATATGACAGATAGTCTGGAGATCTTGACGCCTTGACTTTAATTAGTTAAAATTATCCTGTCGAAAATAATTTAACCCTACAACTTTGATTTAAAATTACCCAAGTTATGAGACAACGCCATATTGCAAATGGAATCACATTTAGCTTGTGTGTGTGTGTTGTATTTGCGATTATTCCACACTTCATTTCCATATAAAATAATTTTAGTTTGGAATTTAGAATAAACGCTTTTTACAGCAATAATTATGTTCTCCGCGCTTCCAACTTTGACAATGCATAAAATTCGGTATCATCGCCTTGAAATTTATTTTTAGTGATTCCTATGTTGTATTAGTAAAATTTGACGAAGGACTATACACGGTTATTAAAAATTACATACATAATCGAATTTTTTGAAAAAAAGTAAATTTTTTATTGGGTAATCACCTGTATATCCGCTTTTTGTTGTTTTTGCATCTCGAGCGTTTCGCTGTTAGTCAGGTTTCAACTGCTACACATCACTTACATTATGTAATGTTTTTTTTAAATTCGACAAATCAAATAGCGGGAACGCAATATTTGAGTTAGTTTAAATTATGTCTTCGTAGTGTATAAGTAGAATTGTGTCGTGTGCTTCGAAAATAATGTCATGGTATAAAATTTTTGCTCCATGTTGTGGCATCTGCTTTGATTGTTTCTTTCAAAAAATATCCAATTGTTTGTTTGGCGTACGTGTAGGTATTCCACCGTCGAACTTGTTTAATTTCATTGTTGCGAACAACAATATAGTAACGATTTTCTTTTGTTTCAGGCTTTAAAAGATGAATTATGCGAAGTCGTTTCGGAAATGGAAACTCTGGATTCGGGCGAGGAGGGCAAAAACAGCAACAAGGCCAAAATGATGTCCATAGGCCGCAAGAAATTTAACATGGATCCTAAAAAAGGAATAGAATATTTGATAGAGAAAGATCTAATACAAAATACGGCAGCAAGTGTGGCTCAATTTTTATACAAAGGCGAGGGACTCAATAAGACTGCTATAGGAGATTACTTAGGAGAGAAAAACGAATTTAACGAAAGAGTATTGCAAGCATTTGTAGATTTACACGATTTCACCGATCTTATTTTAGTACAAGCTTTAAGGTAAGTCGTGACTTCTGCATTTTTTAACCTTTTACTTTGTCCCTACGAAAATCATTCGAGATTTCTGTCGAGGGGAACCACCTAATCGCGATAAATTGCTCTATTCGCAAATTAAAATTTGATTAGCTTTCCTTTGTTTTACTTTGATTAAATTTTGTGCAGATAATCCAAGGTGGGCTGAATCGTCTAAAACCGTTTTGATTTATTAATAGATTTAATACTCCAGCAGTTTATAATTAAAATGCTATTATTTAAATGAGGCTCGATATTAATTTATGTGACGGTTATTAGATTTTAACCGATATACAGGGTCGGTCAAATGTTAAAAATTTAAATTTTTCTGCAGCAGTACAGATAAAATCCAATATGTTCGTGTTTACTTTTTTCAGTTTTATTTTAATTAAACGAATAAGTATAATAAATTGTGTCTGGCTTTTCAACCGTGATCGATAATTTTGTTAGACCAACGCTAACGTATTTGCATTCGTCACTTTTATTTTTATCTTGTTAAGGATTATTTTAACCATAGTTTTCCTCATTCTAAGCATACCGAAAACGTGTGGAACTTGTTCGGCATTTATAAGGCTTTAGGAGTCGATACTGATTTATATTCTTATTGGTTGTAGTTTATAGAAGTTACGTCGATAATGCGCTTGTTATCACGTAGCAAGTATTTTCTTAAATGCGACTGTAAGCTTAACAAGAACTACGTGTATTACGTCGACCTATATTCGGATTTTTCAATCCTTTTGAAGCTTAACAATGCAAAATATTTGCATTTCTTCTTCGTTTCGTTTCGCTAGGGGTACGGCTATACGTCTTGTTAATTTGTTTGTTTTCGACTTTTATGGATCTGTAAATAACGTGGATTAGAATTTTATAAATGTCTGGGGGGGAGTTACCCGATTTAGTTTTCTAACTTTCCAATCTTCATCCTTCAGTTTGCATTACTCTTTAATTCTTGCACTCGCGCTCAGCCACCGATCCATAATTCATAATTTACCACTTGCAAGTTGTTTCTAAAGTTGCCTTTTTTTTGCAGGCAATTTTTGTGGAGTTTTCGACTGCCAGGTGAAGCCCAAAAAATTGATCGCATGATGGAGTGCTTCGCCAAGCGATATTGTGATTGTCAGGGCGATAATAATATTTTCGAAAATTCCGATACGTGTTACGTTTTATCATTCGCCATAATTATGCTTAATACTAGTCTGCACAATCCCAGCGTAAAAGAGAAGCCCAGTATCGAACAGTTCATCAATATGAACAGGGGCATCAACATGGGAAACGATCTACCAAAGGAATTACTTGTGGTAAGTTTTAAAATTTTCAAATTTGACTGTTTGTTGACATCGCCATTCTTGTTAATTTTGCAGGGTCTGTACGATAGCATAAAGGCAGAACCATTTAAAATCCCCGAAGACGACGGCAACGACTTAATGCACACGTTCTTCAATCCCGACAAGGAAGGGTGGCTTTGGAAACAAGGTGGACGCTACAAAAGTTGGAAGCGTCGGTGGTTTATCTTAAATGACAATTGTTTATATTATTTCGAATACACGACTGATAAAGAACCGCGCGGTATTATACCATTAGAAAATATATCTGTGCGCGAGTGTACGGACCGACAGAAACAGCATTGTTTCGAATTGTACGCGAGTGGCGGTGCGGACTTCATCAAAGCGTGTAAAACTGATTCGGAAGGTAAAGTAGTGGAAGGAAAGCACACGGTGTATCGTATGTCGGCTGGTAGTGAAGAAGAGAAAACGGACTGGATGGATAGGTTGAGTAGAAGTATTAGTCACAATCCGTTTTACGATATGTTGGCCAATCGTAAACGTAAAGCACAACATAACGCTAAAAATTAAATTTGGTTGATTGTTTATACTGTAATTATTTTTTGTACATAATTATTTATTAAAAATTATTTTATTTAGTACCTTTCCGGTGTGGTCTCGTCACATGTAAGATATATCGGTCAAACTACCCAGCAGTTTGTTGTTTTAAACCACACTTGTTATAGTACAAGAAGTTATAAATTTAGTTTAAAAATGGTCCACTTGCAATATTGCCTTCGAGTACTTTAGAAATAATTTAGAAATTCTTATTAATAAATATTCCGATTCATTTTTAAAAATTTCCTGTTCTTTGAAATCATTTTTGTTTTGTTTAATAAATTGCCTTCCGTTAAGGAAAAAAGGTTCAGAATTACTGAATAGTATTGCGACTACATTTTTGTAGATTTAATATAAAAACTACGATGTGATTGATTTTGTAAATAAATTGAATATTATTTTCCTTTATATGTACAAGTAACATTTTTGAAATGTTTTGTAAAGTTTATTAAGTGTAAATAAATTGTACGTTTTTAATGTTTTTATTTTTATTTGTGTGCTTGCCATTTGAGAGAAGAATATAAATTGGGGTATTTTTGAAGTTGGAAAATTTTGTAACCTGCAACAGCCCTGGGCAATTACCTTGCTTGCGAGCTATAACTTATCAACGAATAACATTTTTGTGAGCAAAATATCGGAATTTAACAATATATTCTTTTGAAGGCTCTCCATTTACAATTTCTATTCAACACAAAAATGCACTAACTTCTTCCATCAGCTCTATGTTATTATTATATAATTTTCTATTTTTTTTATAATAAATTGCGTTTACTGAAAAACCGTATTTTATTGGTCAGCCTCTGTTACAATGAAATTTTCAATGCAGCTCTTCGGCCAGAAATTTCTCTTCTCAAGCCTACTCTACAACTTGGATTTTTAACATGGCACTTGAAATTCAGTTTTGCAGCACAAAAGCAAGCTCTATACTCTACTCCTAACCCTTTTAGAATTGAACATAAGAAAAATATAAAAAATTCGATATTAACCGGCAATTAAATTAAATGGATATTTAAAAGGTTAGTGCAATTACTTTTGATAGATAATTATATTAAATTCAAGTATGTAAAGAAAACGCTTTTCTTTAGTTTATTATTTAAAAAAAATTGCTTTAAAGAGGGCTATCCCTAAGACTTTGGACTTGAATAAAAAAGGTCACCCTGTTCAAGCTAAAATCTTAAAACTAAAGGGCAGGTAAAAAATTCAATAATACAAGAATTTAATTGGACAAATTTATTCAGTAATATTTGTTACATTTGGAAGGCATATTTGTTCAAATAAGAGCAATATTTCCAATGCAAAAGTAAATTTTATTTTAGAGCAGTCTTGCTTTACCTGTCAATTTTAGTTAAAAAAATGTATTGCAAACATTTTTAATGCCAACGTTATTTTAAAAAAATTACAATTAGCAGTCATCATTGTAAGACTGGCTAATCGCACCGTTTTGTCAAGTTTGACAAAATCACAAATTTATTCTACCTTGGCCACTGGGTTCTCAATTTCTAACTTTTTAACTAATACAAGTGTTTAACATTGACAATGATACTTAAAATAAAATGCACAAATAATTGTTACGTTTGCTTTTTTGAGTCGCATCTTAAGAATGTACAAAAATACGGTTCAGTAAAGTTTACATTAAATGGCTTTATGATCTATAGAGGTGGTATCCATAATTATAATAGTAAGTCTGATTGGCATAATAAATTGAAAGTCATATTGGGTAAAGAAGTGCGTGCACTTTTCTTTATTTAATCATCTTTATATGCAGAACGTTTCTAAGTTAATAAAAAACAATTTCTTACGTCTAAACGTAAGTTTGACCTATTTGCAAGATAAACATTAAAAAAATTGGTTTTAGTAATCTACAAACGTCCTGAATAAAACAGTTATTATATAAAATATTTATTTATGATACAATAATATATTTAATATGGATCACCCAATTTATAGTAACGAGATTTAAATGTCGAGGCACGGACAAGACACAGAGAGTTAACTTCACCTGTATAATATTATTATAATCAATTAATTTTATTAAATATTAAAACTAACTTTTAAAAATGACTAGAGACGTAATAGATTAGCAAAAATTAATCTCAAAATGACTAGATTAGAGAGACTAGAAGTAAAAACTCATATCACGTTATCATAACAAAAAAAAAATATTTGTGCTACCCAAATCTTTTTGATTAAAATTTCTGAACGTTCCAAGTTCATATGATTAAAACTGTCAAATCAACTACACGTTATAAAAATTTGTCTAAAGTTAACAGGAAGACCAATTCTAACACCCTCATGATACAACAACTTGAAAAGAGCATATAAACTTGGCTACAAATTTAAATAACGGTATAATAAAACACCTATACAATTAACAATAATGATTACTGTAAAAGGCAACAACAGGTAAAAGGTCGAACCAAATACAACATCAGTCTAAAACGTAGTAGAATTAAAACCATATTCTACCACACACTTTTAGTTCTTAGTTTACCAAAAAAATATTCTACTTAATATACTCGTAATACTCGGTTGGATGACATCGAGAAATATCGATATATCGATATCAAAAATATATTGTTAAAAAAAAATAATTGAATTGACAAATATTCATCTTTATAAAGATTATTATTTATCAATAATTTCATTGATCTGCAAATCATTATCAATATATCAAATATTTATCTAATAAATATCATTATTGCTACCTATTAAATATAAACAGGAGAACCTGCATTTTTGGTGTTTTCGGTGTCCTATTTTTGATATCGATATATCAAAAAAATTCTCAAGCCAATTAATATTATCTAATAGAAAATAACAACCAACACCTATTTAAATTTTGCTAATTTTGAACGATTTGGACCAACATTAAAATTTATTGCACAGAGCAAACTGCAGAACCATCCCTTTCTTCGCTAAGTGTAGTCGCCCTTCTTTTGATTCCTTCCATGTACACTTCACGATTGAATAACCCGGCTGCAAGTGGAATTGTATCAATTCCAGGGCGCAAGTGAGCTTTAAAAACGCCCCAAACCGGTTTATGATCGGATGTAGTTATAGATGGAACAGAATCATAAATTAAGCAGTGCAACGGCGGCGTTTCCAACTGTCCACTTAACCTACGAGTTGCTCTTTGTTTGTATAAAATTCGGTCGGTATATGCAGGCGTTCTCTGTTTAGATGAGGTGTCGAAATTTTGAGTACCTGGATCATACTACACAAAAAACTTCTATAAACTGAAATAAGTTTTCATTTAGAAAATTACCTTGTAGGTTGGGGGAAATGTAATGTTTGCTTCACAAAACCCTTTAAATGCTGCACCATCGGATAGCACTGAGCACAACTGATCGTGATGCAAATAACCGTGCGGTAAGTGCGACGGCAGAGGAAAACTTGTTTTTGACAACCACTCCAGCACCTTAGTCCTAGGCGTTGCTAAACGAAAGTTTAAGTCTCCAGACCAAAAAACGTAATCGAAATTTTGTGTGACATCTAAAAATGCAATTTAAATCTTCGAATTCAAATTTAGTGTGCATTTTACCTTTGCTCTTGTTTTTCACCGGTAAATTTCTGGGCAGATCCAAAGAATTCACGATTTTCTTGACGTCCGCTACACGTTCTTTAACTTTCTCTTGATGAGCGGTAAGATGCGCAGTCACAAATAAAAACGACGTTCCGAATAACATGAAAGCCGATGCTACTGCACCTTTAGTTCTAAATGCCGTTCCAGGTCTTACCGACAAACTCGCGTCTTCGGGAAGGGAACAATACCAAATGAGATCTCTTCGCATAAATATTGCCATGTGAATTGTGCCTAAAATTGAATAAGCTGTGTTAACAATACCTTTTATTTTTAAATGTTAAAGCATACTAGGTGCGTGATCTTGGTGTTTACAGTAAAATCAAACAAGTTAGAGAAAGGTCGATCCTAAAAGAACAATGCTGTTCTTAAAAAATTCATGCACAAAATAAAATACATCGTCACATATGACCAAAATAGATATTTAAAATCCAACTAATTTCAGTTTCAATCAAAGCTGGATCGTTTTATAGCAATTAGATATTTAAATAAAATTTAAAAAAGTTTGGGCTAGCGTGCTAGCCAATACCACACATAGTAACATATCGGCTTGGCACTTCGGATTACCGAGACTTTACATCATACCTCTTTGGGATAAGAACGTCATAGTTCTTTGGCTTTGAGGTTGTACCCTTTAGAATAAATTTTTATGATTAACTGTGACAAGGAGGGGCGTCAAAAATAAATTTTATCAATTTCTTATGGTTTTGCAGCATTTTATTTTTCAATCAAATTATTCCAAATGTGATTTAATGTGAAAGAAGTTGGATTTCCGAGATAAATATTGTTCTAATTGGTTGCCCTAAATAGGACCTGCGTAAGTTTTTTAAGCAAAGGTCCATTTCAAAATTTATATTAATACATCATGTATCTATGGGAAGTAACCTAAGATTTTGAAACTGGCCAAAATGTCTTGCAGGTTGTGCAGTGATTAAAACACAAATTTGCTGAATAATTAATGGTTTTTCCCCTGTGCAAACTCAATGCAACAACGTGAGTGTTAAATGCATGCCAAAAAAAATAGTAACAAACAACTTTAATCACCTAGTGATGTGGAATGAAAAAGTACATGTGATGAACCCAAAGTTTCCTGCAAGCACACCTCCCACTCAAACTTTTCTGAACAAGATTCTTGTGTTCCAAAAACGAGAACGTCCGGAACATGTTTTAAACCAACTGGTAGTACAAAATCGTTTAACTCGCTGTAAAAATGTAACCACATTTGAATTAAACCGCATTTTTAAAATCTTAGCTTACCTAGGAGGGCTTTGTCCGTTCATGTTCCAGGTTCCGACAAAAATAGTGACCTCCTTACTCGGAACTGTTTTTTCCAATTCGACTGGTCCCAGCAGCGAATTGGTACCAATTCTACCTTCCAGAAAGTTTCTTTTGCGTGCTTTATGTGTAGGAATTAAGTGTAAAACTTGTGCAGCCATCAAAGCCTTTCTGGCCAAACTATCTGTACTGGACTTTGATGTCCCACTGTTTTCGCGTAGTACAGTGTCGTGGGACAAACATCTTTCTACCAGTTTGGTTTCAATAATTGCTTCTGGAACTTCTGCGAGATTTGTCTCGGACAAACTACTTCTACGTCTTAAATTACCGTTTGCCTTAAAAAGTTATATGGATTATTATTAATCAAATAAAGTTAAAATGTGACAGCTTACATGATCTTCTAAGTTTTCGATATTCAAGGCTGAGATATCGATACTTAACGGTCGTTTTGAGACGACGGCAGGACTACTACTTACATCGGTAACACCACAACATAATTCTAACCTGGCATTCTGTTCCTTTTGTGCAGCAGCAGTAGCACTACGTGCGAGTACAACTCCGACTTTATTTGGAATTCGGTTGGGCAGCAAGAACTTGCTTACTGCCTTTTTGTATCGAGTTCTTGAGTTCGGACTAGAAGTATTGGTGTGTTCCATAGTCATAATTTATATTTGTTCACTTTATCGTCATACTTATTATAAAAGCGAATTTATTGTTATTGTAAGTTGACATTTTACAATGCTAATTATAAATTTGAAAAAATCACGTGTTGTATAGCTTTAGTTGACCGCCGAACATTTAGAACTTATAAATTAAAATAAACTTGGATCGCACACAAGTCATGCCCGACTTGCTTCGACACATGACCTTATCATTTTTGTCAATACAAACAAATCTGACAAGTGCGCTACATAAATGCACCCTTCAAAAGCTGTCACATTGGCGGAACGCATAATATTTATTGTTTGTCTCACGTGCACCAGTGGCGTACCCTTTATTTCCGTGTTCTTCCAAATATGAACAGAAAGAAAGTTGAAAAACTGGGCCTAAGATTGGGTAAACTTTTTTTAACAAACTAATAAAGGATGGTAACCAAACGAGTTCCAACCTATCACTATCACTATGGGAGATCGAGGGGGCCATGAGGTGGGGTTAATAAAATGAGACTTTCGTAAATTTGCAATTTAATGTACAATAATTTATAGAATCAACCTCGAACATGTAATTCAAATCAACATAAAAATAAATAACCAAAAATTGTGTGTTTACAAAATTATTATAAACACCAATTTTTGTTAATTTGCTAAAACAATAACGACTAATTTTCTTAAAATTTTTGTATAGTTATTTACAATATTGGTTATGTACAGTACTCATAAATCCGTTTTTTAAATCTGGTCGTCATATAAATTTGAAAATGTCGTTTTGGAGGCACAGTTTTAGGTGCATGCCTCAAGCGCACGATTAAAAAATATTGTACAAAGTACATACAATTAAACGAAAGGTAACCTAAGTGACTTTTTCGACTTGAGCCACAGTTCCATAATCCGTAAGATAGATTCTTCGTCGAATGCGTAAGGAACTTGGTGTAAATGTCACAATTCTGAGCGTGGATTGTTGTCCTCTGTGTCGTCTTCTAAGATTGAGCTAATAAATTTCGGTATTAGTGTAAAGAAAGTTTTTGTGGTTTAAAAGAAGAAAAGAACAACACCAACACTAACTACGAACTAAAAAATTTAACTAAAAAGCAAAAATTTATTTAAATGTTTTTCTTAATTGTAAAGTTATTAAAAATTGGTGTAGGTAGTTTAAAATCCATATAAAAATATATTTTTGCTTTTCTTTTATTTTATAAAGCCGATTATTTTACTGACAGATGCAGATATTCGGCCACAAAAATTCTTATAATCTTGTTCATGTTTTCGACAGTGGTAATATCGATTATATCGCTATTGTCGCCTTCGGTATGCCAAACTTGTGGAAATGGAGTAGGTATCATGTGAAGAATTGGTACACCTAAAACAGTAGAGTTATTAAACTTCTGCCAATTAATTCTTTGCATAAAACCCACCTCTTTGCAGAAATGGTATGTGATCATCTTCGATGTAAGATTGCGATAACAATCTTTGAAAATAATTCTTTTTGTGATTCGTTAATAATCCCAACTGTCCTAAACGATCTTCAGCATCGGCCAACCTGATGTACCTGGAACAAAAATTAGAGTATATAAAATAATTGAATTGTATGGTATTGTGCTATCTTCGAGTGTTTACTATTATTATTTATTGCCTAATAGGCTTCAAAACTTCGTTGTATGGTTCATTAAACCTGACAATTTTTTAAAACTTATATATTTTTTTTTCGATATAAACATATTGTTTTGATGTTATTTTATTTTTTGGTAATTTACTTAGTAAGCCATAAAGTTTACATAATTTATTATGGGTGTGTAATGGATTATGACCTTACACTACAATTAATTACCAACAATCGCTTATAAAAATATCGATTAATTTCCATGCTCGATTATAAAACTTAATAATCGCACAGCCTTAATTGTGGCAATTATAATACCATAATTTATATCCCATATTTTATTACCAACCGGAAAATTTCGTCGACGAATTGTTTGGTTCATTAGATGACGATGAAAATTATAATATAACAAAAAAGAAAATGGGATCCTCATCGAGTCCAGTCTATGTGGATACACAAAATAAAATTTCCGCTCAACCAAAAAGTATACATAAATCTATTATAGCTTAAAATGTAATCGACAATACTAGAAATGAAGCAAACTTCTATTAATGTGCTTCGACATGGTAAATGGATAAATTTCATAGCAATTCCAAGCGATTGCTCTTCAGCCAGACTTTACATTATTGCCTTTAATCGTTGAATGTTTGGTCATTTCGTTGAAATTTCTCTCCACATAATTTCTACTTTCATTTTTTCGATAATGTTTAGAAATAATTTAAGAGATTAATTAAGCTATTTATATAATTCAAGTATTTTATTCATTGATAATAAAGTTGATAGTAGTAAAAATGTTTGTTTTGTTTTTTCAATTGGATTAAAGTCTGATAAAATCTTGATAACAGTTTTGTTATAATTATGACTTGTGTAAATATTCAACCGTTGCCAAAAAACATGTTAGCGAAAAATGGTAAAATGATAATGTAAATACAGAAATCGTTTCCCTTCCCAGCAAGCGAAAACAACAACAAACACAACTGGCAATAAGTAAAATTGGAAGTTTTACTTCTAAACCAACGATATATAAAACAGTTTATACTGATAATTAAGAGACTGACTCGGCAACGTTGACTGGTCCAGATCACTGTTGTTAAGGAATTCTAGGAGTCTCTTAAATAGTAATCGGAAAATTCTTGGAAAGTAATATCCTACTTGCCAAAGCTACATTCCTAAAATCCAAGGTTCAAAAAAACAGCTGTTGAATGTGAAGCAATTACTCAAGATACAAAAGGAGGTATTCAAAAAGAAGTGGCTTAGCTAATTTTAATTCAATATGGCATTAGTAGAAACAAAACCACAATTATTCCACCACCAATTCTATCTACGATGTTAAACTTAATCTGGGTACGTTTTGAACAAAAAACATTCAAAACAAAGGTAGATGCAAATAATATGGTCAATGCAATTCCTCAGTAAAGATTCTAATCTATTGCAGTTTTGGAAAGAATACAAACAATTAATGCTAGCAACATCAGTTCGACAAATTTAGAGAATAATAAAATTAATTAATAATACAAACGGAATATTAGATTGTTATTTTGCAACACTTTTATTATTATTATATAGGTAGATGCAAAAAATATACACGCATAGAAATAATAAAGTAAAATTTATGTCAATACTATTACATTACAAGGTGAACTTCACTGATATTGATCATTTTCGTGGCAATTTTTAAAACAGGAAATTTAAATGATTTGTTGGTGTTTCACTTCCTGTACCTAATATTTTTTGCAATACTTAACAAGAATGTAAATTTGTTAGTTTTGAATAGAATTATAAATTAAAATTCATAACCAAACGCAGCGGTAATCCCATATTTATTGGAATTATTCCTTATCAATCAATTTGTTTTGTTTGTATAATTAAGAATGTGTTCAGATATAATGTCATTGACGTACTTCCATAAAAAATTACGAAATAAATTCTTACCATTTAACGGTGTCTTGAAATAAGCAATAAAAGGTAGGATTTGCTTCCCCAATTAAATCCAAAAGTACCAAAACATTGATGCGATTAATATCAGCTGTTAATTCGGTACCAGGACCGACTCGAAGATTTTGATCCCATTTGGAAGCCAAATGCTTAGCACCATAAATGGAATCGTTTGGTCCCCATTCCACAAAAGCTTCCTCACCATCAAAAAATACCAATTTTAAACCTACATCCGAATTTTTATCGATTTTTTTCAAATCGTTGCTCATAACTTGGGCCAAATTTAGTAGCATAGCACAGGGTACGGCCGAATCGGTAGCACCTAAAACGATACAGAATTATTCAAAAGCACCACAAATTACTAAAACTTTTACCGATAAAGTCAAATTCTTTAAAATATTTGCTGTCGTAATGACATGCTAAAACTAAAAATTGATGAGCCGATGGATTCAGCGTGCCCACAACATTCTTAAATGTTAGAGTTCCAAATCGTGGAACTTTTGATTCAAACTCGTCGATTTCGATATCCCAACCTAAATTATCCAATTCCGAAACCAAATAATTAAAAACTTTTTCGTGATTAGCAGTGTTTACTACGCGCGGTATTAACAATTTTTCTAATGCTGCTTCTAAGTGACTCACGTTGGACAATCCTGCCAAATATTGGACTTGTTGATCGTCGAAATCAACAGGTAGATGGGCGTTCTTTAAATGTAAATTTGTAAAATATGTTAGCACTTAAAAAAATAATGCCTCACCCTGGCTTCTTGTAAAACTTGGTTTTCAAAAGAAAATGTAAAGAAAGAACAAAGTGTGAAAATAACAAATAAAATTTCCATAGCTACGAAAAGATAGAAAAACAATTTTTAGGTTCTGTCACAACTGACAGCTTGGAAGCAAAAACATTACTGTTTTTTGATATACAAAAATTATTTGCTGTTGACTGTTTATCGACTAATTTTCAAAAGGTGGGAGTCTGTCACAAGTGGGAGTAGAGCGTGGTATTATATACTGGATGTTACAAAAAAATTTATTATTTACCGATCGAAATTTAATTTTCAGCAATGACGTAACTAGAACTTCGCTTTGGTGGGTGACAGTAGCGGCTCGTGAAGAATTTAGTTGTTGAGACATAGACATACATATCTAGAGAGTAGTAAAGACCTTTCCGAAGATAACTTTTTGTTTCGAAAAGGGTACGGTCCCTTTGTACAATGATGCAGTCGTAGTGGCTCCGAGGCATAACTTCACTGCCAATATTTTGCATCGAGATGGAACGTTTCGGCGGGGAGGGCTAAACATCAATTTTGCAAGTACTAAAAAGAAAAATCTGTACATAGGTCATAAATTAGGAACTGTCTTCTGGCCCTAACAAGGACCGGTGTTTTATCGAATGCTCGATGATCGTAAATAGATAAATTTGTATACTCGTGCCAAAGTAAACTGAATAGACTTGCTCTGAAACGTCGCGTCGTGAACAGAATTTTTTGTTTTATAAATAAAGTAAAACTTTTTTTTTATTTTCAATTGTTTATTCAAAAAATGTACAAAATTGATATTTTTTTCAGATTGCTACTATCAACCTAATTTCAAAATTTGAATGCGACTCGACTTTTATCATTGTAAATCCTGTATTTTACTGGACTAGAATTCCATCTCTTTGCCAAAAGCTAATTAGTTTTTGACAAACATAAAATTAAACTTTTTTTTATAAAATCTTAAACAAAAGCAATTTGTTTATTTTTGTAAACATTTGTCAAGTTAATTTAAAAAACTCTAAAACTGCTTACAATTCAGCTTGAAATCCAGAGGTTATATTTCCATTTTTATTGCATTACTATGTGTTGCGTGGGCGAAATAATTTATCAGAAATGTCAATTCAGTTAAAGTTCTTTGAGTAGGTATTAAATTTCGTTAGGTCTAGAATTTCAAAGCATTTTCGAACTACTATAATATAAAATATTGTTGAGAATGCAACCACAAAACCAGTAAATGTTCCAAGACGGTATCCAGAATTAGTATTTATATTTACAAATAGGTACATTCAAAAATTGAAAAATTTTTCAAACACCATTTTATTATTTCTATATTCATAAATATATTTATACAAATTTATTTTTTACTGCTTCCACCCCATCCCAACATTCCTTTAACAAATCCAGAAATACCACCCGCTTGTTTCTGCTTGCTCTGTCCATCATCAATTTTATCTTCCAAAGAAGGAAATTCAACATAATTAAGAGCCAGATCATAAAATAGTGGCTTAGCAGGAACAGGTTCCATCGTAGGAGGCATGGTCACAATATTAGGATTTTTAGTCAAATATTGCGGATTTTCATGAAATTCATTTAATTTTTCAATCAAGGGTTTCTTATTTTTAGAGTGCTTTGTAGGCACAACTGGCGTAGTTTCCTGTTCTTGTTCCAGCACAGCTTGAGCACGCATCAACGCAAGTTCTGATGGAACATCTTCGATTACAGAATCTAGAAGAGTTTTAACTTCCCCGGAACATTTATTTTTGATGGCATCTTTTGCGTACTTCAAAGATCGTTCAAAAATCGCAGACGCCTCGGCCCAACGATGCAGCGTCGCGTGAGATTTGGCCAAATAAAAACATCTCAGCGCTCGGTAAGCTAACAGCCGGTTAGCAAACGTAGTTTGAACTTTTTCTTGATTTTGAAGCGACTCCAGTTGAGTTAGCTCATTCATTTGTTGCGTAATGATATCTAGTAAACGCACAATTTCTTGTGGTTTACGAGACAGCTGAATCAGATACATGTTACGTTGAATCGTCCGTTCAATACGAATCGACAACAAATACTGCAACAACAGTTGAGCGTCCTTGTTTTCAGGTCGAATTTCGTCGCGAGTTATGGCGATAGCGTCGCGTAAATCGATAAACATAGTTTCGATAATCTGGATTCGTTTTGCATTATCTTCGGCTTTGTTCAACGATTCGTCAAAGTTAACTAAACTTTGCAAAAACAATTGGACTTTTTCGATACAGATTGGAACTTTTAGGCCACACCATTCCACTTCTTGCAAAATTGTACTTGATTTTTCTTTTGATTGTAACACTAACTTGTCGAAATTTTCAAGTACTCCAAGTGTACGTAATTCGGGCAAATCGATTGTCCTTTCTTCTCCGATATTATAGGCACAATAACGCAAACTGGGCGATAGTTCGTCAATGCGCTGCTTGTACGGCAGTTGCTTGTCTTCCGGTAGTGCAGATGCAAGTTTTTCGTACACAACTTGTGCCTTTTTCAAATTATCAGCAGCCGATTGCCACATTTGTAACTCGAAATGCAAAGTACCGTGCATCCATGCGACGTATGCCTGCACTTCCAATTTGGTACGAGCATCGCATCTCTCCAACTGAAAACAAAATAAGATTCTAGTAGGTTTAAATTTTATTGTTCCTAATTTTTGTGGTGTGGCTGTATTTGTTTCACTTGGTACATATTTTTTAATTTAAAAAACTGAAATTTCTCAGGTCGAAGCACTTAAAGTTATTTTCTCTACGTCCACATCTTTACTAGTTTTCTAAGTTCATCGAAGACAAAAACTTATAATAAAAATATCGTAACATTAGATTTTAGATTTTTTTGTTAATTACGATTTTTGCTGACAGAGCAGCTTTGAAACTTTTTAACCTGATTTAAAAACTAACTCACTTTCAACAAAAAATGCAATTATTGGCTTGATTTGAACAAATTTTTTTCCCGTATCGATTGAATCTTTAATTCTTTTAAAATGATCAAGTAAATGTTGGGCCACTTAATATGTAATGACATTATTATGTGAAAGACTTACCTTAGATAATTCTTCTAATTGCAATGCATAACCGCAAGCTTTGCGCAATTTTCTAATCATGTGAAATTTCTTCCTAGGTTCTGTATTCGATTCAAGACGTAACTGCATAGCATAAGCCCAACTCCTTTCTGCAAGAATTAAGGGTAAATGTAGCAGTCGCTCGTCAGACTGAGCATTATTTATGTGTGTTTCTGTAACGTTTCGTTTCTTAAAGTGTCTTCGATCCCCTTGAGGTAATTTTAGAACCTTGCGAAGACGTCCGACTCGCCTGGAACAATATCCACGGTAACGCTGATAATCTTCGTGTCGTAATCCATGCTGTTGCTGAATGTCCTTAATCAAAGTAAGTACTAGTGAAATAGTGAAGGAAAACTTACAAACAGCTGTAACAAAAAGTTGGGTTATAAAATCAGAAAAAGGATACTCTCCAAAGTAAACGGTTTTAATGAATCAACATTCTGTTCTTTTGAAGTATCAATTTGAATATTTGAATCAATTTCTTCTAATACCATTATTACAATCGATTTTTAATGCTGAAATGTGTTAACAATCTGACATTTGTAAAAACGATACACGTCAAAACGAATACAAGTTGAAGTTAGGTACGGAAAATCAACAGACAGTGAACTCCAGAAATACTCAAACTTTTTCAGTAATGGTAAAAAGTTCAGAGGATTCATCAGCATGGCAAAATGAATTTAAATCCGAATGAGGTCATCAGATTTCAGAACTGCTAATGACTCATGGGTTCCTAGCCAAACTTCCGATTTACCGTTGGACCTATCTGCCACAGGTTTACTCGCCGAATATTCAAATTTTAGCAATTTATTACAATCTTGTAAATTTTCAACTAAAAACAACGAAGTCGAACGGTTAAATATTCAAGTATCGAAATTAATAACTGATGACCGGTTCAATGTTTCCAACGGTAAAAGAAACGTGTTTTACTTTATTGCAAAAAAATGCCAATATTTTGTCATTCAGGTAGTTTGAAACCTGCTTACGCGAAATACGCTAGTACTTCGATAATCACACACCATTTTTTTAAACTATGATGGTCCGCACTTTTCCAATCATAATTTTGATTTTGTTTTGCGCTACTTACAGTGAAACAATAAATTCGGCAAATTATGATATCCAAGGTGGGCGAATTTTATATTTTATTAAAAAAAAATTTTAATCCTACTCTTTTAATTTCCAAAATTTGTTGTTATTAAAATAATCCATAGTAGTGGAAGCTGAGTACAAAATTTCAGCTCTCTAGAATGTAGGAAAATTTACATTATTAAATCGTACTTACGTTACCTTTTAATCAGGTTATTATTGGAGAGACTATTATGGAGAAATTCCCGATGATGCTTTCCCAGGTGGTCACGACATTCATGGTAATCCAACTTACGTAGGACAAACTTACGATAGATTTTTAATTCCAAGCCAAATATACTATTTAACTAAAAAAGCTTATCACGAATACGAAGGTCGAGAAATTGAAGGAACAATAGTAAAGGTAATCCAGACTGGAAATGAGTATCACGTAAAGAGTGGTCACGGTTTACCACTCATATAAAACTAGATTTCATCAAAAATAAAGAATCCATTATTTTTAGATTTTATGTACCCAACACCCAAAACAATTGCAATGGATTCCAACAGATAACGTAGCAATCAATCAACTTACAGATGTTCAATTAATTATTGGTGGCTATGGATATGGAGCTACTAGTTACATAGGAAAGGTGCGATATAATGAAGAAGTATTGGTAGGAAAAGTTTATATGGATCATTTTCCCGATTATTCTGGTTTATGGACAACATTAAATGGAAATAGTTTGTATTTTACAAAATTTGAAGTGTTGTCGTTTAATCCAACCGTACACGAAATTGATGTACGTTTTTAAACTTAAGAAAATAAAAAATATATTGAATTCATAACAAAAGGTAGGTATTCAAATAAGTTTTATTATAAAAACAAAGCTATTCTTACAACGGTAGAAAAAAGGTTAATAAACAAGAAGTGCAAAAAAATGTTAACAAAAAAGCTAATAATGCACTGGAAACCTGACAAATGCGTTATAATAATAAATAATTTAAGATTGCAGAGGTTTTTTGGCTTTACAAAAATAAATATGATTTATATTTCACTTTAAAATAGTGAAATGTAAAACTAATGGTAACTCGACCTAAATACAACATCAAAATTCACACAACTTTAAAGATATTTTACCACAAAGTTAAGCAACAAAGCTCGGTGTTGACTTATCGCTAACAAAAGAAGCAAACAAATAAAAATCAAAATTCCAAAATAGATATCAAAACCCACTAAAACTATTTTTTTACAATGTTAGACGGATCAATATTAACAAATTATACTTAATATGACGTGCTTAATTTCTACAAATACTAATTTAATTAAGGCAGTTAGGCACTAAACCTAGTGAGATTTTTGTGCTTCGTTATTTAGAAGCCAATTTGATCACAGATAAGATTATTAATTTTAAATTAATGAATCTATTGGTAGGTACGCAATAAGTACAATAAAATGTACAGTTCTTCTTAGTTGCTAGTTTATAATATTTACAAGCTTCCTCAAAACTAAATTGACTAAGTGTTTGATTTCACATTGCCGTGATTTTTAATTTATTGCAATTTCTAAAATTGGTAAAAAAATTATTTCGTAAACTTGATAAAATTTATCCAAAAAATAAGATTAAATAAATTATGTAGGATAGTCGAAAACATTTGTAAAATTATATAAAATTATATTTCAAAAATTAAAACCTTACTTGTGTCGTCTTATTTTATTCAACCTCAAAACGCTTTATCTAAATTTATAATTATTATACGCGACAATTATTGCTACATTATAACCCTGCAAGCTAATAATAATAAATAAAACGGTTTTTGTATCGATTTTTAAAAATATTTCACTGGAAAACTTAACAACAGAAAGTTAAAATAATAATGATTAAATGTAAAACAAAATTATTTGTACTTTTCACTCTCATTTTGTATAAAATTTATGTTATGATGACTAGTTTCATTTAGTTGCTTTGTTATTAAAAATCTCACGTAGGCAGGCGACCGTGAACACGAAACCTATACAAACAGGTATAATTTGGATTGCCGTGATTCGAGTGAATCCTCAATTCAATAATTTCAAGTACCATGTCATGAACACTAGCTGCAAAATATTGCAAAGGTGCCCCGTTATCGTCGTACACATAGGTTCCCAATAAAGGTGGATCATTATCCGTTTCATTTCTTAACCCGTAAACAGAAAACTCTTTTGGTGCCGAGTCAATTTTTCCATTTGGTGCCAACATTTTATTGATATGTTCGATAGAAAAAGCTTCGACTTTAACAGGAGACGCCAACTTGACAAGCAAAAATCCTGGAAAATTTTGGAAAGCCCAACACTCGCCGGGAGTCATACCAGGTGTTATAACGGTCCTTGGACTGTTGTTTGGATACCACAACGGAATACCAAAAATTGAAACAACAGCGGTACGAGAGCTAAAGCTTTCTGTACAACGAGTAGATAAAATCTGACCGCCAGCCGATTCTAAAGCATAATCCACTAATCCGGTTTTATCGGCATCATACACAGCTAAAGAATCTCGAACAATCCTTTTGATGTACTCATCTGACAAAGAGTCTACTCGTAAACTGCCTTCCATTTCCTTCTTCTGCATACTAAGTTTGTTAATTCTATCATCAAACTCTGCTGTAATTTTTGCTACAATCTTATCCATGATCATTTGGCCGTTGCTTTCAATTATGTTGTCGTAATTTTTCTGAAGATGTTGGGTTAAATTGACCAATCTAGATTCCAGGTCCTGCTTTGCTACAAAAGCGGAGTGCAACCAATCAGAGATGTCCTTTTGAGTGGATACGTAGTGTGGAGCTCCTAATATGTTTTTAAGTATTTTTGTCACATAGTTTTCCATATGGATGAAAGAATTTCGACAGCATCTGCACAAAAAATAAAATCTTCAGTATATAATTTGGATGAGATCAAGTAAAAGAGAGCGGAAGTAAAATTTAACCCGAGAGTATCGTGGCTTCAGATTTCACATAAAATTACAGAAAAATAAAATGGAAAAGCAGATCGATTAACGAAAGAGATACAGGTTTGGACGTAAAAACTCTTACAATGATGATTAGGTTAGATTTAGTGTAGTTGATCAGGAAAACCTGTAGTAAATTAAATTTAATGTTGCAATACTGACAGGTCTTAAAATTTTGAAAGAACACAATTAAAGGCATTCACGACTATTTCGATATTTTGGTTAGTAATTTTTATATAAATTAAGTAATAAAATAAAACCTTACCTGTTCAATTTATGGGTAAACCTCGCATTGTATTTGGCAGTTTCTGCTCGTAAATCAACAGCTAACTTAGCAATTGCTTCATCGTAATTAGCCCGTAATTGTTCAATATCAGCTTTCATTTTGCCAATATCGTCTCTCAAATTTTCTATCGCTAAATTTGAATCTTTTACTGTATCACCATCTGCGTTATAACTCTTAAGTTTATAATTTTCCAGTTTCGTAGACAATATATTGTACCTTTCAAAAATATTCTGTATTTTAGAATCTTGTAAAAGTCTTTGTACAATTAAATCATCATTCGTTTGTTGTTGAAATTTACTTTGAATCAAATGAGCAATTTCTTCCAACTGTTGTGATGTAAGTTGCGATGCAATTTCGTTAGCGTTAGGTGGTTCAAGCAAAATTTTTTCCCTTATTGTGACCACTTTTTCCACACCTGCGCCTGTGCTGCCGATAATAGGAAGACTCGATTCAACTACGTTATCAGTTTTAACGGTTAATGGTAAATTTTCTAATAGTGATGTGGTAAAGTTAGCACTACTGCCATAAATTAGAGGTATCCTTCCATAAAATAGCCACCACCCTGCAATCAACCACTTGATAAAATACTCAAAAACAAAATTTTTGAAAATTTTGTTGTTAAGTAGGTTTTCCTTGCCTCACCTTACCACCTTCTCATCAACTTACTAAGTTAATTTAAATAAAAAGCCTCAAAGTGTTTAGTACCTAACTTTATTTGTAATAAGTTATATAAAAATACTTGAGAATATTATAAAGCAGGTTAACAGATTTTAAAAAATTACAAAGCTTGTTAAAAAGGAATTATCAGTTTTGCAATTTAATTGAGAAGGCATTAAAAGGTGCGCTTAAAAATTAATATTGCAAGTATTGTATGACCGAGTGAGTGAGGGAACATCGATTACCAAAATGCTCAACAAAGCAACAATCGGCTGAATTTATGTTATAATAAAAATCAAAAGGATTTTTAAATCTCACGTCTTTTAGAAAATGAATTAACATATTTTGTCCTTCATGTTTAGACCTCTTACATCAGACATTAGCATAAAATTCTTATTAAAACTGCTCAATAAATCATTCCTTAATAAAAATGCATAATGGGGAATAAATTACTATTATAAAGATAACAAATCCCAATCATTCTAGACCAAAAATATCTTATATTTCTATAATATATAATATACGTTTTGTAAATAAATTAACGATATAAATGCAAACATTTGTATAAATAAAATAGCACACCCAACCATAATAACACATGAAAAATAAAATTAGAAAAATGCAATTCAAATGCAGCTATATACTAGGACTTGATTTTTAAATAGCTTAGTGTATTATAAGTATGATTAACCAGTGCGTTATAGTAAGAAGAGGCAATGCGTCCGCAGTATGGGTGGCAGGGTGGGGCAAGGGACACGCCACTAGCCAGCAGGACTTGCAACCCTGCAAGTGGTTCACTTGTTAGTAATCAAAAATGACAATTTCAGTTATTTAGAGTGATTTTGCAATAAGACTTACAACAAGTTTTTGTGAAACACCCTATATTCTTTGCGACTTTAGAAACGGTGGCAACGATGATGTAGTTTACACCGAGAGTTAAAATTGTTACCCGACCTATTTTTTCACCTAAGCCCTATCTTTTTTATAAATGTTTTATAATAGTCGTAAAGACAACTAATAGAACGTATTTGTAAAAAAACGCTTATCCGAGGCTTATCCCATCAATTATTAACGACAATTTAAAACAAGTAAATTTTTTAAGTTTGCGATTGCAAAATCACTCGTATAATTTTAATTTAAACAACTCACCTGCCAAAATCAACATAGGAACAAAACACAAAGCCAAAATCTTCTTTGTTTTGTTATGATGGCTTATACTCTTTAATATCCAGGTGTCCAAAATCAGAATATTCAAAATAAGCTTGTAAATTTGTTTTGCCGACCACACCAACACAATATTTTGTCCAAAAATGTAGTAAAACACCGTATAAAACAGCCTAAATATAGTCAAAATGACAGTTTCAACGTTTGTGTAAGTCCTTGAAATAAACGACTTCTGATCCGAAAACAAATTTTTTGATTGAAAATTATTTTTGGTATGGTATCTTGTGTTAACATTTTCAGAATATAAAATAGGCTGTGGAGCACTAAAATCTACCACATCTCGATTTTGCAGATATTCCGTGTTTATTCCTTTAGTGGATACAGAATATTCCTCGGTGCTGGAGTTGTTACTAGAATGCAAAGATCTGCGAGACATATTGGGCATAGCCACAATACCAGGCGAAATTTCCGTCCTATCTTTTGAATGAAGTGAATAAGTGTAATCTGTCTTCGGAAATTTGCTGAAATAAAATTAAACTTTAATAACAGCACCATTAACACAACAAAATTAACATTAAAGGTTAAATATGAATTTTATCAATTTCTAGATAAATTCATTGTTATCTTGCTATGCTGTTTAATGTACACTAGCAATAACTGAGAAAATAAAATAACATTTCTGGTGTAGTTTCGTTTTGTGATCTTTAGCAAGAAAAATCATAAAACTAACAGCATTTAATTTAATTGAATTTGTATTTAATTGACAAATTACATCAATACGAGTGGGCAATCACCTTAATGTCTTTGTTAATATGCGTCAACATTATAAATAAATTGTTAAAACAATATTATTCGACGTAGTTTTTTTTTTCATGAGTAAAAGAGAGCAATACTGGCGATTGATATAAAAGTAAACGCAAAAGTTCTATCGATTTTTCCCATTGACTTCTTAAGAATGTTTACATTACCTTAATTATTTTAAAACAAGGTTACGCAAACGTAATATATTTAAATTTGCTGAACTTGTTCTATAAATATTCAAATATTGCAAATCTACTTAAAATTTCTAAATAAACAATTTTTTCATTGGGAAGCAAAAGTGCTGTTATCGAGTCGCACAAATTGGTTTCACATCATATTGTGCGAATAACGATTAAAATGCATGACAAACTTTGATATTGATTCAACGAAAATTAATAAACAATGTTTTAAGAATCGGTAAGGGGATTTGTTTGTTAATGAAAATTCTACTTCCAATATTTTTTTTTTATAATTTATATGAATGTCAGTGATGTCATATTAATATCAGGAAAACAATTCTTGTTTTTGTACTGCATTGAATATTAATTAATGAAATTCAATAATTATTAATGAAAAAAGTTCATAAATAAAAAATGATATATTTATGAAAATCGGTGAGAGATACCGTAAATCCTTTTCTTTGCGTTATCCTAATAATATCAATAATATCTGTTGTGATATAAACATATTATTAAAATATAAATAAAGAAGTGTAATTTAATATTAATTTCACCGGTTAATAATATTCATACATTTTATGTAATATCTGTAGAATATCACAACCGCAAAATATGATAACATATTAATTATGCTGATAAAAAATATAATCAATAAATTGGCTAAAATAAAATCAAGAAAAGGACAAATAATTACAATCGATTAGAAAAAAAATACGAAGCTTGGTACAGATAGTGAATAAGTAGATGGACTACGGATCATGGGCTTGAATCCTAGTACGATGCCTAAATTATTTGTTGTGGTTAGTATTCTACGTTAAACTAGTCATCAATCTACAACGGCCAGTCAGTATCGATAGGTTTTGTGGAATTATCATTACACATTAAACGTTTGTTTAAAGTTGCACTTTTATCGTGTACTACTCTGTAGTTGGCAATCTTGGTATTTCTAAAATTTCCTTCACTTTTGATAGGTTGAGGTTTTTTAACGTCCACCTTCATTTTATGACTACAATTTTAATTGAACAATTGTGTAACGCAGTGTATTTCTAAGAGAAAGAAGTATGTTTTAGTCTCATTTAGATAATTTTAATTCTCTTTATCTCTTGTCGAAAATTATAATCATTATTCAAATAAATAATTTCAGAATTATATTTTCAATTAACTTGAGTAAAGCTTTTAATTCTCTCCACTCCTAAATAAAATAATTCATTCTAATTGGAGTGTGCAAATGCTGCGTCACCCATTTATCTTGCTTTTGAAAACGTGATACAATGATATTAGGACAATAAACTGTTCGGAGCTTTTTAAATTGATAATACCGTGGAATGCAAATTAGAATGCACAAGTGGTTCTAAACAACACAACGGCAATTTGCTAAGAGTACCTACATTATTTTGTTATATTAAAAATTTCCTTTTTTGTAACGGTCTTAAAGTCTAAATTTCACACTTCCTGTATATATGTAGTTTATTTTGAATTTATAGTAAGATTGTAATGTCAAGATACAAAGGTCTAATTTTAACTAATTCTATATTTTTTATTCGATCGTAAGTTTAAAATTTTTATTAATTCACTTCAATTAAATTAATTCACACAATAAAAAATCACTATTATATTAGTGAAAATAATTAATTTAAGTGAGGTTTCCAAAAAATTCCAAGACATTTCAAGATACTTGATTGAATTTCCCATCTCAATCTTCGATGAAAACCCAATTAACATATTATTATATGTCACCGACCGGCGTTTCAATGTTTGATCTTAATTGTAATATATTTTTTATCTGATTTTAAGTTTTAAAAGATATTGAATATTAAAATAGGAATGACTCAAAAATATCTAATTAAAATATTGGCACATCTATCTGGGTCATTTATCTTTTCGAGTTACAAAGCAACGATTCATATTTACTCGTTGGTGTACAAACTTGCAGTACTTCTCGATATACTTTTCTTGTTGGTATTGAATTCGAAAGAGAAAAAAAAAAAGCTCTTCAAATAGCCAAGAAAAAATTTAAATTAAAAAATATAACCGAGGGAATCCACCTCGGCGCTTGTAAGAAGTTGGACTGATTTTTGTTATACGATTGAAAATATTTTTGATTTAAATAAAATTGAATGACGACAATAATTTAATAATTAATTCTATTGGAAGTGAAAGTATATAAACAAAATAAAGAAAGATAAGTTAGAGTGCTCGTGTGGTCGACTGGTACAGCGATTATAATTTAAGTTTGGTTTTAAAAATTATTAATTAGAATAAAAAGATCACAGCAATATAGTATTCTTACATTAAGTTTTTAACTTAATAAAACACCGAAAAACCCACGAGTTTTAATAATAACGCGAATCAAAATTTTAATTTAATTAATCCGCAAATCAAACATTCGATTAAAAGCAAGAACCGATCTTGCCCCTTTACTCTCTTGAACTTTTTCTAAAATATTTTTTAATATTCGAAACAGATATGGGATTGATAATAATTCACCAAAAATGCCAAGAAATTTCCAAAAATATAGGTGGTTTGAAGAGAAATTTTAAATTTTGCAATTCAAAAAATTTGAATTTATAATTTAATTTTAATTTTTAATTGAAGTTGCTTAAATATTGATAAAAAATTAATATTTTTTTGATTTAAAAATTTACATAGGTAATCTTATAATCTCAAAAAATATTTTTTATAGGGACAAAAAGCTAAAATAAGTAGAATTATTAATTTCAAAAAAATATTCATATATTACCTAAAGTTTCAAATTTTTCAAAAAATAATTTTTAGAGTAAAAAATAAATTTATTTTGAAATTATTAAAATTTGAAATTGCTATTAAATAAAAATAATTTTTTTAAAAAAGTATTTGTTTATATTCTTAAACAGTATTTTTATTTAAATTGACAAAAATGATTCGGATCCGGGGGCTAAGGAAATTTGAGTTTAGTGCTCAAACGCCGTCGTTTTAATCTACTAAATTGAAATTGATTTGTTTTTCATTTTCTTTTTTTTTTGCAAAATTATATTTTTCATAGTTGACATAATATCTCAACTCCAATTTGACTGATTAACTTCAAATTTTGTGTGTACCTTCAGTATAATATAGTGCTTTATAATAGCCCGTACCTTGGAAATTAATTTTACAAATACGAAAAATTAATTTTTTTGTTTCAGATTGCCATGACGTCAAGATACCAAATAATCATAATTTAACAATTTCCAAGGTACGGGCAATACAGCAACTAGCAATTTGAAGTTAATCTATCTAATAGAACTTGAGATATTCGATTTTTAAAATTTCCAGATTAAAATACCGCCTTAATCCCTCGATAAGTGTTTGTCTAATTTTTTATGAACATAACAATTAATATGTAAAAAAAAGTAGCTTGGGCATAGAGAGATTTCTCACTTTTTACAAATAATTTTAAATTTCTGTTTTATTTTTATTTATATTATAAAATTTTCAATAACAATCAATTGTTCAAGTTTAAGTGTCACTTTTCGAGAAAACAATTGTTTTTGAAGTAAAAAAAAAAATGGAAATTCTGCCACATCCACTAATACTTTTCCTTGATTGGCTTCAAAACCAACTTATCTCGACTAATTACAACTTCCTCAAATTAATAAAATAAAAACTGCTAACTTTTAAAAAACAAAAACATACTTTGTTTTATTTGTCAACTAAAAATAGATCACAGGTGATTTCCTTTTGTTTTTAAAAAACCAAACCCTAAAAACAATAATAGAATGAACTTACTTCCAATAATCTCCAGCCGCTCTGTAATAATCTAAAGCTGAAGTGTGGGAACTTTCAGATGCACGACTATGCGAACGTCGACTGTCTTCCAAAAATTGATTTGTAAAGTTTTGGTCCGATACATAAGTTGAAGAAACTTGATTGTCACCTTCCTCCGATGAATAATCAGATGTTTTATAACGAGTCTTACGCAAAACCTTTTCATTTTTTGATTTTATCGGTTCGATGGAGTAAGACTCAAAATTGTTACCTTCACTTGTGTTACTATTTTTAGATGTTGTGATCTTCGATGTCCTGCAATTAAATTTCAAATCAAACATCTCATCGTTAAATAATTTACATATAATTTACCTGATTGTCGAGCTTCTTGTTTGTCTCATGACGACCTCTCCACTTGTGTAACCTTCTTGGTTATATTCACCCAAGATAAGTAGAGGAGTCTTAGATCTTGAACGACTAGATCTGGTATTCATGGTTCACTTTTAACCTACAATGCTATTTTTAAAAATCAGCTTCCTCCCCTACTCGTTCCAATAATTAAAATTAGAAAACACCACGACACAGCGTCTAGGGCGGTTTTTTTATGGTGACCGTTTTTATTTGAACATAAGCGGAATAAACTAACCACCCACGCACAAACACAGTCCGACTATTTTTGAATTTCAAATGAAGTAAATCCAACAATTTTTTGACAAACTAATCCAATTCAACTTAAATTTCGTCGGTTATAATAAAACTGACCGTTTACTTAAGTTTTAACGACTTTTAGGTCATGCAAATGTATTACTTAATTTATAAATAAATATAAACTGATGACGTCATGTAAGAAACTTTTATAGTTCGTGTTGACGCTTCCTTATAAACTAGGATTTTAAGGTTGAAATTTCTTCATTTTGCTATTTCCACATGAGAAGTACGTTCCAATGTCAAATCGGATGTTTGATCAATTTTTACTTTACAAATTTAAATAACAAAAGTCGCCGATAAAACAGAATGCACTTAGCTTAAATACGTTAGAGGGCGATACTTATTCCAAAATTCATTTATTAAAATTTTCTATTTGAAAAAAATTTACGACCTGGCAACAAGATTTGTATGGTAAAAAAAAGCTAAGAATAATTTGAGTTTTATGGTAAGATTTGTATGGTAAAAAAAAGCTAAGAATAATTTGAGTTTTAAAATTATTAAAATTTGCTATTTCAAACAATTAATCAGTAAAATATGAATAATTTCAAAATGATTTGAATATAGAAATATTAATAAATTTAAAAATTCAGATAATCTTGCAACTTCTAGAAATTACAATAAAATTAAACAAAAATTTGAATTTTGAAATTCTAAAAATTTTTTTTACCTGTTCCAACTTAAAAATAAAATTATTAAGTGCGAGTATATAAACGACAATCAGTATACACTTCGCCATAGAGAGGAAGTATTATGCACGATGGTGTAACAAATTATATTAAATAATTTTTATTTAATTTATGTCAATTTACAACTTATTTCTTGTAACCACATGAACGCCTGCGACCACGAGCACGTTCAAACTTTCTTCCCTTAGAGCGAACAAACGGTTTGGTGTGTGAATGTGGTACACCAGGTGCAAGTCCAAAGTGTTTCACCGATTCTCTGGCATTGCGTCTTCCTTGCATCAAAACAGTCTTCTTACCTGTCGGGGTTCGCAAGGCTAATTGATCGAATGTAATCACTTCACCTCCTATAAAATTTAAATGTAGCAATCAAGACCACTTCCAAGTAAAAATTTCTTACCAGCTTGCAAAATTCTTCCTCGAGCTTTTTCGGTGACACGTAAAGCACAGATAGTCAATTTGGGTACATCCCATATACGTTGGTCATCAGTTACGCTTCCTACAATGACTGCAATGTGTCCTTCGCGACCAGGTTTCTTCATATTACGGACAATACGTGACAGTGAAATTGGAGGCCGATTGATTTTACTCATAAACATTCGTTTCAGAACAACTTTGTTGAAAGTCGAATGTGTACGACGTGCCAAGAAACGGTACAACTACGAATTCGATAAAATAAGAAATCAATTGGTACAATAAAAAACAAAGATTTACTTTAACCAGAAGTCGAAGATACACATCTTGGCTTTTGGGTTCGGTTCTCCGCACTTTCCGATCGTACTTGTGATCGATATCGATACCCTATAAAGTCATAAGGAATCATAAAATGTTAAAACGTGAAAAATTAGTAAACTTACCATCGCAAAATATTAAGTTTTCTAATATCCAAGCGATTGAGGTTAGAAACAACAGCAGACAGCGTGCGAAGATTTAGAATTTAGATGGCACCACAGGTGCGTCAAACTTTCGCGCCGCCTTCAGTTTTATATTGGAAAAAATTCAGAGTAAAATAATTATTTTCCACGTTTTGTTCACTTTACTTTTCAAAAATATTATATTTTGAACGAAGTTTGTTATTCGGCAAGCTTTCGAGGTATTTTAAGTTAATTTCCAATTTCCAGTGATTTTACTTTTATTATTCATAGAAATCGATGAAGCCAGCCGTTGCATTCCTAAAAGTTTTAGTTGAAGCTTTAAGGGATATTAGAATAAATTTTCATATTTAAAATATTTTCTGCCAAGGTTCAGCTTAAAAAAATTTTATCTAAAATCTCTGGATTACAATAAATAAATATTAAATAGAAATCTTTTATTTTTTTATTTTAAAATACATAAATCAAAAACGGGGAAACAGAAACACATTTAACTTTTTCAACATTGAAGAGAGCAAGCTAATTTAAAAATATATCAAAATCCATCTCGAATCGCATTCTTCCAATATAAATAAGTTTACATTATCTACAAACATGTTCTTGCCATTTCAATTATTCTTTCTTTTCTTTAACGTTGATAGAGAATCGCTCATGAATTTAACTTCCCGTTTTTGCAATTCTTTGATTTCATCACTTATTTTTCTCATTTGTTGCTGAAATATCAAATTGTAAATCACTCAATTTTATCCATAGAAAATATAAAAACCTGATAAACATCCAAAGTGCTGTGCGTGCGTGTTCTCATATTTTGAAAAAAAGTGACAGCGTCATTTTTGAATGTTTCTCTAAAATCCTTCCTCTCCGCAAACCTTAAAATTTGATCATAAAAACCAATGAAATTAAACCTCATTCAACCTACTTATTTTGTTTCTGCTGCAATTCTTCTTGTAACGCAGTCAAACTTTGTAATTTGTTATCTTTTACCTCTTGTAATTTGGCGCAAACAGATTTAAGACTTTCTAGTAAACTTTCTTTTTCCTAAATTATGAATTATTGATAAAAATGTGATATTGAAATCAAAATCAAAAAACTTACCAAGTTATGATTTCTCTCGTCGCGTTCCATCGTATGCACCAACTCCATTTCCAAAGCCGACAATTCCTGTAATTGAGTGTTAACTAATGCAAGTTCCTCATTAAGCTGTTTATTTTCTTTTGCCATTTCATTCATCGACTCTTGCAAAGTTGTATGTTTTTCCGTCAAAATTTCTATAAAGTTTTTAAGCATTTCACCCACATGCTCAAATTCCTGCATTAAAATTTTTTATTAAGTATACTTAATTAAAATGTTTGGATAAAAGTAACACTTACTTGTGTAACAGTGACACTAGCAAATCCAGTATCTCTTATATGAAGGCACCTGAGTTCAGCATTTAACAGCTCCAATTCATCGATAATGCTGTTATACTTGTATGCATCAGATTCAATATCTTGTTTTAAGCTAGCGAGCTTATAATCGCAGATGTTCAAAAGCTCACGTTGCTGTTTACATTTCTCTTCCTTTAGAGTTTGGGTGTTCTGTAATGCTTTAATCTCTTCGGTTAGTTGCAGCTTTTCAGCGCACGAATACGGTTGTGACGATACTAAATTTTTCAATTGTTCTTCCATTTCTTTAGCTGCAGATAATTCCTCATCTAAAATTAAATTTTCTCAATTTTAATATAGTCGACTAGAATCTTACGATGCTAATAGCTTTCAAATTAATAAATTTGGATAAATAGTTATTTCTCTCAAATAAATGAAAAAAAACTTTCAATATTAACAAAGTCAAGTCAATATAGTTCTTATCCAACATTGCTTATCATTCCCAACATGCCGACCAAATGAAATTTCAATTAAAAATTTAATAAGAAATGTGTGGTAACTACAACCAGCACTTACCTATGATTTTTCCTTTTTCGGTATATTCTGCCAAACTCTTATGCAAAGCCTTCTCCAGATCATCCTTCCCTTTCACATAATTATCACATTTCTGATTTGATACATCAATATTGCTTTGAATGGATTCAATTTCTTCGACAAGATTGTTAGTTTTCGAAGCAAGTCCATTTGATATTGTTTGCAAGTGAGGAATCTTTTCATTTAAGTTTTGGATAACTTGCTCGTCAACATCAAAAATCTTGTCTGCAATACGCACAATATACACAAAATTTTAGAAATGGGCAATTTACCTACTCAATTTTTGCTGAAGTTCAGATAAAACTGTTTTTTCAATTCCACTTTCTTGAGAACCTAAATTCCAGAGATTGAAGGAATCAAATGCTGCTTTATCTACAATCTAACTGAAATTTTGGTGACCAACTTTGTAATTTCACGGAAAACTTACATCGTGCAAATCTTCGGTCCACTGTTCTTCTTGATTTATTTCGTTTACGAAATCTACCAACCACGAAAGAATTGCTAGTACTGCAGGCCACGAGTGTGGCGTGTTCACTTGAATAATAAAAGTAACAATTTTTAACTCACTTGGTTTGGTGTCTACAGAACTTACCTGTTTTCAATAAAGATGGTTTAACTGAAGTCGGATAACGGTACCTGTTCAAATTAACTGCAACTTCAGTAATATAATTTTCACGTGTAATACTAATACGAGAATCGATAAGTTGGAAAAGGTTGTGTACAAGTTCAATAAAAACATCCAAGGTAATTCCATTTTTAATGTAGTTGATATCTATATCAGGAATTTCTCTCGAAACAAAGTTGCGGACTTTTACGATCTGTTCATATTGCCAAGTTCTGTCGCTTATTGGCCGGTTATCTTTTCTGTTAGATGATCTTGGCGACTTTCTTCCAGACTTAATTGCAGTGTGACGTGACAAAGGTGTTACGCCCTTAAATTAATGGAAAGTAATTCAAAGTTTAAATAAATTGACAATTTTTCTTACGCTTGGCCGTAATAAGGAATTGCTATTTTGACGACTTAAACGGTGTAGTTCAGACAAATTTGAATTGCTAGCCGAACGTTTCACATTTTGATCGATAGATTGCTTTTCTAAACCAAGGCGATTCAACGTCGATCGGGCTCCTGGTTTTTGTGTTGAATTTCTAAAAACGTAGAAAATAATTTAAGTTTCATTATTTATTAGTTGTTTTTACCTTGTGGGCAATTTGGAGACCCGCGTAGGCATAGGAATTGAAGATGAACTTCGAGATCTACGTAAATCACTAAATTTATTGTTGGACATATTAATACTTTTTAAATGTACGCACAAAAAACGAATCTATCATTTAGAACTGAAAAACCGTTAATATTCAACTGTGAGGCAGTGTCGCCAACTCTAGAATTTGTTTCCCCCTAAGGGTGATGTTAAAATTCCCTAAGATGACAAGCTTTTGAAAATGATATTTATCTTTCACTTTATAAAACATTATTATTATTGAATATTGATGAATAAATAATTAAATTTACCGGATGGCAAGCACGGATAGATACAAGGATGTTGTTACCAAGTAAGAAACTTACGCATTTTAAAGATGTTCTATATAGAGCTTCTAGGTTAAATGTTACCTAGCTATTCCTTTTAAAATATAACTCGGTAATTCGTTCATGTGCGTCAGAGGTAGATAGATAACGGATAAGGGCTATCAATTTTTGTAGGTAATTTTTTACATACGTTACAGTTTTACAGAACGACAGAGTTTGCAGTTGCATTATTTGCTCCTAGATGTCGCTACAATGAAAAATTCAAATTGCGATTCAAAATTGTTTCATTTTATTTTTCGTATTCGTAATCATTAATCTAATTCTAATTTAGCAATATTAACGAACAAAATTATAAATACACATTGCTACATATTTTATATTCTTTTTTTGTTGTATAATTGTATTTATTAAAAAATATTATTATGTATTAGATTATACATAAGCGCCGCACTGAACTTATCAGTAATAATTAAAATACATGAAAATGAGTTCGGATAAAAAATTAAATATGAATGTATATTATTATCATTTTTTAAATTATATCATCTTTTCTAAATAATCGTGGTTTCATAACCTTGACTGATAATATAATGTGTACACACTGTACAATAAGCAATCTTGACCTGTTTAACATTTATAATCACATTTTTAAAATGCATTGTAGTTTAAATTATATTGGACCCCCTTCAAAGAACGCGAGGAAAATTTTTCCATTTCTTTTTTAAAAAAGCACAAAATCTTTTTCCTAACAGTTTTTGTATACTTATGATTTCAAATAGATCTAACAAAACAAATTTTCGTTTCTATTTTGTTTTCAAAATTATATCGTTAGTTTTAGCAAATTAGGGTGAGTTCGCCTGTTTTCGGCCAGCTAAAATTTCCGTAATTTTTAAATTTTCAGAAATGTTGATAACAATTAATTATTATTCCATTTATAACAAATTATACAAATATTCGGAACGCAATCAATTTAGGCGCCAATGCCTTATCAATGTTTTACATATTAGAAATATAATTTGGATTAGTGTAATTAAAAATAATTGGTCGTTAACCTTCTAAGAAACATTAAAAATTTTAAACAGTAATTTTTTTTTGTTAAAGTAAAAGAAGTGTCAAATAAACAATCCTATGACATTTAATTAAGTGGGAAACATAAAACAGAAGCTAAAATGGTTGTTGAACATTAATTATTCTGTAATTAGGTTATTCTTTTACAGAATTTTTTTATTTATTCTAATAACTTTTATTCTAAAGTATGAACGAAATGTCTTGAATATAACAATTTTCAGAAATTGTAATTTTAATATTAAATCCCAGTGTCGTAGCCGAAGGGGAGTTTTAAACGCGGGCCCCCCTAATTAAAAGCAAATGTTGTTTAAAATCAAAAATTACCAGATATTATTTTAATTTTAAGTTTTATTAAATATAAAAAAATAATTAATAATTTTATTTATTATTTTTTGATAAACAAGAATGGATGAGGAGTACTAACTATAGTATTATTCTTTCTTATCATCATAAGATGTTTTTACTGTTCCATCAATTTGGGGTTGGCACAAAATCTCATTTGCAGGTTTTAGAATAACCTTAAAAATTTAGGATTAAAAAAAATTGTACTTATGATTTTATTTTGACCGAAAACCATCGTATACGCAATAAAATTTGGCCACGGAGATTTTTCTTCCTTGATCAACGACATAATTTGATAAACTGTACGTAAATCAAGTTGTTCTAATAATTAATTTCTATAATTTACAAAAATTACTCATAATTATATAATTTATGTTCAATTACACCTCGTACATCATTTAAAAATAATTGGGATAGGTAAATGCATAATTTTGCGCAATTACTTTTTACCTAAAAGTCACGTTCGTGTCATGCAATTCGAAAATTTTAATTATACTCCTGTTTTTAAGTGTTTTGAAGGAAGAGGCCGATTTAATTATTTAATAATTAAAAATTACAGTTAAATTAGCTATGTAGATTGAAGACAATCAACTTTGCGGTGCGTTATTTAATATTTATTGCAATTATAACGTTCAATTTAAATTTTTTATCTGTGAGAACTAGTTTTTTCTTTAAATTACATAATATTTTATTTAATTCCGTTATGTTTCCTATCATTTTGATAACTGCATTACCAAGGATGTGTCTGGCAATCGTGTAGCGGTCTGAACGATATCCACATTTCAATTTTCCTGTATACATATTATGTGCATATGAAAATGAAGGAAATGAAGTAAAAGCATTAGATTAAGATAAGTGTAAACACCGAGACTCAAAATTAAATTAAATTTTATTTAAAACAAAAGTGTAAGTATTTCTTACTTTTTCCACGAGTAGCAGCGATGTTTACCTACATTATGTGTTTATTTAAATTTTATAGCAAGCAATCAATTTTTCCTGACCTTACGTAAAAAAAAACTTAACTGTGTGACGAATGATAAGTGATGACAGAAGAACAGTAAAAAGAATTTATTCTAAATTGGTTTTGACTCATGACATGGCAGGCTTAAATGCATAAGCCAACGTACGTGGAACACGGAAAGGATTTCTAATGTGAAAGCTTACATTTCAAGTTTTCGATTGTTATAGGTAATCAAAGTCTGTTAAGACGAATTCTGATATGCATCATCATATTATACCAAGTTACTATAGCAGCTTCGACTACGTATTGAATATAAATAAATCACAAGAATTTATGATGCAGAATGAATTCTTAGAATGAATGCTAATTTTGGATGTAAAATTCTTGGAAAGGAAAGCAATCATGAAGCTTTATAAATCTGCGCTTATTTTTATTATATACGTTTATTTCGTGTCTGTTATTACGTAGGACATTTTCGTCGTTAACGTTACCCGATCACGTCATTTACGTAATATTCTAATAAAATATGTACGCTTCCAATAACGTTCAGTTATTCCGTTTTTCTTTCAATAACTGGGTATGTCCGATCAAAAGCGGCAAAGCCTAATAGACGAGAGCTCTTGTTGAACAAGTTTATTGACTCCTGAAACGGTCAACTCCAAAAGCTTTAATAATCGTTCACCATAAAATGTACCTGTTGAAAACGCTACTCATAGTCATAATTTTTTTTAGAATTGCTTATCATGGTTTCGAAAATTATTTTTATTCCTGCATCATTGTGACACAATAGAGGCAAGGTAAATTGCCGAGAAAATTACTAAATTAATCGCAATGTTATTTCAAATTTAATTACGTAATAAAATAGAAAGCATAACTAAGCTCAATGAGAGAGGACGTCAACAATGCCTTCATTATAAGTGAAATAATAAATATAAATCAACAAGTTGTTTCTACATTTTTTTATAGTAATTTAATTTTTAAATATTTTTTATTATTTTAAATTATGTCGTTTATGGAAAGGGTAAAAAGGCCATGTGACTGGACATTTCAGCAAGATAACGACCCGAAACAAGCTTCAAAGCCTACATCAACCAGGCCAAAATATGCTTACATATTTATATGGTCTTCCAATAGGAGCCGTCCAATAGGAATTAAATATTTTTGTCATGGAATCTCGCGATTTTCGTTAAATTCAGCGACTTTTTACTTTAAAAGTACTGCACTGCCGAGACCAAGATTTACGGTTTATCAAGCTTCTTTGCGATCAATAACCTGATTTATTGTGACGGTAATTTTCAACATCATGCTCTGAAGCAACCGATAGCGTAATTATACTAGGGTTGTTAATCTTGAGGACATAAACCATAGCATATAGGAGAGCTGAATTACTCAACCGCATCCTAAGCAAATTGGTCGTATAATACTTTTTCGTCTTTTCTAAAACTATAAATTACTGTAGATTTTTGTGTAACCTTTCTCAACATAGATAAAATTTGTGGGTCATTTAGCGAGTGAAAGGAACCTAAATTTTTCAACAAGGATCCTAATATAAGTTTTCTAAAATTATAATGATCGATTACTGTATTTGTGGCTTATCTGAACTTGACCGTGTGTAAAAGCAGGGCCGGCAGGCGGATAGCCCGCAATTTACATATTAAGTAGGCTTTACGGTATCAGTTATCATGAGTGCAGTATGCATTGGTAATCTTAGAAACAGTGGGGCAGGTGTCCATGTCCTCCCATCTGAATAAGCCGCAATAGAGGCTAGAGCCTGCTCTGCGCGTCAAATGCATTCCATTTATAAATATTAATATTGAATTGGATAATACTTGGAATAATAATGATAATTGAGTGAGTTCTTCATTAGGAAACAAAGTATCACTAAATATGACATAGCTTTCCATTTATGATATGGATGCATCTCTGCATGACAAAATACGATTTAAACAATTTATGAGAGTAACAATCATGCGATGGTCAAGCCGTACATTGTGTTTCTTCGTGGAAATTCTTCTTTCACACCGAACCGACAATCCTCTTCCTAACTTGTGCATTTATAACAGCGTACAATCAACAATTTCTGCGAAATATCCATAAGCAGCTGCATTACCACCATTAACTCTCGTTTAAATTGTTGCAAAATGTAAATGCAATTTCAATAGTACAATTTAATCTATCAATAACCTGATTTATTACTGTCATCTTTTTTTTCTAAATTATTGTTTCGTTTAAATTTGAAAATTCAAAACTGGTTTGCAGGTTATTATATAATTTTTATTTTATTGCAAAATGTGGTTAATGCACGTCCATTACACTTTGCGCTGCGCAGCTTACTTCCAAGAACGAATATAAACCAAAGTAAAAAAACTAATAGGAAATCGCAATTCGAATTATAATTTAAGATTGTTTCTAGAATTTTACATAACAAAAATAAATTTTAATGTGCAATAATTATTTCAATCAAAAATCAAGGTTAGCAAAACTGTTGCTAGAGTTGCTTTCAGTTAACTGCACTCAAGAAACTTTTATGTTAAAATTCCACCTCGTGCCCCATTGGTTAATTTTAAGGCGGAACAAACATGACATAAATTTACATTTTTAGAATTGACAACAAAAACTTGAAATTATAATTTTAAAAGCCAATAACTTTTTTTTATTAAACTTTTAAGAAGTTCAAGTAATAATGTACATTTTAAGGGCCGATTGCACCAACATCAATTAAGGATATATCCTATTAAACGATAGTTTGAATTAAATTAGTACAAGTATTTAATTGGTAATTTGTAACGGATTTCTAAAGATTATAATTAACAACTTATGACATTGATTGATTGATTGCTTTACAGTTATTTACGGCGACAAAAATACTTTTTTAAATTTCATTTAGGTAATTTATTTGTGAGAGTGAGCTTGATATTTATGCTTCTTAAATCAAGAAAATTTCACCAAGCATTTAAATGTTTTATGTTAATTTTTTAAATTTGAATTGTTAATTTTTTTCCTAATTAAAACATATTTTTCTGCAAGTGTCTTACTAGAAGCGTTCACACATACAAAATAGTTATAATTATTGTCAGAACCCAGGAAGTGTTCATTTCCTCTGTTCAAATTTAATAGAAGAATAAACTCACATATCACTTGGGCTGTTTGAAAAAATACCCAGAAGAAGCTTTGCAATAATTATACGGACGATAATAAAATTAATTGTTTAATTCCTTTATTGCTAATAATTGCTAAATGGCAGATAATAAAATTAATTTGAATTGATAAATTGGGATGCTTATCTTCCGCCTAAGATGTGCCGCATCATTTTTATTAACCCGACCCTCCGGTAAACAGCAGCACTCGACACCATCGGAGCAAGGAACTCCAAACTTTATTTTTTTAAATATTTACAATTTATGTTCTCTTTTGTTCACAAATAAAATGGAACGAGAAATAAATTAAAAATCAACATTTTTTTACAAGGATCAGTTTTCGGAAGTCTTAGCTGCGCCCCAGGAGATTTTGATATTATATCATGAAAAAAATTTTATTTTTAGTAAAAGTGCTTTGCAAATTTACTACAAAATACACAATATATTATGCGCCAATATAATTTATTGTAAGAATTCTATTCTGTTGTTGCGGTATTATACAACTGATTGTTTACATATTAATTTGCAAAGGTTATAATGTATGCTAATTAAATTCAGCTACTGTTTGATGAGCGGTAGCTGTTCCCAGAACAAAATATAAACTAATTTAGCGATGTACGCGTACAAATACTGCAATATTGCACAAAATTACAAAAAATTTATTTTAAAAATATTATCAAGTCCACGGGCGGTCATATCTCTAATTTCTAGGGCGAACCAATTCTCAGAAATATATATGACTTTTTGTAGGGTTTTCTCAAACTATTGTTCGAGAAAATCGGTCAGTACTCGACCTGGATATAATGCAAATCAAGTAGCTCGAAATTTTCAGTTACTGCTAATTTTCCAATTTTTTTTTTATTTTGAACTTAAAATTGCTACGTCTATCATTTGAATTTTCAAATTAAAATAATAAAAATTAATATTTTTTCATTAATTACACAAGGGTTTGGGGGGAGATATCTGAAATCTTACGAATCTGGAATCCCCCCCCCCCACGTATTCCTTATACGTAAGTTTTTTTAAATTTAATTTAAAAATCAAATATAATTTTTTTCCTTTTATAACCTAAGGTAGATTATTAATATTTAAAACAAAATTTTTTATTTTCCTAAATTTATACTGAAATATACATAAATGTGGGGTACAAAACAGCAGAAATGTTACGACAATCTGTGTAAATTGACAACATCTTATTATAAAACATAAAACACTTCGCTGAATTTTGATAATTTTGATGAATTCTTTTTTTTAAATCCTTACGTAAGATATGGGGGGGAGGTACCATCATCTTACGTACTCTTCCTTGGGGGGGGGGGGGTAAAAAAATTAAAAAACCGTCCTTACGAAATTAATTGACGCTCCCATAGCTACAAAAATATCAAATTTTGAAATTCAAAATAATAAGCACCTCTCAAATACTTTCATTTTTTCAAAATGATTTTATTGTTTAAAAATGTTGCTTTTTTTTGATGGAAATAAAATTGTGTAGTTTTGCTTTAATTTAGGAATTTAGTTAATTTAACACTCTCAAATAATTTTTTTTTATAAATATTTAATTTTGAAATTCAAAATAATATATAAATAAAACTTTCATATTTTCAAAATGATTTTTAATTTAATAATCTTAGTGGGTATTATTATTAATAATTATTAAAATAATTAAATAATTTAATAACTTCAATAAGTTAAGAAAACCTAAATTTAAATTTTGAAATTTAAAAAATATCAATATATAAAAGTTTTATACTTTTCATAAGGATTTTTTTTAATTTAACTATTCAAATAATCTTATAATCTCAAAAAAAATTTCATAGAACTAAAGAAAATAAAAAAATTTGAGTTTCAAAATTAAAATGATTTGAATTTTGAAATCCAGAAAAAATATATTATAATCTAGAACCCCAGTAAATATTACATCACACCTCTTTGCAAGTCCGTCCTCTTTTTTATCATTTATTAAGCGTAAGTAGAAAAACGAATAATAATTATTATTTTCAAAGCTGCCCAAGAAAAATAATAAGATTTGAATTCAGAATTTATAAAAACTTGAATTTTGATTACATACAAAGTCAGTGGCGCCGGAAGAGTTAAATGTAAAGGTCGGCAAAGTTAAATATAGAGGGGGCAAAGTTAAATATAGAGGTGGCAAAGTTAAATATTGAGGGGGGCAAAGTATTCAGTTTTATGATATTAAAGGAAAATTCTTATTATTTTACGAGCGCTAGCTAGGTAGAAGCAAAAAATTAATTTTCTAAGGGGGGGCAAGTGCCCTGTTTTGACTGCTCTTATCCAGCGCCTATGTACAAAGTATAAAGCAACAAAACGAAATCATATTTTACAAAATGTTTTTGTTTTAATTTATAATTTTGATAATCTCTCAAAAGTATTTTTTAAAGCTAAAAAATTTAATAAAATAATTTGAATTTTGATTTAAAATTTAAATTTGTTCAAAATGATGTTTTAAATTATAAGATTCTTAATGCAATATTATCAAAATATCTTTTAATACTTAGACATTAGACTTCTGTATAAAAGTTAAAGGAAATTTCAATTTTGAAATATTAAAAAAAAGTGTAAGTACTATATTAATGTTTTTCTTTTAAATTATGAAAAGATAATCTTATCATCTCAAAAATTATTTGTTAAAACTTTAGAATTCAAAAATTTCTAATTTTGAAATTTAAAAATTATAAAAATTTCGAATTTTTTAAAAATATTCTTAAAATCTCAAAATATATTTTTTATAGAGATGAAAAAGCTAAAATATAAAGAAATAATCTATTAAACAATTTATCTTGTAACTAAAAATACTAAAAGGAAAAATATTTTGTTATTCGCGTTTTACAAAATGTGAAGCGCCACGTAGTGTCCTTAGCGGTAACTAGCATAAGCGGTATTCGGCGTTTCTTCGCTTTGAGTGTGTACTAAGTTTTTAGTGTTTTTTTTAAGCAATATGGATTAAATCCTGAAAAGTAAATGTAGTAATATGAATTGAAGTATTTACGGGTGTCATAGCAAGTCTGGTCATTGAATAAATTATGAATTAAGTGTATTTCAGTCTTTTTTTAAGTGTTTCTATACCGGGTGTTGACTCGAATAGCCGAACATAGGGAATTAACACGTAAAAACTTATTTATGCAAATTCCTGCTTCCCAAATTATTTTAGAGAAAAAATGAAAGACACAAAAAGAATGCAGAAATATAAACTACGTATGATAAAAGCATTAGATTTCATGTAATCTTTACTTATAGGGTCAAAAAATGCATTTAAAATTGTTAAAATTTTCATTTATCAGACTAGCCATGTAAATTTCCAAGGCAATTATTTTAAAATTAAATTGAATTTATTTCATGACCAGTCTGACAAATGAAAATTTTAACAATTCTAAAAGAAGTTTGGACTTTTATCTTCAAATTTCATCTAGTTTCTACTTAAAGGGTCCAAAATTCTCTTAGAATTGTTAAAATTTTCATTTTTCAGACTGGTCATGAAATAAATTCAATTTAATTTCGAAATAATTACCTTGCAAACTTACATGGCCAGTCTGATAAATGAAAATTTTAACAATTTTAAAAGCATTTTTTGACCCTATAAGTAAAGATTACATGAAATCTAATGTTTTTATCATACGTAGTATATATTTCTGCATTCTTTTTGTGTCTTTCATTTTTTCTCTAAAATAATTTGGGAAGCAGGAATTTGCATAAATAAGTTTTTACGTGTTAATTCCCTATGTTCGGCTATTCGAGTCAACACCCGGTATATAATTACCATTAACTATCATTTAAATTATAAAATTAACTAATGTAAACCAAATTGATTTAAAAAAACAAGATTTCCAATGTAAATAACGCAAACTACAATATTTATGTAGTTTTATAATAGCCGTTAATACCGCATAAGTCGGACATATTGTTTTAGTAGAGCGCCACCTATCGGTAGTGTAAAATGCGAATAGGTTTGGGGTTTCGGAAGTGTGAGTTTACTGGTCCACGAGGTCCAACAGGTTGGCGACTGCTGATTTAGACGATTGTTACTTTCGCACTGCTTCCTAGTTCCTATGGATATATTCTTCACCACTGGCGTATTTAGGAGCGGGCAAGGGGGCGATTGTCCCCGCCCCCCCCCAATGATGACTGAAGCTGTCCGTGATAAAAATAATGTTTACCATGAGGTTTTAAAATTACAATAGGATTAATAATCCTATTAACATTTGTATTGATGAGCAGTTAGCTCTTTACCTACCTCAGGTGCGCATGAATGGTTTAACGAGAATCTGATAAATAATCTGGTTTGCCCTCCATAAGAATTTTTAAATACGCCACTGTCTTCGACCATATGAATTCCAGAGTCTCAGATTGCTTTTAATTTAAATTACAATTTTTTAAAATGTCTTTGAATCTCCTTAATCCATCATGCACGGCAGTGGTAAACAGATCACGAATGAAATGTCTTACTTTGATATTTTTAAAAGTTGACAATCTTAAGTCCTTTATTTCTACCTGGAAAGCAGTATGCAGAATACTCATGAAGGAATTACTGGATTCAAAACAAAACAAAAATGCGAAAGGTGATTGATGGGAAACATAAGAAAATAGGAATAGAATGTTAACAATTTTTTTTTTAAATAATCAGAATCACCAGACTAGGAAGTAGGAGACTGCGGTTTAAATCCTGGTCGCGTCAGATATACTACTGCTATGATCTAAAGCTAAAGATTAATCTGTGGGCTATGTTATTTTCTTTTTTCTTCTTCTTCCTCCAAATTTAGAAGTTATTACCATATTTTATAAACTGCACTTATGATTGGTAGACCTCATTGCACTACTTACGTAATTCTAGTTTTCGATCAGTTTTGCAGATATGTTTTGAATCATTGATCAACTGAATATATTGTAATTCAGAGAGCGTCAATTGTAATTCAGATCAGAGTAATATTTTATAAACAAGCTTTGTTTATACTTTTGTGTAATATGTTTGGGTGGTTCAATAATTTACTTAAGATATTCTTATGTGTACATGATTATGTAGGTACATATTATATATTATTATAATTAAAATATTCACGTGTTATTGCTGTTATAATGATAAATTGACAAGTGCAGGATGTAATTGTTATTAGACCACACACGCACATACATTAACAGTGCTAAGAACTATACAATAATCGTTACTACGAAGTAATCATGCTAACCATTCCAGTTTTTCTTACTACTTATTTCTAATAAATTATCACATTTATTTGATTAAATGTGTTTAACAATTATAATACTTCATGCTCTTTGAGCTCAATGGAGGTCTCTAAATTTTCTAAAGGCAAGGAAGCGTGGCACGTCGTTTACAGATCATTCAAAAAATTGAAAAAAATATATTCGTGAGGTGTAAATCTTACTATAAAAAGAAGAAGAAAAAAGTTTAAGGAAATACCATCTGAATTGCTTAAGGGGCAGGGGTTAGACGTCAAGACCCCATACTCAGAAGCATTGAATTTAACTGCAATGTTATAATAACGGTTATGCATTTGGAGAATACATTATATTATAAAATACCGAGAAACGATAATGAACATAGATATAGAAGAAGGAAAAAATTTAATATTAAATATATTTATCATAGATATGATTGCATAAATTTCCAAAGAAAGAAATAAGGAAAATATTTGTATGGTTAAACAATACAAGGGGGACTTGGACTTTCTTTTGTAGGTAGGAAGGTAGGTGAAGATGAAGTAAAAAATTTTAATTTGCTACCTACTACATAATCATTTTAAATTTAATCCAACTCAATTAAGTAATGCTATGTTATATCATTGTTCTAAAACATAAAGGAATTTTTATGATTTCCCAGAAAAACTTATTTAACTTAATTGAACAATAATAATGTAATAACGGTTAATTAGAAAACTTCTAAGTTGTCTATTGTATTGAAAAAATTGATGATCATCGTAATATAACATTAAGTCCGCATTACGCAAAGCATACAAAAACATTTTGGCATTGACTGGCCGTAGCTTTGAAATTCTCCAGCTGCGGTTCTCAACCGGTCGAAAAAAATTATTCGGTACTTCAACTTTTGCGACATAAATATCCTTTTGGATTAGATATTCATACCGAAGTGCGGACAAGCTAAACATTTATCTCCGAGCAAGTAGCGTGACGAGCTTGGATAGAATAGCATTATTTTCTATTTATTTTAAAAATTCTGGAAATGGATTTCTCGGAAACGTTTTAAATAGAAAGCTTTAATTAAAAATGTATATTACATTCAAAAGCAACAGCAAAAGTATTTCATTTATTGCTAATTCGTGTGTAAATATTTAAATATTCACGATCTTAACGAAGGTATTATTGCGACAATTTATTCGCTTTTATTTGAGTGTGCAAATTTAATTAACTTTACGTTGATTAAATAATTAAAATCTAGGAAGTGGTCATACGATGTACTACGTCAAGATTCGCTTATTCAAAACATTGCGCAAAATTAAAATTGGCGAGTGAACATCCCACCCATCCGAATTCATGTATGAGCATTTCCTAAAAATCTAAAATATAATTAACCACAACCGTTCATTCAGAAAAAAAATATTCCACCTACAGTTAGAGTTACGCGGTTTTTCTAATAGAAATGAATAATTATTAACCGCATTGCCGAATGCATGCCTTGAAAATTCAGCCAGCTTGACGACATTCAATATTCGTCATGCCTCTTAAAATATTTATTTATATAATATTACCATTCATTTTTAGTTGTCACATTTTGATCAGTATTTTACAACATTTGCGATTAATTAAGTTTTATCTTTAGCTTAGTAATTAATACCAGAAACGTGTTAAAAGAAGATCACAATAAATGTTAACAGTGTAACTGGAATTTGATAAGATTAATTTATACATTTTATTAATCAATCAATTATTATTATTTATGACCATTTTCGCAGTAATATGCAATCACATTTTATCATTTTGTATACATGTTCGTAGGGGGGGACTTTGGAAAATTAGAAACCCGAATGCAGGCAAGGTTCCGTTACAACTTTCGACAAAAAATAGATACTACTATAGAAAAGATAATTATTATTTCTAGATTTATATATCATCCTGTGTAATATATAGTTTAAGTTTTGTGTCAGCTGATATATATTCAAATAAATAAGTTTTTTCTTCCATTTGGAAGTTTCCATATGGTAAAGAATTATTATAATAATCAAAATGAGCAGATGTACCTATGGAGCAGATGCAGAAAGGATCCCTTAGTTGGTTCTCAGAAGTAAATTTACACGACACGACGTATGCTACTTCTTAGAAAAATTTTAAAAATTAAAAAATTAATTATACTTCAACACTGCATCTCGCAAAACTTAACTTCAAGGTAAGTTTTCTATATTATTTCAATATAAATAGTATATTGCAATTTTAATTTAAATTTTATAGTTTATTTTTAGGTCAAGCAAGCAGTGGTTTTAAATGAAGTTAATATCTGACTCGATCAAGTCTGAACCATTCGATAGAAAAAACAATCCTACTTTGGATTTATGCAAATGAATGGATTAACGAGATACCAGAACGTATAAAATGTAAAATATAACCATCTTAACATAATGTATTAAAAATATAACAACGAACAATCCCCTTAGGCTAGTCACAATATACTATTTGATCGTTACCCCCCCCCCCCCCCCCCCTATGTCGGAAATTAAGAGGAAGATATTTATTTTGCATTCGAATTGCATTACAGAATCGATAATATCTTATGAATGTAAAAAATTAGTAATAATTGATAAAATTATGCAGATTTGTTTACGTTAAAAATCCTGTCCTGTTAGGAAGTCTAATGATAACGTTTAACGTTCCATAGCAATTTCAAGGTTTCTCCTACGCCGTTCATTGGTTTGATTTAAAATAATCAAATTAACATAAATAAGGAAAACTGTTGCTAAGTAACAAATTAAGTAGCTAAAATATGTTAACTAATTTTTCTCGGAATATTAGTATAATTATCTTGTGTGTACTGAACAAATTATAATAAGAAAGCATTTTTATGTACATAAATTTTTCGATTTATAAGAATTACGCTTTTCATTGAACCAATTTGCATTTCTGTGTAAGTTTGAATAAATTTTCAAATTATTGCGCGGTATTCTTGAAATTTTTTGTGATTAATTAAATAAATAGGAGTAGGTACATTATAGAAAAATTAGCACGCCATACCTACATGTCTAAAAAATTTTATTGTGGGTGATACCTGCAATTACATTATTAAAATTCTAGAAAAATTACGTTTGATTTAATTTTTATTATGAAAACAAAATCCAAGAAAATTCGGAAATTTGCATTGGAGAATTTTTGTTTAAAAACATTGCAAATTAATAAAAAATATTTATTAATTTATAAATTAAAATAGTGCAGCGCAAAGCTTACAGGTTAGAGCTATTATTGAAATTTTTATATTGAATATTATAAAAAAGAATGCGTTTTTAGCAACTACCTAAAAAAAATAAAAACTCTTTGAAGGAAATAGTCATTGTATAGAAATTACTAATTTTTGTACTTCTTCAGAGAAAGCAAATTATTCTTGTTTTTTAAATCCTGAATATTTTGAATTTTAAAATTCAAATTTGTTTTAGTTTCTTTAGTTTTATAACAATATTTTTTGATATTATACCGCATTTTGAAGGATTAGAAACTTTTATATATTTATTTATATTTTTAAATTTCAAAATTCAGATTTTTTCTGCAGTTTTAACTCTAAAAAATAATCTTGGAGATTATATTAAGATTATCTATGTTTGTAAAAAAAAAAACATTTGTACAATTAAATATTTTGATATATTAATATTTTTAGAATTTCAAAATTCAATTGTTTTGAATTTCAAAATTGAAATTGTTTTATTTTAGCTTTTTCAGCTTTATAAAAGATATTTTCTGAGATTATAAAATGATCTAAATTTATAATTTAAAACAAAAACATTTTGAAAATTATAAATTTTTCAGTTATTTATATTTCAAAATTCATATTTTTATATATTCTAAAGTCAAATAATTCTCTTTTTTTTAGCTTTGTCAGCTTTAAGTTATTATAATTAATTAATTTCAAACTTTAAATGAAGGGGACATGACGGGTTCAATTTTTGAAAAAATCAATTTTTAATAATGTTACTTTTATTAATTTTATTAATGACCTAACAGACCTTATTTTATCATTTACCATACCCCCCCCCCCTATTCTTCTTTGGAAACAACGTAGTTCTTTATGTTTTGGTTTCACTTAATTATTCTGTAAACTGTTTTCATTTCGCTAAATAAAATAAATGAAGAAAATTAGGTAGCTCGACTTTAGCTCTCCCCTGCCCTCATATTGCTCTGCAAAGACGGTTCGGCGCGAGCAGATTCGGGCGTAAATTTTCAAAAAATATTTGAAAAAAAGAAAGAAATAGAAAAATAATTTAGAAAAATTTAAACATCAATAGATAAATAATATAAATAATAAATTTATTTAAACTAATACACATGTATAAAAAAGTAGGTAAATGTAGCTAGAGATTCATTTCATTTTATTGGCTAAAATCAACGGCTTTCGAGTTATAAATTAAAGTAAATAAAAAAATGTTGAAAAAATCGAACTTTTTCTTTGATTTTTTTGAAAACCCCGTATCCTTTAAACGAAACATTTTACAAAAAATCTGACGACCCATTCCGGATAGGAAATTTAACGGACTACAACTTTTGTCTGGCAAAATTTTTTGAAAGACCAATCCATTTCACAGAATAGCAGAAATTTATAAAAGGCAGTTCCAAAACAAAAGATTTTTATTCTCGCGCCGAATCAGCTTGCGCCGTACTGTCGTACTGTCGTACTGTCTCCGGCTGCACTGAAACGTAGACGGACAGGAGGTTCGATTTATTTGAGTCCTAATTTGGATTAAATTTTGTATAATTTTGATATAAAAATTTGAATTTTATTAAATTAAGGTTATTTTTATGTTAAACCAGTTGGATACCCGACTTCGCCCGGGGTCTCTTTAAAAATAAAATGCATACTTTGCAATAGTCTATGCGTACTCGAACGTTTTCTAGTTTTGCTTCCCGTTACTCGTTTGTTTCATACTGAACTTTTTTAACCTTCTTATTGGAATTCATGATTATTATCGTTTTAGAATTCATGATGAATTGTTAAGCAGCTAGTCTTATTAGGTTTATATGAATCTCGTTAATCCATTTATGTACATCACAAAATTTCGTGAGATCTCGCTTTCCTCTCAACCTTTTTAACATTTTCTTGCGCTATAACCTTTCCCAAGTCCAACTGAGTAAGTGCGTCAAGTTTGGTTCAAATCGGTTCAAGGGTTTAAGAGTGCATAACATACGAACAAACAAACATTCATTTTTATATATAAGATTTTTTGAATTTTAAAATAAATAGTATATAATTGTCTTATTCGGATTAAAAGTGAAACTTTGTTTGGCACTTCATACAATGGGATCTAATTTTGAACTGTCAGGAGATATTCTTCTCCAGCAAAAAGACTTTAAAGCAGCTATTGACGCTTAGGGTGGAAAAAGGAGATACATTGGTGAAGATTTCAACTGCCGCTCGCCGAAGTGGTTCGAGAAGGTCGACAACAACCCACAGGCAGAGAAATTCATTATTTAGCAGAATTTTTAACCTCGCTGACAAATCGTTCACGTTGAATCCAATAATTAAAGCAGAAGCAACTTAGATCAGATCCTGGGTACCCCAGATCTCATTGAGTCCACAACAAAATAGGAAGTCTCAGACCGAGTGGCCATCACCGTCCACAAAGCTGTGATCTAAGAGTCAATATAATCAAAATAAAACTTCTTATAAAAAGCTACTTTGTCAAACTTGCCGATAGCAGGGTGCCGATCCCTGAGACTGATCTATGAGATACATACGCAGATGCTATCAGGGTGACAGTGACGGCTTCTTCATTCACAGAGGATGCAAGCAAACATAGACAATCTCAACAGCTGGTGTAGCACCCAACCAGGGTCCACAATAACGACATACATATCAAGTTAAATGGAAGAATGATTGAGAAAGACGAGAAAAGAGAAATTTCCGGAATGTCAAATTATTGATGAATCTATTCATGATTACGGTGACAAAAAGAACTAGTAATTGATCTTTGATCAGGAGGAAATTCCCTCCGAACTGTGCAGTGTTAGTTAATTAGTCGAAAGTCATCATTTTTTATTCGGAAAGATGAAAATTGTTTGGTTTAGATTATTCTTATAAGTATACCAAAACTGGGTCAGTCATTCACGATAGTTAAGGACACCCATTTGCTCATAAAATGTTTTTTTGCGCGCGTTTAACTTTATGCGTTTATTTCGTTTAATTAAAATTCGGGGTATATTACTTGACTGTATTCTTTTAAATATTACTTTGAAATTTAAAAATTAAACGACTATAGTAAAATTTCAATATACACAAATAATCTATACCTTTAAAAAACTGTATGTGGGATATTTAATATATTTTTGAAGATTTTAGGTATTTTTATATTATATAATTGAAAAGATTTATTTACTACTTGTTTATTTAATTTTAAGAGATAAAATCTTTTATGACTTTCATCTCGTATAATAACGATGTACTTAAAATGACGTTGTAAATATTAGTTTATTACTATAAAAGGAGCTATGTGACGTTTTTTCAAAATATACATATTATTTATTGTACGAATTAGCACAAAATCGGTAGACTAAATTTTTATAATACCTACATAATTTACATTATTATATAATGTTTACATGTTGATATTCAATTGTGCCGAAAGAAATTTTCCAAAATCATTCAGGGACGGTTCCACGGGGGCGGTAAGAGGGGGAGTACCCCCCCCCCCCCAATGTTTGCAAAAATTGGTTATCAGTAGTACTTGGTAAATAAAGGTACAAATTGGCAAAATTAAAAGTGAGGATTTCATTTAAAGTAAAGCGAAAATGCTAAAAAAAGAAGCTTTTTTGGGTAGGAGCAAAGAGCAACACGTAAGCATCACCGCCGAAAAATTCCTCTTCGGTCGTCCCTATTCATTTCAAAAATAATGTGGAATAACGACTCACGTTTGCCAACCAATCAAAAAAAAGTATTTCGATTTATTTAAATTTTAAGACTAGATTAAGGAATAAAATTTTTCAGTTGGCAATAAACTTTTACCATCTGAGAATAACGTGACAAGGTTAAATAAAAATTTTATAAATCAGTATAACATCAGAAAGAAATATGTCGTTCAGAAACAGTTCGAACAATTTTAATTCGCGTAGCGGTGGTGATCGTAACAGTGAAAGTGGTTCGTATAATTCAGGAGGACGCTACGCAGGTGGATATAATGGCGGAGGAAGCAATGGACGATACAACAAGAGATTCGAAGATAGTTACGGTAGAGGCAATGCAATTGGGAGTTATTTACAGAAACCTGATTGGAATACGCGGTCTTTACAACCATTCGAAAAAGATTTTTATGTTCCTCATTCAACTACTGCAAACCGATCTTCTCGCGATGTAAATAAATATCGTAACGATAATGAAGTGTTAGTCAAAGGTGAGAATGTGCCAAATCCAATTCAACATTTTGAAGAAGCAAGTTTTCCCGATTACGTAATGAATGGAATCAGAAAACAAGGATACGAATCTCCCACTCCTATTCAAGCTCAAGGTTGGCCAATCGCAATGAGTGGAAATAACATGGTAGCAATTGCACATACTGGTTCTGGAAAAACGTTAGGTTACATGTTGCCTGCAATTGTTCACGTAAACAATCAACCTAAACTTGCTCGTAATGATGGACCGATTGCTTTAGTTTTGGCACCAACCCGTGAATTAGCTCAACAAATTCAAAAGGTCGCTACCGAATTTGGCCATTCCGCTCATGTACGTAACACGTGTTTGTTTGGCGGGGCTGCCAAAGGACCTCAAATTCGCGCTTTACAAAACGGAGTAGAAGTCGTAATCGCAACTCCAGGTAGGCTTATCGATTTATTAAGCAGAGATATATTCAATTTACAACGATGCACGTATTTGGTTTTGGACGAAGCTGATCGTATGTTAGACATGGGTTTCGAACCGCAAATTCGAAAAATTATTGAACAAATTAGACCTGATCGACAAATGTTGATGTGGTCGGCAACTTGGCCAAAAGAAGTTAAAAAATTAGCTTCGGACTTTTTGAAAAATTACGTGCACCTTACAATTGGATCAGCTCAGCTTTGTGCAAATCATAATATTTTGCAAATAATCGACGTGTGTCAAGAACACGAGAAAGAATCAAAATTATTCAATTTATTGCAAGAAATCGGAGACAGTGCTATGAATGGTGAAAAAATTGTGATTTTTTCAGAAACCAAGAAAAAGGTAGATGAAATTACTAGAACTGTTAAAGGATATGGTTGGACAGCGGTTTGTATTCATGGTGATAAAAGCCAAGAAGATCGTGATTTTGCAATGCGTCAATTTCGTACCGGCAAATGTATCATTCTTATCGCAACCGACGTCGCTGCCAGAGGTCTTGATGTTGAGGGCATTAAATTTGTAATCAACTACGATTTCCCGGGAACATCTGAAGATTATATCCATCGTATTGGACGAACTGGTCGCTCTAATACTACTGGTACGTCGTACGCATTCTTTACAAATAAAAATCAGAGGCAAGCCAGTGATCTCGTCGGTGTATTGAAGGAAGCCAATCAAGAAGTAAATTCAAAGTTAGCCGAAATGGCCAGCAGAGGTTCAAGTTATGGAGGAGGACGTTGGGGAAATAATAATTTTAGACGAAATGAAGGGTTTAGTCGATCAAGGAAAAGTCACAAGAGATTTGGAGGTGATGGAAGCGGTTGGAGACAAGGAAACGGTAGTAGCTATTAAACATAATATTCGATGGAACAACTACACCCACATTTCATCAAAATTGTTATAATATGCAATATTTTAATTTATGTGTAATTTACGTGTCGACTATTATTGAAATAAAAATAATTTTACTAAAATCCAAATTTTATTTGAAATCTAAAAATAGTCGTTAATTATTTGTAGCTCCCCATAAATATCAGTTCTAGTTACGCCACTGGGGTGTAAAATTTAAAGCTTAATAATTTTTGTAAAACTCCATTGTTGTTCCGTTAGATTAAATTACACAAATGTAGAAATTTTACACAAAAGAACATAGTTTCTGTGATTTTATTTTGTTTTTATTATTACATATAAATGGATTTCGTTTATAATATTTGTCTTGTGTTGTTAAATTTATTTAAAGAGAATTAAAAGATGAACAAAAGCTAGAAAGAGTCTGGAAGGTATGAAAGACCCCCAAACTGTTTAATACATTTTTCTTGACCAACTACGTATAATAAAGAAGAAGTTTTTTTAACTCAAATATTAAACAATATGAATTGAGTGTCCATCAGAAATTATTCGAGATTAAAATTAACTAGTGGTCTAAAATGTCGGACTGGAGGGTATTCCATACCCCCCAGACCCCCCGGTTTGTAACAATATAACTTATGTGATCCCTGTGGGGCGGTTGAGTGCACACTGAGTACATCTGACCCAGGGCCGCTTTCCGATTAGGCACGCTAGGCACATGTTGAATTGCCCCCCCCCCCTCCCCCAGTTTATAACACTATGACTTATGTGGGTTTTTTAATTTTAAGACAGTTTTTTGAATGGTTGAAGAAAATACTGATAACGTTCGTAGGTTAGTAATAATAACATTGAGTTGCTCATAGGTGCAACTAGGGGGGGCTCGGTTACCCCAAAATCACAATTAGCCTCTCAATAATTAATTGACTGAAGCCAATTTCGGTTGCGTTTGGTTCTAGATCGGAGAATCAAAGACCTCTGAAAACAAGACGTACGGAGCTAAAAATACCTTTAATATTTGTAGCCCCTCCAAAATATTAGATCTAGTTACGCCTATGCTATTCAAATTTGATAAGCGATGAATTTGAACATCAAATTGAAGTAAATTTTTTCTATTTAAGGGGGCTGCATGTTCCCGGCCAACTCTTGTGAAAAATTGATCATTTTAACCCCGATGAACAAAATTACGCATATTGATGAACAAATTCATAAATACAATGATTTTTTTCATGAATACTACGAATTTTTCATCAATATGATGAACTATATTTCGTCGGCGCTAAAATGATGAATTCTTCATTAACACTATTTTCTTCATTGCTTTTAGGCCTACTACGATACTTATAGACTATTTTTACCATTCTCGATCACTGGCCCCCTTAAAGTTCAAGTTTGAGTACGCCACTGCACTTCACATTGAGAATAAAGCTTACTAGGCGAATTATTATACTTTTGATTAGTTTCCAATAAATTGAAGCCATAAAAATAATTTTCAATTTTAATTAACATTAGCTTTATTTTAGCGCTTTGGCATTAAATTATTTTACTGCCGGCGACGGGCGGCACTAAAGTACCGTCGGTAATTCACGGTAAATCACTCAGAATTCCTTCTAACTTATTTTTATGTTATTTCATATATTTATTTTTATAATTATCAAATTAAATTGTGCGTGCGCTTTTTTATTTTTGTTCTAAATAGTTGTAAATATAAACATTTAAAACTTTTTTCCTTCAAAATTTTAAATTTAATTATATTGCAAGCGTAAATAACATCATTACACATTTTTAGGTTCTGAATAACTTAGAAATATGCAGAATTGCATGTTCATTTTCTGTACAACATTGCAGTGGCGGCTTGTCATAAAGGGCGCAGGGGTACGTGCCCTCCCATCCCAAAACCAAAAACAAACGCAATCTTAAAATAATTATTAGTTTAAAAAATGCTCTAGCAGTGCTGCCAATTGAAAAAAACCTACCAGTCGTAGAATTTTATTCTAGAAATAAACAAATTTGTTTTCTAGAAATATGCACAATGTTGTTTTAGAAATACGCACAATTTTGGTTTAGATTTTAAACTGCTATTGTTGGAATATTTTTCTTCACCAATTGTGCACTTGAAAATTACATAAATTGGGTTATTTACCTGCTCAGCAAAAGTGCTGACCCCAACATTGACATTTTTTAAAACACAATATTGTTTTTTCGGCAATCTAGACACAAATAGTGTCCCGTATACAGGGACGGTGCCAAGGGGGGGGGGAGTCTCGCCCATGTCTTCAAAAATTGGTCAAAATTTGTAAACGTGGACTTATCTCTCTCCGTCAACACAAGTATTTAGCAACTGACATCAAATTGGTGGCGTCAAAACAGTGCAGTACAGATTTTTGATTAATCCTATGTCAATATTTTTGTTACTACCGTCAATTATTTGGTACGGTGTTGATAACTTCGGAGTCAACAATTAATTTATCACATTTTCTTTTGGTTGAGTTACCGCAAATAGAAGATAAACTATTATTATAAAAATAAATTTAATTTTGTTTGTGTTGATAAAATTCTGCTGAATCTTCTGCTAAGGTTGTGCTGATAAGGATGTCCTGACAAACTTTATCCCAGTACATGTTAACAGAAAAGATAATTTTTGTTCGGATTGTCCCTGTACCTAAATGATTTTTTGAAATTTTTTTAATAGTTTTGTAGGAGCAAAACGTTCCGTGCCCAATTGTTTACTATTAAGGTCTACTATAGAAGGAAGAATGCCAATTTTAGAATTGAGGCTGGAATGCTGCAGTTCATGACAAATATTCCAAATGCTATAGCATCAATCTCCGATTTATCGGCTTTTAGATAAAATGTCAAGGTAAAACAACCACAACCGACTCTTTCTGGAAGAGTAGCATCATGTTCGAGAATTCCAGAAATTTTGGTTATTTCCAAAATGGACCAGAATGGTAGCTTGGTGTGAAGGAAAAATTTTCAAACACAGGTTGTTTGGTCAGAACAGGAAGTCAGAAGTTATCTTCCAATAATACAAATTAGTACCAATAAAGAAATTAAAAAGTTTAAGATACCTAGGTCGGATGTTTTGACGCAGTTTTGGACAATCTAAATAAATTATTGACTTCCTTGAAAAATTAAATCATATTATGTAAATTTTTAAGTAAATGAAAAATCACCCGATAGATTACTAGTAATAATTTCTAAGTAACAATGCAATTACTTAAATTATCTGAAACGATTTCTATAACCAGAATTATGGTTTCACAACCACAACTTGTGAATCAGTGTTTGAGAAATAAAAGGAAAATATACAATCATACGTGACTTCGTTAATTCGGTTTCAATCAATAATCAACAGTGGCGGCCCGTCAGGGGAGTCTTTGAGACTGCGTCTCCCCAAAAAAAGTCGGCCACTAACAAAAAAATATTTGATTAAAAATCATAACTTACAAGAAAATTATGTGTGTTTTAATTTCTTAATTACATTTTTACCTAATTATAATAAGCTTTTGAAATCAACACCTGCGACTAAAATTTAATAGTGATACTGATATGCCAAGATAACGAAGGCTGCCAATTGGATGAGACGCTCTTACTAAAGACTCATACATAAAATGCACCTACAATGTTCAATGCTATCAATACGTAACGTTAGAGAGAGAAGGAGTGTGAAATTGCATACAGCAAATCTACCAACGATGAGTCTAGTCTCTTTCAAAGTTGATGCAATATTTATACTATGATATATTTTTATTTACTATTACAACTTTTACTTGTTTGTGCTTTTATTGCTTTATTATAATTTTTAAATTATATTCATCAATGGAATTAAACGATAGATATATTGAATAATAATTATACAGAAGGTGAATTTACTATAAAATTTCGGTGTTATGTACAGTTGGTTTACTAAATTTTTGGGGCTTATTGGTTGCGATAAACGAAATAAAATGTTTTGTTTTAGTACTTGCGTAATTTTTGGTCGAGAAAAAGAATGGAGTGTTGATAGATTGTTTAACATTTTTATTAACATAGTTTTGTTAATAATTAATACTGTTATTATGTACTGTAATTTTAGTACTTTAGAATTCCAGTCTCCCCAGATTACTTACTCACGGACCGCCACTGATAATCAATTGATTAATTAATGCTCCTTTTTTTTTATTTAGTTGAATTACTATTTTCGAAGTTCGAAGTCAATAATCATGAAAAATGTAGTATTTATGTGTAATAATTGCAACAAAGCAATATTACTATTCTGATGCTAGATAACAGTGCATCCAACTTATTTGTTCTTTCAGTGACCACAAAACTTTTTACTTGGTAGCATACGTACTAAATAAATATTCCAAAAATTTTAAAAATAGAAACAGCTAATAGAAAATATGAAATTGACAGAAAGCGTGAGAGTAACTAAACTGATTGCTAATTTCAAAAATCGTTTTTTTTTGTATTTTCAATGCATTTGTTTTTTTTAATCTGAAAGGTGTACGATGTAATCTCTAACTCTAACCTGATTGTTTAATTATTTTTTTTTCCTAGTAATCTTTATTGCGGCACTGGTAATTGAAGGTTGAAATAAAAACAGCACTTGAAAATTAAAAATTTAGTTTTTTGGAATCGATTTAAAGTATGTTTGTATCGATAGTATACACAAATAAACAGTTGTGCGTAATTTAGGTTTATTTTTAAAATTTAAAAAAAATTTATGTTTTTCTCCCTCTCGATGATATCTTTTATCGTACAGATAAATAGTTGGTAAACAATCAAGAATAAAAAGTATTGTAATTTTTCAAGTACATTACATTTACTACGTAATTGGTATTTGTTTGTAGATAATTTTGATAATGTGTAATTGCATTCCAAGAAAATTGAAAACGTAAGAATCGAATCGTAAGTAGTTAGGAATAATTAAATAATTAGTTGCACTGTTGTACAATGGAAAGAAAATTTATTGCGCAAAAACTATTGTTTTTGCAATTTCATTCCTCCAAGAAATCTACCAATTAATTATAATAAATTATTCTAATGTTTTTCAAATTATATGAAGTGCATGTTATTTGGACATCTCCCGAAGAGAATCTGAACACACTTTTAGTCGATTTAATCTCATCTTACAAAGAAAGTGGAACGAAACATCTGCAATATAACATTGATTAAAGTTAATTTTTGTTCCTAATCTAGATCTTATTCAATCGTAAATCTGTTGAATTTTGTTGCTGGAAAGCAATAAGACAAGCTGGCTGTCTTTCGCGAGGGATATCAACACAAGGAAGTATCGTTGACGTGAAATTTGAACCACGGCACAAATAATTTTTTATAAATATAATAGAAAACCTTTTTATATAGTTCATGGTTTATAAATAAATATGAAAGTGTTAAATTTAAGAATGATCGATTCTATTGATATTTAATAATAATCACTAGAAAAAGTTGCTCATTAAACACCTGAAGCATGACATCACATAATTTCAAGTTTAACCGTTAGTGTATTTGAACCGAAATTAAATTTCGACAATGAACTAACTGTTTAACTTCAATCAAAGTGTAATGCATCAATTTAGCAGTTTATTATTATTTACATTGTATGTTTATTATTAAGTGATATAAACAATTTATTTGATTATGCAATTATAGGCTATCGTCCCCTTCAGGCTTTCAACTCGAAATCAAATATTATTATAGTATTATTGTAACCCTCGGTTTGTTGAAAGTTCGAAAATAAAAATAACTGAATCTTTTAAGAATTTTTATTTTTAGTGAAAGCTTTACGTATTGAGAACTTGTTGACATAAATCATACTAACATACACAACTCATTAAATTTCTAAATTTAATTAAAATTCTAATTATTGTAATCGAATGCAATAGTGGAATTCCGTCTATATATGTTTATCCTGCCAGTAATGACGTTAACTGCACAACATTGAATAAAAAAATTTAATAATAGAATTATTAGAAATATTTTTGTGGATGTCAGAGGATCATTAATTTTGATGATATTAATATTTTCTGCAGTTCGGGTACATAAAGCAAACTAATAAACAATAATTTAAATTTTTTAAATGACTTCCTCGTATTTACCATTTAAATTTGCACCCCTCCCCCCCGAAACCTGGATTTGATCGCAATCTTAAAAAACGGGCCAAAAAAATGTTGTTTCTTAATAATTTGTAAATAACTCGATTCCTATAAATTTTAGAGCAAAATATGAGGTTACCAAAATTAAATAAAATTAAATTGTCTATAAAAAATGTTCTATAAGTTTTTTGCGTGCAACTTTCTGTTTTGAAGTTATATAGGCATCGAAAGCTGGATATAATAGGCATTTGTTATTTTCTTTATTCGAGGGATTTTTAAAAACATGCAAATGCTTTTATAATTGAATTTATGTTGGCCAACCCTACTTTTATTGTATAGGGAATGTTTAACTCAAGATCATCATACGGTTATTCTCCTTCCAAGCACCATTATAATCTCGTCTTCCGTAAGATTGGGCGGTTTATCACAAATTGGGCGACTTTTGAAGATAATTTGCGCTTAATTATTTTCAGACTTCTGAGAAATAAACCTGCAGTTCATTGCGATAAAATAATATAATTGCGATAAATAATTGACTTTGATATTTAAAGCCCAAAATATTGATCTTTTCGTGAATTGTGAAACGAAAAAGTTACAAAAAAAAAAGCAAATTGGTATATTGAAGAGGGGTCTAAAAAAGAAACATCGACAGTTGGAAAATTAAGTACTGTCTCCCCCCCCCCCCGAAAAAGTTCTCTTCGGTCCGTCTTTCATTGTAGTTGGTATTGGCCAGGGCAAATCTTATTCGAATACTTTGAAAGTGGTTGAAGACTACGAGGAGAATTTACCTATCAATATAAAATTAGATATATACCAATCAATAGAATATTCTGAAGATTATGAACCAGATCCGGAATTTAAGGCAGATGTTAAAGGGATTCATGATATCGAAAGAAAGAAACTTGAAGTTAGCTAAGTTGATGGAAAGACAAAAATCCCAGGGCTCACACCAACAGGAATCAGGATGATAGCCGAAGCACTGTTCCCGGCACATCCCAAGGTAGAAGAGGCAAAACTACCCACCCCTGCCCCATGGGATCCCTTCACCGAGGAGGAACTCGGCGCGGCGACATCCACACTCCCGACGGACAAAGTCCCAGCGGTGGCACTAAAGACACTCGCCACCAAGAGACCGGACATCTTCCTCTCCGCCTTCAACAAAGCACTCGAAGAAGGCAACTATCCCTTCGAGTGGAAAAAGGCGGAACTGGTGCTGATAAGGAAGGGCCAGAAACCGCTAGAAAAACCGTCCTCCTACTGGTCTATATGCCTCCTGAATCACGCCGGGAAGCTGCTCGAGAAGATGATCTTGAGACGTCTGATGCAGGACATCGAGAGCAGAGGTAGCCTATCCGAAAACCAATATGGTTTCAGAAAAGACTTGTCCACAGTCGATGCACTGAACAAGATAGTGGACACGGTAAGGAGGGCAAAAGCAGGCACCCGCAGAACTAGGGAGTACTGCCTGGTAGTGATCTTGGATGTGCGGAATGCCTTTAACAACGCCGGATGGAGCCACATACTCCAAGCTCTCCGAGATAGGCAGGTAAACCCGCACATCTACAACATCCTGGTCAGCTACCTAAATGAAAGGGAAATAATCGTAGATAAAGCCCACAACGACGAAAAGATGGAAGCGACAAGCGGCGTACCGCATCCCTGTGGAACTTGATGTACGACGGCGTACTCCGACTCCGCCTACCAGAAGGAGCGACCCTGATAGGATTTGCCGACGACCTGACCCTCATAGTCAGTGATCGAGACAATAAGGTAATGGAAACCAAAGCGAACTAGGCCATCTCTATCATCCTATCATGGGTAAGAGACAAAGGGCTCCAACTGGTCTCTGAAAAGTCCGAAGCCCTCATGGCAATCGGAAGAAGAAGGATGCCTGACATCCGCATTCTGATGAACGGATCTCTCATCACAATCGGGGATTCCGTAGTAGTGCTGGGAGTCAGAATCGACAAGCATCTGAACTTTGCCCAGCACATCAGGGAGACGGCGGCAAAAGCGGAGGGGTCAGCATAGACCATCACCCGCTTGATGCCCAACGTGGGGGGGCCAAAGACAGCCAAGCGGAGAGTGCTCCATCATGCTCTACACAGCACCCGTTTGGCACGAGGCCCTCCAGGTACAGCGAAACCGAGACCGACTGCTGAAAATACAGAGAAGAGCTGAACTACGCGTATTAAGCGCGTACAGGACATTGTCAGGGGAAGCGGCGCTGGTGTTGGCTTCGATACCACCAGCAGACCTGTAGGCCGGAGAAAGGGCGAGAACCCACTCCGGCTAAGTGAACACACCCGACCTGACACTTGCACTCTGGCAGACCAGATGGGATGAAGCCGAGGTCGGACGGTGGACAAGAAGGTTCATACCCGACATACATAAATGGGTCAACAGAGAACACCGAGAGGCAAACTACCATCTGACACAAGCCCTCTCCGGTCACGGATGCTTCAAAGCATACCTCCACCGATTCGCCAGAAGAACGGCCCCCAAGTGTGACTACTGCGATGCGGAAGACACGGCCGAGCACACCCTCTTTGAGTGCCCAAGATGGGAGCAGACAAGAGTCACCGCAGAGTTGAACACAGAAACGCATCTGACGCCCGACAACGTAGTGGACACCATGCTGAGAAGCCCGGAGTGCTGGAACGCCATCGACAACATGGTGCACACGGTCCTGAAAGGAAAAAAAGCAGCAGAAAGAGAAGCCGAAGCCGCGGACCGCGCTAATAGGACGGACCAAACCGATGAAGAATAAAGAAGCGAAAAGCCAAACACGAAGAAACATCAAACAAACGGCGACAGAAGGAACAGAAAAAGGGAAGAATCCTACACAACCCCTCGATCGAAAGTAATGCCTTATGGCGAATTCTTGGTCGGGGGGGTAGGGGAGAGGTTTTAGTCAGTGCTAGTCTGACACTACCACCATAGATGATGGTGGTGTCTTGTACGAGATTTCCTCTTCCCTGCGTAAGCTAAAACAAAAAAAAAGTTGATGGCATAGTGGATTAGGCCTATTGGGGAGATCACTTTAAAAAAGCGCCCCGAGTACTTTACTTATCAAATGTGCAGAATAGAATATTCAGTTTTTGTGCTTACGACGACTATAACTTCAAAACAGGTAGTCGTACGGAAAAAACATACAAAACGTTTTTAATAGAGTACCTACTCCTCTTTAATTTTGTTTACCATGTATTTAGCTCTAAAATTCATACTAATCGAGATATTTACTAATATTAGCAAATATATCAGATTTTTGGCCCTTTTTTGAGCATAGTGCTTAAAACCGGACCTGCTCAGGGGTTCAAAATTAACACGGATTTTCTTGGTCGAAATAAAAAAGATTAAAATTTATTCCAACTTGTCCGGATTTGCTCCTAATATGTGAAAAACTTTATTTTAATTCTTTACTCAGTTGCGAGATTTTCTATTTCAACACTTATTTTTTAACTATCGAAAAACAACAATTTTCTGTTCATTGCAAAATTGCAACAATATTATTAATGGGGTAAGTTTCAGGTTATAAAAACTGGTTATGATTAAATATTATATATTATATTATTGATTATTATCGTAAATAAATAAATAATTAATTAATTATATTAATTAGTACACTTCTACTAATTAAGCAATTTTAATATCATCTATGCCATATATTATGGTAACGAGGTATAGGAGCAGATCCGGACTGGCCTGGGATTAGTGTAAAAATTGTAAATAAATATGAAAATTCTTCGATTTTTTAGTTTTTTCAATCCCACTCTGTATTAGGAGACACTATGTCACCTCCAGTTGTATACATCAAAGATATATTTTAGAATATCGTAGACATTTCCAAGAAGCAATTAATAATATTATAACACATTGTAAACAATAGAACTGTATCATAACAAAGTATGTCCAATTCATAATATATGGATATGCTTAGGTATAATAATAATATCTTGTGTTAATACTATTATTATCTAATATAAAAATAAATAATTGGTTAAAATGCAATGTTTATAATTGCTGTACACAATTTTCTACGAAATTAGGAAAAACAATTTTTGTAAATTATCATTAGGTACTTATTACGAAATTCTAAGTACGGGTGATAATAAATATGCAATATATTTTAAAAGCATGTAATTTTAACTGAAATCGGTTTACATTACTTTAATGCTACATAATACGTAGTATGTACAGTAATAATTATTTTGCATACGGGAGACTGAGGAGAAAATTAACTGAAGGAAACAGGGCCGGATTGAAATTTTTAACCGTAAGGCCACCTTAACAAAAAAATAAAAATTTTATAAATAACACGTATTTTATCGGCAAAAAAATATTACAATGCCTTTGTATTGCCGTAATAATAGCATTGCATGCAATGTTAAGTATGTCCATCAATCAATGAATCAATGCCCATACTCGACGAGTTAATTTTAGATATTAATAAATATTATATATATTTTTATAATAAATAATAAAAATTATAGGTAAATAGACATAAAAGTAAATTCTGAGAATTTGACCCCTTAACAAGTTCTACGAAAGTGACCTAGTAAACTAGAAACGATCGGTTTGCAGGTTTGCGTGTTTGAATATCTTGGAGAAAGTTCTATTTTGTACTATCCAAGAAATGCTTTTAAGTTAATTTTGGTTATGGATTACGTCGAATTTCGTCACACCTTCCAATCTTTAAATATAGACGCCTATTTTAATACGGCATGTAATAAAAGTCAGCATTGAACTTCGACGAGACTCGCCGAAATCTTTATTTTAGATCTTCCAAAAATTATAAATATATAATAAATAACTACATTTGGACACGCGATTATTTAACACGCAAGATTTTTGTTTTGATTTCACAGCTCAATAAATTTGTAAATATAAGGAGCCAAAATTTAATAACTTAATTTTTAGTATTCCAGCACTTTGTGTTCCAGCACACGTAGAATAAATTATTTTATCAATTAATTATTGAGGAAAAATAGAAACAACAGAGATAAAAAGTGTTTGCGTCATAAAGGAAACGTTAAACTATCCAGATGGAAAATTTAGTGACATCTTAATACCAACATTACGTCATTAAAGATGTGTGGCGTCTCTGCGTTTTGATCATAACGTACACGCACAATATTATATAAATATTTTAGTATATTATGTATAAACAAGGAAATACTCTTATAATTAAACAGAATATACTTTCATTCCTTTTTGTAAGTTTTGGAATGCAGAATCAAAGTTTTCAAAAACTTTTTTTGAATTTTCAATAATAAATAACGAATATTAACAATAGAGAAAGCTCTTTTGTTTAATACAATTTTTATTTTTATCCATTACCTACGTAGAATAGAAAACCGGAATGTTGAAAAAAAACTTATTTGCAATGTTATTTCCCTATATTCGGACGTAAGATAGGTCAGCTAGTATATTGCCCATTATTATTTTATGTGAGGTGGAATTGAATTATATATTTACTCATAAATTACATAATTATTTTAAATACATATCATATTTTTAACCATTTTTGACTTTTAGAAAAAAAAAAAAAAATTATATTGCATTTTGATAATATTAATTTTAGAAATTCAAAAATTTCAAACCACTCCAGAAATCTGCCATGTAATACATTTGTAATATTTTGTAGGAGGGGGGGGAACTGTAACCTTGAGGGGAAGGGATTAACCCTTCTCTGGTTGCGTTTGTTCTCACAAAACCGTGCAAAAATAAAAAATAAGCTGAGGTTAAACCAACATCGAATTTGTTAAGTATAAAGCCACATAAAATTATAAAGATCATACTTACGTGAAATCTGGGTTAACCATTCAAATTTTCTGCGCAAACTACGTAAGAAAAAATGGAAAAAGCTTCGGATTACGAATATTCAATTTTTGTAAGCAACAAGTTTCGAAGCGGGTTTTCCTCCGTTTTTTTAAATCGTTTAGTTCTGCCTATGGCTATTTCAAAATTTTTAATTATCCCGTGGGAATTAACCCCATGGGTGCTCGACATAAATGGATTAACGAGATTCCGATTATTAGTTTATAACAGTACAGTAATTTGTTGACTGATGGGTATCCCAGGGGGTACTGGTCGGCGAGAAAATTTAGGTAATCCGCGGAAAAATTCAAAATTTTGAATTTCAAGAAATATGAATAGATAGGTATATAAAAATATATATTATGTACTAGATAGTAATTATAATTTATATTGTGTATATTTAAATTTAGATAATCTCACAATCTCAAAAAAATATTATAGCTAAAGAAGCTAAAAACATATTATTATGTATGAATTTTAAATTTTGCAATTCAAAAAATATAATTATATGTAAATCTTCCAAATTTTTTTTTTATTAATAAATTAAAATATAATATAATCTAAAAAAAATTAACCTGTTAAAGGTAAAAAAGCTATAAAAAAAACATTGAAATATCCAAAAATTTCTAAAATTTGAATTTTGAAATTCAAAAAATATAAATAACTGAAAACTTTGCATACTTCAAAATGTTTTTAATTTAATATATACTAAAAAAATATTATTTTTAAAGCTGAAATGAAACTTATAGTTTAAAAATTACAATTTAAACATACAATTGCATATTTTTGATTTTTAGATTTTAAAACCATATTTGAATTTTGAAATTCAATAAGTAGGTATAAACAAATATTTCTAATCTGTAAAATTTATTTTTTAATTTAGAAATTTAGATAATGTTATCTCAAAAATACTAGTTTTTAAAGATAACACAGGAAAATATAAATAATTGAAAAATTTATATTTCACGAAATGCTTTTGCTTTATGTTTGTTTTTTGTTTTCTTTTGATTTCATTTCTTTTATTTTTAGTTTAGATAATCTTATAATCTCAAAAAATATTCCTATAGCGCTAAAAAAGCTACAAGAAAAAAATTAGGTTTAAAAGTCAAAAACTTTGAATTTTGAAATTTAAATAGTAAAATATAATATTAAAATTTTGAATTTTTCAAGTACTATTTTTTAATTTGATATAAATTAGAAAAAAAAATTGAATTTTGATATTAAAAAAATATAGAAAAAATTTCATGTCTTTCAAAATGATTTTGTTTAAATTTAAAAATTTAGATATTCTGATAATCTCAAAAATATTTTTAAAGAGCTGAAAAAATTTGAAATAAAAAAAATTGACTTTTGAAATTCTAAAGATTTAAATTTTGAAATTTAATGGAAAAAAAATTATAAAAAAGTGTTTTTTATTTATACCTACAATTTTATAATCTTCTAATATCAAAAATAGATATTTTCGATACAAGTTAGGAAAACTAACATTTTTCCATTCAAAGCGAATTTTTACGATCGAGGTGCGGAAAAGTATTACCTTTTCGCACTAGGGCGGAAAAGTAGCACTTTTCCACACACTTTTGAATATCACAAAGTATAACTTTTTCAAACATAATTAGAAAGAAATATTTTTTCTTTGGCCTATTTGGCCTTTCTCGGCCAAAGGCCTCGGTCGTAAAACCTCGTCTTGAATGGAAAAATGTTAGATTTCCTAACTTGTGTCGAAAATATCTATTACAGTAGTAGATCCTAAAGAAGCTAAAAATAATTTTAATTTTGAAATTTCAAAACTTTTAATTTTAGAGCCAAAATATCTAAAAAATTTGTATTTGAAAGTAAAAAAAAATTTTTTTTATCCAAAATGCTTTTATTTATATTTTCAAATAGTATATTGTCTTATTCTGATTATAAGTGAAGCTTTGTGTGATAAGCTCCTCTGGCTCTCTGCCTCGTAAATGCAATAATTGCACCAAAGAAATTTTTAATTTCCTAACAAGAATAGGAAACTATACGTACATTAAATTACTGCAAGTATTTTTATATAATATAGCAAAAATTTCCAAGGTTTTTTTAAAAAATCCACGAAATTCAAAATATTATCGACCGCCACTTTAAGGCCGCATCCTAACAGTGACTAAATTATTACTAGTCCGGGACTGGTCATATAAATATATTCTTTCTGTGAATTATTTTATCTAAATATTTATTCATGGAATTATTTTATTCGGTTGTTTTTCCTCAGATTATTTTGCCAATTTTTCCTCATTCAGATCTCCTGATGCATAATAAAAATATTTTTGTTTGCCGCGAACGCAAAGAAAGAAAAAGAAGGTGTTATTTTTCTAGTTATCTGCCTCGATGCTGAAATAATTAGCTACGACACTGATTATGGTCTTTCGTTTGATGTTGTTGTTACTGATGACCTCGGTACAGTTAGTAAAAAACATAATGCTAGAATAAAAGGACTAGGAAGTTAAGGGTAGCAATTTTTTACAACAGGATAATTGAGATGATCGCTAAAAAATTGATAAATTTCAATTTTCCCTCGTAAGAACGTTAAATGAAATAATACAACAGCCCGAGGTTGGTCACCTGAATTATAAATATGCCAACACTATAATATTCGTTCACTAAACTGCTCTATCTGATCGAGATTATTGCGAGCACCGCAGAAACTTTAAATCTAATTTAGCATACGAGCAACGACGTCATGGAAGCCATGACGTATAAAAAACGTAAGACGAACGTCACTTTTTATTGATTGATTAACGGTGTTGTAATTTAATGGAATTGCGCATACATAAATAATTATATTCTTCCTCATTGCGCTTGGCGAAATTCTGGGAAGGAAGGAAAACCGCGTCTGAAAATAAATTAACCCCAAAATAAAAAATATTATAATATTGTATGGCACGATAGGGTTTTCTAAAGAAATATTTATACCATAAATAAACACGTTTATATTGTGATCGTTTCGTAGTAACAATAATCGATAAATCTAAAATAGGAAAAAATAATTTATTGTTTTACGTTTTCTTGGTATCGAAAGTTAAGGTAGTAATTTTACGTAATTATTTTGACTATAAAAAGCCTGAACTGAACGTTAAATATGCGCGTAGGTACCAAGAATATCAAACCAGTTTGTATAAAATTGAATATAATAGCATTCTATTTTTAATATTTTTTAGCAACATGTAAATATATATGAAGGAATTCTAATTGGTTTTGAGAATTGCACTCAATTCATTACGTTGCGTGTTGCTGTTCACGACGATTATTAACGCTTCCTCTAATTTTTTTACAAAATACATAGTATGGACATCTCGAAATGCTTTGCTCTGTTTATTTTTGTGCATTGAGATAATCTTCAGGTACTGGGAAATATTTTCGCTTCCTGTAGACACTTTTAGCTTTCGAAGAAGCGATTAGTGCTAACTTTTGTTGCCGAATGCTCATGGAATGCATTGCTGGAATATCTCTCAACGTCGTCGTTGCAAAAATAGTTAAGGGTGACGACGTTAACCCAAGATCAAATTAAAAATCACGAGGACTGCCTCATTAGTGGCCATCACGAAGGACGTGGGTACCGACGGTATGTGAAGGTAACTTCCATTCAAATGATAGAAAATGGAAAAATTTTCGTATAATATTTCCGTACACAGTTATTTCCGAGAAAACGTTTAGCACCAGGTGCGTATAATAGCAGGTAAATTATAAACGTATTTCCAAACCCAAGTACCGGATATAATTATATCGTTGGTGTTCCCAGAAATCGTATATTTGGAGCAAATAGAAACAAAGTTAATGTAGATTGCAGATAAGTAGGATAGCGTGACCAAATGATGCAACAGGTGTAGGAAAAATATTATAATATAAAAAATTCAATACAAATAATCGCTCATTGACAAAAGGTTACCAAATCCAAAATTAAATGTCATTCACTTTTCATCGAAACCGTTCGAAACATATTATTTTCCCAAATGGATTACTTGAGCATGTAGTTTCCGCATCTTTGTTCCAAACGTTTTTGTGACGGTCCTCCGCCGTTATTCAGTCGACTAGAATTTAAATTCATTTAATTTATAATTAGATTCAGGCATCATCATATTAAAAGAGACTCGATAAGCAGCAACTACCATATATTGAAAAAATTTGAAAGGAGAACTTACGTCCTGAGGCAGAATGCAAACGTGATAGGAATTCACGATAAAAACGTGAAGCGAGCTAATACAATGGTAAAGAACGAACTATAAGAAACTGGAACGTGCAGAAAAAAAATTTAAACCCATAGAAACGATTGCAGATATGAAAGGTTATCGACCATTCAAATAAATTTTAATGGACTACATTCAAATTTAGACCTGCGGTTAAGGTTAGTTTCGCAAAATCACCCTGTACAAATAAACGTAAGATTGCTTTTTGCATTAGAAAGCTGCCACTCTTGTAATTATCTAACATCCCACTCTCTCGCACTTGATTGATGATTACTCTCCATTTGAAACACACAATGCGCTTCATCACGAGTGCGTTTCTAATAATTAATAAATAATAAATAATTATATGGCAGGACGATTAGCACCAGCATCGAAAAAAAATAATTCCATACATTGAAAAACCTCAGCTTCACACACTGTCGACTCTTCCACCGTTTTTCAGAATTGTAACTTATCAAATTTTTTTTTCAAATGGGGAAGGAAGCGTCTTTCCGGTGAACTTTTATTTTGAAATATGGTTACTTGTCTTGTATTATCGCTTTTCAAAAGTAGTCCTTGTAATAATTTTTCTTTGAAAAAAAAAGAAAGGCTCCATTGATTCTTTTGTAACCGTTTCAACAATGATGTTGTAGGTATAGATTTATTGTGACTGGAGTGAAGAAACGTTCAAAAATATTGAACCGAGATAATTGTACCTGATACTTAAAATAGTACATAAAAATTAAAAAATTTAGGTTCAATTACGTTCAAGGAAAACTTGTGATTTATTAATAACCCAGGTTAGACAACTGTTGCATATAATGAACTGGTCTACGTCTGTCTCTTCGAATATTTTATTTATTTTGGCATGCAGAGATTGCAATTTTTTGCTATATACAAAATGTCAATCACACTGACAGTCAACAACCCACTAACTTCTTAGTAATTCGATTAACCACAAAATATGTAGTTTTCTTATCTTATAAGTTATTATTAAAATAATGAATGCAAGTTAATTAAAAGAGCATATTTTGATGTGATAACTGGAGGCTCGATTTCGTTACTGAATTAACTTTATCTTACTATTAAAGAAAAAAATTACTTCCGATTACAATTTATTCTATCGTTCAATGTCATTTTAATGCTGGCTATACTTAGAAATCGAGATTATTATTATATATTTATTGGCTTAATTAGCTGCTATAGTCAAGGCTTACAATGTATTATACATACATTATACTATATTATATGCACGTGTACAGATAAAAGGCTTCTCTAAATTCATTAGTCTCAAAGATAAGACATTTATTGTTTAGATAAAATTAGATCAATTTCGAAACTTTGCTTACCTTCAGATTTTAGCGCACGTACACAAGATGAAGGTTTTTCTCAAGGGGTAATCGGAAAGAATTCAGGTTACTAGACCTTTTTTGTAATAAATTTTTTTAATTGTTAATCATGAACATACTGGAGAGTTTAAACGACAAAATAAATTATACTACCAAAAAGAAGAAGAGTCCACGAATGTGTGGTTAATTCTGCAATAGTACAAGAAATGTTCAAACTTATATCCGGAGAAAATTATCCAGGAAAATTTTATGTACACAAGACTCGGATTGCCAAGGATTTTAAAGATTTCCAAAAATTCCATAGAATTCCTGTGATTTCCAAGAAATTCCAAGGAATTCAAATGATTTCCAACAAATATCAGAGATTTTCAAAATTTTCAATGATTTCCAAAGAATTCTAGTGATTTCCAAGGAATTCCAATGAATTCCAAGAATTTCATTTATTTCTGAAGAATTCCACAGATATCCAGGGAATTACAAAGAATTTCATGATTTCCAACATTTTCAATAATTTCTAATGAATTTCAATAATTTTCATGGAATTTCGGTGATTTCCAAAAATTTCCAATGATTTCTAAGAATTCCAAAGTGTATATCACCTTCCGATATATATTAAATCTGCAATTTTATATTTTGAACTTATTTGCCTTTTTTACTTACTTGTTACAGAGATTTCCAAAGAATTACAGTGATTTCTAAGGAATTTCATTAATTTCCAAGATTTTTAATACATCTCTACAGAATTCCAAAGATTTCCAAAAATTCCAATGTTTACCAAGGAATTCTAGTTACTTTCAGGAAATTCCAAAGACTCCAATGATTACTAAGAATTCCAATAACTCTTAAAGAATTCCAGAGAATTTGAGGGATTTCCGCAAAGACTTCCATTGATTACCAAGAATTCGAATGACTCCTTAAGAATTACAGAGATTTCAAAGGATTTTCATGAATTCTAATTATTTCCAAGGAATTCCATGAAATTCCAAAAATTTCCAGAAGATTCCGAAAGAATTCCAACCATGTGTACATAATTTTTTTTGCAATATTTACTTTTAATTTTTATTATACTTCTTTCCGCAAGTAAGCCACTGGATAACTATCATGTGGTACATACCAGTAGCGGATAGTACAAGGAGGATAATGGGGTGTCGCCTTCTCAAAACAAAATAATAATAATCATTATATTTAATTTTAAAAAAGTACATGGTGATTATTGTTTCCAAATCTGATCTAAAAAAATCACCTACTTGGCTGTTTTTGAACACAATTATTATACCGTACTGGAGGTTATTCCATACCCCCAGACCCCCCAGTTTCAGATGCCAAAGTTTTATGTAAATATTATGCGATTAATTAATTAAATGTCGTAACTTGTGAAATATAAATATATCAAACTATTAAAAAAATTTTAAACCAAGTTAATAAAATAATAATTCGTAAGCTTTCATACACTTGCGTGTATTTCATCAGACAGTCATTTGTCATTTACATCATTCACATCAAATGACTGTCTGATGAAACACACGCAAGTGTATGAAATCTTGCGAATTATATTATTAACTTGGTTTAAATTTTTTAATATAGTTTGATATATTATGCGATTAATTGTGTTTATTATGAATCTTTCTATCTTTGCCTGGGTTTATGGACCACCCCTTAGTAACTTTTTAAATACACACTCAATAATCACTTCATGTATCTAATATATAAATAATAAAAACGTTTTAAAATGAAAAAATATATGATAGTAAACTATAGCAGGTAAATAATTTAATTTTTTGTGATTTATTTTGATAATTTTTGTTCTTTTAATATTTCTTCTTTAAAGATGGCCATCAAATCTTTACTCAATGACCACCTGTCACCCGCTTTAAAACCCGATATTTTAACCCAAGATAAATCTAAACAAAATTTTAACTACAATAAAACCTGGATCATCCGGCAATCTAGGGGGGGGTGAGACGCTGTCCAATAATATTACAATAGTTCGTATATACACTGTCAGTGCTTCAGTGTTGCAGTTGGTTTAGAAAATTTTATTTTAGGTAGAAGTAAAATCATCCAATGAGTCTGATTTTGAAATATATAATATTGATCGATTTGAATTTTCGTAATAATTTTTAAAGTTAAATTATAATATTATTCATAATTTAGTATTTTAATGTTTTATAATAAATATTTAGTTTGTATTATTTAAAAAATACAATTAGTAAATTTATTTGTCATTATTCCTCGCTGTTGTCCATTACATTCCCTGTATGTCCAGTGTATATCCGGGTATACAATTATTAAGGTTTACTTTGTGACTGAAAATCTTAGTAGCCTAGGTATATCAAAGTTAATAATTTTAAACTATCTACCCTAAACTTTAGAAAAAAAAATAAATCACCTTACTTCTTTGCAAAAAAAATAAAAATAATAAAACCTGAAAAGTGCCCAAACCATCTCAGTCTCCCCTATACATAATTTTTACTATTCATAAATTGAATTTTTCGTTGAAGAAACTCAAATAATACATTTAATTTACTGTTCTAGATCCATAATTTTCGAGTTGGAGCGGTTTCAGGGTTGTTTTTAATGAGTGGAACGGCTTAGAGATTTCCAGTTGAACTAAATCTGCCATTTAAAAGTGCAATTTATGATCAAAAATACATCTATAACATAAAAACACGTCATGGGCGGGGCTACTTTTATGAAAACAACCAATCGAATACTCTAATTAGGTTTTTGGCTTTTTACGGGTTTTTCAAATGTTCCTCAAAATTTTATGTTTATATTTATAATTTACGGCCTAACCTAGCAAAATTCCATTAGAGAATTTTTTAATTCCTGGGGATACTATGCGTTCTACTCCGGGTTTTAGTACACTATTCATTTTCTTCCCGTGGTTGCTAGTTTCGTGTTCGAAAAAAATCAGGTGATTAAAATGAGTAAGCATTTTAAATTCACTAGGGAATCTTCGCTACGGAGGCGTAGCGAGTATTGTTGGCGTCCCGGTGCAAAATATATGAGAAGGCCCCCCTGTCCTAAAATAAAGGGGGTCGGTCGAAGTTTTAAGAGTTCGAATTTCACCGAAATTTTTGCACTGGGTGATAGGTAATGGTCTATATAGTAGATATAAATAATAAAATTTGCGGATAGTTCAGTAGTTGATCCAAAATTAACAAAAATCCTGGATCTGAGATTTGCCGTGGTCAATAAAAAATCCCTCGGGGCGCAACAGAACTCGAAAATTACGAAATTCTAATGCTGGGATCCGAGATTTGCCAATGTAAGGGGTTGTGAAAACCGCCCGAAACCGTGCGGAAATGAAATTTTATTGTTATATTTCTCGGTTCGCAAATGTACTCGATAATGTAGGTACGCGAATGATGTTCTCACGGCTAGCGCATGCAGTCGAATGAAGCACGCTCTTTCCCCACTTAGCGTAGCGCAGCGTAGTGGCAATTGCGAAGCATTTGCACCTTAATCTTCTTCATCTGTCGTTTGTATTTTGTGGCAATGGGCCTAGAAGGCATGTAAAAATTTGCTTGCGCTTTGGTGTAAACACCAATCAGGATGGTAATCTCTCCACGTAAAACTTGTAAATTTTCATCAAAATGTCGATTTTCAATATTAAGTGGTGAAAGAAAAAAGTTAAAATCCTTTCCTACTTTTGAAAGAAAATCTCTTAAAAGATCGACGGTAACCGAAAAAATGCATTTAAAAAGCAAGCAAAACTTTCTAGTATTTTGAGTTATTTTCTTTTAGGTGCTCCTGCGGGGTCCTCAAACCGTCGGAGCCCCTGTGCGCCACACCGAACTGCCCTATGATAGCTACGCCACTGCTTCGCTACACTAATAGTAGATAACCGTTTAATTAACACCAGAAACTGAACGAATAGAAAATATTATTTGGAGTAGGCAGGTAGGCAATGGAATGGGGCGATGCCCATCGCCCTTCCCGTACTAGTCGCCACTGTTACGATTCGTTTCATCAGTATATCACTACTAGAATAGTGCTTCCCAGGTGTTTATTAATAATTGGTATTTTAAGGAACTCGTCAGGTTTTTAAATTTGTAAAAATGCATGTAGTTTAAAATTAAGAACATTTTTAACAAAATCTCCTGCGGAGCTCTACATTCTTTCGATTTGCCGGTTTGGAAGTCACTGGTTACTCTTTTCAAATAATCTTGTTACATTCATTAGTATACCTTTTATATACAAAATAAAAATGCTAAGTTTTACTACAATATTACAGGCAATAATTTACATAATATTATATCAATGAAATCTGATGTAGGCAGCAATTTTATTTTAAAATTATAACATGGGACACGCAAATTATGAAAGTATTTTACAAAACGCTAATAAAATAATAATAGTAGTTTATGGTATCGGTTCCGAAAGTAATTCATTATCAAACGCGTGTGCTGATTTCACATTAGTTTGATAAAGTCACATTTCAGAACGTGTTTTTTTTTATTTAAATAAATTAAATGAGAAACATAATTAAATTGAATTATTTGAATTTATAATGAAATGAATGTATATTTAATTTTATTTGCAAATTAAATTGGTTTATTTCAGTAAATGTACACATCAATTAATTACTAGTATACTGGAAGGTATTCCATACCCCCCAGGCCTCCCGGTTTCAGAAACGGGAGGTTTGGAACAAGGTGTTCTGTGATTGATCTTATTACATAATAGCATTTTAATAATTTAAATATTTTACATGTTATATAGTAGTATCTACGAACCGGGAGATCTAATAATAATTGCAAAGCGAAAATTCCGGTTGTAATAGAGAAATTAGAAAGGTGACGAGGTTTTTTGGGAGGTGGTATTTATAAAATCCCGAATAATGTGATAAACCTTGCCTACAGGGACGGGGACCCGAGAGGGCATTCACCAGGGAAACCCGGTGTACAAGTGAAGGGAAATTTATGGAAATCAGTGGAAATCTGATGAAATCTACGGAAATAGATTTTGAAAAATTTTACATGGAACAAACAGGATATTATTAATATAATTATATAGAAGACGACTATTCCATGTAATGAATATTAATTGTAAGATAAATTGAAATAAGATAAAGAATTTTTTTACGTTTTTCAATTTAATTACCAACTGTTAAAATATAGCAATTTTAATAATTAATTATATTATATTTATTAAAATAAAATTTAATTTCTTTTTCTTTAGAATACAACATAATATTATAATGCATGATCAAGTGTTCCAAGAATATTTACGATTTAATTACAATTATTCCTTGGAGCTTTTTCAGAATTTTCCGATTCGATTGCTGTTCTTAATTGAAGGTAGTCAATTACCTTTTGTAACTTCGATTTTTATCGGAAATAAACGTAATTGTTTATAAAACTTATTGATTTAACATTAACCTATTCGATAGTAGATTTAAACCATTAAACCAATGTTTGCTGTGACATTATTTAAATTTCTTAATTCGTTATTTAAATTACAAAAGTTAATACAATTATAAAAAAAAATTAATATAACTTAATAATTTGCTTAATTTTTTATTCAATCAGGTACAGTATTATCCATCTGGTCTCTCGGCCCTGTGTTCTAATAGACAAAGCTGGCTGCTGCATTTCAATTGCCAGAGGAATATAGCCCAAATATAAAATTTCCAATCAATAAATTTTTTTTAATTTTGGATTTTAAGATTGGCAACATGTCGACTATAAAAAGCGAAATAGAACTAATAGCCCCGAAAAACATTTCAGGAAAACAAAGCAGCCAAAATTGGCTGATTACTGGCTAAATGCCCCACAAACATCTAATAGTTTTGCGGCTCTATCACAAAATGATGACATAGAACAGGACAACGAAGGAAAAAACCAAACAGAAAAAAATGAAAAGAAATCTTCTAAACCACCTCCAATATTTGTATCTGGAGTCGGTTGTATTACACCCCTTGACCAACTATTGGAGGCAGCCGCAAAAAACGAATATGTAACCAAGCTTATGGGAAGGGATGAAATCAAAATTCAAGCCAAAACACCTGCGAGCTACTCAGCTATCACTAAGGCCCTAGAAGAGAAGAAAACTCATTTCCACACCTACCAAAGCAAACAAGAGCGCAGCTTCAGAGTCGTTATGAAAAATATGCACCACTCGACAGATACGAACGTGATCAAGACAGAACTTGAAAAGCATGGACACACAGTAACCAATGTGTACAATATAAAACAAAGAACCACAAAACATCCTCTCGCACTGTTCTATGTTGACTTAAAACAACAAGAAAACAACAAAGACATCTACAACATCAAAATAATCAAAAACAGCTATGTGGAATTTGAACCACCCCATAAAAAGAGGCAGATACCACAGTGTACAAGATGCCAACGCTACGGGCACACAAAAAAATTCTGCCACCACAGTCCTCGCTGTGTCAAGTGCACGGAAGAACACCTTACTTCGAATTGCACCAGAACAGAAAGGTCAAACTTGGTGAAATGCGTGCTTTGTGATGGAAATCACCCAGCAAACTACAAGGGATGCATAATATATAAGGAACTCCAAGACAAAAAATTTCCACCCCTTAGAAGCAAACAAATCAGTAATACTGTTCCTGCAAACAAAGCCCAAAGCCCAAATGCCATCCATTCAAATCAAACACACAGCCAACCAATCTATGTAAACAGCTCATACTCACAGGCGTTAACCGGAAACCTACACCAACCACAAATTCCACTTCCTTTGGAACAACAATCAAGCGATATGCAAGAACTGAAACATATGATGAAAGACCTCATGAAGCAAATAGGAACTATGTTGAACCTTCTAACAGCCCTCGTCTCCAAAATGGCCTAATGGCAGGTCTTCTAAAAATCGCAATCTGGAATTCAAACGGCTTAGCCCAACATACCAAACATATAAAAATGTTCCTACTTAAGGAAAATATTGATCTTATGTTAATTTCAGAAACGCATTTCACGAAAATGAGTTATTTAAGAATACCAAACTACACCGTTTATGACACTCAGCATCCAGATGGCACAGCACACGGTGGCACCGCCATAATTATTAAAAACTCCATAAAACACCATCAAATGGAAGAATACAAACATAAGCACATTCAAGCCACGTGCATCTCCGTAGAGGAATGGAACGGTTCCATGGTTGTAGCAGCGGTCTACTGTCCGCCAAGACATACAATTAAGAAGGTACAATTTGAACACTTTTATAACACCCTTGGTTCTAGATTTATTGCCGGAGGAGACTACAATGCAAAGCATACACGCTGGGGCTCTAGACTCATAACTTCCAAAGGCCGTGAACTCTCAAAAACTATGGACGAAAATAATTTAAACCAAATATCGACAGGCGAACCTACTTACTGGCCAACCGATCCAAGCAAGCTGCCTGATGTCATCGATTTCTGCGTTGTAAAGGGCATACCTACGGGTCGATTTAAAGCGAAATCCTGCTTGGACCTACTGTCATCAGATCACACTCCCATAATCGTAACACTGAGTACTAAAGTTATGCCGATTGAGAAACCCCCATCCCTCGCAAATAAGTTTACAAATTGGAAAAAGTTTAAAAGAACTATCGATGAAACTTTGATACTTGAAGTTCCCCTAAAAACAAATCAGGACATTGATACAGCAGTAGAACACCTAACGCAGAATATCCAGCAAGCGGTATGGAACTCAACTCCAGAGGCCAAGGACATATCTACACCATCGTACAACTGCCCTACACATATTCAAGAGAAAATTTTAGAAAAGCGCCAACTACGCAAGCAGTGGCAAAATACTAGAGCACCACAAGATAAAACAAATCTAAACAGAGCAATAAGAGAATTAAAAACACTACTTGTAAACAATAGCAATGCAGTCACTCAAAATTATCTACAAAATCTTTCCGCTTCAGATTCTACTGATTACTCGCTTTGGAAGGCGACAAAATATCTAAACAAGTCACAAGAAGCAAATCCACCAATCAGGAAAAAAAACGGCAACTGGGCAAGAAGCAATTCAGAAAAGGCTCAACTATTTGCTGAACACTTATCTCAAGTTTTCGAACCTTTTAAATCAGAAATTTCTCTTAACGAAGAAAACAGAATAACGGAATTCCTTGACTCACCTGACCAACTGGACATGCCAATAAAGCCCTTCAAAACAACAGAAATAAGATCCATGATAGCAAAAAACTTAAACTCCAGAAAGGCACCGGGATACGACCTGATAACCGGCAGAATAATCAAGGAACTACCCGACAGAGGCATCAGGTACATAACACATCTATTCAATGCCATTACAAGACTCGAATACTTTCCTATTCAGTGGAAGATAGCCCAAGTTATCCTTATACCCAAACCCGGAAAACCACCAAACGATGTGACCTCCTACAGACCAATTAGTTTGCTGCCAATCCTGTCAAAATTGCTTGAAAAGATGATCCTGAAGAGACTGGAGCCACTCCTGCAGAAACGTGATCTAATACCCGATCATCAATTCGGCTTTAGACAACAGCACTCAACAATAGAGCAGGTGCATCGTGTTGCCACCGAAATCTGTCATGCACTGGAAACCAAGAGCTACTGTGCTGCAGCCTTTCTTGATATATCGCAGGCATTTGATAGGGTCTGGCATGATGGACTGCTGTTCAAAATAAAAAAGATCTTGCCTCACAACATGTACAGAATTTTAAAATCATATCTACTTGAGAGACACTACTTGGTGAAATACCGAGACAAATGCACATCGCTCTTTAATATTAACTCGGGGGTTCCACAGGGGAGCGTTCTTGCCCCGGTTTTGTACATTCTGCACACCGCGGACCTACCTACTAAGAAAAATACCGTCACTGCCACATTTGCCGATGACACCGCTGTGCTGGCGGTACACCAAAACCCAATAATTGCCTCACAGATGTTGCAAAGTCATCTAAACGAAATCCAAACGTGGTTAAAAAAATGGCGCATTAGAGCCAACGAAACAAAATCAGTACAAGTTACGTTTACGATGGGTAGGGAAACGTGCCCACCAGTCTTCCTAAACAGCAAACAACTACCAGCAAGTGATGACGCCAAATATCTTGGAATTCATTTGGACAGACGGCTCACGTGGAGGAAGCACATCTTTGCAAAGAGGAAACAACTGAGCTGCAAACTGACCAGGATGTATTGGCTGATGGGACGAAACTCTCGACTCTCAACAGAGAACAAGTTACTGATCTACAAGACGATCCTCAAACCAATATGGACCTACGGAATCCAACTCTGGGGTTCGGCTTCCATCTCAAACATCGAAATCGTTCAGAGATTCCAATCCAAGGTCCTGAGAATGATCGTCGATGCCCCGTGGTATGTGACAAACAAAATAATACAGCGCGACTTACAAGTGAAATCGGTGCAGGATGAAATAGCAAAGTATAGTGGAATTTACTTTGATAGACTTAGTGCCGGTACACGTCATTTCGGCGACCGCAGTTCGGCGAAAGCGATTCGGCACCGTATATTGGGCGACGGTCAATTCGGCGAACCGATATTCGGCTATGTTAGTTTCGGCGATTCCAATTCGGCACCGGCATTTCGGCGATTCCCATTCGGCGACAGAAAATTCGACTACGTCGATTCGGCGACGGGAAATTTATTTAAATTATTATTTATTAATAAACAAGAAGATGGATTTAATTATTGGATTTTTTGAGTCATACGAAAGAATTACTAAAATTATTATTTTAAATAATTAAAAATTATTGTTTATTAATATAAATACAGGGTCGAAAAAAGTTCATAGTATTTATTATTACCTATTATAATATAAAAAAAATTATTTTTTATTTTTAAATTAAATATTTATTTACATACATACATCACAGGTCATATACATACAAGCAATTAAACAAATTTTAATCCATGTTATAATTATAAGCTATACCGCGAAGATATTCTATAACATTATTAGAATTATAATTGGTTACCTTCGCCAAAATTCGAGAATCAGCCGCTTCGTACCGCGGCCTTTTTTTAGGAGGTGCATGTCCGGCTAGAATACGTTCGTATTCTGTGTCGAAAGTTTTTTGAATACGTCTTAATTTATCCAAAAAGGTCCACAACGTTGGATGAAATATACCACTACCAAAACCTAATTGTATTTTTCGATGACAAGCTTCGGCGTAATTATTAGTTCTATCAATTCCATCCAACGTGCGTTGATACACAGACCAAATATTTGAAGAAAACATTGGAGTATTTCTAGTACCATTATTTCTAAGACGTCCAATATATGTATTTGTAAACCATTCTAAAATTGGATCTAATTCTGGTGGTAAATCATTCTCCAAACTTGTAATTGCGTGTAAAATGTCATTCTCGGGAACAAACGCAATCGAAGTAACCATTTTTGCACGCAATGCAAAGTCTACATCGGTACTGTATCTTTTTAAAAGATTATTTGACGATAAATGTTTTTTTAAATTTTTCACTAAGTGAAATAGGCAGCCATGTATATTAACGTCAGGAAATACTTCACGAATCGCTTGATGAATGCTAAGCTCAAAATCCACACTTATACTCAACGGATTTAGTTGAGGCCACAATTCACGGATCATATTAAATAATTTCACATAAGTTTCTGTTCTCTTATTGGGTAGTAAGCAAAACAAAACAGGAAACACTGCTCTTCCATCTTTTCTAGCAAGTATAACGAATACTTGTGAAAAAAGAGACGGACAAATTAGAAAAGTGCCGTCCATAAACAATTCAAACATACTTTCACTCCAACTGGAATTATATTCTCTTCCAAATATCATAATACGTTCAGAGTCCAAATTCTCACTTCCTGAATCGGCTAAAAGATATCTCTCAAAATTATCAGGGCTAAACTCATAAGTGGAATAACATTCCGGTATGATTATTAGTTCCCTAGATTCCGGATTTGCTGGTGCTTCAGAATTTTGGTTACGTCTCCGTTGTATCGTTCTGCTCATGACAGAATTGCTTGGAATATTACCTTTTATGGCATCAGGAACATTTGCAATAGCCCGTGCTCTTATTTGCGATGGATTTTCCATTGTATTTTCGGCTAAAAGTTTTATAGCAGTATTAAGTCTTTGAAGTTCGACGTTTTCTGCATTTCCTACGGTTCTGCAGGAATGCTCCCTTCGCTGGGAATTGAACGAACCGTCTCCAATATTGGTCCATATTCTGCCATTGCAACCCTTGTGCTTACTTTCACATCGCCAGAATTGAATAGTACCATCTGTGTTAATTTTATCTTTAACATAGAGGTACCCATCATTAGCATATTTTTCGTTGCTTCGTTTGGTTAAAATCATTTGAGTTTCTTCCATTGTATTGCAAATTGAAAATTATTATATTGATTCCTAATACTACACTTGAGCACTCTTATTAAAATCTATACAGCGAAATCTGTAAACTGGAGATAAAATGTCAATTATTGCAATCTTATAAACTTACTTAAGTTACTTACCTTTAGCGTGTTATGCTTAAACGCTTCCACTCACTACTTGTGTAAACTAAACTGTTCACTTTGATACCAAAACCCAACTATTCCACCGCCCAAACTCAACTAACTAAAAAATCAACTCGAAAACCGTTACTAAAAGTGGAGGACTAATTGAAATTTTGAAAAGGATATGTACTTAAGGAAAATGGTATTAACTATTTAGTTGAAAAGGCTGAATTGTATTGAAATGGGGAAACTAAGGAAAGATTAATACAATAAGGTATTATTGAAAAGGTGGATATATGCAAAAATTGTATTGAAATAGGGAAAACCAGGGAAAGATTAATACAATAAGTATTATTGAAAAAAAGGATATACGAGTATATGTATAAGAATTGTATTGAAAAACAACCCAGGAAAGATTAATACAATCAGTATTATTGAAAAGCAGCAAATAACAAAAAAGGGATCTACTTAAAGGAGGTAAAAGCCATATTCGTCCGTACTAAAGTTTTTTTTATACATTTAAATTTTAAATTTAGAATTGAATAAACCAAAAGTATATCCTCCGTCGCCGAATCGACGTAGCCGAATTTACTGTCGCCGAATCGGAATCGCCGAACTACCGGTGCCGAATTGGAATCGCCGAAACTATCATAGCCGAATATCGGGTCGCCGAATTGACTGTCGCCGAAACAGAGTCGCCGAAATGACGGTGCCGAACTGGAATCGCCGAAATGACGGTGTCCGACTTAGTGCTCATCCAAATAGCTTGGCAGTAGACCTAGCCAACGACAGAGAAGTGCGCAGACTAAAGCGATTCAGACCTTCTGACCTGGTATTAAGATTTAAAACCTAATGCACTAGAAGCAAATAGTTGACACCCAATAATAGGAACCATCGAGTTGAAGTTCAAGGAAGCGAATCATTGGATTCACTTCCACACGTCCATAATCCCTGTCATACATTTTACTTATTGTTTGTACTAACAGATTGTAAATATTCGTAGAGGTTAAATAAAAAAAAAAAAAAAAAAATTCTTACTCTTATAAAAATTTAACTGAAACTAAACCGCTGAAAACTAATAACTAATAATTTAATTATAACCAATTAAATTAAATTTGGCTTATGGGGATTAGGCTTAGCACAATACAAACAAAAAAGTTTTGTTAAGGGTTCGAAGGTTTCTGGGAAACCGAACGACATTATTAAAAAAAAATTCCGATTATTGAACCTGCTGTCTTTCTCAATAAATAACAAAAAAAGGTATTTTACGAAATAAGTGAAGAAAATTTTTCATGACTATCACCGCTTCCTTATAAAAATTAAAATTCATTACATCGAAACCAAAAAAGTGTAATAATTTTCCGAGAAATTTTTGTTAGGGGGAGACTTTTATTGATTATCCATATTTAGTTTTAAAGTTATATTTAGAAACGAAGGTGTCATTCCGTTTTAGATAAATTTACCTGTAAGTTGTAAAATATGCAATGAGGTAAATGGAAGATACTGAAATAGAATGATGAATATGTTATGATGTATGGGCGGCATTAAATTCTGCAAAATAAACCTCATCACAATAGAAGTTTGCGCATACTCTTATCTATTATTGTTCATTCGACAAACCTAACCAGATGAAATTTCCAGAATTGAAATTAAAAGCGGAATTCGAATAAATTAAAATAAAATATTAACTAAAAATCCAAAGAAATCTCTGATCAGTTGGGTTATTTACTTTCGTCTTCTTCCTCTTGATTTACATAATATTATTATCTCATCCTGTTATTACTATGATGCAAGCGCGGATCCCGACATTGCTTTTGGAGAGGGAAATTGATATTATATACATATTGCAATGTTCCGGGGTAGGTTTTTATAATTTTATAAAAAACAACTACTTTTGGGTTTGAAACCGGGGGGGGGGGGGGTATTGTAAGTATTACTAATAATTGTGTTCAACATCACTTGGGGACATTTTGAAAACCTTATGCTTGGTCAGAGTTGACGTTAATAATATAAAAAAAAATTTTCCGTTGTTTACATTTCATGTGTTGTTCCCTTTCTCTTTAATTGTGATATTTCTAGATTTCAGCCGGGTACATCACCTTCGCAACCTATAAGGCAATCAAGATTTTTTAAAACAATTATTAACAGAATGAAACTAATTGAACCTAATTTGTGGTTGATAATAAATTAAATAAATTAGCTATTCTTGAAAGCACCAACTAATTATTCTTAACACATTTAAATTTAAAAGTTTGTTGCGTATTATTCTATAAATTAATCAAAGCAGCCAGATACCCAGATACAAACCAATAATCTAACAAACACATTTCTACGAATTTATTACTATAATTCCTTCGAGTTCAAATGAGATAAGTATGATTAGTTAACCATTACTTTTCATTAACTTCTGACTGTCATACACTAATGTTAATAATGAAATAATAAACATTTCGTTCCAAGATTCTATAAAGAAGTAATAAAAATTTAAATTTGTTAAAACAAATTGTTGAACATTTTTCAAATATTTTGGCAACTAATATCAGACATAACACTTAACTTTCAGTTGCTATAAACAAATAAAAAGTTATTCTAAAATTAGTAACCTTGATATTGAGCGAAAACATTACGTATCTACTATTATTATTTTATTTTCGAAAATTGTCTCTCGATTTTGGCATAAGAGGTAATTTACGAGCTAACAATCCGCTAGACAGGTATGTTTCCAAAAATATTACTGTTAAGTACCTATAGTTGATGTTTCCCAGGAATTGCATTTTGGATTCATAATATTTACTACTCACTGCAAAAATCAACTGTAAAATGGGTATTATAGTAACCTAATTTGTATAGGTATCCAACGGGTAGAATCTACAGTTTGCTTTCTTTAGTTAATTTATTCAAAAATAATCTCAGTCCGACGACGACTTTAAAAATTAAAAAACTAATGAGCATAGAATTAAAATTAAAAGTTTCTGTTAAAGGTATTGGAAAGACACATAAATTAGTTTTTTTAGTTTTATTCGCAAGACAAACAAACCAAAATAAAAGAAGAAATTCCGATAAACTTACGTCCGTCTATAAATAATGTATTAACACTCTTTTTAATTGGAATACAAATTTGGACAACGGATAGCTACTGCGTTTAATTTGAGATGATGCGATGTTGGGGGATTCCTGATCTGGACGAGATCGAGATGGCCTTCGGTGACGGACGTAAAAGAAAACCAGCAGGTGACCTTATTGTTTTGTTATCTTCAACACCTCAGAGCCCTTTGAGCAGCACTCAAAAGTAATTAATCAGATCAAAAGATCCATCATAATTTTTTTTCAGCAAAATATTGGGATTTTGGAAAGAAAACTTTTGTCACATATAACTATTACTTTATATAATATTAATAATTTTTGACTTTAAATATACAAAATAATTATTAAATTCTTGAATTTAAAAAAATTGTTTTTCGGTATTGTAAGGTTGACGACCTTTGAACTAGTCGCAATATATTGATTTTTGAGAAGCGAATTCCTATTCCTTTTGTAGCTATAGTGTAACATTATGTAAAGCTATGCTTATTATGCAATCCAGCATCATTTTTGCAATTTTTCGAGTTAATGGTCCGACACGAATAAATACGTAATTTATTTTTACCTAATACCTTCGGGATACATATTTACATTATCATTTATGTAAAATGCGGGGCTTCCGTTTCCCAATATATTTATTTTAATTCTTGTTACCCCCCCCCCCTCTTCCTTCTACTGCACAAATCTCAATTATATAGAAGTCCAGACAACGCGCTTGAAAGAGGAAGAGGAAGAAAAATATAATAGCTGCATTAAATAATTAATTGAATGGATTAAATAAAACAAAGTGCCCTTCTGATTAGAGCAATTTAAAAATTGATAAACTTAACAGTGACACAACAGATCAAACACCAAAATAAATAATGTGGTGATGCCATATAGCAATTTAGCAATGACCGGTCCCAATTTAATTTTTTCTGTTTTTCACATGGCAAACCCGTCCCTGGATTTTAAAAATACCCACAGACTTCCATTGCAGTTTTATGAATAAAATAATATTCCTAAAAGATATAATTTTATCTTATATTGAATGTTTTTAATAAAATCTAAGAATAGAGTAAACATCTAGATTATGTAAATTTTAAAATGAAATTTAACAGAGGAAATACTCACAAATTTTTCAATGAATTAAGACCATTCATGAAATGATATTTATTCATAGAACACAATTTTTAGATCTAATTGTAGGTTTTCGAGAATATTCATTGTTATATTTATTCCAAAGTAAGTACATACAACAATGACCCTTGCAGGTATTGGTTCATTATTTTTATTAGCATTGATAACAATGAAAGTTACTAGCAACTGTATCAATTCTTGGAACAAATTAAACAAATTTGTTTACCAACTATAAATTTTTTTAATGGTAAACATATTTAAAAAAAAGCGTAAACTGTGTTTTAAAAGCAGAAATTATTTCTCATACTTCAACTACATATTTTATTAATTTTTAAGTTTGAGAAAAAAACTTCATTATTTGTCTAATTGCCCCCCACGATGGGGTTCGTGTAACTTCAAAAAAATTATTATGTTACTCTTAAAACAAAAGAAGAAAAGTAATAGGCAAAAGATCGGATGAAATAATTTAATCTCGTTGTTAGGGCAAAAGGGGGCAATTTTTGGATGTCTCAAAATTTATTTTTTAGGAGGTAATATTTTCGTTTGGCCCCACCAGGGGGGGGGGGGTAAATTCAACCCTTGCATATTAAATGAAATAGTGAAAGTGGAAAAAGGTATTATAATTAATTAATTACTCACCTTTATCATCTATTATATAAATAATAAACAAGAAAATTATATTAATTAAAATTCCTTGCCAATATTATAGAATCAGAATTCATATAACGTTACTTTGATGCAAGTTTAATTTGTAACGCGTTCATGCAAATCGAATGCTAAACAAATTTTTATTTTATGTCGGCTTAATATTTACAATAAAATTTAAATTTAAAAAAGTATTTCCTAAATGGGTATAAAATGTATGCAAGACTATTTAAAAAATAATTAAAAATTATAAAGTATTTCGCTTTACCGTATACAATCTCCGAGCTTTTATAATGGCTATAGTGACGCTTTCCAATTTCATAGTCTGGAGAATCTTATATGGGATTTTTGCATTCTTTTGTGTGGTTTTCAACAGAAGCTGAATCACCAGTTATAATATCTCAACTACGCTGTTGGTTATTCAAATATGAGAAATCTTAATTTTTATCGCTTACATCAAACATCGATTGAATCAATCGTAGGTTTTTCTAATAGATTATAGAAAAAAATATTTCGACACTTCCTTTTCAATTTTAGTTTACCAAAATAACATCCTGCATTAAAATGCGACGTTATTCGATTAAATTAGAAATTATCAACATATTATATTTTAAAGTAGGTAGGTACAAATTGTCGATAAAAATTCCGAAGCATTTCTTGCAAAATAAATTTGTAACTGCTCGTTAACGATTTGTTCGCCATTCTCGGCGCTGTGAATTCGTTTCATTTGTGTTGCAATTGATTTCGGGATGAGAATATAGCCGTTACTATGACAACCAACAATGGAACGCGGTCATATTCCATTAGGTGTCCGTGAGAAGTTTTTAGTCCCAAATCGATTACGAAAAATTGAAGAGAGTTCAACTTTAATAAAATAAATTGATCAATTTAAATTTCTATTTTCAGTTTGAAAACTTTTCTTCTACGAACGAATCGTTCAGCTGACAATGAAAGTGCGGTTTTTCGCATGATGTGTCAATGATTGCATTATTTTTAGAAATATAAAGTCAGATTTGTAAGCTCGATGGCTGGATAGAGGTTGACCAGCAGTCAGAAGAATGTTGGGTAATTTTACAGTCCAAAGGAAAGTTTAATTTTAAAAAATAATTATGAATATCCAATATAGGAAAGAATATTTTTGTATATTCTGGTTGCCTATAAATTCGGCTATATTATCTAAAATTTGCAATGTTTTCCACTTCGTCGTCGCCGTTTCGCCGTCGAAATCTTAATATTTTAATGTAATATAATTGGAAATAGAAATTTAATTATTATATTATTTTTAATAATAATTTATTAAAAATTATAATAATATGCAATTTCTCAATTTAATATGTAGGTGGACATTGAAACTCCTGATTTTTTTTAAATTTAGAAATATTCCCATTGCTATAATATAAAATATTAAAATTAAAAATAAACAGATTAATAAAACACTAAAATTTTATTCATTTTTATCATTACAATATAAATGCACTTAAATTCTGGGTAATAATAAAAATAATTCAAATGTTATTGTTTATTAATCTGATATATTAATTGTACCTATTGTACAGGTATTATATTATACAATATTATGTCTTCTATATTACAATACAATTCAATATACATTGTATATTGTATATAATATGTATACAATATGTATTGAATATTAAAAATATGTTGCTTCTCAACTTTTGAAAAAATCCTACGGATGTTTATTTTTGACATTAAAAAATTAAATATTACATTTTTATTATATTATAGACATAGGCGCCGGATAGGGAAGGCAAAGCAGGGCACTTGGCCCCCCTTATAGAAAATAAATTTTTTGTTTCTACTTAGCTAGCGCTCGTAAAATAATAAGAATTTTCCTTTAAAATCATAAATCTCAGCAAAACTGAATACTTTTAATTTACAATACAATTTAATTAAAAATTGATTACGTTTGCAGTATCAATTTTGGTTCTAAACGTGGAATATACAGAGAGATACAAGATAAAAGTACAACTTAAAACAAATGCAAACATGCAAAATTGTACAAATTTTCGGTCCTACGCTACGTCCAAAAATATCAGGTTTCCAATTCAGTTTAGAGTAATCAGTGTCGTCACGTTTCAAAGGACAATAATTCTTTAATGAAGAAAATATTATTATTATTGTTGGGTACAATAAATTTACTATCTGTAAAAGGATCTGTAATTTGGATAGATAAAAACATTTGATTGGTGGAATTGTATATTACGGTGTTTTACGTAATTTTTGAAGGCTACAATAGAATTGCAAAACTTTTTCCAAATATTGGTTATCTTGAAATTTTGTTATGAGTAATCGATGTGAGTGCAAGATATTAGATTAATCTGCGACCAATACGAGCATGCACTCTTGTAATCAATTTTATAGGTAAGTGAATCACGGTGTTATATTTATTTGTGAACTTACTGATTGCATCAGTTTAAATCATAGCGGAGTATCGAATTGAGAGTGTTAAAAATAATGCGATGAACAAAAATAAAGCAGCGTGATAAATAGATATTATTTTTAAAAGTGCGAATAACGTCAGTGTTTGCTACATAATCGATCACAAAATTGATAATCGAATTAGTATTGATAGTGTAATGAATGTGTTCTTAAGGATATTTCAGTTACATAGTTCTGTTAAAACGTTACAAGCAATTTTAAGAAGATTTATAAAATACTTTGCTGAAAATGGTGTGCTCAGAAACATACGAAGTAAGTACATACATTCAATTTTTGAAAAATAACTCCCCCCCCCCTGTTCCTACTGTACCGGAACTATAGACGTTATCAATTTAGTGACGCACAAATCTTGTCTGAGTCTTTTGAGTAGATAATATAAACTTTATAAAATTCATTTGAAAACTTTGGACTGAAACGATTTTTATCTTTTCCGAAATGTTATATTGCGTATATTTTATATTTATTACCTTCACCCTCTGACGTAGTTTTGAAAAAATTGAAAGTAAGCACTTACAAATTTATCAATATAAAAATGATTTCCGGACAAAGTCCGATACATTTTCAAATCCACAGATCGATAATAACAGCTTTAGCTTCTTTTATTTTATATTATGTTGCTTTATATGTTTTTATATTGGCAATGTAAATTTTGTATTTTTGAGAACGGAGGGGGGTGAAACCAAATGGACCGGTTAAACCCAATGCCCAAATTATTCTAAAAATGGAATATTAGTAACTGAAACCGATTTAACAATTTTGCTTCCGTCATGTCTGGCAATGAACTAGTAAATTCAACTTTTTGTTCGTATTATGTGAGTCATATATGCTTACAATTTTTTGCGTTTTTTGAAATTTATATCTGATAGGTGTGAAGCCAAATTTTTTTCTTACCTGCAGGTTATCGAATCGCGTGAGTAATCGATTATGCAAAAAATTAAATAAATCGGTTAGATCATCGCTTGAAAATGTTCATATTTGCATTGTTTTTTTTGGAAGAATCTTAATCTGATGGTTCCTTGCACATTTTCCATCACAAAGAGAAATCTTGCAATATTGTATCAATCTGGTCCGGTGCATACTAGAATTCTTTTGAAGATTCGTCATTGCACCAGCAGGTAAAATTCGTAAAATTATAAGTTCGTCGACTCGTGCCCTCTTAGTCATTTTACAATAGACTTGAAAAAGTTATGTCAAGCTGTAACAATCGCTTTAAGAAGAAGTGTGAAAGTTTGAATAACTGAAGCAAACAAATCATAAATTAAGTTTAAAAATATGAAACTATTATGGTATTTACTATTTTGGTCTGGTCTGGTTTCCTATATTATCTACTGAAATTCAGTATGTTCATGTTTTTTTCCGATTGTTTTTTGAAACAATCATATCTGCCACCTTTACATCTACTACTGTTTTCCTATTAGATTGCATTTATCATCTTATCTTTTTTTTGCTTTTTCGATAATTTTTTAAACCGAAATATATAAAATTAAATAATAGCATGTTGGAGAGATTAAGAATTTTAATTATTTTTAAACTAAATGCCAGGGGGTCAAATACTCTGCGTTGCTCTCAATGTGAACGCACAACGTTAAAATATAAACAATAATGAGAATAAAATTTTCCGTAATTTTTACTCCGAATATTTTTTGATAACTTTGATACTTTTGATCTTTTACCGTTTATCACTATGATAATATAAGAAAACTATTTTTTAATTTCAACACAAAAAGTAATTTCATAGCAGCAGAAGCAGCGTAGTAAAAATTATACTATAGGGGGGGCAGCATGTTCTTTCAATATAAATTTTTTAACTATTCGCCAAAGTTCCTAAAACCGAATTATTTTCCTTTCGTCCATGAAATTCGCAAATGCATTCTGACTTGCAATAAAAAAAAACAAAATAGTAATAGATTATCTAGAAAGACAAATAAAGGTGATAAGTATTAGCCAAGTGTTGTATATGTTTCCAAAAAAAGATAAGCTGGTTTTCCTGGTAAATTTCTTAATCGTACAGTTGCCGATGAGTTTTTATAAATCATGCAATCCCTATAAAGTACTACTAATATAGTAAACATTTTTGTAACGTGTAATTTCCCAAAACACTTCAATTAACTTATCTAGACACAAACATTTTGATCAAATGTACTAGCAACATTCAACGCAATATCACCAATTATCGGAAGCTCGGTGCAAATTAGTTTGAGTTTTTGGGCTTATACTATTCTGGCATAGCTTTCCATGCTCATTCTTCCATCAATCACGATCTTTTCAGTAACGCCCAGTAAACGCCTTGTATGAAACTACATATACAAATAAATTACGTTTGCAATCAGCATAAAAAAATAATTAGTTAACTTTTAACATTTGTATAAATAAATTTAAAAAAAGGAACTATATCAGCTGTTTTGTGTCATTTTGTTTATAATTAAATAATGCATGTGCTATGAGAGTGTAAATTTAAATAAATAGCAAAATAGTATGTGTCTTTATTATCTTAAATTTCGTCAGCAGTTTAAAAGAGGTAAATCAATTAATTTAGGTTATTCAAAAAATCTAAATAAGCAATTAGGTTTAAATTAACATGGAAATTTAATTTCACAGGAAAATTTTCGGAAACTAACGTCGGAAAAGTTTTTGTCCTATATTTTTATGTTAATTTTTATTTTGTAGGTAAATAACTTTTTTTACTAAAATATACTCGTAATGTTGACATTATTAATTTATTGAAAAATTAAAATATTACTAAGTGTTCAAATTTTATAAACGAAATGTCCTTGTCGAAAACTACTCTGGGAATTGTAAATTTCAAAAAGTCTACTGTTTGAGATGTCATTAATGTTTCATTACTATTGAAAATCGACCCTCGCTTTTGGCTCGTCCAGATTTTCAAATCAACTGTATTTGAAATGTATATTTAAAATATATATAGTATTTAGTGCCTGTATTTTGTATTTCAATGTATTGTATTACATATTATGAATTTTAAATTTTGAAATACAATGAGATACATAATAGTAAAAATTTTAAGTCTTAATTCTCATTGGTTAAATTTTAAATAATGTTTTTTGTACTTTAACCCTTAATCGCTATCGTGCGGTCACTGAGACCGCATCAAATTTTAATTTGTTTTTATTTTACGCTACGTTCAAAATTAATCATTATGGGTTTTAGTACCTTTAAGTTACATCACTCCTAGTATGTTGACAAGCGGGGCTGGTCAAAAGTTGCCTTGTTTTATTTATAGAAGAGAAACAAATAAGCTAGCGGTCTCTGTGACCGCACGATAGTGTTACTGCAATTTTTATGCTTCTAGTAAACGTCCCCTTTAAAGATTATAAACTATCATTATTAATTGTTCGACAACTGTGTAAAAGTCTAACCCCCCCAAAATCAATTTTTAATTAATATATAATGTTAATTCCTTTTCGTTTTTAAAAAATGTTTCGTTAAAAAGTCAAAGTGGTTGTGAATTGCATACAAAAACTGTGATTTTCAGGTGTTGTGATTTTTGAAATATAGTTGTTTATTTTAAATTTTCATATTTTAATTATAATTATTCAAGTATGTACTTCAAAAAATTATCAGTAGTTTGCTTAAATGTTTTAGATTAAGAAAAAACCATAAATTTAGGTTATGTAGTATAAAGAGTGCAAATATGCCAATAATTTCTTTTTGTGTTATTAAAAGTTACTAAAATTTTAAAATTAATAACTTTTTAATTTTTTGTGGATTAGTAGAATACCAACTAAGACATCTGTTGCAAAAAAAAAGCATAAATAAGTTGTACGTGAGTTAACGATAGAAATAAAGCGCGGTCTCTGTGACCGCACAGTAGTTACAGTGTGACAATTATTTGATGTTAGCGATTAAGGGGTAAATACATATTTTCTCTTGGTTTTTATTTTATAAATTCACCAGACGTAGGAGAATTTTTTTAATATGTTCATGCGCGTCAGTGGCGAAGAAATAATAGAAAATGCCAGGAACAACGTAATAAATTCGGTTTACAGAGGCAATTGCTATATTCAAAGAAGGCAATATAGTTTTTCTTTTCTATACCATACCCTCCAGTTCCAGAAGCTCAAGTTCTGTATGCAGGGCCGGCGCTAGGATATTTGACACCCAAGGCAAAAATCTATCAGTACGCCCGTCAGTCAGTCACTTACAATGCCGGGAGTTATGTATATTTTCGCGAGAGACGAATGGGGTCGGTCGACGTTTTGCGGTTTTGAATTTTACCGAAATTTTTGCACTGGGGATTAGGTAATGGACTATAATATAGTACATAATAAAAAATAAAATTTGCGGATCGTCAAGTAGTTTTTCCAAAATTAACAAAAATAAATTCTTGCATTATTGCATTATATTGTGCAATACGATTGGTCACTGACAACAGGCAGGAGATGGAGCCTTTGAGAATTACTTAACGAACCTTATGTTTTTTTCAAATGATGGATTTTAGAGTGACTGGATCCGAGACTCGCTAAAAACATCCCTATATAGTGTTGCCGAATTCTAAAATGACGAAATTCGAATGCTGAGATCCGAGATTTGAAAATGTCAGGGGCAGTGAAAACCTACGCTCCAAACGCTCTTGCTAATCGATCGGGCGATTCCGGGCGGTTTTCTCAACCCCTGTGTGAATTATTACAATACTCGCAGTGCAAATGAACTCGATAATCTAGGAACTCGAATGATGTTTCCTCTGCAACCACATGCAGTAGAACGAGCTAAAATGAATTTAAACTTATAAAATTTACATCAAGAAGACGATTTTCAAAATTCAAAAGAATTTTCTTAAGAAAGCTTAAATTTTGCTCTTTCAGAATACCCCCCTCAAGTGCGTACTGTATACAGGGGGGGGGGGGGGGCGTAAGTACGAAATAGTCGTTGTAGTAATATTTTAGTATTCGCTCGAATTCAAGCGGTTTCTGTTGAACAACCAGCTTTTCAAAAAGCTTTGATTTTGGTGTTTTAAAAATTTTCAATTTTATGACCATAACAGCAGTAGTAACAAATTAATGGACTTTGCATCAGGTCGCATCAAAATTCTTTTTCAGATTAATCTGGAATTCCGGAAATTTATTTAAAATAGATTAGTTTATCGGAATATCCGTTGAAAATGATTTAAATAAAATGGAATTATCGAATTTTAAATAGATTTTTTGTTTTATGTGGGATTTTTGAGATAAATTTGATTGTGTGGTATATTTTAACGTCTTCCTACATGTTCAGCAACCAAATTATTTGAACCACTACGTTGCTGTGTGATTCCCACACTTGAGCGATCACTTGATCTGATTATCTTCAGAGAAAACTGGAAAAGTTCAAGTTTTTTAGGATAAGATCATTTAACGATAAAATCTGTTAGAAAATATAATTTAAAAAACTGCAATTGTTTTACATGTGAAGTGCAGCGGGATTGTTTAAAACAAAAGTTGTGCAAGTCGCGATTAGTAAATAAATACTACTGTATTTTCGTTATGCGATTGTTTTTATCGCTTGCCAGATAAAACAACAATTGGGCCAATCGATATTCTTTATTTTGGGTTATTTACCCTTTAGTGAAATACGTGGAAATTGCGAGTCGATGTTTAATTAACGAATACTGTTTTAGAAACGCTGATATTTAAGGTTGAGGGTCTAGCCCGTGGCTATATATACGTACCTTCCTCGAACTGGAGATTCCCTGAAATACACTACGGTCCCCTCCATAGTTTACTTAGCGTGAAATGAAAACACGTTACCGAGAGTTCCCAGAAATACCTTCTATATGGCACACTCTCTAACGCAGGGCTTCGGGTTATATGTCTTTCTTCTTCTTTCGTGTACGAACACTTTTCGGTTCGTCGTAACATAGCCGATACATAAAACTTCATTCGTTCTAACGCTTAGCTAGAGTGTAGACGTGTAATCGATATTACAGTTTATTATAACCTCAATTAAATGATTGTGAGTAGAGCAGTGTTGTACACAAGAAATTTGTGAAAATGTGTCTCATTAGTGTATTCCAACGGATACGTCTTTAAGCGGATTTAATTTATCTTTTTAAGTGATATTCACTTCACATTCCACGATGATCAGTTACTAAGAGGATTTGACTTTACCAAAAATTATATTACTTGGGTAGGTACTCGCATTATTTATTTCTCGAGTAGGATAATGTGCTCTCGTATGAATGAAAGAGTTCACCATTGACGACGAATTTATTAACGAAATTATGTAATAATTGAACAAAGCGCATCCTGTTTCTATTTTATTTAGTTCTTAGAAATAGTAGGCGTTATTGCTGCTCAATTTTTTATAAATAATCGACGATCGGTGCAAAACAATTGCTGTTCTGAAAAGGCGGTGCTAGGGAATTTTGTTTGTCACATTTCATCTGTTTTTATGGCGCTTCTTTATTTTTAAGAAAATTGAATTTTCTTGCGGTTTGCGGTTGTATTGATTGCGTACCAACGTAACGTTTACAAAAAATGTTCAACTTGTTATCACTTTTATTTATATTTAATATTTATGTTCAGGCGTGCGATAAATCGACATGTGGTATGTGAGCGTAATTTCGTATTTAAATTTTTTCTTCTTTTTATGTAAATTAGATTTCAACATTCCATGCAAAAACTACATACATTTAATAGAAAATAAAGCCGTGAAGAAATAAGAAGTAAATGACCCTGACGTTCTTATAAAATCTCATTTGGAAATAATAACATTCATTATCTTCCAATTCCGGGAAACATAATTTATTAATTTGTTTTACTGGAGGCCGGTGAAAATTACTTGCAAAAAAAAAGTTGTACTGCTCATTGTTCGAGTGCGCAAATCCCGCTCTGTTTGCTTTCGGGGACGTTCCGTTCCAATTTTGAAATTTAACCGGAAGACATTATAATTTATTGTAAAAATATAATTTGAATGCTGTGTCTGTGTTGACGCGAGTTTCCTTCGAACTTATCAACCTTGTCGAGGCCGTCTGGTAAATCATAAATATTTTAAGAAATAATGGGCGTAAAGGCTGTTTACCAGTCTTCCAGTTTATTACCTACCCACTTCGGACAAGTTTTAATATTCGCGATATGTTTTTAACCCCTAACGCGTTTTGCGATAAATACAGGGTGCGTCAGAAAACTTTAAGAACATTTTTCGTTTAATTAAAAAATTGATAACATTGGAATGCGATTTTAATTTATGTGGGTTAACTTAATTGTAAATTTATCGCCATTTGTTGTGTTTGCGTGGGCGAAGCAGAAAAATCTACAAATTCGTTTTGATCTCCGGTCACTTTCTACTGGCTAATAAAACAAGAATTTGATAATTTTTTCTCTTTATCACAATCATTTATATTTTTTATTATATTCATAATGTTTATATTTTACTCTTCTGACGTGGAAGGGTAAAGATAAACAAATGATTAGTTTCGTTTCCGTTTGGAAAATTTTTTTTGATAAAATTCTGCATTTAATCAAAATGTGTAATCGGAGAATTTTTTCGAGCAGTACCAGCAGTTTTGGGGGTAGCGATAGCAGAAACGCACGGTAGCGGATACTAACCGGTTCAATTTCCTGCTGAAATCGAGCAAAACTGCCTTCGATCAGCATTTTTCAAATCTGTTCAAGGCTGGATTTGATTTTGCAATTGCCAGCATTTTATAAGCTCCTCATAAAAGCTGTGACGATTTCACTTTATTTTCTTATAAAAAATCGCCTGCGGAGCTGTTCATTTGAGAATGGTTGAAAAGGATCAATAAGATTAGTTGCAGAAGCTTGCAAGAACGAATCAGATTGGAGTATGTATCCACACTTGAATTTGATTGGTTTCTTACTTCAACAGGTTTCTTATGAATTTGCGAGTTGTCCAAACTAATGCATCGACAGTAATCTTGTCTTCTGTGAGTGTTCGATTCAAAAATAATATTTCCAAGTATGTTGAGGATTAATGGTGGGTGTAACCTATTTTTAAAAGTATACAAGAAAAACGTAGGTGTTAGAAAGCTTCGTCTATAGCTAAAGTATGTCGGCAATTTTTCAGAGTGAAATCATTTTAGTAATCTTCGTTTTAATGTTGGCAAGGCCTTTTTAACGTCATATTTCTTCATGCCAAATGCATAAAATGATACAAATAGAAATTAAGTTCGTGCCAATAGGAGATCACGATTGCGATTATACTTTCAAACTGACGTATTTTACTATTTAAAACGTTGTTAATGTAACTTTTTTGTAGTGTAGTTTATAAATGGATTCATTTGTTTTAAATATAAACGCCGGCATCTGGTTTCGGCGCTTTACTAATCGTTCCGTCATTTAAAAAAATTTTTAGTGCGAAAAATTTCGCAAACAGACCTTGTTTTTGTGTCGGTTCTGAAAATATGGCTTCTCGAGATGTTTTTCTTTTCTGCTGAATTTTAATTTTGTTCATAATGCTGTTGGGCATTCGTACCCAATAAAATTGATCGCGATGGCCCGCTTGCCGCTCCAATAGAATACCTTTTGATTTACGATCGGAAGTGAAAGTATGGCAAATAGGTAATTTGACTTCTCGGAAGTCATAAAGCGTACAATTTCAGGCGTTACGAATTTATGGATCAACGGAAGGTCATGTTGAACTATTTCAAAGGAAATTAATTCGTCTGCAATTTTTATTGAATTGTTTCGTTTGTACACGTGTGACCATAGATATCGGCCACGTGAAATGCCGTAATGGGTAATTTTAAGGATTGGGGCTCTTATACCCAACCCGACTTCTGAAAATCGCCCGAACCCAAACAAAAGACTTATCGGCCCATTCAAGCCGGCTTTCTCTTATATTGTATGTGTTTTGGAATTATATTGGTCGATATGTTAAATAGGATTTATTTTTGTTATTATAAAAAGTACTGCTAATTTTTGGAAACGACTCAAGGATTTTTAAATTTGAGTAGTAGAAAATTTGGCAGTTGAGCTCCTACCGCAGTTGTGTTTGTGTAAGCCGAACGTAACGGGTTCAAGTGATTTTTTTGATAGAATGAAAATTAAACGCTTCTTATTACGTTTAATTTGTTGCGGTGCGAATAAAAACGAGGAGAGCCATACCGAAACCAATTTGCCTATTGGAGAATTTTTATGCCAGGTAATTTTGCAAAATAATTTCTAGCAATTTAATTATTGTGCTGAATTGAGTTTTCGATTGTAGTTTGTTTATTATGTCCTTGTATTGAATAAAAAAAGTGCGTGCGTTTCCTCTAATGCTTACGTTACGCATTTTACGGAAGAATAACATGGCACAATTTTAGAAGTTTCCTGTTGAGCACGCGAAAACACAATTTTTTGTTCTATAAAGGGCACGATATCTTTGAACTCGAAATGGGTCGACAAAAGGTCATCATGCTCACTGACGATACAAATAAAATATTCTAAAAATTGGTTGCCGAAACTCGTGTTTCGCATTTTATCGGATCGTGCAAAGAAGTTTGTCTGCAAAATGGTTCGCCATTGAGAAACACGGTGTAAGTCCAGTCGAAGCTGCCTTTATATTGTTTTCTGCGAAAAAGCTTCGATCAGACTTCTCGGAACCGACTTTAGAATGCTTCGATTTGCTTTCTTTGTTTATTACGTGTCGATTCTTGGTGTTTAGATAGAGACGGTTGAACTTGTTGAACGCACCTGCATGGGCGCCTTTCACTACCGGGAAGTACGAAACTCAGGTATAAATGTTGATCTTCCATGTAAAGGAGAACAGAAGAAACTTACACCATTTTGTATTTACCATAACCTATTCCTGGAACCATTCCATGTTTGATGTCTACATCCAGTTTCTGATCATATATCATCTTTATCGATGGTGTAGATTAGAAATTACATTTCATCGAACAAAAAGGAATCGCGCAATCATAAAAAACCAAAGTTTATCCGAGGAGTGGATTGTAAACGATATCACTTCATATTTCTAGGAAACTATAATTAAGTAGTAAAGATAAGAGCAGACCTCGGGCTAACCAAAAATATGTGTAATCTAAAATTTACACAACCTCGGCGTATCCACTCGAGACCTAAGCCCTTACGATTGCTGCTAAAAAAAGGTAACACAGAAGCCACCGATAATGATGTCATCATTACTTTTATGATCGTTTTCTTAACCTGCAGTCAATAAATCCACTCGAGGTTGTTCCAATCGTTAACTTATTCCACCGCAGTTCTTTAACATTTTCGACGTCACCGCCGCCACACCCTCCTTCTTACGTGTTGAGTTTAAAAAAAATAACTTGCATCGGCACAGAGACAAAATTAAAGAAAATTGATAACCGCGCAAAAATAATTTCAAGTACGTCCACTTGAAATATCCAATTCTATGGAATTTCCTTTCTGCGTCAAAAAGATTATTTCAATTAGTTCCCTCCAATATATCGAAAACAATAAAACTAGCAACGCCAGAAAGTGTAGTACGTTTCCGAAACTGGTTTACGATCAAATTCATTTTAAACAATCCAGTTGATTTCAATGCAAATGACCTGGTGTATATTGGAGCTATAGTTAACTGTAGATACTTAACTGGAATTTCACTTCCTCAATTTATTTCGCGCGTTTTTTTTACAATCCTGTACAACTCTTTCGGTCTTGTGGATGGGTAGTTGTAACGAATAGCTATTACTGTTTTGCATTTTGCTTATACTTTTTTTTTGTTACAGATTGACGGGAAGAGGTTATGGCATTTACCTGCCATGTTAGGCTGTAACTCTGTATGTCCTAAATGCCAGCACCAGTTTGTGTGCTGTCCACCAACACAATGTTGCGATGCCCGCCGTTCATTACACGCACTAACTGGTGGTGGGCTGGTTACAGGTTTATCTTCTTCCATATTTCCAACAACAGCATGCAGATCACCACAAATATCGCCAAGCGCACCTTTGTCGTTCGTGATGCCTCCATTTCCAGCATTATCGCCGGCGATTGTGACGGAATCGCAACCCGAAACAGAACTACAGAGGCTTTCAGAAACCATGCACATGCTGCGCCAATCCGGTTGGTATTACGAAGGCATCACATATCTCCAGAGTCACGATATCTTAAAGGACAAACCAGTGGGAACATTTTTAGTTAGAGAATCGTCGGATCCTCGGTTTTTATTTTCCCTAAGTGTCCAGACTGATCGCGGACCAACTTCGGTTCGGATACACTACGTGAACGGCCACTTTCGATTGGACGCCCAACCTCACATACAAGGTGTCATGCCCCTCTATCCTAGTGTTATCGAATTAATAAAACATTACGTGAAACAGTGTCAAATGTCCAAAAACAATAATTCCCAAGTGTGGGTGGATCCCAAGGGAAAGTGGTACAGTGCCATTTATCTAGAAAAACCTCTATACAAACACACAACAACTCCGAGTTTAAAACATTTATCAAGATTAGCAATACACAAAGCATTGGAATCTTCGAATAGACCTCGATTATCCTTAATGGCTCCACATTATACTCAGCTAGAACTGCCGGATTGCCTAACAAATTATTTATCTGAATATCCCCATTCCCTTTAGCGGCACCAAAGACCGGTCAGTACCTTTACATACTGGCCCTTCAGGGAATACCGCACAAGTATTTAAATGCGTTGCTGTGTGACGCGATTAGTTAGGTAGTGCAACAAATTTTAGCAGACTGAAAAATTTCTTGTATCTAGAAATTTTCAATATACCCAACTCATTTTGAAAACTTACCAAAGTATGTATTAAATTTGGATAAATGTGTTCATCGTTCAAAATGGGTTCTTTTCGTTCGGTCTGTTCTAATTTTTTCTGTTTGTTAATATCGAAATTGTAATTTGAAAAATTATTAAGTCTCAGTTTTTTGCGTTGTTAAAATTTTATGTTTTGTTATAAATTTGTTGACGATGAGCTTAATAAATCTTGTTTTATTATTTTTAAGATTTTCCCTCGCCGATTTAGTTAATTTTTTTCAATAAAACATAATGAAAGTGATTGTGATTTACAACTTTTAAATTGACTTTAATTGTCTTGCAGTTCTGTAGAGAATAAGTTTCTTTTTTTGTTGAATTAATTTGCTCGATTAAAATCAAATAATTTTTTTTTCATAATAATTTGCAGCAGCTATTAAAAAAGAAGTGTAGCTAATAGTTTAAGCATTTAATTTTCAATGGTCGATAGAAAGTAGCAGGGAGAGTGTATTATAATTGTAAAAGAATACCATTTGAAAGTTTATTTATATTGAAATTGCAATTGTTATCTATTAGTCACAATTTAATAAGTATTCACTTGTTAAATTACATCGTACTTTTGTTATAATGTGTACGAACTATATAAAATGTAATTCCTACAATGTAGGAATCGAGATGAAGGATCGTTGTGATTGGTAGTTTCTTTTCCTATGTAAACATGTAGTTTGTCTGACAAATAATTGAAAAGCAAACCTAGTCTTTTTATTTTTTCTGATACAAAATAAAAAATTTTGTTTGCTTTCGGAAAAATGTATTTCGTTACCATCCATTTATAAGTTTTTTATTAATGAAATAGTTAGCATATTATTTTGAGATTAACAAACAGAAGATATTGTAACATTCGTATAATCTGAGTGTCCTTATTTAAACTGTGTTGTAAAATATTTATATAAATTGCGAGAATGTATTTAGAACAATTTTTATAATAAGCAAAACTATATATTATGTATTTATTATAATTATTAGTTAAATTTAAAATAAATTATTTATTACTGAACACATTGTATTCTTGTTTTCGTCGCATTTGTTTTCTGAATTTTAACTTCAACTACATGGAAAAAATCTCAACTTGACTTGAAAACTAACGTGACTTTAATTAAATATTACGAAATTGGCTGTCTCGTGTTCGACTTAATGATGCTGCGTCTTGCAAGTTTTGAGAATCTTAAAAAATGGTTTAATTGAGTGTTTAATGATGCCAAATGGATTTATAAGCATCAATTTTTGTGCAAAAACGTTTCGTACCTAGGTATTCAAGGAAAAATATAATGAGCAGTATTCACATAATAATACCGTCATGTTCACAAAAAACAGAAATTCCTAATTGATTTAAAAGCTTTTTTGGCAGAAATGTGTCATATAAATTTTTATAAGGATACATTTAAGATTTAATGAATAAGATTCACATTCGTATTCAAAATACGATGAGAAGTCCATCCTGTCTGCTTTGTCAACTGTAGCGTAGGTACCAAAACAGCTCTACATCTTCACATTTTGACACTGAATGTTATCAGTGTGACGTTTGCGCCTGAAATATAGACTATTTACGCATCGCAAGTGTATTATGGAATTCAATTCTGTAGCAAGTATAGTCTATATTTCAGGCGCTTAGGTGTGCAAACATTGGATTGTAAATTCTAATAATTCGGCGGGAGCAATCTTCAGTTTGCCAATATTTGTTGGTTTTTTTCAATGGCAGCTTGTCAGGGTAGACAGTACCACACCAAGCCAACAAACCAATTTTTACAAAAACAAAATTAATATATTTTTAAAACCCAAAACCTCACAAGCAGTCCCTGCCTTATTTTTTCCTCTCTTCACCGCTTTTTATGTGCTTTTTGCCAATGTGCTTTTTAATATTTTTAAACGATGTAAGTGAATCATGAGAAAATCCTTATGGAGACGATAAAATAAATAAAAGATTTTTTCCAAAACCCTTCTCAACTCTTGAATGAAGTTCTTTGGAAGCTCATATGTTGGGGCCGACGAGGAAGTGGCGACGGCGAAATATCCTGTTGCAGTTTATGCATATTTCCCCTATTAGCTAAGAGCCTACGAGCAGAAAAATGGTCAGATACTTCCCCTTCTTAGTAACCGCAGGTCTCTCCGTTTTACCGTTTTCGAGAAAAAAAATAAAATACACAACTGTGCGCGCCACTCCTTTGAGTAGGAGGTGGGGGAGCCTCTGCGGGTTTTCGAAGTGGGTCTGCCCCTAAATCTCTTTATTTTGACTTAATCTATGCGTGTTTAAAAGGATTTGCTTTTACTAAGAAGGGGAAGTAAACCCACAGTTTTCCGGTTTTATATTACAATAATATATTCTTGTTATCGGCGAAACTTACTGTAATAAATTATTCTAGATAATTTACAAAGTGTGGTCGTTTTATCAATTTTTTGAATGAGAATTTTGTTTGTTATTTTTATTGATATGTTTGACTAATTTTATGGCAGTGTTAATATAATTGATTCGCTCCTTTGACGCGCTTTGGAATAATTTTATTTATGTTTAGTATTCGGCATCAACGTTTTTGCTTAATTAGGTAAGATTTTAATGCTTTTAAAGCTTGTATTCTTTTTTTAATACAATTGGCCAATATGGTTAGGAGATTTCAGCTTTTAAACCCGAATACTGTAATATACGTTTTTTTGAATTACGTCGTAACCCTCCGGGTTTAAAAACTGAAATTTTTTTTCAATTAGAAATCGATCAGCTATATGAATTATTAAAAATCACTGGGGGCAGATTTTACATGCTTATCCGGCTATTTGGAAGTAAAATTTGCAATAAATTTTATAGTGAAATTTAAGCCATTTAGGTCTTTTGGCATTCTAAGTTTAAGATATTCTCAGGAAGTTAATCAGCATTCGTTCAGTCGTTCAGTTTCAAATGAGAAAAATTTGATACATAACAAGAAATATTTTTTAAGTCCTACGTTTGTTTCTTATAAAAAAACCACTAATATACTGTTTGTTTCATTTAAATGAAGTAAATTATAACTCTCTCTCTCTCTCTCTCTCTCTCTGCTTTTGCGAATGATCAGGAATGATCCCTCCAATCAGAATGAAGCTAATAAGCAAGAACCAATACTTTCTGTGTAATAATAATAATATATACTAATCATCGGTATTTCGAGTCAGAAAAATAAAAATGTGCGGGCTTAAAAAAAATGGAGATCAGCTGCTGTTGGTTTTCATCTCAACTCATGGTCTTTGTAAAAACTCAGCAAACTCAGCAAAGCCTTTGATTTCTTCAGGCAGCACAGCAATATAACCGTGACTTGCTTTTAAGTTTAAAATGTGGCCGAAAATTACTAAGGGTAGAATTAAATTCTTTCCCACAAAACTGAAAAATTCTTCCTGGAGACATATTCGCTTTCAGACAATATAATACGTAAATAAAAAAAATCAAACAGGATAAACCATTTAAAAACAATTAAAAAGTCTACATGACTTGAAACATTGAAAGCAATAGATAAAGTGAATTGATTAGATTCGATAAGGAGTGAAGTAATAATATATTAGTTTAGATGGAAATTAATCGTTAATTATTCAAAAGGAAAACGATGGGATTGATTTAATCAACCACATGAACACTGGTATCAAATTGAATTTAGTAGATATTTCAATTATTAGCGAGATAAAAAGGAAAATTTTAAAAATAGTATTGCAACAAATACCAATAGCGCCGCTTACAGGGCCGTCTTAATTTAATTTATGATACAAACTCTTTTGATTTCATTTACGAATACCTTTGTTAGTGCCTACATATAGAAAAAATTTTGAAATTTAAAAGTATTAACAGTTTTTTTTGAAATTTCAAAATTCTTTTCATTTCTTCATGGGGGAACTACGAGCTACAAAAAAAATTTATAAAATAAAAAGGTATTTGTTTGCTATTTGTGATGTTCATAACTGCAAGTACGACCAGTATAATTAAATAGTGTAACGTAACGTAAGTGACTTTACGAGCACCCAATTGCAGTTGCTGCATCTCTTATCCAATATCTATATTTTTTACCTGCAAGAAATAAAATGCAATCACGCACTGATGACTTTTTACATTAATTGCATGTGAGAAATGCTTATAGATAACTAATAATAAAAATACATAATTTACAAAGGTGTGGTCGTTTTATCGATATGTTAGATTAATATAAATTGCGAAGATTTAGAATTTTATGCAGTGTTATAATTATTGATTGTTCCTCTTGACTCGCTTCGGAATAATTTTATTTGTTTACTAAATATATTCGCCATCCATGCTTTTGCTTGATTAGGTAAGATCGTTGTAAGATATAAAGTATGGTATTAACCTAAGAAGCACATTAGAAAATTTTCAGTAAATTAAACCTAAACATGAAATTTTTACGTAATTTTGACATAATCTTTAGACCTATAAGTAAGTTTTGGTATTTCTTTTGGGAAAACATAACTTTAGAAGTTTATTTGTCTACTAGTCAATATAAAAGTAACGCTGACGTAATTTTACATTTATTTTTTGACTTAAAAATTTGTTTTTCTAATTATGTTTGAAAAAGTCTTACTTTGTGATGTTTAAAAGTGTGTGGAAAAGTACTACTTTTCCGCTCTAGTGCGGAAAGAAGATAAGTTCAAAAATATAAATCTATTTTATTTGTAATATACATTAAATTATACATAAAATATACATTTAAGGCTAAATTCGTACAAATATTCCAAGTACGTTCTTCTCTGCTGCACGCACCTCTGAAACATTTATCATAACCACCTGAAACAATAAAAAAATTTGTAAAAACAGCGAAATAGTAAAATTTTATCACCTTCATTTAAAAAGAAGGATCGTCGTCCGCCTCTTTCAAGAATTTAAAAACATCGGCGTGGGTAAACATTCATTTACGTTTTTCACTCGCCTTTCTTTGCGCCACGTGTTAAATTGCAGATATGCCTTTTCATATTTGTCTCTGGATTTCAGTGGAATTATTTTTAATAAATAAATTCGGAACATTCCGAAATATCTGACATTATGACTAAAAACACAAATTATTGTAAAAACATAAATTAAAAAAAGTGCTATCACTAACCTGTTCCCTTAATAACTAAAAGTACGGTTGGTAGTCACTAGTCAGTAATACGGTTGGTATCCAAATGACCAACCGTCATTTATTTTCATAAAGTATATTTTATGAAATTTATTTTATTTGGTATAATATATTATCAAAATCTCGAAAGAAAAAGCTTTGCGTCATTGTTTTCTGAACTTAGAAAAAACAAAAGCTATGAATTTGACTAACGTAGTATGTAGGTATTTCTTTGGTTATTAATGTTTGGTTAATGTTTTGACATTTGACAAGTTGCAAGTTTGAATTATTTTGTAAATATAACAATTTTTAACTTAGAAATGTTAGTGAAAGGTAAAACTTTACGTTCTCAGGTACAATAGTTCGTTTTTACTAGAATAAATATTTTGTGATTATTACCTAAAACCAATGAATAAATAGTAGGAAGGAAGGAGCACATGTATGTTTTACCGTGTTAAATTTGCGAGTCAAAAGGAGTGGGTGTTTCGCCATATTGAGATTCGATTAAAATTGTCTAAAATGGTTAATTGTGTTGCTTGTGGAACCATCAGGAACGCGCAAAATGTCGAAAATGGAATTACATGGCATAAGTTCACATCTAAAATTTAATTTAACATTCTAATATTAAATGTAGTAAATTGTGTGGTTATGAATAGTGCAAAGGCGTGCATATCAGATTTAATTTTAAATAGATTCGATTCCACCAGGTGCTTGTAACTGAGCTTTATCCCTTTTTGGTTTAAGAATGCTTAATAATATTATGAAAACGTTAATATTCGTGGTTACACGCATTAAAATATAATGCAATAAATTATATTTATGAATGTCATCTTTACTCATATTTTATGTAACGCCACTGGAAATGTATTTAAGCAGCCGCCATCAGATTCGATTTGACTCGAAAAAATATTCTAAATGCTCCTTCCTCCCTACTCTTTATTCAATGCCTAAAACTTATATTATTTGACTTTGACAGATAGAACGCAGAAGATTATGTGGTGGGGATTAAATATATGGAAAAGACATTAGGCGAGCGGTTTACCGTCTCAAACTCGCTTAAGAACTACATTAACCGACCAATCAACGTTCTAGTGGCTGGAAATGATTTTAATCGATATCTTATATTACACTGAAGAAAAACTTCCAATTACACCTTATTTTTTAATGAGTCGTTTAATAGTTATAAACAATCTTTTGTTTTAAAAATCTAAATTTTGAGGAAAAAATCTGAAAAAATTGCATGTTTTGTGTCTTTGATTTTTTTCGTAAAATCAATGGTTTTTAAGATAAAACTCGTTAAATAGCGAAAAATGCCTACCTTTACAATTTTTTTTCTCAGAAACCAATTATCCAATCAGAATAAATAAAAAACAAAAACTTTCAGCCAATCTTAAACTATCACGCCATTTTTTCATTTTTGATTTTTACTGTTAGTAACAGTGGAAACTGTATTAGAGTAAACACGCAAATTTGTGTTATATAATTATTATTAAATCTTTTGTTTAGTCGTTTTGGAGTTAACTTATCCTTGCCAACCACTTATGTAAGTAAAAGTCTAAAATATTTTAGTCAATAATGTGTTTTACGCGGTCAAGGAACATGGAGTATTTAAAATAGATTTGTTTTTGTGACATCTTCTAGTATTTAGGTAATTTAAATTATGACAATCCACGTGTATGTAATATATTGTATTTTAATGTTTAATATACAATTTGAATTTGAAATAACGCTTCCATCCTAGCTCGCCGGACGGACATACGCACGCACAGAGGAAGCGGTGTTAGAGATCTACTCCAATACGGTTTTCACTGTTAGTAACACTAGAAATCGAAATGGAAAAAAAATGTCGTGATAGTTTAAGGTTGGCTGAATATTTTTATTTTTTATTTATTCTGATTGGACAATTGGTTACTGAGAAAAAAAATCATAAAGGTAGGCATCTTAAAAACTATTGATTTTACGAGAAAAGTCAAAGACACAAAAAATGTGTGTTTTGGTCCAATTAAGACTATAATTTTTTCAGATTTTTTCCCCAAAATTCAGATTTTTAAAACAAAAGATTGTTTATAACTATTAAACGACTCATAAAAAAAATAAAGTGTATATAGAAGTTTTTTCTCGGTATAATATAAGAAATCGAATAAAATCATTTCCAGCCACTAGAACGCTGATTGGTCGATAAGTGAACTGAAAATAGGTATAAACCGCTCGCCTAATTGTAGTTACGAGATTGTTTTACTTTTTTCTCATTTTATATATAAACGAGGAGAGATATCTTGAACATTTTCTAAAGAAATAAGTTGGTCCAAGTTTTATCGCAATCGGATAAACGGTACGGCAGTGCAAAACATACGAACAAACAAAAATCATTTTTATATACCTATGAGATAATTACGTCGGTATTACCAATAATTTTACTTGTAAATAATTAACTAATTAGTGATACTTGTATGTATCATTACTAATATGTTAAAATGTTGGTCAATCTTGGTCAGGTTTACCATAATTTTACCTAAAATTTACTTAAAGTTACAGTTAAATTTAAATAATTATTAAGATTGTCATTAATTACTTACTTACTGCTTTTCTTATTTTCAGAATTTATAACGATGAATAATAATAATAATAATAAACCGACAGCTTTACCTATAAGAGGTAACTTGTATGAAAATTGGAAAAGATATAAGAGCAGTTTTAAACATTACTTGAAAAACTTTAAAATAGCGGAAACCGACAACAGTGAAGCTTGTCATCTTTTTTTTAAAACAATTGGCCAATATGGTTATGAGATAGCCGACGAATTAAGACTATTGAATGCAAATAAAGACAACATAAGCAGTAACATTTCGCTTCAAGATCTTTACGAACACTTTGATAGGTATTGCCAATTCAACTCGGAACTGAATTTATGTAGGTTTCGGTTCTTCGCTGCTAAACAAGGAACAGATAAGTTTGAAACCCCCGATGCAAAAGATCCTGCTGAAATTGAAGCAAAAAGTAAATATGTTAAGAATAATGAACACAATATAGCTAACATATCCAACAGAAAACGTAATTCTACCGCAAAGCCTGAAGTAGATTTGGAAATTGCAATACCGGAATGTAGCACATCGAAAATACAACGAAAGATGGCATTTGTTGCAGAGAATCGCGCTGCATCTGAAACAATAAAGGGTAAAGGAGATAATAACGGTGAACATAAATTAAAAAAACGTCATAATTCTACTGAAAAAATCGAAGCAGATTCAAAAAAAGTGTTACAAGAAAAACATCCTACCGAAACAAGAAAATTGCAAAGGGAAACATCTTATTCAAAAGATTACGATACATTTGAAGCAAAGAGAAAATATATTAAAATTCAAGGTGGAAATGATCGGGAAAGAGGTGAAAGTTTTGAAGCAACGAGATTCAAATCTGGGTTTAAATGTAAATTTTGTGAGTTTGATCATAAGTATGGTGAATGTCCAATGTTTCGCGTAAATTGTCAATTGTGTGGAATGCGAGGTCATAGTGCGAAGAAATGTACCACCTTTGGTACCATTGAGCAATATGATATTGATGATATTATGTTCAGCGGGTCTGACCACAGCTTTATAAACGAGTAATACCACAGAACTTTTAACCTATTTTAACCTGTCAAATGTGGTACTATATCTTTAATAATTTTTCTAGGTATGCATTCTCCACTTGACGGTTAAAATTCTATTATTTTAAACATTTTGTTTAATTTTTGTATAATATTATATTATTTTACAATAAGCAGAGAGTGGTCTAAACCCGACCCCCTTTTTGTTTTTTTTACATAAAACTTTCAAATCGAGACCTATTACTTTACTTTTAGTAGGTATCGTTGTAAAATTCATCAATTCCTCAACTTATCGTCAAACAACCCTTTCATGTACATATCTCGTACCTCTTCTGAGGTAGAAAAAACCAAAATATTGGCTCCAAATCCGACCTCCACCTATTCTAAATCCAACCGTACTATTTTTATCAGATTTTAAATATTAACATCTTCTTTTGGATTTTCTTAGAAATGAAAAATCAATTTTCAACTTAAAATTTAAATTATAATTTGAGATATTTTTACGAGGATATTTATTTGTAAGTTAAATATATTAATTGCACTTTTCTCGTATATATATTTTTTTTTTTTTTTTTTTTTTTTTTTTTTACATCAATTGTTTAATATGTAAGATTTAACTTAATCATTTTATTTTATTATATTAGATTTTAATTAATTAATATATTTTCTGTAGTGTCCGATGATGACTGTGTGAAGTCGAAACGCGTCACAATATTTAATAAAAAATATATACGAGAAAAGTGCAATTAATATATTTAACTTACAATTAAAATTTAAACTTTATTTAAGCATTAAATGTATTAAAAATTGAAAATCGACTCAGTAATAAACGAAACTTTCGAAATATGCATGGTAGTCGGATTTGGAAACCAGTCGGTTTCAGACCACTTTCCTCTACTAAATACCACATAAAATTTAAAAAAAAATTTAACAGATAGCTGTTAAGAGCAAAGAAATTTACTCCGAACAGGTGATCAATTACGATCGAATGTTTTATTTTTGCTCGATCCTGTTCCGAACAGTTCGGAGCAACTAACAAACCTTGCAACGAACAGACCTTTTAAAGAGTCTAAACAGGGTTGTAAACAGCAGTTCAGCAGTATTGTCTTTTATTAAGAGTCAGACAAAGTTCATAAAGGGGGGACCATAGCAAGCGGAGGCAATTTTTCAAATTTATCGCAATGAAGAGTCATAGACAGAAAAGTTTCCCGTGTCAGTTCCCCCTTGCGTTCGATTTTGATCACATCGCCAACAAAGTTGTATTTATAGATAACAATATAAATAATAAAATCAGTAATTGATCGTATTTAGTGCGACATTTTATGTACAGTGACTCACAAAAATATTCGGACCCTCCTACGTTTTTGTTGAAAATTTCATTGCCTTCAATTTTATTTATAATATACACATTTTTCTATTTTGTCGCGCCGTTTCTGACCGACAGCAACAGCGTTTTTTACAAGAAAAAACATGCCTGTTCATTTGCACCGTTTCCGAGATATGGGTGCCAATAATTTTTGCATTTTACAGTCATGTTTAAGTCGCTGTCAGTCAGAAACGGGGCGACAAAATGGAAAAATGTATAGAAACAAAATTGAAGGCAATGAAATTTGTAACTAAAAAAGTTTTGCTATATAATTGATTTATATATGCGGAAAAAAATGTTCAATTTACATAGGTAACATACGAGGTTCTGAATATTTTTGTGAGTCACTGTATAATAGCGAGATGGCACGTTTCGCCGCGACCGATTCAGCGCGAAGACGGTTCAGTGTGAAGACGATTCGGCGCGAAGACGGTTCGGCGCGATCCGGTTCGGCGCGATCCGGTTCGGCGTGAAGACTTTTCGGCGCGAGAATAAAAATCTTTTGTTTTGCAACTGCCTTTCATAATTTGCTGCTTTTCTGTGAAATGAAATTTTCAAAAAATATTGCCAGAAAAAAGTTGTAATTGTAGTTCTGCGCGAGGATAAAATATTTGAAGAAAAGAAAGAAAAAGAAAAATAATTTGGAAAAATTTAAACATTAATTGATAAATAATAAATTTATTAAAACCCATTTTATGGAAATTCATCGATGCATTGAAGAAAGTTCAAAGAGGACGTGATATCACAGATTAAATATACTACAGATAGCTCGCGCTTATGAGAGAAAGAGTGTCCCTTTTCAGGTATTTGGAAGCCAATTTTCTTAGTATGGAAGCCATTCACTTTATATTATAGAGGCGCTGACCGTTCGTGTTTATTCGTGGTTACGTTATCATTTTTCTTCTAGCCGCGGTTGGTGCACGATCGTGCTGCTAGGCATTCATTAGCTCACATTGCTAATGTAGCGATAGACCGTGGGTATGGTCGGTTACTTACGGAGTTTTCCTGCTGGTACCCCACCAGAAATATATAACAAGGATAGGCAGCCCTCTAGAAATCAGAAAAATACATTACGCGAGCTATCTGTAGTATATTTAATCTGTGGTGATATGTTCTATGAACACCTACTAGCAGGCTACAAACCACCGAAAAAATAAAATAAAATATCAGGATGCGGATAAACGCATAAAAACGATAGTGAGAGATTATGCAAACCGAAATATAATCGACTATCTGCGAGGATTATCGTATAATTACGAAATGAATCCCTAAATACAGTAACTAATACATTAATCTATTTTTTTATACATGTGTATTAGTTTTAATAAATTTATTATTTATATATTAATGTTTAAATTTTTCCAAATTATTTTTCTTTTTTTTTTCTTTTCTTCAAATATTTTATCCTCGCGCAGAACTACAATTACAACTTTTTTCTGGCAATATTTTTTGAAAATTTCATTTCACAGAAAAGCGGAAAATTATGAAAGGCAGTTGCAAAACAAAAGATGTTTATTCTCGCGCCGAACCGGCTGCGGTACTGCCATCTCAACGACAATGCGGTTTAATTATAAATAATTTATTATGGTAGAGTCATTGTTATTCATAATTAAATATTATTATAACTCTAGGGCTAAAAAAAATCGTTTCAAAAAATTGGGCAAACTAAAATTCCGCAAAAATTTGCAAAATTCTACTAGGTTTTAAAGAATTAGAAATTAACACATATTTTAGTGATAGAATTTTAATATGTTTTTTTATTTAATAAATATAATGAATTTTATAAGAATTTTAATAATAGAAAATTAATTTTCAAACTGTGTATTATAAACAACAAAATTTATTAGAAAAATAACTTTATATTAAATAAATTGACTATTACTTTAAAAAAAAAACTAAAATTATTTTTTCTGGTTGTTTTACCCTTTATAAAACAGAATAAATTTATTTAGAACATAGATGGTAATTTAGTTACAATAGCAATATATACATCAGCGGTTGCCAACTTTTTGGACCTCGTGGACCCCTAAACAGAAATCTGTGGACCACTAACTTATTTTTTTTGAAAAGGTAGGTATTATCTTTTTTTTAACTCGAGTAATATATTGTCATGTTTCAAATCAGCTCTCGAGTTTTTTTTTTGGTTTGAGTTTTGAAAGAATTAGTTTTGGTTTTAAATTTTTTTGTTTTTTGTTCTAAATTTTGTATACCCGCAAGAAGGAAAATTTAATTGAATATGATTTGTAATTTAATAATTTAACATAATTTAAAAATGTAATGGGAGAAGGGAGGATAAGCAGTTCGCTTCGTAAGTTAATGCCGGACGGCGGTGATTTTGTAAAAATGGTCTGAAATTTTGATTTTAAAATTAGAAATAAAGTTAAAAAAAAGTATGGTTGTGAAAATTTGGTTTCATTTAAATTGTGAGAATTATAAAAATATAATTTGAAAAATAACCTGAATTGTTTTATAAATCAATAATTTATAATTTAAAAAGTTTGGACGATAAGTGGTGCAGCGATACGGATATCAAGTTAGGAGGATTTTGTATAAAAATTTTGGATAGAAAGAAAATTTATTATAATAAAAGTTAATTTTATATTTTATTGGTAAAGTTTAGAAATTTATATAAAAATTCACAGCAATATATTGTCATGTTTCAATTAACACAGACCCCGTAATTAAGATTCAACATTTAAAAAAACACAAATAAAGTTAAAACCCTTTAATTAAATTTTGCTCTAAGAACTTAAGATTATTTTTGATTAAATTTTATGATGATTATTAATTCGGCTTCACATATTGTTTGATTTTTATTAAGAAGGGAGGCACAGTTGATAGCTTGTTTTGCAGTCTTTTAAGCATTTAAATTAAAAGATGTTTTTGGTCCACGATCTTTAAATGAAAAGACAAACGCCAAATTTATCAAAACGCCATGGCTTTAGATTTTGTTAAATTTTTTAATCAAATTTAAACATAACAAGTGGTTTTAAACAATAAAAGTGGATACGTGTAATAAGTTAAATAGTGCGCCGAATCGACAAAGGTTCCACCACTGCAAAATTCTAATGTTAAATTTGCTAAACAATTAAAAGGAGGGAGAATGGTTTTTAAAAAGAACTCATTCTGGGCAAGGCCGTTGTTTCGAGAAGTTCGAAATTTAAAGCCCAGAGTCACAAAGTTAAATAATAATTAAGAAAAAATTAAGATTGATAAATAAAATTAAAAATTTAAATAAGATAGATAAATTCTATGATTATAATTACTTACCTGAAGATTGAAAATTCAGAGTAAGAGTGTTTTTTTTTGTGAAATTTGATAAGCAGAAGAAGAATTAAATTTTATTCACCACAGCAGGTGAAAACATAAATAAGAAAATTAAGAAACCAAGAAACTAAAGTAACAACAAACAGCAAATTTTAAGAAGACTTCGAGAATAAATAGGGTGAGAACAATTTTAAAAGCGCAAAACAATTAATTTTACGTTTAGTGACCACGATAAAATTGATTATTTGATAATTGTATTTTTGCCACAAAATTTGGAAATTAATCTAGAAAGTTGAAATAATTTACTAATTAAATTCGTTTAATTTCCGAATTCGGTGACCTTTGTTCTATTTGGTGAACCGATGTTATACGGTTTTAGATCAAAAACATCACAAATTTTTATAACAATTTATAAACAACAACTTGATCAAACTGTGCCTTTTTTGTAACATTTGAAATTTCGTTTTATGAGTGATTAAAATTACATTTGATATTTATAACTTGCTTAATTTTTCATCATAAAATTTACCATAAGAATCGCAAGCTTTATTAATAGTGATGGGTGTTCCAAAAGTAACAATTTAATTTTTTTTTTGCATTAAGTTAAGCTTCTACGCTTTTGAACATCGCAATATATATATTGCGGTGTCCATTCAGGAGCCCACGGGATGTCATAAGACAAAAATTGTAAAGGGTTATGCGATGATAGTTTTAGGCCCACCAACAAAATTTTTGGAAAAAATAGAGCCATAGTCAAAATTTCATTCGAATAAAATTTTAACAGTATTTAAAGATTTAAGTCAAAAAGGATTAATTTAATAAATGTTCAAAATTAAATTCATGTAATAATGTAAGGACTTTTCGAAAATGATTGTTTAAAATTTAAGTGAGTAACTAATATTAAGTAGTCGGGATCGGCAAGAATTGGAAAATGAAAATGTAAAAAAAATAATATACCATGAAAACAAAATGGAGAAAAATTACCGGGGAAACAAAAAAGATTGATAAGAAAAGTGAGTTGACGTGGGTCCTTAAAAGAGGATAGATGTTTGTTCCACGTTTTGCAAAGTTGTTTTGATTTTCTTTTCCTGAAAACAGGAAAGACGTTTGTGCCACGATTGGCAGTGTGTTCTCGGTTCCATAAAGGAGGACCGACGTGTGGGCCACGATCGTCTTAAGAAAATACCGACGATTTGTGGTAGATAAATTGTAGAGCTGAGAAAAATAATTTGGAGTTGTTTTTTCTTTGGAAGCAGATAGAAAAGGAAGGAGATAGAAAAATTGGGCTTCGATAGGTGATATAAACCCTGTTTAACTTTTGTGCGCGGGCGGAAATTATTGTAACAATATTCGTGCAATCAGAACTCCTTTTGTAACTCAGTAAATTAAATTAAAATCTGTAAAGTCCTTTTTGCTTGAAATTAAAAATATTTATAATTTTTTTTTTTTAATTTGTTTAAAATTAATTTTTAAGCTGTCACCGAATAACACCTCAATATATTGCGATAAATTTTCAAATAATTTTGTATTCCCTGGTTTCGACACCAATTTAATGCGATAATTTTTCTGATAATTTTAAATTCCCTGGTTTCGTGATCATATAAAGGCGATGTCCAGATGCGTAAAATAGTTTTTACGCTAAAGAAAACCTAATTAATTACCTTTTTTGAACATCCATCCCTTTTGTTATGAGCTTGAGATTCCTTTAACTTATTACTTTTGATGTTGAATAATTAAAGCAAATTTTGTCAATTTATAATTTTATAATTTAATCGAAAGTTAAACAAAATTAAATTTTACAAATACACAGCTAAATAAATTTTATGTAGCATTTAAATCCAAATTTTGATGTTTTTGATCATCATCCGTATTACATCGGTTTACCAAATAAATCAATTCCGTCTTATTGCAATTTTGGTCTTATTTAAATTTTAGTAATTCTTTCAACCACCTAGACAAAGTTGCAATTTTGATGGCAATAAATACAAATTTTAATAAATCAATTTTATCGTGGTTTTACTTTACGAAAAATTAATCGTTCGTGCACTTTTAAATGTTCTCACCCTTTATAAATTTGAAGTTTTCATTTGTTTGCTGCTGTTTGTTTTCATCATTTCTGTGGGAGGTTATCGTCCAAATTCTGCGTTCCTTGGTTCTGCTACTTGGTAACAATGTTGGTCGTGAATAAATTTTGATTCTTCCTTTCTGTTAAAAATGGCACAAGCATCCTTACTCTGAATTTGTAATCTCCAGGTAAGTTAAATATTTTAATTGTATTTGTCAATTACAATTAAAATTCAAATTTTAAACTTTTGACTCTGGGCTTTTAAATTTTCGAACTTGACAAGTTGACGGGTTTACCCAGAATGAATTATTTTACCAATTTTTCTTCCTCCTTGATTTCTGTGACTTTGAAAACTTTTAATTCTCCCACTTATTTTCGGTGGGAATGCAAATTCGTCGTATTGCAATTGCAATCACTTTCGTTGATTTAAAAACACTTTATTTAAAAAAAATTTAATAATTGATTGAATTCTCATGGACTTCATTGATAAATATTGGCATTTGTCTTTTCATTCAAAGATCTTGGACCAAAAACATCTTTCATATTCATAATTGTTGCAAACTCAACTCAAAATTTCCTTAGCTGTGCTTTTTAACTTTACTTAATTTTATTATCAAAAAAATATGAAAATTGAAATTAATCCCTGTTTTAAAAAAATTATTTATACCTAAAAATGCTAATTCAAAATGAAACATGACAATATATATATTTTAAAATTAAAATACAAAACTAAAGTCAATTTTATGTTTTAATTCCATAATTTAATTTTTTTTGTACTTTTTAGCTATATAAAAATATTTTTTAGATTATAGGATTATCTGAAATTTCCACAGTAAAAAACAAACATTTTCAAAAAAATATGTTTTTCGAATGGTTTTAATTTCAAAATTTAGAAGTTCTATCAAAATTTTCTCGCGTACCACGTGAACCAGCAGGTTCGCGCGACCGCCACGCCAGTATACATGATGTTGAAAAGAGTAGATTATTAAATTTGAACAGAGTTGCAAAGTCTGCAGATAAATTGATTATTATTGAATTAGTGAAAATGCAGAAAAAATGAAAAGTTCATCTTTAATTCTTTATTATTCCAAAAGGTTTCCTCAAATATTCCGGAATTTCCATTGATTTCTCTTCACTTGTACACCAGATTTTCTCAACAATTTGGCCTTCAGCAACGACAGCATATTTTCAATTCCATTGAATTTCGAATTCCAAAATTAAAGTAGGTAGGTATTTAAAAATTTCACATTTAGAAATTAAGATAATCTTGATAGTATTTCAAAAAATATTTTTATATTATAATTTTAATAAGTTTTAATTTTTCACGTTAGAAAATTTGCAAAAATATAAAAATGTAATTCATAACTTACGAAATTCTGATATATAACTATTAATTCAAAGTTTCTGAAACTTTTGTTCGAGCAAGTGTGTTTCGAATTTCGGATTCTCATCAGATAAATCTGGGATATAAATTTAATGAGCTGGAATAGATATTTTTGATACTAGATAGGAAAACTGAGATTTTTCCATTCAAGGCGAAGTTTTCGGCCGAGATCGTAAACCGAAGACGAAATTTAGAAATTATACAAATTTGAAACTTGAAATTTCAAAAATAGAAATAACTAAAAATTTCTTTTATTTCAAAAAGTTTTTGTTTTAATTTAGTAGTAACTAGCTGGATACCCGGCTTCGCCCGGGGTCCCTTTAAAAATAAAATACTTTGCATTAGTCTACGTACTCGAACGTTTTCCAATCTTGCTTTCCGTTACTCGTTTGTTTCACACGAACGGACTTCAGCAATGCGTACACACAACAAAACAGTAATTTTGGTTTTTCTTTTGTCTATCTATATATAGTTATGGATACCCGGCTTCACTCGGGGTGTTATTAAAAATAAAACGCTTTGTTTATGCCTGAAGTATTTTGATGTAGGCTCTTGGACTTCGTGCAGCAACATTCTGAAAAAGAATTAAAACGGGTAGATTGGATGATAAAATTTATATATTTATTTAAACCAAAGTAACAATATTTAGGTACACTCTGTAGATATATTTATCATAGCTGACCCAACGGACGTTGTCTATTATTATTTTATCGTAATGCTAAAGGATACACAATATTTTTGGTAGTTCTATTCGGTGAATAAATGTACAAATTTTTTGGTGTGCCAACTCGGGAGCAAGCAACATACAATTGGCCGTGTGAAAAACACGAATTCTACAAATTCAAGCCCGCAATAGTTAATGATTGCCCTTGTGCTTTGTTGATTGTAATCGCGAAGGCAAGACGCAAGGGGAATTGAAGCCGCTTGAACTGGAATGGTAAATCGTTGGTAATCATCGGAATGCCTATATATCCGTTGATCCGTCGATCTGTTGATCCGTGGAGTAGGCACTATTTGCCTGCTTTTGATGAAAAGTAATGGCAAGATGAATGGGTTGCATGTCATTTCTGCCTCGTACGGATGCAGGCATACCAAGTTGATAAAGGACATTGTTGTTTTAGAGTTAATTTGGAGTTGCATTTAATATGTCGTCCGAATGCTCCTGATTTGGATCAATGAATTTTGAAATATATAAATACAGGGTTTGCTACAATTTCGGTTTTTGAAATTTTGCTATTGTCGAGCAACCTGCGGACGCGACGGTACTGTTTGTGTTAGAATCTCGTTAATCTATTCATGGGCGTCAGGTAATCCCACATATTTTATTAAAGTTTGTTGAAAGCCGTTCTAAAGTAGCCTATCTTCTTCGCAGCATCGTAATTAGCTTATACACCAAATTTCATAAAGATTGGTCAAGCGGTCTAGGAGTCTATAAGGAACATACATACATACATACCTACATACATACATCCATTTTTATATATATAGATTAAGATAATCTTATAGTCTCGAAAGATATACTTTGACCTAAAAAAGCTAAAAAAAAACACTTGTGTTAGAAATTATAAAAATTTGAATTTTGGAATTCATTAGATAAGAATAATTTCAAAATGTTAATGATATTTTTGAATATAAAAATAATCTTTAATCTCAAAAAATATTCTTTAATGCATATAAAGTCGAAGAAGATCCATTTAATCAATAAATCTTGCACAAGGAGCAGATAAATTAATTTAAAAAATATTTGAGTTATAAATGATAAAAATTTAAATATTGAAATTCAAAAAATACAAATAATTAAAAAATTCAGAAATTTAGAAAATTTTATAATCTCAAAAAATATTTTTTATATAATTAAATCGAGTGCTAAATGGCAGTACCTCGTAAGTCGCATTTTTGAAATTTTTTGTGTTTGGTATCATTCTATTGAAAAATGTGTCTCTATCTTGTAGACAGCTTTTCAAAAAAAAAATTTTTTTACACTTACGAGGTCCTGCCGTTTAGCACTCGAAATGTTGAAATAAATATTTTCGATACAAGTTAGGAAAACTAACATTTTCCCATTCAAGGCGATGTTTTTCGATCGAGGCCTTCGGTCGAGAAATAAATATACTATACTAATATATTCCATTAATATAATTAAATAAGTCAATTTTACAATAAATAATTAAATAACAGTTAAATGTTTTTCTTTAACCCACTTACGTATCACCTGGGCTATTTTATCGGCTTGATTGGACGTGCTGTTCCTCAAAAGTTGCAGAACGTCTCCCAAAGTATCGACCGGAAACCGTTCTGCTATAACTCCCTACAAAAATTGACAATAAATTTCCAGCAAAAGAATTTACAAAAATTCTCTTACTTGGAATACTCCGACGATTGCGCCCCGCTTGCCTTCCCAAAATTCTGGATTGGGTTCCAATCTGTCCAGCATGTCGAACGCCTTAGCGGCGTACCAAAACTCACCCATTCGATAGCAATCGTTAGCAATCAAAAGTAATAAATTGAAACTTTCAGAACTGGTTTCCATTTTGATATACAATTCCCATGCCAGTTGTGATTTTTTGTTCATTATATAACATCTTGCCAAATTCGAAATGTAAACGTAATCACTGCATATTTTATAATCCTGAATTAATAGAAACACGTCTTCTGCTTCCTTGTATTGTTCGCAAGCTGTTTTCGCTTGGGCAAAATTAAAATTGAAGGTATCATCTAAAATATATTAATATTGATTGATATATTAAAAAAAAAATGTTAACATGCCTGAGTGAAAGTAACTTTTTATGGAAGTTAAGTAAACCAAAACTTCTTCAAATTGTCCAGCTAAAAATAATGCAGCAGCCATACATTGACGTCCAGGTATGGTATCGCATTCGCTGGCCGAACTTCCAACCAACTGGAAGCATTCTTCCGCAGTTCTAACGTGTTCAGCCTAGACGAAATAAATGTAGTATCAACGATGTCAATAAAGTATGAAACTAACCGAATTTAGTTCTTGACCAAGAGCAGCATTAACAACTCCTTTTAGAATGTATTCCTGAGGAACTGCAGGTTGAAGTTCCTTCAGTAAATCGTAAGCTTCTTTGTTGTCGTCTTGCTTCAAATGGTGAATTACCAAGTTTAATCGTGCTTCCGGGACTACGTCTACTAGGCTCGGAAAAATCTGTAAAATGCGATGAAGATCAATAAATTTGGGACTTTATATTTAGAAAGAACAATTTACTTGCATAGCTCCTTGTCCGTTCCGAAAAACAACCAAATTGTGCTTAACAAGATCGTGGCCAAATCCAGCATTGGCACTTTGGTCGATAATTCCACGAATTTCACTCTCTGCCGCAGATCCATTGTAGAGACGAAAATGATTGCAAGCCTAATGAATAAAAATAGTAAATAATATAATTAGACTAAAGCAAAATGTCGAAAAAAAAACCTTCAAATTAGTTGCAATCACAGAATCTGAATATTGGTTCAAGTAAGTGGCTAAAACTTCTTGCGAGACATCGTAATAATCAAGTTTGTAATAGCATAATGCCACATAGACATTCAATGCTAAATTATCTCTAAAAGAGAAATAGTGTCGAAAACCAAAACTACGACTTCAAATTAAACTCACCTGTTTTGCAACAATAGCCTCTTGTAAATATCAATAGCTTCTTGGTAATGCGCTCTCAGGTAATGAATCGCAGCTAAACTCAATTGATCTTCCAAAACATCTTGCAACTGCTGATGATGCACCATTAAAGCTTCTTCATCTCCTAACTTATGCGAAAGGTGAAAGTTAAGTCTCGTTTTCAAATCACTCGGAACTTCGTTCTCAATCATTTCCCTTGCTTCCGCATACATTCCTAACAAAACAGTAAAAAAAAATTAATTTGTTTCAGTAAATTTCGGAAAGTTTTATTTACCCAAATAAAAATAGCAGCATGCAATGTTAGCAAGCAAATTCTTCAGATTTGGATTGCTACTCTGCAAGGTTAAATAAATATCCAATGCTTTCTTGTAGTTGCCTAAATGGAAAGCACAATAAGCTATCCATTGCGCAATATTTATGTTCGACTGATCGTGATGTTGTTTAAACTGAAATATTTATAAAACAAAACCCATTTGTTAAACTTATAATTATATAAAAAATACTTCTAACAGAGTAATTGCTCCAGTGTAGTCTCGTTTGGATAAAAATTCTTCAATTTGTGGAATATTTCGACCAGCCGAAGTGTTTCTATCTGCAACCGCCGAAGAACTTCCATCTTTCGATCGAAGCGCTGGTTTAGCCCTCGAAAGTATCTGCGAAAATATACAATTAGTGGAAACCTAACAACTGGAACTTATGCAAAGTTACCATTTTGCTCTGAAAATATTTTTCAGGCTAGTCTTGTTGACATTATAAGTGAAATACTTGTTGGCAAGGTAACGCACAGGCACCACCTGTAGATTATGTGTACAGGATGAATATTAACTGCAGAGTATTTAAAAATTTTAAAATAGAATTCATTTAAAATTTAACTTAAACGCCCAGACGACAAAGAGAAAGCTTCTTCAAAAGACTATCGAGGTAAAAATAATATACCAATTAATTATTTCACTTGACGCATCCTATACAATTAATAATCTGTCAAAGTGACATTTGACATAGCGTTTGAAGTTTTATTGTAGGTTAATTTTCTTTGACAATTTAATAATTCAAGATGTTGGACGGTGTTAAGCATATAATTTTGGTACTTTCTGGAAAAGGTGGTGTGGGCAAATCTACAGTTAGCACACAATTGGCGTTAACATTAATAGAAAAAGATTTTAAGGTTATAAACAAAGCAACTCTTGACAACATGACAATTAAATTTATTTGTAGGTAGGAATACTTGATATTGATTTATGTGGTCCCAGTGTGCCCTATTTATTAAACCTCGAAGGAAAAAGTGTTCATCAATGTCCCGAAGGGTAAACATTACATATTCTTTTATTTTGGTTTTTCTTATCCGAATGTTCTAGTTGGGTGCCAGTTTATACAGACGCTGATCAGAAATTAGCAGTAATGTCGATTGGATTTTTGCTTAATAATAGAAACGATGCTGTTGTTTGGAGAGGACCCAAGAAGACCAGCATGGTCCGACAATTCCTTACAGACGTAGCTTGGGGCGAATTAGATTATCTTATAATCGACACACCTCCAGGTACATCTGATGAACATATAACTGTAATGGAAAATCTTAAAGATGTCAATTGTGATGGTGCTGTAATTGTTACATCTCCCCAGCAAGTAGCTATTGAAGATGTCAGAAAAGAGATCACATTTTGTAAAAAGACTGGTATTCACATTTTAGGGATAATTGAAAATATGAGTGGGTAAGTGGATCTAAAAGTTAGAATATAAAGTTACAATATTAAGAATTTTTATTTTAGATTTGTCTGTCCACATTGCACCGAGTGTACAAATATCTTTAGTTCCGGTGGTGGATCCGAATTGGCAAGGATAAGCAATTTACCCCTATTGGGTACACTCCCGATAGATCCAAGGGTTGGTAAACTTCTAGGTAAATCGTGTGTTTCGGAATTACCAGATTCACCTTCTGCCAAAGCATTTAACACTATCGTTGACGTGATCACTACACATAATTAATATTTATATGAAATATAGTTTTCTATTGTTGTTAAAATAAAACTAGTTTTATATTATTGTTAAATTTTAATACCAAAAAAAAGAAAGGGTCCGTTATTTGGCTTTCCGAATCTAAAACCTAAATATAAAATTGTATAATAATTTCAAGTTCTATGTTCTCTTGTTTTCAGGAGAAGTTGACAGTCTTTATTTTGTTGTTAATCAATTGGTGCCATTGTGTGGTCTTTTGTGTCCAATTCAAAAGATTCATTTAGATATTTGAAATTTTTTATAACAAAATTGAAACTAGTTCAATCGTTTTTTAAATTGCAGATGGAATTTAATTCGACTAAAAAATATTAAGCAATTTAAGAGTTTCTTGAAAAACTTATGTAATTTTACAATGTCAATTTTAAACTAAACTGTTTTCTAGATCTGGAGGGTGATAGCGTTTACGACTGCTGTTATCCCTTCAAGTTTAACGGAGCAACATGACGTTTGTGATCATTCATACGATTCTTAATCGTAACCATTTTTAAATTAAATTAAATCTTATTTCACAAATGCTGCGAAAACGGAATAAAACAAAATTTTATTTCAAGAGTAAACGATCAAAATAATATTGCACGAACGTGTAACACAATTGAAGTAAATTTAAAACTCTTAAATGTGCTTCACACTCTATTGATATTTTGAACCCGAGGAAGAACGACTGGCTTTCTTGCCTCTCCCCCCCCATATCGACATCTAATAAGGCAACATCACAGGTTTGACAGGAGCAAATACCTAGTGAAATTTCTGTGACTTCTTTCTTTACATTCCGGGATCAATACTGAGATTGTAATATTTTACACCAATGGAATATAACACAGTTTTGATTATTTAATAAACATCCAAGTGCTATATAATGTTTACAAAATTATTTTACAATTTGTGAAAGTTTTGCTTTTGGGAGCTCATTTAATGGATCTAAAGGAAGAGGAATAGTCATATAGAGCACGCAGGCAAGTAGGCCAGGCGGTGTATCAGTTAGTCATTAAAATCGGAACAGGTTTTATGGTTTTCAACTCTTGATTGAGTTAGTACAAGGGTGCAGAGTTTTCCCTATCCCTGTGTCCTCATATTTGCCTAAAGACTCTGAAAAGCGGTTGTTGCTAATAGTTAATTATTTTGGTCAGCTCGTCTTTTTCATAGGACCAATGCTTTCCGAGCATTGATCGTTTAAAGGTGTTCATTCTTTTACAATTTTAATTTTTTACTACATATCTAAAAATTTTCCATCGGTAACTAAATTATTACCAGTTCGAATCTGCGAAACCAGTTTTAGTATCTCACTAAAAACTTTCAAGCTTTTAGTTAGGGAGCTCCATTAATTACGTAAGGATAATGTTTTAATTAATTATAAATGCCTCTCCCTCTCATGTAAGGGTACATAGAATTACTGATGCCCATCTTACGTAAGGATTATTTAAAAACAAATTACCACCATCAGTAGTATAACTATAATCTCACTTTTTAGCACTGTTGTTCATCCAAAATGAGGCTCTCCGATTGGTCTTATTGCACATTAAGGAACCCTGTAGTTGTTGCTATTTTCAACATTAAAAATTTAATTTTAGAAATATCCAGCGTAAGTTCAAAACCCAAAAGACTACAAATCAACCGATCAGTTTAAATTGTAAAAGTGGAAGCTACTTGGCACATCTGCAAGGTCGAACGTGAAAGAATGTTGTAACAAATTTATAAAAAAGAAAATTCTTGCTTTGATAAAATAATAACAGGAGGCAACTGCAATAAAATTAATGTTCAGTTTGCTACTGGGTCGACTGGTTTAACTGCAATGTTACTTAATTGTATGGTTATTACAAGTGGAAAAAAATCAAAAAATAACCAAGTAATCAAATTCTGGCTTCTTTAAGCATTATAAAGTAGTTGATTTTAATTTAAGTAAACTAAAATAAAAAAAAAGGATCGGTTGAGAATACATCGGCAACTTGGGAACTGGAAATCACAATTGATCTTATTTGCACTCGACGATCTTGAGTTCAAGATTGATCCGTGAATTACAGAGAAGCCATCTCATCAAAGGGAAATAAAAAAGTTTTTGTCACAACTAAATTCTGAATTACATCTTCAAATATGATAGGAAAAATAATTCAACTTACTTATCGTTTCCACTATTTAAAAAAGGAACTGATCTTACCCATCAAATTTATGTCGGAAAACTTCATCCACGCTCTTTTGCTTATACAAGAGAATTTGTAGTAGTAAAAATAAAGAACAAAAAATTTTGTAATATACATTTTATTATCCCATAATATTAGCCTAAAAGTAAATAATATAATAGTCTTGAAAATCTGCACATGGGAATAAATTATTACAAAATTAAGAAAGTAATAATACTTTGGCCTAGTGCAAGAGTCACGTGATGCCGAAAGGCGCCGATCTTATATAAAACATGGCAGTTCAGAGTGCCGCATAGCGACAGCCTATCGCAGATATAATACAAACTGTGGAATGATGCACGTAGAGGAATGAAATTGCTAACAAATTTAGAAGCACTTCCTGTGAACAATGGAAGGACCAGATTCGTCGTATTCTTGTTTGGAGATCCACATTTGTTGGAAAGTGGAGAGTGAAGCTAAGATGGAACCACCGATCCATACGGAGTATTTCCTTTCTGGTGGAGCAATGATCTTGATCTTCATTGTCGATGGAGCAAGTGCGGTGATTTCCTTCTGCATTCTGTCGGCGATACCAGGGTACATGGTGGTACCTCCGGAAAGTACGGTGTTGGCGTACAAGTCCTTACGGATGTCAACATCGCACTTCATGATGGAGTTGTATGTGGTTTCGTGGATTCCACAAGCTTCCATTCCCAAGAAGGAAGGTTGGAAGAGAGCTTCGGGACAACGGAACCTTTCGTTTCCAATGGTGATGACTTGACCATCGGGTAATTCGTAACTCTTTTCTAAGGAACTGGAGCTGGCGGCGGTGGCCATTTCTTGTTCGAAGTCTAAAGCGACGTAACAGAGCTTTTCTTTGATGTCACGTACGATTTCTCTCTCGGCGGTGGTGGTGAAGGAGTAGCCACGTTCGGTCAAGATTTTCATGAGGTAGTCGGTCAAATCGCGACCAGCCAAGTCCAAACGAAGGATGGCATGGGGTAAAGCATAACCTTCGTAGATTGGTACAGTGTGAGACACACCATCTCCTGAATCCAATACAATACCAGTGGTACGACCGGAAGCGTACAAGGAGAGTACAGCTTGGATGGCGACGTACATAGCTGGGGTGTTGAAAGTTTCAAACATGATTTGGGTCATCTTTTCGCGATTGGCTTTTGGATTCAATGGAGCTTCGGTCAACAAAACGGGATGTTCTTCTGGGGCAACACGCAATTCATTGTAGAAAGTGTGATGCCAAATTTTTTCCATATCGTCCCAGTTTGTGACAATGCCGTGTTCAATTGGATACTTCAAGGTGAGGATACCTCTTTTGCTTTGGGCTTCGTCTCCTACATAGGAATCTTTTTGTCCCATACCAACCATGACGCCCTGATGACGTGGGCGCCCAACAATGGATGGGAATACGGCGCGAGGAGCGTCGTCGCCGGCAAAACCAGCCTTGCACATACCAGAACCATTGTCTACGACTAAAGCGGCAACTTCTTCGTCACACATTTTGAATTAGTACTGAAAATAAAGAAAAAAATTATTAGTCACATTGCAAAAATATTCCGTTAGAAGTAAACCGGTATTAAATCCGAAAACATGAATAATTCAATTAAATTCTCACGAACAAGAACAATGAAGAGAAATACGAGTTTTTTGTTACGACGCTCCGGTTCTATGAATGAACGCGTAAAAATCAAGCCAATTGAAACTTTCAATGAACGGGCACGCCCATTAAACAAAAGTGCGTCGGAATAAGAAACGGAAGGGCGGTTATAGAATTTTAAAATTTACCAAAGCGACGATAAGCAAATATCGAAAGATTTCTTTTAATGTTGGGCACGAAAAATATTAAAAAAATTTAAATTAAAAGAATTCCGATTGAAAATTTTCGAACACTTGAATTATTTCGAAAATATTTAAAACACTTGGTAATCCAAAAGGTAAGTATCCATTCGGTGCACCTATTTATTACAACCACACCCAAACGATTTAAAAAAATATTTTGTCGACGCACTAAAAATTCACTGATAATCCCAACGACGCGATTTGAAATTTTTTCGAAAAATTAAATGATCAACTTACTTTGTTTAAATGTAAAATCACAAAACTTGTTAAATTTATGTACAAATTGTTTTAAAGCACAAGTAAAATTTGTGCTGCACCCAATATCACAGAAGACGGGAATGTCTGAGGATCCAGAGGCGGTTAACGATATATATATTCAATGCGGGGTTATCGCCCCCACCAAAGGAAAAATGATAGAACGCGCAGCAACACCGTGCAACCGAACCAATCCCGAACAACATTGCCATATATGGTATTGCAATACAGTGGCCCCTCCTTCCCCCGCACCGCTAAACAATTTTAATCATCGCATGACACATTTCAAAAAGGCCCTGCGTTTCCCAGAAAAATACTTAAATCGCAAAATTTTGAATATCCCGCCTCTTATCATTTCGTCTGGTATAAAAATCCACGGTTGCGGCAAATTTAATTTAGTCAAAAATTACGACTTGGGCAACGAATTTTACCATAACCGGAGTGAAATGGGGATGCGAAATCTAGGACATTAGATAACGTATGCACTTTTAAAATGTGTGCACCGCATAAACGAACCGGCAGTTGAAATTTTTAGTCTAAAAGCGACAGGTGATTGCAATTTGGCACGATTTTCCTACAAGAGTTATTTTTATCTCAATGTCGAGGCCGTTTTAAATAAACCACCGTACGACCACTTGCAAACACCAACCTGTTAATATTTTTACGAATCTTGCCAAAAAAATGAGATTTACGTTGGGAAAAGTGCAACGCCCCACATGACTTATCGCCAACCGGCGTTTTGATTTTACAATCAAATTGCCGACTCGAAATTGAGTTTGACAATTGAATACAACGAATCGAGCATTTTTCTAGCAAAAAAGTAAATAATCAATATATAAAATAGGAAAATCTTACCGTTTTAATAAGACACGTCACAAAACTACAGTAACCAAAGAGGAACGATGAGCGAATGAAAGAAGCCGGTAACAAACTGATGAAGGAAGTGGCGCTACAAAAATGGACTAGTCCGGAGGTACGACCCGCACAAATTCAAAAAATAAATCGCCCTTTTTCGAAGGATTTTCGAAGCAATTTTTAATGTTTATGTAAATTTGAAACTTATTATTACGTAATTGACGTTCAAAAACGTTTACTTTTTTCAAAACAATCGATAGTAAAAGTTTTATTAGCGCGGCCTCCCCTACGATGCGACGACTTGGACTTGTCCGCCCCTCCATTGTTATATAGAAACCTTACCATATATGGGCATAAAACGAACGGTGTGTTCTCATTGGTTAGTTCAACATCGAATTTGGCCTAACCTAACTTGAAGGATCGCGGGCAAGACGACGGTTATCAAGTCACGCCGGCCGGCGATTCGATTCATCTTCTGGTTGCGTCCTCGATAATGTGACCTTGAAAAACTTGAGCACAGTATGGATACATACAATACGCGTACATTTTTTTATCATTTTATTAATATTTCGAACCATGAACTAAATTGAATTGCTTATCGTTAAGTTTATGCAGGCAGTTCTTATTTTTTTCGAACCATTTTTAATTGGTCTTATTACTGTATTTTGCTATATTTAGGTTTTTGACCTCGCCAAACAAGTTCTTGATATAAGGTAATCTGTATGACATCTGGCAAATGGTACGAATATGGATAAAACGGTTCGAAATTCCTAATAACAGTTTCTATACTACCGATATCATTGGGAGATACTTAAAAATTAGAAATCAAATCCTGCTAGTATAGTTTCGATTCCACAACAGTCGAGCCGACCAACCCTTTTAACCTACCCCAAATATAGGCTGGTGAGTGAGTCACAGGTATGACGTGTCTCGTCTGCTCGAGCCCCAAGAAGACCCTCGACCAATTCTAGGGAAAATTGGCAATTCGCTAAGAAAATTGATGATTCAGACCTCTCCGTCGCCGAAGAAGTCATTTTCGATAATAATTAATTACATAAGACGAACGAGATGCTCTCATACAGTGAATAAATTGTTATTTTCTTTTTCTCGATAATTTTTTAATGAGTCACCAAGTGATTTGCTTGCAGTTACACATTCGTCGATTAAATTTTTACTGCGATAACAGTGACTAATCCTAATTACATATTAAATATTTACATCTCGTACCACACAAACACACTGCAGTGAAACATTTTCGGAAAAAACTTACAAGTACAAAAATATTAAATAATTGTAAACTTTGCGGCGGAGACGGAAATGTTATTAGTTACGATAATTCATTATAGTTTCCAAACTTCCTTATCAGACGGAAGTGATTTCATCAAAGTTTGGATAGTACCGGCAAGAGAACTTTTTTCCAGGCCAAATGTCTTTGGAAAAACTTCTTTTTCTTTATTTTCTGGAAAGGCAATCCCATGGAAGAAGACCACCACCTACCTAGGGGTCACCCTCGACTCCGGCCTCACCTGGGGGAAACACGTCACCGCACTTCGGAACCGCACCAAAGGGCTAATGGCAACTTTAGCCCCGCTGATAGGAAGAAGAAGTAAGCTGACGCCGGAACTCAAGCTGAGGCTCTACAAGACGATCATCCGCCCAACCCTGACCTATGCCGCACCGGCCTGGGCCTACACCCAAACCAACAGACTGAAGAGTATCCAGACACTCCAAAACATCTGCCTGCGCAGGGCAATGGACGCACCCTGGTACATCACCAACCGACAACTCCACACCGACACCAAACTGGAACTCCTGACGGACCTAAACCGCAAGGCAGCTGAGAAGCTGTACGACAGGTGCGCTGACACCGACAACCCCCTGGTCAATCAACTCGGCCAATACAACCCCGACGACTTCTGGCGCCACGAAAGACCGATGATCATCTTTAAACCAACAACATGAGTAAGACCAAACCAATTTTATTTTGTAACCCCTCTTTTACAGCCCAAGGCCAATAAGGAAAAGCAGCATCCCCCCCTTTCCTATCCGTCCTCACCAAATCCCACATCCTTTCCCCCCGTTCTCCTGGTAGTACCATTTTGAGGGCAAAGCCGAGTTGAGGCTGGTCACCGCGCCTTTATTTTATCGTCGATCACGTAACTTCTTTTTTGCTACCACAACTTCTACAAGATGTCAGAAGGATATTCACCGCTAAACTCCCATCACAGCCTTCACACCGAAATCTTCAAAACGGCAACACACCAACACGACTGCCGCATACACGTTCAACACCATCTTTCCACTGCTACAGCGTCTACAAACATCCAGACGGGGAAAATAGATTTCCAATTTTTGTTACCAAGCCTCACAGATCAACGTGGGAAACCGCGTCAGCGTATTTTACTTGTTTTCTTAACCTCATTGCCAAAACTGCAGACACCAGATGAAGAAGATTAAGGTGCCTACGGCACCAAATGCTTCGCATTGTCACTCCGCTACGCTACGCTACGCTTCTTTATTTTCTCCAAGCGATAACAGCGAATAGATAACTCTTGGCTGGAATAATAAAATAAGACTATCTTCTTTGACCTTGTTACTCATTGGACAGCTATTTCATTATGATCTGCAATAATTAACATTGTTGAATAAACAAATAACTCGCTGCAAAACTAATCTAATTATAATTCGAACTGAGGTGCAATTTTCTCTATAATATGTGGTAAGTATGATCTCGATACGGTTAGAAGGTAAAAGAACGTGCCCAAACTGTACTCTTTCCGATTTATTTTTATGTGACTTTTTTAATTATGTTATCTGTTTGTTATTTTCTCAATAATCTTTGCCCTTGTTGGATTTATTCGTGTTTTTTAATAATTTAACTAATTAGGCAATATTTGATTGTCGAAGAAAAACAACTAAAAAAGTTAGAGATAGTCGGAACATTTAATATGCATGTGGGTTGGAAGAAACAAAGGAATGCAGTTGACAAAGTGGAATCTTAGAACGACCTTCGTCTAGGATATTGCAATCTGGTTTGGCCAAATAGCTCCATTCCATCATAATTCGCACCCCAAAGAGGGTTAAGTTATGAAACGGAAATGCCGGTAATTCTTCCAGGTCGGCTCTCCGGTGGACGAGAAGACTTCGGCGAGATTCTAATTGGCATAAAACATTTCGATAATTGGGGATATTCCATAATCCATATGATTCCGGTATAGGTATATTTTATTCGGTTATTGTGGTCTTTGCACTTATTGATTCTGAGAACATTAATGATTCACTCTAGTAGGCTAGTAATCTGGTCGGAAAGCTCAAAGATTGATATTGTGATTTCATAATGCAGCAGTGCAGCTAGCGGAGCTGTGTTCCAAACGCGGAAATCTACATATTAAGAGGTTACCCTAATGTAAAAACGCAAACCTTTAACCTTTTAAACTTGGGACTTTTTTATTAAAAATTAATTTGTTTAAATTCTATTCAGCCAATTCAACTACATAATAATATTGTGATTATTGATATTCCATACCTCCCAAACCCCCCGGTCTATAACATATTTTTAGCTTTCGATTTTTCGTATAATACCTCTTCAAATGTTTTTCGGCTTAAGTCACGGTAAAACCAGAAAGAATTTTGCAATGCAAACTGTAAATCAGGTAGCTATTTACCTTCAATTCCAGCTTTAAATTTAGTTTTCAATTGAAGCTATTAATATAAATTAAAAATAATTTAAAGAACGTTCCAAATAGACTTCACTCGATAACTTCCGTCGCTCACCCGAACTAATTTTTTTTATTTTAAAAATATTATTTTTATATTTTTTGATGTTAATTGTTTGTTAATTTGTTAATTATAATAATAATCAATTTAAAAAATAAAATTTAGCCTCTAAAACACGCCGGTCCACTGGGAATTTTCTTCTTTGATTGATGATCATTTTAAATCTTTTCGCTTCTCGCTAATCTATTCACGAGCGTCAGTGGTGAACAAAAAAAATTATGTAATAAGATTATTAGACCATTTTGGAACCATTTATTCGTTATTCACTGAAAATGAAGAGTATTTGTTTGTTCTTCACTGCAGCCGAGTGCTCAATTATGGTTTTGCCGGGCGCCAAGCGAAATGAATAAAACAAAAGCGTCAAAGAAGGTTGCTTTATTGCGACTTTAAAGTTTTCTTCATGCGTAGAAAGTTCGATCATTTCAGAAGTAAGCAGATGATCAAAAATAAGACATCTGCATTGAAAAAAATTGAAAATGCTAATTTATATTAATTTTGCTTTTTCTGATCTATAACTCCGGCGTAATTTTGAAATCCATCAGGGAATTATCCAATCTCGAAGTTCTGAAATTCCCCTTATTTTGTCCATTCAGCGAATAATTTTATATTCCTCATAGAAGTGATAAAACATTTCCTCCATAATGCTAATCTAGAATAATCACCGTGTGGTTATTTGTACTTTTTTATTTTATTTCTTTCCGAACAACAGTTGATAATGCTGAATTCGTGTATTATATGGCTTTATAGCTGCGATGGTCTCAGCAGAGAAGTAAATAATAGGGTGGCTTTTCATAACAAAGCAGCCCCACAATCAAATTTGTTCGTAATTTCAATCTGCCCGATCTTTAAAAATGCGTTTTTCATGTTTTACGATGGATTATAAAAATTTGTCAATTGTATCGGCAATTGAGCTATTATCAAGAAAGATTATATCATAGAGGAGATTTTCCCCTTGCAATCATTTTCTACACAAATTTTCCTTTTAGGGGATTTGGTTCAACTATCACCTAATATTTTGTTATCATCTCTGATTCATTCGTCCATGACTACACGTAAACAATGTTTGTTGATTGTTAAAATTGAAAAACAAAACATAAAAGTTATAAAATCATGAGTTGGTTGTAAATTCATAAACGATTACGTACCTGACTTTAAGTGCGTGTCAATTTCCATAATTTAAATCACGAAAAAAAAAGCGATATAATATACTTTGAAGGTGATAAAATCGAGGCTTAACGTTAAACAAGGGAATTAAAATGTAGCATATCCTAAATTTTTTCCAAAGTTTTTAAGCGATAATTGTTTAATCTTTATGGCAAAGATTAAAATTATTTAATTTAGTTCGCTGGATGAAAATATGAGATGATTTAGGAAGCGGGTTATTGTTATTGCCCTTATAGGAAATAAGCGCTGAACCGTAGTTTGTTTTCACCCCCCATGCAGGTTGAGCGATAACAAAATTTTGAAAGGTCAATGAAGGTTCTATCAGAATTATTTGGCAAACCCGCAATATGAACAAACATTTCTGAATAAAAATTATAATTTTTTTTAGATAGGAAACCTAAATATTGATAAAGCTTGGTTTCTCCAGGAAACTAATAATATTGATTTAATAAAAATGTAAAATAATTTACCACAGCTTTTTAGTATTCCAACGTAAAAAAATTAAAAATTATTTTATTTAGATCGGTTAAAATTAATTTATGTTAAAAAATGTATGTATTTTAAATCCTACAATATCTTTTATTTTCCATACATTACTTTGCATTTTAAATTTTAAATACATATTTCAAATGTATTTTGTATTTAGCACTTTGTATTTTATATACAAATTTTTATGTATTTTGTTCACCCCTGCTACTACGAAGGTCCTGAATAAATAAATTTATTATAAATATTAACAATAGATTTTTAGTGTACAATCGAAGAACCTAGTAAGTTGAGGAAAATATTAAATCATTACAAAATAATTGTAGAATTATCTAACTATCACGAAAAACATTCCAATAAAATTAAGGATGTATAGGAGATACAATCGGAGACAAAAGTATGTAAAAATTGAAATATCACGAATATTCACCTTTTGTGTGTTTTTACGACACTTTTTGAAAGCCATAATGATAATCAAAGTTATAAAATGTATGCTAAAAAGCTTTTTTCTTTTAAAATCGCAGTATTTTACTGAAATGCCAAAAAATTTATTTAATCCAAGAAAAATTTTTGAGTGACTGTACCTCGCAGTCTAACCTCACAAAATAAAAATTTTTTTAATAAAAATTGATAATTGTTATTGCAAGATGGATAAAAACCTAGAGAATTATGATATTTATAATTCCCCTAAATTTTATACATATTTAAGGCCCTTTTAACGTCGCTATCTACTAAAAACTAATGAGAATAGCAAAAATTGTATGGAGTTATAATTAATTTCTCAGGAACGGTGTAGTAAACTGTAATTAAATTTTGCTAAAACTTTCCTCTATTTACCAACAATAGCTATAAAAAGTTTGAAAAAAATCAGACCTTTTTTTCGGTATGTTTTAAGCTATTTTATTCGATAAAATGTTGTTTTTCTTATGAAAAATAAAATGGTTTTTTCTTTACAAGCTTTCCTTAAGATTTTACTTAAAATTTTTTTTAAGAAAAGTATTTTTACTCTTTACACCTTGTGATTTTCCCTAATAGCCGACTTCCGAGGAAGACCATACATGTGATTTTAACGAATCTTAAGAAAATAAGAAGTGTTAAATTAAAACTGCAAGAACTACTAAACGGTGTAGTGAATTGATTTGAAATTTTTTTCACTAGACCACAAAGGCACTGAGGACATGAGTACCAATTTTCATCGATCTCAGACCTTTTTTAATTTTATTTATTTGTCTCCTATACATCCTTAAAAAAAAAATTAAAATTTTGTTTACATCACTAAAACAAAAAACAATAGATAATTTTGGTTTCTGCCTTGAGTTTTTCATAAAAAGATACATCAATAATATTATATTATGATCAATTTTAGAACTTTTCCTTTTTTATTTTATAAAAAATATTTTTCAAAAATAGTAGAAATGTTTTAAGGACCTCGTAACTTAAAAATTTGATAAAAATGTGGGAGGCAAATTTTTTCAGATAACAATAATTTCGATTCTAAAAATAAATAAAATCTGAAAATTTAACGATACGCTGCGGCGATTTCCCTCCTCCATGAGTGGGGTAATTTATGAACGTTTGTATTAATTTTCTTTGATTGATTTTATTAAATAAACAAAGTCGAGTGAGCTGCAGAATAGGGTTCTATTAGTGCAGTAATTAATTTGATAATTAATTAAAACTCTTATCTTGCTAGTTAACTGTCCACTTGACGCTATAAACAACTGAAAGACTCAAGTACAAACAAGGGGTAAATATCATAAAAAGTTGGAATGGAAAAGTTGGTAAGAATTTTTGTAGAATTTACTTAGAAGTCTTTAAATATTCTAATAAAAAATCCATGGAATTCCTATAATTAAAATGCGAAAGCAAAAAAAGTTTGTCAAACTTTCGGATTGAGAAATAAAATTTTTCAGTTTTTCACTGAATTGGAAATCATTTAATATTGTTTGGAATTCAAAGTCTTGTTTGCAAAATATTCTCCCCAATATTTACGATCGTCACGCCGCAACAAGGCCGTATTTAGGCATAATCTTTCGGGGGGGGGGGGGGGGGGGGTAATGTTAAAATTTAATGTTTTTGTTTTATTTTTGTCTTTTTTTATGATTGCAGTCGGACTTTATGAACTTTAGGAATTGATAAATAATTTCGGAAGGAAAGGGGGGTTCTAACACCAAAAATCCCCCGCTGAAAGGGAGTATTCTACGGGAGTTCCCCTTCAAAATAGAAGAGAAACCAATAAATATTCTGAAAAAGCACAATTTTAGCTTCCTTATGAGGTGAGGATGAATAAAATCGGCCCAACAGTTACTTCACAATTTAATTTTGAAAATTGACTTTTTGATGAAAATTTTACAAGTTTACCTTCATGTTATCTATTAAGAACCATTCAATTGCCGGTACGTGTGCGCTGTGGTCCACGACATTGGCAAACAAAGGTAAATATCCCAAACAAATTGTGTAAACGTGGTTGGAATTTCCTTGAAAATCTTTGGAATTCTTTGAATATATTTGGAATTCATGGAAATCTTTTCTCTGGAATTCGTTGAAAATCAATGGAATTCCTTGGAAATCATTGAAATTCTTTGGAAATCTGTGGAATTCCTTGGAAGTCACTGGAATTCTTGAAAATCACTGGAATTCTTTGGAAATCACTGGAATTCCTTGGGATTCTTTGGAAATCATTGGAATACTTTGAAAATCGCTGGAATTGTTAGGAAATCTTTGAAATTTCATTAGAAACAATTGAAATTTCAATAAATATATTTGTTTACATATGACCATTATTATTGTCCAACCTGTTTCAGGTTAACAATTCCAGCGATTTTCAAAGTATTCGAATGATTTTCAAAGAATTCCAGTGATTTCCAAGCATTCCAGTGACTTCCAAGGAATTCCACAGATTTTCAAAGATTTCCAAAAAATGTTTGGGATTTCCAAGAATTCCAGTGATTACCAAAAATTGCAGTGACTTTCAAGGAAATTCGACAGATTTCCAAAGAATTTCAATGATTTCCAGGGTATTCCAGTAATTTTCAACGAATTCCAAGGATTTCCATGAATTCCAAATGTATTCAAGGAATTCCAAAGATTTCCAAGGGAATTTTAACCATGCGTATACTACTTTTTTTGGGATATTTACCCCTTCAGATTGATGTCTAATCACAGAAATTTTTCTTAATTATCATGAGCGACGATGGCTGTATGTAGGACTCATCACTATTAAAAAGTCACTAATGCTTGGAATTCATTAGAAATCTTTGGAATTCTTGGAAATCCCTGGAATTCATTGGAAATATTTGAAATTCCTTGGAATTCATTGGAAATCATTGGAATTCTTTAAAATCTTTGGAATTCCGAGTCTTGTGTACACAAATTGTTCTGGATATATACCCCCTGTTGGCAAACTTCGGATCACAGCATTCGAATTTCCTAATTTTCGAGTTGCGTTGCGTCCGGGCAGGTTTTTAATGATACAGTGATTTTCAAACATGACCGTACGTATCTTTTTTTCAAATTTTGGAGAAACTACCATGGATTTTCCGCAAATTTTATTCTTTATATATACTATACATATAGACCATTACCTATCACCCCAGTGCAAAAATTTCGTCGAAATCTGTAACTGTAGTTTACTAACAGCCCCCAATATTTTATAATTTAAAAAATTACATGCTGTCGCAAAACAAATTTTTTTGAGTAAATAAACTGAAGGTCGAAAATTAGTTTTTCTTCTTTTTTCAAACATTCTTAGTCCTACCCTGTCCAAAGTGGTAAATTAATGTCTTTTCATTGTTTTTCAAATTACTATTTTAAGTTTTTTTTTAGATTTTGCTTAATATTATTTTTTTAATCGGTCAAAATTTTCCGTTTCTTCTTTTAAATTTAGAATTGCATCTTCCTAATTCTAACTGTACCAAGTGCGGACGTACTTGACTGTCGGTTGATAGGATTCTTTGAACCCTTGAGTAGTATTATTAAACGGTCACCCATCTAAGGCCCATGCGGAATATTCTCTATTTTTAATATTGCCAGTCCGCCCACCTCTGCACTTGGTTCCACGTTCCACCTGACAACGTCTGTAGGAAAGATTCGCTTAAAGCAAAAGTGGTTTTTAATCGATTTTCAATTCTTCTTCTACATTTCAATGCTGATAAGATTCTCAATAATGCGATGCGATTAATTGCGCTTCAAAATAAAGCACTTCTTCATAAGTGGATCGAAAAAAATTTTGCACAGTCACAGTTTTTTTTTCAGATAAACTCTAAATTTACTTTTCAAAATTGTAATCTTTCGAATTTAGTATTAATAATAATTATTAATACGGTAAATACGATAATTCACTTGAAAAGTTTACTTGTTGATTAAAAAACGCCAAGTTACTTAAAATCAATAAAGGTGGGGCATGGTCTCTCATCGGCCGGTAAAAAATGGCAAAATTTAAAAGCACTTTTAACAAAGACCAACAAGTAGGTGTTCGATTGTTAAATTGACTGCAAATTTTTCACATGTATTAGAAATTAGGACGAAATCTACTTTTTAAAAATTTAACATTGTATAGAAAGCGTTCCATACCTACTACGCTTACGAGGGTCAACGTTCTCAACAGATAGAATGTCTGTATTTTATTGATTTTTCCACTTTATTCTTAATTTGAATATGTAATATTAGAAATAATCGCGGTCAATGTCACAATTATCACTAATTATGCTTTTCTGTCGACTAATTTATTCGAGTTTTGAATTCCGACATCAACAACAAAGTATTTTTGGAAGCTATTATTACCGGAAAAGGAAGCTTTTTGGATTTAACGTCTAACGATAAAGCCAAATATTGGTAAGTGTGCTTCTCGGTAAAGCAGTCAGGTGAGCGACAGGAAGGAATAATAATTACATCTCATGGTAATTCAGGGATGTCATCTCGTTTGGCGACAACAATGAAAACTCGATTTCATTCAATGTAAATACACGCACTTGTAATTGAAGCCATTCCCTAAAATGTCGAAATTAATGTGCGTCACACTATGTGAATAATTTGATTAGCAAGCCCATTGCATAGTTTAATTTAGTTCTCACTATTAACACTAAATAAGGCGGACTATTTAACAGATAATTAACGTGGTTATACGCAGCGTTCTATAAAAAATGTATATGTATTCAATTTCTAATTGGATTACTATGTTCTTAATCGCAAAGAATGGCTATTTGTTCTTCATTCTTCCACTTAACTTTTGAGAGATCTCCGTATATATGGGTGTGTCCTCAATGTGTATTTTGTATTTTAAATTTATTACTTTTTGTTATCACTTTTATTATTCACGAACCAATAACGGAATGTGCATTATGATTTTATAGTATCTATGGTTTTATCATAAATTGAATATGATCCAATAATTTCTTAAATGTTTAGTATAATTTCATCTAATTATGTGTAATAAACATTTAAACTACTATACCATGGAACATTACCTCTGGCATTAGCAAATTGGATATTTGTTTTTTCAAAATATTGGAATCTATGACGCCTTCAGCCAAAGAATATTTTCCCCTTTCTTTAATTCTAGTAATATGTAGGCTTTGCAATAATCTTAAAATAAGAGTAGGTATTATACAAGGAGTAAATATCTCAAAAAAGTTATGTACACATAGTTGAAATTCTCTTGGAAGTCTTCGGAATTCATTGAAAATATTTGGAATTTATGGAATTCCTTGGAAATCACTGGAATTCCTTGGGAATTACTGGAATTTCTTGGGAATCACTGGAAATGCACTTGCCATTAAAAGGAATTGTAAGAAATAATATTATATAATTATTATTATTATTTTAGCTTTACATTCGAGTAGAATATTGCTATCCTATTTAGGATTTATAGATCCGAATTAAGCTGTGGATCAGTCCGCATTATTACATGTATATTTTCACCATTTCGTATCAGTTCTTCTGTCTTGTTTACAATTTTGCATGAGTGGTTGCTGCCTTGACAACTTCCTTCCATCTCTGTCTGTTAATAGTTTCTCTTCTCCATTCATATATTCCCATCGATGTTAGGTCGTTTATCATATGGTAAGCTCTGTTTCCAGATTGTAGTCTTTTCCTCATTTCTTCCTCTCTGTTCCAATTTCTGTCTATGTTTATCCCCAAATAGTTGAAATTTTCTACTTCTTCAAGGGTTAGGTCATCTATGGTCACCATATTTTGTATATATGTGCTGTGATTGCTGCATCTCATGTATTTTGTTTTTTCTATCCTCCATCGTCATCCTTATCAGTCTGATTAGCTTGCAGGGTATTTTCATTCTTTCCATCGCTCCGTATAATTTCTTTCTCTTTACTTTATCGAATGCCTGTTCAAAATCTATGAACAGCATAATGGAGTTCAATGTTGTATTATTTTGTTTTTTCCATGGTCTGCTTCACCAGTATGTATTGCGCCTAGTATGGGTCTGTATGGGCCTAGTATTTTTTTCATGTGTTCTTTCAGTCTTCCGAGAATTATCGTAGAGAGTATCTTTTAAGCTGAATTAAGAAGCATTATTCCTCTGTAGTTTTTGCAGATAACACCGGAGCCTTTCTTTTTTAATGGGATTATTACTCCTTCTCTCCACCTGTTGGGCATTCTCTCTTCATTCCATACCTGTGATATTAGTTCTTCCATACTCTTCCAGGAGCTTTACCATTTTTCATTTTTTGTATTACTGTTGTTATTTCTTCGGTTTTGGGTGGTTCTATTTCCTGGCTATCGTTTATTCTTTCAGTATTGCTTCGTTCTTCCTGTTTTTGTTGTGTGTTTAGTTTGATATCCGACCACTTCTGCCGCACTTATGTGGATGCTAGATATGATGCCGTCCAGCTTTTGGTTGATGTCTGTGCATTCGGCCTTTTGGGTAAGTTCCAATTCGGTTCTTCCCGCGTATCGTTTTCTTGTTTCTAGGTTAATTAGTTCTTCTGAAGCTAATCTGTTATTTTTTGTTTGATTGAAATACACTTTTTTGGTTTATGATTTATTCTTGCGACCAACAGGAAGTGATCTGAGTCGGCATTGGCGCCTCTGTACGTTTGTACGTCTGTTATTTTGTTTTTTTGCCGCTTTGTTCTCCTCCTGGCCACCTCCAGGTATATTACATAATTAAAAAATTAAAATGGGGATATAAACTCCTCTCAACTATGAAATACCTATATTGTAAGCAGGAGATCAATAATATTATTATTAATTAATAGTTGCGTTAATTTAAATTGTCCTTGATTGGCCTGGTTTTTAGGTTGTTAACTGGAAATGAACCAATCGTAATGCTTTACAGAAGAAATGAAAAGACAGTACTACTGTACTGTCCTGTACTGGACTGTAGGTACTTTACTACCGGCGACAGGTGGCACTGAAGTACTATAGTGACGATTAGCCATCGGGCTGATACCCCAGACCCCCCGGTCTGTGTCAGTTTAACCTGCGTGCTTTTTCTAAATAAACTTCACAGAACATAACTTTTCATTGTCTTTACACGCTATGACCATTCATCTATCGCAGCACGCACTCTTCTATAATACTATCTATCGCTGCTGCGAGGATTTGTAGTGCAGCAATTAAATTCAAATTCCCAGAAGTTCTACCTCAATAAAGGCAGGTAAACGTCTGCTTGTGCTGTTGTGAAGAATCCAAATACCAAATACTTTCTCATAGTTAATACCGCATTGCGTCTCCGTATAGTCAGACAAAATAGAACTAAATAATCCTGACAATCTTGCAATGCGATATTCCGGGTTAGCCCTACCTCATACACATGGTAATTTAATTGAGTAGATTAAAATCGAACTGGATGCCAAAATTTTTTCTATTTAGAATTATGCCTAACCGAGGAAAGCTGATAAGATTGAAACACGTGTAATCGGTTATGGTATTTTAATTTTTTTTTGCTTTAATATTTCATTTGTTTTACTACAGTTTACTTAATCTCAGAATTAGCATTACACTGCATTTTAACGTTTCAGTTCGTTTGTAATTTAGCTTCAAATAAAAAAAATTTAAAAACGTAAATACATAATTATTACGTACTATGGTAATTATTACTAAATTTTGATAATGTATCATTTGAGAACTCACAAACCTTACAACTACCGAATGTCACGCTACGATTGCTTTCCATTTTCTGCATGGAATATAATATGAACTAAGTGGCACTCGACAAATTTACAGTAATTCAAATAAATCTCAATTAAAGACGGATGTACATGAGTGCTTTTAAAATCCTTTAATTGGACATACATATAACTATTTTTACTGTGTATTCTACAAGTCATTGTATCTACATTATTTCAATTTTTACTAAGTGTTATTATAGTATAATATATTTTTGAAACCATTCTATGCTGGGGTTCGGTGCTATTTAAAAAATAACCATAATATTAACTTTTGTGTAAAAAATAGAAATATTATATAGATTTATTGCACACACAGGTTTCACGTTTTTAGAAAATTATTCAATTTCAAAAACGGTAAAAAAAAGTTGCCACACACCAAGTTTATTTTTATTTATTTTTAAAATATGCAAAAAAAATTTAATTTTAACTTCCACTTTATGGTACATGGTAGTCTGTGTTGTAACTATCTTTGTTATATAGGGACAAAGATGGGCAATTCTTAGAAATCGCTACATCTTGTTAAATGTACGTTCACCAGGTAAGGAAAGAAGGATGTTTTGTACTTGGACAGTGTAAACAAATTTTCAAAATTATAAAAATTTAAATTAAATTTTTTTGAATAAGTTGCAAAGATGTGCAATATGTTGTTTTTAAACAAAAAACATATTACGCAAATTAAATAATTTATAATTTATTGTTATCTGCGATTTGGTTGTCTTTTAATCACTCGTTATTTTATTATCCAGTTTAAAAACTTTCCGAACCGCTTTATTTTCAAAAGTGTCAAGTTCAAAAATTAAGAAAACAAATATCTGATCATCATGGTCTAGCAAAATGGTCGTCAGTGTCGGAAGACAATGGGATAAGGTTTCGAATATTAAATAAATATTAAAAACACATTAAAATAGCGAAACAAGACAATTGAATATTTTCCAAATTAGCTTAGGTAATTTTTTGAATAGAACGTAATTGATTTGTCGATAACTGTCATGAAAGCCAACATTTCGAAAGATTTATCTTCATCATCAAAATGTGTATTTGACACTAGCAGCTTTATGCTCACTTCATCAAATGTTAAGTGGTTGAAGACTTGACACTAGAATAAATTTTAATTGCTTTAAAATGAGCTATTTCATTTATTAATTAGTCTAAACATCAGCAATCATTTAACTTTTACTCTCGCAGACATACGCCAGACATAAACACTAGACGCATTAGGGCGTCTATATTTAGATTTTCGTGCATCCAAGACCCATATTACATTGATTAAATTTCAAGTTGAAGGTAACACATCGAAAAATCATTATAGCAAGGATTAAATAACTTTCAGTTATGAAAAACCCACTTCCTATTCGATTGTGGTATTACACTGTCGAAATCATATAAAAAGTTAATTCCGTTTTCCGATATACATAATCTAAAATTAGATTTATTCATTAATGCGCATTTCAAAATAATAGTCAACAAAAGTATTGATTATCAGATTTTTCAATGAATCATAGGCGTTCCCGAGAGAAAGATATGCTAGGGAGTCCCTCATTCGAATGCTTCATATTTCCTATTAACCGGCATTCAATGATTTATCGATTACTTTTAATTACGTTCAGCAGTTACTGTAACATTAAGCTTTTCGTTTTTGTACTCATAACTTCTTTTATATTTCTTAATTTAATTTGAAATCTACGCTACGCTTAAAGATGAGCGAACACCGGATGCTAATTATACAGAAAAAAAAATCTCTACAAAATTACGGTACCAATCCATTGTGGTTATTTAATGTCAAATCATAATGTATATTAGAAGTTAATTAAAATGTTTTTAAAATTAGAGTGACTGTACCGGTAATGGTCACCGTGCTAATAATGGACACCCTTAACAATTTAAAATTATATTACTTCTATAATATAAATAATAAATATACTACTTATTATTATTATATTTTTTCTAAACATTCTAGATTCTAGATTGAATGTAGAGGGCTAACCGATGTTCGCGCGCACTCCTATTCCCCATTCACAGAACATACTCACCAACCTTTCGTTATGAACATCGGGGGCCTAGTGTAGCGGTCTCTAACCTTTTGGACAAGTTTTTCAGGTGGTATAAGATCTTAATTGTTAATCGTGAGCCGTTTCGACGCCCCCCCCCTATGACGACACCTGGTGCGGTAGGTTGCCTCACCCTAGGGCCGCCGGCGCTGCTGTGTAAACTCTCATTTGTTTTCTTTTTAAAAGAAACTTCTCTTTTAAGATTAAAAAGATTATTCTAAATTAAAACACAAACAAATTTCGGAATTTCATTTTTAGTTTTAAATTTCGACATTTTTATAAATTTTTGAATTACAATATTCAAATTTTTGTTGTGGCTATTTATTTTTGAATTTCAAATTCAATATTTTTTTCAAATAAAAATTTTTCTTTAACCTTTTATCTATTGAAAAAATATTTTCTATTTTCTACATTTCTAAATTAACCCTTTCGGTTACGAGTAATATATAGTTTTTTTAAAAGATTTTTAGAATTATCTCATTTTTTAAGATTACATACATTTCGTGTTCGTTTAAACGAACGCCGTGACCGAAAAGGTTTGAAAAAAACATGAAAAATTAATTTTTTAAATTTCAAAATTTAAACTTTTTCCAAGTTTTACAATAGATATTTTCGGTACAAGTTAGGAAAACTAACATTTTTCCACTCAAGGCGAGGTTCGGCCAAGATCGTAAACAGAAGCCGAGCATACTTTTACAAGTGTGCGGAAAAGTATTACTTTCTAAATTACTTTTCCGCACTAGGGCGGAAAAGTAATACGTTTCCACGTACTTTTCAATGTCGCAAAGTAAGACTGTTTCAAACATAATTAGAAAAACATAGTTTAGAACATTATAAAATTATCTAAATTTTAAAATTAATGAAAACAACAAATTGAAAGTTATGAAATGTTTATAAATTTGGGAATATTTTTGAATTTAGAAATTAAAATTCTTTGTTTAGCTGGTTAATTCCGAAGCCCGCGGACCTCTAGCATGAAATTTTTATTATTAAAGATTAAATTATCGAAATTTCTAAATAAAATTAATTGAAAAATTAAGTTAATTGAATAATTTTTCTGTTCGTTTTTAGAATAAATAACATGTTTTATTCGGAGCTGAAATACTTTTTGACGTTCGTCTGTAATTAATTGTCAAATTTTCTCTCAGTAAAGCAGCAGTCCCCAGTGCCGGATTAAACATTTGTGGACCCCTAGGCAGTTAAATTTTCGGGGCCCTCTAGAAAATTAATACTAACATAATAAAATAAAATTGAAATAAGCAGTTTCAATAATAACCAACTAATTTAAAAAAATTAAACAATGTATGGTTAAATAAATTCACTAAAACTCTTATTACTTTACACAAAAAATTAATTAAAATTTTTATATTTTCTACTACTTTAAAAACATTTAACAAAAACATAAAAAAAATTCTTTATAAAACAATAAAAAGAAAATAATAAAGTTTACGGTAATAATAAAATTACGTAAGATATTATCCATTGATGTTCAAAGACGGGGCTCCTAAAATAAGTGGAGACCCTAGGCGGACGGCTTTTCTGCCCTATGGGTAATCCGGCACTGGTCCCACCGCAGCCACCGACGACCACCAACCAAAAATTCAACCAATATAAGTGGTTTATTTATTAGGTATTTCCACCAATTTTTTAAATGTTCGGTTTTGTTTTAACATAAATAAAACAATTGATTTCAAAATTTTGCTCTAACGCCTTCGACTTTTATTAGCTTATGTTCGTAATTTTTCCTGAACTTAGCGATTTTTCCTTTTCAGGAGAGCTGAAAGAAAGGCTATCTAAAAAGGGTTCTGCTTCCCAGAAGCCTCACAAAAATCTTCTTAAAGACTATGCAAGCCATTGTAATGTATGTAGACCTGGGCCCATAACCCGTCAGGATTTAGTTCTTACATTTAATGAAAAATTTGTTTTTGGACGGAGAGAATTAATCCAGAAAGAAAGGAGATGTATAGAAGCCTTAGAACGGCGGTCATCCGAGTTCCACCTTGTTTATACTAATATAACGGTATTAAAATAAATTAAAAACAACAAAAGTATATATTGCAGTGTTTTTTTGTTAATTTTATTTAGATTTAAAAAAATTTACTGTTTTTAATTTTTAATTATATTTAATTTTTCAGGTTGTTCTTGCACTTTCCTGTTTTCAGCGGCTATTAAACTTATAATATTTTATCGGAATTTTGTAATATTATCTTTACAATACAATTATGTATCTGCAGTATAACATAGCTGTTTCTGTTTTGAATATAATTATATTTATAAATTTTCCTTGAACTACACTATATTATCTAATAAGATTTTCTCGATATTTAGACACATTTTACCGAAAGAAAATTAGAAGTTGCAGGTAAGATTATAGCATTTAATAGCTTAAATGCATAGTGGGGAAAATTCGGTGTATTTGATCGAAGATCCAACCCACGACTGTGATATAGCGGTCCAACACCCTAACTGTCAGCCTACGACCATGCTCTACTTTTCTAATATAAATATTTACCTTTTTTCTTTCTTCATTGTTTACGAATATAAACATTTAAGTTATTTTTTATGTTGCAGGGTGAAAAGTAACACTTTGCTTCTTCACAACCAGAACTAAAGTTTACCAATCGCCTGAAAGCATAATATAATACAATATGTAACTCAATATTGACTTTTGATTATAATTTGGCTACTGTGCTTTGCATGAATAAATTTCTATTTATCCATCACTTTCATTTTCGAGTCTTTCAAAGCTTCAAAGTAATGTATCCATTCAAGTTCTATCGTAAATTTCTCATACAGATATTTATCACAAGAAGGCTGTAATAATTACAGACATCAAAGATAATATAAAGCAGGATGTGTAAGTGAAAAGTAACTTAATGAATTTCCATAATTTACTTTTAATTTATAATATGCCGTCAAAAATAACAATGAGCACCGTTTCATTCAATTCCGACGCAACAAAGTCGTAAAGTAGGTTTTGCAAAATTAATTTAATAAATTAATAATCGCATGTAGACAACCAATTCGAGTTACCTTTTTATTTACAATTCAATGGTATTGTTGGAGCTATTAGTTTAAGTTGTTAGGTGTGGTCGTCAATTCAATTTACAAAACGTGGGCTTCATCAAATTATGATGTATTTCATTTTTCATCTGAATAAAGAAGGTTCATTATTCAGGGGCGGACTAGCAAATGTGTAAACCAGTATAGTTCACGATAAAAATAAAATGGGTTTCTAGAATAAGTATTTTTATCTATTATATTACACGATTCATTACTAATATGTACTTCAAAAGTAACATCGAGCGTCGCCGTCGTCTCGAAATGATAAGTTTAAAACAATAGCATTTTCAAGATTTTCTACAAATAAATACTTGGCCTGTTTTTCTGTAAATTTAATTAAAGCAATTTTATGTAATATTTGAAACTTAAACTTCATTAGCTTCTATGTAGATCCGCCACTGGAGTGAACCAGTAAAGGAACTTGAAAACAATTCAAAACCAGATATCTACGTTTTGATTGTTAACTGAAACATAAAATAATCGATTTCAAAACACTTATACTTGGAACTTGAGTGACGGGGACTTCGAGAGCTTCATTTTGTAACAACTAATTCAGCCGCAATCTAAAGCTGAGCGTAGCAATCGTTCAAAGTTGATTTTCCTGTGGAGAATTAACTCTTATTTTTACCAGGCCTAAGATACTGCTTGACTTTTTGAGTTCAAAATTCAAAATTTAAAGTTATCTGCCATGGCAAGGATTATGATTGGAAATCCCCCCCCCCCCCCCCCCGATCTCTTGGTGTGTACTGCCGCCAATATTAATTTGTATTTAGTAGAAAAATCTGTATGTTTTACCAGTTTCTGAGATACCATACCCCAGACTTCTGGTTTCGGAGAACTAAAAATTTTGAGCATATGCAGTGATTGATTTTATTCAATAGGCCCCTTGGAAAGGGGCAAAATATTCACATATTATCTAAACAGAAGCAAAAATAATGATTAAATTGATTATTGCATTACACTGCAAGAGTTTCCGAGAACCAATCAAATTAAAGCTTAAAAGGCAATAAAAGAGAGAGAAAGAGAACAGATAGTTAAATTTGATTAGTTTTTGGAAGCTCTTACAATACAATACAATCTCTAGTGTAGTAGATACATACTTATTGCTTAATCGTATTTTAAATTTTTAGAATACTTGGAATGGAATGTTAAAAAACCTCAGAAACATTTTATATCGTTGTAATGGAAGAAGGAATAAAGGATATGGAACTTTTTATCTCCAAGTTTATCAAAATTTTTTTTTGTAGATATCTACCACATTGCGGTGTAAGCTATTGATAACTGTCTCTTTTATGCCGTTCACCTTCCTTTTGCAAGGATATGGTGAACTAAAAAGAACCTTTATCTAGAAATTATTTAAAATTTTTAGTTTCTTAAGCCTGCAATGGTAATTTAAAACGTAATTTTGATTACGTAAAATTAGATCAAGAGCAAAACTTTGCCGATAGGAACAATCGACTTGATTTATTTCCCATACCATACAAATGGATCTTTTAAAGATGAATACCATCATGAATTTTGGGTACGCTTGAATTTGCGATCTCATAGCTTTTATTAGAACCATTGCAACAATGCTACAGCCATAAAATATTCCGAGATTAAGAATCGATGGTACATTGCACTTTTAGTTCTATTAAAAGAATATTCGGCACGCTGTTTAAATATTCATGTTGGTTCTTTCACCTTCACACGAAGCAGAGCACGATTTTATACGTGGTTACTTTTATATCAAGAATCTTTAATTGTGTAAAACATAAATTGCTAATTAGCCTTGCAATTTTTGAAATTGATCGGCTAAAAGCTCGTCATCCATCATCACCAAGACCGTCCGTGTGTTTTGGAACGCCCAGTTCAATAATAAAAAGCTAATTAGCTTCGCATCAAATTTTTGGCTAAATTTAGTCTAGCATTTTATTAATAAGAGCGGAACTGTTTAATTAAACATTGGAGCAATTAGAAAAAAAAAAATATCTCAAGGTCAATTTGCTTGCGAAATAGAAGATGCTAATGTTCAGAAATTTTTTCACTCTTTGAACAACATAAAATAACTAATTACGAGAATGCAATTTAATTGTTTTAATTTTATATTACTGATAATGTCAAGATAAGAATATATTAAGTTTTTTGTAACTCGAAAAAATTGTTATCTTATTTAAATGCAAAGCCAAGTTGAACAGTAATTAAAAAAAGGTTGTTGTAATAATTGATGATGCATGAAGTTAGTGACAAATAGGGAAAGAGTCAGCTTTGCATTGTTTAAACATGATGGATAGGAATTCTCTTATTGGATAGGTTTTTAAAAATCAAAGAATGCATTGAATGGCTAAGAAGCTGGAGAACCGTAAATGGACGTCCAGACAGATAACGGGTCTTTAAGTGAAATAGCCATTGATGTACTAGAGATTTACAATTACATTAGTTTTATCTTTCGATAAAGTTTTTGTTTCAATACTAATCATGTTATTCCATTATTTCTATTTGTAGATTATCGTGCACTTTACTTCAATTATATATTATTGTGTTTACACGAAAAAATAAATGGTTAAAATTTTCTACCAAGCTGTTCAGTCACCCTTCCAAGACAAGACTCGATAAGATCTCTCGAGTGTTAATTTCCATATACCAGGAAAGAATTATATAAGAGTTGGAGAAATATGTAAGGAAAGCCTTGAATTTTCCAATAACTGCATTCCAAAAGAGACTTATATTTAAATAATATGCATGGTTACACTTCAGTAGTTATTGCACCAACTGCTATAATGTTGAGAGTTAAGGCGATCAGTTTGAGCCTACGTAAACGCTCATGCTGACAATGCTGTATTATTTGGCGACAGCGAAACGGCGAAGGCGAAATGTTAAAATTCAGATTGCTGATTTGGAAAAATCTTTTAGAACAAATACATCTGTAAGTATGCACCAGGGGTCTGGGTAAACACTTTCCAGTGTCCAGTAATTGTATGGAATACCCTTTAAGCAGCAGTTCCACAACAACCAATGTCAACTGTCAACCAAATATTCAGTCAATAGAAGTGGTTTATCTATTATATGCAGTTAAAAAGAATATTAAATTTTAAATACATTAAAACAGTAGCTTATAGCTAATGGGTGGGGGGGGGGGGGGAAGTGAGGCAAACCATTACCTTTACAGTTTTCCAATCCTTGCAGTTAAGGTTTTTCTTAAAAAAACTCTTCATCCGGATACCCACCTGGTGGCCGTTTTTACCCTGCACCTGGTTAATCTGTTCATGCGCAACATTTTGTCTTGCTACCCTATGGGAAGAGGGCCATCTGCCCCTCCTCCCCTGTCTTCCTCCAAAATTAATGAGGAAAGTTTAAATCATCTCAGAAAACTTGGTTATACTCTTGTAGTTGAGAGCTGAATTTAGATCTAATTGTCTTTTGCCCCAAGGGCGACCACGATCTTGTCGATCGTCTGCATGTAATTTTCCATCAATTTTTAATTCTTGACAAAAACAGTTGTTGTGCCTGTAACCGGCGAGGAACAAAGAGGTTTCTCTCAGGAGCACCAGGCGACATCTTCAAACTTTCTCCACCGGATATACCATATTACAGTTGATCACGTCTGGATGTTACTAACATACTTTTAAAATTAGCTAACCATATCGTCCAAATGTTCAAATTGGAATCACCATACCAGATGGTGGCTGGCATGGATTTATCGTTACCAAAAAAGAGCGTTAGCCATTGAACAAGAAACGTCATGAATTTTCAATTTATTTTTATATTTTAGATGTTTCCGACCAGCTGTTTTTGGGGAAGAAGAGTTGAAATCTGACTAAAAAAACTGTAATATTTTAAGATTTTTAATTGCAAACGTAGGATGAAGGTAATTATTATAAGAAAGTGTTTGCCATGTTCGCAGTACTAATTTGGAATAAAAGCCCATTAACTTACATAATAGGAAACTTATCTAAACCAAATTGAGAAACTGAAATAAACAAAATTCGTCTTCATTCTGTAGATTTTTTTGATTAAATAAGTGCAGCTGCATTTAAATATCGGTTAATGGCGCACCAAAACATCGATGCCTACCCAAATTGTTCTTCCATTATTGTATGTTAACATTATGAATGAAAATTTTATCATAAATCTTGTTAATAGTTTATGGTAAAGAAAACGCTCGGGAGCCTTTATAAGGCAGTCGTCTGTTCTTATACTGAATGGTAAATGAACCTTGGTATTTAATAAGCCGTTTATTTACATTCGTCTCAATATGGAGCAAACCCACATTGTTTCTTGTCTAAATTTGAGAATGTTAGGGTGTATTGCGTGTGCCAAACTTCCCACCACTATAAATAAAATTTGGCAAATGTCGAAATTATTTTGTCAAATGGTACAATTAAAATTCATAAATTGTATCTAATAAATAAATTATTGCGCGATAACTAAACATTTTATCCATATTTTATTTATTAGACTAAAAGATAACCAAGCTGTTTCTTGAAATTTTTGGTCGGAAAACCACAAAATTTTAGTCAGTTAACAGATACCTTGAAAAGTATAAAATTTGTTGTTTCTCGGTTGTCCTTTCCTTGTTGAGGAAGTACCTTCTGTGAATGATTCCTATCATTACATATTTTTGTTATCCTCGAACTTGATAATATAAATGATTGTAGGCGGTTTATAAATGGCCTTTTAAATTGCATTCATCTGGTCAATGTCGTACCGCGAGGTAGTAAAGTGACCCTATTTTTTCAATGATGAACCAAAATGTTTTTCCTTATATGGGCTACTAATGCAATTTTATGAAATGAAAAATTTGTCAATACAAATCGAAGACCTGACTTTTATTGTTATGTGCAATTTGATTTGAGGATCGAATGTGGACGAATAAGATGAAAGAAGAAGTGTACCATACCAGTACTTTCTATTCTTTGTTGAAAAAAAATTAATTAAACTCAGTTTGGTAATTTAGAAGGCTAAAAGAGGTGAAGCACTCATAAACTGGACAACCACCTCAATCGCATATTATAAAGTTAAGGCGACTTTAAGAAAACTGATTAGTTACTGATGGTGGTATCTTTTGGAAGATATTTTTATCCCTTTGAATTTGGGCATTTTTTATGGTCATATTTTTCTATGTTTTCCATCTTAAGTTTTATTGAAAAAAGAGTTGGAAGACCTTTCAGTGAAACAAATGCCCTTCAGTTTGATTTAAAGCGTTTGTTCTTAACATAGCAAGGGCGCCATGAGGTAATTTAATTCCAGACCGATATTGACCTGAATCATCTGAAAAATTTACCTCTTCCAGCACAACTCTTCGAAAGCCCAGAAAAACGCACACAACGAAAGATGAAACCGAATACAAATTGAAGAAAATAAATTTAAATCCATGTTAAACAATCGATTGTTATACACTAACGTACATATTCAATGTCAATATCGAGTCAAGGTTGTCTTGAGTTGTTTAACAAGTAATTAATACTTTACAGTTGTACGATACACGTGAAATACATAATTAATTAATTTATTAAATTATTAGAAACTTTCATCGGAGAAATAACTGCAACAACGTCGAAAACAAGTTTGAGATTAATTATAGTGGTATCGCACAAACCAATCTGAGATACCGCACTCGTGAAGTCTCAGAGATTTGATAACAAAAATAAATTCATCCAGCAGTGAACTTCTTTGGTTTTTATTTGTAGTTTACAGTTTACCTCAAGTACCTCGTATTTTTTACAGAAGCAACCGGAAATTAATGATACAAGAAGTAATTGAAATTACAAGCGGTGTTTGACCATGCAGTTTGGAGATGCCAGTTGTTATGGAAGTGTTCAACACAAGCTTCAAGCTTGTGGTTGATTAATAATAAGTGAGAAAAACTTTTCAGAAAGCTGGAAAGACGGCAGGGCGTTGTCGAAATTGATGCTGAATCTACGGAAGCCTTTGGATTCTCCTGTAGCGTTCCCAATCTACTGGGCGAAAGGCTGCTTGTTGATGATTAGAGTGTCAGGTGCATATAAGACAACTTCCATTGAACTGCTAGTGTTGGAAAGACTTAAAAATCTAGCTGGAACAAACGTAATCATGGAATGAGAAGAGGAATAGAAGAAGCACCTTCTAAAACTAAGATAAATCTCCCCAAATGCCTGTTTCGGATGTTGGATGCTTATCTGATCGACAAAGCAATTATCATAATAGGAGCAAACGGTACAAAAAGACGAGGAAGTCACTGATGGAAGTGTTCCACTGGGTTCATTTGGTAATTGGCCAGCCAACTTCCCCGGGAGACTAGAGGTCAAAAACCACAAGAGCAAAAAAAAGACCAGTCAAAGACACAAGGCAGTGGCGGATTTGGCATTTAACAGGCCCCAGGCGCAATTAAATTTTGAGGCCCCCTCTAAAAATTTTGCTACTCATATCAGTTGTCATTTTATTAGCCGACTTAAATTCACAATTTCTTATGAATTATGAAATACGGTGTGATAATTATTAATTATTTTCATTACAAAAAAAGTTAGATTAAATTACTTTATTTTATTTTGAGAGCTGAATTTTTAGGCCCCCTGAATTTATGAGGCCCAGGCGCGCGCCTCTTGCCCCTGTTCGGATATCAGCCACTGACACAAGGAGACGCTGAGAATTAGACTACTATCTAGTTACTCCCGCTTAATTTTTGATTATTTTAGACAGCAATTTTTTGAATCTATGATATCGAAAGGAGCTGACGAAGAAAAAGCACTTTCTGTGTGTTGATATTGTAAACAGACTGCATTTTGAATTAATTTCTTTTTTAGCATTACGTAAAATTATTTATATTTATATCTGAGTAACTAATTCATGAAATTCTAAGTCTTCAACTTAGTACTAGCTTTAATTAATACTTACGTGTTTTCAACCTCAAGAATTTTCGATTTCATACTATTCTGGAGTAATAAAAGTACCAAGGCATACATTTAAGCAGCAGGGAGCAATTACTGGGATAGGGGGGGGGGGGATTTCCATATCCCATGAACACCGGTGCATACTGCCACAACATAGTTTTACCTAATAAAATCTGTGAAATAGAAAATTAGAAGATTTTTTTTAGGAAAACAAAAATTTTCGTAGAATAATAAATTAAAAATAAATAAATGAGTAAATTAAGAATTTAAGGCGCGCCCAAATATTATATAAAATACAGGGTACTTCATTTAAAAATAAATAATATTTTATTATATTATCTTTAGTTTGAATTTAAGTTTAAGTTTAAAAAAAACAGCAGAATTTATTAAATTATTTTCAACAAAAATTAGGTACCCATTTGTAAATTTTGATTAATGGCAAATTAAGGACGACGGTAGATTATTGGAATTAACCCTTATGGGGCCATACAAATTTACACCTTATATCTGCCATACGTAGTACCCGGGTACTACCATAATAATACATGTAATTCATGTGAGGATTACATTTTAAACAGATTTCTAATATTCACGTAGGCGTTTTTAATTACAATTATTATTATGTCGAGTTATATTTCCGTATTATGAATTTTATGCCACAGTAGCAAAATTTTTAAATAAAGTCAATTAGTAGTTTTTACTTCCTCGAATGCAGTAGTGTTTTTACTTTCCGAACTCCTTAGTAAGGAAAGTCTTGTTATCTGAAAAATTTGAACACCCCATATTTTTTATAAAATCTTTATGTTTCGACGTCCCCTGAAACAATTTTTACTATTTTTGAAAAATGTCTGTGTGCGTATGTACAGTGACTCACAGCGTAAATCATGCCCCCTATGTAGGTAAGGCAAGTTTAACATTTTGAAGCCTTTTTTGTCATATAAAAAAGGTTTTAGAGCAAAAGTTTATAAACATTTTTTGTTGCAAATTTCATTACCTTCAATTTTATTTATATACATTTTTTTATTTTGTCGCCCGTTTCTGTTTTATAGCGACGTAAACAAGACTCTGTAAAATACAAAAAATATTGTCATCTAGTATATCTCGAGAACAGTTGAACAAAATAAAAAATCCATAGGTATTTTTTCTTGTAAATTTGATTCTCTACATTTTTTTTTATATTATTCATTTTTCAATTTTGTCACACCGTTTCCGAGATATAAATGACAATATTTTTTGTATTTTACAGAGTTTTGTATAAGTCGCTATAAAACAGAAACGGCACGGCGAAATTAAAATCTATATATAAACAAAAATTTAAGGCAATGCAATTTTCAACAAAAAATGTTGATAAAGTTTTGCTATAAATCGATTTTTTTATGACAAAAAAACAGCTTCAAAATGTTCAATTTGCATGGCCAACATAGCAGCGAAAATATTCCAAATTTTAAATTTAAGTTTTGATCTGTTGCGGCACGAAACCTATTGCAGATGAAAGAATTTATAAGGGGGAACATGGATTAAGACATAATCCAGCATTATCACAATTAGTGACCAATCAACTCACCACTTTCACAATCAACGTCAAACCAGAAACGGGACATTACTGGCCGCATAAAAATAACGGGATATTGCTCTTAAAGCCCATTAAACGTTCCAAAAAGGCCACGGAAGACCAGAAAAATATTGCCAAAAATGCCCGATACCTGTATGCGTATCGCATACCAATATCCCGGTGTCAACGTGAATTTTTACCCCTAGAAATTTTACACCGTTGGGGTAAAATATCCCTAGTGAAATTTTACCGGGGGTAAAATATCCCTAGTAACATTTTACCCCGGGGTAAAATTTCACGGGGGTAAAAATTCACGGTTACACCGGAAACAATTTGTTTTCATGCAACACAAGCATGTGTTGAAACATAGCATGCTTTATTTTAATTTCAATTTCCTATAATATGTTCTAAAGTTAATTTCAAGTAAAATGTGAAACATGTTATATGTTAAATTGTTATCAATGAATACTAAAACAATTTTGAATTAATGGAGATATTCTTTTTTATTTACATATGCCATAGAAAAGTAATTTAGTACCCAGGTACTACGTATGGCTGGATTAGGTATAGTTTTAGAAAATCTCCAAAAAACTTCACTTAATATTATCATATTTTTTTTTATAATTTTTTGCGTGTAGAGAACCTTTTATGTAGAGATGTCGCCGAATCTCAAAAAAATTGGCTTTACAGGAAAAAAGTTATGATGTTTTAAAGTCAAAATAGTACCCGGGTACTAGGTATGGCCCCATAAGGGTTAAGGTAGGCGTAAGAATGCGATAACTTATGTCATAAAGCAAGTATGTAAATTTGATTTAATTATGAAGAATGACTTCAGAAGTTATTATTTTGTTTTTTTGAAATATTTTAGGTATTAAAAATGGTTGATCAAATTAAATTTTCCAGAAGAAAAGCTATCACGGTCTAGAACTATTGGGTGCGGCCACTAAACGCAGACAACAAAAATGTTTGTTTTTTCTAAAAACAGCTCCCCGTTACATACAATGTGAAATCAAAATTAAAAATAAGTAAGTCATTTGTTTTTAAATTAAAATTTTTTTACAAGTTAATCATACTTTATAATATATTTATTTTTAAAAATAAAACAATAAAAATAATTTAATGGTGTTAAATATTATATTTTAGAAGTAATGATTCGCTTAAAACCACATTTATAATCAACACTTTTGGCTATATTGTAATAAGTGGATGTAGTTTACGGTAAATAATTAATTATGTACCTCATAGAACTTAAATAAGCTTGGATGTTCCTGAGCATAATTTAATAATAATTTTATAGATGTATAAATAAATAAATCGTTCGGTTCAATTTAGAATTTAATTTAATTCTTCATTCGTTCTTTGCCTCAATGTTGTGAACATAAACTACATATTTAGGACAATTAAAATATATGAAGTCGTAAAAGTTGAAGCAAATTATAAAAAGGTACAATTGGACATAGTTCAAATTGAGTAAATTTATTTCAAATAAAATCAACACAATGAATTATAACGCAACGAAGGAGGTTTTGATAAATTGCACTTGACCCTAATTTTTTCAAATATTTATAGGAGAAACCGGAGCACATTGACCCATTTTTTCAAAATCTATCCATTTTACATTTGTACCAAGGCTGAAAAAGCAATTTTCACAAATTATAGCCACATTAAATTATCGAAAGCTGTGGAAAGCATGGGAAAGTTCTGTGGCCGGTTTCCCCTACTTGTATGTAACAGCTTATATTGGCAGTGTATTCTTATTTGGTTAGAATTATTATAACATATTCTATACATACATATATCCAAATATAGAAACACAAGTTCGTATAAGAAATCAAACGCAAGTGTGCAATTTCACTTATCGTATTAAAAAAAAATAGAAATTCGTACAATGCACTAAGATTTCATAAATCAAATCAAAAGTTAATTAGGAACTTATGAGCAAGTAGGACATACCATGCCTAGATTTTTAACAAGTAAAACAATATGGAAAACGTACAAATTAGTGAAAAGAATTAATTAATATAATATTTTTGATGAACATACTTATACTTTCTTGTGGCTATTAATTTTTTCTCAGCATCTGAAATCAATTTATTTACTTATGGAGATTAGCATAAGAATAAAATATTAAAATAATTAATTGCAGTCTTCATTAAAATTCATCAGCCGGTCAAAAGAAAGTACAAGCGTAAAATTTATTGTATTTCTGGTGATGTATGCTTAGCAAGTGTAATTGACTGCTTTTAATTATAATTAATTTAGTTAGTACCACGGTAGTACTAATTATAATTTTTGGTAATAATTTATATTCCTATTTTGTTTTAAAATTTTTTTTATTACGTAAGAGAAATTAAGTTCAAAATAATTGTATACATTTTGTCTGATTTATTTTAATTATAATGCTTGAAAGATTTTGAAAAATAACCTGACAAAGGATTAGCAAAGCAAGCAATGATAGAAAATTTTGATAGAGCAATTCAGGTCAATGTAATGCGAGAAATCGCAAGATCTCTTCGGTTTTTTAGACACGAATCTGGACGACATCCTATTCCTTGGAAAAACTATTATATTAGAATAAAATCACACAACGAAGGGTTAATCTTCCTAATCCAACACTGTGCAAGTCGATAAACAATAGAGAGGCTGCACTACTGTTGATTAGAAAATTTTGTCCAAGTCTTAATTTAATTAACATTGTATTTTAATTTACATCGACTAATTTTGATTAATGAAAAATGGCACATGTAACCTATAATAATAATAATTCAGATACAAAAACCATTTACCACACCGCACCTGGACGAGGACCTCGATAGCCTGTCGAAACAGCCCCAACTGAATTCAAACCTACTTTTTTCTGAATCTAATTCTGACAAGTGGATTCATATTTTAACTTAGTTTTTATCACCAGTCTGAAAGATAAAAACTCTTCAGACAAATAATTGAGTCAACGAATTATATTTAGAAACGGATGTAAAGTGTGTTCATTTGAAAAATATTAAATCTCATCATTTATGAAACTCTGAACTTGAGCCATTCACATCACGCTAAAAATATCTATGAACAATAATTTTTTTCTGTTTGTGTTGTTGTGACAAGAATTAATGAAAGTTGAACAAATCTCCCGAATGTCTCTTATGGAATTGTTTATAATGCTCTCGAGATGGAAAAAGCTGACACGAAAGAAAGGTTTCAGCTAACAATTTTTTTGATCCCGTATTTATTGGATTTCATTATTGCAAATTTATTGGAAGACGAGGCAAAGCGGAGATTATGGGATGTCGCAGCTGATTCCGAATAAAATTTTTATCTCGAATGAAATTAATGAAAGTAAAAATAAAATAATGAAGACGAATTTATTTTGCATATTTATTCTTGGCACGTTAGATGCGCCCTTGAAATGGACGGTTACTGGCGGTTAAAAATTCAAGTCATTAACATTGGGAAGTTAACAGGCAAATAAACAACCGTTCAACTGCCAAATTTTCAAATTATAATTTAAACTTTGAAAATTGTTAAAGCATAGGTAGGTATCAACTGTTAGATTTAAAATTAAGTGGTCGATGAGGTTTCCGTTTCCGTAAGATATAAAAAATTTAAAAACCATAATTTACACGCAAAATGGTTATATGCATAAATTTATGTTAATTAAATCTGTTTTGGTAGGATTTACAAGAAACGTGTGGTTAATTATAATTTATTTTAATTACCAAGTATGTACATCAAGTAGTCGTCGACTGTAATTAGGTGAAACGAGAGTATTTAAATTAAACGATGGAAGATAATTTGTACCTACGTAGTAATATAATAATTACCATTATCTTTTTCACAATTTTGTTTGATTCTGAGCAGTTACTATAAATTAATTATCGAAGACTTTCGCGTTAGACCATTATTAGAGCATGCATATAAGAATATCCATCTTCTATAAAATTAATTACTATTTAGTTTTACATTTTCGTAAACGTTTTAATTACAAAAATTAGGTGCGATAAAGTGTAAATAAATAATTGGCGATAATATTCCTAATTGGTGTCTATGACCAAGAAATTGTAAGATAATAGAATTATAACTTAATTATTAACATTGATTAATTGTATAAGAAACTGTAACGTGAATACTGTAAATATTATATACATATAATAATGAGTAATAATTATGTATTAGTTATTCAATGTTCTAGGTCAGCGCTTTTCAAAGTCCCCCAACAATGTTGTAAAACAAATCAAGATTGAAAGTGTACTTTTCCGAACGGTAGTAGATAAATTGGACCTTTGTGCCTGTTCTTGGGAAGTGTCAGAGTCTTACAGCTTATTGAAAATTCTCTAATTTAATATCTCACATGGAATAAAATAAATTTCTCTTTTTCGATTTTCTTTTTTCTTTTCTATTTTCTTTTAAATAGTTTAAGTGTAAAGCTGCTTATGCACAGGGAGGTTCAGGAAGAAGAATCTTTCACAAACCTTCAGACGCCGAAGTCAATTTCTGTGGTTGAAAAAATATATTTCTCCACCGAACCAACAGCCATACAATGAAAATTCAATAAAAGTTTCATTAAATCAATGAAATTTCAAGTAATGAACTAAAATTCACTATATTTATGAAAATTTTCATGGTATTAATGAATGAAATTAATTATTTTTATGAAAAGTTCATTGTATTTATGAATTTTTTTTGTTTTAATAAATTCCTTCATTGTATTTATGAAAGGATTTTTAGTGAGTTCATTTCATCAATCTTTCATCTACACAGAAAAAAGTGATTCATAATTTTGATGGAAAATTCATCAATTTTGCACCGATGAACAAAAATTATCATACTGATGAACAAATACATAAATACAATTATTTTTTTCATTAATACTATGAATTGTTCGTCAATGTGATGAATTTTGTTCATCGGGACAAAAATTATGAATTTTCATCAATTATTTTTTTCAGTGTAATATCTATTCAATCCTTGAATTTTATCTCTGACCTAACCTATGGCCTAACTTTCAAGTTTTTAGCTTTAATTTTAATTAATTTTATTATCATCCAACCTTCATTATTTCAATATTTTTCTTTCGTCTTGCCTGGAGGGTGTTCCACACCCCCCAGACCCCCCGGTTAGAGAGTACAATCCAAGGTAGAATTTACACCGTGATTAAATTTTAGGATAGTATAAGTCACTTTTAAGAAATTTAACTAAAACTAAATATTCAGCAGCAGCTAAGATCAAATTGCCGTAAAACCATAAAACTAAATTTTAACCCTTGATTGCTTAAAATCAACGGTTTTCGACGTACGAATTAAACATATAGCAAAATAATTTTTTTTTAATTATAGGTATCTATGTATATAGTAGTTTTCTTGCAACCGTTTTTTTTTAAGCAATGAATTGCTTATTTTGTACAGCAAATTTAACTTTTTTGAAAACCCAATAATTCATTTCACAGAGAAATTCTCAAAACAATGGGGATTGCTATCTCTCTTATTTTTTAGCTTTTGCTAGAAAATTTTTCAATAAATTATAAAGATATATTATTAATTATTAAATATATGTACACACTCATGCATTGATGCATTTATGTAAATACTATCTCATTGGTCAATTTAACTGAATTTAATATTATTATGTATATCGGGCAGTGGCATAGACCATGGAACGATGCATCAGATCCTAATCGACATGGAAGTGTACTGGAAGAAGATTTTTGAAATTGTTGTAATCAAATAAAGTGGTACAAATTTCCGAGCTGGTACTGGGGTAATTTAGAAATTAATTTTTGAATGTCAAAATGAGCATCCAGAGTATTTTCCAGTGGTAAATATAATGCAAAACAGTAAATAAAGCAGGTATAAAGTTTTATTTATTTTTCTTGGGAACCGGGGGCCTCTTAAAGGAGTCAACGAGTAACTAAATTATTAATATTCCGGGCCTGCATCTAACGATAAAAACAAAATACATATTACTTTTAATTTGTGGACATTCTTTATTTTTTATTTTTTTAAATTTTCGAAATATTTCTCATGCGAACATTTTGATTATTTCAATTAAAATTTATTTTTATGCCATTATTATTACCATTTTTAATTCTTTTCCACTTTGTAACTTTACAAGTAGCTAGTTTATATGATAAATTCTAATTTTGAACCAATTAATTTATTTCAAAACAATTAAAAATAATTAAAAATTTTAATTTAATTTTGGAATAATCTTTCTTAGGTATACATATTTTATTAAATTAATTTCTAACGTCACTGCATTAATGAAGTTAATTATTAACTAAATAACTTGCACCATCGATGCATGTTTTAACAGGACAGTAAACTTTACAAAAAATCAGAGGGGATAGCTTTACTTTTTTGAGGATAATATTAAAATTGCCATTTTAGGTAACGAAGTTTTGGCTGTAGGATTATGTCGGGTAGTCCGACAATTATATTGCTAATTGTTCATCATATTCAATTAATAAATTATAGTAAATTACAGCATAACATGCAGGAATCATTATAGTATTTTTTCTTTGACCAAAGCACGTAAGTTTGTAATACATTATAAAAAAAGGTGGTTAATGTTAGCATGGTTAATCATGAGGAAATCTCTTCCACGCCCAGTTTTTATTTTCCATTATGATAATTGCTGGTGCAAGTCTTCTTCGGGGAGGCATAATTTTACAATGTGCATTTTTTAATGCATTTTTAACATATATAAATAATGTAATTCGTTTAGAAACACCACCTTATGCATCCAAATTTAAATAATAAACTACTTTTCCATCCGCTATTATTCGTATCTACTTTTGTTATATCTAGCAATTCTGCCATTTTAAAAACATGAAAGTACAAAGTTTACCGAAACTAGTCAATAAAACTGAAATATTTTTAGAAATAGGGTAAATTAAAATAAAAATATAAATTGGATTACGGGTTGAATTAAAAGAATTTATTGATCATGATTGCTCGAATCTTTGTTTAACATATTACTGCATACCACCCACACCCCCCCTCCCCGGTCTCGGAAATTTAATGTTTGCATGCATGCTATGTGATTGATTTAGTTAAATAAGAACTATTTACTCTTTCAGAATAAATACATCTATAGATATACGTCGTGGCAGTACACACTGGGAGGTTTGGGGGACATGGAAGGCTTTTTAGAGTAGGTAAGCAGTTTTTTTACGGTTATTTATAAAGATATTTTTTTTTATTTGCTCTGCATGATTTGATATTATATAATCGCTAAGAATATAATAAATGCAGTGATAAGGTTGGGATTTCCCTGACGGAAAATTCCCTTTGCAAACAAATATTCCATTCTCATCTTTTGAGTTTGAACAAAATGCCACCTGCCACTTAGGTGACAAAGGCCATCCTCACAGACATGCATAACCAAGTCCAAATGTCTGGCAGACCGGAAAAAATGTAACTGTCTATAAATAATTAAAGTGCGTGTAATAAAAACAATGCAATATTTCCTGTAATAGTATTTCCTTTCAAATTTAATTACTGATGTTTGTGAACTAAAAGTTTAACTCCATATATGGGCATGTAAAATTATATCGGTCAAGTATGATACGATTACGTTATGTAGAACAAACGATGTATATTATAAAATCAAATGTCGTAATCTCTATCGATTTCTTTATAATCGTTATGGTATTTTAAACAATTTTAATAATTAGCTTGATAACATTTTTTGAAGTCCTAAACTATTATTACAAGTTTATTTGATATGATAATGGATAAGATAGCAAATTAATTCGAGCATTTAATTACGATATTATCGAGTAAAAATCGTACTATGTTATATAAATTACGAACGGATTTCGAATTAAAAAAATATTTACAAACAATCTAATTTCGCTTTAAAAAATTTGGATGCCAACAGCGTTTGGTTATTTGCTTTAGGCAGATATAAACAGCTGATAACACTATATATTCTAGCAATATCGCTTATAGATTGCGATTACTCGTGAAAAACACTTCAATATATCGATTTTCGAAAATACCAAAACGTAATAACGTAATGAGATAACTCAAGTACGTACATACATATTATATATGTTTTATTATTTGAAACAGCTTGACCAATCACCATACAAATTAAACATTTTATTCAAAACCTATTACATAATTTAGTCATTTCATGTCAAATGGAACCACTCAACCGAAAAACTTACATAATATATAGGAAATTAAAAATGTACCGTTATTACGCGATTTACTATTTATTTACTATAACTACAACCTTGCTTCTTTTGAATATATTTAATCAAAAACAGCATAATTACGTTTGAAAAAGAAATTTTTTAAATTCATTTCGTCAAAATAAATTTCGTTAAGGTCAACAATCCGTTTTAACTGTTTTTGAATAATTTTTTTTTACCGAATTTTCCAAATATTTATTTATATAAAAATCAATTGAAGGACTTCCCGACCGACATCAGAATATTTAGAATTTTTTATGAATATCACATTCTATAAGTAAATAAATATTTTGGAAAATACATAATATATTTTTTCAATTTTTTATATAGTTTTTTTTAAATAATTATTAAGGGGTTTTAATAATTGGGTAGGGTAATTCTTTGGTCGGTTGGTTTTTATTTTATAATAGCGATATCAATAGGGCGGCGAAGTTTTCCGAAGGGCTATGCTAAGACTCTGGCTAAGACAGGAATCAAAGTTTTCACTCTTATCTGTGATCACACTAAACCACTGTTTTACGAATTTAAATAAACTTGGCTGGAATAGAAGACTAGATAGACAACACGTGGGACACCAAGGTATACTAACTGAATTTTATAATAATACATACTACCAAAAATATATATTTTTTTAGGCAACCCGTGGTTCTTAGTAGATTAACTCAATATTTTTATTCAAGAAATTCACTTGTTTTCATTTCTTTCAAAATCTGATGTTTCAGAATCAAAATATTTAAAAAAAATAAAAATTAAACTGTTATTACACTATGAAACAAGATAAAATTTAAAAAATCAATAAAACTATTAGTAATGCAATATAGATCCTATATCACAATTGTTTTCGATCTTCAGTTGTGTATAACTGGGAGAAAACAAAAAATAATTATATGAAACTAGAAATTACATTCGAAACAATTGAAAAAGTTAAAATCAATAGATATATTTTATTTTACTTAATTTATCAAATTTCCGTTTCTCACATTTAAAAGTTTCATTTCGAATGATCTAATAGAAGTTCAACTGTTTTTCGACGTAGTTTTGACATTGCTGCACAAGTTCTTGTAACTTTTAAATTTAATTTTGAATTATTTAGTGCTTCTAAAAGTTGAGCTAAAAAGTTTTAAGGAAATAATATTATATGCCCTCGACCATGACAACCCCTAAAGCTCTATCAATATTGATTTCGTACTAATACTTGTGTATATAATTCAGAGCTTGATCGAGCGATACCATCAGTTTCTCAATGTCACCATTTGACATTGAATTATGCTTTTCGATTTTCTCAGTTGCAAAGGTCATAAGTATATAGTGATTCGAAAATAAAAATTTAAATTGAGTATTAAATAAATCTTGCGAGAAGTACATTCAGAAAGGGTAAATTTAAATTTAAATTTAAATTAAATAAAAATTCAATTCAATTGTATTATGTAAAGTAAAGAGCTAAAAAGGGAAAAATTAAACATTAAATCAATAAAAATTGGGAAGTTTTGTGACAATGCAACGTTGTCTTATCCTCAGAGGGGATCTCAAATTGAAATCCAAAAACAGAGGAACTTTAACAAAGAAATAACAAAAACATATTTTATTTTTATACGTCTGCTCTGGGCTGGGCAAATTACGATCTTGTTTACATTTAAAAGCTTTAGAAATATAATTATTATTCTAATATTTATTTTAAAAAAAATAAACTGGTTATATATTATTAAAACCAAAAATTGCTTACATTAGAAATATATTATAGGCTTCTATTACGGAACCAGCGAATCGCCGCTAGACATAAACTTTAGAAACAAACTCAACACGCCGGCTGCTAATCCGGTGGTATGGTCGATACATCCATCGCCGAGAGTGTTGTATTCTCGCTTTCTTCTCGTCGACTCGATTTGATTCTCATCGAAATATGAAGAAAAACAGCCGGATTTTTGTTGAATATTCAAAACGTGCTTCATTCCAACGGGAGAAAAAAATTCTGTGAAACCCTCGTATCCACATAATAAAACTAAAAAAAAATCGATGTTTAATATTTTTTTATTCATAACATTTTCAATACTTTGCTCCAAAAGTAAATCATCAAGAAAGGGAATGAAATGGCAAATTTCGTTATTATACAGTTCCCAATAAATACACGAGCAGTACTCCGTGATTTTTTCTTTTAACCAATTTTCGTTCCAGTCGCAACCACGAATGCGACTAATTTGTAGAAATAATAATCTAAAAATAATTAAAAAATTAGGTAGATACGGTTATAATGAACTAAAACATGAAATATTCTAGTGAACGCATTTAGAAGGCAGCTTTTATGAAGGAAAAATGAAGCAGGGCCGTATTTATACTAAATTTTAAAGGGGGGTGTTAATGTTAAAATTTAATGTTTTTGTTGTAGTTTTGAACATCTTTTTTTGTTTTCTTTCTAATTTATTTACGGTTACAGTCAAACTGCCTGAACTTGAGTAATTGATAACTAATTTCGGGGGAGGGGGGTTCTAATAACTCCCCCCTCCTTAAATACGGCCTTTCATAATATGAAGAAATCAAGGAAAGAGATTATGGATCATAAATTGACACAGTATAAAGCTGTAAAAGGAATAATAATAGACCAAAAGCAGATTTTCCACCAAAGCTGTTCGCACCGAACCATCTTTGCGCCAAAGCGATCGCGCCGTAAATCACGATATCAGTAGCTTTAGAAACTCTCAGAAACAGATGATAGTAGAAGACTTAATTTGTATTTGCATAATAATTTGGATCAAAATCATATTTTTTTATTGAAAGAGCATTCAAAATCAAGTTATGACTTATGAGCATTTGAAAAAAAAATTATATTTCAAGAACGGATGGTGAAAAGCATTTGAAAATAATCAAGAATGCGTTTTTCAGCGGTTTCAAACACATAATTGAAAAAATTGAAAGGGGTCACCTAAAATAGTGGCCGATTTGGCGTGGAATGCCCCATATATAAAATATTAATTTAAAAAATTCATATTTCAAAATATTTAATTTCTAAAAAAATTTAGATTCTAAAAAGAAATGATATTCGAAAATTTAGCAATACGTGACGTCACAATTTTGGAAACCCCCTTCCCCTCTCCTTACAAATGGTTACGAGGGAGGGTACGAATACCCCCCCCCCGCCCCTCTATATATGACGTAATTTATGAATGATCATCTACTTATTTACTCTTATTATCAACATATTAAGTGTTAAAAATTCTTATTTTATTTCAAAATTTGCGTTCGAAAAGAAAAAGAAGCAAGCATTTTTGTGAAGCTACCAAAAGAAGCTGCTAGAAAAAAGCCAATTTGGTTATATTTATTTAATTCAAATAGACTTTCACCTGCTGAAAAAAAGTTACTTATTGTAGTAATACATACAACTATTTAAAAAATATAAATTTTTAAAATAATTTTTTTCTTTAATTTTATTCAAAAAATATGACTCACCTCGATTGGTTCATTTTAAATTACCAATTTAAAAACACTAGAAGGTTTACGGAATAGGGATAGATCAGTGAGGACCAAATTTTGGGCTAAAAGTTATAATTTTATATTTTTATTTTAGTTATAATTTTTCACGATTTAAGTATTTTAATTAATTGGTATAATTGAACGTCCCAATTAAAACTTCGGATTTTAATTGCGTGTTGCACGAATAGTAGCTATACTGTTTTGTCGGGATTAAAATGTTAGGCTTTTTTTTACACGGCCCGGAATCGGGAAGTATTGTCACGAATAGAAGTCCAAACAACAACAGGTTATGGGCCCATGTCACCATATGTTAAAAATTATAATCGTCAAATTTGCGTACTTTCCAGCGCAATAAAATCCTTTTCTACGTTTCTTCATCTCCGATTATCTACTTTTATCCACCAGGGGAGTACGGGAGATTTTGATAATTTTACTACTAATTTAATTGGAGTATTTTTTTAATCGCTAGAAAATTGAATTTTTTGTTTCTACCTAGCTAGCGCTCGTAAGATATTAGAATTTTCCTTTAAAATCATAAAGCCTAACAAAACTGAATACTTTGCCCCCTCTATATTTGACTCTTCCGGCGCCATTGATTGTACCCTATTAATTTATTATTACCTACTTTTGTCATCTCCCATCCCCTCCCCTTCCAATCTAAAGTTTAGGTAGGCTACTGGAGATTTTTTATTATCATACCGGTTGGCCAATATACTTTTTTTTATTATTAAAATAAATTTTGTATTTATCTAAAACATAAATAAATAATATAAAATTAAAATCTAAATCACAGTGTAAATGTTTTGTCGATTTAATTAAATCGTGGACAGGATCCCCTCACCGGGGGGTCTGGGGAATACCCTCCAGGCAAGCCGATTAAACCTACAATTAGAATAAAGTAATTTTTACTTTTCTTAAAAGTCTCACATGCAAAACTTGCGCTCAGAATAGTATTTTTTAAAATTTTGTTAATTATGATAATTAAGAAATTAAAAATAATAATTGTTATGATTATGCTTATCAGATGTTGGATGAAGCTCTAATTTTATAATACGAATGGTGAAAATTCTATATCTAAATTCAAATTAAGCAAAATCTTCCAGGAAAAAATAATAATGAGCTTAAAATTTTCAAATACCACAGTTACTATTATAGATTTGTACAAAAATAAAAAAATAATTTATATTTCCAAAAGTTTATCATTAATGCAAATAAAGAGATTTGAGTTAGAGCCACCTGGAAAACCCGCTCCTACTCATCAAAGGGAAGTGCGCACTATTGTATTAATTTTGTTTTCTCAACAGCCGCTAGTCACGGAAATTGTGGTTTTCGCGCCAATCGCTATCTAAAGAAAATTAAAATTTACGTATCACAAATATATTTCTATAGGTCCAAAATAATCACGTCATTTTTTAACTTCAAAAAGCACTCTTCATGGAATCATGGACCAAAAACTTTTTTGTGTCTTCAATTTTTTGTAGTGTTATATTTTTTTGAAGTTTTCAATTACGAAAACTTCGTAAAACTATACAAGGAAAAGTCGGAAGCAATCTGTTGTGCTGGGTAATGGTGTATACAAACGTTTTATTTTTAAAAATAAAAAGGCAAAAATTGTAGTTCTAGTCGTTTCTACGGTAACTGTGAGTGTTACAACTCGTATACCACAGGTCCATCCCATGGACCCGGTTTTTATCTCATAAATACTAATCATATATTTAATAATCAGCTTATTTATTTCAACTTCTTGCGACATTACGTCGTTTTTATTCTCATTAATAGGCGAGTTTATTAAAGTTCTACCCATACTTTTGTCCGAGAAACTGCGAACTACAACAAATACTGTAGCTGGAATGTTTGTATATATGAAATACTTTTGTAATTGACGATAGCAGTATGTGATACTTTGTACAATTTAATTTTCATTTAAATCTATCCTAAGGTTAATTTTAGTAATAATTCAGAATTTGAAAATAATTTCTTAAGAAAATTCTAGAAGCATCTTATAATAAAAAAAATTTTGACTTCGTTGGTATTGGATCACGAGAATCGATATTAGCATGTCGAGTTTCTCAAAAACAACCGTCTCGGAAAGTTTCGACAACCGTCGGAATTAAATCATTGTTTACACCTTAAAAATGTATTTAAAAAAAATTATCTTACCTATGCGTAATTTCATATCCGGAAATTTTACCATAATTTTCTGTCATAAATGTAACGCAAAATTCATTAACTTTGCATTGTTTTGTAACCAAAAGCGAACTATTAATTAATTGAGCTATGCAAAAATCGGAAGAACTCTCATTAAAATATCTTGGCGACTTCATGTAATTTTCAAAAGCATCGCACCTTTTCAGATCGTCGACAAATTTCAAACGGCCCTGGATGAGAATAGTTTTTCTTTTCCAAAGTTTAGGATCTAATATATATTTCGCAACTACAACACGAAAAGTTAAAAAATCCGCACCAATAGAAAAATAAAATACTTACATAATTTGTAATCGACGTTCAAATCTTTTTCCAAAATTCTCGATTCCGTTAATATGCGATTAGCTTTTTTATTTATACTTTCAAATAAAAGTTGATTATTAGTGCTTTCAAGCTGAGCTGGAAAAGTTTGAATTTTATCCAAATTTTAGGATCTTAGGGTCGATAAGTCAACAAACTTCACCTTTTACGAAAACCACCCCAAATAATCCATCCAAATTAAATTTGTCTTTATTGATGTAAATGTAATCCAACGTTCTTTGGAGGGCGAAACGGATTCGAAAAAATAATTCTTCATTTTGAATTTGATGTGCGGATGAGAACCACAAGTGGAGTAAAATGATTGCCACCGACGTTGTAGATCTAAACATAACTAAATAAAATTTGTGTTTGGGATTTGTTTTTATATTAAAGTCTCCACCAGCGGGTTTATTAAAAGATTAAAACCAAAGTCGACTCGTTAAAGTGTTTTTCCAAAAAACTCTTCTAATTTATTATATTGCGGATATAATCAATTGATTAGGCATATGAAAATTGAATTCGATTTAATTTAATTAATTGAAATAGAGGAGATGTTGATTTAAATTAACGTAGAAGACGTTTTCTGTAAATACCAGATGCACCTACGCCTATGTTTCTGAGATCTTATTTAGCATTCGGTTTGGATTTCGCTAAATAAATATTAAAAATGTGTCTTTAATTTTAATTTGTCAGTATAAGAACGCCTAGAGTGACATCAATTTTAATTATATTTTCTGAATTGAAAAACATTGGTTTTTAATGTAAATTAAAGATTATTTCTTCGTGTCGTCGGAAGATTAAATGCGATTTCTGTAATTTAGTTTATTTTTATCAAAAATAACAATTTATTTCCATCATTTAATGTTGCCGGCAGTAAAGTAAAACAATTGCTTTCAAAGAAGCATTTAATATGACAATTGAATGACAATTTTGAATGTTTTTTTCTTCACATTCTTTTTTTTTTCATCTTCAATTCTACAATAAAAATTTGATACATTTTATTTCTTTAAAGATAAAAATTTTGAAAAAAACCGCAAATTTTCATAAATAATATGGTTATATGTTTTTGGTGGGACCCCTACCTTTTGAGGAATTCCCAAAAAGCGCGCGTTGAAATTAACTTTTACGTGAAGCCGAAAAAACAAAACTTTAAAAATGCATCTCTCAGTCAAATTAAATCCCCGTTGAGACACCACTGTTTTATCAGTCTTTGACCTTTAAAATCTGTATATCAACCTGTAGGCACTGTAGGTTTCATTTGTAGATAAAGTTTTACTTATTGAATAATAGAAAAAATATATTATGGAAATTGTATTTACCGGTAAACGAGCTTTAGTCACGGGAGCTACCAAAGGTAATTTTAAAATATTTCATTTATTCATAAATTGTAGATAACAATCAATTACATAAACTATTAATTTACATGTCTTATTATTATTGATATGTTATGTACAGGGTATGTAAAATATTTTTACAAACACAAAATTGAATTATTACATTTTTAGGTATTGGACGAGAAATTGCAAAGCAGTTATCAAAATGCGGAGCAAAAGTTTTGGCCATTGGGAGATCTCAAGAGCTATTGGGTTAGTTGTAAAATAAATCGGAAGAACTCATAAAAAATATTAACATTTTTTTAAATAAATTTTTAGATTCTTTAAAGGCAGAAGATTCTTCAATAGAAGTCCTAGCAGTAGACCTTTCTGATTGGGATAAAACTAGGACCGCTCTCAAAGACGTACACGATATTGATATTTTGGTTAATAACGCAGCAATTGCTATTTTGGAACCATTATCGGAAATCACAGAGGGTCACATTGACGAGTATGCAAATTTACGTTATACATTTTTTTTCCAAAATTAAATTGTTACTTTACAGATCCTTCAATATTAATGTGAAAACTACAATCAATCTTACGCAGTTTGTGTCTACTCGGCTCAAACTCAAGAAGAAGGGTGGTTCCATAGTAAATATATCATCTCAAGCATCGTCCGCTGGATTAGAAAACCACGCAGTTTACTGTGCAACCAAAGGAGCAATGGATGCTTTTACCAGGGCAGCAGCATTAGAATTGGGTCCTTATAATATTAGGGTAAACTGTGTTAATCCCACCGTTATAATGACTGACATGGGACGTCTGGGATGGTCTGACCCAGCCAAAGCTGATCCAATGAAAGCAAAAATTCCTTTAAGGAGGTAACCCTATCTAACATACGGTGTAATATTTAAAAATATACTTTTGAATTGCATTGCAGATTTGGGGAAGTACATGAAGTTGTAGACACCGTTCTTTTCTTGCTAAGTGATAGAGCCAGTATGATTACCGGCACTTGTTTGCCGATTGATGGAGGATATTTAGCTGTATAATTATGATAAAATAAATAAATTTTTATTATAGTTTTTATAAAGTAATTAGAATTAGCAGAACGGAGATGTTCTCTATTTCTTAAAAAACTCAGAATAATAATTCACTGATTTTATTCTGTTTGATTGTTATGGTACTGCTTGAAATCCTTAATATTTCGAATTCAAAACTTCCTGAGGTATTTTGATTGCGGTTATATTTTGATAATTCAAAATGAAACATTCTAACCTCACAAAATTGAAGTAGCGATCTTTCAAAAATTTAATTCTAAACATTGAAATTGCAAATTTTCAATGATTCAGAAAAACTAATTCCCGATGCACTTTTCATGACCGGTGCTGTACAATACAAATTTGGAGTGGAAAATTGTGATTTTGTAGTGAGCGCATTAAAAATTTAAAATGTTACTAATAATTTATAATTTTATAAATTGGAAATTAGCTTAAATACCTCGAAAGCTTGCCGAATACCAAACTTCGTTCAAAATATAATATTTTTGAAAAGTAAAGTGAACAAAACGTGGAAAATAATTATTTTACTCTGAATTTTTACCAATATAAAACTGAAGGAGGCGCGAAAGTTTGACGCACCCGTGGTGCCATCTAAATCTTCGCACGCTGTCTGCTGTTGTTTCTAACCTCAATCGCTTGGATATTAAAAAACTTAATATTTTGCGATGGTAAGTTTACTAATTTTTCACGTTTTAACATTTTATGATTCCTTATGACTTTATAGGGTATCGATATCGATCACAAGTACGATCGGAAAGTGCGGAGAACCGAACCCAAAAGCCAAGATGTGTATCTTCGACTTCTGGTTAAAGTAAATCTTTGTTTTTTATTGTACCAATTGATTTCTTATTTTATCGAATTCGTAGTTGTACCGTTTCTTGGCACGTCGTACACATTCGACTTTCAACAAAGTCGTTCTGAAACGAATGTTTATGAGTAAAATCAATCGGCCTCCAATTTCACTGTCACGTATTGTCCGTAATATGAAGAAACCTGGTCGCGAAGGACATATTGCAGTCATCGTAGGAAGCGTAACTGATGACCAACGTATATGGGATGTACCCAAATTGACTATCTGTGCTTTACGTGTCACCGAAAAAGCTCGGGGAAGAATTTTGCAAGCTGGTAAGAAATTTTTACTTGGAAGTGGTCTTGATTGCTACATTTAAATTTTATAGGAGGTGAAGTGATTACATTCGATCAATTAGCCTTGCGAACCCCGACAGGTAAGAAGACTGTTTTGATGCAAGGAAGACGCAATGCCAGAGAATCGGTGAAACACTTTGGACTTGCACCTGGTGTACCACATTCACACACCAAACCGTTTGTTCGCTCTAAGGGAAGAAAGTTTGAACGTGCTCGTGGTCGCAGGCGTTCATGTGGTTACAAGAAATAAGTTGTAAATTGACATAAATTAAATAAAAACTATTTAATTTTTTAATATAATTTTTTTACACCATCGTGCATAATACTTCTCCTCTATGGGAAAGTGTGAACTGATTGTCGTTTTAAATTTTGACCATCTGAATTTTTCAGTTTATTTCAAACGTGACGCGTATAATAGTGGATTTTGATTGGCTGCACTTCATTGTACCGTCAGCTTTCACTTTTCTAACCTTCAATTTTGTGTGACAATTTGTCAACAATGGGTTAATGTTTTTAAATGTTTTAATGTAATGGGCTAATATGAGTGGAGACGGAAGTAAAAATGACGTCTTGGATATTTTCAAACAGATATCGAGCAAATTAAAGAAGTAAGTCACTAAAATAATCTCTCTGAAAACTCAACATATTTTTTAGACGTTTTCTACGCAAACCTAATGTGACCGAAGCATGTGAATCTTTTACTTCCTTGGGACAACATTGCGAGAATATTGAAATGCCCGCTTATGCTGGCATGTGTTTTATTGCAGCTGCTCGGTGTGAAGGTTCAATAGGAAACATTCCCGGAGAAGTCGTGTGTTTGATTAGATCTGCTAGAAATTTTATTTCCTCTGAACTGAAAAACAAAAATTTGGGATGCCAAAGTGTGGCTAATGAAAATTTACAAGTAAGTAAATTGATCCAAGTCTTTATTTCATTTCTATTTACCAGTTGAATTGAGTTGACCCTGTGTTAATTTAATTTTACCTGAGTTTTATACAGCTGCATCAGTACATTTTAATTTTAAGTGATTCTCAAATACAGGCTTTGCGGACCCATGGTTTTTCGACATTAATGCTTACATTTATTATTAAATCAGTAAACAAACTTATAAAGTTGTTGGAAATATCCAATCGTGCATGAAAATATTAAAGGTGCAAAAAATACAGAAGCACCAAATATTTAATTCATAGAACTAATTTACTTTTTTCATGAAAACCGGAACCTAGGTTTGGAAAAGACTCGCTTGTTATATTATTTTACTCTTTATTAGGACTACAAAAGAAAACTATTAAAATATAGAAGATAAAATTGTAAAAACTATTTCGAATTGTAGATTTTTCTTTTCCAATATTTTAAGAACATAAAAAAACTAAATCACAAAAAATCAACTTACAAAAAAACTATAAATTGCATAACTTTTAGATCCACTTTTTTTATTTTACAGCAAATATGATCTGGGGGTCCTGCATGGGCTCCTGGACCTGTAATTATTTTAAAGTTCACCGATGCTAGAATCCGAGTCTGGGAGTCTGAATTATTTACTTCCAACTTTACAGTGGCTACGTTTTAGACGACATTAGCCAAATAACATCTCAACCACTTGATAAATGTTTGGCAATATCTTGAGAAGTTTGAGTTATTAGAAAATGGCTTTTCTCAGGACATCTATTTTCTGTAATTTTTTACTTTGTCCGTAACAGTTACTAAATTAAAAGCTTCAGAGCTAATTAAAAGCTTCTTTTAAAATCCATTATGAAATTGGCTATTACTAATTTCACTAATATAATGCAAAAGCAGGTAATGTGATACTTTTGTTGGTTGTAGAAATTACGAAAGTCGAGAAAAATTAAATATATGAAAAGTAAAATAGAACTCGAAACGTTGACAATAAGTTAAAGTATTTTTTTAAAGCTTGCTCGAATTTTCAGGAAAAAGAAAATTTGTTGCATGATTTTGATGAACTACAATACAATAATTACTTTTGGATTAGAATAATAAATAATATTTTTTCTTTCAAGGCTGCTTTGGGATGTTATTCTCATGCCCAAGCAAGATTATCGGAGAATTCGTCTTTAGCTATTGGTATTAATTTGGAAATAGTTGAATCTCTAAGAAAATTAAACCTAAATCAGTATAATGAAATGTATTTAAAAGACGCAATTGAGCTGTCTAATAACTCATTGGATATTCGAATACATTCCCTCGAACTTTTGGCTATGGATTATATCGATAAAGGTAATAAAACATTTAACCTGATGTTAAATTGTGTTAAAGCGATTTGATGTGTTGCAGGTGATTATACAAACGCCTTGGACGTGTTTACGGAAATAACAAACATTTTAGAAACTGTCCCTTTGAATGGATCAAGATCTGATATTTTACTGAACTGCGAAATATTTCGTGTATTTTTATTGCTTATTATAAAACCAACGCCCCAAAGATTGGCACCACATTTTGCAAAATTATTGGAAATATTTACGTGGGGCGATAAAAACGACGTCAGACTTAAAAGTAAATAAAAGCTGCTATTGATTTTCTGTAAATAAAATGCTTTTAATTTCAGGGTGTTGCATGTCGGAGGAATTATTTTTATTATTACAATCCTTGGTCATAACTTGTCAGTCGATGGATATTAGTAGTTTAACATATTTGGAAGACAGCTTGTGGTCGCACATTACAATTGAACAAAAAGATCTCTTGCGCGGTTTGGTACTTACTTATTCTTAAGAATCACTTAATTTATTGTCCTTTGTCGTATTTTGTTATTTTTACCCAAATAAAAATTTTAATTTGTTATTTATTTGTAACTACTTCTGTGAACCACCCTGTATGAAGCACTGCAATCACTTATTGATTTTTCTAAATATATTTAGTACAGATGGTGATAGCTTAGATGATAAGACGTAAAATTATTTCCATTTATTTGTAAACAAAACAAGTGAACTATTTTTATAAGATACCTTTTTAAAATGAGCAAATCGGTGAGCAGAACTTCGTCAATTAGTTCGATTGATTTTTTTGAGTTGTCTCCACTTCAAGAAGCTGCACATAAAGGAAATATTCAGGAAGTCAAGTAAATTTATGATTTATACTATAATTTACTGTTAAAATTGGTAATTTTAGGTACTTGATTGATTCCGGTGTCGATCTCGATCTTGGACCTAACACGGCTCTACATTTGGCGTTACGAAAGAGGCACACAGATATTGCTTTGTTACTTTTAGATGTTGGCAGTGATTTTGAATTGAGAGATTACGTAAGTTCTTGTGTCTATCGCCCCACCCGGACTTGAAAATTTTTTTTCCACAAAAATTCTTAAAATTGAAATTTTTGTTTTGTTCATTTTTTATACTTATTAGTTCAGGTGGCAGATCAAAATTTTGTTTTAATTTTGTCAATTATTATTATAAACCAAAATCTGGTTTTCTGCAGTAACTCATTTTATTTTCATCTTACACACAAAACGGTGGTATACAAAATGGAAAACTAATTAAATTGTTTATAACAGAAGTTTTATTTATGCATAGTTTTCTAATATTGACAAAAATATTAATGGGCACGTAATCGTATTTCTGCATTTAATTAAGGATTAATTAATTAAAAACTAGATTGTGGTAGTATTTAATTTACAAAATTACAGATAGTTTCCAACTCTTGGGAATAATCACATATTTATGTGTTTTTCCATACTTCGGACCAAACTTCCTCGAAAAAACTCATATGTGAGTTGTTTTGCCTCGTTAAATTCTTCAGTTTTCATTTTAGCAAGAAGATTGCCCAATTCACATTGCTTGTGCTTTTGGTTTGCTCAATGTTGTCCACACTCTGTGCGCGCTGGGCTGTCGTGTGGAAGTCTCGAATGCTAAAGGTTTGTATCCTCTTCATTTAGCTGCAAGATATGGTCACATAAATGTCGTAAGGTACTACGGACCGTGACCACCAAAATTCTTTTTTAAAGTAATTCAATTTTAGATGTTTATGTGTTGCCGGTTGCAATTTGGATGTGAGAAATTCCGATAATATTCGTGCAGATATTACCGCGTTAAAACATGGCCACAACGATATCGCCGAATTGTTAGATAAATTACGTGTCACCGGCCAGCGCGATTCTTTATCCAGACAATTAGTGCCAACATCAAAACCAGCTTCAAAACTTGTACTCCGAGTACTTGGTAACTGTGGAGTTGGAAAAACAGCTTTAATTAAATCACTCGGAGCTGGACTCTTCAGTTCTTTGTTTAGAAAATCTAGTTCATTGCAGAGTAACAAATGTAAGTACTAATAATTTTTTACAAAATAAAAAGTTTTTGCAACGTTTTCTGTTAGCAAGACCTTCTTCACCTATCAACACCAATATTGAAATGGATGTAACGTCCAGGCAAAACTCACTGACGTTTGAATGTACCGCAGACTACGAAAGCACAAGAGGAATTCATGTTAAGAACGTGAGTTGATTCAATTATAGTTTATGTAAGTTTTTATTTTCTCTTTTATTTTTTTTAGTTAGACATTGCCAGTGTGGGTGAAGTAACCACCATAGAATTCTCCGGGCAAGAAAATTACTTTCCCGTTTATCATCACTTTTTAAAACCAAATCCACATTCGTTAACTTTAATTTTATTCAACTTAGAAGACAGTGCGGTAATTCAAACTAAACAAGCTTGTTATTGGATTAATTTTTTGATGGCGAGAGAAACGTCTGATCTACCATCAGGTAAGCAAAGTTTTATATACCGGAATAAAATACTTACTTAATTTTCAGCAAAATGTGGAAAAATTTTATTAGTTGCCACACACGTGGACACAAGTAGAGCTGTGAAAACTCAAACAGGAGAATGGATATGTTCCGATGCTCAAAAATTGATGGAAAATATAGAAAATTTGATTCCAGATGTTCCAAATTTAAATCCAACTGTTGCTGTGATGGATTGCAATGTTCCTGCGTCTTACGCTTTTAAGCAAATTAAAACTGTACTCTTAAATTTAAAACAAGACAGCTCAAAAAAAACTATTGGTACATGGACTGGATTATTAGAATCAACCCTTTCTTGGTTGACAAATTTGAGAAAAGATTTTGAACAATTTCCTGTACTTCCCAGAGAAATGTTTTATAATTTATTACGAAATCAAGTTAATTTATTGGCTTCCGATGAAAATATTACAGAACTCTTGCTGCAACTACATAATATGGGGGAAGTAAGTCTTTCTCTGTAGCTATGCTTTGTAAGGAACAACATGCGTTGCAGGCAGGATCTCTGCGCAGTGTCGTTCCGTTGTGATTTGTATTCGTTTTTTAGTAGAATCATTTACAGGTATTTTGCATTCAAAATTGGATAATAATTTCATTTCCATGGCTGGGTTTTAATTTAATTGGTGAACTTTTCTCAACTGAATTTTTATCCAGTGTTCGCCCAACAGGAGTTTACACTTCGGAAGATTTTCAAGCTTGCTTCAATCATTGTGATGCTTTAGGAACTTTGGATTTACTGGAAGCGTTTGGATTGTGCATTCAGGTTAGTAAAATTATTGTAATTAAATTTCACATAAAAACAGTTGAAAATTTTTGATTAGTGCGAAGTTGATGGTGAAATTGAATACGAATTTCCAATTTATAATCACACAGAAACTTTGCCTGGTTTATGGGATGCTTCCGATCCTAGGTATAGAACAACAGGTGCTTGTCATGGGGGAGTTCGACTTTTTTCACCTCCACAAAGTTCTTATATGTTTAACTCGATATTTTCTCACGTTCAAGTACGTAGCTTACCTTTGTTTTGTATTCAAATCTAAATGCCGGGGTTCTAGATTGAATTGCGTCGAGCAACATTAGAAAATTTTAGTAATAATGACAACGATACTGACCTGTATCAATGGTATCATGGTTCTAAACTCTGCACAATCACCTTAGAAACCCTAATCACGTTAGAACAAGATGAAAATAGCGAACAGTATATTGAAATTAAAATTAGAGGACCGAGACAATCATCTCAATATTGTTTTTATTTCTTTAAAAATATTTTAGAAACTGTGATTGACGTAAGTATTAAATTTTGTCTTGTTAACAACTTACGATGCGCAATGAATACTTTTTAGGCAATTGAAGGAATATGTCCAGGGCTAATGATCGAACGACATGTTTTAAGTGCTCAACAATTACGGATCCACTCGGACGTGACCCACTGTTACCCATCTGATGTGCTATTTACGACTATGCTTGAAAGTGAATCAACTTTAGATGTCACTTTATGCAATGGAATCACTGAAAAGCAAGAAAGTTTGGTACAACTAATATTATTTGGTTCGTACTCAACATAACACCGAGGATTGTAGTGGATAACATCACATTTTTTATTCCGTTGCAGATGATGTGGAATTAGCTACCAACATTCAGTGGGGTTGTGCACTTAAAGTTTTTAATCTACCGATGCCAACTAAACTTAAACTTGGACGTTTGTTAGATCCTCCGGACCCTCATGGTAAAGATTGGTGTCTTTTAGCTGTAAAACTTGGAATAGATCCAGAAACAGTCGTGTCTTTAGAATCAAAATTTTCTAGTTTTACCGTACGGTTACTTACGGTAGCCGATTGTACCATAGGTGAGATATAAACAAAATTTATCAAATCATTTAAAAAAACTGCTTATTTTATTTTGTAGGTGCTTTAATTTCAAGTTTGCAAGAATTAGGTAGAAGTGAAGTTGCTGAAATTGTATTACGTTCAGCTCCACTACAGAAAGTTATAGAACAAGTTGATATATAAAAAAAAATCATTTATAACCAGCTTTTGTGCCGTCCTTGATGAAATCACAAAATTAAACGTCTTTGCAGAAAATTACAACGAAATTACATGATATCTGAATATATATTCATAAATTTATGAATTTCTATTTTTATAATAAGGTAATTTGTGATTAATGTACAACATAATATACGTACAAATTATTTTCAGTATTCATATGTGATATTTTACTTTTTTATGTACTTACGAACCTCATTATACCCATGTAAAATTTTATTGCCAATTTTCAATGTAAAAAACTAATAATTAAAATTTACTGTTACACAATCTTTGTTATTTGAGGTTTCCGACGCTTCCTTTTTCTTAGCTATGGAGTGGTGAAAGAAAATGCGGTATGGGAAATTTAAATCTTCGTAAACCACCCTGTACATATAAATAAAAAAATTGTTGGTAACTCTACATAATTAGTTACGTTTTGGTTGGCAATAAACAAATAAGTGTGATTTTTGAACACGAGTTATAACCTCAAAAAATAACCTAAGAATATTTGACTTTTAAATAAAAATACAAATAAGAAATGGAAGAATTTAAAGGGCCGTCTCTCTCCAATTTGAGAGATTTTGGCGCAATACCCAAAGAACATAGTGAAGTAAGAAATCTTTCCATTTTTTTTCAAAATTTATCTTACATATATTTTGCGATTTCTAGCTTTTACAAAGTTTGGGTGCTCCACATGTGCAAAGTTTTAATTATATGACGGATAGAGGTCTGGATCAAATTTGTAAGAATTTAATTCCGGTCGAATTTGCAATAAGTACTGGTGATCGTTACAAGATCAGTTTTGACGAATTGAGTCTCGAAGCGCCCCATCTACCTGGTACTACACTGGGTGTACGAGAACGACGAATTTTTCCAACAGAATGTCGTGAGGGACGGAACACATACAAAGGAAAACTAACTGCAAACGTTAGTGTAACCATCAATGACGTAACACATAATTTTTTAAAAGACATGGGTGAGGTGCCGATTATGATTAGGGTAAGTTGAAATCATTTTCTTGTTTTAACTGGTATTCTGAAGATGAGTTTTATATTTTTAGTCAAATCGTTGTCACTTGCATGGTCTGACACCGAAGGAGTTAGTGAAGCGCAACGAACATGAAAACGAATGGGGTGGTTACTTTATTGTTTCGGGCAATCATCGATTAATCAGATTGCTGCAACAAACGCGGCGAAATTATCCAATTGCAATTCAACGGAAAGTTTGGAAAGCAAAAGAAAAATTGTTTTCTGAATTTGGTGTTAAAATTCGTTGCGTTACAGATGATCAAACTACTGTGGTGAGTATACTTGGGGTGTAGTTAATTTAAATGATGACTTTTGTGGTTAGGACAACACGTTACATTTCGTCACCGATGGTACCGCAAAGTTAACTATCAGTATAAACAAAAGGCAATATTTGATTCCAATTATGTTAATAATCAAATCATTGGGACGATTTACCGATCACTACATCTATGAAATGCTCATACGTGGACACGAGGACAATTTACATTTTAAAGAGTAAGTTTAGTTTTGAATTGTGCGGAAATACTGGGAAATTTACAAGCTTTGTTACGTTTTCAAATATCAATAACTTCTACAAAAGTTTTCTCAGCTTTCTAGACAGACAGGTTTCTCACTCGTCTGGGAAAGGAAGTCAGATAATTTTGTCAAGAAATTTTTAAGTGAAAGTCAGGGAAATTTCTTGAAACTTAGAAGAACAAATAATTGAAAAAAAATTTAATGCTTGAAAAGTCAAGGAAAAGCTTCAATTTTAGTGAGGGAATTTATTTTGAAAAATGAGTAGGAACCCTGAAGGGTGATAAACAATGCAAACGTTGTTAACATGACGAAATACAGCTGTCCCTCGATAATCCGACACTTTTTAATCCGACGTACTCGGTAGTCCGACGCGCTGCCGGCAGCAACATGTATCTCCCTCCCTCCACATATTGTATATTTTATTTAAATTTCTTTCCGTATTTCTTTTAAAAACTTGCATGTACTGTCATTTTGTATCCTGGTATTAATAAATTACATGTACCTTTACTGTTTCTTCCTTTTCTTTTTTAACTTCATTGTGTTCAAACGCATTAAGAATAAAACATCTTTGATAATATGACATTTTTGGTAATCCGACATTTTCGGTAATCCGACACTCTCTCGGTCCCTTAACTGTCGGATTATCGAGGGACAGCTGTATTTCTAAATTCAGTTTTCAGCAGTTGTTCAAGCAGTTGAAAAGTTAAATTTTTAAACTATTGAAGATCGGAACAAAATTCTTAATGAATTTTAAATAACTACAAATAAGGTAGATTTTTTAACTCTAATATTAAACGTGAATTATTCTACTATCGATCAGAGATTATTTGCAACGAAGATTTACAGTTTAGTAATTTAGAAATTTTACAGTTGAGACAGTTTGAACTTGCAAGTGAATTTTTTTGCCAAGTTCAAACTAACCTGTAAAAACAAATGAATTTGGCCATATCATTTATGCCATTTAGTTAAAACACATTTTAAAGTTTATAAAAGTTGCAATTTGTTTCAGAAAATTTTGTGGGAAGCTAACAATCTCATTTTATTAATTTCAGTTGTATGTTAACCATGTTGAGAAGAATTCACGAAGTTGGGCTACACACAAACTTACAGTGTAAAACGTTTTTGGGTGAAAAGTTTCGTACAGTTTTGCGCCAGTGCCCGCCATGGTATACAAATATAGAATTAGCCGATTTCTTACTCAAACAATACATTTTGGTTCATTTAGACAACAATGAAGATAAAGTTGATATGTTGGTGTTCATGATTCAAAAACTATTTGTATTTGCACAAGAAAAGTGCCTCCCGGAAGGCGTGGATGCGCTAATGATGCAAGAAATACTGTTGGGTGGTCATTTGTACATGCAGGTTTTAAAGGAATACCTCCAGAGGTGGCTTCGTATATTTCAAAGAAAAATTTTAGATAAGAAGATAAACATACTTGGTACTCAAGAACTTGCAAAGATTGCGAAATCAGCTGGAGGTGTTGAATATATGGAGAAATTTGTAACGCAAGGTGAACTTTCGAACGACTCTTCTGGATTGGGATTGATGCAATCAAAAGGTCTTACAATACCTTGTGAAAATATTAACATCACTAGGTACATGGCTCATTTTCGCTCAATACACAGAGGTTCATTTTTCATGGAGATGCGTACTACCGAAGCTAGACGTCTTTTGCCTGATGCTTTCGGGTTTGTATGTCCTGTTAACACGCCTGATGGAGCACCATGTGGGTTGTTGAACCATTTAACTTCAAATTGTATAATCACGGATTGCCCTGATCCTGAAAAGATGGAAAAGTTACCACAAATTTTGGGTTCAATTGGTATGGTTTCACTCGAAACTATTCGACATCATCAAAACTACGACATCAAGAATTATTATGTAGTTATGTTGGATGGAAAAATCTGGGGTTACGTTCACCATAGTAAAGCAAACAAAATGATGTTCGCTTTGAGAAAAATGAAGATTGAGGAGGACAACGTTCCCAAAACCTTAGAAATCGCTTTCGTGCCATCTAAATCTGTTCCTGGACAATTTCCTGGTTTATTTTTATTTACGGGACCGGCTCGCTTAATGAGACCTGTTTATAACATTCATGCAAAACAAATCGAACTTATTGGTAGTTTTGAGCAAGTTTATATGGAAATCGCCGTGACTCCCGAAGAAATTTATGACTGTTTGACCACCCGTTACTTGGAATTGAGCAAAACTTCGATGTTTTCTAATTTAGCTCAACTTATTCCCTTGCCAGATTGTAACCAAGCTCCCAGAAACATGTACCAGTGTCAGATGTCGAAACAAACCATGGGGACACCTTTACACACCTGGAGGACACAATCAGAAACCAAAATGTTTAGGCTCCAAACTCCATCTTCGCCCCTATTCCGTCCGGCTCATTACGACCGCATCAAGTTGGACGACTTTGCAGTCGGAACCAATGCTGTTGTAGCAATTATTAGTTACACCGTAAGTTTTGGTTTTATCAGTTACCTTCTCAGTACATTTAATGTTTTATAGGGTTTTGACATGGAAGATGCTCTTATTATAAATAAGGCATCGTTCGAAAGGGGTTTTGGCCACGGTTCAGTATATAAGTCCAAGTGCATTGAATTGGATCACAAAAATTCCTATTTTGAGCGAAATCCTGAAATTGAGAAGTTAGTTGAATTTTTAGATAGCGATGGCCTACCTTTCCTGGGACGAAAAATAACAAAAGGCGAACCTTTTTACTGTTACTATGAGGCACTTGAACATAAATATGTTACCAAAAAATTTGAAGATGCAGAAGAGAGCTACATTGATAACGTTCGTTTAATCGGAAGTGCAAACATCAACGATAAAAGGAAAGCTTGCATTGTGTACAGAGTCCCGGTAAGTAGTTACTTAATTACATCATCATCTAGAATTCATTTCATAAGATAGATTACTTCTTGCATTTTTACACCCCGTGCTGCAACTTTAGTTTTCAACAGCTTTTATCTTAATTTTTTAGCGAAATCCTATGGTTGGAGACAAATTTGCTAGTAGGGCTGGTCAGAAAGGTATCTGTTCATTTTTATATCCTACAGAAGAAATGCCATTTACAACCACTGGTATGGTTCCCGATATTATTTTCAACCCTCACAGTATACCCTCCCGGATGACAATAGCTATGATGATCGAGTTAATGGCTGGTAAATCTGCATCAATTCACGGTCACGTTTACGACGCTACGCCGTTTAAATTTAACGAAAAAAATACTGCAATAGATTATTTTGGAAGGTTGCTTGAAGTAGGTGGTTTTAATTATCATGGAACGGAAACAATGTATTCCGGTATTACTGGAGGTGAAATGAAAGTTTCCATATTTTTTGGTGTTGTCTATTATCAGAGATTGAGGCACATGGTATCAGATAAATGGCAAGCACGATCAATTGGTTTAATAGACGCATTTACGAAACAGCCGATTAAAGGTAGAAAGAGAGGAGGAGGTGTTCGATTTGGAGAGATGGAACGTGATTGTTTGATAAGTCATGGTGCGGCATTTTTACTGCAAGATAGGCTTTTCCATAATTCGGATAAAACAACAGTAAGAAATAGCGGTTAAATGTGAGAAAAAACATTTTTTTATTTTTATTTTACAGATTCTAATTTGTACATCTTGCAAAACGTTAGTGGGCCCTATCAAAACAAATATCGATCAAGAATTTAATATCACTGAGAAGGTGACGTGCAGACTTTGTGATAATGGCGATAATGTGGAATTAATTGAAGTGCCTTACATTTTTAAATTGTTTGTTAATCAAATGTTATCTGTTAATATCAACGTAAAGATTGATTGCAGCAAATTTTAATCAAGCAATACGTTTTTGTAAATTATTATTAACTATTTGTTATTTATTGTAAATAAACTTTAACTTTTTTCATACTTTTAATAACTTGCTTTATCACTCTTAATATGAATGCTACGCCACTGGTAATTGAGTGTCACAGTTTTAGGTTATGTTTATCCAAAGATGCAAGAACACTTGGTTTTAGTTTTCAATTATTCAATACAAAAATTGGTGGGTCTGCCAAGATTAAAGTCGAAGCTTTCGTGTAAAAATGGATTCTTGCAATTCTGATTTTTTACAAAATTATAATGCCGTCTTTGAACATCACGTGGAATGTATTTTAAGGTGTCGATTAATTTTAAACGAAGATATGCAGTTAGTGAGCACATTTTGGAAGCCGTCAGTATTAAAGAATAGAGAAAAATTTAAATATTCTTTAAAATTACCCTGTTGTTTAGCAATTGGATCGCTTGGTTGTCTCACCTTAATCTTGACAGAGAATGTAAGATTTTTATTGATTTCACTCCTACCCGCTTTAATCCCCATCGGTGAGACTTGCAAACAATTCTACTTGACGCGATATTATAAATCGAATTTCAAGAAGCTTATAAATTACGTGACCGAAATTTATACATTAAATAATGATATTATGGACTATTTTCACAAACGTGATAGTTCGATTAAAAATGCTAATATATCTAACGAGTACCTTTCGTTTCTGCTGCAACCAGGAGAAAACTTCCTTCAAATTGCATCTGTCAAGTTAACGAACTTCTTGAAACAACTAAAATCGTGCATGTTAGATATATCTATATTAGTTCCAATATGTGACGACCCATTTAGTTACTTCACCGATTGGAACTTGAATGTTCAGCACTTTGACGATTTTGTTCTTTTAAAAAGCAATTATCAAAAGCTAACTGATTATTACCATTTGATGGTATCAAACTTTTTAAGCTGTATTGGATTAACCCTTTGTGTGCAGTTATGGAAGGACAAATCTTGTAATTTTACCGTTCTATTTAATAAAACTATTCCCGATATTTGTGACGTTTTCGAAGAGACTCTACAAGAAATTAGAAGCGAATTTAATATAGTGAGGTTTACTTTATACGATTCAGAGTGCAAAGCACCTGTGAAACAGGATACCCATAAACTTTTAGTACTTCAGAAACCTATCGATGATGTTTTGAACAATTTACAAATCACCTTTCAAATGGTTCAACAGCTAAAAACTCAAAAGAATCTAAGTTCGTCGGAATTACCAAAATTGTCTCCAAATTTCGAAAAGATAGAGGCACAATTTCATCAATCTGGCGAATCTTTAAGTTCATTAACAAAAACGTTTTATTTCTTGACAAAACAGGAACCAAAGCCAAACATTGTATTGTCTCCACCATCTCCGATTAAAAACAATTTAGTTGTAAACAATATTCGACATGATGATTTACCAGAAGAGCTAGAAGACGAGGAGTACAATTTATCTATTCATGGAAGCGATGATGATGAGCCAAATCCGATTTTGAATGAATATGTGGATCAATGTTCTACCGAACATTTAGAATTGATGTTTGTTGAACTGAAAAAGAAACTCAAGGAGCGTCGAGCTAAAAAAAATGGAGGAGTAATAGAAGAGGAAGTTGATGTTGCAGTTGTACCGCCGGTTCCTCCACCACCGGTTCCACCTCCACGGCCATCACTTGCAAAAGATTCGGATATTCCAAATTCTTCGGGAACCATGCCTGCAATTGATAAAAAGTTTTTGGATTCACTTAAATCGGTTGCTCAAAAATTCAATAGAGCGGAAGAGGTGTTTGGTTCTGATAATTCTGATGAAGACGATATTATAGATGTATCGTAACAGAAAGTAATGCTCAATAAGAAGTATTTGATAACCGTAATTTGTGTGAAGATAACGTAAAATAATGTTGATATAGCAGGAGAGGTAAGTTTCTGCATTGAATAGTAGTTACTGCAAAATTATCTTTTTGATTTTTGTTTGTATAATATTTATTGGGCAATAAAGCAAGATTATTTTATTATTTATAAAATTTTTCATTTCTTTTATTTTCAGATTGTCTCAGTTTGTTTTATATTGTATTTGCACAATCTCCAAAGGTCAGCCAGTTTCGGGAGATACATTGCAGTCGAACTTTGTCAAACAAACGAACATCTAAAGTATCTACCTCTAAGAATATAATAAATTTCCCCGCTAGCCACCTGCTGTTTATTGATATAGAAATTCTAGGTAAATTTTTTCTAAGTAAGTGCTTCGGAGTAGTTACGACTGGTTGGATATTGTATTGTCCACGACAAGACAGTCACCACCACATATAATGAAATAGAACTCTGCGGCACACAATTAGTTAATAATTAACAGTCCCTTGTATTCGTGTGAGGGACTGCGCTTCGTTCCCTCACTCACCGGGTGATTGAACGAAGCCGAAGGCCGAGCAATATTACGGTCAGATTTACCAACTCTCCTTAATAAAATAAAAAATGTATACTTGCCTTGATGAGCACAAGATTTCCTTTTTATAAGCAGGCAATTTTATTAGAATTGCAACACATTGTGCTTGACAGTCACAGAACCGCAATCAACAGTTAATTTTTAGTATGCTAATGAAAATTTTGGAAACGTCAACATTCACAATAATAAAAATAATAGAGAAAAATAAATTAATATTTTTTGAATTGATTAACAGAGGTCGTTATATCTCGCGCAAAATTCAACAGTTTATTCGCGACCTATTGTTTCGCGGAATTTGTTTATTTATTTTAGTTGCTAGTGACATTGGCGACGTTAATTTGAATTTTACGTTACCGGCGTGATCGTTTCTAATCCGACTAAAATAACCGAATTTTCTTATCGCTTAGCAGCGTAAAAGCGACAAATTTGTTTCTATAAAAATCTGCATTTGATTTGCTTATTTTTTTTTGTTGGTTAGTAAATGATACACAAATCACCCAAATGAAAATCATGTTGGACTTTTTAAATTCTTTCAAGGGTTTAGTGAAGTTAGAGAAAGTTCATACAGACAATAATGTGTTCAAAATGCATTACAGGTTTACTGTTGTTATGTTAATCGTGTTTTCTATATTGGTTACTTCGAAGCAATACTTTGGTGATCCTATAAATTGTGATGTTGAAAATGATCGTAGCAAAGTCATCAATACGTACTGTTGGATTCACGGTACCTTTACGATTCAGAGCACGTTAGCCAGTAAGTGAACTTTTTATTTCTATTTTACCTTGATACTAAACTACACTTTTTACTCAGGTGAAGAATTACCAGGATTAGGAAATCGCAATCTGGAAAACGGCGAGGAAGATTCGATTTTCAGTCAGAAATATTACCAGTGGGTATGCATCGTTTTGTGTTTCCAAGCACTTCTATTTTACACTCCCCGTTATTTATGGAAAACTTGGGAAAGTGGCCGTTTACGTTTATTGGTAAAAGACTTCAGCAGTCCCTTGGTTTCGTCAGCTTGGAGTAAAGAAAGTAAGGAACGATTGGTCAGTTACATGCTATCTGGAAAATACAATCACAACTTGTATGCCATTCGATTTGCCGTTTGTGAAATTCTGAATTTACTGAATGTCGTAAGTTAAACTTCCTTCTTTATTTTTAAATTTTCCAATTACCTTTAACCCAATTTTAGATGGGTCAAATTGTTTTAATGGATTGGTTTTTGGGTTACCAATTTTTTGGTTTTGGAATTGCTTTGGCTACATATCAGGATGTCAATCCTATGACAAAAATTTTTCCTAAATTGACCAAGTGCACTTACATGAAGTATGGCCCATCAGGTTCAAAAGAGCTTCGCGATGCTTTATGTGTCCTACCTTTAAATGTTTTAAACGAAAAGTTATTTATTTTTTTGTGGTTCTGGTTTTACTGCTTAACTGTTTTTTCTATTGCTGCAGTCGTATTTAGAATTTGTATTTTATGTGTTTCACGCTTTCGCGTGTACTTACTGATGGCGCAAGCTCGCTACATATCTAGAAAAAATGCCGAAGTTATTGTAAAACGTTTGAGTTTTGGCGATTATTTTATTTTGTATCAACTGGGTAAAAGTTTAAACCCATTGGTTTACAAAGACTTGGTTACTGCCATAGGTAACACACTGATGGATAAAACTACTCTGCCTTATAATCCGGAAGTTGCAATTTCTATTTAAGTGTTGATCTTGAATTTTTATGTTTTGTATTATAATTATTGAAATCTCACACGAGAGTGAAAAATATGTAGTTTATTTTGTTCTTTTCTGATTTAACAGAAAAAATGTTAATTTTGATGGATTTTTACGTTTGATACATTTTTGTACTACTAAAGAAATAAATTGTGCGTTATAAAGTTGTTAAATTGTTTATTCGTATATTACCTTATAAGGTTTTTCAATACATGTCGTTTTCTTAAAACAATATGAGTTTATTAAGTTATTTATATTACAAAAAAAGTCACATTCAACTGTCACTTACAAAAATTAGCCCGAACATCCTCGGCATCCGCAATGGACACACTCAACGATGCGACCCTAAAACAAAATTATACGCTATTAGAATTGTTAAATTAAATTTAAAAATATTAACAAGCTCATTTTCTATAATCTAAACGATTCTTTTTAACACCACGTCAATAAGGTGAGATATTTTGTTATGTAATACCGATTTTTCAAACTGCTTTTCCTCCCTTTTTAGTCCTGAGGATGAAGACATAAAGTCTCCAAAAAGTCAATGAAGTGATTTTGTTTGTTTTATTTAGTCCACTATTATACCCAATATCCTTTTCGCATACTAAAAGTTTATAGTTTGATTCTGGTCGAAATAAAAATTTTATTTGACCGTTTTCTTCGCCTATCACCAAGGTGTAATCTGTTTAGTAACAATCTGAATATGGAACTTCCATGGTTCAGGACCCAAGTTAAGCACTAGGTCAGGCCACAGCGGTGGCTTGATGTGATCGCTAGTTGACGTCATGAGCGGAGATTCTGGGTTCAAACCCCGGACTCGGCAGAATTTCTTAGCTCAGCCCTCTGGCAAACATCAAGCTGTGGATCGAAATACTTATAACTTCCCTTAACAACTCAATGGGAAAACGGGGTACAATAAACCTAGAGCTTCAGTATAAGTGGATCTTGACCACTACCCGTTCCGCAATGATAATAATAATAATAAGCACAAGGTCCCTTATGTGTGACATCGGAGAATTTATTATTCAAAACAAGTGTTTTATTTATTCATGATGTAGCGGAACATTTGCAATTATTTCAAATAAAAATAATAAGTAATTCAACTGATCGGTGCGGTATTAAAAAAAAGTGACCATACATCATCCGACATGAGAACGTTGAAGAAAATTTGTAATTGCTAGCTTCAAATGGCCTTTTGCCATTTTGCCAGGAAAGCTTTTGAATTCTATATTAAGTTAAGTAGTGTTGAAAAATTGTTTTGAAAACTCGACCGTCTTTTTGACGTTTCTTTCCGAACAGAAAATTTAATGGTATATAATAAATTTTAGTCTACGTAAAAAATCAACTCACCTCCTCCAATTTCCCTTTAGGAACACGACAAATACAATTGGTCCCAAAATTCGTATCCCTGGTTTGAATGCATCTAAGGCAGCACAAATTTTCGTAACCTTGTTTTTTCCATTTCGCTATCAGATTTTTATCAGCAATATTTTCGTTCAAACAATACTGGTACAACTCTCGGCTGATAGCTTTACGTCTGTAAAAGAGATCATAAATGTATCGAGACTTTTGATGATGAATTTTAAAAATTGGCCATAGTGATTCTTGTTTTCTCTTCCCTTCGTGCGATTCCGTTTCGGCTAAAAAATTTAATAAATCAAAATAAATTGTAACAATAATTTTTAGGCAAAAACCTTCTCGCATTTTTTGCTCCAGTTCGTCTAAAGTGGGTTCAATTAACTCCCATCCTTCCGGTGGAGGCTTCTTACTTCTTCGTACCTTAGGCATCACGTAAAATTAACTTTATTACGAAAAACTAAAAACTGGATCAAATTTTGATTTTGACTTTTATGTTTTTGCATTCGTGAATGTCAAATTTTTTAGGTTAATGAAGCAGCCGTACCAATCGCAATAATTTTTTCAATGGAAAGAGATTTCACTTGTCAAAAATGATATAATATTGTGACGAGGCGAAGGTTACGGCTTGAAAATCAGTTGATTGGTTCGAAAATGTTTTGAAATGAACTATTTTTTTATTAAAATTCTGTATAATGGTTTTCAAACTTTAATTACGCCGTACCATGTATATGACATTTTAATTGTTTTTCGATGTTGGCAATGATAATATTAATGATGACGGCCATCGATATAAACTGAAATATTCAACTGTGGTTACTGTTGTTTTGGTTAAGTGCGTTGTATACCAATTTTGAGAATTGTTTTTAAAAATTCTAAGGTAGCAATTAGCTAAATATACATACTCATCGACTTTAGTACGTCCTTTTTAATTTAGAAAAATGCCACGAGGTAAACGGCACTTATTATGCAATTACAAAGAAATCATCTAATAATGCAAATTTGCAGGTAAATTTACTAGTCACAAGGGTCGTAGTCGTAAATTTACGAATCCAGAAGAATTAGAACAAGAAAAGAAGAAAGAAGAACAACAGCGAAAGTGGCGACAGCAACACGGAGACAGTAGTAGCGAAGATGAAGAAGCTGCTGGTGATAAAGCAATTAGTGAAGAAGAAGGTGAAGGATCTGAAAGTGAAAGTTCAGATGAAGAAGGTAAAGCGAAAGGTGTATCTAATTTAATCGAAATAGAAAATCCAAATCGAATACAAAAGAAAAATAAAAAATTGACCACCCTAAGTGTTGAAACGCCAATAGAAAAACCTCAATTGTCGCGTCGAGAACGCGAAGAAATTGAGAAACAAAAGGCGCAAGCACATTATCAAAAATTACATGCGGAAGGTAAAACCGAGCAGGCACGTGCGGATTTAGCTCGTTTAGCAATTATAAAACAACAAAGGGAAGAAGCCCAAAAAAGACGAGAACAAGAAAAGAAAGGTAAGGCTGTTTGCGTCTTTTTTTTAAATTTATGCTGATTCTCTTTTTTATGCGTAGTCAAAGAAGATGCGGTTGCACGAAAAACTGCCGAAACACAAAGAGCATTGGGAAAGAAATAGATAAATTATTTAACTTATCGATCGCAATAACTGTGTTTCTCTTTTATTGATAATAATTTTTTAAAGAAATGAAGATATTTTTGTTCTGTCACTTTAGTTTTCCTTTTGTATAATTTTTTAATATTGATTAGTAATTTGTAATTATTAATAAATTGATCAATAAATACTATAAAAACTAAAATTAATTTTGATTCTTTCCCGGTGGTTTACTGATCGAGTAAGAATGTCAAGTATATTTAAGTAATTCAAAATTATCCAACTTTTGGAAAACTGGCAATTTATTGTAAAAACAGATTGTTGAGATGAACAAAGGAACATTCTTATTTTGATTAAAATTTAAAATAATAGAGGGCACTGGCGACCTTATACACTGATTTTGATTATATTGACCCTGAACTCTTCTAAGGTTAGTCCGACACTTGCGATTTTTTGCCGCACGATTGCTCAATCTTGGAAGTACAAATGCCCGCGAAGCGGTGTGCTATACCCGGGCGGCAACTGAATAAATAAAACAAATTTGACTTGTTTAAATTACGAATAAATAATGCAAATCAAAAATATGATTTTTTATATTATTGAAATGTAATATGTCGGGGTCCTCAATTTTCCAAAAAAATCCCTTACAGAACAATACAATTTTATTTTAAAGTTTTGTTCATATTAATTCAAATTTTGTTTTAATGAAATTCTATAAAATGGGAACGTTAATAAATTTTGATATCTTCACTCAGGTGTCCGGCTATCGCTCGATTTTGGCGTTTCTTTAAAATAATATTCTAAATACTTTAAAATTCTTACCATTCAAATGTTATTATTTATCTCATTCCATCTATAATTTTTGTTGTCTTCCAATTTACACTTGTTACGACTTCCGTTTTATTCTTTTCGAAATTACCAAATTACACTCACAATATTTTCTTTCTCTTAAATTCAAATTAAATGCGTTTATATCGCAAACACGATACGAAAACGTCTCCTCCGCTAGTTGGCACCAGATCAACTCACTAGCGGAAATTTCAAAGAGTACAAAAATAAAACAAAATTCAACAAACATAAATTTCTCAAACATACAATTCGAAACTTAAGTTCCTAACCTAACCCTCTTGTACATAAAATCAAATACCTTGAACATACAGGCAGGGATGAGCAAAATACGTGAATACTGAATATTATGTGTAATTAAAATACAAAATACATTGAAAATATTATCGAAACCAAAAAAGAAAAGGCCTGCGTCATTGTTTTCTGAACTTAGAAAAAACAAGACATATAATTTTCGTATATAGTTTAACGTAAGTGGGACAAAGATGCAAATAATGGGTTGTCTTAGGGTACATTTATGTTGGAGCTGTGATAAGTGATAAGAGCGAAGAAATTTCTTAGCTCTAATCGCTGTTCTATGAATCAACATTCGCTTGCGCGCTGCTTCAACATAAACAGTCACATAATACTTAAACGTTTTGCTTTTCTCTGATTCGCTAGTATCGCGGCTTTTAGCGGTTATCACAGCTCCAACATAAACGTACCCTTACAGACAAAAGCTATGAATTTGACTAACGTAGTATGTAGGTATTTGTTTGGTTATTAATGTTTGGTTAATGTTGTGACTTTTTTCCATATTTAGAGAATCAAAACAAACGGAAATTCGTTAGTTCTCGCTTTAATTTTTATATTAATTCTTATGCAATTGAAAGTTTCATCGATATTTTTTTTTTTTTAATTTTGTAGAAAGAATTTCAATATTCTGTTTTTTAAGGAAACAAGGGAGACCAGTTATTTTAAAGGGAGTCCTTAGAGGAATAACAATTGTATATGATCAGAATTCCAAATATTTCCAGGAAATTTTAAAGAATTTTTTTTTAATTTAAAGAATTTTTCAAGAATTCCAACGATTTCTCAGGAATTCCAGTGATTTTTATGGAATTCCAATGATTTACAAGAATTTCAGTGTTTTCTAGGAAATTTCAGTGATATCCAAGGAATTCCAGTGATATAGAAGGAATTCCAACGATTTCTAAGAATTTTAATGATTTCTAAAGAATTTCGGAGATTTCCCGAGAATTTCAAGGATTTCCATTGATTTCCAAGAATTTCGAGTAACTCCAATAATTTCTCACGAATTTTAGTGATTTCTAAGAAATTCCAGTGATTTCCAAGGAATTCTAAAAATGTTAGTGTTTTCCTAGAAATTCCAGATTTCCAAGAAATTGAAGTGATTTCCAGGGAATTCTAAAGAAGTTCAGTGATTTCCAAGGAATTCTATTGATTTTTAAAGATTTCTAGGGAATTTCTAAGAATTCCAGTGATTTCCACAGAATTCAAAAAATTTTATTTTTTTTATATAAAAATTTATTTATTTACAGACAAAGCCTATTTACAACTAAACAATTTTATATAAAAAAAAGAATTAATAAAACAAAACATTAAAACAATTAAGAAGAAGAATTTCAGAGATTTTCAAAGAATTTCAGTGATTTCTAAGAATTCCAGGGAATTCCAAATATTTTCAAAGAATTCCAATTATTTCAAAAAATTGAAGCGATTTCCAAGGAATTCTAGAGATTTCCAAATATTACTATAGATTTCCAAGAATTCCAACGATTTTTCAGAAATTCCAGTGATTTACAAGGAATTCAAGAGATTTCTAAAAAATTTCATTGAATTCCAAAGAATTTCTATGTAAATTCAAGAGAATTCCAGGAATTGAATTGATTTTTAAATTTTAAAGAATTACAGTGATTTCTAGGGAATTCCAAAGAATACCATTGATTTCCAAGGAATTCCAGGAATTTATATAGAAATTCAAGAGAATTCATTCCAGGAATTGAATTGATTTTTAAAGAATTCTAGTGATTTCCAAGTAATTCAAATGATTTCCAGAGATTTCTAGAAACTTCCAGAGGTTCCAATTTCAGAAATTTAATGAGAATTCTAATGATTTTCAGAGAATTCCAAGGATTTCTAAGAAATTCCGGAGAATTCCAAAACATTTGATGAATTCCAAAGAATTTGAGTGATTTTGTGCTCGGAAAATTCCTTCGCGACACGACGAATTATTCGTCCCGCGCGGATGGGATTCCAATTCAGTTCCGCAATAAAAACAATAAATATACAGGGTGATTTAAATAAAATAAATCAAAAGTTTGAATTTAACAACTACGAAATTTATCCAAATTAAAGTTCCCTTAAATTTTATTCGATTTCCGCTTCTGATTTAATGCTATCTCGACAAGTTATGTGTAAATCTTCAATGGAAGCCTTCAATTCTTCAACACTTTTAAAATTTTTTTTAAAAAGATGTCTTCTTCTTTGAAAATCCAATTAAGCAAAACCGAATGACAGTTTTGAGATGTAAAATGAATGAAATTGTAAAATTTAAAATGTCGAGTATTTGAATGATATTTCATGTTTGGAAACTAATATTTGAAATACCAAACGTCGAAAGAACAGAACGCTAGATGACATTTCCTAGAGAATGCTATAATTTGTTGCTTTCGACAGTGTGGAAGTCGTGCGGAAATTGAAAGTTATAGATCATCAAAATAAATTAATTGCTGTCAGTGGTTCCAACATTCAACACCTTTCAACGTTTGCTTTCAAACAGTTCACTGGTTCTCTCAAAAGAGGAGAAAAATAATTAATACCAGTCAACGCTTGATTAGTCTTTCAAATTTTGCCGCGACCTTCGTTTTATCAAAATAAGTTATCTAAAACTTTAAGTTATCAATTCCACTTAGCCAGAAAATCGTTGGCGGTGACAAATTTTTGCCACTTTATTTAATGTTTTAAAGTTGCCCAACAAATTCGTGACATCCTTTATATTGGATTTTGACTCCGGCAGTGTTCGGATAGAAACTTACGATCAAAAACTGAAATCGTCAAAAGGGCAAAACTTAAAAAAGGATTACTTTAAATTGTGCCCAACTGGTTTTTTGTATGCAAAAATATAATAATTGCAGGAGTCGCTCCAGTTTTCGCAACGGTTTTCTCGCGGTTGCCACGGCAACGGGTAGTGATAACCAGCGCCGCGCGTGAAGCGCCAAACAACGTTCAGTTGCCTTGTAATCAAGGTAGTGTGTGGATTGTCATCGAGTAATATTAGATTTCGTATTCGCGTTAAAAATCAAGCACGTATTTATTTAAATAAACAAGAGAATTGCTGGGCTTTGAACTGCTAGTTTGATTGACACCGTTTCGTAGATGAGTGTTTGACGTGTGCCTTAAGAAAGCAAATTAATTTGGTCGCAAATGATTTTTTGCTAATTTTTCGTATCCATTATGATTGGTAAGTGAATTGTTTTGATTAATGTAAATTCATAATTTTGTTTGTCGTTTCTTAAATTGAATTTTTATCAGCAAACTGTCAAACTTTAGGCTTCGTTTCCACAATTGGCGTTATCATGTTGTTCTTTCTTTTGTATTACGAAGGTGGAGAATTTCATTTAAAGCATTGCACGACACCCCTCAAATATCTGGATGGATTTGGGGAATTTATTTAAATTTTAATATCGCGATCATTAATTGAAATTACGACATAATAAATCAAACATTTTATTTCATTCAGCGATTCCTTTGAAATTGAATTCCTCCACGTTGTTAAGAGCAGGCTTACGCTGTTTGCTTTTTATTAGACAAAAACCAAAATCTTACTTGTTTGACTCTAATTAGATCCTCAATTAAAAACTCCCAACAGAGAGACTCGAATCTTGCAAGTGGACTTGGTGTTTTAAAAGGAAATAAATTAAGTGTAACAGTTGAAAATAAGACGATAAGTTTCCAAGAGATTATTTTATCTTTATTATAGACTTTAGTTAAATAAGTGAGTTAGTTTGAAAACTTCCAACTTGTTATTTTTATCGTTTCCGCCAATCAAAAACAATTTTCAAATGTAAAATTAAAATTTTTTATTTTCAATTTCCGACAGGATAAATACTGAATTCATGTATACACGAAAATTTTGTTTTCTTCGGTTTGCAAGTTAACTACTTGGTGATCTAGGAAAATTTACAGATTCAAGGAAACAGAGGAAGTATAGCAAAAATTATTCTAATTTACCAAAACTTTTCAAGCTTGATAATATTTTAAGACTTCCTCTCATGGATATCTTTCGATTTTTCCTTTCAGGCAGTGGCTGGATAGCCGGTACCGGTAAAAATGTTGAGAACCGGTCATCTATTTTCATTTGTCAATATAAACAAAAACGAAACTGCCGACAACTTAAACAGAATACCGGCATTTGATTTGTATTTTTTGGAAATACAATATTCAGGGACGGACTAAAGTATTTTTAATGCTTATAATGCTATCATAATATGCGTAAAAGGTAAAAGAAAAGTGAAGTCGTGGATTTACAGCTATGTCAATTGAGTTTCTTGATGTGTACAACGGCGAATCTTTACCTCGTTGCACGGTTTCCATGGCAAGAGTTGGTTTCTGCCTTGCTTTCATTCTGAAACATGAAAGAGTTATTCATTCGCAATATAGTCCTTAGAATGTTTTTCAAATGCAAATGAAATAATACAAACTTCTCTAATTTACTCAATGGTGATAGTATTTTGTAATCGAAGTTTAAAACTAATTTACGCAAATTACGTCTACACCTATTTACACCTAAAAGAAAACTTGTAACCTTTTCTAAATTGACCAATGAAAAGAGACTTCCGACTCTTAACATTATTACCGGTACCCACTACCTAGGCACTGCCAAAAAATAAAAGACAGATGGGAGGTATTAAGATACTGCTGATATGCTGATAGCTTTATGTCTGATTTACATAAAACATTTACATGTTTTGCACAATCGGATATTTTCTTCAAACAAAAGAAGACTTCTTAAACGACATAAAGTTTATAAAAAAATCAAGCAAAATGTCTGATTTTACAAAAAATGTTATGAGCAACTCAGGCGTTAAGCATATTATATTTCTTTCGGTATCAGATAAAATTCAAAACCTCGATTTTGTCTCGGCCTCAAAATTGCACTTATAGCCTTGATACTTAATATACTATTACTATTTGGTTGAAAATTACAATGGCAAACGATGCTATACCGAAATGAACGCAGAGTCTCATTTCTCAGATCGAAATATTGTATTGGTGGCGTGATAATGCTTGTTACGATGATAACACAAAAAATTAACTATCAGAGCGCTAAATTTCGAATGAATCGCCTGCAGACAACATCGTAGTGGTAATGCTGTCAGAACACGGAGTTAATTATTGTAGGATATATTAGAATTGAAATTAATTTGAAAACAATTTTATAAATTTGCATTATGTTGAATTTTATGTTCTGCGGCTCGTCACCTGCTCCTTGCAGTTTCCTTAAAAAAATTGAAAAAAATCCAGTTAAACATTTTATATAACGTAATTTTCGCTAAGTTATACAGAAAGGTAGCAACTTTACACCCGAACATAGGAAAATAACCAGCTGCGGCGGCTCGCAGTTTGCTATAACAGGGGGGCTACGTTAATTGGATGGACATTTTTACATTAAATTAATGTTATATTAGGTTATGCATGTCGAGTGTGTATTTAAAATTTCCATACTAGAATTTCATATCTTATTAGTATACTGGGGGGTATTTCATATCCTCCAGACCCCCCGGTGCGTACTGTTGCGACCTATAAATGTATTTTATGAAAAGTAAAATAGTGAAAGATTCTCATTTAATAAAAGCAGCATCATCTTCTTGCCCTCACCGAGACTGGGGGGTCTAATACCCCCCCCCGTTCATCAGTAATTACGCCAACTTGTCATTGCTTGCATTGCTTTAATGTTCTGCCGTCTTGGGAGGGCAGCATCCCATCGCTTTATTTTACTCGATTGAACTCCTTTGGGGGGGGATTAAAGTGTCTAGATTTAAAAAAGATACAAATCAAATTTTTTTTTAAAATTAAAACGGTTTACAAGAGGTGATTGGGTATTTTGAAAACATCGCATTTGTCTTAAGTTAGCTCTGATTATTTTTAAAAACTAAAAACTTTTTCATTGGAAAAAGAACCTAAATGGAAAAAAATAGCAATAATATAAAAATATAATATGAAAAAATGTTGAGATCATTCTGCGGGACAGGAATAGTAATTCTGAAAACGTCAAATGCGTCAACTGGAATTCAGAAATCAGAAAAAGTCAAATTTTATTTGAGAATATCAAATTTCATTTGATATGACGTTTTTTGTATTTAATTTGACGCTTTCTGAATATTAGTGACAAATCTGAATTACAGTTTATGATTTCTGAATTATTGATGGAAAAGGTGTAGTACCAAAGGGTTAAAGAGGTAACAATCAAGGGGTAAATATCCCAAAAAGATGTGTACACATGGTTGAAATTATCTTGGAAATCATTGGAATTCCTGAGAATTCTTGGGAAATCATTGGAATTTTTGAAAATTTCTGGTATTCATTGGAAATTCTTGGAATTGTAATTCAGTGAAAATCACTGAAATTCCTTGGAAATCTTTGGAATTCCTTGGAAATCACTAGAAGTTTTTGTAAATCACTGAAATTCTTTGGAAATCTTTTGAATTTCTTGGAAATCTCTGGAAAACCTTGGAAATCACTAGAATTCTTGAAAATCATTGAAATTTCTTGAAAATCACTGGAATTTCTGGGTAATCGTTGGAATTCTTGAAAATCTTTAAAATTCCTTGGAGAACTTTGGAATTTCGAATTTCGTGTACATAAATTTGTTTCGATATTTACCCCCTGGTAAAAGTCACTTTATATTATATTATTTCTAAGAAAACATATAATTTAAATTATATTTTATGCTTTCTCCTATAAGAAATCATATTATAATGTAAATTGACCTTATGGCGGCTGGTCGGATGAGGCACCACCCCCTAAAACATTGAAAGAACACTAAAACAAATTTATTTATTATCTGAAAATGGATATTGCTGAAAGCTTATATTATAATAGAAATTCGTTTTATTGTGCACTTAACCTGCATATCTGTTAAAATATACAATTAATATTATTGCACTGGATCGAATCCGGGGAGAGACTAACCTTTTTTCGGATGGTACGTAAAGCCGACTCCTTGGGTTGATGATTTGCCTTCGCCGACAATTAAAATTCAGGATTCCAGGCACATTTGAGACAAGTTTACCGAGCTATCTCGGACGTAATCAATTAATACGCTCATAGCACTAATAAATAGTGATTTAGGAATACCACCGAGATTGCTGTTGGTAAAAACACAGATCGCAGATCTAACAGAAGAAGAAGGGTTAATAATTTCTATATTTTACTATATTTTAAATACATATATCGTCGCTGTATTGTTATAGCTATTATTTTTAATAGCTTATTCGCCTTTTTTACAAAACAGCGACGATATAATTCCGTGGCGTTAGGGAAGAAGAGGATAAGTAATTTTTGATACTGTTTTGATACTGTTGATTATTAAGCCCTTGTCCCACGGTCAATATTTTCATGATAATTTTGATAAAATCTGTTTTTACCGTGGGGCAGGCTGTTTTGATAAAAATAATGATGAAAATTTTGACCGTGAGATAAGGGCTTTATGGTATAAATAATAAACAACGGTATATTTTAAAACTGATTATAATTATGTATCATCAGAAAAAGATTAGAGACAGAGAAGAAGCAGGACGTGTACACTGGCCAGTATACTGTGGCGATTTTATTAATTAACCCCTCCTGGGTGTACTGTCGTAACATATAGATATATTTATTCTGAAATAACCATAAAGCCATGAAACGGGGGGGGGGGGGGTAATCGTTATTCACTTTACACTATGAAGTGAAAAAGTAAATATAATAGAAAACTACGAGCCGCCGGCACCGCTGCGCTGGGTACAACACGTCATATTGTGATTCTTGTATTTTTCTTTTGGCAATTATTATATTATCTTGCAATTTAAAAACTAATTAGAAAATACTAGCTGCATTTCCAAATAACTTTTAAAATATTACGTAGTGTTATCGTGAGGGATTTATTATACATAGTATGTATTATACAGGGGCATTCATATCTCAAAATTTATATAATTCCTGAAAAATAACCAAACCGCGCGTATCTTTTGATCTTTAGTTTTTCAACACTGTGTTTAACTACATGGTTTTTAAGTCGGTAAATAGCGCATCTTACACAGATTAATTATTGTCCTTAAAAATGAGACAACGGAGTTAAAGTCTAGTTTGAACCTTTGGTTAGAGCTAACCAGACATCATCTGGGTCTAAAGGGCTACAAAATATTTCTGTGTCAAAGTCAAAAAACATCAAGGTTAAGATATCTCACCAGACAAATGTTTTTTTATTGTAAAGGTAAAGGAAGCCCTATAAACTCTTAAGCTGTAGAAGTTTGCTTTGACGGCATGTTCAAACTTTCAAACGTACTCTACCCATCGTCTGCATTGTTTGAAATTCTTACAATTGATTTCAGATTCTTTATGATCTCATGTTGCAGCACTTTATATTTTGATTTTCTCAAGATCATTTGGGATGCCTTCCGAAGCAGCACCCACCACCGTGCAGCAGTAGATCTCTAGTGAATTTTCTTTTTCACATATTATATGCCCGAGCGGATTTTCACGAAAAGTTAAATAATTACCAAAAAAGTTGTCGTTCGATTCCATTTCAGTAATTAATTTTCTGCAGCATTGACTATCGCTAAAGTATCTCTTCTGGGACATTTCATGGATGATCAATTTTAACGCTACTTTTTCAATTATATTTAGTTGTATTGATTACTTTTCGAGGATTACCTTCAATTTGTAATTATTTCAAAAACTATAACGTCGTGTTTAGATTGAATTTTTACAATTCTTAAATCTTTTAGGATATTAGCGTTGCCCTTTCGTACCTTTTGCTAATTTTGTCAGGCAGTTTTCTTGATGCCGATCCATGTCAATTTGCAATTAAAATTATATCTTACTAATTTGAATAATCCCACACAAAACGTCATCCCTCTTTTACGCCAGCATGTTTCTTAGAATTTAAGGACTTATTTACTTAAAATTTAGAGGTACACAAGAAATTGGAAATGCAAATTTTAGATATTCAGATATAGTCGGATAAAATCGATGCCGAGATAATATAAATTAATTGCTAAAGCTAAAAAATTAGTTATTGCTTTAAATAATTAATTTATGTTCGAATGAATGCACCCTTTCGTGTCATTTGTGGTGTACCTATAGCTACGTTCATATTTACATATAATAAAATTAGCCTCGCATCAACTGGGATCTGACAGAAATCTATATGATATTTTATAAATATAGATTACGGAAGCTATATGAGTATAAATACACAGTTTATTTGAATAAATTCAAATTTGAATGTTTTATTTGATCGGTCGGGAATTGAAACTGCAGTAGCTTTTTTTACTTTAAACACAAAATATTTTTTTAAAAAGAAAGATATCTTGTAATAAATTTTTTATTTATTTTATAGCATGAGATATTGTTGCTCTAAGCGCTGATTTTTGGAAGAAATATATGCGCAATAGATCTTGAAAATATAAATATTAAAAATTTTTCAGCCACCCCTTAGGGAGTCCGTGGTACGAAAATGACACTCGGAAAGTTTTTTATAAACGACTTGCGAGCAAAGTGCCGATTCATGATACCATAGAAAAATGTTTTCCACTTTTTTTTTCACAAAATATCCTTATACCCACGTTACTTTATGTTTTAATAAAATGACCCGATGTTATTGACTTTTTTAAATGACAGTAACTGATGATGAGTTTTCCACTTCCAGAACGCACCAAATCCATCGAATCGTTGGTCGTGAAAAAATAACGACAGAATTTGCAGTGGAGGATTTATAAAATTTTATGTAATATCATATCGATAGTTTTCTATATTCATAAAGTGGGATTTTATGGAAAGCTGGATTAGTTTACTATTTCCAAGTTTTTTGTAAGAGTGTTCGATCACACGTAATGCTTTGTCGCTTGAGTTGGGGGATTATTGTTCGAATTTAGATGTGATTAAGGTCGAAGCGTTTGGTCGACGGAAACTTTAAAACGGTTCTTCTTTTCTAGAAATCGGATTGCAAATCTCTAACTCGCCGATTTTCTTTAAATTATTATTTTTTAGAGTTTCCAACGACCTTCGAGTCTGAAAATATCATACCGACATTGTTAACGCTTAGGTAAGGGGATGCAAAATTTAATATTTAAATAAAAAGAAATTAGGTTTTCGTTGCATTCAAGTTCTTTTTTATGAAAATATAGCAGGAATACTTTTTAACCAGTATCGAGTGTTTTCAAGAACGATAAGGATTACTTCAAGTATTTTTCCACTTCTGATGTGATGCCACTACCTCGATGTTCATCTGCCTGTAACCCACATTTTCAATATCTGAAAAGCGTTGTCATATATTTTTATTACTTGAATGCTTTTCAAGAAACAATTCGATCGTTGTAAATTTTTGATAACCAATGTAATATAATTTCTAATTATTAATTTAATATAAATTTTACGTAGGTAACACATTAAGTGATTATTAAAAAGGTTTTTTAAAAATGGAAACCGAAAACCAATGTAGCCACGCTCAAGTGGAAATTCGAGTTGAAAATACATCCGATAATGAGAATGTTAATCGTGACGAAACAATAGTTAACAGAACTACTGGCGATGATAATGTTAACATTACAAATGAATTTGTTGGCAAAGTAACTTCTGATAAAGAAAATTTGCCAAAACATCAAAAGATTACAACGGCAGAGTGTTTGCTCGATGAAAACCAATTAGATAATATGGCGATAATAGACGACGACAAATTTACGCGTGTGGAAGACGCAAAAACCGCAATCCCAGTTCGAGAACAATTAATTGAGGATTGCGTAGACAAAAAATCTGACCGTTTGTCAGATACAAAAGATAATTTGTCACCGGATGATAAATCGAAATTGAAATCAACTGTTGTTGTCGTCGAAGATTTGTCATCTACCAAACAACATTCTGATCCATCGAAGGATGTTTTCACTAATGCCGAATCTATGCAGCCTACGAGTACCGACACGCAACAAAATTATTCCGACAAAAATGTCGAGGAGTCTGTAAATAACGCACGATCGGATTTGATAAAAATAGAAAACGATTCTAATCAAACAAAAGACTTTCAGACCGCAACCAAAGTATCGGAAACCGATTCTTTAATATTAACTGCCGACGATGAATTGGAAACCGAAATGACGATGACCGATAAGAACGACAAACTGCAAAATGAAAAATCAGAGATGGATAACTCAACTTGCAAATCTTTGAAACTTTCCGAGCCCGTTAGTGACGACTTCAACGAAATTGATGTAAATGGGGGAAATGATAGAGAATGCAATTTGAATAACGACGAAAATTTAACGGCACTCACAAATACAAACAGAACCGATTTTTCCGATGATAATAATGTCGAAAAAATTTCCAACGACAGCAAAATTATTAAAAACGACAAAAATAATTCGAAAAAACTCGGCGAGGACAGCGCCAGAAAGTCGAAAATTGTTTGGATATCGAATATTTCGAGCTCTGCAAAGGCTGCGGATTTAAAGCAGTTTGTCTCGAAAGTCGGTAAAGTTGTTACCGCCAAAGTGGTAACAGATGGTAAAAATTGCTATGGTTACATCGTCATGAACTCCATCGAAGCTGCAACGGAGTGCATAAAAACGTTAAATAACGATTATTTTAAAAATCATAAAATTTGTGTTTCGTTCACACGGCCATGCTCGGGTACCTCCAATAATAAAAACGTTGAAATAGAAAAATCAAAGTTGGTGAAGAGACGCGAGAGTCACAAGTTAGGCTTAATCAAGGAAAGCGAGAGCAAGACGTCTAAACGTATATGCCCTTCGCGAACTCTTAAGAGGAGATCGAAATCTACGAGCAACTCGTGGTCCAGCAGAATTAGGCGTCGAAGCAGTGTCGATCCTTTGACAACAAAATATAAAAGTTGCCGTGATTGCCACCATCATTCCCGACAAAAATCCCGAAGCAGAGATCGACAATTGCGTGAAGAACGAGATCGGCGCAGGTACCTAGACGAGCAACGTCGACAACGCGACGAAATACGTAGAAGAATCGAAAAAGAAGAAAAGCAAAAGGCTATGGAATACAAATTGGAACAAGATCACAAGAAACTGCAATTGGAGATAGAACTGTTCGAAAAAGAGCGACGCATGGAAAGGGAGAAGATAGAAAAAGAGAGGTTAGAAATTTTGCGACAAAAGATGAAAATAACCGAAGAATGTTCCAAAATTCAATCTAGTTCTCACATCAAAAAAGAAAGTTATGGAAATCAGTCGTTTGATCGTTTTAAAAATTTTGAAAGAGATGCTCCACCGCCACCCAAATTGAGCAGCGAACTGAAACGCAGGTCGTCGGTTTTTGTAGGAGCTTTCAGTGGAGAAACGGTGCCTTCGCAGCTTTACAAACCACCTAAGCGAAGGACCTCGCCATTCTCGTCCACTTATTCCGGCATCATCAACGAACCTCCAAAAATATATAAACAAAGAAAGTACATTAATAAATACAAAGGTCGGGATTGTTCCATGACCAACAGACAATCGTTTCCGGAACGAGACATTCGCGGCGAAGACAAAATTTTGATCAAAGCACCCATGTCCAACGTGCCTTCGGGTTATCAGGTTAAGAAAAAAATCGATGATCTTAATTTTCAATCATATTTGAAAGATTTTGATTTGGACCACAAATCGAAACAATCGGATAGAAAATACGATTGCGCCGAATTGAAACTCGATGGAAAATCCGAAAGAGGAGAGGCCCACAAAATTGAAGTAATAGATCGTAAATATTACATGGATAGAAATAACGACGATGGGTCGCGTAAACACAGAAAACCTGATTTTGAAGATCGAAAACCGCCGTATACTGATAGGAAATACGATTACAATCGAGATTTGAAGAGATACAGAAACGAACATTACTTTGATCGTGAACACAACCCAAGGTATAATATTGATAAATCGTTTTCGTTGCTTTATTTCAGTTTTTGAATTCTTTACAGAACTGATGTTCCACCTAATGTTAACTATAACGAAACATGGAAAACTGGACTCTCCAATCCGGTGGCGACCACTTCGACTGGTCGCTTCGAAGATAATAACTTTTCGTCTTCGTACCTTCCTTCAAAAATTGTTCCCGATTTTTATCAGTCGTCCTTATCGACAGGTCTTGGAGATTATCGGTACGATCATTGTCAACAGGCAACTGGAAGAAAATATTGAGGAAAAGATAATTTAGTGAGAGTGATTTTTTTTAAAGTTTTGTTTATTTTTGGTTTGTGCAGTTAAGCATGCAATTATTGTGTTATTGATTATTATCATCGAGTTTTGAACTCGGGGTAAGTGTATTATTAAGGGATCGTTGTTTACCTACCTACCTACCAGCTTCAGTTATGAATATTTGCTGATTGTAGGTTTAGCAATGGATTTTGTTTTGATTTGTTGTATTTAAAGAAATAATGTGAATAGGTTGAATTTGAGTTTTGAAAAACGTACAAACGTACTTATTACTCGTTTTATTTCATTGACAAACAAAGGTTGTATTAAATAATTGCTAATTTATTATAAGTTTCCGTTTAAAAACTGGCATTTTCTCGCATTTGTATTTATGTAATTTAAGTTTTTGTTTAATAAATTTTACTCCAAGAATTAAAATTTTTGTAAATAAATTTAATAGTAGATACCTGAAAGATATATAAAAAAATTGTTTATTATTTAATAGGTTTTGGATTTTGGATGATTTAAATATTTTAGCTAAATTACTCTAATATAAAATTAACCGAATGGAAGAGCAATAAATTTCAAAAATATACGGAAAGTTAATTGTTAATAATATTGAAACTTGATACAATAAATATTATTTTCTTATAATTTTATTTTATTTATTTATTTGTTTATTTATTTATTTAATTTGAAATACTAGCAGTGCGTCATTCGAAAAACAATTTAATCAAATTTATTAAATGTTTAGCATTTAAACATGTACGTTGAAGAGTTTGGTGAGTATTTCACGTTCACTTATATTTTAAATATGAAAATGTTATTTTGGCTTATTTGATAACTTTCAGTTTTATCTTAACGATAAAAACCGCATTTTTAATATGTCAGTAATCGCACACACACTGGGCAGCCATTGGACAATTTTGTTGTCGAACGATAAGATTAGATAATATAGCGAATGACAAACGGAGAGGCATTTGCTCATTCATAACATTCAACTCGATAAAAAAGCTGGTAAAAAAATATAAAATGAAAAGGGAAAATCCTGATAGTGCAGAATTTAACACTTCGAAGATTAGGATTACATTTTTTAACTCTATTAAAATTTTATAAATTGACAAGACTGTTTTAGGAAGTACGTATATCAATTTAACATTAAATTCCTAAAAATACATAGCTTAAACTAACCACTATTTATACTAGGCGGTTGAAAGTTATTCGTGTAATCAGAAGCTTAAGTTTGTAAAAAAACCTAATGAAGCTGAAAAGCAGAGCTGGACTATTAAGGAAGAAAAATACGTGAAGATCCTTGGAGGATAATTAGAAACAATCCATGCCACCCCGTGGAATAGTAGGTACAGGTTCAAGGTTTAGTATTATAGGGGCGTTTTCTTGCCTAATTTTCTTACCTTAGTTGATTAATATTCTGCCTCAGGGCTGGCCACTTGCATTAGCATTAGGGAACCCGCGGGTATAATAATTTGCTACTGGGGTCAAAAGTTCATATTGAGTAAACGTTAAAAGTTAAAAAAAGTCGAGTAAATTTGTATTATCTTACTTCATTTTACTCACATAAAAACCCCATTTTTGAAATAATGTAGCTTATTATTTTTCCCCTAAATAGCAGCAAATTTTTATGAACCCTTATATCCCAACAGATGTTCCGCCTTTGATAATAACTTAACTAACAGCCATATTCATAGACAAGGCCTTACTGTTACTTAATACTTAGCTTTTTAAATTGACCCTTATGAACCGAGTAAATAAAGTTGCATCAAAAACAAATTCGACGCGAAATGCCTTACTTAGAACTTATTACTTGTCTATGAATCTGGGCGTTAATGTTCTAGGCAACCATTTTTACATGGATGCGTAATTGGGTGCAGTTCCAGTTGATCATTATTTTTTTAGTTCAAATAGGGCTCCTCTTGAGCTCCCTGTCCTCGACGCAAAGATCCTCGATCCGGTACTGATATCAAGATAAATACTACTGTTCGATTTTCTCTAATATCTCATTTTTCTTCGATATTTTGAATGCGAATTGGCGACGGAAATGGAAATTAAACATTTAGTTTTAATAATAAAATTTATGAATAGATTTACAAAGGTTAGATTTTTATATTAAAAATTACGAGAAGATTTATTATTACACTTCCAGCGAAAATAATCACAACTTTGTGTTTGGTGCAAAAAATAACAATGAAGTACAACACTCTTAAACAATTAATATTAATAAATCATATAATAATGATAGCACCATATATCATACATCACAGAGTGAAGGCAAAATAAAAAATTCATCGTAAGTGCGGTGGAAAACGAACTACCTGTGTACACCTCAGGAGAAAACTTCTTGAAATTGCTGAACAGACTTGAATTAAAACTTAAAATTTTGTAATTTTAGTTTTAATATAAAAAATGGCGTTTCGTGTTTTCAGAAACATGCGAATCGAAAATTGATCCATCAAAACTTTTTAAAAGGGTACTGAATAATTTCTTGCAATCGTAAAAGTGGAATCGAACAACTTTCAAGTTTTTTCATTAATTTTCTTCCACGATTAAGATTTATGTACACATTTTACAGCACATAAATTTTTGTACGTGCAATATAAAAAAAATTAAACATTTTTCTTACATTACATCAAAATATTCGATCAAGTCGGAAAAGTTATTACATGCAAAATTGGCCGTTTCATCTGGAAAGCTATGCATTGGTTTAGCAACTTTTCAGTTCCCTCGGTGTGTAAATTGCGAATAAGCGCTTTTGTGCATTTGCTTAAACATCGGAAATTATTTGTCCACAAATTTGATATCTAAGCTAACCCACATAGGTAAATGAAGTTAGCATTGCAAATTTTCCAATTGACTGCTCTCATAACTGTGCTTGGTTATATTTTATAATTTAAAACCGTGGTCCTGATTTATAGCTGGAATCGCCGAAAAATTGAAGCGGTAATCCTTACATAATTTTGGCATACCTACAGAACCGTAATTTATCCAAAGTATTTCAATTCATGCTTAACTATTATTTCCACCTCGAAATACCTGCATTAAATTTATCGTCCAGCAAAATATCCGATAAGGCAATCACATCTGTATCTCGCCCGTATAATCTTCACATCCGAATTTTTTGTTTAAAAATTCATTAACGGATAAACCCTTTTACAACATTTAATTATGACAAACAAATTTACAAAGCTTATTTTATATGCCTATTTTCCATCCGCGATGTAATCGGCATAAACGCACTCATCCATGTCATTGTTTACATAATTTTACTTAATATTGTAGAACTGACCTACGATATAGTTGGATAGATGGCGGTGTCGATATTATATCGTTCGTCTGCTGGAAACAAAAGAAGATTGTGCTGAGCACCAGGTGAAACTAATACAACAGAACTAAAAGAAAACGTTTGATTTATTTTCCCAGTAAGATCTCTGTTATCTGTAACCAACGGGTTAATAGGTTAATATGACAAAAATCGGGATGCTTATAAAGAGCCACCTAACACCTATATATCTCGAAGCGACCAATTTAAATTTTTTTTGATTCTTGGGATTTTTATAACGTACATACATAATATATCGTGGACTTGCACCATCCAAATGGATTGCCACAAGCAAGTTACCACGTTTTGAAGTCGGAATTGTCTATATACGTAATATTTTATCGCAATGTTTGAGTAAGCTCCGTTTTATTTGATCAAGTAAAGGGTACTATTCACACGCGTATTTGTCCGTCGGATCTGTCCGCCAGATCTGTCCGTTATACAAGACAACAAAGACATATCCAGCGAGCACGCGGATACACACATGCGGATTTGTATAACGGACAGATCTGGCGGACAGATCCGACGGACAAATACGCGTGTGAATAGTACCCTTTAGACTTACGATAAAACATTGCGTGTAGATTCCGCTTTAAAATTTTCCTGGATAAAATGTATCGCACACATTTTTTAGTTTTATCGGAATGACACGAGATTGAAAAAATAACATCAGACGGTGAAAAGTTGAAATATCATTTTTTAATACAACAATGGCTCGGAAAAGAGTAAATACCTACAAATCGCCAAATCATTGTTCCGTATTAACTATTAAGATAACAAATACAAGTATATCAAAAATGTAATCCGTAGCTTTCAAAACACATAATAACGAAAAGTAAATTAATTTCGCCCCATTCTTTGACATAAACCGAAAAAGTTCTGTCAAAGAGGCAAAAAAGTACATACAGGGTGACAATATCTGAGTCGGCTAAAAAATTTTGTCCCGCTTTCAAATGGCTACAGTAGGTACCGAAACTATTGATTTTTGAGTGTTCATGGATTAGTAATTTTTTAAAAAGAATTAACTCTTGTACAAACTAGATTATAACTCTTTATCGTCTAGGATCCACGGATTTCGAGTTATGAATTAAATTAAGAGGAGAAGTATTAAAATATTCCAAGTATTTGAACACATAGGCGTGCTCTTTTGAAAAGGTGTCAATTTTTTTAAATTGCTGCTTGTCAGAGTGCTTTCAGCACATTACCAAATATAAATTAGCTGTGCCAAGTTTTAGTTTAAATCTGGTAATTTGTAAAAGCTTGTGAATGCTATCGAACAAAGTTTTATTATATTTGCGGCTTTACACTGTGAGGTCGTTCAAAGATTAAAACTATCGCCAAGATATGCTAATTAAGCGATTTAGCCATAAACGTATAATGTAAGAGCTCGAGTAAAATTTTCACTTTGTCGTTCAGCTCCAGTGATTTTAAAAGCACATTTTCGTCGGAAAATCATCTCACCTCTGCGTAAAACTCTCATTTTTCTTTTAAATCTATACAAAAACTCAAGAAGTTTTATATTTAAAGTTGTACGAAGTTGTAGAAGTTGCTGCATTATTTACCCACATAAGACAGTTGTGAGGTTTCCATTTGTTTTCCTGTCGACAACGAATGAACACTCATGTCTGACAATAGTGGCTTGGGAGTCATGGAAGCTTTCCACGCAGTTCACCGAAATTGCGCTTTGTATAATAGGCCTGATTAAGATAATTATATAGTATGTTCGTACCTACGTGTTTCATCAGGCAAAGCTTTACTTACCTCTTATGCCGATGTTGACCAAGTTCCTGGCAAAACTAACTAAACAAACTCGACAAGGGCAAGTTTGAATTCCGTGCCAAAATGTAAACGGAATAACTAACTTTTGGTGTGTTATTTCTGCAAATTCTCCAACAAAGCGTGAGATGGAAACTTCTTTTGAGGAGTTTCATTTGTAAGGCAAAAAAGTAGTAGAACGATTAATCTCGGAGTTGTAAGTAGTGTTTTCGATATTTTTTACCAATTACTTGTTTGGTATTTACAAGTGCGGAATCGCGAAGACTTGCTAGGGGTGAAGTAAGTTTTTACAATTATCGATTTTAACATATTTCCACGTCAAGAATTCGGTCTGTTCTAATTTCCACGGTATACTTCGTTAGAAGTGTTACAATAGACTCGAACGTTTTCAATTATTTTTGTTTCCCCACAGTTGAGAAAATTAGATGATGCAGTATAAATGTTTGATATCTTGGTTTCTTAATTCATTCTGGTTTTGGTTAGAATTGTGTTAAATGTAATTTACATCATGAAGCACGAACGAGATATTACGTAGGTAGTGTAATCATTTTGCTGCACAATGTATGGTATATGTATACATACAAAGTTTACTGTCATATTATAACGAACGATACTTTGTCTAAGCGTCCATAACAGTTTAGCTAAATGTTTAGAAATTTATTACAGACATCGCTTGCTTTACGTACTTATTTTATCTTTCAAGCTGAAACAGAAATTCTATAAAAATTTTAAGTGCAGTCCAAATTTCCAGAAAGAGACCTTAAGTATATTCTTATATGATTGGATGTCTTTCACCTTTCTATTCACTTTAACATTCCTTTAGTAGTTTCGATAGAGCAGAGTTAGTTAAGAAAACCTGTCAGGTTTGCCACCTAACATTATCGATCTGTTTGGGTTGGTATTTTGTACTGGAATGTCGATATTTGCATCTTACGGAACCAAGAAGTGACGACTTAAATTTCCTTTTTGCATTGATGTTGCCTGAAGCGTAGTTGATACAATAAGAGGGTCCTTTTAACTTTTATTCATTTTATTTGAGATTTTGTGCAAAGATTATAATATATTATCTTCGTTCTTTGAGCGACATTGTTCATTTATTTTACAGCACTTGGTTATTAATTAATTTTACCGTAGCTTCGATTGTTATTCTCTGAAGTTTCAGAAATTTTCATATATATTTTATTTTTACTTATTTTAAATCTATATTGCCTTTGCGGCGGAAGCTGTTCTGAAGGGTACCAGACCTTCAGTCTCTAGTCGATCGTTTTTATGTATTTTGTTATCATTAACATTATCTCGAAGTTAATTCGATCTACAGTACGTCGAAACTTTTAAACCAAAAGAAAAATAATTTCTATTTATATTATACGAAGTCAGATTGTCTCAAAAGAGCTAAAAATGTGAAAAGAAAAGTAATAATGTTGATTAAAAAACATCACCTATCCTGTTCCTGGCACTGGCAATATGAATAATTTTTTTAATATACTCCGTAGTGGTCTTGAAGCAAGCCAGAACAAGCAAACAATTCAGAATACGTTTGTCATAGATATCCTGCTATGAGTATGACCAAACGAGTTATTATTCATAACAAAATTATCATGTAGCTGGGAAAGTGGGGGAAATTCCCCAGGCCTCCATACCAATATATAAAATGTAATTCTTTTGAAAAAGGAAAATATTCTTATTAAAGTCAATTAATCACGCAGAAAATATGAATACGAACATGAAGTATTAGTCGTTTGGACACCTTTTAGTACAGCAGTAATTGTGCTCCATTATGACGTCAGTGGCTTTTACAAAATAATATATGATCGGTGGACGTGATATACTTCATATTTTATACATCAGTGTTATGTATGAAACATCTAATCTTTACTCAAGTTGAGCTCACCCAAATTAAGAAGTCTGACGACGTCATAATCGCTTTGCCGTCGCGTTGGTGCAACATTTTAATTTCATCGAGTTACAGCACAGTTATCGGAAGATTTTTGTCTTTTTCTCCGGCCCAAATCGTTGAATTTGAAAAAAAATGACTACCTGCCTTACCAGTGTCGTATTTAGAGGGGGGCAAAGGGGCAATTGCCCCCTCAGCAAGGATGACTTGGATTGTATCCCTGAAGCCCTCCGTGATAAAAATATGGTTTACCATGAGGTTTTAAAATTTAAATAAGTTTAAATTATTTACCGTTAGCAGCGTTTGCCAATTACACTATAGGATCAATAATAATTTCTATATTTCAAAAGTCAGTGAATGGATTAACGAGAATCCCCCCATAGGCAAATTTTAAATATGCCACTGTGCCTTATAACATCTTTAATTACAAATATAAACAATAAAATTTGCGAATCAACCAAAAATTCAGATAAAAAAGGTCTAAAAATGAAATGCGGCTATGCCATTGGATGTTAGTCCCGCCCATAGCATTTCATTATGTAAGACCCGCTCACAGCCGGTTTTTATGTTATGGAAGTGTTATTTAGAATACTTTGACAATGAGAATTTTTGTGTTTTTTTTATTCTTATTGTAGAAGTCTCTGGTCTTTCATTTTGGTTGAAATATTTTTTTTGGTCAGGCGTTACACCGCCTCTCATGTCTCCGGTGAGGAAATCATAGACTCCACCAAGTTGTCTTATCTGATTTGGTACCCAAGTGTTAGCTGTGTTCTTTTGTATACCAATCCTGAATTGATTATATGAGGCAGTGCTTCCATATGCCTTTGTTTTCGTTATTCCATCTTGTCTGCCATTTCTCTATGAACCGCTCGGTAGTTCTTGCGTGGTTTGATCTGGATCTAGAAAATTTTTACTTTTCTATCCGAAGTTTGGAGGTCTATAGAATTCTCGGGGCCATCTTCCTTTGAAGTGTACCTCATTGGTTTGGATGTTGGGTGAGTCTGCTCATATGGAGGCCTTGTATAACATGATGGAATCAGTTACTTATGCGACCACTCTTTGTTTTTTTTTTGGCAGAGCTTTCGATGTTTGGTAGGAGCCATTCCATACCTTTTCTGCATAGTAGCTTATATGCTGCCAAAAGGAGTGGTTTTTGTCTATTAGAATTCCCAAAATTCCGATGTGCTCTGATGGGCTGATTGCTGTATCTTTTATGGGTCGGTGTTACCACCTTTGTCTCTGTTGTTTTGCTTTCTTTCCTCGGTCACGTGCTGGTCATCCGCGAAACCTAACAGAGCGCCGCCTTGCAGAACAGGAAGCAAGAGTATCTGGTGGTAGCTAATGATGCACAGCACTGACGTCAGTACCAACCCCACTGTCCTGTGTACTCTCGAGAAAATAGCATATGCAATAAGTATTTTATTTTCCTTCGCGGAAGTCGAACTGGTGTGGTGTCAGTCCACCGTTGTTGTTTAACTCCTTTTGTAGTGTTAACAAGCATAAGACGTCTGTAGGAAGAGAGGACGTTTGCTGGGAAGAGTCAAATATAGAGGGGGACAAAGTATTCAATTCTGTTAGGCTTTACGATTTTAAAGAAAAATTCAATTCCGGCACCTATGACCGCCGCTAAGGTGCTCAGCATCTCAAGTATCCATGCCGACCCTTCTTTGCACAGTTTCTTACTAATATCGTCGGCATCTCGTCCGGGCCGCGCTAGCCCTTGCCCCGAACGTTGTTAAGTGCGGGGCTTCCAATTTTGTTTTTTTTTGCAATATTTGGCTTTTAGCTCTTCCACCGCTCCAGGGTGTTTTGCAGCTATCCTAAACAACCTGCGTTGTGATCTGTTACATTTTTTCCTGAAATCCGCACTCTCCTTTGTTCACCAATATACAGATTGTTTTGTACTGATGACTTTTGAAATGCAGGAGTCTGAGCTTGATTAGATAATGATCGATGTCTTCGCTGGTGTAGTCATCTGGTTTTAGGCAGGGCCGCTGGTTTGTTTGAGGAGATCTAGAAGGAAATGTATCTGTGGTCGCTGTCGCTCTTCTTCTCTAGCACCCACCATCCTTCTACTAGCGTGCACGTACTATGGTGGTTGCCATGGGTAAGCCTAGGATGGAGGTGTAGGTGCCCTTCTCAAAGTTGTGGGCCCACTGTCGGGATTCTGCCTCTTCTGATTTCTCTCGGTGATCCCCATTTCGGAACTTTGCATTGAAGTTGAAATTTCCGCTTTCCTGGTTCATTGAGGTTTATCTGTAGGATGTTTATGTTAATCTGGAGCCTAGAATCTCTGGAGTCCACGCACTGTTTAAAACATCCCTGTAGTCGCCAGAACTTGAAAATTGCGGATCTAGAAAGACGGGATCTACAATTTTGCCGGATTTTCTTAGACTTCCTTCACTTGTAGACCACATATTCCCAACGCCTAACCCCCCCCCCCCCCCGAGTACAATATACCTCAGCTTATTTTTATTCGATTTAAATTAATAAAAAAACAGTTTGAAAGAGGCGTTGGTCAATTTATTTCCGGCTGTTAAACTTTTATAATTATTTTAAGTTTGATTGGTTTTGCCAAGGACGATGGCACAATGGCACCAGCCACCCCTGGAAGGTTTACATTTCAATGCCAAGTTAATATGATATAAATCTGTGGTATAGTATAAATTTTGGGCATAACGACGTAATTTCCTTAAGATATAATCAGATTTAATTAAACTAATTTGTACTGACTTAGCTATTTGTAACTATTTGGGTCACACAAGTCAAAGTAGACTGTAGTCGTTTATTATTCACGTAAGCTGGAAACGTGTTGCAAATTTTGTAAATTGGAGTAAAATTTATAACAGTAGCAATATAATCTTGGTTTCCAATAAATTATCTTCGCCAAACCTCAATCTGGATACACGACTGACACCTAATTTGATACAGGAAAGCATTGTGTTTAATTGATGGGATATTACGAAACTAATAATCAAATGATTCTACCCGAAGGCGCATCCATAATAGCTAACTAAAATTCAATATACCTACCTACTTTGGTGGATAATATGCAAGGCACCTATTAAATTCGCAAAATTTAATTTAAAAAAGTTTGATAAAGTGTTGAACCGGCTATACATAAAAATTAAATTTTTTACCATTCTTTTTTCTTTTATGTAAAACGGGTGCGAGTTTTTTTAAATTATTAGACAAGTGGTAAAGTGCAATATTTCAGTGCACTTTAAATCCAATTGTCGAAAACTTTGCCCATAAAATGTCTTGTTTTGCGAAAAGCGAAAAAAACGAGTGCAAAATCCGCTAATACAAGAGCGAACGTTTTGATATGGTTTCATCGCGCAATAATAATTTAAAGAAGTGTGAAACTTACTCTAAATTCGTGCTAATTAGGTTTTTATTAGCCTTAAATCTTTATTTGTGGTACCCATTACGGCCCTTTAGTTTTACACGAAACTTCCCAAAGCTCGGCTAGCTCAGTAATTGATTAATTTTATTTAATTCCACTCGAAAGAGAAACAAAAGGTTAACATTAAAAAGCACTCTGAGCGGAACGTTTGCCTTATTTTTCCAAGTAGCCTACTTGTAAACACATCCCCGTTAAACACTAAAGCAGATTTAAAATATTTTCTAATCTTTAGAAATATTAAAAATCCACTTGTGGAATGGGAAAAAATAGGGCACTCCTCCTGCAGTTATTGCAGCATTCTTCATCGTTTTAGTGTTTGTTTTAGGGGGTTCGCAATGTACAGGATTAATTTTCTTGGCAACTTTTAATTGTCCTCATTTTTCTTTTATTCCACATTATTTCACCACTATAGTGGATTTGTTGTGTAAATTTGTTTTTGTCCTTTATTTTGTAGATTGTTTGTTTTTGCAGGCGAATGTTATTTTATTGTTCTTCGTTTTATTGCATTTTCATGTTTCAATTTAATTTAAACTTTACTCTGCTACATTTATTACATCATAATTTAAATGGCAATATTCAAAGGAAATTCTCTTTTATATTTTTACCTTATACTTGTAAAACAAAATTTGATTGAAATTTGCATAATAGTTCTCTTGTTACACTGTGACATTCATTTCATTACACAATTTTAACCCGAACTTTTCAATGCTGGAATAATCTTTGTTATCCGTTTTAAAAATATTGCAGTTTTAAAAATTTCTTATTTTAAGGTACCCGCAGCTTACTAAACTTAAAGCTTTAATTTAGTAGTTTGAAAACTATTTAAGCGAGTTTGGAAAACTTTGAGTATAAATTTGTAGGATAGATTTAAAATTGTTTCGGGTTTTTTACTATAATACTATATATATTGCGATGTCCCGAAGTATTTAATTTTAATATTTTATAAATCAACTTCTTCTTCCGGCAACATTCATTTTTTTTTTGTGAGCACGGACTCTTACACACGTTATTTTATGCTTCTAATAATTCAAGTTAATAAAGCACTCTTCTAAAATACTTTTTATATTTAAATTTCAACAAAATCAATATAAACTCTCACAAAACTTCGCAGATCGTTACAATCGATCCACTCTGCCCGAGCAGAATTGGCCAAAAAGCCACCATCTTCTGTTGCTTGCGCGCAGGACCCCATACAAAAATTACCAACATAAATGTAGAAATTTTTGACAAACACAGGGCATTTACAAATTTTATACAACATGAAATAAATTAATAAAAACAACTCTTAACAGGAAAATCCATGACAATATGTATATAGTACTACCTACTGCTTTTTCAATTGTTTTCGTAAATTATTCAGAACCTAGCATCAGGCGCTGCCAAATATATTTATAAAGTCTGTGTTTGTTATTTAGAGGCATAAAAATTTCAAAATAAAAACTGTTTACTCCTCCACCATCGTAAAAAAGTTATACATATTGTAAAAGCAAAAAGAGTTCGGTAGTAATTAATTTGGGATTCGTCACATTTATTACATCTGAAAAATAAAACAAATTACTACGGGACTCCAACACACCAAAACCATGTTCACTAATTACGTTAATCGTATAGCAGCTGCCCGAAACCCACTAATTTCACAAATCTGGAAAATAGTCATTTATACTGGACAGAAAATTTGAAAAATAATTAACAGGATTTTAGTATTTTCCCAACGGTCAGCGATTCAAAATTATATATCGATTCATAAGGAGTCCGTACTCTGGACGAGCGATAAAAAATAAATCGTAAAAAGGAATTATTGTATTTAATTACCATTATTTACTTCTATTGCTGGTGATGGCCTGACGGACATCACTGAAACTACAGCAAAATTATTATTTTATGTATTGCATTTGTTTGACAATTGATTGATGCAATCAATAATTTTCAGAAAAACAGAAAACTGTTTATAAATTAATTACTGATCGACAGTTCACCGAAGTTTAATTTAAAAAAATCAGAAGAACTCTTTTTTGACAAAATTCAGTTGGTGCCGGTTTCAGCGTGAAAGAGTTGACCACCCTGAATGCTGTTCGTCCTTGCTCGAGTTTTTGAGTAATTTGGATCGGAAATTAATTTTAAGTTATTGAGCAGTTACATTCAGTTGATTTCATCTACAAAGTAGAATTTTTATTGTAAGGATTTAATTGCGATGCGGCAGTTACCAAATTCAAAACAACTAAACTGTTATTGATTTGAAACCTCACAATTAAATAATACAGGTCAAATGCTGTTATTTAATGCAAATGGTAGATTCATCTACTATTTATTAAATTAATAAATTATCTTATTGAATTTATAGGGAATTAGAATTTTACTTTTCAGCGTAGTAATCGTTGCTATTTTTTAGATGTATTCAATGGAGGAGGCCTCTCCTGTTATCCTGTTAAATTTTATTTTACAATTTCATCAAACATTTATTACATTTAGACATGTTGTTTTGAGGAAACCTGATCAAAAATTAATTATTTATTTCCGCTGAAAAATTATTATAAACACTTAATATATGAAATTTCGCCTGGTTTGGCATTTGTTCCATTCACTATTCTGCTCCTGTCCAAAACAGAATCAGCTAAAGTAGATAAATAAGAAGTGAAGTCAATGTATAGAAGTAATTAAATCTAAATTAATTACCAGCTGCATAAGAAACCAAAATACGCAGAATTGTAAACTTCGGCATTGTTACCAATTAATTTGTAATTGAAAGCAATATAATAATAATCTACTTATACAACTTCATTGTATCTTATCAGTTTTGGTATCATACTGATTATTCAAGTTGAAATTAAGCTTTTTGCATTTTATGTATGGTATTACCTTATTATTAATTTAAGATAAAATTAGGCCTACGTGCGGTTCAGAAGAAGCCAGCGACAAAGCAATGTCAAAAGATACATTGAGTTATTTGTGTTTTACTCCTCTAAACTTGAAATGTTTTCATGTATAATATATTTATATATTCCAGAACTTCTGAAAAATCAGTAATTCTCGTCAACTCCACCTTGTCAAAAATACAAAGAAAGGGTAATACCAAAACCGGAGTAATGCAATAATATCTGCAATTATCTGCAACTTTTTTTGAGTGTACGCTATTCTTGAGACTTTTTCATATTTTCTGAATTTTTTCCCGAACTACAGTCTAAGCTCAAGGCTTAAGACTACACAGAAATTAGAAATTTAGAAATTATTACAGAATATAAGCATGAAAAAAATGAAAATATCATAATTATGTAAGAACAAACAATGAACTTATTGGAAATCGGTGGTTTCCCAATGTAGATAGTACATACACATAGATGGGCTTGGTTAGTACCTACTCATAGGCGCCGGATAGGGGGGGCAAAGCAGGGCACTTGCCCCCCTTAGAAAATTAAATCTTTTGTTTTTACCTAGCTAGCGCTCGTAAAATATTAAGAATTTTCCTTTAAAGTCATAAAGCCTAACAAAAATGAATACTTTGCCCCCCTCTATATTTAACTTTGCCCCCCTCTATATTTAACTCTTCCGGCGCCACTGTACCTACTGCACTGTATTTGTAATTTATTGTTGTGTATTGACTGAAATAATAAAGCAAACTAACTCGTAGAATACAATACGCTACATGCAAAACAAGTAAAGTTTGTATAGAAGAAATACCATAGTCTGTTGATATAGTGTGCTACTTGCAAAAACAAAAGAATAACTACAGTATTATGATTTAATGGTTTTGAATAAAGAACTGAAAAAATGCAATATGAATATGGAGATGAAAAATTATTATGAAAACCAGTGGCGTTCCCAATGAAGAGCTATGAGAACACCTTATTGCCTTTGAACACTTTTAATCTATTTTTCCAAATCAGTGAAGGACACCGGGGATCCCTTCCTTGTATGCAAAGTACTCATTTATCTGAATTAATAAAATTCATTGTGACACTTTTGGTGCGGAGCATAAATCATAAATTAAAATAGAACAAAGTTGGTGTTTTAAAAATGAATCTTTTGTATTATCAGCTGTTACAATACAATATAACAGCCTTCCATTCCCGAAGGAATATTAACATATCCGTTTATTGAGGTGGATTAATCCTCACTATCTTAACATTTCATAAATACATATTTACAACTTTACACTTGTTCTTGAATCTGTTGTCGTTGCTTTCCAAAATTTTTGTCCTTCACTTTCTCTCTCCAGTTCACGACCCCCATGCTCTCTCACCTGGTCATACCATGTCAAGTCTGGTCTTCCTCTCCCGCGGTCCTCCATCTTCGTTCTTCCGCAAAATGTGACCTGGGTTCTCTGTGTTCCTGGGTATATGAAATCATTCATTGGTTGGTTGATAACATACATAAAGACAGCGGATCCCAAATACTGGAAGAACCAGAAAATCTCTTAGACAGTAGATGAAATAGTGGTCAGTCCGACCCTGGACAGCGAAATTGTGTAGTTTCAAGAGTTTATTTTATACGCACTCCCCTTGGCGAAGGAAAACCGATGTCAAACGTAATTAAAAATTTTAAAAATATCAGAATATGTGAAGAAAAAATACAACGAAGCACTCTTTGAAAACGACTGTGCATTTTATATTGCTGATGATGAATGGTTGAAAATTATAACGAGGTGAAAAATGTAAATAAAGGAATCCGATAGAATCTCGGCAAATAATTTTATTACACAAAGCGACAATAATCCACCCAAAAAATGAGCTTCTAATACTATAAAAATAAAATAAAATTGTTTCTCTCTTTCAGTTTTTTCATGAAAATGAAATGATGACGCTTCCATTTTTTCGAAGTTGCTTTTTAATCCAAATCCATATTTGACCACTGACGCTACTTCTATTTTTATTCTACTAAAAGCTCTCATTTTGTTTCTCATGCTGATAAAAAAAAAATTATGTTATTTTAAGATTAAAAGGTTTTCATGATAACTTTTCTACGGCCCGCTGAATTTATGTTGGATGAAAGAATGAAAACAAGTGCTTAAATGTAATCTTTATACGCAAGCCGCGTGTTCACAACGTCACTGTGGAATTTTTTTATCAACTAATTGAACTGGATGATCGTGGCAGAAAATTCTAGACAATAATATATATTTCGGAATTGTTTGATATATATCGACCGTTTGGTCGAAAAAATTCATTGCGATAATATCGTGGTCAAATGAGGGCTGTAATTGTTGTTATGCAATTAAAATTTCAGCAATTTCACCTACGCAATTATCTCATCATCACGCTACAACGTTCTTTGAATGAATGAGGTGTTCGTTTAATTACCGAATTTGTATCGTTCTAAATATATGCCCTTTCACGATTTAAAAAAACCTTTTAAACGTATTACCATCAAACGCTAATTTTAAGTATTCGCTCCCCTCAGTTTAGCTTTCGGTGGCCGCTTATTTTTACGAGCACTTCTTTCCACGCCGAGGTGTTTAATTAGTTGCATACTTAATTTTAATATTCTCCATTTTAAAATTTGGATTTATAAATTTAAATCATTATTTTTTCTATACAAGTTCTTTCTGTTATACGTAATTTTTATGGTAGCAGTAGACAAAACGCTAGACATTGAAAAAGATTTTTTCATACTTCTAAAAATAAGGGTAGATACCTGAAAGACTGAATTGCTGGATTAACAGCCAGTTTTGTATTATAAAGAATGTTTACCAAGGATCGGATTTTTCATTGTGCTCTTGATATTTTTGATGGTCCACTTTCTTCGTACAATTATGTTTAACATGACAAAAGCTTCATCTTAGATTCTAAACCTCTAGCGAAGGTCTTCCATTTCATGCAGAGTGACTCTTTTAGTATATAGAAGCTACCAAATTAAATAAAACGTGGTGAAAAACAAGGGCGGACTGGCGTCAGCATTTTATTGCGCTCAAGTATTAAGCAGCCCTCTATTACGTCTTTCCCTGAAAGTAACTACACGAAAAGATATAAAGATAAGACTATAATTTACAGAAAAAGTCAAAAAGTGTGCTTTTACAGGACTACGAAGTCAATTTTTCAAAACGATTGTCGTTTATCTTTTTTTCCATCTTATAATTTTCTGCTTCTCCAATCTATTAACAGTAAACTAAAGTAAACTTAATTTTACAATGAAATTATTTTTCTTTTAATTAAATCTTGTATCGCATGCTTTTCCTTTACCTATTCTAAAAATGGCATCGAGTCAGTGGCGAACTTTATTTAATTATTAACCCTTTCGGATCCATTGTGCACGAGCACGTACATAATTTTCTAATCAATTTTATTCGAAATAAATCCTAGCACTTTATTTAAAATGCAAAAATAAAAGTAATTTTTTTATCGATAGGGGTTAATTTGGACACTACTTTTATAATTTATTTATTATTCTTATTTATTTATTTCTGGTTCAATAAATTCGAAAAAAGGTTATACATAGCAAAACCAATAACATAGCCTTAGTGGTTATGATCCGACGGTGAGCGAGAGTCGTAGGAGACTCTTGTGCTTCAGCATTATAAAAACTTTAAAAGGAATCGAAATAAATAATTTTTTCCTGCAAATTCAAGACCAAATATGTAGGTTTACAATAACAATTACTCGACAAACAAGTTTCAAATCTGCAACTATTCAAGTTTGAAACATTCACACCGATTGGTTCAAATATATGCTAATATGGTCTGTAATTAAGAATAATTAGCAATACAATAAGGGCGCTTAATTTTATTTTATTATTTTTCTAGATTGTCCAACTTACTATGAGTGAAATTATTGGAATTGATGGAGAATTAAACTGGAATTGGAATTAACACTAATTTTTGTCAAGCTGGCGCCTCCTCGGCCGGATATGTAGTTACAATGAACTGAGTTTTTGAGATCTTAAAAATTGTTAGATCGAATTTATTTATTTATTTGTTCTGCGAGGGCGCAGTCTAAATTGTTACATTTCGGGAGGTCTGGGGGTACGGAAAATTTTAAAAATATTTTGTTTAAAGTTAAATACAATATCTTATTTACTCAAAAAAAACCTAAAGTATAAATCAGTTAGCGCCATCTACAGTTGTGGAAATATAATTAGCCCACATCCTATGTTAGCAATGTAAATTGAACATTTTGAAGTCGTTTTTGGTCATATAAAAATCGGAAACGGTGCGGTAAAATAGAAAAATGTATATAAACAAAAATGCAGACAATGAAATTTACAAGAAAAAAAAACTATTCAATTTTTTATTTTGTTGCACCGTTCCTGAGATATAAATGAAAATATTTTTGGGATTTTATAAGTCAGAAACGGCACAACAAAATAAAAAAATGTATATAAACAAAATTGAAGGCAATGCAATTTTCAACAAAAACTATCTGAAAAATTTTTGCTCTAAAATCGATTTTTATATGACAAAAAACGGTTTCAAAATGTTCAATTTACATTGCTAACATCGGATGGGGTCTAATTACATTCTACAACGGTATATGTTCCATATACATAATATAATCCATAATAGGATTAACAAAAATTTGCTTTCATCACCAGTAGGTAAATCACATTCAAAGTTGAATATTGAAAGGGCACTCTTCCGAACGGTAGTAGATAACAAATTTTTAGTCTTCTTTTGAGACGGTGCGATTCGCATTTTTGTCTGTTGAGTACGATTCTCAGCGATTTGTTTAATTCTGATGATTATATAATGACATATTGCAAATTTAAAGAAAAATTAAAAAATATGGTTGGATGACCTCCCCCCACACCCGAAGAATGAATTACTTCCAAAAAGAATACCCTCTGAGCCATTGGTATCAATGGTACCATATTTGGTATCAAAACTAAAAGTGTTGGGATGCTTTTTTAACATCAAATTCGAATTGAAAAAAAAATTTTCGTATGCCAAGTTTTTAAAATCATGAGAAATATAGCTTCATTTTTATTAAACAAAGCAATTGTTTTTAAGCAAACAAGAGATGGAAGGCGGCAGTAAAGTATTTTTGAATTAAGATATATTATTATTTAAAGTTAAAAATTACTTTCTTGAAGTTTTCAGAAAAACTAACTTTCGTAATGTTAGTAAAAGCCGTACTTACAGAGCAGTGACGTACACCGGACGTTCTAGAGTTTTTTGAGTTAGAAGCACCCCTTCCCCAAAGTATGGAAATATCTGTAAGTCATGTAATTTAGTACTCCCCACGTGTAAAGTTTTAGTTACGCCATTATTACGAACTGACGATGGAAAAGATACTAAAAAAGTAAAATTAAAAAAAATTTAAATAATTTAAAATAAAAGATTTTATTAGAAAGCTAAAGGTCAAAATAAAAAATTGCGGCGCCGGCGCGGCGGTAGGAAAATTTAAAATTTTACAAGTATAAACTAATTTTCTGTTTTCTGTTACAAACTAAAATGCAAGTGCTTTTTAAAATTCAAAAAATTTGAATTTCTAAGTTAAAATGTAATTAAAAAATTCTTATTTTGCAAATAAAAAGTTATTTTTTTGAGATAGAAAAGGTAAATTTAAATTAATATCAAAATTTAGTAATATATTAAAAATTTAATATAGATAATTAATGAAGAAACTCCTCATTTTAATACTAATAATATTTTAATAATGAATTTTGAAATTAAAAAATGTTAATAACCAAAAATTTCATTATTTTTGAAATGTTTCTGTTTCAATTTTGAAATTTAGCTAAATTAATATAATTACATAACTTTTCTAGCTCTTTTATTATTCAAGGTTTATCTGATGAGAATCAAAAATTCGAAACACACTTGCTCGACCAAAAGATGTCATAAACTATTTTTTGTAATTTCGTAATTTTACATGTTAATAACTAAAACTATTCTATATTAAGTAAAAAAGTTTCATATGTTTTTTAAAGTAATTTTTTATTTATTTAGCAATTAAGGTAATCTTATAAGTCTTATAATCTCAAAAAAATTCAATAAAGCAAAAAAATGTATTGGTTTTAAAAATAAAGAGGTTTGAATTATAATTTTTTTGGTTTTATACTTAATTCGCATATAAAATTGTTTAGAATTAATTTCTTCGTATTTATGGTTTCTTCAGCTTTTCGAGTATAAGGTCGCGGCGACCTAGCACTTGTAATGTTGTTTTTATACTTTTAAATTTAATTATGGTATTTATTGTTCATCTAAAGAATTGGATACTGAAAAAATCAAAGTCTTAAAATTAGACTGCTTCGTTATTATTTACTAATTTACTAAAAAATGTTCACCTTGTGGGCTTCCTTTCCAATTTGTGTGATAATTTTGAGTAAATTAGATTAAGCATTCTAATTTTGCAGTTTACACTAATCCCGTTAAAATATTTTCTTTCAATTTTCAGACACACAAAAGATGGCGTCCGGCAGCAACAATTTACCTGAAGAAACCGGACCCCCTAAAGCGAATCAGGTATCGCATAAGCACACAAAGAAGGATAATGTTTATCTAAATAATAAGGAAATAATGTGCAAGACAATAAAAAATAATTTATGGAGTTCGTCGAATCTAGAGAAAATATTTAAATTTAAGAATCAAGCCGAAGACGATACCCAATCGATCAATAACAACAATAACAATAGCAAACAAATCGCAGCTTTAGAAAATTCCAAGAGAGAAATTTCTTTATTTAATTATAAAATAGAAAATATGAGTGGTGAAAGTCGATGCGATATTAACAAAAACGTTAGCAACAATACAAAAAATTGTCCGCTTTTTGGCGAAGAGGAAGTTACTGTTAATTTAAAAGATCTGAGATCGAAATTGTCCGTTGTTGAACCGCACGGAGATGAATTATACGATTACAACGAAAACATTCTTTGCAATTATCAGGTGCCGAGGATTGATAAATCTTCCAAGAGCGAACAAGTCGATGGCGGCGTAGGAGAGTCTTCGAAAAAAAGGAACTTCTTGTATCAGGATGTGAACGAAGCGTTAAATTCGTTACTGTGGCAGCCGTACGAGTATCAAAACAAAAATAATACGAACGAAGAGCACTTCTCTTTGAGTTCCTTCGATTCCTGTTGCAGTCTCTCTTCTTTCGACCTTGAGAGCGAACCAAACAATGAATTAGATAGACTCGACAACAGCGCAGACCTACATCTCGACGTCGTGATGATGGTTAATAACCCAGAGGGGAACTCGAACCGGCTTAACCTATCGAGGGAGAGTAACAAGTCACGTGAATCGCTTACAGGGAGTCCACCAAGTAGGTTGCTCTCTAATGTCAGTAGAAATGAGAGTGTCGGTGATGGTGGTAGGTGTTGTGTCGTGTCGTGTGATGAATTTAAAAATAGTGTGGCCACTACACGTACGGAAATGTCTTCTCATCCCGGATGCCTGACAACTAACAACGTGGTGACGACGACGGCTGCCAACAGGAACGCGGACGTTGCAAAAACCACCGTGAGTGTAGTTAATTTAAATCAAAGTAACTCCGATGGTACTAACGCACAACAAAGACGTTTATACGGTACACCTTCTTCGAATCCGAACGATGCAACAAAGCGGTTATGTCATCGGAGTAACATTACATCCGACCCCTCGAATTTGAATTCGATTAACGTGGTCGGTTTGCCCAATCATGCCCGACATGCATCGATGCCATGCAATTCCAATAGAAATTCTGCATCGGCGGCAGCAACAACAGGAAAAGGTTTTATGTTTCCCAATCATCCGCGCAACTCTTCTGAACCGAGCACCGCGATCCAGCAACCAGTAGTTGCAAATCATGTACGAAACAGTTCGACACCGGCTTCGAATTCGACGGTGGGCAGTAACCACATTCGAAATGTTTTGGTACCTGCAAGTAACTTACGAAATCAGATACAATCTGTTCCATCGAACGTGACAATTAATCAAAGCAGCTCCGGTTCATCGACCAACATTAGTTGTGCCAACATCGTTTCGATTTTAAGCCATCACAGACACAGCTCCCAAGACATTCCCAATTACATGCCCAACACTTTAAGGTGCGCTTCGGTTCCCAAAACGTCGTCCTATAAGATCGGAGAAAGTAGTACTACAACTTTGAATATTACAAATAACCACCAGCAAAGTAGAGTGCCCATTAATGTCACCGCGGTAGATGTTAATTTTTATCGAGCAGTACCAGTTACTGTAGTCTCGAACGTGCCCACAATACAATGCATAAATAATGTTGCCAGCGAGAGAGGCAACAGCATTTCAAATGTCAATATCGTGCAAGCTATGCCGCAAACCTCGACAAGTCTAATACCTGTTACTGCCAGTACCCCAATCACTTCTGACATTTCTTTAAACCGCATCAAAGTTCAACAAACAAATTCGAATTCTTCGACCGATGCGGAGACGCCGACCCGTCAGGAAGAGGTGGCCCCGCGAACTTTTATTTCCACCGAAGCACAAACCGACGACACCCTCGCAGGAACGACAACTTTAGCTAGAAACAATAACGAAAGAGCTATAAATAGGGAACAAAGACGTCGAGAACGGCGCGAACGAAGACATTTGCGACGAATAAACAATGTAAATCATCAGCACACAGCCACAACTCGCGAACGTCTTCCCGATCTATTGAGCAATCACATGCCACCCCCTTACACGACGGCCAATCATCTCAACAGCATATCAAATTCGAGTGTTTCCCCTAATGGCGGTTTATCTCCCGGAAGTGTAGTGCCCAATCTTGTAGTGCCTAATGGTGTAGTTGCTAATCGTGTAGTGTCTAATAGTGTGGTAACTAATCACGTGGTGGTTCCTTATTCGCAAGGTGTAGGACCGGGACAATTGCCCCTGGTGCAAGCGGCTCCGGTTGCAGTTTCCGTGTCCTCGCCTCCTGGGTGTCGATTTCCATTCAGCACCACCGGATTTAGAAGGTAAGTTTAACTGCTTAATTAAGACGAAGGGGTGCCTTTTATCTAATGTTGTTTATTTAAATTTTAAATTAACTCGTATAAATTATTCATTTTATTAAGATTTACTTTCGATTTATCTGCCAACTAAGCGAACTTTCAAATTTATTCAAAGATGTGTCTAATTTTTGTCTGTACTTCCCAAGTCGTATAAATTAAGCTCGCGATGTTTTTCAATTTCGAGGAACACGGATTTACGTATTGATTGATTACATTCGTGTGGGTTTGATAATACACTACGTCGTGGTTCTCATCGTGCGGATGAGAAAAATGAAATTAGCTCTTCATTGTGCGAAGGAATAGTCGATTATTTTTGTAATTATAATCGGAGGGGTCTGCGAATTGAATTTATTAATTCCGAAGGCTTCCCAATTTTTTTTTGTGTAGTTAACGTAAAATTTACACACAAAAGGTTGAATTTCGACGGCCTATTCATAATATTAAAGCATCTGCAACTACCATTTTGGAAATGAAAGCCCAGATCTGATTTATGACTAGATAAATGTGAAAGCTACTCACGATTATTTGTTTAGCTGAGAGAGTAGTAGCCTGGTGACATAAACCTGGAATTTTCCGCCTTAAACATCTTTTGGGGTTCAAGATCGAATGAAAACACGAAAACATTTTCTTGTCATTTTCTCTACCGCACTTTGATATATCGACAAATATTTATTTTTAAGTGCCACAAAAAAGCATTTAAATAAAATGAAAAATGCTTTTCTCGCCAAATAATTATCAAAACTGGAATGTATTTTTCTCGTGTCGTTTATGCTCGGTTATACCTAATTTATGTTTTTGTTTTTCAACTTGCTTTTTGAAAGGGCTCTCGGAGCTTATACAGATCGTGTTAATCAGTTCATAAATCTGAAGACGCTTTTTTGTATAAAAGAAACTAAAGAGTAATTTAGTAAGTGGCGATTACTGCAGTAATTCATTAATTTTCTTTATGGTTATTTTATTGCCGAGTGGGCGAAAAAGGTAAATTTCTTATTATACCCGAGAAGGTTTTTTAATTCCATTCCAAAATCGATACGTTACGGATTTATTAATAGTTTAAATTTTGCGGTCAATTTCTACGCTTCCAAATGTCCATCGGTTTATTATAAATGTCGATCCTTTCTCTTACGAATTTTCTACTTCACCGAAAAAATATTTTTTATAAATGAAATCCGACGTTCGAGTGCAAAGGCTGAGCAAGTATAGTTGCAATACAGGGCCAGCTGCTTGCTAATGTGGTCAACATTTTTTTATTTAATTTCGTAGTGGCAACCGGTTAGTTCCATATTACATTCTTATATTATAATGGAGCAATGCAAATATTAAAAGACCAACTAAAAGATTACTTCAATCGCTTTACCCTAAAAGCGACATCCGCTTTTGTAATATTCTCTTTCGTAACTCCGAAGGAATATATGTAAGGTTTCTATCAACTTGGTAAATATTTGTGCATACCTAATGTTGTCAAAGAGATGAGCAACAGTGCGTCAATTGCAAAAATACACATTTGAAAGCGAAAAAACTCATCCATCATCTTCGATATTTGTATTTCTTTGTAAGTGTACATTTTACATTTTCTGAATTTGGTATACCTATTGACATAATAATGTAATAAATTATTATACAACACGAGGGGGTGCATTTGAGAGGATCCTAGAAAATTCGAGTAAAACTATTGGCACTGTAGAAGCCGTGGTTCGTGTGAAAAATGAAAATTAAATAATGTTTCCAAGCTGGATTTCTATATGATTTAGTGCCAAGCACGGTGGCACATCTGCACGACGGTGCATTTCCTTGACATCCCATTTACTGAAAAATACACAATTCTTAAATCGGTCACTTACAAAACAAGCAGTACGATCTTACAGAATCTAAAACAAATAATCCTGTAGTTTACCTTCCCAGAGAAATTACATTACGTTTTAACAAACTGAAATTTATCTGAAGATTCAGGAAACGATAAACTTTTCAACAACTACTGTGCAATTGTCACACTCACCACAAATGGAAAGCTACCAGTGACATTGGAGAAACATTGGTCAACAAATGAATGTCAGGGAAAAATCGAATAAACAAAGTATACATGTATCCCCAGGGGGTAAATATTCAGGTAAATTTGTGTAGAAAAGACTCGGAATTCCAAAGATTTTCCAAGACTTCCAACGATTACCTAGGAATTCCAGTGATGAGTATGGTAATAAAAAATTTTTTTTAAATAAAATGCTCTCTCGCATTACGTTAATTCCGAACTATTATTGTCCGAGAAGAAACTAGGTCACACTATGTATCCGTTTGTCTTTATCGTTATCAATTTTGATACTGCCTGGGGGATACCCCCAGACCCCTCGGTCTATCCAGTTTACCTCCTGACTATTTAGACTTCTACCTACAGTACAACAAGAAATGTTATGATCTAGCTTCGTTTTGTCCATCTTTTTTTAAATCAATTTTGGGGTTTATTGTATTTTCATTTGGTTCAGTTAGTGTAGAACTTTGACGATGTAAATATTTCTATTTATTTTGATTGAAATAAAAGCACCAGCTACCTTTTTTCAGTGTGGAGGGTGGCAGATTTTTGTACTAGAAACAAAAAACTGGTTTATATTTAGGAAACACGCATCTGCAAGCTCTAAGGGTTGATGTTTGATAATTAGGTTCAGTTATGGCTGTCTCCTTCACCCAAGGCTTGCATTTTTATGAAATTTGTTTGAAACTTGAGATCCTTCATATATTATGACGATGATAACATTACACTTGTGTAGTACCTGTACCTGTGTTAAGCAAGAAAACTCAATTTCAAATTCGGCAAAATGGAACTTTGTTTCAGCTATAACTTCTTCGTTCGATGAAATCTGCTTTACACCAAGCAATTTTTTCATGTTTTGGAACAAAATAAAAATATCGCACAGGGTCAAATCTAGCGAATAGGGTAGATTCTTCCGTAATTCTGACAGTTTTGCGGGGACGATTGTGAACAAGTGCGTTGGTACTATCTTGGTGAAAGAGCAGTTTATTTCGTCAAAAAATGTGGCCGTTGTTTCTTCAGTTCAGCATCAAATCGATCGAATAAATTAGAATAATACTGCTCCGATCTTCAATCAACAGTCTGCTAACACAATATCATGGATTATTTTAAGCATTTCTTCCGTAATCACCTCAATAGGACGGCCTGGTCGCTCTTCATTAAAAACGAATATTCGGCCAGGCTTGAGTTCATTACACCATAATTTGAAGGTATTCACCAAAGGAGCATAGTTCTTAAACATCATGCAAACAATCATTTGGAAGCAGGATAACCTCAAACGATGGTGTTTTGTACGAGGGCCTAATAGCAGGAATGATCTCTCCAATCAGAATGAAGCTAATCAAGAACCAATGAGAGCAGCGTGTTGGAATTTGTTTTTACATGTTGGTGTTTGTGTTTTGTTTACACACTTTTATTGGGTTAACAGGGTTAAATTGTTTGCCCTGTTTGGTTTATTTTATTACGTATATTATCTAAAATCGAATTTGTCAGGTTTGTGGGTTCTACCCTTACTAATTTTCGGCAACATTTAAAAACAAGTCACGATTATGTTGCTGCCTGAAGAAATCAAAAGCCTTCCTCTGATTGATACAAAGTTGAAGAGTTTTTTCAAAGACCCTGAGTTGAGATAAAAAACCAACAGTAGCTGATCTCCGCATTTTTTATGCCCAAATTTTTATTTTTGTGTACATAAAACATAATTCGCTAGCGCGCTTGCTCTCATTGGTTCTTGCTTTGCTTCATTCTGATTGGAGGGATCATTCCTGCTATTAGGCCTTCGTGTATTTTGTTTTTGTATCTGTGGCGCTGTTTGTCGGTGAAACGGGTACTTATCAAATCGCCCTCATATATAACAGGAAAAGAGATAATTCTGGATTAAGAGAACGAAGGTCAAGATATCAGTAAACTTGCTAAACCGGGGGGTCTGGGGGGTATGGAATACCCCCCAGGCAGTATCAAAAATGAATTAAAAGGAAAGACATAAAGCTTCTTGTTGTACTTGGTGTAAGAACCTAAACGGTCAGGAGGTAAACTTGACAGACCGGGGGGGGGGGGGTCTGAGAGGCGTGAAGTATGTAACTGACGAGAGGAAAACTTTTGTGGAGAACTAACCAACTGCGAAATAACAAATTTGTTGCGTCATGTCTTTTCGAGACGGTATATCGGTACACGTCATTTCGGCGACCGCAGTTCGGCGAAAGCGATTCGGCACCGTATATTGGGCGACGGTCAATTCGGCGAACCGATATTCGGCTATGTTAGTTTCGGCGATTCCAATTCGGCACCGGCATTTCGGCGATTCCCATTCGGCGACAGAAAATTCGACTACGTCGATTCGGCGACGGGAAATTTATTTAAATTATTATTTATTAATAAACAAGAAGATGGATTTAATTATTGGATTTTTTGAGTCATACGAAAGAATTACTAAAATTATTATTTTAAATAATTAAAAATTATTGTTTATTAATATAAATACAGGGTCGAAAAAAGTTCATAGTATTTATTATTACCTATTATAATATAAAAAAAATTATTTTTTATTTTTAAATTAAATATTTATTTACATACATACATCACAGGTCATATACATACAAGCAATTAAACAAATTTTAATCTATGTTATAATTATAAGCTATACCGCGAAGATATTCTATAACATTATTAGAATTATAATTGGTTACCTTCGCCAAAATTCGAGAATCAGCCGCTTCGTACCGCGGCCTTTTTTTAGGAGGTGCATGTCCAGCTAGAATACGTTCGTATTCTGTGTCGAAAGTTTTTTGAATACGTCTTAATTTATCCAAAAAGGTCCACAACGTTGGATGAAATATACCACTACCAAAACCTAATTGTATTTTTCGATGACAAGCTTCGGCGTAATTATTAGTTCTATCAATTCCATCCAACGTGCGTTGATACACAGACCAAATATTTGAAGAAAACATTGGAGTATTTCTAGTACCATTATTTCTAAGACGTCCAATATATGTATTTGTAAACCATTCTAAAATTGGATCTAATTCTGGTGGTAAATCATTCTCCAAACTTGTAATTGCGTGTAAAATGTCATTCTCGGGAACAAACGCAATCGAAGTAACCATTTTTGCACGCAATGCAAAGTCTACATCGGTACTGTATCTTTTTAAAAGATTATTTGACGATAAATGTTTTTTTAAATTTTTCACTAAGTGAAATAGGCAGTCATGTATATTAACGTCAGGAAATACTTCACGAATCGCTTGATGAATGCTAAGCTCAAAATCCACACTTATACTCAACGGATTTAGTTGAGGCCACAATTCACGGATCATATTAAATAATTTCACATAAGTTTCTGTTCTCTTATTGGGTAGTAAGCAAAACAAAACAGGAAACACTGCTCTTCCATCTTTTCTAGCAAGTATAACGAATACTTGTGAAAAAAGAGACGGACAAATTAGAAAAGTGCCGTCCATAAACAATTCAAACATACTTTCACTCCAACTGGAATTATATTCTCTTCCAAATATCATAATACGTTCAGAGTCCAAATTCTCACTTCCTGAATCGGCTAAAAGATATCTCTCAAAATTATCAGGGCTAAACTCATAAGTGGAATAACATTCCGGTATGATTATTAGTTCCCTAGATTCCGGATTTGCTGGTGCTTCAGAATTTTGGTTACGTCTCCGTTGTATCGTTCTGCTCATGACAGAATTGCTTGGAATATTACCTTTTATGGCATCAGGAACATTTGCAATAGCCCGTGCTCTTATTTGCGATGGATTTTCCATTGTATTTTCGGCTAAAAGTTTTATAGCAGTATTAAGTCTTTGAAGTTCGACGTTTTCTGCATTTCCTACGGTTCTGCAGGAATGCTCCCTTCGCTGGGAATTGAACGAACCGTCTCCAATATTGGTCCATATTCTGCCATTGCAACCCTTGTGCTTACTTTCACATCGCCAGAATTGAATAGTACCATCTGTGTTAATTTTATCTTTAACATAGAGGTACCCATCATTAGCATATTTTTCGTTGCTTCGTTTGGTTAAAATCATTTGAGTTTCTTCCATTGTATTGCAAATTGAAAATTATTATATTGATTCCTAATACTACACTTGAGCACTCTTATTAAAATCTATACAGCGAAATCTGTAAACTGGAGATAAAATGTCAATTATTGCAATCTTATAAACTTACTTAAGTTACTTACCTTTAGCGTGTTATGCTTAAACGCTTCCACTCACTACTTGTGTAAACTAAACTGTTCACTTTGATACCAAAACCCAACTCAACTGACTATTCCACCGCCCAAACTCAACTAACTAAAAAATCAACTCGAAAACCGTTACTAAAAGTGGAGGACTAATTGAAATTTTGAAAAGGATATGTGCTTAAGGAAAATGGTATTAACTATTTAGTTGAAAAGGCTGAATTGTATTGAAATGGGGAAACTAAGGAAAGATTAATACAATAAGGTATTATTGAAAAGGTGGATATATGCAAAAATTGTATTGAAATAGGGAAAACCAGGGAAAGATTAATACAATAAGTATTATTGAAAAAAAGGATATACGAGTATATGTATAAGAATTGTATTGAAAAACAACCCAGGAAAGATTAATACAATCAGTATTATTGAAAAGCAGCAAATAACAAAAAAGGGATCTACTTAAAGGAGGTAAAAGCCATATTCGTCCGTACTAAAGTTTTTTTTATACATTTAAATTTTAAATTTAGAATTGAATAAACCAAAAGTATATCCTCCGTCGCCGAATCGACGTAGCCGAATTTACTGTCGCCGAATCGGAATCGCCGAACTACCGGTGCCGAATTGGAATCGCCGAAACTATCATAGCCGAATATCGGGTCGCCGAATTGACTGTCGCCGAAACAGAGTCGCCGAAATGACGGTGCCGAACTGGAATCGCCGAAATGACGGTGTCCGCTTTTCGAGACGGTATATAGCATAAATAAGGCCGAATTGGTGATAAATTGCCATAAATTTGATATCAAATTGTCATAAATTCATAAATAAACTTTATTTTGAATTGATAGCCACCCTGGAATTTTAACGATTCTTAAAAAATTCCAGTGATTTCTATGGAAATTCTAGAGATTTCCAAGGAATTCCAACGATTTTCAAAGAACTCCAGTGATTTTCAAGAAATTCCAGTGATTTCCAGAGATTTGCAAGGAATTTCAAGAGAAAAACATTACTTTTTGGGGATTTTTACTTCTTGTGTGTATCCCTGTCAACTTACCAAATTCATATCAATTATTTTCACGATTCTGCAAATACCTCTCCTTCATTAGATTCTTGCCGATTCATGCAGAAATAAGATGCTAGAAATCCCACAAATCCGTTTGCTATGACCCAAGTAGAGCACACGTATCTGCAATAGAATGGCTTTTTAATGCTAACGTGAAGGTAAACTTGTAAAATATTCATCAAAAAGTCGATTTTCAAAATTAAATAGTAAAGTAACCGTTGGGCCGATTTTATTTATCCTCACCTCATAGGAAAGCTTAAATTTTGCTCTTTCAGAATATTTAATGTTTTTCTATCGTTCTTTTGAAAGAAAAGCTCCCAAAAGATCGACAGTAACCTAAAATTAATATACTATTATCTTCTTATATAATAAAAAGCCATGCCTTAATTTTATATTGGATTTTCAAAATGGCCGGCAAGATCATTTGGGTTGGCCACCCTTGCTCTAGAGCTTTCTTTGAAGTGAAATTTCCGGACCTGAAAAAGTTAAATTTTTGTTTTTCACCTTTTTTAATTTCGATGCTTTTGTTTTTCAGTCTTTCAACTTCGGCGTTTTTGTTTTTGGTGTTTTTGTTTCCGAGTTTTGACATTCTACCACAAATAATACAGATAGTAGCTAAATTGGTGACTAGAACTGAAGGTCTTATTCCACATTGATTGAAACGAAGTATTAATTTGGAAGAAATGATCCAATAAAAAAATTAAATCAGCTAATGGAAAGGTCTGACAAGAAGTAAATTGAAAAGCAATGTGATTTTACAAGTTTTAACATCTCAAAGTAGTTATCTGCAAACAGAATTGTCAATCAGAATCTGAAGATTCTTCTCACACTTGTGCATTGAAATTACAATCCCAATTATAATGTAATATTTGTAATTACAACAAAATGACGTTCACTTTCTTTTACCAAAGCTAGCGAGGTGTCAATATTAACAAATAATCAAAATTCCTGCGGCCCATAAAATTAACCAAGTTTGAGATATAACGAGCGGTGCAAAATTAATGGACTTCTCCAAAATTATAATATTTAAATTGCAAAAAGATGTAAGCCTTGAATAATGTGCGTTAATGTAAACACCGCGTTACAAGTGGATTAATTTTATTAAAATGTTACGTTCTTCTATGAATGAGTGCATTTTCTGCACGCCAATATTTTCACCAAAAAGCACGTTACAAAACTAAAACGCAAAAAATTCGGTTTCAAATATCTGTTTGATTTATTATGATGTCCAGATGTCAACGCACACTTTAGTTTATGGTTCCTGCTGCAAGCGACTCTTGAAATGCTTCCAATGAGATTTAATAAATTTTTTGTTAGGTAGGTTACGTTTGCCAATTACCATATAGTAGTTTTTTTCCCAAATCATTTCAATGCGGATCTACCAAGGACGAAGTTTAATGTAATTCGCACTGTCTAATTAAAGCAACTACTTAATATAATGAAACGTGAAATGTGTTTCTATACAGGATGTTTTACCGAAAACTGTCACAACTTGACACGAAGGGAAATCCAAATGTTGATTTTCTAACTAAATATTACTTTTATAATGGCGAGGTCTTATCTGAACATTTTCAAGATGCACTTCAGATTTCGAGAGCATTTTTAGCTTTACTCGTCACTTCACTCTAAGTTAAATTTGTTGTGTGTTCACTTTTGCTTTCAACTAAATAAAAGCTTCCTTTAATCTTGAAAGCATCCTGATAACGTTTCATTAGCCTGTCGTCAGTTTAATACGACGTAATGAAATTGCGCTAATCCTTTTGGTTTTTCTTTTTTTCTTCGAGCATTATTGTGCAGCATCTCTTCCGATAATTATTGAACCATATCAACATTTTAATTAGCAATCTTGTTATCTTGTTTTGCCAAAGTGCCTATTACGGCCTAACATGTGTGTGTATGTGTTATTTGTGGATGAGCAATTCTCTCATTATCATCGTGATGATATTACCACTGTCGTTTTTGTGTAAATGTATGTATCCAGGAATACTTCACCTTATTTTCAGTAATGTTTGTGACAGTCGAGTATGAAAAATTATCACCTTCCTGACATTCAAATATCGCTATTTTATACAACATGCAAGTTTTATCATCGACATTTGTGACAAAATTTAAAAGAGGAATATTTTACGTCCATCAAATTCTCGAATATTAGCTCCTCGAAAAAAAAGAAAATTTCTACTTAACCATGGCCAAACTCGTTAGTGAAATTTGTTTTTAAATTTCTAAATTGGATTTTAATGTCTTTTAATTTCTGAAATTGAAATTTCTTACAACCAACTGTTGAAAAATAAATTACAGAAACTACATTAATTTTATGCCGAGGAGTAGCGTTAATCGATAGCAAAATTAAAGACAAAATAAAAGCACCACAAGAACTACTTACAGGAGTGGTCGAAATAGAGTGCTAAGGGAAAATCGATGCTCTTGTAGTCTTTGTTTTCTTTTATGACCCGTAAAACAATTTTAGATTTCCCCAGTTAGTTTTTGTGCGGATAGATCATCAAAATTATAGCTAATGCTTTCGTACAATCTTGACGTGACAGAACCGATTTACTCAAATTCCGCCACTTTTAAATGAGCAGTAACAGTAAAAAGTTCAATTAGGTATAACGAGAGGAAGGTAAATTTAATATCTTCGAAAAAAAAATGTATAAAATAATAAAATATGACCTCTGTCGCAACTCAAACGATTTTTTGCAGTGTGGTACCTTCATGGTTACCTGAAATTATCTATAATTGCCATCTTTTATTTCGCTCTATAATTATTACGTGATCACCGATCATGAATGGGCTTTGACTAAAATCTTGGGAGATTTTTCCATGCAAAGAAAAATTCGACGCTTGCACACCCGACGTGCTAAAACTTCTAAGCTAATGTCGTTAGTTCCTTGATGAAAGGGGAACTTTGAAGCTTGAAATTATCTTAAACATGGGTTCTATATTTAGAGTACACGTTAAAATGCACTTGCCAGGTGATCTGAATTCGATTCGCTTCAAGATGATGTGCTATGGCTGAAACAAAAGAATTACAGTTACCTACTTCTTTTGTGTTGGTTGTTTTGGTTCTCTCGATACTCAAGTAGGTGTTAAGTTATTTTAAGGAAAGGCAGCCAGTTTTCATAGTTGTAAATATCGAATGCTTAAGAAATAAGGTAGAATCTACTGCCTCAATTAAAAGTTTCTCAAGTTTCGTGGTTGAATAAACCAAATTTTTACAAACTCACCGGATTATATTTTTGTAATTTAAATATTTAGCCCCACAAACGCACAAATGAAAATTTAAGCACAACTTCCCCTTTCATGTTTTCCCTAATTTTCTTGTTGTAAGTAAAACTCCTGCTTAGATTGTAGGCTAGGACAGCGATTCTCAATATGTTGGTTCTTATAAATAGCCATTACAAGCAATGCACAATTGATAATTTAAGCCGAGCTTGCTGTCATGTCACATTCAGAAGAACAAGAAGAAAAAAGTTGTTTTTAAAATTCCCGCTTTATTTACCACGAAATGCAATGAAAATTGTATCGATCGATCGAGATTTTTCTTCTGCGTCCGAGGATACCCAAAACTTGACGTTTGTTCTATAATTATTGCTAAAAATTCAAGATAAAACAAATGCTTTTTAATAGTATGTTACATTTAAAGGAGTAAAGTGGGCTATTCGTGGTCGAGATAAGCATCCACTTTGCAAATTTAAATAAACCACACCTGAACTGAAGGGTGGGTCATGGCAATAAATATAAAACATCTCGCATACCCGGAACAGGTCAGGCCTTGCTTTAAAATATAAAACAATAATTAATCGGGATTTCTAAAGAAATCCTTCTCTGATTGGCTCACTTTTCTTACCAACCTAAAAATGTGGCAGTCTGACCGGTATCACGGTAAAGATTATCTTTGCAGTATCTTTAACACTGTCACGGCGAAAGGATGTTTTTGTGTTACTTCTGCCGTAAATATATAATTAATAAGATCATTAATTTATGTTTCCAGCTACGTAGGTAATTATTTATAAATATTAATAAATATTATGTCAGTGTTTCAAGATTAAAACTGTAGATATTATTTTGTTATTAAATTTCTTACAGAAAATATGACTACATCGAATAACAAAATTGTATTATTATGCTTTTTGCATAACGCACAAATGAAAATATATGCACAACAGCTTCCCCTTTCATGTCTTCCCTAATTTTATTGTAAGTAAAGCTCTTGCTTAGGATTTTTGTAGGGCAGGGGTTCTCAATGTTTTTGTAAATCGTACGATTTTAACTTTATTTTTTTGTGGTAATTCTGGTTCTCGAATCGTTACAGCACACAATTCTTTTATATTCTATTGACTTTTGTTAAATAATACGACCAAAAAATCCAATATTATGAATGTGTTTTCTTCTTGGTCGACCTTTTGAAAGTATTGATATCATGTCAACTGACTTGTAAGATTTCAGATTGTCACGTCATCTTCAGGAAATAATCGTCACTTATCTGCTTACATTTACAAAACCTCGGATAATAATTATTTTCATAAAGGAGTCCGCACCCCAGTATCTCAGTTTTGTTCTTGGTTAGCAATAATAATAATTGACCAAGTGGCTAAGGACGAAGATCCTTTCCCATCCAGCCGCCACTGCTCAATAATAATGAGGTCCTGTCACCTTTACTAAATTAACGATTTAGCCAAATATGAAACAATACATAGTGACATTAAATAAATTTACACCGATTAAAACAATTAATAATAATCTCGTTACATAAATAACAACAATTTGATAATTTTATCAATAAATTATTTCAAGCTGTCATTTGCACAAATTGTTACGATTATTTTATCCTTTTAAGCAGCTATTGTTGCTTTCTTCATAATTAAATTTATTTACTCGTTTTTATTTAATTTCGGGGTGTGGGCGGACAGCAATGTAATTTTTAATCCCCCGACAGAAAAAGAAAGGAGTAAGCATTTCAAACATGTCACGCTCGTTTGTTTATGTTTGTAGCAAAAAATTTTGTAAAAATAATATCGATATAAGATATTTTTGCAATATGCAAGTGAGTTTCGATTGTATGTAAAAGGCAGCGGCGGCTCGTGAGAGGAAGCTAAGGAGGATTAGCCTCCCTTGAAATTTTGTATACTACGTAAACTACTAATTATTAACCTGAGGTCAGGTTATGATGTCTATTAAAAGTAGCTACTTACTGTAAGTGGAATAATTTTATAAAAGAAATAATTATCCTTATTGAGGTTTATCTGTTTGCTTTTTAGTACATTTCGTAACCTACTAAAAGTCGTACCTAGTTAAAAAAATATTAAGTAGCATCTCGAAAGCGATTAATTTTAAGTTAGAAGAAGCCTGATATTTCTTGAAAGATGAGTAATTAAATTTGTTCGCCAAGTAAATTTATTTATAAGTAGGCAATTTTTTAGCAGAAATATTACTTTGGGCGAATAATCCTTTTTTGCGAATTTTATTTTGTGTGTTTCTTCCACGATTGATGATTCGTAATATTGACATAAAATTCGGCGCGGTGTTCATAAATTAAATAAGTAATGGATTCTTTTCTTATTAAAGAAAATTCGAAGTGCAAATATTAACTTTAACTTCCCCTAAATGTTTCTGCGTTCGACCCTATAAATCGATCCGCCTATGATTCCTTCCTGTATGTAAAGTAATAAAGTGTGCGAGAGAATCAAACAAATTAACTATAACGAGGTTATTCGCGATTTCTTTCATCTGAAACGAAAAGTTAATTTTCGCAGAACTTTCGGTAATTAAAAATTTTTGCAAGAGGAAAACTTGTGCAGTAATTTTGTAATCTCTTATATTATTAGCATTTTAAAATACAAATTTAGCAAGTTTTAAAATTGTTTTAACGAGTTAAGATAAATTTTTAACTTATCAAATCCAATTTTGGTTGGTTAATTAGTTGCGTAAATTATTAAGTTTCAAGTTTCAAATTGTAATGTTGTTATACGCATCTTTAGTTACAAAATTAAGTTTCAAATTACCTAAGCATACATTTGTACTTACATGTTGAATAGGTACGTATATAAGCAATTCCGATTATATTTAATTAGCGCTGTATTTTGAATCCAGTTTCAATTAATATTACATTTAATTAATTGCGTGATTACAATTCAAAGTGATTCATTTCAACAATTTAAAAAACGATCGTCGAATGTTTACTTACGCACATTAGCGGTATTTTATCATGTTAAGTGCCATTAATAATTTTTTTAAATGATCTCATTAAATAGGGTGAGCTTGTCGAATCGGAGATTTTATTTCGGTACATCTCTTGAAAATTAATACTACTAAAATATTGTCCTGGTAATGGAAAACGATGAGGAACCCAATTGCTTTCTTCTGTTCGATGTTGTTTTAATAGATTGATTGAAATTTAATGTGCAAAAGCGGGAAACGAGCTAACTGCTTTTAGTTATATCAGGTGACAATGAGGTACTTCGAGCCAAATTCGGCTGGCTTTGCTCCCCGGTACAAAAGTATTCAATTTTTCTTTTAAAACCCCGAAAGTATTGATACGCAAAAGTGGAAAGCTTAAGTACAGAATTTCGTTTGTCCTCTCTAATCGAATTAGGTCATAAACTCTCCAGAATAAATTTAATTATTTTAATTCGTTCGAAAGTTCCGCAATAAATTTTTAATCAAAAATTAGGGAACGTTGAGAATTTTGAGTGTCGGTAGAACAAACCGCATTTAATTATCTGGTGAACCATGAACTTATTGGCTTTACGAAGAGTCAAGGATTTGTCCCAAATATCTTCCTCTATTTTCCAGAAGCTAGAACATATTTTAGCTTTATTTAGGTTCAACAATTAAATCTGAAAAACGGCTTTTTAAAATCTCATTCTGTTGACGGTACGTGTGTTCGACGTAAATAGATGCAGGACAAGGAGGAGAGTACCTGCTAAAATTAAAATGAACTACGCTAATTTATCAAAACGAGGGTCAGCGAAATGGAACTAATTGGAACACAGCTTGGAATGTAATAAATATCCAAAGCTTATGGTTGGGCATTGACCTGTTTGAAAACGAATGCAAAATTCGTAAGGATTGGCCAATTTCCTTTGTCTCAATAACAGGAAAGTATGTAAACATCCAAATAATACAGTAATTCAGGATGGTTATTATATTTAAAAGAATCAATTCCATTATAACTCCGTTCCACTTTCAGTTTTCTATTTAAAATTTCAAATTAATTTCACTTATTATCTTTGCGTCTTTGGTAGTAAGTCAAGTAGTGTAACCTAGTTTTCTGAAAAAAATACGGGACTGAAAATATTTCCGCAGTACGTAGGTACTTAATTTTGTGCCTTGGTGATCTTTCATTGCCAAAGCGACCACATTCGGGCTATGAATAGAATAGATTACAGTTTGCAGACATTCTTAGCTATTAAAATCTGCCAATTTCTTTTCAAACTAATTTAGCTCGGCAATAAAAATAGGATCGTTAGATGCGGTTTGGTGGGTAGGTACACGTGTTTCGTTCTTATGGGAACTCTTCAAAATATCGTAGCATTTGTTGTCCGCTCGGTAACCAAAGCAGCATTTCGAAATTAATTTTTCACTGTTTGCCTAATAAAAGCACAAAAACCCGTTTATAAAACACATTACACCAGCCTGCTCGTTCTCGTCACACTGTGACGTCGGAAACACTAAAAGCACCTAAAATTACAAAGGGAATTTTTAACAAATCTTTCGTTTATGTATGTATACGTCTTTGTAGATACCAGTATTAGTCACTGTTTGAAATTATAACGAAATTTATTATTTTAAAATGCTTCAAGACGAGCGGAAGACGCCATCTCATCAGTTGGGATATTTTTCGAAAATTAATCAAAAAGGTCGCGTATTATTAAATTTAAACATAAACAGGATCTTGAAAAGTTTCGCTCACATCAAATTATTGAAAATTCTATCTACAAAGTTTCCAACTTTTATACCTGCTAGTTTATTTTCATATTGTAACTTCGTCACAACAATGCGAATCTACTACCCCATATCGAGCTTTATTAAAACCAGATGTACTCTCGCCATCGAAGCCTTGGAGGCAGAGAGTTTTTCGCCGATTTAATTAGACTTTCTAGTTCCGAATATAATTTTATTTTAATGACTTTTTAAAGTTCACTTACTTAAAATAGAACCGTTTAATAAGGCCGACAAACAAAGTCTTTATACTATTAAGCAGTGCAGAGTTATTCCATTGACGAGCTTCGAAATTGGTTAATTCTCGATTGATCCTGGAAAACTAAATTAAATTGATTCCTAATCTGCGGTAGTAGTTTCCTTATTAGTTTGATGGAAAATCAACGTGGACGAACCACACCCCGTATAATGAACGGTGAGAGTTATTTTGGAGGAACGGCTACCTGATCTAATAAATAACAACCCTAAAGAACTGTAAAACCAGTTTCCGATGTATCATCGAAAGTTACATAAATATTTAAAGTTGTAGAATGCCGTAAATATAACATAGAAGACTTTCTAATGGCTCGAATGTAATTATGCAAAATTTAAAGAAAAGCACATTTTTATGCTAAATATGAAAATGAATTTATGATTGCTGTTGTTTTCGTTTCCATTTTTTTGATTGTCATTCATTTTCAGCCTGACAAGCGGAGAAGGTATGCAGGTTTACAGTGTTTACATGTGACAACATTGGAAGGCCAAACGACAGCTGTTGAGGGTGGATAATATGAAACGGGCGCCCCATGAAACTCTTCATCTCTCTTCCTCTTCGTGTCTTATTTCGCACTATTACGGTTTTAAACTAATTTACACTAAGCTAATTATAATAACAAAGTTTTGTTATAATAACATTATTTTCACGCCAATTTTGTCTTCGTTTAGTTCATTATGAAATTTGGCGAGGAAAGGTCAACGAAAATTTGTTAAACCGAATTAGCGGCGACGAAAAAATGATTCAAAACAAAATCTGCGATTTAAATCGTAACTGTAAATCCGTCAGCATCAATTAAATGGCTCGCATTATTTTTTCTAAAGAACTTTTGTTCGTGTTCCACAATCTTTAAAGCTAATGATAAATTTGGTGCATTGCGACATGTTGCAAATTGAAAGAATTTCGAATCCGTCCGAAAGCATTAGTAGGTATAAGATTTATTTAAGTCGCACAAACATCGATAAAATAAAATGTAAGTTAAATTCTGAATTACAATCGAATTGTGGCTTCTTCTTGGATCCTTTACGACGAGGTCAGTTTGTACCTACCTGAACTGGTTTGTTTTTCTTTATGTTGACAGAAAAAAAGGACCAGTAAACCCTCCTACCGCCACCATTAGGGGTCCCTTTTTCTCAAATGCGAATCAATTGTAAAATAGTCCAATCGATAAAATAAATAAGTTGAACGACTTTATTTTATACAACATTGATGTAATAGTAAAGTAGGTTCCATATTGATATTCTGTAAGTGACGATTGCAGTAAGTACGTGTTCACATTTTTAAGTGAAAAACTTACCTTTTCGGGTTAAGGTCAGACACATATTTATCTACTTACCCAATATTTTGTTTTATTTAAATTTTACGCAAAAAAGGAACCAATTTAGGATAGGTGAGGCCGCCTACTCGACACACATTTTTGCTTTTGATAATTTTTTATAAAATAATTTAATGGGAAGGCTAACTAATTAATCTTGACTTGTATTATTCACATATTTACACCGGGTATTTACTTGGATGGGTGACAGCATCGTGATAAAAATACAGCTGGCGGCGTCTTTTTTCAACGTTAAACTGCAGCACCACCGGTTAATACTGTTATCAATACATTTTGTGGTTTCCCCGTTTAGGCCAATCACAAAGCCGGATTTTTACTGTGTCAATAAGCGACAACAGTAATAATAAGTACCTAATTACAATTCTAAATATTTATATATACTATTTTTTTCTTCTGAACTCAAGTACCTACTGCAATGTAGGGTAAATGAAATTGGGTTTATTTGCTGAAATTTATTGTTTCAATTCTGCAATTACTCTTCCTCTATCTGATCCCGCCAAATTCAGTGTCATCTTTTCACCGATAAATCAATTTGCAATTCTGGGTAAAAAAACTTTATAAATAAAAATAATCCGCAGTTGTCACATTAAAGCGTAGAAACCGGCTCCATCCTATTATTTTTATATGAAATTGATGATAAAAAGCTGATGATACTGTAAGTAAAAACTCGGGAAACTGCCTTATTTTTGTAAAAATTCAAAAGCACAACCGTCACATCTTCGGTATTCCTCTTTCTATCGTCTCATCCTAGAAATTCTAAAAAAAATTAATCTGTTCGCCATGATGGCCAATAACAATAAATAATAATTAACCATAGCTGTATACATAATTGTTAGATTATTTCCAGTTTCAGTTGCTATCAAATTATGTCGTGGTTTGGATTCCACGTTGAGCTGCAGAGTTTTGTCGCTAAGTTTAATTGCTAAATTAGAATTCAATCTTGTGGGTTTATTGTGAAATAAATTATCCTTTAATTGAATAATCATTCATTGTATAATCTTAATTTAAAATTCTATTGTATTTACGTGAATTTAGAAAGCTATGTTATTAACCTAACGTGGAAAGTATTAATCGTATCGGTTTTTGAATCACCATAAAAGTATAGAACAGAAAATCAAATATAAGAGATAAAGTATCAATGCAGTTCATTCAAGACGATTGCAGAAAATAAATAAAAATAAACATCGAATGAGTTCAGCAGCGAAAACTCCGTTTAAAGTTTTTTGTTTTTATCGTGATTCCGAAATTACAATTTCATCAAGCTAAGGGCGGTGTGTCACCTTACCCCCGTGGAACCGGCTACGGTTTCTCTGTATTTTTTTAAAGAAAGAGAAACCAATGTCGTTTATTTCCACTTTATAGGTTAATTAATATTTAAAGAATTTCTCTACTTTTCTCGTTCTCTCACCTTCCGAAGTGCAGACACATTTTTCTTTTGTGGAACAATTTTTGAATTTTTTATAAATTTTTATTGCACAAGCCAACAATAAGATAAACGTATTAAGAAGTTCTCCCTATTTGCTATATATCTTGCAGTAGGGTGCAGTGCTTAATGGTCCTGCCGTAAGGAAAATCAATAAAATTTTTATGTCTTTCGAGTCTGGGTTGGGGAAAATTGAAAACTCAAACAAAAGGAGGTATAAAGTGGCGACGTAAATTTGATTTTATTATTTTTGATATTGAGACATTTAGAAAGCGGCTCACCCTTCTCCAAGGGGAGTCTACCTACTTTATTTTCAGCGTGTATTTCACCCTCCAAACCTGCGAATTTTAGAGTCACCCTATATAATGCAATTAAGAAACTTGGCTAAAATTATCTCGCCAGTGGCGTGCCCTTGGCGTTTACTACAAAATTGTTTACTTCTTGGCGACTAAATGTCGGGAGATTTCCATTTACTTCTGCTAGACTACTTTCTGATAAATGGAGTCCGTGGATTCTCAACTACTGCTCTTGGTTATTTAGTGGCCGATAGCGTAAGGGTCGGTTTAAGCAATTCTATTTCTGATTAGACACAAGAAATCGGAAAGAAAATAAGGTTTTCCCTTGTGTCATTAGACGATCCTATCGAGACCCAAACTAAAACTTGCGTTTAAACGACCGAAAGGGGGGGGGAGGTGTAACAAGTATTTCAACCTTTTTTGTGTTGAACAAGGCATCGAAGAAACTGTAAAAGCTGTGTTATGCATTTTTTACTCTTGGCACATTTTTTCGATGATGTCATCGAATTAGAAAAACTTTCACTAATACCTCATCTGCATCTGTTACGGAATTAGATATTGTTACCAAATAAAAGAATTAATTCTTTGACAAAAGCTACAGGTCTGGAAATTCTGTCAATTTCCCAAATAGCAGCAGGGTACTGAAAATTCGTATCAGGTATCAGAATTCCAATCAATATCTCGGCTTGTGTGTTTTTATTATAATTGCATCTAAAATAACGTGCCGCTGGGATTTTAACCATCGATTTAACGTTACACACGTAATTGTTACATGCCATTGTTGTTACAATTTTTGGGAAAGCATCATCATTGTCATTTAACGGGGGGTTATCAAAATTCTCACAAAAATTATTCCCATAAAAAATCTTCCGTACTTTTCAATTTTGTTGTATATCTCATTTAAATATTTGCCTCTTATTGTTCTTGTCTATATAATTAAGTGAAATTCGCAATTGCAGAGAAAAAGTTGTTATCGTGCATCAGTAAAATGGTATTTTTGTTCTACGAGAAGAGGGCAATTTTAGAAACGACGGTTATCTACAAATAAGAACTTTGACGTAGGAAAATCTTGGAGAGACAAAAACTGTCGTTTTCCTTTATCGCTGACAAAAATTAAATTATTTTTAAGTGACATAAAAAGAATTGGTGTCCGTGATACGTTTCGCCCTGTACATTTTGCCCTCGCCAAGAAAAATAATGTCTTAATGATTGTATGTCCCTAGAAGACTTTATATCGTAGAAATATCGGTTTGCACCACTCGAGGATGGGAATTAGAGCGTAATGCAAAGAAAGAACTTGTATAATGCATTACCTTCTCCAACTAAATGCAGTGCTGTTTTTCATTTTCTTATTTATACACTCGAGCATTAATTCGAAGCCTACTAATTACTTTTTCGCTAAATAAGTATAATTACGTTATATTGCTATTTTACATTTTCGTGCTCGCTTTTATTAATAAAATATTAACGCACGCCTAATCGTTTTTCATTAGTACTAGAGTTGGCAAAATTGGAGGTAGTGGAACTAAACGGAATACGATTATGCAGAATGGTGCATTTTAATGGTAACTGTAAAATTCAATGAGAAAATGTCAACTTTTTTTAAAATTCAAATTAGATATGCCATGTAAAAAATTATGCTGCTACTGACGTAGCATTACCAACAGTTTTTTTGATTTTCTCGTATTCATGAAATCAAGTCAATGTGTCTAGTACAACGGTTGTTATGCCGTCAACGGCTTTTCCGAGTGAAGTACACTAGATTTTCCTGGCGGGATTACCAATTAAAAGGAAATCTCCAATGTCGATCCGAATTAGCAGATTAGGAAGTTATCCAACTGGATCTTTAAGTTACAGAGTCGAACGCAATAAATTGTTTTAACCCTCCCCCACAATTCTTTTATTTCAAAACAATCGGCGTGTGTGGTGGGTGCGTAATCCAAATTTGAACAAGGCGAAAATATCGACGGAGAAATAGCACTTTATTTAAGTACTTCAAAGCTAAACGGAATAAACAACTGCTTTAGTGGCGCGGCACTGTGTTTATTTAAAAATGCCTAAACCAACATTTTGGTGTAAAAAATTGTAAACTGAACATAAAAGTAGGTGATTCTTGAAAAAATATTAAACAGCTTTCATGAAGAGGCAAGAGTATCTTTTTGATTGTGTTAGGTATATTATATTTACAGTAGTGGGGCTATGCGGATTCGGGGCAAATTTCTCAGTGAATTCTTCTAACCTTGCAAGGTTTTAACGAAATTTCCACCATACAAACTAGATTGTCACAGGCTGTATGAAGGTATCAAAAAAATGGTTCATCATTTTGATGAAGAATTCATCAGTTTTGGGTCGATGAACAAAATTAATTATATTGATGAACAAATTCATAAATACAATGATTTTTTTTAATGAATACTACAAATTTTTAATTTTGTTCGTCAGCGCAAAAATGGTGAATTTTTCATCAATTATTTTTTTCGATGATGGAAAACATCTGCATATATTTGAGTTCTCATTTTTAAAACACTTATTAAACTGCATGTGATGTAAACTTAAATAGATCTTCGATAAAAATGCAAATTAATAATCAATATGTTAATTTATTTAATCGCGGTAATCTTGAAGTATTATGAAATTTTGTTTAAACACAAGATGACAAATTTATATTTTTGTAATTAATTAAAATAAAAGTGGTTTATTTTAAACTTTCATTAATTAAATGCACATTTTCCTATTATATAATTCATAATAATTCAAATTCAAAAGTATTAAATCTTGAAATTTTGATCTGCACCCAGCATAGTCCTTCTACTTATTAAGTTTATTTGTGGAATAACTTATTAGTAGCTCGTTTGCCGTTTTTGATTGTTTTTTAATACAATCTGCACTGGCGTACCGTGCCTTTTGGGGCGGGGGGGTGGCAAAACATTCTTAGGGGCGGAAATATGTATCCATGGTTTCAAATTAAACATTTTTTGGGGGCCGGTAGTAATCTACTGCCTCAGATTTCGACAATTTTTTTTTTTTTGAAAGGTATGCTTGTAAATAGGCTCTAGTGTACATAAAAATTATAAAATCTTCGCAAAAACCCGGTAGTTTTTTCAAAATTTTCATAAATATTTTCTTTTGTTACTGGAAGTTTTCTACGGCTTTTTCCCTTCAAAGTGGGATCAAGGAAACCGATGAATATTCTGAAAGAGCACATTTTAAGCTTTCAGATGAGGCAAATCTCGGATTTTCAAGTAATTCAAAAAAACTTGACGTTTGTTATGTTAAGTAAAACTCACAGGCTCCTCCTCCAACCTGTCTTTTGTAGCCACTCACTAAATGACAACTGTGTAATTGAATTCAAAGAAAAAATTTTGGAAAAACTACCGGGTTTTCCGCAGATGTTCTATATTTTTAGATTCGTTTTTGCTTTTGTTTTGCTTGGGGCGCTAGGGCGGCACTATGGACAGGGGCGAGAGGGGTTCGAGCCCCCCTAGTTTCCACATGGGCACGCCACTGACAATCTACAATTGGAAATTAATTGAAATCTATAAGCAGAGGGGCTACGCGGATCCACATAATTTTTGAGTCAAAGCTCCGAATTCAAAATTGCCAATTTTATTAAATGAATTTTTATATCTAAGAAAACATAAATTTTTAATTTTTCAAATTTGCTTTTAAGGTAAAAGCAAATTATTTAAATTTGCTTTTAAGGTAAAAGCACTCGGACGATAAAAGTTTTCTTGCATTTTCAACGATAAAAATTTATTGTATTTCTTAGTTTTTAGTTAAAATTGGTTTTTGTACCCTTAACAAGCGCGATAATCAATGAAATAACTTTCAAAGTGACTAAACATGTAGAACTCCTTCGTTTTCCTAAATCTGGTTTTTTTAAATTATAATCAATGTAAGCTTCACAATTTCTGATTAATTATTTTATTGAAGGTTAGTTTAAACGGTGTGTAACTCGATTAACCAGGTTGTGCGGCCTGAAGGCCGCACTGGCTTGTCATTCAATCGAAGTTCTTTATTAAAGGAATGATAAAAAATGCGTGGTTTTCACTAGGATAATTTTCAAAATTCAACCAATTTAATGTCCAGTCGTCAATGCACGAGTGGATTCTCAATGGTAGACTCATGCATCAAGGATCTCCCAAGCAAAAGGCGACTCAAAATGGTTAAAATTGTATTGGGTTCTAATTGTATAAATGTGAACACTTGAAATAACATGTAAATTTGTTTTATTCCTTAGAATTGGTATGAAATAGCACAATTTTCTGAGATTCTGGGCGCCCATCACACTCACCCCCCCCCCCGGCTTTATTTAATAATATCAATCGCATAACATACACATTACTTTCGGTATGGTATGGAGGTATGGAGTACCTCCATTACTCTGGCAATAAATTCTTGACATACTTTTTTCCTAGAAGGGTCCTTTTAAAATAGTCCTTGGTGGTTTGCTATTGCCTGTTGAAGGAAGATGGTCAGAATAAAGTTTGTACTTCGCCCGGGCTCGAACTAGGAGATCTCGACTTCAGATAAGCGCCAGGCCGTAATCGGCCTATGCCAGGGTTCCACTAAATCTTCAAAAGTATATTTTCTGGCTTCTCAAAATTTTCAGTGATAAAACTTAAAAATTTCCTCGACCTTTTCCTTCTGAAAATTTTTAATTTTTCTGGTTTCCATCACGAAATTTGTGTAATTTGTGTCTTTTTGTCAAAAGCTGTTTTATATTTTGTCTTTAAAATTTAATTTTTAATTGGAACAAAGGAATGGGCCACGATATATGAAATAAACTATATGTATGAAATAAAATAAACTAAAAGAATGGCACCGAGATGTAAATAATAAAATAGCTGCATTTTAATTCGTTAAGTTTTTCTTTCAATTTCCTTTTTTTTATTGCAATTTTATATGCACGCTGTGAATACTGAATTATTATAACTATAATTTTAAAATCGCCGAGGCGTAATCGGCATGGAAAACTTTCTCAAAACGAAAGTGTGTGATACTGCTCTCGTGGTTCGAGCATCACGTTAAACTGTAGGTCCCGTATGTGTGTAATAAATTACGAGGAAGAAGAAAGAATTTCGTTTATAGAAAAATTAGTTGAGGCTTACTCTTGTTCAAACAAGCGATGAGGGCAGTAGATTTCACTACGTATTTGCAGAAGCCTCAAACTACTTTTTGTTGAAACTAGAATTAATTTTAAGACGTGCTGGCCTGCCTGCTGGTATAAAATAGAAAATATAATCATGAGAACTACACAGATAATTATTATGTTTTCTGCAGTTTTTGCTTGGAAAATGCTTTATCTTTTTTGTGTTGCTGTTTATTGTGGTGTAATATTATTTTTACATTTTATAAAACGGTCTAATAGTAACTAATGCAGTAATAACAGGACAGGGATGGAATGTGGACATAACAATAGGCTTTCCGCATGAGTACCACGCTGTACTTCCTACATCTGTCTCGTTTGTTTTTCTTTTCATTTGGCTTAGCATTTTTATTGTTTTCTTGCAAATTATTCACCACCATCGGATGTACTTTTGTAGAATTTTTCGATTTTCTGCCTCCCTTCGAACTCGTCGGCATCAGTTGGTTTTTATCTCATTATAATATTATGCTGGTTATTTGTTATAAATCAGGTGACAGTTTGACAATGATTAAGGCACAGGTGGATGAGACTTTCTTAATCTATTAAACTACCTCTACCGTAGAAATTACTTAATGCAAGAAGGATATAACTTGTAGAATCGTAACCATAGTGCTGTTTGCGATCAACCCTTGAGAGACAAGTTTACTTTCACATGTTGTACATCGTCACAACATTTCAAACACACTAAACCTTTACACTTATTCGAAACTAAAATGGTTTCCGGGTAATATCAGTTATGGTAACTCTTTGGATTGGAACTAATTGGGAAAGTTGTGTAACTGAGCTTATGCAGATTATATTGGAGCACATGAAATCGCTACGACTTTAACTTATTCTGTAAGGGATCGGAAGCCTTCATGGCGATATTTATAACCATGGCCGAAAAGTATTTGTAGAAAGTAAAATATGTTCAAATGCGCCAAAGGTAAGTGCGATGGTGTAGGCTTTTGTAAACAAGTTAGGTTTGTTGCTATTAATAGTAACACGAAATTGATTAATGGATAAGGAAATTATAAGAGGAGCTACTTTGCGAATAGAAATTTTACTATTTTTTTTGCTTAATAAGATGATTTTCTACTTTCCATCGTTGGTTTGTCCTAGATTGTACAATAATGATTTCAGACCGACATCCCACATACATACATTTTTTTTTCTCAAATCAAAATGGAATAGGTACCCACCTACTTCGTGTTTCGCTTCATTACAGTAATTGTTTAACTTTGAAAATTATAAGTAATTAAATTTGTGTTATGAAGTTGAGTAGTTATTTTTTGTAGTTTCGCTGTACGATTCGTTAAATGCTAGAAGTTTGGATCGAGTCCAACAAAATTATCTAAATTTGCGTTTTGGGGCATCATGCAGATGCTTAACCAAGTCAAGCGTAAGAGACAGACAGCAAACAGAGGCCAGGACGTATTAATCCATTTATATTAATCTTCAGGGAACTGTAATATTTTACATTTTATACCCCACGTTTCACAAGATCGTCAAGAAGTCGGATCAAATTTATACGTCTCCTAATTAATTCTGCCAACGTTTTTAACAAAAATTAATTAGAGAGAATAATTGCTCTTCGATTTTATTGCAGAAAAACAAACACTCGATTTTTTGCTTTTAATAATGCCGAGATTAGCACGAAATTATTTATCATTAGTTACGGACACACTAATACGTAAACGTTAGAAAGTGAGTTGCGCTGTTTTTGAGCGCAAAATGTAATTTAATGCCGCTGGATTCATTAATGTATGCGCACTTTAGTTTTCGGGCGTTCGTATTCTATTTCACTTTTTTGTAACCATTTTTCGACGTCCCTACTTAGTTTTCACATTTTTACTACATGGTGCCTTAATTAGAACTAGGATCGTTGAACTGTCGTCTGAAATTTGCGGTTCCACATTGCTTTCTTCCGTTTTTTTACACACGGCTTACCCAACCTTTTTTTCTGGTTGTTGATTTTCTTTCTATTCAAGAAGTCGTCGTGTACGTCCATCGTATATTTTACGTTACTTCATCCTGTTTATTCCGGGTCAAACTCTTTCTTATTGATTTATTCTTTTTTCTGGCGTGTAATGGATGTTGAGCGCCGTTCCTCTCATATATTTTGCTTTACTTACTTGGCCATGGTCATTACCGCCGTTTGGCGTGTTCATCACCCTCGGGATGCATTGTTGGAACTTACCGACAATGAAGCTAAAACAGGTTGTCCAATTTTTCTATTTGTATTCTAACCTACACGTCCAATAAAGTAGATGTGTGATGGAATCGACACTTACAAAGCTATAAACTTTATTTTCTTTTACCTTCATTTGCATTAAATGCAGATCCATCTACCAATCTTCTAAAAGTTTATTTTCTGTGTGAAAATTTGAAATATGCCCGTAACTTGCAAGTATATAATTACCTTATCGTGTAATAGCTAATCAAGTTAATGTGCACGCGAACTTGAGTTTTGTAGAATAAAGAGAAAACATTCAGCCAATCTCGGGATGGAACACCACCGCCGGAGCAATTTTGCATTTAAAAAATCGAAAACTTGCTCAAGGAAATGGAAGTTACGGTTAACAACATTTTTGTTTCTACATTGTAAATTTGTCAACTGAGCCAGCTGTTCGAGCCGATTATTTCGAAAGTAGACACAATGGGCATAATATTATGTTATTTTTCTCAAGCCAATTTCACAATGTTTGATCTAACGCCAAATTAAAGATGTGCTAAATTTTGACCCAATTTGCAGGATTTTGGGAAATTGATTATACATTTTTAAAATATGCTTCCGAAGATTATTGCCTAAATTATTATTGGTTTCGGGAATTGTTTTTGCAATAATGCTAAATCACTTTGCAAAGTTGCGTATCTTGTTAAATATTTATAATCAATGACTTGACCCAAAGCTCAACTTAGAAAATTCGATAACCGCACCTACGAATATTTCAAGTGAAAATTATTTGCTTAAATGAAAATTTATGTACATTATTATTTATTGGTCAATTTCATGTTTATAGCTTTTACGTGTTAAATTTTTAACCTCAGCATTAAAGTGGGACTTATATTTACTTGGCAGGTACTTCATCTTGAATTACATTTTATAATAATTAATTGAAAAGTCAATATAATTTGTAAATTAGAATTTCTCATCATTTCCTTGATGACGAGAAAAAGTGTAAAAGTTCGCTATCGAAACCATTAAAAATTCATGTCTGATGATAAGACATGGTCTTACTTATCTTGAACCCACCTTTGTTGTAAAATTTTGTCTTTCATGGGTGCACCCATGTATAATAGATTTTTTTAAGTTTTCAATAGGCTTTGATCTCGGCGTACACAAACCTTAACATTTTCACGTTTTCTGAATTTTGCTCAACTACATCTCAAATTCTGACTTTTAAGCTTTCAATGTTGAACTGTTGGATAACATATCAAACTAAATGTACACAATCGCTCGACCGCCTAGGCTGTGCGGCCTTTAGACCGCACTGAATGCGATTTTTTTATTTTTTTAGGTTAATAACTTCAAAGGGGTGCTTTACGAAAGGAAACATGCAGAAATTATGGCTGTCTGTTAGAAACAGACAGCCGGAGTTGACCAAGTACACAGATATTTTTTCGTACCGTCATAAGTACACTAAAAAAATTATTCATCATTTTTGTGCCGATGAACAAAATTAACTTGATTTTTTCTAACATGAAATCGATTTAAACTTTATTGAATGAACAAAATTAATGATATATTTCATGAATACCATGAATATAATGAATTTTGTGCATCGGCGGAAAAATGATGAATTTTTCATCAATATGATGATATCTTTTTTCAGTGTAGGGTGGGGGTGAAGGCACCGTATTTATTTTGTTGTAAATTTTGTAACCAATGGGGGCGCAAAAAATTGGAAAAAATTTAGGGGGGCGGGCGTCACTGCATAGAGAATAATTATTCCAATAAATGTAGTGTTTTCGAGACCTTGCAACCAACCTTCCTAGAGCTGATGTCTGGAGTTAACTGATTATTTCATTGGTTCAATCATGAACTCTGATTGGTTCATTTTAAGTTACCAACCTAAAAAATTGACTTTCTGATTAAATATACGTATTATGATAATATTTATAAACAAAATTAAACACAGTATAGGATATAACGTTGTTTATGACATCAGATATCCTCATCATAGATGAGCATCTGGTCAACCACTTTTGATTTTTAAACCATTAATTTCGAGGTAATGAAAGCAGCTTTAGAGCACCCAACTGCAATTAATGGAAACTATAACTTGAATTTAAATTAATCCTCGGCGCGGCGGGGAGTTCAAGTAGAAATTTTGTTGACTTTAGATATTATATTATTATTAATTTAATCTAAATAATTATGTTGTGTCGTGTAATCTTTGCATCAAAAGGACTGGCTTCGAATTGAATTTAACCCACTTATAATTCACTCAATCTAATTTTGCTATTTTTTTTAGCGATGTTTTCTAATTTTTTTTTAATTACTGTGCCATTTACATTGGTAAATTAAGTCGCTTTTTTTTAAGATACTAACGAACAGTAGCTGCTACAAAGACGAAAGCCGATTTATTATGTCTACTATGGAAATGAAATTATGGGGTGGTTTGTCGGCACCCTCCTTATAACCCACAGATCGATCGTTGTAACAGAATTATAGAATGTTAGAGAATCGAACCATAGCATATAGGTAGGCTACGCATTTAACCACACTGCTGCTTCGTAATTAAATCGCTTGATCGTGAAAGTGGACTTGCGTGACTGAAATGTAAGGTAAAATCACCCGTGGCATTTTTTTATAAACACTAGAAGCAATTTTTTTACAGTCCTCCTGGCAAGAAATCATTTGAGACTGGCTACTGTATTTTGATGTGGTTTATCCTATTTGCAGTTTATGGTTACCAGTCCTCGACCACCCGACAACCCCTTAAACTAAACTAAAATGTAGTACGTACTAAGAATTTTATACGCTGTGAACCAAGTTGGCTGTAATTTATTTGATAATTTTATCATTTGTTTGATAATTTTACTGTTAGCAAACCTCGTTTTTATTATTTACTCTTGCTCTGAAACGGAGAGCATTTTGCTTACTATTAGCTCTTGAGTGCTGCCATTGGAACTTTGCCAAGGGCGCGAATGCAAATTTCATACAAAAATTGTAGTTTATTGTAATTGTTTCGAATTTTATTATTCCTAATCATAGTTTAAAGGTTCTAACTTTCAGTAAATGAAATATTGTAATTATTTACCCGGGAGGCTCTTCACAACCAACTATTTTTCTACACTACCTACTTAAACTTTCAAGATCTAACAAGTTTAAACTTGATTCATACCTGAGAATGATACTCATTAATTCAGGCTTTACGTTATAAAAACGGCCGAGGATAATTTTATAATTCGAAAATAAACATTTAGACCATTTCGAAAAGTGGTTCGTTTCTATTACCTATTACATTGCTTTAGGTAAAACTATAATTCGAGTCGGAATTGCATGTTTGTGTCTCAATGAAAGTCTCTCAGCTTGTTATACTTTTCATTTTCTCGCGATTTTTCTTAGAACTTTATCTTGGGAAAGCCTGGTTTTCTTGTTGTAACTACGCACTTACTATAATTAAACAGAAATAACAAGCTTGTTTTAACAATTCAACTCTGGTTAATTGGAAAACGATATGTTCAAATGTGGTCACACAGACACACAACAAACAATTATTAACAGGCAAACGTGTTATTATAAATAAATATAGTGTGAGAATCGTGACTGCAGAACTTATGTCCGTCCATTGACTGACAATTTCTGATCCCAGTTCGTAAAGGCCGCCACTTCCCCTCGTTTTGTATTGGAACAATAAAATAACGATTTGGTTTTATTTTTCTACCCTTGTTTCCGTTTGGTTATAATTATCAATTTTTACAGACACCCTCTTTTTCTGTCGATGGGGGGTCGCCAACCCGAATGTGAAAAACTATTTCGATAAAATGTTTGTAGGGCATTGGCTGGGAAATAAACGATGCGGACGACTACTTTGCAGGAAAAGGTATCTAAATTTTACTCGATATCGTAAAATATGAAGAAGAGCTTTTGGGGGGAGAGGTCACCCACGATCCTGAAATTTAGTGCATCTGGTCACTTTACGCTTGACACCCGAGTTATATTCCACATCCGGCAGGCAACAAAATAAGAGCATCGATTATTTATCCTGCAGACCCGAAAAATGATAACAAAACAGCCACACCTGACGCGATCGACAAAAAAGCGATTGTACTTAAAAATATAGACACGTTTTCTCCACACGTGAATTTTCTCACATATGCTAACAAATTAAACGCTTCGCCCTCGGTAATCCCTTTTGATAAAATATTTATTATGGCAAATTGCTCGTAAATAATTTTAAGGTATTTTTGGAGAGATATCCCTAAATTTTTGTTACTTCGGTATTTCCCAATTACCTAAATTAAAATATTGGAAAATGTTTTTTAAATCGAGTTAGCTTGGAAAAATTTCCAATCTGACATCATAATTGATTTTGCTAAATTAAATTTTTCAAGGGTATTTAAACCGAGCAAGGTTCAGAAAATATGTGTAGCCGGAGTTGGGTCGATGTTTGGCCGATTAAATGCGCTATTTCCAAGGAAAAAAATTTGCAGCGGGCTTAATGAATTTTAATAATTTTAAATAAATTAACCTGTAGATATTGAAGTGTAATTTAAATACTTAAAAGTAAGATTTGCGTGAAATTGTATTTAAGTGGAATAGATAACACTTTCTCTCGAGCTCCACACCGCGAAGAAGTTTTAATATGCATGGATGAATAATTATTTATCTACTTTTACACTTAATAACTTGCAAATTACGCATGATTGGCTAAGGAAGTAATTTAGTTTTACCATTGAATTAAACCTTCGATCTTTTAATGGAAGTAGAAAAACTTTTTTGTTTTTCCGATATCCGTTATTTTTTCCACTTTGCCTTAGACTTTTCAATTTGCTGTGCGATTGACTTATTAACTGTAAATTTTTCTTAGCATTTTAATGGCCTTCCTTAGTTTATTTTAAATTTCTGCATCGAGACCCGGAAATGTAGCGAAAGAAATTGCATCAACTTATTGAGAACGAAGTAAACGCTGCCTTTATAAAACTTTTATCTACTTCATTGTAAGTTAAGCTTCTCGAGTGTATCAAAAAAGCTTCGAATAGATAATTATTTTCTAGGAGTTTTAAATGCGAAAAGATATCTTACAAAGAAAAGGAATAAAATATGTTTTAGTTTCTCAGGACCGGAAAAACTGACGCCATTGCTTATTATCTCTTTCCAACTCTTAGTTCTTGTCAAGTACTTATAGTGCTCGCAAATCTTTATAGTATGAATTAAATAGTATATTGCTTTATTAGCAGCTAATGTTTTACTTTTAGTGACGAGTTTGTAGCGCGACAATAAAAATAAAATTAAAATAAATAAATACCTGCATTCAATATTATTTCAAAAACAATTTTTTTATTACCAAGAACAATAACTGTTTGGGCTGGTAAGAACAACCGAAGGGCCGGTTTCGTCATATTCTTGCTTGGAAATCCAACTTTGCTGATTAGTAGCAAGCGTTGTTAAGATGGAACCACCCACGAACGGAGAAAAGTAATCCGCAGAAGCAAATGATGTTAATTCCTGTTGCCGGAGGAGCAAGTGCAGATACTTCTCTCTGCATTCTTTCGGTAATACCACTGTACAACGTATTTCCTCCGGATAGTAAAATATTAGCATATAAATCATTCCTAATTTCGGCATCACACAATGTGATGGAATCATTGATAATTTTGTGAATTCCACTACTTTCTCTGTGTAGGAGAGACGGTTGAAAGAGAGCTTCGGGACAACGGAATTTTTCGTTTCCAATATTGATGATTTGACCGTCGGGCAATTCGTTAAATCGAAACCAGCTACGTCTAATTGAAGGACGGCATGTTTGACAATACCACCTTTGTGAATAGGAACGGCGTGAGAGACCCCATCTCCGGAATCCAACACAATTCCAGTGATCTTCCCGGCGGAATATAATGAAAGTACAACCCCTACGGCAATGTTCATTGCGGGAGTATTAAAAGTTTCAAACATAATTTCAGTCATTTTTTCCCTATTTGCTCTTTGGTTCATAGGGGATTCAGTTAGTAAAACTGGATGTTGTGAAGATTCCGTATGTAAACACATCATTAAAAACGTGATGCCAAATTTTTTCCATATCCTCCCAGTTTGTGATGATACCACGTTCGATGGGGTAGTTAAAACTAAGCAGTGCTCTTCTACGCTGTCCTTTATACGAATCATTTAGAAGCATAGAGGACATGCCAGCTAGGTTACGTGGACGTCCTACGATAGATGGAAATACAGATCGAGGCATATCATCACCACCAAAGCCGACTTTGCACGTATCGCAACCATTGTCGATTACCACTGGAACAACTTCTTCGTCAGACATTTTTCGGCGTTAATACTAAAATGAAAATGTCATTAACGCATAGGAATTGTTGAAATATTGAATATCTAGAAAGCAAATTGATTCTGCTTGTTTTTGGTTAAAATTAACAAAAAGTATTATTTTAGGACTTGGAAACATTATGTTAATATCAAATTGGGTATGCTTTGATTGTCCGTTTACAGTAAAAGTAATATAATATAAATAATATCAAGACGATTTTTTAAATCAATATATTAACTTACAATTTGAATAATACCAATTTGTAATCACTACAAAAAAATTTTGGATTTATAAAACCACACCCGAAATGCTCAGTTCATCAATGCACTTAAACTATCTCAACAGAATCACAAACTTATACAAAGATATCAACGAACAACTACAATAAATGTCATTATCAACAATTTTATCTGAGAATATACTGAATTACATTATTAATCACATTTTTCGGTAATTCCCATTTCCCCCGGATGTAATTATTAAATATTTTAAACTGCTTTTCTTATTTCTTGAAATCGCCTCGTTTGCTGTGCAAGGCAAGGTTCCGTTTTACCAATTTGTTCCTCTCTCCGAATATTTAATCGGTTCGAAATGTACATATATTATTGGAAAAGGAAAACAGCAAGAAAATTAGATTTACGTTCATTAGAAACACATTTACTACAATTTAATTTATTTTTACGAAAATCTTTATAGTTAACGGTTAAAATCGTTATATGAGAGCAATAATCAGTTCAGTACTACACAACAAGCATACGGAGTGTTTCTATCTAACGAAGTTTGCTGTTCGAAACCGGAATTTCCTCTGCTCTACACTCGACCAGCCCCTTCTGTGGTTGGAATAAATATTATATTAGCAAAAACTTGAACCCTTGCTCGAGAAAACGAAGAAAGCGATGTCTGAATTTTCATTTTTGGAAACTAAATATGAAAATTTTCTAGTAAAAACGGTTTAAGCGGGAGCTAAAATGCGATGACGCGTCGACTCAATTCATATGAAATTGCTTTCGTATCCCGGCGAATATGCATCCTGCTCGAGCTGGCATAATTTGACTTGAGTTTTCCGGAAGACTTCAGATACCTTGAGACATATTTTTCTTAAAAAATAATCAAGCGGGATTGTTTAAAATTAAGCTACTGCCTTTCTATCGAATAAGCTATTCTTGATTAAATTAGTATGAAATTAAATATTTGTTACTAAGTCGTAGCGTAGCAAAGACTTTTTTGTACGGGTTTTTGTTCAAATGCACAGGTCGCATTAGAATTTTGAATTACAATTTGCTTAATTAGACATAAATTATTATTGAAAGACAAAATTATTTTGGAAGTATTGTCTTTTGAACGAACTTTTACATATGGGTACAACTAGGCTCAAATATATTGGGGGGGGGGGTCACATTTACCGTGAACGAATCCAGAAAAATTGCGTCAGAAATATAAAAGTTTTTATCTATTTTTTTTTAAATTATGTTTTTATTCAAATTTTTACTATAGTTACCTAAAGGGGGGGGGGGTAACTTTCCATTTTAGGACCTAAATTTCTCCCAACCTGCGCACTATTGTTTCACAAGTTATTTTTGCAGTGTTTCGAAAATTATGCAGGCTTTCATTTGAATATAAATTGCTATATTTAAAACTCAGTACTTATTCATTGGGGGGGGGGGGTCTTGCGCAGTTACAATAATATATTATTATATAAAATTATAGTAAACTAAGAACACTAAACAGTGTACGAATTTGAAAACCAATAACAGGAAAGGGTTTAAATTTAAAAATCGAGAGATATCAACGTAATATAACATAAACCAGATGTTTGTAGGCAATGCATTTTTATTCCGCTGGGGAGTCAGCGATATACTAATTAAACGTGTTAAATAACCGTTTTACGTTTTTAGACGATGGAAAGTAGCTCTTTAAATCAGGAGGGATAACACCACTCGGCAGTAATTTAAATTAATTTCTCATTTAACCACTTTTTCCTTAGAGTCTACCATTTTGTAAGTTTGAGGAAAAACTAGATTATCATGAATTCCATATTGAAGTAGGTTAGATCTGTATATTTGTGAGCTGGATTATCAAGTTAGTCTAGACGAGCTAACTCTGATTTTGTGTTTGGTGAGATATGTATTATGGAAGTCGCCCAACTTGTACTTGATATTTAGGGGAGCGAGAGCAGCTTTCTTATAACTTTATGTCTTTTTATCCATGTGAATGAAAACGTTTTGAAATTAAATAATTACTTTGTTGGAAGAATCAGAATTAAACTTCTTCGTCCGATATTCTATCGAGCATTCCCTAAAAATACAGCGAAAATAATTGATTGAATTGGGAACACCAAGTTATATTAGAATGGAAGAAAATATAATTTTTTTATACAATAGAAATAAATTAAAACGGAATAATAATGAATTGTTGTCATTGTATTTGGGAATTGTGTATTGCAAATTTGAAAAACGACCTCGGTTGATAATAATTGTAACCCATCCCTAACCATTCCAATACAAATTGGATGAACCGAAATGTATCTGCTATCTACATAATTTATAACAATACATCAAAATATTTTTAGATTTTTCCGAAAGTTATGGAATACAATTTTTTTGACGCTGAGGTACACTCAAAGGTCATTAACTTGAAAATGTCACGTCGAAAGGGTATTTTATATTACTTCCTCAGACAAACTTCCTATCATTTTTTTTATCCTAATAATTCATTAGCCAAGACTTCCTGTTTTTGAGTTACGGACTGCAAACTCTTTCGTCATTAGAGTCATGTACCTGCTTAATGGTCTTGTTTTTATTTATTGTTTGCTTCTTTTCCAAGAATGTATACATATATTTTGAAAAACCGCTAATGTTTGCGCCGAGGATCGTAGGTTCATTTTCCTCGTAACTTTTCGCGAAATGTTAGGAGCAAACCCTAGGGAAGTAATATTGAAGCGTTGTTATTGTCCTTGTGGTTTGTATTAATAAATTTGCGTGTGTTCTGCTATACAAACTTTTAATTAAAAAATTGCGTTAATGGAATGCTAAATGAGTTATCGATTTTTAATTCTTCATTGTATGAGCATTTACGTAAATGTTGTTAAAAGTGAATAATAATCAGCGTGTAATTTATTTTATTCCGATATAAACGAATGAAACATACTCGAATAATTTCAAGCGATGTGGCAGCCGGGAATTCACACCTGCGTTAATTTTTTATCGTAATTAGTTAGTGTTAAAAATTATTTTTTTCCATCGTATTCGCTGCACGGATTTCCAGACCGAATCAATCTTTGGTATGCAAATTGAACGGCTTTGTTTTTGTATAAAAGTTTGCAGACTTTCCGACACATTACCACAAATAACTATTATTTGGTATATTTTATAATCGACCCTTGTATCTTTATAACCCTTGAGATTAAAAACCTCACACCAGAAAATCGTTTTCATATTCAAATGAAACATGATAGTTGCTTTTGCTAATGGAAATTCTTCCTATTTTTCTTATTGTAATCCGCTGACAATTTAAAAATGGAGTTTTTTCATCATCTTCGAGTAATGGCAAATTGTAAATTTTAATTTTTCCGACTTCTGAAAGTTGTCAACGCTTACTTTACCTTAATTCGTTTAAAAAATAATAAACCGTGTCGCATTTTTCCTTTTTAATTATTTCTGTTGATGGACAAATAACATTTTGCTTATAGCACCCCTTAACGACGGAGATGACGTACTCGAAAGTTTAAAAATAAATTAGAAGACGGTTTGGGGTTCTAGAATTATAATTAAGAGCACGGAGCGCGTTGTTGATTTTTAATCAAATCTTTTTATTATTTTTCAGATCTCGATATTCTGAAGAGCATCCAAAGAGTTGTTGTGGATTTCTGGCGTGGAAGCCGGGTTCGTTGAGATGGTTTATCGCATTGATAGCGGTAGTTGCAGTTTGCTGCGTCTTGGTGGGCACCGCTTTAGGAGCCATGCGACCGGCAGGACGAGATCATCTTACCGTTTCTCTGCTAATGATCGGTAAGTGGTGGATGCACTTCATTAATATTTACAGTAAATTAATTATCTTCGCACAAAGACATTCGCAGAACTAATTTAATCAACGGTAAAGGCAATCAAACTTAACAGGTCGTAATCAGACAATGCAAGTTTTAGTTTTATCATCGTGTATTTGCTGACCAATTTTCATCGTAAGAATGTGAATTCAACTCGGGTTGAAAATGGATCCATACTTCGGTCTTATTACATGCAGATTTTTCACAAATCTCCTAAGAGGTTTTTATTAAAAACCATAATTCTTGATAAATTGGCACGAATTTTATTTTAAAGCTTTTCTAACAAATAATGGCGCTAATATTGCTTTCATAGGCTTCCTAAACTTTAAGTAAATTGGATGACTCTAAAGCTGTTCGATGCTGCCGGTTTACCTTTATTGGGAAACGGAAAAGAAAACTAACAATGTGGAGGACGATATGGTTGACGAAACACTCGAGCATACCACCGATACACACCAATAAGTTTTAAATGCTTTGCTTTTACCACACACGTGAAAAAATTATGCAATAACGCAAATTAAGCCATATGTATTTCTATAACTTCCAACTTTCACCATATAATACAATGCAGTTGTAAGGTGTGATTCAACCTGCAATTAGTCTTTGAGGACAAACTTTTAATAGAAATAATGGGTTTTCAATTAGGAATATAAATTTAATTAATCACGACGAGAGCCAAAGGTAAACCGGCTTCAAAAGTTTCGACTTGTACAATAATTTGATATAGTACAGAAGAAAAGCGCCGCGGGTGATTGTTGAAATAGTTATTAATAGTCATCAGTGTTTATTTTACCTTGTTAGATTTTAATTTGACACACACACATAATTGCCTTATAGGCTATAAAAGACCTTTGATTGGTTGAATAAAAATCCAACTTAGATTTGCATTGTTCTTCCACTGACCAGTAATCTTGTCGGATTTTAAATTGACATATTGCTTGTTCTATCAGAACAATTACCAATCTTTGGCGGGATTGTCAATTCCAAATAGAATTTTTAATTCAATTCAATTAAACAAGGAGTAAATATTCTTAAAAATTTGTGCACACAGGACACAGAATTCTGAAGAATACAAATGATTTTTATTTGATTTGCAGAGATTTTTTAGGATTTCCAAATTTTTAAAAAATTTGTTGTATGTCATTGTCACACATCGTCAAACAATGTTGACACTTTTTGGGGATATTTACTTCTCGAGATTTCCTTTTACGGCTTTTCCTCAAATTTTTCGGATTTACTCGTTTTACCTCAGATTTCTTGTTGTTTGTGGGGGGTAAGTTTTTTACTTAGTGCAATTTCCTTTCTTTTTTAATTTTTCCAGCGCAATCCTTGATGTCACTTCGGGCAGAACTGTACAAAGCACTCGGTGAAAGTAATTCAATTACCAATGACTTTGTCAATGTTGAATATGCTTGAAATACTAAATCTTCTTAAAAGTAATTGACATATCAATAAATTACTAAATTACTTCATTAAGAAAAAGTAATCAAGGCCGTATTTAGGGGGGGGGTTAGAACCGTCCCGAAGGGAAAGTCCAACTGCAACCCCCCCCCCCCCCCCCCCGAAAATTTAGTCTAAATACGACCCTGACAGTTATTCATTACCCCCAAATTATTTAGAAGTATTTCAATTACTTACTCAAAGAAATTCAATAATTCAATTACTCCAAGAATTTCCAAATGGCAATTTTTAACCAATGATTAATGAAAAATAGAAAATATTAAAAAATATCTTGATTTTTGTTCGTTTGAAATTATTCAAAGAAAATGGTTTTGGTGATGCAACGAAAAGTATTTTATCAGTAATTTAGTATCTTTTACGAAACATAATATTAAAATTTAATATTTGGTAACCGTACTTTTGGTTATTTAAGGTAACAGTTACAAAGGGAACCACTAACTTTGAGCGAGTAAGTTTTTATTAACAAAGATAATAAAATTTTACTATTTTGCTGATTTTATTGTACGAATTTATCCGTAAATGTATATTACAAATAAAGTAGATTTAAGTTTTTGAACTTTTCCTTTCTTTTCCGCATACTTTGACAAGTGTGCGGAAAAGTACTACTTTCCGCACTAGGTCGGAAAATTAGTACTTTTCCGCACTAGGTCGGAAAATTAGTACTTTTTCACACACTTTTGAATATCACAAAGTAAGACTTTTTCAAACATAATTAGAAAAAAATAATTCAATATCGAAAAAGTAATTCAATTCCAGAAAAAGTAATTCAATTACCGAAAAAGTAATTCAATTACTGAAGAAAGATTTATAACCTAATTACCAAATACTCATACAAAATACCAAATATTTTAGGTTAATTTCAAAAGTAATTCCATTACTTTTGATTAATTGAATTACTTTATCCAAGCCTTTTAATTGAATCATTTTCGGCTCGGGGTACTACTGACTTTTATGCTAAGTTGAAGGTTAGGTTAGAGATTAAAATAATTAAAAGTTAGGTTAGAGGTAATGTGGGAGCTTATGGGTCTTTCCTTTATATCTGAAAGATCAAAGTAGTTCCAAATTACCAATGAAAATTAACAACTTCGCCTTCAGAATAAAACTTGAGATTTTCATTAGTTAGTTTAATTGTAATTAAAGTTTAAAGGCATTAAGTTCTTAAAGCCTTTTAAATTTATGCTTGAATTTAAATTCAATATTTTTCTATAGCAGATATAAAATAAATTGATAAAACCTAATTAAAAATTAAATTAATACTTGACTATCCTGCGATAAAACGCGACTTCGAGGGTAATAAGTTTTTTTAAACACTAAAATCCTAAGTTGGACCAGCAACAGCATTTGACGTGTTGCTTAAATATTTTTCCCGATAAAATAGTATACTCTAATCGAAAATTTTCGTCATTAGACTTACCACTTTAGAAAACTCTAGCTTGCGCTTGCTGTTCAATATATGAAATTGTAAATAAAATAATCCTTGGTTTCGCTACGGAGAACCCTGGTTCTGCCACTTTGAAAGTGGCAACAAAATATTTCGATATTCTCGGACATACTTTGTACTTTCTTCTTTGTCGAAGCAGCAGAACCATCTAATTGGTCGACCTGTGATATCGATAAATCCTAAACATACAATGAAAATAGTAAAAAAACATAAGTTTTGTTAAATACAAGTTTGGATTTTGAATAAACAATTTATAATATAAACTTACAGATTGTGAATCACAATTTGCATAATTAAATCTAAACAATAACAAATTAAATTTACATGTTACAGTCAAATTAACCCTTCATTTCTACATAAAAGTTAATATAATTTATGTTGAAAATGTTGTGAATTAGTAAAACATGAACTTATTTTCTATTATTTGGAAAAAAATAAAACTTCAAGTGTACAAAATATTTTTAAATTAGAAACAAATTATTTTTTCTTTCGGAGCCGCCAATTAAATTAGTTTATTATTCAAAAGACAATTCAAAGAATTCAAGAAAATATTTTTAAAACCTCCAATTTTCTCTAAATGTAATTTAAATAATTTAACAAACAACAAATTATTATAATGGCCACCGATAAATTTTAGTTTATTCAAAGGACAATTCCAGCTTCAATTCAATTTAAAAGTAGAGAAAACTACTTTTATGACGCGTAAAAATATGAAAACTATTCGGTTAAACATGGAATACCAAAAACCAATTACTGTAGTATATAAGAGCTCTGTATGAGACGACATTAAATTAAAGCTATGATGAGGCAACCAACTCCTAATCTAGCAAAGTAAATGATGTTATAAAGAAAATCGAGATCCGTAAGACCATAGCGTTTTCAAATAATTGAACTCAACTCAATCATTGCATCACCGATGGCCATTCTGTGTTGAGATGTAAGAACTAATTCCATCTTCATCATGGAAAAACAACAACCATAGGAGCAGATAATTCCAAGTCTTTGTTGTTCATTGTTTACTAACCTCCATTAGATTCAAGAACCTAGTAGTTATTTGATTGTTACAGTCGTTAGGTATGAGTACAAGTCGTTGTTAAATTACAAGATCATTTATCAACCATCTTAATCCATTTTGATAAATTATCCACTCAATTATAAACTGTTTAACGACTCCGAAATTTGTTTTTTCAAAACTCAACCCTCGGCCAGGCAATTTATTTCAATACTTGGGTGGAAACGATCCTGAAAAACCAAAACTATTTTTGGAAAATTTGAACACAAATAGAACCCCTTGAAGTTTCCGGAAGCGTAACTAAGTGCATTCTATTTTTTTTGTAATCCAAGCCATGGTAACGATCTGACAACTAAGAATTTAAAATTACCTTCAGCAAGCACGTTAATACAAAATTTAAATGTTTCCCCCTTAATAAACCAACAGTGTTCCGTTTTCGACGACAATAATCGGGAACAACTGTGAAAAGTTGAAAACTTTCTCCTTGGGATTTTTTTCCTATTATTTGTTGTGCTATATCCGTTTCGGCATCAGCACATACAATTTTATCACAGATTTCTTACACTTGATGTGACTCCCCTTCTAAAAACTGAATTTCGCTCTGATGTTCCCAGACTAACGTACATTAAATTTGTAAAGACTCAACATGGAAGTACCTATTCAATCTCTAATTGCAAAACTTTCATTTAATTTAAACTTACAGACGGATCGAGGTTTATTAAAATTTTTTCATTAAAAGTATGGTTACAATAACTGGCGTTGTTATTAGCATTAAAATAAATCCCCAGGCAAAGGCTTTGGGTGATGTTTGCTTAATCAAATACCAAATTCGTATTTGTCACCATGGATACGCAAGCAATCTACCAGCTTAATAATACAATAATTAAGTCTGTCCCCTTGAGGACAAAGTTACTCCCCCTTGGAGATACTCTATATTTGTCCCGTTTGCTGCAAATACAATTTAATTGTCACTTTGATTAAATATAAATTTGGAGTCATATTTTAATATTCGACGGTTGGCCGGACGGGAAGGACGGCCTTGCCATTTCGGGAATAATTGGCACGAAGCACGCATGGTTTTTAAAAAATTAACTTTTTTTTTTCGCCTCCACGTGTGCGCGGTTGTGTAATTATGTGGCTAAGCTGATGTCACATATTTGTTTAAAAAATTTTAATAAAACGAAATGTAAATTAACATTAAAGTGCTCATTTATCTTGTCCTTCGCTTAAAGTTAGCGTCAGGTGGAGAGACTTTGTTGATTCAAGTCATCGAGTTCGTAATGGGCCATTATACAAAATATACCTCAAAGGGAATTTTCAAGTTAATTGCGTACGTAAAACGATACCCACCGAAACACCGAAATTAGGTAAAAAAAAGACCAACTTTTCCAATAAATTGTAATAAATTTTTCAATACAGCTAAGTATCGATTTCACGCAAAGCACTCTCGTCTATCATCCGTCCGTACCTACGATGTTTCATTTCCTTACAATTTATCGTTCTGTTGTGACCGACTTTAAGAACAAAAACACAAATTCGTCAATCAAATCAATTTCCGCACAAAAAATTGAATCTCACGTCGAAAATTTTATTTTTAGTAGAAAAACAAAAATCGAGGTGATGGCAACTAATGAAATTAGCTGATTAAAAAAACGTGGTAATAAAATTCATTCGAAAGCTTCCATATTCAATTTCCCATTTGATGATGGATTAAGGATCGTAAAATTGGTTAGCGTCGCGTCGATGCGATAAAGATCCAAGTACAAATAAATGTTCTTTTTTGGCAATAAAATTTTTCATTATCGTTAAATTGTCCAGAAGAACAAGAAGTAACTACCTACAGCAATTACACACTTTCTCATTCGAGTTGACCTAAATTTACCATGTTTTAATAAAACGTGACGATGGTGATCGCATTAAGCTATGAATTAATCCGCAAATCTGATAGAATAAACGAGATTCAACAAACGTGCGATACAATAATTTCTGGTAAATTTGATAATATCCAATAGGTATTTCAGTTTTGCTGGTTTAGAACATTTACTTGGGTGTTTATGAAGTAAAAGAGAAAATATTCCAAAAAGAGAACATTAAGCCTCGCTGATAAATGGAAACTTTTCACAAACGTTTTAAACTTCTTTGAGTATGCATACTTGATGAAGTCAATAAAGAATAAGAAAATGCGTTAACTGATGAGAATCTTATAATGGAAAAATCGAAGCAAAATTTTTTCAACTTGAATTTATATCCCTAAGATGAAAAATGTAATGTGAAAAATAATGGAAGCAAAGAAAAAATTAAAGTATCCGACGGAATTACATTATTTCGAACATAAAATTACATCTTAACAACAGAAACACCTGAATAATACGTATTGTACGTTTTGCTATTACACAACACCAACAAAGCTCAGCCAAGCTTTTCTTAGTAAGTTAAGTAAATGAAGGAGTCAGAAACCCCTGTTTATTTCCCACACCGCTGGATAGGAAACATCGTCTCACATATTATAAACTTCTTGGGCTTTAAACTTTAACCCGAACAAATTTCGATACAGAAATTCACAACCTCGAAATGGGTACAAGAGCTTCTTCGCCAGATCGAGTAAATGCTGAAAATATTTTTAACAAATCGTAATTATTGGTAACTAATTAATTAAAACAATTACGACGGCTTCTGTTATATTTAATTACACTAAAAAAAGTAATAATCAACGTATTTCTGTCTCGAATTCTGTTGGTAGAGAAATTTCAAGATTGTGCTACGATGACTTGTGCGATTAAGTTTTCAGTAGGTTGCTATTGCTTGAAACAATCTGATTCGAGATTTTCACCTGTGTATACAATGAAATGGCCAACCACTGTACGTGTTTCTGTTGGACTACCGACGCTACCGTGGAAACAATTTCCCGCCTGTATAGTGGAGCCCCCCCCCCCATCTGCAAATGGCCAAGATGACAATGGAGTTTATACGTTGCTACGGTAGTTGTTACGTCTAAAAATATGATATTTTTAATAAAAACATTCACGACTGATACAGGGAAAATAAGTATGATGAATAGGTAAAGAGAAACCATTCCACATTAAAAAAATCCTAATTATACGACCCATATCTAAACCGTGGTTCCAGAAGAGGGCAGAAATCTTTGTTTTTAAGTAAACCTTGGCAACTATTCCACTTTTAAAACATCTCCTGTTGCCATCAATTACGATGTAATCAGATTTGTTTTGAATAATTCGATTAATCAAATTTGGATTTGGAATTTGAAAAGTGGTCCCGTTTTCTGATAGTCCCTCTACTATGTCTATAATATCTTCGGGTCAAGGTTATCTTGTATAGGTTTTAAAAAGATATAATAACAATAATAATGTAAATAATAAAACGTGTCTAAGTAAATACAATCAAAATAAATTGAGGAAGTATTACTAATTGATTGTTGGGTAACTTAAGCTTAACGTAAATGGGTTGAGTATCGATTGGCCTTAAAATTTATTGTTGACTTAAAATATGAATACAATGTACCGGTCGTGTTGTTGTTTGGTCATCCTTGTACATAATCGTGCGTCCTTGCGATGAAGAGGACTGGTCCATCTAAGCCACCGTTAATCGATTGGAGGTAAATTAATTAACTGGATATTGTTATTTATTAATATTGTAATTCTGATTAGACAATTTTTTGGTACTACTTGAATTATCCGAATTACAATTGACGCTTTCTTAATTACAGCATAGTAACAATATAGTTAAAACACACTTTATTTTGCGCATGCAAATTTAATATTATGTTGTTGAAAACAAATGAGTACATTAAAAAATAATTAACAGTAATTGAATGAATATCATTAAAAAAACACAAAGCAAAAGCAAATAAATTAAATTTAATTATATTCGTATATTTTAATAAAATTAATATCAAGCAGAAAATAATTTATTTATAAGAAACAAAATAATAGAATAAATGGGCAATAAAGAAAATCAATAAAATATAAGTAATAAATAGTAAAACAAAATGAAGTTCTTTTTTGTGTGGTAGCTTTTAACCCGCACTTTAAAATTATTTTTGGTCTATTTTCCCGTAGCGTACCAATTTCAATAGGATTTTTCACTCAGCAGTAGTATACCTGCTGACCCCAAATAACATTTATAAAAAATGGTCAAAATGGACTGTGCAAAAATAGTTTATTCCTGTGATTCGGAATCCACCTTCGGCAATTTATTGTGGAACGTGACATTCTCAACTCCATCGAAACTGGTTCAGAATAACCCGCATGAGATTACCTTTACATCGCACAACAAATAAAATTGAATATGCCATCTGGCTTTAGCATTAGGCGTAAGATTTATGAAAATTTTATTTTCTGCAAAAAACAATTGACATATTTGCCCGGTTGCGACTGAACTCGAAGTTTAGACAGATAGGAAATTCTGGGCCAACTAAAGAAATTTATAGTTGTTACGATGTCGCCCAAATTTGTTATTCAAATGAAACTGCACTTGAATACTTGAAACATGTCTTAATAATAAATCGGCAACAAATTTGTGAAATGAACTCTAAAAACATTTACATGTACTTTTATAGCTTGGATTTATTGCCCAAGAAATAGAGGACAAGAGTTAAGTACGACCGTAATAAGTTGAAAGCACCGGTTTTCGTTGCAAACCGTGGAATCAAATTTGTTCGATTTGAAGGTGCATTTTTTCATCGGCTCGAATTTGAATGTATGCCGAATATTTTTCTAAATAAAAGATTTACAAAAGTTACATCATGTTATTGACAAGTTTAGCAATGCCGATTCAAGATTAAAATTCAAATTCGTGAAGTGCAAATACGTAAAAATTGTTTATGGAAATAGAAATGTCGGCAAGCTCGGGAGGAAGCTGTGTTGTGGTGGACTAATTTGAATCAAAACGTGAAAAGTTTGAGAATCACTGCTATAACGCAATTATGTAGTAGAAAAAAACTTTTAAACAGTTATAAAGATAGAAATTTGTTTCAGGAGTTGGAATCGTATTGGTAACCGTGAGTGGCGTGGCCTGGAGATTAACATCTCACGATACGTCCACCTGTAGAGCGATGCTAGGTTTAGGTTCCACGGAATCCGTCGATGTATGCCCTCGACGTTTTGTACCTCGTTTACCTCCAACGTACGGCAGACCCCATCATCCCTACGCCGCGATGATTTATCCGGAATTTCAATACAGGCCACCTCCGCCCACATATCAAGCTTCGATGCAGGAATATCGCTTGAGGTTGTTGTTATTAGATAGAGCCAATACTCCTCAAATACAAAACGGTATACAAAATGGACCTTCGCCGCCGCCGACGTATAGAAGTTACGCCGGAAGCTTATTAAGGTAAGTGCTTGCTTTTAACTTTGGTACATAAGTGGATAATAATTTTGTGATTTAGGGGCCCTTTATCAAATAGAAGAGATGCTACTCAATCCGAGTACAGTTTTCCGCCTTCCTATCGATCTCAAACGGGTTCAACAAGACCTACTACAGATTTACAAACTAACGCAATAATTCATAGTCGTGAACATTCTCTTAGCCTCTCCGAATCGAATCATGGGGATTCCGCCATCAACTGTAGCGGTTATATTAATAATGGCAACGAAAACATAAATCTCGACAACCTAACTATAGATTCGCTTAAGTTGACACCTCCGAACGACATAAATCATGTTAGTGTTTTGTCTAAAGGCAGTTGTAGTGATTTAAATAATGGCCACGATACCAATTTAGTGACTATAGTGCAAACGAACGATCAGAATCCTGTTATTGTTACTGTTAGTGGTTGTTCCCAAAATGATATCAGAAATAGTGTACAAATAACCGAAGTACCTTCAGAAATGGAAATATTAGCACATTTATAGTAATTTTCAATCGACTCGCATTTTTAATTTGGTTTTTTCCTTTCCTGTACTTAAAAGAGTCGAATTGTTCTCGCTTTTAAATTGAACGTTTTTGAAAATGTAATTTGGTATATTTGAATATGGCTCACTCCATTATGTTGTGGCAATTTCCTTTGTTACTCGTTTTTATTATGAAAATTGTTAAAAATTATTTTTATTGAATGAACTTTTGAAAAAAATTTTCATGCAAATTTGATATTGTTATACTTTTTAATCTAGAGGGAAGTGGTCCTTGTTATCCAGCTGCTGATAGATTAATTAAAAAAGGTAGGTTCACACAGTCCCGTTTTGTTTCAGACACCTTTTAACATTGTAATGTTGCAAATACTTTTTAAATTTACCGCTTCAAATTGGATATACTTAAAAAAAAAATTTGTGAGGAATTTCTTTTCACTGCGGAAATAATTAGACTTCTTGCGATAACCAACAATTGATACACTGGTATACCATCTGGCATGACTTCCAGGGATCCGAACCCCATTGAATGGACCATTTTTAACTACCATAATTTGAAATTGTTACAGCATATGGAAGGAGCTTAATTATTGTGGTACTGATAAAAGCTTTAATATTTGTTTTGTTGCCATTTTTAATAGTATTAAAAAATTATGGATTAGCGAGTCTAATGATGATGTATATTATTATTATTGTTAATATTTATTTTGTATTATTACATATTGCGATATTATGTGCCTATATTGTAGATAATAAATTAAATTGTAAAAATTGCATAATTGTATATTTGAATTGTAGTTATAATTATTTTAAGTATTGCATATGATGATTTTGTGTGATTTTAACCCACGAATTTGTGGAATACTATGCAGTACTGATTGATTATTAAAATAAGTACGATGTAAATTTGTAAATTTTATTTTAAATCAATTGAGATTATTGATTACATAAATAACTGCAAAAATGTGTTTATTTTATTTCCCAAATCCAAGACAAGAAAGGTAGGTCATAGTTAAACAAAAATAAAGATCGTGTTTATCTGCCTGCAGCTAGGTTACTTTTAAATTTTAATAGATCACAAAAATTAATCGGCATGAAACGGTTAAAAATAAATCCACTATTTTTAGATTATTTTCTGCCAATTTAACAACGATAATTGGAAAATCTGCATTTAAACCGTGAAAACAGGAATCAAGGCCGCGTTTTGTTTTATGGAAAAGTAATCTTGGAGTTGCGTTTGTGAAGTCATGGTCACCGTCATAAACAGAAAATTTCAGCAAATTAAGATGTCAAAGTGATTAAAAATAAGTAGGTATCTCATTTTTAATTTTATTTTTTACAAAAACAAGAACAGGAAATCACCTCTTATTCAAAAAAATCGCCATTGGACACTTCGTGATTCTAAACAGGCTGTAGGTGTGCAAAATGTAATTACGGATTTATGTAACCTTTTAAGAGATTAAATGAGCACACCTCATATTATTAAAGTGACTCTGCTATTCTTCACGAGCAGAGGCGGTTCTACACTCTCTATATGACCCTCAGGTAAGAAATAGTAAGTCTGAACCCTATTCAATTCCTAACATCAAATGAAAAGTTTTTAAATAACCGCCTTTACTTTGATGCAAGGGTTCTAAATCCACAGTTGGGAAGTTAAAAGCGTGTGGTATGTGGTTCTCGTATTTTTGTAATCCTCGAATAAATTAGATTTTCAATTGAAATTTTGTATTACTTTGGGATTGCACCGTTTCATTATATTAAACAATCGAAAACCATCTTGAAAAAATATCGCGCTGGTTATAGCTATTATGATTGATTGGCCTATCTATCAGTAACGCTAATCGATTCGTCCAGTTAGAAATTTCAGATCGGTCAAATTCAATGAACTACCCGGAACCCTCGCTCTTATCCCTTATCCTTATTTTATGTCCGTGTTTATAATCACGTAATGGCGATAATTATGTTTTTCAAACAGGATCTGCTGATAAGTTTGTTTTTGACGCAGGATGAAAAGGCGTTTGTTTTAAATTTTTAGTCTGGACTGGTAACCATCTGTTGGGTCCATTACATAATATTTTCTTTATCTTTCTTAGTAACATAATTAATCACATGTCTGTGATCTAATGTCTAAATTAAATTCCTTAAAAAATATTTTGAATTGAGTGCAGTGTTTGATTTTAAATATATTTTGTGGTAGGTACCTTGTACTCACGGCTCTCGCTCACCGCAACGAGTTGTTTATTTGGCACCTGGCTAAACATTTCTGCTTTCTGAACAACTTGTAGGTAGAATTGTTTAAACTCTCTCAACATAAATACTATTCCAATATTTTCCAATGGCAGTTCAATTATTTCCTAACCGCTGCCTGGTCATCAGTGACTAAGAACACTGGTTGTTAAGGCCACAATTTGCGATGTTTTCCAATGAGATGTCGCCGTCGTTCGGGCCAGGTCTGTAAATATATGAAAGAAAGAGAGAGTAATTTAGCATTTTTCTTTTAGATTTCAAGTACAATTGTACCATTGGGTGTTGTTACGCATTTTTAGTAAAACAAGGGTCAAATTACCGACCTCTGCAAATTGTAGACTCATGGGGTCAGCTATCCTGTTTTTAAAATTTGTATACATCGTGGAATTTTTATCTTAAAGCCTCCTCATCGTGGAATTTTCTTTAAATATATTTAGGGTGGGCACACAAAATTTATAAATTAAACAAAAATTGTAAAAATATTTTCGATTTACTGCATATTATTGCCTTTTTTTAAAATTTTGTTTAAATTTTAGGTGGGCACGTGCCCCCCCTGCAGCTTACCGTAAAATGATTGTAAGTGCGAAAACTAAATATGTAGTTAGATATGCAACCCCATCAACACGCATTAATAGTTACTGCTTTATTTGGTTTTAATTTTATTTTTACCACTTCTAGTTCTAAGTTGGAGGATTTTTAAAGTAGGGACTCAGATTACACTATTTTCGTGGTAGTTTAGCCAGGAAAAGGTAGTACAGATGAGTACATTCAGTTCATAGCTGTGCCAATGGAGCACATATTTTTTCAGACCGCGATATGAGAGCGAGGACAAAATATGAGCTGCCTCCTTCGTGGTTAGAATTCCATGGCAAGCTGTAGGTCCATGTCCTACCCAAGGAAGAGCAAAAAAATAACAACTTATAAGATCAACATCAAACTATCCTGTAGAATGGAAAAATTCGTCCATAAATGCCCCAGGCATCACCCTTAGCAACAAAGCGGATTTCTTCGTTGGATGTACAAATTGAATCTTTGAATTAAGAAAGCTGTACAGCAAAGGATGAAAAATCATGATTTTTTAGCTTAAAACAAACCTGTTGTAAAACAGCAAAGCCTGGGTAGGTTTATCATTTTTATTGTGTTACTTCTTAACCCTTTCACTGTGTATGGAAAGTAAACGTCTCTATTACCACGGTGACCTACGTTTTTTTAAATCGGGTTGTTAAATATTTTTGTTTTATTTTCAAATAAGTTTAGTTAAAAGCGACAAAACAAATGCAATATATGTTTACACCTCTTCCGCAGTGAAAGGGTTAAATTATTTAATGCGATAAATCTCACATTAAATTGAAATACCTTCGGTAGGTAAAATTTCAAATTTTTGAATGACAAATATTCTACTACAGAAATAGACAACAGTGAAATTTAAAAAATCTAATGCAGTTTGAGAAACAATGGAACAGAAGTTGCAGATTAGCGGTAAGAAATTAAATGTAATTATTTTACTTAAAAAATTAGTTGTCAAATTTCACATGCATTTATTTCAAAATTGCCATTTTTAAACAGTGTGCACGATTCCGCAAACTGCAATCAATGAATTCTGTGTGAACCGATAGCCAGTACCCTGAAATTAATGAAAATTGTTTTTTTCCAGAGGAAGTTACAACCCTATGTAAAGAACTATGCTGTGCTTGAAGTAACGTAGATTTTATAAAAATAATATATTTTACTTCTTTTGGAAGTAATTGCCGACTGGAGAGGTAATGGTTTTCTTCTAACATTCATTCTAAGACTCCTGACATCTCAACTGGCAGACCAAAGGTGTGCTTTGGTTTTTGACCGTCTGCTTTTGGAATTCTAACATTGAAGCAATCAAACCAATTGTTTACCTGGAATCATAAATTACGTACTGAACACAATATTACGTAGAAAATAAACTATACTTACAAATTTTAAAAATTCAGCACAATGTAACCAGTTGTGATCCTCAAACTTTCCTATTGTCCCGCATCTTCTAATTGCTTTCAAAAAGGCATGCATTTAACAATTTTGTTACCAAGTTGACCTTTTGTTTCTTTGGACCGAAAAGGCTATATTTACGTCAGACGAAGTACTGAAATTTATTCATTTTCGAATTATGGATTTAATTCAAGCGACTGAAAAAGGACAGCTCTTTTTCAGTAGTAACCGATAGAGCAGCATAGTAAGAGCAGAATATATTCTACGGTCCATCTCGGACGTTTATTAGGTTTTCTCAATTTTTTAAACTGCTGTGGTCTAAATATATTTTTAAAAGCTTTTTTCTCTTCATTTAGTAAACGAAAGCTCCTTCTTTAGCTGAGAAATAATTAGTAATTGGTCTTCTGTGGTATTACTTCGTGTATCAACTCTACAATATAAAAATGATTCAAGAACGAACTATGTAAAAAAATCAATGCAACAATGCTCACCTGAAGTTCTTGTTCGTAAGGACATATTTGCCTAAACAAATGTATAACAAGATTAACATTACCAACAATATTTTGCGTTTTTTCTTTCCAAGCTGTATGATGCGACTTTCTAAATTTGAATTTAGCGCCAACACCTCATCATCGATGACACGGGAAAATAGCCGACGAGACCATCGCTGTGACCACCACGTTGTGTAATTACCTACCGAACGCCCTCTAGTAACCCATTCTTTCTTCCGTTGTACAAAACAGAATTGTTAACACAGCTGAAACAAAAAAGATGACCGCTCCAAAAGAGAGACGACCATAAACTCGCAACACAAATAAAACTACATATATTTGGGTCATGTCAAATCTTTTATTTCCAATTTTATCTGGATTCGAGGATCGAGGCTGAAGCAATGATAAATAAATTGTGCAATATAATTCCCCTGAATTTAAATACCTGTGAATAAAACCTTTGGTTTAAACTGGGACATGTGTAAGTTCATAAAATGTAGGACTTCAAATTTTAGGGTCAATATTTGATAATCAAGGTAAATCAGTTTGTACTGTTATGTCTAGCTAAAATACGTAGTTCATAGTAACCAAAAACCCATACCTAAGTTAAAATTTATACCTCTACCAATTTGACACAATTAAACCAAAGTCATGATAGTAATTTAGATTCAAATTTTCCAAGGAGGGATCGGCGGTTGGTGCTAAAGGATTTTTTGGTCCCTTGCCCGGACTGGGTAAACTGATGAGTGCTTTTCTTCTAGAGAAGGAAATTTAACGTTAAAAGTAAAGCCGGCGGGCCATCAATTCTTCTAGATTTTATTGGCACGGATAACAAACAAATATTCAAATAGAAATTACGATCATGTTCAATTTAATTAAACCTATAAAATTGATTATATTCATCGCAATTGTATGGCCTTTAATACCAAGATTAACTTGTGATCATTAACATAATAAGAAACACCATTGCAATCAACGAGCATACAACCAAAATATTATATGTAAAATGAGACACCCTGTATTTAGATAAATTTAAACTGGGGTGGTAAAGCATACCAGTGAACAGAAATTTAAGTTGTAAAAACCCAAAATTCCGCAACGACAAAAGAAAGAATGTATGGTCATGCAACACCAAATGACCGGAAGGACATATGGCTACCCACTCCAGGTATAAAGCTCTGTTTGTAATTCCCAAGAATGTATCTTACTAACAAAAGTTAAGAAAATCTACCAACATACATGTTCCTTCGACATAATACAAAATTACGCAATCATTAAAACCAAAGCAAATCATCCCAAATATTATTAATAAGTTTACCTATTGGACAAAATAATAAATTTACCCTTCCTTACGTGTGATTTAAATTTACATTTATCTATTAATTAAATAATCAATATCTGTTACTTCGAAATTATTCCAACTTTATCTTCAACCATTGACTCATTTATGAATAGAAAGTTTTACCTAATTTGTTTAACAAACAAAACTCAACCCTTGAATAAATATGCAATTTGATATCTTCTCTAATTTAAAATACAAGAAATAAATGAATATTATAAGACACCTGTTCTGATTTGACATAAACAAATATTATATAAAATTAACGAATATTTATAATTATAAAAGTTCTTACCAGAATTACAATCGACACTGATCGTGAGACCAATGTAAAACTAATAATGACCTGTTCACTTCCTCTAACTTGCGTAAGATCCCTTCAATCTCCTAAATTTTAAACTTGATCCCCACCCTCACTGCATAGCAAAACAGCGGGAAAAGTATAACATAAACTAAGGCAACCCAACAAGCATCTTGGTAATAATTAAAATATTCATAGGCGTACAAACATAGTCATTTCCCAATATTACAGATTCGTCCCCAAAGTTTTATGTTTGTGCACGAAGTGTACTAACAGAAAGCTTTTCTGATTACCAACACCACCTTCTTTCCCAACTTTACCCAAACAAATTGTACTACACTAGATTCCCCAATTTACACTACAAATCATAACATTGCCTCAGTCTTTCACCTTATGTAGATAGTTCATAGCAGAAGGCAACCACCATTTAGTATAAGTAAGCAAATATGAAATATAATTAAATTAAAAAAAAATTGAGCATAACTATGATGCCATCACCTCAAAATTAAAATATGAAACTAAATAGCAGTTAGACGAATCAAAACTACCAAAACATTCGCCTTAGAACCAATTGTTGACATACCATCTTTTCATTCTAACAAAATTCTTAACAAAGTCGATAACCAACATGAACATAAAGCAAATTAAACTAAAATTACTAACACCACTTAAATTTAACTACCACTATCAATATTACTAAAATTAAACATATGTATATGGTACCATTTACAAATAATACTATGAAACAAACAAAATTTCAAAGATAAAACCAACCTTACCCTAAAATCTTAAACCAAAACCACAATTAAATAATATACTCATGCAAAAGAACCTCCTTACTACTCTTTTCTACCTTGTCCTTCTTTCTTTATTTCTGTCTTGTTATTTCAAACATCGATACCAAATTGTCCATGTCGTCGCCTTGTAATCTCAGGCTACGTCACTAAAACAAACCCCAGCAGTATCTCGTCCTCAAATATAACATCTCCTACCATACCAATAAACTTAAACCTCTCATCCTTAACTTGACTAACAAACTCATATATCATATTTATATAATTCCTAACCTACTATAATAAAACTTCAAATTATTGATATTATAATTCCCCTTGAAACTACCATCCTCATAATTAATTGTATACACGTTTGGATGTGGTCGGTGTGCAACTTTGTAAGGCCCTGAATATAAGCTACAAAATTTCCCAACAATATGGTAAGCTGCCTCAGAAATCGGACTCTCCCTCAACAAAACTAAATCACCAATCTCTAACTCATCATTGTAGGTCTTGAAATACTTCTTCCTTTCTTCTCCCGCTTTAATCAAATTTTCCCTAGCTTCACATCTAATCTGATCTACCGTTTTCCCCATCTCCCTTGGAATAAACCTCCCAACTAACCTAGACAAATTGTTCGGAGGATTCTGCCCATGTAAAACCTCGAATGGTGAAAACCCAGTTGACCTGTGTGGTGTTACGTTGAACAGTGTTTCGATGTTCTGTAAGTGATTAGCCCACCCAGAATGTGACGTTTGACAATATGTCCTAAAAAGTCTACCTAACTCACGCATTACTCTCTCAGTAGGATTCGAACCTGGGTGACGTATTGATGAAAACGTATGACGTATACCATGCAACTCTAGAATTTGCTTCCATTTCTGTGACATAAATTGGGTTCCATGATCGCTAAGAATTACTTTGGGTTTTATGAATTTTGAAAAATCTCTAACTATCTTCAACGCTGACTCTTGTGCTCTAGCACGTCTTAATGGATACAACTTAACAAACTTCGAAAATGAATCGATAACAACAAAAATGTACACTACTTTCCCCTTACTAACAGGTAATGGTCCATAATAATCTACCGTAACTAAGTCTCCCACATTCTCTGCTATAACCGGATGCATTGTCCCAACTAACTTTCGCTTAGGATGTTTAACCTTCTGACAAATATCGCATGACCTAACTAATCTTTTAACCTTGTCGTACATCTTCCTAAAATGAAACTGCTTCCTCAAAACTTGTACAATCTTAGTAATACCAAAATGACCAAATAGTTGATGAACATTTTCTATTACCTGTTCTGCAAATATCTCTGGCACCACTAATTTACTCCCTAAATCATTTTCACATCTATAAACCAAAATTTCCCCAATTATACCATAATCTTTATTCTTTACATCCGCGTCCCCATTCAACAGACTCATGAAAATAGGCCCTATATGCTTATCTGCAAGTTGCGCTTCCCTCAAACTCTTAAAAGAAAATTCTAATTCTCCCCAACTATCAACTTCAAATAAAGCTAAATCAGATGACTTCTCAACACAAGCTACAATTGGCTGATTCTTAAACCCAACTAAATGTGAACTCCCTGAAACTGGAAATCTAGAAAGTATATCGGGTACTACATTATTACACCCCTTGACATGCTCAATCTCAAAATCAAATTCACTCAAAGTTAGTGACCATCTTGTTAACCTATCATTCAATAACTTACACTGCTTAAGAAATTTTAATGCATAATGATCCGTCCTAATAATTACTTTATATCCCAACAAAATAGTCCTAAATTTCTGTAAACCGAAAATAATTGCTAATAATTCCTTCTCTGTAACCGTATAAGCTAATTCCGGCCCATGTAAAATCCTACTTGCAAACCCTAGTACCCCATGTTCTACCCCATCATCTAAAATCTGATAAATTACCGCCCCTAAAGCCAAATTCGACGCGTCCGTTTGAAGATAAAATACCTTGGAATAATCTGGAAACCTCAACATCACCGTTTTTAGAAATAATTCCTTTATTTCCTCAAAAGCTCTTTGCTCTTTCTCTCCCCAACTCCATTTACTATCCTTTCTCAGTAACCATGTAAGCGGCGTAGTGGCATTACTATATCTAGCTGCAAACCTTCTGTAGTAATTACACAAACCCAAAAATCCACGTAAAGTCTTTACATTATGGGGCTGTGGAAAATTTTGAATCGATGCAATTTTCTCGGGATCTGTCGTTACACCTTTCGTTGATAAAATGTGTCCTAGAAATTTAACCTCTTCTTTAAAGAAACATGTTTTTTCGATATTAATGGTCATTCCTGCATCTGCAATTCTTTGAAGAACCATTCTAATATGTTCTAAATGTTCACTAAAACTTTCTGATACTATCAACAAATCATCTATATAGTTCATAGTGAACTCTCTCACTTCTGGACCTAGAATAACATCCATCGCTCTTGTGAATGTCCCTACCGAAGTTTTCAAACCAAATGGTAGCACCTGATATGTGTATGATTTTCCCTCGAAGAGAAATGCCGTGTATCTTGTACTCTTTGCATCTAAGGGAATTTGCCAAAACGAAGATCTGAGGTCTATCGTCGTCATAAATCTCACCCTTTTAAAAGATTGGAAAATATCTTCCGGTGTTCGGGGTGCTTCAGTATCGGCAATCATCTGTTGGTTTAGCCATCTTGCATCTAAACATATCCGTACGCCACCGTCTTTCTTCCTTACTACTGTCATCGGACTCGCAAAATCAGATGCTTCCCTTTTTATAACACCCATCTCTAACATCTCATCTATGGTCTTCCTAACCTCGGGTCGTAGTTGATGTTGAATCGGATAGGGTTTCCTAACAAAAGGTGTTTCGTCGTGCATGTGTATAACGTGTGTGTATTTTGTTGTACGCCCTGGAATACTACTGAAACTCGATTGAAATTCTAATAATAATTTTACTAATCGTGCCGTCCCCACATCATCTAATTTTGACTCCAATACCTTACTTTTTAATGTACTTTCAGTGACTACCCCTTTCATTACCCCACTTCTACTGTTAATACTAATTGAATTACCTAAAGTGACTCCTATAACATTGACTTCAACATCCCTCTTCTCAACAATTTCGGTTATAAATTTAACTCTCTGCCTTTTCCTTTCTAATTCTAAATAATAATACCCATCGTCAAAATTTAGAATACCCTTTACCTGGTCTATCCAATCAACCCCCAAAATTACCGGTCTAATTAATCCCTTAACAACAAGTGCTACCTGAAATGAACTCCCTTGAACTCCCTCAATATTAAATTCTAACAAAGCCTGAACTCTAATCCGTTGACTTTGCTGGCCCGTAGCTGTCCTAAGTTGTGTACACGTAACTGGTAAAACTGACAAGTTTCCCTTTGACCTAATCTCATTAAAATACGACTCCTCGATACACGTTAGCTCACACCCACTATCTAATAACGCAAAAAGTTTAATACCCTGACAATTTAAAACAATATGCGGTAAGCCCTTAGCATAATTTTCCCCATTCTCACACATCGACAACGCATTTCTAATTCCCACATTTCGTTTACCTAAACATTTCCTAACTTTCCACCCTTGCTTAGCTAAAATATTAAAACCCTTGCCGTATTTACTCTTAAGTTCGCGATTACTCAATTGGGGTTGTTCTAAAATTTTGCCGAAATTTTCAAATTGTTGTTGGTTCCCATTCTGGAACTTTACCAACGCACCTTCTTCAATAAATTCTTTAAATCGGAATGGTAAAGGGATTTCTTCTTCTACAAACTGGGCAACCCTTTGCGGCACAGTTCCTAATCGTTTCCCGAATAGTTAACCTGTACTCTCTGGCTGTCATCATTCGTATTCTCGATCGCCATCAACTGTCGAATGTTACGATGGTTATGCGTTGTCTGTCTAGGTCGTTGGTTGAATTGTTTTTGTCGTTCTTTCCTTTCTTCCTCTTCTTCTTGTGTCAATAGTTCCAGTGCCTCTTCAGTGGTTTTTCTCTGACTCACGCGCCAGGCTGTACGTATTTCCCTCGGGAATTGTTTCATGATCGTATCTATTCCCACTTCATCGGTATTGATCATCTTGATTGTCCTAATTTCTGCTACCTGCATTCCGAAATATGCACTCATACTTAACGACTTCCGGTGATCAAACTGCATGCCCATCACGCGTTTTAAACAATTCATTTGTTTCTCGAGACTCCAGAAATATCTCAGGAAATCGGTTTTGAACTCATCGTACCCATTCCAGTTTCTTCTATTTATCTTCGCCCACACCTCTGCACCCTGCTTCATCGTAGACAACACTGCAAGCAACTTATTATCTCCGACTATTCTTCGCTTACCCCAAAATTCCTCAAATCTCTCCAAAAATAAACATGGGTTCTCTATTCCCCCTTTAAAACTTGGTTTTGCGGTTGTTATCAAATTGTATGGTGAAGCCATGTACCCCAAAGCTAGTTCCTTCCAACCTATACCTGAAGTATTTTCTTTCTCAATCACATCATTATTCTCACCTACTTGTTCCCCGTTAACCCCATCATCTATTTCCGAATTCCCTGCATTACTACCCATATTTACTACAACAGAACTCACCGGCACATCATCCTCCGACCTTGCTCTACTACTGTCCCTGTCCCCTCTCATCTCTTTAATCAGGTTTGTCAAGTCCGTCTCCCTCTTCCTCATCTCCTCAATCTCCTTTTTTTGGTCAGTCACCATTCCCATCAGCAAATCTATCTTCTGCATCATGGTGAGGTCAGGTGACTCCTGGCTACTACTCCCCTTCTTTCCACTGCCTTTTCCAACTTGCTTTGACATGTTTGCTAAATTTATTTCAAACACAAATACCTAAAACACAACAAACTTAGCATAATTCACCCTAATTTATACTCATCTCATATAGCATCATCATCCTTGATAGACATTAACGAAAATGGTATCGTTGTCTTCGAAATCATTCGTCACGGTAACAAAATGTATCCAGCTGTTAACGGTTGTTTTGTACATATCGACATCCTCAGTTACTACACTACAACATGTTCTTGTCGGAATCTCGCGTTCATCACCATAACTTGTATTTGTCAAAATCGGAATCCTGGTCGCGGCGCCAAATTGTATGATGCGACTTTCTAAATTTGAATTTAGCGCCAACACCTCATCATCGATGACACGGGAAAATAGCCGACGAGACCATCGCTGTGACCACCACGTTGTGTAATTACCTACCGAACGCCCTCTAGTAACCCATTCTTTCTTCCGTTGTACAAAACAGAATTGTTAACACAGCTGAAACAAAAAAGATGACCGCTCCAAAAGAGAGACGACCATAAACTCGCAACACAAATAAAACTACATATATTTGGGTCATGTCAAATCTTTTATTTCCAATTTTATCTGGATTCGAGGATCGAGGCTGAAGCAATGATAAATAAATTGTGCAATATAATTCCCCTGAATTTAAATACCTGTGAATAAAACCTTTGGTTTAAACTGGGACATGTGTAAGTTCATAAAATGTAGGACTTCAAATTTTAGGGTCAATATTTGATAATCAAGGTAAATCAGTTTGTACTGTTATGTCTAGCTAAAATACGTAGTTCATAGTAACCAAAAACCCATACCTAAGTTAAAATTTATACCTCTACCAATTTGACACAATTAAACCAAAGTCATGATAGTAATTTAGATTCAAATTTTCCAAGGAGGGATCGGCGGTTGGTGCTAAAGGATTTTTTGGTCCCTTGCCCGGACTGGGTAAACTGATGAGTGCTTTTCTTCTAGAGAAGGAAATTTAACGTTAAAAGTAAAGCCGGCGGGCCATCAATTCTTCTAGATTTTATTGGCACGGATAACAAACAAATATTCAAATAGAAATTACGATCATGTTCAATTTAATTAAACCTATAAAATTGATTATATTCATCGCAATTGTATGGCCTTTAATACCAAGATTAACTTGTGATCATTAACATAATAAGAAACACCATTGCAATCAACGAGCATACAACCAAAATATTATATGTAAAATGAGACACCCTGTATTTAGATAAATTTAAACTGGGGTGGTAAAGCATACCAGTGAACAGAAATTTAAGTTGTAAAAACCCAAAATTCCGCAACGACAAAAGAAAGAATGTATGGTCATGCAACACCAAATGACCGGAAGGACATATGGCTACCCACTCCAGGTATAAAGCTCTGTTTGTAATTCCCAAGAATGTATCTTACTAACAAAAGTTAAGAAAATCTACCAACATACATGTTCCTTCGACATAATACAAAATTACGCAATCATTAAAACCAAAGCAAATCATCCCAAATATTATTAATAAGTTTACCTATTGGACAAAATAATAAATTTACCCTTCCTTACGTGTGATTTAAATTTACATTTATCTATTAATTAAATAATCAATATCTGTTACTTCGAAATTATTCCAACTTTATCTTCAACCATTGACTCATTTATGAATAGAAAGTTTTACCTAATTTGTTTAACAAACAAAACTCAACCCTTGAATAAATATGCAATTTGATATCTTCTCTAATTTAAAATACAAGAAATAAATGAATATTATAAGACACCTGTTCTGATTTGACATAAACAAATATTATATAAAATTAACGAATATTTATAATTATAAAAGTTCTTACCAGAATTACAATCGACACTGATCGTGAGACCAATGTAAAACTAATAATGACCTGTTCACTTCCTCTAACTTGCGTAAGATCCCTTCAATCTCCTAAATTTTAAACTTGATCCCCACCCTCACTGCATAGCAAAACAGCGGGAAAAGTATAACATAAACTAAGGCAACCCAACAAGCATCTTGGTAATAATTAAAATATTCATAGGCGTACAAACATAGTCATTTCCCAATATTACAAAGCTGAGCAGCATTGTCTTCATTTTGTACCAATCAGTAATTCATGTCGTAAATTTCGTTTGTAGATGTTTCGAACAAATCCTAGCATTGTCGATATTAAATTTGGCCTTACGTCTACATGCTTTTAATTACATATATTTAGAAGAAGGATTCTAATCTCTTATCTATGATTGTAAGGCCATGGTTTATGGCAATTTAGTTTAAACCAACATAAGACGGTCAGCTTTTAAAATGCGTTTACACGTAATACTTTTAAATGTAAACCTTCCTACACCTCAAGGTTGACTAATATAACGGTAACACCGCAAAAAACGAAATATCAGCAGGTAATTACTCTATAACCTATTATTTCAGCAAAGTAATATTTTAGGTTATGTTTATAAAAAAGTCAAATCCACAAATTAAAATTCAGTAGCGTCGATTTTATACCTAAAGAATGGAATTGTTATGTTCCTCTACACTCCTTAGTTCCGCCTATGTTATTATTGATACTTCTCATAGAATAGAACTTCTGTCGACTTTTGTAAAAAGAGATAGCGAGAACGGTCAACTGTCACAACCCACAACTACAGTTTATCACATAACCATAAAAATGTTAATTTTAATTTAACGTTAATCATAGATAAGAAAGAGTAATTGGCGTTAACGGTGATATGGGGCTACTTTAAAGTGTACTTAAATATTTAAATTAAGTAAGCATTAATTTTTGCACTAAAAATATAATTCACTGTTAATGTAATATTTTAGGTTTTGTAGAATGTGAATAACTTGTAACATTTAATCGGTTCAGAAGAATTTTCATGATGTTGTTTCATCGATGCCAAGTTCGTCGCAGTATTGTGATTGCTGCTAGTATAATAACGGTGCTGTTGTATATATTTTGTACGATCTTCACAAGGGAATTATTTCCTTCCGATTCGATTGCATGTTACAGGATAAAAGGCGAATCTTTACCTAACGTTTTAAATGAAACACCAACAAAAGGCAAATCTATTTTTTTTCACGAGACATCATGCAATTCGTTTATCAGTGGTAAAATCGAAATAACACCACGCCAAGCGTGTGCTGTAGAATCCGCAGCAAAAATGAATCCAAATTATGAAGTTTACTTGCTTTTTACATCTCCTGGTCTTATAAAATACGAGGGCACCGAGTCGGATAGAATCTTACGTTCTTTGTTATCATATAAAAATTTAAAAATTCGTCACTTGGATTATGAAAGTTATACTAAAGGTAGTCCACTGGAAAAGTTTTACAGTGATAGGAGGGTTGAATCTTCGAAATATGCACGATCTCATGCTAGTGATGTTTTACGATACTTAACTTTGTGGAGGTATGGTGGTATTTATTTAGATTTAGATGTTGTGGTCATAAAGAGTCTGGAAACTTTGCCACCTAATTATGCAGGCTCTGAATCTGATAACAATGTAGCAGCAGGAGTTATAAATTTTGGTGCTACCGGTAAAGGAAGACTTTTTGCAGAAATGTGTATTAACGACCTCAGAGATAATTTTCGTGGTGACGATTGGGGCAATAATGGACCTGGAGTTATTACGAGGTACGTTTTTCTTTAAAATATCTAACAAATGTAATAACAATGTATGTAATTTCTTATCAAGGCTTAGTGCTGATAACATTTTTACCGCTTCCTTTGGTTATTGATAAATTAAAAGCATCTGTAAACATAAAGAAAATTTAATTTAAAATTATTCATCAGCATAATAACAACTTATCAATGTAATATTATTTTAATAATTATTTAAACACAAATTTTTTTTATATACCTCGTTTTTAAATCGGACTAAAATATATAATGTAATTACTAATTAGTAGCCCCATACAGATTGTCCCGAATATTTGTGATTAAGTAACAGTAAGAATATAATCGTAATTAGTATAATTACTAGTATCTAATTAGAATATGAGCCGTTATTTTTTTAAGTGGTACATGTCCATTTTTTCATATTTTGAGATATTTAAGGGTTTACGTTTCAATCAGTTTAAAAATATTTGTGAACTTTAATTTATTCAGGTGGTATTTTTATTAACACTATAAACCTGTTATTATTATTCAATATGTTTTAAATTGTTTACCGTTTTGTTTATTTGCTTTCAGATTATCAAAAAAAATGTGTCAAGCTAAGAGGGCGAAGGAAATGCTCAACAAAAATTGCAATGGATTTAAAGTTTATCCACCAGAAACTTTTTATGTTGTACCTTGGCCAAAATGGCACATGTATTTTGATCCTTCCTACAACAATAAATTATTAAAAATGGTAAATAACAGTTACGCTATTCATGTTTGGAACAAGCATAGCGTTTCCACAAAAATTAATGTTACACAGGATGTACCTTACAGCATATTTGCCAAAAAATATTGTCCTAAAGTATTTGCTGAATGTGATACTTATTTTTAACATAATTTCAGTACTTACTTTAGTTGGACAGTTCCTTTAATATGTAATATCTACATCCGCAATGGCAAACCTATTCTGCAGGTGGGTCAAAATTAAATTCAACATTATTTATATTCCAAATATAATTCCAGACCTGTCGGAAGTATCTCGTATTTTAATATTCGAAAGAAAATATTTTTAATTGGAATACATGGCCCAATTCTATTTCTGATTTTCATAAATGATCTGCCGGATAGCTCCAGCACGAACATTATCTTATTTGTAGACGACACTACAAACTTCAATGTTGGAAAATGCCAAAAAGATTTGAGTGTACTGGCATCGCGAAACCATGAGGACCAGTAGATTTTCTTGGAGTCAGGTTGGACATTTATAAATAAACTAAATAAACTAGCGGGAAAACTGTTGACATGGGGCCATTCCGCCCATGTGAATAAAATATTTGCTCTTCAGAGAAAGGTCATAAGAATCTTTTCTGGTTTAAACTATAGAGAAGATTGTAGAGAGAAGTTTATAGAGATGAACATCTTAACGGTGCCATGCCTATACATACTTCCAGCATTACTATACGTGAAAGAAAACGAATCGTCGTACCAGACAAATTTGCATACTCTTGGAACCCGTCAAAAAAATAATATTTTGCCTGGCTCGATCGAGAGAATCTACGGGATATTATGGCATTAAATTTTATAATGCTCTTCACGTGCATATAAAATGTGTGTCACCACTTCAGTTTCGCAAAATTCTGTCAATTTTTTTGAAGAGATTGGCATTTTATTCTGTAGAGGAATTCATAGAATTTAATTTTCATACTCTATAGAAAATTGTAAATCATATATATTTTTTCTTTTTTTAACTTGTGTAAATATACCTTGTATATGACAGCACCAATAAATCTTAATCTAAAAAAATCAAAATCATGCCAAGGGTTTGCCATTGCTGGTGTAAATGCATCTTTTTAAGGGAGACAATTTTTTTTACTACGTGGTGTGTTTTATTTTATTAATTTAGGGGCACTTGAACATAAGAATGTGATTTTTGAATACTGCCCTTAACTTTATAATTTTTTATTATGTTGTTGCTATCATGTAACTTAATTATGTCTTAAGAAATCATACTGATATGACAAGGAATTGTAATTAATTTTGTTTAATTACTTCTGTGCCTTATTATGCACTAAGACTATGCATGGAACACTTTTTTTTTAAATTCAGTCCGAGTACATTATGTTGCTAAATCAATGCAAGAGTTAATAAAATATTGTAATTAGATAAAAAAAATAATGTAACATATAATATGTAATCTCATGTACAGAGTGATTTTGGAATGAAGATGTGCCCATTATCCAGTGAATATTTCATTTTATGTATGTACATATAACTTCTCAAATATGAAAATTATGGGGCAATTTTTAATAATGTTAGAATGAAGAATTTCCTGTGTTAATTTCCAAAGATTTTTAGTTTTTGTTTAGATAATGTGACATAATATTCTAAACTACTAATTAATTATTATTTTCTGGTTAGTAAATTAGGTGAATCTTTGTTAAAATGTGATAATATAATTTTTATTTTACATGTAAAAAATTAAAATACTTTTTAAAATAGCTTATAATTTTTTTAATAAAAATTTATTATGTTATACAATATTTTTATATCGTCAGAAAATAAACAGTTAACAAAAGTTAGTGTTTATTTATAAAAACGGGCAGTAGCTGTACAGGTTAGGTCAATTGTTTTTAACTGTTCAATCTTAATTTTTGGCATAAAAAGATGTCAACGATTCTATATATTCAGTATAAGTAGTGAAAAATGATTAGGTTGTATGTGTCGTTTGCCATTCGTTCACCTAACAAAATATCTACAACTTTTAAAACAAGAAATGTTGTTGTAAAGAAGCTTAGGAAATCTGGTGATCTAAGTTTCATGAGTTTCAACTTCTTATTGGTTATTCAACTGTTTATTAATATAGGAAAGCACACCAAAGATTATTAGTTAATGTGAGGATCCTCACGTTAATCGGAACCCAGTCCGAACGAATTTTTTAAAAACAATTTCGCTTTTTTGTTGTTGGGTGTGATAATTTTCTAATTGAATTATAAATTGCGAATTAAATTTGCATACGCAATAAGGTTGCATCGTAACAATTAATGTAAAACGTACATAATGCAGGCCTCCCACGTGGCCTCAAATCCTAAAAATTGAGTATTAAAAGTAAAACTAAATTCCTAAAAATTGTTATATTCTTCCAGTATTTTTAAATTTAAAATTCAAATTTTAAAATAGCTTTAAAAAATTTAACTTGCGAAAAAAAAAAATTTAATTGGCGTTAGGATTTTTTTGCTCTTGTACTTGCAGTATCTCTCTTATCTTTTATGCCTTGTCTCAAGGTCAAAATTTTCATCAATAATATTGTCGGATCATAATTTTGATCAAACTAATTATGGAAATTATGACTGTGAGACAAGGGCTCTATGTTGTATAGTTAAGAAACCACAATCCAAGAATTTAAATATTGAAAGTAAATTTTATTGTTTAGTGCAGTGATCGCCAACCTACTGGTCCGTGTGAAAATCTGCGGAGAAATTATGAATTTAAAAAAATTTGCAATATTTAAATTTTTAAAAATTTTGTTTTTTTTAATTTAGGAATTTTGTAAACATACAATTTTAAAACAAGTTTTATATATTTAGTTAAAAAAGCTAAACAAAATTAGAATTTTGATATTCAACAAATTTAAATTTTGAAATTCAAAAATTTAATAGCGTCATATTTTTCAAAATGTTCTTCTTATAATTTAAAAATTTAGATAATCGTATAATTTCCAAAAATATAAATATATATAATTTTTAAAAATATATAAAAATTACCTATTTAAATTTTTTTTTTAATTTAGCAGTTCGGATAAACCCAGGATAAACCTATAATCCGAATTTAAAAAAAAAAGTTAAAAGAAATTTGAGTTTTAACATTCAAAAAATAAACATAAAAATTAATATCTTTATATTCTGTATAATCTTATAAAAAACTGTTTTTTAGAGCTAAAGAAGCTAAAAGAAGAAATTTTAATTAATTGAATGTAACAAAATTACAAATCTTTCAAAATTTGGATTTCAATTTCGAGATTAAATAATCTTACGATCCCAAAAAATATTTTTTAAAGCTAACGAAGCTAAAAAAATACATCAGAAATTCAAAAAATAAATTTAAACATACAGATTTTGTATTTTCAATTTGTTTTTTTTAATTTAAAAATTCAGTTGGATGGAAAGTTGATGAAAAATATATAAAAATTTCATATTTTTCAATTTGTTTTTTTATTTAGAAATCTAGTATATTGAATTTTGAAATTTTATTAATGCTATAAAAAAAAATGCATGTTAGTGTTCACAGGCTTAGAAGTGTGAGTTTAGCGGTCCGCGAGGTCAGAAATGTGTAATCAAATCAAATTGATATAACGGTTTGAAAATTTCTTCGTAATTCCTAGATATTTTTAAAATTTTAGCATAAAAATTCCTAACCTTCTGAGCAAAAAGGTACCACTAATCCAGGCGCGGATCCAAGGGGGCGCGCGCCCCCTCCAAATCCTCGAGAAAAAGCTTTTTTCATAATCTTCAAAAACAATTATTTTGTTTTGTAAAGTTGATTTCGATTTATAGGTACCTAATTGATTTAAAATCTCATTTTGCCCCCCCCCCCCCCCAGTGTACAATTTCTGGATTCGCCCTTGCACTAATCCAACACGTAAACTGCCCTTCAAGTGAAAAGATGTAAACTTGATTGTTGATAAATTCATCCTTCTGGTTTTCATGAGCGTTATCAAATTTTCCTTGTCGGTTTATATTATAAATCCAAATTTACTTTGGTGTTCAAAGATTATTTTCGATTTTATTATTTTGCTTATTGTAAATATCCACACTTTGGGATTTATTCATATTTATGTTTTTTAATCTAGGGTCAAAACAAAACAAAATTTGTTTTGTCGGCAGTATATACCCTGATGGTGTATATGGTATGGAAATGGTTGCATTTTCATCCTATTTATTACTGCATTTATTAATTCCAATAAAATTTTCTTTCTATTACTGAGTCTCAGTTGTTCAGTGGCGGGTTAAAATTTCGGTTTTTTTCGGTAAAAAGTTAATTAAAAATTTTTTTCTTAATATCTTTAAATAAATAATTATAATGGATTGCTCAAGTGATGACGAGGAAGTCATAAATTTTGTGGAATATGTAGGAAGACCACGCAAGCAGAGACGCGTACAGAAAGTGGCGGCTTGTAAAGAATTTAGATGGTGAGGCATGCGTACGAAATCAAGGGGATTCGGGTTTTCAAACAATATGAATTAGATATGTTTTTGTTAAACTTGGCATGTTGAGGCACTGCTTCCCTTACCTACCCAGACAAGCCGCCACTGGTGCGTAAAAATCATTTTACATTTTAGAGTAATTTATAATTTTTTAATTTAATAATATTATTTTAACTTACAATAGTAAATTTTGTCAATAATTTTGCAATTATTACGATAAAAGATTAAATATAATTATTTTTATAAATTTTCAGTTTAAATATTCTTATAACTCTTCAGATTATTGCAATAGGTCTGCAGGCATTTCTTTTTATCGGTCTAGGACATTTGAACGCGGCCGTTTGAACGCGGGCGTTTGAATGCAGAGACATTTGAACGCAGGGACCTTTGAACGCAGGGACGTTTGAACGCGAGGACGTTTGAACGTAGGGGCGTTTGAACGCAGGGACGTTTGAACGCAGGAACGTTTGAGCGCGAGAAATTAGATGCAATTGACCCCCCCCCCTTAATTAAATTCTTTGACCAGTTTTTGGCTTTCTGTTTGTTGCAGACGAAACCGGATTCTTACATTCTAAAATACTTCCATATTTCGAAGCGAATGTTGTTATTAAATAAAATAAAATATTTAGTTTAACCCAACAATAGAAGCACATTTAATTTTTGGTTTAACAATAAACAAATTGACATTAAAATTTGAGCTTTCTTTAATTGACTTGCCATAAAAAAAAATCCCTGAAAAATCAGTTCGTGGTTAAACTAAAAAAAAAAAGCTTAACCCATATTTTTAAGTTTAAACCAAAAATTTAAAACAAAACCGAAGCGAATCAAAAAAAATTTATTATAATATAAATAAAATAAAATATAATTTCTGCTTTTCTGCGTGTAATCGCGGGAAATTGATCAGTTATTATTGAGCATTTGAGATCAGTGATGATCGTTCGTCTTTCGGTAAATCTCAAACGATCTGAATGGGTGATTTAAAATAAATAAAATTATTCTCAAATCTCAAAGTTTAAAATTTTTTAATTTTCTTAGAGTAAAACTATACTCTCCTTCTCCTTTTATTGTATACTAATATTAATGTAATATTTTTAGTAATTCTGTACTCTCTGAGTGATTACCTCACTAAATATTTTCGATAGATTTCGATATAATTAGATCCACACCCAAACAAATGATATTCAAAGAGTCACAAACCACCTGAAGTACCTAACAGGTGATCCAATAGCTGTCGCTGATCGCCTGTATATCAACGATTCTGCACATGATTGTTGGGTTTTCTACCTGTTACCTGCAGCACTGCAAGAAATGGAGTTGTTTTTAACTTGCTTTAAGCTACAATCAACCTATTCACATACCAAAGTAACGGGACGTACCTACCTCACCTCTTGACGTTCAGTCTGATCTTGTAAGTTGAAGTTACGTCGCGATTACCTGTGCAAAAAAACTCATTCAAGTGGAATGTTAAGTGAAAACTAGTGTCAAACATTGGATATTTTACTTTAAGCAACGTAAGTACTAACATATTGTTTTTTACTACAATATTACCAGGATGTTTGTTGAAAATCTGCAAATAATATAGAGACTTCAATGCAGGGTCGGGAGCGAAACTCGATTAGACTGACGTGAGTTTAAAAAATGATTGAAGTTGTAATAGATATCAAAATATGGTCGGATCTGCCCTTCAATAACCAACAATTAAAAATGTTTATTATTCTCGCTGTGAAGAAACTTCAGTTTTTGTACAAAACCATTTTTTATTTTAAAATTATTGCGCTGCCTGTAATATTTTCTCTTTATGAGCAAACAAAGTTTATTTAAGCAATAAAAATATATCAAGTCAAAAGTCACAAATTAGTATAATAATAATTATTTATTTCTACTTCTATAATATTATAAAAAGTGAACAAGTAAAGCTGGTTGGTATGAGCAATACAAATTTTAATGGATGAAATTACATAATCAGATTAAATCAATTCCGACTTGGTTGTATTTTATTAACGAATCCACTGACGAGAACTGGAATTAATTTTTTCCAGTATGGAATTTTTGTATTTAACGGTATCAAAAGCATCTATGTTGATAAAGTGTTTAACATTTGAAAGTTTTCAAAATTCGGGCACGCCCTTAATTTACTTTTTTCAATTCTTTCACCGATATTTTCTTGAAAAAAAAAGCATTAACTCGTTTTTTATTTTTGTCAACGTTGGTATAATTTAAACTGGAATATTTAATTTATGCGCATTGAAATTAGAAATAAAAATGTTATTTTATTAGAATACCGTAAAAATACCTGTAACTCGTAATTTGTGTTTTAGTTTTTCTAAGATTTATGATACTATTTAAATGCCTGCATGTATCAATTATTATTAGTTGAAATTTTCATTTCAATACTTAAAGAGAAAATTATATACCTTATACTCATTGCAGTGGAGGATTAATTAAAATAACATAATAATTATAATATGCTGCTATAATCCATCATAGTTGCGTTGCGAAATTTTCATTTAGGGTGTGTTAAATGCTGATAATTAATTTATCGCAGTCGATTGCCAAACATGGACACTTAAAAATGATATTTAGTATGTGACATTAAATAATAGAGTTATCTATAAATAATTTCTGCACTACAGTTATTAAATTATAGCAACTGAGAAACTGCTCATCTTATTGAACAGTTAGCTTCCTAAATTTTTTATCATTTTATACGGTTTTTATAGAATTTTTAGGTATTATAAGTTTTTACATTAAAATGTTCACGAGTTATGAGGTCACGCTGATTTTGAAAGCGAAATCTTAACGTTTTACATTGAGTAGGTACTCTTAAAAGTACATGGCGGTACAAAACCGCCTCGATGCCCACAATAATAGAGAAAATAAAAATATAATACATAGATTGGAGATAAAATTTTAAGTTTTAATCTCTGTGGCTGCGTGATGTGCTTGGCCCAAAGAGAGAATGCCATTTAATTAATTTTTAACTCTTACATTCCATTTTAGTCTTTGATGGTTTCCTTCATGAACATTTGTTACATTACATTTGCAATATTTTGTTTTGGTTTTTTTGTTTTTAAAATTACTGGACTATCAAATGCTGGTCTGTCATAAATTAAAGTAGCTGAACTAATCTATACCATCAATCGTTTAAAAATTTAATTAATATTTTCCTACTCGATTAGTTGCAGTTTGATTTAATTTTTTTTTTGTATGTATATTAATAACAGTAGTTATAATACACTTATATTTTAAATTCATTTTCGTCCTCACAAATATAATATTTTGAGAAATTCAGAAAAATTTACTGCATATAATTTAGAAAAAAAACTGTATTTCAAAATTGAAATGTATAACAAAAATTGAGTGTTCACTCAAAAAAGTTTATGAAACAATTTTCTTGCTATCATGAAGATTGTTTTTACAAGTATGTAATGAATTACGTGCTGTTTCAAAACTATTGCTGAAGTATGATATAATAAAAGTTACGAAAACCAGACTTCACGAGAGAATCTCAGAGTTTTGCGTTTTTTAATGTGGTTAGAGTTGATTATGATTTTTCTTGTGCAGATAATTTCTGAGGTGTAGGTGTACCGGCATTCCTAAGACGTTCGTTTAATGCTTTCCTCGAGGCTGGAGTAATTGCCATGGGAATTAATTTTTAAATACAACACTGGATGTTTAAATTGTCCTCAAAAAATATTGATCTATTGATTTTAAGTTGTTATATTTACTTAACCCACTAATATAAACTTCTTACTCCACCATAAGTATAAAACCCAAGTCAGGATATTCTGCACTTCTGTATAATTTAAGATTTCTAAATGTAATAATTTTCTCTTGTAGGTATGTAGCTGGTGAGCATGTGAGAGTGAAGGTTTATGTTAATATAAATATTGCATTACTTCAGTCCTGCGTAACCCATCTGCAGTGTGCAGTAGGTTGGTTATTATTTGGGATCCCGAGCGAAACCGGGCACTTCGATGACGTTAGGGGCCTGAAAAGCTTTAGCTTCATTGGTTTCAATGTAGATCCGCTTCTGTGTTGACGTGCTGGTCAACATGCTTTCAGAAGCCAAATAAGTCTTCTGCTTGACCGCCTTCACCGAGTTCCACTTACACATATATTGCTATGACTTACACTGGCAAATTGGGGTTGCATCGGTTGTTTTTAATTTAAAAATTTTACTTTTTAACTTTTCGCTATTTTTTTGACCTCGACGTTCTTTTAATTCGTAAATATTTAAAAAATTATGTCAAGTCCGAGAATTTCAGCTCTGTAGTTCAACCAGCTATCACATCAGTCTACTGCTGCTGTAGTGGATTATTAATTTTAACTTAAATTTGTACTTCTTCGTAAAGTAAAATCTTTCATTAATTTTACTTCATAAAACTGATAGCTGAGACTTACAATTTTCACCAACGAATGCAGCGACGCTTATGTTCGAAGTTTGCCATAAGAAGGAGGCGAGGATTGAAATCTGGGGTCAAAGTGTTATTCTACCTATGTTGTAGTATCTACCTACATTGCAATTTTTATTTTTACACCTCAAGAAGTAATCCATAATATTAGTGGAGTGGGGGTAACATTAGACTCCCCGGTGCGTACTGCAGCAATATGACAATAAATTGATGTTTATTGTTGTGTTCCTTTTAAAAAATAATAATATAGAGGTTGCACAAAAATTTATACGTTTGTTTGTATTTTATGAATATTGATAATTTGAGAAAAATTTGTAAATATTTGCGAATAAAAAAGATGTTTCTTTGATAAGTAATTTGATTTTGGATTAATTTTTAAAACAATTTTTCAAATTAATTCAAAACAGAAGCTAGAATACTGTTGGAGATACAGGGAGGATTTGGATGGAAATAAATAAAATGATATTTGGAAATTTGTAATTAAATAGGTATATTAAATATTGTATTCAGGGGAACGCAAATTACAACGTGGGTATCACAGCTGCGAAACACCGCATGAATGAAAATTTTTTTGTTTAATTTTTAAAAGTTCCTATTTAAAAATTTATACGATCCGGGCAAATTATTTTGAAGATTTTGACGATTTTGAATTAGTTTTTGGGAAAGTGAACCTAAAAATTGATTTTGAAAGAGTCTCACAGCTGAAACTGATGCAGTATTCGGGTTAGAGAAATTTTATATTTTATATTTTAAATCCTACCTTCACTATATCGCAATATATTTAAGGAAAGAAAAGTTCTGATTTAATAAAATGGAAAACTGAATATGGGGGTATTATTCACATGAAAAACTCTTATTATGAAATAACAACTTAATGCCGCCAGGACGCCAGGAGCAAATAAAAAAGATTATTATAAATAATATATCGAAAATTAAATTTTGTATCTGAATTCCTTTAATTTCCTGTTGTTACGCCGCTGTTTAGTACTTGAATTAATTTGTGTATTACAACAATACTATATGTTATTATGGAGATTTTAGACCCGTATAGTGGCATAACAACGGGGAGGGGGGGTGTAAGTTTGGAGGAAACTTATGCCCGTACTTATAGTCGATGCTTCGCTCGATCTCGGACTTGAGTCTGACTCAAGCACGAAATCAACCAATCAAAATAAACAATTTTGTACTTAAGTCGTGCTCAAGTTTTGCTTCAGCCAAGCATCGACTATAAGTACGGGCATAAGACGCTCGGGTTTCCAAGTTATAGGAGGTTTACTATAGAAACATATTACGTAAAATATTACTGCTTACCCGAAATTTCATATAATTAATTTATATTGCCGGACGTACATTTACATATTTTATTAAATACAACGGTATATACAAATTTTTATAATGTACCAAACCTACTACAAAGATTGACAAGTAACATATTATGTTTTATAGCTGGATACCCGGCTTCGCCCGGGGTCTCTTTAAAAATAAAATACTTTGCATTAGTCTACGTACTCGAACGTTTTCCAATCTTGCTTTCCGTTACTCGTTTGTTTCATACGAACGGACTTCAGCAATGCGTACACACAACAAAACAGTAATTTTGGTTTTTCTTTTGTCTATCTATATATAGTTATGGATACCCGGCTTCAGTCGGGGTGTTATTAAAAATAAAACGCTTTTTTTATGCCTGAAGTATTTTGATGTAGGCTCTTGGACTTCGTGCAGCAACATTCTGAAAAAGAATTAAAACAGGTAGAATGGATGATAAAATTTATATATTTATTTAAACCAAAGTAACAATATTTAGGTACACTCTGTAGATATATTTATCATAGCTGACCCAACGGACGTTGTCTATTATTATTTTATCGTAATGCTAAAGGATACACAATATTTTTGGTAGTTCTATTCGGTGAATAAATGTACAAATTTTTTGGTGTGCCAACTCGGGAGCAAGCAACATACAATTGGCCGTGTGAAAAACACGAATTATCCAAATTCAAGCCCGCAATAGTTAATGATTGCCCTTGTGCTTTGTTGATTGTAATCGCGAAGGCAAGACGCAAGGGGAATTGAAGCCGCTTGAACTGGAATGGTAAATCGTTGGTAATCATCGGTATGCGGGGAATCAACACATCTTCCCCTTTGAATTTGCCACTGATGATTGTTGCCTCGATCAAATTTGGTGTCAATTTTTTTATGGCCAGTCTGGTTCCGTTGCACAGTTTTGGCGCGTTCAAGTTTCTAATGAGTATAACCGGTGACCCAACTTTCAATCTCAATGTGTGTGGTGGCATTCCAGGTGGCTCTAGTGAATTTAGAAATTCGGTAGGATAATTGACTGCTTGTTCTTGCTCCATCAGTGTATCTATTGATTTGTATTTGACTGATTGTCCGGGCAATTTCAATTGAATTTGTTCATTCAGCTTGTTCACATCGTCATTTTTGGGGGCTAAAATTGCACGTTCGCACAGCCAATCAGGATTTTTGTAGTTGCTCGTTAAATCTTGGAAAACCTTGTTTACAACAGCTTGAATGTTCGGCTGCATTTGACAAAAATTGGGCGGAAACGAAATCTCATTTGTAGTGCGATCAATTGGAATTTTGCCATTTCCGATATCCAAAAGTTGTTTTGAAAACGTTTGGGCAGTCGCATCTTGTAGTAAATGCACACGCATGTTTGTCGAGAGCGTAATTTTTTCAACTCGGTTCCATTAATACGATGCTTTTAAGCAAGCGTTCAGTTCATCAGCAGGCGTTGATCGAGGTATAACGGGCAAAGTTTGGCGAAAATCACCCGCAAGAAGTATCAGAGCGCCTCCCATAGCTTGGTTTTTTCCTCGGAAATCGCGCAGAGTCCGGTCCAGCGCTTCGAGCGATTTTTTATGGGCCATAGTGCATTCGTCCCAAATGATAATTTTGCACGTTTTAAGGATTGTGGCCATACCAGAATTTTTGCTGATGTTACATGTTGGTGTTTCGGTCTGGTTGAAATTCAACGGGAGCTTGAGTGCTGAATGTGCTGTACGTCCACCGTGGAGTAGCGTTGATGCAATTCCCGATGATGCCACTGCGAGTGCGATTCCATTCTGCATTCGAACCGACGCCAATATCAAATTGATAAGAAATGTTTTGCCTGTACCTCCCGGAGCATCAAGAAAAAAAATTCCGCCATTTGCGTCGGTTAGACCTTGCATGATTTTGTCGTAGGCATTTTTTTGATCAGAAACTAAAAGTCTTGTTTGCGTTTCCACAAAATGTTGTTGCTGGGCTACGTCGAAGTGCTGTTCTCGCACCAGGTCTCTGTCTTGCACATCATTTCTGTCTCGTATGAATACATACATCCATTTTTATATATATAGATTTGGAGTTGCATTTAATATGTCGTCCGAATGCTCCTGATTTGGATCAATAAATTTTGAAAAATACAAATACAGGGTTTGCTACAATTTCGGTTTTTGAAATTTTGCTATTGTCGAGCAACCTGCGGACGCGACGGTACTGTTTGTGTTAGAATCTCGTTAATCTATTCATGGGCGTCAGGTAATCCCACATATTTTATTAAAGTTTGTTGAAAGCCGTTCTAAAGTAGCCTATCTTCTTCGCAGCATCGTAATTAGCTTATACACCAAATTTCATAAAGATTGGTCAATCGGTCTAGGAGTCTATAAGGAACATACATACATACCTACATACATACATACATACATCCATTTTTATATATATAGATATAGCAGTATAATAGTAAATAATAAAAAAATAGAAGAAGAAAAAATATTTATGTAAATTTACATTTAAAAAAGTGTAATTTTTACATAGAAAATAATGCAAAATCAGAAACTTGTGTAAAATCATATTATCATAATTCGCAATGAAATTTTACACAGTATTATGTAATTTTACATAATATTTAAAATGTAATGTTTTTGCAGGAATTTAAAACAAACCATAACTTAAAAAATGTTTCAACCAATGAAATTATTCATAACCACGAACACCATGGATTTGGTCTTGTAGATTTATCATCAGTTTGTGGTTGATGAAAATATTTTTATAATTTCGTATTTTATATTCCCGTTAAAGTTCTGTATTTTGATCTTGTAGTTTTTACTTAATTGATGCTAATAATAAATAATTCGAGATAATCATTATGCTAACTTTGTTTAGAAATAAAAAAACAGTGTTTATTTTATGGCTCACTGATTTTAAACAATTTATTTCAAGAATTGGTACAAAAATTTACTCGAATATTCTTTTCAACATTTAAATTGAAATTATTAAATAACGTGAGAAAACGCAATTAAGCAACCGAATTGGAAAACACTTGGTTCTCAAGATAAAATATTTTATAGGAATTTTGCCAATTTATGGGTGACGCAAATCTAAAATATATTGAAATTTTAGAGAAATGTAATGTTCATGAACCCTGGATATGATTTTGATACATTTGTTTGTTTTAGGGTATCAGAGAAGACCTACTGTTGATTTGACGAATTTTTTTCTTCAATTTGTACTTTAAAAAATTAGCTATTTCAGCTTGGACGAGTTAAGTTTACCCATTGTTGTATTATGTCTCAATTGTTCACCAAACCGTGCCGGCAACAATTCCAGTTCCAAATTTTTTTTAGATATCTCTGAGATACCGTCGTTCCTTCTCTCAAACGAAATTAATCATGATTCACAATCTATTTCCTAGAGAGAATTTACATTTTTATGGACCTGGTACCATTTTCGTTTAGATATCAATATGGTAATTGAGAATTTCGAATGTGCTAATGAAACCTTATTGATTTATCATTTGACCACATGCGAGTACATCTATGCGATTACAATAAATAAACTGCAGAATACAAATAATTTTTGCTACTAAGTATGTTATGTATGTCATTGGGTCTCGTCTTTTACGGAAGTTGGTTTACCCTAGCCGTGATTAAAATAATACGAATTAAAATATGATGGTACTTAACTACTACGGTACTTGCTGATGTCACCGTCATTATTATATTTGACAACCTTTTTTTTTCTCTAAACTTCCAATACTTTTATTTTTCGAATATCTCGAATGTCTGAGAACAAAACTTGAAATTCAGGATCGCTTACAAATTGAATTTTTAATTTGTAATTCAAATTTGTAATATGTATTTGGTATTTAGATTCTGATTTACTGTTACCTTTGCGTCATATTAAACGGTTTGGGTTATCTCTATTAGTTTAATTTTTCCACTCTTAAAGCTTCTTGTTTTACAAAAAAATTAGCAGTTTAATGCACTTGGAGATGCAAAACGTGGCCGATAAAGCCCACTTCGAAATGCGAAAGTATTAAAGAACAAAATAAACTTTTGAACAGTTTTCTAATGAACTAAAAGATTTGAAAAACGCCATAAGAGTGAGCAGATAATGATTTCTTTTTGGGTGTGCTAAAATGTGCTATAATTGCTGATTTTGCTTTAACGAGAGGAGTTAAATCGCACCTTTAATTTTATTGAAGATAACAATAGCAATAAATGCCTATAATGGTGTGAATTATGCTTGGTCGTAAGAGATTTAGAAATACAAAAGACCATTGTCATCATTAAAGGCTATAAGGTGCTCCTACCGATGTCGAGTATTTCTTTTTCCAGTCGGATTGTACTTGTAGATAATAAAAATTTAACCGACAATTCCCAATACTTACTGTTAAAATATTTCAATTGTATTTAATCCAAATGCGTGGACTGGGCGTGTGACCGTATTGCATGGTGTTATGTGACCTCGACGAAGGAATGGAATAATGTTTTTGCAGTAGGTACGTACCTACTTGCTTATTTGCATGCGTACGTTGACTGGATAATAAATTAAGGATTATTTAAATTTTAATCGATTCTATACAAGAAAAGGAGTCCGTATTTTTCCTGTATTCGCATTTTTTGTGGCCAATCAAAATGTCACGCCCAGGAGGAATTTCATGCATATTTTTCATTATTCCATGTTGACGACTTGGTTTAGACCAGATAGCACCACCCATCCGTCGTACCCTTCCTGTGTTGGAGTACCAGATCCTAATCTGCTGTACTTGTACATGACCTTAGCTATAATGTTTATGGTCTAGCCAGGAATATTCATTTAAAATTGAAATTATGTCTGAATTTTTACTTTAATCTATGCTGATCCTTCACAGTCTGATGCACTGCTTTTATTTTGCAGTAGTATAGTCAAAAATAAATAGTATATTAAATGTATTATGGAGAAAAATATGATGAAAATATTTCCATTTGAACATCAAAGACTAATTAAGTTTAAATGTTAATTTATTTATGTAATGAATATATGATGCGTTACACTTAAATACTTAGTTTGCATATAATAGAGTCTTCGTACAATATATGTATGTGAAAAAAGAAAGCAGGAGCTTCGTGCACACACAAAAGGTAGTGAAAACGGGGCACTTACAGATTATTCAACTTCAATTACGCTTGAATTTTTAAAAAGTACATGCAAGCAACAGATTCTCGATAATTTTATTACAAAATTCTTGGGTTTTAAACTTTATAGAAGAAGATGCATACTTTCAAATATTAAAATATAATATATACTGAAGGTTATAGGTATTTTTAAATTTTGGCGATTCATATATCACAATTTCAAGTTTTTGTGAGGTTCGAACCGTGACATACAGTTTGGTTGATTGAAGAAGGTGATTGTGTTTTTTTCAAAAATATAATAAATCGTTTGTTGTTGTTGGTGTCGTTGGTCCGAGCCTGATATCGAGAAAACTGTCAGTTGCTTGAAAAGTAAATTTGAATATTAAATCATGATGATATCCTGATTTGATGATTTATGTACATCCAAAACTATGGAGCATCAAGTAATAAACAAACGCACCCACAAGGCAGAACAACACGTGAAATATCTTAAAATTCCATTCAACATATTTTAAATGGCACTGCTTTGTACGCACCTGTAAACGATTAAACTCGGAGTCATTAATATTTTGCGCAATAACATTTATTAAAATGATGTAATAGAATAATTAAAGAGGGAAATTGATGCTCATCATTGTAATTCATCAACGCAGACTTCAAATTTTTATCCTAGAAGTGACTGGTTCTACTTTTACATCATGCGATTTTTACTGTCTGATGCATTGAAAAAGTTGGCTAATGAAGTAGGCCAATTCTGGGTCAAAATTTTATATTGAATGAACCATTGATGAGGTATATAAACCATCCGATATTTGTTTTACATTTTCTTTTTTCACGTTCATCGAAAGTTATTTTTACATTTTTGCACATACCTCCAAATAGGAATTTTTTAATATACCTACATACCAATAACGTCAAGGTAATTTTTTAATAATTATTGATTAAGCTAATCGATTGAAATTACATCCTTTTTGATTTTTGTATCTTTCATTAAATTTTTTTTAATTATCTACCGGCTAAAATTGGTTTAGCAAAAAACACGAATGTATGTCAAGGTACAGATAAATTATTAAACTCCAACGAAAGCTTTCTTTCAGCTTTTTTGCTGTCTTTTTATTAACTATGTATTATTTTTCCGGTACATTTCTTTAAGACTAATAATTACAGAGTTCCAGTACATTTTGAGGCTTTAAAATTATATGGTACTACAATAAAGTACTGTCGACGCCCAAAATAAATTTTATATTTATTCGAATTTATAAACTTCTATTTGAGAAACTTACACACACATCTTTGGCCTGAAATCGAGAGGTTTGGGAGGTATGAGGGTTCTAAATTATCGAATATTAGAAGGAGATTAGCAAACACCGACCAACGATCACCAAATCATTCGTAAATTATTTTTACAATAAAATAAAATTGTATACTCCAAATGCAAGACGGAATCTAGAAATATGGTAATAGGTACCTACTGTCCCGCCCTAAAAAACAAATGCTAAGCGTTTACCGGTTTCGGTTTATTAAACCATCACCAGAGTGTTAAATACACGTAGTTGAAATACATTTTGTATCTTGTATTTTAAATACTTTACAAAATATATTGTAACATATTAAATTTTATTTTATAAGCTACGTACATTTATTTTAGATTTTAAAGTACAAATATATTAAGAAGGCAATTTTTTAACTAATGAGAATTAAAAAAAGTTTAAAAATTTAAAAATTATTTGATTTCCATTGCTTAAAATTTAATTTTAATGTATTAGGTATATATTTTAAATAATGTAAGTATTTTAAATTCTTTATTTTGAATTTTAATTACATATATTTCAATGTATAAGTATTTCCGACCCCTGATAATTTTATTATTATTATTAAATTCTGAGAGTGTCGAAAATATTAATTTTATGTACATATTGAACTGTAATTTTCTAATTCTTATTTTTGAATTTTTAAAACTTTCAATAAATTTTCAAAATATGGGAAAGCTAAATAAATTTTGGTATCTTCACTCTGATGTCCGGCTATCGCTCGATTCTGTCGTTCCTTTAAATTTTTAAATCCAAATATTTTCAAATTTTTAACATTAAATCAATTTATTAATCTGCTATTTTAACTTCACTTTTTTATTTCTTCAGCAATCTTTCCATCTGCTTCCATTTCAAATCTTATTTTTAAAAGTGTTAAATATTTTTAAATGATCAAATTCACCTTTTGTTTTAATTAAACACCTTTTCACCATTATCACAATATAGGCGAGCGGTTTACACCTATTTTCAGTTCACTTACCGACCAATCAGCGTTCTAGTGGCTGGAAATGATTTTATTCGATTTCTTATATTATACCGAGAAAAAACTTCTATATACACTTTATTTTTTTATGAGTCGTTTAATAGTTATAAACAATCTTTTGTTTTAAAAATCCAAATTTCGGGGAAAAAATCTGAAAAAATTATAGAGGCTTAATTGGACCAAAACACACATTTTTTGTGTCTTTGACTTTTCTCGTAAAATCGATAGTTTTTAAGATAAAACTCGATAAATGGCGAAAAATGCATACCTTTATGATTTTTTTTCTCAGTAACCAATTGTCCAATCAGAATAAATAAAAAATAAAAATATTCAACCAACCTTAAACTATCACGGCATTTTTTTTCATTTTGATTTTTAGTGTTACTAATAGTGAAAACCGTATTGGAGTAGATCTCTAACACCGCTTCCTCTGTGCGTGCGTATGTCCGTCCGGCGAGCTAGGATGGAAGCTTTAATTCAAATTCAAATTGTTTATTAACCATTAAAATACAATATATTACATACACATGGATTGTCATAATTTAAATTAGCTAATTAATAGAAGATGTCACAAAAACAAATCTATTATAAATACTCCATGTTCCTTGACCGCGTAAAACATTATTGACTACATTTTTGATACTTTTACTTACATAAGTGGTTGGCAAGGATAAGTTAACTCCAAAACGACTGAACAAAAGATTTAATAATAATTATAAAACACAAATTTGCGTGTTTACTCTAATACAGTTTCCACTGTTACTAACAGTAAAAATTAGAAATGCAAAAAAAATACCTTATAGTTTAAGGTTGACTGAAAACTTTTGTTTTTTATTTATTCTGATTGGATAATTGGTTTCTGAGAAAAAAAATCATAAAGGTAGGCATTTTTCGCCATTTATTGAGTTTTATCTTAAAAACCATTGATTTTACGAAAAAAATCAACGATACAAAAAATGTGTCTTTTGGTCCAATTAAGCCTCTATAATTTTTTCAGATTTTTTCATCGAAATTTAGATTTTTAAAACAAAAGATTGTTTATAACTATTAAACGACTCATAAAAAAATAAAGTGTATATAGAAGTTTTTTCTCAGTATAATATAAGAAATCGAATAAAATCATTTCCAGCCACTAGAACGTTGATTGGTCGGTTAATGTAGTTTTTAAGCGAGTTTGAGACTATAAACCGCTCGCCTAATACTTTTATTCATTCAAAATCACAAATATCTTTTATATCAAATTTCAAAAGTTCATAACGCGTCTGGCTCTTCCGCCAAGTTGGACCAGAAAACCACTGTTCCCCGCTAGTTGTCGCCAGTATCAACTTCTAGCGGGAATTTTCAAATTCACAAAAATAAAAAATACAAGTTCAATACATAAGTAACCCCCCCCCTTTACACAAAATACCACGACAATATACTATATTGCAATGTCCCGCGGTACTTTTTTGTATTTTTGTAAAAATAAAACTCCCTTACCCGAATACAGCATATTTTTGCACGAGACTCTTTCCAAATCAAATTTTATATTCTCGTTTTCAATTAAAAAATCCAAATCGAAATTTTTATTAATTTGAAAGACACATTTGCACGATGCCTTGATCTCCAGGTGTGCAACTCACATAATGTAATTTATTTCAAATTTGCAATTTTTTAACCATTTATTACTTTCCCTTCAAAATTACTTTTCCTTTTCTAATTTGAATACTTCTAGCATAATGTCCCGAATTATGGACGCCCTTGTTTCGTTCTTGCAGGTAATAAAAATAATACTACAAATATTTACAATTAACAACAATTAAATTACCAAACACGCAATATATTTAGTTGCTGATTTTTGATTTTGACGTTCTTAATCTGATAATCAGGATTAATATAATCAATTATATGCTGTATATGTAACCATAACAATTATGGATCAAACAGAAGACACCTCTTGAATTATTTTGCAGTTAATCGCAATTTGAAGCAAAATTTGTTTGTCATTGTATGTTCTTTTGGCAATTAATTTACATTAATTGCAACCAAAAGTTGCTACCGTGTATTTTATAAAACACTGAGGGGGTGTGTTTTGCATACATTTAACACTCCATAAAATAATATTAATTCTTTTACATAAAGCTGGGTTTGAATTATTAATTGTTGACAAGTGACTCGACACATTTTTTTAAATTTCACAGTGTTAAAAGCACAAACAGGTTGAAAATTTCATGTAAAGTTTACATTAAAAATATTAAAATACGAAAAACTTTAAAATGAGTAGCAATTTGGAAACAGTAAACAGCTTAAAATTCGCTCGTGAGATACGGATAAAGGGGGGGGGGTGATTTTCAATATTTACGAGTATCTGGAAGTGGAATAATTTTTTTTAAATTACACTTTTATGTTGTATACATATAACAACCGGAAAGTAGCATGGAAAAGAATTATTGCACTCTTCAATTTTACATTTATAAAATTCATGAAAACACATTTTTGTTATGTTTCTTAGAAATCTAGAGTTCAAGCTCCTCGACTTTGGACAAATTCTAAACATTGGTCATACACAGGTTTTTGTGCAACCTTAACATTTTACACGAGCAATTGTTTGTTAAAAAACCTTCCTCCAAAAGTCACTGTGTGGAAAATTGAAACTTTTTAAATTACATATTGTATAATCCTGGTAAAATTATTAATGCACAACCAAGTTAATGTTTTGTAAAATTAATGCAGAATATTTCGAATACCGATTGAAAATGAGAGAAAAAGAACGTAGGAAGTGTAGGTTATATTGCCAATCAACCTTGAGTAACTTAGAGTTTATTAGAAAGTAATGACTGTTCCACAGTACAATAGATCTTATATGAATGTCTAATACAAATTTTTTTAACACTACCGGTATTAAGTCATTAGTGCGAAATAAAATTCGAAAAAATATCATTTTCATTTTCTCATTTTTCCTGCAATACTACATCATCTTTTAATTTTTCAGAAAATGGTATCTTAGACATAGAACAATCAATTGAAAATGGAGTGGACCACTGGTGACCTTATCTGGTTTGATCCAGGAGTTGGACATTCGCTCCCTGGAGAAGTTTTGGAATGTCACCGGAGTGCCAATGTTCTCACCGTACAGGCTGTTATCAATGGAAAGGTAAATAAGGAATATCAGTTTTTGGATGGTTTTGTTTTACGAAACTGCATGCCCAACGAGTTCACTGATTTTCATTGTTGAGCATGAAGGATAACTGCGCAATGTTGTCATTATTGTCCTCAGCGTTAATGATTCTATATCTTCAGCACCAGATCATAAATTTACAACTTTGAACTTCATTTATGACTATTTAGCAACAATACGGGTCGTAATTATATACAACATTATCGTCATTTAATATTACGACTTCTCTTAAACTAGGTCGTACTATTACACACTTTCCAAGTTGTTAATTTGATTAAACTACGTTCGAAAGGGGTATTAAAAAATAATTATATTTAATTGCGCAACTGTGAGTGCCCGTCTCAAATAACAGGAATGTTCTTGCAGTTTTCCAGATCCATGTTTGTTGGATCTGCAAGTTTGCAGATGTTCAGGATAATGAATGACACATCAACCCATCGTATATGGTCAGAAATTCGCATCCATCTAATGAGTTAATAATTACTATCCATTCAATGCATTTCTTCATATATATTCAAGCTCATGAGTCATCAATTGTATTTTAAGAGAACATTAATCAAGGGTTTTTAAAAAATTGCATCAAGGTTACAAAGTATATTAAGTTTCAACAAAACTTAACAAGGACAACTATGAAACAAAAAGAAAATTAATGAGAAAGTAGATTTTTACAGTGCAATTGCCATTAATTGGATTTTTATTAGTAAACACTTACTTATGGGTACAAAATTATTGCTACCAATTCTCCAGCCCAATTTTCTAATTATCCACTGTTGGAAAGTCTGCTCTATCTAAATTATATTTTAATTGCCAGTAAAGGAAATATTACTGCAAGCATTGAATCGAATCAGTCCAATTCCATTACCAAGATTTTTTTTGTTACCACCGGAATCATTTTTGAAAAATCTTGCATTATAATATGTTATATACGGTTCGGTTTCACTTTCGCTCCGAATTACCCAAAGTGAGAAACCATTTGGTTAAGAAACTAAAACAATACTTTCATAATAAATCAAAATTAAAACCGCATTTTGGTAATTTCAATTAACCTACCTACATACATCCACCATCGGACACGCGCCTAAAAAATTTGTTTTCCGTTATGCAATTTCGAACTTGTATTTCATTTTTATATTTTAATAAAGTACCCTTTTATTAGATTATTTTGTAATAGCTTTTTAGCTATGTGTGTCGTTTTAAAGTCATTAGCATTGTTCTCATCAGGTTTGCACTATAATTTTCATATATTAATTCGGTTCATATTTTACTAGGTAAGTTCTTTTCGCAATGTAATATAACGAAGTTACACGTTACATAACACTAATTACAATATACACACTCTCAAGCATCAACTTACTTTTTATTTTTTAGCCTCAAACTTTTGCTCTTACCGGAGGCGAAGGTTCCGTTCGTCGTCGACAAGATCTTGGGGCTAACGGAGTTGAAGATATGACAAAACTTACCGACTTACACGAAGCGGCTTTATTATGGAATTTAAAATTACGTTACGACCGGAACTTAATTTACACGTACGCTGGAAGTATTCTCGTGGCCGTTAACCCGTACCGGATGTTCGATTCCAGTTATGGAATCGAATCCGCTCAAAGATACAAGGGAAATTTGTTAGGAGCTCTGCCACCACATCTATTCGCCCTGGGGGCCGCTGCATATTCGGCTCTTCCAACACCCCAAGTTGTCGTAATCAGCGGCGAAAGTGGTTCGGGAAAAACTGAATCGACTAAACTTGTGATGCAGTACTTAGCGGCGGTAGCCCCTTCGTCACCTCGAGGACAAACGTTAGTCACTGAACAAATTTTAGAAGCCGCACCCTTGCTGGAAGCTTTCGGTAACGCCAGAACAGCCAGAAACGACAACAGTTCTAGATTCGGAAAATATTTAGAAGTATACTTTAAGCAAGGCACAATAGCGGGAGCTAGGGTAACCCAATATCTGCTGGAAAAATCTCGAATTGTCACTCAAGCACCCGGAGAAAGAAATTATCACGTGTTTTACGAACTGTTAGGCGGATTAAGTAACACTGAGAAACAAAAGTACGGCCTCGTGGAAGCCGATAAATATTTTTATCTTAACCAAGGAGGTGGCGATTGTTCCGCTGGACATTCCGGTTCTGGAGCCGATTGGGGTGCTTTGACAAGGGCAATGCAAGTTTTAGGGGTCGGCGAGGCCGAACTTACTGGGATAATAAAGGTGCTGGCTGCTGTATTACATTTAGGAAACGTATACTTTCATCGTAGGCAACTTAGGCACGGTCAGGAAGGCGTCGAGGTGGGCTCGGATGTTGAAATTAGGTGGGCCGCTCATCTTTTGCAAATTTCATCTACCGGCATGCAAAGAGTTCTTACCACAAGAATAACAGACGCTCGCACTGAACGAGTTCATTCCCCATTGAGCATCGACCAGGCATTAGATGCCAGGGATGCCTTTGCAAAATCTTTATATTCCGCCTTGTTTAATTGGTAAGCACTGCAATCAAATTTAATTTTAAACGGTTTTAATTACTTCTTAATTGTAGGTTAGTGACACGCGTCAATTCTATAGTACAAAGAGGAGGTTTACACGATGCGGCTAGAATATCTTTATTGGATATTTTCGGATTTGAAAATTTATCGGAAAATTCGTTCGAACAGTTGTGCATCAATTACGCGTCGGAATCGCTGCAAATATACTTTAATAAGTACGTTTTCAAATTAGAACAACAAGAATATGCTAAGGAAAAATTGGAATGGACAAATTTGACTTGGATCGATAATACTCCAGTGATTCACTTGTTGGGAAAGAAACCCGTAGGAATTTTACACTTACTAGACGACGAAAGTAATTTCCCCAAAGCTTCAGACAGCTCATTTTTGGAAAAATGCCATTACAATCATGCATTAAACGAAAATTACAGTAGACCACGAGTCGGTGGACGAGAATTTGGGGTAAGAAAATATTAAACCAAATTATCGAAGCTTTAACATTGTTTCTTTTCAGATTCGCCACTTTGCTGGACAAGTATGGTATTCGGTGGATGGATTTTTGGATAAAAATCGAGATGCCTTAAAACCCGAAGTTATCGACTTGTTAGCGTCCAGTAAAGAGCAGCTAGTTCTGGCTATTGCTAAGCCATTACTAAATCAAGCTCAGATGCGAACCTTACCAAAAGGAGCAAATGGAAGATTTGTTACTATGAAACCTAGAACACCGACAGTGGCTGCCAGATTTAGTGATAGTTTACATCAACTGTTGGAATCCATGGCACGTAGCAATCCATGGTTTGTACGATGTATAAAACCCAACTGTGATAAATCTCCAATGAGGTTTGATATGCCGGTAGTTTTGGAACAATTACGGTATTCCGGTATGCTCGATACCATACATATCAGGCAATCCGGATATCCGGTTCGCATGAAGTTTCAAGCTTTTGTGGAGCGATATAGGTAAAAGGTATACAAAAATTGATTTTCCAATGTAAACCTCCATTTTTAGGTACCTACTACCCGGAGGCTTTTCACGAGGAGCACCCTTCAGAGATTTGTGCAGATCAATTTTAGAAAAAACCACATCGACGGGAATAGGTAATCTAACCGAATCTGTTCGACAAATTTTTTCTCATTGATGTTTTTATCAGATGGACCCGATTATCAACTGGGAGCAAGTAGAGTTTTCATCAGAGAAGCTTTGGAACGTCAGTTGGAAATGTCGCGATCGGACTTGTTGCACGACGCTGCAACAATTATCCAAAAAAATATGCGTGGTTATTTGGCCCGCAAACGTTTCCATGCCTTGAAACGAAGCTCATTGTTAATTCAACGAAATTGGCGTGGCTACGAACAAAGAAGAAAGTACAAAATCCTCAAGAAAGGAATTATTAAAGCGCAAGCCCTTTATAGAGGCAGACGAGAACGCAGACGATATCATAAAAGAAAAGCAGATTTAAAGAAACGCCAAGAAGCAGAAAGAATTGCTCAAGAGCGAGCAAAAGAAAGAGCTGCTCGTGAAGCTCAACGGGTTACTCGTCCAAATATTCACCAGCTTGAAATACCTGCAGAGCTAGCATTTATATTTTCGAAACTGGAAGGTTACACTCCACCTCACACCGAACGTAACTTAGTTAAAATTGTGGGTGGAATTACAGGTAGTTTACCACCGGCTCCTTTGCCGTCCGATTTAAACCAATACGAATTCAACAAATTCAGTTCCGTTTATTTCAAAACTGCCGATTTTGGTTATAAGAAGGAACCCATTTCTTCGCCATTCTTATCTAAAGCCGCAGCTCGGGACCAAGATTTTCAAGATGCCGTAGCGCTGTTCAAGTTGATTTTACGTTGGATGAACGATGCTCAACTTACTGGAGCCAGAGAACGTGCGCTTGCCGATTATATTGTGTACAAAGGTTTAAATTCCAGGGGTTTAAGAGATGAATTACTAGTCCAATTGTGTAGTCAAGCGTGGAAAAATGAAAATTCTGACCGTGTTTGGCAATTGATGGTACATTGCTTAAGTTCATTTCAACCTAGTAATCCACTGAGCAAGTAAGTAATTCTTTAAATTCTTGAAAGTTTTGGTTAATTTTTTTTTTTAGATATCTCTTGAAATACGTCACCGATTATGCAACTCCTGCATACAAGGAAGTTCTTCAAAATAAAATAATGCGAGGATTACAGAAAACTCCTCATGCAAGATCGTTACCGCCTTCGTTGTTGGAATGGCGTGGAATACGTCAGAAATCCAACATGGCGCTTCCGTTGAATCTATACGACAGCTCCGTCTTCACAATCAACGTGGATTCTTGGACGACATGCGAAGAAGCTGCAGCTTCGGCTTTATCAACTTCAGAAATTTCTGGAAGTGGATGGAGTGTCGTACTCGACGATGCTGGAGTAATAACTGATTGCAATGGTTTCGACTACGTGCTGGATTTAGTGTCAGAATTAGAGTTATGTCCATCATTCCCAGCATCTCGATCGCAGTTGCTTAAATTTGGAATTCGCCAACAAGCTCCTACCGAAGTAGACCACAACATTAGTAACTTACCCAGACCACAGGTAATTATATTCGTAATTTGCAAATGTCTTGATCTTCTTGTAAAATATTTAAATTTATAGGTACCACCTCCAGAACCGCCTACTGCGCATGCTCGAAAAATTTCACCTCATCAAGAACCAATAAGTCATTCAACACCAATAGTGCAGCAATCTTCGAGAAAATCATCAAATAATACAAACACCGATTATGCATCTCACCGTGAGTCACCGACGATAACCACCACGCCTGCACGAAAATCATCTCACGATGCTTTGTCACGCAGTTCAGCTTTGAACGAACGATATTTTGATATCGAAAAAGTTAGATCTCGAAGTTTGGATAATTTGTTAAGTGAACCCGAACCTACTGCTTTAGTAAATCTCGGTCTCAGCCAATCTCGTCTCAACGATAGATATCATTCGGTGGAACAATTGGCACCAATAGAGCCGGTGCTTTCCAATTCTGGATATATGAGTAAGCAAGAAATAGATTTTGAATATCCGGATATATCAAGCGTAAGCACTTCACAACGAGGTGGACCAAGGTACATCAAGTCGCAATACGCTGGTAAAAAGGCTCCTCCAGGTTCTCATTCCAGTCGAGCTCAAATTGAAAAGAACGAGTTTGGTGGAGTGCGAAGCTCAGCCATGTCGGATACCAGCGAAGCTCCTAGCTTGGCAAGTCACGTGCGACGAGTGCGTGTTCCTAGCCAAGCATCCGATGTGGATCAGTTCTTGGACGATCTCTTTAAACCTGTCCTGGACGGCAATTTGGACGAACTTAGTGATGCCCGATCGTTATCTGCAAGCATAAAAGGAGGAAAAAGTAAAAATAAACCCGAAGAGGACAGTTGTAGCGATAGCATGTATGACTTTTTGGAAGATTTACTCGAACCATTTGACGATAATGTTTTTAACGATGCCAATATCTTGGGGCATCAAATTAAAGGTGGAGGTGATCAGAACTTTTCTCCAAGTCAAGATAATTCTCTATTAGATAAGGAAGTTGAAAATTTGACTTTACGGAATCGGCAGGAAAATAATAGCGAAGCTGGAGAATCCAGAAATGGTAACGTAGACGATTACATCAGCGATTTGTTTCGTCCAATATTTATAAACGACAGTTTGAAAAAACTAACTCAGAAGGATAATCTTGTTGATAGCATAAAAGGAGGTGGAACGACTCATCAACAAGCCGGTAGTTCCGGTTACAGTTTTTCACCTGTCTCTGCACCGATTGTTAGTCCACAACCCATGATGATGCCATTATTAGGTGCAACCCAAGAATCTTTCATGCCGGTGTTTAACATGCAAGGGTTACCTCAAAACACTGATATGGCTGCGTATCAACAAAATTTACAAAGAGCCTTCTTGCAGTCTGCGATGGCTCAAAATATTCAAATACAACAACAATTATTGGCACAAAATCAAGCATTACAGCAATTGTTAACTCAGCAACCAAACGACGGAAAAACAGTTACCGAATCCAAAAAAAACCATGTTAAATCACCAACGCGAAATTCGATGAGTCCTGAGCAAAAAAGTGGTTTCAAAATTGGAAGCAGTAATCGCAAAAGCAGTTCTCCAAGTGTTAGCTCTTCGATAGACTTTAAATCTAGAAAAGGAAGCTCGGAATCTGCAATTAGTTTGTCCAATCGTAACGTGGTACCGCCTCCTCCACCGATGCCACCTCCATTAGATCCAAACGATTTCTCCGAAGTGAGACCTTTCCTAGATCCATATGGAAGAGCAAAAACTGTCAGAATTGGCAAATGGCGTTGGCCTCCACCTAAAGACGGCAACACTGCCGAAACTGGTGAGGACTTCATGCATTTTAAAATGCGACAAAGCCATCGTAAGATAACACCAAACAAAGATCAAATTAATGTAGTTAACGGGCACTCAAACAGTAACGGGTTATCTCATCAACAGTCATTCGAATGGGGAGAATTGGAATTTGAGCCTTCCATGTTGCGAGAAACTGAAAAAAGTGGCAAAGGTAATTCTCGTCGAAGTTTTGAAGTTGGTGCTAATAGGCCGTCTCCAGGCAGTGTTGGAAAACTAAAATTAAGTTCTGAAATGCGTCAAAGATTAGAACAAGTTACATCCAACCATTCGGTAAGATCTACAAGTAGTAAAGTTGAAAAACCATCGCGAGTCGTTAATAAACTTGAAGACACTCGTAAAATGATGTTAGAACAGCAATTGTCTGGGCGATACGGCGATTTTGTTGACGGTTCTCGTGGTCCAAGTAAATCGCCCAGTCCGGAAAATTTATCTCAAGTGAAAAATCAACGATTAGAAACGAAGTCACCCACACAACAAAATTGGTCTAGTGGAAATTGGAGACCTCCACCGCCACCGATTGGACCAAATTCTTTACCACCAGTTCCATCGATACCTGCTCCGCCTCCACCAATCAGACCATCTCAACAACCTCCGGCTCCTGTAGAACCCGTTAGAGAGTCTTTTATGGCCCAGAGACAAGATCGAGATACTTTTGGTGTTCATCAAAACCGGGTCATTCAAAATAACTCTAAAAGAAACTCATTTAGTGCTAATTGGGATATTCAAAGTTCGCTAACACAGGAAACTCAGGACGATTCCAGTAGTTGGGGGAAGGAAAAGTCAGATGTGCATCATTCTCGAAGAGATAGTTGGGAAGTTAACGATTCGACGATGTTAAGTGAACAGTCAAAACGAAAGAATTCTGGTGATACTAATGACCGATGGAACGACGAGCATAAAATCTACGAAAGGAACGTAACTCATAATTATAAAGAACCAGCTGAACGTCCAACTTTCAGGACGCATCAACTGAATAAAATTGCCCAAGAAAGGGAAAAGAAACATTCGGTTTCGACTATAAATACCGAGAAACCAGACAAATTGGAAGGTAAGTTTTATTGTTAAAGCTGTAAGTGTTCTAAATGTTTACTTTGCAGAATGGCCGGAATTTATGAGACCCATCCAGACTCCTCCACGTTCAAAGTCACCTGAAGCAAATTTGGATGTGGAACCGGATGTTCCTAAAACCTTAACCAGGCTACTTTCTTTAAACACTACTGCGAGTGTTACCTATAATAGAGTGCCGTGGTTGCTTAGAGTGCGAAAAGAAGTGTTTTCGCCGAGCGAAGCATTAGGATCGCCTGCGGCTTTGCACTTAATATTTTGTCAGATTGTTGCGGACGTGTATGGAACCACGGCTTGCTTAAGGTTGAGCCAAAACGATCGCAGAAGCGGTATGAATATGTTATCTGGTTATGGAGTTAAGCCGGAAAATTTGAACTCTCCGCATCGAGCTCACATTAAAAGAAATATAATAGAGCTTGCAAGAACGTGGCCTTTGTATTTTGCTCGGCTATTTCACGTCTCTGGTGCAGCACAGGTAAGTCTGATTTATAAATTTACTGTATAAAAACTAATTTTACAATATTTTTAGTTATCCGACGTGCAACTTCTTGCTGTGTCACACTGGGGTGTCCATTTGGTAAAAAGGGATCAAAATACTTTGCAAGTGATTGGATCTGTTGCCTTGAACGATATAGGACTATGTTCAGCGCCCAGACCCACAACTATAAACTTAGAAGGACCCAATGGTCGTACGATAGCTCTTCATACCACTCGTGCCCAGCAAATATCCGAAATGGTTAATAAATATTGTGCCGAAAGTCGTAAGGTAAGAGTTTTTAATATTTCATGTCGATTTACTTAGAAAGTAAAGTTCTTTGCCATGTGATATGTCTAATGTGGGAAAGAATGAATTTTTTAAATAAATTATAAATTTATTGCTAACATAAAATTACTTAAAATCTAATTAAACATAATAATTAATTACAATTTGTTTTGTAATACCATTATTTGGGTTTTTTAAATTGTAAATTGAGGTGTTCTGATTTACTTTTCTAATATTGGGATTGTAAGTTAAAACTTCAAATTCATCGAACTGTCGAACTTTACCATCTTTCGTCGTATGCAGTCTCGATCGATTTGTTGGAATTGAAACTTCTCCTATTGTAATTTTGCCTACGGTATATTCGCCATCCACAAGTTTCCTTCCTATGTGTAACGAAATTTTTGCCTCGTAACCACCATCAATTTTTCCCTAAACATTTTGTATAAGTCCATTTCCAGTGTGAATCCATTGCATTTGTTCGGAATGGCGTGTGCATAATATCTATTTTAATTGGAAGATATTAAGTGTATATTTTATTCAAAACTTACTTTCACATTTTGGCCATCTCTTGCAAATTGTTCTACTCGGCCCCATTCGTAGATAACTTGCTGCACAAAGGGGTCAATTTTTGCTGGAATCAGTTGATTCTCGTGGAGTACTTGCCCAATGTATAATGGTCTGTTGTCATTGGTATACGCAGCTTCAAATGCATCTGGGTAAATAACTCCTTTGTAGTCTCTCCAGTAATATCCTAGTAGAAATTTATAAAAGAAACTAATAAAAGTTGATTCAATTGGAGGTAACAACTTAAAGAAATAAAACCTATTAATTTTTGAAATTTTGCTGATATTATTATCGGTCAAATAGCTGAATTTTTTCAATGGGGTATAAGCCAATAACTCAGAACGATTCCAGTGTTAAAGGATTGGTTATTTATGTACTACCACAGGATTTATGCAGAAATTTTATAAAAAGAGCAGAAGTATGCAAGGTCAATATTTAATGTTTAATGTCTTAATAGAATATTAAAATACAAATATCCAATATGTTTTATTTAAAATTTAAAAGAATCGTCCATTAAAATATCTCTACGTACCAACCACATCATCAGAAGATATTACACTGTGGCTGATAATGTACAACACCACAATTTTTGAAAAGTAAAGAAGAGCCATTTAATAATGATCTGATGATGCATCCGTATCTACACAACACAACATAATAAACAATTTATTCGTCAATATTATAATACGAATGAAAACAAGTTTTACTAGATTTTTTGTTGTTAGTGAAGAAGCTAAAAAAAGTTCGCGATTAGATAAATCTAAATAAACCACAATTGGTGACGTTTCCATTTAGGAGGGGAGGCGCAAAGTTAAAAATGAACATTTTAACATCCTTTCCGAATTATTAAAATTTGGAATTTTTGAATACTCATATTATTTAACCTAAATATATGAGGGTAAAAAGTTTGTAGGGCTTTTTTGGCCTATCCACAGATTTTTAGAGTAGTATAAACCTTTTGAGTGAAGCGTTTGTCGAGCTTAAAGATTCCTAGCTTTAATTCAAAACCATAATCCACATATACAAGAAAATATGAACAAATCAGATTATATCGACAAATAAACATCCTTTTGGTGTAATTTGGTGTAAAGATGTCATGACGGAAATATCCATTTATCCAGTTACCCAACTAAATGCCAATAAAATAAATGGAAATTGGAAAGCATTCTTTGCTCAAATTTGCAATATGCACATAAATGTATGTTTATGTCCAGCCATTGCAATGTACTAATATTGTCATTGACCTTGTGGTGCGCAAAAAAAATTAATTAATTTTAGTTAATTATTAGAAAATAATTATATCTTTCCAAGAATAACATGTTATACACGGATACTAAGAAAATTGGCAATATTAATTCCATTTTTATCAATACATTGACTCTGTATTGATAACACTTCTATGTAATTTTTAGTGCTCTTTATTTAAATTTAATAAGTATCTACCTACAAATAATAGGATTTCTAAGTAAAATTTTATATTTTAAATTAATATTTATACTTTGTTTTCCATTTAAAGAAAACTTAGATCTTAATAATTTAAAAATATATTTTAAAAATGAATAACCTCCAGGGTATTCCATACCCTATTCCAGGTGCGTACAGCCGCGACCCATAAATACAGAAAATTCATAGTCTATTAGACCAGTATTTCAGTCTTAAACCAAAAATTAACTAAACAAAGTTTAAACTATCGATCCAAATTTAAAGTTTTCTTTAACTTTACAATCGCAAAAAATATTTATTACATGGTGTTTAATTTCGCCCTCGAAGCCATCGCGATTAATTTGTCACTGCCTGCATTACCTATTCTTTTTTGGGAGAGCGCCACTGCTAAAAGCAGTTAATTTGGGATCAGACTACGATTAAATAAATAAGTTAAGAGGTTAAAGGTATGGTCAGATGGGTAATTCCACAACAAACACTTCGCAATAATTACATTAAAAAATTTGTTTAATTTAATAAATTATACGGTAATTACTGGGTTTTCTATTAACTTATACAGAAACAAGCAAAAGACAGAAATATAATTTTTAATTGGTTGAATAAACGTTGAATAAAAATCTAGAATCAAACTGCAAAAAGACACCGGCGCGGCGGTTGCCAAACGAGTTTGGGAGTTGGGGAGTTTGAAGTTAGGACAGCTCAAAGAGTAAATATCCCAAAAGAGGTTGTGTACACATGGTTGGAATTTTCTTGGAAATTTTAGAAATTTTTTGGAAATAATTGAAACTTATGAAAATATTTGGAAATCTCTAGAATTCCTTGGATATCACTGGAATTTTTTGAAGATGTCTGGAAATCTGTAAAATGATTTAGGAGTCATTAGAAGTCCTAGGAAATTACTAGAATTTTCTGGAAATTGTGAAATTCTTTAGAAATCATTGGAATTCTTTAGAAGTCATCGGAATACTTGGAAATCATCGAAATTCTTGGAAATAATTGGAATTCTTTGAAAATTACTGGAATAGCTTGGAAATCACTAGAATTTATTGAAAAGCATTGGAATGATTGAGAAACTCTTGAATTTGAAGTCTTTGGAAATCTCTGGAATTCCTTGGAAATCTCTAGAATTCCTTGGAAATCACTCAAATTTCTATAAAACCACTGGAATTGTTGGAAATCTATCGAATTGCTTGGAAATTCCGGAAATTCTTTGGAAATTTATGGAATTGCTTGAAAATCACTAGAATTCTTTGAAAAGCATTAGTAAGTTTGAAAACTCTTGAACTTGAATTCTTTGGAAATCTCTCAAATTCCTTGAAAACAACTGGAATTTTTGGAAATCTATAGAATTGCTTGGAAATCCTTGGAATTCTTTAGAAATTTATGGAATTGCTCAGAAATAACTGTAATTCTTTGGGATTTCCTAGAAATCTAGAATTTTCTGGAAACTATGAAATTCTTTAGGAGTCATTGGAATTCTCGGAAATCATTGGTATTCTTTGAAAATTACTGAAATTCCTTGAAAATCCCTAGAATACTTTGAAAAGCATTGGTAAGTTAGAAAAACTCTTGAATTTGAATTCTTTGGAAATTCCTCAAATTCCTGGAAAACGACTGCCACTTTTTGGATATCTATAGAATTCTTAGAAATCATTGGAATTCTTGGTAATAATAGAAATTTTTGGAAATTATTGGAATTTTTGGAAATCATTATAATTCATTGGAATTCGTTGAAAATTACTCTAAATTTTTAGAAATCACTAGAATTCTTTGAGAAGCATTAGAAAGTTTGGAAAACCCTTGAATTTGAATTCTTTCAAAAATCTGTAATTCCGTGGAAATCCCTCAAATTCCTGGAAAACCACTGAAATAAATCTGTCAAATTGTTTAGAAATCCCTGGCATTCTTTGAAAATCCCTGGAATTCTTTGGAATTATCTGAAAATCAGTGTAATTTTTTAATATTTATTAGAATTCATGGCAATTCCTTGGGGATTACTGGAGCTCTCTAGAATTCTGTGGAGTTCTGGAAATCATTACAATATCCTGGAATCTCTTGAATTTTTCAGAAATATTTGGAATTTTTGAAAATCATTGGAATTCATTGGTATCACCAGAATTCTTTTGAATATCTCTGCAAGTCTTTGGAAAACACTGGAATTCTTTGGAATTACCTGGAAATCTGTGGAGTTCTTTGGGAGTCATTGGAATGCCTCGAAAGTTATTGGAATTCCCTGGAAGTCAGTGGAATTGTTTAAAGGTAATTGAAATCTCTTGGTAATCATTTGCATTCCTTGAAAATTATTAGAATTCTTTTTAAATCATTGGAATTCTTTAAAAATCGATGGAATTCCTTGGAAATCATTAGAATTGTTTGAAAAGTATTGGCCATTTTGAAAAATTTATGAATTAGATTTTTTTGTAAATCTCTTGAATTCTTTGGAAATCCCTAAAAGTAATGCTTGGGTTATCACTGGAAATCCTTTGAAGTTATTGAAATTCTTTGAAAAGCAATGGAATTGCTTGTAAATCACTGGAATTCTTTGGGAATTATTGAAATTGTTAAAAATTATCGAAATTATTTGGAATTTATTGTAAATCTATGTAATTACCTGGAAATCTCTGTAATCATTTAAAATCATTGTAATTCTTTGAAATCCTTAGAAATTTTTTGAAATCACTGGAATTCCATGAAAATCATTGGAATTCTTTGGAAATCACTGGAAATTCTTAGTAATCTCTGAAATTCCTCGGAAATTGTTGAAATTCCGAGACTTGTGTATGGAAGTTTCTGGGATTATTAATATTTCCCAATCCGAGATAAATATCAGCCATGGAGTTCAAATACTGACATCTTTCTTTTGAAGCATCACTCATAACCGTCATTAGCTATAGGTAGATCTGGTTTTGTGTTCGCTGGTGTTTAAAAACAATGTCATTGGATGTTAATCTCTTGTCTATTGAGAGAAATTTGAAAGAAAGTAGCAAGGCTAACTTTTTCTCCGCTGTTATTTCTTCTTCCAGTGTTGGATGACCTATTCTCTTTTTTCACGGTTTTTTCACGTGGTTAATTTCATAAATTTCTACGGTCTTTGTGTTCTTTATGAAATGGATTGATTTTACAAAAAGGTTAATGTAAAAAGAATACTTACTGCTGCTGCTGCATTTTTGGCTTAAATTTTTAAAGATCTTATAACACAATTTTCCACACAAAAATTTTGACTTTTAACTGAAACTACAGTTGGAGGGATAAAACCGATCGTAAATTAAATTTTGGTTCAAAAGTGGAAAGAAAACATCTAAATTATGATATTGCAGTTTTCAAATTATTTATCGTTCCATTTAAACAAAGCTGTATTTCTTTATCCAAAGCAGTGATAATTTAAAATGCTTCTAAATCTAGTTTATTCAAAATTTAACATATTCTTAAATTCCATTCCGATCACGTATTGGTGGTGAATTTTTATTGTATGACAAAACATCAAATGTTGTAAAACGAACACTTTTTCCATTTGACGTGCTCCACAAACCAGTGAAAAGGAAAATATAGTCGGCAAGTACTTTGCCCACCAATATTTCACCATTGGAACGCGCTCTTCCTATATAAGTGGTACTTCCAGGTTGGTAACCACCAATAATTAGGTGTTCATCAGTTAGAACTTTAATTTTGTCATTGTCAGTTTGAATCCATTCCAATTGTTCTGGATGTTGCGTGCACAAAATCTAAAAATAATGAAAATGAAATTTCCTTCTTATTAGGATTTTTTGTTGTACCTTCACTTGATTTGTTACTTCGCGTTCTGAACTATTCATTTCAAAATAAACTTTTTTGGTTGATCCATAAATTTTGCTCGGAACTAAACATGCATCATATAAAGCTTGTCCGATATAAATTGGGTCACCATTAATGTCTCTACCTCCTGGGAAAGCGTCTTCAGGAATTTCTCCATAGTAATCCTTCCAATAATATCCTGTTTAACAAAAATATATTATTTTGAATATGAAATACGTCCGCTTCCACGCCTGCTCGGCAGATTTCCTTGATGTTCTTACCTAATTCCTCCGAATGCACCACATAATTTACTAATAAATGCGCCAAAACAATAACCAATATAAACTTCATCGCTGAATGGACTTCGTAATAATAATATTATGGATATAATATTATCTACTTGTTTTGTAGCGTTTTTTTTATCTGTTATTAGAATATAACGTAACCTCAACTATAACCTTAACGAAATTGTTAAACAACTTAAATAATTCCTCTTGCAACGTAAAAACCAGTTCTTTTAAGAATATCTTAGAAATCTATCTGTGGTTGTTTGGGATTTTTTTTCTATGGGAGGGCTAAATAACTATTACTTATTTAGCTTTTATTGACGCTTTTATTGACCATAATTTAAAATTTACAAAAAGTACTTAATAAGTAAAACATAATCCTAAATTCCGGTTCGTGTATCAATAAGTGGTGGCGCATTTTTATTGAGCGACAAAACTTCAAATGTTGTAAAATGAATGATCTTTCCATTTGACGTGCTCCAGAAACCAGCAAATATGGGTAGATTGTCGGCAAGCGCTTTTCCCACCAATACCTCACCATTCGAACGTGCTCTTCCTATGTAAGTGGTACATCCAGGTTCGTAGCCCCCGAGAATTAGGTGTCCATAAGTTAGTACTTTAATTTGTTCGTTATCTGTTTGAATCCATTCCAATTGTTCCGGATGCTGAGTGCACAAAATCTAAAACGTTTAAAAATTAAATTTCTTTCTAAAGAATGAACAAAAATTTCCACCTTCACTGCATCGGTACACGTCATTTCGGCGACCGCAGTTAGGCGAAAGCGATTCGGCACCGTATATTGGGCGACGGTCAATTCGGCGAACCGATATTCGGCTATGTTAGTTTCGGCGATTCCAATTCGGCACCGGCATTTCGGCGATTCCCATTCGGCGACAGAAAATTCGACTACGTCGATTCGGCGACGGGAAATTTATTTAAATTATTATTTATTAATAAACAAGAAGATGGTTTTAATTATTGGATTTTTTGAGTCATACGAAAGAATTACTAAAATTATTATTTTAAATAATTAAAAACTATTGTTTATTAATATAAATACAGGGTCGAAAAAAGTTCATAGTATTTATTATTACCTATTATAATATAAAAAAAATTATTTTTTATTTTTAAATTAAATATTTATTTACATACATACATCACAGGTCATATACATACAAGCAATTAAACAAATTTTAATCCATGTTATAATTATAAGCTATACCGCGAAGATATTCTATAACATTATTAGAATTATAATTGGTTACCTTCGCCAAAATTCGAGAATCAGCCGCTTCGTACCGCGGCCTTTTTTTAGGAGGTGCATGTCCGGCTAGAATACGTTCGTATTCTGTGTCGAAAGTTTTTTGAATACGTCTTAATTTATCCAAAAAGGTCCACAACGTTGGATGAAATATACCACTACCAAAACCTAATTGTATTTTTCGATGACAAGCTTCGGCGTAATTATTAGTTCTATCAATTCCATCCAACGTGCGTTGATACACAGACCAAATATTTGAAGAAAACATTGGAGTATTTCTAGTACCATTATTTCTAAGACGTCCAATATATGTATTTGTAAACCATTCTAAAATTGGATCTAATTCTGGTGGTAAATCATTCTCCAAACTTGTAATTGCGTGTAAAATGTCATTCTCGGGAACAAACGCAATCGAAGTAACCATTTTTGCACGCAATGCAAAGTCTACATCGGTACTGTATCTTTTTAAAAGATTATTTGACGATAAATGTTTTTTTAAATTTTTCACTAAGTGAAATAGGCAGCCATGTATATTAACGTCAGGAAATACTTCACGAATCGCTTGATGAATGCTAAGCTCAAAATCCACACTTATACTCAACGGATTTAGTTGAGGCCACAATTCACGGATCATATTAAATAATTTCACATAAGTTTCTGTTCTCTTATTGGGTAGTAAGCAAAACAAAACAGGAAACACTGCTCTTCCATCTTTTCTAGCAAGTATAACGAATACTTGTGAAAAAAGAGACGGACAAATTAGAAAAGTGCCGTCCATAAACAATTCAAACATACTTTCACTCCAACTGGAATTATATTCTCTTCCAAATATCATAATACGTTCAGAGTCCAAATTCTCACTTCCTGAATCGGCTAAAAGATATCTCTCAAAATTATCAGGGCTAAACTCATAAGTGGAATAACATTCCGGTATGATTATTAGTTCCCTAGATTCCGGATTTGCTGGTGCTTCAGAATTTTGGTTACGTCTCCGTTGTATCGTTCTGCTCATGACAGAATTGCTTGGAATATTACCTTTTATGGCATCAGGAACATTTGCAATAGCCCGTGCTCTTATTTGCGATGGATTTTCCATTGTATTTTCGGCTAAAAGTTTTATAGCAGTATTAAGTCTTTGAAGTTCGACGTTTTCTGCATTTCCTACGGTTCTGCAGGAATGCTCCCTTCGCTGGGAATTGAACGAACCGTCTCCAATATTGGTCCATATTCTGCCATTGCAACCCTTGTGCTTACTTTCACATCGCCAGAATTGAATAGTACCATCTGTGTTAATTTTATCTTTAACATAGAGGTACCCATCATTAGCATATTTTTCGTTGCTTCGTTTGGTTAAAATCATTTGAGTTTCTTCCATTGTATTGCAAATTGAAAATTATTATATTGATTCCTAATACTACACTTGAGCACTCTTATTAAAATCTATACAGCGAAATCTGTAAACTGGAGATAAAATGTCAATTATTGCAATCTTATAAACTTACTTAAGTTACTTACCTTTAGCGTGTTATGCTTAAACGCTTCCACTCACTACTTGTGTAAACTAAACTGTTCACTTTGATACCAAAACCCAACTCAACTGACTATTCCACCGCCCAAACTCAACTAACTAAAAAATCAACTCGAAAACCGTTACTAAAAGTGGAGGACTAATTGAAATTTTGAAAAGGATATGTACTTAAGGAAAATGGTATTAACTATTTAGTTGAAAAGGCTGAATTGTATTGAAATGGGGAAACTAAGGAAAGATTAATACAATAAGGTATTATTGAAAAGGTGGATATATGCAAAAATTGTATTGAAATAGGGAAAACCAGGGAAAGATTAATACAATAAGTATTATTGAAAAAAAGGATATACGAGTATATGTATAAGAATTGTATTGAAAAACAACCCAGGAAAGATTAATACAATCAGTATTATTGAAAAGCAGCAAATAACAAAAAAGGGATCTACTTAAAGGAGGTAAAAGCCATATTCGTCCGTACTAAAGTTTTTTTTATACATTTAAATTTTAAATTTAGAATTGAATAAACCAAAAGTATATCCTCCGTCGCCGAATCGACGTAGCCGAATTTACTGTCGCCGAATCGGAATCGCCGAACTACCGGTGCCGAATTGGAATCGCCGAAACTATCATAGCCGAATATCGGGTCGCCGAATTGACTGTCGCCGAAACAGAGTCGCCGAAATGACGGTGCCGAACTGGAATCGCCGAAATGACGGTGTCCGTCACTGCATTTGTCCCTTCGTATTCTGTACCACCCAATTCGTAAAACACTTTTTTGGTTGAGCTGTATATTTTGCTAGGAACTAAAAATCTTCCAAAAGATTGTCCGATGTAAATTGGGTCACCATTCACATCGCTGCCTCCTGGGAAAGCGTCGTCGGGAATTTCTCCATAGTAATCCCTCCAATAATATCCTGTTTAAAATAATAAATTTACCTCGTTGAAGTTTTTGGTGATATTCTCACCTGATGCGTCTGATCGTACGACAGAACTTTCTAGATATGTCAAGAAAATGAGCAATATTAACTTCATGTTAATGTTGACTTGGTATTGATAATAATGCTTGTTTTGTAGTACAGATTATCTGTCATATCAACGTTGACCTTTGGTTAAGGTTAAATAAATCACATTGAAATATGGAGTGCAATTTTATTGTTTCACATCCTGGAATCAATTAGGATTGTTTTATGTAGTTTCTTAAATTTTCATCTTCTTATTTTTTTAAACCATAGGATTTTGAGTTATACATTTAGTTAAGATATTACTGTAGCTTAGATTTTAATAAAATTATTAGTAACATTTTAAAAACAGTTATACATAAGTAATTTTAACAAAATGAAACAGAATATGTAGAAAATTATTATATAAAAAACAATAGGTAAATTATTTTCGATCTTCACTTGCATATAACCAAAAACTAAAGAAAAGTCGATCAGAATTAAGCAAAAATAGAAACAATTTTTTTTGAAGAAGTAAAAATCAGTAAATAGTAAATATTTTGTGCTTGGCAATTCATAAATATTCCAAATATTATCCGTTACAATAGAGGATTCAGAAAAAATACATTTTTTTAATAACTGAATAATAAATTTATTTAAATTAGAAGAAAATTTCTAGTCCAATAATGAAGTACTGCAAGATTGTGAAGAAGACAGTAAGACAACACTCCGTATGTACATAACTTTGAATTTATTTTGGTGCAATGGTAGACGTTTATCTCTGTAGGTTCAATGGTCGTAGGCGAAAATTTTTGTTAATGTTTATAATACGATCGTAGCTTAGCTGATGTGCAATCCTTAAGAGAATGGTGATTAAATGGTAAAGCAATCCTTTGGATTCAGAATCATTCTGCTTTCATCTTTCACATCTTCACTAACTAAAATTTTTGTGTCACGGCATATACATTAGGGAAAATAAACACCAAACATGATTTGAGTGACCTTGAGTATTTCATCACATCTGTAAAATCCAATTTAAACTGCAATACTTTAAAGTTCAAACTGGATGAACGGGTTTTCCGTTATAAATTTCTCGTTTATTTAATTTAAAGTTATATTCGCAGGATTTTATAAAACAAAACAGCATTAAAATATCTAAAATCTATTTAAGTGTAATAATTAATTATAATTTGTTTCGATAGACAATTATTATTAGATTGGTCAGAATTACTAGATACTGAGGTAGCTTGGTTTACTTTTTCAACATTTGGATTGAAAGTTAAAACTTCGAATTCGGCATGCTGTTGAACCTTGCCATTTTTTGACGTATTTAATGTGGATTGGGTACGTCCACTAATAATTTTTCCTACCGTATATTCACCATCCAAAACTTTTCTTCCTATGTATAAGGTAGCATTTACTTCGTAACCTGCTTCAACTTTCCCGTGAACGTTTTGAATAATTCCGTTTCCAGTGTGAATCCATTGCAGTTGTTCGGGATGGCGTGAGCAAAATATCTATTTTAGTTGCAATATATTAATCGTAAATTAATAAATTTACCTTGACGTTTTGGCCGTCTGTTGGAACAAATTCAGTGTAACCCCATTCGTAGAAAACTTGCTGAACAAAGGGGTCGATTCTTGCTGGAATCAGTTGATCCCGATGAAGTACTTGACCAACGTATAATGGCTTGTTGTCGTTGCTATATGCTGCTTTGAACCCATCCTTAGGTATGATCCCTTTGTAGTCCCTCCAGTAATATCCTGGCAAAATATTGTTCAAAGTTTTGTAAACAAGATATAAATAAATACATACCATCCGCATCATCATCAGAACATGTGGCACTACTGCAAACGATGTACACTAACAACAAACTTTTTAAAATCCAACAGACAGACATTTCGAAGAGAAACATATATGTACGTTAAAATTGCGCACGTTACTAACTATTTATCAACATATTATGTTTTTTTAATTTATCAATCGTATAAAACTGGTTTCCCTTGTTTTTTTCTTATAAATTTCTTAATAACAGATTTAACTTCTTAAATATTTGTGTAGATGGCGAAGTGTGTTCGTATAAATCGGTTTAGTATTTTGCGAGAAATTAAATAACATAAATGAATTGTGGTAGCGTACAAGGCTATATATCCTTTTGAAGGTGGGTGGATGCTATAATTATGTAATATGGAATATACGAAGGATTTTATAATATAAAGTCGTGACATTAAATAATTAATATAATCAAGTACCTAAAATTAAACTAATGGGTATAATAATTAATTTGAATTTGTTTCGTTAGACAATTAGTAGGTTGTTCGGAGTTGCTAGAAACTATGGTGTTTCGATTCACTTTTTGAATATTGGGATTGTAAGATAAAACTTCAAATTCAAAATGCTCTCGAACTCTTCCATCTTTTGACGTGTTCAATGTTGCTTGGGGATCTCCAGCTACAACTTTTCCTACGGTGTATTCACCATTAAAAAATATTCTTCCTATATGTAGGGTAGCATTCGCTTCGTAACCAGCTTCAATTTTACCGAGAACATTTTGAATAGTTCCGTTTCCAGTGTGAATCCATTGCAGTTGTTCGGGGTGGCGTGAACAAAATATCTGATTTAGTTGTAATATATCAAGCAAAGTCTAAAAAAATTACCTTTACGTTTTGTTTATCCCTTGCAACATATTCAATGAAACCCCATTCGTAGAAAACTTTCTGAAGAAAAGAGTCGATTCTTGCTGGAATCAGTTGATCCCGATGAAGTACTTGACCAACGTATAATGGCTTGTTGTCATTGCTATATGCTGCTTCAAAGGCATCTTTAGGTATGATTCCTTTGTAGTCCCTCCAGTAATGTCCTGACGAAAGATTCCTATTTGTTAACAGGATAATTCTATAAATAAATACGTACCATCCACATCATCTTCATCAGAAGATTTTGCACTACTGCGAATGGTGTACAGCAACAATACAATTTTTAAAATTGAAATGAGAGCCATTTTAAGGTTCAGAAAGCAAAATGAATTTAAATTAATGTTACATATTTTGCCAACTTATCTTATCATTATAATGCTTTTTATATTAATTTTGAATCGATTAAACTCGTTCGGTTTGTTTTTGTTAGTTTTTAACAGGAGATATTTTCTATATGTTTTATGTAGATGACAAAACGTATTCTGCAGTTATATCTACAGTTAAACAGGTATATCTGTATATTTGGTATAAAATTTGCTCCCCGATTTTTGTAATATCACATCATGCGGTATTGTCGAGTTATATTATAGTGACAAGTAAGTTTTTAGAAAAACCTCATATGTTTATGTAAATAATAAGTATTTATAATAAATAGTCAGGATTATAGTAAATGATCAATATCTCAATATAATATTTATAATACAATATCAGTATGTAAGTAACAGTAGCTGCCAGTAAACATGACGGAAGGTTTTTGAACTAACGAAAACAATCAAATTTTTTAAATTACTTATACCGAACAAAATATTATTATTTTTTTCTTCTTATTGTATTCTGAGAAATCGGTAGTCAAGTTTATGTTTTCTTAATTGCATACAACCTAGATATTATGTAAATCATGTAATATTTGTAATATCCGATGCTACCGGAAATGTAAAAGGGATACAGCAACCATTTTATTTGTAATTTCACACGCTATTAGCTCTCACATTAATAATAGATTTGCATAATAGGGAAATAATGATGTATCGCTGATGAACTATGAACTAATTGCACTTAATTGTGAAAGTGATTCTTATGGGTCAAATAAAATTACTTCTTTCGAAGATCACTTAAAAAAGTGTATTCCTCTTAAATTTTTAAAACTAACCAGTCTAATTTTTTAGACGAGAAATTTGCGAAAAATAGGTAACTACTCGGAGGGGGGGGGGGTGAACAGGGGAAGGAAGAAAATGTAGTGAAAGTGGACATTGAGAGATGATAAGTTGGTAGACGAGAAAAATGAACTTCACTAAATTATTCACTACATTTTTAAGTTTTTTTAACGAAATTCACTTCATTCATAAACATTTTACAAAAATAACTTAAAGGAAACATTAAAACAAATTAATTTTAACTGTAAGTTTAACGTAACGTTAGGATTTGCAAATACTTGCTAAATCTTCCAGTGTTAAAATTTTGGTTTTATACACCGTTATACTTCCGGGGAACACCCTGTAATTAAACGGAAGTATGCGGATAGCGGCTCAATTTCTAATTTATGCAAATTTGTTTTAAAAGTTCAATAATTTACTGGCATTGACCATTTTAAGAGAGAAATTATTCAATGACGAAGGACAAGTTACGCTAACTGTGTATCTGAATATTTTGCTTTAGTTAATTTTGTTGTAATTTAACTTTTACTGTTTAATATTTAAGAGAAATTACAATACAGCGTAACAATTTGGTCGGTTGAATCAATACTTCAAAAGAATTAAGAAAGTGAACAAGGAAGAAAATACATGTTATATAATTGAGATCATCAGTTTTTATAACTTTTCAATGTATCAATCAAATACATTCAAGAAGATTTTTTGTATTATTCTAGCTATGTTATTTACTAATTAAACTTTAATTCATTACTAAATTAAAATCAATACATTGTACACCCAAACATAAATTGTGGGCAATTAATTGGTGATACCACAAGGAAAACTCACTTCTGTGTTTTTCGGATTTTCTTTATATTTCTTAGCTCGAAAATTTGGATCAAAAATGGGCAACATAAAAAATGGTAGGTTTGAGTTACAGCGGCTTCAGATCAGACTACAGATATACATATATTGCTATGTTTTCTCTCATTAAGTTTATCTTACCCTGACGGATATTAAACAAGGTTGAATTTTTGAAAACAATTTTTTTATTGTTATATTCGAATTTGACGCAATATTAATTTGAGTGGGAATTTTGTATTAGTGGATATAAAATTTTAGGTTTAATTCTTCACTTTATATTTAACCGTGTGGTAATGGAAACGTCCAAGTTGTTTTGAATAAAATTATTGAAATTTTGTAATTTAAAGAAATCAAGTGCTTTGTGAAGATGAAATTTGTGTTGTAATTAAGAAGGAAGCAAAGTTTGAAGCTTTTAAGGTAATTAAACGGCATAATGAGCGCAATTAGTAATTATATAAAATGAAATAAGTGGTAATTAGAAGAATAAAAAAGAGGGAGTTAAATTAAATGTGGGGGGGGGGAATATCAAAAATAATATTGACGACGTCGGGTATAAACTAGAACTTATGATTTCATTGTATTTCGCGACTTCTTTCCACTATTATGACTAGCAAACTTTCTCGTATTTTAGAAAAATTGTATGGCCTTTCAAAGAAAGCAGTGGCGCACCTATAGTAGGTAATGAAAATTTGCTTGCAAACAATTTTTATTACGATTGCCCCATAAATCGCGATCAATTAGTTTCTGAAGAATTACCTGACGTTACAAAACTATAAAACAGTTGAAATTAATTTTTAATTCTACTTTCATTTAACCGTAAAGGAAAAATATTTGATTTTAGTGAAAATTGTTAACATTAAATGGCAGTGTTAGTTTCTCTTCTACATACTACTTGTTTTCTTATTAGCAACTTTGCGACATTAATATCTTATTAATGAGTTTCACTTTTATTTAGAAATGTAATTTGGGCTTATTAATTATTCATTTAATTATTAAATTAAAAAATTGTACTCGACAATTTGCGACAATTGTTCAACGTAATGAGGTATTTCTTGAGAACTTTGAACTCGAGATTCACATAATTAAATCTATTTGGTTTTCACTTTCAATTCGAATGGAAAAAGTTATACAATTTGTAAGAGTAACTTGTTACTTACCTGAAGCTATAGAAAATTACATTTTTTGATTTCCGCTTTTAATTAACTAAATTAATAATTGCTTGACAAAAAATTAGGTTAGTAACAGTTCAGGAAATTATTGTTATTAAAAAACGTAGTTAAATTAGCCTTATTCTAGAAAACTATAAAATTTAAAATTCATTTATTTTAATAGAAACATAGTGATAATTTTCATTAGCGCAGATTTTTGAAAATATGCTTAAAACTTACTTCATTTTTTTCCTAACTTAATCACAATTAATTTATTTTTCGCTCTAGTAACGCTCGTGAATTCATTATTTTTATTTTTAATGAAGCAGTTATGTTGCATTTAGGTTTATTATTAATTAATATTTGACTTTAAAGGTAAAATTTAAAAAAAAACAACTCCGCGATTTAAGTAACTTCCGAAGGGTAGGATTTGTCTCTGAGCTGGGGAACAAATTCTCAAAATTAATTAAATACAATTATTTTAAACTTTTGGTTTCTCTTGTTTTTTTTTGCCTTTTCTTTAAATTCAACTTAAACATGCAATAAAACAATTTATTAACGCAGAAACTGACCTGGCAGTTAACACGCAACTCGAATTAAAAATTTTTAATTTTCATTATTGTTATCATTGGCGATGAAAATGTAGCGATCCTTTAGACAATTTAATCACATAATACGGGGTACTATTATGACCATATGCTGTACGATGGTGACCCACTTCGTAGGTTGCTGACCAGCACTGGGTCATCAGAACTATTAGAGCTCATCTAGAAGTCTAACTCCACTTGGTGTGACTTGGTGGCTACAGTAATTCCATGATACACTGTTACCTCTTCGGTAGCACTATCAAGGTGACTGTGATACCGTGCACTGCTGTTCCGATCTGCGTGTTTCCGTTAACTTTTTCTTCGAAAAAACAAAACAAAATGTGTTAGTTAAGTGATGGAGTTTCAAACATTTTAATTCAAGTTATTCAATATGAATAAATCAAAGTGGTCGGAAGTTATCCAAACGAACAATTCGAAAAACTCTTTCGATTCTTGCTTGATGAAAAACAAAAATTTTCATTCGTCGTTAGACAGTTTGGCCAATTCCTCGGTGCCCAGTGAGAGTGACGATTCCGATTCGTCGGGGGTTGATCAAAAAATTAAAAACTCTTTTTCTGTGAAATGTGAAGTGTACGCTGAAAATTCCTGCGGCAGCATTCGCTCTTGGACTAAGTCGGAGGGTAGTAATAAGGACACTACTTCCGAATTTTCTTTCGATTCTAGTATAAGCGATTACGACCAAAGAATTACTAATGGAGATAAACGTCTGGAGTCGGTTTTGTCACGGATGGAGACGATTCCAGAAGAAAACATTAATCCGGAACCTAAAATATCCGTTAAGGAAATTTTGGCTAGATTTGAAAATTTGAAAGACAAAGAAAATAAGGATAAGGATAATTGTAGTACGATCTCATCAAATAATTGTAGCGAAGATAAAGAGGTACGCCATTTTAATTGAAGGTTATAGTTAACACCGTATAATCTTTTTTTGAGTTATTGATAATTAATTGAACCTTTCAAATTCGCTTAAAAGCCGTCATCTTTCCCACTTTTTAAACAATACGTGCTAAGATAAAGAGATATTATTATAATTGGGATCCATTATTAAAAGATTAGCGCGAAACGTTTCTTAATTAAATTACCGTTTGCAGAATTTATTGTTTATTTTCAGACATAATTATTAGATTTTAATGCAAAAATGCAGATGGTAATACCAATTTTGTAGTTGTTTTAGAAAACTGTTATCTAACCGTACCGTACCATGAGGATTAAACTGTATATAATGTTTATTAACATTATTTTTTTAATATTTCATTAAATTTATTGCACAATAATCCCAATGCTGAGTTTAAATTGTTGTTTAATATTTGCATCATTGCCTTCGAGCATAACTTAGATGAGCATCAACACGATCATTACGTAAATCCAATTGTAAGTTTCAATACCATATTCTTTTTTTTATATAGGAAGCCAAAAGATCAAAGATTGAATAAATTAAAAATCAAATTAAATTAGAAGGGACTAACTCCAGTCGGAGTCAGGATAAGTGGCTTTCAATTGTTTGACGCATCCTGTATTTAATTTTGGTCTTTAGCTTTCCAAAATTCAATTTAATGAGCAGTGTTGCACTATGCACATTGTTGCAATTTATTAGATTGAGTACAGCGTTCAATCAAATAGGTTCATTAATATTAATATCGTAACGATTTCATTATATTAAACTATAATTTTAGAATATTTTAAACTTGAAAATTCAATTTCTGCATGTTTACTTTCATATTTTGATTATTAATATAAGAAATTAATGATTTGTGCAGCACACATTTTTATGTTAATAACTTTCGGTGATCTAATTAAATTTTTGTTATCATTGCATACGCGCTTACTTTGGCAATTTTTTTTCAATATAAAAATTAGTGCTTTGCGCACGTACATACATGGTATTAACGGTTTGTTGATAGTGAAAAATAATAGGTACTTCTAATAAATTATAACACAATTAAAAGTAGAATTTACGATACCTAGGGCAAAAATTTAAAAAATTAAACCAGATCAATGTAAACACATGTTAGTTTTTTTATGCTCAAACTATCATGTCGTACCTCCCATTGCGATTAATTTAAACTGCCGATATGTGTCGAATTAACTAATTTAAAACAAATTGTATTTGTAATTATTTGTATACAGGTACTAGCTGTGCAAAAGAAAGCAATTTAGAAAATGGCAGAAAAAAGTTCTCATTTTCTTAATTATTTTTTATACACCATTGGGAACTAACAGTAGATATCAGTAAAATCTACCGATTTTATGTCGTTTTCAAGAGTATATGAATTATCAAAATTAGCATAAACAAAAGTGTAATTTCACAAATTTATAAACATATAAATTCGGTAGCTGCATTAGAATAAGAAAACTAATGATTAAAATTCACAAAATTTAAGCAGATGACGTGAACGTTGGTCTACTGGTCTAATAACGACAATTCATATTCTCGAAATGTGAAATTGATGATGTTTTGCTAAAAAAGTAAGATAAATTATTCAGCCCATTCACTCTGAAATGAGAGAAAAATCTAAACCAGTGGTGATCACATCGAAAACGGATAGATCCAATCAATTTAGATGAAAAGCAACAAAAAATTGAGCAAGTTGACATGGCAAGGTCGAAGCAACTATGCAAATACGAGCAGGTCGAAAGTTTTGAAAATATTAAGAATTTTTTACTTTAGAATTAGAAAGCATATTATAAATTCAGGATTATTGAGATCAATAAATCATTCCATATTCATAAGGTCAAGTTTATTTTGATTCAGAAATTTTGCAGTATAACAAAAAACCAAATATGTCTGAAACGAGAACTTTGCACATTTACATTGAACATAACTGCAATTTAAAATTTGGACAAAAAACCCGAGAATCACTTTCATCCAATGTTACTTCAAATTACAGTATTAATTTAGTATTTCTGCAGAATCTGCAAATTTGAAAATTTTTCTTTCCCTTAAATAGGAGTATAACTCTCCCTAATAGAGGGGAGGGATTACGAAGAAGCTCAAGGTCACTACCAAGGTCATCGCAGGCCATTAACAGGTGTTTTTTAATATTTTTGTTATATAGCTTAGTATTCACAATTTTAGTTATTGTTTACAAAAAATACTCTAATTCTTATTGAAGCGAAACGTCACTCGCATGGTACCAAAGATTAGCCATACTTTCAAACAATGATTATACCAAACCATTTCCTTATAACTTTCCAAATGATAATTTAAATCAATTATAACCGACGAAGAAATATAATAAGACAATGTCAAAGTTAAGTAAAGTAATAATTAATTGCATAATTCCTTAGTTTTATCTAAGTTATAACGTATACTGATACCAAATTTCTAATGTGGAGGTTTGCCATAAAAAAAAATTACCCAGATCAAGTCCTCCAGTCCTTACAGCTTTTAAAACTTTTTAAAACATAAACATCGCACCATATCGTCGGTTTAAAGGTATAAGTAAAACTTTTTGAAAGCGGTACCGTCATATAGCGGCACATTATTGTCATAAAATTATTAGGAGATAACAAAAAAGTTGAAAAACTGCTTTTCCCTACTACAAATTTGATGATACTACTATATTACGTTACGGTATCCATTGATGCTCTTTTATCTCTCTAAATCACTTTTAATATTTTTATTTATTATATTAATAAACAGTTGTTCGTGACGTCATCCACTGTCATGTTAGTATACGGACTATGCCGCCTTTTAGTAAAACAAAGTTTTAGTGACAATTTTGACAAAAATTCTTGTTTATTATAAGTTAAATTTTTTTGTCAAATTTAAATAATTGATATCTATATTAAAACTTCAAATTTGAACGAAAATTTCATTTGTTTAAAGTATTCACTTGAATATTGAACTGAAATTCAACTTTTTCGAACAATGGATTATTCACTTGTTTAAAGTTCTATTTTCATTTGTTTACTTTTGACAGATGACAGATGAATTGAATAGCACCAACAAAACAAAACAATTAAAGGGCGTAAAGGACTCGGACGTTCTAAGTTTTTAGGCTTAAAATATATAAGGTGTGGTTAGGTTAGCTTAAATTATTATTAATGTAGGTTAGTAATGATAATATTGATAATGAGGATTCTTCTATAGTACTGCCTTCATCCACCCAATGAAACTTGTCTTCTATATTTCCTGCTGCGATATCTTTTCTTTTTCATCGTTTGCTTTGTCCTTTGCACTTCCAGAAGCGTAATATCTTTGGCTCTACTGATTTTTTCCCATTTTGTTTCTTTTTGGATACAGGGCTGATACTGAAAATATTGTTGATCTGGAGAGAGAGAACGAATATTTCTTTTATCCGAGCACTGTCAGGTCGAAGTTATTTGCAAGTGAAGAAGTTGATAGAAGGAAAGATTGAGATCTGTGTATCACGGTTTCTGAAAGATTAGAAGCTTTTTTGTATACAGAGTGTCTCGGTGAATGGGCTTGACATGTGCAGGAGGGGGGTCTCAAAGTCTTCATTGACTTATTATAGGAATTATAATGTTTTCGGGAGCGGAGCCCGTAGTATTTGCTATTTCTGCTAAATTATTAGTAAAAAGGTCTCATCAAATTATTTTTTAACGAGATTATACCTATTATTAAACGACACGACAGGTTGAAATCGATAGCCTTAATTCAACAATAGATTTAACCGCATATTAAAAATGAAAATTTGCATTTATTAATTATATTGCATTGTGTCTAACATTGCGTGGTCTTCTAATCGCCAACAAAAACAATATTATCTTAGAAAGAGAAAACTTAATTAACCTTGCGTTTTGATGTTATAGATTTGTGATAATAACTACAGTTAGAATTAATAATTAATTGAAAGTATGAAAGTATAATTATTAATTATACTAGAGATTTTCTTAAGATTATTAAGATTAACTAATTTATTCTATTCAATGCATTTAAAGAAATCATTTCGACTTCGATTATACAGTGTGCTTCACAGTTTCAAATTTGTGCAAAAGCATTTGAATTGGAGATTTCACTATTTTTTTTTTTAAATCAAACATGATGTATTGGTATAAATATCATGTTGAAACAGCTGAGTAATTTGTGGAAGTATAACAAGATAAGTATTATTGATGACCAACTGTTGATCATTTTCTGTGCTGCAAGTATATTGATCAATGTCTTCTATATTATGCGAGATCATGGGCAAGACAACATGTTCGCAAATGAGAGTTTGATTAATAAATTAGCATCTTTTTATCTCCTATTATTGCAGGCAAGCAGCAATTGAAAGGTGGGGTCTCCAATATTTTATTTTTTTGTCATTTTAAATTAAAGCGATCGAATTACTTAATTTTTTTGAACGGAAAGAAAGGCATTTTAGTATTATTCAAATTGCACTACTTGAATCAAAAGAACAGGTTTAATGTTGGTAAATACTCGGGCAGTTTGTGTAATAGTAACTGTTTGCTGTACAATTTATCATGAATAAAGTATGTAATTATACAAACAACTTTAGGTAATTTGAATATTATATTACATTACATTACAAACTCGAAATCTGCCAAGCTCTTTTCTTCCGCTCGATCAATTTATGATATTTTTGTTTTACGTTAGAAATTTCCTATTTGGAACACCTAATAATTATTTTGGAATTTTTAAGATGTTTATCAAAAATTTTAATAGTTGTTACCACCTTCGTATAAAAATCGGCGCCTTGTAGAGCACCATAAAAACTTTCTCCAAACTAAAAACAATAACCACTTTCTGAATTGGTGCAAATTTTCGCTACATAAATTCCGAGTTTTTATCCTACTTCAATTTTTCCTACCATGCCGAAATGAGTAATACCTGATTGCTGTGGTAATTTGATTTACTTTACATAATTTTCATACTCTAAATTTTTTTTATTGTAAAATAATAAGCAGTAATTTTGATAAACGTATTAACCTCTTTACATTATTCATACATAATAATGGAGTGCACTTAGTAATTACTTGAAAATATAAAAAATAACAACAATAACAAAATTATTTTACCCAATTTAACGGATTTATTGCAATCCTGTTATAGAATCCATTAAAATATATTATAGAAAAGTTGCTATATCTTATAAATTAGAATAGCTGCTTGTTAATTGCCTGCTTTAATAAAAACACCATCGTTCCAAATAGCAGTTCGCCATATGTTTTTTTCTCTAAATTTTGTACGTAGTAATCTTCTGCTTCCACTCGTTAAGCGTAATAAGTAATAACTGTCAAAAATTCTGTAAAATAAAATTAGTCAAGTTTTTATTTTGTTCACAGATGCAGCCCAAATCACCGTCTCCACAAAAGCCAGAAAAAGTCGAAAAATTAGAAATAATAAATAATGGAGCCAATGTACAAGAAAATAAACATCAAATGAGAATTCAAAGACCTCAATCGCCTCCCAGTAGTCCGCCACCTCCTTCGGGAAAATATTCGCTCCTCCAATATGCGATGAACAACTTTAGATCGAGTGCCGAGTAAGTTATCGATTGAATTTATCATTTTATTACAATTTATTTATAATTAATCCATATGTCCTTACGGTAAATTCAATTATTTCTAGTCGAGTACTTTTTGAAATGATAAATAAACAAGTAATTAAGATTTGCATGATTATAAATCTATTCACTGATTTTTAAACCTTGTTTCTGCAGAATGTCGGATCTTGCTAATTGACTGTAAAATCAAGAACGAGCAACAAAACTTTCATGTTTTTATCATAATTATATAAATTTAGACCTAATTTTCGTATACTATGCTTAAATTAGATTGTTTTGAATAAAAAGTAAGTTTTTAAAAAAATTACCCGGTAAATACTATTCGGATTGTGGAAGCTCGAGTTTCTCACTTTGTAGTTTTCTTGCATTTATTTATTCATCCTAAATCCGAACAATTGATTTGTTAGGAATAATTATAGGTAACATAATAATTGGCCTAAATGCTTTCAGTCTTCAACAGAAGATTTTCTATAGTCAACTGATATAGACAGAGAAATCATGTTTTAATAAAAATATTAGTTCTATTCCACTATACCGGGTGTTGACTCGAATAGCCGAACATAGGGAATTAACACGTAAAAACTTATTTATGCAAATTCCTGCTTCCCAAATTATTTTAGAGAAAAAATGAAAGACACAAAAAGAATGCAGAAATATAAACTACGTATGATAAAAGCATTAGATTTCATGTAATCTTTACTTATAGGGTCAAAAAATGCTTTTAAAATTGTTAAAATTTTCATTTATCAGACTGGCCATGTAAGTTTCCAAGGTAATTATTTCGAAATTAAATTGAATTAATTTCATGACCAGTCTGACAAATGAAAATTTTAACAATTCAAAACGAATTTTGGACTTTTATCTTCGAATTTCATCTAGTTTCTTACTAAAAGGGTCCAAAATTCTTTTAGAATTGTTAAAATTTTCATTTTTCAGACTGGTCATGAAATTAATTCAATTTAATTTCGAAATAATTACCTTGGAAACTTACATGGCCAGTGTGATAAATGAAAATTTTAACAATTTTAAAAGCATTTTTTGACCCTATAAGTAAAGATTACATGAAATCTAATGCTTTTATCATACGTAGTTTATATTTCTGCATTCTTTTTGTGTCTTTCATTTTTTCTCTAAAATAATTTGGGAAGCAGGAATTTGCATAAATAAGTTTTTACGTGTTAATTCCCTATGTTCGGCTATTCGAGTCAACACCCGGTATAACTAAATTAGCTCATATAACTAAGTTAGCTAACTTTGAGATTTAACTCACTGTACTTGAAGGAGTAGCTTACGAAAATCGAAGGATCTAGTAATTAAAAAATTGCAATTAAAAAATAGTGTAAAGAAACAAAACTAAAAAAAAACGAAAGGTGTCGTGGGACACCCGACAAAAGCGAAGCTTTTTACGCTATGTATAAATAAAATCCAATTATTATTATTGATATAATTTTGATATGGTAGTAAATTGTTATTAGGAAATTATTTTTAAAAATACAAAAATAGTAGTGGTATACTGCCCTGCTTAGCGAGAGTGCCGTATGTGCAAAAATGGCCAAAATGAGTTATTGATATATTTGTACATTAAAGAAATTATTCCCAAATTTATTTTGCCTCATTATTATCTTCCTTCTAACTGGCATAAATTGAACCTACTTTGATTCGAATCTACGTTTTGTGTCAAATAGATATTAGAAATTTAGTTTATTACATTAGTTAGGTTAGGTTCAATTTGATTTTGGTCACGCTTAAGTTGGGTTACGTAAGTTTTAAGTTGAGGTAGACTAAGAGGTAATTATTACAAAGAAAAAACTCTGAAATAGATAATTTTGAAATCGCTAAATTCTTTGAATATCAGGAATTTGGAATTCCTTTGAAAATTATTTAAAATTTTTGAACTCCTTAGAAATCTCTAAAATTTCTTTCAAAGCTGTAGAGAACACCGAAATTCCTTAAAAATTCTTTAAATTTTTCTTTGAAAAATCTCTGAAATATCTTTGAAATCGCTAGAATTCCTTGAATATCAGAAATTTTGAATTCCTTTAAAATTATATAAAATTTCTGAAACTTCTTAGAAATCTCTATAATTCCATACAAACTCTGGAGAACACTAAAATTCCTTCAAAATTCCTGAAATTACTCTTTGAAAAACATTTGAAATCGCTAGAATTCTTTGAACATCAGCAATTTTAAATTCCTTCGAAAATTATTTTAAAATTCTGAAACTTCTTAGAAATCTCTAGAATTCCTTACAAATCTTTGGAGATCACTGAAATTTCTTCAAAATTCTTTGAATTTTTCTTTGAAAAATCTCTGAAATATTTTTGAAATCGCTAGAATTTCTTAAAAGTCTTTGGAGAACACTGAAATTCCTCCAAAATTTCCGGAAAGTCTCTTTGAAAAATCTCTAAAATAACTTTAAAATTGCTAGAATTCGTTGAATATCAGGAATTTTGAATTCTTTCAAAATTATTTGAAACTTCTGAAACTTCTTAGAAATCCTTAAAATTCCTTACAAATCTTTGGAGATCATTGAAATTCTTTTAAAAAATTCTGAAATTATTCTTTTAAAAATATCTGAAATATCTTTGAACTCTTTAGAATTCTTTGAATGTCAGGAATTTTGAATTCTTTCGAAAATTATTTAAAATTTCTGAAACTTCTTAGAAATCTCTAGAATTCCTTACAAATCTTTGGAGAACACTGAAAAATCCTTCAAAATTCCTGGAATCCCTTGAAATTACATTCGTTTGAAATTTCCTTGATACTTAGCTTGAAAATCTTGGGAATTCTTTAGAAACTCTGAATCTTCTCTATAAAATTCTTTCGAGACATTTACCCTTCGTGTTCGGCATTGTTTCCCTTCCCAGATTTAATATAACATTGGGTACATTTTAACATACTATAATAAAAATTAGGAGGCCGTTGGTCGCCATGACCTTCTGGTATTTAAATGGTGTGGAACTTGTTTGATAAGCAAATCGATTGCTCAGTAAGTTGTCACTTACTGTGACTAACCTGTCTAACCTAACCTGTCCCTCTCTTCTAAACTTCTAATTTTTTTAAGTCGGCAATAAAAATTTACCAATTGGAGCGGCAAAACATTCCGTGAACTCACACTCCACATACTATATCGTCAAAACCACTTGAAAGGACTGAAGATTTAAGAGACATTCGACCACACTGCGCTAGTCATTTGAAAATCCGCTAACTCCACTTTTTAGTTATTTAACATTATATTGACTAATCTTAACCCCAATGTTCATATACCTTAGCTTTCACTACACAACGAATAATTGAAATAATTAGTAATTAAATAATTAAAATATGTCGATAAAAAATTAAATTTTTATAATAAAACGTGAGATACTATAATTAAACAGTTAGGTTAGGTTAAGTTTGAGTTAAATTACGTTTAATTTTATTCCAGAAATATCACGAAAAAATTTTGTACACAGCATTCGGAATTTCAAGGAATATTCATGGAATTCCAGAGATTTCCAGAAAATTCCAAGGAATTTTCATAAAATTTCAGTGATTTCTTAAGAAATTCGAGAAATTTCAAGAAATTCTAATGATTTCCTAGGAAATTTTTAAAAGTTATACACAAAATTTTGCAAATTGTGGTTTGCTTAGGTTTTATTTTGATTGAATTCGGTTAAAATAGTTCATTTGCAGTTGCTAATGCCCGATAACTTTAAAAGTAACTTAAAATTTAATTTTTATAAATAAAATTTAAGTTCGCTCTTTTAACACCGGACATTGGAGTGATGTTTTAGGGTGCGAAATTACCAGGTGTGAGATAAAATGCTCTCTTTTTTAAAATTTAAAATTTTTTTTGGAGTGAAATTACCAAAGGGTAAAATTTCCGAGAAGTCAAATTATCGATATAAAATTTCTGAAAGGCTAATCAATGATCGTTAAATGTCCTTTCTATTAAAAAATTAATATCGGGGCTGTTATGGTATCTCTTTTGTCTGTAAGGGAGGAGAAGAGTCTTTCACGATTTGCAGATGTTTTGTATCCATCAGTTTTCCCGCCAATTTCAACAATAAAGAACATCTTTCCTCTATGATTTCTTATATTTTACTTTCAGAAATCTGTTTTGATTTAATTTCACCTAATATCCCTGGGCTACAAACATAAATTTCGTATGGTTTTTACAGCAACAATTCCACTCCAAGCATTGAGTCAATGTGGGTAGCCGTGATAAACAATATACCGAAACCAAAAATGCTAATTTTTGTTCTTAATTATTGCAATTTGGTTTAGCATAATTTAAGCAAATGCATCTACTATAACACGCACTACTAAGACGCAACAGACGATGAACACACATATTATATTGTTAAAAATTAGAAAGCATGAGCCCTTTCTTTTTTTATTAATTTTTTTTGTTACTTTTAATTTAGTACTCGTAGTGGTTTGTTGCAAATTCGTTGTATTACCGTGGTAAAATTATAGTAATGCAAAAATGCAAAAAGTATGTGGTTGGAGAAGAAGTGTTACACGTGGGAAGCAAAAATTGGAAAAAAATATAAGCTGAAGTGAGAATAATATTATTATTGTCATAGATTGCGTAAACTCATAAATAAATTATATATCTCCAGAACTTGCAGCAGTTTTTAACATTGCAAAACTAATAATTATAAAATTTGGCAATCATTTATCGAAACTTGAAATATTAAGAAAAACATTTATTGTAGTCAAGATAGTAATTTAAAGGAAAACGTTCGTACTCACCTATTAATTATCCTTTGTGTAACCTTCACATCGTGGTAAACTATACTTAGTAGTATTCATTCTTCTCTTGAATAAGAAGTACAATGTTGTAGGTATTAAAAAATATTTGTGTTGTTACAGATTGGAATTTTCCAAAATGGATTCGTCCGGTAAACCCAAAGAGAAAAAGAAGGAATGGACGTGGAAACAACAAACTGATTTAGTGAAGTGGCAGGGAAACGCACTGGAAGGACCTCTTTTGAAAATGGACAATCCCGAATTGACCCCACTTGCTATTGAGTGTTTCGAGTGCATATTGAGATATAGTGGCGATCTTCCACTCACCCCAGGAATGTCCGAAGTCAAATGCGTTTACACCGTTCTTATGGTAAGAATTTTGAATACTATTTATTCTTTTCGTTGACTAAAAACCTAATTCTTTACAGCACTGCCACAAATTCATTCAATTACGTGACGAAATATACTGCCAGTTAATGAAACAAACGACGAGTAACAAATCCGAAAATCCCGAATCCTGTCAAAGAGCCTGGAGGCTGCTGTCCATAATAGCCGCCTACTTCTCTTGTTCTGAAGTACTTCGACCTTATCTGACCGAACATTTAACTAGTGCTGCGTCCGATAGAAGAAGAATATGTCACGGAACAGCTGCCGTGTGTTTGACCAATTTACGTAAAACTCAAAGATGCGGTGGTCGTAAAAATGTACCATCCGTCGAAGAAGTTACCGCTGTTAGTGCCGGGCGTAGTGCGAGACGACAAATTTATAGGCTACCAGGTGGTGCGGAGAGAGTTGTTAATACGAGATGTAGTACAGTGGTGGAAGATGTCATATCTGAACTTTGTGGTCTTATCGGTGTAACATCGGAAGCAGAGCAACAGGAATTCAGTTTATACTGCATTGTGCAAGGGGATGCTTTTACCATGCCGTTAGCGGCAGACGAATACATTCTGGACGTTACGACGGAATTGCATAAAGCAGCTCAACCATTTTATTTAATCTTTTGTCGTTCTGTCTGGTACCATCCTTTAAGGCACGATGCTAGTCCTTTGTATACCGAAGTATTATTTAATCAAGTAGCCCCGGATTATTTAGAAGGTTTGCTACTAAAATTAGGAACACCAAACTTATCACCCAACAGTGTTAAAGACATGGCATTAATAGCCGCCCTGCTACATCGTGCGGCCGATTTGGGTCATTCTCCAAGTTTAAAAGAAGTGAAGTTTTTGTTACCCAAACCGGTGTTAGGGTTAAGAGAACCACGACCGCCGCAATGGCTGGCTTTAGTGCAAACTTCTTGGGGGCAAGCGGCTCCGTTGTCGGTTTCGCGTGCCAAATATAAAGTTTTGCAAGTTTTGAGCAATTGGCCTTTGTTTGGCAGTTCCTTCTTTGCTATTAAAAGAGTTTCGGGAGAAACGGACAATTGGATGGATTACATTCTGGCTTTAAACCGCTCGGGGGTGTACTTCTTAGATATGACTACCCACGAAACGATACATCACTGGCCATTTGCTGAAGTTATTTCGACTAGAAAGGTACGGTCGGAAGACGGTGCGTTATATTTGGATATGAAATGTGGTAACCTGTTACAACAACGAGTAACCAGGTTGCAAACTGAACAGGCACACGAAATTTCTAGATTAGTAAGGCAGTATATTAATTTAGAACAAAGTCAAAGTTCTAAAAAACAACAACAGTAACTCTCTTTTGTAAGAATTTTGTAAAATAATTATTTTAAAGGTTAAGCTTTATTTTTATATAATTAACGAACAACTTTACACTTACATTCGCGTGATAACCAGGGATGGATTGACGTTTGGGCAGTGTCTTCCAAATGCAATTTAAGTTTTTGCATTAGTGTTTTTGTATTGTCAATCCGTCCCTTGTTTTGGCTACATAATCTTCACATTGTAAATTATTTTAAGTTACCTGTACATGAATTTCTCTTCGTAATGATCAAATTAACTATTTATTTTTATAAAATCAATCTAACGAAATTTAAATATTTATTATAATTTAAATTTTAAGTAAGTTCTTATTCGCAATGAACGTAAACGTAATATTAATTACAGATAAATGCTGAAATTTGCTGTTTTTCGTTCAATGTGAATAAGAGCTAACTGTTTATTTATTGCATAAATTTTATTAAATGCTCACTTTTTTAATTCTGTGCAGCCAATCACATACAGAAGATTTCTACCGAGGTAGGTTTTGATATTTTATTTGTATGTTGTTGGCCAAAAATGTATTGAGTATGTAAAGTTGGTGACTGTATGTTATGAAATTTATAATACATAATATAAAATAGATTATTTCATAATCGAGTTTTTATTCTTTATATCCCATACTATTGAAGTATTAATGTATATAATTAATAATAAATTACAGGTCTTCTTGAAGGTTTACCATCTCTAAAAACATAGTAGTTTAATTGCGACATGACGATATCCACTCATAGAAATTAGTACAAAGGCGGGGTTTGCTTTATATTTTAATATATTAAATTTATATAAAAATAATTACAAAATAAAACAAAAATAAGTTTAGCTACTGGGCCAATACAAAATGTATTATAAATACGTAGGTAACTGATTTACTATACAAATAATGGATTAATTATAAAAAACATAATATGATATATATTGTAAAAACAACTTAAATAATCTAATAAATGAAGACAATAACAGACAGGATGATATGATGACATCACCAATTTCCTGAGTTTTCCATTAAAAAATGTATTTTTTCTGCAGAGCCTTAAACTTGTGTGGGACTGTGTCTTGGCGTTTTCTGACTTGACTGACCCCAGTTCTGAGCTGTATATTGCACATAACCAGGATCACCTGGTGTACTTGGTTTCTTATCCACATGGGCAGCAATTGGATACTCGGTAGGCAAATAGACATATGATGGCACCACTACATCATACTTTCCATAATGCCCTAAAAAAATCATTTAACACGTTAATAGTCTTCGATACACAGTCACAAATGATACCAACCTTTCCTAATCTGACTCCAAACAGGTGAAAATTCTTCAACTTTGTATAAATCATCGGCATCGCTATCAATTACGTCTCTATCCACTGCATCTTTCCCGTAAATGCCGAAGGTTTTCGGGGATTCTTTCTCTTTCATTTTTTTATAACCATTTAGAGCACCTTTTGCTTCATTTTTTAAATTATTACCAGTTCCGTTACTGGTATGACCGTTTGTATAGCCATGGTGTTCTGCTAACGCTTTAACCCGTTTACTATGTTCTTCTAAAGCTTCTATTTCTTTACGTTCCATCTTCTTTAAATCCGATTCAACAATATATGCATCTTGCCGGTTGGTATTCGGCGCTTCAACAGGTTTAGAAATATTTTCGTGAGTTTTTGGAGCTTTCGCCATCGGTTTTTTTGCTTTGGGCCCACCCAAATCGATCAAAAATAATAGTGCAGTGATCAACGATAGAGTTCCCAAAACAGCTGCATTGTCAACCAAATCTGGTGGTACCGAGTCTATAGCAGCAAACACTAGACTTCCTAAAAAACTAAATTGTAAACCCAGAACAATAAAATTGCATAAATTTACCTAGTATTATGTACAGCAATGCTCCCAATCCTAAAAAAATCATTTCCATTATTCTTTTAGTTGTTGGTAGTTCCCCAAATATTTTTCCAAAAAGTAACGTAATTACTATGATGACATATCCGCCATATATGGCATCTGCTACTGCCGCTCCAAGTTTGTCCCATGTTACGTTATTCAGCAAACTCCATTCTCGTGAGATTTTTTGTAAATAAAGGAATAATCGGGATGCCTCGTCGTCTGTGACTCGTTTGCATATTAAACAAGCCAAGACAAATCCCTGAAAGTTGAAGAAAAAAATTAATAAACATTCAGTTTTGGACTAGTAATATTACAAAAAGCAGGGACATATAACTAGGCAGGTGCTACCGCACAGATCCAAGATCTGAGGGGGGCCCTTAGAGTGATTGCAGATGTCAGGGGAGCACAATTGAGCAAAAGCAGTTTTTGTGAAAATAACTATTGTGAAAAGGCAATTTTGTGTAGTGAAAACTCTTGGTAAGATTATTTATTATTAAGAGTATTTGGTAATTGGGTTTTAAATCTTTCTTCGGTAATTTAATTACTTTTGCAGTAATTCAATTTCTTTTTCGATAGTTTAATTATTTGTTTGGCAAACTGACAGTTTTGCGAATTTCTTATTACTCATTGATTAAAAATTGCCTTTTCGAAATACTTGGAGTAATTGAATTACTTTGAATTACTTCGGGATGGTTTAAGGGTTATTGAATTATTTTTTGGTAAATTTTTAAATATTTCAGTTATCTTCACGAAGTATTTGATAAATGAATTACTTTTCTCAGTAAAGTATTTTAGTAATTGATATGTCCATTACATTTGACAAAGTATTTAGTAATTGGTAATTGAGTTACTTTTACCAAGTGCTTTGTACAGCTCTGGTTCAAACACACCATAATGTACTTAGTTTCCCAATAAAATATATTATATATAATCATGTATGTTTCTATTATGAGATATTAGATTTTTCATTTATTTTTAAAAAGAAAAAAATTTATTATTAAATAAATTGAATAATTTGGATTTGCTCGCGACTGGCGAGAAAAAGAGAGCAGTAGCAGTGAAGTAGAAAATTATGAAAAGTGGTCCAAAAAATATTTAATTATAATAAATTGCAATTAGATAAGAAAAATAAATTGAAAACTTAAAATAAATAATTAGAATTTCAAAATAAATAAAAAGATTTTAAAATATTAAAAACTAAAACGACCGAAACGTATAAAATTAGTATAGACCGTCCCCGTATTTTTTTCACCCAAAAAAGTATTGTCGGCCGATAACGGCATTTTAAGATTTCAAAATAAATCATGATATTCTCGAAAATTTGATGCATTGCATGAGAAAAATCGCTACCAATTTGGTAATTTTCTAGCTGTTGGATTGATTCTTGTTTCTCTTGCGTGGAATATCTATCGTACAGGATTCTATAAAATATAATATAAACTAAAAAGATTTCAAAAAGACCCAATATTTATATAAAGTTGTTTTTCCCAAAAAAAAACGACTTTTATTTCTATAAATTTACTCCAGATTTCAATATTGATTTATTATTAGTTTTAGGGATATTAGTTTTTGAAATTTTCTAATTATTAATCTGATTTTCGCTGAAATAATATGTTGTTGTAAATATGTACAAAGTAAAGAGACCCATATTTTAATTTCCAAAAATCTTGTCATTTTTCTCGAAAACCTTGAAGTCATTATTCTCAAAAACCCCATTTTTTTCTGAAAATATGAATAAATATGATTTCGGAGACTTTAATTTTTGAAATTTTAAAATTATTTTAAAAACAATATTTAATCAATATTGAAAACTGGAGCGTATATAAAGTGAGTATTCTGCCAAAACATATTCAAATTTGAAAAGAAAAAATTAACTTCTTTGTTTTTGAGAAAAATTGTAATATTCTTGATATTTTTTTTTTATTTTTTGGATTACAATATTGTTAAAAATTGAGTGCGATGTTTTAAGTATGAGAAAAAAATTAATCTTAAAGTTACAAAATTTCTAATGTGGCAGCAATTGTTCTTCGTTATTCTCAAAAACCCCACATGATTTTCGTTAAAAAATTTAATATGTATTTTACAGAATACTTACTTATTATCGATTAATTTAGGAAATAATTGATTTTAAAGTTTTCATTTTTCTTATAGAAAGTACCTATATTTAAAACTTCTTCTCTTGATAGCCGAATTTAAGTTAAAAACTAAAGATCTCGCCTTTTGAAATCCGTAATTTTTGAGTTCGGTGGCCCCCAGGAATTTTTTTAAATTGTACAGCGCTTACAGCAGTAAGTAGTACTCTTACACTCTAAAATCCACCATTTTGAGTACTGCAATAATATAAAACTTTTAATTTTATATATTTTGGGCTCTTATTAGGTGAACCATCTCCACGATGCGATGCAGGGATTGGAAAAATACTTCAAAACGGGTATTTTTACAATGTCTTCGAAGTTCGACACTTCCATGATAATCTTAAGATGTAAACTAAAGGAAAATTGCCTAGCCTAGTCGTCATGGCTTTCAGGGCACCGGATCTTTAAGATCCATACCTCTTTTATCGGGTAGGTTCTGATGACCTTGACAGTGGCGATGGAATGTGGAAAATTGTCGTGGTTATAGCTTTTGCTAAATCCTGAGAGGTCGGTTAGCGCCGATATTGTCACCCCGTGTCAGTTACACCTTCAACGTTCTAATCATGATTTAAAAAAAATTACGATAAAAAAGATACTTCTAATTATTATACAAACAACAAGTGCAAATTATGTGTAAGCTGGCTATATGGTTGGATTTTGTCTTGTCTTCTATCTTTGTCGAGAAGGGGGTGGGGAGATTGCACTCAATGATTGAGTATTAGAGTGTTCGTGGCTACAGGATCAACTTGGGTCTCTTGAACCGCAAAATATCCTCGAGGTGGTAATTGCCAATCTCTCGGATTATTGGGTTGTCTTTATCTGCCACTCACCACACTGCGGAGAAATTCTACGATACACTCCATATTGGAGTCTTCCTGCAGTTGAGCATATGTCACAAACCATGAGGCATTTCTTCTAATGGTGCTCTTCTAATGGTGATGTTCTGCGTCGTTTGGAGTTGTGCTATGCAGGTCTTATCGGCGTAACTCCAGACCATGGATGCATACGTCATGATGGGTTGAATTATGGAATTGTAGATTACTAGTTGGTTTGGTATGGATAATTTGCTGAACTAGTGTAGAGTTAGTCATTGCCCTTTTTTGCTCTTTGATTAACAACTTTGATATGGGACCTCGTCGAAGACCCCTGTCGAGGATCACCCCCAGGTATTTGGAGGCGTTTGTCCAGGGGATTTGTTTTTAAAACTGAGTTTTTTTTGTCGGGATTGCAGTAGGATGGATTGTTCGTCCTTGAGAAATTGGTTGCGGTAGTTTTGGATAAGTTTACTCCTATCGACCTGGTACGGAACCACTTATCAAGGTCATCCACGGCAAGTTGAAGACTGTTAATGATGTGCTGGGGGTGAAAGGAGCTGCTGAATTGTTTGGTTTTCCTGGCGGTTGGGAAACTTTGAATCGTTGCTTTCTGAGGTATGAGACGATGAGTTATACCAGGGCTTCTGGTATACCTACCTCGAACATTATGTAAAGTAGACCTTGATGCTATACACTTTGTGGAAGGCCTTGGCAGTGTCCAGAAAGAATGCTCCCGTGGCTTGTCTTTTATTCCAACTCTCCATGATGTGTTCGGTGAGTCGGAGGATCTGGTGAATGGTAGAATGTCCTGGCCGATAACCAAATTCCTCATTTTGTATTTGAGATTCTGTTAGCGTAGTGTTAGCCGAAATTGGATGATTTTTCCAACGGAAAATTACATTTACTTGCTCCTGTATGTAGAAATAGGAGATGGGCGGAGCTTAAAAAAAACAGCCTTCAATTTTTGTGGATTTTCGGCCTTTTTACCCGAATTTATGGATGATTCATAAATTTTAAAGTTTCTATTATTTGTAATTTGCATCAGAAACTACCACAATTTCATTAGAAACATTTTAAAATGGGAAACTCACCTTGCATTTTCTCATGCTAAATTTTGTTCAGAAATTTTATTAGGGAATACATTAAATTTTCGAGAATATCCTTATTTATTTCCCATCTTAAAAATAGAACTTTCTCTCCGCATTTTGTATAAACAACAATATTACAGCGAAAATAAATTCTGGAACATTAGGTCCACCCAGATTGCATAATTTAAAATAAATTCAGTCTATAATTTGAAAAAAGGTTGGATTTGTTTCCTTATAACATCAATCGATTTCATTTAACAAGAAATAAAATTTCAATAAAAGTTTTGAAAAATTAATAATTTATATAAATTCAGATCAATTATCTCAAAAATAAACTAAGTTATCATCAAAAAAATTGTTTTTTAATCTTTGTCGTACTACCCCTACTTAATCGATCTTCGGAGAAAGGCGCGAAATTTAGACTTTGTTATTTGTGCGCACCTTTACAAATTAAAAAAAAAGTTCCGACAGTTATTCCCTTATTCTGAATTATTTTATGGTCTGTCATAGAAAATAAAATTTTTCATAGATGTTTATACATAATAATTATGTTTACACATAATTGACATTTATATATTAAATAGGTATACCTACTATATAGATTGGAGAATAAGAGGAATATAAATATCATAGTTATATCGTATTAGATTAAATATTCAATTTAAAAACTTAAAATATTAAATATGATGTAGTTGATCTCTTCGTGATAAAAATTAATATTAATTTTCATAAAAAAAAATTTGTCAGGTGTGGGGTTCGAACCCACGCTCACAATTGTGAACCAGAGCTTAAATCTGGCGCCTTAGACCGCTCGGCCAACCTGACTTATAGATATCGTGGCAACTTTTCAAGTTTTGCTTGAGATATTACAAAATTATTTTACACAAGTTTTAATTTATTGTTACAACAAATTGTAACAAAAATTAAAGTAAAGATCAAATCGTAGTCTATTGTTTTTAATACATAATTTGGTTAAAACAAAACACTACCAAACCATTATTAGCATTTAAAACATTTACACCAATTGTTTTTAATTTAATGACAGCAACTAAGCAAATATTCGCTTACTGAAAAACAATTGGTGTAAATGTTTTAAATGTCAATGATGGTTTGGTAGTGTTTTGTTTTAACCAAATTATGTATTAAAAACAATAGACTACGGTTAGTAAGAAGTTATTAATTTTAACAATATAATTTGAAAAATAATACGAAACGCGCCCATAAAATTTTGATAGTGTTTGTTGTTACATTTTTATAACAATAAATTATAAAGAAAATCAATATTGAATTATTATAATAGAATATAAAGTATACGCAAGAATGGTCGTATAAATTTTAATAATTATAGGTAATAAATAGCTATTTATATCACTAGTGCGGAAACTGAAATATTTCCTTGCTATAAAAAGTTGTAAATTTATTCCATTTGCTGCGTAAAATTAAAATAAAATAAAATAAAGTTACATTGGGGGTTGGGGATATTTTTATTTCAATGAACAGCACTTACCACTTCAATCACTTTTAGTAAAGTCCATTTATCAAATGCCATTGCAAAGGCATAAATTTCACATTTGCCTTATCATAACACTAATTTTTAATTGTCATATTAACACTTTTTGATAAAATTCCGTAGCACTTCTAAAAAAATTCACTGTTGATTCTTTCTCTGCTGTTACTGTATTCCTGAAGAGCCACTTGGGGAATATCTATTGAAAAGTAGAACTCATGATTATTTAAATTTTGTTGTTTGCATACTTATGTAAGTAAAGTGAATAAGGTATTCAACTAACTATTTACGCTAAAAGTAAAATTACAAGAACACTGAAAGAATCGTTTGTTATCCTAACGAAACAATAATAGCTTTGGCTTTTAATTACTTAATTGAAATTGTGTGTGTTTATACAAAATTACATATGATACAAGGTGGATTATTGAATAGGTTCTACAAGGTTAAGCTGATTTGGAAAACAAAGACAGCTTTTGCCATTATTTATTGAAAGTTCCCCGTAAACAACCAGCACCACGTTTCTTATGCATTACCGCTGTTATCTAATAAAACGTACATGTTTTCGCAATTTAAAAAGCAACTTAAATTTAAAAAAATAAAACTTATTTTTTGCCAGGTATTTCACATTGAAATATGAATAATGCACAATTATTTTTGTGGTACAAATTGAGCTAACCTTGACGTAATTTGGTACGCACATACTCATAATTTATATAATGTGGAAGGTGGGTCATTTTTACTTACAATAAGCAAAAATTATAATTAGTGCTAATAATATCTCAAGAAAAAATTAAACGCTTCGCACAAAGTTAATTAAATTGCCACAAAGGTCAATTTGGGTTTTATTTTGGATACCTAATTGCTTTTTCTTAACGCTTGGCGAACTAATCCATTTATATTCTCAAATTCAATCAATCAATAAATTTATTCAACCTGAAATTTAAAAAAATAATTCGGGAGAAATTAGAAATGTAACGAGATAATTTATGAGATTTTAATTCCGCTAAATACATTAATAACATTGAAATTTAATTTTTCCATAATTTTTTGAATTAATTTCAGTGGCACGTTCAAGGCAAAATTTTTGGATGATTTAACATGGTAGCGGAAGGAAAATGCAAGGTTTGGCTTTTTGTACATAAGTAAAAGATTATTTATCTTTCCTTTTAATGCAGTGATTAATTGTTCAAAACTAGAACGCGAAATAAAATTTCATATATTCTAATAATCTTAATAATAATATGTTTTCTATGTCATAAACTTCTTTACAAGACATTTCTGTTAAGATTTAATATCATTTCATGTTTGGTGCAAATGCGAAAGTTGTCTTCGTTACTATGATTATTAAATCAAGAATAAAAATTTTCTTTTAATCTTGTTTTTTTTGGCAAAATGACAGATTAATAGGCAACAAGTGTTTAGCGTGCGAGGCTATATATTCTTTTGAACAAATGTTATATGCTGAACTTGAACTTGATGAAAACCTGCACTTGAAAAAACGAAATTGTAATTTCCAATAATTATTAATATTATTCCATATTATTTTTGGTTTCGTGGTTTGAATTCAGTCAAAAGGTTAAGTTAATTTTTTTTAACACGGTTTAGTCCTTAGCTTTGAAGGACGCAAAATGACATTACACTTGGAAAACATATATTAAAAAATTCTTTAAACACCTTAAACTATAGCAGGGAAATGATTAAGAAATAATTTATTATAATTATTTAGTGATTCATATGAAGTGGACGTATGTACACCTTCAATGTAGTCATTTCAATTTTTTTTGAAACCACGAAACATAAAAGCTAATGAAAAAATTATTTTAATTAAAGTGTGCCACTTGCAAAAATTTTTTTCACTATTTCAGATAGAAAGAAGAAGAAATACTTCCGGAGTTGACCATACATAATATGAGTAAATATGATATTTTCTATTAAAACAAACAATGTACAATGCACTTTTTAACAAAAGTAAAAAAAATATTTTTAGTATAAAAAATTTTTAAAAGTTACCTTTGTATGAAAGCGCATTGTATATCAGCTTTAATTTGATAACCTACTTGCAACAAAACTTTGATAAGCCACTATTGTAACCATAGAGTATTTTTGTACTCCGAAGGGCCGAGCTGTGAAGTTGATATTCGAACACGAAATTTTCACCCTGCCGCTGCAAGCTACTGCGCTGCTGTGGTCAGAACTAATTAATTGTTTAATGAATAATAAATTTGCAATTAAAAAAAATTTGTTATGCTAGATTAACGATTATTGTAAGCTGACAATGTTTATGTAATGCAAATATACTGTCGGACTCCGGAATCATGCACCTTCAATTAAATCTGAATCATATTTTTATATTTACATCATCAGACGCAGAAATAATTTCCTTTTGTTGTGAAAAAATTTGAGAATAATTTCTTATAAATCTAATGTTATTTTTTGATAAGGAAAGGTGATGTATATCTATGTAATTGTTGTAATTAGGTATCTACATAAAACATTATATCAAAATTTTGTTCTCACATGAATATATTATAAAAATATTGCAATATTTTTATTTTCAGTTTCAAGGTTTGCAAATATTATAATTTATTAAAAATCGTATAAACAAACTCCGTTTGAAATTAAATTAAAGTTTAAAACAACATGAAACTTTGAAAAATCATACCAAAGTGACCAATTTTTTATTAAATTAACTGTTAAATAAAAATAAAAAAAAAACTATAAAACTGTTTTTCTTTGATTATAATTCAACTGCAATTGATCGTAATTACTTGATTTCCGTGATTAATTTTAATAAACAAATGTTGCAACTAACCGCGATTTACTTTATTTGATTTATTTGCAGATGTTATCGTAGCACCTCAATTAAAAATATTATCACAAGTTTAATCAAACAACTCATCGGTAAAATTAAAAAAAAAGTTTTCCGGTATGTATATAGCACTGATCAGGAAGGAAACACCACGACAGATAGTAAAAGTAAAACTAGCATATTATCTGAAGTAACCAGCTACTACTTCAGTTGCATGGACATTTTCCCTTCCACCTGTTGATTGTTACCTTACAAATTAATAAGGTAAATGATAAATATAAACATATACCATTAGGTTGGTTTAAGTGTAAAATTTAAATTGTACCTACACGTGGAAATCATGGAATATTTATAATTCGAGTTAATAAACGTCTTTAACATACCAGGATAATCCAAATGGATTATTTTAATTATTACACGGTTTGGTTACATAATAATCTACGCTTAGTTAATTCTTTTTAAATAGTTAAAAACACAGAGAAATTATTTTAGTATTTTCACAAAAATTATTATTACGTCTAGTTATTAGAATAATTGAATTTCTCCAAGAATATTGACACGATTTATGTTGACGTCGTACCTATAAAATTAATTAAACAGTTTAATTTTCTTTCAAGACCATCTCGTTATAATTATTTTACCTAATTATCTCTAATGAATGGACATAACAGCGTAAATAATTGTAGCATTTTAAGTCATTTCAGAAAACTTAAACGACACAAATAAGTCAAGGTGCTGGCTTTTAATTTATTTTCTTAAATATTTTATTTTTGCAAAATAAAAGAACTTTGTGCAATATTTTTAAGGTTGTGCTTGTCGCAAAATAAAGACGAAACTGTAGTTATTAATCATCTTATTTCATATTCATACGTGCTTTAGCCATGTAATAAAACATTAAAATTTAGAAAGAAAAGCAATAAAGGGAACGTGAGAGTTTGCTTAAAAGTTTTAAACAATTTTGAAATCATTTTGTCACATTTAAATACATGACCTTTCTACGTATGTGTGATTTTCCTTATTAAACACTCCATTCATAGTATTTTTCTATTTATCTATTTACAATAATAATTATTGTCATTGTGATTTTTAAACTTGGCAATTATATAGTTATGGTGCGATGCCAAATTTTCCGCATGAAATTTCTTTAACTTCTCCAAGTAGCAGTCTGTGCAATGATTTTTTTAATTTGGATTGAATTTAATGCAATAAATACACAAGATTGATATGCTTTTTATAATTAACTTACCCATTAGTGGGTAAGTTAATTACCATAGCCAAGATAATTAGACAGTTGCACTTTCGCAAGATGGTTCAGTAAGGCTCAATAAATTCATTGAAATTGAATGAGTACATTTAGTTTAATTAGTATAATGGTAAGAATGCCAAAAATTTTAAGTCAAAATGCTAGTAAAACAAAGTTTTGAAAGTAAAAAAATAAAAATAATCCAAATTTAATTTCTAAAAGCGTCATTCTCTAATATATTTTTTATATTATTCGATAAAAAAACTTTTTAAATGTGGAATAGCAATAGTTTAAGATGACGTCTGTATTTCTTAACAACAATGTACTATCTATGTCGTAAGCGATAATTTAAATATAAATTTTATTATCGTAAAATTGATAAATGACCCCTTGGTAACTTACAAATAATGGTATTTAACACAACAACATCAGTAGCGTTCTCAATTTTTTTTTACAAAGCCCCTTCTTCATATAAAATAAAATTTCTATAGAAAAAATTTCCACAGAGATGCCAAAACGTTCAGATTGGATTGGAACCATCAATGTAACTTTATCCATTGAAATTAATTTTTGCATGATCAAATTTGGCAATTTAAAGGCTGCCACTTAATGTTGATAAATATTACATGGCTAATTTTGATAAGTTAACGACCATGAAGCTATAAGGTACCATAACACATATCAACAGGGTTTGAATGAACTTTTCACACCTCTGCGATATAAATGAGATTCTTTTTAACTTCCCAGTGGATTTATCAAATTTTGCTAATTTACGAAGATATTGGGAGAGAAGCTCCCCCCTCTTCCCCCATGGGGGTCCCTGGCTCTGACAATCAATTTATTACATACATTTTATGTATATATTTTGCATACTCTAATGCGTGAAAACCCTTAAATATTCTGAAAGAGCAAATTTTAAGCTTTCTTATGAGGTGAGAATAAATAAAATCGGCCCAACGGTTACTTCACAATTTAATTTTGAAAATCCGATATCCGGCGTTTGTAACAATTTACACAAGGATTTTCACTGCCCCTGACATTAGCAAATCTCGGATCCCAGCCTTCGAATTTCGTCATTTTTCGAGTTCCGTGCTCTCCAGAGGATGTTTTTGAGTTGGCGGAGAGTCAGTTTTGACAAGCGCAAGCACGGCAAATCTCGGATCTATCACCTTTGAAATTGTAATTTTCGAATTTTGTTATTTTCGAAAAACTACTGAATATTCTGCAAATTTTATTATTTATATTTACTATATAATAGTCCTACCACTCAGTGCAAAAATTTCGACGTAATTCGGAAGCGTAGAACTTGGACGGTCCCCAATTTACAATTTATTATTTGCATAATAAAAAAAATTCTGGAAAAGTTTGAACTTAATCCTGTTTGTAGTTATCGAGAAAAAAATGTTATCTCCACAATCACAAATGTGAGATTTACAAAAATTCGCCAAAATATATTAATGAAAGTCGTACAAATTATAGTGTGTATTTCAAAAAAGTTCTATTTTTAGTTTCTGAAAAATTAAATTTTTATTCTAAAAAATTGTATCAAATCTTGATAGCTATCAAGAAAAGTTTTTTAAAATGGGTAGAAAATAGTTTAACTGACCAAACCTTTTTAAATGAATAAAATTTAGAACTAAATTATTAAAGGGCAGAGTCCCCACCACAGCTTACTCCCACCTCTCTTAACAACCTTATAAGTAGATATTTTGGAGTCTGTCGATTCATGCGCAAGGGGAGTTCACATTCCTCCCACGGCGCATGTTTACAGCCAAGGCCAGGTAATGGTAATTCCATTCCCTTTCCGGCAGCCAATACTTGAGTACGTGAATCAAATTTCCATCAGGACCAAAGGGGGGGCACCGAAAAATCGACAACGGCTCTAATCGGTGTCGATTCTATATCCCCCCCCCCCAATGGCCCAGGAAGCGAGATGACGGGCGCGCCACTGGGAGCCTTTTCTCGGAGAGACTGATTCTCCTCTGACGAGAGACTGGACCTCGCCTTGCCCTTACCAGCCTCGCGCTTCTGAAGACAGTCGATAAGCTTTACGGCCAATCTCTATCCTCATAGGCAACTTCTATCCTTCTGCCATTGGGTCCCGCCATGTTTTTGGACCCATTCCGCACGCCACGACTCGCATTGTCAGCGACCTTCGCGATGGGGCTCATGTAACCCAATCACAATCTTCGGATCGTAAATGTGTCGTCGTCTAGGGATTCCGGGATGTCGCTCATGTAGAGGTTGAAGAGAGGGTTGCCCAGAATTGACCCCTGAAGGGACGCCAGAGGTGATGCTTCGGGCAGTTGAGCGGGTGCCTTTCACTTTCACACGGAAGTGTCTGGAATCGAGGTAGGAGGAGATGAGCTGCGTGAGTGCCGGCTGTATGTTGGCCTGTAAGTAACATTTTGTAGAGGAGACCTTGGTGCCAGACTTTATTAAAAGCCTTCGATACGTCTAACAGTACTAAACCTGTGAATTCGTGCTTGTTGAAACCTAGGGTAATATTGTTCGTCCTGGAGGACTTCTCTGTCGAACATTTCTTGTTTGAGGCGGCTCGCTATGATCCTTTCGGCAACTTTCTCCAAGACCGGCAAAAAGCTGATGGGACGATATGACTCTGGGGTTTCCTGGGGTCTTGGCCTGGTTTCGGAATGACGATGACGTCGGCCATTTTTCATACCTGGGGGTATTATCTGAAACGGAGAGTAGCTTTAATGATACCTGTGAGGGCTGCTATCGCTTTTCGAGGAAGTTTTTTCATGGCTCGATTTGGGATTCCGTCTGGGCCTGAGGCTTTTCGGTTCTTCAAGGATATAATAACCCCAAAGACTTCGGCCGTGGAGGTTGGGTCGATGAAGGTCGGGTCGTCAGTGGGCAGATTTCGTTGGATGTAGTCGTGGACCATCTCGATGTGGTTTGGGTTGCACTGGCCTTCGAGGTTTTCGGCGAAGGTTTCCGCCTTCTCCGCGTCGCTCTTGGCCAGGGTGCCGTTCAGTCGGGTGAGGTCTTCTGGTTCTTGGGTTTCTGAAGGGCCTGGGCCATCTTCCAAGCGGATTGATCCTCAAAGTTGAGAGATTGGATCTTGGAAGTCCATTCCTGGTCACGATGTACCTTCAATCCGTCGGTGACCCTCTCCTTGAGAAGGTTGTACCGTCTATTGTCGTCTGGGTGGAGGAAGTTCTGCGCTTGTTTCCTCGCGCGCCGCTTCTCCTGGATTTCCCTTCACCATAATTCGGTTGCTGTGACCCATGTAGCGCACACTCACCGTCAATAGAATGGTCTTTTAAAGCTAACATGAAAGTAAACTTGTAAAAATATCAAAAAGTCGATTTTCAAAATTAAATTGTGGACTAACCGTTTGGCCAATTTTATTTATGCTCACCTCGTAAGAATTAAATTTTGTTATTTCAGAATATTTAAAGATATTCTTTCCAACTTTTGAAAGAAAAGCTCGTAAAATATCGACAGTAATCGATATTTTTATTTTGTTTGTGCATTTTTACGATTTTATGTTCTTTATTTTCGGACCCTTCTAGCCATTGGACCGGCGGCACTTGCCTAATGCGCATAATGGTAAAATAGACCCTGATTAGAACCCATCAGTCGGTTTAATGATAACAACTTAAGCTGAGTAACTCGATTGGTGTAGAACGCGATCGATCGCCATCTTTTTTAGGTTGGTAAAAAATTGTTAACTAATCAGAGTGTGGTTGCAAGAGAAGGCGAGACAGAGAAATAAACAGAAAGGCAAAGTTTTGTACATATTTTATACATTACGTATAAATTTTGCCTTTTCATCTTTCTGTAACTACAGTAACCACGCTCTGATTGGTCAACTTACCGACCCAAAGAATGTTTTGATTGGTCGACTAATTTTTACCAACTTTAACATAATAAAATATAGTAATCAATCGAGATGTGTATCAATCGAATTGCACATCAATCGAGCTCCACTGTATTCATTAATTAGAATAAACATAAAAATAGTAATAGTAAATACAAAATTTGCACATCCTACCTTCTTCTTCTATGAATGATACTAATTTAAATTGCCACTGTCAAGTTACGTTAAGATTATAAAAATCTGGCGTATGTAACTGTAAAGAGAAATCTGAGAATTTTAGAAAATCTTACGAAATCCTTATCTTAGGAAACCCAAAAACATCATATATGAAATACGAAATCCGAGAAAATGTAGAAGATCTTTGGAAATGCAAGGAAATCCAAGAAAACAAAATAATCTCATAATATTAAGAGAACTATAACTGAGAGTTTTTGCTTTCGTATTTTCTTTTTCAACTTTTTCGAAAGAAAATAAGAAAGCAATCCAGGAGAAAACCCAGGAAAATTTTTCAAAAATCTTGTACAATGAGTAATTTGAAGTAAGTAAATACTTTCTCTATGTAATCACTAGGTTTTTATAATATAAACTGCCAAAAATTAAAAAAAACTCGGCTGTACAAGGAGTGCGGTCCTAGAGGGGAGTTTCCCCCCAATGTCTGTGAAAATTAGGTAAAACTTCTCTTGGAATCGTCTCTGGATACAAGTAAGGGGGCGTCCATTAATTACGTGAGGTCAAATTGGGGGAGAAGGGGTCCGGCAAAATCTCACCAAATCTCACCAAGGGGGAGGGGGGGATCAACGAAAATCTCACGTCAACTTTTTAATTCAGAAAACATACATTTATTATAACAGCGATAACATTTTATATTACAAATTCAATCCCGGTTATTATAGACAATCTTATTAAATATAAAATTAATATATATATTTAACTATTTATATATTGTCATGTTTCAAATCAGCTCCAATATTTTTGAGTTTGTGTTTAGAAAGAATTAGTTTTGTTTTAAATTTTTTGTTTTAAAATTTGTATAAATTATGTAGGGGGTTGTTTATTTTAATTATGTTTGTAAATTGTTTTTGTTTCATCCTGTAGAAGTTGTATTTTATTTTAAATTTGTTTATGTTGGTAATTGTTTAATGTAAAAATTTGCTTTTGGTGCCAACTGTGAAGCCGTGAAGACGCATAAGGCGTTTAATTAATTTAATAAAGTTAAAAATTTTGGATATAAATTGAAAATAAATTGAGAAAATATAAAAAAAATCGTTTTATTGAGATTTTTGGAAATTATATTTACAAGGACGGATTAATCAGTTGACAAGAAAATTTGCTACGGTGATAAAAGAATCACGTGTATTCAGATTTTGTATTTTGAAAGAAAATTTAATTTAATGGGAAAATTTTAATTTTATATTTTATTGGATAAATTTTGGAAATTTATATAAAAAATTCATAGCATCTTTATTGGCGCCCAAAGTGAGTGGCAAGGTAACATTTTTTTAATACCGACTTACATAAAAGAAAAACTTATTTAATATTGAACCGACTATGAACCCTGAGAGTAAATAAATTAATTAAAATGGAAGGCACTACAACAATATTAAATAAATTCATGCAAGGGATCATCAACGAACTGAGAGCAATGGAAGAAAGATCAAATAAAAATAGAGAAGAAGAATTGAATGAGCTTGAAAATTTAATCGTAATAGCTAACAATAAGATCGATGAAGTAAGAGATGAATTATCAACAAAAATCGCACAACAAGAAATAAATTTAAATAAATCTGTCAACGAGGTCAAAGATGAGCTGACGTCAGATATAAATGAAGTAAATACTAAAACAAAAAACAATGAAATAGAAATTGAAAAATTAAAAAACGTTTACGCTGAAGATATAAAAGAGATTAATGACAAGTTTGTGGATGTTTCAATAAATGAAGAAAGAGTAAATGAAACCAAAATACAAAATGGACAGCTAGACAAGACTGTAAAAACCAGAATGATGCAAAATATTAAGAGGAAGATGTTTAAAAGCAAAAAAACCAGAACTCAGACATAAACAAATAAAATTTCGACCAAAAGAAAAAATTTTAACTGGAAATAAAAAAGACAAAATTAGAACCAGGAAAATAAGATTTGGATACAGAAGAAAGATTGACACAATTAAAAGGGAAAAATTTGGAGTAAAAAGAAAGTTTGGCAAGAAAAATAATAAACAACATGGACAAAATAAAAACAAGAAATTCGTGAACGAGATGAAGAGCAATGCGATACATCGGCCACTTCCCAAGCGTCAGACAAGTGCTAAGAAAATGGTCATGTGGAAATATTTTCGATGGAGATGAATACAATGGATGACGGATGACAAGAGTAAAAAGAAAAAGAAAAATTAGTGATTGTTGAAAATATTTGATAATTATTTGAATATAAAAATTTGAGTTTATGATAAATTAATGGTAAAATTTTGTTTTGTTTCAATGTAATATTTTATTTTAAAATTTGATTATAAGGTTTGAAACATGCGTAACATTTTTATAATTAAATACATGTAAAGTATTGCTAATTAACAAAATGTTAGGGGGCAGATGTCATGTTTCAAATCAGCTCCAATATTTTTGAGTTTGTGTTTAGAAAGAATTAGTTTTGTTTTAAATTTTTTGTTTTAAAATTTGTATAAATTATGTAGGGGGTTGTTTATTTTAATTATGTTTGTAAATTGTTTTTGTTTCATCCTGTAGAAGTTGTATTTTATTTTAAATTTGTTTATGTTGGTAATTGTTTAATGTAAAAATTTGCTTTTGGTGCCAACTGTGAAGCCGTGAAGACGCATAAGGCGTTTAATTAATTTAATAAAGTTAAAAATTTTGGATATAAATTGAAAATAAATTGAGAAAATATAAAAAAAATCGTTTTATTGAGATTTTTGGAAATTATATTTACAAGGACGGATTAATCAGTTGACAAGAAAATTTGCTACGGTGATAAAAGAATCACGTGTATTCAGATTTTGTATTTTGAAAGAAAATTTAATTTAATGGGAAAATTTTAATTTTATATTTTATTGGATAAATTTTGGAAATTTATATAAAAAATTCATAGCATCTTTATTGGCGCCCAAAGTGAGTGGCAAGGTAACATTTTTTTAATACCGACTTACATAAAAGAAAAACTTATTTAATATTGAACCGACTATGAACCCTGAGAGTAAATAAATTAATTAAAATGGAAGGCACTACAACAATATTAAATAAATTCATGCAAGGGATCATCAACGAACTGAGAGCAATGGAAGAAAGATCAAATAAAAATAGAGAAGAAGAATTGAATGAGCTTGAAAATTTAATCGTAATAGCTAACAATAAGATCGATGAAGTAAGAGATGAATTATCAACAAAAATCGCACAACAAGAAATAAATTTAAATAAATCTGTCAACGAGGTCAAAGATGAGCTGACGTCAGATATAAATGAAGTAAATACTAAAACAAAAAACAATGAAATAGAAATTGAAAAATTAAAAAACGTTTACGCTGAAGATATAAAAGAGATTAATGACAAGTTTGTGGATGTTTCAATAAATGAAGAAAGAGTAAATGAAACCAAAATACAAAATGGACAGCTAGACAAGACTGTAAAAACCAGAATGATGCAAAATATTAAGAGGAAGATGTTTAAAAGCAAAAAAACCAGAACTCAGACATAAACAAATAAAATTTCGACCAAAAGAAAAAATTTTAACTGGAAATAAAAAAGACAAAATTAGAACCAGGAAAATAAGATTTGGATACAGAAGAAAGATTGACACAATTAAAAGGGAAAAATTTGGAGTAAAAAGAAAGTTTGGCAAGAAAAATAATAAACAACATGGACAAAATAAAAACAAGAAATTCGTGAACGAGATGAAGAGCAATGCGATACATCGGCCACTTCCCAAGCGTCAGACAAGTGCTAAGAAAATGGTCATGTGGAAATATTTTCGATGGAGATGAATACAATGGATGACGGATGACAAGAGTAAAAAGAAAAAGAAAAATTAGTGATTGTTGAAAATATTTGATAATTATTTGAATATAAAAATTTGAGTTTATGATAAATTAATGGTAAAATTTTGTTTTGTTTCAATGTAATATTTTATTTTAAAATTTGATTATAAGGTTTGAAACATGCGTAACATTTTTATAATTAAATACATGTAAAGTATTGCTAATTAACAAAATGTTAGGGGGCAGATGTCATGTTTCAAATCAGCTCCAATATTTTTGAGTTTGTGTTTAGAAAGAATTAGTTTTGTTTTAAATTTTTTGTTTTAAAATTTGTATAAATTATGTAGGGGGTTGTTTATTTTAATTATGTTTGTAAATTGTTTTTGTTTCATCCTGTAGAAGTTGTATTTTATTTTAAATTTGTTTATGTTGGTAATTGTTTAATGTAAAAATTTGCTTTTGGTGCCAACTGTGAAGCCGTGAAGACGCATAAGGCGTTTAATTAATTTAATAAAGTTAAAAATTTTGGATATAAATTGAAAATAAATTGAGAAAATATAAAAAAAATCGTTTTATTGAGATTTTTGGAAATTATATTTACAAGGACGGATTAATCAGTTGACAAGAAAATTTGCTACGGTGATAAAAGAATCACGTGTATTCAGATTTTGTATTTTGAAAGAAAATTTAATTTAATGGGAAAATTTTAATTTTATATTTTATTGGATAAATTTTGGAAATTTATATAAAAAATTCATAGCAATATAGTTTATATATTTATTATATAGTAAATCTCACCGGAGGGGGGGGGTCCCACCAAATCTCACCAAGGGGGTGGGGGGGGGGTCTAAATTTACCATAAAACACCTCACGTAATTAATGGACGTCCCCTAATGTTAATAGTAATGTTTTACGTTTGTAGAAAAAACAATTATGTTTTATTCGGAGCAAGTCAACTTTTTGTGACTCACTTTTCAAACACTTTCTTTTATACCATAAAATTTTACCAAATTCTTACATTTGCTCTTATTGCAATAATGCAGATATTATTAATTCACAAAGAATTAAAAATTAAAAGGTTCTATTAAATAGAATAAAATATAGAGTTAAAGCGGGGGTTGGGCGGGGGGGATTACTCCCAGCTCAATGTAAGCGAAGTAGTAGTAGAATAATTGCATTTTACATTTCCTTTCCAAACCGTTTGAATTATTTTAAATATATAATAATTTCTTAAAGAAAATATTGAGAATGTGGCCCTTGCCGCCTGGAACTCGGAATATTGACAGTGAAATTTTGCCCCCCCCCCCCGTTAAATATTCAATAGTAAAAATTTACTAGGGAAGTGTTACCTAACGCAAATATATTATTAAAAATGTTACTTATCCTCAATGTATATTATTTAAAAAAAATTCAAATCATCTTGAAGTCGTAGTTTCAGTTAAAAAAATGATATAGGCAGGTACAAGAAATATATTAATAAAATCTAACGCAGAATAGCAATCTACTGTTTTCGCGAAGTCTGAAATAAATCGTTTACAAAATGTGCACCCTGTGTAGTACTCAATAGCCCAGATTGCGCACTAACCGATCTCTACCGTGACCTCTCAATTCTTTTTATATTGGTAGCTTATGGATTAACTTTTGTTTAAAATATCACTTTTGGAGAATTGTTTTTGAAGTTGTATAATATTAGATTTGTTTTTATTTTAGGATTTCTTTATATTTTACTAGATCAGCATTTGTTTTGTTTTTATACTTATTTCTTGTGATTGAATAGACTTCCCGTAGTACGCTATATTTTCAAGGTGATTTATTTTTTAATTATGGCGTAAGTAACTACCCTCCCCTCCCATGACCTATCTAAAACCAAGAAAATCCAGAAAAAACAGGTCAGCGTACGTTTTCGCTCGATTTATCTAATCCATGAACTTTGCCTGAATCCGCCCTTGGTGTTTCCACATCGTGGATATAAAGGTGTTCCTTATATTTCACTTACAGTGAAATTTAGCGTGCCCACTGTTGAGTATAAGGCGTTCGTATGCTTTGTCCGTATTGACATGTATTTATTTCTTCTAAACTATCTGTACACTGCTTATGGGTGCCCAAAACTGGTATTTTACAATGACTGAAAGACCTACCCTGAAGGGCTCATCATATTATGAAAACTTCATCATTCTTGCGCCGATGAACATAGAATTCATCATTTGATGAACAAATTCATAAATACAATGTTATTTTTCATAAATACTATGAATATTTCATCAATATAACGAATTTTGTTCATCGACGAAAAAATGATGAATTTTTCATGAACTATTTTTTCAGTGTAGTGGAATATAAAAGTTAGGATAATTATATTAGGTCAGAAAATTGTTTTTCCGCTTGCCAACATTATTTTTTACCAAACATTATTTTACTCTGGAATATCATTCTTTCAGTCATATCTATCCATCTCATGCATTGAATTCCAGAAATTCTGAATATTATAAAACTATGATTAATACATAACTAAAACTTGAAAATTAAATTTAAAAAAATAAAATCAATTAGCTATCCAGCCTATTAACTGTCTCAAAATGAATAATTCTTGTTTAAATTTTTTTTAAATAAAATAATGATGCTTAATTACTTTATTTATTCTTAATCCGATAATCATGGATAATTTAATGTAAATTTTTCATTATATAAGAAAAATTATTCACCATGTCTAACAAATATTTCAGTATTAGTATTAGTATTAGTAATCTGTTTCTAAAGTTTAATATTCACCAATTTAAAGAAAATGGGAAAAGCACGAAACAAGAAAAATATATGTACTACTGTTGCCATTCGATTTTATTTCGACTTCAATCTAATTGATGGTAAACCAGAAGTTTCTTTCAGATCGCACAAAGTTATTGTACACGAAGTAGAAAAATCCGAGAAAAGTGTCAAGGAACCCAAACAAGTTGAATTTTTCAACGATGTAAAATATCTCAGAAGTTTAGAGCCCTTGGAATGGAAAAAACAAGATCACTATAGAGTTTTAAGTATATCAAATATGAGGTACGATGCTCCCGATGAAGCCATTAAATCTGGCTATAAATCAATGATACTTAAACATCACCCTGATAAACGTCCATCTACTGGTAAAAAAATTAAGGCGGATGAAGATTACTTTATGTGCATAACAATGGCTTATGAAACTTTGGGTAACCCAATCAAACGAAGAGCTTATGATTCCATTGATCCGAAATTCGATAATTCACTTCCAACAGTTGGTGATATTAAAAAGGATTTCTATAATATTTTAGACTATTATTTTCAACTCAATAGTCGATGGTCCGAAAAGAAGCCTGTACCCGAATTTGGCGATGCTGATGCTTTGCGCGTTGATGTTGATAAGTTCTACTATTTTTGGTATAATTTTACATCGTGGCGAGAATATTCATACGAAGACGAAAAATATGAGAGTCAGTGCTCTGATCGGTATGAACGACGCGAATGCAAAAAAATTAATATGGCCACACGCCAACGCAGGAAAAAGGAAGAAATGATTCGAATTCGCAATTTAGTTGATATGGCATACGATAACGATCCTCGAATCGTAAAATTTAAACAAGAAGACAGAGATGAAAAGATTGCTGGCAAGGTAGCTAAACAAGTTGCTGCTCAAGCTAAAAAAGAAGCAGAAGAAAAATTAGTCGAAGAAAAGAAAGCAGCAAAGGCGCAATTGGAGGCAGCTGAACGTGCACAACTTGAATCCCAGCGTAACGAACGGGAAGCTCAAAAAAAGGCGTTAAAACGACAACGTAAGATGTTGAGAGATACGTGCAAGGCTAATAATTACTACACGCAAGACGAAAATGAGATTCTTGCCAACGTCCTGGCAGTTGACAGGGTGTGTCAACAATTTACTGTTCTCCAATTAAAAGACTTAAATATTAAGTTGCAAAGTAATGGGCCTGAAACGTTTTTGCAATCAGTTAAAAATTATACAGAGTAATAATTATTAAAAGCATTTGCATCAATGTAATAATTTTGTCGCTTTTTGTTTTATAAAAAATATTGAATAAAATAAATTTTACGTTCAGTTACATAATATTATGTTGGAGATAAAATTATTGCTAGAGTTCGGAAGTAAGAAGTATTTTCTTTCAGCAGGTTTATCTTTACCTGGTCCAAATGTAAAAAGTTGTATGTTTGGGTTAGTTATTAGTTATTTTGCTACTTTTGTAAAGGTCATACTGAGTCGAAAGATAGAAAGACTTTTTTTTCTAGAGAAAAGAACCCAAATATTCTGTTTTGGTTAATTTTTTTTGAAACGAAGAGTAAAATTCAGGATTTTTTTTTTTTTTTATTATAACATTATGTACATATTATCAATCAGAATAGTTAATTACATTCTATAGGATAATTTGCTGTCTTATCGTTGTGGGGGGTTCCGCCCAGCAGCTTTACCCGCAGTTATTTTCTTTTATGGCTGGTTCAATAGGTCACGAGGCCATTTTCGTTTCAATCTTCTATAGATGTTGTCTTCGAGAAGTTGGGCTATACTTGGATTTGGGTGATCCTCGAGTCTGGTGTGATGTTTTTCTGCTCGCTTTTGTATTTCTTCGTGGACATAAGCTATTCGAAGATCTGAATGCAGAGTGTGGTTGCTTATATACCATGGCGCATCTACCATCGCGCGAAGAGTTTTAGACTGGAACTTCTGGATGATATTGATATTTGACCTGCTGGAACATCCCCATAGTTCTAGGCCGTAAGTCCATATGGGCTTGATGATGGCTTTGTAAATCCGGATCTTGTTCTCCATAGACAGGGTAGACTTTCTTCCAATTAACCAGTACATTTTCTTTACTTTAATGTCCATTTCTTTCCGTTTCTTTGAAATGTGTACTTTCCATGTTAATCTACTGTCCAGGTGTAGCCCCAAATATCTAGCTTCTGTAGCGACTGGTATAATAGTGTCGTTAATATGGACTGGAGGACATAGACTGTGTCTTAAAGTAAAAGTAACATAAGAAGATTTTGCTTCATTAACCTTTATTCTCCACCTGTGCAGCCATTCCTGCAAAAGTAATAAATGTGTTTGGATGTTTTGTGATGCTGTAACAGGGTTTTCGTCCGTTGATATAATAGTAGTATCATCAGCAAATGTTGCTGTTTCCGTATTGTCTGTAACAGGTAAGTCAGAAGTAAAGAGCAAATACAGCAATGGACCAATAGCACTTCCTTGCGGAACTCCTGATCTTATAGGACAAATGCTTGAGACCTCCTCATCTTGTTGAACTTGAAACCAGCGATTTTCCAAATATGATTTCAATAGGTGAAAATAATGGTATGGCAGATTCTTTTTAATTTTATACAATAGACCTCTATGCCATACTTTATCGAAAGCCTGTTTGATGTCAAGGAAAACCGCCCCGCAGTATTTCTTCTCTTCCAAGCTTCTATATATGTTGTCTACAATTCGATGACACTGTTGGATGGTTGAGTGCTGTTTTCGAAAACCAAATTGATGTGCTGGTAAAAATTGTTCTAGAAGGTCTTCTTCGTTTATACGTTTTAATAAGAGCTTCTCCATTAGCTTTGATAAAAGTGGTAGCAAACTAATTGGTCGATAAGAACTTGCTTCTGTTGGGGGTTTTCCAGGCTTCAAAATTAAAATTATTTTGGCGAATTTGAGTTGTATTGGCCAGTGTGCTAGTCTCAGGATCGAGTTGTATAGAATCGTGAGAAATTTTATTCCCAACCTAGGCATTTCGATCAGGATTTTTGCGGTTATAATGTCGTAACCGGGCGCTTTCTTTTTATTTAGCTTTTTGATTTCTTGCTCAACTTCATAAGAAGTAAATTTTTTTATGGGCAAAGACATTTGTAGCGGAGCTTGGAGGAAGTCATTAATTTCTTCATCCGGTTCATCAGAATAGGGTTTAAAAACTTCTTTTAGATGTTGAGAGAATAGTTCAGCTTTTTCGATGTTTGATCTAGCCCATGACGAGTCTGATTTTTGTAGTGGAGAAACAGTGGTTTGAGGTCTCTTAAAGCATTTTGTAGCCTTCCAAATAGTGTTATCTTTGACTGTAAGATTATCTAGGTAGTATTTAAATGTTTCATTTTTTGCTTCTTTTATTATTATTTTTAGATGATTTGCGATTCTGTTGTATTCTGTTTTATCTTGAGGGTGATTATAACGGTGCCATCTGGCTCTAGCTCTTCGTTTTTCGGCCAAGACTTGGCGTATTTTCATAGGTATGTTGTATTCCTTACATGCTTCTTTTACCAATGGAGTTGCTTTCCAACTAGCTTCCTGGATAGATGTTACAAAGTGATTAGTTGCCTCTTCTAATTCTTCGTTTGTTTTTATTGATAACTTTAAGTCTAGTTTTTGTTGAACATGTTCTTTAAATTGGTCCCAGTCTGTTCTTTTATTATAGAGTGATACTTTTTGTTGCTTTCTAATAACCAAATTACTAATAGTAAGTAGAACTGGAGTGTGGTCTGATGTTAGTTCTAAGCTTGATTGGACTTCCATGTAATTAGACGAAACTCCATTGGTTATGTAAAAGTCCAGTAAGTCTGGTAATTTGTTTGGATCACTAGGCCAGTATGTAGGTTCACCTGTAGATACAGTGAGATAGTTCTTATCGTTGATCATTTTGAGGAACTCTCTTCCTTTGGTGGTTATCAACCTGGATCCCCAATGTGTATGTTTTGCGTTGAAATCTCCACCTGCAATGAATTTATTGCCAAGTGAGTCAAAGAACGGTTTCAGATCTTCTTTTTTAATGTTATGCCTTGGTGGACAGTATATTGCTGCGATGTTTAATGATTTATTCAGCTTGTTTATTTGAATTGTAGTTGCTTGTAAGAAGTTGGTTTCATACTTGTTTAGTTCGTGGTGTATTAAAGTTTCTCTAATTAGTATGGCAGTTCCACCATGTGCTGTTCCGTCAGGATGATTAGTTGAATATATTTTGTATCTCGGAATTTTTATATAGGATCTTTCGGTAAAATGTGTTTCAGATATGAGTAGAATATCTATATTATTCGCTAGTAAAAATAATTCAGTTTCTTTAACTTTTGATGTTTGGAAGCCATTAGCATTCCATAGGGCAATTCTTAAAAAATTCGCCATTACTCTACCAGTCTGTTGATGACTGTGCTTAGTAATTTTATCACCATATTATTTTGTTGCATAAGTTGTTTGAACATTTCCTTAAACTCGTTAAGGAATGTTGTTAATTGCGTTTCTTCAGAATGGTTTGTTGTTCCTGGTAAATTATTTCTTAGTGTTTCTGAATACGTACTTTGGTGGTTTGAGTTAACATACGTTTGCGTATTCTTGGGTTGAGATGGTCGATTAGGGTGAGTTAAATTTACATTGTAGTACGTAGATGCGTTTTGTCTTCTTTGTTGTTGTTGTTGTTGTTGTTGTTGTTCCTGGTGTTGTTGGTCTCTTTTGTATTTGTCTTGCAAATTTCTGTATATTTGGCAACCTTTATAACTCGCGGGGTGAGGACCCTTGCATAAGTAACAAGTAGGCGGTATCTCCTTTGTTTTCGTGCAAGTTTTGGTGTCGTGTGGGCCTCCACATTTAACGCAGGCAAATGGACGATTGCAATAAGTTTTTGTGTGGTTAAACATCTGGCACCTTGTACATTGGACAATATCGGTGTTTCTCTTAGGCGGTTCTACTCGTATTACTCTATTTTGTAGATATCTAAGGTCATAAATGTTTTTATTCGTCTCTGATGGTTCGAGATCTACAAAAAATAATGGTAGTGGCTCCTTAGTTATTCGGTGTTGTACGTTGATGACGTTTCGTACAGGGTAACCTTTATTTTTTAATTCATCTTTTATTTCTGTTATTGGCGTTGTTTGATGTAGGTGTCTGATAACCACTCTATATGATTTTTCTTCTTTCAGTTGGTATGTGTGGTGAATGATGTTGTCATCTTTCATATGTCGAACTAACTTGCGGAAACTATCTACTGTTTTGGCATTGATCTTAATTACGTTGTTTGGAAGGGTTTTTGTTATGATTTGCTCTTGTTCTATTACGGAATTTAAATTTGTGATCATATCTTGGTAATTGATTACGCCATGCACAAAGATAGGAGGTGGTTTATCAATTTTTGGTTGTTGTAATTGTTCAACATTTGTTTCACTATTTGTAGGGTCATTATTTATAGATTGGAGTGGTAAATACCTGTTTGTTTGCATCACCGGTGGCAATTCGGCAATCGGACTGCTAACTCTTTTTCTCTTGTTATTTCCCATGACCTGCCATGCATGTGGGTTATTGGTTTCGGTAATTTCCATATCGGGTGTGGGGTTTAAAGTTAAATTAGGCCCATTTTGGGCATTGTTTTGTTCTGCGTCAGGGTTAACTGATGACATCTTGACCTATCTTTATATTATTACGAGTTAACCGCCCGAGGTACGGTTAACATCTACAAAATCAAAAGTATGACAAATTGTATATAATTTACAGATATAACTTGAGTTGTTTAACAATTAGAATTTTTAAATTTTTAATATTCAATAAAATAACTATATTGAATTTTATATATTTAAGTTTTTATCGCGCGATAACGGAGCACTTTAAAACACGTCTTAATCAATCTAATTGACTACGTTGACAAAATTCAGGATAAATATTTCTTTCCACCACACCCATTCGCCGCTACTGGAGCCGCAGACAAATATACTCACGTGACTTTACAGCTTATAATACAAATTATTATTCCATGTATATTTCAGTTTTAATTTAACTTTGTAAGATTTCGCATAGTTTAAAAGTCTCCGGAGAAAAACATAATGGCAACCGGCGATTTGATTAATTTCGACAGTGATTATTCAAAATATCGATCACCGTTTAGCACTCGCTATGCTAGCAAGGAGATGCAATATAATTTTAGCGACCAAAAGAAATTTTCCACCTGGAGACAACTATGGATTAATTTAGCAAAAGTTGAAAAGGTAAGGGAAACTTCCTATAATGTTTGTTTTTATAATATTATGGTACTTATATTAGTAAATGTTCTAAAACCGGAAGTTCATGCCACGATATCAAAATTTTTGTATAATATAATATTAGAACAAATCAATAAAGAAATTATTTTTATAATTACATTTATAACTTACAAATTAATTAATAAACTTATTTCATGACAAAAAGAGCATAGAAATTTTGAAGTTCTAAAGTAGGGTTAGCTCAGCGGCATGACATAACTGCAACAGGACCGTAATCAGGAACGTTTGTAACAAATTTAAAATTTCTAATTTTTGCAAAAAATAATCGGCATTATTTTAATTAATTTTCAAATATAACATTTTATTTTAAACCTATAATAACATCACTACAATGCGTGTTAAACTTTCTTCTTACTTCTTAAAGTTATAAAATTTGACACGTCGGTGGATTGGCACGTTCTTGGTTCGTACCTGTTGTCGATACTTCTTTTAAAAAATCACATCGACATTTTTCACGTGGCACGTACTTAAAAGTCACCGCAGCTGGATTATTTATATTTATTGAACCGCATCCAGGCGTTTCCAATTGTATTCCACAACAGGATTCTCTAAAAGAAATTGGCTAAATGAAAAGTTGGATTTTTTGTTTTAATTGTTGATTGCGATGAGTGTAACTTGAAAAATTTTAATGTGCGCAGCCTTGGTGGAGTGAATTCGACACCAGCCAACTCAGCGTCAAAGCAATTTGGCGCCAGGTAAACTGGACGTCTTCCATTATGTTTCGGATTTTTGAAAGGTTTAATGGAAAAAATTTGTTTTTGACAAGTAATGGAAAAAACTTGGCACTGAGTCAGCCAATGGATGATTTGCGTCAAAAATGTAAAAGGTAATTTACTTTTTATAGTTCTCGACTGCGCCAGGCAATATTATGCTTTTTCTATCGTTGTCGTAATAATTATTTGTTCCTAACTCTGCTGATCTTTGTATTATAATGTCTGGTGGTAACAGCCAATCAGAACGTGATTGTATGTTCCTATTATCACCCACTTCGAAATAGATGGCATTGTTTTCAATCAATATCTACAAGTTCAAAATAAGTTTCGAGCTACTACAAGCAAACGATTTGGTTATAATACATCTTTATCGCACAGGCAATGCGGAATACTGTGATCCGAAACGGAAATTAAAGTTTCAATTGTTTCTTGCCTAAACGGATTTGTTTGGTTGCCTTTGTTTCTGTTTGGTTTTACATTTGATAACGATTCCGCATCATTTTTATCTGCAATTATTAATTGTTATGATTTTGGTGTGCACGACGAAATACCTACTTTTGTATATTTCTTGAACCGACTGATCGTTCTTTAAATTCATATGCGATGATTCGATGTTTTTTTTATTTTGTTTATATTCTTTGTGGGTAGCATAGTAATTTTCCAACGGGGTTTCGCTAGCACATTCTATCAAGGTAGGCAATTTTTGACAGCAATATTTATTGGGAGCGTAGTGATATTCTAAAATATGTGGTTTATAAAAAATGATTTTACTAATTACGGCTTCGGCTGAGCATGTGCATACGCCGCGCCGTAACGAACTCAGCTTTACCTAGCGACGTTCCTCTAAGGGCTTCTTGATTCATTTGAATTTCTTTACAACCGCAACAGTTGTCTGTTGAAATAATGGGGGCAACCGTAGCGATGTGCTCGTGAACTTTCCCACAACGAGAACAAAAGCAATTATAGGAGTGTTGTACTTTCTGCATATGGTCTGGATTAATCGGAGCACTTTTGTGTCTGTGTTGAGTACAACAAACGTTTACATTTTCGTTCTGTTCTGTGCAAACTGCGTAGTCGGGATTACTTATTGTTGATTCTCTTTGTTTGGACACGGTTCGTACTGAAGTTGAAACTGTTCTAGAATTCTGAGGAACAACTTCAATTGCGCTATCTCGATTTATAGAATAATTCGATGTCTTCGATTTGTTCATCTCTGATTGCCTTAAATTACTACTCTGACCAGCCATGTAACTGATATAAAGTAAAAGATGAAATATTTTACCCAAAACTAAACTTAACACTCGTACCAGTTGTTTGAACATATTGACGAATTGAGTATGGGAGTAACGTCTCTCGAGACATGAAAAGTACCTCCATGGCTTATCGGAGCGGAACTATTATTGTACATTCTTTTCTTGCAATTTTCTCTTCCGCAATTAACTTTTTGCGTAATGGGTTCCGATTTTTCCGAATACGGACTAGTGCTTACTTCTTTGACAAACGTTTCTTCCATTACTATTATTGATGGAACTGGTGGTGGAGTCTCTGTAGTTGAGCATTCGGAAGTTTTGTACGATTCACTTTCAAAAAGCTGTGGTTGTTTATTTTGTAACCACCTAAGGTTTGCATTATTAATAAATTTATATTTATGGTATTGTTACTTTCTTACTTGAAAATATTTATCATGTCCAGTAAAAAGACCAGTCCCGTTATGACGTATATTGATAAAGTCCACAAGTATAGAGCTGTACTGGAATAAAAATGGAGTTGGGCTATTAAGAATCCCGCACATAGAAAAAAAGATAAAAATGCCAAAAATGCAAAGGCTATCCATGTTGTCCAAAGCATGGGCTTCTGTAAGCTTGTTACTGCGATATCGACTAACGTTATGAAGAAGAAACTGACGGATGCAAGTATGAGGAGTATCTTTAATACTGAAATTGTGAATCTAAGATTTATTACCAGACTGATAGCTGTCACCATACATATTGCACACAATAACTGAAAGGAGCGACTTTAATTCGGATATTGCTCATAAAATATCTTACCCATTGCAATATTCTGATGGGATTATAAAGTACACGTTCTTGGTTGGAATAATAATTTGCCATTATCAGAAGTAACTGTCAGGATTTGTGACATGTTTATGTGTCAGTATTTCTACAATTTTGAATCTGGTTCACTATGAAGCAGAATCTAATTGAACTTCTTCTTTAGGTGAGGGGAACACTTGTTTTTTTTTAAATAAACGAAAATTTTTAAAACTTAAGTTATTTACTAGTTTATTATATACAAATTACAACTTAATAATTACATTTTAATTTTAAAATATCGGACGGCATTCTTGATAAGCATGTAAGCCTGACTTACAGTAGGTATTTCATATTTTCTTAATATTAAAAATTAAATGCTTAAAATATAATGGACACTCTTATACATATTAGTTTAATATAATATTAAAAATAGGTAATTTACAAACTTTTTACATCATGACATTGGCTTAAAACTGATACTGGTGTGAAGGAATTTCAAAAATCCTCCTGCCTTTTAAACGTAACAATCGCGTCTACTATGAAAACTAAGACATTTAAGAATGTGGTAACTAAAGAAATCGTTAGCATGTTTAATAAATAACGTGAAGGATGAAAGAAGTGATCTTTCGTGAGGTCTGATTTGTCAGCTGTGAACAGTATTCCCGTGGTTAAATATAAAGCCGCGTTCACCATCGAAAACACAAAAGTCGTTTTATAGCCGACTCTGTCTTTTAGTATTTTTGAAATAAAAAGACATAGATTGATCACCATACTTCCAGCGTATGCTGTATACATAATTCCCACGTGATGGAGATGAGTTGTACCCATTCCTGTCGTTTGAACCGGATCGAAAATGAAACCTACGGAAACTGCGGCCAAAATCTGAAAAATAATATAAAAGAAAATTATTGGCTAGGATACATACAAAGCTATTAGATAAATAAACCAAATAAACAGTCAAATTTTAGATTAGTTACCGTTGTCTGATTGGCTACTTGGTTTATTTATCTAAAAGATTTTTATATCTTACAGATATCTTGGGATGAAGGAATAAAATAACTAAGCTCGCACACTTTATTTCTAAGTGCTCTGATACAATTTTGGTATTTTTAATAAGGGATTATTTGAAAGGACTAATAAATGATCAATAGGCAAGAAATCATAATAGCGAATACAAACAGCAAAAACAGTCTAAAGGGACACGATAAGGACTACAGAGAGGAATGAGATAAGAGGGCAGCTTTTGAAGATGATGATGTTTGGAATTTTATCAGAGAGAAATCAAAGAAGATACAATGTTGAAGTTTTTGCACTGCAGGACACTAAATCTTTTTTCCGGAGATTATCGGAAAGTATACAGGAATTATGAACAAACAAATGAAAATAAACAATAATTTATTGAGTTTACCACAGAGAGAGGAATGATGACGAACGAAATTCCCCAACAGAAGGACATTATATAAAATATTCCCTTTCAGAAATATGAAACGGAAGTAAATCTTACTGTTAAAATTAAAAATATTGGTTCTAACCTCAAAGTGAAAGAATATACATATCATAGCAATCAGGGGGTAAATATCCAAGTAAATTTGTGTACATAAAACTTAGAATTCCAATGATTTCTATAAATTTTAGTGATTTCCAGAAAATCGAAAAAAATTCCATAAAATTTCAGGGATTTCCAAAGAATTCAAATTTAAGTGATTACCAAAATTTTCAATGTTTTCCAGAGAATTCTAGCGATTTTTAAAAATTTACAAAGGACCCCAAAGATTTCCAACAAATTCTAGGGATTTCTAAGAAATTGTAATGATTACCAAGAACTCTGGATACTTTAAATTTTTTTTAAAGATTTCCATAGAATTTAAAGATTTCCAAGAATTCCAATAAATTCCAAAGAATTTCATGATTTACAAGGAATAATTATAATGATTTTCTAAGAATTTCAATGATATTCAACGAATTTCTGTGACTTCCACGGAATTCTTATGATATCCAAGATTTCTATTTATTTTTAAAGAAGTCCATTGATAGCAAAGGAATTTCAGGGAATTTAAAAGAATTCAAGTGATTTCCAAGGAATTTTAGAGATTTCCAAGGAATTTTAGAGATTTCCAACCAGTTCTAATTCAAGTCATTTCCAAAAATTCCAATGATTTTTAAAGAATATTAATAATTTCCAAGGTATTCCAATGACATCTAAAGAATTCCAATTATATTTAAAAATTTCTATTATTTCAAAAGAATTCCTGTGAATTTTAAAGATTTCCAAAGAATTTTAGTGAATTTCAAAAAATTCCGGTGATTTCCAAGAAGATATCCAAAGAATTCTAATCATTTCCAAGGAATTCCAGTAATTCCTACAGAACTTCAAAGAATTCCCATGGTTTTCAAGAAGTCCAACTATTTTCCAGATATTCCAGTGATTTCTAAAGAATTCCATTAATATCCAATGAATTCCAGTTAATTCCGAAAATTTCAGTGATTTATATGAAATTCCAGTGATTACCTAAGAATTCTAATTCATTTAATTTATGATAATAATTTTATTAATGAATTTTAATTCAAGAGTTTTCAAAAATTTGAATGTTGTCCAAAGAATTTTAGTGATTTCCAAGGTATTTCAGTGATTTTCAAGGAATTCCAGATATTTTCCAAAGAATTCTGTTGCAAGGGATTTTCAAAAATTCCAATGATTTTCAAAGAAGTCTAATGATTTCCAAGGTATTCCAGATTTCCAAGGTATTCCAGATTGCCAAGGAATACCAGTGATTTTCAAGGAATTCTAATGATATACAAAAATTACAATTATTTCTAAAGAATTCCAGGGATTTTCAAAGATTTCCAAAATTTTTAATGATTCTTAAAGAATTCTAGAGATTTCTAAAGAATTCTAGTGATTTTCAAAAATTGTGATGATTTCCAAAGAGTTCTAGTAATTTTCAAGGAATTCCAGTGATTCCCAAATAAATCCTGTGATTTCCAAGGAACCCCAGTCATTTTCAAGGGGATTTCCAAATAATTCCAATGATTTCTAAAGAATTTTAGTGATTTTTAGGGAAATCTAAAGATATCCACTAATTTTCTAAAAATTCTAGAAATTAAAAAAAAATTTAAACAGTGATTTCAGAGAAATTTCAAAGATTTCCAATGATTTCCGAGCTATTTTAAAAATTTCTTAGATGTTCAACGATTTCCCAGGAATTCCGTGATTTTTGGAGATTTCCAATGAATTTTTGAGATTTCCAAGGTTTTCCACGATTTTGCAAGGATTTTAATGAATTTCAAAGATTTCCAAGAGAAAATTAGAAAAAGTGGCTAAAAACCGAAAGTTTCTTTTCCTATTTCCAAGAGAATTCCAACCACGTGTGCACAAAATTCTTGGAATATTTACTCCCTTGATAGCAATAAATAGTAAAAGATGGTAAAATTTTTTGATCTTAAAAAAGTTATGAGCACCGAAAAACAAAAAAGTACGGAATTAATTACCGATCAGAAGGAAAGTTTAGTGATCTATTTTCTTTACATTGTGGAAACGGATTTCCCTACGTTTCTGCCGCTTCAAAAAATTTTATGCTGCCATTAAAGGTTTTTCTGTTCGTAGAATGAATTAACTTAAAAATTTTGAAAACTTGAACCAACTAATTATTCTTTTTCTGAACAGAAAATAATTTGTTATGGCAACCTAAAATTTGTTGCAGCAGCAACAAGTCCAAAACTACCTAAGCGGACTGGCGGCAACTGAAGCATCTGACTACTCGCTGTGGAAGGCAACTAGAAAACTGAAAGGAGCGCAACAGTCAATTCCACCTATAAAAACCCCAACCCAAGAGTGGGCAAAAAACAACCAAGAAAAGGCAAACACCTTCGCCAATCATCTAGCTGAAGTATTTACCCCTTTCCAAGCAGAAGAGCCTAACGACGACGACAACATCAAAAAATTTCTAGATGTTCCCTTCCAAATGGAACTACCGGTTAGAGGTAGTATTCTACGGCTGTCCACCTTCAAAGTAGGAAAGAAAACCTATAAATATTCTGAAAGAGCACAATTTTAGCTTTCTTATGAGGTGAGGATGAATAAAATCGGCCCAACGGTTACTTCACAATTTAATTTTGAAAATCGACTTTTTATGGAAATTTTACATGTTTACCTTCATGTTAGCATTGAAAATCCATTCTATTGCTGGTACGTGTGCCCTGCCTGTGTCGTGGCAGTGCCAATTTAGGTGGGGATAGAGCGTGTTTAGTCAAGTTCATGCCGTTGGGATGATAACATCGTTGTAGTTCTGCATTTTCGAGTGCATTTGCGAAACGGTGGTTGTAACAATTCACACAGGGGTTGGGAAAACCGCCCGGAGCCGCCCGAAGGGCGAGCGAAGGGTAGGTTTTCCCTGCCCCTGACATTAGCTAATCTAGGATCCCAGCCTTCGAATTTCGTCATTTATTAGAGGCCCGTGCCCTACGGGGGATGTTTTTAATTATTTTAGTGCGTGTCAAAACGGCTCGGAGCGCTCGAAGCGAGGCGGAGCCGAGCGAGAGTTGGCGGAGAGTCGGTTTTGACATGCACAAACACGGCAATCTCGGATCCATGATTTTTGTTAATATTGGAAAAACTACTGGACCATCCGCAAATTTTATTATTTATATCTACTATATAGACCATTACCTACCACCCAGTGCAAAAATTTCGTCGAAATCTGTGACCGTAGTTTGCTGCCGGCCCCCGAACTACCAACAAAAAAGATCAAAAAAAGTGAGGTTAAAACCTATATCAAGGAACACCTGATTCTGAACAAATCTCCAGGTTTCGACCTCATAACAGCAAAAGTTCTGAAAGAACTACCCGATACGGCATTTAGATCTATCTCCACAATCTACAATTCTATTCTGAGACTGGGTTATTTTCCTGCACAATGGAAGTTAGCCCAAATAATTCTGATTCTTAAACCTGGAAAACCACCAACTGAAACTAACTCGTACAGACCCATCAGTCTGCTTCCAATCTTGTCAAAAATTTTTGAAAAACTTCTTCTGAAAAGAATGATGGCTTCAATAGAAAAAATGGAAATAATTCCTAAATACCAGTTTGGATTTCGCCACCAGCACGCAACAATTGAGCAAGTACACTGAATTGCAAATAAAATCAGACAAGACTTAGAGACAAAAACCTTTTGCTCAGCCGCATTTCTCGACATAACTCAGGCTTTCGATAAGGTGTGGCATGCCGGCCTGCTATTCAAAATCAAAAGGTATCTTCCACATAACTTCTACCCGGTACTGAAGTCGTACCTTTATAACAGACATTTCCTTGTGAAATGCCAGGACGAAATGTCGCGGCTTTTCGAGGTCAACTCTGGAGTTCCGCAGGGTAGCGTCTTGGGTCCAATGCTATTCCTGATTTACACGTCTGACTTACCAACAAATGCCAATACATTTATTGCAACTTTTGCCGACGACACTGCTATTCTGGCTTCCGATCGCGATGCGAATATTGCATCAGCCAACCTACAGGCCCACCTGAACGACACTGAAATCTGGTTGAGGAAATGGCGAATTAAGGCTAACACACAAAAGTCGGTGCATGTGACATTCACAACCAGGAGAGACGCATGTCCTTCCGTCAAGCTAAATGGAAGGATAATTATTCCCCAAAAAGAAGATGTAAAATACCTCGGTGTACATCTTGATCAACGTCTGACCTGGGGTAAACATATATGGAGTAAGAGACTACAACTGGGACACTCCCTCCGGAAGCACATGTGGTTGTTGGGACGCAACTCGCAACTTTCACTGGAAAACAAGGTTCTCATATATAAAGTCATAATGAAACCAATTTGGACATATGGCATCCAGCTTTGGGGAGCGGCCAGCAATTCCAACATCGCTAAGATCCAGCGGTTCCAGTCGAAGGTCCTCAGGATAATCACTGATGCTCCCTGGTTTGTACCAAATCACGTGATCCATTGTGATCTTCAAATTCCTACCGTTGAGGAAAGTGTCCAATCGCTTAGCACTAGATATCAGGATCGTATTAGAGATCACCCCAACTCTCTTGCAGCGGATCTTCTCACCACCCACCGCACCAAAAGGCTAAAACGCCACGACCCTCTGGACCTTCCGCACCGTTTTAGCTAACGTTGCATACTAATCACCAATAACCTGTTAACTACCAAGGTGTGCACCAATGGGTGAGCACCTTCTATGTCATGTATTCATCCACTAATCGTATCTTTTACTTATTGTCTTTGACAGATTGTAAAATAAATAGAAATCAATAAAAAAAAAAAAAAAAAAAAAAGCAAAAAAGCTTTGTTGAAGCAATAGCTTCACACAGTATGGTACTGGTTTAAGCGTTGCTATTTCACTATAATCAAAACTTGATTATATGTATTATATGTATCAACTGAGAATTGACGAAACCTAGCAAGTAAGTTAGCCTTGGGAATTTTAATTTTGAAGAAAAATTGTATCTTGGAGGAATTTAAAATTTTTACTTCTAAACTGAGGTATTTGAATTTCTTCGCATATATTGCATCTAAACTGATTTAAATTACTGTCAACATTATTTTTATCGTTTCGAAACCATTTCAAATTTCACAAAGCTGTGGATGACGCAGCTCTCATAAGTCTTATTATTTATTTATTTGTTGATTTCAATAATTTAACATCGACCCACTCTCTTTGTTTCCTCATTATTTGATCAGATCGACGGTAAATTGGTAAATTACTGAATTTTCAAGCAAAAAGAAATTTTAGTTTTGGAAAATGAAAATATTCAACCGTTGTACTTACCAGTTCCAACACTTTTAGAGCAATTTGCCATTGTTTCAATATTTTGGCACGCAGCGGTGTTCGAGGTGGTTCTTCCACTTTTTCTTCCTTATTATTTTCCACTTCGCTCGACATAATTTTTTTGGGCACGTCGTAGTAAGATTCGCGAATAGCCACTTTGATTGCTCGTTTTGACTGTTTAAAATCCAAAATAAATTAAGCCACTCAATTCACATTAATGCCGCATCCCGCACGAGTGGTAACTGAAGATGTGAACTACGTGAACCTTTCTGTGACTGATATAATAATTGGACTTATTAGTTTAGTTAATTAACAATTTACTCCTACGAAATTTTACTTTTTTATAGGCCTGCTCACTTCTCGGTGATTCATTTATTAACATCTGTTTTATTGGATCTTTAATTGATGTTAAAGTGTACAATCTAGGAGTTATACTTGCATTTCCTAGATATTATATGATGAATAGATCTATTTTAATTAAGTGTAATTTAAAAAATTGTGTACCGGTATAAAAACGGATTATCTGCATATTACTCTGCACATTAATGTACATTTATCAAGATTCAGTTTTTAAGCAGTTGTTAACCTCTGCAAGATCTCGAAGAATTACAATAGTATTGAAAATATAAATTTCGTTGTTTATAATTAAATGTATTTATTTATTAAAACTATTTTTTATAACGATTATAAGAATTAAAGTTCTGTACAAATGTTGTTGGAAAACCTAGTAACACTTTTAATTATACGATTTCGTTTTGGTTATTTTGCACATCCATGATGGGAAAGCTCAGCGAGATGCAGTTTGTTTCAAATTGATGGGTTAGTTCATTTGGATCGTTTTGGTCCGGACGTTTTGTGGGTTCGTTGGGTTTGTTTGGTCCGTTTGGTTCGTTTGGTTTTCGGTTTTGTTTGCCATTTGACGCGTAAGATCGACAACCATAACAGCACCACAACAGGCGGTGGTAAAAGTTAAGGTAGTCGTTTGCTTATCAAAGTAATTGTATTCTCTGATATTAAATAGAGATATCAGTGAACAAACTATATTTAATATAGCACCTAGAAGCAGAAACGAAACTTCTAACAAATAATGTGTTGTGTCGAGAATATAAACGAAGATAAAAACGCAAGAGATCATTAAATAGCCGGTCACTGCTACTGAGAGCACTTCGCTCAATTGCTGATGGAATATCACACCCTGCAGGATCATCGCAAGTCCAATAAAACATAAAATCTAAATGCAATTAAAATAATTAGATTGTGTTTTGGTGATAACTTAACTTTAATAAAAACCTTGCTTTCTTTTCATAATATTAGGGAAATAAATATTTGTAAAACAGGTTATTAACAACACTTTTAGTCATCACCAGAGCTCGAACTTGAATTTTTCAGTTTTATTAGTATATCAAGTAGCATAATAATTCCAGTAATCACAGCGATGATTCCAATATTTTTAATTGCTTTCTTATTTAAAATCAATATGTTATCACTTGTGCCATCGCCTATATATATACTTCCAACAATTAAATTTAGAACGCACCCAGTAATTATCAACAGTTTTTCCAAAAGATCATGAGAATCGTCGATTATGTATGCGAGGATGAAAGCTAAACAGATTAGAAGATAAACGTAAATGGCGATAGTGCGCAAGATAAATTGTTTGGAATAGAGTCCATATTCAGTTTCTAATAAAATAACTGCAGCCAAACATAGTATCTAAACATAATAAATAAGTTTAATTTTATATAATTTCCCTATATTATTTTTTAATAAGGAAGTTCACCCAAGGTTGGCCAATAGCTTATCAGTTTAGCTACCCGTGGCTTATGTGCTATTTCCGAGCGCTTTTTTTAAATTTTGATACTTTTAACAATTTCATTTAAATGGAACGCAGGACTGACTTAATTTTTTTTAGTTAATTTTAAAAAGTAGCTTGCCCAACTCTGAGTTCACCTCCCCAGACCATAAAATTTCAAAATAAATCGTCAGGTACAAAAACGATGTTTTTAAAACTTTTGATCGTACGTACACAAGATCGATAGTTATTTAAATTCTTCAAGAATGTGTTTTATTTTCACTAAGCGCACTTAGCTAGCGTTTCTTACCTCGAAACGTATTGCACTTTTAGTTATGAGAAGAAAACAAAGATTTTATTAGAAGCCGGTTTGAAATGAATTAAAAGGTATAGAAGTTTTAATTTTTTACTGTTTTGTTTTAAAAAATTACAATTCTCTACTTTTCAGTATTTATATTTTAGAATACTTTACTCACCGCTTCCACAATTTTAAATAGAAATCCAACATTGCTTACTAAATCTTTTAAACTATTTCCCATTTTAATTTAAACTGTACGTCAGTTTTTGACGGAAATAAACATATGTTATGCAAGCTAGATTACTTGAAAATTATCGTCTTCGGTCGGTTGATCGAGTCACGTTTTTTTTATTATTGAACTTGCTCCGACAGAGTACATCTGCCGATGTAGTGTATTTACCGCACTAGTTCGGTAAAATATCAAATCCAATATAGATCTGTGGACTATGATTTTAAAATCAATAAAAATATTCAGTCTGGTCTGTTATCTGTCTTCTCAAAATCTAATCAATTTTTGTGTTTAACCACATAACTATATTTGTTTTTAAAAATTTTTTAAATTAAAAAAAAGTAGTAGTGTAAAAAATTTTTTATTGATGTACCTTACACATTACAAAAAAAAATTACGAATAAAAATAAATGATAACATTTCATCATGATATAGTGCGCAAAGTTGTTTTAAACATAGAGAACTAATTTTTAACTTAATTAACATTATGGTATATAAATTATTCTTTCTTGGACAATTCTAGTTTACACTTAAAGTAGGTACGAAATATTTTTTTTCTACATTTTGCTTCTAACAAAATGGAGCGCTGAAACAACGGTATCCAATAAGTAAACCCCCCCTAGTATCACACATAGTGATCCCAGTGCCAAACCAACCTGAAATTTAAATTAATTAAAATGTATATTTTCTGGAAAAATAATTTCTTTAATTTACCGATCTCTCAGAAGAAATGTGGATGTATTTGTGTTCAGGTTGATATCCATGCCAGTAATGTAAAGCTGTCGCACCTACTGCAATCCACATGAAAATTCCAATGAAATTCATGACGATGTCGGTAAATGTGCTAAAATATAACATTTAAATCATAAAATACCTTTAAGCTATTTTTTTTTCAAGTTTAATCTGTGTAAATTTCGGATGTCACGAAATTTAATCGATTAAATTATTTGACCCCAATGAGGAAAGTTTATGATTCACTTGTAAGATAATTATTACTCAGCCACGAGCGTCTTAAAGTTTTTAATAAGAGCAGTAATAAAGAAATATATTTACTTTTTATGGTCACCTGTTGCGAAGCAGTAGCTTACTAAAGAAACGATGGTATATATGAAATATCCCACGAAAACTCCAGACGCCAAAATTTCGGCATCAGGATTTTTTTCTTCATTTAAATTCCATGTTCCACCAACTCCCAAAAATTGTCCCGAATAGCCAGTTCGGTACAAAATTAAGATAATAAGATTGCAAACCTAGAAGAAATGGAAAGGTTTTAGTAAAATATGTTGCCAAATTTTGTTGGTATAATCATATAACGATGCTATGGATGGCGCAATACTTTCGTTCTTTATCAGCATTTTATTTGATGAGTGATTTGTTCGTTGATTAATAATTTACTATCTTTTCCAATATATTACAAATTTATTTTTAAACAATGAATTTGATAGTTATTAATAATATTTAGGAATTAAAAATTCACCCAAAGCGTGCTAAAATTAAAACTCTTATGCTGACAATGAGATAATTCTTAAATAAACTCGAGTGTTCCACTTATGAATGAATACATATATTTGGGCTCCATGTACAATTGATGCTATTCAAAGACTTACAATTTTAAATATCTTCACTATTATGCTTCCTACCGTTGCACAATTCGTCATTTTTACAAAATTTCACTTCACACTTCACTGTTTAATAAGGAACCTATTCAACAAGTTGATCGTTACAGGGCGTGATACACCTGTATGTTTGCTTCATATTTTGGTTATCAGTGGACGATAAAAAGATAAGTTATCATTCTATCTTATTTATTTGCTTTTATTTTTGTCGTTACTTCTATCCAAGTTTACTGCCGTATATACGCATTGATTAGACAAAGATGGAAAAATAGAACTTAACTTTTTTTTCCAGATTTTTTCGAATAATGTTTTTCGTGTTTATCAGAATATTATGAATCATAGGAATTTGTATTAATACGCGTTATTTTAGATTACATATATCGCATCACTAATTTTAATAAGCTCACATAGTATTATTTGAAATGTTTGAGTTTATGACTGCTATGTATTGCATTACAACATTTTTGTTCTACTTTTTTCCCGGTCCCCCAGAGTGAGTTACACTCTGGTTTCCACAAAGCATCAATGTCGAAACGAATGCAGGTAGCACTAATATTTTTATTTGTTGCAGGAATTGGGTCTTCAAATAACCGAAGACCAAATTCAACAAATGCAGCAAAGCCAGCACAACATCGATTTCGATGCAGTTGCCGCCGAAGAAAAGCTAACGCGTCACGACGTAATGGCACACATCCATGTTTTTGCCAAGCAATGTCCAGTTGCAGCTCCCATCATCCATCTGGGTGCCACCTCTTGTTTTGTCGGAGATAACACAGACCTTATTGTCATTCGAGACGGTCTGAATCTATTATTGCCGCGTTTAGCCGCTGTTATACAAAATTTAGCGGCCTTTGCTAACAACTACAAATCTCTTCCAACCTTAGGATTTACTCATTTGCAGCCGGCCCAACTCACAACGGTTGGAAAACGGGCAACGTTGTGGCTATCCGATTTATTGATGGACGAACATGCTTTAAGTAGCGTGCGAGATAATCTGAAATTTAGAGGAGCCAAAGGAACCACTGGAACGCAAGCATCATTTTTGGAACTTTTTGACGGTGATGGAAATAAAGTTAAACAGTTGGATAAGCGTATTTCCGAATTATCTGGGTTTAGTAAAGCATACTCTGTAACTGGTCAAACTTATTCTAGAAAAGTAGATTTGGAAGTTATTTCTGCCTTATCCGGTTTATCTGCCACTGTTCACAAAATGTGTACCGATATAAGACTGTTGGCCAACATGAAGGAACTAGAAGAACCTTTCGAGAAAGAACAAATAGGTAGCTCTGCGATGCCCTACAAGAGGAACCCCATGAGAGCGGAACGTTGTTGCGCTATTGCTCGTACCGTTATGTCGTTATATTCTAGCGCTGCGAATACTCATTCCGTACAATGGATGGAACGAACGTTGGACGATTCTGCAAATAGGAGAATTACGTTATCCGAAGCCTTTTTAGGCACCGATTCGATTTTGCTCACTGTTCTCAACATCACCCAAGGAATGATCGTTTATCCCAAGGTTATAGAGCGACGCATCTCTCAGGAGCTTCCATTTATGTGTGCCGAGAATATTATCATGGCTATGGTGAAGAGCGGTGGCGACAGACAAATCTGTCACGAAAAAATTCGCGTCTTGTCGCAAGAAGCGGCTGCTCAAGTTAAACAACACGGAAAGGATAATGACTTGATTGATCGCGTCAAAGCAGATTCTTACTTTGCTCCAATTTTGAATCAGCTGGATACTCTTCTTAATCCTAGTAAGTTTATCGGACGTGCACCTGAACAGGTTGCCGAATTTTTGGAAGAAGACGTTGCACCAATTTTAAACAAATACAGAGATTCTTTATCTGCATATAGCGCACCAGCGACATTGAATATTTAGTTTGGAAATAAAGATTTATTTTGTTTGAATTTTCTGTCCTTATAATTAAATTTAATCCCTCTTGAAAGTCTAGTATTGAAAACGTAATTTTACTTGTGAGAACTTGCAATGGAAACAGTTAAATTAATATAAACAAATACAAAAAAATCATCCAAAATAAAAGAAACATTCCTATACTCCAAAAATGATTATACCTAATAGTTTCTGCCAATATTTGGTGAAATTATTGCCCTAATATTTATTTCCAATATTGGCTGAAAATTTAAAATCAGTATTACGCAAATAATCGATACAATATAGTATATATATTGATTCAACATTGGTACAATATTGGTGCGATATTCCTAAAAGTTTTATTTTCAATGTTATTTTTATTTCAAGATTGAATTTCAAAAATTCTAATTAATTGTTTACTTGACACCACGAATTGATAGAGTAACATTTTCAGATCCTAAATTAAAAGTATTCAATACAATTAGTCGGAACATTGCAGGGTATTCTATATTTTCAGACTCTCCGGTAGGTAACGTGTTTTTTAAAAATAGAAGATTTCTGAAATAAACGAATCGCACAATATGCTCACAAATCTTGTTTTTTTAAAGCCAGGGCTTGGAGGTCTGACCCCACCGGTACCCCACTAAAAGTAGTAAAAGTTTCTAAAGTCTAATATGGATTATGTTAAGATGGACGAGAATAATTAACCTAGTTAGATAATGGAATGGAAAATTGATAAAAATTAAAAAGAGAGAAAATCAAAAGAATTAAATTTAATTCGAAAATATTTTGGTCTTAATTTTTGGTTTGAATGTTTATTTATGTTGTGATATTTTGTAAATAGTTGAAATATCAGACTCCGGCTCATCATCAGCGTCGGATACCTAATTGCTGTTCAAATTATTTCTATAATTTTCAAAAAATCAAACATTTTTTTGGCGTAATAATAATATAAACAATGCCAGTGCGCATGCGTTATATTTGCCACATTTGTTAACTTTCTTTAATGTTTATTGCATTCCTGTTCGTTAAAATTTGAAAATACAGAAATTATTCAGCATACCTACATAATTGGTTTTTAATCACTTTGAATGAAGCAATTAAACTGAGAAATTGCATAGAACCAATCCGAAAAATTATTTCTAATTTTACATGTCAAGCTGTAAATATAAGAATTGTGACCATCTGTGTGCTTGACGAAAACCTACAAATTTGATATTATTATTGTAGTTTTGAGTGCAGCGATTACATTATAAAACGTAAATATATTTTGTCAAATTTTCTTCTTCTAAAAAGCCTCTTTCAGATGGCTATGCTTAAAATTAAATCTCTGGAAGATCAGATTTTCGAAATCGATTTAGAGTTTGCTAAAAATTGCCCAACCATAAAGAATGTGCTGGACTATTTAAAAATGGGCGAAAGTGAAGATTACGATGTCATTCCGTTGAGAATTGAAGCAGGCGTAATGGAGACTATCGTCGAATGGGCGGAATTTCACAAAAATAATCCACCGTTACCCGAAAGTGATGAAAAGTTTTCAGAGCAGGTGAAAACTCTGAAATCTTGGATGGACACATTTTTCGAAAGACATCATGATTTACTGTTCGAAATTATAGTGGCTGCCAATTTTCTCAAGCACGAGAAATTAATTGAACTTTCATGTGAAGAAGCTGAAAAACATGTTTACCGAAAGTCAGCCGCGGAACTGCGAAGAATTTTTAATTTGTTGGACGATATTACCGATGACGAAAAGCGACAAATTAAAAGAAATCAAAAATTGTATAATAGGCGGAAGGCGATGAAATAATTATATATCAATGATTCCGTTTTATTTTAAGAAACTTTAATAATTTATTATTATTTATTTTGAATAATGTTAATTTAAGTTAACTTTTTGCTGTTTAAGCAAGTTATACAGGGACTTCCTAATTTATTTTCTAATTATTTAGAAAAATCTTTTTGTTATACTCTTTATACCAATTTAAATGGGAATATGTTGGAAATAAATCTATTTTTCTTTATTAATTCAAGTGTTTAACTGTTTTCTTTAGGTCCCACTCCTGAAGAGCTTTATCGTGATTATTTGAAAGAAATTCGCTTTTCTTTGGATGTGAGTTAAATACTTGAGACTATTTGAAAACTTGACTTTATTGGCGTGAAGTACAGGAATTCAAAAATAATATAACATTATTTTAAATATTTTATTATTTTACCCTTAAACGAAATAAATTATTATAACTACAAAATAACTTAAGGCATCTAAAATTAAAGCATAATTTAAGTACACCCAACAATAAATAAAAATATGGCAAATATATGACAATGCGAAATTTAATTAGTTATGTCATTTCAACATAAATATTCCAAAAGATGACAAATGGCACAATGCAAAAAATTCTTATTTTAAATAGGTACCATACGAGTCAATCAGTTTATTAAGTTACTCATTGGGCAATAAAGTGTTTCCTTCGCACGCAGGTCCTTTACTTGGCCAGTTACAGGCTCCCATATTAAAATCAAACGTTAAATGAACAGGACAATTGAAAACGTGTAACTTAAATTTGTTCTTATTGCAATCCCATACGCAGGAATAAAATTTATTGCAGTGTTCCGGATGTCTAAACAATCCAGCTCGTTGACACTCAAAACTTTTTGGTAAACTCTCTGTATTTTTTCCCAATTCGTATCCATTAAAACTACGTTCAAGTTTTAGAAGTTTTGGTTTCTCGGTAATGCTAATCGTTTCTATTTTTGATGTTGGTTCTGGAGTGGAAGTTACTGGGCGCAGTCTTCTTTTAACCACTACCACTGGAGCAGATTTCGAGGAAATTCTTTCAACGGGGCTGAATTTAGTTTCTACTGTTGTAGGCTGATATGAGTAATTTTCTACTACAATTGTTTTTCTTTGATTTAAAATGGGTTCTATCCTTTCTGTTGGATATAAATCTTCCTCTGGAAGTGAAGAAGTGGTGGTGGTGGGCGGCCTTCTACGTAAAGTTACAGAGTTTGAAGTACAGGTGCATTGCGCTTTCAATTTGGCTGGTAGAAGAGGATGGGCGTCGTTAATTCGAACGTAAGTCTTTGTAGTTGGAGGTTTTGTGCTAATAGTAACGTCACTTTCAAGTTCTGACTCAAATTTTTCAACGGTTTCGGTTGGAAGATAAGTTTTTTTAGGAGCAGGTACTTGTTCGATTAAATAATCATCTGTTTTGACTTGATTAGCTGTATTCGAAATAACAACAGATTTTAACAATGGATTCAAAGTGGACTGCGATCGACTATCTGAGTAATAGAAAGTACCTGTAGGTTTATTAGCAACGATTGGTGCTATTGTGGGAGAATACAAAGATTTTACTGTAGTAAACTGTTCTGAAGCGCCATTATTCTGCCTGTCGTAAGTAAGATAGGCTTTTTGTGCTACAATGGGTTCTTCTTGTACTGGTTGACTGTTCTTATAATCCTCCACGGTGCCTTCATGAAACTCAATGGATGGTTTAGGGTAGTCATACCCTTCGAGAGACGATTTTGGTACTGTTATGTAATCATCTGTTTTGATTTGATTAGCTCCATTCGAAATAACAACAGATTCCAATAATGGATTCGCAGTGGATTGCAATCGACTATCTGAGTAATAGAAAGTTCCTGTAGGTTTATTAGCAACGATTGGTGCTATTGTGGGAGAATACAAAGATTTTACTGTAGTAAATTGTCCTGACGCGCCATTCTGTCTGTCGTAAGTAAGATATGCTTGCTTTGCTACGATGGGTTCTTCTTGTACTGGTTGCCTGTTCTTATAATCCTCCAAGGTGCCTTCGTGGAACTCAATGGATGGTTTAGGATACTCATACCCTTGGAGTGACGATTTTTGTACGGCTTCTTTAATTACAGTTTGCTGTTGGTTGTCTTGTCTTGTTGCGATGAAATCTTCAATAATGTTTGAAGTTGATTTAACAACAGGCGAAGGAGTTGGTAGAATTTTAATTATTGGTTCGGCATAAACTGGTGCAGAAGTGGATGGTCTAATGAATTTAAATTCTTGATTTATTTGTTTTCCCTCTTCACTGTCCTTATTTTTGATGTTATAGCTTTCGATAATTTTTTGACCCCCCAAACTAAACCGGGATGGATTTTGGGATAATCTCACGCTTGGGTTTTGGTCTACGTAGCCTCCATAAATATAATCATTTTGAAAATTAATGTTGGGAACCGCATATGATTCAATTCGCTGGGGGCTAAATTCTACATTGTAATTGTAGTTTTGTTCTTCGTTGATGAAATTTTTAAAACTGAAATTTGATAATTGTTTTGGTGCCGTTGTTGCGAAACGTTCTATTACAAGTGGTTTTGATTCTTTTTCTTCAAGCACTACTTGCGGCTGTATATAGTCATATCCTAGCGCGCTACTATCAATATTTTTTATATTGCTGAAAATCCGTTCATCTTCTGCAAGCCCATCGTAATAATGTTTGTAATATGTTTGTTTCACTGGAGATTGTGCAATTGCCTGTTGATTTCGAGTTCCGAAGTTTACAATAACCCTATTATTTTGACCAAGATTTACTTCTGAAGATTTCTGAAAACCACCGTTGGAAAGAGCAACCGACTCTCTTACTTGCGATAATGGTGTTGTACTTGATATTACCAAGGAATCTAAAGGTTGACTTATGATTCTGTTAGGATTGAAGAACGAGTGAGAAAACGATTGCACAATCTGCGCTTTGTTGTAATTTTGATTTTGTCCTGTTTTCTCGGCGGAATAAATAATAGGTTGAACTTTTCGAATTTCCGTTGTTATGGGCGTAAATGCTTGAACAATTTCTGCGTTTTCTTGGTTTTCCTTACCAAAACCTCTGTAACTGGAAGTAATGCTAGATTTTTGCTGTTCTACTACAGGCGTTGGCGTCGAACTTGATATTTCCAAAAATTGTGCATTTGTATTGGGTGTGGTATACTTATAACCAGTAAATCCAGTTTCTTTATTTTGAGTGTTCTCATAATCCGCAGTGTTATAACCAATATTCTGACTGTACGTTGCTTGTACAACTGGCAAAGAATTAAGCTTTTCTTCATTGTTTTGATCATTTAAATTTTGAAAACTATAACTCGAAACGATTTTGGATTTTCTCCGATTGGCTATTGGCGTAGGGTTTACTATAATCACGGGTTCTTCTAAAACCACGGCTGGTTTTTTGTATTCGTACGCTTCAACAATATTTCCTCTGATGTTTAAATTTGAAGACGGAAAACTTTGGAGAGATTGGATTCGTCGAGGTTCAAATTGCCCTGCGTTTGATTCTGCTCTGGAATTGAATAGCGAATAATCATAATTTTGTGGGACCTGTGGTTTTACGTCGTGATAGATATAACTAGCAGCTATGGCAGGTTTCTCTACTGCAACGGAAGCATACCCAGCACTGTTAAGATTTTGCTGTTGGGAGTTTTGTTCAACGTATCCTACATTGTCTTCAGCGCCAAATTTAACTTTTTGTTGTGTTTCGAAAACTTGCTGTTTACCTTTTTCATTTTGTTGTGTATCGTAATTGTAACTGGAAGCCACCGCTGGTTGCTGCTTAAGAGCAATATTTGACAACTGATTTTGGAAAGATTGGATTCGCTGAGGTTCAAATTGCTCTGCTCTGTTATCGTATAGATGATAATCAACATTTTGGGAAACCTGAGGTTTTGCGTTCTGGTAGAAATAAGTTGTACCTATTGCAGGTTTTGCTACTGCAACTGAAGCATACCCAGCATCACTGTTAAGGCTTTTTTCCCTAACATTGCCTTCAGCAGCAAGATTAACAACCTTTTGGTCGGCTAACGGTTTGTTTACACGTGAATCGTAATTGTAACTGGTAATCACTGCTGGTTGTTGAGTCAGAGTACTTTTAATGAATTGTACACCATTACTACCTGCTTGATCGTTTCTGTAAGATTGCAGGAACGGTCCAGATTGTGGAATTACTTGTGTCAAAACTTGTCTATCATTTGGAACAGCAACCACAGGTTCGGAAGTTATAATCTTTCCAAATAAACCCGAATTATGGAGATGATCAAATTGTGAAGAATGACCAGCAGTTTTCACTGCATAATTGACCGGATGATGTACGGAATATGAGTTTATCTTACTCGAAAATACATCAGGTTGTATATTTACCGTCCCTTGAGGTCTGTTTTGATTTGTTACATAGATTGGATTTCTCGATAATGGATTAGAATTATAACTTTGGGAAAAACTGCTAGCACTTGAAAATCCTTTTGACTGTGCTAAGTTGTTCACATCGTATCCTGATCCTTGATTAGCAATAACTTTGTATTGGAGTTCGGGCACGTTTGCTACAACCTCAAACTTGTTTGTGTTTTGATTAGTTCCAATAAATGGAACAGGAGCTGCAGCTACTGCAACTACAGGTGATGGATTTAAAATTGAAACAGAATCCGAACGAATAAAATTTTGGGGATTATGACTGTTATATTTAACAGCAGATACGCCTCCAACAACCCTTGCCTGCTCATTGGGAATTGCAATAGTTTTGAAGAAAGGTGCTCCGTTTTGGTAATTAAAATTGTTTCCGGTTTGTAAGAGCTTTGAATCGAAATAATTCTGGCCATTCAAAAGCGCTGGTTGTTTGTTAAAATATGTATTTAAAAGTCCCTGATTATGATCATTAGCAGATAAGGCTTCATAGTTATTTCCATATATTGCAGGTTGTACAATTTGACCAAATTGGTTTCGGTTATGATCCGAATATAAATTTTTCGATGAATCTTCATGATTAGCTGCGATAAGATTATGTATATTAGCTGAAGCATCTAAACCAGCTAGTTTAACAACGTTTAAATTTCCCAGCCCTTCGTAGGAATTTAAAAGGGATCTGTGCGAATTTGCAGTATATTTAATAGCTTCTTCATTTTGGCAAATTGGTACGAGCCAGGCCCATTCACAAACTAATCGCTGTTGATCGAACATCAATCCGAATGGACATCGAAATTCATATGCCGCCAGTGGTGACTTTCCATGATCCAAACACGCAAAGAACCAACGGCAATTTTCTGGATCAGCGTAATAACCTTGAAGAATATAAAAATAATTTTAAAAAAAGCTTTTAAATATAAGCAATGTTCAAAATTTTCTCAAAAACATAATTAAATACTCATAAAAAAATAAGAATATTGCAAAAAAAATTGCGATGGCCGGGAATCGAACCCGGATCAACTGCTTGGAAGGCAACTATGCTGACCATTACACCACCATCGCAAGTTGAGAGTTTAGTTTCGATAAATTGTGATTGATTATTATCTACTTAGATGCTCTTAAGATTAATATAATCTTAGATATTAATTGCAAGTAATCGCTTAATTTTCGTTCAGTATAAATATTGGATTATCAATTAAAAAAAATTGTACCTTCTTCACTTGGGCAAATAAATCTTGATTTTGGTACAGGCGCAATTTCACTGCTTCCGGAACATGGAGTAGTATAGGGTAAACTTCCAGGCCACACACAGACTTCAGTTTTACTGTCAAACATTAATCCGTCAGGGCAATCAAATTCAAAGACGTTGAAGTCATCCGACAGTTGATCGAATTTGACGCATCGGTAAAATCGACCACAGGAACGAGGATGCATGAAATAACCTTGCCGTGAGCATTCAAATTCGGTTCTGGTATCCTTAAAATTTCTAATTTACATAAAATTAAACAAATTAATATTTACACCTTTCTGACACTGTGAATGTTTCCTTCCACGTCTATAATACGAGATATTCGGTATGGAGAAATTTGAATTGCATCCAGAGGTCTTGAGGAAGGTTGCAAAATTTCGTGTTTTAGAGACTGCAAAACAGCACTACGAGGGGCACGAGCTTGTTTAGTTAATCCATTATACGCAGCTTCCAGCAGTGAGATTTTACAACTTTTGTTGTCATCTTGAGATAAATCTTTTAGTGCTAAACCAGCAAGTCCGCGAACTCGCGAATATTTTGCTTTGATGTCGATACTTATTGCATCTTCAAAAGCTATCCACTCATTTTTTCTGCAAATAAAAATAAATGAATCAAGTCAACAAAAAATCTTGGTATGGTTTGCTAACAGAAAGACGTAAGGTCCAGCTTGATCTTGATCTCTTTCCAGTGTCCAATTTTTCCCAGAGTAAACTTTTTTACAAAGATGATTCCGAGTGATAGATTTAACGTCCAATGCTGGACCTCCTGCAATGTTATAGCTTACATTTTGAAGAGTAAATTGAAATGCTTGCACTGGAGCAGTAATCACAATTTTTGATAATGGAGCTCCTAATCCATGAACAAGGTCTACTACGGAATCCTAAAATATATTGCAAATAAATAAACTTGATCTTAGAAATCTTAACCAGTGCATGACCACATGCATAAGCTATTGAACCGGAAAAAGTTCAAGTTCGATGGTTACATTGATTTATTAGTGACATTGATTAGTTATTTGTTTTTGCTTCAGAATAAAAACCACAAAATATGTATAAGTCGGGTATTCCAGAAGAGAACAACAAAAAACAAAATTCTAGTTTATGCGACTGCCGATCCGAAAATTTACATATTATTAATATTCTTACCGTATTATGTGTGTCCCATACTCCAGAAAGTCTGCTTGGATGAAAGGTGACGTTATGTGAACTTGCCAAAAATGCTGTTTGTAAAATGAAAAATTCGGCGTGTTTGGATAAATCTTTCAGGTTGTAAAATTTAGCCAAAACTTCCGGCTTTGATGGAAGAGAAACTGCTATCAACAAATCAGGGTTCAATTTGCTTTTAACTGTTGAGATAAAATCACCCACGTCGCTTTTATGGCTTAATTTTTTCAAATTAATGTCTACACCATCAATCGCTTTCTTATTTAGAATATCGACGAGATTCTGCAACATATTTAAATAATTAATGTAGGTACAAAAAAAATTGATAAATTTTACTCGGAGAATCGATAATTTTAAATTGCAATCAAGGTGAAGCTTTTTTATAAACAAATAATTAGCATTTTAGTTTACAACACTTCAAGCAAGTGATTAAATGTGACTTATGCAGCCGTTTATGTTTATATTGGTATGGCCTGATTTATGTAAAATACTCTTCGTACTTTCAATCAATTTTTTGTGTTGCAAAATTGAGTCTGCATTATTAATATTTTATTTAAAAAGTATCGCTTGCCCTAAATTAACGATAAATAATAATAATTAATGGTAAAAATAAAATGAGCAATTGCGGTTATTTAATATTCCTGCTAATGTAATATAATAGTAATAATAATTTAAAAAGACGTTATGTCACGACAATTTGGTGCTTCTTCAATTTGTCCATCTTTAAAAATAGAATCGATGAGTATTCGAAATAAATAATTTTTTCTACTTTATTGTGTTTTGTAAATATCTGTCAGCCGGTTCACTGTTTCTATTTATATTTACAATAATTATTTTAATTATTGATATATTAATTATACTTTATAAATTATTTCATTACACGCAAAAAATATATAGTCTAGCCTTTTTGGCAGTCAGACTAACAGATGACAGCAACAATGACAAACAAGAGTTTTAAAGCCACCCAGGAGAGCCAAAATGAGCTGGATGAAAATTACAGAGGTGATAGAAGATTGCAACGAAGAAGAAGAAGAGTAAATGAACAACTTAACACTTCAAGACGTATTCCTTTTTGACATAAATGTTGCGATGAAAAATATGAAAAATAATTCAGCTCTTCCGTCCACTTCTGGACTATCAGCCTTTTTCTCTTTCTAAAGAAGAAGAGCATTGAGACTCCACAGCTTCTTAAATCGGATTGGGGAATACCTGTAATCATGTTTTTAATAGTTGATGATGGCCATCATCAGCCCAGGGGAATCCCGGCTTCATGTGCCCTCGAAAGCACGGAGAAAATCATAAGAAAATTTAGACTCTCTCCGGATTTAGGCTGTCCAGAAGATAGTTGAACTAGTCAGAGAAATAATTTTATTCTGAATTATACTGGACGTAAAGAACGTTTTCAATGAGGCAAGTGATTGTTAATTTGGTGGAGCTGGAACAAAGAGAGGTTGCTTTTTATTCTATCAGTTGTTACCGTTACAAGAAATTATGGAGATAACAGCTGGGGTTTTGTAAATGATAGGGACTTGCAGAAGATCTCTCCATAGTGATCAACTGGATGGAGATTGGTGAGTGGGAAAAAAAGTGTCGTCCTATTTCCATAAATCTACAAAAATATACTTTTAGTGCCACTGGAAGTACAAGAATGTTAGATATAGATCTCAATAAGAACGTAAAATATGAGCGACACGTAACTGGAATGTAAATATATTGACGTGTTTTATTTTATAAGCTGACCTTAGGCTGTGAAAATCAGAGCATCAATAAATGGCAATTCATTTTTTTTTTATCTCAATATTGCTGAAATTTTGAAAAATAATGTTTGATAGAAAATTTTAAATATAAATTAGTAAATTATTTCAAGGAAGTAAAGATTAGCAATCGCGTCGCACCTATATTGATAAATCGAGACTGATTCTAATTGTCTATTAAAATGTCGAAATTTAAATTTTTACATAAAAGGAAATTTAAAATAATTTTAAAAAATAAATAACAATTTAAAAATTTTAATTTACATTGGTTTGGTGCTAACAATAAGGGTAGATATTTAAAAAATATGATTTGCAAGTTTAGAAACTGGCCAGTTTACATCCTCGCTTGCGTTTCGTCAGTCCCTTCATTTTAAATTCATACAACAACAAAATTTAATTACTTTATTATTAATTAGCTTACTTGTATCGTTCGTTTTATTATTATCTGCGTTTTAATTAAAATTTTACGTTGTCTTTCGGGAGTTGATTGTAAAAAAGTAATAATATTATATTGTTTTTCTGAGAACAATTATGCATTATTGAATACATTTCGAGTTAAAAATGAATAAAACCAGCTTACCCGAGTTTTCAGATCAAAGAGTAGTAAATTGAATTATCAGAAATTGATTTAATTAGTATTACCGCCAAGTTTTATGAGTTGTTATAAATACCATTACCATTACAATGTGTCGTTAAATTCAAAAACAAAGTAACTTAAATTGCATAACTTATAGCGTTATGGTATCCAATACTGGTATAAAATTAAAAAAAAAAGAATAGTTCACTTCAACCCCTGACATGAGAAAATAACATAACAAAATTTTTGTTTTTTTATTCTTAAAATTATTACCTATACTAAAATTATTCTTAAAATTGCAGAAATAAAGTAAGGGTTTCTTAAAAACTAAAAATTAATTAGAAACTCTGAAAAAATTATTATAAAATTTTTGTTTTAGCAAAGAATTTCAATCTTAATTAGGCAGTTTATCGTAATTAAAGTAATATTACAAAATATTTAAATTTTGTAATCAATGTTTATTCAATTTTGGTAATTTAATTTTCTACATTTAACTTTGTTATTAAACAGCTTTGAATTAATTTAATTTTTAAATTTTGTGTTTATTGTTTTACTGAATGATATTAATCCATCTGAAACGCAATGTATTCTCAATTAATTATGGTAGTGACTGATCAAAAATTACTTAACGCCTCTGCAATTCTTAAATCATAATGGTCGTGATTTGTCATAATTTTTTGCAATTTAAATTAAATTATTTGGTAAATATAAAATTCAAAATATTTGAAAACGGTATCTGCTTACCTGGTTAAATTCGTTGACGGTTATTAAAGTTTTTCCTTCTCGAAATTTTTCCTTTACATTTTCTATCGTTGATATGTTTGTGTTCGAGGGAAGAATAATGTGCGTACACTTACAAATATCTATTTCACTAACTTGGCTGTAATAGCAAACCAATTTCAAATTTGGTTTTTTATTGTTACACGGTGTCGCTAAAATTTGTGTAAAAAACAATAAAATTATCGCACACGTAAGTCTCATCTCTACTTTTGATTTTTTAAATTAAAAAATAAATTTGTTACACTATTGCAAGGGGCGAACTGGATGACACTACACTAAAAACCACGTCGGTTCGAGTCTTAAGCGAGAGTGATCGCACTTTTTATTTATGAATGATCTGTTTTAATCGATCGCCACAGTTTAACTGTCTCGATCATATAAGTGTTGTAGGGTTTTTCTTAAAGGTAACAAGTTTGGAAATGTTAAATGTGCATTATACTGATGATGTAGGTGTGGAAGTGATGCATAAATAGGTTTTTATACAATCACACGAATAATTGTAGGTAGAAAAAATAATAACAGTAATTTTTGATTGCAATATTTGGAAATATTTCCAAATGGTTTTTCTTAATTTTTATCAACGCCCAATTTGAAAATGACTTTTTGAACAAAATCAAAAATTGGTCGGTTCATGCGACATTGAGAATGAAAAAAGCTGTAAACTTGATTCAATGACGTTTTAAATTTACATACCTTACATAGTCACAAATAAATGAATTACAATAAGAGATCGCCAATTAACATTGTAAATTTATCAATTGCAGCATCGATAATAATTTGCATGATCACCTAAGGTCGTTGAAAATGTTCTTGGCCATCTAATAACAATTTCTCTATCAATGTCGGGGTGTGTTCAAAATTTTTGGCGTCCAAATTATAATTATTGACCAAATTTTGATTCTGTTTGAAAAGCTGCAATGTTTAAACGACCGATGTTCTTCTGAAAGGAACTTTTTAACTTCTTCAGTATAATACGAAGCAATTACATTCAAATTACTTTAATTAGGAGCTTTCCCTACGAAGGTTACATTTTCTATTGGCTCATTATTTAATGATGCATTTATCTATTTATCGTAATTTTGATTACAAACTTGCTCAACTTAATTAAGTTCATGATCAAACATTTCATTTACCTTTTGGTTACAGGCAGTGTGATAAAAATATTATATGAATTAATATTAATTTTTTGTATTACATTAATAATTGCATTCATAAAGCGTAATTGGTTGTAAATTGAGATTTATATACGCCTAATTTTTTAAATACTTAATTCTTTACTTTATTTTATTTTATTTATTTATCAATGTTGTTCATTACTTGGGGAACACCGTCCTATTGTACCAACCAACCTCAAGATTTTGAAAATCAAACTGTCAATTTATAAGGAATAGTTATTAATAGAGTTAACCTTTGGAAATAAATAGAAAAAATAAATAATAATTTATACAATTTTGTTGAAGGAGTTCAAGGCAGTAATAAACAATAAGTAATTTGAAATTGGAGCGTTGCGAACTTAAGTTATTTAATGGGCTTAAATCACAATATGAATAATATTAGTGAAACTCTACGTCGATGATTGACATAATATGTTCATACAAGATTTTTGAATCAAAGTAAAAGGTAAAACAAATCCTCAAGTGTTGTTATATTTGCAATAGTGACGTTTGATGAGGGTGTGGACACACCTTTTGAAGTACCTACATGCAATGCGACTTTGCCATAATAATAAATCGAAAGTAGTTTCATTGCTACTGCATAATATAATTCTTTTAATTTTTATATTTTACAGAAATCTAAATAAACATTATTACGGAAATAGGAAAATGATTGATTATTAAATAACACTGATTCATACATTATAATATAAATTACTATACTATGAAACTTTCGACTACGTCATAATTCTGATAGGCCAATTAAGGGTAACTTCATTTGGATTTACCGGTGTTATCTTATTTTAAAAACAAACAAGATCGCATAGTTGAGAGATTACTGTAAATAATATTCCTATATAATACACGAGGGTGGGGAAGTCAATTTGGTGTTCTTCTAGGTGTATATACATATTTCATTCTATACTTAAGTCGGCCCTGGGCACTGGGCAATGCAAATATTACACTGTAAAATATTAATCAACAAAATAGTAAATATTATTTATCGGTTTTGTTAGCGTTTGAGAAGATAAATAAAACGGGATCTATAGTTTTTTAAAGTTTTTTTTTCAAAGTAGTACATAGTATACTTACTTACGAAAAAAGTATATAATAGATACATATAGTATATTTTTCAAGTACATTTTAATTACGAATTTTTTACAAAAATGCAATTTTTCAGAGCATTTCTAAAGTTAGCCCCCATTGTTCAAAAATAAAATTTTTCTTTTTTGGATTATGTTTTCATTTTGTATTGGATTGTATCGTAATTTTTTTTTAAATTTTGCAAAGCATTGAATTAAAAATCGCGAAAAACCTTTTTTAAAAATTAAAAAAAATTTCTTTTGTATTGTGTTGTATTCAATTTGTATTGTTTGTATCGTTAAAAATTTATGTCGTAACTTTAATATTAACCTCATAAATTGCGAACCAAATTTCGAGCTGACACCCTCTTTCAAAAAAATTTGAAATATTGTTTTTGTATTGTACTTATTGTATTGGGTCATCCTTGAATCACGTGACGGTTTTTATTCCACTTTTTTATCCCCTCGCCCGTAAACCCCTTAAAATATAAACGTGATCTTCACAACATCCCCCCCAACGTGATCAATCATGATATTAATCTACCCCCCCCCCCCTGTATGAACCTCACGTGATTAAAGGAAGATCCCATTGTATTCACTTTTTTCTGTATTACATTGTACCGCAAAAATTAAATTGTAAATAAATAAATATCCGTTGATAACCAAGCATTTATAGATTTTTGTAATTTTTTCCCAACTAAGATACCGAACTCTAAAATTGCAGGTCTATAATGGCTATTCTTAAGTATGTAATATCTATTTTTAAGTTAAACTCAGCCATCGGCCCAAAGTGAAATTTCATTTTGCGATTAATGTTAATCTTAGGACCTAAACACTTATTGATCCAAACAATTTTGAGTGAATACCAAAAAAAGTTTCAAAATTTTAAGTTGCAACGAAACTTGGTTTCGCGATTTACGCGGTTAATATTAAACTTAGAACATAAATTTTTTAACAATACAATCAATACAATAAAAGAAATTCAAAATTTTTGAAAAAGGGGGGCCAGCGCAAAATTTTGTTTTTGGATTTATGCGATTAATATTAAACTTAGGAATTTAATTATAACGATACAAACAATAAAATTAATTACAACACAATATTATGAAAGAAATTTTTTAAATTTTTGACAAGGGGGGGGCCAATACAAAACAAGTTTTTGGCGATTTTTAATTTAATGCTTCGCAAAATTGGTGTTTATGGAACTTAAAGTAGAAGAGGTCGTGGAGCAATTGGCCTGTTATATGTGCACATAATCAAGTGATAACAAGTATGTGGTACTGATGACGGCTAATGAGCTAGAAACACAGAAATGGGTGATAGTTTCGGTAAGTCGGCATCGGTAGTTCTGTGTCTGCCACTCTTCCTTGATTATGTTTATTTGCTATTAATTTTTATTAATTTTATCCGAAAACTTTATCGTATTAAATAAATATCTTATCCACATTTGGAAGGGGGAACAAGTTTAATTTACACTTATTTCATTTTATACCGGATGGTACAAAAATAATTACTACATCGAAGAAAATTACGGATGTTGTGGACGTAAATTTAAGTATGAAAACAAAAATTCGAAGCAAAAGAAAAATTGGTACAACCAATAATAAAAAAACTGGACACATACCAAAATTTGGTGGAGCCGACAAAAAGAAAATTGATTGGTAGAAGAAAATTGGTGGGGAAATAAAAACCAAAGGACACAAGAAGAAAATATTTCGCAAAATTGGAAAAATTGGGCACAAGAAAATTGGTGGAAATAAGAAAATAAAATTTGGGCACAAAAAGAAAACTGGTGGAACCAAAAAAAATAAATCTGGACATAGACAGAAAATTGAAAACGAAATTTGGTTTATGTGGATGAAAATCGGCAGAATGATTGAGATGATTTAGGAAATGTGGACTTCTAAAGATGAGATAATTTTATGGAAATCAACGGTCAAGGATAAAATCTAGCGGCCATAATCCCTTTACCAAAATCCCACCAAACCATAATCCTGCCAGATCATAATTCCGCCAGACTATAATCCTGTTGAACCAAAATCCAGCCAAATAAAATACAGCCGGACCAAAATGCCGCCGAACTACAATCCCGCTGGACCATAACCTAACCTAACCAGGGCCTTCGCGTGCCAAAGGTCCAAGGAATGCGCAGCATCCTACTAAGGGCGGAAAAATAAAAATAATTTACCTTAATAATTTTTATTTTTCAAAAAATTAACAGATATCAAAGAATTGAAATCAGAATTTTACAATTAACCTTATTGTGTCTGATGTTCTGATGAGGAAGGGCCAAGGGCGGCAAATTATATCTTGCACTCGGGAGGCAGATACCCTTGGTTAATTTTTAATTTTGCTAATTTTACGTTCGTAAAATTGAGTTCGTACTTATGGTCCTGCGGGATTTTGGTGGCGGCAATTGTGGCCGCTGGATTGTGGTTCGGCGGGATTTCGGTCCGGCTGGATTTCATTTGGCGAGATTGTGGTTTGACAGGATTATGGAGATGAACGGGATACACTACAGATGACTTGAATAAAATCGGGTCCGGACTTTTGGACACTGCCGTTTGTGCGCCAAGATTTTTAGGCTTTAGGACGTTTCGGCGCTCGTCGTTTAGGTTCTGGACTTTTGGTCGCCGGCGTTTGAGGTGTTTGACCACAGTGGGACAGAAAAGCTAAAACATGCCTTTAATTCAAATAACAAAATTATATTAAAAGTTAAGTAGTATATTTGGACATTTTCGTAATTCTAAACTTGTATTAAAGCACATTATAATATAAATAAAAAGAGGGGGAGTTCAAAATTAATTTATTTTAAATAATCCTTACGTAAGATGTGGTGGAGGGATGTTGCCACAATCTTACGTACCCTTACGTTGGAAGGAGCAGTCAAAAATGACAAAAATCGTCCTTAAGTAATTAATGGACACTCCTTTAGAAAAACTAATTGTAGTTTTCCGATGTCATTAGTTCATTCAAATAAGATCTCTAATATTATTAACAATTATCATGGTTATAAATGCGAAAAAAAATCTACATGATTTTATTAGAACATTTATTAGATACTAACCATAATAGGGGGCGGGTGGGTACGAAATTTTACATGTGGAACAAAATAACAAAAAATTAGAATTATTAGAAGCTATGGAAATCAACATAATAATATATCAATATATAAAAATTTAAATTATGTGAAAATTATTATTTTAAAAATATTTGATATGGTTAAAAATTAATTTGATTTTGAAAAATTTGTAAATAATTTACTTTGTAAAAATTTAGATTTGTTTTGTTATTTGTAAATATTATTTTAAGGACATGACAGGTTGTTGAATTTAATTAAAAAACACCTGGGTTTTGGCAATAAGAAAGATATGAAATAAAATTGAAACAGAAAATGAAGCCGGTAAGAAAATTAAAATAATATAAAAATTCGCATCGAGAGAAGATAACGGGGGGAGATATTTGGTGCTCACCTGAATTACACAGCCGCCGGCATACTTTAAATTTGTTCAAAATTTTGTTCAAATAACAGAATTGTATGGATGTTTCCGAATGAAAGGTTATCAGCGATAAATAATTAAAATTTATACACCCCTGACATCACAATATATACAATGGTCAACCAGTGGTCGATAAAGAAGCTGAGTCGGAAAGTGAAAAATAATAGCTGTAAAATGTGATGAAATTTTTAATGGATGGCATGGCCATTGAATTTGGAATAAGAATTACAGCTTCTGAAATATTACATAGTATGCTGAAATATATTAAGTCAGTGCAGAACATTAAAGAATAAATTTACACTTGGCAAAATAAAGCTATAATATGACCAATTTCACAGTTATTACCAATTGTTACGTTAATTTACTGCATTAATCGAAAATTACAATAAAATTAAAAGAAGCTATCTCGAAACTGATTATTTTCATATAAAAAAAATAAAAATTTTGGGAAATTTTTATTAGTAAGTTTTCCTCTACATATCAGGATTGTAAATATAAATTGTAGGAAATCCAACAAATAAGTAAGTAAAACGTAGCATAGAAATAAAATAAAAATATATAATCAAATTGATGACACGTGGGTTTAAAATAAATTTTGAAGGTTACAAAAATAACATTTCCTAACTCTGTACTGCAATTATAATTATTTGAAGGTTCAGGATTTACTGACACTCAAATTGTCTTCCAAGAAATAATTTGAAAATCTTTTCCGAGTTCATCAGTTGAAAGCTTTTGTAAATTACAATATTAGGATTATGGATTGGAATACTCTAATTAATTAATTAATGAAGAAGAAAAATAAACCTACTCCAAGTCAGTTTTCGCTGGAATACTGATTACATATAAGCCTTCACGAATGAAGATGTAAAATTAACAATGGAGTGCGTAACCCAATACATTAAATTCGATTACAAAAGTGCGGTTTTCAGTTTCCAAATTATTCATAATTCGTTGTGTAACCAACAACATGGTACTTTAAAGTTTACTTGCATAATTATTTTTAAGCCTCTTAGGGAAACCTACTTTAGTAGGTGCAGCAATCTGACATCTTACTTGTTTGCACACGCAATTTATTTTAAAACGATACAGAAAAATCACTTACATATGAGTATTGCTCATTAGAAACGTACGAAATACACCTTCGTCTCTAGTTTAAGCCATTTAAACGTAATAGGAAATGTGACCACTCCCAAAGTTAAGATCAAAACAATAACTCTCGAATTCATTTAAAAAATCATATCACACACTTTTATTTTCTCTCATACATTAAGTAGGTTCAAAAATGTGCTTGTCTGACCTATAATTTACATTACAGTAATTTTTCTTGCAGAACAAGTTTATATCTCACAAAACATGGTATACCTTAAATGATTATGGTTTTATTGAGTACGTAAAAAATGTTCGTCCTACACCTTTGCAATCTAAATTTTGATTTTTTGTTATTTTAGCTTAATTAAGACAATTAATCTTATTTAATTAGGTCGGTGGACAATATAATTCAAACTTTACCATAATTACATCAACAGCTAATAAATTAAAACTTTACGAACAGGCCAGGTAGGTAGCAAACCATTAAATGTGGTGGAATCAAAGTAATTAAGAATTGTTTTAATTTTTAAAATTGGGTTTTCCTTTCATTACCTACGTTTAGTTTTAATCAATTTGTATTTCTTGCGGTCTTATGCACACATTTTAATAAAGCCAATTATTATTTTAAACCTACCATTCAAATTTACTTTCCTTAACGGCATTGGCACCAAAATACACCTTTTGAATCCTGTTTCAGTTTAAACTACATTTCATTTATATTTAGGTTTGCAAAATATAATCAGAACACTTCATTAAGGTTGAATGTCATCACGATAACCTTGTTAATTAGTAAATTGTGTTATACATAATAGTTTCCACAATAAATAATACTGAAACATTAAAGTTGTTCATATTAAATTGCATTTATATCATAAATAAAAAATTAATTACTAAATTGCCTGATCAATATTACTCAACAATATTAATTTGTTGCCAAACAGTGCAGATACTTAATGTATTAGCGACATTTTTAAATAAATTAAAAGTTTAAATTTTAACAGACAAAGTCATTGTCCTAATTATTAATTTGTTTTATTATATCACACTGTGCCACATGGTGAAAACTTCAATATTTTCTTTTTATTGCTTCTTTCTATACTTCTTTTCTACTACTGTAAATATTATGTTTTGCATTTTACCAGTGGCGGCAAGTACGAGATGGATGATGGGAACCATCCATCAACCATTAATATGTTCCTGTATTAAAACTTTTTCCTATATGCTAAAATAAAAAAGGGTTTATAAGAATTCTTTTAAAAAAGTATCACCTTTAAAGCAAAGCTATTCATTTTTACGGTTAAATGAAACTGGATTCAAAACACAAGAGTTTTTGTTTTCTTTAAGTTTCCGTTGCAAATTAACTCAAGACATAACTTGGTTTTCGTGAATTGTTTGAATTACTTGCTTGACCTTAATTCAAATCTTGATCAATCTAATTAAAAAATAACCTAATCTAATATAAGAAACCATTTGGTTGCTCATTATTGCCAATTGGTAGAAATTATAATATTAACTTAAGACTTAGGGGTTTGGTAATTGCCATTAGATGAAATTTATTTCAAGTGTAAAAGAATCGGCTAATTTTACATTTTCAGATTAATTTACGTTAACAAAATGTAAGATTAGAAGGAAATTGTACAACTTTGTAGATATTTACATTAAGATGTACTTAATACCAGTGGCGTGCTCACGTCAGAGCTAGGGGGGGCTCGAACCCCACCCGCCCTTGTTTATAGTGCCGCCCTAGCGCCCCAAGCAAAACACTTTATGAAAAAAATATAAAATCTGCGAAAAATCCGGTAGTTTTTCCAAAATTTTCATAAATATTTTCTTTAAATTCAATTAACTAAATTGTCACCTAATGATTGGCTCTACACTGCAGGTTGTAGGAAGAGCCTGTGAGTTTTACTTAACCCTTAATCGCTATCTTGCGATTACTGAGACCGTATCAAGTTTTAATTTGTGTTTATTTTACTCTTCGTTCAAAATTACTCATTATGGGTTTCAATACCTTTAAGTTACGTCACTCCTAGTATGTTGACAAACGCGGGGCTGGTCAAAAGTTGCCTTGTTTTATTAGAAAAGAAACAAATAAGCAAGCGGTCACTGTGACCGCGCTATAGTGTTACTGTAATTTATACTTCTAGTAAACGTCCGATTTAAAGAATACAATTTTAAAATTAATTACTATTTAATTTTTTCTGGCTTAGTAGAATACCAACGAAGACATCTATTGTAAATAAAGCTAAAAGTTAAGTTGTACGTGAGTTAAGGAAAGAAATAAAGCGCGGCCACTGTGACCGCACAGTAGTTACAGTGTGACAATTATGTGACGTTAGCGATTAAAAATGGTTTATTTTAGAGCACCCCGATCCTCGCTCGGGCGCTCCGAGTCGTTTTGACAGGCGCTGAACTCGCTAAAAACATGCCTGAAATGTGACCGAACTCGAAAATAACAGAACTGGAAAGCTAGGATCTTAGTTTTCATGTGTGCTTAAAATGTGCTTTTTCAGAATATTAATTGGTTTTCATTCCTACTTTGAAGGAGTAAAGTAGTAACCATCTGACATCTGAGGCCGTAAGATTTAAGGTAGAAGGACTACCGATCCCAAAAAATGTTTAAATTGAAACTCATAGGTACTTATTTGCAAGGCCGGTGTTACCATATGTGCGAACGGTGCCTTTTCCCTGGGCGGCAGAATTCTGCAGGGGCAAATTTTCGTTTTTTCACATATGAAATTTTGGATATTTTTATTAAACGTCAATATGAATAGTAATTATATTATATTAGTGAATAAATTATATTACTTATGACCAGTTTCCCTTAAAAAAATTTTTTTTACCGTTACCTTGCCCGTTAAAAACGGCATAATTGACTAGCGCCGGCCTCGCATATTTGTGCCCCTAAGAATGTTTTGCCCTTCCCGCCGCAAAAGGCACGGCACGCCACTGCTTAATACTCTTATTTTTGGAGTAATTTTACAGTTTTTTTTGGGTAAAACATGAAATTACAACGGTTTTAGGGTAAAATTGCTCTTATAAACCGGATAATTTTCAGGGGTAAACTTTATATTGTATTTTACTCTTATTAAGTAGATAATTCTCACGGGTAAAATTTCACCCACATTTTACAGGGTAGGATATGAAAATTAAAATTGAAATTTTTAAATAAGTCCCACATTTCTAGTTGTTGAAAATGTAACAAATTCTAGTTTGTTACACATTGGTTTATTTCATATTTCGACTTTTCAAATCTTTGCAAACAAACCCTTTTTTTAGCTTTTCGCAGAGAAAAGGAAATATCGTCCGAGACACCATGGCCATCTACGGTGGTAGTGTCAGGCTTGCATTGACTAAAACCACCTCCCTACTCCCACCTTTTCGACCACGAGGATCCACCGTTAGGCATTACTTTTGTGTCGTGCGGGTGCCGTTCTTCCTGGTGCTCCTTCTGTCGCCGTTTGTCTGATGTTGTCTTATTCCTATCTGTTGTTTGAGTTCGTTTGAGGTTCACGTTCGGCTGTTTCTTTGTCCTTTAGTGTGGATTATATCTTCTATGATTTTCCAGTTTTCTGGGCTCTGCAGCATTGTGTCCACTATGTTGTCGGGCGTGAGTTCCGATCTCGTTCCCAACAGTGCGGTGCTTTTAGCCGTTTCCCATTTCGGACATTCAAATAGGATGTATTCGGCAGTGTCGTCTGCGTCACAGTAGCCACATTTGGGTACCGTTCTTCTAGCAAACCTGTGGAGATATATTAAAGTATCTTGAGCCAAGTGGAAGTTTGCTTCACCAAGGCCTCTGGAAACCCATTTTTTTTATGTCGGGTATGAGCCGCCTTGTTCACGGTCCGACCTTGGCAATTTCCCACAGGTTTAGCGTGGTGTCGACGGTGTTCACCTGTCCTGAGTGGATTCTCGTCCTTTCTCCGTTCTGTAGATTTGCAGGTGGTATCGAGGCTAATAGCGTACGATATGATGGAGTGCATAGTCGATGCAGACGCTTCCGCTTTGGCCGCCGTTTCCCTGATATGCTGGGCAAAGTTGAGGTGTTTATCCAACCTTACTCCCATCACTGCAAAGGAATCACCGAGCTGAATAGGGAATCCATCCATGTGGATGCCGATGTTGGACACCTTTCTTCTTTTGGAAACCATATCAGCTGCGGATTTCTCAACCACTAGCGGTAGCCCTTTGTCTTGGGTTCAACGCAGGATGGTTGTTATGGCATCGTTCGCCTTGTTTTCGACCGACCAGATCGAAGGCTATCAAGGTCAGGTCGTCTGCAAATTCTACCAGTGTCACTCCCTGTGTGAGGCTGAGTTTCAATACCTCGTCATACAAGTATATCACTTTCCACAGGGATAGACCTCGTTTTCATTTCCAGGGCTTCGTCCAAGTTCAAGAAACCTCCTGCATTAAAAAAAACTCACATAAGCATATAAATTTATAAATTAAATTGATTTTTACTTGGTAGATTCTGTTCGCCATTCAAGAAAAAATAGCACGTTTGCCTGAAGGGCAAAGTGGATTTTCTACCTGACATAGATTACCTCATACTTCGGTTGGAAATGATATTACATTTGAATTTGAATTTCTTTTTTAATAATATAACTCCAGGTTTACCAGATCAGAATCGAAAATTTGAAACACAATGTTCGAGCAAAGTGTAACAAACAATCAGAAATGATAAATTATTAACTTTAAACTTTTCATTATAATTATTATCACAATGTTAATAATAATTAAAAAATATATATATAACAATATACTAAATTATTATTAACAATAGTTCACCTATAGAGCTAGGCTAAACGCAAGTCTTGCATGCTTGATGGGCTTGTATTCGGTTTAAATTTGGGAAATTTTTACGAAAATTTTTATACGACAGAAAGTTATACGAAATATATTATCAACCTGCATACTTCTAATTAACTACTTCGATAATTATCAAACCCATAAAGGAAAACGGGATTTGTAAAATGCAATTTTGGGGAGGACATCAAATAATGAGAGATTTCTGCCGGCAAAATAAGATGATCGAACCCAACTTACCTATTTTGTTTAGGTATAACAAGAAAATGTTTGGATAGCATTATTGAACTGATTGTAGAAAAAATTTTTAGTGTGTTTAAAATTTTCGACATTGTTGTAGTTTGGTGTAAATTAAAGCAAACTGGCACTGTCGATAATATGATCATCATTTTTATTGTTGCAAGGTAGCAAAGGTTAATTTTACGCAAAAATAAAATACAACATTACAGCAATATTGAAAAATGTAATTAAGATTAATTTATAGTATTTAACAAAACTAATCAGAGCGTTAAAATAATTAAATTTTGACCATAAAGTGAAGAATTCATACGTAGAAGAAAAAAACGAAATAAATACATTAATTTATCACTTTCTAGTAATTATTGGAAACAATTATTTAAAATAAATTTAGAAAAAATATTTTGATGTGATAAAGATCCTATTTCACAATTATTTTCGATCTTCAGTTGCGTATAACTAGGTAAGAGGAAAAAATAATAAGAAACAAGAAGTTAATGTCGAACAATTTTTTTGAAAAGAAAAAAGAATTTTAGGGTGAAAATTCTATTATTTTGACGTTCCATTTAGTTTTGTAAAATATAATATTTTGTAATACATACAAATACCACACAACTACTTGAAATTCTTATTTTATAAGTTCATTTCTATTAATTTATATTGGTAAAAACATACATCCATATATTGAGCATACAAAAATATAGTACAAGGTATGTATTTTATAAATAAAATTTTAATGGTACAGTATAGCATACAAAAGGCACACATGTATAATTTATACATCATTTAAATAGTAAAAAATTCCCTTGTTTACATCTACGTTTCACATTTTCTTAGATTGTTTTTATTTGTATTTTACATTTTATATTGTCCCAATTCAAATAAGCCTTGTGGAAATTGATCAGTCTCACAGTTTGAAATATAATTTCAATTCTTTTTATAATCTATTATATTAATATTAGGTATATAATATATTTTTTAATATAATGTGATACAGTATGACGATGGCTTAATTATAAATGTTTAGCTATATATTTTTAAAAACTCTAAAAGACATATAAATGTTTGTATATATTAAGTCTTACTAGATTAAATTTTTTTTAACAGAAGATGTAAACAGGGCTTTACAATAATTGGATAAAATTGGTCTCAGTTACATTGTGCAAATACGTAATATCAATCAGGTATAATTGTATAAATAATTAATTGTATTGTATGGTCTCCTTTGGCTTTCATTTATCCTATAAATATTATAAGTAGAAAATTGAAAATGTTATTTAAAATTCGAAAAACAGATTTGTGCATTGAGTACATTTCTTAAATTTTAAGAAAATTCAAAAATTTTAAATTGTTCACATGTATTTTTACGAGCTTAATAATATCAACGTATTAATAAATAAACTAATCTATAAAATAGAAAAGCTAGCGCTATCTTTTTACAACATACAATTAAAAAACAAAAAAAAAGTAATTAATAAATTAATAATCTCCTCGCCAAACAAAAAGACAGTCGGCCAAAAATACAGCACCATTAAGTATGGCCAGAGAACCTTTAGCTAAACCATAATTTCTGTAATCGCCCTTGTAGAGGTTATCAAAATGTTTAATATTGAGTGCCCCTGCAGCAATAAAGGCAATGCATCCAACAATGCAGAAGAAGAGGTCGATTCTTTTGTTAATTGGAGTTGACATCAGGTGACCTATAATTTAATCAAATTAATGACAATTAATTGAAAGCAATTAATTTATTTATTACCAATAAAACCTCCAACTAGAATGACCGTAAAGCCACAAAAGGCTCCCGACGTCAGCAGTTCCAAATCGCGATCTGCAGTTATGCTGTGGTAATGTAGGGCCACACAAACAATTGCAAGTGCCTGAAAAAATAACGATAATTTAATTTTTATGAATATACATTAAATTAACAATTGAAATGATTTTATATTCGTAAAGCTTACATTATAAACCTGATCAGCCTGAAGTTTTAGTTCTTCCATTTCAAGGTTTTTACCTTTTATTCAAAGTAGGTTACAAACAAATTGTATACTAGTTACGTCATCTTTTTTTAATAGAAATGTTGAAAAATAAATTGAAGAAAACGGTTTTATTTGCCTTTATTCGTTTATTCCCAATTAACTTAACAATTCGTGCTTAAATGGTGATTACGTAATGAGTATGTATAACAAGAAAAAATGAGTTATTGCCAACAATTGATTTTTCGTAATAATTTTTACATCGGGCAGTTAATGGTATCAATAACCTGCGATGTCATAATTGACGCCGCCTATATACTATGCATAACAAAGGGAAGGCGTGAATACGACGATTTATTTATAAAACGTTTGTAATAACATGTTCAACCGTATTGAACGATGACATACGCAGTAAATAAAGAGAAAACTTTCCAGTAGTGTACATCTAAACTTGTAATTCTTTTGGAGTAATCCAGAAACCGGTCATACTTCCTAACCCCCTTCCCCACAAATATCTTCTCTTAATATTTCCACAAAGTCTTTCGCAATTAATTGACGTTCCTAGTATTAAATGAAGCTTTGTAAAATAATAAATATTTAAAATTAGCTGGGTATCTGACAAGGCAATGAAAAAAATTCTCAGTACGCCCCTGTCCTGCATTCACCTGTTACCTTAATGTAATTATTATAACATTATGATATAATATTATAATATGATCATGATATATACTAAATATAGAAATGTAAAAACAAAAAATTGTTTTACATTTTAATATAATGTGAATAAAGATAAATCTTTAATCTCCTTTTTATTAGATTATAATATTAACAATCTTATAACTTGACCTAATATTGCACATTTTTTAACTTGATTTAAAAACATATTAATTAATTAATAAGTAAGTAATCTAGTGATACATAATATTTGTTTCAACAGTTTATTTCAATTTAAATTAATTTAATTAATTTATTGTTAAGATAAATAATAAATTAAAAATAAAAACCAAACCCCAAATTTGCGTTCTACCAATGTCAAAAATATTTTTCAAGAAACTAAATTAATTACAACATAAATTAACATAAAACTTGGGCGTGAAAGACGGATTACGAAATTACTACATAATATAAAATAATAATGGGCTTTAATAATGTAGGTAGGTACCTACTATATAATTTTTAAAAATAAACGTGAAAAGTTATTTTTTTTTTGTACCTATACAAAATAAATCTATTTTAAATGAGCAAATAAAACTATTGTAATATCAAGTTATTGAACTTGATACTGGCAAATACTTTGAGTCATCTCCGAATGATTGTATTACGAATGTTTTCATTCATAAATGTTATATTAAATTATTTTGACCCCTATTATATGTAGTAGCACGCCACTGACAAATTTAAGCAAGTTTGAAATTTTAAAATCTAAGCAAATAAAACGTTAATGAATGCAAACTACCGACATCCTTTATTAAATTAGTTCTAGGCGTAAAATTGCGTCTGGGTAAAAATTAAAAAATCCCCAAATTAATGGTTAAGCCGCAAATAAACAATTAAAATATCACAAAATACTTACAAGTTCTAAAAATTTAACAATCGATAATTTGCTGATAGCCATTTTTGGAAACAATTAATATTTTAATTTTGTTTTCAACAAATAAGGGTGTGCCTGTTATACACAAAATATCGATCAACTCGAGCGTAGCAGCAGCGTGGAAAGAACTACGAATTCTACTAAAGCTAAGTTACACTATCGAACAAGTTTTGAAAACTGATTATTTTTTAGTGGCACAATTTTAAAATGAAGTCATCGTTGAATAGTTGTTGTGGGGATTCTGCGTTCAAGGTTAATTTGCATTGTAATTTCTTTAACAAGACTTTACTTATGCAATTTTAGAGCTATATATGTTGGATGACCTAATCCAAAGGTGCAAATATGATTCAAAAAACCATTCATAGATATACGTAATGGTTATGACGTGACCAAAATAAATTACTAAAAATTCCATGTAACTGTTTTTTTTTTAAATTAAATACTAAGTTTTTGAATTTTCTATTTACAATATTATCAATGTGTATGAATATTCAAAATCAACTCGAACCCCCCAGAATGGTATAAATAGTCACGCGTTTTAACTTCACTTCCGGCTGTTAGGTTAATATTGAACAGACACATGCATTTTTGTTATAAAAATATTATGTAGTCTACTATGTCTGTGTTAGGGTGGCGCAAAAAAAACGACTATTTTTTGTTTTATAGAAATTTTAAGAGGTTGCTCACGAATTTTGAAAATTCCAAAATGATCGAAATTTGGATTTTTTTTTTAAATTTTTACTTTCTCGCAGTAGCAATTGTTTCTATCTGTAAAATCATGGACCACGATTATATTATAACTGAATTGATGAAATCAAACCTATCTAAATTTTCATTTGGATTATTCATAAAAAAATTGACAATTAATCAAGTGTATTTCGGTGAAAGTCCACACCATAATTTCGTTAGTGCGATTGTCATGTTTACATTATCAACATATTTTGTAAGAATTCAGAGATTAATTTATTTGTGACTAACACATTAAATATAGGAATGATATTAAGTTTATGTAAATATGTAAATGTTTTCCATGTTCCAGAAAGCAAGAAATTGCAATTATATTTTAAGTATCTGCCTACATAAACAATATCTAAATTTAGTAATTTAGTATTTAAACAACAGCGAATTTCAATACCCTGGGCTTTAGGTGGAAGGTAAGAACCTACTACTTTCGTATTAAAAAAAATAATTATATGGTTTAGTTATTATTCACGATTAACAAATCGATGATCACATGCTGATGTGTACGATATTAATAACATTTTGTATAATAAAATTTATTATTAATAATCCCAGTTCCAGGAGCTTCCTAAATCAATATATTTAGTAGCTCGAACAAAATTTTGTTTACTGCTTCGAACCCAATCTTTACAAATTAAAATGCACGTCATTTATATATAATATAACTCAACAATTTTACAACCATGGAAAATTTGCAGAAAATCACGTGCTTTTTTTGGTATTTATTCATTTGCACTAGCTCTTTTATAATGCATAAATTGAAAATACAATAAAATAGAAAATAATATTGGCAAAATCAACTAGTTTTGTGTTATATTTTGCTGGATCAGCTTTTTTAGAAGACAATAACATTTAAATACAGTACAGTAACAGTATTAAAATTTTAAACTGACGAAATATAACGCCATATATAACAAAATCAGTGATAAGGCCCGGACCGATAATAATTTAGTTTTCGGGTAATGACTTTGCAGAGCCTCAGGTGTCGAGTAATTTATTTAAAAAAAATTCAAAAAAGAAAGAGACGAAATTCGCGAATTTCTAGAATGCCTAGAAGACAGCGATTTCGAGACACCGGCTCCTCAAGCCCAAGAAGACCAATGTCACACTCACACCCCTCAGGCGGATCCCCCAAACCTACCCACTACTGCCGAAAGATTGGCCTCGCCGATGCCAAGCGTTGTGGGGGAGCCCAAGGAAGATCAAAGCACTCCAATAAAATACTTCTCGGCTGTTTGCCCCCCACCTAAGGAAACCAAAAGCCTGGAAAAGGACTACGTCAACCTGCACCCAAAACCACCGCTCCTCTGCCACGGATCATCGCTTAACGATACCGTCGAAAGGGCGAAACCCTTGAGCTCTCTCTTAGCTGATACAGATCCGGACTCACCGGCATCGGTCGGCGAGAGAAAGTTCAGGGGAGAAAAACCAGCAAAAGTTTCCTTAAGCGGGAAAACGGTTGAGGTCCCTGAATGTGCGCAGAGCAGGGGGATCACAAGGAGTCCCTCAGACTCTCTACCGACCAACCTAACTCAGTGTACATCACACCCAACTCGCAAACTTCCATGCACTACGGGGGAACCCCCGCCAATCCTTCGGATTGATCTCATGTCACCAAAGGAGAAGCGAGACCCCCCCTACGGAGAAGAGGCACCCCTCCAGCGACAGACGCTTGGTCAGCCGCCGCAGGGTACCACGCGTCTCCTCCTAGGTCTAAATTGCACATCAAACCAACTCCTTCACATCTCAAACCCAGGAGCGTCACTCTACCGAGATTGAAGGAATTTCCCCATTCCAACCATAAAGTCAAACTCAAACCAAAAATTCTCCACTGCAGCCTTGCAAGTAGTTAATTCTTATTTTATTTTATTATGCACTTTATTTTATTTTATTATATTTTTACTTCATTATTTTTAGCTTATTTTACTTTACTTTATTATTTTTACCTTTGTACTTTATACTCTACTTATTTTATAGTTATTTATAATTTTAAATTCATTACTTTTATTTTGTTTTTATTTTAATTCATTTCACTTTACTTTATTTTTAAATTTTCGTTCACCCTCCCCTGGGGGGGGAGGGGCACGAATCATACGGAAGGGGAGCTCACATTCCTCCCACGGCGCATGATCACAGCCAAGATCAGGTAATGGTAACTCCATTTCCCTTCCAGCAGCCAATACTCGAGCACGTGAATAAAGTATTTCTCCAGGACCAAAGGGGGGGGGGTCCGAAAAGTCGACAACGGCTCTAATCGGTGTCGATTCTAGGCCCCCTCCCAATGGCCTAGGAAGCGGGATGACGGACGCGCCCGGCGTGGGAGCCTTTTCTCGGAGAGACTGATTCTCCTTCGACAAGAGACTGGACCTCGCCTCGCCCTTACCAGCCTCGCGCCTGTCAAATGACAATAATGTCATTTCATGATTCTGATTCTGATTCTTCAGCAGTTTTCTAAATGTAGAAATTATTATTTTTAAATCAGCATGAACACGTTGTTCTTTTGTTTAGTGTCCTTTAACTACACTTAATCGAAATAATGGCAGATAACAAATGTAAACTGTTTAATATTTGAATTAAAACTAAAACAAGTTAATTAAACAAATATTAAATTGTTTCACAAGTTACTAATTTATTAATTGTGAACTGTTTAGTGTCATCAACCTATAATGGAACGATATCAGCACTCAATTTTATTTCGATGCTATAATATTTTTTGTTTAGAAATACTTATAAATATCAAATAGAAATTTTGGGATAAAAAGCTGGAATCAAGTTTGAAATAGAGAAAAACTTATACGAGTAGACCTATAAAATATGTGAAAATATTATGTTTGCTGCTATGAATATTTATTATATTGAAAAAAAACTTCATAGTAGTATGCATGAATAAAATATTGAATTTATGAATTAGTTCATAAATATAAAGAATGTTGATCATTGGCGCAAAATGTTTAATGGTTTCATCAATATGATGAACCATGTTTGCAATATAGTTTTACTTTACTTTTTCATATTTTTCATGCAATATAGCATATTAAAAAAATTGGAAGTTCGCCATAGGATTTGTAATTTAAAATTGCAATAAAATATGGAAAAATTTAATGGGTAATGAGAACTATAATACCTAGTTTTTTAGTATTTAGGTTACTGTCGGGAACAAGAATGCGTTACCTGCTTGGATTTCTATACCTGAAAATAGAGAAGATAGTACAAGCTTCCCCTCAGCCGCTTACTCGACTTTGTTGAAGAAACGTGGCTGATATGGAGTAAAACACGGAGGGGCACAATAAGCATAGGCTTCAGTGCAGTGGGCGAAATACCATACAACCCCATAGTAATAATAATAATATTATTAAATTAACTCGTTAATTTAAATTTATTTATATTCGGTTATTTTAATAATGGAAATTTTCAATTTTAGCCAACCGGGGTACCCGGATAGCTATGTACGAATTTGTATGTAATATTCTGCTCTAACTTGAAATTATTGTATGGATTTGATGGATTTCGATTTGTTTATGGTTAACAGCAGTATTTAAAGCTAATTTCAGTAATACTATATTATATTATACAATGATCTTCATAATCTTAATAATAATTATAAAACTCAAAATTTGTATGTCTGTCTGTCCCATCATTTTCTTCCCAACGGAAAGAATTCTGCTAAAAATTCTTAGGTTAACGCCGCTATTCCCAGCTTTCCACGCACACTTTTTTTTGATAAATTGCAAAAACTTTAATCCGACGTTGCAATTGGTTGAAAAATTTTTCAAAAAAATAAATTGAAAAACTAAACTTTTATTTAACTATCAGTAGACAACCGTCCATATCGTTCCTTCGACGATATATTATGAAAATGTAGTGTATAAATCATTAAATTATATTAAAAATAAAAAAAGTTGTTCAGAATAAATTGTATATTAAAAAATCTAAATTAATGAATGATCCCGTGCTAAAAGAAGTTTCCAGGTTTCCAAAAATACCTATTGGGGGCAAAACAGATTATCGTTAATCCATTCATGCGTGTCACAGGTAAAGTGATAACTGGTTATCAATACAAAGTATCAATACTTTACACTGTAATTTAATTATACTAATAATTTAAATATTAAAATCTCATGGTAATCATTATTATTTATCACGGGGGCGTTGGAATACAATCCGAGTTTTATATAAATTTTATATATTTTTTTTGCAACAATGAAATTGAGAATTATTATAGTCATTGAATTTAATAAGCAATTAAAAATTAATATTATAATATATTAAACTTATTTATTTATACTTATTTTTATTCTTTTTTAAATTTATAATATATTACAAAATATACAATTGCATATTTTAAAATAATAATTAATAATATAAAAACATTATAAAATATTCAATATCATTTAAACAATAATATATTGTTATGCATGGTACCTTTTTTGTATAAAAATATTTTAATTTTATGATATACATATTTCTTGAATGTAAATATTTTTGTATGCTAGTACCCGGTTTAAAAAGTTTTCAGTTGATACAAATTTCGATAGAAAACTGGTTAAATCGTAAGGATCCGGGATAATTTATGTTTATATTATTTATATTATTATTTTATCTAACGTAATTTTACAAAATGTATATACTAACAAAATATTTATGTGGTAATATGTTGGAGTTTACTACTAGATACTAATAAAATTAGTTGGAGTTCGGCAGATTTTTTTAACGTCGCAGAAGTGCAGTTCCAACTGTATTGGTTTACAAAAGAATAAATTTCAATAGTTTTATTACATTGTTTTTATTTGCAACATAATTGAGGTTTTTAGCGAGTTTTTATTAGGGAAAAAATGATTCAACAAAATGTACGTCAATGGGTACCCGAGTACCCGCTTGGTTACACAAGGGTTAAATGGTAGGAATGTTTAACTAAAAATTATGATGTAATGATTAATTTAAGTGAATAATAATATTAAACATACTTGTAACATTCAGCTTTTGACAAATATTTGTCAAGTATTTTGTCACATATTTGGCACTTGTAAATATTTGCCAAGTCAGTTTAATCTCGTATGAGTCACAAAATAAGATTTCCACCATGGAAAAATAGTTTGCAGGGAGTTGTCATGTGATAATTAGGAAAAGAAGATGACAAAATCTGTTTTTTTCAATTATAACTTTTTTGAATCAAGGAAGGTATCTAGAGATCAGATAGAGACACTATCAGAAACGTATTTTAATATTATAATTGTCTAAAAATATTTTCTAAATATAAAAAAAAGCTATCCAAATATGTAGTTAGCAAGTTTCACAAAAGGATAATTTATCAAAAAAATCACTATCAAACCACATAAGAGTAATACTGCAGTTAATATGTAATATGGGATGTTTTGACATTCATCTTCAGGTTTATCAAACCTTCTGATATCTTTGATATCAATTGATCTTATAGTTGGACCTTCCAAATATTTCTGAATAATTACAGAATCATATATTTTATAATCTAATGGACAAGTGTTGTGATGTTTACTCCATTGAACAATGCATTGAGCACAAAAAGAATGTTCACAAATTTCCAATAATCCAGTTTGTTGTTTCTTAAATTCCTTGAGACAAATTGAACATTCTTGAGGCTCCCCTTTTTCCAAATCTTTAAATGTGTAAGACCTGGAAGCGCATTTTTGTGCACTCGGTAAATTTTCCATTATTTCTTTATTTTCAATCTTTTTTGATGTTATCTAAAAACTCCCTTACAATCAACACACAATTATTTAAAAATATAATTATAAACAAAAATTATTTACCTAATTCGGTGTTTTTCAAATATTTCCAGTGAAGTAACAAAATAATACTGAGAATTTATCAAAAAAATTGAATTTGTATTCGATCTTAAATTAATATTATGAATAACAAAAGAAAATATTACAATCTAGCACTATTTTTATCAATATTTGAATTATTATTATTATTATCATCTCACCATTATTTGAAACACATAATTTTAAATAGAAAAAAGTTCACTTTCTTGATCAAGTTATTTTAATAACTTCGGAAAAATTTCCAAGGTAAAGAAATTTCCAGGTACCTATGTATATCATATCTTATATTATATTAGGTTCAGATAAAAAAATTTAATTGAAACTAAACAAACGACATTGTGAACATTTCGTAAATCAATTAAATTTTGAGATAATCACACTTAGAATAGGTAAACAAATACTTATATTGGAAAGAGTGCGTCTTCCTGTTTAAAGAGTGCTTTATCCTGTTAATTGACACGCTTTTTTGTTTACATAATTCTGACGTTTATAAATTTTCATTTGTTAAATAACAAATAAAGTTGATTAGAACTGAAGGTTTTAGTCCACATCACAATTACTTTACCTCCCGCAATTGTAAAAAACAGTATATGCACCTCGGGAATAAAGTGAATTTTAAAGGATCACTTTATTCCCTTGGTGCATAATGTACTATTTTCTTGCACTCTTTCGTACAAAAAAAACACATTTTTGAGTAAAGTGAAAGTTCGTGCTATTTAAGAAGCAATAATATATTTAATTTGTTTTATTAAAAAAACTTTTTACAGACTTTAAAACATTTGATAATTTTTGGCACACTGTAAGATTATTTTCAGGCAGCCTGGCTTCGTTGTACAAATCATTATCACACTTATTGTTCAATTGTATGATTTCAGGAGATATAAAGCTAAAGCCATCAAACAGTCTGTTCTGCGCTTCAGTAATTTCCGGAACGGGCACCAAAGAGGAAGTTACGTTGTAGTCACTATCGGTCTTTATACATTGGGAAACGTCAATCGTGCTTTCAACATTTGGTATAAAAGGAGGTACTTGAAATTTTTTCAGAACTAGATCCCAACGCGTCCACCTGAAAAACGGATGTTCCTTTATATCGTTGGCCCCATTTGAACCTAACCTATACTCTGGATTAACTAATAATAATAGTTGTATTAAGTCCTTTGCGTCTGATTGCAATCCAGAATTAGGAGGAAAGAAATAAACCCCTCTTACAATACTTTGCGCTAATATATTGTCGTCATACGTTTCTGAAAATGGATGATGTCCTATCAGCATTCTAAAAGTTAAAATTCCTAACGCCCACCAATCGACTTCTTTACCATGACCACCTCTATTTATGATTTCGGGTGCCGCGTAAGTCAATGTACCACACGAAGAATGTGTTGACCGATAATTAGTTATATTTTCCTTACTTAACCCAAAGTCAACCAACTTAATGTGCCCGTATTGATCCAACAAAATATTAGCCGGCTTCAAATCTCTAAAAACAATATCTCGAGAGTGCAAGTACTCTAACGCTAAAATTATTTCTGTAATATAAAAACGTGCGGAAGCTTCTAATAAAATCTTCTGCTTAATCAGTAAATTTTGCAGATCTCCTCCACATAAGTATTCCAAAATATAATAAAGTTTCTTTTCACTTTGAAATGTATACATAAGTTCTACTATGAAAGGATGCTTGATGGACTTTAAAACATCTCGTTCCGAAAATGCACGCTCAATTTTCTTCGCCCTATCAACGATTCTGGTTTTGTTTATTATTTTCATGGCATAAACATAATTTTCATCTTGGCCACATTTCTTGCGCACTTGGTAAACTCGACCGTAACTTCCTCTGCCCAAAAAGTGTAATATTTCGAAATCTTCTTTTGAGGTTTTAATAATTTCCGATTCCGAATCCATCATAAAATACTTATAAAATAATTTGAATTATTAAGATACTGTATTCTCGTTTTCAATATTTTTATATAGTGGTTTTCTTAAGTTGGTACTTAATCGTGTAAAACCACTTAGCCCCAGTGTTTCAGTTGTGGGTTAAACCGAAATATTTGGGTTAACCAACGAAATAAGTTGAAAAGCTGTTTATTAACCAATATAATAATTGGTTAATTCAAATTTTTTGGTTTAACCTACAACTGAAAAACGGGGTCTTGATTGAGTTGTTCGAGATTTGTTCTATACATATTCTTCCAAATTAGTTTTTCTAGAACTGAAAAATTCACGCGAGAAATCGCGAAAACCCGTTTTCCCACTTGTCAATATTCTTGATGAGAGCCTAATAGCCAGGAATGATCCGTCCAATCAGAATGAAGCTTTTTTGTTTTTTTTGTATACTTACCAGAAACCAATCTTTGCTTTACACTCTGTGTAATTTTAATAATAATCGTTATTTCGAGTCACAGAAATAAGATTGTGGGCTTAAAAAAAGTAGAGATCGGTTGCTGTTGGTTTTCATCTCAACTCAGGGTCTTTGAAAAAACTCGGCAACTTCGTATCAATCAATCAGAGGAAGGTTTTTGATTCTTCAAGCAGCAACATAACAGTAACTTGCTTTTAAATGTTGCCAAAAATTCAGTGGCGTAGCTGGCCCAGATGGTTTGAGGGCCCCGCAGGAGCTCCTAACAGAAAATAATTTAAAACTCTAGAAAATACATTTTTTTAAGAAAACACTTTTTATTTGCGTTGTAATGAATTTTTTTCAGGTACCTACGAAAAAGCTCTTAGTACTGGACATAAACGGGACTCATTTCCTGCCCTATATAATAGTAGAATTCGTCGGAAAAAAAATTTCAACCAATGAACTCATTTAAAAAACCTTTTATAAATACAATGAAGGAATTTATTAAAACAATAAAAAATTCATAAATACAATGAACACTTCATAAAAATAATGAATTTCTTTCATTAATACTACGAAATTTTTAATAAATATAGTGAATTGTTGGAAATTTCATTGATTTTAAATTGTTAAGAGGAGGGGTTGGGGTACTCTGTGGTGGGGACTCTGCCCTATGCTAAATACATAGGATTATGTATCCACTGTCAACTCCAAAAAACTAAATTTTAATAATGAAAATTTTAAAAAATAAATTTTTTTTATTAAAAGTAGATACCATTATAGCTTTTAACAATTTAGTTCTAAATTAAACTGACAAAATTTGGTACACATACTTATTTGTAAGACATTGATAAATATTTTGGCAAATTTTTGCAATGCTGACATTTAACGCAATGTAAAAACGTCACAAAACAGTAACTTTTGTCATTGTATAAATATGACAGATTTTTGTTCAATAATGTGGACACAATTTAATTATTAAAGTCATTTAATTTAATATAAATTTATTATTTTTATTTATATTTATTTAAACCAAAATTTAATTAGCTCTACACTGAAAAAATAGTTAATAGTTTTGATGAAAACTTTATTAGTTTTGGGCCGATGAACAAAATTAATCATATTGATGAACAAATTCATATATGCAACGATTTTTTGCGTGGATACTATGAAGTTTTCATTAATATGATTAATTTTGTTCATCGGCGCAAAAATTATAAATTTTTCATTATCTATTTTTTTCAGCGTAAGTCTCATTATTTAAGTAGGTATCTAACTTTTTTTGAGAGTTAAAAAAAATGTATGTATTTTCACCCCAAAAAATAAAAGTTCTAAATTTTAAATAATTTTCGAGTTTTCCTCTGCAGATTATCGAGAAAATTCGAATGCCGCAGGCAGAATTCACCTTTAATTATAATATTTTCCGCTTTATGAGGCATTGAAATTGAAATTTATAAAACTAATTTTTTTAAAGCTTAAATTTCTTATTTAGTTCACTTTTAAGCTGTTCCGCCAGTCCCAGGCCCATTTTAATGATACGATTAATAATTATGGTAGAACCTAGAACAAAATTGCCTAAATAGTTGTTGAACCGGACACTAATTATTTATTACAATATTTCTCAAAAATAGATCTTTGTCGGCAGTATATACCGCCGACAAAACAAATTTTCTTATCTATTAAAATGTAGATTATAAGATTGATAAGATGAAATGACCACGTGATACTTGTTACACATCAGGAGCGGATCCAGAAATTTTTCACCGAGGGGGGGTGTAAAGTCAGATTTTAAAATAATTAGGTACCTAATAATCGAAATCAACTAAATAATTGTCTTGGAAGATTATGAAAAAAGCTTTTTCTCGGTGAATTGAATAGGGCGCGCCCCCCTCATTGAATACGGGCCTGTTACACGTGCTCACTTTAATGATTGCTAAATGTAGTTTTAGAATAGGATTTTTGTCGGTTATTTTTACTATAGTGAAGAAAACCAACATTTGTTTTGTCGGCAGTATATCTATGAGTGAAGAAACCACCTGGCAGTAGTAAAAAAAAATACGGTCACTCCAAATCTGCCAAGAAAAATAAACGATGTCTTTAACAAAATTGTCGATGACGTCACAACTCAAAATCCAATAATTATTACGATAAAAAAATGTTAATGGTGGAAAAAAGTGAAAAACTGTTCGCGCCACTTTTCGTTTTGTTCGAGTTCCGAGTTTTGTGAGCAGGCGCGAAGTTTGAGAGAGATAATCCAACGGACCGATTGAAAAAGGTGAACTAACCAATTTTGTGCCATACTAGTTTCCGAGTATTTTTTCCGGTTCCCTTTTCAAGTGTTTTGTTAGCCAACCAACCAGCCATCACCAGCTGAATAATTCAATAAACATTTCGCGACCAGAGTGCAAATCAGTGACTGTCCTATTGGTTTTCCTTTCCTTTACCTTATGTTGATTCCTATCCGAAGGAAGATCAAGAAGATAGCTCTGGTAAGTCACGATCATTTTTTCTATACTACATCGTTAACACAATCACCAATACAGTCCACTTCAATTATCTCACCACAAGATTATTTGGGGTGAGATTTGGCCCCAGCAAACACTTTTAAGAGGCTAAAAATGTCACTATTCTATTTCGAAACTATAATTTATTGTTTTTACAAATTTTTATACATATTTTGTTTCGATACTCACCATTGTTTACGGAAGTATAAATAAAATTTCTCGTAGAAATTTATACAAATTTTATAATCAAATTCCGATCTACAGTTTTTAAATTTAGAGAATGTTGCAGATTATCATTACATTTTTGTTGGACATTAACAAAATAGGTAAACATTGCATAATTGTTATTTTGTCGTAGATTATATTGTAAATTATTGTTGTACGAATAATTTCCGTTGTTCACCGATGTTCTCTGAGGATTTCCGTGTGGAATAATAGTTTTACAATTTTTTGGACAAGATATATATTTAATGTTTTTATAAATCATATCGATGCTGGGCTTTGACGTTATTACCCATTGAGGTACTCCCAATGGGAATTTAGGAATGATTTTAAAATCTTGTTGATTTGTAACTTGGAGCCTATTTGATTTGCTGGAAGAATTATTCCCAGTCTGCATATTTTTTTCTTTTCTTCGGGAATGGCGAGTTTGTGTTATCTTGTTTTCGAAGTTTAAATCTAATAGTAACTTGTAATCAGTTGTTTTCAGATTTTGGTAAGTTTGAGAAACACGATTGGTGAGGTAGTCGTAATTTTGCAATTCTTCTTCGTTGAATTCTTCCCTACTATCGTAAGCACTCTTTTTAAGATTATTTGTACGTTTGCTACGCCGACCACATTTTGAGCCATTGGGAAATGAATTCATAGAAATCACTTGAAGTTCTTGTTCAAAAATTTCCAAACGATTGTCAATTGGATTTCTGAGATCTTTTGGCGGAAATTTTGCTTCTATTTTAGGATTATTTATGATCAGATTTTAAAGCTCATTTCAATGTTACTTACCCATGTGATTATTATTTGGATATCTCGTGCTTAGTCGAGGAAACGCTTTTGGACAAATTAGTTTTTCACATACTGGAATTAAAGTATTTAACGTTTCTGTATTTAAAATTCTACATAGCAAAGTTTTATTACCTTTATCCTGACCTTTCTTATCGTAAGTGCACAATTTACCATCACATTCTTTATATACTATAGTCTGGCACTTCCCAATTCTTGCACATGATGGCAATTTGGATTCATTTCTTAATGATTCCCTTTTGAATACATCTGGCAATTTGGATTCACTTCTTACAGATTCCCTTTTGAATACATCTGACTTTATACTATATTTTTCTGTATGAATTACCTTTATTGGAATTTCTTTGCCATCAATGGCTTTTATTGGACTTTCTCTTTTTTGCAATTGTTTTAAACTGTCTTCTTTAGGAACTATTTCAATTGAACTTTCTTCGTTTGCTTCTTCTTTAAAATAATCTTTCGGTTTTGAATCTTGTTTTGGTTCTTGCTCAGTTTCTTCTTCTGATTCTTCTTCTGATTCATCTTCTGTTTCCTCTTCTGATTCTTCTGATTCTTCTGATTCTTCCTCAGGTTCTTCCTCAGGTTCTTCTACTTCAGAATCATCATCATCTTCTATCAATAGATGTATTGAAGATACTTTTTCTAAAAGCTGCGACGACTCGGCCGTTATAACCCCTATTTCACTTTCAGACCTACTAGGAACTTTTCGGAACCTCTTCAATAACTTTCTAGTTGCAGTCTCCTTTTTGTGTTTAGATTCCGGTGTTTTATCGTCACCATAATATTCTCTATTTAAATTTTCTAAATTTTGTTTACCGAAAAGTATGTCGTATTGCGTATTTTCTTTTTGCTTTATAAATTTCGATTGTTGCAAAGTATCTGCTGAAAGCACACTTTCTTTTCTTTTTAATTTTTCCTGTTCTTTTCTTACTATTTTTCTTTGCTGTAAACGTTCTTTAGAAGTCTGGAAATATTTGAAATTAATATTTATTTCTACAAATCCTTCAATAGTGCCTCACCATTATTGGAATTTTGCATTTATATGTACCAACTTGCTTGAATGCAGGTGGAGGAACACCTTTAGGATATTTGAGTTTTCGTAACTTTTCAGTTGATAGACTATATTTTAGATTTGGTAATACTATATTTGAAGTGTTTGAAGTATCCGGTCTTAACTTCGAATGTAGTAGTCGCATGTTAGATGTTTTCCATGTTATGGGCTCTTTACTTATATTACTTTCAACTGCATGGATACTCTCCTTGTGGAAGTGATCAGAATAATCATATGGAAAATAATGCTGATGTGGATTTGATATCAGGCTATCCTTTTGTTTATTATTATCTTTTTTCGGTTTACCTGTGTGATCTTTTTTATTACCATGTTTATTATTTGGAGTTTCTATATTGTAACAGAGAATATCAGGATTTAAACGTTCCAATTTGATTTCTTCAGTTTTGTATCTGGACGGTATATCAGTAATTTTCTTTGAAGAAATAAGTTTGTTTTGGATACTTAATTTGGATCTTTTTATTTTTTTATTGGAATAAATTGTCGAATCACCAGATATGTTTGTACATAGTTCTTGCTTTCCTGAAACAATAATACAACGTTTGTGACAAAAAACCCAAACATTATATCTGGATGAAGCTTTTAATAGCCCTGAGAGGATGCCGTTTCAGGTTGGATTGCGCACTGAAGAAATTTCTTCAATCAAAAGAATTCCTAAATTGCAATCCAGACTCCCAAAGGTATACCCTGATTTTAAGCAAATGAAAGAGTTCAAAACAAACGAAAGCATGTAAGGAACTGAATTGTTGACAATTACCAGACAGCTGGTAACTTAGTCAAATATCTAATTTGCGACAGACAAAATTAATATACTTGTTGATTCATTTTTTCTGAATTTTTACAAAGCAAACTAATAAAATACAAGATTTATAAATTATAACTTACCCATTTCACCAAAAATTAAGTTACTATTACATTTTTATCAAAATATAATGCAATTCGTTGCAGAAATTTATTATTTTTAAATTTTGATATGTTAATATATTTACAGATTGATTTTGAAATGTCACACCTTGATTGATGTATAGAAATTGTAGACATCAGCTATCAGAAAATCAAAACAGCTTAGTATTCTAAACAGTACTGTTTCTGCTCTGGTTTGGATTTCACGTTAAATGTTAAGTCTTCATTTTCGTTAGGTTAGTAACTAGCGATCATTAATTAAATTGGTTATATCCCAAAATTATTTAAAAATTAACAGTGCTCAGGAACAGTAGTTTTCTAAATTTCCCAAAATTCATGTTTAAATAAGTATCTATATTGGCTTTGGGAATTAAATTCATGATTTTGACCGACTAACCAATAGCTGGGTAGGCAACACTTCAAACATAAATCACAGCAGTGTCAGTTGGTGAACTACATGGTAACAAATGTTTCGATTAAAAAAAAGGTGAAGGTAGTACAAAAGCAATTTTTTAAAACTGCCTTTAACTCAGTTCGACTTATAATATTTTTTCGTTGGACTAATGCTCCGCACCAAAAGTGTCACGATGAATTTTTATTGATTATGCTGAGATTCCTAGGTCCAGTCTAAAATATACAGATTCGAAATGGTAGATGCACTTTAAAGCATGTAAAGAAAAGGTCGCAAAACAGGAAAATGATTTTCATTTTCTTTTAGAATTTTTCTAAATATTTCGTAAAATGAAACAAGGACATATTCCATCTTTATAATCAATGGCGCCACTAAAAATTACATAAATATTAAAAAATTGAATATTTTGCATAACTTGCACAAAAATATGAAACAATGTATTTTCCTAGAACATTTCGAAATTTATACAAATTTTACGATCAAATTTCGTTCTACAGTTTTTATATTTAGAGAATGTTGCAGATTATCATTAGGTTTTTGTGGGACATTAACAATATAGGTAAGCATTTTTGAATTTTTGTTGTTTGATGGATATTGAAAATTATTATTGTTGTATGAATACTTTCCATTGTTTACCGATATTTTCTGAGAATTTTCGAGAGGAATAATAGTTTTAACATATTTCGGATATGAATATTTACTGTTTTTATAAATTATATCGATGGTGGGCTTTCGCATTTGCGATTGACATCGTGTGGGATGGTTAATTATTAACAATTGCGGTACTACCACAGGAGTTCTATGGATTATCTTAAAATCTCTTCCGTTTGAAATTTGAAGTGCATTTTTGGAAAAACTATTGTAATTACTGGGTTTTTCGTTTCTCCTGGGCACAGATTGGTGTTTGTTGTTGGGAAAATAATTCCTAGTTTGAATATCCTTTTCTTTTCTGGGGGAATGGTAAGTTTGTGTTACCTTGTTTGGAAAATTTAAATCTAACAGTAAATTGTGATCAGTTGCTTTCAGATTTTGATTATGTTGTGAAACACGATCAGTGAGATAGTCGTAATTTTGCAATTCTTTTTCGAATAATACTTCGTTACTGTCATAATCACATTTTTTTATATTTCTTGTCCTCCGGTTACGCTGAGAACTTTTTGAGGCGTTACGATATGAATTTCTAAAAATTGCTTCGAATTCTTTCTCGACAATTTCTGAACGATTGCCACTTGAATTCCTACGATCTTGAATTACATAATTTGGTTGTCTACTAGGATTTCGACCAGTTACAGTGTTTATTTCTAAGTAAAGATTTTTTTATTAAATTGATATTATCGCTAAATAGAATGAGGATTACCTATGAGATTGTGATAATTTGAGCATCTTTGACTTGGTCGAGATTCTGTAGGAAAAATATTTATTGATTCTGTATTGAATTTTTCAAAAATTAAAGTTTTATTACCTGGGCCTTGATCATAAACGCACAATTGGTTGTCACATTCTTTAAATATAACCGAGTGCTTATTGCTTCTTGGTTTAATTCCAGCTTTCATATTATCATCAGAAGGTGGTTTATAGCTACATTGTTCTGTACACTCATCAACACAAGATTGTTTTTCGGTTTTGTTTTTAACTTCAGCTGACTTGGTATGATCGTCTATTAAGGGTTCTTCGTGATATTCCAGTTCTTCTTCTTCTCCCAGTCCTACTTCAGGTTCACGTTTCTCTTCTTTATCTAATTGTTGTTCTAGGGCTAGTTCCAGTTCTCTTTTTAGATCTTGCTCCGGTCCTTCTTCTGGTTCTAATTCTTGTTCCGGTTCTTGCTCTAATTCTTCTTCTGCCGCTTCTTCTTCTGGTTCGTCTTCCGGTTCGTCTATTTCAGAATCATCATCATCATCATCCTCATCATCATCATCATCTTCTATATGTAAATTAAATGGAGAAGGTTTAGTTTCAGGTTGCGGTGGCTCGATCACTATAATTCCTATTTCACTTTCAGACTTAGGACCTTTTCGAAACCGTTTTAATAACCTTTTGGTTGTAGATTTTACTGCACGATGAGAATTCAGTAATTCGGTATCATCTTCATCATCGTCTTTCTTAATCTCTTCTAGATTACCTTTTCCAAAAAGTATGTCGTATCGCGTATTCTCTTTTTTCTTCAAAAATTTTCTTTGCTGCAATTCTTTCGATTCTTGTTTCTTAAGTTTTTCTAATCTTTCCTGTTCTATTTTTAATTTTTTTCTTTGCTGCAAACGTTCCTTAGAAGTCTGAAAATATTTTAAATTAATATTTACTTCTACAAGAACATAATTGAATCGTGACTTACCATTATAGGAATTTTACATTTATATGTACCAACTTGCTTGAATGCAGGCGGGGGAATATGTTTCGGATATTTGGGTTTTCGTAATTTTTCACTTGATAAAGTATACTTTATATCTGGTAATACCATATTAGAGGTATTTGATGTATCTGGTCTTAACTTAGAATGTAGTAATCGCGTTCTAGAAGCTTTCCATTTAATAGGCTCTTTGCTTATATTACTTTCAATTGCATGGACACTCTCCTTGTGCGTGGGATCAGGATCATCGAGGAAGAAATAATGCTGATGTGGATTTAATATGAGGCTATCGTTTTCTTTGACCCGCTTGGAGGATTTTTTCGCTTTACGTTTAGTGTTAATTTTTTTATTAGTATCATCAGTGTCTTGGTCATGTTTATCATTTGGAGTTTCTATGTGGTAGCATACAATATCAGGTTTGAGACTTTCGAATGTGATTTCTTCAGTTTTATATCTAGACGTTATATCGGTAATTTTCTTTGAATAAATAAGTTCGTTTTCTATACTGGTTTTAGATGTATTTAAATTTTTGAATAGTGTTAATTTGGACCGATGACATTGTTTAAACCTCAAATTGTTTACTAACACATTTTTGTCGGAAAATCCAGTTGTGTAGTTGTTAGTTAACGTATCAGCAGATATGTGTGTCCGAATTTCTATCTCTCCTGAAACAATGCTTGTTCTATTTAGCTAATATGTGGATTTTACTATAATAGTTATTTAAGCTACTAGGGATGTAAGCTAACATTGCAAGAAAGTTAATATTAACCGATATAAATTATAGGAATTAGAACAAACGAAAGTAGTTCGCACTAAGGAACAAAAAAACAGACAGCTGCTGAGATATACTTGTTGAATCTTTTTTTTTTCAAATCTTTACAAAGCACAAATTTTATAATATTAAACTTACCCATTTTATTAAAAATTAAGTCACAAGTAAATGTTTATCGGAACATGTAATTCGTTGCGTAAATTAATTTTTTTTTAATTTTGATAATTTATAATATTTACAGATAAATTTTGATATGTCAAACCTTGATTGATGTTTAAAAATTGTAAGCAACAGCTATTAGGGAAAAACAAAAACAGCGTAGTCCACTAAGCAGTACTGAAATTGATGTTATTTATTCTTACCTTTTTGGCTTTCTTTCTCTTGATGGATTACTTTGCAAATAATAATAAGAGAACGAGACAGATTTTAATTCTGCTATGAGAAAATTGAAAAAGGGCTCTTATAGGCTCCATCACATACGACATAACTTTTATATTAAAAATCGCTTATTGACAATTTTATTACTAAATTAGGAACGTTCTTTAACTTTTGGGTTTATAAAATAAATTTTGCAATCCTTTTGGGTTGGGAAGTTGTTGCACGGCAAGCGAAGTACAGGTTGTTTTCCTCTCTCGTGGTGCTGATGAGCTGTTATATATTTACTTTTGTAAATAATTTCAATATTGGGTTTTATTTTGTACGAAAGAGGCGAATTGTTTATCATCACTTTTGGATTTATTAAATTAACATGATTTGTTCCTCGAAAAATATTGTTTTTTGAATTTTCAAGTAACCTCCTCGCAGCATTATTATTTCTGGGCACGTACATATAAAGCTTTTCTTTTTCTACTGATATGCATGCCGGATTTGTTTGTATATCTTTATCTGTTCTTGTGAAACAATAATTGTTAGTTTGGGTTGGTTTATTTGCAAACGTCATATCCAGCACTAAATCGTACATAGTAGATTTCAAATTTTCATAATTACGCGTACAAGAATTTGAAATGAAATTATAACTTTGCAGTTCTTTTTCTACAGATCGTGAATCCTCGATCATGCATTTAGAACAACACACAGACTCGCTCTCAAAACTGTCACTCTTCTTCTCACTGGCAAGAAAATATTTCGCACTACCAGTTGAAGGTTCACATTTGCATATTTCAACAACGTTTGAGTTTTCAACATCTTTTATTTTCTTTTTATATCCTGAAACATTTGTTAAATAATTTCATTTTATTAAAAAATTCTCTAATACTTTTTCGCCCTTTATATATCGGAATATGACTACCCATCTTTGAACGACATTCTTTGGATACGACCTGCTTCGATTCTATCTCACTACCATGATCCAAATTTGGTTCTGCATGCAAGTTATCAATTCTTTTTGCAGCTCTTCTGGCATCACATAACTCTTTGTACTTGCATTTCATGTTACACTTCGACGAATCTTCCAATACTTCCGGACTTTCCTTCTTTGCAATTGGACTTTCTTTCTTTGAGATTGGACTTCCATTTTTCAAAATTTCATCTATTAGATTTTCTATTATAGGAACCATGTCGATCAAACTTTCTTTCCTGTCTACTATTGGTTTCACTGTTTCAATTGCGCCTGTTGCAGGTTCCTCTTTTTCAGTTGGTGGTATTGCAAGTAAAAGGTCATCAAGGATATCGTCTATAAAATTAGGTTTGCCAAAAATTATATCGTATCGAGTATTCCCTCTTGATTTTATTAATTGCGAATGTTCACTAGGAACGTTAAAAAGTTCACGACTAACAACTGGTTCGATGTCTTCCAATTGTGGTTGACTTTTGGCTACGAATCCTGAAGAAGACTGCAAAAGAAAGGATTGTTACGTATATTTACCTATAATATAGTATTGCTAAAAGTCATACTGTTTTTGGTAGATAACTTTTAAATGTACTATAAGGTTTAAATACCGGTGGAGGATCAGTTTTGGCATAACTTGCTTCTGCAAGAGGATCTGGAGTTAAAGTATATTCTAAGTCGGGGATGATCAAATGAGAAGTTTGGGACGTATCGGGTCTTAAACGCGAATGAAGAAGTAGGTACCCCGATTTTCGAGGTTTAAGTTTTTCGTCCTCTTTGGTAATACTGCCCACAACAAATTTTTCATTTTTCAAGATGTATTCCAATACATCCCTAACATGCTCTTCGGCGATTTCATCTCTTGGCGTTTCCTTCGCAATGTCTTCGAGCGGAATGATTTCATCTCTTGATGTTTCCTTAGCAATGTCTTCGAGCGGAATGATTTCATTGTCATTTGGTTCTTTTGAAATTCTATTTTTATTGCATTTTAAACGTTCACGGAATAATCGAAATTTTGATAATTTTTTTTCCGATATTACAGGTTTTTCTTCACTTTTAGCGGTTTTTGTGTTTACCTTGCAACATAGAACGTTCGACTTTCCATGAATGTTGCTATTTTTTCGTGAGTGTTTCTCAACATTTGTGCATTTTTTATTGATTCTTTTTAGTATACACTCTTTATTTTCTCTAAACTTTTTTGTATTTTCTTCATTACCTTCGGTCTCAATTAAAGTTTTGTGTGAAGTTAGTACATTTTGATGATCCACTTCAGCATTTAAATCTGTTAATTGCGGGTTGTTTTTATCATCGACGTCGACGATGTCATCCGCTTTAGTAGAATTCTTCGGTTTAATAAATGTTTGTAGTTCTTCTTTACCTAAATTAAATTTTTTTTTATTGCTTTTTGATTTTTAAAGTTTACCGGATGGGATACTCACTTAAGCAGTTGGTTGCCTAACTGCTTGGGTAAAATAAAATATTTATTTATTATTTTTGTAATAGTTTTTTAATACTTACTCATTTTACCTCCTAATAAAAAAGAAAAACTTTGCTTAAATTTCGATTAAAAGCATTTTTTATTTTTATTTTCATGTCGAACAGAAAATTTGGTTTCTTGACAGATTTTGACATTTACATAAATTTTGAAAGCTTGATTTGAAAAATATAAAATCGGAGGAAAATCCGCTGGTTTTTCTATTTGACTATTTTTCAATAAATTAATAATAGTACATTATATAACTAGGGCATTATTAGACTTATATTAAATTATAATTTATTTTTTATAATATATAATATAATATACGTTTTTTACCTTCCCTTTTTGTATTGTTGTAATATACTATGTATCTATGATATTGTATAAATATTATGTATTATTGTGTAGTCTTTCATTTTATATTTCTAAAGAATATAGGTCATCAAGCCGCATCCTTTACTTGAAAGTGAAGTGGTGAAAGGTGTAAAGAAACTAAGGGCCTCAAGTGTTGTGTCTTGCGTTGGAGTATTGTCTGGTCTAAAAAAAGTTTTCCTTTGCGATTTTTGTTTTATTACTATTTCCAAGAAACTGATATTATATTCATGTCCAACTACATATTGTGTTATTTCGTCTGAAAATCTAAATATTTTTTTAGTTATGCAAAAGTCTAAAATTTCAATGGGAAATTTTAACATAAATCAGGTTTAAAATTTTCACACCAGTCAAACAGTCTTAACTTAGGCAATTATGTTGTAAAAACTATATTTTAAATTTCAAATTGCTTTGTTAGATTTTGTGGTGTGCAAAGTCGGCATCATAAATCAATACGATTTGATAAGTACCCCCATGGAATAAAAATACAGGTATCAGTGCACGGTTCTTTAACAAACGACGGTATCTTTTTTCATATTCAAATAATATACTACCTTTTATTGCTTCCTTTTAATCGTTTTAAAGCTTTTCTTTCAAAGGCAAAATTACAAAAACGAAAGAACGATGGTGCCAGTGTACAGACTAGCCATAAATGAGACAAAACAAGTAATATAATATTATGTATTGTGAATTTATTTTTAATTTATTCTTACGAAATCTTTAAACAAAATCGAACCGGAAATGAGCACCCAGGATGTTCCTATCAATTTCTGGACATATTTCCCATCTTCATAATATAAATAAATTTCATAGAAGAGTTTTGTTTATTTGCATATAAAATTCTAGAAATAGTTTATATTTGTTTTTATATTACCTACCTCCAAGTATGTGTTTTTGTTGTTGCAATTGCGTTCTTCGCAAAATGGTGCATTGTTGTAGATATCTAAATCTTTGCAAGAATTTATTGATAAAATTTAGTAGTTACACGTGATATCCCGAAGGTTACAACAATTGTAAACAGGTTTTGTTTAAAATGTACCTCGTTAAAAATTTATTATTTGTTGCTTTATAAATTGTTATTTTACGTTTGTTACTTTTAATCAACTTTTTTTTCTTTTCAGTATGCAAACGCTTATGGTGAGAGGTCATTGAATTTACTAAAATTATATTTTCTAAATATACAAACCATAAATATTTAATTTAACATGTGCCATTGATTATGAACGATACACTGAGTGACGACAACAATTTAATTAATTAAATTACCATAATAATTATTTTCTTTGCCGTACAAAGCGTGTCTAGTTGTTTAAAATACAATTTATGCAAGACGGTGCCGGTGACGGTGCTCTTTGACTTGTAATTGTTTCACTTTTCTGTTCTATATCACCATATTCTATTTTTTAAGTTTTAGAAATGGTCAAATAAATCGAATTTAGCTGCTTGATCATTTGACCTCACTCAGCTCAGGAAATTAAATTTGTAATCTTAACAAATTGTTTTATTAATGCCCGATTGCACCACCTACCCTTAAATGTGACGCTTACGTAAGCGTCCCTTAATTTTAAGCGGCCCTTACTTTAGATTTCATTGCACCACTCTTTTTAACCTTCGGTTTAGTTAAGCGTTCATTAAATGTAGCAACGTCGCATTTTTATAGTAACTTTGGTTATATTTGTGTTTAGTGTGGTTAAATCTGAAAATGTCAACGAGTTTTGTAACCTAAATTGTTATGTCATCTTTATTGAATTTAAATAATTTTAAATTTAAACTTCTAATTTTAAAGGAGAAATTATCAAAATTGATTTAAAATTGAAGAAGATTGCGCTAAGCAAAGCCCTGAAAAATTAAATAAAAAGCTTTTTGTTTTTAAATTTATTTTAAATTAGTTTTGATAAATTATAAAAATTATAAAATTTTAAAATCAATTTATTATTTTATTACTGTTAACGTATTTTCCAATTTTAAACGACACCCATATGCCATAATGGGAAATCTTCGTTTCCATACCCCAAATAGTCTTTCGACTGTATTGCGGGTACGAATGTGGGATTCATTGTATCTTTGTTGTGATTCTGTTTCTGGATGCAAAAGAGGAGTTAACAAAATTTTACAAAGTATTATTTGTAGACATTGATAGACGCCAACACCTACAAAATTATACAATATGTTCAAAATTATAATTTATGCTAAATCATTTTTTTTGTAGTATATAAATCTATGTTCAACAATTTCAAGAATTTCTAAATCGTCTTCAAACAAATCATTATCCATTTTGATATATTTTGTATTTCACTAAATTCAAACTAAACTCGCTCACGGTGTCACTCTTTTCTGATATTTTAGGTTAAGGGACAGTTTAAGCCGTAGATTTCTGAGGTTTAAATTTAGGTGGTCTGTTTTAAGTTAAGGGGCGCTTAATTCAGTGGTGCAATGAAATAAGGTGGACCTTAGCGATTTAAGGGAAGCTTAACGTTTAAGGGTAGGTGGTGCAATCGGGCATTAGAGAAAAGGAAAATTTCCTCGTAATAAAACATACTATATAATTTTGAAATTATTGAATTCAACATCCCCTTATAACTAGGAGGTAGATTAGTTGGCCACCTTGACTTCCTAATATTTGTATTGTTTAAAATTCGGTTGCTCAGGTTGTGCAACCTGTAAACTCTCAATTTTTGTAAGTTGGTAAAGTAAACTAATCCGAAGAACGTTACGAAAGAAATGACAAATTCGTTGGTTTTTAAATATTGTAGCCCCAATTTCTGCAATATTCAACGAACCGCTTGGTTTCGCTCCCTACTTTAAACGCCACTATAGCATAGCGACTGCTACGTAGCGCTCACTACGTTAAACGCAGCTATTACTTAAAAATTAAATTGCATTTGATGCAGGGGCGGTCATATCTCTAATTTCTGGGAGGGGGGCATTTCTGAAGATATATATTTTGAATAATCCTGAAAAACTTCTTTCAGAAGAAGCTACACTACAAAAAAACTTTTTAGTTCTAGTATGGTTGGATACATCACTTTATCACGGGCTTTCAAGGTAGTTAATCCAACACTTGGAATTTACATTTCAAGATTTCTACACTTTTTTATTTTCCAAAGTTTTAATTCAGCTGCAAAGCACTTCTTTAACGTTTCTGCATTTTCATTAAACAGAGTTCTATATTTATTAATTAAAACATCGACGACGGCGGAATTAATTTCATCTGCAGTTAACTGAGATAAAAATTTTGGAATACACAGTTTCAAGTAAAGTAAATCGATTGTTTCTTGCTAATAGAGGCATTCTATATGCGAAATAATACTTTCCCTTGATTTGATTATAGATGTCCGTTTGTCACCTTCGGTCAGTGGTAGGATTTGCTTAACTAGAAGAAAACAATCGGTTAGTTGTGCTGAATTAGGAGATAAATTAGTAATGTAATTTGTGGTGAGTAACTTTTTTTACTGCAGCCATTCAAAACATAAAATTGTATAAGAAAAATAAACTAGGCAGACCATAGTAGGTCTTCTAAACCAATCAATTTAGAAAAAAAAAAAATAAAATTAAAGACAAGAATTAGCCATTCATCATACGCCTTCGATATTGTACCTTGTTCATTTAACTTAGAAATTGTATATCGTTTTATAATAAATACTTGCTAAATCTCTGGAATGAATGTATTCGATAAGCAAAATACAATTTAAAAATAATAAATAAAAAATATATAATTTTTGGCGTCCGAGCAGGGACTTTCCCTTATTTAAAAATTAAATAAAAATTATTTAAAAAGCTCCTTATCTCCAAATATCTTATAAAATAATGAGCAGTAATGTGTGGTATAAAACTTAAGTTCGACATCTTTGGACATTTAAAAAATCAATCATCAAAATTACATCCTAGAAATAAAAAAAATATATACAAGTATGTAGATAGTATCTATTTGAAATTCTTTTTATTATTTTTTCCAAATTATTTATTGGAATAATGTTCTTCAACATTTGGGAGTTCCACCGTTTGTACCAGCAATTCAAAAAGGAAGTACTGAAAAAAATGACCAAATGAAACTTGAGAAGATTCAGAAGAAGAGTATACCGCGAATGATACTGCAAATGACTTATTAAAGGATTTCAATTGTACAAATTCAGAAATCGGAGATTGCAATATAACAATACGATTGGAAAACAAAGCAGCTCTTTATGAGCTAGATATCTTTGCCTCAGCCGTGATTCTTCCTATATGTTTTCAAACTTCTGAACTTACTTTGTTGGTAGGTTGCCTAAACAAGGGCGAATTCAGTTTACAATAGATTCATTCGATTTTCAAATCAAATTCACCCACCGAATTTGACTATCCGAAATTCATTAAACAAAACAAGTTACCACGAAACATCATTGCAATGAAATAAAATCCGAGAGGTTAAGCACTTGGAATTCTGGCTTCCCACACGAATAGCTTTTTCTCTCTCTTCCCACAGTCTTTTCGTTTTATCCTGAATAATCAAGCTCTTTCTCATTTGAGAAAAGTTTTACAGCCGTATGCATAGTCATACCCTTAAAATGCTCTTTACTAGCTACTAGTTAGTAGCAGTCTAGTAGCTACTAAAATATTGGTATGCATAGTTCTTTTAAAATGAACGTTAGTATCATTTTAGTTAGTATGATTTTATTGTATAATTTTCTAAATATTTATTTGGCAACTCTGTAAAATATCACCTGACAACCTAAAATTGACCATAATATAATGGCTAATACAATGTAACAGCTTTACCTGTTTCTAATCCTACTTATTGCGGTATTAAAGTAGCATCTAAATTTATTTTTCATATACCTGTGTACCTTATAAACTCGAAACTTAAATTTCGGGAGTTCCAGGTCGGCAATGATTGTTGAAATTATTTAATTGATCACAAATCGATTACAACCCGAGTTGTTCTTTTTTTTATTCTATATAATATTCGCGAAACTTTTCATTGCTTTCATGAATCAAAGGAATTTATATGATCTACATAATCATATAAAAATGTTTATAAAATTTTGCATTACTTTTAATTTTTAAATTGTTTTATTTTCAATGCAAAGCGAGCGTGACGAGTATTTAAAAAATTTTAATTTAATTTTCAACTTTAAGTTAAGTTTTTAATTACTTATTTTCTAATTATCTATGTTATAGAATTTACCATATTTAAAACAATAAATGAAATACGAAATTAAATTAAATTTTGACAAAATATAATAGAAAAAAGTGTATAATTTTGTTAAAAGTAAGCTTAAAATGGTCTTAAACATGCCCAAGACCCTCACTAAATTCTTAAAAGCCTACTAAGGATTTTAGTGATCCCACTAAGGATAGTATCCTTTTAACTCGACTATGCATACGGTTTTCTTGGTTACCTACTAACTAAGACACTAGTAGCGCTTTAGTAGCTACTTAGATGACTATGCATACGGCTGTTAGGATTTAGACCGCACGACTCCTTAAAATTATTGCACACCATTGAATGAGCATCCATTAATTACATGAGGTCGAATTGGGGGGGGGGGGAGTCCTGGCAAAATCTCTGCAAATATTCAGAGAATATAGTACATTTATTATAACAGATAACATTTAAAGTTTAAAAAAACCATTAAAAGCTATATGGTAAATTTCACCGGTACGGAGGAGGGTCACCTAATCTCACTAAATCTCACCATATCTCACCAAGGGGGGGATCTAAATTTGCAATATAGCACCTCACGTAATTATTAATGCACGTCCTCCTATTGCATACTATTGCACACATAAATGCCCACATATTGAAGAAGTAAACAACTCTTCTATAAAAGTAATTCTGAATTACTCCCAGAATTTTTCTTATTATTCTTCTTTCAAAGACCCGAAATTTATCTTCCTCCTTTCTCGTTAAGCACATGTTGTTCCTAGATACCATATGCTACCGCGAATCTAATTAGGGTCTTGTATATTCCAACCATTATTCTGTCTTTGATTATTTCTTCTTTTTCATTTGTGTTGTTAATCTGTATTCCGAGGTATTTGGAGGTCCTTACTTTTTCAAAATTACAGTCCAATATCTCAACTCTATTAAGTTCTCTATTTCTTCCTCCATAGCATCTCATTACTTTAGTTTTTGTTTCATTTACTTCTAGTCCCGCTTTTCACAATGTCCGATATCACAATTTCGTAGGTGTAAGCGATTATTTGCACCTCTTTATTTGCAATGGTTCCATTGCATTTGGCTCTTTCATTTTTTGTGACCATGCCTTCTAGTACTAGATTAAATAACGTGGCCGACAAAGCATCACCCTGTTTCACTCTAGTATTTATGCTAAATTCTTAAGTATTACCTTTTCTTGTTGCTACTACAAATTGCGTCTGTTGTTGATCTACCTTGTTGGTAGTTGCCTATCTCTTTGTTTACGTGTTCTTGTGGTCTTAAATGTACTATCTTTGACAATATTTTGTATGCGTTATTCAACAAAGATATTCCTCTGTAATTACTGCATTCTCTTATATCTCCTTTTTTATGGATTGGGATTACCTTTGCCACATTCTATTCTTTTGGCATTCTCTCTTCTCTCCACTCCAATAAAATTTAATATATTCTTCTCTTCGTCGTCGTATCACCTCCAATTTTAATCAATTAGGAATTTATGGAATCCAGTCCTGGGTTTTTTTGTTTTTCATCAACTTTAATACTTTATAGAATTCTTCATACCCAGGTTCTTTTAGGATTGATGTTCTATCATCTAATGTGTCTTCTTCTGTCTCTTTATTGAGCAGTTTTTTAAAATATTCTCTCCATAATGATATTGATTCATTCCTCTTGCTTCTGTTTTGTTGTTTTATTCCCTGGGGTTTCTATGGGCTTTTTCTATATCAGTCATCATTCTTTTTATCAATTTTTGTTCTTTATCTTTACACATTTTAACAGTCTGCTTTCTTTTCTCTTTGTGTTTTTCTTTTTCTTCTGTTTTCTGGGTACTCACCCATTTTAATCATGTTTCCCTTTTAACTCCTATCGTAACTTCATCTAGCATTCGACGTAGATGACGTTCTTGGTTAATTTTTGTTTATTTTTTATCTCTTCTTGGAGCCCTTGTGAATATTTCTCTCATTTTTCTTCATCATTTAATTTTTCCGATCTGTTGCTTTTCGTTCTTTGGACCCATGTCATAACATAATCATTACATGGTGATGACGAAGGTAAAAATGGAAGAAATTCAAAGAATTAGTATTAATCTATCCACTATCTACAAACTGCACTGTATTACAACTGGAAAACTGGAATAGATGTAGCTCATCCTAATATTAGATTCCTCAAATTCAGTTGCTTAATTTCCTCTTTTGAGGTTCGGTCTTTTCACTTTCAATTAAACTAACTAATAAACTAACAGTGCTTGCACACTCACTTCTACATTTTAGGGACGCAACTTTCTATGGAGCAAGTTGAAACTGTTATTATTTTTTTCCAATATTACATGTTTGATAGAAATAAAACTTGCATATATGTTATATTACCATTTTATTAGAAAAACCACATTTGTGTACAGAATTGTGTGTTTAAATTTGCAATCTAGTCAGAATTCACTAGTAGTCGAACAGTGGCTCACCAGTAGTCGACAGCTTATCTTTGATTATAGTTATAGTATGTATTCTTTAAATCACACTCACTCACTGACTCATTCATCTACATGTGCGAAAATATTTGACCCCTTCCGAACGTTGTGGAGATGTGAAATTTTGCAGGCGGATGTGGAAGATGTGGATTGGAAGATCCTAGATTCGATTTAACGCAAAATCTCAGCTAGAAAATCTTTGGATTTTTATTGTATAAACTAGCCGAAGTATTGAATACGCAAAATATGGTACAACCTAATATGTTACAAACATACTATTTCAAACAAAATAGTGTAACTCTTGAAAAGTTAATGTTAAAACCTCGTTAATCAAAATTTCCAAAATTTTACGTATCATGGTCAGTTGAAATTGCCGTATTATGGTTGCTAATTAACGATAAATATGAGGAAATCTAAGAGTCTAGAATCCATACGATTCGGAGATACATAGACTAGGTGACTTGGATTTTACAGAAGGAAAATGTGCTAAAACCTCTTCTTGAAGTGGCCGAAAAACGACTAGGTGTTGATGATTGTTTATTACTAGACCCCACATTTTGTTATTACAATTTATTCAGATTTTTGAAGAATAGTTTAAATGAATCCTGGTTAATGCATATTTGAAGAGCACCGGAAGGATAACTGATGTATAAAATGGAATATTTGTATAATAGAATTAAAGTAAATCTGTTTATTAATTATTATTTTACAGGATTGTAATCGACTTCTATGTACAATGAGATAGCATGTAGCAGCACATATGGGCTTATTATCTTATTTACTCTACTATCAGCTTTCAGCTCACAAAATATGTTAGAAGATGTAAGAGGGGCGTTATTATAATTTAAGCAGTTGTTGAAATACCAACTTTATAATAGTTTCTCATTTTATGTATATCACAGTAATTATAGTCAGTTACAATTATTCTTTTATTGTATAAATGTTTATATTTGTTCAACAATTAAATCCATTACCGTGTATAATATCTATATCAACTCTAAATTATAGATAAGATTTAAGATAGCAACAGAAAAGTTCCCATATGCAATATGGAATTTGTTGCGGTATTCAATGTAGAAAAAATTTAAAAAAAGTGTTTCAACTGCATAAATATAGCAGAAATTTTATTTATTTTTTATTTTTATTATTGATTTAATTTGAAAGTTTATAAAACGACGATTCGGTGCAAGCCGATTCAATGCTTACTCTATATTCCCCGATTTTGTGGTCAAAAACGGGGGGGGGGGTAGTCCACCACTCGAAATAATGTTGAATGGTGGGTTGTGGTTCAAAATAATTAATATAAAAAGTCATCAAAGCAAAAATGCAGGAGAAAAATATAAAAGTGCCCCTTTAAAACGAAACCTATCTACGGCACTGATTAATGTAATTTAATATACTTTCCTGATATACCTATGTAATATTCATTCACTGATTTGAATATAGAATAAATGTAGAATCGGTTTGCGCCGAACCTTCTTCTGGAGTACTTGACAAATGTACCATGTACCAATAATTGTGCAATGTGGAAGAACGCAAGTGAATAATTGAGGAACTGTTCCCACGATTGCTGTGTTTAGAAAACACAGAATATAAAATATCTTTTCCGCATTAAACTCTAAAAAGTGCGATAATAATGTAAAAAGAAGTTTCAAAGAAGGGAAATGATCAAATCTATGGAAATCGATTGCAATATTTCTCGACGTGGTAACCACTAGGCGAGTAGCCAGTAAGTTAAACAATGCCACAAGTTTTCAAACACTTAAAGCTCTAAGTAATTAAATTAATCGATTTAATTTAGCTAATGTACAATTTAATTTTAATTAATTTCAATCGAACATTTTTTTTATGTGTTAGAATAAAATTTGTTCTTTATAAATATACTTTTGAGTTAAATTTACAGAAAAAAAATTCCGTGAAAAACTGATGAACTATAGTTATTTTGAGTAAAATTCGAAAACAATCCGAGTTCTTTGGACGGCTGTGTACAAGGGCTGAAACAATAATCATATTTTAGTCTTACGCAGAATTTCATTTTTGCTAAATTTGGCGATCTTCCGGTCTAAATCTGACGTTGAAAACTTTAACAGCTTTTTTTCTGACGATGATAAATTGAATGGTTTAATTTTAAGTTGAATTAAAACTGAAGCATTGTTGTAGAAAATTACAGTAATCACATTCATTTGAACTTTTTGCTAAAGTTAAATTATCATTTTATCACTTGAGTAAAAAAATTAAGTTTCATAATTTTTATTTTGAGTTGTAGAGAATGTAGTAAGTAGAATTTAGGCCTGGAAAGTACCATTATCCTTGATCTTTTAATTATTTCCTTTAAATAAATATTTTGGAATTTTTACAGAATCGCACCTTAATTATCAGATTAGCCTCGTGCCTGTTTCATTTTATTATTTTCCCACGCAAACGAACCCTTTTGAACCCTTTAATTTTATTTACTTTTCTTAAATTACGTTTATCACTTTTATAATATCATCTAGAAGATACTGATAGCATTACTTTGCTTATTTTGTGATCGTTTAAGGATTGGGGTACAAATATAATATTTCAGCTATACCTACGGAAAAAAAGATAAAAAATTTGCGGAAGAAAAGTTGGTGAAAGACTGAAAATCTATGGTTAATCAATTTTGAGATTATCAATGTTATAAAGGTGTCGCCCCACCGAAATGCACCTGCTAGTTGTAGTAGGACGTAAACCGAGTAGGTCGTCCACTTCACAGTTCTCATTGCCGTAAGGAGGATCGTGTGTATATGAAAGTTAGTGAATGTTCAAAGTGCGGTGGTTACAGTTCAAGAATTGTTATTATTGTGCAAATAAAAAAAAGTTTTCATATTTATTTATTTCGACGAGTGAAAAATAAAATTTAAGAAAAACTGTTGTGTAATTTTTGATACGTTGTGAATGTCCTAAAATCAATAAGGACAAAGACTGGCAAGGATTACACTTGTTTACATTCTTAGTGAATTTTGTTTTGCATTTCATCTGTCGTCCAGTGTGAAAAACAAACTTGGAGAAAAGTTTTTCAGTTTTGAAAGGAAAATCGAAAACTGATTTTGTTGCAAAAATAAAAAAATGTGAATGAAGCCAATGCACAGGTTCCCGTGAATTTATTAATGAAAATCCACTTCAGAAAGTTGAATTAGCAAGTAAGTACATTATTTATTACCGAGTCTGGATTATGCAACTATAATTAGTAAGTTCCCATGCGTAAGTTTCCAATAATGAAGTTCTTGAATTCAGGGTTAGTGGATCACTTGATTGTAGTTTATTATAGGACACGACTTTTGACACAAAAACTAATATAAAATGTTCAAAAGAGAAATTGGCACAGTTTTAATCAAAAATTAAGACTACCACAACATTATAATTACGCACACTTTGATTTTAGATAAATAATTTTTTATAGCCCATTCAAAATCCAAATCTTCCATCAAACAAACTGATTTCAAGAAACGTTTCTGATAACGCGGTTATAAACATATTTTTTCAGATTGAACTTAATTTACGACATAATAATTAAAGAGATTTATCTTTAGCGCAATAAAAACAATCAGTTACACTCTGCATGCTGATAAATTTAATTCATTTTTCAAGTTTAGCGTTACGTCTGTCAGTAATTGTGCAGTGATGCAGTTGAGCTATTAAAAAAAAAAAAAAAATTAAGAATTCGACCAATGCAAAATGTGATTTTGTATGCTGTAATTAAAAAAATTTATCGAGAACTAGGTTTTAATTTGAAAGTATTAAAACACTTTTTTGTTCTCTTGATTGTGTCTGCAAATTGTTGAATTGAAAAGTTAAGAAACTCTCGCTTCTATGGACTCGTTATTTACTTAGCAATTTATATAACTGTACCTTTGGTACTATTGAACATTAAATAACTTTTAGGCAAGATTATTCTTATTATAAACAAATAACATATTACTGTATTTATTTTGAACAAATCTACAGAGTAAAATTTTAACAAAAATTGGCTACCTAATGGAGAATTTTACTCAGGTAAAAGGGTTAAACCCAAAAACTTTCTTTTACAATGCTAATTGTATAATTTCGACTTTTACAAACACCGGAGTTAATCCTTTTCAGTTGTTGGTTGACGTTTGAAAATCTGGTCAAATAAGAGCCCAAGTGTATAGAATTAATAACTGGTTTATTTGAAAACACATGGTCACATTTTTTATTTGTATATTAAAATATTTTTTTGCGTGTAAGTTAACCTGAACGTACATTGATCATCATATTATCTTTAACATTGTTTCCGTTTCTGGAAAAAATGCAAATTACTGGTTATTAATTTTAATAGCAGATTAAAAATTAAGTTTGCTTTTAAACAGGAAGTTGAGATTTTCCTTGTTCTTACAATTATTTCTAAGCGTTCATGCTAATTTTGTTTATCATTTTGTTTTTTGAATTATCTATTTTTCGTTTGCAACTTAATTCTTACGGCCGGCTTCCGCTGGACCTGAAGTCATCTAAGTTTATAATTAATATAGCTTATGTAAACTCATGGAACTAGCAGCTGACGATGCTGGAACAAATCGTGATGTGGTTTGATGTCATAATAATTTCTATTCCGTTGTTAAAGCTGTTCAAGAAAATGTTTAGTAATTGTAAACAATTCAATTGCACCGAAGTTAAATAATGTTTTTATTTCGATTGCCAGTTCTGAAGTTACAGACTTACAGATCTTCTTTTCCAAGGAAGAAGGAACCCGATACGTAGTTTATTTCACGTTTAATTTACGTTATTTCAATTCGATAGATTATTTAAGCTTATAAAGCTCATGGCTTACTACAACAAAGCTTATACTCGCTAACCTCCCATAAATTATTCAAAATTGCGCTAAATTGCATTTGAATTAAGACGTCTGTGGTTTTAGATCTGGAGATAATTTTAATTGTCGATTTTGAAACTGTCATTGTTGGATATGTAAATGAGATAGAACAATCTTTCAAATTAAGTTTGTTTTTTTTATAATTTGTTTCCTGAGTACGCAACAACACATAGTTTATGATTTTGACTGATAAGCCTGGCATTTTGCTCAATTGAGCAGTCATTTTTTTTTGTATTCAATACCTTCGTTCCATTGCACTCTCAGCAGAATGGCGAAGGTGCACTGCATTATAATGTATAATATGATTTTCGGTTGGATGTTTTTAATTCTAAACGCATGATGCAAATTCTAGGACGTGCATGTTCTACTTAAAAAACATGGATTTTTGTATGCAAAATATGAAGTGAATTTTAAAATGCACTTGTTTTCTTTTAGTTTTTTCACTTGCAGTGTTTAAATTTTTACCAACTGCCCTTTTCCATTTGATCAGGTTATTCAATAAATTACACAAAAGCGATACACTTTCTTTGTTTTTGTTATTTTAAATATTTTTATAGAATGCAAAATTCTTCACGTTTTGCTACAAATCTTGAATATCAAGTAAGCAATTTTTGTTCAACAAAAACGTGTAATGGAGTAGAGTATGATTTTCATAAATTGAAATTTTCCAATTGCAGCAGCAAATTAGAACAAGGCTAAACATAAATATAACTCACACATCATTACATTGATCTGAATTTAACTGGTGTGTTGTAATTACCACATTTATGTAAAATAATGATGGTTTAATCTCTTACATTACTATAATAGTTTGATAAACCAGGAAGCGATTTAAAAAATATTGCACCTGCAATTTTGGATTTGTCCAATTTTGAATTTTGCTCATTGTACGCAAACATTGTAATTTGACATCTTATCGTTTGCAACAATTGATTAAAATTGCAACGCAGTTGTAAATCGTTATCATCTTGTTTCCTATGATGAATCAAACACGTGTACCTTGCCTTAATCGTTTGTTATTATATTATAACATAATCGAAAAGTAAATATTTACAACCTTCAAAAATTAATTTTGATATCGAACCATAAAAGAATCCTGACTAACTTTGACTCATTTCAACCATATTGCAATTCGTGAGTTTTGGCAGTTTCAAATATCGTCCTACCAACGTATTGGATAATTATGTGTTTTTGTTTAATTGTAAATAAACTGACTCAGATGCAATATATTCATAATTTACAACATAAGAAAGAAATGCAAAGGATAATCGACGATTTTCAATTTTCAAATTTTGTTCAAAAAATTAATTATTATAAAAGTCCTTGAAGATGATCTTCATATATTACAAGGTTAAACTAATTATGGGTTACTAAAAATTACCGGCACACTTTTAAATAATTGTAATAAATTAAAAGTGAAAGTATCTGTTATCAATGGAAAACACAGCTTGAAAAATTATCCTACTCAGTCGACATTGGTGTCCTGGGTAATTAAATCACCACATCCGACATTCGCAAGGCTCCATGGCATGGCTAATAACTTAAAGTGTCCACAACTTCCTAAGAAAGCAATTTTTAAGATAAGTGTGCCTCCACTGATTTAACAATCAAAAGTGTTCGATTTATTAGTATTATTATGCCAAGTGTGTATTTAATATTTAAATTATTAGAATTCGATTTAATTAAACCACTTTCTAATGCCGCATGTGTTATATCGTTCCATATTGTCAACCATACAACCAAGTTTCTTGTTGGAACAAACTTGATAATTAGAAAATTATCATTTTTATTGTTCGACTGGCAGCAAAAAATTTGTAAATTAGGCTATTAAATTCATAAACAGCTGAATTTTGTTAAAAATTACAATTAAACATAACCAGAAGGCAAAATTAAATAACAATTTTGTCAATGAGGTGGTACAGCTTTGAACGTCGAGAAATAAACAGAACTTATTGTTAATATGGAAGTGATTGAAAAATCAATTTTGAGTATTGTAACAAACATTCAAGGCAAATTCAATAAAAGCTTTTAAAAATTCCAATTTACAACTTGAACCAGTAATGGAAAACCTGTAATAATTATTTTACCAACCAAATAATCCTTGTATACATAAATTTGTTAATGTTTACGGTGCAATCGGTATAAACAATAAATTAATACAGTGAGTGTTAATTTAACTTTTTGATAATATTATGTAGGTACGTTTCAGCTTGTTATACAAAATTTTATTAATAGATGTTCAAGGCCCCCATAAATTTAATTTAATTTAAAATAATTAATTATTATCTTTCATGTATCCTTTAAATGTCTAAACGAGTAAACGTGTTAATGGTAAATAATTACTGTTGATAACTCACCATCTGTTCATCTAATTTCGCAATAACCAAGCATTTGGTTGTTGTTTGTATTATTTATATTGCACGATTTATTATTGTTACTTTGTTGTTTTTTAATCATTAGGTGGAAAATTTAAAAAATAAAAGCCAATTCGCTTTAAGGATACCAAATGTCCTGCACACGAGTTCGTGGTCATACAACCGTGTCGAGGCAGTACTTTCTTTCCAGTGTGCAATGATTCCCAATTTTTAAACTTGATCGTTATAATTATCACTTATTAAACATTTTGAAATGTGAAAACAGATTTGAGAAACCCATACATGACTAACATTGTTTATCGTCTACCACTAATTGTTGTTTAAGAGGTTGTTCCAATTTTGAACGAAATTCCTTATTAGTATTTTCTTCCCTGACAAAGAATGAGTCACCAGCAGTGAAGACTGAAGACACACAATCGATGATTTTACATAACTGAATCATCCTCCAGTTCTTCTGTTATAAATTTAATGGTCAATTAATTTTGTACATTCACATTTTTGTTATTTCAGACCCTTAATTGCGTTACGTGGATGATTCTTTGCATTTCACATGAGTGATATCACAGGAAACACCTAACGTTATGTTTTAGGTGGATGAACCTGAAGTTACTCGTGGTGTACATTAACAATTGAAATTGTATCAAGCATCAACATAAATTAGTGACCAAGACCATTGTTGTTGTTTTTGAATACAATTCCCTTGATACTACATCCAAAAACTGTTACGGGACTACAACTGTACAGCACCCAAAAATATGCGAGCAACTTAAAAGTAAAATTTATTTGATCGTGCCGAATTAGTAACGGATTATTAATATTTCATTAATAATAATTATATATTTGTATGTTATTGTTTATGGTATTTAAACATGCAACCCACTGAGGCTCGAACGAACGTTTCCAAGCTTAATGCAGCCAAGCTATGCACGAATTTTATGTTGTACCAATTAAGTATAATTTTTTTATGCAATTCCATAAATATTTTCCAGTTTTTATCCGCACGTTACTTTATTTGTGTAGTGTAAAAATTCCGGAATTTAAAGGCCAGTCGTAAAGGTCAGCGCTTTTCCATTGGAAGGGAGACGTTATCCATCAAAGGCTTAGAGAGAATTAATTTGAACTGAGTAAATAATTGTGTGTACCGTTGAAACAAGGTTATTTCAGTTGAAATCAATATAAAGGGGCAAGCAACCCTAAACCGACATAATATAGCAGGTGTGTAATACAATCAAATACTTCTAGTCACCCCTGACTAATAAATCATAATCAAAGAGGGTAGTGCACCTGACTTATTTGAACAATTCTGTCCATTTCGTATACAGACAGAATTTATGTACTCCGACAATGAAATATTGGAAGAATCGCGGAATCTTTTCGACCTTTGCTTGTAAATAAGTAAGTGTGACTTTTGCAAAAATTATATTAGTATTCGCACGGTGCTATTCGTACGAGTATGTTTTACGATGTTAAGAGAATATAACACGATAATTATAAACAGTAACGGAATAAGAGGAATATGCACACTTAACCGGAAATCCGTTAAAATACTACTCAAAATTTTATTTTATTTGTTGTAGCTTGAAGGCATACTATAATATGACACTTAAATTTCTAATTGCATAATTTGTGATGTCAGACATTGATTGCTATTTTATGTGAAAGGTATGCCGCAGTCGCAACGCATACTTGGACTGTTTGTGTACGAGAAACACATATTATTTCGAAAACTGTTAGAATTTTCATCTGAAGGGGGAGATTTTTTTAATAAATGGTTAGAATTTAGTACAAAAAGTCCGTGACAACATAATAAATTTATTTAATGTTTTAGTTTATTGTATTATGTAATTATGGTTACTTACTTGGTTGTAGTGTAACTTTATTACCCAGTTTATGCGGCCTGAAGGTCGCACTGACCGGTTACTAATTTTTAGGTGGGTAACTTAAAATGAACCAATTGTTTTAATTCCTCTTGGATACCGAGGCTGGAAATGGAAGAAGTATGCCTCAGTGTTTTTGATATTTGATAGGCATGGCGTGCTTGGCAATTCAAACAAACTTATTCGAAGATATATTAGCAAATTCTAAAGAGTCCATACTTATTTTCAAAATTTATTTTAAAATGCTAAAAGTTATCGGTGCGTAAATATTCATAGATAGCGAACAATTTATAAAAAAAAATTTACTATCCAGAAAGTCGGAGGTCACCAGTATATCAGCACTAACTTCGGTTATTTCTTCGTGGTGATTATTATTAAATAACTTGTAACTGCGTAAATATTCATAATCTAGTTAATATACTAATGCTTGTATAATTCGAATGCGTGCAATCGAGTTAATATTCGATTAAATGCGGAGCACTGAACTGCTGGGCGTTTTTGGACCGAACCGGACTCTGGGAAAAGATTAACGTTTTTATCCCATTTATAACTTAGGGGTAGTTAAAACCGTAGTTTCATATTCCCAAGTGACGATTTTGTGATTCTTACACAGTGTGAATTTAAAATCGGTTCACCTTAAATTAAAAGCCGTTCAAAATGCTATCTTTTTACGCAAAGAAAAATTAAATTTTTCGATTTTAATGTTAAAAAATTTAATTTTTGCATCACGGGTTGTTATATGATGAAACCATTTTTCTATTTTCCTGATTTAATTGTGCACCTGGTACCTGGTAGCTTATCATATTTTGTTTATCTTTGCATTTCCTATTGTACAATCATAATAATTTGTCTTCTAAGTTGTTGTTTTTAATTTTGACTGCAAACGGAAAATAAAAAGTAACAAAATATTTGATTTATTTGTTTTCGCCCCCGAAATAAGTACAATTAACAAATTAATAAATACATTTTGCTATATTAACTTTTATTTTTATACTAAATGTATTGCATAACTCATCTTTATTTAATGTTAACCATGTGAACCAGACATCGGCCGTCATTTAATTGCACTTCATTTGATAAATTTTCTATTGAAGTGTTCTTAATAAATCGTGTTAATATTTATGATTGCTACAGTTATTATTGCGTTCTTTATTTATAAAATTTTATACATTAAATTGTGAATAGTGAGTTATATTTCATAATTATAACTCGGTTCGTTTCAATATCATCTTCACCGTTACAAAAATTGATGTTATAAAAATTTATGGGTTTGATATACTCAGTATATTATGTATCGCCTAATGTGTACATTAAACTATAAATTATCAATTTGAACGAAAGATCTTGTAAACTTTAACCTTTTCAATTTGTCTAACATATTAGAACAGATATAATTTCATCATTGGCTTGTTTTACTCCAGTTTTTATCGAATTGAAAGCAACTACAAATAATAATAAAGTCTTGGGTCATGACTACACCTTGACCTTTAATCGACCGATGACGGGTACTTACATCATGTAAATACTACTTTTTTAATTAATTTAAAATAATTCCTCGTTTTTATGAATTTTAAACAAATGGGTAACTGCAAATCCACGCCATGCTATGCTTCTTCCAAACATATCACCCAACTCAAAATTTTTCTGTAGTGTTAAAAAATAACCTTGGTATAACAAGCAACCAAAATCTTCAGTATATCTCCTGACTTTGAACTTTATCTTAACAAAAAGTAATATTTAAAAATTTATCTAATATTGCCTAAATATTGTTAAGACGATTTATATTATATTCGAATAACCAATTTATAAAAATAATTGCCAGATTTTATCGACAAAGAAGTCTTTTGATGGATCCTGCCTGGTCCTGTTTTGAAAGCCAGTGTTTTCTCCAATTTTTCAATGGAATTTACTGACTAGACATTTAAAAATTGATAATTAGTGTGATAATGTTATGTTGGACGAGTTGCAAGGCCGTTGTTATACTTTTGGAATACCACATAGAGGTCTGTGATAAGGTCAACACTTTTCATTCATTCCATCGAAGTAAAACGTTAAAATAATAAATTACAAATGTTGCTATATCATTCAAACTAGACTCTGGGCTTCTGATCAACATGCAACTAAATACAATATACATAATTCGAATACGATGTATATAAAAATATAAATTGCTACTTGTTTTCAAATTAAACCCCTTATCTTGTTTAATTGCGTTTTAATTAAAACTTAACTTTTAATTTTGTAATTACACACATCAATCTTACTTACTAATAAGTTGCCTTTCCTATTAAATAACGAAATTGTAACTATATAAGATGAGCTGTTATTATTCTATTAATTACGATTGTGTATAATTATTTCAGGAAGTCATTTCATTATTATAGATTTTCAAGGATAAATATGTTGGTTCTTTTCAATTTTTGCCCCTTTGACTTTGCTCAAACTTAATTTGGGCTTTGAGCTTTTAAAGCTCGACTTTCCAACGTTGTGTGTGTAGCAGACTTAAGTTTATATAATCAAATGCACTTTTTGTATAAAAATAAATTTTAATTTCCTGTGAAAACCATTCGAAAGAGGAAATTAATTCGCTATTTAACTGGACGTTTCTAATTGTTCAGCAAGATATATATAATTAATGATTGTGTAATTCTTGGTTGATGCTGCTTTTGATGTAGCCGAGAAGATGTACTGTAAATTGTGATATGTAATAATAAGGCGTTTATGTATTATACATTGACCGAAACGAGGTGTAAAGCTTCCACTATGAGCAGAATGCATTTTTGTATTAAGGCGTGGTACATTAAGAAGGATGCTTTCAACTTATCATTTTTCATTTGTGCAAGTAACACTACTACATGTAATGTAAATAATATATTAAATGATCATTTACTTTACATTAAAGGTCGTTAACATGCGGCATAACAAAACTGAAAAGTGTTTATTACTCTTACTTTTGAGCTTTTAATGATGAAAAAACCGCAATATTCATTTCGACACCATGACTTGTTTATTTCTTTCAGACGAATTCGTTGATTGTGTGTTACAAGCAAAACTATTCTTAATTGATTTTAATTTGAAGAAATTTTTGCTTTGAAAACTGTTTGGCTTTACTGTTCCAAACATTTCAACAGATAGGTAAACGAACTTTTCAGTTTTCGATAGTGCCGATTTCCTGATTCAAAAATAAATTGACAATTTTAAGTGCGGCCCTGCATGTTGGTGCTGTTTCAATTTTAAGTATCAATCTATGTGTCCAATCTCGTTTTTCTGAGGTGTCTTGCAGGATAATCAGGTTATATCAATTTTCACGATTCTGCAATTACCTTTCCTTCGTTAGGCAACTTCTTCAAATAGTTATTTAAAAACTGCATATTGAATCTTGGATATAATTATCTCAATTAAACACAATTACATTCCTTAAAATTTCTTTCTAAGTGGTAAATTAAATTATTAATAGCCGAAATAATTATTTTTTCTATTTTTAAAATAAATTCCACTGAGTGTTTGGTTGTAAACATTAGAAAATAAAACTATTAGCATAAATTATGCAAACAAAGAATAAATTAAAATATTTAAGTAGGTACGAGTATGCACCATAAAATTCTTACAATTATTTATTGCTATTAAAATTGAATTTTATTGGGTTTTATTATGTGTTTCTCCACTTTTTTCTGGAATAACTAAGATAATCTGCAATGTTGCCCATTTTTGCACGGCAGGTTCACCAAAAGCCCGCGCTTTTTGTATCGGTGAAAAACCATCATCAATCGCTTTTCAGTGCTACTTGCATAATGTGCACCAATATTACGATGGTTACTGTTAAATAATTTGTGATATTTCAAGTTATTTTAAATTTAAAAATTACGAATGCACAGGACGCGACCAACCGAGTACTTCCTGGCGCCTACTTTCTTATTATAAATTACATAAACGTAAGACTTAAAAACTAATTAAAAGTTATGATTGAGATCGCATCAGATACATAAAATAAATCAAGTGCATTGGATGTTGTTCAAGACGGCGGCGCCGATGTAAAATCACTATATCAAGGTCTACTAATATAAAAAAAATTACAGGCACTCGTAAATTTTTAAATGGAGTTTCCCTGTTTTCCTTTATTTTTCCTATAAACCCCAGTTTTTTTATGTTCCCTTATAAACTTTCTTTATTAGTTTGGTTTTACGATGCTAAAGTGAAAGCAGTAATTTTGGTGCGCCAGAAAAAATAAAATTCGATGCATTAAAGTGATTGAAAATTTTTATTGCAAGGAATCTCATGGTAATTCAATAGCGTGACAAAATATTTTACGGTGCATGAATTTTAAGTTTGTTAACCTTAAATGTATGCTCTTCATAGACATTGCTGATAATTATCATTACTGGCACCAGGCTTTTTTCACATTTTTTGGTAAACAAGATAAAGTCCCGTTTCTCTGTTTAACCAAATCTGATATTTATTTTCTTAACTGGAAGTGTTCAATTGCAACTTTACAGACTAGAAGTTCGTCAGGGTACGCAAACTTGCCGAAGATATTAAGTTGAAGCTAGCAGAACATCGGCATTTTGGTCAAAAATAGGATTGATATTAGATTATAATTATGGAGCTGATTTAATTGTTTTTAATAATAAAATTTGTGTGTTTATTGCAAAATTTAAGTATGTACTTAAATGTTAAGAAATAAAAATTAACTTGCAATAACTAATAAGTTAGTTTACCGAACCTTAACTAAATCGATAATCGGTTCTTATTTATTACTCGTTATTTATAATGTTTTTGTAAATTTAATGTGCGATAACAGAGTTATTGCTAATTTAAAAAATTTTTAAAACACACGAACATAACAAACGTACATTACTCAATTAAATCAAATAAAATATATCAATTTAAAAAAACCATACTAAAATAAAGATCAGATAATATTTGAATGGTTTGGCACTCGATTCCAGGTTGTCGATTTTTAGGTTGGCTATAAAAATTGACCAATCAGAAGTGCGTTATCAGCAATTACTTCAATTTTTATAGCTTTATGGACATAAATGAAATTAAACATTTTTATTTGCTCTTTGCAAAATGTGGGTCATAATCATCCAGTTAAGCATTTCAAAATTTATTATTAATTCAATAACTGTGGTATTCAATTTTAGTGAAATAATTAACATATATTTCTCCTTAAATTTTGTATTATGCAAATTAATGAAAGGGTGATTTCCTTAACCTTTGCCCTTTTAAGCTCCGCTTTTACCATATAATATCATTGTAAAATAATTTAAAGCTATTATATGGTAATTTAAACAATTTTCTATAACAATAAAAACATTTTATAGCTATCAAGCTGCAAATCAATTAAATTAAATTCTGTTTTCGACTGCATTAATTTGACATCGTTTTAAATTTTTTTCATTCGAATATATTATTATAATATGTATATGAAAAATGCGCAAGAAATTACCCAAGACCTGATAAACGTGTTTTCTACTATTGAACTAAAAATACAATGGACAATAATTTGTGATTGTTTTTATTATTTTATGATTAAATGGTGAATTTCTCAGGCTTTTCTTCATTTATATGTACGTAAAAAATTATTATTGATCGAATATTATGTAATGCCTTACACCTAACTCACTTTTTTTTATTTATAATTGCGATTGTGTTGTAGAATTAGAAGATTAAGAAATTCAACACCATCAAGCGGTATATTAAATATTTATTAATTTACATAAACACGTTTTTCGGTTCACAAAAACATATAATTAAAGTTTGTTTACAATCAACCAAAGAATTAAAGCAGACATAGGTGGGGCTTCAAAAATGCAAATAAAATTAGTGGGATTCAAAAAGGCTAGTATAAAAGCTCCGAGCAAGTAACGGGCATTTTTTGCAGAAATATTCAAAATTTATTATAAATATCTATCTAAATATTATTGTTATATCAAATGAATAAATTAACTTTTTAATTACTAAGGAAGTCATCGCAAAAATTATCGGTTTTGCCGCAGACGATAAATTAATCTAAAATACTATGGTTTGGAAATTAAAAAATTTATTAATTGTTTTTTAATATTTATGAAATAAATACAGTTACATTTAAGGATCTCGGTTGTAAACCTGCTTCGGGAATAACTAATATTTTATTGGTTCATTAGCATTTACAAATTTTAAATTTACTCTTATTTTCAAAATAGAAATAGAAATTAAAAAAAAGAAATAGAAGATGGGTGAAGAAGGAAGGAGAATTATTCTCGACCGAAATAGTACCCAGTGATTTTTGTTAAAACTCTCATGCTTTAACCGTGAAAGTATTAAAAAATGTGATTTTGTAATATTTTATTATATTAATTTGTTTTTTGTTTTTATCAGCGTTTATTCTTTTGGTTATATTTTCTCTTTGGACGTAAATATTGTGTTGTACTACTCAATCATTCATTATTTACCATGAAATTAAATCAGAGGTTGTATTACAAGAGCAAATTAAATACTTACCTAAATTTCTCACGGATGCAAGTGAAAGTGAAAACCACAAATCTTTCAATATTGCGCTATAATACCACTCATAATCTTTAATTATATGACGTACCTACCTACTGAACACAATAGAATTACGTACCTATTTACTGAGGTGCTTTCACTTACAAGTCCGGGTTATCAATTTTTGAGGTCCACGCTTGAAACCAATTTATGTTTAACGATAACTTAAACTAATTACCGTTCAATTCTTTAATAACTGATGTGAACTTTAAATGTATGCCTACGACCATGAATCACGAAACTATATTTTGTTTGAACGATCTTACGAAATTGGAATTAAACCGAAGTGCATTCTGTTGGATTATATTTTACGCAATAATTTAACTGTTAGAAGAAGCGGTGGAAAAGAAGACGTTTTCATTATATTCGTTCATTCATTTCTCTTTCTTTCGAAAGTTGTATAAAAATGCATTTGAGATATTACGAAATAAGTGCAGCCCATACATTCCATGTCACTTAAGTATTTCATTTTCTTACTGTGGGAAGGTTACCTGTTCGTTTAAACCATGAACTAAGCTTTGAACTTGGTTTAACCAACTAAATAATTAACATTTAATTTATTTTTTATAAATTTAAAAATTTATTTTCCAGGAATCTTTCCAATAATAATAATTGTCTTACTTTGATGAAGTAAGCTCAATACAAAATATACAATCTGTAATTAAATAAATTATTACATGGGGATTCCATTACCCCTTTAGTCATGAAAAAATCCGAAACGTTACTTTCTTTCACTGAACCTACTGTAAGTAATACTGAAACTATTTTACAATTCTCCAAGGTAACTCAACTCACTCGTAGTTGTTGTACTTTTAAAAGAAACAATTATTATTAATATTTTTAAACTCGTGCTATCTGTTACACGGTGCCAAGTTAATCTAGGTTAGTAGTTTCAAATTTAGCACTCTAATAAGTAAACAGAACGATAATGTTTTTGTTCTTAAATAAATTTTAACTGATTTATAATTTGAATAAAATATTTTAGCAGACTCGTAGAAAACCTGCAGCTTTTTCTCGAGACGACTAAAAGAAAATTAACATAGCATAAATTCTGCAGCCGAGTGGGCGATCAAATTTATTAATATTATATAAGACATAATTGAATTTTACGAGTTTAGTTTGCCAAGTTTTGTTTACACGTAAATTTATGTAAACAATTTATATTTTAACTTTGTTTAATATTTACTTCACCTTGCACTTAAATCATAAATTTTGGATTTACAAGAGTGAAATTAGAATTTCTGCTTTATTTCAATGAATTTTCTATTATTAATCGGCGTGGAGTTTCCCATCGGCGATGCGATTATATGTTTATAATTTTTTTTTAAACAAGTTTTTTCAACTTATAAACAAACAATAAAAAATTTCAGGTTACATGCGCAGATTAGATCGAGAAGTAAAGTTCATTATGGTCAATAACCAGACGAATAATAAATTTTGTATGCTAACATATTATTTACTTGATCATTCGGGATTTTTGTATTAAATTAATTTTCACAACATATAAAATTTTCCCATGCAGTGTACAGATAAGAAAGAGTTCAAAATCCATTTTAACTTAAATTTTAACAAAATAATACGCACGATTAAACAAGGTTACTGTAATATCACAGTAATGAGTTTAAAGTTTTACAAAAAACTTCGACCAATCACGACGGTCCTTTTACGAAAATGACAATAAAATTGAGAATATTTTCCTGCAAAGTTTCCTTTAAAATATTTTTATCTCCAGAACAGTGGACCAATTACAATGTTTTATTAAAAAATTGAAATCATAATATTTACATTTGCGATAATTATATTATATTAATTGTCGTGTCGTGTATGTTGACGAAAATGGTAACTTCCAATCAAACAATTGCATTATCCATTTTGTTATTCACTTATCTTACTCATTAACATAATTACTATTACACATAAAAATAGTCTTAATTGATAATGATTACAGTTTTATGTATTTAACATTATATTACATTATACAAATATAATAATATTATATTATTTTTGAAAAACAAAATTTTCAAAATTTTTTTTATTAGAAATAAAGAATTACTTTATAGTACAACTTTTTAACAAGGACACATACAATGAATTAACATTATTAAACACACCAGACTACAAGCAGTCTGGCAACGGTTTAACGTCATGCAAAATTTGCGCGTACAAAATCATAAACAAAGAGAAAAGAGCTGAGATTTATTGAAGTGTTAACAAGTTGAAGGAATAACGTAAACGAAATCCTTACCTAACTTAAAATTGCGCACCCTGGAACTTTGCCAAATGGAATCTTACGCTTATAAAACTTAAGGGAAAAGTTAAATTGTTATTTTTATGTGGATATTTATATTTTCAGATTACTACAATTGAGTCAGTTACACTTGCGCGGACTTGGAGCATACATCTCATGAAATTAAGTGGCCACCACGGAATTTATTAATGACAAAGTGAAAACCCTGAACGACTGAAAAATGACTCGAGTGATCATTTTTGATAAACAAAATACCTAAAATGTTGAAAATGGAAGCTCTACGTATAGCTTATGCATTGTTATTTTTTTGCCTACATGCAATATTTTGCTTTCCGTCGAAACCGTTAGATGAACGAACTACCAATTTAACTTGGCAAGCTTGGTTATTGGTCGGTGATCAGAATAATAGCAGATATTACGATTCGGAAGTGTTAAAAACGCGTAGAATTACACCAAAATCGGTCTTCATCGCACCTACGTTCAGTCCTGAATCGCTACCTGCCTGCAGGGAAGGCTACCTTCCAGATTCGATGGGTCGGTGTATAAAAATTGTGAAAATAAACGAGGAAGCACGTTTGGAATTTTTACTCGAAAAACTCAACGCCCAGTTTGGGGACGACGAAGAACCCTTCCAAGTAAATATTCCGATTAATGGAGTGGAAGAAGAAGAAGAAGAAACTGATACGCAAGATATCGCCATTGTTGTCGCACCAACTAATGGAAATCATGGTGCAGATGGTGAAGTTAAAGCCGCTATGGATAAAAACAATTTACACTCCCAACAGTAAGTAACTTCATAAAATTGCAGTAGCTCATAATTATTATTTAACAGTAAAATTTCAATAGAACTAACAATTTCTAAAGTAGCTAATTGGGTTTTTAGTGTTTGTTTATCATTTAATTAAAATAATAGCACAATTTTTTATTCGCAAATAAAATTCAACCTTTTGCTCGAAGGAAAGATACTGATAATAATGCAACTTGTTTATTATGTGCTAAATGTTAATTTTTGTTGGCTCCGCAGATTATCAGAGGTGTTTTTAACCTCTCTCAAGCTTTGAATGAAACTTTATTCTTCATCGAAAACTCGTTAGTGGTTTTTACTGCTTCCGCTTAAATTTTAATTAATTAACTTCATCTAAATTAATTATATTTCTTCAAGTTTTCAATGGTTTTCAAAGTAAATAGATAATATTTTGGGTTTTTTAGTGTATAGCCCTCGATGTTTGGATAAACTAGCTCTATGCTGGTGCGGATGCAAGGGTACTTTCTCGATAAATAATATGGCAAAATTCAATCTTCAATTAAATAACTAAAACGTGTCGTCAAACACATAGCAATTTAGGAAAACTTACTTTGAGATAATATTCAGTTTTCTTACTTCTATTAAAGACATAGCAGATCTTCGACCTCAACTGACTTGTTTTGTCTGCGTAATCGTAATAATTGATATAATTTTTGGTGACCTTTACCTTGACGGCGCTTGTGTCGTTTTTATATGTATTATGTGATATATATAGATATAAAATTTGAATTATTGGAATTGAAATGAAAAAACTAGAGACAAAAAAACTTAATAAGAAGTCTGAGCAAATCTTCCGAGAGATCAATCAAATGCCGACTGAAATGTGGAGGTAGTCTGGTGTACACAATTTTTGGCCGTGGTTTACCCCTGGAAATTATTAGAATTATATTTTATTATAATTATATATTTTTTGAAATTCGTTCGATCAATTATTATTCAAAATCGGGTTGAATAATAATAAATAGTTTTACAAGAAACATAAATCAACAATTTTACATAGAAAATAAATCGATCTACCAGTTAAAAGCTTCACGTTCATTCATCCTTTACTAAGCAAACTGAAAATATAGTACATTTTGACAGATATTGATGTAAATTTTGAATATTTCAAAATGATAAATGATACTTTTAAAAATTTCACTTAACGCTAACTTGGCGTTGGTCTTGAAATTTTGCTCATATTTCTGTACTAATAGTTACTTGCCAGTTGCAAACCAAAAATACATTATAACAATACCAATATACCTACTAATAAGTAAAATAGAATTAGGACAATGAATTTAAAAAACAAACCTTGGAACATAAATTGCATCATGTCAACTACAATATTTTAAATTTTTTAAATTTATATTCCCACAATTTTATGATGCACTTAATTTTTGTACTCACAATTTATAGTTAAAAAAATAATTTTTACAAAATTGTTTGGCCTGGTTCTCGAGAGCACTTCTAAGTTAAAATTATACATTTTTAAAAATTTTATTTTGAATTTATGATAAACGAGTTTAGGAGCGGTTAATTAAAGAAAAAAATAATGCAGATTTAGATATTTTAACAAAAATTATTTATAGGTAGCCATAGTTTTAGTAGGAAGTTATTAAGTTGTAGAAGTAATTTTTTCCAAATTTGTTTCATGTACTTTTTGCTAGTAATATGGGAAAAGTAATATAGAGAAATTTAAGCATGTAGGTAATTAAATTTAACCTCCATTGCAACCTTTGAGTCTTCATTATACTTAGAATTAGTCGGTAGAACTAGAAATAACAAAATTATTTGTCACTTAATGTTAATCAATTTACACAATTATTACAGATTAAGGTTTTATCCATACAACGGAAATCCAAACAAGCTATTTAACTTTATAGTAAAACAAACAGTTTTTCCAATGAGGCAAAATTTCAAAATGCATATTATGAAAAATTATCGAAATCATCAAAAATATTTTGGAGGTCAAAAAATGTAACTGGTATGCGTTTCTATTTATATTTAGAAAATTTTATATCTATATTTTGTAGTTTATATTTAGAAAGGACTTTTAATTAGGTACATTTTGATTCTTGAGCACGAAGTGCGTATGTATATTAAAAAAACATTAATTCAAAACAAAGAACGAAATTCAGGAATTTAAATTAAGTTTTCCTTTCTTCTTCTTTCTAACAATTAAAAATATTTTTTCTTGTACTGGTTTAAAAAATAATGCTGAATTGAACGAAGCTAAGACATTGACCTACATGTTTACCTTCAGTTTAATTTAATTTAGTTTTTATTCCACTTTCACTCTCTTCTTGGTCTTCATTTTAAAACAAAAATCAGAAGAAAGAAGAAAGAAGGGAAAAGGAATCTTGACATCATTTTTCAGATTTTGATTTGTTAACCGTTTTGTAAAAAAATAATTATGTGCTATACAAAAACCTAAGAATATTTCATTGCTATTACATACACGTTTTACCTATTAAGATTTCAAATAGTTTTTGTAATTTTTTTTCTGTTACGTGTAACAAATATTATGACCGAATAATTTTAAAACGTAATTAAAATTATAATACTCTCAACTAATTTCTATTTATACGTTCGTATTAGTTAAAATTTAAAAATACGGTGTCAGTTTGTCGGCGCCTCTAATAGAACGACGCTCCGGGTGAGTGTCCGGCTGCGACACCTTAATACCGCACTGATTCATTAAAAATAGTTCACCTTTGTTGTTGCAAATTTAATTTTGAAATATTTTTAATTACAGAAAAAAATCCCCAGAAGGAGAAACCCACAGCAACAACTTGGATATTACAACTACTGAAAAAATAGAACAAACAACTTTAGAAATAATGAAAGAAACAACGACTTTCGAGCCAACGACAGAAATTTTAACTCAAACTGCAGAAGCAACGGAAGTCTTCACACAGCAAACGATCCCAAATAAATTAGAAGTAACATACAATTTAGAACCATTAGAAACGACGACTGATCCCGTACACGCCTTGTTCTTTTTAAAGCCATCATTAACTAACACAGTACACGTACAAAACGGTACAAACAATACTGAAGGCACTCCTGTAACCGAATCAAGTCATAATAATCAAGCGATTTCAAATAATAGTTTAACGACCCGTTTATCAAATCCGACCTTCGTAATCGACAGTTCCATCAATATAAACAACAAAGATCATCTACCGGTTAACGTAAGGCAAATACAAAACGCCCCAACCGTACAATTTTCAAATTCGGACGATTTGATGACTTCCGAGAACGTCCATCAATCAGGTTTTGTGAGATTTCCAGCACAAGACGACGCATCGTCTCAACTTAATTTAGATCCCATAACGTATCCAGAAAAAGCAACCGAAAATTTATTGCCCCACACAAGCACATATGCTGACCAGTTCAGATACAAAACGCCAACCGAAAACTACAACTTGTTCCATTTTAACACCCCGAAAAGATCACCCACGAACCAAGATAACTTCTTTGAAAGTTATGCTCCCAACAGGGACATAAGTTTAAACGACAGACTGGTGTACGATGGTCAGTTGGATCAAGAACGAAGAGATCGTGTAAATATAAACGAATATCAAACAAATTTAGAGCACAGATATACGAAATACCCAATTTTGAATCGCAGAAATCGGGATAAGCACAATAGTTTATGGTCCTTGCCGCCGTTTAATGTTAATTCTAGTCCACACAAGCCCATAGTTTTGAGATTTCGCGGTCGTTCCGCTAATAGTAGGCAGATATTGGAAGAACGTTTAAGACCGCACACAGACAGTTCTCGAGCATTTTACAGAGAGTTTCCAACGGAAGACTTTTCTTACATTTTTGGAACTGACCAAAATCAAAATCATAGAAGAAATCGGAGATGATACAAGACTTTTGTTGTGTGTTATTTGTTGCATGTATGTAATATAGTTTACCAGAATAACTAAAATTGTATATAGTAGTCCGCCATCGATGTAAATGTTTATAACGTATTAAAATAAGTACCTAATTATTGTGATTATTATTATTGTGTGTATTATTAATTTGTAATTTTATATAAGAAAATCAATGTACGGGATACAAGTTATAGATGTTTTTCTAGATACTTGACGAAACAGCAGGGTATATAAAAACACTCGGTATTTAGCGTTGAAAACTGCAAATTTCAGATGCTGACAAGACAGTTATTTTTGGAGAGGTGTGTGAAATTTTGAATTTGGCAAGTGCGCGCACTTTTATTTCAAAACTGTAATAATATGTGAAAACTATTAAAAACAATTTAAGGACATAGACTTTTAATTTTTTTAATAATATTCCATTACCTATTTAAAAGCATATTGGGAGGTATGAAGAAGCACAAAGCAGCAGCCGGTGTGATGTGACTGAATTGTCACTTAATTAATTTGCAGTTTTTCTTCAAATTTTAATTGGACTGTAACTGTAAATTTTAAAAACGTTTAGAAAGTATAAATATTGAAATGTGTCTACCATTCTAACTATGTATGTATATCTTTGTAAATAATGTACGTTTTTGTTATTAAACATATTAACCAAAAATAATAATGTCCAAGTTCTCAAAAAATGTAAAATTACTTTTACTTAATTTAATTCTTACTATTTGTCATTCAGTTTAACATTTCGAGTCTGTTTAACTATCTATGTCCTGCTTGTTTTTGTAAAAATAATGACTCTAAAAGTAAATGTATTTTGTATTTATTTGAATAAATGTGTATAAAACTTCTTAGAGTTTGTTTTGTTTATGTCGATACCATTTGGGAGATCTTGAGAAGAGAGAGAAATTGCTGAAAAACTCGAAAATAATATTTAACTGGTAGGACACTTTGCGTTATGGTTGAACCAGCAAAGGACGAAACTGGTTCTTGTTATGCCAGAGTGTAAACCAGTAGGTACGTAAGTGAAATCAAAGATATAAGTAATTAACATTGAAGAATTTCAAAATTCTACTAATTCTTCTCATTGCAGGTAAGTAATTTTTATAGCACTATTTAAAACTTCTTCTTCTTTAATTAGGCACTGCCTGTCTTTTCAATTGCGTCCACATCTAGGTGGTGATTCAATTGATGATGATACCCAACTTTCCGACCATGGTTTTGACGATCTACCGGGGGGTCTTCTTCCGGTGGGTTTACCATCACTTACTATTTTGTAGAATACGCGTTCCATTCCTTACGGCGCGGCGGGTTTATTTTGTAATTTTGGTAGTATTTGAAGAAGGTGCTGTTAATTCTCATGACTGCAAAAATATACCAGAAAATCCCCATTTTTATTTTCAATCTCTTATTTCTCTCTATTTAAAATCTCTTTATCGATGGCCTAGCCTACCCCTATCCTCGGGGAACCTGTAACCCCTAGAGGACGCGTCCTAAGGTCGCGGATAGATGAATGCTTCTCAGACGAACAGATACACACGTAGAGTCTGATCCACAGTGAGCGGCTGATAATCCTTTCCCAGGAAATCACTATGGCGAGAAAAGCAAATATAATGACCCCTAAACCGATAATAAATTGTAAAGGTTGATAAGACTGGAAATACAAAATACAATGGAGGGGTGGATCAGGAAACAATGCCAAAAATTAGAAGATCTGAGTTCGAAACATGACAGTTACGGTATTAAACTATAAGAGACAATTGACTAATGACATCGATTCACAAAGAAAAGTTAGACAAGGATGTATTCGTTCGCCTCTGATTTTTAATTTGTAATCAAACCAGATATTCAAGGAAGTCCCAGAAAATACACCTAGTGACAATCAGATATGCAGACGACACCATTATCCTTGCAAACACGCCGGACGAACTCCAGCTTCTTATCAACATAATTGACGAACATATTCGACAGAGAAAAAACTTTTTCACAACAATTAATAATAACCAACATTATTGTTGACAAAAATATTTAACTGGCTTCGAAATGGCCGTCTTCTACTGCTATACACAACACCAAACGCTTCCGAAAATTTAAAGCTACGCGCCGAAGTCTTCCACAGATATCCAATCCCACTCACGGCGCAACGACTGCTTTAACACTTCCAAATTTTTGTGGGGTTTCTCACAGGCTCTGGTGTCAAAAATGGACTACATATTATAATCCATCGGATTGAGATCCGGTGAGTAGGGGGGCCATTCCGCGGATGTGAAGAAATCCGGAAAATCAGCCTTGCACCAATTTTGAGATGCTTTTGCCCTATGCGCTGGAGCAGAATCTTGTTGGAACGTCCAACTCTCATCGCCGAAATGTTGATGAGCCTATAGAAGGACGACGGCTTTGAGAATGTCACGTCAGTAAATTTCTTGGTTGATTTTCACCCCCTGATTCACAAAAACCAAGGGGGTTTTCCCAGTTGAACAAATTCCCGCCCAAACTATTACAGACTGCAGATTTTGACGGTGCTTTACAACAGCAGAAGTACTTGGAACATTATCAGACTAAATTCTGTCGTTTCGACGGTTGTGCGCTTGCTCGACTTCTCATCTTTGGCTATTCGGCGGGCCGATTCACATGAAACATCGATCTCGCGGGCAATTTTATTCATCGAGACCCAGGGATTTCGCTGGAGTTGCTTCTTGATGATTTGACGGACTCTCGACGTGTTGACTGTCGTTCGGTTTCTTCCGCTCCCTGGATGACGTCCGGTATGGCCACGCTTCTCAATTTTTTTGATCATTCGGCTGAAATTTGATGCCGCAATTTGCGTATTCCCTGTTAATGTAACCATAAAATTGGGCCAGTTTTGGTCCAGTTCTTGAAAACCAAACATTAAGATTGTTGTTAGACCATGTGCAAGTTTTTCCAAATTACCAATCAATAAAATCTTATCTAATCCGAGTTAATCTCGAGTTTAATTTGGAAAATATTTCAAATCAACATTTTTTCTATGCAAAACTGATTTTATTTTTAACTTACTAGGACAAGTGGAATTTTCAGAGAAGGAAAATAATAATAGAAAAACAGTAAAGTCTTATATTATTATTATTTGAATTTAGATGAACTGATAATCAAACTATGGAGAAGAACGATAATCCCGTTCTGAAACAATAAAGTTTTGGTTGAGTGGAAGAATATTGATTTTCCTCTTTAACGCAATCTTCGTAGGATTGATTTTCCCTCCACTTCTTCCCACTCATAATTTATACAGTCTTGTTTTTCTTGCCAACGTCAAAATTTGTGTTCTCTTTCCATGCATTCCACTGTTAAACTTAAAATCTTTCCAGGATATTAGCCACCATCTTACTTCACAATAACAAAATCATATACAGCATAGTCTTGGAGATTTATGCACTTCTTTGGACTGTTTTGTTTCTACTTTCTTCTCCAGATTCTTCCAGTTTTTCTTCAAACTCAGAAAATGTTAACTTATCCCATCAGACTCCAACACTATCTCAGTGTCATCTTTATCTTACGAGCTGAAGCATTGCCGTTTTCGTCTCTTTGAAACTGTAAGGTGTTTGGAGTTTGATGGTAGACAAACAAATCTCACGTTATGTGTTTCACAAATAATCTGAAGCACATATTATTTACTGATGTGTGATAACAAATTCTCTCCAATAAGAACTATTGGCTGATCTGTATCTCTATGAATTTGAAGAAAGAACAGATTCAAAACAATCTTCAAATCACACAGAGACAAATAGCTGTAGCCAGCTCCTTGGGGCACATTTCTCGGAGATTGAGGCTGCAGGACAGCGTTGGGCTTCTTATACCTTATGTCGTCCGCCGCACTATGGATAAACTCTTCGATAGACTCCAGATTAGAGTCCTCCTGCAAGCGTTTGTTTGAGACCTACCTAATATTTTGCACTGTCTAGAGCTGTTAATGTCCTAAACAGGCGCGGCATATGTGAGAATCCAAGGGGTAAATATCCCAAAAAATTTGTGTACACGTGGTTGGAATTCCCTTGGAAATCTTTGGAATTCTTTGAATATATTTGGAATTCATGGAAATCTCTGGAATTAGTTGAAAATCACTGGAATTCCTTGGAAATCATTGAAATTCTTTGGAAATCTGTGGAATACCTTGGAAGTCACTGGAATTTTTGGAAATTACTGGAATTCTTTGGAAATTACTGGAATTCCTTGGGATTTCTTGGAAATCATTGGAATACTTTGAAAATCGCTGAAATCTTGGAAATTTCTTAAGAAACAGGTTGGACAATAATAATGGTCATATGTAAACAAATATATTTATTGAAATTTGGTCACCGAAAACACCAAAAAGTTTGACAAACTTAGTTTGTTTGTCAAAATGTTTCTAAAGAAATTTCAAAGATTTCCTAACAATTCCAGCGATTTTCAAAGTATTCCAATGATTTCCAAGAATTCCAGTGACTTCTAAGGAATTCCACAGATTTCCAAAGATTTCCAAAAAATATTAGGGATTTCCAAGAATTCTACTGATTTTCAAAGAATTCTAGCGATTTCCAAGAATTCCAGTGACTTCCAAGGAATTCCATAGATTTCCAAAGAATTTCAATAATTTCCAAGGAATTCCAGTGATTTTCAACGAACTCCTGAGATTTCCAAGGATTTCCATGAATTCCAAATGTATTCAAAGAATTCCAAATGAATTCAAAGAATTCCAAATGTATTCAAAGAATTCCAAATTTATTCAAAGATTTCCAAGGGAATTTCAACCACGTGTATACAACTTTTTTGTGATATTTACCCCTTCAGATTGATGTCTAATCACAGAAGTTCAATTATTTTCTTAATATCAGGTGCGACAACGGCTGTATGTAGGACTAATCACTATTAAAAAGTCACCAATACAAAATTGGAAATTTTTGGAATTCTTGGAAATCATTGGAATTCGTGGAAATCTTTGAAATTCCGAGTCTTGTGTACACAAATTTTTCTGGATATTTACCCCCTGTAAGATTCTATCTGATGATGGATTTTATCAGCGTCGTCAGACCGTTTTTAATGCTTAGTGTGGATTTCCGATTAAGCAAGAGGTCTAGCAAGATCATAACGCGGAAACTTGTTTGATGTGAGAGCTCCAACGAAGTCCCTTTTCCAGAGTTACTCCTAAGTATTTGGAGGTTCTCTTCGAGGGGATCTCTGTCTCGAATATCGTTAGTTTTGTCTTGAAAAGCCTGGAAAACTTCCTGGACGTTTGCGTCGTGATTTGATTCGCGTGCATAAAAGATGTAAACATATAGGAAGCCAGTACTGAACCTTGGGGGATTCTCTCTTAGATCGGTCGAGGGAGCGCACTCCAGTTTAACCCAAAATTTTCGGCCAGATATAAATGACACTATCAGCCTTACAGGCGCTGGGTCGATGACGTTCTTAAAAATTTGGTAAAACAGACCCTCGTGCCATACTTTGTAAAATAATTTGGCAACATCGAAGAAAATACCTGGTTTTTGTTCCAGTGCAGCGTGATGTGTTCCACTAGCATCAAGACTTGTTGCGTTCTTGAGAGCCTGGGCGAAAACCAAACTGTTCGTTAGGAATATATAAGTTTTCCTCCAGATCCGCGCCGAATCTTGTTAGAATTACACTCCCAGAAAGTTTGACGAGAGAGGGTTGTAGGCTGATAGGTCTGTGCGACGCAGAGTTACGTGGGTTTTCAATGGAATTAAAGATGAATGTTACTGCTGCTACTCCTGCCCTGAGAAGTTCCGCGATAACCTTATTTGTGATGTCGTCGAATCTGGGTGCTTTCTTCTTTTTTTATCATGAGAGGTACTTTTGACTGATGTATCGTCGAGTTTGGCTCGTTCCCTCTGCATCGACTGCCGCGATGTATTCGAGAATAGAGACGTCAATGTTTGTCTTACATTGCGAGTCCAAACTGTCGGCTAGCGCTATCCAGAGAACTGCGCGTCACTATTCGTACAGTCCGACAATACGAGGTAAACCGGGCCTACATTTAGAAGTCTTTTCACCAATCCCCATGGTGATGGATTTTGGAAAGTGAAATTCTCCAGCATGTTACTCCAGTTGGTATTTTTATGCTCCGAAATTGCGTCTGTGACCTGCTATTTTAGGGAACCGTATTCTTGACGATCTTCCGGGAAGCCTGTACGCTGCTCACGATGCCTTGTCCGTAAACCCTACTACAATACCAAATTTGGTTCTGATTGGTTGGATGGTTCAGGAATAAATCGATGGACAAAATCTGGCAACCTACCGACAGACCGACACAGAAATTTGTTTTTTATTTTCTGCAGATCTTTACGATTCTGAACACGGTGATCTCGAAAATATAAAAAAAATTGAAATTTTTTTTCGATTTCCATACCTCCAATTTTTTGGGTTGATTGGGGGTCAAAAAATGAATTTCCCTACATTCTTTCATCTTTGCCACTACTCCTATTATCCGAAATATTTTTATATTTACAGTTTAGTTTTTAATTATATTTATTGCTGGAAGTTTTTAAATAAAAAACAAAATATACATAACAATAAATTATTGTTATTTTTTTAAATGTCAGAAAAAAGCTTTACCTACGTCATTCAATAAACAAATGCAAAGATTTATCTTCCTTGTGAAAGTAATAAATTAATGTTTTACTTTACTGCCTTCAATGGGCGGCATTAAAGTACGAGGGTACTTTAAAGTCCGTTAGAAGATATTTTTTCAAAAAAGTATTTATTCATCATTAAAGACACCGAGTCGCCATCTTCTGAAATTTGACGTAACATCACTAAAACGCCCTGTATAATGCAAAAGAAAACTGAAGTGTAAATCAACTACTTTTTGAAAAGTAGTTCAAATTCGCCTCGTCCAAATGTATTGTAAATATAACCATACTATTTAATTAATTTATCATCATTTTTATAAAATTGGCTCTTTCGCTATGAATAATAAATTTTTACGCCGTTCGTTTTACACGACTGCCCAATTATATAAAAAGATAAAACTTAAAAATGCAAAAGGTTCAAGTTCAACACATTGGTTGCAACGACAGCTAAGCGATCCTTATGTAGAGAGAGCAAAAATACAAAATTACAGGTACGAGTACTACTTTTTAAATAATAAAGCTTGTATTAATCTATACAGTTCTGTAGATGTCGAAGTGCATTTAAATTAATTCAAATGGATGATCAATATAAATTTTTTAATTCTGGACAAATCGTAATCGATTGTGGTGCTGCACCAGGTTCTTGGACGCAAGTAGCTGTTGAAAGAGTGAATTCTAACAATACCAAAACAGATGCAGCGGTTGGGACTGTTATTGCAATCGATAAACAACAAATTTATCCAATTATGGTAAGTAACGGAATCTAGAAAATCAAATATAATATCTTTGTAGGGCGCCACGGTGCTAGGTAATTCAGATTTTACACAACAACAAACACAAGATAATATAAAAGAAATATTGAATAACAGGAAAGCCGATGTGGTTATATCAGATATGGCTCCTAGTACTACAGGAATAAAAGAAATGGACGATGAAAATATTCTCAATCTCTGCTATTCGGCACTTCGTTTTGCAATTTTAGTTTCAAATGAAAATGCAACAGTGTTGATGAAATTATGGCAAACAAGCGATGGTAAAAAATTAGAAGAAAGTATTAAACGATTCTATGATACCTTGAATATCGTCAAGCCATCTGCAAGTCGTTCGGACTCGGCTGAAATATTTTTATTGGGCAGGAATTTTAAGGGTTTAAAAAGCTAAAATAAAAATATAAAAGTATCAGATCGTTTTATTTAAAAAAGATTTAGTTAGAGAAAACAACCCGTGGATTCATCTTGACTAACAAGAAATAATAATCGAATGAGAAATTTATTATCTACAAACTGCAATAATGTTATCGATCGATAATTATGTGTATTTGATATTATTAACTTTTAAGTGTCCCAACAGCAAGTTTTAAAAAGTTTAAATTTAAATTACTATTTATTAGCTTATCTTACATAAAAATACTTATTTAATGTTATAAATACAATCTAAGTCTTATAGTATTTTCAAGTCAGCGAAATATACAAACAAAATTCTTAAATTAAGTGCTTATTTTGAGTGTAATACAATATTTATAAATTAAAATTTACAACCTTAAAGTTACAAAATTTTATTGTCCATACAAACTAGAGCCAATCGTTCCATATCATCGTAATTCATGTTCTCCAAATCATCTTGCAATTTATTCATAAAACTCAGCACAATGTTTTTGCATTGTGTTTCGTTATAGTGCATTTTGAGTAACTGAAAAAGAATACTTTCCAAATGACGATCCATCTTGCGAACTACTACATTTAATTTATCCCCCTCTTTAATTCTGGTATAAAAACCTATAGTGCGGTCGTCAGCTAGGGCTACCCCAAAATGCATCAAAATTTGATGTGTCACAGGAATATTGAACTGGCTTTCCAACCTTTTTTTAATTTCACCAATCTTAGTCTCTGCTTCAACATCAATAGAGATTTGTTCGCGATGCACAATTTTTATGTGTATCTTCATTTTTGGTATTTTAATTTGTATAATTTGTAAGTAACGGAAATTTTGATTACCTTTATTACTAAAACTAAATGTGTTATAGAAATTCTATTATCTATGTAGGAAATAACACAAAACAGGTTAGGTTAATCATTTGACAGTTAACGCACAGCGCACACTGTTTAAGGAGGCAAGCACACACCTTGCAGTTATGACGAATTCGCTCAATTTCTTTTATTGCTCAGAATATATTTTTTAATTTGAAGTTGAATTTCAATAGATAAGCACTGACAGCATTCGCATTTTTTGCGAAAATTAAACCTTGTTTTATCGAATTATCCGGAATTTTGTTCGATTAGCAGTTATTCGACTGCATTTGTTCGAACGAGCATTTGTTTGACCTAACATTTATTCGAATAAGCATTTATTCAACTTGGAATTTTATTCGTCTTGCATTTGTTCGACTCAACATTTATTCGACATGGAATTTTATACGATGTAGTACATAAACATAGTACATTATTTGTTCGATTATATTCTAAATTATAATGCCATACATTGTTTAAAATTATAAGTACTACTTGTACAATGGTAATTTATTTATTAGGCATGTAATGATTTTTCGTTTTCTCGAATTTCGCTTTTAAGATTTTGGTACTGACGTAAATACCTCTTCAAGGATTTATAAGCTTAATTAAATAAATGAGCTAATTTGGATAAAAGTAATAATCTTTCTTACTCGTCAGTGCCAACTGTCTAAACTACCAAAATATGGTGATAGATCAAAATTTCGCCAAAACAGAAAGATTTTAAATCAATATTTCACATTGCCCGACCTTCCCTACATTTACCAGAAAATGTGCATTTCAATCGGTATAGCTAGTACTTTTTGCGTAACATTCACGAAGTTTATAATATGTATGTCCGTCTCATCAGTGGCGTATTTAAAACAATGTCTATTGGGGAGGGGCAAACCAGATTATTTTTAAGATTCTCGTTAATCCATTCGCTGAGGTATGAGATGGGGGGAATTGCCCTTTTCCCACCTCTAAATACGCCGTTGCATGAAAGAAAAAGAATTTCTGAAATTTATTGACAACCTCGATTCCAACTTTTAATTCAAGTCAATTTAATTAATTTTATTTAGTTAATTCAAGTTTTTTTTTATTTAAGTTCGTGTAAAATGCCATGAAAATCTCGACTAAATTAAACTATTTTAAAACTTAACATTCTCAAGTTTAAATTAGTCATTTTAAGATGATTAAAAAACTCTTTAATCAATGCTCAAGTTTATGTTTATTATTTACGATATTTAATCAAATACTGAAACTGTTTACTTTTTTGTCCATTTATACAAATATTTCTTTCAAGATTATTTGATTGCGTTTTGTTAACTTTTTTTATAACAGTCTAGTTGAGCAACTTCCTCTTCCAACTTGGCAAGCAATCCCGAGTCGAGTTTTCAGATTTTGCAGTCTGGAACCAGACTATGAATTGGTTATACTAACAAAGTGAAGAAATACCTTCTCCAATATGAAATTTATCATAAATCTAATAAATTAATGGCTTCAAAATATTTTTAAATAAAATCAAATTAAAAAGTAATTCATTTTATTTTTTCTAACAGACACCAGGATATAAAAATCTATCAAATATGTTTATTTATAATTAAATAATTATTAATAACAGTATAAAAAATTGCTTAAAATTATGCGGTACACCATGAATCCGTAGTAATAATTGCATAATATATGTAGTAATAGTACTTCGGCTTATTATATTTATGAGTTATTCTAAGTAGGTAATTATTGTATAATGATAATTAACAACTTGATAATAATATTGCATGGCAAAGTACAACAAATTATGACTACAATAATTAAATTTAGATTTACAATGAAAACCATATAATGGACAAATTAGGAAAACAGTTGTTCGTTAAGTACTGTTTTGTTTTAAACAGTGCTCACCGATATAAAAATTAATGCACTTTACTGTCTTAAAATATTGAGTATTACAATTTATTAATAAAAGTTGCATAAAAAGTGCAAATAAAAAGTAACGAATATTCTCCTGTTCACCAAAAGAATATTTTTATAAAAAACTTAGTAGCTAATAGATTCAATTTTGTTAAAACTAACTATCACCTGAGTAAAGTAAGTCAAAATTTATCTTAAGAGTAGGTTTTGTAGATAAGAGCAGTTAACAAACCGAAGCAGAACATTAAAATGTGGGGGAGATAAGCTATAGGTAAAGACCTTCGTTTTCTCAGCAACATTTTCAAAATATTAATTTTTGTTTGAGAAAAAGGTGGATAACGACTAGAAGACAATGTTTCACCAATCATTCCCAAATCTTTATATAAACAACCTTTCTTATGACTAAACGTGTCAAAACCAAACTTTCCATGATAGTTACCCATTCCACTTTGACCTACTCCACCAAATGGAATGCTGTCCACGATAAAATGCATCAAAGTATCGTTAACACAAACGCCTCCACTGGAAGTATTATCAAGAATCAACTTGACATCCTTTTTGTTGTTCGAAAAGATGTACAACGAGAGAGGTTTATCTTTCCCGTTAATAAAATTGATAGCCTCATAAGCATTATCGACATTAACGATTGGTAAAATCGGACCAAAAATTTCTTCCTGCATGATTGGATCGCTGGATTTCACATCGGCCAAAATTGTAAATTGAATAAATTTATCTTTAGAATTAGACTCGCCACCCACGACAACCTTACCACTTTTGATAAGTCCACTTAATCGCTGGAAATGTCTGTCGTTGATAATCCTGCAGTAATCGGGAGACTCTTGTTGATTTTTACCATAAAATTCTTGTAGAATTTTGTTGGCCACCTGAACAAATTTTTCTTGCACCTCCTTTGAACATAATATATAATCTGGTGCTATACAAGTTTGACCGGCATTTGCACACTTTCCCCATATGATACGACGCGCTGCTACATCTAAATTGCAGGAACTATCCAAATAAACTGGGCTTTTACCACCAAGCTCCAGTGTTGTGGGGGTTAAATATTTGTTCGCAGCGGCATGTATAATTTTACCAATTTGAGTCGAGCCGGTAAAGAAAATGTAATCGAATCGTTCTTGTAACAATTCCGTAGTTTCCTGTGGGCCACCGTTATAAACTTGATAAAACCTGCTGTCTAAATACCTCGGAATAAGTTGCTCCATTAGCATTGCACTGTGAAGTGCCAATTCGGATGGTTTAATAACAACACAATTTCCTGCAGCGATAGCACCCGCAAGAGGTATTAACGAAATTTGGAATGGATAATTCCAAGCACCGATCACAAGAACTACACCGTAGGGCTCTTTAAAAATATAAACCTGATCTAACATGTTTGCAAAGTCTTTACCAGGTTTTTCAGGTTTAACCCATTCGCGCAAATTTTGTAGTATGCACCTCAAGTCGTTCGTCAGTAACTCCAACTCCATAATTATCGACTCTTGTTTACTCTTACGTAAATCTTTAGCAAGAGCTTCTAATATCAAATCCATATTTTCTTCGTACATTTTGCTTAGGGAACGTAATTGCTTTTCCCTAAATTGCACGCATTTGGTCTCACCGGTTGCAAATCCTGATCGTACTGCTCGAACGACTTCTTGTGCGGATTTCCCAATTTTTTTACTCATTTTGTTGAATTATATAAAACAGTCACAATGAAGAAAATGTAGTGATCACTTAAAATTAACACAACTTAAAAATTCTAAAAACCTTTCGAATATCAGCTTCACTTTCTCTTTACCACCAATTGGAGGAGAAAATTGCAGACTTATTACTTTACGCAGTATATAAAAATATAAAAGACAACCTTGCAAAAGTTAATCATCAACACTAACAAATTAGGAACAACAGCTAAATGCTAAAGATAATTATTGTGGTTCCGAAACAATCCGAAGTTCAACTTGACCTCATAAAAAGTGAAACAGACAGTGGTTTGATATAAATTTAATGCATGACCGAAAGAAACAGAAGAAACCTATTTTCCATTATTTCAATGTCAATTTCACTACCTACTTCAACCTTATTTTTTCCAGTGCCGGGTTCATATACCAGAAATTCGAAGGAAAATTTTTGTATATTTTAAAATTTATACTTACTTAAAATGAAATAATATGGTTTATGGACACCGGATAGTCGAGATTTAAAAAAATTTCTTAATTTTTTGCTCTACTACTCAATATTTTTAATTTAACTTATTTATTTTGCTTTTTTTATACTAACCGATTTTTAAAGGAAAAAATTATTATAAACTCGAAATTAACGGACGTGCGTGAACTTGGCTCCCCCTTTTTTAAAATTTTAATTTTTTTGTTTTATGTTTTGGATTGTTTTCCATTTGTTTTCAATTGTTTTGCTATTTGTTTTTAATTTTGCAAAAAAATGAAGAATATCTCAAAACACTTTTTTTTCTGCCAGCTCCCTTTTTTTCAAAATTAAAATTTTTGTTGCTGTTTTCGCTATTTTTTGATTTGTTGTCAATTGTTTAGAAAAAATAAATTTTTTTAAATCAAACGATAACCGCGAAAATCGCGAAATAAAATTTTGCGCCAGCTCCCCGTTTTTCAAAATTAAAATTTTTTGTTTTTGTTTTCGATGGTTCTTAATTTGTTTTCAATTGTTTCGTAAAAATAAAAATTTTAAATCAAACGATAATCGCAAAAATTGCGAAATAAAATTTTGGGCCAGTTTCCCTTTTTTTTGAAATTAAAACTTTTGCTGTTGTTTTCGATTGTTTTTGATTTGTTATCAATTGTTTTGTAAAAATAAAATTTTTATATCAAATGTTAACCGCGAAAATCGCGAAATATGATTTAAAGCCAATCTCTATTTTTATAATTATAATTTTGTTTCTTTTTAATATTTGTTAATTATGTACTTGAAATATTATAATCTTGTTGGAGTCCCCGAGGAAGACGGAATTCAAAACTATAGTCTATAGTTCGCTATAAATATAACCTCCAGGAAAGATTTCTTATTATTTACCTCAATAAATAAATTTATTATTGATTTTACAAAAAAATATATTTGGATATTGACAACTGACATAAAGTCAAGCTCATTTATAAAGTCAAACCTTTATAATATTATATTATTTTATCTTCAAGACATCTGATGACATTCGCTTAGAACTCATAGATGTCTTAGGACGGTCCTGCAGACTGCGAATAATAAACAAATAAAAATTTAAATTTCAAAATTTGACGAGCTGGCGCAAAATCTTATTTCGCGATTTTCGCGGTTATCATTTGATCAAAAAAATTTATTTTTACTAAACAATTGAAAACAAATTAAAAACAATCGAAAACAAATTAAAAACAAGCGAAAACAACAACAAAAAATTTAATTTCGGTAAAAGGCGAGCTGGCAGAAATTTTTTTTTTTTTTAATTTTCTTCATTCTTTTTTGCAAAATCAAAAAAAATATATCAAAACAATTGAAAACAAATGGAAAACAATCCAAAACAACAACAAAAATTAATATTTTAAAATAAGGGGAGCCAAGTTCACGGACGTATAACGGTTATTTGTGAAATTTCGGTTCAGGACAACAACACGAAAGATAATTCAATATTGACAATAGCAAATTTTGCAATTAAAACATTTGAAAGTCTAGTCTGTCATTAGAGATATGTGTTAATTTTTTAAAGATATTAATGTAAAATAAATTAACGGTACCATTAAAATACAAGTAAAAATGATAGGAGGTGGTTTCTATATCAACAGTTAATACCTACTTATTATTGAGTGTAAAAGCATAGGCCGGAATCTTATAAGAAGCAAGCTTGTCGGGCACCAATCGACAAAATTAAGGTAAAAAATTAAAAGAAGGAATGTTGAAAAGGAAAATTAACATCAATAATATGAGTTTAATAGTTATTTACATAATCCAACGGGCAGGGGAGGTCATATTTATAACTCCTGGGGGGGGGGGGGGGATTTTTGAAAATTAACCAAAATATATAGTAGTACATATTTAGTAAAGACACTGATTTAAAACATTACAATAAGTTGATTTGAAGGGTGCGATGCACCCCCCCCCCCCATGACCGTCCTTGTCAACGGGAAGTGGATCTTTAAACTGGGAAAGTCAGCAGATCCTAATCGGTAAGTCCAGGAAATACATTTTTTTGTGGTCGTCATTGACCCCAAAATAAAGTAAATGAAAGAATTTCTAATTTATTATAGAAAAAATAAAGTAAATGTAAGAATTTATATATTTAGTTTTAGTTATTATTTATTATTATTTATATGTTATTATTTATTATTTACAGATTTTATATTATATCAATACAGAAATAATTCTAAGCATTGGCGTAACCAGAATCTTATTTTAGAAAGGGGAGCTGAATGGCTATTCTCACTCTCAATGTAACATTTTATTTACTTATTTAAACTATTACTGTCAGGGGGGCCGTAAGCAGGGGGGGGGGGTGAATTTTCATATTAAATACTTAATTTGTCTTAACATAGAAAAAGTTCGAATAAATTAATATTAAAAAAAAATAGCAAATACATTTTTATTTTTCTCAGTGTAAAAAATGCTTAATTTTTCATGATCCTCTGCACAAATCTCAGAACCACAGAAATTGTAATATCAAACTGTCCCTCCATTTTATCAACTCTTTGGACCGGATTCGGCCGTCTTCGGCTAAGTGGATGAGAAATTATCATAAAACCTCTCAATTCCTACTGTATGCAAAATATTTCCCCTTTACTCGTGGGAACTCTATGGAACTAACAAAAACGAAAAGGAGGGTGGAGACTCCGAAAGGAAGGCTTCACGTAAGACAAAACCATCCGATGCAGCCAGGAGTCGTCTGCATAAGCAGCTTCTAGAGGCCACCGAGAACGAACAAAGTGTAGGAACTTCAGGGAAACTTGCACTTATAAATAGGAGGGCACTTCGACCGGGGGGCAAAAACAAAATCAATCAGAAGGTAGCATTCCGGCTTTTAATACAGATGTCCGCATAGCCATTCGACCCGACGGACGTGCAAATTACGTCTTAAGTGTGGAGCAAAGCACCTCATTAGAGAGATGCGGCTCAGTGCGATAGACGTCAGACGACATCGAAGAAGATGACCATCTCCAGGAATCTCGAAGGGTGGCCTTCTGCACGATTCGTTGGGGAACCGCATAAAGTGTTGAAAAGGCTTGCCATCCAAAATCCAGGGGTTACACCTGTTACACCTGAAATATATAATAGGATAATGCTTTAAACGGGACTCTAAGGGTCAACAACTCATAATCCTAATGGATAAACCTCCTGGAGGAAAATCCAGGAACTAAATTGTAGCCCTTCGTGAAATTCTCCAGTGTAAATTTCAAAGCCCCTAGGAAGAATAGGAAAGGAAAAGACAGGGCGATGGAAGTGCAGTCGTTGGAAGACTAAAACTGCTCCATCTATCTCCATCTAATGTCCCCTTTAAGTGTATATAAATATACGTGTACCACTGAATAATGAAAAAAATATAGGTATTGATGTGATACACGAACGGTCTAGGACAAAAGGACGCGGATGAAAGGATGCAGACCCAAATGGGAAAAAAATTCTGGTATCAGAATCCTGGATAACCAAGAGACAAATAAGAAGGTTAAACATTGCAGTGGACTGGAAAATAATAAGCCCGGTGAACAAAAACCATATTATAGAGGATACATTATTGAAAAAAAGAAATACAACGTGCTGTCGTTATGGAAACTACGTAGTAGAGACCCAATAACGTCAAGATTATGGGCATAGGTACGATCCTACCTTGGTCATGAAGACGAGGCAGGAAGTTATCGATATAACAATCGGGACACCGTTTGCATGTAGAGTGGTACGTCTTCTAGGAAGAATCGCTCTCGGGCCTCAAATACATAAGATTTGACATGGATATTCTGTTGGAGAAGGAAGAGGAGGAGGAGGTGTACAGGAATCCAACGAACTGTAAAAATTTATTTTCTTATTATTAAAAATTATCCAACGACGAAGAGAGCAGCAAAAACTCGAGACAACTTGGTGGAATCGCGAACTGGCAGAAACAAATAGGCTTGTGCTCTTCAACCAGTCCAAAAGGACTGGCGACTAGGAACGATTCAGACAATCCTGTCAGAAATGCATCTATGCCATTATGAAAGCAAAAGAAGACACATGGAGGAGATATTGTGAAGAGGTCAAAATAACTCCAAAATCTGCAAGACTTCAAACCTGACTAACGTACTCAGACATTCAAACTAGTTGAGAAAGAGGAGGCTGGAGGGCAGCAAGTAAACTTGCAAATTTTCATGAGTACTGAAATCTTTCAAACTATTCAAGACGAACATGTCTTGCTCTAAGTTGAAGTAATGATTGCGCAAGGATTTGCGCAATTTGAATCCTCATCGGTGGAAAGTTTAGGGGATTTGAATTTTCATTGATGCAATAGGCCAACAGGTTTAACGACTGTGCTAGCCTTCACAAAACGTAGAAATCTGCTTGATATGAGGTTGCTTTCTTATGAGGGAAAAGCTATAGTTTGTAGATGAGGTAATTCGATTAGGGCAATGTTGGCCTATAAAGGAATGATCGGGAAATCGTGGGGACTAAAACCAAAATTCGTTTTTCATTTTCATCTGGTGATACAATGTCAAGAAAAGGGGTAGTATATACCACAATGCTAAACAAGCTGCAAAGACTTTCCTGTTTGGGGACAACTGGGACAATGGCAACAACGCCTACTAAAGCCATAGAGGTTGGGCTTCCCTCCGCTGCACCTGGTGGTAGAAATGGAGGTTCTGCTGGCGGCATACAGGCTAACAATAAATGATCGTGGAGGAGTGACCCCCAAGCATGATCTTCAGCTCTATCGAAAGCGACAACATGCTATATATCCAATCTGACAGAACCAGCACTGCAAAGAACTTCCGAAAACCTTTTAGGGTTCTCATAACCTGAGACGGGAAGAGAAGGTACTAGGTAAACGCTGGGATTCAACTAAGATTAGCACTGAAACAGGAATAAATGGACGTGGAACGGGGGGTGCGTTCAGAATAACACTTCTGTATTCCAGGCAGAAATAACTGCAATAATGTGAAGAGGAAATGATATGGAGGGCTTGGAAGAAGAAGAAGTGTCTCGATATCGTAGTGGCATTGGCACAACACTGCAGTGAATGCCGGGACATGCTGGAATGAAAGGAAATGAGAAAGCAGATGCCCTCGCCAAGGCTGCTGCAAAAAGACATCTAATGGGTCTACAACCAACCTGGCGGATAGCATACCTGACCGCAAAAGAAAAAATCAACGAACTACGAAGTAAACAACATCTTGAGTACTGGAAGGACTTGCCAGGTCTGAAGCAATCGCGAATGTTAACGGGAGGGCCCTCAAATTACAAAAGAAAACACGAAATCCTTAAACTGAGCAATTTTTTTTAACAATACAGCTATGTCTATAAATTACATGTATTATTGTTATCTGAGTGGCATAATAATCCATGTCATATTATGTAGAACAGATATATTTTTTATTTTTCAGGTTTATCAACTTATTTAATTTTCATGTTTTTCTGAACTCAAAAAGTGTCGTTTTGCATAAAATCTTGCTTTATATTTTATATAACTATTTCTGAATCTTAGCACCCCCCCCCCTACTTTTGCCTTTGGGCATTAGTTTACAATTTTTTCTACATTTAACCAAAGTCCTCCTACAGCTTTTATTGTGAATGACCTTGGAACTCTTTTCACTGGATATCCTGTTTTCGAATCTAAGCTGTATCGAAAATTGTTCAGTAACTTAATTAAAGCAACCTTAACTTGAAACATGCCAAGTCGCATACCTAAAAATAATAATCAATTATTTAATGGAATTTATTTGAAAAATACAAAAGTCTACCTATGCATACGCGAGGACCTTCCCCAAATGGTAACCAGCTGAAAGTGTTTCTTGTCTTTATATTTTCACTAGAAAATCGTTCGGGATCAAATTTTTCGGGATCTGCATAAAACTCTGAATCGTAATGAAGTTCATGTACAGGAATCATTACTATCAGATCTTCTTCAATTATCAAATCAGAATCTGATACTTGATACGTTTTGGTGCATCGCCTAAATAGGCTCGATATGATCGGATACTTTCTAAGCGTTTCTTAAATTAAAAAAATATTTACCAAATGATTTTAGCGTGATTAACTAATAATAATTACCTTTGATACATTGTTCCATGTAGGTCAATTTCATAATTGCGTCATAAGAAAGCTTGTTTCCTTCAAGCTCATCATTCAAAACGGTTTTTATTTCATCTCTTACCTTTTCTTGAATGTCCTGTTGATTTGCAAATTCGTACATGCAAAATGCAATGGTAATAGAGGAAGTATCATAGCCGGCCACAAAAAATAGCAGTGTTTGGGCAGCAATGTCTTCAATTGATAATGAACAATTATATTTGCCATTTAATTTATTTATATTATCATTATCATTATTTTCTTCTAAATTAAAACAATCGATCATTTTATCAGAAATATCGATATTATTTCTTAATTGTATCATCAGTTGCATAAAATCTTTTCGAACTACGTGATTCTCTTCCCTGAATTTTATTGTACTTTTCACAATTTCAAGAAAAAATTTTGTAACATCGTACGGAAAACCAGGAACTTTGAGAAGAATTGCTAAATCGGGTACAAGAAGTTGGCTAACTAAATTTAGTGCACCTACCATATCTGAATTTCCAACTGCACGTTCTCCGTATTTTCTAAATTCTGAAGAAGGATTTTTTAAACTGGTACTTTCAATACCAAAACCAACGGATGCAATTACATCTGTGGTGTATCTGCCTGCTATATCCTGAATATTTACCTTTTCAGAATTTTCTGCAGCCTGATCCATCAGGCTGATCAGTTCGAATGAGCAATTTTCAATGGTCGAAACCATCAGTTTTAGTTTTCCCCTGGTAAATAAAGGTGTTAATTTTTCTCTCATGTTTTTCCACTCCACACCTTTCAAAGAAAAAAGGTGACCACCGAAAGGATCGTAATCTTTCTTATCGAATATACCATGGTCGGTAAAATGTGAAAAATCTTTAACCATGATAGATTTGATTAATTCCAAATCGAGTACAACCAGCACTGGCGTATTCATAAAATAAAATCCAGAGTATTTTACTCCTTTCGGTTTCAAATCGGTATATAATTTTTTGAACATTTCTTGAACTGATACTCGGCCGAAAGCAACATCATTTAAATTGCCCAAAGGAAAACTACAAGGAGGTGTAGTTACACCTCTGCGACTCCAATAAGTATACGACCATTTAAAATATAAATACAAAGTAACCACTAAAATTGTAATTAAAACTAAAATAATAGTTGAAGTAATCACAGTTAAAAGAGACATTTCGAATGATTCAATTTGAAGTTAATTATCACAAAAAGAATAATTGCACCCGAGCGCACTTTCACACTTCTTACTGCTATAGGTATAATTATGTAAGAAATATGGTAACTTATTTAGGAACTAATCAAATTAAATGTATACTTTAATATTTATATTTTAAAATATATTTATTTGTAATGCGAGTAAATCACAGTAAGTAAATATTTACATGACAAATGAAATAAGTTAATTTTGTAAAAATTTCAACGGTACCCAGCATTGATCTTTCCGCGGGCAGTACGTAAGTAAATAAAACCAAGTTTTATTTTATTTGTGTGTTTTTGTTTGACCAAGTAGCATACTTATTATTAGGTATATGTTTTCGATTTACAAACATTTAGAAAAACTTCTTATTTAATTTTATTGCTATAAATATTTTTTGTTTCGAAAATTTTTTGTTGTTTCTAAAATAAAATAAAAAATATATTATATTACAGGGTCGGAAACAGAGTTGGGTAAGTACATACAAAAAATACTTAAGTACAAAGTACAAGTACTTCCACAAAAATTTACATAAGTACAAGTACAAAGTACTTGCTCTTTAAAATATATTTAAGTACAAATTTGGTCAAATACATTTAAGAAGTACTTGTAAGTACTTTTACAAATACTTCTTAAATTAATTTCAAATTTAGTTATTTTGTACTTGTTTTCAATAAATTTATAGTCGAGAACACCCTTTCAACATTTGCACTTGAATGCGGGAGAATTAATAAATTAAAAACAAAATTACATAAATTTGAAAACATATCGGTGTCGTATCTGCATATTTTTTAACAAATTTCTTCACAAATCACAAGTTAATAAAAGTTTGATCTGAACTCGGAACCGGTCACTGCTGGTCGATCAGAAGCAAACTTTTGTATAACAGAAAATTTCAAAATTACATCCCAAATTTGAGAAATGGTTAAAATTAATAGAAATTATAACAAAAGGTGTCGACTCAATTTTTTCCAGTAATATTGGTTTTTCCCAAAAAAAACATTTAATTAAAGAATTAGTAAAGCCCCATTCAGTTAGGGATTCTCTTGTTGTCTTACTTAGGTAGAAACTGGCAAGAGCCAATCAGATTGAAGTATTTTCTTTAAGAAAGATAAAAAAATTGATCTGATTGGCTCTTGCCTGTTTCTACTTCAGCAAGGCAAGACAAGAATTGTTATCTGAATGGGGGTTAAGAAATAAGTCTATTTATTTAAAAGGGTGGATTTTTTACTTTATTACTGGTTTACTTTAGCAAGCTATTTTTATTATGTTTATATCCGGGAGCCCATAGATAAGCAATACTAATAAATTTCAAAATTGCAATAACTTATTTTGAGATACGATGAATGTATGCTTTCTGCATAATATTTACAGTTACAAAAATATGTAGTATCATACATTTTATTGTAAGCAGTATGATAATAATTATTGTCCAACCCAACAGACGTCAAAGCGGCATGTCATAACAATAGAAACATCATAAAAATATTTTTAAAAGGTTGTAAATTATTATCCGAACGTCTTGTCCCACGGTTTTTAACAAATTTGTTATTATTGTGTATTTTAGAAATTTTACAAATTGTTTTTATAGGTAGATATATTTCACTATTTGCGAAAATATTTATATATTTGTACTAATTTGTACTTGGTCTTGAAATGTAATTTGTACTTTCAACAAAATTGTACTTTAAGTACAAATTACAAATACTTCGTTTTCGAGGACGTCCAAGTACAAATACAAATACAACTACACAAATGTACTTAAGTACAAAGTACAAATACTAGAAAAAAAGTATTTGATTCTAATTTCAAGTACATTTCTTCAAGTACATACCCAACTCTGGTCGGAAAACTATAACAATTTTTCGGCTAGTGATAGTAAAATACGCTTTTTTATCTTGAAAGTAGGATATAAAACCTATAAATATTCTAAAAGAACACATTCCGGGCTTTCCGATAGGGTAGAAAGCCGGTTACTGCATAATAAAATTTTAAAATCACCTTTTTCGTGGTATTTTTCACATCATAAAGATATTTTGCATATGAAGTACGTTGAAAACTCATTTTGTTCACGGTCCGTGTGTTCGAAGTAAATAGAGGCAGGAGCGTGTTTTAGTGGGCGGAGCCAACTGCAGTTCCTTTGGAGCCGTGCTAGTGCTAACATCATTTAATTTTATTTTAGATTTTATTCGGTTAATTATTATAGTCGAATTTAAGTTGAAAACTAAGATCCCACCTTTCGAGACCGTAATTTTCGAGTTCGGTCGCGCACCTGGTATTTTTTTTAAATTGTACAGCGCTTGTCAAAAGCGCTTTTTGCAAGCGCTACCAAGGGAAATCCACAACTTTTGAGTACAATAATAGAAAACCCTAATTTTATATATTTTGTAATATATACATAAGTAATTTGTATTGAACGACTCATACGTATAAGTAACCTTACGGATGGGCGGAGCCAAGTTCATGGAGCAAGCCAATCAAATAGTTGGTTACAAAATATAAATATTTACAAACATTTTGGAAAAAAAATTATATTATAGCATTACTTTACTTTTTACTACCAAGTTTTCATTAAATCTCGTTGATATTATTTATAAGCGTACTTTACTACCGGGCCCCCATTTTTCTGATAAGCGGCGCATTATTTCCTACTAGATTGTGACGCAATGGCATCGCCGTTCTACTAGTTTAATATATCGATCATCTGATAATTCCTAACCGAAGTTCCAAAATAGGGTACATAAACACTATAAGTTAGTCAAAAAATCAATCGAGTTTTCATAGCCGCATTTATTTCAAAGAAACTATGTGTTATGTGTTATAAAAACATTTAAATTTTTTTACACCAATTAACAAAAATGATGCTGTTTTTAATGTTGTACATAATTTCACAATAATACCTGAGGATCATAAGTACCGGATAGGAGAGGCAAAATATTAGAAGTTTTCTATAAAATCATAAAGCGTAATAAAACTGAATACTTTGCCCCACTTTATATTTGACTCTTCCGGCGCCACTGCTCTATAAAAACTCTATAAAAAAAATCTCTATAAAAACGAAACTCGCCTCATTGAAGATCTTTTATTTCATTATTTATTATTCTATGTATTGTTTGTTTGTATTTTCTCGATCTAATAGTATGATATCTTCATGTTTGATCTAATACAGTGGTTTCCAAACTACGGCCCGCGGTAGCGGGCTTGGCGTGCCTGGGATCCCACCCGCCCTTTAATTTATTTTAATAAATAAAATCAAGAATAATTAATAGTCAATTTTACCATCTCTATAACTTATTAATTTAATTTTTAATAAATGATACAGAAATGTTTTCTTGTAACCGCACTGGTTATTTACCATCATTTTATCTCATTTTCAGTATTTTTGCAGTATTTATGGCTCTTCAGTAATAGGTATATTGAAAGATAAAACAAATAAAAAAATGTGTCACACTCAGTGATCAGCAACGTGTTTACTTGAAATTGGTCGACGAAAAATCATCAATGGCCCTTGATCCAGTTTTAAATAAAAATTTGGTTCTTAAGTTTATAGAGTTTGTCGCCCCCTGAGCTAGCTAGATCAGGCTTGGCCATCGGGGTTTTGTGGGGCAATCAGCTTGGCCCTTGGAGTAAAAAGTTTGTTACCTGATGTAACGTGAGTTCAAAGTTGTTTTGGCGCCGAGTCGACCAGCGCCAAGTTGGCGGGCATAATGGTGTCATCCCGATCTGGACTATCTTCTCTCTGAATTTTCAACACATAAAAGAACAGTGGCGACTTGTGACATTTTCCAGTAGGAGGGCACAAAAAAAATAGTTTTAAAAATATTTATTTATAATGAAAATATATCTTTCTATTTTTATTGTTACAAAACATTTCAATTACTTTGTCATCATAATCTGGTATTCCCCGAACAAAGTTTTTTTAATGACAGCACTGCCAGAGCATTATTTACTCTGATAATATTTTTTTTAAGATAGTGCATGTTTTGCTTTTGGGATAGGATGGCACGTGCCCCTGTGCCCTTTATGGCAAGCCGCCAAACGCCTACCGCAGCCATGGATGCTCTACTAGGGCTGCACCCACTGCACTTGGTGGTGGAGGCAGAGGCTCTACTAGCAGCATACAGGCTGATGATTAACGGACTTGGAAATGTTACCCCAACAAAGGGACCATACCATGATTTTTAACTCGATCAGGAGCAACAACATCCTTAGCATGCAAACGGACAGAACCAGCACGATAAGGGACTTCCGAAAACCATTCAGAGTAATTATACCTGATAAGGGCAAGGAGGATACCGTATCAAAGCTGGACAGACGATATAAAACCATCTGGTATACAGATGGATCGAAAACTGATATAAGTACTGGTGCAGGTGCGTGTGGGGAAAGAACAGAAGATGCATTCTGCATCAACCTGGGCTGACACGCCACTGTATTCCAGGCAGAAGTATCTGCAAATTCAGTTTGTGCGCGGGAAATGATACGAAGGGACTATAAAGATAGGCGAATCTGTATCATGACAGACAGCCAAGCGGCTCTAAAGGCCTTGGAAAGAGTAGAAATACAATTCAGGGTCGTAAAACAATGCCTAGATGCACTGGTAGAACTGGCAATCTGCAACAGCATTACGCTCATGTGGATACCGGGACACCAGGGCATAAAGTGAAATGATGAGGCGAACCGCCAAGCCAGAGTGGCTGCTAATACAACCCTGATAGGCCCTGAACCTACCTGCGGGATTATTTACAAGACCTCAAGAGAGGGTATCAGACTATCAGAGACATATTAAGGAGACAACACCTTGCTTACTTGCTTACATTTTAGCATAGCACGGCAGTATAATTATAATTGACCGAATGTTACAGCGGAATAAGCAAATTAAAATAACTATAAAATCATGACTATTTATTTATTATCTATTATTAGATATTTACAGTGCCGTAACTAGGGTATGGCCAATATGGCCCAGGCCATATTTTTAAAATTACAAAAAAATTAAAATAATATAGGTGCCATCCGTAAGAACAGGGTTCCTACTTGTCTGGAAAAGTCAGGGAATTTTAAATTATGCAAATTATGTCAGGGAAAATCAGGGAATTTTGAATTTTTAAGAGGAGAAACGGGTCGGAAAATCGATTTCTTTGATTTGTTTTTCTGATACTACAACTTATAAAAAATATTGTCAGAGCAAAACTTTTCGAATTATAGACAAAAAATATATTATAGATACTATTAAATTGTTGAATTGTTTTTAATCAATTAACTATATTTTTTCTTAAATTTAATAAATTTTAACTGAAAGTAAGTCTCCAAATTTGTCATTTTGCACCAAATTAAAAAAACTGGGGAACCCTCCCCCCGAATCCATTTCCATTTCCGTACTTTGCCATATGCGCCAAAAGTCCTTTACGGCACTGGATATTTATATAAATATAAGTAGGTACTTATTATATCTGATAGTGACGAAGTCATAAATTTTTCTTTTCTATTTGAAACGATTTTTTAAAAGAATAATCGGTAATTTTTTAATAAACAAATATTAATAATTGTAGAAGTTATTAACTATTATTCCTCTCGGTCTAGGACAAAATCCCGCGACCATCATAATCAAAATCCTGCCAAATCAAATACAGCCAGACCAAAATTCCGCCGAACAGAATCCAGTGGGACTAAAATTCCACTGAACCATAATCCCGCAGCCAGAATCCCGCCGCCGAAATCCCGCCGGACTATAATCCCGCCAGACCATAATCCCTTTGAAGCACAATCCTGCCAAACTAAAATCCAGCCGAACCGAAAACTCGCCGAACCACAATCACGCGGTCACAATTTCCGCCGCCAAAAGCCTGTCCATATCCTAACCTATACAGAAAAAAATTTTGCGACAATGAACAAAAATAATCATATTGATGAACATATTCATAAATACAATAATTTTTTCATGAATACTATGAATTGTTCATCAATGTGATGAATTTTGTTCATCGGCGTAAAAATTATAAATTTTCATGAATTATTTTTTTAGTGTAACCTAACCTAACCTAACCTATACATATTTTAATATCTACTAATATATTTATATTGTATTCGTTTATTTGTAAAATAATATTTGAATCCTTTTTTCATTTATTAAAAGTTATGTATGAGATATTTCTTTATTTTAATATAATTTTTAATTTTACTAATTTTAAGTTCGTAAAATTGAGTTTATACTTATGATCGGGAACGGGATTTTGTCCAATTCCGTATTCTTCGAGTCCTAAAAAAAAGTGATTTTTCGTGAACATGATAAGTCGAGACAGGATTATCAGAAATTGAAAAACGTACAAGATATTAGGTGAGTGATTACTTTATCTCGGGAGTGGACGAAGAATTTTGAAAAAAATTGAATTTTGGATTTTTTTAGAGAGCTTCAAAGGCAAAAACATGATTTTCGTTAAAAACACTACCCTTTTTTTTCGTAAATCAAGTTCTAATCATTGAAAAACAAAATCTTTCGTCCACCCCCAAGTAAAATTGTAGAAAGATCGGTTCATTATTTTTTGAGATATCATGTCCACCGATTTTGAAAATGTTGTTTTGAAAAAAAAATTCACTTCACAATGCTGTTGTATCTCTTTCAATTTTCTTCGAATCGACTCGAACATTTCTAACATGTTGAACTTAAATAAAACAAAATAAAAATAACGATTATTTGAAAATGATAACTGCGTATGCCCCCCTTAAGTCACAAGAGGACTTAACATATTTTTAAAAAACAGCGCTGCGTCTATTTATTAAAAAGTCCTCTATTTAAATAATTTTTAAAGATCTTTTTTTACAAAAACTATACGAAGTGGTAGGCTCTTCCTCTTTTTGCAATAATTTTCTCACAAAATGTTGGTTTATGCAGAAGATTATATTAGACCACATGCATCTAGTTCGATTTCGTATGCTAGTGTAAAATTTTAGATGAAATTATACAAACGTAAATAACAATTTTTAATACAATGTTTGAACGTCGTCCGTCTGCGTATGCAGCTGTGGATTTTTTCGATCGTGAAGATCTACCAAGAGATTATCCCACAATACATGTTACTTTTTGTGATTTACTATTGTTTCTATGCAAATTTTAGAAATATTCCAACGTTAAATTGAGCGATAGAATATAAATTTTTTATTGGCATTTCATCGAAAAGACTACCTGACTACCTTTCTATTAAACTAATTAAATTTTGCTGTAACCAAAACTTTGGCTCAACATTCTGTTAATTGTTTTGCAATTTCCCGTCCAGTACCTAAATTTTGTTATAAATAAAATAAAACTAGTACTAGTTTATGTAAATTGATTGTTATCTGTATATTGACTGTTAGTTAGAGATGATTTTCGGGATTTGCTTCGTCTGGAAATTCTTGAAAAAATTTAAGCTTATTTCAGGATGGGCATATTTTGGAGAATACAATAGAATGTGACAATGCAAGTGTACCACCAAGTAATTTTGCTTTTTTGTGTTATGTTCTTATTATTTTCAGCGCAGGAAAAAAAATTTGTGGAGTACTTATCGATTTTTGCATTGGTTTCAGACTACTTTGGACCCTTTAAGTAGAGACTAGATGAATTTAGAAGATGAAAGTTCAAAATTCTTTTAGAATTGTTAAAATTTTCATTTGTCAGACTGATCATGAAATAAATTCAATTTAATTTCAAAATAATTACCTTGGAAACTTCCATGGCCAGGCTTAATAAATTAAAGTTTTAAAAACTTTAGAAGCAATTTTTAACCCTATAAGTAAAGGTTAGATGAAATCTAATGCTTTTATCATGCGTAGTTTATATTTCTGCATTCTTTTTGTGTCTTTCATTTTTTCTCTAAATTATTAGGGAAGCAGGGATTTGCATAAATAAGTTTTTACGTGTTAATTCCCTATGTTCGGCTATTCGATTCAGCACCCGGTATATTACAGTAGTTTTAATTTTTATTATATAATAGCACTCAAAAAACCCACTATATAAATATATTTCCATCTTCAATTCAAAAATAATAAATTCGTTATAAAATTTAAATTATAAATTCAAATAATTCAATTTACGTTTGCTGCTTCTAATGGTAGGTTTATGCAAAAAATATAATTCAATTTAATATTTTTAGCCATAAACCCATCATTATTTATTGTATTTAAATTTAAAAAAATACGAACAAGTTGGTTGAATTTACTATATGTTTATTTATTTATTTACGGGTTTAGATAATTAAGATATTTAAAAATAATCGAGAAAGAATAAACAAATTTTATTTTGTAATAAATAAATTGGTATCAAATAAATTTTGGTAAGACACATGTACGTGCGTTGAAATGCCCCTTGTGTTTTGACAAAACATCGAAAATATGTGTAAATATACATTAATATCTGTGTAATAATAACATGTGAGTTAAATTTAGATTGCAAAGCCTAATTTCAAATGCAAACAATTAAACAAAAAATATTTTTTGGTTTCGGATTATTTGACGATTTTTAAAATTTTCAGTTACGGTACTGAAGAAATTAAGCTAGCATAGTATAATATAATTTTCTTATCTGCTATATTTTACGAGTCATATCGGGTAATCTAACCATTTAAGTTGAATTATACTGTTGACATTCTCGTGTAATTCAATAATACATTGTGTGATATGATACCAACTGTTATGGTCGACGTTTTTAAATGAATTCTGATGTTTAGATGTTTATAATTATAATTAAATTAATCAGTTCAGTAGCTACCTACTCATTCAATTTACTAGTTCTCTTCGATTCGAGCAGTCACAATTTTCAAATATTACCTACCAACTACTCTATTTAATAAAACTGTAAGTAAAACTAAATTTTTAGTAATTATTTTAAGTGCAGTGTTTGTAAACGCAAGGGGGTTATTTTTAGTAGATGACTTATTATAATCGTGCAACACACTATTCCACAGTTACTAACTTACATTTTTTAGTAAACACGCAATTATCGATAATATTTATATAAATTATACATACGTAGAAGGTACTAAAGTTTAAAATACAATAATAATTATTGTAACTTATTTAAATTTATTGGAAACCAGCCAAACCGTTTTATAGCAAATACTAGCATTTGATTGATTTTTCAAAATTAAATTAATATTAAGTAGGTAACCACGTCATGTATGAAAGGGTTAAAAGGTTCGTGATTATAAAATCACACAGTCATGCTTTGTTGCTTTAAAAATATGTTGTCAACAAAAAGAGGAAATTAATATAGCCTGGGAAACTCTTTGTTATATAAATATGATAAAAATGTAATACCGAGAGTCACATTAATAGTCGAGGTGATCCATAGTTTATAATATATAATATTATGTACAATTCATAGAGCAGAAATTTCTGGTTCGAATCTCTTCTCAATTCCAGATATAATTTCGAAAAGAATAGTGGAACGACTTTCCTCTTGGTTTTCTTCAAGGATAAGTCAAAAGTCACTGTGGAATTATTGAGAAACTCTTATATTTTTTTCATTGAATTAAAAATCGCAAACCTTTAATTTTTTCAAGTGTTCAATTATTTAATGCTGCCTTGTTGAAATTTATTGACGCATGATTTGCAGCGCAAGCAATAAAGAATTTCTCGTTTTCGAACATTACTAATAGCTTAGGTATTTAAGACAATAATATATCACATAGAACTTGATAACTTTGCTCTATCTTGAATAGCATTCTCATCATTCTCATGAAGAGCGTTGAAAGGACACGCAGCGTAAATTTTAAATTTGTTTTTAAATTTTCATTTATTTAATTTAATAAGTTGATTAATACATTTCAATAATTGAATATTTAAATTTCTATTAGTTAGCTAGTTAAAGCATATCACTTTTCGCACTAGTGGGTAAATTGGCTCATTATGTAACTCAAATCAATATAATATACTTGAGCTAGAATAATTTACTTTCAAAATATTTTTGATCTTTTAATCAACTCAATCTCGGGGTATTATTATTATTATCTCACGTTCTAGACTAGATTATAAATATGCGGAGGTCTTTAAAATAATGTTAAACGGATCATCGACATTGCCAATATATTAATTAATTAATAATTTTTAAAGAAATGTATTTTAAAATACATTCCAAGATTTGCTTGGTCTGTCCTTTTTACACCTAGACTATATTTTTATTGTTTATAATTTAAATTTTATTGTTGAAATTTTGTACATATACTTTTATTTTTACATTGATTAACTATCAATCATAATAGTCAAGTGTTGTAATTAGGGGTTGACGAGTAATTATACATATTATACAAAGGTGATCGACCTGACACCCGATCATAGAGCAATACCATGGGAAATTAATTTTTTTAACTTTCCTGCTTCCCATTATAACGGATAGGGTACAATTATGTTGGAGCTGCGATAAGCGCTAAGAGCCGCGATACTAGCGAAGTAGAGAAAATCAAAACGTCGAAGTATATGTGACTGTTTATGTTAAAGCAGCGCGCAAGCCAATGTTAATTCATAGAACAGCGATTACAGCTAAGAAATTTCTTCGCTCTTATCACTTATCACAGCTCCAACATAAACGTACCCTAAGAATGAAGAAAGTATCAAATGTATAGCACTTGATATTTTTTTAAATTGTTGTCAAAAACTTAATAATCAAATACAAAAATAGTGCTACTAATATATTTTTAAAAGCGATATTATTTATTTAACATTGAAAACAAATCTCTTTAAATTAATACCATTTTCACATGTTATTTTCTCATGATCTGGTGTCAGGTAATATAATATTTCAGTAAAATATATGTAGTATAGAAGGTTATTTTAAAGTACACAAATACAAATATACATACAATAATTGCGGCTGGTATGGGGGTTTAATTAAATTTTAAATACATATTAAGTATTATAAATGAATAATAATTTATACTTCAAGTACAACTAAATTGCGAGTCGTATAAAAAATATTGTATATCTTTAATATTAATGAATTTATAATTATTAGGAGAATATTATTATTAATAAACGAAAAAACCTTGCAGCAGTACTGCATATAGTAGGGGAGACTGGGGATGGTTTGGACACTTTTTACGTTTTATAATTTTTATTTTTTTCCAAAGTAGTTAGGCGATTATTTTTTTTTACTAAACTTTGGGCTAGATAGTTTAAGATTATTAAACTTGACATAGGATACTAAGATACAATAGTTTTTACAGAATTCGATCACAAAGTAAACCTTAATTTTGTGCAAAGTATCCCGAGGTACTGGGATACCCTGGACATTACTTGGGTATATACTGAACATGCAGGGAATGTAATAAACAACAGCAGAGAATAATGAGAAATACATTTAATAATTGTATTTTTTAAATAATACGAACTAAATGTTTATTAAAGCATAAACAACTAAATTATGAACAATATTATATAATATTATTATTAAACTCGAAAAATTATTACGAAAATTTTAATTGAACAGTATTATATTTCAAAATCAGACCCACTGGATGATTGTACTTCAACCTTAAATATATTTTTCTTTGTTTTCCCTTTCTTCACTTTCACTTCAAGCACTGTCCCCGACAGGAAAAAAATTTTAAAATTAAGAAAATTTTTACAAAACAAGCATTCATTTTTATGAATTAACGATCGACATACTTATAAGACTTCACTTTTCACCTACGAACAAAAAAATTTACAAAAAATTCAGCATAAATAATTGAAAATCCTTACGTAGTCAAAAACTTCCGATGATATCGTAGCGTCGATTTCTCTCTACCATCAGCTGTTTAGTGTGGTAAGTCATGTACAGCAATAAAATCACTAACAAGGCCCAAAATACAAGCATGTTCGTTGTATCCCAGTGTCCATACCATCCCCAGTCCCCTACATAAAATTTTAGTTGACATAAGACACATTATTTTAAACAATTTCGACCCATAGTTCGGATTTTTTATTTTTATTACTCCTATGTTTTTCTCTACCAACAATCTCTACGGTTTATCTCAAAAACAATTAAACATTAAGAATTTAGCATTGAAATCTTGAATGGCATAGCATATAGGGGAAAGTGTCCTAAAACGACATATTCGATAAAATGACATATAAGCGTTAAGCTTTATAGTAACAATTAGTAAACGCACTTCAAAATTTTATTACGGTTGAATATTTTCATTTAAAGGCGTTAATTTTTAAAATATCTCACAATCAGTGAGTTTTTTGGAAACCAAAAGTCTTCGATCTTGGTTTTCAACGTGAATTATTACTTATGAAACAATTTTATAACAAACGTGTATTATTTTGCAAAAATGTTTAATGTGATAAAAATAACATCTAGTTATAATATATTGTACCATAATGTACATAACATAAAGTTATCTAATAGTCTGTGGAGATGAAAAAATTCGGCATAACTCACGAGCACACTCATAAAATTATAGGCTCGTTCTTATCTCATTAACGCTAGGTACGTAAATTAATTTATAAAAATTACATTCAATCTTTAAAACCTGCTTTTTATCAATAGGTGAAATTTTATTTATTTTATTAATTAATTTACGTCAAATACGTCGATGAAAACTAGGTTCTCTAAAGAAGAAATGCAATTATTTATTAAGTTTACGAAGCGTTAATTGAATTAGAATGGCCCTTATTTCATGCCGTAAGAAATGCATGCTTTTGACCAATCAACAAAATGCAAACAAATTGTCAGTGTCACTGTCAAATGTTGAGTTAATTCTACAAGAAATGTCAAATTTTATTTTGTTTACTGTCAACTAAATATTACAGTGTATATTTTTTTAATTTATTCGAATTCAATCGTGTCGTAATGATTACAAGTAATAAAAAGTTCGTTTGCAACTCTCATAACCGATTATTTAAATATCTTCCTCCGGAAAAAAATTTTAAATGCGAACAAGATCCGAAACGAATTTTAAGTACGCTTTACCTAATACGCTAATTTTTAAAACTTACAGAAAACTCATGACAATTTTTTTTGTAGATATCAATAACTGCTACACAATGAAGAACGCCCAAGAAATGGTTACGTCTGCAAGAAACGCTTTTGAAAGCGGCAAGACTAAATCGCTGGAATTTCGCGAACAGCAACTTAAAAATTTGTTACGATTTTATGAAGAATGCACCCAAGAGTTTATCGAAGCTTTGTCTAAAGATTTGCGAAAAAGTAAGCAAGAATCTGTACTTGCAGAAATATTATTCGTACAAAATGACTGCAAACATGTGATTGAAAATTTTAGAAAATGGACTGCGGCAGAAAAGCCAGAAAAAGGAATACCGAACATTATGGATGACGTTATCATTCAAAACGATCCTTACGGTTTGATTTTGATCATTGGAGCTTGGAATTATCCATTGCAAGTTACAATGATGCCTTTGGCAAGTGCTATTGCGGCTGGTAATACTGCGATTGTTAAACCATCCGAATTAGCGCCAGCCACAGCTGACCTGATAGCTAAGTTACTGCCAAAATATTTGGATAAGGATTGCTATCAAGTGTTTATTGGTGGACCCTCAGAAACCCAACAACTGCTTGAACAAAAATTTGATTATATATTTTTCACTGGTTCTACTAGAATTGGAAAGTTAATACATGCAGCAGCCAATAAACATTTAACACCCACAACTTTAGAATTGGGAGGAAAAAGTCCAGTTTATCTGGATAAATCGGCAAATATTGATATAGCGGCACGTCGTATTTTGTGGGGAAAATGTTTAAACGCTGGGCAAACTTGCGTGGCTCCAGATTACTTGATGTGCCAGAGAGATGTTGGCGAAAAATTTATAGAAAGTGCTAAGAAAGTTTTGGAAGAGTGGTATGGAAATGATATCAAACAATCACCAGATCTCTGTCGCATTATCAATGATAACCATTTTCACCGATTGAATAAGCTTATGCAGTCTGGTAAGATAGTAGTGGGTGGTGAAATTGATCCAAAGGAACGTTTTATTCAACCAACAATTATGACCGAAGTTAAGTTCAACGATCCAATAATGGAAGAAGAGATATTTGGACCAATATTGCCCATAATTTACATCGATGACATACAAGATGCGATTAAATATATAAATGTAAATGAGAAACCATTGGCTTTATATGTTTTTTCAGATGATAAAAAAGTTACGAATTTGATACTTGAGAATACCTCGAGCGGCGGTGTGTGCGTCAACGATACCATAATGCATTTGACGGTGGATAGCTTACCATTCGGTGGTGTTGGAGGAAGCGGCATGGGAGCTTATCATGGAAAGTACAGTTTTGACACATTTGTTCATAAGAAGAGCGTTCTTATTAAAAATTTGAGTAAATTTGGCGAAAAGTTGAGTTCTGCTCGTTATCCACCTTATTCGGATTCAAAAATTAAGTCTTTGACCAAATTGTTATCGCTTCGATCGCCATTCGATTTGAAATCGCTTACTTATTACTTAGTTTTTGTATTAGGTGTAGGGTCAGCATTTTTAGTTAATTATTTAACTAAACTGTATCTCTAAAGGGATAAGTACCAAATATATTTTTATATATGTTTAAGTAATGTTTTGTTTACTGTAATATCGAACTTTGTACAATTTATAATGATAATAATAAATTAATACTTTTGTTTGTAGATAAAAATAATATTTTTACTAAGATATCAGAACAAAATAACTTCAAACATTATCGACATAAAATATACAAGGCATTGAGTTGCCACCTTGACGATAATTCTATTTTTGCAAAACAAAATACTGTAGTGATCTTCCCAATCCCTAGTTGCAATTAAAAAAAATTAAAATTGATGGAAAAAGTTTTTAATGTCAATATTTTAAGTTGATTAAGTATAATCAATCAAGTTCAAGTTTCTAAAAGATGCAAATTATTTTAAATATAGTTCTCGCAGAAAAAGTTAATATTTTTAAATAAATTTTAACCTTTTGCTATTGTAAGATAGAAAAACTTTATTCGGTAGTACCTGATTTATATTTCGTGCGTTTGTTTTCGGTTTTTTTGTTTTCTGAGTTTTGACGTATTTCATTTATTTTTTACCCCTAGATCCGGTCCTGTCTGTGCCCCATTCAAACTACCGCATCCGACTCTTCGTGTGAAGTCACCTTTAAAACAAAACAACGCTGTCATTTCAAAAACTTCCACTCGTGACATATTATTTTATTTATTTATAAATTTTCTTGAATTTGAGGTTAAAATTGATGCGATGAACTTTGGATAAATAATGATAAATAATTGTTAAAAAAGTGCTCTGATTTGTTATGAAACTTACATCGATATGAATTTAGGCACCATAAATCAATTCCGTAACGGTTTAGAATACGTCGGATTTAATCAAGATCAAGGTTAGTTTTACGATACTTTCCCGATTTTTTTGTAAATCGTATAATATTTAGGATGTTTTGCGTGTGCAACAACGACAGGATTTCGGGTGTACAACTGCGATCCTATGAAGGAAAAAGAGAGGAGAGATTTTCCCGATGGTGGACTTAGCTACATCGAAATGCTCTTTAGATGTAATTACTTAGCTTTAGTTGGAGATGGTAATAGAGGTTCGTGTCCTAGGAATAAGGTATTAATATGGGATGATTTGAAAAAAACAATATCCATAGTGTTGGAGTTTAACGCACCAGTTTTAGCAGTTAAGTTAAGAAGAGACCGAATTGTTGTGGTATTAGGTAAAATCCTTTAATTTCACATACTTTCTGTTTAGTGAACAAATTTATTTTTAGAAGGACTAATAAAAGTGTATACGTTTACTCAAAATCCCCAACAGTTGCATGTTTTCGAAACCAGTCAAAATCCAAAAGGATTGTGTGTATTATGCCCTAACAGCAACAATTCCTTACTTGCTTTTCCTAGTCGTAAAATAGGTTACGTGCAAGTCATTGATCTTGCTAATACGGAAAAAATCCCTTTAGACATATCTGCACATGAAACCTCTCTTAGTTGTATAGCTCTCAACGTACAAGGTACACGATTGGCTACTGCAAGTGAAAAAGGCACGTTAATTCGTGTCTTTGAAACCACTACCGGTGAAAAAGTTGCCGAATTACGAAGAGGTGCAAATCAGGTATGTGTAACAATGCCAGAGATTGAAGCTCTGGTTATACTGCAGAAAAGTGGTTCTAATTGAATGATTTTAGGCCTCTATATATTGCATAAATTTTAATCAAGCATCAACTTACTTATGTGTTGCTTCTGATCACGGAACGGTACACATTTTTGCGTTAGATAATCCAAAATTAAATAAACAATCGACCCTGGCTCATGCAACATTTCTACCTAAATATTTTTCTTCAAATTGGTCATTTTGTAAATTCACTGTTCCAAATGGACCACCTTGTGTGTGCGCTTTTGGTGCGGATAATTATTCAATAATTGGTGAGTCGCAACTTAATTTAAATTTCCTTACCGATTTAACTTGTTTCAGTTATATGTGCCGATGGAAGTTACTATAAATATGTGTTCACTAATAAAGGAGATTGTACTAAGGATGTTAGCGCACAGTTTATTGAAATGACTGACTAATAACTCCGACTGGGTTGTTTATATTCAATGAAAATTGAGATTGTATACGCTTTATAGTTTTATCATTTTTAATTTGCATGCTGCCATGGTTATTATCCTTTTATTTATTTGTAGATGGACTTGTTGTGTTGGTATAGAAGTAGCGGTGCGCTTATTAATTTCCATTTACATTGCTGGTAGTGCTATTTTAGATTGCAAATTTGAAAGAATTGGTACATGACATTCACTTTGAAATTCTTGCTGCACATTTGGGGTGACAGTTTTTTATATATTGTGTAGGCACTGTTTGTTTATGCAATTTAATTATAGTCAAGTTTGTTGTGACTTCCATATCATTTTCATAATATACTTTTCTTGTAATTATAAATTTCATGACTGTATTATATCAATCATCTACGTTTGATCAGGTTTATTAGCAGAATATTACAGAAATTAATATACTTAAACTACTTGATTTGAAAAATACCGATCTATGGTAATGTGGGAATCCCAGAATAGAATATTATTTTTACTCGATGTTCTATAATTTATAATATTCTGAAAATAAACTAAGTATAACATAAAACTTAAATTACCCAACATATTATTTGAAAATTGTTGGGAAAGGGCTATTTAATTTTTTACGAATTATACCAATTAATACTGAAAAGATTAAATTTATTTTTCTAGCGTAGATGTATTTATTATTTAAGTTGAAATATAAGAAACGTAGATCTCCCATTTGAATATATTTTAGTAGGTAAATAAAAATTAGTAGGTTTATATAATATGTTATGTGATTATTGAAATCATAGTTATTTTAATTATATTAGTTATGCATTATTTGTTAAGTTATTATATTTTAGAATCACAAATTGCAGATTCACAAGAATCGTGTATGAATATTTTCATATTTTATTCTTAAATTTATTGTTAAGTTTATGTGTAGCAAATAAACCAATATTTTAATGTACAACTGATTGTTCGTTAGTTTATTCTTGTCCCACTTGGTGATCCGAATTGACTGATTTGACAGTGGTCTTAATTTAGTGTAGTTACAGAATTATTTTTTAGAGCAAAGCATTTTGAAAAAACAAGTGGAGCGGGTAAATAATCATGATTGAACTTATCTGTATACCAGTCAGACAAATAATCAAATGTACAAATAAAAAGCTAGCTAACGCAATTATAAACGGAATGTTATAACTTAACATTTAAATTTGTTTTTTACAATTACCCACTAGTTTTATAATAATCGTTTATAATCCAATGATTCTGGGTTCGATCCTTGCTGCAGGCATACTTTTTTTCCGACTGTAAAAAAATCAACCCGGACCTATCAAGGTTAATAATAATAGAAATTATTGAAACGAGAGTAATATTTAATTTGCCAAATAAGTTCTATAAAGTTACATTTATTAAATCATTATAACATTAGCTTTATTTTAACAATTGTTGTGTTTTAAGAGAACATACTTTATAGTACATCAATAAAATTGTAGTGATTTGAGAACGGTTAATAGTCATATGGATAATAATTTAAGCATCAAGTGGACGTGTTAGTTTTTCTCTTAAACTATTTGTTTCTTTTCGTACTCTGGCGATTTAACTGTATGCATGTAACCACCATAAGCTTGAACTATAGTTGGTGTAAGTTTAGGATAGCGGGAAGAACAGCCACTTGTTGTTAAAGAGGAGTAATATAGTAAAATTGTGTACCAAAATATTATAAAGATCGTTGAAGATCCTAAGCTGATAACTAAAATTCAATAACATTTTAAATATAATTTAAATCCACAAAAGAAATACTCACTTAATATATTAAAGCTAATGTAAATTCCTGGAAGCTGATCTAAATATGCAAATAAAACAGTAGAAATAAATACTAAGTAAGTAAGGCAACCAGTAATAACCCATGGTATAATGTAAGCAGAATTTTTTGTTGCAATTCCATATATCATCAATACACAACCGGATAAATTCAAACATCCAACCCATGTACATACGTACAAAATCCAAATAATCACTAAAAATTAATGCCACATATAAACAATCTATATTGTTTTTAAGCAATTAAGCTTTTTTCCCATTTTTTTTATTTAAGGGCAGGATCTCACCGACAAAGATACATATAGTATTTAAATGCAATGGAAAGAGATAGAAATATGTTACAATGAAATATTGTATTATCTATCTCCGTCGGTGAAATCCTGTTTTTAAGTGTTAATGCGTTCTACCAAAAGGATAAAAACATTTTTCAAGAATTATTATGATAGATTATCTCGGTGATTATCTGGCGAGAAAACAAAGCGGTGCTAGCTAGAACTTACTTAAAACAAAATGCTGAGATAATTGCAACTTGGCTTCATTTGTTTGATGGTGTTTATTATCGTATGCTTTTTCTTCTTCTTCATTTAAATCGGTTTTGATTAGTTCCCAAACATTTTGTGTGTGTACTTGTCCGAGCGCTGCACATGTGGTTAAAACGGCGGTAATAACCTAAAAAGAAAAAAATTTGCAGTGCAAAAACAAAAACAACAATAATTTCAATAGGTGTATATTTTTATTAAAATCTAAGTTAAAATCTCTTCTGGGGTTTTTGTGTACGCTATAATTAAGCGACTATATAATTAAAATTAATTATTACCTAACCAGAACTAATATCAATACTTACAAATGTAATAATTGAAAATAAAAACGCCCACTGCTGCAAAGACAAGCACAATTTGTGCGATTTTCCACTGCGAAGTTGCATTTTTGATGTTGCTCAAATTATTTTCCCGACACTTTTTTATTTTTTCTCATTTTTTAGAGTTTTATTTGTTCTGCGCAAAAACTAGGTGAATGCAGTCAAATCAGGTTGTGTAGTTTAGTAGTAGTCTGCTCTTCTTGTTTATTACGTGTCTTGCTGTATAAATGCATCTGTCTCACAGTTTACCCTGATATCAGGGGTGGTAGAGAAATCAATAATTCATTTGACAGCAAAATATTTTACGTGGGTAGAAATTAACTACCTATTAGTGCCTACGTATTATTTATTAAGTAAACAACAATATATGGGGAAAAATAATATGTATTTCGTAATTTAACTGTAAGGATTAAATCCTTTTGACTTTGCACTGAAAAAATCAAACCAATTCAATGTTCTAATTATTTTTTTTGCGTTATGCAAAAATCTTCCAAGTTCAAACTCATTTTCAATGTTTGGTCGATAGTCTTGGTAACCATCACCAAGGAAACATGACATGAATTTAAATATTTTTGACCTTTCATTTGTGTGTAAATAACTGCAATTAAGTCTCTTCTCCACACAAAATGGAGTGGCCCAGCGAAAGAGTTAGGCCTGGTGGTATTTTTCAACCAGCGAAAATTACCTACAGTCCAGAAACGAGAAATTACTTAAAAGGTAACCTAAAATATCTTTATTGCGATAAAAATGTAATTAAAATGTTTTAGTTTTGCTGGACGAAAGTAAATTAACAATGATGCAGCGACAAAAGGTAAATTACTCTTTACGATGTGGAGAACCTTTGCTTTCACTGAGTAAACAGAGCAGGAACGTTGCTTGCAAGAAGCAGAAAATTCGGCCGGGGCCCTCAAGGAAACGTAGTCAAAGTACAATAATTGATTCTGGAGCTTACGAAAGAGAAAAGTTTGTTCCCAGTTTTCCGAAGGTCGACAGGGAAGCAGCCAAAAAGCATTTGCAAGATTTCATGGCATATGGAAAAATCCTGGCATCTAGCCCGCGGAACGCAAGACCTAAGCCGAAAATTTTGGAAGACCTCAACGAAAATAGATTTGACCAACGTACCAGTTTTTTTATTATTTTGATACCAATTTAAAACTTTTGTTTTAGTTATCCGGGAAATAGCAGATAGAAAAGCGTGGCTGGAAGAAATGGAAGAGTTAGGTGAAGGCGAAAAGTATAAGAATATTATAGAACTGCAAATACAACAAAAGTTAAGGGAACTCAATAAATTAAAAGATCCGCAAGATACACCGCAATCTACCGAAAGGTAAAAAAGATAATTGGAATTATTGCTATTTTTTTTTAATTTAAAATTTTTAATAATAATAATTATCTCGTACTTATACAATTTTTCAATTTGGCTGTTAATATTGCATATTATATATTTTTTGTAAAATTTTGTATACCTGCTGCTTTGTAAAGCGTTAAAAATAAAGTAATATTTCAGCAATTGTTTTATTCCTCAAAATATTAATCTAAGAAGTTAAATTTTTAATTTATTTTAAAACCAAAATTTTTATCATTATGATTAATAGATTTTTACATTTAACGAAGCTTTAAGCTGGTTTCTGGATTCGACCCAGGTAATTTGTGATTTTTAAGGGCGTCCGCCACATTGGCGTCATAAACTCGGAGTTAGCAATACAATTAAGCATATTATTCAAGTCATCTGTTATTTTACATATTCTGAACAATGGAAATTGCTGACATCTCAAATTATTATTAATAATTCAGGCTTAGGAGCTCGCAGATGGTGATAACTTCTTAAACTTAATTTTGTATCTTTGAAAGGATATCCGATGTTTAATCGTGAAGCTGACATACTCTCTGGATAAAAACGTAATAAGCGGTTCCTCTTTTATTTATAGTTTCATAATCGTAATTGAAAAATTACACTTGATTGTATTTTTGTCAACTGCCTATTAAAATTAATTGTATGTAAATTGAATAATATAAGGTGTTTGTACACTAACGTACACAATGTTACGATTATGACTTAAATGCTCGTGATAAAATGAAAATAACATCTCTTCTTATTGTTATTGTTGTAGTTTCGGAAAATTTGGCATGCAAACATTTTGAATGGTAAGTTTAGAATGAATTCGTTAATTTTTTGTTTACCAAGTTGTATCTTCAGGAATCCGTTATATAACGGCTATCATTTAGCTGCTCTTGTTCTAGCAAGAGGAAATTCCAAAGGCATTCCGCTTAAAAATTTATCTAAAGTTGGCGGAATAAGTATTTTGACCAGAACGCTTAATGTGGTTAAAGCGGTTAGCGGGTTTTCTTCAGTCTGGGTGTCAACAGAAAATGATTTAATCTTCAATGAAGCGCTTCTTACTGGTAATTTAATCTGGAACTTCTTGTAGATTTTATTTTCTAAAGCTATTTTAGGTGATCTAAATGTTCATTGGAGGTCCGAAGAGTCTGCCACGGATAACGCAACTTCAATTTTTGCCGTGCAGGAATTTATTGAACGGCATCCTCAAATTGATGCAATTGCTTTAGTTCAATGTACTTCTCCATTTATTAAATCGAAGTATTTAAATGAAGCAATTGATTTGTTTAATGGCGGATTTTTTCCTTGCGTATTTTCAGTAACCAGGTACTAAATTTAGCTAATTCAGTCGATAAAAAATTATAGTATGATTTTCAGGTCGTACAAATTACGGTGGGTTTTGAAAGATGGGTTCGCAGTTCCTCTAAATTTTGATATTCAAAATAGACCACGAAGGCAAGATTTTGAGACGGAGCTAATTGAGAATGGAATGTTCTACTTTTCATCCAGAAAATATATAGAAAAAGGTTATTTTCAAAGCAATAATAGGTAAGCAATATTTTTTAAATTCAAAAGTATAAATTTTATATTTACTTTTGTATATCTAATCCGGATCTGCTTAAAATTTCATGAGTTATGTAATTTCATTGAGATAACGGTGATATTATACAATAACATCACATTATTATTTTCATAATAATTGAGAATACTTTTCGATAGGTTGTTTTGTTTAATTTAATCAATTTTGTTTTGTTAAACAATATAATTTATTACTATATGCACGCAACATATACAAAATAATATATAAATTCTTTACATAAATTGTGGGACACTAGTGAGTTTGCATAAAAATGTAGGGAATTTTAAATATTTGTTAAAATTTAAAAGTGAAAGTAAAAAGGTGGGAATTCTATTGATGTGATTGCGCACATAACAGAGTAAGACTTGTTCTAAAATAATTTAATATTAAAAAGTGACGCGTAATAAATAATTTAAATTTTTGTAAAAATCCTCTACGATAATATTGACAAATTGATAAGTAGTATTATTTCGTGGTGCAAGTAGGTACATGTGTAATGATGACAATATCGTCACATGTTCGATGTGATAACTCCCGCGAGGATGATTATTCAATTATGTAGAACTTGAGCACAATCGGTGACATTTCCAAACAACATTTTATGGTTTTAGTTGCAAAATTGTCGACGTACCTCAAAGAGATAGTCTAGAGATCGACACTCCGTGGGATTTAAAACTTGCCAATAAAATTATCGAAGAACGACCATGACAACATTAAGTGAAGGTGAGTTAAAAAGTTATAAAAACAATTTCTCACGGTTACGTATTTTAGGAAAAGTTCCAGCGTTTTATCGCGAAGTTTTCGATGCGTGTTCTTCTAATGGTGATCCTATTCATCGAGATGTCTTCAAGGAATTGTTAGAAAATTGTGCACTTGAGCCCCCAACTCTGAAAATAATCTGGGATTTGACTGGGCCTCAACAGGGACTTATCAGCAGAACAAATTTATACAAAGCGCTAGCGCTCATTGGATGGGCCAAGGAAGGAAAAACACCTTCGGAGAAATTATTTGAAAACTTCACGAAAGGTAAATTCATTTATTTTAAATAGTTTCTAACCTCAAATATCATTTTCAACTTTCAGAATATCCAATACCCGAGCTAGGTGATCTAACATTAATTACAAATTTAAAAAATCAGTTGAATTTGCAATCCAATCCAGGCGTACTAGGATTATCTTATGCAGATATCAAGCAATTGGATAGCATTAGAGTCGACCTTGTTCCCGAAAAGAAGGGTCTTATATTAAAATATTCAGAATATATTGTCTATTCCAGAAGATATGGCGGCAATGTTACCCGGAGGTACAACGATTTTGTCGCGTTGCATGAATTGCTTCTGGGAAGATTTCCTTACAGGTAGGTGTATTGATGTCATTTTATTTAAGGGCAAGAATCTTGCGAAAAGATCATAATCACTAGCTTATCATCTATGCTACGGCTGATGAGCAAAAAATGTCTTCATAATAGGACCGATTAATCAAAACAAACAACTTCGTGCAAAGTACATAACGTTTGAATATTTTAATAATATATTCCAATGATGTAATTCGAGTGACTCATTTCCTTGTTTAAACTGTATCAAACGAATTTAAGAATATTTCAAAATTAATCTTATCAATATTTAAATATGTTTTTGCAGAATAATTCCACGCCTTCCACCAAAAAAAATTGTGTCCGATTCCAGATTTTTGGAATCCAGGAGACGTGGTTTACAGAGATGGTTAACTTTAGTATGCCGACATCCAACGATTTGTCACGATGCAATAGTATCATTTTTCTTAACAGATCAAGGTCCTGACATACAGTACCGGATTAGGGATATTTTTAGAAAAGCTCCAGATGAGTTTATGACCTCCGATATTGCAGCTTCAGCTAAGGTTCGTTTCGGTCCATCTGATTTTACTAAAAATACTAGACTTATTTTTATGTAGAACTTTCTTCCAAGTGATTGTTCGGAATTCGCATCAAATCGTGAACAGGTTCGACTATTAGTTCAAATTATTAGTCGGCTTAAACAATTAACAGATGCCGGAGTCGAAAGAATGCAAGCTCGAGTTAGAGATTCTGAAGACTTATCAAATCAGCTTCGAGCTCTTGGAAATGTTAATCCAGAAAATTTGACCACTCGGCATTGGAAGCAAATGCAATACGGTTTTACCGCATTGGCCGAGTACGTAGTTTTGAAATACAACAAGACAATTTTTAATTGATTTTTTTGTAGGAAACTTTTTCCCATTTCCATTAAAATAAACTCACATGCTAGTGCCGAACAAATAGCGGTGTGTGATCGATTGGATCTTTTACTTGAAATTCTGGTTGCTCACCGTGACTTGTGTGAGAGATTAGAAAGAGGTTTAGCTCATGACCATCAAGCTGCGCTAGCTAAAATGCTTTCGTTAAAAAAGAGAAAAATTCAAGGTGTAATTAAAGGAACGAATGTAAGTTTTGAAATTTTATTAAGTTTAACCATGGTAAATATAATTTTTGCAGAATGAAAGTGTGGAGAAATTGGAGGTAAAAGTACTGGAGCAGGAAAATATCATCTCAAATATGGAACTACGGTCAGATTTTAGTTTATATTGTGTACATATGGAAACCGAATTAGTACACACATATTTGGAAACTCTTTCAGTTATTTTAGGTAATTATGTTACTCATCGATCTCGTGCTCACAGCGAACTTGCTCTTATATGGCAAGATATTGGTCCTGTGATAGAACAACATTTTAATTTAGAATCAGAAAAATTGCAAACAAATGGATCAAAATAAGTATCATGCATTTAAAAAACAATAATTATTTTGATATACATATGTAGTAGGTACATACAATAAGGCATGTAAAAATATGGTAAAGTCAATGTTAATAGTTAAATAAATATACTTTCCAAGAAAAAATTAAAAAATTATAATACTATAACTATGTACATATTAAGATGTACAATTTCGAATTATTTTATTTGTGGCTCTCTGTCTTTTACCAGTGAATATAGCATTGTATTTAAAATTACATTAATATATTATATATAAATAATACCATTACCTAATGCTGTGATATAATAATAAATTTTAATATGTATTAGAACTAAAACTATCAAACAGAAAAATTAGTGAAATGTTTAATTGTTTATAGAATTATTTAAAATAAAATCGTAATTATTGTTTTAAATTTTGTATAATATAGCAATTTTTATCGTTGTATAAATAGTAGTATTATAATAATAATAATAACCTATAATTAATTATTATAAAATATAATATAATATTACTCAGTATAAACTGAAAAATGGAGCCTATTGGAACTCCAATCGCCTGCACTACCATCAGTCTAAACTTTTAGATTCTTCCTTTCAAAGAAGGAGATTCAAGTTCACTTCCCCAACTGAAAGAAAGACGGCGATCTTCATCAAGTCTTGTATCAAGCACTATGAGATACTCGAGAACATCAATTCCTTCATAAACTGACGATTATCTATGCCCTAAATACCGATGACAACCCCGTCCTTCCACAATTAGGAGCAGATAGCCCCCACCGCGCTCCCAAAATCAAAGTGGCTTAGCCCTTTTCCAGGAGGTACCTCGCACTAAATCCTCACCCTTCAGGATACCCACGATCTGGAAAGATATGTGGGTATCTTCGAAGACAAAGTGAACGATGCCCTCAGCCAAGCCAGGATCATAGCACCTACCCACGATCCTCAAGTCTCAAAAATCAGGCAAAAAGACGAACCCAACATACTTGTCCCCCCAATGACATGATCCCTCAGTCTGGCAGGTAGTCAAACCGACTATCTAACCCTCTCCTACCCGAAACCCTAACTTCAATAACACCGACTTTTTACCAAGAGATTTTTTCAGTTGCAAAGAAGCTTAACAAGAAGAAATCCCCCGTCCCTGACAACATCGCAAACAGAACAATAAAAGAACTTCCCAAAGTAGCTGATGTACTCATGATTCTTAAAGTCCAACAAAACTCTCGCAATTCCGCCTCCTACCGCCCCATGAGTCTACTCCCCTCCATCGGCAAACTCTCGGAAAAATCATTCTGTCCCAATTAAACACAGCATTGGTGGAAACCAAAATTACCTCCGACGAACAATTCGGATTCCGACTAAGGCATTTTACCATCCCATCAGATCCTCCGACTCACGGAGCATTGGAACAAAAAGTAGATCACCTTCCTTCTTTCGAGATATCGTCAAGATATCGATAAAGTATAAAGCCAAAATCCGAAACGGATAGGCACCAGAAGAAGAAGAATGTCAAAGTCAAAATGGATGGCATCCGATCAAACAAAAGGTCAATGACGGCAGGCAATCCGCAAGGATTCATTCTAGCCCCAATATATGTTTACGACTTTCCCATCCCCCGAGAACGTTAAACAAAGCGGGGATTCCAAACCTGGAGCTTACTTCTCAAAGATGAACAATCCATCCTACTCCAATCCTGCGATAAGAAAAAATCTGCACTAAAAATAGAGATCTCTTGAACAGACACCGTTGGATGTACGACCCAAAACAACCACTTCCACTTCAAAAATTACTTCCAACTCCCTCCAAATTGCATATTGGAACGCCAATGGCATCCTCCAACTCCAGGCCAAACTTCTTGAATTCATCAGGGAGTACGACCTGGATGTAATCCTGATTCAAGAGACCCTCCTCAAACACAACCACTCCCTCAAAATCCCTAACTACATGGTGTATAGGACCGACAGACTATCTGGCCGTGGAGGTGGCACCGCGATTATAGTAAAGTCGAGGATCCTGCATCATGAACCCCCCTCCAACCTTACCCACATGGAGACCACCTCCATTCTCGTCAAAACAGGCAATTCTGGAGATCTCATTCTTACTTCGGCATATAAACCCTCTCTCGCCAAGATTCTACAAGAGTAAATTGATGCCCTCACCGCCCCAATCGGCGTTCAGATCATCATCGTGGGGGATCTGAACGACAAACACCCGGCTTAGAACAGCAGGAAGATGAACCCAGCCGGGAATTGCTGACGCCCTTAACATCATAGTCGACGCTCCGGTCGGAGAGGATAATCCAAGTCCGTCTGAACTCCTCCCTGGCCGAATCTCGTCTAATCCCCGAAAAGCAATTCGGCTTCCGTCCCGGGCACTCCACCATCCACCCCATTCTAAGGCTCACGGAGCATATCGCCGGAGGATGGAACAAAAACCAGGACACTGGTGCCTTCTTCCCTGACATCGCGAAAGCGTTCGACAAGGTGTGGCACCAGGGCCTCATCCACAAGATGTTCAATGCAGGAATACCACATGCCCTGGTGTACCTCATTGCATCTTATCTCCAGGATAGGCCTTTCCGGGTCAAAATCAAAGGATCCCGTTGTTTAATTCACCCCATCGAGGTGACTTTTTGAAAAGTTTGATATTTTGAGAATTTTTTTTCTTGGAAAGAAGAAAAACAATTAGATGCGAAGTAATATTGCGATATTTGAAAATATTGGTTCATTATACGCCTAGATTGTGTGCAACAGATGGTTGATTTGCACCGCCATTTTGAAAAGAAAATAATTTTTGTACAAATTCAGAAACAAGAAGTAACTGCCGAGTATCATCAAGTAAAAACAAAGAAATTAATTTTGTTTATTTTAATGAGATTAACTTTTATTTCCATCAATTTTTACAATTTTTAATCTCTTTAACACCTGGAATCTCATTAAAATTGGAATTTAGTAGAAAGATTGATCACGTAAATGCCATTCAAAATTTAATGAGCACACATTAAACACAAAATAAGCCAAACAAGTGGGATTGTCACGATATTAAAGCGTCTCTAAATAAATTTTTATTTCATCTTCTCCCACATAAGCTCTGGTTTTATTTACGTAGCTGGGTAACCCCATCGAACCGACTCCTGCAGTCTCATACTCAACGACTGATTAAAGCTAGCCGAGGTAATAAGGTTTCGTAACAGGGTTCCTATTTCAATTTTCAAAAATACGGAAAAACACGACAATATATATCTCTGATATCCCCACCCCAAGAGAATGTCAGACCAAGAGGGCGTTCTATGCAGACGACACCACCTTTTTCACCAGCTCCTTCTGTTCCCCCCCCCCCATCATTGTCCGATTCCAAGCCGCCCTCAACAACGTTGAGAAGTGGTTCCGCACTCCCCAGATTGGGGTAAACCCGTCCAAAAGTACGGTGACCTATTTCACTAGGACTAACGAACCTCCCTTCAACAACCCCCACCGGAAAAAGTCGGTACTGAAAATGGAGCGACTTCCAAGGACTCAGCTCACCATGTATGGCACGGTGATCCCACGGACAGACACTTCCAAATATCTGGGGGTGATCCTGGACAAGGGTCTCAGGTGGGGCGACCATACCAAGGCCAGGGGAGCCATGACTTCTCTATACCCCCTTCTCTCCCAAAACAGTCACCTTTCCCCATACAATCGCCTGATGATCTATAAAATTATCATCAGGCCCATCATGACGTATGCCTCCACTGGGGTTACGCTGATAAAATCCATCTCCAGCCCCTCCAATCCACCCAGAACATAGCGATGAGGCGAGCCATGAAGGCCCCATGGCTCGTTTCCAACGCAAGGTTGCAGAAAGACTCCACCATGGAGTCTCGACCTCTCGGCGGCCGAATTCTACAACAACCTAGTATCCTCGGACAACCCTATAATCCGAGAGTTCGGCAATAACCGGCTCGAGGATTGTCTGCGGTAAAAGAGACCCAGGGCCATCCTGCAACCCAGGGTATATTAATCGCCCCTCCCCCCGACTAATCCCCCCATTTCTCCGACCAAACCGCCCGAGATGCAAAGATTCGATCTGGTGAAGAAACCAAGAAATCCTAGTGCTGTGCCCAAAGGCGACAAACCCCCAATCTACCTGTCATAGCTATGGCTCTTATAAGGGCCTGCCGGACATGAGAGAAGAGAGCTCATCTGCTTCCAGAGCAAATCGGGCTCGGGGCTCTATAGCCATGAAAGATTAGGCTAGGCTAGGTCATTCAGGAAAACAGCAATCTCATTTCATGATTTTTTGTGGCTTCTTTGAAAGTATGTTTAATCTTATATGGATGGTATGTGATCTTTTGTTCGAAACTTCGACTAGCAAATTGTAGTTTTGATCTGCCACCCAATCAACCCAAAAATTCATTTTACAGTTTTTCTTGGTTTTGGTTCTACCATACACCGATCTAAGAGAGTAGAGATATACCTATGTTCATCTCACTGTCAACTACTTTGCAATTATTTAAAATATTTAAAAATCTCTGGAAAGTCTTTTCAATATCTTTGACTTAAACGGTAGTCATCTTCGACAGGCTTCTGACTTATTAACTTTTTCTAAGACATCTTCTTTACGGGTCGTCCTAATTCTCTTGACAGCTTCCTAGTCATTGTTGTCCATGGCGTCTTTTAACCTCGTCTTAATCCGCAGCGGTGACAACCGATTTTATTTTAAAATCCTGTGATATACATATTTCTCGTTCTATTTTGTTGACAGCTTCAATTTTGGCCTCTGTATTTACTCTTGTATCCACTCTATGGAGTTTGGTGGATTCCAGTGCCTCCGAATACAAGGAATTGGATCTTCCTCGTCTTTATCTCTTCAAAATTTTCCTATTGCTGCATACTCTTTAGCTCTACGACCTTTGGGCCAATGATATAGTCTTAGTAATTATTACTTTCATCTTTTCTTCCTACAGTTGATAGAAACAATTACTTAAAATTTCATCTCCTTGTTATCATTTCCTTTACTTTCTTCTTTTTTTCTTCCCGCAAAAAAAGGAATCATCTCGTACCGGGTGATAATTTATATTTTTATTGGCTAAACCCCAGCTCTTGGAAACACCTGGAATCGTTTTCCAACACTTTCTCCATATTGATGTCCCCTGAGTTTTTCTTCTTCCATCCGCCCATTGGGGCTTTCTCTTCTTTTAAACGGCCGTTACCAAACTGTTGTAATTTTTTTGCTGATTGGTAAACATGGTACTCTTCACTGTTTGACCAATTAGGCTTTCGCATAGAGCTTTCGATATTTTCTGAATGTAGTTGGTTGCCAAGCATTTTATAGCTATTGTAATGTATATTTGACCACTTCTCTAAATGTAGTTCTTAAACCAGCTGCTATATCTTAAAAACTGGATCAACCAATATGTTAGCTTAGTTACTGTATACTAGTAGTAAGATTCTTGTCTTGCTTTCAAACAGAAAGAATAAGGGTTTTCAATATTTCGTGTTGTATTCTCCTATTTGTTGTCAAGCTAAGTGCTTTTATACTTAAATTGGAAATCTATTATTACGAAATCCATTGAAGAAAGTCTTTTGATGGTTTCATGCTTTTGATTTGCAAATCATTAATGCGATAAACTAATTTAATTTAAAAACAAGCTTTGTCTGATAGAAAATCGACCTTTATGTATTTATCCGTGATTAGTTCTGTAAATCCGAAAAGGTACTATTTCAAACTGATCTGGGATTGATTCTGGGAGTACCATAACTATTGTTACGAATTTGCCTAAATTTTGTAACCTCACTGGCAGATTCTAGGCTTAAGAGATTAATTATTATTAATCTCGAAATAAAAAAATTATAAATAAACATAAATTATAACAAAGTAACAAATTAAGGTTATCATATTTTGTTATTGTTATTCGGCATTATTTATCTGGTAGCCTACAGAATTTAATTAGACTTTGTTAATAATTTAAAACACTAATCGAACAAGAGTCTTAAACAGCATTGAGAGCACCTTGTGTCTGTATTTTTCTATTTATGTCAAAATCAAATTTTTTAGAATTTTTCAATCGGTAGAATACTTTGGGTTGTGGTTGAATCAGAAAATGAAGTCTTGATTAGAGATAGTATTAATGCAAATAACTTGAGTTCATTTAACTTCAAATATCCCTCCAAAAAAAAGGAAGATAGTACTTCGTTGGTTCAAAACACCCCTAATAAGAAAATTTTATATGGATATAATGGATACAAGTAATAGTTAAAAAGTTTTGTACTATAAATTGGTAGGTTTAGTTCAATTAGTAGTCTAGATTTCTTTTAGGATTTCTCATAGGAAAAAGCATCAAGTATGGTTTATATGATATATTTTATAATTTTAAGAAAGAAAAAATTGTGTAAACTGTGTTTTATGGTTTCTCCTATGATAAATCATAAGAGAAATCATATAACGTCGCTCTCTTTCAAATGGAAACATTTTTTTTATATAAATATATTATAGTTATAATGCATAATATTAACATCACAAATAAAGTAGTCACAATTTGCACAAACTCAATATAATTAGTAAAACCATTTTCCTTAAAAAAATAACTGGTTGCTGCATATTGAAAAGTTTTGAACACAAAATAATATTTAAAAGAAGATGATGAGACACTGTAAAATAAAACCACCATCTCCTTCAGTTTATTAAATTTTAATTTTATTTCCGGTAATAATGCATTTACTTTTTTTTCATTTTAGTAATTTATTCTGTTTGTAACGGCTTATTTTCTTAAGTGGTTAATGGCTGGTGCGCCAATAAAATTATTTATAGGGTCTATCATTGCTATTCAGTGGTCTATAATATAGCACTGCTATATTGACACTCGACACTTAAATTTTGTTAATTTAATAGTGTTTGTTCTTTCATAATTTTATTTTTACTCGAAAAAGAAAGAATTTCAGTGCATTTTTGAATTAAGCATGCAGTATCTTCTTTACATAACTATTTCATGCTTTGTGTGCCAACAGGTAAGGAACAATTTATTTTCAGCCAATTATTTTGCACAAAATTTAATTTTAGGGCTTAACTTTCAATGAAAGTGATCTAGATCCTTCAGAATTATTTTGTTTAGAAAAGTTAAATCTGAATAAAAATGTGCTAATCAACAGTTATTACGGGAACGGTCTAATTAAAGAAGGTAACCCAAACACAAATAAGGTTATTTTATGTGCATGGATGAAAGATGGATTGCGAAATGAAAATGGATACCTTCTGGTCGATAAATTGAAAAAATATGTGGAGAATAGGACTAAACAATTATATCCCACTCAAGACAGCCATAGTCTTGCAATTGAAAGTGTTAATGCTTGTAAGGGAGTTGTTGGAACTGACGATGGAGATACATCTGTGAAAATTTATAACTGCATCGCTTTGAAAGTTTCAGAACTTGTATTTAATTAAATAAAAATTTTAATGCTTAAACAAATAAATTTAATAATTTAATTTTTATACTTTCGTAAATATTGGATACAATAAAGATATGTAAATTTTAATTTCTTAAATTAGCACAAAACTTCCATAACATCACACTCCCAGAAAGGCAGGGGGAGTCACCTCAAAACTGTGTAAAAAATGATTGTAACTGTAGTATGTTTGTTTTTAAAATGCACTAGTCACGAATTTTAATTTAATTTAATTCGTAACAACTACGATATGATACCACTTGATGCTTGATAAGAGGAGTAAGATTGAATCTATGATTGATAGGTCACTCTGCTAAAGGTACTTGAAACACCGACACTACTAATTGGTTTAATGTTTTCTGAGGGCTATAAATAATAACGGCCTTTTTTCATTTTAGCTCATTAGGTTCTGTCTTCAATGTTTTTCGAGTCGTAAGTAGGACCAAGAGTTTTTTGAGGCAAATTATACAGGATGGTCACCTCTGTTCGAAGGATGGAGCTTCATTTTCAGAATTGTATTCAATTTTCGATTAAATTTTTAACTAACGTCTTTCATTAGTTGAAATCATGTGAATCCACTCATAGTAATGTTCTCTTAGCATAGAAAACTTGCAATATTTATAATGAACATTGTAGGTATAATTAATTAAATATCTTATTAAAACCAAGTTAATAAAACAATGTTAATAAGTTTTTATAGTTTGAAATATTAAACATTGTAGGTATATGATAAGCAACTTTAATTAATGATAACAACAAAGTATGGATATTATTTAATATCTGTTTCTAATCTGTCATTAATATTAGAATTTGCTCTCTGACCTTTAAAGTGCAGAACGCAAGTCTTGCATGGGAACAAGAAGACAATAATATCAAGGCTATCTTACTTTGACACATTGATTCGATCATTTTTGCCATCCTTACCATTAAAAACCCTCTTCTGATTCCATAAAAAATTTACTAGAGATTGCGGGGAAGGCCACGTTTGGATCAACGTTCTACCTTGGTTAAACTTCAACTTTACTTCCCGTAAAATAATCGCATCGTTTCATTTTATTGGTTTATTTTCTTAAATGATTAATGAATAAGTCAACATAATTACATTAACATTCGTCCTTTGCAGGTCTATAAACTGTTCAATATGACAATATCTTGTGTTATTTTTTGATAAAAGAACTATATATTTATTAGGAGTATAAGATAATTTTTGACCTTTTGGGATTATAACATTGAGGTCAGACATCACTTTAATATATAAACTACAATTAAAATATACATATTATTGTTACAACTTACCAGTCGTGCTACCAGGTCAATATGAAGATTTTTTTTTACATTTGTGTTGCATTCTTTACTTGCCAACAGGTAAGAAATGATTTATTTTTAACCTACAATTTTACAATAGAATATATTTCAGGTCTTGGCATTTAGTGAAAGCGATCTCGATCCTTCGGACTTATTCTGTCTTGAAAAGTTAAACGTGGACAAGAGTGTGTTCATCAACAGTTACGACGAGAACGGTTTAATTAAAGAAGGTAATCCACAAATGAATGAAGTTTTCTTATGTGCGTGGATAAAAGATGGATTACGAGAAGAAAATGGGGACCTTATCGTTGACAAATTAATTGAATACGTAGACAATAAGGCTAAACAATTGTATCCCACTCAAGATAGCAGTCGTCTTGCGAGTGAAAGTGTTAATGCTTGTAAGGGGGTCACCGGAACTGACAATGGAGACGCCTCTGTAAAAATGTTCAATTGTATTGCTTCAAAAGTTGCAGAACTCATTTCTAAATAAAGGCTGTAAATTGCAAACATTTAAATAACTCAAAATAAATAAAATAAAGCCAACAGTTTGATTGTTTAAAATTATCGTTATTAAGAACCGCATTGCTTCAACCTCAGGTATTTAATTTACCAATTAAAAATTTAGCTAAGTTTAATTTTACTTACAATATAATAATTAATCAAAATTCTATGAATATTTAATTCCACTTAAATTTTTAATTGAAGTTGATACAATCACCCCTTAAAATAAATTTTTATACACATACAAATTATTAAAGAGTAAAAGTGTTTCGCACAAAAAAAAGTTTTAGTTATAATAATTAAAATTTTTAAATTGCAATCAGATAGCCCTAAATTGGTATGATATCAAAGGTTAATTTTACATCACACATTGATATACGCATGAGTATACCAGTACAAACGGATGTTATCAAGTTTAAATCATTTTAACAGTGTACTGGTACAAATGCGGAGGCCGCGAGTTGTTGAATATTGAAATTGTAAAAAGGTATGTTATTTTAAAACTATTTTTTACATAATTATTAGAAAAATTTTAACTTTCAAAATATTAAGCGGTTTTATTATTATAATTTAATATAACTCCAAGAACCTTGACATTGTTGATCTATCTGTATTTTTTGTAATTTTATATACATTTTGAGTATTAAATAACTTTGCCCTTGTAAGTTGAGCAGTAAACTTTTTTGCGTCAATTTTAAATTTAATTGCTTGAGATTAAAATACACTTAAAAAAATAATTTCAAGTAAATTGTGAAGTATTTAGCATGTATTGTAAAACAATACAACTAAACTAAACAAAACTAAGCAGAATTTTAAAATAACCAGAATTTTAATCGTAAACTGTAGTATACATTGTACATAGAAAATTATTATTTAAAAACACTAGGAGACATTAATTTATAACTTTTGGACAGGCTAGGACTAAGAATATTTGAAAAATATACAACAAATGAAAAAACCAAAATTTATATTATGAAAATTAATAAAATACAAAATAAAAGTATTGTAATTTTTAATTTAATTTTTTTGTTTTATTATTTTGATAATACTTATAAAATTTGTTTTTAAATATATTTTAAGTTTTAATTTATCAATTATTAGCGTTTATTAATTAATAATTTTATACATATATATCTAAATAATAATATCTAAATAAAGTATTATAATATTTAAAAAATATATAAATATAATAAATAATCTCATATTGGCACAGCAGAATTATGCATTTTTCGAAAATTTTTGTTTTCAAACAATCATGTAATTTATGATTTTAATAATAGATCTTTGTATCTGTTATTATTATCAATTCTTGGATGAGATTATTCTTTTAAATAATTTATAATTTTGTTTATTAAATTTAGATAAATCATGCATCCGGAATACATTATAAATGGAGTCGAACCAAGGGTGCCAGTATCCAATAAAACATTAGGAGAGCAGTTATTTACAAAATTGAAACAACATAAAAAGTTGCCGGTCGCTATAGTAAGTTATCATTATCTCATTTCAATTAGTATATTAAAAAAATAATAAAAATAATAATTAATAGTTTTTATACGATTACACAATTAGGTTATCATAATAACATTATTTAATATAAAAAATAAAACAGACAACTTATTAGAAGCAATGAAAATTATTATTAAAACTTACAATAAACAATAATTTTTATTGTTTTATTATTATGAATAATTAATTTGAAATTAAAATTTATTTTTTAAAATTATTTAAAAAAACAATATATTAATAACATAAATAAACTATTAAAGCTTTACTATTCTATAAAATATTATAAGTCATAATATAATTTTGATTGTATACTCAAAAAAATATACCAAAAAAACTGTTAACATAATAAAATTTGTTTTATTGGTTTCGTATAATATACATTAATATATTGGCAAACTTGGAAGAAAACAAACAATTTTTACGGTAATATTTCATGTTCCTAACGTATATTATGTATGCGATAAACACTGATTAGATTAGGATTGCAATAACAGGTTAATGTTTAATTAAAATAATTATTATAAAATTATCTTAATAATTAAATTAATACTTGTTGTATTTACCTTTACAATTGCCAATTATGTTCTCAGGTAAATATGAAATTGCATAAATTATTAAAAATGTGAAATAATTCTTTCTTTTATTCCCTGTTCAGAAGTAATAAACTTCATTTAATAGTATCTACTTTATCATATTTTCGTAAGTTATAAATTTGAATTTTATAATTTAGTTTTTCGCTCTAACATGAAATCAATTAGAACTTATTAATTAGATAATAATTGTATTTATTGTAATTTACATTTTTATGATCAAGTTAACTTATGTTTTATGATGTTTTTTTCTTCCTAGGTTGATACATCTTCGAATAATGTGTCGTTCAAAACCATTTTTGATAATTCCGTTAAGTTGGCAATAAATTTGCGAAAAAAGGGATTTAGCAGTCAGGATGTGATCGGAATATGCAGTAAAAACTGTGTTGAATTTGCGTATCCATTGATAGCTGGTTTATATTTAGGAATCCCTATTACCACATTTTCTCCTTCGTATACCTTCCGTAAGTAACGAGCAAATTACCGAGGATCCATCATATACTCAAAATATCATTTTTAGGGGAATTGCTTCATACATCAAACATATCAAAACCAACAATTATATTTTGCAATAAAGAAAATCTTGAAACTGTTTGTAAAGTTAATACACAATTGAAATCTTGTAGAAAAATTGTTGTAATGGATGTCGACCACCACGATACGCAAGAGTTTGAATGTTTAAAACGATTTAATTCCGACTGCTCTGAAGATGAAATGAATGCATTCCAGCCGAACAATTTTAACATTGCCAAAACGGCAGCTTTCATTATTTATTCCTCTGGAACAACTGGTTTACCAAAAGGAGTAGTTTTAACGCACAAGAATTACAACGTTACCATGTCATTTTTACAGTAATCAATTTTTTATCATAACTTATTGCAGAAGAGTGCAATTTATTTAATTAAATTATTTGTTTTAGGGATCCACGCTTTCTCACTCAAAGTAATCCTGGCGATGGAGCAACAATAGGACTTTTACCTTTATATCACGCGTATGGTTTATTGGTTCTAATGTTAAATATTCTTCGGGGCAGAAAGATTATATTACTCGAAAAATTTGATCCGATTTTGTTTTTACGATGCATACAGGATTATAAAATTACAGAACTCATTCTGGTACCAACGTTGGTGCAATTTCTTGCAACAACAACTATTATAAAAAATTTTGATTTGTCGTCTGTTGAAGAAGTGACATGCGCGTCTGCTCCACTTAGTGAAGAAATGGAGAAACTTTTCAAGCAAAGGTACATTAAAAAATACTGTCATTAAAAATATTCTAAATTGCAATTTTAGGATAAAAAATATAAAAACTTTTCGACACGCGTACGGTATGACCGAAACAACTATGATTGCAACAATGCCTCTTTTGGATACCACCCAGAGATCTGGCTCTTGTGGTGTGGTCGTACCAAACTTGAAAGCAAAAATTGTCGATATGGAAACTGGAAAATCTTTAGGTCCTATGCAAAAAGGTGAAATGTGGTTTAAAGGAGATGCAATTATGAGTGGTTACGCAGGTAATAAAAAAGCCACCGATGAAACTATTGATAAGGATGGTTGGTTACACACTGGAGATATAGGATATTATGATGAAGAAAATTCTTTCTACATTGTTGATCGAGCAAAGGAATTGATCAAATATAAAGCATTCCAGGTATATATTTAATTAAACTTTACTTCTTCTTCACATTGCATTTGCGTTAAATATTTTTAGGTACCCCCAGCCGAAATTGAATCTGTTTTAATATGTCATCCAGATATTCAAGATGCTGGAGTTATAGGCATTCCAGATAAATATGCCGGCGAGTTACCCATGGCATTTGTGGTGAAAAAGCCTAATGCAAATCTTACCGAAAAGGATGTAACTCTTTTCGTTTCTAGTAATTATTATTAAAATAGAGCAGGTATAATACAGAAATTTCATGTACACTTTTTTAGGTCAGCTTTCCGAGCAAAAATGGCTACGTGGTGGTGTTATATTTGTGTCAGCAATTCCTAGAAATCCAACAGGAAAAATTTTAAGAAAAGATTTACGGAGTTTTATCAACCATAAAGGAAAGTCCAAATTATGAAAATATTTCAAATACGTTACAATGACCCTCCAAGCTTACCTTGCTTAAAGTGATTGTTTCTCGAGTCCAATGATTATAAACTTTCAGTGGATAATGTTGTGCACCAAATCTAAACGATTGAAAATGTACCGGAACGTTGCTGAACAAAAATTCTGTAAACTTGGATTTATTAGCTTTGGATCCACATATTTTGTGTTATGAGTGTACTTAAATCTAATAATGTACAAGGGCCTTTTTGAAATATATTTTGAAAGAATTATTAAAATAAATATAATTTATAAAATTAAAAACCTTTAAGTTGCTTCTGATGCTGCTCTCAAACTAATGTCTCACTCGCAAACTGCATAACTTCACTTAGTTTGCGCAGTGTCGAGTCTACAGTAAAGTTGTTATTAATAAATTTAGGCTTTTAGGAATGATCACTTTTCTCTCCCTATTTTCAGTAGAAGTTTAGAAAATCGTTCAGCGGAGATACCCCTAAAGTAAATTTTCATGTTTTTCTCGAGAAAGATTTCCAGTTGAGTGGTAACCAAGAAGATACTTTCACGCACGTCTTAACCTCGTCAGTTCTAGTTTTCTTTGGCACTTCCGGTAACTCCCCCTCCCTGCATAACGATGACTTCCCCAGAAGTCCAATGTTATTCTTGATGTCTTTGAGAGTTCTGTTTAGTACCTCAAAAGCTCTTTTGCAGGAGCAATTTATGAAAAAAGTCTTTCTAGTCCCATCAGGAGCATAGATAGCAAGCTGCTGATAATTCGTAAACAAACTCTCGATATTTTACATTTCTTTTTTCTAGGTGTTTGTATCGTCACTTATCTCGTTTAGGTAGTCTCTGTTCTTCAAAACTCCACAACGCCAACGGTCTGAGGAAGACCGTACTGTGGCAAGCCTTGTCCTATCGAAACCACTTCTGAAAAACTGTTTTTGTACTTCTCCCAACAACTCAAAGAATCGGGTGGCTAACAAAACAACAAAATAACTGTAAAGAGCTCCTGTAGTTTTAAGGAAGAAGCATACAGTCCAGTTTCCTGTAAGGTAGTCTTCCAGTGCTTGTCATCATCAAGTAAACCGAGTGCTTTGCACACAGATTTGAACGTGGGATGTAAGACACCAGTCGCGTATTTAGAGAGGGCAAAGGGGCAATTGCCCCCCCCCCCCCAAAGATGACTCGGATTGTATCCCTGAAGCCCTCCGTGATAAAAATAATGTTTACGTTTAACGTTTAACGCCCATTTGACGTAAATTTTATCACCCCTCCTGCGTATGGGCGTTCCATAGTAATCTTCAAGTGTAACAGGATTTCCATGATTAATTTTTTTAATTTTAAATAATTCGGCACTCCAGTTTGCATTATATCCTTTATCGAATATTGTTTTGAATTTAGAAATTCGTACAAAATCTCCTAACATCTAAATTAGTACTAGGGGCGACTTCATATGGTTTTCTATGTATCGTACGATGATGAGTATGATTATATTTATAAGTTATCTCCATGATAAGATCAATCCATTTATATTGTGGAGTAACAAAAAAATGTCATAATATGGTGTCCATGTCTATATTTTTAGTAGTAAGAGAAAAAATACAACTTTTTACCAATTAAAAAATATATTGTCATGTTTCATTTTGAACACACATCTTTTGGTATAAATAATTTTTTTTAAAAACAGGGATTAATTTTGAAACTTTTAAATTAGATAAATTTTGTTTTAGGAATATGAGATTTTTCTTTAAAATAAACTTCCATGATGATGAATAGTTCGGTTTCATATTTTTTTTTGATAATATTTAAGATAAATTAGAAAGCACAGCTAGGGAAACTTTGAATTGAATCTTCAACAATTATGAATAAGAAAGATGTTTTTGGTCCAAGATCTTTGAATGAAAACACAAATGCCAAATTTATCAAAGAAATCGATCGGTATTCAATCAGTTATTATAAAAATTTTAAAATAAAGTGTTTAAATCAACGAAAGTGATTAAAATTATAATGGGCCGAATCCGCAATCCCACCACTATAAGTTCGAGAATTAAAAGTTTTCTAAGTGTCAAAAATCAAGGAGGGAGAAAAATTTAAAAAGTAATTCATTCTGGGCAAGCCGTCATTTCGTCAAGTTCGAAATTTAAAAGCCCAGAGTCAAAAATTTAAATAAAATTAAAATTTAATTGTAATTGATAAATTCAATTAAAATATTTACTTACCTGGAGATTACTAACTCAGAATAAGAGTGCTTGTGCAAATAATTTCAACAGAAAGAAGAAGAATCAAAAATTTATTCACAACAGAAAGTGAAATGATGAAAACGTACAACAATAAACTAAAGAAAACTTCAAACTAATAGGGTGAGAACATTTTTAACCATTAATTTTTCGTTAAGTGAAACCACGACAAAATTGATTTATTATAAAATTTTTTATTTTTGCCATCAAAATTTCAACTTTATCTAGATAGTTGAATGAATTACTAAATCTTAAATGTGATTAAAGTTGCAATTCGATGAAATTGATTTATTTGGTAAACCGATGTAATACGGAATAAAATTAAAAACATCAAAAATTTAAAACTTTTTGCTATACGAAATTTGCCTAGCTGTGAAATTTGTAAAATTTAAATTTGTTTAATTTTCGATTAGATTATAAAAATTAATTTGACAAACTTGCTTTAATTATTCAACATCAAAATAAGTTAAAGGAATCGCAAGCTTATAACAAAAGGGATGGATGTTCAAAAAGGTAATTAATTAGGTTTTCTTTAGCATTAAAACAATTTTACTCATTTGGACATTGCAATATACAGAATGTAACATTATATTTTATTCCAAATTCCACTGGCAACAAATTTCTCTTTTTCTTAATTATGAAGAAAAAAAATATTTTATGAAATGTTATATTGAATTTTTTACCAAACGCTAATATATTCGTCGCCGCTGTACGCATTATTTAAAGAGGTATTATAATTATTCATACACTAATCGATAGAAAAAACAATAATCTTTAACTTTCTACTCTTGATAAATGATCTATTGAGCCGTTCTGGAGTAATCAGTAAAAGTGTCTCAAAAAAAGGTTACCCTTTTCAATATTTTTTGATGTAGAAGGAAAACTTAAAAATTTTTAGTATAAAAAAAATATTTATACAATGTAAGGCTTTATTCTCCTTCGAATGGCGCAAACCGCAGGTCTCTCCGTTTTACCGTTTTTGAGAAAAAAAATAAAATACACAATTGTGCGCGCCATCCCTTTGAGTAGGGGGTGGGGGAGCCTCCGCGAGTTTTCGAGGTGGGTCTGCCCCTAAATCTCTTTATTTTGACTTAATCTATGCGTGTTTAAAAGGATTTGCTTTTACTAAGAAGGGGAAGTATCAGCATCGTAGTCCCATAGCTTATACTTTTTGTTTAAGAGTGAAAAGATTTTTACTTTATCTATGTATTTTTTTCCACCGATTTTTTATTGTGTTTTTGAAGTTTTTTGTAAATTGTTAGATCTTAAGTTACATTTAAAAATTGTGTACATATTATGTATTCTTTGGAGTTGGCTGTACTTTATACATTCAGTTGCATGTTCATAGTTTTCTTTATTTTTATTGCCGATATTTAATGGCTATCACAGTTTTTCTTTGTTTTAAAAAAGAACCTAATAGCTCTACTTATTTATATAATTTATCTACTATTATGTACTATAATTCATTTTATTTTTTTTTTTTTATATTGTGGTATTTAATAGTGAAGTGCTAATAAAGTAAAGTTAATGTAAAGTCATTTTAAGTTTCGATTGAGTTTAATTTTGAGAGAAAACACTGTTCAAAACGATGTCACCTATGGTATGCTAAAATTTGTATTTATTATTGTGTGCAACGGACAAAATTTGAATTTGTGGTGATAAAATTTGTGCTGATAAAATGTCCCCTCTAGGAAAGCGTAAAGGTTTAACGAAATGTAGAATCAAAATTCATTCTAGGCGGAGGTGCTGAATAGTAAAGTCCTTTATGAAGCCTAGTATCAAAAATCAAGTTGCGAAATCTTGATACATAAAAAGTTATAACGAAAGGTAGATACTTACCTAATCTCTTAAGTATTGGTGCTTTATTTTAGATAATATTAAAGAAAATTGGGCACTAAGTATAAGATGAAATTTTGGAGAAAATATTAAATTTTCCATAGAAGAAGAGATCTGGGTGAGAAATCCAGGAGAAAAATAAAATAAAATTTACAACAAGCAGTTACAAAGGAAACTACCGAGGGTGATAAAATCCAGGAGCAACATTGATGAAAAATTAAAACAAAAACTACTAAAAGAAAACTACAGAGGGTGAGATAAATTAACGTTAATAACATTTGTGAAAATTTTAAACTTGCACCGAAAACGTACAATTTGTGTATTTGTAATAATTGAAATTTCAACCATAATCAGATTTTCAAAATCTAGATGGAAATTTAGCAAACAAATGTGAGTTGAAAGTAACTAGTGATTGAAGCAGTAGCCAACTGCAGGCTAAGATTAAGAACATTAAAATTTGAATTAAAACTAAATTGGTAAAGTTTGAACTGATGATTTTCGATAATAAAAATTTTGTAGAGTAAATTTTTTATATAAATAAATTTTCTTTGTATTTCTTAAAACTGAATTTATTAAAAACTGAGAGGAGCAAAGCTGGGAACATCAATTAATTTAAAGAGTCTAGATTGCTAAAGGGTGAATGGCCACTAGCGGATTTGTTAAAGTTGGTTAACTTCTTCAGTTTACCACTGGCATTACAATATATTATCGTATCGTCGCGTCGGCCCGTAATTTTGGTTTTTACAGAGACTTCCTCTGGGACTACGTGTTTCTTTGGATTATATAGACAATTATATTGTAGACATAAGCGACATAAAAAATGTTGTATGGAAAGTTAAATAAATAATTTTTAAAGTTCCGAAAACAGATATTTCTGAAAAAAAAGAGGGGATTGGTCCGGTATGAAGAAGGTTAGAAAGAAACAAAAAACGATAGGAACAAAATTTAGGAAATTGAAAATTTGGAAATTGTTTTAAAACAGTAAATAGTGGGTAGATTGGTGAACAGTAACGTCACGTATTTGTATTGATGAATACGAATTTAGGTATTTTTGTTTTCTTGTCATTGATTAAAAATTCAATAAAAGAAGAACCTGTTTATTAACATTAATTGATTTTCTGAATTGTAATTCAGGATTAATTTAAACAAAAATTTATCTCCGCGTACAGATCAATATATTGTGGTGTTCTTAAATTGATAAGGGTAGTTTTGTTTATTTTGAAAATGTTGTTTAATTTGTAGTTTAATTTTGTAAAAAAAATATTAATTTGTTTTAAAATTCGAATGTGGCGCCATTTGAACTTTTTTACAAGTTGGTATAATTTTACAAAGGAACCTTGGGCGCAAGTTGTTGCTGGACAACTACCAACACGGACCATAACACGGACGCACGTCCGAAATATGCGTCTGATAATTTTATATGCGATTGTTTGATTTTGCGAACAAATAAAAGTAATTTTCAGCTAGAAAATTTAGTTTGAATTTGCTTAAATTAAAATTGCATAGTTTAAGAATTTGAAAAATTTATAAATATTTCAAAGTTGATGGAATTTTGAATTAAAAAAATTGGAAAATAAATATAAAAAATATTTCCGGGTAGGACATTTTATTTTATAAAAATAATTTTAATTTAATCCCGGAACATTACATTATATAGAAACAGCCCCAAGTAACATTTTTACCTGTCAATTGCTTGGCAATATCAAAATTTTTCTTACAGGCATATAATGGCGGTTACATATTTTAATATTTTAAAATTAATATAAAATATTAATATTTTACAAAAATGGCTCCCTAGAAATCAGAGATGTGATCGCCTTTGATGCCATATAGGAACCACAAAAATGTTTCATATTTATGAGAAAATTTATAATGTCAGGTTTCTTCACTCTAAGATATCCTGCCGACAACTTGATCTGTGGGTTATCTCGCGGTTGTCTGCGTGATATCTAGTATATGGGATGCCGATCTATGGGTGAAGAAATCGGGCATAACTCTGTTATGACTTTTAACGACATTAAATATTTTGTATAAAGGAAATTGATAATAATTTATGAAATATTAATGTAGTATTTTTTAGTATTTATTGATAAAATAGCTTGTCATTATTACATTAATCGTTCAATCGTTGATATAAGCTTGAGTACACCACGGGGCAGGTCTAATAAAGTTACAATCATTTTAACAGTGTATTGGTAAAAAGCAAGTGCTCGGCTTAGTTTCAACTTGAGCGTTGAGCGAGCTATTGAATATTTTCGAAAAGGTATATGTTCTTTTTAAAATTATTATTTACCTTATTGTTAAAAAAAGCTATCTATAAAAAATTTGGATGCTATGATGCACTGAAAAATAATGATAATAATTATTTATTTAATATTTTTTTATATTTTCCAAATTATACTACTGATTGAGAAATTTTACTTTTTTATATTAAATTGATCTAATAGTTTGCTGATTCGTATAGTATTTTTTTATTGATTTCAATTCTGCTTGCCAAATTACAGAGAACAAAAGGATTATTTAATTTTTTATGTGTGCTTTTTTGACACAATGAGAGAAAATGGAACTTAAAAAATCATTATGATATCATTTTTGGAATTTGCTCCCAAAAATACCATAACAATCAACAAAATTATTATTTTAGTAAAAATCTTGGCGGTCAATGTCATATTTGTTATTATGTTTAGATATATCATGCATCCGGAATATATTATAAATGGAGTGGATCCAATGGTAGAAGTATCCAATCAAACACTGGGCGAACAGTTATTTACAACATTGAAACAATATAAAAAGTTACCAGTCGCTATAGTAAGTTATTACTATTTTATATTTATTATTTATTAAATAAAATTATATCAAAAATAGCAATTTACATCCTTTAGAAATTCAAAAAGTAAATTTAAACTTTGCAAAATCTATTTTTCACAAAGAAAGGATTCAGTATTTAGACCTCACGGCTGCTTAATTTACCAATTAATCGTGCCGAAAAAAAGTTGAGATTTTGGCGAATTTAGACGTTTTGGAGTCCCAGTATAGCTGAAAATCATCATTTCCAAAACATGTCAAATTTTGTGTTTTCTACAGCACAAAGTAATAGTCATTTTTTAACTAAATTTCGTATTTAGTAATTTAATTTTGAAACTTAGAACTAATAACATTTTGGTTAAAATAGGTCCACAAAAAAAATTTTCTGTCTCCTTTAAATTTTTTTTTTTAAATAAATATAAAGTATAATACAGTAGAATCCGCTTAATGTGATCACTTTGGGCCAAGAAACCAATAAGACCATTTAGATAACATTAACCGACCGATAACAATAAACGAATTTTAGAAACGAAAAATTAGAGATTCTTAATTTACAGTGATTTTATTAATAATATTGTTAATTAGGGCGTGTTTGATTTCATCTCGCGATTTCAAAATTTCACACAAGAGCGGTTGAGAGATTCTCAATTGCGCGGCGGCATTTCTTTGTCCCATTTTTGGCAGTTTATCGTACTTTTCGATAATTTCCACATTCTGTTTTACCGAGAGATCGTTTCGCTTTTTCGTCGACATCGTAAGAAAAGCAAAAATAAACTAAACTTAAATTAAAATGCTCAAAGCAAAGTGCACATTTGCAAAATAAAAATTGAAACACGCCATGAAACGGGAAACTTCACTAGTTTTTGTATAGAAATTAACACGAGTGACGTGTTTTGTAAAGATATAAAATTTCAATGACAAACCAGAAAATGATATTGATAACAAACTGCTCTTGTCACCTTCTTCTTTTAAACAGCGTTTTAACCTTTTAAGGACCGAACTGGTCGAAATATCGACCACCCAAAAAACGAAAAATATTTAATCTTTTTCTACCTAATTTGATACACCGAACAACCTCTGATCTAGGGGCAAAATTCATATGTTAGAAGTCACCATTTGTTTGGAAAGCCACATTTCCATAAGTTTTTGTGGAAAAGCTAAATAAAAAGGTCATCTCGATAAGATATGCAGAACTCATCTACAAGGTGAATCTATAAGAGCAAAAATTGAAATTATCTTTAGTTTCTACCAGCATGTTTACAAGTATTCAACTTTTCGTCACTAGTAACATAAATAGCTGTTTTTCCATACTCAACGCATCCAAAACGTTGGTATACCAATTTTGAGGCCGAAAAAACAACGACAATAAATTTCAAAATACATAAAAATATAATTATTTTTTAAGTCTTGAAATGAGATTCTCATAGTCAAGATTTTTTTAGATTTTTTTTAAATTTGGGCATGAAATTTGCCGTTAAGGACGCGACTGGTCGATATATCGCCTAGCAGTTTGGTGGCCACTCTTGTGAGAACTTAATTGGTTCTATCTACAAACTTTATGTAAAAACAGAGGTAAATTTCAACGTAATATTTCCCATAAATGCAATTAGTTTTAATAGTGTTGCAGGTGAACGTTGAACTGTTTTAAAACTAGAATAACCATGAAATCGCTTTTCTTTCCATCAATCTCTCATCAGTCTTGATTGACCGTGTAACATCATTTAATTCATCTTTCAATCCATCAATCTGGTATAGCCAAGAAGCCTTATGTTCTGCTCCCGTATTCGTCCGTCTGTCCGCATGTTTCAATTTAAGAATTTTTACCAACATAAAAAAGAAATAGAATTTGAATTTTCTACTAAATTCTTATAATATAAAATTATCGGCTTATTATCATTTTTAATCCGATACTCGAATATAATGCCGACTTTAGATTTTTTTAAATTGTTAGATTGATAAACTTGAGAAAACAATTTTTTCGTAATTTTAGAATAACAATAAATTTTTTTTTTCATATTTCTAAATAAACGATTAAAAATGTACATACGATAATATATCATTTCCATAATGTATGTTGAGAGATCGACATCAAAGTATGTTTCAACAAAAAAGCTTAAAATCTATTCCGATTGACCTCATTTTTTGTGTTTTACATTATTTCAATATTTAACCTATGATAGAAAATTTATTCAGGATTGAATATGTAACAAAATACATTGCTGGCTGTAATAGCTTTTATTTAAAGTATAATTTTTTGCACGAAGAGTTAGAAATCGTAATGGTACAATGATATTATTAAAATCCATTGGCCATTGGGTTTAACAAAGTCTTTACTTAATATCAATTTTGTCAATATCCATAAGAAATTAGACTTAGCTTTTTATCAATGGTAATCAGGTCTGCATCCAAATGAGTACCTCAAATCCAAAAATGGACTCTTTTAATTTTAAAAAAATTCTTTTCCTAGGTTGATACATCTTCGAATAATGTGTCGTTCCAAACAATTTTTGAAAATTCCGTTAAGTTGGCAATTAATTTGCGGAAGAAAGGATTTAACAGTGAAGATGTGATCGGAATATGTAGTAAAAACTGCGTTGAATTTGCATATCCACTGATAGCTGGTTTATATTTAGGAATTCCTATTACCACATTTTCTTCATCGTATACCTTCCGTAAGTCATAAGAAAAATAACAAAAATGCGGTACCTATAGTACCAAATATTACTTTTTAGGGGAAATGCTTCATACCTCAAACATATCAAGACCAACAATTATGTTTTGCAACAAAGAAAATTTTGAAACTGTTTCTAAAGTTAACGAAGAATTAATGTCCATTAAAAAAATTGTTATCATTGATGAGATCCAGGATGATAAACAAGGCATTGAATCTCTAAAAGGATTTAACTCTGATTGTTCAGAAATTGAAATGAATGCATTTCAGCCGGATACTTTTGATACTTCAAAAAGAGCAGCCTTTATTATTTATTCTTCTGGGACAACTGGTTTACCAAAAGGGGTAGTTTTGACGCACAGGAATTACAACGTTACTCTATCATTTTTAAAGTAATTACATTTTAGTACTTCATGTCGTCTATTTCTAAAATGTTACCAAGATTCGCAAAATCTAATTTCTCATTACTTTCTTTTTTGTGCTTGCATAAAAAGGAAAAATTATGAGAATCTAGTAATTATTTGCATTTTGGAAGCATTTTGGACTCCTAAGAAAATATTTCACTAAATTGTTTGATTTAGAGATCCACGCTTTCTGACCCAAGCTAATCCTGGCGATGGAGCAACACTGGGACTTCTACCTTTATATCACGCATATGGTTTGGTGGTTTTAATTTTTAACCTCCTTCGAGCCAGGAAGTTCATATTGCTCAAAAAATTTAATCCAAAGATATTTTTACAAAGTATACAAGATTATAAAATTACAGAACTCATTCTAGTACCAACGTTGGCACAGTTTCTTGCAACAACAAGTTTATTGGAAAATTATGATTTGTCATCTGTTGACGAAGTGACATGTGCGTCTGCTCCGCTTAGTGAAGAAATGGAAAAACTTTTAAAGCAAAGGTACATTATTTAACAAAGTTGTTGTTGAAATTTTTTAAATTCTAAGTTTAGGTTGAACGTAAAAACTTATCGACAAGCGTATGGTATGACCGAAACAAGTATGATTGCAACAATGCCTCGCTTGGATACCATCGAGAAAATTGGTTCATGTGGTGTAGTCGTACCAAACATGAAAGCAACAGTTGTCGACATTGAAACTGGAAAATCTTTAGGCCCTATGCAGAAAGGTGAAATGTGGTTTAAAGGAGATGCAATTATGAGTGGTTACGCAGGTGATAAAAAAGCCACCGATGAAACTATTGATAAGGATGGTTGGTTGCACTCTGGGGATATTGGATACTACGATGAAGAAAATTGTTTCTACATTGTTGATCGTTTGAAAGAATTGATAAAATATAAAGCATTCCAGGTACATGTTTAATTAAACTTTATTTCTTTTTAACGTTTGTGATAAATATTTTAGGTACCCCCCGCCGAAATTGAATCAGTTTTAACATGTCATCCAGATGTTCAAGATGCTGGTGTTATAGGCATTCCAGATAAGTATGCTGGGGAGTTACCTATGGCATTTGTCGTGAAAAAGCCCAATGCAAATCTTACCGAAGAAGATGTAACACATTTCGTTTCTAGTAATTATTAGTAAAAACGTCAGGTTATATTCTGAAATTTTATGTCAAATGTTTTAGGTCAGCTTTCCGAGCAGAAGTGGTTACGTGGTGGAGTTAAATTTGTGTCAGCAATTCCCAGAAATCCAACGGGAAAAATTTTAAGGAAAGATTTACGTACTTATATCAGCCATAAAGACAACAATTAATGTTTTATGAATATTTTTTAAATATGTTGATGTGTACGTATATAGCAAGTAATTGCTAAATATTATTGTTTTTTGTGTTTTTCTATTGGGGGTTAATAATAATTATTGGTATATAATATAATTTTCATTATAGGTACCTATATTTAGACTTTTCTGTGGGAATTAATTTCGCTTTTGATGGTTCTGGTCTCAATGATAAACAAATCGAACATACAAAAGTACGACCTAGCATTGGTCTTCATCTCGGCTATTCCTTCATGTGTATTTTGTAGTTCTTTCAACAACTGCAGTCGGAAAATATTAGGTACAATAACCCTGTACCACCACATTATGACATTTTTCTCTATATGTAATTCCGATCTTCTAACGAAATCTGGCTTTAGGTCCTCGTTTTGATTAACTGCAGGAAATCCTACCCGAATATAATTAAAGATTTTACTTAATTCGGGGTCTCTTCGTGTTCCGATATCAACTTTGGTAAGTCAATTGGTAAACTGCCTTCGACAAAATTTAAATAATCGTCTTCGGTTTCAATTTGCTCTTCTTCGTTCAATGGTAACGGTCACCTCGACAAATAATCTGCTAGCATATTGTGTTTGCCCTTAATAAACCTGAAGGTATAATCAAAATTCGCCAAAAATAAAGACCATCTCTGTAGTCGGCGAGCAGCCATCTGTGGCAAACTTTTGTGCTCCCCAAATAGCGCCAGCAGAGGCTTGTGGTCCGTTAAGATTTCAAACTTCCTTCCCACTAGATATTGAAAAAATTTCTTAGTCGCCCACACAATGCTTAATGCCTCTTTCTGTATCATTGCATAGTTTTGCTCTGCCTTAGATAAGACCCTTGAAATAAAACTTATTGGTCTGGGTACACATGCGCTAGTACTGCCCCAATTCCTTTAGAACTGCTATCGCAGGCTAAGCGTAAAGGTAAATCTGGGTTAAAATGTACCAGTACTCGCTCGGAAATAATTTCTTGTTTAACCCATTGTAGCGATGCCTTACATTCATTAGTCCATTTAAATACACTGTTCTTCTGCAAGAGGTTATACAATGGCTTCATCCTCGCGGAGAAGTTAGGGATAAATTTTCCATAATAGTTGACCATACCTAAAAATGCCCTCACCTCATTGGCATTCGATGGGGCCGGCGCATTCGAAATGGCTTTTCACTTATTTTCGTCCCTTTGTATCCCCCTAACCGAAATTGTATGTCCCAGGTACGTAATTCGCATTTCTTTTTATTCAGTCTGAACCCTGCCTTCTCTAATCGGGTCAGTACCTCCTCTAAATTCTGCAAATGTTCCTCTTTCGTGTTGCCTGTTACTATGATGTCGTCCGCAAAATTGCAAGCTCCTTTTGTTCCCTACAAGACCTTCTCCACTATACATTGAAATAATGTACAGGCGGGCTTTGTACCATACGTTAATCGGTTGACCCTAAAAATTCCGTAAGGTGTGCTCCAAGCTAATAAATTTTCCGTCTTTTCATCTAACACCAGCTGATTAAAAGCATTTATGAAATCTAATTTAGTAAACTGCTGCCCTCCTCCAATAGCAGCAAACATTTCTTCAATTCGTGGCAGCGGGTGGTTAAAATCCTTCAAATATTTGTTTATCGTAATTTTGTAATTTGCGCAAATTCGAATGTCTTTGCCGTTAGCTTTCATAACCGGCACCAAAGGCGTTCCAAAGTCTGAATTTTCCACCCTTTCTATTACTCCGTTTTTCTCCAAACGCTCCAATTCCTCTAGAACCTTCTTACTAAACGCAAACGGAATTAGCCGGGGCTTGTGAAAAACCGGCTTTACCTCTTCCACCGTTTCAAGTTTAATTTTGTTCCCATTGTAAGGGCCTAATTCGTTTTTAAACAAATCCTTGTGTTTCTCTAAGATACTTTCTAAATTGGCCGTACTCAACCTGTTAACCTGCACATGGGACCCTCCAATAGTTAACCGGAATTCGTTTAGAATATCTCTTCCTAACAGGGCTTAATAGCAATTGTTACCCGCAACTGTCTTATTGGTGTAATCACCTGACCTGAGTACGTTTTTAACTTCACAATTGTACTTTCCATTCGCATATGTCTCGGAAATTTCGCTGAACCACCTTTAACGGTATACAACTCACCCCTGCACCCGTATTCACCTCCATTGGTATTAAACGGCCGTAGACCTCTACATCAATCATAATCGGAGCAACGAAATTACAACTACTTGTGATGTTCAGCATATCCACCGTCTCTTCCTCCACAAAGTGCTGGTACGATTCTTCCTTCTTACAGGCCGCAGCGATGTGCCCTTTTCTTTTACATTTCGAAGAAACGTATCTTCTGAATCTGCAGTTTTTAAAAATATGGTTACCCTTACCACAAGGGTGGTTTCGTTTTCCCCTCCTGCTGTAGGAGGCTTTACACGTAACCCCCTCGTTGGTCTCTCCTTGTGAAACAGTTTGTCCACCCCAACCTGTCGTTTTTCTATTGTCGTCGCTTCTTTTTGGGCAGCTATCTGCATCAAATCCTTCAATGGTTTAACTAACTTCTCTTCACCTAACCTATCTAAAGTAGGACTCGCTCGCATCCCATAAACAAATTTGAATTTTACATGCTCCATTAAAAACGTTCCAAACTCACAGTCCGCTGCCACCCTTTTTACCTTTGCATACCACTCGCTTACATTCTCGTTTGACTGCTTAAGGTTCTCGAATTCTCTTTTTTTACAGTGAGCCGACACCCGTGGTGCGAATTGTCTTTTTAATAGCTCCACTAAATCCCCGAACGATTTGTCTTTAGTCTTGGTTAGATCACACAAGTTTTTTAAAATTTTGTACTCGTCTTTGTGCACGCTTGTAATTAAAATTGCCACCTTTCTATTTTCCTCAATCTTCTGAATCACAAATTGCTGTTCTAGCCTGTCTAAAAATATCTCTAAATCGTCGTCGTCTACTTCACGGTATAGGCCTCAGGTCTGTTCCGATTCCTAATCATCCCATCGCTTTCTTGGGCGTCCTACATCTCTTTTTCCACTTGGATCATAGCTCATAGCACATTTTGGTAGTCGTTGGTCTTCCATTCTTTGCACATGCTCCTTCCATTGGCGTTTATACTCTTTAACCTTGTCTTTTATAGAAAATATCTGTAGTTCTTCTCTAATATCTTCATTTCTATTCCTGTCCAGCAATGTACAACCTTTTACCGCTCGAAGAAATTTCATTTCTGCTGATGTTAATTTAGTTTCTTGCTTGGTAGTTGTCGTCCAAGTTTCGCTTCCGTACAGCAAGGTAGAAACCGCCATGACTTTGTAGAACGTCATCTGTGTCTCATTGTCAAATTGTCAAATTGTTTTGACCAAGGTATATGCCATGTGGGACTTTTTCTTTCCAAGTTTTAATTAGATCATCTATATATAAATTGAATAATATTGGAGATAAGCCACACCCTTGTCGAACTCCTTGATTGATACATATTAGTTCTGTATCTTCGTCATTATGTACAATTTGTATAGCAGTGTGCTTGTATAAACTTTTTACAATATCTATTAGATGTCTAGGAAAACCTCTTTTTTTGAGTATTTCCCACAATTTCTTTCTATGGACCCTATCGAACGCTTTTGTATAGTCTACAAAGGCAACATATGTCTCCAAATTTTTCTCTCTTCGTTTTTCTATTATTTGTTTAAGTGTGAAGACCTCGTCTGTGCATGAGCGTCCATTCCGAAAACCGTTTTGTTCTTCTTCGAGAAGAGATTCTGCTAATGTTTGAATTCTGCTTGTTATTATTCTAGCATACAGTTTATATCCTGAATTAAGCAAATTTATTCCTCTGTAGTTGTTGGTATTGGATCTGTCTCCTTTCTTGTACAATGATACCACCTCAGCTATTTTCTACTCTTGTGGGATAGTTTTGTAACTCCAACACATATTAATTAGGTGCAGTAATCGGAATTCCAATAATGGCCCACCATTCTTTAATAGTTCGATATTTATTTTATTTGTACCGGTAGCCTTTCGATTGCGCAGCATTTTTAAAGCATCTTGAAGTTCTTGAATCGTTATATGATCTATACCCTCGTTACTGCCACTTATATTGGCATCGTCATAGTTTTCCTCCATTTGTGGGTTGTACCATAAATTCTTATAGTGATCTATCCATGCATTGGAATCTATATTGTTAACTTTAGAAGAGTCCTTTTCGTCTTTGTTTAGGTGTTTCATTATTTTATAGGCGTTCATTTGTCTCCCATGTACATTGTCTTCCATGTTGGCAATGTATCTTCTCCAGCTTTCATCGTGGGCCTCACGTATGATTGTTTTCGCTCTGTTCCTAAAATGCTTATAGGTATTTTCACTTTCTTGTCCCAAGAACTTCAATTGCTGCACCGTTTATTGCACTTTTTATGCTCGTCCACTCTTTCTCTATATTATATTCGGTGTTTGTGTTATTCAAGTGCTGCGTTAATCGTGTTTGATATAGGTGTCTAATGCTTTCTTCTTGTAAGAGATATGTCTTATATGTGTAATCTTCTTTATTTCTTTTGGATACCGATCTATTCTTAACCCAAGGCCTAGGTATCACCATTTTGCTGACTACTAGGTAGTGATCTGAGTGGATATCAGCACCTCTATATACATGGGTGCCATGTACCAAGTTAGACAGTTTTTTGTTGACTATTACATAGTCGATGAGACTTCGTAAACCTCTGGCCGTCCACGTGTACTTATTAATATCTTTTTTTCTGAAGAAAGTGTTTGTAATTTTTAGATTATTGTATGTAGCAAACTGTCTCAACTCATGGCCATTTTCATTGTTGTAGATTCTCCTTGGGTTCCGACAATATCTGGTATAGGTGTTTTCCCCACTCGAGCATTAAGATCTCCGGCCACTACTATAAAATTATTACTATTGATCTGGTTGTATACTTTCTGTAAGGTTTCATAGAAAGCTTTGTTCTCTTCTCTTTTTCCCTCTTCGGGGGCATACACTCCTATGACTGTTAAGTATCCTCTTTTGGTTTTAAGATCCACTACTAGAATTCTTTCGTTTATGTTTTTGTAGCTGTGTACAAACTTTTTCCATTTGCCATTTATCAAGATAGCTACACCTGCTTTTGCTCTCGTCTCTTGTGGAACTCCACTCCATATCAATAAGTGTTGCTTTACATCAATGGAGCCCTTTAATTTCTTTTTGGTTTCGGTCAATACCATTATGTCGATATTTCGAAGAGTCATTATATCATTCAATTCAGTTTGCTTAACTGTCAAACCTTCTCGTATATTCCAAGTAGAAAAATTTAATGTATTTGCTATCCATTCGCTATTATTCCTTTTCACGCTGGGCCCATTGCCGTTAAATCCGTCCTGTTTTCCGAGGCTGATTTTGAAATTTCGAGTAGCTTGGTTTACCGCCAAGTAAGATTACCAGTCTTACGTTAGCAGGATTTTTTATCGACCTTCTCTGGTCTAGATCCGCCGTGTTTTGCTGGGCAGGGCTACCTCTAGTAGGGTGTGGCTCTTTGCCACGCACGACGGTCTTGAGTAGGGAAAGGCTACGGGCCTTATGGCTTCTATAGTGTCTCGCTTCACCTACTCCTGAGGATAAACTTCTCAGCCCTATCTCTAAATCGTCCTCGAGCTTATACTCTTCTATTGCCTGGAAGCTATTCTTAACCACAATTGTTTGAGCCATTTTTCTCTCAAAACCTTTCTAATCAATCGGCCAATCAGAACTCTTCCCGAAAACTTGTAAATCAGAACTTTTCCCGCAAACTTGCAAATCAGAACTTTTCCCGAAAACAATGCCAATATCAAACCTTTTCCAACAATTTTGTATGCTATATCGTGCCACACTAAAGTACTATAAAACATCGAATGCCACAATTTACAAAAACATATTTATTTCTTAACTACAAGTTGGTTATGACCATGTGTCATTCTGTCCAGAAGGGTATTCACCCCGGTCATAATACCAACACAAAACTGAAAACTGTTACAAAGTACCTATAGAGGGTGTGACAAATGTTATTTAAATTTATATTTTACAATATACTACACCCACCTTTTCAAAATTATATGGACTAATTTTGGACAGTATTCGCGAATTTTGGACGACATTGGTTTCAGTACTGGGTTCTAGGATCTTGTGTTTTCAGTTGAATTAAACTAGGGGGGGGTCAAGAAGTAGTTCTTAGCCAAGAAATAGGTAAACAGAAATGAAACAAAGAAACATTGTCAAAAAATAGTTTTTTTTATGCATATACCGGGTGAGCTTGTAAATTTTTCAATTGATCGGAAACTTCATTTCGGGCGTTCCAGGCCGTTTTGACAAGCGCTAAACTTGCTAAAAGCATCCCTTTAGGGTTACCGAACTCTAAAGCAGGGATCCAAAATTTATCAATGTGAAGAAAGTCCATTAAAAGAAGCTTCTGTTTACTGAAAAGATTAATAATAACCTTGACCTCCTTTCCTTAATTTACCATCGGTGGAATTTACATGTAAGAAAATAGTAAGCTAAAACCGACCAGTGGAACTTACATGTAGGATTAACTAGGCAGTAACCTTACCGGATGTACAAAAGATAAAGGTTTAAATTATATGAACCTTTTCTGGGCGCAATTTACGGGTCAGATTAAAAAACCCTAACCGCCTGGCGCAATTTACAATCCCGATATTGTACTATAAAGCAGATTTACCTGTTTTAACCTGGTTTAACTCTTACCTGAGCTTTATACAACTGACCCTTAATCCTTCCTCATTGAAAAAATTGGGATCGGTTGATACCTTTTCCTTGATCAGAACCTTTTTCGACAAGGAAACAACAGATGGGGTCAGTTAAGGGTAACTATGAAACAGGATTGTTTGTGTCTAACTTGGTTTCATCAGTAGCAGCTGTTTCTACAATTTGAATTGCAGAACTTGGACTGCTGCCTTGTTTATTATTTTCTGATTTTCTGTGAAATGAATTGGTTTTGCAAAAAATTTTTACTAAACAAAAGTTGTAGTCCGTTAAATCTATCCGGAATGGAGCGTCAGATATAATATGTAAAATGTTTCGTTTAAAAGATACAGAGTTTTGAAAAATCAAAAAAACAAAAAATTCGCATTTTTCAAAACTCTTTTACTTTCTTTGCACACTGCTGATAGTAGGGCGCGTCTACACTCATATTAAGTATTGAATGTATGATACAAACTACCTTGCATGACCCAAAACTTGGTCCTGGGTATGGATATTTCTGCCCCCCCCCCAAAGTTTGCGCCCTGTGCCTGGGCAACACTGGCACACACCTAGTTACGGCACTGTACAAAACTGACAATTCGGGAGATACCTACTACTCGGATATTATCCGATCCGATTGTAGCGTTTGTAGCTACAAAATAAAAACGTAGCAATTTTTACGTATTGCTTCGAACATACATTGAAAGCAATACAGATTTATGTAATGCATGTTGTACACTAATTTTAGAATTACCAATCTTCTCAAAAGTATCTAAATAATGTTATATAAACTTTGTACAACAGATCATCCGTGGATCAGAGTTAACCCAGAGTTTTGAGCACTGTGATTGGAAAATCAATAAGTTAAACCTGGTTTTAAAAACTTTATACAACTGGCGCTAAGGGTTTTTTGAAAATTACAACCCTAATTATTATGGAGGATCAGAAATATTTACAATTTCTGTTGCAAATGTATGATGTAGAACAAGATACTACAGTAAACAAGTTCAACGGAAATTCTGAAAGTAATGGTAAGTATTATGTAGGAGTATTATTTAATTTTGTATTTTTATGAAAAACACGTTTTATTCGGTTTGCTGTAGACCCATTTCGTTTACAATTTTGCTAATATTGAATAGTATCACTTCTACATCTTCACATAAAATACCTCGGATAAATCACGAATTAAAAAAAAACTAAGCTTTGAATATTGAGTAAGATCCACTCTCTTTCCCTCCAGATGCAAGATATCTTGAAAAATTCTATAGAAGCTAGAACCGGCTTAGTTGTACTACTTACAATTTTTATTTTATTTTGACCTTTATAACTTCAAAATATTTTTAGGCCAGAGCTGTACAAAGGACTTGGTGAAAGTAATTCAATTACTCAACTTATTTCAATCACTCAAAATTATAATAAACAATTTTGGTTTGACCAAAAATATTAAACAAAATTGTGATGAAACGAAAAATGTTTTATTGTATTTCAGAATCCAGGAGGGTATTTAAAATTTTATTCGTGGACAGATACAAGGGGAAGGTAATAATCTACAATGTCACTAAAGTTGATTCAAATAATGCAATAAATTAAATTATTTTTAACTACAATAGAAAAATTTCATCACAAAACGGTCGATTAGTTGTTTTCTACAAGTAACAGTCCTAAACTTTTCCTTTCCTTACCGCATACTTTCCGCACTAGTGCGAAAAGGTAGTACTTTTCCACGCACTTTTGAATATCACAAAGTGAAACTTTTTCAAACATAATTAGAAAAAAGTAATTCAAATACGAAATACTTTAGGTTAATTTCAAAAGTAATGAAATCTACTTTTGAGTAATTAAATTACTAGACTACACAAAAAAGCAAAATATAATTTGGTTTTATTTTGTTTGCTCGCTGATTTTATAATTAATTTTAATTCGTAGACTCATTTGTTAATAGAAATGAACGACAGCGAATATCGTTTACGCCACGTCAATTAGAAGTTCTTAGAATCAAATTTATAGAGAATCCTTACTTAAATCGTATCGAAACTTACAAATTAGGTGAAGAGCTGGGTTTGCCAGAAAAGAACATAAAAGTGTGGTTTCAAAATCAGAGAGCAAAATTAAAAATTAATAGAAAAATTAAAAAAAAATGAGTGAACTGACAATTTTTTGAATGTTACTAATAAATAATGTGATATTTTAAATAATTTTTTAAATACTAATTTTATTTTTTTTTAATTTTTATATGATAATAAAACCGTTTTTTAATTTTAAAATGATCAAACTTCACTTACATATCAATCCAAAAAATCAAAGACTAAAAATATTACTTTTATCCTATTTGACGAAAACGCCCTGTGTTTCAAAAATTCAAAAATGTGATTTCAAAAATCACAAGAATAAAATTCCAAAATATAACAAACAAAAGATTCTCAAACAAATATTATTCAAAAGTTAAGTAACCACCCTCTCCTGTACATTAAATTCCACGACAATATATAAAAATTAAAAACGACAGGAAGCTGCTTCTCCTTCTGTGTGGAAAATCTTGAAAGTCTGAGAAAAATCCCATAATTGTGTTGCCAAATTTTTTAGCTTTCTCCTTCATCCATTCCTATCCCAAAGTGACCTGCTCACTGGTTTTTTGAGCGATAAAAAAGTAATTTTCATGTTTTTGATATTTCTTTATATTCCTTTTAGATGGTACCTTATTCTCATCCTGGCTGTCGATTTTGCATAATGGATTTGATGATGTATTCGTATCAATGCACTTATTATTATCTTCAAGGGGACAGGTGTGGTCGCTGCCGTCTGCATCTGAAATGCTGAAGAGCCTGAATAAGCATCACAGAGTTTATTTGGCGTACTATTGATGGAATTTGAAACAGAAGACCAAACAATGTCACTGACCATTTTATCATTTGATGATTCGCCGTGTAGGATAGGATTCTTGGTTACCTCGTTAGTTTAATGAACTGCTGTTGAGGATGTGCTGCAATTAGAGTAAATCCAACTTCTTTGTTTTTTTCCAGGTTTAAATACTTTGGGGTGATTGTATGTCGCGTTACAGAAGCAGATTACTTTGAAGAAAATATTGTTATGTTGGTCTGGTGAAGTTACAATTTTAATATTATGTTTATGCTGAAGCTTTTTCCATAAATCAGTATATTTGCCTTGGCATTTGCTTTTGATTTTGCCCACATTTGCTAGAGCAATCCCTAATTTATTTAAATTTAAATACAATACATTTTCAAAGTTATACACAGTTGGCTGTTGAACTCTTTCTGCTTCGTCCATTCCATTCGTTGCCCCTTGCCCCACCTTCTCTTCCGGTATTCCACATCTCGAATCTGCATCCATTCCACAGGTGCTTCTTGAGATGGTAGCTAAGATTGCAGATGATAAGGTGGTGACTTTAATGGCTGAATGCCATTCACTTGACAGGATTTGGTTAAAGAGCTTCCATAAACAACGTGGTTCTGTTTTAGCCTCTTTTGAACCCCTCCTTTCCTTCGTGTAGCATAACGTAGCTTTTTATCATAAACCCCTCTACCCCCCCACCCTTTAGATATTTGTTATCGAAACTATAGTAGTTATTACATAATACATAATCAAATTTAACCATTTACTTTTCGGTGTAGGTTTTATTGGAGTTAGTTTTATATTGACTTTTTAGGTGTTCTTTTCAATAGCATTTCCAGGATTTTCGATCTTGCGTTAACTTTGCAATGTCTTTCCATTTTATTTTTCGTACCTCTGCTGCCACTCGAATCTCATCGTTCCATGTTTTTCTTGGTCTTCCTCTTATTTTTGTTCCTCCTGGTCTAGCTTCAAATATTCTTCTGGTGATTCGATTTATCTCCATTCTGCTGATATGTCCAATCCATCTCAGTTGTCCCTCTTGCACTGTAGCTTCATCGATTGTGTACCCAATTCTTCTCAATATTTCACATTTGGGATTCTATCCAACTTTGTTTTACCTTCAATTTTTCTAAGGAATCTCATTTCTGTAGCTTGTATTGTACTTCTTTGTCTTCTAGTTGTAACCCAAGACTCGCATCCATATGTCAGAACCGGTATTACCACTTTCTTGTAAACGTCAACTTTGGTGCTCTTAGGTATTTCTTTCTTATCTAAAAATGTTGTTTTCATTGCATTAAATAGTTTTCCTGTTGCGCTTATTCTTTGGTTTATTTCTTCTTCCATTTTTCCGTCTTCCTGGATTACAATACCTAGATATTTGTTGCTATCTACCTGTTCCAATATAATGTCATCGATTTTTATGCCATGCTTAATATTATGTCTGCTGATTATCATAGTTTTTGTTTTTTCTTTGTTAATTTTCATGTTTTTCTTTTCCAGCTCTTTTCTATAGATGTTGATGTTTTCTTGTAGTTCTTTTTCTGTTGCCTCAAATATTACCATTCATCTGCATAACATAATTCACCGACTTCCACTCTATTTAATTTCCAATACCCAACACAGTATGGTTTAACCTTTTTCTTGCATATCTTAATGACGTCATCCAGGACTATTGAAAACAGCAACGGACTAAGTATACACCCCTGCCTCAGCCCTTGATCAGTCTGGAAGATTTTCAATTTTTCGTTGTTAGTTCTGACATAGCTTAATTGCTTTATTGTATAAACTTTTAATATTACCAATTAGTGCTTCATTTATACCTCTTTCATGCAAACTATTCCAGACATCTTCTCTTGTAATTCGGTCGAAGGCCTTTTCCAAATCCATAAAACAAAGGTGAATCTTTTTTCCTCTTTCTGTAACTTTTTTAATAATTTGCCTAAGTGCAAATATATGATCTTGAACCCCCCTGTTTAGTCTGAATCCACACTGTATGTCTTCCAATTGCTGTTTTAATGTTTCCTTTATTTTGTTTTCTAGCATTCTTGCATAAATTTTTCCTGGTACACTTAGTAGGGTTATACCTCGATAGTTTTTGCACTCTCTTCTGCTTCCTTTCTTATAGAATGGAATTATGATTCCTATCTGCCAATCTTTGGGTATTTTTCTGTTGCCCTATTTTGTTAAAAATTTCTAACAACTTTTATCGTGCTTCTATACCTGCGTATCTAATCATCTCCGGGGTAATCTCGTCGTGCCACGCCGCTTTACCCATTTTCATTTTCTTTAATGCATTTTCAAACTCTTCTTCCGAAAATAAATCTGTTTCCATATGGGGTTTTTCTTCTCGTGTTGTATTTTTTGTCTCTCTTCTTTTCGCTCTTGTGTGTTTTCTGCTTCTAAAAGTTCTTTGAAGTACTCTCTCCATCTTTCCATAATATCTTCTTCTTTGTTCAGTACATTGTCATCTTTATCTTTTATGTTAATCAGGCTCATTTCTTTCTTGTTTCTCATTTGCTTTAAAATGCCGTAAAATAGCTTTTGATTTTCTTTGTCGCCTTTTTCATTACATTGCCAAACTCTTTCCAAGCTATTTGTTTTCCTTCTTTAATCATCTTTGTTACTTTTCTTCTGCTTTCTCTGTATTCTTCATAGCTTGCATCGTGTTTTGATTCCAGGTATTTTGACCATTTTTTCTACTTATCTTTTATCATTTCTTTTATTTCTTCTGTCCACCATGTCGTTCTCTTTTTAAATTTGTTGCCAATTTTTGTTGTTCCACAGATTTTTCTTTCCGTTTCCAGTAGAATATTTTTGTATTTTATCCAACATTCCTCTCTGTTGTCTGTTATTTTGAGTTCTTTAACTTTAGCTTCTACTGCTTCTTGGTACTTTTCTCGTATATCTGGATTTTTCAGTGTCCTTTAATTTTTTCTTTCAATGCGTGTCTTTTTCTTTCTTTTGTTTGTCGTCTTTATTAATAAACTCCATTTGGACCAGGTAATGGTCACTTGCAATTTCTGGTCCTCTTCTTACCTTCACATCTTTTATGTATACTTCCATAATGATTTACTTATTAAAAAGTAATCAATTATTGATTTTTCATTCCTACTTGGTTCTTCTCTAGTGTAATTTATGTTTATCTTTATGCACAAACTTTGAATTTCCTATTACCACATCGTTTTTTATACTGAATGTAATCAGTCTTTTCCGATTATTATTTCTAGTTTGTTCTCCTTGTCTACCCATCCATTCTTCTATTCCTCTCTTATTGTTTCCTATTCTTGCATTGAAATCTCCCATTACAATGAGGTTATTATGCTTTGTTTTGTCTATTTCTTCTTGCAAATTGTTGTAAAAATCGTCCTTTATGTCTTCTGTAGCATCTTCGTTTGGTGCGTAGATTACTATTATTGTTAACTTCTCTTGTTTCCATTTGATCTCTACCACCATTATTCTCTCGTTTATAAATTTTTCGTCTACCGCTTCCGTTGTTCTATCTTCTTTTAAAAGTAAACCTACTCCACATTTAGCTCTTTCTTCGTTTTGGACTCCAGACCAACCCATCCAGTATCCCTCAGATAATGTTATCCAGCCTCGACTGCCTTCTTTCTTTGTTTCGGTTATTCCTAGAAAGTCCAAATTCGCTTTTCTCATTTCCTTCGTTAATTCAATTTCTTTCCCATTTATACTTCTTATATTCCATGTTCCCATTTTTATATACTTAATTTTTTGTTTTTTTGATCGCTTATCCCTTCGACGTTTTTCCATATTGCTGGCTAGTTTCTTCTTCCTTTTATCATTTCCCGTTTGTTTATCTCCATCTTTATCATTTCGTTGTTCCATATCCATTGCCAAAGTCGTCTTTATGGTTGCATTAGGTGAATTCTTTGTGTTGACTAGTTTTTTGAATCATGTTTTTCTTTCTCTTCTCCCATCAATGTTTGCTTTACTTTATTCCATTCAAATGCAACTTCATTTATTACAATTCTTTGATAGCTTACTTTTACTCGATTACCTTTTTCTCTCTCTTTCTTGGCCAGATCCCGAAGTTCTCATTAAATTTGTCTTTCTAACCGTCGTTTTCAATCAATCTTCAGCCGTTTAATCACTAAATTATCTCTTCTATCGTCCTTAAGTAATACTTGTAAACACTAATTTAACTGATTTCTCACTGAAACTAACTGTTTTCTACTTATAATAGCGGAGCTGTCAAATAACAGTACCAACGTTATCACGTCCAAAAACTAACCTAGTAGTTATTACAATACTATTATACAGAGTAACAATGAAAACTTCTAAACATTCATACTTTTATAAAATATAAAAATATGGAAAAAATTTCCATATGCTGTCACTTAATTATTCTGTCAACTGCTTTTATTGTGCCAAATAAATTAAATAAAAAAAACTACGTAGCTCGACTCTAGCTCCCCCCTGCCATCGGTTAGCCCTGGAAAGCTTTCTACCTAACCCGTCCCCCCTTGATGGAACCACGCAGTTTATGAAACGTTCATGAAAGTGAACTAAAATAAAAAATTCCTTTAATTCTCCACAAATTCATTTAATTCCTGAAGGTTGTACACCAATATTCCTCTGCGAATTACCCCACCCTTTTACCAACTGAAAAAAACACTCTGATTGGTTGAATTTTTTTTCCAACCAAATCCATATCAACAACATGTAAAAAAACTCATTCTCTTTTCACTTAAGTGAAGTATGAAATTAACAATTTAAAAAAATCAAACCTCCTTTTAGCAACATTTTCATTTCATTTCATTCCAAAATTCCAAATAATAAATTCACATCTTCTTACCAATTTTCATTCTTAACCATCACTTAATAGTATCTCTTGCAGTATCCAATTTTTATTCCATCGACCAATCTCAATTTCCATCCATCCAGCGTTTTTAATAAAACAATCAATCCAATTTATTTTATTTTTATTTTATGTCCAATTTAATAAAACACATCAAACACTTTTATAGAATCACTTTTCAAACATTTTTAAAACTATGCAGATTTACAGATCCACTCACCGCAAACAGGGCAGGTGAAAAAGCCTCGTTTTCAGTTTTCTCGCTTGCAAGTTCGCACATCTCGAAAACTACCAACATCAAATTTAGAAATTTTTAACACACACAGGCAGGGCCGTAGTTAGACATTGGCCATGGGGGGGGGGGAGAATTATGGAATTAAAAAATAGGTTGATTTGCCCGTATCTTAATTTAATTTTTGTAATCAGGAAATAATAAGAAGTTATTATAGCTTCTTTGTTACAAATGACCAGCTTTTATTATTTCCTTTGTACATTTTTTCAGTTTTCAGTTATTACTTAACCCAATGGGGGGGGGTGTTGAACCCCCAAAACCAACTCCTTATATACGGCCCTGCACACAGGGCATTTACAAATTAACAAACATTAAAATAAATAAATAAAAACAATTTTGATTAGGAAAAATCCATGACATTTTAATATAATACATTTTTATTTTTCTATATTTTTTTAAAATAATACCGCTAAAAATGAGATCAACCGCGGACGGGCTTTCCAGCTAGTAGATATAAAATAATTAAAAAAGAATAAATATTTATCGTATTTTATAAATATTACCAACCTATCAAGTTATGAAAATTTACCTTTTTTTTTGTTTTAAATTTTTTTTATCAATTACTTATTTGATAAACAATTCAACCACTTCTGCCATCTATCCAATTTGGAGAAAAGTTCAAATAAAGAAACCTAACATCAAATTCAATTTATTTTAAATTTATATTTAAATTATCGTCAGCAGTCGTAATTGCATAATGTAAATTGTACGACTGATATTTTACTGTCTTGAATATAACAATTTGAACTATGCAATACTTGAAAGTGCGATAGAGGCGAACTAAAATGGGATCAATAATACAGTAGAATATGGGGGCGGCGAGTACCTATATCGTTCAATGTGCTTCGTTATCAGGTCAAAAATATTTAATATGTGCATTAGATAAGTAAAATTAAGCTAGAAGCGGAGCTACGCTTAATGTATTTTGTGACAATAAGTTAGTTAGTGTACAGTTTAGAAGAAATATTTATTTTTTAAAAGTATATTTTTGAAGTTCAAGTAAAGGTGATTTTAAAATTTAATAGTAAATAGCAAAATATCTGTAGAAATGCCTCTAGTCGATATTATTAGAAGAGCCTCGACGTACATATTAGGTGGAGAAAGTGATGAGTTTAATGAAAAATTATCAAATTATGAAAATAATGAAATTTTGTTTTGTAAAAATAATGTTTGTGTGCATCCCCCTGCAATGATTCGACAGGATACCGATATTTTACACCATCCTGGATATCTTTCAATAAGTACCAAGACCTTTATAGATCAATACAATGATGTTAAGAGACCAACACTTTTTCTTACTTGGATACCAAATAGCACTTTACGAAAATGTCCCGGTGCTTTACAGAATAACGACATCCAAAACAACTATAACTATTTAAAATGCAACAGTGTCGAAAGTTTGACATCCAACGATTCCAGCATATCTAACGGCACCACTACAGAGAAACCCATGATCATTGAATTAAAAAGTACAAATCCATTTTTAACGTACGATGAGAAGCAAGACATGGCGGAATCTGTAAGTTCTGAAGACAGTGACAAGCAAGAAAAAGAAATCATAAATATTAATGTTGAAATTTCCAATCCCGATATAGAAATTACTACAACACCAGACAGTGTTAAAGATTTGACCGACAACACGGAAAAATTTTGCTTCTCAAGATCAGAATCGGTCACTTCGAATGATAGTCAGTTCAATTGGATCTCAACACCAGAATTTTTAGCTCAAAAACACAACTTAGCTTTTCCCGAAAGTACCAATTGTTCACCTATTTTACCGACCAAACAACAACATCGCTGTAGAACATTCAGCGTAGACTTAAGCCAAATGAGATCTCTGAGATTATTTTTTAGTGACACAAACTGCACTTGCGGGCAACTGGTCGTAGCCTCGAGAGAATCACAATATAAAATTCTGCACTTTCACCACGGCGGACTAGATCATCTTGCTCAAGTTTTGCACCAATGGCACTCTTTATTACACAGTATTAAATATGCAAAAGGTAAAAATGATCACCTTTCATAATGAGTGTAAATCTGATGTATTTTAGGTTATGAAGAAAACTTACCGTATCGTCATTTTATGGTTTGTCGGCCTGAAGTATCAGATTTGGAACTTCATCCTGAGGAAGGCCAAGTCACAAAACTAACAGAACAAATGTTCAGAAATCTCTTTAACGAGAAAGGGCAACTGGAAGATGATCTCACCCTGAGGAAGGCAATTTTCTTTGCCGGAATGGATCGGACCTTAAGAAAAGAAGTTTGGCCTTTTTTACTGCATTGCTATCCATATCAGAGTACATATGAAGAAAGAATTCAAATTGTGGAGATACGGAGACAGGTAAGCTGACTTTTCAATTTTTCTCCGATGCTTTAGCATTTTAAAGCATTGTGATACCTGAACTTTATTTTATTTTTGTTTGGGTTGCACGAAAATGTCAATGAAAGTTGTATTTAGAAAAGCACAAAATCAATAAAAATACAGGGACTTGAAACTTCCGGGGTGCTAACTGTGTGGAAATTTATTAACATGACATTCGAGCGAATGAAAAACTTATATATTTTTACGACAGTTGATTATTTTTCTATATTTTCGCCAAAACCTTTAGCCCCAATCTTTGTTTCGAAGGTTAAACTTTCGCATGCTGCTATCAAGTACATACATAAATATGATACTTCTAAGTTTAACCATGTTAACATTATGTTGTTGTCAGGGAACTTATGAATAATTCAAACTTTGTCCTGAAAATTAATATTGTAAACAACAATTAATTTTGTCGTCGTAAACTTTTCCACTCACAGTTTCATAATATGAAAATATTATTTTATTTTGCAGGAGTATGAGGAAATAATGAGAAGACGCTTAGATTTGACTGGCAGCCAGCTAAATCATTTTAGAAGAAAAGTGCAGAGTGTGATAGAAAAGGATGTTATACGCACCGATCGAGCTAACCCGTTCTTTGCTGGAGATGATAATCCGAATCTAAATATTATGAAAAATGTTTTATTAAATTATGCGGTTTATAATCCAGGATTAGGGTAATTTTTTAGTCGTGTAAAAATTTTGTTTCGCCATAGTTAAATTTGTAGATACACACAAGGAATGAGTGATCTTCTAGCGCCAGTGTTGTGCGAGCTGAGGGATGAAGTTGCTACATTTTGGTGTTTTGTTGGCTTAATGCAGAGAGCAGTTTTTGTAGCCACTCCAACGGATAGAGATATGGATAGATCGTTAAAATTTTTACGCGAATTAGTGAGAATTATGGTTCCTCACTTTTTTGAGCATTTGGAAAAGCATCGCGATGCTTCTGAACTATTGTTCTGTCATCGTTGGATTTTATTGTAAGATTAAGGCCAGGGCCACACTTGCGACAAGAACTCCATTCCGCTAGCGTTCAGGTCGCAAGCATGGCTCTAGTTTTATATAAAAAGCCATCTAGCTGGTATATTTTGATTTATTATTTGTTCTTTTAGATGCTTTAAAAGAGAATTTACTGAGCCAGTAGCTATACGAATGTGGGAAGCCTGTTGGGCCAATTATTTAACGGACTATTTTCATTTATTTTTATGCTTGGCAATTATTTGTGTGTATGCTGACGATGTAATAGCGCAAGATTTGAGAGCGGACGAAATGTTGCTTCATTTTAGTTCACTTGGTAAGACAAACAAAATTTTTCACGTTTTGTCTTGAAATTTATTTTTCAGCAATGTATATGGATGGACAAATTATTGCTCGTAAAGCTAGGGGACTTCTTCATCAATTTAGGCAGCTTAGAGAAATTCCTTGTACATTATCGGGACTTTGTATGAGATGTGGTCCTGGAATATGGGACAGCACACACAGCCCACGTGTATATTGCACAGGACATGAACACGGATATTGTGCAAACATAATAAATTAATATTACCTAACTTAAATTTATTAAACAAGTTGTTGATGTTTTATTTATTCACGCGTCTGATAAAAAATATTTATATTGAAGTAAATATCAAACTTTTAAATATAATTATAATATAACTATAAATACTGTATAAAATATATCATATTCTGTTAAATTATTATTTAGTTTCATTATTTAGATTTTACATACACCAATGTTTTAATATTAACAACATTAAAATCGTTGAGAAGCTCAAAAAACACGAAAGAAGGTTACTAGCAACTTTGACCTAAAGAGAACATGGTTACATGGCAAACCATCCGCACGCATATGTTTGTCTTTTTCCCCAAAATAACAGACTAGTGTTATAAAAAGAATGGGTACACAACAGTGTTCAAAAGCACTAACAGCTTACAATCGGTTTTGGCTAACATAAAAAAGACAAATTTCCGAACCTCCAGAAGTCGGGCATACACCAAATCAAACGTCAAGGCGGCTGATACTACGCGTACTATGTAAGTATGGTAGGACCTGCAAAAATATTATTTGAAAAAAAAGCAGAAATCTTATCAAAAACATCTGTTAATTTGAGTTAACAATTTCACAATAAGTTTTTCAGCTCTACATATAAATAGGTGTGCAATTATCACATCTACCACACTTAGAAAGCCGTCAATGATCTATGCTATTTGATTAATATAATATATGTACTTATGCAATTCATGTTCTAACTGCTTCACAAATATCGATTATTATATTATTGCTAGTTCCTATAATTTTGTCTTTTTATGCAGACAATTGTACAAAAAAAATGAAATGCAGAGGTATCCGTAAAGGCAATTGTTTCTAAAAATATATTTTTTACACATTTGTTATGGAAGATATTTTGTGTTATTAATAAACATTTATTATTTATTTATTTCAATTTTATGTGAAATAATATACTAATATAAAATAAATTTTTTTGCCATGATTGTGTTTAATTTTTTTAATATTGTATGGACAGGTTTCGCACGAGCGCAATCATTCGTTGTTTTGATATAGTGACAATTAAATCTCCATATTGAAATTTTACAGTGTTATAGAGAATTAACTGACCAATAAGCTTATATTTTTTTGGAAATTTTATAAATTTTTAATTAGCCTGTATAGTATAGGATAAATAAATTTTCGATTTTAACCAAACAAATTTTAAATATTATAATATTTAATTTAATTTAATTAATTTATAATATTTATAATATAAATAATATTTATAATATAAATATTATAATACAAATAAGAGACATCGAGGTCAATTTTTTAAAAAATCTGTCCCGCTTGACGTGGAATGACCCATATACACGCGATAGTTTAGTTTATGAATTTAAAATAATTTCCGCTTGCAATTCATCATTTCGACCTCGGCTCGTTCTTTTTGAAAATAATTACATCAGAGATCGTTTACTCGATTAACAACTCAACAACTAAAAGTGAAATATTTTTGATTTATCAACACAGAAGAAGAAACACAAAGTTTCTTTGTTTTGATACTTGTAAATTATATATTTATTTAATTTTAATACATAATATTATTTTAGAGACTTTTGATGTTAAATTAAATTATTGCGAAATAACAGGCAATACTGTACAGTATTTTGTAGAATATATTTTTATTAAATTTTTTTAAGTAAAGCCAAAAATTTATGCTCGTTTTAATAATAATTACCTATTACTGCCATTTACTGTTGTCTGTTGATACTGATATTTACTGCTGGTACTGTATAATACTAAGTAAACATTTATTCACACAAAAATGGACTACGCATGATAGAAAATATACAAATATTTTAATATAATAAAATAATAATACTACTATAATAAATTATAATAAATATGTTAACATTACAATAATTTAACAATTGCACTTAACTTACTTTGCCTTACTGGTAATAGAGGGCAGTGTTGCGAGAAATTTGAATTATTGAAGTTTCGCTACATGTTATGATAATATAACCTTAAATTGATGTAACCGTTTTGTGATTTTAAAATTTTAATTTTTAGTTTTAGTTTAATTACTTCAATAAAAAGTTATGGAAACGAAACCTGATGAAGCTGTGAGTAATATTTCGTCTGATGTGAATTTGTTTTGTTGAAGATTTAATATTTTTAGTTGGAATTTGCAATTTCGCTGCCTTCTAAACGTAGAAAGATGGATGTAATTGAAGATGGTGCTGAAGCAAAGCCAGCAGCCGTGGATATTTTGAACGAATCTTCCTGTAGTGTAAGTGACCTGCAATTGAAGCTGGGGGAAATTCGAGAAAAATACACTGTGGCAATAGAAAAAATGATGCACAAACGGAGTAAACTTGAAATTACCGAATTGAATCAACGATGCAAAAATATGACAGTGATGTGTGATCGTACTTTAAGAATTCCCGATTTTAAAGTTCCCACGAAAGTTGAATCACGGTACAACGAAGCCGATATAACAAATTTAGATGAGCTTAAAGAGCGAATTAAACGTCAAAAGGGTGTCGTGGAAACTTTAAATAAAATGAAGAATTGTCCAATTGCACAAGCAATGTTGAAATTATAATGATTTGTTTGTAAATAGAAACAACTGGTGAAGCTTGTATTAGATTTAAAAATTAATATTTTGGTAAGAACTTTTATTCTTTGAATTAGGTTACGTCTTTAAAATTTATTAATTTTTAGCTTATTTTATAATGTATTTCTAATACCTAAATAAATGTAAGATATAATTTATTATTATAACTTCAGATGATTCAGGCATCCTTTATAGTAGAGCACTGGATCGTAGAAGGTGGCATCGATATCATGTCTAGTGAATGCTATACCAAATACCGGTATTTTTTGTTATTTTTGATACCGAAATACTGGTATTTTTGAATATGTAAAACCGGTATTAAAATTAAAGAAACAGCAACAATTTTAAAGAACGCAAAAAGTCAGTGTTATAATATGTTCTTATGGTTTTATTTCCGGCATGACAAACAAAATAATCTTGGCAAATGCAAAAAAGTGCTTAAAAATTATTAAAGTTGCTGGTAAAAGTACCAGTGGATTGCGTACACATTTAAAAACATGTGATATTAAAACGCTTCAATACCATCTACGATTAAGCATCTCGCAGGTTGTAGCGAAACTTGAGCAGTTTGCGGTACAGCAGATATAAAAAAACTTATTAAAAGAGGGCTGGGGCTATAATAAATATGAAGAGAATCGGAAAAAGCATTTTCTGCGGCAGGAAATCTTGGTACTAGGGTATTTGAAAATTATTAAATAATAAAATGTTTATTTTGTTTTGTATTGCAATTTTGGTTCGGCATTGCATTCATTAATCATGTCGTGTACATGATATAGTTAAAAACTACATGGTAGCAAAAATTCTTTATCAATTGAAGAAACATCATAAAATGTATTACAAAAATTTGAGGATGTGGGGTTGTTGGAAGAGGGTGAAATATCATTTTTTTTCTAAAATAGAACCTGAATAATAGTTTTTGAATATACTATAAAAATAGGAAGTATTTCTTTCTCGATTTCTTTAGTTTACAGAAAGTGAAAGAGTTTCAAGTGTTTAAACAGTTAGCAGACTCAAATAGTTAAAAAGATGAAGTAATAGACTAGCTAATTTATTCTTCAATAATTATGTACCTATACGAATTTGCTTCTATATATTATTAATTTTGGTTTAGTACCAGTTTCGCTTTATAGCATCTTCAGGTCTGCAAGATATAAGATATTCAATTTCAAAATTTTCCTAAAGGTCTATTGTCTGCCTTTAAGACAAATGTGGATAAGTTTTATTTTATTTTCATGAGAAATCACTTCAGTGTTTAAAGCAAAACAGATTCACCTGTTTTCCTGATAAGCCTACATATGGTCTGACTTATTTTAGTAAGGTCGTCAGATTATAAAATCACTCTTCTGAACTCACCATCAACAACACGAACACCTGACCAAATCGGGTTTTGAGTAGACCTTTTTGTATAGAATATTACTCATATTTAACTTTGTTATTAAATTGAAAATGGCAATGTGATATATACTTCCATTTTATGGAATCCATAGCCTGACTGTAGGAAGAAACAATTAAAATGAGAAAATTGACAAAAATTCATACCGAGTGCATTTTCAACGGCTCTTAGAAAAAAAATAAACAAAAGATTAGGAATCATTTAATTATAATGTAATTTAATTAAACAGTTGAAAAAATTCACGACTTGCGCCTTAAAATTATTTTTTCTGAGCTGTGATCTACTTAGCTTGAGGATTTCTTGTTTTCTTTTATCTCAGTCTTGGCAGGTCTTTCCAACACTCAAGATGTTGTTTGCTTGTAGTTCCTTGATTTTCTCTCTTGTGGTCAAAAGTGTTGCGTTGTGACAGTGCCACTGTAACTTACGATCTAGAATTGTGTTTCCACTTCCAAGACCCTTAGTTTTTTTATTTGTATAAACCTGGAATACAGAAGCGTGGCAGCCCAGGTTTATCCTGAACGCATCCCCCGTTTGACGTCCACCAATTCCTGCTCCAGTACTAATCTCCTCTTTGGATCCAGCTCCTGCCTCGTACCTTTTTCTTTTCTCTCAGGTATGACAAACGCTGACAGGTTTTTGGAAGTTCCTTACAGTACTGGTTCTGTCAGTTGCATGCTTAGCATGTTGTTACTCTTGATGGAGTTGAAGATCATGGTATGATGACTCCTTCACAATCCTTTATTGTTAGCTTACATAATTATATACCGCCAATTAATAGTGCTTCCGTTTTTACCACTACGTGAAGGGAGCCCCAAGAGCGCCTCTGGATAGTTTTTCTATTCATTCCAAACCCAGTTTTTCTGGGTTTTGGACCTGAAGCATTTTGAACACTTTCTAGTTTCTCAAGGGTTCCTAGAATCCATGTTATCATTCTTATAGGTTTGGGGATGTCCTTGGACTTAATGACTTCAAGTTTCGCCCCTTCCCAACTGGTCCTTAGAGCGCCTCTAGTCCTTAGGGGCCTGCTCGGCGCAAGATGGCCACCCTTTCTTAGATGTCATCCATTGCACTGAGTAGCATCTCTCTGATGAGATCGCCTTGCTCTGCGCTTAAGACAAAATTTTGATGTCCGTGAGGCCTAATGGCTATACATTTGTAAGATGTCTGGCTTACTTGGTCTGGCTATGCTTACCGGAGTGCTACCTTCTCATTGGTTTCTCTTTTGCCCCCCCCCTGTCCTGCATCTTTCTGTACCATAGGTGCAGATTTTCTTAAGGTCCTTGCACTATGTTTATTTTCGGTGGCCTCTCAGCGCTGCTTCTGCAAGCGCCTCCTGGCTGCACCGAATAGTTTTGACTTCCATGAAGCCCTCCTTTCGAAGTCTCCACCCTCTTCTTCATTTTAGGTTTTTTGTTGATTCCATTATTATTCTCACAAGTAAAAAGAAAATATTTTCTACCGTCGCACAGCAACCCATATAAGGCGGGGGCTCTGAATACAACGAGATTCGTGGGTGCCTTGAGGTTTCACGATTAGTGACCGAACTTCCTCTCAGCTTTCCAATCTTTGATATCACATACCTTGGGAATTGGGAGGTTTTTATGGTTTTTTGGAGGTTCCTCATCCACTTAGCTCAAGCGATTCATCCAAGACTACCGTTGTCTTGAAGTCTACGCCTGTAGATTCATCAAAACTCACTAGCCCTATCACTACGTCAAGGTTGCAAACATCTGAAGGACTTTGTAATGATATGTACTGTCATGACGTCACAAAAGAGAATAGATGGAAAATTCGGAATAAGACATAATGTAGAAAACCTTCAATATCAAAGAATACCTTACAAATATAGTAATTTTTATTAGATTGCTTTAAATGTAAATAAATAACAGTTATGTTCAACAGACAGTTTGCGTCAATTGTAATTCAGATAACTTGAATTATTGTAATTTTATTTATGTTATATCTTTTTTTTTAATTGCTTTAGATGTTGTAATTTATTATTGTGTTTATTTGCTTTTCAGTGAGTATTGTTGCTTTCAGGTTCCTCTAATGCGTTCAATGTGTTATCTGGTAATTGGATGATGTAAAATCGTAGCTTTAATTAACACAAAAATTAAAACTCAGTTACTCTCTAATACATATTGATAATCTAAGATCAGTTAATGGTTTCTGAAATATAATTTGTTAAACTGAATTATATTGATGCTTTAAAAACTACAACTGGAAAATTAAAATAAACTGATGTAATTAATAAATACTAATTATTTAATATAATTGCATCCTTCAATTACAAATTTAGTACAAACAATAAAAAACCAGTAATAATTTTATTATATCGTAATAACACTAACTTAAATGTAACAATAAATAATATAAGGTAAATCAAAAATGCAACTTACGACATGTCATTAAATTAAAAAACTCATCATATCGCCAAATGCAGGGGCTTAACAAATTAAAAACGTTATAAAGAGTGCATTTTTGATTTACCTTATATAATTATAATCATACACCTCGCACCAACGCAATATAGATTACAATAAATAATGTTAGTTACGACCGAATAATTTCTGTTTTATCTCACTGCTGAGATTCCTCGTATGAAGGTGGTAGATCTAAAATCATTATAATGTAAAAAAGATATTTAAAAAATTCTAAATGTTCATGTATACCTGAAATTGTTGCATCTGTTGAATTTGGTTCCGATTGATTTCTTTCGGAAGAATATGGTTCTAATCCATCGTTACGTACAGGATATGGAGCTGATTCTGTAGGGATTGTTGGGTATGGAACTGATCCACCAGCAGATGAAGGATACGGAGCTGATTCTACAGGAGGTGAAAGGTGTGGAGCTGATTCGCCAGCAAGTGGAGGATACAAAGTTGATTTTTCAGGGAGTGAGGGATATTGAGCTGACCCACTCGTAGAAGGAGAATACGGAGATAGTTCCATAGCAGGTGCGGGGAGTGGTGCCGATACCAAACCTGACTGAAGATACGGATCTGATTTTTCAGAAAGTAAGGGATATGGAGCTGATGGGTCTGCAGGTGGAGGATACGAATGTATAAAACCAGGAGGTAAACTGCTGGATCCAAACTTATGTGGTAACGGCCCATCCTGTAGTGCAGACGGTTCTCCACCCTCTGCGAAATATGGTGGTGGTAGCGTACTATTATGCATTTCAGGATAAGGTGCGTTAGCATTACTGAAATTTGCGTGTGGTAGATGAGCGGGATCAACTAAAGCAAGAGGATCTAAAATTGTAGTGTCCGTACTCGATAATGCTATAGAACCAATAGTAATAGGAACTTCTAGATGCAAATTAGGATTCGGTTTTGGAAGAACAACTGCAGCCTAAGTTCAAAATTAAAAGTTTTTCAAGATTGAAAAATAATAATAAAAAAATTTAAATACCGTCAAAGTGTAGCGCACATTTATAATATTGGAAGCCGTTAAATTAGGATATAAATGATTAGTAGGAAGAAGTAAAGTTGAAATCCAAGATTTTTGACCACCGGCACTTACACTGCCTTCGGTACATTTCACAATTACAACTGAATTATTTTTAGTGATTGTATTTGGATGATGGGTAATATATTCATAATCCTAAAAAAAATCAAATGTGTAATTCCCTTTAAAAATATTCCCAACCAAAATGTATTGTACTAACGGCAACAATTTTAAACTTCACACATTTTACGGTAACATTGGTTCCGTTATAGACATTGGCATTAATATTAACAATTTCACCGGGAACGTATCCAGTAACTGGCACAGAGAATTTAAAAGTTAATGTACCCACTTTTAGGCAACAGCATGAACGCTTAGAAATAACTCTATCATCGGATAGAGCAAAGGGAACCTAAAATTCAATATTTAAATTATTTTACAAACAAGCTAAACTTGAAATTGATAATTTACCCGCAATCTTGGCATAACATTTAAATCCAAAGGTGAAACAACATTTAAAGTAGTCTTCGCTTTATAGTTAAATTTCCACGGACGTTCAACAATGGCTTCAACATAATATCGGATGTTTCCTACACTTCCTTCGAAAGAGCTAGGTAATTGTGCTGGTAGAGTGTAAGAAAATGGGTAAAAATGTTTACCAGGGGGCAGAGTGAGATTTCCATCAGTAGTACCTATAAAATTCAGTGCGATATTTTTTTAAATTTTATTTTCACAAAGTGCAATCTTACCTTCAACTAAATTATATTCAGTATTTATGAATGATTCTTCTGCATACTGTAGAACGTTATTTGATGTAGATTTTTTGGTAGCAGGGTTGAAATACGATTGTTTGTCGCTCCATTTGGTTTTAGCTCGCCCACCAAACCTAATTTTAATAGCTGAAAACAAACAAACATAATATAAACTAATAACAGCAATTTTGCACAAAAATTACCTTTAAAATTCTGTTTATTTTTAAAACTGCATTCAACTTTCCCTGCAATTACTTGCCCAGGAGAGCATTGTTTATTATAATTGTCCAAAAGAATTTTAATAGACATGTTTTAAATATTAGGTACCTATCAAACACAATATACCTAGTTACTGCTATGAAAAATAATCTAATCGGCAAATATTTATAAATTAGCTAGTTGAACAAAAGATAATAAATCTCGAAAAATTATATTGTGCAATACGTAATCGTACCTAGAGGTTCATATAAAAATTTCTAGAAATTTGATCAAGATATAGGTATTAGATAAATCAAATACAAAATCAATTGTGTTAATAATGACTTTAAAAGAAAATAATTTTGTGTTTATTTCAAAATCAGAAAACTCAGATGCAATGACGCAAAAAAAACATTAAAAAATTTAGGTCCACTTTTCAGATCTAATCAATACCATTAGATTTAGATATTACATATAAATACTTGATAAAGAAAACTTCAATTCAGTAAATTTTAGTCATCCATAATAACACGAATTATCATGATGTTCTAAAAATTTTCAGTTTCATTGTCATATGACTGATAAACTTTGATTCAGAGAAGTATAGATTTATTGTTAAGGCTGTATGACACACACGTTAATTTTGTACAAAATTTAGTACAAAATTTTGTAGTAAACTTTGTACAAAATTATGTGACGTGTAAAACGTATAAATTTTGTACTAAATTTAAACAAAATTGTTCTATTTTATCATACCAAATTTTCGAGTGAAATTGTGCGTGGTCTTACCTTAAATAAAATAAATTTTTTTGCGTGTATATAGAAATTAATAGTGTGACGAATGTGAAGATTCTCAAAAAAATGGAAAAAGCTTGGGAAATTCTAATGACCACAAAGGTGGAAGCTTTAAAACTTGGACCACGTGATGAGACGATATAAATACCAAGTACTGCAGGGAAAAATTCAGGAGAAGAAAAGTGTTGGCCGAAAACGGACATCTTGGCTGGGAAATGTGAAAGAATTATATAAGTGTGCATCAACCCAACTGATCAGAACAGATATTTCAAATATAAAAATTGCAATGATGATTGCCAAACTCCATAGCGGAAACGGCTACTGAAGAAGAAGAAGAAGATAGAATTAAAATGAGTTAGTAGTTAGTGGATTACACTTCATTTTTTGCGGTCCGGGTTTTTATAATCCGGTAAATCTTTACGGAGAGGATATACGCCTGCTATGACCTCCTAGGATTTGAAAGGTGTGGAAAACTCTTTTGATTGGGATGAAGAGAAAGTTGGAATTCCATTACTAAACATTTTGTTTTTATTTGATTTAAATTTAAAGCAAAATTAAAATGAATATAACAATAAATTAGATCCTTTTAAATATTATGTTATACTAGAAGAGTTAAAACGGTAATTTATTTATAGCACTCTTAATTAAAGCTAATAAATAATTAAATTGTGCGCTGGCAAGACGAAGAAAATGAGTATATGCCGATTTGTCTTCATTTTTCAATTCCGAGTTCAACATTTTATTTAAGATACCTCTTCCTTCAATTCTTCGCTAACCATGGTTGAGCCCACATTGTTCGTTTAACCCTTTTAAAATAGCAATCGCAGCAGTTATTGTTATTATCGTAGAACATGTAGCAGATAAAAATTTTTGATCCATTTATTATTTTGACATTTGAGAAATTTCAAAATTTCAAACAAATATTCCAAACTACGTGTCATACACAGTTTTTTGAAAAAATTTAGTACAAAATTTTGTACAAAATTTAGTACAAAATTTATACGTTTTACACGTCACATAATTTTGTACAAAGTTTACTACAAAATTTTGTACTAAATTTTGTACAAAATTAACGTGTGTGTCATACAGCCTTTAGACTAACATTATAATTTTTTACAGTGGACCACCTAACTTGTCAACTTTACAATGAAATTAGCAATTTGTCTTAGAATTGCAATTTTTGTACATAAAGAACCATGAAACGAGTTCTTCCTTGATTTTTTTTCTAGATTTGCAAGCTTGTAAAAATTATTACTTTGAAAATTTTACTCATTTCGGTAACAGTGGAACTTGGATGACCGCAGTTCTAGTCTTCTATACAGCTACCCTTCTGGTTGAACTTGAAAGATATAAATTTAAATATAGAATACAGATAAATTCCAAATAAAGCCGGCATTATAATATTTAAGAATATCGGCTTAAAAAATAATGATATTAATTTATTAATGTTTTTTAAAATAAGCAATGAAGTAAAGTGAAAGAACAAATTTTTTACAAAATATCTGTAATTGAATGTAAGAATTCTCGTGTTACTCAAATTAATTTATTATGATTGTTTAAATTATAAGTTTTACAATTGACTAGGACTGATGCAGGGCTCCTGCCTGGCGAGCTAAAATATTAAGACGCATATTCTACCGAAACGCCCAAAGGTTGTGTGACAGAAACTGTCTATATCGTAATCGATCTTAGGATGTCAGTGTAAAACTTGGGGTTTGCTAACGCGAGAGCTGCAATGTGAGGCTAAACACGAGATTCGAATTTTTTGTTTTAGTTGGTGATTTTTCGCATGTATAAATTTAAAGATAGGATAGTCTGACAATGTAACAAATATAATTTGGGGGGAAATTTGAATCGACGTTTTTATGCAATAAACTCGATCACTATAAAGGGTAAAAGAAAACCCAAGAGGCATCTGCGATTTGATGGTAGGTCTCAAAGCAAAATTTATAATCGACTTTAAGAGAGATCTAATTTTTACGAGGATTGTAATTTCCACCGATGGACAGTTCTTAATTTAATCTTAGTTGCAAATTCCACCGATCATTTGGGTGTCAACATCCAACAATAAATTCTTCGATCATAATTAACAATGAATTCCTACGTATTATAACATTCAATATTTTTTTATTATCGAGGAAATATTAAATTGACCTGCTTTATTGAATGAGTTACATAATTATTATAAGCGTTTTACATAATATATAATAATTAATAGAACATTTAATTTATTTTTGTTATAATAACTTGAAAGATTATATTTCTTTACTACACTGAGAAAAACATAAACTCACAACAATGCTAGTTTTTCAAACATTATTCAATCAAACTCAAAAACGAAAACCAAGATGTTGGAATTATGCTTGAAAACTTATCCGTTTAAATTCATATGTTATTGAACTGAATTAACACAATTACATAAGAAGTAATGCTTCCAATTATACTAAGAAGCAAAGTGTAACTGATTGGAAAAAACCCTGCTGCTGAAAACGTAGGACCTTTTTGATTTACCAGGCAATTCAGCAAAGACAGTTCTTCTTTAAGTCTTTGATTTTCATTTGAGTAGGGCAGGTTAATCAGAGCGGTGAGGCAAATATCTCCAGTGTTTCTTCCAGCTTCTTCTGTTTCCGTGCACATCGCGACAACGAGACCACCAATAACCTATCAATTTCTTGGATTTTTGTGATCAAATTTTACTTACTAATTGCCAAAGTGTCCAAAGCAAGCGTGTCAGAAATATTTTAACTTTCAAATCGGCTGGAAAAGTAGCACTGGAAAAACAAAAAACAATTATAACGTGTATAGCATTAATTACTCCGATGACGAAAGATAGAACGAGGAACAGGAATTGACACCCAAACAGTTTATTAAACAGCACAGTCTGTTGGATGTGGTATTTGTAAAGTTGGGTAACGTGGCGAATTTCTAAACAAATTATGTCGGTATCAAATTTCGGTAAGACCTCGATGGCCAAATTAGTTTTTATACCTCTCGATTCAAGCTTTTTTGATAGATATCTGTTTGTCCTTTCTAAGGATGTCTTTATGAACTTGACAAAAATATAGATTGTTAAAATTGTCACAAAGTTATGATATGCTTGAATTATTCGAAATGCTACAGTAGTGTATTCCGTTAGCCCAAATGCTGTGAACCACACGTAGCTAGTGAATGCAGATATGAAGAATAATATTATATGGCATATTGTGATCTGGATTGCAAACATCTTGCTTGATGCAATCTTTAAGACTTCTTCTATGAAATTAGTTTTACACATCGTGTGCATATAATTGTCCAGCATAGCGTCAAAACTTGAAGAGTACAAAAACGATGGTGCTAGAATCGCAATAATGGTGCACATTGTAGCTGCAGTAGCCTGTACATTTTCAGTGATAAATAGAGTAAAATTTTGTGCTCCAGATTGGTACATGCGATAATGATAAAAAAGAATTTTCGCAGCCGTTATTGTTATAATAAATATGAGAAAACTGGCGTACAGTTTATAATATCGCTGGAAAATGCCGCCGTTATTATTACCCTTAACCACAAAACGAGGGGGAATAATACCAAGTACGATAATCAACCGAGAAAATAAATTAATCTTTGGTTTTTCTGTATTATTCGACACCGTCATTGTTGTCCGTTAGTTTTATTACTAAATTAATTCACTACACTTTAAAATAACCGAGAGTTTCATTGCAATAAGTTTACAGGTGCAGTTCCAAAAAAATTCAAAGTATTTATTACAGTCACGAAGTGTTTTCATGATATGGAATTAATATATATTTTATAAAGCAAATATTTTTGCTGAACCGTAATAAATTTAATATTGCCACGTTATTTCAGATTATGCTCTGGAAAAATTCCACTATAGATGAATTTATGCAGCCCTTAAGCACGGGTCAAAAAATTTGGAGATTACCAGAAATTGGATTTGTAGATTAAAATTTTCCGATTAAAACACATGACGAATCTTGCAAGTACTCGGCCCCCCTAAATAAAATTTTAATTTAGCTTTATTCTGGATATACACATTGACTGCGGACGCTTGCGTTGCACCTTGACTGGCGTTGCACTTCACAAACTTGGACGTGAATTGCCAAAATAATTATGTATTTAAATGTAATCTGATCCTTTACGGTCACGATTAGCTAGAATGACATTGGGGCATGAAATGAGGGATAGCTTGAACTAACGAAACAAACAAAATTTATTGAGAAACTATATTAACATTGCGTTAAGACACGACTGCTGTCGTATTTTAAGATAACAATTAAAAAAAATAACGAAATATAATAGATCTTTAAAATCCAAACTATGTTATTTCTGTCCAGTTACTTATTTGGTTGTCATCAAACTCAAAACATAATCATGAAATTGCATTTTGATAAGCATCAGATAATCATCTTTCGGTTTTGCATGCATGCTCTGTTTGAATACACTTTGACGTCACGGCTAATGGCGCGTATTCAGCACGACTTTTTTAATAGTATGATAATATTAACAATGCCAAAATAAGTCCTATTTATTTTTATAGTCGAGTCTGCTGGTATGAAGGTTGTGATGCTAAAAACTTTACAATATAAAAAAGTAAGGTCTAAATCATTTGGTATACCTAAATCTGTTGAAGACGGAACAATTTTATACTCTCCACTCACTGAAGAGTATGCTGGTGGTAGTGCTCCATTATACATTTCATGATAATTATTGAGCGATTCATATTGTGGAAGATCAGGATCTATAGCATTCACATCCGATAACGCTATAGAACCTATAGTAATAGGAATTTCTAATTTCAAATTAGAATTAGGATTTGGAAGTACAACTTCAGCCTAAAATTTAAAAAATATCCAATACAGACACTTGGTGCAATAAAAAAGTTATAATAAAAACATTACCTTTAAAATGTAACTCACAGTTATAAAATTGCAAGTTGTTAAATTATGATATATATGATCAGTTGGAAGCAGTAAAGTTGGAGTCCAAACTTTTTCACAGTTTGCACCTACACTGCCTTCAACACAGTTTACTATGACAACCGAATCAAAGCTACTCTTTGGTTTTGGACGATCGACACTGTACTCATATACCTAAAAGCAAGAAAATACTTAAACTCCTTTTGACAATATTTCAAACCATAATTCTACCCACGGCAACAACTTTGAACTTCACGTATTTTACCGTAATATTGCTCATGTTTTGAATGTTAGCTCTAATATTAATTTGTTGACCTGGCACGTATCCAGTAACCGGCAAAGAGAGTTTAAAAGTTAATACACCTATATTTCTGCATAAACGGGAACGCGCAGTTTTATCTTTTGAAAAATCTACAGGATCCTAGAATTATTTAATATTTAAATAAATTAAAAACTAAAAATGGAACAGATCATTTACCCGTAGGCTTGGAGTAGCATTCAAATCCATAGGTAAAACAATATTCAAAGGCAGCTTTGCTTGGTAGTTAAATTTCCATGAACGTTCAACGGTGGCTTCAATGTAATATTTAATTTTTCCCATTATTCCCTTGAATGAACTAGGTAATCGCGGTGATAGAGTATAAGAAAATGGGTAAAAGTGTCTACCAGCGGGAACAGTAATATTTTCACTATCTAAAATTTTGCATTACTTTGAAAATGTTTGAATTTTGTTTTCACAAAAAGTAATTATTAAAATAACCTTCAACTAAATTATATTTAACATTTATGTATTTTTCTTTTGCATGATATGTGACTTTCTTCTTAATGAATTGAATTTTCGCTTGCCCCGCAAAATTAATTCTAATCGCTGAAAGCAAAAGATATATAAAAATTATAGCAACTTGGCACAATAATTACCTTTAAAAATTTCTTCATTTTTAAAATTGCACTCAATTCGCCCTAAAATTGTTTGCCCGGAAAAGTATTCGTTGTTATAATAATTATCCAAAACAATTTTAATAGACATACTTTAAATATTACTTGTCCAACAGGTGGTTAGTACTGTGCACAATAATCTAATCTTGATGTATTTATAAATTATCAAATTCAAAAGAAAGATTTATTATATCAAAACGGAAGTATAGGTATAGGTGCGTATGTATATTGAAAATTTCAACGAATGATCTTATCATATTATTCATTTTGATAATTTTAAGATAACCACCACGAGATAACAAGGTATCATATTTATTTGAATGAAAAATTTTACATTAAATATTTGAATAAAATTTATTTGAAGAATAGTTTTTCATACCCATTTAGAGAAGATCACAGCAATATATAAGAGAATAAGATCTTCCCTTCTTTGAATATGCAGTGTGTAAACAATCAACTTAGCTGAAGCCAAGGTAGTAACATACTAGGGAATTATTAATGGGATGCGTTTTTATCTTCCTTCCATAGCCCATCGATCTATATTGGGCTCAACGTAACCACAATTTTTGCCACAGTGTAGATTTTATAGTTTACAGTTGAAAGAAATTCTCTTTCCTCTGAAGAACTTCTACGTCTCCTGTGTTAGATCTCATAAGTATCCAAGAGTTGAAAATACTAATCAAAAGATTATCTTTTGATTTATATAGTATTTTAATCCTTGGTTAGCTTGAACTTGGGATTAAAAATACAATTCTTAAAATCACTTCAAGCTGTTTTATTTTTCTACACACCTACATACATATAAAATCAAAGAGAAACATTAGCTTAAAAAAGCTGTAGAAAAATTGTATAAACCGTCTAACAATAGTTAAAATTTTATTTTTAGGCACAACGAATTTTCAATATGAATACATTTCTGTGAAAATAATAAATTATTACTTTGATATAATATAATAAATTATTAAGTACATTTGCACTATTGTAACTTTTTTACATAAAACATTTTCAATCCAAGGGAACCCCCTAGTAGACAATCTTTGCAAAAATTCTTTTTTTGTTAAAAGGGAGCCCCCCTGGTAGGCAGAAAATACAGAATTAAATATTAATATTGTTATTATTTAAATTTACAATTTATTGTAAAAGAAAAAAATTAAACTTCTGACTTCCTTATTCAACACCCGAACGAAAACAATGGAAAACTTGACTAACCTTGCTCAATTAACTTTCACTTTCTTCAGTAATAACAGCATTTTCAGGAGGCTTTTGGATGATACCCCATTTCTCGGCTATTTTTAAAGCCTCGTTGGCAGCTTTGGTAATATTAGTAGGACTACTTTCTTCCTTTTTTATTAAAGCCATCAAAATTTCTAAAATATCAGTTTCTATAATTTTTTCTGCAACTTCTATTGAACTTTCAATTAAGTTACTGACAATACAAACGCCCCGATATTGCAAATTTATATTTGTATTGGCCAATAACATATGTAAACTATCTAACCATGAATTTGTGTCAAAAAATTTGGAGCAACATTTTTCACTGGTACTGGTTAAAATTGCAACTGCGCTAGAAGCTGCCAAACTTGTTTCCACGTCCTCTTCACAACACAAAATCACAAGATACTTCATTTTGTCATTTTCACCTTCATATATTGTAACTACGTCGGGTGACAACGTCAAATTTGTTATAACTTGTACGGCAGCACGCTTTAACATAACGTGATCTTCATACAAATACTGATCTACTTTTGAAAGACCACTCTCTTTTAATATACGCTGACGTGCAGTTTCATTCATTTGAGCAATATTGCATAATGCTAGTAAAGCTTCGAAGTTCTCTAAAGCATTACAGTCTTGATGGAGAAGCTTTAGCAGTGGTCTTATAACTTCCAAGCTTTTTTGACCAGAAAATGCTACTTCTGGATTAATAGACACACCTATCCTCGCGAGAGCTTGGCTGGCTTGTCTTTTACCTTGATCGGTTCCATTGTGAGAAAGAGAAATCAATACTTTCACTCCACCTTGTTGAACAACAGAACCTCTAACTTCGGGCACACTGCAAAGCGCATTAAAAACCCGAGCTATTAATTCTTTAGAATTAATACTCTCAGTTTTTGAAAGAGCAACCAAAGCAGAAGCCACGTTTTCGTTCCCTAAAATAATAATTCGTTTCGTAACAAAATCTGGATCATCAAGTTCGTGCTCTTCTGGTATGTGTTGCTTTGCAAATTTTGCTAACTCGACCATTTCTGGAAGAACTTCTTGTTTCTCATAGGCATTACACAAATTAACAAACGTGGTAATGATACCGTACAAAACAGATTGACCACCCGTTTTAGCTAAATCAATCAGCGATTGCAAAGCAGGTCGATCCTCCACCAATTTCTCTTTTACTTCTGCATCTAAAGTTAAATATGATAGACCTTCTGCAGACCATTTTCGCAAATCTTTGTCTTTTCCAGGATGCAGCAGAAATCGACGGCAGGCTTCTGCCAGTTTTAACCCTGAACCATCTGCAAAAGGTTTAATCGATGCATCATTACCTCCAGAACTCGCTAATTTGCATAAACCGACTAACGCACGAACTCTTATTCCTGGATCTTCAGATTTGTACAAATTTTTTAATATATTTACGCCCTGAGTGATAATTGCTTGCGCCTTATCTTTCTTGCTTGCAGCGGCTATTATGCACTCACATGCTACTCTTTGTTGCAATAAATCGTCTGAATTTGCCATCACCAATATCATTTCCATTATACCTAAAAGTAAAGAAAATAAATATAAACGTATTCTACAAATGCATTATTGTTTGAATAAGTTATTTAGGTGCTACGTTATTATTTTGCAGAATTCTTTGAATTTTTTTTATGCAAATGTTAAGAGGAAACCTAATTTACTTGTAGGAATACCGCGTAAAACGTAAATTTAGGAAAATATTCAAATCGAGAGTTTCCGAAACTCAATATTTCGTTTTACGTAATGTTTTTTTAAACTCGAACTTTTTACATCTACTAATTAAAGAAAGATTTTGAATTAAAATATATGAGTGTATATTATTAACCCGTGCAATTATAGTGCATTCAACCGGCACATCTTTTAAAAACTTCTAATGAATATAATTTTTTAAATAAACGAAACGTAATAATATAATTAAAATTACTTATATCATTCGAACGGATTCTTATGATCCTACCAAAAAAATTTATATTAAAACGGTGAATATAAATTGGGGGTGGCAAAGAAGTCGATCACGAAACCAATTTTGTTCAATCGTGGGGGTAATGTGGCAAGAGCTGCCAAGTTACGAGTGAAACAAATCAAGGCAAGATTTTTAAGTTTTTACGTTATTTATGTTTTCTGTTCTAAATATTTTTTCCCCCGGACATGAGTTTTTTGACTCATTAAATAATTATGTTATTTTGTATACAAAATTTGGCCACCCCTGCTATAAATAATGTTCTTTTTCAATTTAAAAAATAATATTAGATCTGGAAAAAAACATTTTCGTTACTTACCTTCTTTGGCGATAACAGTATTTCCAACATCGATAGGCCCTTTTAACAAAGCTGTTATTGCTACCGTAACTCGAATTTTTGATTCTATATCGGGAGATAATAACTTCGTTCTCAAAAACTCTTCAATCCTTTCCAAAAACTTTTCTTTAGCTTTATCATAATACATGTTTTCATATATTCTAGCCAGACAAACAGATGCTATGGTGGAGGTCGAAGAAGTTATGTTCATCGAACTCTCGTATCTGCATTCTTCCAATTCGCTGGCACATTCCAGTAGCCTTCCTACACCTCCAATTTCTACCATGCGGTCAGCCCAATTTAAAGTGGTATAATGTATATTTCTCATTAACAACTCAATAATTGCGTCACGTGCAATGCCACTAATCGAGTTATTATTTATCGAATAAACCAGAGAAGATAGCAACGTGTCAATTTGAAACTTATACTTTTCACACAATTCCTTGTCGGGCTTAGTGTCAGCTTTATTATCCATTCCAGAAAATGAGTTCAAAATAATTTGCATGCAGGTTTGGGTGGCATTTACCTGGGGTTCATGTTTACTGTCAATAATTTCTAAAAACCACGGTAAACCAAGTTCTTTTAAGGCTGCCTTGGTATTTTCTATCGAGTTTTTACACAACACCCCGACCAATCTAATCGCAGACAAATAAATATCCTGATTCTTTTCTACTTTTAACAACTGCTTAATTTTCATTAACACGCCATTCTTTATTATCAACTCAGAACCCACCTTTTCTCTCGCTAAGACTAACAAGTTGTTAATGGCAGTCTCCCTTTTGTCTTTTGCGGAAGTTATATCAAAAGCGTACTTATTCATCGATTCGACTCGGGTGGTTAAGTTGGCATTTTGATTTGCTCGTTCTTGTACAATTTTATACAATCTTTCCAAAATTGGTTGAATAACTGCATTAGTAGGGTCAATTTTCAATAACTCACGAGCATCTCTGTAGGCTTCTTCGTATCGTTCCAATTTTTCAAAAGCTTGCAATCTTCTAAATAAAGTTTTAGGATCGACCGTGAGTATCGACATAGATTTGTTACAATCTTCCAGTGCTTCTTCATATTTTTCAACTTTTAAGTAAGCAGCTGCACGATTTTTCAAGAACACTGCTAAATCGGTGTCGTTTGAATCCAATTTGATGGCTTGAGTGTATAAAGAAATTGCTTTATTGTAATCACCATTTTTAAACGATTCATTGCCTTGCTCCTTCAAAGAGAGTGCTTCGTCCACATCGTTCGACGTACCCATTTTAAAATTTAATTTAACATAAACTCACACCTTCGATATCCAACGTTTAACTAAATGAAATAATACCGGATTAGTTCTATTTATAATTTTACTTTTTAGGTTAACATTGTTGAAAATGTCACCGACATTTGGAATGAAGTAAAGGTGCAGCGGCGTACCATACGTAACCAGAACAAATAAAATGTCATTGTCAGTCTTTGGGTTTGATTTAAAATTTTCTGTATGGAACACATAATTGAAATGGTATTTATATTTTAAATTATTTAAAATTACACTTGTAAGCAGTAACTCTGACTGTATCATTTAAAATTTAGTTTAATAAATTAATGTTTGTAAATTTATAATTTTTATTAAAATATTTGCAGTAGAATTCATATTGACGCTACAGCGCTAGTTATAAAAAACAAGTGAGTTTAAAACAAAACAATAATTTTTTACTTATTAATTATTATAAAATAATTTATAATTGAACCAATCAGGCGGCAGCCCCACTGCAGTCACCATCGACCATCGATGGTAGCAGGTGGTTGCAGTGCGACTGCGAGTTCAGAAGGGCATTCTAACCTATTAAAGCAAAATATGTCAAATTGAAATCTAACAACTTTTTAGCCAGCGGCGTAAAAGTACAATAAATTAAATGTACTTAAAAATAAATATATAACGAAACTAGAATTTGAAGAAACTTAGAAACATTTCTTTAAATGTTTCTAATTTAATTATGATAGATTTTACTTTAAATTTTTCTTTATTTGAAACCCTTTTTTTAAATAAAATTTTTTTTTAACTTAATACTTATTTAATTCTTATTATTTGATATGCATAAAAAGATTTGAATTTTTTTTCTTGTTATATTATTAAAATAATTAAAAAATTTAAAATTATATTCTCTACTTCATTCCAAATACCTTAGCACATCGTGAAATTCATAAAATCAGACTGAATGTTCTAGTACATTCTAAACCTTCTGAAATGAAATCTAAATTTAGAATCTAAGTTTAGAACATTGAGATATTTATGTTCAAATTATTAAACATACTACTACATATTATTTAAGTAGGTATAATTATTGCAGAATATTAAATTTTTAAAATAATTTATCAACTTATTGAAAGCTATCGGTCGGAATACAAGAATTATTTATTTTGAAATTGGAGAAAACTCAAAATCCGCAAAATATTATAATACGATCTAAGAAAGTGGGCAAACTTGCGAGAATTTGAAATCAAACAAATTTTAGAAGCTAAGGGTAAACTGGAAAAAAACAGTTAGAAATAGGATCACCAATGAGTTAAGATTGGGAAACTTCTTCTATATCAGCCTCAAGAATGAACTGAGCAATGTTTTTTTTGGACATCTCTCGGGAGGACGGAGGCTTTCCCGGGAGAATATTTAATTGACCCCCTTTCCCCAAAATCGAAGCAAAAGTAAAATTGAATAGTATTATTAAAACCGCCCGACGATATTTTACCGAATTATTTTTCAATTTTTGCCATTTTTTATTAAGAAAATATTATTATTCAGTCTGATAGCATATTTTTATATTTTAATGATTTTTAGTAATAATATTATTTTTACCAAATTATTAATTTGGTAATAATAAGGTTCCTATTTTACAAATTAATCTCATCATTTGTTAAAAATTAATGTATTCCTTAAATTTAAACTGCACTTTCTGGCGCGTAATTATTTTAAATCGAATTATTGTTGGTGAAGTCCTGACCTGTGTGGGAAGAACTTGTGTTTCGATATTTCGCTTTTGTGAGAACGAGCAGCAATATTTGCTGAATTTTTGATTGATAAATTTGATTTACAGCGGCCCTTCAACATGGTAAGAAATTTTGTAATACATTTTACAGGAACTTTTGAAATAAAAAAGTAATAATCATTATAACCTAAAAATTGTAACATTTCGTGATTTGACGTTTTAGTGTTATCGATAAGAACGTTTAAATATTTAATCAATATCGAATTTTGCGTGCAGTTTCTTTGCACCTTTAAATTATAGATAAAATTTAACGTTTATTTAGTTGCTATTCCGATATACAAGATCCAGTTCGATTTGTTCGCGTAATTACTTATGATGTCCACCTTAAATTCATACAACGTAAAATTTATACAAAATTATAATCATGTGTTGGAACATCATGTGGAATGTATCTTGAATTACCCTTTGGCTTTATACGAAGACAAGCAACTGTTGAGGGTATTTTGGAATGGATACACACTGTACAAGCAGAAACGATGGAATCATTTTGTAATTTCTGCAGGATGTGTCGCAGTTGGGTTAGCAGTTTCTATCCGAGTAAAAAATGTACAACCCTTCGTAATCTCACTTCTACCTTGTTCGGTGCCCATTTATAAATCGATAAATTGTTCCTATTCTGGTCGTCGCTATAAATCAAATTTTGAAGAACTGCTGCATTCCATGCTCCAAGGATTTATACTTCTCTGGGAAATAAGGGAGCACTTTCATAAATTTAAAGTGTTGGAAAAAGTCAGCAAAAATAACCGAAAATTTTCAAAGTTTGCTTTCAAAAAATTTGTATCGTGCCTGGATGAAGTCAAGTCAACAATATTAATTATAAGCAAATTGGTTCCGTTAATTGAAACTGATATTGAATATCGATTCGATAATTTAACCACTTTGCATGCATTTATAGCAGAAGATACTGTTCCCTTAAATCGAGACTTTCAAAAACTAATAGGAGATTACATTTTGTTTGTGTCATATTTTTTAAATTGTATTGGTATGTGTCTGTGTGAGCAATTATGGAGTGACGGTTCCTGCAATTTTAAAAACATTTTCGACACTATAATTCCCAAGGCTAATTTGTTTTTTAAGACTGCAATTAAAGAAATTAATTGTGAATTCAATGAAATCCTTACCATATTAAATACATTTATAGATAGAGGATCGGAAGGAAATTTTATTAGCAATAGTATGGATCCGAGTCCTTCGTCACAAAACGACATCAGTTACCCGAGTTTACATTGTACATCGGATGTTTTTGCACATATTGAAAAAATTACCAAGGAATCCTGTGAGCCATACACTTTCAAGACTAATTTTGCTAACTTCTTAAATTTGAGGAAGGAACGTAAAGCTAATCATAAGATAGATTTGTCCCATTTGAATTCAAAGGAAGATCAAATTTGTTATGAAAATATTTGGGGCTTGAAAGAATGCGAAGACAATATTTTGTCTATTGATGATCCTACAGATGCTAGTAAAGCTATTTTGCAAAATTTGCAATATTTGTTACTACCAGATGATGGAAATTGTAAACACGCTTGGGCAACTAAATTTTTGAATTCAAATTGCGATGATTGGTCAAGTTCCTCGACAATTACTACAGTCAACAATTTTCCTGATTCTTCGGCAATTGAAAATCATATGGTTAACAACGAAAACGTTGAGCGCGATTTGATACTTCCTTTTTCTTTGGAAGATACAAGTGCTGTTGCCGACTTTATCAGTAGACCACCCTTCGCAACCTGTTTCAACTCAAATCCTTGGGAAGTAACAGAGGTTACAGTAGAGAACGAAACCACAAGGCAACGATTGGAACGTATTACAAATGAAAGAAAATCTGAAAATATTAATGACATTCCATCACCAGTGCCAATTTTACCACCTCCGAGAGTATCATTGGAGGTTAATTCAAACAATGAAGATGATGAAAATTGGTTGGAAGACATGGAAATTTTTCAACAAGCTTATAGAGACTCGATTCTTGCTGAAAAATTAAACGAGGTATTTAATATTTACAAGTTTAAAAATGATATGAGGTTTTCTATTTCAGGTGCGAGAGAGATTTTAAGTTTGCTTTCGGGCAAAATTCATGATAAGCGCAAACAAATTTTGTTTCGATAGCGTTTGTGATTTTCAAGTGTATTTAGAACTTCAATAATTAACTTGATCAGTAGTTGTGCAAAAATAAAGACAAAAATTCAAAAAATGACTAAAGGCAACATAGGGATCGATTTTTTTGTAACTTTTGGCTATTTTGAAAATTCTTTTCATTTAAGTTAAAATTTCTTGTTATATTGTTTTTTTTGTTCCAGTTTCACTTTGGATTTAATATGTACCCTGATATGCCACGCCCTTTCAACACTACTTATTCATGCTATTCCGTAGCCATGCTTCCAGGGAATGAACGTCAAGACGTTGAACGTGGTGGAAAAAGTAACTTAATTTTTATTGTTTAAAATTTATAATATAATATTCAAACTCATTAAACACTATAATATTCTGTTTGCACATGGGAGTAAATTTTTAACAAAGTAATGAATCTTTTTAGTAATCATGCCACCGTCTGCATTGGAACAGCTAACGAGATTGAACATTAATTATCCGATGTTATTTAAAATAACAAATAAGAAGACTAATTGCAAAACTCATTGTGGAGTTTTGGAATTTGTGGCAGATGAAGGAAAAGTCTATTTACCTCTATGGGTAAGTAGAACAATGAAATTGTTGACAAATTTTTTTTAAACTTCTTAATTGCAGATGATGCAGAATCTTGTGTTAGAAGAAGGTAATTTAATTCAAATTGAAAGTGTTTCATTGCCAGTTGGAACTTTTGCCAAATTTCAACCTGTTTCTTCTGATTTTTTGGATATTAGCAATCCAAAGGCTGTATTAGAAAATTGTTTGCGAACTTTTGCTTGCTTAACAGCTGGTGATGTAATAGCAGTAACATATAACCAAAAAGTTTACGAGTTAAATGTTATGGAAACAAAACCTGGTGAAGCTATCAGTATTATCGAATGTGACATGAATGTAAGTTGAAGTTTTTGCTAATGCTTCATTTTAATAACGTAATATTTTTTTAGGTGGAATTTGCAGCTCCAGTTGGATACAAAGAGGAAGTGCGTTATAAACCCAAAGAAGAAGATGTGATTGTGGATCCTGCTGAATTAATGCCAGCAGCATCTGGTTTTGTACCATTTCGAGGCGATGGCAACCGTTTGGATGGTAAACCACGCAAAGATTCGGCTTCAACCAGTGCTGCTCCCGTTAAAGCTCCATATGTTAAAGGAATTCCTGATTACGATTGGGAATTTGGAACTCTTTCTTTCTCAAGGCATTTTGTTAAAACAGAGGAGAACAACGAAATAGTCGAGGAATTTAAACCGTTTCATGGAACAGGACATTCATTAAGATAGATATTTATTGTGAATTAAATTAATTGGTTTATTATTTGTTGGTCTCTGAATTATTTTTATTGTATTTTTTAAATAAATAAATTTTCGAGTTTTTCTCGTAATAATTTATACTAAGAAGGTTTAACTTGATTCTTCCATGACACTCTCAAAATATCAGAACTGGTTCACAATCAACTACCTGATTTTAATTATTTTGATTTTTATTCCAATATTGGAATTTTCTTATATTTTGATTAAAGTTGACTTGGAAAAAATTAAAATTTATGTTCTTCAATAAGTTTTTTTTCAAATATGATGGTTCGGCTTAGCACGGCAGAATGGTACTTTTAGACAATAAATACGAAATTTGGTTAGAAAACTGTTATTTCCTATTTGTACCACAAAATTTGATCACATTTCTTCTACACCATTGAAAAAATGTTTCTGCGATTAAAAAACAATAAAAAGTTACTTTTTAGCAGATAGAGGAGCTTCCCTATGGGGCCGTTCTGTCATCTTTTCTTCGACATTTTTGCTAAGAGTGCAGTTTACTGGTTTTTTTTTTACTTGCCAAATTTGCGAAATTTACATCGACCCCTCTCGAATGATGTAAACTAATCTACGCAGTTAATTCATAATAATTTTAATTGGATTACCAGTAAAAATATAAAGCCTTGTAAATAACATCGTGCAGTTTAAGATTTTAATAAAATTTCCCAGTCCAACGTGGGCAACGAGAGTGGCCGTCAAAACTATTTTGACAAATTTATTGTAATTGGGTATAGCTCATGTTCCAGAATCTATTTTGCTGAAGTATATTGTTGTTTATACAAAATGAGGAGATTCGTATACTTTTTTTACCCCAAAAATAGTTCTGAACCCGATAAAGAGATTTTAAGATTTCGAAATAAATAATAATTACTATTCTTAAAAATTTGATGTATAGCATAAGAAAAATTGCTGCCAATTCGTAATTTTCTTTAAAATGTTATATAATAAATATTATATTTATATTATTAGGTACATTATAAATTACAAAAATTATTTTGTTGTGTCTGGTTATATCAATAGATAATGTCTCAATTATAAAATAATTTTCTATGAAATAAACATAGGGAGCGGATGTACCTTCAACACAAATCTCTTCAGGGATCAGATATAGATTTACCAGTAAAATGGAATTATTGAAGCGATTGATTACGATATACAATTGAATATTATAAATATAACCGTTTTGTGATATCTAAGTTAATAATCATAAAAGCTATACCAAAGTGAGTGTTTAATATGAGTTCATCCCACATAATATACATTTTGACGTTAATTTTGTTAATTAAGAATTATTGTCTCTCGGTAAGATTAACTCTTAATTTATTATTGTTCTTATAATTTTATAAAACAGTTATTTTGAATCGTTATCGTAAATGCTACTTAGTAAATATGACAACAATAATATTTATAAGTACTATTGTAATTTAGTAGTCGAAACACTTTAGCATCAGGCAATAAATTTATTGTCCTCTACATCAAAGAATTAAATTTCAATATAAAATCATATTAAATCATTCAGGCTGGTTATTGTTAATTCAAAATGAAGAGACCCATATTTTTTTACCCAAAAAATGTTCTTTCGCCCAATAGCGGCATTTTAAGCACTTTAAGAAATAAAAATGCTATTTACGAAAATTCGATGTTGACCAGAAGAAAAATTGCTGCCAATTCGGTAATTTAGTATAGCTTTCGGATTGATGATTATTTCTCTTGCGTGGAATACCTCACTCGAATTTTCAAAATATAAAAATTCAAAAAATTTCTAAAAAAATCAAAAATATTCCAATTTTTGGATTTTTCTTATGCTACACACCGAATTTTTGTGAATAACATTCTTTATTTTGGAATCTTAAAATGCCGTCATGGGGCAGCAATAACATTTTTGGGATAAAATTTGTTTTGCATAAAATTTAATTTCAATATATATAATTTCTTAAATTGAATAATTTTAAAATTATTTTTTGAAATATCTCAGTTCTTACTGCAGAATTGCAAAGTTGTCAAATGCAAATAATTAAATGTGCTAAAATGCAAAGAAATTTAATAAAATAACAAAGAAAATAAATAAAAAACAAATAACTATCTTACTAATACCATAGCTTAAAATATTGTAGTTATCTTTTGTTTTCTTCAAACTCTTTTAAAAATAAATTCTATAACAATTAATTAGTTTAACTGTATTAGTAAATTCAAAATAAATTAAACTCAATTAAATTAAACTTTTTCACAGGATTAACTAATTATTAAGGGGGAGGAGTAAATTAAAGTTTAGCAGAATCTACAAAATCGTGAATTTTAATGTGAATTTTAAAAATTCACATTTTATTAGGTGATAAAAATTTCTCGAAATTAACTAATCTACTTATTTACACACAAAACGTTTCTTTTTTGAATATGGAAGTGAGCACATCCAGTTTTTCACAAAATGGACTTGCCTACTTATTCACGGTTGTTACAGATTATATTAAGCTTGATTTATATAAAAAATTTTATTAAACAATTTTAAAAAATTTACCAAGTTATGAGTTTTGACTTAAAGAATAAATAAAAATTCGCCCCCCCCCATTGTTCCAATGATTTTTTTCTTATTTTCCTTTTCCGTTTCCTTATTTTCTTTTTTAATCGTTGGGGTAATGTTGTTTCTGTAGCGTCTGGCGGTGATGTTTTTACTCCCGTTGTTCCTGTACATATCGCTCCTTCAAATTTTCCATCCATCTTTTGCTTCAAATTACTCTCTATATTTTGAACTTCGCTGGTCATTGTTTTCTCCTCGATGTTAGTACCAATTTCCATGTTTGGAAACTCTTCTACTACCTCCGATTCTTCTTCAATTTCACTGGTTACTTCCAAACTGCTTCCCATATTTTTTGAAAGTTCTTGCAAATCTACTTTGGCCAACTTTCTTGTTCCAAGAGTTTCCACTAAGAAAAAAGGTCCTTTCCTGACTTCCGTCTCAGTCTCAATTTCTTCAATTTTTTTTTATTTCCTGATGTTGAAATGGTTTTGAAAATTTGATCCAAATGCCTATTCCAAAATTTCTGGTATCCGGGTACTTTTGCATAAATACCTTCTGCTACCTGAAACTTTTTCAATTTTTGCTCTGGTCCATTTTATTTTGTTGCCAAATCTGTAGTCTCTTACGTAATCTTCATCCCCCATAACAAAAAAGTTTTGTCTACTTTTCTTGACGACAACTTTGTTTTCCTGATCTTGGTTTGTAAAATTTGGTCTTAACCTATCGAACCTTGTTCTAAGTTCCCTCTGAAACATTCTAGATGCTGGAGTAGATTTTGTCGTACAAGCTATAATTTCCTGGTTTGTAATTCTCCTATTTCTAGGGTCTTGTAAAGCCTTTTGCAATGCCGTTTTCACTGATTTCACGGTATTCTCGGCCGCACCATTTGAAGCTGGATGATATGGTGGACTCAAACTATGTCTGATACCGTTTGCTTTACAGAACAATTCAAAATCTTCGGATGGAAATTGTGGTCCATTGTCTGAAATAATCTGTTATCCCAAAACTTGAAAAAATTACCCTTAAAACTTCAATAGTGTTTTGCTGTTGTTTGTTTCATTTCCACTAAAATTAGATACATTTTTCCTTGTACGGGGCCAAAAAAATCAATAGGTACCCTTTCGAAAACTTCAGAAGTATCATTAAAACGCAATACCGCTGCCTGTGGTGGACTTGCTCTATTTTGGTTGCATACTTCGCATAATTTTGCAACTCTCTCTATATCTGCATCTAAGTTTGTCCACCAGAAATACGGCTTGCGTTGCTTTTCAGTTTTACGATTCCACTATGTTCCTCTAGCAACTGTTGCCTGAATTTGCTAGGTATTATCACTTTGTGTCCCCACATATAACTATATTTTTTTCTACCGTTAATTCATCTTTACGACTTAAATATGGTGCAAATTTGGGGTCTTTTCTTAATGAGCGGTCCTTTCAACCATCTTTAATTTCCATCAAAACTTTAAACAATATTTCATCTGCCTTTACTGCGTCTTGTATCATGCTTGCTGTAACCAAGGTTTGACTATTTTCTTCGACAAAATTTAAATATGTGTAGTGATCTTCCTCTCCAAAATCTTCCTTAATTGGTAATCTGGACAAGCAATCGGCATTCGCATTATCATTGTAGGGATTTCTTTCTTACTTCCGAATAAATATACCAAAGGCTTGTGGTCGGTCGTTAATACGAATTTGTGTCTCACTAAATATTGAGAAAACTTCTTTACCGAGAAGAAAATTGCTAATAGGCCTCTTTGTCCAACATGGAATAGCTTTTTTCACTGCTGTTTAAAGTTCTTGACACGTAACAAATTGGTTTCTCTGTGCCATCTTCAAAAATGTGTGATAATACACCGGCCACTCCATACGAACTAGCGTTGCAACTAACTTTCAAGGGTTCAACCTTTTCAAAAGACTTTTGACATTCGTTATTCCATCGGATTTTCTCATTTTTTTTTACCATCTTTTAGTAATTCATATAAAGGGCTCAATATCAAATCTAGCTCAGGAAAGCGGGAATGTCCTTTGGGCAGTGGGACAGTCCTGGGGGCTTTCCCCTAGGATCACCCTATGGCTCTACACTGTTATCGTCAGACCCATGTTCTGTTACGGAGCGCTTGTCTGGTGGCCCAGAACCAGGCAGGTGACAACAGCAGCCTCCTTGCACCGGCTCCAGAGAGTAATCTGTCTGGCCGTAACTGGGGCGATGCGAACAGCTCCAACTGCGGCGCTGGAGACTCTTCTCTGCATCCCTCCACTTGACCTTCATGTGCAGGAAATGGCGGTCAGGGCTGCTCTCAGACTACGCGGCTGGCAGCTATGGAAAGACAGGCGGAAAACTGTGGGGCACATGCGGATTCTAGAGGACTACTCTGCAAGAGTACCTCTTCTGCGCCTTGAGCCCGACAGAATTCAACCTAAATACATATTCAACAGGAAATATAACATCCTGCTGGAACCAACAGAAACCTACGATTACGACATATGTCTGTTTTCGGATGGGTCCAAAAACAATGTTAGCTCAGGTGCAGGAATATTTTCCGCTGAGCTTGAGACAAACATGAGCATACCGCTGGGCAAGTATACCTCGGTCTTCCAGGCTGAACTTATGGGCATACTGCACTGCGCAAGAATAATTAAGGACAAATGCATCCGCAACAAAAATATACGAATATCTACAGACAGTAGAGCTGCTCTTGTGGCACTTAGGAGCCACAGGGTCACCTCAGGTCTGCTGCTCGAATGTATGCAGACACTGAATGAGATATCAACTCCAAACAATGACCTTACCCTTCACTGGGTTAAAGGACACCAAGGAAACGAGGGTAACGAAAGAGCAGATTCGCTGGCGAAAAACGGTTCGAACAGCCTTCCTTGCGGCCCCGAACCGATGATCGCACCATCTATAAAAATCTTTGATACTCTCCTAAAACAACATATCCTAAATCTGCACTGCCGCAGATGGGAAAAAGGGACTGAATGCAGACAAGCAAGGGCGGCCATAAAAGCACCCTCAAGGAAGCTTTCCTAATACTATCTGAAATTATCCAGAGTCAATCTACGGGCAATTGCAGGGATATTAACTGGACACTGCAGATTAAACAAACATCTAAACACATTGGGCATCGTAGATAGCCCAGTGTGCCGAGGATGCAACGAAGCAGATGAAACAGCTGAACATGTGCTCTGTCACTGCCTAGCTTTATCGTCAAAAAGAGATTCCATGTTGGGGGACTTCTGGCCCAGCATGGCCAGAATCAGCGAAACCCCGCCCGCCAGGATTCTTGAGTTCATCATCCGGTTGGGGTGGCTTGAGGAATGATGGGACGGGGTCGCTGCAACGGAGGTAGTACAATGGGCCCGATTAAGTGGCCTAAGTGCGTGCGAGGTGTAAACCTTGCCCTCCATACCATAATCCAGAATCCAGGGCTCAATAGTTCTGTAATATTATTTATAAAACTTGAATAGTAATTTACCATTCCTAGAAATGACTTAAGTTCGGTGAATGTTGTTGGCACCTTACAATTTGAAATAGCGTGTACCTTTGCTGGGTCTTTTCTTAATCCTTTTTATCGATTACGTGGCCCAAATATTTGATTTCCTTTTGGAAGAAACTACATTTTTCCTTTTTCAATTTAAAACCTGCATCCGATAGTCGACATAAAACCAAGTTTTTTTCAACTTCCTGTGATTACAATGTCGTCTATTAGCACCCCTGTATTCTCGATTCCCCGCAACGTCTTCTCTATTATTCTCTGGAAAATCGAACATGCTGGTTTAGTTCCAAAAGGCAAACGTTCCATCTTATAAATGCCCTTATGTGTACTCCAAGCCAGTAAAAACTTGGATGATTCATCTTACTCCAACTGGTTGTATGTATGACTTAAATCCACTTTTGAAAATTTTTCTCCCCCTTGTAGTATCGCAAACAATTCTTGTATATTAGGTAATGGGTATTTGTCGTCGTTTAACACTGGATTAACCGTTACTTTATAATCCGCACACAAACGAATAGATCCATAAGTTTTTAAAACCGGGACCAATGGTGTTCCCCACTGGGCTCTGTTATTTGGAGTTATTACTTTTCCTTCCTCTAGTCTTTCCAGTTTTTTATCCACTTTCTCCTTGTACGCAAATGGCAAAGATCTTGGTTTAAAAATTTTTGGTATTTCTTCCTTAACAGTTAATAACTTGATTTTTTCATATTTATACAACTCCAACTTATCTTCAAACAATTATATTTGTTGCAAAGATCTTCTGAATTTGAACAAGAATTGTTACTTAATATGTTATTAACTCTTTCGATTCCTAAAATGCTCTTCAATTTCAGATCCTCTCGAAAAATCATTAATAAATCTCTTCCTAATAACGGAGGGGCATTGTTTCCCTTAATTACTAAAATATCCACATCTCTGTTTAGATTTTAATCGTTCACTTTAGTTGCTCGTCCATTGTACACCTTGTTAACATAGTATGAGTCCCTGTTTACATTTTTGTGAAATGTCTTTGAAGAAGCTTCCTTTTTTAATGCCAGGTTGTATATTTCTTCGACATTAGCTATTCCTGCATCTTATTCACAGATTTTGTAAAAAATGTCACCGCTTTGCAACCCCACCACAAACTTGTCCATCAACGACTGACTTAAAAATGTCCCAAATTTGCAATTTACTGCCAATTTTTTAATTCTAGCATACCATTCTGCTATGCTTTCTCCTTCTTCTTGCTTTGCTTCATAAAACTTCGGACGTTCATTAAAACTTGAAGTCTTCACACAAAAATGCTTTTCTAATATGTTCCATAGTTTCACTAAAGTCTTTTTATCGGGTTCCATTGGATCACACAAATCATACAATGTTTCGTAAACTGATGTTTCTAAACATGTTAACACAATTGCAATTTTTTTCTCTTCTTTTATTTCTTTAGTTGAAACTTGTAAGAAATGCGACGCCGGCCATTAGCAAAGGACGCTACATGCTTTCACTAAAGTTTGTTCGAATACATTATACTGTAAAAACAAGCAAACATTTTTTTATTAATTTTCTACAGTGTATGCTTAGAACATAATAAAATTTTAAAACTTACTCAAGTTTTTTAATAAATGCATGTTTTCAAAACTTTACTGTTTGCGGTAATCTTATAGAAATTTATCTTTATGATTGATATTTTGCAACCATAAAGAACTACGAAAACTAAGAGACGTTTGGTATACCGTCCCTTAGTTAGTTGGGACCGAATAGATTTATTAATTGTGAAAATTAATAGTGTAAAGTTTTGTGTTATTGTATTAATAAAGTGAATTACCCCAATGAATCATATTATGGCGTTCTTAAGCCCAAACAATAGCGAACTGAAGGTTCAATAATATAATGTTTTTAGTTACTAGCCTTTTAATGTATAGACACTTGCATAAACACAAATAACTTTATAAAAATTTTGAATTAATTTTTATTAATTAAGAATTAAAGTGTTTAAAACCAAAACCAAGTTAAATTTAGTCAAGGTCTCAAAACGTCCTATCTACGTCTTTTTAAAACTGTGAAAACCTCGTAAGTTCAAATTTGGCAAAAAATTTGTTATTGGTGTAATTCTTTGAGATACAAGGTTTTAAACTATATTTTCAAAAACATTGTTTTTGTCATATTTGGACTTACGAGGTTTTCACTAGACACTGACGATATATCAAATTCTGAACCTCGTCCCAAAAATACTAGATTTCGTCTTTTTTGATTTTGCGGCTGAAAATTTTGTGGGTCATTTAAAATAAAATTCCAAACGTGTGGTTGCAAAATATATTCAAATATTTATATAAGTACTTAATAGTCGCCGTATAAATTAGAGTTAAAATAGCCAAATTGGAAAAATAAATGATAAAGTTTTAAAAATTTAAGTACAGACTCCTAATAGACAAACAAATACAGACCCGAAGAGTTCCCACCTGTTTAGAGGGAGCTTCATTCCCATTTGCTTTAAAAACCAACCTTAAACATGACATGGCGCTAGTTTTCCTCCTTTTTTTTTTACAAATGTAAAGGGTATAAAATGTTCTCTATAGAATTCCACATCATATTTCTATTATGTTCTACAGCCCTTTTGCTTAGCTCTAGCCCAAATCTATCCAATCGAAAAACTGAAGGTTTACCATACGAAGAAACAAATATCTTCAATACGCCAAAATCGATTCATTTTTGCCTTTACTTTACTAACAGTTCTCAACTTTAGGCGTTATTTGGTAGATTTGGGCTAGATTTAGACAAAAGGGCTATAGGATACTATATATGACGTAGAATTTTATACCCTTTACGTTTATCTCGCAAGAGCGATGGTTTTTGAGAAAAGAGAAGAAAACTAGCGCCAGGTTAGGTTTAAGGTAATAATCAAAATTTTGCTAAATATTTTTGAAAAATAAAACAAGTATTGTGTGTTTAATAATATTTGTTTCAAAAGGTATAGTAATAATAATAATACATCTTTATTAGCAAAAGCTATTTAAAACCTACTTACAACATAATTCAATCAACATAATGTACCTACCACATATTAACAACAGAAAAGATACTGGTACACAATCTCAATAATTTTCCATCTTCACTGGACGAAAGAACACATTATATCTTACCTTTTTGTTTTTTATCATTCAGATATGATAATAAAAACCAGTCACAAACTTTCCCATCAAAATAAAATTTTGAAATCAATTCAAGAAAATAAAATTTTTTAAAACATGAAAAATTAAATTTAAATTACTAAAGTATTTAATTTCTAAATAGAGGAATGGAGTTAATATTAGAGAGAGAGGTACTATTTGCAAAAAAGGATAATCAGTATTATTCAGAATTCAGGAGTGATGATGAAATCAGATAGCGAAATATCCGGGATCCAAATGTCCGGTCATCAGCAATAACTAACTATTTTATTTTATATTTTATGTTTTTATATTTATAAAGCTATTTGGTCTCACTCACACATTGATTCATCAAATTTCATAGTCCAAACCGTCGCTTCGGTCGGTGCTAAAAAGCTGAAATTTGGAGTTCACTTAGAATATAGCTAAAGTATTTCGTTTAACGAGGGGGCCCGTATTTTGGACTTTTCATTTTTGGATTCATTTTGTTCTTTTCAACTTTTTGAGTTTCTATAAGATAAATTCAGGGTTTTAAGGTGCTTTTTGGTTAGAAAAGTACACATTAAAACTCAAAATATATGAACAAAACGGCCGGTCCTAGATTGTCGATATTTTGTAGGTACGTGGGGTAGATCTCGCTTTTTTTTCTCTCGTTTATCTTCTTTTGCTTGCAACTCAGTTATTCTTACAAATATTCCAACATATTCCCGAAATTTAAACTAGTAAGTTATCGCAATAATTTTTTTGCTTTCAGTGTGGAATTTAGTTTTCCACATTTTATACCATTAATTTCAATAAAGAACTAAGTAAGTTTTTAAAAGTAAAATAACTTATTGTTTCCAACTTTAAATCTGCCTTTACAATATCGACTGCTAAATGTTTCACTGAATGTATATTATACACCATTTCACAAAGTCCATATAGATTTTCAAAGTTAAGACAAAATTTTTCAATTAGTTTAATCAATATTGAGTGAAGGTTGGCGGATAATATCGGCAATCAATATTGGCCCAACATTGCACCAATCCACAGCCAATATTGGGGTTATATTCATCAGCTATATTGGCGCTATATTAGAAAACAATATTGAACCAATATTGGCTAAATCTTTAGCAACAATATTCTATATTGGTGCAATATTGGACCAATATTTAACCAAAATTGCGTGCTAAATGGGAATATAGCTAGTAAAAAAGGAAAAGTTTAAGCACAGGCACACATAGCAATTATCAATCGAAACATTTTGCACGTTCGCTTCCGTATCTCACCTTTTATCCTGCAAGTCGAGGCTCGCGGTTTCCGAGGGATATGCAGCCGCAGGCCGCCCGGGAACCTAAAGGCGATATCTTGCCTCGCAGAGCTAGCCTTTTCTGGCTAGTTTCTAATAATAATATAACGGGGGGTATTATTATTTTCATTTGTTGAGATACTTACTGAATATAATATCGAATGCAACCAAGATCACAGCGCTTGCTCCATTATTATTGGTGATTTCAACTTTGACTTATTGAAGGATGTGTACTACTCAAATAGAATTAAGAAATGTGTTTACAAGTCGGGACTTAAACAGAATGAGTCGGAACCAACTAGAATTAGGGAAGACAGTGCAACGTTAATCGATTATATTATCACAAATGATCCTAAACTGAAACATCGTGTGAACAATAACAATATTAGTGATCATTCAATAATAACGGTTTATCCGAATTCTCATCACATTAAAGATAAGGAAATGGTGTAAGAAAACATTTATGGGGTATTTTGATGCATCTGTTTTCCAATCGATGCTCTTGGAGAGTGGCTGAAGTTATGTGTGGAAATACACAAACTCGATATAGCAAATGACTTGATTGAGAATTTAGTGAGTGCTTTAAATTTGTTGTGTAAAAACAGTTTACGTTGATGTCATTATTTTTACCATTGTTTATCAATATCAGCATCAAGAACAGGATGTTTGCTTCGAGTTTGGTACCGGAAAAACTTAAGATACATATCTTGCGTGGAAATAGGTGACAATAGGTCTTCCTATGTTCCACGCTTTTACTGGGTGCGATGTAACATATGAATTTTTTGATAATGGAAAAAGAATGTGTTGGGATACATGGGAAGCTTTTCCAGAAATCATAAATAAGTTCAAGGAACTTTATTCTAAACCACCCAGCGAAGATAAATAATCAAATAATAGTTAAAACATATATTTTTGAATTTCATTGTATGAAATGATAGAAAAAATTATAATCTTTAATTTTCTACAAATTTTCTCAAAAATTTTTTTTTTTGAGATTTTGCTCAGTAATTTTGAAAATTCCAAATATTGAAAATTGGAATGTTTTTATAGATTTTTGCTCTTTTGCGACAGAAATAGTTTCTATCTTCAAAATCAATGCCATGATGTAAGGTTTTGCTCAAAATATAGATGTTTAAACGTCGCTCAATAATTTTAAATAGAAATTTAAAAGAATATGTAATTATTACTTTGAATTAATTTTTGTACATATTTTTATAACTAAAAAACCTATTAATTGAATTAAAAGAGAAAAAGACTTATGTTTTCTATGTCTCAGGTTCTATTTTTAAAAGATAGTACACGGAAACATTCAAAATTCTTGGAGAAGTTTAAAAATCTATATTTCGGGGTAAAATTTGCAACATACAAATAGGAACTATTGCTATTAAGAGAAGGAAAAAATTTATGAAAAAAATTCTTGGAATTTTGAAATTTTCAAAATTCGTGAGCAACTCTTAAAATGTTTTTATCGAGTCGATTTTTGGAGAGGGTTTTTAAAACGTGTAAAACTAACAAATTTTCGTACGAGACACGAAGACAAAAAATAGTCGGTTTTTGCCCGATTCTAATCTATTATTATATAGATGGAACCGATAGAACAAATTATTATTTTGCGGAAGCCTGTCATCAGAACATGCAAAAAGGTTTTGGTACAGCTATTGCTCATACTCATTTGTTCATGATTTTAAATAAAGTACAACAAATTCAAAAAACTTTTGATGTAGATTACTAAAGAATTATTACCGGTCATGAATATACTCGAAAATGATTGGTATGAACAGCTAATGAAAAAATTTTGAATGAGCTCCTCACAAAATGTTATACTCGTAGAATATCTTTGGGGTTTATCATAAAATTGGATTAAAAATTATTAATACTTTTAATGTACAACAATCAATCAGAAGTAGGTATCTATTAAATAAAATTATTGAATAATAATATTAAAATAAATAAAAATTTATATTCATTTTATTTGTATTATTAAAGTTCAAGACATTAGCGAAAAACTGTAGGTTTGAAGAAAACTGGATATGCTCAGAGTTAAAATTGTTTCGTATTCAAAAGATAAAGAAGCACGAAATGGACTGATAGGAGATATTTCTCTTGAAGAAGCAACTACAACATTCAAGATGGCAGAAATTCAGAGAATCCAATTGAACCAAATGAATAGCAGTCATCAAGAATAAAGAAAACAGAACAACGTATGATAAAGTACAAATACAATTTTAAGAATAACTTTATGGTAGCTTTAAACAAAATTATAATTATCATTATAAAAAATTTAAACAAATATTTTAATGATGATAAAGTTAAAACTTTTGGACAACAATCCAAATATAAAAATAAATGCACATTATTGAGGGAAAGTTCATGGCAATAACGTATGAGTCTAAAGTAGCTGGATAGAATTCAAACTATAATAAAAAAAATTGGAAATAATTGTAAATTTTCTTCAATTTGTTTAACTTTACTTTTAACACTTTCCAACATACGCCGGAGCATTTTTAAATAATTATTTTTGGCACAGGATTTAATCTGTTTTTTAAATTGATCTGCTGATATTATTTCCCAACCATTAGTATGAACTAATTGTGAATTTGTGATAAAATTGACTATAAAAGTTTTTATAATAATTGAAATAATTGAACTACAGGTACCGTGAATGAAAAACTGAACGAATTCAAATTCAAATTTCACCAATAACAGTTACTTTTTAAACAAAATTCAAAGTACGCCAAAGAGTACGTGATATAAATTGATCGATGTCAATTTTGTTTTTTTCTAATGTCAGTTACAACCATGGTGTTAACTAAAGAGCAACAAGTAATGATTTTTAAGCTTTTAGAGCAACAGTGCAGTTTTACGGTGATACAAAAAAGATGTCAAGATCAAAATTTTTTTGTTTCGAAGGGTACACTCTCTAGCTACAAAAAAAATGGAATTCCAGTTCATAAAACCAAAATTCGGAAGAAAGGCAGCGGCAAAACGCCAACTCTGACAAATCGTCAATTATCGAGTTTAAAGAAAATTGCTTTAAAAACGAATCCCCCGACGCTAGAACATATGGCAAATCATTTTAGTACATCGGAGTATATCATTCGGTATAATTTAGATAAAAAATTAAACCTCAAATTAATGAAGAAGCCAAAAAAACATCATATTTCCGAAGAAACAATTATGAAAAGGCATCAACGCTCTCTAGGATTATATCACTTACTAAATTGTAATAAATGGCAAAAATACATTACTGTTGATGAAGCATGGTTTCATCTAACAAATGCTGATGGCCAACGAAAAGTTCAGTACTTGCGTCGCGAGCAGTCAGCAAAAGAATTAAACGTATTTGCAAAACAGTCTCATCCGAAGGGAGTTATGGTGTTCATGGGAATATCGAATTTTGGAACTACAATGCCAATTTTTGTTGAGCCTGGAGCTAAAATTAACTCGGAATATTATATTAAGAATTGTTTAAAACCACTTTTGATTGATGCAAAGAGATTATATCCTGCTGGTGATTGGAAATTACACCAAGACTCCGCACCAGCGCACGCTTCAAAGAAGACGTTGAATTTTCTTGAAGAGAAAGGCGTATCTTTTATTCATCCGGATATATGGACACCATCATCACCGGACCTTTCACCCTGTGATTATTTTTTGTGGGGATATTTAAAATCGCAGTTACATAAATCAAAAGTTAAAACCATAGATCAGCTTAAAAAACTAATAAAACGTGAGATAGCAAACATTCCTCTAGAAATGATACAAAGAGCGCTAAAATCGTGGTCAAAACGTTGTCTTCAAGTGTATAAGAATCAAGGACAACATATTAAATAAAATCATTAAAAAAAAACAAAAATAAATGTAACTTATTTGATTTCAAAATCGTTCAGTTTTTCATTCACGGTACCTGTAGTTGCTGGAATATTTGGCAGTTTTGCATTATTTTGGAAAGACAGAGTATTTTGGTTATACCTTATATATAGCCATCTTAGCGTGTTTTGAGTAATGACAAGACGCAAGATCCGGCCAAAAGATGATTTTACCATCTTTATGACTTTTATTTACAAAATTACTAATTTTTGGTAAACATTTTATTATATAAGTGTCTGTAATACCAGCTTGAGTTTACACAAAAAACTTAAAATGCCTTTCACTCATATTGCGCATCATGCCAATACCTTTGCTTCAAATTTTGATTTCTTTATCTATTTTACACTAAGTATCAGGAATAATACTTTTTTCGGTAGTACAAAATCCTTTATTCGTAACATCACAACTGTTCTCAAAAGTAAAGTACTTTTCATATCGTCCATAGAATGATCCTTTATCAATTGTTAAAAAATGTTGTTGGAAAAGACGGAACGTTCCAGACATTTCCGTTAAATGTTTACTTGTATATCTTGGTTTAACGTTTCTTTTGTACCTTTTTATATTTAATTTTTTGAAATTTCGTCAAATATTTTTTGTGAAACTTTAAATTTTCTTAATATTTTTATGCGAGTACTCACTTCAATTTTGTTTAAAACGCTTTCGTCAAGGAACTTAAGCGAGGGTTTTTCATTTTTTATCCTGCTTGCCAAGCATATTATCAAAAAGGTGTTTTCGGAAAAAATTCTGTTCGCACATTTTTATTATGAAAATTCAAACGAAATTGATTATTTTGGATATTAAACAAATGAAAGAAGGAACAGTAAAAAAATGAGAAGGATTAACAGATTATAAGTAATGTTTTGATGTGATTGTGTTGAAATTTGTCCTACTAAGAAAAAAGAAACTAATCGTTATGAAAATGAATATTACTGTGAAAAGGTTCATTCTATAAATTCGATAAAATGGCTTGAAAGTATTTTAGATTTTTCGAAAAATTATAAGCAATACAAATAAAATTATTGAGATAGAAAAATATATTTCTAGATTAGAGCCATACCATAAATCGTAAATAAAGACAATAAGTCGAGTTAAACTATAAATGGTGTTGACTTTTTTGAGCATTTTATTATAGTTAAAGATTATTTTAATGCGATTCTTTAACTGATTGGGTGCATAATTCTTGGTTTAATACCAATAAAAAAGAACACAGTACATCGTGTTTAATTAAAATTTGATAACGAAATTAGTTAAAATAATTATAAAGATATTTTTGAAAGTATTGGATGACCAACATCAAAATCGCAAAATAATATTCTTATATAAAATTAAAAAGAGTAAAAGTGAAAACTGATTTGAAGAGATTGTCCGAATATAAAATTATTGAAAAATAGAACAATCTACTTTATGCGGGTTAATGAAATGGTAATTATTGAAAAATCTAATGGCCAATTTAGAATTTGTTTAGATCTTCAAAATTGAAATTAAACAATATTGTTAAACAATATTATTCCATATTCCATTCCAACGTTAGTGATGTACAGGTAAAGCAAAATATTTTTCCAAGTTGGATTTAAAAAAATAGATTTTGGCAAATTACCCTTGGAGATTACCCTTTGATTTGTCAGTATCATCGGAGGTTTTTATGAAATTCACTGAAAATATATTTAAATATATATCAAAAAATGTGTTTATTTATGTGATAACTTTAATTTTTTTTTGAGTCTTTAGGAGCCATCATAAAGCGTTAATAAAAATCTTAGAACGTGCAAGGAGTTTACTCCGAAGAAATTCCAATTTCTTGTTATTTATATTAAATTTTTATCTCACATTTTTTGTGATGGCACTGTAAAACCTGCTAATGAAAAGATTTAAAGCAATAGTTAATTATTGTGAGGTACCAAAGAATAACATCAATATTCAAATAATTTTGTTAACTAGTTAAGAGAATACATTCTGAATTTATCTGAATTGTCTAAGCCTTCACGAGATACAGTTACTCATAAAAGTAGGTTAACATGCAAGGAAATTTGAAAAAACATCATAATAAAGTCTGAAAATCAACACAAAACTTTTTTTTTAATTTGCAACTCATACATGTACCTTAATACCTGGAGATATAACGTAAAATCAGCATTTTTTTGGCGTCAAAACTATTGCATCAGTTATGCAATAATTATGCAATTCGTAAATTATGCATTTTCGAGTTCCATGCCCTCCGGGGAATGTTTTCAATGAGTTTTGACAAGCGCAACTACGGCAAATCTCGGATTTGTAATTTTCGAAAAGCTACTGGATATTCCGCAAATTTTATTATTTATATTTACTATATGGACCATTACCTACCACCCAGTGCAAAAATTTCAGCGAAATTCAAAAGCGTAGAACATCGAAGGTCTCCGAAAAGAGATTATTGATTTGGGGGTGTATTTTGGTATTAGTAGGAAGAGTCAATGCTGAGGTATATTTAAATCTTTAAATCAAGTAATAATTATACCAGAAGATAAACGTCTAATTGGTAAAGGATTTATTCTGCAGCAGGACAATGCTCCTATACACAGCGCCAAAATGATCACCAATTACCTTAAAGATACCAATATTAATGTTATGGAGTGACCCATCTGCAGTGTAGCCCTTTATCCTATATGTAGTATATGTATTTCTATATATGTAGTATAAATGTATGTACCTACAATTTGTATCCGGAAAGTTAAATTTCAGAACTTAGATCTAGATGTAAATGATGTAATGAGAAGTCCGTCGCGTCGTAGAAATACGAAATTTTGTGAGAGAGTGTGTTGTTCGCATTATTATGGCAGTTGAGGGCGTAAAATATAAATATAACAATTACATTTTGAGGATCATATAAAATTACACGTAAAATAGACAAAAAACTGAGAGAGTGTATTTGATTGGTCGTTACCATAAGGTTTTCCCCGCCCACGGCGTGTTTTTCTTTTATACAAATAGTTTTGGGCAAAGCACTCGAAAATGGCGGTATCTTTGAGTCGTTTCTGTTATTCGAAACATCCCTGACGCGGCCCCAACTCGAAAATTACAGATTTACAAAGACGGGATCTCTCAGTAGCTCAAATCATTAAAAAAATCTCTGAAATGACCAGATCTCGAAAATTACTAATCTGCAATAATTAAGGAAACTAAAATAATATTAATTATGTTTTTAATAAGTTTAGGAAGACGTCAAAGTATTGATGAAAATAAGATGTTGCTTTAATTGAATTATGAGAAATTAGAAACGAATACATTTTATAAATAATACATTCGTCGCGCCGCCAAATACTCGCTGAATGGTTCATCTTCCTTCGAAGACCTCAACTTAAATTTTCTTCTAAGTTTTAAGTTATTCCGTTTATGGTTGAACATCGAACGTTTCTCAGAATAATTCTTTAATCGGAATATCGAGGTACTCTGATCATAAATTAAACCATTCCTGTGTTTTGTCCCTCAGTCAGTGTTAGCAGGTTACACATTTTTTATTTATATAAGTTGTTATTCGAAGACCAGATACATAATGTGAAGAGTACTTAGTAAACCATTTTGCAAAATGCAGTATTTTGTCAAACATTGCAACTATTTGCGTCTATCACAATTACAATAAAGACATAAGTGGAGCTTCCATCAGCAAATTTGGTTGATTCTCTGGTGGTGATTCGAAATGACAATTTACCACCATGCAATTTTCCATTTCTTTTATAAACGTGCGATAACAACAATGTGTTTCAGAGTGTTCAAGTTAATAAAGTCAATAAAAATCAATCGAAAATAAATCCACAAAAAACAGTTCATTCCATCGCAAACAGTCAGGTACCAATTAATATCCTTATTAATCCTTTGTTTAAGTTGTAAGTTTTTCGCAATAATAGATTTCACTTGTTTCTTCCATGTTTTGTAATTTTCACGCAACTAATGCCATCATAGTTTTCATTACGTACCCCAAGCTGGAATGACCACTTCGGAAAAAAAGCAACGAAATCGGGAATGCGGCAACAAATTAGCAACAAAATAGCAACAAATTATGGTATTTATGAAATATTTTTCCAATAATCCGTTCAATAATTACCAACGTGGTTTTGCTAGCTTGATCTCAAGCTGGCAGCGCCACCGATTCCGGCGAAACGGGTGGGGTGGTGCAACAAAATCGGGAATGCGGCAACAAATTAGCAACAAAAGAGCACTAAATCCCTGACATAGTCCGAATTTTTTTTTCCGAAGTGGTCATTCCAGCTTGGGGTACGTGTTTTCATTGTGGTTGTGGAGTTCCTTTCACGTTCCCGTCGGATCATTTGCCATTTGCCGGTAAAATAGCTCTGCTTTGAGCCCTGTCCTGTTTAACCAATTTTCGTCGTGAAATTTCCTTCAATTCAATAAGTTTGCAGTCACTAACTGTTTCATTTATTCTTGAATAACAATATATTAAATATTATTTGGCTGTTTCAATCCCGTACCTAGCTCCCAATTGTAAGATGTTTAACATTTAGTGAAATTTGAAATTTGAGAATTTATTTTGGAAAATTTTTATTTTGTATGAACTACAAAACTTCGCATTGGTATTATACGTACAATGTTGATCTTCATGCATGCACGGTTGTGATTTCTGGAACTGCAATCGCTGAATTAACCCGAAATTTAAAATATGTATTATTATGTTCTGAAAACTAGTTGAAAAAATGTACCTATATGTGCAAATTGCTGCTGATTTTGTTTTTTTCACAAACGAACGAGCTACTGGTGAATTCTGACTCGATTCAATGTAGTAAACTTATTTCAGCTTTGGTAGAGATACATTCTATCTCTAAAAATAAAATTGTACTAGCAAATTTAATCTTAGAATAAAAAAAGGAAACTTCTTGGGTAATGGGGCGTACTCAATAAAACAACAATCACATTAAATCGACATGTTTCGGTCAATGTTTTTGACCATCTTCAGGACTACAATAAAGATAAAAAATATGAGTCAGTTACATGTCGACAATTAAAATGTACTGTGATTACCTCTCAATGTAGATGTTAAGCGTGTTTTTAAAGTACATACGTAAAATGACAATCAGGTGAAATATAGATACGGACGGCATCCGTAACATCTTTAACATTAGAGTACACCAAGTCGTTATCTGATAGGATCAGAGACATCTTAAAAGAATTCATCCAGGGTGGTCAGATTTGCCTGGCCTTTTACAACAATTTCAAACTTGGCAACTTGGTGTACTCTAATGTTAAAGATCCTCTCCCAACTAAATATAAAAGTAACGTGGTTTACAAAATTATCTGTGAATGTGGGTTATCTTACATTGGACAGACTAAGCAGCTGCTATCGGAGAGACTGAAGCAGCACAGATACGATGCAAGGGTGGGTTCCAACAAGACAGGTATATCGGAGCATCTTAACCAGAGCAACCATGTCTTCGACATGAGCGACGTTGAGGTCCTGGCGGTGGAACATAGTTACCCGAAGCGATTGTTCCTCGAATCTTCATATGTGATTACCACCAAAAACAACGTCAATAAAATCACAGATTTTGAACAAATGGATAGTGCGTTCAAGTCCTTGCTGCATATTTACCACAAGAAGATCAAGCGAGAGTGATCGACTCAGTTCTTCGCTTTGTTATTGGTGTACGTTTTTTGTCCCTTTGTTGATTATTATAACTTTTGTGACTCCCGTTTCTGTTTCGGGAGGTTATTTTCTTGTTACTGTGATACCTCCTTACACCGCTTGGTTTTTACGGCATTCAATGTTGCGGTGTTCCAGTCTTTATTCCGTCTTTGTTGTTAGTAATTTTAGTTTTACAATAATTTTAGTTTATCATTTGGTTGTTGATAACGTTTATTTATGTATGTCATTTCGACGGTTTTATTTTTACTTATTTATTTTTAGCATTTGTGTTCATAGTTTTAAATTAATTTTATACTTGACCAATACCTGATGCAGTGGATGCCGTCCGCATCTATATTTCACCTGATTGTCATTTTACGTATGTACTTTAAAAACACGCTTAACATCTACATTGAGAGGTAATCACAGTACATTTTAATTGTCGACATGTAACTGACTCATATTTTTTATCTTTATTGTAGTCCTGAAGATGGTCAAAAACATTGACCGAAACATGTCGATTTAATGTGATTGTTGTTTTATTGAGTACGCCCCATTACCCAAGAAGTTTCCTTTTATTATACCTGGGGGCGAGAAATTTCGCTTACTTATTAATCTTAGAATGTTGTAAACGAAAGTGTTTTTTGTAATTAAATGTACACATGAAACCTGATGGTAATATAATACATTCAAGTTTTAGTTGTACCAAACCTGACGATTACTGGAATCACTACCCTACTACATTTTTTGACGATATCGCACAGCTCTACCAGGACCAAAATCTCAATAATTGTACTTACATTTTGTAGACGGAAACATAACATAATTAATGTAGTAATGATTATTAACAAATAAATCACAATGATCCATGTGCTTGTTTTGTTAAAATATATTTTGGTTGGGGTTTCATCCAATTTCTTCTCAATTTGGTGTAATTGAAGATCGGTTGTTTTTAGATCATTATTGGCCTGTACACATTCCTTTGCGTCATTATCGTCCGAAATTCCTGTAATTTCCTCGAATATTGAACTAAATCCACTGATTGCATCGCTTCGCTGTTTTTTCAGGGGTAGGAATGAACTATCGGGCAGACGTAAAGAGCAAATTCAAAGAACTGAATATCTTCACCATACCACCCAAATACATCTTAGAATGTCTGATATATGCAAGAAAACTATAAACGACTTCAAGATGATAAACTCGATACATAGCTACAATAAACAATACGAGGAATAACTTGAACATAATATCAAGAGAATTTGAGATTGACGATATCAAGGAATGCTAGCATGTGCTGCTTCCAAGCTCTTCAATAAGTTTCCAATAGTGATCAAAGAGGAAATGTGAAATCCCGATAAATATCGTCAGCTAAGGCAGACAAACCTCCTGTGTCGTGATAAAAACCAGCTACAGAAGCTCATAAAAGTGCATGTTCCTAATGATTGTTTGTAATAAAGTAAATAAGTAAAAAATGATCATCGTATTCTTCTGATTTAAATCCCCTTTACTATACTTATGTCCGTATTAATAGTCATGGATTAATCCGAGATTCAAGATTAATTCTCGGATTGGCTTTAAATGTGTTTAATAGTTGCAATATTTCGACTATTTTATTGCGATCAAGAATTAATCTTGAATCTCGGATTAATCCGTGACTATTAATACGGACATTAGAGACTAAAGCCTGCGCTATACAACTTCTATAAATGCTTCGAAGTACTTCTGATAATAAGTAATTAATATTGTTGACCTTTTTTATTAATATAAATATAAATTTATTAAGATATAAACGACCCGAAACATCGGATAAGTATATTGTTAGATCTGTATATCTTTAATAAATTTTTATTTGTGCTTCGGATAATTTCAGCAAACGTTTCAAGTTATATGTATTGATGTCCAGGGAGCTTTTTTGAAAATTTGTAATTTTTCTATTCAATAAACGTATTATTTGTCGTATCATATTTTTAAATGATTTGGTTCAAATTCTTTAGAAATATTTGAAATTAACCTTAAGTAATTGGTAAGTAATTTGAATTACTTCGATAAAGTTTTTGAGTATCGGGTAATTGGGTTTCTTCGGTAATTGAATTACTTTTTCGGTAATTGAATTATTTTTTTTGGTAATTGAATCACTTTTTCAGTAATGAATTTCTTTTTCTGTAGGATTTTCAGACGACCCCAAGTTAAAATTATTCAAGCAAAATGGGTTAATTGTAAACCATACGGTAATACAAAATTGGTTTTATGATAAAAAAATAGGTTTTTAATGTAATAGTAGGTATTGTGTGCAGAAGTAGGGAAGGCAAGAGGGCAATTAACTTCTAACTTTAAGCGACAAAAATTAAGACCTTTTGAAATTTTTCCTATTTCTCATTACTAATTGTTTAAAAATTGCCTTTTTGAATTATTTTGAGTAATTGAAATACTTCAAGCAATTAAAATACTTTGGGTAATTCAATTACTTTGTATAATTGAAATACTTCAAGCAATAAAAATACTTTGGGTAATTCAATTATTTTTTGTAATTAAAATACTTTTAGATAATTTGGGGTTAGTTAAATTTCTGTTTGGTTAATTTTTAAATATTATATCAATGCCTTTCACGAAGTCTTGGTAATTGAATTATTTTTTCTTAGTAAATACATTTAGTAATTATTGATAATAAATATTGATAATAATATGTTCAAATTTTCATCCAATGCAATACTCATCAAGTATTTCATTTTAATCACTCGATCAATAGTGTTGTTATTTTTTATCCTCACCTTTATATTTCCCTCATCTAATTACACTACCCAATCTATTACAATCCAATATTGTATATTTTGAGTTATTAACATTTATTCTAATACTATTAGCACAGATCCACTTATCTATTTTATTCAAATCTACATTCATTAAAGTAATCATTGTCTGTATATTATTACCTGAGATATATAGCATTGTATCATCGGCAAACATAGATATTCCACAATTTCTAACACACCTAAACATATCATTAATACAAATTATAAAAAGTAACGGCCCCAACACTGTTCCTTGAGGAATTCCGTATTTGATCTCTCCACTGGTTAAATAAACGTTATTATATCTCACTTTTTGTTTTCTGTTACTCAGTTAAAAATTTATAATTTTGATTAGTCCTCGTTTGAAATTTAAAAAACGATTTTTCGAAATAAATTATCTGAGCTTTTCTTTTTTTTAAGAATTTAAGTTAACTCAAGTTAGTTATATCATAAGTTCTAAATTTATTAATTATTTAACAATAATTTTATTTGCAGCAATTTCATCAAGATGATTACGAAATTGATCACGACAGAATTGATATACACAAAGTTAATAAAACTGCATGTATTGACCCAGTAGCAGATGTTTTTAAATACAATGATACCTTGAGGATGAAAGCGCTTAATTTGTCAGCAACGTTTACTCCAGGAGTTCATAAAAATATATTGGTAAAGATGTTTTTAATGTGATCTTTTAAATATAATAATAATATAGATAAAACTTGCAATAGAAAATATAAATGATAGTTTTTCCATAAATAAAGTTTGCTATTTTTTAAAACGTATAATTAATTATTAAATTTAATAACATTACTACTACTGCCGCCGACGGGCAGCACTAAAAGTAAAATTAAAAAGTGGCACTAACGTTCTTTAGTGGCAACCCCATCTTCTTGCTTTAAAAATCAATTACTTTTATTAAAAATATAACTTAATATCAAGTAAATATGGTATATTGCTTGCGGAAAATTTAATTTTTAATATTTGTATTTTTTATAGCTGAACTTTGCAGTATTTCGAGCCGTGAAAAAAAAATATCGTGTTTTTCCATTTCCTAATGTTACGCTAGATTTATGTGACGAATATAAGAAGCTTGGAGAAAAGAATCCATTTGGAATAAAAACTGCAATATTGAAGTCAAATTTCAGAGGTTGTCCATGTCCAGTGGTAATAATCTTAATTTAATTAGACTTAAAATAATATTTTATTTTAATTAATTACAAACAAGTAATAACGCAAATTTTCTAATATAAAAAAGTCCATAAATAGGATGTTGTGCTAACATTCAGAATTACAAATTGTTTCCAAAAATTTTAAATTTAATTTAAAATCGTATAATTTACTTTTGCTTAAGAAATAACTAATATTTTATAGAAATTTTATAATAATATTTGGACAATTAACTATACTCTTAATTTATTATTGTAATTTTAATATTATTACGTTTCCTTTTCAGGGACTTTACTATTTATATAACTGGGTATTAGAGGAAGAAAAATTTCCTCCACATTTACCACCAGGTGCTTACAAATTAGCCATTCATGTCCGGATTGATGACAATATATTCCTGTTGAGTGGTGCTTGGTATGGTTCTATCTTAAAGAAAAAGAAGCGTTAACACAACTATTTTATAAAAATTTTAAGAAGGGGTGGAGAGGGTTTGTGTCAAAATTCTTGAGCAAAATTTGCTCTATCATTCCCTTATTTTCTTAATTTGCCCAACTTATTTTTAAATAGTTTCTTTCCCAATATGACAAGATACAGCAGATTTCTAGGTAACATAGTTTATATGTCCCAGTTTGGTGCGTATACCAAAACCTGCTGATATCTTGACAAACACAATTGATGCCAGAAGCTATTTCTGTGTAGCAACCTTAACATACCTTCTTATTTTTAAAAACCATTCCATTCTATTTTTGCAAACTTTATATAAATTTTTTTTGTGAAAGTAAAATCTGAAAAAATTGAAAATTAAACATTTTGAATCTAGTATAAATTGTTCCAGATAGTATAATATTATATTGTAAAAACATTGTTAAAATCCAGATGATTAAATATATTGTCTGTGTTATTGTATAAGATTATTGAATAAAATAAAAATAAAAAGAAATGTTTGTACCATTGATTTACAACTTTTACAAAATGAAGTTTTTTTTTGGATAGATACAATTTTTGTTAAACACAGTACATCAGTGCATTGGAATATAAATATAGTGGGCTTTTGGAAACTTTTTCGAATTGAAAAAGTAGAAGTTATATAAATCAAAGATTTTGATTTGCGATTTTATCTATGAATGTTTAATGGGGTAATAGTTTAGTCAGGCTAGGAACAATGTAAATCAATATTTTCGTTCTTGCGAAGCAGGTTATCTAGATATTATGCAACCGTTAGTCACGTGAGCACAAATTCGAGAAATATGGGAATTTCAGGCAAGTACTGTATGAATGTTTTATAATAACAAAATATAATTTTGTGTTTTATTTGCGTTTGGGTCTTTTCAAGGCTGCAGGTTAAAGAGGATATTTTTAGTGCTGGTCCATTAGTGCTAAAAATTTTTCCACAGATCAAAATTTACAAATTTTCATATTTTGTTTTCTGCAGCGCATGAACATAACATCCATGAAAATTTCGTTCGATACATAAAAATTTCCGAGGTTATATTTTTTACTTAATGACTGGAATATTTGATTAAAATTAAAAAATTGAATGTAATTACCACTAGGTACATTAAGCACAGAGGTGTTCAATTGCAACGGATGTATTAAATCTGATATAAAAATTATAATTATAAATTATTTGTTTATTAAAGTTTTTATATTTACTAGAAGGTAAGTGGGAGCTTGCAATATAAAAATAAATTTTATTCACTTGATTGCAATTCTATTAATTAGAAGATTTTTTCCGTCGATATATTTATTATTTTTACACATTTTTTGCAAAATATGCTCTATGTTCAATGACAAATGGTACCGTTCAGTAGTTTAAGAAGAATTAATTTTATAAAGTGATTTATTAATTTTTGCGTTAACTGTAGCCAAAAGTTCATGAATAAAAATCAATGTTAATTATTTGTCAAATTTGCTTCATTTATTAAAACAAAAAATTGAATTGCGATAAAAAAGTATTCCAAAACTAAAAAATTGCAATTTCCCATTTAATTTCCTCTAAATTCCTGCTAAATGTTTAAAATTATTAATAATTGTAACTGATCAGTTGCTATTGTACCTTTTTATAACACTTGAAAAAAGTAAACCAATAATATTTATTTAGACATATTATGTATGATAATTATGTATGTAGGTATTGAATGCGATTGATAATATCTATTGTCGTGTTTTTACCAAAAAGTATATAATTATATAAATATGTGATGATTTTAGTTTTTTGTTACATATATTGTAAATTTGTGAGATGTAAAAATTGATAGTCACGTCGATGATTTCTGGGTTGTGTAGCCGCCTAGACAGAAAAAACAACAATAAAATTTTCAGCAATTTTCTATGGTACTCCGCGTACTGACTTCGGTGTAAAGCAATCGTAAAAAAAATTTAAATTAATTAATTAATAAAGTTTGAATTCGGGAGCTATTAAAGTTATAAAAGAAATTAAGTGCGTAAATTCAAGAATGGCCGATTCAAAATAAGCAACACCGAATAAAAATTAGTATAAATAACACATTCAGAGAAGGTAAGAAAATTAATATATTACTGTATGACATAACATATAGAAGATACCTGGCATATCATTGCCGAAAATTGCAATATTCTGAATAATATTTCTTACAATATAAAATTTTGAGTTTTCTATGGGTGGATTTACTTTGTAAAGTAGTGTTTTTTACTACTTTTACAATATTTTACAAGTTATACGCTGTAGAGTTTTAATGTCTATTATTAAGTCTCGAATATTTTCTAATTAAATTTGTAAATTCTCTAGATATAACTTATGAATAAGCTGAACTAGCCATCAATGTCAAAATTATCTTATGTCTGTTTGCACTGCAATAATATTATAAACATAATAATAATGAATAGCCGACTGAATTAAATGAATTAATTTTTTATAATGTGAAACGGATGCTCATATTTACTTCTACGGTTTAATATTTAATCTCAAAGTATAAATTAAAAATTAATTTATTTTTAAATTAAATGTTTTTTCAGTTAAAAATCTTCAAATTTTGATAGTTTGAGGTGCATGTCGCCAGCCCCCCCCTATTTCGAATTTTGGACCCAAAATTGTTTAAATCGCTTGTACCTCGTTTGTACCTTCTTTATTTTCGTTTGTATCCATTTAATTTTTCAGATATTTTAAAATATCTAAAATGGACATTTCGTCAGCCCCCCCATTTCAAATTTTGAATTCATAAATAATTTAAATCGTTTGTACCTCGTTTGTACCCGTTTGTATCGTCTTTATTTTCGTTTGTACCCACTTAGGTTATCGGATATTTTAAAATTTCTCAAATAAAGGCATTTCGCCAGCCTGTACCCTATTTCAAATTTGGATTCAAAACAGTTTAAATCGTTTGTACCTCGTTTGTACCGTCTCTATATTCGTTTGCACCCATTTAGTTTTTCAGATATTTTAAAATATCTAAAATAGGCATTTCACCGGCCGCCCTAATTTTGAATTTTGATTCCAAAATAGTTTTATTGGTTAGTATCTTTTTTATTTTCATTTGTACCCATTTTGTTTCTTAGATATTTTAAAACTTTCTAGGGTGGGTTTCAGACTTTAGATCTAAACTATTTGTACCTGTGTGTACCTTTATTGTTTTTGATTGTGACACATACTCTTTTAATACATATTAACGCGAAAATGGATCAATGAGATTTTAATAAAATAATATTTATTAGTTTATTAGAAAAGTACAAATAATAATAAAAAAAAATTAAAAGTTAAACATATTATAATCTATTATGAAAAGTTCAAAATCATCGAACAATACCAACGAAAATATTGAAGGTACAAACAAGGTACAAACGATTTAAATTATTTTGAATCCAAAATTCAAAACGGGGGGGGGGGCGGGCTGGTGAAATGCCCATTTTAAATATTTTAAAATATTATTAAAATTAAAATATTTTAAAATATTTAAAAAACAAAATGGGTATAAACGAAAATAAAGAAGGTGCAAACGGGTACAAACGAGGTACAAAGGATTTTAATTATTTTGAACCCAAAATTCGAAATGGGGGGCTGGAGAAATGCACCTGATAGTTTGTTGTTTGCAACACCGGTGTAACCGTGAATTTTTACCCCCGTAATATTTTACGCAGGGTAAAATTTCATTAGGGATATTTTACCCTTTGCAGAATTTTTACCTGTGGGTAAATTTTCACTAGGGTATATTTATCAATGAGGTAAAATTTCACCAACGTTAAAAATTATTCTGAATCAAAAACCAAGGCAAAAACTTAAATTAAGTGGACTATTAAGAATAATATTTTTATAAAATTGTTCATATCAATTGAAGATCAACTCTCTTTTTTGTGTCTTTTCATGTGGTTCTTTATCTTTGGCTAATTTTTTACCTTAACTACAACCTCAAAATGATTTCCATTTTTATGGTTTAAATACAAAGCTGGCTTCTGGTAATCGGGTTCGTTTAATAATTGCAGTGTACTGGGAAAACGTATCCAACAGAAAGATTTTTTATTATTTGTGGAAGACGAATTAGAAAGTATTAATTCCTTAGTGAAATTTCACTAGGGAATTTTTACCCCATTAAGAATTTATACAGGGGTAAAATTTCGCTAGGGATATTTTACCCTCTAAAGAATTTTTACAACAGGGGGGTAAAATTTCTAGGGGTAAAAATTCACGTTGACACCGGACCAAGGAAAAACAAAAAAAATTGCAAATTTATAAAAAGTTGAAGATTCCCAAAACAATTTTGTACTTAATGGTTGGAAATATAATTATCACTAAGTACATTAAGCATAGAAGTGTTCAACTGGAACTGATGTGGTTAATCTGATATAAACATTTGTTTGTAAACATTATTTTATTATTCATCTGATTGGGATCAATGAATTTTAAAGTCGCAATATCAAATAAAAATTCAAATTAAATTCTAATGATTAATCTTTAAGTGAGATTCTCATTCAATTAAAGCTACGTAAAATAGAAGTAATACATACATCGATGAAAACGAGGTTTTAAAGAATAATTGTTTTTTAAATTAATTTAATTAGATGAGATTGGCAACTATTGAGTTTTAATATTGTTTTATAAAGTTTTTATAATATATTGCAATATTCCGGAGCTATAAATTATAAAATTATTAAAAATCGAAACTTCTTTCCGACAACATTCTTTTTTTATGAGCAAGGACTCTTAAGATGGGATGGCTGCTAACCAATGTATGCCGTTCCCATCTGGGTTCATTATCGGACGGCTTTGTTTTTCTTTCAGAACTTGACAACAAAATATAATTTTTGCAACTCTTATCGCTCTTATCTATCTTGCAATAATTTTATCCAAAAAAAGTAATCAAAATCTTTCATCATCAACTCTCCGTTTCCTGCTTCCGTATTTCAATAATCAAAATTCAATTTCCATTTATCCAATTTTAATTTTTCTAATTAAATCACTTAAAAAAAGTTTAATTTAAATATTAATAATTATTATTTTATTTTTTATAATTTTCATCATTTTAATTAAAAATAATAAAGTTTCGCCATTTAAAACATTTGCTTTGCCACCCAATTTTAAAACCCCTTATAATTTACAAATTGACACCCCCCCCCTGCTATGTAGTCAGTCGATAAATATTTTTAATGGCAATACCATGAGAATGTTTTATTGTACTTTTATTCAGTCTACCTTGCAGTACGGAATATTGGTGTGGGGTGGTGGTCTGGATGTTCATCTTGGACAGCTTCGGGTGGCTCAGAGAGCAATAATTAGAGTTATGTGCAACAGGCCTTTTCTATACCCATCTGACCGGTTGTACTATAAGTATATGGAATTTTGCTACGCATGGTTATGACTTATGACTTCTTGTGGATATTATACTTTTTGTTCAAGAGTGAATAGATTTTTGTTGGCATTGCAACAATGTGATGTTGATTTCTTAGATTCATTGACAATATAATTTAATTGGCTACTCCCATCCGAAAAGTAAAGTTTGATCTCTTTTTTATTTTTTGAGTAATCGTGCCCGCCAACTTTTAAATCGTAGTTTCGAGTAAACATACAAGAACTTAAATTTTTTTTTATCAAAATAATTTTTTGATACTACTTAGATACTGTAGTTTTAGGTTAGTCTACTATTTCTGATCTATATAGCACTTTGAACTTTGAATCTTAAACTTAATTTAATATTTTTTTTGAAAACTTTGAATTTAGGTTTGAAACTTCTGGAATACATGTTTTAGATGTTCTACTAGTGATTTTTGCAATAAAATCAATAAAATTAATAGTTCCTCCTCCACGATCCATTTTTCAGGATATGTTTTAAAAACTTTATATATTAAAAAAAATAAATTTCCTATCCTAAATGAGGCGTCAGATTTTTCGTAAAATGTTTATTGAATGATATAAATAATTAACTTTTATTAACTTTTGAAGAAAACATTAATTACTGCTAAATGTGTTAAATTCTAACTGAACAGTATGTTACTTTACCTTTTTATAATACTTGGAAAAATTAATACAATATTATTTTATGGAACATAATTATGCATGTATGTGTTGAATGTAATTGATAATATCTATTGTCCTGCTTCTACCAAAAAGTATATAATTACATAAATATGTGAGGATTTGAGGTATTTGTTCTATTGTAAATTTGTGAGATGTGAAAATTGATAGTCACGTTAATGATTTCTGAGTTGTGTAGTCGCCTAAGCAGGGAATAACAATATTTTAACCAATTTTCTACGGTGACTACTCTTTATACCGATTATATTTTAAAGAAATAACCAAAAACATATTTAAATTTTAATAATTAATGAAGTTTGAATTAGTAATAAGTAATTAAAGAGCAGATAGTAAAGAAAATCTAGAGATGGCGGATTCAAAATAAAGAACCCCGAATAAAAATTAATATAAATAACAAATTCCAGATGATGTCGAATTTGAGAAAAGACAAGAAAGGAGAAGGTACCAAATATTTATAAATAACTTCGATTTTGCGATTTGCAAAATAAGTTTTTTATCAATTTCATAATTTTACCAAGTAAACTACTAAATATAACTGTTTTTTTACAAGATCTGTTAACGTCAATTCTTAGGCTCTAATATTTTTTAAACTAAATTTGTAAATTCCTTGGATATTAACCTATGAGTGAATTGAATCTAGTATCAATGTAAACTTTTTTTTTACAACATATCTCTTTGCATTGCAATAGATAAGAGAAATTATTTTGAAGAATTTATTCCCAAATGCTTCCAATGAAACTTATGCTTAAATAAAAACTTGTAATAATGTTTCATCAAATTAAATTGCAAAAACTATTAAATTTTATTTTAAACGTTAGAAATAATTAGAATGTACTTATATTTTATTGGTTTTTGAAATGCAGGAATAGTTAAAATGACCCGGTAATGATGTTCCATCTATAATAATAGATCACATCCAATTTCCAAACTATACAAATACCTATAAGGAAAAAATAAATTTTTGTAAGAATATGCTGATAAATAAATCATTTGTTGGAGATAATATGGAAATTGAAAATTTCTTTCTTATCAGAAGTACGTTTAAAAGCAAAATATTTGAAAAAAAACGTTTAATTTGGTTTATTTTTCGAAAAGTTATAAACCTTTAAAAAAAAGTTACGTAATTTTTGAAAAATGAATATTTCGCATACGATTCGACAAAAGCAATTGAAAAACATTGTGGAGGATCGTCATAACTAATAATGAAACACAAAAAATTTTCAATAAAATCAGAGATGCAAAAGCAAAATGATGTCCGATTTGGCGTGGAATGCCCCATATAAATATTAGAATTTGAGTGTTACTTAAAAGTACACATCTCATTTTTCTCTAATTGTCATAATATTGGCAAAAAACCAGGGAGACACGGAAAGTGTGCATTTCTATAGAATCACCATTGTATGCTTGAAGAAATGCATTTTTTTATACCTATTATAACGGTTTTACAAGTTAAAAAAAAATTAAAAACTAATTAAATAATTGTGGGGCGAAGTAATTTCTGAATTTTTTAGTACGATTCTGTTCGTTTTTAGATGTCCGTTTTAGAAACAAAGCTTGATTTCATTATCAAGACATTTTTAATATTTAACTACGCAAGCGCATTCAAACTTTTGACCGGCAGTATGGGGGCAGAGGGGGGGAGAAGTTATACTTTTTTATTTGTTTATATAGAGAAATAATTGTTATTTAGAACACTATTTAACTTTATGAAGTATGGCTAAGTGCTTTTCCAATATGAGATTACTTTGTGCTCATGTGTTTGCATTTTTGTTAATAAGAAATTTTTGTGTTTCGGTAAGTTTACGTTTGTTTATAAATGTGAAAATTACGTTTCTAAATTTCTATAAACATTCAAATTTGTAGCAATTTCATCAGGATGATTACGATCTTATTCACGATAGATGTGATGTTATTCGTATTAATAAAACTGCAGCTCCAATAGTAGAAATAAAATTGTTTAAATACAACAATACTTTGATAGCAAAAGTAATTAATTTTACGATGGATTTCAAACCTGGACTTCATAAAAATATGCTTGTAAGAACAATTTTCTTTTTATTTTTAAATATTTATGTATAAATTGAATTTTAATTTTTTACACGTTAAAGTGTAGGTAATACATTGCATAACATTGATGTTGTTTTAAAAAATAAGCAGTTAAATGAAAAATACAACAAATTTTCTCAAGCTTTTATTTATATTTTTATCATTGCTGAAAGCGTAAGTTAAAAAAATTATTTCATTGCTCATTCAGTCATTTTTTAAAAACTTAAAAGCAATGTTATTGCACGGATTTATAATTATATAATTCAATAAATTGCAAAACTTATATAAAAATTTGAAATAACATGATTATAGTAGTTATACATTGTGTTTTTTTTTTAATCTGATCAAACATTTCATTTAACTGATTTCTATATGTTTTGCAATGCTGATTTCAAAAATAAAATTTATTTTTTTCTATCACGTCGGATTATCTCACAAAGAGGGTGAATATTTTGGGTGAAAGTAATAACAGCTGTTTTGGAAATATTTGAAATTTTAGTGCTACCTTACTTTAAAAAAATAGAAATACACCAATTCGACAAAACTAAATATGCTAATTGTAACAATACTGTTTTCATAATCAGTACGAAAACCTGTGCACTAATCTAAAAAACAACTTAGGAAGTTATGGAATTGTCATTCAGTTGTGATTCTAGTCAATCTGTTGAAGATAAAGTGTTCACCGCAATTTTGCAAGCTGTAGTTTTTCAGTTTTAGTTTTTAAAAATTTGTAAGTTAAAGTTAAAGTTTATTATAATTACCTAAATTAACTTAATATTTTAATGTTCTTTACTGTATAGAAGAAAAAATCGAACCAATCTATAAAGCAGCCTCAAGCTAACTTGAGGAAGAGTAAAATAATACTTTTTGCTTTATTGTTTCAGGTAGGTTTCATTATTTACAAACAGGTAAGGAACATTTATCGTCAGATTCCAGCCATGAATTTTACTTTGGATATATGCGAAGAATATAGAAAAATTGGAGATAGAAATCCTTTCGGAATACAAACTGCAATACAAGCTTCAAATTTTAGAGGTTGTCCTGTTGCACCGGTAAGATAAAACAGTAACAGAATATATGGTTAAATTGATTTAAGTAAATTTATTGCAATTTAGTTATTTTGCTACGTACATATTATGTATATTATAATTAAGTAATTACGGGTAGGGGATTTTCATTTTCGTGAATTTTCAAAATATTTTGTAAGAATTTAGTCTTACAAATTTTATGCAATATTTAATGGAGAAATCGGAAACAACATAACATGATTTATATTATACCTTTAATATGTAGATAAAAGTTTTAAATATGTTTGCTAAAATCGGATATCCAGGATTAATCCGAGTTTAAAATTCGTCAGTATCTACTATTTATATATTCGGTTGAAAATAATCTTAAATTTTTTTTAATTATATTTTTTTATTTTTCATATTTTACTGGTTTTTATATTTTTAGTCATAACCTGTCAAAAGTGATAAATTAATGTCATTTTATATATTTAATTACATCTAACCGTTTAATCTCATAATTCACTAAATTTTCAATTAAACTCTTGATTAACATTTAACTGTCCGCCGGGATCCATGTGGTCGCAAGGCCGAGTTTGCTTGCTATATATTTTTTAGATTTAACTTTTGAAAAAAACTTTAAAATCTGAAAAGCTTACATGGGCCGCGACTGCTGGGTTAAAAGTTAAATTAGGTTTATTACTTTTTAATGTTTATCTATACGCTTATTAATTTCTATGTTGTATTGCTTTGCTGATAGGGAGTTTTTTACATTGATACTTGGTATCTAGATCAAGAAAAATTACCTCCACATTTACCATCAGGTGAATACAGATTAGACGCCCATTTTGTAGTTGATGATGACATATTTGTATTTGATGCGGAATGTTATGGTGCAGTTCACAAGAGAAAGAAAAACAAAAAACATTAAATAGCATGTTATGTAATTGCGACTAATTATTAAGAATTATTAAGGGCTATCTCTCAGAATGCAGTATTCGTGTTGGAAAAACTACAAAACTTTAGATGTCGTTTAATAGTTCCAAAAAACTTATATATAATACTAGCTGACCTGGCAGAAGTTGTCCTATCCAAATTTGAATAAATTTGTTTGTTCGGTTAGTTACATCACGCCATCTAGCGATAACCTTTCGATAACCTAATGTTTTAACTTGTTTTAACATAGTTTTAACTAAGCTATGGTTCGATACCTCTTGCGGTTTTCGAGTTTACCTAGGCCTAACAAACGCACAAACGATTTTATATATGGAAGATGTAGTATGTGATCTAAAATCATTGCTTGAGATCACAACATACATTCAAGCTTTTCACTACTAACTATTAAACATAATTTTTTTTTTTGAACTTTTGTATCTTCCCGACGCGACGCCGAGTTTCAGTATTTTGCGAAATGGTCCTTAACAAAATATGTCCTAATAAAACTGTTCTATTTGATTACTTATTATTTAACCAAACCTATAAATTTTGAAAACGAAAAGATCTAGCATTTAAAGTACACACATGTAAAAATGTATCAGCTACTGATTAAGTTTTTTGAATTTATTACTGTTTGTGATTATTGTAATCGTACAATCGTTAAATGTGCGATTTTAGGCACGTCCGTTACAGCGTAAAATTATAGCAATAAGAGAAGTAAAGAAGTTATCTATAATAAAGGTAAGAAGGCATTGCTTCGTATAAGCAAACGATGTTTTGAAATCTTTCGATGAAACCCGAACCTTTTTTGAGATTTTCATGAATGTGTTATGAATAAAAATCAATATTAGCAACAAATAAGTCTATAATTTATCTATTATTAATGAAATAAAAAAGTACTTAACAATAAATGTTTAACCAAGTTAAATATAAAAAAACTACAACTAACCAAACGGCACTGCAATTAATTAAAGTGTTTTATTATAATTAAAAACAATCCTGTATGATTCGCAATTTTTAAATAGGTGAAATAATGTAAACTAATTAAAGTGAACAATTAATAATTTAAAGGTAAAATATTGAACTACATTTGAACACTTTTGGAATTCAAATCTAAAAACTCGTTAGTGGGGGCCTGCTAACGCTCAAATGTAATTCACATCCTCCTTGATCTCTTGTCGAAATTACACAATAAATGTTACAAATTACAACAAAACGCACTGATAAATTTTTTATTCTCTGTTCTGTTTCACTGATCCTAATTTATGTTAAAATGACCTTGTCTAACGCTGTTTCGTTTAGCGCTGGAACTCATTGGAAGCGAGGTTTTACTATACTATATTATTAAGGTTCGTTTTATAAATGGTATGCTTTGTTGGTCTACTTCACGATTTGAATGTACATAACAGGTACATAATATAGAATAATATCTAACTCCATTTTATATAGTAGATACTATACTTAAGGTGGTAAATACCAATGTTATTTGGCCATAAGAATGAACGACGATTAGAAACAGAGTACAGATAACGATGGTGCTGAAATTTGGACATAATATTATTTGAATTATCTGTACTCTGTTTCTAATCGTTGTTCATTCTTATGGCCAAATAACATTGGTATTTGCCACCTTAAGATTTGGTCTATCCGAAATATGGATTGATAGAATTTAAACTGTTATAAAGTAACTTGAGGTAGAATGAAGTACATTTTTGTTTGTTTCAGATAACTTTTGCCGTATTTAGAAGTGTACAAATATTTATTGCCAGTTTACAATCCTAAATATTTCTTTAGTTATAGGGCAAGAATCTAAAACACTTTTAAATATAAACCCATTTGGAATAAAATCTGCACAAAATTTGTCAAACATGATGGGCTGGTAAGATTAGACTATGCATACTTAAATAAAGTAACTAAAGTAAATGTTACGTTAAACTTTTAACGGTGTGGCTTGGGAGACTGGGAACCATAGTCTGCGATTTCGTGAAATAATCATTCTAGTTTTAAGGTTTAAGGAAAATTCAAGTTAAAGGTTTATTTTTTTCTGGTGTTTATCGGATACGTTTATTAATATATTATTATTTTGTAGGGAGGTTATTATAGAGGAAAGTAGTCTAAAGCTTACTTAAAGCTTAAAGGGGAGTCGTGCCAATGACTGCATGGCGACCGGGAGTAAGCGGTCGTCTCTAGCGATAACTAACGGTAGGAGGCCCCAAGGTGGATAAGAAACAGGAAGTCATTCAAGCCTTCATTTTGGATATGCAAGAAGGCGTCAGCGAGGCAAAAAGCGACTTCAAGAGAACCGACAAAATCATTAAAAAAATCGCAGCAGAACAAGAAAAAGGAGCAAATGCAAAAAGCTACCGAGAAAATGGCCAACATAAGGGCGACCGTAAACACATCGAGGATGATACTAGATAGCCTAAAGAAAAAGCTTTCTGAGGTTAAGGAAGGACAATTTGAGACGTCATTGCCAAGCGACCAGGTATCCATCTTTGAAAGGGCTATAGCTAGCGCCAAAGAACTAAGACCGGCGCTAGAACTGGCAGTGGACACCAACCGAGACAAGAGGATACACAAAGAGGAGTCAACCAATACATCACTTCCACTGAGCAACCTGGAAAATGTTATTCAAGAGCAGGCCTTCGCGGACGTAGTAGAGACGGGCCCACGGGGGACAAGCACGCCGTGGAGCGTGGCACAGAGGAGAAGGAAAGGTACAAGAGAGAAATCATCGGCAGAGGTGGTAGCTAACGAACAAAGCGGTAAAAAAAAGATTACAACTGAGGAAATCAAAGCCACTATGGCCTCCATCAAAAGCACGGTAAAGGAAGACGAAAATGTGCCACTTATAAAAAGTACAAGAAGAACAAATGCGGGCCAAATTTTGATCCAGCTAGAAGAGCGCCAAAGGCCCAAGATATGAAAAACAAGTTAGCAAACCTGTAGAAAAAGGTCAAAGCGCTGTTAGGAGCCAAAAAAGTATTCGCGGTGAAAGACATAGAGGAAGGTGCAACGGACGCCGAGGTCCAGGCAGACATAAGTAAATACGTCCCAGCGGATACCATCACCTTCCTGGAACTGCGGCCATATTACCGGGGTACTCAAATAGGAAGGCTGGAGGCGAGAGATGAGGTAGCAGACAAGCTAGCCAAATTGAAGACCATAAGGGTGGGAGTTGTCAACTTCTGTAGAATAATGGAAGAACCTCCAGTCGAGAGATGCCAGAGGTGCTGGCTGACGAGTCACGTCCACACCAAATGTCAAAATGGAGATAGAACCAACAAGTGCCTCAAGTGTGGAGAAGACAGACACTTCGCGAGAAACTGCAAGAAAGACCAGCCCTTTTGCATCACATGCAAGAGCGAAGGTCACAGAACGACAAGTGCTAAATGCCCAAGTGAAAAAGGCGACAGAACTAGACGGGTCGCAGAAACCGGTAAACGGTGCTACGGGTGTGGGGAAATTGGCCACATGAGACGACGATGCAAAGAGGATGGAGTTACCCAACAGAAACCTCAGCTCGATACCAGTAGTCCCATGGACGATGAAGATATATAAATAAGTAACTACAACCGAACTGGATAAAATCTGCACGAACTGTAATACGAGAGGCCACGAAATGAAAGACTGTATGGAAACATGTACGGGAGGAGGACCCGTTTTGCCACCCAATAGGACATAAAATAATACAGGCTAACCTAAACCGGGCCGGAGCAGTCCAAGACCTGATGCTCCATAATATAGTAAGCAAAGACATTGACATTGCTCTCGTGAGTGAACCATATAGGACAACTGCTGAAGGCTGGTTCACGGATATGCGGGGGACGGCAGCCCATCTACATCCCCCGCAAGACTAAAGTGACTAAATGGGGGAGCGGACCTGGGTTCTTTTGGGTGGAGGCAGACGACATCACATATTACAGCTGCTACTACTCTCCGAATGACCAAAACCAACAATTCGAAACCGACCTATCAGAACTATCCCCAAGCGTCAGAGCACGGGCTTCTCTAACTATAGTGACTGGAGATTACAACTCAAAGGCGGCGGAATGAGGAGAGCATAGATTGGACAGAAGGGGCGACTTGTCTGCGAACTGCTGGTCTAACTAGACATGCAGGTTTGCAACACCGGTAGTGAGCCTGCATTTCGCCGAGGGAGTGCAGCCTCTGCACTTTTTCTGATCATCATTCTGATCATCATTCTGATGACAATTGCATTTGCAATTGAAAGCTTAAAATAAATATTTCATTCATTTAGAGTTTATTTAACTTTGTTTTATTTTGAATTTATTAATATATATTATATCAAAAGTTACGAATATTAAATTTATGTTATGTATAAAGTAATTTATAATACTAAATTAACTAAACTTCAATTAATACCGTCGGACAAAACATAATACACCAATTAAATTTCTCAATTTAATCTTCATTTCGAATTAAAATATTAATTAAGGAATTTAATTAATTATTAGGTATTCTTTTAGCGTCGAATCAATGTTTAGGTGCATAACTCAGTTTAAGAATTTTGTGCCGGTAATCCTTTTTATAGTGGCGTTTTGTGCTATGACAATTTTTAAGGATATTTCTGCCAATGACGTACGGCTGCCTGTAGCTGCAGTAGCTCACACAGAAATCAAGCTCCGAGCAGCCAATGCGCTTAATAGCCCTTTCAGGACGGACGAGCACAGCAGATCATTAATGGTCACACGAAAATCGACGAAAACTTCCAAGATTTATTTGGATCTAGATGTTCGAACACTGCAAAGGATTTCCCCGCTCACGTGTTCCCGAGTTATTATGCGGAGTAGCAAAAAAAAGGTCTGAGTGGAAACAACTCGGAACTGAATTTTTTTAATTAAATTTTTTCATTTAGCATCAGTATTCAGTAAGGAGGTCCTAAGTTAGTTACAGTGGGTTCGAACAAGAACTGGAGCAAATTTATCATTATATATTCCAAAAATCATAGAATTTTAAAGTAGCCGTTTACTGTAGTCTAGATAAAATTCTATGTTAACAAAATATAAATTGGCTACAAGTGTTTTAAAAATCGAGATGAAAATGCAGACTACCTTGAAATTTTAAATATTCAAGGATATAATAATAAATATATCTAGATACTATCAGATTAGACAATGTAATAGATATTATTATCGCGTTATGTTTATCTGTTCATAACATTATGGTATGCACAGGAAATCTAAAAACTCCTCCCAAGATATAAATCAAAAATTATATTTCAGAGCAAGTTATAAAATATTAAATTCTATCGGTAAACAATAATTTATCAGTGTACCTAGTTGCAAGCAATAGCTTAAGTATGAGATTATATTGTGTTTATGTAGTGTTTATAGTTTTATTATTTAAAAATTTAAATGTTTCGGTAACATTACCTATGTTCATAGAAACGTTGTCAATTTCTCAAATTTTCTATTTCTAGCAATGTCGCCATAATGACTATAATGTTCGACACGATAGAGTTATTATTACAGAAGTTAATAAAACTGCAGTTCCACTTCTAATAGTTAAATTGTTTATTTACAATGATACCATAATCGGAAAAGTACTTAATTTAACAGCAAAATTAAAATTTGGAGTTCGTAAGAATTTATTTGTAAGAACAATTATTTAGTTATGATTTTAGAATAAAATATAAAACACATCAATGCAACAAACTAAAACCAAATAAAATTTTGTGGCAAATAAATGGTAATTTATTTGATCAATTTATTTAAATTCTTAAACCAAAAACTCTTGATATATTTGGCATAAACTTAGTTTGATGGAAATCTGTACTACTTTCAACATTTTACCATTATTTGGTCAAATATGGGCGAAATTTATTGTGGACATTTTTAATGTCACTGGTTTTGATCGATTTTTTAATTTTTTCTTATTTTTGTTCAAAATAACTAACTTGCCTTGTTTATTTAAACAACTCGTTTTAACAATTTGTAATTTGTTAATATAAGTTATCTAATTTTAGTAAAAGTTAATTTTTTAAACCTAGAATATCGGAGCTAAAATTCCATAGATTGTTTAATTTTAATGAGAATTATATGCATTTTACTCATCTCGTTTTAGTTTACTATTGGCATTTTCAAAAATGTACGGGATAATTATCGTCCGTTTCCAATCCCTGATCTTACTATCGATATTTGCGAAGAAATTAAAAATCTTCAAGGTTCAAATCCATTTGGAATTCAAGATGCATTAGCTGCTTCAAATTTTAGAGGTTGTCCAATGGCTCCGGTAAGATTGAATATTTTATAATTTAATTAATTGATAGAAATTTAGTGCAATTTATTTGATATAATAATTAATTGAATTAATTGAAAATAATTGATTTGCTTGTAGGGAATTTATTATGTTAATAGTTGGTCTGCAGATATAGATAAATTTCCTCCACATCTTCCATCAGGAGATTACAAAATATATGCTCGTGTTGTAGCTGATGATGTCATACATCTTGCCGATGCAGAATATTATTGTTCAGTAACAAAAAAGAACAAGACCAGGAAGCATTAAATATGTTGTAGATTTTATTATTAATTATCGATAATGTAACAAAACCTACTTTATTAAAAAGCTAAAATATCACTTATTTTTTATTATTTTTAATCAAACCTAAGCATAGATAGGTACCATTTGAAAATTATTATCTACAAATTAAGGTAATGAGAAGCTTTGCGATATTTTGTTTGTCTTTACTTATATTTTTTTTGCAATTCTCATTCTACTTCCGAGTTTTATGTGATCAAGTCGATTTTAATTTGTAACAATACTAATTAAATGTTGGGGATTCAATATAATGCTAATGATTAAGATTTTCCGAGAAATTCCTTTGAAACCTTCATTACCAAGTTGATGTTTATAACCACATGACCATGTTGACGCCAAAAGCATTCTATTCTCTGCTAGTTAGCGTGAAGTTATACCTACTTGCGGAGTTATCTAAATTTACACAACCCGGCAAACCTAAAGCTAAAGCTTTCAAAAAATTGAAATAAATTCGTAAAAATTATTATTGTAAAATTTTAAACTTTAGTTGAGAACTATTCTAGCACCGAATATGACACACAGGGGGAAGCTAGAATCTCCAACCCCTGTTGTAAAAATGTGGGAAAAATTTGGAGTCTGGCACATTCTGGAGTTCTTTCAATCTCCCTACAGTACTTCCTCCATGAGTTTTCCTTAGCCTTTCGAATGTCATACGTGTATTTTAGGCGTTAGCTTTTGTAAGCTTCCTATTCCCCTGTTCTCTTGGCCTTGTTGAACGACCTGAGTGTGCCCGTCCAGAGGGATTACAGCTCTCGGTTCCCCCAAATGGTCTCCCGCTTAACTTCTCTCCCTTTAAGGGGGCAGTTTGTTTTCTAGGCAGTCAAGATGGCCGACGTTATCATACCGTTCATCATATCAAGTTCCTCCGTGTTCGTGGGCCTTGACGGGCATTCCTCCATGCCCTGTCTCAGTCTCTCACTGAAGAGATCCCAATTACATGACCTTGATGGGTTCCTGTACGTGATCCCCACCCAAGTTGGTGTCTCAATGTTAAATCAAAAGTATTTGCGAACAGAAAGTGACTCCTCTAAGAAGACGTGTCACTCTCTGATCAGGGGGTACCTATCGTTCAGTCAATTACCTTTCTTCCTCGCCACTGTGACGAAGGTAGGTTCATTCCCTTTGTTCATTATTTCCAGCTAATTACTAACAATAAATTCTAATAAGAACTCGTCTCTACTGTTCATATCCGAGCTCTTCCATAGAATGTGGTGTGCATTGGATCCACCCTCTTGGTTTGAGTTCAGAGAACTTCAGTGAAGGTTTTCCTTCCTCGATGTTGTTCAGAGCAGCGAGCAGCATTCCCCTGACAAGGTTATTCTGCTCACTGCTAAGGTGGACTGCCGGGTAGCCCTCCGAAAAGATAGCCACCCGAATGTCGGTAATTATGGACATATAGGATAGGACCGGTTCAGTACCCCTGTCCTTCTTTCTAAGTCTCCCCAAGTCTTTCGATGTACTACCGTCTGACCGGTTACGTTTTTGCCCCCCGGTTGAGGTGCTTTGTTCGTGCAGAGTTCAAGAGTAGGTTTCAATAAAGTCCCTACCCCCATGTTTTTAATAGTAGCTTGGAGTGGCTTATAGCGCCGCCTTGCAGCCCCTGAAGGTCTGGGTGGATCGTTCTCTTCGGAACCTCGTCCCGTGTTTGTTTTTTTTTGTTATCGTTAGAGTCCATAATGGAAAAGTCCTTATTCCATGAGTAAGAGGAAAAGAGGTTGGTATCGCACAGACCCCATGTACGACAGAAGGCATTTATACAATAAGATGCGCCAGGTGCCCCTAGGTTTCTGCGATTTTTATAGTGATCATTTCCACGCAGCCCAGGCGGTTAAGCAAAGACCTCTTGCCCCTTGTCACTACTATCCCCTCAGAAGTTGCAGCCCACAGGCGGTTTTCGATTTGTTCTTTGTGCTTGCCGATTAGTCTGGTTTCCTCCACTACAACCATCGTAACCATTATGAAGGCGGCAAGGACCGAACATAAAGTTTTAAGTTCCGGTCAGCTCCGACTACCCCCCGCCGGCCGATGAAGGGGTTACCCCCACCGCCCTTCCTGGAGTACATGCCTGCGGTTTCATTGGAAACTCGCTAGCCCCTTTATCACGTCAACGTTGCAAACTATGAAGGAGAATAATAAGAATAGTAACGGTAACAAAACTTAAACAGTACGTTATAATAATAAAATTAAAGATATTTATTTAATTTTACATTTTACAATACTTAGCTATTAAATAAGATACTACAATTTACTTGAAATTAAAATTTTTTAATTTTATTTCTATTATGAAATTTTGGCTACAATTGCTTTAAAAATCTAGATGAAAATGCAAAACTACTTTGGAAATTTGTTTGCTTTGGATGAATATTCAAGGATATAATAATTATACCTACTATCAGAATAGGTCATAATTATAATAGTTATTATAATCGCATTATGTTTATCTGTTCGCAATATTACGGAGTATAGGAAACCTAAAAACTACCCAAGATATAAATCAAATATAATATTTCAGAGCACGTTATAAAATACTAAATTTTGTCTGTAAACATTAAATCTGTATAACTAGTGACAATCAATAGTTCAAGATAGTATGAGTTTATATCGTGTTTATTTTGTGTTTATAGTTTTATTAATTATAAATTGCAGTGTTTCGGTAACATTACCTTTGTTGATAAAAATGTTGTCAAATTCTCAAGTTTTAAATTTTTAGCAATGTCGTCATAATGATTATAATATTCTACACGACAGAATGATTATTACAGAAGTTAATAAAACTGCAATTCCATCCATAACAATTAAAATGTTTATTTACAATGATACCCTAAAAGATAAAGTACTTAATTTAACATCGCATGTAAAATATGGAGTTCGTCAAAATGTTTTTGTAAGAATAATTATTTAGTTATTATTTTAGAATATAAAAACAGAAGTTTTTTAAAAAAAGTAAAAATAAATTTCAAGTAAAAAATAACTACTCTATAAAAGCAGATTAAAACCTAAAAGGTCAAAAACTTATATAATGCAACATAAGGGTGATTTTCATGGTTATTTCTGCTCTTCAGTTGCATATAACTTAAAAAAGCAACAATAATGATACGATATGATATGATATTAAAAACAATTGTAAAAGTTAAAAAATTTCCAAAGAAAACATTAAAAATAGTAATTGAATATGAATTATTGTGAAAACACAAAGTAACCACCTAACGAAGATGAATTTTGGTAGTTGAATGCAAAAACTTTTTTAAAAATTTTTTCTTCAAATAATAATTTCCTACGTACTACGTATTTTCACTTTTACAATAATTAAAATTCTATTCTTTTAATGTTTTATTTACAATTTTTTTAATATCCCTTAGGGCCGATCTTTTCACCTTCAAGTAAACCCCAAGTAAGTTTTAATCTACAAGTAAGTTACTTTTCGGTCTTTTCAACTACTAGTAAAATTTAGTAACCTAGTAAATCAGCTTATAGGCTAGTAAAGTTATGAGCACCTACCACAGACCTGTAAATATTTATTAGCATGATAAAGTTGGTGGACAAAAAACGAACTATGATTCTGCTTACTACAGTTTTAAAATAAAATGACGTTTTTAGAATTCTTATGTTCATGAATGCGAATTTTTGCAAACTTGCTACTTTTTTGTCTATTTTGACTAGACTATGAAGTAGAAGATTATTGTTGATTTTGGGAAAATTTTAGTCTGACCGATGATCTACAAATACTACTTCAACAGTGATGTCTTTTTTGCTTTCTTCTTCCTCTGCTTACTGGATTTCTGTAGATTGTTATAATAAGAAAGACCACAAGGGGGTAATCACTAAATGAAGTCTGTGGAAAGGAAAAAAATTCGTCTGCATGAAGTCTTTGTGAAATCTCATAAAATCTTCAACAATTTTTATAAAGTTTCTGAAAGTTTGTACTATTTTTATAAAATCTCGTGAAGTTTTCATAAAGTCTGTGGAAAGCAAAATCTAAAGTGATCACCCCCTTGAGAGAGACGTATCAGTTGTCTCATTGATATCATAAGAATCCTCATCTGTTGTATCTGATTCAATATTGGAGCAAGACTGGCCGTGACCAGTGCGGTAGATACTGGTAAACAAACTGTGACACGTACACTTCCTCATAGGTTGTGCGGAAATGTATGCATATTATAATATGTAGAATATGACTTCTCCAACTTTTGTAATCGCGATATCTCAGGATAGGTGATTCGTAGGAAGAAAGTATGACAACAATAATTTTTGTGGGGGATTGCATGATCTGCAATTTTTGTCTGACTTATTTTTACAATAACATTTACCTTTTACAAGAAAAATGCGAAAAACAGATATCTTTGATTTTTGACTTAACACTTTTTCGCAGAATACCTACGATATACCAATTTTCAGCTTTATGCGAATTTTTCCAAACTTAAATGTCTATTTTGACATTAACAGATGTACCAAATTAAAAATTTTTAATATCGATGACTTTTATATTTAAGTAAATTTGAGCTAATAGTTCAATTCGCGCTAAATTTTAGTTTTAATTATAATACCAACCGTACTTATACTTCAAGTAGTTACTGGTTGCATAAAATTGAATGAAAAGACCGAACTGGCTTATTCGACCATTAAAAAGCCCAAGTAAAGTAAACGTCAAGTAACTACTTGACGTATAACTTAAATATGAAAAGATCGGCCCTAAGATTGTTTAATTTTGTTGAGAATTATAAGCACTTTACATTTTTTGTTTTAGTTAACTTTTGCCATGTTCAAAAATGTAAGGGATATTTATCGCCCCTTTCCAATCCCTAATATTACTATCGATATTTGTGAAGAAATTAACAAACTTCAAGGTGCAAATCCATTTGGAATTCTGATGCACTAGCCGTTTCAAATTTTAGGGGTTGTCCAATGTCACCGGTAAGATTGAATATTTAAATAATTAAATTAACTGAAATTTTATTTAATTATTTGAATTATAGTATGTATAATATAATTCTTATATTAGATATATGAATGTTTTAATAAAAATAATAATTATTAATTTGTTATAAATATTTGTGATTTTGTAATTTATTTTTTGTTATTACTGTTTTATTGATTTGCTTGTAGGGAATTTATTATATTAATAGTTGGTTAGTGGACGTAGATAAACTTCCTCCACATCTTCCATCAGGTGATTACAAAATATCTGTTCGTGTTGCAGTTGATGATGGCATATATATTGCAGATGCAGAATATTATGGTACAGTAATAAAAAAGAAGAAGACCAAGAAGCATTAAATATATTGTGGATTTTATTGTTAATTATCGATAAAGTAACAATACATAATTAAATAGCTTTCCATTTCTTTTCTATTATATTTAATCAAACCCATGTCATATACCATTGAATGTTGATGCGTAAGCAATGATTTGTAAATATTCTTTAATAGTCGTTTGTTGTTAGTGTCTGTCAAACTAATTTCCGAGATATCGGTCTTCATAGTATCTACTGATTTAAACATTTTTCAACTTTTATTAAAAAACACGTATAGTTTTCAGCTTTCGATGTAGGGGTTGTTTTTGTTCATCTGGCAATAGTTGGATTGCAACTGATCTGTGTAACGATATTGGTCGATATTATCTTTAAAATAAATAATATTAAAAACTGAAAAAAAAAAGTTTTTTAAATTTTTTCTTCAGTAAAAATCGAGATAAAAATGCAGACTACTTTGAAATTTTGATTACATGGATTTAAATTCAAGGATATAATAATGATAATATCTACTATCTAATGTAATATCTCAGAATAGACAATATAATAGATATTATTTTTGCATTATGTTTATTTGTTCAAAATATTATTATGCACAGGGAGCATAAAAATTACTCAAGATATAAATCAAAAATGATATTTTTAGATAAAGTTATAAAATATTAAATTTTGTCGGTAAACAATAAGTTATCCATATAACTAGTTGCATGCAATAGCTTAAGTACGAGAAAATTATATTGTGTTATCTTGCGTTTATAGTTTTATTAATTAAAAAATTCAGTGTTTCGGTAACATTACCGTTGTTCATAAAATTTTTTATCAATTTCTCACGTTTTAAATTTTTAGCAATGCCGTCAAAATGATTATAATATTCAACACGATAGAATTTTTATTACAGAAGTTAATAAAACTGCAGTTCCATTCGTAATAGTGAAACTGTTTATTTACAATGATACCCTAAAAGAAAAAGTAATTAATTTAACAGCAAAATTAAGATTTGGAGTTCGTAAAAATTTAATTGTAAGAACAATAATTATTTACTTCTTATTTTAGAATATATAATGTAAAATACATACAATAGTACATCGAAATGAAGAAAAACTTTTTAGCAAATAAATGGCGATTTTACATATTATTTGATCAACTTATATGTACTCTTCAATACTCGGAAAAAATCTAGTTTATTGGAGACATATATAATAAATCGTTATTTGATTCAACATTTAGCTATATTGTACTTGATTGTGTTTATTTTTATTTAATTTGATTCGAAAACTTTATGGTATATGGAAACCTATATTTTTAAAAGCATCATAGCGTTATTTGAAGAAATAATTTATTTTGATTAATTGAATATCGAACTTACTAAGTCCGAATATCCTATAGATTAACAATCTTCAAGGTGCAAATCACTTGGAATTCTAGATGCACCGGTAAGATTGAATATTTAAATAATTAAATTAACTGACAGAAATTTAGTGCAGCTCATTTGATTTAATTAATTGAATGTTATGTAGGTATATAATATAATATTATACAATATAATTTCGATAATATATGAATGTTTTACTGAACAATATTATTATTGCTTTAAAATTAAATTGGTCATGCATAAAATATGGTTTATATGATATTTTTTATAATTTTAATTAACTTGTAGGGAATCTACTATACTATTAATACTTGGTGTTCAGATATTGATAAATTTCCTCCACATCTCCCATCAGGAGAGTACAAAATATCTATTCGTGTTGTAGCTGATGATGACATACATCTTGCCAATGCAGAATATTATGGTTCCGTAATAAAGAAAAACAAAACCAGGAAGCATTAAATATTTTGTAGATAAATATATTGTTAATTGTCGATGAAGTAACAATATACATTATTAAAAAGCTATTCACTTCTGTTTTATTATTTTCAATCAATTATATGCCATATTATTTGAAAATTATTGCAAATTTAGTATTCAAAGGCTTCAATATATCCTAAAGAATGAGATTTTCAGAGAAATTCAATCGACACGCTGAGCAAGATCAATATAATTTTTAGTTAATACATAAACATAATCTGCAGAAATAATTGTAAATTTCCTATTTAGCACTCATTAAACTATCAGGTGTGTTGAGTTTAATGTTTTTCTTTACTAAGTTGAGGCCTACGCAATGGTAAAAAAAATTGTAACTTTGTTTCGCGTCGGCGAGGTATTGTATTATTTTAATTTTTAAATAATGCTTTTAATATTTTTAATATATTGAAATATTTCTTATAAAACGAATTGTTCATTTGATATTATTCGCGATTGGATAGAACAGGATTACATTATTTACTAACTTATGTGTTATTATCAAGGGTTCATTTATTTTAAAATATATAGTATATTGCGATATAATTTTTCAAATCCCTGGTGCCGCACCAAAACCAAATAAATGCGGTGTATTTTTCAATTTTATATATCCCTGGTTTCAGCACCAAATTAATGCGGTGTCTTTCTTCAAATCCAATTATTATTATTTATTCATAATTAATTCATCTTCCACAAATTCAAAAAACTCAAATCTCACTATCACTTTTTATTTTCATTTTTAAAATTACTAATACAAATTTACAAAATTAAAATTTTCAACAAGCACAGGGCATTTTCAAATTTTAAACAAACATGAAATAAAATAAGAACAGTTTTAAAACTTTTAATGAAAGTCAAAATACATCTGAATTTTTACTTTCAAATAAAGTCAACATTGTTTTATAATTTTTTTCAACCAAAGTATTAATTCATATTTTAAAGTAAAGTAAAAATTCATCTATTGCAAAAATCCATCTGGGTATTAAATAGACAGAAGAATTCCATCAATGGTTTAAATTTTCACAAACAAATGCAAATAACAAACAAAAATAACAAACATTAACTTTTGTTATGTTAATATTATGTAGGTATATTAAATATATCGTTTTACTTTTTTTTTTAGAAACGATTGGATAAATGTAGGTAATAAGTGTTTTGAGAATCACAATGAAAAGTGGTTACCTTGGGTTGTTAATATTCAAGGGTATATTAGAAAATATAATACAACTGATATCGTGGTATGACATCTAGCCCCATATAAACTTCTGAATCATAAAAAATTTAAATAATAAAAATAGCTCAATCGAAGTAAAAGTTTTGATAAAATAACAAAGTAGAAGCGTTGATTTACCCAAATAACGAGCTAGCGGAGCTCTACATATTGCTCTATTTTACCTTTCCATTATGAGATTAACTTGTGCTCATGTGTTTACAGTTTTATTAATTAGAAATTTTTGTGTTTCGGTAAGTTCACTTTTTTCTTAATTTTGTACATATTATCACAAATTAAATTTTTAGGAGTTTCATCAGGATGATTATGAAATTATACACGATAGAATTGACACTATAAAAGTTAATAAAACCGCAGCTCCAACTTTAATACTGAAAGTATATAATTACAACAATACCCTGAAAGTGAAAGTAGTTAATCTAACAGTGGATTTCAAACATGGAGTTCATAAAAATATATTAGTAAGAGCAAATTTTTTTTTTCAATTTGTCTAACGAAACCAATTTTGTTGAAAGATATCCTTGATTCATCTTTCACCCTACTGCTAAATAGTAAAATTGTACAGCACATTTTTGCAAGTATCTAGTAGTTTTACAGTTATTCTTTGAAAAAAGTGCAGACAAATATATTATATGGTACACTATTGGAAATGAAAGCAATAGATTGAAAAATATCGGAAAATTAAAACTGTTTCTTTGGTGACAAAAAATTTTTTTAATATAAAAAGAACTTCATTTGATTTACAATAACTTGAGAGGATGACGTGCGAATACTTCTTTATTGTTTCAGTTAACTTTTGCTGTATTCAAAAGTGTACAGAAAATTTATCGTCTGTTTCCACTTCCAACGCTTACTTTCGACGTCTGCGATGAATTCAAAAAACTTGGAGATAAAAACCCCTTTGGAGTTCAATCTGCAATAGCCGCATCAAATTTTAAGGGTTGTCCTACTCCACCGGTAAGATTAAACAATGCACAGTTAAATTTCAAATTATTTAATGGCTCTGTCACCTCATTTCCATGATCGCTTTAAGTTTTTTTTATAAATTCTTGGATTTTTATCTGAATCGATATTTAAAAATTGAAATGCCCATTACTCAATGAAAAAATGATTACATACTTTGTGCACATCTACAAGTTTGAAAGCATCATTTGGCGAGGAAAAAAATATTTTAAAACTTCAATACAATTTGCTGAAATGTATGAAATTTTTATCATTATTTTCCAGGGGCATTTAAAAATTTTTAGACTGATGTTTTCAAAAATTTATAAATTGAAATAGAAAAAGATAGAAATCTCTCTTCGCGCTAGTAATTAGTAATAATTTATTTAATTATTATTGTTACTAATTTTAAATGTTCTTCGAATTCTTATTTCTTTTACACTGTGTTGTATTATTTTATTTGCAGGGCGTTTATTATGTTGACAGTTGGTTAGTAGAACAGGACAAGTTTCCTCCGCATGCTCCACCAGGTGATTATAAATTATCTATTCGTGCTGTAGTTGATGATGACATATTTGTCCTCGATGCGGAGTATTATGGTACAGTAATCAGGAAGAAAAGAAACAAGAAGCATTAAATAATATGCTGTATACTTTATTAATTTTTATTAATAATTTCCAACATAATACTATTTAAATTTTTGCAACTTCAATGAAACAACTTAAAAGATAATATTTCGCTGTAAAATTTTATTTCTTGGGTCCATTTAAATTCTGAAATTTTATTCTTGGTTGGTATTTTTCAGGTTGTTGTATATTTCGTAAATAAACATAAAATTTAAGTATTGTGAACATTTAAAATTGTAAAATTTATTTCAAAATAAAATTCAAAGGAACGGTCAATTCTATAAGGCTTTGTTTCGCGACTGATGGTCAACGTCGAAATCCTTGTGCATGTTACTTTGAATGCAATTTCAAAGATAACAACTTTAATTTCCCACCATTTGTAATGTTGTTTAATTTTTATACCCAACTTTATCACAAATTCAATTCAGCTCCTCTTTTGGTTTTTTATTTTTACAACCTTCAACTTCCAAAAATTTTGTTACGAAAATCAAACCACAATATATTGTTTTAATAAATTATAAAGTGACATCTTTATTTCACAATCATGAAAACATAACCTGCCCAAGTTAACCCTTCCTCACATCAACTGTTTGTTCATCTAATTTCCGAGATATTGGTCTTCGTAGAACTTATTTAAGTATTTTTAGACTTTTATTAAAAGAAACGTAGCTTTCAGTTTTCAATGTAGAAGATTTTTCTGTTCATCTAACAATAAATGGATTGCAACTGCTCTGTGTAACGATATTGGTCGAAGCAACTTAATCCTAATGAGAATAGATTATTGATCTTTTCGTTGACTCCTTACAACCATTTCGTAATTATCGTTTCAAAATATTCCATATTTTATAAGTTGGATCTCAAGTTACATAATTTTTAAAATGATCATTAAATGAAACTAATGATTTTCATTGGTTAGGTAAATTTAACAAAGGTGCAAAGGTAATTTAACCAAGGTAATTTTACAAAGGTGATTTAACAAAGGTGTATTATGTTTATCTGTTCAAAATATTATGGTGCACAGGAAGTTTAAAAATTACCCAAGATATTAATCAAAAATAATATTTTCAAATAAACTTTTACATATTAAATTTCGTCGGTAAACATCAATTTATCAATATAACTAGTTGCATGCAAAAGCTTAAGTATGAGAAAATTATATTGTACTTATCTTGTGTTTATAGTTTTATTAATTAAAAATTTCAGTGTTGCGGTAATATTACCTTTATTCATAAAATTTTCACATTTTAAATTTTTAGCAATGCCGTCAAAATGATTATATTATTCTACACGATAGAATTATTATTACAGAAGTTAATAAAACTGCAGTTCCATTCATTATTGTTAAACAGATAATTAATCATGAAACCCTAAAAGATAAAGTATTTAATTTAACAGCAGTATTAAGATTTGGAGCTCGTAAAAATTTAATTGTAAGAATAATCATTTTGTTATTATTTTAGAATATAATGTAAAACACAATACAATAGGTACATCAAAAGTAGAAAACTTTTTAGAAAATAAATGGCGATATATTTGATCAATTTATAATATGAATTAACTCCTGCTATATTCGACAAAAACCTTGTTTTTAGGAAACACACAATAAGAGAGACTGGGGATGGTTGGGACACTTGACGTTTTATTATCTTTATTTTTTTTTCCAAAGAAGTTAGGCGATTATTTTTTTTACTAAAATTTAGGGTAGATAGTTTTTCAAGAATTCAAATACAAAGTAAATCATAATTAGTCGAAAGTATCCCGAGGGATGGCATACTGTTGACATTACCCGGGTATACACTGGACATGCAGGGAATGCAATGGACAACTGCAAGAAATAAATTTACTAATTGCATTTTTTAAATAATACAAAATTTATAATTTTAATACGGAATTTGGACAAAAGTAATAAAAGACGAAAACAACAAAGAAAATGGACATTGAATATTGGTAAATGGAATATTACAGGAATTTGAAACAAAAAACAAGAGATTATGATAAAATTTATACAGAGAAAAATAAATATAGCCATTCTCTCCGAAACAAAGAAGAAAGTAGTGGATGTGAAGAGGGCAAACACTTGTAACATTAAATTTAAATTACCCCGTGAGATAGGAGAGATTATGTTGACGTTAGGAAAGGAGGTGATAAAATTAATTAGAGAGGATTGGAGTTACTAGATTTTTGGGACGTTTGCTGCCTGACTAGTTAGAGTGATAATAATAAATTTATATGGTGAATTAAATATTGGTAGTGGTTGCAGTCCGATTTGTGAAAATTTTGGCCTAGCCTTCCAATAGGAAGGTAATGTTCGTAATTTGGTGTAAAATCGTTGCTCATTTGTTTTTTTTTAGGCTTTTCAGATTGAGTGTAAATATTAATTGTTAATCCATTTCATTGCAATGAGTGCGTGAGAAAAGGATATGATTGATGCCTGACCGTATTGATGGAGTTTCAATTTACTATATAGAACCTTTTGACATTGCCGGTACAGTCCAGGAAATCTGGAAGATTTACGTAGCTGATCCAAGACCAATAGGAGCGCTAGCGTAAGTTAAATTGTTGCCAACCCGGATTTACGGGAAATTATGCATTGTTTATGTTTTGGTGATATTAAGAATTATTATCTCCGTGTAATTGGTAAAGCACGGTTATTCATTTTTCCTGTTTTTTAACCTAATAAAAATCGGGCAGGCGCCCATTCAATGAAATTAGCGTATTATTATTCCTGTTCCCACGCCCAGCCAATATTGAGTTTCCGGGAATGCAACTCTGGAGCCAAAAGAGAGTTACACACTACATGCACTTCTACACAGGAGTGAATAAAAGTGAAAGAGCTCAGGCCGGAATATAAATTCTAGTCCAAGGACTCTATAAGTATATAAAGTCATGGAAAGCCATATCTGAACGTATTATTAAAATGACAATCTTTATGAGGGGAAGACTCATAGCAATCTTCGGTGTCTACGGAATTAATGACGATGCTACAAGTGGCAAGGAAAGAAGAGTTTTACCTTTTATTTTTAATGCATTGCAATTGAAGAGTACACGGGAATAACGATCAGAGTCACAAAAGTCAAGTTTTGCGTAAATTGAGTTTTAAGATTTACAAACACACACACATCCTTACCAACATAAGTATTTTAGAAACGCTCTTACGCTGGACTGTTAAAACTTTTTTTAATTTTTTTTCTACTAAATGATAACTTTGGTTTCAAGCTAAAAGATGACTGCAACAGTTTTTTTTTGAGAAAAATGGACTCTGATCGTTATTCCCGTGTACTCTTCAATTATTATGTCCATGAATCGGGTTTGTAGGTGCAGGTCAGCTGTAGCTGCGAATTCAGGAGTTTCATGTAGTAAGTGTGGTGTGCCTTACCATCCCAGTTGTGCTGCAAAATATAAGAAGTGTTGCGATTTACCACTCAGTGGTCCTGATGATCTCGATCTTCCTAAGATTTATGTTGACCAGCTTGATCTGTACAGGGAGCTTATCAGCGAGTTGCGTATACTCTACTGAATGACAAGGTAGTGTTTCTTGAGATGTGTCGTAAGTCGAAGGAGGCCGAACTTGAGCGTGTTCGCGCCCTGACATCTCAGACCGTCGATCGCATCCCCTCTGAACTTAACAGTGAGGATTGTATAGTATCGATTATTCAGCCGCCTGCTGGCGACTCTTATCATATCTCTGTCCCGGTAGGACAAGTTAACAAGTCCGTCGTGGTCAAGAACAATTCTTCACATCGTGACTTTGCGAGCGTGGTGTCGAGAGTTAATTTAAATTGCGCTTTGTCTGATGCAGGTTCGACTATGCTTGTCTCAGAATCCTCACAGGAGGGAGGGACCTGGCCTGCAATCAGTTCCACCATCTGCTCATAAAACTGCAAAAAAGCTGCCTTCCAATAGTGGTGGTAACCGCAATTTGCGGGGTATGGTCTTTGGTTCTAAGCTCTCCGATAACTCGCTGATTCCCTATGACCCCCTGGTAAAAATTCATGTCTCTACGTTGAGAATCAGTACTACCCCCCGAACAGGTTACTGGGTTCATTTCTTCAAATTTGTCATTTATATTATCCTCTGACCTGAAGCTCGAATGTACCGAGCTTAAGGTTAGCTCAGGTAGTTATAAGGGATTCTCTGTCTCTGTTCCCTCTTTTGTTGTAGCCAGTCTATTTAAGCCAGAATTTTGGCCTTCTCGCGTTGTTGTAAAGCGATTTAGATCCTAGCGCAATTCTCTAAATTATAATGAGAATGTAAATTTTCTCAACGTAGAAGCCAATCTGATTGCTTCCAAACGTCACCTTTGTTCCTCTCTCCCTCTCCATCCCTGAGTCTTCCCATTGCTCACTGTCCTGATACTTCTGTTCCTCATCCTGTTTCCCCGGTTAGTCATGGCCGTACCTCCGTCCTTCAACAGGTGTTTGCTACATTTAATGGTAATTATTATCAAAATGTGCGGGGACTGCGTACCAAAACTCTTAAGCTCTTGAACAGTGTGTGCTCACAGGACTTAAACATAATTTCACAGTGACAGTGACACGAAGTCTCGATGCTTTGATTTTGGAGGATGAGTATCACCCATCGCTTGCTTTATCCGTCCAGCTATCGAATCCCTTCGCCCGTGCTCACTGCTTTGTCTCTAATCTGATTGGGAGCTTTGACTTTAGAAAGCTGACTTTGCCCTCATGTACCGCTTATTCGATGAGTCGGATTGGTCCTCTGTTTTTGACTGTGTCGATGTAAATTTGGCATGCGAAGCATTTTATTTAATTTTTAATAAAGTTTTTCTGGCGAGTGTCCCTCTGGTTACATGCGGAACTCACAGATGTTACCCTCCTTGGTTCATCAAAGCACTTATTGCTAATATTCTGTCAAAGTCTAGGTATCATAGAATCTATCCAAGGTCTGGGTTGGTCAGTGATTATGAATCTTTCAGCTGCCTTAGAGCTCTGGTTAAGCTACAGACTGCCGAATGCTACCAGGATTACCTTTCTCGATCGTCCCGATCCCTCGCAGTTTTTCCCTCAAACAATTGTTAACGCTTTTACCGACTATTTCCAATCAGTTTACATTGATTCCGAAGCTACTTTTTCATCAGGTTGCAACGACATCAATCCATCTCTTTTAATCCACATTCCGACCGTCACGATTGCCGATGTTATTGCAGCTTGGCAACGTTCAAAAAATAAAAATTCCAGTGGTGTGGATGGTATACCCGCCTTCATACTGAAGGATTGCGCTTCAACCTTTTGCGGATCCCCTACTACATATTTTTAAGCTAATTTTTACTTCAGCCACTTTCCCACAATCCTGGAAAGTTGCACGCCTGCAACCGGTTCTGAACAGGGTAGTCCTTCAGTAATTATAATTACAGGCCGATCCCGATTTTGTCTAACCTGTCCAAAGCATTTGAGCGGATTTTGTATGACCATATTTATGCTCATGCGAAGAGTTCATTATCTCCTTCTCAACATGGCTTTATGAGGAGTCGCTCAACAGTCACTTATCTGGCGATCTTCAAGCAGTTTGTTTCTGAAACTTTGAACTGCCGGGGGCAGGTCGATACAATTTACACCGACTTCCAGAAGGCATTTGACCAACTCGATCTCTATAGGCTGATCGGGAGGTTGTCATCGTTTGGCTTCTCTAAGCAACTGATTAATTTCTTCCGCTCCTATCTATTTGAACGCAAGCAATTTGTGTAATACCGTGGTCATAAGTCTTCGGTCTTCTCAGTAAGCTCAGGCGTTCCTCAGGGATCCAACCTTGGTCCTCTACTTTTATATTATTTGTAAACGATTTACCTGGTCTCATAACATCACACAAATTGCTATATGCTGACGACTTGAAAATTTATTCAAGTATCTCTTCACTTGAAGACTGCCATCGCCTGCAAGTCGATCTTGAAGCTGTTGTTGCCTGGTGTAGATGTAATGTGCGGTTTACATAAAAAAACACAGTGTAAACACACAGTGTAAAGTGTGTTTTAAGGTTTTCCCTAAATGATAAATCATATAATGTAAACTGCACTTTATTTTATGTACATCACAAACAGCAATTTGTAAATATTTGTGATTTTGTAATTTCTTATGTGTTACTATTTTCTTTTATTGATTTGTTTGTAGGGAACTTATAATATTAATACTTGCTTAGCGGAAGTAGATACATTTCCTCCAAATCTGCCATCAAGTGATTACAAAATATCTACACTGAAAAAAATAATTGATGAAAAGTTCATAATTTTCAGCCTATGCAAAAAATTCATCATATTGATGAAAAATTCATAGTATTGATGAAAATATCTTTATTGTGATTTTCTTTATTTCATCAATAATAGCATACATCTTTCTGATGGAGAATATTATGGTTCAGTAATAAAATAGAACAAGACCAGGAAGCATTAAATATATCTTGCAGATTTTATTATTAATTATTGATAATGTAACAAAACCTACATTATTAAAAAGCTAATCTCTTATTTTTGATTATTTTAATCAAACCTTAAAGCTTTGCGATAATATATTTCTTTTTGTAATTTTTCGTAAACATCAATTACCTTTTACTTCTGAGTTTTATGTGTACGTTTATGGAAACGGATTTCACGTGTCAAGGGTAGTTTAAAATAATATTGCGTAAGTACTGAAAACAAGCCTTTTTGCAGGCGTTGAAATAAGGAAATAAAATTCAAGACGTAAAAATTAGTATAAATATCAATTTCAAATTACGTACTACTCTGTAATAAAAGCCACAGCCGAAAAGGCCAAACGATAAAGATCATAAAAAGTACATTTTTCAGCAAAGCGTTTTAAAAGTTTAAAATTTAATGAAATTCCGTCATACTATATCAACTTGAGATTTTCTATTCAGATTTTTACCCAATTATATCTAAATTTTTAATTATAATTAACAACCCATTCGAAACTTTAGTCCGATATCTACCAATAGCAGTCACAACAAAAAGTTTTTAATACATTTATTTTCTTTTTTTCTGCTGGTTATTCAAAAAAATAAAAACACAACGCGAAACTACTCGTCTAAATTATTGCTTTAAAATGACAATAGTAATTTGATACATGATACAACATAAATTGCTTTAAAATATAATTAATTAAACTTTTGTAATATTCTTGTTCGGAAATTGTTATCCTTAACTTACGTTAGACAGGAACCTACCTACCTAGCCTACACTTCAGGTGTCTACAAAAGATAGAATAATATGAATTCTCTCTATATATTTTTATTATCGTCTTTTAAAATTAATTTAATAGTTGTTTTGTTTGATTTGAAAAATTTGTTTAGTTTGTAAATATTTTTGATTTGTACTCCAGAAAAATTTGATTGTGTTGTTTTAAAAATTAAAAATGGAATAAAGATTGTATTGTTTAAGGTTGGTGTTTTGAAAAGGGGCCAACAACACAAGCAGCCGTAGTACAACTGACTACCCTGAGTATTACAAAATATAGTATGTTATTGTAAAAATAGGAATGGTAAACTATATAAAAAAAAACTAATTGTAAAATTAAGTTTTCAACTTATATTGATTTGCATTTTTCTAGGTTAAAAAATTTGTTATTACTTTTTTCAAAAAGTGTTTTTAATTTTCACATTACTAAATGGTAAGAGTAGCATTTAAACAATTAAAATGTCTTCTTTTAATTTAAAATTATATTATTTTAGTTTTTCGTATCTTGAAGATATTTATATAGAAAATATCTGAAATGTGCACTTAAATTAGATGCAGCTTCTACTATAATAATTTCCCACTGAAAATTGCTGTAAAAGTACCAAATCTCGCTATAAAACAAAAAAAAGCAAGCAAAATTAAAGTAATAAATTATTAATGTTAACTATTTATTGTCAAAAATTATACTTTTTAAAAATAGGTTTACAGCCTATCCATTCAAATACATTTGTTTCGGTATTCTATACCATCGTTCAGTTTATAAAATGTATATATGATATTTAAAAAATTAATTAATATTACGACTTATTTGTCAGTGGTTTCCCTGACTTTTACACAAAAATCTACAAGCGGTCCGTTAACTAGATCTAATTGTTCATTTAACAAGAGGTTTGGGTATTTATTCAAATGGTATTTAATTTCTAGGGCCTCCAGTCTATCCATTTTTTCATCTTTGTCACATATGTGCAAAAATTCCATGTTTTGTGATCTGTTAGGTGTCCTTCTCCTATCAGGTGGTCCGAGAAGTTAGACTTCCCATAGGTGTTATTTTTCCATAGAGAAAAATGTTCTTTTATTCGAGTTCTATATGCTCTTCCTGTTTCACAAGAGCTGCATTTGAGCTTGTATAGGCTGTAAACCTATTTTTAAAAAGTAAAAGTTTTGACAATAAAAAGTTAATATTAATAATTTGTTATGAATAAATTTTACAACATCACAGCTGTACAAACAGAATTTGTCAAAATTAAAGTGTGTTAATTGGGTTGCATAACTAACTACTTGGTTTATAATTATTACTTATGAAGTAATTTACGGGAACAATTTTAAATGACTCTCAAAATGTTAAAAGCGAACATTAAACAGTATTACAAATAACTATTAAAATTCAAACTCTTTTCTGGAGCTGAAAAGACAGAAATTTTAAATAATAGCAGTTGGATTTCTAAATAATGTGAAAAATACTGCTGGCAAATTATAAAGTAATATCATCAGTGGTTTCCCTTATGACTACGAAAAGAAAAATCACACTCATTATTTTTAATTTTTGAAGACATCTCTGAAGCGTCGAAAGATATCACTTTGAAGTTTTGCAGTATAGAATTTTGAAGTTTTATTTTAATTGGAAAGTGGGTAGGTACATAATATGATATTATAAAAAGTCCCAGTGGGGGCCCAGGGTTAAAGTTGTTAAGTTATTAAACCTCGCCTTATCGTTGATTGCTTTGAACACTTCTTTGTTCACTGATAATTAAGAATAAATTCATAGTATAGAATAATTCATGATATAATTTTTATTGACGTTTACAAATAGTTGCTTATTATAATTATAATACTTTGCTGTATATGTTTTTGATACGAGCTTTGGATGAGGACTGATGTTCAGTCCACATAAACAAATCGTCGGTAACTCGTCGTCGCCGTCCGTCGACATGGTATGTAGTCCTGTGGTGTTCCTCTCACCGGTTCCATGATCGTCCGACGCTAACATATTATATTATTAATTTACCAAAAATAAGAGACGATTTAAGATACCCTTAAATTTCATGGCAAGTGTTTTATTTTATCAAAATCTTATGTAAAACTTAAAAAAATACAAAACTGTAAAAAATACACCAATCGAATCTATTTTCAAATTTTTTTTTATGAATTCTCTTTCAAGAGAAAAATATTAAAGAATAAAATCCAAATTATTGCCTTTAATTATTTATTTTTATTTAATTCTCTTTGATTTTTTTGTAAAGTTTGCTACGTTCCTGTCCTTTCTCAATTTAACTCTCTTGTAGGACAATCACTAGATCAAAACTATTATTTTGGGTTACACAAAACACAATTGAGCGCCAGTCGCACGGTTCTTACTAAGAAGTTCTTAGTGAATGTGATTAGGGTAAAAGACATTGAAATATAAATTTAGTATTACATTTTTTAATTGTTAATTAGAAAAGGTAGTACAATCTTCTGACTTAATTCATGTAGGTGTAGCATTGTGGTTATGCGTGTACTTATGGACTGCATATTATTGGTTAATTATAAATAAACAAATGGAAAAATCATGTTAGAATAATAGTAATAAATTTTTATTAAGTAATGATTGAATTCGAAACCATTTCACGTCTTGTCTTCACCACTCACAAACATCCACCGTGGGTACCCAATTTCATTTGGAATCTGCCTTACCATTCCGTGTGAATTTTCTTCGATATTTTTGCTCTGGATTTGCAACTAAATTTTGTGGACTGACCTGTAGCACTCTAACATGTTCGTACCCTTTGCAAACTTTGGGGGTTCTATCTGGAGAACCTGCGTTAAGGAATAAATCCAAAACATTCACTCGAATTTTGAGCTCTGCGGAAGCACGACTGCTCTCTTATGTGTCCGAAGAAAAGATACTTGTTAATTTTCACCTCGGTTTCCTCGTTATCGAGATTCATCCTCCTCATGTTTTACTTCCTTCGAAACGGAGATTATGTGTTGTTTTTGTAGGGTTTGTGTGTTTCATCTAAACCTGTAACCGAAGTTTCAATTCTCAAAGTTAAGCCGGGAATCTAGGGCCGAAAAGGAAAACCGAAAAGCAGTTACACGTTACCGAAGAATAATCGAGGGTGGTTTGTTCATTTGACGGTGGTGGCAGAAATAAATAAAATTTTTCTGAGAACGGGCACCCCCCAAGTTGAGAGAATTCTGAGCACCGGCTGAAAGATCATCGCCCAAGTAACGACGATTTTTTTAATTATTCCGTTTCAACTGTTTAATTATAAATAAAAAAGTATAAATTACTTTGACCCTATTTAGGACAAATTTGATTACGCAACTTTATTATTTTATCATGTTTATATAAGTGGCCTTGACTTGTGAAAAAAAAATTACTGAATTTTGAAATAAATGTTTTTAAAAATATTCTCAAAATTACATAGAAGAAAATTAAATTACTTTTCAATTTTGTATTAAATATGTTTTTGGTAGGACCTTACCTTTTGAGGTAATCGCTGAAAACACGCGAAGAAATATGCTTTTACACGGATTCAAGAAAACACAAATATTAAATAAATCATTTCTTGGTTAATTGTTGACTAAATTGAACAAAGTTAGTTTTAAATAATAGGTAGATACTGTTATTAATTTGTCCTAAATTTTGACCTTTTATGCCTGTACAATTTGTTATGTTATTGTAATATATTATCTATTGCTGCACATGCATAAAAGTTAATAAAATTTAGTATTTAGTGGAGCCATAGACTTGGAAGCCCCGTCGGATCATTGCCAATATCTGAAAAACTCAAGAGCGAGAGTTGTTAATTCGATGGGTTTTTGCGAAGTGACCGAAGAAGAGATATTAAGAATTGTTCGCCGATTAAATCAATAACCTCAAGAGACGCATCATTGGTGTGGTCATCACATCATAAACAGATGTTTCGTTAGAGGAACCTTCCCGGAAATACTGAAGACGGCGAAGGTGACTCCAGTTTATAAGAAGGGAGACATAAATAGCCCAGAAAACTACAGACCTATCTCGATCCTTCTTGTTTTTTCTAAGATTTACGAAGTGGCAATTAAGGACCGACTTATAAATTTTCTCGAAAAGTACCAATTACTCGATGAAAATCAACATGGGTTTAGAAATAAAAAAAGCACAAAACGGCGATGGTTCAAGTAATGGAGCAAGTAGTAGAGGCCATGAACAAGGGTAAAATTTGTCAGATGATGTCTTGCGACCTGAGCAAGGCATTCGATAGTGTGAACCATGACATCCTGATAGCAAAATTGGAATACAATGGTATTAGGGGGGCCTGCTTGAGATTTATTGAGTCCCTTCTAGAAAATAGGACGCAGAAAGTAATTTTTGCGGGGAAATTATCAAATTTGGAGTCGACTGACTGTGGAGTACCTCAAGGATCCATATTGACTCTTTTGATTTTTCTGATGTACATGAACGACTTAACTTCAAATGTTCCGAGTTCCAATGGGTGTCTATATGCGGACGACACGAGTTTCCTTAACGTGACACTGACACTGACCACGGCGATCGATTGGTTTTCTGCTAATAGACTGCTGCTGAACACCGATAAGACACAAAGGATTTGCCGACCGAAGCGAAGGACTTAAGTAGGACTAAGTTTAGGGGGGCTGTGAGAAGAATCTTGATGGAGAGGACCACGACGAATTTTTTCTACAAGAGGTCTCTATGTAGGGAAATTTGGTTTGGCGTAGGTTGTAAAGATTTTTTTGTAATACTCGTTTTGGGTATATGACTTTTTGTTTTGTAAATGTGTCATGTTTAATTTTTATGCCCAATTGTTTTTTTTATGCAGAGTTTATATTTATACACTTCTTGACGATATTCTTGTGAATGTATCACACTGATAAATAAAAAATATTATTATTAATTTTATTATTATATCATCTCTCTCGATGAAATTCACTCTCGATATTATTTCCATCTACCTTGACATCTTTTTCATCAGCTTCCAGGTCCAAAAATTATCCACTGATTACTGGAACCTGCCTTTGCTATCCAAAACTCATCAACCATTTCCTGGAACCTGCTTTTAAGATAAGGCACTTGGCTCCTTGCCAATCGAAATGTCGTTTTATTTCCTGAAAATAATCAGATCAAGAAACCAAACTTACGTCCGTGCTGTTCCAGACAAAAAGATCAACTAACTATTTTGTCCAAATAAGCTGTTTACTGGGTCCAAAAATATTATGACACATCCCCTTAAAATCGCCGTCTGGTGACAGACGAGTTTAAAATTAGTTTGATCGTGGGTAAATATTAAATTTTAATTTTTTTTAATAAAAAATTTTCTTTTTTGTAAATCATTATGTTTTGACTCAATTTAACCATCAAATATTTTTTAATTTCTCTATTTAGCAATCTTTAAAGTTTTTTAACAGGTTACGATTCGAATTAAACTATTTTTTAAGGTATTTTCAATATAGCAATTCAGCCCCGTAGCCAGTTCCCCTTCCGGGAGTTTTTAATGTTGTAAACAAAGAGGTGGAGTTGGGCAAAGCTTCCACGAGCGCCGCACGCGAAAAAATTTTAGTTTTCAAGGTCAACAGGGTTTAAAGGTTAGAAATTTTTGAAGGTATTATTGTAATACAAATGTAGTTACAAAATTCCAATGAAATTTTCACCAAATAAATGATTTCAATGGCTACGACAAAGGAATTAAGTAATCCTGAACTCATAATTTTTAATACAATGAATTTTAATATTTTTATCGTTAGTCATAATTTTAATTATAATTTCACGTGAATCGGGCCCCTTTCCTTGCAGGGCCCAGGGTGGTGCCCCTCCTTTAATTCGCCATTGATCCCTATGAATATTCATGAGCGCTAGACCGTTTAGCCATTCTTCACTTGTAGAATTTCTCTAACAAGTTTTTATTCGTTTTAATTTAGAAAAACTTCTCTCGGCAGTTGCTGTAGTCACTGGTAATATTAATTTTAACAGCAGAACAGCTATTATGTTTACGGTTCATGGTTTTTGTATTCCATGCCTTTTACGTAGAAAATGATAAATAGGGTTGACCTATAAGTCGACAAGGTAAACAACAATAAATTACGGCAAATATATTTTGAAAAGAACTTTTTTTCACTTTAAAATTCAAAATTTTCACTTTCAGAATTTTTTTTTTGAACATTTCGGGGAAGGGCACCTGTCCCCATGTGCCCTACCTTGGCTACGGGCCTGTAGCAATTGAATTATTAAAAAAAGAGAAAAACTACTTTTACCTCAAATCTCAAAAGAAAGATAATAAAAACATAAAGTTGTTACGACAGAAGACGTTTTTTAATTTATTAATAACAATGATTTTTGTTATTTACAATAAATTATAAATTAATAACAAAAACAGAATTAATATGTTATAATATGAACATCAAACTTATTCAGTAACCATTGCTTCGTTATTGTCCATCTTTCAGAATATAATACTAAATATCGGGATTTCGACTCTATTTAAAACAAACAACCTTTTTAACCAACTGTCGACGTTTCGAGTTTTATTTTACTCATCATCAGGACTTTAGTCATCTAGGTGTATGAAACTACAATCTCTAGGTGTTAACATTGCAAAATCACCATCAATCAAAAAACCACTCGGCCATCAATCAAAATTTTCCAGACATATACCAAAAATATTGAGCAAAAAACTCATAAAATACAAAAATGGTTCCATGGTTCATTGTTAACCGTTCGTTAAAAATTATTTATTGTGTGTTTTATTTATGAATTTTTGAATTTTTAGCCAGTATATTAGCTTTAAAAATTATTAAAATAAACCTTTATCAAAGAGATATAGGGTTTTTATTTCATATTTTACAACTTTCAGTGGATTTTTCGAGGTGTCTCATACCTGGATACAAATTTTTTTGTTTCCGAAAAACTTATGTTTAGAACATTGGTCATAAAATTTTACATGTTAATGAAATCACCAAACTTTCTTCGGAAAAAGTTGTGCATTTTCATTACCTTGAAGCTGGAATATAGAACACCCGATTAGATTGAACCAATAAACATTTATGACCCAAAAACAAAACCCGTCTCATACTCGGGAACACTCCCCTACTTATTCAGTAAGGTGAAAAAAACTCTAGGACCGAATCAGAATTTCCTCGTTAAATACACAAATTGATCCGAAAAGGAAGCTTTTTCTCGAATTTTTTAAAATATGTAATATTTATTGCCATATAAAGAATAATTAGTTATTTTTTTATAAACAAATATTAGTAATTGTAGAAGTTAATATTTAACTATTATTATTCCCCAGGTCCTAAAAAAAAGTGATTTCCCGTGGACATCTGAAATCAAAAAACGTAAAAGATTTCGTTAGTAGATTACTTTATCTCGGTAGTGGACTAAGAATTTTGAAAAAAATTGAATTTTGGATTTTTTAGATAACTTCAAAGTCAAAACACGATATTCTTTAAAAATAATCTACTTTTTTTTTGTCATAAAACGAGTTTAAATCATTGAAAAACAAAATCCTTCTTCCATCCTCACGTAAATATTATCTAAAAAGAAGTGTGTAAAATTGTAGAATGATCGGTTCATTATTTTTTGAAATATCAGGTCCACCGACTTTGAAAATGCTGTTTTGTAATAAGCATGTTGAAAGTTTTCAATAATAAGGATAAAACCTTGATAAAAAATTCACTTGACAATGCTCTATCTCTTTCAATTTTCTTCGAATCGACTCAAAATTTCGGAAGAACATTGTACTTTAATAAAACAAAATTTAAAAAAAGTCGATTAGTTGAAAATGATGACTGCGTATGCCTCCTTAAGAAACTCTTTGACATATCGATTAAAAGACGACCGATTCAAGCAACTGAAGCCTTTTCATCGCTACTGCAAAAACCCAGGGTTTTTATCGCGCAAGCTGCGAAATCATAATGATTTTTTATTGATTTATGACGTAGGTAATTTTAGTTTTAATCCCAAGTTTTTAAAGTAAATTTGGGAAACATTTCAAAATATAAACGTCTAATTCCGGCACTTGTAAATATTTGTAAATAAATAATATTTAAATATAGAATGTAAAAGAACTGGAGCTGAAAATAGTGTGTGGTGGCGATGCCCATTGATATAATTCCAACGATGTGCTTATTTGTTGATTCACTGATGGTAACTGTAAACTAGCCTTTGCAGCCATCCTGTTTACTGGTTTTCAAATGCCATCGCAAGGTCCTTGGTAAATTATTACTGGATAATAAACAGATGTATTGTTATTCAAATGGAAGCTTGAACAGCATTTTGCACGACAAATACTACATGATTCTCATAATTTAATGACATTTTCAAGGACTTCATAAAACTCATGTGTTCTGTAATAATAAATGCATGTGGTGAAAATCACAAAATTGTTCAAAAAATCGCAAAAGGAACTGATCGTTGTTTCAGGACTTGTACGTGGTATTAATATCCAATATTTGTAATCCAAAAATATCATGCAGAATATCTTGCATAAGTATTCCAAAATAACATTCTGATGATTGAGATGAGAAGTTAATCAACTTAAATTCCAACCTTAAGGACGAAAAACCATTAATCATTTAATATACAAAAATCAATTTGTTATTACCGAACATTAATAGTTTCATATTTTGGTGCATTATGCAAACACAGACTGTGTGGGTCCCATTGCTTCTTGCTAAAACATAGTTTTTTAGACGTTATCGAAGTGAGCTTAGAAAATCCAATTTTATCTTCGGGGTAATTTTCACGATACGTTTGGTCGAGTTTAAGTCAACTGTAAGTAGACAACCTGTTGACAAAAAAAAATATCGCTTGCACTCGTTTTTCAATATAGCTGTGCGTCTAATAACAAATAATTTTCAAATATTTTTGAGAAAGAATATTTTTCCAATTTCGACAGACAAACTTGATGACATAAATAACGTTCATTATTTAATTTTCGGGTCATCAATTTTCAGATTCAGTGAGTAATTATTGTGAAGCTCTGGTAATCAGAGGCGATTGATATTGTATTAATAGTTCACTTAGAAATTGCAAACTTCCTAGACAAGATAAACAAATTAATTAAAAAATAGCAAGAATGAATTTTCTTCTATAATTGACAAAAAATAAGGGTTTTGTTTGCTTGCTATGCGTTTAGCTGCGCTCATCGTGTAAAGTTATAAAAACTAGAGGTAATTAAATGCAAATTCTTTCAGTAGTAGTCATCAGTCGGCTTAGTCTTGTCGGGTGAGAGCTTTGGGTATGTTGAATAGAGGTACCCTGGTTTGGATCGCGGTTCGGATTGCGCGAATGATAAGGTAAACTACTGTAGATGTTTCTGCTGAAAGAGATGCAGCCTGAATTACAACTCTTGGATGTACGAAAATGATGCTTCTGGGGATCAAGCGATCAAGTCTCTACCGACTGATGAGGTGTGGTTCTGCAGACGCCCATAATAGATGATATGAAAATTCTTTCAGTTTGTAAGTAACTCGATCCTTCCTAAGGATAAAAATGTATTTACTATGACATTTTTATGATCTTTAGTAAAAACGTTCCTCCAAAACAGCAAATCTAAGGAACGCATAGAAAAATCCCCAACGATCGACAAATTGAAGTGTAAAATAGAACCTTAAGACAATAAGTTGATGAGTCTAGATACGCAGAAATCTTGGTTTTTAAGTTAAATTCTTCTATGGTAAACGAAATTCTCGTATGTTTAATTTTTGTAACACCTTTCGTTTAAATAAAAAGGAGGTAGAAACATTTTTAAACCTAAATTGTGATAAAATAAAATTTTTTTTCCGGTAATTAACGTTTATTTAGTTGTAAATGTATAATATTTAGAAAAACATTATTTTTTTGTTTGCAATGGAAATCCCATTACACATTATTATCATTGAATATTTGAAGGGTATAGTAGAAATTAAACAATACCACGGATGTATGCCACGATTTATATCTGTGATGTGTCTAAATGGAAGCTTAAAAAACGATCAAGATAATTATTAAAATAATTTTATGTTGAAAGTATAAATACAACTAATTTTACAGGAAATTATGTATTCTCATTATAAACTGCGACATTAAAAGTGCTGTTCGAATATGCTGATGATTTACATCCATGTAGCGTTGATTCTGTTAATAAGAAACTTCTGTGTCTCTGTAAGATAAATTTATTCTTCTAAGTTTTCTAAACTTTTAAAAATGTTAATTTTTAGCAATTTCACCAGGATGATTACGATATTGAACAGGACAGATTGGAAATTGCTGACTTTAATAAAACTGCATGTTCAGATTTAACGGTTAAGGTATTTAAGTATAACGATACCTTGAAACAGAAAGCAATTAATTTTACAATTGATCTTAAACCAGGAGTTCGCAAAAATATACTAGTAAGAACAACTTTAATATGATTTAGGTAGTAGTAATTTAAAAAATTAAAATCGACTGTTGGTGTTCAAATTAAATGGTTAGATCTCGGGTTAGATTAATGTTTCCCAAGCTTAAAATTTTAATTCGTCAGAGGCCCCCTACCAACCTAAATTTTTTATAAACTCGAAATTTCATTCTCTCTTAGCTTTCAAAAAAGTTTGAAAATGTTAATATTTCAATTAGTCGTAAGATAAATTATTTGAAGATTTCCAGTTTTTGGTTCTTGCTGACGAATCATGGTTTTATGGTTGGTTCTGTTGTGTTTCGATATACATTTGTTTAACTGAAATTTTCAGCCGTATTCCCAGACCGACGGACTGATTATGGTTTTACTCAGGTTACCTTATTTCTGTTGGATAACTTGTTTCTTATTTTATTCCAAACCAGCCGATGTTCTTGAATACAAATTTAATTTTTTATTAACTTAATTTTTAAGAAGGAAAATATAATATAAACTGCTTTTTATTGTTGCAGATAAATATAAGCCTTTACAAATATGTCCAGAAGGTTTATCGTTTGTTCCCATTTCCTAATATTTCTATAGATATATGTGAAGAATACAATAATGTTGGTACTAAAAATCCCTTTGGAATACAAGGTGCTATGAAAAGTTCAAATTTTAAAGGTTGTCCTGTTGCAAAGGTAAGAATTGCATTTCTTTTTAAGTTAAAACTTTTGTGGGATTAGGGAGATATTGAGTAAGGGTTGCGCGATGTGTCGGGTGAGGATTATAGAGAAACTGCGGTCGAAGGGAAACCTGTTTAACGTAAAATGACGATTATTTCAGATGTTACTAATATTTATTAACTTTTTAATTTAAATTACAAGTTTATAATTATTAAATTATTAGTTATGTAACTGAAAAATTTTAATTAATATTAATCGGAAAGTTTTGTGATACCAATAGCTGTGAATACGTCTTGAAACATTACCAGATCTAAGCCAAGTAAGGGGAAAGGAAAATAAATGGTAATTGAAATAATTTTTCAAAAATTACAAATCCGAAATCAAAATGAAGATTTTTTAAATCTCCGGGAATGGCTATGGGAGGGAATCATTCAATCGAGATCATCGGTTTTACAAGAAATATAGCTATAGTTAGAAAAAGAGCAACAGCATCGATTACAGAAAATTTAATCGACAAGTAATTAAAGATTGTTTTCCCTTACCATTAATAGATGATATCTGGATATAAGGTATTCAGCACGATTGACCTTAGAAACACTGTTTATCATGTGGAAATTGACAATATACAGCATCGAAACACATAATGGGCAAATCGAATTTCTGTATGTCAACGTTTTACTCAACATGTTCTTAGAATACTAATAAATGCCGCCATTGCAATGTCATTCGTACTTGAAGTGGTTATTCCATCCAAAGATGAAGAAGATAGTGTAAATAAATTAAAAGTAGCGTTACAATAAGTTATAATCCACTAAATGAATAGCTAGTCTTGACTCTACTTTTTGACCTTAATAATTTAGTGTGATGTTAGTTATTTTTTTTTAAACATCAGTGATATATTTTCAATTTTAAAAACACTGGTGCGGTCGCACGAATTTAATGTTTTTGAAATTAAGAACAAAAATTGTCTAAATATTTCAAGGGAACCACGACAAACTGCAAGTGAACAATTATTGCCACAAAATGAACAGTTGTGAAGTGTAAAGTGAACAAATATCGACACGCATTTCAACACAGGAACAACAATGGGATAAAATCGTTACAACATCCAATATCGAGAAACCATAGATTTAATAACCTACATTTAAGAATACAATCAAATAATATCGAACGAAGAATAAAAATCTTAATGTAAGTGATAGAATTTAATTTTTTAATTTTACAATTTATCATATAAATAGTTATACTTTACATTCTTAATCAATATAATTTAAAATTCTATTGATCGAAGAACTTGAAGAGTATTTTAGAGTTTAGTACTTGTTGTCAAAGCCCTAGCAGTTTAATTTTCCCAAAAATTGATTGTAGCGAATTAGCTGTATAGTGGCCGATTAAGGGGGGGCTCAGGGGAATTAGAAAGGAGCCCGATTTACGAGAAATTATTATTAAAATTATAAATTCAGGCTTATTTAATTTCTTTTTCGTAGCCATTGAAAGCATTTATTTGATTAAAAGTTCATTGGAATTTTGTAGCTACTTTTATATTACAATAATACCTTTAAAAATTTCTAACGTTTATACCCCGTTTACCTTGAAAACTCAAATTTACCTAACAAAAAAACCACATTCAAAATAGGATAAGAAGAATTAAAACAAAAATCACCCTTTTGACAGCAAAAAATAAAGTAGACATAGTCAGCCATTGAAAATTAAAATACTTGTAAGATTGCAATAGATAACAGTAAGAATATAATAGTAATTAGTACAATAATTATAAATATTAGTAGTAATTAGTATAATAATAATAATAAATCAGGTATCCATTCATTTTGGAATAAGTCTACTCCTTTAAGAAGTCTTCACGATTTATTTTTTCCTCTTCGATCTTCTAAATTTTCATATGTGTTTTGGCTAGGTTTACTATTTTTTCCAAGCCACTCCGTCTTCTATCCTAACCAATCTATCCTTTGTTCTCCCCTTACTTTTCGTCTCACTAGGTCTCCAGTTCATTATTCGTCTTAAAATGTTGCTGGGTTCATTCTCAATGTTTCCTCAATGTTTTCTCATTTCGTCACTTATTCTATCTCTTCCAGGCGCCTTTCCATTCTTCATCCTCTTCATTATTGTTTCCACCTAGCTGAATGATGGTTCTATTACTGCTTCCTCTTCTGTTCCTTCTTCAGTATCTTCATTAATTTCTCGTTTATCGTACGTTTTTCATATTTCTCCCACTTCTTTCGCGCTTCTACCTTGTATTCTGTTTTCGTCTTTCATAGTGAAAATCATTACATTGCATTCTTCTGCTTCTGTGTATTATCTTCTTGTCTTCTTCATTATTTGTCTTCATCCATTCCACTATGGTAAGACGACGACCATGCAAGGTGAGAAAGAAAACAAAATTACGGAACTTGGGAAAAACAAGAAAAACTATTGCGAAGAATCTACAAATTAAATGAAGGGTTGACAAAAATTTTAATTATCACCAGAACTACAGGAAGAGTTTGACTCCAGATCAGAGCAGCTTCAGAAGAATCGTTCTGAGAACACAGCAAATTAAAACTATGAATTGAAGACGTGGAAGAAAGATGAACTATTTAGTGAATCGATGAAGACGAATTGGTGAGTTTTATAATAGTTGGAATTCCGGATGTAATTTTGCGAGATCAGGTAAGGATTCGGAGGTTTAAACGATCCAAGAATACGAGGTATTGGATATTTTCCATCACTGCAATGATGGTAATAGGAAATGTTCGCGCTTAAAAAAGTGTTGTAATTGTAATGTAAAGAATCATTTGAGTGCTAAAAGCCCCACCGAAGCACAAGGTATAAAATGTTACAAATGCGGATTTCATGGACACGTTGAGGCAAAGTGCGTCAAAAGCAACGCTAATGTTTTATCTCCTTACCAACAGGTAATAAATGAACTCATATAAAGTTACGAACCAAATAGGGGGTGTAAAGTGAGCGTAAAGATTTCTATTATTTTAAAGGACGGAGTACTGATATATTAACGCGCCCGACGATTAGCTCAAAGCTGTCAATTAATAAATAGATTTATGGCTGCGTGAAAAAATTATAGAGCCTTCGATAAGTGAGTTCGACAGCCCGGTAGTTTTCATTAAAGAAAGGATAGTTTGACTAGACTATGTATAGATTTTCGTGATTCGAATGAAAAAGTAATCAACGACAAGTTTCCGATGCCACTAGTGGATAATCAATTATATCGGTTACAGGGGACACGAGTTTAGTTAGTAGTATTTAGTTTTCGGGTAGGAAAATAGATTCATAGTTTCGTAGGGAACACTGTTGCGATCTATGGCCTAATTTCCACTAATGGGCTTTGCATTTAGCACTGTTAGAATTCAAGTTTATCAAAGCACGAAGATTTAGGAAACTAATTCCATGTTTTTCCGTGTAGCATAAACTGTTATCGAAGGTGGCATTAGTTATTACAATAAACTTTAAATTATTATGAGTAACCGTTTTTGAGAAAATAGCGTTTAAAAGTTTTTAATTGCAATACTTCACTTAGTTTATGCTACAATAATTCAAATGTTTTCTAATTGATGAGATGGTAACGAGTCCGCAAGCGAATTGAAAGGTCACAAGAATAATAACCTGCAGGAATGTTTTTTTTTCAAATATTTTTTTATCATCCCGAATACAACACAAAATATGCTATATTGTGCAACGCTTATAATATGACATATTGAAAGAAAAAAATTATTACTGTGGGGAAGCGAACCTGAACGTTTCAATTCACTTGCGGGCGCGTTACAATTTCAGCTAGAAGACTTCTGGATTTTTATTACATAAACTAGCAGAAGTATTGCATTTAAACTTTCAAACGCCACTTGCTCAGAAACGGTTACTCAGCATTTAAAAAAACAACAACAGGTGTTTGGTTAAAGCTAGTGCTATTTTAACCCAACAAAATATGTTACCTGCTTTCTTACATTGTTTTTCTTTCAGGGATTTTATTACATTAACACTTGGATATTGGAACAAGATAAATTTCCTCCTCATTTACCAGGCGGCGTATACAAGTTACTACTTCATGCTCGAATTGATGATGATACATTTGTACTAGATGTTGAGTGGTTTGGTGCTGTAATTAAAAAAAAGAAGCGAAAGCATTAAATATTTTATTTTTCTTAACAATGTATTAAGAAACTAAATGTAATCTGAAAAAAATATTAATATAAAGGATTATTTGAATTTTATTTGTTTAACTAAACCAAAATCCCTAAGTATAAGATAATTCTTTGTTAACATTTAAATATAGAAATAAGAGCAAGTACTCATTATGATGAACTCCGACTATGTGGGACCCATTTTGGATTATTGCTCTAGAATATGGTGTCCTTCGTATGTATTTGATGTCCAAAGACTGGTGATGTTTCAATAGAGGGACTTGCTTTAGGGACCATGTCGTTTACTCTTCTGAAACATATGCCTTGATACTTGAATATTTTGGTCTTGGGCTATTCTCTGGAAGGAGGGCTATTACTAATGTAATATTTGATAATTCAAATTATAAAAAACTTACTTTTAAAACATCTTTTTAAAAAATCAAAGCAATGGACAGTAGTTATCACACTTTTAAGTAATCATGTAAGTTAAAAAGTCACGAAAGGGTACTAAAATGGTTTTTCTTATTTTCTTTCTCATAACCAAAACTACTCGATACAAAAATGCACTTATTTTGCTTTTTGATCAACGCTAATTTTGTAACTAGCAAAAACTAAAGTCTTGCACAGATTGACAACAATATTTTATATTTTTAAACTGAAGTCCCGATCCTAAATTTATACTTCAGGGTTTCTTCTGGTTACTTATTTTCTTACATTGTTTTTCTTTTAGGGATATTATTACATTAACTCTTGGATATTGGAACAAGATAAATTTCCTCCACATTTACCAGGCGGCAATTATAGGATAGGAATTCATGCACGAATTGATGATGATATATTTATATTAATGGCAAACTGGTATGGTATGGTAATTAAAAAAAAGAAGCAAAGGCATTAAGCATTTTATTTTACTTTACAATGTACAAATAATAATTTAAATGTAATCTGAAAATTATATTAACTGTTAACTTCTAAATATATTACTAAATTATAAGTATAATATTATTCTATAATTCCAAAACTTGAAAACTTTTAAAAGGTTTTTCTGGTTTTCTCAAGCGACAGTTTTAATCAATACTAAAATGCACTTCATCATCATCATCATCATCTACACGTATAAGACCGCGGTCCGTTACGTCACTCAAAATTGATCTCGCCATCTCTTTCTGGGGCGACCTACGGATCTTCTTCCTCTGGGTTTATATTGGTACAGTTTCTTTGGTATTCTGGAGTTATCCATTCTATCCAGATGCTCCCTCCATGCTATTCTGTACTCCTTCATTCTCTCATTTAAACTGTATATAATATATATATATATATATATAACTGTATATAAATGCACTTTAGCTTAAATTTTAACTATCAAAAACTAAAACTTGTTCAGAATTTCTCCAGTAAGTCAGTTGACAATCTACGCAAGTAGTGTGAGGGGATTTTTAAGGTTTCACTGATAGCAAACCAAAAATGTGGTTCTACATTTCAGCGTGATGGTGAACTAAGCAGCAAAGACGAAATCCACTAAGTTATTTCTGCATTTATTTTAACGTAGAGATATAACGTAGAGAAATATTACAAAAATTGTACAGTCACAAAAATATATAAGGAGATAAACTTAATTTTGATTATTACGTACTTACTGCACTTCATTTTATTGATTACGAGGTTTCCAGAAGGTTTATCATCCTCCTTTGGTTCGGACAAAATACGTTGTATGTTCTTGTTCTTATATGTCTTTATTATAGTTTATTGATTTGCTTGCATTATTTTATTTTAAGAAGTTTATTAATCAGACACTTGGATAATAGATTAAGAAAATTCTCCTTCATTATCAAGAGATAATTATAAACTGGTTGCTCATTCTATAACAGTGATGATGGCATAATTTGGAGCCTATGCGGAATATTATGTATGGTGCAATACAAATCAAGAAGAAGAACAGAAAGTATTAAACATGATGTAGGTATATTGTACTAATTTTTATGAATTAACAAAAAAAGATGTACCTGTATTTATAGGTCGCATTATTCAAGAGGAATTTTTAAAGACAATAAAGCACCACATTGGAGAAGAAATTAAACCAGAATATTTTATGAGCGATGGCGACGCAAAATACCACAAATGTTTTATAGCTCTGAGTATGCTTACTTCCAGAAGCATGAACACGAAAATGAAATCCAATTTTTAAATTATTTTCAAAAGTAAGAATTATTGTTTAATTAAACTTTTATTTGTGTTAAATCAACATTATTATTTTAATTACTTTAATTTCATACCCTAAAACATTAATTTACTCCATGTTTTTAATTTTGTTGCTTTTAGAATGTATTATAAAGACGAAAAAACCGAGAAAAAGGGGGTATATTGTTAAATGTGGAAAACAATCACTAACATGGAAAGTCTAAATTCAAATAGTTATCAAGATAGACAAATTGCCAAAGCTCACAAGAAAACAGAACAACGAAATTTGAATGATCTTGCGGAATAAACTCTTTTAGGTGGAAAGGCAGAAAAACAAGAATCAGAAATTTTGTATTCAAGAAATAAGTGAAGAAAAATGAAAATGAAAGGAAACTGCAAATGAATTCTTAGCAAAAAAGTGTCAAGATTTGGACAAGAAAGCAAATGTAGAAGAAAATATTATAAATTTTGGAACCTATATATTTAGCTAACGATGTCAAAACTTTGGATATTCAGATTTCAAAAGTCCGACACTTTGTAATACAATATAAATTCTCTAATGCCAAATGAAATTCTCAAATGCTCAAGTCTGAAAGTGGTTCATTTCGTTTTCTACTGTAGATATTTTTTGAACTTCATACTTGGTGTTAAAATTTGAATATTCTATTTTATTTCTATGGCTTACTTTTTTATTAATTTGGCACCAGAGAATTATTGCAGCTAACAAGAAAGGTTTCCTAAGAAATAAAATAGTTACATTTATATTGAAATTCTGTAATAGCGAGAGCTTACCTTTCATTTACATGACTTATGTAAATAAATTATTGTTTTCACAATATGTAAACTTTTTATTTATTTTAATGGCGTGGTTTTACTTAAAGTGAACTATATTATTAGCTCATTATGTGTAACTTTGGCCTGTAATAAAATTTACCTTATAAATCTTTAAAACTTATTCGCCAAATTCTAAAACTTCCAGTATTAAATTAGTTGCGAAGCCCTGATGAAAATTAATAACTAGCTCTTTTATAAAGTCGGATGCGAGAGCGTGAATCCTGTAAAAAAATAAATCTGCCTTCCTTTTTGCTAATAAAAGACGATTGACAAATAATCGTATATTGAAATGATCGTTATTACAATTTAGCAATGTCATACAACATCAATTTCCAAACGATATAAATCTGAAATTGGTCAAGCTTACCTTTGATGTTTATCAACATTTTGTATTTGACCAAGTTTAACGGAAATACGTTTTAAATACTCTACTCGCATATTTGTCGCATAGAGTTCTTTAAACTCTTTTAGTAAAAAAGCACTTAGCCTGAATACGAGATCTGCTTGGATTCAAACGTAGCCATTACCACAAAAAGATTTTCGTTCGATGCCTATTTGTACATCGGAGTCTAACATTATATTTGTGTTCAAATTATTATAAAATTATGTGTATTTAGCATTTAAGGATTCTTTATGTAAAGTTTGGGTGCAAATTTAAGCAAGGTTTGGGTAAAATTTAACTTTTTATGTGAAAGTGACAATCCGGTTATTCAAATGGATTTAATTTTGTGAATAACAATTTTTGAGTGAAAAAACAGATATTATAGAAATGACTTGTGGGAGCTCATAATGAAGATTCATGACATATTTATTGAAAATGAAGTGAATTTTTAAAGATTTTGGAAAGGCTAAGTTGTACGAAAGCCACATAGTTTTGAAAATTGATCACCCTCTGGCTCTACACTGCGGTTGTCAGACCCATGCTCTGCTATGGTGCACTTGTCTGGTGGCCCAGAACCAAGCAAATAACAACAGCGTCCTCCCTGCACCGATGTCGGTAACGGGAGTGATGCGAACGGCTCCCACTGCGGCGTTGGAGACCCTCCTCTGCCTCCCACCACTTGATCTTCATGTGCAGGAGATGGCGGTTAGGGCTGCTCTCAGACTACGCAGCGGGGGGCTGTGGAATAACAGGCGAGGAACTGCGGGTCACATGCGGATTTTTGAGGATTACTCAGCGAAAGTAACTCTACTGCAGCTTGAACCGGACAGAATTCTTCCCAAATATAAATTTGATAGGAAATATAACATCCTGCTGAATACAGGAGAGACCCACGAATATGACATTTGTCTATTTTCGGATCGATCAAAGAACAATGCTGGATCAGGAGCAGGAATCTTTTCTGTCGAACTTGATCTAAGCATGAGCTTACCATTGAGCAAGTACACATCAGTTTTCCAAACAGAACTGATGGGTATACTGCACTGCGCAAAGACAGTCCAGTTAAAAGTCACAGGGTCACCTCTGGTTTGGTGCTAGAACGCATGAGATATCAAACTCAAACACCCTTTCCCTTTCCTGGGTAAAAGGGCACCAAGGGAACGAGGGTAACGCCAAAGCGGACGAGCTGGCAAGAAACGGTTCAAACAGTCTTCCCTGCGGCCCGGAACCGATGATTGCACCAGCCGTCAAAACAGTCGATACTCTTCCAAAACAACATACCCTACAACTGCACTCCAGCAGATGGGTAAAAATATAAACATAAACATTCGAAATACTACTTGAAGCTGTCCAGAGTCAATCTACGGACAATTGCTGGGATATTAACTGGACACTGCAAGCTAAACAAACACCTCAACACAATGGGACTTGTAGATGACCCCAAGTGTCGAAATGCAATAAAGTAGACGAAACAGCTGAACATGTGCTCTGTCACTGTCCGGCTCTAGATTCAAAGAGAGGTGTAATGCTAGGGGATTTCTGGCCTAACATGGCCAGAATCAGTGACACCCCGCCTGCCAAAATACTTGAGTTCATCCTGCAACTGGGATGGCTTGAGGGATGACAGGACGGGGAGGTCGCTGTATTGGAGGCAGTACAATATGCGCGTGGGACTTGTCCCTGACCACCTAACCAAAATTCAGAATCCAGACTTGTGGGAGCTCATAATGAAGATTCATGACATATTTATTGAAAAAGAAGTGGATTTTTAAAGATTTTGGAAAGGCTAAGTTGTACGAAAGCCACATAGTTTTGAAAATGCCAGATCAACATAAATACTATATTGCCCTATATCATACTTACGCCAATGTCCATCGTTACATCGAAATAGAAGAATTTCGCTCAAGGTATTTAACCAATTAGTTTAAGCGGATCACCAACAGAAAAGTTTATTGTTCGAAACTAAAATTTCTAACATTGTTTACTGTAAAAATTATTAATTATGATTTATTTTTTAAATTTAACCCACTCACCGTTTGTTTAGGTGTAAGTTTTTGACTTTCTCATTCCACATGAACACACCACAATATTTAAATTGATTTATTGAAATTGAATAAACACGGTAAATTTTATAAATGTATCTTTACTTTAATTTAAAAACTTGATCGAATGAAAATATTTTGAGGTTAAGTAACACCGAAGGTAAGCAACGGCACACACAGAAAAAAAAACACTATAATTTGAAGCCCCATATACTAGGGGATCATAAAAAAATAACACTAGAAAAAAAAAAGAAACAGTAATATATTTTGATAAATAAAGAATCAAGCAGTAGGTTTGTTTATTAAGTTTTATCATTAGTATTCATTATGAAATGCTTTCTTCTTCGACTAATGCCATATTGTTAAAGTGAAAATTTCTTAAATAACAATCTAGGTAAGAAGCCTTCCCGATTGAAAGTAATGCCTAAAATTAATAAGATAGCCCTTAACATGAAATCATTAAGGCCCTTTTTTATTTAACCTTTAGATGATATTGTGATTTTTATAGAAAAAACCTCGGAAAAAATATTGTGAAGAAGTTAATATTAAAAAAACATCGATTTTAGAAAAATATTGTTTTATTAAATTACAACATGTTAAAAATGTTCTCCCGAAATTTCGAGTCGATTCGAAAAAAATTGAAAAAATTGAGCAATGTGAAGTGAATTCTTCAATCGAGGTTTGTTCCTTATTGAAAACTTTCAAAGCGTTTATCTCAAAACGGCAATTTCAAAGTCAGTGGACATGATAACTCAAGAATAAAGAGGCGATCTTTCTACGAGATAAGATTTATCTATACAGATAAGATTTACTTGGGGGTGGACGAAGGATTTTGTTTTTCAATGATTAGAACTTGTTTTACAACAAAAATCGGTAGGCTTTTTAACGAAAATCGTGTTTTAACTTTGAAGTTCTCTAAAAAATTGAAAATTCAATTTTTTCAAAATTCCTTGTCCACTCCCGAAATAAAGTAATCTAGTAACGAAATCTTTTACGTTTTTTGATATCAGATGATCCTATCTCGACTTATCATGTTCACGGGAAATCACGTTTTTTAGGATTCAAGGAATAATAATTAATAACTTCTAAACAATTATTAATATTTGTTTATAAAAAAATAATCACTTATTTGCCACGGTGTTACTAAAATAAGGGGATTGATGTCTAATTTTCCCAATCTCAGGTTAGTTTGGCAATGCTCCCGGCTAGCGTAAAGGAATTAAAGTACCAAATCGGTGAGTCCTTTGTAGATAAAAAAAAATAAGAGGGAAGTTCTGCAGTTGCCCTAGGCGCCACGTGATTATTAGCAACCTTCCCAAGATAAACTCGGCTACCCAAATCACGTAAGGTAATGTAGATGGAACTCACACGATACGATGAGGTGCAAGAATTAACACTTGAGATGTAAAAAAAACAGTTTAATGAAGAAAATGAAAAACTAAAGTATAATGGCGCAAAAAATCCAATTCGAGCAATAAGATAGAAAAAAATACATTTAAATACATATTAAAAAAAAAAAACAACAAAAACAAAAAACGGCACAAAACACTTATCTCAAAACTGATCACAGATGGTATAAGTCAGGTTGCAAGAATATGTTAGTGGTTACACCCAATTCTTCAACGAGCCAAGGCTCCAAGGATAGAAATTGACTGGAGTAGTAACTCCCTGAACAAATTATAGGACGTCAAACCAGGTCGTGATAAAGTAAAAAAAAAACGCTGTATTAATATCCACCAAGAACAGTGAGGTGGAGGAAGGACCCTAAAAGGTTTTTGTTATAAAAAAAATGTGAGTTAAATAAAATAACTTTACCTCGTAGATGGTATCGAGGGCTTATGGTACGAAATGGAATATACAACCACGGGTGGTGATAGCAGACAAATTACGAAGTTGAGTCACAAAAACACTTGGATAATTTAATCCTCTAGTAGAGAAATTCTTCTCGCCTCGAAGAAACGACAGGCGAAAAACAATTATTAGAACTATTTACATCGAAAGATCCCAAATATTTGGATTGGTAAAAAAACTCGTAAGAATACCAAAAATTTCCAGGCAAAAGCACATCTAAATATATTCAAAACTCGACTCTATAGTCTTTTCCAAAAATTTTCAAACGATAAAACCCGCAAATGTCTTGTCGATAATGATCAAGGTCTCAAACATAATATAATAATTTATTAGTTACTAGAACAGATCCGTACTTAAAATTTATAATTCATTCGACTCATTTTGACCCGTCGCATATTGTTTAAATGATAATAATCATTATGCAACAATTTCTAATCAGCTCATTTCATCTTGGACGTCCAACGTCTCTTTTCCCACTTGGGTCATACTTCATGGCACTTTTTAGCAAACGCTGATCTTCCATCCTCTGCAGATGTCTCTTCCATTGTTGTTAATAGTCTTAGACCCTGTCTTTCACCGAAGGGATCTGCAGTTTTTCTCCGATATCCTCATTTTTATTCATATCCAGCAATGTACAGCCCTTTACTGATCGCAAGAACTTCATCTGTGCTGATGTTATTTTAGCTTCTTGTCTGGTTGTTGTCTTCCAATTCTCGTTTCCATAAAGCAAGGTAGAAATCGCCATTCCAAGCAAGAGTTATTTATGTATATTTTAGACCTAATCGGATCTTTTCCTTTAAATACCATTATCTTTGTTTTTGCTATAGATATTTTGCAAATCGTCTTCTGTGATTGAAATTATTGCTTGGTCATCTGAAAATCATATTTTGTTGAGTAGGAAATAATATTTATCACCCAAGTATTGGTATTCGTACTAGTAGGAATTGCGGGTTGGCTGGGATTGCAAATCAAACGCTTATTTCAGTTTGCTTTTATAGGTCCATTCTCAAGACTACAGAAAGAGAATAACATTATGAAACTAACAAAAATCACAACTCCAAATTAAACTCACCGAAAAACTAAATGATGGTGGGCCGTTTGATGTAAGCATGTACATACTGAGATACAAAAATACAGGTCGCACAATACGGTCACATACAACGAAGTCGAACAGGGTTAAAAAATAATATAAATAAATATGTCTATGGTTAAAAACTGTGGTTAAAAACATTCAAAATTCTAACTTCGCAAAAATAGCCTTTCTCTGTAAAAATTTTCTTTCCAATAAATAGTTATCAATTAAAACAAATTGATAGTGATAAAATATAAAAATATAAAATATTGCGTTGACCTAACAAAACACAAATTTGAAAATTTAAAAACCTTTGGTCAGAAACCCGTTGGGGTATGCAACCCGTTCCATATCTCAAGCACCTGCAAAGCCCTCGAATCCCTGGTGGGACGCTGTGGAACAGTTCGGTAAAGCAGATGGACGTATTTGGAGAATTCCATTCTGTGGTAATACGTACAGAAAATCGACAACAAAGTGTGCGGTCATCCTTGATAACCTGAGTCAAGGAGGCGAACCATTAGCTGGAAGAGGAGGGTAATCAACAAATCATTTCGACCTTCTGGATCGTGAGCCTTGCTGGTCGATTTTTTGTCTTTCCTTGAACTTGTTAAGGAGATCTTTATATCCCGCATTAATGTACCTGAAATCTGTCTGTTTGTTGATGTTGTCAGGTGTAGTACTAATATAAGCTGCTTCCAAGAAAGTACGTTTGTTGTAGTTGCTTTCGCTCGCCATAATCTCCACGTCGTCTTGGGTGAAACTATGTGATGAGGTAAGTGTATGTTCTGCTAGACCAGTTTTATTCGATTTGTGTTTTACATCTTGCAGGTGTTGGTAGATGCGGGTAGCAAGTCTTTGTCTGGTTTGCCCGATATAGCACATCTCACATTGACACTTTACCTTGTAGACAACGTTGGCTTTGTCCAGGGGGGGAATTTCTTGTTTGGTCCTTGAATACAGTATCCTACCCAAACTGCAATTGTTATGGAACGCTAACCTTAGCTCACCCCTATCTATAGCTTCTTTGAACGCGTGCTTTATCTGGTGTTCTAAATAAGGATGGTAAGTAATCTTACTGTATTTAGGGGGATGTTTCTGGTCTTCTGGTTCCGCCAGTGGGTTTGGGGAAACATTCAAATTTCTTCTAAACAAAGCCCAATCTAACAGTCGGGGGGGGTAGCCGTTCTTCAAAAGTTGCAGCTTTAGTTCATATAATCTTATCGGAATCTTATTTTCCGGTACGCAGGTCTGTATTCTGTGTTTCAGGGTATTTATAACACTCATCTTTTGGTTGTTAGGGTGTGACGATTCATAATTGAGCAATCTTTCTGTTGAGGATGGTTTTCTGTAGATATCTGTTGTGAGGTTGCCGTTTTCCTCTCTTGTTACATTTAGGTCTAAAAAGGGCAAAGAACGATTTGATTCAAGTTCGTAAGTGAAATTAAGTCGTTCATCAAAGCTGTTCAATATCTCCACGCATTGTTCTACTTTTGTAGCCGGAACCGCTGTAAATATATCATCCACGTAGAGGAGGAGGCAAGGAATTTTAAAATCTATAGTACCAAAAAAGTACTCCTTGCCTCCTAAAGGAGTACTTTTTTGGTACTATAGATTTTAAAATTCCTTGCCTCCTCCTCTACGTGGATGATATATTTACAGCGGTTCCGGCTACAAAAGTAGAACAATGCGTGGAGATATTGAACAGCTTTGATGAACGACTTAATTTCACTTACGAACTTGAATCAAATCGTTCTTTGCCCTTTTTAGACCTAAATGTAACAAGAGAGGAAAACGGCAACCTCACAACAGATATCTACAGAAAACCATCCTCAACAGAAAGATTGCTCAATTATGAATCGTCACACCCTAACAACCAAAAGATGAGTGTTATAAATACCCTGAAACACAGAATACAGACCTGCGTACCGGAAAATAAGATTCCGATAAGATTATATGAACTAAAGCTGCAACTTTTGAAGAACGGCTACCCCCCCCGACTGTTAGATTGGGCTTTGTTTAGAAGAAATTTGAATGTTTCCCCAAACCCACTGGCGGAACCAGAAGACCAGAAACATCCCCCTAAATACAGTAAGATTACTTACCATCCTTATTTAGAACACCAGATAAAGCACGCGTTCAAAGAAGCTATAGATAGGGGTGAGCTAAGGTTAGCGTTCCATAACAATTGCAGTTTGGGTAGGATACTGTATTCAAGGACCAAACAAGAAATTCCCCCCCTGGACAAAGCCAACGTTGTCTACAAGGTAAAGTGTCAATGTGAGATGTGCTATATCGGGCAAACCAGACAAAGACTTGCTACCCGCATCTACCAACACCTGCAAGATGTAAAACACAAATCGAATAAAACTGGTCTAGCAGAACATACACTTACCTCATCACATAGTTTCACCCAAGACGACGTGGAGATTATGGCGAGCGAAAGCAACTACAACAAACGTACTTTCTTGGAAGCAGCTTATATTAGTACTACACCTGACAACATCAACAAACAGACAGATTTCAGGTACATTAATGCGGGATATAAAGATCTCCTTAACAAGTTCAAGGAAAGACAAAAAATCGACCAGCAAGGCTCACGATCCAGAAGGTCGAAATGATTTGTTGATTACCCTCCTCTTCCAGCTAATGGTTCGCCTCCTTGACTCAGGTTATCAAGGATGACCGCACACTTTGTTGTCGATTTTCTGTACGTATTACCACAGAATGGAATTCTCCAAATACGTCCATCTGCTTTACCGAACTGTTCCACAGCGTCCCACCAGGGATTCGAGGGCTTTGCAGGTGCTTGAGATATGGAACGGGTTGCATACCCCAACGGGTTTCTGACCAAAGGTTTTTAAATTTTCAAATTTGTGTTTTGTTAGGTCAACGCAATATTTTATATTTTTATATTTTATCACTATCAATTTGTTTTAATTGATAACTATTTATTGGAAAGAAAATTTTTACAGAGAAAGGCTATTTTTGCGAAGTTAGAATTTTGAATGTTTTTAACCACAGTTTTTAACCATAGACATATTTATTTATATTATTTTTTAACCCTGTTCGACTTCGTTGTATGTGACCGTATTGTGCGACCTGTATTTTTGTATCTCAGTATGTACATGCTTACATCAAACGGCCCACCATCATTTAGTTTTTCGGTGAGTTTAATTTGGAGTTGTGATTTTTGTTAGTTTCATAATGTTATTCTCTTTCTGTAGTCTTGAGAATGGACCTATAAAAGCGTCCGAAACGTCGACAAACTGAAATAAGCGTTTGATTTGCAATCCCAGCCAACCCGCAATTCCTACTAGTACGAATATTTTGTTGAGGTATTTGTTCTGACCCAGGTGTATACCTTGTGGATCCGTCTCTTTCCAGGTTTTGATCAGATCATCTATGTACAAGTTGAATAATATTGGAGACAAACTACACCCTTGTCGAACCCCTTGATTGATACTAATTAGTTCTGTATCTTCGTAATTATTTAAAACCTTTATTGCAGTGTAATTGTATAAACTTTTTACTATGTTTATTAGATGTCTAGGAAATTCTCTGCATTTTCACCATTCATGGGTGTAAGTCACCATTCCTATTGGTTAAGCTGTAGCCTCCAAATATCTCGGTTCCTTTTACTCGGATTGTAATTTTACCTATGAAGAATAATGTTTACTATAAAATTCTCTATAAAACGTTACCTTCAATTTTTGTCTTAGGTCCAATGGTTCCATCATGGCGGACGTTGAAAGTCGGTTAATAGTGAAATATTACTCAATTAATCCAAATTCCACATTTGTATAGTTGATTATTATTGAAAATAACATTGTTAACAAAAGGGAATCATTCACTTAAATTTTTTTTACCGGAAATGATATTTAGAATTTATTTGAATTATATTTTGTAAATTATCAAACAGTCTAAATATGCTCCCTTATGTCACTATCCTGTCTGATGTATTTTGTATTTGTATTTTGTACTTAGGGGTCGTTTGGCTACAAGAGCCTTCCAAAACTGTAACCACAGTTGATCTTTTGTTGTAACCGTACTAATTTAGATTTCAGGAGTTCGATTTTGCTAGCAAAATACAGAATGCTCCTGAGAGGTTTACTTTGAGAATGTGTTCGGCCGTTTCACTTTCCGATTCGCATAGTCTGCATCAGTCATTGTTTTTCAATTTCAATTTTTGTGAGGTGATATCTCACATGGCAATGTCCGGTGAGCAACCCCTAATATAATGAGTCTGATTTCATACTTTGATAAAGGAAGAAGCTTTTTAGCCTCTGCAGTTGACTACTCTATGAATTTCTTCGACTGTTTCTGTCTGTTTTTTTATTGTTGAGAATAACATAATCTGTTAATATTCATTAAGATACTTTCCTCAATATAGGTCTGAATATCATAATCTATTAATGTTTTACTATTTTATTGTTATTCTTGTTGGCTACTGTATTAGTTGAGTAAGTTCATTTTGATATATCCTACTAGAGTATATTTCACCATAATAATTACTATTAATTAAGTCAAAGTTAAAATCATCCTGTGTTATTAGGATTATTTCATATTTTTCTACATCTTCCAGATATTTTAAAATATTCTATTGAATACCATTATATTTCCATAAGTGAATGATAGATTTTCTAGTTTGTTTACTTTATATTTAAATTTGTACCCCTCTTTTATATAAAAGAAATCTTATTATTATTATTATTTACACATTTTTTATACTAAAATCTATTGCGTTAAGCAATACTGTCCAATGACGAGGATTTATGATTTATTTATAAAAAAATTCTAATCTGACTTGATCGTTGCATATCATTTTGCATTTTATAATTTTCATCCTGACGGGGTAAAAAAACATAGAAGATGATTATACGATCTGCAGTCATTAAAACGTAATTATTATTAGAGCGTTAAATTAGTATAAAACCAAATTTTCAAGTAATTATAATTCAGTGGTAAACATAAATGTGACCGCGAACTTGTAATATTCTAACATGTTAAATTTGTATGTAGTAATTGTTTCCTTATATATTGGTTATACACTAACGGTAAGTAGATTAGTAATTAAAAAATTGGAATGTACTAATATGATTGTATTAAAATTATAGTCTACAATTTTTAAGCTGTAAGAATTTAAAAAAGTTAAACCGTTTTCGAATACTACAAATTTAAAAAACATTTAAATGGCAATTTGAAAACTTATGAAACAAAATCTGTTTTATATTAAATCTATAATAAATATTAATAATTCTTTAAGTTTAAAACCCAAATAATTTTTAGACTAAAATAGCAGGCATCACTATCAACTCTGTTCTGGCCTTACTTTAAAATTTATTAAGATTTAACTCAAACCTGAAAAAATTGCTTTTCTGAAATAAAAACAAGCATCAGTGTTATATCTTATAATTTTCTAAAATTAAAATAACACCAAGCAAAATGTTGTTATCGAAATTTTCTTAGCAAGAATTTCAAAATAAATATTGAAGATTACCTACTAATCTTAACTTTGCCATTATAGTATGTATTATGTAAATTTAAGTATGTATTATCCTAAAGCTGTAAATCAAAAAGGAGGTGGCTTACATTATTATTTGTAATCTAAAATTGGATATTTATATGGACGATATTTTAAAATAAATGATGACGATGTAAAAGTGCAACTTCTTAACTTTTTAAAAACACCAACTAAATTAAAACAATTTAATTTAATAGATAATAAATTGTTCAAGTTATTTTTCTTGTATTGTTGAATATTATTTGTTATTTTATAATAACTTAAAAATACATTTAAAATAAGTAATGTGGTTTTAAAATAATTATTATTATTGCAATAAATGTAATAACAATAATCTATATTGCAATAAAATATTCGTAAACTAACTATTATGCTATTAGGACGTATAATGTTGAGCTTTTGGTTACTAGATAGCAGTACCTGTCCTTAATCGACGAAAATTAATATTTTATGTAATAATCTGAATATTCTTTAGAAAAAACGAGAATTTTGAATTTAAAACAGTAAATAGTTAGGTTCAGTATTTTCACTTCCAGGAAAGTTTTCGTTAACTGGTGACGTTCGTATTTTTCTCATTTTTTTGGTTAATTAATAAATTATGATTTTTCAATATTTTAATAATGATAATCACATTTTTTTTTAAACTAAATAAAATATAACTGGAAAATTAAAAATACCGGACCGAAGTTTGATATCGTCAAACTTGAAATCATCTGTAGTATATGAATCTATTGCATTATTCACACACTGCACTGGCAGCCAACAACGTAGAGAAATTAAATTTTCAGCAATTTTTATAAAAATGTTAACTTTGAAATTTTCAATCACGAGAATTTCATGAACTAGAATGTACACACATTTTACATTATTATTGAAATCGTTATCAGGTATTTCATAGCTCTGATATGAGAACTCGTAACCGTAGCATTAAATATGGTTTTATTGAATCTCGATAGTTTAAACAATTTTATAGTTTATAAATATTCAAAATTAAATTTTTACGACTAAAATTTCTTTGAATTGATTCACGTTGGTTTTTTAACCATCGGGACAAAAACTATTCCTATAATTATTAATGTTCTCTAGATTTCACTGCTTCAAATCTTAAATTAAATTGTAGACATAGGTAGTTTGTTGTGATTGCTAGTAAAGTTATAATTATTATTCCAGTTGATGTTGATTAAATTAAAAATAATTTTTTAATTAAATCATTTAAAAATATTAAATTTTAACTTCTTTCTTAAAAAGAATCAGTTATATCTTTTATTATAATATGATATTTAAATTTCAAAATATCGTATTATGGTTAAAATACTGAAGAAATCAAAAAATATTTAAATAATGCTTTCTGTTTTTTCATTGGCGAAAGCGTTGTCTTTATTATATGATTTGTATTCTAAAATTTAAAATACATGAAACTGTAATATTATAAATACATTAGTTTGGAAAATATATATTAACAATACTACATAGATATTTAAAATATGAAATAAAAATTTGTATTTGAAATACTACAAAATATTAAACAAAATTCAAAATACAAAGTATATAGAAAATTTCTATTTAAAATACAAAAATATATTTCAAATACTGCCTACTCCTAGGTAGAAATGGTGGTAGGAGGGAGGAATTTGTAATATATTATTATTAAATTGTTTAGATTATAAAAGTGACAAAGCTTAAACGGAAAATTAAACGATTAACAATGTTGATTGTTAATTCAATAATAAAATTATTTAAGTATAGTTAACAAATTTAAAACTTTCTGAATTAAAATATGCTTTAGGTAATACCCGTACATCATTAGCATTGCCAACAGAGTTGTGACATTGAAAATTTGTATGCTATACCACTGATTTTATCTGTTAACATTAGTTAATCTAATTCTTCGTTATTTATAATTATTCCATTTGACATTAAAATGTAATTATCAAAAAATTAAAAAAGATGATGATAATAAAATATTTGTAGAAAATTCATTTTTATATTTTGAACTGCCTAATCTTAAAATTTTAAAATTGTTTTAATTCAATTCTTAAGCATTGTACTTTCAACTCTTCTAAGCAAATTTTCAAGTTTGTTTAATTAGAATATGTCGCTCGAAAACTCGTTTAATTTAAAAGTTTGTTAAATTCTTTGGAAAAGAAATTGTTTTAGGAAAATTACTTCAACTCAACTAATTTTAGAAAAATGTATACAGCACTTTATGCACCACAATGTAAAATAAGACTTTTTTTTAAGTCGACATATACATACAGAGTCAGGCAACTGGTATGGCTGTTATGGAAACAAGATAAAGTTGTTCATTGTCAAAAATCAGTTGCCGGATCCTGTGTAGTTTTGCACATCATTTTTTGTTATTTTTTAATTATTATATAAATTTAATTTCTAGCAATTCCACCAAGATGACTATCATATTGTCCACGACAAAATTGTAATCGTTAACTACAACAAAACTGCGTGCATTGATCCAAAAATAGAAGTTTTTAAATATAATGATACTTTGGTAATGAAAGCAATTAATTTTTCGGCATATTTTACACCAGGAGTTCGTAAAAATATTCTTGTAAGAGAGTTTCGTTTTATTTTTTTTTTAATTTAATTTTAAAATTTTTTCAAGATGAACTGCTTGCTATTTAGAGCGGTAAAAAAGAAATATCGTTCATTTCCTATCAACATTACTCTGGACTTATGTGATGAATATACTAAACTTGGAAGTACTGAAATTTTTGGACTACGATCAGCAATAAAAGAATCAAATTTTCAAGGTTGCCCTTGCGCAGTGGTACGTAGTTCGAATTCAGTTATTTGAAAAGATTAACTATAACTTATTTTGTGAATTTTAAGGGATTTTATTATGTTTACAATATTGTATTGGAAGAAGACAAGTTTCCTCCTCATTTACCTCCCGGAGATTATAAACTACAAATCCGTTTGAAAATAGACGATAAAGTAAACCTAATGCATTTTGATTGGTATGGTTCTTTAATTTCTCGGAGCAAACATTAAAAATCAGGTTAAAAATAACATATTTTATTATTAAAGACACTAATAGTTTTTTTTCAGAGTTTGACATTTTTGAAGATATTATTTGTAAAATGTTTTGTAAAGTTAGTTTGAATGTAAAAGAAACATCTGTATAATATAATGAATAGATCAATAAAATATGATTATAATAAATTTGATAATTTCAATAAATAAATAAATAAATTTCAATAATATAATATTTCAATAAATTTGAAATAGTCCAAAATAATTCGATAAATAATAATAATTAAATTTTATCGTTTGAATTTTTTTTACAGCAGAATAATGCAGGAAACCTAAATTACAAAGTAAATTAATATTTGGCACATTATATTTTAAAATAAGTCAAATACATTTTACAATTTTAATAGTAATTTCAGTAAAAATAACATTTATCTACTTTTGCGGTAAAGTGTCATTTGTTGCATTATCTTCGAACAAATTGCACTTAAACATCTGCCATACAGAAAAATATTGAATTTAACAAATGAATGTCATTTATTGAACGTATAGTTATTTACATTGCTATCGGGGGAAAGATTTAATTCATCTGGAAGTCGACATGAATTTGGTATAACAAAACAATATAAAATTTACAATCGAAAGAATATTTCCAGCGTCATTGTAATATTTATTCTTATTTCGTATTTTAAATCATATTTTTCGTTTTTTGGTGAATTTTCCGTTATTAAATTTGTTTTTTAAATTTGCAATATTGCATCATTTCATTTTTACGTTTTGCAATGTTCTAACTTTTATTTAAAAATTTTTATGTTCAAATTGCGCTTTGTTTATTTTTCATTGATTATTATTCTAATCGGATAAGAATCTACTGTTTTTCTTAGAATTACAAAAACCATTTTGATTGTATAATTTTGTTAAAGTAAACAAAAATGTACTTATTCTTCAATTTAAATAAATTAAACTGCACAAAATTTAGAAAAAATATAAAATAAGTTTTTCTAGATAGGAAAGGGGAGACTAGACTACGTACTCTATGTTGTACTAGGACACAAAGAGTATACGACCATATAAGTTTCTCGTAGGAGTAGGTAGGGTTGAGTGGGTAAGTCTTAGCGCAACGCAGAGTATGCAGACTAGTATTTTCTTTTCTTATAGAAAAGATATTTTTACATGCTTAGTTCGCAAGAAATTTAAAATCGAACATTTTCAAATGTACACACTGTATACAAAATTACCTTGACATTTTATTTAACAAAAACTTTATATCTCTCCCACTTCCTTTAATGGCTTTAATTATCTCCTTTTGAATTGAATTCTAATGTTTTTTATATCCATGTTCAATTTGAACTGTAGACTTCTTTTGTATTTATTTATTTTAATGGATGACAATTGTCAATTATCTTGTAATTTTGTATATTGGAATAATATTAAAATTCAATATCGGCACAATATGCAGTCTTTCTATTGAAGCATCATATTGATTATTCTGTCATACCAATTTTGGTACAATATGCATTATAATGTAAATTAATTAAAAATGGACAAGTTGAATTGACAATATTAAACATTTTATTCTGGCGAAGATGATAAACATCGTCAAAAGCTAAAAAACTAAATTGGTTTTTAATATTGTTAATTTAACTTCTTCGTTTACAATATATTTCACAAGTTAATAATTTATGTATATTTTTTATGGATCATACATAGTTGATAATATTATTTAACTACAATGTAGATACTGTACAGTAGTATTAATATTACGGTACTATTATAGGTAATTCTAATACCAATGCAAAGTTGACTATGTACTATATTGGGGCAATACAAACATTCAATATTGGTATATAGTAGAATAAATAGCAATAATGGTATACTATATTGATTATGCATGATTGGTTAATTTACTTTCATCCGAGTATTAGGGCAACTGCGCTGCTAAAATAAAATACAAATTTAAAATTCAGACCTATATTGTTTATTTATTTTTCCTAAAAATGATTGGAATGTTATGAAAATTTCATATAGGTATTTACAAAATTTTGATTGTAAAAATTTAATAATTTATTTTATTCTTTTTTTGACATTTTTGAATTATTTAATGTTTCCGCGAGTTTCGAGACGTAGCGTCACCTGACGGATTAAACGGGGTTGTTTGCCCGCAACCAGGGCGACGGACGGATGTCCCATATTTTGGGACTGTTTAAATAATTTCGAAGAATACGTTTTTAATCTATAATTTCAATTTAGATAAGAGCCTCATGCTAAAAACGGTGCAGTATTGGGGTTCGAGGAGTTGATAAAGTTTTTTTAAAATTATACTCCCAATACATAGCATACATATTAGGTATATATTGCAATGTTCCGGAGTTATAAAATAAATTTTATAAATTTATCTATTGATAAGTTTTTTTTTATGTTGACGATAAATCTATGTGGATGTTTAATTGCTCAGATAGCTCAATTTTACTTTATTGAATAAAAATCGAATAATTTACATGAACTTCAAATAATGCAAATATTCAATTTAAAAAACTTACCAAATGTCACTTCGTTTTACAAATTTACTTTATAATACCTATTATGCAAAATTTGAAAACTCGATGTCAATTTTTGATTTATTCTGTACATGTCAGGTGAATCATGTATAATATAGTACACCAAAATACATAAAATACACTACACTTATAATTATAGGAAGAAATTAAAATTATAGTAGATGAATGTATTACAATACCAATATATTAAAATTACGCAAATTAATGATAACAAATTTAATGTTTCTAAGGACACATTTATTTATGTGTTTACCAGTCAGAAATAAGAATAAGGTTCATTAGAAGTTTGTTCCTGAATCAAAATTCAGGAATAATGCACATGAAAAGGCTAACAGGTGATTAAAATTTCGATTGTGACGCACACAAGTTGGTTAACAAGCAATTAAAATCATCAATTAAAATAATACCTAGTAAGGACGAAGGTAAGTAATTTATTCGATTTTTTTATAACAATAGGGTAATTGTTAATTTGATTAATTTTAACCCTACAGTGCACAGGTTAATTAAAATCATACCATTATAAGTCGGGCCTAGCTCTAATTATACAAATGCATGGATATTTCAGGAGTTTTAAATTCGATATATTTTCTTATCTTATAATATGTATATATAAAAGGTTATTTTGTTACAGTTATTTAAATGTTTACCCGGGCTTGTTAAGCCCGACGTATGCTATACAGGGTTAAATAGGTTAATCCATGCAGTTATTTTTAACTTTCTTCAATAAAAAAGATGTGCGTTGTGATAAATAATGCTAGTTAGTAAAAATTATTGATAAAGTTACCATTCAAATGGAAAGCCCAAAATGTACGTTCTTAATTTTGAATTTGTCCCTAGAGAAGTGTGCTTAATAATATTAAGTATTAATTGTCAAATCTTCAGAGAAATACTACGTGAAAGCATAATTTTACTTTAGTATCGTACAGGCCAACTTTAGAAATGCATTAGTAATTCTCAGTAGGTGCGTATGAAACTAGGCTATAAAGAGAAACTTAGTTTACCTTTTAGTAACGAGTAGAATTGTGAATTACTCAATAATAAAGCAATACGATAAGTTAAATTACAAGTTAGATTGCTAAAAACGTAACATGGGAAATAGCGGATGAAATTATTATAGGAAAATGTATTATCGATTAATATTTTTCCAAGTGATTTAAGAATCTGTAAATTAGGAAATTTGCTTTCAGTTTTCATTTACTCTAGTTATAAATTATACAATAACTTTGCGAGTGCAAGAATTATTATTAAATTAACAAAAAGATTTCTGTATTAAAATAATAAAAAGTTTGTACCGCAGTCATGTAAAAATGCCATAACTTTTTTTACTTCTAATTTTTCACAAATAACTTTGACATTTTATTCTTTTCTCCTTGCAATAAAAGCGACTACCTTACAACAGTTTCCATAATTTTGATGAAATGCCTGAGAAATGATATAAGTCAAAAAGCACGGGGGACTCATAAATAGCAGAGGTAACTGGAAAAGATGACAGATAGCAGGATTGCCCAATCGGAATTTTGTCGATATAACTTATGGCCTGTTGCATTAAGAAATAACGTAAAGTACTAAAAGTTTAATAAAGCTCGCTTTTGGCTGCTTTTAAAGCTTACAAACTGAATTTTTAAAGACTTTCAAAAAGTTCTTTAAACGATATAGTCGATTATAGAATTTTAAATTTACCACGAAATAATTTATCAAATATATTATAAATATTAAATGGGAGGAATATTTATAATTCAAATATTTTATTTCAACATGTTTGAGAATTATAAAGCACATATATATATATATTTAATTATATGTATCTTATACACAGCTCAAAGCAGTTTAAAATAGTCATTATATAGTTTTATAAACTTTTATGAAACACGTAACGTTCTTTTTAAAGAAGAAAACTCAAGTTTTGATATAAAAATTGTTGAAACATTATAGGGTTTGTGGTTCCGAAAGATAAAATTGCTGTAATTTGAGAATTTTAACAATAAAAACTTGTATAGTTCGTATATGTTATGTTTTGTATTGTAGAATAAATAAAATTGCGTCATTTCATGAAACATATTGACACAATTTGTTTAGTATGCTAAAAACGTACATTTTAATAATATAACCTAGGTACATTATGTTATATATAATAGTATATTAGATATCAAAGGTGAAAAATAACAACTTTTATAGATTGAGAAGCACCGATCCGAAGGACAAAATATGCTTTCCCTTATAGAAAAACATCATGAAAAATAGTATATTAAATTTAATTTAATTACATATTTCGGCTTTGAGAAATAGTAATGTTGTAGTGCCATTGCTATACCTACTTAAGTAATTAAGCTAATAATCTGATGTTGCATAATAAAATGTAAGTAGGTACTTCTGAGGTAAATAAATTAATGAGATAAAATTTGTGTTGAAAACTTACTTGTCAAAGAGTAAACTTTCTTGTTCAGGTGCATGCATTTCCTTATCTGACAATTCTAATTATTTAAGCGTGCTAATATAAATTGGTATTATATTATCCTACAACAGAGCGAGAGACAAAAGAACCTCAGAACTTTAAAAGCTGCAGACTAAAGTAGTAAAGTATAAAGCAAATTCGCTCGTTTAATTCTTTTGCGGTATTACTAATTGAAAAAGAAGTGTTAAAACGCCAAAAAACTTCAACGACGCTAAAGTTTATACGACAAAACTTTATTTAATTTAGTCTTTCATGACGAAATTTTTCTTGAATATCCTTTGATAAAATTTATGTACCTATAGTTCAGGTCCTGTAGGGAAATAAATATTTAATTTTTCGGTATGGTATTTCTGTTCTAAACAAATGCTTAAATGCTTAAATGCTTAGAGATGTTTAAAAATTGGAAAATTGATTTTAGGATTATAATATCATGATCTATAATTTACTTTCCATTCTTCATTCTAAAAAATGGTTAGATAAAGTTAATTCCGTGCCATTTAAAAACTAAATGATAATAATCTAATTCATTTCCCATCCTCTTTCTGGTCGTTGTATGTATAAATAATGTATAAATAATGTATAAATATAATAAATAGCAGCATAGATAGCATCTTAAATCGACTTCAGAATATAAAAAAATAGTTATATCTTCAACTTAATACCAGAACATTGTCTTTGTGAATTTACTTTTGGTCATTTGATTTAAAAGAAGGAGGTAGTCAAAAACCGATGTTTTTATTGCTTTTTCGAAAGCAATACCGTTTAGAATTTGAAAATGTCTAGCAGATAACCAATGCCACCTCCTGAGTATATTGTCATGTTTCATTTTGTATAAGCATTTAAGTTGTAAATAATTTTTTAAAAAACAAATATTAATTTAAAACATTCAAATGGATAATTTGTTTTAAGCATGTGAGATTTTTCTTTAAACTGAACATCCGTGGTGATGAATAATTCGGTATCATATTTTTTAGATTAAATGATTATTAAAGTTGAAAAGCACAGCTAAGGAAATTTTGAGTTGAGTTTTCAATAATTATGAGTATAAAAGATGTTTTTGGTTCAAGATCTTTGAATGAAAAGACAAAATATCAATGAAGTCGATGTAAATTCAATCAATTACAATTATTAATTTTTGTAAAAATAAAGTGTTTTAAATCAACAAATGCAGTGCGGCGAATTTGCATTCCCACCAAAATTAAGTGGGAAAATTAAAAGTTTTCAAAGTTACAAAAATCAAGGAGGGAGAAAAATTGGTGAAATAATTCATTCTGGGTAAAACCGTCAACTTGTCAAGTTCGAAATTTAAAAGCCCAGGATCAAAAGTTTAAAATTGAATTTTAATTGTAATTGACAAATATAATTAAAAGATTTAACTTACCTGAAGATTACAAATTCAGAGTAAGGGTGCTTGTGCCAATATTTTCAACAGAAAGAAGAACCAAAATTTGACTGGCCTAATTTGGACATCGCAATATACAGTGCTAGTATTACAAACCAAAACGGCTGCCGGATTAACAGCAAGTAAGAATCAAATAATTTTAATAAAAAAAAAAATAGAAAAAGAGATGCTGTATCAGAGACGCAATAGTTTGTAAAATACTGAAAGAAAGATATTGTAAATTAGATACTGAAAACTTTAAAAGACAGAATAATGGATTTTGAGAATAAATAAAAAAGGACAAGCAAGAATGTATCTAAAATATAATAAAATCAGTTATATTAAAAAAATGTAATATGAAAACATAGAAAATCGAAAAACCTAAAATTTTTCAGGAAAAACAGTAAAAACAAAAGAAACCAAAAAATTAAAAATATGTAGAAATAAAATAACAAAATATTCAAAAAAATGAAGAAGTATAAAATAAAAATATTTAGTGCAAACAAAAACAGGAAAGTTCTTTCAAATTTATTTCGAAAATATTGAATTTGAAAAAATTACTGAAAAAAAAGTAAAATCAAAAAAATTGTAAATAAAAGTTAATAGTTTCAATAAAGATTTGAAGGTGGAAAAATTAAAGGAAAAAACAATTGCAAATTGTAAGAGAATTCAAGCGTTTACAACGAGGAAATGAAGGATGAAAGAAAGAATTCAGCCACTTAAAAATGTGTGGGTATCAGAAATAATGAGAAATCTATATTGGAAGTAAGTACGATGGAAAAATGAAATGATCTGAAAGTCAAAAATCTGAATTTGTAGGACTAAAGTTTGAAGAAGAGGAAGCGATAGGAATTTTTTAGTAAAAATACATGGGATAAAGGAGTCGAAAGAACATTCTTACCAAACTGGTTTGAATACTTTATTAAGTTTCATAAATTTATTTATAAATGAACTGCACTAGACAAAATAAACTAGAAGATACATTTTTGTTTTGAAAGTTTGAAAAAAAAATTCTGAATTCTGAAAAGATGCGCTAGAGGACGGCGAACAATACTTTTAAATTTGGAAATTTTTTTTATTATAAGTACGTTTTCATTTAATTTTACATAAGAATAAGTAAAAATCTAATTAATTATAAAATATACTGTATATTACCTACTGATTCTCTATAGGTTAAAATACCTAGTATTTTGTATTTTAAAGTTATTATCTCGAACAATATTATTTTATTCTTCATAGTAAAGAAAATTAGGCTTTCATAAATATCACTAAAAAAATTTACGCCAATGCTGTTGTATCAGTCCGTTCCGGAGAAGAAATGTAGTGAAAGATTGATTATGTGTGTAACTGTAGGCCGAGTCGCATGGTCAGTAAATGAAATTAAAGCTCCGGAACGACGGCGACGACGACGATAAAATCAGATAACACTATAATTTATTTAACGTGAAACTTCAAACAGAGCTGTGTAAAAGTGAGAGATCGCTGTCATGGTGTTTGAAAGAAATAGTTTTGTTTTTTTATGGTTTCCTTTTCTCATTATGTAGGTGTAGAGTTAATTACGAAGATTTTCCATTACTAGTACATTATTTTGATTAGTTTCATTATAATTCTTGTTTAAATATGAGTATTATTGCAGAATAATGGTCTTGTCTAATTAATAAGCTTTTACTGTCACACAGAGTTGTAGATGGCATGAAAAAGCTTGGAAAATAGGTTAACGAAAGGAAAATATAGAATTTCCGATGGATAAAATCATAAAAGGGCTTTTCCAATATTGAACGCAGTATATTTTGACAGCTTATAGGTTGGTTACCGCCAAAGTAGGTAGACAGGTGCGTTTTATTACAAATTTCTAGCGGCGCCTTGATTTTCTCTTGACTGTTGAAATATCTTTTGAATACTTAAAGACTATCTCTTAAAATATTTCGGAAAATTTATGTTCAAACTAAAAAATAATGATATTTTTATTTCTACCGCATTTCATTTGAAATCTTCATAAGTGCAAATATAATAAAAGTTTTTGTTGCTTTTTCACGTATTCACCGTAAAATTTGCAGTTTATTCGATAGTAAACTAAAAGATATGGATGTATCCTCATATTTGATTTTAATTTAATTAAAATTCTGAAGTACTTTCCGTTTCAGTTTTTATTTTGTTATTGATCTCCGATGCGTTTGTTAAATTTTAGGGATATGAAATTTAGTATGAACTAAAATAAAAATAAAACGTTTATATACTTATGAATAATGTATGAATATATTCTGCTGCCTTTTCTATAAATTTCCGTAAGTCATAAATAAAAGCATATTGCCAATTTTGTATTGAGTTTAAAAATAAAATATATGTGATTGCGTTTCACAGCACATTGAATATATCAATTGAAAAATGTCCAAGTAAATAGACATAGGTAAATAAATTTTACTCAAACCAACATACATGTCAAAAGAGATTAAATCTTTTAGGGATTAAGTGCAGGCTATTTACTTTTATCAATAAATAAAATCTTTCGACTTACTGTAATATTTGAGAAATGTAAAAGTTACTTCTTAATCGTCAGCAAGTAAACACTTACTAGTCACGAAAACTTATTTTTTCTTCCATTTTCCGAAATATTTTATTTTCACGACATCGTAAAAATATTTGTTAATCAGGGTCGTCAGCATTATAATTATTATTACAGGCTTTGCTGTTTACTAGCAGATCAACCAACTCCCAATGCATTGGAAATTTCATTTGTGGAAAAGTTTCTAAAAACTTTTATGAGAATTTTATTTCACAATCTTAAAATATCACATGTTTTTTACTTTATGTGAATAACAAAAACATTGAAGATTTATGTAAAATACAGAAATAAAGTCAAATGTAATTTTAATGTAAACACGAATTTTTGCACTTGTGGACTCTAAAATATATCATTTTTATGTATTTGTTATTTCAACTTATTTATTATCAACGAAACATAAATAAAAGCCGGAATATAATATGCATTGTATAAAAAATCAATTAAAGTCGAATTAGTTATTCTGCAAGTTTCTATCGCTACAAACTTCAGTTTTATCAATTACACACTTCAATAGCAATCCTGCTCAATATTCTTATCCCGGTACAATTTTTTATTTGATTATTGAAGCTTCAAAATATTGTTGGTTATTCGAACTGTTTTATATTCGAAATCCATATAAATTGCTTGTCTCTTTCGAAAAAATTTTAACAAAACAAAATCTCTCAAAAGATGTATTTTAAATTATGTTTTATTTACTTAATTGTTTACAATGTATATTTACACAATATTCCTAGGTTTTTTACCATTGTTTATCGTTCAACTATAATATAATGTTCATCGTAGCCGTGAGTATATAGCGAGGGACTAAATAATGCCTGTGCACAAGTGTAATTTTCAATTTCATAAACTACCACACTAAAATTTTATTAAAATGGAAACAATGTATTTTAAACAAGCAGCCAACTTAATGGTACACCTCCTACAATATTACAAACAACGATGATCAAGTAAAATGAAAAAGAAATGTTTTATCAACGCCTATGTTGGATTTTTTTTGCCTTTTTGCACATCAACATTAATTTCAAGGAAAACTATGTTGACATTATTCCTGTACAATACTTTGAAAGAGTACAAGCTTTTGTCGAAACTTGTTTATTGTTTCAATAAATTGATATATAACTATCGAGAGGTGTGTAATTTAATATAATAAAAACTCTAAACAATACCAGTTTAGTTATTTTAAGCTTAAAGATTTACATAACCATTCAAAAATAAAATTACATTATGCTAAAAATATTTTAGGAACAAAACCCGATAAAAATAAAGTGTTTTGATCAAGTTTATTCGGCCGTTTTGTGCTTATCCCGAGCGAGTGTTATTCTTTGATGTGCTCTTGGCCACTCAAAAGATCTATCGATATTATCATTGAAAGCTGCAGCATTAAACAATAGATACATTGATGGGGAAATTAAGCATACAATTTTCACATTTTTGACGTTATTTTCAATCCTCTATTTTTTTAAGTGCTATACAATTTTATTTTAACGGATTACATGAAACGTTAAATACATTTTAAAACTATAAAATAATTATACTTCAATACATATATTATTTATTTATAATAATTTTTCTGATCTGAATTTCACTAAGAATTAACAACAACAATGTTATGTACTCCTCTCGACTGACCTTTTCTTTTCAATTGCGCACTAATTTAGAATGAAAAATAATATTATTATTTAATTGGTTACAACAGAAACTCTACTTCACTGGTTGTGGACACGTGCATCTGTACCAATAATGAACATTGCGTCAGTAATGTTTACTCTAAAAAAAATGATAATTCACAAACAGTTTTCTTTTATATATTTATTTTATTATTAACAAAAGAACTGTCCTAAGATCTGACAATAAAACATAACAAGTGAGAAATTGGTTACAACAGGTGAAATCTTATAAAATCATTTATTTGCAATGGTGAATTTATTCAAGATACGATTTATATCGTAATGGAAAATATTAAAAATTCTGTTTTATGTACTTATGTTCGAAATATCTCAATTTTTATTAAAGTAATAAATTAGAGTAATCGATAACTCTATGGGTATCGAGCCAAAATAAATAAAATAATATAATTCAGATAGCTAAATTATGTGACATAGATTTCAACACTATCATCTGGTCAGTGTGTTAAGTACGAACCTTCAAATTGATATAAATGTAAAATTTCAGTCAGACATATCAATTAGTTTGATTATGACAGCCATATTATAAAAGTATTTGGATGGTAAAGGATTTGAATAAGTGAAACATATTAATAAATAATAGGGGTAGATATTATGTACATTTTACAGATTTTAAAACAAAAACGTAGTGAATTTAATGCAAAAAATTTAAATTTTCATAATTTTCTTTTTAAATTGGGAAATACTTTATATATTGTCGTGTACACAGGTAGATAACAACAAAGAAATATGGAAAACATATATGGAAACCTCTTTTTAAAGATAATCGAACAGAGTTGGTTGACGCGGATGTGCAGATGAAAGAACCGAGTAATTAAAAGACGAACTGAGAAAAGCACCCAAACATTATAAAGAATTGTAAAGCAACAGCTCCAGATGGAATAACTGCAGAAGTTATAAATAAACTCTATAATATAAACTTAGAAATGGATAAACAATATAAGATATGTAGGCCGACAGGCAGTCTGATCTTCAGTTCTTCTTGAACAAAGTCAATAAGAGCTGTAACGAATATGGACTCCATATGAACAAAAATAAAACAAAGATCACGGTCATCAGCAAGGAAGGCTATAACGCAGAACACTCCAATATACATAAACAAAAGCCTGCTGAAAGAAAATTGGGATCCAGATTAAGAGATCCGACAACGAATTGAAATGGCACGAAATGAAATATCATTGGAGACCTGTTGGCGTACAGTACGATGATATGTACTACCAGTTTTGTTATATGGAGTGGAGTAGTGGACACTGAAGGTGTCGTCAGCCAACAAACTTGAGGGTTTCGAAATGTGGTTCTACCGCAGGATGTTGAGAATCGCATAGGTGCAAAGAGGAAAGCGGCGTACTTTGGTCACATATTCAGAGGTGAAAGATGCGGTCTACGACGTTTCGGCGCGAAAACGGTTCGGCGCGAAAATAAAAATCTTTTGTTTTGCAACTGCCTATTTTCTGCTTTTCTGTGAAGTGGATTGGTCTTTCAAAAAGTTTTGCCAGACAAAAGTTGTAGTCCGTTAAATTTCCTATCCGGAATGGGGTCTCAGATTTTTTGTAAAATGTTTTGTTTAAAAGATACGGGGTTTTCACAAAAATGAAAAGAAAAAGCTCGATTTTTTCAATATTTCTTTACTTACTTTAATGCATAACTCGAAAGCGGTTGATTATTTTAGCCAATAAAATGAAATGAAATGAAATGAATTCCTAACACGGTAGCTACATTAACCTATTTTTTTATAAACTTGTATTAGTTTTAATAAATTTATTATTTATATTATTTATCTATTAATGTTCAAATTTTTCCAAATTATTTTTCTTTTCCTTTCTTTTCTTCAAATATTTTATTCTCGCGCAGAACTACAATTACAACTTTTTTCAGACAATATTTTTGAAAATTTCATTTCTCAGAAAAGCAGAAAATTATGGAAGGCAGTTGCAAAACAAAAGATTTTTATTCTCCCCCCGAAAAGTCTTCGCGCCGAACCGTCTTCGCGCTGATGAAAAAGAAGGCACCTAAGAACAAGAAGTAATTTGAGATAAAAGTTTAAATTTTGCGAGAATAAAAGTGTTTTTTGATATGATAAGTAGCTTGATGGAATTTCATCGTTTGGTGATTAAGTTTAGTTTATAATATTTTGATATCAAAGATATCATAGTAGATGGAAAATTGTTGAAAACAAGAAAGGTTAAAATTAGAATTATGGAATTAATTAAAAATAAAGCGATGCGCTTTTTAAATTTCTTTGTTAAAATTAACTCAAGGGCAAAATTTGCAAGACGACAAAGCTTCACATTATTACGATTTAGTTTTAAGGAAATGAACATTAAAATTTATTTTGAAAAGAGTCTCATGCAAACAAGTGCAGTTTTTGGGTTAAGGGAGGTTTAATAAATTATCTGAACAATCCTTGCTTGAATAAATATACCTACTACTCAATTAAAGAAAAATCATTACAAAAATTATGGCACGAAGGACTTGCAACAGAAATGTCCAAAACTGAATATGATGAAGCCCTACGTCAAAACAATATTGATAAGGATGGAGTATCTTTCATTACTGTATATCTGGATGGTGGATGGTCAAAACGATCATATGGTAATAATTACAACTCAGCATCTGAACCGAAAGAACCGAAAGATTACATTTGTTTTCGTAACTGGTCTGGTAGCTCTTCCACTATGGAAACTCATGGTTTCTGCTTTAGCAAAGAACAACATGGAATTAGATACAAGAAATGTATTGCAGATGGAGATTCTAGTGTATTTTGTGTCATCAGAAAGAATTATAGCTATGGCGAGTCTGTTACCAAAATAGAATGTGCAAACCATACTATAAAAAATCACGGTAAAAAAATACATCATTTAAAAACAGTTAAAACATTGTCTGATGTTGCCCGAAAGCAACTTACAGTAAATATAACTGACGATCTTCAAAGTACTATTGCACAATCATCTATTTATAACTGTACTTTTAAAGATAACCCACTAAAGTCATTGAGAGAAGATTTTCAAATTAGCCTTAATGACACATTTGGTGATCATTCAAACTGCAAAGTATATTTTGGTTGTAAAAATGAAGATACATCAAATAATAAAAATATCGCATATTATGCTCTTTGATAATGAAAATAATAATCGAGCAGAATTGTTTTCAAGCATTTTGGCACGGTTTAATTGTGGTAAACACTTAAATTTAAGTGGACGCGGTTCTTTTGATATGAGGTGCGATTTGACGGTACTGAGATATAATTTGGGACCATTGTGGCACGTAAATTCGTATAAGCGCGAAGTAGGAATGAGCATCGGAAAATATTTTGAAACCTATATATCGAAAAATCTGTTCGAAGCCCAGAATCCCAAAAAAAAACTTTATTTGGAAAAAGATATGATGAGCAATTGCTCTTACTCTATTAGCAAAAGAGCTTGGCATTGAAGAGGTGACAAAAGCGGGTTTGTATGTCAACATAAATAATTTCTTTTTAGGTACATCTCCAGATGGGCTAGTTGGTAATATACATTGTGTCGATGTAAAATGTATACGAAAATTAATTAAGAAAAATCTTACTCTAAGACAAAGGACAGAAAAAAACTTCGTGCCTAAAAATAAACGAACGAGGTCTCATGGAATTAAATCGGGACATGCTTATTATTATCAAGTCCAAAGCCAGATGAACATAACTGGGCGAGAAAAATGTTATTTTATGGTTTATGTAACTGACGACGATACTTTCATAGAGGAAATTTCGATAAATCGGGAGCTGTGGAATGACGTCTTGCTTCCTAAGTTGACAATATTTTATAAAGATTGTGTATTGGAAGATATAATTAGAAGGAGATATCTACGATCCACCATGAATCGAACTAGCTATTTCAGAAAAATCGGAAAAAAATTCACAGAAGTATGGTACAAAATTACAAAAATGATTTAAAAATTTGTTAGTTAGTTGTGTTTCAGTTTAGGCATTAGATACTATTTAGGTATTTTATTTTTGTAATTTATTACAATAAATAAATAAATTTTAATTTTAAGGGGTGTTTATGGGGTGTTGCAAACGAACAGAGTAGCCTCTCACACTCAAATGTCAACCTAACCTGCAAGTGATACACCCTGCTCCGCTAAGAATACCAATAGATAACATAATTGGTATACACAACCAAGACATACTAAACGGAAACGGCAGAGCATTGAGGGACTTCGCATGCTACGATGGAACAAAACTAATGAATACCTTCTTCAAGCACAAAAGATCTACAAATACACAGGGTCTGCTAGGAGACATACCTCCACGATAGATTATATGTTAGCAAAACTTCTGAGTGTGTAAGAGACACACGAATCTACAGAAGCGCAGATATCGGAACTGACAGTACCTGCTATGCACCACAATAAACATCAAAGCAAAATGGCTAAAAAAAGAAAAAGAAATCCGACAACAAAGAACTATTTAAAATTTATCTACTCCAAGAAGAATCGGTAAGAGGCCTATATCAGCGAAGATTGGATGACCATAATAGGAAGATTAAACCAACTACAAACATAGAACAAGAATGGACTAACATCAAAACCATCAGCAAAAAAGCTGCATCTGAAGCCCTTGGACGTCGAAAAAAAACTACGAAGGAAGGAATCAAGATATGGAGTGAAGAACTTAAGGAAGCAATCAAGCATAAGAAGGTAACATATCTGAAACTACTCTCAAATAAAACAAGAAAACAAAGCAGAATATGATCACAAAAATAGAGAAGTAAAGAGAATAGTTAGAGAACTAAAACGAAATAAGTGTAATGAATTTATAAGTAGAATTGAGAACGACGTATATGGAAGGCAGAATGTAGCTTACAAAATCACGAAACATTTAAACAGCAAAGATAAAAGACATGGCATCCATAACAACTATAGACAATGAAGAATGGCTTAAGTATTATAAAGAACTATGATGGTATAATGAAGAAGAGAAACCAGTAAAAATAGAAGAGGAATACGAAGAAGTAGATAGAATAGAGCTGACAGTACCTACTGCAAAAACACCAAACGAAATCAAAAACCGTAAAGCAACGGGAACGAAATTAAAAATAGTGAAATGCTTAAATACAGTTCTGAAAATTTTAAACTCTGACTATTAACATTTATGAATCTATGTTGGAGAAAAATAAAAACATCCCAAGAGTGGAAAACAGCAAAAATAGTAGCGATCTTCATAAAAGAAATAAGATTTTCTCAAAAATTATAAATAGAAGACTGAAAAACATAGCCGAAGAGACGATTTCAGAAGAGCAGACAGGATTTAGAAAAAGCAGATCATGTGCCGACAACATATTTAGCATAAAGCAAATAATGGAAAAGAATCGAGAATACAATCGAGAAACTCACATAGCATGTGTAGATTTTGTAAAAGCATTTGATCGAGTAATGAGATGTAAATTGTGGGATATATTAGAGAAAAGAGGTATACCATATCATATCATAAGAGTCAATAAAGGAAATGTACCAAGATACCCAAATATGTATGGCAGATTATGAAGAGAAAACGGAAAGGATAAATACAGGGCCGAAACAAGTGTGCAGTATGTCGCCGACACTTTTTATTTTTACATGGACGATGCTATACGTAAATGGAAGGAACATATCCCTTGCTACTCAACAAATCGGAAGCTATAATGCAAGAAGCACGCGCTTTTTAAACTTGGTGAAACCGTAAAGGAATACAACATGCCAATATCTGTAAACAAAACAAAAGTAATGGCATTCATGGGATAGGAACAAGTACGCTCAAAAATAGTATTGAATGACCTAGATCAAGTAAAATCTTTTGACTTTTTAGGTTGCACAATGTCTATGTTTGAGGAAGCTGATATACCCAAAAAAAATTGAGAAATTCAATTACATAAATGGCACAATAAGACGAATATTTATGAACAAAGCCTATCAAGATACTGCACTTAAGTTTTATAAGACAATATCGATACCGAGTATAACATACGCCAGCGAAACTTGGACAATCACTAAGGAAAATAAACCCCCACCGTGTGTTCGCAACCTTGACGTGGTGAGGGGGCTAGCGTGTTTCCAATGAAACCCGAGGCATGTACTCCAAGGCGGGCGATGGGGATGACCTCCCCATCGGTCGGCGGAGGGTGGTCGGGGCCGGCCGGGAATTAAAAATCTTTATGTCCGGTCCTTGCCATCTCCTTAATGGTTAAGATGGTTGTGGTGGAGGAAACCAGACCAATTGGCAAACACAAAAAAAAAAACGTAAACCAATTGTGGGCTGCAACGACTCCTCCTCAGACTACGATTCTGGGGGGATAGTAGGGACAAGGGGCACGAGGGTCTTGGCTTAACCGCCTGGGCTACGTGGGTGAGGTACCACTATAAAAATCTCCCCACTCCTACGGTACTGTGACGCATAAAGGATGCAAAGCTGAGGGGTAGCTCAGTTGCTAGTCGCAGAAATCTCGGGGCCCGGCGCACCTCGTTGTATTCAGCCTTCTGTCGCATATGGGGCGCTGTGCGATGGCGACCTATCTGGTGATGCCAAGAGAAAATTAAAAAAGCTCAAGGCAGAACAAGCTAGCAATGAGGCAGGGACCCCTAGGGTACCTGCTGTCAATGCAAAAGATTAGTGGGGAGTCTTCGACCGGGGGCTTAAAGCGCAACCGGTCGGAGTCCACTACACCGACCGAGGAAAAAAGGCAGGGCAACCAAACCTGTCTTATCCTGCAGTGCTGCCCTAACGGATATCGGGGTTACAATTGTGCCGGTAGGATATCCGGAAACCCAATTCAGCGCTGAGCAGAACGACCTCATCAGAGGGATGACGCTCAATGCGCTGGATACCATCAACGTAGGAGAACCTGCACCAAGGTTCTCTGAAGTCAAACCGAAGGGGGGGCCGATGGTTGCCCGAAGGTGCAAAACTTGGCGTAGTTGAAGCCAAGGACATTCCTAAGCCCATTAAGGCTATGATGTGGATACCGGGACCCGCACAGGAACCGGTAAATATTCTTAAAAGTCTGGCGGTCCAGAATTCTGGGCTCTATACGGAGAACTGGAGGGTTTTGGAGCAAAAGCCTGATAAGAAGGGCCAGCAAATTATTATGTTGGTCGACACGAGGTCCTGGAGTAAAATCCAGGAACTCCAATACAAACCCTTTCTAAACTTGTCCAAGGTAACCGTTAAGGAACTGGGGAAGAACAAAACGGAGAAGACAAAGGTGGCCGAGGTCGAACAAAGTTCGACCAAAACACCTAGTCTTCCTCTAGCTAACCCCCTCCTCCCCCCCACTGGAAGCAGTGGGAAATAAAGCACAATGGAGAAGGTCGGCGATATGGGGGAAGATATGGAGTGCGACTCGGGGGAGGAAACCTCAACCGTGTCATATGCTCCCATACTGACCCCACCTCCAGCGAACAATGCTGGAGAGAAGACACCGGAAGATGGGCTCTCCAACTAACTTGAGAACTTCATCCGGTGTGTAAAAATAAATGTACATCACATAATTAAAAATAATATTGACGTGGCTCTGATACATGAACCCTGGTTACACGGGGGACGGGTCAGAGGACTCAATATGACAGGAGAATGGGAACTCATAAGCCCAGGAGATAATCAACCTAAGGTCTCTATTATCTCAAAAAAAAGATTAAATCTGCTACCACTATGGGGACTATGCACTAGGGACTTAATAGCGGCTAAGTTCAAAATTGCAGTGGAAGGCGGTCTGACGCCGGTACTCGACTTTGTCGAGGAAACGCAGCTGATGGAGTAAAAACACGGAACGAGGGGCACAATAAGTTTCAGCTTCAGTGCAGTGGGCGATAACACCACAACCCGTTTTATAATAATAATAAGGAAAATGAAAAACGAATCCAGAGTGCCAAAATGAGATTCCTGCGTTCAGTAATGGGCTATCAGAGGAGAGACCGGAAAAGAAATACCGACATAAGAAATGAATTGAACATATTATGCAGTATCAACGAATAGATAAAAGAGTATAGAACGGCATGGAAAAGACACCTAGACAGAATGCACCAGACTCGTTTGCCAAGACAAATTTTGCATTATAATCCAAGAGGAAGAAGAAATGTGGGACGCCCCAAAAAGAGATGGAGCGACCAATTAGAGTAACGTAACGGGCCACCGTCCTAAAACGTAAAAATGATGATGATGAAATAAATTTTAATTTTATAAAACATTAACTAATTTATATGAATAATTATGTTTACGGACGACGACGGGCTCCCCAGAAGGCCCGGGCCCCGAGGCTTTGACACCCCTGCCTCATCCTTTCGCCGGCCCCGCGTGTGCCTCACCAGCATGTTCACTGGTATAAACACTCTTGGACGAGGCATATTATTATATTATGAAAACACAAAAATTGATAGTATCGTACAATACTCAGACAAAAATATGCTGCTACTATTATAATAATAATTTCATAAATTTAACCCTTATGGGGCCATACATATTTACACCTCATATCTGCCATACGTAGTACCCGGGTCAATTAATATTAACATTTTTTCTTTATAATGTTTTGCGTGAAGAGAACCTTTTTTCTTAGAAATGTCGCCGAAGTTCAAAAAAATTTGCCCGACAGGAAAAAAATCAAATCATAGAAAATCAAAATAGTATCCGGGTACTAGGTATGGCCCCCGACCAAATATGTCATAAACTATCAATTAATAGTTATATATCATATTTTCGTAAGTTATAAATTAAATTTTTTTTATTTTATAATAGTACACAAGTTACGAGTTCTAAAATTAAATTTTTATATATGTAGATATTTGTATTTTTTTAGGTATGTTCGTGCTAGTTACACTTTTTACACTTTAGTGTAAAGTGTACACTTTTCTGTTCGTGCTAGCAGCGCGCTCTGTTCGTGCTAGAAAGTGTAACTACACTTTTTACACCTGCCCTGGAGTAAGTGTAAAAGTTCACACCATTTACACTTAATTGTGATTGGCTGTTAGATTTTTAAAAATTGAAGTTTAAAAATTTGATACAAACCTAAAAATAAAAAAAAATAGGTAGGTAGTACCTGGTCTTTAATTTTTTATTTATTTATTAATTATTAGAGTACGGACTTTTAAGCATAAAAAATCTTGAAAATAGCGCTTCAAATAGCACAAAAAATTGCCATTATATGCATAAAAATATGCATTAAAGTTTAACATAATTATTAATAAGCAAAAAAAAAACTTTTTTAAATAAAATTTATTTGAAAAGTAACACAATATCAAAAAGAACAAACAGTAAAAAATAGTAATAAAAAGTAACACAATACAATAACTACTCTACATCATTTCTAAAAAATTAAATTATTAAATGCTTTTCTAAATTTTCGATTAAAAATTTATTACGACGATCATTTAAGACATATTTAAATTTGGAAAAACTGCGTTCTACTTCGACACTGGTAATTGGAGCGTTCTTAAATTTTACAATAAGGTTTTGTGGTATTTCAATGTTCATTTCTTCACTAAAATTTCCATTTAAAACACTAGCTATTTGCTTTAGTGTATTAAATCCAACATTTTTTGCTAATACTTCCTTTAATTTTTTGTTTATTGCAAAGCCTATATCACCTGGAACTTTTGAAGTCGCATTTTCAAATATGTTGACTACATTTATAGTTTCAGTTAAAGGAAGATTTCTAGTTTCCAACTTCCTAATTGATGCGCTAATGTAGCTGTAATGTGCTTTTATGAAATTTAGTTTTTGTAAAAGTTCCTGTTTGCTTATAAGTTGCTGACATTTTTTAATAGAATTCGAAGCAGATTCTTCAAATGACATTATAAGTTCTTTAAATTTTTCAAAATTATCTGCGTAGTAAATTGTTGCTTCTAACCAAGTACCCCATCTTGTGATAACGGGTTCAGGAGGTAGGGGAACTCCAGGCAACATTTCTTTAAAAGCTTGAACTCGTAGTGGAGCTTTTACAAAAACTTTCTTTCCATGTTTTACAAGCTCGTTTACCATTGGAAATTGAAGTCGAACTGATTCTGCAACTCTATTTAATCCATGAGCTAAACATGTGCAATGTATTAAATTTGTATAAAATATTTTTAAATTTGAATAAGATTTGCACATGTAGGGAGCAGCGTCAGATACCATAAGCAGAATTTTTTCATTCGGAACTGCATTTGGCAAAAAGAATTCTGTCAAACTGTCGTGTACAAATCGAGTAACAGTGCCATTATTAGTTTTTTCTAATTCTTTAGAACTAATTAAATAGGCTTTGCTGTTAGTTTCTTCATGTAGTATACCGATCATTAGATGAGCAACATAACGTCCACAGCGATCGGTTGTTTCATCCACCGTAAACCAAATATAATTATTTCCAATTAAATTTTTAATTTCGTTAATAACGTTTTTATAGATAGGATCTACGTAATTTTTACGAATACTCGATTCACTTGGAACATGCCTACCACAATATTTTTCTAAAAAGTCTCTAAATGAACCGTTTTCTAATTTTGTTAATGGTATATTCGATGATATCATTGCATTGCATAAATCTAATGAAAATGTTTTCTGGTCTTGTGATGAACTGGAACCAGCGATTGACTCAAAAAAAGTTTGTTGTTTGTTTGCATCATTTTTAAATTTTTTTATACTCTCCAAATGAAATGATGTTTTAAGATGTTGCATTATATTGAATTTCTTTTCGCTGTTTATCTAGAGAATATTATTAACATTATCTTGAGCATTTCAAAATATAAATACAACTTACCATCTTTAAACATGCTTTGCAAATCAATCGATTGTTTTCATATTTTAATTCTGGATAATCTTTTATCCACTCATTAACGGTGGGCTTAACTTTTGGCATTATAAATTAATTATATACTAGATAATCGCACTTTTTAACTATTATTAAACGTCAAACTATCAAAGATCAATCTATAAATGAGTTAAAATTTTCAGCATTTCTTTTATATAAAAGAAAAAGCGATTGATAAGCATTTTAAAGAACACCAACGTTTTCATTATACCTCCTATTATATCGTATATCATAAAATACAATATCAATATCATGAAGTTTAGAAGCTAGTTGCCGTCTTTTCATTTGTTTATATAATCAAAACATGTTGTCAACTAAACATTCAATTTAGTGTAAGCAAAACAGAAATAAATGTAGGTATTAATTTATGCAAGTACTGCAATTTTTTTTGATTCATTGGAAAAATGCTAAAAATAAGCACCAAAAAAGCTTAAAAGCAAATTTAAGCATAAAAGTATCAAAATAAGCATATAAGCATAAAAAAAATACCGCCAAATGACTTATTTTTATCAGATTCATGGACATATATATCAATTACACTTCTGCTATCAATATTTCTGTATAGCAAAATTTCTAGGAATCCGTACTCTATTAATTATTATCAATTATCAATTTACGATTCTTACTTAATTTAATTCTTATTTATTTAAAAATGGTTAAATCAGCATGGATAATTTGAAATGCGGAAGGAGAAATTCCAAGCACAGACGGCAATGTGACATGCTTATGTGATGCTAAGTAAATTTTTGTCGGGATTGTACGAAATCCCGCGCCCGAAATCCCCCCGCCAAAATCCCGCCGCCAAAATCCTGCCAGACGATAATCCTGCCGGGCCATAATCCCGTCGAACGACTTTCCCGCTGGACCACAATCCCGCCGAACAGAATCCAGCCGGACCAAAATCCCTCGAACACAATCCCGCCAGACCAAAATCCAGCCGGACCGAAATCCCGCCGAACCACAATGCCACGGCCACAATTCCCGTTGTCAAAATCTCGCCGGACCATAAATGACGACAATTTATGCCAGATTGACATCTGTTGTATTAAGTACTTAAGTGAGTAATAACGGGATTTGAAATGGAGTGCAAACTATTTTTAAGTCAAAAGGGAAAATAAAAACTTGCTTTAAATGGTTTTAGGTTTGATTTTGAAAAATTTAGTGCGTGCAATTCCAAAAAGTTTTGGGCGTGCGACAGAAGAAAGTTGCACAAATGTCAAGTTCGAATACACACAATAACTGAAGGTATATCCTTTTGAAAGAATTGAACGGACATACTCATGATAGTAATGCAGCCATGGCGGAAGCACTATGATAGTGTCTCAAATAAGAAAAAAGGCAAAAATCACTATGGAACCCACTTCTCAGGTAATCAACGAATGTGTTAGTAACCAACATGGATTACTGTAATTAAAATAATAGAACCAGAGAGTAAGGAACTGTATGGCGATAAAGATTTTGTTTTCAAGCAAGATTCTTCACCTGCCCGTAAAGCATTCATTGTTCAAAATTATTGCAGGGAAAATTTTCCGGATTTTATTGATAAAAAAAATGGCCTGCTTCCAGTTCGGACCTGAACCCATTGGACCTTTATGTATGGGGCTACATGTTGCAAGAATTGAGCAACTATAAAGTTAAGGATTTAAACCATTTCAAGAAAGTGTTACTACAAACTTGGGATGGTATGCCGCAAAATCAAGTGCGTGCTGCTTGCGAACAGTTTTTCAAGCTATGCAGAGCCTGTATCGAAGAGAAGGGTAAGAGATTTGAATGAAGGTAGAAAATCTTCAAGAAGACAAATAATTAAATGTTCATTTAAAAATTAATTTAGATAAAAAATAAATTCCCATTCCTAGTTATCTTGTGTTTTATTGGTAACAGTTTCAACCTTCCACAATGTACATATTTTGATAGTCTCAGATATTATAATTTATTGTATTTGTTTATTTGTTATTTAATTTTTAATTTAACTATTTTACGTTCGTAAAATTGAGTTCGTACTTATGGTCCGGCGGCGGGAGCTTGGCGGCGTGAATTTTGCCCACCAGATTGTGGTTCCGCGAGATTGCGGTCCGGCTGGATTTTCGTTTGGCGGGATTGCGCTTCAACAGGATTATGGTCTGGCAGGATTGTGGTTCGGCGAGATTATGGTCTTGCGGGTTTATGGTTCGGCGGGATTTCGGTAGCGGGATTGTGGTTCGCCGGGATTTTGGTTTGGCTGGGTTATGTTCGGCGGGATTTTGGTCTGGCTGTATTTTGTGTGGCGGGATTATGGTCTTGCGGGATTTTGGTGGTGGGGATTTTGGCGGCGGGATTATGGCCGCGGGATTTTGTCCTAGACCGTATTTTTGTAGCATTTTATAGTATTTTACTATTTCATCATAGATGGATCGCTATTTCAATTAATCATTGATGAAATCATATTCGAAAATAAAGTGTTTTGTTGTACTGTGGATGGCAATGAAGTGCTTCTTTCTTCATGTATACCACCGCAACAAGTAAGCATCGCAGCACCTGTAATACCTGCTAGGAATCAGAATTTTTCGTTATGTAATGCTTCGACAAAATTGTTTTTGTCGTTGTATGAAACCAATAGAAACCTGGTTTCTAGCAGGAAAATTAGAAATATAAAAGCAATGTGAAATACCATTAGTAAAGAAATGGTAAAGACAGGCTTTGGAACGATCGTTTAAACAATCAATGTGGAACAATAAACAGACTGAAAGGAGTAGGAAAACCTGCCCGTATGAAAGGTATTTGATTTAAACAAACGAGATAATTGAATATTTTCAATAAAATTCCTTGCAGTGAATTGAGGGAAATATTAGGCAAGAAACACAGTATAGTTCTCCTCGCAGGATCTCAACGAGGTGGGGTTATATTGCGTAATGATGCTGTAGAAACTTGTAGTACAATTAAATTGGAGTCTACGTGAGTATATTATCATTTTACATTATTATGAAACCCAGATGTTGAACCAATTAAACAAAGTATAACATGAACTTATTTTATTACTTATTACTATTAATGGAGCAATTATTAATTTATAATAATTATATTATAGACCCATGCATTTATCTTATACAAGTGGGCTTCAAGTGCCGAATGTTTTTATAGAGGAACCAATAAATTTAAATACGTAAGTATCTTATCTTGTTCTATTACTTAAATCATTTCATATGGAACCATAATCACAGATCACCATCGGCCCGCGATGGAGGGATGAATCCATTCGGCGAAGAGGAAATTGCAATTCCCCCTACAGCAAACACCCCTATAGAGTAAGGACACAGATGGGGAGCACTGCAAGGGCTCTCATGAATTGTAAAGAGACCATGGAGAAAATGATTGTCGAATTGAAGCTCCAGAGAGAGCAAAATGCTGATTTTCAAAACAACGTAATTCGACATAAAACCGAACTGATTGCTGAAGTCCAGCTGCAAAGAGAACAAAATGCAGAATTTCAAAGAAACATTTTGAGAGAACTGCAAGAATTTCTTAAAAGGGCACCTGGACCACCTGGGTAATTTCTAATAAAAAAATTAAATTAACTACATAAACCTTATATTTTATAAAACCTTTAATTATTATCTACTCTTGTAGATAAGGTATGCGTCTTGAATAAAATATCTAAAGCAACTAGTGACATCTTCAAATTTTTATGAACTATTCCTTTTCATCTAGGACCTTAAACCAACCCCCACACATCGCAATATAATATATTGCAATGATATTTTACTTAAAAATATAAAATTTAAAAATTGTGCAACCCGCCCTGACTATTTCAGCCAGGAGCAACCTCTTAACCCCAGTAGCAGGTTCTATTTGTGGTCTTAAAAAAAAATATATTACTCTCGCAATTATAATAGCATAGACAAAATTAAAAATAATGCTTGTGCTACTTACGAAAACTGAAAATAAAATTACATATCTACTCATAAAAAATAACAAAGCAAAAATAAATTTTCCAAATAAAGCGTATAGCGATAATGATACCGCTGATACTTGGCATACGCAGCCGATAAATATCAACAAATTTTCAGAAAAGCGCAGATAATTTAATAAAATTACTGTTATTTCCGCCTATTATAAGATAAAAAATATAATAAATCAAATTCTACTTAGCTTACTTATTTCGGAATAATCCCTGAAGTAGAGGCGTGCCAGAATTTTCAAGTAATAGCTTCCAAAATGCTGCAATTGAAATGCAACGGTGGCAAAGACTTCCCAAAAATAAATTTTATTTTCGAGGAACCACAACACAATCGCTAAATTTTTACCTGCCTATTTAATTAACACCTTTTCAGTTTCGTGGAAATTTATCAACTGCCTTCATTCTCGCAGTCGCGCAAACGCCTCTCAAAAATGGTTATCAAATTTGAGTACGAGGCCTCGACAGAAAATGAAAAGATGAATTTCAAAATTCAACCAAAGAAATATTAAAAATGAAATGCAACCGATGACCAATAAATTACATCCTGTCTCAGAAATAATGCAGAGATGAATCGTACTCGATGTTCCAGATTTTGTCGTTTGAAACATGATAATATATTATATATATACATATTTATATATATGTATTCTAAACAGTTTTGCAAACTTTCACTTGCAGTATAAAATAAATTATACATAATTAATGCATAATCTGATCCTATGTATAAAGAAACAATTTATTTGTTCATCTATCCCTCGAGACATCGATTATATGCAAGACGACAGATCCAAGCAACTGCTTTTACCGATTTATATTTTTCTACTTTAAGGTTTAATCTATTTAATCTCCACAATATTGAATACATATTCTGACTTTCTAGCTTCTGGCGATATTGATACCTATGTATTATAGCCATTAACAATATTGCGCTAATAGCATAATATAACAATGTTGTTGTAAATGACAATATATAATATCAACTTAGCTTTCATGTATTTAAACTTTTTGGTTAATAATTAAACATCTAAAGAGAGCAAAACAGTCTAAAAATTTTTAATAAGTTACCACTTAAAATATATTATTATTGTAGAACAATTACCCAAATATATTATGTATTATTGTGGATAGTTAGTAGAAAAACCAATCTCCTGTTTAAACTTCGTCTACCCGGCTACAATACTACATTGTACAATGTACCTACAATACCTACAATACCTAATTGTGGCAGATATTGAAAAACAATGGTTTATTCAGGAAAGTACCTGGATTACAAAAATCATTTACTCAAGTTGAAAAGTGTAAAATGTAGATTTAACGAAAACAACGCTCTGTTTATAAGGACCAAAATTTGTCCACTTTCTAAACTATTGGTTTAGTTAAATCCTGCTGTTTTGTGATAAACAAAATTTGAAAACAAATTTCATTACACATGTAGTGCAAAATAAAAAAAAGTTCAATAACATTTTCAAACAAAATAATTCAGTTTCTACTCACAACCCTTTTGTACGTCACTGGCGTCACTGATGTACGCTGCATCGACTTATCGTATCGACCGTTGGCTACCGATTTGATTTATTGTGCGATTTTTTCTGATTTTGTCTCGATAATTTGTTCTTCTGTGGATACGTGAAAAATCTCGTCCATCCAGTTATTCCAATTGGTTATTTTATATTCAACAGGTAAGTTTAATAAAGTTATACTAATCATTATTTTCCAAAAATCTATTTAAGATAGCCGTTCTTCCAGATGTTTTAATCTCGACTTATAAATTTTCCAATTTCCAAAATATTAAAAACTCGGGAATGTCGTTCATCCAAAACTACAAAATTCTGTGATTCACCTTTATCCAAAAGTGAATAATTAACTCAAAAATTACTAATTTGATCAAAATTTTGCGCTCCGCTATCAGACCATTCACACACGTCTGGCCGCCTTATCATCTTTCTAACTTTTAAAAATTAAAACTTCTAGGTAAATTTCATACCATACAGGCACTTAACAAATTTTTATGCTATTTTTTTGTTTTAGGTGAAACTCTGCACTTTACTTCGAAGTCGCAAACGATTTTAGGTGTTTCAGTAGTGTTATGTGTTTACATTTGCCAGGCGGTCGCATTCATGAATAATTAAGACCAGGGTGCATCACATAAACAGTCCTTTATTTTAGTGAACAAAAATCAACCACAGAATTACTTGTTGCACGACAGTATATTATATTATGTAAGTTCAACAGTATAATAAACCGTTAACACCGGATTGGGGAATGCCAGTAATCCCGTTTTTATCATCAGTTGATGGTGGTAATCAACCGGTCCCCAGTGGGACCGCCGGCTTGATGTGTCCTCCGAAGCACAAAAGCGCCCATATGAATTTTTAGACTTTTCCTGGATTCAAACTGGGTAACTTAGCGTTAGCAATTGTTCGGCTAACTTACTAAGCTAATGTATGTTTCAATCCAGTTTCAGCAGTCGTGGGAAGCTCAGAAGAAAGAAAGAGTTATTTTAATATCAATCTGTCGTTGTTGGTTCTTCAATTATGTTTATTATCTTTTTGGTTTCTCTGAAATATAATAAAAATTTAAATCTAAATAGCATTGAATTTAAAGTACAGATAATGTTTTAATTTTAAATTTCTAAATTAATTTTACAATGAGAAAAATATTCGTTACAATTTGAACAATATAGTTATGCCACCAATATTTTATACTACATTGGAGCGCCAATATTTCACCAATATTGTGCACTATATTGTATCAATATTTAAAAATGTTTGCTTTATTTTATTGGCACTATATTGGAAAACAATATTATTAACACAATAATACTAATGCAATATTGTTTTTAAGTCGTATTGGAGGGATATCGTAAAATGTTCACTGTTGTTATAACTCAAGTTTTTAAATAGTAAACTTCTATATCCAAGATAACACCGCAATAAAATTACAATATTGTAATATAAGTTATTATATCTGTTTTTCAACTATTAATAATGATAATCGACACTTTCAATTATACTATTATTATTTAAATTAGCTTAAAATCTAACAATCAATATAATATGTTTGAATTTATTGTGAAAACTTTTCAAACAAGGTTATTTTGAAGAATGTAGAACAAGTCAACTTATTAAGTATTTACCATAAAATGTAAAAAAAAGTTTCTGCTTTGTTGTCTGCCATGCATAAAGTTACATAAAGTCAAGTGATGCTTTGGAGGTGCACTAAAAGGAATTCTTCTGGAAGGTGCAAGTTTTATATAATAAACGATGAATAGCTAACGGGATAAGTCCATTATTACAGCCAGTAACCTCTCCTGTAATAAATTGGAGTTGAAGTCAGAAAGTTTAAGTATATTTTTCAAGACTAATGTTTTATATCTATATGTTATATGTATATATATGACAATCGTTTTAATTTTGTCATTTTTATATCAGTTTAGTGAAGCAGAAACACTAAAGCGTCATGAAATTTCTATCGGAAGAAAGAATGGTGGCAGTGTACGGAAAACATAGCTCGTTCTATTTCCCAGTCAAATATTGGTGCAAACAGTTTAAATGAGCAAGAAATCCATTTTAAATAACCCAAAGTGTGGAAGACTCTGGAAGCACGAACTGACGAAAGTATCAAAAATTTTAAGATTTAATGTGTAGACGACAAATTTTCGAAGAAAGTACTTCTTCTATACATTTGTAGCTGACGATGAAACCTGAGTACACCATTGGGAACCATTGTAATGGGTAAGTAAGGGCTCTCCACCACCTAACAAGGCGAAGACGAATTTTTCTGCTGGAAAAGTGATGGTCACAGTTTCTGGGACGCGGAGGGAATTCTCTTAAGTCAGTATATGCCAAAAAGGACTACAATAACAGACGCAATTAAGAACTTGAAAGCCTTTACACATGAAGAAAGATTAATATATCGTATCTTTTTGTGAACTTGTCTCGAGGATCCTGCTGCTGTTCCTGAGCCCTGTTGATCTCTAATTATTTGAGGTGCAAATCCAAGTTTTTTTGTTATTACTGCGTTACTTGTGGATTATTGTATCGAGGAGTTTTGTTATTCTGTTCGCCGGAAAATACACTTTTCAAGTTGTGAAATTGATATTATAATAATATAAGTATTAGATTATTCTGGAATATAATATTAAATTTAGAGTATTATATTATGAAATAACAATAAGCTTTGTTCTAAAATTTGTATAGATACCTGTATTTCTCCGTACTTACCTACGTGTTTAAAGCTTATAAAAAAAAACTTATCTTTATTATGGTCTAACTAGTTTGTTAATTTAAAATTTTAATTTAATTTTAAATTAGGTTCTTCGAAATTGTGGCAAGTAGTTGAAATTGGTTGCCGTATCTCATAAGAGGAATCTTATGGTGTGTATAAACTGTATGTATATTTTACATACAATCTTGGAGTGCTGCTAAACGAATACAAATGTGGATTACAGAGCTTGGTAAAATAGAACAGACCTGTGTTGCTATTCGTTAAATTATTATAGTATGTGCTAAAAAGAGAAAGACATACAAATGGTATGTATGTCTATTTTGTTTCAAAAGCTGCTCTACAAATACACGCCTAGAAATAGCTAATTCAATCTCATCTCATGATGTTACCAACGTGGATGCCAAACGCATCTACCTTATTTGCAAACTACAAAGCATCTTTTCCATGTCAAACAAAATTTTCATATGTAAATAAATGACAAGCGTACAAAAAGTTGTATCCTTTTTAGTGCTTTTATTTATTTAAAAGTAATCCGGGAAAATCGTTACATTGTAACTCAGTTGTAACGATTTCATCTAAATATTCATTTAAAATTTGTTTGAAGTTGTTTAATGTTTGTCTAACATTTACTGATAAAAAGTTTTCGAGTTGAAAACTTTTTTATGATTATTAAGTGCGTGTATAATATTCAATTCTGAAAGTTTTTACATAAGTTTAAATTTTGATATCGTAACGAAAATATTATTAACACTTACAAAGGCGTAATCTTAGCAAAATGTAGAACTTTGATAAAAGCAACCTCACAAAGTTCATTTGTATACTTCTTCTCGATTTTGATAAACGACATACTGCAAGGAAAGGTTTGATAAATGAATAAGGTTTAGAAAGCTCTATAAAAATGCTCCAACGGCTGTTTCTGTTGCAAAGATACCAATTTTTTAAAATATAAATTGAACATATTTATATTCGACAATAGTAAATTTGAAAAAACCATCACAATGCTTTCTCATTATGAGCTTGGTGTAGAAATTTTAAAATATTATCACTTTTCAAGTTTTATAATATTTTTACACGAATTAAGTGAACTGTGCTTGATTTATAATAAAACTACAAAAAAATTGCCATTATTTGTGTCATTATTCTTCTGAAGAAATAACTCAGTTCTCACAATAACAAATCATATCAAAATAAACGTTTTCAATATATCAATTGAGAAATAAAAGAAGGCTATTTCTTATATTAAGAATAACGACTCCATTTTAGATAAATTGTATGATTGGATATAATTTTATAGGTACGTTTTAACGATTTAACTTTTTAAAAACTTTCAAAGTGCGAAGTTTAGCACTTTCGTAATGTTTTCTAATGTATCATCCAACTGACTTAATATCTAATGGGCTGAGCAGACTGCATGATTTAAAAATATTTCGGACATGACCAACTCCTGTTCTGGCAAAGCTAAGATTTTCAGGAATTACTTGGGATTACGAATGCCTCTAATTAAAATGAAGTAATTTACTGTAAAAATTCCAAAGAATTGTGGATAAATACTATTTATCTATGAACTATATCCGTCAGCATTAAACAAATCAGACGTCTGAATATGCTTTATATAATATTATGACAAGAAAAAATTGATATATTTTATGCACGAAGAAGTGTATCACAATAGATTTTTCCATCTCTGCCTAAGAGAATGTATTTATTAAAAGGAATTCACATACATTTTCTGTTTTTCTTTGAATAAAATATACTAACATACTACCTATCACCTGCCACATGTTATGTTTGTGTCAGTTATTTGATATACGTCATAGAAAAGAAAACTAAAATTACAAACGGTTACAAGTAATCGACTCTTTGTTATCTTTTTTCGATAATAATAAAATATGACGTTGAAATAGTTACGTGCTTTATTTTCTGTAGCTGAAAATATTTGATAAATAAATGTACAAAATGTTTACTTTGTGCTCGAAAATATTAAGTTTATATTTTGGACATTTGACAGATATTTGATGAATGCATGTAACTACGCTAATGTCTTTCTATATAAAATTTCCCACATTATCCTTAGTTATTATTATACAAAGAAGATTTAAGAATAATCAGGAAGTAAAACGAAGTCTCATAATTATAAAATACATTGTAATCAAAAAACCGCGAATTAAAAGTTTAATTAAAATAATCCGCGAATCAAAGTTCGATTAATCAAATTTGTCCTACTAAATTTGCCCCATTCTTAATATTTCTTGCTTTCGCATATATTTCGCTTCTAGTTTTTCAGAAATAATTTTCTGATTTCTGTCTAAGGATTTTAATCCCTTTTTATCTGTCATTTTGACGAAATATTTTCTATTTTAATGCATTTTCGTATTGTTAAAATTTATTTTCCATTATGTTGCTTTGTTTCTCTCTCTTGCATCCAATCTATAGCCAATGTAGATTAGGCGTCTTCATAAAAATCACGGCCTCTGGATTTTTGTGATAACCTATAAATTTTTCTATTAATATAAGTAGACTTTGTCTATTCAACTATAAACAATATTTATCATCTCATCAATATTTTCATCAAATTGCTATATTTAACTGTAATAAGAACTAAAAATTCATAACTATAAATATCTATCTCCCTATCATTACTTCAAGTTCTAATTTTTGATTGACATACAATATTTTATTTTTCTATTTTGGAAATATTGCATAAAATGTCATGTTTCATTTTGCATAAGCATCTTAAGTTGTAAATAATTTTTTAAAAACAGAAATTAATTTAAAAACATTCAAGCAGATAATTTGTTTTAAGCATGTGAGATTTTTCTTTTAAACTGAACATCCGTGGTAATGAATAATTCGGTTTCATATTTTTTAGATTAAATGATTATTCAAAGTTGAAAAGCACAGCTAAGGAAATTTTGAGTTGAGTTTTAAATAATTATGAGCATATAAGATATTTTTGGTCCAAGATCTTTGAATGAAAAGACAAATGCCAATATTCATCAATGAAGTCGATGAGAATTCAATCAATTATTAATTTTTGTAAAAATAAAAGTGTCATAAATAAATAAATGTAGTGCGACGAATTTGCATTCCCACCAAGATTAAGTGGGAGAATAAAAGTTTTCAAAGTTACGAAAATCAAGGAGGGAGAAAAATTGGTGAAATAATTCATTCTGGGTAAAACCGTCAACTTGACAAGTTCGAAAATTTAAAAGCCTAGAGTCAAATACAATTAAAAGATTTAACTTACCTGAAGATTACAAATTCAGAGTAAGAGTGCTTGTGCCAATATTTTCAACAGAAAGAAAAACCAAAATTTATTCAGGACCACACATTATCGTCAGCAATAGCAGGAACGAGTAAGGCAACGTATGGTTTCCAGATTCTCACAAAAGGTGAAATGGTAAATAAAACCAACAACAAACAAATGAAAACTTCTAATTTATTATGGGTGAGAATAATTTAAGTGCACGAACGATTAATTTTTCGTAAAATTTAAAACCACGATAAAATTGATTTATAAAAATTGTATTTATTGCCATCAAAATTGCAAATTTGTCTAGGTGGTTGCAGGAATTACTAAAATTTAAATGAGACTAAAATTGCAATAAGACGGAATTGATTTATTGGTAAACCGATGTAAACGGATGATGATTAAAAACATCAAAATTTGAAATTTAAATGCTACATAAAATTTATTTATTAAGATAAAATTTTGTTTAATGTTAGATAAAATTATAAATTTTAAAATTGACAAATTATTGCTTTTAATTATTCAACATCACAAGTAATTAAGTTAAAGAGTCTCATACTAAAAACAAAAGGGGATGGATGTTCCGAAAATAAGGTAAATAATTAGGTTTTCTTAAATTTAAACCATTTTACGCATTTGGACATCGCGATATACCTATTGATAATTTAAATATATTGAAATGCTCGGGGTAGTTTTTATAATTTATATTAATTTTCCACTCTGAAACATCTCTTTGATATCCGCAAGCTTTTGATCACTACTAGATATTGATATCGGGACTTAATCTCTTTCTCATTTTTCGGTTAATCTTTTGCTCATATTTTAATAAACAGCTTTTTGCGTTTTGATCAATTTTGCCTCTGTAAATTTTTTTGTAATTTGGCCCGTTAATTGTACATTTTGACATTGTAGGAAAGCAATTATTTTCAAGAATTTTGATAGTACGAGTATATCATTACTTTCCGTTAGAGAATGAGTTGATTTCACCATGGGTTCATAAATAGGAGGCACTTATTATTTGCGCAATGTTGGAAATTGCCAGAAGTACAATTTTGAATGCTACCAACGCTTTCATCAAGATCTGTCAATTTCTTAGCTAGCTTGTCATCTGATTTGCTATTTTCCACATGGTATCTTAAGCAACTTTTGTACCTTCAATCTGCAACGTAACCACCGAAGGGTGATTAGTTTTTCCGATGCAGCAATAAATTCTCGCGGGTGGCGTTCATCTTTTCCCTAGCTGTATTCGTCGTTATTTAAATTCCGCCCCTTGGGTAGGATTTTGAAGCTGAAACCCTTGTTTTGGCAATTAATACGGATTTTCTTCAGTATCGTTAGAAATTTGTAGTTAGAGTATTGAAGTGAAACACAACGTAATTTAACCGATCCAAACGATTTCCTGCAAGAAATTTTTGCCTATAATTATAACAATAGCAAAATTACTGACGACTTAAGTTAATTTAACAAAATCACCTACACCTTACAAAATTCATAAGGTACAAAAATTAATAAACCAGGAATGTTATTTTTCGCAATCCTAAATTAATTTTATTACAAAATTGTTTGATTGAAGTAAAATGTTTAATAAAAAACAACCACGAAAAAGCATCTTAAATTTTCCAGTGCACGAGTACTGCTGAAAACTAGCAATTAAATTGCTGCACCTCCAATGTTCAAATGGAAGCTAGCATTTTAATTTTGACCTGTGTAGTTTAAACTGCTGCAGTAAATTTTAAGCAATGTATAAAAGTTTTTCCAATTACTGTAATAACTTAGTAGTATATGAAAATTTTACAATTATAGACTTCAAATGCAAGTTGCAAAATTAAGCTAAATCGTTTTTTAATTAAGTTCTTCATAGTTAATTGAAGTACAGCTTTATTTCTTTTCAAAGAAATAAATGAAATAAAACTTTTGCTTTTAATTAAGTTTTATTATTTTCAAGTGTTGTAGTTGAAATTTAATATTTCAACATTACTTTTTGCAAATAATAATATTGTCGGAGAAAAACGGAAAGAGAAATAATAAATTAAAGAAAGTTGGAATATAAAATCCATTTCCACTGGATTTAAATTTAAAAGTAAAAAATAAAACGATTAATTAAGCTGCCATTCCGGAAGTCAATTAGTGGTGAAACTATTACGCATTACTATCAAAATCAAATCTAAGAACTGATAATAATACACCTATTACTACATTTACAGCGTTAATTTTCATCGACTTTCATGGAAATTAGGCGCCGAACGGAGCAATTACATCCGGGATCGACCCTTATTTGGTTACAACCTCCTCAAATCAGTAATAATCAAATTCTAGTCGCCTCTGAATTATCCCGATTCCAAACATTCATTACATTTCTCTATCAAGATTACAAAAAACGTTGAATACTGCGAATGATTTAGTATTATCTAACCATTTTCGATTAAAATTTATGTTAATAACGAAACTACAGATTTAAAAATTTTCGTTGCGTTTTTTATTTTTTAAACTTTTATGCAATATAATTATTTGATTTATGTTTAAATCTCCTTATTTGAATTTTATAATAAAAAATTTTTGTTAGCATCTTTCATTTCTAATGTAGCATGTAATCACATATACGAATAAATGTTATTAATAAAGTATATAATGTTCTAAATTTATGATCTAGAAAATTGGTTGTCTTGTTTTACATGATAGAACTTACTTCACATATTTTTCATTTTAAAAAAAAGTTATCTCAACAATAACGTGGATTAATATTTCAGTTTTTTAAATTAATTATTATTTATAATACATAATATTTTGATTTGATTTTAGATAGAAAATACATCAAAATTGTTGTGCGCAATTCTGCTACACAATAATACAGCATTTATTGGAATTTAATATTATTCTAAATATTATTGCTTTGAGTATTTTACGTGAAGTTTTGTTAGTAACAAAATTAATCTGATTAGCATTTACGTAATAAAGTTTGTTTATTATGGTAAATAACCTAGCCCTTTAAATATTAAACTTATGTTATTCGTAAGAATTAATTTACCGATTTAAATCACACCTTTAATCGGATTATTCAAATTTAGGTAATTAAAACAATTCCTCTTTTTGTTTTTGCATTTTTATCAATTTGTTCAGACAATAATTTAAGATTGAGGATTATAAAGCAGTTGCATTTGAAATCAGAATAAATCATGCTAAAGTACCACGTAGTAAATGAAGTTTGCAAATCAAACTTAGCCAGGAAACATCGTTTTAATTTGAAAGCGAAGCAAAGTTCTGAAGTTAATTCGATAAAAAAAATGAAGTAGTCGATTGGCTTCAGCTGCAACGTAAAGATAAGAATAAGAATACGTAGTCATTACTGGCAACCGTATAATATAATCTCAATTCTAGTGTATTACAGTTTCTACTTCCAATTTAGATAATCAATATTATTTTTGCATATTACATATTATTTTAAAGACAATACTTAATCATAGTTGATAGATATAGCTTCGAGTAATTGATTTTTCATCCAAATAAAAATTTTATATAATTTATAACGACTCTGATGTTCAACTCCTAGATTGAATTTTGTTATTTATCACATTTTAATATAAATTGAATTTAAGCTTTTGCATATAACTCGACTTAGTGCTGTACTATTAAATTTTATGTTTATTTTTCGAATAAATTGAATATTTATTGATACCGTTTCCTTGTGAATTTGCACCTTGCAAATAATATTGAAATATTAACAATTGCATGAAAGGAATTATGAATTTGTAGGAAATGTAATCGCAAAGCACCATTCACGTTATGCTTTAGTGCTGTGTGCGGAGATTTGGTTTATTCTTAGCATAAATTGTTGATTGTTCATAAATTGTAAATAAAATAACACGATACACTAAAATTAACTTAATGTAGCTTAAAGGTACTTATACAATATAGATCGATTGTTGCTTCACAAAAAAGCTTTTAATAAGTTTCTCATTTGGTGAAAATCTCTTTTCATTTGTTCAAAAATACAGTCTTAATTATCTCATTTATAAATTGAGATTGAGAAACTTATAGCTTGAGAAATCCGAAATTTTCAAAATAATTCAGTATTTTCTTTTTAAAATTAATTTATCTCGTGTATTTCTCTGTTTTTATACGTTTATTTTGCCTCATTGCTGAAATTTAAACTACCCATTATGCTGATGATGAATAAAAGATCATATTGTTTTCGGACTATATTTATCTGGAAGTAACAAAAGAATTCTGAAGCGAACTGCGACCAACGCTTCCGCTACAGACAGAGCTAGTGGTATATTGAAATCCAGGACTTCACACAGAATTACCAACGTAGTTTACCTAATTTTTTTCGGATGCATTTTGATTTTGAAAATTAAACGATTATCTGTAAGCTATTGCTGATGATTTAACAAAGGAAACTCCTGTTTCTTTATCGCTTTGTTTAATTACTTCGAGGACGTTATTTTTCACAGTTTGAATAAAATAATTTAGACACAAGCTGAATATAAAGTCCAGCAGGACGTATTGTTACTAAAATATTTTATATTATGTTAAGAGCTCCGAAACGGAAATAGCGTTTTAAGTGATAATGCAAGTAAGAATAGTACAGGACCTTATCCGAATTATTGTGCTTTCAAAATGTTCGTGCTTGGCTATATTATGATATAATATAATTATTGGAAAGAATTTTAAATTGAAACACTGTTCTCTCGGGCATTCGCTTACTTTGAATACGATATTTATAAAAGTATAAAATTAATTTTTAAATACTTTATATTTTGAATATCAAATTAATTTTAGAATATATGTGTGAAGGACAACGAGAATTTTAAAATTACAATATTGCCAATAAATATTAATGTTGTACTACAAAATTACAATAAAATATGATCGAAATAAATTATAACATTCAATGTCAGAGATTAGTTGTAACTAAAAATAAACGAACAATTTTAAAGTCAATTACAAGCCTGTTAAATGGTTAAATAGCAATATTAGCTAAGATAATCGTTCCAGCGCTACACTAAAAGGTATATTAGTAACATAAGATTTAAATAAAGACAATTCGCTTTTTGGTCGTACGTATAACGATTATTAGTTATCTATGTAAATATCCGTAGATCCCACTGAAATTTACTAAATTCACAAAAACAATGTTACAACTTAATGGTTGTAACAACCTCAACTGTTTCATACAAAATCTATGAAACTATCTCTGGATTCTCATTTTACTCAAATTTTATTATAGTCACGTTTGTACTGCTTCCTTGTAAATACATTTTCAAAAATTTATAGGGTAAACCTAATTTGTACAATAGAACAAAGGTTTGTTTAAATCTAAATCAAATACAAAATTTACAAAACTTAATTAAGGAATTAAATTGCCACACGCCAAATTTTTCGATCACCTTTAAAGGGCGATCTTTCCATAATTCTATTTGTTTTGATTTTTGAATTTTAAATATATTATCGACAATTTGGAGGAAGAAATTGAAAACGAAAAATTTACTATGGGTATAAATCAATCTGTTTTGATAAATAATTTTAATCCTATTAGAATGAGAATATTTGGTTTTGACAATTGCCTTCATCAATTTGAGTATCCACTTAAGATTAGACGAGTTTCCAATAAAAGTGTGTTCACGATGGGGACAAATAATATATTTAATTTGACGATTTTAAATTTTATTTAAATATTTTAGTATAATTTGCAACAGTTCAGGATCTAGGAATTAATTGTAATCTAAATCATTTTTTTATATATAATATTTACATTTAAATATTTCTACATTATAATTATTCTTTTGGGAAAAGCTTGTCATATGGAATTTTGTCAGGAACACCGCCGAGTAAGGATTTAATTATTCCGCTTACCACTTCTTCGCCGGCCTTTATTATAGATTTCAAATTTGCGCCGTCTTCGTCTGAAAGTACTTGGTTGATGGTTCGAACTGTACAAAAATATAAATTCATTATTAGAATATTTAAAAAACGTTTTATTTATTTTACCGATTCCTGGACTAAAATCATCAGTATCTTTAATTTCTACTGATTTAGGATCTAAATATAATTTTGCAGATGTACTTTCAATACGATAATAATCTTTTCCTTTCTTTTGGATTACTGTTCCATCTATAAAAAAGTCGCATTTTGGCTTCCCTGTAAATTAAAAATGAATACTTAAATACCATAATTTATTAATTTTTATAAAATAGGTACTTATTGTTATTGTTCCGCGTCCCTTCTCTTTAAGGTCATTGCCAAATAATTTTCCATTGAAATCCAAATCACCTTTGAAACTTAAAAAATCAAATTCGACTTTTGCTACCCATTTTAATGTGGTTGGATTAAAACTAAAAATAAGTTCTCGTTGATTTCAATTGCTTAAGTAGAATATATGTTACTTACGAAAACTCAGAAAATTTGTAGGTTTCCAACCCTTCAATTGTGACATTTGAACTAACTAAATCAACAATAATGCTAGGATTAATTTCTTGTTGAATTCGTACCGATGGTAAAACAAATGTACTAAAGGTAGGAAAACCAAATTCTCTGGCACCCTTAGTTACTAAGATCTCTCTCATTGCCTCTGTTGCAGCTAACAGACATCCATTTAAATTTGGATCGTTTCTTTTACACGTAGGCCATCCTGCAGCTGAAATTATTAAATAATAAAAATCAAAATTAATCATAAGTTAAACAAACAATAAATTTCATGTAATTTATTAAAATTTAAAAAAATTAAAAAAACGAAGGTACGAAGAATGGTTATGTCAAGTTAAAGAAAAACAATTATAAAAAGCATTAGTAAATTAATTAAAATATTATAAGAGTGAAAAAACTGGCTTACGTATATTTTTCGCAAAAGTGGTGCAAGTAAAACTTAGAACAACTAAAAATGCAGGACACCACATCATGATGTACCTTCAGATAAATTATTACAGAATGATTACTGGCACAACATCTAAATCCATTTATATGTAGCCTATGTACATGCTCATTCACTCTTCATAAAATATAACGATTCTAGTCGACCCTCAGAAAACTGGATTAAGATGATGTCAAATTCATATTTTCAAGATTAAAAAAAAATTAAACAGTGTAAAGCCAAAAGAAAACAAGTATTCATACCAGGAATTAAGGTTTTGCATGAATTAATTAAAAAAATACAGACGTAAGTTCGATGGTATCGCATTGTTGACGAAAATTTATTAAGGAAAGTTTTGTTGACGCACTGTTAACTAAAAATGTTTTTATATATTTACTAAATTTATAAGAATATGTGTGCAAGCAAATAAAAGAAGCAAACATAGATATTTCTTTCATTCAGATATTTAAAAATTATTATTTTCTATTAAATACTACAAACAAATTGGACTTTTATGGTAAATTTAACATTTAAAAGATCAAATCCTATCCTTATTTTTTGCAAAATTATAATTTGTGCAAATTGAGTCTGGAAAATGTTATGGAACTTTCAATACTTTCAATAGTATTATTATTTTAAAAAAGAAACTTTTATTTTTCAGATTATTATTTTTCACTTTTTGCCTTAGTGCAGGCGCTGCAACAAAAAAGTAAATAAAAACAAGGCCAAAATTACATAAATTTGTTTAATTTTAAAACATAAATTTGTAGAATCAATTTAAACGACACAAGAAATTAGCTTTTTCTTTACAGGGTTATTTAAAAATTTAGTCTTTAGAATTTATATCAATGTGCATTATCAAACCACTTGAAGTGCCCCTTCACACAAGGCTTCTTTTCCCAGCGCAACCAGAAACTTTCCAGAAGGTTAAGTTACATTATGATCTACATATTTCTTGCACTACCAAGATTTGGAAAATTTAAGTTACCTACCATTACCCAGTGAACATTTCTAATTGTTTGTAATTTACATTGTAAATAATAAACTACAATTTTATGATTTTTTCCATAAATTTCTAGTCACAATTAGAACCTTAATAAAAATTTTCAAATTCGATTTTATACTGAAGTTCTAAAGTCCCTACTTTTAATTTCTCACTTTTACAGTGTTGTTAAAATTGTGTTTTAGACTTTTTGGAAGGGTAATATTATCATAATAAAACAAAATAAAAATTGCAAAAAAACAGTAGTGTCTTTATTTATGCTAACCTTTAGCTTGACTTTAATAATAATTATTACTTATACCGGGTGTTGACTCGAATAGCCGAACATAGGGAATTAACACGTAAAAACTTATTTATGCAAATTCCTGCTTCCTAAATTATTTTAGAGAAAAAATTAAAGACACAAAAAGAATGCAGAAATATAAACTACGTATGATAAAAGCATTAGATTTCATGTAATCTTTACTTATAGGGTCAAAAAATGCTTTTAAAATTGTTAAAATTTTCATTTATCAGACTGGCCATATAAGTTTCCAAGGTAGTTATTTCGAAATTAAATTGAATTTATTTCATGACCAGTCTGACAAATGAAAATTTTAACAATTCTAAACGAATTTTGGACTTTTATATTCGAATTTCATCTAGTTTCTACTAAAAGGGTCCAAAATTCTTTTAGAATTGTTAAAATTTTCATTTTTCAGACTGGTCATGAAATTAATTCAATTTAATTTCGAAATAATTACCCTGGAAACTTGCATGGCTAGTCTGATAAATGAAAATTTTAACAATTTTAAAAGCATTTTTTGACCCTGTAAATAAAGATTACATGAAATCTAATGCTTTTATCATACGTAGTTTATATTTCTGCATTCTTTTTGTGTCTTTCATTTTTTCTCTAAAATAATTTGGGAAGCAGGAATTTGCATAAATAAGTTTTTACGTGTTAATTCCCTATGTTCGGCTATTCGAGTCAACACCCGGTATATTAAAAAAAAAAATATTTGTAGGAAATTCTATGCATGTTTTGAATTTCAATTTGCAAAAGCACTTATACCAAATATTACAGGTTCATTCCTTCACCGAAAGGATTAATTTTTAGTCTAGCATTGTGTACAACACTGTGCACGGATGATTCTGTAAATGGCATCACCAACTGAAACCTATGTATAAGTTTCACGAGATTTTTATGCGTAAATATGTTATCAAATTGTATCAAAAAAATCTAAAAATAATATTACAAAGTTTATAATCAATTGGTTCATTTTTCAAGGAAATATTTGTGTTTTAACTTTTTATATTTGCAAAAAAATATTATCCCTTACAATTTTATGAGCTCCAGGGGATGGTATTAAGATTAAGTTCTATTGTCTGCAAAGCAACAAAATAATGCAAAAAATTGAATTTATCGGACATATTTTCATGTTATTCATTTAATACTGTTTATCTACTACTACTATTATTTAGTAAATGTACAAGACAATTTGTTTTCTACATGAAAACAGCTATAACTGGAGGTTTGAAATTTTAAGTAACTTTTTAGAACACTGCTAAGTATGTCCAGAAAAATTTCATGTGTACGGTATTAATAACAACGCCGATATTAATTTTGTTAATAGTTTTCAAATTTCACCCCGTTCCAACGTTGTTCCGGGAACCGTATTGGTGTCTATTTTTAAAATGCAAAAAAATCTGCAAAAAAACTTTACACTTGAAATTATTCTACCTCAACCTTTATCTCGCAGCTGAAAAGTTTAATTTAAAACTAAATTAAATTATTGGTTTTTATTGAGTTTAAATATTTTTCCAAATACATTATGCTTTTTATTTATTAAACTTTCATAAATACAATAAACAATTTAATAATACTATACATTTTTTTAGTTAATACTTCGGTTAATTCTATAAAATTTACAAAAAAATAAATGAATAATAATTATTCTTGTAAATATTTTTATAGGGTATATCTGATGATCCAAACTGATTATTCAGGTGCATTTCTCCAGCCACCGATGTTGAATTTTCGATCCAAAATAATTGAAATGTTTGGACTTCGCGTGTACCTTTTTTATTTTTGTTTGTATCCATTTAGTTTTTCTGATATTTTGAAATGTCAAAAATTTGGTATTTCGCCAGCTCCCCCTCTCAATTTCAAATTTAAGATCCAAAATAGTTTTAATCCTCTGTACCTCGTTTATAAACATATAGGGTTTTTGAGTTCTTTCAAAATTTTTTCAGCTATAAAAATATCATTCAAAACTATAAGTAGAAATTACAAAGTGACAGAATTGGCAGCGATTTTTTCATGGTATATGTAGGTATGTATCAAAATTTTCTCTCGGGAGAGACTCGGGGCGAATGCCTGGCCGCAAGGTAGGGTAGGTAGGAAATAAAATACCACTCGCGGACAAAACAGTTCATACTACGGGATGACTACCAACTGTTCAGTCCATATACCATCACTTCAATTAAAGGGCAAAGGAAACGGAGCTCAAGAACAAAACCAATTATCCTGACTGGTCAGATCAAGAATGGTTATAAATAAAAAATTAGAACGAAAGAAGCCACATAGAAGAAAGGAACTGCGTTTACCATACGAGAATCTAAAAGCAATTTGTAATGATTTTAAGACCGCCATACAGAAAATATTATCAAACTTACAAGTTGCACAAGTTGAAGAACTCGTGAAAAATGTAGACCTCAATGAATATATTACTGAAGCAATAACTGACAGTATTAAAGAACTCTGCAAAAATCCACCAAGATCCACAAAACCAGTAATAGACAACAATATAAAAGAGAAGATTACTTAGCAGACAACACAAAAAGGCTGAATCGAATATGGAGAACTTAACAAACTGATAAGAAGAAGAATAACTGAATTTAGAAGTAGGGAAAATGAAAGCGTGATAAATGAAATTATAGAGAAGAATAAAAACATGAGATGCTTAAAACCACTGGTAGGCAGAAAATACATACATTCCCTAATGAATGACCACGGTGAAATAATAACAAATAAGGAAAAAATGCTGTGAGGAACTGAAAAGTTCTATACAGAGCTATACAGATCTACAGTTGCGGCAGAGTTAGAGGGTGGAAGGAAACACGCAAGAAAAATAGTGATGCAAAATGTTGGATCTGAAGAAATACCAGAAATCAACAGAGGATTTGAAGGATATGAAGAGAAACAAAGCAGCTGGAGTGGACGAAGTGACTACGTATATCATAATTGAAGGAGGGGAGAAATTAACTGTGGTGTTATTGCAAGTCTTAAACGAATAAGGCAGAATACCTGACACATCATGGAATAATGCTAGAGGAATACTAATATTCAAAAAAGGAGACACCCGAAAACTATCGACCAATAAGTCTACTGTCCCATATGTACAAATTATTAACTAAAATAATCACCAACCGCTTAACGACAAAACTAGATAACTACCAACCCAGTGAACAGTTAAAATTATCTTTTAATTTGAAATAATTAGAAATTTTCAAAATCTAATAACTCACTAAATCTTTACGTCCGGCTCATCCGACATCTTGAACGAAAAGCCTTATCTTCTCCGCTAGATAGCATATAAATCGACAGAAATATATCAACTTCATGAACGAACCAATCCTGTACCTTTGGAAAGGGGTGTAAGAGAGGGAGACAACTTGTCGCTTAAACTATTCACCCTCACATTAGAAGATGTCTTCAAGAATATAGATTGGTCAGAAAAGGGTATCAAAGTAAATGGAAGATATCTCAATCAATTGCGGTACGCTGATGATGTAGTGGTAATAGCAGAAAACAAACAATACCTGCAAGAGATGATAACGGATCTAAACACAACCTTAAGAAAAATTGGATTACAAAGAACTTGAGTAAAACTAAGGTAATGTTTAAAGAAGACGGTAACATACAAATAGATGGTAAACCAATAGAAAAAGTTACGGAATACACTTACCTGACGAAGAAGAAAGGAAAAGAAAAGAAAAGTAAAAAGAAAAAAGAAGAACTTCTCAAGCATGGGCGGCCTTTGGGAAACTGAGCTTTATATTAAAGAATAGATATATTAAAATTACATTTAAAAAAGCGAGTCTTTGATATGTGCGTGGTGCCTGTAATGAGTTATGACCCATGACCCAAAAAAATATAAATAGTCTTAGAGTAACGCAACGAGCGATGGAGCGGTAATGCTAGGCATATCTTTGAAAGAGAGAAAGACAAACATCTTGATAGGGAAAAAAACGAAGGTGACCGACATCATAGAAAGAGCAGCAAAACTTAACTGGTCATGTGCAGGAAATGTAACGAGGAGAGGTATGGATCGATGGAGTAAATCCATGCTGATTTGGGGAACGTACGCGTTTACAAGATCAAGAGGAAGACCTCCGATGAGATGGGTGAACGACATCAAACTTTAATTGTAATCAAGAGGCAGGCAATATAGAAAGGTGAAGAGAACTTGAAGAGGTGTATATCTAAAATGGATGTTAAATAAAACGCTATTAAAGAAGAAGAAGATCGAAATTTTAAGATTAACATTGTTTATTTCAAAATTTTAAAATGTCGCTATGGAATATCCAGAATTATTTTAAGGGGTTTGCCCCTAACGAAATAAATGAGTATTTTAAATAATTCGTTTTTTACAGTAGCTTAATTTATTTTATAAAACAAACAATAATAAGTTATTATATTATGTCTTAGCTTTATTTGACAAAAATTTAAAAATAAAATTTATTGTAAACCAAGTTATCGCCATATTTGTTCGACCTGACATGAACCATTGACATACCTACGACAGAATTTAAAAAATTCGAATATTATATCACTACTTGTATTTACTACTTGTAAATTACTTATTTTAGATTTAAATATTATCAAAAATCTGAATTACATTTTTCAAACTACTGGCAATAATAATTAAATATAATAATATAATAATTATTTGTAACTAAATGTTAATATCGTTAAACGGGGCTACTTGAAAATAAATGCCGAGTTTTATATAAGTAGGCTCTACTCCAAAATAGTTTAATCTAGAGTCGTCAATTTATTTACTCGGTACAGTACACCACCAGCAACTTATTTATGTAGAGAATATTTGATTTCTGCACCCTGATTACTATCAACAAGCCGGAGTATTTTTTTTCTAGTGCAATTTTATATGCTTGACACAACTGTAATCTTAAATCCGACCGGTTGATCATCCCGAAGCCAATGCAGTCAATTTTATTTTATGAAGTATTTTCAGGCGCTACTTGAAAATCGTGCGGAATTTTAAAAGGAAGGTGGGAAACAGGCCATATCGAAATTATAGTCAAGAGGCTTTGGATGATGTTATAGCCCGATCAATCTAGAAATTTTATTTGGAAAACATAAAGTATGAGATTTTTTGACGCAGTTAGGTTCCAATGGAGGAGTAGCATATGAAATCCCAGTTTTAGACCAAAATTTGATATGGCGTGTGCCCGGAATTTTGGATTTTGCGCTACTTACCGGATTCGTTTGTTTTTACAACAGGCGCATTAAACACAGTTACTACTTAAAAATTGGTTTGTAGACGAACCGGCGAATAACGAAACTTCCAGTAAACAAGATAGGCAATCAGAGATATATAACAGAAAATAAAGTAATACGGCCGACCCAGCGCAGGACCATCACAGGTGGTTACCTTCCCCAAATTGTAAACAAATGAAAGTGAAGAAAGGGAAAGCAAACTAAAAATTATTTAAAGTAGAAGTAAAATCATCAAGTGAGTCTGATTTTGAAATATAATATTGTTCAATTAAAATTACCGTAAAATTTTTTCAAGTTTAATTATAATATAATAATATTTTAAAACTAAAACCAAGTTAAATAAACTTAAAAAAAATAAATAAAATTTTATTTACACTTTAAAGTGAAAGAAACCTCTTTCGAACTATCGTGTCAATAAAATCTACTTTTAACTAATTAATTAGTCGTTTATTTAACTTAGTATTAGTTTTAAAATATTATTATAATTAATTTTTATAAGTTACGAATTCTAAAATTATTTAATTATAATATTTTAATAGTTTAGTATGTTATATATTATAATATATTGTCATGGATTTTCCTATTAAGAGTTGTTTTTATTAATTTATTTCATGTTGTATAAAATTTGTAAATGCCCTGTGTTTGTCAAAAATTTGTAAATTTATGTTGGTAATTTTGTATAGAAAACTTGCGTGAAAGCAAGAAGATAACGAGGCTTTTTGCCAATTCTGCTCGGGCAGAGTGGATCGATTGTAACGATCTGCGAAGTTTTGTGAGAATTTATATTGATTTTGTTGAAATTTAAATATAAAAAGTATTTTAGAAGAGTGTTTTATTAACTTGAATTATTAGAAGTATAAAATAGTGTGTGTAAGAGTCCATGCTCACAAAAAAAAATGAATGTCGCCGGAAGAAGAAGTTGATTTATAAAATATTAAAATTATATACTTCGGGGCATCGCAATATATTGTTCATAATTTAGTTTTTTAATGTTTTAATAAATATTTAGTTCGTATTATTTAAAAAATACAATTAATAAATTTATTTCTCATTATACCTTTCTGTTGTCCATTACATTTCCTGCATGTCCAGTGTATACCCTCTGGTGATGTCTACACTATAGTATCCAGTACCTCGAGATACTTTGTATCTCGTAATTAGTAATTATTAATTACTAGTAATCTAGTAATTAACAAATTTGAGTGCCAAACGGTTTCTTTGATAAATTTGGCGTTTGTCTTTTCATTTAAAGATCGTGGACCAAAACCATATTTTATTTTTAAAATGCTGAAAAATTCAAATACGAGCTATCAAATGTGCCTTCTTTCTTAATAAAAATCAAAAATATGTTAAACCGAATTAATTATCATCATAAAAATTAACCAAAAATAATCTTAAGTTCTTACAACAAAATTTAATTATAAAGGTTTTAACTTTTATTCTTGTTTTAAATGACTTATCATAATAAGAGATCTGGGTCTAAATTGAAACATGACAATATGTTTCAAATAGGGTTATATTTGTTTTTACCTTGAAGCAAATGAAATTTCTAAACAGTAAAACTTATACTAAATATTAATAAATTTCAATTTAAAAAAATGAAACTTGAATTTCTAATTAATTATTTTAATTTTAATCACTTATTACAGTTGTAAATCAGGACGAGGTGTTTTGTTCGTTCCGTATACCTACAATAAAGGCAATAGAGTGTCATATGAAAATTTGTTAAAAACTCCTGAGTATATATTTCCCAAGAAATCTTGCACAAAATCGAGAAAAATTGGTAATATTTCTGTAATTAATTCGGATGCATTTTGGTCTAATACATTATTGAGAGCTTCAACTACAATAAATAAAAATAAGTTATTATAAAAAAGTATGGACTATAAGTTAGTATAATACCAATATTTTGGTTAATTCCTGAAAAATTTTCGAAACGCGCTTTTCCGCCATTGTTAAGTGATTGTGTTACGGATATATTCAAAGGTTTCAAGTAATCAACTCCTTTTCTTTTTTCTAGTTGTCCAATAATGACTGTTTTATAAGCACTTTTTTCTACGATTTATGGGAAACTCAAATAAATATTTATGAATACTTATGCTGTTTTGCTCTACAATTTACCTGTATCTACGAATAGTCTACCAGTTCCATTTAAATTTGTCAAAAACAAGTGACCTTGAAAATTGCAATTACTTGATGTCATCAGCGTTCCAAATTCAGTTTCTATATCAAATTGTAGTGTTTTGGGATCAAAACTAAAATGATAGGATTACAAAAAAAAACAAGCCCGACTAGAAAGTTCTTGAATATGATTCTGGATCCGGTTTGCCCTAGGAATCAGGCATGTAATGCTAAACTTGACCGGGACCACATCCGGCTGACCTAGTGGAGCCAGATCGGGCTCCATACAGGGGCGGATTCGGCAACAGTCAGGTTCAGCCTTGGATTTTGTCAAATAAATATCCTAATAAGGTATGCTATGCTGAAACTTGATCTGGCCCAGAGAATTTTTGGGAATGCCTTAAGAAATTTCTAGTCGGGAAGTGACAGAATAGAAATTATTATAGCACTATACTTACTCAAATTTTGTATATTTATAAGTATCGAAACCTTCAATAGTAAGATTACTTAAAATCATTTTAAAATTTAAAGCTTTTGAACCTTGCTGGAATGTAACCGAAGGTACAACGTATGGATTAATCGGAGGTATTCCGAATTCTTTTATTCCCAACTTTAGGTTTGGTCTAACCGTTTCAGTTGCATTAAGTAAACATTCATTCAAATTTGGATCGTTTCTGTGACATTGAGGCAAATCGGGTGCTAAAATAAAAATTTAATTAAAAGATCTAGTAGGTAGATAATATATTATAATAAGTAGAAATACTCCCCGCTAAGAGGGTAGTTGTCGTTTAAGAGCGTAAAATATTATAGTTTGTGAAATGAGGTTTTTATACTATTTTTTCTATTTAGCGCTATTTTTACGTCCTAAAAAATAAAAATATCCTAAAATAATAAATATATGGTTTATTAAATAATACAGTGACATTATTGGAAACCTCTTAAGAAAAAGGCTTTGCTTTAGACGCAAAATAGAAAAAATTATTTAATAAAACAGCAATTTAGAGACAATGGCTGGTATACTTATTATGAAGTAGAAGCAAATGCGTATACTTTAAACTTAAACGATTTTTTTTTTAATGTTCAACTTTTGCCTGTCTTAGCGCCGAGAATGTATAGCGATATATCTAAAAATAGTTTTCACCAAATTTCACTTTAGGTAACATTTTCTTATATTTATTTAAATTTGAACTATGAGCATTTGCTTCTACTTTATGGATATCTCCCATTATTTTGAAATAAAAATTTTAATGGATATTTCATTATTTTGATACTTACGGAAATCTTTTGCTTCGAAATTAGAAAAAGCACATACAATTAGTAAGAAAATAATAATACTGGATGTCATTTTAATAGAACTTAAATAACACATAAACCTAGTATAATGGTTAACAATAAATGATAATGTCTAAAGTTGATCGCGACAATAAGATAACACACCTTGGAATTTAAATAAATTTAAAGTTTAACTAGTTTTTATTTAATAAATATGTAGATATTTCGTTAATAGATACTAATCATGGTAGCAATACACAACAACACTTTGTTTGGAACAAACATTTGAATATATATTTTTTGTTTAAAAATCGTGAAAATTTAGTCCGATAAACAGTTAGCACTCTATTTGAAAAATTGTTTCAATTTATGTAGAAGGGGTTAGGGGTCGTTTATAAATAACGTCACGCAATTTTAAGCATCATTTTACCCCCCCCCCCACATCGTCACACTTTGTCAAACCTAGACCCTCCTCCAAATATTACGTCACGCATCCATGAATCCCCCCTCTCTTTTATTATTTTTCATTAAACAAAACCCAAATAAACCAATCAATCATTAAAAATTTATTTTTCGAATAATATATAATTTAAAAAATCGAAAATTAAAACCAATATTATATAAATTGTAAAAATTAACAAGCTCCGAATGCAACTGTCTAATTCGTCTGAAAGGTGTAATAAATTACTCGAGGTTAATAATAATTATATACAAACATTTTTATCCTTTCTTTAAGAAATATTATTCCGTTAATGCCCAGTTGTTCAGTTACAGGTTAAACCAAAATATTTGGATTAACCAATAAATTATATTTCATAAAAAACAACTTTTCAACGTATTTATTGGTTAACTCATACTTATTGGTTTAACCTGCAACTAAACAATTTTGTCTAAATCTTTATAAGTAATACAATTTTTTAATAATTGTATGTTGGAAAATTTTATTCCATTAATGTACTGTAATGCTCTTACAAGCTCAATTTGTACAGAATATCTACCTATTTGTTTGTTAAATAAATTAATATTATTTTGATTTTTCATTCCACCTTCAATGAACTGAAATTCACTTCTTTCTTTTTATTAATTTTCGGCCTAATCATAACAATTTCACAATTAACTATAAAAAGCCTATCGGCATTTATCTAGGACAGGTCTAATAAAAAACTTCAACTTTTTGTCGACGTTTCGAACATATATTTCGTTCTTCTTCAGGACTAAAAACAATAAAATTCAACAACCTGCAGAAATTAACAAAATCCTCACCTCAAGTTCAGTTTACAGAGACCAGGGGTACATTATTCTATTAATCACAATCTACTTTTCAAAAAATCAAAAAGTTCCATCAACCTGAATTATTTAATTAAATCCTTTAATAGTTTTAAATCTGTATTAATAACATTTCTCCAATTTCAATTGCAGAGTCTAACGAAGACATTTTATGTAAAGTCCACAAGGATGGATTTTTTTTCAGGAGAAACATGCCACGATGGAGAACCAAATCGTGGAAGGCAAAATTAAAGGGAATCGACCAAGAGTAAGATCGACAAAAAGATTGATCGACCAGATCAAAGAACTCATAATTTGAGGACTACATGAGATAATCCGTCTGGCGTCTGACCGAGACGATTGGAACAACACCTTAAAGAAAATCATTGTGTGAATACATCGTATACGTCACCAAACCCTTTTTAGGGTAACAAGACTGAGGAGAAGGATGAGGCTTACTATTATCAAGTGCACATTACAAAGTTTATGTTGATGAAAACTTTAAGAAAGGGACAGGGAAAAATGGACCACTAATTTTCCACTTCGACAATGGACAAAATTTGTTAATTCAGTTCTGGTGAAATTGTATGCTATGTGACTTGAGGTAAATATTGTTTACTGAAAACCTACACGTAGCCAATGTCATGGGTTTGTTGAACTAGCCAATTTATCATATTGAAGACATGTGGGAGCGGAGATTAACAATAGTAGAACTACATATAGATTAGTCCGCAGGTATTAAATTTATTTAGTTTAAAATATACAATGCTTTTCCATTCTAGAATTGAAAAATGCCAATGTGAAGATATATTTGGATGATCGGATAAAGTAGGTTAGCCTCGAGGAAATTCTAAATTTGTCTACTCCCGAAGTCTGTTACAAGAAATGTAAAGAAGTTTTGAAGAAATAGAGGATAACAATTCCGATTGCGAGCTAAAAGATAATATTGAATTATCATTTGAAATTGAAGAGAACATTGAAAGCTTGTTGGAATCCATTGTTGAACATGAAGAGAGAAACGTTTGCATCCAGTGCCCTTTACTGAAAAAAAATTGTTTACAATAAATCTACATAACGCTGTGCATTTGAAATTGTGCAAATTGTAAACCCAAATTATGCACTTTCTTAATACAACGTTTATTTAGAAAAGTAAACTTTTAAAACTTCAGATCCAATATTATTCATTTAAAATTTTAAGGTTTAAACCTCAAATTGTCAACATTTTTATTACACTTACACAAAAAAGAATGTAGACATATTTTTGCCATGTTTGTTGGGACTTTATTAATAGCCAAATAAAATTGCTTCTTTTAAAACCTTTTAGAATTCAAATATTTCATAATTTCTTACTTATTTTAAATTGCCGGAAACAGTTAACCTTTTTGAATTTTACAATCAATATTTGAAATTTTTGTGTTGTTTATTTTTGTTCGACTATCATAACTTTGATGTGTAGTATTTCATATGTATAGTCCTAACCTAGTACATAAATCAAATAATATTAATAATTTTACATTTTGCGGCTTCAAGATTAAAGTAAGTAGATTACACTATTCACCAGTAAACGAAATATCATGTGTTACATTGAGATTTTCTTTCAATTACAATGAACTCTGTGAACTGTGTGAAATGTTGAATTGAATTTTTATAAAACTGCAGTTTATGAAAAATAAAAAGTTAATCTTGACTTTAGCATAAAAGCTATTAGTTTAATGTTAGTTTTAGTTAAATTTTTGTAATTTCAATCAATTACAACAAATAAGTGTTTTCATATTAATCTCAAAAATATCGCATCGAAAAAATAATAAAACGTCGAAGTATATTAGTTTTTTGCCTTTTATCTTAATATTTCCCTACTTTTTTAAGTATGACAAAGTTAACTTTAGTTAACAAAATTAATTCATATGGTGAAATTTTCTTATTTTCCATCAACAGAACTAGTTCAAGAATAAACTATTATATTTAATATTAAAAATATTTTCAAAAATAAATTTTTTTTCTATTATTTGCATTCAATATTCACCCCCTTCTGTATGACTTGGTTAGGGGAGACTGGAGATGGTTTGGACATTTTTTACGTTTGATTATTTTTATAATTTTCAAAGAAGTTAGGCGACTATTTTTTTACTAAAATTTAAGGTAGATAGTTTAAGATTATAACCATTGATATAGGCTACTAAGATATAATAGATTTTCCAAACTTCAGTCACATAAAATAACACATATCATATTTATCATATTTCAAAATCAGACTCACTGGATGATTTTACTTCTACCTTAATTAAAATTTTCTTTGCTTTCCTTTTCTTCACTTTCATTTGTTTACAATTAGGTAGTATCTTTAAGCTCGGAAAATATTTGTAGCTCTCTTTCGGCAGTCGAATAAAAGGTATGGAATACATTAGACGGACTGTCCATTGCATCCCCTAACAGGAAAAAAATTTTAATGTTAAGAAAATGTATATAAAATAAGCATTCATTTTTATCAATTAACTATCGACATACCTACTATAAGACTTCACTTTTCACCTACAAATAAGAAAAATTACAAAAAATTCAGCTTAAATAATTGAAAATCCTTACATATTTAATCACTATGCAAATTTACAACTGAGAGGTTGAACAGAAACTATGATATCTAAAAACTTCCGATGATATCATAACTTGACCGGTAATTTTCATTGAAAAAATATATCAACAAGAATACATCATAAATAGGTTTTGTTTAGGATTATAATCCTTTATGAATTTTTAAAATTAAAATCTTTGTCCTTATTTCTAGAAATGATTTTTTCTAGATATATAAATCGTTGTCAACCACGAAACCAGAAGAAACTTCATTAAAATACTTCGCACAATTTTTATCACAATTATCTCTGCTCTTTAAAATTTTATTTTTACTTTTCCCCACAATTGCAAAATAATATTTATTTTATTATTTTGAAATCTTTATCTACTATATGATAATTTTTGTTTTGAATGTTTAAATCATGTATATTATTATGAGTTACAATAATAATTTACATTGTATACTGTAAATACTAATATAGTTTGTATATTTTGAGGAAATTTTATAATTATTAATTTATTTAAATTCTTGAATATTTAATTACTTATATTTAACTATAAAATGAGTCTTAAGTTTACAGTTTTGTTGTGGAAATGTGCAGAATTCTTTTCTACTGGAAATGCACACATTTTGTTTTAGAATTATCCACATTTTTTTTTTTTTAATTTTAAATCATATTTATTCAGATATTAAACTAAATAGAGGGGATGGTTTTCTTGTACAATTTTTCTATACAAATCTTCTACCCGAAAATACGGTTGTTTACCCGCTTAATATCGTTGACACAAATATTGGAATCTTTTTAACACAAAATTGGGTTTGAAATATTGGTGGAAATATTGGGCAATTGTGTAAATCTTAGACACCTGTTTCTTGTAACATGCGTGTAACAGTATTTTATTGTTTTTACACAATGTAGTATTGATTTTTTCCAATAAATTTCAATATATTTGCATTTTAGTAAAAAGTTTATGCAAAATGAAAATTACATTTTATTCTATTTGAGGAGTACAGACAAAAATGATATGGTTAGAATACTAGTTGTTTTTCTAACAACTTTACAAAAATAAAGTTAAAAAAGGAAAGAAAAGAAAACAACGGGATATTTCTGACCCGTCATGTTATGTATTATTTTTTTAAGGCACTGTATTACAATCGTCGGTTAAGAGCATGTTTTAACTGTGGTTTAACGTTATGCCGCTGTTTAGTGGTTTTCTGGTTTTACAATTGGCAGTTATAGGCTAAACCAGCTGTTTATACATGTGATAAATTATATTCACATGGGACATGGGTATAAGCGACTTAACCTGGGGATAAATTGCATCCAAGTCCAACATGAAATAATTCAAAATTTAAATTTTATGTAAAGAATTACTATCTACTCCGATTATAATAATTATATAATTAAATATTTTAATTATATTATTAATAATAATTGAATAATAATAAATAATAATAATAATTATAATAAATAATAATAAAAAATTAATTTAAAAACTGTAGTCTGATTATTATCGTTGTATTATAATTATACATTTTATATTATTTATAATTACTAATTATATATTTTTTTATGTAAACAACCCAAAAAAAGTTTATTGATTAAAGAAGATCTGCGGCAGTTCTTCGCGTTAGGTGCATTTCGCCAGCCCCCCCTCTCCTAATTTCGAATTTTGGATTTAAAATAGTTTAAATCGTTTGTACCGATTTTATTTTCATTTGTACTCATTGTGTTTCCCAGTTATTTTAAAACATTTTAGAGGCGGGGTGGGGGGGGGGGTTTGCCAGATAGTCTAGATCTAAACTGTTTGTACCTGTGTGTACCTTTCTTCGTGTTCACAATTTTGGATTTACGGTTCTGCCAATTCTCTTCATGTTGTCATGAAAATTTCAGGTTCTTCTGGAGGAACTTCATTTTTTTGATAAATTGCAATATTATGTTAATATTTGCACCCACACGATGCTGCTATTATAATTAATTTTTTAGAATTTCTCCAATCCAATCTCTAAATCTGTTGCTATTTTGAAAAAATCAACTTGAATTTCTTTCATCTTTAACATTATTCATTTACATCTCGATTCATATTAATATTCAAAAATTAAATGTTTTATTTAAATTTTACTCTATCTCTGCCAAACATTTAAAAATAATTACTAAAAATGGTCACTAACCAAATTCTATGTTACTATCCTACACTTATCCTAATTATAACAATCCATGGGTTGAATTTTGTTCGTAAAAGCGAACACACAGTTTAACACTAGGATAAAGTTATATCATAGGTTAGTTATAGTTATACCCATACTTTAACCGACGGACGATTGTACATTTGTCATGTATGCTTTCTTATATTTTTAAAAAAAGAGCGATCAATAGGTTTAAAAATTAATTTTTTTTTATTTGAAGCAAATGGAACTCTGAACAGTATAACTTATACTATAGATTAATCATGAATTTTTAGTAGACTTTACCATGAGTATGAAAATGCAAAAAAAACGAGTCGAACTTATGAGACAAGTCAATTTTGTTGAAATCATGAAATTTTAGCTGGACTTAGGCACCCAGTAGCGTAACTACCCGGGTTTCAGCGGGACTAGGGCTTTTAATTATTTATTCCATTCATGTTTGTTTCAAACATTGTTTTAAACAATGTTGGTTATTTTTGTTTCAATATTATAAAATATAGAAATATCACGCGATGATATTCAAGTGGTAATAATTTTCATATGGAATTTAGAACATTGGTTTCCATAATTTCCTAGTTAATTCACTGGATACCCCTGTGGATAGTTTACATTTTGGAGGAATTTCCTTCCTATTCCATATAATTAATTAGTTTAGATCCATTTCTAAATTACGTATCAGGAAAAACATGGTTAAGACTGCTACACTACATTTTCTATTACAATGTTACCTCGATTAATGAAAGTTAATCGATATTTTCAAGTTTAATAATTTGTTTACGCATTATGTGGATATTTCGCAATATTTAAATTATTTATATTCATTTATTTATAATTGAAATTAAATTATTTTATCAGATAAAAAAATTTAATTGCGATTATAATTATTAGTTTATTACAATTATGTAAGACGCATATCTATGTAATAAATTACATATAGCAAAAATTTATAAAAAATGGATTGACAAGATCCTAAATTAAAAATTACCGAACTTAACTTTAATTTGTAATAAACGTTATTACAGTTATAAATCGGAAAGGAACATGTTGTTCGTCCAGTACATTATTCATAATTATTTCACAAAAGTAAATTTTTTTTAATATAAATCATAAAACCTACGAAGATAAAGGCAGGAGAGTGTCGTATGAAAATCTCTCAAAAACTCCTGAATATATATTTCCCACAAAATCTTCCACAAATTTGAGAAAAATTGGTAAAACTTCTTTGATTAGTTCGTTCGCATTTTGATGTAATACGTTATTGAGAGCTTCAACTAGAATAAAATAAGTTATAATTAAGAAGTATTGACTATAAGTTACTATAATACCAATAGATTCGTGAAGTCCTGAAAAATTTTCAAAACGGGCTTTTCCGCCATGTGTAACTGGTGCTGTTACGGATATATTCACAGCTTTGTAGTAATCAACTCCATTTCTTTTCTCTAATATTCCCTTAATGACTGTTCTAAAAACACTATCCCCTACATAGTAAACTCAAATAAGTATTAATAAATATAATGTATTGCTTTACAATTATTTACCTGTATCTAATAAAAGTCGACCAGTACCATTTAAATTTGTTAAGAGCAAGTGGCCCTGAAAATGACAATTGCTTGCTGTCATCAGTGGTCCAAATTCATTTTCTACCTCAAATTGTAGTGTTGTAGGATCAAAACTAAAATGATAGGATTATAGCAGATCTAAATGTGCATTATGATTATACACGTATAAGTTAGAAGATAGATATCACTTACTCAAATTTTGTGAATTTGTACGTATCCAAACCTTTAATGGTAAGATTCTTTAAAGTCATTTTAAAATTTAAAGCTTTTGAACCTTGCTGGAATGTAACCAAAGGTACAAGGTATGGATTAATTGGAGGTATTCCGAATTCTTTTATTCCCAACTTTAGGTTTGGTTTAATTGTTTCGGTAGCTTTAAGTAAACATGCATTTAAATTTGGATCGTCTCTGTGACATTGAGGTAAATTGGGTGCTAAAATAAAAATTTAATTAAAAGATCTAATTTGTAAAAACCGAAATATAACAATAAATTTGCGTATCTTAATAAAGTCATTTCGATACGCGCTTGGGTTTTAAAAAACTTTAATTTTAACGTAAAGTAGAGATTATTTTCAAATAAAAACATTAATAAATATTTTATTATTTTAATACTTACGGAAATCCACTGCTTCCAAATTAGAAAAAGCACATAAAATTAGTAAAAAAATAAAACTGGATGGCATTTTAACAGAACGTAAATTACACATTAGACTGCTGTAATGGTTAACAATAAATTATAGTATGGAAGTTGATGTATATAGGAGGTTACAACCGGTTTACTTTGAAATTTTAGAATATTATTAATCTAAGTACGATAATAATTAATATAAAACTACCTTGCATTTTTTTCACGGGCGCTGATTTGAAACTTCCGAGAAGGTTGAATTGAATTTTCCAAAGCAACGCAAAAAATTCTTCCAAAAAATTTCCAAAAACTGTTACCAATCTTTATCGTTATCATGGAAGGACCACTTCATAAAAATATTCAAAAATGATTTAATTTTTTTAGAATTATAACAAATTATAATTTATTATAAAATAGTAAGTAAACTTTCCATAAACAATTATATCAACTGATTAACGCCCAGATTCATAGACAAGTAATAAGTTCTAAGTAAGGCATTTCGCGTCGAATTTGTTTTTGATGCAACTTTATTTACTCGGTTCATAAGTGTCAATTTAAAAAGCTAAGTATTAAGTATCAGTAAGGCCTTGTCTATGAATATGGCTGTTAGCAAATTGCAAAAGTTTTATCTCTACTTTAATTTTAAAATTACTTATTTTGATATGCAGTCACAAAGCTTATAATGACTTGCGCTCTATTCTGGTGTATCAAGATCATCTTACAACGTTTGTTACTGAAAGCTTTAAAACGCAAAAGAGTAGAAGGAGTCACATTTCACTTGCTGAAAATTTATACTCCTTTCAAAGGAGCTCTTATTTTATAATGGACAAGAGTTTGTTAATTCAGTTCTGGTGAAATTACAGACAATTGGGCTTGAGGTAAAATTTGTATACTAGCAACCTAAACATTGCCAAAGTTAGGAATATGTTGAATTACAAAGCAATAGAGAAATTGAGGATACGTTGGGAGCGTGGATGGACGAAAATTAAACTAAAATTAGCTCGCAAGTATCAAATTTATGTAGTTTAACCCTTTCAGACCCCTTTTTTTTCTAAATCGCACAAGTTATCTTAACATTAAATACAATTAAGTTTTTTTTTGCCGAAATGAAGTTACGGATGTCCGGCTAGAGTAGGATTAGCTTCGAAGGAAATGGGAAAAAATGGACATGACGTCAACGTTTGATTCGCATCTTTGACCGGAACAATTCAATAAAACGAATTCAAAAATAATGCAAATATTGTTATTATCAGTATAAGTAATAACTACATAATATTAAATTGAATAAGTTTAGCTCGGTCGGCCTTCAACGATGTCTAGATAATAATGTAGTAATTATTTTAGTATTAACGTTATGTTTAATTAGGTTTTATTTGGTTTTTATATGTATTTTTAACGTAATTTGTTTTTAATAAATATAGGAATGGTAATATTTATTTATGCTAAATATTTTTAATTTAACCCTACAGAAGAGCAATTATATACTATTAAAATACAAAAAAATTGTAATCAACTTGTGTATTTACTTTTTCTCTACACATCGCTATTGAAACTGTTTTAAATTTATTGTAATATAGAAGAAGCAAAATTTACAAAGTAATATAATTTTAATTATGTCCAATTACACTATTTTAATCTTTCTTTGATTATTATTGTCTTAATGAATATCACGATCTATAGAATTTTTATTAGAAAACTACTCATACAATTGCTAAGCACCCTCTCGCATTTCCCACAGCAACTTGATCATTATTCTTTATTCGTAATTGTGAAGTAAATACTATAATGTTATAAATAACAAATTTCATCTCATCTGATAGAAAAATAACATTGTTGCCAAGTAATTCCTGCTTCCATTGCATTTTTTTTGGTTTTATTGAAGGTTACCAAAAAAAAGAATATAAAAGAAACGAGTTTCTCAATTGAATTATTTTATACACTATAGACTACAGTGATGATCTAAGCAAGAACATCTATTTTTTTTAATTTTTTTTTTACTGTATGTTAACAGGTAAAACATCTAAAATAATTAAAAAGCGATAGATTTTTTACTATTATTTATTTAAAAGAATTATAAAGCTAAATAAACAAAAAATTAAAAATTTTATACTCCTAATTTTTATTTTGAGTGTTCAAATATAGTTTATGGATTTTTGAGTAATTTAGTTACTGCATTTTAAACTTCTAGGAAGGATTCCTTGGCTACTTTCTGCAACTTTTCGTTTTTCTTTTGATGCATCGAATCCTTGCAACTCTTCCTTGGCAATTTGAAACGAAACCCAATCAAAAATTTAAAAGAGTCAAATAATCAACGAGCCTCCTCATGGTACAAGACAAAAATTTAATTATTAGAATTTATAATTTACTATCATTTGTTTTAGATAACTGTACCGCCATTGTCGGATTGAAATTTGACATCTATTACTTTTTAGTAAGGCTGGGAATCAAATTCGAATAATTCGAATATTCGAATATTTGAATATTCAAATACGAATAATATTGCAAAGTATAATTTGAATATTCGAATAATTTGAATATTCGAATAATTTGAATATTCGAATAAATTGAATATTTGAATAATTTGAATATTCGAATAATTTGAATATTCGAATAATTTGATTAATCCAATAATGTGAATATTCGAATATTTTGAATATTCAAATAATTTGAATAATCGAATTATTCAGATAATTCGAATATTCAGATTGTTGGAATATTCAGATTATTTAAATATTCAAATTATTTGAATTAAATTCAATGAATTGTTGTGAGTTGATAATAAAGAATTAGAAGCAGTAGCAGCAAAGCAATTACGGTCAGCGTCACCACTTGCATACCTGGTTTCTCCGTTTGTCAGTGAGTACTAATAAGATTTCGCTATTTATTTTGAAGCATGGATTACCATGCTGTTGATTTTCTTGCAGGTTGCAGGTGCAGTGCTTTTAAAACCGTTTATATAATATTACAATTATTTGTATTAAATGGCAGTTTAAAAAAAAATCGACCTTTTAACCGCCGCGCCAATTGAATATATATTGAAAAATAGTAGAATAATTATTTACTCCTATTATTCTAGTATAGGTAAACCAATAAAGCTTTTGCATATTCAAGTAATTGAAAATTTAAATATTCGAATATTCAAATATTTGAATTTGAATATTTGAAATATTTCAAATATTTGAATATTCGAATAGGAATGTCATTATTTGAATATTTGAAGTATCGAATAACTTGACTATTCAAATAATATGAATATTCGAATAATTTGAATAATCGATTTATTTGAATAATCGATTTATTTGAATATTTGAATTATTTGAATATTTGAATTATTTGAATATTTGAATTATTTGAATATTTGAATATTTGAATATTTGAATTATTTGAATATTCGATTTATTTGAATATTCGATTTATTTGAATATTCGAATAATTTGATCAATGAATATTCGAATACCAAAATGACAATGATTCCCAGCCTTACTTTTTAGCTTCAACTTAATCTCCGATTGGTTGAATAATAAAGGAAAGTAGATTTTTATTTGAAGTTTAATTTCGTCTATTTCAGTAACTTTTATGCCACTGTAGGTACAGTATATTCTTGTCAGAATTAAATTTAACATTTATTAATATTTGAGGTTAGATACATCTTGAATTGATTCAATTAAGAACAAACGGCCCTACGAGACGTGTACGGCACAATGAATTGTGTACTTTTAATTAATTGTTATCTACTGCCGTTACGTAAAAGCCCACCTTTGCACTGATTTGAGTATCATAATCAGCTATTTTTACGCACTAGTGCGGAAAGTAATTTACATTCAACGCGGTTTTGAAAGTAAACGAACTTCGCTTTTATTTTTTTAAATTGTTTGTCAAATAAAACTTTGACAGTTTTAATATAGAAATTAAATAAAAAAACGTCAACAAGGAATAAAATATGAAATCTGGATAAATTAAATCGACGAAACAGACAAAATATATTTCAATATATTATGTACTTTAAAGAATTAGTTATATTTTGATATTTGTCTCTCTTGCACATTGGTCCACAAATCGTGTCCAGTTTTGCCTTGTGTCCGATTTTTTCATCTCTAAATATATTGAGATTAAAAATTTATTTTCTCCTTTTCTATCAACAATTACGTTTTTAAATGGTTTGGTAGCTATCCATTCGATATAAAGCAGAAGGTGCCCATCAATAATTTTCACTCGATGGATATTTCAGTGTCATCAGTATTTATTGGTGATCTCACTGTGGTTCGACATTGCTATTCATCAATGACAATGGTTATACTGCAGGTGCCTATTGCTTGCTGTCTCAAATTATACAAAGCTATTAAATTCTGTCGTATTTGATGTTTAGTTTTTTTTTTGAAAATTATTATTTTTCTTACGATATATTAAATCAAATATTCAACTATATTTTGAATAATTCTTACAACTTTACATTTAATGATAAGTTTGGGGTACAAACGCTTCAATGCGTTTACTAACCTTGTAGTTTCAATGAACGCAACGTTTCATATTGTTGTTTACTATTTTTTGGTAGTGCGAGAATAACTTTAAAGTAGATAAAATTTGAAACAATTTAGAGAATTCGCTTTGCGGAATATCTAATATTTTTTCTAAAATTAACAAAATAAACTCTTAAAATATTACATTATAATATTGTGCAATACCATTGGTCACTAACAATAGGGTTCTTGTGAAAACATTTGACCAGGATCCGTTTAGGTACGGAAAAGGGTAAAAAACAGCTTTTCAACGTATTTCATTTGTTAACCCAAATTTGTTTGTTTTAACCTACAACTGAAAAATTGGACTTAAACAATTAATAACCGATCAGAAAGCAGACCTTACGTTTTTATTTCATAAAAACTGGCAGGAGATTTAGAACTTCGACTAGCAGAATACGAAAGCACACACTCAGTATTCCAAGTTGCAAAACATTTTAATACTGAAAAATCGCAAAATTAACCACAACTAAATAAAAATGTTACACAGGGAAGATAAATATTTAAAATGAATCATCTGGGTATCTTGTGAAATTCAAAAAGCAACCAATAAAAAGGAACTTCTTTTAAACCAACTTGAATTGCTGAATTTTACACCACTATTATAAGACTTTCAATACAACTCCCGAGATTTTTAAACCTATTAAAATGTTTTTAACTTCCTCGCATTTTTGTTTTTCACATTCATTAATATATGACAGTTAATTTCAACATAATTTTCATATAAATTAACTATCTGATCCTAGTTTATTAACTAAAATATTTAACTAAAATATCTTTTGAATTTATTATTTGGTATGTAAAAATCGTTTTCAAATTTTACTTTATTTATTACTAATATCATAATTTTCTGTAGACATCTGAAGATGTACAATAATTCGTACTAAACATGTCGTAATTCTTCAATAAAATATTTAAAATATAAATCATTGTAATTTATACGAAGATGTACAATTTACAAAAATAACTTAATTATTATTATGTAAATAAAATTGTTTGGCCCAAACCTCACTCCAAATAATATGGAGGTACATGACACTGCCCCCCCCCCCCAATTGATTTTTAATAAAAAATTGGTGTCAATCGTTAATGTTTGTGCTTCCATTCCCGAAGTTTGTGCCTCAATGGTCGCAAAGTTATTCGCCATGTTATGGGCATTTTAAATTTCGCGCATGAATAGATTTCAAATATGATCCACAATTATCCGATTACCTTTATAGCTAAGATGTTGATGGATCAACGAATCAGGGGAATCAACGGATCGTACAAAGCTAAAATGCAATGTTTTAAGGCAAGATATAAAATACCAATAATTTTTTATTTCGTTATAAAATTGTTTCAATTACTTCTTGTTTTTCTTAATTAAGGACTTCGCCATAATAATTATTATAATAATAATTAATGTACCAAATTTGGCTCTCCTGATTCTGTAAGTATGCCAATAATACATTCTCTAATGGTAACCTGGCTAGTATCACTTATATGCTTGGTCTTAATAAGATACTATTTTATTTAAGTCTACATAATATATGAAATATACAACAAAAACCAAAAGAATTAACCAAAATATAATCATAAATATATTAAACAGAATTTTAGTTAAACTACTTTTTTCATTACCATTTAAAGTGTTCGTTTTCACTACTCTCACCGTTGGACCCTCGTAGCATTTCTTAATAATTATCGTTTTAAAATTATTTCTGTCTAACGGACAACGGAAGTTATTGGTTTTCATCCATTCAAAAATGCATTTTGAACAAAAGTATTGATTACAATTTTGTAAAAATCCAACCTCTTGATTTCTAAATTCGTTTAAGCATATAGAGCAACTTTCTCTATTATTGCCACTTTCCAAGTCGAAGTCACTGTCTGCATTTTTGATTTTGAAAATATTTTGTTTAATATTATCCATGTTTTCTTTTACTTATTTTAAGCTAAGATTATTTTCTTGCTTTGAGATTAAATAATTCTTTTTTCCCTTATATACAAACACTTAGGTTGCCAACATAAATTTTATGTTATGGGATTATGGGAATAACAGATTAAATTAGAACATTTTAAGCCCATTTTAATACCGAACATAATATTATTGAACAGTTAAAGTTAATAATCCTAATGGCGCTATTTGATAGAAGACAAAACCCCCAAGGGCACTCTGCTCAAACAGTTCCGAATGCGACTCTCTGATTCGTCGGAAATCATTATAAAACAAATTAAAATCTACTTCCCGAAAATTATAACAAGTTTGTTCTAATGTACCAGCTTTGAAAAAATGTAACTGGGTATTTTCTATCTACTTTGTAAGATTTTTTAGGCAACTAGTAATTGTCACATATTATTATGTTTTCTCCTTTGCCGACAAATGAAGGAAAGTTTTCAGGTACATGTCCCAAAACGAATTTAGGGGAAAAATTTGTGTCAAACGTTTGAGCTTCGTTTGAGCCTCAATGAGCTTCCATTCTCGTCGTTTGAGCTTCAACCGTCGCAAAGCTATTCGCGAAATATTTGGGGGAGAGGGCTGTAGACACGATGCTCCCCCCAAGTCAAATTTTAGGCTAAAATTTGTGTCAAACGTTTGAGCTTTAATCATCTTCCATTCCCGTCGTTTGAGCCTAAACCGTCGCGGAGTTATTCGCAAAAGGTTTGGGGGGGGGGGGGCTTATGGACATGATTTTCAATTTTCTGTCCTATTCAAAATTTTTACGTAAATTCGGTGTCAATCGATAGAGCTTCAATGAGCTTTTATATTCATCGCTGTAATCTAATTATTTTCGAAGCTATTGGTGATTTAATTTTGCTAACCTCCAAGCAAGTGGCGCGTGAAACCGGTAATTTTAATTTCGTAAATAATTTATTGTTGATTGTGTAAACAAATTAATTACACTGCAAAAATAAGTTTTTAGGAAAATCTTATTTATTAATTTAATGATTTTAAACATAGACCGACCCTTTTTTTATTTTACCTCACTGTACATGGTAAACTATTATACAGGGTTAGTCGTAGATAGTTCGGTCAAAAAATTTTTGACAGTAAAATCACGAAGATTTCCTGAAAATTATCTATTTCAGTATCATTAGAAGGATCTCTAAAAGCTAAGCAAGTTTTGTAAAATAATAGATAGGTAATACTATATTAAGATTCGGGAGGGGGGACATAAATATAAATGCAGCTCAAACGATGGGAGTAGAAGCTCAAACGAAACGCAATCGATTAATTTTGATTTCATAAAAATTTACATAATATACTACATATGAAATTTTAACTAAAAGAAAAAGTAGAAAAACTTTTTCATGTGCCCCCCCCCCTTCCAATCCCCACTAATAAGTGTATTAATAACAAAAATGCGTGAATCTGCAATGTGTTTCTGTGTTCATTATTATAATTTAATGTTTTTCGAAGCGATTCCGACTTTTACGGGAAATAAAAAAGTCACTTCTATAATTATAAAAGCATATAACCAATTTTTTTTATCAAACTGTCTACGTCTAGCTCTGTATTTTACTATGGATCGTTAGTAAATTAAAATAAAAAAATTGCCTTCAGTCCTATGTTTAGTATAGTACAACCTATATTTTTTTAGTTTAATTTTTTAAATTACAATAATATAATAAATTGTTTATGAAATTAATCTTAGGGGTTACACTCGTAACTTGCTCGGAGCTTGACAAAACTTGAAATACCTATAACTTTGAAAAAAATTAAATTACAATGATGAACATGGTAGCTCAATGGAGCTCTAACGAAGCTTTATCGATTGACACCAAATTTACGCAAAAATAGGGCCCCCCTCCCAAAGATTTCGCTAACAGATCCGCGACGGCTGAAGCTCAAACGAAAAAATCTTCATGATTTTACTGTCAGAATTTTTTTGACCGAACTATCTACGACTAACCCTGTATAAGTTTACTATAATATAGAGTAAGGTAAAATAAAAAAACTGCCTTCAGCCAAATCTTCTCGATATCATTAGGTATAAGTAGAGTTACCATAATTATTTTCGGAAAAAAAGTCCAATTACGAAAGTGCTGACGCGCATGCACAAACGATATTTATTTAAAAATTTTCATTTTCCCCTCCCTCCATTCTATGATTGTTAATGGTGACCATAACTTTTCAAGTGAAAGATTATTTATTTTTATATAAAAACTATTACTTTCCCCATATACCTATGTATACTACGTATGTCTAAGGGACAGTATTGTATCCACTCTAAAATCAAAAATCGAAATTTTAGTATTATTTTAAATTACATTTTATTTTGTATTAAATATTTTTATAAAAAATTACATATTACTTCAAATTTACATTACTCGGCGAAGGCCTTTGTTTGCTCCAATCGTATTTCTCGAAAGTTAAAATTTTATTTATAGTTAATAAATAAGATTTTCCTAAAAACTTATTTTTGCAGTGTAATTCATTTGTTTACACACTCAACTATAAATTTTTTACGAAATTAAAATTTAAAAACCTTTGACACCAACTTCAGTAAAAAATTCGATTTGGGGGGGGGGCAGCGACATGGACCTGAATTTTAAATACAACTTCCTAGATTTTTCAACCTTTTAAAATATTTTTAACTTTCGCGCATTTTTGTTTTTCACATTCATCAATATGACAGTTAATTTCAACATAATTTTCATATAAATTAACTATCTGATCCTAGTTTAATAACTAAAATATTTTAAATTTATTATTTGGTAACGCATTTTCATAATAATGATATAATCTGACGACCAACATTAAAAACCCTGTATTGATCCACAATTATCCGATTACCTTTATAGATAAGATGTTGATGGATCAACGAATCAGGGGAATCAACGGATCGTACAACGCTAAAATGCAACGTTTTAAAGGCAAGAGATAAAATACCAATAATTTTTTATTTACTTATAAAATTGTTCAATTACTTCTTGTTTTTCTTAATTGAGGAATTCTCGATAATAATTATTATATTTGGCTCTCCTGATTCTGTAAGTATGCCAATAATACATTCTGTAGGTAGATAGGCCATTGGTAGAACTTATTACTAATCACTTATGTGCTTGGTCTTAATGAGATACTATTTTATTTAAGTCTACATATATGAAATACACAACAAAACCCAAAAGAATTAACCAAAATATAATCATAAATATATTAAACAGAATTTTAGTTAAACTGCTTTTTTCATCACCATTTAAAGTGTTTGCTTTCACTACCCTCACCGTTGGACCCTCGTAGCATTTCTTAATAATTATCGTATCAAAATTATTTCTGTCTAACGGACAACTGAAGTTATTGGTTTTCGTCCATTCAAAAATGCATTTTGAACAAAAGTAATGATTACAATTTTTAAAAAATCCAACCTCTTGATTTCTAAATTCGTTTAAGCATATAGAGCAACTTTCTCTATTATTGCCACTTTCCAAGTCGAAGTCACTGTCTGCATTTTTGATTTTGAAAATATTTTGTTTAAAATTATCCATGTTTTCTTTTACTTACTTTAAGCTAAAGTTATTTTCTTGTTTTGAGATAGTTCTTTTTTTACTTATATAAAAAAACTTTGTTTGCCAACATAAAATTTATGTTATGAGATTAACAGATTAAACTAGAACATTTTAATAACGAACATAATATTAATTAATTAAAATTGTTTACTCGTGAAACTATATAAAATTAAATTAAAACGAGTTAATAAAACGACAATAGATAAAATAAATTTTACAACTTCACAGCTGTACAAACAGAAATAGATCTTTAATATTTCGGCGCTGATTGTGCCTTCATAAGAAATATAAAATTACATAATAAAAAATAATAACTAGGAAACGGAATGATTCTATTGTCATTTAACTAGCCCTCTGTATAAAAAAAACTACACAGAAGTCCGTGAATCAAGGAAAAACCTATTTCAAAAAGAACTTGATCCCAATAGTTAAAACTTAATTAAGAAGAAGTCTATACATGTTACTGATGCCTTCTACGTCGGTTTCCTATTCAAAGCATTTTACATGAGCAGGGCTGATCGAAAGCAACGTTTCACATATTCTTGCCCCCAAGTACCATTTTGAAAAGCACAAACAGCAAATTTCAAATACCAAATAATGTTAAATATAATATTTTCTAAATTTTAAATTAAATTAAATTTTCAAATAAAAACAAAACAGGACAATTTTGTAAAAAATTTAATTTCCAGCAATTCTTCATTAAAAATGTATATAACTATTTCGTATGTATGAAGGGGTTAAACGTAGTCACGAAGCTGAAAAAAAGTGATTTTCCAAGAATTTTTCCTGGAAAGACATATCAATTTATTTACGTAAAAATTTATACGCACATCCCTGTAACTTTTAGCTTTATTGTGATTCTGGATTCTGGATTTTGGTTAGGAGGGCAGGGACAAGTCCCCACGCGCACGTAGGCCACTAAATCGGGCCCATTGTACTGCCTCCGATGCAGCGGCATCCCCGTCCTGTCAATCCTCATGCCATCCCAGTTGCAGGATGAACTCAAGTATTTTGGCAGGCGGGATGTCACTGATTCTGGCCATGTTAAGCCAGAAGTCCCCTAGCATGGCACCGCTCTTTGACGCCAGAGCCGGGCAGTGGCAAAGCACATGTTCAGCTGTTTCGTCTGCTTTATTGCATCCTCGACACTTGGGGTCATCTACGAATCCCATTGTGTTGAGGTGTTTATTTAGCTTGCAGTGTCCAGTTAATATCCCTGCAATTGTCCGTAGATTGACTCTGGACAGTTGTAGAGTGGAGTTGTAGGGTATGTTGTTTTAGGAGAGTATCGACTGTTTAGACGGCTGGTGCAATCGTCGGTTCCGGGCCGCAGGAAAGACTGTTTGAACCGTTTCTTGCCAGCTCGTCCGCTTTGGCGTTACCCTCGTTACCTTGGTGCCCTTTTACCCAAGAAAGGGAAAGGGTGTTTGAGTTTGATATCTCATCCAGTGCCTGGATGCATTCTAGCACCAAGCCAGAGGTGACCCTGTGATTTCTAAGTGTCACAAACGCCGCCCTACTGTCCGTATAGATCCGGATGCATTTGTCCTGGACACTCTTTGCGCAGTGCAGTATACCCATCAGTTCCGCTTGGAAAACTGATGTATACCTGCCCAACGGTAAGCTCATGCTTAGTTCCAGTTCGGCAGAAAAGATTCCTGCTCCTGAGCCAGCATTGTTCTTTGATCCATCCGAAAATAGACAAATGTCATATTCGTGGGTCTCTCCTGGATTCAGCAGGATGTTGTATTTCCTGTCATATTTATATTTGGGAAGAATTCTGTCCGGTTCAAGATGCAGTAGAGGTACTTTCGCTGAGTAATCTTCCAAGATCCGCATATGGCCCGTAATTCCTCGCCTGTTATTCCACAGCCCCCAACTGCGCAGTCTGAGATCAGCCCTGACCGCCATATCCTGCACATGAAGGTCAAGTGGTGGGAGGCAGAGAAGGGCTTCCGACGCCGCAGTGGGAGCCGTTCGCATCACTCCCGTTACCGATAGACAGATTAGTCTCTGACACCGGTGTAGGGAGGACGCTGTTGTTACTTGCTTGGTTCTGGGCCACCAGAAAAGTGCACCGTAACAGAGCATGGGTCTGACCACCGCAGTGTAGAGCCAGAGGGTGATTTTAGGGGAGAGACCCCATGACCGTCCCATTACCCTTCGACACTGCCAGAAGGCCATCCTTGCCCTGTCGAGTTTGGTTTTTAGATATTTCCCCCAGTTCAGCTTCTTATGAAGTATTATTCCCAGATACTCCGTGATATTATTATTTGTAAAAATAATGATTATTAAAGCCACTATAGCCGATCTCCGATAGCTCCCCTAAAAAAAGGCGTCTTGCGGTGAGCAAGATATCTCTGGATTGGATCATCCAAAATGAGAACTCTAAAAAGTTTTCGTTAATATTAGGTTTTGTCTAGAGGTTAAACGAAGGAGTAACCGATACATTAATATTTAAGAGATTGGCGGCGTTTCAAAAAAAAATTGATTTTTTATAAAAATTTTGGCCTTAAATTGTTAATAAAATGGAAATTATTTATCTGCGAGAAATATCCTTCGATCAACCTCGAAAAAATATATTTATTGAGTTTGTGTACTAATTTGAGACTGATCGGTTCAGCTGTTTCCGAGAAATCTTTCTCACCGACTTTAAAATGTAGTTTTGAGTAAAACAGTTTCAAAGATTAAGAAACACCTTACACGTAATGCATTTACAAATAATGCAAAAGTGCGTGTACCTTCGAGAATAGTTTTCAGATTAATATGTTTTCTGTGCAAATATTTAAATATATTATGTGCATTACAAAAATGAAATTAAATTTTTGGAAACCCTGACTGCGTATTAATAACCCCCTAATGCATCCTTTGCAATTTTTGCAGATTTTCCATATAAACTGGTGCGGTATATAAAATTTTTACAATAAATTTATATTGCAACAATATTTTACTCAGTTTGAACATAGATAAGTATATTATACTATAAATGCAGACAATTTGTACTGATTTTGCGTTTATCTTTGTACTATTTAATCAAATATACTTCAATGGATATGGAACTAAAATAAGAATATTATTTTATAACAATATTTTATTAAAACCTTATCATTTTATTTTCATTTAGACGACAATTTAATATTTGAACGGTATTTTTGTTTGAGTAGGTTAATAATATGATATCATGTAATCGTCGAATAAAAATAGTAATAAAAATTATTACTCGAAGAAGTTTTACAATTACATTTTTGCAGTAAAGAATGAATATAATGATATTGTGCCCTACATCTACTTAATATGTAGGTACTCCAACTAATCCCTTGATTAGAAATATATTATTGACGTAATAAGTATCTGATTTACTGTATAAAAAATAAAGTAAATAACTTCCTATTTAACTTAATCATTCCTTGTTTATCGTCCATCTTATATAATCGGAATAGGTTATCGGGATTGGACACTATTGAAAAGAAACTACCTTTCAACTATCAGTCGACGTTTCGAGCTTTTATTTTGCTCTTCTTCAGGACTACAAGAGAAAAAGTACATTTAGATCTAGTCAAAACAATTACATACCTATTTAACATTAGTTTTTCTTTGCCGAATTGAGCTGTCCCTTTCGGGACTTACAAAATCCTTTCCAGAAGGGGGAGCAGCCCCTTTCAATCTACAATTCAAATATTGCTCTTCATACCGACTCTCATAACCTGTGATATGTCTTTTCTTCCTTTACTATTGCTTTTCATCTTTTGCGGTCGCCGTAAGCCTGTCTCCAGTCTGTCACTCCGATTGCTCTCAAATCCTCGATAACGCAGTCTCACCATCGTCGGTCTTCTATGGAACGGACACCGTCAGGTTTCCATAATCTGGCATCAGTTTACTTTGGCGAACGCTTGTTTTAAACCTATAAATAGCATATGTAGGTAGGTATATCAATTCCATATCATAAGTTTTCTCCTGGATTTGTTTTATTATATGCAATGCATCCACTGTTGATTTTCCTCTCCTGAACCCAAATTGATAATTTCCAACTATTTCATTGGTGTATTCAGTAAGACGATTTTGTATAATTATTTTTTTATCGTTACATTTTTTTATCGTCCTTCTTTCCGTTTATCTCGCACGTTTTTTTCTATCTACTATCTGCGTTAATTAGTTTGCATGTTTCGGTCTATATCTTTTCTTCTCCGTTTTTAATCATTTGCGCTATAATTTCGTCTGTGCCAGGAGTTATTCGGTTTTTTAACCTTTTGATTACTTCTATGAAATCTTCACTTGTTGGTTTATCAATTTCGTCTTCAATCTCTGTATCTTCTGTTTGGTTTTGTTCTATTTCTCCGTTTTGTAATGTATTCAACAGTTTTCGAAAGTGTTTCTCCCAGATTTTCTTAATTTTTTCAGATCTATTTTCGAGTATTCCGTGTCTTCGTTTTTCACTCCTTTGTTTCTTATCATATAGGATTATTCGTTTGCTTAATCTGTTTATAGAAATTCCTTACATTATTATTCAATTTACTAAATTCTTGTTATCTCATTTTCTCATCAATCCATTCATTCTATTTTCTTTTGAACATTTTATAAGCTTCTATTCAGTTCTTTCTGTAATCACCCAGGTGTTCCGGTTTATTCGTTCTTAGCCATTTAATTCTAACCTCTTTTTTCGTTTTATATTATGTTTATGTTATTGCTTTCTCCTTTATTTTCTATTTCATTAGTAACCCTGTCAATGTACTTCGATTTACCCACTTCCTTGTTAAGTTTATCTGTTGCTATCCATTTCTTTTCTTGGTGTTCTATGTTTCTAACCATTGTTTTCTGTCTCACCTCCGCTACTACCAACAGATGGTCCGTGTCAGCATTTGCGCCTATGGAAGTTCTCAGGTCTCATATTGATGTGGCTCGCCTTCTTGTAAATAGTACATGTTCGATTAGATTTCCCTCATCGCTGTTACATCCAGCGCACATCTATGTAATCTTGTGTAGTTTTCTTAGTTCAAATTTGGTGCTACTAATAACCATGCCAAACGAGGATGCTAGGCAGCATAGTCTGTTTCCGTTGTCGTTTGTTTTAAGGTGAATTGTATACTTTCCAGTCACATCTACAATATATTTTCTCTTCCAATCTGCTCCTTAAAATCACCCATTATAATCGTGGTATCGTGTCTTGGTATCATATCATAGAGTAGTTCCAATTCGTAATAGAACCGTTCTTTCTTCTCTTCTGTACCCTCCTCTTTTGGTGCATCGGCATTTATTATTGACAGATTATTTGGTTTCATTATAATTCTTAAATATGATAATCTTTCACCTATCGGTTTAAATTGCAATATTTAACTCGTATACCTGATTATGCCTATAAAACCCGTGCCATTACTTCCATGTCTGTTTTCTCCCGAATACACAAAAACAATGCCTTCGCCTCATATTTATCCTTCGTTCCTCCTGGTTTCCTATATTTCCACCAACTCTATTGTATACCTTGCCATCTCATTTATGACTTCTTTCAATTTTCCAGGTTTCAATAAGGTTCTCACGTTCCACATTATTATTCTAATGGTGTGATTTCTTTTAGCATGTCTTTTCTTTTCCATCTTACATTTCTGTATATTCGCCTGTTCCATCTCGAGTATTTCAGTTCCATGTCCATTCCGTGTAGCTTTCCCAACCTTCCTATCCGAAGCATCTGTCTGGGAAATTCCAGGTACTCCTCTTTCAAACTGCATCAGTTATTTGCTGGTTGTCCTTGGTCATTTTTGATATAAGGATATTATCATTCTTATCCCATATGTATACTTACTCTTACTCTTTCTCCTTTTCCCAATTCGATTTTAGGCAAAGACTATGTATGATTTTGTATTTCTATTTTTTGTTGGTCAAGTCCTTTTCAATGTAAATGCCAGTAACTTTAAGTTTATTCTTATTATCCATTATTAGTCTCTTCTATGTGTTTTTTCAATTTTGCTAGAATAATCTGTTTTTCGGGAATTCTTCCCTCTTTAAAACATCCATTCCTAGAACATGTACTTGCATCTTATTGTTCAAGAATTCCTCCACTTTTCCAGAAGTTACAATTCCATCTATTTCATTTTTTTTATAATAATTATGTTTTCACTTCTTTTTTTTTCATGTTTTTCCAGTTGTTCCTCCAGAAGAGCTATTTTCACATCTTGTTCATCTGTTTTAATTACCAAATTCTCAATCACCTGTTCCATTTCATGAACTTTAGCATTTCAGTTTGTTTTCATCCTATTCAGTTTATCTTTTATTTTCATATTTATCTTATTTCCATCAATTACCTTTTTTGTTAGTTCCGCTATCATATCCTTAAGTTCATCCATGGTTTCCCCCATGTTTACTTCGTCAGCTACTTTTTTTTGGCAATTTTTGTATTTTCTTACATCTTCGAAATGCCTCTTCTTCCTCTGCACATATATTTATTGCTTCTCTTCCCTTATTGAGTTGTTCTTTTATCGAAGTTATGCTATTTCGTCTTTCTCTGCTTGGTCTGAAATTACTCATTAGCTTAATGATTGGTTGCACTTAGGCAACCAAAGTTGTTCCTGTTAAATAATAACTTTTGCTTTTATTTTTATTGCGTTTCCGTCGTCACGTCAGTGCTAGAGTCCAGGTCAACCCTTCAAAAGCACCCACACTACTAACAGCCCCCAACTAAAGAGGAAAATAAATTTATTTCTAGTAACCTAACCTAAAATCCTCGTGTTTCTAATATCATTTGCTTCTTCACTCCTGTGTAATCTTGTGATTGCAGTTTCCACAACGATTTTCCGTTCTTTTTACCTCCTACTCCTTGAACTTCTTTGCGTTCTTTCTCTTTATTTTTTCTCATTTTTAAAAAATAAGTAGCTAGAAAAGTTGTATACACAATGCAGGACCGAACTCGAATAAAATCCCGATCTGCATGATTTCAATACCAAATTATTTGGGTTTGAAACCACCATTTTATATGGCCAACCAATTTTTGCAGTGATGGATATATCACAAAAATTATATGTATAAAGAATAACTAAAATGTTAATTTTCACTTGAGGACCATAAGAATTAACAACATTACACAAAATTTAAATTAAAGATATAATAATATGTAGTCCAACGAGTTCTAAGGTTGATTCTGGATGTTAAACTGCATTAAAAACCTAGCGAAAGAAGAAGTTAATTTTGTATCACAAAAGTATACATATTTAATATGAATAAAATACAAGTCATATATAATTTATACAATGTAAAATTATGCGTAGGAACCATGTAATGAAAAGCGCTGTTCTTATAATAAAAAGCGCTTCTAACTACCATATAAATGCAAATACAATTTAATTTAAAGTGTAATTTTAATACGACATATTCAAATTCATAGAATACTATTATACTATGGCTACAACATATTATTTTATGCTATGTAATATAAAATGCGGTGATATGTATTTTAGAAGTTAAAAAAAAATGTTTTTTTAAATACCTCCTAATATTACTAGTTCTTTAATAATCAATAAGAGTGTCCCCGGAAGATATAATGTAAATAACATTCTATTAAAATTTTAATACATTTCTATATTACATTCTTAATATTATCAAATGCATTTGATAAAAAGTAAAAGTTACCCTATATTACATAAATTGACCTTATTTTTCTAACTTGTAGGATCTTGAAAATTAGCTGATAAAGAAAATCCAGCACTCGTATTGGTGCCAATACCTGGTGGCACAGTAATCGCGCATACTAGTAACCTAACAGTTATAGAAAACTCTTCATAACTGATAATTACTATGATTCTAAAATTAAAATAAATAATTAAGCAGATAACGGCAAAATTTCATCCAACGGATATCTCTTAAAAATTTCACCGAAAGTTAGTACTACAAAGTCACTTAGAAAATTAACTATTAATGGTTTCACTTCGTTTAGCAACTCTTCTGAATTTTCATCGATTACTCTATTGATTGCCTTAACTGCAACAGAATTACAAAATTGTTAAATTATGTAGGTGTGCGAGTTAACAAATATAATTTTTAATTATCCGCACCTATGTTTTCATTTGCTCCCACAAAATTTTTAAATTGAGCTTTGCCTCCAAAATTTTCCACATCGAGCGATGCATTATTTACTTTTAAATATTTAGTTTCATTCTTTGTAACAAGTTCGGTGTCTACATCTATCGTAAACGTAGGTGGTACTACAAACAGTTTAAAATAATCATAGGATGAGTAAAAATATAAGAATATGAATAAACATATATTATCTCACCAGTGTCGAGGATCAACGTGCCTTGGCCGACTAAAGGGGCTACTAACAGACGTCCTTCAAAAACGCAATCTCCAGATGCGTGAAGTGGTCCGAATGTAACCAATGCATGCATATGAAAAGTGTTCGGATTAACACTAAAAATAAAAACCTTGACAAACCAATTTAGTATTGAATTTTGTTCTTACTTAAATTCGGTAAAGGTGTAATTATCCAATCCATAAATTGAAAAATTAGTTATTGAAGTTTTAAAGCTTATAGATTTTGTGCCTTGCTCAAAAGACGCAGAAGTTATTGTGTAAGGATTCAAGGATGTTAATCCATATTCTTTAATACCATCTTTTAATCTAGGTTTGACGATTTCGGTTGCCTTTATCATGCAGTCACTTAAATTAGTATCATCTCTAAAGCAACGAGGTAGATTAGATGCTAAAAGCAAAATTTTAGTTTAATTAGCGTTAGTACTATATTATGTATCTCGTATTTACGTTACTACGTAGTAGGTACATACTACATAATATAATTCTGTCTGCTTGAAATATTTATTGCTACAATTTTTATAGTATTAATTTGTTTAATTAATAAATATAAACCGTAATAAATTGCAGGTACTTACGATATTTTTTTGCCAATAAACTTTGAAGTTGAAAAATGATAAAAATTGAAATAAGAAGCAACTTCATTTTCGAAGATTAAAGAATTTAAGGTATCACAGGTTTGCCGGTATGTATACACAATGATGTATAATATGCTTGATTGAAAAGATATTATTAACTGGTCAAGAGTGTGATTGCCAGGGATTCAAAATTCTACGTAGAGAGTAGGTACCTCTAAATTAATATTAACTAATTATTTCTTTGAATCCTTCGTAAAAAAAAGTTATTAGCAGAAGGTTATTCGGTGTTTTGTAATTCTTGATAAGTTTTTTGTTTTTTTTTTAGCAACCATGAATAAATTACAATCTGTTTATATAAAAATAATGTGACATAAAATTAATATAGAATTAAAATCATAATATAAACATAAAGCAAATAATATTTAGCAATATATAGAAACTTAATATACACTTCGCGAGGACTAAGAGGTTTCCACGGAAATCAGAAAAAAGAAATGACTTGCATCGATAAATCATTTGAACTCCCGAAGAAGTTCATGACCTACAAATAACATCGCATTATTTTTTGGAAAGTTGGCTAAGTACGATCTTCCTGGCGTTTTCATGTAGATCCTAGATTGTAAGCCTGCGTGCCATATACTTTGTCGAACACCTGAGAAATCCAAACTGAGGGCTGGGTATTAATTGTTTTTCTTTGAGGAGTGGTTTGAGCTTAGCAACCAATATCCTCTCAAACATATTAGATAGGATGAGCAGAAGACTAATTGGACGATAAGAAGCAGTTTCTGTTATACTATAACAACTGTTATATTATATTTCTTTATATAATTTCAATCAAAAAACAATTTTAATTGATAATTTTTTAATACTGAAGCCCTGATTGCTAAATATTCGGTATTGGTTACCAAACAGTGTGATTCTATGTGTGTGAAAACTAAGTTTGATTCACAATGAACATAAGCATAAGAAATACATAAAACATAAGAAATTTAATTGCAAATAACAGGTTAATAAAATATCGATTAATGCTGAACATTATTTTTTGAATTGAACATTATTCAATTCTCTATTAAGCTTTTATTTGTAATTGTATTTCTTATGTTTATGTTCATTGTGAATCCAGACTAAGACTCGGAGAGAACTAACAAAGACCACATTCAAGATCAGCATCAACTTTGTAAACAAAGGTCTTCCAGATAGTGCTGGGAGAAATACTTAAATTATTGACATTATTTAGAACAAATCAAGAAAATTTAAACTACTTTGGTTGGTGAGAGGGGTAGTTGTTATTTAGAACCGTTAGATGACCCAAACACAATAAACTGCAGGAACTTAAAAATTGATAAAGCAAAACAACGAAAATTAAAAATCACATTATTGAATATCCGGAAGTGTTCAGAAATCCAAATTAAGTTCATAAAGTCAGTCTTTGAAATGTGAACTGATTTGTGAGAATATTGGTTCTAATACATACATAAAGTTTTTATCGAGTTTGTTTGAGAGTTTATAAACATTCATTTAAATTCAATAATATTAAGTAAACAAGTTATACTTTCCAAAAAATCAAAAAACCGCCGATTCATCCTGCTTTTAATATTTTTTGGAACCCTAGAAATTGACAACAAAAGAATGCCCAACATTACTCGTATCGGTGGTTCAGTAATTATCGTTATGTATATACAATGGAACCATTGTTATTTATACAATCAGGGTTTACTACATAAATAACGTGGCCAGAGTGATAAGTGTGATTTTTTAGTTAACACAAATTGTAAATTTTTTAGAAGCCAGAATTTTAATTTCATTCATTCAGGCATAAATTTAACATTTAAACATAATATTTATAAAATTACCAGATATCTTTAATAATTTATGAAATTTATTTATATTCTATGTATTCTATGGAAATAACAATAAATTTTTCAATATTTCATCTCTTCAAACGAATTTTTCTATATTAAAGTATTCCGTCAACCAATTATTATATTCCTAAATACTAATTAATAACCCTTTTTTTAATCTTCCCTTTCCTTTCAAAATCAATTTTTTAATGAAATACGTTCATCAATTATGTCGGGTAACTAATTTTGGTATTGTAATTTGTTTAGATTTAACTTTCTCTTATTTTATTATTAAGAAAAAACAAGAACAATTAATAACTTTCCAAAATACACCTTCCTGTAGATAGAATAAATTATCATCCAGATTCCAGTAAATTACAATTCATGCCACAAATTAGACAACTTTAGAACTTAGCTCTCGAAATAATGATAACTTTTCAATATGTTGTGCAAAATCCAGCTTGGGTAAAAAACAGTAACAATCAATTATGTATTCATCAATTATGTCTTCTCGTTAGCTAAAATCTCTGGTCCTACTAAAAAATAAAATTATGATAATTTTTCAAAAATAAGTGTGAGCGCTGGTAATAATTTAGCTGATATATGGCTCTTCAAATAATATGGACGATATACCATCAATAAATTTGCGTTGTACGAAGCTTTGCAGATAGAAATTATTATTATTATTTGTTTTATATACATAGGAGATGCAGGGAAAAAATCTTACATAAGACACCCTAGATGTGAAGGGTAGTGTCGGATTCTTACCGACTAAAAAAACCTACATCTCCTATGGCATCACCCTTCACACCGGAAACCGCTTTAGCATTACTTCAGTGTGAGAGCATTGGCTAGAGATTGAAAAAATTTTTCTCGCTTCTCGGTCGTGATTAGACTGTGCATCATATTTTCGACATTGAATATCCTGCTAGTGCACTGCTTATAATTTTTTCTAACTGCATCCCATTTTTTGCAATGAAAAACAGTATGCTCGGCATCATCCACGTCGTTGCAATACGGGCATCGGTCAGTATCAGCTCTGTTTTTTTCTGAAACTGCCATGTCCCGATAAAGCCTGCGTGAGATAGTAGTCGACCTCACATATTCCCGTAGTGTCCATGTTTCTAAATTGAGGATAAGTCTATAGGTCCACCTTCCGTATGTACCCACTTCCCATTCTTCTTGCCATTTGGCCATTAGATTTTTTCTTGCCTCTAACTTCTTCATCCCTCCGTACGTCTTGAGCCTTTCTTCTGAAAGCAGATATATCGGTGGTATTCCAGCTATCACCCTCGCTCCTTCAGCCGAGATAGTGCGATATGCGCTGCAAACTGTAATCGCCACCAGCCTTTGAACCTTTACAAGTTTTTGGCGTAGCTTTTTTACCCGCATTGCGGGGTACCAGACAGGAGCGGCATAAAGCAGCTGGGAGTGCACCACGCTTACTAGGATTTTTCTTTTAGAAGATCTAGGTCCACCTATATTTGGCATAAGGCTTGCCAAGGCCGTCATTGTTTTTTCGGATTTCTGAACGGTCCTATTAAGGTGTTCCGAAAACGTGCTTTTTGTATCTAGCCATACTCCCAGCTGCCTCAAGGCGATGGAAGGACTAATTGTAGTTCCTAGTATATCAAATTTAATCATTTTTTTGTTTCGTGGATGGGAGAACTGCTTCTGTCTTCTGAGGTGCCAGTCTATTTCGATAGGCCGACCGAAGTGGTCTTACTTCAAAATCTTCAGGTTTTATTCAAAAAGACTTGGTGATCGCTTCTAGTATTTCTTCAGCTGTTGTTATTTCGTCCATGTCTTTAATATGGAATACTTTCTTTACAACTCGAACAGCTGTTACTGCCTCAGGGACTTTTTTCTTTAGTTCGTTTTTAAGCAACTCTGCTTTTGTCGTTCCATTTCGAACAGAATTTATAAGTTCGGCCTTTTGTGATTTTGTGATATTTCTAACGTCAACCCCTAACTCTTCGGGGTTGACAGCCAGTTTCACGGTTTTTAAAAACTATGCATATGTTTTGCCTTTGGGTTTACTCTTTATAATTTCTTCAGTAGTGTTTATTTCTTCTTTTTTACTTTTCTTCGCGCTGTCAAGTAACTGCTCTATTTCTTGTCTTGTTTCCCGTTCGGCTTCAAATTTCTGAACTTGCCTATTTAGCTTCTCGTTTTCGATTAATACGTCATTTATTGATTCTAAATTTACCTCACTATTCATTAGGTTTTTTAGCCAGCATATCATATCTGGAGAGCGTAGTCTTTCCGTCTGGAAAGATGGAATTATTGAAGTGTGAAAATCAAACCAAGGACATAATTTAAGAAAACAGTAAATGGAACTTAGCTTTAATATTGCTGCTACAGCAATGATTTTGGATTTTCTAATGGCATACATTGGTCCGTTAATATGTTGAAACAAAGAAATTACTAAATTTAGGTTTTAAAAAATACTCCAAAAGAAAACTCTCATCCAAGTCAAACAAATCCCTTGGTTACAAAGGGAAATAATAAAAATACAGGATATCGTTAAAAAAAATTTTAACAAATTTAAAAATTTTTTTTTTTTGAAACAAAAATGAAGATGAATTACATCCTCTTTAAGGGATTGTTTCAGTTTAAGTCAACCCTTCGTTAACCCTTGAGAACCAAAATACTCTAAAATCAAATAAATTTAGAAACCTGATTAAAAGATCAACTTCTACTCCAAAGATTGAATTAATTAGATTTTAGGTTCGAAACATAATACTCGTAATATCCAACTGTACTGTTTTTCCCAATTTCCAAGAGAAAATTTGGAAATCTGTGCCATTTGCACCGTTTTCATGTTTTATAAAACAAGAAATCTTTTAATTTAGCGACACTTCTCAGTGCAAAATGAAAATGGTATAGTTATGTTATTATATTTGTAATAATTTAAAAATTCAAAGGTTTACCAATGAACGAAATAAAAAATTAAGTAGGTTTTAACAAAACACTTGTATTGTGAGCTTGTGGTTGTAATTTTGTTTAATGTGGAAAGGTTAATCAAGTTGAGTAAGAAATTATAATTAAAGAAAAGATTTGTTAAAAATTATTTTAATGGATACTTACATTTACTAAATTAATAATTTATTTATATAAAAACATGCAAAATAAGCAAAATTTAAATTGAAATTTAAGATAAAAGAAGAATAATATTAGCACATATTTGTTTTGATCTTTCAAAGTCAGCTAACTCCGAATGAAAATATAAAAACCAAAGAACTCTGACATAATATATTGGTTGTAGGATGACAACCGTGTCCACGAATTTAAAAATTTTCTAATGAAATTATGGTAATAGTTGATTGTGAAAATTACAAATAAAAACATTAAAATTTATGGACCATCCAAAAATTCGGCTAAAAGATGTCAAAAACTGAAACCGAGTATGCGATTGGCCGATTTCAAAATCTTTGCTTCACCCATGCCGTGTTTTTACTTGATACAAGTATTTTTGGCCATAAATTGGCCACCATAATGGTGGCGCTTGTCAAAAGAACCCCTAAGTCCCTCCTAAATGCAAACAGTATGAAGGGTCCTTTTGACAAGCGCTGTACAATTTACACAAATTCCTGGGGCACGTCCGAACTCAAAAATTAGGGAGCTCGAAAAGCGAAATCTTAGTTTTCAACTTAAATTCGGTTATAATTAATCGAATCCAATTTAAAATTAATTTATTAAATGATGTCAGTAGTAGTACGGCTACAAGTTAACTGACGCCGGCTTCGTACCCTAAAACACACCCCTGTACGTATTTACGTCGAGCACTCGTACCGTCAACAGAATTAGTTTTAATCGATTTTAACGTACTTTCTATGCAAAAATTCAAAACTTTGAAATCAGTGATTTCAAAAATTAATCGAAAGATTCATTTTTCTTATGCAAGAATCTGTATAAACATAAGGCGCCTCCATCTGCTGGATATTTCAAGTTTCCTAGACTTTCAAATTTTATAATAATGAAAATGTGGGAATATAAACTAGCATTACAAAAAATAAGCTATCCCAATTTTCAATGCCTTGCAGTTATTTAGGATTAACAACCTAAAATTCACATCTCTCAAAAATTATATTTTTTAACTCTTTTTCAATGATTTTTATGACTGACATTCAATAAACAATGTCCAAAGTTCTAAATTCTTTTCGTTTCACCCAACACCTTCAAAACCCCATTTAAGTATTTTGTTAAAAACAATACATTGTTTTTAATAGGTGTTTAATGAAATTAAACCCATTTCCAAAGTTCTACAATCTTTAATACTATATTTACGTTTCAACCTTATTAATCACCACTTTCAAAGATTAGATTAATATTTTTTCTATAAAAATTGTCTACCTCGTGCAAAAACGAGGTAGCCCACTGTAGAATGTGAAGGATTTATCTAAAGAGTGATCTATGATGTGCATTTGCACAAAGTGACAATTTAACATAAAATTTAAATAAACAATTTATTTTATAAGTTATAAAGAAGAATCTAAGGTAATTTTGAAATACTACTTGTTCAAGGCAAAGTTAAGTAGGATTAACAAAGTTAGATTCACTCCCGGAGCTTCTCGCTAAAAACCTTATAAATGAAGACATTCCAAAATTGATTAATTAACTGCCTTTAACTTATATTAAATTTTGTGTTATAAATAATCAAATGCATATGGGTTAAAAAAATATATACGACAAAAGCTTTTTTTATGATCTTCAGATTTTAGATATTTATTGTAAAATTGAAGATCACATCAGATCAAAATGTCCGGATTTTCAAAAAGAATCAAAAAATGGTCGTTTGAGTTCATAACAAGAAGAAAGCTTACTAAAACCGTTAATAATTCACTTAGGGGTTAAATAATTGGAGCAAATAAATAAAACTATTAATTAATATGAACTTATAATGAAGTATTTTAATAAAAGTTTAATGCATACTATGTAAAAAAAATAAATATCCACCGGAATTGAGTCCGGATTATCGACGGTCCGGATTTCTGACGTCCGGATTATCGACGCTCTATTGTATTTCAATAACAAAAACTAGAAAATTTTGTAGTATTTGGATATCTCTTGCATATTTACAAATCGCGAAATGGAATTTTTGTTTTTGCATTATTTTGAACAGGTTGAAATGAATTTTTAATTTTAAAACTGTTTAAAAATTATTAGTAGTTTGTGCTTATATGTATCTATTAAATTTTATTTGAGTCCAGTCAATCTCCAGTGATGTTGAAAAAACAATTTCTTTTAGACATTTTAAATTTTAATAAACAACAGGTATTCTGAAATTAAAAATATGAATTTTCTTAAGCTGCAGTCTCACTGTAGCCACCGTCAAATACCAACTACATAAACTTCAACCAATAATGGGAGTTTAATTATTATTTAAAGCATTATTTGCCTTTAAGGTAAATATAAATAAAAAAAAGTTATGACACAGCAATTTTGTTCATGTTTTTTATAAAAAAATAAAGGTTTATAACTTTCAACAATATAACTTGAAAAATAAAAATTATACAAGCGGGAACATCTTGTTATATGGGACGCGGCTGGTAATACCGTCGAACAAAATTTTGGTAACGTCTAAAGTAATCTGTTGAATAGGTGCAGCCAATTCGTTTATCATTTCTTTAGAATTTTCGCTGAACACCTGGTTAATACCATTAACTACAACATTTAAAATTAATTATTATAAGCAATGTATATAAGAAATATAATATACCAATTTCGGGACTGGCTCCGACAAAATTATCAAATCGTACAACCCCATCGGTTAATGGCATATCCACTTTTAAATCAGTAATTTTATAATACTCCACATTATCTCGGTTTATAATTTTTCCCTTTATATTGGCCGAAACTTGAGTTGGATCTAAAAATTATGTCTTGAAGAATTTAAAACTTCCGGTATCTTACAATACTAACCTAGCTTAACCGAAATAGTTCCATGTCCAGTTAATGGTATTACTAAAATTTTTCCATCAAATTCGCAATCACCAACCAAGGAAATTGAACCTATAGTACCATGATTATACCAAGTTAGAGCTTTTGGATCGAACCTAAAACAATAGTAATTGTAAAAATATTTTATAGCTTATCAAGCAAAACTCACCAAAACTCGGAAAAATTGTAATCTTTTAGTCCACGAATTGTTGCATTTCTAATATTAATTTTGAAATTAAGTGCTCTTGTTCCTTGTTCAAACGATAATGATGGTATAACTAGCGGATCAATTGACGGTATTCCTAGTTCTCTAATTCCTTTGCTTATGCTATCCCGTACTAAATTACTTGCTTCTACTAAGCAAGAACTTGTAAGCGTATCATTTCTTTTACATTTTGGAAAATGTGAAGCTAAAATATTTTTAGAACTGTAAAATACACAAAATTTGATGGCTAATAATCATTAGTATCAGAAACTTGTAATATAATATTTAAACAGATAGTTTGTATGTGATAAATATTTAAATAGTTAATTTTCCACTACTTTACAATATCTCGCAACAATATATTAGATATCGTGCAAAATAAAATCCAAACTCATATCAACATTTTGGAAAACCTGTAAGATGTACATGTTTGAATAAGGTGGTGATGGACTGACGATTCCATAGAATATGGTGAAAACGTTTGCTATTAATATACTTATAGTGTATTTTATTTGTGATAATTTATAAAAAAAATATTGATATCATTACTTAGGACTAGGTATCTACGTACTTAAACTACGTATCAAAATTATTGATTATTCTATTAGCTCTTAAATTAAAATTATTAAAGTAAGAATATTATAATAATGGTAAATTCAATATAATAATTATATTAATTCTACTTACGTAAATCCTTTGAATAAGAATGAGAAATTAATAAAAAAACAAAAACTGCTAGTATAGTCTGGCGCACCATTTTATGGTAATAACACAAAATTGAGCTGGTTTTCGAAATAAATATAAATCGACTGATTACATAATTTAAAAAAATAATGTAAACTTTAAATAAAGTTTAGAATTCGACAAGGTAATCTTCATAAGAACTCGTTTTACAGCGGAATTTCAACAAAATCTTTATGCAACTAAAATGTTTTGCAAACGAAAGTAAATATTGACAAAGTTGGGTCAGATATTTATTTAACAATTTTGTCATAACGGATTGTAATCTACTATTGTACGTATTGCAAAGAATATTTATATATACTATATATAATATATTTCACACAACTGTTCATTACCCACAGAGCTATTGATACATTATGTACGAGGTAATAGGTATACAAAAATTACAACATACTATTAATTATCCGCACGTAATCGGTAAGGAGATTATTGTTAATTTTTAATAACAATAAAAAAAGTCTCTAGGAAATAATAGATACATTTATATTTTAGCGAAATTGTCAATGTTTTAAATTAAAATAATGTTCTATATACCTACTACTAGTACTTAAAAAGTTCATAAAGTCTAAATGAAACTCAGCCAGTGTTAAACAAAGAACAAGTAAATTATGCTATTGCAAAATAAAATTAAATAAAGTTGACATTACAGCTCCAGAACGAATCTACCAAGGTCTTGAAGTGCATCGACAACAAAGACCAGTGACAGACTGCATTGTACCTTGACAATTCTTCGAGTATTCCTACTTTATAAGCCACCACATCCGGTTTAAACAGAAAATAGAAGAACAATAATATATTGAGATGAAAGCTTCTAATTAGATTTAATTTTTCAAAATTATTTTATATATTAGAATAAATTCCTATTGGATTAAATTTACACCCTTACAGACTTAACACAAAATTTAGAACTTTTTTGTTTAATAATATGGGTGAAAAAAAGCCAGAAGAGTTTCTTCTCAGGAGGAAGAAATGATTGCATAACTAGAACTTAAAAATTTATGTATGATGTTATGCATATTTAACAGTATAATTCAAAATCAAATATCAAAGGATTATGTATGCAAACAAATTCATTTTATTGATAGTGATGATACAACGATAGTGCCAAATTTGTTTTGAAGGTCATTTATTCGACTCGAATTAAAAACAGTACAGCGAGTACCCGAAATAAAAATTCATTGTATTCAGCTGCATATCAATACTAAGTTTTCTTATAGTACTATATACGTGGAAACATGTTAAAGTTTTAAATTCATACAGGAAATTTTTGACCATTTGAAAGTAGTGGGAGAATAATTATTGTTTAGATAAAAAATAATTAAATCATAATTATTGAGGTTTACAAAGTGAATATTGTTTGGACTCGAACATAAAATGATTAACTACCCTGAATGCCTACTAAATTAGTGTGAGTATTTCTATAACAAATTAAATAAATTACAATAAAGGACCTACCTTGCCGAATTCAATTATAGGTAACTTGCACTATAATGTAGTCTATACAAGTATTCTGAAAGTTAAGAATTCCTGAGAATTCTTAATATACTATAACAATGCTTGATTATTGATATCTAAAGTTAAAGTACTTACTACTTAGGTGTAAGGTAACATTTTTCTCGTCTTCTCATTACGGGTGATAATATTTTTTTTTTAATCTGCTGTTTAATCTCAATTCAAAAGCACAACACATATAATTAATTTGTGAATACCCTGGGTATTCATGACTTTTGGTGAAATAATTGAATTGCTTCGAGTTGCCTCTATTACTAAAGACTAGACCAAATTACATATACCAATATTACCTTGATGAAAATTGGGTCGGGTTTAACAAAGAAATATACAAGGTTTGATCAAAGAGTTTTTAGAATTTTTGAATTTCACATGAGCCCATCAGTTTTGCTGAAATTGGTACACACATGTTCAGTCATATGGGATTTAACTACTTTTTAAAATAGACAAAATTTCCGAAAAACCTTTTTTTTTAATTATACCTTTTCATTTATTTTTTGAATAGCTGATATCTACCTACTTAATGTTTTTAAATCCCGACTCCACTTCAATTTAATTATTATATTATTTCCAATTACATTTCATCACTTTCAGCTTCATTAGAAAGATACAATATTTGTTTCAAAATTTCCTTTCTTATTTTCATTCATTTGATCATCTATACTGTTTGGAGACATCATCTCTACCCGATTTATGGAAGAAGTCGATTATAATTCCCCTTTCAAAAGTTAATAATCATCATCTTACCTGCTCTCTCCATGTACAGGGTGGTTCAAATTCGAATGTTCTTATGGGGAATTCGGTAACTATAAGAGTTATGGAAAAATGGATGGCGCATCTTCGATCTCTTTTTTTGAGAAAAGCATAATGGTGAAAACTGAAATCCGATATTTTTTTTCGTTGTTGAGTTATGGCCAAAAGTTCGCTTTTTCGACTTTTCGTTAAATACCGATATCTCGGTTGTTTGTCAAGTTATCGAAAAAAATTTTACACCTCATTCATACATTTTTTTGAGGAAAATAAATTGGGATAAAGGGATTTTAATATCTTCATTTGTTTTCGAGTTATATATAAACTTGTGTTTTTTTAAATGTAAGCCTTAGTAGGCTATGCCATCTTTTTATAGAGTTTTTTATCCTCTTTTCAATTATATATAACATGTGAGGTCTATTATTTCAGTTTCATCCCGTTATATTAAAAAATGTTAAATAAAAATAAAGGATCTGAAAATTAAACGTTGGCTTTGTCAAAACAAAACGAAATATCATTAGTGAGATTTAAAACAATTGTCTCCAATTGTTTTTAATAGGTTTTTTAGTACCTACTCTATTATTTACCTTTTATTTTATAATTATTATAATTAAAAAATATAATATAGAAGAAGCTGAAGAAACTACTAGGAGCTGTGGATGCAATCCTTCCATTTCAACCCGTCAAATAGAAGCTGAATCGGGAATTTCAAATAAATTTAACCTTGTGAAATAAAAGGTAAATAAAAGAGGAGGTGCTAAAAAACCTATTAAAAACAATTGGAGACAATTGTTTTAGATGTAAATAATGATTTTGTGTTTTGTTTTCACAAAGCCACCGTTGAATTTTCCTATCTTATATTTTTATTTAACTGTTTTTAATATAACGGGATGAAACTGAAATAATAGACCCCACATGTTGTATATAAATAAAAAGAGCATAAAAAACTTTAATTAAATATGCCATAGCCAACTATGGTTTCCATTTAAAAAAACACAACTATATATTATAACTCGAAAACAAATGAAGATATTTAAAATCCTTTTAGCCCAATTTATTCTCCTCAAAAAAATGTCTAAAAAAGGTGTAAATATTTTTTCTATAACTTTACAAACAACCGAGATATCGGCATTTAACGAAAAATCGAAAAAGCGAACTTTTGGCCATAACTCGAAAACGAAAAAAATATCGGATTCCAGTTTTCACCATTAAGCTTTTCTCAAAAAAAGAGATCCATTTGATTTGAACCACCCTGTACGTATGTGTTTGGTATGGTATGTGTTGATTAATTTTGTAAATGATCTGTACATATTATTATTGTGTAATAAATAAAGAATTTGAATTTGTTTTGATTTTTTTTTATTCTGCTGCAAGCTTAAAATAACGTACGATATTCATTAATATTATTATTAATAAAATACAAATATGTTTAATGTCAAATTTTCAATTCTCGAATATTAAACAAAAATTTATTAGGCATAAATTAAATTAACTAATGCATTTACTGAATGTTGTAATATGATAGTTTTAATTTCATTTACAGTAATTACTGAATCGCAAAACTTAATACGTATCACGATACGTATGTAGGAGTAATTGTTTTTTAAGTGTAGTGGATTTTAATCGACATTCAGTTTCTTAAAATTACCATGCACACCAAAGTTATCGTCAATTTTAAGATTTTCTGGTAATAAATCCTGATCCACTTTTAGGCTACGTAAACGTGTAAAAAGAGAGTCATATTCTTCTATTTTCTTTGTCCACATATCTGAAAAACAGAAAAGTAATTAGTAATAATAATATTATATTTAAAGTTTGTTATTGATTTACTTGTGCTTTCTTGAAATTTTCATTACAATAATTTTAATAATTGTATGAGTATTTCAGTGAATTAAATAAAGACATAAGTATATGTAATATACAATAAGTATCACTTTAGTCATAATGTTATTTCAATACTTAGTTGGAAACATAATTTGTATGCTTCAATATTTTTTACAAAAATTTGTTTAGAAATAAATCTAAATTTTGACGAAACATATTTTTTTTTCAAAATTATCAGTGTTAACCACTACTATTAAATTCAATGTGATACGAAAATATTTTAATTTATTGAATTACTGAAATAAAATGGATTAAAATTGTTTGGTTAGTTCACCCCGGAAAAAAATAGTTTTCAATTATTTCTAAATTATAGTTGAAGTCTTTATCATTTTATTTACAATTTCAATTTGCTTATGTTTGAGATAAAAATTAATATTAAGTGAAATACTTAATAAATTAGCATTGTCTTATGGAAGAAATTGCAACATTACTAAATATTATTTGCTCAAGTTAGATTTTAGAAAAAAAAAACAGAAGAACGGTAAATATAAATTAAATAGAAGTTTTGGTTGCTCTTAAAAGAAAACCAGCATTCAAAATTTACCCACCTCTTATTTGATCTATCGTTCCAACATTTCCACCATATTCAACTGGCAAGTTTTCTTTGGGAATATTTTTGTATAGTGATTCCAAATTGTCATGAATCATAAACTAAGGTGTAAATCGTTATTATTAAAATTATATGGTTAATAAACTAAAATACGTACCCTTTCTTGAACTTTTGCTGGATACATGTTTTTAATGATATTCATGAAGGAATGTGCATATGGGGCAACATTTATTAGGTTTATGTAAACATCCGTATCGTTGTAAAGTTTCTAAAAATATAAATTTTTATAAAATTTTAATATTTTGGAATGTAACTTACTTACTTTCAATATGATGGTAATTTTTTTAATTACCAGAGGTGATAATTTTGTAAAATGTGAAAATTTAATGTTTTGCAAATCATAGAGAAAAACATCTCGAAGTCTGTAGTCTTCTCGCAATCGAATTTCAGTAACCAATATCGTATATGCCACATATAATATTGGATCAAATTCGTCTCCCATTTCTTCGTTTATTCGAAAAATTACAATTCGACCAAGATCTGGAGTAAGATGTGGAAGAACTAAATATTCACTGAAACATAGTTGGTAATTAATATAAAAAAATATATAGTGAGGGCCGGTAATAATCTACAGCCTCAGATTTCGACAATTTTTTTTTTTTTAATGGTAGTTAATAGGCTATAGAATACATAAGAAATATAAAATCGGAGAAAAGCGCGGTAGTTTTTTCAAAATTTTCATAAATATTTTCTTTGAATATAAACGGCAGCTTGGATAATTTTTCAAAAATGGTGGATTTTAGAGTGTTCTGGATTCGAGATTTGCCTTGGTTATGATAATGTGATACCTGATACACCCCACGTTCATATCATAAACTAAATTTTTAACTTTAACTCTCTATTATTTTTCAAAATTTATTTCTCATTAAATGAATAACCTTCTCATTCCCAGCATAACATATTATGTTACGCTTTTTTTTAAATAAATTAACTTAAGGCGATATAACTTTAGAATAGCTCTACATGATTAGAATTTAGGCGTTTAATACCACAAAGATGTTGCCAGCAGCTTCGGACGGTCGTAAAGGCACTGTCTGGGATTGAACCTACGATTGCGATATACTAATCCAGTACTCTAACTACTAGACCATGACCGCGATTTGCATATTTTATAATATTTATTCAAGGTTAAATGATTAATTGAAAATCTTTAATTAACCCTTGTGTTACCAACCAAATAAATTTACACTATTGGCCAACCAGGGTACCCGGGTACCCATGAACGAATTTGTATGTAATATTCATCTGTAATTTGAAATTATTGTATGTATTTTATGGATATTGATTTATTAATAGTTAACGAAGATATTTACACTTAAATATCTTTTAAATTTTTGAAAATTTGTTGTATAATACGAAAAACAAGTAACCACTGCTATAATTTAGATTTATATAGTTTAATTTGAATTTGATAAATAAACAATTAAAAATTAATATTATTTATTATAACTTATTAATTTATAGTTATTTATTCCTTTTTTGTATAAAAATATTTCAGTTTTATTTTATATTACTTGAATTGAAGTATTTTTTATATGCGGGTACCCTGTTGGTATATACATGTACTTTTTTCAATTTAGAAATTTTCTTTATTAAAAAAACAAAACAAAACTTTTCAGAACATATTTCGATAGAAAATCGGTCAAATGGTGGGGATCCGAGAGATTTTTACCAAATTTTTTTTATGGAAAAAGTTATTGAGCAAAATGTACGTCGATGGGCACCCGGGTACCCGGTTGGTAACACAAAGGTTAAGTTAATCTAAAGCTATGCACATAATTATTCGTTAATGAACTTTTTTAATCTATGAATTTCACCATGATGGTTGTCAGTAAATAATTTTTGCTTATGCAATGCATTTTTGTTGTTTGTCAGTATATTTGCAAATTGGAAATTTGAATATTGTTTGATAAATATTCAGTATAGAAATCTGACTTTCTACATTGTTTATAATTATATTCTCTATATAAGTTTTTTTTAATATAAACTTCATAATATCAGCTGAGTATTGAGAGCTATACTATGTGATCAAGCACGAAACTAGAGCTGAGTTTAGCTAAGGTCCAAATTGTCTGTAACCGAAGGATAATTTTTTCATATTGCTAATGACAGAGGTTTAACTAGAAGATATGAGACCTGGGTTCCGTATTAAAAAAAAACGGACGCTTCTCACATGTGCGAGTTGTAAGTTAATAGTATATAACATTACTAGCAAGTTAAGAGGGTTTTTACTGGCGAATGGAGGATATAACTGACAAGCCGCAGGCGATTTTTTTTGACATTTTTTTTGACATACCGACATGGAAAGTGCATTTCCCTTAATGCTGGCCAGCACACTATTGGTGGTGTCCCAAAGCAAATAGCGAAATATTTAGGTTTAAAAGACCCAGAGTTATACACCGGCCACTCTTTTCGCAGAACTGGAGCCACTATGGTTGCGGATTCGGGTGGAGATATTTTAGCACTAAAGCGTGCAGGAGGGTGGAAGAGCACCGAAATTGCGATGAGTTATGTCGATGATTCGGTCAACAAAAAAATCGGAATGTCTAGCAAATTATTTGGTAGTAAGGAGAGTACAAATGTTCTGCAGTTCTCGAGTTCAGCAGTTTCTGAGTCAACAGATGGTTCATCATCATCAGTATCAACTCTTTCATCATCAAAAATCTGTGTTACTGGAAATAACAATTGTACCATGATTTTCAACATATATGACGATAAAACAAAATTTTCTAATGTAAATAATACTACTAACTTGTAAAAATTTTGCAAGTTAACTGTCAGTTTTACAAGTTAGTGACTTGATAAAATAAACTTTCTTGATTATTATTGTGTTTTTGGAAACTGACGTTTACAAATGAGAAACAAATAAAAATATTATTTATTAATAGCACAAAAATAGTTCCTATAAGATCCTATTCGGAGCTGAACCTGTGGAATAATTGGTCTATTCTAACATACTAAATTTTTATACTTACAAAGTTTTCATGCAGTTTATAAGTTCTGGATGTTTTGGATGAACAAGGAATACATCAGGAATCATTTCACGAATGATGTAATAAAAACTAAGTCTCTTTTTTACATGCTCCATATTAAACTTGTTTATCAACAAAAATTTTTCTATTACAATTGATTCTGTAAGTAAAAACAGAATTTGTTTTTTGTTTTTCTTGTATCAAATGATTCTAATTTAGTTATTTAGTTACATTTACAAAAATATTTACAAAAGTACAAAACAGGATGACAATTTAATTACAAAAGTCAGTAAAATTCGATCAAGTCCAATAAATATTTTTTTAATACCAACCTGGCATTTCAGGAATATGCGGTTGTGTTTTAACCCAATTTTGTATGATTTTCACATTTTCTTGCAAATGAGCTTCATTCGAATTCATCGATCCTAAAATAGCTTGTTTTTGTTCTTCAGTACACTTAGTTAGATGTAAATCCATAATTGTGCCTTTGGTTTACCGCTTTATTAATTTGTAAATTAAAAAACAACTTTTATTACAAGATATACGTAAGCCACCATGCATACATTTTAACTGTTGAACACAAATAATTCCTTTTGAATTTTACGAATACACACAACTTACTTATCAAGTTGAACTGGATTTTATTAACCTTTTACTATATACCTCATTTGCTCGATTACCTTGATATCTGGTTGGAATAGGTCTCAGCTCCAAGAGAAATGGAAATTTAAAAAATATATACTACCGATCAATTTGTTAATTTTTGTATAGAAAAAACTAACTTATTATTTTTGATTTTATTTTAATATTGCTATCAATAATTTATTTTAGTAGTACCTACCCAATTTAAATAAAATAATTTGCGTATTTTTAAAATTCAAAGTAATTATTTTAAAGTACCTACATAAAAGTTCTAGTAATTGATTTAATTTATAATAAATTTACGTCATTTAACCAGTTATTCAAATTTTTTAATTGTTCGATAATTAAAAAAAAAAATTATGTTATAGTAATAGTGTCAACAATAAATTATTTATCTGAAGTAGTTTTGTATATTATACGTAAATTTGTTTTGTCTCTAATTTTAATATTGTTGATGTTTAGAAAAATTTAGCATCATTAAATTTAAGTAAAGAGTTATTGTGATTATTCGAAGTTTCGGTTAATTTAATACTGGTTAATTTTCGAATATAAAACGAACATTGTAAGAAATTTAGCAATAACAAAATTTAAAAACGATGGAAAAAAACAGATGTTTAGGTACCAGCCTAAATTTATTTTTTTTTTAATAGAATTTCACACATTTAAATAAAATTCACTTGTATCTACATTTGACTTTTTTCATGAAGTTATGATGCCATGGAGCCAACTAGGTCAAAAAAATACAAGTTTCCATTTAAAAACACTAATCGATGACGTATCAACTTGAAAAACTATTATTTCTAATAAAATATGCATTTTAAATTTACAAATTTGATACGCGGGTTTGAGGTCCATATAAAAGTTGTTTTCTGAATGTTATGCATTTTTTAATTAATGTAGGTTAATAATAATTCTAATATGCATTTAAATTTTCCTTCAACATTGCCATTTATATTTACTTGTAAATGTGTTGAAAGATTGTAATTAAAGAAAGATATCTACTAATAAAAATTCTTTATTATAAATTACTCTAAAGGGCCTTATAAGGGCAATAAACTTCTCAAAAGCTAAATAAATCTGCTGTGATATCAATTCCGAGTGTCTTTTTGATGATATTCAAATCTATTTAATATTACCTTCTTCGCGGCAATGTGACTTCTTAATTTGATTTTGAGTTAATAAACTTTAAGCGGGTCAAGTTTGTAGTTACCTAAAATTAATAAAAAACAAGAATAAGATTTTAGTTTACCTTGGAGCAATAAAACTTGAGCTCATAATAAATTTTGCGAAATAAAAAGTTAATTTTGAATCAGAATTGCAAGCCTTTACCTTGGTTACTTCTGATAACGATAATAAACAATTAAGGAGAATGTACTAATAATGGTCACAGTGCCAGAAATAGACATCCTAAAATATTTTTAATATAATTTAAAAAAATTAGACACAACTTTTTCATAAAAATGTTACATAGTTTAGTTTATCTTTTTATCTACATAAAGTAGATAGAACAGCAAATCAAACTAAGAAAATATTTTTATTCTGTACAAAAAAACAACTTAAAAAACTTTAAGATTTTAGCTTATCTTTATAATACATCTTACGGTCACTGATGACAATTCGGCCATTAACGTCATTGTCCAGCTAAATTGACGTCAAAACCTGAATAAACTGGGCATTGACGTTAACGTTTGGTCAATAACTTGAATGGCCAGGTATTTTCAGCGTTGTTGACAGTTAAAATTTCATATTGCGGTTTTTACATCAGTCTTCATTCAATGACGTCATTATCCCATACCAAACTGGCAATGATGAAGCTATTCAATTAGTTATTAAGTGATAAAATGATTAATTTAAAAAACTTATTTAAATTTTTATTATTAAATTTTTTTACAAATTATAATACTCCGCAGATGGAAAAGTTGTAAATATAAAAATCGTAAAATACGGGAAAATTTGCTTCCTATCACCTAAATTATGATATCATCATTGTCTACGTTATTTATTGACCGGCTGTTAGTGTAAATATGACAATCAGATGAAAATATTTACATCATTGCCCATCGTGAAAGAAAAACACGTCAAAAGCCGGCCAATGACGTTAATGGCTAGCAAAAATGGACATTGACGTCATTGTCCGGCCATTGACGTCAATGCCCGATATATATTTATATAGAATAAATTGTTTAATGTGATGTTTAATTTTTATTTTAAACAAGTTAATTAAATAATTTTTTAAATAAGTCATCATATTTACTGAGTTATTATTTGCATGAGTAAGTAATGTATGAAAATAATTACCTATGAATTTAACTAGAAATACGAAATGGCGCAATTATAGCAAGTGCAGTTTTAATTGCGTTTATTATTGCTTTACTAGAAAATGTTTACTTCAAAGGTGACAATATTAATCAAGACCAAAGAAAGTCCTCAGATGTTAATGTTCATCTTGTGGAAAATGGATCTACGCCAGAAACTCTTTACAGAGAACAATTTCTAGACAGTCTTTGCAGTTAACCAACAAATTTAAATATTAACTGCACCACTACTCCAGTGTATCTTTGAAGTACCTACCTATCTTTTTAATATCATATAATTTCTAATAATCAGCAAAAAATTAATCATTTTCTACCAGGTGAGTTCCGAAATTTTCGGTGAATTTTTACATAATAACTTTTTTTATCTTCAGAATTATCAAAAGTAGCTTTGAATGTACTGGAATATTATCGATTACCAGTAGACCGCCAGTATTCCACCAAACCTACACTGGTTGCCTATAAGTGTGAAAGTTGAATAACTATGTTGGGTATATAAAACTCCCCAAAATAACCGCTTAATGCCTGGCAGGTAGCTCTTAATAACAACCAGCTAATTTGTAATAAACGAATAACAATGAACTAGTTAAATATTGACCAACTGATCTGAATAACAGCTAGCTGACAACCAGTTGAAAATGTTAGCTGCCTGCTAGCTAAGTTGTTTAACGAGATAATAACTAATAGCTAACCATAAAAGTTTAATTTTATATTTGTAGTAATTTTAAATTTAAAAAAATTTATGCTTTTGCTTAATTTATGATCATAAACAGTAAAATTTATTAATTTAGTTTTTCAAGCTAGAATAAATTATACAGGGTGTTCTTAATTATGTATTATTACTTTTGGGAAGTGATTTTACGTTTTCACGTAGAGTTTTAAAGCAAAACAGTCAATGAAAGGCTGTCTAAAGTTTAAAATAAAAATTAACAATAATTTTTTGGTTAAATATTAATTATTATTTAAAAATTAATAACTTTACCAGTATCTGCTATGTTAATATTAACACTGGAGGTGTTACATTTTTGAGATAGCTATCACGTCGGTTTAATATTATAAAACTTGCAATATAACAGCAAACATTACTATTTATAAATTATAACAATTTTAAAATGCGCGAAATTCTTCGTCAACTGATACAGATAAATTTGAACTTATAAAATGAATATTTGTAGATTTTTTAAGTTCCGCAAATTTAAGTTTCACTATCCGTTTACAGATGCCGATATGCAGCTGCGGTTAAAATAAATATCAATGTAAGTATTGAAAATTAACTTTGTAACCGACAATTAAATGTGGAATATCATTATCTTTCTATATAATAGCACAATAGTACTGTGCTATTGTGAAATAAATGAATGAAAAAAATTAAAGGTTTTGGAATTCATGGTTGATTGAGAGAAGTATTTTTTCAAATTTTATGTTTTCTAATGTTAACATTTAAAAGAGTCTTGAAAAATGTTCGACAAAGATACTTTTGCACATTATTTCTCCGGTCTTATTTAGTGTTTGAAATTCTGGAATTCCTGTTTAACCTGAACTTACCTATATTACTTTTTTCACTGCTTTGATGATAAAAATGTTTTGAGTTTTTTTTTCCATTTAATATATTATATTTATACTGGAGTTAATATTTATTTTTTATTTATTTTAAATATTCCCGATATTTTACTAAAAATAATTAAGTAAAAATATACTTAAAACATAGCTGTTTAATACCGTGCCAATTACGTTATGAGAGTTATTCAAAAAATATTTCCGTCCATATTTCCGTAATTAGTTAATGCCCGTACTTATAGTCGATGCTTGGCTGAAGCAAAACTTGAGCACGACTTAAGTACAAAATTGTTTATTTTGATTGGTTGATTTCGTGCTTGAGTCAGACTCAAGTCCGAGATCGAGCGAAGCATCGACTATAAGTACGGGCATAAGTCAATCTGTTGAGCCGGTTTAAAAATGAATTTAATAAACTTCGACTGTCGCCGAACTCAGCTTTACTGTCTCTTCAAACATAATTTAAAATAATGTTGAATTTATCTATAAATTTTAAATAAAAAATTGTTTGTTATTGAAGAGTATTTCTACATAAGTAGAATGTATTTTCTGTGTTAGTAAAGGATATTTTTGTTTGAATGAAACGAAACAACAAGAAACCATTTGTAAATAAATGAAAACTAAAATAAATATTCTACTATTACAGCGAACTAAAGAAATTCAAAAATAATATTATATAATATACAAAACATTTCATATTATAATATTATAACAACATTAAAATAAAAATTTTGAGTAATTGAGTAAATGCTGGAATAAACAAGAAAACGATCGAATTGGCCATCACACAGCTATTAGCCACTTTAACAATAATAATATTAGGTTACTTTATATTACTTTTTTCTTTAACTTATGGTAATTTGAATTGAAAGTCTAGTTTTTTTGACATCACCATGAAGATGGCTTAAAACTTATTAAAATCATTCGTAGGTACCTATTGAAACGGAAAAAGTTAAATTTAAAAGTATGCTACTTTACCCAACTCACAATTTTAATTTGTAATTGTAAAATTGTAATTTTAGTTGTAATTGTAAACAAACATTTATTTATGCTATTTTCACAGATTAATATTACATAAAAATTGTGTGTTGGGTAAGAATATATTATTATAGGGTCTTCCGTAAAAGCAATGAAGAATTTGAAATCAAACAAATTAAAGTAAAAATATTTAGTAAAATAATATCCGTAAAGCTTTAATAATAATATCTTTGGTAGCTAAAGTTATTTAAAAAATATTTTTAAATTAATATTTAAAAAATATTATAACAAATGTACGTATACATTCCTTGTTATTAGGCTTCTATACACAGTATATGAAGAAGCCTTATGTTCTGGTCCGTGTCCGTCCGTCCGCATAATTCAATTTTTAGATCTCCTTATTCTAATCCTAAAATCCTTAATTTTCTAGTGTATGTTTTTATTATATAGTAAAATTGTATTACCAATAGTAAATTATCGGTTTATTATTTTTTTAATCCGTTATTTTATTCAGAATAAATCGAATAGTGGTTTTCCGTGATTGGTGAATTTATTAAATATGTTAAATCGACTAGTATTTTATTTAAAAATATCGACTAAAATTTATGGGCGTTTGTATTCTTCCCATATTGCTATCCAAAACTTGTGTTCTTCATTCAAAACTTATCTTTAAATAGTAGTTTTCGTATTATTACCAACTTAAAATATTATTGGGTAACATCTCTTTCTATTGGTCTGTTCATATTACGGATGTCTTCCCTGATTACTATTGCTAATCACATACCGGGTATAGTTCAAATATTGTATTAGTCCATTCAACAAATCTGTACTTGGGTAACGTCTCTTTCTATTGGTCTGTTCATAGACCAATAGAGTCTGTTCTTGATTACTAATGCTAACTAATATGATAAAAAAATAAAGTACAAAAATATTTGGGGAGCGATTTAAGAATAATTTGCACTTAATTCATAATAATGAATCAAATCGAGGTTTCCTTTACAATTAATCCAGAAAGAAAAGAGATGTATAGAAGCCTTAGAACTGCGGTCATCCGAGTTCCACCTTGTTTTAATTCAATTTTATCTGTAGCGTCCGAAGACGTCAAAACCATTGATAATAAAACAATTCAGTACGACAAGAGTGCAAATTTATTTACTTAATTAATATAATAAACCTCGTAAAAATTTATCTCAATTTATAATTCAATTATCATAATATGAGTTATATTCACAATATAACAAGTACATAAATAAGTAGATTAATCGTGTATAAAAATTTATTATTTATTCGTACCCATTAAAATGAAAAAAAAAAACAAATTGTTAAAATAATAATTAAAAGCATACCTACTACTTAACCCAAACAAAAATTTTTATGTAATATTAATCTGTGAACATAGCTTAAATAAAAATAAATGTTTGTAAATAATGTTATCGTAAATGTTTAATTAAATAAAACTCTTACATTTTATATATTATTATATTTAGAAATTGAAATCAAACTAATTTATATCATGAAAACATTTTCTTGCCGAATTTTTTTAACACCGAACTTTTGTTAAAACGAAGCTAAAAATATTATTGTTTTTAATGAATATTTTATTTTATTAAGTCGTGTAACCGGCTATTTTAGATTTTAGTTTGACCTATTTACTGATATTGCTAATAAAGTTGTAAAATCATTTGATTATAACGAACTTTCCCGATGGCACTACAAGACATAATCCATTCAAAGATTTAAAATATTGTTGGACAGCATTTCATGCTACTTTTGTTATGGAAATTTTTCATCACAGTAAATATTAAAAAAAAATTATTTTAAATTTTATATTGAAAATAGCAATCTTCTTGCGGTTTATATTATATTCCTATTATTTTACTTATATTTATTATTTTAGTAATAAAATTTGCCTGTATCGTAATCGTTCGGCCTGTATCGTAATCGTTCGGTAGACCTGTTTTCTTTATTTATTTGTTCATTAACTATAAATGCTTTTTACCTCTAATTACTCTGTATTATTGAAAAATGTTCAAATAATATTATGTCCAAATTTCAGCACCATACGTTATCTGTACTCTGTTTCTAATCGTCGTTCATTCTTATGGCCAAATAACATTGGTATTTGCCACCAAAGTTTCAAAATCGCAAAAATATTAAACATTTAAATGATAACTAATGATTTAAATGATAGAGGAAATTTATAACCCGGCTTCACATAATGAAAACGAAATTTAATTTAGAAAATACACAACAATATAGACAATTACGTAAAAAATAAAAAAAAATTAAAACAAAGTGCGCGACAACATAATATTAAAAAATTAGTTTTATTTATAATTCTTGCTTCCCACTTTATCGTAATATCATGAAAACATAAGTTTCCTTTATTTTTTAAAATTTTGATCGTTGCACTGTGTCGATAGTAGAAATATTCAAAATATCAATATCATTTGGTGCTTATATTCTCACAATATAATTTTTCCTCAAGTATTTACTATTATTTCTTTAATTTTTTTCTAAATGGACCCTATCTACTGCCGAATTATTCAATGACGATAAAGTGGAAATTTTATTTAGGTTTTAATTAATATAAATTAAAGAGTATTGCACTCTACTCTTATAATTGTTATTTTGTGACGCGTTTATTAAAAGAAATTTGCAATTTTTAAATTAATTACGCTTATTAAACCTCGTAACTATCTCTCTTTTAATTTAAATTTTTATTTAACCATATTTGTTATTTTGTTGTCATGTACTCGCATATAGTATACATGGAGCCATTCGAAAATATGTATAACAAAATATGTAATAACGTTTTACTAATTAAGGTCTTTCATTTTCACTAGTTTGGGACTATTTTAGTCCCAGGAATATTTCTAGTCCCCTACATGGTTTCAACAGAATGGAGCAACTTTCTATACATTCAACACATCCTTACCGTTTTTTAAATTAATTATTGATATCCAGGAGAGGTAATATGGCAAAGCTTTTATTGAGTAGTTCTGATTTGGCTAACTCGGAGCTCGGACTTGGCAATAAAACAGATCTTTTGTGAAATTTTTGATAATATTTTGAAAAATTAAATTTTTTTTTAAACAATTTAGAAGGAAATCCAAGTTCAGGCATTTCCCAATTATTTTTCGCCTATCTAATGCAATTTTGTCTGAATTCATAATAGCTGCAAAATCTGTGTTTGTTTGATTAAAAATTTAAGTTAAAATATAATTTATCGTTTCTTATACCGGGTGTTCATTTAAAAGCTTTCGACAAGAAATATCTTGAAAATAACCTGATATTCCCATAATGCTTTATATATTTATTTATTATACTCATTTGTAAATCAGGAGATTTTTATCAGTCTATTAGTTATACCCAAAGGAGCGAAAGCTGATAAAACTCCAGCATGTTTTAAATCATTCAATGTTAAGGATGATAGGCTGATAACAAACATGAAAGCAAGTGGTGGTTATAATTTGAGATTATTTGTTCAAAACTTACTGCTTCATAGTAAGTTAAGGTGTTAAGGTAAACTACCTGTTAGTCTCTGATTAGAAAGTTATTAACTTTCATTTTGCAAATAAAATAACACAAAATGTATGTCCAAATTTCAAATACAAAGATTTCTTCTGGTTTGTGAGAAGGAGCAATATTAGCCAAATAATACTTCAGTTAATTCTTAATAAGCGTGGATATTAAAAAATTTAATAAAATTACAATTTTAATACATTACTCATTTTTCATCTAAATATTATTTATCATGATAATTTGTTATGACTTTTTTAACGATTTGAATTAAAATTTAAATTAATATAATATGATTTTTTAATTGTGCAAATTTTGGTTATTTTCAGGTGGGTAACAATATTAGCATTTGTAATTACATTAGCATTTGAATTTATATTCATAATCTTCCTTTGAGTTTTTTTAGTTTCAAAAAAATTTATGGCATACATAGTAGTACATCTGCTTTTTAGGACCTTTCCCAGACATTGAAACAGTTAATTGTGTTTTTGAAATTTTTTGTTTCATGCTTTATTATCTTTTTTCTTCTAGTGTTTTCGTGACGAGTTCTTTTGTTTTATAATCTTCAAAGAAAGAGGGGTAGATCGAATTTTTAGTTTTTAAGTTTAGTTATTTCTGGACACCCGAACCAGAACAGTGGGTTGAGTAATCGCCTTCCTCGGGGATGTTTATTTAAATCAAACTCGTCGTTGGTAATTATTGTGATTAGTGATTGTAAGTTAATATATCGTAATATCTCCAGGTTAGAAAAGATTTATAATTAGCTAGTTTGGTCAAGTGCATCAACAAGTGTGGGCTTTTTTTATCCATGTCAATTTGAAATTCATCATCACTAGAAGAATTCCTTGGGTGATAAACTGGTTCTTCTCAGTCCATGAATATCGACTTATCGATATAAATATTTCGCTACTGATCAGCAATCCGAAATCACATTAATCATTCGGAAGTAAGATAATTTAACTATTCGACGAATATTTTACATTACATTTTAAACTCCACCTTCAAAATTTTATACTTTATTATAATAACAAATTAACAAAATTGTATTAGAAATGTAGTAGAATTCAAATAATATGATAATAGTTATAAACTTAACAATTTGTCATGCTTTAAAAGCAAATCATTTCTTTTCGATTTAGTGTCTTATGACCTATAAAAATAATTAGCTAGACAGATGTAATGCAATTGTAATTGTTTTTGTTGTTGATTTTAATTGTTGAGTTTAATTGAAAAGTTGAATAATCGATGATGTAAATATTGGACATATTTGGTATTATGTGATACTATTTCATTTGTTTTCATTATATTGTCAGGGCAATATAGAATTAAACTTTAAATATAGCTACCAGATAATTGATTTTTAATTAATTAAAACCTCAACACCTATAAAAGCAAAAGTAAGTCAATATAATAACGTATAAGTAAGACCTGGGTTTAAAGTCTAATTATTGCTCTTAAATTATTATAAATTATTCTTATTTTATTAATTTTTAATTCTTTTCAAAATTTATGGTGACAAATTAGATAGAATATTAAGTGGTAGTTATATAATTATAACAGTCGTTAAAAACTATTTAAAAAAATTTGTGTTTACGTTCATTGTGTAGGGCAGGATGTCACTGACAAAGATATGTATAATATTTCCATGCAATAGAAAGTGACCGAAATATGTTACAATTTCTCTATTCTAAGAAGTATTGTACATTCAGGAATAACTGCAATAAAATATAAAAATAAGTTTTTCAAATAAATTTCATATTTCCAAAATTACATAAAATTTTAAATAATTACTTAATTTTAAAACTTAGGCTTTACCTAAGAAATCCAAACTTTTAAATTAGATTGGTAGATAAACTTGAATTTACTGAAAAGATTTAATCTCATATTATATCTTACTTCTTTTGTTTTTCGTAAATGTATGTATAATACATTTTGTTAATATCGAGAAATTAAAACATATTTCGGTCTTTCTCTATTGTATTAATATATTATAATCTATCTTTGACGGTGAAATCGTGCCATTAATCAAATTTATTTTAATCTAGTTGGTATTTCGTTTTGAAACAAATACAATGGCAAAGAAATTCAAACAAGGTCACTAGTATTTTCTTAAAAGCTATGTGTTCTGTTAATTATTTAGTTTTTAACAGTAAATAAAAATATCTTATCTTATCTTTAGATAGTAAAGAAAAAATCTTTTTAAATGGTTTATGATGGAAAGTAAGAATTAATTTCCCATATTATTTCCCTACGATCGGATGTAAGGTCGGTCACCCGGCATAATATTATAAGTTATGCACATGCATAAAACAAATAGAAAACATAATTATACACTTATATAAATACTCCGAGCATTATAATGTAAGTACCTACAAAAAATTGTTATTCTGATTGCATATTTTTGTATGATGTAGGTAGGTATATTCCTTAGAATATAAAATAGGAAGGAAGTAGCAAATGGACTATAACACATGCATCGAGTACGAGTCAAAAGTCGTGGGTAGAAACTCCGCCCGTTGCACCACGTTTGTAATCGGTGACCTATATTTGTAAATTTTAAAGTTGAATTATGGTGAGTTGCAGTGTTTGTGGGACCTCTAGGATTAAAAAAACTATTAATTGTGGTATAACTTGGCACAAGTAAGTACTTAGAGTTATTTAACTAATTTTATAACAAAAACATTAATTTGTGAGGTTACTGACCATAATCTGCTTGAATCATTGGCGTACATATTACGAAGTAATCCTATATAATTATTTACATTAAACGCCGCTTTTATAATTTATATTTCCAAAAATTTAGATGAGAAAGGCTATTTAGTTGAAAAATATCAAAATTCCGGAATATTGGTCTCCAACTCGATCGTCATGCATGTGTTCAAAACACTTTAGTGACTATGCTACGCCCCTGGCAATTATATCAACCGGCTACCATAGGATACCACGTTGACTCGGCCTTGATATGCATACCTTCCTTCCTTCCTATTTTATATTCTAAGGTATATTCTATACGGAAAGTTTTGTGATTTTGTTATTTCCACAATTCACAAATATATTCAAAATTTTAATGTACAATACATGATTTGAACTAAAGTTTATAATGTAATATTGTATTTATATACTTGATGTATTTTGATCTTAAATAAATTCCACGGTTTTTGTGCAATTATTTTTGTACTACATCAACAAAAAATATAATTATTGTTAATAAATAACAATTAAACCAATATGCTATGTGGCTACCCTTGATTTTTGTCGTAAAAAGTTTTAAATTTTTTAACCAGCCCCTACAGTTCAATATTGATAATATAATAGTAAGATTACCGATACATGTCGTTATATCAATAAAAAATACTACCCATCTGGTAAACTGTGATTTCATTGGTTGTCGTATTTTCATTTCCAAATCCAAATACAAAACTGTCATATCGCTACATTTATAAAAAAAATTATAAAAATTTAAAAAACTTTAATGGACTTAACAGAATTGCAATATGCAACAATATGATTTTGTTAAGATTGGTCAAAAGGTGTAGAATTTTATAAAAACAGACTGTCAATAAAGCGAAAACTGCATAATTAGCTTAAAATGTAAGAATTTGAAATATGTGGACCGACAGCCATGGAAAGCTTCGTATAGAAGTCTAAAACAGAAGTAAGTTTTTTTGTAACCTTCTTACAAGATTTAATAAAACACTAAGATTAATCATGAAGTATTTTTTAGGCAGACTTCATACATCAATTTTAAAAGTCAATGGAATTGCTAAGACTGCAAGAAGATGTCGTCGATGATAAATAATTTGGGACCTATCGGATCGTAGATGCTTGTTACGTTTTATTTCAGCCTTTATGGTTCTTGAGTAGTCATATAATCAGATTTAAAAAAATAACGGATATATACTGCTCAAATGATTTTAGTTTTAAAAAATATTAAAATCTAAACCAAATATACATGGAAGAGTAGATCACTGCAATATAAATATTATATAAATAATAGATTAAACAAACTTTTAGTTACCTTGATCTTCTAGTCCTTTAATTATTTTCCTTAATTAAGTAATCGCATACCGGGTAACCGACCTTACATCCTATCATAGTGAAATTGACATTGAGAAACAAGGACATGGGAAATCGATTTTTTTAAATTCTTGCTTCCCATTATATAAAATAAGAATAAAAAAATGTCAATTTAAAGAGATTATTTTTTGGCGTCTGAAGAGACCCAATAATTGGAATTTTGTTCTTTAATTATTCTAAAGAACTCAATTATAAAAGGAAAAATCTATGTTATAATAAAGTTTATGTTCAAGTTTACGTTCATTGAAACCAAATTTATTTTAATCCGACAAAGTAACAAGTAATTGGTTTTCAAACCATCGGGTTGTTTGAAATTTTTAAAATTTGTTTTTAATGTTAGCCAATTTTCGGCGCTACCCAATTTTTTCTTTGTTTTAAAAGAATATTAATAATATTTTAACATATAAATAATTATTACAATAAATACGAACATAAAGAAATTTTTTTTATCTTTTTGCACCTGGTGAAGCAAGAAATTTTACATTTAATGATCGGTAGGTCCATTTAATGACATTTGTTAACCCATTAATTAAAATTAGGACCGAAATATAAATTCCCATAGACCAGAAACAGTCTCAACGAATTTGAAGTTCCTTAAATATTTTTCTCGTAATGCTAATGTTAATTTCGAATAATAATTTTGCTATAACATTTCATTATTCATTTTCCGATAAAATGGTATACTCATTTCTATTCGAAAAATTCTTTGTTATTGAACTTACAGCTGTGAAAACATAACTTGCGCTTGCTCACATCGGCCAGTAATATATACTATTCTAATACTGATGCTGATAAGTTGGCGAGTGGTCAATCAGCTTACTGCCAAGTAATATCTTCTCACATTTCTCTTCCCCGAGAGTTTGTATTCTCTTGCAGCTAGTGGTAACCTCTCAGTGTTCATTTGCTCCAGGAGTTCATTCCATCTTCTGTTGTATTCTGCGACTTTTTCGAGGAGATTGTATATAACTAATTCCAATCTAATGGCTTCGCTTCTCTTTCTATGCTGTCTTATATATTCCTTAGTAGCTCTCAGAAATCTCATATCGCTGGCGTGTACTATATGCTTTTGTTTTGTTTTTTAAAAATCTGTGTACTGTTCCACAGATGTGTCCTAACATGGTCTTTGTCTATAGATACATCACATCCCAGGTATTTAAAATGTAGCACTTGTTCTAAGTTGTGTTTTTTTGTTTTATACTATTTAGTAATATACTATTCTTAATACTGATGCTCCTAAATAATCGAGTGGTCAATCAGCTTACTGCCAAGCAATATTCAATATACATAATTATACCTGAATTCTACCTTCAGGTTTTTTGTTTATGTATATTTTTAGTTAGTGTTTTTCCCTGCCTTGGTTACACAAATTTAATTCGTAACCAATTAGAATAGGTAGTATCTTAAGTAGTCAATGCAATAAATTTCCATAGTTTATCATATCTATATGATGTGATTTTAATTTCAAAATTATTTCAATGGAAATTTTAACACATTCTTTTTGTAATAATTTTATTGTATAGCATTGTACTCTTAAGTATGGTTTTTATGCCATTTCGTATATTAACCAAGGTCTTAATCTAGACTGCAAATTTAGTATATAATTTCAGAACCAACAAGAATGTTATTGTATTTGCAAATTCGGTTTAATAATGAACACCAAAATTTTAAGTTTTGTGGTGACTTTGTTTCTGGTTATAGAATGTAAATTGCGTAAGTAAAACTATTTTGACAATTAGTAGTACTTGTTAGTTTATTTTAATAAAATTTTTATTACTTCAGCTGATTATATAAACGTATGTATGAGACATGACCCGAATTTAGATGATTGCATTATAAAATCTATATCCTCTTTGATACCCAATTTAAGAAAAGGAATTCCAGATTTACATATTCCCCCAATAGAACCATTTCATATAAAAAATACTTCTTTGAAGACTGATACTGGTGGAGTAAGCATTGACGTTGTTTTAGAAAACTTATTAATTTGGAATGCTTCAAATTTTGAAATTACCCATTTGAAGTACGCACTATAAAGTTTTAAAGTTAACTTATATGAATACAGTACAATTTTAGAACGCATCTTGAAAACGATATATTTGAACTAAAACTGAGAATGCCTCATCTGTTTATCAGTGGAAATTATGAATCCGATACAAAAATTTTGGCGCTTCACATAAAAGGATCGGGTCCTTTCAATGTTAATATCAGTAAGTATATGTGTACACCTTATGTATGCTATGTTTGATTATGATACTGTTTATTTATAGCGGAATATGAGTACTCCGGTATATTGCATGGTAAAAGAATTGTGCTAAACGATGTGGAACATTTCAAATTTGAAAAAATGCATTTCAATATTTCAATTGATACAGCAAAAGTACAGATAGATAATCTTTTTAATGGCAACCACCAGCTAGGAAGAGCAGCAAACGATGCCATTAATGGTAACATTGATGGGTTTTATGAAATCTTAGAACCATTTTTTGAAGACGCCATTGAAGAACATATTACAGAACTTGCCAACAAAATTACACTTGCATTTGAATACAAAGAACTATTTCCTCTATAATTTTAAATTTTAGTGCTAAATTATAAATTCAAATTACCATTCGTTATTTGAGATTAACTGTATGTAGAAAAATAAATTTATGATGCAAATAGTCTTGCAATAAAATATTCTGTTCATGAGTTTTGATGAATTACTTCATTTACTATAGTATATTAAAAGCTGTCTCCTTCGGCAATGCATTGACTGGCATCATGCTAGATAGACCGAAATGGTTCAAGTTGTCTATTATTGAATATAACACAAACCATAAATAACTAAAATCACTGGTGCTTATACAACTGGTAATTATACCCTTTGAAATAACTTGGAATAGTTTAAAATAATATTAATTTTAATCATGAATATTAGTATTTTCCATTGATTGATATAGCTTGGTAGAGAGCTTGACTACCAATGCAAAATTACTGATGGTAAAATAATATATAGCAAAATGTAAAAATTAATATTGTAAACAACCACATTCAATTCCCTAATCTGGTGTGGACAATCTTAAGATCCAATGGGTATATATCACAAAAACGATAATTGGACATGGTTGGAATTACTTAGAAGTAAGCACTTGGAATTCATGGAAATCTCTGCATTTATTTTGAAATTGCTGAAATTCCTAGGAAATCACTGGAATTTCGATTTTTTTTATACACAAATTATTTATTTGAATATTTTCCCTTCATAAAAATGTAATTGCCTAAAGTACGTTTCTTTTTCGTTAAACTTAAGTTTTCCATACTTAACCTTAGCGCTGAAAAGAGGTGTGCGAGAGAGAATAGATCTGATATCCAACCATAAGTAATTAATTCCTTATACTACTCGTATATCAACTCTACGTATATCTAAATATTGTCGTCATTTTGTTATTGTAGAGGGTTGTAGACAGTTTTAACATTTTAATTGCAAAACCGTGTTATGTAAAAAAAGCATTATGTTTTGTTAATTCATTTTATTTGAATTTGTTAATTGTGCGCAAAATTGTTCAAAAAAACTCTGATATTCGAGAGAAATCGAGTTTTCAATAATGTCTTTTCGTATTTATTTTAATAATGCGATACTAAGGTATTTCAATTAAAAATTTTAACTCGTTTTCTAATTTGCCCACTAGGATAAGAGGATTTTAAAGTATTGCCAATTTTAGGATTTGATAAAGCTATTAAGAAGTTATATGTATAAAGAAAGCGTAAATATGATATTCGATTTGGACAAATTATGAACGGATTTATATAATTAAGAATATGTTTCTAAAACTAAAAATTTTAAAAACCACCACATTTTTTGATAAGCTTAAGATAAGACTTATCAATTTTATTTCAAAGGTGTGCACAGTGCGGAAATTATTTGAAGTAGTGTGGGTTGCATTTAAGAAGGAGTACATAAATATCATGAACAAAGGTTTTGATTATTTAATTATTCAAAATCATGAAGAAATGATCTGATTAATAATGAAAGCTAAATCCTAAACTATCTAAAAATCATCTAAAATGTAGATTTTAAGGAGGAAAACATTTTAAATGTTCCAAAAAGTCGATTTTCCGATCATAGTCGTAGAACCGAATTATAGGTATTTTTATTGATTCAGTTGTGATCTTTATCCTTTTATATAGGTACCTATAGGTTGTACCGATTAATGGTACCTAATTTAATGTAATTTAATGTAAGCATTTCTTGTAATACTTTCCCAGTTATCAAGTCGAAGCCAGTTGCTTTTTTAGGATTTATCTAATGTAGAACCACTCGTTTAACCTCCGTACTTTAAAGCCTTTTATTAAGGCAATATTATGCCTAATTTTCTGGTGTTCTTTTGGGGATTTTGGACACGATTTATTGAAGTGCGCTTCATTTTGTTCAGGTGTTTCGATTCAACGGAAAATGAATCTTCAAATAACGTGCGCGTACTGCACGGTATCGACTGAATATACCGTCCTGCGCGAATGGCACTGCAGGTGGCCAACGGGGAAAGGGTGAGTGAACGAGACGACACATGTATTCCGTCCAGCCATGGGTCGAGAGAACATTCGGTGAACTTATCCACTATCTGACTCAAGCCCTGACCGGCCATGGTTGCTATAATAAATCAACATCTCATCAAACTTCCTGGATTAGGCTACAGCCTGTTCCGGCTTTCAGCATTCCTCGGACGCCCGACGTCTCTTTCCCCTTAGGATGGTATCCCATTATCAGTTTTACCGGTCTTCTATTGTCCATCCTGTCTATAAGTTCACACCATGGTTGTCGGTATATCCTAAAAGTGTCCATCAGTGATTCTATCGCGAGATCGTGTCATATTTCTTCACTTCGTACTCTGTAAGCTCTAGTACAACCCTTTGTAGCTCTAAGGAATTGCATCTCTGCAGCTTGAATTCTGCTTTAGTATTTTTTTCCGACAACCCATGTTTCGCATCCGTATGTCAATTTTGTACAATTTTAGGCGAGTATCCTTTGTGGTTTTATTCTTCAAATATTTGTAAATTGTGCCGCATGTAGCTCTAAATCTATTCAGTTTATTTTCTATATCCTTGCTTCTCTCGTAGGTAACGTCACAGCCTAGCAAGTTGAAATGTAGGACTTGTTCAGTTATAGTGCTGTCTATGACAATATTTCTCCTTATTGGGTCTTTTCCGACGAAAGCCATCGTTTTTGATTTTCTTCTTAATAACTTAAAATTATAATCCGAACATAGGAGATGTAGTTTGTGAACCGCTATTTGGAGATCGTTTTTTGTTTCTTGGAACACCACTTGGTCAGCAGCATAGAGCATTATCTCGAGTTTCTCGTTGTTGTTAACTTGAATTCCCTTTCTGTGTTCATATATCTAGCGTCGTATCAAATCATCCAAGTATATATTGAAGAGCGTTGGGGACACACCTCATCCCTGTCTATGGCCTTGATTGGTTTGTATTTCTTCAGTGAGTCCCTCCCCAAGTTGGAGTAGCATTGATGTTCTATTGTTTAAAGCTTTGATGTTGTTTATGAGATGTTGTGGATATCCTCTCTTTTCCATAATGTCCCAAAGCTTTTCTCTAATCACTCTATCGAAAGCTTTCACAAAGTCAACGAAGGCCATATGTATTATGTATCTCTCTGTTGTATTCGCGGTGCTTTTCAACTATTTGTTGAATTATCTATACATGTGCGTCCCATTCTAAAGCCTGATTGTTCCTCCAATATTGTCGAATTGAGGAATATATCTTATAGCCCGAGTTAACAATGCTTATGCCTCGGTAATTTTCACAGCTGGTTCTGTCACCTTTCTTGAAGAGAGAAATCACTGTCGTCTTCAGCCACTCATTCGGAATTTCTGCTTTTTTCCAGTACATATTCATGCAGTGCAGCAGTCGTAGTTGCATAAAGGAACCTGCATATTTAAACAGTTCTGAATTTAAGCCATCCTAGCCTGTTGCTTTATGGTTTTTCAGTTTTCTTAGACCTTCTTCTGGTTCATTGTAATCTATGGGAACTACTTTGTCATTGTATAGGGGAACTCTTCTTCATTTTATTTGTATATTTGCAATCTGCCAGAGTCTATTGTAGTGTTCAATGAACTCTTCATATTTATGCAGTTGAGTCTTGCATTGTCTCGTTTGTCTTTATTTAACATTTTCATGACTTTATATGCGAATTCATTTCTTCCATGTAAATCATTTTCGACCTGATAAAGTTATCCCATGATTTCTGCATATATCTTTGGCTTGGTTTCTGGTCGTCTTGTATTTTGCCTTATTCTGTTCTGTTGGGTTATCTTGTGTCTCTAATTTTTCTCCTTTACGGCTTCTACAATTTCTTCACTCCATACTTTCATACTGTATTTTCGTTGTATATGTTTTTTTTTGTGTAGAGGGCCTCCATTGCTGCTCTTCTAATTATATTCCAGATATTATTCCATTCGATCTCCATGTCATCACTTGTGGTGTATTCTTGTCCGATAGTTTGTATTCTGTTTTGATATAGGTTTAATATGCTCCAGTCTTGTATAAGATCCACCCTGAACGGGCTTGGCCCCAGCTGTTTTTCCTGTTTGTTGTATTTTTCTTCTATTTCTCGTATAAGATTATATTTGAAACGACCAACAACTCTTGTTAGCCCTGACCCTGCCTTCCACAGGGGTTGTTACCCGGTCTCCAGGGTTGTTCAGGTTGCCGGGGTTCACCACGTCGAGGCGAGAGTCGGAATTGAGCAGGAGAGGCTTTATGGAGCTATCTGGATACGTTCCATATTTTACGCTTCTCTGCCCCTTGGAACCCCGCTACAATAAATATTTGTATAAATTTAGAAAGTTAACCAGTCTCCCTTGTAGATATTTCTGGGGACGATGATGACGCGAACTAATCGATTTTTCATTGCGCTAGATGGAGAGACATCCGAAAAGCTCAGCGTATTGGTACCCTAACCCCGGATTCTGTTGTACACGAGATGCTCCAAGGGGAAGAAGAGTGGAACAAAATTACGATCGGGTTGACCGGCATTATGGTCGGACATAATATTTTATCTTAAGAAAATTTTTGAATTGTTTGATATTATTGCATATAGAAATCTATTAGATCGGCTGTTTTTTCTTGATCGCTGGGCCAATATGTGGGTTGTCCCGATGATAGACTTGATATTCCATTATGCACCATTGTTGCGTATAGTTCTCTACCTTTAGTGGTTGTGCATCTTGCTCTGCAATGTGTGTGCTTGGCATTTAAAACACCTACAGAAATAAATCTATTCCCGAGGGTATTAAAACAGTGACCATATATTGTTGTCGTTTATTATTGTGTTTAGGGAGACAGTAGATTGCCGAGACGACCAAAATACATAAGCAATTTTCTACAGCTATACTGGTGGATTGGAGATAATCTTGCTGATATTTTTCGAGTTCGTTGTGTTTGATATTGTTCTAGACTATTTCTACCGCCGGCGCCGCGCCGCGAGCTTTGCCATCCGGATGTTGGGTGTTGTATATTACATAATTGGGAATTTATAAATGACTTTTTGCTGTAAAATGAGTTTCAGAAATTAACATTATATCTATTTTTATTGTATCGATGAATAATTTTAGTTCTTGTACATGTTGGCACAAACTGTTGCCGTTCCATATCGCAATCTTGAGTAATTCTGCTTTTAGAAAATTAAAAAATTCAGATTTACTATAGCTACTAATCTAATTTGTTATTTCTTTAAATGAGAAATAACTCTGCATTCGTTGGTTCATTCAAATTTTTGTACTTCCTCAGTTAAATCTCATTGGAAATTATTCAGTTCACATGACATTTCTATCCCTTCTTTTAACAGGAAATGGGCCTTTCGAAATTAATATCAGTAAGTACTACCTGCTGTTTAAGATAATTCTTTTATGTAGTTGCATTTTTTTTATTGATTTTTAGCGGAAGTTAGGTAAGGTAAGGTAATATATTGGTAAAAAATGGTGTGAAACATTTGGAATTTGAAAAATTTAAGTTAAAAATTACTATTGGAGACTCTAAAGTTAATCTAGAAAATCTAACCATCGGCGATAATCTTTTAGGAAAACCAACAAACGATGTAATTAATGAAAATGTGGATATGTTTTACGATAATATCAAGGATAAAGTCGAAAAGGACATCGAAGAAATATTTTTAAGGAGTGCCAACGAAGTCACAGCAGCATTTGAGTACGATGAACTATTTCCTAAATAATTATTAATTTTTGTTGTAAAATTAGCCTCCATATTAAATGGAGTAGTGAAGCGTCTCTTACAGCCTCTCCTACTCAATTCCTACTCGCACCTCCAAGCTGGTGGTCCCTGGTAACCTGCGGAGGATTCTCAGAGATCGGGTAACCAACCCCGATGGATGGGAAGAATCTACAAGGCGAACGCGAGAGGGAGATTTCCTTCGGGTTATGCAATGGGCTAGTAACTCATTCATGTAAAACATTAATATACTTACAGAACCCAAAGAAGCCTCGGAACTAGGACGGATATAAGGTTGACGACATATGCAAGAAGAAAGAACAAACGAGTTTGGATTAATGATACGATAAAGGTGGCTACATGGAATGTGAGAGGACTGGCAAAAAAAGAAGTCAAGCTATAGAAAAATTTGAAAGAAATGCAAATAAACTTTGCAGCTATTACAGAAACAAAAAAGAAAGACAGAGGAATAAAATATAGTGCAGATTATATAATGATATACAGTGGAGTACGAAAGGAAGAAAGAGCTAGTAAAGGAATTGCGCTATATACTGCGATGTTCTAAAGCGTAAAATGTTTCGTAATAGAAAAAAAACTTAAATAGTTACCTTTTGAACATCCATCACTTGTTGTAAAGCTTGCGATTCTTTTAATTATTTTATGTTGAAAAATTAAGCAAGTTATTTAAATCAAATGTAATTTAATCAGTTATAAAACGAAATTTCAAAATATTACAGAAAGGCACAGTTTGATCAAGTTGTAATTTTTAAATTTTATAATAGTTAACTGAGATGTTTTTAATCTTAAGCCGCATGACATCGGCTCACCAAATAAGTCAAATACACCGAATCTGGAATTTTCCTCTTATTTATCGAGTAATTGTTTCAACTTCTAGATAAAGTTCCAAATTTGATGGCAAAATATACAAATTATAAATAATCAATTTTATCGTAGTTTCACTGATCGTAAAATTAATCGTTTTTGCTTTTTAAAAGTTCTCACCCTATTTGTTTTTGAAGTCTTCTTAAAATTATGTTGCTTGTTTCTTAATTTTCTTTTTATGTTTTCACCTGCTGTGGTGAATAAATTTAGTATTCTTCTTCTTCTTATCAATTTGCACAAAACACTCTTACTCTGAGTTTGTAATCTCAGGTAAGTAATTATTATAATCATAGAATTTATCAATTTTATTTAAATTTTTAATTTTATTTATCAATCTTAATTAAATTTTAATATTATTTAAATTTGCGACTCTGGGCTTTAAATTTCGATCTCTTCGAAACAACGGCCTTGCCCAGAATGAATTACTTTTAAAATTTTCTCTCCCTCCTTCATTTTTGTTAGTTAGCAAATTTTTAACGTTAGAACAAGTATATAAGGTATACTTGATGGAAGAAGATAGTGTGAGATTCCTGTACCAGAGTAGACTAAACAGAAAGTTAGAATCCATTGCAACGAAAGAAAATATTAATGAAGAATGGCAGATTCTTAGGGAAATAGTTAAAGAAGCGGTAAACGAAGCATTGGGAAAGAAGAAGCGCTATAGAAAAAGGAAAGGCTTAAGAATATGGTCAGATGAATTGGAAGAGGCAATAAGAGCAAAACAGATCGCTTACAAGAGATATATTAACTATCCAACTATGGAAAACATCGAGGAATACAAACAAAAAAGAAATATAACCAAATCTCTAACAAGAAGAGCACATGCAGAATCCTGGGAACGCTTCATTAGTAATATCGAGAATGATGTACATGGAAGGCAGGTACTGGCGTATAAGGTGATGAAGACTTTAAATAAACAAGAAAATGAAAAAGTTCAAATAAATAATATAGAAGAAAAAGACTGGATAAACCACTATAAACAGCTATGGTTTAAAAAAGACGCAGAGGAAACACATGCACAAAAAGAGGACATAAAAGGACTGGATGACATTGACATGAACGAACTGACGATGTCTTTACAAACCACCAAAAATCGAAAAGCAACTGGGATGGATGGGGTGAATGCAGAATTATGGAAATATTGCTGCACTCTACTGCATTTAAGACTTTCACACCTCTATAATATGTGCTGGAAAGAAAAAAAATACCAGAAGACTGGAAAAAAGCTCAAGTTATTTCATTGTTTAAGAAAGGAAATAAAAATGATTGTCATAACTATAGAGGTATTAGCTTGTTGGACTCTGCTTACAAAATTTATACTTGAATACTGAAGAATAGAATTAAGAACATTACAGACAACATAATAGGTGAAGAACAAATGGGCTTCAGAGGGGGAAGATCAACAATAGATGGGATATTTACATTACAACAGTTGATTGAGAAACGCAGAGAATTTAATAAAGAAACACATAGTATATCTTTTCTGGATTTTGAAAAAGCGTTTGACAATGTGAATAGAACCCTCCTCTGGAAGATAATGGAGAGAAGAGGCTTTCCTAAACATCTCATTAATGCAATTAAGAGTCTATACATGGATACCCGAATAGTTTTAGATATAGGAAGAAAAATAACAGACGAAATAGAAACGAACAAGGGTTTAAGACAAGGCTGCTGTATATCTCCAATCCTCTTTAATATATACATTGACGAAATAATACGCAAATGGAAAGAGAATTATGACGAAGGAATTGCGCTGGATAAGAGTACAATATTTAATTGTATTTTATATGCTGACGATGCAGTAATAATTGCTGAAACAGAGGACAAGCTGCAAAAGGGTATACATATACTTTCAAAAATTTGTCAAGAATATGAAATGAAGATTACGGCCGAAAAAACAAAAACAATGGATTTTATTGGCACATCACCAACAAGAACCAAAATAGTCATTAATGGAAAAATATTAGAACAAGTTAAAAACTTTAAATATCTAGGATATGATTTGACATACGACTATAGCAACGATATCGAGAAAAAATTAAATAAATTTACCAGTATATGTGGAACGATAAGCAGAAATCTAAGAAATAAAACAAGAAAAGAAACCCAACTAAAGTTCTATAAGACGATTGCAGTGCCAACGGTTACATATGGAAGTGAAGTATGGACCACAACAAAGAAACAAGAAAGCCGGATCCAATCACAGGAAATGAAATTTCTCAGAAAAGTGAAGGGTTGCAGCAGAATGGATAGGCTGAGAAATGAAGACATAAGAAATGAACTGGATGTATATAATCTAAATCAAAAGATAAAAGACTACAGAAGAAGTTGGAAAGAACATGTTCACCGAATGAATAATGATAGATTACCAGTAAAGGTTATGCATTATAAATGTTTAGGAAAGAGAAATGTAGGTCGTCCAAGAAAGCGTTGGGTTCCGTAACAGGCAAAGTTGCCTAATACTTGTAGCGAAGAAGAAGAAGAAAAAATTAGCCAACTAGTAGTAGATACAACTGCTCCGAATGGCCCTTAGTTTTTTATTTAATTAATTTTGTTTAAGAATGCGCGGAATGGAGGTTTTTAGGGGAAATTTTGGATAAGATGTCGTTCGAGAGAGATAATGTCGAACAGACGCGGTTTTGTTAGCTGTTAAAAGTTTCGGGATACAAATGGAAATAAAATTTAGAAATCATTATGAAAATTGGTTTTATTAAATAATTATTTATACAGTGAATTGAATATTAAAATTTTCGGTGTTTGGAAGATTTAAAGAAATTATAGAATATTTTGCAGTGACAAAATTTTAGTTGATAAGAAAATTTGCTACGGACGCGACGCGATAAAAAGTATCTATCATATTTATTTAGATTTTTATGGAAGTTTTGAATTTATTGAAAAGGAAAATTGAATACTTAATAATTTAAAGAGGTGAGGACAAAGTGAGTACTATGAGCTGAATAAAATGCCAGTGTATTCCTTCGCAAGTAACGATTTTCTGAATTGAAGATTCCTGAAATTTGAGAAAACACGTTCAAGATGAACTTGAACTTTGTGGTTTTAGATCCAAGACCTTTCGGTCTTTTATATTTATTGGCCCGGCGTAATCGATGCCGATGTGCCGGAAAGGAATTGATTTTCAGCGCGAGTCGCAGATTAGTTTCCCATAATCGGCTTTGTAATTGAAGAAAATAATTTAAAACATTTTACACACTTGTGAACTACTGATTTGACTAAGTTCCTTCCAGATGTAATTCTAAATGTATCACGTAAGGTAGCTAAAGAAGCTGCTAACCGTGTAACGTGTTAAAATTAGCTTTGACCGTTTTAGTTCTTTTTCAAGCTACGCCGCAGGATCGCTTTAGTTTTTGAAAATGTGTGTGGTTTTGATAAGCGCCATTACACGGAAATTTCGCAAGGAATGGACGTGTAATCTTGGTGTTTGTACATTTTTAGCTTCTATTTGTTTTAATTTAATTTAATTTTGCCGGATTAACGGGTAAATATAGTATTTTCTTAAAAATTAATTTGTTTAACAAATTATTTTTAGCACCCAGGTTACTGGTAGTTCGTTATAATAATTATTCGTATTTGGTTTCTTATCAATTCATATTTTTGTCGTCGTAAAATGGAGGTTTATCCAGTTTGGAAATCTTTTCTTGTTCACCATATGGATACCGCTTTACGATGACGATGTTTTAATCTATCACCTGTAGGAAGATTTGGGGTTGATGAAATTTTTAATATTACGTTGGTGCGAAGAATGGTCTATTTTACCCTTTTGGATTTTGATCCCCGATGGTTGTTTTTCTGTTCACAAGAGGATGTTTCCTTGTGAAGTGTTTATACCGGATGGGTCAAAATATCATTTCAAGTTGGAGAACCAAACTTTGCAGATTTTCCTATTTTTACCATCTTTATATTTTGAGATGTCAAACCTTAACTTTCAAGCAGATGATTAGATTTGAAGATGCTTCCGTGAAGATAAATTGATTTGCAGTCACACTTATGCGTTTGATGAGTCTTGGAACTGGCAGGCATGTTGATTTTTTAATGAGTATTTTGTGCTCTCTATTTTGCAGACTTTCATTCCTGGATGGTAGACCAATTGAATGATGAAGTAATGTTGTTGATTTCGAAGGGTCCTGACGGAGGAAATATACTTCCAGAGTCGCGAAATTGATGGTACTGCATTCAGGGTAAGTCTGATAGAGATGCATATACACTAATCTTTGCTGGAGCGTAGCTTCGTTTTTGTTAAGTTATCCTCTTCAAGGATACTCAACTGTTCTTTTTTGACTGAGTTAACCCTTCAGGTAGATGTCAGTTCTTCAAATTTTCAATTTTTTATTTTTGTTTCCTAGTACGTAGTCCTCAATTACGTGCTAGTTTACTTGCTTATTATGTGTGAGTTTTATGTTTTACTCTTAATTTAGTGAATTAATTAAACATGTCGACTTCAACTATTTTTCTATCTTTGTTTATACAATAAATCGACTCTTCACTACTTCTTAGTTTTATTTGTATCAACTGGCGTCCACTTTAACATCATTATTTCCATTCGGCTGACATGAGATCTGAGTATGAAAAGGACTAATGGAACCGAATCCACGATGTTTTCCGAAATACCATACGCTCTCGAGAACTGCGTTTTAGGTAACACGGCCAGCTAACAAAACTTGAGCAGTTTGCGGTACAATTGCCATAAGTGTATCCATTTGAATTATATCCATTTCAATTTAAGTTTTCGTACCAATATAATTTTCCAAAAAACTTTGGAGACTTTATACAGGTAAACTCTCCACAAGCAGGGCCAGTGGTAAGCAACGTATTACATTTTCTTGCTTTCAAGTTCCCATTTCCACAACTACAAATATAAAATTAGAAAAACTCAAAGATAAAAATTACAATTTTTAAATACAAACTTATAAAATTTAAATAAAATTAAATTTTGAAGTCCAGAAAACAATGACGCAGGGATTTTTTTTCTTGGTTTTAATAATAGACACATTTGTTATTCAGCAGTAATAAGTTAATATAACTTTTGTTATTTTTTTTTGTTTATTTTCAAATATTTAGTTCTGGTGCCTGGTATAATAATTTACAAGGTAGGATATCTAAATAGTTCTCCGTATGACGTAGGCGCAGTTGCTGACGTCATTGGTGACTTGTTACTGTATTTAAATTTTATTTATTTTATATTATATTGAAAATAAAATTAAAAACTTTGATTATATCGAAAATTGTGTCATAATTTTCAAAAATCCGAAATCATCATGAAAAGTGAGACTATTATTTTATTATATCGAAAGTAGTATGTAGATAAAATTTATAGTTATATTACTAAAAGCAATAGTATTATGGATAAATCTTTCACTTACAATTTTAATTATTATTTAAATTATTGTTATTTACAACTTAATTACATTTATTTAATATTCCGTTGAAAATAAAATTAAAAATTTTGATAATTTTAGTAATTCTCTTTTCATTTATTATACGTTCCTGTATAATATGATTTTCACTTTGATCAGGTATGACGTCACTGTACGAATTTGAAGTATTTAGCGCACTTAGATATTCTACCTGATTATACCATTGTTCTGTTTTTGATTTGTGTTTCGGTTCAAATCCACCACGTGGTGGATGTCATGCCATGTCAATGTTCAAATATGTTTACTTTTTGGATAGATACAAAAACATTTCATTAAATAACATAATTGGCATAATTTTAATTCAATTAAAAAAACATACATACAATAAAAGTGTGGAAGAAAAAATGAATAATTTTCAATAAATTTATATAATCTAAACAAAATAAGTTACTCATTTTTATTTTTATTACTTCCTTGTATTACGGAGTAAAAATATCTGATATGGCCATGCAAATGACTTCCTTGTACGCTATTATTTCGGGAAAAGTGGACAAAAACTTCTGTCAAAATCTGAAAAAGTCTCTTTTGGTACCGACAATCGCAAAAATATGAGGTGCAATATTTCAACTTTGATAATTTTCAATTCGCTCATTGTTTTAATTTTTTAGTGACTTTTATTAAGTTTAAAAAAATATAAAAATAGGTATCATACAAAATATTGAGGTGTTAAGCGGTGAATCCGGTTAATACCACACACTTACCTCTTTTACGTTCTCGTAAAGTTTCTTTTAGTTGCCCCGGCTAGTCGTTGGCGATCACTATGGCCCTAAAGCCCAGATGACGTACCTACTAGGGAATTTGATCAATAGGGTAGTTTTCCGTTTCCTTCCTCATAGCCCGCAGATTCACAATTAACAATCAAAATTAAATTAGAAATTTTTTTAAATCAACCGTTGGTTTTACTTTCATTGTGAGCTAACTATTACTGAAAGAGAACTCAAAGAGATTCACTACTGGGAGGTTTCGTGATCTCTAGCTGTTAGGCGAACCAGTGCCTTCAAAAAAAAGGATAGGTCAATCTCATCAAGGGAAAAGATCATTACAATATGCATTATGTAACCTGAATACCTTCAGGTTTTTTATTTATGGACTAGCTTGTAAATTGCTCGGTCTTAACCATACAAATTTAATTTGTAACCAATGAGAATAGGTAGCATATTTCGAAAAAATATGAAAATAGACAGAAAACAAGAATACGTCGGTTTCACATTGATTTAACCCGTAATGCCAATTGTTATACCCGACTTAAAATGAATTAACCCATATTATGATGTAATTTTAAGTTCTAAATTATTCCAATGGAAATTTAGCATTCTTTTTGTATAAATTCTATTGTATATGTATATGGTTTTTATGCCATTTGGTTTATTAACCAAGGTCTTAATCTGTTAGTATATAATTTCAAAACCAACAAGAATGTTATTTCATTTGCAAACAATTCGGTTTAATAATGAACACCAAAATTTTAAGTTTTATGGTGACTTTGTTTCTGGTTATAGAATGTAAAATACGTAAGTAAACTATTTTGACTACTACTTATATTTTAATAAAATTTATATTACGACTTAAGCTGATTATATCCACCTATGTATGAGGCATGACCCGAATTTAGATGACTGCATTGTAAAATCTATATACTCTTTGCTACCAAAATTAAGAATTGGAATTCCAGAATTACATATTCCCGCATTAGAACCATTTCATATAAAAAATACTACTTTGAAGACTGGTGCTGGTGGAGTAAGCATTAATGCTATTCTGGAAAACACATTAGTATGGAATGCTTCAATGTTTGAAATTACTTATTTTAAGTAGGCACTATTAAGTTTTAAAGTTAACTTACCGATATTATGTAAATAATAAAAATTTTAGAGCACATCTAGAGAAAGATACTCTAGAAGTTAAACTGAGAATACCTCAGATGTCTCTCAGTGGAAATTTTGAATCCGATACTAAAATTTTGGCTCTCCATATAAAAGGAGAGGGACCTTTTACTGTTAATATCAGTAAGTATGTGTATACCTTATTTTCTTTTTGATTATGATACTGTTGATTTATAGCGGAATATGATTTCTCCGGTATAATGCATGGTAAAAGAATTGTACTAAACGATGTGGAACATTTTCAATTTGAAAAAATGCATTTCGATATTACGATTGGCAAGGCAAAAGTACAGCTAGACAATCTTTTTAATGGCAACCATCAGTTAGGAAAAGCAACAAACGAAGCCATTAATGGTAACATTGATGGGTTTTATGAAATCTTACAACCTCTTTTTGAAGAAGCTATTGAGGAACATATTACAGAACTTGCCAACAAAATTACACTTGCATTTGAATACAAAGAACTATTTCCTCTTTAATTTTAAATATTAATGCTAAATAATAAATTCAGATTAATTAAATGTTCAGATTAATTAAATACAATTGTAATAAAATATTTTGTTTGAGTTTTTTGATGATTTGCGTTATTTACTATAATATATTAAAGGCTGTCTTCTTCGGCAATAGATTGACTGGCATCATCTGTAAATAGATCGGCAAGGTTCAAGTTGTCTATTAATGGTTATATAATCGCCGAAACGCAACAAAATATTTGTACCATAACAAAAGGCCTTGGAATAACTTAGAATAGTTTACAATAATGTTAACTGTAATCAAGGATATTCAGTTTGTTTTTGGTCGATGTGGTAGAATTGATTAATCATTATAAAGAAATTAGTAGTTTTGTCTAATTCTACTTTATTGGTGGATACATACAGTAGCGGCAATATGAAACGCACGGTCTTAAAAATTTAAATAATTAGGTAGTATTTTTTTCACATATATCGCATTAATTTGGAACTAATACTTAGTATGTTTCTTAATAATTGACTAACAATAATTTATACAAAAATTACAAATTCGATAATATAATATATATAATCACTTATATTCACCCTTGCAATAAATAGGACGTTTTTCAGGTATAGTAGTTCTCACGGAACTTTAGACCTCGTCATAATAAGCTGAATGTAGCATACACAACTGATTATGTGCATTGACAAATGCAAATCATATGTATGACAAGGATAGAAATAAAATATTTTGTCATCTTCACGCGATGTAATGTCGACATACGTTAGAAATATTGGAATTTGAAGCATTGTAAGTTAGAAAAAGACAGAAAATCAGTAGTACAACATAAATACACATACTGCTTAATTAAAATTTACATTGATTTGACTTTGATTAGCAAAATGTCACGATAAGGTTATAAACAATTTTAACCTCCTATTCAGTGGCGGGCTCGTCCTATTGTTTGCAGGTTGCACAATCGCCAAAAATTACGCCATAGGAGTAATATTTAATTTAATTGTGTGTACAATACTTGATCGGCAAACGATGAAGTTATTTTGAGATACTAAAAAATCCCTATCTAACATTTTAGGAGAATAATAAATAGGAAAAACTTCAATCCCACATATCTAAAGCATAAGCCGACACTGCTCCAATTAATGTATAGTTTTAGGTTAGACTATGACAGCGGTTTAAATTTACCGCTTCTATTTTACTTCACAAAAATTTATGTTTACGAACATACATTTGACTAGTGATTCTCATCTTAGTTCGTATGGTTTAGAATTATGACGAGGTCTAAAGTTCCGTGAGAACTACTATATACATATTTTTGCTCATCTATAAAAACAAAATATTCAGTTAAACAAAAAAAATTATTTTAATAAAAATTATGTTGGACATTGTTTATTAATCATCTATTGTTGTATTAAAACTTGATAGACCTCGTTGTGACTTTTTGGTAGCCTGCCTGCAGACGGCGATGCTTTGACTGCACTAACTTTTTCAGGAAGTCATCCCTTAAATTGCTGTCCCACGTACATTTTTATTATTGTCTACAAACTTTTAATTTGAATCAAAAGTGGCATATACTTGGCCTATTAATTATTTAAATTTCATTATGAATAAAATAATTATTCATCTGAAACAAATGAAGAGCAATCAATTGGATTTGTTGAGTTGTTCGGTTTCTGGTTATAAGCGTATATTAGCGGTTTATGGTCTGTACTTACATAAAATTGCCTTGCTTCGAGCATGTGCCTGAAGTGCTTGACGTCTTGATATATCGCCAACAGCTCTCGATCATACGTACTGTATTTACTTTCCCAAAGGTTGAAGAATATTATCGACTTTCTGGTGAAGAACGGAACCGATGAATGTGTTCGAAGCGTCGCAGATAAGTGATAACGGTGCTTTTATCGACGGGTGCGCCAACAAGGAAGCGTTTGCCAAATCGTCCTTACATTGCCGAAATGCTTTCAGCTGTAGTAAACCTCGACCACCCCTTTCAATTTAACATAATGCAAAACTATAATATTAAAAATAATTTAATTTAGTATTAAAATTCCCAGTGATCGAGGAGCAACATTTTTCTATTTGGATGACTTAATAGTTCATAATCACTTAAATTGTTTATTAACGAAATAGTAACACGAAAATTCAATTTAAAACTTGGTCATTTCAAATTATAAAATAACGTTCAAGTGGAAAGATGCGACTTTACGACACTTAGAAACTCATAAATACCCAAAAGTATGTGCTAAGTATACCTCTTACCAGTAAATGCAGACTTCAAGTACCAATTTAAGCTACAAAATATTTTAATATTTATCCCATAGGATAAACATTTTAATTAAAGTATCGAATTAGGTTAATGAACTTCCACCAAAAAATCGGAAGACAAAGACACGATTCGACATAAATACGGAAGCATTTCTTGATGAGGAAGCTCTTCGCTCCCGAATTTTTAACAAGAAGTACCTACCGCGTTACGGTCGGTTGAAATTCTGATATAAAATTTTTAATCATTATTCTGTGATATTTCCAATTAAACCTTAAATTTAAACTTCATAAATTCGCGATAATTAAAAAGTGTAGTTCACCGTTCCCGAAATAAGCTTGAATACTGCAAAACAATTTAAATTGGTAAGAGAATTTTTATTGTATTTTATTTGTATGTTATTTTCTTAGGCAAATAATTGTCGCCAAAATTAATCCCCTCTCTTATATTGAATGTAATGTTTTTTTTTAATTAGCAATAAATTTAAACTCAAATCTTTTCCTGTTTAATTTTTGGGATTGCCAAAGTAATCGTTTATCTCAACCCTACGCTTCCATAGTGCAACTTACCAAATCAACAACAATAAACGGGCTCGTCTATCCCCGTTCATAACAAATAGACGTAGTAGCAGCGGCAACGGTACCAGTTCGCAAAAATCTACGAACCTACAGGTTACCACACAGCGGTGATTCATTCCAAATGATTTTCGTATTATCGTTCTTTTTATTACCATGGATTAATTCTTGAAGCACTCTTTGGTTGTTAACTGCATGGGGTATACAACGTCAGTAGAAATTAATCATAGCCACACTTTTGGTAATGCAAAGTTGCTGATGATTTCTACCTTTTCGGGAAGAGGTTGGATTCCTTTTGCGGAAACTTGATGTCCTAGGAATTTTACTTCTGTTTCGCCGAACTTACACTTTGCTACGTTGATGCGCAAACCATATTCACGTAGCCTTTTAAATACCGTTTGAAGATGTTCAAGATGTTTTTCGATGGCTGCAGACGAGACGATGATGTCGTCTATGTATAAGAAAACGTATTCGAGATCTGCTAAGGTTTCTGTTATGTATCGTTGGAATGTTTGAACTGCATTTTTTAAACCAAAGGTCATAAACATGAATTCGAAGAGACCGAATGGTGTTGTTATTGCAGTCTTGGGTATATCTTCGGGATGTATAGGAATCTGGTGAAAAGTACGAATCAAATTTAATCTATGGTCGAAAATATTTTCTTACCTTCTAGATTGTAAGAAAGGTCTTGGATGAACGGTACCAAAAATTTATCTGGAACAATGATTGCATTCAGCGGTCTATAGTCTCCACATGGACGAAACAATCCATTTGGTTTCCAAACCATATGCAGAGAACTTGCCCATGGTGATTTGGATGGTCGGCAGATATCGTTTTTATACTAAATATGCAAATTCTTTTCCGCAAGAATTTCAGGAAACTGACCTAGAATCTCACTAAATTTGTTGGCAATGTGCAATAATGTTGGTAATTCTTGGGGTTATAGGATGATTTTGCGTTGGACTTTTGCTTGGTCTTCTTATCAATCAGCTGGCTTTGTTTGACGTCTACCAGTAAGTCGAAGTGTTGTAAGAAGTCCACACCGATGATAGGTTCTTTAACATCTGCAATGATAAATTCCCATTCGAACTCACGGGTAGTCCCAGGTTGAGTTTCAAGCGTTTCAAACCGTACGTTTTGATTGCCGTTCCATTAGCTGCGAACAGGCATTGATGTGACGGGTTCTTAATTTTGAAGTGTGCAGAGGGTAAAACCGCTACATCTGCTCCTGTGTTGATAAGGAGCTTTGTCGAGGTACTATGGTCAGATACGCATAGGCGGTTTAGCTCTGCAGTCTCCTTTGCCGCCTGAGGCTGCAGTGCTAGTTTAAATTATTTTGGTACGTGCATGGTTTAACGCACTTCGTTGCTTTCTCTTTGATTCTTTGATGAACGATGAACAATGCGCTTTTTCTCTGCTTCCTGCGCTTTTAAAATATTAAAAAGTGAATTGCAGAATATCATTGTAGTGTTTTATTAATTTGGACGAAGTTTGAATTAGGATAAAAATAAAAGGAAATGGCTCGTGAATGGATGGTAATTGAGTTTGGATTGTGTAAGATAAAAAATTAAAATTTGGATGTTGGTTGGAGATAAAAATAAAGTGGTAAGAGAATAATAATTTGTTATTTGGAATATCGGATTTATTATCCCATTACAATTTATTATCCCAATGGATTATTCATTATTGGGAAAAATTATCCACTTATCTATTTATTTGAACCTGCCTTTCCGATATCTACCATCAACTTGAACCAAACCAAATAACCAAACTTTTCTCTTTTTAGGAAACGAAAACAAACTTTGCCAAACATGGAACACACGTCTATCCTCTTTTAAAGACCCACTTCAACTAACTTCCTTTATTAATTTTTGTTTCCCAGGTAATATATTTTTTAATTTTTTTGTTAATCCTTCCAGGCTACTTAATTTTTGGTTACATGAATTTAAAATTAACTAACATTTTTATTTTTTTATTTAATCCATTTAAATGAAATTTTTTTATTATAAACTAAATTTTGTTGGTGGGCCTAAAACTATCATTTAATTCCTAATAATCGTGGTGTTCTTCTAGATTTAATGTTTACCAACATTGATAATACTTTAGTCTCCGCTTCAGATGACCTCTTGTCCAACACTTCTGTGCATCACATCGCCTACAATATCAATATTCCATCGGCTGTCATTCATTCATCATTATACTTTGAAGACCTAATTCTTGATTATAAATCTGCTAATTTTGAATTAATCAACGAGGAGTTATTGAAAGTAGACTGGTCAGTTATCTTCAATTCCGACGACATTAATTCAATAATTGATCAATTCTATCGTAAGTTGTGGAGCATCATTAATACATTCGTGCCTTACAAAAAAATACTCGCTTCCAAGTACCCAACTTGGTTTTCTAAAGAACTAATTCAGGTCATCATAAAAAAGAAGGTAATCCACAAACAATTTAAGAAGACACGCAGTTTACTTGATTATTATAAGTTCTGTGAGCTACGTGATCAGGCTAAATACCTGACTTCTATACTGCATCGTGAATACGTAGTCCGAACGGAAGAAGCTATTGCCAACGATCCTACAGTGTTTTGGCAATATATAGACAACTGCAAGAATATCAAGAATTATCCGACTTGTATGTTCCTCGATGGTCAATTCTCCAACTCGGGCCAAGAAAGCGTTGATTTGTTTGCGAAGCAATTCGGCACTATGTATTGTAATACCGAGAATGGTGCGGTTCAGTATGATGCAGGCAATGAAATAATCTGTAACAATCTAAATGTAACCATCAACGAGGTATTTGACGCTATTGGTAATTTACCTGAGAGTCTCAGTTCGGGACCCGATGGTATTGCTCCCTTCTTTATTAAAAGATGCCAATACTCTTTATCAATTCCTATCTATAAATTATTCTCGCTATCGCTATCTACTGGTCAATTCCCTATGATTTGGAAAACAAGTTTCATAACGCCTATTTTCAAGAAAGGCAATCGTAGCGATATCAGCAATTATAGAGGTATCTCCATCCAATCTACCATTCCCAAATTATTGGATAAATTGGTCGCAAATCAACTTCTCTCCGCTAGTAGAAACATCATTGTGGACGAGCAGCATGGTTTCCTCCCTGGACGTTCAACAACTACTAACCTGTTGTCATTTGTTACGGATGTTGTGGAGTCGTTTGAAAATCGCATGCATGTAGACGCTGCCTATACGGATTTTGCAAAGGCGTTCGATCGGGTTCCTCAAAATACTCTTCTGTCAAAAATGGCCCTTCTTGGATTTGGACCATTGGTAGTCAAGTGGCTTGGAAGTTATTTATTGGACAGAAAACAAATGGTACGCATCAAGAATTTCCTTTCGAGTATTATTTCAGTGTCATCCGGTGTTCCACAGGGGTCTCATTGCGGTCCCATTCTATTTCTACTGTTTATCAATGATATTAATCATTATATCAAAAACAGTAAGTTTCTGCTGTTCGCGGACGACCTTAAGATATACAGACCGATCAGATCTGTTAAAGATAGCTTCTTGTTGCAAGAAGATCTCGATAATCTTCATCGATGGTGCCAGCTTAACGATCTGCATTTGAACTTCGAGAAGTGTTTGATGATATCATACTCGAAACATAACTTCATTGAATTTGATTACCACATCAATGGTATTATTCTTAAACGAGTCAATGAGATTGAGGATTTGGGTGTTCGTCTCGACTCCGGCTTAACTTATAAAAATCACATTACGAAGATCTGTAGCAATGCACTGCGCACGCTAGGCTTTATTCGAAGACAAAGCAGGCACTTTTCTGCCAACACGGTAAAATTGTTATACTTCGCACTTGTTAGATCAAAGTTGGAATATGCCTCATGTGTCTGGTCTCCCTTCTACCAAACTCATATCAACAGATTGAAAGCGGTGGAACAAAAATTTCTTAAGTTTTTTCATTTTAAAATGGGTTCATCTTCTAAAGAATTCTCCAGCACCAATTGCCTCTTAGCCTGCAACACCAGGCCTTTAGAATATAGACGCATAGTCGCAGATCTATGTTTTACATACCGCCTGATTAATGGTATGATAAATTGTCAGCGCCTGCTGAAATGTTTTCAACCATACGTGCTCGAGCATAATACTAGGCACAAGAATGCTTTTATTACTAGGCAGCATGCAACCAATTATGGCCTTAACAATCCAGTAAATAGAATGATCCGTATTGTCAACAGAATAAATGGGAACGTACTCTTTGACTTGTCGACTCATTCTTTCATAGGTTTCAAGACCAACATTATGTGGAAAATAGACTTAATGCATGATCAATAACCGCCGTAAATATTGTAATTTTTATATTGTTGTAAATTGTACATATGTAAAATGGTTTATCCGTTGAAATAAATAAATAAATAAATAAATAAATAAATAAATTATTTTGAGTAATAATTTAAATATTTTCTTATTTAATTCTACTAATAAATTTGAAGCTAAATTCAATGCAATCAATTTTATTCCAAAGTAGATACCTATATCGTAGAGTACCTATCTCAAAATTTGTATTTGGTAAATTAATTTAATTATTAAATCCAAATTAATTTTTCCAGTCACACAATATCACCTCAATTTTCATAAAATATAATCCACAACTTCGTAATTATTGAAATAAAACCATTTCCATGACTAGTTTTCAATTTATTGATATTTCCTTTTGAAAACCATTCATAAACAACCAAATTGTGACCGTTTAATATTATCTCTCCCGTTGGGCCTCGATGCCGGGAATTTTTCAAACAAAATTCAATACGCAGCAGTTAGTACTCAGAAATTTATTTGCAAATAAAACTACATAATATAACACAACAAGAGTTTCTAGATATACCTTATTAGTTGATTTCTCTATTGTGGATTATTAGATGAAGAGCTTTTTTTAGGTTACATTAGATTGAGCCTTCTCTACAGCGACTGAGTCACATCATTCCTAAAGTTTTGACGCTAGAGCTGAGCAGTGTCAGTGCACCATGCTCTGTTTAATCTGCTAAAAATTAAATATTCGCTCGCGCTATGCGATATACATCTATTATGTTGCCGTTTGGCAATCACTGTCTAAACACTAACCATTTAATCCTTTGTCTAGTACTCGTGTTCGCAGCTGCTAACTTATGTAGAATTCTCGGTAACACTGTGCGTTAAGAGGATAGAAATAAATTTCTGCTAACTAATAAAAACAAAAATAAGCTTGCCAAACTTGGTAATTTATTTTCTTTAAATTACCGTCACAGTAGAACACCAACTGAGTGTTGATGTTTTCACAGAGTTACTTTACTAAGTCTTTAACTACCTTAGTGGGTGGTGGTCCAGGTTGATCATATGAAAGGTATGCCGATGCAACAACAAATTTCATCGCACCACTTTCCGTAATTATTTTTGTTTTTGGCGCTATTAGGTCTCTACTTCCGTTTCCGAAAACCTTCATCTATTTGGATGGTTAGTTGTTGACCATTGGAGTTCTGTTTACGGCCCAGCACATTCTAGGTACTAACATTACCCCTTGGGTTTTGGACGCCTTTTCAACACTTTTACCGGCTCCTTTGCGAGTCACTGTATTTATGTCAGCATACGTATGGATTTAGGGATTTGGAGTCAATGACGTCAAGTTTTGACCAGTACGAAAATGTTCTTTGTGCTACGACCCGCACCTCACACAGTCCTTAGTGGCCTAGTTAGCATGTAGGAGGCAATACGAAGGTCATGTTTTATCCTCATCTCCAAGAATTTCGGAGAAGGTACTCCCTTTACGATGTCGTCCAATTCACTGAGCGGCTTCCCGCTGATCAGATCGCCTTGATCAGCGTTTAAGACACCCGTTAGGTCCTGTCCCTCTTACTTGGTCTAGCAATGCTAGCCGGAATGCTGCCTTCTGACCTGTTTCGGTTTTGCCCTCCGGTAGAAGTGCCTTCTCTTACATTTTCTTGTGTCATTAGTGCAAGTTTATCTAAGCGCCCTGCACTTTGTTTGACCACGTTGGCCTCTCGGCGCTGCTTCTGATGAGGTAAAGGGGCAATATAACGAGGATCGCCAATGCCTCGCGGTTTTGTGCTTAATGACAGAGATTCCTCTCCGCCTTATATTCCTTTGGCATCACCTATCTTACGAATAGTTTGTGGTGGTTCCTCATCCGCTTAGCCCAGGTTATTAGGCTAAGGCCCCCGCGCCCCTTTTTAGTACTATTTTCGTAGGAAGAAGTTCCACAGAAGAAATCGTTGAAGTCCACAAGCGGTTTGCGGTGTACTCTTTTGCGTTTGTCGATTAGTCTCATTTCTCACCTACAACTGTTGTAATCTCATAATATCTTCTTTTTCTACTACTTTCAGGCTAGGATGCTCCTGTTTGCATTAACCTCGGACTGTCTTCTATCGAAGAGAAATACCAGCTTTGGACCCATCGTTTAGGTGGTCGACCCGGAAGTATTTTACCCGGACGCCGTTCATCTCTAGACGCTCGTGTTATTCTTTCTTCGCTCATTCTGCTAACATGTTCATTCCACCCTTTTCTTCTGGTTTTCATCCACTTCACGACATTTTTGTTGGTTTACCTATCTGACCATTTTATCCCAAGTAGTCTGCGTAATATTTTCATTTCAGTTGTTATTACTTTTTGGTTTGTTCTTTTCGCATCTGCTCGTGTCTCTCCTGCATAAGTTAGAACGGATCTCACTATAGTTTTGTACAGCCTGACCTTGCATTCCTGAAGCATATATTTGTCTTTCCAAATGCTATGACCAAGACATCCAGCGATCTGAGCTGCTTTTGATATTTGTGAGTTTACTTCTTCGTTCAGATTTCTAGCCGCAGTTATTTGGGCTCCCAACTATGTAAACCTCACTACTTGTTCAATCATAGCACCCTCCAGTTCCAGTTTACAGCGGGATGGTATCTTTGATATTAATACTATTGTCTTAGTTTTAGTTGAAGAGATCTCCATGTAAAATTGTTTTGTAGTGATGTTAAATTGGTGTAGCAGACTTTTGCAGATAGTCCTCATTGTCAGCTATTAGTGCTGCGTCATCCGCATAACATATGATGTTAATTTTTTTCTCCCCTATTTTGTATCCATTGAGTTTTCAGACATTTGAAATTATTTCAATCATTATTAAGTTAATAAGTAACAGCCTAAAGGAATCTCCTTGTCTTACTGCCGATGTTATTGATATTGGTGCTGTTAGTCCTTTGTCGATTATAACCTCTGTGCTAATGTCTCTGTTAGTGTCATATATAATGTTAATAAGATTTTGATTTACATTTTGTTCCTTTAAGATTTTAATTATATCGCATTTCCTAGTTTTATCAATAGCATCTTTCAGGTCTACAGAACAAATATATGCCGGTAAGTTGTATTCTATTGCCTTTTCCGTGATTTGTCGTAGTATAAAAATGGCATTCTGTTTTTCTAGTTTTTCTTTTAGAATAGACGAGTATAATACCGCTCACAAAGCTGTAAGGTCCGATTACAACACAATACAAACAAAAAATTACTAATTTTTGAAAAAAGGGGGTTAACTTCACGCACTTAATTTGAGGTTGAATTGACTTAAGTATGAAGTTATGTAAGAAAAATTGAGTATGATATTCGATTCGGACAAATGAAAGGACACTAAGAAAAGATTGGCCTTTAATAATTCGATTTCGAATGTGTGTACACTGCAGAAATTATTTGAAGTAGTATGGGTTGCATATAAGAAGGAGAACTTAAGTCGAATTTACAAGATAAAAACATATCAAAAAAGTTCACGAAAAACAAAACAAAAATGAAAAGCAAACATTTAAGAAGTCAAAAATCAAAAAGATTGGACATTTTAGTTGAACAACTTTGAGTATTAATAAACTACTATTTTACATTAAACAAAATTTCTGTTTAAACAAAGTGTTAAGACGTGAAAATAGATGAAAAGTAAAACTAATCCAAAAAATTAAATTTTTTTATTTATGTAAGTACAAAATAAATAAAGAAATGTTTAAAGATTTGTAAAAAGAAGTCAATGTGAAATTCTTAGCTTTGAACAAACTAGATTGTCAGACTTGCATGTATGTACTCTTGTACAGCAAAGTTAGAGCTTCCGGAAAAAATTTTCTACGGCTTTTATTGAAAGTGTCGACTAAGTTGGAATGTGTTAATCAACGGCAAACAATAATCTTTTTCCTCTGGCTTACTTTCAAGCCAATTTCCAGAACTTCCTTGAATGTGTAGCAGGTGTTATGTGAAATCAAATCACATATTCCAAAAACATTCCTAAGAATCCCCACCCGAAGCTTGAGAACAATATTCGCTCAACATTTCTCATAGTTTTAGTTGCTCATAAATGTAAACTAGTATTTTGTATAAGCAAGTAAATTGCAATAAGCATTTTATATCCTAAAATAGACTGTATTGTAAATTATAGAAGTTAAGTATGTTTGCATGCTAGAATAAACAACTTGAAATAAATACAATGAATGAAAGTGCAATGAATGTAAAAATTGCACGTCGACGCAGTAGCTGAATACAATGGAAATGCAACAACCTTACCAATCAATCTTTACAAATACACATTATCTATGGTGTAGTACTACAACACAATTATTCAGCAAATTAGAAGGTCGTGCATTAACTATAATTCCAAATAGAGAAAATGCTACAACTTGGGGTAATATTAAAAATTTCGGACATTTGATAGCGGAAGAAGATTTCATGTACGCATTGTCAAAAACAAATTTATTTAATAACGATCAACCGCTAAGATGCAATAGCATACAATATACAATCTAAAACGATTGGACCAGCAGGAGGGCAAGTAATGTTCACATAATTGATAAAAGCAATTTTTTAAATATAATATTATGATCTAGCTAAATTAATTCCAAAATAAAAAAAGGGGTTCAACCAATCAATGGTGGCAGCTCAATCGACCAATTTCGTTTACAAAATTTATGGAACGGTAAGTTTTAGAAAAACTTTATAGAAAAACATTTCCAAGAATCCACCCGAAACTGGAGAACAATAAAATTATAATTTTTTTAGTTTTTGGTTCTTTTAGTTCCGTATCGTCTATAATTTTATATATTTAATAAAGAAAGCAAAGAACTAATTTACAATAAGAAATACAAAAATAAATTGTTATTTAATATAATATTGATTGGTTACAGTCCCCCGCCCCTTAAATACGCCTCTGCAATATATTGTTTGTACTCGTATTGTTGTTACCTAAAAATTTAACACTTGCAATTATTCATAAAAATTTTTAACGTATTTTTTTAAAAAGTTGGATTAGGCATAAGGTGGAAGATACATTTTACCAAAACATTTTAAAATTTTGAAAAAATTCGAAACCAATATAAGCCGATATCTTTTACAATAATTATCTTGGCTCATGTATTAAAAATTAGTATGATAAATAAATAACGTAATTATATATTATCATTAACGTAATTTACGAATAAGCTTTTTAGTTCCTAGTTTTTGTATGTGCACACTGTTTTATAGAAAAGTGCAGTGAACTATTAATTGCCCTTAAGTTTTTCTGCATGTCAATCAAGGACTTTTCACTTCAATAAAATGAAAAACTTCTACCTCGAACTTGTGCTTACCTAAAACTGTTTGGTTACGGCGAGTTGCACAATGAACGCCAAAATTTTGATAATTGTATCGTCTCTATTTCTAGTCACGGAATGTAAATTGCGTAAGTTTAAATTGTTATAAATATTGATATCTTATCTATAAATTATTACCAAATTCTGCTTTTAGCTGACTATATAAACGTTTGTAAGAAGAGCGACCCGAATATAAATGATTGTATAGTAAAATCTGTGTATAACTTAGTACCAGTATTGAGAAAAGGTATTCCCGAATTAAATGTTCCAGCACTGGACCCATTCCATATACATGACGCAACATTACATTCTGGTTCTGGTGGAGTACAAATTGGTGCTATTCTTAAGAACATATTGGTTTGGAATACTTCATCATTCAAAATATTACAAATGAAGTAATCCTGCAAAGCTTTAAAATTTAAAATAATTTTAAATAATACAAAAAAAATTTTAGTGCGGATATTCCAAATAACTATTTTGAATATAATATAGTACTTCCTCAGTTACGGCTTACGGGAAATTATACAATTGACACAACAATTGTATCACTTCGTTTAACAGGAAAAGGACCTTTCGAAATTAATGCCAGTAAGTACTGCTGCTTAAGATTCATTCTTTGATATAATTGCATTTTTGTTATTACTTTTTAGCGGATGTTCATATCGCTATCCAATTAAAAGGTAACATAATCGTAAGAAATGGTGTGAAACATTTGGAATTTGATCAAATTAAATTAAAAACGACTGTTGGAAAAGCTAAAGTTAACCTAGAAAATCTGTTCAATGGAGATCGCATTTTAGGAAAAGCAACAAACGATGTAATTAATGATAATGCGGATATGTTTTACGACATTATCAAGCCTAGCATAGAAGAGGCCCTCGAAGAACTATTTACAAGAAGTGCGAACGGAATCACAGAAGCGTTTGAATATGATGAACTATTTCCGAAATAATTATTAAATTTTATTGTAAAATTAGCATACTAATATAATATATAAATATTGATTAGATATTAATATAATATATTCCCTTACTTATCCCTTCTATCCAATTCTTTTCTGGTCTTCATCTCATTTTCCTTCCTTTTGGTGTCCATTCCAGCATTTGCCTTGAGAATCTGTCCTCTATCATTCTTTGTACATACGTGTCCGTATCATATTAATTTCCTTCTTTCAATGTCATTCATGAAATTATTGTTGACTCCCATTCTAACGATAATACTCAATAAGTGCAGTTAGAACAGATGATAAAATCGATTTGACTTCTTCCTCTGATTTGACGTCATATGGTTAATGGACAACTATTCCACGATCGTCAGCCTATATAAATTTCCGAGATGTTGTATGCGGAAGGTCTGATGTATATAATTTGAAAAGTACTGGGGCCAGAACTAACCTTGATGAAGGCAATTGTTAAGAGTTTTATAATTTGAAACCTTACCGCCGAAATGAACTTTGGCAAAACCATGGCAGTTTTCTGTTTATCCTGAAACCCTGCCTCTATAAAAGTTGTTAAAGCCAGAACTTGATCACAGCCATTTCGTTCGGGACGAACTTTTCAACGTTTATTTCAACATTTTATAACCAATACACAGCAAGGTTTTCCTGGTTTCAGTATATCTTTAATCTCAGATTTTCTGAAGCTTGTACGTAAAACTTTAATACCAATTTGTACCAACAATCATCTACAAAAGCTTCTCAAATGGGTTTTTTCATGCTTAACCCTTTGTCTACTGAGCGGGTCCAATGGGTCAAATGAGATTTTACTATGTTGTCTTATCCATATGTAGTGCTTTTGGACTCTGTAGCTGCTTGACTTTGTTTAATTACATGCCTTTTTAAATTTTTTGATGGTGTTAATTTATTTGAATAATTGTTTTCTTCTGGGTCCATTGGACCCATAGTGTTACCTTATAGATAAATTCAGTTCTATGTAAATATAGAGATTCCACGGTAGAATCATCCGAATTAGGGACTTCCCAATAAGCATCACAACATTTTAGGGACTTTCCCGCTGTTTGAGTAACAGCAACAAATAAATACAGTATTCAGTACAACTTGGACTTCTGGAAAGTGACTAGTGTTCGAGTGTTTATGAAAATAGTAAATCTATTTACTGTTTCGTTTATTGAGTCAGCTAGATAAATTTTTTACAGTTTAATTTTTTTAGTTCAATAATACATAGTTATTTTAGTGTATTATAATTCTGAAAAATGCATATGAGAAGAAAATTGTAGTGGGAAAAATTGGAGGCTGTTAGAAATGATATGATTGATAGTGAATACACAGTGACAATGAATATGTTTCATGGGATGATGATGGAGAAATAGACATTTAAGTTTTAACACGAGCCTAGCAAGATTCAGAAATGGACGACTCTAATAATTCCGACTCAGATGAAATCGACGACGATGAAATGAACACCATTAGCGAACTAAAATTTAACTTTTATATCCAAGAATCAACAAGTATGGCTGGATAATCCTGTCAACCCTTCACAGGGGCGACGGTCGACATAATATTTTGCGAGAAAAATCAGGACCTATAAGATGTGCCTTCCCAAAAATTGATAGTATTGTCATGTTTCATTTTGCATAAGCATCTTAAGTTGTAAATAATTTTTTAAAAACAGATATTAATTTAAAAACTTTCAAGTAGATAATTTGTTTCAAGCATGTGATATTTTTCTGTTAAACTGAACATCCGTGGTGATGAATAATTCGGTTTCATATTTTTTAGATTAAATGATTATTCAAAGTTGAAAAGCACAGCTAGGGAAATTTTGAGTTGAGTTTTCAATTATTATGAGTATAAAAGATATTTTTGGTCCAAGATCTTTGAATGAAAAGACAAATGCCAATAATCATCAATGAAGTCGATGAGAATTTAATCAATTATTAATTTGTGTATAAAAATAAAAGTGTAATAAAATCAACCAATGCGTAGTGCGACGAATTTGCATTCCCACCAAAATTAAGTGGGAGAATAAAAGTTTTCAAAATTACAAAAATCAAGGAGGAAGAAAAATTGGTGAAATAAATCATTCTGGGTAAAACCGTCAACTCGTCAAGTTCGAAAATTTAAAAGCCCAGAGTCAAAAGTTTAAATAATTTGAATTTTAATTGTAATTGACAAATACAATTAAAAGATTTAACTTACCCGAAGATTACAAATTTAGAGTAAGAGTGCTTGTGCCAATACTTTTCAACAAAAAGAAAAACCCCAATTATTCACGACCAAAGATAATCGTCAGCAATAGCAGGAACGTGTAAGGCAACGTATGAACGCCAGATTCTCACAAAAGGTGAAATGGTAAATGGAAACAACAGCAAACAAATGACAACTTTTAATTATGGGTGAGAACAATTTAAGTGCACGGACGATTAATTTTTCGTAAAATTTGAAACGACGATAAAATTGATTAAAATTTGTATTTATTGCCATCAAAATTGTAACTTTGTCTAGGTGGTTGAAAGAATTACTAATATTTAAATAAGACCAAAATTGCAATAAGACGGAATTGATTTATTGGTAAACCGATGTAATACGGATGATGATCAAAAACATCAAAATTTGAAATTTAAATGCTACATAAAATTTATTTAACTGTGTATTTGTAAGATAAAATTTTGCTTAACTTTTCGATAAAATTATAAATTTTTAAAATTGAGAAATTATTGCTTTTAATTATTCAACATCACAAGTAATTAAGTTAAAGAGTCTCATGCTAAAAACAAAAGGGGATGGATGTTCCGAAAATAAGGTAAAATAATTAGGTTTTATATATAAGTACTTTTTTGACGCATTCACTTATTAGGTAAGATACCTAATGTAGGTATCCTGATTAAGATATTCAGAGAAGTGTAAAATGGAAGGATTTTTATTTTCATTAAAATACTTAAAAAGTGGCACCAACTTGTCAATTTTACGTACTGTACTGTAGGTATTTTGTTTGAAATGCAGAAAAAAATTAGAGTGGGTGTAGGACGCGAAAAGGGAAAATAACTCAAGGAATGAGAAACAAGAGTGGTAACCGAACGCAAATGGCTTCGGTAACAATAAACGATGATGATTTAAGCAGCATACAATCGTGACCAAATGCAGTACAAGGTTAACGAGGAGCGCCTCTTATTTAAAAATGTTTTAAGCTGTCGGTGTAAATACCTACATTATTGCAACACAATTAAACAAAAAATGATAAAATTTTGTTACGATTGTTAAGTTAATCCTTCAAGAATTTGCAAGCAGATATAGATTATTTACTAACCATTACTTTTGATTTGGAATTAACATTTTTACATACAAAGTATGTAATTCTACTATAAAAGATGGGAATCTAAAATCATAAGTATTTTTAATAGCAAATAATTTACCATTGTTTTAATGATAAAAAATCATATAAAATTAGTGATCATTATTTTTAAAATTTGTAATTTAAATTTAACAATAATAATTATAATTTTAATTTAAAAATTATTATATTATGTTTTTAATCATCAGCATTATTTAAAAAAAATGCATTTCTTTTAATATAATCTTTTCAATTTTCATTTGAAAGTATAGATTTTTAAACTTAAAACTAAAATATTGTTGCGTGTGCGGATAAAGAAGTTTTACTTCCCCCGTGAGCTTATGTGGATGAGGATCATGCGTTTTATTTAATTTTTAAAAATATCTTCGTTGCTGTGGCAGAAAAATCGCTCAAAATATAGATTTTTAAACGTCACTTAACAATTTTGTGTATTAATACATAATAATAATATATAACTAATATCTACTTTGAATTAAGTTTTGTATTTTTATGACTCAATTACGGTATCCTTTTACGAAAATACAACTTTTTGTATAACCGAAAATGTACTGTAGAGCGTTAGGCAATGAAATTTGGTAGAATTTTCAAAATCAGAAAACTTATAAATTGCATTAAAATAGAACCCATTGTTTCTATCTCACATTCTATTTATTGTAATACAAATTAATCGCAAAAATTTCGACAAACCTTAATAATAATATCGCTCGATAACGTCCAGAAAACAGTACTCGCAAACATTCGAAATTCTTGACGGACGTTTAAAAATCTATATTTCGGGGCGAAATTTGAGACATGAAAAACGTTATAAAAAAATATCCAAATATCGGTAATTTTTGAAATTTTCAAAATTCGTGAGCAACCTTTTAAAATTCTTTTATCAAGCTGATATTTGGAGAGCGTTTTTAAAACGTATTAAATTTAACAAATTTTCATGTAAGACCGGAAAACAAAAACTAGTCGGTTATATAACTATTATCTTCTAAACAAAAAATACAACGAACAGGTAGATGAGTTCTACGAACAACTGTGCAATGTCTTAAAAGATCTCAAGAACGACAAAATAAAATACATAAACGGCGACTTCTATGCGAAGATTGGACAGGGGTGTAGAGCGAACTTGGTGGGACCATATGGACTGGGACAATCTAATGAACGCGGTGAAAAGTTTAACGAGTTCTGTGAAGAAAACGAGATGGTAGTATCCAACACCTGGTATAAACTGCCAAACCGCCGTTTGTATATAATAATCTTCTTTATTACCAACTAGGATGATTGGGAATAATAGAAACAAAGCCGTAATTGCGTTTCTCTATAAATCGAAAGCTTTATTTACAAAATTTTATATAATATTTACAAATTAAACAATTTTACCTATAAATCGAAAGAAACAACATTTAAAGCTTCTATTTCATATTTTGTTATTTTACGCAAGCTGTCAATGGTTTCCGTCGATAACGCACTAGATTTTATAATTAAGAAAGGTGACGACACGAATACATTGAGTGCCGTGATTTTCTTTACATCTACCCCCCTGGGGAAGAACAATCGCAATTGATATTGAAATTAATTGTTCGGTGATCGCCCAACATTGGAGTTATTTTTGTTATGTTGAAAAAGTTCGATTCCGTCTTCTTGTGCCCAGTATCTATTTCATAGATTGAATTGGAAATTTTCTTCAGTATCCTGTATGGTCCAATTCTTAATTCGTCCATTTTCCTTCTATTTAATCTATTTCCATTTTCAACATAGATTTGGTCTCCCACATTCAGCTTACATTCTTTTCTATGTAGGTCGAATACTTTTTTATTGTAATTGTGAGATTTTATTGTACTATGCAAAGCCGATTTTCTATCTCTTTGCAGATCTTCTTCTGTATATCTTGATTTTAATTCATGTGGTAGAATATTTACGTTTTCGCCTTCCAATAGATATATTGGAGCGAACTTTGTTACTGTGTGTTCTGTTTCGTTATATTTATCTACACATTTCTGTGCAATAGTTGTCCATGCTATTTTCTTATCCCTTTCATTTATTTTACATCTTATCTTATTGACCAAAGTTTGGTTTAGCCTTTCATTAAGACCATTCGAAAATGGTGTATCAACAGCAGTAAAAATAATTTTTATATTTTTTTCTTTTAGAAATTGTTTGAATTCATTGGAATTTATGCCAGGGTATTGGTCTGTTAGCACCATATCAATGTTGTGGCTTTCTGTCACTTTTTTTATTAGTTTGATAAAATCATTGGAACTTTGGTTTCTTGATGTTAAAATATATGCATATTTTGTGAAATGATCAACTAGTAGATGTAAGTATTTTTTTGTTGACCGAGATCCTCCAAAACCTCCAATGGTATCAATGGATACAATTTCGAATGGATATGTTGCTGGACCCAAATGTGACATTAAGCCGTATTTTGAGTTTTTTCTAGACTTATTTTTTATACAAATTTCACATTCATCACAAGTTTGTTTAATATTTGCGACGATATTCTTGGCTGTGTAGAATGGTGTTATTTTATTTATCATTTGTGTTCTACCAATGTGGCAGTAAGTATCGTGGACATCTTTTATTAACGCTCTGCTAAGCTCTTCTGACAACACGATTTTTTCTCTGCTTTTATTCTTTTTGTAATAAATTTCATTTTTCAATGTAAGTTTGTTTTTGCTATTTTGAAGGTCTTTATTATTTGTATCTTGGTCATTTTTTATGTCTTCTAGGTTTATAAAATTTACTACTTTTAAAAAATCATCATTATTTTCAGATGATTCTATAACTGGATTTCTGCTTAAGCAGTCTGCTTCTTGATTCGATTTTCCCGGGTTATATTTTATTTTAAAATTATATTGGGATAAATAATATGTCAAATCACCTAGTTCTTCATCCGTTCTAACCTTTATGTTCATATTTTCTAACGGTTTATGATCGGAGTATACCATAAACTCTTTTCCCATAAGCCAGTGTTGCCAATATTTGACGGCTTCTTTTATTGCTAAACATTCTAGGTATATTGCCTTTTTCTTCTTCTGAGCTTCAGTCAATTTTTTTGAAAAATAAGCAACTGGCTTAGTTTCTCCATTTTCATCTTCTTGTTTTAGCACCGCTCCCACTCCTTTTATACTGGCGTCTGTGTAAATTTTAATTGGTAGTACTGGATCAAAAATTCTCAGAATTGGTTCTGAACACAACAGTGACTTTATTTCATCAAATGATTTTTGACATTCTTCAGACCAGATAAATTTAACATCTTTTCTTAACAAGTTGTGCAGTGGGTTCAAGATAATTGCCCTATGTGGTACGAATTTATGATGAAAATTTATTTTTCCTAAGAATTGGCGTACATTTTTTCTTGTTTCTGGGAGTGGAAATTTTTTGACAGCAATTAAATAATCTTTTAAAGGTCTGACCGAATTGTTTTCTATTATGTGACCCAAATATTTTGCATAATTGTTTGCAAAAATGCATTTTGAAAATTTTAGTTTAAAACCTTCAGTTAATATTGCCTCCAGTAGTTTGGATACATGTATAATATGTTCTTTAAAAGTTTTCGAAAATATTATGATGTCGTCAATAAAATTTACTGTAAAACTAGCGAGTTTGTATTTTCTTATAATGTTGCTCAATATTCTTTGAAAAATTGCTGGAGCCGTCTTCAATCCAAATGGGAGGCACGTCCATTGGAAATGGCCTTCTTGTGTTACAAATGCTGATTTGTGCCTATCTTGAATTTTCATAGGAATTGACCAAAACGCTGAATTTATATCCATAGTAGAAAAATACTTGCAGTTTACTGTTTTTACCATTAGATCCTCAATCAACGGAAAAGGTTGTGATTGAGGGACGACAATTTTATTTAATTCTCTAAAATCTATACATAACCTTGATTTTTTTTCATCTTCTTTTTTATATGCCAGAGTTACTGGAGCAGCAAAGGGGCTGTATGATTCTTCAATTAAATTCTTCTTTAATAGATTTGATATTTGATTTTCGATTTCTTTTCTATCTTCGGTCGTGCATCTGTATGGCCGTTTGGAACAGTATTTATCTACCATTAGGTCAATATGAGCTTCATAATCACGTACAGTGCCGACGTCGTATTTATCTTTAGCAAAAATTTGTTTGTATTTTTCTATTAACTTCTCAATTTCTGATTTTTGGTATAAATCCAAATGGTTTACCATAATTTCAAATTCATCTGCATTTATATGCTCATTGAAATTTAACTCACATTTATTTATGTGTTTATTTTCCTGTTGTAGTACCTCAGAGTATAAAAATTCTTTATCTTCATTTTTGTCGTCTAGCACATTAGGTGTTTTGACGCTTATTTCATTTGAAATTTCAAATTCTGAAGAATTTTCATTGTTTTTTATATCCTCTTTATTTGAGGTTATTATATTTTCTTTTGGATTGTTACTTTGTATGATCCTTAGATCTTCATTTTGAATTAATTTAAAATTCTGAATACAATCCAAACCAATTAGAAAATCATAATTAAAATTTTCATTATCTACAACAAAGATATTCATAGTTTTTTCGATGTTGTAGATTTTTATTTTCAGTTTTACCATACCGGTTGTCTTTTTTACACCATTAATAGTTCTCAAATTTACTACTTGTTTATTATCTGTATTTCTTTGTTTTATCTTCAATAATTTTACATTAATTAAAGACACATTTGAACCAGAGTCATAAATACCAGAAACTTTTAAAGTGTCATTTAGTAGCAACTTGATTCTTATTAATGGTGGGACTATTAGTTTTTTGGATTTTCTTCGTTTAATTCTATTTCCAATTCTGAATTGTTTACCGTATTTATTTGCTCCGATATCTTGTTTTTTATATCTTTAGTTCTATACCAGCAATTTGATTCAGAATGATAGCGTTTGCCTTTATTTTTATCTTTGCATATTAAGCATGATCTTCTTTGTTCAAAATTCTGGAACTTTTTCTCATAGCTTCCTTTTTCAATTTTTCCAACTTTACTTCTGTTAACAAGATGTTCTAATTTACCTATTTCATTGTAGAGATCTTCTGTTTCCTGTAAAGTTTCTCTATCAATTCTATCAGATACATAGTTAGGTAAACCAGTCGCTATAAGATCTATAAGTGTTCCGGTATCAATCGATTTTCTTACTTCCAGTAATATTTTTTCTTTTTTTAAAGCATACTCAAGCAAGGAACCCGCTTTGTATTTAAATGCAAGAGCATATCTAATTGGAGACCATCCTTTTTGTGCAAACGTCTCACAAAAACTGTTCTCCCATTTATCCCATTCTGAATCGATTGTAAGTTTGATCAGCATGGAACTATACCAATCCACACTGAAGCTTTCCAAAAAAAATTTTAAAATTTCAATTTTCTTTCTTTCTTCTATAATTTGAAAACGTTCACATTCCTTATTAAAATCTTTAATCCACTGGTGAGCATTTGAATTTTTTCCAGTAAATTTTTCAATTATGAAATCCTTTGAAATTTTTCCTAAATTTTGACTTTCAGATTTTTGATGTTTTTCTTCGAGTAATTTCTCTAATAGTTTTTCAAGGGTTTGATTTGAGCCACTTTGTACAGATTCCGCATTATTTGTTTTTTCCAAAATTTCTTCTAAATAAAGGTCGTTGAATTGCAAGTTTTGCTCTCCATCTAAATATGTTTTTGATATTTCTTCTGTTAGAGTTATCCATATTTTTCTTATTTGATGTCTTTTTTTTTAACGAATTCTTTACTTTGATAAAATTTGAAGTATTTACAATTTCTTCATGTAAATTTGATGGTTGATACTCAGCTGGTATTCCAAAAATCTGTCCATCAGGTGTTCCTATTGAGGTTATGCACAATACATTTGATTTTCCATCTTTTGCTGGTTTTACCGCAAAATCAAACCTCAATCGATCCATTTAATTTGAAATACTTGCAAAAATGTTGTTTTATAATAATCTTCTTTATTCCCAACTAGGATGATTGGGAATAATAGAAACAAAGCCGTAATTGCGTTTCTCTATAAATCGAAAGCTTTATTTACAAAATTTTATATAATATTTACAAATTAAACAATTTTACCTATAAATCGAAAGAAACAACATTTAAAGCTTCTATTTCATATTTTGTTATTTTACGCAAGCTGTCAATGGTTTCCGTCGATAACGCACTAGATTTTATAATTAAGAAAGGTGACGACACGAATACATTGAGTGCCGTGATTTTCTTTACATGTATACATGGAAAGCACCTGCGGATGATGGTTACAGCCCGGAAATCAAATAGACTACATTCTTATAAATAAACGCTTTAGAAATATCTCAAGAAGAGTTACTACGTACCCTGGAGCAGACATATCGTCCGACCATAACCCTTTGATTGCAAAGACAAAACTAAGATTAAAGAACTTAAAGAAGAGAGATACCAAACAACAGAACTTATGGAAATTACAGGATGAAAATAGGAGAATTATGGAAAGAACTTCAAAATAAGATAAAAAAAGGTGCTAGTAACAAGCAACAAATTAAATGACAGAATAACGAACAGAAATAAGAGATGGATGACGAAGGACATACTTGGACTGATAGAACTACGAAGGTTGGCTAAGAACAATAAATATGAATACGATAGAATTCAACGACTCATACGAAAGGAAATACGGCTGGCCAAGGAAAAATGAATGAAGAAAAGATGCGAGGAAATGGAAGATCTTGACGCTAAGTATGACATATTCAACATGCACAGGAAATTCAAGGAGGTTGCAGGCTTATACAGAAGGGATCTCCGCCTGTCTTGGAAAGCGATACAGGAAGACATATTTTAGAGGAAGAGGAAATGTTAAAAGCCTGGTAATCCTACATAGAAGAATTCTTTTATGACCAAAGAACAGAAGTATCAATCCATCACCAGAACTGTAAAAGAGCTCCCGAGATCCTGATGAAAACGCAATAAAAACTGCCAAAAATAGGAAAGCACCTCTGGTTCTGACGAAATTCCAATAGAGATGTTTAAGTTAATCGAAGAAGACAATATCCATTTACTAGTGAAACTCTTCAATAGAATATCAGAATTTATTCCAATTCCTAAACAGAAAAAAGCAAAAAAAATGTAGCGACTACAGATTAATAAGTCTCATGAACCACATACTTAAGATGTTCCTTAGAATAGTCCACAATAGAATTAAGATTAAATGTGAACAAGATCTAGAAGACACACAATTTATTTTCAGGAACTCCCTTGGAACGAGAGAAGCTCTGTTTTCCCGCCGTGATCAGGGCAAAGACATATTTGCCTGTCTGGTTGACTATGAAAAGGCGTTTGATCGAGTTCAAAATTCAAAACTTACAGCAATACTGCAAAAGACTGGGGTTGATGCAGAAGATATCCGAATTATAAAATTGGAGGCAAGAAGCCAATGTGAAAATTGGTAATAAAACAACAAACAAAATATCTATAAAACGAGGAATGAGACATGCATGTATCCTGTCTCCATTCTATATTCAAATAAGATCTTTAAGGAAGTAATGGAAAACCAACAGCATGGTATAGAGGTAAACGGTAAATTAATAAACACTATCAGATATGCAGGCGACACTGTAGTCTTGGCGGATAGTTTGGAGGGGCTGCAGATACTCCTGAACAATATTAACTTGGCAAGCGAACAAATGGGCCTGAAGATAAACGTGATGAAGACAAAATTTGTGGTGTTTAGTCGACAGCCGTACACCGATGCCGCCCTACAATTGAATGGGCAAATAATCGAGAGAGTCCGTAACTTTAAGTACCTGGGAGGGATTATAACCGATCAACTGGACCCGGACAAGGAGATAAAGAAAAGGATAGCAATAGCCAGAAATGCCTTTAATAAGACGAAAGAATTCTTTTGCAATGAAAACTTAAACCTCAAACTCCGACAACGAATGGCAACGTGTTACGTGTGGGCGGTGTTGCTGTATGGCATGGTGACATGGACCCTAAAAATTGCGACAATGAACCGCATAAAAGCTTTTGAGATGTGGATTCACCGAAGAATGCTCAGAATCCCATGGATCGCTCGACAGACAAATGAGGAAGTCTTGAGAAGAGCCAGTACCGAACGGGAATTGATCTCAATTATAAAGTGCAAAAAGATCGCGTATCTAGGACATGAATTGCGAGGAAATAAATATCGAGTCCTACAGCTCATTATGAAAGGCAAAATCGAAGGAAAGAGAGGCGACGGTAGGAAGCAGGCTTCGTAGCTTAAGAATATTAGAGAATGGACGGGAATTCGAAGCGCCGAACAACTGTTTCGTCTGGCGGAAGATCGAAACCCGCTCGCCGCAGTGATCGCCGACGTTCGGGGGACCGAGCATGTCTCATAGAAGAAGAAGAAATTAACTATAGTCATAAATTTATAATTAAATGTAGGAGAGAGTTGGGATGGTTTGCACACTTTTTACGTTTAATTAATTTTATTTTTTTACAAAGAAGTTAGGCGATTATTTTTTGAACTAAACTTTAGGGTATATAGTTTAAGATTATTACCCTTGATATAGCCTACTAATATGCAATAGTTTTTCCAGAATGCAGTCACAAAGTAAACCTTAATTTTGTCCAAAGTATCCCGAGGTACTGGGATACAGCAAAGAATAATGAGAAACAAATTTACTATTTATATAATATTATAATAAAACTTTAAACATTATTATGAAAATTTTAATTGATCTTTATTTTATTTCAAAATCTAACTCGCTGCATGATATTACTTCTACCTTAAATACATTTTTCTTTGCTTTCCCTTTCTTCACTTTCATGTATTTACAATTAGTAGTATCTTTATACTCGAAAAACATTAGTAGTCCTCCTTCGGCAGTCGAGTAAATGGTTTGAGAGACATTGGACGAACTGTATTTTTTTTGTTGTGGTCGGAGTTGTTTTAGCTTGTTCAACTATCAAAACCCGGTAGCTGTCATAGCTCAATAGTTCAACCCTAGCTACCGGTGGCAGGTTTCTTGCCCTATATACACGTTACTTTATTCTCTGTTAACTGAACTGTCAATTTAAATAGATATTTTAATAGATATCGTTTACAACAATATTATCTTGGCTCATGCATTAAATTAGTATGTTAAATAATGCAATTAAAATTTATTATTAATGTAATTTGCGAACTAGCCTTTACTACAGTTTTTCTGAATGTGAATCAAGGACTTTTTCCTTCAATAAAATGAAAAACTTCTAACTCAAACTTATGAATACCTAAAACTATTTGGTTAGTTTAGTGGCAGAATGAACATCATAATTTTGATTTTTGCATCGACTCTGATTATTCTGGTCACTGAATGTAAATTGCGTAAGTTTAAAATATTATAAATATTAATATTTTATTATCTATAAATTATTAGCTGATTATAGAATCGTTTGTAAGAAAAGCGACCAAAAAATAAATGATTGTATAGTAAATCCTGTGTATTATAACATAGTATCGGTATTAAGAAAATGTATTCCCGAATTAAATGTTCCAGCAGTGGACTCATTCCATACACGTGACGCAACATTACATTCTGGTTCTGGTGGAGTACAAGTTGGTGGTATTCTTAAGGATATATTAGTTTGGAATACTTCATCATTCAAAATTTTAAATATGAAGTAATCCTGTAAAGTTTCAAAATTCAAATAATTATAAATAAACAAAGAAATTTTAGTACGGATATTCCAAATAACTATTTTGAATATAATACAGCACTTCCGCAGTTACAGCTTACGGGAAATTATAAAATTAACACAACAATTGTATCTCTTCATTTAACAAGAAAAGGACCTTTCGAAATTAATGTCAGTAAGTACTACTGCTTAATTTATAACGGATTTATAGCGGATGTTCGTGTTGCAAGCACAGTAAAAGGTAACATAGCGGTAAGTAATGGTGTGAAACATTTGATATTTGATAAAATTCAATTAAAAACGAATATTGGAGAAAATCTATTCAACGGCGATCGCATTTTAGGAAAAGCAACAAACGATCTAATTAATGATAATGCGGATATTTATATTTTTTATTTATTTCTTTATTTATTTATTAAAAAATAATTTATACAAATCATTTATAAAATTAATAAACACATACCAGTTTAAAGGATACTGGTTCAGCAAGCTGAATTTCAACCTGTACCTAAGTTTAGGAACCATCAATTCGAGCAGCTAACAGACAATTCATCACTTTCTTTTTAAACGTGGGTTTACCATTTCTTAAGTTCAGATTGTGGCAGAGGAATCTTCTATTCAAAAAGTACTGTAGGTTAGTCAGGCTGTCCTGATTTCAAGACCCCGAACAAGAATACAGCAAACTGGAGTTCACACCGAAATTCTAATTTCAGTATATTCAGAAGGGAGTGATGTGATGTTGAAAGCTAACTTAGGCAAGAATTTTGTAGAACTTGTAATTTATTCCTTAAAGACCAAATACAATAACCATAGTAGACAGTAGCCCAGTAGGTAATATGACAAAGTGCAACCAGTATTCACTCCATTGTATTTAGCGCGATAGTAAACAGTAGTCTTGGCTGTGATTGTGGTAACATCTACATCTGGTAACGGCATAAGAAAAGCTGAAAAATAATAATACTTCCATAATAATACCATAATAAACTTCACTCAATCTTTAATATTTAGTTTACCCTTTTATTAGAATACATTTATAATCGGTACAGCATGTACCGATTTTTTAATGCAATCATTTGAATTTGAACAAAACTTTTTTACATATTGTGGTATCAGCTGAAAAGTTGGTATTTAATAGTTCTTTTTCGGTACAATAAGACAATAAAATATTCTGTATTATGTATAGCGGTTTTATATCGAAAATAATTATTGAAGTCCTTGTATATTATGTAAGTATATAATTAATTATGGAAATATTATGATTATGATGTTCTAGGTTACCATTATGAGTGCAGGAATTATTTATTAAACTTTGCATCAAGAGAATAATTTTTGTTCAAACTTGAAGCTATCTTAAGAGATTTATTATATAAATATCTAACTTGTAGGCCCTCTCCAAAAGATTCCAAATGTATTTTGCTTCTTTTATATTAGACACGAACTTCTTTTTACCATAATTATTGTATATCTGGGTAGTTTGGTAGGCTGACCTTAGATTTTATATTAATGCATAAAAAATAAATAAATTAATTAAACGAAAAAAATCGTTTGAACAAGAACAACTTTTTATTCAATAACAAACAAATTAAGTAAATAATCTATATATAGCTATTGTGGTGTCCATGACCATTTAAATCAACTGATGGTATTAAATTTGTAATTTATAATTTTTTAATATAAATTTGTAATGTTTCAATTCATAGTCAAGTCATCTGTATGTTGAATATTTACAGGAGACTACAAAATTAATTGTACAACGAGTTTAAAAGACATGATGAGCAGAGTTTTACAGTGGATGTTCTTCTAAATTTATATCTTGAACACAACTGAAGTCGATTGATTTAAAGATTTCAGATCTTTATTTGAAAGTAAATTGGCTAATCTTTTCCAATGATATTCTTAATTCATTGATAGTCAACAAAATTTTTACATACCTGTGGAATTCTAATGTCTTCTAAAACAAACTCGAGAGGAAATACAGAAAAATTGGTTCTCAATATGGCGTTCTGCTCTTCGCTGTCACCGGACGTCGGTAATTTCAACTTTACAAATATATTGCGATGTTCTGGGGCGTGGAATTTAAATATAAATTATCGAACTCCGCGAATCCGAATACTACATCTGTGAGCATGAGACTCTTACAAAATTTTATAATCCAAAATCAAACCCCTTATCATAAAACATCTTTTATTTGGAATTATTAAAAAAAAATGATCACAAAAACCCCCTTCTTCACATGAATATTTCACGGCAATATGTACAAATTACTATTTACTATTTGGAAATTTGACCAATTCTTATTGTTACAAGTAAGTAAAGTTTTTGTAGCATTTTATTTATTTTTAACTGAAAATGTATTAAAAAATTTTATACTCTTTGGACTTTCCCCCACGTAAGGATTTGTAAGATTTTCTATTAATTTAAAAAACAAATTGTCGGTACTTTATTCAGATGGTTCTGACGTCAGCTTCAGTTTCGTGAGAACAGCTTTACATTAAGCACTTGGTAAAGTTTAACCAACTTGCCATTTTTTTGTTTTCTTTCGTGATTACAGTGGTCACATATCCGTGGTATAATTATATTACCCTGCAAACCAATTTGTTTTCACAAAGAACTCAAAATAACTTTCTGTAGTCGATTTCTAGTCGCCATCCTTATCTTATTGTGCCAGTGTAATACAACAATTCATTCTGGTACTTGATACTTGAAATAGTTATAAAATTCTAGAATAAAGTATTTTGGGAAAAACGTGTTAAGTCGACATTCCTGATGCTTGGTGGTTGTTGATGAATTTTCATTGCGCCTGACGATTAAAGTAGCGGATCTTTTTGATGGTAAGGCATCAAGTGGAATTTTTACCTATTTATGACTTGTGGACATCTAATGAAGATTTTAATAAATCACGGATTCTTGTAATATATTTGTAATAAGTAATAATTATGTATGTTATCTGTACTAAGGACTGTAATGAGTTTATAACAAATGCTGTTTTTCCCGAAAATAAATTGTGAGAATCATAGACTGTTCATTATTCAAACTTAATTTTAATTGATCAATGTTAACAATGGTTAATAATACACGTGCAGACTGGACATGAAATTTGCAAAAATTTACGGTACCAATAAATAATTATATGTGTAAGATGAAACAAAGAAATTTAAGTGCAAAAACAATAGGTAAAACCTTAAAATATGGAATATATTATTTCGTAATATATTATATAAGGGGCCTTCTAGTAATTATGTAAGGGTTAAATTAAATTGTTATTAAGTTATTAAATTAAAAATATTAAGTGCGTTTTATTTAGTAAATTCCAACTTTCAAAATCAAAAATTTAAATATATTTAAGATTATCCAGACATGCATCCCAAAACAAAATTATTAGAAGCTCTCTGATGAACTTGGTACCTTGGCGACAAGGGAGAGCTTTGGTTCCTGGACCTTGGCTACTAGCAACTTTGGAATTTCATAGCAAATGGCCAGTTCGGCAGCGACGAAAACGGAAATAATAAGTACCGGTTTAACTCATAAACAAAAAATGCAGATAAGGTGTTAAATGGTAACTGCAAATCAAATTAGTCTCCCTGGCACTAGGTTCCATTTTTATAATGTCTGCAAAGCACAATTAATTTAAAAAAATAGGCTTGTGACAGTGAATATAGTAAAGACAAAACGGGAAATTAATGTATAAAACGTGCTATAAAAACGTGTGATTTACACAAAGTATCTGAGTAATCATATCGTAAAAGTTCCCGCATTTATATTAATGAATTTTTTGAATAACTTTTGTATAATTAAGGAATGAGTAATATATACCATAAGAGCAGTGGCGGCTTGTCGGGGTAGGCAGAGGAGGCAGTGCCTCACCAAACCGACAAGGGTTGTTTCAAAAACACCTAATTAATATAGTTTTTTAATTCTACATCCCTCGGTTTCGCATGCATGGTCTACCACCTAAATTGTTCACAAGCCTCCACTGTACTAGAGTATAATAAATTATTAACATTATGCAATGATGCACATTTATACCCGAATTATTCTCATATTTTTTTAATTATATTACAGAAGTAGCAACCTATAGTGTAGTGAAAATGAATTTAAATGACAATCTTTATTGAAATATGTCATATTATAATTTAATAATTCTCCAGCATTAAATTCGTAGTTTTTTTTTTTCAATTTTTGTAGATTTAATTAAGGTGCAAAATTTATTTTTCAACGGAAGATTTTAAAACTGGTTAATAATAAAATACACAAACAACTGGGTCAATAACTTCAAAAGGTGCAGAAATGATGTCTACATAATAATACCAATTTTTTTGCTGATTAGGAAATATCTGCTTATTATAGTAAATTAAATACAGTGTAGGTATTGCAAAATTATTTTAGAAAATTAAAAAACCTGTAATGTCGAATAAATGAAGTCATTAAAAATAAATTACAATGAAGTCGTGTTGACGAAAATTTTGTTCCTGAATTGTTCATATTATATTAAATTTTTCAGGAAATTTTTACATGTTTGTTTACGGTTTTTTCTGTTACTCACGAAAGGAAATCGGGGTGTCTTTTAAAAACTATTTCGATTTTTATATTTATATTTATATGCTGTACGCTCATTTGTAAAGGGTTATTTAATTATGAGGTGTAATTTAAAATTTCGTATTTTTCCGCAAAAATGTTTACTTAAAACGAACTGGCGAGTGGGACCAGAACTTACTTAAAATAGTGAGGCAAGGTAAGTCCGGCTTCGTAAGTCGTTTTTATTTTAATATGATAGAATTGTAAAACTATGAAAATAAAAACAATGTGTTTTAATTAAGTGAACCTGTTTATAAAATGAGAAAAGCTGTTTATTGATGAAAAGGTGAAACAGAAGTTTATAGCCAGATGTCGATAAAAATAACAAAAATCATAAGAAAATCTAAGGTAATAAAATAATTATTAATAATAAGTCAAAAATTAGCCAAGTCGCAGTAGAAGTTTTGAAATTGTTGCAAGTTGGAAAGTAAGTAAATAAACAGAACTACATTGATAGCCGAGAGCGGATTCCACATGCCCGTTTTATCTAAAATTTGACAGGTCCATTTTTATTACTAATCAATTACAGTTTTACCTACAACAATTTAATAAAATTATAACAAAATTGGCATTAATTTGCATATTATGACTATTTTTGCAGTTTAATTTTTTTAATATATCCAATCTACATGCAATGTTAAATCACTGGAGGTCCTGAGCAGGAGAAAAATGTTTATAAATCAAAATTGTGTTGTGAAATTAAAATTAAAATAATAAAAAATATTTATTTTGCATACAACAACCTGAAATGATACAAGGTCGGCTAACCTAGTAGAGAACTTCCCGATTGGCGTTAAACTGTACTAATTATTTTGAATTGTATGTTGAAGAAATGTATTTGACTGTACTATCAGGATAACACTAATTATTACTTCTTGTGCAAGATTTTCTAGTTCTTGATTTTTATATGTACCTACACAGTTTTATGGAGAAAGGTGCGATAAAATATTATTTCTATGCTACTCTGAATATCAATCAAGGACTTTTTACTTCAATGAAACATAAAACAGCTCAAAACAGGACAGAACATAAACTGGCATTTACTTAAAACGGTTAACTTGAACAATGAACAAGAAAATTTTGTTGTTGGTATTGACGTTATTTTTAGTCACAGAATGTAAAATTCGTAAGTAAAAATATTTTTATCGATATTAATTTCTTATCAATTAATAATAAATTCTGATTGCAGCTGATTATATAAAAGTTTGCCAAGGGAGCGACCCGAATTTAAACGATTGTATTATAAAATCGGTGTATGGATTAGTACCAAAATTAATAACAGGCATTCCCGAATTGCATGTTCCAGCAATAGAACCATTTCATATAAAAAACACAGGTTTAAATTCAGGTTCTGGTGGGGTACGCATTGGTGCTATACTGAAAGACATATTAGTTTGGAATGCTTCGTCCTTCAAAATTTTAGATATGAGGTAAAAATACAAATCTTTGTAGTAATTAAAAATAATGAATTAAAAATTTTAGTGCAAATATTCCGAAAAATTACTTTAATTTTAACGTGCTGTTTCCTAAACTCCATCTTACTGGAAACTATGAAATTGACACCAAAATTTTAGCTCTTCATTTAACAGGAAAAGGGCCTTTCAATATTAATGTCAGTAAGTAACGGTTAAGATCAATTATTTTAAGCAATTGAATTTATGTTACTGATTTTTAGCCGATGTTCATGTTGGAAACATATTGGGAGGTAAAAGAGTAGTTACTAATGGTGTGAAGCATTTGAAATTTGATGTCATAAAGTTAAATATAACAGTCGGAGGAGCGAGCGTTAAGTTAGAAAATCTTTTCAACGGCGATCCTCTTTTGGGAAAAGCAACAAATGATGTTATTAATGATAATGTGGATATATTCTTTCAAACTATCAAGCCTGCTATTGAAGACGCTCTTGAAGAACTTTTTACAGATAGTGCCAACGGAATTTCGGAAGCATTTGAATACGACGAATTATTTCCTAAGTAATTATAAATTTTTGTTGTAAAATTATAGTATATTCTTTTTTATTAATTGTGTATTGAATTATTATATAAATATATAATTGCTAATAAGCACCGCGACTGCCAGTTACATACTGCATTCTGACAGTATAATTTTTGACTACTTTTTCAAGTATTTGGGGCCGCATATCTGCAGTGATACATCTTATGTTTATATCCAATACGTTAATCGAAGCTGCTATATCCCCACAGACCACAGACTTTACACATCCTTACAAAAAATTGTTCCCTGTGTCAAACCATAAAATCATTTGGTGGCCAATTGATAATAATCAATTATTCTGCTCGCTGTATGGCATGTAGTACCATCTTTTTGAAACCACAAGTCGTCAAGAACTTTTCGCTTCCTTTGGTTTAAATTGATTGCATTGGAGAAGGATGTAGTTAATCTATATGCTCGTAAACACGCTCGTAATTTAACAAGATGCATGCATGCACTTCAACGGTTAAGTCATTTCAAAATTACAACCGAGGTAGACCAAACCAATATAAGTAACTTAGAAGATTGGTGCCAATGTTTATTGGATATCTTTGATTCAAGCACATATCTTGAAAACAGCAATGATGAAGATGAACCTGTGATTCATTCCACTAAGCGGGTAGGTGGCAAATGCAAGTTATCCGGATACTAATAATTCCCAAACTGAATTAGATGAAAAGCTTGTTAGATGGGACGTTAAAACGGTTAGAGGAGATACTTTTTGGGGAAGTTCCAGTCCCCCGGTACTATTGGATTTTCTTAGTCGCGTGGATGATCAAAAACGTTCTCTAGGTATTTTTGACTCCAGGTTATTCGAAGGCGTCATCGATTTATTTAGTGGTCCCAGTTTAGATTGGTACTGATCAGTAAGGAATAATGTTAATTCATTGGAACAGTTGGCTACACGAATTAAGTGCAGTTTTATTTCCAAAGATTATGAAATATCCCTCTGGGATGACATACACGCGAGAAGGCGAAGAAGGAAAGAACTTTAGTAATTAAACTTCTACTACCCTACTATAATACACAGCTTGCGTTAACGGAGATTTCCTCTTTCGAATATATATAATATCGGTTTTTATAACGTTCGCCATGTTCCGATTACTTTCCTAATCAATATTGGAAAGATATTTAGGCAAATATCTTAAAGATGTTGTTAGCACCTTGTGAGGGAGCACGGCCGAGATAATTTTAGGTGTCCACTTTCTGTGAAGAACAGATTCCCTGTTGGTAATAGATCGTCTAGCTTTCACGTACGTGGTGTTAGTGCTCTTAACATTAATCGACAAGTTCAACTGAGGTCCGTAATTTAAAATTTTAAATCATTAGCTCATGGATGTTCTTACTACCACCACTGCAATAAAACATAGAATTGACACCGGAGATAATAAAAATGGGAATAATTCGCAAATGCAACTCTCCTTAAGCTAGCTTAACATGCGGAAGCTTCCGCATGTTGTTAGTAAAGAAAGCTGATGATTTTTATAGGATTTGCTTTGATGGTGGAAAACTCAACTCTGTAACGAAAAAGGATGCCTATCCTATTCCCTACTTCACCAGTAGGTATACTCGATCGGTTATGTAACGCTTGTTATCTATCGTCCATTGACGAAGAAGAAATGGTCTTTTGGAATATTATTAGGAGAGATGTTTTTGAATATGTTGCAATTTATCTAGTTGAAGATGCAGGTTTCTCAGCCATTACAGGTCACCTCTGGAGTGCCGCAAGGATCTCATTTGAGCCCATTGCTGTTTCTCTTATTTATTAATGACATTGGAAAGGCTATATTATGCAGGGGTGTTCGGTATTTGATGTTTGATGAGGAATTCAAAATTTATTCTGCAATCGGGTCAATTTACGATTCGATCAGAATTCAGAGAGCATTAGATGGGCTTAGTAGATGATGCAGTTATTACCTACTCTTTCTTAATGTTCAGAAGTGTTGTGTAATGAGATTTTATCGAATGGACACGCCGCGCCGCACAGTGGGGCCAGATCGAAAATTTGTGGCCAAAATATGAAGGACTTCCCTGATTTTTATGAAATTTGGAATACATAGGTTTTTGGGGTCGCTGATTACGAATATCATATCAAAAAATCCAAAACCAAAATGGCGGATCTAATATGGCGGACTTACATATGAAAATGATCTTTAATTTCTGCAGAACTTGGTATACGTAGGTTTTTGAAGTCGTTGATTATGAATATCATATCAAAAAATCCAAAAACAAAATGGCGGATTTAATATGGCGGACTGACATATGAAAAATGAAAATGATGCTTAATTTGTGCAGAACTTGGTATACGTGGGTTTTTGGGGTCGATGATTACGAATATCATATCAAAAATTAAAAAACAAAATTGCGGGTCTAATATGGCGGACTTGCATATGACAATGATGCTTAATATCTATGAAATTACATAATATATGCATTATTGCATGTATTATTTTCTCATTTTTAATATAAGTAAATTACGCTTGGGGCACTCCGGGGCAGGTTTTTTTTTCAGATTCTATTAAAGACAAGTCTTACCTACAATCTGAAAGAAAAAACTCCGCCCAACAACGTCCGACAGTGCACTTTAATCAACTTTGTTTGTTAATTTTTGTACGTATTTTTTACGTTATTTTGCATTTAAAAAATTGATAAAGATTTTATTCATATATTACAATTATATAATTTTCTAAAGTACCAAATAATATACATATTTTCACCTAAAGGTTCCATTTTGTAGATTGAAAATCGGACAAAATTTGCGCCTTTGGTCATGCATTTTCTAGCGCTATGAAAAACTTGCTTCAAAGCTTGTACTACCTGCGCGTTTAAAGGTCGCTGTTCAATTGCTTATTGTGGGCCAGGTATATACATTCGACTCCTATAAATTATGTCGTTAGACCCTTTGAGTATTACTGTACTTAACTGTATATTTAAATTTCTTAAAAATGACACTTCATTTTTTCTATTTTGGCCGCGGATTTGCGATCTGGCCCCACTGTGCGCCGGTGTAGGGACACGTATAAAATTTAAATTTTAAATCACTTGAATATTTCGATTTAAATACATCTTAGGCCTGTGGATAAGTCAAGAATTTTTATTTCTGGCAGATTTGTGGATATCATTATCTGATTGATAGACACGGAAGATATTTTCGCGATGTGAAGAATACTAGTGAAGAATAATTGTGAATTGCAGTATTATTCGTTTCAATTACATATAAAATGTCTCAAAAAGTGCGATCTGTAAGTTTAATTTTATAGGAGCATTGCATTTTTAGTTATTCCTTTGAAATTATGCGAAAATTATTATGTAAATAGTTATGAAATTATTATTCCAAAAAAAGCGGAGCATTCAAGATAGGCAGTCCGGTAGAAGTCAGTTGACGTGGATTTTCGTGGATCATTATTCTTTTCTATCATTGAGTGCAGTTGATCGGTCTGAGTTTGAATATAATTGTAAAAAGTGTTCGCTGTTTATTATATTTTTTATCTTAGCATAGCATTGGTTAAGTTATATTTTTTCATCAGTTAATTTTATTCAAACTTTGCACACCAAATCTTGCTGTTTTGGTATCCATCTAAACTTTTATTGCTTTTATTTAATATAAACCATCGTTTGACTGCAACTTTCAATATTATTCACTGTTGTCAAGAATTAAGTTGATATCATTCAACATAGATAATTCACATGCGAGTATTTACATTTGACATAGTATTTGAAAGACATTTTTCTAAAGAAAGTTTTGAATTCCTTTCAAATTTCCATAACTGAAAAATCCAATAAATCATTTATAATTTTTTAAAATTAAATAAATGTAATAGTTTAACTAACTTTGTGTTCAGCCACTTGAATTTTAGCTTACAATTTTCTGATACCAGTTTCTGGGTTTTTTCCTCGGTTTTTCCACTCTATCCAAAACGTTTTGCATATTTGGTAACTCATTACCATAGTAAAAATAAAATAAAACACTACTTTTTGCAAACTTTTACTATCGTGCGATAGAAGCTAATGTTTGACTTTTATAGTTAGCTTGTAGGATTGTGGGACAAGCAAATGAAGAATATCAATAATTACAGATCGCAGACGACAATTTTTTACGAGCTAAGTCAACCTTGTCTTCAACAAGAAGCTCCATTTAAATAATGTGTGAAATATATTATGTTTGTGTTACTTCTTAATCTAAAACTTCAAAAAAAGCACTACCTTGCTCCATGATACTTATATAGGAGAACAAAAAATATGATTATTAATTAATTTCTTTCGTTTCTTTACACCTGTTTGAAAATATAGTTGATTGTATCTAGCTTAGATTGCGACAAATTAAATAATCTGATACCGTGACATAGTAACCATACCTAAAAGCAGTGGCGTACTGTGAACATTCTATAAAAGAGCTGTACTCTCTCTTATTTTTGTAATTAATTTTCAAAATATTATTAAATATGTAAAGCAATTTATAGAGCAAATTTATTGACCACCCCCCCCCATTGTATGACTACTATAAAGTTGAGAAATTATAGGACTAGAATTAAATACGAATAGGAATTACAAAAATATTATAAAATGTATGCATTTCAATAATTTTTGCAACCTTTCTTTAGTTAGGACAAAATGCAAGATAAGTTCCAAGGTAATTGTGTTAACAAAATTGAAGATTTTATAAAAATAAAAAAAATCTGAGCGATATTACAAGTCCCTTAACCGATATATCTTGGCAACAGAAAACTGGTATGGTAAGAATATTGTCAACACGTATTAACTACTAATTAATAATTTTCGAACAAGAATTTTTTGGTTCCTAGTTTTTACAAGATGAACGAAATTTGTATAAAAAGGTGTGGTAAAATATTATTATTATGCTTCTTGGAATATCAATCAAGGACTTTTCAATTTAATAAAAGATAAAAGATCTCAAAATAACTCAGAACACAAATTGAATTTACTTAGGTAAGACGGTTTAGGTGCCACAATGGATAATAAAATTTTGCTGTTGGTTTCGACTATATTCTTAGTCACAGAATGTACAATACGTAAGTACAAATATTATTATAAATACTAATTGGTCGTGAATAAAATATTAACTCTGATTATAGCTGATTATATACAAGTTTGTAAAGCAAGCGATCCCAATATAAATGATTGTATTGTAAAGTCGATCAACAACTTAAAACCAAAATTAAAAACAGGAATTCCCGAAATAAACGTTCCATCGATGGAGCCTCTTCGTATAAAAAACACAACTTTAAATACTGGTTCTGGTGGTGTCAACATTGGCGCATCTCTTTCAAATATATTGGTTTGGAAAGCTTCAACATTTAAAATTTTAGATATGAAGTAAAAATGAAAATTTTTTAAATTCTCTATAGTAAATAATGTAATGACAATTTTAGAGCGGATATTTCAAAAAATCAGTTTCAATTTAATGCTTTATTACCTGAGCTGAACTTGGTGGGAGATTATGAAATGGATACAAAAATTTTAGCTCTCCGTTTATCAGGAAAAGGACCTTTCAGTTTCAATGTCAGTAAGTACTGCTTAAGATTAATACTTTTCTCTATTTGCATTTAATGTTCTTGATTTTTAGCCGACTTTGACATTAAGGGTATACTAAAAGGTAAAAGGGTGGTTACAAATGGTGTTAAGCATTTGAAATTTGATAAAGTTAAGTTAAATATATCAGTTGGATCGTCGAAAATTAAATTAGAAAATTTGTTCAACGGCGATCCTACCTTAGGACAAGCAACAAACGATGTTATTAATGATAATGCTGAAATTTTTTATGAAATCCTTAATCCTGCCGTCGAAGCATCTCTTGAAGAAACACTTACAAATATTGCCAATAAAATTACAGATGCATTTGAATACGACGAACTATTTCCTAAATAATTAATAAGTTCTGAAATTTATTGTAAAATTACAAGTGTTAAGTTTTGTAAAATCTAGGAGTAACACAAATAATACATTTTTCATAACATGTTAACATTTTATTTTATAAATACTTTCTCACACAATGCAAACCTACAAAATGTGATTGTGTCATTAACTAATGGATGTTCATCCGTGTACAAATTCAAAAATATTTTTGCCATTTACCGGATATCTATTATTTACATATATCCCCTTGATGTTGTTTACAATATTGTTACGAATATTCAGTCAAAGAATGTCTGGTTAATTTGCCTTTGAAAAGTGTAAAAAGCATTTTTAGGGGCTACTTTTATATTTGACAAAATATTTCCTAGTGTTTTCTCAGACCGTCAAACAAAACATTAAAGTTTCTTGAATGGCAATTCATTGCTCTGTTTTTTTGGTCTTATTATATTGCATTTATTTGATGACATTACCTCTTGAATTTGGATGGGTAAAAATGAAAAATTTAAACCATATGTGCCCAGCGAAAATTTGAACACAAATCAACAGCAGTTCAGGTTTTCCAGCGGCTAGAACATTGTTTAAAATTTTTTTGGTTGAACAGATAGTGATATTATTTTCGACATTATTTCGAATCAAAAATATTTTTTTATTCTAGATTTTTATTCCTTAAGTTGATATCTTGCTATACCAATCATTGAATTCTTAAAATTCCGAATAAAAAATATTATTAACGAATTTCCCCAACTGTGAATACAATTTATGAAGAATTTCAAATATTTATAATGATATTCTCTTCGTGAATTCATCTTGAATTGTTACAAAATTCACGTAACAAGCACTTAATTGCCGAAATTACAAAATCTTATATTTTTCGTAAAGTTTTGCGTGAATTTTAGAATATAAAAAAAAACAAATTTGGAACCTATTTTAAACTAATATGTACTTCGAAGGAGTTTTCGTAACAATCAGTTTTATTAATACAGAGTATTTTTAATGATGTCATATTTTTAAAAGATACATAGCATAACAGTTTGGTAAAAAAAATTGTTTGTTGCCGTAGTATTATATTTAGAATATAATATTATGTACAAAGAAAACGAAAATATGAAAATTACTTAAAAGTCTTATTTTGAACTGAACACCAACAATGTAATATTAATGATACTTGTTTTTCATCTGACTGTAAATAAAGTAATTTATATGATGTAGTTCAACCACAAAAATAAAAATATTGCTAGATGATTATAAAATATTATTAATTGTCTAACACATGTGATAACAGTGTAAATTTAAAAATTAACTGTGAGTGTGGATAATATGTCATAAAATATTTAGTGTAGTGTTATACTATAGCATATTATATTATATTGCTGTGTATTCAAATGTAAAGGTGGCTTTACTTTTCATTTAATTTAATTTTGTTTTTAAAAAAGTGCCGAATCGAAATTTTCGGAGAAAATTGAAGAAAGAGGTCGTTCGAGAAAGATAATGCCGGACGACCACGATTTTGTTGAAGTGGAGAAAATATGATTTAAAATGAAACTAAAATGGAAAATTAATTGCAAAAATTAGTTTTATGAATTAATTGTATCACATTTTATTTTAAAAATTTGATTCAAGAAGAAATTTGTTGATAACTAAATATATTGGAAAATTTTCGAAATTTTGTATAATTTTAAAAAGCATCCAGAGATTAAAAATAAAAAACACAGCGATGTGTAAAAGCGGTTAATAACCAGTTTACTCTTGAATAATATAAATAATATACTATTTATACGATTACTAAATATGTATTTAAAAAAAATTCATTAATAATTCTAGCTTGTAAAAATAAACAAATAAGAGGGATCGCCAGTGAAATCATAACAATTCTCGTATAACAAATGAATAATTTACTTATTTTAATAGGTATACCCTCTCAATAAGAGGTAACCAGGGCTATATTATGCACTAGGCTGACTAGGCTAAAGCCTAAGGCGCCTTTTGCAAAAAAGGCGCTAGCCTCTAAAATTACAAGTAGTAAATTCAAGAGTTTAATTTTTATTATTATTAACACAAATAATATAAAAAATATTGCATTACTTAGGTCGAACGATATCATAATTTATTTTCTTTCTGACTAGTAAAGCACGTGTTTTTTGTTTTAAGGGGTCTGACCACCCTGATCGCACCAAAAATGGGTTTATTGTAAAATAATCTGTAAACTCGATAATATGGAACGGAATTTATTTATTTTTTGACACATACTAGTTTATGGTTTTATGAAGATGTTTTGAAAATTTTGTTAAAAAATATTTAAAAATGACGGCCCTGCAGTAGTTGCCATGAAGGTCTATTGACCGATACGCCCGTAGTTGGTCGCAGATGAATCTCAGGAATTGCCAGGCCCGGATTGGCCATCTGGCAGTTCTGGCAAATGCCAGAAGGGCCGATGCTCTAGTGGGCCGATGAGCGGCCGAACGTTATCGTTATTTAGGGGACGATAATGTTTTTTATGGAAATACGAGAATTATTTAAATCTAATGAAGTTACTGATTTTCTACCATCTACCCCATGACCGTGGGCCGGTATAATCGGAATGCCAGGGCCGGTTTTTCATCCCAGTCCGTTACGGGGAATGGCTAAGCGGAAAAAAAAATCTACTTATTGCTGAAGAGTGTGACTACAATGTAGCCTACGGCTTTTGTACTTATACCGTCAAATGTCAACAATCAAGTGTCAATGGTCGAGTGCAAATACGCGTGCGCATGTTTCACTTTTCCGTGTTTTCTATGTTAATGTGAATGGCAAATTATTTCCTGTTTTCTACGTTATGTCTTGTATGTTTGCTACGTACGTTACTTGGATGTGAATGACGCTTAAAGCTCCTAAGTTAATTATAAGAAACAATTTAAAAAAACTTGACTTTCCTAAAACTTCAGGGTGGTCAGACCCCTTAAATTATTAATAAGTAAATTAAATAGGCGCCAAATTTGTATTAGCCTAGGGCGCCAAATAGACGTAATCCGGCCCTGGAGGTAACATACAATAAATTATAAAAACATTCTTAAAAATTTTATTCAACGATCTGCAAATACATATTATTTTTGTAAACTGGATACCTAGAACAGGAATCAAGTTTTAAACATTCGTTCTTCTCAAGTAGGACCTACGTAGCCAAGTTCGTGCACATTTAGACCAAACTACCTGTAAAAACTTTCAAATATTTAATTATTTTAAAATAGAGTATAATGATAATATGCTTATTTTAAGAAGTCACCATAATTTTTATTTTTGTTAACACTAGATACTACTCACAAACTTGCTAGTATTTTTAGATTAATGGATAAATTAATTCAAAATTCAAGAATAATTTAAAATGAATTAAATTTGCTATAAAAACAATAAATAAATTGGATTATAAAATAAAAAATTCTGCTAACCTGCGAAGGTTCTATAATTTATTTCAACATAGAAAACCATTAAAATAAAAGAGTAAAACTAGTAAACTGTCAGTTAAAGACAATTATAAATAAATGTTGATATTTTTAAACTAATAATCCGATACCATTTGAATTGTTAATTATTATAATTCTAAACAAAAGAGCAGTTGATTTAATTTTTGAGTTTTTTGTAATTTATTTATTCATTGTTAACTCGTTAACTTAATTCGCATAGATATAGTATATACCAACAAAAAATTTAAATAATGATTTATAAATGATTGGATTTAATTTACCGATCATTAAACTCTTAGTATGTCGAGGGTTGAAAATGATATTTTACAATAAATTATTTAGGTTCTTGTTAAAAAAATTAATATTTAAATCCACAGATTTTAAATTTTACTATATAAACACCATTGTTTAAATTTTGAATACTGCTGTTGGCTGTAAAAACTTCCAACAAGTTCCTATAAAATTAATTCAAATCGATTTGTTGCAATTGATTTGACAAACTATATTATTTTTGTACAATTATTATCTATTGACGGTTTTGCTCAGATGGTGCCAACTTCGGAAACTTCAGAACTGCATATTTAAATTAAACGATAGTAAATTCTGATGAACTTAATTCGATTAAACATACTGAATCTGGGAAATACATAACTGAAATTATAGAACTACAACTATTAACTTACTCTACCCTGGTTCGGGGATTAAAGGACGGATTCGTGCCCTAGCCGTTCGAAGTTCATCAACAGAACTCACTCGCCAGACTTCCGCGACTTGACTATCATCATTCAATCTATTCGTCGATCATACCCCTACTATTAATTAATTATAGGACTAGCTATACTGGTAAATTCTCTTATCAGGAAAGGACATGTCCTTATTGGAACGATTAGTAATTTAGGAAGTGTTTCCACTGAAAAGGAAAAATGGTACACTACATTTGGATAAGATGACGGGAACTCCTGATGTCAAACTTACTCTCTAAACATGAATCAGTGATTTTTCACTAATTACAAGTGCATATTCACATTTTGTCAAATCTAAAACCGAACCACCTTGAATAAGTGTATACCCACAATTTGAATTAGTGAATATGAGAACGCACTGATTTGATAAGTGATTATGAAATTCACTATTTCGCTTCGCTTAACCAATTAGTGGAAATTTATTAGTGATAATAACTAATTATTTAGAGGAAATCAAAAGTCTAGAATAATTAGTGAAATTTCACTAATTTGTTGTGAAAACCAATAATCATTAGTGAATACAGCTTCACTTACGCAATTAGTGAATTTTTCACTGATTCATGTTTAGAGAGTACTACAACATTTTTTTAAATTTTAGTTAATTTAAGCACTTAACTATTATTTTTCTATAGTATAATACCTATTCCGAAATTATTTGTATGTGTAACTCAACATATGAGTTTGGCAGATTTATCTGCTGGTCATTATTTATCATATAAATTCTGCACATTTAATTATTATTTAGTTAATTACTACTCTTATTCATACTCTTTCCAATATTTTTTTAATTAAAATTAGCAATATTATCTAAAATTTATTTTAAAGTAAGTATAATGACTCAATTTTTGGCTTGAGGTTGTAATTTACATACGGTTTTATTTTCTACATGAAAATATTTATTTTACTACTAGTTAATAATTAAGCGATATTTTTTATTTACTCTTTAAAGGACATTCCTATTTATCGTTATACGGAGGATTCTGCTTACACGTATAACTTCCGTTTTTGTATTTAACGGTTCTCTTTTTCGGACCTCGTAATATTGACTTCGCCAATTTTTTTGTTTATAAAATAGGATCCTGACCATTTCAATAATAATTTTTCTGACCTAACTACTTTTGTAATTGGAGTAAATATTCTGACTTTGTCATCTGGCATAAATTCAAGGGATCGTTGTTCAGCATCGTAATATTTTTTATCTTTTGATTATCGCGCTTGTATATTTTGTACTGCTAAATTTTTCATTTTTAATACCTTTCCGCGTAAATTTTCGGTATGTTTTCCTTGAACTTGTCTCGTTTTATTAGTTCGGTTACCATTTGGGACGAAAGACCATACTCCAGTCACTTAATAGTATTTTTGGTGAACCGTTTTCGTGTCGACCCATCTGGTAGCGTAATCTGTAGCTAGCACTATCATCGTTTTACCATTGCAACTTCTTGGAAATGGTCCTAACAAATCGATTCCTATTTTCTCAAAAGGTAAACCGACTTCAGGTTCGCTATGATGCGAAATTAAAATTTTTGAAGTTAAGGTTTTAGGGATAACTAATAAATTGTCATTTTCGTTTACGTTAGCTTTTTTTTGTAAAGTACACCTTCAATTTTTAATTCAATTTTTGGGGATCTTCAATTTCAACTATAATTTTGTTGACCTCCGCGTCTTTTTATTGCTTCGAGTGGTCTTCGTCTTCTTGGTTACCAATTGATACTGGATTTCTTGACAAGCAATCAACAAGCGTCATAGTCAACGCAAAATCTTTTAGTGCCGTCCTGTTTATTTAACAAAATTACAGGAAAACAACAAGGGCTTTTTGATTCTCTGATAATTCCATGTTCTAACATCTCCTGTGTCTGTTCTTCGATCAATTTACGTTCTGTGACCGACAACCTATAAGAATTTGATTTAATAGGAGCAGTTTCCTGCACATCTATTTTATGTGTTGCTAAATCAGTAAAATCCATTTCGCTGGTTTGTTTAACATAAACGTCGCTGAATTATAAAAGTAATTTTTATACTTCCAATTTTGGCTCACTTTTTAAATTATTTCCTAAAACATGATCTTCTAATGTTACTGTCGATTTTTTTATATCGACATTTATTATAAAATTTTCTAATTTATCTGGCAACTCGACATAATCTAAGGTTGTACCCACAAATAATTTAATTAGAGAACCCGACTTGAAATAATTTTAATCATAAATAAATTATTTTGGACTCGTGTTAATTCTGAAACTAACGCTAATTTGTAGTTTAGTAAAAATTTATCATTAGGGATCAATTCACTGAATTATAAAATTGGATCAAATTCGCCGTCGCGTCGTAAAGAAATCTTAAAAAATTCTAATAGGGTTGTTGGTTGAATTTTATAATCTTTAATTAATTTTAATTTAAATTTATTTGGTTTATCTTCGAAAATATCCTGACCTTTTTTTTGCATTACACTAGTATCAAATTTTGTAGGTGTTCGTATTGTATTTGAAATATTGTTATCATTTCGAAAAAAAATTTCCATTACTTGCAACCAATTTTTCCAAGCGTTTAACGTCCATATTCATAGACAAAGCCTTACCGATACTTAACACTCTTTTTAGAGCACAGCTTTTTAAAATGACCCTTATCAACCAAGTAAATAAAGTTGCAACAAAAACAAATTCGACGCGAAATGCCTTGGGTACGTTTATGTTGGAGCTGTGATAAGTGATAATAGCGAAGAAATTTCTTAGCTCTAATCGCTGTTCTATGAATTAACATTGGCTTGCGCTCTGCTTCAACATAAACAGTCACATGTACTTCAACGTTTTGATTTTCTCTACTTCGCTAGTATCGCGGCTTTTAGCTCTTATCACAGCTCCAACATAATTGTACCCTTACTTAGAACTCAATACTTGTCTATGAATCTGAGCGGAAATCAATTTACCATGTTGCCATTGCGTTTTCTCGCAAACAAGAAAATTAATTTTTGTTTGTCTTATTTTGCCTATTTATTAAATTTTTATTGCTATTGGTAGTTATTCTAGCTATCTCCGGTTTACTTTTATTGTTAATTTTACATTTTGTGACGTGATTTCTGTAATTAATTAATTTCACCTTAGGTGGAAATAACACTTGAGGATTTACATAATTTGCAAAGTTTCCCAATTTTTTTATTAAAATTTATTATAATTTTTTCATTATTTACCTGGAAACTAATTTTTTTGTGGTTTTAATCAATAATTGATTTTGGAAAATTTTTTACCATTAAGGCGGGGATAAAAAATATTTTACCGCAAATTTCTAATTTTAAATTTGTTTTACCTTCTACAGGAGTGGATGGTATAAAAACGCAATTATTTGTTAATTGATTAGAAACAATATTTTTACAAGATCCTGTATCAATTACAATTTCGGTTATTTTATTTAAATTTACGTTTATTGTTAGTATCGTTATTTAAGTCCTACTTCCGCTTATTTGGTACAAAACAAGGGAGTTGGGGACTGACTGCGTTGTGGCCCTCCGTTTTTTTGATTATAATTTTGATTTATGAAATGTTTATTAGAATAGGATTTAGCGTACCCTCCTCGGTTATTATTACTAGCGTTTCGAAAATTCTGGGATATATTTGTATTATTTTGATTACACTTTCTACACTTCGTAATTGTAAAATTGTCCCGATTTGTACCAGGTCTTCCCGAGTAGTTAAAATAATTATTTTGTCGATCAAAGCTGTTGTTATGATTAACTGGGTTATTATACTGACTTGTACTCCAACAATTAGATGCGTAATGATCCAATTTATTACAATTAAATCACCGTCGTCTTTCAGCGTTTTAATTAAAATTATTGGCATTTAGTCCTTTGATTTAAAGACTTAAAATTACTCGGTCCGGTTAGTACAAAATGCAGGATAAGCTTCAAGGTAATTGTGTTAACAAAATTGCAGAATTTATACAGATTTAAAAAAATCTAAGCGATTTTACAAGTTCATTAACAGGCACATCTTGGCAACAGTAAACTGGTATGGTAAGAACATTGTCAACACGTATTAACAACTAATTAATGATTTTCCAACATGAATTTTTTTTGGTTCCTAGTTTTTATATCATGTATGAAGTTTGTATAAAAAGGTGCGGTAAAATATTATTATTTTGCTTCGTGAAATATCAATCAAGGACTTTTCACTTTAATAAAAGATAAAAGATCTCAAAATAACTCAGAACACAAATTGAATTTACTTAGGTAAGACGGTTTAGGTGCCACAATGGATAATAAAATTTTGCTGTTGGTTTCGACTATATTCTTAGTCACAGAATGTACAATACGTAAGTACAAATATTATTATAAGTACTAATTGGTCGTGAATAAAATATTAACTCTGATTATAGCTGATTATATACAAGTTTGTAAAGCAAGCGATCCCAATATAAATGATTGTATTGTAAAGTCGATAAACAACTTAAAACCAAAATTAAAAACAGGAATTCCCGAAATAAACGTTCCATCGATGGAGCCTCTTCATATAAAAAACACAACCTTAAATACTGGTTCTGGTGGAGTCCACATTGGCGCATCTCTTTCGAATATATTGGTTTGGAAAGCTTCAACATTTAAAATTTTAGATATGAAGTATAAAATGAAAATTTTTTAATTCTCTATATTAAATAATATGATGACAATTTTAGAGCGGATATTTCAAAAAATCAGTTTCAATTTAATGCTTTATTACCTGAGCTGAACTTGGTGGGAGATTATGAAATGGATACAAAAATTTTAGCTCTCCGTTTATCAGGAAAAGGACCTTTCAGTTTCAATGTCAGTAAGTACTGCTTAAGATTAATACTTTTCTCGAGTTGCATTTAATGTTCTTGATTTTTAGCGGATTTTGACATTAAAGGTATACTAAAAGGTAAAAGGGTGGTTACAAATGGTGTTAAGCATTTGAAATTTGATAAAATTAAGTTAAATATATCAGTTAAATCGTCGAAAATTAAATTAGAAAATCTGTTCAACGGCGATCCTACCTTAGGACAAGCAACGAACGATGTTCTTAATGATAATGCTGCTATTTTTTATGAAACTCTTAATCCTGCCGTCGAAGCATCTCTTGAAGAAACACTTACAAATATTGCCAATAAAATTACAGATGCATTTGAATACGACGAACTGTTTCCTAAATAATTAATAAGTTGTGAAATTTATTGTAAAATTGCAAGTGTTAAGTTTTGTAAAATCTTAGGAGTAACACAAATAAGACATTTTTCATAACATGTTGACATTTTATTTTATATTAAATACTTTCCAACACAATGCAAACCCACAAAATGTGATTGTGTCATTAACTAATGGATGTTCATCCGTGTACCAATTCAAAAATATTTTTGCCATTTACCGGATAACTATTATTTATATATATCCCGTTGATGTTGTTTACAATATTGTCATGAATATTCAGTCAAAGGATGTCTGGTTAATTTGCCTTTGAAAAGTGTAAAAAGCATTTTGAAGGGCTAGTTTTATATTTGACAAAACATTTCCTAATGTTTTCTCAGACCGTCAAACAATGCATTTAAGTTTTCCCTAATCGCTTGATTCCCTTAATTCTTGAAATTCACCATAACTTATCAAAATCAGCTCATGCACGGCAACAAAGGAATAACTTGAATGACAATTTATTACTCTGTTTTTTCTGCTCTTGCTATATTGCCTTTATTCGATGAAATTACCTTTTGAATTTGGAAGGATAAAAAAGGAAAAATTTAAACCAGATGTGGGTAAAATTTTATATTTTATAGCTTTTTATAAAATATCTCCAGCGAAAATTAGAACACAAATCAACAGCAGTTCAGGTTTACCAGCGGCCTGGAACTATAGTTTTTTATTCAAGAATTAAATCTAAGTATTGAATTCCTAAAATTCCGAATAAAAATTATTATTAACGAAGTTCCACAACTGTAAATACAATTTTTGAAGAATTTCAAAAATTTCTAATGATATTCTCTTCGTGAATTCATCTAGCTGAAACTTCCTGAATCGAATTGTTACAAAAATATTTTTTTTTAAATATAAACTATTTTAAACTAATATGTACTTCAATGGAGTTTTCGTAACAATTAGTTTTATTAATACAGAGTGTTTTTAATTATGTTATATTTTTAAAAGATGGCATAATAGTTTAGTAAAAAAAATTTTTGTTGCCGTAATATTATATTTAAAATATAATTGTTTGCAAAGGAAACCAAATTAATTTAAAATTATATTATTTAAAAGTTTTATTTTGATAATTAATTTTATAATAAATGAACACCAACATTGTAATATGAATGATACTTGTTTTACTTCTGACTCGAAATAAAGTAATTTCCATGATGTAGTTCAACCACAAAAATCTAAATATTGGTAATTATAAAATATTATTAATAGTCTAACAGATGATGATAACAGTGTAAATTTAAAAATTACAAAAATTAGTTTTATTGAATTGTTGATGGAAGTGATACAGGAAAGAAGAGGAAGAGGTATCACATTTTATTTTAAAAATTAGATTCACGAAGGAATTTTAAGAATACTAAATATATTGGAATATTTTCAAAATTCTGTATAATTTTGAGATGCACCTAGAGATTAAAAATATAAACACAGCATAATGTAAAAGCGGTTAATAACCAGTTTACTCTTGAATAATATACATACGCTTACTAAATGTGTATTTAAAAAAAAATTTATTAGTAATGGTAGCTTGTTAATATAAACAAATAAAAGGGTTCTCAAGTAAAATCATAACAATACTCGTATTACAAATAAATAATTTACTTATTTTTATATAATATATAGGAGTATACGCTCTCAATAAGGGTAACATACAATAATTTATAAAAAATTCTTTGATGATTGCTGGAACCTGAAATGCATTACATATAAAGAAAAAAATTCTTCAAGAGTATTTCACTTAAAACATTGTACCTATTTAGAAAAATAGATTTTGAAATTATTTAAGATGATTTTGAATCATTTGGATTTATTAGCAAGTCCGATAGTTATAGGCTCGTAAAATAGACTTTAAAAAAATTATGGTGGGGCTTAAAATCTTATTTCACGATTTGCCAATATATATTTTTTTTTTATATACCTAGAACAACAGGAATCAAGGTTTAAACATTTGTTTTCTTCAAGTACGTGGCCAAGTTCATGCACATTTAGACCAAACTACCTGTAAAGATTTTCAAATATTGAATTAAAAATTAAAAAATTTAAAAAAGAAGTCACCTTGACTTTTATTTTTGTTAACACTGCTACTCACAAACTTGCTAAAAAATAAATTCAAAATATATAAATTAATAAAAAATTCAAGAATTATTTAAAATCAATTAATTTTGCTATAAAAACAATAAATAAATTGGATTATAAAATAATAAATTCTGCTAACCTGCGAAGGTTGTATAATTTATTTCAACATAGAAAAACATTAAATAAAAGAGTAAACCTAGTCAACTGTCAGTTAATGATAATGTTAAATTAATATTGATATTTTTAAACAAATAATCGGATACCATTTGAATTGTGAATTATTTTAATTCTAAACAAAAGGAGCAGTTGATTTAATTTTTGAGTGTTTTGTAATTTATTTATTCATTGTAAATTCGTTAACTTAATTCTCATTGATATATTATGCTAACAAAAACTTGAAATAATCATTTTAATGATTGTTTTTAATTTAACGATCATTAAACTCTTAATATGTCGAGGATATTTAATTAGGCTCTTATTAAAAAAATTAATATTTAAAGAAACCCACAAATTATAAATTTTACTACATAAACACCATTGTATAAATTTTGAATACTGCTGTTGGCTGTAAAAACTTCCAATAAGTTCCTATAAAATTAACTCAAATCGATTTGACAATATCCATATTATTTTTGTACAATTATTATCTATTGACGTATCTCGTCTGAGAACGTCTCTGAATAACAAAGAAATTATTACCGAAGGTGAACTTCTAAATAAAAATATTATTATATACATGAAAAAAAAGTGCGTTATATTTATGAATGTAGAGAAACCTGTAAAGCAACATGCAAACAATTTTTTTATATCTGCTTATTTACGGAAAATTTCAGTTCAGCAAATGTTAAATTCGTAGTTTTACGAATATAATATTTTATAAAAACATTAATGTATCTTGAAAGTAAAATTATGGATTCTGAAAGTAAAATAGTGAAAGTCGCATACTGCGTATTCAGCATATACCGGCAGCCTAAGGAACAGGAAACTGTGGTACTTTTGCTGGTGGCACCGGATTCACTGTTGTGATGTTGATGTAATTTCTAACTTGTAGATTTTAAATTTTTTTTCCTAATTTAATGGTTTTTTAAATGTCAAGGTGAAACATATATTGAAGTCACTTGAATCAATTAAATACCATTGAATACCATAGACACCCTGTAAATACCAAGTACCGTAAAGTTGTACCATATGGGGCGACTGCATTTCAGCAATACTTTTTCCTATTTCCATGACATAACTCTGTGCAATATTTCCACCGTGTGATATAGCAAGGATAGATACTTCTTTCACGATGCTTATCCAAAGCAGAACTTGTGATTGTTTGATGATCAAGAAAATGATCCTATCTTATCTATTTTACAAATGATAAAATTTAACTACAAATCCCTCATGCATTTTGCTAAGTAAGAAGTACATATTGTACAGTTTGTTTGTTTGTCCACTATATTGTTTGCTAAACGCATAAGTAAAGTTCTAAATCCTGTATGTATTCTGAATCTCTCTCATCATAGCCGAAGTATGTTTATATAAAAACAAAATGACGTCCAGAGTAATAGCTGAATAACTACCGTATACCAGAGTTTGAGACTGAGCCATAAAAAGAAAAAAAATACTCTTAATCTCTTATACGAGTACCTTGAAGTCCCATTATCCGATAACTCGTGCATCTTGATCCGTACATTAAACAGCTGTCGTAAGTTTAATTGATAACTTGTATTAATTAATAATTCCTGAACAAGGTTTAACTATTTAACTTCTACTTTTTATATGGAAAGGTACTGTAAATATATTGTTATTGAGCTTCTCTAAATATATCAATCAAGGACTTTTCAATTTTATAAAACATAAAATCTACCTAAGACCAAATCTGCATATTTACTTTCAACGGTTAGTGGTACAATGAACAACAAAATTTTACTGTTTGTATTGACTTTATTTTTGGTCACGGAATGTAAATTACGTAAGTAAATAGTTATTTGTGTATCTCGAGCAAGAAATAGTACTTTATTGCCCAAGAATAAAAGTGTTTTAGCAAAGCACTAATGCCCGGCTGCACCAAAAGTGTAAAAGAAATAGGTACTTAAGGTGCAGATAATTTTATAAGTTGTTTCAAAATAAAACCAGTAGATGATTCTGGTAGCTAAGAAAATATTTAATAATAATATAATGTACAATATTACTATTTAATTTACTTAGTAATTTATTAACTCTGTTTTTAGCTGATTATATAAAAGTATGTAAGGGGAACGACCAAAATCTAGATGATTGCATTATAAAAGCAGTGTATGCCTTAAAACCAAAATTAATAACAGGCATTCCCGAACTGAATGTTCCAGCAATAGAACCATTTCATATAAGAAATACTTATTTAAATTCTGGTACCGGTGGAGTCAACATTGGCGCTATCCTTAAGGACATATTAGTTTGGAATGCTTCGTTGTTTAAAATTTTGGATATGAAGTATAAAATAAAAGATTTAAATATTCTTTTCAATTAAAATAATGCATAAAAATTGTAGGGCGAATATTCCAGATAATTACTTTGAATATAATGCTGTAATACCTCAGCTCTACCTACAGGGAAATTATGAAATAAATACAAAAATTTTAGCTCTTCGATTAGCAGGAAAAGGCCTTTTCAATATTAATGTCAGTATGTATCTTCTTATATTAATTCTTCTGTACTGTATAAGTAGGTGGACTATTTCCAACCTAACTCATTTTTGAGCAGAACTTGGCAACCCAACAAACAAGTACGAAAATTAATTATTTAAATTTTGTAGTTTTACCATCTAATCACATAAATTGAAATTTAGATTGTATAAATGAATACGCGAAACCTATTGTAATAAACCACAATATATAATTGAACTGAAATTTTGATTGATTGGAAATACATAATTTGATAACAAATTTTTGTATTAACTAAATGGAATTGTAATTACATTATTTAGATTAACGGAATCGATTAGAAAATTGGAATTTCATTAAATTATACAATTTAAATGTGATCAATCCTAGGATAAAATTATTTTTTTAACAGTTTATAAAAATTTAGCTAAAAAGTGAGTTAGATTGTCCATAGCTGCACTACTTGTAAAGCTAAATTTATGTCATTCATTTTTAGCGGACTATCGTTTCAACAACATATTACAAGGTAAAAGAATTATAACAAATGGTGTAGAGCATCTGAAATTTGATAAACTTAAATTAAATATAACAATTGGAGAAGCGAAAGTTAAGTTAGAAAATCTTTTCAACGGCGACCCTACTTTAGGAAAAGCAACAAATGATATTATTAATGATAACGTGGATATATTTTATGAAGCTCTCAAACCTGCCTTCGAAGATTCTCTTACAGAACTATTTACAGATATAGCCAACAGAATTACAGAAGCATTTGATTATAACGAACTATTTCCTAAATAATTAATAATTTTTCATTTTTATGTGAAGATTGCATATTTTTAATTTTTCAATTTTGATATTTAAATATTTATGTAGGCAATCATTAAAATATAATTATATTTTTGTACTATTCGGAATTAAATGATGTAAAACAAGAATTACTCATTATGCATAGCATTGGACATGTTCTTAACGTGCATTCAAGTGTATTCCTAATTATCTTGATAATTTAACCCCGACTACTTCTATTAATAATCCCCAATTAATTAAATCATTATTATTATTATGATATAAGTGTATTTAATTCAAGCGTAATGAAAAACATTCCGGGTAATTATAGATAAATTATAATTATTTATAATTTGTTACCTTAATGTTTAATTAATTTAAATAATTTAAGTATTAATAATTATGTTATTAATGTTTTATAAATAATGCAATGATGAAATTACTATGTAATAAAAAGATTATAAACTAGACTATTTGACTCAAAATATAATTTTTCTAAATACGAAAATATAAAATATATCTTATTATGCATTTTGATGTGTTGTGTATGTGTCCCCCAAATTTTAAATTAATCCGTTAAATCGTTTTTAAGTTCTATCGTTCCTGATGAAACAATCTTAGCCTTAAATTTCTCTTAAATTATTTCAGAAGAACTGTAAAAAAAATCTTTTGTGGATAGGAAAAGAAAGACCAGACTGCGCACTGTGGCGATTTAAGTTTTTTAAGTTGGAGTATGCGGTCTAGTTTCCTCTGTTTTATCAGGAAAATTTTAACGAGAAATTGCTAAACAGATTTATACAGATTTTTGTAGAACATTAAATTGCTAACAATTTTGCAAAATTGTGTTCTATACTCAAATATCATTATATGAGTTTAGAGTTTTTTTCATGTTATATACAGAGAACTATTAATAATTCATTTTACAGTTAATATACTAGCTGGTGTACCACTTTTACTACAAATTGTGTAGCAGTCATGGTATAATTTGATGCTTTCTTAATTAATTAAGGTACGACGATCAATCTCAGACGTTGCAGTTTTCTTCCCCCTTCCTGTCTTCCCATAATTTACACTATAAATACCTTGAGCACTTCTGATCTATCTTTTTGCAATTTTCCTATTTAAGACCTTCCTATTTAAACAACAGAAAATAACTTTACTTAAACTTTAAATAACACTAACGAACTTAAAGCAATCAGGAGTTAAATGCGATTAAAGAGACTAAAGAGATGATTCAATTAAAAGTACAATATTTCTGTATTGCACAATAAATGTTTATGTTATGTTTCGCAATTATAAAAATAAAAATTTGTTGTCTGTAACTAAGAGTAATTAGCAAAATTAATTTTTATAAACGAAGCGTAAATTTGAAACATTTATTACCTATTTATTTTAATTAATTTTACATTGTATTATTAGGGGGCACAGCCCTTGTCAGCCTAAGGCGGCCCAACAGCTTTCCATGTAATAGATGGAAACTTCGAAATGTTCTACCGGTTTTTGATCGACATCGCAATAACGTTACGTATGTATAACTATCCATGGCTGAATAATGGTCTATCGATATACAGTCCAACACGATTAAAACTTTTGGTGTTTGAGATAATTTTTAGTTATATTTAATGCTACAAAGATCGGAAATTATCGTTCATGAAATTAGTACAATTTTGTTGCTGAAATTGTAGTTTGTGGAAGAAATGCAATTTCAGGATGCAACAAAATTTTCATCGTTATGAAAACTCAAGTTACTAAAACTAAATTTTAAACTTTAAATCTTCTTTGATTGATCTAAAATAATTAAATTTGAAAATTAAGACGTGGAAATTTTATAGCTTGATAAATTATTATTAACACACAAATTCCTGAATGGCATTGCGGGAATTTGGCGAACTAACACAAATTAAAAATTTGTTATTTTTTTTTATTTCGATCTTTTAAATAAATTTATAACTAATTAACAATTTAAAATGAAATGACATATTTTATAAACTAATTTACTTTATTTTTTATCTTTATTCAATTAATTAAGTTGTATTTTTTTTGTGACAATTACATCTTTTGAATCAAAAAAAAAAATTGTAACCAAATTTTTAATTGATTTTATATTTAAACTGTATAGGGGTCCGCGCACTTTTGAATACATATTATGACCTAGATTATTTTTTATTTATATTATTTTAAATAATATGTACTACATAATATTGTCATGGATTTTCCTGTGTAAAATTGTTTTTATTTATTTTAATGTGTGTATAAAATTAGTAAATGCCCCTGTATTTGTCAAAAATTTGTAAATTTGTGTTGGTAACTTTGTTATGGGGGTCCTGCGCGCAAGCAACAGGAGATCGAGGCCTTTTGCCAATTCTGCTCGGGCAGAGTGGATCGATTATATCGATCTGCAAAGCTTTATATAAATTAAATTGATTTTATTGAAGTTTAAATATAAAAAGTATTTTTCAAAAGTGTTTTATCAATTTGGATATAATTTTGAAGTTTGAATTTGGATAAAATAAATTGAAATGGCTTATTGTTATAATTTGGAATTTGGATTTGGATGGTACAAAAATAATTTTGATGCTAGTTGGTGGTAAACAGTGGTAAGGGAGAATAAATTTGCTATTTGGTATTAGAAGGATAATCTCCAAAAAAATGAATGTCGCCGGAAGAAGAAGTTAAATTAAAAAAAGACATTAATTATACTTCGGGGTATTGCAATATGTACTTGTTTCTTGTTTATTCATTACATATTATGTGTTTTAATTATTATTCGTCTTTTTTTTTTAAATTGTTTACTGTAAGCGTGAGCAACCCACTGCGGTACTGGAGCGCCGTGGGAGATTTAACGCAGGTACGCAGTAACTGCTCATCGTGCTCTGTGGTCATCATAAGGACCCACTTTGGATTTTGCACTTGATACTTGTGGTGGCGCCCTTTTATATTATATTTTTGGAATATTGAGCTTCGACAGCTAATTTGATTAAATTCACCCATGACCTCCCGCTAGTTGGCCGAGCAGAACCTTCATTTTTTCTAATAAAGTTTTATAACCTTACTGAATTATGAAGTTTGCATTCATATAAAATCGATATTGTTTCATTTAAAGCCGTTTGAATTATTTTTCGTTCCGATTCTAACAATGCCAATCAATGCTGATTCTCATCTATTACCTATAATAATTATTGAATTAACTGAATTATATTCTCCACATGCGCATATATTTAACAAACATCAAAAATTTCAATCATGAGATATTAATTAACAAATGCGTTATCAATGGGGTTAATTCTATAACAATGTAAAAGGTTAATAGTCATTAACAGTTTCTAGTTATTATATACCATTTAGTTTGATTTTCTATGCTTATGTCACTTGTTGGTGATATTTTCCTAAGTATATCGAAATAACTCGCAGCCTTAACATTAACCATTTAGAGCGATTCAATATTAAAATATTATTTATGAACATCTGACTATAAAGTACATATCAAGAGACTCATATATATTGAAGTGTATTTTTCTAGTTTTGATGTCAAAATCAATTGCTTATTTTATTACACTTTCTTCATTTATTTAGATCAGTCGGTTTTCTTAAAGTAGTTTTACAAATGATAACTAAAAATTAGTCAACTATGCTAGACCCTTAAATTATCATTTGTAATGCAATAATCCACTAAAATTCAATATGTACATACGCCTACTAATAAGTTAATAAATAAAACATAATTTGTACTTGAAAAATAATTAACAGGTGAAAGATATGATTTCTTATTGTTTACAGCAATGTTGTTTATATAAAATATCTTCGTAACTTAAAAGTTACAAGTACTCCTAATAATATTAGTAACCCATAAAGAAAAATTTTGACATAGTATATATTGCTATGACCCCAGCGGTATAAATTTAAAATTCAACTATACTACGAAAAACGTCTCGCTGGAGTACATACATTTTGGAGCTTGAGACTCTTTATAAAATGTTTTTAATAATAAAACAATAACACGATCTTAATCTTAAATTTAATAAACCAAACCAGTTATTAATTTATAAACAAATTATCGATCTTACCTTAATCTTAATTTTGATGTTTATATATACCTTTGTTCCATACAAGAACGATTAATAATTCACAAAAAGCCGCATATAGTCAAATTTTCAATTTTATTATTTATATGGTAATTATTTCAACCTGACTATTGAAAATTCTAACTAAATGACTTAAATTTTACAATAAAAATAATTTTTAATTTAAATGTAGGTTTATTCGAATGTTTAAATTTATTCACACAATAATGTTTTCACCCTGTTTCTAAATTTGGAAGCGGCTTCTCATCAGCCAGCGGTCATCTGGTGCTTTCTTGTCATTGGTTGATAGACATAATGTGTCGATGCATTTTGTTGTCTTATGGTTACCAGCTATTGATTGTTTCAAAATTTAAATTATGAAATTAGTTCACTATTTATTTTTGTAAAACAAAAAGTATCTTCGTTTTGTTTGATCACATTTAATTCCTTTTTATTATAATTAAATTTTGTTTGCAGGTACGAATGTTATTAATTTAATTGGAGACACATTTTTACAACCCATTTGTTTCGTAGTTTGGTAGCAATCTCCATTTAATTCTATCCATTTTGATCTTATCATAATCAAAATTTTCAATTTTCAAAATTAAAACAATGGTACAAAATTCAATCGGTAAATAACTTTGTTTTGCACTTTCTTAACATCTCTATTTAATATTTTAAGCCTTAACTGCAATATGTCGGACAAATGAAAATTTTAACAATTCTAAAAGAATTTTGGACTTTCATCTTCGAATTTAATCTAGTCATTACTTAAAGCCTTGTAAGACTAGTCCTGAAATATATAGCACAGACATACATAATCATATTTAACCATTTACCTTTCGGTGTAGGTTTTATTGGAGTTAGTTTTATATTGACTTTTTAGGTGTTCTTTTCCATAGCATTTTCCAATATTTTCAATCTTGCGTTAACTTTGCAATGTTTTTCCATTTTATTTCTCGTACCTCTGCTGCCACTCGAATCTTATCATTCTTTGTCTTCCTCTTATTTTTGTTTCCCCTGGTCTAGTTTCAAATATTCTTCTGGTGATTCGATTTGTCTCCATTCTGCTGATATGTCCAAACCATCTCAGCTGTCCCTCTTGCACTGTAGCTTCTATCGATTGTGAACCCAGTTCTTCTCGATATTTCATATTTGGAATTCTATCCAACTTTGTTTTACCTTCAATTTTTCTAAGGAATCTCATTTCTGTAGCTTGTATTGTACTTCTTTGTCTTCTAGTTGTAACCCAAAACTCGAATCCATGTGTCAGAACCGCCGGTATAACCACTTTCTTGTAAACGTCAACTTTGGTGCTTTTAGGTATCTCTTTCTTATCTAAAAATGTTGTTTTCATTGCATTAAATAGTTTTACTGTTGCGCTTATTCTTTTGTATATTTCTTCTTCCATTTTCCCGTCTTCCTGGATTACAATACCTAGATATTTGTAGCTATCTATTTATGCCACGTTTAATATTCTGTCGGCTGATTATCATAGTTTTTGTTTTTTCTTTGTTAATTTTCATGTTTTTCTTTTCCAGCTCTTTTCTATAGATGTTGATGTTTTCTTATAGTTCTTTTTCTGTTGTCCCAAATATTACCATATCATCTGTATAACATAATTTACCGACTTCCATTCTATTTATTTTCAATACCCAACACAGTATGGTTTAACCTTCTTCTTGAATGAAAACAGCAACGAACTCAGTATACACCCCTGCCTCAACCCTTGATCAGTCTGGAAGATTCGGTCGAAAGCCTTTTCCAGATCTATTAAACAAAGGTGCATCTGTTTTCCTCTTTCTGTAACTTTTTCAATAATTTGACTAACTGCAAATATATGATCTTGAACCCCCCTGTTTGGTCTGAATCCACACTATGTGTCTTCTAATTGCTGTTCTAATGTTTCCTTTATTTTGTTTTCTAGCATTCTTGCATAAATTTTTCCTGGTACGCTTAGTAGGCTTATACCGCGATAGTTTTAGCGCTCTCTTTGGTTTCCTTTCTTATAGAAAGGAATTATGATTCCTATCAGACAATCTTTGGGTATTTTTCTATGTTTCCCTATAGGGATTTAACATTAACCAAACGCCACCACGTGACAGAAATTGTAACTACTTTAACGAGTATACCAAAGTGTTTTTTAACGTGTATTGATACTTTTAACTTAAGTCTTTAACCTAGTCTTTTAACCTAATAAACGAAAAATCAAAACTTTTTGCAGAACCACTATAAACAAATCAACATTCTCCTGAGGAATACTCGCTAAGGCAAACATATTGCAGCTGTCGCCAGCGCCACCATCGGTAGTGTAAAATCCCTATTTTGTTAAAAATTTCTAGCAACTTTTGTTGTGCTTCTATACCTCTGTATCTAATCATCTCCGGGGTAATGCCGTGCCCCTCCGCTTTACCCATTTTCATTTTTTTTAGTGCATTTTCAAGCTCTTCTTCCGAAAATAAAGCTGTTTCCATATGGGGTTTTTCTTCTCGTGTTGTGTTATTTTGACTCCCTTCTTTTCGCTCTTGTGTGATTTCTGCTTCTAAAAGTTCTTCGAAGTACTCTCTCCATCTGTCCATAATATCTTCTTCTTTGTTCAGTACATTGTCATCTTTTATCTTTTATGTTAATCAGGCTCATTTCTTTCTTGTTTCTCATTTGCTTTAAAATGCCGTAAAATAGCCATTGATTTTCTTTGTACGCCTTTTTCATTACATTTCCAAACTCTTCCCAAGCTATTTTTTTCCTTTTTTAATCCTCTTTGTTACTTTTCTTCTGCTTTCTCTGTATTCTTCATAGCTTGCTTCATTTTTTGATTCCAGGTATTTTGACCATTTTTTCTTCTTATCTTTTATCATTTCTTTTAGTTCTTCTGTCCACCATGTCGTTCTCTTTTTAAATTTCTTGCCAATTTTTGTTGTTCCACAGATTTTTCTTGCTGCTTCCAGTAGAATATTTTTGTATTTTATCCAACATTCCTCTATGTTGTCTGTTATTTTGAGTTCTTCAAAATAAATACCTTGGAAATTTATACTACATGGCCAGTCTGATAAATGAAAATTTTAACTATTTTAAAAGCATTTTTTGACCCTATAAGTAAGGGTTAGATGAAATCTAATGCTTTTATCATACGTAGTTTATATTTCTGCATTATTTTTGTGTCTTTCATTTTTTCTCTAAAATAATTAGGGAAGCAGGAGTTTGCATAAATATGTTTTTACATGTTAATTTCGTATGTTCGGCTATTTCATTCAGCACCCGGTATATAAACGTGATGACCCGAATTACTTGCTGGAATTAATAGAGAGATCAGATCGCCATCAACTTAACCTTCGAAATATTGCGAACTTGTGTAGTACACCTCTACATAAAAATTCAAAATTCAAGGGCTCCTTTCAATATCGTGCGTCAGAAGTCTACAACAAGTTTATCGATATATTTATAACTGCCGGAACAAGCTTTACGTTTAGGAACATGATCAAAGCGATACTATTGGACGGACAAAATGAAAGCTAACTGGGTAAAATTAAAAAACAGCTTAGCTGCATGTTTGCCCTTTAATGACTACGATAATATGTTTACTTTGTATTTAGTAAATATTCATACACATAATATATTATAGACAATAACAAAGATAATATTTTAATCAATAATAATTATAAATTAATTTATTATTTATATTTTTTTTAAATACATGAATAATTAAGTATACGCACTATTAGGTGTTTGTTTTAATTAATGGTAAATCATTTATTTATTATTCAGATATTAATATGCCACAAGAGCAATAACTTTTATATTATTGCTTTTTAAATAAATTTACATTATTATTTCTTTTATGTAATGACGACATAGCATTATAACAATTTGTTATAATATTATCCACAACGACAAGATCTAAGAAAATTTTTTCAAATAGATACTAAAGAAATAAGGTTAATTAATCCATTATTGGGAAATGTAGAAAAATCTATGTGGTGGCTAATGACGCGTAACCAAGTTCTTTTGAATCTACAAACAGCTCGTAAGAAGTGGTTTAATTAATAATTAAATGATATTTGTATTTTACAATGATTAATGATAATAATATGCCAATAATCTTTTAAATTGTTTATTAATTGAATATAATTTATTATTTAAGTTAAATATGCAGTTTTAAGAGTTTTAATAATCATTGCATTATTTTTTAGTAAAGTCGTACAAATAATACCGTCTAAATGTAACGGAGTAAGAAAACTCTCAATAATTCCATAAAATACCAAATTTTTAATACTTGTTATTACATCTTACGATTATGAAACAAAATATAAATTACTAATAGATACTATTAAAATTTTGTGTCGGTTTGGAAACCTATTTATTGTTTATTTATAGGCTCAATACTGTAAAAATATAAAATATAAAATTAACCTTTTTATTATAAATATAAAACGAACATGAACCCATTTAACTATTAATGTTATAATCGACACTTTCAATTCAGGTAAAAATGTCACTTTTGGGAAAACTTATCGTAGGTATATATATTTTTTTAATTTAAAATAATCATAAAAGCTAACCATAAAAAATACAAAATACATTAAATTGTGATAGATATGGCATTTTTTTGTATTGGTGCTTTTAAAACGCATGTTGAACATTCAGTTTAGAGCTTCAGGGGAAAAAAAGTCTATAAATTGAAGGGTCATATTAAGCAAATGCATAATATTATTCCTTAATTCGTTGTTTTTGTTATACGTCTTCTTCTTCGGGTGTTAGGTATAACGCAGTGCGTTGGCGATTTTCTCTTTTATATTTGTTACTTGATGAGAAGTACGTAACTTTAAAATTTTAAAAACTTTAAAATGCGGATAAATGTACAAATGTGCAGATGTTCTACCTTCATAGAATTAAATTGATGAATGCAGTGTTATAGTAAACATAACCTCTAAATCAAGTGTCCTAACGTACTGTATATTATAATTTAAATTATAGCACACTACTTATTGTAAAATCGCTATACTTTTCTCAATATCACTTGGTATACTTATGTGCAATTATATTCTCAGTTCTATTGGAAAAAGTACATGGTATATATGTATATTTACCATAATTCGCACTTTTCCGCAATCGACCTACTACATAACGTAAACTTCGAACCACGAAAGCGTGATACATTTCATTCAGTGAAGGTTTTCGGCATTAATAATGAAGAATATAAATGTAAAGCATAATAACCATCTTTTGCATAACTATTACACCTACATTATTTACTTTATAAAGCTACATCTCCATTAAGACGGCACAAACAGCTGCACTATTGATATTTATTTGGGTACTATTGATCTTCGTTGCAAGGTCAAAGTGCATCTTGCTATACACGTCTTAATGGGGATATAGTTGAATAAACCATTTTCGCTTAGAAGTGTGACGTAATACACATCCTCATCAGGCTGAGAAGCAAAAAGCCATTGTTTCATACTTAGTTGGAGCACAATAATAAGCAATTCAGATTTTAATATATTAAAATCATCTGTATTTTGATACATCCAAAAATGTAAGTGGAGTCAGTCGAATAATCTATTATTATTTATTGGTAGATACTTTTTTTTGTAAACACATTCAAACTATCGCCGCCTAATGTTGGTCCTGACTAAACTTGGTATGGTAAAAACCAGCGATCAACTGAGAATGTTAGAGTAACATCTCTACGTTTTGTCAGATAAAGCTTTGGATATGTTTATGAAAGAAGTATTTACCAATAAAGGGTAGATTATTTGACTCAGGTCACTAAAAAGTCAATAAAAAGTGCAAACTGAAACTTAATAACTTGATATTGATTTAAAAATTGTTAATTTTTGTACATACTATCTCAATAAAGTAAATATTCCAGTATCTGTTTGAATGATAAAAATAAATTGCTAAATTAGCTTCAAGCGATTAATATAATTTGTAGGCACCGGAAGAATTGATACAGGTTCTTTCATTGTTAAACAATAGTTAATATGTATTAAAAGTGGAAATTAATTCTTGTGTGCCCGTAGGCAGAAATTAAAGCGCGATCCAAAAACAAGCAAAAAGTTTAATTTGTTTTCTAAACACACTTTCTATATTTTTAATTTGTTTTAAAAATGAGCAAAAATGAGTTTTGTACCAGCTTATCAAACGGTGAAAATGTAAGTTCATAATTTTTAACTGATATTATATAAAAATAAACACAATCAAGGAAAGAGTGGCAGACAATAGATATTATATATCTACAGATATTATATAATTTACAAAAACAGAGATAAGTTGAATTTAAAAGCTGCTGAAAGGATTTTATATAATAACTGTTAATTATAATAATAAAAGCTTCATAAATTTTAAAACAACGCTGTAGAAATAAAGAAAATTAACAAACATTTTATTCAATACTAATTGGAGCAGCTATTTGGGGATTTCAGATTTATGGATGTATTGTGGATTGGTGAATAAGACTTATTTTTAAACTCTACCAATTTCTACTGATTTGAAGTAATTGTACCGCCACTTACTGAGAGTAAAAGTGAAAATATTAAATTTCGAAAATTATTGACACAGCTGGATTTGGAAAATAAAACAAATGATAAAAGGTTGGAAGCTGAAAATAAATAATTGAAAACAAACGTAAAACCGGTAAGAAAATCAGAAAATTTATTTAATGAAGTCGGGTCCAAAGAATCAAAAATTCAGATGTGCAATCCCGCATCTGCTATAGCCGACGTACTAAAAATTTATATCGCACCGTACATAATAGATGATATTAAAATTTACATTGATTTAAAAGTAATAAAATTACTCATGCAATTAAGATGAATGTGTCCGGGTGGAAAATTTGTATTTTAAAAAATAATATAAAATTTACACCCCGTACATCTCCATATATAGGTATATTACAATGAATGTCATACCCAAATATTTAATATTATATTTACTTGAACTGTGGGTCTCCACTGATATTACTGATACAAACTTATTTACATAAAATAAATAAAGTAGTAGTATGAGTTGAAATTAAACTTATTCTGTGTTATTTTAAAGTTTAATTTCGAATCTAATTTGTAAGTTGTTCTATTTCCTTTTTATATTCTTTTCCATGATGTGTTCTAAAGGCGTGATCAGTACTACTCTAGTTACGAGCGATAGTTTTAAAAATTAAATACAAAAGTTTAAATGTAATTACTGCAGGATATACCAGGACAGTAACATACCATTGTATGTTACACTAAATAAAATAAACGTAATTATTGCATTAGCTTCTCCAGTTTCATTTGCTAATCCGACTTCGAAATTTTATTTAACAGATAATAATGATACCTTAAATTTCAATAATTAAAATTGATAGTAATTATTGCAGACGAGCTTACTATAAATTGAAAATTATCCAATTGTGCAAAGTTGCATTTATAACAACTTTGTGAAATTTTAACTATTTCATTCGTTATCTCTTTTTAAATCAGTTGGGGGTGATACGAAAATTTTCACAGTTAAGGTAGAAATTATGGTGTAAAGAATATAATTGTATGCGTAAGAGGTTGTAATTACCTACAACCAATTATGGTATCATTAAATTTAGTATTAATTACTTAGATGTTTTAGTTGTAACTACTTCATTATAATGTAGAAGCAAGCTAAACAATTAGGTTTTAATCTTGTAATTATTTATAAATTAATTATGTGAACCAGTTCACCCGAAAAATCATTATTCTCCTTTGTACTTCTTTTATTTGCGATGGATGCGACGCTAACAGGATTAATTTATTATTAGCAATTAATTACATACTATTTGTCTACAAAAGCAACGGTTTTAAAATAATGCAAACCAATGTGAAATATTATGTAAAGTACATCTTTACTAAAATTTGTTTTCATTCGCATTGTTAATTAAAACAATGTCACGTAACCACTTTGTAAGCACCTCCAAAGTACTTTATTAGTTTAGCATAAAGCTTATGTAAATCTATCCACCAAGAAACACATGAAGGTTTTAAATTAGTTTTCGTTTAGTTATTATATTACAAGGAAAAAATTTATTTATAATATTATTTGGTGTCGGTAGAAACATTTAATTATTTGTATAAAGATCACTTTGTATCATAAAAAGTTTGGAAGTTATATATATGATAAAGTCCAAAAGTATTTCAAGCCATATTGGATATGCCATGTGTCACAAACACATGAATATAGATATAAGATTATATTATTGAATGTTAGCCATCTACGATAATATTTTGTAATATCAATCAAATACTGACAGCAGAAGATATAAAATATAGACAAAATAACAAAAGAGTCCATTAACTTCAACAAAAAATAATAAATTGAAAAATAACATTGTGAATTTAAAAAAAAAAGAAACTTGAAATAGAATGGAACATCTTCTATATACTAAATAAAATTATAAAATGACTTTCAGGGTTCGGGTCTATTTCTATTTTTGAATATGTAGCTCTTAGCTCAAGATTAATTTGTTTCGTTCTTATTTTGATTTATTTCTTGTAAATTTAGAAAGTGTAAGGTAGAGGTGAAGTGGTTAAACGGAGTTAAAAGGGAAATGAGATTCAACCCTTTGCAATAGCTTGTGGCAAAATTGTTGCAGAAATAACGAGACTATTTATCAGACATTTGCTTTTATTAAAGATTTACCTTTAACTTGAATTGAAAATAGAATAAAACGACGATCTTAATTGAAAGTTTTATAAAATAATGCAAATTATTTTAATTTAAAATGTTTTAAACAGCAATGGAAAATATAAATGTTAGGAATAATGTAAATATGCTTATAGTTGCCTTTTATGTAATTTATTTATATCTGCATAATGTGTTTTAGTTTAACTGCCTCTTTGGATCTTTATGGAAATACTCTTATATTGTGTTTAGAACAACAAAAAGGCGTAACTATACACATTAGAATAGTATAATGTATGTTTGAAATAAATTTTGTAACTTTGAAACTAAAACTTTTACAATTTTATTATCTACGTTACAACCACATAGTTTGCTTTTCAGGGGGATTACCAAACAGAAACATAACAAAAGGACAATATTCAGTTGTAATTTAAAATTTAATTCCTTATTGCGTAATTTTACCGCACAGGTAGGTATCTTATATAATAGAAAGAGGCTAATACTTACTAGAAATGCATCCAAGGATCGCAGATTTGAAATAATTAATTTTCCGTGGTTCGGATTTCACATCAGGCTCTACGTTTTAAGTACATAGGCTGAATTAGTTAAGAAAAGTCTTTCAAAATTTTGTTTTGTTAAACAGTGCTGGATTATTCACTTAATATTTTTGGAGAAAAAATAAAAAAATCATTTTTCAAGTTGGAAACAGCTATAAAAACACTAACAATGTATCAATTATTATTTCTTGCATTTATACATATTGTCGTGTCCCTTTTGTGATTATTAGGGAGGAGGGAAGAATTATTGTAGTAATTGTAAATATTTGCATACCGAAAAAAAGTTTTCCTATCGGATATATGGGATACACAGTAGAATTTTGGAGGTTTATGACGTTAACTGTAAATTTAACTAATTTTACAATAAAACTTTAGCTAATTTTTGTAGACCCCCGTCTCTCTTCCCCACGGAACAGTCCCTGTTTGTATATTAGTGTAACCTAGAATAATTTAAATTCTCTCTGAAAGAATCCAATCTAAATTTTTATATCGGTTAGGTTAGACCCCCTTAAAACCTGGGCTTTCCAACTTCTTTCAGAACTTTATATGAAAAATGAGCTTTTTTCGCATACTTTTACAAAAAACGGAATTAAATTGAGTATTTACTAAATTCAAGTTTTAGTAATTGGTTTCGAACTACCAGAGAAAGTTCTCTTTATAAAATTTTTGTTTCGACTTTTCATATTTAATTTATAATTAAATAAATTTTTTTTATAATATTTCTTTTTTGTATTAACTGAATATAATTTTACTTTATTTTCAATTAGGGCATAACAAGTAGTGTGACAGTACAATTTTACAAAGTTATATAATAGTATATTATTTGCTTATATAATATAATAATATATTATATAAATAACAATATTATTTTGTAGTTTTAAAATTTGTAAAACAGGAAAACTGATTTTGCTTATCACGTATGCAGGGTGAGTTGCCTATACCAACAGGGTAGGTAAGTTACATTAAAGTTAGATGTACAATTTACGAAAAAAATTGTGAAGTCTGTAAACTTTACAAATTTAAAATTATATTTTATTTTAATATTTTTCGACACATTTCATCGTATGTATATTGGACCTATACTGCGCTGGAATTACAGCAGAAATATTGAATTACTGATTGGAAACCACAAGTATGGCCAATTCAGTAAGCAAGCAAAAAATGATCAATGGCCCCAGTCCATAAAATCGAAATTTTATATATAAATAGCCGGGAGGCTCGAATCGCTAAGATTGCTTCGACCAATTTTAAATAGTTAAAACAGCTATTAGTTTTTTTTTGCAATTAGTTAAATTATAGTTGGGACTATATAATTCCATTGGAAAATGAAGATATTTAACTTTTCATCAAATCTACAGATTTATATCACGACATAATGTAAAAGGATTTTTTGTGAGTTTCAATGCATTGTTCTTTGAAATATGAACAGTCGCTTTTTTAATGGTATTATAACGCAAAAATTTTATTATATCAGATAACGTGGCTCCTATCTTTAATAAAGAACAAGAATAATCTATCAAAAATGTTTTCTTAAGTGCAAAACGTCGATATGTCATTAAATTTTTCTAAAAAACTGCGATCAAAGTAATTTGTGAAAAGATGTCGGGTACTATACTAAGTTATCAACGCCAAGTATTGATCAACGTAGTTTAAATTGAACTTCGAGTTCATAAAAAGACGATTCTGATGTTAACCCTTCGTTACATGATTTAACGAATTAAAAAAAAAAAAATATTTTTGGTTACTTATTATGCTGTAGTTAATGGGAAAAATAAAGAAAAAATTCAAATTTAAAAATTTATTGTAATATTTAAAAAAAATGGGTATGTGCCAGATATGGGACATCATGTGAATAATGATGTTTATTGAAAAATCTCAAATTACTTAGTATGGTATAAACTAAAACAATTTCTGTCTTTTGAGAAACTTCTTGAGCAACTAATAAAATTTACTTTTGAAATGTACGAAGTTACCTAAAATTATCCCTCAAACGGAAGGGTGGTTAGAAACAAGATGTTAAACCACAAGCTGATTCAGGTGTAAGCAAACCATAAAATTTATATTTTTTACTATTAAATTTATATAAGTACCAAAATATAGTTACTGTATTAAATTAAAAAATTAAAGGCTTCTCTACTACCCTAAATTAGTCTATAAACTGCACAAAAATGATACAGTACTGATTTTTAAAACAAACGATTTTCGTGAAATTAATTTTTAAATTGCGTTATCATAGCATATAAAGGGTCAAAAATGATCAAAATTTAATAAAGGACCTAATACTCTTCATATTTTGTTCAAAACATTACAATAGACAAGTTTCTTACCCGGAAGTTGTTATCCCTTTTTTGAATACAATAAATTTTATTACATGTACGGTAGTGTTGCATAGTGATCATTATGATCATGATGTGCCAGATATGGCACATACCGTTTTTACTACGCTGCTTGGTCAATAATACTTATAAAATTAAAACTATTGTTTTACACTATATTATATACCTTTACTATGTTACCATACCAATTTCATAATTTTCCTTTGAAAATTTTCAGTAGAAAACTTGTAAACAAATACACGTCGCACTGAAGATTAACCAACTATACAAAATTCTGATTATTCTTATGCCTAATCTATAGTGTTGTGCCCTATTAAATTTTTTTTTTCAATTTTATCTATTCTTAGGTGTTGTACAAATATGCTACAATAGTTGAAATTGGGCATTAACTTCAATCGTAGGAAATATAATCGAAACTTCGGTATGTGCCATATCTGGCACACCATGAAACGAAGGGTTAAAACTAAATGGAAAAATGTTGCCACCCTAAATAAGTATTTTTAATAATATCTGGGTTGCAATCTATATGCTTTTTCGTTTAATTTAAATTTTTTTCCTGGAGTAATTTGGAATATTAAAGTCTTGTATGAACTTTTTAGTTCTTTTATGGGCAATAATTTAAAGAAATACAAATTGCACTGGTTGTAATGGGTGAGGCCATTAGTTTTTAAAATTAAATTTTTAATCCTCGCTATCTCTCTTAAAAAATTAATTATGAAACTTTAATTATTCAGAAATTCCTTTACCTAGTTAATAGTGCAACATTTATCATAACGTTAAACATTTATTATTTATATTATCGTTTTATTACCTATTATCATTTATAAATGTGACAATTTCTAAATTCAAGGGAAAGGTAAATGATAAAATATTGCTAGTATGCCAAATATGATAGTTTAAAGTTATAATATTTCGGCTGACGTGCAACACATTTCTATTGGCTACTTTATCTAAATATGAATTTGTTAAAACTCACATTATGAAACTCTTTAGATTAAATTCCTTGTTTTATGTAATATAATGATTTGGTAATCATTATTGCTAAGCCTATAGTGCTTTTGGAACGCTAATAACTTTTCAACTCTATTGACGCCATTCTTTCATGATTAGCTTTTTTGCCGTAAAATTGAAAAACAAAATCGTTCCCGATAAAAACTTTTATATTAGAAAAACTACTTCGTCAGTGTTGATCCATTTAACACAATAGCCAACTGCAAAAATTGTCTACATTATACAGAGTGTAAAATTTAAACAAACTTCTGCTTTTTCTTGAAAACGCTGAGAAATAAAACGAAAAACAGTGGTTTGCCAAATAAGTTGCCAGACCAAAAGGGCAGTATGTTAAAAACGTTCTTGAGAAAAGAGAAATACATAAATATATTCACATGTGAATTCTATAAGTGATTGATTTTAAAGTAGTTGTATTACATAAACAAATCCAGAGCTTTCAAACAGAAAACGTCAATTGTAATTCTATATTACATTAGTAAGATTTCAAAAAACAGTTCGAAATATTTTTCACTCCTGAAAACAGGCAACTTACACCACATTGAAACTAAATAATGGCTTGGAAAATGCAATTAAGGAAATATATTAACATTGTTGAAACGGAGTCATAAATAAAATATATTTACCTCCAAATGCAATATAATATTCAAATCCAGAATTTTAATTTGAAAACTTAAAAATATTATTTTATTATTTTGATTAAAAGGTGAACAAGTAGATTTTATTCCTGAAAAGTTAAATGTTGCCTAGAGGATTTTGCAATCCTAATGACTTCTTCACGTAACTAAGAAACTTTTAATTGTGGAAAAGCGGCTTATAAATCGTTTTTAATGAATTTAAATTCAAACATTTGCTAGTAACTTACCGAATTCAATGGAAGACAATTGACAATTAAATTGTCAAATTAAAAAATTTTCTTTTATTGTCGGTGGATATTTGGAGAACGATGTTGAAACTTTTAACAAGTAATTAGTTTCTTTATGGCCATACTTTTGAAAAATTCATTTTGTTTCTAGCGTAAAGTTATTATAAGTAGTACATAGATTTGACGAAAGAGATATATTATTTTGTAAATTCATTCTTGCATTTTATGCTATTTATTTATGCATATTCGTCATGAGCACCTTATTATTCTAATAAGCTGCAATGCATTTCTAACAAATTTTTTTTTATCTGACTATAAACTAATATTTTACAATAAATTATCGAACACGGTCGTACTCTAATCGGAAACGACTCTTGCACTAAATTTTATTTCTACCCCACGGCATCCACGAATAGGTATACGTAATTTGATGCTATTAGGGAAACATAGTTTTCTCGGTTTGACAATCACCGAATTCTACCTTTAAACACTTCCATGGTTTACGGCACTGGCTAATGGCGTTAGAAATTATGTTTTTCACTATATTTTCATTAATATCGCTTTAAAGCATGTTAAATTGTTTTCTCAGTTTCACATCGAATATTTATTATTTACCCAACAATTTGAAAACATTCTGCATTGTTTTATAATATATCGAGAATATTAAAACTACAAAAAAATTGTGGTGACAAAAAAAGTTACTTCAAAATGAATTTTAAGTTTTAATCCATTGTTTGCGAAGTTAAGTAGGCATGCAGAACATTGTAATGCGGTAATGTAATAGCAGTTCATAAAAAGAATAAAAAATACAGAAATAAGCACCCACCTCTACACAAATATAAATTTTTAATTTAACCACTTCAGTTTATTAAACCAACAAGTAGTTATACGGTTATGTTTTAGGATAAAAAAAGTTGAAACTGTTTTTATCGTGTTTTTATTTTTTCTGTTCATAATAGGAATAATTTGTTTAGAGACAGTTTTTTAATTTTTAATAGAAAATATGCAGATCAAACAATCTACTGCAGTTCGTAAAACTGTACTTTCTGCACTCATTTGATTTACAGAATAAGCTGCTTCAAAGTGTACTAAAGTATTTTAGGTCAAATTAATATCTGACAAGATGACAAACTATTAATTCAAATAATTCAAATAAAAATTATAACCAATTCCGTTGAAAAATTGTTCAAAAACAAAACTGAACAAAAAAATTTAATGGCGGAAAAAGTGAAAATTTAGTCAGGTAGACGTGTTTGAAAGTTCTCTCAAAACATCCTTCTAAAATATGTTATTGAATTAGTTCCAAACTTTACGAGCTCGCTGTATATATTTTAAAATTTTATTTCATACTTTTTCCGCAGAATGCGAAAGATAACAAAATGCCTAATGCGGTTTTCTTGAGGATTTTTTTATCAACCGAACTGATTCATTGTTAATTGATATAGTGCTACTAATACCAGCATACAAATCTATTATTCTTATAGCTCCTGCGGTTTAGATTATTACTATTTCGATAGTACATTTAATCGACTCTTCCATTTACAGTTACACTAAGTTATAAATTATGGTAAAACTTGAGCAACTTTTGTTGTAATAGAAATTGTTGGAATTTCGTTAATCCCTTCGATACGAATCACTAATTACACTAACTTATACTTCGATTAGAGGTATTTTGTATGTTAATTTAAAATATTTTATATATTGTACATTGGTGTATTCATTTTGAGTTCCACCATAAATTATACTGGCCAGGAAATATTTGCATTCACTGGTTGTATTACATTCTTTAAAATATGAAACATAACACTTTGTATATTATATTTTACCAATATGTCTGATAAGAATAACAATGTTACAATCGGGTTAGCAAAAATTTACTTAAGCTTCATTAAAGAGGATAAAAGAGCCCACGCCTTTTGTCAATAAAACTAAAAGAATACTCTGGACGTAAACAAACTGAAGGAATTTTACTGAAATGTTTCATCTCTTACTTCAGAAGAGTTCATATCTATAGGAATATGGATGTATTATTGTCCATGTAACGTCAACAGCCCGATCTAATAAAAAAATTAGAGTAAAATGACAATATAAGAGGTAATATTTTAACTTCAATTTAAATTTTGCCTTCTGGAAAGTGAGTTAAAAATTAACTAGAAACTAGTTAAGGTAACTAAAATTTAATAACATTTCAGTTCTTGCAATTAGTTTGTGGTTAATTTTTCTTTTTTTTCTAGACTATCTGGGAAATCCACTCTAGTTGATTTAACTGCTACAGTTGTGCAGTGGTGAACAATGGTTAATACTTTTAGTTCAAAGTTCAAATATGACATCTTAAATTATGTAGAAAATATACCAAAAGAATATGTATACAAACTTGTCAAGTATTGCATTGCATTTTCATTCTTCATAGTAATGTAACTTTCAAGATATGAATTTTAAAGTATTAATTTTTACATAGTGGAATATTTTATATAAAAAAAGTTTTATGGAGATCACTGAAATCCATTTAATTTAAACATAATGTACGTAGTACATGCAAGCTTTTAACATTAAAAAAGTAGTAATTACCACAAATACATTTTTGCTGCTTTTAATGTTCAGTATTGAAATCCCAATCAGCAATAATTAATAATGGAAATTTGTTCTGTTGTATTCATTAATAATCGTAACTAGATATTATAGGGCCGTTACAAAATCAGCAGACAATTTGTAAATATGAAAAAAATATGATTTGAAAAATCAGATTTCAGGTTCAAAAACTGATGATAACTAATAACTCACTTTTCTTATTCGACATTATAATGTTGAGTCTGGATAACAAGGTAGTAGAAGTAAAAGGGTCTGAGAGCTGCTAGAACAAGAGATAACTGTTCAGGATCCTGCATATATGAATATATAAACAACCTTTGTATAACTTGTGGGAGCGGATTAAATGGTTATGTGGTGTGTAATTTAATGTCCTGCTTCTAGTAAGACTTCATAAGTTAGATACAAAATATTTCGTTAGGGCGGTGCTGCAGGTATGTATAACTATTATAAATTACCGCTTGGACTGCAAATTTAATAATGCTCACGAACAAATCTCTAAAAGCATTAAATGCACAATCAAAATAAATTAAACATTTTGTACACGTTAATCCTATTATTGCATAATATAATATGTATTGGGTTCATAATATGCAAGGATTTCGTAATTGTTTCTTTAAAAGGACAAATGGTTACATAAACCATTAATTAATTCTAAATCTGTAAAATTCTCTAAAAATGGAAACGTTGAAAGAGCTTTTCACCTCGATATCATTTTTAACGCACTAGTACATGTTGGTTGACTTAAAAATATAAAGAAAAATTATTTTTAGTCTCGAGGCAGTCACCATTACACGCATAATGAATCAAAACAAAATTAAAAAATTTTGAGTTTGATAAAAATTGTATTAAAAGTTTGAAATTAAAAATTGCATATCGCGTTTCGGAAAAGTTTTAATGAACAAATTATTTATTTATACTTATATTAGATTATGCTTAATAATTTAAAAATAAGTCGCTTGATGCATATTTGTGTAAACTAATTCTTCAATTTATTCTTGTCCATCATAATTATTTGGTCGGTTGGTGTGGAGTGAAAAAAATAAGAATACTATATTTGTTTATTTTGTAGATAAAAAAATACGTGCACCGAAATTTTCAATATATTTCAAAATAACGAGACTATCAAGAGTAAAATCTTTAGGGATTTCACTGGTTCTTGGTTTCTAAAATACTCTCATGAGATTTCTTTTGATCTACCTTTTAGTATTTCACAGCCACATTTGTAGTTACTAAAGGTACAAAAATATATGTTAAAATAATTGAGTGAGCAAATTTTATTTTTTTTATTTTAGTCTGAATTTTTCAGACGATAGAGTAATATTCCAGAGCATAAGCATTACAATAATTAAGAATACGAAAGAACGTTCGGAAAGGACATAGAGTTAGGTCATTTTCAATTAAAGTTTAGCGCTGTTCCTAAAAATTCTGCATTATTTAACAAAGTTACTATAGTAAAACTAAAAATGGCATTTGCATATTATCCCTATAAGTTCTTGGCGCAATAAAACAAATTACTAAAAAACAGTTACATCCCTACTGAATATCTAAAGTGCATCATAAAATAGCATCAAAATAAAAATACATAAATTTTAATGGCCGTGGTTGTACAAATCATAAAACCTAACTTATTGTGAATCTCAATGGATTAATATAACATAAAAATTTCGATTTTACAATGATGCAGCTTGATAATAAGCAACGAACGGTTATCCTGACAGAACAATACGAACGACGACATGATAAAGATTATTTTATTGTTTTGGAGTTTTCTTTTTGTAAAATATTGTCAATATCTGCAGTATCTTATTTTCGTCTTGCATTAAAAAAAATAGCAGGAAACTAAAATGATAAAGTGTAAAGAATTTTTCTTTTTTATATCTATGGAATAAATTGGGATGCTTTAAGTCGTTCAAACTCTATACGAAAGGAAATTCTTTTTGAGTAAAATAAACGAAAATTGCCAACCTCCTATGTTTCTTTTTACAAATAAGAAACGCAAAGAATACCAGTATATTTTGCTTGAGGGAATCAAAATAAAAAGTAACCCTTTAAAATAGGAATTTACATGCTATTTTATCGTTGAGCATAATATATTAAAATTTTTAATAGTTTACCGCACCTAAGGCTAAGGCTCAGTTTTTTTCATAAAGTTCAGAACAGCTTTATCCAATTTTTTATACACCTACATCATATTTATGTAAAAATTAAATTTATGTTTAATAATTCAAATAATAAAAATTCAATTATATTTTTAGTACCCACACTGCTTATAAAACCTCTAGGTAGGCAATTTATAGAAAATTTTCAAACTCTGCAAGCTAATAATGGTAAATGAATTATGAAGGAGTAATAATTCTTATTATAAAGTTACACTTTTCAGAGTAGGTACTAAAAAAGTAATCAATTTAGTTTCAAAATGTTTTATAATTGCAACTTTGTTATTAAATCTTCTTTTATAATAATAAATTTTTTTCTAAAGGAAAAAATAGAGCCCTGTTAACCTCAACACTTTTTTGCCGCAAGGCAATGTGATACTTTTTTATGTAACAACCAACGACAAAAATAATATAACGTTACATCGAAATTTTCATTTAATTTGGAACTTTTTAAATTACTTTCATTGAAAAAATAATATACCTACTGGATATGAGTTTGAATACACATTAGGTAATACTTTGATATCGATAATTATGTAAAGTAATTAGAGGTGTTATTATGCATCAGCAGTAAAGCTTGATTAACAATAAAAAAAAATTAATTTCACATCCTGTATGTCGAATAATTGCGCCATATTATTGAACCATTATTGAATCAGCAAATCTGTACCATATACTATTTCAGATTCAGGAAGAACAACAGCGAACAGCGTCTAATACAAACACTTTATTTTCCTTGAATTATTTAAACATGCTGTGCTCGTGTAGAGTTGCTCCTTCCTGTAGGTGCTGTAAGTTCCACAGAATGTTCAATTCGGTGCTATACCATATTATATCTTGCCACTACAGCCATTATAAATACATATGTATGTTTAATTCTTTCTCAGTTAGGTGCCACTGTAAGCTACAGCAAAAAATCGTTAAACAATTTATTTTTATTCTCACTACTTTTCATTGCATATTTAAATTTAACAGACTTAGTTTTCTATCCTAGCACTAAAACTTCAGGTGTTAATACAAGTTCCACTAAGATAGTAACTAGTTATCATAATGATAATACATATATATTACACCAAAAACATATAAAAAGATAATTCAGATTCTTAAAAAACTGTAAAAGGAAACAGAATTATAATGAAGAAAGTAAACAAATTTTGCAATATGAGCTGAAAAGCAAACAATTCCGAAGTAATGAAATGAAACAAAGTAGTAGTATTATAATAGTAGAAAACCCTTGGCAATTTAAAGTCTTCTTCAACACATATTGTACTTTCAAAATTACATCATAATCTACAAACTTGGAAAAAAACATTTTAGAATCATCAAAATACCGGTGGAGGAGATTGTATAATATATTAATTGTCATGTTTCATTTTGCATTATCAACTTTAGTTATAAATAATTTTTTTAAAAACAGGGATAAATTTAAAAACATTCAATTAGATAATTTGTTTTAAGCATGTGAGGTTTTTCTTTTAAATGAACATCCGTGGTGATGAATAATTCGGTTTCATATTTTAGATTAAATAATTAAGTTATATACATTATATATATATTAAGTCATAAACAATTATGTTTATGAAAGATGTTCTTGGTCCAAGATCGTTGAATGAAAAGACAAATGCCAATAATCATCAATGAAGTCGATTAGAATTCAATCAGTTAAAAAAATTTTAAATAAAGTGTTTTTAAATCAACGAAAGTGATTGCGGAAAGAATGCGGCGAATTTGCATTCCCACCAAAATTAAGTGGGAGAATTAAAAGTTTTCAAAGTTACAAAAATCAAGGAGGGAGAAAAATTGGTGAAATAACTCATTCTGGACAAGGCCGTCATTTCGACAAGTTCGAAAATTAAAAGCCTAGAGTCAAAAATTTAATAATTTGAATTTTAATTGTAATTGATAAATACAATTAAAATATTTAACTTACCTGGAGATTACAAATTCAGAGTAAGAGTGTTTGTGCAATAATTTCTACAGAAAGAAGAATCAAAATTTTATTCACGACAGAAGGTGAAATGATAAAGCAAACAGCAACAACCTAATGAAAACTTCAAATTTATTAAGGGTGAGAACAATTTAAGTGCACGAATGATTAATTTTTCGTAAAGTTTAAAATCACGATAAAATTGATTTATTAAAAATTTGTATTTATTGCTATCAAAATTGCAACTTTGTCTAGATGGTTGAAAGAATTACTAAAATTTAAATAAGACCAAAATTGCAATAAGACGGAATTGATTTATTTGGTAAACCGATGTAATACGGATGATGATCAAAAACATCGAAATTTGAAATCTAAATGCTATATGAAATTTATTTAGCTGTGTATTTGTAAAATTAAATCTTGTTGAACTTTCCGATAAAAGTATAAATTTTAAAATTGACAAATATTGCTTTAATTATTCAACATCACAAGAAAATAAGTTAAAGGAGTCTCATGCTCATAAAAAAGGGGATGGATGTTCAAAAAAGGTAATTTATTAGGTTTTCTTAAATTTTAAAAACTGTTTTACGCATTTGGCTATCGCATTTATATGATACCTTGAAAACAGGGAGTTTAAATTATTGAAAATTATACCGCAATATGTATTATGCAATGTATATTTTTCGGTCATATAGCGCCCCTATATATTGCAAGAAAAAATTTATTACTGAAAATTACACAATCCTATGTTAATCAAGGTCAAAAATAATTTTACACCATTTTATGTAATTTTTTACAAAAAGTTTCTCAGAGAAAACCAGAGGGAGGTAAAACAAACCGGTACAACTAATTCAGCTGAGCCGATTTATAAGTAAACCGAAGCTCAGTCTGGACTTTCAAACAAAACCACAGCGACGATCTGTCCAAAATTTTCAACATTGATTCATAATACTGTAAACTTCTAGAGTTATGTTTGCCTTTATAGTTAAATTTCATATATTGAACTATTAAACTGACATTGTTTATTTACAGTAATTTTAAAACAAAACAATTGATTTAGCAGATGCGGCCCGTATTTAGATGTATACAAAGACCCGCAGAAAGTTTTTACTGTTGATGTTCAAAGTACAAAGTACAAAGCCATGTACTTTATGCTAAAATCCCTCTGTATGTTATAACGTGATGTACATAATATTTGTATTTGAGAAAATTAGTTGTAATTAATAATGATAATACTATAAACATTCGTTCATCCAACAGCAGTATGAAATAAATATAGTAAGTTATGGTGTTAATAACAAAAACATGACAATTTAATGCAAACATAATTGAAAATTATAATTAAAAGGTTAGTGATGATATCAGTCGCAATGTTATGCAACAGGAATTTAATGGGAAATTTAGGCTTTTTCAGATTGTGATAATACATTATTGACTTTTTTTACCCCTGATAAATAAATTAACGTAACTTCTACATACTAGCAATAAAGATAGGTTTTTGTCAATTTTACTTATTATAAAATACAACAATAATTACTGTAATATAAACCATTAATTATTCAAATTGTAGAGATAAGCCACGTATTAATTTCGGTTTAATCGTAAACTTTGTTGTGTATGGCAAAGTTTCTACAATAATAGCTGAACACTTTATCGATAATTTAGTTTGAGTTAACCATCAATCATTTTCTTAGTTTTAGTCGCGTTTGCTTTTGATTTTGACAGTATTACATGCAATAAATTTTGAAATAATCACACTCGTGCAAAAATTCCCGTTTTGATGAAATACGTAAAATATGTGATGTGCATTGTTTTTCAAAATTTAATCTTTCAATAACATACAAGGTTTGTGTCTTGTAAATGTAAGCAATATTTTTATTCCGCACAGCCATAAATTTCTAGCTGTTGTGTGTATTCGGTTATTAATTTTTAGCAACATGCCAACAATATAAAAAGCTTTTAATTCTAGGTGAAAGGAAATAATAAGTTACATAATTAATTGTAAAAAGTATTTCGGAAGCATTTCCAGAATAAAAATATAAAACCTATTTCGTAGTTTTCTTGTTTTAATATCTAATTTTATTCGGGCCATAATATTTGAATACAAAAATAAAATGCTGGATATAAAAGAAACTTATAACAATATTTACAAAAGATACTTGAATGCTTTTACAATGTTATTATTTTTTTAAATATGTTTCGTTTCCGGGTTTTGTCATTCGTTTTACAAAATTGTAGTGGAGGAAAACTTTTCGGTTATAAATAACATTTTTACTTTTACTACTCGGTGCGTACAAGTTAAAATTTTTAAAGCAATCACCATAAGATAAAGAAAGTGTATGGTAAGAAGTATAAGCAACATTTACGTACACCATATTTCAAATTTCCATTTTCATCATTAATATTTGACTATAAAGGATATTGCTATTGTAGAGGGTAGAAAATATTTCCCAAGGACGCAGAAATTCCCTGTCCAATTTTGTGTCTGCTTGCTATATTGTCACCCTGTCTTATTCAACGAGTGAGAATTACACGAGTCGTTTGTTCCATCTGACTACTGCAGATGATAAAAAGAACGACAATCACAGTCTATATAATATCATCAGTTATTTACTTCTGTATTTCTTGAATAGAAAATTAAAACGAAATTTGTGAAAAAGTCATAATTACATTAATGCAGTTAAGCGTTCAAAAAAAACAAATATACAAGACAAACTGTGGTGTTTGTTGCGAGTTATTTAACTTCTCACTAGAGTAGGTAAATCATTGAGTAGTTTTCCACACCATATTTCCCTAATCAGTCATTTTAGGTGGCACATGCTCGGTTCACATTTAAGATATAACCGTAAAAAAACTACATTGTTTGTATTTCAATAAAATATTAATTTATTGAACGTTTGTTCACCTGCCAAGGCAATTTAAGCGAAATTTTACTCAAATTTAGAAAAAAATATTGTAGCTCTGAAAATTGACTCAAGTATTACTAACAACAGACTAAATCTCCCAAGACCACCACCGTCGGCAACATTGTCTTTTCTTATATTTAATATTTATAAAAACTTAAAAAGATGTGGTGAAACTCAGCCGAAATTTTGTAAATACATTTATGTGCTTAATTTGGTAAAAAATTGATTAAAATCTGAATTTTTAAGATAGGAAGTTTTCGTCCCTTTGAAAAAAATTAATTTCCAAGTGCATTTCTTACGATTTAGTCCAAAGGTGAAGCTCATACAAACAAATTAAGCATAGTAACCTGTAAGATAATTTTCATTAATTGATCATCAGAATCAAATTCAATTCAAATCTTAATAACCAATAATTTAAACTATTTTTAATATAATTTTCAGCCCTACCGGTCCACTCACCTCGAGCAGGGCCGGTGAAAAAGCCTCGTTCTACATTTTCTTGCGCGCAAGTTTGCACTTCCCAAAAATAACAACACCAAATTTACAAAATTCATTTGCAAATTTAAAAATTTAATAATTTTCAGAATTTCAAACAAAAAAAACACGACAACAGTAGAAATAAATTAACTAAAGTTTGCGCCCCGGGTTCTACCACTGTATAACAAAACATGTGCAACAGCATAAAGGATGCGGTTCTCTATATAACAAAATTTTAATTGCGATAACGAACTTTGTTTCCACTTCAAAAATAATTGTTCGATTTCTATGCAGTAGGTATACCCACTTTGTTTTGTTATGAAGTCTTCAAAAGTTTCCACAAAGTGCTATCATCTGTAAAACGTGAACTATCAGTTAACAGTCCACTACTTGATACAAACTTGAAGTATCCACATTGCAAATTACTAAACATGAAATTATGTAACTGTTAAATACTGCATACTGAGAAAAAATTATAGTAATCGGAAAATTCACTCAAGCTATCGTGTCTAAACAGGCACACCCAAACATCATTTACTTCTTTTGGTGATAAAGTTTTTATATAAATACTTCAGAATATTACCTATTTAATATAATTAATATCATTGGCTAAATACGTATAAAGAACATCCGTTTAATTAAAAACATTGTTGTATTATGTTGTGTTTTGTTGCTGTTAATTGTTTGATATAGTGATCCTACCGTACATTAGATTTTTTGTTTGGCTAGGAAGTAATCCATTGCTTTTATTTGTCTTTTTAACAGTACATTTGCGTTGGTAAATTTTTTAGTTGACAAATATTTTTTTTCCATTGGCGATGTATAAAGCATTGTTTGTTTATTACAGTATCGATTGCACGGAGGACAAAGGATTACAATAGAAAAATCATTTAACCTATTATAATAATATGTATACATACATAATTATGTAAAAAGCGAGAGTGAATCTTTAACCCTTTTCAAACAGATTTTATAATTAAATAACGTTTAACCAAAATTTGTTGCTTAGTTTGAAATTCTAATTGTGTTCAAATGAAATAATCAGAGGGTCTATTGTACTATCCCCGTGCTAGTTGAAAAGGTTTTTTCTAGTCAGCAAATCGCTCTAATCTATTCAAACCAATAAAATAAAAACCCTTATGTGAAGACGCTTTCGTTGTGTTTTTCTATATATTTTAGAATTGCCGGTACTTATTAACGAAGCCTGAAAATTTACATAAAGTTGGATTTTAGAACCTCTAGGACAAAAAGGTGGTTGCTAACAAAGTTGCATTCAGATTCATTAATATTTACGTACCACATTATTCACACTGTACTGATTATACAAAACCGCAAAACCCTAAATATGACCACCAAATCAAAGAGAAGAAGAGATTCATTTATAACAATCAAGACTCTATAAAAAAATTTAAATTTAGTTAACAAATAATAACTTAAAGTATTTTGGATTTTATGTAAATGTGGAACGATTTGTATAAAAAATTAACGCGTTTGGAACTTCGTTTATTTTAAAAAGAAAAATCTTTTAAGCATGATTTTAATTCAGTTAATAAAATATAATTTAAAATCGTTGCCGAAGATATAAAAGTTTTAAGTTTATATTTTCTAAGTGCGTAGGTATTTAAAGTTAAAAGCTGTAAACGTAAGAAACACAAATTATAAAATCACTTAAAGTTTACATTGTAATTTAAAATACAATAAAATTCTCAAATTAGTTAATTTAAAAAGTTTTTAATATGCAATAAATTAATATTTAAAATTATTTTTATTTTCACTAATCTATTAGAACCAATCAGAGAACGAAAACGATTGTTTTTATATGTAGAAAAATATTATATTACTTATACTATTTATATTTACATTTAAAATTTTCCGATATTTCAATTAACTTTTTTTATAAAAGTTTAATAATTACTTGAAATTTGTTTTGGATATTTTATTACATAAATATTATGTTTCATTTAATAAAAAATATTATGTAATATATTTTGTTCGTTATTTATAATTTTATAATATTTGGTCGATAATTATTACTACCAATAATAATTATTTAAACATCACTTCACTGGTAAGTTCACTATACAAAATAGCTAACAGAATCTATTGTATTAAATAGAGCAAAATTATGATTAAGAAGTTTTGAAGCATAGATATATAATGGGGGATTTCCAAGATATGTTTATCTTTACTTAATCGCTAAGATTTAAAACAATTATTGTTTTTGAAATAATTATAAGTGAAAATACTTTTTTATACTTATTACTGAAAAATGAAAATGTAAAATACAGTAGAGGTGTTTATTTTATTTGTGACATGTACTCGTTTGATATGGTTATTTACACAGGCAAGAGCAGAAGTCCAAGAAATAAGTAATTAATTCATGAATTAATAAATACATTCGTGATGGTTCGCCACTGCCTTGTCATCTTGTCAGATATTAATTTGACATTCACAACTTTTCACAGGTTATATTGCACTTTTGCACAGTTGATTATAAATGCATGAATCGACCAACGAGAAATTCTCTCGTGTTCTCGTACATTAAATGGGATCTCTCTAGGAAGTGTAGTCGAATTCTCAAATATTCTACTGATGTTTTCAACCAGATATTTTTGACTTTTTGATAAATTTACATGATTTTAACAGTATTTTTAAATATATTGACAAGGTCATATGAAAATTTGTTGATTTCAATTTGTTTTATAGGACATATTGATACGTTGCGTTGTTGAGCATTTGGCGATGCACTTTGATTATCATTGCACTTCACATATTCTTGATTGAAGTAGCCGAAGAATTAAATGAACTGAATAAAATATTTCTTGGACGCTTTTTAGATCAGCATATTCGAAGCAATTAAATTTAAAATTTCTACCAATTTTCTAGCTAAATTTACCTGCTCCTTGATTTGTTATTGGAAAAATATTTTCATCTGCAATTTTAAATAATTGATAATTATTATCACATATAAATTTCCCAATCTAAATGAAAAAAGCTTATTGTCGGGGTTTTGCGAGGTCTGAATGAAAAATCACCACTGTTAAACTTAAACTAATTAATTTACTTTCACTGGATTTCAAGATTTTCCTTGTCCAATCACTAAAGTTTTTTTTTTAAAAGCCAAAGTCGACAGTTAGGAATCCCCCTTCGTACTGAGCAGGAACAATTGCAGCAGATGCTTTGCAATTTGTTGGTTTTTATTTAGTAAGGAATTAAAACCCTAAGAATTTTTCTTTAGTACTTGCTGTTTTTGCTTTGCTGTGTGCCGCCGAAAGGCCTTTTGTTCGAAATAAGTAATTTAAATTAAAAATTCGAATATTCAAAATATTCCAAAAATAAAATTTAGGCAACGCTTCTATCTGTTCGTATTATAAAAACTTTGCAAGTGTATATTTGTGCACACTTTCGTATCGGAGCAATATTTAAATTTATAATTCTTTTTATAAATTTAAAAAAATTCATTTGCATGTAAATGGAAAAATTGAAAGCGCACATAACAAAAGTATGCCTAATATAAGGCAAGTTATAACATCATTATAAATCATCCCTTATGTCTCGAAAATTATCTAAATTTTTATATAAAAAAGTATCGAGCAATTATTAAAATTAGATAACGTTTACGAAATTGTTTATAAAGTTTGAGTTTTTATTTTTAGAAGGTGCAAAATCTGATGAAAATTTTAATTAATTTATAATTTTCATGCGTTATTTGAAAATTAAATAATTTTTGAGACATTGAAGTATATTTTCACATTCAGTGGAAAATCGATATTATGCCCCACTACGAAAGCTCTTACCCTTAGCAATGTCCCCACCTCTTACAGCCTTTGATACGCTCACACCCGGAGTAGCAAGTCTGCTGTTAACCGTTTCGTGTTTGCCGCTACCACCGGAATTCCAAGCGATAAAGTCCGGGTTTCCGTCATTGCATTTATGCGGCTTACGTAAATATTAGTTTAATAAGACGGTGTGAAGTCCGTAGTGTTAAAAGTAATACTGTACATTTTTGTGAGTGTTGTGTAAATGTGTATTCCATAATAAACAATAAAAATTAGTGATCAAGCAAGAACTTTTAAACGCCTGGTAGTGTTAAATTGATTAGTATAATTTCGGAATACTTCATCTTCTTGCCCGTAAGTATATTACATTTTCTTTCAACATTTGTCTTGGTAACACACAGAAATGCTTCAATATTAGTTTCGGCGTCTATTTCTTCATTTCGCCTCATCGGTACTACAATAATCACAGTCACTGTAAATATGCATACATTTCAAATAAATTAAAATGGGGTAATAACTCTAGATTACTTGTAGTAAACAACCGATTAAATACCGGAAGTGTTGATTCTTCCATTGTTACGTTAAACGTAAATCTCTCGAGACTTTTGCAGGGAATTCAAGTTTCAGTTATTTGAGAGTCAAAATGTTGAAATACTCTTTTATCACTCACTTAGGTTACTTTACCCAACAATAAAAATAATTTAAAGGAGTTTTATCAAGTGGTAATTGTAACAAATTTTTTGAATTGTTTCGTTCAACAATGTAATTTCTTTCTTTAATTATTTTCAGGGTTTTTTTTCTAAAAAACTCGAAAAGTTTTATATTTCAAGTTATGTCGAGTGTAAGTTTCAAGATGTTTTTCTTGCTGTTTTTATACTAGAATTTTTGTCAGACTCCAAAAATTATCTACGCTTTTATTAAACTAAATTTTAATAAGAACTTCGAAATTTTATTAATTATTTTTAAATTGCAAAAAAGAATTGTTATTTGCGAAACGCAATTTTTAATTTTAAAATTTATCAAAAACTATTTTAATATAAATTTTTAAAACTTTTTAACATTCTATAAACTTCTGCTAATTAAACTAGGTACTTAGTAGGCGAGACTTTTTCTATGTGATCAACATCGAGGAAAGGCTGTGTTTCGGTGGTGAGCGCACGCAATATATGCTAAAGTTTCAGTGTTTTAACGCTTCCAAACGGAAATCTCATCCTTTTAGGATTTTCGAATACCGAATTCTTTTAAATCGTAGAAAACAATAAAAAAAATTTATACTTTCAAGTTTATTTTTCTGGTCGTAATTCATTTGTGCATTAATTAAAATTTTTTCTTACTAGCCTACGATTTGTTTAATAATATTTCGTAGTACCTCTGATTAAATTTTGAACTTTAAATTCTTTATATCGTGTTTTTTATAAAACTTAACGATCTTACCGACAGGAAACGCTTTTACTTGGTAATCTCGGATTTATTCAATACCACTTGTTGACGTTAGCTGAAATTTAAAAGCCAGAATTTCTTCAATAATCATACATTCAAATAAAGTATAGGATTATTGTGAATTTGAAAATTTTTTTAAAGAACACGGTTTTTCCATTCACGTTGTTTAATTCAGTTTTCTTTATAAATCCTAATAGAATTTTCTCGGTTATCATCAAGTCTGACGTAAATGCGAGATTAGAGAAAATCGTGTTTAAAATTCGGCAGGTAAATTAAAAAATTGTTAAAATATCAATTGCGAAGCCATATTTCACGTTTTAATGCAAATTTTGGGGTAACATTTGTTAAAACACCTATAACTAATGAAAAATCAACTCCCAAAAGTACAGCAGCGAGCAGAACATTCGGGCTTTAAAATGCGCCATTACTAAAAGTAATAAATGTGAGTGTACAAATTTTATCTCTTTATTTTAAATGTCAGTTTTACATTGTCACTTGAAGTGCTTTCAGCTTTAAATCAATAGTTAATCTCGACCTTTACGACACAAAAGAACAAATATCAACTCCGCTGTTATAGCGATAATGTCACTAACATAAATTGTAAGTAATTGTAAATTGAAAGCGATTGTTTTAAAAATACGTCAAAAATTGAAAGGGCAATTGGACGGTTTTCTTGCAAAGGTCATTATTTCGGATGCGACGATATTTACGTATTAGAAACTACACTAATTTATGGCAACATTATACTAGGTCCACTCCATTAACTCCAATTCCTTTCTCCCTTGTAATCCTTGTATGTTAATACTACCAACGGATTCAGTGTGGCGCGGCGCCGAAGAAGAAAATATATCAATGCCAATGCAACAAAAAATCAAACGCTACAGCAAATATTATACTTTCATGTCAGACACGTGACCGCTAAGCTTTTTTTTTAGATATTTGCACTAATAAATTATTGTAAAATCAAAGGCACTCGATAGTATCATAAACTGAAATCTTTAACTTCACTAACAAGTTTATAATATGCAGTATTGTTATATCTGCTCGACCTTAAGTTAGCATTGTAATCCCCTTGATAATGAAATTATTAGTTTTAGTAATTTGTAATTCGAATATCTAATATATTATTACATGCGATAACTACAGCCGGAACATTTACACAATTGTAACTAAGTTTATCAAGCAATTAGATTTATTTATAAAGTTCAAGTTCAAAAAACACCCAAAAAAAGCTCTTGAACATATCACCAGCATCTATTGCTAGTGCTATTGTTGATTTTGAGTGTACTACAAGCCATCTTCATTTGTGATGCTCTTGAACTTTCAATAATATTTATTGGAAACTCCCTGACTAAAATATATAGGTCACAGATCTCAAAGCCCTCGAAGTAGGTACTTATAAAATTGTCTTAATTTATCAACTTGCTGTGATTGTCCCATTGAGTTCAGACACGAACTTTGGGAATTTGAGAAAAAAGTAAAAAAATGGACGAAAGCATCCAATTATCTAGATCATCGAAATTCCCTCACTTTGAGAACGTAAACCTTTTAAAATCTCCGTGTTCAATAGTTAATTAGAAATTCCAACATATTGTGGACATTCAGTCTGGACGGTTTTCTTTACTATAGGTTTTTGAAATTGATACTGAATAGAAAAATGACAATTTCTTCATTTAACATATTTGCATAAAAAACGGAAAAAAAGATGTTCTACATTCACGTGATTGTCGCTGGTGTTTGTTTAAACCTATACGTTGTCACTTAACAATCCTCCTTTATAATATAAATGTTACATTTTTCACCTTTCTGATATCTCCTTTAAACGATAGCTCAGATCCCAAAGCTTTCACCTACGTAAACTAAACTGTAATGTACTACGGAATCTGGCAGACCAGATTGCTATCAGAATCCCTGCAAAGTAAATTTTGTAGTTTCAGAAAAAAATGTTAATATTTGTTTAGCAAATTAACACTTTTTACTTAGATATATATATAGTATACCATTTATTTGTAAAATGAAATTGCGACGAAAATATGACTACAATATAATTTTATTATTACACAAAGGGCGGTAAATATTCATATAAGATAAGAAAAGTTATGTTAATATATATCCGCAAAATGTTTCCTTACCAAAACACAAAGTTCCTAAACTAGTTTTAGAATATAAATCAATTTACAATTAGGCTCAGGTTTTAGCAAAACATTTGCTTTCCGCAAATATTGAGAGAGATTTAATTACCGTAAAAAATTTGCGGCGAGTATATAATTATGATAAAATTATATATAAATACAACTACATCATAATAATTATAAAAAATTATGATAGATTATTAATTAATAATTATAAGCCAATACATTTACAATTTCCGGGGCAACCCGACGTCATCCAGTTGTTTACAAGAACCGATAATAATCATTATAAGCAATTGACAAAGAATAAAAACACAATTAGCTTAACAATACGAATTTTTGTATTTTTAAAATTTAATTGAACAAAAACAAAAATAATGAGAATTAAGCTCAATGTTGCATTGCAATAAAACAATATAATTATATAGGTAAAAGAGTAGTATATACTTAGAACTAGAACATTACAGTTACGGGTAGACTTGATCTTGATTGTTTGAAAACTCGACTTTTAACATGAAGGAAACTTTTACAAACAACTTTATTAAAAGTTTTATTTGGAACTAACTATTTATTTCCAATTTAAAGGCTTTGGGTAAACTTATATATCAAATACTGCATTTCCTATTACCCGAGTTGTCTTTTACTTGTCTATTATGGACGAGGATAGCTTGTATTATTTACATTTCGATAAGCAGTAAGGATTTCTATAAGCCAGCCAATTTTAATAATGAAGGAACCATCCGAAAATTAAATGTGCCCGTTTCATTGCTTCTGAATACTCAGTAGATAAGCATAGGAACGGTTTGTCAACATGTTTTGCATGTTACATCCAGTCGAAATAATATTGAAATACACACGTGTAGTAACTGGTTATTTATGCAACTCAAAATTTTCACTAGTAGTAGTGGAAAGTACCATTTCGGTTAACGCTTTTGTAAATCTTCAGTTTCAATTAGATGCACTTCTATTGCTGAGGTATTTAAGCTTCTTGTGCATTGCAAATTCCTATATTACAACATAGCAAAACTATCGAATTAAAACCATTACGTGCTATTTAATAAAATACTCCTATTAATTTCTATTTCAACTCTTGAAATAAATAGTCCTTTGGTCTTCCTTAAAATGGCAAAGCAAAGTTTTACTTTCAAGTAAGTCTGTAATAAGGGAAACTATTACAAAAGGTAGTTTCGGAATTTAGGTATCCAGTAATAAGGCAGAGCAACTATAAATTAAAGGAATATTATTCTTGTTAACAATATAAATTATAGGTATAGAAATAAAAGCTTGCAATGCAATGTTATATGTAGTACATACAACATAATATCATAATATAATGTGCACTAAAGTTACAGTTGGCTGATTTTGAATAACTTTGTTATAATTTTTTACCTCAAACAAAAAACAGGTAATTTACAAAATTGCATGTTTATATAATAGTAGATTATACAACCAGGGATTAAAGTGCATCATTTAATACAAATATTCATTTGAAGGAATAATAGTAATTAATGACATAAATTTTAAAAATACAAATATTTATACGTAGAAAAGAATGCTTCGCGGGAAAAAATGGGGACTTATGACCTACAAAAAACCGAAAATTGGTTAAAATTTTTGAAGGGAATGTAAAGTTTTACCTGCAAATTCAAGACGATGACTATCTTTTCAAAATTAATAACAACTCAACATGGTTGTTTCAAATCTGCATAGTTTACCAGTATTATTTGAACTTTGTCTTTTCGAAGTTACGAGGTAATATTAATTGGAAAAATTTCTGTTCGAGTACGGATTTCCTCCTACGTTATTTTTAATACAATTAGACCCTAACGTAATTTTTAGTCCGAATAGAAATCAGACGTCTAGTAAAATGCCCAGCAACTAATTAAACGGAACGACATGGTCAGATCGTGCAATACCAGAGGGCAACTCCGTGGAAACTTTCAAAATAAAACTTAAATATCATTTAAATTATTTTTGAGATTTTTTTCCAAGTTTATACAAATATTGTGGTATCTTGCTTATTTAAGCAAACTTTTGTTATTTTAGGAGATATTTCAAGAATTTTAGGAATATCAAAATTCGTATTCTGTTTAATAATATATTATGTAACTTCAAGAACATATTTATTCAATTTCTTTAAATAACGTAATTCAATCGATATTTTTAAAGTAGAAATTCCGAGAAAGAGCTTATTACTCTCTATGGAGTATAATATAATCTCTAGAGAGTTTGCATTAAATGACCTTTCATCTGTCGATTTATTTATTTATATTCCACCAAACAGTATTAATTCATTAATTACTAAATAAAAATACACATCGCATGGGAGAATGCATTTTCTCAATGTATACTTGTATCCTTAGGGCTTCGTCTGATATACTGGCCATAAATTTGCACCTCGTGTATGATCGTGCGTTTCTCTCCCAAAATATATAATACACTATTGTAATCCGTTTTTCTGCATAATACGACAGGCAAAAAAGAAAGAAATAGTGGGAATTATTAGGAAAGTTATGAATATTTACGGATTTCCACATATTAACGTTATAAAAAGCGTTTTTTGCCATAACCAACAGCCGACAAGAGATGTGTTAATATAACTTTTACAAAAATGTATAACTTTTTAAATTCTGTACAAAAAAGGTTCTACAAAGTTCTTTCGTAGAAATAATAGTTTTTGCTCATAAAATGGATAAATTATTCAAATTCGCACTGAAAATGATATATCGACGCTGTTAAGGCAGAACGACATAAGCGCCTAAATACGAAAATTGAGATATTGGCTTCATTGGAAAGCAAATCTTAAGGTACATGTTGTTAGCGTAATTAGTATAAATAAGCTATGTACAGAATAATGTTTTGAGTAAAAGACTTTGTTGCCCAAGGTTTATCTTGTTACTTTTTGATAGAATTTGAGGACTTAGTACTTTTGAGATGTGTATTTTATTGCCAAATAAAATAAACTCATGATTTTATTTATATAAGACATCAGTGTCGCTTATACCAGGATAACCTGTATTAAAACCAATCCCCAAGAAATGTCACTGTCTAAATAAAGTTGGCATCAGCGACCTAATTTGACTTTTAAATGTGTAAAAGTGTAAAAACTCAAAATATTTGAATTCAAAAGACGTTAAAGTACGTAAAAATAGCTCTTTTGTATGAAATTAAATGTTGAACATCTGAAAATTACTAAACAAGATAAAAGGGTTTCTGTGTTTCCTAAAAATTTATTAAATAGCATTTATGGCGTTCTGCCTTAACAGCCGTCGATATATACATTATGTACTACATAATTTGTGAAGAACAATGCGTTAATTGCTTGATTGTTATATATCTTCAATCTGGGTGTTTACAAATACTTATATTTAGGTAATATATTGCAATGTCCTGGGGTAAAATTTTATATTTTTTTATTAAATCAAAAACCCAGAAACATTCATTCATTTAATTGTATGCGTGAACTTTTTATGCTTTTGCTTGTTTTTGTTTCTTTATTGTTAATTTCTCAATCTAATCCTTATCTTCCTCTCCAATTCAGCTCCTGTTTTAATTTATTTCTTAATTAATTTCTAAATTATGGCACTCAATATTAAAAAACACTTTTATTCAAATTTAAAAACCTATTATAAATCACAACAAAATGTTCTACTTAACAAAACCACCCTTATTGATTCAGGAATACGACAATATGTACTATTCAATGATAGATTTAAATCATTATTTTGTAATTAGAGTGGGTATTTACTAAATATTTTTTGTACATAACTACGAATTTTCAATTTAATTGTATTTAAAATAAGCAAGTAGCATAAAACAAAACTCTATTTAATTTCAAGTATATGCTTGAAATTCACATTAAAAAGAAATTACAATTGAAAACGATGAAATCAATACTACCGAACTCCGATGTTTTAACAGGAATATACTAAATCTAAAACAAATGAATTTTGATTTTCTACTTCAAATTAACCGTTATAATGTTGCTACTAGCGAAATGAAATAAAAAAACTGTTACCTTTAGTTATTCAGTACCTAATACACTTGTGTATTTGCATGATTTCAACCGTCGAACGATATCGTAGTTTTATAGAAATTGAAATTTTAGTAATATAATATATTGCATTTTCAAGTACCTGCCTACCGAATTATTAAACTATAAAAACAGATAGTTCCGATTTATTGAAAATATTATGCAAGATATATAGGTTGTTAAAGTAAAAGTGACGATTATTTCACTTTGACATTTCTTGTTGCGGAAACACCTTGTTCCAGAGTATTTCACTCCCGGAGGATTCAAATATTTTTAATATATTTAAATTTTTTTGTGTAAACTCTCAAAGATAGATGGATGGATGGATGGATATAGTAATACATTAGTCTTTGAAAAATGATGAACACAGTAGTATTTTATCCCGCAGAAATGCAAAAAGACAATTTAATTTTAAACACAATTTATGAAGGATTATTTCTTAATGAAAACTTTGTTGTTTAATAATTTATTGCGACGTCCGCGTTATAGTAAAGTTTGGAGCAGCCCTTCATCATTTTTAGTTGCAGTATTGTATTTTCGTAACGCACGTTTTAAAGAACCGATAGTTCGATTTAATAGTTTTACAATAAATCTTAAGTTTGATTTTAATGATATTTATTTCGACAACTTCTATGGAGAAATATTTAAAATTAATAACCAATGAGAAATAAAAAAGTTACATTAAATGTCCTGATTGTTGTCAGATTTGATGTAACTCAAAGGAAACTTGTTTAGGAATTTTCCTAAAACTTTTCGTGGCTTTTAAATATAATGAAATAATTGACAAAGAAGGATTTTGCAAAAAGCTGGAAAGAAATAAAAAAGGCACTAAACCGAAAATAAACTTTTTTATGCCTACCTACATATTTGATGTAGATTTTTAGGGGAATTGCCCTTTAATTTATAATTTGTGCGACCCCAATTAAACCGCACTAATAAATAGTGTATAAATAGATTTATTGATTATTCAAACTTTCTTGTAAAGTTTTTGATCAACACTGATTATTAACAGCTCACCAATACTCTCTACTAGCTTAACAACCTAATCCGGAACCTATAAATGTACGTTACAAACTAGAACCTTTATTGTTACAATGTGTTTCGTTAAGTTTTAATCAATAGTCTCATCTAATGACCCTTACACTTGTTAATTAATTTATTATGCTGTAAAAGTTTTAATTAAGGTTTGGATTAAGAAATTGTAACTTAGTGCGAAATGTAGTTTGCTTGTCTCGTAGTAATTATAAATTCGTTGTTGTTAGTTTAATTTTGATCATAATTAGAGTCGAAATTCTATTTAGGAAGCGGTCAAATATCCTCGAATTCGGATTAAATTCTAAATTTAAGATTTCCTTTGATAATTATTAGGCTGACCGGGGTTTAGGTTTAACAAAGAATTACAGGCTTTTAAGTTAATACAATATCTGCTTTTACTATCTTACTAGTGGCATCAAAGAAATGTTTTCAATTCCAAATTACGCGAAATGAAAGTGCTGTAAAATTGTTATATTGAGCATTAAATCAACGTCAAAATTTGAGTGAAAAAGTTTTGTAAACTTTTTTGTCGCGGTTGGTTTGAAATTGTTGGTTTTGTTAAGTAAATAGTATTATTTGTAATACAAAGCCTGGTCAATCCGATAAAAAAAAGTGGCATTTAGTTTTTTATTGAATGTAAAATTACTCAACATAATATGAGATATTAATTGAGTATATACCTACGGTTTTTGTGTACTTTACGCACGTTTAAACAGATTTGCATTCATTATTTTTCAGTCAAAATTAGTCCAATTTTAGCGTCGGGCGGGCTTTTTTAACGTTTGTTCACCTTCTATTTACATCCAAGTTACCTTCAACTTGATTTTTTAATTATTTTTACAAAAATGGTGATTAATTTTCATTTATTAGCACTTGGTATAACAGCATTTGCGATCGTAATTTATTACAAATAAAAATTTAGTCGAAGTACACTGCAGCCTATAACAGTGCAAATTCAATTACGTAGAAATGGGAACCAATCGGTTTAACAATTTTTTGATTTATCCAAAAGCTGTATGGATATTTTCGTTGCTGGATAAACTGATTGCTAATCAGCACTGGTATTTGCACTGAAGTGACTTGAAATTCTTTTGATTGTACGAACAGTAATGTTTAGGTAAGTCATCAGATAGACAGTTTGCTTTAGTAAATGTAATCTCTAATTTTTCTATTCCGGGGACTCGCGAAATGACAACCCACTACTAATTTAGATTACTGTTTTTAGGAATATTTAAAAGTACACGAACTAAATGAACAGATTGAAAATAATAATAAAACAACTACTACACAATGCGATATAGCAAATTTACATTGTTTGCATATTCGATGAAATAAATATTTAAAAGCTGCTGTTATATTACTTTTAATTAACTTTTTAATTGTTTCATTAGCAAATATTGATAAGTAATATTAGAATACAAATTTGAATGCAAATCGGTTAAATGTAAATTGAGGCGGAGTTTTTCATTGTATCAAATCGCATCGATTTGTACCATTCGGGTACAAAATACGGTTCTGTTTATTACTAAATTTGTCAATGTCGTTACTGACTTAAAGAATTTCCTAATAAAATTAATTTTTCTAAATTGCGATCATTGAAAACTTTGTTGCATTACAAAAAGCAATTATTAACGCAGAATGTGATGTGGCTTCGTAGTAATAATTTGATGAGAAGCAACAGCGAAATGGAATCTAACTTGATTAAATTATTCTTCTAAAAGGTTTCTTAAATTTTAATTTTCATGAATGAATAGTCACCCCACTATAATACTGCTATAACATCGTCTTGTCTAAATATGGAAGTCGCTGCTTTACAAAAAGAAAAAGATTAATTATTTTAAAAATTCTAATGGTGAAAATTTTTGTTCGGTTTTAATTATCGCTGGATTAACAATTTTCGCTTTCGCGTAAATTTGGTTCCTTTGATAATTTTTGGGCCATGTTATTAGCAAGCAGCAGGATTAACTACTATAATATGACCGGGCACGAAACAAAAAACTGTAGAAAGCAATTCGAAGACGGCCAATATTGAAAAAAGGGTGGCCCATGATGGTAGAACCTAACCGTATAAAAGTGGTGCTGCAAATTAGTAAAAGCATAATTTTAATTAATATTTCTAATTTGTTTTATTTAAAATCCTTCAAAATTCCTAAAACTTAAAAATCTACTGGTGGTTCTTCGTAAGGAACCTTGCGGAATACATTTTAATTATTAGTATAATTGATAAATAAATTGAATGTTCGTACTCGATAAATAAATAAATGTCGAGTAATTTTATACCGTAATATAATTACGGGCTTTCAAATTGAGTGCATACATTTATTTAATTTAAAACAAAACAATTTACTGGAACGTTGAAAAACAGCATACAATTAGTCGTAATTAATTTAATTAATTCGTTTTTGCGATGTTTATAAGAAAAAAAACAATTTTTGAAAGTGGAACGCGCTAACTAATAAATCCTTGTGTTTGTACTCCTAGGAAGCAATCACACTGTTTTCTATTCTATTTTATACTGAATATCAATAAATGCAAGCAGATAGAAGAACAAAAGTCAATATCTATTCCAACTTAGCGTTTTTATTGTGCTCCTTAAATAAAAAAGCGCCCATATTGTAAACAAGCTCAAGAAAAATGCTGGTATATTCTTCTGTTATTCCGTTTCACTTTTTGCTTAACTTGTAATTATTGCAAACCCTCAGAGGAAAAAACGTTCTTATTTAAGCGTTTCTAACTTTATGTTGCTCAATTATAATATTTTGCATTTAATCCGAAACAAAATTTTTAATATTCACACGTACTTGAGTTTAAATTTTAATCTCATACTGCTATAAAAAGTGTACAAGTGTCACAAGCGTTTCTAAAATATAAATTCAAATTTGCTTTCTACCCTGCACAACGATAAAGAACAAACAGATTGCGGATCCCAAAAGGTTCGTTTTAAGGTCAAGTTTGTGTATTTTACTGGAAAATAATATTTTAAATTTTATTTTGTCAAAGGCAAATAAATATTTAGTTAGTTATAAAACACATTTCTATATTAGTTTTAATATTTGCATTGCAACTTTTATTATACATATTTTTTATAGTCCAGTAATGTACACATTATTGTACTAAATTGCACAGTACCAGAATGTTGGTTGAGTCCTAGCTGTATATTCCATTCATTGATCTTCATTAGGCAGCAGAGAAAATTAATAGAATAATAAAAATTACTATCTGAATGGTTTCACAATTAAGCAAATCAATGCTGATTTATTATTTCGTCAATAGTTGGTTAAATTAACCAAAAATGCTTTCCAAACATAAATTTATCGACATTAATTTCTCTAATAATCTAGTCATAATAAAAATGAAATAAAATTGTAATCTCATGGATAATAGATATTTAAGAATCGTAGTTATATCGTAATGACGCTTCAATTAGGTTAATAGTCCCGACTAAAAATATACATGCAATAAAGTTTTTCTAAAGCGTTCTGTGGAAACACGGAAACTTACAAAGTAAAATTAATTTCTTGGAAATGTATTTTCATTTGTAAATAAAAAACACAAAACGTTTTTTATAAATTTGTTTTATTGTTCCATTATACCAGAGTAATTTGAAAAGTTTGCGAACTGGCATTTTTATAGATGTCGGCGATACCTCTAAAAATGTTCTCACATTTTTCTGTCATACCTGTCTTATGAAAAACTGTAAAATATCAAGCCGATCTGTCAAGTAGCTTTTTGTAAATAGCTGTTTACACATTGCTTTCATTTTAAAGCAATCGCGTTTAAATAAATTTGATTTAAACAACAACGTGTAGATTTATATGATATTAAAGGGGAACTTTAAAACTAAATTTATTAAATCGTCACTTGGTTGTAAAAACACAAGTAGTTAAATAAAACGTACAAAAATGCTCAGTTAAACATCTATTAAATATTAAATGTAAAAAAAAATTCACGAAGATTAATAAATGAACACCTCTCAAAACACCATCCAATGGCAGCATTAAATTATGATTTTTACTTTCTGGGTTAGAGTCATATTAGATTCAAAATTTTAAAAGCTTCTATTGTGTATGTAAATCACTATCTTATTGTACTACAAATAAGCAAAACTATGAACACCACATGCCTTTTGTTATTTATAATTAAATTGTTAAAATAAAAGCGAGAAAAGCCTGATAATAAATAAAAAGGCACGGCGATAACGCGTGAATAGAGCAAAATTAAAGTAAAACATGAAGGCATTTGCTCTACAATAAGAAGAAACTGCGTTTGTTTCGTTTTTCTATATATTCTTTGTAACAAATGCTGCCAATACTTTTATAGCCCACTTCAGAAGTTAAAATCGTTGATTTTTTAACACTGTAAATGAAATATACCTTTTATAAGCATATAATTCTTTTCACGGCTGATCAACCTCCTCTAAAGCAGCGTCGCGCAGTAGTTCAGATTGGGGTTTCACGGTTAAGCGCACGCCATTTTCAGCATTTTAACAAGGTAGTTGCCAATCTTCGCCTAAGTCCTTGGTTTCAAGCTCGAAGATATATTGAATATCTCTTATGATATATTGTGTATTTTGTGTTTGTGAGAGATATTGATTTTGAAAACTATCACGTCGCCTATTGCTACTTCTGGTTAAGTCTTGTTTGGAGTTAGTTTTCTTGTTGATGTTCAAGTTACGTCATCTTTGAGTTGATATTTCTAAGTCAAATTGATTGTTAGTTTTAATTTGTTCACTGTACATAGATAGGAATTGGTTTAAATATTTTAGAAATTAAATAAATTATTTAGTTTTACGGTTAAAACATTCCTACTTAGCCATGGTAGAGTTTAATTGTCGAATAGTTGAATAAACTTTTGCATTTATGTTTTGAAATGAATTTTAGCTTTAGTTGGTTCATTGGGCACCAGGCGCAATCAATAAAATATCTTAGGAATGAAACAGTTGCTTGACGAATTTATATTTTAAATCACGGGAAACATACAGAACATTTAACATAACCTTAGCTTAAAGAAGTAATATAAAATTAATAAAATCTCTGCTGGGAAGCACTCAACATGCAATAACGCAATATCCCGATACCAATAATGTAATTAAACTGAAATGCATTCCCACTCAGATACCAGAAAAACATCTCAATTTATTACTTCGATACCTTTGGGTTTTTCGTACCTATTCATGTTTCGTTGATAAATGTAATTTAACCTAACTTGCAATAATTACAAAACAAATTGCGATATATTTCTCAATTTCATTTTAATTCAGAAAGGTTTTCTTTTTTCAACAAACTGCCAATATAATGAAGCATACCACATAGATGAATAAATGCTTAGCATAATATTAATATATCAAACAGTGCAGTTCTATGCATATTTAGGTATTATTTAATTGGTTGAGAATTATATTTGCAATAGTTTGGCAGTTAGTTCATTACGAAATTATTTATTGTTTGTATAATATAATTTCAAGCAATTGCAACGTTCTAAGTTACAAATTAACTTGGACTGTTATTTATTAGAGTGGCTTGTCATTTTTTTTTTAATTCTATATATAGTTAAGATATATTACCATAGAGATTTCTATTTAGCACTATACAAATCAAAACGAAGATGCGAAGTTAGTCAAAATGACATTTTTAAATTTACAATTTACCAGTTATTATTAATATCAGTTAATTCAAATTAATTTCTTCTATTTTGTTTGTTTGTTTGCAGGTTTTGATATATGCTTATAATTATATATTTTATTGGTACATATGAGGTAAATAATATTCTTAGCTAGAGTTTACTGGATAAAATAATAAACGTTTACCAATTCAAATTATATCCGCTTGTAACTACCTACGTAAGTACATTTTCGTACTTCAAAGTTATGATTATTTGGAGCTAAATATAATATGTTGATGTTGTATTTGCATACATTAAATGCAGTTGTTGAATATAGTAAATTAAGCTTCCTAAGAACAATAACTTAAATCTATATATATAATCTGTCACTGGTACATAATGCTTAATAATATATAATTCGATCAGGTATATCATAGGTTGACACGAAATATCAGATTAATGTGGATTTTAGCGATTTCGAAAATTTAATTATTGTATATTATCAAAATAAATCGCTCAGTGCCTACATACAAAGTCAAGACAAATATCCACGATTGTGGCGATGTTTAAACACTTTTCGAGTCAAGCTAAAGCGGCCACAGAAGTGGCATCATTTGTTTTTAAGTAAGATATAAATTGCTTCAAAGCGTTCTCGATAAAAGGAAAGCGAGTGAGGGTACTAATTTAACTTATTTTATATTCAAATACCATGGGTGTTAAATAAAGCATGATATCTAAAACTTAGTGTTACAATATTATTAAAATATAATTATAATTTGATTCGAAACAGTTTTAAAAGCTTACACATGTATGCATAATCAGAGCGAAACCCGTGCGAGGCCGGGTACGAGAGCTAGTAAATCATAAACAGATAATGTCGTTTATTGGCGGTTTGCAAAGAACTAGTTGTGCTTTTCGTGATTTTTATGTTAGTACATATAATCTCAAATAAATAAATCAAATTAAAATTTAATTGGTTGGTACAGCTTGCATAGCCATGGGCGGCATTAGTTAATCGTAGAAAGCACTTACTATAATTAATTTTTTGTTCACGTTCATCTTACCGTCGTCAAATAAATACTTTGAAATTTTACTTCTGGAAACTTGATTACGAAAATCATTGGCGTATCGATTTCCTTGGTATAGAACTTCAAAATGTATGTCAACATATTTTACCGAAACTCGAGAGTAGACAACAGTATTGAATTTATCATAAACCTAAAAAGCGTAAGTGTTGAATTCTTCAATGTCGCTCTTGAAGGCTAGATAACACTAGACTAATCTTGTGATAGTTAAAAAAAGGTCAGTTAAGTGTGGAATTATAAGTTAAAATGATAAATATGGAAACCTTCAACCCTGGAAGCCTACTGAAAATAATGTTGCCCTAAGTAAAATATAAAACAAAGATTTAAGCACTAAAATTTTTAGGTATTGCAAAAGTTTTTTAAAATTCCCAATAGTGTAGTTTCAAGAAACCTCACTGTTTTGATTACTTTTATATTACCTAACTTTTAAACATATTTCTTTCAGTATTAAGTGATGAATATTTAAAAAGTGTGTAAAAACTCCAAAATTGCGACATCGGATCCCTTCTTTCATCCGAAAATTGTTTAATAAGTCACAAAGTGTAATTGACCAATGACAGATTCTTTAAATTGGTATCCAAATCAAGTGAAAATTTTAACTGGATTATCACAACAGGGGTAATAACTTTGATATGGGTTAAATATCGCACTTACATAAATTAATTTAAAAGGACGAACGTGAAAAGCGGATGTTTGTACCCAGTTTTCTGTATAAGAAAAACAAAATTTTCCATATACCACGCGAGTGATACTAAGTTATAAGTAATAGGATATGCACTTAACATTTTCAAATGTTATTAGCTAAGTAGTTAAGAGTAATTAAGTATAATTTTAACAAATTATATAATGAAAACGTGCTGATGTATTAAAATTAACGAGTCTAACTTTGAAGACGTTAGATAGGTGAATTTCTCTTCTGTTAGTGGTTGTTTCAATTAGCTACTCACAAAATTCTACCAAACCCTTTTAACCACACTCTAATTTATCACAGTGACTGGTTGCTTTAAATAACTTAAAAGGAATCCTTCTAATAATGTTAATACTAATGAACGTTTTATTTGATAATATGTTTCTTTGCGTGGCTCTACATATTTGATATTGTAGTGCAGAGCATACTACTATTTCGATAACAATTTTATACAAACAATTCCATTGAGAATTATGTATTTGCTTGGATTCTACTTGGGTTTAGCTATTAAATAACTGATCAAATAGCTGCGTACATCCAAGTTAAATAATAGATTTCCATAGATATAAAAACCTTTGCTATGCTATGAATTTCTACATAAAACCATGCTCTAAAGATACGGCCGTACTTTAATGGGCGCAAAAATGTACTTGCAAACGTGTAATTTTAATTCTGCTATTTTCTTGACATTTGAAACGGAAGCAAAACTTTATGTTCCAGCAAAATTACATTCCTCAAACCTAAAACTTATTCATGCAGGTCAAGGTTTACTCCTTCATTCTTGGATGTCCGTGTTATTAATTTTTATTCATTTTGAACTTACATTTTTGTCTAAAAAATCAATACGATAAATTTTCGGAAAGTTAAATTTTATATAATATACTTACCCAAAGCAGTGAATTTTAGAAGCTTTGACAGCTTTATTGTATAAATGGTTAATGCGTTTGAATTTTCAAATAAATTGTTTTGGGATCAAATTTTAAAACAGGCAACTTTTTGTTCTATCTATTAATCATATAATTTACGGTGAACACATCCATTTAATAGATTGTTGTACGTGAAGAATGATTTTTATCCCGCATTAAATACTTTAGGTATTACAAATTGTACCTGGTATTTTAAAAATTAGTACATTAAGCTTACCCGGCTCAATGCAGATCATTGATTGAGGGATATTATGTTCATCCACAATTCAGTTCGAGATTTGGGCTGCGAGAAAAGCTAATTTCACGTGATTAATTATGATAATTTATTAATCAAACTCATTGATCAATTTATCAGTTCAAAAAAGGGCAGTTCAAAAATTATTAATAATAATTTCAAAATTCAATCACATTTCTATAATATTTCTGGAACTGTTGCAATTTTCTGATTGTAACGTAGCAGCATTAAAATAACATTAAATTTAAAATTTACTGCTATGACTTATTTTACTGCATATTCTGTAGTTAAAATTTCGAAATAAAATGTTCCACCCATGAGTCAATTTGACTAGTTCTCAATGTGAAGCATTTTATGCATGGTTACTATTTATAATGGGGGTATGTACTTGAATATTCATTCTACAAAGTAATATAACTGGTAAGTGATTGCTGGAAAACCTCAGTGAAAATATCTTTTATTGGTTATTTCCTAGAGATAAATAGATTTTATATCACATAAATGCTGTAAATTTATTTCCAGTTTTTAAAATATTCCGAAGCCGGTTTCGTAAGAGGAAATAAAGTTTCTGCTTTACTATTTTTGTTAACAATGGAAAAACCGTTATGCGGTTCTTTTTCTATTAAAATAGGAATAACGAAAAACTTCTTTTGATTGGAAACTTCCCTTAAATACTCACCTTTTGAATTGGACAAATTTTGTATCTTGCATTTTACCTGTAATTGGGCTAAAATAGAGTACTACGTAAATTAATGTAGTTATTGTGAACTAAACATCTCGATTTCAATGTCGTAAATTACAAAATACAAGTGAGGTGAAGATTGAAATGTCAAATTTACATACAAAAATTAAATATGATGCCTTTCTTGATGGGCACAGATGCCATCATCCCCAAATCTTGCTTTAAGGAAACAAGTTCACCTAAAAACTTCCTTTGTGTTCCAAATGATCAACAATACATGTATTTAACGTTGATTATATTTTGACAACAAAGTAAATCATTCGCAGACGACTGCCTTCCATGCAGTATTGTTAAATGCACTTGCATTGTCCTTCTCTATCTGAAAGATTAGACACTACCAGTTCATTAGCTTTCAGCAATGCTTCTTCGATGCGAAAACTTTTAACTAAAGTATTAAACTGCAAAAACAAGATTTATTACACAAAATGCAAAATTGTAACCCTTACTTATTTAATTTATTCATCATTATTAATAACATATTATATGTAATAATACAAGGTCACTCATTACTATGTAATAATACATTAATATGTATAATATAATACATTAATATGTATTATTGATCAAAAAATTACAGCGGCATCAGCAGTGACCCGAATACAGCATCTATTTGAGCACGAGACTCTTATCAATTTAATTTTCAAGGTTTACTTTAAAAAACAATGGTAAAATGAAATTCTTCAAAATTTTTCTTACACTATAAATTTAATTTAAATTTTCCCTTGGCAAAGAATATTGGTAATTACTAATTAGTATTGTGCCAATATCTACACCAAAATTGTATCAATTATAACAAAATTATATAATATGCAATAAGTCTACATGAGCTGCTTTATGTTTATGCACTATGTGTAGGTATGTACATAATTTCAATTTTAAATATGTGCTGCTATAGCTATACCGATATTTTTAAAAAGAGCTATTTGTTTATGCAACTTTTGAAACTTAAATTTATTTTCCTGAATTAATTATTTTGTATAGTACGTGATATGTACGAAATTCCTATTTAATATTTATTTGATCTAGGATTATATTTGATAACGTCGAAAAATTCCTACCTTGCCAATAACATATTAAATTTAATGGAAATATCATGATGTATTAACAATAAAAATCGTTTCGGATTTTATTCTCAATTTAAAGTTGTGAAGCTCGAAATTTCACTGAAAAGGAAACCCTGGATTGGAACAATTTTACCTAAAAGTATTTTATGACGCTTTATATTATGTTATATATTTTTATAATACCTATATAAAAAATGAAAATAATATGCTGAGTATATTGTAATCAGTTTTTTTCGTTTGATTTTACAAAGACACATTCAATTTATAAAATAATAAAGTTTATACGAGAACTTTACAGTACTAACAAGTTTTCAACATACAATCCACCTTTTTTCAAATTATTACAAGTACAACAAAAATTGAAAAAAGCATAACCCAGTTTTAGAATAATGATAAGAAATATTTGTTGTGGATTTTAGGGAGTTTCGCATGTAAGGACGCAAATAATGAAAAACTCAACCGCTCATTAAAAGTTTTTCTGATCTTTCCAGTATTTACTATGGTTTTCTTTTTACAAATGCCGTTAATTTTGGTTGATCATTTTTAAACACTTGTTTGCTTTACCTTTGGATACAGAATCCATGGATTCTTCTTTCTTTGAATAGAAATACAGATAAGTTGAGTAGTATTTATATAAAATGCACTTACAGATTAACCGATGAACAATTTCGAATCCAAGTAATTTTAATCCATATTACACGCTACATGCAATTAACTTAGAATGCCTAGTTTCTGTTGGTCATTTTCCTTTTATAGATGAGACCATGGCAAAAAAGTCGTAGTACATAAATAAAATATGGTAACCACAAAAGTGTTCCTGTTCACCGGAAGGCTGAACTAGGAAATTCCATCAAATCGGATTAGTTTTACGAATTTCCTCTCTATGTATACAGAACCTGGAGATATGATCACAAACGTATTTGTGACAAAAAGTAACCTAAATGAAATAAATAAAATCATATCTAAATTATTCAGTAATTATTAAAGTAAACTGTGATGCATTACCGGTTCGTTAGGATTATTAAGAAAAATTCTTCGCAAGACTTTAAAAGTATTGCTAGACCGCTATTTGTAATGCCTTCGAACTTTTTTTCCAGTTCATAAAGAATTTGTTTTTAACATCGGTGCACCTACACAAAGAATAAATGATGCAAAATTTTCACTTCGCCATAAAACCACAGATCATTACTTCTAGCAACGATTTTAAATAAATGCTTGCCATACGTTTCGTGGTCTGATCTTAGAGGTATTTTCACTAAGCTCAGGTATATAAATTGTAATATTCATGTGTTTCAAAATGTTGGTTTTACAGAATTTATTCTAACAAATTCTACCGAGCAGATGCTATACATTCAGGCAAGTTTTCTTTTAAACTAAAAGCAAATGTTTTATTCACTATAAATTCCCAAAAAATTGAATTTTTTAATTTTAATGTATAAAAATAGACTCAAAAATAGTTCACTAATTTAATTGAAGCCCAAATTGGACTCTCGACGTTTGATATTATTTAAGCAATAAAATTCATTATTTGATAAAGATATAAATTCGTTGGTACCACATAATATCCTGCAGATATCGACTTGAGCAAACTTAATTATTTCGTGTGTGTTTTCCTTTAACTTACAATGAGACTTTTATATTAAATGAAGTATTTACTGTGTTTTCATTATTACAATTGGTTACTTTTACGACCGCCTGTATTTGATAAAAGAAACACATACCTACGTGACTTCACTTATTTTTCCACTCAATCTATTTTTCTATCAAGCCGGAATAATTTTTAAATTGCTTTTTATACACTTAATATTTTCATTTCAGAATACGTAATATAATAGAAAATCTTACCTTGAAATTTAATATTTTATTGAAAATCATTTCATTATTTTGCTAAAAAGATAACAAATATTTATAATAATACCAAAATAAATTTATTATTTTCTTAGATGAATTGAAAATTATTAAGTGTGAGTGTGGAGTGTTGAGTGTGAATAATTAAATTTCAACGAATTAAAAGGAAACTGCAACGAATGGTTGTTAAATGCCTTTTATGTGTTCTTGACACATATAGTTTTTCGTATATCACTCAATAAAGTCGACAGTTAACTACCATGATTAATTAATGCAACTCGGACTACCTAGTAGAATAAAAATGAGCACATAATTACAAGCTGTTTTATTTTCAAGTTAAATTGGGTTTCTTTTCTGTTCTATTTTTTCCAATGTGTTTAACTTTTAGGGAACTAAATTTATTATTAGTAATATTAGGCGATTGTTAACTTAGTTGATAACTTATAACCGACGACGTACAGATCTGTCTTTTTAAGCAGGATTTATTGACTGCGTAATTATATATTATTAGGTAAACATCAAAAAATTCTTTCACAAAAGAAAAATATTATCTTAGATTTTAAATTATCTAGATTGTAAAATGTGGTATACAAGCAGTGTAAAGTATTTAATTAATTAAAGCGATAGTTAACTACTTGAAAGTTTCGCCCTTTATATTAATATTTATCTAACTTTGGGTAATTGAACAAAGTTACCCAATCAATAGTAACTACCTGGAACCAATAATTGGCTTTTACTGGCATTATCTATGTAAGTAAATACATACATACCTAATAACGTCGTTTCCTTATGGGGTGGGATAGAAATTATGCTTTAACTAGAAAAAACTCCTTAACTAATCTACCCATTAACTCTCCACACTTTCATATCTTTGCATACTACGTTAACTTTGATAACAATTATTATGCACCAATTATTTATCTTAATCTCTTTGTTCGTGAAGCTTAAAATTTGGTTTGTTACATTTTCTCTAGAAGTACTCTGCTTGTTATTCCTTTCACTTTTTTTTCTCTTCTTCACATGTTTGCTCCCTTCCATATATGGTTTCATTGGATTAAAATCAAGACAAAGTCTTAACATCAGCACATTTCAAAATTTGTTTGTATATAAATCTGATGGAAAGGAAACGAATGTTCACACTATTCTTTAAATGCATATTCCAATACTTCATTTCCTCGTCAATTCGTAAACATGTAGGCTTTTACTATCTATAAGCATATGCTTTATGTAAATTCTAAACTATCAAAAATATACCTTTTCGTATATACAGAAGTAATTGAAAAAAAATTTTAAATTGTATTCCTAACAAGAAACACACTCTTTAATACAATTTCTTAAATTAAATTATTACAAAAACCAAAAATTCTTTCATTAATTTTTCCATTTTCCTTTTTCAAGTCTACTTCTTACGATGAGCGAGTACCCTTGTTTTGTGGATGTATATCAATATACTCGAGTTGATTATTATCAAATGCGAAACTTTTGAGAGGCAATTATAAACTTACTTCTGTTGCGAGTAAGCTTTTGTTAGTATCAAATTAACTTAAAAGAAGCTTGAGAAATTTCGCCACAATTAGTGGATCAAATAATTCCGTTGTAAAAGCTTTAATAATCTTTTTTTAAATTTAAAAACTGCGCAATACCTTTTATTTATATTGTATTTTTTTACATCTGAACTATTACTGTATTGTCACCAAATGCTGTACACAAACTTTTATAACATTATTTCTTCCTTGTTATAAAACCTGAATGAACTAACGCTGTTGAGGAAAGGAGTAAATTCCAGGTGTACCAATGTGTTTGAATTATTAATTAATATTATAGTGCCCTAATTAATTGCGCGCCTTTGTTGTTCCATGGGCATGCGCAACTAAAAGTTGTACATCTGCCATCCGCGGTTATTCAAATCATGGAAATAATATTCGGTTCATCACGAATAATTCACAACTAAAATTAGCAGTCATTAGCTTAAAAATTGTCCTACCTGGACTGTGTTAGTCTGGGAGGAGGGAGTTAACCTCTATCCATTTAATTTTGGGTCCGAGCCGGGTTGCATCAAAAGTTTTCGAGTTTTCAGTTGGTAAGTTGAAGTAGAATATTTTTAGGTTGCTAACTTAAAATGAACCAATCAGAAGTGCGTTACTTAACGAAAAACAATCACGGCACTGAGTGTGAACTTTAGGTAGCAGCTATACTCGTATACTAAAACAGGGGTGGGTTGTCACTGGTGTCATCGTGACAGGAATGATTTTATAAATCTATTTTAAAAATATTTTTGTGTCATTGCAAGAAATAATTTTGATATCATCAATAAATATTCCATACCAGACAAAAACATGATAATATAGAAAGAGCCAAGCACGCTAACCAGAGTTCACGAGTCACGCTTGCACTATGTAAAGTACTTCAGCGACGCCCGTTGCTGGAAGTACAGTAAAACAAATGCTTTAAGTTTATTAATAATTTATTTTTCGTATTATAAACACTATAACCGGAACAACTTGTTAGATTATCGCACTTGGGTCAATTTCGTAAACAAATTTAACATAGTATTAAAATTTAAGCAGAGCATTAAGGTAAAATTGACCGATGGGAACTTCAATTTCAACTTAATTCTTCACTTAAATTTTAATGCTACCTTAAATTTTTTAATGAAATTGGACCTTGGTGTTCTAGTTTATTTCGCGGGCTGTAAAGTAATTGTAATACATTTGCCAAAATTCGTATTGTACATTGACAAGAAATGTATTACTAAATATGTAGCTTTAGAAATTTTATGGCGCAAGTATCGTAGAATATATTGAACATGTAATCTCTCGAAAATTTTACCAAAAATTTCAAGTCTATTCATTGATTGTAGCCGGCATAAATAGCAGCATTGCACGTAAAGTTTGTAACTGCTACAAAAATACTTTCTTTTAAATACAATATTATAATTATACCTATTAATAAATACTCAAAAGGAGTTAAATTCGCATGTATGGTTTTTTCCAAATTAATTTTCAAAGTTCATACTGTTTTAACATTGGTCACACAAGGCAACCCTTCAAGGTTAGATTTAGTAGTACTACCTATTGTTGTTTAAGTTTAAGTATCCAATAACAACCGTAAAAGGTATGGCTGGGTAACGAAACTCAAACCTTTATGTAAGGGCAGATAATGGATTGCGAGACGCAAATTATTGTTAATCTCTTTTAATAATTAATCATTTAATTTTGTTTTACATTGTGTTATTTAAATTTATTATATTTTTTATCCTGTAAGAATGATAAAAGCATTATTATAATATTTTCTTAAATTATTATTTATGTTGTAAATCCACTATCCGGTCTGTCTAGAAGAGACAGTGAGAGATCACTTTTCCGCACTAGAGCGGAAAGAAGTATTTTTCCACACACTTTTGAATATCACAAAGTAAGACTTTTTCAAACATAATTAGAATTTTAAACGGGGCAAAAGAAGAGCAAAAATCTTTACAGAAAGTCTAACCTATTAACAAGACAAGATCAAATCTTGTTAATCTATTTGAGCGCGTCATTGTTAAATTAGATTTAACCTATACCTGATGAAAAGATTTTCGCAAAATTTTGGAATGTTAATTTTTCATTAGATTGAGATCTCTATCTGTCTATGTTAATACTATATTAATTAATTTTGAAAAGTTATTTCGTCGGACCAACAACGCTTTGATAGTAATTTTACTAGTAATTTAAAATTTTAGATTGTACATTATCATTAATCTAAGTTATATTTCAAAGCACTTGAAAAGCAGTTGTCAAAGTAGTTACAGTTTATAAAGAAAGTTAATAATTAAGTGGGGCGGTATTATACTGGGGAAAACTTGTGATGATATACTTGAATACACATTAAAACTGTAATATCTAAAGCACCATTCAATTTTCTTTGTTTTCAGACACCACACTAACGTAAGAAAATAAATTTAGAAGTAGAAGTAGTACGTTTAGAAAATTTAAATTTAAATTAAAAAAATACTGCTCAGACATTTTGTGTCATATTATATATGATTATTCCGACTTGATTTATATAATATGAAATATAATTTTCTGTTTTCCATTCGTTTGCTTTTATACTTGATTCGTAAATATATTTAGCAACCACATCATCCTTGCTTATCTAACACCTTGACCAATTTTATAAGCTTTGAATTAATTACGCTTAAGTTACTTGGTGTGGATTATTCGAACTTTTCAAACAAAATCTCGGAAATGTATTCCATGTATACCTTAGTAAATTGCTTGTAAAAAAATCATTTTGCGTTAATAAAAGCAAAATTTTCGCTAAACTCAATATCTACCTCAAAAGCGCACAACCACAAAACTCTTTTAATAAGTTATTAAAAACTTGATGAATATTCATAAAATAAACATTTATTTACAAAAAGGAACAGCATGGTACTACTTGCATTTACATTTTGAAATAAATTGAGAATAAAGTAATATAAATTTGGATGTTACTTTGTCACGATTAAAAAAATACATCAATTTATAATGTATTTGATTTATAAGCTATGTATGTATATTAATTTACTTGTTTGCTTACCATTTATTAGGCCTTTAATTTTTTTAAATTCTAAGCTCTAAACAAATTGTTAATTAAAATTGCAGATAAGATCTTACGCAATTTTGTAATTATATTCACTGACCGGAAAGGCTTTTACATTAATTTTGCATTTAACTTCCCGTAAAATCGTTAAATTAAATCTACTCAAAATTTTCTTACATATTTTGCAGGATAAAAAATATGAATGTAGAGAAAGTAATGTACCGAAACTCTGCTTAAATTTTCTTAGGCTATTTAACTTTCCTTTTAATAAAGGATTGAATTATTTTAACAATTTTGCTATGACTATTCAAATAAGTTTCTAGTTTACATACGCAAAAATTTATTCTAATAACTGAAATTCTAATATTTGTACAAAACTTCTGTTATCTTCCTGTCTACGAAATGTTATGCGGTCAAATAGAGTTACGTAATTTGCTTCTCTTAAACGAACTTGTGACATAAATTGTAACTATTTTTAAAATTCAACAAAATTAAATGCAAACGCAGACAGAACAGGCAGAATTCGAGCAACAAAAGTTTCAAACGTTAAAAATTTATATGCATTATGTGTATTCCACCCAAGTATATACAAAAAATTAATTTGTACTCTGCGGAAGATTAAAAGTATACATATTTTTCCCGAAGCTACCATTGCCAGTTTTAACAGGAAAAAACGAGATGATAATTGTGTCTAGTCACACGAGAGAACAGCTTTAAAAGATCTTCCCGATAACAAACAGAACTTCTTATTGCCGTCTCAGTGAAGTCAGTTCACTAATAATCATATGTCGATAATAATTTTTAAGAATAGCAAAATATAACAAAATCATATAAAAATCAGTGGAGATTTATTAAAAATAGCATCGAAAAATCTTCCAATCATATGCAGCCTTACAATTTAAATTCACTGCTTATGAAACAGCTTTACATTAATAGAGGTAAATGTTAAATTTTAAGAATCAAAAGCAGAAATATTTGTAAGTTAACCACAAATTCAGAATAAAATTATAATTAATTTACCTGCGCCATGATAAAAGTCTGTAAATAAACAGTACGTTTAAATTTATTAATTTCTAATGATAAATTTACATTTCACTGAATACAATTTGAACTTCTGAATTTTATAAAGAATAAATCCAGGTACTACGACCTTTTGATTTTAAAATTAAAATTTTATTGTAATATTGTAATTAATGAAAAAGTCACAGTTAAACCCAACCCGAAACATTTTGTTTAGATTCATGTAGAAACAAGCATCAATTTTTGTACTAATTGCGAAGGATTATTCCAAAATTAAATTATTCTCCTTCTACTTTGAATATCAGCATTTATATAACAGCAGTTTTATATAACAACTGTTTAATCGTTTGATCGTAATGATAATGCCAATATCTTATTAGCAATTAATTTAGTTTCAACAAAATGTAAATGAGATTTTCAACAAAAACAAACTTACAATAACATTAAAAAATTCAGCGAAAAACCAATATTTTAAAAAAATTAATAAAATCGAAACGTGCTAAGTAATAATAGTGGTTTACACCGGATTTACTGAACAGTTTTATTATTCGTTGAAACCATTTTTATTTTTGAAAATTTTAATCATATTTACATATTTCCTCAATATCAAGTTTAGCGAATGTTTCCGAAGCTATAAAAACGCTTCATATCGCTAAAACTACTATTATTGTTTCAAAGTTTAGATTTTAATAAAGAGTGGAAAATAGGAGCCAACTTTACATAAAAAAATTCAGTAGCTCTAGGGAAATATTAAACTTGAAATCTTCACTTTCACGTTTCTTATACATTTACTAAATTTTCATTAAAAAAATTCATAAATATTAAACTTGGTAATTTTCATTTCATTTTGCATTATTTTTCTTTGAAATTTTAAAATTAAATTTAAGTAAACAGTACGCTTTCATATGTAAACCAAGAAAATATTAAAGCAGTAAATATTTTAATTTTAAAAATCGCAGAAGCATAAATAATCAGTACACAAATGTAAGTTCAAATATATATTTTAATTTAAAGAAAATATGAAAATTTGTTTTTCATTAATATTTGACAATGTTAGTTATTTTCCCCATACTTGATGCCCAACAGATAATGTAAACATGTCAAAATGTATCTCTCTTATGAAGCAGTTCTGTAACATTCAGAATTTTAATAAAATATTATTAAAGCTTTCCATTTGTAGATGCTATGAATTTCTTGTTTTCCCACTGGATATCAGCTTTAGAAGGTAATCTAAATTAAAAGAAAAAAATTTGGAATCTTTTTAAATCTTTATGAACAAATTACAATTTTTGTCGTAAAAATACAATTTAGATTAGGTATTTGTTTATTTAAACTTCTGATAGTAAACTATCATTTTTTATGGTTATTTTGAAAAAATTGTACGCTGAGAATTGAGATCAAGCAATTTTATCAGCATATAACATTTTTATTCCCGTACCATGTTTATATATTATTTAAAAAAATTTAATTTTTCCAAACTTAACCATTAAAATTAAAAATACAAACAAAAACTTTATAATTGTTTTTTTAATTTATAAAATGTTATTATAAATTGCAGCATATAAAAAAGTATATTAAAGAGAAATTCTCTTTATTATTGGCATTTGACACAATATTTTTCTCATTTTAAATTCATTAATCACAATTGATACTTTTCATTCAACAACTTCTATAAATCACAAGAGTAGGTGGTTAAAAGAAAAAGTTTCCTTTTAGCTTAAAAGCTTAATGTAACTAAAGAATAATTTTCTAATCGTAAAAACTCACTTAAAAGACTTTTGCTAACAAACTTAGTTTTTAAAGTACTTGCTCACAAATCATTTATTTTTTTGAAAATTATTAATTTTTGGTTTCATTTCCTTAACAGTATTAGAAAAGTTTGTTACAAATAAATCTAATTCTCGAATTTAAGTAACAGTATATTAGAAGTGCGATATATGTTTCAGTAATTAACCTTACATATTTTTGTATTCGCTTTCTAATTTAATTAATATTTTTTCATTCCTAAGCCAACTGTGCCTGCTAAAATGTTAAAATTTGATTATATAACATACAGCCCTACCTCATGTTAACGTCAAAAACATTTTATCTAGTCTTAAAACTTGTACATTGCTGTTTATACTTTAACCAGCTATAAACTTATTGTATTATAAAAGTTTCAATTACACAAAAATATAATTAACGTGCATTTTATACTCACTCATATAATATAATTAAAATAGAAGTGCTACAAAATACATATCTGCGTGGCAGGGCTAGTGTTTAGCCAATCACATGCTGTTAATTGTCACGGTTGTGTAGGTCTGTATAAAGAATGCTACGTCAGCCACGCCCAGTCAGCCGTATTCAAGCTGCCGCGCCGATTAGCTTTTTATTCAAAAAATTCAACTTTTTACCACCGCTTGTATTTATCTCACAACCCTGTTGACTGTTGTGGTGCTATAAATAGGAATTATGCTACAGCATAATGTATACTGCATTGTGCTACATATTCAATCGGGGAAGGTCAAAAAACTGAATCAATTCAAAACAGCCAAAACATAAAAGGAAAAGAAATTTAAAATATTAGAATACGAAATATCGCATTAGTTATAAGATAAAATCAAAGTAATATTCCAAATTTAACGTATAGATTGAATAATATTATTGAGAAAAGCTTTGCATTGAATCGCCCTAATAAAATCGGATCTGCTTTTAATAATATAATTGTCACAAAGAAGATAAATTTTTTTAAATGTAAAATTTATTTGAAACATTTTTCATGTCAGTTTTGTTCTTCAGCTCAATTACAGAGTACTCAGCATACAAACGTTTCTTTCTTGAACACAATTTTATGCAAAATGGCAACACATTTAATATAACAGCACAATTGTGTATAGAACCGTTTCAAATGCGTTTCAGCATTCCGTGTTCAATATCTGTAGTTATTCGTCATTGTCAAAATATATGATAAAAATTTCGCGTTTATGCAAATGAGTGGAAGAAAGCTTGTGTACACATTTCTATTTTGTACCTATAGCGATTTATTTATGAAGGGTTATATAATGCAATATAGAATAAATTTATAAACAATAGAAAGATTAACGATTGTACTTATATTTTTGCATTAATTCATTTATTCCTTGTTTAGATTTTTATCTATCGCATAAGTGCCAATTTTTTAATGTGCTTCCTGTATGAATAGTATAATATCAATCACAATACTTCAAGTGAATTATGAGCTTTCAAATATAACAGTTTTTCATCAGAAATGTAATAAAAGAAATATTTTCAGCTTCTGATTTTGTCAATCGAAGCATCGCAATTAGTGCAAGTGGTTTACTTCGTAACTAATGCTGTGGTTGGAACAGAATCGAGTTACGTACAGTCAAATAATAAAGAAATCGTTAATAAATTAAAATATTTTCATAAAATGTCATGCTTTTCAAGTGTGTTTGGATTTCTTTCTACTGAAAAACAAACTCGGTGTGCAAAATAATATACAAAGTGTGTTATTTTTTTATTTATTTTGTATTTCATTATAAATTTTACCTTTTTCGCATGCTTGAACTTAAAATTAGCAAAATATCCCATACAGCACTTAAAATGTAAAATTGGCTACTTATTAGTTTCAAGCTGTCTGCACAGAAGGTTTCGTCAAAGTTTTCTACATAACCGCTCTGACGGCAAGCGGTTGCTCGGGGGACTCACTTTTCAAGGAGTAGAAAGATTTAGGATGACAAGCGGTAATACAAGCAAAGATATATCTTTCTGGTCTAGTTATAGCAAGAATTAAAATCAACAGTTTACAATCAAATCAATTCAAATCTAATCAATAATAAACAATAAACAGTCAAGTGGTTTATTTATTTACTATATAATTTTTTTGTAAAATATAAAAATAAGTAAAAACATTTGAAGTCCGAATATTTACAACCTGATTAATTAAATTTAATAAAAATTACAAACAGCAATTTTTATATAAATTTATTCAAACAAATGGTAAATATAATGTAATATACTACTATAACAGTGGATCTATTAAAAATATAATGGTTTGTCAATAACTTGAGAATTAATTGCTCAATTGTTTCTTTTACACCATCAAGCACGAACAATGCTGCTAATTTAATCGATTTTGATTAATCGTTTGAAAGGATTACCAAATTTGGAATAGTGCGTACTTAATTATACATATTATAGTACATTATACATAGTATATTGTATTATCACACTTCAATATAAGCCGTTTGTGAACGTGGAAACTGAAAAAAAATTCAATAAACCAAAAAATTTCATCTTTCTTTCATAATTTTGAAAATCAAATCTTTGTTTTTGTAAATATACGAAAAAGTAAAAGAAAAATATTCCAAACATTTGATTTAGTAATATTGTAAGTTTTTCAAATAAAAGTGTAACCAAAATTTCATTTAGAACACATGGTCAAAATAAAATTACTAAAAAATATTTACACTAACAAGTCATGTTTGCAACCTTTTGCAACCATTGAAATACCACAATATGGCACCGAACAGTAATTAGGCTAAGGTTTTAAGAATAGCACCTCTGATGCTTTTACTGTACGTTCAAGCATTCGTGTATTTTATGCACTCTGTTGCATCTTCTACAAACATTTAAACAATGCTGCGAAATGGGTAACTCCTCATCATTGTTAAAACTAGAAATGCAGTTAGGTATTTTAAGTATACTATATTTAATTAAAATAAAGCAAAATCAAAAATTTTAAGATTTTATTACTATAAAACACAACACAAAATTTTATATTTTTTATAAATATATTTTTCCTAATTATGTTTGAAAAAGTCTTACTTTGTGATATTCAAAAATGTGTGGAAAAGTACTACTTTTACACCCTAGTGCGGAAAAGTACTACTTTTGCACCCAAGTGCGGAAAAGTAATAATTTTATTACTTTACTTAAAAAGTGCGGAAACATAAATCTACTTTATTTGTAATATACATTTATGGTTTCATTCGTACAATTAATTTAATAAATTTTAAATCCATCCGAATATTTTGTAGCAATTGATTCTCGAAACCAAACAATAAGTTTTTCAAAGTCAAACTTAAAAATTTTCTCTAAATGTTAACATATTTTAGTATTTGTCTATAGCGGAAGCAATGGGCGAGAGTTACCTTAGTAATTTTTCCGTAAAAACAGAAAAATGTAACTTTAAGAAAGTAATATAATCGTTTATTCATCATCAAATTATAAAACGAAGCAAATATCAAACATAAATAATGCAAATAAGACATAAAAGACTTAGATATAATTAGACCAGCAAGTTATATCATTACTCCTACCAACTCCCAAACAAAAATAAACCAAAGATCCTCTACAAGAAAAGACTAAACTGAATAGCAAAGCAGAAGTAATCTTAAAAAAAAAATTATTTTGGAAGATTTCCATGATTCTGAAGAAATTTCACGGAAAATCGAACAACCAAGTCGAAATACTGAAATTTTATCCCCCGGTAAATATTCACTAGGGAAATTTTACTGTCTTATTGTTTATTACTGAGGGTAAAATTTCTTTAAGAAACAAATATCTCTAGGATACGATATAAGAGAGGGTTAATAATCCTGAGTACACCCATTTCAGTTCAGGGCTGGTGTAATATCGTTTAATAAATTTATTTGAAATTGTATTCGGTTAAATGTAGCTGCATTTATGTAAGTTGAAAACTAAGATGTTGCCTGTCGAGATCAGTAATTTTCGAATTCGGTCCCAAGAATTTTATTTTATTGTACCGATTTTTAATTGAGCCACTCTAAATCTACCATTTTTAAGTTACTACAATAATAGGAAACCTTCATTTTATTTATTTTGTAATCTGGAATTACAAATAAAAGTAATTTGAATGGATCGAATTACTCATATTTAAGAAACCTTATAGCAGGGCCACCCTAACCACAGGACTAAATGGGCTAAGACCAGTGGCGCAAGCCTTCTGGGGGCGGCAAGTGCGATTGAAAATCATGAAATATTTTGAAAAAGCAAAATGTAAGTTTTCTTATGAGGTGCGGATGAATAAAATCGGCCCAACGGTTACTTCACAATTTCATGTTCAAAATCGAAGTTTTGATGTAAATTTTACAAGTTTAAGTTCTTATTGGCTTTAAAAAAAATTCACTTCACGGTACGTGTACGTTACGTGGGTCCGGGCAATCCGAATTTAAGTGGATAGAGTACGTTCGAAACCAAGTGCCTTTCAAGGACCCCCTGCTTTTATTTTAATTATTTTCCATGTTTTATACTTTTGTGTTATCATTAAAGCTACACAGACCGACGCGATGTGGGAAACCACGTCAGCCTAAATTTTGTTTTTCTCTTAACCTTAACGTCAAACCTGCAGTCATCAGATAAAAAATACCAAGGTGCACCAAATGCTTTGCATTGTCACCCTGCTACGCTACGCTTAAGTGGGACAGAGAACGTGGCTCATTCCACTGTACGCGGTTGCAAAAGAAACATAGTTCGAGTACCTACATTATCGAGTGCATTTGCGCTCCGAGCAGTGTGTTATAATTAGCACAGGGGTTGGAAAAACCTAGCGAGGGCATGCGGCGGGTAGGTTTTCTCTACCCTTGACATTGTCAAATCTCTGATCCCAGCATTTGAATTTCGTCATTTTAGAGTTTTAATGATACAGTAATTTAGTCCAACGAGGTTGTACCAATCGTGAAATTTAAAGTCACAGCAACCCCTATGTCGGATCCAGGTCAAATACAGCCTTTAGGAAAATTTCTCTGTTTTTGTAACCTTGCAGTAGTTTTCACAAATACCCTAAAAAGGGCTATTCTACGGATCAAGTGTATGCAGACTCAGAAAAATGCCGTGACAACAATCGTGCACCTGCTTTTATAACATATTTTCTCAGCAGTCGTATAGGATCCACCTCCTGCCTGTTGTCAGTGACCAATGGTATTGCACAATATAATGTAATATTTTAAGAATTTATTTTTGTTAATTTTCGGCAAATTTTATTTTTTATATGTACTAAAAGTGTAGATAATCGACCGTTCCCATTAATCAATTTGCTAAAGAAAAAGCTAGGAAAAATTAATTTATAAATAACTTCTATTCTCCTGTTTCTGTTTATATATTTATTTTAAATTTTGTATGAACTTTATGTGTTTGTTTTTATGAAGTAAACCAATCGAAAAGTTGATTACAAAAAGAAAATATTTACGAAACTTTTGGAAAAACTACCTGATATTCCTTAGATTTTCCAATTTTTTAGTATATTATAGCATATTTTCAACCATTTTTTCATTAAATCTTGTCGATATTTACTAACGTACTTCACTACCGGCCTCCGATTTTTTACTTTACCAAAAAGTATAATGTCAAAACGAAAAAAATGAGACCCGACAGAAATCCGTACGGCGCGACGGTCCTCCTAAAGTAAAATTTTGTTTTGAAAAAAAGTGATTCGGACTGGAAAAAATTAATATCTCGGAATGGTTTTGATATTTTTATCTAAAAAAATTTGTGGTTATTTAAGATACGAGAAGGTATACTTGAACCACGTTTCGATAAAATTAAATTATTTTTGCCCAAATTAATATTTAGAAACAAAAATAAAAAGTCGATTTTTCGTATTTTTTATTGGACTAGCAGTGCAGTTCAACTTCAATTACCGGCAGTGCCGTTTAGGTTTTTCTTATTCATTTAACCATCAAAATTCAGTAAAGCACGTTACATTGGATAGGTTAGCTATAGGTATTTTCATGGTAATTCATATTCCATCCATATTTTTTTAATGTTTTCTTGGGTAATTTAAATTTTTCCAATAGTTTTTAATACAATTTTTTATTTCATATTATTCTTAAATTAGGTTTCTTAGTTATATGGGACTGAAGATCGAAAATAATCGTGAAATAGGGCCTTATATCACATTACTAAAATTGTATTTATATTTTTAAACTTTGTTCTTTAATGTCTTCATTGTATTTTTAATAATAATTTTTTTTGCGTATTTATTCTTCACTTTACAGTTAAAATTCTATTATTTCAAAGTTCTGTTTAGATTTTGTTTAATATTAATTAAAATTAACTTTAATAAAAAAATTGTTTCAACAAAATTGTGTTATGAGTATTGTCCAGAAATAAAGCTAATATTAAAACTAATCTGAACAAGCGCGGTCCAAACTTTGCTTATAGCATTATCCCTTTTTCCTTCTCTTATTAAAATAGAGAAAAACGTTAGTTTAATAGCATATGAGCATTACGATTATTTAATACTCCAACGCGCTAAACGAGCGGTCTGATCTTTCATGATTATTACTCATAACTTAACAGACTATAGTGATTAGTAAGAACTGCAAAATTCGTACTTTTAACAGAAGCATTTACAGGTTTGTAAATAATTAAAAATTGTAAATTACAGCAGCGGCGCTGCGACGTAGAATAATAATATAAGCAGTATATTGAACAAGCAATATTCTAAACTACACTTTGAAGAACACCCCATATTTTAATAAATACCTAATAAATTTTTCAAATTTTGCTATTTATGGTTCTATGAATTATTGCATAAATTCAAATTGTAATGTTCTAGCAAATTTCATATAGATTAAATCATTCTATGTGCCTATGAAATTAATGAAAAGTTGTTATCATCAAGTTTTAATTAAACCGGTTTAAATGCTTTTAATGGTAATGGGGAAACAAAATCGCTTTTATTGAAATTAATTTTTCATAATTACTCGTTGATTAAATAAACAAAAATGATTATTTATTAGAAATTTTTTCCAGCCCATAATTTTAAATTTTATGCAATAATAATCGGGTTTTTGCTGTAAAAACGCTATACGGGTAGGTATTTTCGAGAAGAGGGAATCATAATAAAAGTTGAATTGATTGTTGGTCGTTAGAATCGAGAAGGTGCGAAAATGTGTTGCTATCTACGCATTTACGTGATTGATTGCTGAGTTATTTGTTATTGAATAATAAAAACGAAAAAATATTAAATTTTTTACCAGGAACTGTTAAGGTTGCTTTGTTGTGCTAAACGATTATTTCAAAAAAATATAATTTTCGTACAGAGCTGCTTGTGCATAGTAGCAGGTAAGCATTAAATTTAAAATTTGTATTTTTGAACCGGAATATAATTTATCATTTATAATATGATAAATTATTTTCGTTTTCAAAAAGCACATTTAATTTGCACTTTTGTAGTAATGGTTAAACTTCAGCTCTTGAAGAAAAACAAAAGAAGAAATTATCGTGACGACAAAACAAAACAAATCCCATTAGTGTGTATGTATGAATCAGAAATACATAGAAGACGTGAAACAAGTCTAAATGCTATCGTGTATTGTTAAATTCCATAATTTGACAAAGGGAATATTTCGTTTGAGTTAAAGCATCGAATAAAAACAATGTTGCAGAAACCCATCTCAATCGATTGAGCGTTTAAGCCTCGAAGCGTTTAAATGTCCTTCTAATGCTGTAAGTTGACTTCATGATCCTGTATCATATGTGATAAAAGTTGAGAATTTATAGTTACTCGATCGATAATCTCTTAAAATATATTATTATCTGGCCAATGAAGATTTAAAAAGTGCGGATTAATTGTTAGGTTTTTTAATTATACGGCCGAGATTTATGTGTTTAAAGCTTTTCCTGACGAAAACTTGAAGGCTTTGTATTTAAGAGTAAAGTTTCTTGGCTAAATTTAATTTTAAGAAAATTGTGTTCTTCCAGTGTTTATTTTAATTAAATAATAATAAAAGTAGTTGGATGCTTACATTTAAATTGGTTTACTGTTTCAGTTTAATGTGGTTTTCATCCGCAAGTGCTTTAATTTAACATTTAACCATTACACTCTTCTACCATCTGAATAACAATAAGTTTAACACGAATTAAGCGTTTAGTAAAATATAACAACTTTTATGATTTGAAAATTTAAAATAATGCATAAAATTTACTTGAAATAAATTCCAACGAAATTAAAATTTAAATTAAATTTATAATCGCCAAGTTAAATATTTTTCGATTTTATTGTAATCTCAATTTAATTAAGAACTCTGGTGGTTCAAATTTAATTAACTGTTTTTGTGGTCCTTCATAGTTTTGATTAAATTTTAATTATTTATACTGATTTCTAATACTCGCCACATTTCTACTTGATATCTCTAGGACCACATATCGCACAGCTTTAACAATGTTCAACTAAATTAGAAAGTTTCAAACTTTCAACTTTAACAGTTTTAGGAGTTTACTCGTTAAGATGAAACAAAACTACAACGAGTAGTGCAAAACAAATTCTAGAATTCCTCTGTCAATTCCAGATGAAATTTTGACGTTTTAAATGTAAAATACAAGTTTAGTTTTAAAGTTTAAGTAAGTAGATCAAGAGATTAGAAAAGTTTATTGTTGTTTTCCAATTTGATCCGAAAATTGCTACTTAAAAATGTTCATGATTCAATCGTGAGAAACACTTGATCAAAATTTTTCTTTATTGTTTGGACTGTAACAAAAACAATGCAATCTGTTGAAATAATATATTAGTAAAATCATTTCTACGCTGCCAACCACGCCCATCAGGCTCGTTGTAACCTAAATAATTTTTCTTTTTATTTTAAACTTTCGACATATTTATTGCTATGGTATCGTACCAGTTATATTAAAAATCAAACATAGGAAAAGATAAATTTTCATTTTAAAATTAATTATTACAGCTAGCAATAGCACTAATAATGAACAATAGTCTATTCTCTATTATTTCAATTATTGATCAAATATAACAATGATAATATTGCAAGCTGTGCACCAAGTTTATCTTAAATAAAACAGAAAAATACGAATGCACCAATATGTCGCATTAACAAACAAACTAGAAGAAGCTTTTTATATAAAAGTAATTAAAAATTTGAAAGAAAATTTATTTTAAATTAATGACAAATCATTTTGCATTCCAACACTAGCAAATTAACTACCGAACATACAATCGAAGAACCTGGTAAGTCGAGTTACGAAAAATTAAGTTAAAAGTTTGTCATTTTTATAATGGTTTGTATATTTGTTTATTTTATAATAACTGCATTGTTGTGTGTAATTTTTGAACTAGTAATTAATAGTTATTTATGCTACAAGTAGCGAAATAGTAATGATTTTAAACAACGATCTTATTAGTATATATTTTGATTTACAACATATTAAGTATACGAAAAGATTACATGTTATCAGGTGCCAGGTCGTTCAGGTACCAGCGGCCGGTTGCATGAAAACTTGAGTGTTCTTCGTTTTTACTATTATCTATAAAGTTGATGTCCCAATGTATTTATACAGACATTCAGAGCAAATTGACATTAAACTTGAGTTATAAATCTCTTCCTTTTAGTTTTTAGTTTGCGTGCAATCCAAACACAGTTTTATGCTAGTGTTGCATTAGTGCTAAAGCTTTTTGTTCTGCTGCATGTAAAATACAGTTTTGAAGTTTACTTTATATTTGAATGTAAATATTTGGGGTTTTGTAATTGTGTTTTAATAAGCTATGTAAATTAAATGTTTAAAATATTTATTTTAATTTAAATCCAAGAAAGAGAGTTTGTTATTGAATATTCTAATGTTGGAGTGGATAGTATTAAAAATTTTAACTGATAATAAAATTGAAGAGTACAAAAAATTATAAAATAACATACTATGTCGTTTTATCGACATTTGTTCTGACATGTGCGAAAACAGAGGCAATTTTAAAAAATGCGAGTAAATGTACTAAGCTGTACGAATGTATTAATACTAAAGCAGATGGAAATGTAAACACGATATTCCAAACATAAAGAACATTTTTATAAAAAGTATTGCATTTGTCTGTTATAAAGAATCAAATATTTTATTTACTAAATATTTTATTTGCAATCTACTTATTCTATATTTTTCATCTTTTTTATATATGTATATGCGTATGCTAGTGTACGTTACTTTGAAGCGGTTTGTATTCTTACATTTCAACAAATTTATTGCATAATATTCGACGTTGATGGAACACGTTCTCGACAAAGCAATGTTGACCGTAAAGTGGAAAGCGAATGTGAAAATCTATTTATGGAAAGTTAATATTGTTTACATAGAGGGTGCAATTTTCGAAGTTCACGTCTAGCAGATTTGCATTACTTATATTTCAGAACATTTGTATATACAGTTTTACATTCTTCAATGGGGCTTTAATCATTTACACAAGTATTTTGCACCAGCGAAAACATTATTGTAAGAATTGTTTCCAATGCGTAAGTTTCGTTCAATAATAAGGAAAATTAAGCACACATTTTTATGCTTAACATATTCCGTTGGGGTCTTTTCACAAGATGTTTTACACAAAATTATTCAAATCCGAAATTTGTTTGGCAGTTACAATATTATTGAAGATTACTGATAAAAGAAAATTTATATTAATATCATCTACTAGGGCGTAGACGATTTCCTTTCTGGTGCACTTTCAGTACCGTTATATTTCGGATAAGCAAATGACCGAATGCAGCACTTCCAGTCATAAAAATATCGAGAAGAAAGATATTTTATCACAATGAGAAAATGAAAAATAACTGAGTTTTCGTAACGGTATTTCATATTTCGGTGAACTATCGTTCACTATTTTATAATATCTTAGTATTAAAATAATAATTTATTCATGAAAAATATTTAAATTTTTTACTGTAGTTTCCAAAACTAAATTAACATTTGTAATTTCGTTTTCATCAATTTACATAGAATGTAGTTTTATTAGCCATACATTTAGCGTGCTATCGTTATTCTCCTTCATCCAATAATGTTAGCTAATGCACGCAACATTAAAAACTTTGGGCTTGAAAACCTTATGTAGCATTTGTAAGTTAGAATTATGATTCTGCCATCTTAGTATACACAGACAACTTTGTTATGTGAATATATAACTCGTATTTACACGATATAGCTTTATACCTCGTATATATGGATAAATTATGCGTTATTTAGTGTTCCTAATTTATTATCCCATTGCAAAGTTTAACGAAAAGTTTTAAGTTGTCTGGTGTTTTTGTCGCTATAAAAAGCATATAACATTATATTTTATACCCAAAGTTTGCTTCCAATATAATATCAATTAGGTTAGATATAAAGTGAAGGACAGAAACAATACAAAAATATAATTCTTAAGAATCTCTGTTAAAAATTAAATTTTGTAAAATTGATTATAAAACTTGAATTGAGAGGGAATTTGATATTTTTTTAGGTCAATTTAGGCGTCTAATTATGGCGTTCTGTTAATATTCACTTAGCCTTTAGATGCCTACCTCCTGTTTGTAATGATTTTCAAACATTTACTGATTCAATATTTGCTATTTGTTGTATATGCAATTGACATTCATGTAATTACTATTGAAGTAAATATATTATGATAAGGTTAATATGTAATGTAATTGTAATTTTCTGTCTAACATACCGCACTGAAAATCTGGTACAATAGTAGATATTTATGCGACGAAATAGATTTAAAAACGTCGAACTTACTTGTGTTTGAAAACCTAACATGATATATAATAATATTTTATGTAAAGGTGCTTTCACGTAAGTCTTTACCAGAAAATAACAGAAATATTTTAAAAAAATACAAAGGCCTCTGATAGATAACACTAAAATCCTTTCAGAAAATTTTCCAAATCCGTGGTTTTCGACTTCGGTTGCTTTCAGGGATGTTTTTAACTAGTGCCTTTATAGCTGCGGTTGCTTAAATAATTTCAAATGATCCAATGAAATATTTACTTGGTAAACCTCTTCAAATATTTTATCGTGAATGTCATATTATTATGGAGCACTTTCTGCTAATTACTTAATAAATGTTATTCGATTTGAAGAATTATGTAATAAGCTGTGCCTTTTAGAGCTGCAAGAGACGTAACCTGAAAGTCTCTTATATTAATTAATAATAAAAGCACACATGGTAAAAACATTTATCTAAGTAGTAACCACAGCTATATGGGTTTGCGGTCATAACATTTTATTGCTGATCAAGTTAGGTCAGTAGTAATAAGCAAAATTTCAAGAAACTCGATTAATAGATTGTATTTTTTATGTACCTATAAAAAATATTCGCCCACAATTACTTACTTTTATTTTTGATTTTATTGTTCGTAAATTAAAATTATCTATCCCATTTTAACGATTTCAACAACATGTAAGACAATTTTGAACAAATGTATTAGTCGTAAAATACAGCTAAACTTAAGTGTTATGATTTGCGCTTACAGCTAATAGAGCAACAAAATTCTACGGAATCCTTCCTTTTCGATATTTTACATAATAAAGTTGTGTAAATCACAAACATTTAGAAATTTAAACTTTATCATAATTGAATTTAAAACAAAGTTCCTTGTAATAAATTTTAACCAGATACTAAATCTAAAGTAAAGTGGAAATTGACAGCTTCAAATCGATAAAAAAGGGTCTCGATAAATTTTATTTTTTTAAAACGTGTGCGCATTTATCAGTCAAAATACTTTTGTTGTAGTGATGGCCATTGTTAAAAAGTATTTGAATTGTTTTAATATGCAACCATAAATTTGGTTTAGTAACCATAAAAGATATCCATGCTTCGTGCTGAGTTTAAAATTTTATCTGAAGCTCAAAATATAGTTTTTGAAAAAAGTAAGATACGTACATGCATAGGAATTCTTGATTATAGACATATCAACGGAAAGCATCTTTCGTTTCGATGGTATTGTGAAACAATTTGTATTTGAGCTCACTCTTTTGATCAAATATTGCTTAACTATATATATTCCAACTCTAAGCTTTGATTTGCAGAGAAATATATCCCTTTTACTGTAAGAGATGGACGATTTCGTGAAGAATTTTCTCATTTATTGTCGTGATCTGGTAAACATTACAATGGAATAAAGACGAATTGCATGAAACGATACACACTCTTCGCCATCATTAAATGGATTGCTTTTAAAACTTATTTTATTTTTTGCAAATGAATGAAATATTAGAAATTAAAACTAATGTAAAAAGATTGTGTAATTTAAAATTTTGTCTATACGTAAAATAAATTATGAAAACCCTGAAAACCAATTTCAACTTTTTGATACCCTTCTGCAATCTCTATGGAATAACCTTTGTAATAGCGAAAGTACAACTGAAGATCTGTCGCCTTTTATTTTACTTAATGCAAAATGTATTATATAATATTGGATTTAGTTCAAATTTAACAAAATTTATTATGTAAATATAACAAATTTAAAATTATGATGAAAGTTATATAAATTTATATATTTCATGATGACGGTTGCAGTCAATGCAGTTAATAATGTTTATTGTTTGGTTATGATACATAATTTTCAAGTTAATGTCAAAAACACTTCCCTGTAATTAAAGTTTAGTGCCTAATGCGTAGCATTTTTGTCATTCTGTTTACATGAATTTCAGTGCTTGTTGGTTTTACTTTGCATTTTTAGTGTTAAAACATTATTAAAACAATTTCTTTTCATCGTTTGTAGCAATAAATTTTTGATCCAAAACCACATTCCGTTACATTTTCCTTTTAGAATGCCATTTCAGGAAGAGGTTTTAAATTGAAAAGAAATTTAAATATCAGAAGTCTAAGCAAAGGTTAAATTCAGATATCTATAAAATGATAGTAGACCCTATAATAACTTCCTTCCATTCTTGAAAATCCATAGTATAGAAAATGAGACAGAAAAATTGAAAGTCTATATTTCTTGTTATATTGCTGTTATACATTATAGTACTACTTAGGAAAACTCTAAAACCTTCCATACATTTGAGCAACTACGATGCGGTTTATTATTTTTAAACTTATACGGGGTTCAACCGGATGAAATCAGTTTAGTATCAGGAAAGCAATTATTATTTGTTAGATTTCAAACTCGGAGAAAGAAATGTGAGAGTACCACAATCATTCCAATAAATCAGCACTTAGGTATCCCATTGGAGGGGAATACTAAAGTTTTTGCATCGTATTTTTTCCGTTCTTATATCTGACATCAATTAGTGTGCAGTGTCATAAAAATACAATACAATAACAATAATTCAAAAAATTAAATAATTTTTATTGTTTCAGGTGATTTAAAAAAATTCTGCAATTAGTTGTCGTTAAACAATATCAAGGAGAATTAGAAAATGTGGTCCTTCAAATTGTGGTAAGTAAGTTAATTTAATGTTTTAAATTTAGGATTTATTAGAAATAAACTTAAAAAAAGTTTGAAAAAGAAGAAAAACGAACGTTAATAAGATAAAAATTAAATAATATATAAAACTTCAGAAATACGATATATGGTCCCATTTCACGAATATTTATTTAACTGAAAATAATTTGTTAAATATTAGATTTTCAGTTTTTATGATTTTGGAAATAACAAAGATTAAATGTTTGTAAAAAATACAAATTTGCCTTCGGCTATTTTGCTTACAATACTATACCACGCTTTACAATAATGTGGGAAGTTTTTGTTTCTGTTTTATAAATACAAAGCGAATTTACTAATTATTAAATTATATTTGATATTATTAAGCATATTTATAATAACTGAGTTATTGTTTTTACAATAAAATAATATATTATGATACCAGGAAATATATTATTGTTTAGTAAAAGAGGGTAAATACTCAATTATTAACTAATAAATTTGGGGATGGGGATTTACAGTCAAAGTATTTTTCATTCAGAAATCACTTATGAAAACTATTAATTTATCCACGCAAAAAAATATAATATAGAGCAATTCGTCGCTGTGTTCTCTTATTTTAATAGTTGCAGAGTAAGTAGATTAGATAATCGACTAAGAACCGCTTTTACAATCATTACACGAAGTTAACTAAGTCCCAAATTGATTCCAGTGTTGTTAGAGTAATTATTTTCGTTCATGTCAATCGACTTTGATATAACTACTGACAACGATCTATGGGATAGGAATATTCTAAATATCGTAACCAAAAACTATTTTGAGTGATAATAATAATAAATTATTGTAATATTTGCAATTCAACTCCCTACCACTGCACAACTTTTGTAAATCTTTATTATTTTATTCTAATATTTACATGCAAATTTAAAAACGTAAAATACATTTAGGTAATTAGTACTTATGTAGTAATTGTGTTATTATTTAAGAATTTATTAACTAAATACACAATGAGCATACTAAATTTAACACCACCATTATTGTAGGTACGTGCTATTAAATCCGGAAAATACGAAAACTCTTTCTACGTTCATATATTAACGAAATAACGAGAAAAATCGTTTAATTTTACATAATAGTTAGACTGGCAATTGGATTACTAACAGGCTATGAATTTTAATGTTAATTAACAGCACGTACTGCTTAACTGTAAATAAATGCTACATATTTATTTATTTTGAACTTTTTTTAATTTAAAATATGAATTTATTGCATTACACAGCCTATTGATTTACATAGCGTATTCAGTAATAATACAATATTTACTGTTTATTTAATGCATCATTTTATAAAACGTTTAAATAAACATAATTTGCTATATTATATTATTATACAATCAATGGATAAATTGTAATAATAAATTAGTAGAATTATTTATTGTAACAGAGAAAATTGTTTATAAACATAAAATTAACAATGGAAATATCAAGTTAAATTTATATCGTACAAAAATAACAAATCTTGAGAAAATTGAATGCTCAATTATCTATTAATTATACCGAAACGCCATTTAAAATTGGAGTGGATATTTTTGTGCAATATTGTCGAGATTTTATTGAGTTCAGGAATTTTCCAATTAACTGATGGAAATGGATAGACGTTCCTCTTATAAACAAGAATGAAATTCTTAACGTCATTAACTGGATAGACTCGTATGCAGTTAAATCTAGCTTAAAATGTATATTTTCATGTATGTATAACGTAAAAACATTATTTAATTTTTATTACATGATTAAGTACATTTGTTCAATCTAGAAATTAATTAGAAGAAACCCAGCCGAGTGGTGTGTTTTTACTTTAATGTAAAACCACAATTGGACATGTTTTCTCATTGAACATCGAACACGATGACATATTCCGGGGTTTATTTCGTATTTGTTGACATCGGTTTCTAGTCTGTACCAATACAGCAGTCAAGGTGCAGGGTAGTGTATCCTACCTACCCCAGAAGTCTTCTATTTGTTTAAATTTAATTAAGCATTCGTTCCGCTTAATGAATTCGCCAACATGTAGATTCGAATTAGAACTCACTACCTCTTGTTTGTAATCGCTTACATGCTTTATTATGAAACTCTTCTGCGCTACCCTATTTTTTAAATTAATTTTTAATACAAAAAATTTCTCCAATACCTGCAAAATAAAAAATCTCAATTAAATGTGATTTTTTGTTCATTGTTTTTTGAGTCAATGCATTTTCAGCTAAAAATATTGTAAATTCAAATACATCTCAGGTTTTTGAATTAAATTATTTTTCATATTAATATTTGCCTACATTTTGAAATGTGAAAAATAACTAATTTTTAAAAAAAGCAAATCTTGATCAATATTTGACAAAATGTATTTGAGCTAATTTTTAATTTACAAAATTTTAGGCTAAATTATTTTTAATTTTTTCATTATTTTTATTCTTCTTTTACTCTTCTTTTTCTATAAGTCAGTTTACAATGTTATCCGTCTTCTGGCACTCAATTTTAAAAGGAAAGTAAATATTTATGCCATTAATTTATAATGTGTTACTTGAAGCCAAAAACTAGACATTTCGAGAGTGAAAGATGGCATGTCACAAGAATGCCGGCCCAAGAGGTACTTTAACCACCCAACCATTCATTTTCCTCTTATGTATTAAGTATTGAAAGTTATGAGATGTATTATATTATGCAATGCATAAAATTTTAGAGAGCAACACTAAATAACTACACACCCCCAAGCAACATTTAAAGCAGGTAGTATTAAACTGCTATTACCAAAATTATTACTATAATCGTGTAATTTATAATGGAAATTTGACTAAAATTATGTTCTTACCGCAAGAATTACCTTCATTTACAGATTTGAAAGTAAAAATTGCTTAAAATTCATTGCTGTTTTTCCTACATATAAGTCTAGGTTTTATAGTTATTCTGATAACAAGTAGGTAAGATCTTAGTACGTGAATGATTTGGAAACTACTTTTGGAATTACGTGGGTGCTTTGAATTAAGCTGATAGATATTTATTATGACAAAACCCAAAGACAGATTGGTAGGTCGTAATACTCAAATGCTTTTCATATTCGATTATCCAACCAATCTATTCGACTTGTGTACCTGATCTTACAGATTTGTTGCTTTCATCAAATTTATCAAGTTAAAACGTATCCTATATTTCATGGAAGGTCCTAGATATTAAAATAGTTAAATTTGGTGAAAATCTCTTAAATAGTTTATAAGCTCGTATAACGAACATACATATATATTGCTATGATGTCCCATTAAATTCAACGGTCTTCTAATTTATTTTAATGGCAATTTTTATTATTTGTATAGTAAAATCTTATTAAACTTCAATTATTATCTATACTTTTTTTGTTATTTTGAGAAATATGAAATTAAGTGAATTGAACGTTAAAAGCATATTTTCCTATATTTCGTAAAAGATTACTAGAGCAGAAACTATTAAATTAGCTATTAAATATAAAATTTTTATATTACTAATTTATTTTTAATGCACTCGTTTTGCATGTAAAATGTAAACAGGCTAAAATGCAAAAAGCAAATATAAACTCTAATATGGCTAATATACATACATAGGTATATATTCCTGAAAAGCTTTATTGGAGTTAAAAATGTAAAAATGTATCTATACGGTAAATATGTAGGTAACTATTTTTTTCCACAATAAAAGCACGCGCACACAAACAACTATTAAAATTAGTTTTAATACATTATAGAGTTTTACATAATATACCTTTAAATTATAGAGTAAAATACAAAACCCGTTGTATATTTTAATATTATTCACAGTGCATATTTGCAGAACGAAACTTAAATAAGTAAATAATACCATCATCGTTAGCTACTAATATGATAAAATGTTATTATAAGCTAAATAGGTAAATACATTACGAAAACATCACAGTGCACTATAAATTGTATCTACTCGAACGGATATGTAATTGAACATGTAGTATGATATTTTAGAGTCATTTAATCTTAAAATGTTAAATACCACAAAATAACTAAATGAAGTAGGTAATAAAGCTTATAAATGTAAGTTTTCGTTCGTTTAAGTTTTAGACCGGATTTTACTGCTACCGTTTAAACCTTAAACAAGTTGCATTTTATCTTGAATTAGGAAAGCTCTTTTGTAAGAGTTCAATTTTATCTTACTAAACACTACAGTGTTGTCGCCAAGTCAGTTATTATTATGTAAACGAATGGAACTAACGGCGAACTCTAAGCACAAATTTAAATGAATTTACAAAAGTTAGTAGTATTTTAAAAAATGGACATAGGACATAGTATATGGAAATTCCATACAAACATAGCTGTAATGTTTTTCTGGTATTCCTAATGTTTCTTCATTTGGATCAGAGAACTATGGGATTATTTTATCTTTTGCATTCAATAATATAAAATTATTAAAACTTTTATATCGTCGGGCAGTTAATAAAAAATTTATTGGTTCACTGAAATATCACGTTTTATTATTGTAAATAAGAATTTTAGAAAATTGCGCCCGATAAAATTTAATATAAATAAAAGCCTGAAATAAATAAAAATCAATTTGTTCATAATTCTATTTAGTTATTGATTTTCCGAATGTTGAGTTTAGATAAGATCGGTTAATATTCTGCACCGTAAACTTCAAATGCTATTATTGATTTATATTTTATCTTGGCAATTCTCTAAATTCAATTGAATTTCATTTCTAGATAACATCCCGCTAACTTGCATTATTTTGAGTAGAAAATTTAGAAGCTCTTCAATCTATTCCCCTTCATCTGAGATCGTTTAACTATTTTTATAACAAAAAATTAAATATACAACTTTTAAAATAAATTAAACGAAAGAGAATTTAAAAACGAGCGAAATCAGTTTTTATTTTCATTAAAAGTTAATTTATCAAAGTTTAATGCTTTTTTAAATTTATCAGAAAATTGCATCTAAGAGTTCTAATAAAAGTATAGACGACATCGACATCCTTCTTTTATTGAACTCTAAGTACCACTAATAACTTTTTAGCTTCCTTCTTCCTATATACTACTTTTAGTTTTTAAATTAAAAAAGCTCAAGACATAATTGAGAAAAATTGATTTAAAGCTTTGCAGCAGTTTTTGTACTAGGTTAGTACGTTTACTTGCTCTAAAATACTAGAAATTCTCGTATTGTAAAATCGAAAGAATAAACATCAATATAACATTTTCGAATTGGATACTTTTTCTTGCCATCCCTGAAATATTGAACACAACCTACTAAATTAAAAACAGAGCTAGTAAACTAACGAAAATACTCGATTATGCAAAATATTATGTACATAATTATAACGATATTTACTTTGAATACTAATTTTTTACTTTCGGTTCTATAAATTATAAAATAGCAATTTGGGTCCTAAACACACATCAATTTATTTTAAAAAATATTGAAATTTTTTTACCGTTAATTTGATTTTGATTGCAGATAATTAATTACTTCGTTAAGTCATTAATGAATTATGATGTTCGGAATCAAGTATCAATATTTTACAAAATGATAACTTGAAACTAAATCAAGTTTGCTGTAGATTAGCTTGATGTATGCGTATCTAAACACTGCCACAGAGAATCCATTTTCAGTTATCCTCCTGAGATCTCAAAATACATTGTCGAACCGTTAGCTTTAGGAATTAGTCAACCACTAATACGTTTTTAATACAATCGGCTGCAAACGACATTTGCAATTTAAATTGTAGTATTAACATTAAATTCAGTACTAAAAATTAATTAGCGTTTTAAACTTCACATTTGACAAAGAGGAATATAGAATTAAATCTTACTAACAAAGTCTGGAGTTTCATGTATGTACATGTTTCTATGACTTGGAAACTTCGACTTCTTGAGCTGTACCCTCTTTGGAGTACACATTATAGGTATTTGCTGTTGAAATATGATATCAAATTAACAGTAAGTATAACTTTAAATCACTACATAGCCAACTATTATTATTAAATTTTGGCACATTTTACTTTTAGAAACTTTTTTATTAAATGCGCTAATAATAAGATTCTTAAATAACACATATATGACGGTAATAGTGACAGCAGCCAGTTATTTTAGCTTAATACTTAAATAAAAAGATTGAGACGTAAAAGAAGAAAAATAAGGATATAAACCTGCTAAAAGGTATAATGACTTCAAATCCGACCTTTAAAGAGAAAAATTGCTCCATTCTTTTCCAACTTAAGATTTGTGAGATAACTGAGGTACAATGAAAACAGAAATCCCTGGTAAACGCCTTAAGGTACTCAAAAATTTAAACTGCATTATATTTTGTATATTATTATGCTTGTTGACTATAGTAAATAATTAACTCGAAAATACCTGCTAAAATTTTTTACTCGACTATTAAAATTATAATACAAGTTTTTGTATGAAAGTAGCTTTAGCACTTTGTTTTATTATTTCTAAGGGAGACTGCGGACTTACATTCTTTAAAAGCTAATTGCACTCTTAAAAATATGCATTATATTTCATCCTTTGTATTGTAGTTTGTTTATAAGTACCTTAAAGGTTTTTAAGGTTTTTTTTTATAATTTTGTTGTGTTGGTAAGGACATTATGTAGTTATAATTTACACATTTGTACTGACCTAAACCTAAGCTAATTGATGAAATTTAATGTCGGCAACGACGAAAATAAACCTATTTAGTATACTATTGTGTGTTTATATCATTAACAATCCCTTTTTAAACATGTACAAAGCATGTACTACTAATTTACGAGACTGTAACGTAAAAGCATGTAGGTACGTGTACTTATTTAGAATCATGTCTATACCACATGTCTATATGCCTATATGGTGGAAACTACTCCAAGAACATAAAGGCTTCTTCGATTAAATAGGTTTGTCAGAAACAAGCGTGCATATTAAAACACCGACATGTGCTTAAAACATTTTCCTTATCTTGTGAAAGGAAAACTCGAAGCACGTTAATCCGAAGGTAGTTGATTAGAAAATCCATTAACTTCGTTTGAATTTGAATGCAAGTCCGATTTTCCGACTAGCTATTAAAATGAGGTGGATGTCACATACAAATTTCCTAAATCAACAAAACGTATTATCATTAGAATATTATTATAATTTAACGAAAACAATACCATAACAATACGTAACATTATAAAAATTTTCACTTTTTAGTTAAATTCATTGTCACTTGAAAGCAGTTAAATTTTCGTGAAAATTAATTTTGGAATTAAAATGTAAGTATGACTAAATTCATTCACTGTCACCCTTACAACTTTGTTGTACGCTTATCTTTACAAATCACGGTTACTCGTATTTAAATCTTTGCTGTATCACTAGGTCAGATAGCCCACCAACCGGCCTGACCTCAAAAACTTTTTATATTATACCTACCAGCAGGATTCTATGAAATAGTCAGTATCTAGTTAACATTCAAGTTCGTTAATTTCATCTAACTTACTTGATTTTTCTTTCTGTAACAAAACAAATAATATTACCTTCTGCAATCACGTAAAATAAATTGTAGTGCTGTAATGTTTCATTACCGCACTTAGTACGGTAATGAATGTCATTACCTAACTTAAATGAGTTTCAAAGCTAAAAAGGGCTACATATATCTAACGGTTGTTTTTTTGTTGTAAGAATTTACCAAATATTTTTGGTATATTGTAAATATTGCTTGACATAAAAGCTCCACGTGCATATATGAATAAAAAGCACGTAGATATGTATCCGTCATAGGAAATATCACATGTAGGTCAACTACACCCATATTCTTAAACTCATCTGTGTTTGTCACTATGACAGTCATGTAAATACTATAAATTCTTGATTTCTTGTTTACAAAACTAGTAATAGTGTAGAGTAAATAAAATATCTAGATGAAACTACAGTTTTTACATTGTTAACCTTAATGAAATTGAATAAGAACACTTATTCCTTATACTGTGTATATGTGAATTTTATAGTCTACAAAGTTTTGTATTTAAAAGTGTAAAATACGAACGAAAGCGATAAAGCATTGAAGTTAATTATTCTTAGTAATTGGCAGTTTTAACTACTAACTTATTAAGTTAGTGTATTGTGGGTTGTGCTCTCTAGTGTAATCACATAATTTCTATTCGTTATAGCAATCACCTTTAATTCTTTTAGATATAGTAGTTTCGTTAACATTACCTAATTATCATTATCTACTTATACAATTTAACTTACTAGCACTGCTAATAAATCAAGTTAATGCTGGTATATACTACTGCAATTCTACTTTATATATTTCGATTAATTCTTCATTATTCACTTCAGCAAATCTTAATTAGGTTAAATCTTTAAAATTTGATATAAATGTGCAAGACGCAAAAGTTTTGTAAAGAAAATGCGATATTTTAACCTTCTTATACGATAAATTCAGAAAATTACGTGATTAGTTGACAACTCGCATGAATTATATGGGACAATTATTCTGTTTAGTGGGGTAAAAACTTACATACCGTGTGGGAACCATTTAACATGAAAAATTGGTTAACACGAAAAACACTTCGGTTCCGACAAACTGCTATGTGTTTTCATACATTTATATTTTTAGCGCAAAACGGTTAATATTTAAAGATTTTTTTTTCCTTTAGAAATACAGTAAACGAATTATAAAAAGGAAAACTAACATGGGAGCATTAATTGCTATAGTATTTAATATAAAACAGACACCCGACACTGAACTATAAAATAGCTCACGTCTTCACTGCCGTCTACGAAATCGATGATAAAATTTACATAATTAAAATATTTCAAATTTCATACGAATGTAGTTTGCTTAAGAGTCATGAGTTGTCACCTTGTCTGTTTTCAAATACTGTAAATAAGTTTAATGTCAATTCGAGGTTATAAAAAATTGAGTATTGGGTTAGTTTATCTCATGAATTCTATAACATCAGATGGAGAACGGTGGAGAATACTGAGCGAGTAGCTAGAATATTTATTTGCCTTAAGTAATTCCGGCACTTCTTCTGGTTCCCGATGGGACAGACAAGCAACCACATGAACACCCTGTATAGCCCACACGAGTGACTCCACATAAGAATACCATAGTAGCATTCTTAATATTATAGCATTGTTTGCTCCTTCATTGTATTGTACAATGTGTATTGTACATATTGTTCATAAGTACATTGGTATTCTATCTCTGCCTTCTTATTTAACTGGTTTCTTTCACAACCTGACATTTTGTTATGTCGAATAAAATATTTAGATACTTATTTTGCTATTTTCTCCCAGTGTCATCCATGTTACTCTATGATCTATGCTCAAACTTGGTGTTATAGTTGTTATATTATCAAATTTTGGAATGCTGCTAGACTACTCAATCTTTGCTTGTTATCATTGCGGATGTAATATTCCGTTCCTATTCAGCTATTTTATTATTCTTAAATTGAATTATGTTATTCTTCAATTTCTTGTTAAAAAATTATCCGAATCCTTATCTGTCCTTCTTTTCTTCTTCGCATCAATCCCTTATTTGTCCTTTTATCTTGTTTGCTGAACTTCAGCTATATCAATTTAGTATTTTTTTAACTATTTTTTTTTTTAATCTCAAATACATTTGTTTTCTTTCTTTAGTATTGTTCTGATATTCCGTATGATTTCTTCACTTCTCTGTCTTGTATATTTTTTCTCCTGATCTTTTTATTTATGCTATAAATCCGCCAGTATCGTCTGTTTTATTATTAGCTGTTTATATTGTGATTTCCTTTCTCGTCAATTTTCTTGTTTCAATATTGCGAACAATATTTTTGAACTTCAATCGACATCATGATTTCTGTTAATTTGTATGTATGCCAAAAATGATCTTTCAACATCACAAGATGTCATTGGAGGATATTTAATTCCCATGGAATACTTGACCGATTTTAATTCAATGGATACAAATACAGATCAAAATATTCAGTTCCTCATAATAATATGAGCAATATAATTATTATAGTCCTCATAATTTCTTCTCTTTTCTCTCTTATAGTTTCTCATGGGTCTTTGCTTTTTCCATCACATTCCTATGGACTATAATTATTATAGTCCTCATAATTTCTTCTCTTTTCTCTCTTATAGTTTCTCATGGGTCTTTGCTTTTTCCATCACATTCCTCCATAGGCATCTATTCCGACTCTCTCTTTCCAATCATATATCTCTATGTTCTTCAAGTCATTTAAAACTTTGCTCTTCTATCTGGTTCTTGGTTCTTGTTCTCTTATTCTACTCTGTATTTTCTCTTTTAAGTTCGTTTCAATTGACATATCAATTCCTTTATCACTATATTATTTCGTTTTCTTGCTTTTTCTCGGTTTTCAGTTGTACTTTCTAGTGCTCTAATTCTTTGAGTTCGCCGTTGCCTCTCTCTATCCCAGCTTTCTTTCAAGTCTTTGCATCCTCTCATCTTGGATCTCATATCCTCAATTGCTTGGAACACCGGTTCCATTGCAAAAACTTCTTCTTTATCACTCAAGGGTATCACTTCTGCTCTAGACTGAAATATTATTATTTTTTTTAATTGAACAGTTTTTCCTGCTCCCTCTGGGTCTTCTTCCCGCCCCACTCTTCTCTTCCGATTAAAGTAATATGTTATTTAACTGTCACTGTTCACCAGTTTTCTAGGTTCGATTTTTTTTGGTTTTCTAGCCTTTGCAGTGCTTTTACTCGTTAAATTACATGCTCACTTTCCCGGTTAACACAAGTACCCAGTTCAACACTTCAGAGGCACTATGTTATGTTGTGTATTGCAGGACTTGTTTCTCTTCTACTCGGTTTTTCACCCGTATGAGGCGTTAGTTTCACTTTATTCCGCTTTATTTAAGCGGTACGACTATAAAAATTTGCTCTAACCTTCAAAATTCTTCTTATACTTTGGTGGTCTATCCAAGCTAAAAGCTCCAATCCTTCTACCAATCTTTCACTTTTTCAATACAGCAATTCGTTTTTCTACTGTTCTAGCCTTTTATGCGATTTATTTGATCTATCCTGTCTCCAATTTTACAATTTTAAGCACACGATAACCTTAACCACAATATCACCAGGGCTGACACCTTGACAATATGGAATAAAACTTTCCTAACCAAAATAAGCAATGCAACTTCCAAATGAGTGCCGATGAGGTCGTATACCGGGTGCTGAATGAATTAACCGAACATAGGAAATTAATATGTAAAAATTTATTTATCCAAATTCCTGCTTCACATTTCTTACAAATATTATATTTCTATAGATTTAAATCTGGTAAATTGTGGAAAACTGTGGTATTTTCTTTGATTAACTACTTTTCTACTAACTTTGACAAATGATTTAGAAACTATAGATTTAGTATTACTCTGATTGGAGACTTCGTTTCAATCGTAACAAAACAGAATTATCTACTTTTTACCTATCAAACTGTACTCCAGATAATATCCTCAATATTCCATCCTCAAAAGAGCATTGTTTAAAATCTCGGGGAAAATTTATGTCAAGCAACAATATCGTCCAAAAAAAACTTTGACATTAATTCAACAGCTGAATATTGTGCTCAAGTACGATCTCATAGCAATCATGTACGACATGTTGATGTTCAACTGAACTGTGTCAAGAGATTAATTTCAGGAACACAGAATTAGGACTAATCGTGGAAAACCTGGAAGTATGCTACATATCTGGGATCCCTTTATTGATCCATCTTGTGAATGTGGAGAGGCTATTCAGACAATGGATCATTATCTGGAATCATTGCTCAACAAGAAGAATTGATGGTGGTATTGTAGATATTCATAATCTAACTTTGGAAGCTGTTCATTGGTTAAGAAATTTTGATTATTTTTTCATATACTATACATAAATATATAAGTACTACATATGTTAAGCTATGTTGTTCAAATGTTTTTGAGCACGTATGTCGTAATGGCATAGAGAAAAAATAATAATTTGTAGAATTATATTGAAATAGTTGAAAATTATTAATTCAAATTCACAAATTATTCAATCGTTTTTATTTCAGCTAGAGTTATTTAAAGAATGCAATTAAATATAATTAAAAGAGAATTAATAATATATAAATCGTTCTTGTTGAAATCACACCTGCTATCGACTTTTGAACGTGGTAAACGGTGGTGTATTAAATGTATGAAATTAAATGCAGGTAACTATTTGTTGCATCCACCTCCTCTATCATTTTACCTTAATGAGAGTTGGGTTACACAAGGTTCTCTTGGCAAATTATCTCGATAGTTCGCTATTACCTTTCAAGGGAAGACGGTCAGAATAAAGTTATTGCTTTGCCCAGGTTCGCAGTGTGTATCACGGCTTAGTAATCAAAGCACTTAAGCGTCAGTTCGTTTTCGGTCACAATATCATTTATTGCATAGCATGATTACACTAACGGTATAAATACTGGTCAATGTTACCTGCAAGAATTGTACGTTAAAGATGTGCTCACATGTTCATCAACATCACTCGAAGCTATGAATGTATTAACATTTAAATACACTACAACAATTACCAAAGGATAGTGGAATAGATAATTGCATTGGTTGTACTTATCCTAAGTGGAAAGTTTATCTATTAAATTTGTTAATTGAAATTTGTTCAACATAATTTCTACCAACACCCATTTTCGTTATTACCAACATATTAACTACAGGATAATTCAGCTTAGAAGCCCGATCTAGTGATAGCTATTAGAAAACTATGTGGATTTTGATCCCTGAAAAAGTAGTTTTCCGTTTTCTAAATAACAAATTCCTCTACTTGACATCAATTGGGGATGAAAATTCAAAATCGATCGGTATAACAAAGTAGGTGTAACGTCGCGCTATAATTTTGTGCACTTTATAATATTTTTTGAATTTTAACTGATCTTTAAAATCTAATAGGAAAAGCTGAAACCATTTATCTATTTATAAAAATTCTGTCTTAAACTAAATCAGCTAACGAAATCAGGTTGGATGCACGTCAAACATCAATCTAAGTCCTTTAACCGTGTCGTATCTGATTTATAAGAAGAAAATAACCTTCTAACCTTTTCTTGATCTACTGCTGGTTTAATCTCCATAGGTCAAAAAGTGTAAAGGAATGAAAAGTATATTGATGTAGGTAGGTAGTTTGATTTAAATTGATAAACTTGGAAATATGATTATTTTGTCAATTGATAGAGCAAATGGCGCAATAAACTTTTCAAATTATTGGTCATTAAAGTTAAGTTAGGTCACTGTAAGACAACGTAGATGCATTATATTTGCTTTGTGTCGTTGGTTATTGTGTGCACAGAATGACTCGATTCAAGAATGTTTGGAACTTGGTTAAAGCATATACGATTCTTGACATTGTTGTAATAACGAGCACCATTGTGTGAAGGCACCATTATTTTGCCAATTATTTACACTAAAATAAGAGATAACATTTTAATGAAAGAGTGAAAATGCAGAAACAATACTTTGCATTTTCCGAGGATTACTGAACCAATTCCAACAATACCCGCTTTTCAATTTTTAACACGTGCGAGAGATGCGATGTTTGCTTTCAAAACTGAAATCTGAAGTCACGTGTTAGTAATAGGTAAATATCGGGATTGAAATCGACAATAAAAATCTGGAGATTTTTATTTCAATTTACAAAAAAATACCGTAGTGGTGAATTTTAAATTTTTAATAAAAAAAAAATTATTTGAAGTAACGATTTTAGTGTTAGGCCACCTCTTCGCCTTATAAATTGGTAAAAATCAAAACTGATTAGATTTCAACTGATTTAAAACTTAGTTTTGTAACCGCCTCGGAAAATCCTACCTAGAAATTTGATCAAAAACGAAATTGAAGGATTTATAAAGTATAGATTAAAGAAAAGTTTCAATTTACATGCTCCGTTCAACTTTATTCGAAAATTATTTTCGGAAATAACTTGACGAGTGTGCCTACATAAATTTTTCGTTAGTCAATCCAAGTAAAAAGAAGTTAAAAAAAAACTAAAATAATGTTAGAGTTAGATAAATTGAATTTACATAAATTTTAATTACAAATAATTATTTAAATAAGATTTGTAATTCAAATCGCTTGACAATCCAGCTCCACTTCTACAAGACCTTCTGTTGCGCTGTTCCTAAACTGCAAGATAAATTATTGTATCAACATTTTAATAACTGGAGATTTAATACAGACGGTTAAATTTTCCTTTCTTTTACTGAGTATTTAGTTTTTGTAAACGTCTTAATAAAGAGTATCCGCCAACGAAACGAAACGTGACTTAATTTTCTCTGCTCGCTAAACCTGAACAAATAAGATATCAACCAATTTCAATTATTGTTTTCAGATAAAAAAATAAAGAAATAATTAATAAACTATAAATTATAGTAGGTATACCATTTACCATTACTCTAAGTGACTGTTGGGATACTAAAAATGTGATTGCATTATTGTGCTGCGAACCGCACAAATAAAATAATTGCTTAAAAACGTCTAAAAGTTTTTGACTTTTTTGCCTACACAACATGTTACTAACATAAACCAACTTTTTCAATTGCCAGAGAAATTAATTAAACGACTGTTAAATTTAACTAATGTTCATTACTTTCTCTATCGAATACGTGGGAATTTGAGCAAAAGTAAACATTATTCAAAGTCACTTAAACTTACGTTTAAGATAAAAGCTACTCAAATATTGACATATATTAGTAGCGATCCCTTAACTTGACACCTATTATTGTATTTAAAGATTAAGATATTTTTTTATATAAAATATATTTTTGGTTTTTATTGAAGACTATTTTGGAAAACTGCAGCAATTTCAAACAAAGTTTATTGGTTTTTTGTCATTTTTACATAGTGAGCTGTAACCACAGGTGTGTTTTATATAAAATTATTCAAAATGTACCTACCGAAATTAACCGTAAACGGTAACGTTTAGAGCAAATTCCTTACAATATGGACATAAATTTGATGGAATTAGTTGTATCTCGCAGCTGCCGCATTCTTAAATTACGACTTCGTAATTCCATACGTACAACTGGAAAATCTGTTACTTGTCATCAAATATTGTATATTTTATTGTTATTTAAAAATAATATGCTCTGCTGTCAATTGAAGAGATAAAAGAATACTGTTGCAAATGGCATCTAATTATAATTTTGCATTATCATTTTCCTTCATTCTTAAGCTTTACGTCATGCGATATTAGCATTGAAGAAGCCAAATTCATTGTTTTGTATATCCCAGCATTCACTAAGGCCAAATAAATGCTTACATAAGAATCTCTAAAATTTCAAACGGCATGAGTAGGTTATAAGATTTTCAAATGTAATTTAAACTGATTAACTCATTATAATTTTTGAAATTCTCGAAAGTGGAAACTTACTTAATTTGCATTCCAACAGAAAATTATATGTTTGATTTTAAAATTCGTTGCTTTAAAATATAACTTCTTTTTATACACTTATTATTGAACTTTACCCGGTATATCGAAAGCTAAGGTTGGTAGTTTATCGACGACCGCATAATTTAGTTGTGTTGTCGTTTAAACAAGTGAAGTTTATTTTAGTTTTTATTTTATGTGAATTCGTGAATTAAAAATTAGATCTTTCTGGTTTGTTAATCCCTATAAGGCCATAAAACCTTCACTGCTGAAGCAATGCAAGAAAGTAACCTTACAAATTCACGATGGCTACAAAAGGTAATTACTATTAAATTAAAAAGTAACTGAAGTAGAAATAATAAATGTATAATATTAAATTTTCGTTCTAAATTGACTTTTCTTAAACAATTTAATTTTGAAATTTTCTTTGCTATGGAATGCAATTCAAAACATTTACGTTCATTATTTATATGGTAATTAGTTTTACGATAATTAGAAACACATTTACTGCAATATGCGCTATTCAGTTTAAAAACTGATTAACTGAGAAAGAAATAAACAAAAAAAAAGATTTGTAAAATTATTGGTCTCGCACCCAGGGGACATGATAGATAAGACAATGCTGTCTTTCGTTGGAACATTATCAAAAAGTGTAGTGAATTTATACTTTTTAACAATCAATTTTTGATTTTCCACCATTGGATAGGTGCCAGCACTTCCCAGCATATTAAAAAGAGATTAATGCAATGAGATTCCTTCTTGGCAATGTCGGTCAGCTCTTAAATGATATTCATTAATGGTATTTACAAATTTTACAATCTAGTCGTTATTAGTAACGATTTTTCTGTTGTAAACGGTTACTTCTATACAACTGAATTTTATGGAAGGCAAGTCTGATTTTATATCTCTTTTTGATGGCCAGAACATGGTAGAAGTTTGTTATTGTTTTGTAGATTTAGCTCCAGTGGATTGTTAATGGAGCTTTACTAGTTTTATAGTTATTGTTTACATTATTTATTTACTCTTTATGTAAAAAATTTAAGATAATAGCTTGAAAATGGATTAATAATTTGTGTACAAGATGAACATGATTATTAGCAAACTAACTAACGCATTAGTTTTGGTACCAATTCAGAAGGATGATCCCAACATATCTATTTAATTTATTTTTGTTTGTTAAACACTATCGACTTAAATTATATGTATACAGTCTGTTACGGATAATTTTTGTGGAATTGGTTAATGTGCCAATGTGTACCTGGCACAATGTGACATGTGGAAAATTGTGCCAATTTGGTTAGACAATTTTTGATATTTAATTCAAATTGGTGAATATTAAAACTTTGACTCCATATTTTTTTAAATTTGTTTACAAAGCTTTACCTTTCAATTGAGGCCGAAATAAAATTTAAAATCATTTTTTCTAAATTTATTTAGTGTCCAAAGTGAATTGTTATTTTAAAACGCTTACAGCTGAATAATGTTGCATTTCAAAAACTTGCAGTGTCAGTGCTCTTTGAAATTCCACCTCTTGCTTAACTTTAAGCGAACAATAACGATGCAACTAAGAGAAGTTAGTAAATCCTTGTCATTCATATAAAAGCACACTTTATTTGATGTTATAAAGTTAACACTATATAGCTTTTTTTTAAACATACACTTGGTTCTTTTGGTTGGTTTTTTATTGTAAAACATTCGTTAGTACGTGTTTCTATTTAACATTCATCCATCAAGTTGATGTGAACTTGAATGGCACGAGTACTTAGTTTAAAGTCACTTAAGCTAACCGTTGTACTACTCTGCTGGGAAATGATAACCCTAAGCTAAGAGAAAAGAAGGTAGTCGATTTGAAAATATATACACTCGTATATCTTGTTCTCTTATTTTATTAAATTATATTCATCCCTATTGATTTCTTGGCTGAGAATTTTAGCAAGCACCACATTTGGTTATTAGCCCAAAACGCGCTTATATTGTTTAATTTTGTCGTTTTATAAAATTCGTCCTATAATTCTGTTTTATCCTACCGAAATGCTTGTTTGCTGCAAGTTTATTAAGAAAAACTGCTGAAATAACTGTGATGCGAACAAACAAGCCACCCTAAGTAATAATCAGAGATTAGGTCAAGGAAAGAAATGATTGATCATTATAGAGGAAACGGGCATATTGCAAACAAATTTAGGGACAGCTTCCCTAGTCGGTTATTGTTATAGTTAGCATGGTCGGGACAAAGTTTCTGAACTTCTCGGCATATAAATAAGTGCCTTGTACTACTCTTGTTAAAATAAATCTTAAAAGTCAAAAATGGGAAACTTACAGATACCCCAAAACTGTTATGGCTATGCTGTGCGTTACTTAACATGACTAAAACACAAATATGTTTAAATATCTAAAATTAACGACAAATATTTGTTTATATAAGAATTTTAATTATTTATTCAAATCTGCTGTTTATGATGATTAATTTGGAATATTGTGATTGTCAAGATCGAAGAACAGCCCGAACCGATTTATGATTAGTTCGGATTCTGTTTGGAAAAAATTAAAACGTGATTATTATTACTAACTCGTTTTGATATTCCTTCCACGTTTGAAAATGCTCGTGCAAATAAGAGGCTATCTAGTTTTTCAGAAATCCAATAGGGACCATTTTTAAAAGTTATTTGATTCGCGCAATTTGCTGTTTATCCAGTTATTGCCCATATAAAAATGTTTTTAGTATAATTATTAGATAATGTTAATTTCCTTGTATTTCATTTCATTTTCAAGTATACGATATTAAAGAAAATATGTAAGAATAAAGTAATTACATCTGAGTGATCTGTAAAGTTCTAATTTAAAAGCATAGTTTTTGTGAAAGGCATTCAAATGCCGATTTCGTGCAGACTTTTTATAAATATAAACCGATTTTTAAAAACGATTGAAACTAGAAAATTGAAATGTTTTTTACTAAGTAAAAATACCTAGAAATTGAAAATTGAAAATATTTAAGAATAAATCCAATAATATAATTCAATAATAAATGACTTTTAAAATTCAATTAAAAAAACGACGAGATTTACTTATAAAGCAAAATAAAACTTATTTTAATCTGGAAATTGTGTATTTAAAGTCAAGCACTTTATAACAGAAAGTTTAAAAAATTTAATTCTGTTAAAGTTTATTAGTCGGATGAAAGAAGCCATAAGAGGAAATTGTAGTACTTTTCCCTACGTCCCTTAAAGAATTTCGCAAATGTTTCACATAAACAAAAACTCGGTTAAATTTTTAAGTTGAAAATTTACGAATATTCTTCATTACTTACAGGAAAGGGTTAAAAGTAAAAATTCTTTAGCTTCCTTACCCCTTTCAAGAAACTAAATTAAAATTCTTAACCATTTGGAAAGATGGAGAAAAGTAACCTTTTGCGTTCTATTCGAGTAGAAGAATTTAAAAAATTTTATAACAGTTCTTGCTTTTGCGCTATATCGCCGAATTAATATTGGTTTTCAGGTAAAAATTAAGCATAAACCTGTTAGAACAAATTTAAAATTTATACACGTGAGTATGTACGTATCTGCTTGAATAATAACTAGCACTTATAATTGCGTAACCAAGCAAAGCCATACATTCAAGATGAAATTTAAAATCTGCGATGAAAAATATTTTGAACAGTGCTTCATCATCTATTATATCCTTCTTGACATACAAAATGTCAAGTTTTAACTTGTTTGCTGTGTTATTTATTATTTTTTAAGGTCAAAAATATATATTCAAAAAGTAGGTATGAAAGTAAGAACTGTTGTGAAAAATAATTATAAAATTGAAATTAAATTTACTTTCAACCCTTACGCATAATTAATTTTATGCCATCATTTATTTTCAAACAAACAGAAAATGTTATATCAAAATGTTTGTAATTAATTTTTATTACCTGCCTTAACATTTACAACGGAATAAAGCAAAAATATTAATTATGGTGATAATGGTTGCTTTTAGAAGCTATTTCAGGGGTGTTAATGTTGAGCATAAAAACTAATAGAGCTACTTACTAGAAAAATAAGTGAGAAAATACAAATATAAAATGATTTTCTGGTTTTACTCAGCGTGAAAAATAAGTAGCGGTATAAAAAACCGTCTGAATCAATCGATGCACCCCATTCTAGTGTCAGCGACCGCCCTGTTATTTCACCCCTACTGTAACACGTATTTCTAAGTTAACCCGTTCCTACATTCTGTTCCTAAATTCAACGTGAATTCTGCCCGGCAATGGTCAGTAAAACAACCACACCCTTTCATCCTTGACTTGATATTAGGACAGTTATGTCTGTTTCAACGAACTGGGCTTTTTTGATTATTTGTATTTTGCTTTGTCTTTATACGTTATTGTAAATTATTCGAAATACGACAAAATTAAAATTCAAACAATTTTGAAATGCACAGACTAAATTCATGCTTTACGCGTAAAGCGGTTACTCAATTTGGTTTTACGTTTTAGGTAAATGTTTGTAAAAACGCTTTGAAAATATGAAATGTGTTAAAATTGTTTTTTAGACAAAAGTATTCTATACATTCTTTACCAGCTTACTATTGCAACCTTTGTTTTCCTAAAGTTTAAAAAATAGTATTTACCTTCAAAGCATACACATTTTATAAAATGATTGAATTTTTAAATGGTTATTTCGGTTCTTTTAAATAACAAAAATTGTTTCATATTTTTAAATATTTAGAGAATTTATTATTTTACAACTTTACATTTTCCACTTTTAAATTATGAGTAGAATATAGTTCTCAATTTCTCATTTGGACAATTTTTTTACCTGCTCTGTTGTTTCTGCAAAATAATCCTGTAAATAAATACCTAACTAAATTTTATTGTTACACACAGAAAGAAAAGATTGGCGATTTCAACTAATCTTTAGTTAAAGTCATTTAATGAAATTGATTGGATTTTAGCCTTCTAATTCAATTAAACAATTCATATAATTTAAATTAGTTGATTTTAAGATTTAAAGAATGAACGAATCATTGAAAGAATTAGATAAACTTCTGAATTTGTTTCAATGATTTGATGAATTACTATATATATTTTATTTAATCTTGGTAGATAATTTACATACAAAAATTAACTGAATACTTAAATGTTTTAGTTGAATTATTTAATATAATTAGATATTTTAATGAATTAGTTTAAATGATATATTTACTATAATTTAATGATATATCTACTGAAATTTGCTGACTTATTTACTTTCATTTACTAATTTATATATTGTTTTTTTAAATTAGTAAATATTTTGTATACTTATTACTTTAGATGATCTATTCACTTTTATAAATAATTTTGTTGGTTAGCTGTTTGCTTGTAGGTTCTTCTATTACTTGAAATATACCATTTTACAAGTATTTAAGTAAATGATCCTGTCTCAGGTGATGCGGTGATATCTAAAAAATTAATAAGGAACAAAAAAACAGAATTTAATATTTAACATTTTAATTTAGTTGTCAAGAAATTGCAAATACATAATAATAGTAAAATAATATAATCTAGGTACATCAATACACAATACACATGCAATACATAATAAATATTACTTATTTAAATCACTTTAGGTTTTAACAAGTTTAATAAACAAAGTATTTTAGACGCCTGATATTTATAAAAATTATACCACTAAAAATTGAAATTTGTTTTTCCACGCATCGTATAGATTTACCACTAGTTGTCATACAGATCACTATTATTGTTAATTTTCACTATATAGCACAAAATATTTATCATGTTTAAATAAAACTGGCACTGCACACACATAAGTTAATTAAGTAATGGAAGATGGAAGCATAGATGGAAGGATGGCTGAACGATTATAATGTATGTAGAATGTACTACAGTATCAGCATTTTGTTAAATCTTAAAATGATTAGATGTTTTAATGAATTTGATTGTTTGATTCATATAAAAAGAATTAATGAATTATATAAACAATAGTAAGAATACAATTAAATAAATTTACCAATGATGCACATCAAAATCATCAAATCTTTCTATGTATTTCACCCAAAGAAATTAGATGAAACATTTAGTTTAATTATATAATTCGATGAAATTAAATCTTTCATAATCATAAAATTTTATTGAAAGAATGAAAGATTATGATTTAATGAAATGGCTACTCTTTGTAAACGATTCAACAAATGTTTAAATGATTCAACTAACAGAAATCATCTATTTTAAATTAGATATTTTTACTATACTGATTATTTGAAAGAGTTAAATACTCTAATAGAATTATAGTAAACTTTAAATAAAATATATAATTTCAAATCTTCTAATTTACATTAGATGAAAACACGAATTTATTTCTTTCTGTGCAGGTCAGCCAGAAGTTCTGCTCAAAATTGAAGGTTTGTATAAATTCCTGGCACAGTTGAACATGTTGAACATTTTAAAATTAAAATGTATAATTTCCCATATTCACCAATTCCATATCAAAACCTTTTGGTCTTCACCAATCATCCACTACGTCATAAACTCGAAAATTCGACGATTCTTTAGGATAATCAATGCAATTAATTGTAAATATTAACAGTACACTGTTAGTTATCAGACCGTTAAATTAAAATGGCGAATTTGACTGTTAAAATTATTCCGAGATATTAAGTAATAAGTAAAATCCGGGATACTGCTTAGTTCATTTAATTGAAGTTGGTTAGTAAGTGAATTGCACTTCGAGTATAAGTTGAGTTTAATTCTGTTTCGAATAGATTTCCACTAAGAGAAAATTAGCTCTATGCTACAGAGCATTTAGAGGTTTTAATGTATTACATCTTAATTATTAATGTTCAATAGAGTAGAAAATGAATTTTTAATATTCCAGTTCAATCAGACTAAAATTTTGTTTAATAAAATTAAAGTTTTAATTTATTAAGTTAAATGAAAAGCACATTTAATACCAATCCGATTAAAATAGAATCTAAATCGGCTTGGTTTAAAGCTTAACCAGCGTAAAAATTAGACCCTCTAAAGACTCTTTGATGTATTTTCTCATTTACTTTGAAATGCGTCACATTGCATTCTCAATTCAGCACGGTCAGTTGAACAGTTTTGATTGTTTACTGAAGGTAATTTTGTGATAAATACGTTTAAGATATAGTCTCATATTTCACACAAATGAAATTTTGATAACAACTTCTATGGTATACCCGACTATCTCTATTCTCTGAAAGTTTCAAAGATACGTTTGTAGATAGTACATTATTATTTTTTGAAACACATTTTGCAACTTACAACTAGAGAGAATGCTAACTTTAGCAGTGATCTCTGCTTAAATTACAAATCGATAATCCTGGCTTTAAATTATTAAGTACGCCAAATTTCTTAACTCTCCTCTTAGGTACAGAGCGATGTACTACATTGAGTACAAAGTTCTATTATTAGAATTAAAGTGTGATCAAGTAAGAATTTTTAATAAACGTCGTTGTAATTGTTGGAAACTGCGAAGACATATCATAATGCATTAAAACACGTAGAAAAGCAATTTGGAACACGTTCAGAATCGTCATTGATTCGGAAAAGATGTTACTAATACATCCATTACGAACCCATGTCAAATTCCAAACATATTGAAGTAGTTCATTAAAATGTAATTTTTGAATTTTTATGTTTTGAAACACCCTCAAAAATATAATTATTATTATATACAATGAACATTAAGAACTTGACTTTTAAAAATGTAAAGCAAACTTTTTGCGCAAATGTCAACATTTTCAACTTTTCTGCTGTAATATTTTTCAATTAACGTGACACATTACTGACCCAGCGCGTCACAAAAATATAAATGGAAGTAAATAAAGAAATTAATCTTATTAAGAAAGTTTCAAAAAATTACAAAATTATTAACTTCGCAACTTTATAATAAGCAAATGAATTTTAAATTGTTCCATTAAATCTTTTGGAATTAAATATAAACATATTACCTTTTTTTCCTTTTAAACACTGACTGCGTCATATTAAAACTAGTACCTACGTGAGAAAATATTATGTTTGTTAATTATCAGTTCGGTTTTTACTGTAATTTTCCCACTGTAATAATACTAGGAAGACGAATTAGCGAGGGGAGAGTTCATCTCCTGGTCCTCCCCTTAATAATATAACGCTGGTTACTGGAAACATCACATACTCGAATGTAACCAAGTTAATTTGTTTAACTAATGAACATACTAAATATATTGGGTGTATCATATATTATATAGCACTAAAATTTAAAACCACAATAATTAATTGTTCTTGCGAAAACCAAACTCTAGTGAACAATCACCATCAAACAAGAAACTTGAAAATGTACTGACCATTTATAACACAAATAGTAGAGCTACCAGCATAGTTCAATTTGCAGAATCATGTACCACTCTAAAAAGTGTTAAATTGTTGCTATTATTCCAAACAACAGAACTTCTATTAAAACGAAGAAGAGTATCCTATTCCAAATAAAAACCTAGATTAAAGAACTAGAGCTTTGCAGACGTGGTTGTCAACAGAGCTTGAACGAAACGAGAACGTCAAAACAATGATAGAAGGAAAATAAATTAAATTTACTCAACGTTTGCACGTTTTAACGTGTTTCACTGCATATTACGCTTAATTTACCCAAATAAAAATGTTAACTGCTTCCCGTCTAACCGAGTCAATAAATGACGAGCTAAATACAGTCAGTGCGTTTCAAACTTAACACATAAATATTTATAAAGTTGTCATTGCAGAATGTGCTAAACCCAACTTAAAAATTTTGAGATCGGATTTGACCAATAATTTTGCATAATCACGACGTTATTTGGTAGTCAGTTATTCCGATACGCTCTTGGTGGATTGAAATAAGCACAATATGTTATTCCATTTTTTAAAATGATTATCAGGAAATTTTTCTTTAGAGATCTAATTTGCATAAAGTACTTGCAATATAACGAAAAATGATATCTACAATTTTTCAGCACTTCTACTAGTATGTACTACTCGTAAAGTCCAATTTGTGCAATTATATTCCCTATTTAGTTATGGATATTTTAGAAGACCGTATTTTATCGCTTTCGTTTCAATTACCATTCTACTAACGGTAAATTAATGGAAATTATCACTGCTATTTCGAAGGACAACGAAACTGCTGCCAATCCTAGATTACAGTTTATTTTATTAAGACTTTATAATAATCTGAAACTAACGTCATATTCTTACATAGAAATCAAGTCCAAAGATTTATTTTTCAAATTATTGCCAGAAGCTTTCGAGAAAACTTTAATTCTTATTGTTAACTTATCTTGCTTGTTACGGTTCTAATTTTTTGTTGCGATTGAGCTTACTTAACTCACTGGAGAAAGAGAAAAAGGTTTTTTGACATTAGCTTTGGCAATTTAAAAATAACAATAAAAATGCCACGATATATCTTACATTCAGATATTTTTGCTCTACCCTCAAAATAAAAATAAACGACATTTTAATGAATGTAATCTACAGCTAAACTAAATTTACTATTTTATATTTACTACACCTAGAAATCCATATTGCGTGAATTGATAACATCTTATTTGAACCGCAAGCATTATTATTGTATAATTAACTGCTTAATAATTAATCACACATCTTTGTCTCTTATGGTAGCATTCTTGAAGTAATTGTATATTTGATAATAATTGATATGTATATCATACAAACTATATTGTAAAATTGTTCTGCCACTATCCTGACACCAATGTAGCCACACAGAAAAAATGTTTCTTGACGAGAAAACAACGTACCAATGTCAATTTTTGATTCTTTTGAGTTAGATATAATTTCATAGCAAATTTTTTCTCCTCTGTCTATTGCATCAAGTCAGAAATTCGTATCTCGACTCTAAATATGTTAAATCAATAAAGGAAAACACCGTATGTCTTCAAATAACATTTTAAAATATAATATTAATTTATAAAATATTTGATATCTCACTAAAGAGTCAAGAGAATAATATTATGATATACTAATATACTGGCAATTAGTGTAATGTCAAATTATGTTCAAACAACTACCATATTATTCAAATTTGATTGGATCCTGTCTATCACCTGTCCATTGATGCACCAATATGATTAGTTTCTCGTGTTGTTTGGATATTGTTTTACGTCATGGCTAATGCCGTGTATTATCAGGGTTAAAGAGATGAACATGTTATTATGTATACATATGTTACAAGTCAGTTGACATAATTCTAAATAATTCAAATTAAAATACTATTGGCAATATCTAATATAGATTGACAATAAAATTAGTAACAAACCAGATACTCGTAGATATTAAGAGATAATATTCAAAATTTATGCTAACATTATCACGTTTCAAGTAGCGATAATACAGCTGATGAACTATGAAGATCAAATTTATGGTTCCACGTTCTTAAATGATTAATTAGTAATAAATCTTATTGGCTTAAATCAAGTAATCAACAGTTGTCAGGAATTTCCTAAGTTAATATTGAGGTTGACGTAACTTTATTCTACTGGATATCGAGCACCAAGAAAATATAGTTAGTAGCTACTTCAGTTTTTCAGTGTGGTAAAGACAAGTAGTTTAAGAAATTAACATATTTTGTGCATAATAAAATGTAAACCCAATTACATTAGAAGAACTATAGAGGAGTACGCTAACTTTCATTAGATTACTCAAATTACCACACGTTTAGTCCTGAAATAACAACTTCAGTTCTTTTTAAATCGATTACAAGTTGGTAAATTAGCATTTTCAGCACCGTTTGTAAATGAATACTAATCTTGATGTAATTGAGAATCAAAAGTGTTGATTGCTCTCATATCTAATATTTTATACCGCCACCGTTTGCTCATATTATTACGGTGGACTACGACAATTTATTACTCCTAAAACGAATTATAAAAACATTTTATGAGTAGCTTCTATGTACGACAATTATACATAATTAATTAATTTTTTTTTCCATTTCCGGAAAGAGATGTTTTTAAATATTAAATATATTTGCTGACTTTGCAATCTTGATTAAATATTTTTAAACGAACTAAAATCTGTATCAAACATCTGTATCAAATGTACCAATATTTATGGTAATGTATTAATACAATATTGGTATTTAGTACCAATAATTGTTTGTTCATCAACGTAAACAAAAAATTTGATGATAATATCATCCTATGTGATCCCAATATTGGTTTAATATTTTTTTATATATTTTATATTATATTTTATATATATTTTTTATTTTCGGCCAATATAAAAAATCTATAGCAGTAATGTAGGCATTAGGGTTAGCATATATAATTAATATACTGCCCTAACACTGAGTTGATATTCTATCAATACTGGAATTACATAGAATCTACTTTCTAGTATGTAATTCAATATCGATACCATCTAGTCTTAATGTTGTGGTTCTATATTGATAGTGTATGTATCCAAATATTGATAGGTACAATATTGATTACACATATTGGGATACTATTTAAATTGAATTTTAATGCAATATCATCTCAACAGCGCGGCTCAATATTGATTATTCTATTATAATATTATAGTATAATATTGGTGATATATTAGGACAATATTTAAATTTAACATTGCTACAATATAGTGGCGATATTTGAATTCTATATTGTTTATCCCATATCATCCCAATATGAAGAAAATAAGAAAAGTATGTCTGTTTCATTTCTTTTCTCAAAGCAAAAGTTAGGTTATTAGATATATTATACTATGAACCTATACAAAATTATAATCAACCATAATAAAAGAACATTGTTTTTAAATAAAATATTTGACTAACTTGAATTTTAGCAATCGTTTGGTACATTAGATCAAATAAACGTTCAAAGAAAACTCTTTTAAATCTCTAAACTTGTAAACTAATATTAATCCCACACATAACATATTTACACACTGTAATTGCCATAATTAAATTGTATCATTCTAAAGTATAATAAAGTGGTTTTTAAGTACCACTTGTAATTAAATATCACAAAACTACTTAAAGAATTTTGCTAAAAAGTATCAGTATGGCAAAACTTTGTATATAATTTCCATATTTTGAATACAAATTACCATATAAGCTTTCAGTGCTTTCTGCATTCTCTTGAAAACTTTCTTTGATGTTCTCACATTTAATGTGCGTTATTAATCATTTTCCTACAACTAATTAAACTTTATTTCATCTCTTATACTAAATAAATTTAGGTTAGAAAATTCTTTATTGAATTTTACAAACTCATAAAGTTGTAAAATTACATAAATTATAATCTTTGATATCTAAATCTATAATTTTATCTTGTTCCTTTATTCGCTAAAATAAAACAGTACACAAGAACTACATAAAATAAAAATATAGCGACTGTTCGAAACTAAAATATAAAAAGAAGGAAGTGCAGTATTTTAAATATTTCTGAAGTTTACCTAAAAATTTTCAAACAATGTGTAATATTATAACGGTGCATATTATAACAGTACATGCAATTTAAACATAACCATTAAATAATTTACATCTACTTTAAAAATGCGGGCGCGTATTATATTTTGATTTACATAAAAATCATTACCTACCAAATAAAATTTTCTTTAAAATTCACATTATGAATATTATAATGAATATTTTACAGCGGTCGGTGAGGCGTTTAAGAGTTCGTGGTAAAAAATAACTTTGTTAAATTGTTGCTCTTAAGAGAGATTTAAATTTTTATAACTAATCTGGGGGTTCATTTTATATTTTTATAGACAAGTTTTTAGTCGGTTTCAATAATACACAAAATTGAACCTAAAATCACCAATATTATGGTGATTGCATGAACGTTGTTCAAAGACAACTCGAGTATTGTGTGCTACGTGAAGAATGCCTTCAATTTCAAAATGCAATCCACATGATGTACAAACAAATGTGTTTTCCACATATTATCAAACATTTGTGTGTTAATTAAACACGGTGATATTATTCTTTTTCAGCGATATTTAAATTACTTTTCTAATTAGCAAATGTTCAACTTTTTATATTATAGAATTTTGTATTTACGTTCTTCTGAGATATTGATTACATTTTGGTAAGGGAATCAGGGTTAACCGTAAAATACACGATCTAGGTCTGGAAAACCTTAATAATTTATAGTTATAACGCATAGTAGAACTTTGCTTTTACGAAGCTGTATTTTCATCTTATGTACGTGCTTTTTTATACCTACTTAAAAAAGCCCGTAATTATTTTACTCTAAATTACTTCTTGTTTTCTTCTTTTTCATAATTAAGTTTGTAATTTATTGTGTTTATTATTTCACATTTGTTTCATCACTAAGCCACTTCTTCAACTATTTTGAAATTCTTGTAAAAAGTTAAATAAAGAAAACTGTATGCAAACAACACTATATTATCTATATAAGTATTTACATATATTGTGCATATATGTCTAGTCAGTCACATTATCGATTATATTATAGCATTGAAAAAACTTTTAAATAATTAACATTCTTGTTAACAAATTTATAAATTAATATTAGCTATAACAGAATTACAGGTTATTATGCATACAGTTATTAATTTATTATTATTTAAAAGCACTAATTATATCATAATCTTCTACATTTTAAAATTATCAACCCTTTAACTGTATATGTGATAGTTAATTTGTTAAATATATTTTGATTTCATTCAATACATAAATATATTACATTAAAAAAAATATGTATTCAGTAAAACTATGCAGCTTTGTGGTAATAGACAAATTAAATTAAAATTCGTTTAGATTTTACAATAAATCAGTTGGTATTCCGTTAAAGTTAACTACCTCATTTAGTTATACGTATAATGCAGAATAAGAAGCATGTGGTTTTAATGGCTGTAAAATCACAACATCTATTTGAAACACATCAATCTATCATTATATTGCGCATCAGTGACCTCCATACCCACGATAACCCTAATATTGGATTGGTATCTAAAACAGAGGGTTAAAATCGTAAGCGTTGAAAAGATAATAATAAATTTTGTTTCTTATAAATATAAAATTATTTATACCCATTCGCAAAATTAGAAGGTCGAAAGTTCAGGGAATTTTCAATATTTAAAGGATTTTCTAAAAACTAAGAGATTAACGAGAGCTGTCACACTTTTCAAATAAGGAAACTTATCGAAAAATTTCAATTTTATATGCTTCATTCTGACATTGATTCTTCTGAATAATATATTTTGTGGCGGAATGTAACTTATATTTTTTCAATAATAAAATAACTTTTAGCTATAGCTGGAAGATATTTTTTCTAGAAACATGAGTATTCAATAAAACTTTTCAGATTGGGACAGTTGTGGGTCTGTCTATGTGTAAAATGGTTAGGAAGTGTTTAATGTTTTAAAAATTCACTCAAACAAATAATTCAAGTATAACAATCCGAAAAAAATTAAATTACGCCATATCCATATTGCAGTAGCATTCAAGTTGCCACAAAAGATTGTAATGTTTTATGCGAAATAGCACCCCTGTGAGAACTTCAACAAAATAATTAATCGTCTTTGTCCTTGCCAACAGTAGAATAGAAGTTAAATGCTGTTATCTAGTGCAATTTAAATACAAAGCAGCTTACATTTTAGAACTATAAGGGTTAAATGTTAAAGCAACCTTTCGTATAATCACTGTAAGAGAGAACAGACAATTATTATACGTACAATCGGTTCTTACTACCAATATAACACTTTTGAAATTGGTTACTTCAGAAAATCAGTTCAGTTAAATGGGAGAAGTTTTTCTGCCAAATCAATAATCCGTTCTTGTAAATTTTCCACCTTGAACCAAATAAAACCCAATTAATAAAATTTCAGAAATTTTAGATGTTTTATAACTGCTAACATTTAACTTATACAAAAGCACAGTTTGCCTAAAGGAAATCTATTGTAAAGATTTAACATAATATAGTTTTCGGTATTGTTCCGAACACGCAACACTCTTTTGAAATTCTAAAATTTACAACTATGTACGTGCTAATAATTATGAACTTATAGAGACGAATTGTTAACAATGTAGTAAACGATGAGTTTCTACTAAAAATTAAGTAAGATCTAATGGGATCCGATCGAACAATGCTTTATCCAGCAGCTATTTTTCTCTTACAAATAGATTGATGAGAAAAACAAATAACGCGCGATATAAATTCTTTTTACCCTCATCAAAGGGATAGTAAAATTCTTTTAAGCCTTAATTACTCCTCAAAAGTTTTAAACAACCATGGAACAATAAAGAAAAAAGATTTTGAGGAAATCTCCATAATTATTGTTTCTGGTAAGTATTATATTACAGTTTTCGTCATAAGATACAATTAAGTTTAAAGTAATTGATGGAGGCTTTACGTTCTAAAAGACGGATTATGATTACACAACAAGGATGATTACAACAAAGTAACGCGAAAGAGTAAGTTTTGTGTTACTTAAACTCAAGAATACACTTAATCCCTATATGAATCTTTTGCCAGCTCTAGAGTGTAAACTCATTTACCGATACGCTTAGAAAGCTGCAGTATATACTAAATTATTCACATAGAAAATGCATTTAGGAATTTACTATTTTTATAAATAAACTACAAAACTGTAATCGGTTTTAAAATCGACATGGTGTCCGGAAAACAACAGTAAAATACTATGTTGTTACCAATTGAAATTTTTATATATTTAATATTTGTAGATACCAATTTAATTTAAATACAAGATACTAAAGAGCTGTACTAGAACTTTTAATTAGTATTTTTCCTTCGATACTTAATGTGGGATTTACCCCGTACTTTGCAAAGTTGTTTTATATTTTTTGAAATCATTTGACGCAAAAACATTAAAGCTTTACTCGACGAAACGAGTGCACTCTACCGTACTAATTCATGTCCGTTGTTAAAATTAAAACCGTAGTTTTTTAAATTGGTAATAGATTGGTGGGCCAAGGTTTAGGAGTTTTACTTACTTAACGTTGTAATTATGACAATCAACACGGTCGCTTCCAGAACACGTTTTCTAGTAAAACGTCGGCTATAGGATACCTTATGTTCGAGTCCATTTAAAGCTGTTATTGCCTTTTTATTGAATTTCGCCAACTTTTTAACTTTTGAGATAAATTTTATTATTTCGAATGGATTGGGTTGTATAATAGCTGTTAGTTAATTAATTTTGCTGAGCTGTGCTCAAGTGTCAATCGAACTATATTATTAGAGCTATTAAAAATTTTCGCGTTTTGCTGCACTTGAAAACAGTGGAAAAATCTTAAAGTAAAATTTTGGCAATTTTTTTTTAAAGTAAGGCTGCTTTTTTTCAGGCGCTTTTCGCATGCGTGCGCAGGATATTAAAACAAAATTAATACTAAAGCTTGAATTGAGATTTTATTCATGTATTCAGCCGTAATTGTAAACAATTTGAGTAATGCACAAATTGTTGTCGATGTATTTATAATGAGAGTTCAAATGATTTTCTAGAATTAAAACATTTGATAGGTAAATTTTTCAATAAATATAGTGGGAAACTTTAAATAACTATTTGACATAAATAAAATGTATGCATACTTAAAAATACATATCCATACAGCGGATTACAAACTCGGCTTTAAATAATAATGATAATGGAGAGTAATAAATCTTAAACGTCCAATAATCAAGCGAAGATTGGAAATCCTAAAGATGTGAGTAATTATCGTTGCAATAATTGATTGAGTTTTTTCTTCAAACGTTGCAAAAAGGTAAATTTTAGATTCTGATTTAGTAAGCATCGAAGTTACTTTCTCTTAAGTTCTAATAAGTAAGAGTATATTTATATGAATTACTTTAAATTAATTAAATTAAAGAATATTTTACTTTCACATACTTATATTATATATATATTTCATATTATAGAAGAATTTTGAAAATTCACTATTAAGTGCAATTAATATGTTGGTACTACATTAATTTAATTTTAATATACAACATTACAATTTGTATAGTAGTTTAAATTAAATTGAAAATAAACATCTTAAATAGTTCTACCAAATTTCGCATCTACTTGTAAATCTGGAATAGTACAGAGTTTGATATCTTTGTTTTTAACTTTTAATTAGAATTCCAACCCACGTTTTCTTCTGTAATTTTTCCCATTTAGTTTTGTAATATAATATTTATATTATATAATTTTTTTTAAGTTTGTATAAAACATATTATATGAAATTCGACTTATTATTATTTTTTACAACATTATCATTTCTATGTTTATGATTTTTACGGAAACAGGCCTGTGTTACGGACGGTCTCCGAATTCAACCCAATTACCAACATAATTTAATTACAACATAATTAAAAGCGAAGAAGGATTGGTCAGTGAAAAATTCATAAATCTAGCAAAAGTATGTAGATAAATTTCGGAACAAATTAATATGGATGAGATGCTCAGAACTCCTACAGAATACAAAATGGTAACGGGAAACTGCAATAGCAAATTAGAAAAATTTAGCAAGTCCATTATTTTCTCCAATAATATAGATCAATATGATATCTATACTAAGAGTGAATTTTACAAAAATAATATGATATGAATGAATGTAATATACAATACATCGTAATGATAGCGGAATTTGAGAAGTAAGTGTCGTTGCAATATTGATTTACAAAAATACACCACCCTTGAGAAGTAATCTGAAAAGTAAAGATATTGAAGCTCCGGGAATTGCACTTTATGACAAAATTACTACCATAACAACATACAACAAAGAAAACAACAAGATTGATGAACATGAGAAACTATTTATTTGTGACAATAAAGTTGTACTAGCGGGAGACTTCAATGCCAAGAGTTTACATATTAATTGTAATTGTAACATTACAAATGCAAATGGTGCGCTATTGCAGATCTACAGTAATAACAAAATTATTGATATTCTACACGCAAATATGACACCAACGAATGTAGTATAAATGTAAACCTAGTTCCAATACACGTCATAAGCTTTGATGACGTCATATTGCAACAATGTTGTCAAATTACGACCACCACGATTCAACATACTGTGATTAGAAACAAAATAGTATAAACACAGGTTTAAATAAAACTGATGCAGAATTACGGGCAAATACTTTTTACAAAACACAATAACTAATCCTACTGAACTCCGACAGTTCGCCAATCAAAGCAATGTGCAACTCACATATTACTTTACTTTCCAAAAAAAATTAAGGTGTGAACGTTCCATATCAATAAAAAACAAAGTCGCTACCTACTGTAGAAGCTATACAGACCAATAATGCTATTAAATAATGAGCAAAATTATACCCAACTGCCTATTGCAAGAAGAATTTGTGTCTAAGTTAGCGTTAACCTCAACATCGTGTTAAAAAGATCTCAACGTGTGAGATCTAAATATGTAAATAACCCAAGTTGTGTAATTTTCAAGAACATACCTAATTTGTCAAGAAAAATATCCCACCGATATCAGTTTAAAATCTGAACGAAAATTGTGCATATTTTTAAACCCACAATCTGCATATTTCTAGAAAAACAATTTGTGTATGTCTAGAACAAAATTCTGAATTGAAAGTATAAAATTTGAAATGCACAATATTGGCAATAATAGCAAGAATTTGTACTTTCTAACAAACATTGGATTAAAAAATTGCACAATTTGGGTTTACAAGTTGTATAATTTCAAATGTTCATCACTGTGTGAATTTATCGCAAACAATTTTGAGTTTGGATTTACTGCCACACAAAACAACCAATTGATAAAATCCGGTTTTTCACTTCACATGATTATACTAATACATTCCTACCTTCGAGACAGAATGACAGAAATTAAAACGTAACTGTATTATTTAATTTTACATATAATGGCACCAGATGGTTTTCTTTTGAATTGTAACCTGTATTATTCTGAAGAACCATGCAGGGTTCCTTTTTACAAAAAACCAGAAGTTTCTTAAAATAAAACCTATTAGTAATTATTACATAATACTAGAGCATATCAAACCGCAAGTGCGGTGTTCATATATGCTGGATATGCTGAACAAACCCAAATACAATTAAATATTTTACAAATCCAATTGAACAAATGGAAAATTAAAATAAACTTGACTTACACAGAGACTATTAATTTTACTTAAAAAATAACAAATGCCAAGATATTTTAACATCTGACAGTAACTGGACCTAAAATCAGCTAAAAAACAACAGTTAACTGTCCAGGAATAACCCTGGATAGTAGATTTAACTTTGATCAACATCCCCAAAAACGAAAACAGCTTGCCTATTCAAGCATGAGACTTGCCCTATATTGAAAGGGAAATTAATTATTATCAGCAAAAACAAAACTATGTTATACATATACGATAGGCATAACAATATAAACAATAAAGGTATAACAAACAAGTGTTTAAAACATAACAGAACTAGATAGGTATACAAGGAATTACTGAACTTTATGAGAAGACGAATATTGAGTACATAAAAGACCTTATTTTCAAACTATGGACATAGTTGAAAAGGACAAGGTAATTGCGCATGTAATCCGCTGCTTTATAATAAAACTTTTAATAATATTCAATTTACAATGCATAAATAGTTGTGCTTATCTTCACCTCCAATTATTGGTACAAAGCTTATTAGGTCTTAGTGGAGAAGCTAAACAGGAGTTACGTCATTTTTTATACCCTGTGTTCTAATTTGATTAATTACATTTTTAGATTCGTGGTTAAGCTATAGATTTAAGGAGTAGATGATGTGTAACTCACCAACACCGAATTTTCATACCGTTGGTTGATAACTCCCACGTTTTTTTCTTACTATGCAATTATTTCATCAGGTTTTATTTATTTATTTTTCAATAAACGAAAGACGTTGCTGTAGATGAAAAGAAAGATTTGAAAAACGGCTATGAGGAATAAAGATGTTAGTCTAACCCGGTTTAAACATATTGTGGATCAGTCTAGTGCTCATTGTCGAAATCAAATACTTCGTACTAAAAATAGAAAAAAATGTGAAATTAGAAAAATATTTATATCAAAAACTATGAAGATGGGTTTAAACTTTAATCCTCACCTGATGATATAAAAGCATGACATTTACTTTAAAAGGATACACTTTATTAATTTTACATGAGATTCTATTAGAGGATTATGATTAATAACGTACTTTGGTAGTAATCTATGTATAGTATTAAGATCTTATATGTTTGATATTTTATAAAATAAATGAATATATTTTTTAATATTTTGTTTCTTATTCTTTCAACGCCACTTAATATAATACAGTTAAATAAATATAATAAGAAAACCTATTGCTACGTAGGCGCTTAAAACACCTGATTGATGGATAATAATAGCAATTAACATTTAAATTTGAAGTATCAATTGCCCTGCTACACAAAGATATAGAGGAATTAATTAAGAGCATGTGCAACCAGAAACCCAATTAATAAATAAGGCTTGAATAGCAAAGGAAAAACATATATGTGCATCTGCATATTGACATATTACTCCAATATGTCCTTGATAGCTTTAATAGTAGTTAAGCAATTTTCTTAAGAAAGAAAAAGTAAAAACGGAAAAGGGGGTAAGCAGGAGAAAGAGAGAAAATGTTAAAAGTTTTGTTTAATTGATCCACAATATTCATTTTAATGTATACAAATATAAAAAAGTTTAAGTTTTGGTGAAGCTGATCACGTATCTCTATTTAACAAATGAATTGTACACTAGAATTTATAACAATTATTCACTGTTAATCAAATTCACTTTATCAAATTCTATTCATTTTTATTGTACACTAGCTGACCCGGCAGACGTTGTCCTGCCCAAATTTGAATAATTGTGTTTGTTCGGTTAGTTACATCACGCCATCTATAGATAACCTTTTGATAATCTATTGATTTAACCTGTTCGCGTATACGTCGACCCCGACGCGACCAATCTGGACCAAAAAATAGATATGCAACCTGCATAATAGATCTAAGCTATGATGGTGCAAATATGGCTTCGATACCTCTTGAGGTTTCCGAGTTTACCTAAGCCTAACAAACGCACAAACGATTTTTATAAATATAGAAGATAGAAAAAAGTCTCCATGTATTTCCTTTAGAAACGCTTTATCTAACGGACTATATTAAGAATTAAAAAGTGTTCATATTATTCTTGTTGTCCAGTCTCTATAATAATAATTACTAAATTAACACGTATTTTCGCAATAACATAATTGAATTTGTAAATAATTAATTTAAACAAAAAACCTGATGGAATAATTTCATAGATTGAAAATAAACAAAAACAATATGAAAATTTACCTTTTAAATTAAATTTAATGAAATATAAAAATTGTAATCAAAAATACTGCAATCAAATACCCGAATTCAATACGGTACAACATTTTACCATTAATTGGGAGGTGGAGGACAGGCACAACTGCATAATGGTATTGAGCAAACGTCCATGATGGCAAACTAGGCATTGTAAATTGAATATTATTAAAGTACATAGCTATGCAGACGTTGTACTTTGCAAAAGTAAATTTATCGCATCTATAAAAGAATTAAATTAATTAAGACTTCAAAGCATCTTGAATTTTGAATAATATTTAGCCAAACAAAGCAGTTTGATCGTACATAACGTAAATAATTTTTGTGAAAGTATTATTAAATGACATAGCCATCGATAATTGCTCTATTAAGCTTGGATTATGCAGAATACCGACATGCTCTGGATGATGTCAAAAAACGTGTCCGTGAATGGACAAAAAAATCCGTATATGTACGGCGGGGTTCAGTTGGCCTAGTTACAAATTTTAGTACTAGCTTTAAGAATTATTAATAGACAATATTATAAATTTAAATGAAATTAATTTCTGGATAAAAATATATAATTCAAATGTTAGAAATATTAAATACAAAAAATATGAAATAATATATTGTTTTACATGAAAATAAATTCATAAATTTCATTAAGAAATTATTGTTATTATTTAATGTGTTTATGTATTAGTGTTGATTAAAAATTAAATATAATAAATTGTAAAATTAAAACAATCGTACTATAATATTTATTATTATAAAAACATTTTAATTTGCAATAATTAATATTGTTACTCAGTTGTACATAACTAATAAATTAATTGCAATATGTATGTATATCACAATAGTAATAATTAATATATTACTAATTAAAATAATAAATTTCATATCGCAAATTTAACAGATACCCGGTAGATTCGTTTGTTTTAGTTACCCGTTGAGTAATAAATACATTATTACGAATTATTTTTCAAACTTTCTCGTACTTTCGTACCAACAGTTTCATGTTGTAGATTGTTTGGTTTGAAATAATAATTTTTAAACTTATATTATTATATTAGTTATATTTAAAGTTTTCAAATTGAATGGTTGCTGCTATCCTTTCCATTACTCTTTTTATAGTATATTTACAATGTAATCATAGAAAATACAAATTATATTATCAAATTATCTATAGCATAATAATATTTAAGTTTAAATTTTAAATCTAACCGTTATTATATACCGGGTGTTGACTCGAATAGCCGAACATAGGGAATTAACACGTAAAAACTTATTTATGCAAATTCCTGCTTCTTTCTTTTTCTTTACTTATAGGGTCAAAATATGCTTTTAAAATTGTTAAAATTTTCATTTATCAGACTAGCCATGCAAGTTTCCAAGGTAATTATTTCGAAATTAAATTGAATTAGTTTCATGACCAGTCTGAAAAATGAAAATTTTAACAATTCTAAAAGAATTTTGGACCCTTTTAGTAGAAACTAGATGAAATTCGAAGATAAAAGTCCAAAATTCGTTTAGAATTGTTAAAATTTTCATTTGTCAGACTGGTCATGAAATAAATTCAATTTAATTTCGAAATAACTACCTTGGAAACTTACATGGCCAGTCTGATAAATGAAAATTTTAACAATTTTAAAAGCATTTTTTGACCCTACAAGTAAAGATTACATGAAATCTAATGCTTTTATCATACGTAGTTTATATTTCTGCATTCTTTTTGTGTCTTTCATTTTTTCTCTAAAATAATTTGGGAAGCAGGAATTTGCATAAATAAGTTTTTACGTGTTAATTCCCTATGTTCGGCTATTCGAGTCAACACCCGGTATAATAATATTGTAATTTTAACATACAATTTGAATCAATTGAAAATTATTTATTTTGCCTTCTTAAATGATGGCATAAAAATGTTATGCTATAAGTGGTCAGAATTCAAATAAACTCATTATAAAAACACTCTTAAAAAAATAATAATACCATACAAGCTAAGATTCCTCATAAATACTCTATTGGATTTGATCTACTCGATCTGCTTTGTTAATAACCTCATTATCTTGTTGGAAAATCCAATTATCGGTCGATAACTGTTTCCAAATTTTATTAGCACTTCCACTAATAGCTGAATATAACTGTCAATCTTTATTTTTGTAGATATCCAATAAATTGGCAATTTATCACTGTTCCATACCCAAAGTTTCCATTCATTTTCAGGTCACATAAAATCCAATAAGAGTAAACATTTTTTCCTAAAAAATATAACGTTTCTTTAGTCTTTTACCATAACACATGATTTTCAGCAAATTTCATTTTATCTCCTATCTACTACTTATCTACTTTTTCAATAGTTACCTATTCTATTTTGGGGTTGGTCGATGTTTTAAGAACTCGAATTTTGCCGAAATTTTTGCACTGGTTGGTAGGTAATGGTCTATATAGTAGCTATAAATAGTAAAATGTGCGGATGGTCGAGTAGTTTTTCCAAAATTAACAGCGCTTCGAGCGCTCCGAGCCTTCTTGATACGCGATAAACTCATTAAAAACATCCCCCGGAGGGCATGGAACTCGAAAAATGACAAAATTTGAAGGCTGGGATGCGAGATTTGCCAATGTCTGCAGTTGTGAAAACCGCCCGGAGTCGCCCGAAGGTGTGAATTATTATAAACGTCGAATCGCAAATGCACTCGATAATGCAGGAACTAGAACGATGTTATCACTGCAATGGCATGCATTTGAATGAGCACGCTCTCTCCCTACCTACGATGAACGAGGAACTTGTTGGCTTGACGGAGTGCCGGGGCTGGACACCATATCTCCTTCATCTGATGTGGGCGGCTGGCGTTGGATTTTGGAGGTGTTGCCCTTTCTGGGCAGCGCTGGGTTGTGACTGGCTGGGTCGGCTGACCCTGAAACAGAAAGGGAAACGATTTTACAAAGGTGAATATTAGTAATTTGTTCCAAGACCGCAGTTGCGGTGTTCGTGTCGCCGCCAGGAGGCCTGATGGTGTGTGGCCCCTAGAGGTAATACCTGGGAAGAAAGAATTTGTGGAAAGAATTTATTAGTTGTTCGGCTGTGTCGGTAAAGGGGAGGGTCCATGGGATCTTCTCTCCGAACAAGAAGACGTTCGAGTCGTGGGGTTTTCGAAGTTGACGTCTTCGATACATGGTTGCGGTGCTCTTGCTCGAGTTTACCCCGATGCGCCAAGTCACGAACCATCTTTCCAAGTCGTTAAAGTAGTCCTGAAGTTGGGCGGTGGCGGTGTACGGGTTTATGGAAGAAGTGTAGATGGCAGTGTCATCTGCGTAGAGGGAGATCTTCGTGTTGTCGTCTAGGAATTCCGAAATGTCGCTCATGTAGAGGTTGAAGAGAGAGGGGCCCAGGATGGACCTCTGTGGGACCCCAGAAGTGATCTCCCCACCTAAATTCGGTTGCAATGACTCAAGTAGAGCACACGTACCGGCAATAAAATGTCTTTTTATTGCTAACATGAAGGTAAACTTGTAAAATATTCATCAGAAAGTCTATTTTCAAAATTAAATTGTGAAGTAACCGTTGGGCCGATTTTATTTAACCTCACCTCAAAAGAAAACTTAAATTTTGCTCTTTCGGAATATTTAATGGTTTACTATCGTACTTTTGAAGGAAGTGCTCTTAATAGATCGACAGTAACCTTTAATTTTAGCAATTTCTGTTTTTGTTAAGGACACTTCTACTTTCTTCGTTCCATTCTTCCTTATTTTGTTCCACTTGTTGAAACGTTTACCTGCAGTTTGTTTTATATCGCTAGACCACCTTCTTTTGCAGTATTTTTTTCTCTATGTAGTCCTCGGACGCCATTCGATCACTCTATTATTTGACCTGCCCATTTCCACTTCAACTCTGAAAATCTTTTCATGACGGGTATTACCCTTGTTTCCGTTGAATCCAAAGTTCAACATTTCTTATATTGTCACGTAGACTTACTTCCAGCATACATCTCTCCATTGTCCGCAGTGTATTCGCGCTCTTAACTATCAATGCCATTGTTCCAGAATAAACGACGAAAAGAGAAAATTAAAAATTCTTACTTTGTTTACTGCACTAAAATACAATAAACCCTGACTGATGTTAATTCAATTTTGCACTAAAATGAGTCATAGCAAAGGTAGCACTTACAACAGCAAAGTGCAAGCTCAAACGCTTTAGCCTCCACTTTGGTGCTGCATCTGTCACCTATCCAATTAACGACACGTCTTTGCAAACATTAATAATGTTCGGGATCTTGGGATCACTTTGGATTATAAATTGAGACTTCAATGCTTACATTGTGACCATCTTCTGTGGTAGCTCAATTAACGCCTTCGGTTTCGTAAAGAGGAACGCAGGCGATTTACACGAGTTCAGGGTATGTATCTTTCTAGTTACACGTTTCTAGTCGCTAACACGGAAGTGAAATTTACTTAAGCGGCGTTTAAGCGGTATTAGCGGATGCTTAGTTTTGCAGTCTTTTGCAACGTTTTTTTTTTTGAATAACGATCAACTGTAATGGGCTTGTCCGTACTTGATAATAAACTAGATTCCCAGGTTGTCAGACTAATCATTCTCCCAAAATCTCTCAATTTTTTTAGGTTGGTAAAGTAAAATAAACCAATCAGAGGTGCGTTACAGGGTAGATAGGGTATTAAACAAAATATTTTATTATTATCGTATAAATTTTTGCAAAATAAGAAAAATTGAAATTATTTTTAATTTACAAGGTAAATAATTTTTATCTTTTGTTTGAAATGCAGTCTGAGGTCAGATTCAAAAATAGAATAAGATAATTCTTTACAATAATTTATAGTTATAATACATAATATAGATAATATAGTGTTTTATTTAAAATAAAAAAGTTGTATATTAGACGGAAATAAATGTTGTTAATATAATTATAATAGGAGTAATTTTTTCTAACAATTTCACTACTTAGATACTGACTATATAATTTGTTTTGGAAGTATTAAAATTAATATTAATTATTTTAGTTTGCAGTAAAATATATAATTTTACTATAAAATGAACAAAGTAATAAATTATGTCGATTGAAATTAATATTTATTATACCTGTATTATTTACAGAATTATAAATGTTTGCGATATACATATATTTTTTAAGGCGTCCGTATTTTACAGCAATAATAATAAATACATAACATTATTTTATTATTATAAATATATATAAATTTTCCAGTTTTATTGCAAATATGTTTGTCGATGTACATTAACTACGCTAGTCAACATTCGCTAACATTTATTTTATCGAGCGTTCCGTTTTAGTCTTCTTAAATAAATTGTAATCTATACAAAATGTTGGTTTACAAGATTTAAAAGTTTCTGAATACTTTTATTTTTAAATCTCCGTCGACGGTTATTTTAAATATATTTTAGTCGTAACAAGTTTACGCAATAAATTTTAATGGTGTAGAATATTTTCGAATTTCTTTTTGAAGAATTGTTATATTACACAGAAGCCTTTTTGATTTTTGAACAATACATTTTAATGTAATCAGAATTTAATGACCTACAAATTTACTTAAAATAATTTATTGATTGATTAAAAAAAAATTGGGCTCGTCCGGGATTTGAACCCGGGACCTCTCGCACCCAAAGCGAGAATCATACCCCTAGACCAACGAGCCAACTTATTGATTTTAATTTTTATTCGTGTATTATTCACAATTTTTATGGAAAGTATCACAATTTCAAAAACTTTACAATATAATTTAATAAGTTGTTTAATGTCAAAGTTACTCCCAACTACAGCTGTAATAGTTCTCTCACTTTTATTCTGATTTATCCATTTATCAATAAAAACACAATTAAAATTATATCGTAATAATTTCAGGGCTTGGTTGTTGCTATTAAGATAACTCATGCTTTTAACAGAGTTTATTGTAGTTTTGCAAATTTTTGAATATTTTTAAAAATCTGTACTCTTGATCTCGGATTTGATGCACGATGTTATATGAAGGTTAAAATAAACTCTGAATTTATACCGAGTTGAGATACAACCTGATGTAAATGTCTGTCAAAATTCGAATAACTTACTTTAAACTTTTATGTTATTTAAGTGAATAAATGGATGTAGATTACTTTTTCTGTTCATACGATTTCGTATTTTTCGTTCAAGATAATTTCGTGATCAAGTGGATCTTTTTAATATTTTTATTATATTTTTAAATCAGCGTGGGGTCTATTAACTCACAGTGCTTTATAATATCGAAATATAGCTTGCGACTTATTAGGTCTTTATATTGCAATTTAATACGATATTAAAAAATAATATAAGTATTCAAAAAGAAAATCTAAAATTAAATTAAAAAATAAATCATTTTCAAATAATAATATTTACTTTTTTACCCTTGAGATAGAAATTTTAATTTTATACGCATAGGAGGTAGGAAAATTATAATTTTACGGAAAAATTGGAAAAATATTGTATATTTTAGAAAATTTTCTCGACACCTGCAAATCTAAAAATCTAGAAGCATTAATTACCCACGAAAACACTACATTTTCATAATTTTTGATTAATTAAATTGTTTTTAATTAATTTAGCATTCATTAATTATTTCCTTCTTTGAGCTTTCCTATTACAACTTAATTATCACACATAATCTCACACACGTCTGCCTCTTCTAATTCATCATCTGCATAAAATTAATTTCTTCTGGGTGTACTAAAAACAAACATTTAAAAAATATGTTCAACAACTGCGTTAGACAACTCAATTAAAAGTAAATGAAAGTATCAATAAAATGTTTACCTATGATATTGTACAGGTTTGCCGAGACAAATTGGTGTGTATCGCTAACTGCGTAATTAACCTAATTACAAAATTAGGAATTTACTATTATCAAAGCAAACTTTTGTTTATTACATTACCCTAGCATCATTTCAAAATTATATTTCCGGAAAAACATTTTTTCGCTCAACTAATAAAATTATTACGGACACAGGGCGTTTCCTCGTACACAATGCATTATGGTTTTGAATCTTTTTCCTTTTTGGAAAGCTGAAAAGTAAATAAAATAATAATTTACGATTTATTAACTCTCTTGCCCAAGTTTACATTATAAAAATATAAGAGGGCTATGTAACAATAAATTCAAATAATTTTTTTACTATTTTCTGAAAGTTACGATATCAATGTTGCTTCTTTTCACTATATTTCGTAAAATTTCGCAATTAAAAACAGTGATATCATCAGGCAGTTAATTAGTAACTTTTCGGTTATTTTTTAAACTTTCAGTTTATTTACAAAATTTGGGAATATGGTACAGACCATTACTCATACATGAATAACATAGTACATGCATTATTTTGTATAAAACTACTAAGTTCCGAATGTTCTATTACAGCGGTTTAATTGGCATAACTTTTAATTACCCATTAAACAATCAGCTACAATTATGTTTAGTTTCCAGTTACATATAAGTTTCTAGAATATAACACAGCATCAGTTAAAAACCCCGCATGATATTTTTATAATATTGCAGAAAGTACATTTAAGCAGCCGCAATAAGTTAGTGTAAACTATGAAACCGTACGATAAATCAGGAACTCTGTCTATAGACAATTATCAAACTTGGTAATTAATCATTTAATTATTCGTCGAAATTATCAGACTGCAATTAGAGATAGTTTCAGGATTAGTATTTCTCAGTAGTTATTTCCCATTAGATTACAAAACACTTGAAGACGTAAAATTTGCAGATTTACAAAATTACCTTATACCTACTAGAAGAAAATATTTTGTAATTAAGGTGAGTGGTAATTAGTTTTATTTAGTAACATTTATCCAATTAGGAAAGGTTTATTGGATATTGGTACGATGAACCCAATTAGTAGATTTTCTTTTTCTGTAAATAGAAACAACTGAGATGTTTGTTGATATAGATTAAGCCTGTTCATACATAAACAATACATTTTAGACATTTCATATTTGAGATATAACTTTATATAAATATTTTTGATTATACTTTTAAACCTTGAAATAAAACAGCTATTTGAACACATAACAGCTATGTTTTACCACCCTTTCAATATTTTATGACACCGATAGTGGTGCCTAACTGAAGTTTATGTTACAGTTGTGTAATGTAAGTCAAGAAAATAAATAATAAAGGCATTACAAGATCAATTCTTTGCCGAAATGGTTTGCAAATAAGCGATATTACACGGTTATGATAAACTACATTACATAAAAATTACAAGTACCTAAATTCTTAACGTTATATTTACAAAACATAATATTTCATAAATTTGTTATATTATATTATACAAAACCAGGGCATCGAAAGCCAAAATACAGTGAATTGTTTTAAAAACAAAATATTAGCTTTTTGACCGCCAGATAAAATCAATAAAACGAAAATTGCGGAAAGAAGCAGCTTTATTATAAATAATAACAAAAGTAATAAAAATATATTGTGGCATTTTTATGGGGAAAAGATCATAAAACTTAACATCAATCAAGTTAATTAACCTAAATCATTTCGGAATGAGCCTGAACAGATCGGAAAAGTAATTTCTTAATTTTTAATTTAAAATAATGTTCGAAATAATTTTAAACTAGTTAAAAAGTTTTGTTGATCGGTATAATATTATTAATAAAATTGCGGTTGGAAATACTTCAAATGCTATGTCAACAATAAATTTAACACTGCATGACGTGAATTATTTAACTAAAAATTTTATATTTGTATGGAGCAAAATAAAGTATTCAAACGCTAGAAAAGTGTATTTTCGAGATTGCCTTTAAAATGAGCACTCAGTGTACCTATGTATAAATATACAAAAATATTTAACTGTTACGAGGTTTTTAAGTGCAATGATGGATCATCACAAATATAATCATATTTTTGTTTTAGGATCTGTAATAGTAGATACTTTCAGATATTAATCGTTTAAGCAAACAAAAATTTAATTTATTTTATTGACTTTTTTTCTGGAACTTCAAATGTATTTACTCGAGGTACCTCGTCGCTGTCTTATATGTAATTTAAAAGAATAAAGAATAGTGATATATCTGACAACAGCTCTCGTTTCTGAAAATCAATAAAGTCAAGAACATTTTACATGTCTTCAATTTATTGAGTTTTAATTTATAAAATACAATATTTGAATTTTTGAATATTATTAAGTAGTAAGTACGCAGGAATGTTTTTAAATAATTTAACATGCTTTAAAACCTCTTAAAGTAAATTTATAGTTAGGTAAGTACTTAGTTTCTCTCCAAAGGCTGTAAGTACGTACTCATCAAAAGTTGACCACATTTGATTTTACAGTACCTTTTTGACCACTTCCGGTTACATCAAAAATAACACTATTCATATGTTTAAATATTACACTTAACATTGCATTAGTTTCGAATTTCATTTTTTTCAAAATAATAAATATTTTAAGATTTGTAAACTTCCCACTCAAATTTTTAAACTTTACCCAAGTCTGCTCATATTGCTACATTAGAATATCACTGAAGAATTCAATCAGTGTCGAAAAACATCAACAAAATATTTTATTATGTTATCAATCAACATTTTACAAATTTACTATTTGTTCGCAAATTCTTTTAACGATCAAGAGAGCACTAGTAAATTTACATTCAATGTTCAAATCTCCATCAACGAAAGCTAACTAAATAAATATCTCCAACTTATTAAATGAAGTCGAGTTATAGAATCGATATTGTTCGTTAATCCTTGGGTTTTTATTCTTTGTCAGATATTATATATCTATGTCGAAAAATATATTAGACAAATCAGATACTCTGTTAATTATCACAAATTACTTCATCAGAAACAATCTCAAATTCACCACATCTACCACCTGAACCTTTTCGCCGAAGACAGATTAGTTGTATCATTAAAGAACTTTTGTTTGGTGTGATTTACCAAATAGTAATAAATTTGTATCTCTCGTTGACATGAGATCTTTAAATGGGCTATCAATTATGAAGTAGGAAATTACTTCTTTAGATTTTCACCAATTACAACTTTTTATCGCATCATAAAATATTTTATACTGAACTTTCCAGTTGGAAACATTAAAATAATTCAAATAGTAAAACTTAAAAAATATCACCAATTTTCAAGGGTCAAAGGTTTGAACCTACAAATTAAATTTTTTATTTAATATTTACTATTTAGGATAGTAGGTCGGAAAGGGCTCACAAATCTTGCGAGCAGCACAAAAACGAAAAGAACTAAAACTTATGGGTTTTTTTTTATAATGATGTTAAAATTGCTGCCAATTTAGATATTTTTAAAAATTAAATACAAATAGGGGTCATAAAAATGATTTTACAAAATGTTAAAAGTCAACCTACGTAATTATTAATGAACGCTTCTTTACCAACTAAAACAATTTCTCAATTTTCCTTGCTAACTAAACAGAAAGTGTGAGATTTTGTTATGAATGGGTGAGTGAATGAGGGCTATTACTTTTATATGCCCAATTGGGTTTGACTTTAAAATATTGTTAGGGCTAATCAATCATAAATTATTATACTAATGAAAATCCGAAACTAATATTTTGAAATTCTAATAATAAACCAAAGTTTATTAAAATCTTTTAGTGGGTACCTTACTCATGTAAACTTTTAGGTCAAATTAAATATTGACCCAATAACTACTACACAACAGCAGATGGAGGTTTAACAAAATTTACATAAAGGACTATATTTATTATTATATTATAAATAGCCTGCAAAGAATTGGTTTGTTAATCTGTTTATTTCAAAAGTTACGAAATAACTGAATCAACTTGGATAGTATAATTTTTTTGGAGAATTTGTACAATTAAATGTCTTTTTTTAAATGTATATCTGAGTTAAAAATATCCAACATATTTGTTTACATAAATTTTTTACTATGACTTGGAAGGCTTTTTGCTACATTTTTCTAGAAAGATTTATCATTAAAATACTGAGCAACTCAAATAACGATATCTGTTATTAATGGGCAACTTTTTGTACAACTGAAACGATCTTTTTTTATTAAACTTCACAGTTTGTATTTAGCCTTTTGTCATTTATCACAATCACAATTTAATTTGTGCTAATTACTAGTTCAAAATTACTATGTTATGGAATTGAAGCTCTGCTGTTAAATTTAACGGTGCCACTGAAAAGTATATTAACATGAAATTGACACTGACATTGGAAAAACAGTTTTCAATATAACGAAACCCGATATTGGTATTTTCTAGCAGGTGAAATAGGATTTCAAATTTTCAAATGTTAGCGCAAACATCCGCTGAAAAGATGCGCGATTTATCAAAAAATCACAATGTCGGTAATAAATATTAACCATCATCAATCATTTTTAATTCATTTTTTCTTTTACTTTATCTAATTTGCTTCACTTTAATTTTGGCGTGTCTCATGTGTCATATTCAATCAATCAATTAATATATACCGCAGCCTTTAACAAAACGGAACTGCATTACCTATACATCTATTCAATCAATTACCAAATGTGAATGAACACTTTTTAATGTAATTAACGCTTGGTATTAAATTACCACTATTTATTTCCAAAACAGCATTCGAATATTATCATTACGCACTAAATAATTAAAATGGAATCTCTTGAAATGATGTCAATCTCAGATTAAAATTTTAATTAAATAAGAGCTTACCATGATTAATAAATTTTAGACAAGTTTATTAAATTATGTGCGAGTATACATTGATTGATAATTTAATACGTTTTCTGGTAATACGACGAAATTAAATTATTTCTAATCATAATAATTGAAATTAAGAAAGGATTTTGTGATCCAAATTCAAGTTACAATAAACCTAAAAGTTTGCAATTTGAATAAAGCTACGAATCTGAAGCTCTGCCAGTTTTTGCAATCATTTTTTTTTAGCAACCATAATTCATCTGAATTGCAGAGCAACTGAGAACTTAATTCAACTATTACGCACATTTTATGCCAGGTTATGTATATTTCATATATTATGTATGCATAACATGATTAGTGATAGATTTACATGTGGAATGTAGTAAATATGTATAATATACGTACAAGCAATTGATATTGTGGGAAGTAATTTTGATTGCTTATCCAATAGTGGAGAATATTCAAATGTTATCTATGTATATTAGGTTGTATAAAAAATATTTGAAATTTTAATAATCTAGAAGTACAGCAAACTTTTACTCATAATTTTTATTTTAGAATTTTATATAACACTTTGTTTTTGTGCGTCGAGCAATATCTTCTGCTTATGTCATCTTAATTTTTGTTTTATTTGTTGCTAGTACGTTAAGCATTATCATTAGCTCGGTTTTAAGTTTTATCTTGTACGTTTTGGTATTATGTTTTTGTTTAACGCAAAGTGGGTATTTGGTTTTATTATCAACGCATTTTAAATTTAGCGAAATAAGGTTCGTCCAAAATATATTATATTATACAACTTGAAATACACGGTTGAAATAGGACCGCTATGTTAAGATTATCTCTTAAATTTGTGTAAAGTAAACTTATTATTGAATAATATAGTAAATTTACATTAGGATTGCGGCGTTATGTGTTTTAGGCTTGTGGTTAGGAAATTGCTAAATAAAGTGTTAAATGGAAATCGAAACCCAGTTCAAGCCTCTAAGGGTTGATGTAATAAATACAGAACGATTGTCAGTAGTATTATTATTTAAATTATTCAATATTATATTATTGTACATTAAATACAATATATAAAGAAAAGTTATCCACCAGTTAATAAATAAATTTTATTACTTTATAAGCTCTGATAAAGTGCAGCTTATTTCTCATTTGATGATTTTTTATTTGAATAACCCACGTAGGTTCGCCACAGTATACTAATTAAAAATGATTTGATGGGTAATTTCGGGTAACTCCGTAAGTAGTTACATAAAAATGATAATAAATTTTTATAACCCTAATTTGTTACTTCTTGATATTAGATACTCCAAATAAAATATTTTAAGCCATCAAGCTTGATATGATCCCCCACTATAAAGGCGAATAATTGTACTAATATATTTGGTTTTATCTGGCTTTGCAGTCGATGCAATTATGCAGTATATTCTTTTTAGAATTTATACCCTTCTGCTTCTATAAATTATGTAAAATAATTTAAAGTCAGGCATGTGTTATAAAATGATAAAATATTACATGAAATAATAGTAACAAGTTATCAGTGTCTTCGTCAACATTTCTCGATAAATCGTCAGTTTTCTATTTGTCTCCTACTGCATTCTTTTAACCGCCCTAGATAACGCCCAACATTTTCTTTTTAATCGGCCGGGAAAATCTATTCTCAGTTTATATTCAAGTCACCTTCGGTTTGTGAAACCAGATTATGAAAAATGTGAATTTAAATTACCAGACTATTTTTTGAAACACATCTTATAAAGAGGTAATTTAAATTTGTGTAAACAAATTAATCCTTATTAATATTTCTCTGTCACATTATAAGGCTTCTGTAAAAATTTAATTAGTATTTTTAAGTGCGCTTAAAATTAATTAAAACGTACTCCTGTTTTGAAGTAATGCTATTCATTAAGGTGGAACTTTATTTCCAACTCTCACGATAACTTAGCTTTTTAAAGAAAATTAATTTTTTGATAATATAAAAATATATGACAAGTACTTGTCGGACTATTAAAAGCTGCTTTAAGAATTTTTTATAATTCTTATGCTTCCTAAACATTTCTTAATTTATTTTTAACGCGCAACACCTGAGCTTCATTTTTAGGATTTTTTGGTCTACCATAAAGCGGTTCCAGGTTATCACTAATCTTTGATCTTAGTCTTTTACTACCGTTTTTCAAAAGCGAGAGAGCTTTTGAAATATGATAGTTCAACTCGTCATTATAAAATAATCAAAAAGTGAACGTACATTTTTCTGAAGTAAAATATACCAAGATTTTATTACAAACTACACCGTCGTTAGAATCCCTAAAGATTTTTGCAATATTATAAATTGTCATTTATTAATCTCCCGACGATGGTTGGCATCCTCATGCAATCACATACAGCTAGTAAAAAAATCATCCAAGCTATAAAATATTATGTGTTATTCTCAACTTAGAAAACTTCTCAACTTGGATTTAAAGTACCATCATTGCTTATTACATCATGTAATATTTGGTGTGGCAAATAATAATGTAATAATGCCCGCGATCATATATGTAAGTAATATGAGAACATATTATTATAATTCATGTAAAACCGCTATAACATTGAATATTCCTGGTAGCTAGTGGAATATAGCTACATGTAGCTATTAGCTCACCGTTTGTTATAAATGGGAAAAAACAGCTTCCATCTGATTATTGTAAATAGCTACGTATTATTTGAATATTATGTCAATCACTTAATAAATAATAATCAAATAATAATAAATAGAGGTTATAGTTAACTACCAGCTAGCTTTTCAAAAGCTCAGAATACTAGAGCTATTTGTCAGCGGGTGCTAATTGCATTATATTTTACATCGTACCTGTTGATAATTTTATAGCGTTTACCACGCTAATTGTTATTGGTGCGTGCAGTCTAAAATTATTCTAGCACGGGTTCAATTATTAATTAATTAAGGAAAGTTATTAGCAAATTTAAAAATATAAACTACATCCGTTATTGAAATGATTTGTTATTGAAATAATTTTACGAACTGTTATTAAATTTCTGAAAGAGAGTTTTGATAATTCCCAACGAAATTTGATACATTTTCGATGAAATTTCATATACAAACTAAAAAATAGTAAGTTGATACTACTCAAAATTCATCAAGTTTTGTGTTACATTTTTTCGTGTATTGGTTTTCTTATTGTTCTATTGTACAACCCCGTAATCCGGATTTACGGTAATCCGAACTCACAGCGATTAATTCGAACTTGATGAAATTACAAACTTTCTAAGGTTAATTTTTAATTTAAAAAATAAATTTAATAAGCTTAATATAAAAATCTTATATATTATATTACGGGAAAACGATTATCCGGAAGTATGGTGGGTTTGGAATATCCTGCAGTACTCTTTGTATCAATGATAACTAAATTAAAAAAATACAAAACGCAGTTGAACATATGTTGTTAATTATATTCGGATTATCGAAGTTGTACTGTATATAATAAATATTGAGGACAAGTTAAATGAAACACTGGAAACCAGTTTAAAAATTTATTATTTAAAAAAACCTCTCGGCGAATTTTTAAAGAAAACTTTTCGTGTCAATATTTGTCAATATGAAAAAATTCTGTAATAATAAATTGACACTTTTGCTTTCCAGACAATAAAATGAAATTTTACAAGCTAAGGAGTAAATAGTAGAATATTGTACCTTTCGGATTAAAAGTGGAATTTTCAAACAAACACAATTTTAATTTAAACCCAAATGACACAACATTATTTGTCGGAATAGAATATTGTTTCCTTATCGCCGTCGTCACTTCGCCATCGCCAAGAAAACCTTGAATGGCAATTATGTAACAATGTAATAATATATTAAAATTTAACCTATTGGTAACTAAATATTAATATTCGAATTATTTTTATTATTTTACCCAAAATAAATTAATTTATTTTGTAAAATTGCAAATTTTAATATATTAATTTATATTATCCTTTCTAAAAATATTTTATCATAAAATAAAAAGAAGATGTTTAAAATTTCATTAATTTTACAACTTATCTAGAATCTAGATGATAATATGTAAAATATGTAAATTTTTAATCTATAAAATTAATATTAAATTTTAATTACTAATTTTTTAATGAAAAAATATGCAATGTAAGGAAAAAATTAATGTTAGTTCTAGTTCGGCGGTAAATATAGTACAAATCAAATAAAAAGGTAAAAGTTTTAAAAGAAGTAGATTTTGAATAATTAATAACATAGAAAAACTTATTCTGGGTTTAAATGGTAATTCATGATTATTGTTTCCATATTAATTTTTTAATTTTACTACTGATATTTAAAAAAAATTAGTTTTTTACTCTTTTCTTTGATTAAATATATTTGCTAGGTACCTTGAAGTGGCGACGGGAAGAAAATCACATATCCGACTGTTATTCTTTCAATCAATCAGAGATACAATGTAATTTAAATGTACTAATATAATTTGACAAATTAAAATTTGTTTGGAATTTGTTCATTATTAATTTATTTATTTGACTTATAATTTTGAAAAATGTTCAAGTGTTAAAGAAATAATTAATATTTTGACTTAGGTTAATTAATTTTTCAAGTTTAAAAGTTTTTCCGTTTTTATCAATTAATAATTAAGTAAAAATAAAAATCTTAAATTTCCACAAGCTACCTAGTATATCTCTGTCTTGTAATTTTAAAGATAAAGAACAAATAAAAAGCCAATGTTGTACGCATTTATAAATGTTTTTCCTTAACTTTTACTCGATCAAAGAAATACGAGAAACTTTTAATTGCTAGTACAAAAAACCGTTCATCTTGGCAAGAAACTGATGTTTAAAGAAGTTCAACAAAAGAATACACCTTTTCACTATTTTTTAACTTTTATAATTTCAGAACTTAATATTGCTAAAAATTATTACTGTCAATTTGGTTTTCGACACGGAGCTAAAGTTCGAAACATTTGTGTCTGTTATGAAAAAGTATTGGGTAGAGCAATTGATACGAAAATATTATATTCCATTCAAAAATAGTGCGCGCTGTTATTAAATTTTATAGGAAAATAGAGTGCAGTTGCAGAATTAGTAACCAGTAAGCTGTATTAAATTTTTAATTTGTTAATGGAATATTAATCATTTTATGTCATTTACACGATCCAGTTGCTAATTGGTGTTCCATACTGCGTTGTCAGCAACGAACACATTTGCTCAACTTGTCACGACTGTAATCCTTTTTTTTATCCAATTAAAGGTATGCATTCAGAAAATGTAAAATGCTTCTCCTAATTACGGTTATTAAAATAATGCCGCCTAATTAATTTTTACATTATTCCATGACTGCCAAAATTACGATAACTTTTTTTTGTAGTTCTCTACTTGAAAAATGTATTGCTTTATTTTCATTAATTTATGAAATACAGGGTACAGAATTAAAAATGTTATTTTATTCTTTATGCTAATTATAGAACAATTGTGTTTTGTAAAATTTGAAAGCAAATATAAATCACTTTCAAACAAATATTTCAAAAGGACCTATTTAAATAAAGCATTTCATTTCAGTTTCCAGTATTTACGACCAAGTTTGATACCCATATTTGAGGTTAGCATAGCTATATTTTATATTTATTCCTATTCACATTTGTATTGTTTCATTCATATAATTACATCAAAAGTATCGTCAAACTTTTATGTAGTATTTTGAAATCCGTAATTATTTATTTATGACAATTTTGTAAAGCGGTGAAAAACTTTTTGATAGAAAACAGAAACTACTTTTCTTTTTTTTTTAATAAATTGACACCGAAAACACTACTTATACTTTTAAATATTTAATGTTGTACATGAAAAAAGTTAACTCCTTTTAAACCCCAAACGCGAAATATAAATGACTAAAGGAAACCGTCGACTTTGTAATTTTTGAAGCATTTTACTTTACTCGCTACATTTAGCACGACTCTAAAATTTGTCTTTATATGTCGATTGTGTTTTTCGAATGTGTTCCACTTACAATTGATTTTTGTCAAATTCTATGTCAATTACAGTTTTTCTGTTTTAGTTAAACTTTTCCTTTTTCGCACCCTCTATTTCTTAGCATTAAACATTTTTATTTCAAAAAACATAAAAGGTGCCTTTGATTTTTCAGGAAGATTTATTGCTTTGTGAAAGCAAATTCTAAAAGCATCGCAAATGTTTCATTTTAATTGCAGTTTTATTATATTTGACGATTGTTAAGAGTGTCACAAAAACTAGCGCTTCGTTTACAATTTCGCTAATCATTTTCTTTGCCAATGAAACTTAATGTCAGTCCCACATAAGAGCCGACCTTCTCTTATAATATATCTTCTTTGAGAATGTAAAAACCAATGCCTTCTTAATGTATTTATTTAACTTACTTTCTTTTGAATCGTACAATAAACGAAACGAAATATAAAATATATCGAATTAAATATTTTATGCAATATTTTATAAGATACGTAAAAAACAAAATATCTAAAATTCAGCATGTTAAATTAAATACTTCAAAGAGATTTTGCTATAGAATCCAAAAATAAAAATTTAAATTATGTATTCAACTCCGAATTTGATTTTAAAAGCGAACGTGGTATTGACGTGGATATTTTTCAGCGAAAGGCCTTTATTAATTAATAATATCACAATTGCAATAGTTTATTATGTTTTAATTAAATTTAACCCAAAAGTTTTAGAGAACGTGCTTGGTTTCAGCCACTAATCTAAGTTATCTCAAGTTTCAACTAACATATTATTGTGTTTTACCAAAAGCTTAAGGTGTATTGTGGGACTCTATTAGAAAACTCTTCTAGTGCTAGTTTGATTAACAATAGAGTGATCTTGAAAGCAGTGTAGCTATATATAATTTTCGTGCTATTTTAAAAAAATTTTCACGTCACTAGTTAAATATATTAGAAAGGACAGAAGCATAAAAGGTTTTATAATTACAGTTGCTTTTAATCCAATTTCTACATGCATGGGGATTACCACGTACGTTGCTTGGAAAATCTAGTCAACAAATTTAACATTTAAAGCTACTCATACAATTTATTTTATAAAAAAAAATTACATTTTTTTTTGTTTAATTAATGTACACTGCAGATTAAATAATGTTGAATTACATCCACATTATTTTCGGAGACATTTCTAAATTTGTCATGTAGTACAATTAGCTATAACTAACGAATTTTAATTGGAGATTAAGTTAGAACAAATTTGCTAAATCTACTAAAAATAAATTACCGTGCCCTGTATAATAATTTGCTTATGAGTATAAAATTGCCAACATCCTTAAATAGAGGGTAAAAATTGGGGAATTAAATTCTATTTTCAGTCACTTCCATAATATTATCTTTGAATTTCCTCGTCAGCCTACTATATATTATTATATTTCGAATTTCTGCTAAAATTTTGTAAACATGGCAGATAAAATAAATTATAATATGCCAAATGCATGTACATAACATTCATATATCTTGTACTGACGTCTTGGAATGCCGTAACCCTTATATAATTAATTCAGCGAGCCAACTATAATTTTTAATTAATTTTATAATTGACGGAGTTTTAGTTTCTGTACGTCGCCGAAAAGTTTATGCAAAAGAAACAGCTTAATTAATAGCTCAGCTTGGAATAACAGTTTTTTCAATATGTTCTTTTATTAAACTGTAAACTTGTAATATTTTTGTACTCTCTTGATTATATTATTGCCTCGAGTTAGGAAGCACGTAATTTTTTAATTAAAAATAATTAACTATACTTCTGTATAATTTTCTAAAATGTAGTAAACTACCAGTACAAATTTTGATGCCTAGCTTTTGCTTTAATTTGTTTTAAGTTCATCGCCCACTTCAAATATTCATAAATTTTATAATTCAAATACATAATATGTAAAATTGGCTTGATAAGAAAAGATTCATTTCGAGTCCTAATGAAACAATATTCTATTTTTGATATATTAAAATAAGGAAAGGAAGATTGAAAGACGAAACAGAGACAGAATAATTTGAATTGCTTGTAATATAGCATGCAAAAGGATTTGAAACAAACCCCATACCTGCTGATTCTTTACATTTAAAAAAATGCAGCTACAGTTTTTTTGCATGAATTAGCTATCTTATACTGTATCGTACAGCCACATATTACTAAAAGTGAACCAATCACACAACTAAGTTATTATTTTAGTTGTTTTATTGTTTACTATTCATCAAAGCAGACTTTACAATAAATTTTTCTAACAATGGTTTTACAATTTTTAAAATAGAATTTTAATACAAATAGCTAATCTGACTCCCCATTAACGTAGTTTTTACAATTATTGACAATAACATTTTTAGTTTTGGTAAAGAATAAAATGCAGTTGAAAGAATGCATTTAGCTCATTTCATCCAAAATTGAAAAAAAAATTAATTTGCAGTTTTGAAAAAACTTAATATTAATTTGTTTAAAAAGACCCTAAAGTATTATTTTAATATTTTGTTATTATTTAATTAAAAATATGTTTTATATATATGTAAATAATTTAAATTAAATAAAAAACGATTTTATTGAAACATTTTAACTTTTAATCTAAAACTGATTACTTATGGGTTTTTAAATGGGTCACACATAGAAATTTCCTGCTTCTTTACGACTCTGCATATTCAATAGACGCCAAGATATTTACTACGTTGTTATTTAATATAAAAACTTATTAATTGAAATTTTTGAATATTAACTAAAAGCATTAGGTATTTAGTTTAAAGTCTTAAATTTTTAAATAAAACTAGACAATTCTTGAAGTGAAACTATATATTTGAAGGTAAAATGTTTTTGAACGAAAATCATTATTCTTTGCCTATTATGTAGAATTCATAAGAACTCTTGAATGAAAATAACTCATTTTGAAACAAAACTTTTTTTATCGGTGTAGAATTACATTTTATTTCCCATCAAAAGTTTATATTTGTGAACCTTACAGATATTTTTTTTGCACTTGGCTTGTTTAATTAGCCGAGCAATTTTGCGGTGCTTGTGGAACAAATAAATACTTTATAATTAAATTTTCAGATCTTAACGATTATTAGTATGTAAATATGTACGTAGCTAAAGGTGATAGTAATGATAGTAAACATAGGCTGTGCTAAAGTGGTTTTGCGAGAATATAATAACAAAATAGGTTAAACAATAATTATATAAATTAATAATGTAATTTTTTTACCCCTTCAATATTAGTATACTAGATATCATCGGACTAAAGAAACTGTTATTTACTTAACGAAATAAATTTAATATACAAAATTAAAATAACATACAAAATTTAATTTGTTTTTTATTCACTTAGAATTTGTTTTAATATATTTTGTTAAATATTTAAATTAATAAACATCTGACGATAGCATAATACTGTTGCTGAATACATACGTATAAAAAATTCGGTTTACTGTTCATTTAACTTGATTATTTGAAAAAATCTGATCCGATCATCCACATGATTATTATAAAAAAATTCAAGTTTAAAAAAATATGTTTTAATTTATTTTTATATTGATCGTAATATAATAGCGATTTTTCATTGATTAGATTAAAAATCTAAATAAACCTGTTGTTTTTCAAAAAAATTAGTAATATTCAGAATATTTTTAAGGACAAAAATCCTGACGCTTTTATATTTGGTATAGAAGTGATAATGCGATGAAATCTGTAAAACACATATTTGTCTTTCAAGAAATCTTAAAACGAATTTGAACGAAATAATTGCGGTTTACTCTGAATAATGGATGATGGAAAATTAAAGAAAACATTAGAAAGAATAATTAATGTTTTCTAACGTTCAAGGCATAGATTAAGGATGACGACGGTGCCAATTGCTTTTTCATACTTTTTCATAACTTTTTCATAAAAAGTAATTTGTACCCACGTGTCATGACAATGTTTTCTGAAAGAACATGCAAACTTAAATTAACTATTTGCCGTAAAACAGTCTGCAATATGGTTCTTCACTTCAAAGAACAAAAAAAAATTTACATACCTCCAGCACAATAAAATTTTTGTTTTATCTATTTTGTATAAAATTCTCTTATAATTAATTTGTATTTCTATGCTATGTTTATTTTAAAAGTTTGACTACTTAAATTGTTAATCCTAGCATTAGTTCAGAAATTGAAAATTCTTGACGTAAATAAATAATGCAACCTCCATACACAGTTTTTGATAATTTATTTCGTATCTATCAACTCGATGTTCAGGTGGGAAAACAATCTCAGACATTTTGAGTTACCAACTCTACTCTTTTCATTTATAATTTATCGTTCCGAATATTTGCCATTTCGTTCTGTTGTGATATAAATAATTGTTTTTCTAATTCGTTAGTTTCTGGAGGGGTATACGTATAGTATATAATATCTTTATTTGTAACTATTTTTTCTCCATCTTGTATGTGTGTCTTTTTGCAAATATGTTAGTCTTGCGGTTTCTTTTTTGTTAAATGGTCTACGATTTAGATAGTTGTGATTTACAATTTGCTCTTTCCCCTCGTTACGGTCATCTTATCATGTCATGAATTCATCTTAGCTATTATGAAGGGGTCCTTCGTAAATTGAGATATTACAGTAATTCGTTTGCGATTGTATAATACGAATGCAAATGACTGTGAATACAAGAGCACCGATTGTTTCCTTAAATATGTGCTGCCGGCGACTGGACGAATATTGTATAATTCCAGAATATGATAAATAATATTATCAGAAGTATAAAATTGCATTAAATCAAAATAAATGGAAGAGATAAATCGTATTACTTTGTGATATTACTTTTTAACACAACGAAAAAGTATTTCGGCTACCCCATTTTCTCTGTTATACTAAGGTAAATTTTTTACTTAAAAATATAATATTTATTTTCTAATTAGCACTAAGTTAAATAAATCTTAAAACCAGTTTTTCTCAAGAATAATTAAGGCAAATAAATTTGGAATAAGATTAAAATAGCTGAAAGAAATTTTCCAGATATTTGAAAAGGAAACAGTCAGTTAAAGCTCAGTCACGCAAAGTGCCATATTGCCTGCAGTATTAAGGAATTTTTTACTTGCGAATAATTTTTAATGAAAACAATTCAATTTTATGTTAAAGCAACACGTCGTAGGTGAGTAAAATTCGTTTGCATGAGGAACCTATAATAGGAAAAATACCTTCATAATTCCCAGGCTTACGCTCCATTATAATTGAAGTCGTATGCTACACGCTCGGCTCATTGATGAAATCTCGTTTTATTGCCGTAGCATAATATCGACAACTTGATCGTTCATTTAATGAGTTCGACCATGCATTCTAATTACTAATTTAGTCATATGGTGATATTTCATTATAAACATTGTAGTTTTCGTGTAAACGAAGCAGACGATTTTAACGAAAAATTAATCTCAGTCGAGTTACAAAATTAATTTATTCTTGCAGAAACTTCATTAAAATTTTTAGTAGTAATATACCAAGTTTTAGTGTTTGTTTCTCGATAACGTCTCGAGTCAAAATTGTGACCAAGCTCAGCCCTTTATTAGGACCAGTATTAATTTTTGCTGCTTTAATAATTAGATTTGTTTATTAAACATTCGTACTTACAAAATCTAAGCAAACAATTCGACTTCGCATTTTGAGCCTATGGTAGTAAAAGTATTTGAGTATTTTAAATTGTCGGTGCGATATTCAAAGATTTGAAATTATGGCTACTTTTCCGTCACATGAAATGTTTTATATTGAAACTACCAACCTAGTATATAATATTTTTGTAAATTTGAACATTTATGCTGTGGAACAAACATTAAAAATTTATTACACCTAAAATACCTACATAAACCAAGGTAAACCTACCTAAAGTGTGTTTTTCACATCCGCCCAAATAAAAACATTTATATCTTATAATTCAGTAACGGTTTTATAAAGGTCAATATTTAACAACAAAGTAATCAATAGCAGTTGATTGTGTAGATATTATGTAAATTCTATTTTGAAATATAATGAAAACTGCAATATTTACATAAATTTTTTTCTTTTAAGTAAAAAATCAGTTTTGGTTATGGCAGTAATAGGTTGTTGGTGAAATGTTGGAAATTTTCCTTAAACAAGCTTTTCTAATTCGTAAACAATGATAAGAAACACATTTAGACATACTTAAGGGATTTTGCTCATTTATTTTATGGTCGTTTATTTTCCATCGTCCATTTACCGATACAAGATTATCCGGAACATTAATGGACGCATTGAAGAACAGATATTGTACGTACTTCTATGCAACATTAAATTTCTTACCATTTGGTCGATAGTTCAAATGTACCAAAGTAGGTCACGTGTAAAAGCATTTCTATACGAAAACTATGTAACTGAGAAAAGCGTTGTCGTTTTAAATATATTGCAGTTTAACTTGGAAATTTAACTTGAAACTATTACAATATGCTGTTTCAAACACTCATTTAAATTATGTGAAATGAATTAACTTGAAAGTCTTAATAGTATTCTCCTTATGACTGTCTATAAACTGCTTTGTAATTTAAACACCAAGTTTCAAAATAATGTACCTATCTGTGCTTTAATACATTCGTATCTAAGTTTTCAAACTAAGGATTAAAGTTCAATATTAATAAAATTAAATAAATATTTCTTTACTTGGCTAAATTAAAGATGAAACGGATTTTAAAACGAATTAATCGCTTAAAGTAATTAATATTTTTTGTCGATAGATAAATAAACATTAAAAATGAAAATTGGACGATTTATTACATTTTTAAATAAATTACCTAGACATGAGAGGCGTGAAAATAAATTCTCAATTTCAGGATTGTGCATCGCGCGAAGACATGATATACTGGATACTTTTCAGCGTCATTTGATTTAACTCTTGTTGCATGTAACTAAAAATTAAATAAAACCTGCCGTTTAAATTTTATCTATCTCTCTATACAATTTTATGCAATATTAATGTGCTTTCATCCAAAAAGACAAGTCACTTGTTTCCGGTTTTGTGCATTGGTCCATATAAATTGTTACAAACTGAATTGACGAAGAATTCCATGTGAATTTCAATGAAATAAGCTATTCGACAAGCTGAGTGGTGTAAAGAGCAGCCTTGATATTTGTTATATTGAACAAAATTGCTTCTGTAATATCGAATGAAAAATAAGGCGCATTGGCAAGTTAGTCTGTAAAATTTGTATGTTATTGAATTTTTGCAGTCTACAGACATGCAAAATTTCACTTATTGTCACACTTCGAACATATTATTCCTTTAATAGATTTGTGAACCTCACTTACATATAAAATAGATTTATTAAGATTTTATATAAAAGAAAATTAACATAATATTGGAAAAAATGTGACGGAAGTCAAACCAAACAAAAATTCTTGTATTCCTATGAAGTGCCAGCCACACGTAAAATTATAAGCTGAATAAATCATGAATCTTGGAAAATTATATTATGCTAAAATATAAGCTGTTGTTCTTCACGACTTGATAATCCATATTCTGAATTAGCATGATCGCAATAAATATTGATCGTATGAAAATTATTAGTGGAAGTGAGAACATAAAGCTTGTACTGGTATTTCTTCGGGCTTTCAATAATAATTAATTTCGATTACTAATATAAATTAATTTCTAATTTGTGTAAAGAAAACTTAATATAAATTATATTTATACTCAATTAACTCACCTAGAGGGTTATACCTATAATGTATAGCTATATTAAAATTATCTCTCTGTACAAAACAATATATAGAATGTCGACAGTTTTCTCTCATTTACCGAGGTGTCCGAACTTTAAAATTCGACTATAACCAAAACCAAAAAAGATGGAATATACAAAAGCATTTACTTCAATTATTATTATTCTGCTGCTATAATGAAATTAATATGTAAATTTAATTTCTTTATGCAATTAAAAACTAATATTATGTAGTTTATAAGCACACTTGGTCTCTTAATCGATTCCATTTGCAACTACATACAATGACGCTATTAAAATTAATTGTATTTACGAGTAATAATACAATTATAATTCTAAAACTTAAGGTGAAAGTTATTAATGATGGAAATCTGCCAACTCAAAGTGGCCACTTAACTACAACGACAATACAAAAATTTTTAGTTTATGTCGTTTCCCAAATTGGCAATCTTGAAACCTGGTTCTTACGTGACAAATAACTGAAGCAAGCTTCATCAATACGTTTATACATTACCACAACATAATTTAGCTCTTTGTGCTATAAGTTTCAGAGTTAGAGTTTGCTGCTTTATAATTATTGTTGTTTGAACAATTTTTGTGGCTGTTATAAACTACGAGACGTTCTAATAGTAATAATTTTAATATGTACGTTAACATCAACGTAGTGAAATAGATTTCAGTTAATGAGAATTTATAGATGAGCAGTGTTTAAGAGTCATTCATATCTTCTTCCCTATGAACATTTTCAACACCTCGATGATTTGCCATTGCCTCTGTATCAAATGTATTGTTCAATGTCTTTCTCTGTACAATATTACATGTGGAAGAGGTTTTGCTATAAAACATGAATCTATTGATTATTTAAGATATTGTGTTTACTGTTTATTCTTATTTAATATTATTATTATTATTGCAGAATAAAAACTCTTGATCTATTTCACTTAAAATTGAATTAGGTACAAATTAAGTTATTGCAAAATCCCTAAGAAAACATTTTCCATCTGCGGAAAAACATTGTGATCGCCAGTTGTTTGAAATGGAGAAAGGGAGATTAAGAAAACGTGCATTTAATTTGCTAGCAATATAAAATAAAGTAAAACGTTCAGATAACAACATCTTATTAACAATGCCTCAATTTGCATAAAAGATTTTTAACATCCAACACATTATTTTATTTTAATCAGGTTTTCTTTAGGTGCCTTGACGGATTTACGAAATTGTATTTACGTGAAAGTTCTAACAACTAAGATTTACGATTTTCTTGCTATTTTCGCAATCGCATTTCGTGCGTTTCTTTTTTATTACACCTACAAAATACAACAAATTTAATATAATTTTTTGCAAGTTTTTAAATAAAAATTGACCTGTAATTTTTTAGTTCATCAAACTTCGCAGTCGAGGAAAGCGGTTTTATTGGTTACGATATTTTTAGCTACAAATTCCTCAGAGAACGTACCGTCTCAAAAAATATGCATATCAGCACAGTTAAATGAAATTTTGCGTCCTATTTACTTTACTGAAAGGAGAAATATGTAGTTGATAATGATGACATCAGTGCTGGATTCGCATTCATAACCTTTCATTTAATGACAGCATTTTTTAAAATTTTATCCTCAATTTTTTGTTCACTAAATACGAACTGTAACCCTGGAATACAAGCATATGGATTCTTTTCACCCAGACTGGACCACATTCGCATCTATAATGGCGTTCTTCCAAAAGTCCACTATTTCTTTTACATTGATCTGTTTTATTTTTGAGAATTACATTTTCACTAATGCAAGTACTTTCAATTTACTAAGAACCTACCAGTTTTGTTGTTCATACAAATAGTTAATCTTTTAACATGAGATTACGTAACGAATTAAGTTAGCACAGTTTTGTACAGCATCATAAATTTAAGATCTAATGTGTTTTTAAAAGCACGTATACAAGAAAACTGTAGCAACTTAGTAACTTTATTGCTGATAGCGCGTTAAAATGTGAATAACGACAAACAAAATTTTTTAAATAAAAACAATTTATTCTTAAATTGTACAAAATTTGTCTCAACTTTCAAAAATATAGTGTTTGGGTACAACATTGCAGCGAGCAGATGTTATTAAGTTTTACTTGGTAAAATTGCACACTGTTAAAGATTAATATGTTGTTATTAATCTTGGGCAGTTATTAATCGATTTGCAGTGAATTGTAGAAATAATATATAAAAATGAGTTATTGTGCAAAATCTCCCAGGACAAATATAAATAGGTACATCGGAAATCCACAACGAAATTTACTTGGTTTAAAGTAAATCTACCTAAAACTTTAACTTTTTACGAATCATTTCATTTTTTTATAGCTGCAAAACTAACTTTTCATGAAAAAACGGACTGATCGATTGCCGGTAGAAGGAAAGAAATAAAAATTAAGAGTTTGGGTTGGATATAGATTGATGTTTCGTCCAAATGGTCGGACAACACTATGTGATATAGATAGACGATTCCACACCAGAGGTTTAAAGACAGTTTAACGCGAGTTTAAGTTTGTTTAGACATCGTTTTGTTAGAAACTGTAAACCTGTTCGTTGACAAAACAGCTTAAAAGTTAAAAGTTTGATAACATTTTTATTGGATAAATATCTAAGCTCCTAATAAATGTTCTTTCACAGAGAATACGCTTTTTAAATTAAAGTTTTATCATAATTCACTTTTACATTATATTATGTTCCGAACAAGGCATAATTTTACAAAAGAGTCTTCAAATGTTTTAGATAAGATTAAATGTAAAAAGAAAAATCAGCGTTTCAACGGGTTTTGTTCTTAAATCCAATAAATTAGAAATTTTTCTCCAATTTCTAATTCTTTTTGCCAATAGAAATATTGAAGCTTTTCAAACAGATTTCTGTACGATTGTAGACTGTGATGGTGGGGCACAATAGTCCAAGATAAATTTAAACCGCCCGCCATTGTGCCGAAAAACTGCTGAATTTAATTTTTTCATGAATGCAGGCTTTCTGTGTAGTAACATATTGTTAATTATCAAATTATATCATTCAATGTAAAGTTTCTGAGCCTTAGTTGCTTTCACTTTTGAGTTGGTTATTAAGTCACACACTTCTATATGAAGTAGGTTGAAGCTTAATGTTTACTTGAAATTTTGTTGAGTTGGGTGCTTTTAATGAAAGTTTTGTAAAACTTTCAAATAACTATAATGAAGCTTCTAGTCTGGTAGAAGGCATCGTATGTATAACATTTTGAAACCATATTTTCAACTATATATGCAAGGATCCTTCCTAGAGCAGCGGTCTCTCGAGGTTATACGGCGACAACATAAACCCCCTTACTTGTGACGTAATTTGTATTTTATATGAGCTCTTTACTAGGTAATAAATGTCTTCATATTATAGTCGTTAAGAGTACAAACCTTCTATTAAATAAAATATATTTCAGCCTTTTATGCTTTTGCATTCTCACTTTTATTAAGCTCACTCTATAAAATATAGAGCAGTAAAATTAAAATTTTAAATTGGGACAACATAAACCCGAGTTTGAATTATTTTTGAGTGAGTAAACCAAAGTTTTAATTAGCTGATACAAAAATTTCTGAATTACTTTTAAATAATTAAATGTTGGTAGTTTCAAATTCAATAAAATTTCTATTGTTACATAATTTACACAAGAATCATTTTAATAATTTAAAAAAATACGAAAGAAAATCTTTACACTTTGCCACGATAATAAACGAGGGTGCCGAATTGATTTAAAAAGCGCTTAGTACTTGGTATAATGAAAGATGAGAGTTAATTATAAAACATAAATTAATTTTTATACTACAAAATAAAATTTTGATTTCGGTTTTTTATTTTCGAGGCAGTAAATATTTTGTTTCGAATTTAAACAACATTTTTTTTATTTTATTTGAGACATGTCAGTACCACTAATATTTTTCCACTAACTGCACGATAACAAATCGTTATATATTATTTTGATGAACATCATATTTACTTCATTGAATTGCCAGTACTACTGCTTTCAATTAAAAGGCATCTGGCCTTGGCGTTTGTGAAAAGCTTTTGTTTGTAATTTCCAACCTACGAGATTTTCCTATGTCTGACTGAAATGTACAATACATTTATGAATTATATTTATAATTAATTTTATCTTCCTAATACATACATTATACATATTGTCGAGCTTTGAGCCATATTGAGGCTACTACCATTTAATGTTTGCGAAATTTTGTTATAAAACAATTCGATTAATTTAATTTAAGTACTACGCTAATCTCATTTGTGTAATATGGGTGTATTTGTATGCAAATATACAATCTATAATAATTTATTCTGGCTTTTGGGATCTTCTCTATATCTAAGATTGGGATAGAAATAAGCTATGTTGCAAAAACAAAACAACTGACTAATAATAAACAAAAACTAATTTACTAACTAAATTTTGCAATTTCCCTATATTAAACCTTAATATTATATTAATAGAAACGCACTGGTTACAAATTTGCGGTAAAGTTAAGATAAGAATAATCAGCATTGCCTGTTTGAAGGGAATATGTTAAATTACCAATTTGAAACATATTGAGATAGTTGAGGTTTGGGGTATAGTTTGAAGTAACTTGTTAGTAATGGTTTTGACCTCTGAGACAGATAATTTGTGTTTGCGTGGGAATTCCGAAGAGCAAACTATACGAAATTAAAAATGGCCTGTTACAAATTACAGTTGTGTCAAATTTTGCAGAAAGTCAAACATAAAACTTAAAAATACACATATAACTTGGAGAATTTTAAATTTAGTTTACAAGGGGAACATCAGTACAAAAGTTTTCAAATTTTTATGAAATTGCTTTACATTTGGAAATGTTTTGTATTGCTTATGAATAAATAAATAAATTTGAAACATACGTAAAAACTTTGTAAGCATTAATTTTTAAAACCAATAATTCTTAACTGAATAAATTGAACATGACGAGAAAATCTCAGTAAATATCTATTAATCGTAATTTTATACAAATCCGATATCGTTCACCATCTGATATTTAAATTGGAAGATAGCTTTAAGCTGGTATACAGAGACGTGATCTTATTACCTTTAAAAATAGTTGACTAACAAAAATTTTATAAAAAAAACATTGGCATTAAACTGTATTATTCTAAACTTTATAGCAGGAAAAGTCGGATATTTTTTAAATTTCGAACACAAAATGAAGTACAAATAAATGTTTCATTGTTTTATAAAATACACAGGATTTATTCAATTTATTTATTAAGAAATTTTGAATTGTATAGGCAAAATTTCAGATTAAAATTCTATTTGCACGAGAATTATATTTATTCAGTTACGAATAAGCCCAACACAAATTAAAAATATTATCAATTTTTTTTAAATTAAATTTTACAATATACTGCTATGTTATAATACAATAACTTTAATATATACCCTCTGAACGTAGGTTGACACTATCAGAGTACATTCGGACTAGGTACTATTTCTTACGTGTACGCTCATTGTGAACAAGCACTTACGTACATTTTAAACCACTATTATTATATTATTCTGCTCTGCACTTTACCAAGGACAACACCAAAAATAATACTCTATTGAGATAATATTTACAATTGTTTTCATAATAATGGAATATTGGAATTGACGTGTTCATACATTTTACTTTTTAATGTTTATCAAACAATTTTGCCACCTTGTTTGTTTTCGGGTCACTCTACGCTGAACTTTTCATATTATATATATTTTCGTTATACAATTAGATTAATTTTGTACTAACGCTAACAAATTTTTTACATTTACATGTAATTAAATCTTAACACTTGATAATGTCCAATTACGAGTAATAATTTTAAAGGGAACTTGCAAAAGTGCTCATCAGAAAGCACAATAGTGTGAAGTTGGGAAATCAATTCGTCAGGAAATAAATAATAATAATGGGTCCAATAAACCCAATATTATACCAAACGTACTGATATGCAAAGTGATTTAATTGAATCGGCGAACCGAGAACTTCAAATCGGAAACAACCTTAAAGTTGTCTTGCTTTTGTTAAGGAATATGAGCAAAATTCAGTTCGAAAATTTTTTTGTAGATTAACTCTTCAGAACATTGATTTCCCTACCATAATACCGGTTGTTTGCTTCATAAGAACACCATTTACATTTTTAAGATTACTCACAATATTATTTAAACAGTTTGTATAAAATATGAAATATGATAAGACGTGGATAGGAATGAGCCATTGTCAAAAGACCAATAGCAATTTAGAAAAGTTCAGATAAAAGAAAACTCGCTGACTGGTCTCGACAAGGTACCGTGACATCTATACATATAAATTGCTGGCTTAGTAGCTAGTTGAATAAAATCCGAAGGACAACTCGGTTTAAATTAAATTTAATTTCCATGTTAACAAATGCAATTGTTTCATAGAACAATATCGAACGAGATTGGTGAAATCAATTAAAAGAGAGCTTGTTTAAATGCACACAATACTCGAAACTAGCTCTTATTATGTTTGAAAATCGGAACTAACTACCTACAGTCAAAATCAGACCTAACCTAAACTTACGAAGAGTAGGACAAGTAGGTTCTCCAATTACAACAAATTGATCGTTACCGCAATTAAATATTAGAGTTGGTATTCTAAATGTATACTCTTTGCCAATACACATAAACTAAAGGATATCAGTAGAGAGCTCTTTCAAATATTTGGTGAACGGCCAAAATCTATAATTTGTTGTGTAATTGATACAAGTTCTATAAAATCATTATTATCACTACTTTATAAGAATCCTATTAATTTTATATAATCCTAAACCAAACTGAAGCCATAACTTCGCCAGGATTAGCAAGAATAATAATCTGAAACTTAATAGCGGGTATTCGGTGAACCAATTTACCACATGCGAACTGAAATTTGTTTGGGTTTATAAAATCCTTATGAGTTTTAGTTATTTGTACGCTAGAATATTGTTGCTTTTATTTTATTCAATGTGCACAGCATGTATTATCTTTATCTTTTATCAATATGTAATTTTAATAAAAAGGAAAGATAAAACGTATGCTCTCGCAAATTGTTCCACACTAAAGCTGTAAATGTTGTCTAATATATTTTTGTGGATTTGAAAATTGTCGATAAATTTAAAAGATGTAATTTCGTATTTTTGATTATTTCGCCCACTTTGTTTAGGTCATATTTACACTTTAAAATTGTTATTAATACATTTTTCTTGTATATTTTTCATTATCTAAAGAAAATAATAAATAAAATTTGTATTCAGCTTGTATACCTTTTATAGAAACTTTCTATTCTTACGTTTTGCAATGGTCTAACCGAATCCGAATTGAAAACCTCCTATATAAACCTCAAAGTAGTTCTCTCTTTTTCTCTCCAGGGCAGCTATAGAAACTGGCAAACTTACTCAAACTTGGAAACTATACACACTTTCTGAATGAATGAAGTTATATGCTGAACTCAGGTGTACCCGGAATTTTTAAAGCTTAAAACTAAAACAATTTATTTTCTATGAGATACATTTAAAAATCCAGCGGTTGTAAGCTCAATTTCTATTTTATATTTTATAAGCTTAAAATTATTAAACCAATTGCAAATGATCTTGGGTTAATAATGGATTATTTTGCAGAAATATAAAATCTTATCTCTGAACTAAATGGGCATTATTTGCAATTATTGAAATTCATTGCCTTCATTAAGCTTAAATCGTTTAAATTTAATGTAGTTTACCTATAAATAGAATTAAGAAATATCAATTTTTTAAATGTATATTGTGAAGAGTGGAAATGTGAGCAGTATCATATTTTTGTACTAGAGAATTTTTTAAATTTTAAATTACGAATAATTCTAAGTCAAATACACAGAAAATCGTATAATGTATAAAATAAACACAATTTTTTTCAATTATTTACAAGTTTAAATAACATTCATTAAAATTATCTCTCCATTAATTTATTTTGTTTGAATAGTATTTTTAAATTCCAATTAAAAATGTTCGCATCGATACAAAGTAATAAAGTAATGCTCGATTATAATAAAAGATCTTTGCAATGGTTAACCTAAATATTAAGAATATCGAGGATTTAGAGCAACGTCGCATTTTCTGTATTATGTAAGTTTCTTATTATTGAACTATTTAATTTATGAATATTTCCCCATCAAATAAATATGAAGTAACAATAATATCTTGGGACAAAATGAGTTTTTTATCGAAAAATTATGTTTTAATATTATATATTCTATCGAATATTCTATTTAAATAATCAATTTTATGTTAAAATCTAACTGACTTATAACAACTCATAATATATTTAGTTTAATATGCTTTGATATTTTAATTTCAAATTAAATTTAAATACATCAATATTTTGAATTTCGGGATTTTAAACTAAAATAATTTATAGAAACTTAAGAGGCTAAAGCAATGGGGAAGTGAAATTTTAAGTGCGCATCTTAAACTAAAGTAGTTCTTAAGTATTAATAAGTGTTTTAGTATTATACTATGCTTTATAAGTTTGATATAATCTTTGCCTATAGTTTGGCATATTTCCAATCTGTAAATCAGTTAATCCCAAGTGCACTCTAAAGCCTGAGTCACAATGGCGATATTATCATAAACTTTAAACAAATAAACAAATATTAACAATAATCGATTAAGATGTTTCACAAGTTTGAGTAAGTTAGTTAGTAAAGGTCTAAAATATCACAAGCACTGAGGGGTTGGATTACCAAATTGAGAAGATATTCAAGGGGGATTTATGTCATGATACTTTGCCATAAAAACAAAACAAAAACATTTGTATAATATAATTATTATATCGTAGACACTTCTCGAGTAAGCATTATTAATAAAACTTCTTTTTTGCAGTTATCTTCACTGTGCGACGTGTCCTATTAAGATCCTTACATAGAAGGTAAGTTTATAATTTAATGGTAGAAGAATAAAAAAACATTTATATCCGATGTCAAAACTTAAATTTTAATAACGACTCATTCGCCGCTTTAATTTAAAGTTATAGCAGATAATATAATTTATCTGAACAAAGACTGTGCATTAAATGTATTCACAAAAGGTATAACACGGTAGGATTCGAGAATTTCAGTCAAGAATTACAAAAACGACTGTCATAAAGCTACCTATAAGCGCAAAGCACACATATTAGATAGAGGAATAATTTAAAGTTGACACTGACCTACCTGCTTTTTTGATGTTATATTAGTTGAGAGCATTCAATTATAGGGATTTATCTTGTCACTACATTATCTTTCAATAACGGTACCAGCTGCAATATTAAATTTGGTTGAACCAAAATATACCACACTGAGAAAACTTCTAGGTTATTCATTATATTATAGCAGCATTTCATAAAAGAAGTTACCTGATAACATTAAGACGTCTCTGGCTATCATGCTACATTTTCCAGTGAAACGTCTCGTCTCATAATTTAGCAATTTTACTATCTGCTATTTAAACCAAATTTCACGCTATGATAATTTTATTTAATTTTGGTAGTTTAAATTTAATGCCCTATTTAGAATTGCAATATTTGCTAGTTTTAAACATAGCGTTAATTAACTGAATAATATTATATATAATTACTCTTCAGTAAAGTAATTCAAATTTTTTTATCTTTTTATGACACACCCTGAGTATTATTTTGTGCAATTAGAAGATACTGCAATTGTAATATTAATTTAAATTGGCGCTTAGAGGAATATTATTGCAATAACCTCAAAACCGGGCATGCAATAAGAGTAAGAGTAAGATTTATGTTTTTGATTGTTGAGAGTGCTACCTCTATCACAGCTTCGTAGTAAGCTTACGACGTGTATTGTGAAGGATGTATTTATCTTTAATATATACAAAACGGAGCCTTTGCTGTTATTTGGATTAACAAATAATATAATGTATTACATTTTCATGATTGAATCTTAAGTGGTTGTCAATATTTATTATTATGTTCTGACGATTTTAATAAAAAGCAAATTATTTGGTTTTCAAACTTTGCTATGAAATATTATTACTATGAACCGTACATACAGTCATATATCGTACTCGAAGATATGAAGTGCGTTTGGCACATGTCAAAATTTTGAACTAAAGCCATTAATCGCGTCAAGCAACTTTAATAACATTGCGATTCTTAGATATGATTCTCTGATAAATTGGAGAGAAACAAAATTAGATCGCTTTGTTTCCTATTTAAGAAAGGTCGATACAGCGCAAAAAATTTCTTTCTTTTTCGGTTATCAGACAAACTTCAAGATGTACATGATAGTTTTTGTTAAAAAATGTTAAAAATTCATTAAATTAAAAAAAAAAATTAAATTTACCTTATCTTGATATAATAATTTCATTATAAACCTGATGATACACAGATATATGACGAAACATCAATTAAATCATTTGTTTTTTTATCTAAGAACATATTGCCCGCAAGGCAATGGTTTTCAATTTATTGTCTTGATCATTTGGTTAAGTTACTTTTGATAATTTTATTATTAGTTTATTAATGAATAAATTTTAAATTAGCAATGTCACGTATCAAAAATATTTGCTGAAAATAGGTATTTGAATCGGCTACCAAATAGAATTTACAACTGTATGTGTACAAACTCGTTTAATGTAATCCATTAATCGATAAATTGCATTCAAACTTACCAATCTATGCTGCAAAGCAACAAAAAAAAAATTATTGGGAACTATTCATGTAGTTGTTGCAAGTAATTCTCGCATTTGAAACCTTGTTTGTCTATAATTTTTATACCATAACTACTGCTAAAACTGTACTACTAAGCACAAACTTAAAATGAAATTACTCAATCGTCAAACAAAATTTTAAGAAAACGTAAGGAAAGAATAAAAGCATGGTTACATTCATTTTTTCGTTTTGATTTGCGTCCAACTGTTAAAAGCTAAAAAGAACCGCAATACACTTCATTGAGAATTTGACTCACAGTATTATTTGACTTTTTGAAAATTTCATTCTCTGTAACCCATGCTGAGAGGCACAGTACGATTTCTACCAACTAAAATATTTTTCCACAAAAAATGTTGTTTCTGACTGGATATTAATTTCCGTACAGTGATCAAAACGATGTGCATTTGGGTGAGAGTTGGTTTTCATTGTCGGATTTTGCATGTAATCATGGGTAATGAATTTATTTAATTTTTGGGTTCAGTAGTGAACGAACAGATTATTGAATCGGGATATGCAGTTGAAATAATTGGCGATTAATTACTCAAAATAGCAACATAATAATGTCAAAAGAGATTTAGACTTGAAAACAGAATATTACATTAAATAATCAGGTATAAAATAATATATTGCATATTCGAAAAAGAAATTAAAAAATTATTAATTAACCACGCATATTATGTTATTTAAACCCACATCAGCAATGAGAAAAAACAAAATAAAAATTATATTTCAGTTTTCTGTGAGTTAATGTTATTTCTATTATATTAACTGTGCTGGATATTTTCTAAAGAAACTTACGAGAGTTACGTACATAGCTATGCATCTCTTGCATAAGGTAATAACAGGTCAAGTTTAATCATGGATATACAATATTTTGCTTAGTTAAGAATAAAAACATTATGTAGTATTGTAAAATTAACTTTAGTCTTGTATTTTTACTCATGTAGTTACAACTTCATTTTAAAATTATATGTACTCCAACAAATTGTAGTGTTGTAAAATAAATGCATTTTTTTTGTTAACTAAGCCTATGACTTATTTAACTGGCGCAGTCGTTTGGATACAAAAAGGGCACTAGTTTCCAAAAAGCTAAGTGCTACTTGACTTTCAAGTCTTAATTTTGTAATTTGAAAAATTACCACGCCCAAGGAGAAGAGAATCAAAACAAAGGAACAAAAATCGTCCCGAGTTTCCTGTGAATCAACTCCATTCACCTGTAACCGCTCTGCTGAATCTTTGTGTGGAACAAAAATCGTCCCGGATCGCATCGCTGGTTTCAGTTTCGTCTATCGAAGACACCAGTCCATTGAGTGACATCATACTTCAAAGAATATGAAGATAGAGTAAGAAAATTTATAACTATTAAAGTGAATAATTTGCAAAAGTGAAATAATTAATTAAAAAAAATACTAATCTAGATTTAATAAAAGCATTTAATTACTCAAAGAATCCAAACCAACTTAATTTCTCAGGAGAAAATAAGTTATTGAATACCTTGGTAATTAATTATTGCATACTTTTTATTATTAAGTTCATATTGGAACGTAGTAAGCGAGAAGTTTGGTGTACGAATAGCGTACTTAATTTCCATTCTGACTAACGTTCCATGAGTAGGAACCCATAGCTTTAAGTCGTTTACTAACATAAAAACAAAATTTTCGCGAGTTTATTTTTAATTAAACATTAACGCTGGATTTACTCAACTCAGATTCAGATTCAGAATCCGCTAGTTTAAACGAACTTGATCCTCATAATCACAATTCACTAGAAATCGACGAGTTGGCCGATCTTTTTAATAATCTTGAAATGGCAAATGAACCAAGTTTATACCCACTTGGATTTCATACCAGTTTACTTAATGAAATCCCAAAGTTCGATGGCGAACCATCCGAATTGTCTGAATACATTAGGGCCTCAGAAGGCATCATAAACCAATTTTGGCAAATTCATCAACCAAATGCTTACATCAACACATTGTTATTGTCAGCAGCCCGCAATAGATTAAAAGGTGCAGCTTTGGAAATTGTAACAGGTCAAACTATTCCCACCTGGAGGGATTTAAAAAATTTATTAATAGAAAACTTTGGTGACCAAAGATCTGAAATCAATTTAAAAATAGAACTATCAAGATTAAAACAAAATTTTAAAGAGAGTCCCGTGGACTTTTATAATCGATGTCGATCTTTATTAGCTATCATCAACTCGAAAATTTCTTTAGGAGACGAGAGTTTAGAAATAAAACAATATAAATTAGATGAAGCAAAAAAGCTAACATTAACGTCATACATTAGTGGCTTAGCAGAACCACTAGGTTCTTTCATTAGAAGTAGATCCCCACAAACCTTAGAAAATGCACTAACTTATGTAAAAAACGAACTTGATGTTCGTCATTTTCAAAATTTAAATTCTAAAGTAAATAATACGCCATTTAAATTAAATACCCACCAAAATACCACACCTCAACAAAAGAAACCTATTCAATATCAACAATTTCCGAACTATCAATTTCAAAATCAATACCAACAATTTCCAAGCCATCAATTTCAAAATTATCAGCCCCAATATTCTATTAAAATTCCACAATTTCGACCCCAAAATAATCAACCACCTCAACAATTTTCTGGATTTCAACAGAAATTTGGAAAACCCGTACAAAATGTTTTTAGACCCCAAAGAAATTTTCAACACAATTTCAAACCAGAACCGATGGAAACATCGACAATAAGAAAACGTCCTGCTACACAACAATTAGGTAGACAAGGTCCGCCACCAAAACCAAATTTCTCATCAAGTAATTTTCGAAATAATAATTACGTTCAGCAATCTAATCAACCTAGAAACTTTATATCACAAGAACTATTTCATCAACAATTTTCTCCAGAAAATTTTGACCAACAAGAAGATTTAGATTATTTTACCGAAACGGAAAACGACGATCATTCTTATTGCTATAACAAAATACACTTTCTGAACAACAAGAAAACCCCGAAAACCAAAATTACCTTTATTGCACTAACGAACCTGAGTCATTAAATGAACTAGAAAACGAAAACTTAAGACAAGACGAAAATTTTTGTTAAAAAGCTTCGGAATCAATTCATTTTCTATCAACCCCTCACCTTCCTTACCTTACATTCTGCTACCCAACTCAGAAAAAAAATTGTTAATAGACACAGGCAGCTCAAAAACTATTTTAAATCCAAAATTTGTTTACGAAAATTTCCCAGAAACCATTTATGAATCACCTTTTGAAATCACTACTAGTCATGGTACAACCCAACATAAATACGTAGCTGATGTCCCTATACTTTCTTTATTTAATGAAGAAGGAAATCACCAAGTATATTTATTTGATTTTCACTCAGCTTATATCGGACTTATAGGCTCCGATTTATTATCGATATTACCTGCAAGCGTAGACTATAAATGGCAACATATACAAACAGAAAAAACAGTTGTCCCGTTTTATTATAATGAAACTTTAAATAAACAGAATATACAAAAACGCAATTACTGTAATTTTCTAAAGCCAGCAAATCGTACTACTATTAGACAATTAACAATAGAGCCTAGATCAGAACGATTCGTTAAATTGCCAGCTGTAGGAAGTAATGGAACTAAGATATCTCCAAAAATTAAATTTTCTCAGGACCTTATTATGCCCTCAGCAATAGTTAAATTGAAAAATAATTATTTTATGACTTCGATTATTAATACTTCAGATAAATCAAAAACTATATCAATAGATCAACCTCTTTACTTGGAAGACTATATCGAACAAGAATCAATACAACTTAATCATCATGATATTGATAATTCAAAATCTGTTAAACAAAAACTTTTGCAAAACCTCAAAGATAATTTAAGATTAAATCACTTAAACTCAGAAGAAAAAGCGTTGCTTACTAATTTATGTTATGATTTTAAAGATATTTTCTATCACCCTGATATACCACTCTCCTCCACTAATTTTACTAAACACCATATACGTACTAAAACAGAAACACCCATTTTTACTAAAACCTATAGATATCCCCATTGTCACCGAGAAGAAGTTAGAACTCAAATCAACAAAATGTTAAGAGATGATATAATCGAACATTCAGAAAGCCCTTATAATTTCCCAATTTGGATAGTACCCAAGAAATTGGACGCTTCAGGAAAAAGGAAATTTAGAATAGTTATTGATTATAGAAAATTGAATGAAAACACTATTGAGGATAAATTTCCCCTACCAAATATTGAAACAGTATTAGATCGATTGGGGAGATCAAATTATTTTTCGACTCTTGACCTAGCAAGTGGCTTTCATCAAATAGAATTAGAAAATAAAGACAAAGAAAAGACAGCCTTCTCAACCGAAGAAGGGCACTACCATTTTAAGCGTATGCCTTTTGGGCTCAAGAACGCCCCAGCCGCATTTCAAAGAATGATTAACACCGCTCTCAGTGGATTAACACCTACACAATGTATGGTATACCTCGATGACGTCATTATATATTCAACATCATTACAAGAACACATTCAAAGATTGAAAAACATTTTCCAAAGATGTCGACAAACCAATTTAAAAGTGCAACTAGATAAGTCGGAATTTTTGCAAAACTCAGTAAAATATTTAGGACACATAATTACTCCTTCAGGAATAAAACCGGACCCTAATAAAATAGAATCAGTAAAAAAATTTCCCTTGCCAAAAACAAGGACAGAAATTAAATCATTTCTCGGACTTTTAGGCTATTATCGAAAATTCATAAAAGATTTTGCCAAGATAACCAAATTTTTAACCAGTTGTTTAAAGAAAGATAATAAAATTATTCATGATCAAAATTTTGTTGAATCTTTTAATTACTTGAAATCTGTATTAACCAACGAACCGATATTGGCCTATCCAGATTTTGAACAACAATTTGAATTAACGACCGACGCATCAAAGTACGCATTAGGTGCAGTTTTGTCCCAAAATTCAAAACCTATCTGTTTTGCTTCTAGAACTTTGAACGAAACGGAACAAAGGTATTCTACAATTGAAAGGGAACTTCTTGCAATTGTTTGGGCAACAAAAAATTTTAGACCTTATTTATTTGGAACTAAATTTGTGCTATATACAGACCACCGCCCTTTGGTTTGGTTACGAAATTTAAAGGAACCAAATTCCAAATTAACTCGTTGGGCACTTAAATTAGAAGAATTTAATTTTGATATAAAATATTTACCAGGAAAAGCTAATAAAGTAGCCGACGCCTTGTCTAGAATACAGATTCACCCGACTACAATTGATGATGATCTATTTAATGATATAGACAAATTCATCGAAAATCTCGAAAGACTAGATACTCCTGTTCCAGATCTATTTCCCTCCAATGCAAGTATTATGCCCGAAAGAAACGACACACCCGACCTGAACGATTTCGACATACCTATATTTAATCCCCCACCTGAAGAAGAGTCAAATGTCAGTAATCCTTTGATATCACAAATCAATGATGATGATAATTCATTAGTAGATACTATTCATACTCAATTAGAATCAACGCCCACTATTGATATTTGCGAGAAACCTTTACAACATCATCCTAAACAAATAGAATTTGTAGAAACTATTTTACCTAAGAAAATTAAAACAACTACCCTGGATAATAACAAACATATCCTAGTATTCTTAAATCAATCAAATAAATTAGACAAATTCAATGAATTATTAATTGAATATTGCGAACCAGATACGCACTATTATTGTTACTTTCCCAATGAAAATTTATACCAAGACTTTTCAAATTATATTATATCAATATCTAACGAGAATACACCCAAATTTCATAAATGCACGAGACAAGTTACTTACGTCACTGATCTCGAAGATAGAAAAGAAGTAATCGAAAACTACCATTTAGGAAAAACCACCCACCGTGGAATAAATGAAACATACGAACATCTTTGTAGAAAATATTATTGGAAGTCAATACGTAAAGATATTGAACAATTTATAAATAATTGTAGCACATGTAAATTGCAAAAATATAATAGACACCCGCTTAAACAGCCTCTACAAATGACACCAACACTTAATAAACCCTTCCATACTTTACACATGGATGTTTTTCAAATCAACGGTCAAAAATACTTAACGATAATAGACGCATTTTCAAAATTTGCACAAGCTTACCTTTTAAGATCCAGAAACTTAACGGATATTGTAGACAAATTATTCTCTTTTATAACTACATACACTACGCCTCAGATCTTGGTAGTAGATAATGAATTTGATAAACAACCATTGAAAAATTTTGCACAGTTTCATAAAATCATGCTTCACATAACTACACCCTATAACCACACGTCGAATTCTCCAATAGAACGATTACATTCAAACCTACTTGAACGATACCGATTATTAACTGATTTGGAAGAAAACAGAAAAATCCCCTATGCAATTTTAGCTTACAATCACACTATACACTCTAATTTAAACCACACACCTTTTGAAATATTATTTGGACATACTGAATGTAGAAATCCTTTTGATTTAGATTTTTCGAAAACGTACCTAGAAACATACATTAATGACCATCAAACAAAAATGAAAAATATCTATAATAGTTTAGAAGAAAAACAAAAACAAACCAAAGAATCAAGAAACGAAAAAATTAATAAGCCCCGAAAAATTCACATTTTTAAAATTAATGATAAAGTTTATATAAAATCTCAAAATAGAAACAAAAAGAACCCAAAATTTAAAGGACCTTATATTGTGACAAAAATACATGAACACGATACGTACGATTTAATTAATGAATCTACGAAAGCAACAATCAAAAGACATGCTAATGATCTTTTACCTTTCACAGAAAGATCTTCGCAGTCTTCACAGTCTTCACATGGACAATTGTCTTAAGTGACGTTACGATCCAGCCCTTAACGAACAATCCTGGACTCTATCCATTAATACTAGGAGAAGCTTATTTAAAAGAAAGTGATTGGACTTTGATTAAAATTTTAGATTATTCACCTCTACTAGCCGAATACGATATATTCAAGAAAAATCTTGTTGAAACAATAAGTACTCTAGAAAGAGGACGCTTTAACGATTCCTTTAACTGTTTAAATCAATTGATAACTTTAGATCTATACATAAAAAAAACCGACAAACTGATCAATCATCTATTTCCCACTATTCGTAATAGAAGAGGTATAATCGATGGATTAGGAAGCGTAATTAAATTTATTACTGGAAATTTGGACTCTAAAGACGGTCAACGGTATGAAAAATTAATAAGAGAACTAACTCAAAATTCCGAAAAACAAAAACTTATATTATTAGAACAAGCACAGATCGTTAACGACAGTATAAACAATTTTTCTGAAAACATTAAACAGTTACAAAATAATCAGGAATTATTAAACAAAGATTTAATAAAATTGAACAAAGATATTGACGTTATTTTTAACTCAATTTCTACCCAAACAACGTTAACTCAAGCAACTTTTTCCTTACAATTTTTAATAAATATATTCGAAGAATTAGAAAACTCCTTAACTTTTGCACAAAACCATCAAATACATCTATCGTTAATAAACAATAAAGATTTACTCACTTCACTTGATAGTATATCGAAAAATTTGCAACAACTTCAAATTACAACTAATAAACAATTAAAATTACCCTATTCAGTTTCCCTTGAAAACCTCCATTTATACGAAACCCTAATAAAACTTAAGGCCTATCAGAAAAATGCTATATTCACTTTTATTTACGAAGTACCATTGATAAAAGACATTAAATTCCAATTCATTCATTTGATTCCTTTTCCTGCATTTGTAAAAAATAAACAATTTCAGATGACCATACCCACTTATAAAAAAATCTTGTTTAATATTGAATTTAGTACACCCATTGAATCGAATCAATGTATCCCTATATCCAATCATTACTTTTGTAATCAGATCAATCACTTCTATATACCCAACGACAAGTTATGCGAAACCCAATTATTATCATTTCATGCTAACCAAACTTGTAACCCGTATCTTCTTGAGTTACAATATCCAAAGATTATATCTATTACCAAAGCCTCGTGGATTGTTAGCACCCCGAGCGAAATAATTGTCGATATTAAATGTAAAACGTATCAAGTAAGGAAATCAATAGAAAAATCAATTTTAGTTAACATTACACCGGATTGTATAGTACAAATAAATCACGATGACGTATTATTTAACTTAGAATCAATTGACCAACAATCAATTTTAATAGAGTTACCATCTATTGATCAGATCAAAAATTCGAAGAAATTTATCAATCTATCAATCATTGATTTAACACATATCGACATGCACCAACTGAAAGAGGACCAATTCAAATTAGATAAACAGAAAGAAAACTTGTTAGAATTAAATAATTCTCCTGTTAATAGTTTTGGTATTGGATCTTTGGCATTAACTATCTTATTATTGTTAATTTTTAGTTTTACTCTAATATATACTTTTTGTAAACGTAATTCCCTCAAAGAAAAATTTATAAAATACATTCATTCAAAAAACGTAGATTCATCTACCGATTTAATTGCATCCAAAATTTAAATAATTATCCTTCAGAAATTATTGAAATATCTTTCATGGGAGGAGTTACGTACATAGCTATGCATCTCTTGCATAAGGTAATAACAGGTCAAGTTTAATCATGGATATACAATATTTTGCTTAGTTAAGAATAAAAACATTATGTAGTATTGTAAAATTAACTTTAGTCTTGTATTTTTACTCATGTAGTTACAACTTCATTTTAAAATTATATGTACTCCAACAAATTGTAGTGTTGTAAAATAAATGCATTTTTTTTGTTAACTAAGCCTATGACTTATTTAACTCGAGCTTGTAATTGTTTTAAATTGTTCACAATTAGAAAAAAATTACTTTTTCTCAAACGGAATGAAAGTGAGCAGTTATAATAAGTTTATTATAGTTATGAAAGAAAATTGCTAACGGGCAAGTATGTAATTTACCGTCTTTGAATTGAACAGTGATTTGTAATAATGTACCTAATTTTTGAATCTTTTCTAATTATTTGTATAGATTTGTCGTTAGCATTATATTTGTTAAAATATTTTGGAAAACATTGACCTAGCGCAAATTCAATTAAATAAATATTCATTAATAAGTTAGTGCTCTTCAGAATTATTTTAACTGTCAGCTAAATTTACAAACCAAAATAAATATTTTGTTAATATTCTGTAACGCAATTATCTTACTTAATTAACTAATCATGAATCGGGACATGAATCTACCTAATGGGGCCTTATTATGTCATTAAATTTCATTTGCTTTACAATTATGCTAATTTTGAAATTGTTATTAATTTTAATAACGATTTAGAGATGTTTAGTTAGCATCATAAATAACATTTTTTTATCCCTCGAAGTAATAAAATGTAGCAGGGAATTATTATTAAAGCGAAACTACAAGTTTTTGCTATTCTAAGAACATTTCATCATTTCTTTTATATTAAATTAGTCGGGAAGTAAACTTTCTCAATCAATCATATTATTTTCTAAAACAATTTGATTTTTGAAACAACACTATGGGGAAGAACCGCGTATTGTTTATCTTATTTTGTTCTTTATTATGATGAATATTATTTGTTTGTTTCATAATATTATAAAAGAAATACAATTTCAACGTTACAAGTTAATTAAATCTCATTTTTCTCAATAATGTAATCTGAGTGAGAAAATGCAAATGTATATTCTTTTTTAAGTGATTGCGGTTATAACTTTTGCATATTTAACCACCATAACAAACACCCATGTTTGTTTTCCAAGTGTAAATAGCATAAAATATTTGACAAATGATTAATAATGTATTGCTAGTGAGATTATTCCATAATGATTTAAAGCTTTCCAGATAATCTGTACACATTCACATAAGTGTAGTATTACACTATCACCATAGAATGGCATTTTGAGGATGAACTCAAATTATTTCTTGCATAATATTCTCATATTACACCGCAAAATTGACAAGTGATATCTTGTCAAGTTACTATTTATGAACATTTTGCCCTAGGTAGTACCTAGTGCTCTGTTTGCGTTTAGTAATAATTAATACTGCAATTTACAACAGCAAAACTGAAGCAGCAGAACCGATTGAATTATTACACATTTAATTAAGAATTTTGAAAATAATTTATTATATAATTTTCGCAGGTAATATATCGAATGACATAATTCGTGGAATATTTTTCAACTTTTAGGTTAAGACTATAAAATTAATATATATTAGTGTTATCGATTGAGTCATATGAAGACACTTCAGATTTACATATTTATCCCTTATCATCTTCAAACTTTGGTACAACAGTACACTAATCTGTTTGCTGTTTAGTTGTCAACAATTACGTTCATCTGACCAAGAATTGTGGATCAATAAAAATTTACAAGTATTACTACTATATATGGCCCCATGAGTGTTGAAAATGTTTCTTATAGAAATTTATACAAAATTACAATCAAAGTTTTGATCCATAATATATAAACCTCCACCAAAACTGTTTATAAACTTCGCTTATCTCGCATCAATATTAGAAAACTAAATGATTGAAGATTCAATTTACAATTACAAATGTTCGGTTTAGTTCCCAATTTTATGCATAGAAATCATCGTAGATAAACTCACTGTGATACAATCACTTGAATCTGCAGGTTGACAGATGCCCAGCGTAAAATTTGTTAAAACATTTGCTCATTTAACTTGTTGTTTTGTTTAATGTCGACATTGTAGCATTTTGATTGTAAAACTAAACATTGAAACAATCCAACAGGAAATTATTGAGAACCATAGGACTGAAGTAATCAAATTATCAGCGTCATTCAGATAGCATAAAGAGGTTCATATGTGTCAGTTAAAACTTAATTTCAATTACAGATGGAAAACGTTCATATAGCTGAATAAATATTATATTCCTCTATTTATTATTTTCATTAAACATTGCAAAGTGTGATTTCAAATTCTATGAAAATTACAGCTATATTTTTTATTTTAGTACTTTTGGAAGTATTCAGTATTTAAGCTAAGAAATGAACAGGTTGACAATTATACTCAGCCTTTAGGGTAGATTGCATTATAGTGGTATAGTGCACTGTACAACACATCCATGAGAAACACAATGCATAGACATACACCAAGCGAATTACTTCGTTGTTTATGTTCAAATTATGTTAACCTTTAAAATATGTAACAAAGGTTAATTTGTGTTTGTGAATTACTAATCTTTCATAAAATTTTTATTGATAATATGCTGCCTGCTCTCTGTCTACAGCTCCACCAAGGTTAGAAAGGACTCGGAAAATATGCCAACTAATTTGACAAAAATTTGAATGACGATTTATTTCTCTAGTACACTCTGTTGTAAAAGTTTATTATTTATTAATTATATTTTAGCTTCATTGTCTACAAAAAAGTGTTCTTTTTAGAACAAATTTTCAAAAATTGACTGCAATTTAACAAAATAATTTTTAGATTTGAATACTCACGTCGAGCAATTTTTTGATCCGAATGTACATTTTAAATTTTAGTAGCGTTTGCCACACCTCTCAAGTCCATTTTAAGATCGGTGGAGCTGTATAACAGTTCTGGAGTAAGCTGGAAGTCCATCCTGTATTTTAATATTTGTATTTGTATGATTGGCGATTTCATATTCGCCCCGGGCCTTACTTAAAATAAAATAACATGTCGAACCTATAAAGCATTGGCTACCGAATATAAAAAAAAGAAACGAAGCAGACAATATTGATTTCGACACAAATTTTTTTAAAAGTTGTACTAAATGGGCTATTATAATAATAAAGGCGTTCATTCCTAAGGAATATGCCCACTTCTGTTGGAAGTCTTTACAATCCATTTCTCCAGCTGAATTACTCCTGATTTTCTGGTTTTTCCATAACTTACAGTTTTGTGCATGTTTTGGTTTCTTTAAATACTTTTTTCCACAAGTTCTTATTTCAGCACTTCTTTCTCCATTCTTTCACTCCCATGACTTCAAGATCTTCCACAACTTCATCAATCCATCTCGCTCTGATTCTCCCTCTATATCTTGTTTCGCTTGGTTTCCAGTCTGTGATCAATCTCAGTACACTATCAGGCTTCTAATTAAATCTGCATTACCAATTATCGCTTTTACCTCGCTGTCTGTTCTTATTTGATATTCTTTTTCGTTTATTTTCTTTGGACCCATGATTATTCTTATAATCTTTCTTTCAGAAACTCCTAATTTCTCTTCTCTTTTTGTAAAGTTCATAACTTCTGATGCATCCACCTAGTCTGTATTTTCTCATTTATTTCTTCTTCTCGGTCGTTTGTACTGTTTATCTGTATTCCCAATTACTTGAACTTTTATATCTCTTCGAACACTCGTCTATCCACTTTTAATTTCCTTTTACTTCTTTCTAACTTAGCGAAGTTCATGTATTTTTGTTTATCTTCACCACCATTATTGTAGATTGCTTCTCTATTTCTTTCAGGATTGTTATAATTTTTCTCAGTGATTTGGCGTTAATCACTATATCGTCCACATATGCAAGTATTTGACCTTCTTTTGTTCGTATAATTCCACCACAGTCTGATTTTCTTATAACTTTCTCCATTGCAAGGTTAAACAGGGTAGCCGACAGCGCATCTCCCTGTTTTACTCTACCGTTAATTTTAAAGTTATTTGTTGCTGTTGTTCCTGCCTTGATTATGGCATTCGATCTTCTCATCGTCATCTGTATTAATCGTATCAGCTTGGTTCGACAAACAGCAGATGCAGTTCTATATTGTGTCCACGCGCCATTTCCGCTATTTGCTTCATTATGTGTAACGAATCGACTGTCGATTTGCCCCCTTTAAAACTAATAATATGATCAACACGTCTTGTCTAGGTACTTCCTCTACGACCCTTTCCAGTTCAATATAAAATTTGAATTTTTATTTAAGTTAATCTTCCGCTTATTGGTTGTTCTGATTCTCTTCTTTTCATTTTTATATATTTTTTTTCTTCTCATGACATTTCTCCTTATTCATTGCCAAGTTCGTTACTCTAAATCCGTCAGATTTTTCCTGCTTTATCATTAGTTTTTTGAGTTTTGATCTTCTTCATAGTCTGTTTTCATTCTTCCTTCTCTTATATTCAATCTATTCCATCTTCGGCTGTCAGATCACTATCTATGTAGACTTTTCTGCCTCCCAATCGTGTTTTGTTCTTCATTACTTCCATTTCTAGGTACACGATTCAACTTCGGCTATTATACAGTCTCAATCCTATTCGATTTCAATTTACATATAAGTAGAGACCGGATTTTAAGCATTTTTGCTTATTGTAAATTTTTCGCTTATTTTTACTTTTGTACTTATTATGAATTTATAAATTTTAGAATTCGTAACTTTTGATTAAAACCTTTTGATAAAAGATAATATCGTCTCTAATAAATATTTCTTTTAAAATATTAAAGCGTTTAATTAACTTTGTTATAGTTTAAAATATTATTAATATTATTATGAATTTATTTTCGAATTTATAATAACGTTTTGTTTACGTCAATATATTTTTAAATAATTGTCACAGAACATTTTTATACTTTAAGGTTCAAATTTTGTCAGCTACTTTATTTTATAAACATTTAATATTAATTTTGATTTTAGACTATGATGTAATTACTAAAACCGGTCAATAAAAGAAAATGTATAATATATGAATCACTGGACAATAACTTTTTCCTATATTTTGAAAAAATGCAGAGTCATCTCATCACAACAGAAATGAAACAATTAACAATATTTAAAATTTACCTTGGACTTAAAATTTATTTCTTTGACCTTAAGCGGCAATGTTTCGCTTTTTTGCTTTTACTCATGCTTATTGTTTTATTTTAATGCTTATTTAGGGACTTATTTTATTTGCCATTTAAATTCTTGTTAACTACTTAGGGTACGTTTGTGCTCTAGCTGTGATAAGCGCTAAAAGCCGAAATACTAGCGAAGAAGAGAAAACAAAACTTTGAAGTAGACGTGACTGTTTATGTTGAAGCAGAGCACAAGCCAGTGTTAATTGATAGAACAGCGATTAGAGCTGATATTTCATCTCCCTGATCACTTATCATAGCTCGAACATAATCGTACCCTAAGATGTGATTTTTCCACCTGCTCTATTTTAACTGAATTAAATAAATTTTATTACGCTGATTAAGCGATTTCAGTCAGCTTTTCCGTTTTGTTTATCGGGCATTGCCAGATACAACTTTTTTTGCATTAAACTAAAAATAAACGGTGAACGCAATGATTTGGATCAAAATCATATTTTTTTTTGAAAGAGCATTGAAAATCAAAAACCTTTAAACCAAACGATCCGATTGGTGCATCCATCAAATTGAAAATAATCAAGAAGAGTATTACATCAGTGTCAAAAACATAAAATTTGGAGAAAAATCGAAAGGGGTCACCTAAAAAAATGCCCGATTTAGCATGGAATGCCCCTATAATATATTTTAATTTAATTAAAAAAATAGCTGCAAAAGTGTTTTGTTTATTTTTTTCGAATAATTCTGTCTAATTTGCCATTTTTTGCTTTTCTTATTTTAATTATTAACTTTTTCATAACTTTTTTTGACAGAATTCGAACTTATTTTTGAAAAATAGTGTTATTTTTAAGCACTAATTTTTCAAAAAACCGTGCTTATTTATCTGGTCTACATAATAAGCCTTCACTAGTCTCACTTTCACTTGTAGTCACGTACGTAGCTATAACTTATACACATGCATAGAATCTGTATCATAAAAAGTGGGTATTTGGCTAATATTTGCGTTTTTTGCTTAGGCTAAGGGAGGAATTTGAACCCCCCAAATTCTCCCCGTATATACGCCCATGCTTGTAGTTCTTTTTTTATAAACTTTTCCAAGTCTTGATTACAATGTTGTTTTTTTCGTTTCACTTTCATTCCTTTTTAATTTAGTCCTTCAGTATCTCTATTCTTATTTCCATTAAATTGTTCTCTTTCTTTTTCCCACATTTCATCTTTTTGTTTAAATACATTCCTTATTTCCTGCATTTCCTGTTTAATTTCTGAAGTATTTTTTCTAATTTCGTTTCATCAATGTTTCAAATATTTCTTTCACGTTGTTCGTGTCCATGTTGTGAGCTTTAATTTTACCTCTTTCTGTTTCTGCTCATTTTTGTTCCGGTGTTCTGATCGTTTTTTTGCTTCTATCAATAAGACAGTTGTACCCACCATAAAAAGTGGGTATTTAGCTAATATTTTCGTTGTTGCTTAGGCTAAGGAGAGAGTCTGAACCCCCCAAATCCGCCCTATATATACGCCCGTGACTGATACCGTCAACAGAATGCGATTGTAACGCAGCCAATGACTTGTCAAAATACATGTAAAAAGTCGATTTTCAAAATTAAATTGTGCAGTAACCGGTGGACCTAATCCATTTATCCTCACGTCATCTGAAAGCAAAAAATGTGCTCTTTGAGAATATTCATTGGAAAAATGGACAGGGAAAAGGCCGTAGATTATAGCCTGTAACCGCTGAATGCATTTCTTATATCTATCTACTGAGTAAGTGTACAAAATTCGGTTCAATTCAATCAAATTACCTAGTAGCAGTGAATAGCGAGCAAACAAACAAACTTCCCCATTTATTATATACTACTATATTATGTTGTATATTATATAGGTTATACATATGTATTGGTATAACAAAAGTTTTAAACCACCAACGAAATTGTTAATTACATTGTTCTTTTAACCTTGCAATCGCTTTTATGTTAATACCTTTGACATGCCCCGTAGACATATTAAGATGTCACCGTATAGAAAATTTACAGTTCATATCTGAACATATTTAAATTTCACAGATGATTTAACATTTCTGTTGTAATTGAAATTTGTTTGCTCGAATAGAAAATAAACACCAGTTTAATCTTATTGACAATCTCTGTCACAAAGAATTCGTGTTTTTGATATAAAATGGTAAAATAGAAAATTGATTGTCTACTACAAACATATAATACAACGAAGACTCTTTAGGTTGCCACAAATGCCCACGCATTTACATTTCCATATCAACAGTATTAGAGTCACTTATAGACGTTTAGTATTATTATGCTATCTTGTTATTTCTGTGCTAGAACATCAAACAAACACTAACGAATTTTTTTTAAATTTTATTATATAAGTTTTCTGAGATTTAGATTGATTGGAAAGATCAAAGCTTCTTTTATTTCGTTATTTACAAATTTTCATAAATTTATATATATATATTTTAACATTGAACTTCTTCTTAGTATTATTCTACATTATATTATATACAATTTAATATGTAAATTAGCTAAACAAAATTATTAGGTGTGAAAATTCCAACTTGTTTAGAATGTGAATTGAACTAATTGATAAAATAATTTTAAATAGATGAATAATTAATATTTTATAAAATTTATTATTGGTTGGATTTGAAAAACCAAAATTAAGTTTAAATATAGTGTAATGAAAATTACTTACTTACAACAAGAAAAATTGTTAGAATTTTGAAATTGGTGGACAGGAAGCGCCAACTTTGATGAAATATTGTTTTCTTCGGTCTTTGAACGATTCAGTCTAAGTGAATCAATCTGAACTAAAAAGATTTTGGGAATCTCTTAAGGTAACTTCAAAACCGATCTTGCAATGAGATAATGAGATCCAAGTTTTTGACTGATATTTGCAGTAACCTGTAATAGAAGATACTTAATGTACTACGGTTGTTTCAAAATCTCAAAATTTAAATTGTAAATGAACGATATTTGGAATTACCCATTCCAGTGCTAATCTCAAGCAAAACCGCTTACCATGCGTGAGCGATCGAGAAGAGATGTTCCGCTGAAATATTTTAAGATTGAAATTATAACTTGATGGTATATTTGCATCATCACTGAACTAATTTAAAAGTTTTAAAATTTAGCAACTTAAACCAAATGAAGATTAACGTAATTATAATTTTCGATAAATTTTTTAAATTTGATGAAAATGTTTTAACGAAGATTGCCTTTAAAGTTTTATATATTTCAATTAATTCCTTCTTATTTTCAAACGTTTTCTTATTAAAAGCTACAAGAAGCGCAGCTCCCTTTTTGCTCCCATCTCACTCTGTGGCTTTTAAAATTTATTGGAAAACTTTACAAAGTGTTGTTATATATTACAAAATTTTTGTTTGTTTAAATGAAATAAATCAGCAGGCAACTAAAACGCAATTTATCTTTATCGAATATTTAATGCAATTTCCAGTTTCGGATTTATATTGCTTAACGCTTTACTACTTTTGTGCTCAAAATTGTTCAATTTGTTTGTGATTGGTGTAATCGTGAATTTCCTGTGAAATTTGCAGTATGTGAAAAATTACTACATATTACTTTTAAAAGCAGCTACCATAAAATTTTCCCAAGTTTAGATAAATTAAAACTTTGAAAATTAATCAAGTTTACAAATTTTAGATTAATGTTTAGATGGAAAATATACAGCACTTTGAATAGAACTTAAAAATGATATCTTAAGAAGAATTTAATCAAAATTGATTGAATCAAAGTTTTGATGTGCGTAATATTATACAAAATTGGCCCATTCGAACAAATTAGTAAGTAAACAAATACAACACATCAGAAAAAATTTGCGGTCACAAAAGCAAACCCAAACGGCAGTAATGTGCCACAAAGGGTTGTTTATTTAACGAATTAGGTAAAAGTAAGGTAAAAACTCCAACTTTTTCCAAGTTATAACGTCATCAAAATTAATATTTAATACTGCAATGTCAAGCGTCAGTCACTCAAAAATTTTGCTTAACTTTTTTAAAATAACGATGTCATTTGAAGTTTGATATAATATTATTTCATTGTCTTCTATATTTATATAAAAAGTCGTTTCAAGAAATTTTAAATTTTGCTGAAACGCAAAATAAATTTATTTTCTATTAAAAATTTAATAAATTTTGCGGCGCCATATACTAGGTGCAATTATGTTTAAAATTAATTTATTGCAGTAGCAATTGTGTTCTACTGATGTTGGGGGATAATGTAATACATTAGTATTAAGTGGCTTAATGGTTAAGAAATATTATATTTAACTGTCTCGTATCGTAAGCTTTCGCAAATTTTATTCAAAACAGGTGAGTTATTAGGTTCTGCTTACCAAAATGTAAATAAAATTGCATTTTAAATGTATGGCGAATAAAAAAGCAAGATAAAATTTGTTTATTTTCGTTGTAGTACAGAACGAAGTTATAAAATAGTAAATTATATTTATATATATTTTTTTGGTAGATAAATTTGTAAAATATAACCAAAATGGTAGTTTCGAACATATTATTTTACACATTATATATTTTTTCGAGATATCTGATTTTTGAATAACAATTAAATAATTAAAATACCACCGAGGATTGATGAGCGTGTTAGATATGTAACGGTTTAAACATACATCCATGGATTTTGGCAGGCAAATTTTGAGTGGAAAGCGTAGAGGGAATTAGATATATTATAGCAGCTGTTTGTACATACTGTGTCGCGAGAATTTTGCGAGACGCATTACATTATTTAATTAACTGCACAAGTAATTATTTTCCATAGTATTGGTATATCGCTTATTTTCCGTAAGAGCGTAAACTAAAGAGACAAAGATACGGAGTTATAAAAACCAAGACCCTTTTCTACACGATAAGCCTGTCACTATTAGTAATATCAAAAGTATAATACTATAACCAAGCTGTTGTTGACATATTCTTTTGGTCTTAATGTGCCTCCAAAAACTAATGATACACGTTCCGTTGAACTAACGAATTTTTGTTGGAAGTCAACGAGCACGTGAAGAAATTTGATCTAGATAATCGCAATAAAACGAAAAAGGAAGACAATGTTATACAATTTAAGAAATGGCGTCATCTTGAACACGTAGTTCTTATCGTTTTTTATACAAAACGTAAAAAATATATTTCATATTAAAATCTTGCTATAAATAAACCAGGAGTAGTGTTTTATATATTTTCAAGAACATATTTTACTTTCCAGAAGGGAAGCAAGATCGAAATGCGAACACTTACATTCGTAAAGTATTGAAATTATGTCTCACCAATGACTAAATGGCATGTAGCACTATAAAAAGTAACTTATGAAATCATGAATAATATAAACGTAGTGTTGTCGGTGCCTTAACAATTTTGAAAAGTTGTAAATATTTTTTTCCCTACTTTAATTGCTAACAGTTTAACCTGCACGGTTATAATTTTTATTTTTATTTAAAATAAAGGGAATGAAAAGCACCAGATAATTAGAATATACCACAAATATCATTAAAATGTGTTGACGTGTTGGGCATTATGTCCGTAAATCTCTAAATACACATATAGCATCCTTGTTTGATTTATACTCGCACGTAAATCTTTAGAGTGAATCTGCAATTCTCTTCTTTTGCTTAAATTTTTTTGACATTTTCAAAGTTAAATTTAAACTTATTGTGATGTGCTTTTTCTAATTTTATTCCATCTAGTTAATTTTTTAGATGCAATTCAAATGATGAAACATTTAATTTCGATACCGTAACTATTGACGCCCTCTGTCAATGGCTCCTCTTGTTATCCTCTCACAATATGCAATATCCACAGCGTAACATGAAGCTAGTGCGGAAGTAGTGCTTTCAGCACTACTTTCATAGGTTATACATGCAGATAGCAGTCAAATGCATAGTTCGTAAAACTTCACTTTATGCACTTGTATTCGGATTGTTTTCTTTTAAATCTAGGCATTGCGCTGTATAGATACCCTTTATAAGCAAAAATCACGATCATCCGTGAATATATTTTTTAAATTAAATTGTAGTAAGTAAAAAGACTGGCATTAAAAAAAATCTAATTAGTACGCGCTCATTTTCTGAATTCTCAACATCAGTGCAATTTATATTTTTAATTTTTAGTGTCAAAGTACAAAAGTTGCTTTCATTTAACACCAAATGAAAAGTTCTATCAAGTTTCAATGGTTTTTTTTACAAAATGTTAAAATATACTAAAAAAGCTCGCTGTATCTTTATCAAAGGCTATTGAAAAAAACTTTAGTTCATTTGATACCTCAAAAAATGTTCAAAAATGTATAGTATTACTTATTGGATAGAGAATAATAGTAAAACTTAACACAGTTGCTACTGATATGTTCTATTCTAATATGCAGCATACTATAATATTATAATACTAAACCACAATAATTGGCAATAACATTAAACAGTACCTATCCATTCGGAAATATTATATAATAATTATATAATAGTAAATATCTCAATTTCCAATCTATTCTATATTACATAAAAATATATTCAATACAATATTTACAATAATAATTGAAGTAGTTTCTTGAACACAAAACCTTTACTTGTACAAAACCTTTTTTTTAATATTATATTTGCTGACTTGATATGCGTGCTACGTGTAAAGTGACACTTTCATATTCATACAATTTAGATCGGGGAATCCCTCAATATAAAACAAAATTTAATAAAAATGTTGCAATACTACATAGAAGAAATCCAATCAATTCATGAAATTAATTTAGTAAAATCATCAAAAACTCAAAGGGACTTCGATTTAAGTGCCAATATTTGCTAAAAATTGGTAATATTGCACTGATCTTCAATATTATAATGATAAATTAAAATAAAATATTAGGGAAATACAAAAACAGTTTATTTCATGTCATTTTACAAATAATATCGTATGTTTACAATCTATACACCTGTTGTAAAGGTGTCTAATAATTTAACTGCGAAAAGGATATGTAAGCTTGAGTTTCCTAACCATTTAGAAAACCTCAAGAAAATAATAAATTTTTTGATAATGTAATATGGAACTCTTCGCAAGCAAGCTCGGATCTACAGGGATCCCGGTTTCCTTACAGCTCGCCTTTTGGCAAACATCCATTCGCTCTAGATATTTACCCCTCCAGTAAACTTTAACCAATAGTTATTAATTTCTAACTAAAAATTTATCAAAGCTAACTATGATAACAATAGTACATGCATTAAGTATAATTAAATCGGTAATTTTAAATAAAAATTGGTTATCGTCTAATAATATATTACATTATTGATTTATCAAAAAATATTATGATAAATCTAGATAAAATGTCAAATTCAAGAGATATCTACTTGAAATCTAAATAAATAAAATCCGAGTAAAACTTACGATTACCATTTAGTTGAATATGATAGACATGTTCAAACTGATGTAAAAATTTCGTTTATTAGTCCTAACCTGTTTTATTATTTCACGAGACAAGAAAATAGAAAATCTTAAAATAAAATATATTTCTTATTCTCTTATTCAAAAATATTGACATTTAGTAGAATGCAATTATGCAATAGACTGCGTAATAATTCAGAACTTTGTCCTGTTATTACTCTTAATGTGACATTTTGCTCTTGCCACTCAGGATTCTGTTAGCATTTGATTAATATCCTAGTAGGGTGCTAACCTTTCTTGATGCATAGCGCATAAATATAACTTTGACTTTACATCACAGCAGTGTAGTTTCTAGAGTAACACTCCAATAATATGTGATTGGTAATCGCCACAAATACATAATTTTGTGGAAATATGATCAAAAAAGCTTTGTTTTCAATTATAATTTATTATACATAATGAACATCACCTTTAATCGGATTGAACATTTTAATAAACGAATAAAATTTATGGAATATTGACTTTATATTCACATTCTAATCCAATTCCAATCTAATAGCGTATTCGACTTGAGCTTGCTTGTGCCTGCGTTTGACAGTTGATAATATAAATCTGATACTTGTGCTACGTCAATGCATACATTTTCTTCTAGCTCCTACAACAGTACTACTAAGACGTAGAGTAAAATTTATTTTCAGCTGAAAATTTTAATAATTTTAATTCGTCCTTTGGTTTAAAATAAAAGAATGTAAAATTATTCTCTACTCCTACAGGTGACCAAATACATTTTCCACTTATTTGACACACGAAAACTATTCAGTTTTTTATAATTGAACGATAAATTAATTTATTATAATATGAACTAAAACTAACAATTATTGCACAATGGCAAAATTTTGTGATGGTTTCAATAATTTGAACGTTATTCATTCAATAACATTATTGTTGATAAACAATGTACCGACTGGCATTATAATTAAATTTATTAAATAAATATTGGAACAAAATCAATTAATTAAAAAATTGCAATCAATGACAGTTTAAAAAAGCAACGTATATTCATAATTTTGCAATTTATTCATTTAAAGTTAAAATAAACTGTTAGTAAAACAATAACCTGTTATGTAAATTTGAACGAATAATTCTTGCTATTAATAAAATGTTGCAGCAAAAACTCCTTGAGGTAATGTATTGTATATTTGAATGTTTTATTTCAGAAAGGTAAAAACAATTTATAACAATTTGTTTGAATTACTAACTAAACGAAGTTGTTTAATATTCACGGCAGTCATCCAAAGAAAAGAGGAAAGCTTTCCTGTTTACCATTTTTCTTCTTTTTTTGACTCTGAAAACATCGATTATTGTTGTTGCTTTTTGTTATTATATCTTCACCTGTAGTGAAACTTCAAGAAGTTAATCGAAAAACCGTTTGGTTGTATTTAAAACCACTTTGTACCATGGCAAATAAAGCAAACCGTTCTATTTTGTTTGATCTCAAAACACACTGATAGAGAGCAAAAACGTCTTTAGTCATAAAGTTAACAAACGTTTTGTGGCAAACATGTTGCAAAAAGATGTCTAGAAATGTTTTCGACAGATTGAAACAAAAACGTTTGGTCTAACAACGTTTTCAATTGATCTCCAAGTCTGCAGTGAGTCTTTACTCTCATCACTATATCATAAACTACTATTATAAACTTGGCTCACAAATGAAAATTTTAAAACATTGTTCTATCGGTTGTGGAAATTGACTTGACTGACGTTCACAACTTAAATGATTTAAGGCTTTAACAGTTGAAAGAGATTTTCCGATAATATGTTTAGATTACAATAACCGCATTCTTAATTGACAAATAAGAAGTAATATTAATTCTTTTTTGTTTTATTAAACTTGTACACCCAACTTTGTTAATTTCAAACTTTAGAAACTTGTCACAACCATAGCATTAGATTAGGGTGATCGCTGCTAGAGTTACAAAGCGGAAATTCTGGGTTCGAATCTCGGAGTTGACAGAATTTCCTAGCTCGACCTTTCGGTTAGTATCAACACGTTGTGGATTTTAGAATTGGTGGAACAGAACGCCAAGATCTAATGAAAAAACCTATTAAAGTTGTTATTAATGATGCATTTTCTTATAATAGTTAATTGGAAAAATACTAAAAACATTCCTGAACTTTTTTATTATTAGTATTGAAACAGTTTAATTAAATTAAATAGAGTAGGTATCTAGTACTCGGCAAATTATATTACTGCAAAATCAATATCACTGTAATGCACTCTTCATTGCAATATTCATTTTGGTATTATAATAAAAGTAATTATAGAATCACTAAACTATATATTACTCAAAAAAACTATGGCAATTTAAGTTACTCGTTGCGATGGTTTTTTACTCTCGTTCTCCTAGTTAAATTACAACAAAAAAGTTAATTAAACGAATTGTGAAGTTTAAACATGTAATTTATACTTGACACCAGATTTTGCAATAAACTTACAGCATTTTTTACATGTTCGTGGTTTTATTATTAATCCTACAATTTGTCCTTTTGCAATTATGTAGTAATTCACAAAGTATATCTAATTAAAAATAAATTTAAGTTATTAACTATTTTTATTAAATTACGTTTGTATTCCTTTAATATGGAAAGTTACGTTTATTTACTCTAAGATAAAGTAAATCTAAAATGGTGAGTTTGTTAAGAGATTAGAAAATTCCTAATTGATGTAGGGTGCACCGTTTCTAATAGGAAGTTTGTTTATCTCGGACCGGATGTATTAACAATCAGCGCTGTTACTATATTTTACAAAGCATTCCCAGTTGCATCTATGATTCAAATACTGACCGAGGAAAGGAACTATTGAATTATTTATATCCTCACAAATCCTACATGTCGAGAAAGCCTTAGCCCCGGGGCCGCTACCTCAATTGGAATACCAGAACTTGAGAAAATTTACTTCCTTACATTTTAATATAATAGTCTAACATTAATTCAATAAAAGCAGCAGTTTGTTTTTTCTTGTAATACGAAAATTCCCGGTTAATTAATTTTAGTACTCACAATTTTCATTTTATAGTAAATTGTTTTGTAAAAAATTTTTGAAACATATGTGAAAGAAGATCACATTATATTATAAAATTAATTAGCACTACTATTTAATGCTGTTCCAATTGTATTTTTCAAAAATTTAAAACGTCCCTAGTGAACCTACTAAAAATCACCTAAAATGGAGTTAACTCGAAAGCGATTCAGAGGTATTTTAAACTGATATTTCAAATATCTCACTCTCCGTGAAATCCAGCGATAAAATTCCTTTAGCAAATTTATGTAAGAAATAGTCTTGAATTGAAAAGTTGTTACAAAAAAATGTTTTTTTATTGGCCATTTTACAAAATATCTCATCAAGATCATAAGTGACTGTTCCAAATTCTAACTTTCATATTATTAAATTACAAGTAATTACAATTTAATTCTATTATGTGCGTACTTTTATTCGAACATTCGTGCTCTTTTCGGTATTCGCTTAATTGCTTTTCAGTATTCTAAAATTGAAATTAACACGTTCGTTGTGTAACCACTAACGATATATACCTATATATCGGATACTGCCAAAACTCTAAGCCAATGAAAACACGATTTTCCTAATCAAAACTAGTTTGAACGTACAGGGAGACTTACGGTTAGTAAGTTCCCAATTTTTTTGGTGATTTTGGAATCCCGATGAGAAACGGAAAATATTCTTTCTACATACCAGTTGCCAATAATAATTTTTACTATATCGTTTAGATAAATTAAAAAATAAATCCATGTTCTATTTAATTTCTAAAGCAAATGTCTACAAATACGATTTAGTGGTTAACCTGCATTTAATACTCACCACACCACAAGTAATTTGAGATTAAACGAGGTAGGAATTAATTACCTCTACATCAAAAGACTAACTGCTTACACCCAGCCGCAACTTTCTATACAGTAATGATAATAATGTACCTATGCTGATAACGATGATGTACCTACTGTAAGTTGTGTTTGCCGTAAATAAAAACAAAGCACTATTTCGTAAGTGAACCAATGAAAATGTTAATCAGACTAAAATGATTTGGTAATAATAATTTGCCACTTACTTGGTTGGGGTAATCGAATTTTTTAATATTATCTACTATTTATGTATAGTCATTACGTTCCCACTGGGCAAAAGACACATAATTTTGAATTTTAATACCAAAATACTGTGAAATAACGAAAAAAGTTATTATTTTTTTCAAAAAAGTTACAAAAAATGTATGATAGCATATTTGCATTACGTTTGAAACGGAGTTCTCTTTGAGGGCTGGCAAGAAGTGCTTAGATGAGCATGCAGAGACAGGTTTTAAATATACCACATTACTTAAATTTACTTGTGTACATTTTGTATAAAGTATGCATAAAATGTTTTCATAAAACCATTTTATCGTCACTAAGTACGATTTGTGAAAGTGTATTTCGTAATTAAAGGTTTAATGCGTAATTGTGATATTGCACATTAAAGTGGAATTTCGGACGTCTTCCATTTACAGAAGTGTTAAACCGCAAGATATGCACACAGGTTACCTGTTCTTGACTCTCAGGCACCTAACACCATCAGTATGGAATTGGTACTGAGGCAAATATTAATTATTTCAAGTGTCTATTACGATATTTTGAGTTAAAATTAATAATATGCAATAAATAAATGAATTAATACATTAACTATTTTGTTTGAAATGGTTTTTGTGTTCTTTGTTGCTTTTAATTCAAATCACGACTTGAGTACTTTGCTCGAGTCAGCCGTTATGATATCCATTTATTATATCCGGAATGTTACAAAAATTTAAATAATGGTAGTTTCCACCGATCTTTAAACTTTGATGTATGCGTGTACGAAAAAATTAAATTTTTAATAGGAAATTGATTGCAAACTGAAAAATTATTTAATTGTCAGGAATTACCAAACAATATATACACTTTGTGACAGGGTAGGATTAGAAATATTTTTAAATTTTATTACACTATAGAAAATACGATTGAAAGCATAATTTCGGACATGTGTAAAATTTACACAATAATATCTATTTCAGCATAAGAACTAAAATATTTGTAATTATTAAAATAAATTATGAAATTTTAATATAATACGAATGCAATTTGAGAGCTCTTGTCCCTATATTTGACCTAACCACCAGGTTAGTTGTGCTATTGCTACTGGTGTGACTCAGTGAACAGTGGAGCAATTCGCAGGACAGGGATGAATAAAATTTGTTTATTTGCATTGTTCAAGTTTCTCAAATGGTAGCGGAATACCTCACTAATATTTTACTCAGATGCCACGTTCTTTAATAAAACAAAATAAAAACTTATGCATCGCATTTCTAAGTGAACTTCAATAAAAGACAAATTTCTGCAAAAAACGTAAACGAAATATCTCTGTTTTCTATATTTAACTTTGATGTCTGATTGTGGTTCTGTTTAACTTTTAGCTTAATAACAATAATAAAAATTTTTGACTTGAAACAAATAATTGTTTTCGCTCTCTGGAACTATTTATACAGGTTAAGGTAAACTATTTTTGAATTAATATAAGGTAACTTCTGAATTCGGATTTTCGGCGTATGCTTATGACTCTGAATATAATACAATATTAACCCTTATGGGGCCATACCTAGTACCCGGGTACTATTTTGACTTTAAAACATCATAACTTTTTTCCTGTAAAGCCAATTTTTTTGAGATTCGGCGACATCTCTACATAAAAGGTTCTCTACACGCAAAAAATTATAAAAAAAAATATGATAATATTAAGTGAAGTTTTTTGGAAATTTTCTAAAACTATACCTAATCCAGCCATACGTAGTACCTGGGTACTAAATTACTTTTCTCTGGCATATGTAAATAAAAAAGAATATTTCCATTAATTCAAAATTGTTTTAATATTCATTGATAACAATTTAATAAACATGTTTCACATTTTACTTGAAATTAACTTTAGAACATATTATAGGAAATTGAAATAAAAATAAAGCATGTTATATTTCAACACATGCTTGTGTTGCATGAAAACAAATTGTTTCTGGTGTAACCGTGAATTTTTACCCCCGTGATATTTTACCCCGGGGTAAAATGTTACTAGGGATATTTTACCCCCGGTAAAATTTCACTAGGGATATTTTACCCCAACGGTGTAAAATTTCACATTGACACCGGGATATTGGTATGCGATACGCATACAGGTATCTGGCATTTTTGGCAGCTTTTTCTGGTCTTCCGTGGCCTTTTTGGAACGTTTAATGGGCTTTAAGAGCAATATCCCGTTATTTTTATGCGGCCAGTAATGTCCCGCTTCTGGTTTGACGTTGATTGTGAAAGTGGTGAGTTGATTGGTCACTAATTGTGATAATGCTGGATTATGTCTTAATCCATGTCCCCCCTTATAAATTCTTTCATCTGCAATAGGTTTCGTGCCGCAACAGATGAAAACTTAAATTTAAAATTTGGAATGTTTTCGCTGCTATGTTGGCAATGCAAATTGAACATTTTGAAGCTGTTTTTATGTCATAAAAAAATCGATTTATAGCAAAACTTTATAAACATTTTTTGTTGAAAATTTCATTGCCTTTAATTTTTGTTTATATATATTGCAATGATATTTTGTATAAAATACAAACTTTAAATAATTTGCGCAACCCGCCCCGACTATCTCAGCCAGGAGCAATCTCTTAATCCCAGTAGTAGGTTCAATTACTGATGTTATGAACTAAAAAACAAAAATCTTGAAAATCACAAGTTATTTCAATCAACTAATTCTATTTTTCAATCCGATACAAGATTTAGTACATCACTCACTTTCACCATCTTGGTGCCCATCCTTCCTTTTTTCCCCGCTAGTTGTCGCCACATCGACCAACTTGCGAGAAATTTAAAAATTTTACAAAACTTAACAAAATAAATTTAAAAAAATTAAAATTATGTTCAACCCCCCCCCTATACATAAAAATTTCATGACAACACCCCCCTAGATTAAATTGATAAACTCGCAGTTTACAATTTCATCTACATAATCTGTTATGAAATTTTTGAAAAACTTACAAAACTATTAAATTAAAAATAATTGAAACATTTTTTTTTCTCTGTAAATAAAATAAAATTCTAATAATCCAGCAGTACTTAATCAAAATGCATATAAAACAAACGTAATAATTAAATTTTCATTTAAAATATTAATTCTAATCAATGTTCCAAATCGTATTCATGTAATGTAATTTTTGTATCTTTGGCAACTTATACCTTCAGATTTTTCTTGCTTTACTTCTTCCATTGAACTTTTCACCATTTTTCCACTTCACATATTTCCACAAGATTACCTTCGTTTTAGATGTCCACACGTCTGAAATCAGCTTCATCACCTCCCTGTTCTTCATCCATAGTATTAAATGTTCTCTCTGTCCAATCTTTTCAATTACACATAGAACAATTCCAAAATAATTCCCATAATGTCCATATTTTAGTTCTTCATTTTGTGATTTTTGTCCCTTAGCATTTTTAAATTTATTTCTTCCAGAAGTCTTATATTTACCAATTTTTCCTATTTGTATTACCTCGTCACCCTGTCTATAAAATTTCACTTTAATCTCCTGTTGAAAGTTCCGTGTTAGATCATTTACAAACAATCCAACCCCAGAAAAATTTCGGAAATTAATGTTAGAAATATTTTCTTTTGTAATTTCTTCGTCCTTTATAAACGATGGATTCATCGTCAAATCCAGCATTTTATTCATTACCTTTTCTTCGCTTTTCTCAATAGTCTCGCTTAATTGATCTTCGGTTACCATGTTACTTATTATTTCCTTTAGCGTCTCTTTCGTAACTACTTGTTCTTTTAAATTGTTTATTACCGTTTTCATATCACTTATTTCTACTGATAATTTAACATCTGATACTTTCATTTGTGCTTTTAATTGTTCAACCGTATCACTTAAACCGTCAAATTTTTTAACTATTAAATCTGTTAAGATGCTGATTTCCGTTGGTATAACTTCAGTTTTTCTTCGAGTGCTCGCATAATCAGAAAACTTAAATAGAACCGATTGTATATCTCCGGTGTGTACCTCATCTTCACCCTGTATATCGATTTGATCAATATTTTAAATAAAATATCATTGCAATATATTTTTATTTCGTCGTGCCGTTTCTGTTTTATAGCGACTTAAACAAAACTCTGTAAAATACAAAAAATATTCTCATTAAATCTCGGAAACGGTGTGACAAAATTGAAAAATGTATAATATGAACAAATATGTAGAGAATCAAATTTACAAGAAAAAATACCTATGGATTTTTTTATTTTGTTCAACTGTTCTCGAGATATAGTAGATGACAATATTTTTTGTATTTTACAGAGTCTTGTTTACGTCGCTATAAAACAGAAACAGCGCGACAAAATAAAAAAATGTATATAAATAAAATTGAAGGTAATGAAATTTGCAACAAAAAATGTTTATAAACTTTTGCTCTAAAACCTTTTTTTATATAAAAAAAAAGGCTTCAAAATGTTAAACTTGCCTTGCCTACATAGGGGACATGATTTACGCTGTGAGTCACTGTACATACGCACACAGACATTTTTCAAAAATAGTAAAGATTGTTTCAGGGGACGTCAAAACATAAAAATTTTATAAAAAATATGGGGTGTTCAAATTTTTCAGATAACAAGACTTTCCTTACTAAGGAGTTCAGAAAGTAAAAACACTACTGCATTCGAGGAAGTAAAAACTACTAATTGACTTTATTTAAAAATTTTGCTACTGTGGCATAAAATTCATAATACGTAAATATAACCCGACATAATAATAATTGTAATTAAAAACGCCTACGTGAATATTAAAAATCTGTTTAAAATGTAATCCTCACATGAATTACATGTATTATTATGGTAGTACCCGGGTACTACGTATGGCAGATATAAGGTGTAAATTTGTATGGCCCCATAAGGGTTAATTTAATTTTGTATTTTGGAGAAAATTAAATGAAAAGAAAAAATTTTGTTTTATTTATAAATTTAATTAAAAGTTAAAAAAATACTTAGTAATATATTTCGCAGATACCAATTCAACTACACCAAATTCACTTGAATCGGTATTGTAAGGTTTACAAACTGTTTATGAATAAACGAAAGTTTAAAGCTGGGAGCACATTCGGCGAAACGATGCGAGCAGAGTCGTATTAAGCAAGTTTGACGCTACAAGCCTTTAATATTTTACGCCCCTATCTCCCTGTCTTCGGTTTTCCAGTTGACCCTTTTTTTAAATTAGAAAAATTTATAAAGAAAATGTAACTTATTTTTAATAATAATTAAGACGATTAATGATTAGGTAACTGAGCATGCTTGAAATGGTTTTCAAGACAATGGTTTGTAGACCTGTGGTAGTCCTTCATTCTTTTCTATGTTGAAAACGATTTCACCCCCATACAGTTTGTCACTGCTTTGCAACAAACATCCGCAACAATATTGTAAATTTTCCTGTTATTTAATTGTCTTAGAAAATCTAATAATCAGAAAATCTTTCGATGAAAGACCTATGTAGATCTTTGACTTGAATTATTTCGCCTTCTAATTGGTCATCGAGATCATCGTTATCCTTTTTAATTAAGGTTAACCCTTAATCGCTATCGTGAGGTCTCACAGACCGCATCAAGTTTGAATTTAAGGTGTTTTTATATGCCGATAATTCTTTTTGTGTTATTAAATGTTAATAAAATCTTTAAATTAATTTCTTTGTAATTTTTTCTGGCTTACTAAAATACCAATTAAGACTTTGTTGCAAAAAAAAACAACCAAAAGTTAAGTTGTACGTGGGTTTACGAAATAAACAAAGCGAGGTATATTAGATAGAATATACAGGCTACCAGCTACAAAGCTTTTCTCGTAAAAGAAAATAAAATAAAACGCTACAGATAAATAGGCGTCCACATATTATGTACAGGGTGGTTCAAATTCGAATGTTCTTATGGGGAATTCGGTAACTATAAGAGTTATGGAAAAATGGATGGTGCATCCTCGATCTCATTTTTTGAGAAAATCTGTTACGATTAACTTACTTAACAAAAAACTTAAAGGCTCCGGCAGTCCTGCGTGGCAATCTCCAGGGGGGTTTGCAGTAGCGATTGATTGAAACGCACACATATATTTACAAAAATTTATTCGACAAATGTTGGCGACACGAAACACATAAATTGACAATAATAAAAATACAATTACATACACATCTATCCACTTGGATAACATAGGTTTCCTCCACAGGAAACCGCATAAACATAATCTACACCAGAAAATAAGTACAATAAACCAATATTTGGCTGGCCAGCTGATCCACAATACAAATTAAATAGTGGCTTACTGCTGACGGCCAAGTTTAAATTCTTCAGCATAAACTTCTCGTGAAAACATGAAAGGTCTGAAATGTCGACAAATGATTCTGGTTTACAATTTTCCAGACCAATTAAATGCATACATTAAGCATGCACAATCCTAACCAACACATTTCTGATACACCAAAATTTGTTTCACTTAACTAACCTTGTAGATTGCAGAATCAAAAGAGTAGCGGGTTGAACAGCTTCAAACGGAGATTGAACCCCATGTTAACGTTATTCGGCAGCAAATTTAAATTCTCAACATAGTGACCATGAGACCAATAACCACAGCAGTAACCATCGTACAAACCCGTCGTCTTCAAAAAGTTAGAATGCTCCTAATCAATTTAATTTTCCAAAAAACCAGATAAACATAATTTCTTTAACGCAACTAGAGATGTTCACCATATTTGTGTCGCAATTTTAGGATCCGTCAACAACTTTTTCGCGCTAAACCCATTCGCCATTTTACAATGCGCGCGCTCCTATAACATAACTGCCGCAATACGGTCGAAAATCCCATAACACGCGTCCTTAGCATTTAACCAAATTTTAAACTGCGCTACGTTTTCAGACTAACGTCCCATCGACATTTATATGTCAACACGCGTATTATTGATCATCACTACAAATTTCATAACTTTATTTGAACATATTCGCTAATTACACTCCAATTTCTACGAGCATTTTTCGAACGACCATTACAACCGTTCTTCTCAAAACGAATCCCTTTCGTCATGCGCCATGAAAACAATCTCAACGTTAATATACCGGGTGCTTCCTCTCAAACTGGCGTGAATATAGCAATGAATTACAGACTCTAATTGTTTAAAAACGTCGGCGTAACACACGGGGGAACGTCAAAAAAAATTATCAAAAAAATGCGCTATAACGACGCTACGCTACATACCTGCGACCATACGGCTTAACCGTAAAACAACTCCGTCAACTCCCTACTACTCCACTAACTAACTCTGACAACCTGATTTAAATTCGCCTGGAAAATCCAGTACGTGGTGGCGTACCGGGCGAACAAGCGGCGAAACGTTCTCTGAGTTGCCCCAGGATCCCAGAACGATCAAATTTCCTGCTCTAATACTAGGCGTTACGCACTGAACTGACCTAGTATCGTATCGGCATCATTCCGTTGGACAGCTTCAACGAAAGAAGGATAGGTTGCCGATACTCAGGTGAGTTGCTTAAGAACAACCACCGGGACTAAACAACCACACAACCCAACCAATTGTAAGGAAGCTGAAAAATTGATAAAGGAGTGAAGAAAAGAAATAGAAGAAGAATAATGAAATCGCCAACAAGTCTAATCTACTCAGAAACAGTAACGCTAAAGAATAGCAATATCCTAAACTAACGCAAAAACTAAACTCACTTAAAACTAAACAAACATCAAAATAAACAAGTTACATTAGTAAACTTGCCCAACATTACCCAACTAATACAAATTAAATAGAAGGTGAAATGATTTCTAGCTCAAGAGCAAGAAGTTGGACGCCACTTAATTTTTTCCAAAAAGTTCCGACAGAAACTAAGAAAGGGTCGGACCTGTAGGCGGATCAAATTTACAAGCCGAAGGATCAGTAATGATAAGAAGACAGCAAAGCTTACGCGGAGGGAAAGGGAAAATTGAACAATAATTTGGAAATTGTAGGGAAGGTCTTTTAACGTCGTACCAAGGACGAAAAGACGGCAATTGGTTTCCCGAAGGTAACCTACCAACACGGAGGGATCAATACTGACCCAAAAAAGAAATAATTTCCTGCCTGAACTGCATGGAAACAAAAAAAGGACCGTATTTCCCAAAATCCGAGTCATTTGGCAAACAGAATCAGTACAAAATTGAATCCGGCAATAACAGAACAGAAAAAAAATCCTTATCAACTATCTTAAAATTAACCTATAGAGATAAATATAAAAATTTTCAATATCACCTAACAAATTAAAAAGGGGACATGAAATAAACACAACCTAACTGCACTGTGGGGCACGCCAATGGTGGTTGTTGATACAAATTTGTAAAGAAATGCGTACTCTCTACGCTGGTAATTCGGTAAAGAATTACTATGAAAACACAAAAAATTTCACAATTGCCGCAATAAGTTCCACCAGGATAAAAATTTCAAAACTGCAACAATAAGGTCCACCAGGATAAAAATTTCAAAACTGCAACAATAAGTTCCACCAGGATAAAATTTCAAAACGGCAGCAAAATTTCCGCCAGGAATAAAAATTCAGAAGTGCATAAACTAATCACCTCAACAGCGGCGATAGCTTATCTAGGAATGCACAATAGCATCACTGACCTACATCAAATAAACAGGAACGGCGTCAGAAAATTGACTAGAAATTAAATTTCGAAGCTTTCCCACAAAACTAATTAACGCTACAACTTGAATTAATGATTCCCCTTCTTACTTAACTGAGCTCCACTAGCTTTAAAAAAAAGGTTTCATGACTCCTGAAATCTAAAACTAAAGAATCGCCCATCAATCTACGGAAAGGTAACACAATGTCAACATGAAACGACAATTGTCCAGTAGGACCAAAAATTTTTACCTAAATTACTACTAAACTTGATCTCAACATCAACAAATTTACTCTTAATACTATTTTTCCTAAAGGAATTTTACTATCGCCGTCCCCATGCTAAACAAACTTTCTTAAGGTCGCACAATCTAATCAAAAAAATTCAGCAAATCTCAAATAATAAATCCTAGCGATTACTACTACGAAAATACTAACTAACATTACAACACGAACTTAATCATAAAAATACGCAATAATAAAAGCAACCTGCTTGCAAAATATATACAGCAAAATTAATTCTCTCCGTCTGGGTTCGAACCCCGGTACGGCTTTAGATCTTTAACGTGCCACATACCCACATTTTTTCCGGTTTCAGAAATTAATTCATAAGATAATTGTCCTACTTTTTTACCAACCGTACAAAGGATATATTTAGGAGCCAGCTTGGCCGCAAAATTCTTAGACGCGTCCGATAAAATGTAATTTCTTTTCCACACTTTCTCTCCCGCATTAAAAGTTAACGGTCTTTTCCTTAAATCATAACGTCGTTTAGAAAGATCATACGATGATTTAAGTTTTTCTCTGACTTTCCGATACAAATCTGAAATTTCTACATGATCATTATCCCAACGAATCCTTTTTTCTATCTCCGGGACATCTTTGTCATCCGGGAAGGGACCAAAAAAACTACCATCAACAGGCACGTAACGCCCAAACATAAGGTAAGCCGGGGAAAATTCAGTAACGTCATGTTTCGCCGTGCGAATAGCTTGTGCAATTTTGTTGATGTTTTCATCCCAAGTTTTATGATCTTTATTTACAAAAGAGGAAATAGCCGCCACTAAAGTTTTATTCACGCGTTCAGTGAAATTATTTTGAGCATGAAATTTATCATTTTTCCAAACCCCTTGAACACGGTAGTCATCGGTAAGTTTTTTAAATTCTTTAGAAATAAACTGAACCCCATTGTCGCAAATTATAACTTGAGGGACTCCAAACAACAAAAAAACTTGATTCTCCATAAATTTCACAACAGCAGCAGCGGTGGCTTTAGCTAAAGGCTGCACCAGCACAAATTTAGTAAACCAATCGGTCACTACAAGCAAATGTTGATTTCCGTGCTTCGACCTTGGAAGAGGTCCCAATAAATCGACCGAAATCAATTGAAACGGAAATGAGACCTTTTTATACTGTCCCATCAACCCAGGGCGAGCTTGTGTCGAATTCTTGTGAGCAGCACAAATATTACAATTACTAACATAATTCAGAACGTCATTTTTAAATTTGGGCCAATAATATAATTCCCCTACTCGAGCAGTAGTTTTTGCGACCCCGAAATGGCCAGCGGTAGCTTCATCATGACATAATTTCAACACTTCCGCCCTATTAGCGGTAGGAACAATTAATTTCCACTCTGGAATATTACTAACAGTAGGCAAAGACGACGGCAAAAATTTATACAAACGGTCCTCAACAGACTTAAAGTGAGGATACCCGTCCGGTTCCCTACGGATTTTATCAAGCATATCGTTATACCAATCGTCCGGGATTAATTTATCAATATTTAAAGACGCAACATCTCGTGACAACACATCTGGCACAATGTTGAGTTTACCAGGCCTATGCCGGACCTCAAATTCAAATTGACCTAATTGCATAGCCCACCTGGCCAATCGTCCAGAAGGATTCTTAATTCTCGTCAAAAATTGCATAGCCGAACAATCAGAGATAACAACGAACTCAGTACCTTCAATGTAGCCTCGAAACTTTTCGATGGCAAACATAATCGCGATTAATTCCCTCTCAGTAGCGGCATATTTTTGTTCAGCGCTAGATAATGCGCGACTAGCATAAGCTATTGGGTGTTCTAAACCACCTTGTTCTTGGAACAAAACAGCACCCACCCCAACTAACGAGGCATCAGTTTGAATAAAAAAAGTTCTCGAAAAATCTGGACTTATCAAAATCGGAGCTACTGTGATCAACCTTTTTATTTCCTGGAAAGCTACTTCAGCCTCCGGATTCCACACAACAGTTTGTCCTTTCTTTTTATTTTTGATAATCGCAGTAATAGGCGACGAAATCGTTGATAAATTCGGCAAAAAAATACGGTAATAGCTAATCAATCCCACTAATCGTTTCACCTCCGTAGTATTGGTAGGAGTTTTAAACCGTGTGATCGCATTCACCTTCTCTGGGTCAGTCCGTAACCCTTGGTCATCAACCACAAAACCCAAAAACGTAAGCGAACTACGACAAAATTCGCATTTATCAATATTAATTCTGAACCCAGCAGCATCAAGTCGTTCAAAAATTAAATTAAGTGTCCTAATATGAGCTTCAAAAGTGGCCGATGCCACAATCATATCATCGAGGTAGACGTGAGCGTCACCTTCATGCAAAATGGACCCCAGGACCTTTTCCATGGTCCGTTGTAACGTTTTAGGAGCGTTCGTAACGCCAAACGGCATAACCAAAAATTCAAATAAACCTAAACCGGGAACCACAAACGCAGTCTTTTCTCTAGATGCCTCATCCAGCGGAATTTGCCAGAAAGCCTTTCGCAAATCAATGGAGGTTAAAAATTTCGCCTGCCGGACTCTATTTAAGATACAATCTGGCCTCTTAAGCGGATAACTATCAAACTTAGTAACACTATTAATTTTTCTACCATCAAAACATACTCGTACTTCATTATTCTTTTTCTTAATAATCAGTAAAGGACTCGACCAAGGAGAATTGCTAGGCTGAATCACCTTGTCGGCCAACATTTGTGTTATTTCAGCATGTAACTTGGCTTGCATAGCCGGACTATATTTATCATTTTTTAATTTAAGTTCTTGGACCCGTCTACAGCGGTCCTTTAGACTTTCTAAATCGGCATAATCATTTAATGCAATATGCATTGAAAAAAACGGATTTAAATTCCTAACTATCTGATCCACAATAACCCTTTCCGGAGTATTTTTATTTATTTTCCGGTACATCGCCTCAACATTCATAATAAACGACATAACGTTTTCGTTAACCCCTTGCAAATAATCTTGAACCTGTTTATTCAATTGATAAGCGTAATCCGGTGTTAAAAATTCCGTCTTTAATGCAACAACTAATTCTGCCCAATTATTAATTTTGTTACGTTGGTTGCGAAACCACGTAATTGCACTTCCCGTCATCAGTTCAGCTGCACCCAAAAATAATTCAACTTCTGTTGCCCCTCTCGATTCTCTAAAATCCTCAACTTGTTCAAGAAATTCTAAAATTCCGACTTTGTCAGAATGGCCGCTAAATTTAAGGTTCCATTTAAAAATAGGAATTTTATTCCGCGTTCCTGTATGAACATTAACCGACCCCGTAGCAATTTGTGAATGCAAGCTACTCGCGTCATGATTTTCCTGATAAGAATCAAATGCCGTTAACGCAGCTCCTTCAATAATTTTTAATTCCGCCTCTAACATCGAAACAATATGCGCTTTGTCCTCTTTGTCTGCCATATGCTTGATTAAAGAAATTCTGTTATCCAAATGCATAAATCTTGACTTTAATTGCTCTTGTAAATCATAATTAATGCTGTGTTTATTAGACTCCAATATTTCTGCAATATTAATTAATGAGGAACTAATTTCCTCTTCAGTATTTTTCCAATCAACATTATTTTCTAATTTCACTTTGACCTCAGGATCTTTTAACGCGATATCCAGTTGAACCCGCTTACTGACCTGCGTAATTCGTGCTTTAATACCACGACATTTCAACTCAAAATCTAATTCCGCCCTACTCAAATGTTTCGGGTCCATGATGCCCAACGTTAACTATAGGTTCAATTGTTACCCAAACACCCTCAAACCACCACTCTACTTGACCTGCAAAAATTTTCAACTCAATCTCTACTGCAATAAATCGACCCACGTTCAAGGCGTCATTTGTTACGATTAACTTACTTCACAAAAAACTTAAAGGCTCCGGCAGTCCTGCGTGGCAATCTCCAGGGGGGTTTGCAGTAGCGATTGATTGAAACGCACACATATATTTACAAAAATTTATTCGACAAATGTTGGCGACACGAAACACATAAATTGACAATAATAAAAATACAATTACATACACATCTATCCACTTGGATAACATAGGTTTCCTCCACAGGAAACCGCATAAACATAATCTACACCAGAAAATAAGTACAATAAACCAATATTTGGCTGGCCAGCTGATCCACAATACAAATTAAATAGTGGCTTACTGCTGACGGCCAAGTTTAAATTCTTCAGCATAAACTTCTCGTGAAAACATGAAAGGTCTGAAATGTCGACAAATGATTCTGGTTTACAATTTTCCAGACCAATTAAATGCATACATTAAGCATGCACAATCCTAACCAACACATTTCTGATACACCAAAATTTGTTTCACTTAACTAACCTTGTAGATTGCAGAATCAAAAGAGTAGCGGGTTGAACAGCTTCAAACGGAGATTGAACCCCATGTTAACGTTATTCGGCAGCAAATTTAAATTCTCAACATAGTGACCATGAGACCAATAACCACAGCAGTAACCATCGTACAAACCCGTCGTCTTCAAAAAGTTAGAATGCTCCTAATCAATTTAATTTTCCAAAAAACCAGATAAACATAATTTCTTTAACGCAACTAGAGATGTTCACCATATTTGTGTCGCAATTTTAGGATCCGTCAACAACTTTTTCGCGCTAAACCCATTCGCCATTTTACAATGCGCGCGCTCCTATAACATAACTGCCGCAATACGGTCGAAAATCCCATAACACGCGTCCTTAGCATTTAACCAAATTTTAAACTGCGCTACGTTTTCAGACTAACGTCCCATCGACATTTATATGTCAACACGCGTATTATTGATCATCACTACAAATTTCATAACTTTATTTGAACATATTCGCTAATTACACTCCAATTTCTACGAGCATTTTTCGAACGACCATTACAACCGTTCTTCTCAAAACGAATCCCTTTCGTCATGCGCCATGAAAACAATCTCAACGTTAATATACCGGGTGCTTCCTCTCAAACTGGCGTGAATATAGCAATGAATTACAGACTCTAATTGTTTAAAAACGTCGGCGTAACAAATCTTAAAGGTGAAAACCGGAATCCAATATTTTTTCGTTTTCGAGTTATGGCCAAAAGTTCGCTTTTTCGACTTTTCGTTAAATGCCGATATCTCGGTTGTTTGTCAAGTTATAGAAAAAATATTTACACCTTTCTTAGACATTTTTTTGAGGAAAATAAATTGGGTTAGAAGGATTTTAAATATCTTCATTTGTTTTCGAGTATAATCCCGGGTGCTGACTCGAATAGCTGCACATAGGGAATTAACACGTAAAAACTTATTTATGCAAATTCCTGCTTCCCAAATTATTTTAGAGAAAAAATGAAAGACACAAAAAGAATGCAGAAATATAAACTACGTATGATAAAAGCATTAGATTTCATGTAATCTTTACTTATAGGGTCAAAAAATGCTTTTAAAATTGTTAAAATTTTCATTTATCAGACTGGCCATGTAAGTTTCTAAGGTAATTATTTCGAAATTAAATTGAATTTATTTCATGACCAGTCTGAAAAATGAAAATTTTAACAATTCTAAAAGAATTTTGGACCTTGTAAGTAGAAACGAGATGAAATTCGAAGATAAAAGTCCAAAATTCTTTTAGAATTATTGTTAAAATTTTCATTTGTCAGACTGGTCATGAAATAAATTCAATTTAATTTCGATATAATTACCTTGGAAACTTACATGGCCAGTCTGATAAATGAAAATTTTAACAATTTTAAAAGCATTTTTTGACCCTATAAGTAAAGATTACATGAAATCTAATGCTTTTATCATACGTAGTTTATATTTCTGCATTCTTTTTGTGTCTTTTATTTATTCTCTAAAATAATTTGGGAAGCAGGAATTTGCATAAATAAGTTTTTACGTGTTAATTCCCTATGTTCGGCTATTCGAGTCAGCACCCGGTATATAGTTGTGTTTTTTTAATTGGAAACCATAGTTGGCTATGACATATTTAATTAGATTTTTTTATGCTCTTTTTAATTATATATAACATGTGGGGTCTATTATTTCAGTTTCATCCCGTTATATTAAAAACTGTTAAATCAAAATAAAAGATAGGAAAATTAAACGGTGGCTTTGTGAAAAAAAAACATAAAATCATTATTGACATCTAAAACAATTGTCTCCATTTGGTTTTTAACAGGTTTTTTAGCACCTACTCTATTATTTACCTTTTATTCACAAGGTGAAATTTATTTAAAATTCCCGATTCACCTTCAATTTCACCGGTTGATTTCTGGTGGAAGATGGCGGAAGGGACGCACGTAAAATTTGGAAGTCCGCTGATTATATTGCAAAAATTTATAATTAAAGAAAATAAAAAGTGGTTTTAGACAAGAATTAGTTTGATTTGGAGTGTTTTGAATAAAATTGATAATTGCAATGATATAATCTTAGGATATTTTTAAAGATTAATTTGGAGTGAAAGATGTAAGATTGTTTAATGGATAAGAGGAATAAAATAGAATGTGAAAGAGATTATTAATTGGATTGCGCGGGGGTGAGAGATTTGCAAAATATTAAAATCTTAAAAATTTATTTTGAAGGAAACAATGATACCTTGGCACATGGGTGTCTTATCTTTTGAATTTAAAGTCCCCATTTTTAAGAAATTTTTTGGAAGTTATTAAAATTTAAATTCAAATTACAGTTCAGTAACAACATTACTGCTAGTCCAAGAGCCGCCAGACCTACGTCATTTTAGCAAAGCTGAGATTTTCAGAAAAAATATGTAATACATAGATAAAAAGCGCACGTGAAATTTCTAATTTGAAAGCCTCACCGAAATCTACACATTCTGAAAATAGCTGTATTTCATAAATATTTTTATTTATTACAGTTGCAAGATTTCGGTAAATCAATATCACACGTTTTGAGTTTAAACCTAAAAATTATTATTCCGACTCTTTTCTTTCATAATTTGTAAATAAATAAACTCAATAAAAAGTAAATGCTCATTATGCGTCTAACGAGAAGAACACAGGGTAATCTTTTTTTTTTAAATGTGATTACTTATAGTACATGAAGGGCAAAGGTCAAATATCAGTATCCCAAAATAATTGGGCCAGATTTCCAGACAAACTCGAGAAAATCGAGTTTGAACATTTCTGAGCTAGTTATATACACCGGATGTCGAGATTTAAGCAAATAAACTGATAGCTGCGAGGTAGAGTGTGTACAGGGACGAGTGCCGTCATCCACGGACGTAGTTATAACTTTTACATGGTGGTGGGGGGGGGTTCGACACTATACTTTACATAGGTAAACTAGATTTTGTCAGTGACTTATTCGTTAACGCTATAAAAAGTCAGAGCTGTAAATCTCTATAAAATCAATCATATTGCGGATATAATGGAGTATCCACCAATACCCACCATAAAAAGTGGGTATTTGGCTAAAGGGATAAAGGGGGTGGTTTACCCTTAACCACACTTGGGGGTAGCTCAGTTGGTGGTGTAGCTCATAATAAAAACCAATAGACTTTATAAAAATAACTATATTAAAATAAAATAAGATAAACTGTACAAACTTAGAATTAGCACTTACCCTAAAATTACAATCATCATAGGGATGGAAAGATTGACCATCTTGGGAGCTAAGGGCTGCTGCGTGGTGTTCCAAAGTGGTTCACTCGCGAGACTCCTTAATTGATTCTTGCGAGGCTCCTTACGTGACTAATTAATTATTTTTCCAATTACTTTGATCAATCTTTCCACACCCCTACTCTTATCTTGATCGACCCCGTCGATCGACATTTTCCGATATCGATCGTTTGGGGTCATCACCTTCTTATCAAATTGACACGCCTTGTGCCGGTAGCGGATATGTCACTGGTCACTGCCCTTATGGAATGTACCGAATATGGAAATTCTATACTTCCTTGCAATCGTTATTACAATTTAACTTAAGCTTTTACATTCTTGATTTATGATTATAAAATATTTTTATAAAAATGTAAGATTATTTTTTGAGTGTGACATCTCCCCCTACCGACAAAACGGCTGACCCAAGTCGTTTCGACTAATTGGAGCAAAGTGAGCATTACACGAAAAAAAAAAATACTTCGATAAAAAAAATTTAAGTTGGGTGCCTTATCAGGATCGTGTCGATATGATTATTTAAGTTAAATACTATCCTGGAGAACTAAAGAAAATTCTCGCATCTTTTTGAATTATTAAAAACAAAATTCTAATTTTAAATTGTAAAATTATACATACAATAATTGTATTTTGTAAAGAACAACTTTTTAAAATTTAAAATTAATCAATTAAATCATTAAAAAAAAATTTAACAAAATAAATTTAAAAAAATTAAAATTATGTTCAACCCCCCCCCTATACATAAAAATTTCATGACAACACCCCCCTAGATTAAATTGATAAACTCGCAGTTTACAATTTCATCTACATAATCTGTTATGAAATTTTTGAAAAACTTACAAAACTATTAAATTAAAAATAATTGAAACATTTTTTTTTCTCTGTAAATAAAATAAAATTCTAATAATCCAGCAGTACTTAATCAAAATGCATATAAAACAAACGTAATAATTAAATTTTCATTTAAAATATTAATTCTAATCAATGTTCCAAATCGTATTCATGTAATGTAATTTTTGTATCTTTGGCAACTTATACCTTCAGATTTTTCTTGCTTTACTTCTTCCATTGAACTTTTCACCATTTTTCCACTTCACATATTTCCACAAGATTACCTTCGTTTTAGATGTCCACACGTCTGAAATCAGCTTCATCACCTCCCTGTTCTTCATCCATAGTATTAAATGTTCTCTCTGTCCAATCTTTTCAATTACACATAGAACAATTCCAAAATAATTCCCATAATGTCCATATTTTAGTTCTTCATTTTGTGATTTTTGTCCCTTAGCATTTTTAAATTTATTTCTTCCAGAAGTCTTATATTTACCAATTTTTCCTATTTGTATTACCTCGTCACCCTGTCTATAAAATTTCACTTTAATCTCCTGTTGAAAGTTCCGTGTTAGATCATTTACAAACAATCCAACCCCAGAAAAATTTCGGAAATTAATGTTAGAAATATTTTCTTTTGTAATTTCTTCGTCCTTTATAAACGATGGATTCATCGTCAAATCCAGCATTTTATTCATTACCTTTTCTTCGCTTTTCTCAATAGTCTCGCTTAATTGATCTTCGGTTACCATGTTACTTATTATTTCCTTTAGCGTCTCTTTCGTAACTACTTGTTCTTTTAAATTGTTTATTACCGTTTTCATATCACTTATTTCTACTGATAATTTAACATCTGATACTTTCATTTGTGCTTTTAATTGTTCAACCGTATCACTTAAACCGTCAAATTTTTTAACTATTAAATCTGTTAAGATGCTGATTTCCGTTGGTATAACTTCAGTTTTTCTTCGAGTGCTCGCATAATCAGAAAACTTAAATAGAACCGATTGTATATCTCCGGTGTGTACCTCATCTTCACCCTGTATATCGATTTGATCAATATTTTAAATAAAATATCATTGCAATATATTTTTATTTCGTCGTGCCGTTTCTGTTTTATAGCGACTTAAACAAAACTCTGTAAAATACAAAAAATATTCTCATTAAATCTCGGAAACGGTGTGACAAAATTGAAAAATGTATAATATGAACAAATATGTAGAGAATCAAATTTACAAGAAAAAATACCTATGGATTTTTTTATTTTGTTCAACTGTTCTCGAGATATAGTAGATGACAATATTTTTTGTATTTTACAGAGTCTTGTTTACGTCGCTATAAAACAGAAACAGCGCGACAAAATAAAAAAATGTATATAAATAAAATTGAAGGTAATGAAATTTGCAACAAAAAATGTTTATAAACTTTTGCTCTAAAACCTTTTTTTATATAAAAAAAAAGGCTTCAAAATGTTAAACTTGCCTTGCCTACATAGGGGACATGATTTACGCTGTGAGTCACTGTACATACGCACACAGACATTTTTCAAAAATAGTAAAGATTGTTTCAGGGGACGTCAAAACATAAAAATTTTATAAAAAATATGGGGTGTTCAAATTTTTCAGATAACAAGACTTTCCTTACTAAGGAGTTCAGAAAGTAAAAACACTACTGCATTCGAGGAAGTAAAAACTACTAATTGACTTTATTTAAAAATTTTGCTACTGTGGCATAAAATTCATAATACGTAAATATAACCCGACATAATAATAATTGTAATTAAAAACGCCTACGTGAATATTAAAAATCTGTTTAAAATGTAATCCTCACATGAATTACATGTATTATTATGGTAGTACCCGGGTACTACGTATGGCAGATATAAGGTGTAAATTTGTATGGCCCCATAAGGGTTAAATGTATATGGATCTATATAATTCTGATTGACACATATATTCGGAAGTTCATCAAATAAACGTTACAACTTGAACCGGATTCTATTTCTGCATAGTTTTTGCTATATCAAGTGATGCAAATCTGAGTTGAAATGGAGAAGGGTAGAGTGAGCAAATCGGATCTCCAATTTTCATTTTAAAATTTTGATTATTTTTAGATCAAAATGTAAAAAATGTAAAAAATTACTTCTCACAAATGCTCAGTAGTTATATAACGAGCTTTAATAAGAGACACGAAAGAGGTCTCTTTCGATTGATAATATTTTTATTATTTTCACTATATAAATTTTTTTTAATATAATTAATTAATATTGATCATTTTATTTGCAGGATTTGAACATAAAACAAACCTAGAAAAGGTAAGAATTTTTTTAATATTTATTTTATTAATATTTGTAAGAAAAAGATAATAACTATTGGCATTAACTTAAACACGAGCGATTATTTATAACGGATGAAAAATACTCATTAATTTATAATATTGCACAAAATAATTTTATTTCTTTTCCTGTAATTTAAAAAATCTTTCTCTGGAATAAAACTGCTGTAATAAAAATAAAAAAGTAGCGAATGATATAAAAAATTCATCGTCTTTTTTGAGCAGCTCCTCCTACCAGCTTCCTGTTCACGTAGATCTGATGTGAATGCCAAGTTTTGACTATTCACTTACTAACAAGCGTTGTTTACATATTTACATACTTTCAGTTAAAAGCGGCCTGTAGGTATATATTCATATAAAAATTACACATAAATTTACTCATAATTACGTTCCTTCATCGAAATAAATATCAACTTGTGTTTCTAATTTACTCGCTCTTCGTTATGCGGTTAATCCAACGACCATTAAAAAAATTTAATGGTTTCTCTATATTTGTAAACATAAACAATTTTTTCAGCATTTTTTCACACAAATCGACATGAAAATTAAAATATTCTAAAATAAATCGTAGCGAAAACGCTTCAAATTTTCTATTAAATGTAGAAGCTCGAGTTTTACTTAAACTTTTTTCCAACTTTGATAGTTTTATTTGCTTGAATTAAATTAACATTTAGATGTTTATGTTTTAAATATTTTTACAATAAATTTTAGCTTACTTAAAGCTTGCTGTCAAATTATTGTTATTGCATAAAACAACCTCAATTTAGATTAAGAATAAATAAAATTGTTTTACATAAAACAAAGATATGCAAGAACATGGGTCGTAAAAATAGTACTTATTGCATTTCTAATATTGTAAGTGTAGACGACGAGCTTTTTTAACAAACCTGATCCCTGGCATTCGAAAACCACGATACTTAATGATGCTGTGTATTTTCTTTCTAAAAAATTGCAGCAGTCCACCTTCATCCATGAAGCTATTAGTTCCATTGCGATTCTGCTACAAAATTAACACTTCTGTATTGCTTTTCCTCGAGAACATAATCATAGCAATAATTTTAGGTTTCTTAGATTCAACAATTCCGCTCTATATTCGCAAATTGATATTAATATTCTACAAGTTATTTTGTGGTTATCAAACAATGTAGGATAATAATATGAATATTGCATGCTGTTATTATCAGGACGGTGAATAACTAAATAATTGACAAAATAATGAAAAAAATACCACTCCACCCAGAAACTTAACCAACATTGAGCATCAATCATAATATTTTATTGGCAACACGTCAGAATTTTTATAACAACAAAAGTTTAAAGCAATATAAAATAATCATAATTAATTTTATTTGGAAAACCGTAATTAAAATTGATTTTTAAATTTTACAAAAACGCAATTTTCTCAACGAATAATAGTAATCCATTTTACGTTGCAGTCTGACGAACATTAGTTTCTGTTACAAAAAATCAACCGCGTGCAAAAACCGACTTCGACATTTTGCTTTGAATTGCTCTATTTGAGAATCGCATTGTCCAAATTCCTCCTTTTTTAACGACTTCAAAACTTTATTACAAATCTCTATGTCGACATTCTGATAGCTGTCCAATTTGGTAACTAATTCGATTGCTTCACTCTGAAGATTTGGGTTTAAATAATATAACATCTTGGCACCCTTTAACACGGCGATTAGACTATCAGCATTCTCTTCTAAATAATTCTTATTAAATTGCACAACATCTCCATTATTCTTAAATAACTCACATGTTTCGTTATCAATCACTTCTTTTAAAACCGAATCTAAGTTATCCAAATTTTGATTCAACATTTGCCAGAAGCGCACCACACATTCATGAAGATTTGGATTGGAAGGGTTTAAACCGTGAGCCCGTTTTAGCGATCGCAACATTAACAAAAATTTTCTTTTCCTAAAGTAAATTTCGAACGCCATCAAATGAGTTTCTATTCTGCTTTTTGCAAAGTTTTCTAACGGTAGCAGGAATTTGATGGCCTGTTCGAGAGGATCGTTATCTTTTTCCAACTTTTCAGGTAGCAGTTGTTTCAATTTAGATGCATCTGCATCCTTAACTCCCTTTTTTATTTTCGATTGAACCAATTCAGCATTCTCTTGTTCTGCTTTTCTTTGGGCTTTTCGTTGTTTATTGCGTAATTTTTTGGATTCCGAGGACGACAAATTTTCTATATTAGTTGCACCTTTCAGTTGTGTATCAAATAAATGAAGATACACTTCGATTGCACATTGAGCAGCCTTAAAATATAACGGACTCGCGCGTAAATTATCTTCTATTTTCAAAAAAGTCAAATATGATCGAAGAGTCAATATCCTCATACAGTACGTATGGAAATCATATTGATTGTCTATCATTTCCGAGAAATGTCTATGTACTTCGTAACAGTTTTTAAGAGACTCGCCATATTTGCCCAATCTTTGGTATGCTAGAGCACATTCAACTTGAAACCACATACATTGCATTTCATTTAAACTCTCCATCGCTGAAACACCGGTTCTTGTAAATATAGAACTAATTTCTTCCGCTTCTTTAACACGATTCGCTCTCAACATGTATTTAACACATTTCGAATTAATGCATTTATCGGATGTGTCGAACGATTGGGCTTCATCTAACCACATACTAGCTTCATGCAAATTTCCAGCATGCTTGTATATTCTTCCTTTGGTAATGTATAACTCGATAAAAGTCGGCGTATGTTCGATCGCAATATTAATGTAGTTTAAAGCTGTGTCTGTTTGGTTTAAGAAATCGTAATGTTGAGCTAGAAAATAATAAACCCAAATTAAACAGGAAACAGGTTTTGTAATCCCACTGCTGCTTTCGTTGTCAAAACTACCCCTAGTAGATAACTCATCGACATACTGTAATACAAGCTTTTCGATTGTTTCCACTTTTCTTTCATCTGCATACAGCAGCCTCAATTCTACAAAGAGCGCAGGTACCCCTTTGCTAAAACCTCGTCTTAAATAATTATCGATTAAATTTTCGAACGTTTCTTCCACTGCACAATTCAATGCTAATCGTTTGGGGGTTTTTGATTGTGGATACTCTTCAGATTGGGTATAATAAAAATTAAGAATATCTTCGGGCTCACTTAATTGCTTTGCTCTAATTAATTTGTGGTAATAGTTCGTGTTTTCAGGATTTCTCTTGATTAACCCTTCAAAATACTTCGCTGCTTTATTATATTTTTGTAATTCTAAGTTTAAATCACCTAAAATTTCATTGACTGTTAATTTATCTAATATATGATTTTGGTAAGCTTCCAAGTGTTCCAGAGCTTGTTTAACGTCACCTGATTCGCGAATAACCAAATTTTGATATAAAAGAATTTCACTATATTGATGGTCACCAAAAATTTTCCGTTTTCGCTGTTGGCCTATAAGATTATCCAAAATTTCGAGAACACTTTTGTGGTCACCTAGTAATTGAAGCGATATAACATAACTAATCCAAGATATCCTTTGATTGAATGTCAACAGGAACAACTGATATGCGGTTTCGCGATATCCTTCCAAATCTCTAATTTGAATTTGCGACAGAGATAAATCACGCAAAATTATAATATTGTTTTTATCCAACTTCAAAGCATTTCGGTAACACTTAATAGCGTCGTGATATTGTTCATTCGATTTTTGCAATAATCCATACACATGCCAGGACACATGCGATCGTAAATCACTTGTCAATCCTTTCCGAACCCATTCGTAAGCCTCTTCTTTACGTCCCATTGCATTTAATAATAAACCTTTCAATGCCAGTGTTTCACCATGAGCTGCAAACTTTGGATTCGACAAAATTTGCTTTGCAAATTTCAATCCATTTTTATACTCCTTTTCATCTAAAGCAGTTAAAATGCGTTTAAATAATGCATCTTCCTTTGGCGGCAAAGTGTTGTGACTTGATGACATTTTCAATTGATTTTAAAATGCAACAATAATATTTTCCACGTAAATTTTAACAAACATCTGCGTTTGCAGATATTCCAAATAAGGAATGTTTACATTGGCAACGAGTGCCAACCTAAACATTTCTAAATTTCTGTTTTAACAAGATTAAAATAATACAGCCATTATAATAAATTATGAACGTATAAATTGAACGAACTTATTTTTATTTAAAAGTTTTAATAACAAACATCTTCATTTTTTAATTAAAAATACAAATTTTTAACCGTTTTATTACATATTGGGTGGAGGTAGACGTGGTATATAAATAATGTATTAATACTTACCACCCCAGATGGGGGGGGGGGGTGCTACACACCTTTGTCGTGAAAGTTTTTAAATATGACTAGAATTTTCGCAATTAATGTTTACAATATAATATTTTGTATTTGGTATTTGGTATTTTGCTGTGTTTTCTCAGGTTTTCTATATCTGGGCTTTATCACGGGGTAAATTGCAGACCAATATTTGTGGTTGGATTATTGATTAATTATTATTTATACTATTGAACTGACTATTTTTCTTTTCTAAAGCAATACAGCATTGCTCATATGTAGTCAACCACCTATAGATTTCAAGTTATTAAAAATTTTGAAGAATTTTAAATAAAACAAATTAGAAATATAAACTGAACCTAATTTTTATTAAGTTTTAAGTATCTACTATTTTTAATATTTTTTAGCATCACCTTTGGTCCTAAGGGCGCTTTTCATACGATTAGGCATCATCTGCGGTAATTTTTAGCCGATTTTTAAAATTATTTTACTTTAATGCTACTTTTGAAGTAGTTTTAAAACGGGCAATCCTGTTCTTGAATAATATCGTCCAAAAATTTTCAATGGAGGACAGATCGGGACATTGTGGCGGCCAATCTAAGAGGGAATCCTCTCGTAGATTTTCACTTCTCCGACGCCACTAGCCGACGTATGGTTAATCTCCCCCCCCCCTTTTCCTTACATAATGTTGATCCAGGTTGACCAAAAAACTGGAAAATTAACATTAAATATTAATAATTACTTAATAAAGTTATCACCAATATCAAATTGACCAGAAGGTTACTGTTAATTTTTTAAGATTTCTTTACATATTCTAAAAGAGCACAGTTTATGCTTTCTTATAAGGTGAGAATAAATAAAATCGGGACAACGGTTACTTCACAATTTAATTTTGAAAATCCAATTTTTCATGAAAATTTTATAAGTTTAAGTTCATGTTAGCTGTAACAATTCAATCTGCTGACGGTGCGTGTAGCTTAAGTCGGTCTTAACTATTTCAATTTAGGCAGGGTCGCATTCCTGATTTTACCGAGTGCATTTGCGCTCCAATGAATGTTTAATTTAGCACAGGAGGTGGGAAAACTGCCCGGAGCCGCCCACAGGGCGATCGTGCAGAGGGTAGATTTTCACTGCCCCTGACATTGTCAAATCTCGGATCCCAGCTATCGAGCTCTATAATTTTCATGTTCCATCACACTTCAGGCAGGTTTTTAATGATACAGTGATTTTCAAACGCGTCCATAGTCGACCGAGCGTAGGGAGGTTGTACGTTGAAAGTCACAGTCAACGCCGTGTCGGATCCACGTCAAAAATATAGCCCTTAGGAATACTACATACACACACATATGATCTGTCAATTGTCAGTGACCAATGGTATTGCACAATATAATGCAATAATATATAAGATTTTATTTTTGTTAATTTGGAAAAACTGTTGACAAAAATTTTGAAATAGAAATCTTGATAAAATTTGTAGTCTTAATACATCTACAGACCCCTTTATTTTAAATCAAAATAATTTCCTTTCAAATCAAATACACATTCCACCTCTCATAAGCTCCGAGTTGAATTCTTTACCAAAAAATTAAAAATTATCGGGAACTGCCCGCTCATAGCAAACTTTAGAAATTGTAAAAATGAAAAATAAAAGTCACTTTTCAGATCATTCTCAAAATACCATAATTTGCTGATCGAGTTCTATAGACATTGACCAAATTTTAGAATTTTTCCAAACTTTATATTATAATAAAATATTTACAAATCAAATAATAATTCATCATTCCCAATTTGAATCCATTCATCAGATTTTCCCAATAAACTTTAGTTGCAAACCAGCAACCAATATTTTCTCAATTTAGGGTTAGTTCAATAATGATATTTATTTTCTTCATTCACAATAAAATCAAGCTAAATTTTTAACTTCCCTCTATGACATCCATATTTCCTTTTAATTCGCTTGGAACCAATAACTTGATCCATTTTCCATATTTTTACAATTTTCCAGTTTTTTAATCTTTTTATATCCATATTTTCATCAGAACTATGCGTTTTTATAAATCTAAATTTTTTTCATTATAAACTTTCCAAATTTTAGTTTTGTTCTAAATTAAATTTTTCTTAATTTTTATCTTATTATCAAGATTGTGAATTTTTTCTTATTAGTTTCGAACTGCCTCTTATCTGGCCAATAGCTACTTTTAATTTAGAACACTTTCTTAACCATCTTAATTTAGTTTTTAGTTTAAAGTTAATCTTATTATTTCAATTCTTTCTGATTACTTCATTTCTTCTCTTTTGTTAGGTATATTCAAATTTTTCTTCTCTTCCACTTATTTCTGGTTTGAAATCCATTTTTTATTGAGTAAATAACTGTTTGACTAACTTCTATCTCAATTTGCGCTTCCCATATTCCGCTATTATATCCAAATTTACTTACAATTTTGTTAGCTCATTTTCATTTTATGTTAATTCTAGACTTTGATCTTGATTTTTTTCTAATACATCATCTAAACATTTTTCATCATGTTCCATTTTTCATTATGTTCCTCTTGGTTTCCAATTTTTATTTCCAACGCTTTAGCCTGTTTTTCCATTTGTAATTTCGCTGATTCAGAATTTCTTTTAGTTTCCTTTAATTTTTGCTTTCATCTCTTCAAACTCTCTTTCAAATTTAGTCCTTCCGAAAATCTACAAACTTCCAACTACGTATAATTCTATGATGTAGTAGTTCCCTATCCCTTTCTAACCAGTGTTATTCTTTTTTACTGCCCTGTAATTAATTTCGGATAACGAATTTCAAGTCCCTAACTGTATCTAATAATATTAAAATTATTATTTTCTTTAATTTTATTTCATTTAATCTTTTACCCATTCTTTCATAAATTTTTTGTTCGATAAGAATTTTTCTTTCTCTTTCTTCATTACCAGTTCTTGTAAACTTTTGTCCAAATCCCCATAAATACTTTGAATACCATTTTAAATTTATTCATAATTACCCGACTTTAATTGGGTTTCTTCTTTTTAAAAATCTCATTTAGTCATAACCATTACAATTTATCGATACCATTTTTATACAGCATTCTTCCTTCGATAAATTACATACCTGCTTCGCACGTTGAGCGCCAAAATTAATAATAATTAATTGGTAATGTAGGTAACATGAAATGGATTTTAATCAAAATGCAAAAATACTCACTTTTGTAAGGAATATGCAATTGCCTAAAGTTCCGAGCCTTGATTGTAATTAAAGATAATAATATACTATTAATAAATCTAACAAAAACATTACTAAGAAGAAGGTACCAACAAAGTTTTACAAAGGTTTTAAATTATACTGTCCTGTCGACACGAAAGCCTCCCCCCCAATTTGAATTAATATTGAAATTAGTGTCAAACGTTTGAGCCTTGCCACGTTTTTACTAAATCCGGGGAATAGAAATGTGCTTCCCCGCTCTCAGGGTTACTGGCAATTAATACCCTTGGCTAGCTCAGCAAGGGAGAAGGGAAACCAGCAAACACCCAACAGTATATATATATATAAAAAAAAACACAGATCGGCGAGTCCTTAAGTATGTATACCGAAAATATGTTGAGAGGGCTGTAAGTGCCCCGGCGCCACGTGATTTATAAATAGCCTCTCAACGACCAACTCTCTGCCCAATCACGAATGGCAGCGAAGATTAGAACTCGCACGATAAAACAAAATTCAACTTTGCAAAAAAAATAAAGGAACAAACACTTATCTGTATATACAATGCCTCGACAATCTCGGCAGGTGGTCAACAGCTAGGTAATAAAAGCTTTTTCCACAGATTTCTTTCTCCGTGATTACAATAATTGGGGAAAAGGGAGGACCCTCGAAGATGTTATGAGGGTTCAATTTTCCTGGATCCGTTATTGAGAATAAAATCGAAATGGCGAGAATTTGTAGAAGAAGCCGAATGAAAAATCCTCCAAGGAGATAAGACCTAATGTCTTCGCAAACGGCAAAAAATCTGCAACGCTGAGTGAAGTGAATTATCCCGAAATATTCGGAAGGAATTCGAATAATTCCTAATTTCAAAACACTTCGCAAGTACCACAAACTTCTCTCGCGAAACCCAAAATCCAAAAATGTCGCCAACGAACTTGAAATCTTAGGAAAAATGTGGTTGATAACATTTATCAATCCAGGGCGTTCAACATAACTTAATTCGCTTCAAAATATCAATGCAGGGAAATGTTCGTTTCTAATTCACTTTAAGAAGGACCGAACGGAGAACAAAAGCATTCGGCTGCTGTGCCCATTCACCAAGAATTAATTAAAGCCGCAAAAAAAAAATAGGAATGGTGTGAATTAAAATTCGAATTAAATTTCATTAAAACAAAATTCTATACTTGGTCGCGGATCGAACCTACGACTGCGGCATGGCAATTCGATATTAACTTAGAAATTCATTCTGCCATCCATTCTCCCATCATCAGAATCACCCCTGCATCGATGTTAATTCCGGACCGTAACAACTCCCCTCTTACCCAAAAAAAAAATTTTCGACGTTTACGAGAAAATTTGACTATCGCTGAACTATAAATACAAGTAACAGAAAGAAAATAACGGTAACAAAAATGTTCCCAACAAAAATAACAAAAAAAATAATAAAATCCAAAACCGTAAACCATAATCAGAATGCCTAAACAAACAAAATCGTCATTAAAAAAAATCAGTCGCACCTGTAAGGCTTTAAATCTTTAGCGTGCCACGTCCCACAAAGTTTCCCATCGGGATCCCTGAGTTGGAAAACCCAAGGCGAAATTCTTTTGTCGATGAAGTACGGACCTACGAACTTTGGCGCCAGCTTGGCGGTAAACTGCCTAGCTGCGTCCGACAAAACATAATTTTTTTTCCATACCTTCTGGTTCACCTGAAAGTCAACTGTTCGACGTCGCAGATTGTAATGTTGACTTGACTTTTGGTATGCTTTAGTAAGCCGAGATGTAATGTTTGCGTAAATTTTAGTAAAATTAGTTGCACGGTTTTTAAGGTCTCGATCCCTGGAAAAAGACAAGTCTTGCTCGTCGTTCGTCTCCGTACGTTTTAAAATAATTTCCCTACCAAAATTGATAAAATACGGGGTGTATCCCGTCACCTCATGTTTTGCCGTTCTAATAGCGCACGCTGCGGCCGATAGATATTTATCCCAGTTTTTATGGTGTTCTTCGACGTAAGATGCCAGGACCGTTTTTAGAACGCGGTTTATCCTTTCGGTAGGATTCGCCTGAGGATGGTAGTTTGGTGTAAAGGTGATAGAGCTACCGTATTTCGTGACCATGTTTCCAAAATCACGGCTGCGAAATTGGACACCGTTGTCGCAGATGACAGTACGGGGTACGCCAAACACGAGAAACACGTCTTCTTCTATATGCCTAACTACGTTCTTGGCTGTGGCTGCACGCAAGGGAAACGTGAGTGTAAATTTACTGAAGCAATCGGCAACAACCAAGATGTAGTTATACCCACGGGTAGAGCGGGGAAGAGGACCAACAATGTCCGTACAAATAACTTCCCAAGGAGTAGAAATCTGAGTATGACCTCCCATTGTACCAACTGGGGCTTTCTGCTCTGGTTTGGTACGTGCGCATGTTACACAACGTCTGATATAAGCGGCAACGTCATATCTCATTTTGGGCCAATAAAAGTTTTGCATCGCCCGGTGATACGTTTTATACACGCCCATGTGCCCAGATGTAGGGGAATCATGTAGTTGTTTAATAATTTGGGTGCGATTTTCTTTGGGAACAACTTCTCTCCAGTGGTCTTGATCATTAGTCAAGTCTATGCTATTCTGACGAATAAGTTTGTATAATTTTGAACCTGACATACGCCATAGGGGAAACTTGTGAGGGGTAGCTTTCACCTTTTCGCACATATTTATAAACCACTTGTCGTGGGGTTCGTGGTCGACTGGAACAACATCGACCGCGTCAATAATAGGGAACGAACGCGACAAGGCATCGGGAACAACGTTGAGTTTACCGACCCGATGGACTATTTCAAAATTAAATTGCTGTAATCTTACGGCCCATCTAGCGATTCGACCGATAGGGTCTTTGATGTTGTTAAGCCATTTTAAACTATAGTGGTCGGTGATGACTGTAAACTTAGTTCCTTCGAGATAGGGTCTTAATTTCTCTATCGCATGAATGACCGCTAAACACTCTTTTTCGGTCACGCTGTATTTACGTTCGCAGGCGGTTAGCGACCTACTAACGTAGCAGATTACCTTTTCACCTTCTGGATGTTGTTGAGATAAAACTGCGCCGAGACCATAATCGCTTGCATCCGTTTGCACGACAAAAGGTAGGCTCCAATCGGGACAAGATAAAACGGGACTGGATATTAGATGCTCTTTTAAGGTGTTCAAGGACTGATCACAAGATTCAGTCCATAAAAATTTCTGATTTTTTCGCAATAAATTCGTCAAAGGTGCTGTAAGAGCCGAAAAGTTAGGTATAAACCGTCTGTACCATGATGCCATACCGATAATTCGCCGGACTTCTTTGACGTTAGAAGGAGGAGGAATCCGCAAGATAGCCTCGACCTTATCAGGGTCTACAGACAAGCCGTTCGCGTTAACGACGTATCCTAAATAACGAAGTTCTGGTTTACAGAAGTGACATTTATCACGATTAAGCGTAAGATTCGCATCTTTAAGTTTCTTAAAAATTTGTCGCAACACTTCAATGTGTTTCTCAAACGTGGGTGTCACAATAATTATATCATCTAAATAGCTGAAAGCATAAGGTTCTAGATCGGGACTAATAACCCTCTGAATTAAACGATTCCAAGTAGCGGGAGCGTTGTGTAACCCGAACGCCATACGTTTAAAGTGGAAAAGACCACGGTTAGGTACAACAAAGGCGGTATATTTTCTTGAAGACTCAGCAATACGGATTTGCCAAAACGCAGACTTGATATCTAAAGTAGTTAAATATTTTGCATCACCTAGTTGATCGAGAATACTGATTACGTTACGCAGAGGAAAAGCATCAGGGACGCTAACTGCGTTAAGACGACGGAAATCTACGCAAAATCGATAAGTTTGGTCCTTTTTCTTTACGAGTAAAATCGGCGAAGACCATGGCGAGTCCGAAGGTTCTACGATATCTTCGGCCAACATCTTATCTAGCTCTAGGTCGACATGTTTTTGAAGAATGGGTGATATAGGGTAGTACCTTTGTTTTATAGGAGGCGAATCAGTTTTGATCTCGTGTTCCACCAAATGGGTGTAACCGAGTTTATTACCTGGCAGTTCGAACAAAGCTTCACTTAACAGATCTTCCAGTATCTGCTTCTGACAACTTGAGAGAGTTTCAGCGGGTTGTAGTGCGTTAAGAAATAAATTTTCACCGGTATTGGAAAAACACCACTCACCGCTACGAAGATTAGGCACTATGCCCATTCTAACCCAGAAGTCTGTGCCGAGAATAAGACAATGTGGCGAAGATGGAATTACCAAGACCTCGAGGAGCGCAACTTTATCTTTTAACATAAACGGTAGCGTCACCACTCCTATACTAGTGCAAGTTTCGCCATTCGCAACTATGCAGTCTTGCACGCGTGAGCTATCCAACCGACACTTGCTGTTTAACATGTTCCAACCCGGACCACCTAAAATGGTTCTGGAAGCTCCAGAATCCAATAAACCCAAAAAAGTCTGACCGAAAATTGAAACATGTAGGTATGGCCGTTCATCGTTGATAGCGCTGGATAATATAAAGTCGAGGATAACTTGATTATTGGAAAGAAGAACTTTCTTATTGACCGAGTCAGAAACAGAGCACGATCCTCGGTCGTTTATCGTCTCTGATTGGCGTTTCCCGAACACTTGGGACAATTCCCCACTGTATAACCAAGTCTACCGCAACGAAAACATAAAACTTTGCTGGGTTGAGTGCAAGCAGCTCTACGATGACCGGCTTCTCCACAATTCCAACAAGAATCTCTAGAATTAGATAGGGGAAGGTCAGCAATAGCATTCAATGTTTCGCTTCGGGAAGATGTTGACCTACGATAGGCCAGATCGGGTTCTAATAACAATTTAGTATTTGTAGGAGGAGGGCAATATTGGTTCGACTGGAATTCAGCCTCTTCTACCGCACGACCGTAATCTATCAACTGATTAATGGAAAGAATTTTTTGTGCGGCTAAACCTCGTTGTAGATTGGGTAATAAATTGCCTCTAATAGTGTTAATCCTATCCATTTCACCAGGTTTGTTAGCAAGCCTACTAAATAGGTTTTCCATGACCGAAACATATAGTACCAACTTTTCGTCAGCACCTTGGGTTCTTCTCTGAATCTCCGACATCAGTCTGGACTCATAACCCGGTGGTAGGAAAGACTCTTTCAGTTGTTTCAATAAGTCATCCCAGTCGCAAAAAAAATTCCTTCTCTGACGAAACCAAGTCAAACCATCGCCCTTAAACAATTCAACCGCCGAATGAAACAACTGAGGTTTTGTCACACCCCTCGCTTCGCGTAACTCTTCGATTCGTTCAATAAAAGATATGGGACTGTCTTTCCCATCAAAACAAACATTCCAACGATGAATGGGTGGGATTTGAAAGTCCTTTAACCCTATTGCGGTACTAGCACTAAAACGCCGAGAAGCATTAAACGAATCGTCAATCACATTTTTAGCTAAGGAATCGCGTATCTCATCCATCCCATCGTCACTATAATGACTCGTTATGACTGGTCCACCGTTATCGGTAACTGTGCTGAACGATACTCGTCGAGTCCCAACATTTCTATCGTTATCTGTAGTCCCAAGACTTAAGGGTATACGCTTAATTAAGTCTTCTACCCCCCGGTTTAATACTTCGCGGAAACTATGCTGTTGTCTGGGAACTAAACTACCTACTGGTAAATTAGGTACTTCACCAGCATCTAAGTCGACAAGAATGTTATGTGATGCAACGGCGTACTCGTTTACTTGAGCAACGGGTAACTCTAACGATTGAAAAGGTACTGGCAAATCCAACAATGCGCCACAAGACTGTGCCTCCGACGGGATTGGGGCGTCAATGAGGGATTCCGAAAGCGAGACCGAATTGTCGTCGCAATCAGATAAGCCCGACACAAAATAAATTTCGCCTAAAGATTTTAATAACCCCGCGGTTATCGACAACAGGTTGTCGCATTTTAATTTATCTCCCTCTTGAGGGACTCGCAATATACTCAACCGACGCTGAATATGAAGAAGACGCGCCTTGATTCTAGCTTGCTCGTTATCTCTGTTTGACTTGTCAAAATCCTCGATATGGCCACCCAATTCCAATAGCTTGGCCGATATAGCGTGGAACTCCCTATCTAGATCGACCGAAGTATCATCGCTAGTAACCGGTAGGTTCTGTCTAATAGCTTCTCTTAACAGTTTGCGTTTATCTGCGACCGTTTCACCCAAGCTAATACCTCTCCACCTAAGCTCGTAGGAGAGTTCATCACTTAACAAGCGATTAACATCCATTTTAAAAAAATGAGACTCCCAGTATAGATTTGTATAGGAGTGAGGTGAACAGAAACCCAAAAAAAATAACACACGATAAAATAAAAGAAAATTTTAATCCTGAGAGAAAAAAAAAAAAAATTGTTCCAAAAAAGAATAACTAAAGGAAAATATGAGGTGGTGAATTAAGTGATAACAAACTGTTATCAAACCAAAAGAAAAACTAGTAGAGGCTCTAATTTAGGCGTACCTGTTTTTTTTAAAATAAGAAAAGGTTACAGAATAAATAAACTGATAATAATAGACAATATTATCGAGCAAAAAAACAATTGCAGAGGCTCTAGTTTAGGCGTACTTGTTTTTTTTTAAAATAAGAAAAGGTTACAGAATAAATAAACTGATAATAATAGACAATATTATCGAGCAAAAAAAAAACAATTGCAGAGGCTCTATTTTAGGCGTACTTGTTTTAATAATAAAAAAAAAGTTAGAGAGCAATAGAACAACTCCCCCCCTTTCAACAAAAGTAAAACTCCAAAAAAAACAACCTACACAACATGCACAACGCAACTGCTTTTTTAACGTTGGGCGCCAATTTGCCACGTTTTTACTAAATCCGGGGAATAGAAATGTGCTTCCCCGCTCTCAGGGTTACTGGCAATTAATACCCTTGGCTAGCTCAGCAAGGGAGAAGGGAAACCAGCAAACACCCAACAGTATATATATATATAAAAAAAAACACAGATCGGCGAGTCCTTAAGTATGTATACCGAAAATATGTTGAGAGGGCTGTAAGTGCCCCGGCGCCACGTGATTTATAAATAGCCTCTCAACGACCAACTCTCTGCCCAATCACGAATGGCAGCGAAGATTAGAACTCGCACGATAAAACAAAATTCAACTTTGCAAAAAAAATAAAGGAACAAACACTTATCTGTATATACAATGCCTCGACAATCTCGGCAGGTGGTCAACAGCTAGGTAATAAAAGCTTTTTCCACAGATTTCTTTCTCCGTGATTACAATAATTGGGGAAAAGGGAGGACCCTCGAAGATGTTATGAGGGTTCAATTTTCCTGGATCCGTTATTGAGAATAAAATCGAAATGGCGAGAATTTGTAGAAGAAGCCGAATGAAAAATCCTCCAAGGAGATAAGACCTAATGTCTTCGCAAACGGCAAAAAATCTGCAACGCTGAGTGAAGTGAATTATCCCGAAATATTCGGAAGGAATTCGAATAATTCCTAATTTCAAAACACTTCGCAAGTACCACAAACTTCTCTCGCGAAACCCAAAATCCAAAAATGTCGCCAACGAACTTGAAATCTTAGGAAAAATGTGGTTGATAACATTTATCAATCCAGGGCGTTCAACATAACTTAATTCGCTTCAAAATATCAATGCAGGGAAATGTTCGTTTCTAATTCACTTTAAGAAGGACCGAACGGAGAACAAAAGCATTCGGCTGCTGTGCCCATTCACCAAGAATTAATTAAAGCCGCAAAAAAAAAATAGGAATGGTGTGAATTAAAATTCGAATTAAATTTCATTAAAACAAAATTCTATACTTGGTCGCGGATCGAACCTACGACTGCGGCATGGCAATTCGATATTAACTTAGAAATTCATTCTGCCATCCATTCTCCCATCATCAGAATCACCCCTGCATCGATGTTAATTCCGGACCGTAACAGCCTCAATAAACCATTCCCAGAACTTCAACCTTCGCGGAGCTATTCGCGAGAACTTGAGTGAGCATCTGTGGATACAATAGCCGCCCCCAAGTAGAATTTTTAGGTGAAATTTAGTATTTGAAATTTAAATTTCAACCAAAGATACGTTTAGTTTTTAAAATTCAAATGTCAAATGTTTTTGAAATTCTGAAGCTCTGGGAATGGTTTATTGCGGCTCAAACGTTTGACACCAATTTCATTAAAAATACAAATTGTGGAGGAAGGGGGGCAGCGACTGTATATTAAATTTAAAATTTTTGAAAAAACTTTGTTGGTATGTTCTTCTTAGTTATTATCTTTAATTATAATTAAAGGGAAAAGATACTACAATACTACAAAAATTCACTTTATACAAATTTGGCCATATCTCAAAACTGCAATTTTTGACTTAAATCTTATTACCCCGAGAACAGATTTGAAATCTATTCATGCGGGCGCAACTTGCTCGGAGTTCATCGAAATTTCTAAAGCCCCTAACTTATCGAATAACTTCGCCACCGTTGAGGCACAAACTTCGGGAATAGAAGCACAAACAAACACTAACGAAGCACTAACGATTGACACCAATTTTTGCTAAATATATCGATTGGGACGAGCTATCGTGTCTACAGCCCCTCCCAAAATGTTTCGCGAAAGGCTTCACGACCATTGAGGCGCAAACCTTGGGAATGGAAGCACAAACAAGCACTAACGAAGCACTAACGATCGACACCAATTTTTTATTAAAAAATCAATTTGGGGGGGGGGCAGTGACATGTACCTAAAATACGTCCCTCTTCTTATGAACCCTGGGGTGGACTCCTTACCAAAAAGTCAAAAATGGTAGGAAACTATCACCGCATAGCAAACTTTAGAAATTTAAAAAATGAAATATAAAGGCCACTTCACATATTATAATTTATGCTGTATGTACTTCAATTCTTTAGGAAACTTGCAACTTACTCTCCCACAACCACCGAAAGATTCAAGGGTTTTCAGGTTATACGATAGACTTAGAGCACATCTTCTGCGGTTTCTCACTTCATAGCCCAATATCAAAATCATCATATAAATTTCAAATTTAGTCTAATGAATTTCAGATTTATTAATTTATACCTTTGAAAAATAAATGAAAATCTCAATTTCGTGATGATTTCCAGCCGCTGATGTAGACAAAATTGTATTTGAGTAATATTTACCCTGTCTTTACCAGTCAGGATATGGAACGTTTGAGTGGCTAAATGATATTTAACACCTGCTCTTGAGCTTGACCAACCACATTTAATTGCATTAGACACTAATTAGACTGTTCAGACTAAGTTGTAATAAGCAAATAGCCAACAATTAATTATGTTAAAACAGTTCATCTATGGAAATTGATTTTGATTAGTTTCAATTTGAACTTGAAAATGTAGAGAATGTATAGTGGTGGCCTAATAGAGAAATTAGTTAGTTTAAACAAAAAATAAAAATGCTCTACTGAACTAGATTCATTGAATTGCTAACAAATTATTCAACATGAACCTTCAAATGTTCACAACTTTATGTATGTATGTGTCTTTCTTACTTGAGGAATTACTCTTAGTATCTGTAATTTTCCAGATGTGATTGTCTTTTAATAAATTTTTATAAAAATTATTTTGATTTGAACGAAACTTGTAGTTGGTGATATTAAGAAAGCCACCAAAATTTTGTTTATTTTGATTAACCCTTTACTGCAATATCTTTCAATTTGAAAAGCTTTTCTTTATTTAAAGAAAAATTAATTTAAGTAGAAAGCGGATAAGGTTGTGAATTTACACGTAAATTTAATAAACTTTGCTAACAAATATATGTGAGAAAATAAATTAGGGTCGCATTAGTTCTTGTACACTATGTGAAGGGATGATGCTGTAAGAATCGTAATTTTGTTGCTCGGCTTAAACTTTTCTTCTTTTATATAACTCGAGGTTTTTATATTTTAGGTTCTTTCCCATAAACCTATATTTGTCTACGTGGCTAGAATGAGGTAAACAGGATTTGCATGGTTGTAGTGGGATCAGAAAATCGGTGGTGAAATTTAAAAATGCAGTTCTTTAAAAAATGAATTATTAATGTCAAGTCGCGCCGGTAAATGTTTACAAATATTTCCATTAATATTACAATTAAGATTTCAGCGTAAAACTGCAATTTCCGTTTTGTTTAAAATATAATTAATGAAAACATTCGTAATAAAATAATAATTATTACAGTAAAAATTTTCAATTATAAGTTTTTGTTGTTACTTTTATGTATCAAAATATTATCACTGCTAAAGATGAAGTTTTGCAAACTTTCAATATTAAATACACACACATTTTTTGGGCCGGTTCTACGTTATACCATTGTTACCAAACATTGGTAGGCCCATAATAAAATAATAATTTTAATAAAAGAAATAGAAATGCTAAATATAAGCAAGTTTTCACAAACTCGCTCCTGATGCCGGAAGCGTAATTATTTAACATGGAAATAATTTTAGCTAATAATACAAGCATCAAATTTTGTAACTCTTAAACATAATCGGAAGGCATTCAGAGCACAAAATATGATAAAAAAAATTCTAAAACAGTACCACCATATTATATTCTACCAGAAGCTGTATTATTTTGTTTATCAATTTGACAGGATAATGTCGGATTAGGAAAAGATGCAACTTAAACACTGCATTAATAAACCTCGAAATTTTTTAATTTGATTACCACAAAATTTTATGTAGATAGTGATATACAAGATACGATCAAAATATTTTTACTGCGTCATTAAACAAGAATTTAAAATCAACGTTTATTATAAATTGCACCTCCCGTATATTCCTTTCTGGCTTTTGACAATTGATACGGTCACATAACTTTAAGTTATTGCTATAAAAGCATTTCAAGTTTCCAGTTAAGTTTATGCAATAAATATTTCAATTGTCAACCCTATTCAATGCTATCCGATGATTTTACACATTTTTTCCAGATTCTTCCGAAAGTCAAAACCTTTCAAACAAACGGACAATCTAAATAATTGAAACGGGGAGGGCTTCGACCATTACATTTTTAATTTGGTTATTAATTGGAGTAATGAATAATCGAATAAAATTATAAATTTATGTTTCAGTTTAAAATATTACTTAAAAGTGAAATATACAGGTAGATTTGTTTTAATTAATGAACCAATTTATTTAACCTCTTTCCGGGAAATAATCAAGCCGAAATGCTTTTCTACTGCTCTTATTTCCGTAGAAATGGGTTAGTAATTTGTATGGTAAATTAAAATAAATTTCTCCTGTATATTTTATTCTTCTTCTATACATAAGCAAATTAAAAGCATCTTAAATTTTTTTACCAAAAAACAAATAATAATTTTGAACTACATTGTTTAGTTCTATATTTTTTGTATTGTCTATATACATGGCAACTATTATATTTCAAAGAAATTCGAATAATTGTAATAATTTTAAACATTGATTCTTTGTAAATCATCTATGTAGAAAATCTGCGCAACATAAAAATAAATTTGTATATTTTTAGCCATTAGGCAAACAAACAAAAGAAACGGTAAAATATTTTTCTTTAAAAATTTAAGAGCGGATTTTAAAATTAAAATGTTGCTTCAAACAATTTTGTTTACATAAGCTTTATATTGTGTTACACAAGAGTGAATTCAAAGCTGAAATAGTAGAGATAAGATGCTCTGGGGTTTTCTTAATTAATGTAAGGTTACCTAAGTTCGCAGCAAATTCTAAAGAAATAGGAAAATTAATTTTCTTTAAGCTTGTCTGTTATAAAAGATAAATATCGAGGCCTTAACTGTAATTTTTAACTTAAAACCATCAATAAAATTGGAAGTTCGGACATAATAAACTACGCAGTCGATTTTTTCCGGAAATTTTGCAATATTAAAAGCGAAAAGAAATTTCATTTTATTGTCTTACTTGTGTAATATAAAACGTCACTGCGGATAACACCAAATCTTGAGAGAATTCCATACATATTCACTTAAAGAATGTGAAATTGTGTTCAAGATTGTTAAGAAATTTGAATAAAGTATAAAATGTGACAATGCAGTTTTACGCTAGAGTTATAAAATGATTGTGAAAGCTTTGTAGTCAAATTTTATCCAATTCAATTTTTGAACTAAATCATTGTTGTTTTACTTCCATTTTTCTAAGCAAATTTAGAAACCACTGTAGCCACGCTTGCAGAAAATTTTTAAATAAACTTTTAAAATTTATATAACGGGTGTGAAAGCTCTGCAGAGCGCCCACTGTGCCGGTATTAGGAAAAGTGAGGTTAAAATCAAAAGCGCGCTCGTTTAAAATCTGAGATTTAATTATATCATTTGAAATTTTTGTAACGAGCAGGGTTTTATGTACATCACTGGTTTATGTTGGGTAATTTACACCGGAACTTCAAAAATTCTAATTGTTAATATTTCTTTATTACTAACGGCGCATTATTTTAAGGGCCGACTTAATACACAGCACAACGATAAAATATGAATGAAACAAGCATTAAGACGCTGAACTGAATAAAGATAAATAAGAAAGATAACACTCATGCATTAAATTCTCTGTACAGAAGTTAACTATTTTAGTACTTTATCAAACATATCTCCTTTAACCTACATTAACTTTTGTGGTGTACTCTACCACTTTGAATGGTATCTGAACGCAACCTTTCACTTAAAATAATTTCACGACAAACTGAAATTTTCAAATTGAAATAAAGAAACTTGTACTAAGTTCATTAAAAAAAGATGCAGGTGATATTATTAATTTGTATTAGCATATGGTTTTTCTATAAAATAAAGTACCTCTTATAACGAGTGGAGACTTTAATTTCTATCTTTCATAAAGCAAGAGTTATAGAGCGCAATGAATACATTAAGCTATGTATATATCACCCTTAATGGTCTATCAGATGAAGAATGGAAATAGAGTTTAGACTTTTAGCAAGCCTTTTGATGTTCGCAGGAAAGCTTTCAAAAATTAATAGCCCCCTTAGGCATTAAATTTTTATAGGATGGGTTCCTTCTTTTTAATTGAGCTTTTTATTTCCTAAGGTATTGAGAAGTGTAAATTTTCGATAGAGTTACAGCGAAAAAGGTATATTATACTGTTTTTAATGCTCACAATAAACACACAATATTATATTTGAATTACCACTTTTCTCGGTTTTATTGCATTAAATAGTAAATATTTACATATTTTAATGAAAATATTTTTAATAATTCTAATAAAAGGAATATTATTTTTCATCTATCAGTTTAGTTGTAACGCAAAAGCGTTTTACGACAGTAAATTTTTGAAACCAATTAAAATGCTACTAACGATTTATAACAAACAACACAAATGGCTTGATAAAAATAAATACAGTAGCAACAGTTAATTAGAAACGTGCCAAATTGCTCGTTACTAATTGATAATTAGTAAATTATCATTCAAAACGAATACTAAGGGGGAAAATCAATACGAACCTTAGAAGAATTGAAAAATATTTAAAATACGTTTTAAGGTTTATTTTATTTTTTCAATTTCTAACATTAAATGCATTGAAACATTAACGTACTAATTTCATTTGAAAACATATTTTCCACCTACAGTATGTTCTTGCATGATTGGTAAATAATCTGCTTATGATATAACATGAATAAGCCTTTGATCTTGAATATAAAGTCATATACTAAAACTGAAGTAATGCTCATTACAATATTATATCCACGCTGATGTAAATAAGATGCTGAAAGATTGCTTTGTTGTTGTATTACCTAACAAATCCAAAGTATACTTTGTTTATTGTAAGTATCTCATATAATTATATTTATTGATTTTACGATCGTATTCTACCCTACTCGTCTATCTCACCAATTATATGAAAGATATCAATTCCCAATGCGCCTTGTTATCGTCTACCACTTCTGTATAACTTACCAATAACATTTGACCACTTCAACAAATTATGTGAAATTGTAAATTTTTGCATAATAATAAGGTTCTGTTGAAAAAATATTGGAATTCGAAACATTGATAATATCCAAATCAGATAATTAGAATTTTAACTGCGTTATTTTATTTCACAGAATCATTTGCATACAAAAGAAGAAATAAATATGAAACTGGACACTTTCATTTTGGTTCATATTTCTTTATTTTATCGACAAAGTTTATTGAAGCGTTGCGTTTGGTATTATTGGAATGCTTCAAGATTTTCGAATTCTCGTATTTTCCTCCACTATTATAAACTTTATTTATTGTTTTTATCAAATAAGTTTCTATAAAATATTTCAATAAAGAATTTTGCCTTTTTAATAACAAAATTATAAGGATTTCAATAATTAAATAATATTGGAAAAGCAGAATATAGCGAATCTTAATATTTCCGTCTGTTCTTCGTAAATAAATATTTAATAATTAAATAGAGATAAATCTACTATTCGTAAAACTATTAAACTTCGACATTTTATTAATATTAAGTATAATAAAGTATATACCGGATAGCTATTAGCTTTGAATTATTTTTCAATTAAGTTGCTGAATATTTCAGGTTTCACCCTAAATTCCGCACCCCAGATTTTACAACTAAGTGAGTTGATTCTCGAGTTGGTTTAATCTTATAGAAAAATCACTGGTGCATGTAGGAAAGCCAATATTTATATGTAATTATTAATTGTTTATCGAGGTATTCACGAGAATACAGTAACTTACGAGCAATAATATGGTACATTAACATTTCTAACACTTCAGAATGAATATTGATGAAAATTCATTTAAACAGAAGCTGTATTTTAATCTAGCAATTTTAACATATACCAAAGCTATCTTACCTTTAAATAGCATTAATATATTTTAATATAATTAAATGTAATAATTTAATATTTAATATTAATAAAAACTAATACCATGATATGGTATTATACAAGTATAATATACTGCATGCTAGTATATTATATTGTGTGCTATGCTATAATGTAGTATTCTATAATATATAATATACCAGTAATATATAGCCCGGTAGTACGGTATAGATATGGTTTGTAGTGTAATAATTTCAAATGTTATGTCTGAAAAATGTACACTTACCCCATTTTATTTTAATGTCAATGGTTAATGTCAACCAATGATTGCAGTTTAATACTAAATGAACGGACGATAATGTTAATAAAATTCACAAAATATTTAAAAAACACTTTTATTATTTATTATTACAAGTGACAAATTCTCAGATTTGAATCTATGTTAATTCGGAAAATAATCTCGACATACAACCCGTATGTTATAAATGTTATCATGAAAACTACTACTGGTGGCTATAATTTTGCTGCAAAGCAAATTTTCTTGACTTAATAATTCATAATAAAACGGTCTCGGACGTTTAACGTAAATTATTTAGGTTTAAAAAATTTTTTTAAGCGAAAATACAACTACCTATGTCTGGCTTACCTAGGAAAATTTATATAATGTAGCTTTCGGGATAACCATAATCTTTGAATAATAATTTTACACAAAACTTGGTTTTGAAAATTTTTATATATTATTATGAATAACAACCTTGTTAAAAGTTTAAATTAATTAGTATTATATTATAAATTTTCTGTGTTATAATATAATTTGATTAAATTATCTGCAAACTTCTGCAAAGCTGTTTAGACTTCATTTTCAAATTAGTCTGCTGAACTTTTTTTACTATGAGATAAAAATAATTAAAATTGTTAATACAGGGAAAAATGGATTTCGCTGGTATTTAATTTAATTTTAAAACCTTTATAATCAATTTAGCCTATGTTGAGCCAATGTGTAGTTTCGCGTTTTATTTATTTTTATCTACACAATATTATCGATTACAATATTAATTTATTCAAATGTGTTTAAATATAAAGCTTTAGATTTAAAATCTGAAACCATATAGTACGGCCAGCGTTATGATCATACAGGAATATAAAATAACATTCCTATACTAGATTAGTTGTATTTTTTTAGATATTAAACTTCTTTGTTGGCAAATTAAAAGAAAAGCTATCAGTAAATATTAAATTGTTTTTAATAATACCTCATTATTTTCTCTCAATTACAATAAATACTGTGCTTTTTTAATTTAATTACCATTAATTTTTTTATTAAAATTTAGGGAATTTTTTAGTTAAATATTAATTACAGAATAAATTGCGCTGATTATAATTGCGTAAGAAAATTTTGTATCCTTACTTTTATGTTATGATTATTAATATTGGATAGGCTATAAATGTCGTTTGAAGTTCCTCGATGTAATTTATAAGGATACTAATATCGACATTATGGAGACTAAGGGAAGATGTATTGAACGAGATGTGGCATTCAGTATTGACAACCAACAAGTAAATCTATCAGTGAGGATATTAAACTTATGTAATATACGATAATATCTTTAAATATATATTAAAACTAAAGGGTACAATAAATTACATAAAGAAGATTTCAAGTTGATTCGAGAACTTGACATTCCATATGAATTTGAAATCCATTCCTTACCTCAAAATGAAGAAATCGGCTAAAAAGCGACTATTCGCCCATAGAGGGCACATAAACTCACACGAAGGAAACCTTTCTGTAATATTGAAAATTAAACAATTTGGAAAAATTTCAAACTTATTCCTCAAGTGGAAACTTATTCCGTTAATTTAAAATCGATAAATTAATTTCAACTTTACATACTAAACGGGTTATAAAGTTTTAAGATAATTGGATGCTTAATAGAAGTTTAGTAGAGGAAAAAACTTTTCGTGTAATTTTCATTTCCGATTTTAACGACAAACGTTACTGCTTAAAATTTATATCTTTAAATTACATAATATTATACTTTATATAAGCAACTAAAAAAGGAAATAAGTGTTTTAAAATTAATTAACAAATGCGCCTTTAGAACAAATGTTTTTAAAGAAAATTGCTAAAAGTTTCCCTGATTAATTAAAACAAGTTTTGTACATCTTTTCAACTAAATAAAAGTCATTTTAATTAATGCTTTTAGAAATCTCTCGAAAAAGTTTACAAAATGATAATTATAATATTACGGACCTCATGTAAAAATTTTAATTTTAATTAACCGGTGCGGTGATATATTAAAGTTCCCAATATTCCACCCTAATAAATTTTCACTTTTTTAGCAAAATTAGCTACATTTATTTAAAACTTGATCAAAGCGAGGAACCCAAAGAAAAGTTAAAGTGATAAATTATAATAAAAATAAAACTAATACTTGTAAGCACGCAGAAGGGTAAACATTCCAAATTAATTTAAACGGGCGCTCAGCGTTCTTAATAAATACTTGTACTTATTGCCACTTCAACAATATCATTCTTTCTTTTTATGTTCATACTTTTTGATGTATACATCTTAGATAAAAGTTTTACAAAACAACTGTTTCTTTTGTACGTTTTTATAAGAAAAGTTTCCAAATGTAATATATGGAATAAAAAGATTGTATTTATTTCTTCTTTGTTCTCTCTTGGATTTATTACTTTTCACGTCTACTTGATTTTATGAATAAATTCGAAGAATTTCTCTTTTCATTACCATATGAAAATTTTAAAAGGTAAGTTTGATTTGATTCGATTAGAAGTTAGTACTCGTAGCAGGGTTCTGTTTTGCTTTTCGTATATAATATTATTTTATTATAAGATCGGAGAAATAATTTTCTCGAATGTGTCAAATACCTACTAAATCAAGTTTTTATATCCCAATTGTGGAAATTTGAAATTCTTTTGTAAGTTTGTTGTTATTGGCAGTGGCTTGTTTATGAAGGAAGTTGTAGGGAAATTTTTTTACGTTCCTGAAAAACCCAAGTAGTGAGAAATGTATCAGGTCCTTGAAAGTTTAAAAAGGGAGCTATGAATCTCTAGGAGTGTTTTGCTTTGCATTATTTAAATATTCCAAGTTAAAATTTGTAATTTATTTAGAGAAATGCATAATAAATGTTCTAATAAATTAAATAACCACTCGAATGACATTCATAAGTATGAGTTTGACTTCTATTGCCTTTAATAAATGTTGCGTATTAAAAACTTTTTAAAAGTGTAACTTTCTTTCCAAACTTACAGAAAAATTTTGAATTTTCTGGTAAGCTTTAAAATAAGCCATTTAAAAGATTGAACATCTAAAACTCCTATTTTGTCGTGCAATAATTATTCAGCAACAATGAGATAATTTAATTAATATTTGACTGGTTTTATTTTTATCGTACAAAATTTATTATAGGTACTAAATTTTATCCAATTACTTAACCTCAACAATATTGTCAGTTACTTGAATTTAGCACTTTAGTGTTTATTATACGGAAAATGTATGATACCAGAGACTTATTTGCATAGTGACTATAATTTTATTCCACAGGAAAATCGTAAATGACGTAATGTTCATTTTGCTTGGCAAGAACTGTACGGTAAAGTACAGAATATTATAACAATTTTAAATATAGGTGAATTATGAATACTGAAAATAGAGTACACGCATTAAAATGTAGGATGCAAATGGCATCCCAGTAAAGACAGTTTGATCTAAAAAATGCTCCATACTTAGTTTTTAGTACATCCAAATTAGAAAGTTCAAAATTAAAATCAAATTTGTAACAAACAGTCCTGTGCTTTAAAGTTTTGTATTAGTTTTTGCACATGTGCAAAATTGCAATTTTTTATACTGAGCTCTTAAGAAAAGCTGGGTCTATAATTTTATAGCTTTTCTACTCTCAGCTTAGGTATACCATTAACAATTTCTCCTGCTATACCAATTATGACACTCGTCAATCATTTACGTTTTTTAATATCTCGACGAGAAAAAGCGATTGACCATTTTCAAATGGACACCCTGCATATTTATTAACGATTTAGCTTTATTTTTTCATAAAAATATCGGAAAGCTTTGGGTGGATAAACTTTTATTTTGCCTGTTTGCAATTTGATGTAATATTTCAACTTTTCATTTTAAATGTTTTGCAAGCATTTGCTTTTATTGAGACTGATTACTTTTAGGCTTTCTGACTGTCGAACATTTTAGAATTGTTTGAATGGAAATCTACAATTTTCACCTCTTTGTTATATGTGAAAGCATTATTAACTGTTTGTGTTTCACAGCTTCTATCATCGTACGTCACTATAAATCCAGATTGTCTATACGAATTATAAACGGAGTTGACTACACAGCCTTCTGATTGATCGAATTATCTGATTTAGTTTTCATAACATCAGGTGTAAAAATAGAAATTTCAGCATTAATTCTACTCAAATATTATTTGCTATCCAAATTTACTATTATATTAAATTCAATTTTCATGTTTTTATCAAACAACTAAACTATTTGGTTTTATATCAAAAGTCTCGTATTCAATACCAACACAAGTTAGATTAAAATGATAAAGTTTTTCCAAACAGCTTTAATGTCGATCTAATTGGAACCACGTACGTGTGACTCAAACGGACAAGATCGCCAGTGTACGTTAAGATAACTTTCGGTATCAAATTAGTGTGCAATTATAAGTTTTCATCCTGTTGAAATTAAGAAGCAGCAAATTGGGAAGAGTAAAAATATAGATTTAGAATAATTATCTTGGATGATTTCCCAGTCAGTCGTTACATAAAAAAGTGCAACCATAAGAAGCAATTATTTGTTTTTGTAGTGCTTCCAGTTCTTCCTGAGTGTTATATTTGTGCCAAGTCACACTCCAACAATTTCTTGTGTGCAAATGCATAAATTTCTCTCTAAAATCACTAAAGGTGTTCCTAACTGCAAAATCGAGTGTAGAAAACAATAAAAGCAACAGTACTGTCAATTTTGATTGTTACCGTTTGCAGCAAAAGTTGGAAGTAGTTGTTAGTAGTTGGTCGTCTTTAACAAGAGCAATCAAGGCTCAACTTGCCGACTACCAGTTTCCTCCCTAGTGGTAACACGTGTTCTTACAAACTTTATAATTAACAAAGTGTGCTGCATTTAGAAAATCACTGTGGTTTAACTCAAAATTAAAATTACTTTATAAAAATGTTACTGGATATCTTAAAACTTCCGTAAGATATACTTTAATAGAACAACGCTCTTTTAAAAGTTCTTGACAAAGTTTATGATAAGTTTATTATGCAAGAATTTTACGTCAACTTAAGATAAAATTATTTTATTACTTAAGTGAAATATTGCAAATTACTTCACGTTCGTTTAAAAACTCCGTTTATTAATTTTTTGATTTTGATTAATTCCTTGTTATATAAAAAATTAAATAGGAGATTACCTTCTCAGCAATATTATGTACAAAAAGCGCTAAATCCATTTCCGTTCTGCTTTTGACATTTTAATAGATCCAGAACATTTCCGCGTTTATTGAAATCTAAAAACATTTTATAAAGAATGGAAGTCATTATTCTATTAATTGAAAAAAATAAGCAAAGTAATACGCACAAATATTGAAACTAAAAGGCAATTATAAACAAGGGTGTTGATCTGGTATTGAGGTGTTGAAAGCTGGATAATCTGCTTACCCAAAACTTCGCAACTTTCTGATTGCTAAGTTCTTCAATATCCTCTTTAACTTAGCCTTAGGTAAACTGGATGATGCAAGCTTTAAGATATTTTTAGTTAAAAATTTATTTTGATAAGTACTTTTTAATAAAATAGGATTATGACTTGTGAAATACTTGCTAATTCTGAACTTTGCTATTAGTCCACATTCACAACTTTACGTCCGAATAAAAATATAAAAAAAGAAAAAACATCATAAATGTGGCTTATTAGAAAATATTTCTAATTGTGGTGTTAACTTTTAAAGATACAACCCTGGCATAAAACCAATAAGAACTCAACTACACATAATCCAATTGATTCTGTATAATCCCATCGAGTTCGCTTTCAATTTAGTGTAACATCCTAGGGATTTATTCTAAAGACATTTTCTATAGCTTTAATGATTTGCTAAAATTGTCAGATTATCTTGAGTATATTGGAACAAGGAAAATTACTATATAAAATTAATTTGCTATAAAATTTTGTATATGGAAAAAATAATTATCTCAAACACGTTCAAAAGTAATATTATTACCATAATCCGTTAATAAAATTCAAAGGTTTTGCTTATACTTTCAAGAGGCTTGAAAGTAAAACGCTAACAAACAGTGAAGATCACGGAAAGGTAAATCCAAAAATCTAATTAACTAAAGATTAAATTAAATTTTTTATTTTTATCTTAATATAAAAAGAAAAAGTGAGAAAAAAATATGGTAGACACTAATAATTTCTCAATTTAACTTTACATTGCCCTAATAATTGGTTAACCTTTAATTACCCAAAGATGCTTAACACATAAGTTCCAAGTTTGAAGATTAAACTATAGCTTAATAATTAGTTAATGGGTCAGTAACTACTAAAATATTCTAAAATGATAGGTAAATAGTAGTCAAAAAGTCGAATAATGGTTTGTAGTCATTAATGCTTATGTCTACATTTGCTACCACTATCTGACCATTTAAAAGGCTAATTGAATGGATCCAATGCTAACGAAGTCATCTGCAATTTTCAAGTTCTTATCTGTCTTCTATTTTTGCACATCCAATGTATCAGTATAATATTATTATAGTTAGAATTGCTGCTATGTATAAAATAACAAAATTTAATACTACAAAACCGTAAAATATTTTAGTTTACCTCTTTTTGTGCATCAAAATACAAGATAGGACAAGGATAGACATACATAATTATACATTTGCGTCGTTCTTACTCTTCAGTTAAAGGATGATAGCTAAAGTTACCCCACTACGCTTAAGCTGGATGTGTGCAAAGACGCATCCCGTTTTATTGTTAACCGCTCCTACATTTTATAAAACATTACATTTATAAAATTCTCGCATGCAACGTGGAGCGTGTTTTCAGCTCAACTTGGGCTATCTAATAACAAAAGAAGATGAGCAACCACGACAAAATCGTTGAAATCGTAAACATTACAGTCTAAAGTTTAACATAGACAGATCAAAACAAAACAACACAAACCTTGGAGGGATTGCAAATGTTCGAAGATATTCAAGAGAAAATTGGTGTAAAAAAACAATTGCTAAAGACGCAATAAAAGATAAGATTGAATCATTGATAATAAAATGCAGAACAAAGATTACACCAAGTTATAGAGAATTTATAAAATGGCATTTAAACAAAATGAGGTAATATTGTGATAACAGGATAACTTGAAAAAGAAGAAAAAAACAAAAATTAGTAACACAATAAATTTCAAATAAATATAATTGGTAAGTTAAAAATAAAATTATATCATAAAATAAACAACTTCAGAAAAATTAAAAAAGTAGATTAGCAAAAAGACATTTAAGAATAGTAAAGCAAAAATAAAATTCGATAAATGTGACATAAAACTAATTAACTTCAACAAGGAAAGAAAATGTAGAATGAGAAAACTAGGTTCCTATAATAATATTGAAGTTAAAAGTATTAAGAAGAATATAATTACATAATATAAAAAAAAATTATTATGAAATAGATGCAGACTTTTCAAAATTTACTTAACTTTAAATTAAAACAAATTCATAATATTTAAGAAATCTTAGTTTTTTTATGGAATTTAAATTAATTGAAAGTCTCATGCTAATAAGATTTTTAAATTTTTCTTGTGTTTCGTTCTTTGTAGATATACATAAATAATATTATAAGTAGATATAGCGGCTAAATAAAAGATTATTGACCGAATTTTAACATTTTTTTAATTTATTTCATTATTTGACCATTTTTATTTTATTTCCTTTACTATTTTAGGTTTCCAACCCAATTTTGTTGATTTTTCACGACTTTTCATAACATTTTATTAGACTTACGTTGTAATCTGTTAAATTATCTCTCTGCAATTACCGTTTTTGGTAAAACGTTTTGATTATAATTAATAGAGCTTTCAGAAGGAATATATAAAATTAGAATTTTTGAAGCTTTATTTTATTTTATTTCATTCATAACTCGAAAACCTTCAATTATAATGTAATATCATATTAGAATCTAGAACATACATATTTTCATGTTCTTTAAAATGGCACGAATAATACGAATACGTTATTAGAATTATATTATTTTGTTATTATTGTCATTTATTATTATTGAATGTTATCATAATACTCTTATATTGTATATAATTATGCATATTTTAATTAATAAATATATTAAATATATAACGTTATTTATAATACATTATAGCAGCAGCTACTACGTATATTATAATAACATTTAAACTAAAAAGTCAGTCATTTGCGTGCCAATTTGAAGCAGAAGAAAAAATTATATATTGCAATGTTCCGGGGTAGATTTTTATAATTTAATAAAAATATTCTTCTACCTCCTTCTACCCGAAAACATTAAACTTTTTAACATGGACTCATTATTAATTATGTTCAGGTTCTCCTCTTATTCTAATTCTAATTAAAATGTACGTTTTCGAAATAATTTTCTTGACTTATTATTTAATTTTTAATCATAAATTCTTATTTTCATGTTCATTTCAAAATGCAAATCAATGGAACGACCAATTTTCGCCCATAGGGTCGTGGTACCCAGGTGTGCGACATAGCCAGTTGTCTTCCTTTGTAGTAATTTAATAAATGCAAATTGTAATGTCATACCGGTTTAATTTTTTTTGTTTTCCATCTTAATTATTTATTTCCTCCAATCCAAACTTAATCATTTTTTAATTTCTTAATTAAAAGCTTCGAAATAATTTTGAGTTGGCGCCATTATTCGAATTTGAAATATAAACATTCTAGTAAATTGTAGTAACCTGATAATCGAAACTTTAGCAATGTAGCAAATTAAATGTGCTGAAGTCCAGCAGTTTAGAGTGGACTATATATAAATTTTGTTCAAAATATCTATTAAAATTATATAAAAATAATATAATTTATATATCCGTGAGTTCTGAGATGATGAATTTAAGGAAACAAGGAACCTGAGCTTTAGTTTTCCGGATAACGGGGAATTTAAATTCACGTTTTCTGCAAGAGTTCCTCTCGTTAGCGCAATAACTCGCAGTTTTTTTTAAGAATAGATTTCAATTGTACTTTCAAAAATTTCCTATAAACAGAGTAGGTACATTGTGAATTAGCTAGAGAATCATATCGTAATAATTGTATTTGCTATTGTTTTTTAGAGTTTCCAGTGAAATATCAGGAAATGCAATTAGAAATTATGTCAAGTGAATATAATAATGCAAACTAGTATGGCCTTCTTGTTAAAGATTTTCTATTCATTTCACCATGCATTATGATTTTGTGTAAATAGTGTAAATAGCAAGTTTGCCTCGAAACGAAGTTCTTTTTAAACAGAAACTTGTTGAATCACTTGCTTGTTGTTTTTCTTTGGATACATGTTCCATTGAAGTAACTTGAGAATTTTGCAGTTTAAATAAACTTACTTTAGTTTACATTAAATAAAGTATTATTGTATCATGTTACGGTGTACAACAAAGGGTATTCTTACATAATACAAGTAATAATGCTATACTTGTCGAAACAGATAAATCAATCAATAATTAGTAATATTTCAAGAAACGACGAAGTACACCCTGTAAAATGAAATTTAACGTGTTTAACACGTTATATAAATAACCAAGTTCTATATGGTATATTTTAAGGAATAGGTGCTATTTTAACTCGTTGATAAACCGTGTGTATGCTAACTGGGTTACTAACTATTATATTTTGCCTCGTATAATTATATAAAATGCAGGTTGTGCAAATGGTATTAAATTATTAAGTTTTGAAACGATTGCATTGTAATTAACTTGTAAAATAACTCTTGTACCTATGTATGTACATTTGTTGTAAAATACATTTTGCTTTGCTAACTCTATTATTTATGCTTCATCTTAACAAAGGTGCTCACAAGTCTTCATTATAAAACCTAAACAAGGGGAACAGTACGTAGAAATTTATAATAATTACACTACCCTACTAAGACTTTTAGTAGATTTGTTAGTAGAAGTAATTCTAGAATGTAATGCTTTTGAATCTACAACCACACAAAATTTTAATAAATTTGTATTATGTAATCAAGACTTAAAAGCAAATAATTTTTGGTGTAATTATTTTAGGTACATTGCAGAAAGTTTGAATCTAAGACGTTTTTATCATAATAATAATTAATGCAGAATAAACTCCGCAATGTTTAACTTTAATTATGAGGTTTCTTTTTACCAGGTTTCTATTAGGAAAGGAAAGGTAATAATTAGGAATTATTTCGAAGCTTATCTACCCTACTTATGGAAATCCAGGTCCAACCGTTATTGCATTTAATATTGACGACTCCCTAATAACACATAATCCACATCCCAATTTTAAGTCTCTGCTACATGACCCGTTTTTATTCAAGTTGTAAAATATATAGTATGTACGTACTAGGTTATATGTTTCGGTATAAATATTATGGCGATGTGATGTCAAAATATATTTGGAATTCAGATTTAGCCAATATTGCTTTGGAACAAAAGTGACGAAACGGTTAGAATCGGTCTATTGAAATTTTGCTTTAAATTATGTACCTTTTTTTACTTTACGCGACATTAAACACTCCATTTATAAACTAAAACCATCTATTATAGTACCAGCGCTGCAATACGGTCACGTATTATCGGTATAAAATTGCCATAAAAATCAATGACTAGGATTTCCTATATTGGCAAAACGCGCAACGGATACAAAGTCTGTCATCTATTATATGTTTGTACATGGAACATTTTTAATAGTAATGTACGTTTTAATGTTTTACATTGTGTGCACAATACCCATAAGTTACGAAAGTTGTTGCATCTTTTGCATGATCGAACCATACATTTCATCACCCACGTTCTAAAATCACCAGCCACATAGCAGATTTTCAGTTGCACGCGGCAATTAAGTGCCCTAAAAAAATTCAATAAGACAGATTCTTCGGGTGGCCAATAACACATCGCAATACATATACAGCAGCACACGCTGTGTTTGATTAATGGCCCTTGGAAGGTCATTACTTGCAAAAACCTTAATTCGTTTAAATTATAAAACGATATCGGTAGTTTTTCTATTTTTATTTGAACTACCCTGGTAATCAATTTCCCTTACTATAATTAAATGTGTTTTGGAAGTTAAATTAATTACGGAACTGTTTCGATCAATAATGTAGTAATGTTTGCAAATTGTATAATTTTAAGTAACTGATCTATCATTGTAGATATTATATTAAGTTTAGAACATATAATTAATACTACGTCAAAATTTGACAATCATGAGAAAAGTAATTTAAATGATGCGACGAAGCTTGGAGCAAACTTTATCGCAAAAGTAACACGGTTTATGTTCAACTTTAATTATTAACTCGACATCTTCGTCGTTTATTTACAAAAATTATAAGTTTTCGATGTCATTGTTGGTATTATTAAAAATATACTTTGAACTAATTTAGGTAAGTTTGTTTTTCCAGGAGAAAAACTTTTGGAAAAGTAGCATTACATTTTACGCCGCACAGTTTCAAAAATTAATACCTATGTTACTGGGTTATTAACTTCAACTTACAGACAGCAAAAAGTTTTATATTAACATTTATGACTGCCGCAGTTTTAAAGCTCATGTTTTAGGGCGACTTTAGTCCTATGCTTAATTCTTTCATTTTTAATAAGCAATATAAAATTTTAATCATTTTAAAATGCTACCTACATAATTTATTAAGTCCGGTAGCTTGATCAGCCATCGACCATAGATGATGGAACTGCTGCGTGGTAGTGTCTGCTATAATTACGAATTAACCTCTTGATTGTTAACTTATGAAACAAACAATTATGTTGAAATTGTTAAAAACGATGTTGTGAATCAAAGAAAGGTTTTTTCTAAAAATAACAAAAGGAACCACAGAGAAACGGAATGAAATAATACCTTAAGTAACCGAGGTTATATTGCAATCCCCTCGGAATCCATTAAAGTACTTTAATTACTCGCATTCGTATTTGAAACTGTCTTTAAAAGCATTCTCATCCCTGTGAAGCATCATCTCATATATAAACTTTATGATTGCACCCTACTTTGCTATTTCTTATATCATTGAGAATTACGAGTTACTTTTAATAATTGATCGGTACGAAGTTTAACAGAAAACTAAGTTGTGCAGCATTCCACCTCAACTCATTTCTGATAATTTGCTAAACACTGTTTAGTAAATACAAAATAAATTTACAGGAAAGGTAAATTATTTCTCATTAACTTCAAGAACACCTTACTACGTACTATTAAATTAAAACTGTAAATTTTCTCTTTAATTGTAAAAAATTCTGAAAACTCTCACGTCTACATATTTTTTCTTAATAAGCCATATATTAGCAGTTTAACTGGTAGCAATAAAAATTTAAATTGAAATAGTGAAGCTACATGTTTTACAAGTAGCACAGGTGTTTATAGCCGTAAAATAAAATATTATTTAATAATATGGGAGGGACTATTTATGCATCTGAGCAAAAATTGAATATTATATTCAAATATATTGATATCTCATTTTTGACTGCTGATTATTTGCAATTTTTATATTATGCTCGTTACGCTTTCAAAAATTGTTCACCAAACGAGGGCAATAAAAAAGATTAATTTCAGAAAGAAATACTTGAATCTACTTAAAGATAGAAAGAGAGGATTATTCAATTATGAACATTTTACTTCTCATCTCTCACCTCTAGCTGTCCTAACTTTATAATATGAAATGTCACCCTACCCCTTGTGATACATTAAAATGAAGCTACGAGAAACGCTATACTTAGAAGGAAAGAAAAATAAATTCAGCCAAATCGTTCTGAAACTCTTAGACAAAACGTGAAGGTTTTGTTTTATCAGTTAATCCTAATAACGTGTTTCGCTGTCAGGTTGTGATGTTAAAACACTTGCCGTTATGTTATGTTATTTTGTTACGATTTAATAAGATTTATAAATTATAATTGCTTGTTAGGAATACATCTCAAAGATAAAACCAGTTGCAATAATGACGCGCTTGATCCGCTACACGAGTTTATAAGTTTTTCTGGTTAGTATTTTGAATTTATTATGTTTTATCGGAATAATGGTATTCCAACTTACTATGTATATCTTCAAAGCTTAAAGAAGATGTACGCATCAATAATAACGACCCGTCTATGCTCTAAGTTTCTAGTTAAAGTACATTTTCTACTTTTTGGTCCTATTATTTTTCAGATTCAAAACGAAAGTTATCTTAATCTAATTAAAACAAAAATGTATAAGTACATGCTGAAATTTTCAGTGGTAACAAATAATTTGAACTTCAGGAAAAACTCGTCGTAACCGTTCCGTTTATTTGCTTAGACTTTCAGAAATATCTTTCAATTAATTGATGCAATCATTTTAAGAAAATAAGCACTAGTACAAATTGCACTGAAGTCGTATGTAAAGAAACCGCCATCGTTTTCGACAAATAAGTTCCAAACGTTAAAATCTTTAAAAGTAAATACAGTAGGTACCTACCATTTTTATTTGAGTTTAAACCGCTTAGATTCTAAAAATTAAGAAGAAATTCACTTCTCAGTTGTCGGAAGTGAAAATCACAATTTAATAAATATAGGCGATATAGCTATGTATTATGAACGCCATAGTACAATTAAGTATTTATTGAATAATTATTTATTTATTTATTATATACAAAATATCTCTAATTCAGGGAATAGAACCACTAACCATGAATTATAGTCCAAAGTAATGCAAACTCCGCCACCAGACCAATTGACGTTGAGTGTACGATATATACTCGTAGCTAATTTTGAATTTTCAATTTCATTTTTCTCGAGTTTGTCTGGAAATCTGACCCTATTAATCCGGGATAGTATTACCTGCATGTACTACTATAAATATTAAATTTTTTTAAATTAAGACTACCCCATTGGTCCCTTCTAAATAGCTAAGCTAACTCAAGTTATTATCATTATCGTAAATCTTCACATCGTAAGTAACATTCCTGTCTAGAAGGTATGCCAGTGGCTATAATTCGATTAAAAAATTTTTTTCACAAAGAAACTGCAAATACGAAGACGACGACGTGTAGATTTTACCTTTGTAAAACATCAAAGATTAAATCCGTTTAAGATTTTGAGTACCACAGTTAAAATGCGTATTAAAATGTATACTGGGTGTTTATTTGTCAATGAGTCTTTTTGATTTCTTTTTACAATTTCTAAGATACCATTAGAAAAACAACTGTTCCTGCCATTTTGTAGATTCTATATTACTTCGATTCAGATTCGTATTGGAAACCGATTGTAGATATTGGCAGTACGAATGCTTTGTGGTGATCTCATTTCGGTTAATTTCACCTAATGTTCGATTTGCGAAAATAGTTTTGATTTATTTTTAATGAAATTGAACATCATCGAATTATTTGTTCATTTAATTCAGATTTGAATTATTAACGTTTATTGAATAAACAACTAAATAAGTGTATTAATATTAATACATTGATATACTATGTAAACCAAAAATTAAAGCAAATCAGTATTCAAAATTTAAAAATGTCTATCAACTCGTAATCCAAAACAAAACATTAATTAAAATTTGTTATGACATTCAAACTCTCCATTGGATGCAGCTTCTGAGCGATCTTAATAGAAATTTCTTCCAGTTTGTTGAGAACCGAACCTCTTTTAGTTCTTTTTAAAACACGGAAGCCAGTTTCCATATTATAATCGTGCCCGCGGTGTCGAGGAGGTGGTTGGAAAATTTAATTTGTTTTATTCTTATACCAATGTATTACAAAAAATAAAAATTTAAAAGATGCAATAATTATTTTCGAAATTTCATCATCCTTTTATAATTTAGTATATTTTCTTACCCAAATCCAAATTTTTATTTCATTTTCTATAATATATCAAATTCAATTACCATTTATCCATAAGCTTTTTATATGTTTTTCAGAAATCTATATCTAAATTATTTAACTTTTACTTTACCTCCGAATTAATAAAATTCAACAGAACCTTATAAATCATTATTTAATATTAAATCTCAATATAACCAACATAATTAAAAAAAAGAACTTTGCAGACTATTTAAGCAGGTCCACCCTACATGAGTAGGGCTGATCGAAAACCAACATTAAATTTACAAATTTTTATCAAACACGGGGCATTTTCTATATATATTGTTATGTCTCGGGGTAGTGTTTGTATAATATTTATAAAATATAAACTTCTTCTACCCGAAGACAATTATTGCACGAGACTCCTTTAGCTGTCAATTTGTGTTCACTTTACCAATTATAAATCCAAGAATATCAATTTTAAATTAATTTTTCCGGCTAATATGATTTCAATATAATCAAATTGTGAATTAACAGCTGTACGACTCACATAAAATTGCAATGTGCATTTATTTAAAATTTAATTTTAAAACGATTAATTTTTGCAATCCATCGCTTTATAATTAAAACTTCTAAGTATAATTTTTATCCAGATTCCAATCCAGCTCAAATTTTACCGTTTTTTGTGCAACGATGCACCAGCTACTGTTTTAAAACAAATTTCCAACAATTAGCAATAAAACTTTTTTATCCAACAATTCAAAATTTCACTCAATCCAAAAATAGTTAAACACAATCTCAAAATCACTTTCATTCTCAGACAAATTAATTAAATCGCATATGAAACTCACTTTACCCCTAGACTTGACTGTCAAAACCAGGGTGTTCTAATTAATTTTGAAAATTTGGGTTTTGTTTGATTTAAAATTTGTTTGTAGTTGTAAATTTGTGTAATTTAATTTGATGATTTTGATTAAATTTTGAAATTGTGGTATTTGTAATAATGTAAATTTTTGATTTTGAGAAAAATTTTCAAAATAAAATCAAAATCAAATTAGATTGCTCAAAAACTATCAATATCTTCAAACTATTTTATATTATCGTACAACAAATTTTAAATCAATAACTATCCAAATTTTCAAAATTAATATTAATCTTGTTCATTCCATCTTTTGGATTTTTACAAAATTATCTTCGCCTTAGCGTCCAAATCTCTGAAATCATGTCAATTGTTCTTCAAAGTTTCACCATCACAATCAAAAATTTTTTTAATTCCAAAACCGATTTTTATTTTCAACAAGTTACATGTATGTCTTTATAATTTTTTTCAATCGAAGTTTTCATTTTTAGTTTACAATTCATTTCTTTCTCAACTTTAATTTTAAATGAGTAAATCTTACCCTCCTATGTTTTTACAAAATTTTCCTATAGTTTGGTGTTCAATACTGTTATATTTATTTCATTGTAATAATTGTCAATTTTCTAGACAATCCATCCATTTGAGAATAAATGTTAAGTGCATCAATTTTTACCTCATTTCCCGGATTTTTTTTCTTTATTTTATAAAATAAATTTTTTTACCCAAATCAAATTCAATTTAATTTAAACTTATTATGGAACAATTCAAAATTCCACTCGATACAAAAATAATTAAATTTTAGAAAGGCTTGTTTGAAGATTTCACTATAAGAATGAAAAACAAAGACCAACAATCGCAAAATTAGTGGTGGCCATCAGTCTTTTCAATAATTTTAATGGAACCCTTTTAACTTGTTTAAATTTTGTACATTTTTTAATTTTTATCAATATTGATTATTGAGCTTGGTAATGGTCTCATTGCATAACTTGTAGTTTAATTGAGCACTGCTATCAATTTATAAAAGTTTCAATATTATTTACCCGATGATAAGTTAAACAAGAGATATTGATATTTGAAAAAAATTAAGCAATTTAAATTTAATAACGATTTGACAGGTAATTAAATGGATGCTCGCCCTAAGTGGATGAAAATTTTTATAAAAAAATTATTAATGACTGTATGAAGAACTTGATTTAATTAGCGTAATTAATTCAATTTAAAATAATATTTTTTGGGTTGAGTTAAATTCGAGATAATTTGTCAATGGGACAAATTCAGCACACTCAGCGACTGAGTTTAAGAATTTAGAAGTTCAATTGTAAAAATAACTAATACATTCTAGTTTATAGTTTACGCTTAGAATAGTTTACTCTAGGAATTGCAAAGGACTGACGGTTTTCTTATTGTCGTTCTTTGAGGTTATACTGCTAGTTATAAAGTTGAAGTACTAAGTTACTAAGCAGCAAAGTGTCCCATGAGACAATTTAGATTTTTATAAAGTTGGTGAATGGTTGTTGCAATTAATTTGATTACTTTTATAATAATAATATACGAATGAGTTACCCCCACTAACAGTTTATCAGCTCTGCTCCTCCTAATCCACCTAATTTCTACTAATCAGATCCTACTCTAGGATTTAGAGAATTCAAACCTGACTCCTTTGCAGTTTTCTTTTTTAAATTATTATTTCTTTTGTCATATTATGCTATAATTTTTCAATTTGGAGCTACCTGAGTTGAGTAGTCGGTTTGAATGTTCAAGGGGGATTTATGTCATGCTTTCCAAGAAGAAATGTATATTTTTCATTTTTGTTAATGTTCACAGTAAATTTTATTGTAAAAATTAAATATTTAAAATTTCTTAATGCGCCAATCGTGACTATGGCATAAACGAAACTGTGTAGGTTCAGTTGATTTTAATTCGGCAATGCGAATAATGTAAGAAAATCTATAAATTCCGGGTCAAGTTTTATTATTTTTAATGAAAATGTGTTATATTGAAATCAAAATTAATTAACTGATATGCTATTAGAAGTTAATTTTTATAACTGCACTATTAGTTATTGGTATAATATATTCTACAATTTTGGATAATATTTCAAATAAAATTTTAAAATTGGGTATAATATTATTCCTCTTTCCATAATTTATTAAATTGACTTCATTTTTCAGTTTAATTAGTTATTTTTTCCCTTTCAGAATAAAAATTTATTTAAGATAGATTGCTTTTAAATGAACATTCATATGTGTGTTTGTCACAAAAACAGAGAAAAGCAGCTTAGATGTCTATGTCAATAGTATATTGATATTTTATTTATTTTTTAAATTGAAATTGTGAGAAATTACATCTGTCGATGTTTTACCTACATTAACATATAAAAAATATATCGGCGTTTATTTGAAAGCTCGTAAATTATTTATAACAATTTACATGCAAATTAATCTTTTTTATTTAGAAACACAGTAGCAATTTCAATTTAAATAGAAAATTTAACAGTGCGGTATTTAATATAAATTACATTTTTATATTTCGCGAAAAAAAAGTCAGTGAATTAAATATAAATTGTCTCTCAAAAAGTATTGACTGTTGTTCTGAAACATTTTTGTTAACATAACAAAGAAAATTCGGAATTTGTTTACATTTTAAAAATAATTTCTTTTACATTTTATAACTTCGCCAAACCAAAAACATATTATGAAATCGTTTTATACTGCCATATTATGTTCATATTGCATGTGAAGCACGTATAGAAAATTTATTTAATTTGGTTGGTGCTTACCAAAATGGCCAATATTAAAAATGGAGACAGGTGATTCGATTTCAATTATGTTGTAATAACAGTTTTTGGGATTTCCTTTATTATTTATCAATCCCCAGTCGACAACTTGTGTTGGGAAACTATTTACCACTTAAATTTCTCAAAAGTTAATTTCCAGCCAAATTATTGGTAAACATTTCAGACGAATTATTGTAGCTTGAAGTGTTAACGTAATGAAATTTCGAGTCCTTCAGGTGCAAAGTTTAAAATCGATTTATGCACTGAACTTTAAAAGAGTCGAGACAAACTCTTTAAGTCTAAATAAATGATAGCACCTGGGCTATCAATAACGTTGCATTTTGCATTCTTTCTTATTTTTCATTACTTATAACATTCAAATATGCAATAAACTAGAAACGGCGTAAGTCTTCGCACACAATTAAACGTTTTTAATTGCAATAGTAACACCGGATAGCACAAGTTTCCTTATCCTTTAACAGAACTTCCTTTTGTGTTCTATTATGTCAGTAACTTTGAACAAAGTCGTCCTTGCACCGAGAACAATAAGAGCTACTTTAATTTAAGGGCAAAGGCGCCGAGTTGAAATGGACCGTCGACAATTTTAGTGAAATGAATTCTCTAGTTCCTGACTCTGATAATTTGTGTTTAAGTACTTACAATTTTAGGTTATGTTGTAATATTTGTAATGTTGTGGCAGTGTTTTGCTCCATATTGTTCTGATATTGTCGGTTGAGAATTGCGATGTTTGCTTGTTTGTTCTATTAGTAGCCTTCTGGCAATATTCAAGGGTAACATTCATAGGTTTCATTTAATCTTGAACTGCTATTACGACATTAACATGCCTATACAGGTAAATGTTTGCTGCAATCAATTGGTACGGTTTTTAAGAGAAAATCCTTAATGTTTTCGGTATTTGACAATTTTAGATTTTAACAATTAAATTCTAAGATCTATTCAATATCTACTTGTTTAGTACCCAATATATTTGTGGGTAGTCGTTCAAACATGGCACACAGCCTTTGATGGCGATTCAATTTTTAGTGGTAAACAAATAATAAACCTTTCCTATGTTCAAGAAATTTTAAATTCAATTAGTAGGCTATTTGTTTAATTCCATCCTATGAAGAGTTTTTGCAACATATTAGCAATTAATGTTACTTTACCTGGCTTAAATTACAAGTAAATGTTAGCGTTAGACGAATAAATGGATGGCAAAATTGAATAGACCTAGAAATGAGATTAGTAGGCCTTATTCGGTTTTTGTTACCACCAGTAGCATACGCTTTGATATGTAATAAATTTTAATTGAAATTGATAGCTAGGTCCTGAAAGCAATACACGAATGATTAAGTTGCAAATGTCAGTATAATTAATGAAGAAGACCAGGCAAACTAACTATTTCAAAGTATTAGAGACTGCAGAATTAATAAAAAAAACGTCGTTCGGATCATCTCGAATGAAACATCCAAATTAAACTCAAATTAATTATATCAGCTATAGCAATAATACACAGCCCACTTGTTGGAAAGGTCAACCGGCTTTCAGAGTTCCAACAAAACAGAAAATTTTTAATGAAAATTATGCTCTAAGTAATTTTAATATTGAGCAAAGGTTAAGGGTTTCGTTATTGACATGTGAACAAAGGAGAACTTGAAAAATAAATTTTTAACTTTATTTGTCTTTGTGGGGCGTAAATTATTTTATATTAAACCCTGCAGTTTTTAACTTGCCATCTGGCACGACGTCCCGATGGAGTTTTTAATAAAAACAACCTGAATAACGGTCGATGGTCAGTTTTCACTAAATCTATTATTTATTTACATGGTTAGTTTGATACTTTTTTTTGATAATTTGATATATACATATAAAGGGATTGAATATTTAAGCTAGCAAATGCCGTTGACGTTTCTAATAGTAGGTACCATCGGAGCACAATATCGCTTGTTTATTGCATTGACATTGTAATCCATATGTGATGTTAGCAATGTAGGTGTAAACCACAGCAGGGTTGCGTTACACAGCGGAAGTTCTGTATTTGAGTTGTCCACTTTACAAAACTGGGCCGTTCGATCAACAAGCTATGGACTTGAGAATGAATTGCTAATTCAAATTCGGTTAACGTTAACTATTGAACCTAGTAAAAATCACTTAATTAATGTATTTACGACTAAAGCAACACTAATTTATAATAGTGGGACATTGCAATATATATATACAGTGTATTTATTTCCAGCGTTTTACGTCATCATTAATAATCTCCACTATGCACTCAGAAAAACTATGTCGCTTATTATAGTGTAAGCCACAGCCCTTTTACCAAAAATAAACTAGCTAAGCTAATGTAACCACTTTGCAGCTATTCCCTAACGTAACTTTTGTTTTTAAAGAGTAAATTTTGCCAATTAGTATGCAAAAGGTGGCAAATTTGTACTGTAAAAGTTAGCGTATCTATCCAACTTAAAAAAATCGTTACGAACCAACTACTAATTATCGCAATTTAAAAAAGGTATATTATTATTAAAACAGTATTATATAAAATGCCAGATATTTGACTTTGAGATAATCCAATTTTTAATTTCAAACATTTATAGCTAACTTAATAATTTATCAGGTTGATAATTAAATCATCTTTATTGTGAACCTATTTAAATAATATAATATACATTCAGAACATCATAGATTAATACATCTAATAAATTCAGTTTCAATTATGAAAATTTATTAATTTAATTATAATTGTATAATAAGCGCTTTCAATTATTATTGTCTCTTTGACGTTAATAAATTAGTATTCTCACTAAGCGTGCAACACACTTTCCTTAAATATTATTAATGTTTCTTCTTATTCTGAAAACATAAAATTTTAATTCCATAATCTAATGCACCTAACAAAATATCTCAGGTTAAATTAAAAATTTACAATTGGGTGGAAAAATTAAATTTTTGTTAAAATACTTATTGCTAAATATCGTTCTTTAGTACCTACTTACTTCTATCCTTTAATTCCTTTTCGTTTGCTTATAACGCAAAGCTAAGCAATTTCCTAATATCAAGATCTCACCGCATCAGCTTTTGCTTTCAAGATAAGTTATCCAAATGCATCTCGAGAGGTGGAGTAATTCGTTTTGCTAGCATTTCAAACCCTGATATCTTGAGCTAACCACATTTGCTCTTATTGCCTTACATTTCATCAGTATTGAAAAAAATTATTTAAACTTGCACGAAATTACATCAACAGGCAACGAATTTATTTGAAATTGTTAATTTATCTTTATAAATTTTAATAAAATTGCACTTACACCACCCTAATTCCAGTATATCTATAAAAACGGTAGACATTTGTCAGCACTTTTTATAAAAGGGCGCATATTGAAAAGATAAAACAATCTTTGATAGCGAAATCGAAACAAAATAGTATTGAGTTACCCACATAAAAATTTACAAAGTGGATTTTTATTGAAATGCAAAACTCACATGGCATAGAATTTATAAAAGTGTTTTCCATGTAAACTAGATTATAAGTGGATAATTTAGAAAATGTGTCCCCAAAATGTACCTTGAAAATGATTAATAGCAAATAATGCACCCCCTAAATTTTTAATTTATTTAAATTGGAAATCAAATATTTTGCCCGATTAACAATCTCAATTAATTTTCAATGTGATTTACCCACTCGAGTGAATATATCTGCATCATTTACATCAATTTAATTATTTTTTTTAATATGCAAATTTATTCTCAGCATTTACTATCGTATTAAAACCAAGTTAACTAAATGACATTACGCTGTAATTTTAATTCAAGTTTGTAAATTTACTTATTTAAACAAAGCTGCTATTTGAAAACACGAGTTTACGTTTTAAATATTCCCTCTACATTTTGAAGCTAACTAAAAAAATTCACTTAATTATTGCTGTATAAATATAATTTATATTTTGTAAATGAAGGTCTAGGATTTTTATCCTATCTTTTTCATAAAAAACGTTTCAACTTGAAAGATAAATAAATTATTACAACAACATTAAAAGTTTAGTTTCAGCTTCACTTTATTTTTGTATTAACAACATGTGCTTTTTGTGTTGTAAAGCTTGATTTATAGCTTTCTATACATAAATATGTATCTATAAATCAGCTTTAACACCAACATAAAAATGAAGTTCGTAAGTAACAATAGAAAAACCGTGGAATTATATAAAATTCAGGAAAGTATAAAAGACATAAAAATAATAGAAACATATAATTTCAATTCGGAGAGGATTCCTGAATAACTAAGATGAATTTAAAATACTTTAGGCAAGGTTGGTGCAAATTATTAGAGTTAAAATATACTTTGATTAATATTATTTACTTCATATTCTGAGTTTGCATTGAGGATTCTTCGAAATGTCTTAGCTTTGTCTATCGTTGAACATCAATTTGCTGTGAATTTATTGAAAAGTGAAAATCCGGATATCTAAAAAACAAGGGAGAGCGCTACCGTGATTTAGTCAAATCTGTAAAACTGAAGAAGAGGATTATAATAGGTCCCAAATTTTACAACAAAACAGGAAAAAGTAATACATTTCATGTTACTATTATTATCTTAATCGTGCTTACTATAACTAAAATTACAAAATAAAACTGAATTTAAAAAAATTAATGCTTATAAATTTTTTCATTAAATAAAAATAAATTCTATGGGTTGCTAAGAATCGTTAAGAAAGGTTTACGATGTTAAAACTTTTCAGCCGTTGAAAATGATCGAAATCAGTTAAAGTAAAAGCTTTCTCTTATTCGTACGAAATACTCATGACTTCAGTAAATACTTCGCTTTAAAATTATTTACTTCAATCTACTTTAATTTTGCTTCGTGTTGTTAAAATAATTTGTTTTATATTTTTTAAAAATTTGTTTTTTGTTTGAAATTTTATGCTTCCTCTTTTGTTTAACTTTCACAATATAACTACTTTTCAATTGTATTGAAATCTGTAAATGTTAGAAGCAAATATTTTAGTGTATAGCGAGCCAAAAAATATGAAAATATAATAATATAAACTTTGTGAGAGGCGGAGCCGCAAGATAATATATTACTATACATTGGAAGAAAAACCTTTATATCAACTTTTTTACAGTCCCGGGAGCAAATGTGTGAAAAAATTTAGTATTCTGTCACTGTCCTGTCATCTTGTCAGATATTTATTTGACATACACAACTTTCTATAGGTTATAACGCACTTTTGCTTATTTGAATATTTGAAATTTAACTAAATTTCAAAAAACTGATCAATAAACAATGAGATTATATTATAATAATGAAAACTCCCTACGAAGTTTAATTAAAATTGCAATTATCTACCTAGATATTTTGGACTTTTTTACGATTTTATTTATTTTAAGTAAAATTTTCATAACATATTTACCACTTAATTTAATTGAAAATATAATTAGTTATTCCTAATTCTATTTTAATATTCCTTCTAAATAAGTAGGTACCTACCTACTTATTAATTTACACGATAAACAAAATAATTTAATTATATTATGCTGTAGTGGGTATAAAGTAAATTTTCAAGAGAAATGTTTAAACTGGATTAAATTTTAGATATTTAATAATTAAATAAGGAAATGCAAAAAACAAAATGAAGTAAACGCGTTTTTATTTTATCTCTGTCAATATTGCGCTTGTGAAGATATGTGACCCCGAAGGAAAATCATTTGTTGTCTATGTTTCATTTTGTTTGGTTTAATTCATCATGTTCTCATTTGTGCCATTAAAAACTTTCCTAAGCTCTGGGTATAATAATTGCGATGTGAATTACTTCGCATAAATATTCTTTACAAATTTTCTTTATTGAATGTTTTATTAATTAATGCAATGTTCTATAATTTTTCACTTCTTTTTGTTAGTGTTTCACTACTTTTCTTTTTCTGTAATTAGCTAACTTCATCATACAGTAATAATCAACTGGGGCAAAGCAACCCCACATGTTTAAATCTTAACAATATAAATTATTGTCAACATTTACTTGTGTAAATGTATTGAATACATTTTTACTAATAGACTTACCATATGCAGCAAAAATTGTGGTAACTTTACAGTGAACCTTTTCAGGTGTAGATTTAGGTAAAATTCAGAAAATCATTTTGGAAATATAGCTAGCTGCGTATGATAGCTGTCTAAATAACAGCTAAAACATACAAATTGCGTTTCAATTCAATCAACTGTAATTTTGCGTCTCCATAAATCCCCAATGTCCCCGGAGAATTATTTGAGTATCTGGAAATCAAATTAGGTAAAATCGACTTACATTATTTTGAATTCAGAATTCAAAACATTGTACCCAGACTTAGCCGTTAACTGTATATTTTCAACATTTTGTATATTCATTAATATTTCAATATTAAAAGGAATTTACTTAATAATTTTGTTGTACTTTTTGTACACGTTTTACAATAATACAAAAACTATTTAATATATTTTATGATGACTGCAGTTCAACATGTTTAATTAAATTTGCTCTTTGTGAAATACACAAATTGACTTTTTATGTATAACTTAATGAAAGAAAACATTTTATAAAACGTCATATAATTTTTAATTGCTTTCTAGAAGGTAATTTCCGTAGAAGTTAAAGAAATAAATCATTGCTTATTAATTTAGCCATATTGTAGTAAAATTTGCAAAAAAACTTTTAACCTTATTTTGACTACAGGCTACACAGAGAAAATAAATTTTTTACAGTAATAACAAACAACTTGAATATGCAGTGTTAAAGACAGCATAAGCAATTTAGTAAAGAATTTGATCATGCATTATGATTTAAATTGCACATAAAAGTAGGAATAGTTGCAACAAAGTTATGTAATATAAAACAATCTCTTTGTAAGTGTCTTTCTTTTCGTTGTAACATGCGTTCAATAGCAAGCAAAAAGTTTTAATTAAATTGTCATTACCAGCAAAGGCAGCCGTAAATAGAATAAAACTAACTGTTTCTTATAAAAATTTTCGAATGCAATTTTTTGTCAGTGTATTTAATTCAAAATTTTAAATACATTTCGTGCTGTGAACAGAAATCCATTACTGTGTTTTAAAAATTTTTGCTGGTCTATGCCTTAATGAAATGTAAATTGACTATGCAGTAATTGAATTTATTTTCTTGTTTCAGAGTTGTTCGCAGAAGAACCTTGTCGCCCGCCCTAAAGAACGAGAAAATACATTAACTGCAATCAACAACTTGGAAAAAGTGTAAATTTGGTTTATTAAGTAAATTTAAAAAGTTTTTATAGTGACTAAAGTATTACTATTATGCGAATTTTATTTATGAATAAATAAAAATGGACATAAAAGAGTGGCTCAACATAAAAAGGAGTTGTTCAGTCGTTCGTCATGATGTTACACACGTCACTTGAACTGTTATAATTGATTATTAAAATGTGACTTCAAATTGTTATAAAATTTAAAATCAAACATGGATAAAGATTTAACACATTATCAATACGAACCATATCCAATAATAGCGAAACAGAATAATACAAATTCGAACACTCTAAAACGCGATAAACGAAAGAAATCGGAAGATATAACTTCGTGTAAGTGTTTTGGTAGTACAAAAAAATCAAAACGTAAAGCGTTTTTTACGGGCTTAGCTACAAATTTAGGTATTTGTATTTTACTTTTCGGCTACACTTTAATAGGATCGGTTGTATTTTTGTCGATCGAAAGTGGTGATAGCTTTCAACAACAAATTTTAGCTACAACGTCGAACATAAATCAATATAAACGCAATTTTAACAATAGTGCCGATATGAAAGCCAAAACGGACGAAGCAAGAAGCCGGACCGTCGAAACCATATGGGATATTACAGTAAATCTCAATATTCTGTACAGAGATAATTGGACTAGGTTAGCTGCCCAGGAAATCACCAAGTTTCAAAATGAACTCATGAAATCTTTAGAGGAAGAGATTTCACAAAGCTACGTGATGCAGGAACGAAAGATAAACGGAAAACATCCTCAGGATTTTCAGTGGACTTTTGCTAAAGCTTTTCTTTATTCCTTAACGGTGTTAACCACTATCGGTAAGTGAAATATTATGTTTTTCGAACTTTCCGAGAGTTTTATGAAAAATATTCTTTCAAAGGAAATTATATAATCCGAACAAGTTTTAAAAGATACAATTAAAAGTATTAATAATTGAAAATGCAAACAATTAAAAATGAAAAATTTCATTTTTTATTCAAAGAAATTATCCTTTGTGTACTTAACTTTTTAGGAAATTTTAAGAGCCAGGTAATTAATATTAACGATCTTTTAACACTTGACCCACTTTAGATTTTTTACGTTTATGTTATTGGCGTAACTTGTAAAAAAATAAATAACTCTAATTAATGTTTGCTTTTTGAAACAAATTTTGTATAAATAATTTCAACTTTGGCGTAGTTAACGAGTTTCCTTAAATAGATGTTAGAATTTTCGATTATAAAGATAAGAGAACTTGTTAATATCGACTTTCGCAGCAAAGTCAGCTATACGTTCATCAAAATATTGGAAATTCCATAATCAAGTTATACACACTTTGTTAATTTTTTCAAAAGTAATAGATAAATTATGCGTGTTGAACTTTGCAATTACTAGTTTAACTTCGAATCTAGATTAATTAATTTCTACTTTGAATGAATACCTATATCTATAATTATTATTAAATTAAATCCTTCAGTTCCACGGTGTAAATCATACTTCTCTTGCTAATTCTATTATTACTAATTTAAATTCGTTGCCAATTATAGTATCTAATTGCCTTCTGACTGTTTGAATAAAGTTTCTCTTGTTTCACTAAGAAAGATTCATTAGAGAATCACGAATTAGGGGATAAATTTCGTGTATCTCATTAAATAATAGGTTAATCACCAAATTTCGTTTTCGGGAATATTCAAAAAATTTATTTTACTTTTTAACTTTTCCCAAATTTGTTTAATTATGTTACATTAAATTGACTAGTTTTAATTGTCTTCAGAACTAAACTGTTGTAGAATTTTAAATATATACCTTTTGCTGTCGTACTCTCAATACATCACCAGGCTTTGAGTTTTTCTAATTTTATATAAGAAAATTATATAGACTCAGAAAAATGTTGTTTGACTGATGAAAAACTTAATATAACTTCTTCATCTTCCATATCAAAGTCGAGGGAACTTGCTTATTCCATATCACAGAAATTGATACACCCTTTGCGACTAGGTTTAATTTTTTCAAGAAAAATTGCATTTTAAAGCGTATAAATAAACTTACCAGGCGTTTGGAAGAAATAATTTAAGTTGTGGTGCTTTTTGGAACTACTTGTCTACAAAAGGTTAAGTTTTCCAGCAAGATATCACGATTAGAAATTGAATTGAATTGAATCGAATAAAATATCTTTTCCTCGGGATACCATATCTTCGACTTATAGTCCTTGTCTAGTTTAAACCTCAGTAGTGCTATTTTACAAATCGGCGTATTGTAATAGGATTATTTTCTTGGTCGCATTTTTGTCTGTTTTCTTGACGAGATACTGAACCTACAGCTTAATGTGGAATCCGAACCACTGAGGAAATTACCAAGATTTACCAGCGCCTCTTGGCGATAATATTGTCCAATATTGAAAATAAATATTGCCTCAATATTACGCCAATATTTCTGTTTTAAAATATTATATATGTATTTCTATCTAACTATTTGGCTTGGTCAGGGATCGAACCTATTATGACCGCACCGAAATCTACCCAGCAAGAGTAATCACTTGTGCTGCCTCCTCCGGCTTGAAATAGAACCCCAGTTTCTGTTTATTCTATCATATTTATGTCCAATTGCAGATCGCAATTATTCAATACAACATAACTATTATATTAGGGGGGGGGGGGTTGTTGAATCAATAACCACATCGTTGCTATATTATTTTCTGATGCTATCACTCAATAATATGTACCTACTGATGTTGGTTTTAAATTAGAGTGAAAATTGTCTGATTTTATGTTGTAGTTCCAAATACTTGTTAAGTTGTGGTAGACCTCTTCCCTCCACAACACGGAGTTTGAAGGAGTTCGTTTGACACCAAAACCCGCCACTCAAAAAAATTATAAAATGTAGAAAGGAGCGAAGTTTTTGTTTTATTTACTCATTTAATTAATTTATTGCCTGTTAATAATTTTAGCGAAATACTGTATTTAAATTCAATTCAACCAATTCAATTTTAAACACGATATTAATAATTGTTCCTGACACAATTGCCAGGATCTTAATACTCTTTAGTTATATAGTGCTATAAATGGAACAGTCACGCTAATCGCTCATTTATTCGTTCACACAGCTGCTTCATTTTCAGGCATTACAGCTAGAAAATTATAAATAAATAATGTAAAAATGATAGTTAATGTAACATCAGGATAACTATTAAATAGTGCAAATTTTGATGTTTAAAACATTAGAAGAAAAACAAAACATTGCAAAATGCATTGCAAAACTATAATATGTATCTACGTATGTAGTATGTATCAAAACTCATTTTCAATATTGCAGTATTCAAATAATAATAAGGACGCGTCCCGAAACGCGTCTTTATTAAATTAAATAGGAATTTCGAGGAAGGATTTCTTTTATTTCTTACAATCAATTAATAAAGCTTGAAGTTAATTAAGGACAAAGTAATCCTTCGAAAGTAAAATGTTTTTTTTACAATCGAATTTAATAATTTGTTAAAAAAAGAGAAAACAAGGATGCGACGGCTGATTTCACCTAAAATTCTTGTAAAAATTTTATAAACTATTCCATATCTTGATTTTATAATACTTATCAGTTTTTCATTATATGACAAAATTTTCTAGTTTTGGGTGTCAGACTTTTTCTTCTTTTTATATCCCAACTAGTCTTTGTCGTGATGACACAATATTAGTCGCTATAACAGAACAAATAATATCTACTTCGATTATTTATTAACCAAATACATATGTTTCTTTGGTCCCTGGCATTTATCTTATGCATGTCCAAACATTTTTAATTATAACGACATAGGTCCGGCCTTTTCACTTCCAGTTAAATTAAATTTATTTTCGTAAAATTACTTTTACTGGTTACAACGCAGGCAAAAGTTAGTTTATTAGTTAACTTAAGGTTGCGATAAGTCAACTTCTTGGTTGACGTATACAGAGTAAAACCGGAGTCACTGTCATTCAAACAAAATCTGCAAAGCTCCAAGTACCAAGTACCCAAATATTATAATATTTTAATAAAAAACTGAAAAATAATTATTATTCCTAACCATGTCAGTGACTGCAGTAAAACACTGTAAACGTACCGGGGGTAAAAATAACTGTAAACGCTGGGTATTTTACTAATTCTATTGAAATTACAACTAAACAATTGGTACAAGCTTAATTCTAAATTCTTACCCTAAATTAACAATTCCCAAGAGGATGAGAAGATTGACCAACTTGGTGGCTGCAAGGAGCTCGGGTTGTGGTTCACCTATTTACCTCACTCATGAGACTTCTTACAAGACTCCTTTATAATTATTATATTTGTTATCGCTCCTTCCTTATTTGCAATCAAATCCTCATATCGACTTTCATCGATCTAGATCGCCTCGGTGGTCGTTGCTAGCGGAAGTCTCTTATACCTTTAGGAATGTTATAGATGTATTATAATTTCCACCTTGGTAATTTTCCACTCGTGCCAATGTACTTGCATCTCACTTGCGTGGATCGCATCCTTAACTGGAATTTCTCCCGATAAGGTAGATATTAACTTAAGATAATTCAAAAAATGTATAATTAGAAAAGCCAACGTGCGGTAAAACTAAAATAGTTCAAACATATAATTTAGTTATCATCCGTTACCAATAACTGAAAATCAAAATAATTCAAATAGAATACTCGGAGAACTGTTTAAAAAGCAAATCAGAAACAAGTACCTTGCTATAATATTTAAATAATTAAATCATCCTTCGATGATCATGTAATGAATTTTACCTAACAGACATAGGAAAATAGTTTACTAAAATTTGCGCATGAGTATCTACTTGTCGAATATAGCTAAGATTCTTGCTTTAAAGCAGAAATTATTTGATCCGTAATTTAACTGTTGGTAGTTAAAAAAACTCTTCTAACAAATTCAATTATACCCTATTATTGTCATGTATTTCTGATGATAATACTACCTCAATTTACAAAAATTTGGTAATGATTCAAGTAGTAGAAGAAATTTAATCTGTCCACCTTATAGAAAATGTTTTATTGAAGATTCTGTGCAATTGTCCAAAACCTCATAAACAATTTGTATGACTGCGAAAATGAAGTTTCACTGCACAGCAGCAGGATTAAGTTGACTATGCATAATCATAAACACCAAAAACACATCCCCTGAACTACCTCCAACAGAGCAGACATTTATCAGCATATTTTAAATGCTGAAACATATTCCTACTAATATGTATTATGTTTGAAATTTTTGCAATAAGGGGAAATGACTTGACAAAGGGGAAACAAGAGTGGGGACCGAATGCCAACAAGGGGAAACAAGAGTGGGTACCAAACGTGAAGGGCTTCGGTAACAACAAATGTTGGCGGGTATGAGTCGCACAGCAAACAGGTGGTGGAAAACAAACAGTCGCGATCCCAATGCAGTAGAACAATGTTCTTCAACTTTTATTTGACAGGGGGGATTTGTCCTATTACATATTACATGTTATAATCAAGGTGCGTGCCTGCCTTTGTTATAAAACTAATTATTGAATTAATTTAAACTCGACATCCTTTCTGCGCATCAAAAGTTAGCTAATATCATATTTATGTAAAATCAACTGTTAATTCAAATCATAGATATGTAAGGGAAATCCTATAGCAATAAAATTCTTATTAGCATAGAAATTTTCTACATTTTTCCTTGGACCGGCATATTTAAGGAATTTTTTGCTTAAAGTCAGGTATAGCTTCCTATTAAAATATATTTATTTATTTAGTTCAAGATATGTATGTGTAGGAAAAAATATGTTCATCTGAATATGAAACAAATATTTTGTGAAAATTATTGTATTCTATTTATAAAGAAAAGTAAAAAATAATAATTGAAGTATTTAAATCATAAATAGTACTTACTTATCTGTTGTGTAATACTATTATTCATATTAAATTAATGTTTCATATTTTTCTCTTTAAAAAGCGACACGAACAAGCAAATATTCTACAACACATTTAATCTCACTTTGTTATTTCGTTAATTTTAAAGTATCTACATAGGGGAGAGTCGGGTATTGGTGCGCACTTAAGCCAAAGTTGTAATATTTCAGAAATGACAAAAAATTGGACTTCTAGGTTTGTCATCAAGATTCTTCAAGGGTTTAACTGTAATATTCTATAATAAATTTTAAGTAAAAATGCACATTGTGACTTTAAAATACGAAATGTGAAAAACTGGCACTGCGCACAATTATACGATGTATGCGGCTAATGGTGCGCATAGGTAGGATAATCGTCCGCATTGAAAATGAAAACAAACAAGACAAATTATTGAACATAGAAATATTATTATTTATTTAAATGCATCTCTCATTCTCATCCGACTCAATATCGTCTAACTCATCGTCGTTACATAGCTTACTGTCTGAAATATCTTCAGATTCACTACTAGCTTCGAAGACTTTTCTTTTTGTACCTTTTTTAATTTTACTACCTTTTATAATATTTTTGCCTTTTTTTTCCTTTTTCATGTTTTTCTTATAAGCGCCTTAGCGCCTTTGAATGGCTGGTAGAAAATCTTCGTGCATTGCGCACGATTAGCCGACAGTGCCAGTTTTACCTGTAATTAATATAAATCATTCAAATACGTTTTATTACCTAAACTACCTATATCAGAGTGAAGGAGATTCATTAAGCAATGTGTTTAAAGCATACGATAATAAAAAAATGGAAAAATAGAAATACTTACGGCTTATTTTCTCTGAGACGCAAACTAGTATAAAACATATCTAAACAAAGAAGCCACCATTGTGGATAAGTCAGGTTTAGTGAAGTATCTTATACATATCTAATAATACAATGTTTGTCAAGAGATGACTCCCGAATAACAATTTCGAAATTATAACGGTCGGTTGTGGAAATAAAGGCATGCGCACGATTAGCCGCTGCGCACGATTACCCGACTCTCCCCTACTACTCAAAATGATGTTTTTCTCTCTCAAATATTATAACTTTTTCATTTCGACCATATGTCGAGCAATTGCAACCGAATCAAACAAATGCGACAAATTGAATTTTCTTTGAATCAGCTTGAATTATAAGTTCACTGACGATATTTGTGCAAATAATTTTCGCGATTTCTTGGCTGTCAGTTTTCTTTTATATGAACGCTGCCTGGACAATTCTGTAAGAAAATGTCAAGTGTAGGTAAATTGTCAATAAAATATATTTTGTAAGATATTTAATAAAAAATATTTTTGTCATACGGTCAGTGTCACAGTAGGGAGCAATATCTGCCGCAGTATTGTAGTTTTCCCAAAAAGGTTGTTTTCTCGTTCTAATTTACTTAAATTGTAGGTACGCCAACCAACCTACATTGTACAAAATTTAAACATATAATTTGGCAATTAACAGTTAATTTTAATGAAACAATTATAAAATTAAATCGATATAATTTTCAAGATGGTCGTAGTCGGAGTTAGCAGCAAAATGCTTTATTTTAATTTTGCAAATCAAAATTCTTTTCTCGTATTCATTAAGAATAAAAAAGAGACGTTATTCTCAAGTTTAATAAAACTTTTGGACTTAACTTTTTAGAATGTTTATTGTGTCAATTAGTTAAAGTACGTCGTAATTTGAATTGAGTTTAAAAATGTAAATTAATAAGCACTTATTTTTTTACAAATTTTAATAATATGAAATTCTAGGTAATTTAATAAAATTATCTGAATTTTAAACATAAAGTAACTAAAACAATGTAATATTCCTCTCGTGAGTATTTAAAAATTTATTGTTTAATTTAAGTGTCTGTTTAAATTATCACTGTGTAATTAATTTTTAGGGTAACTTTTATTACCTGATTTTATACAAGCCTGTAAACTAGAGTGTTTTTCTTGTAGGATTTGCGTGCACACCTTTTATTTTAATGAAATATTATAAAGAAAATAAAAAACGTTTATGCAAACTTTAAAGCGGTTCAAGTCTCTGGCATGGGAGTAGTAATATTTGAATTAATTTTGTTCTGTATTCTATAAATTTTTTTTTCTCTTATTTACATTAATCTTCTCTATTTCTGCAATACAACTTGTAATACCATTTAATGCAGTGAGCATTTACTGGAATTATAATAACAACTCTTCACGCTTATATTATACAAATAATACTATTGTACAAATAGTTTGTATTATTTTCAGCATCGTTACGATTATACTAATCTATATATTATCTACAGACTAATTCTACTCGTTTATTTGAGGTCTCATTCCTGTTCATTATAATAAATTGCGGTTTCAGTATTTTAAGTTGAATTAGGTACTTCGCAGTAATATTTAGGATTTAATTAGATCGGGACATTTGCATTCAAATTCTAATAAGTTATTGGTTTTGCCTAATACATTTTTCAAGTTAATTACAACTTTTAATTAATTTTTTTGTTAATTAAAATAAAAGGTTCCAATATTAAACATTTTGTTTGCATAACTTGAATGAACAAATATTGAAGTTTACAATATTTTAGAAGTTTTGAAGTTTTTATTTTAAATTCTCAAGTTTTTTAAAAGTTAAAATTATACAATAAAAGTATAAATATCGGAAATCTTTTTTCGACTTGCCTTTAAGTGCTCTCTAGTGTTCTTTGAATAAGAAAACCGCTGAGGCAAGTTAAAACACTAAGAAATTCGCAACTACACAAAAGAGAGAAAAGGGGATATGCAAATTAAGGACATTCAGAAAATGCAGTGACATTGCAACGGGGTGGAATATTTTAAAATTATTTACTTAACTTGGTCTACGGTGTTTGCGAAACTTTATATTTAGTTTTCAAAAAAGGAACAAGCATAAACAACAACCTACACGGTGTTAGTGCAATATTTTTGCAAAAGTAATCTACATATTGTTTTTTGAACATTATATAATGTTTGAAGGAGGCATCATTAATCACACGCATAATGTTCACACCATATTCAATCTTTTGCACTGTACTCTGCAGTATATCAATGTCATATATTGCAATAGTAGCACTAAATCTCGCGAAATCTTCTATTACTGTCACCAATAGTAACTTTGTATATAGAGCTTTTGACCTATTTTATACCGAAAAAATGTACGATGCAGTGTTCTAAAGTGGTCCGACATGTTTAAAAGTGGCTGTCCGTCATCGTCTTTAAAGGCTAACTCCAAGTTGATTTAGCTGATTTATTAAACCAGCACATGCCAAAATGTAACATTATTTAGCATACAGATTATTAATCAAGCTGACGATATTACACATGGATAGTAGTCATTGTGATGACAGAAATTTAATGATAAACGAGCATACTAAAGGGTCCGCCAAAGCAACGCAAACAGCGGAGCGGGATTGGTGCGTACAAACCATATATTAGCGGTTTAGCCGAAAGAGATAATACTAGAGTTGAAATAAATGAGGGAAATAAACTTGAAAACAAAATTTACAGTATTTCTTGGTTAAATACAACTGAAGATCGACAATAATGGTTAAATGGGCCCAATGGCTCCATTTGTTTTATCTTTTTCAATTATTCATAATCCAAACCTGTAAAAACTGGTAAATTAATGTTTTGTGATTTTGCTTTTATATTATGGTTTTTATAAAACAATGTTGAAATACTTCCTTAGGATTGTCAAACAAACAAATGGATAATACTTTTAACACCGTTTAATTTACATTTTTGACAAAGACTCGCGACAACTTTCTACATTTTGCATTACGACTGACGTATTTTCAGTACGTCCCCAACTTTATAATTTATTCTAATCGTTACTACGACCAAAGTTGAGCGAGTGGAATAATTAGATAATAGAGAAACATTGACCAAGGTTGATTGTGATAATAAAAGTAATATAATTGCAAGAACTGAAAAAGATAAGTAAGAAAAATATGATAAGAGGCCAAATGATTTTATGTTACTGCACCCGCTCATTTATGCGAAAAAAACATAAATATTAATAGTTTACATAAACGAACACTTACTGTATTTTGTTAGAAGTAATTCAATTTTCATTAAATTAATTTCCGTCTGCTTAATATTATAATTAAGTGAAATTTAATTACATTTTACAATTCGAGTGCTGCATAGTAAATTATCTTCTTCAAAATGCAGGAATGGCATATATAGAAACCCAACTTATATGCTATATAGTATGTATTTAGTATATAGTATAGTAATATGTATATATTATTATTATTTACATTTGTGTAAAACGAAATTAGTAATTCCTTATAAGAAATGGCATTGCAATAGAAACTACAAACACCTTCTTAAGTTTTACACTGAAGTCCTCATTTCAATTTAAAATTCTCTTTGAGAATTCGGTTTAGATAACGGCCTAACCCAAATTTACAAAGGCACTATTTTCAGCAGTTTTGAGACAATTTTGAATAAAATATAAAGATGTAAAATACAAGCAGGTATTTTAAGTATTTTTGATGAACATTTTTTACTGCATTATTGATAAAGTTTACAATCTAATTTTGGAATTGAATTTTAATTTGATATTTTTGTGTTAATACTACATAAAATATATAGTTAACTCATTGATTTTCATAAATTTTTGTTTAAATTGTAATACTGTTATTTTCAATTTTTTCTAATTTTTGCTTCGGCTAAAGGCTTTGTGTACATTTAAATTACAGTACATAATCAAATTATTTTCACACTTTGTTAGAGTACTTTAGAAAATTTCGACATTTACTTTGAATAACTTTTGTTTTAGCTATAGGTATTTCCCTGAATAGATATAATTATAATATCTATGTTATCACATGATTAAACTATATCCTAAATATCCGCTAGTCCATTAAATACTACAAAGTTGAAAAGAAGAAAAACCTGTAAAGACGTAAACAAAAGTTAATTTAAAAATTCTATTTTGAAGTATTTACCGATTCAAGAAATCCTTTGAATTCGATATATTTGATTCTATAGAAACTGCATTTCAGATAAAGAAAGAACAATAAATTCATCATTATATTATGTTTATAGTAATATCATTTTTTTATAAAATACTGCATAACAGACTATAACATTATACGAATCCAATATTTATTACTTTGAAAGGATAATAATTTTATAATTTTATTTGTTTAAAATCAGTAAAATTTTTGACTGTTTCTGGGCCACCTGGAAATCTACAGTTTTGCATAGAAAAATCTTTCCGGGTGAGAGAAAAATATTAAAGTGTCTGATGAAATATATTAAAATATTTTTTAAAGATAACATTCAAAATAAAATACTTGAAAGAAATGAAATCAGTGTAGGTGAGATCCCCCGAAGCAAAGGTGGATAAGAGCTCACTTTCTAATTAAACTTCTCAATTTTCTGCGGTTGTTCGCACAGTGTGTGGTTTATATTACAATAAATATGAAATAATACCTATGTTTTGTTTACTAATTCTGGATGTTTTTTTAAATCAAACCTGAATTTAATTTCGCACGCTGTTGACAACAGACTTATTGTTTTTTACGATTTATTGCTTGGTTGGGTTCCAATAAACGAAAGAAATTGATAATGACAAATATACCTACTCTCGAAAAATGCGTTTTCTTATAGACTGACCCAATACAAAATCCAAATTTTGTAATTAATTTAAAAGTATGATCTAAATTGCGAAATTTGCCTTGCGCAGTAATATTCATATACAAGGTGTTATATAATAAGGAATAGGTGGCGATAGCAGTAACGTATACATGCGTCTGTATCACACGAGTAGTAAAACAGTGGATTTTACAGGTGTTCAAAGCAATTTTGGTGGAAATAGTCAGTGGAAATAGTGTGTTAGAAGAAGCAGTAGTGGATAACAATCAGTAATATACAGTAAAGTGTAAGATAGCATTGCAGCTGCAACTGTGAAGGTAGATAAGGATAAGACAATTTGGTGCAACGTTGGTGGTATACGTTTAGGTGTTAAACCAAATACAGTGAACGAATTCCTTGGTAATAAATATTGTGAAACAACTAGAAATTTAAGTGAGGCTTCCGCTTCAGAGGGGTTGACCCGGGTAGAAGTCTTCACCGGTATGTTCAAGGGGTCGGGTTGTGATAGCGACGAATCAAACACCGACGAAGTTAGAAGAAAGCGAGTGGCAGATTACGCCATATTCAACAGAAGTAAAAAGACAGCAAGATCACCTCGTACACAAAGAATTGGAGTAACAAGCGATATGGAAGAGCTGACTCGTATGATGAAACAGCTTATGGAGGATGTGCGTGATATAAAAGCGGGACAAAAGATTTATGAACAGGAAATCAATAATTTGAAAGAAGAAAATAATAATCTCAAGACACGAATTGGGACCCTCGAAATTAGAATTCAACATCTAGAGGGAAAAGAAAGGAAAAATAACATAGTTATAAAAGGAATTCCTATGAATGAACAGGCACTGAAGCGGGACGTAGAACAGTTCTTAAAACAAGAACTTGGGGTTGACACAGCAGTAAAGGAGGTAGAAATGATTAAACCAAGAGTTGCCAAGCCATTTGTATTGGCCAAAATGAACTCATGGCAGGAGAAGAGAGAGGTTATGAAAAATAAAAACAAACTAAGAGGTACAAGTAAATACATTGAAGATGACCTATCACCGGAAGAAAGAAAAATACAGTCTGGCTTAAGAAATATTGCAAAGGCAGAGAGAGAGAAGGGTAATACTGTAAATGTGGGCTACAAAAAAATATTTATAAATCGGGAACGTTGGGATTGGGATCAACAATCAGAAAAAATTGTGAAATGCCTAAGAGATACCAACACAGCAAAAAACTAGCACAGCAAAATGGTCGAAACAATGGGTTGACGACATTGGCGAGAGAAAGGTTAAATGATTACGGAACTTACAGTTGGAAAATAGGAACTTGGAATGTTAGAGGGTTAAATGGTAAAGAACATGAATTAGCAGAAGAATTCTTGAGCTGTGGACTGGAAATACTATTAATAACGGAAACTAAAAAGAAAGGGGAGGGAATAGTTGAGATCGATGAAGATTTGATTCTGATATATAGCGGAGTACCAATACATGAACGAGCGGCAGGTGGGGTGGGATGTTTGATAAGTAAGAAATTCAAAAACTATATTAAAAGTTGGTCTTGTATATCAGAGAGAATAATCACAGTAACAATGCACTTGCAGCGAACTACAACAATAATCGGCGTGTATGGACCAAATGAAGATGCAACAGTAGTGGAGAAGGATCGTTTTTGGGAAGAACTGCAAATGACGTTAGAAAACGCAACAGGACAAGTGTATATTGCGGGAGATTTCAATGCGAGAATTGGAGATGAAAATTTGGGTTACGAACAGGTCATGGGAAGATTTGGTGAAAAAACGAGAAACAAAAACGGGGATCGAATGATTGATTTCTGCTTAATAAACAATTTAATTATAGGCAATTCATGGTTCAAGCATAAAGAAATTCACAAGTATACACGCACTGAACGAAGTAGAAACGAAAAATCAATAATAGACTACATTCTTCTAGAAAAAAGTAACAAAAGCCGGGTGAAAGATATAAGAGTGTGTAGAGGTCACGAAATTGGCAGTGATCATTTATTGCTAGTAGGAAAAATCAAATACGACAACCGGGAGCGAATAAGAAACGACAACAATACAAAAGTAAGATACAGGGAAGTAATTAGATCATATAAATTAAAAGAGAATGCGGTAGCATTGACTTATCAAGAAAAGGTGGAGGAATTATTGAGTGCCAATTACAGAAAAGAAGATGACGACATTGAAGGTAATTGGGAGGTATTTAAGGAGGCAATTCTGAAAGCAGCAAAAATAATATGTGGCACAACAAAGGTTACAAAAAACAAAAAGCAAACGCCATGGTGGAACCAAGAGGTAAAAGAAGAAGTGAAAAAGAAAAAAGTGAAATGGAAGACATTTTTAATACAAAAAACTGAAGAATCCTACCAGGAATATAAGGAGCAGAGAATAAAAACTAAGGAATTAGTAAGTAATAGTAAAAAGCTCTCGTGGGAAGAATTTGGCAGAAAAATGGAAAGAGACAAAACCCAAAACCAGAAAATGTTTTACAAAATAATGAAAAATTTGAGACAAAATAAAGAAAGCCCACTAAAACATATAAAGGACAAGGATGGTTTAGTATTAAGCGACGAAGTGAGCATAATGAGAAGGTGGAAGGAATATTTTGCCGATCTATTAGAGGCAGGTGAAAGAAACATGGACATACATAATGAAGTGGAGTCAGAAAGTAAAATCAACGAAATCACTGTAGATGAACTAAGGAATGCAATTGGAAGATTGAAAACGGGAAAGTCAGCTGGACATGACGGTATTAAACCGGAAATGTTAAAAAATATGGGGAATAAAGGTCTGTTGGAACTACACAAAATTTTCAATCTAGCATGGCGACAAGGTAGAATACCAAAAGATTGGGAAGTCGCGGTTATCCTACCGATATTCAAGAAAGGAGATAACAGAATATGCGCAAACTATCGAGGCATCTCACTATTGTGTACAACAGCTAAGCTGTATGAAACTATTTTGGAAGTACGCTTAAGATCGCTTATAGAGCCAACACTAGACGAAGCGCAAAGCGGTTTTAGAAGAGGCCACAGCACTAACGACCACATATTTACTATTAGACAAATTGCAGAAAAAGAATTAATGCATAATAGAGCGATTTATATGTGCTTCATAGATTTGGAAAAAGCATTCGATCGAGTACCACGTGAAATAATTTGGAGCATATTAAGAGAGAGAAGAGCCGATGACGAGCTACTAAGAGCAATAAAGAGCATATACGTGAACACAAGAAATTATGTAAGAACTGGTAATACAATATCAGAAGAATTTGTCACAATAGAAGGATTAAGACAGGGAGGGGTGTTGAGTCCTCTACTGTTCAACGTGCTAATGGATGAAATAATAAAAGATGTTAAAATATATACAAGAAAACTACAGATAGGGTACAGAAATATGAAAATTGTGGAAATTTCAGAATGCGCATTTGCAGACGATCTTGTAATTTTTGGAAGTAACGAAATAGACCTGCAACACAATATTAACGTTTGGAATGAAAAACTCCAGGCTAGAAATATGAAAATAAATGTTAATAAAACAAAGGTTATGGTAGTGAGTAAAAATGATGTAACAACAACTATTACAATTGGAGAGGAACTTGTTGAGCAGGTCAAAAAGTTTAAATATCTTGGTACAATGATAGACAGTATTGGAAGCTACGAAACTGACATTAATAACAGAATCAGTTCAACTGCAAAGGTATTCCAAGCACTACAAAAAGTGATAATAAATAAAAAGGAAATATCAAAACAAACGAAATTGACCATATTTAAAACGATTTACGTACCCATTCTAACTTTCGGCTGCGAAACATGGCTTCTAAATAATAGAACAAAAAGCAAGATACAAGCTAGCGAAATGAAGTACCTGAGAAGAGTGGAAGGAGTTAGTAGATGGGATCGAATTAGAAATGTCGACATTAGAGAGAGACTAAACATAGAATCGACCCAGACAAAAATAGAAAGGCAGCAACTAAGATGGTTTGGCCATATCAATAGGTTGAACGACGACATGCCGGTGAAGTTGGCATGGCTAGCGAGACCGATAGGAAAAAGAAGAAGAGGAAGACCAACAAAGGGATGGAATGACGGTATACAACAGATCTTGAAAGCTAAAGAAATTACCTGGGACCAAGCAAAAAGAATTTCTCAAAACAGAAGCGAATGGCGGAAATTTATAATGAATAAATGAAATGTAATACAACCTCGACACCTTCGGGTAAAAAGAGGATTTTGATTATAAATAAAATAAATAAAATATAAAAACTGTGTTACAATAAATTTTGTATATTTTTGCAATCCATGGAGATTTTAATAAATTTAAACAGGTAACATTTTTAAAATTCTTGAGGTTTCATTATTAGAAAGATATTCTGGAAATTCCAGGCATTACTTCAGAGAGCATTCAAGTACTGAGAATGCATTTATTTACTAGCCGTATGTCTTACCCTTCTTTCTTTTCCCGACGTTTGTCGCAAGTGCGAAATTTGTGAAATAGTTTCATTCGGTACGTGACGTGTGTATTGGATTTAAGCATTCTAAGGTTTTTTCATTTGTTTATTTTATGTTAGCATGCTTTTTTACCACTGTAGCACATTCATATAAGTTTTCGAAAGAATAACTGTTATAAATTGAAATCGAAAAAGCAGTTAGTAAAAAAACAATAGGAAATACCTTAAGAGAAATGGTTTCTTACTGTAGAACAACCATAAAGTAGATAAAGTTTTCTTTTTGTATAAGATTGAGAAAAGAAAAATCCTAAGATAGTAATCCAAACAGAAAAGTTAAAAAAGTTGAAATAGTATTAAAAACTTGATGGAAAATTTATTGTTCTATGCTGAAAATTTTAGTTTGCCAGCTTCAATAACCGTTTACTATAAAATTCTGCAATGCAATCTTATAATTTTGCGATTTAAAAAATCTGTATGTAAATAATTAACTTTTCAGATTTAAAAGTGAACTGCTTTCTTAATTACGTTAATTCAAAACGTGTGAAGACACTTTAAGTGTCGATTTTCTCGATTTTGGTTAAGGAAAGTTGTCTATATTTTCTGATCATTGATTATCTCGCGCAACATTTAAAATAAATGCTAATTTTATATCTGAGCATTTAGTTGCTGAGACGTGCAGCATTTTACTGATTAGTATTGAGAATATGTTAATAAATAAAAGACTTTATTTGGAAAATAAACATCCACTTCCATAAAATGAATCAATAAAGTTTTCAAATTCAAGTTGTATGCAACGTAACAGTGAAAAGTATTTTATACAGTTAGTTTGTTCTTTCTCTAAAGTTACTGCACTAACAAAATATACTAGTCGGCAAAAAATAAGAATCCTTCTTGCGCAACTGTTTCGCCAATAGAAAATCTTGTGCAGAGGAGAGGTACCCATTTGTGAATTGTACACTTGGAAAATATTTCACATAAATTAAATTACTTTGGCAGTGATATGAATCTTTAAAACCTTCTAAATATTAATTTTTATATAAAAATTTTTTAAAATAATTAAAAATAAAACAGAATAAATTGTTTCCGAAGATTATAATTTTATTTTCCTAATCAATCTGCTACAGAGTTCCAGATTTTGCAAAATGCTGTCAAGCACTAAAGTGTCGCTTTTAATCCTATGGCAGTAAAATATACCTTTTAGAGCAAGGCAGTAAAGTAATATTGATTACTTAATGTTGATGATATTTATTTAATATTAATTATTTATTAAATTTTAATACAAATGGATATTGCTTATAACATAAGAAAATATATAAATCAAGTGTAAAATTACATTATATCAGGGATTTCATAAATTCAAATATGAAAATACATATATTGTTTCATGTTGCCAAAACTTTAATTATTTTTCACTCAGTTTTTCAAATTTGCATTATAACTCGTTGAACGAAATTGATAACAATTCCTGCCATTGAATTAAACTTTTATTATCGAAATTACCAACATAAAAACGCAGAACACTTAAAAAAATTACACATTAGCGCAGCCACAGAGTGGCTGGAGTTTTGCACTAAAACAGTTCTAATGAAATAGAGTTGTTAGACTGTGATACGTATTTTACTTTACTTCACTGGTTCATATTTACGTAGGAATGACAAACGACAACTTTCATGTCTGAAATTAGTATCTACTGAAACAGTTCATTTTCGTTTAACTTAGGGAAAACCAATATTCCTTCAATTTTAACTTTTCGGTTCCAGACTCTTCAACATAAATCCAATGAAACTAACATAAAAAATATAACCAAAATAACCAGTTCACCATATGTGAGCAGCGGCAGTGCTGTTTTTCTAAACCAGAACATTAAAAATTATAATCGTTTGCTTACACAGAAATTAAAAAATTATTTTTCATTTTTGATTTTATTTCATTTATTTTCACCTTGGGCGGCTTTTAAAAAAATTAAGTTATGTTTCAAACTTTTTAGTATAGCTCACGGTCGGTGGGGTGATTTGTAGATACTTTCAAGAAATTTTCAGTAGTGCGGGGAAGTTATGGATTATTTGGAGTAGTTCCAGGAAGTTCAAACTGATATGAGATAATCCAAAAAGATGTGATCTACTAGTCCGACAAATATATTCCTCAGAAAATTTTCATAGTATTCCTGAAGAATCCTGGGAAGTTTGGGAAAGTCTGGGGTAATTTCTGATAAAAGAGTTAAAACCCAAAAATATCCAATTTATATACAATTTTACGATTATGCAACAATTAAGTATAAAAATTATTTTAAATTACAGAAGTTATTGATATGTTAAAAAAATTGTGGCGCTACACAAATTAAACCTAAATCTAATATTAATAATAATTAATTTCATACAGTAAAAGCTCGATTATTAAGAACGGTCCGAAAACATTCTACATATTTAAAATTTTCTACAGCATATTGAACTGCATCAAATATTCCTGTTTTAATGAATTTGAATTGTAAAAAAGGCGCAGAAACTTATGGCGAAAAGTTTCATTTCATATTAATAAGTAATAACATTAAAATACCCAAAAATTACATGTGCGTGAAGTTAGCCCCCATTTTTCAAAAACTAAATTTTTAATTTTTGTATTGTATATTCATTTAGTACTGAATTGTATCGTAAATTTTTTATAATTTCGCGAAGAATTAAATTAAAATCGAGAAAAACCGTTTTATTAAAAAAAAATTTTTTTTGTATTGTGTTGTATTCAATTTGTGTTGTTTGTATGGTTAAAATTAATGTCCTAAGTTAAATTTTTACCGCATAAATCGCGAAACAAAATTTCTACCTGGCCCCCCTTCTTCAAAAATTTTGATTTTCTTTTATTGTATTGTGCTTTATGCGCTTTGTATCTATTGTTTTGTTAAAATATAATCTTAACCGCGTAAATAGCAAAACAAAATTTCGTTGTGAGTTAAAATTATTAAGTTTTTTTTTGTAATTCACTCTGTATTGTTTAGATCATTAAGTTTTTAGATCCTAAGGTATGTACTATTTGAATTAAAATAATAAAATATATTTATAAATTTACAATTTAATTTTGAAATGAAATCGGACGGAAATTGACATCGGACGTGTGCTATTTGACGAATCGACGTCACGTGGTAGGTTTGGAGATAACTTTAGTTACTTATGCTGGGTTTCACAAAAGAGGTTTAAAATTCAATACATTATAATTGTTGTAACTATGGTTATAATTTTAATCCTGGTTTAAATTTTAACAGCCGTATGCATAGTCATACCCTTAAAATGCTCTTTACTAGCTACTAGTTAGTAGCAGTCTAGTAGCTACTAAAATATTGGTATGCAGAGTTCTTTTAAAATGAACGTTAGTATCATTTTAGTTAGTATGATTTTATTGTATAATTTTCTAAATATTTATTTGGCAACTCTGTAAAATATCACCTGACAACCTAAAATTGACCATAATATAATGGCTAATACAATGTAACAGCTTTACCTGTTTCTAATCCTACTTATTGCGGTATTAAAGTAGCATCTAAATTTATTTTTCATATACCTGTGTACCTTATAAACTCGAAACTTAAATTTCGGGAGTTCCAGGTCGGCAATGATTGTTGAAATTATTTAATTGATCACAAATCGATTACAACCCGAGTTGTTCTTTTTTTTATTCTATATAATATTCGCGAAACTTTTCATTGCTTTCATGAATCAAAGGAATTTATATGATCTACATAATCATATAAAAATGTTTATAAAATTTTGCATTACTTTTAATTGTTAAATTGTTTTATTTTCAATGCAAAGCGAGCGTGACGAGTATTTAAAAAATTTTAATTTAATTTTCAACTTTAAGTTAAGTTTTTAATTACTTATTTTCTAATTATCTATGTTATAGAATTTACCATATTTAAAACAATAAATGAAATACGAAATTAAATTAAATTTTGACAAAATATAATAGAAAAAAGTGTATAATTTTGTTAAAAGTAAGCTTAAAATGGTCTTAAACATGCCCAAGACCCTCACTAAATTCTTAAAAGCCTACTAAGGATTTTAGTGATCCCACTAAGGATAGTATCCTTTTAACTCGACTATGCATACGGTTTTCTTGGTTACCTACTAACTAAGACACTAGTAGCGCTTTAGTAGCTACTTAGATGACTATGCATACGGCTGTAAGAGACTTTTATGAAACCCACCATTATTAGAATATTAACGAGAGGAAATATTACGGTCGTCCTTTAATCACGCGAGGTTCAAGCAGGGGGGTGTAGATTAGATTAATATCATTATTGATTCCGTTGGGGGGGAGTGGATGTTGTGACAATCACGTGTATATTTTCGTTCGACCGCATGAAATCCCGAGTTAGCGATTATTTATCAAAAAAGCAAGAATATTTAGTTATCAGTTTTATTATATTGCGGTTTTAGAATCTGATTTTTCATTATAACAATTTCTGAAAATACCTTTAAAACATTTTTCAATAAAGAATACACGTGGTGTTGGAAAGGGGGGGGGTAAAAAAGTGGTATAAAAAAACCTCACGCTTTAAAGGACTTTTAACAATACAAAAAATACAATTTAAATACAATGACAAATATATTTTATTTTATTTTTAATTTAATGCTTCTCGAAATTAAAAATTTTTTTCGATACAGTTCAATACAAAATAAAAACAACACAATACATACATATTTAAAATCTCTTTAGCCCATTTTATTTCGCTTAAAAAAGTGCCCGAAGAAAGTGTTAACATTTTTTTGATAACTTGAAAAACAACCGAGATATCGACATTTATCGAAAAGTCGAAAATTTGCACTTTTGGCTATAACTCGAAAACAGAAAAAGATAGCGAATTCTGGTTTTGGCCATTGAGATTTTCTCGTAAAAAGAAATCGAGGATGCGCCATCCATTTTTTCATATCTCTTATAGTTACCGAGTTTCCCATAAGAACTATCGAAATTGGCCCACCCTGTACATAGGTAAATGCCATTTTGAACAAAGAGAGTGAAAAGTTCATACAAGCGAAGATAATAGTGTTCACTTCAATCAATTTCAATTTAATAATTCACTGAAACTGTCTTAAGTTCATTACATAATTAAAAAAGTTTTTATTTGTGCTCTTATATATACAGAGCCTGCCTTTCTTAAACTTACTAGTCAAAAATATTTAATATCATTACAAATTTCTACAAGATATGAAAATTAAAGTTCATAAACGTCTGTGAAAAAAAAATGCAGGTCTTTACAAAAATATTGACGTTTTCTTTCGAAATTGAACAGGTGGCAAAGATTTTATATGCAAATTTAACGCTATAATAATATCCCGTAGCCTCTCCCGATGGAGTAAGCCTGTAAAATACAGGCAAGTGTAAATCAAACTAAATCAAAAAATGTAAGTGGTTTCAGTCAAGTGATCAATCTTTCTTCAGTACCTGATCTAAAGCCACTTAAATTTTTTATGGCTGTTTCGGTATTCTCTTTTAACTAAGATCAATTACTTAGGCCAAAAGTAGATCGTAAACCGGGTAAGCCTAAAATTGGTGCCTTATATTTAATTTTTACTCATATTTGCCATATTGGCGTTAACAGCACGGAGTTAGCCGATTAGTATCTTGAAAACTCTACCTATAACTCACTTCATATAGATTTTATAACAACTAAGCCCTAAGGTCAAATCGGTCGAATACGTCTAGGTTTATTATTCAGGATTTCTTCGAGAAATCAATAGAATTCTAATGTAACATTTTGCCGATTTAAATACCTAATATGGGTTAAAATTTATTATATTATCGAATTTAATTGCGTTAAATGAATTAAATTTAAATTTTAAATTTGGTATAAGGAACACTTAAAATAAATGACGTCACATTTAGTTAATTGACAGTATTTAACGGACAAGACCACACGATAATTCCCGAAAATGCCTAACCTTTGTTACTTTTAGTCCGCAGATCCGGACTCAGTTTACAAATTTTATTAAAACAACCGAAAATGAAAATAATAAAATGTAAAAAAGTTCATCGGCGAGAAAAAATCATTTGCAACATGAAGTTCTCTTCTTGGAAATAATTTTCGTCTTGTTGAATTTTTTGGAAAGCTTAATGTTTTCCAAGCGAAACATAGGCTAAATTTGAAACGATGTAGTGGATATTATTCACAACAATTTTGCATAATATCAGTCTTTATCTCGTATCTTCAGTCTTAAATTTTGATGTTTATTGTTGTATGCAAAATTACATAAAATCTGGGACTAGCACTTAATGTTCGCATAAAAAATGTTAAACTTTGTAATTAGGCAATTACTGATAATTCTTTATTAAATATCGCAAACTGAAACTATTTTATTTATTGTAAAAGAAAATTCATTTATCAACATTGTGTGCTTTTGTGATGATATAAAATAACTAATAGCTTCCTGTAGTTTCTTTACATAATTTCTTAAACTACTTTTTGCATTTTTATAAAACTCCGCCACTAAGGAATATAAAAATATAAAGAATTAATTAATCATTCAAGTTTTTAACAATATTAATGTGTTTTTATTTTGCAGGGTATGGGAGCATAGCACCTCGCACTACTCTAGGAAAAGCCATTACAATTGGATACGCAATTTTGGGAATTCCATTAACTTTATTATATTTATCAAGTGTAGGTTCGATTTTAAGCAGAATAGCGAGAGGGGTATTTTCAAGAGCATTGTGCTGTTGCTTGTGTTCCAATTGCGGTTACTGTTGTTACGATGAAAAACGAATGGCTGAAAAGGAAAGAAAAATGAAAAAGAAGCGTCAGCAAATGGAAATACAGCAACAATTGGCACTGCAAGAGCCATTTTACGTGCGATCAAATTCAGGTTTCACGACTAGTTCAACACAAAATAATTTACATTCTCCCGTGAGAGACAGTACTCTAAAGGAATCCGATAGTTTAAGTGGAACAGATAATGAATCTAAAACATCGATGCACGGTTTGAGTATTTTAGCGCCGGTTCTGTTATGTTTAGTAATTATGTTCGTTTATATGTGTTTAGGAACTTTCGCATTATATAAATTACAGAATTGGAATATCCTCGATGGTTTTTATTTTTGTTTTATGAGTTTGACTACCATAGGATTTGGTGATATGGTACCAGGATTTGAAATGTATAACGACAACGACTCGGATACAACAGTTTGGTTTTGCTCGCTATACATTATGTCCGGAATGGCTCTAACCGCAATGTGTTTCAACGTGGTCCACGACGAAATTATCCACCGATTAAAGCATCAAACCAAAAATATGCAAAAACTTAATTCATCTAGTTTTACGGACGATCTTAATAACTCAGGGGATCCATACAATTTACCATCATGACAGTTTAATTCTCAAAATAAATCTTCTAATTTATATCAGAGAAATATGACTGAAGAAACATTACTAAGTACAGGAGGAACGCCCACTTCAATAATTGATATGGGTCACGAACTTATTCCTATTTCTACTAAAATATCTGAGGTTTTAGAAACTTCGCCTATAATTACAGGAGTTTACACCCTTTCGGAAGAACCGGAAATGGAAGATAATTTAGAGGAAAATACTCAAATGTAATAATAACATAGAAACTTCAAGTATTAAAAATAATAGTGTTTTTAATGTTATAAAAACATTTTCATAAATCAAATTCTCGAATTATCCAAAATGTTACAATATTGTACTAAAAAAACACAAGTGAGAAAATTAAAAGGGTCGTTATTACTTTTTAGGTCGTGTTTATATTAAAAATAATCACAAAAATTTGCACACGCAATTTTATTTTCTTTAGCACTAAACTTGCTTTCAAATGAGTTGTGAAATTAAAGCAAAGTTGATTATTAATTAAAAATTTATCCAATTAATAAGGTCGTGGCTAAATACTCGTATGTACGCTAGGTGTAAAGTCAATTTAACTGTGCCGCATCGCACTTTTATTTTCAAGTTTGGTGCTAAAAATGCGTCCCAATTGTTAGTAGGTACATAATATGAAAATTATATTATCTACATATAAATTAAATGTTAAGTTTCATGCATTAAACTTGTTTTGTTAACAACTGAAATTTAATTAAAAATATCCATTACATATTGAAAAGAGCTTTTACAATATTTAAATCTAATTTTTAAATTAAACTCCAATCATGATAGCAATATTAGCGGATTTAAATGCTCGGCAAAAACAAAGCCAATCAAATTTCATTCTGGCGCACAAAATACAAACTCGCAAAATAAACCAATAAAAATTTATTATTTCCGATTTAATTTTGAAATTAAACATAAATTTTGTAAAGCTCATTTTAGTAACTTTTGGGACTTGCGTTACCTGAATTTGAAAAATTCTATCACACAAACAATTGTTGATGTTAATTACAAAATTTTTAATTATGTTATAATTGACTTGATAAATTGTTTATTTTAGTTTAAATGATGTTCTGTTACAACGTTATTATAATCAAAGCAAATTTATGCAATTCATATACAAGGTGTTCATTTAATATTGTAAATGTTAAAGACTTCTACTTGTAAGTTTTCTATGAAAGCAGCATTTTCAATAGGTACGAGTATTTTCTTGTTTTTCAGTGATCGACGTGTTCAATGAAATACAGCATGTGAACGTAAACCTCGTGTTTGACTTACGAATGTGCCCACGTGTGTTTAATAAATAAAACATTTTTTTAAATCAATCTATACTTAATAATTTTATAAATAAAATTACGTATCTTTTCGTAACTTACCTACTAACGTTTCATTATTTTCTCTGACAATTATTGTTTTAATTTAATTTTTTAATATATAAAAATGTTACCTAAACATGTGATTTTATATTATACTTTTAGGAAACGTCTAGCATGATTGTAAATTGTAATTAAGTGTGTGAAATTTAAAAATTGCGCGTACTACGATCAAGGATTACTTAATTATAACGTAAATAAATTTTATTTGTAAAAAAATTCTAATAATGTAGACACTTGTTGTAAATATTAAAAATCATTTGTATTTATTGTGTTTTTGTACAGTAATATTAAGAGTCGACAATGGTCATTGTTAACTTAATAAATCCACATTTTAATTATTCATTCCATTAATTTGCATTTACAAAAAAAAGCAATTAATTACACCTCAATCCATCAATTATTCAAAATAAACAAATATTCTCCTAACCACGCAATCACAATTTGGCAAAATATGCAATATTTAAAAATGCTAAAATTGCTTTACAGCTTTTATTTTAAAATATTGGGAGTATAGAAGTGAATAAAATTTATTTTTTAATATTGAATAAAATATTGTAAGTATGTCTGAAAAATCAAAAAGTTATCTCTCAAAAAAATCAGTGTCTTACATTAAGCGAGAGCTTATTATTATTATTATTATTATAAACGAGAAAGCAGTATACTATGTACTATCCAGTATAGTCGGTACCAGCAAGTTTAACGGATGACGGTATGTAAGTGCACATTTCATAATATACTATATAATACATATAAGTAGGTGCTAAACTGGATAAAGCGGCATACAATACGATTATCAATATTAACTGACTCAAAAATATTTTTATGAAATGAAAAACTTCTCAACTCTATTGCTGAAGATTCACCTTTTACAGTAATTAATAAATTTATTTTATACGATCGATTAATTTCAGTGTTTTCAATTCTAGCTGCTCTATTTATATGCTCATAGTATTTAATGTATACACCAATTCGATTTTCTCAATTTTGTTTGGTAAATTATATAGGAGTATTATATTACTAAAAAAAAAAAATATTTAAATTTTTTAAGGAATAATACCTGTGAAGCAGATTGTTTAACACGTTTAACTTTGAGAACTTTTTCTTGTCGCTAAGTACATAAAACAAATTTTTATTCATTATTTGTTCACAAAGTAAAGGTGCTAGAGTCTTATTAACAAAGGGTTTTCTGCAAAGAGCGGTAAATTTTAATTTGCAACAAAAAATTCGTCATGCGAATGCAGAAAGAACCGAAGTTCAAATTTCTTGATTTTTTTATTATATTACTGAAAATTATAGAAAAAAGTCTAAGATCCTAATAAAAATATAAGAATTCTTTATAGAGCATCATAATCCTGTCTTAGTTATAAGAAAATTAAACCTTTCAAGTGCTCTTTTGAAAAATTTTGTTAGATTATTTTAGCCCTAAGGTTAGACGAAGACGTGAGCTATGTTTAATTTGTAGAAATGGCATACATTTTAATAGAAAATGCTAAGAACGTTCTTAATTTTTTGCAAAACGTTTATATCGTATATGTCCTTTAGAGAATTTAATTTTAAATATTCAGTTAAAATTATAAACAAATTAATTAAAAATTGTTTAAGGTATGTGACAATCCCATTGAAAAAAACATGGTTTTGATAAAACCGCGTTTAAAAGTTTTCACAATAATTCATGTACATAACAATAAAAATTTTAACTCTCAAAACTCTCAATCAGCGTTCTAGTGACTAAAAATGATTTTATTCGATTTCTTATATTACACCGAGAAAAAACGTCTATATACACTTTATTGTTTTCTGAGTCGTTTAATAGTTATAAACAATCTTTTGTTTTAAAATTCTAAATTTTGGGGGAAAATTCTGAAAAAATTATAGAGGCTTTATTGGACCGAAAAACGCATTTTTTGTAAAATCAATGGTTTTTAAGATAAAATTCATTAAATAGCGAAAAATGAATGCCATTTCAATTTTTTTTCTCAGAAACAAATTGTCCAATCAGAATAACTAAAAAATAAAAATATTCAGCCAACCTTAAACGATCACGACATTTTCTTTCATTTTGGTTTTTAGTGTTAGTAACAGTGAAAACCGTATTGGAGTAGATCTCAAACACTGCTTCCTCTGTGCGTGCGTACGTCCGTCCGGCGAGATCGGATGGAAGCTTTAATTTAAATTCAAATTGTTTATTATCCACTAAAATATACAATATACAATTACATACACGTGGATTGTCATAATTTAAATTACCTAAATACTAGAAGTGTCACAAAAACAAATCTATTTTAAATACTCCTAGTTCCTTGACCGCGTAAAACATATTATTGACCACATTTTTTTATACTTTTACATACATAAGTGGTTGGCAAGGATAAGTTACCTCCAAAACGACTAAACAAAAGATTTAATAATAATTATAAAACTCAAATAATAATTATAAAATTAAATATAATAAGTATAAATTTAAAGTAAAAAAAATAAGTATAAAATTTGAACTTATATTGTCTTTTTTAAGATTAGGTGTAGAAATTCCTAACTAAAAAAACAATTTAAAAATTAAAAATTTTTATAATATTTAGGGAATTTCAAATTTTTTTTTTAGATGTTTTAGCTCTCTAAAATTCTATTATTAATATTATTAGATTATATAAATTTATAATTAAAATCTAAAACATTTAAGAAAATGTGAATTTTTAATTATTTATATTTTTTGCAAGTATCTGAAAATTCAAATTTTTACAATTTCTGAATTCAAATGTTTTTTTAGATTAAAAATTTTTTTTTTTTAATTTAAAATCATTTTAATTTTGAAAATTATGACATTATTTGATTAGTAGATACACTGAGTATGTTGATTATTTCTACACCACCTGCGAGGTAAAGTACAGGGTGCGTTGTTTTTAGTGTGGTATCCCCGATAAGTCGAATCCACATACTATGTACAGCAATAAAAACAAAAAGGAGGGAAACTAATTGTGTCTTCGTTTCTTGTAGGCATAGCAATCGCGAGATCTTGGTGGTGACGAATAGTCGCGGCGTCGATCGTATGATCTCGCTGGTGATCTGCTGCGTTTACGTTTGTTTCTATAGCGCAGATGTTTTTCGCTATATCGGGAACCAGAAGGCTCTCTTCTTTTCTGGTATGCAGAGCGATCGCGATATCTTGGAGGTGAGGAATAGTCACGACGTCGATCGTGTGATCTGCTACTTTCACGTCTGCTTCTATAGCAAAGATGTTCATTCCTATATCGGGATCCTGAAGGCTCTCTTCTTTTCTGGTATGCAGAGCGATCTCGAAATCTTGCCGGTGAGGAATAGTCACGGCGCCTATCGTATGATCTCGCAGGTGATCGGCCACGTTCGCGTTTTCGTTTGTTACCATAGCGATGATGTTCTTCTCTTCCGCTCGGTCGCTTTGGATGCCAGTTGTAACATCTGTCTCCATATCTGCAACGACCCTGCTGGTAAAACCTACATAATGGACGAGTATGATGTGGCTTTGATTCACTTGAATCCGAATCGGAACACTCCCCTTCTTCTTTTTCCGAGAAGCAGGAAGACTTTGAAGTCTCTGCGGTGGGGATTGCCGGAAGAGACACTTCCGTTGTCAATTTTTTGCCCTCAGACGAATCTGATGGTAAGGCCGAAGTTTTTTCGATCGGTTCACCTGCTGGTGAAGAGTCGATGGTCGGAAGGGAACACGCAACTGAAGGATTGCGTACGATGGGAATGGCCGGAAGATATTCTTCCGTTGTCAGTTTTTTGCCCACGTTACTTCCCTCAGATAAATCTGAAGGTAAGACCCAAGCTTCTTCCATCGGTTCACATGTTGGTGAGGAGTCGATGACGGAAGAACTGCAATTGGTAGGTGGTTCGTCGTTGTCCTCTTCGCTTTCTTCGGACAAATCGAGAGGAAAATCCGAAGCTTGAAGCGGAAGCCGAAGTTTCACGGGTCTGCATTCCTCTTCAGATTCGCTAACATCCGACGATAAGTGCCGGTAAAAGCGTATGTCTGATTTGGGCAATCTCTTTCTATCAAAGTTGATAGTTGATTTGCTGTCGCTGTCGGACGATAAATTGGTTAAAAAGGCTTCCATTCTGAAAATAACTGCTGGTTTCCTGTTAATCAATAGTTACTCTTTATTCTTTACCTCAAGCCTATATACACCGTTAATCTGTTTATCCGTCGATTCATCCGATTATCCGTTGATCCGATTATCCGTTGACCCGATCAGCACCAATTGATCAGTTGCCCCTTTCCTACGATATCTAAAAAGTCATATTAATTGCAATTTATTTAGTACTTTTTATTTGTACATTCTACACAGAAGATTGAACCTTCTTTGCGGAATAACCATAAACCAATAACCGGTAAGTAACCATAAATAAAATGTAATTGAGGAAAAATTGCAAATAGAAAATTCCAAAGATTTCAACGGAATTTTAAAGATCATTAATTCAACGATTTGCCAGGAATTCCAATGTTTTCCAACATTATTTTTTTTTAAGAATTTCACAATTTCCCAGGAAATCAAGTGATTTCCAAGTAATTCCAGAGATTTCCTACAAATTAAAATGATTTCCAATGAATTCTGATTCCAATGATTTCCACAGAATTCCAATGAATATCTAAAATATCAGTGATTTCCAAAACATTTCAGCGATATCCAACAAATTCAAATTCCAAAGATTTTCATAGAATTTCAACGATTTTCTAGGAATTCAAATATTTCCAAAAAATTCCAATGATTCTCAAGAATTGCAGAGATTTCCAAAAAATTCTAATTCAAAATTTATTCAGGTATTCAGGTGATTGAAGTAATTCCAAATATTTCCGACAAAATTCCAATGATTTCCAAAAATTCCAGTGATTTCTAAAGAATTCTAATTCCGATGATTTCCGAACAATTCCTGTAATTCCCAAAGAATTTAAATTCCACCGAATTTTAAAGATTTCCAAGAATTTCAATGATTTCCCATTTCCAAAAAAGTCCAAAGATTTTTAAGAATTGCAGTGATTTCTAAGTAATTTCAGAAATTTTCAAAAAATTCTAATTCTAAAGAATTCAAAGTATTCCATTTCTTGACATTTCCTAAAAATTCCAAGGTATTCTAGAGATTTTCAAAGAATAATAACAGACTTCTCAGAAAATTTTCAAGATTTCCATTGAATTCTTGTGATTTCTAAGAAATACCAGATATTTTTAAAAAATTCTATAGATTTTCAACGAAATTCTAAGATTCTCAAGAAATCCCAGAAAATTCTAAAGTATTAAAGTTATTTCCTATAATTTTCAAGAATTCCAGTAATTTCTAAAGAATTCTAAAGATTTTCAAAGAATCGCAGACATTTCTCGTGATTTTCAGGGAATTTTAAAGATTCTCAAGAATTTCAGTGATTTTCAAGAAATTCCAGAAAATGCTAAAGAATTAATATTATTTCCAAAGAATCCTAATTCCGGAGATTACTAAGAAATTTCAATGGATTTCTAAAAAATTCCAGAGATTTCCATGGATTCCAGTGATTTCCAAGGACTTCAAGAAATTTCCATTGATTTTCAACGAATTCTAATTTCACAGATTTCCAACGAATTCAAGAGATTTTGGCAGAATCACAGAAAATTTGCAGTGGTTTTCAGGGAATTTTATAATAAACAGTTGCTTGATTTTTCCATCCTGCTCGAAAGACCATGAGGAGGATTCGAAAGTGGACTGGATCAGCGGATAAAGTATTCATCGGATCAACGGATAAAGTACTCAACGGATCAACTAATCATCGGATCAACTGCTCATCGGATCAACGGCGAGCGGTTTACGCCTATTTTAAGTTCACTTACCGACCAGTCAGCGTTCTAGTGGCTAAAAATGATTTTATTCACAATCAGTTAGTAATCGACACATTCCTGACTTTTAATAAGTTGGGAAGCAGTATATTATTTACTTTTACTGCTAACCAATCAGGAAGCTTGTTTGTTTTACTTCCCAACCTTAGGTCGGGAAGTGATCACTTCCCGCCCTGCAATGTCGCATTGTCGGTGGCTCAAAAAGGAACCAACAAAAAATGTGCGTCAAACTAGTTAAGGTTATGTCAAGTGTCAAGAAAATTCTTAGCTTTCATCATAATGATAATCTAATCTACTTATTATTATCAAAAATTACTTAAGCACAAATATAAAGAAATGGAAACAAAGTAAATGCTTTGCCAATAATATAATTATTGCCAGTTTAATACAAAGCAAATTTTTTGTTTGACATAAATAGCAATTTGTTTATATTTTATACCAACTAGATAAATTGTTTTTTATTTAAAAAAATGAAATTGAATTGGATTTTAGCAAGGAAAGCTAATAATTTGTTATGAATTTATTATTTGCAAACTGATTGTGAATAAAATAGTATACATACCTCGGTGTCAGGCTTCATTCCAGCGTCGCGCTTACAGTTGACTTCGGCGCTTCGCACCTCAGTCAACTAACTTAGCGCTCCGCAGTAATGAAGCATTTTCCACCTCGGCACGTAATATACTATTATTCGCTTTCTTATATTACACCACCATAAAAAAACTTCTATATACACTCTATTTCTTATGAGTCTTTTATTAGTTATAAACAATCTTTTGTTTTAAAAATCTAAATTTTGGGGGAAAGAATCTGAAAAAAAAAATTTTTTTGTGTCTTTGATTTTTTTCGTAAAATCAATGGTTTTTAAGATAAAATTCATTAAATAGTGAAAAATTAATATCTTTTCAATTTTTTTTCTTAGAAACCAATTGTCCAATCAGAATAAACAAAAAATAAAAATATTCAGCCACCCTTAAACTATCACGACATTTTTTTTCATTTTGGTTTTTAGTGTTAGTAACAGTAAAAACCGTATTGGAGTAGATCTCACACACTGCTTCCTCTGTGAGGAACACACACTACGTCCGTCCGGCGAGATAGGATAAAAGCTTTAATTTAAATTCAAATTGTTTATTAAATACTAAAATACAATATACAATTACATACACGTCAATACACAAATCAATTTTAAATACTCCTTGTTCCTTGACCGCGTAAAACATATTATTGACTACATTTTTTTATACTTTTACTTACATAAGTGGTTGGCAAGGATAAGGTACCTCCAAAACGACTAAACAAAAGATTTAATAATAATACCAAATTTGGGTGTTTATTCTAAAACAGTTTCCACTGTTACTAACAGTAAAAATCAAAAATGAAAAAAAATGGCGTGATAGTTTAAGGTTGGCTGAAAATTTTTGTTTTTTATTTATTCTGATTGGATAATTGGTTTCTGAGAAAAAAAATTGTAAAGGTAGGCATTTTTCGCTATTTAAAAATCAAAACCATTGATTTTACGAAAAAAAATTCAGATTTTTTCCTCAAAATTTGGATTTTTAAAACAAAAGATTGTTTATAACTATTAAACGACTCATTAAATAATATGGTGTAAATAGAAGTTTTTCTTCAGTGTAATATAAGATATCGAATAAAATCATTTCCAGCCACTAGAACGTTGATTGGTCGGTTAATGTAGTTTTTAAGCGAGTTTGAGACGGTAAACCGCTCGCCTATTAGTCTTTCCTGTTGCCTATGATCCGGGGATCATAAAATTAAAATCGTAAAGTTTAATTTAAGCTGACAAAATAATTGATTGTTTTATAATATTCGTAATTCCGGTGTTACTCTTGAAAATCACAATGCTCGTCGATATTCTGCACATAGAAACCTAAAATGCGAATGTCCTGTACTGAAGTTCAATTTAAATCTAAACTGTTAAAAAAAACATAACTCGCGCGTGTTTATTCATACTCCATTAAAGCAGTACCGACAAATTGCTCTAAAATTACACTTTCCAGTTGAAACTTTGTGGAAAAGGCGGTTAACCGTCAACAGTTCTGTGAGGAAAATCATTGCAGGTTATTTAAAACAAGTGGTTGTTATACAAACTAACTATAAAAAAAACTTAAAACATCGATTGAGCGTTAAGCATAATTCATAAAAAATCATAAATTCATAAATGAGCAGGAAAATAAATGTATTCTAGGGAAAACCCTCAGGTAGTCCGTAGTTAACAAAGGTCTAGACGGAAACAAAACTGGAACATTGAAAAAATGTTCTTCGAGAGACTCTAGAGAAGATGGGAAGAAGAGTTGTAATGTGATATTTGTCAGGGCCGGACTTGTTCCTTTTCATAACTGCAACAACCTCTTCTTAATCAGAGACGTTAGAATACCTTCTTTGGTCTATCGATCATCATCGGTTGATTGAATCTTCTGGATAGTTGTATGACAAGCCAGCCTCATTGCTAGAGAACAAGTTAAGCAGCAAATTTGATATCGACAAGTAATAACGGAGTTTATCTTTGAACTTTATAGGTCGAGTAATGTTAGAACTAATATTAACAGTCAAATCAACATGGACTTTATGGGATAAACTTAAATAAATAAATTGTAAGTTTTTAATGTCTACTTATGATTTTACAATGCAATATAGCTACATTGACCTGGAAATAAGCAGCATAACGTTCAATAAAAATTTCATTTCTCTAAAACTGAACTATGAATGTTAAACTATGATATTAGTTTTACAAAAATAAAGCCATAAATGAATTTGAACAGATTAAGAATAATAACCAGATTGATTAGCTATCTAGAAATTGCTTGGAAACAAAGTAGTAAAACTTTGGTTTCTACTAAAGTAAAAAACCATAAAAATTTTATATGATATCTAGAAGAAGGGAATTGTTGGAAACCCAGTTCAAAACCACTGACAATTGACAAACAACGTCAACCAGAAGTTTTGGCTGATTATCAACAATAATAAGACAATCCCCAATTGCAGTCTTAGTCGGCATCCGAAGTTATCATTATTGGTAACCTAAAATTGATAAAAGTTGCTAAACCAAAATTTCATTTAAACTTCTTCCGCAAAAGCTACTTAAATCAATGTGTTTTTTGATTAAAATAAGTTTACTCAAAATCGATAGTTACTGAGACTGACTAGTTTTCTTTAACTATTCAAAAATACAATACATTTTTTCATTTTATTATAAAATTTTCATAAATAGGTACATTAATTTTATCAGTTAATTGGTCGAAATAACTTCAATAAAATGTTGAGGAGTTTTTGTAATAATGGTTGAAAATTGTATGCAATTAAATTTAATACAATAAATTTGAAGCTGAAATGCCTGGATAATTGAGTAGGTTAGCTAATTGAAATGGAAAACTATGACATGAATCTATCAATATTTCGGAAATCTCTTGTACAAGTATTACAATATCGAATACTTGAAATAGTATTAAAAACTTAAAATACGCTATGTATTATTACATAACAGTATGTAAAATAAATGCACTAAGCAAATTCTTCATAGTCAAAAGTAGTGTAAATTTATAAAGTAAATATTATAGACGTAAGTAGCACATTTTCGTTGCAATTAACAGCATAAAAACATATGTAGGTATCAAGGAAACAAAAATTCTTGACGTCAAAGAATATCATTTTATGATACCTGGTTTTCAAATGCTATGAATAAATAAGTAAACATTGGAGAATTCAATCTCTTAAAATATGAAAGTTTCTGATGAAACCAGGAATAATTCATACTCAGAATTTTCAGCTCTATGTATCAAGATTGGTAATTTCTTTACTTAGTTAATTTAAAAATTTTGTTTTGAAGTATTTCGTTAATATTTAATAAGCTAAAAATATGAAGTTTTGTCATACAGCATATTTGAGCGAGTTTCATAAAAACAAATTGAAACTCAACTGCCCATGTAGAATTTTAGAGACGTTTGCAGATTTGAACAGCATAATTGGCAACTCCCAATCAAGAAGCTGATCAAAATATTAAATTATGCTTGTCGACTGTGTACTATATTGAACAGGTCTTCTAGTTCGTTAATATACTTATTATTATGATGACAACGAAGTAGATAAATATACTAATATTTTGCATCATATTAATAATTGTTGGCCTTACATACTAGGTACGACACATTTACGTCATTATTATAATGCTTTAATGTTAACCTAATGTTAAATCCCATAATGTTACCGATAACATTCATTTAAAAACATAGTTGACCTGACTTGATGATAATAATAATGAATTAATATGGTTGGGGAAGTAGGTCTAAATTGATCTATAAATAGATACTTTTTTACAACACATAATACAAAGAACTATCTGAGTACAGAGACTTATAATTTTACTTATAATTTTAAATCACCAAAATTAAAAATATTGTTACGCTGCTATTTATAATTTAACAAGATCAGTCTTCCATATTTTCCAACTAACTGTTATGTTGTGAAACAGATATAGATGTAAAGCTAACTAATTCAGATATTAATGAAAACTTGCTATGCTTGAGGTTCAGCTTCAGTTGATATTGGCAAAAATGATGCTGCATGCAGTTTTAAAATATGCTGATATAAATAAAAGAAAGTAGAATACAAACAGCTGATTTTATATTGGATTTTAAAGAAACCTTTTATTTCAAAGCCGAATTTCAAACCATAACAAACCAGTAAGTAAAAGAATAGAAATCTCCAGCTTTGTTATTATTTTTAATTTTCTCAAAAATTCATTTCGAATATTCAAATAAACTACACATTCCTAAATTTTATTTTATATTTTAGGACCGGTTTCAAATATACCTATTCTTTAAAATTACAACATACTATTATAAAAAATACAAATTTAAAATTTTAAGCTGAACCTGACATCTAACCGTCAAATATTTAAACATTAAAATTAAAATATTAATGGTATAAATATTGTTATTATATTTATATGATATCCTTTTTCTAGTAAATGTTGAGAAACTGCCGAAATTAAGATTCCCTCCGGTTTGCCCAACATATTTTGCATTGCACCCTCCGCAGTTAATATTTTGTTTGTAGAAAATAGTTTTTTTTATATGTCAATTTGGCGCCGAAACGTGATGGGCTTATTAAAAAAGTATATGTCAATTTTCCGCAGATAACGTGAAGCCAGATGTGCGATTTGAACTTACTTTAGACCCGGCGATATTGACAAAAATTTAATGATATTATATCAAAACGCAGTATTATCAACTATGTTGGAAATGTTAAAAAACTTAATAGAAAACGGGATACAAGATAACGAAAATATAATAAAAAGTGGAAAAAATTTAACAGGTTTGGGAGTAAAATTAGATAAATTAACAATTAAAATAGAGGGACTGGACGTAACTCTAAGGGAGTATTCAAAGGTTTTCATCAATCAATATTAATTGAAATTGTTAAAGAACAGCCATGGTTTAAAAATTCACATTTCTAAGTGTCATCGAGATGTTCCTCGTCAACCTTCGCAACAACTTAATCATAATCATCAATTTCAGGTTCAACCCTTATTGAGTAATAATTTTGAGAAAAACTCCAATAGATTTGAAATCTAATATTGTTGTGATAAGGAGAATCCCTCGCAGTGCACGAATTCCTGTAGCCAGAAAATTAGCTGAAATTATTAAAAAATCTGTTTTCGAAAACACTCAGGAATCTTGGGAAGATCTTTTTAATTTTTCATATAAATATCTTCACGTTCATGAGAAACCGAAGGGAAACAGGAAAAACAAATCAATAACAGGTCAAATAAGGGATAATCTAAATAGTTCTAACTCCTCTTTTCATTTTCAGTTATCCTATTCAATAAGATATCCATCTACCCTAACTGAAAATGTGGAAAGCAAAATTTCGGATGGTGACGTTCGAGGAGCTATCCGCCTGCTGTCCTCCGATGATGTTTTAGCCTCCAATACTAAGGAGACACTTGCGGAAATGCAGTCGAAGCATCCATTGCCTTCACGAAAACTCAAATTTCCTGATCCACCATCAGGAACAGACCTTTCAGTAATAGAAAACCAAGTTCTATTTGCCACTAATTCTTTTCCAAATGGCAGTGCCGGCGGTATTGATGGACTTTGGCCTCAGAATTTTAAAGCTTTGCTTTCGAAAGTCACAGGAGAAGCCGGTCAAACTCTTCTTTTTGAAATTACTCGTTTATGTAATTTAATGTTAAAAGGTAAAGTAGTTCTATCTTTTATAAATATTTTGTACGGTGCATGTCTTACGGCATTTAAAAAGAAAGATTGAGGAATTCGTCCAATTGCAGTAGGATCGACCTTTAGGCGTTTAGTTTTAAAGTTATCCTGCAAGGATATATCAGAAACTCTAGTTGCGTCTTTCGTCCGACACAGCTTGGTTTTGCGACCAAAGGTGGATGTGAAGCTGCGGTCCATTCCCTAAGAACATATTTGGAAAACCGTAAGGAGTTAGAAGTCGTTTTAAAGGTAGACGTTAGAAATGCTCTTAATAGCCTCGAAAGAGATCTTATGTTATCTGAGGTAAAGACGGTAATTCCAAATATATATCCTTTTCTTTGGCAAGCTTATGCCGAACCATCATCTCTTTTCTACTAAGAAACAACTATATCTTCTAGCGTAAGGGTTCAACAAGGCGACCCATTGGGACAAGCTGTTTTTAACTTGTCGATCAATAAATTAATCAAGTCTTTGTCATCAGAATATAATGTTTGGTACTTTGATGATGGAACTTTTGCTGGTAAAGCTGACAGCGTATTTGATGCCTTCCGCAAACTAACCATTGCTTTACAAGATTTTGGGTTATATTTGAATTTTTCCAAATGTGAAATTTACCTTAATGAAACTCTGTCGTTGGAAAGAAAGCAAGAAACCACTAACGAGTTTGTGAAATTAAGTCCAAATTTAAAAATTTTCGACGCTGAAAATTTAATTTTCTTGGGTGCCCCAATTAAAGATCAAGCGGTTGATCCAATTATTACTTTGAAACATCAAAATATAACAACGTTTGCTGATCGCTTAAAAGAAATTAATCCTCATATGGGCTTATTTATTTTAAAGCATTCCGGTTTCATTCCCCAACTTAATTATTTATTGCGTATCTACTAGTCCGATATGGAAATTTTCAAAATTAATATCTTCCATCGACATTTCAATGAAATTCCATTTCGAAAAATTATTGAATATAAAATTATAAAAGATTCGTCATTCTAACAAGTTTCTTTACCGATACGGTGTGGTAGTTTGGGCATTGGACAAACAGAGGATGTGGCTTTTCGATGAACATACTGAACGATTTATCAGATACGCAGCCATGTTAACGGCTTCTGCCCAATACGATTTATCTAAACCTGCATCGAAAATCATACATTTTGCTCGTTCCACCACGGTACGATTCATGCGTTCGGCAACACCATTTTGTTGCGGTGTATAGACATTTGTCAATTGGTGATGAATGCCATTCTGTTTACAAAACTTGTTAAATTCAGAATTGCAGTATTCGGTTCCGTTATCGGTTCTGATTTTTTTACCAGACTGATTTTCCACCCATTTTGTAAATTCAACAAATCTTTGATTAACTTCGGTTTTGGATCATAAAAAATAAACAAAAACCTTCTTAGAAAAATCGTCAATAAACGTTAGAAAATACCTGGCTCCACCAATAGACAAATTTTGCATCGGTCCGCATAAATCCGAATGTATTAATTCCAAGACTTCTTCGGTGTGACTCTTGCTGTCTTTAAAAGGTGAACGCGTTGCTTGCCTTCCATACAAACTTCACAAGGCTTCCATTTTTCGGCATTTGTAAATTTTACACTTGTAAAATATTTACATAAATCTTGATAGTTCAAGTGACCCATTCGTCTGTGCCATGTTGCCGCACTGTTTTCAGAAATGTCATTTGACAACATACACTTTGAATTCAATCAAATCAATGTACGAAATTTGTAAATTCTACTATTTGGCTTACAATTTCCCACCATTTCACCGTACTTATTGTAAATTGAACATCCCTTTTTGTAAAAAATCACAGTGTTACCTTTTTCAACAATTTTTGAAACTGACACTTACGACCGGCATCTTCATATGGTTTGCTGCAGTAATTTCACCACTTGTTGGTTTTACATGTTGCAGTAAATCCTCATTCGGAGTCATGTGGGTTGAACAACCACTATCGATAAACCATTCATTTGAGTCGCCAAAGCTTTCTTTTGCTATGAAGTTGGTTAAAAACGCAGTTTTATTAACACTTTGATCACTAATATTCTGTCTACAGTTAGTTGAAATATGTCCTTTTTTTCCACAAACATAACACTTTACTACCGGAACTGTTTTTCTAGGTTGTTCCTTCCTACCAAAAAACGCGTTTTCTGTGCTTCGATCTGTATGTGTATCTAGTAATTTTGATTTTATTGTGTCTGCTGAAATTGTGGTACTACTGCTTTCAATGCTCATAATCATTGGTTTAAATTCATCTGTTAAACCAGCCAATAGGATCGCACCAAGCCATTCGTCAGATATTTCAAAATCGATACCCCCCAATTTGTTCGACGTCGCGTCGTAATAATTTGGTCAACATAATATGCTTGCATCGAATCGCATTTTTCTAAACGAATTGAAATCAACGTTCTTAACAACCCAATTTTTCGCGTTAATCCTTTGTCTTCATATAAGTTTTAAATGTAGTCCAAATTTCGACGGCGGATTTTGCTTTTTGGATGTGAACATATAGGGATGATTCAACACTCAACGCCAAGCGTGACTTTGCTTGATTTAGCTTTTCAGCATTCGTTTCTGTCCCTTCACTTTTTATGCAATTTCCTAAATTTTTCAGTTCTAAATTGCCACGTATGATAATTTTCATTACCTCTTAACTTCTCTATGTCAAAATCGTTTCGTGGCATGTTTCTTCCGTTTATTCTTTGTCTCGTACACAACAAATTCGTACACAACGAATGAATTAATCTCGTAACTAATACTTGATTCTTTATCCAAATAACGTATTGACACAGCACGTGCAGAAATTAGGCAACAAATGCAATCATACAAATACCATCGAACGAATTACAAACTACTTACTGCTTCTGGGCCCATAACCTGTGAGCAGAGTGTAGGTGAGGGCGATAAAGAATAAAACTCTTAGTTTGTAATAACGTAACTCACTCAACTTATTTATTCATACTTGAACCAAGAAAATAATTTTATCTACTACCAACATTAACTAAAATTATAAATGTACTTTTGGGAAACACAGAGGTGCCATCTAACATCAACATCTTTCAGTTAAGCTGTCGCTTAACGTTAAACTGTAACTGAAATACTCAAAAAACGCAAAGCTTTCGCTTAAACTTGAGATTAGCTTAAAAGCTAAAGCTAAACTGCCCACTGAAATACTGGCCCTCACCCAAAGAAAAACATTGGTAAAATCAACTGAAAACAGTATATGAAAATGAGCCATTAACTCTTTCTGTTTAATTCAACGACGAAAAAATAGTTAAACCGTATCCGTATCTTATCATATCAATTTCAACACTAATTCAAGTTTGATTTAACTAACAAAATAGTTATTCTACAATTTAAATATGTTGCCGTACTATTTTAAATGTACAGTAACCATTTTTCTATTTTGCTGACCTCTTTTGTTGTTGATTAACTATTTTAATATGTTTAATAACCATTTATTTAGTTTGCTAACTATAATTATTATTGAGCTGCTATATCGGCTGGTAATGTAACTATTTCCATAGTTAGTTTACACTTCATAATTATTATTTATATTATAAAGTAAAATTTGGTATATAATTCTGTAGTTTTCTGCAAATCCACTTTTTTGACTAACCAAATCTAGATACAAATGCAATATAAAAGCGTATATCGCAATTATATCTAGATTTGGTTAGTCAAAAAAGTTGATTTTCAAAAAACTACAGAATGGTATACCAAATTTCACTTTATAATATAAAAAATAATTATGAAGTTTAACCTGATTTTGTTAGCGAAAGTCAGCAGTTTTGCAGAAAACTTTGGTCTAGTATACATTAAAAGTGGTGTAAAACTATAGAAATAAAAATATTTTTTTATAATATATTTATTAATTTAAAAAATATCACGAAGAAACAATATAAATATTAAGTAAAATTTAAAAAAAAGTGCTACAGTGTACATAAGTATTATAGAATCATAAAATAATTATAGTAAACTTATAGTCTAATACAAAGTGTTATAATATACAAAAATGTTAAAAGTAAAGAAGTACCTAACTTAAAATTTTTATACTACATAATTATTAAAATTAGTGAATTCTAATTAAATTATAAGCAAAAATATTTACACAAATTATTTAACAAAACTATTTTTTCTCTATCAAAATTTCTACATTTCTTATGAGATATTAGGTTTGAGGCAGAAAAACTGTTTTTCTTTCACGTCCGTCTAAAATTGATAACATTGAGTAAACATTTGAAATTAATCTTTAAAATTGTAAAATAAACTAACCTTCACTAGAATTTAAGTATTCTATTTCAGGTTTCGTCAAAATGCCGAAGAATTTTGTATTTTTATAATTAAACCTATATTCCTTACATTATTATTCCTTGTGTGATTGTTGTCGTATTAGCGTCCTCATGGTAGCTATTTAGTTCCTATTGTTCTATAGCAAATAAACTAAAATTTAAAAAAGTTACAACCCTAACTAAAATAATAATTATGAAATTACTCTTGTCGTCTTTAGCTGTCCTTCGAAAACGATATAATCATATTCACTAAGTTCTGCAAAATGAACAATACAAATACTAAACAATTTTATTTTTTACAAACAATAATACTACACACAAATACAAATTGAAAAGTCTCAAACTGAATCACCACTTAATGAAGAATGTGACGTAGATTCTTCTTCCTCGGCTTCACTTAGCTTCGATTAGGAATATCCTGAAACTATTATAACAAAAACACGAATAAATAAAATCTTTAACTCACATTTTTTGTTTCCCACTTGTTCAATTGGTGTCGAAATTCAAATTTCAATCTTAACTTTTTATTTTTAAATAATGCGTTTAAATCAGCCTCGTTCAGTTATTTGAGACCAATCCACTGTAATATCCTGATCTGTAAAATAATATTTTTATACAATATAAATTAAATATATTTTTATATTAACACCCTAGAATCGCAATTTTAAACAAAAAGATTTCCAAATGATTGGTTCTAAATAGATACCTTCATCTGGGGTAATATGGGCCAACTTTTCCGCATTTTTTTTACATATTATTAAGCCAAATTAAAAAAAAACAGTAAGTATGCAAAAACTGTTTACAATAATTTTTTCTATTTCAACATACATAGAGGAACAATTTCATAGCGTAATTTCAATTTTTCGACGTTTTTAAACTCCGAAAAAAATTTTTTTTTAAATTTAGCCAAAGTTACCTGAACTTTGGGGTAACTTTGATCCACATGTTTAAAGCCAGTGTTCAGACGGCGTATCATGCCTTGATAATTAATAGAAAAAACGCGATATAGGAAAAAATTAAACATTTATTTTAATTTTCTCAAGAAATGCAATTGAGAGTAAGTGCATAAAAATAAAAATATCTACCTATATAAAACAATCTTTTTCCGGAAGGAGGACCAAAGTTACCAGCGACAGGCCAATGTTACCCCAGATGACGATACATAATTATTACACATTTATTTAAAAATTTCTTATTGTTACTTACCATAGCAACTCGTGTGATAAATTCGAAAACGCCCTGAACTCCAGCAGTTACACTAAATTGTTGAATTTCACTCAAAGGTACGGGATATCATTAAATTTGAATTGATATTATCCATAATAACATATAGGTTAAAACTCTACTAGGATAATAGCTATTATAAAATAATAAAAACCTTTAATTACCCGCAAAAAAAAACAGTAAAGATTAATATTTTAATATCTAATTCTGCATAAGGTGCACCAAGGTATGGTGCACTTCAAAGAATAAAAATCTTTAGTTGACAAAATTCTTCCTTGTCAACAGATTCAAATTGTTCAATTATACAATATTTCGGTACGGTAACTATTTTATATTATAATCTGACCAAGACTGTTCGATAAAAGTTAACAAGGATTATTGTTACTGCACAATTTCTTAAAAGAACCAACTATTTAAAATGTTAATTAAGGAAGAAAACTAAACTGCAACAAGCAAAAATGTCAAATCATCTAAAGTTAATAGTAATTGAACTATTTTCATAGTTAGATGTTAAATATTCAATGTTATTTAACAATTCTTATAGTTAAATGACTTTAAAATTTATTAAATTGACAACAAAGCTTGATAGAAGTAAATACTTAATAGTTCATTTACATTTAAATTATTTGAAATAACAACTTCTTGGATTACTGCATATTTTGTAACTTAACTATTTGTTTTTGGTTGAAATAACCATATCGCACAATTTAAAATAAACTACGTTTTGTTTGATTTTTATGATATTCAGCAAATTGTTAAATAACTATTTTCTGTAGTTGAATTGACCAATGATTTTTTTCTGGGTGTAAGAGATTGTGTAATAGCTGTTATTAAAAATTAAGTAGATATAGGGTCGAAATATTCACCTCTCGTTAATCTTATCAGTAACTAAAGTTACCTATAAACCTACCACGTGACAATTGATTTGTCAAATAGCAGACGTCCATTGTAGGTTTATAGATAACTTTAGTTACTTAAAAGATTAACGAGAGGTAAATAAATCGGCCCTTAGTATTAAGAAGATTTGAATATTTCAAAGATTGAGATGCAACGAAGTAATTAAATTTTATAGGGAAATTTGAAGAAGTAAGGTTAAGGGATGAATGGAAAAATATTTAAAAATAGCACAAAATTTATTAGAAGAATGAAATCTATGATAAGCACGGAAAATGAAAATTGCCAAGAATACAAAAAATACATATTGAAGAAGATAGATTATGATACGTTGGATAATCTATTGCAAATTATTATTAGAAAAAAATTTAAAAGGAAAATCGGAAGAAAATTTACAGAAAAATTTAGGAAAATGGTTATTGATTAATTCCATTTCAAAATCTCGGTGATGTACGAAAATTAATATTAAATATCATATTATGGATTTATTTAGGAAATTACAAAATGGTAATAGGATATTAGCAAGTATCGAATAAATTTGGTTGTTAAAAAAAAGTTTAGATAATATAATTTAAGTAATATGGACGGGAAAATGGAATCTGAAATGTTGTAATATTTTTATTTTATTTTTAAATTTATGTTTATGTATTTCGTGAATTAATTTGTTAAATTGTACAATAATTAATTGAAATTTGAAAAAAATGTCTCAACTTGTATTATAATTTAGGAATAGAACTTTATTTACTTGAAAATTTAAATTTAAATTGAATGATTATAGCGGTTCAAGCTGTAATTCCACAGAAATCTAGAGCCAATATGAAAAGACGTATCTGCAATTTAACACGTGGTGCAAAGAATGGCGAGTGAAAAACGTAAATTAATATTTACCCACCCTGATGTTTTTAAATTCTTGAAAAAGACGGACAACATTTTTTTTTTAAATCGCAGGTATCAGTAGTTAACAATTCTTGATCATAATATATCACAGCCTTTTCTTTATAGGTAAGTTTAAATTTTACTATTTCGCTGATTTTGCAAGATTTTTCCTCCTCCCTTCAAAGATTGCAGAAAAAAAAACATAATTAGAAGAAGGTATATGTCAACGATATTTTCTGCCTATAGGAAGGTTCCAAACTTTTAAAATTAAAATTTTTTAAAAATATTTAAACAATAGAACATCTTGTATACAATTTACAATTCGTTTATTTTTAAATTATTTACTTATTAATCTTTATAAATTTCCATAATATGTTGGTCCAGGATTAATTAACTAAATTATAAAAATTTATACAATTATACTAAATCTCACCTTTCTAGGAAAATTCATGAAAATTTATAAGATTTTGTATTATTTCATATTTAAGAAATTGAAATGATTCAATTAGTTCAATTAAAAAGCGGAATTAGTTGTAAAAATTAAAATCATTCCTTCTTCTTTTAAAATATTGGAAATCTACCATTAGTATAATATTTTTTATACTACAAAGAAGTGTTTTTTAAATTGAGTGTCTTGAAATTCAAAAATAGAAAATCGCAGGTATCAGTAGTTAACAATTCTTGATCATAATATATCACAGCCTTTTCTTTATATTGGTGGCAGTGCATGGAATGTCATTTGAACAGAATACATTTGAATCGTGGGGATGATAAACAGGAGCTTCTATTTTGTTTTTCTGATTTACTAGCAAGGAACTTACGGCCTTTCTACCAAACGGGATATAGACCATTCTATTTTCATATATTAATGAAAAGTCCTTGATTTCAATCCTTCATCAATTTAAAACGCATACAAAATAGACTTCACTGCAGCAGTAAAAAAAATATGTTAAATTATGATTTAAGCCCTTTGTACTCTTAACAACTTGGAGTTCAGCATATATGTAGTTAAAAAATGATAGGAAAATATGGACCACAGGACCAGTAGATAATTTAGAATATTTTTTTTCGACGCCTCAGTTCAAATTTCAAAAAAAGAGGAATCGGTATATTGGAATCGTAGGATAATATTTGTTTTTATAGATGGCGCTACTATGTAGTTTTCAGTGAGTTTATTACTTGAATAATTAGATTCGATTTTGCAGTAATAGTCGAATAAATATGTACATTATAGAAAACGCTATTCGCAGTACAAAGATTGTTTGTAACGGTAAATATAACGTTATAGCAGATTTATTACATCAAGGATTCCACCCATTTTATGGCCTAATATAAAAATATAATATAACCTTTACTACGAATAAAACATGCTATTATTCATCAAATGCAAACAACAAATTATTATGTTTAATTAACAACAACCGGCAACAAACGGCACTTAAAGTTAAGTGAAAGTGGGCGGTACTAAAATACTTTACATCTGCACATCATCGGCAGTGAATAGTTAAAGAATTGCTTTAGTTGGGCAATTTTATAACATCAAATCCAAATTTTTTATTTAATCAATCCAAGTTGAAGCATTCTATTAAAGTGCTGATCTAATTGGAAAATTAATAGCCGAATACCTAGTGAAGTTGAGCTTTTTGCTTTACTTGGCATTTATAAAATTTGAAATAAATCTATTTAAATTTACATCTGTATTTATTATGTAAATAAGCTTTAAAAGCTTACAGTATAAAATACTTTTAAATATTCATTACATTATAATAAAGATTAGTAAAATCAGTTCCATTATTAATTTTTAACATTCTTATACAACTCTCCCTATTCTGCTTTGTAAATTCTCGTTGCGGTGACTTCTTCAGCTTTCATTACCTAGAAAAAAGGTGTAATTATTTTGAAACTCCTCAAAAACAAATGATTATTTACCATTTTGACTTCGCCATCTGAGAAAGTTCTATCAATGGTAGTTTTGAGTCCTTTGTCATCTACTTGGGTTTCGTGCAGCGTTAGTCCATCGACGGTGATAGTAGATTTTACTTTTCTGCCATCGGGAGTATCTTGGTCAAATTCTACACCAGGTTTGAATTTGAGAAAAATATTTTTGAATGTCGAAACAGAAGATAAAGTGTACTCGTCGCCTTCTTTTGTTAAATCTATCACTGGGGATACTGCACCACCCAATTTACGAGTTAGCATACCAACCTCTGCAAAAAAATTAAATCTTTAATTTCAATTCAAAAAGAGTAGCATTGAATTTTTTATTTGACAATTTTATGTTAACAATCAAGTTGTTTATCAAAATAGTAATAATAAATTATTGTAGTTATAATTTATCAATTGTACTTCGGTCAAGATAATTTAAACATTATCATTTCTTTTTAGGCAATGATTAGGTGTTATTATATGTAATTAGCCTTCAAAGAAAAATTAAAGAGATATTAAATACTCTTAAATATATTATGTACCTTTGGACAGTGCAATATGCTATCAACTTACGTTAATTTTTATTTACATAAATGCATTTCAAAATTTATAATCATTTGCTCGGTTTTGAAGTATTGATAACAAAAACTCCGACAATCTTAAAATTATGCAACACCATTTAAAAGGTAATTTGGTGGTAATTTTTAGTCGTTTTTACACAATGAGAAATCTTATTAAAATTTTGGTTTGGTTAAACCTTAAAATATTGAAATTTTCATATTATTCTAACTATGTGAACTTTGATTGAATTTGAATTGAATATTAAATATCGAATTGAAATTCAAATATTTTAGTGCGCAGAATCTTTATTTCTAGTTTAAATTGTTTTTGAGTTAAATATTCTTACAATCATTTTTAGGAACCCTACAGAAAACAATAGAAAATCTACCTTTTTGTGTATTGGAGCTGCGTGAAGGATTTGGTTACAATTGTAATTTTTACAGAATTGATTATTTTAGACGCTGTATCAAAGGTCGGTTTTGTTCCGTACAATTATTGACACACACTGTATTTAAAAAAAATTATTCCCACCAATGCGCTTAGAACAAGTTTCGTATATTACAATATTTTGAAGAAAAAAACAATAATGATATCTTACAATGTTACTGCTGGGAGATTTATTAGCAATTTTAGTGTTTGCTTCTTATCTGATATGATAAATTTATTTTCTTGTCTAATCACTAAAACTAAATATTAATTTTTAAATATTAACTTTTCGAAAGTCAGGCTGATCACCCAGACCTGTTTTTATTTAATTAATAACGATAACGATAACGTCAATAAATATTAAAGATGTTATAATTAATAACACTTGCGGTGAACTTTGATCAAGAGTGTTACGTTGGTATTTTATTCAATTCTTAAATTTGTGTTTACAAATAATACAATAAAATGAATAAAAATAATAATAAAGAAGTATAATATTAGATATTATCATAATCTAGAATTAAAATAATTCTTGTTATATATTAAATATTTAATTCTATAATATAAAGTGAAATTTAACTACTATGTTAAAGTTGTATTTCATAGGTAGGTATAGGACAAAATGACTCGTTAGCAAGTTATCTATTTACAATATAAGATTCTTATGTGGTAATCAAAATTCACACAGTATAATAAGAAAATCTGTCTTATATTTGCTAATAACTTGTATCAAATGCGAATAAGGCAGGAAAGGTGTAGGCTCTTTGATTCGCTCGTTTAAACATTTGCCTATTAAACACGTTAAGAACCGGTGAAAGAATTTTAATGTTCATATTTGTAGAATATACAAAAAACTTACCAATTTTGTTCTAAAATAATCCCAACAATTAATTAAGAGTAAAGCCAAAAATTACCTTAAAGTCAAAAGCGCCGATAGATCGAAAGAATCAACTTATTTTAAATTTAAATTCTAAGTATTTTAAAAAATAGTTTTAATAGAACATAATTATTTACTAAATATAATATATTAGAATTATAATTTATTTACTTAAAAAATTGATAATTAACTATGTCCAATTATTGTGTATTTTTAAAATTATTGTTCAGTGTAAAGTTTTACTTTTTTTCTTTACATTTTTTACATTTTCCACAACTTTTTAATTGATTTATAATAATATATAATTAATTTTTATTCGTCAAATTTTTTCGACATATTCTCCCATTGTTAACGTTGAAATAGAAATAGCACTACATAAATAATTTAATACCTTGTTTCCAGATGATTTAATTACATCCTAGCGTTTTTTTAAATTATCTGCGGTTTTCATGACTACTTCCCGTCTTTTTACATGTATACAATTCAACGCAATATTTTTAGCCCGATCCAGAAAATGCATTTTTAAATAAAATTTTTATTGGGGGTTTAAAAATATTGTCAAATTGCAATCCAACTCAAAAATACCAAAAGAGATATAAAATTTTGAAAACGCCAAAAATGTTCAGCGTAAAAATATGAAAAGCTTTTGTTTATTTTGTTTTATTTTTAAGTTGTTATAGAAAAACTTTAATGTTTTACTGCACCAATGCTATCAATATTATCGTAATTCCTTATTATAAATTTAATAATCTCAATCTTCGTGTTAATAATTATTATCTGTTGATATGCAGAAATTTTGTATAAACGTATAAAAATAAAAATATAAAAAATTGTTATGTACAATAGTCGCAGACGATAAAATTTTAAAATAAAATTGGCATTGTAAACACAATTATGACCGATATTAATTTGAAGTTTGAACTTTAAAATGGAACTTTTATCTATGTGTGTCTAATATAATCTGAGCAAACTCTCTACAAATTCAATTAAATAAATTTTAGAGGACCCCCAAAACTCCATAAATTTTAATGTTAATTAATTTTTTTAAAAGCAAAACCGTTTCGTCGAACGAGCTTGTAGCCTTGGCTAACGATATCCTATTTCCGTTAAAATTATACATTAAAATAGAATTATGTATATTATCTAGATACAATCAAAAATACTTTTATGGGTTAATGATCCTAATTTTTCGCTCCATATTCAATGGATTTTTAACAAAAAAAAACTACACAAGTGCAACTAATAAACTTTAATAAAAATTGTGACAATAAAAATCTCGTTGTATAAATACTTAGATACTTACAGTTTAATTTTTATCGATGATAAAAAAATTTAATATTATAAAATTTGAAGTTTATTATTTTGAAAACCTTATTATTATGTTTGATCTCATTATATTTCTTATCAGTTTTTCTTATATCTTAAATTTTGTTTATTTAAAAAAATTTAATAACCTGCATTTGATGACACAGATTGAAGATGCTAATATGTACTTTGATTTTTGGAAAAGTTCCAGTAATTTAATTTAAAATGTTAGGTACAAAGGTTCTGGATGTTAAATATATAACTTTTTTTTTTATTACAAAATTATTATTTACAAAATTTTAAATAGTTTCTTTCTGGATTTAACTTGCACTTTTTGTCCAGTCACTATTATAATGACAAGGATAATTAGCTAATACATTTGGTAATATCTGAATAATATGCAGCAAATAAATGGTTTAATTTCCATAAGTGAAATTCCACTCTCGTTTTCAATGTCGTATGCTGAACAGATGTCAGATATGACCTTGCTCTTGTAATGGAATAAATAAATCCAGTATTTTTATTGATCTGTTATTAATGATATTTAAATTAAAGTTTAACTGAATAGTTTTGAATTAATAACACGGTTCCATTGCAAGTTTATTTTTTTATATGTCAATCTAAATAGCATAAGTTCAAACATAACCTAAATTTTTACTGAATTTTTAATTTTATTACAATTCAAATTCGATTTATGTATGATAAGAGTTTTTAAAAACCAAGTAAAAATATTTCAAGTTTGATAAGCATTTCTCGTCATTATATTAATAGACTCAAATAATAACGACAATTTTGTACTTGAAATGATTCAATTAAGTTTAAATTGCTTAATAGAATCTCTTATTGATAGTAGCAGTAATATTTTTTAATTTCAAATATTTTAAAATTAAGTTCGTTTATAGTTAATTTAAAATTTAATATGGAAAATTTATATTAAACACAATCTATGCAGATATTAATATTTATAAAAATGTCGATGTTCACATCTTGGTGATAATTTATGTAAGTTTTTGTAATATATCAAAATTTCGACATTTAAACATTAAAATTTAAACTTATAAATGTAATCAAGTTAATATAAATTATTTACTACTGTGAAGTTTACCTTGGACATCTATTACGTTTGCACTAAATGCTATTATATGTTACAAAATCGATATGCTTCAAAATTTATTTAAATAAAAAATAAGAAATCAAAAAAACTTACTTAATGCTTTCATGAACTCTTCAAAGTTTTCGCTCGACGCGAGCTTATATTTTTTTCCCAAAAAACTATCAACCATTTTGATAAAAATATATTTAAATCTAAAACGAAACCAAGTTTAAATAATTATGTAAATGTTTTGTGTCACTAAACTTACGTTCTCGCAGGTATAATTATAAAATACCGGTATTATTCGAACACTGCTCGTCTGATTATAACGTGAAGAAGCTTACAAGCAAGTCGATTCAAAAAGGGCGCAGTTGGTAAAGCGCATGAGCAACTCCTTGACGTTGCTTGGTTAGGGGTCAATCGTACGATCGGAATGTGGGGGTAAATTTAAATTCGGAGCAAGCGCCTTTTTGAAAAAGTTGAATTAACGATTTTATTGTTACGAAAAGCATCCGCCTTATACATTCATACCAGTAAAACCCATTAATTGTAAAATTTAAGCAATTGTCATTAATAAACTGAGAAATCTATCTCGTTCAAAAGTATCACACGTTAATAATGATACGGTCAATTGCAAGCAATTGTTGATTTTTAAATTGGTCTACACTTTAATGAGCATTATTGATTTCATTTGAAAACTTATAGAACAAATATTATAAAATAATAATTATACAACAGTTATAAGAGATTTGCGCACCATGGCTAATAAATCGATTTGATATGGATGCTATGTGGATAGGCGAAATCTATAAAGCTCTACTTCAACGCCCAATAAAATTTTAATTTGTTTTAACGCATTTTTAATACATATTAAAACTTTTAAATTTAAGAGTTTACACAAAATTACATTTGTACATGGTAGGGCAAATTTAAACTTTAAAGCCTACGACTGCTCTGCTATGGTAAATAAAAATTTAAACTAATAAAAATTGAGGTAGGTAATAAACATTTCTGATTCATTTATTATAGTACTTACTTGCTGGTATAAAAGTTTTAGAGTAAATAAGCATAAAAACGTACATAATTTAAAATTTAATATAAAGGAACTGCACGCAATGATAATTAAAGAATTAATTAATCTTAATTAGAAATTAATTTACTCATATGTCTTACTAATATCCAATTAACCTTTGGTTAAACGGCATGGCTTATATTTACTTTACTCAAATAAATTAAATTTTAATAATAGTACATTATGCACCAAGGGAATAAAGTGATCCTTTTTTGGCCTGAGGGTAAAGGTTTGTTTGCACGAGGCGTAGCCGAGGGCAAAAATTACCCTCAGGCCAAAAAATTCACTTTATTCCCGAGGTGCATATACTGTTTTTTGCAATTGCGGGAGGTAAAGTACTCACTTCGACAATAATTACGAAATTTTAATTAAAATTTGTTCTATAAAGCACGTGGTTGATAGTACCAAAGTAAATGAAGCATATAGTTGGTTATATTATTATTGCCAAATAGAATTTTTTCACTAAAAGGTACTAGAATGGTTCAGTTACATTTGTGCCTTTGAAGGAATAAGACGTGTCATGAACGGGAACCACGAGATTGCCGAATCAGCAAAGATGGTGTTGGCAGAACTTTTGCCGACAAAATCAAGGCGGTCACCAAATTAGAAAATAAGATTGACATCGGCAATTTCCATAAGTTATCTGCTTTTATGAAGCGGAAAACCGAGTGAGATGTTCCGAAAAAATCCCGCGTCGTAACCTCTGACCACGTGGTCAAATTTTTAAAAGAGGCGCCTCGTGAGAATTTTTTGGTAGCTAAAGTAAGTTCTTTTTATTTATTTACTACTTTGTTTCACTGTAGGATGCACTAATATTGGAATCACAAATTACGGTCAAGTAAACATAAATATAAATGTTACAAAAAAATGAGAATTAAATAATTGATAATAAAATCTGGTGACTTCTTTTTTGCCCGGCAGTAACTTCTTTTTTACCCGGCAGTAACTTTTTTTTTGCCCTAGGGCAAAAAAGTACCACTTTACACCCGCAAATCGGGGTCTAAAGTGAGTACTTTAGCCCCGCAATTGCAAAAATTATATTTTTTAATTTTACATAATTATTTTTCCGCAAAAATGCTTAAATTTGCTCGACTTAGATTATAAAGACTTTTATGAAGAGTTAAAAGTAAAAAATGTTTTTAAGTTCTAGATAATTAAAAATTTAATTACTTATTTTAAAAGTTTGATTTAATTATAAAAGTTTCTCATTTATCGATGCTTAAATTTTCAGTTAATCGTTTTCTTCTCAGTTAGGGTAAATTGAAGCAGTAACAGTCGAGTCGAGTGTACCTTGAAATTATTTTGACTTTGTTAGAAAAAACTAAATCTCAATAAACCAATACCATACAATAGTTTCCTGTTAAATTTCAAATTACTTTGGAACAAAACGCATTTTTCTGGAATGATTGAAAACCCCAAATTGTTATGTAGCTTATGGGAAATTAAATTTTGAAATGTAATTATCACGGTTCGAACCTTAGAATTTAATTAAAAGTTATAATTTTTATTTATAAACTGCGTTCTTTCGAAAACGAAAGCTTAAATCGGGAAGGTTCATTCTTACGAAAAATCGACTACAAAACCGCAAAGTTAGTTTGTAAAGAAACTTTGTGAAATTACATAGTAAACTACATAACAATATTATTTTCTGCATAGTGAACATAGTTTCTAGTTTTTGATGTAAATCCTGTTTTCGGAAGAAATTATCGCAAACATCCTGAAGGATGCTTTTGCAACATAATATTGTTTTTCTACAAACTGTTATGATAATCCCTTTGTTTTAATTAATTAACTCCAGTCGGGGTTTCACTAATTTTGAAAAAGATTACAATAACCATTACATAAGAAAAAATAATGTTTATTAAATCAATAACATGAAAATTAACAAATAAAAATATATATACGCAAAATTATGAAACAATGAAATTTTAAATTACCCCAAAATATTAAAACTGGTATCTTTTGTCGATTACCGAAATGTTAAGGTGGTTGCACTTATCGCACATTTAATTAAAGTATATTTTTATTTTTATTTTGTAATTTGTAAGTTGGCACTTTTGCAGATGGTAGCGTAATGGTAACAAAAATCTTCATTTCTTCACGGTTTTTAAACTGTACTCCTTTTCAAAAACATAATTTAAAAAATATTCCAATAAAAGTATTTATCGGGAAACAGAGAAAACGATTGTTTTCTAACGTCTTGTTAGATGAGAAACCGAAAAATTTCAAACTAAGACCAAAAAAGAACAATTTTAGGGACGACATAAAAATACAACAGACAGAAAATATATTTTGGTAATGTTAATATTAATAGTGAATAATTTAGGAACAACTTTCCATTTCTTTCGTTTTCCAATAAAATAGAATACTTAACTCTACTCGAAAATACTTCTCATTGTTCAATGAAAATTAATGACCAGCTTAACGTGGATTCCATTTCTTATAAGATCAATATCGCACATAGCGTTTTCAACCCGTGGACATCGATCCTCTAGGGTTCACAAGGGGGTCTCGAGTTATGCAGAAAAACGAGTAATAAAGATATGTTTAGTAATATACAAAGAAAGCAAATAATGCAAAAGTAAATATTTAAATTTTATTGCTTACATGTGCTTAGACTACTAAATAGTTTATAAATAAATAAAGTAAATAACTAAGGTAATTCCCTCGTTTTATAATAAATTAAAGTTCATATGAATAATTTGAGAACCATTGTTCAGTTTGAGTGAAGTTCTAAGTAATGCCCAACTAGCTGATCTCCACCAAAGTTTACAGCCGCCTCCAATATACCCGAAATATTAAAGTTTTTCAAATTTATGGCTTTAGAGGATTTTTTCATTTTTTAATTAATTTATGATGTTATTAACGTACGAGGGTGGTTAGATAAGTACATGTGCTAAGAAAGAAAACGCTATTAGCTCTATACATTTAGTCCAACGTTTGACGAAGCGGCGGCTGTTTGGGAACAACAAGAAAGCGCATGGAACCAAATCTTCTGAATAGTGTCCAGTTTTGCGGTGACGATTCGGAACAAGTGAGTTGGTGAATTATCCTGATAAAAGCACCATTTTTTCTTCAAAGGTGGCAATTTTTTCTTCAGTTCAATAAATTAACAATGAACTAAAAATCAGTTCATGATCAGCAATATGAACAGACCTAGTTCCGAAATCCAATACAGCAACCTTATATTCTTCAAAAAAATTATCAAGACACAATCTATTCAGATTATAAATATACAATCAACTATCAAAGAGAATTGAATCCGTACTTCTTCAGGATTGTGAAATGAGTGCAAAAGTGTAAAGTTTAAAATATTATGAATAAAAAATGTACCTCCACCTCCACAATCGCGGTCCCAACGAACCACAGTGTAATTGTCCATGTGAATACTATCGTTTAGAACAGAACCATTTAGTCAGGTTTACCTTACCTCTTATAGTAATCAAAGTGTGAAGTGGCGAGTAAAGAATGTAAATATACGTAACGTTGAGAATCTTCCTACTCATATCGAAGAAACAACAAAACCGACGACGCCAATAGCCGAACAATGCGAAAGCCCAGCCCGACACAACATGGCTACCCCAATAAAAAAATGTTCATTCACACATGCAGGTAATGTACTCCGCATAATCATAAATAAACAATGTAAAATTAACAATAAAACATTGAAGCAGTTATAGATTACAAGTGAAGAGGAATATTCAACATGTAAAACAATGAGCATTTATAAAATTTATTATTTGAATACAGAAATAATAGGTTATTTAAAAAAAAGGAATTGTAATTACTTTATTGCACTATTATGAACGCAATATTGTTAAATTTTAACTTAGATGAAATTAAAAATAATTCGATAAACTTTACAATAGAGATAAACAATCACAGAATAAAACAAAAGAACCTCAGGAGCTTTGCTGCTCAAAGTCATCAAGCTTATGTATTCTAAACTTGCAAATGCTCTACTGGTTGTCGGACGAAACGATGTCATTAATAGATTTTCTCAAAGAATCAAATCCTTTTTCCATGCGCTGAATGAAAACAGCAAGGACCTTTTCACATATGCTGATGATATCTGAACCACCACTATCTCCAGCACTCCCATCGCCACGTGTTCCAATCTTGTTTTGCAGCGTCACTGTTTCTCAACTTTAATAAAGCGGGTTGACTACAAAATTATAGATAATAATTAATATTACCGATGATCAGAAAGTGCCTCAAATCACAGATAGCGATACAACCGCACAATAATTCATAAAATGTCTGTAGTATTGACAAAACTCTAAATATAAACTTGAATATTAAAAATTTACAGTTAAAAATTCACAATTTTTATGCATAATTATAATCTTCAAAACTTTATAAATTTTGGGAATGGGCAGTTTCCAACAATTACTAGTTGGTAGAGGAGTCCAACTATTTTCTCCAACTTGGAGTCAACCAAGTTTGTGACAGGTTGGACAAAATTTATTCAAATTTTAAGAAATTTTGATTAAAATGGAAAATAAATTAAAAAATTATTATGAAAATTGAACAAAGAAAAGATGTACATTAGGAAAAATCCACCATAAATGTCTCGTGAACTACACCAAAAACTGTAACAGACGTTTTTCTAGATAGAACACAAGAGAGAATATTTTGCGTTGAACTAAGATGCATTCCTTCACCCTCAGCTAGCCCAACTTGAAAAACTTAAATGGCACCATATCCTTTGTGACACCTCTAATTAAAGGTATTTTAAAATCCCACCTTTTTTGCAAAAGAAATTGAAAATTATCGACTTGAATGTTGTTCAAATTTATTGCTTGATTTCGACAATCGCTAATTATCTTGAAAGTTTTCTCTGGTTTCCCAAATAAGTTGACAAATTGTAATTCATTTTACTCATAAAGATGGAATTTTTAACTACTGTAATTTGAATTTTTTCAAATTGGACTATAGCTAAGGGTGATGAACTTAGCGAAGCCTGCCTTATCTAGAAATGATCATTTTAAAAATAGCCTTAAGAGATCATTCTCGTTTAGGCGGTCAAAAAGAGCTAATTTCATTAATTTTTTTAGGAAGGAATTGTTATAAATACTTATAAAAAGTTTATTTAGGTTAACTAATGAACTCTTGAAGTATATAGAAAAAATTTTTATTTTTATTTTTTCAATATTCTAATACTTCAAAGTGGCGAGGGAAAGTAACTGCGTGAAAAAAAAGGTTGGTCGCTGGCGGCGCTGATATCTCGATAATGGCTCATCGAAAATGACAAAACCAAAATTGTTTACATTCAGTATGCGTGTAGCTCTATTTCGAACTACGGATATTAAATTTTACTAATAAATAACAAAATGGCAGACATCTAAAGAAAAAATTCAGAAAATGCGGTTTTTTTGCCAAAAAAATAGTAAAAATCAAAATTTAAATTCAATCGTAGTTTAGACTAGAGCTATTTATGTGTACAATATGTGGTTAAAATTTCATGAAGAGCGGTTTAGTGGTTCCGGAGATATCACCGCCGCCGATGGTAAAAACGTAGTTCCGAGAAACTGATTGACCTCATAGCACATCTCCGCGATAAGCATTTCTTTCAGATTTTTCTTTAAAGTAATCAAAGATTCTGCAATTTTAACTTCGGCCGACTACTTGTTATATAGTCTAACACCCATGACATCAGGACTTACGTGTATAACGTTGCGCCGATGTTGGGGAAGAATAAGAAAACACCCACGTCTAGTGTCACGACCAGGCACATCATAAACCATTAGAATTTTCACTATATTCTGTCGAACATACATCGAAATCAAATGTACTATATATAAGCATGGCAAAGGTAGAATCCCGAGTATCCTAAAAATAGGCTTGCATGATTAAGCCATACGTTAAACGAGACTGGACTTCCGCAAAATAAAACGATCTTATTACCGACAAGCTCACAACATCTTTCAGAGCTCTAATCTGATAGAAAATTACAATGGTCACCCCACTAAAGAGTCTCTTCCAAATGTATACCAAAAAACTTTATTGAATTTATCATGAAAACTGTCTCCTCAGTATTCAGATGTAGTTTGTTGGCGCAAAACCAACAAAAAGGGAATCTCAAGATTACCAGAAGCCTGCCTAAGTGCCACAACTAGACTGCTGGCACCAAACATGAAGGAAGTATCGTCTACGTACATTGATACTATGGCTAGCACGATTATCGTTGCAAAATCATTAACAAAAGTATTAAACAGGATCGGTCCCAATATAGACTCTTGAGGAACCCCCATATTTACCGATCTATCATCAGAGTCAACGAAGAATCCGTTGCCATGTATATCCCGAGACCGCAATACAACATGCTGACTGCGACTAGACAAATACGATTGAAACCACTTCTAAACCAACCAGCGAATTCCATAACGCTCAAGCTTTCGCACTAGGATTTTGTGATCAATATAGTCGAAAGCACGGCTAGATCACAAAAAACACCAATTGGAACCTTTCTGCAATCTAGAAGCGATCAAGTCTCTTTATAAAAACTTGCTAAGGCTGATATGGTAGATCTTTGTATCTTGTGCTTATCTAAGAAACTCATTAGTCTAGCCAGCATTGCAATAAGCAAGAATATTAACAAAAACCGATAACAGGGAAATAGGTTGATAATTAGACAAATTCTTTGGATCGCCCCCTATCATAATGGGGCACACTGCCGGTGCTTTGAGCTTTGCAAGGAATATGTCACTTGTAAATGATTCATTGATTAAAAATGTCGTGCCGCTCTGTAAACGGCCCTCAAGTACAGCCCTCTGGCACGGCTGTTAGTTCCGATTATTACTTTCCCTTGATGAAATTTAGTTTTTAAGATTTTGCTATTAATTTTAATAAAAAAAAACGAAATAATTGGCCGTTAATAATTGTAATCATTCGGAACGTTATGCGATGGCACATCATTTTTAATTGATGATAGAAATAAGGATTCTCTAAGTGGGTTATACAAATTTTTGGGGTTGACTTACCCCCGAAAATATTGCGTCATTCCGGTGAGAAAATAATATTCTGTCGTGGTACGTCTGTGTGCAAAGAGGAGGGGGGGGGGTAGCATTAATTTAAAATTTTATTTATTTTAGTTTAAAATTGAAATTCCCGCGAGTTGATGCCAACTAGCGGAGGAGATTTGGATTTTTACGTCAACATGGCAAGTGACCACAAGTCTAATGTCATGAGATTTTTTGAATTTATTATAATAGAGGATTTATAATAAATATTATATTGAGGATGTAATCTGTTTTTTTTTAAGTAAATAAATAAGTTATTTTGAACTTGTGTTTGAAAAGCAAATTAAACAAAATGAAGAAGAAAAATTATAATAGAATATTAATTTAGATTTTTTTGGGATTGTTGGACCAGGGATTATAATAAAACTACTTTATGGTGAATTGGTAAAAATTGGTTAATAAGTTAACAAAAGTTAAATAAAGCATATTTTAGTCCTGAAGTTGTTGTATTATATCCCTCGTCCAACAATCCAAAAAATATTTAATAAGAAGGAAGCACGAAAACAACTGTGTGAGCATTAATTACATGGTTAAAATTCGTAATATTTTAAAAATTATAATTATTGAAGGAAAAGTAAAATTTCCACGATACCGCGACAGATGGGTATGGTAATCATTTATTTTGCTTTCCGATTTTAAATATTTATTTAAAACGAAATTTATCAACTCAAGAAAGTTAGTTTAAAATGAATAATTTTTGACCATTATAATTTTTTTATAAAAATCCATCTCAACTAAATTGTCATTCGAACGTGGGGCCAGATGTGGAATTGGAACCAACTGTTGACCCTCATATAATTACGATTAAAAAAAAATAAACAAAATGGATACATTTTTGATGATATTAGAAAAACTTGAGAGCATACATAAAGCTTATAAAGAAATGCAGAGAGATATTAACGATAGTTTAGACAAGGGTTACAATCGGATTATGTCAAGAATAGAAGGAAGTGATCAGAAAGCAGTGGAAAAGGATCCAGTACAACAAGTTGTGGAGTCGATGATGAGAGACGTTGGTATGTAGGAGGTCGCAGAGGATCTATATGCGACAGAAGTAGTCAAGCGGGAAGCGGTAGAGGAACCGGCTTTGGAGAACACGATTGAGGATTAAGACAAAAATAAATTCGGACAAAATAAAAACAAACAGTGTGTGAATAAGACGAAGAGCAAGAGGATCAGTGGGCTCTTCTAAAGTTTCGGACGAGTATCAAGCAGATGGTCCAACGGAAACATGTTCGATGGAGATGGAAGTACGCAGATGGAAGATAAGATAATGGTAGTATTATAAATTCGAAAATAATTTTATTTTAAAAAAATTTGAAAATTGTAATTATGGATATTTTGTATTGGTGAAATTTATTTTATTTCGTTTATTTAGTTTCGTTTATTGCAAATTTTTAATAGAAAATGTTTATAGTTTTGATTTAGTTGTAATTTTTAGTTTTGTAAATAATAGGTTTTGAAAATGATTTAATAATAGGAATTCTAAACGAATTTTGGAAATAGTTTCATTATTTTGATATTTTAATGTAGTTGGTAATTTTAATAAATTAGAATTATTAACTTGTGAAAATGTAATATATTAAAAACTCAAAAATTAAACAAGTTAAACAAACGATTGAAATTTTTTAGAATTTTGATCTTAATTTTGAAAATTGTTTTATTTAAATGTGTAGTAATAATTAGTAATTTGTAAATATTTGATTTTGTGAAAATTCAATTTTTATTGTTAATTTTTAACCTTGTATTGACAATCAAATCTAGGGGGAGGTGTTGTCGTGATACGCCTGTTTGTAAAATGGGGGGGGGGCAACGTTAATTTTGAATTTTATTTATTTTTGTTTAAAATTAAATTGCCACGAATTGTCGAACCTGATGCTAACTAGCGGAGGAGATGAGGCTTTTTCGTCCAAGATGGCGATGAGGACAGAAGTATAAATTTTGTCTCTTGATTTTTGATTTGTAAAATTAAAATGATTGTGAAATTAAAAAGTGTTTGCGATATAAACGCATTTTATTTAAATTCAAGATAAAGAAAATAATTGTGAGTGTAGTTTGATAATTTTGGAAAGAATAAAACGGAAGTCGTAGATAAGAAGTGTAAATTGGAAGATAAGAAAAGTTATAGATGGGATTGGATAAAAGCAAAATTATAATTTAAAATTATTTCAAAAGTAACAATAAATTTGTTTGAAAATTTTATTAATGTTTCCATGGATAAAATTATTTGGATTTTAAAATAAAAGTTATCCATTTTTGCAACATCGAAGAAAGAACTTCTTCTACGAACTCGTAGATGGAAAATGTTACTTTTGAATTGTAGGTAGGGGGGGGGGGGGGTGCATTATTAGAAGAGTAAGAAGTATGATATTATACAATAGAGTACATTTTGTAGCTAGTAATAGCATTTGCAAGCCTATTGTCATAAAATATTTGAAAATTTAGGGGAACGAAAATACAAAAAAATTACAATTTTCTTAACCATATACCGGGTGTTGACTCGAATAGCCGAACATAGGGAATTAACACGTAAAAACTTATTTATGCAAATTCCTGCTTCCCAAATTATTTTAGAGAAAAAATGAAAGACACAAAAAAAATGCAGAAATATAAACTACGTATGATAAAAGCATTAGATTTCATGTAATCTTTACTTATAGGGTTAAAAATGCTTTTAAAATTGTTAAAATTTTCATTTATCAGACTGGCCATGCAAGTTTCCAAGGTAATTATTTCGAAATTAAATTGAACTTATTTCATGACCAGTCTGAAAAATGAAAATTTTAACTATTCTAAAAGAATTTTGGACCCTTTTAGTAGAAACTAGATGAAATTCGAAGATAAAAGTCCAAAATTCTTTTAGAATTGTTAAAATTTTCATTTGTCAGATTGGTCATGAAGTAAATTCAATTTAATTTCGAAATAATTACCTTGGAAACTTACATGGCCAGTCTGATAAATGAAAATTTTAACAATTTTAAAAGCATTTTTTGACCCTATAAGTAAAGATTACATGAAATCTAATGCTTTTATCATACGTAGTTTATATTTCTGCATTCTTTTTGTGTCTTTCATTTTTTCTCTAAAATAATTTGGGAAGCAGGAATTTGCATAAATAAGTTTTTACGTGTTAATTCCCTAAGTTCGGCTATTCGAGTCAACACCCGGTATAATATAATATTTTTGTTGAAAAATTTTTTTGTCGTTATGGATGCTTTTTGCGGGTTTTAAAATTTTGGGAAATGGTGCTCCTCCAAGAATATTAAATTACTGATGCGAAAAAATTAATAATTCAAAATAAAAATAAATTGGCGTTTGCTTTGGTCAAATCATAAAACATCTACATGAAAATTTAAAAAAATTGAGTTTTAACTGTATGTTTGCATGGCGATTACACCCCCTAATTCCCCCCTATCTCCTAAATCCCTGTAAATTACCCTCTATCCAAAAATTGTAAGTCGGAAAATAGTTTATTCACATTCCAACTGGCGGAAAGTTTTTTGCATTATTTTCTGATCTACCAGTCGGAAAGTAATCACTTTCCGTCCTAAGATATCTACTTGATAAAATAATTTTTTAAGGAAGTTAAAAGAAGTTTAATAAAATTATTAATTGTTTTTTGTTAATATTAAATTAATTGTAAATAAAAACAAGATTCATTAAAGTATAAAGTACATTTTAGCACACGGCTGCAATTGAAGCATTATCACCTCGGGACGTAATATAATATTCCAACTTTGTTTTCCACATTCTATATATGGCTATTGCGTTGTACATAGAAAACGTTCGACGTTGGAGTGGATATGTTTCCGGAAGCATGATTTTTGGGTTTTTGTTTTTAATGTTACTATGTTGAATTTTCTGTTTTCTAATTTTCACTTTAGTTTGCCGAACAAAATTATTTAACCAATAACTATAAAATTTTAATTGGATTTAAAAGCATTGAATTGATGAAAAATCAAACTTAAATCGTCGACACAAACAACTCAAACTAAAATGATAAATTTATAATATAAGCACTGGAAAATTCAGTTCTTGTTATTTACTACGTAGACATAATTTCTTATAAAGCATATATCGTAAAAATATAATCATGCAGGTAAACAAAATCTAACAATATCTTATTTTTCGCATTTTGCTTGAAATTGAGGTCACAACGAGATTTTCCCAGTAAATTTAAATCTAGTTTCTTACTGGAATACGTACATATACATATATTATGACCAAAAGTTTTTTTTGAATCTTACAAAAATTGGTAATAATTCATCCTAGGTAGGCAATGCTGTGCCCAAAATGTTTCTAAATATTAATTTTAATAAAAGGTTAATACGTATGTACTTACACTTTATATTAAAAAAATTTGTAGCTTAATTAAAATTTAATAGCAAATTATGTGAACCCTTTCAACTCATCATCGGTTGATTAACTTTTTGATCAATTTAACAAAAGGTTTGTTTACGTTTATAATTAATAGGTGTTGAAGTGTGAGCCACCGTTATAGACTATTCAAATTTAGCTTTCTTTTGAACCAAGAGCTCGATATTTCCAAATTGACTTGTCAACAAAATTTAGTTTGAATATGCGTAAGTGTGAATATTGTCATATAATACAGTATTTGATGATCACCTTCAAATAGTTTTTCAACAGATTAAATTTTCTCCAAACATTTCCGAATAAAAGTAAAACTATCTTTAATTTTGATAGTTTTCTTCTGAAGTTTTCTTTGGAAGATTAATATTGCAAGGTATTTAATAGAGGTTCTTAACCCTTGTGTTACCAACCAAATAAATTTACACTATTGGCCAACCAGGGTACCCGGGTACCCATGAACGAATTTGTATGTAATATTCAGCTGTAACTTGAAATTATTGTATGTATTTTATGGATATTGATTTTTTAATGGTTAACGAAGGTATTTACACTTAAATATCTTATAAATTTTTGAAAATTTGTTGTAAATACGAAAAACAATTAACGACTGTTATTATTATGAATGCATTAAAACTGAAAAATAACAATAAAGTGGTAAGCAATACTAGAATTATTTTGCCGACAAAGGATTTGATAAGCTAAATATAATTTTCAATCTAAGGGCCAATTTCATAATGAATTTTAAAGGAAGGGTTAAATTAAAAATCGCTTTTAAAGCGAAATGGATCATTTTGATTGGTTTATTTTGCCTTAAAATCGGTTTTAAATTTAACGCTTCCTTTAAAATTTATTATGAAATTGGCCCTTAGACGTGCATAAATTTTCATTTCACATAAAAAGTGAAAATTTTATATACTTTTTTTAATAATGAAATTCAGAAATGTAAGTAATAATTTATTATCATTTGATATAATTCAATTTAAATTTGATAAATAAACAATTAAAAATTATTATTATTTATTACAACTTATTTATTCATAGTTATTTATTCCTTTTTTGAATAATAATATTTTAGTTTTATTATTATATTACTTGAATCGAAGAAATATTATATGCGGGTACCCGGGTACCCGGTTGGCATATACGTGTACAGTTTTTCAATTTAGAAATTTTTTTAGTTAATAAAACAAAACAAAACTTTTCAGTGCATATTTAGATAAAAAATCGGTGAAATGATGGGGATCCGAGCGGATTTTACTAAATTTTTCTTATGAAAAAAGTTATTCAACAAAATGTACGTCGAAGGGCACCCGGGTACCCGGTTGGTAACATAAGGGTTAACAAAATATTTTCGCCGGAAACTGAAAGAAAGCATAAAGTTTGATAACATTAATAATTTATTATACTATACTAATTATATTACAATGCATAATTTACAAAACATGGGGTTTCAATAATTATAATGGGGATGAAACTACGCATCGAACCCCGATAATTACTTTGCTGTAATGATACTTTCCCTTTTATATAGTCAAGATAAATATTAAAATCAATTATTGTGATTATTAAGCATTGTTTGAAGTAACTTTTGGAATCTAAAAATCTGGATTGCATACAAACGCGTACACCGATTGAATTGAATTTCACACACAAATCTGAAGCAGCTGCTGTCCAAAGAGCTGATTGAATTTTAACTACAATTTTAAAAATAATAGCGAATTAGAATCTTCTTTTGAATAATAACAACAATATATTATAATTAAATTTGGTTATTTGGATCTGTCCAAATAATAACAGATAATTGTTAATAGTTTCTATATTAATATTTTCAAATAACTTAGAAGTAAGCCTATTATTATACCAAATCGTTAATTGATTTTAAATTGATATTATTTCCCTTTTGTGTATAATTACGTACATACAAGTATTTTTGATTGACATATAATTTTTAGAAGTGGCTTCTAATCGTTTGTTACTTACGCCAGGCAATGGCAAACAAAATATGTTTCGTATACTGACTGACAGGAATTATCTGCCTATTTGGAATAAAGATTAAACTATATAAATATAAATAGAATTATGTATACAAATAATACAAAATTGACATAATTGATTATGTATATTTGGTACTTATACATTCTATTGTTAGATTAATTAATTTCTGTGAAATGTGGCCTGGCATATAAACTCATGCAATTAAATAAACACTATGAATATGACCATAAATTCATATCTGTTTTTGCAGCTTTCATCGGTAATAACTAATAAATAATCCAATTGTAAATATTAACACGGGGGCAAATTTAATATTTTCGCTTCTATTTACTTGTATATCAAGGGCAATACAAAAATTTAAAAGGAATTTCGAGCGGTCTACTAAATATGCATTTTCTTAAATTTAAAATACGGTGAATATTATAGTATCCACTTCCTGTTTTAACAATACAAGGTGACCCATCTAGAAAATAACAGCTGTCTCTATTGGTATATTACACATCACAATAGCGCGAAATTAGTGTGGTTAAATTATATAAAACTGGTAATTATTACTAAATTGCTGTAAACGGTTATTGTTGTACTCGATTGCCTTATTATTACTATTCCGGCGTGAATATAATGCACACAATGTGATTATTTGTAAATTTAAGTGCATTATATCGATTGACGAGCAAAAGCTTTAAAACTAATTCAATTTCTTCCAACCAATAAGGAAACTCTGACGCACCCCGACAGATCTTGCAGAATTGTGCATCATTTCCTACTTCCAATTTAAATTTCTCAATTTCAATTGTGAAGTGCTTGATAAAAATATGTAAACCAATCTAAACGTCATTCTAATAAGAATTGCAAAATCGAATGTTGGAATATTATTTTTATCATATTATAAAATCAAAATATGGTACTCCGCTTATCTGAAGAGTTCGACGTTATCTAAAGATTTACTGAACTAATATTATATTATACTCAACAACAATGTCATTCAATAATGACGTCCATATTTAACTAGAAAATAGCAGATTACAGTACCTATAATATAATTTATTACCTGTAATCAACCAAAAAATTTGAATCAATAGTATATTACGTACCAAGGTAAGAATTGCTTTTTTACAGCCCGAAGTTCACTTATGTGATGAAGCGTGACATCGAGATGTATGTAGGTCACAGATGTAGGTATATTATTTTATTTATAAATTAACATCAAAAATTTAATAATTTTATTACACTTTTATCAAGCAAGATAGTAAAACATGAACTTTCCGATTGGAAAGTGAAAGTAAATAATAAATTATTAAAATCTGTGAGCTGAAGGTTTATTGTGATTAATCAAATTTGCAATGTTAAATTTAATAATAATTAATATTATTAATATATTTTAAAATTTTCCAATGTATACATATAAAAAAATATTTTTATAATCTATCTTTATAATCATATAAGTACGTAATGATAGATCAATCTAGAATTTAAAAATTAACTGAAATAAAATTTAGTTGCAATCCAATTTTAGATAATTATTATTTTTTCCAAATTGCTATAAGATAACAGCAAGGATAGGTGTACTTACTTTAATTCTTACTGAAGTAGGTAACCAAAAAAAAAAAAAAAATTTAAATTATAATCAACGCTACATTAAAAATTTAAGGCCATTAGCGTAATTTGTTGTTTTATTACTTCCTGAGCCGCAATTGCTGTGGGCAATGCGTTTCCGCGAAGATGAGAAGCGTTCCGATTTATGTTGTACATGAATCATTAAATTGAGCTGTTTTTACTAGGCAACCGTCTATTCAACAATGTATTTATGACTACAGTTTTTTAACTCAAATATTATTTGAGGCAGAAGTGTTCACATGTGTTCGCAACCCAAATACCATTAAACCTACGAAAAGATTCGATTACAAGAATAAATTACAAAATGAGTTAATATCAATCCTTTTGTAGTAATTAATCCTTGACATCAAGGACCTGTGACAGTTATAGAATATTAACAAGGATTTACAAATTACATTTGCATACAATTGATATTATCGTCGAACAAAGCGTATAGTACCATATATTTATAATATTGCAATTTATTTATAATTTTTTTTTGAATAAGTTTTCAAACTGTCAGTTCAGAATTAAAACTTGTCATTTGCCGTTTAGCCAACGGAAAAGCCACGGCTAAGCCGTAAGTATGTTTTTCTGATAATGAACATTAATTTAAATCAAATAAATAGTATATTGTGTTATTGGGATGAAAAGATTAACTTTTCCTGCCTACTGTGTTTTCCATTCCCTTGCGAATGAAAAACTTTTTATTATTTGATCAAAAATAAAAATTTAAGTTGGTATATTTAAGGATTTAAATGTCAAGGTCAAAGTTTAAATCTACTAATTTTTAAATTACGGAAAAGGTAGATACCAAAATTACTCAATTTTATTAAAATTATGTCATATTTCTAGTTACTTATTTTTTTCCTGACTTGGCGTTTTACTTTCTAAAAACAGTAAACCACGTGTTTTATCTATGTTGGTAAAGAAAAGTTTGACTTTCGCGTTGAAAATCGATAATTAAACAGCACACTTTCGTGTTGTTTGGAGAAAAAGTTTGTTTATAGTTTTTGAAACTATTTAGAACGGCTATGAAGATAAATATAAAAATAATTCCCTACAGAGAATAGACTAAATTTTCACCTTGTTTTTTCTCATTTTTCTCATTGGTTAGAAAAGGTAATTTGAGTGCTTCGAGCGATAAATGTCTATTATGCTGAGAAGTTAAATTTGTAGCTCGAACCTAAAAATAAAAGAATCATTTTCGGCTCTAGATACTCAATGTAGTCCCTCAGGTATTAAATTTTACCCAGGGATACCAAAAACATTGTTATTTTTAATTTTTATAGAATAATCGAATTTTAAGATTATTATAATATAGAAATTGCAATATTTTGAAAATAAAAAGCAAAACATACATTTTTCTGTTTTATGTAATATTTATAACAATTTTTTTTAATTTGTTTATCTTTTGGCGTGCGGCAGTGTTTCAAGTGCCTTGTGATCGGTCTGCCTATGGTCAGAGTAAATCTATCTGATTTTCCGCGTGGGAAGGTATTTTATAGTTTCTAACCCAGCATCCTATTGCTATATTTCAAAATCCAAGTTCAATTTTTATTTATCCAGAAACTTTCTATATTTTTTCCACAAATCCAAATTATTTCCTATTTAATTTTGTCTTCAAAGTAATCAAACAAGTCAAAATTTTATAAATCACTATTAAATATTAAATCTCAGTATAACCAATATAATTTTTAAAAAACTTTGCAGACCATTTATACAGATCCACTCTCCACAAGGAGGGCTAGTGAAAAGCTACTTTTATAGTTTTGTACCGCGCAAGTTCGTACTTCGAAAACTACCAATATAAGTTAGAAATTTTTAAATGTTAAATACAAAATTTTCAAAATTTAAATTAAATTAAATTTTCAATTAAAAAATAACAGGACAATATTTTATGTCATCTTATCTATTTGATTTGGGTAAGATGGCATTTTTTGTTGAGATCTTTACCATTATTTAACTTTTTAGGAAGCGCCTTTATACCTACCACTACAACCAATATACGAGCATTTTTTTTTTAAGGAAACAATTAACCTTTTTGGAAACATTCAACATTTTTTGCCGTTTGAGAAGTGGCTGCCTTATGTTTAAATCTTGATTTAAGAACCCAAACAATTCAGGTGGAGTGTTGTGTGACAGCGTTAATTGTTTTCATTTAAATACCCAGTGTTTACCTCGCTCTCGCTTCCGCGAAGTTCAGCTAGTTTCAAGTCCTGTTAGGGCCCTCTACACAAAGTGACAGCTGAGTTTATCAGCGTTTACAGAAAATTATACTTCTGCAACAGCAGGGGAATAATTTTTTTCTTATATTTTTCTATCTAAAATTAATTTAACAAATTATATTTATCATCCAGGTTACTTAACCCAGAGTTGATCATTTTCAATTATTTGTTCAGTTTCTGATATTTTAAAATGTTGAAAATCGTTTCGAATCAACTGTTTTCAGGATTTGCTTATATTTCACGATTCTGTCAGCTGTCTTGTATTAATTAGAACAGGAAACTTAAAGAAAATTAATCTCTTGGTAGGATGATATATTGAAATCTTGTGTTTTGGTCGCAGTTTCATTTAACCGTACAAAAAATAGTCGCTTTAGAAACCTCCTAATTACAGCCGGAATATTAAATCTCAGGCTAAATTGATAATTAAAAAATTGTCAAACACGGTCGTTTGGATATGTTAAAGTTTCAAATTTTCTAGCTTTAACACTTTGTTTTCATTAACTAAATTGATAAGTTATACTTTTGTAAATATTTTTTATAAACCTTTTCTGTGTTTTAGCATATAGGAAATTGTTTAAACACTTGAATATTAATTACAAAAATATCGCATTTTCCTGACTAAATTTTCATTTATGTTTTGGGGTAAAATATAATTTTATTTGAAAATGTGGTTTTTATTTCGTATGCAATTGTGTACAACTTTGGCTTAATTTCTTCCACCTTTCAATCAAACAACGACCCGAGTGTTTCTTTTATATACATCTGCAGTTGGACGGCAGAGCAATTAATAAATATTTAAATAAAACAAAGCAATAACACGAATTAAATCAAAACTTTATTCCAAGTAAAATTTAGTTTCATAATTTAATTTTCTTCAACTCAGGGTAATTTTATCAAGTAATTTTACAACAACGTTGAATTTTTGTCGAAATTTTTTTTAGTTGAAATGAGATATGAGTGTTATTAAATCCTCAGTGCTATAAATTCACGAAGTTTTTCTAACCATGCTCTCAGTAACTTTGTCTTGATTAAAAAGGCTAGCTAGCGCGTAAAATGGTTGAACAAGTGGCAAGATTCACTATTATAGTATAAACTTAAAAACCACTTAATTCTAAAATGTTTGGGTGCAATTTTTGTATTTTCTAAAATAAAATATTATTAAAACATAATAAAAATATTTAACGTTAGATTTAGTAGACTTGCATAAGTCAATTGTTCGGTTTCGGTTAAACTTTTATTATTAATGTATTCACTAAAATACCTAAGCAGGAGGATTTTATGGCCACCGTTAAGAAGATTAATAATATCACAACAAAATTTAGAGAAATTTACAGGTGAGATTAGTGTTTACTATTTTGTTATGAGTCAAGCTAAAAATGAATTTTCATCTACCTAACTGATGGGTACAAATGTACAAATTCTTCTGTATTATCTTATTCTACCAGTAATATTATCTAATTTTCGAAGAACCAACACCAGACGAAATATTAAATAATGCAATGTATATTTTGTATTATTTATCCTCTGTGTGGATTTAGTATACTCCAATTTATATTGACGGAAAGTTTACACAATGTTTTAGAATTTACAAATATACCACGAAACGTGCAAATATTTTATAAACAAAAGTTTAACTTTCATTTAAACCACCTTTAAAGGAGGAAAAACGGGTAAGCTTGCCGAAATTTTCTGATACAAGTAAAATCAATTGATTTCAATTCGATTTGTCTATGCTAGGACAATGCAATTATTATACCATCAAAATATTATTTATTTACGCAAATTTAAAATATCAACGCTGATCACGATTATCTGCAAGATTGCTTTCCAATTTTCACATCAATTTTCTCTAACAATTTAGAATTATCCTCGATACTTACTTCTTTGCGCCCTGCGCAGAAATACATCTACTTCGCACAGGGTTAGTGGTTTATAGGACTGCAGCGATCGAAGTTTAATTTACGTACGGTCTCTTATTTAGGTAGGTACAATATAAACATTCCATATTTCCTTTTAAAAATAATATCGAACAACAACCGCATGAATTAAAACAATTTAAATATATTATTTTGTATTGTTTCTTTTACATTTGAATAATTCTTCATATTTAATATGTTGCAGATTGCATAGTTCATCAACAGGCAAAAAAGTGGCGAAGTTAGAAGGAAAAATATTTTCTGCAGTTAACAATTTTTTTTCCTCTTCACCATTAGTAAATCAAATTAAGGATTTAATGGTAAGAAGCTTTTAAGTTAATGAAATATAATATATTATGGTAATAAACCATCACGTTTGAAACTGCAAGCTGACTTCAAAAATTAATTATAAATTAAATTATTAATGAATTTCAGCAGGTAGTATAGTTTTATATTACGAATTTTTGAACTTTTCTAGTTGATTGGAAATTCCTTCCCACTTGATGTAATTATTTTTTAAATTGTTCTTTTACGTTACTATGTATACATCCAGGTAGTTCTTCATATAAATTCTGGAAGAACCAGCAAGCGGTAGCAGTCAACATCAAAAATTTGCCTAATAAAACATTTCACATTTTACCCTTAGTCGATTACAGTTTTTCTTTGCTTTTTATGTTCTCAGTTTAAAGCAAAATATTGTTATAAAAGTCTATATTTTTTCATTGAACTAAATAATTTAAAACTTAATATTAAGAAAAATATTATTATTAAAAGACTCGCAGCGTACTTTTTTATTATTCATTATGGAATTTAAAAAATGTTTACTGGAGAAAATTATTGTGCAAAAAGATAAATTTTTTAAAAGGGGTCAATATTGGGAATGTAATTTATGAGTAGGTATTTTTTCAAAATTTAAAAACAAAGATTAACATTTAAACAACCGGATTTATAATATTTAAATCAAAACTTTTGTATTTACATAAATATTGCTTAACTTTTTATCCAGTTTGTAAGTTTCCGATAATAACTGTTAAATTTTTGTCTTTGTAGTACGTTTTTGCTTGTACAAGTTACAGTTAGTTCTACAAATTTAATAGTTTGTATTACTCTGATATATCTCCTTTTTTAAATTTATTCATTTGTTCAGATCGGAATTTCAAATCATCCAGTTTTTAATCAAATTTTAAGCTTTAAAAATTGATTTTTAAATTTCTTAAATTTTAGAAAACATCACGGTCACCATAACAGCTACTTCTATTATTTCTTTAACCAGTTAGATAGTTGAGTATTTTATTTAAAGATAATTGAGTATATGTGAAATTTTAAATATTACAAAAAATATTACAGCTCCAGAACCTTTAAAATGAGTAACACGGTAAGTTTAAATTTCGTACATCTTGAATTTCATATTAACAATTTGATTTTATTATGAATAATAATTAGAATTAAACCAGCCGTAGCTGAAAGTTACTTTACATAACTGGTGCATAATGTAATTTCATTACTTAACTAGGTGCGTAATGAAATATATTGCGCAATTATCTACACAATGTGCAACGTTGTCTAACGTAAAAAGTCATGATAAAGTGATACTTTCGAATAATTAGATGAAACAAATTTTTTACTAACTCGGGGTTAAGTTTTAAAATGAGATCCACGTAATTAAGGATGACATTTAAAACAATGATCGTACATTTTGTAGTATCTATAAAGGTCAATTTCAATTAATTTCTATTAAATAAATTAGGTATTTGGTCATCTAAATATTAATTAAAATTGGAAACTTTTAAAAAAATTAAAATTAACACATTATTTGAATTTGTTTCTATAAATCGAAAACATAAAAATTAAGTGATAGAATTAAGCTAAATTAAATGAATTTTTTTAAATTTATTTAGTAGATTTAAAAACGACTGTATAATACTTTACCCTACAGCAATATGTCCTGGTATGTCTAATAAAGTTTTTAAAATTTAGTTAACCATTGATATTGAGGAAAAAACAACGCTTCAACGCATTTCATTGGTTAAATATTTTTTACAACATTTTTTGTTTATAATTTTAGAATTTGTAACTTGTAAAAATTAATCATAATAATATTTTAAACTAAAACCAAGTTAAATAAACGACTAATTAATTAGTTAATTACACTTTTAACAAATTAATTAGTCGTTTATTTAACTTGGTTTTAGTTTTAAATATTATTATAATTCATTTTTTGGGTTAGCCTACAACCGAAAATAACATTTTCCTAGACATTGGCCTACTTTATTAATTCTGATTATATTACAACAATCAAAATTTTTTTTAAATAAAAGCGATAATAGTATATTACTGGCCGAGCCTCGAAAATGATCCGTTATTGGGCGCGCAGCTATATTGAAAAGCGAGCGTAAGCGAGCTTTTTAAAGCTGTAAGCCCAATAACGGATAATGTTTCGAGTAGAGGTGAGTATATTTTTTTATCGGGAAACAAAAAAATTAAATGTTATGCTAAAATTATTAGCATTATGAAAAAAATATTTTTGAATTAGCTATAACTCAAGAACGGCGCTAGATATCGCAAAACTGAGCAAAAATATCTCCCCCCTCCGGCCTGTAACCACCCCTGGTGAATTATCGGTAGGAAGGCATATGCAAAAATTTAGATCGATCGCGCGCAAAAAATCTTATTAAAGTTCAATTTGTAACCAGGTTATGATATTTATTAATCAGATTGTTATTCAAGTGTGCTAAAGTCAAAAAAAAAAATTGTAACAATTAGTTGCATTTTTATTTATATTTAGGTGTCAACTGCAAAATAATAAATTATTATCGACTCCAAGAAATTTTCACTTATTGTAAACTATGCTGAACCCATTCTTTTCTCTGCTACAATAAATGTAATTTGTTTTGTAATTAGAATTATTCGAGTTGCAGACTTTTTTGTGCAAATCGCTAGTAATTTGTTTTATTAAATTGGCAAAAGAAATTTTATTTTAAATTTTTATAAATTTATTTAATTAGAATAAAATATCATTTAAAAATTACAAAATAGGTGGAATGGCATTCCGTTACTAGCAATAGATAAGACAAATTAAAAGAATGTAATTAGAACAACCCTCTGTGGCGAAACGTGTTACTCATTATATCATTAGAGGATTGTGAGTTCGAACCTCACGCGGGTCAAACTTTTTTTTAATAGCATTTTATAATAAAACCGACATGACATGCAGAAGTGACAGAATCGACCAGTAATGAAAACACATTACTAGTCGATTTTACATTACTAGTCGATTTGTTAAGTGACTAGAGAATGCCTCTCTTTGTCACCCGAGAACACATTCGGAAAGCATCGTTTTGTCTATGTTTTCCGATAAAAAAAATTGTAGTCTTGACCGGTAACGCAAAATTATTAAAGAAATTTTATTGCAACATTTAAAGATTGATCTTTTCTTTACACAATCAGGAAGCCACATAATTAATATTGGTTATATTTTCAAAGATGAAATGATTGCCCTATTTATCATTGAAAATTTATGACTTGATTAATAAATTAACTTTAATTAATTAAAGATACTTTTGTGTGCGGAAAGGTTTATAACAGACCTATTGGAATTCCTGCAAATCATATGCAAATTTATAAAATTTATTTCAACTCAAAAATTTTGATCATTTTTGTTTTATAACATAAAATAGAAGCCTAAAATTGTTGACTCTGAAACATCAAAGCGAGGTCATTGATTGATGGGACATGAATGTTACATGAAAACTGTATAAAATATAAGCTTAGCTTCCTTCTCCAGAAAACAAAAATATTTTATTTTATTTAGTTATTTACTTTAATTATTATAATACATACTTACCACCCAACGAGACAGATCACTTTTCGTAATATGATCAATGATTTAAGTTTATGATACTAATACAATTACTTATATTATGTTCTGTAAGCCAATTAAAATATTAGACTGAAGTACAAAAAATTTTATATTATGTAACTAAAATTGGGAATTTCATAATTTTTTTTGAATATGAATGAAAAATATGAATTATATATTAAAAAATGTACATGGGCTGTTAATTTTAATTTTTATATAAAATGGACTTAATTATCCAGAAAAACAATTTTTTAAGTAACATATTCTTCACTTTTTAGGTTTAAAATGTTACTTTTTCAACTGAACTCATCTAACATAATTATATCCGCGGCTACCATCTGTTGTAAGCTCGAATCTCAAGCAAATTTTCTTGCCTCCTATCATCTCCGATTATAGCATTCCGATTCACTTCACATTTTCTTTCTACTACATATTAATTAAATAATATAAGAATTAAAACCACAACAAGTTAATTAAACGATTCTTTATTTTAAGCTTTCGAAAGCGTATGCTTTCATTTTCAAAATCTAAATATTAAAAACAAAATGCATTTACATGGAAACCGCGAAGCAATGCCATTTGGCCGATCTATGATCTTAAAAATTAAAAAATAAGGAAAAAAACGTTCAAACAACGTTTTACTAATGATAACAAGAATAAAAACCTTAGATCGTGAATCAAGGAAAACCCAAAGGGAGAAAACTTGATCCCAATAATGACAACAAAAACCTAATTGAGTAAGTGGCTGTAAATGTTACTTGGTCCGTCTATGTCTGTCTTTCTATTCATAGCGTTCTTCTCTCTCTTTATCTTGATCATCTCGTGTAGTAGACGGTCATTGTAGTTGGATACCGACTTCATGATTTTGACGTTGTTGAAATCAGCATCATGTCCATCTATTCTTTTACGCAGCCACTGACTTGTTTGTCCAACGTATACCTGGCTGCAGCTGTTACAGTTGATACGGTATATTAGCTCTGATTTTTTGTCCATTGGAATTTGGTCCTTTAATGAACTGAAATATTGACCAATGTTATTTAGGGATTTAAAAGTGATATTTATATTATGTTGCAAAATTGAAATTTTTTTTAAATTTTTAGTCATTACACACAAGAATTCGTATTTACGTATTAATACCCTTCAGTATTTACGTACAACAACTGTATTTAAAAATATATAAATATTTAAATTAAAATTTTTTTTACAAGTAATTTAGGATATGAACACTTCATAAACAAAAAATTTTGATGTATTAAAACAAAAGAAAAATACGTAGAAATAACAAGAATAATTTATTAAATATATGAAACTTATAATAATATTATAATATGTTGAATTCCTTCTTGGTTACCAAAATAAAATTTTGTTATATGAGGATAATAAATGTTTCTCATTTTTGATTGGGTTGTATGATACCAATGATATAATTAAGCAAAGTCATATATTTTTAAATGTCACTGAAGTACTTACCTTAATCAATTCAACATCAACAGGTTGTCTAGTTGTGCAATACATAGCAATACTAGTTACTTTATTACGTATGTCAATCAAATGTATAACAATATATTATAATAATATTTAATATTATTTATTTTACTTATATTTTATACATTATACGTAAAAAATAAAAATTATATTTACATAACAAAAAATATAAATATTTACATTTTATTATGACCATGACTCAATTTATCAATCTCCGGTTATCTCTGCTTTGTATTATTTCTTTAGAATATCTCTAAATTTAATTTTTAAAAACTATAAAACCAAAATTCCGCAGAGTAATCGATTAGACATTTTTGTATACAATTAGTACTCACGTAATCCCCGGAATTACTTAGTTTTAAATTCTCAACCTCTCGAAAAATTATTACCAATATTGACAAAATGCAATTGCTTCTAGACAAAGCCGGGAAACACCTCAAATTCAGAGAATGAAGAAATATCACCGCTACCAAGAGATTCCAGTCAAAATAATTCGGTTCCTGAACATTTGGGGTTAAAAAAACTATCTCCAATTGAAATCCTGCCAAAGAAAAAAGATGTTCCTTTATTAAGTCGGCATCCTGAAGTTTCCAAGAGTCAAATGAAAGGTTCCGTTTTAGAAATGGTTTGTATTTTTGTATAAATTACTAAACCGTTTTTAATATTTAGAGTTTCGTGAAGCTTTCCGTTTATTTGACAAAGATGGAGATGGTAGTATCACTAAAGAGGAGCTTGGCCGGGTGATGCGATCGCTTGGTCAATTTGCTCGTACTGAAGAGTTGCAACAAATGCTGCAAGAAGTTGATATAGATGGTAATGATACTAAAAATTAAGTTATTAATAATTACCCATGAGTTTGTTTACAGGTGACGGAAACGTCAGTTTTGAAGAATTCGTCGATATCGCTTGGTCAGCTGGTGCTGGAGCCGACCGAGATCCTATACAATCTAGAGAACAAGAAGAAAAAGAATTGAGAGATGCATTTCGGGTATTTGATAAACACAATCGGGGTTATATCACAGCTTCTGATTTACGCGCAGTACTTCAGTGTCTGGGGGAGGATTTATCGGAAGAAGAAAGTAACGTTATAATTTTTTTTTGTGATTTTAATGTAATTTTGAATAATTTTCAGTTGAGGATATGATTAAAGAAGTAGATGTTGATGGCGATGGGCGCATTGATTTTTATGGTAAATTTATATTGAAGTATTTACCTATTCAAAATTTTAATTTAATATTTTTTAAGAATTTGTGAACGCGTTAGGAGAACCCGGCACGGAAGATAGCTACGAAGAAGATGATGAAGAAATTACTATGTACTAATAATTTACATATCAAAATTTAAATAAACGGCAAGTTTCAGTAACTATACAATTTAAGTACTCATAACAATTAAATTAAAGCGCAATTACTTCGCCGAATATTTTTAAATAATAATTTTAAATTTTGTTTATTACGTATCTATATATTTTTGATTGTATCTACAACTGTAATTTTTTTGAGTATATTTAAGAATTCCATTGTTGCATACCAAAAATGTATTTAATAATATATAAACATCTCTATATAAAGAAAGTTTACGTAAAATTGTACCTACCTATTAGCACAGTTTAGTACCTACATATACATAGAAGGTATACCAGATGATACTTATAAAAGAAACAGTTATTGCCTTTTCAGTTAGCGTAATCAATTGCTTATATTAAGATACTGATACAAATTCGGGAAAGGAGCAATTGTTCTATGATTGTCTCAGTATTTCGGAGGACACGTAAAGCAATAGATATTCCTGGGTTGATAATTTCCTCCACCAAAAATGTAGTACAAAGCTATAGATTCAATCTAATATCTGGTTTAGGTATGATTTGCACATAAGTAGCAGATTAGCATGCAGTGCAGCAAGGAATACAATTGTTTCGAAATATTTTTAATCTGATACTTAAGTACTATCAGAACTATCAGTTCCGTTTATTATAGGTCTACCAACCTTTAGGGATTAATCGAGATTCAGCAAGGTTATTATGAGACTAACCACGTCATGCAGCTTAAGATTTTAACATTATTCGATACAACTCCATAATATTGCTCTGTTTTTTTTTTACTTTCAATTAAATTTAATAAAATAAACAACTTAACTTTTCTTTTTATTTAATTGTCCAAAATACCAAATTTTATAATCTCAACCTGATTAAAATAATCTCTCGACCTTGATTTTTCATATCAATCTCTTCATACCAACTTTATTTTTCCCGCGCAAATAATAAATAACTAATAATAATATATTATAAATTATTATTTTTTGATTTTGTTTTTTTATTTAAAAAAAAAATGTTGAAATATTTATTTGGGTGAACGTACGTATGTGTTGCTTTATTGAGTTGTTAACTAGTACTGTCTGATTAATAAATCGTCCAGCTAACAAAAACCCTTAACTTGTAATTCCCAAGGACCAAGTTCCAAAACCGAACTGCTTCTGCAAGGATTTCGCTATGTATACTGTTGTAATAAATTTTTGTAAATTTGTTTTATTGTTGCACCACTGTTTTTAAACAAATTTTTATTTGGTGCCCTTGGTTTGAATATCAGAATTTATTTTCTGATAGTGGGCATTTTGGTTACACGTTTGGTTACAACGTTTTAAATTTCGTTATTTAAGATTTTTGCATTCTCGTCTAGTGATTAGGTAAGGGGGCGATTTTTGTTGTCGTGGATTTTTTTTTCTATTTTTGAACATTTTTTAGGAAACACCCATTAGGCATCCATTAAGGAGCCGTTTAACGTCCATATTCATAGACAAAGACTTACTGATACTTAATACTCAGCTTTTTAAATTGACCCTTATCAACCGAGTAAATAAAGTTGCATCAAAAACAAATTCGACGCTAAATGCCTTACTTTTAGAACTTATTACTTGTCTATGAATCTGGGCGTAAGTATCAAATTACTGTTCTTCTATTTCGTTATGTTTGGTTTTATCACCTGAGGGCCAAATATTTTTTGGAAGTGGCTTTATTAACGCCTTTAGTTTTTGTGGATTGTCTCGAGTGATCTGGCAGCCCAAGTTCCTTGTGGAGAGCCGCAACAATTTGGAATCTTTCCTGTTTCGATTTTTTCGTTCATCTTCAAGATTTCGGGCGCGAAGCCGAAGATTCTATCTTTCTAGATTCTATAATAATCTATTATTATTGAACTTGTATTGGAATTTATATTATAATATCTTATGTTTTATATATTTTTTATGCTTATGTTCATTGTGAATATATATATTTAGTTCAAAAATGATAATAATAAACATAAAATGCATAATTAAAACATCTTATAATAACAGAACGCATCTCATAATATCAAGGTTAACTAGGTACTTACTTACATGTTTATTTTAAAAATTGAATATCATTTATAATCATTATTATCAATACTTGTATTATACTACTATATATCTACTATATAAATACAAAATATTATAAGGTGACTTCGCAAGAATATACCAACCCCTAAAAATTACAATATATTCAAATTTACTGGATTAGATTTTAAATTACTCCATATTTATTGGCGATCGGTGCTAAATAATAGCAAATTATAACGATTATTAATTAATTAAACTAATTATTAAACTCTAGCGATATTACTGAACCACTATGTACTGTTGTAATAAAGCTGTGGAAAACCCACTGAGTCTTTACGTAACCGTTTTAATACCTCGGTCTAGCTCAATTCTTCGGAGAAGCAATGAAAATCCCAGGAGTCGGTTCAATAGCAGGATGTTACCATTAACAAATATGTAAAAAAATTAAGAAAAAATTGGTTTATTCAATCTTAGGCTTTGTGCAACAAATTTTGCATTTGGCAGGTTCTTTGGTGTAAATATGTAGGCGTCGGAACTTGAAACTTTATTCTTTATTTAAATTAAAATTATATGCCTAAATTTCAATTTCCTTGGGTTCGAGTGTAATTGGGAAATTACAAAGTTTTAACAAAATTAGAGTTTATCAACAAATGAAGGTATTAACATGATTGTCTTTTCTATTAAACTCAAGAGTGCCGAACTAACCTTTGCTTCTGGGTGCTGGTACGGTGTGTATCGTCCTGGGTTAGTTATCTCGACGAAGGTATCACAATCTTTGATAAGAAAAAAAACACAATCTTCGCCAAAGTAGTCGGAGTAAGAAAAAGGACTGGAAACCACTTGATATTTATCTGCATTGACGGATTCAAAACAAAAAAAAACCTTTCGTTGACAAATTCTCAATAAGTGTCCCATTCCCACAAAAAAAATCTAAAATTTTCCTTGTTCCAATTTTTCCTTCCTATCACGGCTTTCCGCCATCGCTAATTCTCCACTTCCTTCAACTTTAAAAAACCAAAAACTTCTAATTTTCCGACGCATACAGGCACGCTATGAATCTTGTTACACTCACTGCTATCCAATTACTTGCATTTCACAATTTTCCAACAAGGATAAAATAAGCGTGCTTAAAGTGGTGTAATAAGTTATTATAAAATTTCCCTGACTGCCATAAAATTGAATAACCAAGTGCCGGTTTGGGGGACATGAACAAACCTCTTTTAACGAAAAAATTCAAATCCTGCTACATCTGTCCTAATCCAAAGTTAAAAATCAAGAAGCAACCGAGTTAATAAAATTAATTTTAGCACATGACAATAGAGTTAAATCAGTTTAGCACACGTTGCTTGGTGGTTCAGTAAGCAAATAAAATTATGTTTTAACTTATTTATAAAAAACGTTTATTTCTCTATCCTTCAACAGCTAAGCTCGCATTGTGAGATAGAGTAGTGGTTTGTGACATTTGTGCGACAGCGTTTGGGCGCCGCCATTTGGTCACCGCCGAGTTGTTTATTGAAGATGTTCAATAAAGGAGAATTGGTAAGATCGGTTTGACTGTTTAGTAAAGAGAACCAGTATTTTAATATATTATGTTGATTTCCATAGCTTCTAAAAAATATTCTAATTTTTGTTATTTTGTTCCACGTGCTAAATTTCGTACCCCACTGATTATGGTAAATATCTAATAAATGTTTCGAGAATATAGAAGTAAATCATGTAGATTTATTTCACATTTATAACAATGATAAGTGTTACTAATTGGCAACCTTCTTTGAATCTGAATTATTGACATCGGAAAACTACTTGTTGTTTTTCTAAGGGAGTGTTCATTAATTACCCCCTACGTAAGGGTACGTAAAATTGTGGCAACATCTCCCCGCAACATTTTACATAAGGATTATTTAAAAAAAAATTGTTGAGCTCCCCCTCCCTACACCCCTTACTTTTTATAAAATATGAATTAAAATGTATTATAGATAAATAAATCTTAAAAAATATTTTAAGGAACTTACGTAAATACGTCGACCCACTTCCCCCCCACGTAAGGGTCCGTAAGATTTCTCATACCTCCCCCCTTCCCTCAAACCCTTACCATACCTCCTCCCCTTCCCCCAAACCCTAAGGTAATTAGAAGATGATATAAATAACTTTTGTACCACTAATTGGTCATTGATTGTAGCAACAACTAATTGAGCTTCAGATTTTAACATTTGCGTTTCCTTAGTGAACTTTTAAAAATTATAGTATGTGCTTTAATACAAGTTTAGTACAGTAAACTCTCGAAGTAGTGTTACTCGAAATAGAAGCATCAGTACCACGTGACTACCATTATAGTAGCATGTAGAAATGTCTCGCTCCAGACTTATTATATAAACATAGTATCTTTTACACTCGTAATCATAGTTATTTATCTAGGCGTTTAAATTTCAGTCGACGCCGAATCTGCAAGTTGCACATATTCTTGCATTTAATTTAAAAATTAAGACGTTAAATTTAAAATTAAACTATAGGGTCCAAAAAAGTTGATTTTATATAAAACTTTTATTTGATTCATACATTATTAAAATATGTGGATCTACCCGTTTAACATTTTATTAGTGGTTTTTCGTATTTTCGTGAATTTTTTGAGTATTTTTATGTTAATATAAAACTAAACTTAAAATGTGACATCAGTTTCTTGGTTTTTATAATTACTGTATAAAAATGTTGTATGATTACTATCAAGTTATCGGCGTATTTTTTTACATCGGTGGCTGCTTAGTTTATAAAACAGGCATATCTGTTACCTCTCGAAATAGAAGAAAACCGCGAAACAGTGTAATGTTTACATTCCCGACCGTTCTTCTACATCGAGAGTTTACTGTATTACCAAAATGTCGAATTATACTTAAATTTTAATAGTATTTTGTTATTTAAATTAAAGGCACGTTTTAGCTCTTCTGCCCCAGTGCCCGAACGCCTAAAACGCCGCTGCCCTAAAATCCGAAGTCCAAACGGCGGTGCCCACAAAAGTCCTGACCCGATAAAGTAATATTTTAATTATTGTAAACTAGTTTTAACTTGGTCCAGTCGTCATCAGTACAATCCTACAAAATTAGAAAACAGTTATTACATAATAGCTAAATTTTGATTATACTAATGACGACTAGACCCCGAGGTACACACGATTTAAATTATTTTGGATCCTAAATTAAAAATGGGGGGCTGGCAAAATGTCCATTTTAGCTATTTTAAAATATCTGAGAAACTAAATGGATGCTAATGAAAATAAAGAAGTTACAAACGGATGCAAACGATGTACAAACGATTTAAACTATTTTGGATCCAAAATTCAAAATGGGTGGTTTGAGGAAATGAACACATCTGCTCATTTATCAGTAAAAATTTATTGCCCCCGATTGCTCTCTATATTACAAGATATAAAATAAAAATATGACATAGGAAGGGTTGTAAATTTAGCAAAAATATATTTTGTTTGTAAACTCAAACCAAACACATTTATTGGTTTTAACACCAACATATTATTAACCCTTCCCGTCCCGCATGTTTATTTTTCAATGGCGAACCACCCTTAGATTTTTGATCTAAACACGTTGATGCATCAAAATACATATGAAGTACACTTTCTAATAAACAAATAAGCAATAGTACAAATCAATATCAGTTCTATAACTGAATAGGCACATACATAATTATTATAAAGATCAACTACTTCAAAAATGAAGTTAGCCAATAAATTATAATTATCATATTTTTGCAAATAATTATTCTACGCAAATTTAATAAATTCAAGTATTGAAAGTATCATAAATTATTATTTTTTAGATCAGAGCTTTGAGTTATTATTTTAAATTACAATTTGAAGTTAACAATTCAAAGTTCTGAAATAAACTTATATTGGTGGAAAATGGCACCAACCAAAATTTTTCGATAATCTTATAATGTGTACAATTATTTAAATTAATTGAACTAACTAATTTAATTATTAGTACAATTGCACCCATTTGGTCTGAAAGGGTTAAGAAAACCTATTTATACGTTAATTCCTGGTCAATGTCAGGTGTACCAAACATTGTAAACAATCGGTTGTAAGTGATGGAAACCGATTATTTGTAAGAAAGTAATATTACGCAGTGTTCTTAAATAAGAACATCATAATGTCTTCCAATTAATTTGCAAAAAATATCTATGTATTATATATAAATTTTCTTATAAATCAATTAATTTTTTTGTGATATTTTTACTACTTCTAAAAGCTAACATAAAATCTTTTCTGGAGCCTGGAGAATTTCTTCCAAAATGGATTGTATTATTTTGTTTTTATTAACTAATTTGTATAATTGAAGATATTATTTTAGATATTTTGATTATTTAATATAATACAGAGCCATGCACTAAAATCTTTCTTAAAAATAATACACGCGCGCCGGTGGAGTAAAATTGAAGAAATGATGGGGGGGGGGGACACAATTCGGATTTAAAAGTGGATTAGGAACAAGAGAAGCTCTGTTTGCTATTCAAGTCCTGGCACAGAAATGGCTTGATCAACAGCAACCGCTATATACCAGCTTTATTTACTATGAAAAAGCTTTTGACAATGTAAGACACGATTACTCATTGATTTGTTGCGGAGAATAGGAATAGGACAAGGACATCCTTGTCACACCAGAACCTATATTGGTATCAATCGGCTCAGCTGAAGTCCGGAGATGTTACAACAGAGGACATTGACATCCAGATGGGAATCCGTCAGGGCTGTGTACCCTTGCTCCTGATTTTCAACTTATACTCGGAGGCTATTTTTCAGGAAGCACTCGAGGAAGCACAACACGGAGTGAAAGTAAACGGAAGATTAATTAACAACATCCGATATGCGGACGACACCCTCATCCTTGCCGACAGCCCTGAAAATTTGCAAACACTAATTACCAAAATAAATGAAGTCGGCAAAGCATACGACCTCAATATAAACAAAAAAAAGACAAAAAAAATGATAATAACGAAAAGGCCAATCGACAACATTGATATTACTGTCGGGGGCGAACAACTGGAGAGGGTAGACAAGATTAGATGCTTGGGATATTGGTTACACGAAAATTGGAATCCCGACGACGAGATCAAGACAAGAATCGAAATGGCACGCAACTCCTTCTTTATAATGAAAACCTTGTTATGTGGCCGGGAACTGGACTTGAAAACACGATGGCGAATCACAAAGTGCTATGTTCTGTCAGTACTTTTCTATGGAGTCGAGGGGTGGACTTTAAAGGTTTCGTCCACGAATAAACTAGAAGCTTTCGAAATGTGGATGTACCGAAGAATGCTTAAAATATCTTGGGTTGAGCATGTTTTCCGTCGTATGTGTAAAGACCGAGATGTCCTACCCGTCACTAAGAAGAGAAAGACGGCTTGCTTCGGGCATATCTTTCGAAGTGAGAAGTAATGGTTTTCTCCAACTGATCATGCAGGGAAAAATAGAGGGTAAACGGGTGCTCGGAAAGAAGAGGCAGTCCTGGCTTAAGAACCTTAGGCAACGGGTTTGGTATTCCAGATACTGCAACACTGATACGACTCGCAAAAGACAGAGAAAAGTACAGCGTCGTGGTAGCCATCCTCCTATGTGGAAACGGCACCCTAAGAAGAAGAATATAATACAAACTTAATACTAACTCGAAGACTGTAGTGCATAATATTATATATTGTCCTTTTTTTACCTCCAATGAACCAAAAAAATTGGAAGTATGGTAATCGAAAAACAATTTCACTTTTTATTACATTTTCGAAATCACCGTGTTCAGAAACGTAAAGATCTGCAAAAAATAAAAAAACAAATTTCTGTGTCGGTCTGTCGGTCGGTGGTCAGATTTTGTCCCTCGATTTATTCCTGAACCATCCAACCATTCAGAACCAAATTTGGTATGGTAGTAAGGTTTATGATAGAAAATGATACAAGATTTTTAAAAACGATTTTGTCTTGTTATAGGTTATTTTAAAGACCTTGAAACGCTTTATCCAGAATAGGTGAAATTAACTTTCTATCTGTTATCTCTCAAAAATTACAAGCTGTGAAAGTTAAAACTTCACAAGAGTAAATAACTCATGAAGTACTGAAGAGATCTCAACCAAATTTGGTATGTAGGAACATTGCCCCCAAAGAGCTCGATAGAATATGGAACCCTTCGATAAAAAGCAGGAATGCAATGTGAAAATAAATATTTTCTTTTTTTTGCGAAAATTTGAAAAAAGTCCTTGTCCCTCGATTTTCCTCGGCATTCCTACGTCAATAGCAATCAATTTTGGACGTGTGCTTGTGGACTCTAGTGGTGAAAATATGGTTTTCGCAGAGAAATCTTTGCCAGAGCTAAAAGCTGGTTCACACTATGTGATTTCTCACATGACTAGGTCATACGAAAAGTCATAGCTAAATCATATCTAAACGCTCAAATCACATGACCAATAGTTTTTATGTTCACACTATGCAATTTTGCTTATGACTTTTCTTATGATTTAAAATGTCAAAACCGCTGTGATGTCATAAATATTCTAATTAACCTAACTTTATAGGAGTAAGCGTGATTGTTTTTGAATTGCGTTATCGAATATAAATTATTATGAGTGACGAATTAAATTTCAAAATAGTGTCTTCCTTATTATTAGTTGCATAATGTAGAAAAAAAGTAAAGAAGGCAAAAAATACATTGTTGGGATAGACCATGAAATTACAGAAGAAGTTATTATGTCGAGAGGAAGTTGGAGAGATGAAGTGTTTTTAACTAATTTATAGAACCTTCCAGAATTAATCGAACTGCAAAGGCACCAACAGAAATCAGACAAACGTTCACAAAATATTTTAATAAGGAAGGATTTGTTGAATGGCAATGGGAAGCTATTAAGAAATTTAATTTTTAGAAACAAAGAAACTATGCTTAATTTTTAAATTAAATTTATTTCTGCAACCAGTATAATCGGAAGCAGCTTCTTTTTCCATAAACATTTTTTGATATTTATACAAAATATTATTTATTTCGTGTTTTGCATTACCAACAACCTAAAATATGTTGTTTTATTTTTATAAAAATGTTTCATTCAAAAAACATTTAATAAAGGCGGTTTATTCAAAAAAATCATATGAAAAGTCATAGCAAAATAGACATCGTCCTATTTTGAAAATCACTTATTATTTTGCTATGACTTTACTTATTATTTAGCTGTGACTTCAATAATATCAAAAATCATATAGTGTGAACGTAAAAAAATTTCTCACGTGAGAAGTCATGTGACAAGTCACGTGAGAAATCACATAGTGTGAACCAGCTTTTATTACACAATAAAATAAATTTAAAAAATTAAAATGTTATCGTATCTCCGGGAATATTTAACCGATTCAGATAAATTTTGTGTGTTGATGATTGGAGGTATTGCGGCAGAAGTGACGATATTTTTTTATTGAAAAGGGCATAGCCGGATAAGCACATGAAAAGTGCCCCCGCTCCGAAAATTTTATCCTTTAAGTATGTTATGTAAGTGTAGTTGAAAACGCTACTCACAAATTTTGAGCTCAAAATATTCATTTTTTAGCCAGATATCATAAAAAAACGAAAAATCTAAAATAATTTTTTTCTCAGGAACTACTGAACCGATATCGTCCAATAAATAGGAGCCTTCTCTTATAGTTTTAGCCGACTTAGAGAAAAAAAATTAGAAATTTTCTATTGAAAAAATGCACAAAAAATAAATTTTGAAATTTTCAAAAATTTTTTTTTTGAGTTTTCGAAATAACACCCCTCCAATTTTTTTTTTTATAAAATCTCTCGGTATTAATCTATAATATATAATTTTTTCAAATTTTAAAAAGTGGTAGAACACCTTCAAAAATAAGAAATAAAAATTATTTTTTTTACCTTCAATATATATATTTATGGAATAGAAAACGAAAATAAATTTTCAGCCTGTAATAAATACATAGTGATGATTAGAGACCGGATTTTAATCATTTTTGCTTATTGTCAATTTTAAAAGCAGCTCTTTGAAATTTGAGATCTGGAGGAATTACATAAAATTATGAATTTTAACGTATAGTTTTTCATGTTTTTTTGCTTGTTTTGTGATTTTTCGCTTATTTTCTATTTTTGTGCTTATTTTGAACTTATTTTCGAGTTTAAAATTTAACTTTGACTTAAAATTAATTTTTTGACCTTAGGCGGCAATGTTTTGTTTATTGCTTATTGCTTATTATTTTATTTTAGTGCTTATTTAGGACTTATTTTATTTGCCATTTAAATTCTTGTTAACTACTTAGGGTACGTTTATGTTCTATAGCTGCGATAAGCGATAAAAGCCACGATACTAGCGAAGCAGAGAAAAGCAAAACTTTGAAGTTTTATGTTTCTGTTTATGTTGAAGCAGCGCACAAGCCAAAGCAAATAAGGGTACGTTTATGTTGGAGCTGTGATAAATGATAAGAGCTAAAAAAATTCTTAGCTCTTATCACTAATCATAGCTCCAATATAAACGTACCCTTAAATGTGATTTTTTCACCTGATCTATTTTAACTGAATTAAATAGATTTTATTACACCGAATTAGTGATTTCAGTCAGCTTTTCCGTTTTATTTATCTAGCATTGCCAGATGCAACTTTTTTTGCATTAACTAAAAATTAACTGTGAACGCAATGATTTGGATCAAAATCATATTATTTTTTTTTTAAAGAGCATTGAAAATCAAAAACTTTCAAAGCAAACGATCCGATAGGTGCATCTCTCGCAATGTTATAAACATTTAAAAAAAATCATATTTAAAAAACGGATGGTCAAAAATATTTGGAAAAAAATCATAAACGAGTATTACATTGGTCTCAAAAACATAAAATTTTGAGAAAAATCGAAAGGGGTCACTTAAAAAAGTGACAGATTTAGCATGGAATACCCTCTATATATTTTAACTTAATCAAATAATAGGTGCAAAAGTGTTCTTTGTTTATTTCTTTTGTTTTGCCTTTTTTTGTATCAATTGTTAACTTTTTCATAGCTTTTTTTGACATAATTCGAACTTATTTTATAAAATATCAAGCTTTTTTAAGCACTTATTTTTCAAAAAACCGTACTTATTTATCAGTGGGGCCCTATTCTCGAACTCACACGACTTGATTCGCATACGAAAATACGTCAATTTCGCATGAAAATTAAGTATTCGCACTCTCTGATTGGTCAAAATACAATGATTCGCATGCGAATAAAGTCGTGTGAGTTCGAGAATACGGCACCCGGTCTCTAGTAATGATTATTAAGATTCTCATCATTGCATTGTTGCCAGTATATATTTTATTTAAATTCATTCAATTCATTAAGTTAAGTTCAATCAATGCTTATTTGTTGGTTCTACCATAAATATATACATTTAAGGTAAAAAAAATAATTTTTATTTCTTATTTTTGAAGGTGTTCTACCACTTTTTACAATTTGAAAAAATTATATATTATAGATTAATACCGAGAGATTTTATAAAAAAAAAATTGGAGGGGTGTTATTTCGAAAACTCAAAAAAAAAAATTTTGAAAATTTCAAAATTTATTTTTTGTACATTTTTTCAATTGAAAATTTCTAATTTTTTTTCTATAAGTTGGCTAAAACTATAAGAGAAGGCTCCTATTTATTGGACGATATTGGTTCAGTAGTTCCTGAGAAAAACATTATTTTAGATTTTTGGTTTTTTTATGATATCTGGCTAAAAAATGAATATTTTGAGCTCAAAATTTGTGAGTAGCGTTTTCAACTACACTTACATAACATACTTAAAGGATAAAATTTTCGGAGCGGGGGCACTTTTCATGTGCTTATCCGGCTATGCCCTTTAATTCTTTGAAATTAAAAAAAAATTTCTTCATCAGCCTTGCTCGTGGAGAGTGGATCCATTAAACGATCTGCTAAGTTTTATTGAAAATAGTTAATATTGAAATAGTTATTGAGTTTAAGATATTTAAAAGTGATCCATAAAAGTTTTTGAAATGTTTTATTACACCGAATGTAAAATAAATAAAAAATTGAAGATTTATAAAAATAGAATGTGGTTTATGGAATAGCAAATAATAATAATTAGATTTGGGTAAGAAATTATAATAACAAATAAATAGGGATGCGTGTACACTGTACACTAGGGGTGATAAATTTGAAAGAATAATTATTACCACCGACTGACACGACAATATATAAAATGGGTATTTGGATTATAGAATAACGGTGTCAATAATTGCCTATAGTTTTTAAAATTTAATCTGTTAGATTTATTGTCTGGTGACTTCCTGTAGTACTTGTATTGCTAAAACCTTTAATTTTAAATAGTTTACAAGGTGCAAATTTATTTAAGAAAATTGTCCACAACGTAAGAATAATCTAATAATTCCAGAGAAACTTAACAACGAATGAACATTTTTACAGATGGTGATATCTATGAATCTAATGTGTTAATAATTTTAAATATTTTTGTTTATACCAAAGTTATTCCAAAATATAAACACCAAGAGTTGAACAAATGTTCCAATCCGGTTTACTCTTCTACTAAAAGTTTGTAAGCTTTTATCAATACCGTGTACTTTAACGCAAAAGTAAAAGTTTTTCAAAGTTAGAGTGTTCAAATTTTGGAAAGTTTTCTAGTTATATAGATCAGTCAAAACTTATTTATATTTATTTATAATTCTTATTAAAAGATTTGAAAACAGTTCAAACATTTGTTGAAACATTTCCGCATGTTCTTTGCCTATGATTATTCTTATAACAATCAGGTTACAATAATTTAATTTTGCAATCGGGTGAATAATGTTTCTATCCACTTAGTCATTTTGTTCAATATGCCTAACAAGTAGTTACTTTTAATTAATATTTTTTGTTGTCATTGAAATAATTCAAATAGGGAATAGAAATAGTATTACGGATTCTTTAGTTACTCATGCACTGCATAAATAAATAGCAATCATTTCCATAATTTTTTATTTTGTAATCTTCATAATATTATCTACATAGTTACATTAGTTAGTGTGATAAATGATCCTTAAAGAAAATATTTTAATTTTATTATTATATTTAAATGTAAACATAAATAAACGTAAACTAGCTTGTATAATATCTTTGTTTTAAACAAATTTTATGTAATACATATTAATATGTTTTAATGTGGTAGGGGTACCAAGAAGTATATAATATTACAATTATATATTTTACATCTGAACAAGAAATTAGTTTGTACTGATATTAACCACATAAAGTAAAGGTAAATCTAAATTATAAACTATTTTTTTCATTTAAATTAAGTGCGGTAATTATAACATTATAACATTGATTGTTGTTAGTTTTTAGATAGTTAATTGGTAAAAGTTTAATAATAATATATAGAATAGGTTTCATCTAACTACTATTCAATTAAAAATTAGTGCGTTATCGAATAATATATCTTTAAAATCATCTTCATTCAGATAATATCACTTTAAAGTAGTGACCGTCAGTGAATATGTAACTGTAAAGTTAAAACTTTACATAATACATATTTTTTTAATTAATTGTTATATTATATTATTATTACGAGAAAGGTTACTCGAGAGATGAAAAAAGTGGAAATATGGTATTATTTGAAAATATCATCCCTACTACAATTAACAATTATTTGAAATTTTTGGAAATACTATTATACAATTTTTGGTTGCGGTTCGCCCCTTGTAGTTACCTATGCGATATAATCTGCCTTTTCCAATAATTTAATGGAATGTAAAATAAAAATAACGAAAAATTAAAACAAATTTTAGTAAAGGTTGGAAAAGTAAAATACAAGGAACGGGAATGTTATCGTGGTTTATTAAATAATTCATATTATTATCGAATGTTAAATTATTATTTTAGATTGATCAGACCAAATATAAATAATGTCACAGATAATAGTTTTCATGTTGCTATTGCGTTATTGTTAACCTTGCAGTTTCTTCAGTCAGCCTTTCAAACGCATCAGGAAGCAAAGTAATATGACTTTCTGTCCTGATAATATAAATTTCTAGTATTTTAGTTGTCGACTTAAATTTCTAATATTTTTTTAGTATTCTGTACATTCAAAATGTAAAAATAGTAATCTGTACATACGAAATGTAAAAATCAAATACAAATTAGTTTGAAATTTATTTATATTTTAAAATTAAAATAAATACTTATTAAAGTAATGGTATTTGACGTCACCCACCGTTATATTTTTGCTTCTATATGACATCACTTTTTATTAATTCAAATCATGGGTAAAAAGTTTAATATATTTTTTAATTGTAAGGTATAAAATTAATTTTAAAAATTCTTAAAAAATTACTCGAAAGTTCTACCGTAAATTGGATTTGTTCGCCGAGATAGTCTTTTGGAATTTTACATTATAAAATAAGTACTTCACTCATCACTTAATTACCATAATTAGATCTATTTTCGAATTTAATGGGTTTTAAATGTTGATAAAATCACTGGTAGTAAAACATTAACTTTTAAGTATATAACTATGTATGCAAAAACAATTTGTTTACGCATAGAAGCTTACCAAGTATTGTCATTGTATTATGCAACGAAGTTCAACTCTTTATCTAAAAGTAATATATTACAGTTTGAATTGGAATTATTTTCTTAATTACTGCTTGGTATCTAATGCTTGTGACTTGATAGTGAATTAAAAGAATTCAATATGGATTTAAAATTTAGATTTATTTTAACTACATTCAATAGTAAGTCAATGCAAAAGCATTTATGTTATTCTGTTTATTTAGTATTATATTGCACACGACAGACTTTTTGTCGGTAAGATATGTGTATGTATTAAAATTGACTCTATGAAGAATAAATTCTGCCATTTTGTTGGTCGGGTACGGTACTGTATCAGAATCAATCTCAATTGATTAATTTAGTAAATGAAATTACCACTATAATATTTGGTTTATTTGTATATTAGAATTTATTTTACCTGCAAAAATATAAAAGAAAATTCATAAAAGTTATATTGTTTTTCGTGGCGAGTTTACAGTAAACCCATTATTTTTTCTTAAAACTTTTACTATTGGCGATGGGCGGACCAAAATAAACCCATAACAGGATTGAAAAACAAACAAATGGAAAATTTTATTTACATTTCATTATAAGTTAATTTGATTTATTTTCTCCACTGTGTAATCTAAAAACAATTTAAACTGAAACATTTAATTATATTTTTATAACATTTTAACGAAAACAATGTTAGCTTTTGTTCGAAAAATTTATATTTTTATAATAAATAAAATCTCTCTTCACCAAGACCAGCTACCTTCAACAATAAATTGTGATATATTTCATGCAGATTAGGCATAAAATTTCACAATGAAACAAATGTCGAGTAGAATATAATTACTTAATTTGTTTGAAAATCAATATTACATTATATTACAAAGTATTTCCTTATAAAAGTAGTTTTAAAATTCTTTTACAAGTTAAAAATGTATTTTAACTTCATTAGATCAAAACTATTGAATTGATTGATTCTAGTTTGCTACAATTTTGTTCAATCATAGTCTCAAATCTATTAAGTTACACATATATTTCTAATAACATATACTTATATAATGATTATAGTAAATATAATGTATTTCTGATTGATTCAATACCACGCAAAATTTGTTCATGTAAATATACATAATGTAATTATTTTGTAACCCAAATGGTTAGTATACTTATCCTGCTGGTAGTATTTTTTAAATGCAATTTAACCAGATAAGAGTGAATAACCAAGAGCTTTAGTATCCAAAATTTAATACCAGGTGCTGGAATTTTTATATTCACTGCGCAATAACTTATAGATATATATATAACTTATAGATATATAAGTTATAAGTATATAAGCAATAAATTATAGATATGCATATAAAAAATATTAAATAATAATATTATATAGTATATACCTGCATATTTGAATTTTGGAATCGAAGGTTAACTCTTTTATAAATATTATTTTCTGTTTTATTTACATTAAAAATTTTAATTGTTATTGTTTAACTATAATATACTTTGTACATAATAATATTATCTTCATTTTATATTTAATAATTCATTAAATTCTTCAAGAAAAAAAACAAAATACAAATTTATACAAAATAAAATAAAATATTCGTATAAACTATTATGACAAATTTTTTGATAATTTTGTGCAATAATAGTAAACTTGCAGGTCAAGTTGAGTTAGTTAAATGCGCACCAAATTTTGAATAGATTTCGATACCTATATAATATAGTGTTTAAGCCATTAAGTACCAGTGCAGTGTCTGGTATTTAATGGAAACTTAAGTTGCTATAATCGGGATTATTACACAATTTTAATAAAAAAATGTAATTTGCACGTACGCCAAAGCGCACTTATGCAAGCTGTTCTTACAGTAATTTTTACTTTAAATTTTACCAAAGTATTTATTTAAGCAAATTCCTTCAATACTTTAGAAAATGATAAAAAAATATAGGTATCTATAATGTAGATTTAAATAGGAATTTGTTTAGGTATACTCATAATTAACATATTGTATGTTTCAAGTTGAAGCTAAAATATAAAATGCAATTAAATAAATAAGCATTTTTTAAATTAAGATTTGCATTTCTCTTTTCTTTGCATTGGATGGATTTTTTAAATTAATAATTAAATCAAGAGTAATACTCCACCATTGAATCACAGTGACATTGTCATATTGACGAAAACTTTGTCAGAGTTTATCAACTGGTTGCGTCCAACGTGTAACAATATGTTTAAATTTAATGTTATATTAATATTTTCAGTAATCACATTAACATCAGCTGAATTAATGGATTTTAGTATTTTTACCAAACCGTTGGAGAGAACAATAACTCTAAATAATACGACAAATACCGATGAAACATTACAGCTTCAATTGGATAGTCTCGATCAAGATATTTCTTATAAATTATACACCAGGTGAGTAGGAAATTGATTTACAAGCCATAATAAGCTAATTCGCATTTTAGAGAACTTAATGAACCAATTGTTTTAAACTATGACAATTGGAACACAACAAAACAACATTTTAAATTTGATAAAGAAGTGAAATTCATTACTCATGGCTGGCTATCCAGCGGTGAAAGTGATTTCGCCGAATCTGTTAAAAATGCTTATCTAGTTAAAGAAGATCTAAATGTTATAATTGTGGATTGGAGTTCTGTGTCCGGTAATATTTTGTATCCACTGCCAATGTTATACACAAAATCTGTAGGAAAACATTACGGAAAATTTATGAACTATCTTATAGATAATGGATTAAATCTAGATAAAGTTCATTTAATTGGTCATAGCTTAGGAGCACATGTTAGTGGATTTTGTGGAAGAGAGGTAATTACTGGAAAAGTTAAGAGACTTACTGGTGCGCATGCTTTTATTTGCCAATATTATCGAAGCCAATAATTTATTTTACAGCACTCGATCCAGCTTTACCGGGTTTCCCACCGGAATTATCGCCTGCAGATCATGTTACAAACACAGATGCACGATTTGTTGACGTTATACATACTTGTGGAGGTGCTCTAGGAATTTTGTTTCCTTTAGGACACGTTGATTTTTATCCCAATTCGGGAATATCTCCTCAACCGGGATGTTTACAAATTGGAGAGGTAATAATTGAATTTTTCGGAAAAAGCAATAAATGTAACGGTTTTGTTTAGGTTTTATTGTCCTGTAGCCATTCGAAAAGTTGGATGTATTTTGCTCAAAGCATAAACCCAGAAAATAAATTCGTTGCAAAAAAATGCAAATCTTGGTTTCACTATATGATTAATTCGTGCGAAGAAGGACAAGATATACTGATGGGCGATCCATGCCCATTAACAGCTCGAGGATCCTATTTCCTTAAAACCAATGCCGACCCTCCATTTGCTGTAGGAAAATAAAAGAATCTTCTAAAATTTATATTTGTGAATACAATAGCTTATTTTATTATACAAGAGTGTAATAATTCGGGAAATAAATACAATACTTAGAATTAAATAATACAATTTTTTATGTCAAACAACTGACAAATATGTTTTGTCAAACAATTATTTTGGCCGATAGTAAAAAGTGCAAATCTTGATTTCATTACATGATAGATACGTGCGATGTGGAACCAGGTGCAGCATGGGTGATCCTTGCCCAATTACAACTACAAGAAACTATTTTCTTAAAACAAAGTTGGTGTCTCCATTTGCTGTAGGAAAATAATAGTATATTATATAATAGGTATTTCAATAGATTTAGGCACAAAAATTTCAATTAAGAAAACAAATACTGCTATTATCCAACCTACAAATAAAATTATAAAAATTCCAAACACATCTGTTAATTGTAGCATCGTTGACGACGCCAGTTTTTTCTTCAAATTTAAAATTAAATTGATAGAATAAAATGTTTCTTGAATTAAATAAGTTACAATGCCTGCTTCCTTGATATTCAGCAGTAAAGCATTCGCTTTATCAAAGAGTAGATGCCCTTTCGTAAAAACCATACTTAGACGAACCATTAAAATTCTATCCTCTAGAGTAAGTATTAAAGGATCTCCATCGGAATTTATGTATTTTTCAAAAGTATTGGCCAAAATTAATCTTGATTTTCCCGTTACTATGTCTCTTTGATTAGCTGCTTCTTCTAAACAAGATTCTCTTGTATCACATAGTTCAGATTGTGTATAAATGTATTTGTCAATTGTATTATTTGAATTTGAATAAATATTGATTAATTCTGGATAAATACCAATTTTAATACCAGACTCAATGATATCATTGACATTCTCCAAATTACCTGTGTAACGGTTTTCACTTAACGACTTAATTAAGTCGCTTTGAAATGCCACTGATATAATGAGAGAATGCAAAACATATGTAAAGAATATACACCGCAATACTGCACAACGTGGATGATTTTCAACAGATACACCTAATAAACACGAGAAGAATTTTAAAATGGAATCGGAAAAGTCCTGAAAATAAGTAGATTCTGATGTATATTTTGATAAAAAGTAAGTTATTATCGACGTTACCCCAAAAGCGGTAAACATAAAAATCACGATCATGTTGCTGTAGACCCGTGCGATATTTTTCCATCGACTCAATAATTTAGGTGCTGGAACAACCCAAACTATTGGGTCGTCTAAGTATGGATAAGACGTATCAAAATTCATTGACTCGTTTGCTTTAACTACAAAGAAGCCTATTCCTAAATCGGCGTCATTATTTTGTATACTTCCGTATGCATCTGTAAAAGTTCCATTTTTCAACTTAATTCCCCATCTGGTATATTCGTGATTAATGTACGTAATTTTAAAACCAAGTCTTTCCTGTAAGATGTTTAATAATGTAACTTCGATTCCATGATTGAGTTCGCAACTTCTGCATGCTACAAATGGAGGAAACTGCATTGCCAAAACTTTTAATGGAAAATTATTCCAATGTTTCGGTTTTTTATTTGGAAATAAAGTGATGTTATCCAATAATTCTCCATTTCTGCACTTTGTTAACAGTTTGAACTGTGGTTTTACATTTTTTTTTAAATTCTTGTATGGAAAATAAGTGTACACGTTAACTTCCGTTATATTTCTGATCAATACCACAACATTAAAAATTAGGTATTTCAAGAGAGTTTCCAATAGTAGATTATATCGTCCTTCGTAGATAATTATAATTTTAACTTTTGGATTCCAACTTTTTCGGACGATTAATTGTTTAATTATTTTTTCACAATTAGCTTCTGTTATTGAAAGTATGTAATGGTCGTCCTTCACCACTTGCGGGGATAAATCTGTTTGAAATAGATTGATTACAGTTATCAACTTGAAATGTTGCATTACACTCTCTAGTTGTTCATTCTCGTCGATAATAGTTACAGTAGCTTGTAAATCAAAGTATAAGGAGTAAATAGTTTTTGTACATTGCTGAACATTCTGTAATTGAAAATTTAAATAACTGATATTTAATTGAGAATTAATATGTTTAATATTAATTATATAAAGAAACAATTCAAGTAGACGCATTTTTTAATTTGTATCTACCTACATAGAACACATTTTAATTTATATCGGGTACTACTTCTAACATTATTTGATTGCAGTGTTCCATGATTTATAAAGTTAATATTTGTTTATACACATATAATTTGTGAATGATTGAGAACATATTATGTTTTAATATAATACGATAAAAAAAATTAGATTGTTGGTATAGGTAAGTATATTTATAATATAAAAATGAAACATTTAGTTAGTTAATATAGGTTATACAATACAAACATAAATTAATAATATACTACTAGAGTGACAAAATAAAATTGACAACTCTAATTTAGGTATTTATAATTTATGTTAAAAAGTTCCCATACATTATAACATATTGAATTTAGTACGTATGTATTTGATATACTCTATTTCTCGAAGAATTTCTTCAACCACAAAATATTCTTCGGGGTCACTTCAAATTTACCGGTGATCAACAAAGGAGCTAAAGGCCGGTACCTTCGCAACGACATCCATGGAGAGCCACAAAATTAGTTCCCGTTTCTGATAGAAACAAAATTGTGACAAATCGTAACATTTACCTTGTACTCGTATGTGGAATGGTTCATTTACAAAATTACAAAACTGTTGTAGTAGTAAACCAATGAGATAGCTGCACTTTTAAAATTCTAATATATGAATTAAAACAATTCGAGAAATCAATATTTATTTAAGCTTTCGAAAGCGTATGCTTTCTTTTCAAAAACATCTATCTACTATTACTATCTAAATATTTAATTTAGATAATTATTTTTGAAAATGAAAGCATACGCTTTCGAAAGCTTAAATAAATATTGATTTCTCGAATTGTTTAATTAACTTGTTTTAATTTTATTAATAGCTTTATTCGATTCATAGATTTAATCGATATTTGAATCCCCGACTTTAATTACTAATATTATGTAATTCTTCTTTGATTTAATTACAATGTAGTACCTAATCAATGTAGTAAAAGTTGACATATTTTATTGATATGTGGCAATTAAGTTTTTGTTAAGTTGAAAGTTAATAATGTAAGAAGATAGATCTTTCGTCCATTGCATTGAACTTTATTGCCAGAAGCCATAAATTTTTTACTTGTCAACAGGCTTGTGATTGCTAATTTTGCAATATAGTGACCTAGTTTACACCGAGAATTTAGGTAAAGACCTATACCTTATATTCGCCTCAAATAATTTAATTGGCATGATGTAAACCCTTCGTATCCCATATTCTAGTCAGATGAGGTCGACCATTTTTACCCTATCTAAGATTAGCGATCTATCCGAATGCATGAAAACGGTGTAAAATATATTCTCTAATATTTTGATAATAATATGTATAACTTGTGATGCAAATTTTTGGCTATGTTGCGACTCATCCTGTAAACAACATTACTTGAGGATCCAGAATCTTCCTTCCCTTCTACGACATTTACTTTTCCACTAAATAATTCAGAACCATAGGAAAACCCACTGACTCCGGAAAGCACCCATTACTTATAGCCCCAATTATGGGGTTTCTTGGGATTGTACGTCTTGTAAGAAATTTTACCCTTGAAATGTACGATTTGTTCATAGCAGGACAAAATTCCCTCCACACCGACTGAATATGGTCAATGACGGGTTGAATCATTTAAATTTTATTTCTAGATTATTGTTGAAATGCAGATACTTTTTTATTTTATGAAAGCAGTTGACTGGCATAACATCAGCAACTTGGGTAATTCGTGTGTCCATGGACCAGTACTGTCTTATACCCGTCAACTTTATTATCGACATCCACAACAAAATTCCAATGAATTTTTATATTTCGTTAGCTGTTGTATGAAATGGACGGTTTGGATTCGTTTGGACAGCATACAGTATTGTCATATTTACTATCATTTGGAAAAATTCATCAGTGAAAAACAGTTGAAACACTGAATAAGCGTCACACGTTCGAAAATTCCATCTGGTTAATCAATGTTACCACAAAACTGAACATTGTTGTTTTCTGTGAAAGTCTCTTTATTCGTCCAAAGTAGTTTTTTGCCTTTAGAGATTGTAAAAGATGTGACATTCGCGAAATTGCTTAATAGAAGTTCATCTTCTGAATCAAAATCGTCGGAACTTCGGTAGTTAGCCACAATTTCGTTGAATTCTGAAATATCATCATCGTCTGCTAAAACAGAATCCTCACAATCACTTGGAATATCTCTTACTCGGTAGACATCCTTTTTCTTCCCATAAAATGATTTGGTACTGATGGGTTTAGCGTTTTCATCCATTTTATATATTTTATATTGTAATAAAAGTCGTTTATTTATTTCACTTTGATTGACCGAAATATCGTAAAAAGCTTGCATATTGACAAAATATTTATTTATTTATTTACACAATGTACAAATCAAGAGCTAATTAGAATTAAATGGTATAGTACAGTTATTACAATTATGTACACTTAGGGCCGATTTATTCACCTCTCGTTAATCTTTTAAGTAACTAAAGTTATCTATAAGCTTACAATGGACGTCTGCTATTTGACGAATCAAACGGCCTTAGGGCCGAAATATTCACCTCTCGTTAATCTTATCAGTAACTAAAGTTACCTATAAACCTACCACGTGACATTGATTCGTCAAATAGCAGACGTCCATTGTAAGTTTATAGATAACTTTAGTTACTTAAAACATTAACGAGAGGTGAATAAATCGGCCCTAAGTTGTTCATTAATTTAAATTAACAATATAAACACTAATGCAATATAGTGTCATTTATATCACCAATATTTATTTTCACGAATGGTTTATAACATTAACATCTTCCGGAGATGACTGACTTCGCTTATCGGAGTCCACGAATTTATATCTAACATGAGTTTCGAAAAACCTTCTCTAATATTTGAAGAATCTTCTAGAATATTCCGATGCTGCAATATCTCCGCTTATCTCGTATGAATCATTCGACTACTCATCAACGTTATCGAACATCTACCGAACATTTTCGAACATTGACTTTATTACGTTTGTTACAATATTTTGAGAAGCTATGTCCGGTGTTCCCATATAGGTACATATACTCGTATCGTCAATATATAAAAGCAAATAAATGTGAAAAAACACAAAACAAGGCATACATACCTTTACTAAGTTGTAATGGAGCTACTGAAATTTCTTGAATTAAAAATTAGGCTTTACATATAACAAACACTTAAGTAAAGGCGTTAAAAATCATAACTTCAAAAATGCATAACATCACCAGTTTATTAAATTAAATATCGATATTATGTTATGTGCTCCTATCTATTGATAAACTGTCTAACTAGAAGAAGGTGGTTCTTTATACACATAGCATTTTAAAAGTTATTTCACACTTTTAACGAAGCACAACTTTCAATATTAATATGGAAATTAAATTTCATACTTAAATATGAAAATACTAGTTTTTTTCTACTAGTAGTAGAGGGGCTATGAGGTTTCTATTTCAATTTCTTATAGGAATTAACATTGTGAGATTTTGCTTAAATTTACTTCCGGTTTGCTAACGTCACAGCATATAATGTCGATGTGTGTGTGTGATTTGGCATTGTCTCTTATTAATTGTTTGACCACGTGCTTACCAGGGCGTTAGGCCTTATTGTGCACGGGGTGCGGCTTACCATTGTTCATGCTAATTAAAAAGAACATTAGATCACCCCATCCCCCACAATATTTAAGATATTTACAATAAAATAATTGTATAAAATTGTATAATATTACACAATAGTATACACAGCTCATTATACTGTCAATAAAAAATTTAAAAAAATGTGTATTTATTTCTTTCGATTTACAAAAACGTACATTTAAGTTTTAATTTAATAACCACGAGTATTAACCTTGATTGATTAAATTAAATAAACTAATTTTCAGGGAATCCTGAACAGGTTAATTAGCTCATATACAAACAGTTGTAGTAGAATTAATAGTAATTTCACCTTACAAAAAATATTTAATTACATAAGTATTGATTGTGATTGAGTCAACATAGCGAAATTTAACTTTTATAGAAATGTCTTCAGCAATAAAAGTGTGCAAACTGCTTTACGAACTGAAGAAATAATAAGAGACACTAATATAATCCAATCAACTAGTAGTTCAGTAGGTATGCAAAAATGGATAGATTATAGTTAAAAAAATATTCGAATGCTTCATAAAGATTTTAAGTAAATTCCGGTAATCAACCATAATGTTAACGGATACGACGCACACTTTCTAGTTTTGATTACAGCTGTCATGTGTGATGGACTCCTATAGTCAGCTGTGATGTGACTATGATCTTTTACCTTCTGATCATTTTTCGTTAAATTGTATAGGTTGCATTGCCTAGTAAAACGGTTCAACATTCTTCGCAAATTGTTCAAGTTCTTTTACAAACCATTTGCCACAATCTTTACAGCGATAGCTTCGATAACGTACCCCAAGCTGGAATGACCACTTCGGAAAATAAAATTCGGACTGTCAGAGGTTTAGTGCTCTTTTGTTGCCAATTTGTTGCCGCATTTCCGATTTTATTGCTCCACCCGTTTCGCCGGAATCGGTGGCGCTGCCAGCTTGAGATCAAGCTAACAAAATTACGTTGGTAATTATTGAACAGAGTGTTGGAAAAATATTTCGTAAATACCATAATTTCTTGTGATTTTGTTGCTCTTGAATCGTGAAAATCGCGTCACCTAATCATCAACCCTTACTTTAACCCCCCCCCCACCAAATACCATCAAAGCACCAGAGATAACAGGTAAATCGTATGGTCCTTTCAAGTTGAAACAGGCGATTTCTGCTCTCCGACACACTTTCTCGAAATATGTCTTACGCGAGATGTTATCATCGCACCCCTACCCTAAAAAACCTACCTCCATGCCTCTTCGGTGCAAAAAAGAACAGCTAGACTGGTGAGGGTCTTTAAATCATAGGTCGCGAATAACCCGAATTGAAAGCTTCCGAATTTTGACCAGAGCACTCCCCGAATTTGTTTTTCCACGAATTTGCATGAATAGACATCCCAAATTTGTTGCTACGCGATTTAGACATTAACGGCCCTCCCAAAATTTGTTGCTCCACGAATTTTCATAAATAAACCTCCACGAATTTTCATGAATAAACCACCCCGAATTTGTTCCTACGTGATTCCGGCCTGAACACCCCTCTCTGAATTTGTTGCTAAGCGATTTTGATCAGAGCAACCCTCCCTAATTTGTTGCTACGCGATTTCGATCAGAGCACTCCTCCCTGAATTTGTTGCTCCACAAATTTGCAAGAATGAACATCCCGAATTTGTTGCTACGTGATTCCAGCCTGAACACCCTTCCCTGAATTTGTTGCTACGCGATTTCGACCAAAATACTCTCCCTGAATTTGTTGCTCTACGAATTTGTATGAATAAACATTCCGAATTTGTTGCTTCGTGATTCCGACCTAACACCCCTCCCAAAATTTGTTGCTTCGCGGCCTGAATACCTCTTCCTGATTTTTTTGCTACGGGATTCCGACCTGAACACCTCTCTCTAAATTTTCTCCAATAGAAACCTGCATTGCATTTTTTTCTATTATTGCATATGGAATTTCAAGGTGTTCCACATATGTTCATACAAAATGTCATGTTTCATTTTGAATTAGCATCTTTAGGTATAAATAATTTTTTTAAAACAGGGATTAATTTAAAAACATTCAATTAGATAAATTTTGTTTTAAGCATGTGAGATTTTTCTTTAAAATGAAAATCCATGGTGATGAATAATTCGGTTTCATATTTTTAATAATATAATTAAGTAAAGTTAGAAAGCACAGCTAAGGAAATTTTGAGTTGAGTTTTCAATAATTATGAATATGAAAGATGTTTTTGGTCCAAGATCTTCGAATGAAAAGACAAATGCCAATATTTATCAATGAAGTCGATGACTATTCAATCAGTTTTTAATTTTTTTAAAAAATAAAGTGTTTTTAAATCAACGAAAGTGATTGCAAATTGCAATACGGCGAATTTGCATTCCCACCACAATAAGTGGGAGAATTTAAAAGTTTTCAAAGTCACAAAAACCAAGGAGGGAGAAAAATTGGTAAAATAATTAATTCTGGGCAAGGCCGTCATTTCGTCAAGTTCGAAAATTTAGAGCCCAGAGTCAAAAATTTTAATAAATTAAATTTTAATTGTAATTGATAAATACAATTAAAATATTTAACTTACCTGGAGATTACAAATTCAGAGTAAGAGTGCTTGTGCCAATAATTATTAACAGAAAGGAAGAATCAAAATTTATTCACGACCAACAGTATTACCAAGTAGAAGAACCAAGAAACGCAGAGTTTCGACGATAGCTTCCTACAGAAATGATGAAAACAAACAAAGGGTGAGAACATTTAAAAGTGCACGACGATTAATTTTTCGTAAAGTAAAACCACGATAAAATTGATTTATAAAAAATTTGTATTTATTGCCATCAAAATTGCAACTTTGTCTAGGTGGTTGAAAGAATTACTAAAATTCAAATAAGACCAAAATTGCAATAAGACGGAATTGATTTATTTGGTAAACCGATGTAATACGGATGATGATCAAAAACATCGAAATTTAAAATTTAAATGCTACATGAAATTTATTTAGCTGTGTATTTGTAAAATTAAATTTTGTTTAACTTTTCGATTAAATTATAAATTTTTAAATTGACCAAATTTTGCTATAATTACAATAAGTTAAAGGAGTCTCAAGCTCGTAACAAAAGGGATGGATGTTCAAAAAAAAAGTAATTAATTAGGTTTTCTTAAATTTAAAAACTATTTTACGCTTTTGGACATCGCAATATGTACAGTACATATTATCACAGATTAAATATACTACAGATAGTTCGCGCTTATGGAAGAAAGAGTGTCCCTTTTCGGGTATTTGGAAACCAATTTTCTTAGTATGGAAGCCATTCACTTTATATTATAGAGGCGCTGGCTGTTCGTGTTTATTCGTGGTTACGTTATCATTTCTCTTCTAGCCGCGGTTAGTGTACGATCGTGCTGCTAGGCATTCATTAGATAAAATTGCTAATGTAGCGATAGACCGTGAGTATGGTCGGTTACTTACGGAGTTTTCCTGCTGGTACCCCACCAGAAATATATTACAAGGATAGGCAGCCCTCTAGAAATCAGAAAAATACATTGCGCGAGCTATCTGTAGTATATTTAATCTGTGATATTATGTTCCACATAGAAGACTATGTGGTAAAATTCCATTAAAATTTATAGCAATTAAATGTAGCATTTATTACTACAAAATTCAGGGAGGGGTGTTCTGATCGAAATCGCGTAACAAAAAATTCAGGGAGGAGTGTTCAGGTCGGAATTGAGTAGAAATAAATTCAGGTGGTGGTTTAGCAGCTCGTATACCCCTGGTCTATCTTTAGGGACTGTTTTATCGGCTGTTTTTGAACATCTATTTTTAAGTGAACTATGGTTACCAAAACTCAACGAGTGACTGCAACGACTGTAAGGGCAGCTACGTAGGGGAGACAAGTAGATCAATCTCAACAAGAATTAAAGAACACACAAGAGCATGGCTGAACCAAAGGCCGGAATCATCAAATTTTGCTAAACGCACCTATTGGTTAACGGACATTCATTCAGTAGTACCTAACGATAAAGACTCAAAAGTTTTACACTTGGGAGATAAGAATAGAAAAAACTGGAAATGATAGAAATACATAAAAATCTAAAACGACCAGAAGAGAAAACCGTCATCAACGAGTGTATCACCGAAATGTATTCGCCCCTATTGAAGCTGTTCGATACGGGATGATTATTCGCATACGTATAAGCGGAACTGATAAAGACAAAGACATCAATAGGTCTGTACACATTTTAATTTTAATTTGTAAGGTTAAAATTGTAAGAAACCTATTTTAATTGTAAACATGGTGGACTTTCCACCGAAACTATAGTTAATAAATATTATAAACAAGTGGGAAGATTATTTACGTTTTACTTTATTGATATAATGAAGTACCACTACATTTCTGCGGAAACCATTAAAGATATTAATGTGTTAACAATTCATCTTCTTTTTTCTTTTCTTAATAACTAATGTGTAACCGGGTAAGATTTGTGTAAAATTTATCAGCAAAGGTAGTAGAGCCAAGAATGCAACATGGAAATCTACAATCATAGCTCTAGCCTGGATGTTTTATACTTCCCTGCTGACTAAGAAGTTATCCTTATGTATATTCTATAATTCTTCTACTGTATATAATAAATAAAATTTAAACCTTCTGTGTAATAGTTTATTTTTCTACAATATGTGAATACAAAGGCTATGCCAACCACCTAAACCAGTTATTAATTTTTTATTGCATGGATTTTCTATATTTATAACTACTAATTCTACAACCACTACATTATTAAAAGTCACATTAATCATATTTTAAAGAATGGAATGATTTAAATTTACGACATATTTCAACAACAAACACAGTAATAGCAAATACCCATCCAACTAAAAGTATCAGGAAACACCCCAATAAATCTTCAAAATGCAAGGACTTTGACACGGCAATTTTTTGAACTGTGTTAATTCTTCTTTCACTGCTATAAAATACGGAATCAATCATATAATAAATAAATCCCGATTCCCTTATATTCAGTAACAATTTGTTTATTTTATTAAATACGGGATGCCCTTTGGTGAAAACCATGCAAACATACAACACCTTCATTGGTATATTTAATTCATTTATTAGTGGTACTCCTTCGGAATCCAAATAATTTGCAGTAACATTTCTTAATATCATTCGAGATTTGGTGGTTGCAAAATTACCTCGAAATGCAGTTAAATTTATGCAATAATTATTATATATAAAACATTCTTGAAGGTTTTTCTTAAAATAAATGTCTCTTGGATCGTCCGAATCTTCAAATAAATCTCGAAGATCCTGGTACGTTCCAATTTCCATACCAGAAGCCATTATTTCATCTAGAGTCTTAATGGCTTTGGTATAGCGATTGTGTGTTAAAGCAGTCGTCAGTTGGCTTTGAAAGGCCACCGATATGATTAAAGAAAATAAGAAAAAACTTAAAAATATGTATCGAATGACCGTTGTTCTCGGTGTTTTGTAAACAGAAAAATTTAACAAACACGAATAAAATGTAAATAAGCAATTTATAAGAAATTTGAATTGATCTAGTTCTTCGCCAATTCTTGAAAATGTTCGTACTAATGCAGAAGTTAATAATAAAATAAAAAATAATGCTAGAATAGTGCTGTAATCGAAAACGTTAGCTATATTGATCCATCTGCTTAATATCTTTGGAGCTGGAACTAACCAAACAACCGCATCCTCAATGTATGGAAATGTCATATCGAAATGTCTCTTCTCTTCTGTATTAACTACAAAGAATCCAATTCCGATATCAGCGTCGTTTGTTTGTAACTTCCCATAAATTTCGTTAAACGAACCATTTTCTTGCAGGAAGCCCCAGTGGTTATAGATATTTGAATCAAAAGTAATTCTAAATCCCAAAATATTTTGTATGAGTGATAAAATATTGATTTCTATTCCACCCTTAGAGCCGTCATAGTTGTGGACCACATATGCGGGAAATCTCATTGTAGATATTTTTAAGGTAATATTATTAAAGTCGATAACGTCCTTGCTTGGAAACAAATCGGTTTGGTTGATTAATTTTCCTTCCATACACTGATTTACAAGTACTAAACTTTTTACTGTGTTATATTTGGTATAAGCATGATAAGAAAGTATGTTAATTTCATTTTTACCTTCTATAAGTACCACAACGTTAAAAATAAAAGCTTTCAGTAGGATACCAGATAAAATTGCGGTATTTCCTTCATAAACAATCATGAATTTGGCTCTTGGATTCCAGGTGTGTTTAATCAGGAGAAAATTAACAATTTTGTTGGCATTGCTTTCGTTAATCGATAGAATGTAAGTTTCGTCTTTCACCACAAGTAAAGGTATTGTAACTGAATACATTTGAACAACAGTAGAGTTTTTTAAATTTTTGTAAAGATTGAAAAATTTATTTGTAGAATCTACGACAGTTGTTGATTCTTTATCGAAATATAAGTCGTAAATTGTTTTCATGCATGGTAAAAGATTGTTTTCATCTTCTTCGATAATTAATTTTGCATATAAAGATAATATAATTGAAAAGAACATACAACTAGTTAATTTTTTAAAAAACATCATTTTTGCAGGTATGCAACGAAAACCTACCGATTGACTCAGTAAAATACAAAATTGTATATTTTTGCTGATTTCATTTTGTATTAAAATATATTTATTTATTTATTCCATTTATTACATAATAATTATGGCTTAATAAAATTCACAAATAATTGAAAGGCTTTTGACATGTAATTTGTTGTTTCATGCATTAAGGAGTAATTTAATACTTATAATGTTTAATAATAATAATAATTAAATGTCATTTGGTAAATTTCTTTAATAATATTATCTTTTAATATCCACAATAATTACTTAATAGAGATGATTAAGTACATATTGAAACAGAGGGGGAGTGGTATAATGTCAATCACCGTGATTTTGGGAAAACGGCTTTTGAAACTTAAAAGACAAATTGGATCTGCGCCTTCTTATGATCGGGATAATCCTTATTTAAATAAATCATAACTTTCAGGTGTTTCTGAGTTATAGCAACGCAGAACTGAAATGGTTGCTTTTTTAGTATTTCCAATTTATAATTGGGATATAAGAATTTAATTTATATTGAACAGAATCTGGATTGGAGTTGGACAAAACTATTTTGCTCTTGTTGGTCATGTGCATCTTGGAGTTTGGCTTTGGTGGACAGAATTTCCACCAACATCAATTCGATTGCCTGCCATTTATCCTCGCCTTCCAGCATCAGCTTCATTGTGTTGGGTGGAGTCAGGTTTTTCCTCAACTGCGTTTGAACGGCTTGTCTCTAACCGATCCATTTGATGCAGCGAAAGATGATGTGTTCTGCATCATTCACTGTCCCACAGAAGTGGCAGTTGGGAGAATTCGCACTCTTGAAGCAATGCAGGTAGCCTCTAAAGCATTCATGTCCGCTCAGAGCCTGGGTGGTTTCGTAATCAGGCGGTGTGTCCATCTAATTTATGGAACGCCGCCCATGAGCTTTGCCATGGATGTTGTTCTTTGCGGATGCTTTCAATTCAGCTTCGCTAACGGGTGGGACATCTCCGTCCACGGGCCTGGTGATGAAGGTCATCTCCGATTGTACTGGGAAAAGAATTTCGACGATCGTCCTGAGGCGGGCCTCAGTCAAGTCCGAGATGGATGGTCTGCCCTGCTTCTTGGTTATCATCTGATATGCCTTTCCCCAGACGGGGAAGTTTCCGCCATTGTTCTTTCTGGATATTTCCTTTGCTCTACTCTTCGTACTGGTCTAACAAGTGATTCCCTGTGTTTCCACAGAGTCGTCTTGTGCAAACGTAGGTAGTGTTTTCTGGCGCTTACACAGCGCCTCCTTGCTGAGGTCACTTCCTCTGTCCACGAGTAGACCCCCTTTCTCATGGTGGGACCTTTTTCGGCATTACGGCATCACACAATTTGCTGAGGAATTCCCCCTGACCTATGCCCCTACTGACGTCCTGCAGGTCTGGACTTTACAGGTATACTTTAAAGCTGAACCTGTTTAATCTTCGCCAGTTGCAGCCCGTTGGGGAGTTGGTCTGTCTGTCGATAGAGGAAGGCCAATCTTGAAAGAGATGTAACGGTGGTTGCTGACCGTTTCCTCATCTAACACTGTCCAGATTTTCACTTCATTTTCCAGCTCTGACGACATCGTCGTGATGTCCATTATGGACGCGTGCTCATACCTCTCAAACGTTGGAATGTTCCCGTGCATACACTCTAGTAGAATGCATAGCTCATAGGTGGAACTTAGCCCTTAGATCACAACAGTGTAGTCGGCGCGACTGAGCTTTCAACAGCGGTCTCCCGCTCCATATCTGGAACATTTAAGCCTTATACCATACTGTTGGTTATATTCGATAGGAAATATAATATTCTGTTGAATCTAGTGGAAACTTACGACTATGACATATGTCTATTTTCGGATGGATCCAAATATAATGTTGGCTCAAGAGTAGAAATCTTTTCTGCCGAACTTGTCCTAAACATGAGCATGGCACACTTCAATTATCCGAACTAAGCTAATACAGCTGCCGGAATGCAGTCCGAAATAAATGTATTTGCCGCAAAAACATTCAGATATCTAATGACAACAGAGCGGCAGTTGTGGCACTCAAGAGTCACAAGGTTATTTCTGGTTTGGTGCTAGAATGCATTCGAACGCTGAATGAGATCAAATTCAAATACCCTTTCCCTTTCGTGGGTGAAGGGGTAAAATGTGGAAGAACTGGCGAGAAACGGCTCAAATAGTCTTTCGTGCGGCCCGGAGCCGCAACATCTGTCAAAACTGTCGATATAGCCTTCAATTATCTCAACCCACTGGGATTTGTAAGTGTCGGGGATGCAATAGAGCAGACAAAACAGCTGAGCATGCGCTTTGTCATCCTAGGGGACTACTGCCTTAACATGACCAGAATCAGTAACACTTCGCCTACCAAAATACTGGAGTCCATCCTGCAATTAGGATGGCTTGAGGAATGACAGGACGAGAGGCTGTATTCGAGGCAGTACACTAGGTCCGGTTTAGTAGCTGTTGTTTCTGCGTTTTCACTAGAAACAGCTGGCGACTGCTCTTGCAGTATTATTGTGGTAGCACTGTTTATAAAACAAGAGAGAATTTGGTTTGTTCATAAAATAAAGTGAGTTCTGATTTAAAGTATATATTTACGAGTATTAAATGTTTTATTGGGTACATATTAAAAATATGGTAAACTGTGTATAAACATATTTGTGTGCTTACAAAATTTGTATAATTTATACGTTTGCGCCGATAGTTAACAATGTGCAAAACCCAATTTTGGGTAAATAAAATATTATGTTAAACTTACATATACAAAATAAGCATGATGATCGAATGCTTATGCTAGTAATCTTACAAATTACAATGCAATTATTTTAGTAACAATTTAGACGGATTTAAAAATGTAGGAATTAGCCATAAATAAATAATTTAAACGTTCCTATATTTAAAAACTTTCGTATAAAATTTTAAAATTTGCCAATTTTTTAAAAATTGTTAAAATATTAAATATTAATTTATAGCCAAAAACTACACAATGAAAATTTTTGGAACCACAAAATTTGGTGTATTTCACTTTTTAGTATTGTGAACTAATGCTTTTAAATTTAGTGCGTATTATTGGAAAATAAGAGAATCGGAAACCGTTTAATCCTAGTCTAAATTTATATATTAACAGGAGCGGTCACCAAACACTAAACTAAGCAAGGCTGATTACATTAAAAATACTTTTATTACAAAAATTCGCTTAATTGATATTTTGATGACCGCTTAAACTGGGCTTAACGGATTTAATTAATCTTATTTTTTATATAGCAAGCTCTACAATAATTCCATAACCGGCAAATTAATATTGTATCTAATAATTTTAAGTGGAAGAAAACATCAACTTTATAAAAAATTGAGCCAATCTACAAAAAGTAAAATATCAATTTAAGTATTCATTGCTTGGTACGAGAATATACAGATAAATTTTACATTATTTTATTTTTCGATATATTTTAACTAGAATATAAGATTAAAATAAGCCAATCCAAGTAATTGCGTAAGTTTAATTATTGCTCAACGACTAATAAAAATCTGTTAACAGCAATATCCAATTGAGTAATTTGTGTTTTATGTCGATAATTTTCAGAATGCTATAAAAACAGAAATAATCGCTAGCATTTTGTAAGTAGTTTTAATTTTAGTAGCATTCTGAATTATCTAAATGACAAAAGCAAGAATTAATCAAGGCTGGATAATGTTCTTCAATTAAAAATTTTAAGTGCACATCTAATTTCGTATAGTTTCTTTGAAAAAGCAATAAAATTGATTATTTACAATACATAAAAAGTAGGAAAATTTCAATTTTACAGCTACATAACTTAATACTTTTGAGCATATTACAATTTTTATACATTATATTTTTTTAAATAATACAAAACCAATAATAAAATTCATCGTTACTTTCACTTAAGCTTCAAAGTTTACTAGGTAAACTGAGAAATTGTTATGCAATTGTAAACAAGGCACTGCGTAAGGCGTTTACAAGACACAAATGCGTTTACATCGACTTGTCCCCAAATGATAGTAGATTAAGTTATCCTATGAGTAAAAAAATAATTATAAAAATCACCTTATATAAACTGAAATACACCAAAGTTTTTCAAAATTTAAAATTTTACATTATAACTTTTATATCAACCCAGTCTATAAGCTTATGACCACGTAATGGTCACTCTATTATACATAATAAATTAAAGCATTGTGTATACGTTGTTCGCAGGAATACAACCATCGGTGAAATTGACTTTAACATTTGGACTTGCTTGTAGGACTTAAAGGTGATTCCTGCAAACAAATCAGTTTACGTCGCAAAATATTGTCTTTAATTTTGTGAGAACTTACCAGATCTAATTCATCTAAAGATTCTAATTTAGCTATCGGTGCCGACTTTTCTTCTTTATCCAATTCCTTAAATAGGGGGTCCGTCCACGTATCTGGTCCTTTGTCAAAGTCAAATGCTTTATTGAAAGATGCAAACCTTAAGGCGAAATGATAGTTTTGTGAATTTTTGGAAGTATTTTATTCAACCTACCTGTATAATGCTTGGGAATGTTGACTTTTCGCCGAAATTGGTTTTGGTTCACTCACAGATCTTTGAAAAATATATTTGGTCTTAAATGTATCTCTAGATAAATTTTCATATTCTGGTACCTAAAACAACATTATATAAGTTTCCGCAGATAATTTAAATAAAATTTTACCTCTTGTCTACTGCTGGTTTCTTTAGTTGTTTTCGATGCTTGTAATAAATTTAAAATTACCCTAACGTCCGTAGCTAAATTTTGTTCTAATGAATGCACTCGTTTTGTAAGTTGATCTAACTTATTATTAATATGTTCAAATTGGTTCCTACTTAATACTAAAATATTTGAATGTGATTCTAAAGTGGAATGTGGTAAAGAGGACTGTGCAAGAAATTTTGCAGATTCTTGTGAAGGTCCACTATTTAAATTATCTATATTATCTAAATTTCCTAAACCTAATGTGTTAGTAATATCAGTTCGCTGTATACTGCAATCGTCTACCACATTTGTAGTTGGTTGTGTTAGGGCGTTTTCCAGTCTTTGAGATAAATCATAAATTTGTTCTTGTGGACTTCTGTCGTGCGTCTGTGCAGTATGCTCTCCTACATAAGGCGGACTTGGACTGTTCGTATAATAGCTCGTACTACTTGATATAGGTATTGATGTTTGTGGTGTTAATCCAGATTGCTGATATGTGGTTGATGAATTATTATCTTGATATACACCTATAGATGATTGGCGTCGTATTGTTCGTATTCGATTGGTTGATGGCGATGCAGAAGTGGCTAAAATAACATAAAATTTCTATTGGTACTTCGAAAACTAAAAAATTAATGTTTTTAAGTTCCGCTTACACTCAGATACTTAAAATTTTTATTTTATTTAGATTTTGATGCACAAAGTTATCAGCAATGCACACATGTATTACAATAATTATAAATAAACACATTCAGCAATATTTGCAAAAGAATATTTTACTAGTGCTATAGCAGCTACCTGTGCAAAGTTTGTGAACATAAAACGAACTTATAAAACTTTAATCATTCCAGTGCCAGTGCAGTGTTTTGTAAAAATGCGATATTTATTTTAGCTAATTAAAGTAAACAGTCATAGTACGTAAACAATCCTGTACCAGAGAGTCCTTAAGGAGGTAGGGCAATATTGGTCAAATATTTATTTGGGTACAATACGTTTACTCTTTTACTGAATTTTATGAACGTTGATATAACAAAACAAATATTATATATAGCTTTGTTGTGCTCTCCCCCTCAAGGTGACTCCCGCAACCTCTTTAAGGCTTTTGATATTAATTTACCACACTGAAACTTATTCATCTCGCCAATCGTTTAGTGATCTAATTTTCTATTAAACATATTGGTACACTAACAAACAAACATCAATGCAGCGCAGAATTTACACCATACGTACATACATTGAACGTGTTCAAGAAGAATGGACTTGTGCAGATTTCTTACAATAATAAAACTATTACAGAAAATTTAGTAAAAGTTTTCTGAAATAGCTTTAACAATATCAATTTTTTGGTCCAATTGCGAAATTTCCTCATAATTGAACATTTTGGCAATGGCACCATAAAAATTGATTAAAAACTCTTGCTTAGGTACATAAAACTTACCTATCAGCGGTTGATGTGAGCTTTTGTGAGGCCTCAGGTCGGGTATGCTTCGTTTGAGATGTGAAAACATGCCTAAACACATTCGTTCGTTTATTTTTTATTTACATCACAGTGTTCAACTGTGATATCAATAAAATATAAAACAATTAATTCAAATCAAACAATGGATTGATCAAAAATGCATTTTAAGAGGCAGGGAATTTGTTACTAGCTATAAGAATGAAACAGCAATTCACAAACCAAAAAAATGTTGTGTACAAAAATATAGAAATTTTCACTTGCAAATGAATTTATTTTTTGTTTGTTTCCTTTTGTTAGTTAAATTAAATTGCTACAATATAAAGAAAATATCTATTACCGGTGATGGAATTCAAAGTGGTTGACCTCCTCTTCTCCTCGAAGTCCAAATTGATTGGTGTTACGTCTTGACCTGCCTTTTCTGTGGTGAATTCCAAAATTCCATGCCCTAGAATGGAATTCAGTTAATATTGCAATTAGAATTTCATATCAAAAATTGAATATCTTACTAAGGAGCTTACCCGTTTCGGACTCATCACTACCCTGCGATTCCTGCCTTCCTCCTATAGATGTTCCTCTGCTGGAATGACCGTTCGATCTAGCGTTAAATCCTCTAAAAAATCTACTCTCTTTATCCTGAGGTGGATTGCGATAATATCGCGCTTTTGGAACAACCCCAACTTGTTCAAGCTATAATTTAAAAAATGACGAAAAACGAACTTTGGGCGTTTGCAATACTCACATCTCTTAAGTTAAAAGTAATTTCTAAATTTGTGATAAAACTGTTATAAAACTCAGGATATAATTCTAGTACGTCTAACAAATCTTCTCTGTGTATTTTATGTAAATCACAATATGTTAATGCCCTAACATTACAATTAGATTTTCCGACTGTGGAATGAATACAAGGATTTTCGCCAAAAATATCAAATTTACCTTAAAGAAAACCTTTAGTGATTTTTTAACAGAAGCTTTAATGTCATTATTACCTAAAATTGCCATAACTATGTCGTCTTTTAAAATTTCTATAGAACCTCTTGATATAAAGTATAAAGACGTCAATACATCGCCACGGTGCACTAAAGTATCTCCTGGGGGAGCATGAGTGGTTTTAAACTTTAAAGTAAGAGCTCTGGAAATAAAGTAATATTTATAGCACATCTTCGCTTCAATTATCTACATATTTACCTCAAACAACCAGGACTTGCTCCATCAAAAACAGAACAATTCTGAAGTAAGTTTCTGTTCAGATGTAAACATATATCAGCTTGAAGGCATTCGGGAAATCCTTTCAACACCGAATTCATGTCTATGCCATTTGTATATGTCCACGCGTGTTGGAAGTATTCTTCCAGTCGTTGCCTAAGTGGATTGGGAATTTGATGAAAGCGAATGAATTCTCGTACTCGTAACATCTGGGTATGATACCGTGCCGTTCCTGAATATAAACGTTGAATAATCGCGGAAACGTTACCGAATATACTGGCATACATGAGAGCTGGAAACAAAATTTGAATAAATATTTTTTTATCAATTATTTCTTATTATTGAAAAAAGTAAAATGCATCTAGCTATTGGACACTAATTTTTTTTTAACTTATTGCTATGATGTATAAATTCAACATTTTTTATTTTGCACATAATGTACAATTTTATAAAGTAACAGGAAAATCTTTGATGAGACATTCTATGCAAAATTTATAGCACCTTCAAGTTAAGAACCTAACATTGTTACAGTTGAAGAGGTCATTAAAACAATCTTATATTGTCTATTGTGCATGTTGACGCATGCATTTTTTAAATTTACAAGTTTATCCTGAAGACTACGAAAGTAGTTACTTTAATTATAAATTAAAGTTCTTAGTTCGACCGGAATAGAATAAATACAGTGAGTGTAAAAAGTATTCGTACACTCCTATGTTGGCAATGCAAAATGAACATTTTTAAGCCGTTTTTTGTCATATAAAAATCGATTTTAGAGCCAAACTTTTTAGACATTTTTTGTTGCAAATTTTATCTTCTTCAATTTTGTTTATATACAATTTTCCATTTTGTCGCATCGTTTTTGACTGACAGCGATTTAAACTAGAATCAGTAAAATACAAAACATTCTGTCATCTATGTATATCTCGGAATCGGTGTGAAAAAATTGAAAAATGTATAGGCATTTTTTCTTGTAAATTTCATTCTCTACAGTTTTATTCATATATTTTGTCGCACCGATTTCGAAATATAGATGACAATATTTTTTGTATTTTATTGAGTCTGGTTTAAGTCGTTGTCAGTCAAAAACTAACTATATAAACTAAATTGAAAGCGATGAAATTTTCATATATAATATCAAAAGAGGGTGAGAATAAATTGTAATAATTTCACATATTTTCGAAAAGTTGTTGCCAGGCAATAGACACGAGAGCCCGAAGGGATCGAGTGGCTATTGCCGAATGGCAACAAATTTGAGAAAATATGTCAAATTATTTTCTAATTTTTCGAACTCTCGTGTGGTATTCGAATTAGACTATTTTTTTTTCCTGTCAATGTCAATATTTTTTTGCGCGCGATCGATCTGAATTTTTTCATATGCCTTCCCACCGATAATTTACAGGGGGTGTGTGCGGGGCGAGGGGGGAGAATTTTTTGCTCAGTTTTTTTATATCTAGCGCCGTTCTCGAGTTATTGCTAATTCAAAACTTTTCATAGTGGGTATCTGCAGGAAGATCGATTTTTTTTGCGTATGATCGATTGGAATTTTTGCATATGCCTTCCTAACGATAATTCACGGGGGGTGTGTGCGGGGCGAGGGGGGCGAATTTTTTGCTCAGTTTTTTTATATCTAGCGCCGTTCTCGAGTTATTGCTTATTCAAAAAATTTCATAGTGGGTATCTGCAGGAAGATCGAATATTTTTGAGCATGATCGATCGGAATTTTTGAATATGCCTTCCTAACGATAATTCACGGGGGGTGTGTGCGGGGCGAGGGGGGAGAATATTTTGCTCAGTTTTTTTATATCTAGCGCCGTTCTCGAGTTATTGCTAATTCAAAAGATTTCATAGTGGGCATCTGCAGGAAGATCGAGTTTTTTCGATTTTGACTTATTTTATTTATAATTGGGGTGGTCAGAACAGGAATGAATCAAGACCATTTGAAAAAAAATTCTGTTATGATCCCTCAAGTTCTACGGAATAAGGTTTGAAATTCATATACAATTTTTATGGACTAGAAATTGAAATAGAAGGGTTGGAGCAGGAGTTAATTTATTCCATAAAAATTTTATATGAATTTCAAACCTTATTCCGTAGGACATCAGAGATTTACCAACAGAATTTTTTTTAAATGGACTTGATTCACTCCTGTTCTGACCACCTCAATTATAAATCTTAATAACTTGACGTAATATGAAAAAATGATGACAGACGTCAAATAAAAAACAAAAGCAGTTACCTCGAATTATTCTCGCTGGAATAATGTAAGTAACATTATTCCCACTTACATAATGATTTGATTGGCACCGTTTGACGGAAATTGAAAGTTACTATTGGTTGTCAAAATGAAAAAAAAATAGTCAATAAAAAATGTCTAAAAAGTTTTACTTAAAAATGTTCATTTTGCATTGCCAACATAGGAGGGTACGAATACTTTTTACATTCACTGTAAGCAGCGTTTTCTAATTTTAAGGTGCACAACTACCGTGAAAAACCTAATTTAAAATTAATTTGATTTAAACTTTTAAACTCTTAAATTAACTAACAATCATAAATTAAAAATTTAATGAGACTTTCATTTCTAAAACTTAATTAAGGTTTGGGAAAGCAGGCGGGTTGCTAAGAGTTGCTAAGAAAGTATAGTACACCATACTTTGTAGTTAATTTATTTTAGTCCTTAATCAGCGATAAGTATTTTAGAGATAATAAGAGAACTCCTTCAGGATCGTATGACCTGAAAGATCGTTTTTCATAAAATCTTAAAATAAAACTTTTAAGAATTCGCTCGCGATAATTTGCAATTTAGGTAAAACGCGCTATCAATTTAGACTTTTAAATTTATTTTACGGTGAAACTGCAGCAGTCAACATCTATAAAAAACAAATTAATGTTCTTTTAAAGTGATATTTCTTTCCGTGTAACACAAAAATACGGGAAGTCTACGGTACGGTTAAGCGAACAGAGTTAAAGTGAAAGATAAATCACCTAAAAATTCTCATTAGTTTCATTCGCTTTTTGGTTTAAAAAAACTTTTATGCAATAAATATTTTTTTGGGTCAGATTTCTACACTATACACAACGTGCAACTAAAATTGAAAATCTACTTACACCCAACTAGCATAACACATATTGTAAAAATTTTTTCAGCATCCGTATTTGGCGCTACATTTCCAAACCCTACGCTCGTTAAAGAAGTAAAAGTAAAATACAATGCGGTTATGTATCTACTTTTAATAGTAGGACCACCGGTGTTATTGGCAGTATATGGTTGTCCAGTTTCTCTTGCTAAAGTATCTAGCCATCCTATATTTGCATGCAGCATAGGTCTTTCAGCATTTCCAATTGCATACCTGTAAGAACACTATACATAACACATTTATTTAACTAAACATATACCTAACTAAAAAAATTTGAAAATGAAAGAAGCAAATTTTGGTGCTACTTTCATTTTCAGATGTGTAAGGTTGCATGCCTGCTTTACTTTGTTATAGCTGCAAATCCTAAATAAGTTTCTCTGAGAACACAGATTAAACACATTACCATTAACAAGACTATCAAAGTAAGTCATATTGCTCTAGACAGTAAGGCACGAAATGAACAAACGGCACACAAACGAGATCTTAAGAAATTAGAAATTCATAGTGTGTTCCTCGAGTTTTCCGATACGCAAAGGCGTTCTAACGTACTTAAAAATTAATTAAAAAGCACATAAATTTTAATAATTACCATATGCAAGCAAGCCAATGAGCAATAAGTGCGAAAGTGGCCATAAGTAATAATAAGACTGCGGCCCCATACTCCGAATACCGATCAATTTTTCTCGCTACCCTCACTAGTCGCAAGAGTCTTGCAGTTTTGAGTAAACCTATTAGCGTTGTAGTCTGAAACAAATAACGGTTATTAAAAAATTAGCTGCTTTATGCAATTTCTACTCTCGTTTGATATTGTTACTGCCTTAAGAAAATTTGTTCTAGGTACGTTTTTGAGAGATAAAAAGTTTCAGTCATTTTAACAATTGCTTTATCCCAGCAGAACTTCTTTTCCTGGAATAGCTAAAAGTTTTAGAAACAGCGATAATTTTAAGACTAACTAAATTCTTAAGAGCTTATATGGAAGCCCATTGGTTTTTCATATTTGAAAACGTACATTTTATAAAAAGCCACATTTATGTTATTTGTCACGTTTACTAAAGCCTTCTATCGTACAGTCACATATAACATATTAGTTCGTGAAAATTCCCTCTTTAACAATTTGAAATTCAATTTTACCAAATATTAAATATGTAGAATGAACACACCACCATACGGAGAAAATCCTATAAATCAACTTGTGACCATGACATCAGAAATAAATGATTATTGAATTCAATAGAGTTACAATGTTCGTTCCTGCCAATTTAAATTATCAAACAATCGTTTCACATGGGTAATAATTTTAGCATACCAAATGTGCTTGCCTAATTTCACAAATAGTTATCTGACCCAATTTGATACCACACAAAACACAAAATATATAAAACTGCTGACATGTCTGGAAACCCTTGAGACATTAAATTGGTGAACATACACTTTACCTAACAAGAAAATACTTTTCTACATTACAGAATTACATCCTACTTGGCTATATTTCATGAAAACCTGTCTATAATAATTTACAATTCTGGAATTATTTTCAAAATGTTAGAAAATCATTTTAACAGGAAAACCTAAAAGTTGGATCTGGAGATGTGACTCAGCGAAAGAGTCGCTATCTGCGGTTTCCAGGTCGACTGAATTTTGTAATAAATACTTGGGGTTGCACAGCTATTGACTGGAAAACTGCTTCTTTTTGAGTAAACAATTTTGATTGAGTAAGTTGGTAATAAACAGTTTTTTTTTTAAGATTTCTGCTTTCCATTGTAATAGAAGAAATTATCCGATGATTTGTGAGGAAGAGTAATTTTTCTTGGAAAATGTGGTTATTTTGTTTTGTCAAAGTAATTTTAGGAGATAATTTCCTAAGATATCATTTATTTTAATACCATTTCATTTTGAACACAAAATAGTAGTTTATTATTTAAAAAATGCATTAACTACGGAGTTTATTTTTAATATCAACCATTGTAAGTATGTTTTCTCAATAAAACAATCGTTAAAATACTAAATATTATAAAATTTATTAGTAGTCCGTAGTATTTATCTATAGAGTTTTAATAACATAGTTAGAACAAATTATTTTAAGTTTTGCTAATTAATTACTTACAGTTATCTGCATTAAAATATAAGCATATGAAGCTATTGCAATACAATGTGAAGCGTTAATTATTTAAAAGCGGTACAACAAAATGTTGATTAATAAGTAATAACTACAACATTTGCACACTACGAAAACATAATAAAAATTAGTAAAGCTACTATGAGCTTATATTATTAGCAAAATAAAACGATTTTACCAGTTGTAATTTAAGACTTGGAAAGTAGTTTTCATCTAATATTTTCGTAGTTGGGAAAGCAACTACAAGTTTTGAGAAAGTTTCGTAATATAATATACCGCATAATATACAACAATGACAATAAAATGAAATATTTACATGTTGACTATACTATCGCAAAGACGATGGTACCTTTTTTTACAATAACAATAGAATATTCAATTTAAATACATTATTATTGTTATTTTATTTTTCCTGTAAATACAATTGATTTTTAAACCGAGTATATTTCAAAGTTGTGAATTTATTGCTAACTGGGAATAATATTTTAAATATAGGTAGATTTTATACCTTTAGGTATGTAAATTATTACACCATAAATTGAGTTTTCTTAAAGTGTTAGCAAAAGTTATTAAAATATCGAGATAATAAAATTTATTTTAGTAAAGTTAATTATGTTCACAAATATTTAAATTACTTTTAGATTTAACCTGTAGCTGACTTTCTTGATTTTTGGTTTATTTTATTCCTTAAACTTAAAAATAGACCAAGCCTTGTGCCGTATTTAGCTACGGACCTGCAAGTCGGAAATCGACTAATCAAAATAGTGAATTTCGTACTTGGTTTATATGTACATATTAAGAAGTATATATTGGTATGTTATTTATCTCGGGTAACGATGCGACGACTAGAAACGTGGGGCCAATGTGTAATTCCACCTAATAATATACAACAATACACAGAATTGACAATAATAATAATTGCAATATATGCTATATGAAGATTATTTTATTTACTATCATAATATAAAATATTACTATTAAAAATCAATGTTAGCGATTAAAATTTATTGCATTAACATAGTAATATTATAATCTTACTTGGCTAGAATAAATTAATGTAGCTAATGATTGTAATTATGATTGTGGCATCTGAGGTAATATAATTATCCCACCTTGTTACTTGCATGAGGGATAATAAATTCCATTGAATATTATGTTCTACATTATGTTTGGCAAAGATTTAACTTAATAATATATTGTTATTGAACTCGTAGTATTAGAATAACTTGATTTATTGCTTCTCTCAAACTATTAAAATTATTTTTATATTTTATTTAAAATTATTTAATTTAATTTGAAATAGTTTTTATCGATATATTTTTGCTATTGTATATGAATACTAGTTTTGTGAGTAAAAGTATTAAATTATTGAGGTGTTAGGTCCATTGTTACATTATTGACACTTATTGCTACCGACTCCACTCTCCCGAATTTTTAGATCTTTATATTCGATAATAGCTATTTCATGGGGTGATTCTCTAAAATTATACACATTTAGCTACCCAGTTGCACCGTTACCGTAACGTTATGACCTATCAAAGCCCTCATTTTATAAATTTACTAACCCAATGACAACCACTGTTAATAACATTGTGCTAACAGCATCTATAATTTTTAGAAAATCACCCTATTAGTGCGCTAATGGACACTGAGATAAAAACAAAAATAGTAGTTTATGACATCAGTTTTAAAAGTAAATCAGCCAATTTCATTCATTTTCAATAAGTTTTCTAGAAAGGCAGACAAATGATTAAAGTTGTTTCACGGTTAATGACATTTTCTTTTCTCTCATTGATATTATACCTAAATTGAGATAATAATTGTATTTTCGGGTTTTCCCTGCCTTTGTATAGTCTAAAAATTATATTATTCATTATTATGTAATACCATTATTACCATAGTAGGTAAACAGTAATCACTAATGCATTCTCGGATGTAGGTAGGTATTTACTAGTTTTATTATATCTACATGAAACTTCCATTAGGTATACTGTTGAAATGACATGTCTTTCATAATTAAATATTTCAAATAATTTTTAAATTACGGATTATTTTCATAAAGAAAATTAAATGAGGAGTTATCGGAATTACCTGGCTTATTTTCGCGTCAGATCTAGAACATTCCAGGTTTGTGAACTTGTGATTTAAAATTTAAATACAAAACTATTGAATATTTGAATTCTTAACCGGCTATGAAATTAAATTCGATGAAATAATTTATAAGTCTAAGTTCCGGTGAATGTTTTTACTTTTGGAAACTTTTAATCTCTTTTTCCAACTTAGATTTAGTTGGAAATGTTCGCTAAAAGCTTTACATCATGAAATAAAACAAAAAATATGCTAGGATATGGCCTTATTTTGACTGGGCATTGTACTTTTGCGACTAATATAATAACAAATAAATCATCCCTCTAATTTCTTCTTTAATGTTGAATTATTAATTCCTATAACAAATATTGCTACAAAGTTAATGCTCAGCATGAATAATTCATGATTGAGTGTTTAAACTTTTAATTGGAAATGAATAATATATTATAACACTTTTAATTATATAATTCTCTGAATTTAAATGTGAAGTTTTGAATGCTGTTTAATTTATAACAAAAATAGGTGTTAGTTAGTCCTACTAGAAACTCTCAATTGAATGCAAAATGTAATCCTTTACAGTATGATTTTGGGATACGCATGTCTGCACAAAAATAGTAACTTATTTGAGTTAGGTGGACTTAGGTCTGCTATTATAGATAAGTCGGTTTTAAGTTAGTCTAAAAATGGATGGATAACCAGAATATATAACTTGACACATAATCCAATTTTAATTTAAATTACATCGAAATTGCGTCGTGATACTTAAAAGGTTTTGGTTGTAAGCTTACCAAAACTTCATAAATATTTATTCCGAAGACGTATTTTAAGTCTTTCGCGAAGTACCTTCCTATCCAAAGAATAGTTACTCTATGCTTCTGCAAAGATTAAATTTGATATAAGATAAGAATGTGAAAGTTAGGTCGTTTCAAATGTTAAAGTAGAAAAGTTAATAAAAGCAATTTTGAAAACTTTATAAAATCATCTAGGCACTTTGTTTTAGTTTAAGGATTTATTCGTTGGCTACTGGGTTTTCCAGATTTACTAACAGTTGAAAACGACGAATTTTTTCTTTCCAGGAATAATGTCTTTAGTTAGATCGGTAGTTGTAACGCTTACTCGAAGTAAAAAAGAAAGAAGAAAAGAATGAAGTTTTTAGGCCAATTTGGAAAAATTGTTTTAGTAAATTTCATTTTAGGCTATTTGAAATAACAGGTTTTGTTGCCATGATGATATTACAATAATAATCACACCTTTTGTATGAGTTTCTTGTAAAAAGAAGGAACAATAAAGCATTTAATACCTCTGTTACTCTTTCAGTGGGATTTACTTGTGGGTGATAGTTTGGCGCAGGTATCAGCATGTTTAGAGAGATCAGCTTTAATGTTAAATAAGAGTTATCCCCGTAGAGTTATTAAGACAGTATATTAATAAATAAAATAGATGTAAATCAATTACTTGGCAGATTTTTGCTTTAACGTTACATATTTTTGTATAAATTCGTACATCTAATGTACATATTAGTCTACGAGTATTAAAATACCAAATTTGTTTGTTAGTTATTTACGTTACAGTTGCAAACATGTATGAAATACTTGCGTACCGTAAAACCGGAATCGCCATCCTCAAGAACCTGTAAATTAATCAAAATTTAAGTAGAAAATTGTAGTTGGTTGAAAAACCTACAACCTCATTGTTACTAATTTAATTAAAATTTATTACTTCAAGAAGCTTTATCAATACAAGCATACAGGAGAGATACAATAAATCAATTAATACTCAAGCGTTACAAAATTGAAGCATTAAAATCTATGTATTGATTTCAAAAATCAAGTCTAATAAGTAGGCACCTAGTACTAAATTATTGTAATGTAAAAATTTTTCCAAAATATATATTGCAAAAACTACATAATAGCGTTGCCAGGCTATTAAGGACATGAAGCTCTAAGTATGGTTTCAAGTCAGTTAGCTTAATAAGTACAAACTGTTATTACGAAGTAGAAGAAAATTTTTTAAGCTTCTTTAACGTTAAGTTAATGTTTAAATATAGATGGGAAACCTTTAATATGCGAATCGACTTGTGATGAAATATAAAAGCAGGCAAGATTGAATTTTAAAATAAATTGAAACTTCTCGTCAAAAAGATTTTATTCAAATTTGAAATATTAATGAATTGGCACTCCGCTTTAATTTGGACCATATTTTAATTACGCAAGAGCAATTACAATTTTAATAAGTTTTACAGATTAATATTTATAAGTTTTATTATTAATATAGATTTTTCTGAAATTCCTGAAATGAAATATCCGTATAATTTTGTAAAATCGCATCCAATTTTTTCTGATTGAAAAGTTATAAAACAGAAACCAAACATTAGGTTTAGGTATTACGATTAGATAGAGTGCAATTAGACCCAATGAGAGCCTAATAATAGGCCAATAAACTGATGGTCTATATCATATATCTCTACTGTATTATAGAAACCAGCCTATGCTATGTGTATACCAAAAAATCCAAAAAATTGAAGTTAACTTATTATAATATTTATTGTAGTGTCCGAAAAAAATCTGCCAAAGCAATTGCCCCCCCCCTCTACTCCATCAAGTACCTAGCAGCAGCAAGTACAAAACAGCATTCCTGACTTAATAATCTGCATTTTTCTGCTGCGTTGAGGAGTATTATAGTATCATGTTTACTTTTCCAAGAATTGACATTAGGTAGAATGTTATTTTATTGTTTTTGCATCTTTACCTCTCATCTGTCAAATATAAAGAAATCCAACTAAAAAACCTTGCCAGAAAAACTACTTTCCAGTAAGATATTCAAGTAAACATTTTATACAAATAAAGTTTCGATTAGAAGCATCGAGGCATCGAATTTTGGTACAAATTATTTCCCGGATTAACTGACGGCTAGTTTACGTACTATTCTAAAACAATAGCAAAAAAATGTTAAATCAAACAGTTAAAAAAGTACATTTTCGGCCGTGTGAGCACTTCAGCAGCAGTTCTTTGATTTCGAATCATACTTGCATATTAAAGGCCAGAATATAATATTTTTTGATACAGGAAAAATTACACTTAACCCCACATTTCTAGTCTTTCATCCCTGTTGTCCTATAACTTTTAAGTTATACAGGGTGTACAATATGAAATAACGAAATATTTCTGGAAAATTCTCACCTAAATAAAAACATATTCATATGAGGGAAAAAACTTAGTATGATCATTACTATCCTATACTAATGCTATTTTTTGGTGCTAATAACATAATTATTATAATAAATTCTGTTTCATAAGCATAAATAATAAACACACCAAAAGAAGATAAAGCAAACTGCTGGCGAAAGCTTATGAAATGATTAGCGTTTAATTCCTTTTTACCTTTTTGCTTTTCTACGCTAACAATGTATACCTTGGCATTTTAAATCACTTCATTTAGATGCAATTTTTTTTTCCACCTATAGGATTGTTTTGTATTATCATAAAATTTTAATATTTGCTATTATGGATAAAAATGTTATAATAATTGTGACTGTGATAAAGCAAACGTGCCTAAGTAATGTCCACAAAACATCTACCTAATGGTAATTAACTGTGTTACACTCTGTGAATTTCAAATTTCAAATTAACTATAAAATATGTTATGGTGCATTTTATTGTTGGTTCAACAAAGTTTTATGCATTAATCTTTTTAAAGCGTGTATTACATTATCAAACTTTGGTTATATTTTCGTTATACTTTGTTGTCAAATGTTTGATGAAAAAATTAAGCTGTATTACATTATCACATTTTCGTTAAACTTCCATCAAACTTTGGTCACACTCAAAGTAGCGCGTGTTATACTTTCGTTCAACTTTTTCGTTCAACTTTGGAATAAACATGCGCAATGCTGCAAAACTTTGCTGTGCGCAATTGCGTGAAGAATTGCTTTAGCTTAACTACAAATTTATCCCCACCCAAAAGTTTTCATCAAACATTGGTTACAAAGTTTAATCAAAATTTGACACAAAAGTTGAACGAAAGTTGAACGGAAAGTTTGATAATGTAATACTAGCTTAAAAATTAATGATAACTCTTTATTTAAAATAACTAGGTACATACTATAAGGTATACCCTGAATTAATTGTATAACTATCTATGTATTAGCATTCAACTTGTTGTAAAAAGCTATTATAAGCAAACGTAGTAAATAAGAAAAATGAATGTGTAAAAGTCAAAAGCTATCATTTGGCAAAATTTATATTTCACACAAAAAATTATTACATGGTTTTAGTTCTGACGTGTTATCAAACGGACTGCGCGTACCACGTGCAGTTTTCTACAAATATTACGTCAACGAAGTTTAGTAAGTGTAATATAAATTTTGTCAACAGATTATTTCATAAGCTACCTCGTCTTTGTCCAAGCCCAACTAGAGGAAAGAAGAAAAATCTTGGATGAAATACTATATTGGGATAAAACACGCCTTGTGTAATTTTTTATGATGTACAAAAAGTATATGAAGACCATACACATAAAAGGGTTTTGCAAACAACCAAGGTAATGATGAAACATTTTATCAGAAATGAAATTAATTTTTAGCAAATATAAAATCCGAACAATAAAATTATACTCAAAATATTTTTAATACTAAATGAAAGTGAAATTAAAAGTGTTTTTGATTTCATCTAAGAGAGTGTTTTTTAATTCTAAACTGTTATCGATTCCGTGTTGAACACGAGTACAATGTTAAAATTTTATCAACCCCTGTACGCGTCAATTAGCAGCTTTCAATGATGTCGCTTTTATTCCAGTCGTTTGTCATATCAGACAAATCCACTATAAAACTCAATACACTGTTAAGACTCTTTTACAATGATAATTGCGGAATCTTGATTAACTTCAAATTGAACTTGGCACATTTAAGTTATTTGAAATTATATTATCTATCCATCAGATGGTTGATAAATAGTTCAATTTTACATGCATTTTGCCTTAACGTAAATCCAATTCAGCATATTACGCTCGAAAGCATTACCACTATTAGAGAAATCATGATTAGATAAGTTGGATAAGTTTAATGTAATAAGTTTGGAAGGAAACAAAAGTGTTATTTAATTGACTTGGTTGTTTGCACGTGTTTCATAAAAAATGTAATAATCCAATTTACCTCACTATTTTGACGTTTTTTACATAAACTACAATATAGTGGTTAAGTAATTAGATACATTCGGATGATTGATGCGACATTGAACATCGATAAACTACCTAACGAGATACAATTTACATACCTCATCGGTATCGCTGCCAAATAGTAGAAGATCAAAGGGAATTGCAGCTACGACGTCTATTAAAAACCACCCTTTCAGGTAATGTATGGCTATCCTTCCCGGATGTGAAACTACCTCGTCATTTCCACTCACGTATGTCGTTCTGAAGTTTATTAAAATGTCGATGATAAATGTCACGTCAACTAGAAGATCAGAAAAAGTTTGTATAGCTTTTTGGTATACCGTATAGTTAAATCGTTACCTATTATGTCTATAAGGACGATGGGGTCATCTACGTAACCATATTTTTTCGATTTTTTGTTGCTATAATCTGGTTCGCTGAGTAAAAACGCTGCCACGTATGGAGTAAAAATTGCGGTATACATAACTAAAACTAATATTAACCAATCCCAAGCGGCTTTAAATGGCGAATAATGAAGTATTGTCCAATTGTGCAGTTTTGGGTTTTGTAATTTATACTCTGGAAGAACATCTGCCCCCAACGATAACACCTGTAAAAAAAAATTACAATTTAGTTTGAAATTTATTAACACAGTTACGATATAGTTTCAGTTTTATTTTTTCAACAATTGCAATATAAAACAGCATTGATATTGGGGTTACCCAGTCGATTTTCGCATTTTTTCTGAAAAATTCCTTTTGTTTAAGCCGTGTTAACTTTCAAAGGCGAGAATTGGTTTTTCTTATTCTTGTTCTTCCGCACAACTACAGGGTTAACCCGATACTTTAAGGCTTCAACCGATCCCTTAGGTAACCGAGAATACCACAAACGTAGCGTTAAGAGTTTTCATGTTACACTACTTATAAAATTTAAATTAAATTCCCTTTATAGACCCGCAGTGTGGTATAAAGCTTAAATCAAATGCTTAGTGACGCCGATTACACTTTTGTGAGCTATTCATTTAGCAATGTTAGCATCCAGTGAAATGCATCAAAATGCTCAAAGAACCCTGAGACCTAGTATAAACTTAGTCAGGACGAAGTTCTAAATTATTAAGAATAAAAATAAATTAACATTATAAAAAAAATATCGATGTGCACCGTGGGGTCCTAGCTGAGAAATTCTGTTTATTACACAATTTGAACACCAAATTTTTGCCAGCAATCACATCAATCCACTGTTATGGTTAGTAAGGTATTAATTAGCCATGGAGCAAATTCATGCAGATGTGATTGTTGTTTAAACTGAACTTGGCTGCAGGAAACTCAGCAGATTTTGTGTAGCAAATCAGACTAACTAAAGTGAGATAATATTATTTTAACGATATAGAATTAAATTACTTTGTAACTCGATTTATATCTTAATTTTAATATCTTTTTGTCAGATATGTTTCTAATTTATTGTTATACTGATAAAATAGTATACTACATAACTAGGAAGTAAACTAGTAAACAATTTATTAACATATTTCAATTAACCTACTAGTGACCAGAAAGGAACTGGATGTTAAAGTTAAGTTAATTACTTAACCAAATAGAAAAGTACATCTGCTCCGAATAAAACATGTTATATTATTATGCAATAATATGTAATACTTAATCTCCTTATTTTAGAAAACACCATTTTTAATAAATTAAAGCTTAAATATTTCATTTTATGCTGCTTTGAGGTAATATTGTCTAATATTTGTCAAGTTTCATAATATATTACAATTTACGGTAGGAACTTGATGACATGAGAATTAATAGGACTCGATAAACGTTTTCAAATATTGTGCAATCTTTAGGTCTGAGCAGAAAGGGTTTAAAATGGTTTCTAGTACACAACGTAAAATATCATGAGGAAATTACCAATCCGTTCCTCACTTTTCCGTTGGTTTACGAATATAATATTATAAAGTTACTGTGATCAAATAACATTTATAGAAAAATATAATAATGTTCAACGTACAAAGTCTCCTATATTAATCCCAGTAATATTATTACTATATTATATTTTTATTATTCAAAAAGAAAATTTAATATTTCCTTTCATAAATGCAATTATTTCCGAAATGTGTATATATGAAACATTTTTATACTTGTATGTTGTTATGGAAATTGTAGGTTGTAACTTTTTAAGTATCATAATTAAATTAAACTTGTCTGAAAGTAGCAATGCAACAAAGAGTGTCGTGAAATAGAGAAAAATTCTTAATTTCAATTTAAAATTCGCAAAGCACTTACTTTCGACACGCCGCGCCGTCTATCAAAACTCTTAATATCCAACATCAGCGACATAAATTATTAACAAAAGATTAAATTAAATTTAAATAAATTAAATTTATAGGCGCCGCGCCGTAATGAAAATTTAATTATCTAAATGCTTCGCACAAGATTATCATTGGACAGCTAAATTGTTTCGCCCAAGTTTATCATGTCTGTTTAATTACTTCATAAAATATTAGAATACAATTTTATATTTTAATATTCTTTTTTGGCGAACTTAGAGATCTGTTAAAAATATACCGAGATAACAATACAACAAAAGGTGTCTAAAATTCATAAAGCGAATATAGCAGCCATAGAACGTCCTCTCAATTGACATTTTTTTACTTTAACAATTTTGACATAAAATAAGTAGGCCTACTTATGTAAGCTTTTCAAAAATGGCTTGCGATTTGAAAAGCATTTTATAATTATGATGTTGTATAAAATTAGAAGTCCTATATAAATAATTTTCAAACATAAAAGAACAACAATTACTAAAGTTTTCTAAAGAAGGTTTACTGATGCTTTTTATGGAATTATATAAAAATAAATATTGCTGGAATGAAGTCTCTTAGAGAAAAAAGCAGAATATTCCTTTTATGGAATCAAGCTTTAGATTAAAAAAAAATTTGCTATTATTACTTTCCCATTTTTAATTATAAATAAATTTCACAAGCTGTTTATTTTAATATTATGAAAGAAAATATTACAGAATACTGTTAAATTATATTTGATAGGTAATTTAATATTAATGAATGGCTAATTATATTCTGTTTATTGTAAAGTACGAAGTTAGATTACAAAATTATTCATAGAGTAGATAGATTTTGTTCCAATTATTAAATTCCTAAAATTCACAATATAATGCGCATTTAATATTATATAATTTCTGTACCTTTTTTATTAAAATTTCTATATTGCAATTTTTCTACACAGTAGAGGGTTTTTTATTAGGGCAGAATTTGAATTCAAAGAGAGTGAAGTGTAACTTTGGAAAAATAATAATAAAAAATAATATAAAATTAAATGAAGCGGACGTGCATTTCAAATTAAAATATTTGTTTCTTTGTTACAAAGAAAGGTTATATCAACTTATCTAACGAGCTAGAAAAATAATACGTTATTTTCAAATCATGATATATTTTCAACTTACCCCACACCTTCTAACTTTGAAATATTACGTAATATCTTCAAGGTTTTCCAATAAAAGCTACAAATATAATATTTTTGAAGCAAATAAAACTTAATTATAATATTATAAATTAAAATAAATATTACTATAAAAAGCTTGTAATATTCTTTTAAATGTTTGTAAATATTCCGATTTAATTCACGTATTAATTATTTCCAAATACCAATTAATTAATTCTTCGTGAATATTCTTTTTATTTGCACATCTTTTAAATAAAATCCAAAGTTTTTCAAAAAATAACATTTTTTGCAATTATTACAATAAAGAAATCACGATAATATACTACACTTTAAACATTTTAAATAAGATTTGCTTCTTAAATCTTACGGCAGGCTTCCTGTAAAACTTGCTGATATTATATTATATCTACTTTGTACATTTATGATAGATAAACTGTGAAGTGCTCCATATTGAAATAATTGAAATCACAAAATCTAATTAGTCTTCTTTCATTTATGTACTCCTGATAGGTAAACTTTAAAATTTTAGGTGCAAATCAAAGCAACTAAAATAGTAAAAATAACATTTTTATCCTTCTAATATTTTTGCACTATTTTGATAGTTTCAATTTTTAATATCTAACTTATTTTATTGTTATATTATTTTTTTTGTTTGTTGTAAAAATAATCTTAGTATAATAATTCTTTTCTTATAAAAACTCTTTTCCAATATTGCTATTATTGAAATTAAAAGTTTACGGATATATAAAAAATACTACGAATCTACTATGTTTTACTTCTTTTTTAAAAATCTCTGAAAGTACGAAATATAGAGAAGTCATTAAAAGTTCTTGTTGTCATAGGTCATGTAATATTTCCGCTGTAATGTATATCTCAAATATTTTTCATCAATTTGTATTCATCCTAAAGCTCTGGAGTTATTGAATTCAGATATGGCTTTCGATTTAATGTAATGGCAATTCAGATCATATTTAATCAATTAATCTACAAGAAACCTCTAGTTTAAGCATATTTTATTAATAAATCGTTATTGGTAACTTTATATCTATACCATCAGACGAAATATGCAATATTTCCAGAACTTTGACCTGAAAAGCATAATATTCGATTCAATGAGCCGAAAGTAAAATTTTATGAAAGAACCTGAATTCAGCAAAACACGGGTAAACTCTAAACTGGTATATTGTATTTTAGTTTCATATATTTTTCCTTTTATGTTTCAGTTTCTACCGACTGAAATTTAAATTTGACTAAATATGTTAATGGAGTATAGAAACGTTCAAGTATATTATACAATTTTCTTAGATCTGCAATTCTGGAATTCTAAAATGTACTGAAAACTTTTTGTTTAAAATATTTAACATTTTTCATTAAAATTTTTGTATTTTTACAATATCTTGTGCGAGATACCATAATGTATAATTGGTCTAGCGGAAAACTATTTTAACACAAAAAGTTAGTTTCTTCCGAATAAAATCTTTCGTATTAAATCAGACCTCGAAATTTTCTTTGTTTCATCTTCAAATTAGGATTGTGAAATATTCTTGGAGCACAGTGATTAACTACTATTAAAAGAGTTAATGATAGTGTTAACTGCCAAGTGAGAAACAAACAAAGTATAAAAGTTAACTTCTACCCAACAGTAAACGAAATTACAGTTGGAGAACTACTACAAATAAAGAGCTCGACTGTCAAGAAAATTTTGATAAATTGCCAAGAAAAAAATAAATATTTTAACAAAAAAAAATTGAACTTATCAAGAAATGTCACAACAAACTCAAGATCAACATGCTTCTGACGTTTGATCCTATACAAATCGCATTGAGAAGTACTGTAACAAATTCACATTTGATGTAAAGCCAACCCAATCAACAATTTTGGTTTTGATACAAAACCGTAGATGTCATTAGTTTAAATTGTTAGATCAAAAGTTTTTCCACAACTAATTATTGCGTGTTGCTTAATAACTATGACATAAATTTAGCACTACATTTGCTTATTACTATAATCGCGCTAACTTTTAGGCATCCTCACATTTTCAGACTTGGCTAATCCATTATGTTTCACTTGAATAACAAAGACTCTTTCCTGCCATTGTATTATCCTCAGCAACTTCTGCGAAAATCGATATCCCTACGATTGCTACCTACACAAGAGTTCTGAATTCAATTACAAATATATTTAGGTACAATACAAGTAAACTTCAATACCCTTTAAACAACTTACACTTTTCCATGTTAAAACATTTTCAGAATTATCAATTTGTTTCTTTACATCCGGTATAGAATACAATTTACACTGATAACAGAAAACACGCAAATAATAGTCGTAATAATTTATTAAAAATGTATTAAATTCTGTTAATAATTGTCTGATGACATCACTCGATTTTGTTTGGGGCTCTCGGACTATTAATTAGCAAGAACAGCGCTGTTCTATAATAGGGACAATCCTTCGAAGCATCGGAAATGATCGAACTACATAATTCGTTCACTGAATGTAATAGCATGTCCCATTTCTATCGATCTGATAAATTTAAAGGTTATTTGGTAATATTGACTTGAATCCAGCCAGTCCAGTGGAATGTCTTTATCTGCCTTCCAATTTAATAATAACTACATTTAGTTATTAATATAAAAAGTAGATATTTGTTTAAGAAAATTTATCATCTTTACTGTAACCGTCCCCAACCCATGAACAAGTTATTGGCATTATTACCGTAATTATTTCGAGACATAACTGTAATAGCTTTACCACATTAAGCCGCAATAATTGTGGGACTGTATTAATTGAGTATACTGATATTCATTCTCATAGTGTATTACAAAAGTTGTCCAATTTAAAGCAATTTAACATCAGATTGTAATATAATGTGGTGTTATTGTTTACGCTCAACGAAGGAAAGAACGTTGCCTATTGCCGTGGCCGTAGGTGCAAACGGACGCATTTTGTAATTGCATAAATGTTAAATCATTGAAGGTAACTGTCTCGTCCCTTTTATTTATTTACCAGTTGAATATTTAAAATATTTTGCATTGAATTTAAAATTTGATTTGAACAATTTAATACCATTCTCGGTCAAGCTAAGCTTTATAAACGGGAGGTGGATCATAGAACTGCTCCACACAGGACGATGAAATACCGAAAGTTCGAAACTCTGGATTAGAACCCAATTTTATATAATTAAAATATTTTAAAATTAATAAAATATAATTGAAAACAGTGTATAATTAAATTTTTTTTTGCTGAAGTTGCAGCTAACCATCGCTCAATGCGAGAAGGCACACAAAATGCAATGTGCAATAGATTTGCTATAAAGTTAAAATGAATTAGCATTCAGAATGGATTATTCTAATCGAACTAAAGCTATAGCGCAAATTATTGTATCAAATCGTTGACATTACCAAATCAATATTTAGAAAGTATTAAGTGCTGGCGCAGTGTGTGCAAACATTCCGTTTATTACCTATGCAAAAATTTTAATTATGCAAAGCGATCGTTATTTTTTGCCATAACCACCATGTATGCTAGATATTTAAAAATAGAAGAGGTAGTGAGAACAAAAAATTTGTTACTTCAACAGGATTATATATAATATAAAATTTTCGTAGAATAACGTAGTCCGCGAAGTCTTCCATATTCTCTATCACACATTGTTGTTACCATAATTAATAGCTAATTTTAAAAAGCAATCACTTACTTACAGAAAGTTCGATTAAAAATATACTTGAATTTTGAATTTACTTGGCTTCTGCTAATAAAACAAGAGTTAACAAAACTAAATTATATTTTTCAGAATGCATTAAATATTCAAAATAAATTTATGGTAATATATTTTTAAACAGAAGGTATAATAATTATTTTACATGATTTTAAAAAAAATGTCTACTTCTATATTTATAAAATCTAAAAATAATATATCAATTTATATCGTCATGCAAATATCAACCAATTTCAAGCAGGACTTCTGAATTATATAGAATTGAGATTTATTAATATTGCTTATATTTTAATATTAGGTATAATTTTTTATAATAATTGGGTGATACATCATAGTAGTCGTTCAAACTTTTTATTTTGGACTTGTTTGTTTTGGCTAACTAAATGAGATCGCTTATATTGATACCAGCCCTGGACGGGATAGTAATGATGATTAGCATACCACCCTTCGCTGCACGAAGAAACAAGGCATAAGCTTTTACAGCATACAGATTAAACTGATACAGAGAAGGGGGGAGGGTTAGAATTTTGAATCTATTATTTATATTTTTGAAATTATTAATGAATTTTTGAGAACTATATAGCTTCATCCCCGCCATCGTTCGTTGTTACCAAAGCCCTTCGCATTCAGTCCCCACTCTCATTTGCTCTTATTGGCGTTCGATCCCCACTTTTATTTATCCTTATTGCAATAAATTTCAAACAAAATATGGGCAATATGAAAAATAATGTGGTTTGCCCCCCTCCCATAGGCATTTATAAATAAGCAACTTGCTGCTTGTAGTATTAACAGCTATGGTCAAGTAGTAAGTGGTCTAGTGTTAGTAAGCTTTGACACACAGATTTCGATCTAAACGAAGTTTATTTGTTTTTTGTTTTCTTAATATTTTAGATTAGATAATAATTCAAAACTGTCTGGTTACATAGTTACATAGTATAATATGAAATTTTTAATTTGTTAAGAAATCATTTTTTGGTATCTAGGAGTTTATAAGTTATTGGTTAATTGAAATTATTTCTTCAAAGTATGGCAAATGTTATTTTGAAATTTTTAATTCTATTTTTCAATCGTACTTTACTTGTGTTATTTATGTTTGTGTTTGACTGTAGAAATTTAAACACAACGTGTCGTTTCCTCCCTTTTACGAACTTATCCTGTAACAGTAAAGCATTTATTCTATCTTTGAGTAATTGATTGTATCAGGCTCCAATTTCTATCGGTATATCTTGCGAAAAGCTAGCTGCCAAAGATCTAAATCGCACATTAATCAAATGTTAGTTTGCTCTTCTACTTTTTATGCACATAATATTTCAAGTTTTACCGAAAACAATAACAGGTAGAATCAATTGAAAGTTTACATTTCAAAAAAGTCATTTTAAAATTGTATACAAATAAATTTTATACTGTACTTCTATATGCAAAATGTTGCAATTATTATTGAGATTATAAAAGCCTTTGTTGTTTAGGTATCAAAAGATTATCATGTTTCTATACAAACATAATTATTATAAGTTTCCGTTGTAAAGAAAACACAAACCATAGGATTTTATTTTCATTTTTCACATTTAAGCTTAAGTACGTAGTTACAGTTAAGTACCTATTTATTATGCTGCTTCTAGGAGAAATTCAACAAGAAAAAAATTGCACAAGATATAACTGTAAAATGTGTCTGGCAATATGAAATCTGATGATAATAGTCCTTAAATAAATATCACGCCATTTTTAATATTTTTAATTTATTTACTACACTTGTAAGATTTCAAAATGGCATATGTGTTCAAAACGTAAAGAAAGATAAATTAACAAACTTAGCGTGAGTGTGATAAAATACAATTTCATTCAGAATCTGTCAGGTGCTATCAAAACACAAAATATAAAAAGCAGGAAATCATTCTTTTTTTACAATTAGAGAATTTATTTACAAATTAACTAACAAAGCTCTCAAGACACCACTATGGTAGCACTTACTATTTAGTATGTTCTTAATGTTCAGATTAGGAAGAAACCTCATTTTTAGAGTGGAATGATAATTATTAGAAAATAAATGAATTAAAACTTTTAAATAGATTATTTTCGCGGTACCTGAAGTATTTTGGTACTTTCAATTTTCAGCCCTTCTTTGAAAAGCTGTAACATTTTTCGAGTACAACTTTATGCCTAAAGTTGTCGATAAATAATTTAATTGAGTCATTTAACAATTAGGAAACGCTCTGAATATCTAGTGTTGAAGTACAACATAATTGCAGTTGTTTTTTGCATAAAAATTGATGTTGAATAACAAGTATCGACTTTAATCAAGACTCTCTTTTGAATAATGGCCACTATTACAGCTGGTATTCAATCTTTTGTCAACATGATAATATATTATTTTTTTATTTATTTTTATTCAGGTAGCAATTTATTATACAATAATGTTCTAAATGCATACATACTATAGAAACGTTGTGTGATTATATACTGTTAGGTTATAACTTATAACCAACTTCCCACATAATTTCAATTATAATTGAAACTAGTACCTACATACATATAAGACTAACCAAAACAGTGAAAATTTTGGTTTTCATGTTGTTCATCCTCCAGGGCAAAATTTATAAAGTATTTATAGTACAAGTATACGGAAGATATCACAAATTAATATAAAAGATTCTATTATAAACATTAATAAAACAAGTTTGTGGTTTGGTAAATTATTGTTATTTTGAGAGCTAAGTTTGTTATTACAAAATTTAATAAAATAATATTATTAAAATAATAATAATAATATTATTAAAATAATAATATATTATTATAGGGTATATTCTTATACTAACTTATACTAAATTTTATTTGTAAGAATATACCTACTCTCTGAATTTTATTGAACAAAGCTGGCTTTAGAAGAACATAAATTAATTTAACATATTAACTTAACGTTTGAACTAATGCAAAACTTTAACTTTAACTTAAATTTCTTCAGAGTAATCTTTAAACCGCGGTACTACAGTATAATCTTGCGATCCATGTAAGGGCTGTTATCCATTGGAATTTGGAAATGTATTGTGAGAGAATATCTTCTGATATTATTAATACGATATATTTTTTGATTTTAAAAATATTAGATTTATGACTGTAAGTTAATGCTTGTGATTGTTTTAAGACAGAAATATTTTAAATTTATTAAAATAATTTGAAGTCACGAATTCAAAAGGATAAAAAATATGAATTGTCAGAAATGGCACGCATTTTTTATTTCATTATTATTTAATTTGGAAATTTAAGTGGAAACAATAAAAACAATGCATTTTCTAATGATTTGTTTTTTGAAATTCATTAATTCGTTTTTTTAACTTTTACTTTAAAATAATCCGAGTGAAAGAAAATTGCAACTTACATAATATTATATGCTTAAATGGTATTGTAACATAACATAAAACAAAATGAAAAAACTACAATAAAAATGCGACAAATTTTTTAAAAAATTTGAATTTTAAATAAAGATTTAATCTACGTTGGAATTTTCGCCGGCAAAAAGCCATTTATGTTAGACATTTAAAAATATTTTTATTCTATATGGAATGGTATATAAATAAAATTTATATTATTGTATTACAAATATACATAATATAACATGGTATATTTGTAAAATACAGAAGAATCTACAATAACAGCAAACAAACATCAAAGAATTTTCATATTAAAAACAGAGCAATCAAATTGTATTACATGAAGTTTACATATTGAAGTCCAGACAATCACTACTTTTTCTATAACAGTCTGCTGTTTATATGTCAACTGGAATACCTTATTGTTTCATTTAAATGCTATTTCGTCACCTAAGTACTATAAACCAACAATAACAGCTAGTTTGGCAAACTACTTCTGGCGAAAAACCATTTACATGTGACATTTAAAATCTCTTGTATTGTCGATGGAATAGTATACAAGTAATTATACTCTTGAAGTTTTAAGTTATTTATAAAATAATATTTGGAAAGAGACAGGCGGGTATGCAGGTGACGAAGCACGACAATTAAAGACCGTGGTGATGATAGTTAGATTTCTTCTGATAAACAAATTAATTTTAGTGTTACTTGTTTTATGGTAGGTCAACCTATCTAAAAATAAGGTAAATTATGTTTGTAATAATATCTACAACTGAAGGTACGAATTCACGTGTTACTCGAATTCAATTATTATGATTGTTTTAGTTACCAATCTTAAAATTTACTATGGACTAATGCAGGGCTCATCTCTGACTAGCCAAAATATAGACACATTGAAGTCCATTGATTGTACAGCAAAAACTTTATATATCGTAAAATCAGATGACGTCATGGTAAAAATTTAGGTATATTGAATTTTTGTATGAACTTTACCCATGTATGTGATTTAACCACCCATCTAAGATAATAAATAAAATAACCTATATGTGTTACAGGTTTAGGTGGAGTCCATAGTTGCAAATGAGAAGGAGAAGAAAAATGGGAATTACAATACTCAGCCTCTTTACTTAACAGATAGTTAACAACTTCAATTTTAAATAAACCCCTCTTTCTACCCCTACCCGCAGTACATTCAAGTATTTTACAATTATCAGTAATTGATAGTTAAACCTAATGTGGGTGTATATAGATCAAATAATGACAGGTAAATAATTTGAATAAATAAAATAAATTAAAATTGCGTTTTGTAGAACATCAAGTACAAAATGTAAACGTTAAAATATTTTACATATCAAACATAAGCACTGCAATGAACGTGTAGTTCTGCATACAAAATTTTAACTTAGCGTGACATTTGTGAAACAATTATTTATTCAATTGTTTTATAATAACACCAGCGCTGCTAAATTTTCATACGGTAGGAATAATAATTATATTATTCAGTAATTAGCTATTTTTAAAAACCAACTACCGCAATATCATGTAATACTGGAAATGGTAGAAGAATGAAAAGTTTTAAAATGTAGCAGACTGTAATGTGAAGTGTAGCGCAAATAAAATGAGTTTTTAAAAATGCTTTTACTTCATTAAATTTCTAGTCAACGATTTATGTTTTAACACGTTTTATGTAACGTCATGTTAAACCCTTGTCTGACCGAATTAAAAGTGATCGGTTAATAATCACTGACTTAACGCGGACAAATATCTACAGCTTAACGTGGAATCCAAAGCACGACACACATAATTTGAGAGCAACTAAATGTTATATTTATTTATTTTTCAGCATAACTTCAATTACTGTTATTCACTACGTCCACTTCCTATTTTCGTCCTCTCAAATTGTTTCTTATATTATTCCTCAAATATTAGTGAACCGACACTTCAGGTATTTTCATTCGTGTTAGAACAATTCGCAAAATATCTTTAGTTTAAATTATGGGAGGAAATGAATTTTGGCTCAACTTTGATATTAAATGTTTGTTTTCTGTTGGCGGAATAATTATTTTCGTTTGAGTTTGCAACATAATATGTAGATATGTATTTAATTTAAATTGTGTAAGAAATGGGGAAATGACAACTGCGGCCATCGTGAATTTTGCTCAAATTGGATATCATTGATTTGTACATTCTTTGCATATTAATAATTTTTGTTTGTCTCAAAAATGCGTCAGTGCCATAATAATGCAAATAACTTTAATTGAAATAAAGTTAAGAAAGGCTGTAAAAATTCAAGCAGTTCTCATAATAAATTATTGCATGAGCAGTTTACGACGTTGACGAATTTACCTACAGTTAACTAAGTATTTCAGCTCAGGTGTACTCGTGATTATTAACAATGGTATATTTTACTCCCCGGGGCTAAAATTACTACCCTAAAATTATAAAAAATTAAAGAGTACAATTTTTCAAGTAAATTTTTACCGATCGGCAAAAATATTCTCAGTGAATTTTCACCCGAAAATTAAATTAAATTTTGACAAAATAAAATCGAAAAAAGTGTATAATTTTTGTTAAAAGTTAGCTTAAAATGGTCTTAACTCTTATGAGGCTATACCTAGTACCCGGGTACTATTTTGACTTTTTTTTTATTATCATCCAAGTATATTACAATTTGTTATAATGGACAAGAAGTAATATTATTGACAGGAAAAAGTTAAACATAGTAGAGATCCATCCAGTGATAAATCTCTTTAACATCATGTATCCTTTTGTTGATATTTATGATTATGACAATATTAGATTTAATTTATGACAATATTAGATTTACTTCATGACAAAATAGATTTGATTTATGACAATATTAGATACCATCACTTAATTTCTCTGCGGAAGCTCCAGGGAGTCATAATGTTTCTTTAGTCTTCTCAAAGTAGATAAGAAGATTTCTAGCAAGAGTATTTGGGTGTTCACCAAGTCGATCTTGATACTTTGTAGTCATGGTGGTGATCACTTCCGTGACTATCAATTTGTAGATCCTTGTGGATGTTTTGATTACAAATTTCCCGCAGGACTTTTTATTGAAACCGTTGAATTTTTGTGATACTAGTGTCGCTTGCGCAGCCCCAAAGTTAAGCTCCGTAGGTCCAAATGGGTTTCAGAATTTCCTTGTACAAAAGAAGCTTATTTTCCAATTTTAGGTGAGAGTTACGGCCCATAAGCCAACACATCTTGCAGTAGACAAGACCCAGCTGTCAACGCTTACACCATATTATGTGCTTAGACTAATTCAGCCGACGGTCCAGATGGAGACCCAGGTATTTAATTTCATCCTTTTGTGCCAGAGGGGTGTTCCACAATGACACCGATGGACACGTTTCCCCTGACTTTTTAGCATAACTTTTTTCCTGTCAAGACAAGTTTTTTGAGCTTCGGCGACATCTGTACGAAAAAAGGTTTCTGAACGCAAAATATTATAAAGAAAAAAATGATAATATTAAATGAAGCCGGCTACTACGTATGGCAGAAATAAGGTGTAAATTTGTATGGCCCCATAAGGATTAAACATTCCCAAGACCGTCACTAAATTCTTAAAAACCTACTACGGATTTTAGTGATCCCACCAAGGATAGTATCCTTTTAACTCGACTATGCATACGGTTTTCTTGCTTACCTACGCACTAAGACACTAGTAGCGCTTTAGTAGCTACTTAGTTGACTATGCATACGGCTGCAAGTAACTAACCTAACCCAGGTAGCATGCTTTAATAAATTTTGATAATTAAATTAATAAGAAATATCTAAAACAACACTTCTGGTATTTGAAGTAACAACTACACTGTGGTCTGTGTAATTTCCAAGTATTAAATTAAAAAAAAATTTATTTATAATTAAATTAACCACAAACCCGACAAACTAAAATCCAGCCGGACCAAAATCCCGCGCCCACAATCCCGCCAGACTGAAATCCCGTCGAACCACAATCCGGTGGCCACAATCCCGCCACCAAAATCCCGCCGGACCATAAGTAAGAATTGAATTTTACGAACGTACATTAAAATTTAAAAAAATCTCATCCAAAACTTGCAATAAAATTTAAAAATGATCTAAAAATTAAATAACAAGTAAACAAATACAATGTAATTATAATATTACTATTAAAATATGTATAGGTTAAGTTAGGTTAGGTTACACTAACAAAAATAATTGATGAAAATTCATCATTTTTGCGCCGATGAACAAAATTCATTACATTGATGAACAATTCATAAAATTCATGAAAAATATATTGTATTTATAAATTTTTCATCAATATGATGAACCGTTTTTTTCTGTTTGAGTTAGGTTATGGACTGGCTTTCGGCGGCGAGAATTGTGATCGTGGAATTGTGGTTGGGCGGGTTTTCGGTCCGGCTGGATTTTAGTTTGGCGGGACTGTGCTTCGACGGGATTACGGTTTAGTGGGATTGTAGTGCGGCGGGATTGTGTCCCCGGGATTTTGTCTTAGACCGAAATTTTAACTTTTTCAATTGTTTTAACTATAATTTCTAGTTTCGTGTCATTATTTTTCGTTTTTTCCTAAATATATATGCAGCTGAAAATCGAAAATATTCTGAAATTCAAACATTCTTAATCCTATTCTGTCAAAAGTATTAAATTAATGTCTTTTCATTGTTGTTTAAATAATAATTTTCCTTTATTTATTTTTTAAGTTTATTTCCATATAATTATAATTATTGTTTTAACTAATATTTTTTATACAATTGTGGCATCATAAGTTACTACTTTGCTCTTTCAGTTCATTGTGTAAAGTAAACCTTATGTAACACATAATCCACGATGTGAAAGTTTATCTAGCTTATGTCGTTGCAGTACGCATCGGGGGAGGGGGGGGGGTATAGGATTTGCTCTAGAACTGCAGTATTTAAGTGACATAGATAATCAACTAAACAATAAACACGTAACATAAACGTTAATTCTACGTTAAAATATCGACCGGCTTTTCTATTTTCGTATTTTCAAATTTAATATTTCCCAAAAAGTATACCACATTATTTTAAGATATTATAGGTTTCCTTTTTTAACAATCTTCAGCATTGCCGATATTTAGATAGTGCTTTTATCATTTCACTCAGGTATTTCCAAACTGGTTCTAGTTTCTCCTTGGTTTAGGACGTAAAATCGGAAAGGTGTTTTGCAAGAAAAAAAGAGAATCAGATTCAAAGAGATCCACAATGGTTTGTGTATCTAGAAGTATCTTATACCGCAAGTTTGGTTGACTAAAACATTTGTTTCCAATAGTGTAGGTTTTCAGCAGCAACTATTGGAACTATTGCAGCAACAGCAGAGAACTATTCCGACCTCAGAACACCGGCGGAAATAAAAGAGGAGGAGCTGAGACGGGCTAAGCCAAGTCCAACATTAGCCCCTCCTAAACAAACTTTTATGTTATCATATTTATATTGAAGAATAACAGCATACGTGCCCCCACGATTTCAAAAATTTTCTAATGACATCGTGGTAGTTGAGGGCATAAAATACAAATACACCCTATATTAGGTTTATATATTTATTTTCATATTCATTAAAAAATATGGATATACTACCTTGATCAAGAAGTTTCAAATAACCACTGTGTTTCACTCTCAGTTGTTTTATTATTTTGTTAAATTTTGCTAGATTGTCAAATATGTAATTGATATGTTCATTAAATTTCAGTTGAAACATTTGATATTTGTCAAAGTTACGCTGTCTTCAGTAGATTGACCTGCGTCAGTGTTTTCGATTTATGAAAATATTTAAAATGGTATAAAGTTGGCAACAGCAAGTTTGAAGTAAATTTTGAGTTAAAAGCGGATTCAATGGTACGAAGACCTTGAAATAGTTGGAGTCGTGTTTCAGTAATGATACTCTATCGAAAACAAACGTCGAGGATGATAAACGTAGTGGTAGGCCATCGACATCAAAAACCAACGAAAACATTGATAAAATCAAAGAAATATTGGCCGAAAACCGCAAATTTACCATCAGAGATCTAGCAGAGACTTTCCAAATTGCTTATGGATCCGTTCAGGACGTTTTGATTAATGATTTGTCCCTCAAACGTATCGCTGCAAGGCCGGTACCGAAAGACATGAATTTCTTGCAAAAAGACCTGATTTTCAGGGTAAATCTGACCCTACGTTCGCATCGTTCCGCCTTCTTTCTGTTTAATAGACACAAAAAAACACTCAGGGGAACCTTTTTAACTGCCGAGAAGAGATAATTAAAAATTCGAAGACGGCTCTGATCCCCATACCGAAAACGGGATATAAAAAATGTTTCAAGGAGTAGATCAAGCGCTGGCATAAGTGCGTTACAGTCGATGGAGAGTACTTTGAAATAAGCAATATCGATATTAATGAATAAACTTGTACTTACTTCTTACTTTCTTGATAAATTCCTGAAACTTTTTGATCATGATATATTGAAACATATAGGTGATAATAGATATGAATTAGATCAACTAGTATCGTAGAACCCAGGAGAGAAGGTCGTCATCTGAACTGAAGATGCCAGTTCAAAAGATAACAAAAAAAAAGAAATATAATAAAAGGAAAAAGGAATCCCCCAGCAACGTTAGTTAATACACCCAAAGCATCCTTCTTCAAACACACCCAAAAAGAATATATAATAAAGCCGACTGAAGACTTTAAAATTCATCCATAGTTAAAGCCACAAACCTGAAATACCTGCTGTTAGAAATAGAGTAAACCGGTAAAACCGAGCGGCACCTCAAAAGGTTCAGATGGAGGTTTGCATTAAAAGGGCAAGAATGAATGACCCGAAGAGATCAGGTCTAGGATATCAATAACATTTCTAATGAAGAAGATGTTTTGAAAGGGTTCTGGTAGGTGGTTTTAAGAGAAATGCTTTACAGGGAAGCAATCCTCAATTTGCCAAATGTCGACGTTTAATTTGCCAATTGTCGATGTCTATTTTTTATCCTCGTTCTTGTTCGGTATCCCAGTGATCTTTTTTTTAACTCGACAACTGATACATAGATTTGTAGATTCATAGGTAGATTTTACTAACTAGAGCTAATTTTGACAGACATTGGGAGATGGAGGCTCTACATTTGTTTGATGTTCAAGTTATTTAACTGATATTTTTTTTAAATACTTGCTGTATTATCACTATAAAGGTAAATATCTCTAATGCTATAGGTTTAACTGAGAATTATATAGTATGTAAATGCGGGTCCACCCATAAGAATAATTAATCTGGTCCGCTTGGTTCAATGAGTTTGAAAATATGTGTACACTACATGTACATAGGATGTGTTTACATAGAGATAATGAAATAATTTTATTTATAACATTTCATGTCAAAGTTTGATCAACCTATTTAAAAATCAATAAGTGGTATTAAAGCTGGTCAGTATTTATTTATACTACATTAAAAGATCACAAGATAACGAAAAACAAAGTTTAATTATTAAAATCCAATTTAATTTAAATTAACGTTGCCGCTACAAAAACTACTAAAGTGTATTACTTTTACAACATAAAATAGGTACATACAGCATACAGCAAATAGGGTTAATGCACGAATACACTAAGAACAATACATGTAACATGCAAAACATACAAAGGAGAAAATGCTTTGTAGAGGAAAGAAATTTCCATTTGAGTTACTAAAAGCTGATCCGGTGGTCTATAACCATTTGGTCAACAGAAAATAAACAAATACACAAACACCAACATTATATTCTAGGAAAGTGAAAAGTTTCATGCACAACCTGAGTACTACAGTAGAAATCAAGTTTTACAAAGGTGTTAAATCCAATATAATTGAAGGAAAAAATAACAAAATCTTTGAAAACCTACCAAGAAGATAAAATTGAATGTAGAATAGAAGAATGAAAAATATATAAACTTGGGAAATTTCACATGGAGTTGTCAAAAACTTAGTATTCTGATTTTGTGCATCAAAACGATTTAAATAACTGGACATATTAATTGCCATAAATGTCATTTTATTCTAAACACTGTTGTTGCAAACATATAATTCAGGTAACAAAAGTAAACACGATTACATAACAACACCACTAATACAAATTTAACTTACTTCTCCAAAGTTTGTGATGTTATGGGCGTTCTTCAAATTCTGGTAGTCATTTCCAGCTAATCCGATACCATTACACGGTTCTAGTTTCACAATACTTTTACGCGAATCATTAAAACTTGTGCCTTTTATGCGTACACTAGACCACTTTGCAGGAACATTTATTATAGTCGAACCTGACCTAGTCCTACCAATTTCGTATTTTAATGACCCACCCAAAGTCTTTCTTTCTGCACTAAGTTTATAGTGAGAATCAATAACTTTCGAATTATCTGAACTATTTTTATTAGTGTCTTCCTCGTCATCTGACTTAGAATCGTACACTTTGTCTGTTATGAGACGTACATAGTCAGAAGTTTTTCGCAAAGTTTCTGGGCTAGAGTTTGCAGAAGTAATAATTAATGGTATGTCAGCTGGTTTCAAATAATGTTCATCCATTTTCTTCTAATATTTCAACTTTCGTATTTCTAAAATGGTAATAATATCGTCTTACTTTTTTAATTTTTGATAATTTTCAGACTAAAGAGACTTTAAAAATTTTATTCAATAGAAACAAGATCAAAATTTCAGTAACTATGTTTAGAATATCTTTAAGTTGTATAATTTTTTAAGTATAGTTTTAATTAGCAAAACCGTATCTTATTACGTCCTGTCGAGGTGGGTGCGATATCGTAGCCATCAATATTGTTAAATTTTGTGATGTCGGTGTCAATCAATGTCAATATCATTTCATTATATCGAATTTCAAAATTTCAACTTTTAAACTGTTATACATTGCCAATTTATATATTTTCGTATGGAAAATTAAAGTAGGGACTATGTCTACTTGGATATAATACTATGATAGTACTGTACTAGTGAAATTTACATTAAAGTAGTTTCTCGTTGCCTAAGTCTGTGATTATAAATTTTAAAATTTAAAGTGCGTGCAGTAATTATAGAAAAAGACGAAGGCAACGGGGAATCACTCGTTATATGGATGAGTATTTATGTTTGCTAATCGAAACGGCACTATAAATAGAAAAGATCTTAAAATTAATGCAAAATCTAGTAATAGTGTATTATAGACACTTAAATACAAAACCAAAGCAGATTCACAAACCTTTGGTAGAAGCTGCTCAGGAATTGCATATGTACATACCGCCCGCTGCAATTAAAACGACATTACTAGTCTATGGTATCTCAAAATTAAACCAAAAATTTTAGTTCGTGCTTCGTATGTATTTCTATAAATATTTGATTAATTTTTGACATTAACCTTATTTCATGTTCGTGTGTAGTCACTGAGGAATTAACGCTCACTTTAATTAATTACATCAATTTAAAATTCGAGAACAATAACACAAATTCGTGCTTTCTGTTTCGAAATTGTTATTTTACAAAATTTATACGGCAAGAGTAAACAATAGAAACTACATTCTGATTAATATATTCTGATAAAAATCTTACATTTGCATTTTTCGATTTTGAATAACTTACAATTTAGTTTCACATGGCATAACTTTTAAATACAGAACAGCACAGAACAACAAAACAAAAAGAAAAGGAACTTCACTTTAGCTTTTGATTTTAAACAAGTTCTCAAGAATTTTTAATGTTTTTCAGCCCAAGTTCCTTTAACTACCTATTTTGCCTTACACATGTTACACAACTAACAGTAGTAGTTCAGACAAATCGATAAAGTAATAGCCATCCTATAAATAATTCCAAAATTTCGATTACTTGTCCACTCCAGTTCAACTCGTAAAACCATTGCACTGAATGAACATAAATATTTTATTGGTATTACAAAACTACTACTTGAAAAATTATCACAACAAATTTATTTTTATAGATAATCAATAGTGACCAAAAATTTTGATCGTAAGTACGCAATGAAATTACGCAACAAGTTAAGCAACATGTTGCTGTTTATTCGTTACAACTGACCGAAACTAAGATTTAGCAAATAAATCCAGCTATTGGCTGCAATTTCAAATGAAAGAAAAATTTACTATTTATCGAATTGGAAAGTCAAATTTTTGAAATATAATCATTACAAATTGAAAAAAACGTAATAAAAATTTATTATATCATAAATCTGCTATGTTAGTATTCCTGCTATATTACGTGCCAATCTCATAATATCACACCGATTTTTCAATTATTTTTATTATATTAAAAAAAAAAAAACTAAACGCATTAAAACTAAGTGCATTTGAATTGTTGCTTGTTACGAGCATTTGTAAATCCGTAATGATAGTGTAATATTATTTATCACTTCGAAGTATTAGGCCAACACCTATTAATAGTTGATTACAGTCAAAAGTTTGAATACGGATGGATTGCGGTTATTGTACATTTATAACCCACGTTGCTAGATATCAAGATAGATAACTAAACAGCAACATGATTTATAAACTGAAACCTGCCGGTTGCTTCTCAATGCGCACGGAAATGATAATGACGGTGATATTTGAATTAATTTTGGTTTCTATAGATGGAAACGTGTGGAAAATCGGTGACGACTTGGCTCCCCAAAACAAAACATTCAATTACTTCGGATTTTTTACTTTGAAAAAAAAGAACAATTTTTATTTCATACAGGTTTATACCTTTATAAAACCAAAATTGATCATTGGGGTTATTTCTTTTATGCCCAAATTTTCATTTCCCGGCTACGTTTCGCTTAGCCTCGCATAATGGGCAAAAATTTCAAGATAGGTTTGTAACTTTGTTTTGACTCAATTTAGGTTTACTGTCATTCTATCAATTCGTACTTGACAATCATAGAAATTAACGTAAAAAACAAAAAAAAGTCCGAAATATCATGAAACAATTTACGAAAGGCAATTTATAAATTTTAGAAATCCAATACTTTAATAATTATTATTCTAAATTTATATTAAATACACAAAAATTAATTTGTCTTCTCTCTCTCTAACTTTTCGTTATCTACCATAAGAAATTAAAAAATGTATTTATAAAAAAAAACATTTGGTTGCTAATTGTTTTAAAAAAGCTATAAGAAACATCGGTGGTAATTTAAATTTAGAAATAATATTAATATCATTTAATAATGAAACTGATTTGCAAATCTGTACAAACGACAGTATTTGTCGAGCTTTCTAGTATTAAAATAAATTAAAATGATTTAAAACAATTTTGAATATTTATGAAACTTTAAATTCCACACATACATAGCAATATATATAAGCTTCTCATTCTAGCTTTAATTGAATGTGAAATGTTGCTCGAATTAACGTATTGTTTGTTACATAGCCCAGATTCAATGAATGCACTTTATTTAAAGTTTGATGTGAATAACTTTGAGTATAGCAGCTAAATAAACCAGGTCTCCCAAGTCGTAGCTATGGTGCAATTTTTTTATTATAAATAATAGCGTACATATCCTTATTGTGTAGCAATGAGGCAGATGTCGCTAAGTGCTTTCAATAATAAAACTCTAGTTGCTTTCAATTTTCAAGCAATGTTACAGAAGTAATTTTTTAATTAAAATTTCTGCTCACTGAAACGGTAATATAAGTTTTATTTTTCTTAACATGCTGGAAATATTTTAATTTTAAGTAGATAACACAACTCCCCACAACTAAAACAATGTTAGATGCAATAAAATTTTCTCTGATTACGACTTGAGATGTGCACGAAATTAACCCCACCATTTTGGATAATTTAAATACTTAGAATTGTGTCAGTTTGTGCTCTAATTTTATTGTTTAATTAATCTGGTAATTTGTTTTTTCAATTCTGGCATTGTATTTTGATTGTGCATGCTGAAATTCGTAAAGCGTTAATACTTGATACTTACAACAATATAATTATATGTGTGTGAATAGTGTGGAACTGTGGTTGATGGCAACTTGATGGGTTTGCAATTCGATTTGCACAATAGTGTGTAAATTATAATAGATAATCATTCATTTTATCGACTTAATCCGTTTATTTGTTTATCCGATACTATGAAGATGACCATTTGTCTGCCGAAACCGATACATTTTTCCAATTATTTTTGGTCTCTTGGATATTGAATTGTTTACTTGCTTATGTTGGAAAAATAACAATATATAAATGAGTTTAACAGTTTGATATAGGTATGGCACGCAAAGGTGAAAGAGTCTAGCAAATTATTATCATAGGATGGAATATTGGAGTGTAGGACGTTATCCGAGCCCACATGTTTTTATAGATAAGTACACTCAAAAATACATTAAAATGAAGCGAATAAACTATGGATGAACTCTAAATTAATTTAAGAAATTTTCCTAATTGATTTTAAAGTTTGGATTTTTTTTGTATAGGTAGTTCGTAAAAAACTCATTTTGTTGACGGTTTGTGTTTTCGACGTAAATGGTTGCAGGAAAGTATTTTCGTAATCCTACCCCACCGTATGACGTATAATATTCATCAGCAAAGTTGTGCATTCCGCAGATCGACATAACGCTGTATAATTATTATTATTGTAGTAAATAAGGAAGAAACTCTTCATTACAATTTTATTAAAAAATAATAACTCAACCTGTACAGATTTTTAGAACTCTGCTCATTTGGATGTGATTGATAAGTTGACAACAAAAGACGCATTGAAGTAAAGTTTAATAAATGCATTTAAAGAAAGGTAGACTTGTATTAGACTTTAAAAAGAACGATAACAGTCGAATAGTTCCATTGTGCTATACGGATAAAGCTTTCGAGAAATTTACATGTGCTATGTAAAAAAACTTCCTTTAGAATGCTATATTTTGTAATTAATTTAGACTTTTTAGTAATTAATTAAAAGTTCCGTCGGGATGGCAACATATTGAAAAGTGTTGGAACTTCAACTGTAACTATTGCCATATTCAAAGGCTATCGTAGAGGTTGCTTTCCCAGAATAGAATATAATACTAGTTGCAAAATTATTCCGAAGGATCTCTTCATCATTAGATGCACTTTGATAAGTGATAACTCTGATCATAATATAATATAATATAACTGTAGAAATTTATACTGTTAAAATTTTCAATAAGACTGCTGTATCGTTTTAAAAATATTACTCCCAAATCTACTCTTGCAGTCAAATGTACTAAATTTTACTATATCCTAAAAATAATTTAAATTCATGGTTACGCCTAATAGTTAATAATTATTATATTAAGATGAACCTAAATTCAACATTTACAGGTAACGTTAAATCAAATTATCCTACTAGCAAATTTTTTTGATCCCATTTGATTTTAAAAACTATTTTGATTTTATGTAGATGCAATTGTCATTTTACTTATACTTTATCGGAACAAATCCAGCAGATTGTTTGAAAATTTATACTGACGAGAAACCATTTCAATCTGCAGCTTTGAAAATTATTCTAGATTAACTCTTTGTTCGTATACACATCTTTTCTTTTTGATTTTATGTTGATTTTCGATTTAGAAGGACTTTGCTGAGATAAAGCCAATGAAATGCACATATCAGTCAAATTTCATACTGGCAAGAAACTATTTTAACACCAGATTATGATAAACGAAATGGGACTGTTTCTCTTCTAATTTTAGTTGAAACAAAAAGCCAGATGATATTTTTAATTTTTTAGCTTATAAATAGTAAATTTCAGTGATTCTTAAATTCTCAATCTGCGTACAATCGTATAATTGTACGATGGATCTCAATGAATGTACTTGCAGATCTTTTGTCTACCCAGTAGACAAAAGGATGGATAAGATAATATGTCAATGATGTGATAAACCTAAATCTGAATATGATTGAAAAGTCATAAAAAATTAACATATCTTCTGACAATAAATTCAATATGATCTTTGGAAATAAAAAACAAGTTAAGAATAGATCACAAAAATGAAGAACTTCGTAAGTACAATTTGTATGAAATGGGCTGAGCGGAAGAAGACCCGTAGATAAAGATAAAAAAGCAGAATTAAAAATTGAAAAGATAATGAAAGTCTATTAAGCCCACAACAAACTAAACCGCCTGTTCGAAGAGGCTTTAAAGAATTCGAATGGAAGTATCCACTAGATATTTAATATATTGTTGTTCGATCAACGATCGGTTTTAATATTAATTTTACAGGTACATTAATAATTTACATATTTTTAAAATAATCTTACATAAATTAACATCAAAGTGGAATTTACTACAAAAATGTCTTGCCTATAAAAAAAAACATGAAAAGTATTTGTAGGTATGTAAATTTTCGTTGAAACCTTTTAGTCGAAAGTTTGTAATGAAAGCTTAGGTTTTGCCAGTAGTGACTTCCTGCAAATATGTAGGGATATGCAAACTTTAGATAGCAACCTGAAATTAAATTGAAAACAAACCTTCTGAGCAGATTCTATAAAATACGAAATTAATCAAACATTCCTTAATTAACTTAAGTTTCTTGGCTTACTACAATAATCAACTTTGAAATATTTAAAAAATATTTTTAAGTGGTTTGAATTATTTTTTAAAGTGAATCCGGTACCGTGTCGTCATTATAAATCAAAATTTTGTCTCCCAATTAGTTTTCTTTTATGATTTCTTTATTTCTGTCTATCCAAGCAAAATTTTATAATTAAAATTTTTGTGAAAAATTGTTGAAGGTACATTTGTATGAGACATAGTATTTTAATTTTGTTAATAAAAATAGAAAATTAAAATAGTACTTTCGTGATAACAGGCACGCAAAATTATTACTGGCATAAAAATTTGGACTAGCATAATTGCATAATTATACGAATTATTTGAAGAAATTTTAGTTATACTGCTTTTTTAAAATTTACAATAATTTATTGTTTAGTTTTCACTATTTACATATTTACTTACTCTAATTAATATGGATATTAGCAATATTAAATTTTATTGTTTACATTATCAATCCTCGGGATGTTTAAAAAGTTGTTCTATTCCAATCTACTAGAAAATACATTAATTACTTTACAATAATTACTTGAACATTCACATAAACTTACTGAGGTATTGAGCGGTACAAATTATTATTTATTCATCAAGTTTTAATTACAACATTTGATATTAACTTCTCTAAAGTTCGATTTGAATTATTGAGAACATATCCAGTATTGATTCTAATTAATAAAATTTGTTAAGTATTGACACGCCTAGCTGAATAAGGTTCAACTGGATTGTTCGTTATTACCAATAAATTATCTCTCACAAAATATCGAGAACAACCTAATAAATAGGTTAACAAATATTTGGACAAATTTTAATTTATTAGTACATTATTTGATAATAATAAACCATTTTATGTACAATATTGCCAAAGTGGTTCCCTTTCCAAAACAATTATGTCTGTGTCTAATTTAAAGTTTGCTCTTAGATTACAAGATGCCCTACAGTACACGTGTCAATCAAGATTTCATCGATTTTCTTTCTTGAACCTCCGCTTACTGAAGTTTATAATCAGATTTTTGAAATTTTTAGTTCAAGATATTTTCAATTACATTGAAGTAAATATTCTATGGAACTTTCATTCTAAATATCATACAATATCAATTTTTTGTTTCAAAAATAAGAATTTAAGCCGTAAGAATTAAGTCGTAGCGTAACTTCGTTAATTATTATTAAAACTAAAATTAAGCTTTAAAAACTATGCACTGTTTTATATGGTTAATTGCATTGGAAGCCGTCAAAGTTTAAAATGGTATAATTAATATAACTGAAATAAATTAGTTTGTTAAATAATATTTAACAAAAATAATGAAGTACAGAATCCGTATTAGTTTTAATTAAAATGGATTAAAAAATTAAGCTTTTTAATTTTAATATTATTTATTCAAAATCCAAAATGAAAAACTTAAAAAGTTCTGAATTGAGAATAATTTTAAAACATATTTCGTATCAGATTGCATTGAAACTTAAAATCAAAAACTTTGAAATTTCAACAAGTATGTGAATGCATGTTTGATTACAGGATTAAGATATATTTCCAAAGCAATGTTGGAAAAGTTGTTGGCTAGAACAGGATTGATGGTGGTATTATCTAATTGTTATTGAAAAACTTTATTGTTACTTTAAGTTATGCAGCAATTTTATTTCAGTTTAAATTTCGAAATATAAAACGACAATCTTTATTAATGCTTTTCTAAAATTCTATTAATTTTACAAGACAGTCGTTTCGTTTTAGTAGAAATATTGGTACCGAGAGAGTTTTGAAAATTTGCCCTATATTTTCAAACTGAATGGAAGAGCACGAATAAATTATGATGCTTGCATACAGAGTATTCCATTATTAACCCAAATGGTAATCTGTATTAATAACATTTTGGTCGTCATACTACAAGTTTAAAAACAAAGCAATAGTAATGAATACACTAATTTGCATTTAAGACAATGAAACTGCAAAATCAATAAGTACCTACCTAATATAGAGAATTACTGTTAAGGCAACTAAAAGATATATCTAAAAAGTTAACTTTGATACAGTTCAATACATTTTAAATCAGTCAGGTAAGAAAGTCAAAAGTAAGCAATTATAGTATAGATAGCTTCTACATTAAGAAGAGTATTAATGGTATGTTATAATTAAAAATTCTTTTCAGATAATTCTACAAGCATCGATAGATAAAATAATTTCTACGTCTCTTATTTGCAAGACAAAAGTCCTAATTTTGCATCTATTTTATGTACCATAAAAATAACTTACAATAAAATATTGTTGAGGCTTAAGCCTTATTTACTTTTTCACAGTAATTTATGACAAGTCAAATTTACTTTTAAGCAATCCATAGTGAATTTTAAATACTATAATATAATTTTAATAATAATTTAGAGCAATTTTCATTTATAAAATCAGTTTTTATTAGATATTAATGGACCGGTTCATATCAACATGGCGCGATCCGCGTCGGTTTTCAGAACACTAACGCAGAATCCCAGAATCCGAGGCTCCCTGAAATAAATTCCCGGAGTTTGAGCAGAAGAGACGAAATGAAACCGGACAAATAAAAAATATCTGTCATTATATGTGATATTTTACACGAAAATTGCGATATTAATATTTGTTCGTGGCAAATAACATCATTTCGTATTGACATTATTTATCCACATTTAGAATTATTAAAAACCATAACAGATTTATCTCAAAAGTTTTAATTTAGTACTTTCCAGGGGAAATAGAAAAACTTATTCTATAGAATTGTTGTTAATTATTTAAACCTTACATTTCGCGCTGTGTCATGCGTATAGTGATGTATTTTCACTTTGGCCGCCTAAAAAAATTTTTGAATTAATCCTTTCAATTCTACAATGATGGACAGTCAGTAGAAATCTCTTCGGGCAACATCGAAACCGGTCATGCAATAAGATATTTCAAGATAAATTGACCAATGAAAATAGTTAAACAGGACACATCGTTAAAATTTATCTACTTGTAGACCACCAAACTATGATTGCAAATAACAGGTACAATAATTTAATTTTACAGAATATCTAGAGATAAATGTAGTAGTCTGAAATACGATAAAAATCAATCGATCAAGGAAATATTGAACATTTTCAGTTTTTTGTAATGGTTTAATATGGAGTACTTGAATCATGGGCTGACTTTCGGTTATGATATTGACTTCCATCTACATACACCACGTTGGGCTACTTAATATTATGTATAATATACATATTATGTAAATGAACAATTCCAAATAAATTTTCAAACAAAATTGATTTGACGGTTGTTTATGTTAGGAAGTTTTATGTTGTTACTGAAATATTTTGTTTACTTTTACTTAAATCCCTAGAGATTTAAAATGACAGTTTAGTCTTTGTAAAAAATGTTTAATGTCGCAGTTGAAGTCTCAGGAGTACGGAATACCATATATTATAATTTTAAAACAACATTAAATATTCCATTCGATAGCTTTGCTATTTTTCTCCGTATTCTTTGTTTAAATTATAGTAGTATCCTTTAGATTTTTAATTTTTTAAATCCGTAATATTGAATATTGGTAAAAATTTGACTTCAGTTCTTGTAATAAGATCGGTTGTTCTTGGAATCATGTGGCCAATAATTTCTCTAAGCCAATGAACAACGTATATTCTTTTACTCGAGAAACTCAAGACTATAATTTGAAATGCCTCACATGATTTGACAAGATCATATAATTCATATTATGATCGTTTCAAGTTTAAACTGGAATTTTAACTACGACAGGTACAGGTAATTTTGATCTAAAGTTTAAAAAAAAATGTTAATAATAATTTGATTGTTAATAAAATTTTATTAATATTAAAGTGGCTTTCAAAACAAAAATTTACAGAGAAATGTTTCAAATAAAATCTGTTTGATGTTGCTTTATAAATTTTTTGCCTACAAAATTTAGCATGAAAACTCTCTAAAATAGACATTTTTTACAATAAACAAAGTATGTGCAAACTTTTCAAAACCATATAACATTCTGAAGAGCACAAACTTTCATAATATATTTTATTTTTTTATTCAAACATTAAACACAATATAATATTAAATACGTTCTATAAATTATCATTTTACTACTTCAGAATGTAATATTGACTCTTGGTCATAGAACTTGAACAAATAAAATGTGAAAAAAGTGTTTTTCGAATTTTAAAAGTGAACAAAACAAAATGAAACTTGAAAATTGGTAATTAAGTTATTAGAATTAGATCTAGGAAAAAAAGAACTCAAAGATTAAAAGATACAATTTAATTGGAAAAGCTAGCCAAAAGTAGATAAAAGATTAAAGTAGACAAAATAATTAAGAAAAATAGAGGTATGATAAATTATAAAAAAACTAAAAATAAGTATGAAACAGTGGTGACTTGTATGTAGACGGCGTTGGAGGGGGGGGGAAGTTTCGTATATTATAAGCATTATATAAACAAAAACTTATTTTGTAAACTAAAAACACCCGATTTTTGTGATTATAATTATTATTTATTGTCGTTTCAATACGTTTTCGTGACCCAAGATTGAAAAAGTATTACAAATATTTTATTTTTTTTAATGATATTGTATAGATAACGTGACAGAGTCAAAGTTAACGTGACTGTTTCAGATGTGAGAAAAACAGAACTACAATAATAAATAACGTACCTACCTACTACACAATACAATATTGTATAAATAATACTAATAATACAGATTTTAAAAAGTATGTGAATAATATTTTTCGAGTGTCTTTATTATTATTTCTATTTTTAAAAATAAGAAGTTAATGCCCGCAGTTGTCTTTGCTTGATTGTTATTTTAGAGCGACTCATGTATGAAATTGACTATTTTGATTGGTCGATTTCATGCTTGAGTATGATTAGTAAATAAAAGTAACCGCAATACAAATATGACTCAGGTTATCCGCAAAATTTTAACCATTGGCGCCAAAAATTCTCGTGTTCTAAACAAGAAAACTTGTATGTTATTACAGCTGTTAAGTTAATAGGAATTTTCCTTGAATAAGGCCAGTTTTTACAACCGTCAGACAAACCTGGTATATACCTAGTGTAAAGATGTATTTGGCATATTATTTAAATTTTTAACCCGACCGTGAAGAACTCCCCTCCCTTTTAAACAATAAAACACAATTACGGCAAGTGATTTACCATTATTTACAAATTATTTACATATGTAAATCACTTGGGAGTATTTCTAATTTATTGAACGAAGTTATAGATACTATTAGAGCCCTACAATTTAAATCGCTTTAAATTACAAATGACTACGTTAGGAAATGGTATTTAGACATTATTTAGACCCCATGCTTTCTACAGGAAATTGAATGCGGTTGATTGCAATATTAGGTTTTTATTTTTCTACTTAGTTTTACCAAGATTCAAACCTGCCATTTCATCTCAGTAATGGGGCACTCAATCACTCTAACTGCTTAAAAATCTTAAATAAACTATTACGTTTTGTTTTGTTAAACAAAACTATTTTATTTTAAAAATTGCTGTTTGTTTTGCTCAAGATTGATTTTAGTTCTTATTGCTTTTCGTTTATTGATTATGTTTGCCTGATGAGATTCTAACACGATGGACTCATATCGTAAGCTATTGTTTTCAAATTTTCATTAATCTCAACCCCTCCCTTTTACTTAATTAATAATTTCCGTTGTTTCAACTTTAATTCTCATTTCTATTAAGCTTTCAATTTTGTTTTATGTAGCTGAAAAAAACTTGTAAACATTTTCAGTTAACAAAGAAAGTATTCAAAACAGACAGTTTTTGAATAAATTCCAGAAGAACTAACTTTGTTCTCATCTAAATCGTATTTTTCAAAACAATACTTTTTTTTCATTCTTGTATGACTCTCTGGAAAGTACGTAAAATTTATAATATAAATGTTCTGGAAAAGTTGTAGTTAAGCATATAATATGCATGCATGTAGAATTTACTACATACTATATTATTATAATACGCCTATGCGTGCGTACATACATGCATGTGCCAGTGCAAAGCAGATGGCATGCAAATTTTTAATCATTAAAATAGTGAAAAGTTCAAAAAGTCGCGGGGAGCTTTTTTCAATATATCGGTTTTTCTAAAAAAACTCAAAATCCAAAAGTGTGAACTGTACACAATCCACATTTCAAATCACTGTTGTTTAAAAAATCTCATTTATATTATGACCTTTTTATATTGGTGGCGTTTGTTCACATAAAATAGTGCATTTCGGGTATCGCGTGTGAATTACCCATTATCTTCGAGCGTTATTGTTGTCACTTATTAAACTTTTAAAATATGAGCTCACCATTATTACCCTTGGGGAATAATATAATATTTACTTTCAGAATATAGTTAAGTGGCATAGGTATTTTATCTTTGGCATTCTTTACTATGAAAAAATTAATTTAAGGTTCTAGAAATTTCTAGTGACAAACCGGATCTACCAAACCTAATAATTGAAAAGAATAAATTCATGTTCTACTATGTTTAAAGAAAACATACTAAACTAAGTTATATTGCCAATGCAGTGTCTAGACTCTCGGGGTTTATTGAGATATTTAATTGGCCAATGAAGAAGAAAATTATAAAATTATTTTGTACTTTTTAATTGCAAGTTATAAAATGTCTCTTGTCGAATTTTATTCGAGGTAGTTAAAAAGTATTTCAGTCGTGAAACTTACTGGTGACAGCTGATCACGAAATTCACGAGATGAACAAGAAAATCCTACTTTAAATATGATATTTCTGATATTGACTCAACTCTCAGCTAAGTAAGTGCATTCGCTGCAAATTTACTTTTCTTGACAATTAGTAATAAAATTAAAATATTATGAAAATAAAATTTGACATTTGAATATTGTTTTTTTTTAAGTAACCTTTTAATGTAATAGTTTGTAATAATTATGTATCTACTTAATTGCAATACAAAATTTAATATAACAATAAAAATTTAACTCAATTTGAAAGTAGAATCAGGATTACTTATTCAAATTATGAAAAAAATACAAAAAATATCATTTTATTGAATAAGATTGAAGAAATAATAAAAATTAAACAGGTTAGTATTTTTATTGCAATTTATTGTAAAGGCTGGTAATAACACAAGAAATGTATATTCTATATTAACTTAATACTGAAAGTTTGAAATTAATAAAATTTTAAAGAAGCGTTAAAAGATTTAGAAACTCAATATTACTGAATTTGCGTAAAATTTTTCTACAAAGCAAACCACGCCCTTTTTTAAAATGTGAATAACATTGCAATGTATATGAAATGCAGATATACAATAGGAATCCTAATATTATATAAAAAATGTACTTGGTATATTCATAATTTCACTATATATCGGGTGCTTGCATTTACCTCTTGCGATTGAAGAATCTAAACGAATATATCTATAATGGTTTACCCAACTAAGGCCCAGTTTTTCAGATGCGGGTTAAACCAAAAAATTTGGGCTAACCAATGATATTTATTGATTTAAGGTAATTTTATATAAAAATGTACAAATAAGTTTAGTAATATTGACATTACTTACGTACGTCAATAAAATTATTACTTTTTGAATACCAAAACGCTTAAATGACATAACATACCTATGTATATTTGCAAATTATAACATTTCAGAATATTTGTTTGTTAATTACCTAAAATTTCTATAAAATAAATGTTGAGTTACATCATCGAGATTTTCCAAAGTCAAGCAAAAATTGTAAACATGTTATAAATCGAACATTCTAATTCTTTTCATGGTAGCATACAAAGTATACTTTTCTTATTTTAATTATACTAAAATTTTCTATTTACATCAATTTTAATTTGAGCGTACAAAAATAACCACTCATGCGCAACATCAAACGAAGATTATATCGATCATCTACTAAAGTTTAAAAGATTTTCTATAGTTTTAATAGCAAAGGTTGGAAAGTAATGAAGTAGGTAATCAAAACGAATGTTTTAATATAAACTGAAAAAAATCTTATTGTATATAAAATAATTAAAACAGTTATTAAAATCAAGAGAAACAATCTGGAATAATATTAAAAATCGGAATACTATCCGCATTTGTTTGATAATATACCCAAGAACTCGAGTAAAAGCAGCTGTACTTGCTTTAAGGTTTAAACAATCAATAATAATTCTTCTACTTATAATTTTTAATTTTATCTCGTAAAGAGGTAGATAGAATGATTTTGAAACTAAAAAGGGATTTAGTTAGGTCTCGAAAATCATATTGACGTCTACGCATAGATAAATATAGTAAACACATTGATAAAACGCGTTTTATGATACATAAGGGTGTCCCATCGCCCTCCCCGTACCAGCCGCTACTGCTGTCAGACTAGAAAATTATTCAAAACTGAATTACTGATTACTTACTTGACAATCATTTATATTACTTTCAGTTAATTTTTGAAATAATGTAAATTATGGTTAATGGACACTAAAATTCAAATATAAAAAAGACGGCAATTTCTTTCATTGAGTTCAGCGCCGCATGAAGGCATTTAAAATAATTAAAAAGTCTTACAGTTATTACAACACTAAAAATATATTTAATCTTACTAATGAGTTTTTCAAGATTATTTAAGGAGTGTAACTGAATAATTCAATAAATTATTATTTTTCTGTTATTCGGTTTCTACCGTTCGTATTATTATTGAAAAGCTTGAGAAATATAATAGAGCATAGCACGTAGGGTTTGTTGACTTTCACAAAACCTTTCACCGATCGCGCTGTGGGCAGCTTATAAGGGATTGAATCGTGCCATAGTCTACTCGAGGTATACAATATGGATAAAAAACGTATAGAAAGATATACCACATTATATATTTTTTCTGTTTAGAAATAAACAAGGCAGCAAGAACTTTCGTGTTGACTTGGGATACTTGATAAATCTATGATAACAAAATCAGACTGATAAAATAACAAGAAAAATTATTCTAAGCTGAGTATGTAATAACGCCTACAGCACTGCGAATCTAATTGAAAAATTACTTTTCCACTTGTTATACACGAAATTAAGCCCTTATTAACAATGCGAGCATAGATTGCCACGTCGTCTGCGTATAAAAACAGTCTGTAAGTTTTTTCCTAAATAGTAAAAACTTTCACAAAACAAAAACCAATTACGTAAAAATTGATAATAAATATTAGTTCGGTTAATTTATTTCCGACCGGAAATATAATATATCTATCACTTGCATACCAAAATGAAGTTTATAGCCAATAAAAAGTTTACGGTGTGCGAAATTTCTAGTAAATAAAATAATAGATAAATATACTATATCAAACATTCAAATAGCAGATCAGAGATCACAAACAAAAGTTGAACAGTGCAGGTTTTAAAATAAATTTACAAAATTGATAATAATTATATACTGTCTTCCAAAAATTTACTACGTAATAAATTGAAAATATTATTATTTTTACATTTATTATGACAAGCAGTACTTTAATAAACGTCATAAAATTTTATTCAAAAGTCAAATAAAAACTAATAAAACAGGTTAATATAGTACGAATATTTTTCGATATAGCAGGAGCGTTATATAAAAATATATCTAATATTATATAAAATTCTATGTATGAAAAAATTTAATTTTGATTTTTGATTTCTTTATAAAAATTTTGTTTTATTAGTATTTTAAAGTAAATATTAATAAAGAAATATTTTATGTAGGTTAATAATAATTATCTAGCATTTCCTAATTTTGTATTCGAGTATATGAGAAAATAATAGATATTAATTATAGCTAGTAAAACTAAGTAATTTGAAATAATAATTTCGTACAACACAAATAAATTGTAAATAATATTCAAGACAAAATAATTAATTACCGAATGCCAGATACTAAATATTACATTAGAATGTTAATTGAGGTAATGAAAATTATTGACAAAATGAATGACTGCCTTGACAACATTGACGTATTTTACTACAAATACGCATCGTACTCTAACCCAGTTGTAATCCAACAGCCATTACTGATTTAAATAATTAAGTGCACATTAAAATAATGTACAGCAAAATTATAAAGCTTTCTGGTGTATGTAATTAAATATTGAATAAATAATATGAAACTCTCTATGCTGTGAACATTGACTGTTTTATTGATAATTCAATAATGCTACAATTTTTTGCAGCTGAACTATTGGTAAATGTTAAAACCAATTGATGTGTCAAAAGAGATTTTGACGGCTAAAAAATAGAAAAGAGAATGAATTTAAAGTAGAATCGTTTTTATATGAAAATAAGAAAATGACAAAGCTACATCCAGATAAATCTTGTGAGTGTTGTCAAAGTGATGTAACGTGGATTCCTATTTAAAATTTGACATTATATGTCATATACTAAATGAGAAACTGTTATCAGAGATTATGTAACAGCAAATTTTGTATTCATTTTAGTCAAATTGAACAAAAACTCCAATTTACATTGAAATTTTTATTCTTAAGTTTGATGTGACATTATTTCGAAAATTCTTAAATTATAAAGAATTTCATATACGTATTCCATAAGGTAGAGATATTAAAAACGATTTATTACTTCACTCTGCAGACGAACATGTTAATAATAAGAAAAAGGAATTTCTTTCTCCTTGTATTGCAGAATAAAGATCGCGCGATTGCGCTACAAATTTTGCAATTTTAAATCAATTTGCTAAATTAGCACATTTAACTATTCTTCGTTTAAAATGAAATAAAAAGGTTATGCTTGCTTTCATGCAAAATATTTTTGCGATGTCATAAAATTTTTTATTGCAAATTTCACGCAGCACCCTAATATGGAACAATTTATGAGTTGTTTACGATTATTCTTTTTTATATTGCACCCAGAAAATTGTTTTTTAGCGTTTCGTCGTATTGAAATCGCCATTATTAAATAAATTAACAACAGCTTCACTTTTTCGTAATTTTATAGTGTAAGAGCTAAAGTTACGTGGGTACATTCTAGTACTCCCGAGAATGTCATGAATATTCCCAATCCCAAGAGTAAACCGGCGTTACTTAGGTTTTTCAATAGTTTCAGGTTCTGCAAAACATATCTTCATACAAGAGATCTCCATTTCTCAACCCGATTGATTTTATGTGTGAGATAGACGAAAAATCATAAAATAGAGTTTTCTTATTTTTTATTATAAACTCACCTTTTTAAAATTCAGCAATGAGCTATGTTTCTACTAATTATGACAAACAAATTTATAATTATTATTATAGCAAATAATAACCAAGACTTGCCTTTTTTACATTTTCCGACACAAAAGTTTGTCGCCTCTTCGCGTCTCCGTATAATTTTCTTCTGGTAATATTAGTAATACTTTCAAATTTTAAATTATTTTTTAGCGTTCCATATTCGTCTTGACTCTGTTCTAAATCCGACCCAATGTTTTCATTGTCTACACTCCCATTTTTCTGCAGCAGCAGCGAATTTGCAACAAAATTTTCCTCGTCTTTTAGAAAACTGTATAAACTAGCGGAAGATTTTAAATTGGCAGTACTTCGTGTATAATCTAAACTATTGCTAAATTTATACTTTTTGGATTTAGAAATGTTATCACTTTTTCTACACTTATTAATTATCGGTTCACTGGCACACACCGTTTTGTAATCACAACGCACCCGATTTTTTAAATTATTCTTCACTTTTTTGTTATAATCACTTACATTATTGCTAATTTTCTTCTTAAACGTTTCTTTATTATTTTCTTCCATCAAATCGAAATCGTTAATCAAATTTTTTATAATGTGAATATCCGCATTATTTATGCTATCCATTTTAATTTTCATAGTAATTTAAGCAATGATTTTCACCACATAATTTTAAACTCGATCAAATTTTAAAACAATTTACAGCTTTGCACTGTAAGTCAATAAGGACTTCAGATCCTTTTCGTTGGTATTTGCCTAATGTTATATCCAAACAAAGCGAGCGTGCAAGTAGAACGAATGTTTTCGTGGATCAATTTCACGTATAAAGAAAAACTGCAGTGGTTCTAAACATACGTGAACTCCTCCGTTTAATTTTTACAAGTAGTAATAGAATGTAATTGATTAAAGAAACTTTAAAGCGTAAGTGTTTGAATTAAAATTTAGATGTTGCAAAAAAAGTTGCGCATTGGCGCAAACCCTCTGGCGCCCATTATGTTTCCGTCTCTATCGGCTTTGAAAAGTAGCCACTTGCGTTTCTAGAAAATATTAATTTAAACGTTAAATGAACAACAAGAAACGGCCTGTGGATATTTATTCTCCACTGCGAATTTTATAAGTAATATGAAAAACATTTATTACAAGTTTTCAAAGAAAAATGTTGATTTTTGATTTGTTTTTCTAAAAGCTCAAGTTTTGTAAGTTCCCCGATAGGTAAGAAAAACTTTCAGTCTTTTTTGCCGATAATGAATGATCTCACGAGATGTCGACGAGACTAAAATCACAAAAGAGTGGCCTTTGACAAAAGGGCAGATAAATATTATTCGATAATGTTGAGGAGTTTTTGAAATTTAAAGCTAATTGAAAAGTTAACACTTCGTTTAACTAATTAGCAATACATTTGCTGAAAAGTTACACCAAACCACACTGCCTACTCAATGCTAGTTATACTTTTGATTTTACAGATTTTACAGTAGTTCGAGAAATCTTTATTGTTTATTTAACCTAATAACTTTTAAATTTCAACTACAAAAAAATTTAATATAAAGGTTATTATTATTTAAGTTAACTAGTAAGAAAACAGCATTCTAGGACCAGGAAGGACGCTTGGGAATTTTATCATAAATAACGTGCGTCAGGAACAATTAATTTAAATTTTACATAATTAAAGTTGGTGAATTAACTTAGGTCAGAAAGGTTTCTAAAGAAAATAGATATATTAATTTGACCTTTAACTTTATACAAAGTAAGTTTTAGAACTTCTGACACTTTGCAGAAAAAGTATGCAGCGTTTTAATAGCACTGAAAAAATAAGGGCAACATAATCTATATTGCGAAGTATTTTCGATGACTTTAATCGGTTGTTAAGAAGTAGTTCACGGTCATATGTTAAAGTGCACATGCATTAAAAGGATATTTAAAATACAAAACGTTTGTAAGAAATCAGCAAAAATAAGATCTTGATAATTTCCTGCTTAAACGGCAAATTTTTATATTGTCGACTTGAATTTATTTTGTCAAAATTCCGACATAAATTATAATTAACCTCATTATAATAACTTCGTGATTACATTTCACTAAAGGCAGTTAGGCCGCTGGCGCTGTTTGCACAATTTTGTAAAATAATTAAAAACACAGTTTAGAAAATAAATATAGCAAGTATTCACACCAATAAAAAAGATTTCTTGCCTATGAGCTGCTGTTTTCGAAAAATTAAAGGTGAAAATTGTATAGAAAAAAAAAAGTAAATTCTTTAGATTTATAAGCTGTATTTTTTTAGATATTTACCTAATTTTCTTCTTCAAATAGGTTGAACTGACATGATGAGAAATTTTTCTAAGAGAAAAAAGAACGACCAAAGCGTTTTTTATATGTTCGTAATTTTCTCATAATTCATTTTGTCTCAATCTCATCTTCACCTAGTTAATATAATAAAAATTAAATAAAAATGCGCTATTTGGTATGAATATGCTTCAAGGCACAAAAGATCTTTTTGAACTTATTAAACGATTTTTTCGCTGACAAAGCAAGATAATATTTATTTGCAGTGTTTTTATGAACCGTAGTAATTAACGAGATTTTTATTTAGACTAACGTTTAAATAAAATGTTTTGTTTGTTCTTTTTTTCAATTTATTGCAGTAAAGTATTCCATATAAAATCCAGTAACGCTAGTTTTGTTTAACTTAGCAAAAATTGCTTTCCAATTTAATTTAATTTTTATTTTTGTTTTACCAAACAGTATAAAATATATATTTTTCAGTAAAAATTCAATTATAATTCAAGCTATTCTTTGTAAAAAAACGTAATAAATTCTTAACTAACAGTGCGTAATAAAAATTATAATAATTGATTTAAAAAAATATGTATTTTTGTTTCAACGATCTTATTTTAAAAATAGGTCGCTATATAAATTATTGATTGTTTTAAATTAATTCCAATTAAGTTATAGTATAATTAAGTGTTTTATCTTTACTGATACATTAAATCAACTATCCGACGAGGGTTAATTTCATAAATCTTGATGAATTTTGAGTTAAAACAACCTAATTATATTATAGTATATCTGCTAATTAGTATTTATGAACTAAAATTATCTCTTTTTCTTTCTTATTTTTTTCTTGTTGTTTCAGATATCCAAATTTTTTCTAATTTAAGATTTCAAAAAAAAACTACCAATTTATTGAGTTCTTATGATTTTCTAAAACATGTCAGTATTCAAACAGGACTATTATGTAAAGTGTTACAGATTCTCGAACAATACAATACATTTTTCGAAAATATATTGGAGTATATTGGTACCAGGCAGAGACAGGAACATTTAAATAAGAGAAATTATAGGAAATATATAATGAAAATGTTATGATATTTATAATAAAACCAGCATTATTATTCAAATATTTTAACAAATTTAGCCCTCTCTTTAATTCTCTCAGTATTATGCTTAAATAAATAATATTTTCAACAACGTAAACCTATATTGCATATCATTAAATTCGATAGATATTACATAAGCCTATAATAGTCAGGTAAAATTCTACTAAATTTCCTATTCTAAATATTCAGTCGATGTTGTCTTTATATTATAATATTATACTTAAGCAAAAACGATATATTCATCGAAAGCAAAATAAAAACAGCCAGTGACACCTGGAATAAATAATATTGTAACAAAACATTTTTTATTATATTGTTACAACTTGTTTATGTCTACTTTTACTTAAAAAAGAAAGAAATTTAGGTGGAAGCAATAATTGTACTTCAATAGAAAAATAAATTTAAAATTGAAATGAAAAATGAAATAATATATATGTATATACGAGAGCGACTATTCCAAGTGGACCTAGAAGTTGGTCAAGTAATTTCACTCTTTAAGGTTAGTATTTATGAAATAATATAGAATATTTATATAGTAGGTACTTCTGTTTTAAACCTTCTGTTTCATAAATGCTAACATTAATCGAATAACATTTAAATATCGGAATTTAAACCTATAATTCTTTACCCTTAAAAAATGATTTTTTGTGAATAAAGCTTAAAACAATTTCTTGGTCTAAACTACCAGCGGTTGAAAAAGCTATGAAATTATTTCATATGGGTATTACTTCTTCAAGATTAGTGTGTACCACAAATTAATTAAATAAAAAATTTCGACTTACCTGTGCAACTTTCTCGCCCATTTTAGGTGTGTGAATACCACTTTGAAAATATTTTGCTGAACCATTATCTTGTATTGAAAACTGGAAGAAATTCAAAAAAAAACATCAGTATGCTATTGCAAATATAAATAGTTTTGTACCTTTTGCTTTCCTGAATCTGTAGGGTTACTTAAACTAGGGCTTTTTCTATCATGGGAATGTGTAGTTTTATATTTTTGTAGGTCACTTTCTGAAGACACATTGGGAAATTGCTTTGAAAGTTGAGGTTTTGCTGTTGAAAAAAAATATGATTTAATATAATGTTTAAAAATTAAATTCAAACTAATATACCAAGATTTATTATAATATTATAATTAAGATGAGTATATATAATATGTTAAGCCTTGGTTTCCTAGAAAGTATAAATATGTATAGCTGCTGCAATACATCGATAGATGACGTCACAAAAGTGTTTTCGGATAATATAATTACGAGATCAGAAGTAGCCCATTAAAGTCGCCTATTTTGAAATTTGAATCAATTCTTTTGATGAAATTTTCCAATCCAAAATCCAATCTTGTCTTTCAATTCTGGAATTGTTCTTGGATTATTAGCATACACCTTTCCTTTTCAAAAACCCCAAAGAAATAAATTTAAACAAGTCAACTGGTATGATCTTGGTTCACATCGTCGCAGAGCGAGATAACTCTCCCTTCAAATTTCGTTACCAACAATTCCATTGTTTCATTCGCTGTATAGCAGATTGCGCCGTCCTGTTGAAACCACATCTCACGGTAATGAACGCCGTTGACGGTGATCGCATTGCTAGCCGCATTCTCGAAGAAGAACGGTTCAATCACTCCACCATACCAGTCCAAAATGCGCACCAAACAGTCGCTCGTGGTGGATACATGGGACGTTGAAGGATCACTCTTGGATTCTCAATTCCCCAAATGGGACAATTCTCTATGTTGACATAGCCATCAAGTCATCGGAGAAGATGATTCTCTTCGAAATATCAGTATTCGCTTGTTGTTGCTGTAAGATCCATATCTTGAGTCGAATTCGTTGTAAAATGCTTCGTGAAAGATTCAATTGCGGCGAACGATGGCGAATCAAGGTGGAAGGATTCTGGTTAACACTCTCACTAACTACTGTATGTTTGCAGTAGACCGAGCTGGACGAACACAGGCAGGTCTCTCCTTGTTTTAAATTAATGTACGACCTACATTAGAAAACTAGCGCTGAATTCAAAATAGGCGGTTTTAATAAGACACTCTTTATTATAAAAATCTATTCACATCAACCCTGTAATTTCAATGTGAAAAGTAAGACTTTCTGAGTCAGCATTTAAAGACACAATCGACAATAAAATCCCTCTACAGAATTATACAAAGGGAGACACAAAGTAAGATAAATAACTTAATATTTTTTATTTTTTTAATTTATATGGATTACCAACAAAATAGTTATTAACGTCAAATATTAATAATTAAATCAATGAAAAAATAGGATATATTAAAATTAAAGCAGAAACATGGAATATAATTTAAAAAAAGATAAAAAAACAGAGAACAATAAAACCTCAGATATGAAAAATATTGTATTAATATATTATAAAAGAAAATAGTTGCTTAGACAACAGACTTCAGTAAAAGATGTTATCTAGAAGAAGATGGAATTGAAATGGAAGTGGACAGACGGGTAGAGCATATAGTCAGAACCAGAGACGATAAATTGAAGAGAAAAATAATGAAAAAATAATAAACACAAAATAATCATTGTGATCATGCCCACCGTTATACCACTGCCGCTATATGACGGTACCACTTTCTAGGAAACCAATACTTCTAGTGAAAATTTAACTACAAAATACAAATATTTTAAAATGCAATATTTGCTAAAATTGATACTACTTAATATAATAATTATCATTTACTTGCTGATAAACATTAGGTATATGAATACTAATGTGTAAAATAAATAGTATAGTTTAAATAATTTATAGTTTGGAATTGATTTATACAAAAAAAATCGAATAATATATGATAAAGGGTAGGTATAAGACAAAATCATAGAAAATGAATAAACCACAAGATTATTTTTTATTTATTTGTTGTGTAGGTATATATTATTTATTACAGTGTATTATGTAAATGACTAAATAATAATATATGATGAATTTGGTGTTCGGCCTATTTTTTTTTTCGAGTAATGTCTATTAATTTTAAAAATAATGCTTATTTATTTTAAATGTTTTTTTGTTATCACAAATAAAATCCACTGTAAGTATAATAATCGCAACCGTTTCAAATATGATTAATATCGAGTCACTCCCGGACTTGTAAAATAAAGTATATAGACAGCTTTATGGAATACAACTTTCTTTTTCTTTAAAATTCCATATATTTTGCCAAAAAGACTTAAATGAAACTTTACAAAACTTCCATACGTTCCAATGTTCTTATAGTGGTTGGCTGATATATCCTTTTATCAATACAGGTTCCAGAAGATAGTTAGCCAAAATTAAAATCGTAGATGATATTGACACAAACATAGTCTGTAGCTGCCACCTGCCTAACTAGTTCAATGTCTGAGAGAACTCTTAGCTGTTTGAGTTAGGTTTTGTGATGATTGTCATGTTTACAAAATATATCGTTTATATTACTTGATATTATAGTAAATATTTCTATCTCTGATAATCAATAACCCTCTGCAGTTTATTTTAATACTGGAATAACATTTATTAAGTCTATCTGACATCAAAAAGAAAGTTGGAAAACCATCATACTCTATGATAATGATAAAATTGAAATTGTTTTATTCAAATTGTCTGGATTCCACTAAAGTAAAAACATTAAAATTTTAGTTTCGTAATTAAAATACTAATGAATTTTATGTAAATGGTATTTTTTTACGTTTCCAGAATAACTAACTAAGGTGTATATTTGATAACATCTTAATTCGTTATACTAATTATCATGAGTTTGTTTCACGAATGTTTCATTAAATTTGATTTAAACATAAAAAATTGTAACACTAATATAATTTTATTAAATTAACACTGTGATCGGTAAGACAAAAAAAATTTGAGGTTTATCATTCAGATAAATTTGAACATCACGAATAAACAGATAATCTGTTTATCAAAAATATGTTTTTGTAGAAACTCCAAACTGTGGAGTGTGGACTATGATAACAAAATGAGTTGAGGATTTGGAACAGTTGACAAACTTTTATCTTGAAAATATGTAAAATATACAAATACAGCACATCACATATTTACATAATATGTAATACTGTTTTACAAGCAAAAAACTTGCCATACTGCACTTGATTTAAAAATTAATCTTCGTTGAGTGTTTAAATATGCTTAAGTCCTCTACAAGCAAAAGTGTCTCCATAGGTTTGATTTTATAAAATTTAACTATAAAGGTTTGCTTATTTTATGTACAATTTTCTCTCTCTAATCACCTCTATTAACATTATACTTCAAGAGTCTACGGGCAGCAAGGCGATTTAAGAAAAATAAAAAACGTTAAGGTCGAATGAAATAAATTAATTGTCAATTCTTCACCAAATTATTTGTGCCAATCGCAGACTACTACTCGATCTTACATTTTGCGATGTATATCGTACCAGGTTCCTGAAGTGCAGTATCCGCTAAGCGAATTTTGGCCATCCACTATGGCGAAAGCCGAAGTGATTTACTAAGGAATTGTTTCTTATTGCCTTTCTCATGGTCCAAAGGTAATTTTTGGATTTCACAGATAATTAATATCATAAAAATTTGATAAGAATCAGGTAATTAATCGCAAGTGTAAATAATGTCACGAAACCTTCAGTCGATGGACATATTATCCACACGAGCGACTAATTAGCACTTAATATGGGTCAATCTAATGTAATCAAACTTAGATGAGTACATAAGCGACAAATGTATAAACTACACAATTATTATGCTAATAAAGGTAAATTTAATGAAATTTACATAATTATAAGATGAACTAAACATAATATTCCTATGAGAAATACACTCACATACCCAACAGTGATGCAGTTCAATGAATATCAGACATAAAAATGTTTTTGTTACATGAAAAAATTATTATTTCGATGGTATATTTACTAACGAGATTCATAACAACATCATTAATTGGACGACATCGTTTAGATCTACCTTATATAGGTAAGTACATCAACACTTTGAAATATAATCGTCTTTCTTAATGATACTAATACATTCATGTTTGGTTACCTCTCTGATGTTAAATGTTATAAGCAATTTATGCTTTACTGGATTACTAACAGTAATTAAATCATTATCCACGTAAAGCAAGGTTTATTAATGAGTACATCTAGTTAAAACTTTTCCCAATCTTCACCCTACATCTTATCCTTAATGTATGCCAAGAAAACCAACAACATTAATGTTGGCGGTTTAATACAACTCAATATTTTATTTTTATAGTCTTCCTTCTTTGGCTAACAATTGAACAATATCTTTTATTATGTGTGCATGTGCATACGAACATCAAAGGATCAGACCAATCTTATTGATACTCAGTACGATTACCTGGACCTATTACTATTTTTTGTTTGTATTTGCATTCAATTTCTTTTGAAGAAAAATTTAAATAGGTAACCAAGTTATTCAAGTATGAAGTAGCCAAGATATTTTATGCCAAGTAAACGTAAGTCAATTTTTATGAAAATATCAGAAAAATTGTTTTTCGCAAAGTAATCCTTCTATTGTTTTCAGTTGCTAACGGCTAGCACTTGGATGGGTGACCGCTTATTGAACAATTTAAGAATACTGCGTGTCATTGCTCTCTCTGTGTAGGTTCGCCCTACTTTCTTTTTTTGTTTTTCAGAACCTACGTTAAACTGGAAGAACCAGCTTAGCAACTAGAATTTTCGTTCAAAGAATGAAATTTACTTACATAATTGTTGTGATTTAATAACTACAATTCTTACGTTATATTGTAATCGCATTTAAAATTGGTTGTTCCTTCAATTTTCCATTTAAATTAATTTTCAAATAAAATCTCTCCACCATTCCCATTAATCTTGCATACTATAACTTTATATCTCTTCCAAATCCAATATAATTTGTTTTATCTTCCGATACTTATCAAATAACGTTTAAATTTTCTTCTTAAATCGTCAAATTACTTTTAAATTCAATTTAATACATTTAAATTCAATAATAAATCGAATTAGTTCTTAACATGTGAAATTCTATAATGAAATATCTAATTGATTTACAAGTTACAATAAAATACAAAAATTATATAAAATTGAATTTTAACTTTTTTAGTTATTTTACGTAAGTTAAAAGTTTTATATAATTTTTGTATTTTATTGTAACATGTAAATCAATTAGATATTTCATTATTTAAATTTAATATGGAGCACTTATTTCTCAAAACTACATTTCAATTTTTAACAATATCTACTTCAAATTTATATTTAATTTCAAGAGACTTTTCAATTTTCATGTCTTGGCTCTCCGCTTGTTGCCATAAAAAATCCCCTTTCCTCCACTAGTTGGCGCTAAGTCGACTAACTCGCGGGAATTACAAAATATTAAAATGATATTCTAAATTACTAATCTTATAATTAATAAAAATTTTGAAGTTGGAAACATGACAATATAAAGGACAGTTAATCCGATTAAAAACTGATACCAAAATGTATAATAATTATTATTTACTACGATAAATAAACAGGAAGAATCCAAAGAATACAATATTTATGCTACAAAATAGAGATAGTTTGGTTAGATAGAGGTAATTGGCAAATGATGATCGGTAGAGCTGAAAAATTCCAACAATTACACTTTGGATATCTCAGAAACATAAACCTTTAAGATGGCAGAAATCAACTTCCAATTTAGAGGATGGAAACAAAAAGATGTTTTTGAAACGGTAATAAATCTAAATACGCTCCACAAGTTGTATTGCTTGACTCCCTTAATATGACCAGAATCAAATGGTTGTATTGTACTGTTTTCCATATCGAAGTTTCTTCGGTTTTAAATTACATTGACCATGCTTTACATGGACACATATGTATTGTCGTGTCTCCTTTTATTTACAAAGGGGATTGACTAAATTTTGCAGTAGTTCAGAGATAAAAGTCTGATTTTTGCAAGAATAGCAATGTTTTTTTTATAAGTGGTTTAATTTAATTTTGATTTAATCGGATGAAATTTCATTGTTTGACGATAAAGATTTGAATTGGATGATTGGTCTGTATGATGGTAGCTGGAGTATTGATATAAAGAAAACTAAGTGGAGTTTTTATGCGAAATAATAAATGGTTTATAAAAATATTTTAATATTTATATAATTTTTATTAAATTGCCTTGAAGGACCGAAAATTGCAGCGTGTATCCCAACGGCACCGCAAGACCGAAACAATCGTTCCCCATTATATGTAATTGAAATTGATTCCGAAGTAAAAATTAAATTAGTCGGGCCAATGAATTTTACATTAAGTTTTTATTTGGAGAAAGTGAACCTAAAAATATGATTTAAAAGAAAGAGTCTCGTTGCTCAAAACCGGTGCAGTATTCGCGGTTCAAGAGAGTTTGATAAATTTATTTTCAAGGTTCCACCAAGTCCTCTCCCTACTCAATCCTTTTCTCTCAAAAAGTATGGTGACCTTATAGAAATGTTTCGTTTACCGTTAGGGACGATGTCCTCCGGTCATGCGCCCTATCATCTTCCTCTGAGACTTCGTTCCACTACCTGGCCCTCCACAACAAGTCTTTCCATTGAGTCGCCGCTTCTCGCTATGTGCCCGAAATATCGCAATATTGACTGTTAAATTGTTGTTATCAGTCTTTTTGCGATGGATGGCTCTTATATAAAGGATATGTTTGTCCTATGTGCTGTCCATGGTATTCTTAAGGACTCACATTTCGAAGGAGTCGACTTTTTTGACGTCTACCTTTTTAAGCATTCATGCTTCCGCTGCATACGTTGCAATGGCAAAGATCGAGGCGACGATCAAAGATGCCAGCCGTAAATTTGTCGTTTTTGATATGGATGAGTTTTTCCAGATCTAGCTATTGTCAGTTGTCTGCTGATCTCGCTTTCGTATCCTCCATTTCTTTCTGTGAGCGAACCCAAATTAACAAAGCTATCCATCACCTCATATTGAGCTATTTCAATTTCTGGTACATTAATAAGCTCTCTGTCTATAACTTTTGTTTTGTTTTTATTAAGTTCCCAGCCGTAGTTCTTGCTGTATGTGTCCATCTTTTGCATTATTAATTCGATCTCTTCCCTAGTTGATACTACGATTAAGGTGTAGTCGGCATATCTCAAGTTGTTAATTTATTATCCACCTACGGATACGCATCCTTTCCATTCATCAAAGACCTTGCGCATTATATATTCGCTGTATATATTAAACAGTATCGGCGAGATTATACATCTTTCACCGCCCCCCTGGGGGGAAAGGCATAAATCATGCCCAAAGGGGGTATACATTCCTCACATGGCGTATTACTACAACCTAATGGTAATTGCTCCATTCCCCTTCCGGTGGCCTAAACTCGAGTACGTGAATCAAGTATTCCACTAGGACCAAAAGGGGGGGGTTCCGAAGAATCGACAACGGCTCTAATCGGTGTCGATTAGATGCCTTTTCTCGAAGCGATTGATACTTCTCCGACTAAAGACTGGACCTTGCCTCGCCCTTACCAGCCTCGCGCCTCTGAAGACAGACGACTAGCCTCATAGGCAATTCTACCTTCATCGGCAATTTCTCTCCTTCTGCCGATAGATCCCGCCATGTAATTGGATCCGTTCCGCATGCCACGTATCGCATTGTCAGCGACATTCGCGATGGGGCTCACGTAACCCCATCACATCTTAGCCCAGCTGTCGGCAGTCTTGATACGGCTCTAATCGGATCAAAAGTCGGCAGTTCCCCGGCGGACGGTGTGTGCTAATTTCTCAACTCGATGCCAAACCAGGCGGTTCTTGCCAGTCATTTTAAGGGAGTGTGGGCTCAGCCTGTTATTCCACAATGTCATTTTATGATTCTGATTCTGAGCTTACACATTCACGGTAAATTCTTCCGAGATTTTTCTTGACACTCTTTGCTTTTGCTGTACAAGCATCGATGCAACAACACCAGATGATGTGGCACACTCATTTCTTTCAATATAATCCAGAGGTGTGTCCATCTGATTGAATCAAACACTTTAAAGTAGTCGACAAAGCATAGATGTGTAGTGACCTAGCATCATCGTCGAGCAACGTCCATGTTATTTGTGTGGATCTAGAAATCGGCGAAGGGAAACATAGGAATGATCCCATGGTTACATTTTGGTAACCAGGTTTTATCAACAGGACTCAGACATCAGTCCTCATATCAATATCAAACGGACAACACGTCCACTTGTGTCCATTAACAAATAAATTGTATATTAAAAACATTTGTAAATAACCAGCAATAAAACTTAATTAAATGTGACAACATTTAAATTGTTATTTACAAGTTAAGAAGCAAAAGCAAGATTATGAACCAGAGCTATAAATTTAACAACCGTAGCCCTGGCCAGTAACATTGGTGACCCCGACGTGATCGAATAATATTCAACTTCATTTTCCCGAATTTCGAAGCCGATAGAATTCGCCCAACGTATAAAGCGTTTGTACTTCAGCAACGTACGTGCTACGAAGTATACAGAACAACTACAAGAATTACCTCGAGATTCTGGACCCCATTTTTTGGACGAGGACTCCCAAAAATTTTGGTTGGCGCCCAGCTGAGCTATTCCCGTCAACCCGTTCCTGTGCATCACATTTGGATCATTTCTATAGTAAGTACCTTCACTTATTTCTTGATCCACATACTACGACATGGACGACGTTCACGATGCTCTACCTGCGCCACTACCACTACCCGCGTTGGAACCGTTGGTTCCACACAATATAATTGCCCCAGTTAGCGTCAAAATACCACCCTTTTGGAAAGCTAATCCTCGCATTTGGTTCTGTCAGATTGAGGCACAATTCTCGAATTCTAGAATCACCAACGACCGTACAAAATATAACACAGTCGTTGCTGCACTAGAAGGCTCGATACTATCTCAGATTTCGGACATCATTTTGAATCCTCCCGCAAATTTAATGTATGACACTTTAAAAGTCAAACTTTTGGAAAGGTTCGAAGAGTCCGAACAATCGAGATTACACACACTATTAACCTCCCTATCATTAGATGACAAAAAACCAACTCACTTACTGAGGCAAATGCGAGAATTAGCTGGAGGCAACATCGCGGACACCGCTTTAAAATCCCTCTTTTTACAACGCCTGCCGCAACAAGCCCAGGCGATGTTTTCTATCAGCGACCAAAGTCTAGAACAAATCGCAATTCTAGCCGATCGTTTTTTAGAAGTTACTACAAGTAACATAGTCAGCATTCAAAAACAACCTAACGAGATTACCAATGATAAATTCAATTTTTTAACAAATAAAATAGAAAAATTGACTTTAGAACTTGCATCTCTCAAAACTAGCCGTCAAAATTTCGCATATGACAAGCGACCTTCACGATCGCTTTCGAGATCAAAATCCGCTTCACGTATCACTAACAGTCCTGAAGCTACCAAGAAGGTTGCGCCCGCTATGTGCTGGTATCACTACAGATTCCACGAAAAAGCACGCAAATGCATTAAACCATGCAATTTTTTCCCTTCCGGAAAACTAATCAGTCACAATATTTTTTCGGCAGAAAATATTGTTGACTACGCAAATTGTCGACTACATATTTTAGATCCAACCACAAAATACACCTTTTTAATTGATACAGGCGCGCAATTATCCGTAATACCAGCAAAATTAATTACACCCAAGCCCACAAATTCTTTAATGAAATTATTTGCAGCAAACGGTTCTACAATTAATACTTTCGGTACCAAATTATTGCACTTATCATTAGGTCTAAGAAGGTCTTTTCCCTGGATTTTTACCATTGCAGAAATCGATAAACCTATAATCGGTGCAGATTTTCTAGCAAAATTCAATTTATTAGTCGATTTAAAAAACAAACGTCTAATTGACAATGTCACACATCTGTCAATTCCCGGACAAACTTCAAATAATTTCCAATTTTTATCTTTAACGACGCTTTCGCCTAATTTAAGCGAACCAATTTTAAATTTATTAAAACAATTCCCGGAAATTACGAAACCCGGTGCTATTAAAGTTCCACCAAAGCATGACGTATGTCATTTTTTAAACGTTACAGGTCCGCCAATATTTTCTAAACCAAGGCGCTTGGACCCGGAGCGATTAAAATGCGCTAAAAAAGAATTTGAATTCCTTCTTCAGCAAGGAATTTGCAGACATTCCACAAGTCCCTGGGCATCACCTCTTCATCTTGTTAAGAAGAAGAATGGTGATTGGAGACCATGCGGTGACTTCAGGCTCTTGAACGCCCAATGTACCCCCGATAGGTATCCTATTCCAAATATACAAGATCTAACACACAATTTAAAACATGCAAAAGTCTTCAGTACCCTCGACCTCGTTAGAGCGTATCATCAAATACCTGTTAACCCGGACGACGTACAGAAAACCGCCATCACAACCCCTTTTGGTTTATTCGAATTTCCGGCCATGACTTTTGGTTTACGGAACGCAGCGCAAACCTTTCAAAGGTTGATGAACAGCATGTTGGGTAATTTTGATTTCTGCTTCGCTTACATTGACGATGTTATCGTCGCATCTAAAAATTTAACCGAACATTTTGAACATTTAAAACAAATTTTCACACGATTGAGTGAATTTGGCATAATTTTAAATGTAGATAAATCCGTATTCGCGCAACCCTCAGTTGAATTTTTAGGTCATTTAATTACAGAACACGGAATCAATCCATTACCAAGCAAAACTAAATTAATTTTAGATTTTCCTTTACCTATCACAATAGTTGAATTAAGACGATTTCTAGGCATGGTAAATTTTTACCACCGTTTTCTCCCAAACGTCGCAACTATTCAAGCTCCTCTACATTCTTTGCACCACGGTAACAAAAAGAATGATAAAACAGTAATAATCTGGAACGACGAGTTAAAAAAAGCATTCGAAGCTTGCAAAACCGCTTTGGCAAATTCAATTATGCTTGCTCATCCTTCGGACAAATTTCCTTTAGCATTAATGGTAGACGCCTCCAGTACAGCTGTTGGCGCGGCTCTACAACAATTTAATGGAAAAAGTTGGGAACCTTTGCATTTCTTTTCAAAGAAATTATCCCCATCTCAAGTAAAGTACAGTACATACGACAGAGAACTTTTAAGTATCTACCTCGCAATCAAACATCTTCAAGATATACTTGAAGGCAGATCTTTTACAATTTATACAGATCACAAGCCATTATGTTTTGGATTCACGCAAAAGGTGAGCAAATTGTCACCACGTCAAACTAGACATTTGGATTACATAAGCCAATTTAGTACTGACATTCAATTTATTGCTGGAAAAGAAAACGTAGTCGCAGATGCACTTTCACGCATTAACACTATAAGTTTTCCTTCAACAATAAATTACGAATCCATGGCACAAGATCAACTGGTAGATACCGATTTAAAAATTTTGCAAAACTCTTCAAGCATTAATTTAAAATTAATTCCCATTTTAGGATCATTAAAATCCTTATACTGTGATACTGCAACCGACATAGCAAGACCCTTTGTACCGTTATCGTGGCGAAAAGAAATCTTTAATATGTTACACAACCTATCACACCCCGGAATTAAAGCTACTGTTAAATTAATAAGAAAACGTTTTATTTGGCCCTCAATCAACAAAGATTGCGCATCATGGTCAAAGAATTGCCAACGTTGCCAAGAAAGCAAAATTACCAAACATGTTCACTCTCCTGTGCAATCATTTTTGCCACCGACCGAACGTTTTGCACACGTTCACATAGACTTGGTTGGCCCCTTACCTCATTGTCAAGGTCATAATTATGTTTTAACTTGCATCGATCGTTTCACACGATGGATTGAAGTTATACCAATTGCTGATACAACAGCGGAAACTGTTGCCATCAATTTTCTCTCGGGTTGGATCTCCAGATTCGGCGTTCCCCTTAAAATCACAACTGATCAAGGCCGGCAATTCGAATCAACATTGTTCCAACAATTCTCACTTTTACTCGGAATCAAGCGCTGTCGTACTTCACCATACCACCCTCAATCCAACGGTATGATCGAACGCTTCCACCGATCGCTTAAGAGTGCAATAATTTGTTACCGAAACGAAAATTGGGTTGACATTCTGCCACTAATTTTATTAGGTTTTCGAACCATTTATAGAGATGATTTGCACTGCACAATTTCAGAACTAGTTTATGGTACAACACTTCGTTTACCAACAGATTTTTTCTCTACGGAAAAATCCGTCACTACAAATGAATTTGTTAAATCACTCCATCAAACTTTACAAAATATTAAACCGGTTCCGATAAAGAATCGTTCAAACCGCACTATATTTGTTTTCAAAGATCTTGCAACTTGTTCCCACGTCTACATTCGGAACGACACTATTAAAAGAGTTTTGAAACCAGCATATAGCGGTCCGTACTTAGTTGTTAGCCGTCAAGAGAAACATTTTCTGGTTAAAATTAATAACACTGAAAAATCAATTTCAATTGATAGATTAAAACCCGCGTATTTTTTAGAAGATAATTAGTTAACTAGTTATCTTACCACATTTGGCATTAATACGGCATTTTTAATTTATTTTCATTTCAATTTTCATTCCTTCCTTTCCTTGGGTAACAACTTTTCCAGAAACGGGAGTGTGTAGTGACCTAGCATCATCGTCGAGCAACGTCCATGTTATTTGTGTGGATCTAGAAATCGGCGAAGGGAAACATAGGAATGATCCCATGGTTACATTTTGGTAACCAGGTTTTATCAACAGGACTCAGACATCAGTCCTCATATCAATATCAAACGGACAACACGTCCACTTGTGTCCATTAACAAATAAATTGTATATTAAAAACATTTGTAAATAACCAGCAATAAAACTTAATTAAATGTGACAACATTTAAATTGTTATTTACAAGTTAAGAAGCAAAAGCAAGATTATGAACCAGAGCTATAAATTTAACAACCGTAGCCCTGGCCAGTAACAGATGCATTTTGATGTTAACTTCTCTAACATTTTCGATGACCTGTCTAACACTCATAATCCCCGTCTGTTCATCTGGAATCTGTGGCAAAATGAACGGCTTTAGGCGTTCATTAATGATGCGTAGCATGACCTTGCTTGAGTGAGATATGAGTGCAATGCTTCTATATTTCTTGCACTCTGTGTTCCGGAGTCTTTTTCCCACCAATACATTACAGTATATTATATATAAATCAATGCGATCAAAGTTCAAGTTGTGTTCTTTGTGAATCAGTGAAGTCTAAACAACGGGGCATTCGACCGCAAGATGAAGATAGCAGATTCATATAGAACTTCAAACCGTTGGAGTGAGATTGTGCTGGCACTAATCCTAAAGTTACATCAGCAAGAATTTAAAAAATACAAGTTAGGCTAGGTTTACTGTCAAATTACTAAAATAAGTTTCTATTGCCTTGATGGATTTCAGAAATTCAGCATGAAAGCATATTATTAATTCAAAGACTGTAAACTACGAACAGTAACCTGCAACCACTGAAAATGATCTGCAGTATAGTGTTTAAAAACTTTAGGCTAATTTCAGCATTCCTAGGAGAGTGTTTCAGAATGTTCAAGATCTCCAGGTCCTAATCGGGAAAGAATTAGCTTTATTATGATCGTCGGGTGTAGGACTTTATCCGGACCCACAGGTTTTTAAAAATAAAGCGGAGCTGTCTTCAGTTCACTTGTTAGCCGTGCTAGTGTTAACATCATTTAATTTTGTTTCAAATTGGATTCTTTTAAATATAGCCGAATCGTCAACATCGTCCTCCGAGGTTCGCCCAGCAAACTAACGAAAATAAAACAACAAACCTCAATGTAAAAAGAACTATTTAGTTGTTGCTTCGGTACTGTTAGTAAAATCACAAGTCGCAGACTTCTTTTTTGGTATACTATTATATCAATCATAATATTTACATATTTGCTGAAATTTTCATCAAAAGTAAAACACGTTTACTATTCATTGGGTAATTATGATACCGTGTATTGAAGTAAACTTTATCACAAAAAGTAATATAATAATTGTTCTACAATTTGAACAATAGAGTCCATTAGGGATGACATAAAGAGCCTGAGGTATAGATTGAATATTTGGTTCACACTTGCATCCAAACATGGTTTCTTGTATTCCTTAAACCTAGATTACTACATTATATAATTTAAAAATTGATGGTAAATAGTTGTCTATATGCCTTTTTCTACTACATTATTATTAGTCATTTATGAATCAGAAGTAGTCTATCTTTCAGGCGCTCACATCGCAGGTCTAATTAGAATGAAATTCGATAAAAAAAATATTACAATCCTATTAGAAATTTCTTGTCACGAACAGCAAATTGATGTAAATATTGTGAAAATGAATTGAAAATAAAAATTAAAGCATGATAGCATATAAATGTGCTTCAATCATACGTATAAACGTTCAGCAGCTAGAGCGTGATCCGGTTAAATTGACAAGGAAATCGCAAATTTTTATTTCTTCTTATTTCCTTAATTTTCAATTTATCTTTAAATGTTTCTAAAATGTCTTTCCATAAAAATTCTTATTTCATTTTATTCTAACTTTTCAATTACCTTTTTTCAAAATGCAATTATCTTCTTAATACCATTCTGTTCAAAAATCTTCCTTATATTTTTCCAAATCAATTTATGTAGTACAAATCAACTTTTTGGTCAGAACTTGCATTTTGAAATTGGTTTTAATTAATATTAATAGTACATATTTTTACATACGGATGATAAATGCGACTGGTTCAGTTTACAAAACATATGTACACAGTAAAAACTCAACAAATGTTAAAATATTCCGAAAAAAAAAATTTAATATACATTAAGCCATGGTGAAATAAATCTTGGGTTTTCTCGCTGTTAATTGTAGTTAATTTTCGGGTTCATACAACTAATCTATTAATCGTTAAAACATGAAAAAATTTCCATTGTGCATTCATTCGTTATATTTTTTTAAAGTTTATACAATTTACTAATTTAATGAGGTCATGAGGAAAATACAATTCTTTAAAACGTTCATTATTAAACTATACATAGGAGATGGTAATTAATGATGGTCTAATAATTAAAAGCATTATTTACCTACATTCTTTATTATACCATTTCTTTACATACTTACAAACATTTATAGACGGATATCCACTTTTAAAGCACTGTCTCCTTGCAATAGCGTCCAAACTGGTTGCATGAGTTACTTTATTGCCAATATGTGATCTAAAAAAACTTGATATTAAAATATTAAGAAGATACAATTATTGCAAAATAGAATTTGTTCAACAAGCATATGCATATAATAATTACTAAAAGAAATTATTGTAATCATATAGAACGTTGTTAGGTAACTTTCCGTACTTTATCATACCAAAAGCTACCGTGTGTAGATCCTGAACTTTTTACAAATTTCCGAATAGAAACGAAATTAGTAATTTTGATGTTTGTATAAAACAACAAAGTTTTCCGACTTCGACGTTAGACTAGAATTCCACTGAATAATGTGGAGCATGCACAAAACTTTTATCGAACTATGAAATGTTTCAGCTTTGATTGAATGCTATTTGAAATTATAATTTCGCTGGGATATTACGAAAAGATTTAATGAAAACTGGCAGTTTTGACATCAAATACGAATTAATCAATATGGCAGTGGACAGTAGTCTTAATTGTAAATGCATGTTATGAGGTAGAATATAAAAATTATGTACATATGCATGTTTTGTTTATAATTACCTATTTGCTATAGGTGGTTTTCCACGTTCAACGCTTTCACCTCTTTCAAAAGAAGCCTGGTGACTTGCGGGAGCACTATGTGATACTGTAAGGGCGGTATATTCATTATGGGAGGGAATGGGTATTGTAGTATGTGTTGTAGCAGTCAAAGTTTCAGTCCTTGATACCCATGTTTGTTCTAAAATTGGTGTAGGCGAATTTGATGTTAATGGGCTAAAATCAAACATACCATTAATTACCGCTACATAATATAAAATTCAAATATTTAAGGCAAATGAGGTAGTATAAGGTTCGTGAACGTCCTGAAAGATTTTATAAATGATGGTAATTTGTAGCTGCTAAAAGAGTGAAAATTTCAGGATATTTTTTATTTTTGCTCATGACATTTGAAACGAGATAAAATTTACTAGCTAAACTATTAATCTTTCTGAATAAGCAAATCAGTAATTTTGATAAATGGAAGATGCGGAGAATAAAAGAGTGAATATTTTATATCACTTCATTATTGTTTGCTTTTAATAGTTAAATAGGTTGATATAAAGTTTCAAAATATAATAAATTGGATATTTTAAAAATAAATTGAATAATTCTAAAAACCAGCGGATTATTACACACATACTCAATATTTTTACATACCATTGTTCTAGGGTATCAGCTTCTTCTTCTGCCGCAGTTACATCACTTGGTGGTGTTAAATATCCAGCTAACCTTAACCCACGTCCACGTAAATTAGATCCTATTCTTAAACTCTGTCGAAACGATGCTCGGGCCCGATCAACTATTAAAAATTTATTTATTCTTTTATGCAATAAAATTTAAAATGGTCTCGTTTTTCATAATTTAAAACTTTTATAAGCGTTGTAAATTATATAATAAAGCGTTTTATAACCAAGCGTAATTGCTTTATACATAGATCACACAAAACTTCTTTTTAACCGCTTCGGAATCTTCAAGAAACAAAAATTTAGAAAGATTTTTATTTAGAATGCTTTATATCGATCTCACATAGGTATTTTTTTGTATTTCCAATTTCAGTCTTGATGAGATTATTACAAACTTAGTGGTTGCTTTGTAAATTTATGTAACAGAAGTATGCATCTTGTATAATAAATGTGTTATGTGTTACTGTATAAAGTTGACAATTGTTTGGTTATAACTTTACAGTTAGACACATCAATCATTAATTGGAAATTAGCCAAAACTAATAACAAAAAATTTGCAAATAAGCTTTGAAGAAAATCATATTGCACTTTTCCAATTCAAATAAATAATAAACTTTATGTAATATATATATTACGTTTGAGTTATTTTTATATCTTACATTTACTAAATCGTCCTTTTACTACTGGACTACTTTCCAACGATGGTGCTGGCTTTGTGGTTAAGTCTTCGAAATTTATAATTATTAAACTGATGTCATCTATGTCACTTTTTATTGGTGCTATTACTTCCGAACATAGGAACTTGGAACCTGAAAATGATATAAATGTTACAATTTATTCTTTTTTTAGGTAAAAATTTTATAAAAATAAATATTATAATTCGGTGTTTCCCCTAAAACTAACTCGACACATACTACTGAAAACCTTAAAGCTGGAACATCATACCTCCCAGACCCCCCGATTTCTGTATTTTATTTCAAAATATAACCAATTTTATATACTCGTGTATATTTTAGAATTATAAATTAAATGCTCCTTTAAAGCAACCTGTCGATCCTGCGCCCTCATATTGTTTTGCAAGTTCAATAAATTCTATTAATTTCAAATGTTATTAGGATAATAACATACATTTTACATTTGTGTGCTTCATACAATAGACAAAAAATAATAAAATACGCACGTTATTTTTATCAAAGCTATTCAAAAATTTGCTTTTAAAATAATTGTATCACGCACAAGCAACATTAACTTTTTTACATTTTAAAATTAATAAAGAGTATTGCTATTAAAGAATTTCAATCAGCTGTGATTCAATATCCTGCAATACTGAATTTCAAAGAAAAATTGAAGACATACATCCTATAAAATAGATATTTAACAAATTAAAATTGGATCACAGCAATATATCCGATGCGACCAGAAATAGAACCTTGGCTTTCCGCTCTTGAACCTGCCAGTGTATGCTGCTTATAATAAATTTTGAAACGGCCGATTTTTACTAAGTTAGACAAAATAAAGCTTTCCAATCAAGTATTATAGTATTCAGTTGTAACAAAATTCAGACTTTCAGTACCAGTCAGGTATATAATAAGGGCAAAAGTTCAATATGCTTTATTTACATATTTCGGCAAATTGACACTTACTTCTTGAGCTCAATCATTTTGATCTTACTGCCCGAGTTTCCTACGAACCTTACGTTGGAATATATGTTTTAATTTAAAACTAAGAATAACACTGTTGTCGTGTTATACAATTGGCTTAAATTTGAAACAACCATTAAATAGTTTTGAATGACTAAACTTCAATTATTTTAAGAAAAAAACATAAAAATTATCAAACTATAAAACAAACTTTTTAATTGTCTCGCATGCGTGAGTAAAAGGTCATTTCTACACTTAGTAGAAAGCCTTTCAGAAATAATAGTAATCGATTGTTTCAAGTTGTATTTTTATTATGAACTACACTGTATACTTTTGTTGTACCAAAGTTGGTATTGGTATAATTTATTTTTCGGTAAATATTGTTGATATATTTTTAGTTATTTATATTGTAAGATAAAGTTGCTAATTTGATTGTTGAATACTTTATTTCAAATTATTGACCAATCAGAAGTCCCCTGTGAAAATCCGCTATCCACTGCTATCAGAACTTACCTTTATATAATTATTATCAATTTGTTTTTATGATTTTTCAACAACATTTTAATTTCATTGGAAGTTAACGATTTATGTAATTCATCCAAGCGTTGGACATCGTTGTGATGCATCTAAGCGTGCCAATTTATTTGTGTCGACCCCATTTGATTGATTTTAATTTAAAATGGATTTTGTTTCTCTAATTGTCGCTATTTACCTCAACATTGTGAAGGTAAATGATATATTACCCAGTTTTAACAATGAATGTATGTTTTTCTATTTTGTAATGTAAGTTCCTATGGAAAAAAGTTCAACAATGGAGAGAAGAGTTCGCCACTTCAAGACAGAAATACTTCTCCATCCGTAGAAGATCGCGATTGACTAGAATACTGGACATATTGTTTCTGAACACCGAAAAATTGGTAAAGCTGACATTTCAGATGAACTCGGACTTCCAAAATATAAAGTAAAAAGGAGAGAAGTACTCGAAAACCCACAACTTCATCAAAAGCATAATAGAGCAAAAATGGCAGAATCTAATATCTTATTGACACCGCTTATTCTCATGACGTAATTCTGCAGTAATACCAGTTACCAAGCAAAATTTACTAGATTTATTATAAAGTCCAACTCATATAACGTGACGGACCAGTTTAGTTTAAAATCTCATTGTTAATTTCTAGGTATACAGTGGCGCCTTATATTTCATTTCTTTACACGCAAATACCTAAACGTTGCATCAAATACCTTTCCTAGTAAGTTAAGTAAGCACAATCACGGAAGGTGATTAGCTCTTAGTTAATCTTGAATTTCCAGGGAATTTCAAGTCAACAATTCAAAGTTCCACTACGATTTTATATTCGTCCAGTTGATCGCGCTTTTCTAAGCAGTTCAATGTTATAAATTCAAGCAATCTGAATGCAACTCTCAAGTGGGATCTCTCTAGAAATTAAAGGAATTGAAATTTCATTCAGTATTTTTTTTGAAATAAGCTGATCTCAGAGATTGAATTTTTAAATGGCTTACTTGCCTATATGCTTTCAAAATTGTATTAAAATATAAAAAATTCACACAAATAAGTTTGCAAACACAATTTATACAAACATATTTTACTATATTAATAAATTATTCAAATGAAACAGCGTTTAATGCTGACTTGATTTTATAAAACCGATTAGTAGTCAGCTCCTGAAATCCATTACCAAATTCAAATATAGAGGTAAATTTTAGCATAAAATATTTCAGGACGTGTTTTGAAATATTAATACTTTTCTGATATTCGAGTATAGAATTTTGTAATGTAGCGTAAAATTTGTGGCTGCTGATTTGATTTGATATAATTGCGAATTTAGTTCAATTAGCGTTAAACAGATCCGTATACCCGAAACTGCAGGTTCGAAACTGAAAATAACAGTAATTGAAATAATATTTTGACTGCGATCCTCATAAAAAAAATTTTCTGATGTCAATTTGAGTTCTAAAAATTGCATATTTAGTTATAACCACCATAATTTATTTACATTTCATTTATATAGATCAAAGGACTTGCAGTAAGACATGGCGTGTTCATGGTAAAATAAATATTATTACGAATTTGTGTACACAAAGAAATATGTTAATAGTGCACCCAGTAAATTTTTTCTTCTAGATAAATAATTTATGTTAAATAATGTTAAATAAAAAATGCAGCATACAAAGTATTTAGGTATGACATGCAAAGCAAAATTAAAACCATTTAAATAATATGTCAAGTGACATTTGCCAGAGAATCAATTTATAAGTCCGCAGTGCTACCGCAAAGTTTTCTTTGTATTGTTCGTTGTGATATTGCTGCACTAATTTACTTTTCGTTGGGTTTATAATGTTGTCATAAAAAAATTTTAATTTAAAATACATTAATTCAATTTTTTTTATTCATACCACCCGAATAATATACAAAATCGACTCAAAATTACCCGTACGTTTAAGGTAGGACGGGATTAATAAAATTTTCTTTATTATAAGAATTTCTGAATTATTGCTAAAATGCTGTTTATTATAAAACAACATACATTATATGGAACTTTTAAAAGTTTAAATGCGAAATAAAAATTGCGTGGTGGTTATTTTTTTAGGAAATACTCTTGTGAATATTTGCATGCAAAACAATAAAACTAATTATGTTGCAAAACTTTCTGGAAATATTTTTAAGCGAAAATCCATAATCATTTATGCGGATATTAAACAATTTTTATTATACATAATATGTGGAATTTTTAGTGCTGCATAATTTTTGACAAACATTTTAACTTAATTCGTTGTATACTGGGTCTGGAAAAATTCAAAATATTTTACTTCCTTTTTAACTTAGAAAAATTAAGTACTTATTGAGTTAATTGTATATTTTTGGTAGCATAATTGTTAATTAATTTGTTTTTAATTTTCAGACCCCTGTATGTTAATGAGTACTTTAGGACGAATATTGCGTGAGTTCTATTTCATCAAACAATCAGCACTTAAGTACTTAATTTAACTTTTTTGAACCGGTACATGAAAAGTATAAGCCATTGTTTTATTGCCATAGAGCTCATAATTTATTTGATAATAGTGGCAGCAATGCTGCTGGGTGAATATAGTGAACTACTTTATTAAAAGACAATAGAAGATTGACTCTAAATGGCTTTCAATTTATTATAGCTATATAGCAATATATCAGTCGAGGCTTGCAAATAAATTTGATTTAAAAAAAAAATCAAAGAAATTGAAATAATTTCTGTTGAGAATCCTTCATCAATTTTATTGAATATCGTCAATAACTCCTAAAGTAAAGTATTCTCTGCAATATTTCTTAAAAGAAAAGCTATAACGTCGCAATCTTTTATTTCAATTTAAAAAGTATGAGGATGTAATTTGTTTATTTGAAAAATGGTTCTACGTTTTCAAGGATTTGCACTACCTCAGTTCTAATTGGGTAGTAAATTGAGGTTATAAAAAGAGTGTGATACTAAAATCCATAAAGTATCAAATAACAGTTGGGAAAATTAAGAAATGTGTTATATTTTAAAAGACGGGAAATGAAAATGTATCCTTTGAGAATTTTATGGAAAAAATTCAAATTCATACCAAAACCGTTAACAATAGAAGTGTCAGATATGAGCTCGACAACCACCAACTGCTTCTGGCAGTAGCATAACTATATTCCTGATAAGGAATACAATGTCGATTTTAAATGAGAATTTTAATGTTTTTTAAATTCTTGTTTCTCAGTAAAATTCTTGAATTAATGTGCATGTGAATTACAAATAATATCAAAGGGTATAATGAAATTACTAAAATTTTCATGCAACGGAAAAAGCGAATACATTTTTAAGCTCTCTTTAAATGAAGGTGTTACGTACACAAAAGTTTTTAAATAAAAGTAAAAATGTAAATATGAACCAAGTAGATATTCCTCCAACGAATAAGGTTTGTGAATATTTTGGCTTAAACCTTTCCGAATATTATCAAGTATGGATTCTGAAACTATTACGTTCGTTGAAGGTATATGGAAAATTTTATTGAAATAATTATTATTTATCGTTTAATACATTTGTTGATTTTAAATTCGAAACAAGCAGTTAAATTGTGTGACAGTAATTATAATCATTAATAACAGTTTGGGATTTGTCTAGTTTGAACTTGGCAGTTCATAATTTGTCAATTTCAGACTTGATATTAAATACTTGGTTTAACATCACAAGTTTATTGGTTGACTGAAGTTTACTAATTTAAAGTGATAGATACGTTTAACATCTTTTAACTGACGTCTAAAGCATATACCTGCTAATAAATTTAAAAATATAAATTAGAAAGTAAATAATTATAATTTTTGGTTTACAAATTTCAAAATACTGTTTTTACTGTATAATATTCATATGTACTCTAAAAACAGCTTATTATTTGCGACAAGCAAGAGATCGTGAATTGGCTGTACAGGATACTAAAAAAATAATCAAACTTATAATAATTCAATAAATTAATTTCAACAACAATAAAATATATTTGAAGAAATCAAATTTTTCATGTCCACTGTATGACATGCTTTTTGTAATGATTTGCTTTTACAACTTAATATTATAAACTACTAATATAGACAATAAAAAAGTAAAATCAAATATTATTACAAGGTGCCAAAATATTTTGGATAGCTATTAAATTAATGTTTATAAAATAATATTTCTAATAATATCAAACTTGAGTTTAGTGATTTATTTATGACATAAAATTTTGTTAAATTGAGGGAAACTATTAAGAAAATATTATGAGTATACAATGCCTTTTATTTTATAACCGAGATTCTGTAAATTACATTATTTCTATTATATTTCTTTAAGAAATGAAAGTCATTATGTGAATCCGAAGAGATATAATATACCGAATATTTGCTGATTACATAGTAGATTAACAGCCTTTAACACGGGACTTTTAACCACGACACAAACGCATTTTTAAAATTGAAACTGTTTTTTTTGTTAGAATAAAACATACTTATTCAAAAATGTTATTAACCGAGAGGAACAGGTGTGTGAATGTAAAAATAAATAAGAACTAAAAACATTAAAATTCTTGCTTGTAAATCGTAATTTTTACAAATACATAATGTCTACTAATAAAATCCAGTAATTTATAGAATATGTCGACCAATAAAAATTCGGACAATGCGTACCTACTTGTGTGTCATAAACAAATAACAATATTAAGTAAAATCTAAATAAAACCTTAAAATAATAGAATTTTATTGCAGGGTAGGACTATTGTTGTTTTAAGGTCAACTAATAAGATATCCAAAGTTTGATATATTTTTTAATTTAAAATCAACAAATCAACAACCGAAAATAAATAAACAAACATCAGCTATTTAAAAAAAAAACAATAGTCTTTAATTGTTCAAAAACTGCATTAAAGTAGTAGAATAATCTATTATAGAACAACTTCAATTTTTCATATTTAAAAATTCGAATCTCAATTCATTGGGTTTTGCTAAAAAATTTTGTAGCAAAACAGTTTTATAAATATTTATGCTTACGTACATTATCCTTAACACATATTTGAGCAAATAGGGAAATTATCAATTAGGAGTGTAGTCGTACAACATTACAGCGATAACGGAGGTATACAAGATAACAAAAACATTACTTTGGTTAGCTCGCAAAAATCGCGGGAAACGTCAGAAGATTAATCAAACCACGTAACTAAATAAAAAATTTAAAAATAACTTTTTAGAATCAGGCATATATCGTAACATCTAACGGTTGCCAAACCATCCTAATAGACCTTACTCAACCAAATTAAAAGTGAGAATATATCAAAATTAATATCTTGCTATAAATATTTGACTTTTTGCTTTATAATACAGTCAAGTCAGATAAACAATATATCGGTTTCGAAAATAAAGCATTATCGAACTATACACAAAGAAACGTCTCCGTCAGCCGAACTGTGCAATGCCAAAAAATGTAACAAATGTGTACCTTGCAGTTAAAAGAAAATGAGTCGACTAATCCACATAAAATCGATTTTCTGATGAATTCAAATTCAGAACATACTTTATGTTATTTTTTTCTTACAATGCACAAACATCATCTAAAATTCTTTATCGGTAAACAGGATAAGTATATGTACATATTTCCAAAATGCCATTCAAACATCCTTGAGTTTTCTTAGCCAGGTTAGTGCGATTTGTAAGCAAGCGAGATTTGGGAAATGCAAATACTAAACGCAGCACCGTGACGTTAAGTTTAAAAATTTTATGTGAATTGCACCCGACATTTTTTGTCAGCAGATGTGGCAGAAGAGAAAATCCAAAATGTCGATAGCGTGACTGCAGATGCTAAGACAGCATACCCAAATATGAGACCAAATCACAATTGGGAAGTAATAGTTCTGTAAGGGCTGAAATTTCTTAGCAACAGATCAGGGTAAATAAATACCGACAGGGAAGCAAAACCCATATCTAGCTGGAAGGAAGGTATCCATTATCATTCAACACAGTTTTTTAATTAATAAAACAGTTCGATTAAAAGTTAACTTACAGATATTTTTTATTTATCTCAAATTGTAAGCTATCAGACATGTGTGACTGTTAACCTGTATGTTATGACTAAAATATGACTGGCTCACAATGACCTGACGTATTTCTAGTTATTTATAATATGCTGGTCAAGGATATTTTAAATGTTTTTACCAAAGTAAATCTGGGTAATTTATAAAACTGTGAATGTAAAAGTAGAGGGTTTCTTTGTAACTACAATTTCATGCTTACCATTCCTGCTGTGTAATAATTAAATAGGTATGAGTTTATTTAAGATTTTTATTTTATTCTGTTACTATTTTGTCCGTTGTTTCATTTGTGTGAATTTTTCTATTAAAGTTGTAATAAATTTTTGTTTTGTGCTATAACTTTATAATGACAAAATTTATTTAAATTCCATGCAAAGCCCAACATATTAAAAATAAGTACATACAAACTCTAGATTGTTCTGGTATTGTGTGTGTACATAATGGGAATGATCTGCATTTCATGTTTTGGTCAGAACATAATATTAAACAAATCATAATACTAATTTTTTTTAGTAAATATTGTCATATTTTAAATCAATATAGGTTGATTTGTAATTTAAAAAATTAAATTTATAAAAATTGCGTTCAAAAAAAACAAACTAGAAACATGAAAGCCGCAGGTGCAATTTGACCGCTCCATCCATATATTATGGTGATAAAATTTTGCAGTGAAATAATTTGATATTGAAATTGATAACTGAATTAATTAAAATTAATATATGAGTCTGGTACAATAAAAAGTAAATATTGTCGGTTGCAGATTTAAAAGTTAAATTTTTAAACCTCCGGAGCATTGCAATATATTAGCATATTGCCTTAAATTATATTGCGGAGAACTACATAAATAATTTAAAAAAATTTCCGCGGTCAATCTAAAGCACATCCTTGCCAATCTATACATTCGATATCTAAGAATAAAGTGGAAGCAATTTCAGTGTTTTTCCATACTAGAATGAAGCAAATTTAACGGTAACAAAATTATTATGCCAAGTACTTAGGCTTGTGCGACAATAAATGTATTATTTAATATAAAAAATTATAATGATTAATTTATCGATTTTTAACCACCCGAAATGTTGTTTCGGGATCATAAAAATTATTATATCATCCGAAAACTACTAAAATACGATTTTTAAATAATACTCCTATTAAATCCATGTTACGACAGAATACGGTTTTCTTGTATTTTATAGTAACAGAGCACTTTTATTGATTTAAAAAAAAAACTATATCTACTATTTATGTTGTGCAGATAAAATTTAAAATTAGGTAAAAAATACATTTATCAATAAATAATTTAAAAAATAAATATTGGTTTAATGTTCACCACTATGTATTTAATTTTGAACGTACGTTTTTTATCGATTTAAACTTTAGGAACTAATTTGGCAAATAAACAATGTAAATCGAAATTTATTCATAACCTTTCGGCAATGATTTCGATTTAATTGTTTATTTTGTCAGCTATTTTTAAAAATTTAAATTTGTAATATTTTATTAATTTTACTGGTCGATAATATTTAATATAGTATTTAAATATATTTTTATAATAGAAAAACATGTTTATGGTAATCTTCAATGTTAACAAAAATAAATACTCTGCTGAATTAAACCGGACGTATGCTATTTATCAAAAATTCTAATGTTTTATTTACAATTTTGTTTGTCACTTCAAAAAAGTTTCTTAAATAGAGGGGTTATGTTGGTTCCAAAACACGTTGGACCATTACAATTCCGGAATGTATAACAGCAACAGACAAATGCAGATTATAATATTAAAATAAAATCTTGCGTGGGCCTGGCGATGATACTATGTGCCAGAAAATTTAAAAAGCATTAGTGTAAATTAGACGGATATGAATTCCACTGATATCGTTAATAATTAGAAATATTAGAACATAGTGGAATTATTAGAAAATACCAGCTTTACTATTTAAAGCACACTTCAGAGTTATTCTGTGAATTTAGAAAAGTTTTCAGAAGTAGCAATGATTGAAACATTTTAACGCGGAAAATGTATCCGTTGATGCTACAACACATTTAAAAGCATTGTGAGATAAACTTTTGTAAGCTCGGTGACTTTCAGAATACAAAAAAAATGACTGGTCATTAATGGTTATAGTTAAAGACTGGCTGATTAGAAAACAAGAAACCGCACTTCAAATCTTGGTCGCCTTGGATACACTGCTGTGCTTTAAAGTCTAATTTGATCTGTAGGCTGTTTGTTGGAAAGAAAGGAATAAAATATAAGTCTCTGTGAATAATAACACAGCGCTTTTATAATTATGATTAAAATTTAAAATCTGGCAACCAATCAAATCCAATAACATTGTTGTCAAAATAATATAAGTCGTTTAATACACTAACTTGTGGAGTAGTTACAAATGTAAATACTCTACCTGTCGTTATACACGTGGGGGCAAATTGCCAAAAAATGTAAACAAATATTTATTTAGACTTTTAAACAACATTCAAAACTGTTTCCGTTCTACTAGGTACTAAACGATGAGTAAGCAGTAGTTATTTAAAAATTCCTATATCTGATTAAGATAAATGCAGTGAGGAAAGTCAAAAGGGATCATCACAAAATCGGTAAAAACACGTAGAGAGTAAAATGAAGCAAAAAATAACTGAAATATTTCAACAAAAGAAAAAACCGATAAAAATTATTATCAAATAAAAGAAATGTGAAAATATATTGAAATATTACACTTTTAACGCGATTTAGGTTTTTTCGTTAAAACAAGAACTGAGATGATGCACATATTCCGAGAATGTCACGCAACTTTCAAAAAAATTAAGTTTATCGCTCTTTTTAACGTGTGAGCTCAGTCAAACATACATATTTCGTTATACCCTAAAGTCATATATCAGCTTTTTTAATCAAGGTACAAAAAGTTAACCAAGAGATTAAATAAAGAACATTCGGATTAATACGCCTAAGTACATTTTCTAGAATCAATCATAGTCGCGTGTATTTTGTACAGGTAGTTTACATCAATTTACGACGTACATTACAGATCTTGAAATATTATAACGGAGGCTGAGGTTTTCTATTTACTGATTAATGTTTTAAAGAACGCATGTAATTTCCAACGAATACACATAATATCCAAGTAATACGAAAACAAAAAGACAACAAAACCTGAAAGTCGTGGACGTTTGACCAACCAACGCATCGGTGGAATTTACATATTGGATTACGGTAACTCTAATGAATTGTTTCGATATCAAAATAAAGTAATGTCTAATAATAAAATATTCCTGCTCCTAGAAAGATAGATTTAGACAAAATCTACCTTTTAAGTATGTGAGAGAAAAAAAAACCTGTGAGCCGACAAAGTTTTTACACAAAAGTAACTTGTTACACAATTTGAGAAATTGCGAGGGTGAAAAGATCATTTATACGGATCCTGTGGATTTAAACTTGTAATTTGTTCTTTCTTATGTTATTTCAAGAACTACATAAATAAAAATTGCTTTAAAGCCAAAAACTAAGATATCAATTTAGTTTTAATGTTTTAATAATCGACTTTTAACTTTTAACTAACGCTGTGGCTTCTTGATGTAATCGTCGCCGCCAGTTAAATTACCGAACGTAAAGTTCATCTTTGAATTTTGCACTTACAACGTAATAAACGTAATTACTTCTATATTCGCTTTTCAAAAAGTCAGGATCCAAAAGAAAAAAATAATTGAAAAAAGATTTAAAAAAATTTTAAGTGAAACTTTTTCTAGCAGAAAATTAATTTTTTGTAGTACAATTAATTTTAACATCAATTTTCACGTTTTAACGTTTTAAGTACGTTTTTCTAAACACGCTTTAATTATTCTTAGGAGGTTCACCACTATTACTTTCTTGTTTTCCTTGCTAAACTGCATAACTTTTCATTGTACTAATCTAGAATTATTAACAGATTGATTAATTCTACGAAGAACTAAATTAATTTATAAAGGTTTCCTCTGTAAACTAAATTATTGCATTGTCTTCGCGATACAAGATAAACGCGTGATGGGAATACAAGCATGTTGGCTTAATAATTATACGCTTTTATTCAGCTTAAAATTGAATATCACCATTTATGAAAACATTTCAAATTTGCGTTTCAAATTTATTGAAAATACCAATTTCTATTGATCGCTAACTATTATTTCGGTTCTCTGTTGTAATTTAAAATATAAATGAAGCAATTCGTTAACCTAACACAAATTAGAGAATTTAAATGTTGTACGAGGATGTAAATGACAGAGATGAGGAAAACTGTTACTTCCATAGTTGTTTTTCCTGTCACGTGCAGCTTCTTGCTAACCAATGTGTGTTTTGACACTCACGTCAGTCTATAAAATTGTTAAGCAGAAAGTTTCAGAAAAATATAATTTCCAAGTTTGACGACATGCCATGGCTGTTACAAACTCCCATTATCGTTGTATAATACAAAATAACTTAGGTTTTTCTTATACTAAAGCACAATTTTTTTCCATGTAATAAAAAGTAATTAAATTTAATATAAGAAAAATAATTCCGTGCCCATGTGCCTGCAGGCGCAAGAAGAATTTCCATAAAAATAATTTATTTTAAAAGTGAAATAATTAAAATTTTCTTCTCATTATGTTTGTCGCACAATAACATTTTTTGCAATTAAAGTTTAAAAGCTTTCCGTTTTTAAAAGTTATAAGTCGCAAACTTTGCCAGTGCAAGAATTTTTTAGCCGGAAGTGGATTACCTAATACTACTTTTAATATAAACATTCTTTCTAACAAGGTTTAACTTTTTGCAAAATTGTCCAATTAATATTGGTACAGCTTCCAAATTCCAGTTTAACGTGATTTAATAAAATCGACAATGTCCCATGAGAGCTGTTCACACAAATTTGTTAATTACAAAGTGAACAATGACGCTTAGGCTGGAGAATTGAAAGAATATATCCTCAGGAGGATAAAAGTTTGGAAGAACTTGTCAACAAATTATGAGCTTAATGGATCTTTAATGAATCTTATCATTTTTTATATAAAAGTCTTTCAACTTACCGTCTTTCCGATAATATAAGATTTCTGCATGTTTTTCGTGTCCTTCTGCGAGAGCGTCTCGGAGAGCGGAAACGGACTGTTGAGATGTCAAAGGGCCACAGAGGAATTCGCAAGAAGCTGTTTTTTGCATAACTTCTGCTCGAGAATAACCAGTAAGCCGACAGAAACCATCGGAACAATAAATTATGTGACATTGTCCAGATCTGCTGTTTGCAACCAAAAATGAACGATCTGAAAAAAAAAATAATAAAATGTCAATTTAAATCCCCAATATTTACGCATCGACTTTTCACCTACGGTTTTCAGTTTTATATCGAGGTCAACAACCTTTTCAGTTATATGAAAACTATTTCCTATTTAATTAAGGTTGTGTTGTATGATAAATTCATTTGGCAATAACGCATTAGTTTTCAAATTTACATTGAAATTAATTATTCTGAGAATACCTGGTACATCCAGATTTTCCTGGTTAATTTCAACCGTTCAGGGAATTTTCTTCTGCGTTGTATTGATCTATCTTATAAACGACTTTCGTGGAAATCTAGATACAAACACAACCAATAAAAGTAAAGCGCTTTATTTATAAAAAAGTAATTTTTAGTGCCGTTTAAAGACTTTAAAAATCAATTTAGAGAGACTCTATTTTACATTTAACGAACATCGATAAGCTTTACGATATGGTACAACTTTTTTATCAACATTTAACGTCAAAATTTAAACTGCGTCTGAATTTTGTGGTAATTAATTACATTTTGATTTTTACAACTTACGGAATAATGAAGTTACTAAATTTATGTAATAAATATTAATTATGGTTTCAAGGTAATTTTACTGAAAATTCTTGATTAACTTTTATGTAACTTTTACTTGCCATGCAGAAGATATAATAAATTATTTTGTAAAAGTAATATCGTTTTTATAAGTTAGTGTGGGTTATTTTCAAATTTTTTCAGTCACACTATTTTGTAAAGGCAATTTTCAGGTTGACCAGTTTGCTGTGAATTACTATCGCGATAGCTAAACCTCAATCGCATTTTTTTTAAATACAAAAAAGGGAAAAACAACACTTTAATTTAGCATAGTTAGTGTTAAAGAGCGGCCGGACGTGCGTCTACCTATAGACAACAAATGGAAATATGTTTATGCGTGATATGTATCGATTATATTATATTACGTTGATATCCATTGAACATTACTAATAGATTACTTTTTATTTCAACCTATAAACTAATTTCATAATATTTTTTTCCAAAATTTCTCATTTTTCTTCATCTTAAGTTGGGATTTTGTTCTGTTATTAGATAATGTACGAAATCTGCAATTGGCGAGTGGCGTCTCTTTATTCGTGGTTTGTTCTTTGATTTCAGAAATTTTCCCTCACCTTTTATTAATTAATTTTAATTACAAATAGTAATTTTGTCCAAATGGAAGATTCGATAATAATAATTTTTTTATATTTTTCACAAATAGAGAAAATCTAATTGCAGAGAGTACTAAGGTCAGCCTGTTTCTTTCGGATAATATTATGCATTGATTTTGCGTGTTAACGGCGCTTTCAATATTACTAAAAGGTGACCCTGGTCAGATTGGCAAAATAATTTATTGCCATGTATAAAATTACAGCCTTACTCAAATCCATAAAAGCCTGTGTTTCGAGTTCAGTAAACGAATTTATTACTAATGGAACTATTTCCAAAATTGCTGATATTGTCGATTACCATTCCCATTCTAAAATCGTACACATATGCATTGCAATATTGTCATTCAGCTTGATAATGTAATAGTTTAATTACTATAATAATGTAATTATTAGAAAGGCTTCTCTGTGGTCTGTCTCTGAAAATTCTAGTTTATCCTTTATGAAATTTTCGTAACCAATCAATCAAAACTATTTTCACCTAAAACACACGTTTGCACTTTTTGTTTGATGTATCGCGAGGTGAAGTTATAGATTTGGTGCAAACGTTTGCGAAAGTATATTTACGGTGTATTCTATTTGTGAAAACTTGGTGTATTTTAATTTCACCATTTTTGCTGCACTCAAATGTAACTTAAGTACAAACTCAATTTGCCAGCTAGTAAACAAATTGGGTTTCTCTAAATTCTTGGAGCCTGGAGTCACTGAAAGTAAGTTGGCCGATAACTAAATGATTACCAGTCCAAGCCTGGTTGTCTCAATAATATAATATGATAATGACTTATAACTTCTGTGGTTATTAACTAATTCAGTAGTACTTTATTTCCGGATTTATAGTAGGTATTTATGGATCACCGTTTATATTTTAGGGATAAACCCACATTAGCGAATTACGGGCAAGCAGTCGTTACTTACTGCGTATACATATCCAATAAAACCGGCAACCACTGTAAAAATAATTGTGGGCTACCTGAAGGCCCAACTCAAAGCTACTACAAGGTTTGGATACTCCGTAATCCCTATACAAATAATTACCTACATCTTTATTATTCACATGCACGCATTCGGTTGTTGAAGCTGCAAGATATTTTATCAAGTGGATCTTTTCACCTCTGATAGTCATTTCTTAGATAATAGCGGATTTACACATGTAATGATATGCAGGCGACAGTTCCTTTGAAATACATTGCATGTGTAATCCTAATTATTTTCTAACAAATAGTTTTCAAGGAGTTTAACTGGGTTTGGTAAGATCGATCCCAAATATTGCAGCCTATATATTCGCCTTGAAAACAATTCAATCGAAGTTAAACTTTTCCGAATTGCACACATAGGTTTTTTCTATCTACAAAATGGTTTCCATTCGAGTACTGTATTTCCATGATGTACTTTTTCAACGGCTCATTACGTACATTACTATATGTATAACTGCTCTCGAGTTTATATATATACATATCTTGTAACTGTGCTTTGTGGTTGTTCATTCATAATGAACAATCCCACTGCAATTGCAGGAAAATCAAATGCAACCATGTCATTCTTAATTAATTACATCTACGTTATATTTTCTGATAGATTTATAAAATGTATTACGGTTCTTCAGGGATCCCAATTTGTTGATCGATAGCTCTCAAGAACGAAGACTTTCATTTTAGAAATCTTTCAAAAACCTTATAACTTTTATTGTATTCAATTTCATCAATGAAATTTAATTTTTACTTATACCGAATAATAAAAGAAAACCCAAGTGCTTTTATTGAATATTTCATTGAAAATCTCCGATTTCCCTGCAGTGGTATTTACAAAAAATATCTATTACACAAAATGTAATTTTTTAATATTCATTTATGTTACCTTGACCTAGTTACACATTACAGTTTTGTATAAAATATGTGTATAGTGCTTTTATATTTTATTTAAACCTATTTAATTCAATCAATGATGTTGCTCTCCATTATAAATGAAATAATCCGAAAATGTATTTAATGGCAAGTTGTACTATTTTTATAAAAAAAAATTACTGCTTTACAGTTCACGTTCATACATAAACACGGAAAAAAATTGTCTACATAAATATTTAATGTATAAAAAAACATAAATCTGTTTTCGTTGTATACGATGTAAAGCTTCGCGGTCGTCTATATTATGGAGGTAGATACGAAAATCCAACCTGATACATAATATTAATTTTGATGTAAAACATTTACAACAATGCAAGTGTCAAGTCTGTTATTTATTATGTTAATAATGTACATAGCGTGTGAAAATCGCTGATTATATTATATAGAACTTTGGCACTTACATACATAATTACTTTTATATAAAGCTCATTATCTACTCACAAGACTGATTTCAAATATGTTTGTATTCCTAAATAATTATTGATCAAAAGTTACAATAAATATCGGGGTTTCTAATTAAACCCTGTCTACAACTGCTAAACCAACAAAATTAAATTATATTTATGGAACAATAATTTAAATATTCCAGTAAAATTGTAATTTATATTCTACACACTCAGAAATAAGAGCAAGATTTTTCATGGATACAGGAGAAAAGCTGTTTCAAGTTATTCACGTAACTTTGCACTATTCTCAACAGCCTGTGAGGTTGTAAATATATTTTTTAAGTAACGAGTCGTTTTCGAGTCTATGCATTAATTTTTGTAAAAAATTTCAATGACGTTGTTAGGCGACATAAAACTTTATAGGCTCAGTAAAAGTTAAATAATGCAATATGAATATTTAAAATCTTCATAAAAAAGATTACATAAATAAAAATTTTTAGGTAACATTGAAAATTAACAAAAATGTTTTATTAATGTGGCCATTGCTCTTATCTTGAGAGCTGGCTATTCATAAAACGATGTACGGAGTAAACAATTTCGAACTTAACCCTGGCAAGGTATACTTTCACTGTATTAATCCTTACCGGCATTGATTTATAAAGTGTCCACCTTCACGTCATGTTAGGGTAGATGTCATAAATATTAAACTTTAATATAGCTTGATTAATAATAAAACATAAATCAATCCCTGGCAATTACTTACAACGGAATTGCATTAATTGAATATGGGATTAGGTAGATCCTTGTAACCGCAAATACCATTGATTGTCAAAAATGTAAAGAAAATTAATTGAAAACTATGTGATGCTATAGGTATTACTGGAAAAAAATAAAATAAACTAATTAATTTAATCTACATGTTGTTAAAAAGTTCAACAAAGTAGTGTTTCCATATCCCATTTTCATATTTTATTAGGCATGGAAACAACGCATACGAGAAGTTAGTGTTTTGTGCTAAAATCAATATATGTAACTGCATTGGAACATTATGTATTATAAAAGTTCCACTTATACTATTTATAGTTTTCTGAATGAAGCAAGTTTTAGGTTTCTTACTTTTTAATAAGAGAAAATGATATAGGTTTTTCCCTTAAATCAATACGCAAATTATTACTACTATAAGTTGAAAGCGTAACAGAACGACCCAATTTCCTTCATTCGATTGTCTTTACAACTTCCGCTAGAGTAGAATTTTTATATTATTACTTTATGGCATGGAGTGTTTCAAATGTAACGCAATAAAATTAATAAAAGCTATAAATTTGTACTAATATTTATTTCGTCTGAATCTTATTAGGTACTTCTAACAGAAACAGCTCTGAAAATGCCAGATGTTTCATCTCATAATCCCGTAAAAAAGGTTGCATTTGAAATAATTACACGTTTTTTTATGATTTTTTTACCAATTCCATTGTAATTCACGAATTAATTCCTAGATTTTGATCAGGTTACCCCTCGAAGAGCCCTTTCAAAATATTTGCATTGTTACGCCACTGTATCTGGCTTATTAATTTAATGATCAAAATAGAAACAAAGGATTTTATAATTAGAAAGGATGAGGCTCCAACTTGTTAAGATATGATTGTTTTAATTTAAAACTTTGTTTTTGATCAATTCGGCGAGAAACGAAAAAAGCATAATTAATTTATTTCAATGTAAACTCAAATGGAGATACAATTATTGTTTCTAGTTGAAATTCCATATTACAGATAACTTTTTCTCAAAAGGATTTTAATTTTTCCAGCGAAGCAGTCACTAACATAATATTGCTAAAATTTAGAATAAAATTTATATTTTTAATTAAATTTTTGTGTATTATTGCGAAATAAAGTGTGTTTAATAACAAGTAATTTGATTTTGGATAAGTTCCTTTAATGAATTTGAAAATTGAATTTGAACGGAAGCTGGAATTATTTCAGATATATAAGAAAAACTGTGATCTTGGATATAAATAAATATATACGTAGTTGTAATTTGCCCATTTGAATTAAAAATATACAATTGCATTGAATTTGAAACTAATTAAAATTAACTGGCCAAGTAATTTTCAAGATTTATATTTTGGATAAAAGTAAACATAGAGAACTTAAATTTTGAAAAGAGTCTCATGTTCACAGGTACAGTATTCGGGTTCGGGGAGTTTGATAATTTTTATTTAAATTCTACGCTTCAAAATACATAGTAGGTACAACCAAGTATTGTTTAATGTGAGATATAGTATTTTTTGTGAATGCTTTTTTTACATGAAGATGGGAATAAAAAGATGAATATTTATGTATTTCGGTTTTGTAATCAACTACTATTATACTAACTCGACGTTTTAAAATTTGAAAGCAATCAATTTCTTTGTAAATATGTACCGAGTTTAAAAGTTAAAGTGAAAACCTTTTCAATAACTGTACATTATGTAAAAACACAGAAGCTAGTGCAAAATTATATAGAATCAGCCAGTAGAGATGAAAACCAATTTTGTTAACTCATAGTTCAAGGTAAATCTGACCGACTAGTAGGTATTTAAGTTTGAACGTTCAAATTGAATCTGGTGTTTCTCTAGAATGTTAAATACAAAGTTCTAAGTAATAAGTTTTTATAAAGTTAGGTGCTTTAAAATCACGACACTGTTTCATTTTTCCCATAACTTTAAAATAAGTTAAAACACCCTCTTTACTTCCGTAAGTTAAGCATGGAATCAGTCAGCTAGTAAATGTAATGTTCAATTCCAGCAAATCAAATACTATAAATTTGTAGGTTTCCTCATACCAGTTGAAACAAGAAGTTTTTGAAAAAGTACCATCATTATTCACTTTTTAAACGAGACAAATTGAAAAATACCTTCTTCAAAGGGGACACACAGATATATACATCAATGTTAACATGTTAATAACACTAAACAAATTTCTGAACTGTTAACATCGCCACTAACATCTAGCAATAAAAAAGAAGCTCAACAAGTCGACAAGGTAACTTTAAATTTTCACGCGATGATTTAAAAAAGGAAGGTTCGTTGATGCGGCTTGTGCCGTGCTAACTGATAATTGAATTTAATTAACACAATGATTGACAAAATGATTGATGAGTTGCTTACATTTAGAGTTAATACAGCAGTATAATCGTTTTAATGCGTACCTTTCACACGTGTAAAAGGTATCGCTTAAATTTGATCGCAAAATTTAAACTGTTTACTCCACACCAACTTTGACATTAATATTATATCATTAACATTATAACATTATAATACTTTAACATTGGTAGAGCAGTAAGTTTCAAGTTTAAGGAGTGCAATTATACTTAAAGATGTAGGAATAGCCCACCAGTGAGATTATACTGTAATAAATACCATGAAAAGCAGAAATTCGCTAATTAAAATAAATTGTGGGTGTTATTAACAATATTCCCTATCAGAGTGTAAAGAAAATTTTACCAAAATATCTGGCTGTTTATTTATTGTGTTTTGACATCACTAGACGTAGAAAATCAAGTGTCAGGTAACATAATATAATAATCACTCTTTAGAGGTTAGTGTTTTTTAATGTAATTTTTGAATTATTTAGTATTAATTAAGTACAATAACCTACCCAGACAAAAAAATTTCATAATTTACGTATTTATTATAATTATACAATTCTTATGAAAAAATTATATTAAATATTATCTGGGCTATGGACTACTTTGTTCTCTGGTATGGTTCTGGTATTTTGGTGTTTGTTGTCTGTTTAACTATTTTAAACACAATGTAAGAATGTTCGACAAAAAAATAATGAACTTCATTTGCAACCAATGTCAAAATGTTTCTTCATTATCTTGGCGTCATAAAGATAACGAAGGAAAGGCTCTCCCCCAGTTTCATTCTAGTAAACTTTTGTATGTAAAAATATATGGCGCCGTGATGTGGCTTATTAGGAAAAAGTTTTAATCAGTTTTTAAGCAAAAAGCTAATAGTATAATAATTTATGTTAAAAACATCAACATCTACTAATTAAACAAGAAAATTTAAATGCTGAAAAAATTTAAATACTGAGATTATAATATCTCCAATAGATGATCAACTCCTTACATTTTTATCATGCTAAACGAATAGTATTAACTGTCAGATAAACTCCCAGGTTACTTAACATGATTATTCATTAGTGTTTCACACGAAACAGTGGTGTTTGAACCTTACGTTATTCAAATTCATTTTAATTTTTATAACTGGAGATTGTTAACATTTTCTAATAAATAATAAATATTTAATTTCCTTATTTTTGTTATTAAAAATTTTGAGAATTTCAGAATATTTATGATTTTATATATTCTACAGAAAAATCATATACTAAATTATTATAATTATTATAATTTTAGATACAATGCGACAGCATATACCTACGCCATTTATTTACTTTCAGCTAACCTTAATTAAATTAATTAGTTGCTTGTAAAAATAAAATTCTGTTTAAATATAAATATAAAATGTTTACATCATAGCTTCAATCTTCAATATATTTATTTTACTTACAATATATTTACAACCATTAAAGAATGTTGAAATACTGAATTCATTCGAAATCATGTATAGGCTGGAGGGCTCGTATTCCAGAATACCTTTTCTCTGAAATATGTTATTATTGATACCTGTATTTTTGTCAGCGCAAAAACGGCCTGCCGCCCGATAGCGACATTTTAAAATTTTATATTAATTAATAGTATTTCCAAAATTTGGTGTATAGCTTAGAAAAATTTCTGCCAAATTAGTAATTTTGTAACTTTTAAAAAGAATTATTTTCTATCATCTGGTAATCGTAATTATTAATAATTTTGTTTAAAATTTCCACATTTTCTGTTTATGTAAAAATTAAATTTTACCTGCAGAAAAGCTTATACTTCCTATTACCGCAATATAAATTTAACCCAACGGTACTTAAACTAAGGAATAACAAATATAAAAGCACATATTTACTTCTGTAATATAATATTCTCCTTATTTCAATATCAAATTAAATGCTTATACCAATTTTGGGAAATTTCCAACGAACAAATTTTTTTTTAAATGGCATTAAGTGATATTTGTATATCAAATGTTATAATGTTTAAATGAATTTAAGTATGACAGATACTGAATAAAACAATTATAAAATGAATAAAGAAACAGTAAATTACAGTACATTTTTATTAAAAAAGCTGGGTTTTTAAAAATATTGCAAAAAAATTGTAATACTTTGGGTTTTCATAAAATTACATGTTTTTGATGTTTATAAAAATCAAATATATGTATAATCTATATATAATATAATCTAAACACCGAATATTTGAAAATAACGTTATTAATTTAGAAATATTAAAATACCGCTATTTTATTTGATTATATTATATTAAATATATAATTATATTATATTAAATTGATTTAAATATATTAATATATTAAATAGGTATAATATTATTACATACTAAAGTATATTTTTTTAGAAAAAAATCCTAGGTTACCTCAAACACTAGTATATTATAATTTATTATAACAAATTCAATTTTTGGCTAGCTTTTGTTTTTGAGTAGCGATAATAAATTAAAAAATCTATCAAAAACAATAAAAAAACTCCATGACGTCATTACTTGAAACCCGGGTTTCCTATGTGTATCCAGTCCTAAATTTGTGTACCAAAATTCTTTTGCGGTTTATCTCTCGTAGAGAACAAATTGAATTTAATAAAAATGTTGTATATTTTTATAAAAAAAATTCAATGTGTCGGAGACTTTTTTCCAAAAAGCATAATTAACATACTTTGTTAATTAGTTATACTTTGGAGCATAATACATTGTATTATTGATTTTCTGTGCATATGAAGCGTGCAGCTTGCCTCAGATCCTAGATAAATAACGTTATATTATGATGACTGTGTAATGAAATGTAGATGGCAGCACATAATTACTAACCAATCAGAAAATTAATATGTATAAAAAACAAGTTATTGTTTTTTTTATTTCCAATTTGAATTCGAATCCGTATTCTATTGTTCTATGTTGTGGTGGTAGACATCCATTTGTCTAACGATTTCTATAACTCTCAATTTTTTATTTTATAATGACGTAACACCCAAGTTCGATGATTTATACTCTACTAATGTTGTGCGGGTCTAAAGTTATTTATTCAATATTGCGATTTATTGGCCGATAAATCAGTTGCTATGCGCTTTTCTTTGGTAGAAAATACCACCTGTTTGATATGGTATAATTACACTTTTATGCATTTATGCATATTTTTGCATAAAATTAATGTGCATGTACATATTATTAAAAATATATAATTATATCGACTTTTAATAATTAATAGAATATATAAATTTACTAAGTATAATAGCAATTTCACATTTTATTAAGTCACAATATAGAAACTCAGAGGTCTTATAAAAGTTTTTTTTCAAATTTCGATTGTATGATTGTATACTTTGTATGCTCGTAATGCAATAGGATTTACTATTTTATAAATTTAATGCATAAGCTTTGCAATAATGGTTCTATGACAGTCTGCTCTAGCAGTTATTCTTTTAATGTTTTTATTATATTTGCTTTTTAATTAAACCACCAGAAGCATATTTTAGTGTTGTTTGCCTAGTTTGCTAATTTTTAGTTTAATAACTTTTACAATCAAATAATTAGTATCATATCCTACTAATGTAACAAATGCTATTAATATTATTCTGTGTGTCAAAATTGTAAAAATTCCATTAATTAATATTGCAATTATCATCATCATTAGTAACCGGTCGTAGGTATTGTAGTTATATTGCGTTGGATTGTAATATTTTAAATGTTTTATATGAAATTTAATACAGCATGGTATCATTGACTATGTCAATTTGTTTTTGGTTTAGATAGTAAATCATGTAAATATATGTTTAGTTTGTAAATCGGCATTAAGATTTTAAAAATTTTATTGTTTTTTTATTTAACCTTTGGGATAAGCATAAATAAACTGAAAAATAAATGAGATTACAAATAACATGCAAAGGTTCTAATATAATTTTCATATTAATTTGCTATTGTACCTGTTTTTAAAGAAAAATATAAATTGTAAATTTAATTTAATTTAAAATTTAAAGCTAAAATTATTTTAAATTTCATATAAATTTTATTTCAACTTCGTACAAAGAAAATGGAATCCGGATACAGTCGTATTTAATTTTTCTTTTAAAATTTCCTTTTTTGGAAACACCTTAATTTGTGAATACTTTTCTTTGTTTTTTCATTGTTCTATTGTTATTTTTCTCACTTTTTTCATCTTTTCAACACCTCAAATTTTTAATCTAAAATGAAATTTTAATTTATTTTGTAATTTTCTACAAATTTTCTTTATAACTTTACTTTTTATTATATCACTTTACAAACAAATATTACAATATTTGATAATTATCGGTCTCGCAATGTTATCATTCAGTAAAATAAAAAATTCTTTCTCATATTCTAACTATACGGCTAGCAATAAAAGTTTTCAGCGTCAAACCAAAATTTCTAAATTTTTAAATTCTAGAACAACAACGTCACACGTAAACACGATTTATAACGATTTTGAACCACGAAAACCAATTAATTAATTAGTGGACGATGTTTACACCGTCAATTCCTACCCGGAAAGTATTTATGAGGCAATTTTTTAAACTGGAATAACACTAAAAGTTGCCACTTGTTACGCAACGGGAGTCGAACCCGCGAGTCATGACATTATAATAAATATTATCAAAACCATGAAATAAAATTTAGTAGAGTACAATACAAAAAATTGTATTTAGTTGATGCGACAATTTTTGTATTTATTTTTTGGTATGTACATAGTAGGTACTATGTATACCCAAGTATTGATAAATTTATTCAGTATAGTTGTTGGAAAAAGTTGAACATTTACCATATTATACTGTTTGTTTTCTGTATATATTGACTCTTTCTTATCTTTTTATTAATATACCTTTAGCTGTACTATTATGTGACAGAATTTGGCAAACAATATTAGGTTTCCATAATACAATTTTGTAAACGATCACATTGTTAAAGCTGAAACATATTATAATGAAAAGCTTGGGAATAGAACAGCAAAACCACAATGCTGAAAAAGATGTTAATTAGTTAAAATATACAAGTATAAAACACCAGCATCTTCCAGAGGGAAAAATTATAATACTAAATTGAAAGCACTAAGCTATTAAGGCGCTTAGAGAGCCTCTTATTGCTTTAAATCCCGATATAGTTTTAAGTAGGGTATCACAAAACATGATTTCAATTTCATTACAAATTTTCTTACTCGTACAATACAAGGAAATTAATTTAAATAAATGTGCGTGCAAATACTACTTCGGTAACCGAAAAGTACAATTAAATTTAAATTTCTTAAAATGATAAGTTAATTGGCATTTAAAACACACTTCCAAGAGCTTCGAACAATATGTTTTTACTAATCACACATCTACCATTTAAAATTGGTGTGGTACTTCAAATTTCACAAGAGAATTGTAATTTTGCTATCGACTATATTTCTTTCCCCATTGTATGAACACAAATATTTGCACGCTATTTGTATTTAAAACACCGACGAATCAAAATATTGAATTGTCAAGAGAGAATAATAGATTAAGTTGAACTTTCTAATTTATCTTAAAATCAATAATTCCAATGCGTGTAACACGCTTCTCTTCCTTTTTATTGGCATAATATATTTAACTAAAACAATATGCAATTATTTTAAAAACAGTTTAATTAAGGTTATAAGAAAATTTTCCAATACCCTCCGCAGATCCATTAATCCATAAGCTAACACTCCTTTAATTTTATCTCAGTTTCCTATCAAAGAATTTACACACAAAAGTTAATTGTAATTACAAACAACTTATTACTTTATCAAAAGTTCTAAAAACAGTTTTAATTACCATAATTAGTTAAAATAGAATGGCCATTTAATTAATAACAAGTCCGCTGTAATTTGGTAGGGTAACTTTATCAAAAAAATTTAATTATATATTATTAATTAAAACTTCAAAGTAATCTAAACAAACAAAGTTTTATTTTTGATATTTAGTTTTTGCAAGACTTTTTACAAACCAAACTTAATGAAGTAGGTTGAGGAAACTCTAACCTCCAGCTTAATTAGATCACAAATGTTCTTTAATTAATTAATATTGATTTTCAGTTAAAACCACAAAATAATCTACTTTAAACAAAGAAGTAACGTGTTTTTACTAAGCGGGAAAGTTAAATATTTTAACTTTTCTTACAAATTTATATTACAAAAGGTAAAAATCGTTTCCATGCATTATATAACAGGCTGTTACTATAAAACTTGATGGAATGATAAATTTTTAAATTAATTGAGAAATATTATCATTAAAGATTATATCTGTTTCTAAATACTACGCCGTAAATTAAAAATGTCAACCAAAGATGCGTTTAATTTAAACTGTTCTCTTATTATAACAAATTATTTGGGTGGAATAAATTTTAAAACAATCCGGAAACTTTTTTTGTCCAGTGATTCACACTAAAAAAAATTTTCCTGGGCAATGTATTAGATTGGATGAATTGATTCAGGTTTTATGTTAAAATTACTTGTAGCTCTTCCAATTAATTGGTTTTATTTGTTTCAGTTTTACTGCCAATTTACATTCACTTCAGATTTGCATCCTCACCTGTTGATAATTCGAGTTTTTGTTTTCTTTGTGAAGACAAACAAATAGCCGCATTTAAAATTCCTGGAATGTTTTGATTCTTTAAGTGAAATTTTCTGAGCAGAAAAGTTTTTGCGGTAATTAATCTTATCGTAAAAATCAACTCAATCGAACACTTCTAACGAATTTAGTGACAAATGGTGGGAAAAGTTAATCTTGCAGGCTTCCCATTTGATTTCCTGAAAGTTTCACACACTACCAATATTACTATAAATTATTGAACTACAAAAATTGATTCTTATTAGTAGTGGATTCGTTTACGTAGTGTTAATATTTTAGACATACATATGTACATAACACACCAATGCAATCGTTCGTGTTGTTTCACCATGCATGATGCGTGTACTAAAATCATTTAAAGTGAAGGGACATGTTTATTCTAATTTCAGAGAAATAATATTTCAAAAATGTTCGTGCATTCAAAAGTAATCATTTTAATAAATATAAGTGATAATGGCAAAACTAACGTCAACTGCATGTTGACAATGTACATCCGATGCAATATTACGTGAAAGTAACATCTCTGCCAATGTAGAAGTAAGAACCGGAAGGTTTGACTATTTTGAGTATAATTGATAATGCTGAGTATCCGGTTCGATTTCAGGCCAAGAAAGACCTTTAAAAAAATGATGTGAACATCATCGTATAAGCTCCAATCACTGGAAATTCAACGCAATATTAACTCTGTCGTGTATCTGTATAATTTGTGAATGAGCGTGCTGACAATTCAATTTTTTTGGGGTAATAAACTTTAATGGATCTGCATATCGGACAAGATCTTCCAAAATATGCTATAACAGTGCTAAAGCTCATTCTAGCAAAGTTAACTCACAAATGCAATTGCCATAAAATGTGTAAGCAAATGTTAAAATATTTAGGTTAAAGGTCGGTTTATCATTGTACAATAATCCCTAAAATCTGATGATTTTCAATTTTGTAATCAAACCCTTCCGCATGAATTGATAATACAACTTCATAAAGTTGAAAACATTAAAGCAACGACCATTTTAAACAGTAAAAGTCAAACACCTTAAATTTTATCTTCACAACTATGAATAAATTATTCTGTACCTACTCACAGTGCACGACATAATACAATTTGCAGCAACATAACCAGTTCAAACTTTGCATCCTCAATACTCCAAAACAAACTGTGACAAAACAATAACGTTTCACACATAATATCATTTCTAAAGAGGAAGGAAATGCAACCAATTAAAACTTACAATCTCAAATGCATTTTTTGAAAGAATTTCTTTACAACACTAAAATTTAAATATTATAATACCTAACCAAACACTAATAAATCAAACAATAATACATCTAAATTTGCAGAGATGGTATAAAGATAAAATTACACTGAAATATTACAATCTAATAATAAAATGTTAACTATTCATATGTTCCGTAATTAATGTTTTAAATATTTTAAAGAGTAGAATATTATCTATTATAAAATGTATGTAATATATATTATTAATATATTATTAAAAACTATACTAAAACAACCATATTATTTAATATAGTATATTATATTAAAATACAAAAATTAAAACGAGTTAAATTAAACGATAATAGATTAAATCAACGTCGAAATATTCAAGATCTATAAATTTAATATATTATGGTTTAATTTAATTTGTTTTAATTTTTAATTTAAAGTTATATAGCTTAGAATATAAAATAGGAAGGAAGTAGCAAATGGACTATAACACATGCATCGAGTACGAGTCAAAAGTCGTGGGTAGAAACTCCGCCCATTGCACCACGTTTGTAATCGGTGACCTATATTTTTAAATTTTAAAGTTGAATTATGGTGAGTTGCAGTGTTTGTGGGACCTCTAGGATTAAAAAAACTATTAATTGTGGTATAACTTGGCACAAGTAAGTACTTAGAGTTATTTAACTAATTTTATAACAAAAACATTAATTTGTGAGGTTACTGACCATAATCTGCTTGAATCATTGGCGTACATATTACGAAGTAATCCTATATAATTATTTACATTAAACGCCGCTTTTATAATTTATATTTCCAAAAATTTAGATGAGAAAGGCTATTTAGTTGAAAAATATCAAAATTCCGGAATATTGGTCTCCAACTCGATCGTCATGCATGTGTTCAAAACACTTTAGTGACTATGCTACGCCCCTGGCAATTATATTAACCGGCCGCCATAGGATACCACGTTGACTCGGACTTGATATTCATACACTCTTTCCTCCCTATTTTATATTCTAAGTTATATAGTAATAATTAATTTTTATAATTTTATTAATTAATTGATCAATTATTGTACTTTAAAATAATATTTGTACCTACTAAAACTAAAATAATGAAGGATCTAATTAATTATATGTTACAATACAATGCAAAAAATAGAATTATAACTTACGAAATTATTATAAGATACCATGAATTAATAGTTTATGACACTTTTGGTCGAGCAAGCGTGTTTTTATCTTACTGAATACTCATCAGATAAACTTTGTATAATAAATGAGCTAGAAAAGCTATGAAGTCAATTGAATCTACTAAAACTATTGAACAGAAAATCAGAATCACAATTTTAGCAGATACGACGTCTTGTTTTCGCACAATATTGACGTAAAAACGTTTTGTATATTTGAAGAACTTATATAAGTATTCAGTATTATAACAATTTACTAATAATTGATCTCTTTATTTTATAATTTTTTTTTCGTAACCCCCCCCCCCCCATGAAGAAATTCCGCGTACGGGCCTGACAGTAGGTAACGTTTGGAATTACATTTACAACAACAACTTAACAACAAATTACAAATCCAACATGTTGTGCAAAGCAAAATTATGCACAACTCCACAGAAACACTATAGTTTTTTTTTAAGAAATTGTAGTTTTAAGTGAATTTCAAAAATTTCCGTTTTTTGCATGTATACTGAGCATAGGGATAAATTAAATCCCTGAACATTGCAAAAAGCCACGTATTTTAAATAGGAGATTTCAAGTGCGGTGAGGCTACCATCAATCCAAAATAAATATGTAGAAAAACTTTCAAAAATATTTTGAAACAGTTTTTCCACTTAGGAACCTTGAATGCTACCAAAACCCCAAATAACGGACGCCCTAATGTATAGTATATTATAATATTACATTGTCATATTTTTATTTTAAAAATTAATTAAGACAATAGATGATAAAATAGAAAAGATATATAAATATTTTCTAAAATAGAAAATAATAGAAAAAGATACTAGAAAACTCTGAATTCTTAAACCGCAATCGTATGTTCGATTTTCGACAAAGTACATGGAAATTTGAAAGATTTTAATTTATTAATATCATAATAAAAATAGTCAGATGGTAATTTAAATACAAATTTGAAAATAATATTGAAAATAAAATTTGAATTTACATTATATTGTGTTTGATCAGCTCCAGAAGTTTAATTTATTAAAATTAAGCCGAAGGGGGTAGAGACAGCAGACATCACTGCATATTTTGAGTAAATGGTATAGTATTAATCTTTTGTACGTTGTGTATTTATTATTCAAGCTTAAAAAAACATGAACGAAATTTTGATTCAAAATTAAAGTCACATGAGGACAAGCAGAACTGTCAAATGTGAGCAGATTTTTTATTCTCTGGATATTTATAATATCATAACCAACTAAAAAAAAATTCTGTCACTATTGAAAATACTCAAAAAAGTACTACGAATAATTGAGAATATTTGAGAAAACCTGAGAATTTTTGATTATTGATGCTGGCTTTACACATCTCCATAAATATTCGGAAGCGAATATTTCTTACCTCAAGTCGCTTGATGAATATTCAGGGATCGATGCGCAATATGAATTTATTTTAGGAGTTTTACAGTTTCAAATTTCCAATAATTTAGGAAGTTTATAATTATGACACTATGACCTGATGATGGTTAATAAAAAATCGAAACTATAACAGTCACAAAGCTCTTACTTAATTTGTATCAAGGTCCAGGTACTATTTTTGTCAATTTGAAAGTGTAAACTCCTAGACTCAAAATTAAATTAAACTATCAAAATATTATTTTATATAAAAATGTTGCTTTTGTTATTGCGATTAACAAATAGTTTGAATTTTCGGTTTAAATGCAAAACTAAACCGTGATTTAATATTGTTAATAAATAAAACATTACACAAAGTAAAATTGTAAAAATTCCAATTTAGAGCAACTGAAATGTAATCGCAAGAAGTTTTTAAAAGTAGATAGGTACTAAACGAAATAAAATATTGTAGATTTCGGTTATAAAATAAATAAGTAATACGAAGATGAACTATTTGATAACTTTATTATAAGTACCTCGAGTTGTAAACAAAATCCCCTCAAGACTTAAGAGAATTACATAAGAAAATTTTAGAGTACACTTCAGCTTCAAGCTTTTCAAACTTTTTTGTATAATAAAAAAAAATAAAAAAACTCGCTCTATTGGTTTCATATTACGTTGCTTGATTAATTTTTATAATTCAAAGAAAAATTAATGGTATAAGCTCAGCGCATATCAATTGCTATAAAAATCTTAGCAATTGGAAAGTGTTGCAAAATTACAAACGAGTTTGGTCTATGAATCTAAATAGTAGTGCAAACATTTTTATGTCAAAAATAATTACTCTTGAACTAGTTATATCCGAACTAAATAAATGTAACCTGAAAATATAGAAATGCGATAAAATCTACATACTACACTACGAATTTTATAATGTATGACCTGCTTTTACGTTTTTAATGTAGGTACTATAAACCCCGGCTTAATTGCATTATTATGTTCACTAAGAATCTCAGTATTTAGCAATAATGGTAGGCGTAAGGGTGCAATTATAGTGGGAAATTATAACTTTATTATAAACAGATTACGTCATTTAGAATGCATTACCAGAGTTTCAAACGATGCCATTATATTACAAAATTCATGTAATGTAAAAAGTATTTGTCATATTACTATCTTCAATTTCCGGAGATGTTAGATCATAATCTGGAAGAGAAGAAAGGATCCTTTTAATAATGAACTGATCAAGATTACGATGTGTTCTGATGATGATCTAATAAATCGAAACTAGTTGACACATAGCATAGCAAAAAGCTAAAGTTATTTCAAAAAAATTATATATAGGCAATACAGCCTTTTAGTTTATATTCGTATTATACATAATATGGAACTTCATAAATAAGCAACAAATAAAGCAATTTAAATTTTAAATACGACAATAAACCAAGTTTTTCCAAATACGAACGCATAATTTACATTTTACAGTATAGCACCGTAATATCTAATAAACAACAAAAATTGATGTTCTGTTTACTTAACAATATAAAATTTTATGCTCTACTTAAAAAAATGTTATAAAATAATCCAAAAATATTGCTTCCTAAAAAGTTTAATTATACGCCTTTCTTGATTTCAATTGTAATATGTCAATAAAAAACTGAAAATTTACATATATATCGTTTTGATATTGAAAAAAATATGATGTTGACATAAGAAGTTGCTTGTTATTTAAATTTCATTTTTCTTCAGAATTTAATTACGGAATCAAACAGTAGTATGTACTAGAAATTACAAGTTTTTATTATTGTTTTGTTTTGCGCTAGCACTACTGGAACGTATTACGAACAAATACAATAAAAAAATTTCTTCAATCGAATTAACACTTCTCTTTATTATTCCCACACTGCATGAATTACAGATTTTTCAATCTAGTTGCGTGGAATTTCTAGCGTTTCAGCGTTTGAATGTTTCATTTTAATGACGGCAGGTAAAATTGGATTTGTATTTTAAATGTCCACTAGTGTAAAAACAAAAATTTACCCTTCAATTGCATAGGCACTCTGTATCTGACCTAACAAAAATTGACCTACATAATAGAATTAGCTCTCAAAGCAATTTTTAGCAATAGCTTCGCACAGATCAAGTTTGTTATTGTTTAGCAAACAGATTATACATTAAACTTTTAAAAGATTTTTTTATGTATTTTGATATACCAAGTTAAATTTAAGCACAAGAAATTGCCAATACAAAACTTATAGTAACTTTATCTGTTAATCGCCTAGAAGCCAAGACCATAAGCGGATTGTTAAATGTAGTTTAGGCACCCTTGACACTTCAGAATAATGATTTTTAACCCTAATTTTTCTAGACTAGAATACCTACTTGTAATGTCAATAATTTTAGTTGAATGAGCATGTCAGAGAAACAAACCGGACGCTAAATTGTTTAGTATCTACTTAGCAGAGGTTTAGCATGTAAACAATTTCCTATTCTCTTATATTTTAGAGCAAAAATGAATATATTGTAAATGTTTATTTGTTTAGTAGAAGCAAATTTGAAAAATTAATTAAAACTGTAGATTGTACACATCAACTTGTAAACATTGACTATAAAAGAGATCAATAAATATTAAATCATGTCCACTCTTTTTCTCTCGACGGAAGCATCGTGAGCTATTCTCTCTCAGTGACTGCTGGTGCTATGGTATTATAACAATCAAAGCAATATATTCTATTTAATTGATTATGTATACATAATTTATGAGAGGGATGATGAAACATAACATTAAATTTTAAATACATAAATAAAATTATTGGTAATTGATGGAATAAATTATTACTTTACTTTTCAGTTCCTATTGTAAAGTGGAGGAGTTCATAATTATGCCCTCTAATTAATGCATTAATAATAATAAATTAGGTATCCATTCCTTTGGGATTGCCTACTTCATAGAAATCATTACGATTCCTTTTACGAGGTGAATCACTCCTCATCTTCCATTCTTCGATGTGTTTTGATTTCATTTACTATTCTTCTCCAGTTCTCCATTTCCAGTTCATGACTTGTCTTAAAACATTGTTTGGTTCTTTTGTTATCATGTATTTTACAATGTCTTCAATTCTCAATATTTTGGTTAATTCCAAATTCGTTCTTATTCCATATTTTGATCCTGTAATCGTTCTTGGTACTTTTCTTTTAAATATTCTCAGTTTTTCCTCTTCTCTCTGAGTAAAATTTAATATTTCCGATGCATAGGTTTCTTCTTTGAAAAGAAACAAGAAAATTTACTTGTATAAGTGGAATGCTCTCCTGCCAACTTGTATCTTCTCGTTTATCTCTGGCGATCTCTATTTGTTCTTGTTTTGGTTACACTACCAAATGCTTGAATTTTTCTACTTCTTCGAACGTGTAGCTTCCAATTTTTAGGTCTTTCTTCTGTATGTCGTATTCATTATGCTTTTTCTGTTAATTGTTTCTTTATCTGCAGTGTATCTACTGTCGATCCTCCCTAAAACCGTGCTGATATTCTCCTATTTTGTCATCAATCACTATTCTACCAGCTTTCCATTCGTTTAGTATTTCTTCTTTTCTCTTGAGCTCAAGTATCAATCTGTATACTCTTTGGTGAATTTTTTCGCCTGCGTTTTTAAACATTTCGTCGCATATCTCATCGCAACCAAGATACCGGTGGTATTTAAAAGAAAATCAAAAATATTATTAGAACTTCTACTAAGGATGTAGGATGTAAGGATGAAATCCGAAAGTTCATGGAGAACATAAGTAAAGACATAAAGCCAGTGAGAATCGAGAATACGAGAAAACATCAAGAAAATTCATGATCAGATGGAAAGAAGACCAGAATATCTATAGAGAGCGAAAAAGAAAAACACACAAGAAATACAAAGCGAATAAAGGCAAAAGGTGAAACGATATGATGAACGAAATAGAAGACGATTGCAACAGAAATAACATTAGGAAATTCTACCTTGGAATCAAAGAATAAAGAAGAAAACGCAATGTAAAATGGATTTCAAGGTAACAGCGACGAGGAAGTGAAAGATATATGGAAGAGACACTTTCAGAAACTTCTAAATCAGTATACATATATACAAATGAAAAGAATTAACATTCAGAGAAGTAGAAACGATATTGAAGAAGATAAAAACGGAAAAACACTAGGAAGAGATGGGAATTAATTCAATTTAAAGCTATTTTAGGATATATTGCAATTTTCAAATTAATTCAGGTAATACATCAAAAACCAGTTTTTTGCACTTCTTATATTAAATAATATTAAATTAAATAAAAAACATAGAATAGGAAGTGAAGAATGGGATAAATATTTACATAATTTATTTGATAAATATTTAAATTTACCAAAATTTATTCAGTTGTGTTTTTGATAATTTTGTTAACTTAAACCAAATACATAAACATAAACTTTTAGATTACAGTTTTGTACATAATGCGCTTCTTACTTATTTGGAATTTAGTTAAACTTTTCCAATGTTCCAAATTAGAGGATCTCTAATATTTTATTTTTTTACTTTTCTAACAGGAGGATTTGCACAACTAGGTAAGATTTAATGTTTTGAAATACTATAGAATTAGTAATATCACACTGTAAGCTGTGTTAATTTAATTTATGCTTTCTACAAAAGTACACTATCCAATAAATTAAATGCACACATTTATATAAAAAACTAATAAATATTATACTGGTATGTAAAATAATATGATTTTAGGTGAAAATGGAATTCCTGGAGGCATAGTAGGTCAATTATGGAGTTTAATTACAAATGGAACATTGGAATACTTTGTTGGCTGCACATCTCTGCCCGATATCCCTGAAGACGATATCGCCTACTTCCTATACAATAGAGAACATAATAATTCCATTCGTCTTACTTTAGATAATTTGACTGAAATGAATGCAACTAAAGTCACTAAGATTATTGTCCATGGGTTTGCAGCTACAGCTACAGATAGTTATCTACTTGATCTTGTATATGCTTACCTAACTCGTTACGATTGTAATGTAATTACCATCGATTACAAAAATTTAACGAACGTTCTGTATTCCCAGGCATATTGCAATATCATTGTAGGAGCCGATATGATGTCGGATTTTTTCTGCAAATTATACGAAAGCGGACATTTAGATTTTAATAATACCCATATGGTGGGGGCATCCTTAGGTGGGCAGACCGTGGGACTGGTAGGAGGGAAAATTCAACAGAGGTGTAATCAAACTGTGGATAGAATAACTGCATTAGATCCGGCCAAACCACTTTTTCAAAATCTTGATACTTCGAGGAGGTTGGATAAAACCGACGCAAAATTTGTAGACGTAATTCATTCCAATATGGGATTAATTGGATATTATGGATCGGTGGGTCACGTTGACTTCTTTCCAAACTGTGGAACTCTTCAACCTGGATGCATCAACTTTAATGGTGTTCCTAATGTAACCGACTTCATTCTGTATCGTAGGTATATAACACTATAACCAGCAACTTCTTATATTGTGTTACATGTTAGTTACCTGCACTCATGGAAGAGCTGGATACCTTTTTACGGAAAGTGTCTCTGGAACTGGTCCAGTTTTCAATTGCACAAGTTGTTCCTCGTGTCCCGATAGTGAAAGCGTTGGAAAATGTTTGGGACCAGATATTATAAATCCTCAATATGCTATAATGGGAGAAGATTGCCCACGCAATCCACCAGCCAGTAAATTTTTCGTAAAAACAAACGGCAGTCCTCCATATGCTAGAGGATAATGCTATATTTTCAGTAATTAATTTTTCAGATTTTTTCTCTCATTCGAAACAAATGTAAAAGCACTTCGGTAATTTTTTTCGATGATTTGGTTCCTCTATGTTCAACAATAGATCATCACAGATATAATAAAACCAACTGTTCTAACCAAGCGATTGCTTTTATATTCGCGAATTAGCTATAAGTAGGGTGGATATACCTCCATACGATAGGTAGTAAAGTAAATATTTGCACACTAAGTTTAATAATTTACAAAGCGCATGATATATGATATAATCAACTTATTGTGATTATATATATTATGTACGTATGTAATATATTCTAAATACGTTTTTGTTTAAATTGCTTGTGAATCTAATTAGTAGATAATATAATTATTGTAATGCGTGTATTGTACATATTTTATCTATGTAATATAACCTAATCAATTTTAGAACCAAATCAGTAACAATATATATTGTATTGAAGATCTATTCTAAGTTAATTAACATACAAAAATATAAAAGTGACTCAAAATATTAATTTAGAAGATGTAGATATCAAGTGTATTGTGAATATACAGACACGAGACTACAAGCACTATAAAATAGATATTTTCGGATCCTAATTGTTAGTGAAATGTATAAAAATAGATCATTAAGGCTCACAAAATAAATTTAAATTCTAATTTTAGACGCAATGAAATGTTAATTATATCAAACTAATAAACTTCTTTATAAGCACAAGGTGATCCACAAGAGTTCTTGTAATTCATTAGGGCGAATAAGTACATCATTAAAATATTGGTAGGTGTACTTAATAAATTCAAATATTACGTTACTATGCGTTTTATTTTAAGAAAATAACAATAAATTCAAATTTATGCATTTACTTCAAAATTATTGGGGCGAAGCCTTGTACGGTTTTGAAGGGGATGCTCATATCAGATAAATATTAATTACCAAATTATGCCACTGCTATTGTACAGTAAATCCTTTTGCTGCTAACTAAACATACCCCCTCACTTTTAAAAACTAAATAATGATTTTAAATTTTTTTAAACTAAATAGAACATAGAAATTAAATAAACAGCTTCAGTTGATTATAGGTCATAGCAATATATTAAGAAGAAATATTTATAATAAGTTGTGGTGTTCCATTTGTAAATCGACCCTAATCTGTGTTTTTTTTAATTTTGTTAAAATTTTTAATATTGTTTTTTACATAATATACAGAGTGAATTTAATAATAATGGATAAGAGCGAAACAGTTAAAATTGAAAGTCAAATTTTAAAAATAATATATTACCGGGAGTTAGGAAAACTTTAAGTTCCAGAAGTTAAATAGCTTTAAAAATTAAAGTAGTATGGAAAAAAAGCTTCAGGAATATACTCGTACGTATTAATGGAAAGCAAATTAAAAAGGCAATTTTAAGTAATCACATAGTAATTATAGTATGTGTTTTAAATTATAGTACATTTTAATTTTTAAAACAAATTTATAAAAAAATTATAATTCACGCATTAATTTGTTTTAATAATTAAAGTTTTTTAGAGGACTTAATTATCGTTACAATTGCCAATTAAGTGTAATGAGAATACATCAAATGTACATATTAAATTTTTATATACCTACCTATTAATTCTAATTCAACATTTTCTAGCTAAATTTTTCTATTTTCCCCTCCGAATGGGAGGGGATTCTATGCGATTGAATGAAAAGATATTTTCTTTTATCAATTATCCCGATATTCGGGGTGGGTAGGTACTGCAAACTCAACTTGAATTTAATTACATATTATTATTTGTGTTATACGAAATTCTTATTAACTATAATAATCTGATCTACAATGCCCTACAATGCTCTATGCTATTAATGCTCTTGATTTTATCTTTTTGTTCTTTTATGTAAATATCATATTATCTAAATTGATCTTAATACGGTTTTATATGATAAAATTAATTAATTGTCCTAAAAAAATTAGCCTTGGACACGTTTCGAATTGATTGTGCACAATTTATCCAAGCTAAATTTTGGGTGATTTGCAAATCACGCTGGTAAATTCAATCTTAAGGGATTCTTTTATTGGATAGTAGGATTTCCTCATAGATAATCTAACTACCTGGATCATAAAAATCTTTCATTGCTTACATCACGCTTTAAAGGTCACTCAAGTACAGATAGAATTTTTTGATTGTCTTAGACATAAATTTGGAAGCAAGTAATAAAATTGCAATAAAATTTCTTTACTGTGGATTAATAGCGTTTTCTTTAACATCGAAAATAGAATTACCCTCCAGTAGTTAATATTACAGGGAACTTTTATTAGATCTGAAATTTAAAACTTTCTATAGCCCCAAGTTTATAATATATTCCATGAATATAAAAGAATAATGCACTATTAAATTTTATAATTATAAACTGAATGTGGGATCTTTTATCTTACAGAGTGAATATCCAATAAAATTGCGGACAATTTTATTAACTGCTGGATTTGAAATAACTATGTTCTTTTTTACCGGAACTATAATATTTCAAACTATTGAAAATCTAAATCATAAGTATCCTTTTACTTTTATCAATATTATTACTACTTCAAAATATCACTTATGGGAGTGCTTAAAACCAACACTAGATTTTTAAAAATCTAAAAGAAAATCCCCAAGATGATAAAAAAAGTATCGATAACCACTTGCCACTGATGCTGAGATAAAAGCTGTTTTGTACAAAATATTCAGCTCCTTGTACCTTTTTTTAAAATCTCGAATGTTTTCAATTAATATAATTATTCTTAGAACTCACATTTAACAAGTGGCCAAATTAACATCGTAGTATTCTAAGTGTGTCACTATGTAATTGGCATTAGGCCATTTAGTTCAAGTAACACCGTTTCAAGTTTATTACTAATAATTTGATTTATCATAACTTCGAACTTTAATCAACGATTAATATCGTTTGCATTACTTGGCTTAAGGCCAATTCCGTATCCTAAGTTCAAAGTTTTCAACCCTCAACAGCAGAATTTGAAAAACAAAGCGCCAAAGTAAATAGACACAATCTAATATATCCTTAAAAATTTGATTGATAAGTCTGGATTTGACATCTTAAATTTAAAATTAATCCAAATTCTAAAATTTAAAAATATTATAAGCGTAAAATTCCAAGGACGCGTCAAAGTCTCGCTGTGGGCGCCGCCGATTATCTCAAACCAGATCTGATAATATTCGAAAAATTATTTTCTAAAAATTAAGATGATTTGAAAATCTGCTTTGACATGGAAAATGTCAAAATGTAAAAGATAAGAAAATTGTTAAAATACAGATTTCGATGTAATCTTGAACTGATACCAAAATTTCATTTTGCAAGAATTTTGTACTCTGGATTGGATTTAAAATATTCACGCCTGAGTGCCCAAATAAATTGAGCTGAGTATAGAAAAACAATAAGTTAAAACAAAAGTAGTTGAAACAATAATTAAAAATTGAAAGGAAATCGGAAAAATAATTTCAAGTTTAAGACTTTTGCGTAGCAATATTTCGTGCAAATAAGCACTATCCTTAATCCAAAGTTCAAATTTTAAGTTGATAACGTCGACCTCAATTTAGTTTTTGTTCAAAAACGATAAAAGACATGATCGATTCACTACTAGCTTATTTACTCCAGTCTTATTATATACCTACATTCTAGGCTATTAGTAAATAATAAATATTAAAGAGGAAATATTAAAAATTTAAATTATAGACTTGGGGCAATTACAGTTTAATGAAATAACTAAATAGCAATATATAAATATTTAATATACACAATATTATTTGGTAAAACACTGCAGTGTACATTGTAGTTTGATCGTCTCCGATATTAATTTCAATTCTTTGTCATATCTTGCATTAAATTTTTTTCTATTCCTGTTGAATAGTACGTTCATTACAGTTACGTCTTTTATAAATTTACGATAGTCGTTAAAGATACTTTGCCATAATTATATTTCATTATTCAGTAGTATTGAATTGTCCGCTACTTGAATAATATACTATTATACGAGTTATTTAAATAACGAGGATTTTAAATCGAATGGTGAATCTACTCCACCTTATCACTTAAAACGTTGCTTCCTAAAACCAATATCTCTATCACTTATGATCAGCTGTGTACTTTACAAAACATGCCATCGGTTAATGAAAGCATCACGAGATAATTTTTGATAAAATGTCCCAAGCTTACGAGTATGTTAATTTTTGTGTTTTAGAAGGAACCCATGACTCTCGCTCACCATCGGCTCAGAATAGTTGTCAAGAAATTATCGTCGTTTCTTAAACTAGTGGAAATACTAGTAGGCTTGCATATTGACATAAACCCATGACCTGAAGATATGCACGAAACTTGGTAGGTTTTAATAATTTTCTGAAGAAGAGTGTTCAATTGTTTTTATTTACCATTGAACCTGCAAATGTAAAATAGCAACTCCAATATTTAATTTCAAAGAGAGAATCGCTAGGGAAATCTTGTGCACAAGTGAAAGGAAATCTGAGGAAATCCCATGACATCTTAGAATACCCAAGGAAATCTTAGAAATTCAGAGAAATCTTAGGAATTCCCAGGAAATCCAAGTAAATAATTTTTCACTATAATTCGGCCAAAATCCATAATTGGTAAAATACGAATCCTAGGAACTGTGGTTATTCGAGTTCTATAGCTTTGATATCAAATCTCTCTATCCTGTGTACAATAAGGTGCGGGCTTAATTCACAAACCTTCTGATTTCAATTAATAAATTCTTACGCGTAGGATGTAATCAATAACTTTTAAGGATTTCTTTAAAGAAATTATAAACAGTATCATTAAATAAGTATATTAAAATTGTGGAAGTAAGCAACCTATAAACGAGATGATAATTTATATTTATTTTTCCGAGGGTTGGCTGCTCTAATTTAAATTTTAAAACATAATCTTGCAGTGATTTTTAACAGGCATATCAAGCATACATCATCCTTTAATTAAATTTTTAATAAGTGTCTGAAAAGTCACTTGTGTTCCTGCTTGGCCTACACAACGAAAAATTTCCCGTTATTTATTGTAATTTGTATTTCGAATTATAATTTTTTCAATTTCTCTGTCACGCCAATTTTTAGCATGAATAAATTTGATACTGTAGAGTTACATATTAACAAATGGAACTCTCATTTGCATAAATTTGTTTCAGAAAATTATAATTTTAAGTTCAAAAAAGTCAATTTTAAAATTGAAAATTTTAATAAAATTCTGCTAATTTGAATTGGTTTCCGAAGGAATTCATCAATCATCCAAAGATTTATCTAAAAATAGCACACGTACTTCATCAAAAGTTACAACGTGCACAGATTTCCAACGTCCGAAATGGTTTAGAAAAACTTGCAAAACACAAAGATTTTAAAAATTTGTGCACCTGAATATTTAAGTTTCGTTGACTCGATGTGGCACTTTTACAGAATTCGTGTAAATAAAATGCAAAAACCATGACACACGCATACCTTTTTACGTCATGGAACATTTATTTAAATCCAAAAACTTTTCTTTATAAAAAAAACTAAAAACCTAATTTGCAGGTTGAATTTTAAATTTGGTATTTTACAATTCGTAATATGAAATAGTAAATATTGTGCTAGTGGAGAATTGAACATGCTAACATAAATAAACCAATGTATTAGACCGTAAATACAAATTATTATATGTTTTCCTTTTATTTTCAAATTTTATTTTCTGTGAAATTGAAAATTGTGATGAATTTGTGGTCGAAAGAACAAATTTTTAACAAAAGCATAAATTATTGAAATATTTTGGTACCCAAGAGAACGAGGAGTTTTATTCTCTCTTTACTACTTTTTTATAGTAATCGATACTACTATATTGTTTTATAAACATTCTTAAGTGTTAAAGTTTATAAAAACTGCAATATTGAAAAATCAAATTGCATTTTTTTATAGATTTATTTATTATTAAAATATCGATGTCACGCCACATGCATATGCACCTATGCTTTTAAAGTTAACAATGTTTCGTGTTTTAGCTTATCGAAATCTGAAAACATAAATAGCAATAAAAAAAGTACCAGATTATTACGATAAAGTTATTAATCGTGTGGGTTGTAATTAATATTGGACACTTAAATAATTTATTACACACTAATATCTCTGCAAATTCAAAAATTATAATTTATCTATAGTGCTGTAATATTTTATATTACATAACTTAAGTATAATAATGAATGTACGTACTACTAGGAAAATATGGGAAACGGTTTTAATGAAACTTATCGATAAATTACTTTCGGAGCAATTATTATCGGTACACACATCACTATTAATGATACAACAGAAAAACCGGCTAGTTCAATAAATAGTAGGTCAATAGGTTATACCTTACGTTATAAAAATAAAGGTATTAACATACACACAATCAGCCGGGGTTGGTCGAGGATCTGATCTAAAAGCAAGCAATCAAAAATTTTGGTTTGCTTTGAATTTTATTAGTACGTTAGCTCTTTTTGTTTATTTCATCCGCTAATGGCTGCATAAAATGTCCAAGTATTGATTTCAATTATTGGCGTTTTACTTTCTGATGTGGAACTACTTATTTCAACTCTAAGCTATTGCACGATTATCTATGCTACATCAGCATATTGTAATAATATAATATCTGTTTGTAATTTTTTAATTCAAAAAAGCAATAAAGAGGAAAGAAAACTAAAAATCTTGATTCATAAATATTTTTCCTATTATTACCCATAAAAGTGAACAAAATCGTACACACTACAATGTGTAAAGTTATTTTGTGACAATTTCTAGGCAACTAGTAATTGTCACATATGGTTTCGAACGACTCCTGGAAGACCGGCGGGTTCTTTGCCGACAAAGAAGGGAAGTTTTCTTTAAGAGGCTCCGCAACTTGCTATATGGTAGCAAGTTGTAGGTAAAGATTTATTGCTGTGACACCCTAGTTACAACTAGCAAAACTTTGTGGGAAACAGGCGAGATATTTCACGGTCAATGTATTATGTTAATCTTTACTGTTTTCATGAGTGAGATCAGTAGGGTGAGTGGACCGTGAAGTAGACCGGGTTGTTCCTCTTTGTTTTCTTCGAAGGGGTGTCAGGAGGCAAGGAGGAAGGAAAGTTAAGACGTTGTGACCAGGCTGGGGGGTTGTCTGTTCTTGGACGTGAGCCTGTGTAGGTGGTAGTTTTGACCACAGGGGTGATAACCGAGTAGCGAGTGAAAGGGTTGCGTGTGTAAGGGGTTAATGAAGAGTTGCTTACGAGGTGTAAGGAATAGAAATTTAGTTTGGTTTTGGGCCGTGGCAATTAAGTCAACGAGGCCCCTAATTGGAAGGGTTACCGATTATAAGTGCGAGTATTGAGTTGTAGTCGCGGAGTCGATTTACGCGACCTCGTTCGGTACCATCGTAGGTGTAATCTTCCGAGTGCCCTGAGATCCCATAAACCACATAAGGAAAAAGTGAATGGTACTCAGGCTCCAAAGCCTACCCCGGATTGGTGGAGACTACCCTAGTAGGAATCGCTAAATGCGAGTAAGATTAAGGTTAGTGTAGTAGTTAGATTTAGTGCCCCCCCCCCCGCGAAAAGTGCGAGGCTTAGAAGTCGAGATACGCTGTGCGCGAGTACGCCTTTTGTGTTGCGGTCGTGTTACCTCATTGGTAGGGAAAAGACAAATCACCAACAATTGACGGTGCGGCTCGCGGTGACTTAGGATATTTATGGTGCGTACGGCTAAAAACTCTTCTTCATTATTTGTTTAGTTATTAGTAAGTGTACTCAAGTAGATCTGAATTTCTTGTATTAATTTTAGTTATAAGTTCTTTTGTGTAGCGGTAAATTTTTGTAATTTTTAAGTGTATGTGTAGTAAACCTGTAAATGTGTAGTAAATAGTAAGTCTCAAGTAAATCGGAATTTGTTGTAAAGGGATTTTTATTTCGGGGTCTTCAACCGTTAATAGTGGGTGAGTAGCTTGGGACTGATTACCATTTACCGACAGAAGAGGGTCCCAAGGAAGGCATTCCACGTTAGATTTCCTTGGGGCGATCATCGTAATTATTGTTGTCCCCTCCCTTTTTATAACGTGGTGGCGCCCAACCTCGCGTATCCTAGCCACCCAACACCTACGCCCTACTGAGCTAAAGGTCGGCACCTTCGCGACGACATCCGCGGAGAGCCACAAAATTAGTTCCCGTTTCTTCGGGAAATAAAATTGTGACAACTGGCGCCCAACGATTAGGGCCAACGAGTAGCTAGGAACGTATTTACTTTATGATTTTTTTAAGAACGCGATATAATTTAATTTTCATGTTAGGATTAATATTTTCTTTGTGGTAATTTACTTTTAGACTAGTTTTGGTACCGCTGACCAAATTGTGTAATTTTAGTTTGCGTAAAATTTTAAGGCGTGTACCTGATACCCTTAAATTTTTTTTTTGTTATGGTCGGTTTAAACCATAGGGATCAAAAAAAGGAAAAGTTGTTTGTGTAAAACCGTTCGAGTTATTTTTGTCTCCTTCTATATTTTAAAAACTCATGTTGCATAGTATATTACCGTTAGGGTTGTAAAGGTTGACCTAATTCCCTAATTTTTGCAACTTGCACCACGGGGGTAACGAAATTGGAAGTGGTAGTTTGTGTGAATGATAACATTAGACAGGGCCGTAGTTAGTATTTTTTTAAATTTTCATTTAATTATTGGAGGTATTATAATTGATTGATAATACGTGGTTTAATTTTTTGGGTGATTGTTTTTTTTAGCGTCTAAACTTTTTTTTGTTTTCGTAGAAATTTAATTGTTTGACAGGTGTAGTTGGTTTGTCACATTTTCTCGTAAAGACATTATTATTAAATTTTTGTTTTTAAATTTACCTTTGGTAAATTGCTTAATTTCATTTATTTGGTGGATTTTACTGCTCATTAGAATGAGTGTGAGCAACATGGATCTGAATGCAGATTACCTAGATAAGGCACAAGTCATTTATGAATTAGATATTCGAGGACAGGATATAATAGGTACGGTACCCAACCTGAGGAGGAGGTTGAAGGCTGCAATTGAAGAAGAGGCACTAGAAACACTTTTGCAAAGACCAGCGTATAATTACGATTTTGAGGCGGACTCGCGGGCTGTCCGGACGGACCTGGTCATAATCGGCGAGTTGCTGGAAGAATTGGAAGACCAAGAGCCGGTAGAAGATAAAGAGTTGGACATCTTAGACACTAAGATTAATCACACCTGTGGTCGATTAGCGAACTCGGTAGCAACTGATGATGCAACTCTTGCGGAGAAGTTGCAATTAGAACAAGAACTAAAAGAATTGCAGAAGCGGTTCCAAGTGGTTATCGACAGCCAATTGGCAACAAGCGCGATGCAAGAATTAGCAGACTTCTCACTTAATGGAAGCGGCGGCTCCCTCAGAGCGATCCCACAACCGGAAGTAAAACATCCTATTGTGAAAACGGGCAGAGTAGCAAACGTAACGCCTGCGCTATCAAAGTCAGTTCCAGTGGCGAAATGGAACCTTAAATTTAGCGGCGATGGAAAAGGTTTATCGATAAATGCCTTTTTAGAACGGGTCGATGAATTAAAGTTTGCCCGCAACATCAATGACGAGCAGTTGTATCGGGAGGCGTTCGACCTGTTTGAAAACAAAGCCCTCATTTGGTATCGATCAGCAAAAAGAGCAGCAAATTCATGGGAAGAGCTGAAGAAATTATTGTTGGAGGAATTTCAAATTCCTCATTATAATAAGAGGCTGTTAGCAGAAATTAAATTGAGAACACAATGTATTACGGAAACGATGGGCATGTACGTGGCTATCATGTCTAACCTATTTTCGAGGCTATCTACCCCCGTTAAAGAAGAGGAACAGTTGGAAATAATATTAGACAATATTTTGCCATTTTACCAAGAACGATTGGCATTGGTAGAAGTAATCTCCCTATCTCAGCTACTAAAATATGGAAAGAAAATTGAGCAGTGCCGTGCTTCAGTGGAATCCTTTGTACCCCCTACCAGACGAAAAACAGTTTTGGAAGCGGACTTAGCGTGTGTAAGTTACAGTGAAAATAGTAACGATTCAGCCACCGCAAATTATGGTGAGTCCTTAGAAAGCCAAGACAACCGATTGGGGGTGCGTAGAGTAAGCCCTGCAATGGTTAGGAGAGTAGATTTTGTGGCGGCGGAGAGAGGCGGAAGATTTGCAGAAAGTGGAGATTATGCCAGGGATGGATTAAGGAATAATAATAATGTGATGAGATGCTGGAATTGCGGTAGCCCTTATCACAGGGCCGCTCAATGCCGACGACAAAGTACAAGGTTGGCCTGCTTTCGGTGTGGAAGACCTGGGGTGACAGCCGACAACTGTTATAATTGCAATACGCCTTCGACGCCACGCACGACACCAGCGGCGTCGGGAAACGATATGGGCGGGGAACAGTAGTAGATGAAACTGTGCCCCGCCATATTGATGCTTCGACCAACAATAAAACCGTGCTTGATTATGTTTTTGGCCAGGTGAAAGGTGATAACAGGCCTTTTCTGAACGTAAATATTTTGGGTAAAACATTTTTAGGTCTTTTGGATTCTGGAGCTAACCGTACCATTATTGGGTGTGAAGGTTGGAAGAAATTATCGTCTTTAAAATTGAAAATTTTTGGGGGGCCAACGAGATGTAGGGTTGCTAATGGGCAATTTATTGAAAGTAGGGGAAGTGTGTCTCTGCCCATCGAATTGAAAAATGTAACAACGCCAATAGAAGCACTAGTTGTAGAAGATATTCCTCATGAATTAATTCTAGGTATTGACTTTTGGAAAGCATTTGGCATTGTCCCAAATGTAGGTAAAGGGGAGTGGTATCTCGAAACGCAGAATTTTATAACCTCAATCGAAACCCGTGAAGACCCACATATTACGGCCAGGTCTGATCTTTCACAAGATCAAGAAGAGCAATTGAGAATCGCAGTGGATAAGTATTGCCAAAATTCCAATGGAGGCGAGTTGGGGTGTACCACTCTTGTACAGCACGAAATTTTTACAACATCGGAACCCATAAAACAAAGATACTATCCTGTATCGCCCGTAGTACAGGATCAGATTAATTCAGAGTTAGACCAGATGATAGCAGCAGGAGTGGTGGAGAAATCCGACAGTGCCTGGTCGTCACCCATTTTGTTGGTTAAAAAGAAAGATGGGTCTCACCGTTTTTGTGTAGACTTCAGAAAACTGAATAAAGTAACCCAACGGGACGCTTACCCCCTCCCCTATATTTGTTCTATTTTAGATAGGTTACGTGATGCCAAATATATATCATCGATTGATATTAAATCGGCATACTGGCAAATTCCTCTGTCCTCCAGGTCAAAACAGTATACAGCATTTACGGTACCTCGAAGAGGATTGTTTCAATTTACCCGTATGCCATTTGGACTCCATAATGCGCCCGCCACTTGGCAGCGATTGATAGACCGAGTCATCGGACCGGATTTAGAAGAATGGGTGTTTGTTTACTTGGATGATATTATCATATGTACTCCTACATTTGAGAGACACCTGGAGGTTTTGGCAGAAGTATTGCGTAGACTTCAAAACGCAGGATTAACCGTTGGACGTGAGAAATGTCATTTCTGCAAGTCAGAGTTAAGGTATTTAGGTTATGTAGTTAACGCCAAGGGGTTACTGGTAGACCCAGAGAAAGTGGAAGCCGTGGTAAAGATTTCCACTCCGACAAAGGCTACTGAAGTTCGACGAATCATTGGGATGGCATCATGGTATCGACGATTCATACCCAACTTTTCAACTATTATCGCTCCACTTACGCAGCTTACTAGAAAATCGGCGAAATTTGATTGGGACGAAAACTGTGTGGATGCATTTTCCACCATTAAGAACTGTCTGGTGTCTGCACCCATATTAACCTGCCCAGATTTTGGAAAGTCTTTTACCGTTCAAACTGATGCAAGTGCGTACGGATTAGGAGCTGTGTTAACCCAAGGAGACGGAGAAAACGAAAACGTTATATGTTATATTAGTAAGTCTCTCTCGCGCACTCAAAGAAATTATTCTACAACGGAGAGGGAGTGTTTAGCTGTGATTTGGGCGATAGAGAAACTGAGACCTTACCTCGAGGGGTCTAAATTTCAAGTAATTACAGATCACCATTCCCTTGTGTGGCTGAGTACTCTGAAAGAACCTCAAGGCCGTCTTGCTCGCTGGGCGGTTCGCTTACAGCAGTTTGATTTTGATATTCTACATAGAAAAGGAAAGCACCACGTCGTGCCCGATGCCCTGTCCCGTTCCGTGCCAATTGAAGAAGTACCTCTTGATGGCCCTCCTTCGCCCCCTTGTCCGGACCCCATTGGGGTGGATGAAGTTATTGATGAGCAAGAAGTTGACGAGTTGGTAGAGATATTATTAACGGTTCAGAGAGACCCGATAGAGAGATATGAGTCGACGGCAGTTGCAGAAAAAGTTCCCCAATGTAGCACGGAGACTGGGGTACAGCTCAGTCTAGAATCTCGATTGGAGAAAATTCGAGGAAAAAGTATTTTTCCCGTAGGGTGCGTGGTCACACCTATTCACACGGAGTTTACCGTTGTTGCACCTGAAGGCACTCCATTTGAGGCAGAATCCCACCTCCTAGGTTGCCAAGAGATTTCTTGTGCGCAGGCGACATTGGTCCAAGAGAAAAATGATTTATTGGCGGGGATACCAGATAACTGGTATACGACGATGAAGGCCAAGGTGATAGCTCAACCATTATCACATCTTCTTTGGAGAGTGACCGACGACCGCCTGTATAGGAAAACCGGAAAACAGCATTTAAGGGGCGATCCCACAGCAAGTCCATGGAGGGAAGTAGTGCCGCGGTCGAATCGAGAAGAAGCTATACGTTTGCACCACGATCCTCCAACTGCAGGACACTTGGGTATATTTAAAACATATTCCCGGCTTAGTAGACGTTATTTTTGGCCTAATATGAAAGCCGATGTTACAAAGTATGTTACGCAGTGTCGGATTTGTGCTCAGTATAAGCCAGAGCAACAGTTACCATTCGGATTAATGCAAAGATATCCAAAGGTTGGTCAACCATGGCAGATGATTGCCACAGACCTAATAGGTCCCTTACCTCGTTCTATGGGGGGATACGTGTACATTCTGGTAGTCATGGATTGCTTCAGCAAGTTTGTTTATTGTTATCCACTCCGTTCGGCTACCGCGAAGGCCGTTTCGAAACGGATTGAAGAGGACATAATTCTTGTCCATGGGGCACCCGAGTTCATAATCTGTGACAACGGGAAGCAATACATTAGCAACGAATTTAAGAAGGTAGCAGCGGAATACCACTGCAAGGTATTATATAATGCCCATTACCACCCACAGTCTAATCCCGTAGAAAGGGTTAATCGCGTTATCAAGACGATGTTAGCATCTTACGTAAAGGAGAAGCAACGTAATTGGTGTAAATACCTACCAAAAGTAACATGCGCTATACGAACGGCGGTCCACGAAGTTATTGGTGTAACACCATATTTTGCAAATTTTGGTCGAGAAATTATTCTCGACGCAAACGAGTTCCAAGGTAAGGGTGGGTTGCTTGGGAGAAACGAAGTTCCCGCCATCGATAGAAGTAAACCGGCTCTTCCGAATATTGATTTCAGGTCCCTGTATGATGATATATCTCAACGGTTAACGGCCGCTTATGAGAGGAGCAAGCGAATATACGATTTACGTAGGCGACCAACAACCTTCTCGGCTGGTGACGTTGTGTATCGACGTAATTATGCCCTATCCGACAAGCTCAACTATTTTAATGCTAAGTTGGCTGAAAAATTTATTGGTCCCTTGGTTGTTCTAAGAAAAGTATCATCTGTTACTTATGAGCTTAAAGACAGCTCCGGCACGCCAAAGGGCATTTGGCATGTCAAAGATCTGAAACGAGCTCCAAATAATGATTGAGGATTAACCAATTAATATGGAAATTGTGTGAGTAGTATAGCTTTAGATTTTATTTAGCTTTTTAAAATTATTATTATTAAATAATGATGGTGATGACAAACCAATTAGTTAGTCATAAGTTCTTTTGTTAAGTGAGTATGTATAATAAGTTAGTTTTCTGGTAGTAGTAGTTTTTGTGTGGTAACATTTTTATGAGGGTAATGCAAATCACTTCGGGGTATATGTATTGAGTACTGGGGTATAACGTTCGTATGAATATGGTGAATGTGATTATGTGATACAGTGACTGCTGTAAAGAGAGGGTGATGGGATTAGAGGGGGGTTGCAGTTAATTTGCAAGTATGGACCTTCCCAGGTGCTGGTTGACTGAAGTTCTGAAGGTCATAGTTCGATATGTGGTATCGTGAACGGCTCTTAGGTGCGGAGATGACCAGTTAGTGAGTGCAAAAACTTCTTCTATTCATTCTTGGTTGTGAATGCTTGAGGGGGAAAAGTTCTTCAATGTTAAAAGTACCTTTGGACAAAAAGGAGCTTTTTGTTTTAAGTGGAGGGGGAGTGTGACAATTTCTAGGCAACTAGTAATTGTCACATATGGTTTCGAACGACTCCTGGAAGACCGGCGGGTTCTTTGCCGACAAAGAAGGGAAGTTTTCTTTAAGAGGCTCCGCAACTTGCTATATGGTAGCAAGTTGTAGGTAAAGATTTATTGCTGTGACACCCTAGTTACAACTAGCAAAACTTTGTGGGAAACAGGCGAGATATTTCACGGTCAATGTATTATGTTAATCTTTACTGTTTTCATGAGTGAGATCAGTAGGGTGAGTGGACCGTGAAGTAGACCGGGTTGTTCCTCTTTGTTTTCTTCGAAGGGGTGTCAGGAGGCAAGGAGGAAGGAAAGTTAAGACGTTGTGACCAGGCTGGGGGGTTGTCTGTTCTTGGACGTGAGCCTGTGTAGGTGGTAGTTTTGACCACAGGGGTGATAACCGAGTAGCGAGTGAAAGGGTTGCGTGTGTAAGGGGTTAATGAAGAGTTGCTTACGAGGTGTAAGGAATAGAAATTTAGTTTGGTTTTGGGCCGTGGCAATTAAGTCAACGAGGCCCCTAATTGGAAGGGTTACCGATTATAAGTGCGAGTATTGAGTTGTAGTCGCGGAGTCGATTTACGCGACCTCGTTCGGTACCATCGTAGGTGTAATCTTCCGAGTGCCCTGAGATCCCATAAACCACATAAGGAAAAAGTGAATGGTACTCAGGCTCCAAAGCCTACCCCGGATTGGTGGAGACTACCCTAGTAGGAATCGCTAAATGCGAGTAAGATTAAGGTTAGTGTAGTAGTTAGATTTAGTGCCCCCCCCCCGCGAAAAGTGCGAGGCTTAGAAGTCGAGATACGCTGTGCGCGAGTACGCCTTTTGTGTTGCGGTCGTGTTACCTCATTGGTAGGGAAAAGACAAATCACCAACAATTGACGGTGCGGCTCGCGGTGACTTAGGATATTTATGGTGCGTACGGCTAAAAACTCTTCTTCATTATTTGTTTAGTTATTAGTAAGTGTACTCAAGTAGATCTGAATTTCTTGTATTAATTTTAGTTATAAGTTCTTTTGTGTAGCGGTAAATTTTTGTAATTTTTAAGTGTATGTGTAGTAAACCTGTAAATGTGTAGTAAATAGTAAGTCTCAAGTAAATCGGAATTTGTTGTAAAGGGATTTTTATTTCGGGGTCTTCAACCGTTAATAGTGGGTGAGTAGCTTGGGACTGATTACCATTTACCGACAGAAGAAGGTCCCAAGGAAGGCATTCCACGTTAGATTTCCTTGGGGCGATCATCGTAATTATTGTTGTCCCCTCCCTTTTTATAACGTGGTGGCGCCCAACCTCGCGTATCCTAGCCACCCAACACCTACGCCCTACTGAGCTAAAGGTCGGCACCTTCGCGACGACATCCGCGGAGAGCCACAAAATTAGTTCCCGTTTCTTCGGGAAATAAAATTGTGACAATTTGTTCAAGTTATTGGTCCAGTTGCTATTTTTAAATCCCACCGCAATATATTAGGTAGATAGTAAAAAGTTTGTGGAAAACTGAAACTGGGATAAAAATGTTTTTAGCCTAAGGTGTAAGTCAGTGTCAATTTGCATCTAATGTTCTAGTTTAGATGAGGTTAATATTGTTTCAACTGTTTAGTAGTTCCAGTATGTTATTAATTTATTTATTTAGATTTTAACAGATTTCTTGCTGGAACATTAAATTATCTAATGATCGAAACTCCACAGCTTATATACAACTATGTACATCAATTTCTCAGAGTCTACGAGGAGGCGATGAAAGAGTGAACTTTATCAGCTGTTAAAACTGACAATTTTGTAATTTCAATTTTTACTTTTTTTTAAGTATGTTTGCCCATACCGTTTTGACAAGCGCTGAACTCATTAAAACATCCCTGGGGCTCGACCAAACTCGAAAATTACGGATCTCTAAAGATGGGATCTTGTTCGAGTTGAATTTACAAGTAAAATTATTTATAATTAATTCCTGACACATTTTTAGCATTTTTTAATGTTAAAACAGGGTAAAATAGTATTTCAAAAAATCTTTGCTTAGTTTGTTCTTATGCGTGCGTGCAATATTTATCAGTATTTGGTATAATATAGTTTAGTAGAATTATTATAGAACTTTATAGTTTGTCTAACGAGATATGATCGTGATACAGATTAATTTATTATACCCGTAGTCAATCAGCATCCATCATCAGCATCATCTATTCATTTTACTGACCTGACCTTGTTTAAGAAACCACGAATGTGCAGGAATAACTTGCACTTTCTGTTCATTTTTTAGGCACCCAACGTGGGGCAATCAACAGTATAAGTTTCAGAATGCTGAGCATCTCGATTACATACGTTTGGGGTATTTTCTTATATAACATAATCTCTTTGTTTATTATTAGAAATTAATAACTAAGTTACATTATTGAATAGATGTCTCGTGAGTACCTTTTTGAAGTTTACTTCCACATTTTGTACGTCTAAAGGTTTCAAACATAATTTTCAAGTCGTTATTCGATTAATTTCAAAGTTTATCTGTTGGTCACGCAATCATTTTAAAATTAATTGATTGCTCTTTCAAAAATAATTATATATTACTTTTGTGAAGACGGCTTAAGGTTGACGAAACGAAATACTAAGAATCAGTTTCGTAATAAGTTATAAGTAATGAAAAAACGTTTTCGGTTATTACTTAACTACTAATTATAAATTACTGTGCAAAATACACATTATTGTATTAATCCATACTTGTTGATTGTAATAAATTTTACTGTCGCTGATTTGCTTAATGTGGTTGAAAGTGATCGACACTGCATGATTTAATGTTTTCGCCAGTTAATTTTAATGTATTCATTTGTAACAATAAATACTAAATCAGTTGGCGCCACTTAAATGGTGATTATGTAATTTCCGGTTATCAGTTTGGAAGCAATTTTTGTATTACTAAAACGCTATATAGAGTAAATTGTTCTTTTCCGCAATATCCTATTAGCCATACTACAATCCGAGAGATACCGTAATGTAGCAGTCACGTGAGAACTGCCAGCAACTTTAGACCAATCAAAATCAGACAAAACGAATGTAAGGATTATACAATTTAATTACTTTATCTTAGTGGTGGTCCGAGTGTATTCATAATTGTAATTTATTATTTTTGGAAATTGGAAATACATAATATTTATGATAGCATTGTAAAATCGTTAAATTATACCCTCATCGGAAAGTTTAATGTACTGAATTAACTATCACCGCCGAAACTATTAAAAATTAATGGTTGTTGACAAGTTAATTTTGAATTACTGGCACTTTTTCATTGTATATAAGTTTAATCATATATCCAAATCAAAATCCAGCTGGAAATTTATAAATTATTAAATTTTTTTCTATAACTTGCATAATAATCAAGTGGAATGGAATATTATTTTTGATTAAATCGTACCATCGCAATCAATAGAGGTACTTACATTGAATTTCATTTACAAAATGTCAAAGATCATGCAATACGCTTTCATGTTAATTTTATTTTATTGGCAATACTTTTAATTTAATGCGTTAAGTGTTACTCGATATTAATAAATCAAAGAGCTTTTAGTATCTAAAAATGATTGCCTTACAATTTTATGATGTCTAATATTTACTCTTTAATGCTTTACAAAAATTAACTCGACCGTTATAATGTAAAATGAAAAGCTAAATTTATGCAATCTTTTTTATAAATATAGAAAAGTTAAAACGTAATCCTGTTTGTTTAAATCATGCACTGAGGGAAATACTACTCCATGTATCATCAGTAAGGTTCTCATAAATTAAGCATTCTAAAATTTTTGAGCAATGTTGCTAGCTGTAATAAAGGTAAATTGTGATTATGTATCCTGCAGTAAATATTAAAGTAGGTACACACCTACATACATAATATCTGCCATGCTAATAATAATTCTAACCCTAATCGTGCTTTAAATTACTCCTTTCGACTACTTGTACAAGATCATGCACTTTTGCCTTTTCAATTTGAGTTACAAATATGTAAATACAGTAAAACTTTAATATAAAAGTCCATAATATTTTTACAGTGTAGTCACACTGCCATCAAACATCGGCAGTGGGAAATTTTATTTTTCTTTCGACCTTCCAAAACACAGACCCACTGCAACCACAGCATTGCCATTGGTGTAATAATAAATTTTTGTAATAAATAAAAGTCAAAATTAAATAAACAATCGGGTTATTCAATTGGTATAGTGTTTGCATTTTATTCATTCATTATTTTTATCGATCCTTATTTTGTGAGCCATGTGTTTTATACAATTTGTGATTAGTGAAGTTGGCAAACGTAAGTCAGTTCATCGATTTCCATGTTTTGCTACCTTTATAAAAAATAACTGATGAATAAGGTAACCATAAAAAAAATATGTCGCACGAAAGTTTTATCAAATGTCAACAGGATTGTCTGTTTTTCAAATATATTTAATATCTTCTACAATATTTGTGTTTTCGTTTTCAATACCAATATGTTTGATATATTAAACTACATATTTTCTATCAAAATGCCATACTGTTGATATAGTATTATTTAACATGTTGGTATGTTGTAATAATTACTATATTAAATTTTCAAATTATAAACAAATTTGTAGATATTAAACCTTACTTAAATAATCAAATATTTAAATTCAAATTTTCAGTCGACACCAACGAGGGTGCTTTGTAGGTTGACTAAGCCTCTATTTATTATTTATTACGAATTTTTAAAAGGGTAAGTATTTCACAGTTAGATAGAACGAATATATAAATTGAATTAAGTTTCCGACAACAAGAAATATTTCCTAATAATATAATAATAAATTACATTTAAAATATATCACGTGGCATTTCGTTCATTCCTTTTGTTCAATTATTTTGAAAATAGCAATTAACTATTAGCAAGTCTCTGCTAATTATAATAAAGCTTTTTAAACGTGGTAATGTAAACTTAAAACGAGATTATTCTTGCCAACAAATACAAAAGGAAATGGCTTTTTTAAAACAAGACTTTTATAAAAGAATCTTGTAAGATATTGTCGGAAAAAACTTGATAGGGCTTTTAGAAATTCTAGTACAAGGTTTCCTAAAAAAATTCGTTTTCCAGTTACTTTTAAATTTAGATAAAGCAAAAATTTGTGAGAACATCTTTTTTAAGTCCGATATTAACAAAAATTCTTTACCCAAGGAAACGCTATAGCTCTCATATCGTGAACATCCCCATAAATCTATGACGTGTTAGCATGACGATGCGGTATAATGCAGTTTTATGTTTTATCGCTAACCGATTTTCATTTTGAATTTTGTATTTTGCTCATAAGCTGAAAAATTTTAAAATATCGGATACCGCATAATGGAAACTATTACGCTATGAAAAAAAAAGTAAATAATAAAAATACAAGTTTTTCAATATTTCAGACTGAATGTATTTTATAGCTCTTTTGCGTTTGAACACGAGAGCAGTTCAAAAATTTAGAAAAGTGGTAAAAATTGAGGTTATGTTAAGAATTTATAGAATTGCGATTACATAAAAGCAAAACAGGTAAAAATTTTACTTACTGTCAGTATCAAACTTCCTGATGATTGTCTCGATTAACGTCGTCCTGGGAGCAACGTGACCACGTCGTACTGGCATAATAACAACATAAAACCCCCACAGAGTATTTATTATTAGTACCGCTATATCGCTCGTTAAAATATACGCCTTTCTACATTTTTATTTAAACAATTAATTTAATTGATTTGTATTACACCAAAACTAGAATATTATACACATAAAAATTCGATGTGATGTCGTTTTAATTATTATAAAATTATTGATGCAGTAGTAGGTGCTAAAAAATTGGTGTTATAATTCGTAATGTACATAGAATTGTTTATATTAGCCCACATTTACATTTAATTTATAACACTGAAATTTTAAATAAATTGAAGAAAAACAATTTTATAGATATACCTAGTAAGTTCAAACTCAATTACTTTTTAATGTTTCGAAATATTTTCTGAAGGTACAGCCAACTATGTCGTGCAGTTTACAAACCTTGATATAATTTTAGGCATTCGAATGTACCTTATTAAAACAAATAAAAAATAAGGCAATTTAAGGCATATTCACAGCTTGAAATTAGAAACACGATCTGTTCCCTTGTTTCTAATAGATATAATTATCGTAAGTCTAATTTTAAAAATAACCTTAATTTATGTACACTGTATTTACTTATTATTTTTTATTACACCAGCTCAGTATTATATCCACGCACGTGAATTATTTTCGTTTAATTAAATATCACAGCTTTTCAATGGTACCTAGTACATTTAAAAACAAATGCTGGTGAACTATCCATATTCTACTACTGTCCGAATCTGTAGTGGTTAAAAATACACCCCCTATACCATTCTGCGCATGCAGTTTTTAGACCTACTAATAAAGAGCGTCGATTTTATACGATTTTCCGCGACGCTTGGCGTCCAAATCCGCACGTGAATTTTTAAAATGCAATTTTACTTAATTCATATTATTTTTAATTATTCCTGGCAACTAACTGATTTTTTCATTCAATTTTAGCAATGGAGGCTACTTCGGTGCACATTCAATTTTTTCATTTGTTTATTAAAATTTCAGTTTTATGTATTTCAGTCTACCTTAAAATAGGCAACCCAAACGTCTTGAATTGTTTCGCATAGTCTGACACTGACGATAAATTACTGCAGAGAATAGATTATATGCGTATTTTTTTAAAGTTAACAAACCATAAACAATTTAAATAATTTGTTGTATAAGCATATTATATTATTATTGTACTACCTTTAATAATAAAATTAAATCTATTTTGGAATGGAGATAATTTAATGAGTTATTGATATTATATAATTTGCATTGTATTCGTTCTTTAAATTTTTATATTTGTGATCAGTTTCTGCGTCAGACAGCCATCATCAGACCAACTACATATACAAAAAATATATGCTCTTTTATTACAATTAAAATATAAAGTAAACATTTAAAAATAAAATACAAAACATAAATAGTTACCAGTGGCTCATGTGTTGTACAATTTAAAAAATAGGAGTTGTAAAAAGAGTAAATTGTTGGTTCAATAAAAGTTTACTGTCTTGGCCGTTTTTATCTTGATTGTAAATTTCAAGAGCCTCAAGTCAAGTTAATTTATATCTCTTTTTGTTTTTTTAATTTTAATTGTGGAATATTTTAGTTCGGGGGTCTTTTTTGAGTAAAGAAATTCTAATAGTAAGCTTTCGGTTAGTTTTTCCAATATAAGGTAAAAATAACAATTTTTGCAAAAAAGTAATTAATATCATTGTTGTCTTTCAAATCTAATGATATTTTTGTTAATTCTAGATGAACAAAATTAATCATATCGATGAACAAATTCATAAATATAATGATTTCTTTCACGAATACCATGAATTTTTCATCAATGTGATGAAAATTCCATAAAAAAATTAATTTATTTAAATTTAACAAAAACAAATCAAATAAACAAAATCTATCACTAATCGAAATATTTCATAAATAATTCAGACCTGACATTGTTTCGACATTATGAAGGTAAATTCACATATTGCGGATTTTTTCGTGAGTGAATTCTGATTGGTCAATAAAATTTTATTTCAAATTTTTGACGAATCAGGAGGTCCCCAAAAAATATCTGCAATTTGCTACTGCCAGGATCTACCATTAAAGTGATGTAAAGCAGATGATAGTAAATTTTGAAAGAATTTTTAATTAAAACAACGATAGAATGATAAATAGTTGTTTTAAGTTAGTATGTACCATTATTTGATTATTGATTGAGATTTGTATCTAATTTATAAGAGAGGTGATTTTGATAGCTCATTAAAATTTAATAATTTAAATTGCAGTTTGGGTTTGAAAATGGGAAATTAAACACGAGCTGTACTGCACGTATGTCAACAAAGTTTGTTCCAATTTATTTACTAAAAGTTTATTAAATTGCAAAATTTATTTATTTGAGAATTTAAATACTTGTAAAAATAACTATTATGAAAATTGACATTTAATTTAATATATTAATAAATATAAAATTAAATTAAACGATAATAGATTAAATAAATAGTTCTTTCATATTTCGGCGCTGATTGTACCGAATTAATTATATCTGTTTTGTCCCTAGTTTGCGAAAATATTTAAAATTTCGATTTTATTGAGATTATTATTAAGTTCTTCACAACTTTAAGGGGTAAAAATTTCCCAAATCTTCACATATTTCCATGTACAATTTTAAACACTATTACCTGGAAGGAAAGTGTCAAAAATATGAAAACAAAAGAGAGTAAATTAAAAGGGAAATAGATTTTGAAAGTCACGCGTTATAAAAAAGGGGGCTAAATATCCTTTGTAACCGCTCCAAAAACGTGGAATGTTTTCAGGGGGACCTTCTCCCTTCTTCAGTGAGTGGTAATCAAGTGTTTCCAATTAATGTCTGAAACTCACAAATTAAATCGTAACTTACACAAAAATAACTTCTAATGCAATAATAAACAAAGAAAGTGAAGCAAGGATAAGGAATAATTAAAATTAAAATTAATACGGCAAAAAAGATTAATAACTAAAATAACTGCAAATTGTTTGATTTGGATTTAATGGATAAAAGTAATGTAAAAATAAAAATTTGGTGATTTTGAGATTTTATGTAGAACAGAAGTTATAATTAATTGGAAGGAAGAAAAGATAATACAAAGGAATTGTATAATATATTAATTGGTCTAAAATTTAATTGGATTATAGTAAGATTTTGAAAAATATTTAAATTGAAATTATTAGTGAAAAGACAAATTCATATGATAAAAAGATAGCTGCATGCCGGCATGGACTTTGTTGAGTTTTCCCATTTATAATTTCATTTCTAAAAGTTGTAATTAAAATTATTCGCAGTTAGAAGAATAAATAGGTAGAACCGAACGAAATCAGTCTAGAAAGGAAGGAAAACTTTGTTTAAAGTAAAATTCGGATATAGTTGTTATTAACGAAATTAAATTTGAAATAAAATGTATCTACGATGTTTTATGTTGTATTACCTACTTCACCGCAACCGAGGCCTTCAGAAATTATACTGAAATTATGTAACAACTGTAGGAGTTTCTTGAATAAAAAATCAAAACTTGCATATTGATTAGTTCGTAAATTAATCGATATTTAACATTAATTCTTAGTTTAATCGCTTCACTTTAACTCTAAAACCGGGTAGTGACAAGGCACATGTTCAGCTGTTTCGTCTGCTCTATTGCATTCCCGACACTTGGGGTCATCTGCAAGTCCCATTGTGTTGAGGTGTTTGTTTAACTTGCAGTGCAATTGCTCGTAGGTATAACATTATCTTCCATCTTCAATATTCACTCAATTCTCACCAAATCGCCTGCCGTATTTAAGAACTTTCTTTTTATTACCAAAAACCTCGAATTTTGTTCTTTTTGATAATTCTTCCATAGAGACCAGCCTTTCGAAGGCTGTGTACTAATGGTAACCATCTATCGATCAACAGCAAGGGATGTCGCTTTTGGCCGTCCATTTCGAGTTTTATCACCTAAACTACCGGATCTTGCATATTTATAATATAACTATAAAATATAACTAACATATAACTAACAAAAATTACATTTCAAACTCACAAGGTAGTTTCCATCATAAACGCTAAAAATACATTTTCTATAAATTGCAAAAACAAAAATTTGAAATTCCTAAAGACATTTTGGACTTATCGAGCAAAATAGCAGTCCCTAAATACTTGACGGCAGAGTATGTCATATTAAAACAACCAACCCTCCTTAAGGGCGTAGTCAATAATTTCACCTGGAATCGGTGGTATTCTGTAATTATATTTAGTTGTTGCCCGCTAAGACACGAAGTCACCAGCCCCTGCTTGCTTATAAGCTTGGGGAGGCAAAGGGGGTGGATCGAACTTCTCGTGGTTAATTGCCTTCCCTGCAAAGAAATGTGAACAAAAGAAAACACAATTTGATCAACAAAATGTTTAATGACTTGAGCAGATTGACTCGTTATTACAACTTCCAACGTATATAAATTTGACTCGGCTATCTTCAACTTTTTGAGTCACCGACAATTGCGATAATAAAAATATATGTTCGTCTGCACAAAATCTAACGATAAATAAGTGACTCACCAGTACTGATTGTCTTACAAAAAGTAATACGACAGGGTGTACCGCCAGCTTCTGTACAGGAACGATGCGAGTTGAAAATTCCAGCACTTGCCAATGACTTCCTGATAGCTCTACAGGTGAACAGATGACCTTGCGATAACTGAACAGCAATCGTCTTCTATCTCCAGCAACAGATGGTTCGGTGTGAAAAACTTGTGCACTCGGAAAACTTTATCGCGAACAAAACAGGTACCCTGGTAGCAAAACCACAGACAACTTTCGCATAGGAACTCTTGATCGTGTTACAAAAATTATGATCTTGCAATCAATGAATTTACGTGGCTCGACAGATCTTAAAACTGGCTCTCGTGCTTGAGCGATGTTATAAATTCTTGTACTATAACAAGTTATTGCGTTTGGCGTTCTCGGGAACTCACACGGATTAAAACTCGTAGAAATTTAACTAATTACTACTCCGGAGTATCACCTCTAACCACAACATAAACGCACGACCTCCTGGTTTCAGATCCAAATCTCAAAAGCCCCCAAAAATTAGCTTTACGCCGAGACCTTGAGGGCGCGTAGTACCTTTCAAGAACGCTAGGGGCCGAATTCCATTAGCGTCGCGTTTGGGAATTCTGAGTGGGTAATTATTTACATAATTCCGTTACAATATTCGTGCGTTTCCATTAGATTCAGCAGATTCAAGATGCAGGAGAGGTACTCTTGCTGAGTAATTTTCCAAAATCCGCATATGACTCGTCTGTGATTCCACAGTCCTCAGCTGCGGAGCCTAACCGCGATCTCCTACACATGGAGATCAAGTGGTGGGAGGCAGAGAAGGGCCTCCAACACCGCAGTGAGAGCTGTTCGCATCACTCCCTAACCGCCAGACAGATTAATCTCTGACATCGGTGAAGGGTGGACGCTTTTGTTACTTAGTTGGTTCTATGCCACCAAACCAGTGCACCGTAGCAGAGCATGGTTCTGACAACCGCAGTGTAGAACCAGAAGGTGATCTTACATCTTAGAGAAGAATGTTTCCCCCAGTTCAGCTTCTTGTCATGTATTATTCCCAGATACTTGACTTCATCGGTCAGTTTTAGAGGAATTCACATTAATTTTGGCATTCACGGAACCAATTAGATTTGCAATATCTAAAGAATTTTTGTAGAAAAGTGATTGTAATCTTAAATACTATTAGCAAATATTGCATAACTGTAGTAAAATTTTGTGTAGCAATGAAAAATCGAATAATTGAATTGAACATTGCTTAAAACGTCATTCACATAATAAACTGAACACTTGATATTTCAGACAAGACGAAATTATTATTCATTATGAATAAATAATGTAGATATATAAAAATTAATTTTTTAGTGAAAATTCATGTAGTATATAGTCCATTTCATTTAAGCATGCAGAGAATAATTTGTACTAAAATGATGACCTTGAATATTAGCCAATGAAATTGTCACGAAGTTAGCCGCTTTTACACTGCTGAAATTTACGTGTTTTTGACAGATAATATTTAATTTTTCATATTATGTCAGAATGTATAATGTTAAAATTAAATAGCTCCTATGCAGCCTTTCTTTATTTATTTTATCAAAATCGCATTAAAATTGAAATAAATTTGTGAAAATACGTTTTCTAAAATTATTTTGTATACTTCTACATTAGGCAACACACATTTCTTTAAAATTTTGAATCATTTCCCATTCTGTCTTTGTAAATGTGACTTTGCAGACGACCTGCCACCTACTTACTGCTAATATGAGATCGACTATAGGTATTTCTACAAATTACTCCTGGTGCCTATAGTTTTACAAATTGTAGTATTTAATACAGGATTATTTTATTATTGTTTTCCGTGTTGTCCTGCCACGTAACTTTCTTTTATTAGTAAACAGGACCAACTCAGTCTTTACTGGATTGACCGAGAAAGAGTGCTCAGTACACCAGTTTTCCAATATTTTAAAAGCTGTCAGATTGTGCAGATTGTGTTTTCCAATTTCCCAGTCAGTAGGTTGGTGATATCATCTGCGTAGCCTAAGTTGTAAAATCGCTCTTCGTTGAGGCTTCGTAATAGGCTATCAACACCATTTGGCAATTCTTCCAAGGGTAGTTTTATTACTTAGTCCTTTGTTATAGTATAATATACGATTATGTTATTTGACAATAGGTTATTGTCGTCAAATCTCCAGTATAAAAAACACTTCACGAAAAGTATTTTATTTTTAATAATCAACTTAATTTTGATTAGATATTTATTAATATATATATCAAAAAATATTGTTTAGATAAGTAATACTATCCAACTATTTTTTGCAAAACAAAGTTGATGCTGAATCATAAAAGAACAGTTATAATAAATTATCAAACTTAGGTAAGTTTTCTTCAATAAAGTATTAAATATTTTTATTAAAATAGTGTTTTTAGAATGTTTTGGAACGACAGCAACAAAAATTACTTAAGTTACTTTGGGATAGTGCTGACTATATTATATTTTTACTTAAATAGAAAAAAAAATTACTGGAAAACTCGAAACGTACCGCATAGAAAACCGACCATCTTTTTTGGTCATTTTCTTGAGTTGCTCTTAAAACCTATATTTCCGGGAGACTATTTTAGAAATCTTTATAATGAATTTCAAGGTCCTTATGTTGGGTGGTTGGCTTTTACTCGACCAGTTATATTGGTTAAAGACCTGGAGATCGTAAAAAATATTTTAATAAAAAATTTCAATTCGTTTCACGACCGACTACCTTTTGCCGATGAAAATATAGATCCAATCTTAGCGAATTCTCTGTTCGGAGTAAAAGGTGATAAGTGGAAACTTTTAAGAAACAAATTATCCCCAGTTTTTACATCGGGAAAAATAAAGCTGATGATTGAATTAATGAAAGAATGCGGTGAAAACATGGTAAGATATATTGGAAATAATATTGAAGAGAGTACAGAAGTTAAAGGAATGGTTGCAAAGTATACCACTGATGTAATATCTTCGTGTGCTTTTGGAATCAATGCAAATTCATATGTTACAGAAGATAGTGAGTTTAGAGCTGCGGGTAAAAGATTATTTGCACCAACAATTACAAGGACGATGAAAGTTCTAACATACTTTATGGTGCCTATATGTGTAAAATTATTTAAATATCCATTTCTCGATCTAACTGCTGTTAGGTTTTTACGTGGAGCATTTAACGAGACAATACAACAACGAGAACAAAGTAAAGTATCGAGAAATGACTTGATTGATACCTTAATCAGTTTAAAAAATGAAAAACATAACAATGACTTTAAATTTTGTAAGTATAATACTTCTATATTTGAAGGACTAGTTTTTAGAATATCCTTAGTAAGTAATTATATTTTCACAATAGATGGTGATCGGATAGTTGCACAAGCAATTGGATTCTTTGGTGCTGGTCAAGAAACTACAAGTCAGGTTATATCGTTTACTATTCATGAATTGTGTATTCATGCAGACATTCAGGAAAAACTTAGGAATGAAATAGAAGATTGCATTGCACAGCATGATGGTCTTACATATGAGGCAGTATCTAATATGAAATATCTGGATATGATTGTATCTGGTAAGTATGAAAACGATAATATTAACACTATTTATTCTAATACTACATTAATTAAATCATTTTTGTGAAATGATGATTTAAATTGAAGTTCATTGCATTAGGAAGAAATAAGAGTGGGAACCGAACGCGAAGGGCTTCATTATTGTTTTGTAAATTTTTAGAAACACTCCGAAAATATCCTACAGTTCCGTTTTTACAGCGCATCTGTAATGAAAATTACACAATTCCCGAAACAGGATTGGAGATCGAAAAGGACACTCTTATGTTACTATCACCATATGCGTTACATTGGGATCCTAAATACTTTCCTAATCCAGAAAAATTTGATCCCGAACGATTTAATGATGAAAATAAAAAATATATAGTACCTTATAGTTATATGCCATTTGGTGATGGACCTAGGAATTGCATAGGTAAGTATAAATTTTAACAAATTGCACAATCGTCAACTTGCAAAGATTATCAAGATAAATTATATTTTAGGAGAAAGATTTGGACTACTGGGAAGTAAATTGGGAATAATTTATTTGGTGAGAAATTTTCAAATTTCGCGAAACCCTTTGACAGTAGAATCTTTAATATTTTCATCGTCAGGATTAGCAAATGTTAAAGGAGGTATTCAAGTTACGTTTTCTAAACTAAATAAACCATAATTCTGATATACTGACTATATAAGACACTTTAGTATAAGGAATCTTGTATTATTACTGTAATAATGTAATCATAAATAAATAAACGAAATAAACTATTATAGAAAACCCATGTATATATCACATTAGTAAAGTTTTTATTTACTTTTTAAATTTTATCTTGTTTTATTAGTGTAGAAATGTTTTTCTTCTTTTTCAAACATCCATATTCCTACCCTGTCAAAAGTGTTGAATTAATATCTTTTCATTGGTTTCTAAATAATAATTTTCTATCTGGTGCACTAGTTTGGTGGCCCAGAACTAACTTGGTAACAGCAGCGTCCTCCCTTCATCGGCTGCAAAGAGCTGTCTGCTAGGCTGTAACGGGAGCGATGCGAATGGCACCTATTGCGGCTTTGGAGGATTTTCTCTGCCTTCCTCCACTGGATCTGCATGTGGAGGAGCAAGCACTAAGAGCTGCTTTTAGGATGCGAGCATGAGACCTTTGGATCTATAGGCAGGGAATCAGTGGGCATATGGGAATTCTAAAGGACTGCTTGAAAAGGCTGCCTCTTTTGGGTTTCGAAACCGACAAGATACCTCCCAAATACGTATTTGACAGTGGGTTCAACATCCTACTGAATACGACAGGAATCAACGAGTCAGACATAATATGTATGTACACAGATGGTTCTAAAAATAATACAGGCCCAGGTGCGAGTATTTTTTCTTCCGAACTGCAGCTTGATATAAAGTTATCGCTGGGTAGGTGTGCCTCTGTCCTCCAAACGGAGCTCATGGGTATACTTCATTGCTCAGAAATAGTCCAGAAAATGAATATCCGGGGCAAAACGATTAAGATATTTAGGTACAGAAGGGCTGCTCTTGGGACGCTTAACCGGCATAAGATCATCTAGGGCCTGGTACTTCAATGCATTAGGACACTGAATGTAGTAATTACAAACACTGCCAAAAATGAAATGGAAATGGTTTGAACACGTCGGAGAGATGTTTAGCTAACGCATGTGATTTCTCCTTATCGCTCGGGCCCAATTACCGTGTTCGGCTCTGATTAGTGGTGCTGCTTCTTGTGGCTGTGCTTAGGTGGGCAGTAAATTGCGGATATGGTCAGAGTGCCAATGTAATTCTCCACAGCTATAGTGGTTGCTTGGAGGTAATCATGTTGGTATTGCTCTAGTCCGTAATGTTTAATATTCTTCCTGACGATTACTGCAGTGCCACCGCATGCTTTTCCATTTGGGTGATGAGTGCTGTAAATTTAAAAACTTTTTGCTGTGAAATGGGTCTCGGAGATTAACAAGATATCTATTTTACATGTTTGTAAGAATAACTTAATTTCTTGTGCATGCTGGTACGAGCCGTTCCATGTCGCTATTTTTAGTATTTCAGCCATTAAGCTATTTTACGGACTAGAGTTGTCAGTAGGTTTAACATTGTACCCATTTCTTCCAATAGTTGTTTCAACATGTTTTTGAGTTCTTTGATGTCATCTGCTTGTTCTATTGGGATACATTGGTTTGTCTGGTTCTGATAGTTAATAAATTGGTTGTGTGCAGGTTGGATTGCTTGTTATTCCTGGTACCGCTTGCGATGGGGCTATTGGTTGTGGGATACTATTTTGATTTTTGTTTACGTTATTTCTGTCCCTCAAGGCTGGATACAAACGCTGTTGAAGTTGTTGTGAACTAAGCATCTCCTATAGTTTGCAGGATGCGACTCTCCACAATTAACGCACTTGACCTCGGCATTTTTCTCTTTTCTTACACATTCTTTTGTCAAGTGATCTCCTGTATACTTAAACACATCTTGGGGGCTTATTACAGAAATTTTTTGTGTGACCAAATCTTTGACATTTTACACATTGTGATATCTCTCTTTTGGTATGAGGTGCTTCAAATTGTATGACAGAATCCATGATGCGATTAATTTTGTAGTTGTCTTTATTGTTTTCCTTTTGTGGCAGTTCAACGTAGAACATTCGATCTAAAGATCGATATCTAAAGAGCCATGTAAGCCTTTCAATACCACTCGAAGGTTTCGTTCCTGCTTAGGTTTGTACGTATGGAAGTCTCTGTTCTTTTCTATTAGCCCCTTAACAATTTAGTGTAATTCTCTTCAGTTCTTGGTAGTATTTTAACCTGTTCGCTTTGTAGAGTTTTGATTGTATAGCTATCTTTTGTTACTGCACTCAATAGTTCCACAAGTGGTTATATATTTTTCACGCCTTCAACAAAGATAGGTGGCGGCCTAGGTTTGGTTGACTCCTCGGTCATGTTTACAGTTTGTTTTTCGACAACCTTTGATAGTGCGGCAAACTTATTTTGAGTTTGAATAGAGGAATTTAACCAATAGTCGCTCACCGTTTTCTGTTTATAATTTCTATTACTATGGTCAGGACTCCTCATTATTTTTGTTTTTACTTTGATTTTCTACAGTTTTCTATTCACATGGCTGTGACATCTGTAACATAGGTAGATAGTTTTGCTTGTAATAAACTAGTGGGACTGTCTATGAGATCTGGGGTATGTACGGTCCTAAAACTTGTTGTTGCATCAAATATGGGTTTAAACCAAGATAACCGGGATCCTTCTGCGATAATGTTGCTTTTGGTTGATTTAGCTGTGATTTGCCGCCATGGGGTTTCACCTGCTGAAGTGGATCACGCTCAACTCGCCTCGGACAACTGGCCTTGGCGAAAACTGGCACTGGCGACAAGTGGCCGTAGTAATAAAGCCTTGGCGAAAACTGGCCATGGCGACAACTGGCCCTGGTGACAACTGGTCTAAGAATTTTCACAGAAATATATTATTTCGCTTCTTGTTAAATTTTAGTACAGATTTTCGCTCGATCAGTGAAATTTCCTAAATAGCATCTAATAACCATCATTACTGGTTGCTATTTCCATTTATTCCAAAGCATCATAAGAAGAGTTTAGCAACTTGGAATGAAAGAAGATTATAACACTAACGACGTCTTCCGTGAGAGCATTCGTAGTCTTACTGCTCTTGCTTATGTTCCTGTCCTTGAAGTTACTGCCGCTTTCGATATTCTTGTCGAATCCATGCCTATTCACGAGCATAGGGATGAACTCTTGACGTATTTTGAACATACGTGTATCCGAGGTAGACGCCGACATACCGATGCGCGTTTTTCAATTGATTCGTAGAACCAGCATGAGCAGCTATTGACGGAATTGCCCGAACGTCCAACATTGATGAAGGATGGCACTTCGGTCTGCAGACACTATTCCAGTGTCATCATCCAAATCTTTGGCAATTTTTAGAAGGTCTACTCAAAGACAGCCAGATGCATGTAGCGTCATTTTTGCAAGGAGTTGCGGGTGCTCAATGTCAACAAATAAAAAGGTACCGCGAATAAAAAATCAAAGTGCAAAACGCAGTTAGTAGATACGGTCGAGTTGAAATATTGACGTACTTGCGAGCTATTTCGCATTTGTCACCATATATCTGCCATACGTAGTACCCGGGTTCATTTATCGTACATCAGATCTCGCAACAGCGTAAAGTTTCTGCCTTCTTGGCTCAGTGCCACGCATTCAAGCACCCGATGAAAGGGATCAAGGCGCCTCCGGCGCCACATGCCCTAACAGACATTCATCCTACGCTACGCTACGGGTTCATTTAATATCATCATTTTTTTCCTTATAATGTTTTGCGTGCAGAGAACCTTTTTCGGAGAGATATCGCCTAAGCTCAAAAAAATTGGCCCGAGAGGAAAAAGTTATGCTAAAAAGTCAAAATAGTACCCGGGTACTAGGTATGGCCCCATAAGGGTCAATAAATGATTATATATATTTCGCATTTGTTGTATTCTTAATAAATAATTTTATAAGTATATTCTTATTGGCACCGATATGTGTACTATTTTTGTGAAACTACTTACAAGAAGAGGCCGCGTCTTGGGGTCACGGATTTTAAAGCTCTTCTGGGATTGAAAAGTACTTCATAATAACAAACTCAAGGCCAAGCCACAGCGCGCAACTCTAAGCCGTTTTCTAAAAAAACCAAGTTGAAAATGTAATTATCATAATTAGCCAGAGCCTAAGAGCCATATAGACTATATAATGTAAAAAATTTCTGGGAAGGCCGCTGTTTGCCGCAAATAATATTATATTTATTTAATATAAAAAACCACTCAGACTACTCCGCATTGAACGCTTTTAGTTAGACTAAAAACGAACGATCATCGTTGATCTCAGGTGCTCAGGAAACTGTAACATCTTCGATCCGCCTCACGCTCAGAATGCAGAGTTTCAACTCCTCATCGTGGTTGCTACTACTCAATATTTGAATACTGAGTATGTGAAGATATACTACAGAAATAATCCTGTGAAGTATGATCTTGATTTTTCAATTTTTTTTCTGTTTAAGTGTAACAGTCCCAATAACTTAATTGGGTACTGTTTACTAGTAACGCCATCTATCGGAACAATTTTGAAATATATTATTAATTCTAGTCTTTAAGTTTTAAACTCAAGTCAAAAATTAAACATATTTTTAAATTGCAGGAGTGAAGTCCTTTTTTTTATTTACAATATTCTTTCTTGTAAAATATAAGATGCTGGTAAATAAAAGATAAATTTAATTTTATCCAGATATAATTTATTCTAAAAATTTCTAGACGACTGAATATTCACAAGGTAGCATCAAGTCATAAGTTTATGGCTTTTTGATTCGCAGAATGCCGAATTTCCATTTATTCTCGAAAATTCATAAGGGACGGCTCTAAGAGAAATTTTTGGGGGGAACAGTCCTCAATGTGCCAACTGTTGACATTCAATTTGTCAACTACTTTTTTGGTCCCCACTCTTGCTCAGAGAAATAAGTGGATTTACAAACTTTTCCACCCAATTACCCCCCCCCCCCCAGTTGTTCAGTTGCCGTTGTTCTTGCGTCTAAACTACACCTTTCATGGTTAGGTTCAGTTTTCCAAGTAAAGAAAACGCCATCAACCGCAGCCAGGAGAGTTTCTAATATGACCGAAGAGATTGTGCCAAATATGTTACTCTTTTCCTAGCCATTAAGACTTCAATCGAATTGAAGCCCCTGTGCCCCTGTGCCCTTTATGGCAAGCCGCCACTGATACATTATTGTTATTAACTTAATATTTGAAACAGGTCCCAACTTTTAATATAAAAAAATATAATTAATTAAAAACAATAATCTGATTATAAAAATACTATTAAAAGATAAAAGAAAAAAATATTATAACGGTCTTTTCTATTTTAATGTGATAGTTTTGCACACGGATTTTACAGGTATCTGAAAAAAATATGAATATAAAATGAACTATACACCAAGCCAAATATTCGTATATCTGGATGTAGGTATATTGGACGCGCTACTATTCTTCGAAAAATCTATTGTTCTATATTTTGTTATTAATAATGTAAAAGATCAGATTATAAATGACCAGAATCTGAATTTTATGCTGAATAATTTTTGCTTTGTTTGAAAGATTTCACATCGTATATTGGAAGATAAGGAAATTCGTACTAGTCAAGGGATTTTGATAATATGATCTCGAGGTATATTCGTGAATATATTCATTACATCCAATGAAAACATGATGAATGTAATTGTTTGTAATCTGTAGTTCTTGAATTTCGTGGACAAATTTCTGAATGTTGGCCACTCCGTAAGATGCTTTACAGGGTTATAAATACAGTGAGCAGGGGTAGTTGCTATGTTCATTACCAGAAGTCACTACACTTGAATGCCTAGATGACATCTTCATCAAGATTTTTGCACAAGAAGATTTCTGCTCGTGTGTATGGCTGTTATTGTGAACTGTGCAAACAAAATAAAACCATTTTTCATTTTCAGTGTGTAATTTTTACCTTTGAAACTGCTAATGGTATATGCCACGACTTCCTGAATCTTATACCAGTGATGGAAACCACCTAAACTTTCATGAGGGATTAATAATTCATTAAAAAAATGTTATATTCTTAATTTGTTATACCGTTAAGATCTTTAGAGTGACATTTACCGCAAACTTCATAACTCCTAAACCCAATGAGCGATTTGGTTGAAATTTGGTGAGTACTTTCACTTTCTGAAGCTTTACTATCCCATACAGATGTGGCATGTTCGAGGCAACATCTTAAAATATACGACGAAATCAAAATTCACAAAGCCTGAAATCTAGCGCCTATATACAGGGTGGCCCACGGCAGACGCATGTATTTGAAAATGGAATAAAACGCAGACTGTTACAAAATGACCAGTTTTTCTTATTTTTTCCTGTTTTATTAGCATGAAAAATTTAAGTTTACAAGGTTTTGAAAAAATGCCTCACACCCCAAAAACCTTTAGATTTTAGATATCCCCACAGGAAAAAAACACAAGCGACCAAATCAGGAGAGCGCGCTGGCCAGTTCAAATCGCCTGTTAGAGAAATTAGGCGCCCGGGTCCTGCAAAATTCCCTTACTGTGTGTGGGCTGTGGCCCCGTACTGCTGACCTGACTGCTGAAACCAGACATCTTCCAGCTTCATCCCCTCCCCTTTCCAACGATCGAACGGGCGGACGTTCGAAAAATAGATTTGCACACAAAAAACACATTGCTAATAAAAGATACACAGAAAAAAAGATTTATCGTTTTGATGAAAAATTCATCATTTTTGCTCCGATGAACAAAAATAATCATATTGATGAACAAATTTATAAATACAATCATATTTTTCGTGAATACTACGAATTCTTCATCATGTGATATATTGTTCTTCGGGGCAAAAATGATGAATTTTCATCAATTTTTTTTTTCAGTGTAGAAACTTTATTTTAGATTTCAACTTCCTCAAGATTAATTAATAAAGTGATATCGCAGTATGTGAACACTATAAAGTGATGGTATAATCGCAACGTGATATATATTGCATTAATACATTTATTAACTAACAATTTCCTATGATAATAAATGCATTTTAGAACAATAAAGAATGATAATGTTGTCATGAATAGGTTAATTACAAATTAGTATTGTTAAATATATCAGTGCATAAATGAATTGTATTAAAATAATATATTATATAAAGTATGATCAAACAACATTTTATTAAGTTAGTAATCAATAATAGTCATGAAATAATTCGTTAGTGTTAGTATACTTTTATTGGTGCAACAGTTTTAGTTAATTTTTAATTTGATCTTTCCAACTTAATCAATAAATAAATATTGATTATTGATTTGTGCTTAAAAAAATATAAAAGTGACAATAGTAAATAAAACCTGCCGGCCGGAACGCCAGGTTGAGCGATAGCATATTGCTGATTTTAATTTAACTATTTGAAACTATACATATTGCTCTGTTCTTTTTGATTATAATATTTGAATTATACCAAATTCACAAAAGTCACAAATCGGGGCGAATTAAATCTCTCCATTGAACAAAAAAACCAACAAGTAAGTAGTTAATCTAAGTAAATTTCTTTCCTTAAAATTCTAGTTTTATCAGGTGTGTCACAAGGTTCTCGTTGTGGTCCAATATTATTTTTCTCGTTTATAAAATAATGAATCAGGATATTTTTCGAATGCTTCTTTTAACTATATAATATAGATGTATTGAAGGTTTTTCATGCTATCAGTTCAAATAATGATTGTTTATTGCTGACTAATCTGACCTGAATTATTTAAGAAACTGGCAGAAGAAATACAATCCAGGGATAAATAACCCCTGAGAATTTGGTACATAAAGCATCCTTCTGGTCCCAATGAGATCGTATAGCTCGTCTGATGACAAAAGTGATCATCTTTAACTTTTTTGCCACGTTTTGAATTTTGGCAAGTACCTACCTCAATATATTTGAAGTTTTATGTAAAAAATATTAATAATTTAACAAAAACGCATAATACTACGTATGTAGTACCTATATATATATATTTGCCATTTAAATTTAAATGTGTTACTAAATACTAAAGTACTAAAATTATAATATAATTCGTTGAAATTCCAACAATTGCATTTTAAAATGTAATTTTCAATAAACAATAAATTTTAATGAGTGTGTAGATTGATATAATAGGTATATAATAATTATAATTTGAGATATTAATAGTGATAAAAAAATTTGCGACAATAACTAATTTTTGCATTATTATATAATTAGACGAAACGAATTAGGTAGCAGTTCTTCTTAAAATCATTAAGTAAGAATACGTTGTCTTTGCTATCTGCAAGTTAAAAAGTTATTAATAATTGATTATTTTTACACTTATTGTTAATTTCATTCTCTTTGAAAATATCAATATAATTTCAAAATTATCGTACCCACAAGAAGGTTCCGAGAGTTAAGGGAGAAAATTTTCCAGCTGTGAAAATAATGGGTTTTTTACTTCTTTCCATTATAATATACAAGGCTTTTTGCAATCTCACATCTGTACCAACAAAGTCTGCATCGTAACATGCTTGTAAGGTTTTTTGACTTTCCAGAGATACTTCGTTTCCCCAATAACATATTAAAAATATTTCACATAAAAAAGTTGAAACTCCCCCTACGTGTACCTGTGCAGAATAAAATTATTATATTTTATTTCAATAATTTATTTTTATCTTACAACGGTAAGTCGGTATAGCAGCGATCCCATTAGTATTATACCAGAAAGCACGATCAAAAGTACCAACATATTAAAAGTATCTTCAAGTTTTTTGGCGATATTTATTATTGCTAAATGATAATCGACGGTTTCCTTTAGAACTGGATATATATATTTCCATGGTATTTGTGATGTATCGATTTCAGTATTAGATGTTTCCAATGTTGCAGCAGGATCAATTTTATATTTTTCCTGAAATAGAAATTAGTACGGAATTTTAATTATTTTAAATTTATATAGGTAATCTTTGATGGATTTTTATTTTTATATAATATAATATTACCAATTTATGCATCCGTACCGAATATAAAAATAATTAAGTTAAAATTTTAAAAATCAATTTACCATCATCATGTATCTATAACTATTTGGAACAATTCTTCTTATGGCATTTTGCAGCATTTTAAACTGGCATGTAATGTGAGCCAAAACGGTGCATGTCAGTAAATCGCAAACTGCGAATGTTAAACCCACTGGATACCATGTCATGTTTTGATATAACAATGATATTTCATAGTTTGGACTGTACGTGGTATTAATAACTGTGACTTTCCCATATTCAAATTTCCAGTCGTGATAATCATCACTACTGATTCTTGAATATATTGAATCCATTATAGCGAAAGTCACTATGAGTAGAACCAAGATCCAATAACCCCTCGCCTAAACAGAAATTTTTATTTTATAAAAATAAATAATAAAATATAATAATAATTATATAAACTATAATTAAAAATGTAGTGTTTAAAAGATAAAAACACCAATAAAAGAAATTGGTGAAAATTTTAAAAACTACAATAATTATTGAAATAAAATCCGACGGACCGGACGGTAAGAAAATTATTTATATTAAAAAAAAAGATCAACTATATTAATTTTTTAATATAAAAAAAGTTTGAAGTTAGTGGTGCCCAAGTGAAAAACTATGAAAATATTATCAGTAAAAACAAAAATTGAATTTGAAAAACAATTTGAAATTTTAAAAAACATTAAAATGAAAAATTGGAAGAGAGAGAAGTTTGAAATCGTAAAGCTTTTAAAATAATAATCTGGTGTTTCGATGCAAAATAAATTGTTTATGGGAAATTGAACTTTCCACAACGTATGGCATGGCATTTTTATAACAAATGAAGAGTTTTCTTTTTACATTATTCATATTTTACCTACTTGTATATTTGTAACCTTAATGCAACGCTTCACTAATTTTTCTTCTACGATTCCTCCCCTTGCGAAATTTGGCAAACAAACTCCAGTCTGTAACTCATGCAGTAAACCACCGATAAGTTTACGGTTATGCATAATTACTGCAATTTTAATGATAACTGCAATTAATCATAAATTAATAATTTCACAAAAATCATTTTAAAAGTAAAATTTACTTAAAATAATAGTAAATTCGAAAACTGTGAACTCGAATATTTCTAACCCATTGTCCAAATATTTAAATGCTCCAATTAGCTGAAATAGTGGATACAAAGTTATTAATGATAATACAATACCAGAATATATTTTGTACGATAGTTTCTCATTGTCGTCGAAATAGATTCCGCATATTTTTAACATTCGGTTTAATAAAGAGAAATGATAATTTATTGTTATATTTTGAATTACAATTTTAGCCGGCATATTTATTTCAGCTCTCGACGTGTAATGAATTCAAATTTATTAAAGCAATTTTTTCCTTGAAGTTCAATCTTTAATTATATTTCAAGTTTTATTCTAATTAGTAACCTACTCTTTGTAATAATTAGAAGGCAAACTTAGGGAAAATTAATAGGTCAAGTATTGGTAATTTTTTGTAAGGATAAAAATGTTAATATTTTATACTTAAAAACATTTTTAGATATCAAAAACTAATTATTTTAGAAATTAATTTATGTAAATACCAGGTATATTTTTTTCTATCTTCTTAAAACTTAAAAGTTTCATTTTAAAATAATTTATTTAATTTAATTTTTTTAACGGCCTATTTTATATTGTTTGTATTGTATTTTTTAAATTAAAATTTATTTTTATATTTTAACAAAATAAAAGGGATATACATAACAGGTATCAGAGGTCTTTCTATCTTATCGTTTTTGTATTTTGTACAATACAAAATTTTCTGCAGAAAAGTCGCAGCTGGAATATTTTGTTGGAAAATGATCTATTCTGCATTTCATTCTGTGCATATAATTTAATATAGCAAGATTAAATAATTTAACAGCTGGAAAAAGCTCATTTCTTGATCCTTTACGTACTGATTTATTAGTGGGTTGCTTCAAAATAAATTTCAAAATGTTTATAATTAATCAATACTATATATTGAATGTCCGAATAAATCAAACAAAACAAAAATTGAACTTATTTTTTTACTGCTTCTACGACGCGACGGCGACGCTGGGAAGATGAAAGAGTTTCGATATTACGGATTCAAATAAACCAAATTACAGCAGATCCCAAGCTAATACTATCACAACTCAACGCAAAATAAAATTTTTATGTCTAGGGCAGTGACTTGGTATGATCCCTGTTTGAGTTAGGAATAACAAACTTCATAAAAAAATTTAATCATTGGAGAGAACGCACTAACTTGGAACATTTTTTAAAATTTAGTAATCAACTAATAACTTATCGAAAGCAAACATTATGTAGTCTCATCGACAATGTCATTTTAAAATGCTTTTCCCTAACTTGAATTTCATTACGTTGCATATTCTATGATTTGAAAACTTTTGGTTTCAGTATGCTATACTTGTTTTGTTTTATTAATTTCGCCTGGTGCTCAACAAAAGTAGCGGTAACTACTTAAACAAATTAGGTTCATATTTCGGTTTTGCGTTAGAGTTAAAATTGTCGTTCGAAGATATTAATAAAAACATGAAAATGCATAATAAGTAATTTTACTACTTTAATTTAATTGTGTATTACTACATCTAATTCATTAAATTTGCGACAATTTCATTTTAAAAGTACTAACTTTTAATAAGCACTAAGTTCTAATGCATGTAGCAAAGAGAATTATTGTGACAGTGGCAAACTTATAAAAACTTATTGCAAACACGTTAAATCTAAATTAAATTTCTTAAAAACAAATTACTTATAATTAAGTAGTCGTTCTTCTTAAAATCATTAAGTAAGAATATGTTGTCCTTGCAATCTACAAATTGAAAAAGTTATTTACTGTTCATGTTTATCTTTATCGTTTATTTGATTGTTCTCATACCCACAAAAAGGTGCCGAGAGTTAAAGGAGAAAACTTTCCAGCTGTAAATATAATTGGTTTTTTACTTCTTTCCATCATAATATACAAGGCTTTCTGAAATCTCAGATCTGCACCTACGAAGTCTGCCTCGTAACATGCTTGTAAGAGTTTTTGACTTTCCAGAGATACTTCATTTCCCCAATAACATATTAAAAAAATTTCACATAAAAAACTCGTAGCTCCACCTATGTGAACCTGTATACAATGGAACCAATAAATTTTACATTTTTCACTATTAACCATTAATTTTTATTTGAAATCTTACAACAGTGAGACGATATAGCAGTGATCCCATAAGTATGATTCCAGATAGTACGATTAAAAGTACCAACATGTTAAAAGTATCTTCAAGTTTCTTTGCAATATCCATAATTGCTAAATGGTAATCGATGGTTTCTTTCAGAACTGGATGAATATATTTCCATGGAATTTTTGATGCATCAATTTCGTTATTGGATATTATTAATGTGGTGGGATCAACGTTATGCTTTTTCTAAAAAAGGCAATATCTACTTGAAAATGCCTTCAAAATTTTATAAATTTACCATCATCATGTATCTATAACTGTTGGGAATAATTCTTCTTATGGCATTTTGTAGTATTTTAAACTGGCATGTAATGTGAGCCAAAACGGTACATGTCAGTAAATCGCAAACTGCGAAAGATAAACCTACTGGAAACCAGGTGAAGTTTTGATAAAATAACGAAATTTCAAAGTTTGGACTGTAGGTAGTATTAACAACAGTAACTTTTCCATATTCAAATTTCCAGTCGTGATAATCATCACTGCGGAATCTTGAATATAGTGAATCTATTATAGCAAAATTTACTATTAGTAAAACTAAGATCCAATAGCCACTCGCCTAAAATCAACAAATCTTCATTAAAGATGATTTTTCGATGGTTTTTATTTTGTACACAATTGTTCTCTGATAGACAGACGAAATAATAGGTGCACAAATTAAGTGAAGTGTATTCAGTACGAAATTTTAAAAATAGAATTCTAAAATTAAGTAACATAGGTAAAACTAGATAAAATAAGATAAAATAAATTGGATAAGTGCATATAAAAATTAATAAAGATAAAAATACTCGATGGAAGCAGTTATTTACATAATGAAAATAATATGTTTGAAGGCATATAATTGAGCGATCTAGGATATTTCATCATGTCGGCTCATTTTGACTTCGGAAAATTAGTATTTAATTTTTTAAATTATTATTTAAAAAAATTTATATATACTGTATATTTTAAAATTTACAAATATAATAAACAATTCATAAATATAGTGAATTTTAGTTCATTGATTGAAATTTTATTGAACGAATGAAGCTTTTACTGAATTTTCAATGTATATTTATGACAGCTTTTAGTTCATTATAATATAATATTGTAATTCAAAAATTAACGAATTAATTCAGCTTTGTTGTACAATCGAGATTTTAAATTTCGTTTAAAGCTTTTTAACTGCCTTATTTAGTTTTGATTTAAAAAATATGCAAGGGAAAAAATTAATATTAGTTTATCAGATCTCGTAGCAAAACAATACTTTCCGAACGTCCCCTATAACGAGAAAATTAAACTTACATTTGACCTAACTTGTAAAACGTTAATTACATACAAGGTCAAGTCAACGACCAAATGACAAATATTGCCACCTTCCGAATCATATCAAGCAATATTAACACCTTGCATCTATTAGACAACCAAATAATACAAACAAAAAATAATGTTATTGTAGTAATGATCAACCCTTAAGAGAATTTATTCCATGATTATACTAAAAGAATAAACAAAAGAAGCAAAATTAACATTTTTTGTTTACAACGATTAAAATGATTTTACATATAACATGTCGTATTTTTACGTTGTCCGATAAAATGGTATACTTAGCTCTACTCAAAAATATTTTTTATATTAAGCTTACAACTTACAATATAGTTGTGGTTTTCAAGACACTACTATTGAAATTAAAAGTATGTTTGATTTAAAATATAAATATTTATAATAATAATTTAATTTGTTATTTAGATTTATTTTCAGTAAAAATTAATTATTGACAAGCGACAATTTCTGCTCGTTGATAAATTTGAATTAATAAATATTTTAATTATAATTTTAAATATAATAGGTAGATACTAGATACTAAATATAATAATAATTTTATTTTGATTAAATTGATAAAAAATAGAGATAAACTTTTAAAAATGAGTTGTAATTAAATAATAGAAAGAGTAGGTAGTACTGCTTTTTACAGAATTTTACAGCAATGAAATTACATCAAATTTTGAATTTCATTTCTTTTCTACTACGGCACGAAATATATTGAAAATGAATCAAATCGCATGCGGTGTAGGGTAGTTAACCCTAAGCAATAAATCTAAATGTAACAAATTAAATAAATATTATTATTCATAAATTTACTAAATATATTATACAACTGAATTCACTATAATCTCAAAACCAAATGAAATATATAGGTAAAAATTTATATTAACTAAATTTTATCGTTATCAATTTTTTTGCAATTTTCGTTGTATAGGTTTTTTTTTAAACAGGACAAATACATTTGTGATACAAATTTGCATGTTTATAATATACTAGAGAAACCTGATATTCGGAACAGACACAAAAATATAGTACAAGCGCAAGTTGACAGAAATTTTTAAATTATTTACCTATAATGAAATTTTTTTTAAAACAATGTAAAACACGACAAGGAAAAATAGATTTTAAATTTCAAAATTCTACTTTGTTTATGTATTATTAATTATTGTAATAAAAATAATGTTTATCTCTAAAATACCATTTCTTTCTCAACTTTAAAATTTTGTTATGCTTATTGAATTTTTGTGATTAACAAATACCTGAATTCCTGAAAAAGTAAGTTTAATACCTACTTGAATGTTTGTAAACTTTATGCATTGCTTTAATAACTTTTCTTCCGCGTTTCCTCCTCTTGCCCAATTTGGCAAAAATACTCCGTTCTGTAACTCGTGAAGTAAACCACCAATAAGTTTACGATTGTACATAATTACTGCAACTTTTATGATAACTGAAATTAATATCATAAATATTCCCAATTGTACAAAATAAATTTGGAAAATGTGTTTAAAAATACAATTTACTTAAGATCATGGTAAATTCAAAAACAGCGAACTCAAATACTTCTAACCCATTTTCCAAATATTTAAATGCACCAATTAGCTGAGATATTGGATACAAAGCTGTTAGTGATAGTATAAGACCAGAATAAATTTTGTATGATATTTTCTCATTGTCGTCGAAATAGATTCCGCATATTTTTAACATACGGATTAATAAATAAAAATGATTATTTATTGTTGTATTCTGAATTACAATTTTGCGCGTCATTTTTATTTCAACTCCGGAAATACAATGAATTCAAATTTTTGACTAATTTTCCATGACGTATATATTTTAAAAATCATTAATTATTTTCAAGTTTTATTCTAATTAATGGCTCACTTCTTGAAATAATTAGAGGGTACATTGAGAGAAAACTAATAATGATAGGTCAAGTATATTGTTAATTATTATTCGGTGTAACACGTCACTTAAAAATTGTTAATATTTAATATTTGAAATATTTTTAGAATATGAACAACAAATTGTTCTATAAAAAAATATTTTTTAAACATATTCTAAATATACTACAATTTTATTAAATTAATTTCTATTTTTAAAACTGAAGTAGCAATTTAAAATTATTGTATTTCTTTTTGTACGTTTTAATATATCAAAAATATAATTCTACAATTTTTATCAAAATATTATAATTAATTTCATTGCCCAATTTTACTAGGATCAAAATATATTCTTTCTCCGTCTTTCATAGAGCACGAAACGAGTCCCGTCAAATTTTGTCTTGGAAAATATTAATGTATGCACTTAATCACCAAATACGTGATCTAATGACATAATATAGATTAATTGAACATCCGGCTGAACCAAAGGGCATTAAATGGTGATAATTAAAGCCAGACAGATATATTAACCTTTTTAAATTCTAATCAACTTGTCTGGTTTTTCATACAAAGACAACGTGACTTTTCATAACATTGTATTATTATTACATATTAAATAATAGTAGATATTAATAAAAGTAAAAAAATTATATTTGCTGTTTTCGTATATACTTTTACCATAGCTTTTATTTTTTGTAATATTATCTCTGCTTTATCGAGTACCATTTTATGGCACTATTGGCCAACACGTGGTAAATGGAAAATTTGTGCACGTTTCATATTAATTTTGTATAGCAATTAAAATTATATATGTATGGTGAAATAAAAAGTTAATGAAGTACTACATAGTAATACATTATAATATTCTTCAATCACAAACTGTAGATAAAAAGCAACCTGAAATTAAAATTATATTATATTATGTCGATAAATGTTCGTAATAGTACCTATATAATATGTTTTATAATTAATGTATTACAATTTTATTTAAATTTTTTTGTGAAAATTGCTATAATTCTTTACAAAACATTTCTTTGATATATAATTTTATAATTAGGTAGTGCTGATTGATATCCTATATTAAAATAAATTTAATATAGTGTTAAAAAATGTTATCTATGTGATATAATTTAAACTAATTAATTATCAAATTACAGTTAATTACTTCTCGTGCTTTCTCTGTACTTTAAATGTTGAATTATTTCAAAATATTTATAAACTTTACAAATAAAAGAAATACACATGTTATATATCATAAAGATTTATCAAATTCAAAAAGTATTTGAATTTTGAGTCAAGTACACGCTTAGGAATTGTGTCGAAAAATCCTTTTCTTCACATATTTACTACTATTATGTCAGAGAAGGATAAATATTTCAAATAATAATCTAGTTATTATTATATAATTAAATATTATTATATAATATGAAATAAAAAAATATATTTTCACTTTTTCACTTTTCACTTATAAAAAATTAATTATTCAAAATAATTTTTTTTTAAATTATTAAAAGCATATTTGAAAAATTTATTGTTATAAATTATTATTATATTAATAATTAAACAAAACTAACCTTGAAATGCTTTAATATTTGTTTTGAAATCATGTTTTCACATAAAAATTGATACCTGCCATTTAAATGAGTGAAAATGAAACGATTGTGTATTTAAGTAAATAAACTACTTCTTCTTGGCAACAATAGTTGATATTCTTCTAGCCCTGAAGATTTGATCTAAATAAATTCAATAATTAATAACACCATCGCATAGCTATGGATTTTTAAGCAAATATTGCAGTGTGATTGCAAAATTGATTATTTTGTACATATGAATGGATTTTGCTTATTGCTGAACGGCAAATATTAATCTTCAATTCCGAACTAATGCAACTTAACCTAAAAATCTCATTTTATTACTATTACTCCAACCGCAATCCTATGCTAAACTTGAGATTACAGGGATGTATTCGGCGTGGTCAGAAATAAATAATACCACGGGCTTTCTAGTCTCTCTACTGGGTCACTAAATGAAAAAGGACTTCAGGAGGACGTAGAAGATAAAAGTTCTCAAAACCCAATGATTCGGTGCCCAATGCCAAACATACAAATAGCTGAAAGGAGTGATTGCTGATTTCAGCATATATCGACACCTGATATGAATAACATTGTAACTCATTTTGCTTAGTTTTCAGGAGAGCGATTTAAAGATTTTATATCTGTATACACAATACAGTAAAACTGATATTATTTTGTTTAATAGAATTAATTGAGATATAGGTAACCAAAATTCTTAAAGCAAATTATGCATATTTCTATAATGAAACCTTTTACAGTACAGTTGGATAACATTGTAAGTTGAGTTACAATGTTTTTCATATCAGGTGTCGATATAATAGAGGTTGTATAAAAAAATATTTTATCAAAAATAACATTGTAATAGTAGGAAGTATACTATGACTATTGTCACTAAGAGCTATTGCTCCAACTTGAGCTGACGACAAACTGATGAAAGAATCAATGACGAAAGTTACGATATTTGAGAGAAATAAATGATGAAATACAATAGCACAGATGAAATACTTCACTAAAAATAAATAAACGGTCACCAAGTCACATCTCAATTTATAATCTCATATTTAATCACATTAAGCTGAATTGCTTACAATTTTATCAGCACTTGATATAGTAAAAATATTGATTTTTGATTAATAACATTTTTTTCGCATTTAGAATTCTATTTTTACCAGCATTAATCAATATGGTCGTAATGTTAAATCATCCAAGTTGTGAAATTTCAGCAAAAATTGTTTTATCAATTTAGTTAGATAAGATGTTCATACATGCCCACAATCACGTGAACATCAACGGTTAGCGAAATGCCATAAGCTATCTCTTTTCGCGTGTTCAGTTTTCCAACTGTTTAACAGAGATAGCAGCAAAACATAAAAGTTTTTCAGATTCTTGGGAGTGAATACAAAATAAAGCTCGCGGTATTTACTTTGCAGTACTAATTTTGTTTTACGTTTGTGAGACAAGTATAAACTTAAGCAGCTTCGGTCGATGCTCTTAGTTGTTAATAAAGCTTTGTCAAGTGAATTTGAAATTTAGTTGGTTATTTCTTTATACTTGAAGAAATTTAACATTGTTTTCCAACAATTATATTGGTTTTTTGTGAACTAAGAAAAATTTGATTTGTCGTTTTATACCAAAAGGTAAGACTTCTTTTAATAAATTTATAATTGGGCTTAACTGAGACCAAAATACAATGTTTTCGTTAACAAAAAAATTATTTTTTTAAATTACTACATTTTTCAAATGTTATAATTATAGTTTTCATTGATAATAATTGAAACTGCGTACGAAAAGTGAGACAATATTATATCATTGTGTTTTTCCTCAAAACTAAAAATAAAATCAAACGCATATGAAAATATGCCAAGCTATATTTAAATTACAATCAGTGGGTCCACATTGCACGAATCCACCTTGTGTGCGAAAATATTAAATTTTTTGAAAATATTCAGTAATTAATTGAAGTTATTTTATAAAATTAACTGAAGGAAATCATAAAAACAGTTTAAACATTGATAATATTAAATTGTCAAGCTTTGCTGCGAATTTCTATATTTGAGTGTTCTATATTATATTTTGAAAACATGTAGGATGTATGTATGTAGGTAAACATTACTAAATGTTTTTATAACATCGTAGTAATCCTAAATAAATTACCTTCTAAACTTATGGTTTTATCTTATCTGCACTTTGTTCATCAATTAAAACAAACAAATTTTTTGCGCGGAACGCCATTCTAACCTCTGTACTCTGCTTTTGACTAGAAATTTTTTTAAGTTCATCATTAAACTAGATTTTATCATTTCTTGCAATATATTGATAATAATTTAATTACCAAAATTTTTTGTAAACTTTGAACGTCTGAACAACCACAAATTACCAAATTTACAGTCAAAGTCCAGCTTTGGGGATTCCATTTTTAGAATTGTATTTTTATGAAATTATCAGTCATATTTTCTTCAGGCTGTTTCTATACAAGAAGTTGTTATTATATTTGCTAATCAGACTTATTCAAATCTAATAAAAATATTTATTTTACAGCACGGTTACTTTTATTTTAATCAATTTCTTTTTGTTTTTACAATATGTATGTTTCAACATCACCTTGCAGATATATTCTTTGTTATCTGTCTATTTTAGAAATTTTATTCAAATATATTATACAATTAAAAAAACAAAAGATAGTATGTAAAATATACTATTTTACTTTTATTTTATGAACCGTTTATTAATTTTTTTTTTCTATCATTATTTTGTCATTGTAATAGAAAACAAAAAACTGATTTAAAAACCTTTTTTTTATAAAACAATCAACCACAACCCCGTATCGTGATCAGAATCCAGGCTGGTTTTGCTTAATTTAGAAATATCAACGATTCTTATTTTAAAAAATTATCTTATCTAACAAATTTTCGTAACTAGCAAATTTAATTTTTTATTTTAGTAACAGTAGGATATTAATTTGATTACTATTATTATTATTATATGTTAAATTTATCTTTTTGTTTTAATTTTAAAGGTCGCTCTTAACATTTCTATTATCTTTATCACGTTATTACTTGAATGGATTATAACCTTGTATTATAAACACTTTGGTGAACTTATGTGTAAGCTAATATTTTAATTGCCTAAACAAAAGTATAAGGCACTTTTCTAACAGAATTTTTATTTTCAGAATCAAAAACGCCAAAATGACTGACATTCCATCAGAACCCAATCAACAAGACATTGCTCACAGGCTCAAGCAATCAAGCATCGAAGACGACATTTTGATGTCGAAACGTAGAAGACTGACCCGCAGTTCATCGTTACAGAAAATGAGAGACCTAAATGTTCTGATATGTTCTTACAATTTCTTCATGCTTCCAAAATCCAACACCTGGTTGAAGTCGTCACACTCCGCCTTCAAAGACATGATCGAAAAATATATCGTCTTTCTAAAATTGTTAGTTGCCAGTGTTGTTAAACAAAATGAATTTTCCGAAGAATTTCAAATGTTAACTGTTTTTCTGAACAAAACCATGAAGGAATTATCGTACAAAATACGTAACAGTAATGCTATGCCCACTATAGCAGTTTTGATGTTCGTAGTTCATCGATCTATATTTCTGTTAATAAATAAAACAAAAAAGCATATTTTTAAATTATGTATTTATCTTACTTTTATGTTAATATTTTTACAACTCGCCGTTTGCATAATTATTATGTCGCGAGAATATTTGAGCTTAGGTTTAATATTTTTGTTTGTATGCATATACTTAATTTGTCATATCAATGCAAAGGTGTCGCTGAATTACCTAAAACTTAACGAACACAAGACAAAAAGAAAAATTACGCAATTGAATAATTCAAATTTTATGTGATTTGTTAAACGATGTATTTATAATAATTTATTAAACTAGTTATAATTTTAGGTATAGAATTTTGTTATGTTGTATAAATATCTATTATATTATATAAGCCACTATTTTTCGTTATATGAAAAATATATTAATTATTTAACAACAATGAACGTATTTTATTTTAAATGTCGTGATGTTACATAAATCCATCATGAGGATTATAATACCTATACATACATTGTATATTGCGTCAGAATCAGTCTATCTAATCTGGTCGAATCTAATCAAATTAAGTCTAAACTGGGTAAACCCACTCTGTACTCAAGTTTCTAATTTTAATAATTCCAGTAAATTAAACCGTTAAATCTAAGATAATAAGTACATACTAATTTAATGTGCTATTATGTCGTGTTGATAATAATATAAAACTCAAATCAGAATTGATCAACACAATTGGATGGAAAATATTTACAATTATACAGATACATCTTCCATATTACTTATAAAAACAAATATTATTAATAAAATGAAATAAATAAATATCTTCAAGAATATTATATAAAATAAATAAAAATAGATTCACCAAATTGTGCATTTTTGAAAATGCATTTTCAAACACCAAAATTCATCTAAAAAAATATTGTTTATTTATTTGATAAGTTATTTTGAAAATTTTATATTTATAAATTTGGTTTTTTTGAACTTAGTATATATTTCAGAAACATAAAAAAATTAAAAACAATAATGGCTTTAAAAATAACAAGTTATAATAATGATCAACAAAACATAACAAGTGGGCTGGACTATCAATACAGGAATTTTTTAAAAGTTTTTGATGGAAAATAACCATGCAAAGATAAAATGCTATTATATCATTTTTAATTAGTGCCCAGTGCCCACCTACATATTTATATTTTTTGAGTGTCAATCAATAACAAAATTTATTTAAGTGGAATTTAAGTGGTACTTATACTATTAAAAAATAAAAAAATATTTTGATATACACATTAATATTTCGATAATAAAATTCCAGACATAGTCACACAAAAGCAAGTATACTTAAAGATTAAAACTTAGAACGATGTAATATTTTTAGAATAAATTCATAAACATAGAATAAAATATAACTAATTCTTTTAGTATACTAACTGAAATAAATAAAACCAACTTGCTAATAAGCGGAAAATTGTGGTTCGGATCCTAATCGCGCCGAAATATACATAGTCCAATCAAATAAGGCAACATAAAGAGCAAACCTCGGAATGAGAGGGAATAAGCTGTAAATTGGTGTAAACCTTTGTTTTGGCATTCTAAATACTGGTAGAAAAGTCTCATATAATCTCATGTTCGCGTCCCAAGATATTGAAGGTCAAAGGTCACGAAAATCGGTTTTTTACAATTATTTCGTTTCCTAGGTGAAATACGTTATTTAAGTTCATTATATAAGTTGCAGATAATAAAATTATCTACAAGTTTCATACCATGCATTTTTTTGTATCATCAGCTTTTCTCGAGATACAGCACGGAGAGTAGCAAGCGAGCATCCGTCAGAGTTAAAAAATACCGAGAAGAACCCGTGCTTCTGAGGATCATTTTTAACTTTTCTAGTAATGCAGGCTGATAGCCCCGCCCTTTCAACATAAGTTCACATAATTATAGGTTTTTTAAATCTTCAAACGTATTAATAACAAATGTCAACAAAAGTGGTAACATATCCCTTAGAAATACATGAGGAAAATCGTAAATGACCAATAAGTTACTTTTCATAGAAATTAACTTTGAGCAGCCAGACGAAGTAGACGACGACGAACTAGAGGAATCTTGAGTATACTATTTTGTAACTTGAGATTCATCATTTACATTTGCGATTCATCATAAAAGAATGAAAAAAAATTTACTATTGCGACATTCTATTTAACGTTTTCACATAATATTCTTCACTTATAATAAATACATATTATATTTTTAATTAATTTATAAATAATAATTATTGTTATAATGCAAATATATTATTTCTATGGAAAAAATCTCTTTCTCACAATCACATATTCACTCAATAAATTTTCTAAATTAAAATAATAGAAAATTAATAATGAAGACATTATTAAGTTGAGTGTAAAGTTTCTTCAGACAAATTTTAACCAGTCGGCCCGTGGTTTTATAAGAGTCTATGAAAAGTAACTTATTGGTCATTTGCGATTTTGCTCATGTATTTCTTAAGGGATATGTTACCACTTTTGTTGACATTTGTTATTATTACGTTTGAGGATTTAAAAAAGCTATAATTATGTGAACTTATGTTGAAGGGGCGGGGCCATCGGTCTGTATATACTAGAAAAGTTAAAAATGATCCTCAGAAGCATGGGTTCTTCTCTGCATTTTTTAATTCTAACGGACGCGCGCTTGCTACTCTCCGCGCTGTATCTCGAGAAAGGCTGATGATGCAAAAAAAATGCTTGGTATGAAACTTGTAGATAATTTTATTATCTAGGAAACGAGATAATTGCAAAAAAAACGATTTTTGTGACCTTTGACCTTCAATATCTTGGGACGCGGACACGAGATTATATGAGACTTTTCTACCAGTATTTAGATTACCAAAACAAAGGTTTATATACCAATTTACAGCTTATTCCCTCTCATTCCGAGGTTGAATGCTTATTTGACTGGACTAACACTAATATGGTTAAAATTAGAGGTTGAACTATGCAAAACTAAATATTAAAATACTCAGCGTTGATGGATCATTGTGATAAGAATTACTATGGATTCTGCTTTGTTGTTCAAGTTGTGTAATAAATAACTTGCACCAAAACACATGCAATTTATGCGCGTTGAGAAATCTGGCATTCACTTGTTCTAGCCAAACTGGGGTAATTAGAATAGGGTAATTATGTTTTGTGAATAAATAGATAAAGCTTAAAAAAAACTAATAAAAAATGCAGTAAATAATACTCCTATACAATAATATGATGTCTTCCAGGTTATCTTTTGTTGCAAGCCGGAGCTTTTTGCTACAGCTTTTGTTATTTCTAATATTATATAATTTGTATAGAGTATGGAATCCTGCAATGTAGACAACTTGCACTTCATATTTATACTCTGTAATCATAAGACGCAATCAATTTCAGGTAATGAAACAAAATAAATAATTTTCAAGTGCAAATTGTATATTATATATTGCGATGAATTGGGGCTGGTAATTTTAATCATAATATTATCAAACTTCCAGAATACTGCACCCATTTGAACATGAGACTCTTATCAAAACAAAATTTTTAGGTTCACTTCAAAACGAATCGTATTTAAAATTGCCTGACTATTTTAATTTTCAATTCAAATTTCAATACATATTTTAAATTCAATGTGAATTTTTAATTCAAAATTGTGAATTTTATTTTCAATTGTCGGCTCTGCTCTGCTATTTTTTAAAAATTTAATAATTTACCTTTTGTTTTTATTTAATTTTTTTTAAATAATTAAAATTCGTAATTCTCAAATTACCAACTTGTTTTTGTAAACATTAAATTTTAATGCTTTGAGGAATTCATTTAAATTAAATAATAACAAATGAACATAGTACAGTATTTCTGTCATTGTTTTACTCATGGGAAATATTGCTATAATATAAATAAATCTTTCACTCATCAGCTATGAGTTACAATAAATTATTGTATACGTTCAAATTTCGAGGATTTCAACAATATCAAAAGCGTTTGTGGGGAGAAATGTTATAGTATAATAATATAAAGTTTGGTTTAATAACTTCAAAAAATTGACTAAAAAAATTGGGAATCCCGTTAATTCATTCATTGCTCCAAAGACCGAGATTCTGATTTACAGACAAAATAAATATTTTATCAAATAAGATTAGTAAATACTAAATATGCAGGTAGCTTTATATCTAGCTCCGTACGATTGACGGAAGAATGAATGAACCACAAAAATATATTTTTTCGAATAAAATATGCTATTTTTTAAACATCAAAAATCAAAAGATAATAATAGCTATATTTAAGTAACTTTACTGCCGGCAACGAACGGCATTAAAATAGTACTTTAGCTCTGTCCGTCGCCAATGCCTTTGATTTTATCTTATATGCTCTAGGAACACGACATAAACAAGTGCCGAGTTGCGGTCTTTTTTATTTAAAAAAATTTTTAATTTCACTGGTCTACTGAAACAATCAAATCTTTCAATACGCCAACCCGAACACACCCTAAAATACATCTATCAATAATAAGTAGCGGATAGTTCAATGTTTTGAGCGGCTGCGTTACTGAACGCTTCCATTGTTTACTATGTAAAACTTAACCTCACAATGTTCTTGTTATTTATATTTAAATTTTAATATTAAGAACTACAGTGTTTGAAGTATTTGAATACATAATGTCAATACCGCCATTACCTACTGCTCCGCCCGAATTTTTCCATTCCAAATCTATAATAGTAATTCATCCGGGTTCACTAAATTTAAGAATCGGTCGAGCATCCGACGTAAATCCGATTACAGTTTTACATGCAATTGCACGGAAGAAATATAAAGCAGGTCAGAAATATGATGATGTTTTTTTACCTCCCCGAGTTGACTTGGTAACAATAAAAGAAAAGTTTATAAATCTCCTATAATTTGTAACATTTTAGAGCCAAGCTCAAGAAATTGAGTCAGCACGTTTAACTATTTCGCATACGTTACAATCGTGTTTGCAATCAGATGGTCGGCGTAGATATGCAACACCGCCACAACAAATTGCAGCATTTAATAGACGTTCACAATCAGAAGTACTTGCTCCAAGTGGTGGAGAATGGATGACTCCCGAAAGTGACACAGTTATCGGAAGTGATGTAATTTTAAGGCTCGGTAAAACTAACAAACGTTTTAAATTTAATTTTTGTTGTAGATACTCAAAATTAACCCCATGGAAGATTTTAACGTCCACTTTCCGTATCGTAGGGGTGATTTCAATTTACACCCCGGTCCTGGAGGTTCAATGACTGCAATTTTGGCGGACCTAGAAACAATTTGGTTACACGTTCTACAAAACCATTTAAATATTGAACAAAAAGATCTGAAGTCTTATAAGGCTGTTTTAATAATTCCTGATGTATACAACAGAACTTATATTCGGGAACTAACAACTTTAGTGCTGATCAAAATAGGATTCGGTAGTTGTTTTTTAGTTCAAGTAAAATTTACACCAATTGTTTGGTAATTTATTTAATGGATCTTATTTTAGGATCATGTAGCTGCAACTTTTGGCTCTGGTTTAAGTTACGCATGTGTAGTAGATGTTGGAGATCAAAAAACTTCCGTTTCATGTGTTGAAGATGGTCTTTGTCATCCAAACACAAGGGTAGGTAGTGGGTGAGCTTTAAAAGTTGGTTGTAGCTATGCTGATTTACCTCGAGGTAAAGCAGTGGACACAAAAATTCATTTATGTTAGTAATCGATTAAATTTATAACAAATTGCGTCATGAATTAATTTATAATAACAATTGAAAATTACAACGTTCAATAGATCCAGTGCCGTAACGAGTCTTGGAAGTGCCATGTGCTATATATTAAATTTGGGTCCCCTGTTCAGTATACCAAAGAGCTTTTTTTAGCTTTTTTGCTTTTTCTTTAAGAAATGCTTGTAATAGTTGATCTCAAATAATTTTCAACTTATTTCGTAGACCTTCCAAGTGCCCCCCCCCCGGGTCTGGGCCCTGTGCGGTTGCACTTGCCTAGTTACGGCACTGAATAGAACACTCAACTTTTCAAAGGAGGAGAGGTAATAAATATAAAATGTACATTTTTAATTTCAAATAATAATATCGATTAATTTGCATCCAGTTGATAAATTTAAAATGTAAATATTGTAACAATTCAAATGAATTTTAAAAATATTGCAAGCGTCCGTTTCGACCTAATTACTGGATTATTGTTAATTTATGCACTTTATTATCGTCGGTAAAACACCAAAGTGACGAATGTGCAAAATTTTCAATTTTAAGTTTAATACACTAATCAGTTCCATTTTTGGTACTCATTATAATATATCAAAAACATGAATATGCAGTCTATTTTTAAACAATAATAATATGTGTTTTAAAACTTACACTCTTTAAAACTTAAAACGTCAAAAAGCACATTCACGTCTCTGGTATTTTACTGACGTTATGACAAATCATTTGCTTATGAAACACAAAAATTTTCAAAATTATTGCGAGCTAATGTTTTACTAAAACCTAATATTCTTGGTATAATAATGTTTATGTATTATAAATATAAAGAAAATTTCGTACACCTGACCCTCGTAACTCCTTGTTAGGTAGTAACGTAGGTGCATATTATTTCAAAATTCATGATTAAGTAAGTATGCACAAAGTAATATATACAGGGTAGCCTAACTCAGGATCCATCCTTAATACCTTAGAAATTGATTGCGATATGCATACCTAGTTTTCGCTATATGTTTTAATGGGTAGGGGGCCTACGTTAATATTATATCTCTGTATGTTCGGCATGTGAGAGAATCGTTAAATACAAGTTTTCCAGGCAAATAGATTTGCCAAATGGGGTCGATAAAATGGCTGGTTAGGTCACCTTATTTTAAATCCAACAATTTTTTCCTCTAGAGACATTTTAAGTCAATTATTTATAAAACTCCAGCTGATAATCTCCAAGATTTGAGCATTTATTATAAGAACAGATTTTTTTCGCATAATTTCAATGTTTAAATTATTAACATCAAACTACAAAAATTTAATTTAATGAAATTTAGTTGAAAATTCATCAAATTCATTCATTTGAAAATTCAAATAAATCAGCTAAATAGAAAAATAAGGAAATGCAGAATGAGTGCAATAATGAAATTGGTAAAGTAATAAAGTATAAAATTAGCTGAAACAATATGCACTTTGAAAACTATGGGAAAATAATGAAGAATATGGGAATAAAATGTAAAAAGTAAATACCGTGATATATTAATTTGCTTGCATGAATAGTAATGCGGTAAGGAGGGGGGGAAGTCACACTGTAGCGGGTCATAAAGTTACATTTTCTACCTAGGGAGACAAAAGATGACTATCTCCCGCTGTTGGGTGACCCACTTTGTATGTTTTCTACTGCTATTGGGCATTAAAATTAACGTCCAATGCATCTCGGCTAGCAAAAATCAAATTACAAAATTTCAAGAGTAATAATCGCCAAAAACATTTCAATCGATATTTATATTTTATTTAATTTTTATACGTCCTGTATGATTATTATCAGGAAGATTAATTTTTTAACCGCTAATATCTAATAGTCAATGAAGTGAAAATTATAATTCAACCAATTTTGCTTCTTCAAAAGAAAACAAACCTTCAACTTCAACAACTAAGAAGTCAGGTTACCGAAAAGGTTAGCACAAAAAATGTTACCCCGGCATACATATTTTAAAATAAACAAAGAAATTAAGTAAATATTTAAGAAGGTATAATTCTTTCAAATCATGCTGTTTAATTAATTATTTAAACTTTCTCAAGAAGTACATAAAGAAATTCTAGATAAATTTTAGTTATTTGAAAATACGATTTGAATTTTCGGATTTACCAGGAAAATGTTATCTTTTGTTCTCTAAATCTACTGAATTGTTTATTGTGCGGTTAACCCTACGATAGAATAGGCTATAAAAGCAAGGTATAAAGATTTAATAAAAATAGCATCCAAAATCGTTGCTTGTGCTTTTGAGGCAACGACTTCAGTTTTTAATTTTTTAGGTACGTTTAGATTATGGAGGAAGTGATATCACCCAAGTGTTCTATTGGTTGCTGCAAAAATGTGCGTTTCCCTATAAAACATGTAACGATAAGAATAAACTCGATGCAATGTTACTGAAAAAGCTAAAAGAAGATTTTTGTCACGTAAATTTAGACGTTTGTGGGTCTGAAGAAAAAATGTTTATCTTGAAACAACCACACAAGCCCATGTTGCAGTACACCATTCAAGTAGGTGATGAATGCATAGTAGCTCCTTTAAGTTTGTTTACTCCCGAACTGTTTGGAGTTACCGGTCCAAAATCCGTCCATACTCAGAAGAGGTCCACTGGTGATCCCGAGGATCCACATGATGAAAACTACTTACGTGAGACCAGAGTATACAAATTAATACTGTAAAATTACATCAGTTAATTTTCACTCTTTTTTAGAGAAAAGGAATGAAGGAAAATTTGGAACCTTCTTCTGATATCCTCAACGATTCTTATTTAGATCAGTCGGGTATTTCTGCTAATCCGAATGACGATGACATAGTTGTAGATAGCATCGATATAGTTACATCTAATTGTGATAAAGACTTTATTGTCAATCCTGGTCAGATATTGGGCTTGGATCAAGCTATCTTGCAAAGCATCGACAGATGCCGTAAGTATTATTATATCTCAATCCCATTTCGGTTGTGAATTTAATATTTATTTTACAGCATCTGAAGATTTAAAACGGAAAATGTATGGCTGTATATTAGTGGTTGGTGGTGGTATGAAATTTTCAGGAATTGGAACGTGGTTGCATAATAGAATATCTTTACAAATTCCATATTTATTTCGAGCTGGTATGTGACTGAATTTAGAATTGGAGGATATGTTATACAAACTGTTTTTTAGAGCAACTTGACATTATAACAAACCCTCGAGACATGGATCCCGCGATGGCAGCCTGGAAAGGCGCATCCATAATGTCTTGTCTGGAAACTGCACACGAGTTATGGATACTCGACACCGAATGGGAACAAAGTGGGGTGCGTTTATTGCGTGAACGTGCTCCTTTTACTTGGTAATTGATTATTAGTTTTACAATTTTAATTATAAGATTTAATTTCAAAAAATAAAAAGTAAACACTGCAACTTGTTTTGTTGACCTGGTTGGTTAAAATGGGAGGGGATAGATAGTGAATGTTACGCCACTGGCGGTGCACTTGTTAATTTGCACTTTGGTTAATGAAAAAGACGCAAGGTGAGACGTTTGTTTGTTCATTTCGCAATTTATTTAAATAAATTAACCTAATTCAAATTTGTAATTTTTGCTTAGTAATTTAAGAATGGCGTGACAACGTGGACTAAACAAAACGTGACACGACGCAACAGTAATTGTCAAAATTGTACGAAAAAAAAAGTAATTGAATTTTGTGTTAAGTGCAATTAAATACGTACGCTCGTTATATTTTTAAGGGGTAAGACAATATTTTTTTAACAATATCAGTAATTCTGCAATACAAAAATAAAATGTAATCGCTAGCTTGTCAAACTTCAAATGAGTTCTGTTAATTTTTAGGTTATGTTTATAATTTTTTTGAGGCTCCTAGTTTTCAAGCAGCTTTCGTATTGTATATGCAGGGCTTAAACTTTTTAGCAATATGCCTATATAAGTTGCTTCTGTTCAAATGTAATTTTTTCTTTTGAAATAGTATTGTTGGAAAACTTGACGTTTCCTGTATGCGCGACATCCTTCAATGGATCAATTTGACTTATTTTTTTTATTCATCACGTGAAATTACGTTTGTACTAAACCAATCACAATTATTTCATATGATCACTATCGTAGCGAACATATTCCTGTGTACGTGCATCTTAGTTTTTAGTGCTAAATTTTTTTTCAATTTAACAATTTTTTTAATTCAATATACTAACAGCATGAAAATTGGATACACTTCAGGTAATGGCGGGAAAACGAATTAGATCACGAAATTCTCAAAATTCGATACCAGTGACAAATTTAACAAATCGAACAACCATTCAGACTGCAAAAGTTACTAACACGGTGGGGCTTAAGGTTCCCGATGATCTACTCACACTCACTAAAGAACAATTAAAGGCTGAGTGTAGAAGAAGGGGCCAGAAAACCACTGGCACCAAAGTTGAATTGGTATGCCTCGAGTTGTGTGTTAGTTATATTTTGCATGTATTTTTATGTTTCTATATTTTCTTTCTTTTACCTATGTAGCTTAATCAATGGACCGTTTAACATATATTTGTGCCTGTCATCTCGTTACATGAAAAAGTGTAGCGTTAAAATTGTCTTTGTAACAAAAGAACTAAGTAGATATTTGAATCGATGAAATATCAAGAATATCAATTGATTCAGCATTAAATTACACATCAGCTATTGTTAATATTTGTTTAAGATGAAAAGACAACCACAACATAGTGGTTTTCGGGTTCAAATCACGAATTTGCCTAACTTGGTCCTCCGGTGAACATAGGCACCGAAGGTTGAATTTAGGAATTAGTTCTATATTATACAACTGGCAGTAATTGACAAAACGCCAAGGTGAAAAAGTTGTAACTACGTTTTTATTATCTCTTTTCTCTAAACATATTAAAAATCATATCTACGGTTTTCATTAAAGTTATTGACTTTTGGTTGAAATCATCATAATGACGTCAGAGAAAGTTTGGAATTAAATTGATAAAGATTTTTTAGTTGTAAATTTAGTATAAATGACTTTAATTATTGTGGTTATCTTAATTATACATTATTTAATTATACACTCAAACAGATGTATCATTAAATTTAATATACAGTGAGTTCGTAAGTTTGAAACAAATTCGATAAAAAAAAATTAGAGAAATTTTCTCTGTGAAAATTCTTGTCGTATTTTGTTTTTGAAACAACGACCTTGAAATGAAAAGTTTTCGAATTTAAGAGTCCACTGTGGATTGGTTTTAACAATTGCATTCTAAAAAATTAAATTTTTATTGCAACATTTAAAGAGAAATTTAATTAATCTGATAAACATGAAATTTTTACTTCCAAATTTTATTGTTATGAGTATTTTTAAATTATTACTTAATTTTTAATTAATAAATTTAACTTTTTATTGTAATTACTTTTTAGTTAATAATCACTACTTTCGATTACGTTGTTTTCCTTTTTATTTTAAAATTTATAAAACAATAATTTAACCGTAAACGAAGTGCTGAAAAGCCTTTCCTAACGCGTGACTCTTTACCCAAGTGAATACTAATAATTACGTATTGCCGAAATATTTTAAGTAATTAACAGGTCAACGTTTTATTTGCTTAAATTTGGCATTTCCAATTTGCCAGCATCGTACTTCAGAACATGATGTTTTAATAGCTAATTATTTATTCTTTATCTCATTTGAACTTACCGTAACTTGCGCTATCTAATCTCTAACCATCTACATTAGCAAGAACCATTGAAATAGTCAATTAGGGGTACGTAGATATACTGTTTGTAAATCTTGATCTAATACACGTCATGAATATTGACGACGTCACATTTGAACAGCGTTGTCAAAAATTTAAATACCATGCGATTTCAACTGTTTAACATACTGAACTGTCAACAGGACTTGACACCTTCATATTGTGTTAAAGTGAAATTTAATTTTTATGTGGTGTTGATAAACGCACGAATTTCTATACCTTGATTATTATTTAGTCGCTAAAAAAAGAAGCCGGTAGATATGACTAGTTTTTTTTTTACATAGAAAGCTGCGATTTCTAAAACAATCGCGCAATTGCCAAAGCAAGTGCGTTTCAACTCGAAAATAAATAATAGCAAAATCTAATTGATTGATCTTCTTTAAATGCTTGACTAAATTTTGAGAACAATTTTTATGCTTAAAAGGAGGTCATTTATTCCTCAAACAAGATCAATTATTACGGCTTTCTTTAATAATTATTATTTTTTGGAACAACTATGATGCGTTCAATTTATTACAATAGTAGGTTGTCGATGTGTTCAATTTGTTGAACGCAATTTCAATCGAACGGGAAGTGGTTAAAAAACCAAATTCTAAAAAATTATCTTGATTCTGTTAAAAACATAAGTATGGTATTTTTTTTTTAAACTAGCAGTCTTTTTATGTTTATGTACAAAATTAAATGTATATTTATGTCAAGTGGGTATCTATCTGAAATTTTCATTTTCAGAAAATAAAAATGCGTTCGATTTTTATTTATTATTCAGTATGTTTTGGTTAGCATTCAAAGAAAATTGTAAGCGGTATTATGTTTTTATTTCATTTTTATTTGTAATCAAAAATTCACCAAAATCAACCGTTCTATTTTTAACCACATCGGTATTTTAAAATAATAATACCTACGTATTATTACGTAGTATTTTACACTATGAGTTGGAAAAAATAGCAGATTACTGAATGTCAATGAATAGACAGATTTAATCGCGACCTGACAAGCAGTGCCAAGCGAATGCGTGAAATCTAGTAGAAGTTCAGTAATCATTTTTCATGAGTAGTGTACAGCGACGGCGCCAGGGGGCGAAATTAAAAAAAAATGTTAAAATGTAGTAAACCGAAAACCTTTTTTTTTTAGGCGCTTATTTCTATAATGTAATTTATTGAGTTTATTTATCAATTTTGTGCGCCCACCCCAAATATATATTGCGCCCAATTTGTGCCCACCCATTTCAAAAATGTTATTTATTTTGCACTGCAACAGTTAATATTGTACAATCATTTTATTTTGAATTATTTTATTAATTGTTACAGAACTTGACTTAAAAACAGAGTGTCTGTCGCATATTGGAAATTTTTTTTAAACTTAACAAGTTTCCGAGTTTTACTTAAAAACAGAGATTCCTGCACTTCCAGACCCGTGCCTATAATATGGAATGGTTCCTCGATCTATTTACTTCAATTTTTGTTATTTTCTTATACTTATCGTTTAGTGTTAAAAATAATAAAAACTTTAAATAAATTTGTATATGTAGCTACTAAAGTAATAATATGTATAAACCGGGAACTTATGCAAGGCTAGTGCCTCGATAGGAATACCATGGCGCTGCCATATTCTTCCTGTCTTGAGTGCTTACTGCCTTATCGGACGCCTGCTCTTGGCAATGGTTCTTGTTAGACAGTTATTTTTCAAGCAAGAGGTCTCGGTGAGGCCTTGCTGCTGCCTGTTTGAACGTTCTGGATATGAGTAATTTCCCTAAACGTGGACATCTACTTGGGAGTCACGGCTTAGCGGAAGGACTTCAGTAGTGCGCATGCTTGGACGACCGGACTTGTAGCCCTCAGAAAGAGGATGAATCGAAGCAGTATTTTCAAAAGAAGTGCCACGCAAGGTTGCCAGGTCTAGGGATTTTCCCCGAATCTAGGGATTTTAGAACTTGTACCGTTTCGCGCAGATATGGTTTTTATTATTAAAAATTTAATATCTCACCAAATAATTCATTTAAAAGGCGTCGGGGTCGGTTTTTTTGTTAATTTAAATGTTTAAATTTTGAATAAAGTATTGTTTACCCAAGTTTTTTAAATTTTTCTTAAAAGATGTTGATCTTGAAATGTCCAAAATTTTCGCCTGCAGCGCTTGGTAGTGTGGGCTATGCCTTATAGGCCATATCAAGCCATATATTCCATACCAAACTCTCCAGTTCAATATAAAATTTGTTGCCACGCCGGCGCCGCTGAGTTTGTGCATAAAAATATCGAGGGACTTTTTAGAAGTCACACGAGACTAGTGCATAGTTACTGTCGATAATTTCTGTTTTTTTTTCCTACAAGAGTACAATAGAAAATCTTTACATATTCTGAAAGAGCAAAATTTAAGCTTTCTTATAAGGCGAAGTTAACCCTTATGTTACCAACCGGGTACCCGGGTGCCCTTCGACGTACATTTTGTTGAATAACTTTTTCCATAACAAAAATTTAGTAAAATCCGCTCGGATCCCCATCATTTGACCGATTTTTTATCTAAAAATGCACTGAAAAGTTTTGTTTTGTTTTATTAACTAAAAAATTTTCTAAATTGAAAAAGTGTACACGTATATGCCAACCGGGTACCCGGGTACCCGCATATAATATTTCTTCGATTCAAGTAATATAATAATAAAACTAAAATATTATTATTCAAAAAAAGGAATAAATAACTATGACTAAATAAGTTGTAATAAATAATAATAATTTTTAATTGTTTATTTATCAAATTTAAATTAAATTATATCAAATGATAATAAATTATTACTTACATTTCTGAATTTCATTATTAAAAAAAGTATATAAAATTTTCACTTTTTATGTGAAATGAAAATTTATGCACGTCTAAGGGCCAATTTCATAATAAATTTTAAAGGAAGCGTTAAATTTAAAACCGATTTTAAGGCAAAATAAACCAATCAAAATGATCCATTTCGCTTTAAAAGCGATTTTTAATTTAACCCTTCCTTTAAAATTCATTATGAAATTGGCCCTTAGATTGAAAATTATATTTAGCTTATCAAATCCTTTGTCGGCAAAATAATTCTAGTATTGCTTACCACTTTATTGTTATTTTTCAGTTTTAATGCATTCATAATAATAGCAGTCGTTAATTGTTTTTCGTATTTACAACAAATTTTCAAAAATTTATAAGATATTTAAGTGTAAATATCTTCGTTAACCATTAAAAAATCAATATCCATAAAATACATACAATAATTTCAAGTTACAGCTGAATATTACATACAAATTCGTTCATGGGTACCCGGGTACCCTGGTTGGCCAATAGTGTAAATTTATTTGGTTGGTAACACAAGGGTTAAATAAAATCGGCCCAACGGTTACTTCACAATTTAATTTTAAAAATCGACTATTTGATGTAAATTTCATGTTAGCTTGAAAAAAACATTCACTTCACGGTACGTGTACGCTACGTGGGTCTTAGCAATCCGAATTTAGGTGGGGAGAGAGCGTGTTCATTCTACTGCATGCGGTTGCAGAGGAAACATCGTTCGAGTTCCTACATTGTCGAGTGAATTTGCGCTCTGAGTATTGTAATAATTCACACAGGGGTTGTTTTCACTGTCTCTGACGTTGTCAAATCTCGAATTCTAGCATTCGTATTTCATTGTTTTCGAGTTCGGTAACCCTATAGGCATGGGCGTATATAAGGGGAGGGTTTGGGGGGTTCAAACCCTTCCCTTAGCCTAACATTTTTATTTCTAACATGTTTATGTAATTTTTAATTTCCATTTGATTGATTTTATTGGGGTTTACAGCTCTGACTTTTTATGGTATTAAGGAAGTCACTGTAAAGTGACACTTTACCTTTGTAAAGTGCAGTGTCGAACCCCCACCATGTAAAAGTTATAGCTACGTCCGTGCCTATAGAGATGTTTTTAGCAAGTTTAAGCTGCGCTCGGGCGTTATGGGCCGTTTTAACAAGTGCAACCACGGCAAAACTTGGATCCCGGCACTCTTAAATTCACCATTTATGAGTAATTTGAAAAAACATAAAGCACGTGACATAAAAATATTTTTAAGCCATGTCCCACTGTAAAATATTCGGTGCAAAGTTTTATAAAAACAAGATCGGCTGTGAAAAATAAAGCCGTGTCTCGCTATAAAAATGTACATAAAAACAATTTGAATAGTGTGACCGCTCAAGTAGTTGACAGTTTGGCTTCAACGGCCAATGGGATGCTTCCTTTTATAAAAATTTTAGAAACTGTTCTAAAATGAAAATTTTTATAAAAACGATTTCGTAACGACATGAAAATAGAAGTACCGTAAAAATATTTTTACGTGCGTAATATTTATAAAACTATTGAGCTGTCCAGTGGCGTATTTAAAAATTGCTTATGGGGGGGGGGGGGCAAACCAGATTCAACCTGGTTAATCCATTCTTGACTTTAGATAAAGAGATAAAACTGGCAAATTCTTGACGTTTAAAATATAGAAATTATTATTAATCCTCTTGTAATTGGCCAACGCTGCTAGCGATAAATAATTAATTAAACATTATTTTTATCACGGAGAGCTTGAGAGGTATTTATTTAACTTTCAAAAATTCATTAGAGCACGTGACATTGCTTAGGTTAGTTATTTATTTAGTTTTCATGGTAAGTCATATTCAATCCATAGTTTTTTAATGTTTCCTTTAGCCAACAGTTACTTTTTTAATTGTTTGCACTTTGGAATATAATATTATGTTGTTTCATAATATTTTTTTTTTTTTTTCATTGTTATATTATATGATTTAAACTTTCATTTTTTTAAATATTCTTAGACCTAACCTGTCAAAAAATGTGCTAAATTAATGTATTTTCATTGTTTTTTAAATAATAATTTTCTACGTATAGTACATTTTCACTTGCGGTTAAAATTCTCTTATTTTAACGTTTTGTTTAGTTTTTATTATTTATAGTTATTATTATTTTTAAGGTTTCACAAATGAAATACAAAAAAAATATATTTCATTGAAAAGCATAATTTCTATAATTTCAATTCGAACCGAAAAATTGCAGTTAACCCTTGTGTTACCAACCAAATAAATTTACACTATTGGCCAACCAGGGTACCCGGGTACCCATGAACAAATTTGTATGTAATATTCAGCTGTAACTTGAAATTATTGTATGTATTTTATGGATATTGATTTTTTAATAGTTTACGAAGGTATTTAGACTTAAATATCTTTTAAATTTTTGAAAATTTGTTGTAAATACGAATAACAATAATTAACCACTGCTATTATTATGAATGCATTAAAACTGAAAAATAACAATAAAGTGGTAAGCAACACTAGAATTACTTTGCCGACAAAGGGTTTGATAAGCTAAATATAATTTTCAATCTAAGGGCCAATTTCATAATGAATTTTAAAGGAAGGGTTAAATTAAAAATCGCTTTTAAAGCGAAATGGATCATTTTGATTGGTTTATTTTGCCTTAAAAGCGGTTTTAAATTTAACGCTTCTTTTAAAATTTATTATGAAATTGGCCCTTAGACGTGCATAAATTTTCATTTCACATAAAAAGTGAAAATTTTATATTTTTTTTAATAATGAAATTCAGAAATGTAAGTAATAATTTATTATCATTTGTATAATTTAATTTGAATTTGATAAATAAACAATTAAAAATTATTATTATTTATTACAACTTATTTATTCATAGTTATTTATTCCGTTTTTGAATAAAAATATTTTAGTTTTATTATTATATTACTTGAATCGAAGAAATATTATATGCGGGTACCCGGGTACCCGGTTGGCATATAAGTGTACACTTTTTCAATTTAGAAATTTTTTTAGTTAATAAAACAAAACAAAACTTTTCAGTGCATATTTCGATAAAAAATCGGTCAAATGATGGGGATCCGAGCGAATTTTACTAAATTTTTCTTATGGAAAAAGTTATTCAACAAAATGTACGTCGATGGGCACCCGGGTACCCGGTTGGTAACATAAGGGTTTTAAACATTTTTTTGTTTATCAAATGGTACTTCGTTCTGCGCTTTCTGGGTAATAATGTCATCTCATTTTTTAATAATAGTGCCTTTCTGCCCGTTCTAATTTTTGACTACCTTATGCTTGGTTTCACAAAAGAGGTTTAAAATTCAATCTAGTATTATAATATTCAAACAATATAACAACAATGCATTTTAATTGTTGTAACTATGGTTATAATTTTAATAGGAGTTTAAATTTTAAGATACCTTTGTGAAACCCACCATTAGGGTTGTGAAACTTTGATTGTAAGTTTCATCTTTAAACGCAGACACCCCCACAGAAGTCAAAATAATTTCAAAAGAGCACCCGACTGTAATATGAGCTTATTCGAGCTATGAAAATCAATTTGGTTTTGATCTTTTTCTTTACAATTACAAGGTTTCATCTAATTAGTAGAAACTTGGGAAGATTCTTTAACTTTTTTTTTATAAAACACTGATTTCTTATAGTATATCTACAGTCTACATACAACAATATATTGAAATGTCAAGAGGTCATGAGTATAATAACAAGCTTTATCCTAAAGTAAATCACCCACATCATGAATCCAATTCGTGAGAATTACACTTTGTACATTAAACATGCATTAAATGAACGGTACCTTAATTTGATAGCTGTCAATCTAATTTGATTAGCAGTTGCTGTAGTTTAAATTTAATCAATCTAAAGCGGTTTATTGTTTTTTTTATTGGTCTCGTGGAAATTAAAAACGTAGTAGATATTACTTTTATAGACGAACGAAGTTACTAAAGAAACAGTTGCAGTGACTTTATTATTGTAATTTTGGAGCTAAAACTGTTTATTACACCTTCCAATTTTGTATTGCCATCCAATATATTTATTTTAAATTCTCATTGGTTGATTGGAGAAATGCATTTTTAGTTATCTGCAGACTAATAAATCAAAATAAACAATTCAAATTAATTTTCTCGCCAATAGCTGGTCAGAGATAATTATTACCTACTGTCATGATTTAATGCAAAGCAGAAATCTCCCACGTTACATCATGAGAGTGCAGATTTCTGACTAGTCAACTGGTAAATTATTATACATAAATTTCGAACTATTTTGTTTGTATATATTTTTGAATAATATTATATTTCCAACCGGTTTCGCTTTATAGCATTATCAGGTTTGTAAAATGTATTGTCGAATAAATTAAAAAAATTAAATTTGTTTACAATAATAATGAAAGTTTTAGAACTTTAGGTTTAGAACTTCTGTTTTACATTTTGAACATCTTTATATCACTTACATAGGGCCTTTAATATTCATTAATTTATCCATCTATAAAATTTATTTATCGTACCCCAAATGACCAATTGCGATGTAAACTTTCGCTTTTAGAAATTTTATTCTAGAATTATTTATATCTTATCTCTCATTTCTTTTCGATCCCAAAACACTTTTAAATTATTATCCAACCATAATTCCCTTCCTAAGTTTTATCTTAGTTTGTTAGTTTATGTGAAGATATAGGGGTGATAACAGTAGATATTACAGAGAAAATAAAATTTTAAACTACTCTTGGCAAGAAGGTAGCACATACCAACTTTTAATAACGTAACGTAAGTTCCATTGTTGTGTAATTTAAACTTATTTCAATTTTGTTACATAGTCAAAAAATTTATTTAGCTAACCTACTTTTGCATTGTTTCCGACGCGTCGGCGGTCCATTCATGTTAATAAAGTTATGTTATTATGTTGCTTATTAGACGTGATTGTGATTTTTGTACAGCATTACTTTTGCATGGTAGCATCTTCTGTTTTGTTTTCTTCATTATCAATTTAAAATAAGGTCTGTTGTGGCGAACAAAAATGCTTCTTTTATTCATGAGGTGTCTTTACGTGCATAAATAATGTTAAGCAATATAAACTATGCAATAATTACCACTATAATGCGCTGTAAGAGTTTTACGACTGTTATTTAGATGTTGAATTTAAATAGTAGACTCGCTGATAAGAAATTATTTTTAGTAGTAAATAAAACGTGATAAGTTTTTCCTGATTAAGAAATTGACCTTACTTTAACAATTAAATGTTTTCGTTTGTGCCCAATGGTTGCCAATGTAAATAATTCTTGTGTTATAAATCTTGACGCATTACTTTTAAATTTCGACGATTTCGTTGATAACGAAGTACGTTTTTTTGTGCTTTTCTTTATGTTATCTCCATAACTGTGTATACTATGTACTAACTTTTACAAAATTTTAGTTGCAAAGATTGGGTCATAAAATGCTCGTGAATAATAAAAGAAACGTAGTTCCCACTACGAACGGAAACGCTAATCCACATAACGAAGCAAAACACAGCAACGCAGTCAGTCGTGCCAAGAAACAAAAAGAAAGAGAAGAAATGCAAGATATTGTTTTATACAAACAACCAGTCAAAACGTTGGAATATTTTATCAAAGAGTTATTCTTTAAGGTCTACACTTATGGCAAAAAGTAAGTTGAAAACAATTTTTTTGCCCAAATCAAACATTTGATTGCCTCTTTTTCAGACTTCTACAATATAGGAAAGTTGTTCTACTTTTAGTTATTTCAGTATTATCATTTACAGCAGGGTTTAATGTTGGTGGTCCTCACCAGTTTGTGTTCCAATCTGTTTATAAACAATTAATTCGGTGTTTATATTGGATTGGTCTAGGTAAGTTCATCAAATTGCTGGCAATTCATAAATTTTGTATAATTTTTTTTGTTTAGGTATTTTATCGTCAGTTGGTCTTGGAACTGGTTTGCACACGTTTGTACTATATTTAGGACCACATATAGCGAAAGTTACATTGGCTGCCTACGAATGTGGTTCTCTAAATTTTCCTTCGCCTCCTTATCCGGATGAGTAAGTCGTATAAATATTGAATTCTTTTAAGGTTTATGATTTTTTTTTAGAATCGTATGTTCAAACGATAAATCGGAGATTACAGTTCTAGCCATAGTATTAAAAGTGTCAGTAGAAGCAATATGTTGGGGCGCGGGTACGGCTTTAGGAGAGTTGCCGCCTTACTTTATGGCCAAAGCTGCACGTTTATCGGGGTACGTCACCGGACTTTCTTTAACTTATAACTATAATGCTTTTGGAAATAGGGTAGATTTTTTTTTGCCTTACCTGTTTGTGAAAATGTGTGACGTACAGAAGGGACCTACAATTAACGTGGATTCCAAACCACTGAACTAGGCAATTCTATACAGTCCATTCTGGACCAGGGATAATATAATGTTACCTAAGGCCAGGAAGCAGACTATTTTTAATTTATGAACAAGAAAAAACTAAATTAAAATTTGACGAAAGTAGAAACAACTCTGAAATATAATTTTTCTGCTTAGATCTTTTAGTTTAGCATCAGGTAAATGCCAAATAAGTAAATTTTTTTTTTAATGTCTGCTTGCTCCACCAGGCGCTATTAAAATTTTGAATTTCTTAGATTTATCGCTTTTGTGCTTCCTTTTAAAAAAAGCGAGCAAGCGTTCAATTGCTTTTCAATAATTACAACTTATGCTCATTTTCGCGTGCACTTCTTAATTAATTTCAAGCTCACAACCACATGAATATTAATGAACGATTTACTTTACACTCAGGTGCACAAGGTATATGACAAGGTACAGTGAATTTTCTTCTTCGTGAACCACCGCAGTTATTCTTAATAGAGATATCCGTTCAAGGAAGAAGCTTTTAGTAGCAAACCCAGTTTAACCGACTCTGTTTCATAATTTTTTAATTTTTATGAAAATCTTAAATTTTGTTGTTTTAAAATGTAACATTACACTTGGCATTTTTTTTCAAATGCGCGTAAAATATTGTACCAATCCTTCAAACGTTTCCGCTATTGACATAAAATTGTCATTTTAGCCCCTTGGCGTATAACAAAATACTAATTAATGAACAGAATTTAAATGGCCCAAAACATTTCTTGTATTTTACCAGTACCAGTTTTCTGATGCTAATCTAAATAATCGAAGCTAAAAGAATCACATTTTTTATTTGACTGGTTTATTAACTTAGCTTGCTAATTTTTAAATTTTAACTATTTAAAATGTTTTAGACACGATCCTGAAGATGATGACGAACTCCGAGAGTTTGAAGAGTTGCAACATAAAGAAAGAGAACGGTTAACTTTAGTCGAACGTGTAAAATTATCGGTAGAAAATTTAGTGCAAAAGGTTGGATTTTTTGGCATTTTAGCTTGTGCTAGTATACCAAATCCATTATTTGACTTGGCCGGTATTACGTGTGGTCACTTCTTGGTGCCATTTTGGACCTTTTTTGGTGCTACTGTAATAGGAAAGGCCGGAATAAAAATGCTCGTACAAACGCTATTTGTGATATTTGCATTTAATGAAAATTTAATAAATGCAGTTTTGCAACGTTTGAGTTTTGTTCCGTATATTGGTGAAAAGTTACAAATTCCATTTAGGGAATTTTTGGACAATCAAAAAGCTAGGTTACACGGCACTGCGAGCAAACAAGACGGTGGTGGTTTTGTTTTAAAAGTGGTGTTTGAAGGTATTGTTGGTGTAATGGTCGTTTATTTTGTTATTTCGATAATACATTCGTTAGCTCAAAGTCATTTTAAGCGAGTGTATCTAAAGAAGGCTAGTGCGAAAGCAACGGACTAATAGTTAATTAAATTTTTTTATAGGAAAATTGTTTTTGTTTTTTTAGTGTGTATTTTATTTTTTTATTTAAAATTAAACCTTAATTATGCCATTCCCCTTTATATTTTCTGATTAAATATGAGTTGTGTGTAAGTGTAAATTTTTGTAAGAACATATTTTTGTTATGTTCACTGAATGGAGAATATGTAAAACTTAATAAAATAAGAATATTTTGTTTAAAATTAATGCGCACTATGATTTTACACTTGATTTCTTAATTGAAAGAATTTTTAGATTCATGGATATCGTATAGGAGTTTTATGTGTTTAGTGACAATTTTGTGTGATTTTCCTATCTGTTAATAAATTATCTGCAACACCGGTACTTGCAGCTCTTCACGTAATTAAGTTTAAAAATGTACAGGATTCGAAATAATTGCAATTTAAAGTGTATTGTAGTCATTTTTAAACTTATTAAAAAATAAGAACATACTCAATTTATTTTAAAATTTAGGATGTGGTTTGTCGACTGAATTTATTAGTGAATAATGTAATTTACCTAATACACGTTTTGTCTTTGTAGTGATTTGTTGTTAATATTTCACTTGTAATTAGTTTTTGTATTGTGCAAAAAATAAAATTTGTATGTTGTTCTTTTAGAATCATTTTAATATTTATTATACTGCCGAGCTTGATGCAAGTATTATTATATTACGAGTTTTTCATGTGTGCGTGTATACAAAATCACAGTCTCTAAAGGCATTTGATCTTGGCGACTCCAACACCAAAATGTTAACTCTGGACAGACATAGTGGTCAATAGCACAATCCACGTGGTGCTTTAGGACTATTTCACACCTTTTCATTTTTTGAAGATTCATCGGGAATTTACCCGAGTAGCTATTAACGATTATTTTAAATAATTGTGAATAATTTAAATTGATATGTTTAATACGTTAGTAATATCGGTAATCGTCTACTAGATCACCTGCATGCAAGACGTGTATAATATTAACCGATGTCCTTTTTGTTCAATTGTTTGTATAGCATCATTAAAACAAACGAAAAATTCACTCTGAATTAAACAACGAAGTAGAGAAACTCTTGCTACTTCTAAAAGAAGCTATAGATGACAAAAACAACAGTTTTTTATAACGAAAACTAATAGTATCCACTCTGACAAAAATTCTCTTTGTAAGTATTGCTTATGCTTTATCAAGCAAATAACTGTTTCTGTAAACGGTTAAAACAATTTAGCAACTTTTAGAACAAATTGCAAAGCAAATTAAAGAAAGTTTTGATGCTCTTGAAGAAAAGAGAAAGTGAATACAGTGCAGTCTCGGTAATCCGAACACACCATAATCCGACCATCCAGTAATCCGAACAAAAGAAGAAAAACTCAGAAGTCCGCACAAATAGTTATAATCCGAACACAACTAATAAAATGTGCGGACTATAGAAAAATGTTCGGATTGCAGAAGAAAGGATAGGATGAAAAATATGTATCTAATGCAATGCATAAGTACTACAAACATTTATATTATATGTGACCTCCGTGAAGTTAGCATCTTATAAAATTTTTATAAAAAAAATATAGAATCGTTAAGTCTTGAAAGGTCACTAGGTTTTACCTTTGGGTCACTTCTACTTTTTTCAATAAAAATGACTATTTGTTTATTATTTGTTTTTTATAGTTTGCTTATTTCTAAAATAAAAATTATTTTAAAAATTTCGTTTTTTAACTTGATCCAGTAATCTGAACTTCTCTGTAATCCGAATGGGGCCAGGTTTCTATTAGTTCGGATTACCGAGACTGTACTGTATATGGACTCGGATCAATTATAAAATTGATAACAGGAAATCTTAACAGCAAAATTTGCAAGTAATTAATTAATTTTACAAAAAAGATTTTAACAAATCAAAAACTACAATAAATACTTGTACACGAAGATTTAACTGGTTTCCAAAACTCGGAATGTGTATTGTTTCAATGTATGCATAATATTGTCCGGAAGGAGAAAAGGGGGAATAAAACAAAATATTTGTGGCATTAATTTATTTTATAATCAAAATATAACCCTTATAAGCATCAATGGACACACTGTTATTTTAAAGTAGTTAAAAACACATATATTGATAAAAAGCTAAATAATGGATGCAAAAATGGTATTCGTAAAAGTTTGAAGCCTAAACTTGATAATTAATTTTAAAAATTAATTATTTTATTTTTTACAAGTCTGTCAACTTATAAGATTTTTTATTATTCTATTGTGAAGTACTTTAAGTAATATAAAAAACTTTAATTCCAATATTTGAAATAAACATCACAGCAATAATATGTACAATACGATTGATTACAGAGTAGTGCAGAATAAGAATAAAAAAATTAATTAAAATTTTTCTGTCGGTTATAAATTTAAATAAGCTGATTCAAAAATAACAAAATTAGATAACATTGCATATTTACAATAATTTACAAAAAAAATTCTAATTTATACAAAAATTAAATTATTAAAAAAAACACCAGTTGAAATGGGGTTTTTCAATTGCTTGTAACAACTTAAAGAAAGTTCAGTAAGTTATTAGAAACAATACAATCAGTCCAATAGTATATATTTTACAAAGGGGCGTCTACTTTAATAATTTGAATTATTATACACATAAAATCGTAGCATATTCAAACAGTATAATAACACGTAAATTTTTTGGCAATGTGTACACAAAAACAGTGAGTCAATCACATAAAAAATGCAAAAATACACTACCAAACAGTTCTTCAATTAATTTTTTGTTTCGTCGAATCAATCTATAACATTCTTATTTATACCTATCTAATCTTTTTTTTAAGTGCTAGCTATCTCGTTATATTTACAATTTTACATAACGCAACAATTTTGTTTCGTCATTAATAGGGTCCTCTTTCAAATTAGCTTTTGTATACTTTTAATAGCTCATACATATACATTTGATTCGATAAATTTTAAATAGCCTATCATGGAGGAAATATTTTGAATTATGCGCAAACAAATAAAATTAAGATATTTACAATTTTAAATAAATAAAAACTGGGTACCCACCAATGCATAATTCAAAATATTCGCTCGACGCTTTCTGCAGCCGGTATAAAATTTTGTTTAAAACTAAAAGTTTTATAAAATCTACCGTAGATACCTTTCCTTGTTTATATTTGGGCCTGTAATGTTTCATTAAAAAAATGGTAGTACCTAATTAAAATGTAATGGCAAGAGATGCGCACCCACTTAAAATAAATTAAAACCTAAATTAATTCTAATCAGCCCTTTTCAATTTTCCGTAAGCTTAACCATAGTACATCACAGATTTAAGATAAGTTTTTAAATTAAAACTATTCAGATTATTATGAATCATTGAGCTTTGGGGATGTGCAATTACCTGAAAAAACTGTCAAGTTTTGATGGGGCAACCTTAAGTGCTTAAAACGGATTCTGAAGTAGGATGAGTAATGTAATTTGCAGATCCCCATTTTTAAGAGCAAACATTAGCTATATAAAAAAATAGACAACACACTTCAATTTATAAAACTTTACATATTAGCAAGTGTCACACAATTAAAAGTGAAAACAATTCGTTGTATTCATAAGCTCTGTTGTATTATTTTATTTTTTATATTATAAAATTTTATTTATTATTTAAATGACGTAAAATAAGATAAAATGAAGTGTACTGACTTAAATACATTCTTTACAATATTAGTACACTTAAGGCAAGAACTAAAATTTTGTATAAACTGTACATTGATTTCTCAAGCCTTGCACCCGTTATTCAAAATCACACTGTAAATATCAAATCCAACAACGGCCAAATATAATTTTCATATAGAATATTTTTTAAAAAAAGTGCATTAACTTAAGATATAAATTGACTATCAATCCGTTAGATAACACCCAAATTTAAAATTACAATTCGTTCTCAAATACTAATTAAACATTGCAAATTAAACCGTTAATTTACGATTTGCACCTTTAAATTCGAGAATTACGTACGCTTCTTTAGTTAATATGTTAAGTTTATTTAATATAATATCATTTTTTACTAAGTCCTTCTTTATCAGTACAAACCACTCATACCTCGTTCAATTCCGTTAATGTTCATATCATCTTAAAACCACCGCCGCTAATGCCGTCACAAAAATTAGAACTACTGAAGGTAAACTAATGGGGTTCACATCTGAATATCCTACTTCTGCACATGTACCTGAAAAACAAATACAAATTACAAAAATTGGATTTAGAGCTCACGTTCGTCTAGGATTTAATGAAAATTTTATTATTTTTTATTAACCTGCATCCTTACCAAAATCTATATCAACAATGTTATTTGGTGTGGACGCAGCTTAATGAACACCTAAGAATAACTTACCATTACTGGTAAAATTGAAAGCCCAAGACCCTGTAGCACCCGTTATGGTGTCCCTTTTGCAAGACTCAGAAACACTAGATAGCCTAAGCATGAATGGCCTAGCATTTCTCTCAATTCCTCTGTCGCTTACAGACATTGCACTTTGAGGTGGACCATTAATGTTGTAAATAAAACAATAACGATTAACATCAGGCCCCGTTCTCGATGTCGGAGAAGTTATAACGTAGTAGGTATTATTCTCTTGCCAACTACCCAGACAAGTGTAGCCTAAAAATAATCAACTCGGTAGTAACATTAGTATCTTCCGTACCAATCAACTTACTGTTGATTTGTTGCCTTGGACTGCAGGCAGCTTTAAATTCCATGTGCTCTTGAGCACCATTACAACCAATAGCTAAACTCTCGTAATCATGCTGTAAGCAAATTGACAGAACTTGCCCAGAAATATTGTCCACTCCTGGTTGTTGTCTTCTTTTTCTGCTACTGCTTAATGCAGTTGAATCGGCTGCCGTGAATCTTCCACGATGTGGACATACCTTGGGATGCATAACGTGAGCTAAAACATTTAAGTTAGATCTTCTCGATTCAAAACAAATTTAACACCTTACTTATCAGCGTTGTGTATGGCGTCATGGTGGGGTCGAAATATCGACAGGCCTCATCCGGATTGTCTTCATACCTCTCTAAAAGGATAAATTAATACAAATTTATTTTTTTATCATATTGAACCTTACCTGACTGTTGAAGTTCTATAATGTTACTATCCCTTTTATAAAACATCATACAGACATAGCCACTGTCACTAAAGAAAAACCGGTTAGTTAAAGATTTTTTGTATAAATATTATGAGCTTACCATCCAGCTGTGATGTGGGCAACAATTTGGACTTTTTTGTGTTCCTGCGATTGCAGGATGTTATGACAAATTACTCTCATTTCAGAATTTTGTCGTCGTTGATCTTGCGATTCGAATCCATTTTGTTGAAACCCAAACGGTTGAACGTAATTTTGATGAAACCTAACCGATTTTGGTTCTTCGTCCAATATATTGAGGGTTGCATTACGTTGCGAAAATTTGTACACTTTCTTGTGGTCCAAACTTAACCAAGTGTGGTGCTCGGTGATCCAAACGGGAAATTTACATCGGTTGTGATGATTATCTACTAAAATATTTCATCATAATTAAAATTTATGTAATAAAAATTATTGCAAAATCAAGTAGAAAATTGATTATTCATTCGACATTTGACTTTAAAAATATTTGATCGCTTAATAGAAGTTCTTGGGATGAAAAGGCGAAAAAGTATTTTACGAGTCTTTATGTGACATGCATAGCAAATGATTCAACACTTATGTAACGTTTCTACTAATATTTTCCAATTGTCGAGAAAATTGCATGAAAGTGAAATAAACTAAAAGTAAAGTATACCTGTTATAAATTTCATTGTTCGACTGCCTTCAAATGCATTCTGAACGCCGTTACAAGTTGCATCGCCGGATTGCGCAATATTGTACACAGTTTTTCCACCTTCGTCTTTGCGTTGATAAATAAAGCATCGATATTGATCTTCATCTGTTGTCAAAGATCTCCGGTTAAGTTGCGAAATTCTTCCTAACAGGTAACGCGTGGAACCTTCTTTCCAGGTTGCAACACACACGAGTTCTTCCACTAAAGAATCAAAATTGTTAAAAATTTGAATATTGGGAAACACCAAGAATTACCATTGCTTTCGGTAGAAAGCATATCGGGACACGATTGGTATTTCAATACCAATCTTGAGTCATCGGTGCAGCTTTCAGCTTTACTTGGTGGATTATTGCAGTCGCCTGATCCTCGGTTATAACTGACGGTAAAAGGTGCACTTTTGAAAGGACACGGAACTGGTTTAGCTTCAGGAAATTTTCTAAACATACTGTACAAGGCAGCATCACCAGTTATGCCATAGCACAAGTTTTGAAGTGATCTTTCACAAAAAGCTGTAAAAAACATATCAAATTTTAGTAAAATTAAAAAATTTAAAGTTTATAACGTGTTTTGTAATGCTACTAAAAGATTCAATACCAAGTGGGTTTCTCAAAACACGCAATTCTGGAAAACTGTAGTTTAATTTTTGTGAAACGACATTCAAAAAATTCCCAAACCCGCAATACAAAATAGATTAGTCTGCTAATAAATAATTTATAAGGTTTTCTTATAGCGCAGGTTGTTTTGAAAAAGAAAATTTAATTTTTCCAATCCAAATTGATTACAAAGTAAAAAAAAGTTTTCAAATAATTGTCTCGAAAAAAAGTTTTACTACAATTTATTGTTGAAAAATGTTAAAATTATAGAATATGCTTACTTTCTTTGTATTGTAGCACAGCTTCGTGTTTGCTGTGAATTGCCATACATCTATAGCAGTTTTCGGATCTAAAAAATTTGGAAAATAAATAATACTGCTTTAAAACAATACTGTAATCTTACTTGTCGTAGACTAAATATTTTGTGTCGTCCTGTTCTTCGTAACATTCTCCTTTAGTTTCTATGTAGGTTTTGTTGATAAAAAGTGGGGTGGGAACCCCCGATTGAAACCACCTTCCAGACCATGCTGCCGGAAAGGTACATTCACCTGCAAAAAAAATTATATATAAAATTCAATAATTGAATAATAAATATTTCGAGGTTTTTAGAAGCCGAAACACAAATATAATATAATGAAAGCGTCGGGAAAATTTTTGATATTTTGTTTAATAATATTAAAAGAGAAATATGAAATTTAGCTTCCTGTTTGTACACGAAGAGGTCTTTGACCAATTTGAATTAAAGCAGAAACCGCCACTGTTATAATTTTTTGTTGAAAAAGCCAAAAACTGTTTTTTGTTTATGCTTTCGTATTGTATACAAAAACATACAAATGATAACATCACTAAAATGTTTCAAAAATACAAGGCTTAACTTGTGTTGTTTTAACCACCCACACACGAAAAACTCAAAAAGTGGAATTTAGTAGATAAATAATATAATAACCAAAACTGCGCAGTTAAAATGGTAGAGTTTAATTACAAATGTTTTAATTTTAAGTGTTAAGAAAGTATATTTAAGTTTATTTCCCACAAAAGTAAATAAAGCCAAGCCAAAGACGTTAAAGCTAATAAAAATAATTATAGCAACCCCTAAATTGGTGGTGTAATTGCTAAACAACGCTGTTTAAGTTGAGAAAGTTTGTTACCTACGCGCGGGCTCAGCTGCAAGACTGCAAAATCATTACAAACAAGATTAAAACGATTTAGCAATGTCATTACAGGAAAACAAGAAGATGGACCAAGTTGGTTATAGCAGGCAGGCACTAACGAAAATTTACATTCTAATTTCAATATGTAAGTGACAGGCAGTGAATAAAAAAAAACTCTGAACGTAAATTAAAATTTTTGACAAATTATCAAAAATATAGATACTTGGAAGTCCCTTCAAAATTGTAATCTTTTTAAGAGTCGAGACGTACCTATTACTCTAGGGTCCAAATAAAAACGCAATAAAATATCGTCCCCAAACTATTTACATCAAAATATAAGAAGAAAGTGTCAGTAAAATACCAACTACAGAAATGAATCGGGGTGGGATTATATTAAGACGCAATTTCTTAGATACACGAATAGTGGTAGGTTGTCTTAACAACAAATTTAGGGAGACAAGATGTGGAGCAATAAATCTGAAATATGTAAGACGACACATTAAATTACAAAACAGAAAATTGATGCTAGAAACGCACCTGTGTGCTACCAAGCTTCAAGAAAAATGTCTCTTGACTACGTATATTTACTGGGTTTCCAACCTATACCAGTTTTATCCCTTATTCATGAAGACGACGGTTAAGTTGTTTTGCTTCCCTTAAACCTATTTCTTAATTATTTTATTTACTACTCAGTAATCCCCTAAATTATTACACGATTACCAGAACAAAACAAGTTGTAGAAATATGTATACACTACAAAATTTTTATTTCTAACTTTTTTTAAGGTTCAAGCAGAATGCTGACATTTGCCACCAATGCTGAGCATGTAAAACTAAATTGAGAAAATTTAAAAACTCAAAATTTTTCTAGATTCTCATTTTATTTCCAGCGCTGCGCTGGTGGTGCCAAACCCTTTTAGTCCTGACTTTTTCCCACTTATCGGAAAACTTTCTCCATATTTAACTTCTTTCAGATAGTTTCCACTGAACGTACATTTTTTTATAGACGACCTTGAGTTTTTTACTATTTTTATAATAGAATATTCTCTCAAGTGTCGTATTCGGGGAAATATAAAAATATCTTCAAAAAAAAGTTTATCCTGCGGGGAATCGAACCTGGGACCTTCCAATCCACTTGCGACGCAAGTGAAAGTTGAAATGCATGGTTTCAAACACCACCGTTTACATTCGTACAAAACATGGGAGACATAACAAAAAGTTCGGTCAACTTCAACGTTATATTTTCTATGTTTGACCAATGAGATGCATTCATTTTACTAACAAATAGGTTATGTACTTATACCGTAATGTCAACGATCAAGTGTCAAATGTCAATGATCGAGTACAAATACGCGTGCGCATGCTTCACGTTTCTGTTTTCTATGTTAATGTGAAAGAAGTATAAACTTTTTTTTTAAACCATTTCTTATGCGTAAGAATTAAAACACGAAGGTCGTCGCACCGTCGCATTATTACTAATAATGAATAATAATAATTTTTTTGATTTTTTACAAAAGAAAAGCTTTGAAAATTATTCGTATCTACCCATAAAACCAAAATAAAAAACCATGACTTTATAACTGTAAATATAATATACATGGAGCGTAAGGTTTCCAAAAATTTTATATTTAGAGCAATGTAAAATTGTCATTATTAAAACTTTTATTAAATAAAATGGAATGGCCATTGCTCACACAACATAATGCTTACTAACTCAGTACCCAGGTGTGCAATAGCAATTATGAGTCCCTTTTAATATTTAATACCATGTAAATTTTCTTTAAAATTAACGTTTCACATTTTTAACATTCAAATTATGTTTAGAAAAAATCTCAAACTATTTCTATTCCAATTACTAATTAAACTGGTGATACCCTAAGGGCAAGCCTAAGGGTTAACTTCTTTCAATTTTCATGATATTGTTCTTTAAATACTTATTATTATATAATTATAACTTAGTTCAATTTATTTTATTATCAAAGAACCAACTTTGTACTTTATAATACCATTTACTTCTTGCAAAATAAAATTTAATTTAAAAATAAAATATGTTGATATTTTAACATTACACATACAATTTTTATTAAGCCTGGGATTTGGATAAAAATGTTATGACAATATAAACCTTATTAGATTGTATTAGATTTTAAAATTTCATAATTTTGTTTGTTAATTGCAAATATTTGTAATTTGAATTATTTGATGTTTTCCGTGAGTTGCGTGACATAGCAGCAACTAGAAAGAGGTTCGCCCGCAACTAAGGTGACTACTATTTTTGATAAGAGTCTCATGCTCAAAGTAGTGCAGTATTTGGGTTCGGGGAGTTATCTCTCAGAGTTCCATGCCTTACCTAAGGGCATTTTTTTAAAAGAGTTCTCTTGGCAGCAATGGCGGATTAAAACACTCTGGGGCCCGGGGCCCTAAGGTATTTTTGAGCCCCCTAAAGTAATGGAGAGGGACAAAACCTCCACGAGCGCCGCAGACGGAAAAATTTGAGTTTTCAAGGTCAACAAGGTATAAACGTTAGAAATATTTGAAGGTATTATTGTAATACAAAAGTAGTTACGAAATTCCAATGAAATTTTTATCAAATATATGTTTTCAATAGCTACGAAAAAGGAATTAAATAAGCCTCAACTCATAATTTTAATAATAACTTCAAGTAAATCGGGCCCCTTGACATCGGTCGATTCCGAATCTATTTTGGGAATAAATCTTATACGGTATATATTATATTGTCGTGTATTTTTCCAACTTATGATTATAACGTCGAGAAAACGTTATATAAGGTACAAATTTTGGGATGTTAAAAAAAATTAAACTTGAAATCGGCTCCGCCTCGCTGCGGAGGCTACAATCCGTTTTGACAAGTGCAACCAAGGCAAATATCGGATCGGAGCACCCTAAAATCCACCATTTTTGAGTAATTTGAAAAAAGATAACATTTGTTAAGTACCTACAACTCACAGACTCCTCCTCCAACCTGCCGTGTGCAGCCAATCATTTCATGACAATGTTAATTAAATGTAGCAATATTTAAAGAAAATATTTATGAATATTTTGGAAAATTATCGATTTACTACCACTTTTTCAAAAAATCTTGTAAATTATTGGAATTATTTAGATTTAGAATCGAAGAATTGTTTTTCCAAATAATAACAGGTTATGAGTCCAGGTCAGCCGTACGTTAGTTTTAGAATTTTTAGATGTATATTTTATATTATTGCATCAAAAAGTAAATGTAATAAACAAAAAATAAGCACCGAAAGAACTCCGTACGATGATTTTTCACCATAGAATTTATTGTTGAAATAAAACAGTTTTTGATTGAGAAACTGAATATCTCAAAAACTTTTTAGATTTTTTTATGTAACAAAATTTCATCAAAATTGGATTATTTTTGCAAAAATGAAAAAGAACAAACAAAATATCGTTTTTTTGCAGTTTTCACATTTTTCACAGAAATTTTGAGGTTATAGTAAAATCTCACAAAAGTTTTAGATTTCTTTATGATCTACAACTTTTCTGTAGAACATATTTTGATAGAACATCAAGTTTCGCCGGAAAACGCAATAATATATTTTGCACACTCTTTCAGCCTCCCCCCCCCACCCAAATTAACCCTATACAACACCTGTGCTTGCATTATTTTTTCACGTTCATTATAACCCCCTTTACCATATCCAATGATAAAAGTCCTGACTATAATTAATAAATACTCTAAATTTCATTTTCCTGCACTAATATTTCAGGTTAATTCGGAACTGACAACTTTTTATAAGTTTAAATTTGTTTAAAAAAAAATAAAAAAATTACAGATCCTATTAAATCACATCCGAGCGAAACCGAACACTTGGACTAGTTTTTTACAGTAATAAATACTATTTACATGCAGGGCCGGCGCTAGGCACTAGGCAAACTAGGCAACTGAGCAAACCAGATCGAAATACAACAATAATTAATTGCAGTGTCCACTGTTACTGGGTTACTGCCGCTCTTTTCTGTTTCTTTCCTTCAAAAGTGCAAATATTCTGGAAGAGCAAAATTTAAGCATTCTTAAAAAAATTCTTATGAATTTTGAAAATCGACTTTTTTATAAGTATAAGTTCATTTTAGTTTTAAAAAATATTCACTTGACGGTACGTGTACGCTACGTGGTTATTAGTTATTACGTTGGCACTCCGAGTATTGTAATAATTCACACAGGGGTTGAGAAAACTGTCCGGAATCGCCCGAGCGGTTAGCAAGGACGTTTGTAGCGTAGGTTTTCACTGCCCCTGACATTTTCAAATCTCGGATCTCAACTTTCGAATTTCGTCATAGGAATTTCGCTAGGATCCATAGGCACTCTAAAATCCATAATTTTTGATAATTTGAAACAAACATAAGGTTCGTTAAGTAATTCTCACAGCCTCCATATCCTGCCTGTTGTCAGTGACCAAAGGTATTGCACAATATAATGCAATAATGTAAGAATTTATTTTTGTTAATTTTGGAAAAACTACCTGACGATCCGCAAATTTTATTTTTTATATGAACCATATTATAGTGCATTATCTAATTCACAGTGCAAAAATTTCAGCGAAATTCAAAACTGCAAAACATCGACCGGCCCAAAGATGTAAATAGTGGGGGGGGGGGGGGGGCACTGATAGATTTTTGCCTAGGGCGTCAAATATCCTAGCGCCGGCCCTGTTTACAGGGGTAGCACGTGAAAACACCGAAACAAAACCACTGACAACAAAACACCGAAAAACAAAAACTCCAAAAATAAATCAGGTACTAGTGGTGTTTTTGTTTTTGGTGTTTTGGTTTTTAATAAAATATTTCATTATTGTAAACAAAAAGTACAAACAGGGGTGGATCTCATAGCGATGCCTTCCCTTGTTTTTTTGTATAATTTTTTGTCCATCCAAATTTGTATATCGTATTTATATTGTTTTGAAGTTAATTTCAAAATTCAAAATTTCTCTGTCGACCACAAAAGTTTGTCTCGCAAACCAGTAGGTTGGCGTTAAAATTTTTACAGAAAATTTTGCTGAAAATTTGTATGTAAATTCGCAACGTCGTTAATTAAATTTTAATCACAGTGAACATCATTTAAAAATAATATACAATAATCTACATTAAATTTATGACAATTTAAAAGAAAAAAGTAGAAACGTGAAAAACATCAAGTTGGTCGATAGCGATAGATATGCGTAATAAAAAATGCATTTTCCATCAGGTTGAAAGGAAAAACAAAATTCCATAAAATTCATATTCATAAAATTTGCAAATAGAGAACATAATATTCCTATAAATGTTCCATTTTAGTAGGAGGAACTGTACCATAGAGAAAAATAACAACAAATGTACCCAGCATTGTGGAATCGCTGACTCATTCCAATATACGATAATGTTTATCTATTTATTTTCACATTTTAACTGTTTTCAATTCCGTTCTTTGTTAATAAAAGATGTCGATTTGGGTTATATTCGGCAATTTACAGAATTAATCGAATATATTTTCATTTTGCCAATGTTACTTAATTAAAGTTCGAAACCTTTTGGAATAGTAATATATACTTCTGAAAACAAATAATTAAGTAGGTTTCCACAGAAAACTTTTTCCGAATATAATTTCGAAGAAACAAAATTAGTTTTATACGGTTTAATTATGAACCGCATATAATTGATATACCGTTTTTTATAAAAAATGTTGGAAATTTTAATTTACCACCTGTCACGATTGTTTTATTTATCAATTTGTAAGGTTCCTGACAATATAGGACTTCCTACATATCACAGATTGGCTTCATTGTCCACCAATTGCACAATATCAAATAAATCAATTGAGAATGGCTATTAAAACGTTAGAAGAGAAAATCTTTTTTTATTTTACTCACCACAAGCAGAAATACCAAACTTTTGTCTCTCCTGCCTAGGAACGCAAGACGGTTGATTAAAATAAAAGAAACCTTTTTTATGACTTGAAATTTCCTCTCGACTAGGAAACATAATTTTTCATGAAATTTTAATTTACAACCTTTCATGATCCGTTTATTTATTATTTGTGGGATTGCTGACAATAAAGAACTTGCTACCTAACCGAGGACTTGCTTCATTATCAAGGAATTGAACAATATCAAATAAATCAGTTGAGAATGGTTTTTGAAACGTTGAAAGAAAAATTCCTTTTTATTTCGCTGACCTTAAGATTAATAAAATAGTCGGTCCTTCCAGACACTCGCTTTTAAGGAACAGAGCAACTTAAAGTAGGAGCGTCGAATTTTGAATATCTCGGGTTCGAATCTCAAACAGAAACCTTTTTTGTTAACCTGCGATTATATCTTATAAAATTAAATAGGTAGCATGATAGATGTAGCTTTTGCATGGATTTGAAAAACATTTTTCTTGTGTAATAGAATATAACTTGAATGTTAAAGTAAGCCCTTGATAAGTCGACTTAAGGGTCGAACAACACTCAAAAGGTATATTTTAGTAATATGCTTAATAACTTATAACTTCATAAATTCAGTTTCTTATCAAATAATGAGTTTGTCTCCATTCACGTCTTAGTCTCTTAGAGAATAGAAACATTATTCATAAATAATTGACGGTAAGACTAATTCCCTTTCCAACGATGTTAAGGATTAAATCTACATACATCCAGTTATTACCTTTACTATTTAATAATCATCTTTAACGTCTTGAATATTATCAAAGGGTTAATTAAACAAGCCCAAATTACCCTTTTACTTTGTCATGCATATCCGATTTAACTTTACAAGTTATAATATAACTTGTCGACAAAACAAAACGTGCATTGTTTACTTCAAGGGTATGGATTTATTATAAATAATTCTGGATGCATCAAAATGAAGTCATATGATATGCGTTACTTAGCGTAATAACCTAAACGAATTTGATAGCATCGTACATTAAATAAGTGAGGATTACTATACGTTCTACTCCAGGGTGAACAAAATAACTTTGTGTATCTCCTAAACCGATTATACAGTCAAGGGGAAGTTAAAACACGAGAGAAAAGCCTGAAATCGATACAGTGTCCTAAACAACGAAAGCATTACATATTTTCTGCACAATAGGATTTATCCCGAATTTCATATTAAAAATTTTATCACAACATATAATAATTTGTACAGATGCTTATGTATAAGTACTTTATCCAAAAGGGAATAAATGATCAAAGCTGTGGTGAGCAGTGATCACCAGGACCTAATACATAATGTATTTAGAAGACAACAGATGCACCCAACGGAAGCAATTTGTTCTAATAGTAATAATATTGATATAAATTATTCATTCCAAGCCTTGCCCACCACAAAATTATAAATTAATGAACCTGCATTACAAGAGCAATAACTATCAATTATTTATTAACTTAAAATAGTATTTAAATGGATAAAATTATTACATGGTAGGTGGATAAATTTGCATTTCCACAATACAAATTTTAATATTTAATAAATTGATCAACTTCAACTCGCATGGAGATTACACATCAGCAGAGAGAAAGTGGCATGTAATTTAAATTAATTTTGTTTTTCTTCTTCAATAGGCAAAATAAAAGTTGTCAGGAAGATCCAAAAAGGATTTTAAAATATTCAGGTTTATATACCCGGTATCTATGCATAATAAAATAAATTCGTTGTTCGATCTTGTTGTTTATGCAACTACAAATGCCTCCCCGAAAGCACGATCCAATGGATTCTGCAAAAAATAATGTTTAAGTATCTTTCAATCTCAAGTAATATTCGCGTATTTTCAAGTCTATGTAACATTGTTTGTTAATCTAAAAAATTTAAATTTCAAAAAGTTATCTCATACAGAAAGTTTGCTTTTACGCTGTTATTTTGGTAAATACTTCCATCAACATGTATTACGCAAACTGGAGTTTAAATCAAAAATCCATTAATATTTCAGAGCTACTGTCTGATATAATCTCCGTTCTCAAGGGAAAACAGAACTTAGTGAAGCAGACGAGGTTTAGTGAGAAGTTTTGACGGTATAAGCTGCTCCAAATCAAATACTTCCACAGATCAATTTTGCGCTGTATGTCCAGATAAAAACCTTCGCAAAAAGCAACTATATACACAATCATTTGAAAGTATATTTAACAAAAACGGACGTAGGAAAAGTTAGTTATTATTACTTAGTTAAAATTTCATCAAATAATTCCCAATACAATGATAAAAAAAGCTTTTACATTCAACAAAATCAATAGCTTCCATTAGCATGAAAAAGATATTTTACGTTATTTACATTTACCTCTACATGAAGTTGTACAAAAAGATTATTCCATTAAAATTTAATTGCTGCGACTATTTTTATTATTGAATATAATTAACGAATTTCATTTAATTAGCATAGAGATCATCTTCAGGCTTTGTTTGAGTATTCAAAAAACGGGGCATAAAGTGAAATCATCAAAACAGGAATAGGGGCTCTTGCTAATTGGAAAACAAGACTCTTCGTTTAATCAAATTTTTTTCATTACGTAGTTGAAATAATCAAATTAATATAAATAAAAACAATTCATATTTACCCTTTTCGACCGAAAAATAAATTGGTACTTTTTCCTGTACCTTAACAATTTTCTATTTGCACGACCGACGTGCCTATTGATTATATTCAAATATTTATTTTAGAAATAAGTGAAAACACCGCAAGCGACTAATTATAACAGCGCAGTTATTTTTTTCACCGCTGAAAATATCAATTTTTACGTCCTGCTGAGTAGGTATACTTAATTAATAATAAATTCAATCATCTGCAAATGAGTTTTCAAACAACAAACTAAAGTAAAAACCCTCCAGACATTTCAATTTTCAAACTTAAAAACTTTGAAAATTAAAAATAGATTGATCCAGCTAAATCAAACGCTAATGGATCAAGCATCAAAAATTAAAATTTTAAATGTCAGACCCTATATTTAATTCAGTGAACACAAAAGCTACTTTTAAGTAGTTTCATTGAAAACCCGTGTTGACATTTAGTTTATTTAATCAAGCGTTTGATTCGAAATAAAAGTCGTCCTATATTTTTCCGGTAGAATGTACATGTAACAAGACGAAAAATATTTTTATTAAAAATATATTAAAAAATTTCAGGAAAATTTTTAATTATATATTACAGCGTATTTTTCAAATGGAATGTAAAAGAAATAAAATGTAAAACCAGTAAAAATTGTACGTTGCAACGTCGAATCCAAAGTTATTGATTAAGTAATTGTATCGTAAAATTTACCAATATGTAATCTTTCTTGTCAAAGTTTTCTCCGCCCTATTTATTGTTAACTAAGGTAAACATCGGATAGTGACAGTAGTGGTTTGGTGTGACCATTGGTGAATGACCGAGCGGAAATTCCGGACTTGGCGAAGTTTCTTAACTCAACCCTACAGTAAACAGGACACTCTAACCGTAATAAGTTATCCTGTAATTTGTATTAGGCCAATTGGCAACAGGCCAACGACGATTTTTGTAATATTTTCACAATCCTCCCTCGTAACTCTAATTCTTTTCTGATTTATGTGTTTGATGAAACATTTAATCGAAAATTAAACACTCGATGGTAACACAATTCCAAGTTAATTAAAAGTTAACGTTCAAAACTTTACTGTCAACAAGATAGAACAAACGTATGTCTCCAAAACAGTCAACTTAAATATACATTATCTTCTTATTTGCTTAGAACTGTTCTTCACGAAAGGCCTACAGACAGGTATAGAACTTGCTTTGTTGGTTAAATAGATTAATTCACGATTGACTTGTTAAAGGAATAATCTATTTGTGTTTCTCCGTGATAATTAAAACTTGAAAAAATAAGAATTGTTTATATAAGCTTTCTATTTATCTTATCACCGACTATTGGAAACTGAAGCTAATGAAAAATTTAAGCAGCACATAAAATGTTAATTAATTTTTTCTGGTCTTGAAAAGAAAATTCAACTCTATAGAACTACCATGCCGATAGTGCTTCGATAAGGCACAATGTGGTGTGAAATACCTACATCAATAGATGTAACGTAACAGGTGCTGTATATTGCCAACATCGATTAATTTCCAACTGCTAGTGGAAAGTTTAACCAAGCTTACAAAGTTGAAGTGAGCATGGTCAGTGGCGCTGCAAGCGAATGTAACGTCCGAAATGTCATCAACGCTACGTTTCCAAGTTTTTTTAACATCTTTCCAACACATTAAACATATGTGTCAGGTTACTTTTTATTCTGTATTACTCGGTACTTCGGTTGGTATTCTAGCATTAAAGTTCTGATTTAATTTAAATTATTATGTTCTAAAACGTCGATGTGCAAATTTACAGGAAAATTAACAATTAAAATTGTCAGTAGTAATACATAATCTTGTTCACAAAGTGGATTTTACTTGAATTAAGCCGAAACAAATTACAGTTTCAGTTTTTAGCATTTCGTTCCACTGCACCAGTGTTATTCAAACTGTGTTCCACGAAACACTGGTGTAAAAAAATATTAAAACGTGTTCCTTTAATTAAATTTTTAAATTAAATAAACCAAACTTCCTTAACCCGAATAAAGCATTTGTTGAGCTTTGAGACTCTTATATATTATTTTTAGGTTCACTTTCCAAAACAATATATTTCTTGCATCCAGGTAGAGAATTTTAAATCAATTTGGTTACATGTTTTTTTGAGTTTAGGATGCGAGTTGTGACGTTAGATGTCATCTGGTTATTATTTTCAATATTCGTCCGATACTACTAATGAAAACAAAACACCCTAAGGAATATTGTGCTATTTACAGGAAATTAACAAATTAGAACTTAAGAGAAATATTACGAAGTTAATAATATATTGTCCTGTTTTTTTTTAATTGAAAATTTAAGTTTATTTTAATTTTGTATTTAAAATTTGGAAATTTGTATTTTAAATTTGATATTTTGTATTGGTAGTGTTAGTGCGAACTTGCGTGGTATAAAACTAAGCAGGTTGCTTTTCACCAGCCCTGCTTCAGGAGAGTGGACCTATATAAGTGGCCTGAAAAGTTTTTTTACAAATTTTGTTGATTATTAAGATTTAATATTAAACAAAAGTGAAGTAGAGAAAAATTTGATGTGTTATTAAATGGATACTTTAAAATTAAATAAAAAATTGTATAATTAACAAAAATTAAGATTGGTTTATGGAACAAAAACATAATAATAATTGAATTTGGGTAAGAAATTATAAAAACAAAAGAAAGATGCGTGTTACTAGGGATGATCAATTTGTGAAATAATTATTGCTGCCGACTAGCACGACAATATAATATATTATAATAATATTTATTTTATTTATTTTATTATTATACACACGTACTGTGTTAAAATTAAACCGGAAATGTAGTTACGATGCATGATAACTGTGTTTTTGTGAACTCAAAAGATGATAAGTCAAATCTCTTTTCAGATTACTGTCATAATGGCTGTGACGCTTCATTCTTTACTTATGGATCTGAGGAGATAAATTTCACGGCAAAAATCAAAACAATATGCCATTCGATATCTTAAACCAATAATAAAGTAACACATTTTTGATTTTGAAAGATATAGCCTAAAATAATATTTTCTTTGTAAAAGTTGTGTTCTGTAGGAGCGGAATTAATTGGAAAACTTGAAAAACAATAACTAACACTAATTGGAAAACTAATAATTAAAATAATAAATATTAAACAAAACGAAGAATGAAGAATACAAACGTAGAAAAATTATTATTTACATAACAATGAAAAAACTCAAGACTAACAAAATTTGAAAATGTTCAAAACAGAAAAATTGGATAATATTACGTAACGAAACATATTTCAAGAATATTTTCGATCTTCACTTAAAAAAAAAAATTATATTGAAAACAATTGAAAAAGTAGAAGATCCGACATAATCAATTTGGTAGAATTATTATAGTTTGGATTTGACCAAATTATTAATGGCTAGGTATACTTCACATTTTGAATATTTTGGAATCTCGCTAATCCATTTATGCGCAGATATCTATCGGGGAGTACCCATAGAAATACTGAAAATTAATTGTTTTTAAATAAGTGAATGTTTAAGTTTGACAATTGACAAGCTTTGATTTTTGGGAAGCTATTTATTACATTGTAATATGTACAAAGCTTAGTTACGTCAAGCAAATTTGCTTTTTTTGATCTCGATGTTCCCAGGCAAAGATAATTAAATACGCAGAAATAATTGTATACCTACCCTCTGTACTAAGCTTTATTGAAATAAAAATTCCATATTACAAAAACTTATTCAATTTAAAATGAAGCAATGATATAAATGAAGACCTAAATGCTAATGAAAAATGTGAAAGTGACATTAATCGGCTTCACATTAAAGAAGTATAAAGCAACGCATAATATAAAAAACAAGTGTAGGAAGGAAAATTTATGAATACTAGCTTATGAAAAGCTTTTAACTTTGTCTCTAAAAGTACGAAATTTAATATTAGCACTCAAGTTTATTTGTAGCTCGTACCGAATTACATTTGGATACAATTTTACATTTTTTTACATTTTACCACGTTAGATGGATTATAAGGTTTTAATGCATTACACGTTAGTAATTTATCAAAAGATTGTGTTACCTATAATAATGATATTCATTACACGTCCTACCACATAATTACAAAGCTCGATTTAAATTCAAAAAGCTCCGGGAAAACTGAATTTATAAAGTCACTCCTAATTGATTTTGTGACAGTAAATGCACTTCAAAATGACTTAATTTTTTTTAAAACCACTCGAGTATTCTTTATAAAACACTAATATTATGTTCCTATTGTGAATCTCTCTTTATAATGTGACGGCAATGACTGTGTAAGCAGCCCTCATCTCTGCTTCAAAGGGGTGCCAAGCGTAAAAAGTCTCACCGAGCACATAGAATAGTAAAGAGCTCGCAATTTACTCTTGTCGTTCTACTAGAGAAGTCCTTTTGAAGTTGTCAGACGGTACCAGATGTTACCTAAATCGCTCTACTAATTTAACCCGTTTCCGACTATTTTTGTATTGTTTAAATTTGCTTTTTTAAAATTGCTTTTCTCGTAGAAAAAAAAAATACCGAGGTGGCCATTGCAAAAAACCAAATAGCAGAAAGAAAACGTTTTGTTTTTTGAAGACAACACCCAAGTAATTGATAATGGGAAACAGTTAATAAACAAACCACTTGGAAAAGACACGATTAGAACATTTCAGTATCGACCATAACAATTTGGTGAATAAAGCTTATTATCTAAATTTACGCAAACACCCAAATGTCAACACAGAATTACTTTAATTAAACTTAAATTCCGCACAAATTTTAGTGTTTTCGTTGTAAATGTTTTGTTAAATTTTCGAAATAATTAATTTTTTGTTATTGGCAATCACGAAACAATGCGGCGGTCGAAAATTTTGAAATGTTTCGCCGAAATTGTATTGTAGTGATTTTAGCAATTCAATGATTTTACTCATACGCTGCAATGTTAATAATTTTCCCAAAAGCTTAACATCGTGTTTGTCTAACAAAGCAGCTTTTTGCTATATTATTGTCTGAGCTACTGTTCTATTGGCTCGTTTCCGCGCTATTGACTCGTGTCCACCAGTAGTCACGTAGTTGTTCTCGTATTCCTACTGGACTTACGATCGCACAAGCGTCAAGGTTTTTTTTTAAATACGGGAAACTTCTACTAATACTGCATTACATACTATAAAATTCAAAGTTTTTATTAAAACTGACTAATGTAACTTGATAAAACTTTTCAACAACTAAAACAATATATTTATGTAAGTACACCTTTACTTGATAAGTTTTCTGTCGAGTTACTTGAAAGGCAAAGTTTCTAAATAAGTATGAGTGAAATTAACTCTTAAATGCAATTCTTTGTATAAATACCACCACAAATAAAATTAATATTGCCTTCGGGTAATAAAAATCAGTTATTATGAAAATGATGCTTTTAGTTTTTCTTCACGCAATAGCCACGTTAAAATAAGCGATAATTTTATTTTGTTCTAACAGCCTAGAATGTATCAAGTTTTTTATGTAGTCAGTAAATAATGGAACAGCAATTACGAAAAAATAGAAGTAATAAAGTAAGAAATGTAGGTAAGGTACCTGTTCGATTTTAATAATAAGCTTAACAAAATACTTTCCGAAATTAATATTTTTAATAAAGTTGAAACTTTTTCATTTCACTAAATACAACAATGGAATATTAAAGAAAAGACTTAAAATTCTGTTTTCCTAATTTGAAATCTATTGAATCTTCTTATTAAAGAAAATATCACAAAAATAAAAATATATTATGACGAAATTAATTTTCTGCATCAAACGGAAAATTCTTACAACAAATCTTTATCATTATACTACGTTATATTTAAAATTCCAAATGCTATAAATTAATATACAAAATGCAAAAAAATAATCTTGAACAAATATTACCGTCTTGTAAATTCACTTTGCAATAAGTTTGTCGTAGTTAATATTCATGATTTCCGTAAATTCAATAGTAATCAAATATTATGATGACCTTTTAATTCGTTCAACTTCTGTTGTTATTTTTATTACTTCTTCAACTTCAAATGTTTACTTATTTGCATTAATCATAGTTACATAAAAGTTTAAGATGAAAACTAAGATCCCAGCTTTCAAGTTCTGTAATTTTCGAGTTCGGGCGCACTTCAGGCATGTTTTTAATAAGTTCAGCGCCTGTCGAAAGAGAGTTGCTTTTGACAGGTGCAACCAAGGCAAATCTCGGATCGGGGCAAAATCCACCATTTTTGAGTAATTAGAAAAAAATTAAAACAAAGAAAATATTTATAAAATTTTGGAAAAACTACCGGATTTAAAATTTGCGTTGGATTATACAAATCTTTTGTCGGTTAACTATGTTTTTTAACAGTGTAATTCCTACGTAGCTGAAAATTTGCTGAAAATGCTGAAAATTATCCTCACAACTCTGGTATATATCGGCGGATTGTTGATTTTTTCGTTTCATTTTGTTCAATTCAAATTTACTTTTTCGTAAAAATACCGAAATCGACACTTCTCTTCGCTTGTAAGACTGATTAAGATTAAGTAAAATGTTATTTCCGCAGAGTCTGATATTTTTAAAATCATATACTACTAGGTTTTTAAAATATGGCATCGGTAGAAAATAAAAAATGTAAAAATTTGATATTTTATCTTCGTTCGCGCACATAAGTATATCTGCTGTTATTGTATGTATTTGTGCTGTTCGGATCAACGTTTCCTTGATGACCGTAGGCTTGCTTTGCGCACAAAATGATGCTAAAATAATGTTCTTTAATTTCAACTTTCATAAGTTATTTCAGGAAGCATCAAATAAAGTAGCAATTTAACAAAAACCGAAGTAATCAAGATTTTCACTTGATTTAATCTCAGTTGTGCTAAAACCGAACCAACCCATGAAAGTAACTAAAGCTGTTGATTTGTTTTTATTAGGTTAATTTGTTGATTTTCAATATTCACGCGAATCAATAACATCGTGAAAAACAACATTACCACCAAACAGTTATCGGGAAAAAAATAAAGTAGCATAGCAGACAATTCTATTCCACAACGTTTGCTGACAATATTACAAAAGTGAAACTTTTTTTTATAATTCAAACTTTTTAATAATTTAAATTAAATTCAAAATATAAGGAAATCCGGCTAGTAAAATGCCTACTTTAAATTTCAAAAATGTATAGTATAACATGAGGTTAGCTGAACACAAAAAATATATTTTATATTAGAATATAACATAATAAAATATTTATAATTAAGGATGGATTCATAAAAGCATCAAGATCTTTATCGTTAAAAGCTGTTAAGAATATTGAAAGAACATTTTGCTTTATTTATTTCATGAGCTTTACTTCGTCTTTATAAGAAAAATCCTTGAATTCGTTTTAATTTGGTAAAATTGTATTGTGTGCTTGCAATTGTGGTTGTAAATTAATTTGAAAAACACGAACGCGTACACGCTTTTTGGTTCAAAAAATAATAAAATAAATTCGGTATAAGAAAATACCGTTAGTAAAAAATCTACAGAAAAATAATGCGTTGTACTGTAAAATAATATAATAAAATGTAATGGCTACATAAAAACAATCCTAATAGAGTGACCAATGCACGAAAGGCTTTTCATATAAAAGAGGTATAAACTCGACAGAATTAAGCTATAAAACGTATAAGTTTAGTGTATATGTAATGTTATTACACCCACAAAATACATTTTGAAATGAAACTTAAAAGATTCGATTAAAGAAGTAGCTGTAAATAACATGAGTAAACAGAGAATGAAAGGATTTAAGTTTATCGCCGTTAAAAAAATAAGTTGCTCGTAAATTTTGCCAAAAACACGAGTGTTCTAAGCCCTTTTATACATAAAAATTGTTTAAACGCCCAAATTATGAGATATAAAGTAAATTAATTTTAATAAATTATAATTTCAAGGTGCGAATCGACTAAACATCCCTTTTTGTTCTACCCTCCGCTACAAGGAGACCACTAAAGTGACCGTCGATAAAGATTGTCCCTTTCGTTATTAACTTAAGAATGATGACACAATAAAAATTTGTTATTGATGTTGATTATCTTCCTGACGATACCGCGTTCATTTTAAATCAGTTTAATCGCCCTTTCCCTACTAAAACTTGCCTAAGGGCCGGTATATCAATACACCACACTATTGTCTATTATTAGCTACTGTTAAAATGATAACCACACAAAAAGAGAAAATAAAATTTAGTTAGGTAATCCATTGTGGGTAAGTTTGAAATGTAGGAACGCTAATCTGATGACAGTTACGAAATAAAAGGAATACGTGAAATTAAAATGTAGGAGTAAGAAGTTATAACATTAATAAAATTGTAAACTTTATGAACGGATCATGAGCTTATGCATCTGACAGTGAATTTTCATAACATATTTTAACATGATTTGTGTTGAAGTTAGCAAACTCGTAATCCTATCAAATTTAATATTAGTTTGATTATTCTAGAAATTGTTCATAATTTAAAACTGTTTTTAATTAACGTGCCAAAAAATGGATGGTTATTGCAGTTTTTTCGCCGACACTAAATTTACCGAAGCAAATAGTGCTGGAAACAACACCCCCCAGAGAGAAATTTAAATTAATTTTCCCAGTAAGATAAAGTTAAATATTTTTCTGTAATTAAACTAAAGACAATTACAAAGGGAATGTACATAATATTAGAATAAAAAGATGGTGAGGACATTTTAGTGTTGTCCGCAGGTCATAGTCGTCTGAAGCACTCGAGATTCAAAGCAATTAAGGATGATTGTGCTACAAGTTGCGGTTTGAACTAAATTACTACATTGAGCGAGCACTAACTAAATTATGATATCACACTCCTTCTACCGAATTACTTTTCAATCACGTCAGCGACCGCACATTCGTCTATGTCAAACTTAATGAGATTATATGTACACAGACAGAGAAGCCCAGATATTCCATAAAATTATTTATAATAAAAAGCGCTAATTACTTCAATCCCCTTTTCGTTTGTGGACTGCGTTGGTGAGAACCATGCGTTTTTATTGTGTTATTATTCTTACGTGCTCTGCATACTAATTTTTGCGCTGCCTATAGTATCTTGCGTAAAACTTTTTAAAAAAACTTTCAAAATATTAAAACTGCAAAATAATAGGTCATTAACGAAGAAAAGAACGAAAATGTTCTGACAAAAATTTTAATTTTTTAATCTTAAGTAATATAATAATCTTTACTTGCTGAATACTCAAAGAAAATTAAGTATAATATCTACTTACATAATAATAAAAATAATAATAATAATAACAACAATAATAATAACAGAAGGAAATTGTTAAGACATTTTGATCCTTTGAAATTAATTGTTTCTTATATTATTTATTTATATTTATTATTTTTATAAATTAATTTTTTTATACTTGACCGATTATTTCATTGGAACCTTCAATTAATATTCTTTATAATTCTTACAGCGAATAAAAGTAAATTAAAATAAAGGAATTCTCCTATATTTCTCTATAATATATTTAATTACCCCCATGGATTTTGGCTGGACGTTAATCCCCTTGTTTGTTAGGTAGTATTCTACGGCTGTTCCCTTTCAAAGTAGGAAAAAAACAATTAATATTCTGAAGGAGAACAATTTTAGCTGTCTTATGAGGTGAGGATGAATAAAATCGGCCCAACAGTTCGACTGTTCAACTGTCAAAATCGACTTTTTGATGAAAATTTTACAAGTTTACCTTCATGTTAGCTTTAAAAAGCAATTCAATTGCCGGTACGTGTGCGTTTCCTGGGTCATAGCAACCGAATTTAGATGGGGAGGCAGTCACACCGATAGAAATAATGGAGGCAATAAAACGCACCAAGACACGAAACGACACGAAAAAACGCAATCATGGCCATAGCTGCAATAGCAAACGCGATCATCCGCCAAAGCCACTTCCTATCAAAGTGGAAAGAAGCAGATGTGATAGTCATCCATAAGCCCGGTAAGCCAAAAGACCTCCCACAAAGCTAAATAGCTTGCTGCCTACTATTGAGAAAATAGTGGACAGAATCATCCTAAACCGACTGAACAAATCCTTGGAAGAGGCCGAAACCATCCAAATGAACAGTTTGGCTTCAGACCCGGCCATTCAACAACACAGTAAATTCTAAGATTGGTCGAAGTCATCACTCTTGCTGTGAACAAAAGGGAGTTCACTTGTGCCGCCTTTCTCGACGTGTCAAAAGCATTCAGGCTCCTCTTTAAACTAATCCAGGCCGAAATCCCGACAAGATTGGTGAAACTCATTGCATCTTATCTACAAGATAGAACATTCAAAATTAAACTGCAAGACATCCGATCCACACCAAGGCGCATCACAGCAGGAGTTCCACAAGGGTCGATTTTGTCCCCAACCCTGTTCAACGTATACGTGAGCGACCTTCCCAAACCAACAGCCAATGGATCCTACCTGTAACTATATACGGACGACATTGCTATTGTCACTATCTCCATGAACTTAAGCAAGGCCACCGAGGAAGCCCAGGAACCTCTGGACGACTTGGAAGATTGGTTCAGCAAGTGGAGACTAGAGGTAAATTCAGAGAAGAGCGCTGCCATGATTTTCCGTAAACGCAACGCAAAAGGCCACACTCCACTCGACCTGGATATGTTTGGCAAGCAGATCCCATGGATCCAGAAAGCTCACTTGGTCACAGCACATTTCCAAACTGCAAAACAACGCCAAAGGGCTTATGGCCACCATCGCATCGTTAATCAGCAGCCGAAGCAAGTTGTCACCGGCGATCAAGCTACGATTATACAAATCCATCATCAGGTCAACCCTAACCTATGCTGCCCCGACTTGGGCCTACTCAAGTACCAAACATATCCAAAAACTCCAGGTAATACAGAACACTTGCCTCAGAAGAGCCCTCTCAGCACCGTGGTTTCTACATTATCGAGTGCATTTGCTATCCGAAGATTGCATAATTATTCACACGCCCTTTGGGGCGGCTCCGGACGGATTTCACTGCCCCTAACATTGGCAATTCTCGGATCCCAGCATTCGAATGTCGTCATTTTCAAGTCCTATTGCGCCCCAGAGGATTTTTTTAATGAGTTTAGCGCCTGTCAAAATGGCTCGGAGCGCTGGAAGCGAAGCGAGAGTTGACGGCGAGTCGGTTTTGACAACCGCAACCACGGCAAATCTCGGATCCAGGATTATTGTTAATTTTGGAAAAACTACTGGACCATTGGCAAATTTTATTATTTATATCCACTATATAGACCATTACCTACCACCCAGTGCAAAAATTTTGCGCAAATTGTGCTTTAAGAGTCTTCTTCCCGATTTATCATTAAAGCCACTTTTTAGTTAGAAAAAAGCACTTTTTTTTTAAATAATGAGGCAACTGTGGGCATTGACCATCAAAAGCAATTCTTAGTAATCAAATATGAAAAATCTAGAACACAACCACTACATACATCGATGTATATCGTAGAAATTAATGATGTTAACAGGGTTACCAAAACGGAAAACAATAAGAATATCAATAAATCGATAGAATAAATAAAAAAATGTGTCCCCGATATTACATTATGTTATTTGGTAAAGAAGCGATAGTATCGCATCCACTTTATAGAATTGAAACAATTTCCTATATTCGTAATAAGGGCCATAAAATACGTCTGATAATTTATGTGTACCATTAAATTAAAGTTTTAATTATAAGTAGGTCCATATTTATTCCAACAACAATCTGTCAGAGTTAGATACAAACAATTAAGATTTAATTGTAATTAAGTTGTTTTAGTGTGAAGGAAGCAACTATTTATTTAAGATCGAGAATGAACGCACCTGTGCCGGTAGCGCTTCCATATTACGGAAATATTAATTAAGACATTTTTAAAGCCATAAAACATGCGTCGTTTTACAGTTACAATTTGAAATTGTATTCGACAAATCAGACAGAGGAAAATAAAAATTAACAGAAACGTGATAAAAAAACCTTGTTATTTAAATTTCTTTTCACGACGTGACGAGTTTTATTTTGGAAAATGTTTCTGAAAACTCAAAGCACGTTTTTGATTAGCATCATTACACGTCTAATTTTTTCCTTCAATTTTGCTTTGAGTGGCTGCTTAATTGGTTTTATAAGTCCTTTACAGTTAAGAATATTTAAAACGTCATTCATGCACCTACTACGAAGATCGTTATTTTCATTTTGAATGGCAAGGGAAACTCAATTTCTGTCACGTATAGGTGACGGAAACCGCACACTTTAAATTGTAAACAAGGTATATACGGGTGCACAATCTGCTGTAATCATAATAACATCAGGGATAATCAAATCTGCTCGTCTACCACCTACGAGCTCGGCATGGTGTATTAGTCTGAAATGTTTCATTCGGGGAAAGGGTGAAATAACCCCCTGGCAAAACAATCCTTTGCGCCGCGGTGGCCAGATTTTGTAATTACTCTAATATGATACAAGGAAACTATTTTGGGGAAGGGTTAATGCTGCCAGCTTGTTACAACTTAAATTCTCTCTTCATAGTTGTGGGTGGTAAATGCTAAGAAATAAAGATCGTCCAACTGAAATAGTAATGCATTTCGCTGGCACAAAAATCGATAAACTTGAAATCGAATAAAAACTCAAACCAATAATTTAAACTTTTTGCTTTTAGTCACAATCCTTGACAACGACGTCAAGAAAGTTGGAAAAACACTAATTTATTTTAGTAGTATTCCATTTTATTCTATTTCTTTCATAATAAGTCGAAAAATAGATGGAAAAGCTCAACTTTTTAACTAATAAAGTTATAGAAACTTGTCAAGATTTTCATTTTTCATAATACTTCAGGTACTATTGAGAACGAAAGAAATTTTTTATATATAGTCAGTCACCAACATAAATAATTTTAAAAGAATTCTGCAAAAAACTTAATTGAAGCAAAAATTCTCGAGCTTGTAATTCAAAAAATTCGCTGCTCTCGCTAGAGTTTGCCATCTTTTAACCTAGACGAATGAATTTTAAGTAAGGAAAACGACTGGCTATGCAATGAAAACTGTTTTCATTAGACCTTTGCTACAACATTACCCTTTATGATTACGATAAACATTACCTACATACATGGAAATAATCAAATAATAATGTACCAACCACGCTAGCTCTATTCGCGGTGTTTGTCGATTTTGATTTAAAATTAAGAAAAAAACTACGACAGGTTTTTATAATAGTGCACCACGAAAGCCATTTAAATTGATAGTTAAATTTGATAAATAACCAATTTACCAAGCACCATTTTTATACAACAAAATGCCAAAAAAAAAATTACTACAAAATGTAACAAAATTTAAAAACGCAATATTTTACAATAAACCGGAGATAACTCAAACTCCCGGTAACATTTTTAATTTCCGACAACGGAACTTGCATAGACTTTTATTGAAATACTTAAATTGTTTATTCTTTTATTAAAAATGCAATTCGTTCTTAATTAAAACACCAACTCGAATAAAATATAAATATGGGCCAATAAGATTAACCGATCCATTTATCTTTAAGTGTTTGTTTGGCAATAATGGTAATTGATGCAAAAGCAATGGAGAATGGGAGGTCGGAAAATGGAAAATATTTACTCAAAACAAAAGCATAAAAATCCTATAAACATTTCTCACGTCAATTATGCAAATTAATTTGAGTCTCTTTCTAACAAATAATCGGCGATCAAATTAAACAGCAAATCCTAATAAAGTAGAATCCTGAGAGAATATGGCGATTAAAACGCATGCGGCACAATTCAAAAATAACATGTAGCATTCACACACACATTACAACCTAATCCAATTTACAAACCACAATCAACAGTAATCCTTTTTGCGAATCTCGACAATTGCACTGGACAAAGGAAAACCCGCTCAACTACACCCCTCACAAAACGTAGCCTTACAAATGAGAAACTAACCGAACCGAAAGGGAATTATGAATAGTTTTAGCTTTTAGATAACAAATAAGTTGTAGAATTAAAGTTTTATCTAAACATTTAAATAGCCAATTAGTAAGCTCGCCCGTAGGAAAGAAAAAATTACGAACATCGAACGAATTTGTTAAACGTGGATTATCGATTTTCTTTGCACTAGAAAAATAGGATTACGTTCTCTTAATATCACATTGAGGAAGAAATACCCTACAACACGACATTTTTAATCCACCTTCCTTAACTAAGACTAAAGGGACCATTAAACCTTTTAAATAAGTGTAAGAGAGAAAATAAATTAAAAGGGAAACGGAGATATGAACTAAGAAATAGATGATGAAGACAGATTGAATCGGGACGGAGGGTGACTTAAAAATCACTTAGGAAAATAACAACGCAATTCGGATTGTTAGAAAAAAATAGAAAATGATTCGGTTCAAAATTATCAAAGAAAATATTCCTTTTATAAGATTTTTTATAAGATAACAAAATACTTGAGGAAAAAATTACATAACAAAAACTGCTATAATATAAAGAAAATAGTAGGAGCTTTTCAAGCACAACTGAAAACAAAATGCTATACAAAATCAAAAACAAACGATGTGCAATAAAGTAGCCCCGAGAAACTTTATGTCCTAAAAAAGTAGACAAAAGATTTTTATCTAGTTCGTTCTTTGACTTCATTTCATTTGTTTTTTTATTACTTCATATTAGCACAACTAAATATTTTTTTTAAAATAACATTATCGTTTTTGTCAGTTGTTTTCTTTTCGAATGACTTCTAATCATTGTAACTACAATTAAAATCGCTATCCTGACGAAAACGGTGTTAGGGTTCCAAAACTGTACCTTGAGTGTACTGAGAGTGATAAAGCATCGCCCCGTCATACCGTCATAACTTATGTGATTAGGACCCTGGATATATTCGCCGATCGAGGATTGTATTCTATCGTTTACCAATATAGTAAAGGAAAATCTAATACTGCTTCCACACGGCGCTGAACATCATATTTGTATATATTTCAATTTTACCTGTATAAGTAATACACTTCAGAGGGTTTCTGACAAGTGCTCGTAAGTGCCTTCAAGTTCAGCAACGTAATAAAACTGACATATTTTCCGTCAACTGTCTACAACTGACGCGCATGTATATATTAACATTAACGAGATTCCAAAATAAGTAAATTCTGTTATATTTTACAATCGTAGATATAAGATCTACTGCTTTTAAAACTTTTACTTATTTTATTATAAAAAAAGTTAATTGATAATACATATTAATATACGGTGAAACCGATAAAAATCTCAACAAAAAATATATCCTGCTTAAATTTTAAGCTTTACTAATTCGAGCTTTACTGAGATAATTCGAATTTTATTGTTGAGTAATCGGTTCATTTTAAAATTTAAAAATTATATTGTAATATTTTATTTATTTAATACGATATGTATTTTCCCAACCCCATCAACTTTTCAAAATGACGGTTTAAAAAAAAATTTTAATTTAAACTTTAAAATTTCAATTTTAAATTGAATGCTATTGTAAATTTCAAACGCAACGATACACTTCACGCCCATGCGGCTTTTGCAGATGGTCAATTTATTGCGTTGCAAATGCGGTTCCTTCAATAAACTTTAAATAAATAATTTCCAAATCCTGACCGTTTTGCAAAGAACCTTCAATTCCAAGTCTTCCCTTTATCCAATTCCTATCTTAAAACAATTCTACTACTATGCAGATTAATCTTCAAAATCCAAACTCAAATTTATAATCCAAATTTTATCCAAACGATTCCATTTATTTAAACATATTAAATAAACAATTCACCATCAAAAATCACTTTTATATTCACAAAGTTGGAGCAAAATTCAAAATTTTAACATAAAATATGTGCCATTTTTTGTTAAGTATTTGCCTTCAAAATTCATAAAACAACTGAATTTGGAAAAATACACGACAATATATTTATACATAAATAATACTTATTTAGTGGCGCCAAATTTACCCACGGCAAAACAGGGTACTATTGCCATTAAATTATTAATGTCTTTATCGTATCTGAATTACTAATATTCAATTTAATGACCAGTTGATCTAAATTAAGCAAGGGTTTTTTTATGATAAGAATATTTAAAAGTAGATGGTCTAGCCCAGCAGTCGATAACCTGTTAGACCTGGCAGACCACTAAACTCACACTTTTGAAGCCTAAGAACTACTGATATAAATTCATCGCTCATAATTCAGACGGATTATATAGATTTAGTTTAGAAGTCCATGAGATTATTTGGCTCAAGGTAAATTCAGAGCAATCGTAAGTCATCTTAGAATTTTGGAAATCGTACAAAATTTAAAGAATTTCAGCGAAATGGAAATCTAGTAAACAACAAAAATTTATATTCCGATTTTCCCTCTATCTTCACACACTAAAGAGTATTCAACACAATCAACGAAACACTGGAAGGTATTCCATACCTCCCAGAACTCTCGGGCGTGCTACCGCGTGCCATATAAATAATAGATATTATATTAATTAGAGAGTGAAAGATTCCCAAATTTTATAAAACCTAGCAGTCTGGGAGGTATAAAATTAAAATACCTCTCAGTATCGCAGTAATAAATTGTGTTTAAAAAAACTCTCATCATGCAAAATAACCGGCTATTTTTATTATAATGGACCGTTCGTCAATTACGTAAGGGTTTGGGGGGAGGGAAGCTGTCAAAAATCTTACAGTCCCTTATGCGGGGGAGGGGGGGGAAGGTGTCCGTCGTATACGTAAGTTTCTTAAAATATTTTTTTTAAATTGAATTTAATAATTAAGAAAATCCTGTCAGTTATGCTGGTGATATACTCTGCTATCAGCATATACAATCCATAACGAAATCACTACCTCCCACGTGGAGCACAACTGACCCTAAATTGAATTACAAATTGTAGAATTAAGACTCACGGGATATTGGATCGCTATAATAAAACAACTGGACTGTCGGTCGACGTTTCGGCTTTATTTACTAATATCCATCCTCGGGACTACAAGAGGAGACAACAATATCTCATTGGATGAGATATTGACTCTAATCGAATTACAAATTTTTTAATAAAAATTTAATACCGCAATCTTACGACGTAGATACCCTTACGTGGGGGAGGGGTCAAAAATTACAAAAATCGTCCTTTTGTAATTAATTGCTTCTTATAAAATTTACACCAGAACAAGCAAGGACATCAGGATCAAAAGAAGTTTATATTGAATTTTTAACGTTTTTTTTTTATTAAATAAAGTAGAATTAGAAAAGAAAAAAGAAAAAGTTATAATTTTCTATATATTTTTCGTTATAAAAATTAATATTAAAATATATTTAGTTTATCTATTACCCCCCTCCCCCACCTGCCGTTAAACAAAAGTCTGTTGTTCGAAGGAATTTTTATGTTATAAGTAATTTCATCAAAACGATGTAATTTTTAAGGAATTTTGTCGATTTTTTTGCACTTTTATCTTTTGTGATCTGTCAGTGATTGTTTTATAACAAGCAGAACAACTAAAATATTACATTTAAACCGCTTCTCGTCAGTACGAGCTAAACTAATTCAATTATTTGTAAATATAGTGGATTTTAGTTGTTCAACTTATTATAAAACAATCACTATCGGACCACAAAAGCTAAAAATTCAAATATATTCGACAAAATTCTTTAAAAATTACATATTTTTAACGAAGCTAATCAGAACCTTAAAAACCTCCATGGCATTTTGGCATTTGATTTGACACGAACCTCCCAGACGGCCATTTTGGATTGGGGCCTGGAAATGACGTATTCCTTGGATTTTCTAATATTTCTCACTTCTCGTAAATCTATCAATACAAATTCGTCGGATTTCCAGGATCTCTTTGAATTTTCTCGAATTTCGTTAATTTCCTCGAATTTTGTCAGATTGCTCTTCACTTATAAACCAGATTTCCCCAGCGATTCTCTCCTCGAAACATGTTTGGAATCTTAATTTTGTTAAAACACTGATTAAAATTTACAAAAAGTGTTCATTTGGCTAGTGCTGGTCCTAAAGAGGCAATAAATGTCTAGGTAAATTTTATATTGCGATTTGTAATCGTAATTATCGTAAGAACAAAGATAATATCTGGACCTCCGTAAATTAACAAGTTTTATTTATTGATTGTAAGCTCAGGCAATATGACATGGTTGGATTCCACGTCGAGCTGTGGGGCCTATTATGTATACGCACCACTAATCCGTAAAGTAAATACTGCGGAATTGTAATTCATTAGTGTAGGTTTATCTCGAAATAAACTGTTTCATCAGGACAATAATAGTAATATTTAACTGCCTGGCCCTCCTATTACAGTAAACCGCAAACCACTACTGAGGTGTTACATGGCTCATGTCCCCATCACTAGAAATGAACAACGGATAGTAGATACTATTCATGGATTTTAACTATAGAGATGAACTTGAAGAAGGATTTAAATGGAAGAAACAAATTCTTAACAATTCCAATACAAAAAATACCTTGCTCGTTATGTTGGATTTATAATACAAAACTAAATAGTAGGTTACGTTAGGAATAATAGGAAACTTAAATTATATTAATAAATAAACCCCCGTTAGTGGTATATATTCTAAAGATGCCACAAAAGAAATTGACGTAATCTATACTTAATATAAACAAAAGATTTGAATGCTGCGTCTGCGAGATACCTCATTAAATAGGAAAATAAAATCAAACAAATTACCCAGTGTGTACAATAAAGGGTTCAAACTAATTATAAAACATTCCGCGTTTAATTAAAAATAGCTCCACTAAGAAAACACTAATGTTTTTTGCCAATTAACTTGGCACTTATTATTCCAGTGCGCTACCGCACAGCTGAGCTTGAGCACAATTCTAGATCTATTTTATAGAATAATGGAGGCTCCGGCACCTGTTCTTTAAGGTTGTGTATAAATTAGAAGCGATTGCCTGAATATACAATAGAGAGAAAATTACTCAATGAAATATTTTTTAAATTTTACACTCAATTAACAACCACACGCCACTAATTAGACATAAGGAACGAACGAGTGCACACCAAAATAAAATGTATTAATAAATAAAATAAATAATTCAGAGGTAGTTTAAAAAAATTACCAATACGAGTAAACTTTGAGTAAGGGACGAAACACAAAGGCAAAGCGGGCGAAGTACACCCAATCTATCCTAATTTAAATAAAATCCCTTGACTGTGGTGTTCTTTACGATCCACTTTATATCAATTACAATGTCGACACGTCGGTCTACATGTATCTCTTCGAATACACCCTCATTTATACTCTGTTATCCCACTTCCATGTCGTATAAAAAAATTAAACTCGTTTAAATTTGCGAGGTGCCAGATTACTTAAGTTGACTCGCATTTCCATGAACTCACTCAAACTAATTAATCATTAAAATTTAAAATTCGCCTTTTTAATTATTAACTTAGCGATCTCGCTTTACTTCCTAATAAATATTAGGTTGATTTAATGTGCAATCATTATTATTTTATACTACCAACCATTCAACAACTGAAAGTCATTCGTCAGTGTTGGTTTTTGTTGATTCATCAAACGATTTACCTTTTTAAATTACAGTTGCCCGTTCCCAACTAAATGGGGGCATAAAGGCCCCAAATCGTATCCATTTGTTCACAGGAATATACAAATCGATGACCAAAAACCCATCAATTTAAAAGAAAACTTTAAACCAGTAAAAACTGCCAGTGATGTAGTGAAAACGCCAATTCAAACTTCCGCTGCATACATAAAACTGATCAAAAATTGGGGTGAAAAGTGCAACAGCCTAAAAACATTGAAGAAAACCGAAAATAGAAAAACTGTTATCGATACATCCTCTCCACTAAACAAAGTTTGTCAACTCGGAAAAAACAGGGGAAATTCTAAAGCATGCACTGGAATTGTTGTGGCGTGGTTTTGACTCGAGTAAAACAAGGGAATCACTGCAACTTAGGGTAAACTATTTAAGGGGGGAACAACTACACCTAGTCGCATTTATTAATTAATTTGCATAACTTTGATATTAAGTTCGTGAGAAAGTAATGTCTAGCACAAAATTCACTTTCATTACATTCCCTACCTGTGAAGTTTATGTGTTAACTTTATTATTGCCTTAATAGTTACTTTGGTTATCCCTCGGAAATAGTTCTGGTTTTGGAAATGTGTTTTGGTAATCCGTATACGGCGTGATTATTACAACAAATGCGTTTCGCTTTATTGATAAAATTATTGCCACATTTTCTAATTTACACTGCGTTGCATAAACATTAAATTCAAAAACCTTACCCCCGTAATAAAAAGGCAAGTGGTTTTCCGAGTAAATTTTCCTCGAATGCGGGCATGGCGTTACACATTTGAATGAAAAAGTATATTAAATTATCTTGAAATTCAAAAATTGAACTGATGTTTTCATTTAATTCTCATAAATTTTAAACAAGGACAAAAGCAGCCCAAACATAAAGAAAAAATTTCATAAGACGTTTTAAATAATTCAAAACGTTTCCAACAAATAAGAAAATTTGAGTGTATTACATTATATGCGTAACAAAATATATACACAGCTTTCTCACAAATACATTAGCAAAAAATCAAAATTTAACTTGACGTAAGATATGAAATAAAATAAAATATTCAGCAACCACGACGTTTTCGCGATAACATAAGCTCCGCTTTCCGTTTATTGTTAAATATTAGACAATGAAAAATTTAACGAAAATACATTCAAAAATATAAAACTCATACCATTACAACTGCGGTTGAATCGGCTTTATTCCATAATCGTTTGGTTTTTTGTAAAATGAACTACTCACCTGGAAAAACAAAAATAAATATAAATAACTTTATACATAGAAGAAATACATCATGAATAGGTTGCTTAATGCTCACAAAATAAAATTTTAATAAAAATGGGAAATATAAGTTCTTATCATGCGATTTAAAATAAAATTTCATTTCGAGTTACTAGATGCTACAAATGAAAATTGTATACAGAAAGTACAATTTATTAATATATCTCGGCAGATTTTGCACAAGAAATCATTATTTACCTTAAATAATTTCTGCGATTATGTAGATAGGTAGTATATATCCGTTCAATATATCAACATAAAACTACATTTCGTTTAATCAACATTTATTAAAATTTTCCAGTCTCGCATGCACCAGTGCTTTAGTTTCAAAATTTAAAATTCTAGTCAATACGTTTCCCGGACATTTTTAGGATATTAAATTTTGAAAAAAGGATAATTAAAAAATATAATTAACGTTGTGAAAGGGATATGTTTCAAATTATACATGTTTATTATGTACCAAAAAAAGTAGAAACAAAACTCAATGAAAGTTATCATTTTCAAAACTAATTGGAAAAATTATCAAAATTACAGTCGAAAAAAGTTTTCCGGCAAATTTATAAATGTAATACCAAAATTTATCGTATGCTTAAACCCTTTTAGGGTCGAAAATGGAAATGCCGCAAAAAATTATTCTAAATATGTGCACAATGTGTCTTAGTTGAATTTATAGATACTGGATCCTCTCCTTGAAGTTCAATAATACAAAAAGAGAATTGAGAAAATCTAATCTCGGGAATCAACAAAGAAAAAGAAAAACTCTCAAACTAGTCGTATCGAGTATAAAATATAAAGTGAGTGAAAATTGATTGATTATGCAATCGATCAATCACAAGTACTTAAAATTTTGACATTTTTTTATATAATTAATTAATTTTTTTCTTTAAGAAAATAATTGCGCCATACAAATATTTCTGTAACTAAAAAATCCGTGGTAAGGATGTTATCCCTTATTACATCGATTAGATAAATATAAAATAAGTTCAGTGAACCTTACGCAACATAATTCGAGTTTTCTGGTCAGCATTTTTAGTAAAAACCTTTTCCTTTCCTGAGATACTCCTCAATTCGGCCAATCTAAGAAACTGAATTTTTCAAATAAAATTTAAAAACTTTTTTTGTTACAGCAATTTTCATAATTTTCCATGACTCGGAGGAAAACTTAATATTTCGATATTAAGTTAACCTTATGATTATTTGTTAGTAAACAAACAAGTAAATAAAATAAGATTTACAAAAGCAAATCCCAATAAAGCAGACTTTTCTGTCATATCGTTGTAAAAATAATCCGATAGAATATGAAATAAAACCAATAACCACGAGGAATGCTTTCAAACCTACATGAAACCAAGTCAAACCTCTCGACATAAAGGAGGAAGCAAAAAATAAACGTTATCAAGAGCAATATTATACGAAAAGAACTGCTCAGAATTCCTTTCATGTCCAGAAGAGAATCGATGAGGAGAAAAACCCATCTGTTTCCGCAAACCAGTGTTGCCAACCGGTGTAGTTTTTCACAGAGCTATCATACGTCATGATTGGCGGCGTTCGCTACTGTTAAAGATTATAGGTCGTAAGGTGGTGTGAGAAGCGAGTTTAAGGCAAGCACGCCCTATAATAACACTAAGTTTCCAGTGCTTTTTTATAAATTGTATATTCTTTATCATTTTTTAACATTCTTCCATTCAAAACAACTCGAGAGTTATGCTGCTTGTTCGACTTATTCTCCGGCCGTGCTACGCAAATTAACAAACTTTAAAATTTTCACCTTCCATCACAAAATGTATTTCTTCCCTAAGAAATAAAATACTCAAATGAGAATGATAAACCGAATTGATGATACCAAACGAAATAAGAACTTTTGTGAGGATAAGCGGAAGGGAAGGGGGGGGGGGGTTATGGAGAAACTTACTCCGGCTACATGAAATAATTTATAAAGAATGTTACGGTTGTTAAAAGTTGAAATTTTAAAAAGGAAGTTCGGCATGCAGCTGAAATTAAATGAACATGCATAGGTCGAGGGAAATCAATATTTTCAAAGTAAAAAATTTGCAATTATAAATTAATAAATAAATTCCTAAAATAGAGGGAATAAAATTCAAAATGGATATATATTTTTGCAGTTTCAAAGTGAAAGCGTTTGATGTAATTCGACAAAAATAAACATTATCATCTTCGTCACAAACCGATCACTGTAGGGAATTGAGCAAACTCACTTCTATGTCGAGATTTCAAAACTGTTTCCTGTAGGGCTAGTCGAGAAAGGCTGTGAGATCCCGTGGGTAAAGTCTTTTTCCTGATTATTTTGACCATGTCGACCAATGTTCAGCCCCCTAGAGGTCCAAGACGCATACCGGGATTTACTTTCATGTTCAATTTTCTCCACGTCCGAAACGTATAAAATTGTCTAAATAAAACAGAACCGACTGACTGTACGTGTAGACCACATAAAAAATAAAAATAACGCTCGTAATCCGAGAATAACGGGCCGAGATTTTTAACATTGCTTTTACACAGTTGTAAACTTCTTCGCACAAATTTAAGATGACTTTTATATCAATATTATTACGAGATTATGTTATGATGTACCTCTGCAATTTTTGGCTAAAAAAATTAATGAAAACCTACTTGTTGCAGCAGAAAAGTGTTATTATTTACAAGCTCCCTTTGTTATTTTATTGAAACATAAATAAGCTAGTAAAATTATAAAGCGGTTAGTTTCGGTTTGAAAACAAATTGCTCTGAGGCTAAAAGCTACTCTATATAACAATTTGCTGTATTTTGAGTTTTGATAGCCAACATGTTTGCATTCAATTTTCCTTCATATAAGCGTTTCCGCATAATTACTACTCTGCCACATTTTAATTAAAAGTTAACAAATATGCGCGTAAAAATATCGTTATTAATACATTTCACAATAACGCCCTTTTGTGGTAAATTAAAAACCCTTCAATAACAAATTATTGTGCTTTCGTTTTCTTTTATTCGTAAAATTGAATCGAAATGCGAAAAATATGATGAAGCTAGAAGTGCTAATCATAGATCAACAAACAAATCATGCCGGCCTGAATGATAATTTTATGAGCCCATAAATTTCAGCGAAGTTTTATAAAATTTGAAAAACTCAAATCTAAACTTATGCAGTAACTACGTAACAGATTTCCATTCGAAAGTGCTTTTTATATGCATTCGAAGTCAATAAATGCATTATTTTGTCTGCAAATCTGTGGAGGAAACCAAATTTCGAGTTGTTTTCGTCGCAAATTAAAAATTTCCCCGTAATAATTTATTACCTTCGAGTAATAAAATTTAAAATATAACCCTTGCAGTGTCGTTATATAATCTAAAATACGTTTTAAAAATACATAAAATAATAAAAATAGTTTTATCGATAAATAAGCCCCAGTTGCTTCCTCAATAGCCAAAGTTTTCCGTGTCATTTTAGACTTTTTCACGATTGCAAGATTAAGAATAATAATCCATTTTTCATCAAATATTTGATTGTATTTCGGTAATACAAAAAAGTACCGAAAGGTATGAATAATTACCACGAGCCATTTTCAATAGTACTCAATTTTATCGAAACGTTTTGTATGCATACTCATCAAATGTCAAGAGCAAATACTGTAAACTAAATTACCAATACAAGCCATACACTATTACTAATTAAATATTTAATTAATTAACGGTCGTAATTAGTATAATACACCGTTTCAGTTTACATCTCCAATAGGATCCATCCAATTTCACTAGGTAAACAATATTAACAATCCCAGTATATTTCCATAAAGAATATGTTAAAATTGATACCGTACAAAATCGTGTCCATCAAAAATTCATTTAAAATTAAATACACGGTTTAAAATAAGATATAGCTGAAAGTTATAATAAAAAATTACAAATCCCTTATTATATGAAAAGAAACATAAGGTACGGTGTGGATGGGAAAAAAGCAGCGATAAATGTCGCTTTGAATAAAAGAAATAACAAATATTGTCTGAATAGTGAAACAGGTATTATTTTATATGAATTGGTTTACGATATTCGGATATAGAGTTGTAAATTTGATATGGCTCATTCTTTACCATGTCTGTTCGCATTTGTCCTCCGTTAGGCTTGAAATCCTTTCTAAACATTATTTGTAATAGCAGAGCGCGCCTGCAGTGATGCCGCCCTAACAAATGATGCAATCTCGGCGTTGTTTTTCACCAGGACCCACGACAATAGTGGTGTTTTTTACTTCCTTCGGTTGGCACATCCGGCGTTTGCATAATACGGGGAATGAACGCCAACAGAGCGCTTCTATTGGGTAATGAAGTGCGATTGTTTTACATCTTTTGTTCCGGTGACGTGAGAACGTCGCCCTGCATTTGTTTTGTAGGTACGCAGCATTTGGCTGAATTTATTACAGCCCGACTGTTTGTTTTCTGTCTTGTTAAAAATCCTCACATAATGGATCCGTTTTCAACGATTTTATCGCAAATTTTCACAATTATTCAAAACCTACAATTTCATACCGAACTTAATACCAGATCATCAATCACCAAAATAAATTAAAAAAGTCGAAAATAAAATAAACCTTTCTCTCCTGCATCACAAATAATGACATCGATCGATTTAAACGAGAAAGCTTTGTAATAATTACAATCGTAGTCACCAACCTTCATCAGGAAAATAATGTCCTTTTTAATTAAATCTATTTCGATGATTATAATCTTTCCCTTGGATAGACGGCAAGTGTAAATATTATTTTCTTTTGGAAATAAAAAAACTCGAAAAACTATGGTACTATATAAGCTTTTAGCGATTAGGAATCAATTATGGGGATTTTAAAGTCAATTTTACAGTACCTAACGCGTTTACAAACAACGTGGGGTTAATACCACTTGTAATTAAAATAAACAAATTTTTTTCTGTTGTTTACCATTTTGGTTGAGTAGTAGTAATTTGATTCACGTTGTATATGTACCTATCCAAAAATACACTCTCATCTGCGATATTACATACTACCCACATTGTTTGTATGTTTTTCAATATCAGAGAAGCGAGGGCAGCAACTAATATAACAGTTTCCTTTTCATTTTGTACAGCAATTAATCTGAATCTTTACTGTTTGAAAGTTAATATTCCACAACAGCACTATCAGACCCTGCAGCATATTCCACAAAGATTATTTTGAAAGTTCGGTTCTGTTCTGTTATTTACTAAATTTTCAATATTTTTTTGTTTGTCACAGATTTTAAAATTCAAAATCTACCAGTTCCCGCAGTCTGAAGCAAAATAGCCGCCTTTCACATCAAACAGCAAATTACAGTAATTACTACGCAGTGTTTCTAATTAATTAACTTCGTTAATTTTTTAATTAGTGCAAACCTTTTTTTCATTAATATGTTTTATGAGAAACCTTAACCCCTTTCCCGCAAATAAAAGACGTAATATTTGTATTATAATAAATAATTAACACAGAACCACTTGAATTCAACTTGGTTTAATGAAATGAAGCACAACCTTAACAATAAATTATAGGGCCTCGCGTTGGACGCCATTCTTATTAATGTATTGTATATTCTCGTGTAAAGGATAGACTTTTACTCAACACATTAACCTAATTTATTTTAATAAACACTATTATATATTGACATTTTAAAAGAAATAGGTAAATTATTTTATCTAATTATGATAAGAAAGTATCACTTTATATGACCTTTTACGTTAGATAACGTTACACATTGTATAGCCAGTTGCGCAATATATTACTCAACTAGTTACGTAATGAAATTACATTACACAACCACGTATGTAAGGAAAATTTCAACTACCAGACGTTTTGTTTAAATAAAGAAAAGTACAGCGGCGTATTTAGGGGTGGGCAAGGGGAAAATTCCCCCCCCCCCCCAAGATGGCTCTGATTGTATCCCTGAAGTTCTCCGCGATAAAAATAATAAAAATATCTGATAATTGTTCGGTGAGACAGAATTATACTCCTTAGTTTTAAATTTAGCCTGTTGAATTCGGTTTTGCTGGAATATGTTGATGTTTGTTCAAAATCAGAATACAAATTATAAAATTTTTATCTTCGAGGGCATAAATAGGGCAAGTATTACCCCCAAAACATATTTTTTTAGAAAAATTGCAATATTTTTGGTTGGTCTGATTTTTTTTAGAATTTTATATTTTTAAAAATAAAATACGATGTTTCACGTAAGAGAAAGAAACAATCTGAAAGCTACAAAATTATCGAATTGACAGCAATTTTTCTTATGCTATACACCGAATTTTTGAGAATAACATTATTTATTTCGAAATCTTAAAATGCCGCTATCGGGCGTCGGGACATGATTGAAATGGATGATTTAAAATGGATCTCTACTGGAAAAACATTTTTTTCAACCACGGAATTAAATATCATAGATTTCAGGATAACTTCTTAAAATACATTTAAATGTACTCAGCTTAAATTATTGTGAAGATGATACATCTAGCAGCATCACGAACAAAGATCTGATATTAGACCCCAGCGTTTGGTAAACCAGGCATCGACTATCGTCGCAGTTGTTGAGTAAAATGAACAGAAATTAGAACTTATATCGTAAATGTAGCAAACAGTCTATGAAACATAAGTGGAACCCAGCCATATCCGAATATTGTAATTGAAGCGACTCTTGTTTGTAGCCTTTGATGGTGGCTTGGAATAATAATCCTTAACATCCAATGATGATCTGTTGTCGTCAAGGTTTTTTATGTCTGTGTTTTATAGCTATTCGTATAATAAAAACAATGTACTGTCTAAGTAGCAAAATAGCGCTTTTGCAGTAGAATTAACCTCAAACCAACACCCACATGCTTGATACCTACATTTTTGATGGAAAGCGCTTATCAAAGGCCAAGTTAAGGTAATATTAATATTATATTTTATTAATTAATTATACTAACAGCATAAACTTGATATCCAAGTTATAATTAAAAAAAAAAATATGTTACATTATTATACAACCAAACCCCACTGAATCATCCTGTAATTTTGCAAATTTATGTTACATTTACCGCATTGTCACTACTTATTCTTTTGCTCATTTTTACTCCCTCGTGTTATTTCGTTTTATTCCCAAATCTTCCTTTTTCTGTACCACTGGTAACTGATTTTGTCAGTATTTACTATTTTATTACTTCCCCTGTCTCTGAAGCCTTGTGATATTTATTTAATATTGTAAGGTGTGGCAATTCCGTTTTTAAAAAGAATTTTTCAAATAGAATTTCGCTACTTAAACCACAAAAACTGCAAAATAAAATAAGCTATCGCAAAAAACTTGACTTAGTTACTTCATCAAACTGCACCCTCACGCACTCATCGTAAAAGATAATCCCCGTCATCATCAACTCACCAAAACAGGATTAAACAAACGTTCACTGATGTGATGAGAATTATCTCTGTCACTCTTATTACCATCATCCATCGGATGAAGTTTGTTGTTTCTATATTCATAAATTTATGATGCAGGGACGCAAACTGCATAATTATCCTTCCGCTATTAATCACCTGAAAGCGGAGTGTAAATTTTATTCAAACGGCTTTAAGTTTCTCTGAAGAATGAGTAAAATCATTATTCATCAACAATTTTTTGCTAGGTTACCCAATCTCGATAGGTTCCCAAAATTACTTTTAAAATAGAGGGTGTTCCCTGTAAGTTTGGATTAAGGGTGCAAAATAAACAATAAATTTATACAAACATGGGATTTTCACATGCGGCACGACGTTTTATTGCATCTTGATAGATCACCACACATCCACTCGACTTAAGTTGGGTCGTGTGGATGGTATAATAAATGAAGATCTTTTTTAAGTTAATGGACCGTTTTAACTATTTAGCACACACTGTTAGAATATTAAGAAATTTGCTTTGAGTGCTAATTTAATTAAGGATATAAGCCGCAGTGTGGCCCATAAATTGGTTAGAGCAGAAAGTAAAATGCTCTGCTCCTGGGTAATAAAGTGTCGAAAACTACTTGTTCATGTAAATTTTTTACTTACTCTATACCCCTATGTCCATTTTCAAATTTAGAGATCCGCAGGCATTCTATATGGTCCATAAAATTTCAGCGCCACTTTTAATTGCATTCTTTAACATTATTATGAAGAGCCCGAACTGGTTTAAAAAGTGACTACAGCTCGCGAGCACAAAAGAAGTTGGTAAAATTCAAAACTATTTTCCGATATTCTGCAAAGCTAATGATGCGTACCTAGCTATTGCCAATCGATTAAGAAATTACGTCACGTTCCATTATAACTGACAGTTAATTTTACATTCTCGAAATTAAAATCCTCAACCTTTCTGACACCGCACGCCGTAAATAAAGTTTATAAATTTCATTAACTGCATTAAAAATAAAATACCTGCACATAATAGTTTCTTAAAATTATATCCGACAAAAGTTGGCATTTTGAACTGAAAGCAGTTTGTTTTCGGTCATCGTGGATGTAAAAAATGAGCTCGATTATTCCCAGTTGACATACTCCCTATTAATCAAAGTCCTTTTTTATAGGTATCGTGCACAAGGATTGCTGCAAAAATAAATAAATCTTCGTAATTAGATTTCCGCAATAATGTTTAATAAATTAAAATGAATACTGTTGATTAAAATAAATAAGTGAAGAATTAAATTGTATTCGTTGGGGCTATAAAAGAGAGCTAAATAAAAAAGCCGAATGAAATTAGAAAATATGTTTTACGATAAATAAAAGTTGGTTTTCCTTTTATTAGTGTTAACGAAAACATTAAAGAAATCAAGTGGATATAATCTTATTGATTTGCCAATGCGGCCTCTTTTGTTAAAGAATATAAAACACAATGCTACTTAGAAGCGCTTGGATTCTCAACTTTTTTTTGAAAAGTAAAGCGGATCAGGAATGATCTCAAAAAGAACGGGAGATTAAATGGTTACACAAAGCAACGGTAACCAAGTGGAACAAGTACACTCGCAGAAGGATTTTAATTCCTGCTGTCAGAAACATTTTTCAAATTTTTTTCTTCTTTGTTTTAACATCCGTCATCCTATTACGCATTCTAAAGCCAGACGAATTTTAAACTCTTCCTAATTTAAATAATTTTTGTAATTTGTTTCAATCTCGCGATGTATCGCAAAACTATCGGTTTTATGTAATCTAAGGGAAGTAGTGCAGAGAAAATGGAAAAACCGAGTTAGAAATGCGGAGAATAGGAAAAGGATATTAAGAAGCGAAGGGGAAATTTTAGTAGGCGTGTTTAGAATCTTAGATTACTGTGGAGACACTTATTCATCAAGAACTCGGCGCCAGAAGGAGGACCAAATCAGGATGAATCGGTAATTCTAATGGTCCTTAAGGACAACTTCTTGAATTGCTAACGCTTGCCGCAATCAACAGCATAGAAAATTTAGCGTTACAACGGTTTCGAGTTATTTATTACTGCATATGATGATTATGCAACGCACTTATTGAATTTTAAACAAAACTTGAAAATTGGAATAATAAATTTTCGCATTTTCCGAATATCGATTTGCCGTCAACGGTGGGGTGTGCTTTTCAAACTGTATATTACACGTCTCGTGATGGTTCTCTTTGATAATCCGAATTGAGCAATAAAAAATAAAATTGCCAATAAGTAACACTTAAAACAAATTGAAAAAAAAACAACACCGAAAGTTTGCATTTTTGAAATCTCAAAAACCTCCTGTTCACATCAAGACTGAAGTAATACATCAAACGTGCATAAATAATAGCAGAAATATTAAAGCCATCGATGCCTTGTTACCCTAGCCGAGAGAGCATTTGTGCTTCCGTTTATTTTTTGTTCAAGCAGCAATGCTTATAAAGAAATGACGATGATAAAGCGCAGCGCGTTTTGCTACTTTTGATTTATACATCGCAGTTAGCCGAGAAAAACTTCAAACATTTTCTTCATTCGTCTTTCTTGTGACTCAAATCGATTCCAGTTAAATACATAGAGCTTTTGTCGTCAACTAATAAAAGCGTCTATTACAAATTCGGATGTTGTGACATCGACCCGAAGTAGGCTCGATGTGATTAAGAAGGGCCGCAATGGACTACACCCCAATACCCCTTGGGGGTATGTGAGTGTGTCGATCCGCTAAAGCCCTCCAGCTACTCCCATGGATCACTAAACCTCTCGGAAAGGACTATCCTTCGGGGTTCTGACGTCATACAGTTTTACTAGTATTATAGCCATAAGCCAACGTCACATAAGCTTTTGCCTAAATACATTTTTAACAAAACACTTAAAATAATTACTAGCGGACAGTTGACCATAATTCAAATTTAACACAACACAAATCACTTTGCTTAACATAAAATCTATCTAATTCCTCGACTTTTTTGCTAGCACGGCGCCGTTTTCTTCATTGCGCATTGTTTTATTCTTTTCACTCAACCACTTCTTCGCTTTATTCGAATCCCCCAAAATGATCGATATTTAAATAAAAACATCTCTCGGATATCCGGACATTGCGGTTAAGCAGCAGACATTTTCGCAATTAAAAGTAAGCTCGTGTTTTAAATCCAGCAACAATGTGTTGGGCCAGAATCAAAATTAAAAATAAATTGTGTTAGACAAACACAAGTAAATAAATATTTTCGCGAGAATTTTCCTCTACTCACTGTAAATATAAATAAATAAAAAAGAGAAAGATGTATGTTGAACGAATGGTTTTGGTGTGAACACATCAGAACATCAAACAGCGCGTGGGATTTCCAATAAATGGCGCATTAAGTGGTATTTTCTATCTCCGCTTTCTGGATATAATCCCGTCAAGTTCCCCCATCACTTGGCAACACATATGATAAAGCCCGTACTGCTTTAGTTTGTTGGTTTCCAAATATTTACTAGCTTGCAAAAGTGGAAATTCTGGTGATTCTGCTTCTACAGAAAATTGCATAATCAAAATTTGATATAATCTACTCGAAAGTATACATCAACAGGCACCGTAAACACAAATTCTTTGATAATCTAACATTTTCCCTGTAGGGTAATTTGTAAAGAAGAAAAACCAACACGCCGGAATGCATTTTTATAAAACCTGCTCGATTTGTTCAATAAAATTCCTTAGTTAAGACTGGCTGGTGGTAAATATTATATAGCAGACTTGCTTTGAATTAAATATCAAAATGGGGTTGCAGTAAAGATTATGTCTCGTTTATCCCGTAAAGTCAAATATCTTTTTGGTTTTGCGTCCTAAAAAGAAAATTTACGTTTGATATTACACAAAACCCAATCTCTTTTCTCTTTTTCAACTCTCACATAAATTTCTTGTTATGCTTAAAATAAAATACAATACAACTTGTATAAGAAATTCAATTTATTGCCAATCTTAAATAACTTGGGTACTATAAAACATACTACTTCACAAATAAATGTAAAACATATTTTATTTATGGACGCTATTTCTTCATATTCCTGTAACGAATTAAATGTGGCATTCTTACGCACAATCGCGGATATGGCATGTGCGCAATATAAATTGCTTCAGCCCGACAGAGGAATAGAGCTACTTCTCTGTGTGATAGGTAGGTACTTAATATCCTTTGCTGTTCGATATAATTCTATTTAAGTTTTTTATTGGAGCTGTTAAGCCTCATCCGTTAGCAAAAATTAAGATATTTAATAAAATACATACAGCGAAGCTTTCAAAAAAGCTCGACCTTTACGAATTCGAAATATCAGCTAGCTATTCAGCTGTCAGGAATAAATGGAAGTAAAGCTGGATGTATTTAAATTTATAAAAACAAAATTGAAGTTTGGAGTTTCAATTGCGATAAAATTGATATTTGAAATATAATAGTAAACTATGGATAAATGAACTATTTCCGCTTAAGCCAATATACAATGACTTTCTCATCCGATCGAGATTGAAGACGTGATTCGTACAAAGGGAGTTTATATAAACACATTTGTAAATAAACTCGTGTACACATAATCGAATTTACGAGGACAAACTCGATGATAAGCATGCCTGGAGGATTTCCAAGACATTATCTGCAGCCCTGTGTATCGGTAACTGGATCATCGCGTTAGCACGTACCGCTTCTATAATCATAATGCTAAGATACGACTTGACTACTGTGAGGATTTGGCTAATTCCCGACTACCGGCATTATAATGACTCCATTCTAGACCTGTATTTGCGAAAATATTATCGTTATATCCACTAAGTGGATTTTCATCTATCAATAGGTTAATTTGAAAGGTTTTAACGTCTCAGGTTGCTGAATTTTTCCCATCGATCAAAAATGTTCTAGCGACTTTTTATCAGATGGAGATTTTTTAATTTTGAAAAGTTAACAGATAAGTACAATTTTGCAATTTCAAAAGCAAAGAGGGATGGTATTCTCACCACATAATATAAAACGTGTTCGGATTTTCAAGCAGTATTTACCTGTAGTTCGCGAGTAGGAATGTTAAGATTGCCGCAAGTTTGTTATTATGACATAATTCAGAAATACCTGACTCAAGGAATTTCCATAATAAAAGAGGCATTCCAACTGGAAATGCTTTCACAACTTCTGATAGACGTTAAACAAAATTTTACGATGCAAAATCTTCCAAGTCAAAACTTGATATTAGAGAAGCAAGTTTATCTTAGTAGCAATTAATTTGAAATTTGCTTTTCAATTATGACTATTACAGGTGCTGGAAAATTCTTTGCCTTCCGAACGAAATGGGTAAGGGATAAAAAATTCCCTTTGTTGTTTAACGTTATTTTATTACTTTAATATACAATGTTAAAAATTTTATGTTACCCAGCACACGACTTTGATCATTTATAAGTAGTCAGCTTTTAGCCGAAGTATTTTATGATTCATTTTTCATTTTCCTACCCTAAAAAACAAACCAGCTACCAGTTATTTATTACAAAACAAATAATATATTTCTACAACAAACTACTTCAATAACTTAATAAGAAATGTGGCGATAAATGTAATTTTTAATATGAATTTCAACTGTAAATGAAAATACCTACTTAGGAATTCTACTAAAAATACAATTTTTAAGTAATTTATTTACCTCTTTGAAATAAGATAGGATTGGAGTTAGTAAAATACTGCAGGTAATATGAAATGTGATGCAATGATTAAGCCTCTCACATTCAAACTTCAATCTCGACAGGGTAATTTTTGACTTAACACTGCTGTATTTTTTACATATTTTTGTTTAAATGTTCAAAACGGAGGTGTTTTCCTCAGATTAAAGAAATAATCAGTATTAAAGTTTCCATTTTTCATGTTCGAAGTGGGTGGGACGTAGGACTTAATTTAATTCTCTTGACAATCCGTGCAATTTACACGTCTGCTTCAATCCCACTTTTTAAATAAAAAGAACCTCCATCAAACCCGAAATGGCCGTCTGCAGAACCCTCGACGACTTGGAAAATGGTACCGCACTTGGCGCATCGAAGTCAACTCGGACAAGAGCGCGGATATTATGTTTACAAACCGCAGCGCCGACTGGAGAAAATGGCCCTGCAAGATTGGACATTTTTGGGAAGGTAATCCCATGGAAGAAGATCATCCTACGCCGCACGGCCATAGGCCTACCCTCAATCCAATAGACTGAAGACCTTCCAGACACCCTAAAACATCTGCCTGCGTATGGCAATGAACGTACCCTGGTACATCACCAACCGACACCAAACTGAAACTCCTGACGGACCTAAACCGCAAGGCAGCTGAGAAGCTGTGCGACAGATGTGCCGGCGTTGACAACCCCCTAGTCAACCGACTTGGACAGTACAACCCCGACGCTACGCTACGCTTAAAAACGAAAGTTCAGAGTTAGGCTAAAAGGCGCCCACTCAACCGAGAGGCCTATAGATGCAGGAGTTCCCCAGGCATCCATCTTGTCCTCTACCCTTTATATTTTCTATGCACATGACATCCCAATTCCACTGCTCACTCCTCCCACGACTTCTCATGTTCGAGAAAATTCAAGCGGATAAGTGCAAAACTACAAACAGCTCTAGATGAATTAGAAACTTATCTACTTCCCCAGATCTACCGCGAATAGGTCTCAAACAAAATTTCCACACAAAAAGTTAAAGATGTTTGGTGCTGAGATCTCCTGAAACGATACCTCCAAATACGTGGAGGTAACTCAGGACAGGGATGGTGGATGCCCCATATTTATCAAATCACCGGGAAAGCAATGGCAGCGTTGAGCATCTGTTTAACCGAGACAGCTAAGAAAGTATCAAAAACCAACGTTAGACCTATTCTAATATACGCATCACCAGCCTGGGGTTTCACGACTGCCAATCAAATCAAGAAACTCCCAGGAGGTGCAATGCATCGCGAAACAAAAGGCTATAGGAGGACTCCGAACTGGAACCCTTGGAGAGTTTGGAGGCCTCTGAAAACCCGTTGATACGAAGGCTCGGTAATTACCAGCTTGAGAACTACCCAAGGTATAAGAGGCCCAAGGCAATCTTACAGCCCTCCCCCCTACAATGAACTAGCCTCTAATGTATTTGTTCTTCAGTTCACTGTCCAAAGTTACACCAGATAAACAAATCGACACCAAGAAGACGGCGAAAGCCGTTCTCAGGAATTGATTTTCGTAAATTTTTATTCATATAATCTCCTCTGCGGGTTAAGCCATGTTGGTCGAATCATAGCTGCCCTGGGTGGGGTCACCCAGACCGAGCTTGCCCGAAAGCGCTCACTTTTTCCTAATCTAAGCCAAATCCGCTTCGCCAGTTTTCCCAAGGTCACAATCAAATCTGACAAAAACTCAAAAGTTCCAAGCTCGGCCGTCCCAGCTCGTGAAAACGAAATTCCAGGTCAGGTTAGAACTGAACGCCCAAAAAGAATTCGCGGCATACTAAGCAAGCCCTTGAGAATGTTTTTCTGAAAAAATACCTGGGCGGAGCACAGAAAATACTCCGAAACCCGGAGTATACGCCAAGCCGTGATATCCCGTCAAAGCTCATGAATAATACAGAAATTCGGTGTTTGAAGTGCGAATACCTTAGCATATTATTTTATTTTAAATTGGATTTCGTTAGTAACAACCGAATTTTACTTAAAAACATGAAGTCCTGCCCTTCGAGGCGGGATTTTTAACAGTGGCGGATTACCGTAAAATTTGACAAGCAATATGATTAGTGATTAAGTCTGCTGATTCAGTAGGTGAAAATTCAAGAGGTATGGAATAGTTTCCAGCGGACCCTTTACTTCTTAGTAAGCAAAACTTAGTAGTTATTCAGTTACGAGTATTACTAGAGAGTTTTCCATACCCCTCATACGCCCCACCGTTGAAAACTCAAAAGAAAAATATGAGAATGTAAGTGAAAATTTGAGAAAATAGTTGCCAAAAGCCAGAAAGCGACATAACCACGAGCGATAAGGGATAGAACCCCCCCCCCCCTGACTAGAAACAATTCATACATTTGTGGGGATTTTACTAAGTAAACTGGAAGTCTCTTTAACTCCTTCAAGTGTGAAATGAAATGTAAATCATATAAATTAAGCCTCCCTTAAACAAAGTATTGGTTACACTACTGAATGACCACCGGACAAAAGATAAAAAATGGAACGGGACAAATGGAACCCAAAAAATTATTACTTAGAGTTTAAGATCTCAGAAAAATATTAAACCGTAGCTGTTGCTTTTCAGTACAAGTGTAGGGAAGCATTGTCCTGCAATGTGGGGGAAGTGAAAATGGAACCCAGCACTATTTTACTCATGACTGTCTATATAAATGATATATTTACCTGGGCAGGTGTACGTAAAAAAACGAATTTAGTTTGTTTTCAGATTTTTCAACTTGTTTCAACTTCTTAGAACCCCCAGTATAAGTGGAACCCATCTATTTTTTGCTTACAATTCTTAAAAACGATCTATTACATTTTAAAATAATATTATTCCACTTACAAGAAGTACTTACCATTGGAACGGTTAATTTAATTTTTGTACTTCACACTCAAACACGAACTTCAATGTTGACATAAGTCACTTAAAGCGTAGCTAGCAATGTCACCTTGAGCAAACATGTTAATCTAGCAGTAGATCGGTAGAAATACAAATTAATTTTACATTTAATTTTTTTACCCTCTTGGTTGCACTTAACCCATGTTTTCACTTACTCCAGTGTACCTTCCACAAATCTATGCCGTACGCAAAGGCTGCTCTTTGTTTGTGTAATTTTATACATAAAAAAATACTCCCCCTTCTTCTTCTTGCCCCCCCCTCCCCCAGAAGAACTTGTGAAGACTTCAAGCAGGGATTAAGCACATGTTATGAAAATCAACGTCGAAGTAACATTTTGTTGTTGAAAATTCGTTGTATTTCATACAATTAGTATAGAATAGCAAATTTGAGCTTAGTGGGATACTGGGGATTCGATACTCCCTAGACACCCTGGTGGATACTGCTTCAATGTATAAATAATTATTCTGAAAGAGTGAAAGATTATTGTTTATTAATACGATTAATAATATCTAAACCTCTCTCTCTCTCTAACCGAATATGAAATAATACCCCCAAAACCCCAATATTGGAGAAAAACTCTCAGCATAGTAGATAACTGTCCACTTTACAGCATGAACTGAAGTAATGTAGTAACTAATGCTGATGCACTCAGTAGCATATAAATAATACTATTTCGGAGTGGCACTTTGGCAATATTAATAACTAAGAGATCGGGCAACCTGCCAGTCACCATGAACTTGATTCCTCTATCGAGGAAGTCCTCAAAAAGTCTCACCAACCGTCGGGTTTGCCGTTGTTGATTCAGACTTTAAAAAAAAAATTTTATTATTGCTCCCGAGCAAAAATGACAGATCTTTCATAACTAATTTTTTTTATATGTGCTATTCTTTCAATAATAAAACTCAAGTATTTTCTTGTAAAAATGTTAATATTTTTATGTAAATCATGTAATAACGTTATTGTAATCGTGCAGAAATAAGTTGAGATTTTGGGATCTCAAAAGCGGAAAATCATAATTTCCAAAAAACGTCTGTACTTACCTACTTATGTCTGTACTGTAATTTCTTGTAAAAAGTATTATAAAGTAATGTGGATGGCCACATGAGATTTTTTAAGTGCGGTAAACCGATAAAATTAAGAGTGGAAAATTGAAAGAAGAACAAAAGTCGTATTAATAAATTCTCAAGAACCGAAACCCACGGCTCAAACAGAAATTGAATTGGATTGTTTTTTTATCCCGTTTCTCACTATTCCCGTTGATTTAATCTTGAAGAATGGGGTCCAAAACACACCAAGAAATGATGTCTCCATAGGTTTGAATCCCATTCCACCTCCCTTTTCGGCGGGATTAAAATATTTCGTCGAGAGCGAAATCAGAAGTTTTAATTTCGTAAGATAGACATTGTATTTAGCAAACAATTACAAATAACAAATACATTAAAGCAATAAGTATTTAATTAACGATCAAAGCAGCGGTAGAATACCCCCGTTGTTTTGCTATTCAAAATAATTATAGTAAACAGGAATAATGTTTGTTCGTTCTTATTTTTCCCTTCGGTGAAGGTAAATTAATCAAGCGTATGTAAACTCAGAACGGAATAATATATAACAATAACCGTAATAAGCAATATGATCCTGAACAAATAATGACGTCCAGCATTTCGAAAACAAGGAGCTTAATTGAAATTTACACCTGAAGTTCATTAATGTTGCAGATTTTAATTTTTTAATATCGGAATCCAGAAGAGATTAAAATCGGTACACATCGTGTTTGATATATTTACATATTCGAAATTGGTTTAATTTAGAGTAGTGGACGATATTGAAAACGTCCAATTCAATGTTTGATGACTCTCAGAGTTCAATCGTGATTATCGTGTATTGCTCGACACCGAAACGGAACAAAAGATGTGAATGCAGTGTTCGCTTGGATTAGTGCCAATTTCAGATCTGGTTTACCAAACATTAGATGAAGAGAATAATGTATGTGCATGTTTGGTGGATACGGATATACAACAAACAACACACACTGAAATACGAAAACCGTCAGTTAGACCGATCCCTAACTCTGCATAATATCTGATTCACTGACAATTATAACAATCGTCTATATAAACTAAGCGATTCAGAATTAATTAGATTCAAACTTCCAAATGTGACATGTTGCACTTAATTATTACGCGATAGGTATTGATTTGTGCATAAAATCTCCTCTTAATGAACAGGCTTACAATTAGTTGGGCACTAAAAACTAGCGACACTTTCGACCAAATTTGACTGATTGAAAATGTAACGTCTTCTTGTCAAGAATTCACAAGATAGGCAGGCACCTAATTTTCATTTTAAACGCGTCGCCACCCTTCCTTGGATACTTGGCAAATTACAAAGTAGAAAAATCCGCAAATTTCTCGAAAGTTTTGTACTTAGCGTACTTTTTTTTATTAAATTACCAAAGCATTTTAAAAGGTTAGAAGAAGTAAATTTAAAAATAATAAAAAATCAATTCACTAACAAACAAAACAATTTCAGCATGAGTGGTTTAAATAGATGGGAAAACGTTAACAGATTGAAAAAACTCTTGATATCGTAACTAAGCGAAGTGGAAACGCGAATGAAAAGAAGATTAAGCGAAAAATATGATTTAAGTAGAAGCAGAACTTTCAATGAATTGCAGTTAAAGCGGACATAAAAGAGAAAATAAGTAGATGGAATTAAATTTTAATAAAGTAATCATATTACAAGTTTTAAAAAATAGCAATAGAAATTTAAGCCAATAAAAATGTGTACACAATTCATAAAATAAGCTCAAACTTCAAAATCTACTTATCTGAAAATAGCTTCAGCATATAAACATTTTATTAATCTTATTTCGTCCCATCTTTATTATACATTTCTACGTTATGCTTCTATATAACGTCTCAAGAATTCTTTATAAAGTTGGAAGTACCTACCTACTTATATAAATGAATTCTGGCGTTTTTTGAGTTGTAGAGAAATAAATAAAATATTTAGAAAAACAGGTACCTACATTACTCGTACGAAACGATACTGAAAATTGATCGGAAGAATTCGTGCAACTGAATTTTATATACTACACTTCCACACACTACTACATTAATGCAAATAGGAATTTTCGAGAGAGAAACCCAGGAGTTATAACCAACATTCACAGAGATTGCTGCTTTGATCACACACAGCATCTGTAAGTGACAAAGACGAACAAATATGGACGATCAAGTGACTCCTACGACTTCCTTAGGGAAATAACAGAATGCGTGACATTAGAACTCGTCGTACAACAAAAAAGAATAAAATCATTCATCGATTGCTCTTGCGAAAACGCGAATTCCCTAAATCAATGATACCCAACAGCCGCGGGATGAAAGTCGAGCTAAAGAATTTTACACTTTTAAAAACACCAAAATAATAAAATTAAATTAAAAATATTTCTCCATACACAGAAGACAGAAAAAGAAAAGATTCGTTAATTTAAAGCTTATTAGCGTATTTGTTAGAAAAATATTCAAATTCAAAACAAGTAAAAAGTACAGCATTTTTATAATTAAGGAATTAAAATATATCGATTGATTTTTAATTAGGGATCACAACAATTTAGTATTCATGGTGTTACAATTTCGCCTTTTAATAAAACTTCAATCAAAGTAAGTTTCGCAGCATAAATTACTTGAAATATTAAAAATATAATTTAAAATTTTAGGGTCTACATTTAAATTCACCAAACTTTCAGAATTTTTTAAACCTTCCAGAAATATTTTAAATTCGGAAATTACTGCAGAAAATCTTGCTTCTCGGAAAAGCTCTTTAATTATTTCGAAATTATTAGTCTGATGGCTGATAAAAAACAATAGATTTTATCAACATGAAAATTATGTTCAATTTCATGTACACTTAAAGAAGCTCGTGCAAGAAATTGTCACTTTGTACTGAACTTGTAGAGTTTATTTCAACAAATTTTGTATTCCAGTCGAATAACACAAAATATTGCACCATACTCTTATATATGATTGAAACAATTTTACAGCGGAATTGGTATCCATTGCAGTCTAGTGTTTGTGTTAATGCTAATTTGATTCCACATTTATGTGGATAAACCATTTTTTAACGCTTCAGCAAAAGAACATACACTTTGAACTTAAATGACGTGAGCTGAAAGTAAAATCCTCGCAAACCTAAAAGAGCAACATCAACAAATACAATTTCTATAAAAAGGAAAAGTTGAAAATAGTGGCCGAGTCTAGACTAAAAAACATAAATGAGATAAATTTTATTATTACCGACCACATAAAGGATCATCCAAGTCGTTAAATCTCGGATCTCAACTGTACAACATTTTCCATGCATATTTTCCCTTACTTTCCTTACACCCAGGAAGTCCTGGTAATATTATTTATTTGGAGGCCAGAACGAAGATTCCAAGAAAATAATTTTCTTCCCGATGCAAATAAAATAACAGCAATCGAACAAACAAAAAATAAGGTACACCCACTCCTCGACTCCAACGATGTCAGATCACTACAACGTCAGAACACAAAAGCATTTCGAAATAATATTTTTTATTAGCTGCTGAAAGCATAAGTAAATACTTTTAAACATATTATGTATTTGATATTATTAAATGGAATCAGCAGTATTTAAAATACATTTTGTAGCATTTTAAAAACAAACATTAAATATTATTTTGTATTTTAAATAAAAATTCTCAATTTTGTATTTTAAATGTATTTTGTAAAATACATTGTATTTTAAATACATAGTAGATAATATATTTTACAAACAAAACTTATTTAAATTTTAAAATACAAACACAAAATTAAATTTTTCATTTATTAAATTTTGAATTATAATTTTAATTTATTATTAAAATTATATAATATACCTTCAGTTTTTTTAACTCGTAATATATATTTTAATTAATATTTCTAAAATTATTCTTCAATTTAAATGCCTATGGGGGTGGGGCAATGCAGACTATTTCTCAGGTTCTCGTTAATCCATTCATGCGCGTCAGAAAGTATATTGCAAAATTATGGTAATTATTCAATCTAAAATTTTTATTTATTTTGGAGGTGTTATTTGTTATATATTTAATAAGACTCGATATTTTAATGTATATTTAATTTAGAACATGACACAACACTACTTAGATTTTTACATAAAATAATTAATCTAAACAATAAACATTACAGGGTTGATACAACATACACAACATTTCTCCCCCCTTAAAAAGGAAAGCGTTGAGGTTTTTTAATAATCCGTGTAGATCTTCGTAATGTCGGCTCCTCTACGGAATTTTCCTCTCCCACTACTTCCTTCTCAGGTACAATAATTTCCTCTGACTCGTTGGGCAATTCAATAGTATGTGTTGCGCAATCTTCTCGTATATCAAGATTTGCATCTACAAAATTATCCACTGGAACTTTTTTTAAGTGCTCAACATGGGTAAGTCTTTCGACATTTCCTTGTTTAACAATATATGTTACCGGACTAACTTGTTGTTTTATATTTCCACGAGACCATCTATCTTTCTCCCCTCTTAAATTTTTTACGTACACTTTTTCATCTTTGTCGTAGTTAGTATAATTTTCAATGTTCATCTTTTCGTTACTTCGTTCTAATCTGTTCATAATGCGATCTTTTATTTTTTGTTCTGGTTTCGGTTTCAATAAGCAAAGTCTTGTTTGTGGTCGGTGCTTTAACAAAATATCGGCTGGTGACATTTGCGTAACACTGTGTGGTAGATTTCTATAGTAAAATAAAAAGTTATCTAACTTGGTTTGAGGGTCAGATTTTTCTTTAAATTTCTCATCAAATATTTGCTTTAGTAAATTATTTTTAAATGTCTGAATAACTCTCTCGGTTATCCCATTTGATTGTGGGTGTATGGGCGGTGATTTGATTAAATTAATTCCATTTGAAGTACAAAATTTTAAAAGTTCTTCGGAACCAAACGGGGGACCATTATCTGAATGCATTTCTTCTGGTAACCCAAACACCGAAAATGACTTTCTTAAACATGCTATGACGTCTTTGGCTGTAGTTGTTTTTAAAATCCAAGCGTCTACCCATTTACTTCCGGCATCAATTAATAATAGAAAATTAACTCCATCTTTCTTTGCAAAATCTAGGTGTAATCTTTTCCATTTTCTCGTACACCATGTCCACGATGTTGATGGAACTCGATGGTTAGTAGTTGACATTAACTGACAGCATTCACAGTTTCTTGCTACTGCTTCTAAATCTTTATTAATATTATGCCAGTAGACATGTTGTCTGGCTAACATTTTCATTTTTACTATGCCAGGATGTTGTTCGTGCAATAAACTTAAAATTTCGTTTCTTAAAATTTTTGGTATTATTACTCGGTTGCTAAACGTCAAACAATCGATGTCTAAATTAAGGTTTTCACGTATTTTAAAATATGGTAGTAGTTGCTCATCTACTTGCCTTCCTTCAGGCCAACCATTTAATACACAATCTTTTACTACTCTTAAAATTTCGTCTTTATCTGTTTCTTTCGCAATTTCTTTACATCCTAACGGAATTCTTTTTACTACCGAAAAGTATTTAATCGTTTCTTCCGTTTTATTTTCTTTCAATGGTAATCTCGATAACGCATCCGCGTTCATAAGCTTTTTCCCTTGTCTATACTGAATCGTATAATCGTACATTGCTAATGCAACGGCCCATCGCTGTGTTCTCGCTGCAGCTAGTGGTGGTAAACTTTTACTTGATGACAAAATATATTGTAATGGTTTGTGGTCGTTATATAATATAAATTTTTGTCCGTATATGTAATTATGAAACTTTTTAACTCCATACATGATGCTCAATGCTTCTCGATCTAACTGACTATAATTTGTCTCGGCCTTTGATAATGTTGCAGACGTATACATGATTGGTCTTTCAGATCCATCCGGCATAACGTGTGCTAAAACTGCTCCCACTCCATACGGTGATGCGTCACATGCTAAACTGATTGGATATTTTGGATTAAAGGCCATCAGCACATCGGATTTGACTAACAACTTCTTGCTCTTTTCAAAACAGTTATTTACCTCTTCTGTCCATTTGAAGACTGTATCTCTTCTCAACAACTCGTACAATATCTTGACTTTTTCTGACAACATCGGTATGAATTTTGAATAATAATGTAATAATCCTAAATATGATTGTAGTTGTTGTTTGTTTTTTGGCGCTGGGGCTTCTACTAAAGCTTTGACCTTGTCTTCGCACGGCTCGACCCCTTTTGCTGACAGATTATGGCCAAGGAATTGAATCTTCTCCACGAAAAATTTACTTTTGTTCAAATTTACACAAAGGTTGTAACGGCTGAATCTATCTAAAACAGTTTCTAATTTATTTTTCATTTCTTCGTGACTTCGTGCTGTTATCAAACAATCGTCCAAATAGCAATGAACTCCTTCGATATCCTTTAAGATACTGTCCATAACGGATTGAAATACATGTGGAGCTACCTTTATTCCAAAGGGTAGCCTCGTATAGGTGAATAAACCAATTGGTGTGTTAATCGTTAACAATTTCTTACTTTCTTCGCTGACTTTTAATTGAAAATAGGCGTTTTTCAAATCTATTACTGAAAAAACTGTACCTCCGGATAATGATGCAAAAATCTCTTCGACTGTTGGTAAAGGATAATAATGATTTTCCATGTGTGGATTAATTGTAGTTTTAAAATCACCACATATTCTTATGTTTCCATTTGGTTTTGGTACAATGACAATAGGACTCGCCCATTCGGATGTTTCTACTGGTTCCAAAATTTTGTCTTTCACGAGTTTCTTCATCTCCGCTGTTACCGTTTCCTTCATTGCATATGGTATTCGGTATGGCTTACAAAACTTTGGAGTAGCATTCGTAGCAATTTTGATATTAGCTACAAAATCTTTGATACATCCTGAATTACTAAATACACATTTATAACGAACTTTAAGTTCTTCTAATGATTTTGAATCCCTAACTTCTAACTTGTTTACTCTATCTGACTTCACATTATCTAACAATATTTCTCGCCAGTTAGGTAACAATACATTTAACCAGCTGCGACCTAACAAGCAAACGTCATTTTTAAACTCTACGATTTTCAACTCTAACTCTACATTTAACTTTGCATACTTTACATTAACTAACGCTCTGAACACCTCGTGACTTACTTGACCAAACAATGTTTTTAATTTAACATTTTCTCTGAATAACTCTAACTTAGGAAAATTACTTTTAAACATACGTAACGACATAATCGAACTGTCAGCCCCCGTATCGATTTCCATTTTTACAGGTACATTTTCGATCAGTGGTTGCACTATGACAGGATCAACTTTACCGGTTATTTTTGACTGATGTAACTCTTCGACTTGATTAATACTTGTCCAATAAACGACATTGCTGTAATTTTCATGTTCGTCATCACTTTCTTGGTCGACTATTTCGTATTCTTCTTCGTACTCATCTTCTTCGACGTAGTTAACTCTATTTTTGCACATTGGTGCTTTGGCGGTGTGACCCACTTTGCCACAAGCATAACATTTCCAATTTACAGCAGGACACTTGGTCTCATCGTAATGCCTTCTTACACATCTTTGACATTTCTTCGGGACTGACTGACTCGTTGAAGACTGACTTACAAATTGATTTGACTTTTCGTGACTCGACTGCTTTGACTGACTCGACTGCTTTGACTGACTCGACCGATACACTGGCCTTTTTTCAAACTTCCTGAACGACACCTTATTTACTGACTCTGGACCTATGGCTCTCGCTTGACCCTCTGCTAGTTCCATAGCTCTTGCAATTTGACATGCTCTTGTAAAAGTTAATTTATCTTCACCTAATAACTTTTTCTTTATACTTTCGGACTTTAAACCGCATACAAACTTATCTCGTAATGCTTCATCTAGAAATTCTCCAAAAGCACAATGTTTTGCTAGACTTCTGATTTTCATCATATACATATTTATATCCTCATTAACTTCTTGCTTACCATTGTAAAACTGGTATCTTTCGGCTATTACCAACTTTTTTGGTTCATAATATATCAATAGTTCATTTTTCAACTGTGAGTACGTTCTGGTACTTGGTAACTCTGGCGCTATCAAGTTTTTAATTACATTATATGCTTCGCCCCCTATAAGTGTTAGAAATAGCGGCACTTTTTTGTCTTCTACGATGGAATTGCACAAGAATAATTGCTCCATCCGTTCCACATAGGAAGTGACTTCTGACTCCTTCGGATCGTAACTTTCGATTGACCCAATTAACGACATATTTTGACTTTTGACTTTAAAATATACGTTACTACCTTTAGACTCGACTACTCGACTACCTTTAAACTCGAATGTTGGTTCGACAATATCCTCGTCGCCAAATGTTATATATTTAATAAGACTCGATATTTTAATGTATATTTAAGGGGGCAGGATGGTTTCAGAGGCCGAAAAAAGCAGATTATTGCGATTTTTTTTTCTCAGTTCTGAGTGAATATAATTACTCAATTTTTTTTACACATTAAAGAACTGTCTTTGGAGAGTATGTCGGAATTTTTGTATAAAAAAATATTAATCATTTATCCCCTGGTGGCAGTAGATCGAAGGCGCTTCAAAAATAAGGCGCTGTGCGGTGCGTAAAACCGGGCCTCACAGTGTTATCTGAAATAAAAAAATCGAAGTGATTTATTTAATATATTAGTTTCTTGTGCGGATGAACGAAATTATATTGAAAAATATGCGATTTTCGATTATTGGCGAGGTTTTGAATTTAGAGATACCAATTTCACATAAAAAATCAGCCTATTATTACCTGTAAAAAATAGTAAACAAATTTTTTTAATAAAAACGATCGTTCATCCGCAAGTATTTATCATATAAAAGATGTGTGCAAAAGTTCGTTAAGATCGGTGCATTACTTTTTGAGTTATATTACGCACCGACTTCAAAAAAGTAGTTTTGTGATAAACGCGTTTAAAGTTTTAAAAGCAATTGAAAGTATAATAATGATTTTTTTTTCAAACTTACATCGAATCATCTATTCCAGGGCCATAGTGGGCATCCTCTGAAGCAGTTGTCGAGTCCATAGAATCTTTTTTTTTTTGTCTACGAGCTGTTCTTTCCTCCTTAGAGCATTGTGACGATTTTCGTTCGGCGTGTTCTACTCGAGTATTGTCCTCTTTCCGGGCATATTCGTGGGCAGAATGACCGATTTTGACTTCCATGGAATGTAATATGGTTAAATGAGCCGTGGTACCTTCATTGAATGTACATGCAGCGATGTTTGCAGCCAGTTCAACCACCTTCAAGCCAGCTTGAAGATGTTTCGGAGCGATTCTCCAGACAAGTTGATTAAAACTTTCATTGGAGTTTTGAGTGAAACCACCAACACATCGTTCTAATAAAACATCCGAACTTAATTCCTCATAAATTCCTTTGATAGCTTCTAAAACATTGTCCGGGAGTGCTTTATAGTCATGTTTGTGGGATGCCAAAGTACCTGCCGCAGAAGCTTTCTGCCAAGAACACCAGGATTTTTCGCCGCTCGGGCATTTCTCGTGCTGAGGATTTTCATCGGTGGAGGCGTAATGATAATGGGTGGCCCATATCGCATTCTTCATGTTCTCGACTGAATCACAATTTCTTCTTATTGCCAGCCCGTAATATACTGTCAATTTGTCAATCATTTTACTGGTTAGTTTATTTTTTCCAGACAAAAGCTTTTTCTTCGTTACTTTTCCTTTATTTGTTGTTATAACTTCCACAGTTGTGTTTACCAAATTTCGTAAACGGGTGCCCATTCTTTTCTGGACGTGGCCAACACATTCTTTTTTCTGGACTACATCTTCACCATACGGAGCCGCTTTGATTATACCACTGTAAGTCTTCGAGTCTCCATCTCCGATATATTGTAAATATCTTACATTATATTTTTGTAAAGAGCGCTTGAACATTTCAATGACGGAATCCACCTCCATTTTACCGGAAGATCCTTGATGGTTGGCAGTACATTCGTTTTCATGCTCTTGAAACCACTCTTCAAACTCTGCCGAATCTAAATTTGATCCCCAATATTCACATTTTTTGCAATAGCCACTTTTCACGAATAAATCCAAGACTTTCCCTGTGTAGAGTCCTATTAGCGACGTAACTCCAAATAACGAAGTAAAACCCCTTTTTTTCCAGGTTCCATCTCCAGAAACGTGTAAATCCGATGCCTTTTCATGATTTTTTTCTTCTTCTACAGCATACGATAAATACTTTTCTGTCACAGTATTCGCACAAGTACCAATGTTTACAAGAATTGAATCGTATGAAGTATGGCACGAAAAAAATTGACCTATGTCCATCAGGCCACAAAACTTCTTACATCCAGCAAATCCGTGGCCTAGTAATCGCATAACATAAATAAATCGACGGTTTATCTCATAAGAATGGCCGATTGACGGGCTTGAATTTATATATTGTGGCTCACACTTTTCACACTGAACTGCAATTTTAAAACCGATTCCACGCGTTTGGCATTCTTGAAATGTAATTTTTCCATTGCAGCCTGGTTTAGAACACCTCACTAAAGTGGATATAATCGTAAAAACACTTATAAAATTAATAAAACGATATCCAGTTTCAGAATTTTCCGGCACGATGATTTCATTAAACATTTGAATTTTTTTCGCGGACGCGCTGACTGAAGCCTTATCGGTCTCGGATGTGTGTGGATTGAAATATTGTTTTCTTTTTCTTGGTCTTGATTTATCTATGAAACGTTCGTTCCGATCTTGTCTACTACATTTACGATCGCCCATTTTGTTAAAATTATAAAATATAGCACAAACGTACAAACATATAACTGACTGAACGGGGAGACGAACATCTGTGGCCGCTGTTTACCTGTCTCGAGCGCTTTCGACTCGCATCCGAACACGAAATAACCGGTATCTCAGCGAGTTTTAGTCCAATCGACTTGAATTTTTCACAGGATATTACTGACATGTTGTACTTTCATATAAAAAATTATCGAAAAAAATTTCTTTTTTAAGTTGCAAACCATCCTGCGCCCTTAATTTAGAACATGACACAACACTACTTAGATTTTTACATAAAATAATTAATCTAAACAATAAACATTACAGGGTTGATACAACATACACAACATTATTAATTTTAGTAAAACTAATCATCTAAAGCGGTAAATTTAACGAAATAAAAATATTTGAGATCAATAGTTCCAGAAGTCAGCTAACTTGGTAAAAAAAAACCGAAAACAACAGATCTAGGCTAGGCGGATCTAGAAAAGCAGGAATTCCTATTTTTAAGTAAAATTCGGTTATAATTAACGAAATCCAATTTAAAATAAAATTATGCTACAATGGGAACTGTTCAGAAATATCAAATTTACGGCAGAATTGTTTGCACCGGATAAATACACGAGGGACAAACCTGATGATCTGAATCATTTGGTATGGTCTATGCTATGGTATAATAAGAAGTTTTCCGTTCTTACCATTCTATCTATGATGGGAACGTATATTTTAATTCGATAAAATCAACCAGCATTAGCAACCCGATCGAGAGATCTTCCAATGATTGTGTATTGTGTACGTCGCGCGTCGTCGTGGAAATCTCAATTCGATTGATTACGACTAATAAATGTAAACGGAAAGTGTAAAGGATGAGCCCGAGAGCTGATTTAGTTTATCCTAATATGTAGATACATAAATTGTTTTCATTTGATTTTAAGGATATGTTACAATAAAATACATTTCGCATCCACCTTGAAAGCGCTTTTAGATGGAACTATGCGAAAATTGTATTCCAATTCAATTTTTTGCGTTTTCATTCTAAAACTGTCGCAAAGAAAACATTGTAGTAATTACATAAAGTAATGTAATCCATCATTCTAGTCAGTTTAAAAGATGACAAAATAATAAATAAGTAATATAACGTAAAAACTTTTATCATATATGGGTACAGGCAGTGGGCAGACCTTTGTCGAGATATTAGCAAATATTCAAATTAAGCCGGGTGTGAGGGAGTTCTGCATTAGTAGACTGACTTATCGCTTATCATATCTTCAATAAGGTGAACTGTAGAATAAAAAAAGTTAAAGTGTAACTAAACGCATTACGATTATGTATTCAAGTTGCAGTTTCCAATTTGTGTTTACACAAGAGGTAAGGTTTACCGACGATAGTGAATGACGGAATGGAAGGACCTCAAAGTAAAGAAAAAGAGAACCTTAAAAGACATTTCCGCAAACAAACCTCTCAATCTAAAAGTCCAAACATGTTACTTTCAAGGACTTAACTTTGTCCAATAGTAAAAAAGTTGACAATTTATTTAAAAACTAAACGAAAACAACTTGGCAAGTTTTTAAATTATTTACACCAAAAACGTTCAATTTAATCCAGCTTTTTACATTTCAAAATTATTGCTAGTTTATTATATTAGAATTCTTTTCAACTTACTAAGCTAATAAATAATGGATGAAAATTGGATAATTCTAATGAAATTTCGATTTTAATTTAATAGAATACGTTAACTTGTTACGGAAGCCCATTCTGTTCACATTTCGGTAAAACTATTCCGTTCTTCCAATTGTCAAATAAATAGCGCCCCTTATATTTACGGAAAGAATAATTAAATATAGAAAACTTTTGTCGGAACCTTTAAAATGCTATTTTTTAAGTCTTTCTCATACCTTCTACACAATTTCTACTTTAAGTTACGTAAGAAGACTACGTAAGTGTTTCTGTTCGTCCCCACGGATGCGGATAGAATATTTTACATCCACTTACCTGGAACAAGACAAATACATTAGTTTAAAGCAGAATATACATATATCATTAACAATTTAAAAGGGCGAGATGCATATGTTACGTTATACTCATATATTTAATGCAACTAAAATATAATTTTTATAATATAATAAAAAATATAATAAAGCTGGCGCTGTTAGGTTCGTCCGGAAAAACATTGGACATGTGGTTTATTTTAATTAAAAGAGGGAGAAATTCTGCAAACAAACTGAAAACATCCTGTATAGCTTTAAAAGCAATCTATAGTGGACTTGTTGCATAATCTTTCTTCGACATGAAGGAAATAGAGATATTCATCGACCCGAATCACTAACAAATTTTATCTGCTGTAGATAAAAATGCAACAAGCATATTTTTCCATAAAAGTCGAAACAAAGAACAGTAAAATTGCAGCAATATTTTCCCGTTGGTACGAAAGGAAAATGTATTGAAAATATTCTTAGAGATAAAAGTTATAATTCAAATAAAAATGCGATTTCGACAATCAAAATCACGCAATATTAAATTTAACAACTCGCGTTAAACTCGTGAAACATATAATAAGGGTAGTTTGGTTTGGTTATAAAGACATTATAATATTACATTTTAACAAAATGTAGAACATTAACAAACACAAGAAACTTTTATTATGCAAATTTCGGCAATCGAGAGTAAATCAAAATCGGATTTTCGGCGCGTTGTAATTCTAAAATTCACGAAAAGCATGTGAAAACTTTAAGAGTGAAAAGAAATAATTTGAAACTTAAATGTTTCGACATCTAATATCCGTTGTATTGGAAAATAAGCTCCTTTGACATTTTTTCCTTCTTACTGAATTTCTTGATATATACGAAATATCGTTGGATCTTTTTACACTAGGAATTTTTTTTATAAATTCACTGCACTTCCTAAATATTAAATTTCAGAAGTTGAAATTAATGTGTGATCTTTTTTGGACAAAATATTGTAAACTGAATGAATTTATTTTGATGTTTGCTTTGAAACTGGAGAATATTTGACTAAATATGGCAAGCTTTATCCAGTTATTAAAATGTACTAATTAATTTCTCTTTAATATTACACTTTATTCAGTTTAAAATAAACAATAAGTGCTTATATTAAATTCTAAATTCGCTAATTTCAAAATTTAGTCAAGCAGAAAGTTGGTTTGCATCTCCTTAAGGGGACCCGATATTATAAACTTGGCAAATAATGAGTTATAATTCGGAGCTCCTCGAGATATTCTACGCTTCGTATAATAAATAAATCACAATAGCGAAAGTTTGAGAAAAGTAGGTACATAACAAGCTGGTAAAATGCGGAACAAAACGGGTGAATCTAAACGTAAGCTTATCCAGGAAATGAGGAAACCTAAGGATGTCAATAAAAGGACCCTCTAATCCTTTACTTTGCATTTGGATTACAGGCGCGGCCGATTTAACCAATTTGCTCCGCAAACATCTTCCAGGAACTGAGTACACCCCCTGTTCAACGTGTGCTTCGCAATTTCAAGTAAATCGTCTTGATAAGTACGTTTACTTTGCAAATTGAGTACAATAGACTGCTTATCATTCTTGAAACTTCTGTAACGACTTGTTTGTTATTAGGCTGCTCAAATTTACTAGGTACAATATGCTTTATATTATCATAAAATACACTTTCCAGCTACTAAGACCTCTTTTAAATATAACAATGCCTTCCAGCCGTATAAAGTAAATAATCGCACGTGTAAAATTTCTGAAATACTTGCTGTTTCCATGCTAACCAGTATTCGTTTCGTGGTTGTAAAAGTTACCACCGCCTAGACTCCAGAATCACCTTTCAAGAGGTCGGTTCAACAAATTAAATGCATCGAAAGGAAACAGCGTCCTTAGAGGACGATAACATGTGATACATAATAAAAAACAATTTGGAACATACATAAATTATGTATGCTGGATTGTGAACAACTTGCAATCGAATAAACTGCGCTACATGAAACTATTCAGCAATTGCTTAGTGTGAAACTTTTAGGAAGTTCAGTCTGTTTGTCCGAAAAAAATCTGACCCCCCCCCCATCTCAGCAGACTCATTCCACGAATCTCTAAGTGTAGTTTCTAGTACTGTATATTCGTAATATTCGCAAATGAAACCAAGGTCATAAATTTTTCTCCCCTCTTTCATTTCATGGCTTCCATTAATACCCACGTGGCATTCAAATCATGAATATCTAATAAGCACACGTCTTTTGAACTACCACTCAAAATCCACTAGAACACTAAAATTGTAATACAATGTGTACGTACTCGCTGCAATAGATTTATATTATGTAACCCATTATAGAAGTGCACGTTGTATCCACGTGACGTTTGATGGAAGTTTTATTCGTTCTGCTTCCAACGTCATGTCAATTATACATAATATTATGGATTTGAAAACAATATATAGGTGGTATATACCATATGAAATTATTGTACGTGCGGAATAGGAATTCAATCGGTTGGATATAATAAAAAATGTAATTTCCACATCAAGGAAGAGCGTAAAATTTCCTTAAAAGCAAAGTACACGCTAAACTACCCTTATTAGCGTAGCTCATAATTAACAAGAATTTATGATAACAAAAGACGTTTTCACCATTTACTTACTTCTCAGATAAATTAATAAATGAGATTGTTATTAGCTGACTGATAAGATCGCGATAAACCCACGGGTTCTATTTAATAGTTTTCGCAAGATTTATAGGAAAATTAATGTAACGATAGTTGGTAATTTATTTAACCAATTTACCGGTAGATACTATCAGTTATATTTACGAATTCAAGTTATGTCTTAGCTAATGTGGTTTTGGATTTGTTTTACCACTTAAGATTTTATCACTCCTATTATTATTCTTGTGTGTAAAGATAAACTATCAATTATTATTATTATTATTCGTTGAAGACTATTTAATTTTAAATTAAGAATTTATGAATTTTTAAAAGCATAATTTAAAAACTGTCACATTTAAAATATTAAATGAGTGGGCTTTAACCCATCAGCAATGGTTAAAATTTAAAACAAAAAATTATGAAACAATCTTTTAGGGCGTAGGTGGTTCATGCTCGGAAGCAATTTATAATTTAATGTAATTATTTTTAGAGACATTTTAATTTGATCCTAAAATCTCCTGCATAATATATTTCGTAGGCTCTTTTAACAAAATCTAAACAAAATTCGGTGCAAAATTGTAAATTCGCTTCACGATACTTTAGATATTGTTTTATTATTCCATGGGCGTATTCAGTTTTACAATAAGCCTTGAGACCCTTTGCGAGTTTCAAAATATATTCCACGATCCTGTAAACACTTTTAGCATTCACCTTACAATTCTAATGAAATACAGAATGTCACGGCGTCTACGTTGTTCGTTGACGCCTGTCGCCCTCGGCGGCCTGAAGTGACACCACCCTATTTTGTGCCTTTCAACCCTTTAAACTACGAATTCCTCTACAGCAATGCAAGTCCGTCTATAAAGAGGCAACATCCTTGAACATGACTTTCGTTTAATGGGATACAAAACTAAATTAACAAGTACTTGGAAATTTGAATGTTGAGACCCCATTTAGACAATCAACATACGACGATCAAGACTACTTACAAGAATCCTCAACTTGTACAAACAAAACCCACCCTCACGGTACCTAAATACGGCCTTCGTACAAAAAAATATTAACAACTACGAATTAAAAATACATCAACACTATTTTTTATACCCAGATCAACATGAAACATCTGCCAGGTAAGTTGGAATAAAAAAAGACCCACATCCAGCAATCTAATTAACAGTAACCGTGTTTTTAAAAAATTACAGTCATTAAATTTTTATACTCAAACAAAGTTTTATTAAATTCAATTTGAAAAGTTAACATATAAACCATATTTGCAATGTTAAAACCAACAAATTACTAATATGCCAATCAATCAAGTTAAGTGTTAGCTGTAAAATCTCTTAAAAACCAACAAAATCGCTCTAATTTGGTTTGAAAAGTTCAAAAAGCTTGCGGTATGACGCCATTGAATAAATTGATGGATCGTGTACAAGCTTCTGACTATTATTTTGATGCAATGCTCGTATTTAAACTTTGTGTGCTCTAACTAAACAAAACAGTAAAAATTTTCTGTTCGATAAAAGTTTCGCCAACAATATGTTGCAAAATTTTACTTTTAAAGACGATAATAATAATATGTCGTTGGTGCTTTAAGTTGTAAAAGCTATTAGTCACATTTTGAGTTTCGCACTGTTTTTTAATTTCTTCCATATTCTATCACCCGCAAGCCAACTCCACCGAAAGAGTAAATATGTTCTATAAATTTTACCACACATTACTCCAATTTAATTCAATTGACGTGGGAATTTACTATGTATCTCAACAACAATTTTTAAAGAAAACAAATACCAGAGTAATTTATTTAAGTAATATTCCCAAATTATAGATCAAACACTTAAGACAGCGTTACCACTTGTAAAATTGATCCCACGGATCCATTCAAACGGGAACCTTTAATAAAAAATTCATTTGCTGCATACAGAAGCTGGGAGCTTTTAATTTCAAATAAATGCAGCGGTCATTTACAAAGATCTTTGCAGTTCAACGATGTTAACGTAATCCAGTTTAAATCCAAACTTATTCAAAATTTATTACGTCGACCCTGACAATGAAGAATGCGCCATTATGTAACTTAGTTATGGTAATTTCTACTTGTTTTCCACACCATTAAAAAGCCCACAATAATTTCGAATGTACGTATACATATAATATTATGCATTTTTATGTTAAATTATGCAGTGAGTAGTTGCCTAATCCTTATTTGTGTTGAGTAAAATGACAAGTGAGAAATAAGAAGTCGTAGTTCAAAACTTTAACTTAATTTCAGAAATGCAAAATACTTTCCTTCCCTGTTAGGAACCCTAAAGACCTGCAGATTAACCCAATAATAAATTAAGGTTCTTGTTGTAGGTACCCCTTAAAATTTTTATTCAAACTTCTTACATTCCACATTTAATTTACTTACCTGAGGGTAATTAAAAGAAAATTCAGGCAACCGACAAAATTTTGTGAAAGTGAAAAACAAGAGAGTTACGGGATATCATTAGAAAAAAAGAAAAAAGTATCGTAATAAAAATTTCACGCTTCAACAAAATAAACCACGAAGAGCTGATTTCGTTACATAAACACAATTTCTCCAAAACTAATTTAACTTATAAGATGGAGGAATAAAACAACCTGACAGGTGAGGCAAGCAATTCGAGACCACAAAGTTGAAGTTTCTCGAAGTAAATGTCTGCAAATTTATTCTGTTAGCAGCAGAATTATGTCAATCAGATCAGCGTGAAATTTTAAATTGAAGAGAAAATTTGCAGTTACTTAGAAAAACTATAAAGAAACTTTTCAATGCAATTTTCTATTTAATTGTAAGTTCGTTCCAAAGTTAAAATTTAATTGAACCTGACACTTTGCTATCTGCTAAACGTTTTCTTAATAATTAAGATGCTTCTGTCAGATTTTATGTTATCAAGATTATAAGCAAGAATTAATTTCAACTTTAAAACTTGTACGGATTTAGTATTTTCTTTAAATTATTCACCAACTACTTATCAGCTTTTGCTTTCGCAACCCTTTCAACGTGTAGGTAGCATAATTCTACATTATACAGAATTAACCCCCCCCCTCCAAATTTAACAACTTTGTTATATCAACAGTGAATTATGAAAACAACAATCAGTGTCTCATAGTAGTGAACAAACAAAAACAATAATAACTTTAGTGAAAAGCAATTAACCCAATCAAATTTCCTATTTCGTTTTGATAGTTACTTCCATTAGAAAGGCATTCGTATTGGTAATTTCGATCGGTGGTAGCATTAATTTATTATAATTAATTTAAGTTTTTAATTACAAACCTATATTTGAAGTTGCCATGATAATTTAATTATCTCATGTTAAAAATATATAATCAACTGTAGTGATCAATCATATTTCCGAAAGATAAAAGTAATAAAATGTGATTGAAAAAATTAATAATATATCACAAAGTTGGAGAAACTTTGAAGATTAGTCGGGTTCTAATTTAAACTATCATTCATGAACCTTTTTACGGTGTTAAAGATCGCTGCTCGAAACTTCTCAAGAGTTTTCGGATATGTGTCAAAAACATGAAAAGGACTGCGCACTGTAACCGGATATGAAACTTGGATTCATCACTGTTACCCCCTAACGGACAAGAAATTATAAGGGATAACAGAAATGGTATTGAAAATCGATGAAACAACTTTATGTCCAATATTTCTTAACTTGGCTTTTGACATTAAAATTGGAGTAGAGGTGGGTTTGAAAAAAATTATATCACGGCCAGTGTGGGTATAGCTTCAGAGAAAAGGAATTTCTGGAAATAGAAACAAAGCTTGAATAAATTGAGATGCTCTGTGTTATAAAGCAAGTACAAAGGCTGAATTTGATGCTGTAAACCACTTTAGAGTGAACATTCACAAAACTACTTCACCTTCACATGAAAATTATTTATCACCTGTCACTACACCTTAAAAGTAGCTTTAATGAGAATATAAATTTACAAACTTCGACCTCAATTTACACCATAAAATTGATTTTGATTTGTAGTACAGCTACATCAGCGAAACCTACATGTGGAAAACCACTTCGGCTCCTTATTTTGAAAAACTCGACTGGCAAATACGGATGGATGTAATCGGCTATGCTAACATCAATTTTAATTAGAACTTCAATATGCCCATGGAATGGCAATAACTTTCAACTAGCAATAATGGCATATTTAAATATTAGATAGCTTGCGTGCTTCTTGTTGTAAATTTGGTTAATTATTTATCACGGTTAAGTAATGTTTGACCCAAGATAGCAGTCACTTCGATTGCAATGTAATCTCAAGGGTGATTATTATAAGCTTTTCTTTCCCCCAAGTTAGACTGGGTTTCAGACAGCTTAATATTGCAGGATAATTAAGACTGACCATATTGGAATTCCGATTATAGATTTATGGGAAATAGGTGTTCCGTAATAATTTATCAGGCGTACCAAAATCAACACTGGCCAAATAAAAATATTTCTTCCTTTGAATCAACTGGTAATTATTTTTATACAAAACAAAATAAAATTTTTCCATCGAGCACGGTTTACCACTGCAATTTTATTTATAAAATTCTGTGCTATATAAATTTAACAATCAGTTTCAGTTTAAATGTAGGTATCAATTTTAAATTCATAAAATGTACGTTACATAAAAGAAGACTACAAAGTGTATTACGATTTCTTTGAAATGGTTGACATGTGGTTACATTATACTATTATTATTGAGTTAGTTTCCTTTTGGTATAAAATATGCACAAAACATAAGCAGGTTATTCGAAATTGGTATTGAAATATTAACTAGTTATTATTTATTCTTGAGAAAAGTCGTGGCCATTCAATGCATGAATAATAAATAGCGTAAAATTTGTATGATTAATAATTAGCATAGAGTAATGTCGAGGAAAAAACGGAAGTGTTTCCATTTACTTATTCAAACAGCAGGATTTTAATCCAAATTTATTTCACGTGAAATTTTAAAAGGTTTTCTATCCTACTTAATACCATAAGTTAGGAAAGTCTGAAAGATCACACTTTTGTCACGTTCAAGAGTTTACCCTGACGATGTAGCTATTATACAATAAATTTTCCAGTGTTTGATAAGGATAAACGGATTCTGTACTTAAACAAAAGTAACTTACAATTGTAAACAGTTGCCAATTGGCAAGGTGCAAAATATTCTATCAAATCAACAATGAAGTTAAAATAAACGGTTATCCACCCGTTATAACGTTAAAAGCAACTTCCATCACTTAAACGAAAATCGATAACCACTTTACAATAAAATACTTTATTTCCACATTATTTTTACATATCGCACTAAAGTAGAGCCAAATGGATGTTGCAATATGGAATATTAAGGTGAAAATGAATAATTTAAATAGCTCGCCGCATATGAAACATTTATTAACTTTAATTGAATGGAAACTTTTTAAAATGAATAAAATTTGTATCACCCAATTAAAAATAAATTAATGGCTTTCATGGATTAAATACAATATTCCATTCATTTTTAAATGAAAACCGCGCATACAGCCGTACAAAGTTACCAAGTACTAACCCCAAGAACAACACTCGTCAGCGTGTAGTGAAAATATAGAATATTCCACAACCGAATTTTCCAACTTAAAAATATGCTTGAAATTCATACAGATAAAAGCGAACAATATTTCAAATGTTAAATCATTAAAAGCTTTGCTTAAGAGATGCGAAATTGTTTTTGATTTTATTTGATGAAATTCTCGAAAATTTGACGTTCTTTAGATAAAGTGAAGACATTTATCAGTCGCGAAGTGCACATTTCTTACAGGAAAGCATCCGCGAAAGGATTTTGATCACCTCTATACCGAAAAAGCAAAAACTTTTTTTTAAATTGCTCCCCAGTGGAAACCTAAAGAAGTCACATAATTCAAACTTACTGTGAAACAAATCATTTCATTTGTAAATGATTTATAAACATATCGTCCCTTAAAATTTTCCAAATTTATTACCTGCTTTAGTCGAAATCATTTTAATTAGAGAATAAGATGATAAATATTAAACGTTTTGTGCTGAAGCTTTCACGAGCAAAACTTTTTAATTATAAAACACTATTTTTAAGTTAATTTAGCTTGTGAAATTATATGTCTACGTATTTAAATTAAATCTAAAAGTGCTTTTATAAAAAGGACAGTTGAAATAAAAAGCTAGATTAAATCACTCGACGAATCCTATTAAATCACTTGCCGAATTGTGTCCGCGATTCGACCTTTTCCAATTTCTACTTTAGAGCAAAAATTTAGAAGCGTTAAAAATAAAGATTAAAATTTCGTATAAAAATTTTTAGCAAGCGAAAATATTTTTAATTAACCCGGTTGTTCCTAAGTTGTAAATTATCCTTCAGGATGTATTCTAATGCAACCTTAATTTTAAAATTAAAAGATTATATTATGAAAACCGAACAAAAACGGTGGTTCGCCTTCCTTTCATTTCCGAAAAATTAATTCGTAGCACCGTTTTGGAGTAGGAGAGTCTGGCACCACTTCAAAAACATGTATGAAATGTTTTTAAATGTTTCACCAGACTGATTCACTATAAAGCGATTTGTTTTAAACAAGCGAGCTTTGATTTCAGGATAAAAATAAAATTAGTAAAATAGCTGAAAATTATTGTTCTGGCACTAGTAATTGTATCCGGCTTCGCCCGGTTTATGTAAAATTGTTATAAATAAAGAAGAAGTAAGTGTCAATTTACACGAATGTTTGTAAATGTGAATTTGAAATTCAAATTGACGATTTCAAACCAGTTTCATAAATACTTATTAAATATCACAAAAGGTAGTTTTTAACTTACATAGATACTTGCAGAAAGCAGCTTGCCCGATTAAAATTTTAATATAAAATGTAATATTTCGTTTATTTAACTTTTTAGTTAGTCAAGCTAGTCTTTGCGACACAGATGAGTAGAGGGTCGTATAATTTTAAAGGAAGTTTAGCTATTTTATTGTCTCTTATATTACCAAAGCTCTTTTGTCACACAACGAAATTGTCTATTAAAATGATATATGATAATACCTCTACATACAGGAGGCATAGTAAAAATGTTAACATTAGTCTAATTTAAAGTTTAGTTGTTAGTGATTACCAATCGTCCTTAGGGACGATCTCTGCAGTATTTTATTGTGTAATTATTTTATTCGAAATCTACTGGCAAGTTAGCCATTTTCAAACCACAAAATGTCAATTTCACTTTATGTCAATTAATACTGTTAATATCAGCATTGCTGAAATGTTATCAAAATCAACGTTAAATATCAATAAATTGATGTGGTTAGGCAAGCACGTAGGGACATTATTTTTAGTACTACTAAAACTACCATAAATGTAATTTACACGTAGATTGGTAATATAAGGTACATATTATGTGGGTTAATGGATCACAAGTTCAAATTTATTATGAATTGATTATCTTCATTCTGGAAGATTCTTCCCTATTTATGTTAAACTATTAAACGTGCATATAAGTAGTATATTGTGTGGAATGCGCTTATCAAAGTTAGTTATTGTTAATAACAGTTTCTTTTTCATTTTAGACCACCTGAAAGAATCGGGGTTAATTTCCTAGGTCACTCGTCAAGAAACTACCTGCACTACAAATTTTAATGGAGCTACAAACTATAATTATTACAATCTTTAATTTTTTGAGTGCTTTTTTATATTGTTATAATCAAATTAAATTTTATTGTATAATTAAATTACGTAGTACATCAATCAAAAGATGGCCTCATATTTTAACAAAACAATAAGAAGGTTGAAAACCCTCAGAAATTTCCAGTAAATAATTATACTTTTAAAGCAACTTGCGTGGTATAAAAGGAACTTTAATTAATCACACAATTGCATAATTATAATAAAACAAACTAGAACAAAAGAAACAATGCACTTCCTTTATCTGAAACCCCAAGACATTGGATTAAAAGACAACATTGTATAGTTAACATTAGTAAAGGAAAATGCGATAATCTAATAACAAGTTGTGTAGAAAAACTGCATTTTCTTCAAATTGAGAAAATGGTGTAAAGGGCAGGCTTAAGTAATAACTAAATTAATTATTTACCTTTAGGAATTTTACACCAATTGTTGACGAGTTACTAAAACCAGATTAAATGAGCTTTGTTGAATGAAATAATACATCTTTGTAAAAAAAATAACGAGCACGTAAGCAGCATAACTCCGTACAAAACCTTTTAAATAATTTATAAAATTAAGCTTGCAATTCAGTCAATAACCATGAATTGTAATTTTATATCCAAGTCAGTTACCGACGTCCATTTTGGTGATAAAATGCACACTTAACTTTACTAAATATTAAATGGAGAAAAGGTTCTAATCAAACTGCTGCTTTTCTTTGAATTTTCCTAAAAGAACTCCTCTACGACGAAGCAAAAAGACAGCTCCAAATTGATTATTAATATTTCAGTGAGAAATTCATATTTAATAATAAAAAGAAATATAACACGAAAAAATACTCAAGCTATATTTTTTGAAACTTTCTCGTTCGGGTGATAAAGTTAAAGTCGAAATAAAAATATTAATTATTAATAATTCATCTAATTATTTATTAAATAGGTACCTATTTGATGATATCAATGATATCTACTACATGCATAATAAAATATTTAAGAAACGCCCGGTATTAAATTTTATGATCAGATCTTAACATAACAGCACCCAAATTGTCCGTTTAAAGTTTAAAATTTAGTTAACATCTTCTTCGACACTCGTAGAATTATAGAAGAAAATGACTTTCCATTATTATTATTATTATATGGTTGCTTCTTCACATGTATTATTCAACCCAAAACTTTGCCCCAGAAATTGTCAACTAAGAGTCAAGAAAAATGTTGTAAGTCTTCAGACATTAAATTATTAACGCTACTTCGATTGAAGCCATTTATATATTTCCTGTAACCTAAACCCATCGTCTCCCATTATTTCTCTTCTGTTACACTTTTATCCGTTTAAATAATAATTATTAGATCTCGAAATTAATTTGGTTAGTTCATTTTTCAGCAAAAAAATTGTAACCATATGCCTGAAAGATGTCGATAAAAACTAATAGAAGTAATATTTTCATATTGAAATTTTAATAAAGTTCGTTAATACTTCACTCGCTTTTAATTTTTGCATGAGTGAATTGAATTGTTTATGCAGGTTGTATGGTACCAGCTGATATAAAACTTGTCCATTGGCAAAGGAAATTGATTTTTCTATTGCATACCCCAACACAGAGGGAATTAGGCACTATGTAATTGAATCGACAATTTCAAAGCAGTATAAGTGAACTGCATAAAGTTTTCAGAACACTACTTTTACAATTTTAAATTAATAAGACTAAATTAATATTTTTATAGCTATTTAAAAGGCAAATTGCCAACATCTGTTTCGTTTTTTCCCAATATGAGGGGGGAAATGAAACACTGGTTTTTTAAAACTGCCTTGAGTACTAAAATTTCAAATTTTGATTTTCCATTTCTGCATGCCTTGAAAATTGAAAGTTTCTTGACCCTATATAGTATTATTGTTATATAATCAGTAAGTTCATAATGGACCCATTACTAAATTTGAATGAGTTGGGAAATAGTTTATTATTTACGCTAAATTTCCAACCGGCAGAAAGTGTTTTTTTTGCTTTTTCGATACTAGGTAGGAAAACTAAGATTTCTCCATTCAAGGTGAAGTTTTACGTTCGAGGACTTCCGCACTAGAGCGGAAAAGTAATACTTTTCCACACAATTTTGAATATCAAAAAGTAAGACTTTTTCAAACATAATTAGAAAATACGAGGGTGGATCAATAAGTACCCGTGTTTGAAGACAGGTGGCGTTGCTAAGGGAAGTTAGTATTACCGTCGTGTACTACCATCTGTTACACGACACCATACTAAATTTCAGACTGTTTCATGAGTTAGTTTTTATTGGGCAGCCAATTATTTCACACGTGTTGCGTGTTTCTCGATAAAATAGAAAAAGAACAATATCGATCCGTTATTTGCATTTTATTTTTGAATGGAAAAACATGCGAAGAAATGGAAACAAAGTTGGGTGCTGTCTATGGGGACACTTCACCATCTATGATAACCACAAGATATTGGTTCAATGAATTTAAACGTGGTCGTACATCTGTTTTTGATGAGGGGTAATATGAGGAGAGCTGCGGCAGCCTGGCAGACGTGGTATTTGGGACTCCAAGGGAATAATCCTCATGGACTCTTTACAGAAAGGAAGAGCGATCATAAGGTAGTACTACAGTAAATTATTGGACCGATTCGATACAAAATGAAGGAAACACGGCTCCATTTGGATAAGAAAAAAATTGCTGTTTCACCACGATAAGGCACCAGCACATTTATCCAGGATTGCCGCGGCCAAGTTGCACGAACTGCACTACAAATTGCTGTCGCACCCATTCGACTTGGCTCCCTGCGGCTTATTTATGTCCCTCAACATGAAAAAGTGGCTCGGTGGAAAAAAATTCAGCTCTAAAGCGGAGGATATCGTCGAAACAGAAGCTTATTTTGAAGAGTTTGACAAATCGTATTTTTAAAGGGCTTAAAGAAATGGCAGAAAAGTTGGAAAAAGTGTATTGCACTAAAAGGAGATTACGTTCGAAAATAGAAAAAAAAAATTGAGAAAAACTTGCTTCTTCATTCCTAACGCGGGTACTTATTGATCTACCCTCGTAGATATTTATGAAAATAGATGACGGTTGGTAACCAATTGGATACTGACTAGTGTCTACCAACCGCCGTACTTTTAGTTATTAAGGGAACAGTTAGAAAGAGAACAGGTTGGTGATAGAACTTTTTTTTTTAATTTATGTTTTACAATAATTTGTGTTTTTAGTCATAATGTCAGATATTTCGGAATGTTCGGATGTTGAGGAATCTGCGGCATTAGCGGTTCAAGCTCTAATTCCACAGAAATCCAGAGGCAAATATGAAAAGGCATATCTGCAATTTAACACGTGGTGCAAAGATATGCTAGTGAAAAACGTAAATGAATATTTACCCATGCAGATGTTTTTAAATTCTTGAAAAAAGCGGACAACGACACTTTTTTTTAAATGAATTTAAAATTTTACAAGGTTTTTCATTGTTTCATGTGGTCATGTTAATTGGTATCAGCGGTGCGTGTTTCAGAGAAGAACTTACTTGGAATAATATTGTACGAATTTAACCACAAATAAATAAAATTTATGTTTCTGAAGTTTTCCTTTTCCCGCATACTTTTACTTTTACTAGGGCGGAAAAGTAGCACTTTTCCACACACTTTTGAAGTTGGACTTTTTCAAACATAATTAGAAAAACTCCTTCACTTTGTAAAAAAGTGTAAAAGTACACGTTTAATTTTGCATCTGAAAATTACCCAGTTTATAAGAGTAAATTTACCATAAAAATGATGTAATTTCATGTTTTAGCCAAAAACATGTAAACATCTAAAATTACCCAAAAATAAGACTTAAAATTAGTGGCAACATAGTGGCCACCAATTTTGATGGAAATTTACTCAGTGTTGTAAACTACACGGTTGTACAATTTCCTATTAATTCTGTAAATTCAACATCGATGTGAAATTACTTCATAAAAGTACATTTTCTTGATGTAAATTAACCTGAGAATGTAAAATTAACCGGTGTTTTTACACCTTAAATAAATTTCCCCATATGGCAAATTACCGAACCCTTAAGGGGAATTCTTTTTTATATAAAATAAATATTTTTGGAAATAGGTTTTAACGTATTGTATTCGTCCATCAATAGAGTGTAATTACCAACTATATTCATAAAATAAAATGCAAATTGGGGGCTCCAGCTCCTGTCAAATAAAACCGTGTACGTCTTGTTTTGTTCTGCGCGGAGCGCTCCACAGCCTTTCCAGTTCATCTGAGACAAAAATTGTTTGAAAATTATTAAACTAGACTAAATTTGGGGGGCCTTATTGGTTTTCGTTTTAAAGAAAAACCCTAAATAACGAAATGGCAGTTTTTTGAAAAAAAACTCAATTGTTTTGCCCTGCTTTTTTTTCAACTAAAAAATTCTGTTTCCCGAAAAAACTCAGCTACCTGTCGTCCAGCCGATGGACGGTTCCGCTCTATGGGTTGTAAATTGGCCATAATGACCACCGGAATGGTTAATTAGTTTAGATTAGGTTATTTCTTGATTAGATTAATACAATGTTTGATTATTTGCTGAAGTGAAGGTCAATATCAAAAATTTTTATATTTACTATTTATTACGTAAGTGTATACCAGAGGTCCCAAAACTTATTTGTCCCATATAAAACTTGGCGATTTTATTTTGTTGAAATTCATCAATTTAAATGTGTTTTTAAGCTAACAGCAAATCATCAAACTTACATTTAAATGTAGAACGTAGGTTGAAATATCATCATCCTGGCATTTGGTCTGCACCAAATTTGAAAACTGGTTAAATGTTCAATGCATTGCTGCATTAGTTTAATTTTGGCAAGAAAAGCTGGAATGATGAACCTTGGTTTTATCAAATTAAGACTGTTAGCTTCCAACTAAACATTAATCCCATTAAATCTGTTAAATAAGCAATGTCTGGTTTTCTCTCTCTAAAACTGTCTTAAAAAGTGACCATATAGACCCGTTTGGGAATAACTAGTGTATACAAAATAGTAGTTGCCCAATATTTGTAAAAGCAAGTTGTGTCTTGAGTTAATTTGAACCGGAAACTAAATTTATCAAAAAACGACCTGAGTGTTTTTCTTTTCGAGTCATCTTTAGTTGGACGTCGGAGCGGTTAATAGTATCTAAATAGTTATAACACGAATGAAAACAAAACTTTATCCCAACTAAAATTTAGTTTCGAAATTTAATTTTCCTCAACCAAGTGTAAGCAATTTTACAACAACGTTGAATTTTACAGAATCAGATAATAATTGTACACTGTTGCTGAAAAAACTTGTCAAAAGTTAGACCACTGAATAAATTGGTTGCCACTATGCTGCCACCAATGGGTGGGTGGTGGCTGTAGGCACGGAGAAGTTTAGTAGATACGAAATACCTCCCCCAATATTATAGTAAAGGTATGGGAAGAAAAACGGACAAGAAAATATTAGAAATACAAGGAAATAATGGGGAACCTACTCCTAGATAAAAATTTGACTGATCGTAACTTTGTGGTTGTTGTATTCTTTAATTTAAATGTTGTTAAATCTTTAAAGTTGTTTAGATAGCTTCTAGGAAATTTATATTATATTGTAGTTGTATATTTTATGAGCAAACTATAGTAAATTTAAAGTTACATTTTTACAGTTACAGCTACTATCTGCTATTGCATTTGTATTTTTAATATCTCCACTTCTGTACAATTTTAATATTGCAATATATACGATCTCGTAGGTACTGTTAAAGCCATACGTTTTCCCAAAGCGATTTGATAAAAATTTCCGAGTCCTCTTCTACACGTTGAGAAGCATGCAACATACGTAAGAGACGCATTGCCATTTTTGACGTTTTATGAAAATGACTTTGACTAAAAAGCTATGCATCATATTTTCTTAGTAAATATTTATGTACTACATAGCACTTTATTGATCATTTCAGTCGCTACTACTAAAAGCACTAAAGCAAAATAGGAAAAGCAAACGTGAAATTTTATCATAAAAGCCTACCACCAAATTGAACTGGGATAATACTTTTATGATAAGTGATGGACTATTTCGATATAACTTAAGTTGTTTTTATTATTCATATTTGACCACGATTTATGAACATATCAAGATGTAACATCCAACACCGTCGATTCGAGATGTCCCACATGAATTACACATTTCCCTTCAAATTGGCAGTTAAAAGTGCCAAAAGAAAATAAAAATATAGTTCGCTATATAATTTCGAAACTTCAAGTAAAAACTCTTTATGCTCGCTTGTAAAACACGTTTTTGATAAATATTAAACTTACAACTACAACGTCTTACAGTCTTTTCCTAAGCGCTTCAGAGTTTGGCAGAAATGATGGTTATGTATTATGCAGGAAACTTTAGTATAAGGGTACAAAACTTTGTTTATATAAAGGATTATTATTCAATAAATGTGATACAAGTTAGCTTAAGAAAATTAATAAGTAATTAATTACTTTATTTCGAAACTAACACACCGCACCTATTTTGGTATTAATTAAATATTAATAATTAATCAAGCTTTTAATTTATAATAAATTATTCGGAACTGCGTCGAGAATGGCAAACTTCGAGTTGCGATCGAGATTCGAAACCGTAACGTCCGGTTCTGCTTCTTTATTTCGGCCCTTATCTTGAAGCTGATTAATTACGAACGTAATTATTTAATGGTTCACTACAAATTTAAGTACATATGTTGTAAACTTGGCATAAATTTTTGATGGAAGCAGGTTCGTGATAAAGAGCAATAAAATAAATTTGAAAACTTTCATATACCTATACAGTTCTTAATGACTATATATATTTATTGTATCGTATAACAAGAATTTATTGAAGCTATTCGATTCGAGCCACAATAAATTAAAACCTCAAAAATGACATCCGAAAAAGTATAATATTAGTATCAACTTTGAAAATATAATATTTATCAAGAAAGTCGACACGATATATAAAATTTAACTTAACTAAGTAATGATAAAAAAAGTATAATCTAAATGCAATTAACATTATATCAAAAACCTGTATATACCAATTACTTTATCTCTATATAATTATATATGTATAATTCATATTTTATTGGTAGGGTTCACATCATATAAGGAAAAGTGTTGCACGCAATTCATTATACTTTCCGAATAAATGCTTGAAATGTGAGAAAGGAATATATATGTATGTATATTTATTTTTAATGTAAAAAGCTAATATGTTGAAAACGCATTTGGAGTTTTAAGTGGCCCATTTTCAATTCGTGTAATTTTTATTCGATAATGCAGTGGCGCAACCATTACTCGTGTCGAGTTTATCCAGACAATGCTTCGTGGCTGCATGATACGGCACGATATGCTATTACCGACGACATGCACTATATTGCACCAAAATACCTAGCACACATTTTACCCTGTCAGTTCAAGGGTATAAATGGGTGAAAATTTTACATCCTTTCAACACTATCATTTCTAAAACTTCCAGTTACGCCACTGGCCGGAATATGTGCATTACGTTCTGTTGTAAGTTTTATTTTAGCTGTTTTTTTATTATCGATTCGATTGAAATGAAACAAATAAATGATTATGTGTAAGAATTTAATCTGGGTTTGCAATATCCTCCAGACAGGATCATTAATATCACAGTAATCCCTCACAATGCTCTTGAAAATAGCTCGACTTTCTTACCTTACTTTAAGATTACAGTTTAAACTCCAAAATGATGATGAATTGTAGGAAACTTGGAAACAAGCTCGTCTAATATTTACTCACCTAAAATTAAAAAAAAAAAGTATTAGAACGTACAATAAGCGTGAAACCAAGTAACATTAAATTGAATTAGAAAGTCTCTATAAATATGGGGTATTTTTTATTCTGGCCCCCTATAAAGGTTAAGTGATAAAAGCAAATCATTATGAACGACTTTAATCAAGGGAAGGGTGGTGGCTGCATCGTGCTGCAATAGCGTCTTGGTGTGGTTGCTTACTTAATTACAGTATCGGACTTAATCACAAAGAGGTGGATTTCTCCACTCGACTATTTCAATGGATGCTTTCCATCAAACCAAACCGCTACGTTCGCTGCATATGTATTCGCTTACTTTGCATTTCACATACCGCATAAATAAATAAAAACGAATTCCTACTATTTAAAGTAAATAAATTTAAATATCTTGCCTATGCAATAGATGAAGATTTATCGATGAAAAACCAGGCTATGATAAAACCACGTATTACTCCGAGAGAGCTACGTAACAAAAATTGATAAAAATACATATTATTCTCTATATTTATGGGTAAGTGCATTAAAATCAAAATCGTGTCGAAGAAACGTGAGTTACGAAAGTGTGAATACATTCTCATTATGCATGTAATACCTATAATAGCTAACTACTCGTGACTTTCTGATTAATGTAAACTACGTGAATACATGGCGCAAATTGAAATACTATTGATATAACGGTTTTACCCCAAATAAAAAAAATTTAATACAAGAACTAATTCATGTCAACACAGTCTAGACGTAACAAAAAATTAAGTCACATGGGACAAATGGGCTTGGAGGATCCAATAATTTAAAAAAAAATTTACCAAATCGATCGATTTGTTTTGGAATACTAAATATAATCCGCTCGACCTTACCATACTGAAATGTAGGGTGAGATTATCGAGTCTGCCGTTATTGTTTTTTGAGGTTGTTTTGTTGTTTATGATGTGTGGGCGGCACAGCTCCCGCAGTTTCGGGAGCCAGATCGAACTGTAAACGATATCGTTTTGCAAACAAAAGTAAAATTAAATAACGAAGCAATGAAATAAAATTGAAAAAAATCACACTCCTCTGAGTACGGTAAAGTTTTCCACAGACATTTTTATCGATTGCCTTAATAAATATCCTTGGTGAGTGCAACTGACTGAGGCAGGAAAGTAAACATGATTAATTAAAACTAATTGGAATTTTCTGTTTGTAACAAGTCTGTGCAGAAGAGTAAAATTAAACAATTAAGTTCAAGTCAATGGCAATAAAAATGTTCTCGCTTTAAATGTCGGTAACATTTACTGAAAATCATCTTTGAGTAACTACATATTATTATTTTGTATTAAAAGATGGATTTGCATTATTTTTTAAATAATTACAGAATTTTTAAATATTTCAGTAATTTATTTCATAAAAAGGAGTCGACACTTGAATTAAAAATGCTAAAATAAAAATAAAATTTCAGAAAGTTTAGAGTAATTTAAATACGCAAAGATCAAAAGAATATTTTAGCAGGCAAGTTAGTAATTCTTTCAACAACTTGACGTTATTTGAAAAATCGTTTTCAGCAAGTTTACATTCTTATCATCAGTAAATTAAACTTCGTGTAAAACATAAAGATGCAAAAAGCAGCAGCATGTTCTTAACGTGAGGTGGCTATTTAAAGAAATCGAACATAAATTTTGCTTTCATTCCAGCACTTAATATTAATTTTTATGAGTTTCGAAATGTTATGAATTAACAAACATTAATTTAAACATTCTTTTAAAAAAAGTTAAAGTTTAAGAATTAAAATTTGGAAATCCATTAAATAGTAATGTTCTGGTAGGTATTTCTATTATAACAAACATACATCACTTAATTTACATGAATGGATAACAATATTAATATTTATGTCAGTAGGTAGTACAATAATTAACCCTTGCATATTTTCGTTCGTTTTCCGGATAAATTCGCTCGTGTTAAAACATGCCAACCTCTCGTTTTTAATTAATCACACTAAGCTGACTGGCACTCTAAAATACCGGTGGTTACTAATTGTAAGTGTACAATCACACATTAAATATAGGCGAAATCTAAAAAAGTAAACTGAGCAGCGGTTACCCGCACGAGCACTCGAGAGTTAAAGCGTAGCCAGGAATTACATTTAACAAAGAGAATGAAAATATATACGTAATAGGTAAAAATACACAATTTTCAATTTTTATTATCTTTAATACGATCGCAACAAAAATACCACGTTTAATTCGACTTTTAGCATTTTTACATTAAAATACACGATGCAAATAGACTAATCCGCTTGATTGGAAAGATAAATTTTGTATCAACGAATACAATTGGAATAATTATCGTGGTATATTCATCACACAAAATGTAATTTTACCAAAATTAAAATAAAAGAACCGGCGGGGAGAAATTTAAAAATGAGATTGTCAACCCTCTATTAGGTATCAAATATAAAATCTAAAGTGCTAGCTTAAAATGTTTAATATTATAAAATAAAATATTAAACAGAAAATTAGTGTTATCTTTTAAACATTATTACTTGGTTCTAGCGTACATTATTCCTATCTAAAAATTCATCAAATATAAATTCATCTCGTTAACGACTGAAATAAAGCCATTATCTAATCTGTCTTGTAATATTTTCGGGAGCTTTCAGCGCACACATGTACTCAATGTAGCGTGCACTGTACCGGGAGCTAATACGTAGGCAGATGCATCCATCAAGTTGCCTGTCAACACATCCGGGAACGCTAACTAAAAGATACTAACTAATGTAACACTTGAGAAGCTTCAGATTTTGCTTAAAAAATTTAAGGCGTTTTTCTTCACACGTAAAAAGTTCTTTTTTCACTTGAGAGCAATATTTTCATAAAACATGAAGAATGATCTGAGAGTAAGCAATATTTTAATAGTTCTGATACATAATATGAGCGAAAATATGAAAGCCATAAGTCTTCCTTGGTGCAGCGTTACAAACGCTATTGAAAAATATTACCAAAATTATTTTCGTGCTCCATATACAAAAAACAACAAAGCGTATGTAACCAAAGGCATATAATAAAGCAACTTCCTGATTAACTGTCTAACTTGTCTTCGGCGAAATTTGTATAATATTATTTTTAAAAACGTGTTATTAATGTACTGGTACCCTAACACGAGCGTTTTGTAACTGCTATCAACCTGACTTCCGTAACCCAATATATAACAAGAGCTATCGACAAGGGAAAACAAACGGACGTAATTTACACGTCGAGTTTTCCAAAGTTTTTGATAGGTTGAACCATAACGTAGTGCTACAAAAACTTTCCAACTTTGGATACTCAAATTCATTTCTAAATTTCTTTCAAAGTTGCTTTTAAACCGTTTGTATCTCGGTGGTTCCCCATTGCCATCCTGGCAAGAAACTAGCTATAACAATCTTGTTATATAACAAAGGTAAGAATTGAAAACTTTTAGTGTGAACGACTAATTTTAACTGATAAAGAAAACGGTAACCGTCTAAATAATTTAAAAATTATTTTGAAAAATAGCAAGTTAACATTCAGTGACGGTTAGTGCGCGGGAGTGATAAGGGCGGAACCCTACCAAACACGAAATATTAATTCATTAATAGATAAATACTACTTTATTCCTGCAGTTCATGATGGAATATGAACTTTGGACTCTTTCAGAAATATATCTATTATCATGTCACGGCAATACGCCCAGTATACCACCGGTTGTATGGAATATGCTTTATACAAGCATTTATTCAAAGACATTTCAATGCTACAATCCACCGGAAATTGATGAAGTCACAAAACTAAAAACTGACATTTTGGAAGTGGCCAATATATGTTTCCGTATACCTGCACACACACATAATACATTAAAAAAACACGGTTGTATCATACACGAGCATTACAAAAGAGACAACTCTCTATTGAGCATTCCAAAACTTTCATTGGTGATCTTGCGATGAATTGAAAGTACCTACATAATAAAATTTTAAGAGTTTCTAATGGTAAAGTTTGCATTTTTATCGACTCGAAACAAGTTTTCAAATTATAATAATAACAATAATGTATAATAAAACAAATATTTTGCTTAAATAAAGCTCATTCAGCTCGTAAAGCTCCTTCATTTAAATAAAGCTTAGATAAGGCAATATGTATGTTAGGTCAAAGATGCCAATTCGGCCATTAACGGCAATGGCCGGACAATAAACGTCAGGCGCGGATATAGCGGGGAGGCAATGGGGGCAATTGCCCCCCCTTGACTCATGACCAAAACACTTTATTTTGACCAATTTAGCAAATAATTATTTAATTTTTTGTTTAAAACAATTTTTTTAGAAGATAATTATGTAAATCACACAAAAATTGCCCCTCCCTAAACAAAATCCTGTATCCGCGCCTGAATGACGTCAATGCCCTGCTTAGCTGGGCATTGACGTAAACGCCCGGCCAATAACGTCAGTTACCATGCATTTAGGGCAATGTTGCCATTTAAAATTTTACATCTTTGTTCGGGCAATGACGTCATTGCTCAATACAGTGTAGGTGATGATGAAACTACTATTCTACAGTGAGGAATGTCGAATAATGCACTATAGCAAAACTGGTATCATTTTACGCCTTTCAAAAATTTAAAAATTAGACATTTTTTACTCCTGAATTTGTTCTTGTAATTACATAAAAAAATATATAAAAATAAATACAAACAATAGATATTTTCGATACTAGATAGGAAAACTAAGATTTTTCCATTCAAGGCGAAGCAAAGAATGGAAATATATAGTTTTCCACGAGTATAGAACAACATTTTTTCTAAATATGTTTTAAAAAGAACCAATAACATATTTTTTATACCTAAATTAAAATGAATTTATTAAAATATACTTTATGAAATAGATACATAATATTTAAATTTGTATTTGAAGGTTGGTAGCCAAGTGGTTACTAAACATATGTATTGTTGACTACCAATCGTACTTTTGGTTATTTTATTGTACGAATTTAACCGTAAATTTATATTATAAATAAAGTAGATTTATGTTTCTGAACTTTTCCTTTCTTTCCCGCATACTTCGACAAGTGTGCGGAAAAGTATTACTTTCCGCACTAGGGCGGAAAAGTAGTACTTTTCCACACACTTTTGAATATCAAAAAGGAAGACTTTTTCAAACATATATAGAAATAATATTTAATTTAATTACTATTTGCTTAAGGTAATTTTTGTAAAATAATATTATTTAGGGGGATCTATGTAGGGATCTAACCCTCGAGTTACACTACTTAAATCACATATCAAAATAGGAAATGCCTCCAAAAATATGTCATGTTAGATAAAGTTCATTTTCATCTGTCAAAATTTTTTAATAATAAAATTGGTTATACTAGAGTGTTAGTAATTCTCATATAATTTAGTCTCAGCAGAAGTGTGCTGTGTGTAGTAACGAAATATTACAATTTTGATACATCCCGACGCTCCGGGAAGGTAATTAGTACTAGCAAGACGGCAGCTATGTTATCGTTCACCTAAAAATTAGTTGTTTTCTACTACATTGTAAACTGCAAGTTTTTATAATATTGTTGTTCAACGTAAACAAGGCTTTTGAGTTATTATGGATTTGCTCCTACAAATCTTACAAAATCTTTTTGCAAATTTTAGCGGGTTCTTACTATTACTTTTACTGTCGGAGACTTGATTGCCACTAAAGTAAAACAGTTGCTTTCACAATTCATTAAAAAAAGTGAAACAATTGAAGAACTTGGTAAAGTGTTTTCAACAGGATAAAAAATATACAGCGGTGCTCATTTATGTAGTAACCCAACTGTAGATTTTGAAGTTTTAGGAATTTTGAAAGATGTTTTCTTTTCATTTGAAGTATTTCTTCTTTTCTTTAGAATCATCCATAAATTTTTAATGGGGGGCAGGTCAGGACTTTGTGGCGGCCAATCCAAGAGGGAAATTTTATGTTTTTGTAAAATATTTTACTAGAAATATAATTTGTTTGTTTTCTGAAATGAAATGATTCTTATTTAGATAGCTAGTTCCATTTTTTTTTTGTAAAATTTGTATTTTTCTATCTCTGATCCTGATGGTTGCAATCAACTCGTCCTTAAGCTTATAGGTATAGCACCCCCCAATTTTTGTATGTTTTATTGCGGAAAACTGATCCAAATGTTGGAAAAATGGTAATCTGTATAGGCAAAAGGTCATAAATGTGAAGGATTCAGCAAAATTTCATATTCCAATTTTATCTCCCACTTCTCAATTTATTGTAAGCGTTTGACGGTGCGTTTTCTATACAGTTCCATCAAATCGTGTCGCATCAATTTACCTAATTTTTCACTTTCCCTACAACTGCAATAGAAGTCTATTGCAAGCTTAGATGGGGGTCTTTTGTGGATATCAAGGTATAAATTTGATATATTATACTATCTCGTTCTTATTTCTTTATAATTAAAAAAATACAAATAGTTGACAGTAAGATTATTATGATTAATGTATCCAAAGTAATCAGCTACTTGAAAACTTGTACTAAATTGTGGTAGTTTTTCAAGAGAAGATATGCCATAACTTAAATAAATTGTATAAGCCCTATAAATAAACTTAAACTACTTGGTTTTCCTATCTCTGAAGCCTTAAAATAGTTAGTGGCTTTTAAATAATCATTTACTTAAATTTATATGCCTTGGCGTATAAGAAAATAAAAGCGGGTAAAAATAATCCCAAGATTAGAGTATATCGAGTGCTGTAATATGAGTTTTAAAAAGCCATCGGTGGATACTTTGGTTCCAGTAAAAATATCACCAAAAAATCAAACCTCTACCAGTCATAAACCTCTTAACGACTTTTTTCACAACTTGCTGAAATATTTTAACGATTGTGGGTGTTACTATATCATCAGTAAATCAAGATATTGTTGACAGCAAATCTACACCTTTCCACCACACATCTGTTTATTGAGATGTTAAATAACCCCACATCCTTGTCTAACAAGCAAAAACTAAAAATATATGTTCGGAAACTTAAAACGAAGATGTAACCTTTACTTTTTTAATACTAAAATTACACATGATATATGTTTTGTCACATATGATTCCACCCAAGTAAAATTTCTCTGACATTTTAGTAATTTACGAGATAGCATAAGAAATTAATGTCGGAAATTAAGTCACTTTTTATTCCATAAAGCTAGTGGGATAAAGAAAATGGGATGGAATATAGCGAGAGATTTATAATTAAAATTGGTGTAATATAGAAATAGGAGGGTATTATCCTTTGATGACATTTTGTTTGATGGCTGATGTTTATTTTGTAAATACGGCTTTTTTAATTTTAATAAAATAAAAATGTCAAGCGTTTATTAAATGGAAAACTTTATATGTATGGTCATGGATATAAAAATTGTTTATGTTACACATTATTATAGACATTTTCTCGCCGGTCATAAAAATCCAATATTTCGTTATAATTAAATTGGAAAGTGTTTATCCGATTTAATTGGAGACAGCCAAACATGTTTGCCCAACAATCCGTGATCGATGGTTTCCATAAACTTCAAGGGTATTTGTAAAAGACAGTGGAGCAACAAGCATGCTTGACAATCCTTGATGGATAGTCTCCCCATCATAGCTACTAACTCCGGACCAATAATTGGCAGACAGTGGTTCGTGGACTAAATTATGCTCTTAGCACTGTATTTTCTCGTCCTTCCAAGTCCAGAAGTTACAATTTCCTCTATTCAATACCAAATCAAAACACTTTGCTTGCAATATTCCACAATTGTTTCTTGAAATCAATGATTTAAAATAGAAACTGTAAGTATTTATTTATTCTAACTCATTATAGTCAGTTTAATTGTTTTTATTTTATGTTTCAACATTAAGATTTGTTCTGTTAGGTTCGACGTACTACACGTCAATTTCGTTTATCCATTTGTATGGTTCGAGTTTGAATATTGAATTCCACGAGTTTTCGTTCATTTAGTGTTTATTGATAGTAGGGCATGACGTCAGAACACAGACAAAGTGATTTTCAATAATATCGCATTTGTCAGAGCAAAAATTTGATTTGAATGTTTAAACGTCATTTTAACCAAGTTTGAATAGCCTACTTGGCTGGAAGCATAAAACAAATATTATCCCTGTTCTTCGGAAGTGAGAGAATTAGCTGCGCATCAGGAAATAATTGAGTCCCTGCTCGGGCGCCAAATGTAAAGAATAAACTTGACGCTGTATTTGCTCACATTCACAAGGACAAGACAATTGCGCCACGAAAAGTGACATTTAATGGAGTGATATAAAGTGAACTTTTCAACATTGTTTTCAGAAAAAATTTTGGGATTTTAAATCTGACAATTATTATGGTGGTAGTGCATTAAATAGAAAGTAAATATATTTTATGGGATTGCCTTCAGTATTCATAACTTAGTTTTTCGTGTTCCCTTACGTACGCTCAATTCCCATTTTTCATTGTCTTGTAAGCTTGTGCCATAAATAGATATTTATATGTTGGGTTGATTTATGTCACATTTCATTTAACCCTTTTTCGCGATTAATATTCCACTTTGCTGCCAAATGACATCGGTGTGGCGTTTAGTATCGTCTTACAGACAGAAATATTTTAATTTGAAGTAGAGAAAAGCAGCTGATAGGCATATGTTGCCCAATGTGACACGGCAAAGCAAGGAAAAGAATTCCATTAAACTTTAGCACAAGCATAAACCGCTTAGTTTACATTCTGTAGACAGTTTTGATGGGCATTTCCGGTTATCATTTATATTTTAATAAGTTTGTCAGTAAGAAAGAATAAAAATAAGTAAACGAGCGTCTAGTTAAATCAAACTATTGTCATGTTAAACCATTTTCACTTTCCTTCTTAATTACATCGTAAAAACACTACAACACGAGAAGAAATCTAATATACATTCAACACGATTCCATCATTTCTCCCAAGAAATTTAATGCATTTGTTCACGCAATTGCAGCTAATTTCATTGCAATTAAATTTGTCACAGTGCGAAACAAAAAAAATGACTGTTAATTGCAGCTGATATTATTACCGTTTTATTAATTTTATAAAGTAAAAGCTTTTTACTTAACAACTAATTACTTTTACTTCATCACTTAACAAAGTATCGTCCTTTTAATTAAGTTTCTTGTAAGTTTGAAACACTTAATTTTAGCATATACAAATTTGTATGCACAGTGTACGATTTCCATTCTTACCAACGAAAATTAACAAAAATACTGTTCCGTCTCCAACTGAAAACGTGTTAAATTATTACAGAATAATCAAATAAACCAGTCAGTAGGAAAACATTACTTTAACATCAGCAATCTATAAACGCCATCTTATATTAGTTAGAAATGTCAGAGCCATGTCGTCTAACGTGACACCCCTTCATGAATATGGATGCGACTTTTATTTATGCCCGGCATCGCCTAACATTACACCAAAGTACATGGCCAGGTCTATGTAAATATTTTTCATAACCCCATGTATTAAATAAATTTAAAAATTTATATTTGATAAGAATTGGAGCCGAACGTGAAATTAACTGGAACGCCGCACGCAGTTGCAGTTTTTTGTAAATAATTCGGCAACGAACGTGAAAGAATCGGGATCGTTTATTAAAATGTTAGTCTTGATGATAAAAAGAAAAATTTCGATATAGCTTGTTCGCGTAGGTATTTCAATTAAATGGTACGGATTTTTCGTATACAATTAATAAAATCAATTTTGTAGATCAAAGAAAAACTCGAGCTGCTTTTTTTTAAAAACAACATTTAATAAAATGGCTTTTACCCAACGTGATATTAAATTTTGGCTTTCCGATGTCGAAATTTGATGAAAAAATAAATGAGATCCTGATGTCGTAAAAAATATAAAAATAAGTACAAATTTAATTTAATACACTAATTAATTAGACATCACAGCAGCTACGTCTATTTAGTTCAAAACCCGAAGACGTGTCTATCGATTAACAGCTAAAATGTCAAGTCAAATCCTTGTTATTAGTTCAATTACCTATCATGGTGTGCCTACAAACAATAAATCCGTAAACTTAATCCCATGATACTTTGTTTATACCAACTATAAAATATTTTGAAGTAATTCTGACTTAATAAATAAAAATTATATTCCCGCAATAACATATAAAAATTTAATTAGAAAACGTAATAAAAGTGTTGTAAAAATTTCAAATTTTTGCTCGTCTTCACGAAACGAAATAATTTTCAACTGCCAAGGAATGACAAGTTATTTAAAAAAGAAACTAATCTTAAATATAAATTTTTCAATTATAAACCCGCATTTTTTTTGGAAAAGAAAACAAAAATTCATTTTTATAATTAATATGTCAAAATTTAAAAAGCAGCAAACAGAATTATGATAAATTAACTTTACGATATCTTCGTTTTCGTTTATGATTAACTTGCAGGAAGACAAATTAACCTCACGATATTCTGATTGGTGATAAATTGACAAGTAATTTAATTATCAAGCTATTAACTTATGTGCTAATAATTTGCAAGAAAGATTGCAAAACCTTGTTTACAACATTAAACGACCCCAGTGCGATGCGGTTTGCCGCTTGTGTCGGGAAAAAATGTTTAATTTATTTTAAATTTTAAAAACAAAGAAAAGGCCTGAAAAATTGAAGCAATAAGTATAAAATAATGTGACAGAAAATCGATGAAAGCATTCAAGTCGATACTTCAAATGATCGATATAATATGAAAAAAACAAAAAAACATCAGTTTATCTTTCTTTACCATCACCATTAATAAAACTGAAAACACAAAATGAAAGATACAAAAACACGCGGCCTGGACGGTGACAGATACAGTAGTGACTTCAGAAACAACTGATATTTGTCACTGTGTCAGCGTCGTAATGGATCTTTACGAATAGACCGAACCAGGCAAAGTCAACAAAAATTTGAGGGTTTTGTTTAGTTGGTTTGTAATTTAGGAAGCGATTGGAATTTACAAACGTAAATTAATTAATCGGTGGGTAGTTAATCTCGCAGTTTAATTATTGTTCTCAACATGCATTAAGTCACTTTAATACACATCATAGACCATTTAAATTGTGTAGAAAGCAATAAAATGAACATAAACACTGTTTAGTACAAAAAAAAAACTGTTGAAAACATTGAACCAAACGACAAAATACAACGACTTCAGGCAATTAAATCTGGAAACACAGACGCAAAGTAATAAATCTGACACACATGCATCGTTTCAGTTGAAAAATCATGAATAAACATTCTTTTGTTAGCGTTTTACAAGAATAAAGTAAAGCGGTGTCTTAAAACTTGAAAAAGAATAAAAATACCTACACAGTTCCCTTACCAGCATCCAAACAACCAAGAAAATTTTATATACCCACTCATTAGTGCTTTTAAGGACGATTTTTTAAGGGATATTATTATATATTCAGGAAGGGAAAACTTTTATATAAATTCGAATTCAATTCAAAATTATTTTTTCTATAAGTAATTATATATTTTAAGCAAATAAAGCATTGGAAATGCGAAATATCAAACGTTCGTTAGCTTATTAAATTCAAAATTTTTTTCAAAATAGAAATGTTAGCTTTTCTTTGATTAACTTGAAAAAATGTATAGTGGGCAGATACAAAAATTAAGAATGTTTTGAATAAATTTTGGCAAATATTTTAAGATTTTATTCCCTCAATATAATTAAAATATGAATAGCTTAGTTTATATTTCAATTTTAAATATTTAAACTATTGAAATCTCTGAATATTTATCCGAAGCTGCTTTGTGAATTATAATTGTTATTATATCCATTCAAAATTGCATTTAATTTCCTTTTCCATTGTTGCAGTTTGCTTTAAACCAAATGTATATAATATTCTAAACTTCTAATAATAAGATGGTTTGTTATATTATGAGGATTGAAAATAGTTCCCACCATACCTTTCTGCTTGTGGACTGAGTTAATTTCTGAATAATATTAATAATTTGTAGCTACAGCTTTGTTATTGAAAATAAAAGTAAAATCTTAATTTTACGTTACACTAACAAAAATATTAAATGCATCAATATTATTTTAAAGATGTAACAATCACAATACAATTGAAAACAATCCAATTGTTATTTCAGATTGTATTTTCATTATACACTGCCCGGTATATTTGACTGCCGTCAAGAAGTCGTTCGAGAATCAGAAGCCATTTTTTACTGCATTCTTAATGTAGTCAAAACAATAATCTTCCTACTTATTCAGACAAGCTGTGAGATTTGTCTTGGACTTACAAGGAGGAATGCAAATAATTAAAAGACACCATCTCGGTTATTATTCATAAAAAATATCTCGGTCATTACAATAGTTGATTTTGATAAATATTTCTTACAGAAATATTTTTACATAACAATATATTTAAGTGAAAATGGAAACACATAAATTTTCTTGAAAGAATTACAATCGTTTCATACGAACGACTTATAGAGACATTGCAAACACATTGTAGCACTTCTTTTAAATGCAATTGCTATTCAAATATTCCACATACTAAACCGGAATAAATCTAACATTTTTGGTCGATTTAAGCTGGAATAAGATTATTTCGTGCTTATACTTGAATACCCATAAACTCCAGTAATTATCGATTGTTGCATTAAATATTTTATCCGAATCGATATTAACACCGAAATAAATAAAAATCATAACAGAATATATTATGTATTTCCTACATACAAAATTGTATTAATAGTTAAATCAATTCGGGGTTTAAAATGAATAGCTTTCAATATGAAAAATTCATCAACACAAAACGAGAAAAAAACAAAAATAAAAACCGGAAAAAACCTATTCGAGAATGTCGTTAAATTCGTAAGCATTTTATCGAAAACAAACAGAGTAAAAGACATATGAATGCTCATCTTTTAATCTTTTCCAATTGCATGATTTCATTTCGTGCCATCTGAGCCCACAATGATATCTGTTATTCCCGGCAGTTTTGTTATATACGCGCCTGATGCTTCTAGTTCTGTCAATAACATCCATCTGGAGACCAAATGACAATAGAAAAAACAATTGTTGTCCTTTTTTAATTACAAAAATTCTAATATACTAGAAATTTTCATAAGTATCGCGGCAAAAAAAACAGCAACAAGTTTTGCATTGTCAGAAAACATAGTATTTGAAATGGTACATTATTAAAAATTGGCATTTTATAAAGAAATTTTAAAATTACCTTCTGCATAAAAGATTTTCAATATGTATAATGAAAATCGCAGGAAGAAAACTTTTCATTGAAAATAATGCATACGGCAAATTCTAGACGTACCAACTCGTGTACTACAACTAAGCAATCAATCGTATAAAGTTTCGCCATTTGCAGTTGAATCTGGTGATGTAATATAATATATTTAGCTGTATTAGTTACCTTCATCGTTTCCACTTGCCATCTTCGCCTTTTTTCGTAGTTTATTTAAATAACATAATATTAGTTAATATAAATCAAAACTGTCAGTTCCGTAACATTAAAATTTTTAAAAATATGTTACAATACACAAATCAAATGTCCTATACAAGAAAACACGTCAATATATTGTTAAGTATTTTCCCAATCTCAAACTTTCCAAGCGGACGACTTTTAGGAAAAAATTACAAATCTTTTCAAATGCTCGGCTAATTTTAACATTTTAATTTCAAAGCTATTGTAAATTCTTAATTCAATTTTAAACAAATAATTTCAAAATTCCAGGTCTTTCCTTTATCCAATTTCTAATTTACCTTTTCCCATCTACAACAACATTCTGCTACTGTTCCTATAAATCCAAACTCAATTTTAAAATCCAACTTTTATCAAACGATTCAACTTATTGACGCAAATCAGAACAACAATTCACCATCAAAAATTACTTCTATATTACACAAAGTCATAATTTGGAAAAATTCACGACATTTATCCGTTTCATTTTGTTTAAAAAAAACAGAGCTTTTATTCAACTAAATTACAACTTTCTACTATTTATTTACAATAATTATTAGACACTATTTACCAATTCATAATCAAATTAAATAACACTTTGCTAGGTGATATTTTACATCCAAATTCCCCCCCCCCCCTGCTTTTAGCAAATGTTCTCCTTGCCATGTCTTATTCGCTTGCCTATTAATGATTTTATCAGTTAATCGCACGCCGACGACGTTTTCTATCCTCTTCTTTGCAACCGCATCTTCCGAGCCTTCACCCATTACAAAATCTTCCATCAGCAGTTCCACGACCTCCTGCAGCTGGTTCTCCTCCACCGTTTGTTGCTTACTTCCTTCATCATCCTTTCCAACAACTTCCATGATCACCTTCTCGTAACCTTCTATTATTTCTCTCAGATCCTTTTGTATGGTTTTCAATATGATGTTCATCTCAACCGTCACTATTTTGTTACATTTTTCTTTTATTAATCAATTTTTGTTTTATCTGAGTTTAAATAAGGGTCGGTTTAAATGTGCATCTGGCCCCAGATTCTCTGCGACATTTAATATTCTTTATTTTTCCAACCCCCCAAACTTTACAAAAAGATAGTTTTTAGGAAAAATTTCAAAAATTACTTTAAAATGCCTTAAAACCTTATCCCAGGTTTATCTGATGAGATAGTCATAAATAGAGACCGGATTTTAAGCATTTTTGCTTCTTGTCAATAAATTTGAGTTCTGGACGAATCATATAAAAAGATATATTTTAAAGTATAGTTTTTCATGCTTTTTTTGCGATTTTTGCTGATTTTTACTTTTGTGCTTATTTTGAACTTATTTTCAAGTTTAAAATTCAACTTTGACTCAAACAAACAACATAAATAGGAAGAATTCACTACAATATAATGTATTTAAGGGTCCCGGTAGTAATCTACAGCCTCAGACTACGCCAAATCATTTTGAAAAAATGGTAGATAGGCTCTAGTACACGAAAAAAAAAAGTAAAATCTGCGGAAAACCCGGTAGTGCTTCCAAAATTTTCATAAATATTTTTTTAAATTCAATTAATATTGACATGTACTGATTGGCTACACATGTCGGGTTGGAGAAGGAGCTTATAAGTTTCACTTAAGAAACGGCAAGTTTTTTTCGAATTACTCAAAAATTATGGCATCAAAAATGGCTTGGAGCGCCCAACCGAAGAGAGACACTAAGTGAGGGCGCTAAACTCGCGCTAAAAACATGCCTGAAGCGTTACCGAACTCGAAAGCTGGGATGTTAGTTTCCATCTTAAATAAAAAATAAAATAAATAAAATATAATATTAATAAAAAATAAAATTAAATAAAATAAAAAATAATAATAAATTTATTAAAACACGGGAGCATGTTAGTACAAGCACGCCTACCACTGTTGCCAGATCGTGAAAAATTACCCACACTATAAGCAATTTTGAGATTTTTTGGAAAAAGGGCATAAACAGATAAAAATTGGTCAATTTCATAAAATCACAAAAAAGAGTTTAAAAGGATCACAACTTTTCTTAAATAAAATTAATCATTAAAGCAAAGTATTATTATCATAAAATGCAGAACTTGCAGATTTCTACAACAGTAATTAAGAATTTGCTAAACAACGCGTAATGAAACAGCGATAAACTCTTTTTTTTAGCTTTTAGCTCTTTATTTAAAAGAAATGGAAATGGGCGATTTTGTGCCAGAAAGGACAATTTCAACAACCTGTGTGGACAAAAGACAAAAGGATTTGACAACACTGATGGCTTTTCCCACTACAATACGCTAATGCTAGTATTTACGTTGAGCACACGGACCGGCTATAGAATGCAATTTTAACGCGGTGATTGCCTTGTAGATGTAAAAATACATGTAAAAATTCGATTTTCAAAATTAAATTATGAAGTAACCGGGTGCGGTGGGTCTAATTCATTCATCCTCACCTCATCTGAAAGTTCCAAATGTGCTGTTTCAGAATATTCATTGGTTTTCTTTCCTACTTTATAGGAAAAACTACCAGTAACCCCTGATCTCTGTAACCCGCCTACATTTTTCATTAAATTAATTAAAAATCCATGTTTTTATTTGTAATACTAATACGAAAATAACTAAACCTAACTGCATTTTTTATCAGTTGCATAATTATTACGTAATACATTTTAAATAATTTTTTTAAATTTCGTTTTACTTAAAAACTAAATTAACATAATCTTGTGTAATTAGTAAGTGTTAAAAATTGTTTTCTCAAGAAAACTGTTTAAATTAACTTTTTGGAGATAATGAAATTTTCGCCTTCACAAAAAATTTCAAAAAGGAACTGGTTTACTATATATTATCTAGACTTGCAAACTCTCACTTCATCCAACCAGGAAGCAAGAACCAATTATCGTAAACTGTGATTGTTGGTAAAAAAGATGATAAAAACAGAAAGTTAAATGTGCTTGATACGTTATAGCTCGACTTTGCAAGCAAAATCATAAAACTAGGCGGCTTAGCACTCAAGAGGTCCCCTACAATAACCAGATTCAAAGTAAGAGCGATAAAAAAACGTTTTTTGATTTTTATACTTTCCCTGCCATAATTTTACATTGGTGATGTTGTTTCCGATACTTGAAACAGTAAAAATTAAATACATCTAAAAATGTAAACCAAGCTAAACTGGGTACGTAAGCTGGTATTAATATAAAGAATATTCATATCGTATTCATCTACCCCTTTGTTGCCAAAGTGAAAACTTGAAATTTGATATTGTCACGTCACCTTTCCGAAATATATTATGGAAAAAACTTTGTAGGTAGGTATACAAGTTCAAAAATGTTTTCTGAAAAGTTGGAATGGATTACGAAAGTTAGGTTTCTCTTAAAAATACGTCCTATTTTACATAATAATTAGGTGTGTGACTGTATTTGACATTAAAAACAAAAAGCAACCAAACGTAACTAAAAATCGTTTATGCATTCACATTAAGCGGAAAATATTTGCTGAAAAATATTTTCCGAGTAAAAGAATCGCTTTATGCGTTAAATAGTAACAAAAATAAAAGCATTTTAAAAGCTGAAGCCGCTGCTTCGCTCTTTTATATGTAAATCTAGTATCCTGTTTCACAAACAATGCTATTTAAAATTCACCGCAATGGTGCAAAAGTTGTAAATGTAACACCCCTAACGTCTTATCTAATTCTATAATTCAATCAAAACCAGCCAATGCCGATTTACATAAAATAATTAAAAATATAAAACCAATTCGAATTATTATCAAATAAAAAACGACATCGTCTTATTATTCAAATTATATTTACGTGTAGACTTTTCCATTAGATACCGAGGTCTCAAAATCTTAATAAAGTCTGTCACATTTAGAAAAACTCCTTTCAAAGCTTTTTCTAGTCCACACATCTCAGGTTTTCATCAAATAACAGTCGCACTAAAGCTGTGGTTATCTTGTTCTTTACTTCAAACTCAGTTTGTTAGGTTTTTATTTAGTTTGTTGTTCGGCCGTGTCGGTTTATATTTTTAATCTATTTTCCTTTCCGTCTTTCACGAATTATTATTATTATTATCAAATTCAACAGTTACATCAACAATTAAACGTTTATTCAAATTGGCTACAATGTGAAACAAAATACCTTCCGAGTACCTGTTATTCACATCGGAAAAGGTATTTGGGCACTTGAAACAATCACGGAAGAGTTATTTTAATGCAGTTTATCCCTTAAAGTAAATACCTCAAAGGGTTTAACTTTATATATAAGGAAATTACGGGATATGAACCGCGCAATTTCTGGTAGGATAATTCACCCAAGTGGAGAATACGCCACAAAGTTTCTCTGCATTGTTCTACGTTACGCAATAGGCAAATAATGTAACAATTCCCAATAATGAAGGATTCGACGTATTAATATAGCCGCAATCTTGAACGTTCAAAACAGTTTTGATAACTACAATAAATACTTGATTCGAACCCAACCATCCGGCTCCAAATAAAACTCCATCGAATCCTAATTTGCAACTCAAAGCTCAGTTTTATGTTTCATTTGCATACTGTGCATGTAAAATGCATAAAAATAAAGCAAACCAGTTGTATAAAATTTCTGGACGGATAAAAGTACCTAAATATTATGAATTATTCCATATTCAAAATAAGAGTGAAGCAATTTAGAAGTATTTAAATAACAAATATGCACTATCGCATCATAATGAATACTCAATTAAATTAATTTATTTAAGTTGGTGCAAGATCAAACTAAGCGAGAAGTTCTGGTGCTATGTAAATAAATTAAGTAATGTAAATTCTGGAATAAAGTGAGTGCGACTCAAACTAACATATTCAAGGCACACCCCAAGTTTACTAAGTTATGTACACCTACTTGTCCTTATTCCAGATGTATGCTACATGTAATGTATATTTTGTGCACTTCTTACAAAATAATCTACATTTTGCACAAAATAATGATTCTAATAAGCAAACTTCCCGAAAATTTCCAAAATAAGGTGATAAAGTTGCCGAGGCAAACATCATTACGGGAGATTGACTTCCAACTAATAAATTACACGTTATCCACTATTAAGGCTTTTACATCATATACAGGAAGTGAAATTTAGAACCAATATGAAATTGGAGCTTAATGTAGGTTCTTCCGGTGGTCATGTCCTTATGTACAGACTTTTACGCAAACTTTAAATTAAGGTGGGTAGATTCGACGACGAGGGTTCACACCTTAATTGTAATTATTTAATAAAGAAATCGTTCCAACAAAACCTGAACAGTTAAATCTTTAACCCGATAGCGATCTCGAGATCAAAAAACTCTTGTTAATATCCTTTTTCATAAAAGATACAACCCTCATGCACGCTAAAAAATTGTCAAATAAGCAAAGCGATGAAGCTTCCTTTAAAAATTCTCTGGAAACATTTATAAGATGCTCACTTTGCTTTGTCCAAAAATGCAAAACGAGCAGGTTCCTGAGTCTTTTTGTATCCATTGTTAAGACACGCTCTTTCTCGTGCTAAACTGATTGTTTCTTTAAAAAAATATATCGAAATAAAAGATAAACTCCAACAAAAATCATGCGACCTGCAATAATTACTAAATCCGTTTCATTTCACCCTGGGAAATTATCAACACTGTTTCGCCACTGTCCTGTCAACTCGTTCAAATCAAAGTAACTTGAACAACGATAGAAACAGTACTACAGCTTAATGTTTTCACATTTTCTAATTGGTTGGCTAAACAGTTTAATTACAGCAACTTCAGCGTCGTTTATTACGTAAAATATAGAATCAAAAAATTAAATCGCTGTGTTATTGAAATCAAGTTGCCCGGGTATCTTTCATCTCTTTTGTGAAATATAAAAAATAAATTTCAAGTTATCGCATTCAAAATTATGGAAGTAAAACAAGATAACAAAAATAAAACCATTTTTTAACAAAAGTTCTAAAAAATAGCGACCATTTTGTAACAAACTCTTTAGTTTGCTGAACGCAGTGATTCTTAGGACCTTGTATGATATATGACCCTTTTAACCGAATAAAAGTCTACCCTTTACTCTCCTTTTGGTCGACAAAATGACAAGGTCATTATTTATGCTGCCGCAAATATTTTCGAATATAGAAAATATAGTTGTATGTGGTGAAAACGTACTTTTATTTTGCTTCAATTGATGGACTCTTGCGCAAAAAGACGATTCCTTTCAAGACGTCTGAAAGCTTATTGAAGATACCTTTTCATTCAAATGAAAAAATTCTATTAACGAATAAATAAAATATCGTAAATAATTAATTAGAAATGTGGATAACGAGAAACTGATAAAGTAGATATTTTATATTAGTACAAAATTTGAATATTACAAAACATCGGAAAGCGCTCCGAAAGCAGAACAGCAAAATTAAGCTTAAACTTTTTGCTTTAATTAGAAAAAGTTGTTGTTCTTTTTGCGAGTAACTAAGTTTTTATTATGAAATGTGGTGCTCACGCGTCAATAAAATCAATTCGTATATCGCGAAAACCTAGATAGGTAATTTATAAGAAAAACAATGATACGCATCCTAAATTTTCTGCTCTGAGGCATTTCAAAGTTCCTTGGCGGTTGCATTATGCAGATAAAAGAAAATTGAGAAATGTTAACAAAACATCGATGCGCTACTTGAAAAAAGAAATCAATCGAGATTGGAAGTTTGAAATACAAACACTCGATACTGTTGTTTGAAAGAACAAAACGAATAAAGAGTAAAAGCGACAAATCTTCATTTCTTACGCTACATCTCGACACTGTGTTCTTTTTTCGCATCATTGAAATTTGCAAAGCAAGTTGGACGTTTCGTTTCGCAGCCAAGTCTGTGACAGTGCTATATAACACGTTCAATAGGTTTCTTCATCTTTAAAAGAAAATGATAAAATCTGATCAAGCGTTATTACACCCAAGTAGAAATCGATATTCATATTGAATATTTATCAATGTAGTGGTTGCACAAGTAAAAGCATTTAATTTTACTTGCAAATTGAGATAACTTGAATAGTTTTAAATTAAAGGTTCACTTGCTGGAAACAGCACTGTGTTCTTCTCAATTTACAGAAGAAAACGGAAAACTCTAATTTGAACTGCAACTGCAGCACAAAGATAAATCGGAAAATTTCTTTGAGCGAGGATTAAATATTTACACAATCGTGTAGAAATTGTTAGTTTTTAATTTGTGCAGCATTCACATTACTCTAAAAAATAAAAAGAACATAATAAACAGTGTATAAAACACAAAGAAAAGATTATTTCTTGTGTAAACTAAAACGAAACGCGAGAAAATCCGAGAAACCTCAATTATAAATTTAAAAAATATATAATAAAGAGCAAACAATTTTAAGAAAATATTTTGTTCTTATTTTAGAGTTTCTGTTAATGTTGTAGCAATAGCAGTTATAGCAGCAAGTTATTGCTCAATTCGTAATTGAAAATAAAAGAATAAACACAAAAAAATTTAATTAAAAGTTATACATTAACGCCGCCACAACTTTTACGTTTCTTTTAAGATACTCATAAACTAGAGCAATTTAGAAATTCATTTGAAAAAAAAATAGTGCACTTTTATATCTGGGTTTAGCGCTATTTTTTATAACGTTAATAAATTTATATGGCATTATTACGGACCATATTAACATATTGATTTTATAGTGTTTAACGTTTTACCCAACCCTACCCTTTCCGTGATAGCTTTTCAATATGGTAAAATTTGAAAATACAGCACAAAAGAAGAAAGCAATGATTAACGCTCACATTTATCAAATAAATAATCGAAAACGTTAAGGCAAGTGGTTGTAATGAATATCTAATGCGAAACGATGCAATAATTATTGCCGGAAGTAAAAATCTAAGGTGGCTATCAATAATAAAGCAATCTCTAAGATCACGAACTTGAACTATGTAGTAGTTATATATCGGTTCTATAACGTCCGACGACACCTTTCGATTCCCAAGAGAACTGTCCCTCCATTTTTATGAGGTTTTTAACCGTTTCTATATCGGTTTTGTGCTATATATCTCTCTCTGATGATCTTCCAACTTTTTTTAAATTAAAATTCAATTTCTGTTCGAACAATATTTAAGAATTCGGTAATAAATATTTACATACCTACTTAATTCTAGTTTGAACGACCATTATTCCATCGAATCGGAAAATTTATTATCCGAGATAAACCTGAATACTAGTTCATGTAAATAAGAATTAATTTTTTTCAAATTTTGTTCTAATGGGGGGTACTGAAGAAATCATTTCAATCTTTCACTGAAATGTTCTTATGTGACTTTTGAATCCCCCCCCCCGTATTTGAATCCATGGGGTTTAGTAAATCCCAGTAACCCAGCAATTGTGCTCAAAAGAAAAATTATGATAGCCCAAGCACAACGAATTCGTCTTAGAAACGATGCATAGTTCAAAGATTTGTTTTACTAAACATAAATTATTATACTCAGTTTGTCAATTTTCAAATTTAAAATAAAATTTAAAAATGAGATATTTATAGCAAAACACCAATTTAAACGGATGGAACATTGCAATATATTCATTATGTTCATCTTTTTAAATTAGTTAGCAGATCTTCGACTCATATAATGCTAGTGGATTCAAAAATATGTGATTAAGCTATCGACAAGATGATCAAGCTTGGCATGACATGCCTACCGGATTTCAAAGACACCAAAGCATGATTTCATAAAATACAATATAAAATTCATAAAATGCAACTTCTCGAGTTGTTAAAGTTGTAAATAGAATGTGTTTTTATTTAGTTTCTCTTCACCTTAACTTAGATCATCTTAGGTTATCCCTCAACCCTTGTGAAACCAACCAGTTAAAAATAAAATTAATTTGTGAATTTATGACAATTTAATATGAAATTTATGACAAGTTAAGGGTGGGATCTCACCGACAAAATTAGTTATAATATTTCAATGCAATAGAGAAAGACCGAAATGTTATAATTTTTCGATTCTAAAGAAAAATATTGTATATTTAGATATAACCAAGTAGAAATATAAAATATAAAAATAAGTAGATTAAAAATTTACACTTTCCTCATTTGTATATTTTATTTAAACGAACTAGTTTCGACTCTGTAAGTCTTTTCAACGTGACATCTTACAGAGACATCAAAAATTTTTGACTGTTAAAAATGTTAAAAATATGTTAAAAATGTTAAAAATATGTTAAAAATGTTAAAAATGTTAAAAAAATTTGACTGTAAGATATCACGTTGAAAAAGACTTAGAGTCGAAATCAGTAGCGTATTTAGAGGAGGGCAAAAGGGCAATTGCCCCCACCCCAAGGATGACTCTGATTGTAGCCCTTTTTTTTAACAAAAAAAGTCGAAGAGTGGATACTTATAGTGGAAAATTATAAATTAATTATAACTACTTTGTTTATATATGGGGCATTCTGAGTCAAATGAGGTGGTCATCTGCCTGACCCGTTTGGATTTGTTTAAGAAATTTTTTTTATGCTTCTTTTGGGCTAATTTGAAGCCTGAATATTTATGAAATTTTTATCGCTTTTTCTATCCAATAAAATTGAGGTTTTTATATTAATTTTCCAGAAAACATCGATTCCGACCCGTTTTAAATTAATGAATTTTCTGATTTTAAAAAAACATAGTGTTTGGCGATTATCTATTACTGAAATAAATAAAGACTGTCGATTTATTTATATTTGTTGAATTTAAAGGTTTACAATGGATATTTTTCACCTTTTACTTCCAAAATATGAAAAAAACATCAAATTTTACCAAGAGATGTTTTATTTTTATTTTAGTTTCTTTCTATTAAAATAATTTATAAAAAAAATGGAAGATAATCTCTGCCCACTCCGTTTTTTGGATGAATATACGTGGTTTGATTCCCGGCTTTCACACAAAAAAGTTCATTAATTTAAAACGGGTCGAAATCAGCTTTTTATAAAAAGTTAATATTAAAACCTCGATTTTATTTCTCTAAAAATAGAGATAAAACTTTCATAAAAATTCAGGCTTCATATCTGCCCAAAACAAGCATAAAAAATTTTTTTTAATCAAATCCAAAGGGGTCAGGCAGATGACCATCTCATTTGACCCAGAATGCCCCATTATACTTATAGTTCGAATTTTTAAAATATTTTTAATTTTTAGAATTTATTGTAGCCCTACCACTGACGCGCATGAATGGATTAACGAGAATCTAAAAAATATCTGATTTGCCCCCCTCCCATAGACATTTTCTAAATACGACACTGATCGAAACTAGTTCGTTTTAATAAAATATACAATTATTGAGGAAAGTGTAATTTTTTAAGCTACAAAATATCCTCAATGGGTTTGAATATCATAAAAATAAGTCTTTCGATAAAGCTAACTTTTGAAAAACTAAACCAATAGGTAAAATTTAATATATTTATTCTTTCTAAGCTTAGGCTTTTGTATTAGTACTATAAAAACCAAATTTTTAAATTATTACATTGTTAATCAACTTTGTTTTATTCTTGAATGTAATCAAGAAAATTATGAATTAAATATTTCGATCTTTCTTTATTGAATTGAAAAATTATATCTACCTTTGTCGGTGAGATGCTGCCCTTAATCTAAAATTTATGACATTTTCTTATAAAAGATTTTTTGTCACTATGACACATTGTCATAAATTCTGCACCATTTGTGCCAAAATTCATATTATGCAAATCACAAGCATCAATTAAAAATTTTTTTTTAATTAGTTATGACTTGATATTTTTCCATCATATTGCAATTTAACCTATTTTGTTGGAATTTAATTTAAAATTTATGACATTTTGCAAAATTTATGATTTTTAAGAATTTATGACAAGTGGCCGCCCTGTTATCAATACAATCGGATTACGGACATATGTAGCTATTACTTTTACATGGAGGGAGGAACTGTACTGTACAAAGGTAAACATTACTAGCCTTTGCCAGTGACTTCGTTAACGCCAATAAAAAGTCAGAGAAGTCAAGAAAGACCAGCAAATGCTGCGTTGAATGCGAAAAGCCCATTCACAAAAATCTGTAGAATGCAGTCAGTAAATTAATAGTATATTATACATCATGGGACTAAAGTGCCACTTTTCATCCCGCGTGTGAATGTTTTTGCACGAGGCTTTATTGAATAATTTAATAAATGAAAATTTAATATATATTTTGTAACGATGAAATTCAGAAATATAATAATTATTATTATTCATTGAATTTGATAAATAAACAATTTAAATTAATATTATTTATTATAACTTATTTATTTTAAGGTATTTGCTTCTTTTTGTATAAAAATATTTTAATTTTATGATATATTAAAAACGTTTTCAGTGCATATTACGATAGAAAATCGGTCAAATCGTGGGGATTTTAGTGATTTTTTTAAGGACAAAAATGATTCAACAAAATGTATGTCGATGGGCACCATGGTACCCAGTTGATTACACAAGGGTTAATAGAATGCTTTAGAAATTTAATAGAAACAATAATGCCGGCGTTTCGAAACGCCATGGAAGGTTTCGAAAGAATGACATCAGTGCGGTCTTCAGCCCGATTTAAAAAAAACAGAAATTAATTTTTATTTAAATAAATTGAATGTTGTAAAAGCATTTTATGTAATTTATTGAAGAAAAACGTCTTTTTCGTATCCAAAAATGGTTACGTAATAGATATTACTCAACGTTTACTTTTATAAACTTCTGATTTCTCCCCATGCGAATAAGAATAATAATAAAAATTCACTTATTATTAATTAATATCAAAAATTGTTGATTTACTACGAAGTTAAAAGAAGTAAGTCATTAATTATTAATTTGTGTTCACATAAAAGCTGACGTACCCCCTTCAATATTGTACCTATACTTGTGATTTGCATTATAAATCAAGAAATCTTGGAATCGCGTAATGTAGCCTACAATTTATGTTTGATTCTGTAAATCCCCCGTTCAGTTAAACTATTTCGACTTTGGTTATTAATTTTTAAGTTTTCTATAGAAATTATTTATTTATTTATTTATAATATATTAACTAATAATGGTTATAATTTAAGTCGAAGAGCTATCTATAAAACTTTTTTTTAACTCTACAACTAACCATAACATGTATTTAATTTTACTAGCACTTGAATTCTACAGAAACTCAAATTGCTCAAAAACTATACGACCGAATTAATTTGTAATTACGTAAAGCATTTTTCGACGGGGATCGGCATTTATATCGGATGAAATAACGTGTTTGATAAATAATAATAGGCGAAATTTGTCAAATCAACATAATTGCCTATTGTTTACCCAACGAAATCTCCCCAATTATATCAAAGAAAACTAAAAAAACTACCCCTCCTAAAAAGCTTTGCCAATTTATTATAACTAGTTAACTATTAAAAACCAACTAAAACAGATGTTCTTGTAGTAGTAATTAAAGCACTTAATTTAATTAAAAAAACAACTTGCAACTATTAAATTTAAATAAAAAAAAACTAATTTGTTTGATGTTAAAGTTTAAAAAACTCAAGAAGATAATTGCACATTTACACATTTACATGGAAATAAAGTATATAATTATTTTGTGCAGAAAACCTGCATTAATTGGCTATAAAAAAAATAAGGAAACTAAAGGCAGATTCCTTTCATTCCATTAAATGAAAATGTATTTTTAGCAAAGAAATTTTATTTTAAAAATTCAATTATTCAAAAACTATAAGGCCGACTTGAATTTGCAATCCGAAATGACAAAATTGCAATACAACTTCCGTGTACGGCGTCCGTCGTGTAAAGCTCGCATTATTTTAACTTACCTTTGTACATACGGGTATGGAATAATCAAGTAAAGAAGCTTACCTGAAAACAAAAAAAGTATTAATATAAATTATAAACATAGTTGTAAAATATAAACTTATTATTAGGCGACTCGCATACTGTATACGGTAAAGGTAACAGGAAGCATCGCTTTCTGAATCAACAGGTGTGCGTGACACAATTATGTAAAGGATTTGGCCTAAATCTGGAATACACATCCAGCAATCAGTAGTGTAGTTTTTTTTTTATTGCACGAAACGTCCAGTATAATAGAGCGAGAGCTTCTTATAAATTCAATTAAAACACGAGAAATGTTTTCAGATTATGAATCGGCGATAATGGAATCTTGCTCGAATTCCTTTTTGGATTAATTCAGTTGTCGAGTTTTGAGAGCTGGCTGTTTTGTAGCATCCAGCTGAGTAACTACTGGATACGTCGATAAGAAGTTCCTTTAAATCATGAGTTGAAGAATTTAAATTGTAAAATCAATTTTTATCTGTTCTGTTCGTATCCATAAAAAAGCGACGGTAATAAATTTATGAAATGGAGAGTTAAAATTTTGATAACGATTTAGGCATTTGCCCGAAAATGGTTTCTTAGGTCTTCGTGCGCTTAATTAGTTTGACAATTAGTAGAGACTTTTAACAAAGGAAACTCTAAATTTGCAGATTTGGAGTTTGTGGAAAATTATAAAAAAAATACCGAAGTTGACGTGGTTATACGAGAAGACATAAAAATGTGGTCCTATCGGATGATAATAAAATTGAGCATGAGGAGAACAAATAAAACAAGGTGACAGACACATCAGAGAAGTAAGAATAAATTTAAGTGGGACGATGTACGCTGTCGAGTTTTCAACCGATCATAAAATGCTAATTTATAAAAACACGTAAAACGTTCCTAAACAACACGAGCGGTGCCAAAACGAAAGAATGCCAAAACTTTTTAAACAATAAAATGCGCGGTCGAGTTATTTTCTTTGTTTCGTTTCCAATGCGTTTTAAGTAAAATTAACTTTTTTGTTTGTAATGTCCATGCGAGTTAATCAAAAATTTGATCCAAACAGATTTAAAAATGAAACCACTTTATATAACCGTATAAATATAACACTTGACACGTTTCACGTTTTAAAATTCAGTTCGAGCACAATTCAACATGGTTCCGAATTCGTCGATGTGTAAATTCAATATTAAATGATTGACACCCCCTTTTGATGGTCTCTAAGTGAGAGCACGTCAGTTCATTGCAATAATAGACATAGAAAACTAACCCGAGTTTGAGTGATCCATAAGGTTGAGTATAGTAAATAAAACTTTTACCTCTAAAGTTGAGTTATAGGGTAAAAGGGAAATGGTATTGTATTTCACTATTGTGTAACATCTTTTACTTCAAAAATACAAGGCGGAATTATTTATGTTTTTAATTTAAAATGGGAAATCGTTCGCACAAGAGCTTACTTTTCTTACAAATATTTTTGCAGGCAAGATAATTAAAAATAATAAATAAAAAAATTACCCTCGTATCGATTTATGTTATAAAATTGCGCTACGTGCCTTACGTTTAGAGCATTGAAAACGGCAATTTGATATAATATTTTTAAATATTCGATAAACGTTTCCTTTCAAATTGTCAAAAAAATGCCATAAAATATAAAAATTACTTACAATAAAACCATTGGAGCTGCAGTTCCTTTAATTAAATAAAAATCCACTCAACTAAATGAAACTTTGTATAAAATGAAGTCAATTTAGTCTTAAAAATGCTTGATGATAGTTAATTGCTTTTATTGTTTACAGAACGTCAAGACAATTAAGATTAAAAAGCTTTCACTAACAAATTAGTTATCCCTGCGCCGCCCCTAACTAACCTAATGGTAAGAATGGTGAAATCCACCCCTGTTTATCATAAAGTAGCAAAAGTAGGTAGCGAAATGCTGCGTTAATGTTTAACACCATAAAATTTCTAATTTCTTGCTCTATTAATTTTACTGTAAATTAAGCATCGTTTATAAGTAATTTTAGAATTACCGACGTTATTTAACCCCTTGTAATACTAATAATATAGTAGAACCCTAAAAATATTAAAATGGGGTAGTAAAATCGAAGCGAAAAATGCAAAATCACTTGTTCGCTATATTTCATCCGTCTGTTTGTATTTCTAGATTCTGGCTAAATACATAATTCATCCAAAGTAGATGAAATAACGCATACACGTTTGAATTATTATTAATGAAGAAAAACGAATTGGAATTACGTTAAGTATTATAATTCAAACGGATTGTTTTCCTAAGAGCTTTGACGTTTTAGTCTGATTGATGGCCAAAAGAAATTTTAATTTTTAAGCGAATTTATGAAACGAACGTGATTATTAATGTCTTCTGCTTGTCATTTCTAATTGTTATTCTCTCCCTTTTGGCGATTTATCACTACCTAACTTTATCCAGAAACAATACCTGGATCGTGTATATAAAGCGGGACAAAAACAAAATTGAACAGCCCAACACAATAGATTCCAATTCATTATTATCATTTCAACATTATTTTATCTTGTTTGTAAGTATTCGCATTGTTTATTAACCGTGGATACCGAATATTTGTTTAAAATTTCCAATGTTATTACTGATGTTGTTGTAATAATCTTACAATTAATCACTCGAATTTTAGAGGTAATTAATGCACCTCCTTTGTCACTTTTTTTTAGAGCCGTGTCTAATACACAGAGATTAATGCACGGGGATTTACATTCATTAAATTAAACGAGTTTTAGAAGAAATGATAAAGGCGATTGTATTAGACGAAACGTGTTAAATCAATTATTCAATGAAGATGTTTCAATAGAGCTTAATTGGTTCTCTTAAATTCCGTAACATTCTTTGTGTCGTTCACGGTGCTCTAAAGAAGTCTACGGCGAAGAAGAAAAAAACTAATAAACTTAGCGATTTCCTGAAAAAAGAGAAAAGCGAGAGCCATTAATAAGTGGTAGCTAATTCAGGGTTACCATCCGCCACGCGCTACGCAAGCCTGCAATCCGCGATTACATGCCACTAGCACGGTCTATTAGCGGTGCCGAGAGCCACATTTTCAAACAATATTGAGTTTAGTAAAGGGGGAGCACAATGTTTGTAATATGCAATCTGCGGTAGCCGCTCTGATCTATTTATTACGCCCAAATTGATGCCGAATAACGCGGCTAAAGATTGACAAGCGGAATTAAAATGTTGTTACAGTTTTGCAGATGGAATTCATTTTAGGGGCGTATAAAATTACGACTGGGGAAACAAACGGAAATGTGGGGTACTTCGGGACGCAGTCTTCGCTATATATCAAACAAATCGAAAATATAAAATCGCTATCCTGTATGCCTGCCTGCCTGCATGTACGGACAACTTCCCAAAGTTTGAAAATTTTATGGATCTTTAAAAATGTCAACTTAAGTATGCATTCTATTCACGGTTGGGGTATCAAAACTGTCATTATCATCACATGTCGGGGTATAAAGTGCGATACAAGTTTTGATATTGTGTATCAAAAGCATTTCAAATGGTTAGCATCCCATGGATGAATAAAAAATATTACCGAGGACAATGTAAATATTGTCCTCTCAAACTGGTATGGGTAGGGACAGACAAAAAGGGTATTTTTATAAAAGGTAAATTTTCAATAGGAGGTTATGAATACCACAATCAGTCTCATCGTAGGGTGTTCGTTCACAATTGTAAATTTAAAAAGGCGAATTTGTACATCAAAATCGAGCCGCGATATAAAATTAATATCTACCCCTTCGATTTATTGAATTTCTACAAGATGCTGACTAATAATTCGGATAGAAAATAATGATGGAAAAATGTAAGAATAAGTGAAACGTTCCAGCTGTAGGGGTTTAGTGGCGGATTGAGGGGTGCAGACAAGCGTGACGGGGCTACTCGACAGGGTGCTCCGTGATTCATAGCAAAGCCTGCGGGGTGCTGCGCCCTAACAGTCAAAAATGGCAAAATACATTTGTCAAACTATTAACTATGGCTAGGGGTTAATAGCGTGAACGACTCAGCAAATACTGATAAGAGAAAAAATTACTGCGCTGATTTTAATTAAGAGCAAAAAACAAATTTCAGTTTTAGCCCACACACATTTAATTACTTTTAATGTCGAGTATATCAGTTTGAAACTTGATTAACGAAAAAATTATGTATTTTTAAATTAAAAATTTAAATTCGTGCTCAAGTGCAAACTAAACTGTATCATAAAATAATGAGGGTTGGTAATGAAGTAATTGAAGTAAACGCCGCAAAAGTGAATGTTATAATTGGAGGGATAATGTTGCAATTTTTTGTCAGCAGCTTCAAGAGTACTATAGTAGGTAATTTACGACACCCATTAAAGCGGAATAAATGGTAGGCCAGAAATTAAAAATAACTATGAGATAATTAATGCACGCCAGCTGCAGTTTGCAACGCCAAACGACTTCAAAAGACAAGTTATAATTTTTTATGAAGAACTAATTTAGAGCAAGTGAAAGAAAAAATAATGAGGAAATATGCAAAACTTGCAAGGTTGAAAAATTTAACATAATTTGTTTTTCAACCCCTACATCATGAGAAGAGTTACTTTGCATACAATTTAAACAAGTCTCTGAATAAAACAAAAACAAAATAAAATCAAGGTTGGATTGCGTTGCTTTTTATTCAGAAGGGTGTATTTTTTCATCCGTCATCGTAATCATGTCGAGAGTCTTGAAAAAACCCTTTATACCTTTTACTTAAGCAAAGTTAGGCCGGCTTCTTTAATGCGCGATAACCGCAATCCAGGATTCATAACCCAATTTCAAAAACCAGCGCTAAATATTAATAAAAACAATTTTTTTTAAATTAGCATTGTCTGTAGTTTTTCCGAAAATATTTTCATCCCTAATAAATTCACCCTTCAATTTTCGAGCGTCGTTCAGAAAAGAGGTTCGAAGATTTTGCCAATTAAGCAATTAATGCAATTTTACTTGTCCTGGTATGTAAAATTAAAGCTTCAAAATAAAAATTTCAAAAAGCTCCACAAAAATAAACGCTAATTCACGTTTCCATTTTTAATACGTAAAAATGTATTTTTATAAATTAAAAAAGAATTTTTTTTTGAACATAGTACTTAAATTTGATATCCACAAAGATAAATAAATTGAAGACGCAAAGTTAACTCGAGCAGAAAACAATATAATTAAAGGCCGGATAATTGTTGCTTTTTGTTTGCAATTCTTCAAAAGAAATTGCAAATCACAGCTCCTAGTAATTCGAAAATTACGGATAATTATTATGTAAAAGCGAAATCTTAGTTTTCGACTTAAATTTGGCTAAGCACGGCTACAAGTGAACTGAAGCTGGCTCCGCCCACTACAACAGGCTCCTGCATCTATTTACGTCGAACGCACGGACCGTCAACGGAATGAAATTTTAACGTACTTTCTATTATTTGTTATTGCCAAAATTAAGCAATATTTAGAGTGTATCGGCACAGTTAATAATAAACTGTTCATTTTAAAATTTTAAATGCCGTCCTGACAGGTAAATACTTTATTTTCAGCTTCCCATCTATAGATAATGGCGATTTTCAATTCATAACAATACTACTTTTATTTACATTGACTGGCATCTGCAACAACATTGTATTTTTCTGTTTAGCTTAGACACAACATTGCAGGGCAGCTACCAGACAACAAACAAGTAATTGTACAAGTGAAAGCTGAAAGTAGCTATCAGTAAAGCTCTTAACTTCACTCTCACCAAACTGTGGAATAATACTTCTTTAATATTTCTCTAAAACAAGTTCCGCTCTTCATTTAACTGCTTCTGTTTACTTCATACACGCTTGTATAACGTGGACAACATAAATCAAACAACGTCGAAGCTATAAAAACAGACAAGGCAATAAAACTGTATTTTTGCCAAGTTGATCATATAATTTTTTTATTTTATTAGACATTAAAAAGGTGATGATGTGATTTGACGTTTCGATTTAACTACGAATTGTTTTCTATTTTTTACAATTGGCTGGCCTGGGCCCATGACCTGACAGTATTTAGATTTCCTTATAATTTTATGTGAAGTAATGAACGAAAATATAAATTTATAAAAATATGTAACTTAAGTTCTATTAGATAGAGTGGATGCACTTCACGTACTTTAATTGAATAATCATCACTGACGCCCATATGTCTAAATAGCAGAGGTTTATTTTTAACTGTAAATTAAATATCCGCTACTTGAAGAGCTCTCACATGAAGCGATCAATGCCGCTATTGATCGAGTGTTAACAGAAACACCGATCGCGATTGTATCAGTATTAATGCTGACCATATCTTTGCTATAAAGTCTTCATTATTATGACACTGCGTTTCCAATGAAAGCGCGCCCCCTCGCGCTAAAACGCGCATTAGACGTTTTAGGATCTTTTGTTCTTTATTGTTAAAAATTTTAAACCGATATTATTTGCATATGCGATCTGAGGCCGCCGGTGTTCTCGTTTCGGAAATGCCTCCCACATGATAACTTGCACCGAAGTTAGTATTAATCAAATTTCACTTGAGTTGCTGCTGAATATTAATTTTATTATTTCAGGATAAAAATGAATTAATTAACTGCACAATTAAAATATCTTAAAATAACCTAGTTCCGTTTGAGGTGTTTGTTTTCTTAAAATCGAGCATTAATGTCAAGATAGAATTTAAATAGTAACGTTTCCCGGCAGAAAAGCGCTTTTCCATTTTACAAAGCCAAGTTTTACTATTTTACCAAGATGATAGATCTATGGTTTAGCATAAATTTTAGAAATTGGATGTGATAAATGACAACAGCGAGAAAAATTTGACACAAAACAAATTGGAACAATGAAGATCTTCAATATACTTCAATGTTATTATGAGCGAGATGCGAAATTGATATATTTAGTTTCGTCTCGAATAAACTTTTCCTTATTAAATACAACTCATTGTAATTAACATAAAGGTTTCCTCAGAACCTAATTTACTGTTGAAATAGTTCTGTCAGTAACAGAGTCTACATGCACGTTTGCTAATAAATAATACATAAACTAAGTAACTTTGCAGACATTTAATTCAAATGGACTGTGGTTATTTGATGTCAAACGCAGGAACCACAACAGAACAAGCTTTTGTTCAAGTGATTTTGTAAATGTAGAGTTGTAATTTATATTAATTCTAATATACGATAGCAAAATCGAGTTTAATTAATAGATTGACACCATAAATAAAATTTAATCAATGAGAACGAACGGGCAGCACTCGCACAATGGATTGTGGATTCCGCACAAACTGAGTGGCCCATAATTTTTAAAAACAATTCCAAGTTTAAGCAATCAAACTGCAAAGATCAAGTTTCCAAAAGTCAAACAAAGATGGGATCGTACGCTGTAATACACAACAATTTTCAAGCACTACATCGTAGTGCCTGAATCGTGAGACTGTAGAGATAGGGGTTGATATAGGGTGCGGAACTTAAACGGGGTAATGGTTTGCACATAGGTCAGGAACTGACGGATTTTTACATTTTAAATCGGTTTTATCTTCTGAAACCATGCATACGTTTATAAATATAATGGGGCTTTATCAGTTTGAATAAATTGCAGATGCCGTAGCGTAAAAATAAACTAAATTAAAGTCAACAATAAAAACAAACAATTATTTATAACACATATAATGTAATCGCAACTCATTTATTTAAAAATGTAATTGCCAGTTGATATATATCACGCTTTCACAATAAATTATTGTTCCACTCAAAAAGTCGGAAATATTGAAAATTATCATTTTTCCTCGGCTTTATTTAACAAACAAACAAGACCAACTGAAAAATAATGAAACGTGATGGATTTTTTTTTCGATCTTAGCTTCACCGTGATGTCCCCGGAGACACTTATTATGTGCATTGCAATCTGTCAGTGCAAATACTACGTGCTTATCTAAAATGCAGTTTTGCTCAAAACCAACACTAAAATTTCCTTGCAATTTTCCATCATGTGCGACGTAGCTTTGCTTATAATTCGAATTCCCTTCGGCATGGCAGCGGCGGTAACATTGAGATCTCGCTCGCTCTCTCTCTCTCTCCCTCTCTCTCTTTAAAAACGAATTAGAATTGAAAAGTAAGTTAATAATAAAAATTAACGAATTAGTTTTCAAGTTGGAATAACGTTAAGTAAAGTTAGTTTTGTTCCATCTATTTGAAGTAATGTTCGATGTAATCCTTTTTACAAAATAAAATGCTGGAAAGTTTAAGAAGCGCAATTAAGTGTATGAAACATGACGGCCCAATAAAACAATTTCAGCTTTTAAACTGTAAAATGTAGCAAGTCTTTTAACTAAATTGCTTCTTAGAGTCGCCAAGAATTTACGAATTGTTAACTGGAGACGAATGCAATTCATTATTCGCGATGCTTAGTGTTTTATGAGACTTGTTCGGCGGTATATGCGACTCAGAAAACTTTAAATGATAAAAAGCGCAAAATAAATGGATAAAATTTTTCATAACATTCTTTAGTTGTATAAAACCATTGCGGACGCGCTTTTTGCACGCTTTTGTATGTATGTATAACTTTGCAAATTTAACATTTTTTGTTTTAATATTAAATTAGCCGAGCAATTTCTGGTCTATACACACAGAATGCGAGTTTCATTTCTTCAAAAGTTTTACAATAAATCATCATTATTAGCATTTGTTGATACAGAGCTAAACGGTAATTGTTTCTAATTTGTAATGCTCTGAAATATTATTTATGTAGAACCCATCCCTATACAAGCCCATCCCTCTTTTGCTCTACTTATTCAATAAATTTCCGCTTGTATATGCACTTTAAAAGACAGGCGTTTAATAAAAAGGCTGCAACTAAATCAATTATGTGACAAAGAAGCGAGGCGAATGCCGATGTTTACTAATGAATAAATTTTACGGTTGTCGGTTAGATTTGAACAAAAAGTGAATTTTGAAACGCTGCGAGTGTAACACGTCAATGAAAATCAGTGCACAGCTACTTGAAAAATAAAATATAATGCACTACAATTAACTAACCGTGATGATACACATTTAATCCTAATCGCCTTTATTACAAACAAAATTTATAAAATAATACACGTTTTAACGATCTTTCTAATCGCCGTTCATCTCTTGTGAAACATTCAAACGTTGCTGCCCCAGAAGAACATTCAAAAAAATGATTAAAATAATTACAATATTTTGCTTTTGTTATTTTGAGATATTCAAGGAGGATATATGTCATGTTTTCGTTAATTTACAGTTTTGCACAAAATTTATTATTCAGTTTATAATTACAATTCAAATAAATGTGTATCAATATTATTATAGCATTTATCGAAAATTAATTTTAAAATAAATTCTAATATTAATCGGATAATTTTAGTTTAAAGTTGAAAGTACGCTATTTAATTAATTAAAACTGGAGCAAATAATTAAAAAGTTTAAATGAAATAGTGGATAATTAGCAAAATTTTGGTGAAGATAAGATCATTCACAGGATAAGAATAAAAATTCTATTAAAAAAAGTTAAAAAATTTAATAAAAACTTGACACCACCAATTTATTGTGATGGTAAAATGCAGTGTAATACAAAACTCTATGGAAGACTAAATGATTTTATCAAGCAATTATAATTATTGTGCCTGTCCAATTAATTCGTTTATCGTTGAGGATAACAAACTATGTAGTTTCTTAACGTCATAGTTGTAACTTTTTGTTCGTAAGAACTTACAGGGTTTAAATTTTTTTACGAGGTGTTCCAAATGGTTTTAATCACCTTAGGTTAGCATACATTTCGGTGTAATAAAAAATTCTGTAGTCGTCAAAAACATTTTAGTGTTGTTTCAGAAGGGCGGTTTTAACAAAATTTTGAAGCATGCAACAAGTGCACTACAAAAACTACACCGGTTGCAGAAAATTATGGACATTAAATAAGCAACAGATATACGGAAGTTGAACAGAAAAATAATAAATTAAATCGGCAAAAAGCCAATATAAATAGAAGTTCAAAAATAACAAAGGATACATTCGCGAGTATTCTTAAATTCGTTAAAATTTGCTATATAGATTTTAGAAAAGGCAATTATAATTAATTACAAATCAACAATTGTGTAATTTTAAAACTCTAATCAAATTTTGATGAGAGTGAATGTTATTGCATACTTGCTACCTGGAAATTCATTTAACATTCGGTTATTTAATAACTAAAACAAACGTTATAGTTTAAATAAACCCTTTAACTTAACGAAGAAGAGAAACAATTTTAATTAAACCAAAACATCCAGTCCGTTAAGATTTTAACGCCTTGGGGCTTGCAACTTTTATTTTGAGTTAAAAAATTAAATTAAATGTTAATTGTTATTGTTAATAAGATAAGGAAGCCCACGAAATGCTACGGCAAATAAAACAAAATATAAATAAATTCTGCACTAAAAGCAAACGAAGTTGTAGTAATTATTTTCGTTTTGTGTACAATTAGAAAGCAAACTACACAACTATTGTAAAACAAACAATTGTATACACAAAAAGGATTTGCTTCATTTAATTTCACCAAACGTAGACTTAACCGTTATACAAAATTTGCGAGCTTTCGTTGCATAATAATGGTTGACGAATTACAGATGTAAAATTTTCTTCCTAAAGAAAGCCCGGCAAAAAATTTATTTAAAATACAACCGACCTTTTGTGAAACATAGACGTTGTTAAAGAACTTTGTTAATGATCAATTGTTAGAAAAAACATGTGTTACCAGCGAAAAACATTCATCTACAGCCAACATCAAAGCTGGAAAAACTGATAAAACCCCTCATAAAGAAAAGTATGCGTCCCGTCACTTTGCTGCAGAAATTTCATTATTCTAAGAGCTATTCCCTTTTTTACACGTCATTCGTTGCATGTTTGTACATCGTTTATTTTTTATATTTCACTCCAGATAACTCTCTTGTCCTTCTTTGTCACCATTTATTATGAACGCTAAAGCAAAGAGAGAGACTACTAACTCAATATAAAACGAGAAATGTGTTTTGTCATTTATATTTCATGTTCCATTGGGAATAAAGAGTAGATAGATATGGAAGCATATTAGTACTTGCACATAACAGGTCTAATATTATGAAACTACTCACGGAAATTGTACCTACACAATTTTACATAAAATAAATTAGAGGCAAGAACAGACGTAATGCAATTTCTATAGAACAAACACGAACAGCAGGGTCAACATCAATTATTCATCCACAAACTTTTAACCTTTTGTTCCATCATTATCGATACATGCCACTTTTATTACCTACCCGTTTATTTAAGCCAAAAACAAGGTCAACTCTAAAAACCTCAGTTCTCAACTCCCTTAACTTCTCTAGCGCATTTGATTCCCTCAATTGACAAGGTGAAAGTACTCTCTAGAGAGCAGATAAGAAAGTTATAAGCAACTAATGCACATAAAAACGTTGACATATTTTTAATAAATTGCCCGAGTATGTAGCTGGAAAATTTTAATGAAATTTGATGAAAAATTTCATTAAAATAGATGACGAAACACAATTAGTGGAAGTTGTTCGGCTCGAACAAAAAAACTAGACATGTCGTCTGGTAACAAGAGCCATGTTATCATTAGGAGCTCTATCGAACAAGTCATCCAATAAGTACGTACCAATAAATAGTTCAGAACGAAATAGCCTATTAATACGCTCTCATTTGATAAATAACAAGTTTATTTTATAAAAAAACAACAGACATTTCGTTGTTTTCTGGAACAATGACAAACTCGCAAAAAATATTTTTGAACCAAGAAAGATAGCAACTTTGCTGCTGTAGTTCCGGCACTAAACTAATCCAAACCTTCAGCAGACACGTTCCAAATCAACACTTGCACAATATTTGACTAGCCTAGTATTCAAGTCCAACATTTGTTTAAATTACACGAACAGAAGTCCGCCCTGCAATATCTTTTTGTTATCGCGATTTTAAGGGGAGGTTTGAAGAAATACATGGGCTGCGTTTTCCTGGGGCTGTGTGCTGACCACCCCCGATCTAATTAATGCTTAATGTACAACGAACATTAAATTCTTTATGATGAAATTTTGGGGCTGCGTGGTAGCAGACGAAAAACTTTCGGAGCTTTAATTAACTGGTGAAGTACAGTTCCAAATATTTAAACCTTTTAATAATGAAAATAATATAAATATTATTCCAAATCTATTTGGGTGGAAATTTTTGTTATTCGCAACATCAAAGCCCAAATGAAATTGTTATGTAGAACATGGAAATGTTATAAAAGCTTCGTCGTATGGAATAACTGATGCAAAATTATTATTGCAATTTGTCAAACTTTTGATAAAGCAATAAAAATTAATAACCACTTTCCTTAGTTACAAATACATCCAATATCCATTTAAACCTAATGTAAATTCAAGATACGTTGATAACTTTTTAGTAAACGGCTTTAAAGATATTAAATTTAACACCAAATTAAGCTGTTCGAGTTAGAGAAAATCGAATCTCAAGGGAGAGAAATACCTGAAAATTTAAAACATCCAAACCTAAAACGCGAATTTAGTTTAACTTACAACAACATAATCGAAATTTTAGAATTAAAGAACATTAACATAATAAATTGTTCTTTTCGCAGCCATAACACTACAACACCCAAATTTTCATCGATATAAATGGCGCTTGTAGACAGAGATAACGAGCGAAACTGGATGCAAAAATCAATATCGTCCACATGCATAAATATAAAATACGCATCATGATGTTTGATTAGACCGTAAAATATTCAAAACCTACGAGAATTTATAGTAAACATCCAAACATGAGTTTGGGTTATTTTGTTACAAAAATTTGCAACAAACTCCAAAATTTAAAGAAAAGATAAAATTACTGAAGAGTAACGAAATACATAATAAAGAAATCCCCAACCCACACTTATATTATTAACACATCCCGAACATAATACACTTTTACCTGCATCTTTTCAATAATAGAAATATTTTGAGAAACTCGAATAAATCGTCAGCAGAACAGCAGGGATGAAAACATCTAGAGACGCAAAAATTTAAAAACGAAATATAAACTTTTAACAATTCTGCAATAGTACTCACACTTTTAATTAACGAGTGCGGCTCGTTAAAAATGTCCAAAGTAATTTTATCAATTAAATTGTAAAAAAACTCGAGTATTTCGCTCTCGATAACTTTTTCAGATTTTTACATGTCACGATGTTGCAGTTAATGCCCGCCCAGCTGATTCAAAAATTCCACTTTTAAATATTCATCAAGTTTCGGAGACAATACCTAACAAAATTATGAAATCAATAAACTGTAAATTTGTCAGAGCCAGCAAACCTGTCGAAAGCGTTAAGTCGCAACACGTAAAACCTGCAATTATAATTTTCCATTTAAATGCCAATATCTTCGCTTGAAGTTCCACATTTGTGGAGCAAAAATTTAACAAATGATAGAAGGAAGTTCACTTTTTTCTATTACACAATTTTTGTTTGAAACCGCTATTATATTTCTCTCTGCTCGACTAGTCAAATTTGACAGTTTACCATTTGTCGATAAAATAACAAAGCAAGTGTGCATGATGGTAGGGTGACTGGAGATGACAATCCTTCTTTCTTCTTATAATAAATTCATCTACTATAAGGCCGATTTCAATATGTAGACTTACACCTTAAAAATATTTATTTTAGTGGAAAGCAAAGAAGGAAAAGTGATATTTCAATATTGACTACATACTATAAGATAATTAAGTAGAAATGAGCGAAAAAGCCTATGTTTAATGCTGGGTCCTTTGTAACACGTTAATGTTTAGTAGTAGTACACAATTGTCATGCCATTGTAATTCTTCAAACAATGCATTTGAAAAGGAAGAAGTTATTTTCTCGACAAGGGTGCGTCAATTTGATATAAAATTAAGTAGCAAAACTGAACTTTTCATAAAACAGCAGAAAATCTTAATTAGAGACTTTTAATTCAAATATCTAAAAGCAGTAAACTGAAAAGTGCTAAATTCTCGGAAGAAAATGTAGTCGATAAAGAACAGGGGCGTATTATCCATTATAGTAATAAATTTGCAATTTGGGGGACATAAAGGGGCCATAAAAGTGAGTAATTCTAAATGACAATTTTCTAATTGAATACTGATTGCTATTTTAACATTTAATTACTGCGTTAACAATTTGTGTTGAAAACGTTTAAAAGTGAAATTACTTTAGAAAAACGTCGGGTACGTTAATAGGTCGTAAATTATTTTTAATCCGTCTCTGATATGAAGGGCAGAAAATGAATGAAAGAAGGTATACTATAGATTTCGTAAGTTTCGGTCCAAGAACGCTGAACGCAAAGAACAATGTAGCTATTGTAATTCTGCGTACGAGTTGCAAGCAGCAGACGGCGTCGTTTGGTGGATCGATAGCCCAAATGGCCCGGCTTGGAGGTCGATGCCGCATCCTAGAGGGGATCACTCTTTCATTTGGTGAAGATTCCCATTATACTAAAACCGCATTAAGCATTTAAACCGAATTGAAATTTCCAGCTGTAGTTCACGAGGTTAAAATTTGTAACAATTAAATGTTATACTTACGTCACATCAAAACTTGCGAGAGAAAAATTATCGTTTTTTATTCCTCGGTTAAAGAAACAATTATATCGTGTATTCGGCTCACGTATTTCAATGAGAAATTCCACTTAAAAGTTGCTTTACAATAAGAACAAATAATTACATGCAATTAAAATTACAAATTCGAGAAGATAACACAAAATACCTTTTGTCATTTAAATACAATACACACGCCCTTTTACTGAATTCAACATAACACGTAATAATCTATTACATTTATTAAAAGCACAACTAATTTAGTTGACACTTTCTCTGTGTTTAATCTAAAACTTTCATTCCCATCGCGATCATCCAATTTTTAATTCATCTTATTAATGCTAATACAAGTTTTTAATGACAGATTATCTACCAAGTTTCACTAAATATTTAGAGAACTATTCTACGAGACTAACAAAGTTTTCAACGAATGGATTTTGAAAACTCGATGCTCGGTTAAGGTATAAAAAAAATCACCACCATAAACTAAAATTGGATACTGATTTAACCGCGAGGAGAATCGCAACATACATTTTTGTACAACAGATTTCCATTTAAGAACTTCCTGGAGTTTTCGCGAGTTTCCTCGGATTTCAATCAGATATAAACTGTTACCAATGGGGGGGGGGGGGGTAACAAGTAATAGATACAATTACTTACTTATTAAGAAAGGTTAGCGATAGCGAGTTTAGATAAAGTCGTTAAGTTGAGTCATGCTTAGCTGTTACAATAGACGAATAATCGTAAGTAATTTTAAACGAGTGGGCATTTCCTTTGATAAACATATTAAGTCTTGTTCCCAAAAAAACCTGCCTACGGTACTGTACGAAACCTAAATTAGTAGCTGTACTCTCATCAAATTTATTGTTGAAAATACTTTAACTCTATGTAATAATTACCAATCTTATTATATTATATAAGATTTATTAACTTTGTTTACCCTTAGGATTGGAAACCCTTGGAAACCTTCTTCGTTAGGAAATCGATGAAACTATAGATATCAACGATGCTAAAGTTGGGCAAACATCTCTAACTGATACAGAAACTTCCTTTTTTAGTAAAATTCAATTTTGATGAGAGTATTTACAAATTTCGTCCTTTCTTCGTCTGGGGTAATTAATAATTTAATTAATCCCATTTTTGAATCAAAAACAATGCCGACATCTTTACTCCTGTTACCATTATAAAGTCTTCCTCGGAGAGGATCATAAATTTGCGAACGCAGAACTAATTACTTAAATTTTTTTTCAAAAGGACGAAAAACAAAAAGATCCTCGCAAGTCGTTAAAGCTCGATTTTGCATATAATAAGGACAGGTCAATAGTAATCTGGAAGTCATAATCTAGCCAAGGTAACTGTTTGCTTACTGGCCGCCTTTACAGGAAGTTGTGCGGATGTAAGAACCGTTTTCCGCGCTTGCGAGTCCAATATGTGATGAAAATTCAAGTTTTAATGACGATTTCGTCGTCTACATAGCGTGCCAAATATATAGAAAGACGAAACTGACTTTATTAAAACTTGCAAAACGTTTAGGTAAAGCTGCTCATACAAAATGCGGAAAGTATAAAGATGTGGCATAAAACGTGGGGAACAGGTGCATTTTGCAACGGAATTGCATTAAATAACCAAAGGGGACCAGAAACACAAGATATTGTACAGATACAGCAGAAAATGAAATGTGAATGTAGTGCTTTTTTGCACTGACTTATTTATTACATCATTACATTCAATTTCGATGTAAATGTTCAACATTCGTTGTTTTTTTATTTGAATATGTTTTAGTACGAACCTGAATTTTCTATCTTCCTTCTAATTTATTTACTTTTTTTTTTCGATGTTTACTGTAGCAAATATAAATACTGGAGTATTGATCTCAATTAAAACAACCCTGTTTAGCATAACCTTTCCAAATTATAGCTTACCAATCATACCATAAAGTTTTTATTCCAAACGCTTCAGTTAACGAAAACTCAAATTTAAAAAGATTAAAAAGTAATAAGTAAATACATACATGCATAATAAATACATTAAACACCTCCGTAATAATAGAGGAGCTAATAATACGTGCGTGACTTTAAAACAGTGCAATAGAAAATTCTGTTTTAACTTATTTCTATTTTCATTCGTGACAAGAAAAGATTTAAAAAAACAAAAATGATTAATAAAAAAAATAGTATCTACAAATTTAATTGTGAGCGAAATGCACTTAAAATAATTAGCGACAGTCAAAATGTCAGGATAATAAAGTAGACACAATAACAATTTTTATTATCAGAAGCGTATTTTACATTTGAAAAGTGAAAATCCAACATGAACACAAAAATTCTTTCGCCAGAGCAAAATAACAAAATTTAATTAAAATTGAAGTCAAAAATAGCACAAAAATTAACTGTAAAAACACGTCGAATTTTTTTATGATTAAAAAAATAATTCAAAACACGCGACTACATATAGATAGACGCATGCACCTTGTAAAATTTTAAGCAAACTAATGGACTCACAAAAAAGCCGTAAACTGCAAAACGGTTTCAAACTTAGCATTAATAAGAACGAACAATAAAACCCTCTAAACTTTAAGTTTGATGCAAAAAATAACCCAGTTTTAAATTCACAGAGTATCTTGAAAATTGAAGAGCACTTTGCGCGTTTCAATAGGACAGTTCATTAACCGAAATTCCCAACAGCCCTCTAAAATTTCCACCCTTTTCACTGACACACTTTGTCACACGTCATCAATATCCTGCTTCCTTCATTTCAACGAACAACGACATAAACGTCTCCCTTTAGTATTAAATTAAGTTATTAAATTCATGTTTGTTTTATCTAAAAATTAAAATCCTACATATTGTTTATATCACCTACACATTACCCCATCATGTTCGTAATAACTAGACGCGCCCTCAATTAAATTATCAGGACGAAGAAAATAACACAAAAAGTAATTCTCAGATGCCGAGTAGGTGTAATTTCATTATTTTAAAAGCATTTTCATTTATTTTTTGAGAAACTTCATCGGTTGGAAATTTGTCTATGCTACAGCGTGTGCTTGCTAAGCTATGGAGCGAGAAACTTCGGTTGTAAACCTCCAACTTTCTGGTTAAAATCCTATAAATACCATCATCAGCAGTAAACTTCCAAGAATGAAATTACTATGCATTTCGATGAGCCCCAGGTATTGCTGCTGGTTATTTTCCTTAACATCACAGTAGACCACCGAAATCCAGAACATTAATGTTCATTATGGTTGTTAAGTGAAGGCTTAAATGAAGCAGAAGTTCGAGCACCTGTTACAGTTTCTTCCTGTGCCCACCTATAAGTAATCAATGATCAACAATTGAAACTAAAGTATTCATTTTATTGCTGAAACTTTTTCATCCCCTAACAGATATCAGTGTTTCTTATCTGCGTACATAAATCTAACCGTAATTTAAAAAAAAAAACAAAGTCATAAACTAACTCATCGCAACATCTGCTTAATTAGCTCCTTAATCGATCAACATACTACCGAGCGAGATTACTGTTAAATATTCACAGAGGTTAAATTTAGATTCCATGGATAAGCATGAAAGGCACGGTGAAAAAGAATTAAACAAAACAGTTCTGATGTTCTGATAAAATCGGCACGGTAAACCTTCAGTTTAATTTAACATCCATGGCAACTTCATCTTTGAAATGATAAAATATTTTCAGAAAAAATCTATGGCATAAGTAGGGAGGAATTAAATACAAGTAAAAGCAATAAAATTCCGAGGGTCGTGTAAATACCAAAAATTGATCTAAAATGTAGCGTTAGATTAATTGGATGAATAAACTGCGGTTAACGAACCGTAACCCCTTTTAACAATGTGTGATAGTAACTCAAATGATGAATACAAAAACTAACTAAAACAAAATGAGAACATTTAAATGCAAATTGGAATGACAATTGAGGAGTAGCACAAAATCTTATCTGATGGTAGATAGAGAGTGCATCATTTCGACGTACATAACAGCTGCTTTACGATAAGGATCGGTGTTTGGTGATGTGTATAGTTCCCGACTAGTAAATAGGAAACAATTACGAAGTTGAAGTCTTTCAAGCAGCCATGTTTTACCACAACAAACTTTGCAAGTTTTGCGAAATACTCTATTATTTATATTATAAAAATCAAGATTTTCTGACATTATCGGGAAAAATTATCAAACTCGTGATGTGAATGGAATACGCATTTTTGTAAGTCTTGGAGACAGTGTTAAATCCTGTGATAACTCTTGTCCGAGGTTTCCTGCTGATTCCAGTTCCCAGAAACTTTATTTTTCTAAGTTGCGAATTTACTATTGAGGTTCTGTAGTAGAACCTCCGCTAGTTGTTCCTGTTGTAGGGATCGGATTCAGAATCAATATTCATAAAATATTATCAAAACAAGTATATTTGCATTAACCAAAAATGACCTTCGCTCAGGGCCACAGTCAGGTTCCTTAAGGTCTCATGGTACGAAGGGGGGCCAAGTAGTCTCAGAATTCAAGAATTAAATCTAGAATCAGAATTATACCAGTCACATGTCAAGTTGAAAATTATGTATATCTACAGTAACCCCGCGACGTTAATATGGGTAGAATTACACATTTACTATTGTATTTCTAATTTAATAAAAATTCTAAAATTACATTTATAGTATAATATTGTTTGTAAGATATAGCAGTAGATTGCTTAATCGTAGGTAGTTTAAATCCTCGACAAAGTACATAAAAAGTATTACTAAATACGGCGTGAAAATCTAATTGAAAATTAATTGAATAATGGTAAAATTTTTAAAATATTCAACAAGGGGTAAATATCCCAAAAAAGTTGTGTACACGTGGTTGGAATTCCCTTTGAAATCTTTGTAATTCCTTGAATATATTTGGAATTCATCGAAATCCTTAGAAATCTCTTGAATTCGTAGAAAATCACTAGAATTTCTTGGAAGTCACTGGAATTCTTGGAAATTACTGGAATTCTTTGGAAATCACTGGAATTCCTTGGGATTCTTTCTAAATCATTGAAATACTTTGAAAATCGCTGGAATTGTTAGAAAATCCAACCTGTTTCTAAAAAAATTTCAAAGATTTCCTAACAATTCCAGCGATTTTCAAAGTATTCCAATGATTTCCAATGAGTTCCAGTGATTTCCAAGAATTCCAGTGACTTCCAAGGAATTCCACAGGTTTCCAAAGAATTTCAATGTTTTCCAAGGAATCCAGAGATTTTCAATGAATTCCAGAGATTTCCATAAATTCCAAATATATTCAAAGCATTCCAAAGATTTCCAATGAAATTTTAACCACGTGTATACAACTTTTTTGGGATATTTAGACCTTCAGATTGATATCTAATCACACCAGGTTAATTATTTTCATAATATCACAAGGGGTAAATATCCCAAAAAAGTTTTGTACACGTGGTTGTAATTCTCTAGAACTTCTTGGAAATCACTAAAATTCTTAAGAAATCATTGAAATTTTTGGAAATTTCTCAAATTAGAATTCTTTGGAAATCTCTGAAATTCCTTAGAAAGATCAAAAATTCCTTAAAAATATCTAAAATTCCTTAGAAATATCTAGAATTGTTTGAAAATCACTGTAATTTATTGAAAATCATTATAATTCTTAGGAAATCATTAGAATCTTTGGAAATCTCTCAAATTAGAATTCTTTGGAAATCTCTAAAATATAGAATTCCTTGTAAATTGGTACTGGAATTTTTTGAAAATCATTGGAATTCTTTGAAAATCACTAGAATTCTTAGGAAATTATTAGAATTTTTGGAAATATCTAGAATTCCCTATAAATTTCTGAATTTTTTGAAAATTACTAGAATTCCTTGAAAATCACTACAATTCTCAAGAAATCATTAGAAATCTCTCAAATTAAAATTCCTTGGATATTATCTAGAAATCTTCTGGAATTTCTTGGAATTCATTGGAAGTCTTTGGAATTCGAAGTCATTGTGTGCTCAAATTTACCTGGAATTTACCCCTTGTAATATCATGTGCGACGACGACGGCTGTATGTAGGACTCATCACTATTGAAAAGTCACTAATATACAAACTTTGGAATTATTGGAAATCATTGTAATTCGTGGAAAGCACTAGAATTTCTTGGAAATGCTTGGAATTCACTAAAAATCATTGGAATTCTTGGAAATCCCAGTAATTTATTCGAAATCTTTCGAATTCTTTGGAATTCTTTGAAATATTTGGAATTCGAAGTCTTGTGTAAATAAATTTTTCTAGATATTTACCCCCTGATATTTAATTTAAAATTAATTCAAAGAACAACAAAATCTTTTTGACAAAATTACATTGACGAAATTTTATGAACATTTATTTCCTGTAATTGTTGGGGTTTATAAAAATCATATCAATTGGCGCGTGAAACGTGGGGCGTCCGTAGCATTGAACTAAGAAAGCAAAGACAAATGGCAAATATCGTAAAATTAGATGAAAATTAAAAAAAGTTCAGACGAGAATAATAAGAATTTGGAATAAAACATAAATTAATAAGAACTTGGAAAAAACCTAAAGCAAAATAAGTTAATAAGAGTAATTTTAAGAGAAAAGTGTTTAATTTGAATTTGACACTGCAGATAATAGTTTGTAAAAAGATAATAAAATGGAAGCTGTAGATAAGTGTTAATTGGAAGTTATAGAAGCAATCGAATAAGAAATAAAAAATTATAATTAAGTACTACATTAAAATTAATTAAAATTATAGTTAAAATTTTCAAAATATCTAGTTTAAATTATTTCAAGGAACGACAAAACCTTATTGATAGCCAAGCATAATTATGTAAAATTTAAAATTTTAACTGGAATATTTTATTTTATATTTTTGAGATTTGAAAATTTTACCAGTTAATAAAAAGCTTATCCATATAAAATTACAGCCTCGCGCCAAAATGCCCTTGAAATGTCTTCATTGACCAGTTGTTACTGATGTTATCAGGATATGACTGAGTAATACATAAGTTATTTCCATGAATACGAGTCTTAAGAATCCCAGAATTATCTGTTTTGTCGGATTGCTTTTGTTCTTTTTAACGATAAGTAGAGGTGGAACTTCCGTGGAACTTCAAATTTATAAAAACCAAAATCTTACTTGAAATTTGAGAAAAAATGAAAATTATTCCTAATATTAATTTAACAATAACATTTCTGTGTTACCAATGAACAAGTTCCCATAAATAAGTATTATTTAAAGTTTAAAATATCTTAATTGATTCACATGGACTCGTTGACCATAGGAAAGAAGCTACTACAATTTTTTTTAAATCCTATTATTATACTTTCCTTCGCTGCGTTAATGGGAATGTAATAATCACAATTATTATTATAAAAAACAAAATCGGTTTTTGTTTTCCTTTTCACTTTTGTTGGATGCTTCAGCACAAATAAAAGCTTGGCGGTTATACAAAAAAAAGACAATGAATTTGATGGAGTTTTTGTGTTAAATATTGACTTCCAGTGTTATTAATGATAATATTATTAAGAAACTGTTAATCAACTTGTTGCATGTGTATCAAATGACTCTTATAAATTTAAAAAAATGTATTCTTACAATTTTTCAAAAAATCACAAAGGCAGAATTAATGATCTGATTTAAATTTCTGGCTGAAACGAATTTAATAGTTCGCCTACACGACCTGTTGTGTACAAAAGGGACTTGACAAGATGGTTCTGACAAATTAATGAATAATTATCGTGAACCATGTAACAGAAAACAAGACACGAAGAAAGTGTTGATAAGTATGGCAAGTAAAACATGCAGACAGGCGATAAAATAGCGTTTGATTTATAGTCGATTTAAATTTTACACCAATTAGTGAAAACTATAATGATTAATAAACAATTTTCCACAAAATGCAACTTACATGTGCAAATATGATATCAAACTGTCTATTCAGCGACTGAATTTGCGAGCGAAGTACATAAATCGAATTTAAGTTATTTTAAAAATTTTGCAGTTTTACATATTGAGCAAACTTATCGCAGAGATTTAAATTTTGAACTAAACAAAATCTGTCATATTAAACAAATAAAGTAAACGAACGAATCAAATCTAGAGAGAAAATTCCAATATTATGAGAGACGTGCATTTGACATTGTATTTCATCCCTTAAAAATTATACCATAAAGAAATTTGTGTGCGATGAAGCACTCTTCTTTAAATAAAGGAATATAATTTTTCGACGAGAAAAAACGAATTTAATTTGAATGCCACAGCGACTTCATTTTACAAGATCAGGTGAAAAAAGAGCGTGAAAAGAGCGACCGGAAGTTTTATAGGAAATCGAGGTTCAGTAACCGCCTCAGAACTTGTAAAATTCAATTTCAACTAGTTTATCGAAAAAGCAGCCAACTCTAGAGATCACGCCCACATTTTTGTTGTCGTTTTCAAGTTGTTTTGCTTATATTCCATTGAAGTTAAGTTATCATTACCACTTCAAAAAACATTTCAATTTAATTGCTAATTTGGAATCACCACCAGAACGCTCACGTTCGCGTTGCTCCTATTCGTCTACAATGTTTCTTTCTATAATTTAATCATTGAAACAGGAATAGGAAAATATAGTTTCAACAAGATTCATCAATAGCTAGACTTATTCTTCCTTTATCGTGTTCAGATGCCATAACTGGAACCGGGACCAACAACGGAAAAAGAGAGTTTTAACAACAAAAACTGCAAAATGCAAATTCTTTAATTAAAATCCATATTTCCAAATAAGTTTTCCGTTTTCGTGAAAATGAACTATAAAATACATCTGCATTGCAGCGTTAATTGTCGATCCAAGCTATGCAAAGCACCGCCAATAAATGATAAGTATGAAAAAATTATAATTTCATTTTTTTTTGAATTTGGTACAACTCATGCAGAATATTAAGTGCACCTAATGGAAGAGATCATTAGCAATACCTAACTTAATTGTTGTAATTACTAACATAATTGCTTGCAGTTACAACACCGCGCCCTTCTTAATCGACCCCCTTTCGAACGAGGTTACTAGCAAGATACAACTGTCGGTATTTAGGGACAAAATTTCTGCCCCGTACTATTCAAGATGGGGGAAAGCAAGTTTCGGTTAGGTGAACAGAAACGTAAGGGAGTATTGTAGGCAAAGAGAAACCGGAGGAATGAATTAGCGAATAAACTTGGGCACGATTACACCGTAATATGCTATCAATATTCTATTATCCACCTCGGTTAGGTAGTTAAACTCCAAGGACTGGTTTACACGGAAAAATTTAATTAATAGTAACTTAACTTAGTTTAGAAGCACTCAAATTTTATCTGGAACGGCTGAATTTTTAAAAATAATTAGTAAATTTTTTATCGCCATTCAGAAGCGTCTAGACTAGATTGCTTAACAAAGAACCAAATAGCGAAAAGCATCACGAAAATGTCCACTTGTTTATCGATTTTCAGTAAAAGGGTCCCGAATACTTTAGATATTTTGCAATGGAAAAGGACGAACCAAAATACGTTTCAATTGTTGTCGACAGGAAAAAGAAAACAATGGACGTACGAAGATTCCAAAACATTTAAAATAGTGATCGTCGTTCTCGTGTATTCACTTAATTAGTTGGTTTTAAATACAAAGAACCTGGAAGTTGTGTTTTCGAACAAATTTTCAATCTCTAAAGTACAATGACCACCGTAACTGTGATCCCTTAACAATCTATACAATGATATACACATGGGAGAACTAACATTCTGTTGAGATGTGTCACCCAAAATGAAAGCATTGTCACTTTTTCATTTACGAAAATAATTAATGGTGCTTTCAGCAATAATTACGGTAAGAAAGAACGATAATGTTGGAAATACCTTATATATTATTTTCAAGTTTCACAACCAAATTATTTATTACCTCGAATCGATGTTTTGAAGTCTTAAAAGTTTTCGAGTTGACCTGGGTCAAATAGAGCAAGCGCCGAAAAAACTTTATTAGTGCAATACCGATATTTTACTTGGGAAATTAAATAAAAGTTCGATGAAAACTTTTCTATGGTAATTTAAAGAAGTCAATTTAGTTTCAGGTTATTAAGCATTTCTCTTCCACTAAAACTACTAAAAGAAGTTGTAAAAACTTTCAAGTTAGAATAAATATCGCCATGTTTTGAAGCTTTTCAATTTTTGAGCACTTGCAACGTCTGAGTTGCGGTAAAAATGTTCTTAATAGTTTGCAAAACCGATAATACTACCTCAGGAAATGTAAAATTACATTGTACTACTCTAAAACACCTGAAGCCTGTATACTAATCCGCCCTTAATCTATTTTAATCTGCAATTACAACCTATAATCCAGCAAACTGGTGGTTTTCCTGCGTAAACCCGGCTGCCGCACAACAGACGGGGCCTAAACAAACATTATATCAAGGATATATTAGATCGGACAAAGTAAACTGCTTAATCTTATTTGACATTTAAATTGCTTGCGCTATTCTCTATCTACTGAATTCAAATTAACAATTATTTAAGGTTAAACGGGATTCATATTATCAAATAACTAAAACAAACTTGTGCGCGCCCGCCGCCGAAAATAAATTAATAACTACATTTTTCACAACAATTAATTATTGATATTTCATTAAGCCCAGGCTCGGAATGTAAATATATATTGTGCACAAATTTTTGATGAACTTCCGAAACGCAAAGCAGAAACTCAAGATTTTATAATTAAAAACTAACATTACCTGAGGAAAAGTTTCCAAAGCTCGCTAATATCGATTTAAATTTTCATATTACAGATAATGTTTAATTAATACAGGAAATTTATTAGTTATTTGGTTTGCTGTAAATTTTTGTTTACTGTAATTTCAAATCAGCCTTTGAAAATACTACCAAGTAGCAAATGACGAGCAAAACCTTTTTGGAGGCTTAAACTCAGCGTTGGGCAATGGAACGCATCCCAAAACTATCTTATCGAACCGTTTTACTCGAAGCCATAAATAATTAATACGTTTTTATAAAACAAAATTATAAGAAAAAGGGCAAAGAAACTGTAGATAGGAAATATTGAATATTTTATTAGTTGATAAATTGATCCGGCATAAATAATTCAAACTCAACCCTGACCAGCAATAGTTCGACACACAAATCTATAAATTTTTAATAAACTGGGCTAGATTTACATATTATAATTTTTACCGGCCAGTGCGTACGCCGGCCATGGGAAAAATTATATAGAATTTACAACAAATAACGAAACTGCTTAACCATGTCAATTAGAACAAAATTAATGAAAACGTGTGCTATTCGTTATTGACATTGAAATTAAGCTTTTTATGTAATTAAGTGAATGCGGACACAAAAAAATTCCAGCCGAAATATCTCTCCGGCTAGAACTACATAAAAAACAGAATGCAGATAAATTGAGGTTTAACAAATAAAGATTTCCATAATCGGAAACCAAATATTCTTCAGCTCAATCCAGAGGCTATAATTTTTGTTTATGTTGGCGATATGTGTGGAATACAATATTGAATCGATTATCTTTAGTTTGTATTCTGGTGACCGTAGCATTTGCGAGAGGTTGGTAAACTTGTTACATTAGTTGAAACCGTGGTCGAAACATAAGAACACGTTTGCTCCACTTCCGAAAATATCATAAGTCGTTAGCAATTTAACGTCAAGATGACTGATATAAAAAATCCGACATGTAAATTTAACAAATATTATATTTAAAATAGAGAAAAACATTTTCAGTTTTTCCAACAAAAACATTGCGCTTCAACTCCATCAGGAAACCGATTTACAATCCTAACTAAGCTCATTATAATCAAACGTCAAGAAAATCCTACCTTAAAAAGTTTCATGTTTAAAGATTATATCATCTATGTCACAGTAAAAACGCATATATTTAAAATTATGTTCTATAATTAGAAAATACTAAAAAGCTTTCGAATTTCATGAAAATTTACGTTGCCTAATTAGAAGTTAAAATAATAGGATAAGCATTAAACATGGCAAGTAATTACGAAAAAGCTTTAAATTATATAAAATATTTTAAAGATTATTTTAAATTACACCAAATTGTTTGATATTTAAATTATCGTTAGTAGAAGTTACTACTAGTTCTCATGGTATTGAAATCGAAATAAAAACCGAGTCAAAGTTAAACCTGAATTAGGAATAGGTATACTAGTGCGACAGAATTTAATTAAAACTTCCATCTGAATACTATAATTTAGAAATGTTCAGTCATAATATGTTTTATTTTAGGTCATGTTCACCTCATATTATTTCATTTGTACCTTTTTCTTCTGCTAATTGGAATAGAATATCCTTATTGTGCCAATTAAAAACTCAGTTCGGAAAACTTTAATTAAATGTTAGATGAATCCTAGAATATTATTATTTTGTTTAGAAACGACCAGCGGCGAATCTACCTATTAGTGACCACCAAAAGCGGGGGGGGGGGGGGTACAGCGGATGCAGGATAAAACATACCCCAGTTTTTTGTTGCATTATATTATTACAATTGGACATACTTGGAAAGGATTATTATATCCTGCTGGAAGGTATTCAAATACATATTTTAAATACCTTCAAAAATAATCTAGTACGTAAGTTTGATTACGAGAAGTATTCGACGAACTATTCAAAAAATGAGACCATTTTTTCGAATATAAAATTTTTAAATTAATATACGTAAAGTATTTCAAAATAATTTTATGATTATTTAGCTTATTCATATTAAATTTTCTGTGTATTTAGAATAAAAAATTTCATCAAGTTAAGAATAATCAAACTCATAATTATATAACATATAAAATATAAATTTTATATGATAAAGAACATTGTTTACAGTAGGATATTATATATTAAAAATTATTCTATATTATAAAATCCCTAGTCTTCGCAGGGTTTCGTCCAACCTCCTACAAGCTCCGAGGTGGAATTTCCAACAATTTACATTGTCGGAACTGCCCGCGCATTCAAAACAATTAAAATTAAAAGCCACTCTATAAAACACAACAATATATAACCAACTCTATCACCCAAAGGCCACATCTGGCAGAGTACCGTACTGATGACGTAATATTATTGATCTCTAAAGGACCTAACTAAAAAAATAAAACTTTGTAATTATGTTCTTCAATGATGTTCAACTACTTTGTCGGATCGATACCGTTCATTTGTGCCGTATTGTTACAAAATACAATAACTGAAGACGTCCCAAAACATATTTAGCTTTAGGCCCCAAACAAGATCGCCATCGGAAACGACTGCTCATCCTCTGTTAGGCCGGCTACAAACCTACATACGTGATTTTTATCAGTTCGTGCACCGGCAGGCCGTCAATACGTGAAAGTAAAAAAATTACACTCATCATTTTCGGTTAAGATTCCGACTGAAATGGAATTTATCTGAAAATCGCAAAACCACTGTAATTTCTCTTGAAATGAAATATAGATTCACTTAAGTTTGGCACGCACTTCAATTATTAAAAAATTAAAGACGCTAGAAAATCAGAAAGTCCGACTAAAAGCTTTATCCGAGCTTTTGTAGCATAAAATATGTAAACATTTACAGAATTTTATTCAGTTTATGACACACATGCCTAATATATAATTTAGACCAGAAGGAAACATCGTGGTTTTGTGAATGTTTGTTATTCCAAATACCAGCATGTAGGTAGTTTCGCTAGTCCTATCCTTACTTAACTATTAAACGTCAAAAATGTTAGTCCTGGCCAGCGCAACTATCCTGTAAATTTCGAATAACCAAAAACGCAAACTTCTGGTTAGTATGCATAACTTAGTTTATGAAAATAAGAGCATTTTGTGTTGATGTTGTCAAACTTAATGCAGATATTAAATATTTACGTGGAGACGCATAGCACAGTTGGTTCAATACGAGTCTACTGTGCATTTCGTTCTAAACTGAAATCCCATTGCAGCCATTACATTTTTTCCATCTCATAACGTGGGATATTGCATAATATAGCAAATGCAGCTTTGTTCGAAAACTTACAACTCCAGTATCCACTTGAAATTGCTTTTATAAATTGTTCAATCATAAATCTAACAATTAATAATTATTATTTAAACAATCTTGAATTTGGCAGACACACAAACCAGGAATTAGTTTCTGAACTTTGTGGTGTGTGCGAGAACATATCAGTGCAATGTCGACTGCAATTTACATTATGGTTTTTGTAACATGTCTGCAGACATTAGTTCCATTCGTTTTGCGCTCATGTAACCACATCCATAAGTTCAAACCGAATTCCGTAAAAAATAAATTACATTTATTAATTATAATTTGATGCACCCCTAATTGAGTTTAACAATTTCGGTTTCAGTGTAACTTAACTGACCTATTCCGAAATTCGCGCTAATTTAATGCCCCGTGAATACCCATCCGATTATCTTTTGAAAGTCAATACCTATTCCATGTTCATTACCGCTTCATTATTTGCAAATAATGTTGTTGCACCGCAAATATAATTTAAAAATTCCGGATCGATAGAGCAATGTTAATAAATTTGAATTGCAAAATCATGGGTTTGGTACATTATTAATGTTCCTAAATATAATGTAATCCGGGATTTGTAGAATCTTAGCAAACGCACCTTAACGGAAGAAAATGGGAAATGGAAAGAGCATAGGTCAAACTTCCGTTACGGTAAAAGGAAATAGTATATCGAACCATGTCGAAGTTTCGTGCGATTAGATAAGAAAGCAAGTTATGATATTATGTTGTGCTAACCAATTTTCTTGGCAGGATTATGTACAGTTAATGTCGACCCTTATTTTGCTTTTACTTATAAAATTTTAATGGAACGCGATGAAAACCAAATCCAAACAGACCTTCTTCCAAATGACGAGTAATCGAATGACAAACTTTTAGTGGTTAAAATAAAATTTAAAAATAGGAGGATTACTTTGTGGAAAACTAAATTTAAGATTAATTGCGTGGAATTGCTGCAATTGCAGAATTTCAATGTCGCAGCCAACATTTATATAAATTTTAAGCTGTAGCCCATTGCGAGACGGGTTTTATTACACCAAAGATCTATGTGGGCCATTTAAGTAAATAATGAACGACTTTATTTTAGGTAATAACAACGATATTTTATTAGTTGCAATAGTTTCATTTTTTAAGGTGAAAAATGTGGGGAGTTTCAAAATATTTTGCTTACTGCTCGAATAATTCTAATATTCCACTACAAAAACGATAACACCGACAAAAATTACATAAGTGGAGCTGAATATGTTTTGGGGTCGAAATAAAAATAGGGAGAAAACTAGCAATTTGATGAGGGTGCTATGATCGAAGAAAGTATATCCCCAATAACTTGCCTGTTTACTCACTTCGGTAGTTACAGAAAGAATAGCTGTTATATTGGTAAAACTTTTTGAACATTGTACTTTTGGAGCGAATTTTGTTTGACGACATACCATCATTTTCTTCTCGTTATTGCACGATAACTACTTTTGGCAATACATTTTTCGACTGGATATTCAACGACGTCTCTTTGTTTACTGACAAAATAAGAAACTATCTAATGTGAGTGCTTTTACTGGTAGGTATTAATAATAATGCCCTCGATGAAGTAACGCGATATTCAGTGGCAATATTTTCTCTTTAGTTTCATTAACTTAATAGAAAGTAATGCAAATAACTTACCGTATGATGAAGCGATTGAGGCCAGAATAATTATCGTAACAGCTCCTATACGGGGCAAAGACCGTAGAAGTCGTCCAGACATCTTTAGTAACAGACACAACCACTTATTGATCATTCAAGCAAGATGTTCCTGATCTACAACAAAAAAATTATTAAATCATGTTCAAACAAAATTAACCACATCAGTAGATAGTAGTTTGCAAATTATAATATGCGCAATAAATAATTGACTATTAAATTAATTCACTTGCAGTTGCTTTGTTGGTCAGTTCAAGAAGGAAATACTTAACAAAAGAATGGTTTTCTATTAAATTAATTTAAGACGGCACATAATTAATCTTGACGGATGTAATTTTTAATAAAACGTGTAATGAGTCATTGCAGTGCATACACATGCTACATAGCAAGTTCGCAATCATCTTATAAAAATATAATATAAATATTGCACTATTTTCGTCCTGACATTTTATAAAAACAGATGGGACTAAGTGACAGCTTTTTTTAACTTCACCTCGCGTGCCTAATTTTTTATAATTCCTCAGAATACTTTTCGGTAAAGCATTATCGATAAGAAAATTAAAACCAGCTTCTCAACTTGCAAGACTAATTTATTTGATAAAAAAAAACGTTTGAATTAATAAATTGTGACATTTGTGACATAAATATTAGTTTTACAGCTGTTATTTAATTTAAATAGGTGTAAAAACGTTAAAGAAAGGGGCAACGTTAAATCCACGTTAAATTAACGTTTACATCATAGCTTATTAAATATTATGATTAAAAAAAGAACACTTAAGCCACTCCAAAATTATAGTATCGTGTTGGCAGTAATAATATAATGATTTCCTATATTTTTAAAATTCATGATGATTTAATATTCAGTGGTAGGTTTATAAAGATATTAAAAAATAAAACGATTCCTAACTTTTATATATAAGATTTAATTATGATCAACGGAACCCTGCCAGAATTGCAATGTACAAAAGACAACCTTTAGGCGTAAACCTTCAACAGAATTCGAAAAATCGAAAAATCTTACGCGTATTTTTAGATGATCCATAAGATTTAATGATTATATGTATTGTCGTGTTCCTTAATCAATAAGGGTGGTTTTGTTTAACTCTCAAATGTTTAATTTGTAATTATTTTTGTTCTGTAATTAAATTTTTTTTCATTATTTTGTTTTAAAATTTGAATGATGGCGCCCACCGCGAATTTTTATAAATGCGTCCTTTATTTTGAGTCCAATTTTAGGCACAATTTTGATAATTTTGTATTTATTTATAATTACAAAAATAAAAGTGAAATTGTGATTTTTGAAAATTGAGTTTGATTAAATTGAAAATTATTAATTAACTTCAATTTGGATTTGAATCCGGATATAAAAAAATTAATAATTAATTTGATTGAAAAACAAAAGTAAAAACGGTATGAAATTAACAATTATTATATTTATTAAAATTGCGTTTAATATATTGGAATTTTACAGTGAAATTAAAAATTGAGATTAAGAAAATGTATAAAATAAAAATCTATTAAAAATTAAATTGTTACGATTTTGGTATTGTCAATTAAAAATAAACCTGAAATTAAACAATAAAAGAGTCCATATGCTCATATAAGATGAAAAATGTTTAAATTTAACCCACGTACACTGCAATAGATGAAGTTATGCCATAAACTGCATTAATTTCATTAAAAAATTTTAAAATTCGTGGGTGCAATCGCCTGGTGTAAGTTTCATTTGAAATGTAACAAACAAATTATAATATTGAAATTAATTTTTTACGGTTTATGAAGAGGCCGAACTCTCATCAGTATAGCACACGTTTTATGCAACTTACTGTACCATTTCAGCTTTTCAATTAAGTTGCTGTATTTATTATTTCGTTAAAAACAATTTAAAACAAATTCAGCCTTCCAAACCTGCATAGCCTTAAGAGATATAAATCACCCACTCTACGGTTATGCAGATATTCAAATTAATATTAATAGAATGCGTTTTAATTAAAATTTAAAAATTAATGCATGCCATGTAACAACCATCGTCAAAGTAACTCTAAGGGAAATTTTGCTATATTAAAATTTTCATGATTAAAATAAACCGAGTTCATAAACCAGGTTATTTGTTTTTGCAAAATTGGGTTGCAGCAAACTAAAACTGTTAAAATTACGCAATAATGATGGCTAAATTTTAATTTTCTAGTTTCAAGTCGATGAAAATTTTTTAGTATAAATTTCACCAAAAGGTGAACTTTTGTGAATAGAATTGTGGGAGATACGTCAAATGTGTCCAAATATGAATTGACAAATACACGAATTCACCTGGTTCTTCTTTACTCTATTCCATAAGTGTCTGTCATGGACATCACATTCCACACAACTTGCCAACGAGATTGATGATCCAAAGAATCGCATCAACCAAGTTATATCAAAAAGTACCCAATTTTATTGTAAAAAAGCGAAAGTTAGTTTATAAAGAAAGGACGTCAAATAATGAATGAAACAAATAGACAATTTAAGGTAATAGTGAAACACGATAAATTTTATTAATTATTCACTTGAATAATTGATTAAAACAACAGTATCACATTTGTAAAATATTATTCTCAGACCAACTAATAAATTATTCATAACTACTACAATTCCTTCTCTGGGTTCTTTCGAATTGTAAAACTAACAAAATCAAAACAAAACAGATGTAAAATATGCAACAACCTTTGGAAAGCTTGGAAATGAATTCAAATAATCAATACAATTGTAATACAGGATAAATTTTAAATCTTCCGGGAGTGTAAAAGACAAAAGAGGTAAAACAAACGAGTATCAAGTGGAAATCAAATTGAGTGTTTTCACAAAATAACAAACGAAGTTTGTTGTTTACTGAAACAACAATTTTTTAATTTAACCGCATGCATCATTAAAAATTCAAGCAAGCATGTTGATTTTTAACAAATTGAGAACTACATTAAAAATAAAACGGGTGTTTTTTCAACGCCGAGAGAGTAGGTTAAAGTACATACTTTGGTTATTTAGTTTATAACGATTTTTATTCAGGCTAAATTTAGAAAAGCAACTGATGAATGTAAAAAAGCACGAAACACGTGCATTAGATTACCGGTTTTCGGAATTTAAAAGATATTTTACTCCAGTATAATAGCTATTTGTGCAACAAGTAAAGAAATAACAATGGGCAAAGGAACAGGAAGGTCTGCTACCGCGATAGTTAACCGAAATATTACAATAGTGGAAATTGCAATTTTCTCTTTAAATGCTAATATGTACCGCAAAGATTTTAACAAGACGAACATCCAGTTTTACAACACAATAAATTTTACAAAACGCAAAACTCTGAAAAAGTTCTATTTTTATACTTTTAACAATAGTTAAATTGCATATGTCAAAAGCTTGGTATCATCAGAAGTAAAAAAAATCTCTTTGGACTGATAGCGTTTTCATTCTTATCCGGTAAAATGCGAAGCTGGACTATTCAAAAATCTGATTTTACCGGACGTTTTCATATATTCCTGAATGTATACAAAACCTAATCATTATAATTTTTATTTTTTGAAAAACTTTTGCAGTGTAGACTATAAACTGTTATGTGACTTTAAAGTTTATTAATTATTACCGATAATTATTAATACAATTTCTTTTCTATGAATTTCAGAAGAAAGAAAAACAACCAACAAATGAACATATTTATTTACATTTTGTATAACTCATATAATTTAATGAGGCTGCTGAATTGAGCTGGGTCTCAAATGGAGATAACATCCAACATATAGGTATTTTTTTGTGTTTTCCTACTCTCCTGATTTATTCAGAGCAAAATGTATAAACAATAATAAGCTATATAATCAATTTTAAGCAAGCCAAACGTTTTTAAATCTAAAATTAACCTTTACTAATTATTTTTTCATTACAAATAAAACGAAGAATTATTAGCTTAATTAAGTCTTACGAATGTAAATTTTTATCATTGTAATTGCATCAAGTTAAATATGGTTATCATCTGAATATTTTGTACGTTGAATAATTTAAATAATATGTTAATTATTTGTATATTATTATTTGCTATCAATAATCAGTTTTCGGTACCAAATTCAGATGGTCGTGACGTCAAGTACATTTTACGTGATTTTAATCAACAAACTTTATGATTCAATAGGTAGGTAGCTTAAACAATAATTATTGTACTACTTCTTATATAAGTAGTAGGTACTAATAAGTTATAAAAATTACTTTATTAGCATCAAATAAACAATTCTGAATTGCGAAATTATGAAAAATAATTCATAAAAAACAATAAAGAATTGTAGGAAAAACATTAAGAATAATGCCCGGTTATCACAAGATTTAATCTAGGTTCGTGACAAACAATGGTTGTTAATCAAGTTAGCAACACATTTCAAACTTTACTAATTCACAAAGACGGTTATTAGGGGGTATAGAAAACGCAATATGTACAATTTTCATAACCAGAACAATTTCATTTAATCCTAAAACATTCATTAGTGAGTTTAAACTTGTGTACCGAATAGATGAAAACATTACAGTGTAATATAAAATATGGGACAGCGCAAAAGTTTTTCAGCTTGTCAATTACTAAAAAGCTTATTAAAGCTTTTGAAAAATTTAAATGGGCTAAACATTTTAAAATGAAAAAAACTTTTATATCACGGCAATGCTGTTTAATTAAAATGTCCATAAATAAAATAATTCAATTGCAAGGTGCCATTGTTGATCCAGCACCTCCATAAATGTTTTATATGTTGTTGATACTGTAATGTAAATTCGAAACTTATGATTAAAAAACTTTTTGCAGCCGAAATTCAGGTGCCGCGAGAGTTGACCGTATGAATGAAACCTATGCATAATTCAGATCCGTATACGAGGAAAATCTAATAATAAAGAAGAGTTGCTTTAATTGACTCGACGTATGAAAATTTTACTTTTGCATATCACTAGCTAATTTTCGCGAAAATTGAAAGGATTAAAATGCCGAAATGTAAACACCGCCAATGTTATTTTTAGCGGGGCTAACACGATGACTTACTGCCATACTTAATATCGACCACCCTTAACAATTTATAACACATCCCACTTATGTTTGTCAACCTAAACTACTTTTGGAATAATCTGTATAGGAAGCTTTGCACGTGTATGTAAAATGTGCAGTGTATGATATTACGAGAAAAGCTATAAGTGGATACGGCGATTCGTTGATATATCCCACTTTCCCGATCTTACCCTAGTCTTACCCTATATTTGCGTCCATAGTCACGTGTCTGCGAGTATGCGTCATTAGACAGCACATAAATCCAGATTATTTGCATATACCCCACTACACGTAACTGCACTATTCGGTCTATTCTTACTTCAATTTCGAACGCACTTAGCTTACAAAAAGCTCGTGCAAAGTCAAAACCATCAAAACAGGAAAAATCGCATTATCGATTATGATGATCTCATCCTTCTTATTGTAATACCTACAACTTTGCCGAGGGAAGGGCATTTCTGTTATGGTTAGTAAACCACTTTAATTTATAGAAGCAGAGGACTTTTAAAATCTATGCTTTCAATCTGGTTTTACATGTTGTCTTTGCAGGGAAAAGCCTTTTGTTCTTATTCCTGCTCTTCAAAATAAAAAAGCTCGCTTATAAACATGGAATGAACATACAAAAAATATCGAAATACTGAATAAATATGAAATTGTACAAAAAAAAATTACGGGAACGAGCATTACTTGGTATGTAAACAAAAACAGTCGCAATATTATTCGGGTCTCAATCAATTTTCCAATAGCAAACGCCTACTGGACCCGGCAAAAGCAAACATCAAATTTCTATTCACAAGTCAATGCGTACAGATTTCAGTTTATCGATATTCAGGAAAAAGGAAAGAATACGGTATAATACGAAAAACTAAACCGCAAAGCAAATGCAAAATCGTTTTCTGAATCTCCTCTCTTTTTGCGACTTGGCTGACCGAAAGAAAAAGAAAACTGAAAAAACAGCTTTTTCTTGCTTTAAGCGTGGCTTTAGATGGTTAGAAATGCTTTTTATCTATCGGTCAGTAAACGGCGACTTCGACAAATCTCCCTAAAGACACTCGTGTATTTGTGGATGGTACATTGGAAGATAAGTTTTGATAAGCGTCTGGAGTTAAAGTATAGTTGTTTTGCAAAGATTTTTCTTTGTTCTCAACTTACTTTTGTTATTTTTCTATTGTCATGTAATAATAATATCGATACCTGCTACATTATGTTCTATAAACAATATTAATTTAAAATAAACATCAATAAATGTTTTACGATGAATAATAATGGATTTTCAAAGAATGGATAAATAAAATTCCCATTTATAACTAGGCTTGATTCAAAAACGTATTGTATTATTTATTAAACGTCCTTTAATTGATGGTTTCATTCATTGGAAAATCTTGTGACTACGAAAAACGCTCTTTTATAATTAAACACTTAAATAAAAAATTTCCTCTAAATTATAAATAAGCGTCTTGAAAGTTCACACAAAACTTGTAGTTTGTTACGTTGCAGCATAAATATTAATTTCTTGATTTCATAAAGTGCAAAGAATATGGGCGAGAGGACGAGTTAACCGTGAAAGTTTTAAATAAATTGTTTAGAGTTCGTGTAATTCACACAATAGTTTGATTAAAATTTTAAAACTTCTACTCCCCGAAAGTGCATCCTCTTCCAGTAAAATTCGACGAATATGAATATTAAACGCGAACCTATACTACGACCGCAGTTTTGAAGTTAAACAAACCAATGTGAAGTTCGAATCTATACTTGTAAAGTCAATTACTCCGGTAGGAATACAAAATTTATCACCATAACACTTAACCCTTTTGCTATGGCCAGCTGCGTAGTCATATTGCAGACACATTGAGAATTACACATGCCTCGACATGGTTACGTTATTGTACTGCGGTTGATTAAGTACCACCGAAGTAGAATGGCAATAAAAACGAAAAATTTAATTTAGAACCAAGTCCTGCTCCTAGCCAAAGGCTGGAGAAAAGAGTTTGTCTTGAAATCAGTAACAGTTGCCAATTAAATACATAGGACTGCCATTAGACCTTGCTTGATATGGTCGGAATACAGCAAGTGCAGAGCAGCTGGTACAGCTTAGCAATATTATAGCTATCACGTGATGGAAGTGTCAACCAGTGTAATTGTTTGCTGGTTACGTTTATTGGTAGAGAGGCTATCAGACATTCTGACCACTTGGGAGATTAAAAGACCAGAAAAGCAGAAGTTTACAGCCTTTCTAATCTTTAAAAATTAAAAAGCAATAAATTATATAAAATAAATTTTGAAATCTTTTTTATTAGTCTAATTCTAATCGCTTATGGCACTTGAGAACAATTCATTCGAATAGGGGTCCAATGTCCCATTGGAATAATTTATCCAAGTTTATTTTCCGACCACCGAAAAAATTAAAAATTAACCTATTGTTTTTTATGTAAATATAAGAAAACTAAACCGAAACGCGGAGTTTGAAACCCTTTGGTGCAAAAATTAATTAAACAGTAAAATCGGGAACAAAATTAAATACTAAATCTCTCTCTAAACTGACATGATGCATAGATTTTCATTTTTGCATAAAAATTTTAAATAGCATTTTAAATTGACAAAACTTGTTTTAGAAATATTCAATTTATTAGTAAAATTTACGTGACAGTATTTCGTTAGCAATTTGACAAATTTGAATTTATTTCAATCGAAAAAGGTTTTTTGCAGCTGCAATTTTTTGTTTAATGTAATTTTTAGGTTTAGGCATTTTTCAATATAAATTTGTATTCAGCACGTCTAATCGACTAGAGCACGAAGACCATCGATTTTCATATATAACTAGAACTAGGAATGCATTTGCACGACGCGGATGTGAATTTACAAATGGTAGAGCATTGTTGAAAGACAATCTTGATAGCAATGGCCAATAGAAGGAAGACCAGATAATGCAACTTATAAGAATATATCAAATGCTATTGCCTTACTTGGAACCATCAGCTCTAGCATATTGAATTCTTTATCCTATATGGAATATACATAATATTTCGATGTGGTCTTTTCGTTAGATCACCGGTGTATCAAAATAAAACTAATAAAAATCGGGCATCCAATTTATTTAGTAGCGAAACAATTATTTCCTCTATATACAGAAATAAACTACATAAATGAAAACTTAATTTATTTCTTTAAAAGACAAACTTCCAATCGAAAGCTATAAAAAGTACAATTTCTTCTTTCGCAGTTCTACACTATTGATATTTTGATTACCCTTGTGTAGTTTGTGGTTTCAATTTTATAAGGATGTGGCTCTGATTTGAGTTCAAATCTCATATCTCGAGTTAGTAGACAAAATCAAACTGAGAAAATGTTTTTCTTCAAGTTTTTTGTCGTAGTTCAAAAGAATTGAAAATTGGTTATTTTAAAAACGAAAGGTATTACGAGAAATATAATTTAAAAGGATTTGTTTCGTTAACATTCAAACAAAGAATTGGATACTAATTCAAAATCAATAGCCGGCTTAATAATTTAAAAGTTCATTAATTTGTAATAATTTAATAACCATTACTACAATAACAGAGTTAGCGTATACATAACTAATCTATTCGTATAAATAATTAAATTGAATTGACAATTAACAAAATTAAATTGAGGTAAATTAAAATGCATAATTAATAATCTTCAGAATCCATTGTTTTGATTCATTATTCTTAATTAATTACAAACTACTTCCTGTAATTTTAATATGAGCTCCTGTTTCCACACCTGATGCTTATACTAACAATTGAATTAAAAGCCTTTTCATATATCAGTAATAATTAAAATTAAGTATTTCTGGATTAATATTTCAGTTTCGAGTACAGTAACACTGAAATATCATTGCGGATTAAAATTTGACAAAACTAAAACTTATAAACTTACAACTTGCATATTAATTTATTTTAGTTAATTTATCAAGTTTTAAAAGTTGACAAACAGTAAATGTCGACTAAAAAGCTACCGGTTAATAAATTTGTCGAGACTAATGAAATATGTGCAGTTAACTGAATTTTAAATACGGAAAATTACCTAAATTATTAATTTTGTACAAATTTATCAGCTTAATAAATACAAATTGATATTACAAATTTTAATCACTTAATTTGTGTTTAAATTATGTTCAAATTGTCTACCATAACACCTTTTTCCATAATTTACTTAACACAACATATTTTATACTTGAATTCACTGTGTATGCCATGCTCACAACTTTATGAGATTATTTTAATGCCAAGCTTTAAATATGTTTTATGAAATTTGCAAATTTGACCTTTGTTTTCAAGTTAATTTTCTTCAATAACTTATTGCCAATATTTATAACTTTGGATCTCAAAAAAGCTAGACATGTTCGCAAAAATAAGATAAAATGTTTCCTGCTGGGTAAAAAAAAGAGTTGTATTTGAACAACTTAATTTCACCGAGCGACTAAAAAAATTGATGTAACATCTTGTAGTAAGTGTGAAATTCAGAATATCTAATAAAAATTAAATTTATTGCAAAGTGCATTGGTAGAGAAACTAGCAGTCAAAGACTCGATCGACAAGTTCTTTCAGATATGTTATTCGATCGAGCTCAATAAAACACATCATTCAATATGCTACAACTCATAATTTTTATTATATTTATTTCTACCAAGTTGCAGACATATTTCATGTTATTGGTTGAACATGTTTCAAAGTAGGGTACTTGGAAACTTTACCTTGATGCAAAATAACCAGGATCTAAAAACTTCAAACGATGCTATCGAACATTAAAGAGAAAAAAACAATTTTTATGTGAAATAAAAATAAACGAAGTACAGAATGTATGTTAAACTTTACATTATACCGTTTATTTTCAACAATGGAGCTTTCAAAACTATCTAATGTAATCGTATCATAAAATTATATTATTTGATCATCCATTAAGAGATACTGGTAGTTGGCCAAAATAAATTCAATATCGCTTTATTGAATTCTATTGTCGGAATAAGTGAAGCTAGAAACATTAACTTCAACTTTTAGTTTATTATTTTTATGTCCACAATGCAATTTTAAAATGAAATAACAACACAATAAGTTCATCGTTTTTAGCCAAAATACCAGCAAACAAAAATATAACATTTTTTATGCATTTTTCAAAAGATTTTATAAAGCCTGCTTGGGTGGTGCGATAAAAAGATAAATGTAGTGTATTTGTTAATTTTGTTTTCCTGTTTAGTTTCCTTTAAACCTTTCGAATTAAAAGAACCAATACGGAAACACGTTCTTCGAACAATTTGTAGTCGCAACAGTTCATTTTATACGCTGCTTGAATTAAAAGCCGCAACAAATTTATAAGATGTTCAGACAAGATATTCAACCTTTAAGAAATCAATAATGTATTAGTTCATTAATTCTAACACATGTAGATTAATATCTCATTTAACAAAGTTTGAACACGTCAAAACGTGCTTGTGTATCAATCAATCCATAAATTTCCTTCCAAGTTGGAAAATTTCAAATGAAAAAAAGCCATTGCAAAATTGATTTTGGTTTGTCGGGTTTATTGCAGTGTGAAAAGTTAAATTTCATGTTAAACGTTACATGCGTCATTAAATTACGTACTAAAATTATCAGAAAATTTCATGGAAAAGGGAGACTGTTTTATGTGAGCTAAAGCTATAATTTTTATCGGCTGCGTAAAAATAATAATTAAGGAAAAAGAAATTGAATCGAAAATTAAATTTGGTCATAGATTTTATGGGAGGAAATTTTGATGGTGATCGTCAAGAGTAAGTGAAAATTCGATATATAAAAACGGAGCTACGAAATTGAAAAAAAAAACAAATAAAAGATAAACGAGAAAATGAATATTTAATAAAAAACGATAGGTAAAAATTTTATAAGTGCCAAGTTACAATAACGTCGGTAATGTAATATGTTACAACTGTTGGTAATATAAAACGACTGAACGAAAGCATCAAAACGCCAAGTGCAAGAAGTTCTTGTAGTCTGCAACTTACAAATAAACTTGGATCTCACTTCAACTAATATCCAAGCTACTTTCTACCGGAACAAATTGGATTTTCCTAGTCGACATTGCTGTTGGTAGCATCTCGAAACTGCTAACTTGATATTTTACTTTTGAAACAATTTTGGAGACACAAACTTCATTGTAAATTTTACTACTACTTTCTAATTCTTTATTTTCATACATTAGTACCATTACTACAAGAAAAAAATAGTCCTTGATTGAATTCATAAAATACTAATGTTTAAACAGCAATATTTACTGGTACGCTTCACTGACTTCAACGAATGTGGTGTAATAAAATTCCTGGAGCACGGAGTCTCTATAATGGATGTTACTGCATTTAACGGTGCATTCACAAGATGAAGTGTACAACAGCCCGGTTTCTTTTTGCTGTAGAATAATGCAATCCAGTACCGGCTCCAGAGCACCATAGCACTGGGTGTTAATGTTGCAACCATAATTCCCGACCTGCTATGGGCGGTGGGAAGTATAACAAAAAAAAAACAGTTGATAGTTCTGAAATTAATAAATACGAGGAAATGCACAGTCAGGATTATTAATCCGTGAAAACGTGACCCGTAGACAACTAGAAAATAACGAGACTCTATAAAAGCATTTTAAAATACTACTTGACTGCCAGAGAAAATCTCGAAAATTTTAAATTATAGAGTTATACTGCAATTTGTATGCATATAAATCATTGACAATTTAGACGAGATAGACAAGGCAATTTTAAAATTCTCCGTGTTATTGATATAAATGTTTTGTGAGGGGAAAACTTCTGCGACCTACCGATATGTCAATTCCTGTTTTTGAAACCATTCGAAAATTTATCATATGCACAACGGACTTAGTTGAATAATCAAATTACTGACAGGCACAAATAATGGCATTTACATCGTGAAAAATTCAAATCCAATAGGTGCAAATTTAAATTGGCATAAGTTTTACTGAAATTATTACAGGGAACTTATTAAATTTAGTTAAAAGCATTCCTTAATGAATTTTTAATAATTAATGAGAAAAGCTTTTATACTTACATCAATTCTAAAAACATTAGAGGGCTTTGTATTATTATTACGGTCTGTGTAAAAACAGAAAAGTACTGTACAAACAGAGATAACAATCTCTTTATTACACTATAATGATACCTTATACAAAGACAATCACCACCATTGCAATTTAATGAATATCTTATCAGACTTAAAAAAAATAAAAACTTAAAGTGGCGTCAAGAAGTTTTACACAAGTTGATAATTTGAAAGAAAAACGAAAATTAACCTAGGAGCTTTAACACGATTGTATAGATAATGACAATTTGTCAATAATGGATTTGTCATAGGTTTTCCCATTTGATTCAAAATACAAACAAATCCTCGAATTGCATACAGAAAAACTACAATTGGACATTAGCATGTTCTAAATTACAATGTGATCATAGTTATTATCATTTTCGCATTATAAAAATTGGCTTAATAGACATCTATTTTCATGACGCAAGTTTCAAGAATACAACTGCAATTACAGTTGACTGCAAGCTCAACTCAACATAAAATGAAAAAAATAAAACTAAAACATCTTCACTATCGTTTCCTAGATTTTACTAACATTGCATACTTCTTTCACTTCGACAGCATTCCTTCATTGAGTTATATCACATTAATTCTGTTTATAAACTCCTACGTTAGCAATGTAAATTGTACCTAATGAAGACCTTTTTCGCCATATAAAAATTGCTTATCAGATGGTTTTTGTTGCAAATTTCGTTTCCTTCGTTTTTGATCATGTACATTTTTCTATTTGCTCCCACCGTTTCTGAGATACAGTGACTTGAAAAAATCTCTGTAAAAATACTTCATAAGAATATTATCTACTAAGTTTATTGAAAATTTTTTAATAAAAAATCTATAAAAACTAAAATAAAGAGAAGGATATTTGCAAAAATATGCAAAATTCCTGTGCAAGCAATTTTTATATGACGAAAAAGGTCTTCGTTATAACATAGGAGTGTACGAATACTTTTTTCTTGAGCCACTGTATGTAATGTTGGATTCGTTATTTTGATTGGACGGAACTGACGATTGGTAATAACCATAAAGAAAATCTTCTGATATTTTAAATGAGACTTAAGAATTGAATGTTCAAATTAGAAATCTAATGCATTTTTAATAATTAACATTGCGTATTTAATATTACAGAAATTAATAGAAATCTAAAAAAGCTCACTATAGCTTTTCAATTTGTATGTAGGTTCAATTTTTTCATATTATGAAATCGCTTTGCTTGGTGGTATGCCATACCCCCAAGCCCATTTTCCATTGGCCCAAGCCAATTTATTATCCATATAATAAATTGATATTTAATATGCAGCGAATGGACATATCTCGATGGCTAAGACGAATATGGAAATGGACTCCAAGTTTTAGAAGAAAACGGGGCAGACAAGCAAAAACTTATGCTCAGGAAGTGACAGAGGCGATGGAAGGCAAAAGCCGAGAAGAGGAGGACTGAACTGATAGAAAAGATTGAAGTGCAAGATGCTCTCCCAACTGAAAGAGGTCAGTGACAGGAGCAATAGGTATGAAAGTGTGCATGAGATGGAAACCACCACATTCGTCAGAAAGAGGTTCGGACCTTGGTCCCTGCAGAGGCGTTGTATAGAGTGACGGATTGGAAGTTTTTGGACACGGAAAACTTGATTACCCCAAGTTATATTTATTTCTGCATAAACAGAAATTCAAAGAAACGTTCAGAATGGAAGTTAGATTTCATCTAACTATTCCTAGACGCGGAGAATCTGACATTAGCGTTGAGCCAAGCCAACAACATACATTTACCGGAAGATATTACAGATATTGTAAAAAAATCTCAAACAGCATGTGATAGATAATAAACTTCTATACAGAAACTTCTAATATCAATTAATTTCGGAAATAAACGATTTTAACGTTTCTATTTTTCACATATAGGAAATTTGGAGATTTGGTCATTGTTAAATGTTGGTAAGCAGCAGTTATTAACTGTTATTAACTTAAGTCAGCGGTCTACGACGTTTCGGCTCAGCCGATTCGGCGCGAAGACGGTTCAGCGCGAAGACAGTTCGGCGCGAAGACTTTTCGACGCGAGAATAAAAATCTTTTGTATTGCAACTGCCTTTTATGATTTTCTGCTTTTCTGGTAAATGAAATGGTCTTTCAAAAAATTTTGCCAGACAAAAGTTGTAGTGCGTTAAATTTCCTATCCGGAATGGGGCGTCAGATTTTTTGTAAAATGTTTCTCTGGTTTAAAGGATACGGGGTTTTCAAAAAAATCAAAAGAAAAAGTTCGATTTTTTCAACATTTTTTTACTTACTTTAATTTATAACTCGAAAGCCGTTGATTTTAGCCAATAAAATTAAATGAATCCGTATAGCTACATTAACCTATTTTTTTATACATGTGAATTAGTTTTAATAAATTTATATTATTTATCTATTGATGTTTAAATTTTTCAAAATTATTTTTCTTTCTTTTTTGTCAAATATTTTTTGAAAATTTACGCGCCGAAAAGTGTTCGAACCATCTTCGCGTCGAACGGTCTTCACGCCGAAACGTCCCATCCCGGTTATTAACATTATACCCTATTATATTTATTTTAAATTGGAATTCGTTAATTATAGCTGCATTTAACTTAAAACAAATATCTGCCCGTCTTTCTAGATCCGCAATTTTCAAGTTGAAGAGGTTTCGGGGACAATTTTAATCAGTGGAGAGGCTTAAAGATATACCGTAACTAGATCTGCCATTTTCCAGTGCAAATTATGCCCAAAAATACTTGTATAAGATAAAAAAAATGCCATTGCCCGGGCTAACCTTATGGAAACAGGCAATGCAATAGCCGTTTACAATTTTTTATGGTTTTAGGCCTTTTCATGTGAATTTTTGGATGATTCATAAATTTGAATCTTTATATGTATTTGTAATTTATGCCATAAACGACCATAACTTCATTAAAATTCGGGTAAAAGTCATTGCACTGCTTCCGACTTCTTCATTGGTTGACAGAGCAGATCGTAAAAATAACGGAGATAGATTCCTCTTCGAGAGTAGTAGCTACAGTAGAGCACACAGCAGACCAAGAAGAAGCTGCAACTTAAAAGGCGCTAGCACAAAAGTGAATGCACACTGTCTAGAAATACAGAAAGAACGGAAGATCAGCAAAGTGAGGTATAACCTGATCCTGAGCTACCTAAACAACAGGCAACTCATCAGATTGGACTTAGAAGACGACGACGTCGAAATAGAAATTAATAGCGACGTCCCACAAGGTTTCTTGTTAGAACCAGCTGTTTGGAAGGCGTTTTCCGTATAAAGCTAGGTGGGGAGAGAGCGTGCTTCATTCCCCTGCGTGCCATCGCCGCGGCCACATCGTTCGAGTTTCTACATTATCAAGTGCATGCTATTCTACCCCTTATACCCCCGAAATTAGTAAATCTCGGATTTCAGAATTCGAATTTGGTAATTTTTGAGTTTTGTTGCGGCCCGGGCGATTTTTTTAATGAGCTTTTAATAAGTGTAACCACGGCAAATTTTGGAAAAACTACTGGACCATCTGCAAATTTTATTATTTATATCCTACCATCCAGTGTAAAAATTTCGCGCGAAATCTGTAACCTACTACCGGCCCCCGCAACATCAATAGAGCGGCTGATACCCAATTTATAGAGACCGAAGACCACGAAGATAAGAATGCTGGCCATGGTCGCGCAATCGATCATGCTTCACGCTCTATGCGACTTCGGTATGGTACGAGGTTGTCGACAACAGAAGTAACACTCCCAGAAATAGAGAAACCCTCCACCGAATCTAAAGCTGTGTGGTGTCTACGAGTCACAAGTGTCTTATAGACCGTTTCGGAAAACTAAGCCTTTGGTGCTTTCAATACCTTTTATGGATCTTCTCATTCTACGCTGCAAAAGTAAATGGAAAATTCATCTATTTGAGTCGATGATCAAAATTGTCCATCGGCACAAAGATCAAGAAACGCGCAGGACAGGTAACCGATCCGGCTGAGTAGCGACAAAATCATAAAGTAGATAACAAGCCTCGGTGAATGGCCATTGAAGCAGGCAACTCATCCCCAGCTTCTAAAGATGGGTTTCAAGAAAGCACCGGAACTTCGCTAGTAACCGACAGGGACGGCCCCTCCATGTTTGTGAAAATTCGGCAAAGTTGGCAAAACCTACATTTAAGTTGGCAACAAGTCAAAAGTGCAAAAAAGGTAATTGAGATACCGAATAAGGGTGAACATCAAAAATTAGACATCGACAGAGTTGTCAAATTAAGAACTGGTTCCTCTCTAAAAAGTTTGTCTTTGGAATCGTCTCTGGCAACCAAAGAGCCGCCAACTCCCGGAAACCTTGTAGAATACAAGCCACGGAGCGAGGACGCGTGCAAAAGGATAATGATCTCATCCCGCATATCTTACAAATGAAAATAATTTTTAGTTGTTTCTGAATTTACCATTTTTACCATTATAGAATTAAAGTATTTGAATTAATAATTAAACAATATTGAGTAAGTTAGGATTTTATTGTCGTCCTATCAGATTTTAATTTGACATACTCAATTATTACTTTGTTATAAATTTATTTACATTATCGATTACTGTTATAAAGGCAATTGGTCACAGAATAGAAACTTCAGGTTAAAATGGTGAACTTCAAAGAATTTCTCTAGTCATAATCAGTGGTATTGATATTAATTTTCAGTGAAACCGTTCTTCAGTTTGTGATACAATTGTGGATACAGGTAGTTTCACTGACAATACAAATCAATATCAGACAATAAGCAATAATAAACTGTAGAATAAAGCAGAAATGTTCGTCGAAGAAAACCAATTTGAAAATTCCAACATGTGTTCCATAAACAGGTTAAAGAAACTGGTGGACAGTATTGATCGCAAAAAACTAAAAATAAAAATCATAAACTATAAACTCCATTTGTTAAATAAAACAAAGCAGTAGCAGGAAAAAACAAAAAATTCTACGAGAATGAATATAAAAATTTTCCGAGTGAACACCACCTGCGGGAAACCAGCAAAGTAGATTTCCTAGTCAAGTAAGCTCCGTTAAATTAAAGTTAATTTTAAAAATGAGCTTGCAAAAAATAGATAAAATAGATTTAAAAATAATGAAGATTTTAGTCAACTAACCGCGGCGAGGATAATAATAATATATAGTAGATATTCTATTCGTCACACATAAGTTGGGAAATAAAATGGAAGAACGATCAATTAGGACTGATTATTGATAAAGTGACAGATGCAATAAGAAAAAATCCTGGGCAATAAACAAGGAGATCGAAATATTGTAATATTTATCGGTCGATTTATCGCAGTACTTTCTCATATTATTGCTAGTTACAATATCTGTATTACAAACAGAACAATGACTAATGTTCCCAAATATCAGTCTAGTGACATATTGCGTGAATATTAAAACCAACAACGTAGTAGGCGGGACAATATTGTGACAGAATGATTTATACGAGTGAACCCCCTTCATACATTTATATATTGACACTTTTATATTTGCGTATTCATTATACCACAAGAACCAAGACAAAGGAAAAGTGTCGCTTACAATATACTACCATTCTCTGCTCTGAACTAAAGAAAAAAGGCATAATGAATAAATTATGTAATAGCATACGCTATTTAGAACCAATCTAAAACATTAAAAGAAAGATTTATTGAATATCGAAACGTGATTCAAATTTGAATGGATATGCTAAATAACTTCCCTTTTCTTGTAATTTATTACCAGAAGACGATAAAGCTATTGTAAACAAATTATTAAAAAGAATTTCAAAATGGGGACACTATTGAGAAATTAATTGAATGAATATAATAGAATAGAAAACATTTTGCTACATTAAGTTTCTATTAGATCTTAGATCGTCCAATATGCAATTTAATTCGTTTCCTCCAATAAAGAATATCTTATTTTTAAAAACTCCTCTTCCATACAGTACCTTTAGATATTCACTCATCCGGCAGAAAATGTAGATGCAAATCAAAGCTGATCAAACAGAAAGGCTTCTTCCGAACCAAGACAATAATTGCGAAACACTTAGTAGACTTTTAATTTGTTTATTGATTTGTCCAATGTAGGCAATTTGAATATAATAAAGATGGCATTTAAATAATATATACGAGGGAACACAACAGAGCGACGACGCGACGCTTGATAAATCTAAATTAGTTCATCTGCAATATTTGATGGACTACCGGTAGACTACGTTAAATTAATGATTGTTCCGAAGTATTTGAATTTAAGCTGTTTCATGTTGAATGGCACTTAATAATTCCAAGTTCAGTAACCAGAGAGCATTTAGATGTAAAAGCTAGGAAGCTGGTTGTCTCAGGTCTTAGGAAATTGGAACATACGAATTCTAAACCTTGCTGTGTACTTTAAATCTTAAATTTACGTAAAATTTCAAACAATCTCTAGAAATGAAACGTTCTGTTTATAGTAGGATAGCTACAATTGATAAGACAAAGCATTGCACATCGTGTTTATGGTTTAGCATACCTAGAGAGAACTGTCAAAATTGATTACGATAATCAAAGCTGAGCCATACAAGAGCACAAGAGCTGGATTATATAATTCACGTCTCCAAGCAAGTATCTATTTAAACCAGATTATTATCCTTTGAAGTTATTATTAATAAACGCTTCGTGTATTCTTCAAGAGTTACAAGAAAAACAAAAGATGGGGTGAATGATAGACTACGTCTGACAAACCCAGTCACTTTGGATCAAACATATTTGAATTTAAAAAAAACTTATTCTGTTTTTTTTGTCGTACCCTATATTATGAGTATCTAGTAGAAATGGGATTAATTAATAAAATAAAAAAAACGTTCGTGTTGATCGAGTTACGTAATGCGATTACAATTTTTGTCATAATATTTTAGGAACATTTTAATGTCAACAAATTATTTGAAGACCACATAATTGATTATTTACAAGAGAGTGGACAATGCGTTTTGAAAAAATAACATAGCTGATCGATTATGTTACGCGATTAATGTAAACCCAACGTAAAATCTAATAACACCCCAACTTATCAAACGCTATAAGAATCTGTTATTTCGGTTTATTATTCCGAAGTTATAAAAAAAATAAATCATATTTATATAAATCCCCCTAACGCTTGCATGGACTATATTAATGCAACCGCCCATAATAAATAAACTTATTCCACTTTGAAAATGTGCAAACTTAATCCGGTTATATAATCATGTTTAAAGATTGATCAAACTAAACTATTAACCGCAATATAGAGGATTGCTTAAGCAGGGCAGTTGCCCTAACCGAGACTTCATCTAAACTGTTTTCCAAGGGACCAGGACACACGGTAGTGAATAATAACAATAGTAATAACCCATATTGACATAATGCGCCTAACAATAGCCCTTTTGTTGGATTATCTTTGTTTAAGTGTGCTCAAGCAAACATGACATTTCGTGCTTGTACGTTTTCCTCCTCAATATAATATTCAAGATGCGCGATATTTCTGCAAAACTTTTCAATTAAGTATTAAGTGAACTATAATTATAATTTTTTTTTAAATTAAAAAAAAAAAAGTTTTCAGCTTTATGTAATATTTTGTAAACTATTGACCTTTCATAATCGTGATTGACCTTATCAAAAATTGTTAACATGATTATTTCGTAACGTAACGCTTTATAAAAATGTAAAATGATAAATTAATTGCGACAACAACACTTAGCAGCAGTTAGTGATTAAACTGTGCAAATTATAAATTATCTAAATATACCAATAATAATTAATCATTACGAAATATTAAAATAAAATAAATAAACATAATATTATACTAATACATAAACATACCAGCTATATCATGACCCAATTGTATGGTGATAGCATTTTTATCCTCACCTGGAACAAAATACAGTGATTAGTTTAATATTTATTATTTTAAAAAAACTTTTAAGTAGCACAAAAAATAAAAACACAGATAGCTTTAAAAAAAAATTATCGTAATTACACGAAGTCGTTCAATTCGACCCTATTTTAAAACTTTGGATCGTAGCTAGAGAAAACTGGAAACTTATTAAATACTTATATCCAAAATTTTAGAGAAGTTGTGTCATGCTTTCCTTTGCCCATGTTCTTCATACATTGTACATAATAAATGTGTGCATAAATAATGGTAATTTGACAGAGGCGGATTGGACGATTTGCAGATATTCCGATGTTTTATAATTTTGAATAATTTAAAATTTATAAATGTAAATACTTCAGACTATTTTATTTTTCTTATTAATATAAAATACAAAAATGCATCCAGCCATGCCAGAATATTACAAACTGCTTCTGTTCATTCGTATTGGTTCTGTCAGATCTAAATTAGTTTATTTCAATGTGAATAAATTTAAAATACGTACCGGGTCCACATTATAAAATAAATGGAAATATTTTCAATATAATACGTAGACCTAATTTAATATTTAATTATGTATTTTGAAGTGTTTACAGATTTTTACTTTCAGTTTAAATTTGTTCTAACCACTTTTATAATCCAAAATTCCTAATCGATTTACTTTGTCGAATCAAAAATATTCCCCTAGTGGTATGTAACTAAGTAACCCGAAGTATGACGAAGGTACGACAGAATGTAGTTAGGTGGATGAAGTAAAGAAAAGGGAGCGTTAATTTGGTACAGATTTCAAATACTCGCATGCCTTGTAATTTTAACCAAAAATCCATAAAATATGCAATTTAATTAAACCGTTCGCGATTAAAAATAAACAATGACGAATTTAGCGAGAAAATATTGATTAAGAGCCCCCAGAACAATACAGCCAGTGCTAACATTGTGTCATGAAGTTTTGGCAAGAATAATAATTCAGTTATTGGATTGATATTATTTATCCTCATGATTCACATCAACCAAATAAACAGTTCACTGTCTGCAAGAAAGGGTAAATTATTTATAGATACAACAAATATTTACATAAGAAACACAAGAGAGTGCATTGAACGGCCATATAATACACGCCGGTAAGACTCCTCTTCCCAACCATCCATAATTTAATCAATAATAACGGAAATACATCAAAATCTCGCCCAAAAATTGAATGATAAGTTTTAAACTCGCAAAGCATACTTCAACTTTACTAAGACTCAAATTACTACTACTTGATTTTGTTAGATTATACTTCAACATCAGGGAAATTAATCTACTTTATTGTTACAAAAGCTATAAATCTTAATTACGTGCTCAATGTTTAATTTATCGGCTAACTAAATTAAATTCAAGCTTTGATTTGAGTTATCTATTATACAAATTAAATGTAACGCGCTTAGCATATGCGTAGGTAATCTTATTATTGGAGCTTCTCCCAAACTTGACCATTACTAAACCACAATCCAAATACATTCGGAATACTAAGTATGCAAATATAAAAGCATTTCACCGTCGTGGTAGTTCCACGTGTACATTGGGTACTGGAACTGGATTCCTTCACTGTCGGTGCTTCATCTCGGATAAAAAAAAATTTCTGGGAACGCCAAGTCTAATTGACATCAAATATAACAAAATACTGGCACGTGTAAACCCTTAAGCAGATCTGAGAAAATTGCATTTATCAAAACAAAAATTGATATATCTACAAGATAGGACTAGCATATCAAATTTGGTGTAATCTCCTTCCTCATCAAATTCAAATATTACATCATATATCAAACTGCATAGAATTTTACACATTGCAACGTCTTAAAAGTTAGATATTATAAATCAGATAAGAATCGTAGTCCATTCGTTAAAATTTATAGAATTATCCGAAACACAAAACAACTGGTGTACCTATAAATTACTGCATGACAGGCAAGTAATTCACCCAATAGAAGATATAACCATGAAAATGAGAAAATTTATGAACTGGGTTTAAAGAAAGCGCATAATGGATTGAAAACGGAACACAGGTTGTCTAATTATAGTTTTCCAAGTCATATTAGAACTACGATTTAATCCAAGAAAAGTAAACACACGCCCTACTAATTTAGGTAATCCGGATTTAACTATATGAGCTTTAAACCATTTCATAGCGTCTCTGTAATGATATGCAAGATGATGTAACATGTAGAGCGCTGAGCACAAAAATTATTAGCTTGCTTCTTCTTATCAGGGCTCGCGCATATGGAAATTTTAATATACTGCAAATTATAATTATTTTGAAATATCACATTATTTAAAAATACGAGTACGCTCGACCAAATAATATGACATTTTAGATTATTTATCACCATTTTCAATTGAATTTGGGGCGAACTATAAAAATGTTGCACTCGCTCATACTATCGATCCGCTTCTGCACATCGTAAATTGTTTTCTGTAAGGTCGTTTGTTGAGCACAATGTATGCGGTTATAAAGATGTGTACCTTAAATATTGGTATTTGTATGATATTTATCAACTTTTAACAGAAAGAACTATTTTCCACGTGATTTTCAGTTGTTTAAAAAATATAGGCAATTAAGTTCCAATTCTTGCACATTCCAATAATAATTATACTATCATTTGCAATCAGGAATATTCAAATATTTTTACCTCCATAGGCTCGACATATTATCGACTTCGACTTTTTAACTTAAAACTTAGCATTTAGATTAATCATGCAAAACACCCTACAGAAAAATATTTTGCAATCTTACAGTTAATTGTAGAATATCAATTTATTTGGGTCAGTCTGAAGGTGTTCGATATTATATGGGTAGATAGAGATAATCAGTGCTCGTTCACTAGGGACATAATTCAACCACGTAATAATGGTTATTATAACTTGATCAGTAATTGACGAGCCTATTTTCAAATAAAAATCGATATAATAAATAAAACACAATTTTCTTTGAAATTTAAATAGCATTTCGTTCCAATTCCAATCACATTAATTTAATTTAAAACGTTTTGAACTTCGTATCTAAAATTTTCAATTAATTTGTTAGCGTTTAATTTTATTCGACGACGAACGTTTCAAAGCATAACATACAACAGAATTTTTTATTTAAAAATAAAATTAGAAGTATTAAAATAACGCTCTTGTAAAGAAAATGCTCAATTTAGAATTTATGAAAATATTGAGTAGTTTACGTGAAAGTAATAATGAAAATTCTTATATTCTACGGCATCTTAGTTTTTAGTTCAAAAAAGAAACTTCAAAAGTATCCAGTTTAATATAGGTTTTCCTTTCGTTGATATTGCTTATTCGATAAACTGCAAGTATACTCATTTTTAATGGCACTCAAAATTTCTGTAAATACAAACCAAAGTGAAAATTAGCCGCAGGTGTAGTCGTGAGATTAGGTTCAATGTTTACAAATAGGAGGGGTTTATTAAAATTTTAACGATGTAAGCATAATAAGGTATCCAATGATACGCTCAATCGAGTAGGATATTTGATGAAATACTATGGCAAAAGCAATACATACATATTAAAGTTTTAATGAAATCTGTTGATCTGTCTAGTCCCAATACACTGATGACATTACAAACCAATACAGTAGTAATAAAGATCTATCAATATGCATGGCATATGTTTTCCTCCGACATAGTTTTCGGTTACTATTTATCGGTAATTTAATAATTTTGGATTAAAATACACCCCCGACTTTTAATATAGCAGACGTTCTTTGAACTTAAAACACTTCCGCAACAATAGTACGAACCTTCTTCCTGAAACAATTTAAAACGAAACTGGAGTAACACATAAATTAAGGAATTAGCACCGAGCACAACGTCGAAGTAAAGTAATCTCGCTTTATAGCGTAATTCAGTGAAATGGTAAATTAAGAAACCTCTAAATCTAGCAAGGTTACACTTCACTAATTACTATAAATTTGTTATAGATGTAGCATTAAAATGAATTTGATTAACAATAATTTACATTTTAAAATAATAGATATTGACATTTCAAATAAATTTATTCTACTTGATTATTTCTGAATTTATAAATTGATACCATTATATAATTACAATTTTACTCTACAATATTTTAAAATAACATATCACGCGGCATTTAGGCCGACCTAAATATATTTTTGGGTTCGACATTTTTTAAATACAATTTACAATATAATATTAATAAATAAATTAATTAAACAATAAAATTCAAATTATTACAAGAATTATCTATATCAACATTTAAAAGGAATATATTCATTTATAAATCCCCAACCGTTCAAAAAAAGTGTAAAACCTTTTCTGTTTCATGTAAGTGTAAATGTAATGTAAACATTCATGTAAGGGTTGATCCCTAGTTCAGAGATAACTGTAATAAAAAACAACAATAAATGAAGAGCTCAGGTAAAAACCTTAAAAAGGATTGATTTTCGATAATCGAATTCTGCGAAATAATAAAAATAATTTCAATTACATTGTTTATCTAATTTTTGAATATCTAAATTTTATTATTTAAATGTGGCCTCATCCGCATAAGCTCACGGGGGAAGTATCTTTATCCGTACAAGAAATTTTAGTTTTAAAAATATCTGCTTTTAAATGAAAATTACAGGGATTCCGTTACATAAAAATAATGGACATTAAATTAAAGGAAATGTATTTTTTTTATTTTTAAAACATGCTTTTGATTAAAAATCCATTATAATTTTTAAATTGGAAATTACAAAGTTTTAAAATAATGAACAAAAATTTTAACTTCATCATTAAAACAATGGTAAATTATTTGCTATTAAAAATAGTTTTGATTTAAGATTGACATCTTTTACATTAAATTTGCATTACTTTGTATTTAAAAATGTTAATTCCAAACCAAAAGCAATTGTTATTAAATAATCTACATCTACATCGCGAAATGTGTACAATTACCTAAAAGAAAATAATCATTTGTTTAATTGTGGTGCAATTCGTTGTTACCAAAGCCCTTCGCGTTCGGTCACCACTCTTGTTTTCTCTTTCATTGCCCTTTATTGGTGTTTGATCCCCACTGTTATTTCCCCTTTGTTGAGTTTCCTCTTATTGCAATAAATTTGAAATATTTACCCTATTTTTAATAGAAGGAAAAATTTAGGTGAAAAATTAGAAAATTTATGAAACCTTCATAAAGGCAATTAGTCGTTGAGCTCGGATCTCAAATGGTTTTATCTCAACGCACTTGGAGTATAATAATTTTTAGATATAAGATTATAGCACAATATCGGTATTATATTAGCTATGATTAACTATTTATTATTGATTGATGATATCTCAGTTGCAGCAACTAATGGCCAATATATTGGAAAAATGACCGTGATATAATATATTTTTAATGATCTTTGAATTCTTTCTTGTAGCTCAAATTGAAAAAATGAATAACACATCAAAACCATCAATTTTCGAAAATGCACTTATTGTAAACTAGTTATTCTTTTATTTGCAAAAACCTACCAACAAATGGAACAAAGCAAATATTCCTTTTCTGTACAGTAACATAAAGAAACCGTAAAAAGCACAATTTTTAAAATTAAATTTTTTTTATTTAATTTATTTGATCCTCATATAATATAAGCTCGTTTATAGAGAACTCAAATTATGATTTTCTTAACTTATTCAATTTATACATATTTTCATTATATAATGTGCGAGACATTCTTTTTTGCTTACATGATCTCTTTTCAAAATTTTCAGGAATTTCTTAATGGTTTCCATGACTACGACAAAGAAGATGGGAAAATCAAATCATCTTTCTTTATTTCATATAAAACTAAAGTATTTATTCAATAAATAATTTCACAAATACAACGAATCCCCCTTCAATAGTTTTAAATTTTATATCTTGAGTTTCCAGCATTTCGGATTTGATATATCCGTTGTGACATCAGATTCCATTTGGCCATATCATTCACTTTAATCAGATGTATTTCAACTGGTTACCCGTCATTTAATTTTACATCAGAAATAATAAAAACAACAAAATCATATATATTGCAATGATTCAACAATTCTATTAACTTTAAAAGGGTTGCAATTTTATAATCCAGTATTTTCATTTATACCCAGGCTATAATTTTCCAACAAGAATTCCTAATTGGTTTTATGGGTAAAACAAGAGGTGAACATCAGTGGCGCGTTAGCGTGCGTTCAGAGTTTCACATAAACAGTTTTTTGTTGTCAGCTATAAACGGTCATGCCACGTTAAATTAATACGTTTAAAAAGAAAGTATCGTCTCGAGATAAAAATGAAAAGAAATAGAAGGTGACACATGATAAACTAATAATAATTATATAATTGTGATGTTATTGTGACTGAGCTGTCATTATTTCTAAATGGAAATAAAATGGTTTAGTTGTTATTTTTACTATGGAACTTTTCTATTAAAACTTCATGCTATCTGACATTAAAATCTTCATATTAATAATAGACTTTTTGAAAAAAGAAATGATAAAATAACATTTACTTAACCACCCATCTACGTTGCATTAAAATTTTTTTCTAAACTGGTTTGACGTTTATTACTTTGGACATTTAAGAAACCAAGAAATATTCAGTTGTGGCAGCTAATTTGCACGCGATTGTCATATAATTTTCCTTAATAATGCAATATAAAATACATAATATAAACAAGTATATTTTTAAATGGCGTTTCAGATTATAAAACTCTTAATAAGAGAAATGGAACAATGCGTTATTATGTTAATAATTAAATATAAATTGAATTCATTATAACAAACAAATTCCATTAAGATAAAATCGCTTCAAACTTAATTAAATATCGATAACGAATCACAATTATGGTTTCACTCAAAATTACACAATCAAAGTTTACACATTATATGGAATTGTTATAATAATTTTACTAACTCAAAATTTTCGTATCGTTGACCGAATAATATGTATGAAATTATTATCAAACAATATCGCGGTCCTCAAAATGTGACCATCAAGTGATGAGCTTTCTCGTTACACTTCCACCGGCTAAATTATTATTTTACGTAATTGCTTTTATGTGCGTGTTCCAACGAATGTCCCCTATTTTTAATTCCAAAACTTGATTACTTTAGTGTGTTTGATGGAATTTGTTCCATTATCTGTGCATCTAACTCGAAGATTTTTGATTTGAAAATCGCGCAATCGTGACATCAGAAAGCCCCTTGCCAGATCTACATTGGCTTTGTGCTAAGCATTGAAATCGTTTACATCTTTATGGGTGCATTCAAACAACCCTTGCAGCTGAGCATAATAGGTGCACTTGATTAACTAACCAATAATTATTACAATGCTCTAGTCAACTTAAAAATCCAACCGCTGTGGTCGACCGATTCCATTCAGCGATTTCGATAAGTTCTCTTCAAATTCACCACACAACACTAATTTGAAAAAAATTTAATTTTAAGTTGGGTGCAATGAACTGGCTCGTCCTTGTGAGGACGAAAAACTTTATTTTCTTTTTAAAGTAAACCAAAACTATTAAGTTAAACTAATCTTAAGTACATTCAGGTTGATCGAAATTTATCTAAATGGCTTTTTAGATATCCCCCACGTCTATTTGAGACGAAGGGATTTAAAAAGGTAAAATAAAAGGAAGCGTACGTTTATTCTCCTTTAAATGGTATCAAAAAGCTATAACGCTTTGAAATTGTCTAACATTAATGTAATTTTAATTAATGTTCGTTTTATTGTAGACAGGAAAGTAGTTTTAGGTTGCACATGAAAAAGGTTTTCATTAATATAAATTTTATTGAAGTTGTAAAACAACATTCAATGTTACATTAGTGCAATCGTAATAAGTATTGTATAGCTACAATAGCTAATAAATTAAATTATCTAAATAATGAAGGGACATAAATTTAGCAATTAGTGTCGAGAATAAACAGTAAATTATTAGTTAAATAAAGGACAGAGGTTCACAGGAAACGCACATCGAGTTAATGTTGAAATTATTAATTACGCATATCAGCAGGATGCACCACCACTAAATTCTATTAATCGTTTTTTTAAAGCTTTTATATTAGTTTTAATAACATCCTCAGCTTTTTTATCGTTTTCAAATAATAAAATAAACCATAAACAAGGAACGCCTGAATAGCTAATGTGTATACATCGTGAAAATTTTTTTATGCTATATTATAACGCTCAGGCAGGTAGGATAAATGTGTTTACAACGGTTAGTCTAACAATGGGGGGTTGCACGATTTAAAATAACTTTTCAAGTAAAACAAGACACTAGCACCATTTATTAAAGAAAAACTATAAATTTTAGTACTAATTTGTATTGCGCCTATTTAACATGTAATTGTGAAAGCCTCCTGCAGTATTAATTATTACTCTGCTGAGATAAACTCAATTTCAGCTTTGGATATTGACTCTACATGGAGTTACCGTGAGGAAATTCATCCCCACGTCACTGATTTAACAATGTGAAGTGTAAACCAACACAACTTTGACATTATAACTTTTGGAAGTAATAATAGTGACAAGTTTGGGTAAGTTGCTACATGAAAGTATCCAGAAAGCGATCCAAATCGTATGTGGCCTACCTCAAATTGTAATTAACGGATGAATGAATTAACAAAGACTTGTACTTCAGAAAAGTTGTTCCAAGGATAATTCAAACATTTTTAGACTTGCTCACAAACTATATGTACCGACGATATACCCTATAGACCATGTGCATACAAATATAACGACAAAGTGGGGCTGAAGAACCACATACACAGGTCATTAGCCCCATCGATAACCAATCATTACAAAATTAGAGTCACAACACTAAATATTATAAAATGCAATTAATTAACTCCTTTCAGTTGCTGGTATTTTGGTAGTTTTACAAAAATATGAATTGCTTTTCGAATTACTAGTTATTCTAAACCAGTAATTCGATTGTGTCAACCCGAAGAAAATAAATCGACGCTTGCACACGTAACTAAGGGATATTTTAATGAAAATACAATTTTTGATATCGTTGAACGTTCTATCTCTGACAAGGAAGCTTCAACGGTCATATAAAAACGATTCCAAAGAATTTTATTTTTACATGAAAAGTGGTTTCCAAAAACAGTGTTAAGCTCCTAAACGTAGGACTTGGCAAACCTTCAAGGTCAAGAAAACATCTACGTCATCATGGAAGAATTGAAATTGATCTTTAAAGTTTGAGAGCAAATTAACATTTCGATCTTAAAATTTTATATCTAGCAAAACTGAAAATTTTTTATATTTGGATTTTATAATTGGAAAAGTGAGCATAAAATTTGAATTAAAAAGAGTCTCATGCTATAAATAGATGCTGTATTCGGGTCGAGGAAGTTCTATTTTTATAAAATTATAAAACCTACCCCGATAAATCCGGTATACGAGTGAAGAAAAATTTGCAAATTCAGAAGAACACTTTTTGATTTATTTTAGAACTCCATAAGCTTTCTTTGCACTACTTTATAAAAAGTACAAAAACAATAGTAGATACATTAGCATTATTGGTACCACAATATTATATATTGATAATATGGAAACTGGAAGTAGTTAATAATAAGTTAAAAATAAACAAATAAAACAGTCGCACAACTTTAGATTTATAATTGTGATATACTTAAGATGTCAAAGAAGTTCACACTATTAATTCAGCCTGTTTACGCACAGTGCGTCCAAGATAATGCGTCATGGGTGTCTCGTAAACGGTAAGCTTTGATTAAATAGTAGAATAATTTACCGTGTTAATAAGATTTTAAATTTGTTTTATACAATTCGGGTTTCAAAATAAATACTTTAACTTTGCTGTTTTATATGAGCACGAGTGGCGCCCATATCATAGGTGATAAGAGTTTATCTTTCGTTTTTCGCAAATAACCCAATTATCGGTAACAATTCATATATTGCGGTTAAACACTAAATTAAATGTAACAAAACCAAGCCGGATGATCATAAATTAACTTTAATTTTGTTATAATTCGAATTAATTGATTTAAAATAGTATGCCAATTTCAATATGACTAAATATTTACGTGCATAATAATAAACAATAACTAATAAAATTGAAGGTAATATTAGATACCTAGATGAAATCCGTCTGTGAAATCATCGAAATTTACCCATTCCGTACATTTAAATTAGAAGCGTGTTATAATGTTGCAGCGAGCGTGTTAAAAATAATATTTCCTGTAATTTATTTAGTAGACTAAACTGCACTTTTGGATTGTACTCAGAGTAAAGTGCTTTAGAAATTTTAATTTGGAAACCTGTAATCCAATTGGCAGAATAACGGTGTTTTAAAAAAATTAGAAATCAATAGTTTTTTAATCCATCCTTTCTACTTTTCCACGTTTTCAGGCTAAATTGGATAACTTTTTTTTGTACTATGTACAATTTATGTTATCTTTCATCTTCGTGGACTCTCTTTCACGTTCACCTCCACATTCTAAATCCCATCCTTCCGAGATAAAATTTTTTTTGTTTGCGAGGTATTCTTTTATTAGGTTAAATTGGGGTCAGTTTTAAATAATTTATTAACGTTCGTGTGGATTCGCGTTATAAAGACAAACTTTGTATTAACTGTTAAATTAAAAGAATTATTTACCCAGCTAGTCAAGGCATGGTAAATTTTAAGCTACCCGAATGAAATATAACCCTTCCGCACTTAATCCTTCTATTTGATTTAATTTTCTCATGTAATGTTGCCTATGGATATCAATATACCATTAGATTTGCAGCTGTGGTTGTTAAAATTATGTAACAGATTTGCATAACAAGGATTTAAAACTTATGTTGTTAAATTAGAGTTAGTAAATTATTATTTGCGCTTTAAGTAAACGTTTTCGGAAGTGAATAATGTTAATTTGAAGAATAAAATTTTAATTACTTGGAAACCGAATTCTTTTTGAAGTTGAAAACTGACAAAATTTTAACTACAATTTTAGTATAATTTTTAACCACTCTATCCAAATACTCAAACCCTTCATTCGAGTCTGCTACTAATCGTCTGCATTGACATTCACATCTGATAGCGAAGTCCATTAAAAATTATTTCGCAAAAGTTTTAAAAAAGTTAGTTAAGCTAATGACTGATCTCAAGTTTTTTAATTAGCTTTTTAAAAGTTTCATGTTCCCTCGGTTTTAGACGGATTAACATTTGTTGGATATAATTTCAAATAAGTTATGAGAATTTAATGAAAAAAACTCGAAAAATAACTTTTAGATTAGCAACTTTCCTTTCAAAAACATACCTGAAGGCTTAAGGTTAAAATGAAATCGTTCGGATGTTATTTTTTTTTTTTTTTATGTTATTAGCATAAATTTATTGTGGCAACACATAAAAATGGAAATGAAGAATTTGTGAAATACTAAATCCATTATTGTACACACAAGTTCATCGATCAGACAAAAACTCATATAGTTTTCGAAAAAAATTTAAATGAACGTGATCGATTAATTTATTGCGTGTTAATACGTATTGCATAGTGCCATGTAACCATTAACCTCTAAACAAAATACTTCTTATTTCCTTTCACTTTTAAGATAAAAAATATACCTGCAATAAGACCTTACATCGGAGTCACATATTATATTTTCCAAGTATTGAATAAAATAACTTCCAACTGGAAAAATTCGAAACAGAACATTCTTGTGCCAAGCACGTATTGGAATTGTTTGCTAGCCTTTAATGATTCTTTTAATGATTTTCGTGCTCGTGCATCGTATTGCGACTGTCGCGACATTACGCCATCTTTCATTTCCGTTTTTCAAAATAGATACACAGGCGAAACCAATAAGTACCTAAATAGCAATTTTTTTAACTATAATAATATACCATTCTACCATTCTCAACACACCCTCCGGTGGTAAAAATGTGTTGACACGAACATGTATCGAGCACTAGATTTTCCAATCTGATAGAGCAACAGACCACTATACAAATATTTCAACCCTTCTCCAGAAACTGTAATGATTTTCGAGAAAGCTTACTATCCAATATTCGAATCATACACTTAAGAATTGAAAATAAATATGTAAGGGTGACAGAAAATGTTTGCCTACAAAAGTGAGTCATAAAATTGTTCCCGAAAAACAACCCCTACAAACTTATTGGCCTCCTTTTTTATCAGACTGGTTTATATGTATTATACCAACACACGTTGGCAACACCACAAAAACGTATACAGCAATGAATCGTATGACCGAAAATGGAAAACTTCTATAAATCAAAAAATTTCCTTTAAAAATTCTTACTTTACAATGATCAGCCAAACGCCAACATCATTTTTATCATAAAGCCACCCAAGTCAACTTTACATTTAACACATTTTATCTCTTTGACCAGTTCAATGAACATTTCTTTTTATGGGGTTTTGAACAAAAGATCGCAACATCTATTATCGGGATAATGAGAATAATGCATCTCACCCCCAATAATATATTGGTTCGGAAAGAATTTCACAACAAACCGTAAAGTTTGATATTAAAAACGGTGTAATTTATAAGAAACCGATTAGTACAACATTATTAATATTTTCAAAGAGAAAATAATTACAACCCAGTATTTTATTCTACCTACTTAAGCCTAAAACGAATTCTTGGCACAGCGACCATTAAGAAAGATCTCAAGAATTAATTAAAACTAAAAATTAATAATCTCAAGATTTCTTTAATAGGCGTTCTTAATGTAAAATTTCCCTGTAATCTTACTTAACAAAAATTAGTGATTTACGGCATAAATTTTACGTTTTGCCGAAAAAGGTGTGTATGCACTTGCAAGTCGTTTGTAAAATAACATGTTGCCGAAAGTGAGGTCTCGATCTATAATAATCTGTCAACCGGTCCTCCAATTTACTCATCTCTAACTACCCTACAATTTTCATCCCCAGATACTCATGGGTGTGGTTGAAGAACAATGATTCAACGCACTTCCAACATAAAAAACTCGGTCGACCGTTAACACCACATCCATGTCGAAGACATTACCATCTATACATAATTGTTTTATTGCACAATTAATACAGTGCATTTGCATGAATGTTTTGTGCTGAAAAAATGTTACAGAAAAAAATTGTGACAATAATAAACCATTTTGCTTTATTATATTATACATATACCTATCGAGTGCTAAATGGCAGTACCTCGTAAGTCGCATTTTTGAAATTTTTTGTGTTTGGTATCATTCTATTGAAAAAATGTGTCTCTATCTTGTAGACAGCTTTTCAAAAAAAAAATTTTTTTACACTTACGAGGTCCTGCCGTTTAGCACTCGCTATGTAGAATTTATTGATTAAACTTTTGATTACTGAAATTTACATAGTATATTTTATGTGATATTATGATTGAAATACTGTGTTTTACGATCTTTCAAAAGATTTATTTTAATAATTTTTATTGTAAAGTTTAATAAAACATAAAATTAAATAAAATAAAAAACAATACGAGCTGACAGATTTGTTTTTGAACTGATGAGAAACAAATTGTCTCATCCAACTCCAAAAGGTGGTTATGAATTCATTGTATTCAATTAAATCGAACAAAACGGTAGAATTTTTTATCGCTACTCTAAACCAATTTAGAAGTTAGCTCTTCTGAAAAATACTAAATACGAAAACAATAAATTGAAGATATAGGATGACCGGTAAGTGACATAAAATGTTTACCCACCTTAGTTTTGAAAAACCGCTGCTTGTTGACTTTGCTATTTTTCAAAACAGTTTTTGTTAAACTAAACAAATAAGAAACAATTGAATTTCTGGCAATTGGCTGGCGATACTTCTATTGTTTTGCCTGCATGTTAGATTTTAATTTGACATATAAAAAAATTTTCTTGTAATATTGCTTTTTTTGTAGCAAAAAACTTTTTGGTAAAGTTTGGTAGATATTTTATAAAATGCTATATAATATTTTGGCACTTGATTGCTATTAGAAAATGTTAATCTTAAGATTCGCCTATGTCTGGCAAAGTTGTAAGATAATAACTTAAGCCGATATACATATACTTGATAATCTTCATTTATTTACTATGTAAACTTATAAAAGATTTAGCAGGAATTAGGTTAGGTTGGTGTTAAGGTTTAAACCATTTTTCTCTTGTTGGAAAATGTTAATGTAATTTCATGACCCGAAGAGCAACTTCTTTGTGCAACTAAAAGTCGAGGTAAAAGTTCTTTATTTTTCGGTTTTACACTGTCGTCCATAAATCAAGGAAATTCATTACAGAGGTGGGTTTGCTGACAATATCGTAAAGGAAACTGAAGGTATTTCGTATCCTGAATGTGTTATTTCTTACAATAGTCGGATAAACCTGGTATAACGTTATACCTAGTAATAATTAGTGTTATCAATAATCGTCTATTGTAAAATCGACCCTTAGTAAATAAATATAGATTATCTTATAACTTCATCAGACGTAGGCGCATCTCGTTAATCAATTAATACGCGTCAGTGAGGTGCAACTAATAGGAAAGGTTCAATTAATTTAAGCATGTATCATGTATCGATAAATATACCTACTCAGATTCTAATAAAAGAATAAAACTGACTGTATTGCAGATGTAAAGATTGCTAAATCTGCATCATGGACTAAAACTTAAATTGGAACATTTCGTCACTCAATGAAGCAATGTCCGTTGGACCGTTCAAAAGTCTATGGTTCAACCTCGTCAATTAACCTGACCGATTGCAATAACAAAATCAAGTTTAATGGAAAAATAAATAGTGTCAGCATGAGAAAAGTGCAAAGTCACGAAATTTTTTATAAAAGCAAACTGTGCAATTGCAATACATCAACCCCAATTTAGCTTACTCAAATAAAATGAAAATAAGTATAAAAGTACAATTCGTTAAACTTTTCGCTCAGGTAGTTTCCTATTTCATTTGTTCATTTTGTGAAACCATATTATTTAAGAATACCGCATACACCTGGCCCATATCCACTAGATAACCTTGTTGGGGCTACCTACGCTTCGTAACCAAGGAATAATGACAGCACGTAGGTATAAAATCCCTCAATCTATACGTCCGACCGACAGTTGAAATAGTGACAATCAATACGAAGACCTAAGCTCAAGAGACTAACTTGGTTCATTATTTACAAAAAAGAAGTAATCTGATATGAAGCGAGAAACACTAATTTCCTTTTAAGGATAATTAAACATTAGAGAAGACCCACACATACTAAGCTGAACATGGAATTTAAAAAACTCTCAGTTTCTGATTTGCTGTCAAAAAATCTGTAAGTTATAGTTAATGGGTGCAAAAAAGGAGACGATGTAATAAAAAAAAAAACAAAGAAAGAAAGAAAAGCCACAATTTACACAATTATTATTATCATAAGCGTAAAATATGAGGGAAACTAAATTTCAAAGTTAAAAATTTAAATTATTCATAAGGTCCAATCAACAATAGTCTCGCGGTTGTTTCACCGTAAAGTTCGAGTAATGAAAAAAGAAGACTCCAGTTGTGTTACATTAAAGGACGAAAACTACTAAAACATCGCGGTTAAAATTGTCAGGACAAAATTAGCATTTAAAATACCTGTAATTCGCAGGTGTAAATAGTCGTTACAGTAAAATTAGATTCAACAAAATATTCTTTCTATTTCCACAAATAGATGCTTTCCTTATTTTCCGACACCGATGTATCTATCAAGTTTTTCGAATGAAAAATCAATACGTCAAGTTTAATAAAATTTACAAATAATAAAAATTAAATAATAACTAACTTCGGAGTTTTTTGTTCAAATTAATTCGAAAGAACATAAATTCCATTTTTAATTAAAAAATTTCACCAAAAATTAACTCAGTTTAGCAACTTTTTTCATTTTTCCAATCCCGCTTATAAAGTTTATCGGAACAAACCCAACGGAGTTAAAATCAAAAACCTATAAGCGTCAGTTCCGACTAAAAATCGTACACAAAAACAAATACGTCATCTTTCAATTAAAGAAAATTCATTAATAAAAATCAAAAAAAAAACAGTCATTTTTCTTCACTCACTTTTTCACTTTAATAAATGATTTATTCTTAACTTGAATTACACAATCTTGACGATTAAGAAAAATGTGTATTCTACTTAGTTAAGTTGAACAATTCAAACGACATTTCACAGTAAAATGAGGGTGCAAAAATTAAAGCAATCGCTAAGCTGCCTTTTTAAATTAGTTTGGAGTTTTTGTGCCCATCGCAAATGCCATCAGAATGAACCACATTAATTTGCGAATAAATTTTTACCTTAGATTATCTGCTCAATTTTACTTATTTCGGTGTCGAATTTGCATTATATCCATGTGACGACTGCAAATTAATATTAAATGCCAAGGATTCCATTTGATGACGGAATCACATCTCAATGCATGGAAACTTCTGTGTGTGTAAAAAATAGTCGATTTCCTCGTTAATTAACGTGCATAATTTATGATTAGGTGGGTAAGTTAATAATTGGACAAAATGAAATATATGAAATCCTGGTAATTTGTTGATAGAAGCACCCAGCTTTCCCGTTTAGCTATAGAATCAATTTAGTTGCAATGCCAATTACAAGATGCTATATTCACTGATGCACAGGTTTACATAGGAGAGTTATAAAGACGATTTACGGATGACCGATATGCTCATTAAAACTTGAATATTATATACCGGTACCTATTGTAATTTATGATCGTTATGTTTCCGAGCTATGAAACTTGCAACTATAGAGAATACAACATTTTAATTAAACCATCGACATAAAACTACTTGTACCTACTACAAGTATTGCTGCATAAATCAAGTCGTGTTTCAAAAAAATTCCAATTTACAAGTAAGTAGATAGGTACATAAATCGGGAAAAAAACAGCATACATTGAAAAACTCTATAGGTTGCTATTTAAGGAAATGGAATGTTCTTCCAGTTAGTGCAATAAGGAATATCAGGTTACATCTGTAAAGAAGCCCAATTTTGCCGCAAGGCATTCTTTTCCAATGTCCAAATTGCAGCTTAATCGATTGAATCAGTATTGCTTCTACGCTCTTTTAAGCTTTAAGCTCGAGATTACATATTTCGTACTTGTCCCTTTCGTACTTGGCTCACTGACGTGAGCAGTTTCCTCTTCGCCACTCTTTTTGAAAATAGATTTTTTGAATTTAAACTGACAAACCAATTTGAATAGAATTAAAAACCATAAATCACAAATGAACAGTAAAGTTCCAAATGATGTTCTTCCTAAACTTGTACGATCAATCAAATATTTCATTGTAGAAATGTCATTAATATTCAGGTTCCAGTCGTAACTAATAGTTGACGAAGTCAACATTTTTTTGTTCTTCCTTTAAAAATATGCCTGTCTTCACTCTAGGAAGACTAGCAATGCTTTTAAAAGGTCCGATACTAACCTAAGAAAACAAACTAACTGCAGGATAGCCAGAGGACCACGATTCAACCACTCCCATGCTATTTCCCTCCCTCAGTTTGCAGTAAATTTTTGTTATATTAAAATAATTCAGGTTGTCTAGGACTAATTAGCTCAACTTTCTCGTTATCTTCAATGTTGTTTTGCAGGTTTTTCTCGAAACTTCTTAGATGGCCCATTTTCAAACCAAAATAATCTGGAGCGCTCTACTGTAGGGTAAAATTAACAGATTTATGAATATCGGAATTGGGAAAAAATTGCGAAGAAAAGTCTGAACGTACAAAGACCTGAAATATAGTAATGCAGATACGTTTTCAGGGTGCAGAGTGGTACTAAGGAGTGGAGTATGGAGTCGAGCGAAACCGGGCACCTTGACTAGTTATTTACAGGGTTCCTATTACATAAGGGGCTCTATTAGTTTCAATATGGATCCGCCGCTAGACATGGTCATTGAAAACAATAAGGCGTTTACTGTTAAACCGAGAAAAGCAGGCCAAATTCGGGAGGAGAAAGAATAAAATTTAGACAGTTTTTCTTCGAAAACATAGGCAAACCACCGAGTGCATGTTTAACAAAAGGAACAATGGTTTTTCCAGAATTTCAAAAGCTCCACGGTTTCAGAGGTCCAGAATGGAATAGAATGCTGACTAGTGTAAGAGTCGAGATTCTAGAATAAGACATCGTGAAGATAAAAAATGTATTCAAAGGAAACGCGCTGTCTGTTACCTATTATGATTTGCAAGCATCCAACATTAAATCTTTAGAAATTACTCAAAATCAAAATAGATAGGATTAATTCGTAACATTTGAAATTATATAATGAAATATTTTAATGATGTAAATGTTAATTAAACTGCAAAAATTGAATAAGATTGAAAAAAATTGATTTTTAACTTACGTAATAATTCAATCTTATTCAATTTTTGCAGTTTAATTAACATTTACATCATTAAAATATTTCATTATACAAAATCAAAATAGAATATTTTCAATAAAAAAAAAAGTCATGTATATTAATTTGAGAACGAATTTTTGTTGATATTATGCAGTTTGTATATTTTGTCTCAAGGTAAATCATCCGTCATGCTATTAACATTCTGTTTACACAATATAATGAATCATTAAAATATTTAAATCTGAAAGCATGGTTACTCGACATTTCCCGAGATAAAAATAGATATGAGATATTTAGCAACTTTATAACAAATTGCATTTTTAACAATAAGTTAAATAAATATAAGGCCGTCATAATTGTTTGTTTTTAAGATCAACACGTTATCTAATCAAAATGTAAGCGTACTTGAAAAAACCGACAATAAAATTTTAGTCACGTTTCGTTATAACGACCGTTACTTAAGGAGTCTTAAATTAATTTTTTTTTAAATTGACCTATGTTAAGCTAAATCCTTCGTTTGTCCTTTCATGTGAAAGTAATCGATCAACGCTAATGGCTAATAATTAAAATTAACTATTGAAAAAAAGGGGCGATGAATTTCTTATTTACGTAAGATGAAAAATCCCACATTTCTCAACTTAATTTAATAAAACTACGGCAAAAAGGTGATATAAAAAAGGGTATGGTAACAAAGCATGAGAAGAACAAGGGAAATCACCTTATAAACAATAAAACGTTTTGTGTGTAATACACCTCCTCCAAGTTACACGATATGTTTTATGTGTTCAAAGATCGTGTTTTTTGAAATTAAAAAATTTACATTTTCTACAGACATTTCTCATTAAATCGAGGACAACAAATTACCTTTGCGAGTTTCCTTCAAGTAATCCACAAAAATTAGGTTCGTATAGTTAATTTTGTAATCTAATTTCGGAAAAAGCACACAATGCCTTTCATAACACATTTATGTATATTAACAAAAGACACCAATTCAAAAAAAACAATAATTCCAAACCGAAGCACTAAAGAGCAAATCGATATATAAGAGAAAAATAAAATTCACATGATACAGTTTTACGTATTTATTTTCTTAAACGTGCTGATTGTTAAAAACAACAATACATTTATAAGTTTTGTTAATGTTGTTTTTACAATTGAAAAAACATTAAAAATACCGGTAAACGCGTGTACGAGTCAGCGACAACCACACTCACACAACTCTGCGTTCAAACTGATTTCATTAATGGTCGGCATCGAGTAAGGAATTCTGTTCGGTAAAGAATTCACCTACGTTCACGGGGGAGCTTATACTCCGGAACTACGCATGTATAATCTGCAAAAGGTACCTTTCGCGACTTCTGCGTTTTTCGCAAATGAAACTTAAGTTTTCAGATTTTGTTTAAATTAAAATTTTCATTACATTATTTTAATAGTTTAAACCACCTGTTCTCATCCATTACGCGCACGAAGGATGCGAACCTCTATAAATTTGTTTATAATTTTCATAGCTGCTTGTTTAGCTTAGCGTTTATATTTCGATTTCGGAAGTTCAGGTCACAGGTTCAATTCCTAGTTGCTGCCAAGTTGTTGGTTTTCACAACATAAATATTGAAATATTTTTTTTAAAACATTGAATTTTATTGTATATGAATTTATTTTTCGCAAATTTTAATTCAATACCAAAATAAATAAAAATAAAGAATTTATTACAATGAAAAATAAACAAATTTTAGCAAATACATCAGCAAATTAGCAAAGAAAAACAAATCAATATATAAAATGTAATCTTTTGTTTATTTATACGTTACACGTTTCGAATAACGAACAATGAACCATCTTCAGGTTGTCCAAATTGGACAAACATATTCTTTTTGAAAAAAAAACTAACATCGCAGGGTAAAAAATCTATTAGTAATTTTACAAGCGTTTTAGAAACTTTAGTAAAAATATCTTGATTTTATTGATTAAATGTAATGCAGCTGTAATTGTCAAATTGACAAAAAGTTTTTTTTAATGTATCTACGTATAGTATATTATAAAATTAAATTGAATATTAATATAATATAAGCTGAAGCATACAAACTATATTATTAAAATTAGATTGTTCGCAATAATTTTTGTTTACTATTATGTTAAAAAAACAATTAATAATTTTTATGTTATACATATAATATGTTGCAACGAACTTTACACTGGCGCTTGCGTTAATACACATGAACGTACGTCGGTGATTTACTAACCAACCCTCTCTGAAGTAGCCGCCCTATCACGTGGTCTACAACTTCATTCTCATTTCTTGATACTTTCCAATAATATATTTAAATACTCGAAAGCAACAATTTTTGAAGTATCCGTTAATGTATTCGACTTGATGCAACATTTCGATTAAATCATAATAAATTAGATTAAAAAAAAAGCTTGGAAAAAGTATAACATATTGAATAATTTTAGAACTGCAACCTCAAACTTTTAAAATAATAAAATCGCTAAAAATTAATCAGTAGACTCACAGAATATTTATAAAGTTGAATAATTTAAGTGAGCTGAAGAACCGGGATGCTGTGTAGACGAAAAATGTATTGTACAAGCACATTATGGACCGGACTCGCAATAATCTAATTACCGGAGCAACTACTTTGAGTGACCGGCCTTGTAAACAAGATATTATGTATGTTTTACAACCAAGTACGAAACATAAATATGTATATAATTTTTCATCATTCATCATTTCAAATGTAAAAAAAATTTATGGAAAGAACTTTTGTAAATCTTAAAAAATTGAGATTGTTCTATAAATCTTTAAAAAAATTATATATTAGATACGTATTATCATTTTGAACATTTTTTCTTAAAAAACAAAAAGTCGTGACCGAAAGGGTTAACTATTCAAAACATATTTTACCAAATCAAGATACAGCTATGTTTATATATTTCCTTTCCGTATAGATGCCGTACTTACACCGTGTTGATTTGTATTTGAATTTATAAATAATTTAAAGTAATCTATACATTCATATCTATCTTCTATCTTAAATTGCGAATAAAGATTCGAAGTATTTTATACATACATGTACACATTTGCAACAAGGCACGCCGAGCCCGATCCTGCTCGTCAATACTGCTCTGGCAAAAATAATGTTTGTCGCCTTTTATATTTTTTAATTCTACATATTTTAAAATATTAGGAGTATAATTTTCATAAATAAAGTGTTTATTAAATTTAAAAAAAAAAATCAAGATGGCGGGTGGAGCTGGTTCAGTTTGTGGGAGCTGTAGTGAAGTTGTTGATTTTTCTGCGGGTTTCTGTGTGAGTTGTGCGGGGGTTTGTGGCAGAGGCTTTCACATGGCATGTGCAGAGATAAAGAAAAGCGAATTGAACTGCTTGATGAGTAATTCAAGTTTGAAATGGGTCTGCAGTATGTGTATCAAGGAAGACCATTGGTCTGACGGTAAAACAAGTATGGTAATTATGTTGGGAGAATGTATGAAGATAATTAAGAGCCAAGGTGACATGATAGAAAAATTACAAGATGAAGTAAAATTGTTAAATAAGTCCATGTGCAATTTAAATAAGAACCTTGAAAATTTGAACACGGAAAGTCATGGTAGAGTTATCAATCATGGCTATAAAGTTGATAAGTTATTAGCATCACAAAGTACAAATGTAAATATGGATAATAAAAATAACCCAACAGGTGCATATCCAAAAGAAAAGCTTTCTAATCAGAAACAAAAATATTCGGACAGATTGAGGAAAAAGACGTTGACCGAAAATAATACAACACATCTTCAAGTAGCACACAATGAAAAGGTACAAAAAAGTAGCTCAATAGGGGAACAAGCGAATATACAAAAAGATTCAATAATTAATGAAGAAAACGTTAAACAATCAGAAAGCAGATCCGAGAATGACGATTTTAGGGTTGTCTCACACAAGAAAAATAGATCGCGAAAGTCAATTGTTATAGGAACTGGACAAGAATCAAAAACATTTAAGTTATGTGCTGTACCAAAAAGAGGAAGTTTTTTTATTTCACGCTTGTCACCGCAATACAGTGCAGCTGACATTCAGGAACACCTGAAAGATTTTGGTGTAGAAGATTGTGATTGTGGAGCTCTTGTGACTAAGTTCAACACATACGCGTCATTTCGAGTGAATGTCTCGGAAATTCACAGCAGAATAATAGCAAATGCCACAAATTGGCCTAAAGGAACATTTATAAATACTTTTTTCGAAAGAAGATCAAGAACAATAGAAAACACGTCGTCTTTTTTAATACCAACGGTCTCATTGAGGACCTAACAATTATTACGTGCAGTACTAGAGAACAGTTGGGTGTAACTTTAGATATTAATAGTATACACAATCTCAATGATAATAAAACAAATAAATATCAAAATAGTATAAAGGCAAGTAACAGTTTCACAAATGTCAACAGAGTAAAAGCAAAAAACCATAGAGCCGGCGTCAATATTTATTATCAAAATGTGAATGGTTTGCGTTCAAAGGCTTTTTAAATACATCCATATGGATGTATGGAATTTGCATTGGTCAATGATTATGAAATAATTTGCTTTACTGAGAGTAAATTAGATGAAACAGTAAACAATCAAGAATTGTTTCCCCCTTCATATAATGTGTATCGAGTGAATCGTAACTGTAAGAATTCATGTAAGATTGGTGGAGGAGGTGTAATTATCGCGGTCTCTTCTGAAATACCTAGCCAGCAAATAATAATCAATGAAGCCAATACTTTAGAGCTTATTTGTGTACGAGTTGGAAATTTAAACTTAGGTTTGATGGTGGTGGTAATTTACATTCTCTTGCTAGTAAGGTTGAGGTATATGAAAGAGTAGTACTGGTTTTGGAAAGCTTGATATCCGGTTGTGAGGATGATGATGTATATTGGATGGTGTTGGGTGATTTTAATCTGCCTCATCTGCATTGGTCTGAGGCTTTTCCTGAGGACACTCTGTTGGACAGCATGGGTGAGTTTGTTCCAAGCAATGTTGTCTCTAGTACTGAAGAAACTTTTATAGATGGTATAGCGGCTTGTGGTTTATTTCAAATAAATTTTATTTGTAACTGTTATAATAAGCTACTGGATCTTGTTTATGTAAATGATACGAAATTGTTTTCTATTTATAGCCCCGACAGTGTTCTGTATAGTAGAGATAAGAATCATTGTGCCATAGGTGTATCATTGCTCTCAGATGTTAAGGTCAATTTTGTTAACTTCTTAAACCCGTGCAAAGTAGAATACAATTTTAAGTCTATTGATTATGATATATTTGCAGAGTACTTGGAATCGACTGACTTGTTAAACTTACTAAATGATTCAAGTGTAAATGGGAATGTCTCTCGTTTCTATAAGCGTATTTATGAAGGTTTGGAGCGATTCGCACGGAAAATAGACAATAGGAAGATTCCGTTCAAGTATCCTAGGTGGTTTGATTCTAACCTTGTTCATCTGCATAAGCAAAAGCAAAAAGCGTATAGAGCTTATATCAAATCAGCATCCGCGGTGCAGTATGAATACTACTCTTACTTAAGAAGTAATTTTAAGGCATTGTATTCGATCGCTTATGACATTTATTTGCTGGATGTACAGAAAAATCTGAAGTCGAACCCTGACATGTTGTGGTCCTATGTGGATGAGAGGCGGAAAACCGTCGGTATGCCCTCGAGGATGAATTACAGCGGTGAATCCTCGTCCGATGCTGGTGAGATAGTGGAATTCTTTCGTTCTTTCTTTTCATCGGTGTATAGCAGTCACGATTCAGATAAATTACCTAATTGTAATTATGTTAACAGCGGATTCATCATAAATGCCATTGGTATTAATGAGACGAGCATAATGGAAGCTATTAAAGCAGCTAAAAAAAGATGTGGTCCTGATGGCATTCCGGCCAATTTTGTTCAGAGATTTGATTCCCATCTGGTTGCACCTCTTCGGTTGATATTCAATCAGTCTTTACAATCGGGAGTTTTTCCTTCGAGTTGGAAAGTATCACGTATTGCGGCTATCTTTAAGCGCGGAAAGCGAGATTGTGTGGAGAATTATCGCGGAATTTCAATCCTCTCAGTGATTCCAAAGGTCTTCGAAAGCATAATAGCACGGTATCTGAGATTTAATGCTTTGGCATTGCTAAGTGATGCTCAACATGGCTTTATGGCTCGCAAATCAACGGTTACCAATCTGATATGTTTTACAAATTTTGTATCAAATGCTATCGAATCTGGTGATCAAGTAGATGCAGTGTGTATATGGATTTTCGTAAGGCTTTTGATTCAGTACAACATGACATTTTACTGTTGAAGCTGGTGGGTGCGGGATTATCAAATGCTCTGGTGGATTGGTTGGGGTCATATCTAAGCGACAGGACCCAATATGTAAGTATTGGGGGAATAAATTCTGCACTTATTAATGTGTCATCAGGTGTACCCCAGGGTAGTCATCTTGGACCTATTTTGTTTCTGATTTTTGTTAATGATCTAACTTACGTGATCGAGTCTTGCTTATACCTTCTTTTTGCGGATGACCTTAAGTTGTTTAAGCGGATTAAGTCATTATCCGGCATTGCTTTGGTTCAGCATGATTTGAATTTAGTTTGTCAATGGTGCAATGAAAATAAGTTATTTTTAAATGAGCAGAAGTGTAACGTTATGACATTTCACGGCAAACGTTTTCCTATAATTACGGATTATTTCATCGATGACTGGAAATTAATCAGAGTGTTGGAAATGCTAGACTTGGGTATCACATTCGTGCCTTCATTGGAGTTTTCTCGACATATCGATATTATTGTCGGAAGGGCAAACAGAATGATGGGATTTATTATGCGCATTTGCAGAGAATTTCGTGATCCAATCGTGTTGGTTCGATTATATGCTGCATATGTCCGCTCAGTACTGGAATATGCTTCGCAGGTGTGGAGTCCTTATTATGAGGTGCATTCATTACGAATAGAACGGGTACAAAAACGCTTTCTGAGATACATTGATCGGAGTATGGGTGAAAATTATGCTGGTACTTACCAGAGTGGATGCATGAGGATCGGTCTTGAACCGCTTGGTATCAGACGAGACAGACATCGAATTATGTTTGTTGCAAGATTGTTAGATGGTGACATCGTTAGCCCTGATATTTTGAGATTGTTCCCTATACGTACGCAGGTTAGATTAAACAGGAACATTTCATTCTTTTATTTGCCTTGGCACCACACTAATTACGGAATGAATGAGCCACTTAGTGCTATGATGTCATTGTTTAATCAGTTTTATGATTCTTTTGATTTTCACTTTAACCACAGAGAACTGAGAGCATTGGTATCAAGATAGGTTGATGGATGGATATTGTAATATTTTGTGTTGATTATGTATTTTTATGTAATAGTCTAACTTGTATCAAATAGTCTTTGTTGTTTTTTGTTGTTTTTTTACCAACTGGGTTCTTTTTTTTTGTTGCTTTGTAATTGTGTATTATTGATGTATTGTAATCAACATTTGGGACTCGTCCTGTAGTTGTATTAAACATTAAACATTAAACATTAAACATTAAACATTAAACATTAAACATTAAACATTAAACATTAAACATTAAACATTAAACATTAAACATTAAACATTAAACATTAAACATTAAACATTAAACATTAAACATTAAACATTAAACATTAAACATTAAACATTAAACATTAAACATTAAACATTAAACATTAAACATTAAACATTAAACATTAAACATTAAACATTAAACATTAAACATTAAACATTAAACATTAAACATTAAACATTAAACATTAAACATTAAACATTAAACATTAAACATTAAACATTAAACATTAAACATTAAACATTAAACATTAAACATTAAACATTAAACATTAAACATTAAACATTAAACATTAAACATTAAACATTAAACATTAAACATTAAACATTAAACATTAAACATTAAACATTAAACATTAAACATTAAACATTAAACATTAAACATTAAACATTAAACAAAAGCATTTTGTTTTATATAAAATACTAAAAGGTGAAACTCAGTAGTTGCACTATACTGGTTCTGGATCACACTTCAAATTCCAAATCTGGTTGAACGAATTTTAATTCGCAGATTAATTTAATTAAACCTTTAATTCGCGGTTTTTTGATTAGAACAATATTGAATAGATACTACATTATATAATTTAGGATTAATTAATTTTAACTGAAGATTCTGCTACAAAATCGACACGTTTTTCTTTTCGCAGTATGGAAACATCTAATTAAATGCTAATATGTTAACATATTCGGTGATAAATGACATTTAAAACAAAAGCTAAGCCAATTAATAATTCCGTGTAAAAAAATATAAACATCACTAGGAGGTTAGAGTACCCGAAGGCTGCTCGATCTTCTAGTATACTACATCAGAATTATGTTCAAAACTCATTCATTCGGTAACCTTTTGCCAATCGAAAAACAAGAAGTTCTGATTGGTCGATTTTTTAGTAACCGAAATATTATATTGTTCTGTTTTTTTTATTTGAAAATGTAATTTTATTTAATTTTTGTAGTTTAAAGTTTATAAATTTTATCATGAAGAACTCGTAGGTTAGATCCCCGACAAAGTACAGAAATTTATAAAAAAATATTGGTAGTAGGCTGTAGAATGCTAGATTAGCATGGAGAAGTCGCAGGTTAGACGTTAGATAGGTGGTAAGTAATTGAATTTGGTTTATGGAAAACAAAAATTGGAAAACAAGGATACGTGTACACTAGGGGTGATCAATTTGAAAGAATAATTAATACTACCGACTGACACGACAATATATTGTTATGCTTCGAACCAAAAAAATGTGGTTTTGTGTGATTGGAAGATTCGAAATCATCGCTGTAACAGCAAAAATTGAGCTAAGTGCTATTTTCTATCTTTTTGAATCTTGTAATAAATTCGTTTAATTTGCTTTATTTTAATAAATTTTTTCTGCAAATTTTCGTGCGACGAGAATTTATTAATGATATCAACCGCATTTAAAAAGCTATATTTCGAAGGAATATTGTTATTAGTGCTCCTATTTATTTCTGAAAAGTTGTCTTTGGTTTATAATTTTGCCAACCTATTTTGATATTTCAATTACCTAGTAGGACCAGCGATTTTTGTCTCACTGTATTTGAGCTAGTGAGAGGGCATACTTATTTGACATATTTGACATAAATTTTACAAATGAATTTTATTTGATTGGAACATTTTTTTTTTATAAAATTTTGATGGTAGTTTTATTGTATTTTTACAAATTGGTATTTGAATATAATTAATACAACACATTTTACACAATCCCAGACATTCTTCAGGGGGAGTACCAATGTTGAGGAAAATGTGTTTCGATGAGCTTTTCTTTTGTATTTTAATTACATTTATTAGAAAATTTTTTCCTTTTGAGAAAGATTTGAAAAATATAATTTTTATCATTGCTTTTACCACTTTGAACAAAATATTGAAATTTTTTTAATAAAAATTATCCTTACGTAAGATATGGGGGGGTCCCAATCCTAAGTACCCTTACATGAGGGGGAGGGTGTCAAAAATCGTCCTTGCATAATTAATGGACGGCCCCTAAAGACATTATAGTCTTATTATAGTAGTTGAGGGTGTAAATTTCAAAATATAAAAATGAAATTTTGAGAATAATTTAGAAATATGTGCTAAAATTATTGTAGTATTCTGAAATGGTATATTTTAGGGTGGATCCGAGATTTGTATGAAGCTTGGAGCCTCCGGAACGGAGAGAACCAGAGTGGAGGAGACTGTACCCACTGAAAATATCTCTGGGACGCGACCGAACTCGAAAATTACGCATCTCGAAGACGAGATCTTGGTTTTCAACTTGGGTGAAATTACCGGGATCAAATTAACGGAGACAAAATTATCGGGGACCAAATTATCTGGAGATGAAAGCACCTGGTGACCAAATTAATAAATGTAAATAAATGTTTAGTTTACATTACTTGAAAAATTCTGCCATTCTATTTTTCTATAATTGTAGTAACCACGCCTCTGATTGGTTAACAAAGAATATTAATCTAGTTCATCACCAATCGAGTTGTACATCAGTCGAATTCTACACCAATCGAGTAGCACATCAATCCAGTTACACTCTAATCGAATTGTATTTCAGTAGAGTTCCACATCAATCGAGCTGTAAATCAATCGAGTTGTACATCAATCAAGTTGACTATTTGTTCTATTACCGGTTTTGGACCACATATTAAATTCTAAGTCCAAATCTGATTCGCGGATTAATTTAATGAAACTTTTAAATCGCGGTTTTTTGATTTTTCAGGCCCGGACAGGTAGGTAATAATTTAATTATCGGACAAGTCCTTTCAAAGGACTTTCCTACTTAAAAATTCGACAAAACTGAAATAATTTAGAGAACTATACTTTTTCTGTACTGTATTTTTGCTATACTATTACTTCTTTCGTATCTCTTGGTAACGAAAACAATCTGTTAGTTATGTAACCCCATTAACATCCTTTATTCAAAGCAAACTGCATCGTATTTTTGTTTTAAAAGAGAGTACTTATCGTTTTCGGCTGTCCATTACTGGTTCAGATACTATGTTCTGTTACCGAAGATCAAATTAATATGCATAATGCGTTATTACAATTATTAGTCACCCTATTTCAAGAGTTGGGAGTAATATTTAATTGCACAAGCCACAAATTCAATTTTTGCTGTTCACTTGGTTTCCCGGATTACATTCTGCTGATAATGGATTAATATCAAATCTGTTTTCTCTTAAAATTTAATTTGTGGCTTAAGACATTATTGCTCGGTTACTGCAAGTCTGCCTCTGTACAGTCAGTAAACTTCTCGTATATGACGGTGAGTGAATGCGTTCAGCGATATATACATATACATAGCATACACCAGTTGAAACTCTCATACAGTAGATACTGCGATATACTACCTATGTATATTATTTATATTCTATCTCTAATGTAGAAGTATTTAGTGTAAATGCAGTTCTAGTTAATTGTAAATGTTACCAGTTTACCTCAATCCCAAAGAGTTTGACATGCTGGGATTAGAACATAAGGTTGCCAAACCGTTTAGCCTTTAACACAATTTATTATTATATTAAATTGAAATTTTCTGCTTGTTGTTAGTTTTGAAGCAAAATCAAAAATATTACTTTGGAATTTTAGTAGCTGTATGATATGAACTTTGGCTAACCTACGGTATTAATCATACAGGTGTTCTGTAAGTTTAAGAATGAGAGTAAAAGTTTTATAACTGTTTCTACATGATTTATGCGAAAAATAGTTATTCTTATTAGTATTTAATATTAATTAACTTTATTTATTGTAGTATTTAGCAAAAAGTTTTTAATTTTAGTTCATGCACTGCAACTTCTATCCTGTTCACTGTTCCCTGTATCGATCATAGGAAATCCCCTGTATATAACAAAATTTAATATTTTATAAAGTTTCAATACAAAAGTATATATTTTGTAGATACGTATTATAAATATGTTTGATGGTTTTCAGTAACAATGATTGACAGTCGAACTTTAAATAAGTATATCTTCAAAAAACTTTAGTATATTGAAAACAAGCCCGTCGTATGCTAAAGGGAATAAAAAACTCTGTAAGTGTTAAGGAGAGTCCTTATGGAATATAGGAAATGTCAAAACTTTTAAGGAACCTACATACCAAGAAAAAATCTAAATATCACAAAGTTTTAAACAAAAAAACTTGTTTGTAAAAACTCGCGCTATATGAGCGTTTTCTTAAATGTCAAAATATTTACTATCGTCCGTGCAGTCATGAAAACGCCAAAGATCATAAAAGGTTTTTTATCGTTTTATAAAATGTATTAAGAGCTATAAACATAACTTACACAGAACTTACCTTTTCAAAATAATATTACATTTTAAACTATCGGGAAACGTTTAAACACGTTTTGTTATACAGCTACTGTTTTATTCAATTAAAAAACAACTTTTTGAACTTTTAATATTTTAATATTCAATATTCACGTAAATACTTCATTTCTATTAGTTTTTACTGAAAAAATTTTATTATCAAAAAATTAAATTAAATTAAATAATTATAATATTATTTATCAATTGCACTAATATAATGGGAGGTAAGGTAATATGTAGTTGCCTCCTATTTTCCGGATAATTTTCCACCACATTATTAATCTCTCTTTTGTTTTATTAATTTTACCTAGCGCTCATCGCGGTTAGCTCAACGTCAATCATATAGTAAAAGAACGTAATTATGATATCAGCTTGGTAAAGGTTAGCCGCCCTTTGAACAAAGTGCCTACGGTGCAGATATTGTCGGTGCATGTCACTAAAATAAATTGTGTTTTTTAACTTTCCAATCTTTTTCGTCAATTTTTGTGAGGTAGGTACAAAGTAGAAACAAGAATTTATTCATGCCTACTGTTATTATAAATTCTATTAATTCTTATATTATATGGTAGTTACATGAAAGTAAAAAAGTATTATTAACGTAAAATAAATAGAGATGTGATTGAAATATCAATTAGGGTCATGTTTGTACAGTAAATATAATATTTAATGTGTCTGTAAAATGTTTTTCACTTCGATATTACAATAAATAAAGAGCAATATTAAATATTCTGTTTTGCGTCATTAACTTTTGGTAATAAAATGTTACATTTTAAATTACATAAATATTTACTAAATCTAAATGAGTATTCGTGTTTATGAAGAACTATTGATTTATAAAGAGCATTCATATATTTTTTGAAAATATTCTTTCATGGGAAGTTAATAGGTAATACTTAAAAATATTAATATTGTTTTTTGCCAATATCAAATTAAAAAAATTGTATGAAATATTATTTATATATCTAAGTTTATCAGTATTGGTTATATTTATGTAAAATACCCTGAGTTTTAAGATATTTTAAGTCATATTGTATTAAAATATTTACTTTCAATTTATTTAAATATTTATGAAAAGTGAAGATCGATAAAAGATGTAGTCTGCAAAATAAAAATATATAGTATTTTATTACATTTCTATAAGCACATCTGTATTTTTAAATTAGTAAAATTTGGTAATTTTATTGGTATTATCATTTATTGGTCGCTCCAGGTCAGGCTCTCGCAGGATGTTCTAGAAATCGAGTTTTTAAATTAATATTTGATTTTGGTAAATCTATAGCATTTCACGTGTTATTGTTAAAACTTGATTCGGTTACAAACAATTTGGTTTTATCATTTATATATTTTTTTACCAAAATTTTACAGTGTTTTTACATTTATTTGGCATCGAAAGGCAATTCGTTTCCGTTGAGGGTTTAGAAACAGTTACTTGTACTTCTTTTCTCTGTCGGTTAATAGTTACATTTGAAAGTTTGGGTAACAACGTTATCAAAATCATAAGAAAAAATCAATAAAGCTGTTATTCTAAACTACCATTTAACTGAATTTAAGAAGGAGTCAGCACAAGAGTACCTACTCAAAATACCAATTTCTGAGGTAAACCAGTCGCAAGTTTGAGTTATCTTAGCATTATTTACAGTTCACAACTCAGCAGTGTACTACACAATTTCAGTAATTGGCAAAATTTTATAGCATAAAGTATGTTATTTGTTATTATATACTCGTATATGTATATAGTAAATTTATAATGGTTTCTTTGTGAACGTTTGTTGCAACAAAACTTGAAAAAAGCCTTGTTTAACTATAATATAATATATAATATGTTGAAATTTAGCAGATAGTTTTCTCAGTGTGATATTGATGGAAATTAAGCTTTAGGAGGTTTAGCGAAAATATACAAATTCATCCAACGAACTAAATCTGTTTAAGACAACGTGGGTGTAAACATATGTGCTTTCCATTAATCCTGGAAAACTGGATAGTAATTTTAGTTAAACATTCCTTTGATGGATTAAGAAACTTTTGATTTACAAAATCAAAATTTTGTTTACTTTGAAGCGCGAAATGTATGTTATTCAAATGGGAAATACAAAACCGTAAGAAGTTGTTTAGAACTGGAGTAGGCACCTGTCATTTTGTGTAATTATTTTCGAAATATTTAAGCGAGTGAAAGGATTAAAACTTTTAGTAGTGTCTATTGTGTAAATTTGCAATTTTATTTTTTTAGTTTTTATTAAAATATTTGTGTATATAAATTTGTTTCGTACCAATACTGCAAAGGCTAGAGTTTACGCCGTTTTTTAATTATTTACACAATGCAAGACAAACCGACAATAGGTGGAGCGCAATGCTGTAACAACAAAGCAATGGGTAGAACAATGAATGAATTTAGAGAGTTTGTTCTGCTGAAAAAAAAGAAGCATTTCAAGTGAAAGCTGAGGAAAATTGATAGCGTCCTGTAGGCCGCTTGACCTCCAAGTGAGTTTAGAAAGCGACGTTAAGGAGATCTCCAAAATTGACTGAAGTTAACGTTATAGTATTTAAAAATAAGATAAAAGGCTGGATAATATGCGTCCTTTTAAGAACTTAAATTTGGAAGAAATCGTCAATCCACTGTGATCTAAATGTTGGTTAAACACGAGTAACTCCAACCTTACAAGGGTCGTCACATAGTCGAACTGAATTATTAATTATCAATTATTGATCCATCTTCTCTCTTTGTCAAGTTAATGTGCATGTTTGTGTAGAAACTACCTACTGTTACGATAAGCCAAGCGGATTAGCACACGCTAAAATTAACGACCTAATGAGATAATTCGATGCAACTAATGCACCGTGAATGAAGTAAAATAATAATTTGGTTGAATTAGTTCAAAACAGTTAACATATTAACTTACGCGATTATTGAAGTAACACCGTTGATTTTTATTAGTTACAATAATAGTAAATATTCTTAATTTCTAGGTAGATTATTACTACAATAATTAATAAAACCCAGTTTATACATAGCTGATATAGTAGAGTTGATCTAAAGAAACTCGAATATAACAGTTTAATTATAACGTAATTGTTAATAAAAATAATATTTAATTAAACTAATATTATCTACCACTGCTCGATTTTCAACATTAAAATTAATGAGAAACTAATATTAACGAGGTTCATTGTTATAACAACTAAAATGATATATGTTAGCATTAAACATTAGCCTTAATTGCTGCTGAATAAATGTAGCATGGCTGCGAAACTGTAAACATCAAATTAATATTATATTTTGTTCATTTCGTTATCAAAATAATCGAAATGATTCTAAGATACACATATTATTATTTATAAGTAAATATACTATATTCATACATACATGCTGTGTTGTATGAATTTTTATGAATTAAATTCATAAATTGGAACATCCTGAAAGTTCTATACTACTTGGAAAATATAAGTTTTGCCAGTTATAAACTTGAATTGTGTAAACATTTATATAATTTGTACAATTTTGAAATTCCAAGTATCGTATTCTGCAGAGTTACGAATACCTCTCTAAGGTATTCTAGATATTTATAAAAAAATTTAAAGGAAGAGGAAAATACTTTGAATATTATGAAATATAAAGCAAGTATGTTAACAACGATTCTTTTAAAGGAATTTACATTTTCATGTTATTATACTGAAGTTTTATATTAAAACGCTGTTTTTATGTACCTATGTGTAAAGTTTAAGTATGTAGGTAAGCCAACATAATATAAAAATTAAAATTAGTTTTTACTTTTTCAAAAGCTTCATAATTTATTAAATTTTAATAACTATAAGAAACAAGTACGTAACTAAACTATAATTCATAATACATAAAAAAAACACTAAATTAATCGAATAAACTTTAAATAAAACTTTATTGAATTATTTATAATATAAAAAACTAAAAACGAGAAAGTTCATTGAAAAAAAAATTAGAAAAAAGAAGGTACTATCAGACTATCGATAGAATAAAATGAACTAATAGAAAAAAACTGGAAAAACTTATTTTAAATTGCTTTATATTGTTTCAAATTATTATGAAAATGAAAATAATTTAATATATGTAGTTCTTAAAAATGCAGTAAGAACAAAAATCTAAAAACATAACATTGTAAATTTAGAATTTCTTTATGTTACCAATTAATTAAATGTGGTATATTGATTTTTTAAACTTGGACAGCCTAAAGCTATCGTTGGTATCAGACAGTTTCTTTTACAAACAGAAAAGGCATTTTATGTAAATGACAGATTTTTGATTAAAATTTGACCCCGAAGAGGAAAATATCTGTTTAGCTTTAATTTATTAATAATTATGGAAATGACAAATAACCAAGAAAGGTAATTTTAATTTAGGTATATACATACATAGTATACAATTATAGAGTAGAACGTGCAATTTTCGATGAAAGAATGAAAAATGTAATGTAAGATCTAAATATAACTAATGTTATATTTTTAATTACTATAATTTGATTACTTTCTTTTGAGTTTATTTTCAAGAAAATTATTTTTATTTTCTATCTTTAGGTCGTAATATAGTATATTGCTGTGATCTTTTTCAATATAATAAGGATGCTATTATCAAATCAGAAAATTTGTCCAAAATATTTTATTTCATTATTTAATTAAAATGTAAAGCGGCGTTCACATAGAGATTCTTGTCTTGCCTTGCTTAGGTAGAAACTGGCAAGAGCCAATCAGATCGAAGTATTTTCTGCTATCCTTGTTTTTGCTTAAAATTCCCGTTGCGGTGGCGAGGTCTTGCTAAAGCTTGGCGTCGCCAAGCTTTTAAATTCTACAACACAACGCAACAGAAGCAAGACCCAATCAAATCGAAGTATTTTAAATAAAAATTCGCGCGTACATTTTAAAAATTATTTAAAATTTAAATTAAAAATATTTAATTTTATGGTGGTACTAAACTATAGTAAGTAGTATATTTAAGTAGATTCTAGTAAGTATGATCATCTCATTCTGTTTGTTAGTGTTGTTGGTGTACATTTTTTATAAATATTATTTATATACCTATTCTAAATTGCTGGCATGTCGAACGTTAAAATATAGATGTCACCATCGCTGCTGTCTAAGCAAGGCAAGACAAGAATTTTTATGTGAACGCTAAAGTCGTGTACGCAAAACCGAAGCAAAACCAAGCAACGCAAGGCGCCACAAGGCAAGACAAGAATCTCTATCTGAACGCCGCTTAAGGCTTTTCTAATAAATTTGATTCCATTATCTCCAATAAAAGTTAATGAAAATTTCAAAACACTTTTTTTTCTCCCACACAACATTTTCTCGTCTGTGCGGTATCCAGGTATAAGAGAACCTCTGCACTTCCTCCACATCAATATTAGTCCGTTTGTTTAGCTCAACATGGCGAAAGCAGCATTCCGCATATTGTCTTGTATAGTGGCAAGATGGACTTTCTCTTCTGGTAACTAATATGGTAATTGTATATGGTAATGTACAATTTTGTTTGAAGAAATGTTTGCTGGATTTGTTGTTTTTTATTGTGGCATTTCCTTATATTGAACACAGCTCGTCATTAATGTATTTGGTTCAGAACCTTAAGTGCATATACATATGTTGAAAGTTGTTGTAGTTGAAGTTGTTGTAGACAAATGGTGTCCAATTGATAACATCTACAACATAGGCAACATAACATCAAAGACATCATCTGAACCGTAAATAAACCTTGCATATTCAGAATCTCTAAATTGTTTAAAATCTAATCACCATGAAGCTCAAAGGACCTTGGAAGCAAAAAATATGTATTTTAGATCGAATTTCTCGCTACAAGAAATAATCAAATTATCAAATAACCTTCCAAGTCAGGGAACTGACAAATTGGTAAATTGACATAATAATATTAGTACAGGTTTATCGTAGTTCTAATACAAATATTATATTATATAATAAAAACGTTGCAGATACCTTAATATTCCTTAACCAATAGTTTGGTGAACTTGACATCTTAGGATATTCAAAATTTATATGATAATATATGGTAATTTGTGCTGATAGATTCAGTGATTAAGTTGTGTTGTTTGCTTTCGTAAATTGACTAAAAATATTTTCCGCTTCTGTCTGCATAAGTACGAATTTCAATCGCACTTATCGTCAGCAAAAGTGACGATTTAATTACCATGATAGCATAATATTACCATCATTATCAATAGTCATATTATATTTAGGGTATTTCATAAGAGAAATCTGTCCGAGTTAAATTATAAATTGTAATTTATTGTACGAAATAAAAATGCAATGGCAAATAATATCTAAATAGTATAATTAAAGATTCAAATAAGTATTACGTTTGAAACATCATGAAATATCAATTAAATGCCACAAGCAATTACAATTCACTAGGTATCTACTAAAATAGTTCAAATAGTACACTTCAGGGCATGCAATTTAATATGCTATTACTAATACATACCACATTATGTATTAAAAAGACTTTTTAATTTATAATAATATTATACATATTGAAGCTCAATTAGTTTTTGACCCCACCCACTATATAAAATGAAAATACAAAATTTCATGGAAATATGTAAACTAGAAGTTGATAAAATATCATCCAAATCTTAAAAACACATTATTCGTATTGCTGTCTGTAGCATGGCCCTAATTTTGATTTTGAAAAGTTTGTAAATTTGGAATGCAGCAGTATATTCAAGCATTTATGTTGACTAATATTTTTTAATCACCGAAAAATTAAAACAAAACCTTAAACCGAATAAAACAAATGAAATCAATAATATGCTTTGTTTTTCTTATAATTTGGCATGTATAATTTAAAATGTACCACATTTCGGGGAATGGTGCCTAATAAACGAAATTTTACTGTGTGGTTAGAAAATGTGATATTAAAGTTTGAATTAATTGAACTGCGTTTGATTACTGCATTAATAATGCTGAACTTAATTAGGGTCTAATAATAGTTAATTGAAAACTAAGGGATACTATGGTCAGTCTTTACCGATTTTATATTATCGCAAATAAAATATCTCTGAATAAGTTTATAATTATCTTTTAGTTAGTAGTTAAGTTTATAAAAATTGTTTTCCGGACTTTTATATGTAGGTGGAAATGGTAAAATGGCTTATAATAAACATAATTATGCTTGAGCGGTGAAAAATGGTATTATTACGATTTCCGGTGAAAGTTGACGTTAAAACAAAAGTTTGTAGAGGTCACTTATTAACATAAACTCAAAATTTTCGAGAAAAATGGAAAAACTTTAAAAAATTTCCGAGATATTCATTCATATTTTCCGGTCCGAAACAGCAGTTGTTCAAAACAAAATTCTACTTAGGAGAATTATCGTACATAGTTCTACTGGGTCTCAATTTTTTAGTTTTGACATAATATCACTTTTCAGCCTTTTTCAACCTCCCCCCCTAAAGAAATTCTATTAATGTCTCTCTGTAATCAACGTATTTATTAATCAAAAAACGATTTCGGTAGTGTGTTCTATTAAAATGATATTGTACAATAGATACTTCTCTCATAATATGCATATGCGTAGCGTAGCGTAAGAGATGTATCTATCTATCTTTGACTATGATCAAGTGTGTACTAAAAATTTCAACTTATTGTTTGTACATATTGTAAATAATTTATTTAATCATTTAATGATGCTATATTTCAAAATTCAAAATCAATAAAATTAAAATGATAACGGCAAATAAACAAAAGGTTGCCTATATTAATGATTTAAACCTGTTTTGGCAATAAACAACTTGCCGGGCATCTCGTTCTTCGTTAATTTTTCAAATGTTATATTTGTATGTTTCAAAATAATTTGTATTGTTAACTGGTAAACAAATATTGTTCTGATTTTGTCGATAATGAAATATGTGTTAATAAATTAGGTAATTATATATGTTTTTTGATTGGCATTAAACAATAAAAATAATCGTTATGAAGCAATAACAAATTTTATGAAAGCAGAGCGAGTAGATTATAAAAAAAGTAAGTACCTATAGACAGACATCAGTGCTTTAAAAGCTCAGAAAAATGTTCAAGAAATGAGAAGAAAAAGTTTAAAGAATGAAAGGGAGTGCTTTTAAAACTTAAAGATTTGGAAAATTTGCAACTCCTTCATTTAGAATATACTCGGAATATTCATATTTATGATAAAATTGCTTCTGAAATACACAAATAGTGCATAAATATTATAAAAACACTTAATTTAATAAAATAGAAACTATACCCGTGTATAGCATAATAATGCAGAACTTATTTAAATATCTACCACTGTTATGAATTATGCTAGTACGAGTACAGTGTTTGTATTATATATTTATTTTATATATTAATATATCTATAACTGCATTTTTATTCGTTGGCATTTTGATTTTACCAAAGGCAATCAGTGATTTTACATCTCTTTGATTTTTACTTAAATTTATTACAGTTATGTGAATAGAGAAATTTTATATAATAGATTTTTTTTCAAATGAATCAAGTGAAGTAGTATATAGGAAAAAAATGTGGGGTTGTGTTACCCGTGATAATAATAAGTTATGGATTTTTAAACAACGCATTGTTTGTCTTTATTTGAGTGTACAAGCGTAGTACAAACTACATTATATATACTCGTCACCGACACATTCTGTATAATGCAAACAATACACCTCGAGCAGTTTTAATTGATTTAAAAATGAACTGAAAAACATATTCTGACAGCACAATACACAGGAGTGACGTACCTACGCAAGGGAGTTTAGTCGCTCATATCACAATTGCACGGATAAATTGTTAATGCTAAAACGCGAATTACATTGTACATTTATTAAAATATCAAGTTCAGAACGTAATAAATAGTATTTGAAACTTCAAAGCTGTCTGAAAAAATATTATGATGTATGTAAGTAGTATGTACCTTACAAGGTGTGTACCAGATTGTTGATCAATATCAATCAAGGTTAATGAACCCCCACATAATTAATTCGATGCAATTTTATGCCAGCGAATTGTTAATGAGCAAGACTCTTGTCAGTATTATTTATCAATAGGTTTGTGGTTTATCTTATGAAACTCAATGATTTTAGAATTTCCACACTTTTCACATTGTATGTGAAAATTTTTCAATATAGCCCCAATTCTACATAAATTGTAAAAAATTGGCATGGATAAACCAGCATTAAACGCCTTTACCACCGCCATTTTCTTCCTGAAAAACTGTATCGAAAATTAATGTTTTTATTTTAGTTTAAATATTTGTATTAATTAATTTAAATGGAAATATACTTCAACCTAACAATGCAATATAAGTAATTTAGCAAAATATAACAGAGAAACGTAACATATTATACATACCCTATTCGTATAGCAAAATAACCTAAGGGTTTACATTTTAGATTCCGAGGTTAATTAATTTTTCGCATGATATACTTCACAAATAGAACAAAAGGTGATTTTTAATGTAAACTCTTTGTTTTAAAAATTTAATAATATTAATTTCTTCTAATTGAATCCTTTCGAATAGAAATGTTATTAAACAGCCTACAGCACACACGTACATTACGCATACAAAATTTTATATTTTATATTCATTATAATACTTTAAAAATGGTTTTTGTTTTTCCAACAAAAACGGCCTCAAATAAAATGCTCTTTAAAGTTGCTTTAATAAATATTTTCTTTGTATTTGCAAAAGCTTTGTTGCAGCAGCAAAAAAAACTACATTGAGGCTGTAGTAGCATAAAACATTTGTTTTTATGACCAAATCTTTGTCACGGCAACAAATAACTTTGATGGTACAAAAACTACTTTTAATTAACAATATGCATAATATATTGAATAAATTGTCATTGTTACATTTAAGAAAAGTCTGAGCACTTCAAACAAATATAGCTGAAATTTTACACCGATCAAGCATATTTCTAAAGTAAAATCAATTATTTAAAAAAATTACCAAGTATCGAGAAACCAGCAAAGTTTATCTGTATTATCCACATTATAAATTAAATTTTAAATTGGTTTTTTATTGAAATTTTATGTATAGGTTATTACTGGAACATGATCCATTGAACAAAATTTGGAAGCTACTATATTGATTATCAAATTTCCAGCTTATAGTTATATTTTAAACTTTTATTCGTCTTATTTCCTCTCATATTTAAATAAATTTGCTTTGAAAAACAATCGACAAGATAGGAAGATAGTGTGAAAGAATTTTTTTAATAAGCTGCTTTAACACTCAAATTTCAAAACCAATTTAAAAATTTTTACACAATTTATTGCCGTAATACTTTTTAATAATAGCAATAATTTTTAATATTGATAGTAGGGAGGAAGTAAGATTACGAGGGCGATCACCCTTTTAATACCTATCCAACGTTGATCACATTAATGTGATTTTATAAAATTAAAATATTTTTATTCCGAATGAAATTCCTACTATATGTAGGTAATAAAATTTATTTAAACAATATAAGTAATTAATTGTTGAAGCATTGCAGTCAAACTAACTGCAAATAATTGTTACACATTATACGTATGCAATTAATAACTTATTTGCATAGCATTGTTTAATGTGGACATAAATAATAATTAAACGTTAGTAATTATATTAATATTAAATAAAGCGAAATGTAAACTATTTCTAAAATTTTATGAAAGGGCAAATTTGAGGGATGGATGAACAGGAAACGGCTGGTCAGTTTCACACACATCCCCGTGTCCAGCTATTACATGGCTAACCCGGGGCTACCTCCCTATTCAGTAGGACTCAACAATGTTCATTATTACATCTAAACTTAAAATGGGGCTCAGAGTGCATGTACCGACTAAATTAATGGACAGTAGTTAAGATTCTCTAGCATATGAAATTACCTAATGTCAAAATGATGCGGAATTATGTTTTCACGGTAATATTTATTGTCGTTTCAGCAGTAGTTGCTTTCAGGTTGCATATAAATTTTAATTATTAATATTGTTACACTTCATTGTGCTTCTAAAGTTATGTATAAAATAGAAATACTATACGAGATAAGGAAGCAACCCCACAGATAAGGATTTGTATTTTAAAATAATCGGCTGGAAAATAAGTTGTTAATTGGGTAATAAAACTTGAGTTATCTGATATCTAACGCCTAAAATTTATTTAAAAATTTATGGCTAGTAATTATATTATATCTGTTTTTTTAGTATTCCATTATTATGACAGGTTCATATTATGTCCGATATTTATTAGCATATGAAATGACGATTCATGGACATTATGTAGATAAAACTAATGTAAATACTTTATTCTACAAATGCAATTGGGTACAGTTTCGAAATTTTGAAAAATAATCACCAAGTGTAAGGAACAAATGTTTTTTTAACAACTGGGAATCCACAAGTTGGAAAACTATTGGAGAGAATAAGAAACAGAAGGTAACTTCTGGCGTATGAGAAACCAATATTTAATATAGCATAAGCTCAAAAACAATTTAAGAACTGTTTGGCCAGCGTACAGATACAAAATGTTCAACAATCAAATCCGATTTTATCAAAGTGAACCGTCCAACAAAAAGTTCCATTCAAACAGCAAATAATGCAATATAAAATAAGATTATTATTAATAATATCTACTAATTACAGCATCAAAATATTTAAACCTAAAATTTACATAAAAATATGAAGGCATTCATAAAAATAAATTAAAAAATCGGTTTTAACCAATACAATTACTCATCGAGTTATTAAGTTATATGCTATTGATGCTAACCGCAACGTGACAAATTACATTTTAGTGACATCAAATTATTTTGAAATTCAAGTTTAACAATTATTTCATTTTTGTCATAAATTTTGTTTCGTTTAATTGGAATTATAGGCATTAGAAGATGCAGGTATGATTAATCAAAATTTGAATTACCACGATACAAATGCTTCTCCATGTTATATTATTTATGGTAACGTAGAAGTTTTAATATTTAATTAAAATTTTAAAATTAGCAGGTTAAATCAATAATTAAAACTTTTAAATTTTAATTCTCACTGCTTAATAATTTATATATGTAGGTATGAATTTATGTAATATGTCCATAAAGCACTATTAATTATGCAGAAATGGCCATACTACAAAAACTATTAGTTTTTTAGTGTATATAAATTGTTTTTTTTTTTAAGTATAAAAATATTTACAACTTAGATTCTAACTCTTTATTGTCTAAAATTAAAGGTTTTCGGATTAAATTAATTGTAAGTATTAATGGCTTTCAGCTAATTATTTTCAACTATAGGTACATTGACCTTTTTATAATTTTAATCTGTAACCTAATTAAACTGATGAAAATTAAAAAAATTGGATATGTGATAGATTACACTAACAATAATTTAAAAAATGATGTAAGCTACTACTACTCCAGTCCTCTTCTTTTCAGCCGTCTTTCGCCCACTGCTGGGCATAGTGGCATTTCCTAATTTCTTCCAATCCTCTCTAATATTTTTGAGAAATTTGGTACTATGATCTTCCAGTCTGCTGTTTTATATCATCAAGCCATCTCTTTGTGGTCTACCTGCACTTGTTTTGGTTAGTCTTAGACGCCCATAATAAATACGAATTGGCCATTCTTCGCATAATTTTCTAGCGACATGCACCAACCAAATTTACTTCAGACTCGCTACTCTCCTGATTATATCAGTCGTGTTTGTTCTTTTTCGAATTTCCGTATTTTTGGTCCCACTTCTTAGGCTAATTACTAATAATTAGGCTAAATACTTTTATAGAACACTATTTAATATTAAATCTCGATAACTACCAATATAATTTTCAATAAAATTTTCAGACCGTTTACAGATCCACTCTCCATAAGCAGGGTCAGTGAAAAAGCAACGTTTTACATTTTCTTGCGCGCAAGTACCAACACCAAATTTCAAATATAAAAATACAAAATTACAAAACCATGGTGGTTTTGGAGTTAAAACTACTATGTTCTGTTTTTGATTAACTCTACAATTCACAGAATTCAAAATATCAATTTTAACAAATTAATATTTCCAAAAATTTTAAAATCCCTAATTATTTACATCATCAATAATATTTCAAATCAATCAGACAAAAAGGTATACATGAGCTTCTTCTTACTTTGCAGTTACTGAGTTTTTAAAGTATTTTTGTTGCTGAATAAATTCGTAAAATTCAGCATATCGGGTGTAATGTAGAAAAAGCGAACACCGGTTTTGCTTGTGAGGAATCTTGATTGGAAATTTACAATTAGAAAGTGAACTTATCAGCCCTAACCTCAAAATGTGACTATGGCATCGGATCCACATATGAGACTTGTGCAACCGGTGCAAATTATGCAGACCGGACAAGACAACACAAAGCCTGCAACACCCTAAGGCAACACCAATACATGCAACCTGCGGGTCCATCCAGTTTAATGTATTAAGTTCGGCTGAAAAGTTCGTATCGTTTTGAAGAAAGAAACATTTTTTGGCAAAATTCAATTTAATTATTCAACATAGTTGCCTTCGAGGGCGATACACCGATTATAGCGATCTTCTAACTTTTCGATACCATTTTTGTAGTACGATTTGTCTAAATAGATAAATAGGTTTCTTTCCTTCTAAATTTCTTTCCAGTGAGCATTCCCTTGAAGTCTCCAAACAGGAAATAGTCGCTGGGGGCCAATTCTGGAGAATATGCTGGGTGGAGAAGCCATTCATAGCCCAATTCATTGAGTTTGACCATCATTTTTATCGATTTGTGACACGGTGCATTGTCTTGGTAAAACAAACTTTTTATTTCTTCAAATGGGGTCGTTTTTTAACAATATCATCCTTCAAACGCTCCAATAATACTGTATAATAGTCGCTGTCAATTGTTTTCCTCTTTTCAAGACAATCGATAAATAATATACCATACGAATTCTAAAATACGGACGCCATAACCTTGCCAGCCGACTGTTGTGTTTTTCCTTGCTTTGGATTGGGTTCGTCGCGTGCAGTCCACTCAGGTAACTGCCGATTGGACTCTAGAAAGTAGTAATGGAGCCGTGTTTCATCCATTGTCACATATCGACGCAAAAATTCGGTTTTATTGCGGTTGAACAGCTCCAAACACTGCTCCAAATCATCAACACATTGTTGTTTTGATTGATATTGAGCTCACGAGGCATCCACTTTGCACAGAGCTTTCGCATGCTCAAATATTAATGCACGATATGTCCAACACGTTCCTTTGATATCTTTAGAGTCTCAGTTATCTCGATCAACTTTACTTTACGGTCATCCAAAATTATTTGGTGGATTTTTTGACGTTTTCGTCTGTAACAGCCTCTTTCGGACGTCTACTGTGCTCATCATCTTCAATGCTCATATGGCCTGTACGGAATTCAGCAAACCACTTACGAATGATTGCTTCCGCTGGAACACAGTCCAGATAACACTTATCTAGCCAAGTTTTTGTTCCAGCACTATTTTTTCCCATTAAAAAACAGTGTTTCATTATAAGAACTGCAGCCCCTTAGCTCCCCCCCTTAATCCAGCTCTGGAGAAGAAGATGATGCTGATGAAATAAATAAAGAGAACCAAAAGGAGCAACAACAACAACTATTGCCCAAACCACCCCCAATAACAATATAACAATCTGAGAAAATTGGTCCAGTTCACGAGTTACTGGCCAAAATTTCACCAAAAGAATATACGATTAGAACAATTGGATCCGTGGAAATTAAGGTGCAACTTAAAAAACCTGAACATTTCCCCAAGGTTATAGTAGCACTACAGAAAGAAGGAGCTTCATTTCACACGTACTAATCCAAAGATGAAAAGAGCTACCGAGTAGTGATGAGGGGTATACACCCAACTGTCAAAGAGTCACTCACAACAACTCAAACAACTAACATTTGTAATATCAGAGACAGAGTAACCAAACAATCTTAAGAAGAAAGGTAACAATAAAGAGATATTTGAATTGAAGGATCTGGGTGAAAACGAAGTGCGATTTGAACCGCCTCATGTAATAAGAATAATCACACAGTCAGCAAAATGTCAGTGCTGCGGACATACTAAGAACTTTTGTTACAAAACTGCGCAATGTATGAAATGCAAAGGAGAATATATAACCAAGGACTGTCCTCGCAAGGAAAGGGATGACAGGGTGCAGTGTGTAAACTGCTAACTATTGTGGATACATAATCCACAAAACAACTACAACTACACTTGTATCCTGCCCTTAGAAATAATAAAATTGAACAAACCCAGAGGAATATCTCAAATCAACCACCATAAAACCAACTGCTCCGTACTATCAAACATCAATTAATTACAATGCGAATTTTCCTGGACTTCCAGCACAAAACGGGATGAAATTTGCGAACCCATCAAATAGCGACAACAAAGACAGGTCTGGCAAACTAACCAAGCCACAGACAAAACTACAAATCAACTCACAAAACCAACAAACCACAAACATGAGTAAACTTGAAGATATGATGGGGAAACTCATGACGCAGATTGGTACCATGTTAAATCTATTAACTAGACTCGTCAGGAAAATGGCTTATTGACTGCACATCTGTAATATAAATTAGCCGTCTGAAACGCAAATGGTATATGTTAACATGCACAGGAAGTGAAAACATTTCTAAAATGTCATAACATCGACATCATGATGGTTTCTGAAACTCGTGTAAGAAAAATATACCAAAGACAATCTCCAGGTCACGAGCATCACTCTTGAAGACAAAATAGGGTCAATAACCATCTCTCTACTGTATATTGCCCACCAAAACACAAAAATAAAAAGAACAATATGAAAAATTTTATAGCACACTGGGAAACAAATTTATTGCGGGCGAAGATTACAATGCAAAACATCCGATGTGGGAATCTAGACTGGCTACGTCAAAAAGACGAGAACTACTGAAAGCAATAATCTCCAACATATCTCAATAGGACAACCTACATACTGGCCATCAGACAGAAACAAGATACCAGATGTTATCAACTTCTGTATTATAAAGGGAGTCGACACGAAATGAATAAAAGTAAATCTGATCATTCCCCAATAATAATCACAATCTATAGCCAAGTACTAAATAAAGAAAAACAAGCCTCTTTATATAACAAAAAAACCGATTGGGACTTGTTTAAATAAGAATTAGATAAGCAAATTACTCTGAACATATTGCTCATGAAGAAGAAATTTCCGAAGGAGAAGACTTAAAAAACAATGGCAACAAATGCGAACGACAGCAAACAAAGCTAAATTAAACAAATCATCTAAAAAATTGAAGAAGATGCTAGTTGAAATAAAAAATCAGAGATTCCAAGGTTATTTAGAGAGCCTATCACCTACGAAGGTCACAGGATATTCCCTCTGAAAATCAACCAGAAATCTTAACAAGCTACAAGCATCAAATCCACTAATTAAAGATAGTAATGGTAAATTGGCAAGAAATGATAAAGAGAAAGGAAAACTATTTGCCAAGTATTTAGAAAATGTATTCCAGCTGTTCCCTACAATGTCTACACCAGCAGAGGATAGAGAATTGACAAAATTTCCTGAAACTGCTTTTCAACTGGATCTTCCTTTAACTAAAATCAAAATTCAAGAAGTTCGCAATGTTATTCGAAAAGAAATCAACGCTAAAAAATCACCTGGCTTTGACCTAATCACAGGAAAAGTAGATACTGCTAGAACTATCAGAAAAATATCTAAAACTTACGACATTTATCTTCAACGCGATACTCCGGATACATCATTGAAACCTGGGAAGAAACCTGAAGACGCCATATCATATAGGCCCATAAGTCTACTACCAGTCTTCTCGAAGGTCTTTGAAAAAATTTAGGACAATCTTGAAAAAGCAACGTTATTGCTCAGACGCCTTTTTGGCTTTTGACAAGGTCTGCGCGAAGGCCTACTATAAAAAGTTAAAAAGCTTTTACAATATTATCACCATCTACTACTATTGCAATCGTACTAAAAGACAGACATTTTCTGGTGGAGCAACAAAATGAATATACCGACCTCTATGCCATATTCTCAGCAGTACCACTGGGTAGTGTGCTGAGACCAGTGCTGTATTTCTTTTTACGTCCAATTTTTTTTTTCTATTTGATCCAAATTTTTGGTTTCCATATTTTATTTTCTTGTAATTCGTATTTAATTTTTTTTATTTTTACGCACTTTTTTTTGTCTTAATCAAGTGTTTATTCAGGATCTTCTCGACCTAATTTTCGTCCTTATCCGCAGCTTTCCAGAATTTTTTAAATTTTTGGTCCAAACTTTGAATTTTCTTTTGGATTTCATTTTGTGATTTGTTTGTTTCATTAAATCTTAAGTTCATTCTTTTTCTAATTTTTTAGTATTTTTTGTTATTTTTTTTAACATATCCATTATTTGATCCATCTGACTTGCTTATGTGTTCATTTTGCTTTAAGTTTTCGTAAATTTGTTAATAAAGTTTTAATTTCATAGAAAAGATAGTTTCATTTATGATTGAATGACCGTTAAACAACTTGTAAATTGTAAATTATAAATATTGATTTTGATTTGAATGAAAATAATTGATTGAAAATTTAAATTTTGAAAATTCTTTAAATCTAAAGGTATTGCATTTCGATCCCTTATTTCAGCACCAATAAATGTCGTGCTGCTTTATTTTTATCTCTTCCAGCATCCAACTTTATTTATTTATTCCATTCGGTGTAATAAAACACATCAAAAACTTTTACAGAACCCTATTTAATATAAAATCTATAACCAATATAATTTAAACTATTTACAAAAAACTTTGCAGACCATTTATACAACTCCACTCTTCACAAGCAGGGCCACTGAAAAGTAACGGTTTACATTTTCTTGCGTGCATTTTATATATAAATATAAAATATCAAAATACAAAATCACAAAATTTCAATAAAATTAAATTTTCAATCCATAGGACAGACCGACGATGTCAGTGTGGGATTTTGAACTTATTGTTCTACCCACCTGGGGAATTACAGCTTTACGAATTGGCATTTTCCAATAGGGGGTGTGATATCCAACCTCACTTCTAATGGGCCTAAAAAGAACCCCCGCCTCTCGTTTGCTTGTCGTTTCCAGGTTGCTCAACGTAGCAGGGTTCACCGCTTGCCGGTGGGAGTGGAGTTGGTATGGAGAAGCTATGGAAGTATCACTTGTAGATTTCCTCTGTATTACGCGTCATACACCCTTGAACCCCTATTACTCCAGTCCATGGTCCTAACCGGGTGCATTTTAGATTTAAGTAGTAAGCCGGGTCATCAACTCAAAAAATTAAGAATAGCTTCCAAAATAGTTTGATGGTTTACAGAACTTACAAATTAACAGGGTTATTATGCTAGATCCCAAGCGTGGGTACAAGAGTACAAGAGTGTTATCTTCACAAATGATAAATATAATTTATCCTAAAAGCTCGGAAGGGCTTATAATTTCTATCGAAAATGAAAATACTGTATACTTGTTTTTTGGTTTGAGAATAATCTGAGTTTGAGTCCATCTGGCGCCCGTTATTTTCTACAGCTAGCTAAACCACAAACATTGGATGATTTAAAACTTACAAAGATCCCACGCTCTAAAGGTGGAAGATAAGCCGATTAGTCGCTCTTTGATGTTGGACCAGACGGTATATGGCAGATTATGAACAATTATTTAAATTACCCACAATCGCTTCTTATTAATGTTCAGCTTAATTAAATCTCACCTTGTAGTATGTATTATTTATTTTAATTTGTTCAGTAAACGCTTTCCAAAAATAAAAAAATTCAGCTTTACGTACAGTGGAAACATTTTTCTTAATAAATTACTATTTTACATAATTTAAAACAAAGTACCGAAGAAAAATTGAAAAATTAAAAATGTAAAAAACTTAATTTTTAGTTTGGAACTTTAAAGTTTGGTTAATTAAGAATTAATTTTTCATAATGTTACGATATTTGTACAAAAATCTAAAAAGTTGCAGAAACTTCAGAACTAAATATTTAATCAATAGAAGTTAAATTAAGAATTGTATTCAAGTAAGGGTGTGGTAATTTAACAAAAATTTTAAGTGTTTCAAATGGTTCTAGTGTTACCTTGCTGCAAAGCAGTAAATCACCAGTCTTTTGATTTTCTTCACTCTTTTGCTATATTTGAAATAATTTTCATATTCAAAATTATTGTTCATTTAATCTGCATATTTAGAAAAAAACTCGAGATTAATATTATTGCACAGGTTTACCTCAAGGAAATATTCCTACCTACAACAATTTTTAAAATTACGAGAGCTATATATTTTAGCTATATTTGCTTCCGAGGAGTTATGCGCCAGTTGCAGTTTAGTGCAATTTTGGCTGGATAGTTTCCATTACATAATTCATCTTGATTGTTTTAAATTTATTTACATTTATTTAATATACAAGAGGAGTAAACTGTTGTACAGCGGTTAATTTATCAAACATTGGAGTTTAGATATTGCTAACATTGGGTTAACAACCCACAATCTCTTAATTAAAAGTAAGAATGACCAGAAAAGAACATTGAGAAACTTGTAAAAGAAAAATTACGTTGTAGTGTAGTAGCTACATAATATATACAAACAAGGTACGAAACCGATGTTAAAAACTTCAATTTTCTCGCATTCTTAGTTTTTAGAGTTTCTTTTTGTTTCTCGTATTATTTCATTACCAAACAATATGTAAATTAAAAGTTTAAAAAGAAAGATGTCATAAAAGTAAACACTCAAACTTTCGCTATATAGAAGTACGTAACTGCATGTTTGTATACTACACACGTTTTCGCTATATATTCTAATCTGTAATTCCAAAACCTTTGTTTTAAATCGGCTTTAAAAACTAAAGTCTTTAAATCTTTCTCTTATGACTTTTTACTAGCATACTTTTCAGAAAAGCTATTTTTAACTCTTGTATAGTCGCATTCAGGACCGGTCTGAAAATTTGTGAGACTGTGTGTAAATTTTAACAGTAGGGTATTTTCTAGCAAAAATTCAAATTCTAAAATAGATTTCCGACTATTTCATAGGGAAGAAAAAATGAGTGCAGTTTTTCTTCGGTGGGCAAAAGGTTCCTGAGGGAACAAGTCAAGAAAGGAGTTTAGTACGTAATTCTAATGTAGATATGAAGTGCTATTTTATTTATCAACATAATTACAAAATTTGAAGTCACTTTTTGGGCAAATTTTTAAATTAAGTTTTTGGCTCGTTTCAAGTTGGATGTCGTCATCATCATAAAATACATTTGTCTAAATGTATTAAGCCGGTTCTGCTCCCTTAAAGAATAAATGTAATTATAAAGAACGAAATGAAAAAATGCAATACTGTTGAATGGTAAGTCCAAAAGGCTATCGATTTGTATCACGCGTTAATTTATGAATATTTAACAACGCATGAATATGTAACAATAATTGAGGCATTAATTTTTAGTTTGAAGGCATATTTATTGTACATTTTCCAATACATAGTTAATATTCGTTTTCTTTAGAGACTAATTTTGCATAAAATTAACGTAGGGTTCTAACAACGAAATAGCCCCAAGCATGAGCACCTGCTCATGATCGGCTCATAACTAATTTATGCAATGTTTATCACAAAGCAATGTAAAAAATTTAGTAGCAGCATCTGAAGTGGAAATGTAAGGTAAATTTCAGACTTTGTTATTACCTGTTGGCAACGTTGTAATTGAAGATCAAAGAGATGTTGATTCTAACATCCTTCTCTACTTCTCAGGCTTAAACATTTTGTTGGTCCAACAAAATATAAATGATTATTTTATGTAGAAAAACAAAGAAAATATCTTCCGTTAGCACACAAAGTACTTCTCTCGCTACAAGGGATAAATTTAACGGTATTTGTTTATGTTACGGAAAAGTTAAATTAGTTAGTATTACCTACAGTCACTTTTCGTACAAGTAGAATTGTAAATATGCCATTATTATTTTTATTATTATTACTATCATCGTTTGTTTTTAATTATTCAATTGTTTATTTCTCGGCTCACTAACGTGAAAATGTATTAACGCTTTTTGATAAATTATTTTATTTTTCCCACACAATTAACTGTTGCTTAATGCGGATAAAAGCATTTTGTATTTATAAAATTCTTACAGCAATTAAAAATCAGTTAAAATAAAATGTAGACTCAACTGTAAGCTTTTACGATGATATAGCTAACATACCTAGTATGCTGTATAGATATGTAGTTGCAATTAGTAAGTTAGCAACAAGTTTCCAAAACACATAGGATTTTGATCCCGTTGTACAGCGTTGTGTTGTTATAAGAGGAAGATTAGTTTTTGCAGTTCTCTAGAATACAGGATTTTCTCGTTGAGTGAAATAATTAACATTTCTTGAGTTCGTTGAGAGGAATGGTACTTCAAACATTATTATTAAATTATTTAAGTATTATTTTCTGGTTTTCTTATTATGTTTCTTTTTAATGTCGCTGTTTCCCCTACTCTTATTTATTAATTTTAAATTAATTAAATAAAAAAAATTATGAAATTAACTAATTAATCTTTTAAACTAATGATAAAGCATATATGCATATGATAGCATATAGTAGAATGAGTGGCGACAGCCACGAGTTATGTTAGCTTACGAAGACAGGAATACCTCCAAAACAGGATCTTTCTAAAATAAAAAAATGTAAAATATAACCGAATAAAGATGATTAGAAAAAAGTTCTTTCTGGAGGTTTTTTTTTATTCATTTCGGTCTAATAAATTGCACAAAAATTGACGATACTTTTATTGTTCTTGGAGATAAAAGATAATTATCAGAACAGGTATGCAAAATAAGTCATCATTAGTTACAACAAAATAAGACTAGTAACGTAACTTTCATTTGATATCTGACTTGTAAAGTGTTTATTACATGGTCAGGTCAATAACCGAATGTTTAAAATTTTTACCCACAAGCAATGCATATACTCTGCGTCTACTAGACAAACAAGTAAATTACAACAAAATTGACATTTTTATGCAATTGCAGAAATAATATACCCTGGAGTGAATGTGTTCCCCGATTCTATTAAAAAACAAACAACGAATTGAACTTCTATGGTTTTTTCGTAATGTTATATTATTTGCGCATAATTTTGACATAAGAACATTAAAATTTTTTCGATTTTCGATAAAATAGTATAATTATCTCTCCTAAAATATTTTTACAGTTACTGGGCGTATAGCTGTAGTGCTCCCGGAAATGAGTAATTTTTGAGTCTCAGCCTGTAATATGCTCTTATATTAGCATTGTTTGAGTTTTTTGTTTCAAATTATTACGACTACTACATACTATAATAATATTACAAGTATCTATACTGTTTATTATTATAGGATAATTCTATAATTATTATTATAGAGTATAATATTATTATATCTACTATTATGATATTGGAAAATATTTAGGAAATTTTACTGCGATCTATTTTTTTAACGCTAGCACTGAATGTTTTAATTCGGTGTACGAAGAAATTTGCATGCTATTATAGGTACTATGTGTAATTCAAATATATATCGCGAACATTAAGTCATATAATTGCCAGTTGAACTACAAAATCCATCCACACGCTTGTTTTAACTATACAAGTAATTAGTGTGAAAATCCTATTAGTGTGTTAAGTTTAAAATGCCTTTCTGGCAATAAGCTAGTCAATTGATTGCTTGTCTTAACCTATTAAATAAAATCTAATTGATATATTATTTGTTGTAATTATAGCTATTATATTTTATTACATTATTAATATTATATTGTATTATATTATAATATAATAAATATTAAAATCATTCAATAACATACAATAAATTCATTTCATTATAAAATTATATTTCATAAGTAATATAAGTCATAATTATTTTAAATTTTTAAACCCATACAGAAATCGCATTATAAACTCAAAATTAAACCCAAAACATGAATCATTATCCACTTATTAAATTCTTCCATTTGCAAGCATATCATTTGTTTAAAAATCACTGTAAATGTAAACAAAGAAGAAAAAAAAGCGAGCAAAGAATCTCTCAATTACGAATTTTTCCACCTTATTGTTGGAAAGAAAAATATGAATAATTCACAGTAAAATTCTTTGTTATCTAAATCAATTACGATTAATTTTTACAAATTAATATTAATTTATTAGTTGAAAAACATAATTCAAATTATACACATTAAAATCTTAGATTTGATAAAAACATAATAAAAATATTTAAATCAAATATTTACATTAAAATCATCTCGATCGCTTCCCTACTTTCTATCCATAAAACCAATGTTTTAATTATCCATTTCCAAAATACCCAATTTCCTGTTATATTAATTGATCCAATAGAAATTTCCCTTTGACATGACATATACGGATATTTCAATATTCTGGCAATCAATTTCAACATTTCCATTTTTGTGGATAATTTTTACTTTTTTATATGCAGTTTTAATATAAAACTCAAATTTTTATACCATTTTCACATTTCATCTTCGATTTATTGGCAGCAAATGTTTCAATTTCTTTTTACACTTCTCTCTTCTTCGTTTTTAATCTCTTTATTTCCACTTACTAAATTTTTCACTTCATGTTTTGTTTATATTCTTACACTGCAGTTTAGCATTTTAACAAGTTTATCACTAATCTCTGGTTGCACAGATTAGTTCATTTCGAATTTAAGATCCAAAATAGTATCTAAATATAGCTAAAATAGGAATTTACACCAGTCCACCCCCCTATTTCGAATTTTGGATCCAAAATAAATTAAATCGTTTGCACGTCGTTTATTGTACCTACACCGTGTCCAATAAATTCGAATACACTTTCAAAATCAAATAAATAAAATTAGATAATGTTTAGCTAGTCAAAAAGTGCATTGCATTGAAAGTACATTTATAACGAGAGGTCACAATAAATGTTTTGGAATGACTCCACCTTTAACCTTCTTAACCAGCTTCAAACGCTTCTCAAACCCGTCACAAGCGACACGCAGGGCTTCAATTGACATTTCCTCCCAAACGCGCTGGATAACTTTCTTAAACTGGTCCAGATTTGCGATTTTATTGTCGTTAATCTTCGAAAGCATGTATGACTACACAAAAAAAGCTTGTATGATGTGATATGGATTCAATCAGCTAAATAATTATAAAACTTCAAAAATTAATCAGTGCTATTCTGTAACTTTAATCTTAGCAATATTGCTAACTTTAGCAAGATTGCCAAGTAAAATTTTTAGTATTTTCCATAGCAATTTTGACATTTTTGGTATTCTGTTACTCATCAACGTTAGCAATATTGTTAAATTTTCTGGGTTAGCAAGGTTTCTAATAAAATTATGTTATTACTAAAAAAATTCGGTGTAATGAAATTTTTCTAAGCTTAATTTAACCGGCGCGGCAGGTTAAAACACTTCGGATTATTAGTCGACTAGAGAAACAGAAAACTAATAGGCATGACTGCTAAAAGAAGCATCAATGAAATAACGAACAGTAAGGCAACAGAAACAATAATAACTATATCAGATATCAACATATTCCATTTATTGCTCATGAAATTTCCCACGATAAAGAACCCTATGGTAACAAATAAGAGGGTCCAACATGAAACGGTACATTATATCGAAACAACACAGGGACCCCCGATATTTTCCCGACCACGAAGACTTGCGCCGGAACAACTGGTAATAGTCAAAAAAGAATTTGAACTCGTGATGGAACTCGGAATTATCCGTCCCTCTAAAATCAGTTGGTCTTCACCACTACATTTAGCTCTTAAGAAAAACAATGATTGGCGACCAAGTGGAGATTTCAGATTATTAAATGCGCGAACTATTCCAGATCGTTATCCCGTACCGCACATCGAAGATTTTTCGCACATACTGCACGGTATAAAGTTTTATAGATAAAAGTACAATAGATCTGGTTAAAGCATTCCATCAAATTCCGGTGAATCCTGACAACAAAAGGACGGCAGTAATACCACCATTTGGATTATTTTAATTTATGTTTATGTGCTTTGGATTAAGACACAAACATTTCAAAGGTTTATGAGAATTGGATTTCGTATTCGCCTACTTAGACGACATCTTGGTAGCATCAAGCAATAAACAATAATTGGCAACCACTGGGGTTTTAGCAAAATCATTAAACCCGGCTCAACAGAAATACAGTGCGTATGATCGTGAGTTACTAGCAGTTTATGAAGGCATAAAAAAATTCAGACATTCCCTGGAAGGACAACAGTTCAAAATTTACACGGATCACAAACCCCTGGTATTTGGCTTCAAACAAAAATCCGACCACTGCTCACCCAGACAGTTTAGGTATTTTGACTTCATCAATCAATATTCAACCAATATTGAACATGTAAGCGGCAGCAACAATAGTTCCGCAGATACCTTATCCAGGTTATACCTGGAAAAAATTTCAGAAGATAGCAAATAATTCAATTGCAAAATATTAGCCAAGGAACAAGAAAATTATAGAGATTTGCATAAATGGATGGGTGGAAAACATTCACTCAAAATTAAGAAATATATTTCCCAGAACATCAAACAAACATCCTATGCGACACAAGCACTGATGCTGTACGACCGATGGTTCCGAAAAAGTTCAGAATTTTCTTCACGTTTCATTTTCCAAATCCAATTTTAATTTCAATTTTTCAATTAACATAATTAAAATAAACAACTCCCTATATAATTTATACAAAAATAATATGACAATATACATAAATTATTACAATCCTCGGATCCGCAGTGCACTCGATAATGTAGGAACTCGAACGAGGTTTCCTCTTTAACCGCTTGCAGTAGAATGAACACGCTCTCTCCCCCATTTAAATTCGGGTTGCACATCAAAAAGTCGATTTTCAAAATTAAATTGGGAAGTAACCGTTGGGACGATTTTATTTATCCTCACCTCATAATAATGCTTCAACTTTGCTCTTTCAGAATATTTAATGATTTTTTATCGTACTTTTGAAGGAAAAAACTAGAAAAAATCGACAGTAACCCAACTGCTGACTCTAAGGTACCCGGTTTGAATCCGATGGCAATCTCCGTGCTGCGGAGAGCGCGTTGGGCCGGCGGTCCCTCTGGGTTGATGTTGCTACCATCAATCATTATTAAACAGGGTCTGAATGTTTAATCTTCCCCTATGGGAGAAGCTTATGTCTTAAGATTATTTATAGTTACAGAATAGCACTGAATATCTCCGAAACTAATAATAAATCGATATTGAAATTTGGAGGTCATATAGGAAAGTATCTCCATCCCCCCAAACATATTATATCTTAAGAAAAAATCGTGAGTTTTTGAGAAAAACTACTTTCAATTTTTTCAAAAAAATTGCTGAATTTTTGGTCAGAAACAACAAATTAAATCAAAAACTACAAAATTGGCAGCGATTTTGTTTGTATTAACTACTGAATTTTCGAAAATACCATTATTGATTTCGAAATCTAAACCGCCTCTGTCGGGCAACAAGATATTTTCGTACAATCGTACAAACGATTAAAACAACTATTTTGAACCCAAAATTCGAAATGGGGGGGCTGGTAAAATACCTATTTTAAATATTTCAAAATATCTTGAAGTATATCTTGAATGAGTACAAACGAAAATAGAGAATGTACAAATAATGGGTGCAAACGATTTAAATTATTTTTATCTATAATTTGAATTAGGGGGAGGGGGGGAAATGCTCATTCTTTTATTTTTCTTAATAGTCTACATTGTTTTATTCCTTTCATAAAGCATTCACAGATTTTAAACTATTATACATCCATAATATAATCCGTTTCAGCGCTATCTTGTTCAATCTATTTTTATAAAAAAGTTTTTATGTAATTAAATCAAATTATTGAAAATATATATTATACACCTTCACAGCAGACTTTGTTTGTATATTAATACATAAATGCATTTATAATACAACGTGATTAGATAAACGCTTTGTCTGCAGTAAATATTGTTTACTGTATTTTATGCTCTTTAAGCTGCATTTGTTAGGTAAATTTCAAAATTTGGAATAGGCATGATGACAGTAATCAAAAATCACTAAAATTATGTATTTATCTAATGAAATAGAATTCATATATTGTAAAAAACGTATTTTTTTTATATTATAAGCATAGATTTATAACTTTTATGTTAAAATAAAATTAGAAAATACAGAAATCCGCCATGATAACTTGAACGCCAATCAGAGCGAATGACGTCACGTCTGTGTAAGCGTGAAAAACGTCATTCACTTTGGATTTAATTTCGACAGTGTGTACACTATTATCTGCATTTTTTAAGTATTTTGTGGTTCCTTTCGAACAGTTGGTTAGTCTTGTGTTACCAAAACCAAAATCAAGAAACTTTAGTCATGGAACAAGGGAATTTTGTGGGAAACAATGGTGAATATTCAAGAGAGGAAAGCGGCCCTAAAAAATTACTAAATTCATTATTAAATTTATACCAAAAACAAGGTAATGCACACACCATTTTAGAATTTACGAAATACGTACAGTAAAAATTTACATCAAAGTGATATTCGCAGAAATAAATTGTAGATTTTGGAGAAAAAGATGTTGGATCTCGACGTGGAAAATTAATGCCCGCGTATTTACAAAACTTTTAACAAGCCGTTAAATTTAACGGACGAATTCAATTGTACTTAGTACTACTAAGAGATAATTTCTATTGGTTTATTAAATTTAACGACTTGTTAAATATTTTACGGAAGTTTGTGAATACAGATATAAACCACTTCTTTCGCATTGCTTTCTGGTGTGGAACGTAAACAAATATCTTGCTGGGAGCTTTTATTGATGTGTTATTGAACTGGGGGACTGCACACCACTTATACACTTTAGAATTCACAGCACCTAACTTTTTTAAACGATTAACCAAAAAATAATAAACATTGTTCAACTTTTCAATTTGACGTTCATAAGGCGTGACGTCACAAACAGACGCCATGACACAAGCAAGCGTTTTGGTGTGAAGTTTAGATTTCAAATTGAAATGGTAATTTTTTCTACCAAACCTATATTAACACGCTGGTCTTAACCAATACTGATTAGCACTAACATGTTTATCCGGCTATTAGCAATGCTTACTTAAATATATATTTTTAAAATTACCTGTGATCTTCAATTTTTATTTATTTACATAAAATTATTCAACCTTTTGGAATAATTTATTGTTTGCTAGAAACAAAATTTGGTTCTATTTGATACTAGTATATAAATAATTTTGACTAAATCACGACCAAATCATTTGGTGTAAATTTCGCTTATCCATACATCATGTCCATCACCTTTTGTTAGTTAATACTGTTTTATGCTTCTATCGAACGCCTGTAAGGGTACAAATCGACGTTTATGACGTGATACTTTTCCACTAGCACTGGAACATAATGTACAGTGCCCATTTCTGAACCTAAACTTTATGTTTCCACGTTCTTGTTCTTATTCTTTGATAAATTACCCTAAGAGAGATCTTCAATATGTGGCTCATTTGAGTAATATACTAATAGTTTAATATTTCTTACATCTTTTCACCTTTTTGTTTTTCGGAATAATTATAAATGCTGATTTTAGCCATTCTGAAAGTATGTAATCAATCTTTCCATTTGTCTAGCTCAGTTTTCCATTCGATTTATTATTTTCTTCGTGTCTTGCGTACGCTTTGGACTTGTACCAACCGAATTAACATTAAAACAACAGACATTATCAGATTTATGAAATATGTATGTACATATAATGCGATGTTCACTTTACAAGAAAAAAATCACTGAAAGTACATCATCATTTCACTAAATATAGCCTAAAATATTATATGTACTATGTAGTTATGGACTGCGTTACAAACGTACCTATTAAAGCTGTTATTATTTTCTAATAATGAGTAAATACAATGGAAATCGATTGACGTGAAACTCGAATAATGCGCAATTTGATTGGTATGCACCTCGATTGATACGAACCTCGATTGCTGTGAACCACAATAAATTATTAGTGTGATTTCGTTGACCACCAAATGAGTGAATACAGTGAAACTCAATTGATATGCAGCTCAAATTTTGAATATTAAGTGCTTACTTATAAGTCCCAGGTGTATAAATAAATAAGTAAATGTAGACTTTTAAATAAACTGTATTGTTTCAATCGTTACAAATTTTTAAGGGCAATTTTTGCAATGTAAATAATAATATATAATATAAAAACTCTGATCTTTCAAGGTTCTCACCACGCCCGTGCATTTTAATTTCTACAAACTTTTAAATGTGGTTTCAGTGAGTCTCCGTCTTTCTTGTAGGTTAGAGTTATAGCAAGAGCGTAGGGTGTTTCTGTGTAGGAATCGTTGGCGGATAGCAGTTGTAATTCCGAAACCGTCAATAGTAATTCAGATTAGGCCATTGTTTACCTCATTTACAGAATTAGGAAAATCTGGTATGTGTTAATGTGAACTACAATATACTCTTTCTGAATTATAATTAGAAAATGTGTATTTGAATTATATTATTAATAATATTATATTGAATTTTACAATAACTAACAATGATCTACTCGAAAACACGGCAATATTATAATATTGTTATAATAATATTATAACATCCTTTATAATTTTATATAAAAGTTAGTAAAAAATCTTTTATTTAAAATTTATAATTAATTTATAAAAGAAATTACATTGCTATTTAATTTTCAAATTAAATACATTCTATGAACTGTACTACTCTCGAAATTTTCCTTATAACTTTTATATTTATTGAAATAGCTCAGAATTGCTATTTTTTAGCTATATGGTGTTTTTCTTTGGTGGGGCAGTATAATCCTTGAAATAATGCTTTTTACTCAATTATCCAATATTTTGGTCTTCTTGTTCTGTTTCATAACATATTTTCTGCCTCTAATGTACTTTTAATCTAATTATTTATTTCCTCTGACTTTAAAACTAAACTCACAATTTTTTAACGCAAAACTAATCCAAAAGTGACTTGAATATATTGAAATTCAAATTACCTTTCATTTGAGAATATTTTTATCCACCCACAACGCAAAGTGTTCTACCGATTGATAAAATTTTCAATTACTAATCAATTGCCATTCTAACTTCCTTTGATCAAGAATTATAACATTTTTAAACATGTTTAAAACATATTTTTTAATTCTGACTGATATTAACAAAATATTTAATATCTGTTAGAAAAAGTACCATTGACCAGTGTAATTAAAAACTCTTTCGGGATTAAACGGAGTTTTCTTTTGTATCTCACTCTGCTCTGCAAGCTACTCTTTTTAATTCAGTTTGAGAAAATATTTTGCCGTATTGCTACATGAAAGTTAGTCAAACTTTAGTATTTTGTTTTGTTTGTTTAAATTAATTACCTGGTTCAACTATAATAACATTTCGAAAATACATCTCGCTTTATCTAGAGAGACATAAAATAAGAGTTACAAATAAACGGTAATTTAAAATTCATCAAATAAAAATTGTGAAATGCTTTTCATGTGGGATTGTAAAAGAACCAATTAAATACTCAAAAAGCGTAAAAACATGCCACAACAATACTCTTCCACAAGAAGTGAAAACAAGTAAGTAATTTACATTTATTTATAAGTTTACATTAGCTTTGTTTTTCATTTACAGCTTTTTATTTATCCTAAAGCGTTTTAAAAGCCTAATATTTTACAGACTTTATTTGCTAGAATAATTTCGCGCTCAGTGAATAAAATTCATAATAACTGTTTTCATTTTTATTTGAAGGAGAAACTTTATGATCAGCGTTACATGAAAATAATTTATTTGGGTGGCTACGTATGTGTGTGATCAAAAACGTTCTAGGTATTTAACTTTTAAATTAATTTTTTATACTATTGGTTCCAGGGTATTTTGTTTGTGTCCTTGATCAAAATACTAATTTGTTTTTAATTTCAATTCAATCAAAAACACGAAATTGTATTCATTCCAATGCTTTTTCTATACAAATTTTACATTTACGCCAAATACATTATAAAACTGTTTATAGTGTAGCTGTTGTCGCAAAATTAAATTTTTAATATGAAACGGAATATTTTGATATCCCATTTTATTCAAAATTCGATTAAATTACAAAAAATATCACTTATCAAAATATGTTGAATACATTTTAATCTTCATAACAAAATGGCTAGCTTCGTACATATCTCTCCAACTTAAGGTAGTGTGAAATATATTGCGGAAGGTTACTGTAGTTTTTATAATTATTTGCCTAACTTGGCGTAAAGAAAATGAATTTCAGAATAAATTCTCTTGTGGAAACGTTCGTCTTACTACAGTTAATATTATTCTATCAGTAATAAATTTTTTATGAGGTTAGATTGGTACCTACTGCAGCGCTCCGTGGCGTTATACCCATGGTGTGTTAATCAGAATCTAAGAACCTGCCTTGAAGAATTACGTACTGTTTACAGGAAGCATCATCAAAGTTAGTGCATCCACCAGGAATCAAGCAATACCACACCGTAAAGCCGTTTCAAAAATTATTTCAATAATTTGATTATTAATTTATTTTGTATGTCTTTCTAAAAATCATACTTTTTGCTGTAAGTTTCATTTAATATTTACAATTTTTTTATTGCATATATTAAGTTTGGTTAGTAGGTACAATATGAAGTACATAGTAATATGCAAATAATAGCATAATTGTACATTTAGATATGGAAACCAATGGCTCATTTTAATCATTCACATAACTAATCCAAACTATAATTTCCTGCCTGACAAGTAAATCCATCACAGATTTCAAGTTAAATCACATTATTTGAAATTTTTATTTAAATTTGGATAGATTCAAATAGGGATTGCTTTTAGCATATTTACAAAAATACCTTTACTGGTGCATTAAAATAAAATTCATTTTAGCTATAATGAATTAAAGATTCACTCGTGGTATCTACGTACATGCAAATGTATTCTGAAATAGTTACTTATGCATTTATGGCGTAAAAACGTTGTATGTGTTTCCAGCATAAAGTAAGTTTTGGTTAGTAGTAGTAAACTACCCTGTTTCACCTTCAAAGTAGGATATAAAACCTATAAATATTCTAAAACAACACATTCTGAGTTTTTCGATGAGGCGAGGAAAAATTATTTAGTAGGTCTACCGGTTACTTCACAATTTTTTAAAATCACTGTTTTATAAGTATTTTCACATCATATCGATATTTTGCATAGAAAATAGGTTAAAAAACTCATTTTGTTGACGGTCCGTGTGTTCGACTTAAATTAATACAGGAGCGTATCTTAGTGGGCACTGGGCATTCATTTTCATCATTCATTTATTCAGTTCCCACCGAGTAGCGAGTGCAGACGTGTTTTCTCCGCATCAATTTTAGGTGTTAAAATACAAACTGAAATTTTTATTTCAAAGATATGGACCCCGCAGAAATAGCGGAACAAATAGAGCTCATACAGGACCTCATGAATTCATCATCATCTTCACAGGAAGAACTTCGAAATTCCCAGTTTGCCAAAGAAATGGAAGAAGATCAAAAGCGCACCGACCAGCTGGGTGCGCAAATAAAGGAGCTTCAGAAAATTGTTAAGAAAAGCGAAAAGAAACAAAGGAAGCGAGATAGAAAACTCCTGAGACAAATTCCACCCACGCCTCTGCCTACGCCGCCTACACCACTGGAAACCACTCCTGTGGTAGTAGAAACAGAAGACCTGGCTGCAAAGCCCGTCCTCGCTACGGAGGACTCTCAACAGCAAGGCCAAAAGCGTCAACGGCATAACTTCATCTGCCACCTCTGGTAAGAGGCCCCCGAAAAGTAAATTTCGACCACAAGATGAAAGAAACTACGAAGAGGAAGAACCAAGTGATGATTAAAACCTAACGTCCGACAACATGAGCTGCCACTAGGAGGTTGCATTAAACACCGCAGATTTGGGTAGCCCCTAACCTGTACCCGTCAAAAACAACCCTTAGGTGCCCTCCACTCACCTACAACTAATCATTGTTAAAAACGCCGACTGGGGGAAATCAACAACATTATCAAGGACAACCAAGTCAAATTTGTCCATATCAAAGCCACAGGCAAGAGTATAGCAATATACCCCTCAACACCGTACGACCAAAGGCGCCTAGTCAAGCTTATTAACCGGCGTAACAGTTACTTCTACTGGTCCAAACACCGCAGTCCGCCACCTCAAAGCCATCATCAGGGGACTACCGGGGACCTTCAACCCCACACACATCAGCGACGACCTAATTGCCAATTCTTTTCCAGTTCTGAAGGTGCAGCAAATGAGACACGGAGGAGACCGCCCACCAATGCCCCTATTCATTGTTACTTTAGACAATACGGAGCTTGGACGAAAAGTCTTCTCCCTCGATGCCGTACTAAACATCTCACTCACCGTCGAATCACCATTCAGGAAGTTAGATGCTGGACAGTGCCACAAATGCCAAAGTTTCGGGCACCCTCAACGCAGCTGCCGCGCGCTACCAAATTGCGTCAAATGCGCTGGCAGTCACTTCAGGACATCATGTGGAAAGCTACCAGAAGAACCCGCAAAATGCGTAAATTGCGAAGGACCACACCCGGCAAACTTCCAAGGGTGCACTATTTTCGTTGCAATTGCAAAACCATTGGCAAAATCGCCAATAAATTATCCATCCAAGGAAAGAAAACCGACCCGGGGTTCAACACGTCCTAAACAACCGGTGCGACCACAGTTGAAATGGCAAACGCAGTTTCACACGAAACCACGCCCACAGACGCAATCAACTAATCCACGCTCTGCAACACCAAGACGAGATGGGAAGCAAACCAACGGGGACACCACACTCCTGCCTGCCACGGCGGGCCTTGCTCAACTCATCGAGTCCATCCTTGATGCTATCATCACCGTTTTAAGAAATTCCAACGTGGAAAACCGGGTGATATTAACCATCAAAAACACAGTGGCAGCACTAATTCCGACTGCCACGTCCCCTCCGCTCAACTCCGAGCCAGGGACCACTTCCAGCTAAAATCGACAGCTCAACTCACGAAAATACATTCAGCCAGCTTCTAAATCACTCCTTCCTGCCATTACAACTTAAAATTTCATCTCGCCAGCTAACACATCAGCACCCTTTCACTTCCAAAACAACTTATTCTTGCCACTTTCCGAGGCATAAAACCAACGAATGGATTACTTTCAAATCGACGCACTACTTTTTTCCCCATGTAGCTGGGCACTGAGTTAGCTACATCTAATAGAAAAGAGGAGAAAACCTCTCAAACCCCACAGCCCGCCGCCAAAATGCGATGAAGGAGATATAGGGCTATGCCCTGGCACTCCATAATGGCAATATGTTCAATGTTCAATGTTCTTAGTGGGCGGAGTCGGCTTCAGTTCCCTTGCAGTCGTGATAGTGCTAACATAATTTAATAAAACTTTAGATTGTATTCGGTTAATTATAGGCGAATTTAAGTTGATAAATAAGATCCTGCCATTGGAGTTCGCGGTTGCGTCCAGGAATTTTTTATAATTATTGTACAAGGGATAAGTAGTACATTTTGACAATATTTTATTAAAGCAAAAAATGTTCTCGATTTATTTCATTTTATTTTTGAACATTTTGTGTAAATTCGGTTGGTTTTAAAAAAAAATTATTAGAACAAACTTGTAACCCGTTATAAATTTTCTATCCGAATTAGCCAGTTATTTTTTTGTAAGATGTTTTGTTTAAAAGATGCAGGGTTCTTAAGAAAAACAAAATACTTGAATCTTTGATTTTTTATATTTTTTCTCGAAATCGGTTCATTTTAGACGATTAGGGATTATAATTGAGTTTAGATGATAAGAAAATGACTAATTCATTGACAGTAAAAATCAAGAGTATTTCGGTTCTATGAGCAATTGAAGGCAGAAAATAAAAACATTTACTGTAATTCAGTATTTTCATCATATTTTAATTAATCATATTCCAAAATTGTACATTGGAACTTCACCCATACTTGGTAAAAATTTGGTTCACCCTGTATATTTGTTAGTTTTATAAAAAAAGAACTGAAAAAAGACTGAATGTTTAATTTATCCTTCTGTTACTATTATTCCTATCTTTTAATTTACGTACTAAATCAGAAAGTTCCGAGATTGTTAATCTTAGCATCAATGACTTTTAAACAGTGTTATCCTTTTCAGCACGCACAAGCTTTAGGCAATATGCATAAAATGTACTTATAGTCTTTTAATAATGAGTAGACTAAAGTAAATGTTTGTAAATCAGTCTTGTACCGAATAGTTTTGCGCCGCACTGGCGCTAACTCTAATTTCCCCTAAATGTGATTTTTATTCAATTAATTGAAAATGAATGTTATAAAATCCTTCCAATAAAGGACCTACCTTGCTGAATTGCACTGAAGCTAAAGGCACGATAATTTAATATTCAGGTAGTAATTCAGGCTTTAAACCGAAGCGGATTTTAAATGTAAATATAATATATTGCAATGTTCCGGGGTTAAAATTTTATCATTTTTATTAAACGACAATATTTCCACCCGGCAACGCTCATTTTTAACATAAGACTATTTTTGTTTGTTTAATTTCGGGTTTACTTTTCAAAATAAAATTAAAAATGTAAAATCTTTTCAAATTATTTGTCGGTTTTAAATATTCTCAATAGTTTCAAATCCTAAAGAAAATTTTTATTAAAAGTTTTCGGAACGGAAAAAAGGTACCTTTTTTCAGCTTTAATTATTTTTATATTATTACGATTTTAATTTCTTCTTTTGTCTTCAACAATAAGCTTCCGTTTAAACCAATTATTTCAGAACAAAAATATTTACAAATTAAACAAATTTTTCAAAATAACAAAACAACCCTTATTCATTAAGGAACACGACAATATTTTCACTTGTATTGTATAGGAAAACCTTGTTTTCAAATTAAATTCAATTTATTGAATTGAAATAGGTCAATAAAAATATATATTAATAATATTTATCTTTTCTTACCATTTATCAAAATCATTTTCCATTTACCTTGCGAAATATAAATTCAGCATTATCACAATAATTAAGAACAATTAAAATTCATTTAAATGTTAAACGTGAAAATGGTGAAGTGTTTTATATGAAACACTCCGTACCTACCAACCACGAACACTTGACAAAAGCAATTCATGATAAGTTTCACTTGAACATCAAGCAACGTATCCTGATGATGTAGAATTTATAATGCTTGCTACTAAAGCAAGTGCAATATTTGAAATTAGTGCTATCCTTTTGAGCAAATTATAGTACATACTTTTTAAAAATTTAATAAGGTATGTAACTGAAATGGTGCAGTTTTTAAAAATAAACTACCGAAATAAAAAATAATTTTTATTTGGTGTTTTACTAAAATTAACATTTTATTAATTAAAAATATTATACAGAGGGTTAATAAAATTAAAAATAATATTTTCTCTGCAGTCTTACGGCACAAAGCTTTTCTAAATATAAAGGGCATTTTAATACTTACAAGCTGGATTACTGGATATTACAGAAGCAAAGCCCTTTAATTAATTTATAAATTTGTATTTTACTATTATTGCCATCAGTTTGAATAAATTATTTGTTTTTAAATTGTATCTAACTTTCATATATCTACCAATTTTTAAATTTTTCTCATAAAAAGTAGTCCTGTGTATATTACTTTAATCGAATATATTTTAACCTGGAGAATTTTAAAGCATATTCTTTCTAAATATTTCAGTATATAGTACGAGTAAAATTCACGAATAGAATTTTTCATTTTCTACTTCATTAATATTTAATAAAGGAGCCGATGCATGGCTCGAAAGAGTTAAAGTTTTAAAATTTTCTAGAACAAAAATAATTGCACCAGACTTCAATTATGTAAATAATATAATATTGTAATAACAATAAATTATTAATCATACACATTATCGACTTTTTTATGTTAGTTGGGATGCCGACCTGAGAATAATTCAATTAATTTGTTTCGTTGGTTGCATAATTTTAATTATTTTTGTAAAATTGCTGAAATTGCTAACGAATAATTAAATATTCGAACTAAGCGAAGTTAATGCATTTGAAATAATTAAAATAATTAAGACATTACTACACATAAAATACAAACATTTTTTACATTCTCGAAATAATATTTAAATTAATTTAAATTTTCTACAAAGAAATACGTCAAGAATTATTATTAAATAATTAATTAAATAAGCTTAGGAGTTTTATGTTGAAAGAAAAGAAAAATTTCACAAATTAATTACACAAAATATAATCGCCTCCCCTAAAATAGCTGCTTCAGATGAGACATATTTGTAAATTATTTTTGTTTCGTTAAATTCTCGTATAAATTTTTGCGTGCCTTTAAATTTAAAATTGATTCTTAACAAGTAAAACTTTAACTTCTTTAGTTGCAGGATGAGCTGTAAGTCAAGCATTGATCGTTGTCGAAAAAGGGCTCAAGCGTAGTAGTCATAATATAATAATTTACTTACTTGAAGCGAAAGATTTGGAATTAAAGCTCTAGTTCTGAAAATATGAAACTCGAATTAAACTTTTGAAGTTGCATACTGAGGGATTTTTGTTGTACATCACTACATTTTCTTCAAGTAAAAAGTACCCAATTGTAATTCAAGACTGAGTGATTGCATAATATGGTAAATTGAGAATTTTAGAATATTAATGCCTTTCTATTTATGTATAATACGGAATATTTCGTGTATTAATTTTAACGATAATGCTGTATATAACATTAGAGATAATGCTTATGTATAATGTAGTTTCATAATATATATGTATTTTTCCCCCACAAGCAATGCTTACATTTCCAATCCATCAGTATTACATAAAAAATTCATAATATTATGTTTGGTGGGCTTTAACTGTACTGCGGCATTTTGTTGTATTCAAGAACCAACGCAACAATACCGATAAGGAATTGGCTGTAAATCTAAATGAAAATTTACAATAAAATTACTTTCCACGACACACACTCGCACGCATAAATAAAACTATCGTTTTGTTGAATCGACAAACAAATTTGTAACCTTGGTACTTAGCAAAGAAAAATACGGCATCCAAAACACTTAACTACTTGTAAGTGTAGCAAATAATTTATCATTTAGAAGCAAACTAGCAAACGGATCGATGGCTTCTCTGCACGACATTTGCTCATTTGTCGGCTTGTAATACTACTGGGATTTGGCCGATTTGAAACATCCCTTTCGTTCTTAATTGTGAAATATGCTCACAAATATTCCGGTTATTGGTACGTTGGAAGAGTGCTAATTAATTGCTCCACTGATGACGATACTCCCTTACAAATATAAATTATCTATGTATTAGTGAAATTGAAATTAATTTTTAAATTATTAAAGCATTTCCGTAAATCAATATTAATGGAACTGTCACCACGCAAATAAAGTTTATAATTGTTCTTCCACAGTTGCACTGTTTGAAAAAACAATACTGTCGAATTTCTGCAGTTAATCTTCATAGTTGACATGAGCATCAGAGAGTCGTTTACTTCAAACTAAGCTTTTAGCTGAATGCAATATTTAATGATATTGACCGCCATGTCACCATTCCCATTTAAACCACGATAGTTATACCTAGTTGTCAATTCACACACAGAGAAAAATAGTTCTTTTGATGTGAAGGTTCAATTTGAAATATAAATTTCTTCAAATTTTCAAAATAATTTTCGCTATGTACTCTTTGACCTGGATATTATGTGCAGTTTTTGTCTCAAGTTAAAGAAACCTTGTAACTAAGAAGAGTTAATAAATTTAGCTATAGTTTCAGTTTTCTTTTTCCTTTTCAAATTGTTACATTAAGTATTTTCTCTTTTTGGTCTTAAATTGTAGTTTGTAATATAATGCAACTGTCTCAATATTATAACAAAGACAGCTGCATAAACTTTCAAACTCGTACAAAAACTTCTTTTTATATTGCAGTTATCATAGTTTATATTTTTATAGTTTTGAAATAACTAATTTTATTGAATATATTATTCTGTAGTAGATATATATTATTTTGACCTTTTCAAATATATAATATCCGGCATATAAACATAATATAGAAATGAAACATATGAAACATATCCAAGAAATTATTTTTCAATACCTAACCATATCAGACTGACATAACATTATTTTCTACTCAATCCTTCTTAATTCTTTTAACGGCACTGACCTTTTAATACGTGGATTATATGGAAACCAGTACTATAATCCTCAAAACAATAAATTTATCAATCTAAGGTGAGCTGCAAAAATTAGAGAGAAAAAGAGTTTTCTACGCAGTTCTTATGTTTATTTTATGATCTCTCGATAAGATTAACGATCTTTTGAATTTCAAAATTAGAGCGATTAATTAATAGCAAATAAAACAATTTTATGGTTTATTAAATTTGAATATCGCATATCTAAAACTATGTGCGGTTGTAAAACTGTAGTAATAAAGTATAAAAGTTTAAAAGATTGAAATTAAGATTAAATTCGCTCGTTATATGAAATACAAACATTTAGAAAGATTGTAAAAAGAATAACCCAATGTTATCAATTTTTGACGATAATTAATGACCTTGTTAAAATTCTATTCTATTAACAAATTATCAGGATGGCGTTTTTATATTTTTTGTTCGATATTGAACAACACAAATTGAGTTATTGAGTGCACAAAATTTATACTTCAAAATCGAAAAGAAATGTGGAATGCAATTGTCTGCACATCATATAGGATTTATTCTTCTTATTTTGTTAATTTATTCATCGATTCTTTCAGAAATATTGATATATTCAACTATTATTTTATATATTTTCAACACCTTTTTTAATTTCTAATACAAAAGCAATCTATAAAGAAATCTCCATTATCATTTTGTAAAAAACTTATAAATATTTAAATTAATATGGTTAATCGACAGAACACAACTCTGCGGTAGAAAACAATGCTCTCGGAGAAGAATCCTTTATATTCCTTGTGTTTAGTAAAACATACACAATGCAAATCATCTGCTTCCTGATTTGACTCTATTCTCTAACTCTCGGCATTTGTAAGGAGCGCTATTTCATGAAATGCTAGAACAAATCGTTGAAGTGCATACGCTATAAAATCATGTGATGTGATACTCAAAATTGGTTGATAATAACTGGAAACTTTTAATTATAGGTGTGAACCTGTTGAAGCTTTACCGACAATCTGGGAAATCTTTCTAACAACATAACATAGCAATATATATAATTTTCGTGTATTTCTTTATGAAATTGCCAATTTAAATGGTTTTTCACTTCTTTGAATCAATTGAAGTTCCAATATACTTAGCAATAAATTTTTTTATTTGCAATTGAATTATTTGTGGGTTTGAGTTTATATTTATCTGAGTTAAGAAGAGATTACCAAAGAGTACCAATTATCAGCAATTGATTTAGATAAATCAATTTGGCATTCCAGCTATCACAGATTCAAATCTTTTGATCGGTACATTTTCTAATATCTGATTTTATGAAAATAAATCAATTTTTTTAACGCTGTCTATGACTGCGTTTGAATTTTATTGATTACCATGGTAAAGCATGGTTTAACCGGAACTGAAAGCGTTTGAACATAAACAGGCAATCATATGGAATTATAGTTTGCATTCTAAATAGAATTAGCATGATATTATAACAACTTACCATATAGTAACTTAAACACAGTAATTTCTTCTCTTTTCTTACGCGGTACAATCTTGATAAAATTCCTTTCTTACGAAATAATAAAAATGATACAATATAAAATAATAATCAAAAAACAAATAATATCTAAATTTTTAGACAGCGGAAGAAACCTTGAAAATTGAGTTTTTGGATTTACATATTTATATTAAAAGTAATAAAGTAAACGTTTCAAGCCTGTTCTGTAATGTAACGGTGGATGTAACAACAATCGCTTTTCAAAATTTAATTAACAAAATAATTCTAAAAATTTTGTTTGCCCAGCTTACAAAATAAAACACGTCAATATATTTATTAAGCTAAATTATAGATTAATTTGATAAATTCTTATTCTTGCATGATAATCGACATCATCTGCAACGATTAAATCATGATTTAAATTACACCGATGACATGGACAACACAAAATTTTTGATAAAACAGGAATGCGAATTCCCAGTCCTTCGCATCAAACAGAAAAACAAAATCTAAACAAAACAAAATGTAAAAAATTATTTTTTATAAACAATGAAAATGCATTAATTTACTACTTTAGGGTAGCTTATAAAGATTATGTCACACCAAGAGGGAAGGGAGGGTCAAACCATCGTGATGATTTGTGACGATAGTGGGAGGGGGGGTTTGTACTATTGTTACGTCATGTATAATTTTTTTATTTTTATAATTTAAAAATATTAAATCAATTTTTGAAATTATAATATTTTTAATATATTATTTTGTTATTTTATATTTATTTTTCGTTTTTTGTTTGGACTATAAAATAAAAGAGGGGGGTTGCATGGATACGTGACGTAATATTTGAAGAAGAAGGTCTAGGTTTTTGTGACAAAGGGAGGGAAAAAATGCTTACAATTGCGTGGCTTAATTTATGAACGACCCCTTTAGCTAGGGTAGAATTTTATGAATATTTGGAAAAAAGAAAATTAAATCTTAAGGCCGTATTTCACGATTATTTTCGATGCCTCATATAACTAGGAAAAAACAAAAAAAAACAATATGAACACGAACTCGTATTCAAAACAATTGAAGAGGTAAAAATTAACCAAGAAAACAATAAAAACATTATGGATTGAATAATATAACTTACCGTTACCATGGAAACCAAATAGAAATTTTAAGTATATTGGTAGTAGAAATGAAGTATTATATTTTGAAATCAGTATAATCAAATTACGTGAAGTTTTTATTCAATCAAAACGCAAGTCAGAATGGAAGGTCCCATTGGTCATGTATATCCCAATATTAATGTGAAAGTTAATGATTTCAGTGGAATCCCGTCCATTTTTTCTATTGAGAAGGTTGTAGATGTTGAAGAAGCTACCAACTTAATGGGAGGTGAGCCTGAAAATTGCTAACTTTGTTATTAATTATCTCGGATTCTAAACGGTAAAATTTTTTGAAACTTTGGAATTTATTAGTAAACGTTAGTGTTAACCTATGAACATTTAAAAAAATTATTCGAAAAGTGGTTTCAAGCTTAAAAATATGGAGTTTCCACATCAATTAAATATATAAAAAATAATTTTCAATTTTCACTTTTCACTTTTTTTTATCATTGTTAATCACACCAATTAAGGTACTAATTAATTATATTTTAACATTTAATTTTTTGTTTCGTCATATTATTATAACATAGTATAATATTATCTAAAGTTTTGGCACATATTGATTTAAGCTATAAACAAAAATTTCCTCGTCTAGGTTTTTCTGTGAACTGCTAGTTTCAGCAATATCAACTCAAGTTGCAAATGTTTTCGACGCAACATTTCACACAATAAATCATCATTAATTATTAAATATTATTTTGACGTACCGACTTTGACTAAATAATAAATACAGCTTTTATTTTAAACATTATTTGTAGATAAAATATTCATAAGGTAAATTGTAAATTATCATTTTCGTATATTTATTTTTAAATATTAATGTGTGGGCAAATGAAGGTAGATCCGATGAGATATGTACATATATCGATAAATGGGGAAAACATTTTCAATTAAAGTATGGTGCGGCATTTTCGTTATATTAAAATGTCATTAGGTAGACTTTTTTTGACTAAAATGGAATTTCATTTAGGAAATGTCATTATTACACTCATACATATTTTAAATATGTACAAATAACATATAATTTTACTAAAAATAATAGCTCGTAATTTGGGTGTAAGAAATAAAAATGTGAATAAATATCTGACATATTATGCAAATTATATTATAAAACGATCGTACTTGACATGAAACGGACACCTACAGTGTCCTGTTTGCAATAATTAGTAATTGTTTATGGTATTATAGAGCATTTTTTATGAAAATGGTATGTATGAAAATTATGGTGTATTGACTGACTGAGTAATGCAATATTAGGGTTGCGTGTCACAGGGTACTCATGGTGGACGTTAAATGTACAATACATGAATACAATCATCGTAATGGCTACTGTCCCTCGTAATAGTTGTCTAACACGGAACCGTGTCACCTTTATTAAATTTCTTGCAAGGTTTTATCCTATTCAACAAGTACTATATTGTAGGGCCTTCAAGAATTATTGAAAATTTCACGCCTTGGAATAATTTTTATTGTTTTTTGGCGTGTATGTAATACATATGCCCCCTTAAACTGCCTCTGATATTTTTTCATATGAATATCAGTTTTAATTTTTAAAATGCTTATCTTTAAAAAACATCTAAACAATTTTATTTAATAACTATTTTATAGTACCTACAACATAATTGTTTTTTTTTAAATTACACACAATTTACTATAGTATAGTTTATAATAGTACAACTAGATATTTTGTTCTTTTCTACATGTTCCTGGTAAGAAGTTAAGAACAAAGAAGAATCTTAGAGATAAGTAAAAGAAAAAAGTTAGAAGTCACGCATCGTTAAAACAGAGAACAAGAAAGCTTCAGGTTTAAGTTCAGACTTTTTAGTGCAAATTTTCTTGCTGTTATCTTAATGTGACACGAAAATTTGCTATTATGATGAAACATTAAGAGAGTTTAGAAAAATATGGTACCAGTTTCTTTTCGTCATACTATTACTATTTTATGATGACATTACTACCTAGCTCCTTTAGTTAAACTTATAAATTGTCATAAAATACCTTTCAAAATTCATTCTCTTTAATTATTATTACTTTATGTACTTTTAACATTTTTATTTCGTGAAATAAAAGCAACACATTTACTGCACTGGAATCGAACATAAATATTAATGGCTACCTACGTATAAAATAAAACGCTAGGTGAACCTAACTCTGTTGCACAAAACATTTTTCTTTCTCTTTATTTTCCGTTTCAGACATGTTTTTAATAATTCGTAATTGCTATTGGATAACCACTGGATATACTATTAAAATATGCACATGATACTGCGTATTTTAAGATCTTAAGGAGAGCTTTCGGTTTTTATGGTAAAAAAATATCCGTTTCTGTGTGAAATAAAAGTAGTAAATATCAATTTTTTATTTGTTTGCATTTTAAAACTATAAATGTGAATAAAAAATGTGAACTCCACAGGCCAGGTCATATTTATTAGAGCAGTTCGAGTAAAACATGTCTCCACTATTATGTACTCGATGAAAACTCGGGTTGAAAATTTACAAAATTGTAGCACTTTAAAGTTAAAATATATCTTCGTTACTTGTTTTTTTGATTTTACTGCATCGGAAAATAAGGCAATTTTTTAATTTTCTATTGAATTTTAGTTTCATCCTCCAGCTAAACATGTACAATTTTAAGGAAAAAAGTTTTAGTCAATCGGTTAATTGCTTTAAGTGTTATCCAGTTCATAAAAAGTGAAAAACGTGATGTAGAGAAAAACGAGTTTGAAGTTTAATCTTACCAGGAACTATCATACATTATGAATTTATTAGCGGGACTTTGCTTTTGCGAATATTTAATTGCGATTTCGCTACGTTCAATGATTTTGTCTGCAAGATTCTTAATTCTAAAACTGAAAATATCTTCTTCTTCAGGTGCCGTCTCCGCTACGGAGTTTGGGCGGTAGTGTCGGACTTTCACCGACTAAAACCTCCTCCATACCGCCCTTGGTTGTAAGAAACCGCCGTTAGGCATTACGTTTACAGACAAGAGCACCCATTTGTTTTTGTGTGAAATTCTCTACCTTCTTCGTCGTTGTAGCGCTGCTGCCTCTTTCTCTCTTTCTGCTGTCTCTTTGCGACAGCACACTAAATTCCACACTTGACCAGTTCTCTTCGCTGTGTAACATTATGGATAACACATTGCCAGGCGTAAGTTGTGAGTCTACCCCCAACTCCGCAGTTAGCCTGGCCCTATGCCATCTTCAGGAATGAAATATCGAATGTTCGACTGTGTCTATTTTCTCGCAATAGTTGCAGATGGGGAAGTCTCATAGATGAAATCTGTGCAAGTATGACATGAAGCAGCCATGGTCTGTGAAAAATTGTGTTATATGAAAGTTGACTTCACCGTGACCTCTGGCGACCCACGTATGGAGGTCGGGTATTAGTCGCCTTGTCCATAAACCAACCGTTGAATTTTCCCATCTGCGTTGCCATCTTGACATGATATTAGTTTCTTCGTAACTCTCTAATCTGGAATGTATTCTCGTCCTGTTTCTGGCCTGCAAGTCTGCTGGTGAAATTGAAGCTAGAACCAGTGCCGCTTCTCCAGATACAGTTCTGTACCCGCTGATGACTCATAAGGCTGCACGTCTTTGTACGCTTAAGATAATTTTTCTATTTCGTTCTATAGCCATAGCCTCGTGCCACACAGGTGCTACATGGAGCAATATGAAGTTTATTACCATATACAGTATTTTTCTTTTTGTTGCCTTTCTTGTATTGGGCATTAGTCGAGCAATATGGTTGTCGCTGAAGATTCAGCTTTACTTGCCGTGTTTCGGATGTGATCGGCAAAATTTAAATACCTATCTAATTTTACACCCAGCACTACTAGAGAGTTTTTAAGGTGTATTTGTGTACCTTCCAAGTAGACGTTAATGGATGGTACTTACCTTCTCCCCGAAATAGTTAAGGCCTCTGGTTTTTCTGGAACTAGATCAGCCCTCTTTGTCTAGTCCAGTACACTATTGTATTAATCGCTGTGTTGGCGTTGGCCTCTACTATCTTTGCGTCTCTGTAGCGGACGATTAAAGTTAAGTCATCCGTAAATCCTATCAATAAGTAGCTCCATTTGGAAGTAATAGACGTAGAAGCGGACAGGGTCATTTGTTTATTTGCCATTACTATAATTTTTATTACTCTTCCTGGTACTCCGTCTGGGCCGGGAGCTTTGTCTGCCGGCAGACTAAGCACAGCCAAGTTGAGTTCCTCTTCCGTAAATGGGGTTCGGGGCTGTGGGGTGGACTGCCTTGGGTGCACTAGCTTAGGGTGGATAGGAAATAAAACTTCGGCCATATTTTTTATTCTAGATTGAGTTAGTCCTGAAATAACGATTTTTCCTCTTAGTTTGCCCCGTACAATCTTATATATGTATGCCTTAAACCAAGGATCTTGGTTGAGGAGGACTAATAGTTCTTCCCAGCAATTCTTCTTTTTTCTTTTAATCACTATTATTAATTTTTTCTTACATCGATTATATTCAGCAATAGCTTCTTCATAGAGGGGGGTGTTTCAGTTTTTTCTTTGGACCACCAGTAAACAGGTTTATACCTCATTATCCCTCTGCTTAGCATGGCATAGATGCCTTGAATATAGCTTACATAAACTTGTTTACATCTGTCCTCTCCGCTGTCTCCACTTCAGCTGTGAAAGCCTCCAACAATTTATCTTCATGTAATTTATGGTAGAGCCAACCATTATAATTGGTATTGAGCTGGATCGTTGGTGAGATATTATCAGATTCCTAATTGAAAAACATATAGAAATGATCACTTAATGTTTCCTCGTCTAGCACTCTCCATTCTGTTATCTTTCTGAGGGTACACAAGGGCGCCATGGTGATATAAATTACAGATTCAGACTCTCTCCTTCGAAATGTGGATTTTCTAAGTTCGTTGCTGCTAGTGCGTTCATTAAAATCTCTCCTCTTTTATCCGAACGGGAAGATCCCCAAGATGGAGATTTGGAATTAAAGTTTTATTACATTCCCCACTCTTCCTTCCGCGTGAGTCAATAGCTGGTATAATTCATGTTCGTACACTGGTAAAGGATCGTTTGGTGAATAATAGCAGCTGTATACAGTGGTACCTTCAATTGTTGCCTTTCCCTACACCACTTTCCTCGACATTCTTGGGCAACAGCAGATAGATGGCCGCTCTGCTTGTGTCGTCTTTTAATAATAATTTCACCGATTTTTGAATATTTGGCTCTGAAAGTGGTATAATATCAAGTTTCATCAGAGAAGCATTAGCCTCAAGTAGGTCTTGGGTTGCTCCGGAAGTGTAAAGGTTGGTCTGTAAGAATCGAGTGGGTCTCTTCTTCATCTGCTTTCTGATATCGAATTTTAATTTTTCACCATCTATTGCCGACCTTATGCCTATCCTGGCCGCAGTCATCACAATGAGGTTTGTTAATGCAGTCTCTCTTGACCTATGACCGAGCTGGCAGCAATTCCAGTAATTAAATCTTCTCTGGTGTACCATCGTAGCATTCTCCAAAGTCGTGATCTGAGGCCCAACACCTAAAACACCTACTAAGAATTTTTGGTCTACAGGTATTGGTCAAGCCTATTCCAATTAATCCCAAATCTATAATTATTTTGTCTTCCCGAAGGTTTCCGACATATGAATTTGCTTCAGCTGTGGTGCTTCACTTATCATTTTTTTCTCGTCACGCATTACTATTTCCTCTTTTGCCAGCCAATCGATGTCTCTAACTTCGCTGAGTCCCAAAATATTAATTAGAAGTCGACTCATTTCTTGACTTGCATTGTGGATCTTTCCATCTTCCTGCTGCTATCCGTATTGATATCTTTGCAGTTTAAATTTTAATTTTACTATCAATTTCGCAGGGATTTCGCTGACTGACGACCAAAGAGGCCCCGTCTTCTCCTATGCCGGATCTTGACTTCCGATTACCATGATCAGTAATAAATGATTATAATGAGTTGGATTCCCCTTGCCTACTCATCAGAACATAGTATCTATTTAAATTTAAAAATAAAATTATTAAATATTGTAAATGCTTTTAATTGCAACTAATTACCCAACTCTACAGTATAGCTCCTCGTGTCACACCCCGGGCAACTGGGTTGACTCTGAAAGAACGGCTACTAACAGCGTCTGTTTCATATTGGGCGGCTGATCTCAATATGCAGAAGGACGTAGGACCCCACTGTATAACAAATGCCCCTTGTTTACCAAATGATGGGACTGGAGATATGAGATGGGCAACCGGTCAAGTTGAGGTGACGGATAGGTTTCATGCGAAAGCTATGGGACTGGCCGACAGAAAACGAAAACAACCCCTGAAGATAGCCACCTGGAACGTTCGAACCCTGTTCCATGCTGGAAAGCTGGAGAATGCGATACAGGAGATGGAAAAACTAAAAGTAGAGTTTCTTGGCATGAGTGAGGTGAGATGGCCGGGGATCGGTCGATGCACTTCAGATAAAGGTACATTCTACTACTCTGGAAACGAGAAACAAAACCGGAACCATAGAAATGGAGTGGGTATTTTGATTTCTAAGGGACTGCAGAAATTTGTTTGTGGGTTTGTGCCACATTCAGAACGATGTATGCTTCAAAAATTCATGGAACCCAATTCAATATAAACCTAATTCAGTGATAATTCAAAGGATGATTAAAACGAAGATCAGAGAAGCAAAACAGGTATATGGTTTAATGAGAAATGTCGGGAAATCTAACTGCTGGTAAAGCATGACAAGACAATAAGAGAACTAACAAACACAAAGAAAATAACGTATAAACTAATCCAATAACAACAATAGATTATCCACAGACAGCGATGAACAAGCAGAAATATGGAATCGCAACTCATCCACAAAGGCACCACTGACAGTCTAGAGGGTCCGTATACACTGACAGAAGAAATAAACAGGGCACTGAAGTAGACAAAATGGAATAAAGTCACAGGACCAGATAATATCAGTGGAGACACCTTTTTGAATTTTTAGAACCAAAATCAGCTAAAATCAACATTTATCCCACTGCTAAACTACTAAAATAGGAAAAGCGGGTTATTTCAGGCATATTTTCAGAAATGAAAAGTATCCTCTTCTGCAGCTGATCATGGATGGGAAAATAGAAGGCAAACGAGGTCTCGGAAGAAAAAGACAATCATGGCTAAAAAATCTGAGGGAATGGTTCGATATTCGGGACGCTGCAGCATTAATAAGACTCGCGAAGAACAAAGACACGTACAACTCCATAGTAGCCAACCTCCTAAGAGGAGCGGCACTCTAAGAAGAAGAAACGTTTTTGTTTGCATTTATTTACTTAATGTTTTGAAATTCGACCTGTTGCGATATTATAGCATTTCAAGTAGAAACGTTTATAATTATTAAAAATTAACTGCATAGCTTGTAAATGAACTTAGAAAATAATTGATTTTAATATTCCTTGCTTGGAACACAAGGTTTATTTTTTCTCAATATTCCCATCAAAGTAAGTCCATTTTGTCGTAGTAAATTTGATAAAGAAACTATGGGTTACAACCACATAGTTATAACTCCAGCAAGTTTAATATAAAATGTTTTAAAAACAAATTGTCTGCGTTAAAAATTTTCTTCTAATAATATTTTTACTCAAGCTGAAAAATCTCTGTAAGCAAAGGTTAAAGAAACATATTTTAAAATAGGTTTCGACAGCAGTGGATTGCGGATTTTGGTTTTGTATAACATTTGATTGATTAAATATTGAAAAATAAAACTTGATAAAATTTTATTTCTTGCGTTTGTGGAATCAACATAATTTGTTAAATTATCTAAAGTGTTATACTTATAATTTTCATTTTTTTTTGGTAATTTGTTTATTAAATGCACAGTTAGTTTGATATATCAGGAAAATGTAAGAGCGATGGGACGTCCGTCGCCTTTTCAAAGCAGATTAGGGCCAGTCTTTCAATATTAACTTAAGTCTGAGATTAAGCTAAACAAAATTTAAGCTACCGTATTATATAAATATAAAATACTGGTCTTAAAAGTTTTTCTTTTGAACACTGGTGTACTGAAAGGTAATTCAAACCCCCCGGACCCCCCAGTTTCAAAACCGGAAGGTTTTCGTGTAGGATTACACTTCTATAATTTATGTTTACCTAAAGCATTGCTTTACAGGATGTTCAAAAAATTGTGTGCGGGGAATTGATTCATCAAATCTACGATATTCCGGCTCAACTGCGTAAAAGATAGTTGCCCATTAGATTTAAGAGGATTTATGAACTATGATAAGGAACTAAAACAGTAGCAATGCAAAGAGCACGGCTAGGTCTTAGTCTATGATAACTTAAAATGTATCATAAAACAATAAAATTAAGTTGAATTTTTTACGTTGGAAAGTTACTGCATTTACTATGTAACTTGTATGTTTTAGAAACTTAAATTAAGAGTGAAATACAAATAAAGAGTATAAAGTGTAGTAAAGCATAAAACAAAACGCTCATTTATTTGCGTTACTTAAGCACATACCGCTTTTATTTCGTACAGAGTAAATAAGCGAATTATATTATTATAATAATACATAAGAGAAATGTACATAAAGAGACGGGCAGAGCTTAGTTGTTAATGCGCCGACTGTTACTGCAGAAGTACCCAATTCATCCCGTGGTTCGAATTTCACGTTAAACAGTAAGTCCCCTATGATGTGTACATACACTTCGCACGTATACCGCAGATATACAAGAGGGCAGGAGAAGACTGGATGAGGAACCCGAAAGAGGAATATGCATAAGCTGCGTCGTTCACGTATGCATTATTAACCAGGGCGAACTTTTCATCTTGCTCTTCAACGGTAATATTTATTTAAGACGGACAAGATAAGCAAATAATTCATTATTTAATATTAATGAAATATATACATTCGGAATACGATAGCAAAGCAAATGAAACGAACCGTCTTTGAAAATGCCTTTATGCCTTGACGTTAGATATAAAGTAAGCTTAGTGTTAAACAAACAATACAAGAATATTAGATTTTGCACATTAAAAAGTTTTGTTTGAAGTTAAATATTTTCGTTCTTATAAAATGTAAACTATGGGCTTAAAGTTATTCCTCCGCCCCACGAACACAAAAATTATATGTATACATCTGTAATAATTAAAATTTTCTAATATTGATTTAGTATTTTTATGGGAATTGAAAATGTTGATAAAATGAAGTATTCAGATTAAAAATGTGTGCTTTTTAAAGCATTGTTGATATAAACTTTTCTCTTTATTATTTTTTTGTTTTTAAATTAAAGCGATAGCATTGATTTACAAAAAAATTGAATTTGCTTTAATATGAGATTATACAATTGGCAGAAATTTTGCAAATCTGTTTCACCAAGGGAGCACCAAATTGATTTCGTGTGTATCAGAATACTAGGTAACTGAAACTGGCACTTCCCTCAGTTTACTGTTCTGATGGCACCGCGGGCGTTAATCAATATGGCCTATCTCATATAAACCCCTTTGTTGCTAATGTGCATGACTGCCAAGCTCATCGGATCTTTTATAAAGGGCTAGTTACAATGTGATTAACCACAGCACCTACATGTAGTGAAAATCGAAGAATCCTCAGGCCAACTACAATTAATCAAATTCAATTGCATTAAATTCATCATTTTTAGTGCCTACCTACTATTTGCTATTCTCTTTATTAATACAATGAACAATGAAATAACAGTACAATGAAAATACATAAATGCTAACGATATTTATTTTTTTATCATGAAAATTCTTGTGATCCACGCTAGACAAAAGCAAAATAATGTTAAGGTTACTTGGCTTAGAGCCAGTTTTACAACTGTCGGATGGATCAACTAGTTATTCAGTATTCACTTAAGATCAATGCCACAATAAAACTTTTAATGCATAATAAGTAAATAAGTAAGATAGTTAGATAGTGAATGGCAGGAATTTCAAGGAAGTATATAAATCGTTAGCGTCGCCGATAAAACATAAAAAACTTGAGCATAACTAAAATTTCAGACAAAATAGGATTTATAATAGCTAATAATAGCTATTAATAGCTATATAATAATAGCAACCGGAAAGAAAAACTTTGCCGAAAAATAATTTTCAATTAACGCTTGATAAATAAATGGCATGTGAACTGGACTAGAAATATGACTGTTTGCTGGTTCTTAAATGTTATCAGAAAATGCTTCTTAATTAACTGAACTGGTCCTTTCTTCAAGTAATAATCAGTTCATCAAAATAAAACTACAACCACCATGTCTTCTGGTACAACCATAATAGGCGGTAGAAATGGTAATACTTTTCTTTTTAAATGTTCCATCATTTTTCACAGTTTAAATTACCTACAGCCTGACTGATATATCAAACTAGAAAATTAAATTAAAGACAACAAATTAAAAAGTAAAAACTAAGAAATTTAAACAAAACAACTTAGAATAAATTAAAGTTGTAAATAATCTACTGTTGAAAACAAATGAAATATTTTAAAACTTTGTGCTTTCTTTTAATTAAAAATTAAAAGGTTAAATAAACAATAACTTTTTTACATTCGGATCTGACTATTGCTTGCTGCGCAACTCATCCCCGCCATCGTTTGTTGTTACCGAAGCCCTTCGCGTTCGGTCACCACTCTTATTTCCCCTTATTGTAATAAATTTTTTCTAAAGAAGTTTCACTTCAACAATTCGGCCATAATCAAAGCAAGCACCAAAGTGAAAATTTCTTGTTGGATGCACAAACTGTTTGTGAGAAGACGACCGATCCAAGCAACAACAGTTTTTGCATCGCTATCTTAAAATCAGGAATCCAGGATCTCCATAATAGAGAGCTGAGAAATCATAATGATCTTTTATTGATTTATATTTATTATTTTTTAAAGTTTCAGCTTTCGTCACTGCCAAACTGGTCATTTGACACAGCATTCCCAAAAGATTTTGAGCTAGGGTATCCAAGCAAAAGTCTTCCTTGCTGCCACGGAACCAAAAAATTGACCTGCAGGAAAACCCGTGATGACTGAACCGATCGACTAATAATAATAAAAGTAACTTAATTTAATAGGTTATGTTTATCTTATATTATAATATACATTATTTAACACAGAATTTCTATAATGGAATTTTTATGATATTAAATAACACACCAGCCTGCAGCTTTACATTAAAATTTTGTTGTCGTTTATTTTCTTTCAGATTTGAATTTATGCAATTCTACAATTGGATATTATAGGAAATAAATTAAAAGTTTCAAGTATAACACAATACCTAGAGTAACTTCGCTAATCCGGATAATTACAATTTCTATGCGAATTCTTTCTTTGTTTAATTTCATTCATATTTTTAAATACACTAAAAATATACAAATATTGCTAAAAGTTACAGCTTTATTTGTGTACTTAAACAGATGAAACAAAATAACAAAAATAAATTAACAATAGCTTTTACATTTAATATTACAGAAAACGTTAAAATAATAAAATTTTAACTGTAAAGAGAAGAATATATATTATGAAGAAAAGTATTATTTAAAAAGCGTGTGAGCCTCATCCACATAAGCTCACGGGGAGATTCGATTTATTTGTATATTTAATTTTTTTTATAATGTCAAATGTAAAAAACTCATCTCCGCTCATATTTTTGTAATAATTGTATTCAAATATCTAAAAAATACAATATGTTAACTTTCTTTATTAAATATTGGAAATTCAATTTGAATTAATAATATCGGCTGCTGAAAGAGATAGCCGAACATAGGAAATTAACATGTAAAAAATTATTTATGCAAATTCCTGCTTCCCTAATTATTTTAGAGAAAAAATGTAAGACACACAAGTAATGCATCATCGTTCGTTGTGTCAAAAGCCCTTCGCGTTCGGTCCCCACTCTTATTTTCCCTTATTTCAATTTATTTATTTAAACAGAATACGTTGCTAAAGAAGTTTCACTTCAAAAACAATGAAAAATCGCATTACTAATGTTTTATTTTTGTATTTTTATCTTGATTTATTAGTTTTTCTGAAAATTTTATTATTTTAACGTTTTGTTTAGATTTATATAGATATTACTTTATTTTTAAGTTTATTTCCATTACGCAGCCTTTACGTACCAGGTCAGGATTACCCAAAATTAAAGTTCAGATCCGAGAATCGCCATCATAAAAATCGAGAGAACAATCCATATCTGTCATTCCCTCCCAAGTCAGTCGTATATAATATGAATAACAGTGGGGCAAGGTTACTTTCTTGCGGAACACCACAAAAAACATTCGATAATCGTAACACATTATCCGCCAACTCTATCACCTGGGTCTGGAAAGGTTGTGCCTTCCAGATAGCACCTCTCCGGTTTAAAAAAAATTAAATAAGGTTCAAATCACCTGACTGCTAAATGGAAGTACGAGCTTCAACGTACGAAGGCTGATCCCATCAGGACGTCTTCCATCCCGGTGGAACCTCTCAGAACAGAGTCGAGGAGGATTCTCACACAACCGTGCAGATATCTGAAGATATCAAGAAGACAAAAGCGATATCCTGCTTGATGCAAAATTTTAAACGAAAATCAGCTACGAATTTAAAAACCGACCCCCTCGCCACAGGTTGCTGAAATACAACATTAAGATTTAGTAAATATCATAATAATTTTAAATTTCGAAAAAATTATAATTTCATCGAGGAAAGAATAAATTTGTAGTCCAATTGTAATATTTAATAACTTTATTGTATTAAATACAATAAAGAAGTTATATTATATGAAATGACGATGTTATCTATTGGTAATATCATACCATTATATTATTTATTAAAGCGCATTTTACTATTTCCTTTTAATTGTTTGAAGGTAAATCACCAAAAAAAAACAAAGGAAAACTTTTATTGCTCAAAAAATGAGCTTCCCCGCTTTCATAATTAAGTTATTAAAAAGATAAATAAAAAAAAGCAAATAATGTTATTTCACTAAAAAAATATAGATGGATAGATAGGTAATATATAATTTTTCAAATAAAGACTATACGAAATATTTTTATTTTAAATTTTACTTTCGAAATTACAATTAAACGTTTGGACAAATAAACATGCGCCACTATGAGATTTATCAATTTTGTGTTCGGTGACATTTTGTTGCTCAGGTTGGTACTATATTCATATATCATAGTGATAGTGTCTATCAAAACGTGCGTTTCAAGTATTGAATTCGTTCTTTAAATTTTCGGAAGTAATTACGTGTGACGTAGTAAATCTTCTTTGGACAATAATTTGTAAGTAAGCAAAATAATATTTTCTAGAATAAAATTTTTTGATAGATATCTTAATTTAACAATTTCAGCATTATGCCACCTCGTAGACCGCAAGGAGCTCCCCAAACGGTCCAAATTCGTCAGGTTCCTGTAAGTGAGGGGGAAAAAGCTTTTGGTGTCGCTCATATTTTCGCCAGTTTCAACGATACCTTCATACATATTACGGATCTTTCCGGACGTGAAACCTACTCACGTGTTACAGGTGGTATGAAGGTTAAAGCCGATAGGGACGAATCCTCGCCATACGCCGCTATGTTGGCTACTCAAGTAAATAATAAGTTTGTATTAGATGGTTTTTCCAATAACCATGTTTTAGGATGCTGTTGAGAGTTGTACACGTTTAGGTATCAACGCTTTACATATTAAAATAAGAGCTACTGGAGGAAACAAAACGAAGAGTCCAGGACCAGGAGGTCAAAGCGCTCTTCGTGCTTTGGCTCGTTCTAATATTGGAATTGGTCGCATTGAAGATGTCACTCCAATTCCAACCGATTCGACGCGTAGAAAGGGTGGTAGACGAGGTCGTAGATTGTAAACTTATGATTTGTAAAATAATTTGTAAGTTGAAGTAAAAAAATAGATCGAGTTTAAATCATTCTTTGTTTTCTTCAATTTGATTTAACCTTCCAGTAATAACGCAATACGATAATATATTGATACAGCTCGTATGCAATTGATTTTATAGTTTTTCAGAAAATATTAACATAAAACTTGCTTTGTAATAAAATTAATGATAGTAAATTGCTTTTCATAAAATTACAGTTTTAACCAAAACATTATTGATATGTATATTACGTACCTATGTATATCATTACATAGTTGTTCCAGTTGTATTTCCTATTTGTACACTACAAATGAACCGTAATTTACAAAATAATTGTTCTTTTGGAGAATTCACATAAAAGGCATATTGCATGCCATATGCATATTGCAATTTAAATTTTAAATGTTTGAAGTAAAAATGTGACATTTATATCCATAAATATTAAAGCAGTAAATGTTTTCTTGGTGAACGCCCATAATATTATTGTCTTGCTTGCTAATAAAAATTAATTTTAGTTTTGCTCCTCATTTTGCGTTTCTTGATTATTAGGTAATGCAAAATGGAATACAAATATAAAGATTTTAACCCAAAACATTTTTAATTAGAAAAACCGAAATTACTAATGGTAAAAACAAAAAATAATTTTCCATTTAGTTTCGAAATTCAATTTATTTTATTCAAATAGCCAATAAACGATATTTTCGCTAAATTTCCATCCCACACTTACTTAGACATTATTACATACCTACGGAATCCACAATCCGTATTAGGTTACTCTCGTGAGGGACGCATTACACGTAGGTATGTAATTATAGCAACTCATAATTGAAATGATAACTATGGTTAGTATGCGTTTAATCCTTCATAAGAGACACATTCCAACAACATGATCCAGCTATGTGGCTTGACAATTTTAAGGTAATTATCTGACACCAAATGCCCAACATCATCAATAATAATAAAGAAAATTCAGTACAAAAGCAGAACATGAAAAACGGCATTTTGTACACATACTATGTTGAATTCCACCTGTTATTTGTCCCTGTAAAATAATGAAAGAGGAAGTTAACTCTATCCATTAGTTTTTCTTACACCAATATCGTTCTGTCTTGCTTTTACGTTTGTAGTATTGAATTTGTCCAATGATGATGTAAAAAATCATTGACTAATGCTTATTCCAAGAGCAAAGATCATGAGGTGTTTATATTACCTATGTAGGTTGAATTCGCTCATGCAAACTACTTTCCCTCAATGGAAAAGAGTTGCACAAGCAATCATTTATAAGAATATTGTAAAAATTATAAACAATATTTCGTTGTTTGATTAAGTTGAGATCATTATTACAAATTGCGTATTTTAGTCTTCAAAAACTCACACTTGGTTTAACATTTCTTATTACCTTACTTAAAATAAATTTAATTAAAATGTTATTACAAATTAAGTTTTTGTGTTTTTTCATGTTTATAATTATAATTAGTGCTCATCCGACTATGTACAAATTAAATGACGATTTAAAACTAGAACCAGGTAGGATTTATTATAACATTCTTACGGACTTCTAAAAGTTGAGAAAAATATATATTAAAATTGCTCGTTTCCATAATTTTTAGATTTAGTTGCAGTTTCTTCGACTGTGATTCCGCTACCTATTTATAAAGTAGGATTTGGAATTGATGTAGCTAAAGGATCAAAAGAAAAGAAAACAACAATTCAAAAACCAGATGGTCCTATAACTTTGATAACAGGTAAATATTCTATGTAGCAAGTAAAACAGAAATTGTAATCAATTTTATCAACCACAACCAAATAAGAAAATCGTACTACCTGCCTAAATATGGTAACCTGCCATACCGTTAACTTGAAAATCAAAGAATTAAAGAAACTCTATATTTTTTCATATTTTTATGTTAACCAAAACTCAAAAATAATTTTTATTTATTATTTTATTGTCGTAATATTTTGAAAACTAATCGTCAGAGAAGATTTATTAAACAAACGTTGTTTGTATTTTGTCTAACTTTTACTTGAAAAACTTTCTCTTAATAGAATCAATTTCAAAATATTTCAAATATAATTTATTTGATTCTTAGGATAAAGCAAATATTTGTGAGTGCGGTGCTCATAGTTTTTGAGAGACAAAAACTATTTCGACTTTGCAACGTTAATATTTTCTATATTTAATGAAAAACAAAAAAACAATTTTAATTATCCTGCTTATAATCCGTGTTTTCAAAATAATTCACCTTTAATCAGCAGCATTAACCTTTGATAGGGAGGATTTAAAAATACAAGTTACAAAGAATAAATTAATATGATTGATGTTTAAGCTGATAAGCTCCCAGACAGCCTGTAGGTAACATGGTGTCTCTTGAGGAACAAGGAAAATGCATTCAGTATAAAATTAAATTTTTTAAATCATCTTGTACAAGTTGCACTTTAACATAGCTCGCATTTTTTAACTGAAGATTTTTCATTACCGAAAATGTTTACTTTGCGCATTAATTCAACTTTTTCGTTTAATATGTCTCAATGAATTAATTGTTTATTAACTATTATATTTTTAATTTTCAGCAAACAGTAAAAAAACTTTACCTATAGAAAAAGTTAAGTCAAAAAGTACATGATGAAATGTTGAAGTTAAATCCAGCATAATACATTTTTTATATTTTTTTAATTTACTTCATGTTATACGTATAGATCATAATAATTATTTTTTGTGATAATATATTTTTTACTTAGATGAAACAGAAACGAATAACGCCAAGTTTACTAATTAGTTATGTTTATAAAAAATTTAATACAATATTTACAAATTTTTGTAATCAAATTAATTATAGAGGGGTATAATACTTTTAAAAAAATTAATGGATGTATGTTTATTTTGTTGTAGATTAATTAATTTTTTTCAATATTATTTGTACGTGTGATAATGTAAAAGTTTGTATTAAAAAAAACCCTATGGGCAAATTGAAAAATTTGCTTTTCCAACTCTGTTGTAATAAGCAATTCAAATATGTAAAACTAACAATATTCGATGTAAATTTCTGTCTCTAAATATTACGGGTTTTGTTATTTAATGTAAAATGGAAATTGTACATACATTTTTAATAAATAATATTATTAAAAGGTCATAGTTTCAATGTAGTTTCCTCAAATACTTAATTGAACTATTACTAAACCTATAAAATCAACTTGGAATAGGATTTTTATTCTCTATTCGATGTAAGTATACATAATTTGTATTTACGGGATGTTCTAGAAATAGGTGCGAAAAGAAACCACAAATCAGTACTATACACACATAATACACTACTGTTCTCCGGAGTTTTGTTAGGAAAACGAGAGACATTGATTAACATTTTACTTGGAATAACTGGTGAGCAAGGACCTACGGCTCTATGAGGATATGATAGCCAAAAAGAAGAAAAATATTTCAATTTAAATTAAGTCACATTTTTTTTTAAATGTTCAGACGTTTAAAAAGTTTATTGAAGGTTTGACTAATTATGATATGTAGGTGCACAACAACAATTTAATGACTTCATATAAATTTTAAGTGTGTACATATAATTTTAATATCTTTTAGTAGAAAATATGTTTAAAATGACTGTGTTTACTGTGTAAACTACAACAGTGATTAATTTTTTTTTGTTTAGTTTGGAATTGTTGTTGATGTGGACAATATTATTTCAACTAATACTGCAATATACACGATAATTCAAATTTAAATGTAAATATGTAAATTGGTTTTACTAGTTACAATTATTATACATATGTATCAACATATTTAATGTATTTAAAAATTTCTGATAACACAATAGCGTGTTCATTATACGTTATATCCATAAATTAAATTTTAACTAAATAATTTACAGCACAGCAAACATTCCTAACAAATCAATATTTTATATTGCAGACTTCTAATTAATACTTTTCAAAGTTTATTTTAAAATGTGTTAATAATTGATAACTCTTTGGTAATAATGTAGTCAGTATAAGTAATAGTTAACAAAATTCAATTTTAAATATTAATTAGATTTTTAATTAAAGCAGTTTAAATAAAAGTTCAAATTCATAAGAGAAATAAAATAACTAAATGTAAAAAACTAATATTTCCAACTTATGAAAGCTGAAATTTTATAATGTCATTCCACTTTCCCTCACTCGTCTGGTGATGATTTTCCAATAAAATGTAAACAGGTTACACTTTGAGTACCCAAATTTGAAGTTTTAAATTATATAGTATCGGAGCTATCAATTTAATTTTGAAGGTGCAAAATCGCTCTTGCACCCTTTTGATCGCACACCCGATATAATATAAAGTTGTTAGACCTATTAAAACAACATTACAGCATATTTGAAAATTATGTAAGTAACCGATTGTAACACTACATTAACGATTATTACTTATTTTTACATTAACGTGTAATGGAGATAAAATATAATTACTACCCGTGACCCGTAACATGGAATGGGATACTACCTTAACATCTTAATTATAATACATGACAAACAATGAAGGTAAGTGCACAATTTTTTGCTCTAATACATAAATACTAATGCAGTTGTATTTTTTATAACGCAGTGAATAATATTGCTCATAAAAATTGTTAAAATTTATTACCCCCTTAAAAGATGTTATTAAATCTTATTATAAATACGATAGAAGGTAGGTTTATAGTTAGCACTAAAAATTCTTTTAGCATTTTATGGATTTATATTTTTATAAGTTCACTAACAGAATATATCCAATGACAAAATTCGTAAAGTAGTGTTGGGTTTACTTAGCATAAAATTTTATAATAAATTTGCACTGTAGTTAATTATTTTGACTCATAAAGATTTTTCTTGCGCTAAGGGAATATTAAAACTACAGGCCACTATTTTTAAATTTGTCAACACTGAAATTAATAATATACGATTTCAAACTAGGTTTTATAAATTAGCAATTCTATCACTTTGGGACCCGGGATGTAATGTGTTTTAATTATTTGATCGATTTTTATAAGCTCTACATCAAAAGATACAACATTTTAAAAGCATTAAATTTTGTGTCTGATAATTTTTGATAAATTTAACGTTTAAATTATAACTTCGACAAGTTTGTATCTAAATTCCGCCATATGAAAAACAAAATTTAATTTTGGTATGTAGTTTTGAACTTGTAACTTATCAAGTCGCAAAGATTATTAACGAAATATAATTACTAGAACTTCATATAATACAAAAAAATTAAAACGGTTTTAAAATTTAAATAAAATCCACAATATAGTATTCAATAACATACATACATACTATTTCCGTTGTTAAATTTTTATACTAGAGCATTTTGTACATATAGTGCGGAAAAGTCAGTTTTTCGCACTGATGCACAAAAAGATATATTTTTTATAAATATTTACATTATTAAATATTCAATACTTATCCTGGGGTATTATCGGCCAGGCGATTTCCTGTACAATAAAGCAATTAAATTATTATATTTTTTAATGTCAATGTTTTGGAGCTTTTAACTTGCAGATTTGTAATTTCTCGAATTTTTATTCAAAATATGCCAGTGAAACTTCCTAGGGAAATTTTGGCACCCATTTCTCTACACCAATAGGAAACTGAACTATATTTTATTCTTAACAAAGCAATTTTTTTATTAGGAGCAAAAATAAATAGGTGTAATTTTAAAATCAAACAAGATCAACATTTGTTATTTACGGTAATTAAAATGAAATATGCAACTAAAAACTGAAACACAATCAAAATACGTATATACATGCGGAAAGCACTTTAAAATGCAAATGACAAGACTCTGTCGTATGACAAAGACCCAATCATAAAGTGCTATTTCTCGCAAAAGCTAAATAATAGCCGGGGGAGATGGAAAAGACTGCTATGCTATTGTACTACTTCTAAGAAAATGTACAGGTTAACTAAACAATAACAACCTATATATACCGTTTTACATTTCAATGATCAAATGCGGCGTGCGCGTGCAAACTGGTATAAGTCGATTTTTGGCAAAATTGAGATAATTGCATAAAAAGGTTATCTATATGATATTGTATATGTGTGTAAAACAATTTTGGTCTAACGGCTTTTTTAACGCCCAAAATCCGTATGTGTAATATGGTACAAGTACATAAATTAAATTAATATTTCGTGCAAAGTGGTATAAGTTGAATTTATACCATGTGACACAGGTATAATTCGCCCAGATCCTTTGTGCAAAAAGGTCTAAAGTATACTTATACCATTTTGCACGTTGAATTTGACATATTTTGTGACTTATACTATTCTGCACATCAATTATTGTAAATAATAATTAAATTACAACTTAATATTATGTTGTAATAAATTAATTTAATTAATTATTTTTAATAAAACATCCTTGGCTTAAAATTTTCCGAATATTGCAAAATTATTTTGTGCAAAATGGTATAAGTCATAATTTTTTATGTGTCAAATGGTATAAGTCGGTCATTTTTTATAAATTGTTATTTTTAGCAAATTTCTAATTATTAAATTAAATAAAGAAAAATTGTAATGAATTCAGCATAAAATTCTCTATTATAATGTGCTAATAAGTTTACCTACTATTTTTTAGCCGATTTACAATATTAGGATAAACAAGTGTAAAAACCTAAAAACAGCGATAACTCAAAATGCCCTTTTTAGACTTATACCAGTTTGCACGCGCACGCCGCAAATATTCAATTTAGAATTATTAAAAATATTCTAAATAATTAAATTCTTATTCAAGAGCCAGTAAAAAAACTTAAGTGCTGCGCATTAAAAAAAGGAGTTTTTCTATCCTGTTGCACAAATAACTATTTTAGGTGTAAGAAAATCTGTACAACAGAATTACACTATTGTATTACGAATTATATTATTTCTATTGGAAGTCAGACAATCAAAAAATAAAATAATTATTCAACAAATAAAACAGCATAAAAGAGTATTATAATTCTTAAGTCTTCGGTTTCATTCTCCGAAACAATCGTATTTTTGGTAATGAATTCATTAGGTTTAATGAATAAAAAATAGAAATTTAGAAAACAATCTAAAATCTAAACACCTTAAGGGTGTGATAAACGCGAGTGGGATACAATAATTATATATTGAGATGTGCAAGAGAGAGACATATAATTATGTTTTCAGTGTTTTACTGCAGTCTTGCAATATCTGGAATAATAATTAAAAACTACACGTGTAGCACCAAACGGTGCTATCAAGTTCAAATACATCTAAGCTGTGTTCGTTTTTCCATTTTGTAATTCCTAAGTAAGAGACAGATAAAAAGTCAAATTTTGCTTAACGCAAATTCAAATACTATATTATGATATTTCTTAGTAGATAGATACTAATTATTTTAGGCTTGCAGATTAATAATTAGTGTTTTGCAGGACAAGCAGGATTATTGCCAAATGAAAGAATATTCCATATATTATGAGATACCGACATAAATTAATAAAAACGAATTTACCTGCTTTATTTATTGTTGTTTTGTATTATATTTACCACCAAACTATAAATATAAAATATTATTTTTTATATTGCATATTTTTGAAATAGAAAATTCATAATGTTAATTTAGTAATTCAATTTTAATTTTAATTTCAATTTCGCAAATTAAAAATTGACTACTTTTATTTAATATTTATGCTAAAACATAAATAAACATGTATGTTTGTTTATATACAACGTAAAAGCATTTATATATGAAGGTAATAATTAAACTAATTTGTAATGTATTATTTAATCAATCTGTTAATTTATAATTATCAGTATATTAATTTAGTATTGATTAATATTTGATCAAATATTTTCAGTTATAGAAAATCCCTAAATTAAAAGGTTCAAATGTAAAACTTGTGGAAGTGTTACAATTTACGAATGTATGATTGAAAAATTATCCTACGTACCCTTGAATTATGAATTTTATTCATAATTGCATCATTCCGAAGAAAACCAGTTACTGAGTTGGTTTAGGACCACCGTAATCTCAACATTTTTTCCAGCAAATTTAAAATTTAAACAATTAAAAATTCAAATCACTTACATTGAATACATTTTCTATGAAAAATTTGAAATTTTAATTTAGTAATTCAATTTTGATATTAATTAAATAATTAAATTCTAAATTTCCGACGGCGAAATGACCGATGGCGAAATGCCCCATTTCGTTCCTGAATTACTTCAGGCGGATTCGTAGAAAGGGGGCGATAACTCAATATGATATCATTTAATCCCATTCTCTACATTTGAAAAATCAACTATTTCATCTAGGGTAAACGCTACAGTTAAGAAAATTTTGCAGGAAATATTATTTTGCCCCTATGATGCACCATTTTGTTCACGAATAGCAACTTTTAGTTTGTTTTATCATTTGGGAGAGTATTTTTTTGTTAACTGTTAAAAAACTGTCAAACTAAATACAGCTACATATAGGACATCTTAATTACTATTATTGGATATCTGTCCAATAACTGTTTAAAACACACAAAAATATACCGGCTATCCAATCAAATTTTAGCGGATTTAAATGATAGTGATTAGACAGTAGACACAAATTTTTCGATAAAAGTGGAATTTAATTCACATAAACATATCATTCACAAGTCTTTCAAGCATCGTGCAATTTTTTTTTAACCATATCAGCATAATAATTATTCTTAATTTAACAATGAACAAACATTTAAATTAAAAATTTAATTAAAATTCACAATAAATTATTAAAAAGCTATTTACGGGAGAGCAACCGAAACATATCCTTTACATAATGAGTAAGCACATATCAGGACAAACCGCGGAAGCCGCTGAAATTACATCTGAACTAACAAAATAATTTTAAGGTAAAATTTGTAAAATTTACAAACAATTTTGCAATAAAAATATTTAAATAAATTTTTTGATATAAGTAATTTAAGTGATTTTGAAAAAAAAAAATTATTATTATTAAATCTAAAAAAAACCTATACCTACTGACTGACCAATTGTTTGATAATAATAAATAAAAATTTTATATCTTGGACTTGCACTGTTTTTAATCTCACAGATTCAATTAATGTACGTCATTTCTAAAAATAATGCAATTATTAAAAGTTTTTTTAAAATTTTCAAATATAAATATATGATTCCAAGTCAAAATACTGAAAACAAAACACCAAAAACAAAAATTCCGAAATCAAAATACCGAAAACAAAAACTTTCAAAGTCAAAATCGCCAAAAACAAAAACACCGAAAGTGTTTTTCCACCAACTCAACTAACTTTAGAGAAGGTTTTAGAGGCTCTGACAAAATTTAAAATGTACACTCAGATGAAGAAGTTTCTCGGTGCGAATATTTTAATCAAAAATTTTTATCTATAACCACGACAAAACACTAAAACACACGCAATGATTTGTAACTTTTGCAACAGAATCTTCTTGAGAAATAACTCGACGTTCGTTGGTTCATTAAATTTTTTTTCAAATTAGTGGGCATATTTTCCGGGTCCTTTCCAAGCTTGGTTGTATCTACTAAGGCTGTATCTACTGCTATTTTTATTTAATTTTTCGAAAATATGCTAAAATAAGCACTAAAAATGCTTAAAAATAAATCTAAGCATAAAAGTATCAAAATAAGCATAAAAAATAGCGCTAAGTGACATATTTTTGTTTCACCTTTATGGACATTTATAACAATTACACTTCTGCTATCCTGCACATAAATATTGATAGCAGAAGTGCAATAGAAAACATATCTACATGAATATAAAAAAATTGTTAAAACAGTATTTTCCGATTAATCCGATATATTAAATATTAAATCAGCAAAAATAACTTCTATTTATTGTATTTTGTTCTAAATAATCCATTTTTAAATTCAATAATAATTAAAAATAAGTCATGTGACCATGAACGCAAACTGATGATTTAACGTCACTGAATACTATAATGCCCGCGTTCTTGATTACTCGTATGTCGTGCTGCTATAATTGATACGTATATATAGGTAATATCAACGTTTTTAAATAATACTTTATTATTATTGATTGTTTTATTAGTTTCGCTCAACGAGTTTTAGAGATTTTAATTTGATTTTTTTCGATAAAATATCGAGAAGTTGCCTATCTATACTAATCTATTATCTATGGAGCAAGCCGTGTGACGTCAGGAATTTGATTTTTAAATATTTTCTAAATTGCTATCTAAACTAAAATAAATAAATTTAATAGTATATATATTTAGATATTTTTGATCTAACTACGCTATAAAAGAAATTTATGCATTTTACTTATTGTTGTTATTAAATGTCCATGAATTAGAAAAAAATAAGTCACTTGGCGCTATTTTTTAATACTTATGTATATGCTTATTTTGATACTTTTATGCTTAGATTTATTTTTAAGCATTTTCAGTGCTTATTTTAGTTCATTTTATATAAATTAGAAACAATTGCAGTAGATACAGTTCCATCAAGCTTAGAAAGAACCCGGAAAATAAGCCAACTAATTTGAAAAAAATTTGATTAAACCAATGAACGTTGAGTTACTTCTCAAGTACATTCTGTTGTAATACATTACATACATTACATATGTTTACATTATTTGTCATAATTGTTCGTGTTATTTATATTTGAGTTTTATTGTCTACAAAAGAAAGTTGTTCCTTTTAGAACAACTCATCATAAATTGACTGCCATTTGCAAAATAATTTATGGATATTAAATATTCTTGCTGAGAAACTTCTTCATCTGAGTGTATATTTTAAATTTCGTCAGCGCCAGCCACGCTTCTAAAGTTGGTGAGGCTGTACATAAATACCTTTTATTTTTACTTTTGATGCTTTTGTTTTCAGTGTTTTTGACTTTCGGTGTTTTTGTTTCTGACGATTTTGACTTTCGGTGTTTTAACTTCGGTGTTTTTGTTTTCTGTGTTTTTGTTTTCTATGCTTTTGTTTTCAGTATTTTGACTTCGCCGTTTTTGTTTTCGGTATTTTGTCTTCAGTGTTTTAACGTGGAATCATAAATTTTTAATGGGAAATTTAGAAAAATTTAAAAGATTTAGAATTTAAGAATTTCATTTTTTAGGAATGATGTACAATAATTACATATTTTAATGTATTACTTTGTATTATTAGTTGTTATTACTTTTTTATTGTATTACTTTTCCAATAAATTTTATTTCAAAAAATTATATTTTCACATTTTTTTATGCTTAAAAGTCCGCACTATAGTAAAAACAAACCAAATCAGTGTATAATATGAATATCTCTTACAGATTTGTTTTAACCGAACACTAGTGTATTGTTGTTATTGTTATCGAAATTGAAATTTAATAAGCTTATTATTTATAATTTTGAAATAATAATAATAATTATTATAGTTGAAAATTGTAAATAAGATTATAACATAAATTATCATTTCTTGATTATTTTTTAAATATAGTGTTTTTTTGCTAATGTTCTATTTGACGCTGATTCAGAAGAGAGCTTTGACTGTTATTGTATTTTAAAGCGCATAAAGTGCAGAAAAATATCTACTGAGTAGTTTTACATTTAAAAAGTTAAATTTAAAATTGTCGAATGGTTTGGAAAATGGTAAGTTTAATATATCGGGTTTAAGTAAACATAATAAATTTAACAAAATATATCAATATTTTAGAAAACCTATAAAAAATGCACTCACACTTTTTTGAACTAGAATGTTAAGTTTTCACAAATAAAATAGACTGGTTTCACCTATCTATACTATGACGTCATCGGACGATAAACTAGAAAATAGAATAGAATGAATCCGTGCATTAAATGTTGTTCAAATTGCAATGGTAAAAGTTGGGGGGGGGGGGCGATATTTTTTTGAATAGGAATTTATTTGTAGGTACTCAAATAGAGTAGAAAGGCTATTAGTAACAAGTAGTACAAGTACTCCTATAGGTTAAGCAGGGGGGGGGGGGGTATTTGCAAATACAGAAACGGTGGTGATATTATTTATTATTATTAAAAATGTTTAATAGAAGAGAGTTGTTAAGGTCTTCTAATAATTCCCATTTTTTACTCTTTTGTTCTACATGTAAAATTTCCTACCCCCACCCCCTTTTTTGAGTTTTGTATCTAGAAATTAATTACATCTTTGCACATTTCAAAAACTTCAGGTTGTGATTTTTAGAATGATAAAAAATTGCTTATTTTATTCTCAGAACAACATTATTAGTAGTTATTCAAAATAGAGGATTATTTTATTGTTCTTACGTTGCTTTGTTGGGGAGGTTTCGCACTTTAGGTTATGTACACAGCATAGATTTTTCTCTTAATTAAACTTTAAAAGTTTAGCCATATTTATTTTTCATAAATTCGATTTTCACACAAAAACATTATAAACGCCCGGATGCATAGACAAGTATTGAGTAATTAATACTTAAGGGTTGAATTATTATTTAAATTCTAATGTACTCCTGAAATTTTTGTACTATTTTTTTAACACCTAAAATGAATAAATTTTGTGCTCGAGATAAAAATCCAATTTAAACTGCGCTTGTAATCTAAACAATAACTAAATAACGCGATCTCTGACTTTTTACTTCTTTTATCTAACACAAATGAATATTAAATGATTAAGTACGTCATATTATCATTTTAATTACCATTGATAACATTTGGCACAACTAAATTGAATTTTAGAAAACTTTTAAGGAGGTAGTGATAAAAGTATTTAAGAACTTGATAATTCAGTACAGCATTCAATCTTGAGTAAGAATCACGCTTCTGAAGTTATTTTTTTATTTTATTAGTGCTTTTTTAAATTGAAAAATGAAAATCTTAGTAAGTACTTTTTTAAGTTTTTTTATATTTGTATACACTGAAATTAAAATTAACGTTTTGACAAAATAAAAGTATCTCTCGTCAGGTGTGAAACAGAGTTCAGCCAATTTTTGATTTGCCCTTTGAGTGCGGTTTTTGCCACAAATAAGAAATGCTCTTTTTTCACAAAATATTTCAGAAATTTTGCTCTCAAAAGAAATCCCAATCATTGTTCTATTGACTAATTCAATAAGTAAATCATAAACTATTGAAAAATTATTTAAAACTGTCATTGAAAATCCCTATTTTTAATTGAAATGTTAAAAGAAGTATCTACTAATTTGTTAAGAAAATTACCAAGTACATAATATTATTTTTAGGTACCGAAAACAATTAAGGTAATTGATCCATCTGAATTACTGAGGCCAGAAGCGGATTTTAATGATAAACCAGTAGGACAATTTAGAGATTATTCTGTTGACGAAAATGATCCAATTAAGGAAAGAGTCAGAAAAACTTACTATGACATGCATACAAATCAAACTGTTGATTTTGTACAAGGTTAGTACCTACTTATTTATTTTTTTCTAAATAATTTGTTTATAAGTGTAGGATTTTTAACAAACCTTTTAATAATGTAAAAGATGGGCTAAAAACAATCGCAAATTAGTTTACCAGTTTCAATTTTCTATTCAGACTTTATCAGCGTACAAAAACAAAACTGTATTTTAATTTTATAAAACAATATTGTTTTTATTGTAAAACCAATATTTACAGAATATTTTGTTTTTTAATAAAAAAAAATTCTAAAAAAATTAAAAAACCCGTTCAAAACGTTTTTCATAGATTTATTCAATCTGATCAGAAAAGTCTAACTTAAATTAATTTTAAATTTAACTTCTGGAAAATAATATAGTTTCCAAGTCTTTATTTAATTTTCTGAATTACTGTTGTAAAAAAACTTATATTATCTACCTTAATTTTAGCGCAAAAGAAAAATTGGCTGAGTTTTTCTCATTTCGAAGCAAATATAAAGGACGCTTTAGAAAAATTAAACGAATTGGTAGATGAAAGTGACCCCGATGTTGATATTCCAAACATTGTTCATGCTTTTCAAGCTGCAGAACAAATTCGGAAAGATTTTCCCGATTTGGATTGGTTCCATTTGACAGGGCTAATTCACGATTTAGGAAAGGTAAGCAGTTATCTGCTTAGCAATGAACTGAAATTGTTTCATTAATTCGTTAACCTCGATTTTAGGTGATGGCTTTTTATGACGAACCACAATGGGCAGTAGTTGGTGATACTTTTGTAGTTGGTTGCAATTGGAGTGACAACATTGTTTACAGAGAAACTTCTTTTGTTGACAATCCTGACGGAAAAGTTCCACTTTACACGTAAGTTATCTCATTTTCCAGTATATACCTACCAACTAATATCAGTTGGATACGAAGGCGACCTGAGGCCACAACGTAAAAAAATTAATTTTAAGTGTCAATTGCTACTTGCAATTGTCAGTTTACACTTCGAAGTCGCAATTGACACTTCGAAGTCGCAATTTATACCTGCGCAATCGTAGTGTCAATTACGACTTCGAAGTGTAAATTTCGACTTCGAAGTGTAAATTGCGACTTCGAAGTGTAAATTGCGACTTCGAAGTGTAAATTGCGACTTCGAAGTGTAAATTGCGACTTCGAAGTGTCAATTGCGACTTCAAAGTGTCAATTGCGACTTTGAAGTGTCAATTGGTGAATTGCGACTTCGAAGTGTAAATTGACAATTGCAAGTCGCAATTGACACTTAAAATTTATTGTTTTACATTGTGGCTTCAGGACGCCTTTGTAGTTGGAAGCAATAAATTTATGAGCAAAATTTTAAAAACAAATATACAAAAGTTTGAAATGATAAGAAACACGTTATATTATTAAATGATAATATGCTGACGACCTATCAGGTTAATTTTATTTAAAAAAAATACATTGAAGGTTAATTATTATTTTTTTATCTAAAAATATTTCTTGCGGTATGTAAATACCGATAAATAAATATGCTGTTTGTCTACCGACTGGCCCAAGAACCGAAAGAATAAATAGTTACGTTTTATTTCAAAATTACGGACGAAAAAAAGGTTCAATTATTATTGATTTAAATTATTTGAGGCGCATTATTATGAGAATATTCAAGAATGCGTAACAGTGAAATTGTTGGCATGGCACATGGCGTAACAAATTATGAAATTGAATTTATCAATCAGAAAAACGATAACTTTTTGTTTGCGAGTGTGTAGTAATCATAATATAAATTGTTTACATTTACTGCATTAAAATTTTTACAAATCAGTTTAGGTCAGCATTTAGGGAAGCATAATAATTTTAATGGAGCAAGGGGGGCATAGAGGGTTCAATTAAAATTTATTGGCGGCGCTCAAATAAAAAATAACCACTCGATTTACATTTTGTTTCGTGGTGGGATATAATTTAGATAATACATGCTTTTGGTCAGATTTTGGTGAAATTTGATCGATTACAAACGGTATGACTGAATGTGACTGAGATTCTTCAGATCGGACAGCCGACAGATTGCAGAGGTTGTATAGAAAACTTTTAAAACTAATTCGATCAATGATAGAGTGTTATCAAAAATTTATAATATTTGGTTATTTTGGCGCACTCTAAATTATTAAATGTCTCAATAAATTTATAATTGAAGTATTTACTTATTTTTTTCTATATTGAAAAAACTCGCTGTTAATTATTAATTACCATAAGTGCTTCTAGCAGTTAATAACAACTGTCTCGATCCTCAACAAAGTTTCCTAAACGTTAATTTATTTTATTAATAATTAATATATTAATATTTTTAGAACAAAGCACGGAATTTATAAACCAAAATGTGGCTTAGATAATGTATTAATGTCATGGGGTCACGATGAATATCTGTATCGTGTATTAAGACACAATAATACGACTTTACCAAACGAAGCACTTTACATGATTCGATATCATAGTTTTTATCCCTGGCATTGTTCTGGAGATTACGATCATTTGGAAAATGAAGAAGACGCAAAGATGAAAAAATGGGTCCAACTATTCAAGTAAGCACTAAAAAATACATAGATTACAAAGATATGTTTAAATTTTAATTATTTTTGCAGTAAATACGATTTGTACACAAAAAGCGAAAATGTTCCCGATATTGAAAAGTTATGGCCATATTATCAAAGTTTAATCGATAAGTACATTCCTGGAATATTAAAATGGTAAACGGATTTCCTAAATTTTGAATGTTATAATAATTGTTATCTATACCTAAAATTATAAACGAATCAATAATAAATACTTAAAATATTATAATTTATGTGTCGAGGTGCTTATATAGGTATTTTAGATTTAAACTTTATAATTGAAAGATTAATACTTACTTTAAAATTAATTAGTGTTTGTTTAGCTGTATTGTATAATATTTCTTGTGCATTTTTAATTAAATTATTTTAGACTGCTTTATAACTTGAACTTATAATTTCAGAATTTTTCTAACATCTTGGTTAGTTGATAATATGTTGATGAACCCTAAAAATATGTAACCCAGCTTTATAAAATTAAATAAAAACTGAATAAACAACAATTATATATCCGTAATATTTTAATTTTTTTTTTCAAGCTTTAAAAAATTTCTATTTGAAAATATAAAGAATTAACATTTCCCGGTATGTATAGCAAAAAACCATGTTGACTTTAAACATAATATAAAATAGATATTGCCGAACCAAATATTTTCAGCATATTTTATTTATTCCTGTATAAATTTTTATATAATATTTCCTGGGAAATCAAGCGTTCATCTGCAAATTTTGATTTTAAATTAATAAAATAAATAACTCAAGAAACATGGTTAATCCTACACAAAAATTAAACAATTAAAATTGGATTAGATAATCAGAGTAGGTGTACAAAAGATTTCGGTAAAATAATACAAAGATTAAATAACAAAACCACTTTAAGACAAAAATTTATATTAAATTTTAAATAAACGGAATTATAGAACTTAATTCTTCCCACCTACCTATATTGAAATATTACCCCCAGGAACTCGCTAAACACTTTTTGCACTTTTTACATTATAATAACAAAAACAGATTTTGATGAAACTTTTCTCTAAAATAAATAATGTATTATGTAGATTCTATGTATAGTTTATAAAGCCAATGAACTCGATCTCGTGGTTTTGTAAATAATTGAATTTTTACAGTTTTCCTCCCATCTATTTAATTAATATAATTAATAATTTAATAATATAAAAAAAATGGAAAAACTAAAGCACACAACTTAACGGTTGGCAAACTGAAGCGTGAAGTCTGCTTTTTACCGACAATTTTTGGCTAAAACCGCCTCTGTTTCCACCCCTTGTTTATGATGCTTTCAATAACTATTTCGCAGTTTGGGTGTTTAATCAAAACCAATCCCAAATATTTTAATTCTTTACCATTGATGGGATCGAAAAAAACTAATGGTATGGTCCTCTAACCTAAATTATACATAATAAAAGAACAGTTTTACAGATGACGGAAAATTGCACAAGGAAAACAAACAAAAAAGTGGACGAATTGGTATGGTGCAGCCAGACTTTACAGCTTTCCAAAAGTTTTGCATATTTTTCTATTTAAATTAATAAAAATAATACAATATTAAGCTTTCTGTTTATTGGATTTACTTCCATTTAAAAACTTGTAATGGTTTTGGTCACTTGATGCATTCCATAATATTGAAACGGACGTATACGTGAACTGCACCGAAGGTCACATATGGATTACACTGACATAATTGCGTATCTAGTGTATGCCCCTGGTGGGGATCAATTTTCTCTTTGTGCGGAGGGCCCTTAAATGATCATGAAGCTAACATATAATCGCGGAAGCGAGAGCGAGGTTAAAATGCCGTCGTCGATGAGGCAAATTTTTATGTAAATAAAAAAGCTTCCTAATCAAAAAGAATGTAACTAAACGGATACCAAACAGGTGCTTTCTAGATCAAAAAAATGAGATGCAATTCTTAACTTAAACCACGTCACCCATTCGTCAAAGATAATTATTACCCATTGGCGTACTGGACACAAAGTAAACCAAGACTGTGTCGTAAGTAAAAAGAAACACCATTTGCAAAAAATTGTTACAACTTTCATATTTAAAATTTAAGATCCTTAAAATTTAAACCTTGAAAGCCAATTATGATGTATAAATTATTAAAATTATATAAAAATATTATGACTTATGAATTATTAATTGAGATTAAAAAACCGCAAATCAAAGTAATCCGCGAATTAAAAATTCGATTAATCAATTTGGGATTTGTTTTTCGGAAAATTTCGAATAAAATGAGCCCGTACCGGCTTATTAGTACATATATCTACTAACTACATTTTGGAAATCTTAGCATCATCCGTTCTTTTCACGTTATGAAGTTTTCAAGCTTCTGAATGAGCTTTAGGTGCGTTGTACTATGGGTTGCCTAAGGCAAGGGCGGATCTAGTCAAAGTTGATGTCTCCCGCTAAAAATGAAAATATAGTTTTCAAATTTTGAACAATTTTATGCGTATTACCTTTTTTAGCATATCACGAGTGGGAAGCGATAGTTATTTTCATCTTCCCGCCCTTTTGTCTAAATTAACCTAAATACGTTAGGTAGATATTATATTATGTTGTAAATGGCAAAGTTCATAAAGGGGGAAAGTAATCAAGTATTTTACCTAAAAAAAATAAAAATAATTACAAAATAATATACAAAGGAAAATCTAGGAGTCCCGCAGGTTTAATATTTTAGTTCATTGCAAATTTCTCAAAAATTCATTATCTAATTGCTGTCGGATGAATATCATGTCGAGGTAAATTCAGAGCAAAACATTTATTTCAATATTTTCTGCAGATAAACTGACGGTTGATTGAGTAACTGCGTGTTATAAAATTAAAATATAGGGTCGGAAATACGATTTTTCAGGAGAAGCGTTATAAAACGTCTAACGTCAGTGCATAGGGAATTCAATGCATTTCACGAACTAAAATAATTTTTTCCAGGTTTCAAAACGAGTCAACTATAAATAAACGGCAGAACTCTTCTATATATCACTTTTAGAGTTTTATTTCACAAGAATTAGGAGGAGGATATTTTTATAAAAATATCAATTGATAAAAATTTTTGATAACATTTACCCTTTTCGTGCACACGAAAATGATTTCTATACTTCTTTTTACAATTCAAAAACCCCGCTATCACAATAATTATATGCCTTCTATCCTTCGAAAAATTTAGCAGCCGTTTTGAAGGTTTTACATATCCATTTTTAAGGTGAATTAATCCTCTTTTACTTTACATTTCTAGTCTGTCGCAACTTACTATCCCACTTTGAATAACTCATTTATACCACAGACAAATGAAGTTATACCCAGTATAAACACTTCAGTAAGTGTTGCCGTCAATAATGTGCCAAGTATACCCACTCTCCCCTACATTAAATATTTTTGGATGAACTAAAACAAAACAGTTCAAACTAAATGTTAATTGAATTCTACAAAAAATATTTTAATTATAAAAAATTAAAGCTGTTAAATTAATGTTCATATTCTTTGAATTGATCTAAATAACAGTTGTATTAAGTTCAATACTTTGATTATTGTGTAAAACAAACCATTGACGATAGTGTAATCTTCGTGCTAAAATGATAATGATTTATTATTACGTAAACACTGTAATTAAATATCAAGTTTATTGAAATAGGAAAAACAATAATTCATTAAAACTTATGCTAAATATTATAAAATACAAAATTGTAACTACTGTTATAAAACCATCTTCGTTTGCATAAATCCATCAGTATAAACAGCCCATTTTAGTCTTTATAGTATTATTTATTGAGAATATTAAGCATTGATGTCATAAGCTTGATCAGCAGCTCTATTTTCTACAACATCTTCAGTCAAATTCCTATATCGTAAATTGGATATCGCCGCTCGTATTTTTAAAAAGCAAGAAGTAAATGTGATTCCATTATAAACACACATTCCTGCTAACAACGATATAAATCCAATCAACTAGAAAACAATATTTTTAATTTAATTTTAGTATTATAATATAAAGCAATATTTACTTGTAACCAATGAAATTGTTGTCCCATAAAAAGTAAGCTAACTGACCAGATAACAATAGTCCTTACGCTGTCTAAAACCATTCGAGTTGTAGCCGATATTTCTTTAGTGACACTAATGCCAGCAAAATTAAAGAAAGCAATCGATACAATAGTTCCTATTAAAATAATAAAATTATAACTGATCAAACTTGTTATAGCAATTCAAACCTAAAATGGCAAATACTAATTGAGCGCTGCTTCCAATTTGAACAATGGCATCAAAAGCATCTTCCAAGACGCCTCTAGGATTGTTACTAAATGGTGGTCCAATCTTAATGTAATAAAATGGAATTTGGAGACTACCCAATACCAGGAAACCAAAAATACCTAAAACATTTAAAAATAGGGGAATCCCTAAACTTTTAAAACAATTTACAAACCTTCCCATCCTACGGCTTGCAATGGGGGTATGTCCAATCCAGAAACAAACTTTTCTTCCACAACCATTTGAGTAGCGGTAATAATTTGAGCTAAAATAATCAATAAGTCACCCGTGATAATATCATTTCGTCCGTGATTGTCAGAATTGGTGTCTTTTGTAATAAAATCAGCTGCACCGACAACAGCAAGTCCAATTATAATTAAAGCAATACCAGACCATTCACGCCTTTTTAAGACTCGATCCAAAAAACCTACACTCAATAAACCAACAAATATTATCACAGCACCTACAAAGCAAAACACAATCAGTTGAAAACATAAACTGTTGTTCACAACAAAAAGCTACCTCTAAACATCTGAAAACTTGATGCATATGTTAAATTAAGGCCGATGTACATCAGAGACGTAGCAGTCATGTCACACATTGCAGGAATAAATAATTTAAAAGGGCTAAAATTGCGATTTCCTTTAGTCAACTCGTTGACGTCTTCAGAACCGTCCTTTCAAATTACACAAATATAACAATTAATTTTTAAAAAAATGACAAACAGCTTACATTTCGTCTACTGTACACTGCATAAAGAATCTTAAACATAACGAAACATAAGCTTTCCCCCAAAAACATACAAGTTGCTTGAAAGAACGGATGATCAAATTTTCTGACCTCTCCGTCCCGACTCGTCGCATTCAAACCATCAGCCCATCTAATACAAATATAAAAAACTTTGTTATTGGTACATCATATTGAATTGGACAACTTACTTTGTACTTAAAGTATTTATACTGCCAGTTATTACCATAACAACAGCCAAAATGAGTTGATATCCAGTCCAAGCCATAATTATTTTTTGTCTATATTGCTAAATTAATATTATTGTCGAAATGAACTTTAACTACTAAACTAAACACAATAAAATGAGTCACGATCACACGAACATGAAATAGGAGTATAAGAAATTGCGAACCATTGCGAACTGTCAGCACAATCTGCCAGTGATCAAAATTTCAGATAAATTATAAGGGAGAATCTACGTTACAATACAACAGGCAAAAAATATCTGAAAGATAAAATGAATTAGTGAATTATATTCAATTAGTTCACTTGAGTTGACAAATGGCCATTTATAAATAAATAATAATTTGGTTAGGAAATAATATTATAGTAAACCCGGGAAATTTAAATTTTGTTTGAGGCATTCCATGCCAGTTCCTGGAGGATCTTATCATCGTATTATTTTTATTTTCCACATTATAGCCGCTTGTAGCAACAAAGTTCAAATGAATACAACTAATTTTCGTTCAACGAATTTTTAGGAACAAATTAATAGTGTAAAATTTGATAAATAAGTCTTCTAAACTTCAGTCACCGTCAACCACCAACCAAAAATTCAACCAATGGCAGGCCCAGTATTTCAGTTGCAGGTTAAACCAAAAATTTAGGATAACCAATGAATTACGTTGAAAAGCTGTTTTTTGCGCAATAATGTAATATAATTACGTTTAGGTTAATCTAAATTTTTTGGTTTAATCTGTAACTGAAATAAAAAGAAATAATTTTAAAACCTTGAGATACCACTTGAGAACCCCTAATTGACCTTAGGCCTTAACTTTGACCAAATTTTCAATAAGAGCGCGGTGTGGCAAATAATCTGGCGGGAAGTGGGAGCACGACAGGTGGGTAATTGTACTTTAATGTTATTGGTCAGCAGGACTGGTCCGGTCCTGAACCGTGGCCGACTAAATAGCGCCCTCTCAGCAATGTGACCACCAGTTCTTCAGTCTTTTTTTTTGCACATGGGTGTCAAATCGTTTAGTTACGCCACTGACCATCAGTAAAAATTTATTATTATTTATAATAAATATACTTTATAAATCAATAATGCAAGAGCTTTATACAATTTTAGACTAGGATACCCCTTTAATTTATAATTTCGATAATTTTGACTTACCCTGTACAGAACAAAAAAAATTAATTTTTTAAAATCTGATTTTTGTAAATAGTTTTTATTAATAAAAAGCACAATATTGTGAAATACTACTTCTCCTGCTTCGTATATAAATAAACGTTCCTTGTGAAGATTTTTTTTTTTAGGTTTATGTCATTCACGAATACCAACCACAATTTTATCACACAGCGAGTGGTAAAGCTCCATAGTTATAAAGTGGCAGTGAATGGGATTTAAGTTAAAATAAAACTTATCGAGTAAAAAATAATTTAATTTTTAATAGATTACTAAACAAATTTACTTTATAATTCTACATAAACGTTGTACAATAACTGCAGAATGATTATTGAAGATGCGGATGCTTTTAAAACTTGGCTCACAGTTGTACTCAAACCAATGTAAGACAAACAATATTTTTGACGAATTTTCTAATTTAACTTTCAATTCATGTCATATTTTCATAAATATTCATCTAAATTTATTATATTTGTTTATTTTATTATCGAGAAACTAGTTATAAATAGGTTATAGTTTTAATTGTAGTTCAACATAACCTCACTTTTTGAACAACCCAATTTTTATGATTTTTAGTTGTGAAGCGGATCCGGGAGCATTAGCTAAATATGTATTTGCGCTGGTAAAAAAGGATAAAACGCCAGATGTTCTAAGGCAGAGTATGATCAGTCAACTTGAGGTGTTTTTGCAAAATGGTACGTACTCATTGAACTACACGGGTTTGGTTTTACTAATTTCCACAAATTTGTTTTAGAAACCGAGCCTTTTGTGAACCTTTTATTTCAAACTTTAGAAAGTAGGGATTATTTAACACCAGTGATTCCAAGTACAAATCCACCTAATCCAAATGTAAATACGATCTCAGTTTCTCCACCCAAGGTAGTTAAAGAATTGAAAAAAGAAATTATTCCTATTAGTGAATTGCCAAATCTAACTGAAACCGCAAATGGAAACTTTAATGGAAAGAAAGATCCGGTTGTAGATACAATAAAAAAAGATCGCGAAGTTCGTAAAAGCGATTCAGTAAGTGTTTTTATTTATTAGATACCATTTACATTTTTACATCAATTTCACATTAGAAAGCTATATTACAGTAGATTTTGTGCACCTTTCTTAAATCTTTGCAAATCGCTCTAAATTAGATAGACAACATCACACCTCTTTCAGCGACCTAATGTCATTATTTAGATTAAGAAGATTAAGATTAAGCTAAAATAGCTCTGAAATGCGATTTTCTGAATAAACTCTTCTTTTAGCCGATGTGCCATAAATTCAATGTAGTTTATCGCACTTTGAAAAATAAATATAACGGCAACTGTTCAGTCATTCATATTAATTCAAAAAAAAATTTAAATAAGGCAGCGCTTTAACTAGCTTACGGTTAGCAAGTCTTACAACAAATGCTTTGTTTTTCATATCAGCCAACTTTTTACTGGACTTACTAGTTTTGAAATTCTTTAATTAATTTTTTTTAAATTCTAATTGTATCTTAAAAAATTTTATTCTACTTTTTTTTGATTTATTTCAAAACGCAAATTAGTTACATTTTAAAAGTAGGTAGTAGTATTTCATTATTATTATTAGGATTATTCATTGGAATGGTACCTATATCATTCTAGTAAACGAATCTCAATTGTTTTTTGAATTGGAAAATATGTTTGTCCGGATTCTTGTGGATCATTATTATTGCTAACGGGTTGTGATGTTTAGCCCACCGCACTGAAGCTTAAACTTATTGTGCCCCTCGTTCCGTGTTTTACTCCATCAGCCGCTTACGAGTAGGCAGCCTAGGGGTACTTGCCCTATCTCCTCTACTTCCAGGTATGGAAGTTCAAGATGACGCATTTTTATTCCCGACAGTGCTGGGCATTCTCATAAAAAGTGGTTAGGAGTTCATCCCCTCCACCACACATCCTACATTTAGGATCTTCAGTTATCCCCATAATGTTGAGGTGTCTGGACAGCAGTGTCCTGTAAAAAGTCCTACTATCCTGCTTAGCCGGATTATCTCTTTGCTTTTGGCCTTGCTTGAAGTGCATAAAATGAAATTTATAAAAAAAATCAAGCTGTAAAATGAGTTTTGATTGCTTCTATAAGAATGGTAGTCGCAATTGCCTTAAGTAGCTTTAAAGTTTTTGTAAAAAACGAACAAATTTAAAAGAATTCGTGTTTATAAAAATAGGATTGTCATGCACGGAAAGATCATAACAACGAGCCAGTAGAGGGCGGTCATACGGGTGCTCTCCTGGCTAGCACTATGAGGCTGACTCGGCCTTTGATGCATATGTTAATCAATCATCTCCAAATCTTGATTCACCTTTGTAATAATCATCTTATTTAGTCAATTCAACTACAGTCTTTATATCGTTGACATAAATTGGTAAATTGACTATAAAATAAGACCGTAATTTTAGATTGGATCAATATTAATCAGTTATATTATTTCATATCTTATTAGTAGTTTTGTTTTAGATTAAATTACTACATATCGCATGATCCGCCTAATCGTCTAATATGTTCTGTTTAATTTTGTTCTCATTATATTGGTAAAGTTTTGTCATCCAATCTTCATATATATGTTTGCATTCAATTCTTTGTGATAATCACTTGTTTTCCTTTATTCAAAGTACTGTTATATGTACAAAAATACTATTTTTTTCTCTGTAAAATATTAGGAAAAATTTATGACCTGTTTTGGCTGAAGTATGTTGTGCAAAATAAAATGAGCAAGTTATTAATGAGTATGAATATTTGGAATAATATTATTGTTAAATGTTTATTGAGACGCTGTAAATCCTAATTTCAAATAAAATGATACTCTATTTTATTTCTTTGGAAGAAAGATAAATAAATATCTAGTTTCTAGGTACTATTATCGAAAAAACTAGGTATTTTATAAAATACCTTAATGTATCCCTAACGTATGTTACATCTGCTCAAAATTTTTTTAAGTTAACTATAAAGTCGTTTTTAAGATGATAATGTTCTGAACTCTGTTGCAATCCACTAATTTAGCGCCAACTCTAATTTGAAGATGTTACGAAATTTTTTGATGACATTATTGCATGTTAATAATAATACACACTCGATATTCTTTGATTGCTAGTAGTACACAGTTTTGTTTGTTCTTTGTATATTTACTTTCTTATAGTTTTAATAAATTACACTTTTGGTTTATTTTGAATTTTTGATATTTTAAGGAAAAGGACGATAAGGCTAGGAAACGTTCGCGTCACAGATCCTCATCGAGAAATCATTCTCGTTCGCGTTCCTGGGACAGAAATAGGAGATCCAGGTCTAGAGAAAAGTCTCGCGATCGTGAACTTCACAGGGAGAAACGCGAAAGAGCGAGGCCTTATCGAAATAAATCACCACCACGAAGATACGAACGCAGAAGGTCACGTAGCATTTCTCCCAATTATGTTAGATCAAGGTCACGAAGTCCTAGACACAATTACAGAGGCCGATACCGCAACAGATCTCCTCCTAGGTCTACCAGTCGAAGTAGATCTCGTTCTTTGGACAGAAAGAAAGACGTGGGTAAAACTGAAAAAGAAATCAAAGACAATCGTTCGGGGGCTGTAACACCAACTCAAGATTCGAATCACGGTGATATGGATTTGAGATTAACAAATACTACTCAAAGTATACAATCCGTTGTGGTACATCACAATGCCGTTGTAACTAGGTCGCCGAAGAAGAGGTGTCGGGATTATGATGAAAAAGGTTTCTGTATGAGAGGTGAGATGTGTCCATATGATCATGGAGAGGATCCCGTGGTTTTGAAAGACACAGCTCTTACTCGAGTGCTTACTTATGGACCAAATGGAGCTCCTTTGACCGAAGCTCCTCCGCCAATGATTCCACCACCTATCCTTGGAGCACCAGGGCACCCTGTGATGCATCACATGCCTCCAAGACCTCTTTTACCTGAATACAATCCACAGGTACTTAATAAGAAATCCAGTGTGTTTATAAATAAAGAAAAAGGGGTAAAATTTTTATTAAATTACAGTTTGTAATTAAATTACAGTTCGATAATCTGAAACCACACATTCAAATTCTTGAAAATTGTAAACTTGGTTGGCGGCAGCAAAATAATTAGAAAATTAATTTTAAATATATTTCGAATTTATAAGAAAACACTGTTTTTGTTGAATTATAATTATAGGTGATGGCGGTACAAAAAATTTGAGCAAAGTATTTATGATTTTAAAGTATTCATTGGGTCAATACAAAGGCGCAAATGAGTTTCTCCTCTTATCCGATCTGTACCCATTTTCACAATATTGTGAAAAGGTGCTGAAAAGCGGGTTTTTGCTTATATCTTATTATTTTGTAGCTTTTCGATCAAAATAGTTAGTATAAAAATTAAAGTTTACAAAATTTCGTACAAGAAACTCTTTTTTCGTATTTTTCGAGAAACCAATATTATCTGAGCAATGACCCTTCAAAGTTGGACATTTCTTGACAGTTGTAACATTTTTTAAATTTTAATAATAATACTTCGGGACACTGTTGACAGGGACAATTTTAACAAATAGAAAATTATACTATTTGATTTGATCGAAAAGTTATAAAATAATAAATTATTAGCAAAAAACAGATTGTCGGCACTTTGACGCAATTGTAGAGAGATTTTAACAAATCAGTAGGGGGGAAACTCATTTGTATCTTGGTAGGACCTAATAAAGGGTTTAAAATCATAAACGCTTTAAAATCATAAACGCTTTGTTAGGAAGTACAAATTTAACACTTTTGATTCAGATTATCAGAACTACGGTGTACAAAATAGGCATATTTTTGTTGTTTTTACAGACTACCTCGGTTATTATTGGTTTAAGAAAATATCAATAAACATGCCCAGAATTAATTGTTTTTAATATCAGTGGGTGGGCTAAGAAATCAGATTTACGATACAAATATTTGTTATCAAGTTGTGCGCCTGATTGGTAATTTATTTGTGATTGGGAGATGGAAAAGTATTTTAAAAATGTAAGGTCGCATATTATGGAAATGTAGATTTTTTTAGAAAGTACCAGCTAATTTATTTGGATAATTGCTTTTGCTTTTCTAACGTTTATGTGGCTCTGTAGGCTAGGAGGAGGAGGGGTAAAATTACGTACCATAATTTATGGATCATTCCTATACTTATAAGGATTCCCTGAAAATTTGCTTCAGTTCTAACATGTTTTTATTATTTTACTACTAATTGCAGCAACTTCATTTCATATTATAATTTGGTAATATTTTCTACTGCACCTTTTTGTTGATTCTCTTTTATTTATCAGTTGATTTTAAATTTTTTCGTTTTATTTTGTTTGTCTTGAAGCAATGAGAATTTTAGCATATATTTCGTAAAACAGGAAAAGTTGCAAAATTTGTTGAGATGTATCAAAACCTTGTTGGTTTGAAGCGAACATTTAAATTTATAGGCTAAAATTGTCTGCATATCTATCCCTAATCATTCATTCTTCATTCAGCCATCTTCCTACTGCTGGACATAGCTTCTTTCAACATGATTTTTTAGTTGTTATATTTGACTATGCTGGTTGGTGCAAGTTGATTGGATACCCCTAGTTATTATTGCAATGGAGACCTGGGGCCCTTTTCTCGAACTTACACGACTTGATTTGCATACGAAAATATGTCACTTTCGCATGAAAATGAAGTATGCGCACTCTCTGATTGGTCAAAATATAATGATTTGCATGTGAATCAAGTCGTGTGAGCTCCAAAATAGGGCACCTGGTAGTTTGCTTAAAAGTGTAATTTTTTTTAAACAACTAAAAATTGTAAATCAATATTTTTCTATGCAACCAATATTTTAAAAATAAAAATATTGAAGTATCGCAAAAATAAATGATGCTATCTAATTCCGTTAGGAATTAAGATGTCTTTTGGGGCATAAAAAATCGTATTTAAAATGACTCATCAAAGCAGTATTTTTACACCACCATTTCCAGATTGGTAATATTTCCAGATAATATTGTTCGTCTATTTTTGCCAAACTAACCCCAACCCAACGTGAGACTCTTCGCACTTGTCTAAAGGCTCGTGCTTAAATCTGTCTACTTATTCTGTAATAATCGGTTCTTCTATTTCGTTCATTGCATAAACTATTTATTTGAATTTTTATTCGGCATCTAATTTGTCATAAAGAGTTACATAAACTTGTCTAAAATTATTAATTTAATAAAAATGGCACACAACTAGATAATGAAAATTAATCGGACAAGTCTAAAACTACAGTGAAATTTGACTGTTCTGTACTAAATTTTTATTAAAAAAAAAATTTGTTACAATTTATGTTATTGTAATGCTCATTCATTTTAGGCTCCTCAGATGTGGCACAGAACAGGTTTTAGAGGACCCAGGGCCATGTTAGGACCCCGAATGCCCCAAATAGGCTCATTTATGTCTCAATCTAATCTGCAGCAAAGAGAGTTAATATCCGTTCCGGTATTGGACAATCAACAACCAGAGAAATTCTCAAATTCGTTTGTTCGTCAACAATACATGCCACCAGATGGAGATCATCACCAAGATGGTGTATTTAAGAAGAAGGCTTTTGATTATAATCGTTTAGGACCTCGTTCCAAAAATCCTTCAAATTGTTCACTTGAACTTAAGAAAGTGCCGCCTGGTTTAAATAATATTACGCATTTAAATGAGCACTTTGCAAAATTTGGCAAGATAGTTAATATTCAAGTTTGTTTCGATGGTGATCCTGAAGCTGCCATTATTACATTTTCTAGTCACGCAGAAGCCAACGCGGCTTATAGAAGTACAGAAGCCGTATTAAACAATCGATTCATCAAAGTATTCTGGCATTCCAACAATACAGATGGTGAGTATATTTTTTATTTTTAACTACAAACTTGCCCTTTTTTTCACTTCTTTTGAAATTTTTGTTTATTCGGGGTTGCCATGAATTTAAAAGCAATAATGGTCTCAAGCTACAAATTCAATTTTCTTAAGAAAAAGAGATGCATATTAAGAGGTTACGATATACCTTTATAAAGTACCTACTTAATGTGCTGCACATGTCTACTTTTTAATTTTTTTCTTTATAAACTTACTTTTCGTTAATATGAAAAATTATGTATTATGTTTTTATGACTATTGTTATTTTTATGTTATTATGACTTTAACAGATTATTTTGTCTCTTTGATTATTTATTAAGTACCTATTAGTACTTCGTCAAGTAATTTATTTTCTTTCTTTCTTTAAAAATAAAATTTATTGAGTACCGTGGTTAGCTATTTTACTTTTCTTTTGATCAATCTAATCTGTGGCAACCCCTATATTCGGTTTTGAGTTTTCTTTTTTAATTTTTTAAATCTCAATTTAAGAATTACTTTTTATTTCCAATCTATTCAATGTTAAAGTAATTCTAAAATTTCAAAGGAAAACAAGAAAATATACCACCTCGTTCCGTAAAGGATCGCCTAGGGCATTTTAACATAGTCCCTCCAAATTCTAATAAAGTCCTCAATTTAGTGACACCAAAATTGGAATCGGCAGAGGAAGGCCTTGGTGAAAATATGGAAAAATTGCATAAAAACAGTTTTGTAAAGAATAATGTGATAATTAATAAGGAAGACAGTAAATTGCAAACTGTTGCTGCAATTAAAAAGGGTCAAGAGTTGCTTGCCGCAAAAGAAAAGTTGAAAAAGAACCATGATGAAAAACGAAAAGAAACGCTAAAATTGAGCATGGATTTGAGAAAACGACAGTGTGATTTGTTAGATAAGCAATTAATCCAACAAAAGTTATTGATCGAGAAACTTAAAAACAGTAAGTTTTTTAAAAGCCAAATAACTTAATTTATTTTTAATGATTTAATTATTTTCAGCACCTCCTGGTCCACAAAGAGATGTTTTAATGGAAACTATTAAGAAATCACAAGAAGCAACAGAGGGCATACGCAAAGACCTTGCCCAGTCGACGCAAATATCAAAACCTACTGGGGCTAAACCCAAAAGTAAAGAGGAAGTTCAGAAAGAAGTTTTGGATGCAGAACTTGATCTTATTACTAAGCAGCAGGAAGGTATTGATACGTCGGAACTCCAAAGGAGATTATTGGAACTTAAGTCGAAGATTGGCAATGGGGTGCGTAAGATTTCTACTAGGGGCAGTAGAAGATACAATCCCATTGGCAGGCACTTACTTTCGAAAAACAATCTCATTGGTGGCAACAATGGTGAGAAAAATTAAAAAATAAAATAAAAATTTGTATAATTTCTGTGTTTTTTAGGTTCTAGAATGGCTTTAAAAACTAGCAATATTGCACCATCTGGATTTCAAAAACATGCCGTTGATCACAGGCCAACACGGATTTTAGTGTCTGGTTATGAAGCGGATGAGCAAGAAAATGTATTGGCACAATTTTCTGTAAGTTTCTTGTTTTTATCCAGATTTTCGTAATATAACACTTTTAATTTGCAGCAATATGGCGAAATTGTTGACTATGTTACCGATCCAGCAACACCTAGCATAGTGTTCAACTATAAAACAAGAAAACAAGCTGAAGTTGGTTTACTGAAAGGAAAAAACTTCCAGGTATTTTTAAACGCTTTTCACACTAATAATTTTTTTAATACAAAATTTATTTTGTTCTTACTTCTTATAATAATTAGGGGCCGGATTTTAATGTAAAAATATTAATTAACATACGGAGCGGAAATTCTGGATTTGAATCATGGACTTCACAGAATTTCTTAGCTCACTCTTCTGGTCTGCATCGACATGTTGTGGGTATAAGAATTGGTTTATATTTACATAAGTCTGGCCAATTAATATTATGTCAAATTAAAAAAAAACTCAATTTTTATTATTTTGTGGAAGAATTACATTACTTACGTAATTCTGATTTGTAAGATCAAAGTGTTATGTGATGATTAAACTGTTGCTGATGATTAATAAATAGCAATCTTTAAGCCTTGTGTAGTTGACCTTGAGTTGATGATTGCCACCAAGAAAAGGAGGAAGGCTTTTGTGAAAGAATCATGATTTATTATCAATTAGGATGCATTGCTTGATTACGTAGGTCAGCCCTCTACCTTAGCTTTATGTCAAGCTTTGGTTATGTATGTATTGCGAAGGATGTATTTCTCTATGATAGATTATGCTATCAAAGTAATTTTTCTTATTTATATAAACTAGAGCTGAACGCTTATGAAATAATTGAAATTTTATTACATCTGCCCAGCTTGCTAATTTTAAAATTTTTATTTAATTTAAATACATTTTAGGATCGAACGTTATCGGTTACTTGGTGTACAAATCCACAGATGAATAATCCATTGAGTGGAAGAACTTCGACGCGAACTGTGTTACTTAGCGAATCAGATGAAGATCATTTGATTGATCAAAGTTTATTGGAGGCAGATGCAGGATTAGAAGTAATAATGTGCTCTTTTTTCTAGTATTCTTATTATAATTTTTTCTATTATTTAGATTACCAACACTTTATCGGAAGATGTTTTGCTACAAGACGATGAAGAAGATGACGAGGATAACGAAGGTCGTTCTTGGAGGCGATAGCTTTTAAAACTTTTTTGAGAAAGGGGGGTTTTCTCAATTTTTCACTTTTGTAAATTTATCTTCATAACGAAAGTAACTAAATTTATACAGATACAAATTTTATAATTAGAATTTTGTTTATTTATTAAAAAAATCATGTTAGGTTTTGTTTTGACACAATTTATTTTTGATTTATTGATGATATTTTGATTTTCATCAATTTATAATTTCAATTTGGTTGATAGTTCTCATTGAACGATAAATTTAAATGCATTATCAGGCAAACTTTGATTGTATAATTTTGTTGGGGTAATTTTTTATTTACAAGATCGCCAATTTTTTATTTTTATGACTCAGTTTTATCGCTTTATTACCGTTTATTATTTTTTTGTAGTGGTTGTAGTACGTTGTTTTTATTAGTTTCTATATTTTGTAAATCAAATATTTGCTGTATCTAATTAAAAAAGCAAATATTTGATACTTGTAAAGTTTAATGTTACAATTTAATGTATAAATAGAATTAAATGAAAGTGCCCTAAAAGATCAACTAAGAAAAGATGATTGAAAAAAGATGAACACATTGATGGTATAATAATAAAAAAATATATAAAAATAATGACACATTTCTTATTAACTGAAAAAATTAAAAAATGTATTTTACGATGTAATTAATTCTAAGTAGTTGTAAAAAATATAAAGGGCACCAAAAAAAAAAAAAAAGATCACGAATAGAGTTTCTATTATAAACAAAACTGCCAAGTTTCGTAAATATGAAGATTTCCAATTTGGAGGATGGCCAACCTCGTGACAGATGGCTGCTACAAGTATTCAATTGGAATGGTGGAACAAGGAGTGACCAGATTAGGATTCATGAAAAATTGTAAGCAGTGATTTTATTTATTTTTATTGCATTTTCTACCTTCCCTGTTAAAATTTACATGTGAGAGAAAATGAATGAACATAAATTGGATGTTTATGCCAACATTGGGTGTCTCGCAGGGTTTTAATTTTGGACCATTGCTTTTTACCTTTGTTTCAAATAAAACGTGTCCAAATCAATAGGAAGCTCATGGGGTTTAATATATTATGGTTATGATTTCAAAATTTATAAAATCGTCAATACTCCTAAGGATTTCATTGATTTCCAAAATAATTTGAATTCAACAGTCAAGTGGTTGCAAAAACATGACTTGCGGTTCAACCAAGATAAATATATAGTTATGACAATTAGGTACTCCATTCAGTATTAGCTGTACGAAGCAATCAATACATTATTAATTAAGTCAATGAAGCATACAAAATACTTGTGTCATGTGCAGTATTGCGACAGTCGCGAATATGCAACTCAAATATGGAATCCCCAATATGAGACTAGTACTCTAAATTTGGAACGGATTTACAGATAATATTACCGTGAGGAGATATTGACGATAGCAAGCTTCTCAATGCAATAACCTATTCACAAACGTGAATTCTAGATACAGCGGATAATTTTACTCGAAATGGTAAGAACATGGACTTTGTAAACATGAGTAGAAATATGCTTCTAAACTTAAAAGAAATAAGTTATGTAATTTTAAATAAATATAGATTTATGTATTTAAAAAGATGATTTGATTATTATAAAAACAAAAGTATACTAGTGTTATCTTTTCAAAGGCACTATAACATTACATTGCTTTTAGACGATTATGGTACAGCAGTAAAAAATAAAAAGCCGAGTTTACTTCCGATGTTCAAAATGAAACTGACGATGAGCCAAAAAAGAGAAAATGTTTTCCGCCAAAGCGATAGCTTGATTTCGATAGTAGAAGTGTTGACGACGACATCCATTTACTTACTAGTGCCTTACCAAGAGCTAAGATTAACATTTAAAAATTTATCCAATCGAAAAGATTCTTCTAATAGTTCCATTGGTAAGTTTGAGAAACAACAAGTAAACTTAAAATTGTAAACGATATTTGTAATTTATAGAATCCTCCATACTTTTGCATTCTACTCCCAAGAGCCAATATACCACAGATAATATAATCCGCACGTACATCTACACCAATAAATTCACCTGACCCACCTTTATCATTTGATAAGTACCCACATGACGACTATTAATAATAATAGTTCTTTTTAATTATTTCAATACCCGAAATCTACTTCTTCACCTGCCGTTTAAAGTGGTACATGTAAGTTTATTTATTTATGTATATTTTTATTTATTTAAGAATGCTAAACATTTATTTATTTTAGCTTTACAGGAAAATACAAAGAAAATGTTACGTGCTCGGTCGCAGTCTTCATGTTCTACATATCTAGTGAAAAATCAGGAATCGCAGTTATTACAAATCTGGTAGGTTAATAATATTGTAGGCAAATGTCTTGAATTTCTAGTTAGAGATTTTTTTATTTCATTTTCTTACTTGAAGTTTACTGTGTATTAGTGTAAACTGCTCAAGTTTATCTACATCTTTAACCGCAGATGGGCTTGACGCTTTTGCTAACTTTATTATTTAAAACGTAGTTCTTGAGACCGTGGATTTCTTGGAACTTGGATCTTATCTCAGCTAAATTGAAAAAATGATGTTAAGTGGATGCCAGTCAATATAAATAAAACTAGTAAGGAATGAAGAATTTCCTTACTAGTTTACGATTACGTACTAGAAAACGAAATAAATATGCCTTCTTTACAGGTGTGTGTGGGAGGTAAAAATACAAATTTAAAGAATTGACATGCACCTGAAGGGTAGATTCAGTTGTGGGAATAAAAACATACAGTTGAGCATCATTGAAGAAGGTAACCCAATAAAAGGAAGTTATGACGCAGTAAAAATTAATTGTATACCTAATATTAATACATCAGAATTATTGATCCAAAATAGAAGAATGAGACTTACCATAAATGTAGTACCACCAATTTCTCGAATCTGCAAGTGTAAATCCATAGCATTATTTCATAATTGAAATGAAAGTTGACAAAATAGAGAACACAAAATTCTCATTAGAAGATCAACATGCCTGCCAGTTCTAGGACTCATCAAACAAGTAAGTGTGACTATAAATTCAATTAATCTCCACTGAAACATCTTTACAATCCAATTATCTGCTTAGAGAGGTCAGGTATTCGGATCTGAAGGATCTTACTGCTCTGCCTGGAATGTAAGTTGTTGCTGTGCAGCGTATAAGGTCTATTAGTTTGGCCTCTACATTTTACAGGAGTTTTAGGTTGCAGAGTGGAAGACATCATTGTACGTAGCCCTTGTATTACAATTGGCTTGTGATTTCTTTACTTTGCAAGTTTTGGAGGGGTGCTCCGTGGATATGCAGTGCTGGTAGACTTCCACTGACTTGCCGTAGTTATTGGGATATCCAAATCTTTCGCATTTATAACATCTGGCTATGTTGATATAATCATTGATCTGGAAACTTTTCCATCTCATTCATAATCTTCCCTTTTGTACCATTGCTTCTGCTAGTCTGGGATGCACGCAGGCAACTTAATTTGCGGCTGTTTTGTCCTTGTATTTTACCGGATTAATAATTCCAAGCCGTGTCTTTTTAGTATGAGTTTTCTTATGCCATTGAGACTGTTCATGTTGTTTAAATTATGGCTTCAAATTCGACCTTGTTTTGTTGTATGTTGTGGCGTCTCGGGTTTGCGTGGTTGTTTGTTTCCAATGATTTCCATTGTTAGATTGGTGAGGTTTGTGGTGGGTAATTTCTCGCTTTCCTTTTTTTTGTTTCAGGGTCATCTGGTTTGTGAGATTCCCATTTCATCTTGATCTATCGTTACGTTGGTGGTTGTGCTGTTCATGAATTCTTCAATTTCTCTACGTCTGTCACGTTTTTATTTAGGTTCATTGTTGTGAATGGATTACTAAAGTTATAAATAAAATAGATACATGAAATTGTTTTAAGTTTGAGATGGCTCGGGGAATAGAAGGGAAGGTGGACTGCTACCAAAATCGGAGATAGCATAATTCACCTTCCACATCCAACCCAGAAGCTTCAGCACTAAAATTAAACAAACACTTGATTTTTATTCAAGTACTATGAGTAACCGTTTCTGAGAAAACAGCGTTTAAAAGTTTTATATTGCAATACTTGCGCCAGTTCATTCAAAAACAATCCAAAGATCTTTTAGTTCATGAGATGGTAACGCGTTTGCAAGGGATTGAAGATCTCAGGCCCCATTTGTTTTGAATGAGAACATCAAGTTCAAGCATGGTGATGGACAATGTGGAGCTGCTTTTCACGTGATAATGATGGACCTTTACGTAAAATTGATCGATACATGTTTGGAAACATGTTGCTACGTGGCAAGTTTAAAATGCCACGCTGATGGATCTTTCAATAGGATAACGATCCAAAACATACTTCCAAGTATGATAGATTATTTGACTAAGACCAAAATTCGTCTATTTGCGTGGCATAGTCAGTCCCCAGATCTGGATTCGATAGAACATTTGTGGGACGAGTTCAAGAAACCCATAAGAAATGGAGCAAAATAGTGATCAAGCAATTAATAAGCCATCAAGGTGCAAAGTGTATGCAACAAATTAGGTATAAAACTTTTTAATCTTTGTTTTTTCATATAATTTCTTTCAATATTTTGTAATTACACTCGTATCGCGCTATAAACACGAGGTCGGGACTTGGGCTTCGCGCTATAGTAACGCCGAGCGGGGAAAGGCACTGCTCCCTCTCGACCGACCGTAAGCTCCGCCCAGCCTATCAACTTCTTTATCGGTGACACATTTTTAAATTTCAAATTGATATAACGGTTAGTTATTGTGTTTATGTGACTTCTTGAACCAAGAAAAATCTTAAATGTGGTATAATTTGGCACGGGAAAGTACTTAGAGTTATTTAAATATTTTTATAACAAAAATATAAAAAATCATTGGCGTAATCCTATATAATTATTTATAAAACACCGTTTTTATAATTTACATTTCCAAAAAATAGATGATAAAGGCTATTTTGGTTGAAAAATAGAAAATGTTGGAATATTGGTCTCCAACTCGATCGTCACATTTGTATTTAAAACATTTTAGTGACTATGCTACGGCCTTGCAAATTATATCGAGTTTGTACTCGCATTTAACACTTCTGTAGAGGGAGTGTAGGAGAAGCAACTCGCGCTACTACAGTGCGATGCGCTCCGTTCTTATAACGCGGTAGTGCTAATATCGTGATACGAGTGTATATATTTTAATAAATTTTTTAAGTTGTATATGTGATTGCTTAAAAGATGCAGTTATGTATTTTAATTACCAAGTAAAGAACATAATTTGAAAATAAAATAAAATTTTAGTGTTTAAAAGTTCTTATAAAAAACTGTTTCGCATTTTACTTTTACAATTACACCAATGTGATTCAATTACCAATGTATTACATTTTGGAAGAAAGGAAATGAAAACTCATAACAATAATCGTCAACATTGTTTTTAAAAACTACCAAATACTACAGTAACGAAGTTTATTTACATTTCAGTAAACACAAGGTGATAAATGCACGTGTACATGTGAAAGATGACATAGTTTACAATGTACCATTTCAAAAATAATACTACATGTAAAAATACATATTTAGCAAACTGCTAAATATCGAATTTTTAGATTTACAAAAACTGCACGCCTATTCCAAATTGAACTCCTTGTTGACGTGAATCATTGGGATCGAATTGTTTTGGAAAACAATAATTAATTTCTACACGAGCCATTTGTCCTAGACGTATTGCTAACCCAACGCCATAAGCAATTCTTACATTTTGTGAAATTATTTCTGTCAAAGAACGGTCATCTCCTAAATAATAATAAAATTTAAAAATCAAAATGGAAACAAAAAAATGTCCAATACTAACCCTCGATGAATTTATCAGCATTTCCTGCATTAACGAAAAAGTGTGTTCTGAATAATTCTTCAAAACCACCTTTACCCGGTCTAAATGGTAAGGGAGTAAACAAGTGTAAACCACCCGACCAGAACCACTGAAATTTTGACATTAAAAAATTAAAAATTATATTAGTAATATTCAGAAATGCTTTACTTGTGATCCAGTAGAACTGCCTTCCGAGTGTGGTCCCACACCTCTCATTTGGAAACCACGCAGAGATAAAGGTCCGCCTAAATAATACATATCGGACAAGTTTACAAGCCACTCGTCACTAAAACTATTCATAATTCCACCAGCTAAAGAGGCTTGCAAAACCTATTCCAAAATAATTACTTATAATTATTCATTCCAAATAAAGCAAAAACAATTAAAGTACTTACAAAATTTTCCATTATGGAATGGTTAGCTTGAAGTAACACATCATTTTTTAAGTAGCCAACATTTCCACCAACCCCCGCAAATTCAGAATTTAATTGGAATAGTGAACCGCATGATGGAAAAATACCTTCGTCTCGTAAATCTATCGATAAAATGTGTCTTAAGGCGGATTTTAAACTTAAACCAGCTTCTTCTCTAACATCAAATGATGTGCTACGGCTTAATACAGATAGCTCTCTAATTGCACAATCCCATTGAAAATTATGTTTTACCTAATAAGAAACATTCAAGAGCACCAATATATTTTATGCTATAAACTTACAAGAGGGAACGAATTGAATCCAAAATCTAAAATTAATCCCTTATCGAGTTCTTTATAACCTGACACAGGCCATTCGGACGTTGCTTGATAAAGGGAAGCAGTAAATCTGAAAAATAACAATAGGTAAAAAATAAAACAAACGAATATTTAAGTGCTGAGGTGCAAAAAATAATTAACATTTAAGAAGACGGTGGGAGATAACAATTGTGTTTTGGCTAAACCCCAAAAGAACAGGACAAGGTAAATGATCGTAGTCAAATTAAATTTGCAATTTTGCACACCTGTTTTGAAGCTGGAAACCACCAGTGTTGAATTACATAAAAATAATAATATAAGAACGTGTGCAGGCCCGTAAAAAAACAATTGAACATTAACGAATGTTCTGCATCCTTCTGGGTGTACCCAATTTGTTTGGACGGCTTCATTGGAACCATCAGTTATAACAGCTGAAGAGCTCACAGCAAAGCTTCCATATTGACGTGCGCTTTGCGGGTCTGCATCTGTTCGTGTGCGCCCGTTCTTTCTGAAAGGCTACATTACAAGTTCTTGCGGGTACACACTTAGATGCAGACCACATCCGCTTCGTCTAAAAGGATCTTTATTTTATATGCATATTTTTTTTGCTGATATTACCAACTCAAACAAGCGACTTACAGTGGATTATGCTTTCCTCTGAATGGTTTTATAAATGAAAGGTTAAGGTTATTAGAACTTTTAGAGCCATAACTGTAATCGGCTTGTAAACGTTCACCACGTCCAAATAAGTTGGGAGCTCGAAGTCCTATCACTAACGATCCTTCATTCTCGCCCACTAATGTATTAACACCACCAACAACACGTTTCAATTCTTTCACATGAAAAGTAACCTAAAAAAAATGAAATAACAATTTGTTACATCACAAACTGTGAATGAATTACCTCTAAACCATCGGGCGTAGCCTGAGCACCTTTGCTAGTATCGATAAAAACTGCAATGTTTCGGAAACACCCCAGAGAATCCAATTTTGTTTTAACCTACAAAAAGATTTAAATTAAAAAATTGAAGTACAAAAATTTGAAACTTACTTTATTCGCCCGTACAAGCACATCCTGAAAGTCCTGAGCTTGGAATAAATCTTTCACGGCGTCTTCTACAATGTCATCTTTAGTTCTTGCTAAGCCATTAATGTGCACACGATCAACTCGAGCCTAAAAGAGTTTCATGGAGGTGACTTATAATTGTTAAAAACACTCAACGATACCTTTAACCCATCTAAATTTATTTCTTTCGTTTCAACACCATCGCAGTCGTCGTAATTAAGATCTTGTTTAGGTATTCCGTACGAAAATTTATTTTCTTCCTATAATAAAAGTTAGGTTATAACAAGGTAAACAGTTTATTCGGTATCAATACTTTTGCGTGAACGATTCCCATAATCCTTTTTCGAAATAATCACAAACTTTGAAAAAATCACCAAAATTTCACGTCACATGTCATGACTACAAAAATACATTTATAATCGAAGTGACTTCATTTTTTTATGGTTATGAAACAATTGAACATTAGGGTGCATTCAGATGATTTGTGTTAGTAAAGAACTGTGCACAATTAACGCGAGAAGCGGCCGGGCGGACTGGCGACGATGAAAATTGTGTTTTAGTTTTTAATAAGATTGAGAACTTCTAGTGCCGAGTAAATAATAAAATGTTGCTGATATTTAGCATTTCCTTTGCAATATAACAAGAATCTTATTGTCAAGTAGTTTCGATCGTATTGTATTAATCATCTTCAGGGCAGTGTCTTTGCAAATCAAATTTCGGGTTTATGTATCCCACTTGTTCTAAAATCGTAAAAATTCCAAAAATTTTAAAATTCATCTTAAATTCCTAAAATAGTCTTAAAAAGTACAAAATTCTTTAAATTATTTTATGTTCATGCTGTTTTTTAAATTAAATTTTTAAATTTAAAAATTGTAAAATTTTTCCCACGGTCAAAATTTTCATACAATTTTAACATTTTGTCAATAATATTTTTATGGTGTTTCCATAGTGATGTCAGAAATATCATAATTCTGAATAAAACAATGATGAAAATTATGAATTTCAAAGAATTTTCAATATTTATATTTATTAAAATTAAAATAAAATCTCACATGTTTTCTACAGCTAAAAAAACAAAATTTAAATTTTGAAATTCAAAAAATATAAATAACTATACAAATTTCATACTTTTCAAAATGTTCTAAATTTAATTTGAAAATTTAAAAATGTAAATAAATTATAGGAATTACTAATTTTTCAAAATGTTTTTTTTAATTTAGCAGTGCAGATAATCTTATTATCTCTAAAATTTTATAGATAGAAACGCTAAAAAAATTTGAGTTTTAAAATTAAAAATAATATAGGTAAAAATTTCTATCTTTAATATTTTTTTGATTAATTTCGAAATATACTAGACAATCTTATCAAAAATATATTTTTTAGAGCTAAAAGCTAAATAAAAGAAATTTTGATTTTGAAATTTAAAATATAGTACTATGAATATATCAAAGTTTTTAATCTTTCAAAATGTTTTTTTAATTACGAGATTTTGCTAATTTTATAATCCCAAAAAATATTTTTTAAAGCTAACAAAGCTAAAAAAAATACATTTTAACTTAGAAATTTTTTAAATTTAAAGATTTGGACGGATAAAAAGTTAAAAAAAGCATTTAAATTTTGAAATTTGAGAAATATACCTAAATAAATACATAGGTATTTATAAAAATTTCATATCCGCACAGGGGCGGATCCAGAAATTTTTCTTTTGGGGGGGGGGGGCGAAGTTAGATTTTATTATGGAGTGTAGAGGTAAGGAGGAACCACTCTAATGGGAAAAAAATTTAAAAGTGTCCATAGAAACGCGTCAAATAAATAGTTCAATAAGTACCCAGATTGGCGCTGGTAAGCAATAAGGGTATGATCTGAAGTTGGCGATTACCAATGAAGTGAAGTATGCCACAGATCGATTTAAATTTTGGGAGTCGTTAGAAGTGTCAGTGTCAGTTGACGACGACGATGACATCTAAAGTGTATTCCTCTGAATTTGATCGATTTTAACAAAATATTTTATATATTCCAGTAATAAATATATTCTATTTAACAAAACTTCCATTTTTATTTACTACAATTGCCCTGTTAAGAATAAAAGTCGTATCTACAATTTGGGACTTGAGAATTTTATTTCATGAATTTTTTGAAAACGCCGCTTTCCCAAAGCGCATGTATAATATTATGTTTCTCTGTTTAATTTTTTCATAACCTAACAACTTTTAAATTTGGAACTTTTGCTACACTAGCGCCCTCTTATTTGACATGATTTTACGGACACTTTTTTTATATGGAGTGGTTGCTCCTTACCTCTACACTCCATAGATTTTATCATCGGGAGGGCGCACAGTTAGATTTTAAAATGATTAGGTAGGTACCTATTAATCGAAATCAACTAAATAATTGCTTTTGAAGATTACGTAAAAAGCTTTCTCTCGAAGATTTGGAGGGGGCGCGCGCCCCCTTTGTCCTGCTCCCCCCTGGATCCGCGCCTGCTCCCGCACGTACCTGAAGATACAATAAAAATGCTTGCAGAAGTTGAAAGATGACATTAAAACGAAGCGATTTATTAAACGGTTAGCATGACAACGGCTAAAAGTCAACTGTGGGCAGCTCCGCCCACTAAAACAAGTGCAGTCTGCAGTACCTATTTAAAAATAGTTGTTTATTAAAAATTTTGCAATCAAAAATGAAGGTTTTATTTTATTAACTTTTATTTCAAATATGAAAAAGTTTTGTAAATAAATCAGGCAATGACACAGGACAATTTAAATAATATTCGTAACACTTTCCATGTTTTCTTCCATACACTTCCGCATTTAAAAACTCATCGTTGGTATTGTTATCAAAACTGATTTCGCGATCAGTGGGCAAGAAATCTTCCGAAGGCCTAAAACAAATTTATTTATTTTTAAATTTATATAAATATAACAAACTGATTGGTTGATGCTTACGTAAATAAATAATGAACTATACTTTCCAATAAATTATTATCTTCTTCAATATGCATTGGAATTTCAGCAATTTCGCAAATCGAACGAAGCAAACATTCTCTTCCGTCTAAATTGAAACTACATTTCGAAAGAGTAAATATATAGGTAAAAATTAAATTGTATTTTTACCTATCTAAAAAATCCACCACGTAATTATAAAATGTTGTTCTATCTAAATCATAACTTTCCGTTTCCGCTGATTTTGCAAACACTACATTTGGTTCTAAAATTTGGCTGCTATTAAATGGCGGTTCAAAATTTATTTGAAGACATACACTTAAATTAATTGAACGTTTTGGAAGAATGAGCGGTGCGGATACTCCATAAGTAAACTAACAGAAAGATAAAGTCACATAAAAAAAACAAAAATTACAAAAAAAATTACCTGGAGTACTGTGTATTGTGGAAATATCAGAGATCTTTTGGAAATACTATGCATTGCACTTATATGTTTGATTAGCAATAATATTACAACTAATGATCTACAACGATCCATGTCTAATAAATAAATTAAAAGTTATGAGCGTCAAGTTGTGAGGTGTTAATTTTTTCATTAAACTGGTAGATGATATAAACAGTTATGTTTATTACATTGTAATTTACTTAAGTAAGTAAATACAAAATAATTTTTAATAACGTATTGGTAAACAGTTACCATACCTTGTAGATCATTTAGCAATTTGATAAACCAGCACATAGTCGAGACAGCTCGACTATGACTCAACCTGGGTTTTCCTCATTATCTCGAAAACAGTGCAAAACATTCTAAAACAATATGTGTTAACTGAAATATTTTTATCTGATCTAATAAGTGCTGGACTATGCAGAGCTAATAACTCTTTTTATTTGGCGCTGAAAATTATATTTATAATTAAATATGTATAAAAAATTACGTAAATCATGCATTTATATAAAATTATGATAAACATTAATTATATTTAGAAATTAATAGCCCTATTTTTATTATAAAATTATAAATGATGCTTTTTTTATCAAAAGTATCAAATAACAAAAACCTTGAAATTTTAAATGGAATTTTAATTCAAAATTTTTATCATAATAATTATGATAATGATTAATATCTAGTTAGAAAAATTTTAGTACATGAAAGTATTGGTTCGCTTTTGGAAGCAAAAACAAATTGGAAATTATGGAAATCCAATTTTTTCAACAAAGAGCTTTGGTTACTGGGGCAAGCGGAGGTAAGTACTTTTAGTTACACCAAATTTATTAATTTTAATTTTTGAAACATATTTTTAGGCATTGGATGTGAAATTGTAAAAGAACTTGTAAAATGTAATGCCCAAGTAATCGCTCTTGACATGAATAACGAAGGCTTAGGTAAAATAGACATTTTCGGAATAATTATCTTCTTTTTCACATGTCTATTATTTGCTAAGTTATTTAGCAAAAAATTTTTAATTACAATATACAAAATAACTTCTGTAATTAATACAAAAAAATTAGTAAAAGTTGCTCCTACTTAATTCTTACGGCCAACTTTTACCAAGCATATATATGTATGCTTTAAGTATTTTTGTATTTTTTCAGAATCCCTTAAGAAGGAACTGCCTTCAATCGAAATAGTAGTAGTAGATTTAACAGACTGGGCAGCCTCAGAAGCAGCGGTAAAAAATATCCCCAATGTAGATCTTTTAGTCAACTGTGCTGGTATAGCAATACCAGAGTTATTACTGGATACTCCACCGGAACATGTTAACAAGTAACTAAACATATTATTTTCATAACATTCCAATAATTTCAAAATGTTTCAGGTTATTTGATATTAATATTAAAGCTATAATTAATTTAACTCAAATATTTGCCAAACAATTAATCGAGAGGAACGCACCTGGATCTATCGTAAATATTTCTTCGCAAGCTTCTCTACGTGGATTGAAATTCCACAGTGTTTACTGTGCTTCCAAAGGGGGAGTCGATTCCTTCAGTAGAGCAGCGGCTCTTGAACTAGGACCTTACAAGATCAGAGTTAATTGTGTTAATCCCACTGTTATTATGACTGCAATGGGTCGATTGTGTTGGACCGATCCGGAAAAAGCAGATCCTGTGTTGGCAAGAATTCCGTTAGGAAGGTAAATCTCGAAGACAAATCTTTAAACCCAAAGAAATTTTGTTAACAAAACTTGAAAATATTTGTAAAATTATCGTTGTTCACAGATTTGGAGAAGTACAAGAAGTAGTAAATGCAGTCATTTTTCTCTTAAGCGATAAAGCTAGCATGATTACAGGAACAAGCTTACCAGTTGATGGTGGATTTGTATCATCTTAAAACTTATATAATTGCCATTTTTATAACTCATAATGTTAATAAACAGTTTGAATTAATCTGAGATCTCAAAAAATCTCAAAAAATTTACAGTCAATTACAGATCTGGTAAAAAAGTCATGCTAAACTTTTTGGTATAATACTAACTCTAAAGATATTTCCAAATTTATGTATGTTTAATAATTAATATAATATACTACTCATGCATAAAATAAAATAAAATTGATATAAAATTAACACCAAAGGTAAGATATTTCTACTCGTAAGCCCTTCAAAACCTCCCTCCTCCAAAACAAGCTAAGATTACGATTACTCTTTCAAAATTAATTTACTTAAATTACTCAAACTTAAATGCAGGAGAAGAACACAGACCCGCACATTTACAACATCATAGCGAGCTATCTAGACGGTCAGTGGATCCGGCTGGAGAAAGGAGAAGACGCAGATACAAAAGAAGCCATCAATGAGGTTCTGCAATAAGGATCGGCACTGTGGAGCTTCATGTACGATGAGGTACTCCGAATCCTCCTCCTCCACGGAGTAAGCCTAGAAGGACCCTTGGATGCCAAAAATGTAGAGGCCATTGACGTACTTCTACTATATTGTATCGAAGGGAAACGAATGACACTGGTCCCGTCTAAATCGGAGGCGGTTATGGTATCTGGAAGAATCTGACGGACGGATCTGATGGACGAACTGTGAATACAGTCACCAAAGCGGAGTCCTCAGCGTTGATACAAGCCCGTTTGATGCCAAATATTGGAAGGCCAAAGATAGACAAGGCAATGGTCACCGAATCGATCATGCTGTATGCTGCCCCAGTATGCCACACGGCTCTTGACATCAAGAGGAATAAGGAAAGACTCCTTAGAGCGCAAAGATTAAACGCAAATCGACATCGGGCAATTTGAGAATGGGTACATCTAACGCAAATAGCCTGTATGCGCCGGGAAGATTAGATAATTGCATGTTGGAGATGGAAATACCAAACCTAGATATACCTGGAGTAAGTGATGTGAGATGGGCGGAAACGGGGTCGCTGAATACATCGAGAGGAGTAATTTATTACTCAGGAAACAATGACAGATACCACCGATATGGAGTGGGAGTGATTGTAACTACTTAAGAAGTTGAGCGGGTCAGTAATAAACTTTACTCCCTTCTTTGACCGAGTATTGATGCCTTCTCGGACCGAGTATTGATGATACAGTTGAAGACAAAAGAGCCTTAAAGAGTATGAAGCCCAGAAAATCCACTGGACCCGATCAGATCCTCTTAGAAATATTAAAATTATTTGATGAAAGTCTGCCGGGTAATCTTTTAGATCTTTTTAATACAATATACGACACAGGATAATACCACAACAGTGGCTACGTTCAACTTTCATATTGATACCTAAGAAAGCAAGACCTAGAGAATCTTCGGAATATAGGACTATTGCACTCATGAGTCATGTACGGGCAGTCAGCATGAGCTTCAGATAAATGTGAAGAAGACTAAATGCATGGTAATCACTAAGTCACATGGTCAACAATTACAGCTCTATGTGAACAACATTGCAGTTGAAAGAGTTGACTGCTATAGATAACCAGACTAGAGCAGACGGGAGACCAGGCAACTGAGATAAGAACAAGGATAGAGATAGCAAGATCAGCGTTTGTGAAAACGAGGGTGTTTCTCTGCAACTGGGATATCGATATAGAATTACGAACGAGAATATTGCGTAGCTATGTATTCCCCACTCTACTATATGGAGTTGAAGCATGGACTCTGAAGCAACTTCAAATGAAAAGATTGGAGGCATTCGAGTTGTGGTCCTATCGCAGAATGTGGCCTATACCCTGGACAGAGAGAGTCACTTATTGTATTGAGTGTTCAGGAAAATGAACAAGGAATGTGAAGTTATAACCTCTACCAAGAAGAGAAAGCTTGAATACCTGGGACATGTTATGCGAGGTCCAAAATATGTCCTCTTGCGAATTATTATGCAGGGAAAGATAAAGTGAAACAGCAGGAAAGCATCACGGAATTATTCAGAGCAGCTGTCAACACGGTGAAAATAGTCATGATGGTGTCAACCTCCGATAGGAGAAGGATTACATGAAGACGTCTTTTACTTTGTTTTGTTTATCTCTCATTCATGTTGTTACTCCTGTGCCCTGCTTTCTTTATTCTTCTTATTATAACTTATTCTTCTTATTATAACTTATTCTTCTTCCCCTTCTACAATTTGTATGCTTCACTTCTACTTTTTTTGTAATTCTCTCGATCTGCTCTTCATTTGTGTTGAGCTATCTCAATGTTGCTTATCTCTTTATTTTTTCCATCTCCTAATAATCTTTGTTAAACCACCCTTTATCTCTCGTTACTTGTTTATATTGTAATATTACTTTCGAATTACCTCGTATGAAGGGGCAATTTGACTTGCGCGGAAAAAGAGATAAAGGGGAGAGATGGAGAGATATAGAAAAGACAGATAGCAGTGAATGTATGAAAATTGAAAATAATTTAGAAGATTTGCTGCCCAAATTCATTGATTGAATTAGATAAATTATTGTTATCGAGTTTAATAATTAGTTCTGATTGCTAAAGATGGGAATAAAATTGTGTTGCATGAAGTCGATAGTGGCACACTGATTTAAGAATCCTTGATAATTGTCAGTCCGTTATTCATCAGGACATCTAAAGCTTGCGTAAGTCATTATTTGTTGCTAAAACCGGGTGGCGCCCATTCAAAAGTATATCGTACAATATTTTCTCTATTCCCACGCCCAGCTATCCGAGCTTCCGGGAATGTGACTCTGGAATTAAAAGAGAGCTACAAGATCTTATTATTTGTTCTGCTGTTGCCTTTACACAGCATGGGATATTATCAAATTCTTTGTCTACTTTACTTTTTTTTACAATACAATTTATTAATCTATTTTGTATTTCTTTTTTTATGTTCGTCAGGTCGTTTCCGATGTAAGTCCTTCCACCTTTACCACTCTTTTCTGCTTGTGGTCTTGCATCTTTTGTTTCAAGAATTAGCAAGAATCTTGCTATTTTTCTTCTTGTTTATTTGTTCATTTTTCTAATTTCACAATCACCTGTTCTATTTCTTGAATTTTACGATTCCAGTATGTTTCCATTGCGTTCAGCTTTTTTTTTCTGTTTTTAGTCTTCTGTTTATTTTCATCAAAATCATCTTTCTATTGCTTTTATCGAATTTGCAATCAATTCCTTTAGATTTTCCATGTTCCTCACACGATTTGTTACCAAAAATGGTAAGAATGGAGACGTCAATATTTGGTCTGCTATGCGTCTCCACACTATAGGTTAGCACTTCAGCTTTTCCAAAGATTCGAACGGAACTCCGTTTCGTCCATCCAGAGGGAGCTACTGTGGTTCATTTGTTTCCAAACCTTTTAACTAGCCCTCAGGATGAAAGATTTCAAAACCAAAGATCTTGTAGCTTTGTGCTTTAACTAGTTTGCTTGAACTTTCAATCTCGTTTTGGATCTGCTGCTTAAGAGAGACGTTGGGCGCGGGAGGGTAATTGTTGCTTCAGTAACCACTCCACGATTTTGTCCTCGAACTCTTGGACATACCTGTCGAGTACGTCTGACAGAAACCAAGGTTTTGTGAGAAGTAATCTTTGAAGTCTGATCAGCAGATTTAGCATTCGGAATTTTTCAATTGTATATTATTTTAAGCTTCATGTTTAGATCGTGTTTAGAACATCGTGGTAGTGCCTAGTGCTGTGTCAAGTAGCGGTCATCTTGCAAGTGCAGGATTCGTGGGTTAAATTGAAAGTGATAGTCCAGTCAAATTATTAGAGTAAAAAACCCAAATAGATGCATTCATGTTGTACAGGTTGATACCTGGTTGATTTTTTCACTTTTTGCCAAACAGCGGTCAAAGTAAGCGTCTGACAGGAAATGTATGCCATATCTTTTTAAAATACATTCAATTTACTACTATTTTAGACTAAAATGAAGTTTCTAGCTCCAGTAGTTTCCGAGTTACAGCTCTTGAAAAATCAGCAAAATTTCTCAAAATTGGGAAATTTGAGAATTTCAGCCACTTTTTACCTGTTTTGTAGGGCTACCTGTTCTGCTCCTGACATCATCTTTGACCAAACCACCGTTTTGCAATGTTCACAAGAATAATTTCTTGCCAATGACAACAACAAGGGTCAGTTGATTGAATTACCACTGCCGTTTTAAAGGTATTATCTTCATAGTTGGCGAGGACGTAGACCGTCTTGTACTTCTGACTGCCTTACCATTGGATTACAAAAACAATGTCATCTTCCAAAAGTAAGGAAGAGGAATAGCATCTGATGTATTTTACTCAGCAAACTTATTTCTCCACGGCGAAACATCCTGAATTTGAACAAAAAGTAACAGCTTTTCTGGATCCTGAAACAATACTGCTTCACATTTTACGGATTTGGTTATATGAAGGTAAAAACTGCTGCAAAGATGAAATTCAATCTAGATCGATTACTTCCAACCTTAGATACTGCCCAACTGCATGCCTTCCGGACATACTTCCAAGTTCCGATGGTGCACAAACTATTCGTAACATTGCAATGGGTAGTCCTGCAAAAATATACTAATCCTGGACATTGAGTCGAATTTTTACCGGCCAGATCCTGCTAAGCGTCCAAAGATTTATTTACTTGATATTGTTAATATAAGAAGGAAAATGTTCATGTTTGTAACTCATTGTGTTCTACCTTGTAAAAATAAATCTTCAAATTGCGTACAACTGATTTTCAATATGAGTAAAAAAAAAGATCCGTACTTGATGGTTACATTTTTTATTTAATCTATTTGACGTAGCAGACCCATCTGCTGGTCAAATTGTAGTAAATTTACTCTAGTTTGAAATTTATTATATAGGCTTTTAACGTAGGAGTCCTAATTGAGAAGGTACGGGGTGAAAAGTGGTTGGAATTCTCAAATTTCCCCATTTTGGAAAATTTTGCTGATTTTTGAAGAGCTTTAACTCAGAAACTACGGGAGCTAGAAAACTCTTTTTGATCTCAAATAATAATAATAATAAAGAAAATTTCGCTGTTTTCCGGATCCGTGTAGATTTTGATGGAAGTCTATTCTTTCTAGTGTCTCTCAAATGCTGAACAAAACTGGACGCATTGGTAGAGAATAATTATTTGGTTTCAGGAAAAAATCCCTTACAAAATAAATATAATTCCATTGTACATAGATTTAAAATTTCATTGGCAAAGTTTTGATCAATTGATAACTTATATGATCAAATTGTGTATTATCAAAAATATTTGAAATTAAAGCTGAATTAAATTTGGTCTAGTTTTTTAAATTATTGTTTACAATGTAAATTTTATAGTACAACAGATTGAAATTTTAGTACAAAACTGCACGTTTTATGTAATTTTGTTGTTTAGCATAGATTCCTGAGATTTGCTTATTTTTTTATCACTTTTTTGCATTTGCAAAAATTTCTTACTTTATGCAATAACACCTTTCTAAAGTGCGATTAAATTTTATTAATAGATAGGTGCGTAGATTAATTGAATATCAAAATAAAAATTACATACCAAAGGTACTTTCACTTTACAACATGAATTAAATACATTAGGATGTACCTGCAGCAATAAGTATTAGTTTCATAATCGTTTTCAGGAAGTTATTACATAATTACAATCTGTAGGAAGGTTCAAATATAGATTTCTGAATACTACAGAATGCACTATAATTATTATTCCGTACCACTTTTCTCAGATAGAAATAAAAAATATATTGAAATGTCGATGTTGATATAAAATACCTTTCTTTGACGATCGTGATTTGACTAATGTTAACTATTTGCTCATCCGATAGCTCTTCAATTTTATAATTCAAACAAAACGGAATTGTTTTAAAAATTTAATAATTTAAAAATATATTGTTAACGATTTTTTGAAACAATTTTGGGAACACAAAATCAATATTAATTGTTATCATAGATATTATATATTATAAAAATCATTTATACAGTGTTAATTTTTAATAGGTAGGCACCGTTTATAAGTTATGTCCACAGGAATAAAGATAAAATTGTCCAAAATAGTCTTAAAATAAAATAAACTGCCAACACTTTAAAAGCTTGATGCATCCAGTACAACCTAAAAATATTATCGTTAGGTTTTTCGCTGTAATCAGCAATTTAAAGCTGCAACTTACCTATTCCATCTCGATCTAGCGATTGCTAATGTTGATATTGGATCTCCAATTAGAAAAACTCGAATACCTCTAAGATATTGTACAAAATATTCATCCCAATTTAATTCTCTAATATCACAGTAAAAGATCAAACGATCTTTTGCGGACATTTTAGCACAAAGCGCTTGTATTTTGTCTGATTGGAAACTCCAATTTCTCGTGCAAAAATATGCTATAACAGCTGTGAAACGGTGGATTTTCTTGTATATCTTTAACAATCTCGGTTGTTTCCCAATACAAAATAGAACAAAATCGCATATTGCCGCTGGTAGAATGTGTAAGAAAAATACAGTTATATTGTAGCCGATTATAGTTGGTTGTAATGTAAGACTGTAATACCAAATAGCTTTAATTGATGGTACGTCCATTCCGTAGAAAGCCGAGAGTTCCATGAATTTGCCCCAAGAAATTGGATTGTCGTTGCTCGATTCGTAGTTGTATACTGGAACTTCAAAAGAGGGTTTGTTTATGATATTTTGATAACTTTCTCCGACCTCCCATGCCGTTGCTATCATTGCATTTACGCACATATCCACCGGAACAATATTGGCGTTAACATTTGCGTCGCAATTTAAAGTTCTCAGTACTCCAGTTCCTGCACCTGCACACACTCCAGTTGGACCGTACATGTTGTTTATCCAACCTTTAAGTGGTTCCTTGTATGTGGATATAACTAAAATACTTTTACTCAAATAAGAGTTTAGTTAAAAAAAATTATGTTTACCAACTGATGGTCTAAAAACTGCGATGGGTAAACCTTGACCTTCCTGACGGATTATATCTTCGGCTATTGCTTTTGTGTACGTATAGGTGTTTGGCCATTGATCTAATAAACTAAAAATTTTATTATTGTAAACCATGTGCCAAAAGTGAATCATGGAATAATAAATAATTATAAATAGCATCAGAAGTGCAATTTATTGTTGTTTATTATTGAAATAATTAACCTTGTATCTTTCGAATTCGGAAGAATATGAAGCCATTTAAATTCAAGTCAGAAAAATGTCTGATAACCTTTACTTCGACAAAAATAATATTTTGCAAGTCAAAGAACTTACTTAAGTACTAAAATACTTACATTGGAGTGACTTTTTCTAATAATTTTTCGTTAATGGTATCGGTCAGCATAATCAATTTTTTACTGTCTATTGGTGATGGATAAAATTTCTCTTCGATTAAACTCATGTGGCAATTTGAATATGCGGTGGATACGTGAATTGCCACTTTAAGATTTGGCATTTCCCTGCAAAGACCAAGAATTTCTCTAGGTCCTTTGACGTTGATGGCCATTGCTAATTTAAGTTTTTCGTCAAATCTCACGGTGGCGGCTATGTGAAAAACCATCGATACCTTGAATTTGTATTTCAGTTATTGATAAAATTAAATGCGTGAATTGAATTTTTTAAATTATTGTACGTGTATATTTTAAAACCTTGACAGTTAAAGCGGTATGTATATAGCGCAATTTATTTGCATAATTTAAACTAATAAAGACTACTAATCATAATACTACATTAAGTTATGTGTTAAAAGTTGAATTTGTAATGTTCAAAAAATATTTAGTAAACATATCGCATTATGTAGAGAAAACTCTTATGAAGAAAGCGTAAACCAATGACTCTATTGTCAATGAAGACATACGAATTTGAAAAGTATCTACGTGATTCAAATTAAATTTCTTGGTGACTTTTTTTAACTTTTGATGTAATGTTAGTATGCGTAATGATTAATGTTTATGCGTAATGAAATATGTATTATGTTGGATTTTTTTGTTAAACCAAAATGATGTTACTTCAACCAACTGCTGCTTCATAAATATTGACAACCAGCAATAAATTACATTTGTTGTAATTAATTATAAAATTAATCGTATTGATTCTATGCAAATTACTTAATGCGATTTTTTCGTACCTACATATAAATGTTAATTTCATTATCTGTTTGTATCATTAAATTATATAATAATACGTAAAATAACGCCGACCGATTCGATAGCATAATTTTCAAATTATTAGAAAGCAAAATGATTGGCCTATTATAAAAAGAAAATGAAATTGATAGAAAAAAATTAAACGGTAAGATTAACTATCCCACAACATACCTCGTTATTATATTATTACTAAATAATATTGCTTAAGGCAGTATTTTGCAATGTATGCAAAAAAAAGTTGCAAGGGATGCACCAATTATTAGAAACATCTTTTCGTAACTTCTAAAGATTTTTATTTAGTATTATTTTATTTATTATATTAGGGGGAGTGAAAAAAAAAAGAATAAATTAGGATTATTAACTTGTGAGTTCTGGGTTCTGGGTAGAGGAAGTTTATTTTTATAAAATTATTAAAAGCTACCCCTGAACATTGTAATATATTATCTTATTGGATAATACTGGTATTTATTGTTTTTTTTTATGAATAGAGTGAATTAATTGTTTTGGTAATTATTATATAGATTTCATCACGGAAGATCATACAATATCTAATATTTGATAAAGTATTTATTTACTTTCTACAAATAATTATTTTTTATTTATAAAATGAAAGAATAAAATAAGATTAAGAGAAATTTATGAGTAATTCTGTGTTTCTAAATAGGTTGAGTATAAACGTGACGAAATCAAAATATATTTTTGTGGGTAACGTAGGTCGTGTAAATGAGTATATAGAAATTAATGGAGTGAATCTGGAAAGAACGGAGAGAAAATTTTTATTTAATTATAAAATATAAGAGATCTAGTAAATCTAGTTAAGGAAGACCTCCAAAAAACACATAATTATTGGGTTTATAGAATGAACAGATTGAGTAATGTAGGTAAAAAAAAAAAAATTCGATATACGTAATTTTGCACTTTGACCTCTCATTTCTAGCCATCATCTCTCCCTATTAATATAGTAAACATCGTATATAGGGAGGGAGGTATACTGATTCTATTTGCCCTCTAAAATTAAATTTTTTAGAGTCATTTAGCATTTCGGTTTCTTAGAATTTTTTTAAACTTCAGTTTTGATGCAAAAAATATAAAACAAAAAACTGAAAAATTAAAAAATTTGAGTATTCTCGCCAATTTCATTGCTAAAAAGTAACTTTTAAAAAAATTTATATTTATAGAATTTAATTAAATTAAGTGTTTATTTTCTTACATAATATTTCCAAACATCATCTCACTTGCGTATATCTCAACTTTAAGCGTCCAAAACTCGAATATAATAATCTATTTATTAATTCTGGAAATAAAATAATGATAATGAGATTTTTGGTATACCTAAATTTAAAGCAGGAGTAAATATCCAGGTAAATTTGTGTACAAAAAACTCGGAATTCCAGAGATTTCCAAGGAATTACAGTAATTCTAACGATTTCTAAAGAATTCCAGCGAATTCCAGTGATTTTCTAAGAATTGCAACGATTTCAAAAATTCTAAGAATTTCTAAAGAATTCCAGTGATTTCTAAAAAATTTCAGAGATTTCAAAGAATTCTAAGTTAAGATATCTACAAATATTCTAATGATTTACTAAGAATTCAAAGCTTTCCAATGACTTCTAGGAATTTTAAGGATTTTTTAAAATTCAAGAGAATTCCTGGGATTTTCAACGAATTCCAGAGATCTTCAAGAAATTTTAGAGGTTTCTAAAGAATTCTAATTTAAGATATCTAAAAAAATTCTAATGATTTCCTAAGAATTTCCATGATTTCTAATGAATTCCAGTGAATTTCAAGAAATTTAAGTAACTAATTTCAATGATTTATAGGAATTCTAAGGATATTTAATAGAATTCCTAAGAATTCCAGTGATTTCCAAGGAATACCAGAGATTTACAAAGAATTATAATTTAAGACATTTAAAAAATTACAATATTTTCCTAAGAATTCTGCTGATTTCTAATGAATTCTAGTGAATTTCAAGAAATTTATGTGATTTTCAAAGATTTCAAAGGAATTCCAATGATTTACAGGAATTCTAAAGATTTTTAATAGAATTCCAGCAAATTCCAGAGATTTGCAAGAAATTCTTATATAAGATATTCACAAAAATTCTAATGATTTCCTAAGAATTCCAGAGATTTTTAAGAAATTTCAGAGATTTCTCAAGAATTCTTATTTAAAAAATTTACGAAAATTCTAAAAATATCCTAAGAATTCCAGTGATTTCTAACGAATTCAAGTGAATTTTAAGAAATTTAAGTGACTTTCAGGGATTTCGAAGGAATTCTAATGATTTATAAGGAATTTTAATAGAATTGCTAAGAATTCCATTGATTTCCAAGAATTCCAGCGTTTTTCTGTAAATTTCAAGAATTTCTAAAGAATTCTAATTTAAGAAATTTGCAAAAATTTTAATGATTTTCTTAAAATTATAGGGATTGCAACATAATTCCATTATTTTCTAAATAATTCCAAAGAATTTCAGTTATTTTGAAAGAATTCTAGTGATTTTAAAATAATTTCAGAAATTTGCAAAGAATTATACTGATTTTAAAGGAATTTAGGAAATTTCCAAAGAATTGTTATTTAAATTAATTCTTATTTAAACAAATATTCCATTAATTTCCTAAGCATTCTAGTGATTTCTAATGAATTCCAGTGAATTTTAAGATATTTAAGTGACTTCCAAGTATTTCAAAGGAATTTCAATGATTTATAAGAATTGTAAGCATTTTTAATAGATTTCCGAAGATTTACAAAAAACTCTAATAATTATAAGATATTTACAAAAATTTTAATGATTTCCTATGAATTCCAGAGATTTTTAAGAAATATCAGGGATTTCTAAAGAATTCTAATTTAAGAAATTCACAAAAATTACAATAAATTCCTAAGAATTCTAGTGATTTCTAATGAATTTCGATGAATTTTAAGAAATTTAAGTGATTTTCAGTGATATCCAAGGAATTCCAATGATTTATAAAGATTTTTAATAAAATGGCTAAGAATTCCATTGATTTCCAAGAAATTCCAGAATTTTTCTGTAAATTTCCAGGATTTCTAAAGAATTCTTATTTAAAAAATTTACAAAAATTCTAATGATTTCCTAAGAATTCTAGTGCTTTCAAAAGAATTCCAGTGTTTTCTAAATAATTCTAAAGAATTCTAGTGATTTTAAAAGAATTTTAGAAATTTGCAAAGAATTCTAATTTAAGCGATTTACAAAAGTTTTCAATAATTTCCTAAGAATTCTAATGATTTCTAATGAATTCCAATGAATTTTACGAAAGGGCATAGGAGGATAAGCATGGTAAAATTGCCCCCAGAGATATTTAATCGCCACTTTGGGGATATGTAGGTACTGATGAAATACTAAGATTCTGAAAGTTTTAGATCTCTAACTCAACGCCTTTTGGAAAAATTAAAAAAAAACTGAAAAATAGAAAAAAAAATTTTACTCGGGAACGGCTTAACCGATTTTGATAAAATTTAAATATGTTATAGGGGTGCATAAAGGTTACCTGAAGACAAAATAACAGCTGTATCGCATTTCATTCTCTAGTGAAAAAAAAAATATTTTGCCCAAAAATATTTTTTTTAAATATGATATGATTTCGGCAAACCTCTAAAATAATTTTTTTAAGAAGCCTCATACCCTTTTGTATAATATATATTTTTTTCAATTGATTCCAAGTGGTGCGCCATACTAAAAAAAAATAAAAACTATTTTTGACTATGAATTTTCAGTTGTTTTAGTAGTTATTTATCATTATTTCATAAGTATACAATAATTTTTTTTAAAATTAGAATTAATAAAAATTTAAATTATTTAATTAAAACATGTAAAAGAAATTTCAGTCGTAAATTATTAATTTTTATTAATTCAGAAACAAAAACAATGAGTGATTTTAAATAATTAATTGTTCTTATTCTTAATAATCAACGTATTCAATATAAAATCATTAAATAAATTACATCTGTGTTTAAAAATACTAACAAAACTAATTTCTGTTTGATATTATTGAAAAAATATATAATAAACCGTACTATGTACAGGGTGGGCCAATTTCGATAATTCTTATGGGAAACTCGGGACTATAAAGAGATATGCAAAAATGGGTGGCTTACCTTTCTATCTCTTTTTTTGAGAAAACCTCAATAGCCAAAACCAGAATTCGCGAATTGTTTTCGAGTTATAGTCAAAAGTTCGACTTTTCGATAAATGTCGATATCTCGGTTGTTTTTAAATTATTAAAAAAATGTTAACACTTTCTTTGGGCAATTTTTTAAGATCAAGAAAATGGGCTAAAAAGATTTTAAATATCTATCTCAGTTTCAGAGTAATAACATAAAATTGTGTTGTTTTTTTAATGGAAACCATAGTTGAAAATGATATTATTAAATAGCGTTTTTTATCTTCTTTTCAATGATATATATAACAACAACAAAAGTATTAGATAGAAGACCGAAACATTAAATATAATAACATTTTTAGTAAAAAACAATCAAAATTCTAAATTCTAACAAAAATTAAAGTAAAAATCAAATCCTAGTCTATCGTTTTCAATACATAATTTGATTAAAACAAAACACTACCTAACCATTATTGACATTGAAAACATTTACAGCAATTGTTTTTCAGTAAGCGAATATTTGCTTAGTTGCTGTCATTAAATTTTCAAATCTTAGTAACTATAATATGTTATTTGAATTTTTTTGAAATTTATTGCCCATTTTATTGATCTTAAAAAATTGCCCAAAGAAAGTGTCAACATTTTTTTGATAATTTAAAAAACAACCGAGATATCGACATTTATCGAAAAGTCGAACTTTTGACTATAACTCAAAAGCAATTCCCGAATTCTGGTTTTGGCCATTGAGGTTTTCTCGAAAAAAGAGATCAAAGATGCGCCACTCATTTTTGCATATCTCTTATAGTCCCGAGTTTCCTATAAGAATTATCGAAATTGACCCACCCTGTACATAGTACGGTTTATTATATATTTTTTCAATAATATCAAACAGAAATTAGTTTTGTTAGTATTTGTAAACACAGAAGTAAATTATTTAACGATTTTATATTGAATACGTTGATCATTATTAAACTATTAATTATATAAAATTCCTCATTGTTTTTGTTTTTGAATTAATAAAAATTAATAATTTACGATTGAAATTTCTTTTACATGTTTTAATCAAATAATTACAATTTTTATGAATTCAAATTTTTAAAATATTGATTGGATTTATGATATATTATGATGCATAACTACTAAAACAACTGAAAATTCATAGTCAAAAATAGTTTTTATTTTTTTTTAGTATGGCGCACCACTTGGAATCAATTGAAAAAAATATATATTATACAAAAGGGTATGAAGCTTGTAAAAAAAATAATTTTAGAGGTTTGCCGAAATCATATCATATTAAAAAAAAATATTTTTGGTCAAAATATTTTTTTTTCACTAGAGAATGAAATCCTATACGGCTGTTATTTTGTCCTCAGATAACCTTTATACACCCCTATAACATATTAAAATTTTATCAAAATCGGTTAAGCCGTTCCCGAGTAAATTTTTTTTTTATATTTTTCAGTTTTTTTTGATTTTTTCCAAAAGGCGTTGAGTTAGAGATTTAAAACTTTCAGAATCTTAGTATTTCATCAGTACCTACATATCCCCAAAGTGGCGATTAAATATCTCTAGGGGCAATTTTACCATGCTTATCCTCCTATGCCCTTTAAGTGATTTCCAAAGATTCCGAAAGAAATTCAGTTATTTCCAAAAAATTCTAAAGTTTTTCAAGAAATTTCAGAGATTTCTAAAGAATTCCAATTTAAGAAATTCACAAAAATTCTAATGATTTCCTAAGAATCTTAGCGATTTCCAAATAATTCCGGTATTATCTAAATGATATATTAATTTAATAATATTAATTTAAATTTGAGATATTTACAAAAATTCTATTAATTTCCTAAAAATTATAGTGATTTCCAATAAATTCCAGAAATTTCCAAGCTATCTTAATTTAAGAGGTTTATTAAAATTATAATAATTTTCTAAAAATTCTAGTGATTTTCTATGAATTCCAGAGATTTCCAAGAAATTCTATTAATTTAGGATATTTTCAAAAATATCCATGATTTACTAAGAATTCAACTGATTTCCAATGATATTCAGGAACTCGAAGGATTTTTCAAGAATTCCAAAGGATTCCAATGTTTTCCAATAAATTCCAAAGAGTTCCTAGGAATTCCAGAGATATCCAAAGAATTCTAATTTGGGAAATTTACAATAATTTCTATAATTTCCTAAGAATTTTAGAGATTTTCAGAGAATTTCAGTGATTTCTAAAGATTTCCAATTTGAGAAATTTATAAAGAAATCAAAATAATTTCCAATTAATTACAGATAAATCCATGGAATTCCAGAGATTTTCAAGATTCCAAACCTTTCCAAGAAATTCCAAAAATTTTCTAGAGAATTCCAACCACGTGTACTTACACAACTTTTTTGGGACATTTGTACCCTTTGGTTTAAATTTACCAAATTTACATTTAAAACAGAAAAAGATTTATTTGGAAGTGGCAAAGCAGATAGATAATTGAAAATAAATAAAATCATAATGAAAAGTTAAGATAATTTTACACTAGAGAAAGTTTTACTTAAAAAAAAATTTAATTATAAAGCAGTGCAACCTGGGATTCGCAATAGGAACAGTTAAAATTTAAGCATTAAAAAATATGCAAATGGCGATGTAATATATCAAATTTTAAATATTTTAAATTTAATAAAAAACACTGAAAACCTTTAGAAATTAGATTTTAATAACTTCTAACTTCACTTACTAGGTTCTACAATTATTGTACGTCAATCAATCTAAGCACAATTTGTCCAGTAGAATTTACCGAAAACATTAAGTAATTATTATTCTATTTTACTTGTGGAAAAACGCTTTCCAATGTTATCAATGTGATTTTTATATTTTTCCCAATTAATTTTACAAAATCTGTGCAATTTATTTGCTAATTTTTACGTTCGGCTTCTTTAAATTCTTTGTAGGTATTCCGAATGAAATTTTTATATTAAGGTGCTAGATCAACACAATTTAAACTAAAACTTTGAGCAATAATTAACAAAAAATGTGGTCAAGCAATAAAATTGTCATCTCTTATAGTAGTATATTGGTACATCTTGACTTGAGCAAGATACATTCTTTCTTTATTGAAGAACAAGTTAGACCAATGATTCTTCAGATATGGTACGGAAGTATTGCACGTGGAACCCATAAGCCCTTCGAGTGTCTAGTGAACCACAAACTGATGAAATTGTAGATATAAATTTCACTTTCGTTTTGAGTTGACTTGAATAGAAAGTGAAGGTGAATTATAAAAATCGTTTTGTTAGATGTGTAAGTTGTTCCGTTTTAACAATTCTGAAAGAACCTTTTTTGGACTTTTTCATAATTAATTATAAATAAAGAAATTTATTACGAAATATAAATTGAAATTAAAATAACCTAACCTAATAGTTTTGGCATAATTTTTTTCATTGATGAAAATGTCGATATTGCTCAATGTTCACATCTTGATAATTATATGTTTCATTCATATAGTAATTTTTCACCAATTAAATATCAAATTGACCGAAAGTATTGTGAAAGTTTTACTAACCATAGATTCAATCAAGTTGAGTACTATTAGATTGCATAACGAAGAAAAATAAACTAAATCTTTGCAATATTAAATTTCAATTCAATGATAAAAAAATTAGTCAAACTTCAAAGCCATAAAATGTAGTAACATCACTTAGGATTTTGAAATTTCGAGTTCCGGAAAATTGTTGAAGTGGTTATTATGAGATTTGGCATTGGGTAAGTTCGAGGTAATGGAAGTTCAACTACAAGTACATTCAGTTAATATAAAAAATTTTATTATTAAATAACAGAACTTAATTGGTTTGTTTAGGGTTCAGGGTACGTTGAAATGACGTCAAGTGAAAATTTTTATATTGCATTTAAAAAAAACTGCATTAGCTTAAACTTTTTATTGTTTCGTGCTTTGAGATGATTTTCAAGTTAAAAACCTAATTGCTAGTAATCGTTTGATACCATTAAGTCATACATGATGCAAACCACGTTTCCGTATATCGAGGACCTGTTATTTGAATTAAAAAAATATACTGCCTACTTTCTCTTTGTGTATTATTGTATGGTGGCATGTAATGAAACAATTATTTTGCATCGACAATAGCAGAGTGCGGTTTTAACATTAACATCGTACAATAAATAAGTATAAAAACTTACCTCTTGTATTAGAACTTGTCTATCCTGCATGGTTAATCCCAAATCTGGAAGACTGCAATCGCCGGCTACTCCAACAATTTTATATCTAAATTTTGGACAGTCGCTCCGAAGTCGATCAAATAACGGATCGTCGAAGAGTTCTTCTATTCGCGTATGCATGTTACGTCCTTTTTTATTTCTCACGAGGACATAAAGGGTTGAAACTTCCGGACATGATCTCAATAATTTTTCAATTAAGATTTTACCTAAAAAACCGGTTCCACCTGTTATAAAGACGTTTGCTCCAGAATAAAATTTTTGTATAGGGGTTAGTTGACTTTCTTTGTTAAGTGGCTCAATTAATTCCGGCATTTTTGTTGACTCTAAAAAAAATAGAAAAACTTTCTGTGTACACTTTCTCTGCATAAAATTTTAACAATACGTAATTGAAGTAGAAATTATTATGCGATTACATCGAAATTGATAAATTCAAACAAAGTCGATAAACAAAACAAAAAGTTTTAATTTGGCTATTATAATTTAAGACAAAGTAATGTCTGTGTTGAATTTTAAATAATGCACTTTGAATAGATGTTATGTCATTATTGGAAATATAGGAAATAATATTCAAGTATTTCAATTAGCCATCGGTCTAGATTTTTCGATAATTTGTACAACAAATATTTTCACTTTCTTTGCATTTGTAACTAAAACCCAGTCGATGTTATTAAACATTTCATAATATAATATACAAATGACAAAATGATTAAATAAAAATAAATTTGTTCTTATGGGTAAGCCCCGAAGTACGAATGAAATGACTAATTTGAAAATTAAATATTGAAAAATCCGCAATATCTATTTTTATATTATTTCCAATTAACAGTTTTACTTGGTATGAGAAGCGACATATTGCAAAGAACGAACTGAATTATTTATAAATCAATAAATTAGACACATAGATTATTTCCCGTCTAATCCGATTGAAAATGAATGGTTTTTCACTCAAATCCATGCATTGTCCAAATCACTAAATGTTACAAATATTCACCGTATATATTTTCTTAGTTAAATATAATAAAAAAAACAAATTTTATTTATACTTTTGAAATCGAGTGCGGTAAAATTCAATGATATTGCAATTTTTTTTATTTTTTTTAAACATTAAAATAATTGGGGCAATGTTCAGAGTCGTAAGCAGTTCTCCATTTTACTGTTAAATAAAAATGCAGTTTATGCATATTATTGTGTTTGAGCAATCAATAACATGAAATTTCCGTGAAATCAGCGCAAAATATAAGTAGGTAGGACTTAAAAATAATTTTTTACTTACCTTTGGTGATTTTGAAATTTTTAATCCAAAATTTGAATGACGCACTAACCCAACACTCAAAAAATTATTAACTTTCTGTTTTGAAACACAATTATTATTTTATTAAAGAGCGTCAACAAATTTTTTAATTGTTTGTTATTGTAACGCATCGCATAATAACACAGTTGTTATTAAAACGTAAAATCCGTATTATCAGCGTTTAAGTAATTGTAAGTACGCTAATGAGTAAGTATAGGTGTAAACGGTTTCTCTTCGTATAATCAAATACTTTTGCCCTACAGTAACGTCTTCTTATATACCAACTTTCGATGGGAATGGGAAACACCGATTAAACGTTGAAATAACGAAGCTCAAATTATGAAGAAATTAAAATTTGGAATTACGAAACAAGACCTTTTTATAGTTAAATTAAAAATTATCACAAAAATTAAATTTAAAAAAAATCGAAAACTTGATAATTATACGCTTGCTTATATTTTTGTATGTACCTATATGCTGCATAATACATTATGCAAAAAACGTATTGTTCGGATTAAAAAACAATATTTTTTCAAAAGTCTGAAAACGTCACTATTCTGTAAACATTGCGCACTTTTAAAGGACAACAGTAAATATATTAATTAATATTTGTTAATGTTTTCTGAAAAATTAAAACGACATAAATGTTTCTAATTAAACAACATTGCAAGAAGACATCAACAGGCAGGGCCGGCGCTAGGCTCAAGGCAAACTAGGCAACTGCCTAGGGCGCAAATGATAAAGGGGCGCAGACCAGATCGAGGTGCAAAAATTAATTGCAGTGTCCAATGTAAAATGAGGTTACTGTCGATCTTTTCTGTTTTTTTTCCTTCAAAAGAACTTAAGTACTTTAAATATTCTGAAAGAGCAAAATTTAAGCTTTCTTAAGAAAATTCTTATGAATTTTAAAAATCGACTTTTTGATGTAAATTTTACAAGTTTAGAAATCCGAATTTAGGTGAGGAGAGAGCGTGTTCATTCTACTGCATGCGGTTGCAGAGGAAACATCATTCGAGTTCCTAGATTATTGAGTGCATTTGCACTCCTAGTATTGTAATAATTCACACAGGTATTGAGAAAACCGTCCGGAATCTCCCGAGCGGTTAGCAGGGGCGTTTGGAGCGTACCTCTACCCCTGACATTTACAAATCTCGGATCTCAACATTTGATTTTCGTCATTTTCGAGTTCGGTAACCCTGTAGGGATGTTTTTAGCGAGTCTCGGATTTGATAATTTGAAAAAAACATAAGGTTTGCTAAGTAATTCTCACAGGCTCCAACTCCTGCCAGTTGTCAGTGACAAATGGTATTGAACAATATAATGCAAAAATGTACGAATTTATTTTTGTTAATTTTGGAAAAACCCCATTCGTCTTTCGCGAAAATATAACTCCTGGCATTGTGATTTCAATGTTTTAGTATACATGGAAGGAGAAGTATGTGTCTCACTGCAGACGCGCGAGTACCGAAAGATACAAAAATATATAATCTTATACATAGATATAAGATTTCAAGATGTAAATAGAGGTGGGGGGGGGGCAAACTGATAAATTTTTGCCTAGGGCGTCAAATATCCTAGCGCCGGCCCTGCCAACTGGCATCATCGTTGTAAGTTATATATCCTAATATACAAAACACTTACAAATTTTCTTTTTATATCATCGCAATATCGGGATTATTTGGCAGTTAGGTTCACGTTGAAAGTTTCGTGGTCGTTTGGTATAATATTGTAAGTGCAGTTTTATATTTTGTTGTGAATACAGATTATTATTATAATTAGGTGTTCGAGATTTTATGATACAGATTTTGATTCAAATTTAAAATTCTTGAGCTAAAAAACTTATTGTTCCCCTCCCCTCTCCGTACACTGTCTGATTTGCTGAGACTTAGCGAAAAGACTTATAGTGAGGTATTGGAAGATGTCCCATACATCATAACTTCCAGATTTGCCTATTGTTAACTTTGTAGACCTGCAAGAATTCAAAACAGCGAATTGACAAAATAATCATTGTTAACAATTTAATAAAATTTAAAAATAAATTTCATTATAAAAATTTCACCTCTAAATTAGTAAGAAACACATTGATTCGAAAGATAACAAAAATAATAATATAAAAAACGTAACTTAAATTTCTATTTATAATAATAATTATAAATATTATAATATACTAGATTATATAATCATAATATATGAGTCAAGTAATTTTTTTTATTAACATCCATGAATTAAATACAACCGGGTTTATATAAAAAAAAGAAGGTGAGCCTCATCCACTAAGCTCACGAGAGAAGTGCAACTTTGTGCTCTGTTTTATAAGATCACCCTCTGGCTCTACACTACGGTTGTCAAAAATACGCTTTGTTATCAAACAAGTAACAGCAGCATCTTCCCACCGCGCCGTTGGAGACTTTTCTCTACCTCCCAATACTAGATCTTCATGTGCAGGAGATGGCGGTTATGGCTGCTCTCAGGCTACGCGGTTGAGGGCTGTGGCGAGAAACCGTCGGTCATATGCAGATCTTCGATGATTACCCATCAAGAGTGCCTTTGCTGCACCCTGAACCTGACAGAATTTTCCCTAAATATGTATATTTAATAGGAAATACAGCATCCTGTTGAATCCGAAAGGGACCAACGACTACGACATACTATGTATGTATATTTTCGGACGGTTCCAGAAATAAAGTTGCTCAGGAACTGGAACTTTCTCTGCCGAACTTGACTTAAACATGACGTAATTTATAGGTATACTGCACTGCTCAAAAAAACATACAGATATCTACAGATAGCAGAGTCGCTCTTTGGAGTCCCAAGGTCACATCTGATCTGGTACTCGAATGCATTGTGACTCTAAATTAGGTATCTAACTTAAATGTAATTTTCCTTTCGTTGGTAAAAGGGTATTATGGAAACGAGGGTAACGTAAAAGCGGACGAGCTGGTGAGAAATGGCTTCAACAGCCTTCCCTGCGGTCCGAAGTCGTTGATCGTGCCAGCTGAAAATTGAACAAACATCTCAACACAGTGGGACTTGTAGATAACCCCATATGTCGGGGATGCAACAGAACAGACGAAACAGGGTAGTATGTGCTCTGTCACTGTCCTAGCGTCAATCAGAGGTGCCATGCTAGGGAACTTTGGTGAGTCTTATAGTCTTAGACACTTAGACAGGACGGAGGGCCGCTGCATCGAAGGTTGTTTAATGGTCCTGATTCTAGTAGATAAGTGCTCGTAGGGAATCTTCCCTGCTCTCTTACCTAAAATCCAGAATCCATCCCCGAAGCCCTTCGCGTTTGGTCCCCACTCTTATTTCCTCTTATTGTAATAAATTTCAAACAGAATACGTCGCTAAAGAAGTTTCATTTCAAAAATAAACAATCAAGATTGGTAAGTCTCGTTTTAATAATTTACATTCACTTATTTTTGTTTTGCTCATGACTAACACTACAACATACATTAATTCTAAGTCTAAAGGGTCAAGCCTCTTCAAACTATTCATGTTGGAGGCCTAAATATTTGGGTGACCAACTTACCAAGAAAAATTTTCATAAATGAAATAATTATTATTGAAAACCCTAGAAGCGACCTTATGATAAAACTGAGCAACCTTTCAAGACCCAACGACGACCTACCGATTGCATATTTTTTTCTATCGAAATGATGAAGATGGGAGACCAATTTCAGCGAGGTGAATTCGATGTCTGCGTAGATACCAAACGTCAACCATGACATTAGAAAGGGTTCAATCGGTCTTCTCCAGCACCACAACCAACACTGATCTGAAATGATATGCACGCACACTTGTAAAGAAACAACAATTCGATCAGTCGAGCCTTCAGCCTATTGATCCATTTGATGGTATACCTAAGATATATCAATATTATAAAACTAAATGTTATCATGATAATATACACCATTAAATTTCATAATAATTATGCTTCATTTAGTTAGATAATCAAAGCTGAAAAAAAATTATTTAATGTTTACCCACAAAGAAATGGTTTTATTTACGTAAAAGTTACCATAGACATTCATTTCTATCAATTAATAATTAAGTACTACTCGGTTACACACTGAGCATTTAAAATTGCATAAGATTCAAATGACGATATGTCTATCTATACTTGTAAATAATGATTTATTGATTAAAATTGCAAAGCACAATAACTACAAATTAAATTTACAATTTATACAAATTTAATTTTGCAATAAATAAATATCATCATTAAATTAATTAAAAAAATTGAGATAGAAACTTTAGCTATGTAAATGTAAAACAGTAGGCAGGGATGGAAAATTATTTGCATGAAAGACAGATAAACACTGCCAGTTGTCTATCTGCCTTGTTGTTTGTCAAAACAATGCAGTCCAACCCCTGGAAGTGCCCCCGGAGCTAAACTTAAATCTTCCTCTTAGAATGTAACGATCAAATAGTAAAAAACTAAAAATTATTTTGTTAAAAAATAAAGTCATAAAAGAGATTAATCAAATAATTAATCACAGAGCAAAGAGTGTTAATTCCTGGGTCTTTACACATATCATGTGTAAACTTACTTATGTAACATATTATGTGCAAAGATTACTATCAAAAATTTCTGACGATAAATAATCTAATTTTTACATTGGAAAACGTAGTTTTAGTGTGACGAGTCAGTGCAGCTTTCAGTTTTTCTAGATTGCAGATAATAATTGTAGGAGCTGCTAGGCGTAGTAATTTTTTTAATTCGTCTATAAATTCAAACCGCATTTAATTGAATAGGTAATAGTCTCTGCGATTAATTTAAAAATCATGTCAATACTTTAAATCTAAACCACCTACATTTTCAATCATGCATTCAGCCGTGATTGAAAATAATTTCAATAAACTGAAGTAAACAAGATGTTGTCAATGAGCACGTAAAAAATTTTATTTCAATTAAAACATCTAAATAGGTAAAGTTTTCAATAACTTCAAAGAATTTTTGATAGGCCAATTAGTAATTGGTCTGGCATTTCTTTATAAAAGTAATCTGTTGAGCTGGTATTGGTGTCACAGTTCATTTATTGCCGACAATTTTCTTCATGAATCTCGTCGAGATAACAAGTGCCGTTGTTTCATTTATACGACACTTTTTGCTCTTTTAACCTAAATAACCAGTCTTAAATAATTATCCAAAACAGAAACAAGTTTATTTCCCGTTATGTTAATAAAGGGAATTGTTCGATTACAACTGCTCCTTATAAGATCTATACGGTAGTATTTAATTTAAAAAAATCGTATGATGAGGAAATAAATATGAGTACTAATGGCCTCTCTCTAATTTGTAAGATTTAATACCAACAAATTTTATGATTGGTGGTATGATATTGTGCGTACGGTTGTAAATTGCTATTCAAAGTACAATTGATTTTAGTGTTTAACCATTGTTGATCAATGCTTAATCGACCAAGGTTTATTTGAACAATATTTTTTAGCAATTAGATAGACAAACAGAATATAATTTGAAATGTAATTTCTGGGTTTATTTACTGTGGCGTACCATTCAAGAATAAAAAAACCAGACAAAGCCGGGTACGAATTCTAGTAAACAAAACAAAATAATTCGTATCTAATATTTTATTAACAATAAATTATAAATAAAATTAAAAATTACTATACTATACATTTCATTTTTAACAACTTAAAGCTAATTAAAATTCCAATATTTAACCTGGTTTAAATTTTTATTAAAAAATGCAATACCGTAAAACAAGGAATCTTCGATAACTGGGGTAATTTTAATGTTCTAACAAGAGTTTATTTTAATGAATAATTAAATTTTTCTAAAATGGAACAATATTTCAGTAATATTTACGAATGCTTCTTAATCGTGTCATCTATCCAATTACGATAATGCGACACTTTAACATAAACTCCTGGTTTGTTAGCATGGCCGCAGTGTTGACCCCATGAAGTTATTCCGTACAATGTAAACAAACCTAAAATTAAATAATTATAGTTTAAATCGCGAAGAAAAAATAATTTTTACCGTTATTCAAACAAGCTAAGGGTCCTCCACTATCGCCATCACAAGCATCTACTCCTTCGTCTAACGATCCAGCGCATATCATCCCTTCGGTAATTGCAGATCCATATACATGTGGCATTTGACATACTTCGATTGGTTGAATTTTAATCCATCCTGCTCTTAAATCGTGAGAGTAACCTAAAATTGGCACAATTTTTAGTTTTCATAAAATATGTACTAGCAAAGGTATCCGGCTTCGCCCAGTCTCGCTCCATTAATATATTAATTGTTTTGCATTATATAATTTTTAATAATTCATTTATTAATTTAATTTTGAATTTAAAACAGTTGCCTTGACCTAGAAATTCCGAGCAGAACGTTTTTATATTAAAAAAAATTACCTGACACTCCACTTTGGATCGAACCAAAACCTGAAATCGTACAATTTATTCCAGATTCGTAAGGTTTGTCAGCTTCCGGTAAGCAAATTGGCTGAATATCTCTCGTAAACACCAAACCTTCGCCTTTTAGTTTAATTAAAGCAATATCGTTGTTCATTTTTTGACCATTTCTGAATTTTTCGTGAATATAAAATTCTTCTATGTAAGCTTCTTGTTCGGTTCCTTCAATTTCGTCAGTGTTATAATCACCAGCAGTGACAAAATAAGCACCTTTTGCGAAACCGATTAGACAGTGAGCTGCAGTCAACACGAACTTGTTAGAAATTACAATAGCTCCGCACCAATGCGTTGGTTTTGACTTATTTTTTATACGCAAACTGGCCTGAAAGTTTTGAAAAAATAAAAATATGTAAGTTCAAAATGAAAACTAACCTGCCAAGGATAATCGCCTTTTCTTGCAACGGATCCCTTTATTACTCTAAAATGTACATCGTCTTCAACGAATAGATCATCTTTTCTGTAACCGCATCTTCCAGAGAACGATCTTTCTGAAGAGATGTCAATATTTTGATGCTTTTCAATAATTCTATTATAACTATTATTATTATATTCTAGCGATACTTGTGAAGTTGTGCAAACAACTCCAACATCTTCGGCATGCTCGCAATTATGTTCGCCCCAGTTCCAGTGAATGCATTCTTCTAATGAAGTTTCATTTCCTTGACAAAATACTTGATCCAACCATATGGGTCCCGAACCTGTACTTGTGCATTAATAAGACACTCAGGTAGTAAAAAAAATTGCATACCTGGACCGAAAGCACCTTCTTTTTTGGCAATTGCGTTTCCGAAAAATCCTAAACTTTTGCAAACGACTTTTGCGGCATCATCGTTGAAATCGTCATCACATATTGTACCCCAGATGCCATGATAACGAATTTCAACTCGTCCTTCTAGTTGTGACTTTCCATTAACTAACCGTAATTCGGTTGAAGCCTGAAAGAAATCGTAAAACAGTGTTCAACTACAGAAATGTTAAAATATACATCGCAATGCTGAGTGCCTTCATCTGATTGATCGGTACAATCAAACACGCCATCGCACACAAATGCCAAAGGAATACATTCTTGCACGGTATCGCATTTCCAATTATCTACTGGACAAGTTTCTTGTGGTGTTTTACAAATAATACCTACAACCTAAGATGGATTATTGAAAATTTTATTTTCTTCAAATTTGATAGTTTACTTCTTGTGCTTCGCAGTTACTGACTCCCCAACCGTTAAAATCACAATCTCTAATGCTAGATTCATTTCCCAAACAGGTTACATCGTCCATTAAATAAAATACATCTGTTTCGTTTAAGTCTTTTGCATAGTACGAATTCGATTTCACTTCCAAAGATCCCAGACCAAATCCTACTTCTCTGCATACAACATCCGCATTTCTTAGACCAAATCTGTCATCGCAAATGTATCCCCATTTACCAAATGCTAAAAATGGTTTGGTAAAAGTTTAAAAATGTAATTTTTTTCAGGTCAGAATTTCTGCTCTATAACTCAACTAGTGATCACACCAATCAACTGCTGTGGTTAGGTTAGGATTGGAATAGGGGTATCTAAAGATACAGGGTTCGAAAATTTGTACATCGACAGCTGTTGATTTTAGACAATAACGAGTTAGGATTTAGTTTATAGACCGAATTCTAAAAGTATAAAGCGCTGAATCATTTATTTTAAAAAATCAATAGTTTTGATATTATGACCATTTTAAGGTAAAAGAAATACCATTGTCATTGTTATTGTCAATACAAAGTTACACTAAATCATGATATCCCTGACCAGGGGGTCAGTTAAGACGATTCTATAATGTTAAACACTTTAATTTGCAATATCATAATATTTTTGCATTTTATTTAAATTCTATGCATACGATTCAATAATATTAAAAATTTGAATTTGAAATTGTGACATAATTTTGCATTTTGCGTTTTTCCTTCAAGTTTTAATTATAAAGTTTAATAAAATTGCCCTTATAAATTTTATTCAATTTTTCAATCGTCTAGTAAACATTTATGCACTCTGTCTATTTTGCAATTATATTTCTACAATATTATTAGTTATTTTTAAACCCAGATCCTTTAAATTTATAAATAATTACTCCCAATTCAGTAATGAATTTCGAGATTCAATGAGTTACCGAAAATGTCACCAAAGTTTGAATTTCACTCCAATATGTGTTTTGTAAAAGGAGAGGAAACCTTTTTATATTTTTTTTATAATTTATATTTTTCTTCCGAAGAGTCTCGCGCTCAACAGATGCATTATTGGGATTCGACAAGTTTGATATTAATTTATTATTAAATTTCTCGCCTCAATATCTGGATCTTTGCCCAATATTGATGCAATATGTTTTTTCAATATTGCACCAATATTAGTTGAAATATTGATGACTAATATTTGAAGAAACTGTTCAGTAATTACCTTTTACTTCGATTCGCCCTTCGTGTTTTTTATTCGTACCAGCCAATCTAATTGCATAACCAAACGACTCGGCACTACAACCCTTTTCATCGGATCTATCCACACAGTCGTTAATACCGTCACATATTTGTTTAACCTCAATACATTTTTGATTTGGACACTTATGCAAAGAAGTGCAGTTAACGCTATCAGTTTTAAGTTCGTAATAATCGTAAGGATGTGAAGTGATAAGAGCACCCGAATATCCCACGTTCAAATCCGATAAGAAGCAAGCACCATCGTCTTTTCTAAAAATAAGCCATTCTTGGAATAAGAAATATCTTTAAAACAAACTTCATCTACCTGTAAGAAAATGATTTACATCTGAAACCTTTCGCTTCCAAGCACGTTTTTGCGCAGTATGCGACACTGATATTTAAAAACTTTTCTTTTTCTCGTACAGCAAGTATTGCGTTTTGAAATAAAACGTACTTATTGGTAAATCTTTCACAGTTCAGTTCGTCTCCTGCATTTAAACAATCCTAAAATAAAGTTATTGACAAATTCGCAATTTCTCATTATTTGGGTAATACCTACCTCATTTCCGTCACAAACCATACTTTGCGGAATACATTCGTTAATACTGCAATAAAAGTTAAACATATCACAATTGTATTTCGGAGTTGGCTTAACTACAGGAAAATTATTTACATGGTTACTAGAACCCACTTCCAGTTCAATACCTCCATTTCCAAAGTCATAATCGGCGTTTATATCGGTCGACGGAAGTGGTGCATACGTAAGTATTTCGGAAGATACTTCATCACCAATTTGGTTATCTAAAACCTGATCGGTTTCTACATTATTTGGATATGTGGTTTCTTGCTCTGGTGAAATTGTGGTTGTACGTTTACCATACACTTGCTCTAGTAGCTTATTTAAAATATCTTCGTCTATGGTTACAGTTTTATTATGACTGTGACCTTCGGATGGTATAGGTAATCTAATATCGTTCACATTTTCCCCATTTGTACTTCCACATTCAACTTTGTATGGAAAATCACAAACTTTATTAATTGGATTAAATACTGTTCCTGGACCACAGTCTTGAATGAAAGTTCGTCCATTATCACAATTCAGAAATTTGGAACATACGTGTGGATGAGGATATAGTCCCGATACTCCAGATGGACAATTAATTGAATTATAGTTTTGTCCTGTACTTTGACCAATTTTGTTTACTTTATTTGATAATACGTTTGGAGATCCGTTGGCATTGACACTTCCTTGAGGCATTCTAATATCGATTACATTTTCTCCATGATTTTCATGGTGACTGTTACAATCAACGTTGTATGGAAAATCACAAACTTTATGAATTGGATTGAATACTGTTCCTGGACCACAATCTTGAATGAAAGTCCGTCCATTATCACAATTCAGAAATTTAGAGCATATGTATGGATGAGGATATAGTCCCGATACTCCAGGTGGACAATTAATCGAATTATAGGTTTGTCCTGAATTTTGATCAATTTTGTTTACTTTATGTGATAATACGCTTGGAGATCCGTCGGAATTGACACTTCCTTGAGGCATTCTAATATCGATTACATTTTCTCCATGGTTTTCATGGTGAATGTTACAATCAACGTTGTATGGATAATCACAAACTTTTATTGCAGGATTAAAAACAGTACCTGGACCGCATTCTTGAATAAATGTTTGACCATTGGCACAATTTAAAAATTTCGAACAATCATCAGGATGTGGAAATAATCCTGTTCCACCAACAGGGCAAGCAACTTTCTTATTTGTTAGAATTGGATATTCGGTTTCCACTTCAACGTCGTGGTAGCTCTCAGTACGTCCTTGAAATCTGTTGTAGTTTAATGCTTCTTGACCTTGAATGTTGGAATTATCTTGAGTGTTCTGTGTATTTTGCAACACTGGCGGTCTGTTTAAAAATTGATTAACCTTTTTTATCTGGTTTCCTGAAGTCACATTAACATTTCGTTCTATTGGAAGTTCATTGCTTTTATTTTTGATAAAAGTATATCTTGGAGTAGTTGTACTTCCTACGCTTACGTTATGTTTACCAAAATTTGAACTCCAACCGGCACATTCGGCATATTGAGGAGAATCGCAGCCATTAATTTTTAAACTAAATAAAGTACCAGAACGGCATTCTCTTAGATTTGCGACTCCGTTAATACAACTGATATATTTAGAACAATCGTTACGATGGGGGATTGCCCCAAAAAAATTCGGTGGGCATTTTATGTCTACAGCCTGGTCGGTAACATTACTTGGTTGGATTGGAGTCACAACACATTTTACTTTAGAAGCGTAGTCGCATTCCAATGTCACAGGATTAAAAAGAGTTCCCGGTGAGCAATTAGTAACAAATCCTCGACCTTTCCAACAGTTTAAGAATTGGTTACAAGAGTAAGAATACGCGAACTGTCCCGTCGCCTGTTTGGGACATTCCGTGTAACTCGGCTTGCTGTTCGGATGGAAATCTTCGGGACTTGGTGGAAACTTGAAACCGTGTATGTAAATTGGTTCGTTTACTTCGAAAAACTTTTTGGGTTCTCTTTCGTTTTGTATGCGATTGTAAAAATTTAAATCTTGCTCTTGAAATTTATTTTCTGCTTTTACTATACTATCTAGTTGTCTCAAATTTTCCCTGTTGGGTTGTTTATTATTATTGTTTTCTTCTTGTTCGGTTTCGAAATAGGTTTCGTATTGGTCCGATAGAATAATTTTTTGTTCTAGTTGATTTTCATTTTTTTGTCCAAAGTCCTCGATAGTTTGTTGATCGTCGTTAGTCGGTTTTAAGGTCAACTGTTCCTGAAAATCGTTATGCAATTGGGGATTGTTGACATTGTTAGCTTGTCCGGTTTGATGAGAAACCCTGCTGTAATTTTGGTGCACTTGTATTGGACGATAATTTGAATTTTCACTCTCTTGCCAATCTAAGGTTTTAATCCCCAACGACGTTAACGTGTTTTTGTCAACATTTACACCAGGGATACTAAGCTAGAATTTAACGAGTAAAATTAATTATTTACCTTCATATTTATGACTTACACAATGGAAAAAATTACTATAAGAATTCAAAAAGCACAGAAAACATAAAAGGACTCGCATTTTTTCAAATTTTAAAGTACACTGGTCGATTTTTGTTATTATCAATATTTAAATTAATATTTTTTGTAATCTCGGAAGCTGTTTTACTAAGAACTGTTTATAATTTAACGATATACGCATTTATGAATTATACGAAATAACTACATAAATATCTTATCATTCAATAGGGCGAGAGTTCATCATACATTTGAACACCTAAATGGATGTTGAATGGTCGAATAACTTTTTAATGTCGAATTTTAACTTTATTTTTATTTGAAATAAAAACAAAATCATATTTTATTTATCTTTACAACAATATCACGCCAAATTTCTGTTTTATTAATAACACATAAAAATCTATTACTCGCTCACGGTGCACGTTATCTTGAATTCGAGCTTCTGCACGACAAAATGATATCTGAGAACAATTTTGACGCACCAAAGTCTTGCTTCACATCAGTTTATAAGATATTGCCGAAATATAGCTTCGAATTTATTACTTTCTTTAGATTAGATTGATTCAAGTCCGGATTTTTCGAGAAGAATTTTTATTGCTTATGGGAAATGGGAATATAAAAAGAGTGAGATACTGTGAGGCAATATTATACGTACCAAAAATGTATATCAGTCAACTTAATATTAAATTTCCCAAATAGCCTCTACTATCTCCGATCACTTTGCACGTACGATAAAAATTTAAATTTCAATAATGTAATTAAAAGCTAATATTAAACTTGTAATATAAAAAAGTCATAGAAAAAGTCACAACTCATTTTAAAATAAATAAGACTGAACTGATTCACCGATGGTGCATATGATCATTTGAAGATAAAAATAATTTTTTTTAATATTCTAATATTAGATATTATCTATATTATTAAAAAATATGTTATCTTCTATTATATTATTATTATAAAAATATTATTATATTTTAAGTATTATGAATTTACAGAAACGTCATGTTAAATTTTATATTTTGTTATTTTGGGTACGAGTAATATTTATTAAATTTTTAGGTTTACTTGAAGTCTAACTAGTATATTACAAATTAAGCCGAGACGACTCGTTTTTATATCTAATTATTATTATGATTTAATTGCCAAACAAACCTAAAAAGAAAGTAAAAAAATTTTATAATTTTACATAAATCCAACTTGTTTTTGTGCAAATTTCGTCTCCAGCACAAGACGATTTCTGTCACTGCAATAATAAGTCCCAGTTTTAAACTAGATATTGTGAAATTAAATTCAAAATAAATTTGTTAAAATTTAAAATTTGGTACAAAATTTAATTTGTATGTAAAATAATTTACAATACAGTGTCGTATTTAAAAATGCCTATGGGGGAACCAGATTATTTTTGGATTCTCGTTAATCCATTCATGCGCGTCAGATGTAAAGAGATTATAATACTGACATATTCACTGACATTTAAAATATAGAAATTATTATTAATCCCATTGTGATTGGCGAACGCTGCTAACGGTAAATAAATTAAATTTTTAATGATTTTAAATTTTAAAACCTCATGGTAAACATTATTTTTATCACGGATGGCTTAAGGGATACAATCCGAGTTACCCTGAGGGGGTACCTGGAGGGCTCCTTTGCCCCCTTCTAAATAGAAGAAGAATTATAATTTATATAATTGAAGAACTTGGCGAGTAAATGGCTAGGGTTACCGTGGTTTACTAAAATATTACCATTTTAGGCAACCATACGAATTTTTTTAAAATTTATTTTAAAGTATAATAAATATTGCTATATATTTTTATTGAAAATCACTTTACGGATTAAGCACCTACTGGGTACAGAGTATATTAATATACCTACATAATATATTATTTACTAAACTAAATATTAGCATATATACAATAAAATTTTCATTGAATCAATGAAGTTTCTACTGATGAACTAAAACCCACCGTATTTATACAAATTTCTTAGTAGGTATTAATGAACAAAATACATGGTATTTAATTATTAATGAATTATAATCATTAATTCATATATTAATAATATGATAAATAATGATATAATATAATAATCATAATAATTAATCATTCATAATATTCATACAACTTTTTTTTAAATTATTTTTTAATGAACTATTTTTAATTAAATTAATAAATAATTAATAATAAATTAATAATGGATTCTAGAGCTTCATTATGTACACAATTAAATTATTTATTATACAAGTTGGATATGGAAATTTTCAAATTACCCTTTCAATGAAATACCATTTGAAAAAATGGTTAAATATTAAATTTGAATACTCATCGTTCAGACAAGGTTCCTTACCCATACGATTTGGTGGTTTGGAAACACTAATTGATTTTATCTTTAGTCCACCCTTAATGAATTTTGAGGTCCTTTAGAAGTTTAACTATCTGAAGCAGGTTTTCAGGCAAAATGGGACCTATCCATATCGAAACTAACACAATTTGCTTTATTAAATAATGTTGCATATATTAATCACAATCATGGCGTATCTTAATGTCTAAACATTATAATAATAAATTATGATCTACAAATAATATTATATGTACGATATACAGTGGTGGTCACTGAAATACAGCCACCGTAAAAAAAATCTAAAAATCAATATAACATTACACTGATAACTATATTTTCTTTAGCATTACACTAATAATAACAACAATCATAATAAATTTAATATTACACTATAAATAAAATAATTCCTCCATCGGGTTGGAGAACGGAAGCGTGCCGGTTACGCTAGCAACGTTACCTCTTTGAATGGCTAAAGAAATTCTTCGAATAAGATAGTTCTTAGATCGAGAATCGCCAGTTAGTTTAATTAGAAGAGATCCGATGTTGTTGATTAAAGTTTTGGCTTCAAGAGACCAGGGACCCATTGTCTCGACAGCAAAAGGGGTAAAAAGATAATTTTGTTTTGTATCCCCATATTTTGAGTGTTTCCTAGTGCTAGATAGTTCGACCGCGGAAGCTACTTTTTTGGATGTAATAGAAATAATATATAAAGCCGCTAATGTGTCCGAGCATGTTGCATCCCAAACCAGACATTTTCCTTTTGCCCATCAAGGCGATTCCCATCATTCCTTACCAGTCCTGTATAGGCTCAAGTGCAGAAGGAACATTACTGAACGATAAAGCTCGTTGCAAAATGTTGTTTAATTCGACGTGTCGGGAAATTCGTCCAGAACTCTGTAAACAGCTTAGTCCATGTCTTCCATCATTTGTAACTGTTTCTCCGAAAGCAGGGAGGCGAATATCTTCTGTTCTTCTAATTCCAAGACCTCCATTATTAATGGGTAAAGTAGCCTGAATCCACTCTTGGTCCTGAAGTTTCACATTTAGAATTGCTTCCAAAGTGGATCTAATTTCAGTGTCAATAGTACTAGCAGAAGATTTAAATTTCCATAAAGTAGTTGTTCGGAGTAAATACGTGAGTTTAGGAATGCCACGTGAGAGTTCGTGTCTGATAATTAGCTAAATAACAACTTGAGCATTTCAAATTTTTCTTGAATGAAAACTTCTACGTCCTCATCAAATAAGGGAGACCCCAACAAATGTAGATTGAATTTGTCCATAATGCGGATGCCCGAAGAAACTTCTTCAAATTTTGCAATAATATCCGCATTTGTTGAACCAGAGCAAAAGAAAAGTTCACATTTGTTGGATTAATCCAACCCCAAAACCTTAGCCATATCCACAATTGATTTGAAATCCTTCAAAACTAGTGATCTAAATAGAATATATTAAGTTTTGAGATCATATTATCCACAATTGGCTGTATTGCGAGGGAAACTGCTAATGGTCCAGCTGGATCTCCTTGTTGAGCTCCAACTTGAAAGGGGATGAAATTAGTTCCAAAAAGGAGATTAGATGGTTGACTTGGGCTTTTTCAATTTAATTTTATTTAGCATGACATCTCGCTCCACTGAATTAAATGCGTTACGGAAATCAATCTTCAACAGAATTTTATTCTCATTTTCAGGTAGGTTAATAAAAGTTCTTGTTGCGTGAATGGCTGCTTCACATCCTTGTTTTGTTCCAATTTTCCACAGCGATGGGACTTATTCCTCCACACTTTTTACTCAAAGCGCACAAGGCAGCGTCGTAAAGGGTTCCACATATGACTTCACAGACCGTCCACTTAGCATTAAATTGCATAACTTTGTGAGTGAATCCAACAGCATAAGAGGGGCTTCTCCACATGAGAAGCAACTAAGATCTTTCAAATGCTGTGGGCGCAGACCCCAGAACCAGAAGGAAAGGACTTATTGAAGCTTGAACTTTTTTGACAGATACAATCAAATGCTCATCGTCATAAGTCGGTGCAATGGGCAATTGTAAAGTTCGTGATGGTGCAGGATGTTTTTGTTTCAAAAGTTGAAGGCTGCCTGAATCGATTGGGACCAGTATGTCCGAAGAAGAAAGCAGTCTGACAGCACCCTCAACTCGGGTTTGAATATCTGATTTTCTTGATTTCGTCTTATGTGCTTCAGGAAAAGTCATACTTGAAATGTTATCTTTTACCTTTGCTGTAAGCGATTTCTTCTTATCTCTACCTGGAACCTCGAGAGCTTTATAAACATAAAGAAATAAAGCCTCCCGGGATTTTGAATCATTTTGTAAAACAGTGTCATCGATCAAAGTTGAGAGCCTATCTACAGCAAAACGTCTTGCACCTTTGGGAATACGACGTAAATTTCTGGTGTTTTCTCTACGAGTAATGATTTTGGACGAAACATCGTAACTTGCATCAATTCTGGAAATATTTTGACATGATAGGGAAGTTTGATGTTCATTGTGCTTTCGTGAGTAGGGTACTTTCGAACCTCTTTAATATTTATTTATTTTTAAAATTATTGAATTTAACTAAACTTACTGGGGAAGGCTGCGGAGGCAGCCGGTCTGCAAGAAACCGAGACCGTCCACGAGCGGGCTGAGCTGTCCAAACCTCAGGGTAAGGATAGCACACCATCCGGATCGGGATTGGTACAAAAAAAGCAAGCACCACCAAAAAGAGGTGAACACAAATTCCCTCTCACAGGTGATGCTAAGAAGAGACTTAGGTCCCAGGACTCCCAGCCATAGCCTCAAAGTGATCAGAGGAAGAGGGCAAAGATGTCTGGGGCTAATCCACCAACGACTGGGGAGGATTCAGTTACCTACAAGGAGGCAGCTACCAAGCACCTGCGAGTGACACTGATCGACCGCTCTAACCTCCTGGGCAAATTCACTGAGGCTCAGAAGGATATTGTTGAGACGCATCTCAACCAAGCCCTTGACAGAACCATCTTGATGGCTCAAGAAAGAGCGATAGTGGTACCCACGTTTGGGGGGTTTCGTTACGCAGGGCAGATCCTAAGGATCAGCGGATCATAAGCAAAAATAAATGAGTGGTGTGTTTTCTTTGACACCGACAGGAGTGACACCCTGGGAAAATTCATTGTATTCGGTGTTAGTGAGAAGGACGTCGCGCTACTCATTGAAAGGAAGGAGAAGCTGAGCTACAGATTCTCCATCCTTAAAAGGAAGGTGCAGCGCATCACTAAGAGTGCTGCACCAACACAAACAATGGAGGAAGTAGCTGCAGAGTTTGAACTTATGGGTATCCATGAGGAATCTCAGGCTGTAGCTCAAACTTCATGTAAGGACCCTGCCATCATGGAAGTGTAATGGCTGCCTTGGTGGAATGGAACTTCCTACAGTCAAACCTACAACACAGTAGAGCGGCTACGGCGACTCTTTGCCGACGCCTGGCTGGTTGTATGGATACAATAGCTCTAATACAAGAGCCACAAAGAGTAAAGGGCAGAGTAACAGGCCTCTTAGAGTTGAGAGGCAATGTTTTCACAGGCACCCTTCTAAATAAACCCAGGACGTGTATTTTTATACCTGGTAATATTCAGGCCAACCCCTTACAGCAGTTTGGTGACAGCGACCTAACAGTTGTCCGGCTGAGCTGTGACTTCGGGGAAGGTCTAAAAGATGTCGTCTTGGCATCTGTATACCTCCCAATCGACTCCCAGGATCTGCCACCCACTCAAAAAATAGTGGACCTGGTGAGGTATTTTGAGCAACATAAAAGACATCTCATTATAGGTTGCGACTCTAGTTCCCACCACAGCGCGTGGCGGACTGGAGATTGCAACAATAGAGGGAAGTCGCTTTTTGAAAACCTTATAGGTACAAATTTAGAAATTCTTAACCGGGGACACACACCAACTTTCTATCATAAATGGATATGCTTTAAAATCAAAGCAATCAGAGTGGAACCCAGGCGGTTCAGAAATCCTAGGAGGCTGGACAGGCAAGTCTTTTTGGACGTCCTTTCCAGTGCTCTGGATACTGACATGCCGAGGGAAATTACCGCAAAGGTCAACCTAGACAATACTGAAGAGTTCGAGGCATGTGCTAATGTACTGCAAGAATCCCTCACAAAAGCTTTTGAGGCTTCGTGTCCGTTGACGGTAGCTGCCTCGGAGAAGCACGCAACACCTTGGTGGTGTGGTGAGCTTGACCGGCTGCGGAAGGCAGTAATGAAGCTCTGCAATAAGGCTAAGAAATTGAAGAATGGGTCTGACTGGGAGGAATTTAAAGTCCTCCGGTCGGAATACAAGAAGATGATTCGCCAAAAACAACTTAAGTTTTGGAGGGACTTTTTCAGCGGCATTGCGTCCACTACGGACGCTGCCAGGCTGAAGAAGATCATATCCAAAGACCCAAATCAACAGCTTGGTACGATACTTTGAGCTGACGGCTCCTATACGGAGAGACTCGAGGAGACTGCCGAAGTACTGTTACAAACACACTTTCCTGACAGTAGAACTGTCTCGGACTATGAATGCTGAGCACGTAGCTCGGACATTGACCGAGATAGACTGGGAAATTGCAAACCAGATCGTAAATCCGATCAAAGTGGCCTGGGCCATCAAAACCTTCAGTCCTTATAAATCGCCGGAGCTGGATGGGATCTTTCCGGCCCTACTTCAATGGGGTCTGGGACCTTAGATGCCCTCATAAGCAATGAGACACGAAGAATGCATGCGAAGAGATGGGCGAATGCGGTCGGATGCCGACAAGCAAAGGCAACATTGCGTTCGCCCTCCGAAAACCATGCCAAATATTACCTACAGCAGCTGTCTCGGGAAAACCTACGCGTTATTGATGGATTTCTCACAGGACACTGTAAGCTAAATAAACATATACATACAATGGGACTAGTTGACAGCTCAAATTGTCGAGGATGTAACGAAGCAGACGAAACGATGGAGCATGTGCTTTGCAATTGTCCATCACTGGCGTCAAGAAGAGGATCCATGTTGGGGGACTTCTGACCTAACGTGGCCAGTATTAGTGACACACCGCCCTCCAAAATACTCGAGTTTATCTTAAGTTTGGGATGGCTTGAGGAGTAAGAGGGAGGGTGGGCCGCTAGACACCGGAGGCAGTATAATGAGCCCGATATGTGGAATGAGTGCATGCGAACGCGATGGTTTGCCCTCCACATCCAATCCAGAATCCAGAGTGCAATTGCACTCTTCTTGAACTTAACAAAGGGGGAAACAAGAGTGGTGACCGAACGCGAAGGGCTTCGGCACAAAGAACGATGGCGGGAATGAGTTGCGCAGAAAATAGTCGTGGTACAAATGTTGTTGTAGAAGATTAATGCGAAGCGTTTTTTTTTTAATGTTGTAAGCCTTTCGTCGTAAATACCTACATTCAATTGCACTATAATTCAACAAATGATCAAAATTTGTTACAATTTTGAGCTAACTGTACACATTTTGGCGACTCAACTACAAAAAGATGTATAGATTATTTTATAACCATTATTTCTGATTTGAAATTAACATTTTTAAACACAAATAAAAATAATATACCAAATTTTCAATATCAATAGTTTACGAGATATACAATGATACAGCTATCTAGCGAAAAAAATTGGATTACCTTTTCCTCAACCTATACAACTATTTTTATAGTTAAAATTAAAACTCTATTTGTGAAAAAGCAAAATTTTCATGCCGTTTACTCTCATGGCATACATAATAAATCGCATATTAAACAGACTAAAATTAGACGTATATGTACCAAAAATATCCTATACAACATAAAGTATATATATCCCAGGAATATACGTCTAATATACGATCGATCGTGTGTTACTTGGGAACACATAGTGATGGAATATTGTCGTAAGCACACATTCTAGCTAGAACAAATTTATACATTTCAAAGTATAATAAATTATTGTATCGCATTTTTGTGTTTTTGAAGTTTTTAAAATGTACGCAGCGGTAGAATTTGTTGGAAAAGAAGTTGCCATTGTTCCGATGTCATGGCTGGTTGGGTCAACAAAATGCTATTGGCCAAATGTCAAATCGGAGAAAGCCTTAATGAAGTTAGTTCAAAATTCGGTTGCTCCACAGAATTGGAAAACAAATTCCATTCAAAAAATTTTTTTCGTTGAAGGTAAGTACTTAAAATAATAATTTCGTTGATTACCAGAAATCATTGTGTTTCTATTGTTTTGTTTTAGAGGATTATAATTATGCGGAAGATAAATGTAAAAAACTTGTATGTGATTCGAAAAACTCGACGAGCACTGCTTGTGATACTGAACATTTAAAACTTAAAAGTTTTAACATTGATGAAGAATTTACAGAAAGGTATAATACAGTTTGTATTTGTAAAAATTCCATTTCTCTTTTTATACTATTATATAATTTTAGTTCTTCTGATAATGGTAATAGTTCAGACCAGTTCAGTTCAGAATCAATAACTAGTTCGTCGTCTAAAAGCAAAAAAAAGAGAAAAGCCAGGTAAATTTTATTTATTATTACATGAAATTATTGCAATAATTACACACCTTTTACAGCCAAAGTTGTAACTATGACTTTAATCGGATATTAAAAAAGAATGGAAAATCGCTACCAGCAACACCCAGTTGCAGCCGATCACATGAAGATCCTAACATAGGTATTGACTATGCGAAAGTAATAATTTCATTATTAGAAGATATAAAACGTACGCAGGACCAAAACACGAAGAAAATTGATAACATATACAAATTAATCAATGCGAACCATAATACTACAAATTTAGTGGCACCAAATCAATTACCTTGTATGCCACTGAAGAATGCGCAGGATTTTCTAAATATGGAGTCATATTTAGAAAATCCTGAGAATTATGCATATTTAGTAAGTCTTAGATTGTAGTGCAATGCAGTTTTATGCTAATAATATTTTTGTTATTTTAGATTAGTCGCTTAGCTGTTATCGGCGGCACAGATGTGCGAAATTCTACAATGAATATTTTAAAATTTGTTTTAACAGACGATTTAGCTTCCCATTATAATTGGGCAGGACGAAAACGCACAGGATCTATTAGAACTGCATCAGAACCGAAACTTTCTTTTAAATCAACACTTTTGATGCCAGCGATTTCTGGTGAAAAAAAGGTTGTGTTTATATTACAGAATTTCATTAAATTTTGATTGTTTTTAGATTCAATCAAAATGGCATATTCAAAGTTATTGCCACCCGACTTAAACGATCAACACATAGCGAAAGCCGTAAAAGATTGGCTGAAATTAGCCCCACAGAGGTTTTCTAATAAGTCTAATAAAAAATATGATAATTTATAATACAGTTTTTTAAAAATTTGATAAAGTCTTATTATACCAGAATATGTTTATTTTCAGAGGTGGATTTAGAACCAACGCAATGAGGCATTTCTTATATTATTTTGAGTAATATACCTAATACCGCATTTCTATCTATGCCGTAGCGCATCTCTACCAATCTCTACCAACAAACACGTCTACTTCGTTTTTTTTTTATAATAATTTTTATTATATTTCACCATTAATACATTCTACTAATATATTTTCTATTACAAGACCAAATGGTAGAAAATTTATTATTTTACTTATAATATCTTTAAACATTTTATTTTTTAAAATTCTACAAAATGTTTCTAATGTAATTAACAATTTTAAAAATGTATCACATATCTCCACTTGGGCTCCATACTTCTCTGCTATAGCTGTACCTCCTGCAAGTTTGGATACTCCGGTTTTATGTATACAGCACCATGTTCAATATGATTCTAGGACAATTATTACTTAATCATTAACCGTCTTAATTATTATTAAAAATAAGTTAAATTTTCTAATTGAAAAAAAGGGTCAACTGGAAAACCAAAGATAGGGAAATAGGGGCGCATAATATTAAAGGCTTGTGGCGTCAAACTTGCTTAATACGCCTCTGGTAAGGTCCTATTATAACCATTTTGCGAGTAATTTCATCTTGTTTAAGTCCAAAAACATTACAACTAATTTGATTTAATTTCTCAAATTTTTCAATGTCGGTTAATTTAACCGGAAAATCTATACCCTCAAAATTAAGTATTTCAGAATAATTTGGATATGAGGTTGGCATCATGTCATGCCCTTTTGGTTTATGAAATCAGCTAAAATACAATAAGCAAATCAATAATTATCATTATTTCTAATATTTAGAACAGCTTGTTTAATTTTAATTGAATTCGGTAATTTCAAAATAGAGCTGTTTCCACCATGTAATGGGATATATATTTATTAAAATTCACTTCGAGGTATAAAATTTCTTTTAAGCTCCATCCCGAATCCCGTTCTTGAAATTCACTCATCTTACAATTTAAAATATCGGAAATTAATAATAACAGATCATCTAAATTTGATGATACATCCCAAATAATTAGAAGTTAATTTCCAATGAGCAAAAATTTTCAAGTGTATATTTTATTACTTGCAGTAAATCGATTTTGATATCTTGAATAAAATCTATTAAACTAATTCTTTCATAAGGACTAAAGATTCTAAATGATTGAATTCGACATGATGTATTTATTAACATTACCCTATCGGCAGTGGCGCCGGAAGAGTTAAAAATAGAGGGGGGCAAAGTTAAATATAGAGGGGGGCAAAGTATTCATTTTTGTTAGGCTTTATGACTTTAAAGGAAAATTCTTAATATTTTACGAGCGCTAGCTAGGTAAAAACAAAAAATTAAATTTTCTAAGGGGGGCAAGTGCCCTGCTTTGCCCCCCCTATCCGGCGCCTATGCCTATCGGAGTGTATTTTTTAAAGTTTATTTTTATGTTGTATTGAATTACTGTGGTTAGATATATATTCGATGTATTTACACCGCAAGTAATGCACGCTGAAAAAAATATATTTTACTATAAAAAATATTGAAAGAAGTTTATTTAACTTACTATTTATTTTAATTTTTTTTGCTGTGCTTGATGATGGGGTATTTACTGCATTATGAAAATCTAAAAGTTATGTGAAATAATAAAATACGCAATTTATAAAACCAAATTGTAATTTACCTTGCATTTCTTGATTTTGCTTCTGACAGGTGATCTGTTCATGGCGAGTTAAATTATATTTTCTACTAAAAACCTTTGAACAATTTTCACATTTAAACATCTTGTAGTCGCAGTTGTTCTTGAACTGACTAACTGCACATAATTGCAGGCTATTTATAGCAAACGGGGTTTAGTAAAAATGTATAAATTTCGATATTTTTTATTATGTCAAACAACTTTAAAAAATTGAATTCCGAATATGGAGGAATAATTTATATATTAGTGCAATTAATATACGACTACGTGCATGGAAGAATACATTACATTTAAAATCAAAATTTTTATTATTATAACATCTTAAATGCATAAAAGTTATTTGAGTATGACCTTATTGTGAACATCGAACCTGTTGAATACATTGTATATTTAAATCGATTATTTTTTATTAATATGATTATACCAAAACAACTTTAGTAATTGCAGTCTGCGACGATCCTTCGTCTGGTTGATTGCTCCCTCAACTTACCTGGGCTAGCTCTATCTCAGGCGTGGGGTTCCTTGAAGAAGTGGTTCATAGTGTGCTTATTTTTGTTGCAGTTGTCCTTTCCGGGGCACTTTCAGCTGGGGGGATGGCATGATGCAGAAGAACACAATATTGTTAGAATTCCAATTTTGCAAATACACTGCAATTCACTTCCCTTTCGACCAATAGGAACTCGACCTTGAAAAGTGGGTGAGGTGTTCAACCAATAGGGGGGCTCGACCTTGGATAGTGGGTGTGTCTGACCTTGAAAAGGGTTGTGGTCAACCTTGACCTTGGAAAATGAGTGCAGTTCCTCTTTCAAGATGGCGGCGCCCTCATTCTTTTACTACTAATCTGAACTCCATCATAGGAACAATAAGAAGCAACGTGGCAAAGAACCTGAAAATGCAACTCTACAAAGCAATCGGTAAACTAATTCTAACCTACGCAGCACTAGCATGGGCCATCGTTTCCCCCACACAACTCAAGAGACTGCAAACCGTCTAAAACATCTGTATTCAGCGCATCTTGAGCGCACACTACCTGCAGCCAAACGGTGAATCCATCGAAGAGTTCATCCAAAAGTTAACGGAAAACCTTTATCCTCGAAGCCATGATACGGAAAACCCTCTCATCACTGCCCTGGGGCAGTATGACATCGCCGACTTCTCAAAACACGGCCGGCAGCTAAGCACAATAAGTATTAACCCACATGTCAGACCTTTTACTAACCTATACTTTTATTATGTTTCAGATTCTTTCTCTTTTTCAGGATCAGGCCAACGATCGCCGCCTTGTGATTTTTGTGGATTTAACAAATCCACATTGAAACTGGTTACTAAAGTAACGCTAGCCCCTCCCCAGTTAATATTTTGGCTCCAAAAGCTAGCTCCCTGATCTATATAGCTAGCACCCAAATCTTAGAGCTAGCACCTTTACAGTTTTTTCACAAATTAGTATTTAGTAAATATGTCTATTTATTTCAGTCCACTGCGCATGAACCAGGCCCAGATTGGCCATCTGGCAGTTCTGGCAAATACCAGAAGGGCTGATGCTCTAGTAGGCCGGTGAGCGGCCGAACGTTATCCCTATTTTTTATGGAAAGTCGAAAATTATTTAAATCTAATGAAGTTAGTTTTGATATGTGCAGATTATAAAATAATATAAAAAAACAAATTGTATCGTGTTTCGCAACGAATTATTTTTTCACTCTATCATATAAATGATTTTAATGGAATCCTTTACAATCCTTTTTTGTAATTGATTGAATCTCAGGTTCTCAACGCTTTTTTCCCCATTATATTATTTGGTAAGTTGTGTTACTTTTTCTTTCCAAATTGCGGGCTTATAATAGTATTTTAATTCGACTAATTTGCCAACTTATTATTTATTTATTTACAATTTATAATTTACAATAATCAAAAACTATTAACTACTATGTAGACCGGAGACCGGGTTGTAGATAAAAGAATGTCAGTCTCTATAATAGCCAGGACTGGCGCTACAAGCAAGATTGCAGATTTGCTGCCCCCCCCCCCCCCCCCGAGTAAATAACGCGCATTTTATATTTTAAGGATACAAAGTTTTGAAATTATATGGGGCACTTTTTGACCTATGGGAGATGACACAACGGTAAATGGGAAATTTATAATGACTAAAAAATAAAGACGATATTTCGTTTAAGTCAATTTTATTTTTAAAAAAATAAATATATTTTATATTGCCTACTACATAATATATCTACGTATCTACTATTTATTTTATATACAACATTAGTGTATTATAAGGTTATTAAATTACATAATGTACATTAACAATAAGCCCTAAGCTGTTAAGAAATTATTAGTCAAGCTTAGAATGGACGAAGCGTGTGGAATATATCATGGTTCCATTGGTGTGTCGTGCCTTTTGGGGCAAGGGGGCAAGGGGGGGGATGCAATACATTTTTAGGAGCGCAAATATGTATGGGTTTAAAATATATTTTAACACATAGGTTTTAAAATAAAAATAACAAAATAATGTATAGGTACAATTTTTTTATAATTACCAATTTATTCAAAAACAAGAAATACTCGGCTCCGCCTCATTCAGGTGATCTGACCCGTTTTGACAGGCGTAACCAAAGCAATATCTCGGATCGGGGCGCTCTAAAATTCAGCATTTTAGCATTAGCCAATCACTAGATGGCAATGTAAATTAAATTCAAAAAAAATATTCATGAAAGTTTTGGAAAAACTACCGGGTTTTCCGCAGATTATTATGTATACTATAGCATATTTACTACCACTTCTTCAAAAAAATTTGTCGAAACTGAGGCCGTAGATTTACTGATGGCCCCCAGATTTAATAAGAGTTAATAATTTTAGAGTGAGTAAATAAATGACAGTGAAAAACTTTATAGGTTTTTACCAAAGTTTTACAATATGTTTTGCTTGGAGCGCTAGGACGGCACTATGCACAGGACAGGGGGAGGGCATAAGCCCCCCTAGTTCCCACGTGAGCACGCCACTACATATTCATGCACAGTTGATTGAAATATTTAGACATTTTTATCAAATACCAATTTTTGAAAAAACTGTAAAGTTGCTAGCTCTAATATTTAGGTGCTAGCTATATAGATTAGGAAGCTAGCTTTTGGAGCCAAAATATTAACTGGGGGGGGGGCGTTACTTCAGCCCCCTCAGTTTCAATGTGGATTTTAAAAAAAACTGTGATGGTGCTAGCTTTAATATTTGGGTGCTAAGCTCCATAGATTCGGTAGCTAGCTTTTTGGCCAAAAATTTTAAGTGGGGAGAAGGCCAAAGTAACGGACCTAACATCTAGAAAAGATCAGGAAACAAGCATCGAGAATGAAAACCGGTGGATTGCACTAACCAACAAACGACAAAAGGTAAAGTTGAAGTTTCGTTTGTAACCTCCCCTATATCCTTATTCTTCCCCCCTCTCCAACCGCCACCAATCTAAGTTAAGATATGGTTCGATGTCGAACATGCATACACTTGGTAAGATAGCCCCTTTTTAGGGCTGCAAATATTGAGAATGAGATTTTTATTAACGCAACGGCAAAAGTTAAAAAAAAACAGAGTATCTAATTTTTCTAAAGGCTGTATTTGATTTGGATCCGACATGAGGGTGATGTGACTTTCAAACGACACCTTTTATTAAAAACTTCCCTGAGCGCGACGCAACTAGAAAATGACGAAATTCGAATGCTGGGATCCGACATCCGAGATTTGACAATGTTAGGAGCACTGGAAACCTGCCCTCCACACGCCGTAGCTGACCACTCGGGAGGCTTCGGACGGTTTTCCCAACCCCTGTGCGAATTATGTACGATAATTCTCGGAGCGCAAATGCATTCGATAATGTAAGAACTCGAAAGATGGTTCTTCTGCAACCACTTGCAAAAGAATGAAGCAAGCTCTCTCCCCCACCTATATTCGGATTGCCAAGACCCACGTAGCGTACACGTACCGTCTAGTGAATGTTTTTTTAAAGATAACGTGAACTTAAACTTGTAAATTTATGCACATCAAAAAGTCGATTTTCAAAATTAAATTGCGAAGTAACCGTTGGGCTTCACCTCATTAGAATGCTTAAATTTTGCTCTTTCGGAATGAAAAAAGCAGAAAAGATCGACAATAATCTAATCAAGAGGAGTTAAATCTGGAGATCTAGCAGGCCAATTAATATAGTTCCTCTTCTTCCGATCCATTTTTCTGAATCTTTTAAATCAATCACGACTGTGTATTGAAAATGAGGGTGGTCATTTTGAACATTTACTTAAATAATTTTTTGTTTTGTAGCTGCCCTGTTTATTATTTTCTGTGAAATGGATCGGTTTTTCAAAAAATTTTACTAGACAAAAGTTGTAGTCCGTTAAATTTTCTATCCGGAATGGGGCGTCAAATTTTTTGTAAAATGTTTCGTTTAAAAGATACAGGTCTTGAAAAAAAACAAAAAGCTAGAATTATTCAACATTTTTTACTTTAATTCATAACTTGTAAGCCGTTCATTTTAGACAATCAAAGGTTTAAATCTATGTTGTAGATTATTTCACTCTCTTTAATAAAGCAGTAAACCATTTTTACTGAAAAATCAATAGTTTCGGGGCTATGGCCATGTGAAGCAGGAAATTTCAAAAAATGCCCATCTCTCAATAGAAAAAAAAAATTGGTAAACATTTTTTTTTGCCTTAGAAAAGTGTCCTCCATTCCACCTTTTTCTTTAGTTTGACAGTCAACCGGCAAGTGACATTTACGTGTGTTGTATAATAATTATTTATTAACAAAAATTTTAAAAAGTAATAAAAATTAAAAAATAATTAATGAAATTTTTTTTCATTAATTAAAAAATTAATGAAAATTTTTTTAATTACTAATTAGTATTTTTACTCTGCCACGAGAGTAATCCATGACGCACCCCTTATTTTACTTATGGAATTACCTGCTGCGTGGCCCGAGGTAAAAATTGTTCATAAATTCGGTCGCTGAATTCATCAATTGCAAAGGCACTTTTAATTTGTTAAAACTGTTAGTAAACCTAATAGAACATAAATATGAACTTCTCCCTCTGGTTTTAAAGTGTTTTCGATATCATAAATAATAGTCTCATCAGTAAAGTAACCTTTGCTTTCAGTTTTTTCTAGTTCAGTTTTTTAAATTAAGACTAATTTTTGCTTTTTTTGAAAAAAAAAACAGTAAGAACAATAGCTAAGTAAGTACTTGCAGTTTATTCAAATCATATAAAATATAAATTAATAATGGAACACGATGTAATACAAAAATGTCAATCAAATAAATTAACCTTTCAAAATCTAGTAAAAAGACTTCATATGAGTATGTTTTCGAATAATAAATAATATAAAAATTAGTTTGCCAAAAATATCTGTTTATCGTTCACACTTATTAGTCAACGGATTATTATACGGACTCTCTATTCCAAACGGACTATATAATTTTGTAGGAGTTCTTCCAAGCATTGCTCTAGAAAAAGTATGAGGTGTTGCACCTGCCGGAGTCATCGGGCCTTCTTCTAATAGTTCCCTTCTCTTAGTTGAAGTTTTGAACCTCTAAAATTTGATAATATAAACTACGGTGAACAAACAAACTTTTCAAACTACCTGTGTAAAATTGCCCAAAGTTGTACGCAAATCATTGAACGATTTTGAAACTTTACTTGCACTTTCTCGTAACACTCGTCTAGTGTCGTTTAACGTAATCGCCGACAAAATGCTACGATTTATTCTACTCGAATTTGATCCGGAATTATCACTGCTATCGAAGCGATCTTGAAGTTTCGTACGACAATTTACATTTTTTTGTTTATCACCAAACAGATTTTTATGATATATAAACGAATTGCTCTTGTTGTGCCCCATTTTAAAAAGCTGCCGTGCTTTTTGTTGTGATTATAAAAAACCGTTATGAGATGTGCAACGTTTAAATTTTAAATTTGACAGCGTGGGTTATCGCGACATCTATTATAATTATTACACATGGTGGCATATGCTTGCGTGCGGTAACATAGGGGATGCTACAAAATTATTAATAAATCTCCGATTATTTTTTTAGAAATTCTTTAAATTCATAGTGATGAAAACCTATTTAAAATTCATCAGTTTTTCTAACGGTATATTCATATTTTTTATAATTGAAAAATATCCCAGTCAAATACTTTCAATTACTTTCCATGCTTTCTACTTACGCTCGACTACGTTTTCTAACTGTTGTTATCACTTCTCCAGTCTACTTCTGTAATTACGTATTTTACGGCCGCAGAAATAATTTCCTAATGCTTTGTATATAAACAAAACAGCTGATTAAACGTCACTTTGACCGCTTTTGACAGTGAATCACAGAAAACATGGCAGGTACAGCGTTGACGTATGAAGGTAAATATTTTGGATAGTTTACTAATAAATTTCACCAAACCAATCATTTCATTATAAGCAAAAATGAAAAGTACAATTTCTTCACATAAAATATAATGAATTTTTCTCGCAGATCTTCGCAAACAAGCGAGACTTTTGGAAAATGAAATCGACTTAAAGCTTGTAGCTTTTAGTAAATTAGGAGCTGGAATAAATACCCCACACAATCATGATTCCGATTCTGTGCCCCTTTTATCTGAAGAGAACACGTTTGAGGTTATGGCTATTGAAATCGAACAATTACTGAAAAAGGTAGATTCGGTACACTTATTTACACGAAGCAATGAAAAAGTTGATAATTTTTAGCTTACTCAAATTAACGAGCGAATGTCTGAGCAACCTGTATCTGGTGCTGCAATGCTACATACCTTACAAAGACATAGAGATATTCTAGCCGATTTGTCACGCGATTATTATAAGACTAATACCCAACACGAAGCTCGTCGAGAACGGGAGGAGCTATTAAAGTCTTCTAAAAGTGATTCGTACAGACCAGAAGGTATTAATCGAAGGGATCAGTACCTAAAGGAAAACACTCATATTCATAGGTAAGAACAATATATTATTTAAATTTAATGGCTAAATTAATTTTTTTAGTTCTGATCGTTTGGTGAACGAACAAATTTCAATCGCGATGGAAACCAGAGAACATCTAATAAATCAACGGCAAACCTTTAAGAAATTACAAACAAGATTTAATGATATTTCTAATAGGTTTCCTTTACTGAACAGTTTAATACAAAGAGTTAATTTAAGAAAACGCAGAGATTCTATAATATTGGGTTTGCTGGTTGCCGTTTGCACTTTTCTATTATTATTATATGCTTTTCATTAATGTGATACGAAACCAAAAGTTATTCTATTTTTGTAAAATTATAAGATCAAAGGTAATAATTTGAGAAAGTAAGTTTGTAATAAGATAACATAGTACAGTACAGTCTCGGTAATCCGAACTAATAGAAATCTGGCCCCATTCGGATTACAGAGAAGTTCAGATTACTGGATAAAGTTATAAAACGAAATAAACCTCGCACTGTAAATGGTATGCTAACTTACCAAAAAAGATTTAAAAAAGATAAGTAATTTTTATTGAAAAAAGTAGAAGTGACCTAAAGGTAAAACCTAGTGACCTTTCAAGACCTAACGATTCTATATTTTTTTTAATCAAAATTTTATAAGATTCTAACTTCACGGAGGTTACACATAATATAAATGTTTGTAGTACTTATGCATTGCATTAAATACATATTTTTCATCCTATCCTTTCTTCTGCAATCCGAACATTTTTCTATAATCCGTACATTTTATTAGTTGTGTTCGGATTATAACTATTTGTGCGGACAACTGAGGTTTTCTTCTTTTGTTCGGATTATTGGATGGTCGGATTATGGTGTGTTCGGATTACCGAGACTGCACTGTAATAGTAAATGTGTATAATGTTGACTACTTACAAGTAAATTTAATTAAAATTTGATTATGATCTTTTAAGGTTGTACAGTTTTGAAAATATATTTATACGTTAAAATTTTTTTAAATTTGTTTTTTCTTGTAGTAATGTAGATGTTAGAACCTGACCAAGGATTAATAGGCTCGTAGAAAAATTGGGACTTTCCCGATAGGCCGCTGTTACGCAATCCACTTCTGTGGATTCCGATAAGTTTGATTACAATATCGGTGGTGTGTTTTCCATGAATGCCAGGGAAGTCGAGATTCTCTTGTAGGTATTCAAGTCTTCCGTTAATCTAATAGACGACAATAAAGCAAAAACAAATTAACAGTCATCTACAGAGTTATATCAAAGATATTGAAGCTGCAAATTCAATAAGTATACTTCGGTATCTTTGATATCTGATAGGCACGTCATGCCAGGCATGATCATTTGTGGTTTGCTTAAAGCATACTATCTTTTGTATTTTATTTTGCAACACATACATATATGTTTAATATTTGGTATTTATAATTTTTTAAATTATATATTATATTAAAATAAAAATAACTATATTTATATACTCAACATATTTATTCAGAAATATAACTTATAACAATAAATTATTACAGTTTATCATTTGAAATCGTATTTTTAAGCAGCTTTTTCATCTGGGATTGACATAATACGCGTTTACAGATCCAAGTGGGGAATGCCGTTCTAAATCAGAAAAAGTTAGAAAAAATAAATTTCGAAAAATTATCAACTTACAACTTCCTTTTCCCTTTCAATGCACACTAACATATTGGTGGCTGTTTCGCAGGCATCAGATAGTTCTTGCACTAAAATATAAATATTTTTAACAGATACATAAAAAAAAATTCTATCTAGGATTTAAGAACTTTACCTTCCGCATAGCATGTATCAGCCATTTTCATCAACTTTCCATGTAATTCTGAATCAATGTCTTTCAATTTTGCGATAAACTTGTAACCAGCATCCTTGTTAAATTTACCATCAGCGGTCATCTAAAATAAAAGGTGGTAATTGTCTTAATTGCAATATTTTTTTAAATTTATACTAACGAAGTCTAATTTCTTATGAACGCAAGCTACAAAACATTTTCCGGTTGTAGATGTCGGTATTTCGTGAGCTTTCATGGTGGCAATATCAGCTGAAACATTGAAAATATAGTGTCCATAAAATTATTTGGTATATTATATGTTTATTTACCATCGGTAGCTCCGACTTCCATTTTACATTGAATACCAGCTTTTTTGAATGAGTCGATGAGACTGTCGATTACTTCGTTTGTACCCTAATGGTTAGAGAAAATATTAATTTACAAAAAATAAATATACACTAAAACTTACAGCATACGATAATGCAATTAAGCATGAGATTAAAACGAAATATTTCATGTTGATGTATAGTTGATTATTGAGAATACAACTGAAAGTGTTAGTGGACCGTGAGCTGTGGGTTTATATATGAGATTTGAAGGTGTTAAAACTCTTCAATTGGACTTTATTCTGGAAAATTGCAGTTCAAATTTATCCATTTAACAAAATTCGATTTAACTCATTTTAAGTTATTATTAAAACTAAAAATACTATTTATATGTTATAATTAAAAGAAGTTACCAGAAAATATATGACGTACAAAGATCTTAATCGATAAATAATTTGATAAGGTCAAAAATTGTCTGGTGATACAGCAGTTTAAATATTTTTTTATTTTGGTCATAACTACTGAGGTTGTATTCATTTTCGTCACAGAAGGAAGAAAACGTTTATCATAATTTCCTAACAGACCATACTTGTCATTGTACCTATAGTTTTGATGACATAATTAATTGGCGATGTAAATAGAAATCAGCAAAATAATGCCACACATCAAGTTAAAGTTCAATTTCTGTTTTTCTTAAGAGAAATATATCCAATGCTAATTGGGCAATTCGTCTTTATTTTGCATATTTTCAAAATTCTATAAAAATTTTAATAATCGTCAGTAGAACAATACTATCGAATTCAATTAACTTTTATTATACATTATATTTTTTTTATAATATATTCCCGTAAATATTTCCGTTTTCCATTTTACAGAGTCTTGTTTAAGTCGCTGTCAGTCAGAAACTACACCACAAATTAGAAAAATGTATATAAACAATATTGAAGGCAATGAAATTTACAACAAAAAATGTCCAGAAAGTTTTGCTCTAAAATTGAGTTTTATATGACAAGATATTGCTTCAAAATGTTCAATTTACATTGGTAACATCGGAGTGTCCGAATATATTTGTGAGTAACTGTATTTGAAATTATGTATGTAATTATTGATTTTTTTATAAGTTTTTGAAAATAAATACGAAATTTTGCTTTCCTAATATTTTTAAATGCGAATTTTTAATATTTTAATTGCGAAAATTACCTAGGTATCCCTAATTATAATATTATATGTTAATTAAACATTAATAAAATTTAATTTTCTTTGAGCTTTCAGCGAAGGACATCGCTTTTGCATCAGCAATTTATTATTTTCAATATTATTATATAAAAAATAAATATCTATCTTAATATATTATTATGGAAAATTTCGGAAAGAAATATAGACTTCTCGTATTTAATTTAATATTAATATATTATAAATTATATTATATTTACATTATAAATTCATAATCATAATTATTAATTATATTATTATTAATAATAATAAAATTATACGATATATATAATATATTATTATTATTAGATATTATATAACGAAATATCCTATCTATTATAGATATACGAGTATGTAGGTATACTATATAGAAAATTAAGAAAGACCCCAAAAAACGGAAAAGTTTTTCCCATTCCAAACGAAAGCACATAAGTAATGTCAAATGTATGTTCCGAAGTTTTCGTATTGGTCTGGGTCCTAGTTCCTGAGATATGGTGGTTTAAAGTTCTCCCTAGAGAATAGGTTTTTTGAGAAAATCTCGAGAAAACTGATGGATACAGAAACATTTTTCATCAGAATTCAGAACTATTGTAAAGAAGTTATGGTCGACAATATTGAGCGAACAAGAACAATTTTAACAATTAAAAAAAAATTGTCAAAAAGAAAAATTTGCAAAATTGTTGTTGTTCGGTCAATATTGTCGGTCATAACCTCTTTACAATAATTCTGATGAGAAATGTTTCTGTACCCTACAATTTTCTCGAGATTTTCTCAAAAAAGCTATGTTCTCTAGGGACAACTGTAAACTACCAGATCTCAGGAACTAGGACCCAGACCAATACAAAAACTTCGAAATATACATTTCACACTATGTGCTTTCATTTGAAGTTTATTTTAACTACAATTTTGAGGGCGGCGAAATGGGAATCTTTTGGGGTTGGGACAAAAATAATATCCGTTACTGAAACTGCATAAAATTATACCATCTATCTTTTGAAATATTATTAAAATGTGCCATGAGATGGGGTAAGTTGAAAAGAAAATGTTAATAAACATTTTTTTTTCATATTTAGATATTGGCATATTGCTCGAGTTACATCATGGACAACCGAAAAATGAATATTATGTTAAATAATTTAAAACAGATTTGTTTTTTTTATCAAATAGCAACTTTTAGGTACCATACTTACAACACCAACTGGTTTTTGTAATAATTTACCCATACAACTCTTCCGCCTAGAACAATTTTTTGACAACCAGCTAAAATTTACTTTTTTAGGTACTTTTTAGTACTTTTACTTTTTAGCTTTTATGAACAGAAGAAGCAGGACCAGCAGGTCACTTCCATAAAGCGTAAACATTCAAGAGGCAATTCTACCAAGACCAAAGAATGGAAAATAAAGCAAAATATCAGTTTTATTTAGGTGTTACGTTTCTTCAACCTATGTATCTACCTTGTATGTACTATAATTATTATATTAAATTTTGACGTCATATTCTTGAATCAAAATAATTGGAAAAAATGCAATCTCAACTTTTTTCAACTTAGTGTAACAAGCCATCAGAGAGGTGCATTTCGCCAGCCCCCCCCATTTTGAATTTAGGATCCAAAATAGTTTAAATCGTTTGTATCTCATTTGTACCTTCTTTATTTTCGTTTGTACCCATTTAATTTTTCAGATATTTTAAAATATCTAAAATGGGTATTTCGCCCCCCATTTCGAATTTTGGATCCAAAATTGTTTAAATTATTTGTAGCTTGTTTGTAACCATTTAATTTTTCAGATATTTTAAAATACCTAAAATGGGCATTTCGCCAGCCCCCCTCATTTCTAATTTTGACTTTCTTTGTTTTTGTTTATACCCATTTAGTTTTCCAGGTATATGATATGTTGAATTTTGATTTTAATTTTGAATTTCTCATTTTTATCATAATATCAACAGGTCAACTTAAAAAAAATGACTTGGATCGCGGAGGAAGTCGAAAACTCCGAGTATAGAGTTTAGTGTCAATCTATAGAACTTCGTTAGAGCTCTTCAATGAGCTTCTATGTTCTTCATTGTGTAATTTAACTTCTTCCAAAGTTATGGGTGTTTTAAATTTTGTTGATCTCCGAACAAATGGAGTGAGGAAACATGCAGCTTTCAATAATTGATTTTAATATTTTAAATACTGTCTAACTTTGCATAAAGTAAGATATAATTAAAATAATGATAATTTTTTTATCAATTTGCAGAATTGATGAGGAAAAGCTCAATTTTTGTATAAATTTGATTCCTGTTATAATTGTTTTGTTGCTTCAAAGAGCTTCTATTATCATTATTTGAGCTTTAGCGTTTGCGAATAGTTATTCGACAAATTGATTGGGTGCTTATGGAGGGGGGCATGAGCATTTACTTCTAGCCAAATCTTCTCGATAACATTAGGTAAGATAAAAATACTAGAACAACAGGTTGTTGTGGTAGTTAAATTAAAGTCGCAATGGATAATTCCGTAAAGAATTGGATAAATTGGATCAAGATTTAAATAATAAGTTAAATAAGCTCTAGAATAATATAATTAATAAATAAGATTTTGCTAAAAACTTATTTTTGCAGTTTATTCACTTGATTACAAATTCAATAATAAATTATTGTTTACAAAATAATTAAAATTACCTTCCTCGGAGGTTTACAAAATTTAAAACACCTATAGCTTAAAAAAGAATTAAATTACAATTACGAATATAAAAGTTCATTGAAGCTGAAATGAGGCTCTATCGATTGACACAAAATTTACGCAAACATTTTGAATAGGACAACAAAACATTGAAAAACATGTTCACAGCCCCTCCTCCCCCCCTCCAAACATTTCTCGAGTAAGACACTAATTTTATTCCTAAATTCGACTTGGGGGAACCATCGTGTCTACAGCCGCCCAAAGTTTTCGTGAATAGCTTAACCTTCTGGAGGTGGCGGTCCTAAATTGAACACGGGAGATCGCGTGTATCTCAGAGATACATTCATTACTTTTGTGTGCTGAAGCTGGAAAAAAATCTGGAAAGAAATTACTTAAACTATAATACATTTTTCACAACAACTTACAGTAATATGTGGTAATATTTTGAAATCTCTCCTATAACATCTTATAGTTAACATAAGAATGAAGAGCTAGTGACAACCATCGGACTGTGTATTGTGTATGTACAATAATACATTAATAAATATTTCCTATATATGTAGTATCTGTCAGATACACAGAGTTGGGTAAGTACATACAAAAAATACTTAAGTACAAAGTACAAGTACTTCCACAAAAATTTACTTAAGTACAAGTACAAAGTACTTGCTATTTAAAATGTATTTAAATACAAATTTGGTCAAATACATTTAAGAAGTACTTGTAAGTACTTTTTATAAGTACTTTTACAAATACTTCTTAAATTAATTTCAAATTTAGTTATTTTGTACTTGTTTTCAATAAATTTATAGTTGAGAACACCCTTTCAACATTTGCACTTGAATGCGGGAGAATTAATAAATTAAAAACAAAATTACATAAATTTGAAAACATCGGTGTCGTATCTGCATATTTTTTAACAAATTTCTTCACAAATCACAAGTTAATAAAAGTTTGATCTGAACTCGGAACCGGTCACTGCTGGTCGATCAGAAGCAAACTTTTGTATAAAAGAAAATTTCAAAATTACATCCCAAATTTGAGAAATGGTTAAAATTAATAGAAATTATAACAAAAGGTCTCGACTCAAGGTGTTATTTAATTTTTTGCAATAGCGGGGGTAAAGTACTCACTTTAGACCCTGATTGGCGGGTGTAAAGTGGTACTTTTTTGCCCTAGGGCAAAAAAGAAGTTACTGCCGGGTAAAAAAGAAGTTACTGCCGGGCAAAAAAGAAGTCACCAGATTTTATTATCAATTTAATTCTCATTTTTTTGTAACATTTATATTTATGTTAACTTGACCGTAATTTGGGATTCCAATATTAGTGCAACCTACAGTGAAATAAATTGGTAAATAAATAAAAAGCACTTACTTTAGCTACAAAAAATCTCTCACGAGGCGCCCTTTTAAAAATTTTACCACGTGGTCAGAGGTTACGACGCGCGATTTTTTCGGAACATATCCTGCGTTTTTCCGCTTCATAAAAGCGGATAACTTGTGGAAATTGCCGATGTCAATCTTATTTTCCAATTTGGTGACCGCCTTGATCATAGAATACTGCGACCACATGGTCAACGACTTCAACGTTTTAGCCTTTTGACACGTCTTATTCCTTCAAAGGCACAAATGTAACTGAACCATTCTAGTACCTTTTAGTGAAAAAATTTTTAGTGAAAAAATTCTAGTTGGCAATAATAATATAACCAATTATGCTTCATTTACTTTGGTACTATCAACCACGTGCTTTATTGAACAAATTTTAATTAAAATTTCGTAATTATTGTCGAAGTAAGTACTTTACCTCCCGCAATTGCAAAAAACAGTATATGCACCTCGGGAATAAAGTGAATTTTTTGTCCTGAGGGTAATTTTTGCCCTCGGCTACGCCTCGTGCAAACAAACCTTTACCCTCAGGCCAAAAAAGGATCACTTTATTCCCTTGGTGCATAATGTACTATTTTCCAGTAATATTCGTTTTTCCCAAAAAAAACATTTAATTAAAGAATTAGTAAAGCCCCATTCAGTATTCTCTTGTTGTATTACTTAGGTAGAAACTGGCAAGAGCCAATCAGATTGAAGTATTTTCTTTAAGAAAGATAAAAATTTTGATCTGATTGGCTCTTGCCTGTTTCTACTTCAGCAAGGCAAGACAAGAATTGTTATCTGAATGGGGGTTAAGAAATAAGTCTATTTATTTAAAAGGGTGGATTTATTACTTTATTACTGGTTTACTTTAGCAAGCTATTTTTATTATGTTTATATCCGGGAGCCCATAGATAAGCAATACCAATAAATTTCAAAATTGCAATAACTCATTTTGAGATACGATGAATGTATGCTTTCTGCATAATATTTACAGTTACAAAAATATGCAGTATCATACATTTTATTGTAAGCAGTATGATAATAATTATTGTCCAACCCAACAGACGTCAAAGCGGCATGTCATAACAATAGAAACATCATAAAAATATTTTTAACAGGTTGTAAATTATTATCCGAACGTCTTGTCCCACGGTTTTTAACAAATTTGTTATTATTGTGTATTTTAGAAATTTTACAAATTGTTTTTGTAGGTAGATATATTTCACTATTTGCGAAAATATTTATATATTTGTACTAATTTGTACTTGGTCTTGAAATGTAATTTGTACTTTCAACAAAATTGTACTTTAAGTACAAATTACAAATACTTCGTTTTCGAGGACGTCCAAGTACAAATACAAATACAACTACACAAATGTACTTAAGTACAAAGTACAAATACTAGAAAAAAAGTATTTGATTCTAATTTCAAGTACATTTCTTCAAGTACATACCCAACTCTGAGATACACCGCGACCTCCGGAGGGTTAAACGTTTGAAAATAATTTCAATAATAAATTCAATTTGGGGGGGAGGGCAGCGACATGTAGGTACCTATAAAAGGTACAAAAAAGTACCGGTACAGTTGATGTGAAAATCAAAGTAACAACAATAAAAATTAAGGATATAATCGAAAATTTGCGTCACAACGTTTGCAATACTATATTACGAATTTTATATTGTAATTATTTTAATGATTAGTCAGGTTTCCAATTCAATTCAAATTATCAACAGTGAACTTATTGAATGTAATGTGGTTTTATTAAATTTATTATTAACATACGTTAATTTGATATTTGATAAAATTATATTGATAATAATTATTAGATATTTAAAAATTATTTAAAATTGTTAACTCGTGAAAATATAATATAAAATTAAATTTAAATAAAACGAGTTAAATAAACGATAATAGATTAAAATTAATAATTCTTTAATATTATTAATTAAAAATTAAAAAATTAAATTAATTTAACTCGTTTTATTTTAATTTAATTTTATATATTTGATATTTAACTTGAAGAAATGGATAAATTCTTAAAACATAAAATAATTACATAATTTTTAATTTATATGAATAATCTTTTAGGATTTCATTATTAAAATTGCAGTTTATGCAATATCTGCAGTTTAGGGCAGTGGCGGATTAAGACACTTTGGGACCCGGGGCCCTAAAGTATTTTTGGGCTCTCTAAAGGGGCGGAGAGGGATGAAGCCCTCACGATCGCTGCAAGCGGGAAAATTTAAGTTTTCAAGGTCAACAGAGTTTTTAACGTTAGATATTTTTAAAGGTATTATTGTAATACATAAGTAACTATAAAATTCCAATGAAATTTTTATCAAATAAATGGTTTCAATGGCTACGAAAACGGAATTAAATAAGCCTTATTAACTCATAATTTTAATAATAATTTCACATAAATCGGGCCCCTTTCCTTGCAGGTTCCGGGGCGGTAGGCCCCCTGCCCCCCCCCCCTAATCCGCCACTGAATATAGGAGTAATATAATGTATGTATTAAAATTCGAAATATTAAAATATTCATGTACATTAGATTATTTTCACGTGACATGGGTGGAATTATAGCGAAATATTTTGACATTTTAAATATTATTTACCTTCTAAGAAGGAATTTTTATTAAAAGACGCCTGCATTATTAATTGGGAATTTATGTACCATAAGAGGCCTTAAATTAAAAATCTGATGTGGCCATCGCATATAACTTTCCGAATTATTAAAATTTACGGCCATTTTACCTCGGCTAGCAAAAAAGAAACTACTAAATTTCATCAAGGGAGAGTAATAATCGCAAAAAACATTCCAATAAACATTAAGAAAAAAACTTCAATTTTTATTTACATTTCGAAAACAAAAGATAATAATAGCTAATTTTGGTTTCTGCCTTGAGTTTTTCATAAAAAGATATCAAAAAGGTAAAATTTGTCTATTTGTAAATTTTAGAAAAAATTTAATTTTTTTTTTCATTTCAGAAAAAAATTTATAAAAAAATGGGGGGCCAATTTTTCAAACTACAATACTTTCCTTACTAAGGAGGTTACATATACTATGTATCGGAAACAATTTGTGATTCTAACCAATAGACGAAATATTCCTTTTTTAATCAATTTTTTGCATATTAAATAAGTTTTTTGTAATATAATTTTAGGTTTCTCTTCTTGGTACTTGACTACTTCTCGTAGTATGCTTCACAAATGGCATTATCTGGATATTTTATTTCAGATGTTAGCTAAATATTGTTTAAAACGATTAATATTCATTTTTTTAACTTCAGAACCCTAATAAATATTTCCAAAAAAAATTTGTGCAAAAAATTAAATTTTACTCTCAATGTGCTAATTTAGAGAACGTTTTATTGTATTGTAAAAGAGTTTACATTTTTTAAATTCTGACTGTTCGTTGTTCGTCCGTAGGTTCATATATTTCCTATACATACATAATACATCAAATCAAATATAAATTATTAACTACTGAAATATATTAATTTTTAATTAATTTAATCATACATGAATCACCATCAATTCAAAAAATCTGCATATAAAGATTTCAAAATCTCGTCCGCTATGTGTTTCACGTAAAATTGATCTCATCAGAACCAGATTGATGAAATAAAATTTATATGATCTATTACATCATAACTAATTAATTTAAATAATTTTAATTTGCAGTGGTGCCAACCTGATTAGAAGTTTCAAATCATATTCAAAAATTATTATAAGATAGATACCAACTATTATATAGGTAGTTTAACATTGAACCCAGTGGCGTATTAATCCAGCTCCGGGCCTGTGTTCCAAAATCTCCATAGGGCTCCCTACTATACCCGAAAATTATTTATTAAATTTTAAATTTGCCTAATATTATTAATAAAAAACTAAGATAAAAGTTATATAATAAATATCTAAATGATATTTATCATTTTAACTTACGTAAGTTAAAATTCAATTTTATTTAATTTTTGCAATTTAATATAACATGTAGATCATTTAGATATTTATTATAATATATTCTCACATGTTAAGAACTAATCCTATCGATAAAAATTATATACAGAAAAAAGAAAATACCAAATTAACAAAATGTAAAACATTGAAAATTAAATAAAATCCAATTATAATATAACGGAGGAAAAAGAAAAACACCTACAAAAATAAGTAGATTAAAAATAAACTGAAACAGAAAAAAAAAAGTATTAAGAAATCGAAATATTTTAATAAAACAAAAACTATAAGGATTAAGGATGTGTGAGGCCCGAGGCTAACTTTTTTTTGGAGGCCTATATTGGATTTGCATGGATTAATAAAAGGCACCGTATGCAGAAATTTTTGATTTTTTAAGGTCAACCGCGCTTTTGAAAAGCTAATAATTATTATACTAGGTAGGTACATAGGTAGTTTATTATAGTTTTTTTATAAATTAATTTATTTTAATCTGAGCTACAACTTTGGTGATTTTAATTTAGTGGCTTCAATTTTTTGAGGGCCTTAAAACATTGGAGGCCCGGGAATTCAGCCCCCTTAGCCGCCCCTTACTCCGGCTCTGGATAGGACTATGGTAAGCTTTTCTTTTTTTACAATCTTTGTTGGTAATCTTTTAAATATCGGCCGGGTTCCTCCGTGGCCCGGGCCCGTGTTCCCGGAACACACGGAACACTGCTGACTACGCCACTGATTGAACCAATCAAAACCAACATACTAATATAGGCTATATAGGTAAACTTGTTTACAGCTTAACAGCAGTGCAATTTCTAGTGCTTACTTAACTTAACAATTTTTATCGTACGTACAAATTAAAATTAAAATTTTTAATGTTTAAAACGTGTAAATTATGCAAATAAGTGTTTAGAACGAGAAATATATTATCATTCACAAGTAAGTAAATGCATTTGTTTAATAGTTTATTACAAATAAAAATTATCTGCTCTGAAGACCTCGGACAGAGAATGAAAAACAAGTATGATGACAAAAAAAATACGTGTAGGATAGGTTGCCTTTCGAAATTTTGTAGTAGTCGGTATCAATGGAATATTATTTACACACGCAACGTAGTTTACGGTACTTTGAAATCAATAAGTTAAATGAACAAAAGTTCATAATTAATAATAATTATATAGTATTTGTTTTGCTGGCTAGAAGTTATTAATTCGCATTATTTATAATAATATTTATTAACTTTTAAAAATTAAAATAATAATGGTTGTGCCGTAGCTGCAGTAGCTCATAATTAATACTAACAATAAATTTTAAAAATTTTGTGAAATTTTGTATTTCAATTTGTATAGGAGAATATAAATTAATTCTATACTACATATTTCTTAATAGTATTTACATTAATAATTCCAAATTTATTACCAATATAATGCAATTTGCACGGTTCTAAAAAAAAGAATTAGAAAATAAATATTATTTAAAATGGAATGCGGAATAATAAATTATAACCAGTAAAATTAATACTATTAATTAGTAGGAATTTATTAAAACAGATTCCAAAATTTTATAATCTAAATAGGTCATATCTCGAAATTAATAAAGGCAAAATTCTGTATAAATATATGAAAAATGTCGGAATGTTAACGCATTATCTAAAGTGTAGAAAACAAAATAACATGTAAATAGAAAATGAAAAAAAATAAGTATAACAGTTTTAGAGAGACGGCTTTTCAAAGTATCTACCCTAATGTTCATAAAAATTATAAAATTATTTTTTTTCAATTGTTTATTTTTGTTAGAGATTTATTAAATTTTTGTTAAAATTAACGTAATTTTAACATTACAATTGAGATTCACTGAAAATCGATAATCATGTCGGAAATTAAACAGACTAGAATAATTTATAATTTTTTTTATACTTTATGCAGAATTTTGCAGGAAACAGGAACTGGATCTACAGGTTTGTTTCTTTATTCGTAGTATGTGGTATCAAGCATCCTAAAGAAGCCTTTAGCATTAGTTCATGGAAAAATGCTAGAATTGGAGACTATCCATGGCAAGTTGGAATTTATAATAGTACCTGCTACTAAGGAATTTTTATGCAGTGGATCCGTTATTGACCAAAATATAATTTTAACTGGTATAAATTGCAAGCAAATATTAAAAAAGAGTTATAAAAATTGTTTTAATTCTAGCTGCTCATTTCATTTAGCTTATTACCATCAAACCAGTTTATTGCCGCTGATGGAAAATATTTTTGTAAATATGACGACAACAGAGATCAGTTCGCTCAATATTCAAATGTAAGATTTTACTGATTTTTTAATAACCCTAATATATTGTAGTATTAAATTGCAGATACTCGCAATACATGTGGGTGAACGTTTTCACATTATCCGAAGCACTTAAGGCTAAGAATCATCAAGCTAGCTTTGATTCACGAACGTGTGAGGGCTTGTAAGCTACGGTATTTTATAATTCGTAGGTACGCAACACGTTTAACAAATTTTTTGGTTGCTCTACTAGCTATATTAAAATAGTAAAATTATAGGAATCTAATTTTGGAATATACGAGAAGCTCCGCCTTTTAAAATACGAAAATTTCCCTCTCTGTTATTTAAACATTTTATTAATCGTAAGGGTGGGATATTTGCACTTTCCATCATTAACGCAGGAATATGTAATTCTTATTGTTCCCTTTGAATATATAAGATCGTATAAATTATTTTATAATAAAATGTCTCCTAGTAGATTTGAAGAAACTCCAAAGGTTAGTTTGCAAGTTATAATAATTAGGAATGGGATTTATATGTACTACTTATAAAATTATTAACAATAAAATATAATATGTAAATGCGTATAAATTCGATATAATATTATAATTTTGTACCTGATGAAAAAAATTTCACAATCGTATAAAATTTAGCCCAGTACATGTGAGATTTAACCTTGCAAGAGATAAGGAATGCATAAAACTCAATTCCAATTTGCTTTTGCAGTTATCCAGCGATAATTTTCTTATGTTCTATTGCAGATTACTATGTTCAAAATTATGTATACAATACATTTAATTTACAACAATGTTATACATAATTAGTATGTTATGTTAGAATATTTGAAAAAGTAACAAGTAAAAAGCATTATATAAATTTTATTTTACTGGGATTTTTTATAACCCAAGCACTCACTAAAGGCTTCATCGAGTCGCTTAATTAGAGTTTGTAATGATAAACAATAATTAGTCATCTACATTGTTTTGTTATGCAGTTTTATTTATATAAATGTTATTAAAAATTTTAAAAAAATTAACATAGTTTACTTATTCCGGGTGACCGTCCGATTTTGAACATAGAGAATTTACATGGGAAATTGATTTTTTCTAAATTCCTGCTTCCCATTATAACTGATAAGAATAAAAAACAGGCCCGTAGCCAGGGGGGGGGGGCACGTCCCCCCCCCCCGTAATGTTTAAGATAAAAAAATTTTGAAAGTGATTATTTGAAATTCGAAAATAAAATAGGTATTCTATTTTGAAGTTGGAAAAAGTTCTTTTTTCCTAACATATTTGCCGTACTTTATTTTTGTTTACCTTGTCAGCTTATAGGTCAACCCTATTTATCCTTTTTACGTGAAAGGCATGGAATTAATTTAATACAAAAACGATGAACCGTAAACATAAAAGCTGTTCTGCTGTTAAGATTAATATTACCAGTGACAACAGCAACTTGAATATTCATAGGGATCAGTGGCAAACTAAAGAGGGGGGCACAGTGACGACGCCAGCATTAGTTCTATGCCGGGGCGAAGTAAAATTATCAAGTTGGTACGGGGGTGGAGTATAAATAATCTTTTAAAAATGCTGATTAAACGCTACTCAAAAGTTTGCTAAACGGAATGGGAATCGCAAGTCCAATATCATTAGCAGTCGTGTTCTCATGTGCAAAATTTAGATTTTGCAGTTTTCAGTTTTAATGACACATTGTAACCTTATAAATAATATGCAATAGTAGCCAGTGAATCTTGACGATTCTGTTAATTTTTTTAAATATAAAGAATTGGTTTTCCAATTTAAAAAATTTAATTTATTATCGTGAGCGCTTGAAAAGTCTCTAATTTTTTTAGTGAATTCTTACCGGGGCGAACACTTTTTCAACCGGGGCGATCGCCCCGTCTGCCACCCCCGTAGCGTCGTCACTGGGGGGGCACCGCCCCGGGACCTGCAAGGAAAGGGGCCCGATTTACGTAAAATTATTATTAAAATTACTTACTTAATTCTTTTGTCGTAGCCATTGAAAGCATTTATTTGGTAAAAATTTCATTGGAATTTTGTAGCTACATTTGTATTACAATAATACATTCAAAAATTTCTAACTTTTAAACCCTGTTGACCTTGAAAACTCAAATTTTCCCGCCTGCGGCGCTCGTGGTAGCTTCGCCCAACTCCACCTCTTTGTTTACAACATTAAAAATTCTCAGAAGGGAAGCCTTCAAAATTTTACTTTTTACAAGTATCCCCCCCAAAATAAAATCCTGGCAACGGGCCTGATAAAAAGTATATCAAATTAAAGAGATTTTTGTTCCGCGTCTAAAGATATTTAATACTTAATATTTTGTTTTTTAATTATTGTAAAAAAGTGATGATAAAATTTCCATCAGGCTTTTGTTCTTCTTTGTATTCTTCTTTATAGAACCGTCCTGACTTTTAAAGACTTTCTTCATATAGTTATTAAGTTGGTGATTTGCCATTTCCTTCCAAGGGAAGACGGTCAGAATAAAGTTTCTATACAACTCTTATAGAATAGGGGGCCGGTAGCAAACTACGGTTACAGATTTCACCGAAATTTTTGCACTGGGTGGGAGGTAATGGTCTATATAGTGGATATATATTATACAATTTGCGGATGGTCCAGTAGTTCTTCCAAAATTAATAAAAATTCTAAATCCAAGATTTGCCGTGGTTTTGACAGGTGCTAAACTCTTTAAAAACATCCCCCATAGGGCACGGAACTCGAAAAATGACGAAATTCGAAGGCTGGGATCCGAGATTTGCCAATGTCAGGAGCAGGGAAAACTTACCCTCCGCACGCTCTTCGGGCGGCTCTGGGCGGTTTTTGTAAATTGTTTCAAAAGCCGGGTGGTAAATGCACTCGAAAATGCAGGAACTAGAATGATGTTATCACTTCAACGGCATGCACTTGAATAATATAGCATAGCATAGTTTAATTGGCTAAAGAGCATGTTGGTGCCGAGGCACCATTATCTCCTTCATATGATGATCGATATTTGACAGTGCAGCGATTTGCAGAATAAAATTATGCTTACCAACCCCGAGGGGGTTAGTTGATTGTACGACGAAAGAATTAGTTGTTTAAACGTGTAATTTAACTGTTGCTGGTTGAAATTAACGCACTGCAGTTTAATAATTGCTTTTATCTCCCCACCATAATTACAATTGCCATGACCCAAGTAGAGCACACGTACCGGCAATAGAATGACTTTTTAAAGCTTACGTGAAGGTAAACTCGTAAAATTTACATCAAAAAGTCAATTTCCAATATAAAATTGTGAAGTAACCTAATTAATAAAAAAAATTAAATAAAGCTAATAAAATTGTGCTTTTTCAGAATATTCATTAGTTTTCTTTCCTACTTTGAAGGAGGACAGCCGTAGAATACTACCTCTAAGCTAAAAAGGTTAAAAGTTCTTTTTAGTCAAAATTAGCATTGAAAACAATTTTGTGAATTTTTGTAATTTCGCTCTAAACTTGCACAGTTTTGTTTGCAAATATTTTAATAGTCGTATAGAATGCATGTTTCCAAACTTGTTGCAGAATATACCATTCTACTCGGTCTTAGCAGCTTACACACTTAATCGTCAAGCTGTTACTGTCTTAATTTAATGAGTGGAAAATGTTCACGAACTACGACTTATTTAGAATACTCATAATTTTCAAAATTTACAACCTATTTCCAAAAATTTGAATTACGGAAATAAAATAAAAATGAAATTTTATTGCAAATTATGTTCATTTAATTTATTTATTATTGAAATACACAGTGCCTTTATTACAATTAAGGGGTCCCTGCAGTCTAGCGCTGTAAAATTTGAGGCATTTTCAAGATTTTTTTTTGAAGGTTAAAGTAATGAACAACAATATTAAAACTCTTTAGATGTATTATCATTGTGAATATATACAATTTTTTTTTAATTGAGAATTATTTTTAATTACGACAAAAATAGCGCTAAATAACAACCTTTCAAAAAAATGTACTTGGGCGACGTTGCGGATTTTGACTCTTCATTTGTTTGGCAAAATTACGCTCTTTTGAAGTTTAAATTCTAAAATCAGGCTTGTTTTTACCAGTTTTTCTATGTAAAAAATACCAAGTTTTTGAAATAAAAGTTGATTTTGGTTCCAGCGATAACCAATATACCAATAATAAAAATACAAATATGAATAACTTATTTTGTTTTGATTGTACAAATTTATAGATAATATTAGTTTTTCACCCACACTTTTATTGTTAGTGATGCTTTTCTTTTTCAAATTAAAATTATTCTAAATATATAATATATTATTTAATGAAATGTTTTTGTATCCATCCAAAAAGTAAACAGATTACATTCACCATGTGGTGCATTTGAAACGAAACGCAAATCCCCACCAGAACATCATTTCGTAGATTATTTCTTGCATTGCAGCTCAAAATATTATTTATATCCAAGTTGAAAACCATTATTTCCATTATTTATTTGAGCGACTGTAAAAGTCTTGTAGCCATCTCTATGATAATGGCTGAACTATAATCATTAATTTAATCTAAAATTATTCCCGCCTGATTTGAATTGAGCGATTATTTTTAATTAAATTTTTAATGTGTTATAGATAAAATAAATTTTCAAATAATTTATTTATGAGTTCTCTTATACATGTATATTAGTTAAATAGGTAGAATATTATTAATTGATAATTAATTTCAGGTTTTAAAATTAATATTACTGTTATAAAGAAAAATTTTTAATTTAAAAACACCTGCTGCCCGTCCTTACAGTGTCACAAATATTATCTTAAAATTTCAAATCGATGTGTTGGTGCGTTTTCGAGATGTTCTCGAATGTATGATTTTTTTTCACCTGGCCGATTTTTTTTTCTTTTTTTATTAATAATTCTTTGTTAGTAATTATTTCTCCTACTTAAATTTTTTGCTAAAAAGTTTACAAACATGGTATTTACACAAATTGAAACCCAAATTACAAAATTTGCTTTAAAAAAATAGCCTTTGCCCTTCCTTAATTAATTGTAAATATAATTTCCAAATTTGAAGAAAATCCATTCAGCCGTTTTTAAATTGTTCTCGCATGAACAAGAGCGCATCGCAAATTCCTAGCCTTAAAACCAGTGTGTATTGAATTAAACGAAGTATCTCAATAGTAAGTTTTAAAATTGTTATATTTATCCAAGGCAATATAATTAATGTATCGAATTTTAGATTACCAGTTGGGGTTATACTCAAGAAGGAAGTGAACTATTGGATGCATTAAAAGTACTGATAATACCATATATTCCATTCAGCAAATGCTTTAATGAAATACCAAGCAATTTTAGACGATAATTCACACAAGACCTAAAAATATCTATTTGTCATGGGTGTCCATTACTGGTGCAGCCACCCTACCATGCATAACTGTTCATAATTTGAAATACTCTTATTATTTTAGCAACATCAATATATCGTGGGGACAGTGGTGAAACATTAGTTTTCAGGATCCTATTTAGTGGTTCTCCTTCCGGAGTGTCACGTCGAGTAATTACAAAAAATCGTTATTACTAAACCAAAAAGAAACGCCCAGATCAAACATAACAAACCACATTGTTATTAAAAACACAATAAAACTTTTTTGTTAAAAAAAATTATGATGTTGATATTTCTAAAATAAATTTTTTTAAAACATTCTTATCTATATATGATTTATAATTTTAAAGAGTTTGAGTGTTGAAAAATTACAAAACGTTCGCTGAGCAGAGTTAAAATATCTTCTAGATTTTTGAAAAATATATTTATTAACTTTTTGAATGTCATACAACTTTTTTAAATTTCAATTTTATGGATATTTTCTATCGGATGGTCCAGGTTTTATCGATTCTCTAATTAGTTGAATGGATAAGCTAAAAAATGTCTAATAAATTGATTAATTTTTATCAGATAAAATAAATAGTAGCACAATATTATTTATTTATGCAATATGTTACAATACAGCGGTGTGGAGCAAAGCATGCATAGGCTAGGCTAGTTAAAACCTTGGTTCTATTCCTGGTCGTACTGGTATACTCATGCTGGTATAGCGATCTGAAAGCTGGCCAGTCGATCTACCTACAGGCATATAGGCACATTTTCTTAGTATAATCATCATAATTTTAACCAGGCTATAGCCAATGCCTATTGCAGGTATGACACATATAAGAACGTGTTACACAATAAAAAAAAAGATTATGGTGATTACAAAGAGAAAATCTGAAGCAAACGTACTAATATTATTTAGAAAGATTGCTCATATTTAATCAAGTTTATCTAGAGGAATTTACCCCCTAATTTTTAAACTACGTCCGATCTCTTATTTATGGTGAGAATCTTCATTTGTCTTCTGAAATTGTATTAATATCACCAAATATGTGGTCACCGCTCCGACAATCTAAAAACAATTCCATACAATAAATTATTTTTCATAAATAATTTCAATCCTACCGTAGTTATTAACGCGCGATCTATGGTAAATAATCCACACGCTGTAAATTCTATTACGCGATAATTTAATTCAGACGCAAAAATTTCCAGCTGAAAATCATTTTGGTATATTTTGTAAATTTATTCAAATATCACGCACCTGCCGTCTAATCTTTTCATCAAAATCAAAAGACAATAGTTTGCAAATCAGCGGACGTGTTTTTTTTAACTAAAAATAAGCAAATCAGTAAAAGGAGAGTTTGTTAAAATTGCATACTTCTATTGTACAGCCATAACAAGCTTCGACAATAATAACCAGTCGTGAAATATGAGTCAAAAGCCAAATCAATTGCAACGACAAGAAAAGTAAATTTTTTCTTCCAGTTATTTCCAAAACCATGAAATATGGAGTTACCACGAGATGTAACAAACAGCTAATCAGTATAATCTGCAACATAAGATGGTAAATAAAACTTAATTGCTGAAATAATTTTTTTACCAGAATTGGAAATCCACAACAGTGGTTGATAAAATCGGCTGCATCGCATAAGAGCAAATAAATTTTTATAATTTTAAAAATGCAGTCGTCGACAGTAAATTCTCGAAGTCGGTTAGCTAAAATTAAAAATTTATAAAAACGAAATCGAGAGGTATAAAGCAATACCATTTCTAATGAAGAATAAATCGCTTGTTGTTTTTTTCTGTTTTTCCAATACCCCGACAATGTTCTCCATGCTGTTTGCTGAAATTGTAAATGAACTTCGCTTTGACGAAATCGCATGTTTAAAAACTGCAAACGCTTTGTCTTGAACATTTTTTAGTACCTCGTAAGATGTGATATATTCCAACTTTAAGCAATCGTTCATAAGCTTTAGTCTTCTATTTACGCAATAAACCAGGTGCCAATATTGGTATTCCAACATAAATACGACGTAGTAACATATGTAAAATGGAATGTAGTTGCTTATAAGAAAATCAGTGGTTCCAGTCGAATTATCAGCTATTGTCCACCAGACCGTTAAATCTGTAATTAATATAATGCTGACTGTGCCTAAAACCATGGCCAAGCGAAATATTGAAATTTTTCGTGCTTTTATTGCATCTGAAATAACAAGCAGTGAGTCAATCTGAAAAAAAAGTTTGCTTAATTACAAAATCTCCCTGATGGTTCCAATGTGTGATACCTCATTAATACAATCAACAAGCGATAATAAACCAGAGATTCGCATATAAATACCAAATATTCCTACAAAAACTATCAAAATTACAATGCTGATATCGCCGATGGTGACATATTTAGCGGTATCATGTTTCATGCGAATCGATTTTGTACTGCCAGCATTTAAATCATCTACCATACCTTTGATCGTGAAAGTAACTGAAATGTTAATAATAATAAATCGATCTTAAATTAGTATTACTATAAGTTAGTATTACTCTGCGATAGCTTTGGATATGTATTGTAAAAGAAGTATCTATTCGATACTCGATCAAAGCCATTCTGACTTTTTGTATGTAAAATGAAAGTATTAATTTAAAAAATTGGACACTTGCAAGAAAAAGAAAATTGTTTCTTGGTTTTTATAAATCCATCGTTATTTACTTTTTTTTTAAATCAATTAACAAGTGCGCACTATGTACATTGTTTAATAAATTGTTGGGTATCAAAATTATTAATGGTCTTGTTTACTGGATTTGTATTAATAGTAAATACAATCATACTATTTTAACCTTTCTAGTTATTCCTCAAGTTAGTAATAAAAATTGGATTGATGAATGAATTTTCATAATAAAAAGAACTATACTTATAAAATCAATAAGTAGATCTTTAGTAATATAATAAACTGAGCACTTACCTAGTAGAAATCCCAATATTAAACTATAAATGGCAAACTTTAGAGACCATTTTAGAAATAAATTTGGGCCAATTTTTTGTATCACAAATGGAAATATACCAAAAACCCGTCCAACGTATATGCTTGGGCTTGATGATGATTTTATTGCTTCAGAAATTAGTACCTCTTTTCTTGCGGACATATTCCTAGAAAACTTGATACCGTCTGTATTGTATTTCTAATGCATACACAATTTATCTATCTGAAACATCTTTGAAAAATCTTAATCTTTTTAAAAGCACGCTTTTGTATTATTAAATTTTTGAGTAGATAGCAATGACGTAAAGAAATTGGTGTATTTATAGAATATTTTTATCGTTTGTTGTACCTACAGGTAGTATATCATACGTAGATGTACCTACATATTTCAGTGTAAAATTTAAAAAATATTTTGTTATATTGATTTATTTTTCACAACAACTGTGTTTTGATTAAAAACAAGTAATCAGACTGTTTGCCAGTTGAAACGAACAAATAACAAACACATTACATGGAATGAAAACAGAACGCATATATTATACCTCTTTAGCACTATTTAATGTTGGTCATTGATTCTAATCTACCTGTCCGTGTGTAAACGCAAACAGTAAAGATGTTTACCATCAGTTTGACATTATAATTGATCACAAATATATTATTAATAATACCAATATATTATTTTCTTCCAAATTGTAACTTTTACTGTCCAAGGAAAATTGGTTAAGTACTAACCAGGGGACAAGAAAGCAATAAAAGTAAGTTTTTTTTTATCTATACATCACTAATCGATAAATAAATAGAAATCCTAGGACAAAAAGTTAATGCAGATAGATATTTCTACGAAATTCAGGTTTGAAAAATGACAAACATTTTTAATTATTCAGAAAAAACGCCAATAATGTCTAAATTATAAGGTTGATACCATATCAGATGATTATGTGAGGTTCTTATGGTATCATCTACTATGTATATGTATATCAATATTATGCAATAGAATATTTTGACCAATCCATCTCTAATAATCAAGTTTTATGAAGCCAAACATATTTTATTTTAGATTATGTTTTTTTAAACACGATAAACGAATAAACAACGTAGTTCTGAATAATCAAAAGGAAATCTTGGGAACGATTCCATGGGTACTTGGTTTTTGAAAAGAATACCTTAAGAATTTCTTCCAAAACAAGACAGAATCTACATAGAATCATAGTAAATTGAATCTGACTTAATCCCAAAGTTTAAAGCGACGCCGACGTTGGATTAATTGTAATTCTAATAAGGGAGCTTCCATTAATTTCGTAATGAAAATTTTTGTAACTTTTGAACCCCTCCACGTAAGGATACGTAAGATTGTGGTACCTCCCCCCCCATATCTTACGTAAGGATTATTTAAAAAAAAATTAATTTTCTTCAAAAATCAACACAGTGTTTTATAATAAGATGTTGCCAATTTATACAGATTGTTGTAACATTTCTGCTGTTTGTGGATGTGTACGCCACATTTATGTATATTTTAATATAAATTTGTAAAAATAATTTTTTTTTCTAAATCTTAACGGATTAGATACCAACCTTATGTTGCAAAAAGAAAAAAAAATTATATTTTATTTTTAAATTAAATTTAAAAAAATATTTACTATTTACAATCGTAGAAACGTCGCCGTCGCCGTCGTCGGTCAGAGTTTTAAAAAAAAACTTCGAATTTTTAAATTTTTTTATTTGATTTAGCCCATTGCTAATTGTATGATTTTAAAGAATAAAAGGTAAAATCTGGTTTGCAGATAATTCAATGCTCTTTTAAAGTTTAACATTTTAAACTTTTTTAAAATTTTAAGTTACCTTAGTTGTAGTATTAAAGGGACGATATATTCTATTCATATATTAATTTAATTTTATGTAATAATGCGCAGCATCGAGATTTTAAAGGAGAAAGTTTTAAGAAGGGGTCGTTCGAGGGTGATAATGTCGGACGGCCGCGATTTTGTTGAGTGTTAGAAATTTTGCATTAAAATTCTTGTAAAAAAATTATAAAAATTGGTTTCATGTGAAAACGTGGCAATGAAATTTAAACGAATATTTTTAATGTCGATATCTATTAAAACTAATGAAAATAGCAAAAATTTTATAGAGTTATAATTAATTTCTCAGGAACGGTGAAGTAAACTGTGATTAAATTTTGCTAAAACTTTCTTCTGTTTACCAACAATAACTATAAAAAATTTGGAAAAAATCAGACCTTCTTTTCGATAAGTTTTAAGCTAATATATTCGAGAAAATGTTGTTTTTCTTGTGACAAATAACATGGTTTTTACATTCCAAGCTTTTCCTTAAAATTTTTTTAAAGAAAAGTATTTTACTCTTTACATCTGGTGATTTTCCCTAATAGTCGACTCCCAAAAAAACCATACATGTATGGTTAAATGTTAAATTAAAACTGCAAGAACTACTAAACAGTGCGGTCTAGTGAATTGATTTGAAATTTTTTTCACTAGACCACCAAAGTCACTGAGGACATGAGTACAAATTTTCATCAATCTCAGACCATTTTTAATTTAATTTTTTTGTTTCCTATACATCCTTAAAAACGAAACAAAAAAATCCTGGAAGAACAATTAAAAAAAAAAAATAAAAAACAATTAGATATTATAAACTTGAAAATTATTAACTAGTGAGAAAATTATAAAATATTTAAAATAATACTAGTTAAATAAACGAAATATTATTATTACATCTGCGAAATATTAAAAGCATTATTGTTTTATTACGTTTATTTAACTAGTATTATTTTAAATATTTTACAATTAGATATTAGATGATATTAACAAAATGTTGGATTTAATAAATGAAAATAGGGTGGACAATAACATGTCATCACCACAATTGGGAGAGAGAAAAAACCAAGAAAAAATTAATAGTATCGTATGGAAAAGCAGGTGAACAAGGCGTCCAACACAAGAAAAGTCCGTAAAAATAAGAAAAATATGCTTGAAAATAAAAATAAAAATTTGGATCAAAAATGAAAATTAAAATTGGACAAAATAAAAAAAAATTTTGTATGTTTCGACGGGAAATTATAAAAATTGAACACAAGAAAATAAAATATGGAAACCAAAGATTTGGATCAAAGAGGGAAAATTAAAATTTGACATGAAACTACGTGTGATGGACAAAGAAAAATAAAAATTGGACGTAAAAGAAAGAAAAACGCTGGACATGGACGAAAAAAAGGTAAAATTTTAGATGTCATCGAAAAATTTGGAAGGACGATATGGATAAGGAGCAGGGGATGGACTAATTACCTCCAAAGCTGCGGACAAGGATTACAAAATAAGTTGTTGATTTGAACAATTTGGTGTTATTTATTTAAAAATATGTGTAATTGGAAATTTTTGAAAAATTATTGGTAAAATTTGTTTAGGTTTAAAATTAATTTAATTTTGAAAAATTTTGAAACTTGTATTTCGATTTTTTTTTTATATTGTTTGTAAATAATTAATTTAAAGGGGATTAAAAAATTAAAATTTGATTTGTAATTAAAATATTAGTGGATTATTATTCATGTTGGTTAACTTGAAAAATTTGGTTGACGATGATAAAATCATTTGATTTACTATAAATTATAAGTTTGAATTAATTAACTTTGAAAACAATTAAACTGATTAAAAGAGTTTGAGAGATGCTTAATTTATTGATATTGTAAATAATTTTATGACAAATTTGAATATGATAATTTATACTTACTCGTAAGTTAATATTTGAATAAAAAATTTTAAAGGCAGTATTTTTCAGAAAATAATAAAATTTAAAAATATTACCCCTAAATACATGTCAATATATAATATGTAAGTAAGGGGCGTTTAAAACTAGAGTAGCATATAAGTTGACTTTTATGAAGTTCCTGCTTTATGGTTTTATGAGAACAATAGCTAGAAATGGATAATATTATTTATATTAATAAATAAAAAAAAAATTACTAAACGGGGACCACTTCGGTTGTAAACGACTCGTATTAGGTTGGCGCAAAAAAGCCACTATGTTTTTTTCGAGCATTGCATTCGAGTTTTAAAAATTAGCTCAGAAATTCCAAAAATGTTTGAAATTTAGATATTTCTTTTATCATTTATTTTCTCGTGGCAGAAATATTGTCTATCTGTAAAATTAATACCATGCTGAAAATGTTTGCTGAAAATATAGATTTTTATACGGCACTCAATAATTTTGAATATTAATTCATAAATTATGAAACTATTATTATCTACTACTTTAAATTGATTTTTTTATAATTAAATTACTATGATTTCAACAAAAATATAAGAAATTAGTCGTGGAAAATTTGAGAAGTCTTAAAATAATTTTTAAGGGTCGTTCAAAAACGTCCAAAAGACAGTACTCGGATATAAGTATTAAAAATTACTGAGCAACAAAAAATAGTGGGTTCTTTGCGGCACCCATATAATATGGATATTGTCGGATATTATTATAATGGTAATAATAAATTATAATATTATAATTATTGTAAATATTAAATAGTAGAGGAATCATTTAAGATAGGAATGAGTATGAAAAATTTAAGATTATTTGTAATAAAACCATATACATATTTTGGATAGATAACCGTTCACGTGCGACCTAGTCACATGCAAAGAAATTTATCGTTTCCTATAAAAAATTTAAATTTTTATTGAACAATGAAATTGATTTTCTGAATTCAAAAAAGATCGTTATTTTCCTGAAAATTGTTTCGTTTGGGAAAATTTTAATATTAATTATAAGAAGTTAAGTTAATAACATAAGAAGTTGGCACTTATTCGTAAGTTTTAATTTTCGTGACACGTTTCGACCACATACAGTCATCATCAGGTAATATTAAAAAATTAAAATTATTTGAATTTTAAAAATAATTTGTTTTTTAAGAAAAAAAGTTTAAAATGAAAATACGTAATATATATAATTTTTTAAAGAATTTTTATAATAATCTCCTTTTCTTCAGATCGTATATTTTAATAGAAAGGGTTAAAATAATTCTCAGATGCATCTAAATAAATTATTATGTTTTCCATAAATTTAATCTTCAATAATTTTCCTTTAAAAATTTTTGATTATAAAACATTTTCCAGTGTCATACATTTTTATTTTTATTCGATAGGTTTATCTTCAAATGTTTTTATCTTCTTTATAATGTTTTGTCGTTTGCCAAAAATTTTTTTTATTCTATTTTCATTTCAAATCAAAACTCTGAATACCAAACAAAATCACGGCCGTCCGGCATTAATTATAACTTGGAACGACATTGTTATCTTCCAGTACCCCCATAACCTCAGTGCCGAATCTGGGATTTTTTGGATGGGGGCGGGGGGCAAAAAATTAAATTCCCACCCCCAGCAATTTGAACTACGTATAACATTTTTTATTTGATTATCAAATTTTTTTTTATCACCATGGTAATTTTGTTTTAAAATTTAATTAGTTTCGATGTGGATGCATTCGTGTTCAAATTCAGACTTACTTCCATTTTTTTCTCAGTTCCAATTAAGCATTTCTAATTTTCTCTCCGATTTCCATAAAATTTGTCCCATTCCCATAATAAGCAGAGAAAATCTTAGTAGATTAGGTCTATAATTTCGCTTCTCAGAAGCATTTGAAATTTTCAAAAACATGTGGCTTTTGTACAACTTTAGCCTTTCCAAAATCTTTTAAAATTGACTTCATTTCTCATTACCCAAACCTTGCTTAAATTTGCACTCAAACTTTACATAAACAATCGTTAAAAAATAATAAATACACGTAATTTTATAACAATTTTAACACAAATATATCTTTAAACTCCCATGTGCAAATCGGCATCGAATGAATGGTTACGTTTGGATCCAAGCAGATCTCATATTCTGGCTAAGTGCCTTTTTATTACTAATATAGTTTGAGGAACTCTAAAACATGGACAAATATAAAATGTTGATAAACACTAAAGGTAAGTTTGAACACTAATTGTCAGTTAAATATAAGTTTTACAAAGAAATTAATTATTTTTAATTTTAGGGTGATCGATATAATTGGTTAGAATATTTAAATATTCTCCCGAAACAAGTGGATATCTAAAGGCATATCGTAAACACTGCAATACATAGTATTAAAAATCGGGTTTTAAATTTGACAATTGGTTCATGTATTTTGGAACTTTACGAGCTCCACAGAAATTTTACAAAATGAAAAAAACCTTTAGGTATACATAAGTAGAAGTAGGTATGAAAATCAATCAAAAACTGTCATTTTTATTTTTATTTTGATACCAAAAATACTAAATCTTCTGTAATAGACAAAACAAAAAATATATAAATAGTACAACCGTACAACTAAAAATTTGACGTGCCAGACAGCAACGTACCACCTACGTTCAAAAATTTAAAACAAGCGGTTTTGCAAAATTTAATAACATTAAAAATCTGTTTTATGGTTAAAATTTTGAACTTGGACAGCGGGTCCTGCCCGCTCTTTTACCGCCCCCCTAGGATACAAAAGGGAGCAAGCGATTCCCTTTGCCCCCTTAGATCCGGCCGTGCATAACCTCGAAGTTGCGCATTTTTCAAAATAAATTAAATACAAAATTAAAAGCAATTTTACATCAGAATACAAGGGAATATATTATTTATTGGTAGGCATATTCGAGTGTATTTCTTGGTAAAATTATTATTTTGTTTTGCAAATAGCCGCATGCATAATAAATACAGGGGGAACATAAAGTAAATTTATTGTAAGCTGATTTATTTGTTTTAAATGGTTTTACCGTGTAGGTATGTCATCCCAGTAAATGTGTTCGTCCTTCGTCACGAAAATTTATATGAATAAATAAAATTTATAAAGTAATTCTGATATTTATCTTTTCTTATCCCAGTTTTTCATATAATCAATGAAAATATAATCAATTAATGATATACTACCAACTTTGAACGAAAAGAATGTAAATAAAATGTTAATAGATATTTTCGATACTAGATAGGAAAACTAAGATATCTATGAGTATCGATCAATATTTTTTCTAATTGTGTTTTAAAAAGAACTAATAACACTTTTTTTATGCCTAATAAATATATATTACAAATGAAGTAAATTTATGTTTCTAAACATTTCCATTATACTTTTAAACATAGCCGAATTTCGGTTCGCCGAATTGACTGTCTCCGAATATACGATGGCGAATCGCTTTCGCCGAAAGCATGCCTTCATGTTAACGGCTGTGCTATTTTCCGCATGACATAGGTAATAATCGTTTGACGAACGAAGTTCCAGATTTAATTATTAAAACGAATCAACCTCAATTAGTAATACCTATTTGTTATAAATTATAAAAGAATTATTATACAAATAACGCTTATCTTATAAATGCCTTGCAGTTTGAACTGGATTATATAATATTAAAAATTATCGTGTTTACAATGAGATTAAACTGATTTCGCAAATAATATTTAAGTTAATTTTTCATAGTATTTATACTTAGTTTTTTAATATTATCTTTTAGTCAAGTGCGATAGTGATTTCAACAATACATTACATTGAAGGTTAACGAAGAGTAACATCCAAAATGTCATTTTTAAATGCATTTACCATTAATAATTTTTTAATTTTACTTATAACTTTACTATTTGTGTTATATTTATATTTCAAACGCTCTTACACCTATTGGAGTCGCAGAGGAGTAATTACACCTAGTTGTAGTTTTCCTTTGGGCAATTTAAATGAAGTCGTTTTTGGTCGAGTTTCCATTCAAGAAATGTTCAAAAAAATGTATACAAATTTAAAGTCTGAAGGAAAAAAATATTTTGGGTATTACCTTCTTCAACAACCTGTGCTAGTTGTGATTGACTTAGAACTAATGAAGTCGATTATGATCAAAGATTTTGCCAATTTTACCGATCATGGTGTGTTTGACAATCAAGATAACGATACTTATGGTGCCGATCTCTTTAATTTAAAAGGTGCCGCGTGGAAAGCAATGCGAGAAAAAATGTCTCCTTTATTTACCAGTGGTAAACTAAAAATGATGTTTCCAACAATTCAACATTGCCGTACTCATCTAGGAGATTTGATAGAGCGAGCTTCCGAAAACTCAGAAATGTTAGAAATAACAGATGTAGCAGCCAGGTTTACGGTAGATATAATAGCATCTATTGGTTTTGGAATCGAAACTAATGTTTTAAAAAATCCTATTTCGGATTTTCGAAAATATGGAGAACATGCACTCGGTCACGGAGGTTTATGGTATGAATTACGTCTAACCATGCAATCGATTGTGCCTGCGTTGACTACATTTTTGAGAATGCCTGCGTACCCTCCTGAGGTTTCAAAGTTCTTTCATGAGATTGTGCAAAGTACTATTAACTACAGAGAGAAAAACAACGTAGTTAGAAAAGACTTTATGCAACTTATGATTCAGTTAAAAAATAACATTAATATTTCTGATGATAATAATGATGATTGTTTCAACTTAGAATTAAATGGGAATGATCAAAAAGTGGAAAATAAAAAGAAATTGTTTTCGTTATCAATAGAACAGATTGTAGCTCAATCAATGATATTTTTTACAGCCGGGTACGATACTTCGGCAATGACGATTTCATTTTGTATGGCTGAATTAGCATTCCACCAAGACATTCAAGAAAAAGTAAGAAATGAAATAAAAACTGTATTGGAAAATGAGGGCGGAAAACTTTCTTATGACTCAATTAAGGAAATGACTTACTTAGATCAATGTATAAAAGGTAATATTAAATCTTTTTCTTTATGTAGTTAATTATAATGTAGTACTATAATTTTAGAAACTCTTAGAAAGTATCCAGTATTGTCCTCTTTATTTCGACGGTGTATTCAAACGTATCAAGTTGAAAATTCAGATTTAGTTATTGAAAAGGGTACTATTTTATTCATTCCCATAACTGACGTACATTATGATCCAGAATACTATCCAAATCCAGAAAAGTTCGATCCCGAAAGATTTTCAAGTGAAAATGTATTGAACAGAAAACACTTTACTTGGCTACCATTTGGAGATGGTCCTCGCATATGTATTGGTATATGTTGTCAACTGTAGTTATATAAATTTTTATTAAAGAATCAATAATTTTCAGGTACACGACTTGCAATGGTTGAAGTAAAGGTAGCCATAACTACTTTACTGAAAGACTTTCGGTACAGTTTAAATTCTAAAACCGCATATCCACTGAAAAGAGCTCCTAGGTCATTTATTGCACAAGCAGAAGGAGGAATTTGGTTAAACGTAGAAAAAATCATACAATGATTGTAATAATAATAAGATTATGTAATTTGATAATATGCATAAAATAAATATTTTAGATAAATTAATATGTTGATAAAAAAACAATAAACCTATAGAAATGCAATATGAACACCAGTTGACGTTTATTTTCGACCTTCAGTTGCATATAACTAGGAAAAAGCAAAAAATAATGATATCAAACTAAAAAGTATATTTAAAACAATTAAAAAAGTTAAAATTACTCAATAAATCGTTAAAAATATGAGTTTATCTGGGGGGGGGGGGAGGGGGGTTGAAACAAAATATTTGCTAGATGGTTTGTAAATTTAGCAGTTCTCTCTTTATTATTTTTAGGTCATTATCCGTTGGCATCCCGGTAGAGTTTCTAATCTTTAAATTCTTTTTGACTAAATTAGGCTGAGTTTTAATTGAAACACAGATATTAGCGTGTTTCTGAAGCATTAAAGATAGTAATAATAACACAACACGGTAATAATATGACTTATTGCATGTGTCAAAGCATTTTTTAAATCCAAAACACTACATAATGTGATAGTATATAAAGCGATCATAAAGTGAATCCGCAATAAAGTTTTAAAATGTGATGTATGGATATCTCTTTGATAACGAAATGATATACTATTTTTAACATCGTAAAAGTAGTAAAACATGGTTATAGCGTTTACAAAATTTCTACCTTGGATATATTTTGTAACTTATCAACTGAGGCGGAAAATGGAAATGGAGTTGATTTATAGTCGTATTTTAGAATATTCACAAAATATTAATGCTTTTCAATTTAAATTAATTAAATTATTTTCCAAAACATAAGTATTGAAAAATAAAAGAAAGGTTTTAAATATAATTGATTTTTTTTCACTTTTTTCAGATGACATCTACGTATACGTGATGTCACAATGTAAATAATCAAAAAAGATCTTCAGCTTCGAGATCGGCAACAAGAAATATTACGATATATGTGATTTTCAGCACAAAAAATATTGAAATTATTTTTATATTTAAGGGTCCCTGGCGGTCTAGCGCTCTAAAATTTGAGGCATTTTCAAGATTTTTTTTTTAAGGTTAAAGTAATGAATAACAATATTAAAACTTTTTAGATATATTATAACACTCATTGTGAATACATAGAATTTTTTTTTTAATTGAAAATTGTTTTTAATTATGACAAAAATAGCGCTAAATAACACCCTATCAAAAAAATGGACTTGGGCGACGTTGCGGATTTTGAATCTACTATTTATCTTAAAAATAAAAATCAAAAATAGTACATTATGCATCAAGGGAATAAAGTGATCCTTTTTGGCCTGAGGGTAAAGGTTTGTTTGCACGAGGCGTAGTTGGATTTGTCTTTAGCCTCAAAATAGGTCTCTGTTTCGGCTATTACTTCTTCATTGGTTCTAAATTTTTTTCCAGCGAGCTGCAAACAGAAAATAGTCGCTGGGGGCCAAATCTGGAGAATGCGCTGGGTTGGGAAGCAATTCATAGACCAATTCATTGAATTTAACCATAGTTTTTATCGACTTGTGACACGGTGCATTGCTTTGGTGAAACAAATTTTTCTTCAAATGAGACCGTTTTTTCCCAATTTCATCCTTCAAACACTCCAACGATGCTTTATAATAGTCGCTGTTCCCTAAATACAGACGCCATAACCTTGCCAGCTGACTGTTGTGTTTTTCCTCGCTTTGGATTGGGTTTATCGGGTGTAGTCCACTCAGCTGACTGCCGATTGGACTCTGGAGTGTGGTGAGCAACACGTTGTTGCTTTTGATTCAGATTTACCCCACGCGGTACCTACTTTACACAGAGCTTTCGCCGGCTTTCGCATGATCAAATATTCATGCATGACATGTCCAACACGGTCCTTTGGTATCTTTAGAGTCTCAATTATCTCGATCAACTTCACTTTACGGTCATCCAACATTTTTTGGTGGATTTTTTTGATGTTTTTGTCTGTAACAGCCTCTTTTGGACGTCCACTACGCTCATCATCTTCGATGCTCATATGATAACGGAATTTAGCAAACCACTTACGATTGGTTGCTTCCGCTGGAGCAGAGTCCGGCTAACACACTTATCAAGCCAAGTTTTTGATCCATTTTTTTCCAATAACAAAAGTTGCTTTACTCAAAGTGCTATAACTCACGAACCAATTGACAGATCGCTCTCAAATTTTGAAACGTATCGTTTGAAGGTTAGTTCTCACTGAAAATCATAAGAAAAAATTCTAGTGGCTCTCTCTCTTAGAAACGACACAAACTTTTCAGCCGACCTAATAGGTCTTCCTCTTTCTCTTTCATCTATTGGTCTCCATGCTATCGTCGTTGTTTTTTTTAACTTTGTAATAGTTGTATCTTATTCAGGATCTCGAAGTTCATCAACCGCCTGTATTCGTTCGTTTCTATCTACTCTCCATATTCTCCATATTTAGTGTTTTTGCTTATTTGGGGGTTTCTCAATATGTGTTTGTTTTGCGGGGTAAGCTTTGTACCCTGCTTGTATTCTGATTTTAATTTCTTCTTCGCTATTTATCGCAATTTCTATTTGTTTCCCTAGGTAGCAGAATGCATCCACTTCTTGATAGATTTGTTTCTTCCACTTGCAGTCCTTGATTGATGATTGTTGTGTCTGGTACCTCTTGCATATTTCATGTATTTTTTCTTTTTTCGTTAACTTTCAGTCCTACTTCTGAAGCTGCTTCTCGCATAATCTCTCTTGTTGTAATTATGAGAACTTTTCTTGTGCTGTCTATTATCGCTTTGTCATCTGCGTAGGCTACAGCTTGGATTGCTCTTGTGTTTATATGTCCTTGTTCTTTTATATTTCTGATTACTGAATTGATCCGATTGATCCGTTCTCGTTCCTTTCCTTTGCATAACTTATTTGCCTTTCTTCTCAAATCGCTATATTGCTCACAGTCCTCCAGCCATTTGTATTGCAGCCATCTTTTCCTCACTATGTTCTTATTTTGCTTCGCTTCTTTGCATTCTTCATCGTACCATTTCCATTCCAAACACAATTATTTGTATTAATAATAATGCTTTAAATAATGATTTTAAAGAAAGAAGCGCTCGGCGGCGTTGATCTACTACATTCAGATCACAATTGGCTGCTGCGCAACTCATCCCCACCATCGTTTGTTGTTACCGAAGCCCTTCACGTTCGGTCCCCACTCTTATTTTCCCTTTGTTGAATTCCTTTTATTGTAATAAATTTCAATCAGAATACGTCGGTAAAGAAGTTTCACTTAAAAACAAATTGACGGCCACCTGAATTGAAGAGTTAATATCGTAACATGAATTATTATAATTCCAACTGAGAATTTGATAAAAATTACATTTTGCTTTGGATGCAATTGAGTTTCACGTTTTTTATGTAATTTCGAAGATGTTTTTCAAGCATCCACAATTTTCAGAAATAAATTACAAATTTAGTAACAAAACAAATTTAAAAAGCATTGCAGTTTGTCGAACAGATTATAGACAGACATGAAGCAATAATTAAAAAAAAGGCTATTACCATTTTAGTAGTGTCTCCAAATACTGTCTACCAAACTACTGTCTCCAAATTTTAATTTGACGTTTTTTACTTTTTACAGATGCCAACACGTTAATCTGACTTTAACAAACGCATTGTATGTAAGTAGGAATTATTATAACAAATTAAAATATCCATTAATAATTGTTTTTCAGTATTTACATAGAATAATTTATTGTATTATAGATTTTTAATGTAGCATTAATATATTCCAATAAACAATCAATGACAAGGAATGGTGAAGTTATTCTTGCCAAATCTCATAAAGCAATTTATCGTTAATTAATCGTAAGATCTAATCAAAAGCTACTGTTCGTGAGATTATTTATTTTCTGAATGTTACACACAACAAAATAGCTTCATTTATTTTGTGGCGCTCTACAAATTGGACAAGTTGAATTTTTTCGAAGCCAACGTTTGATACATTTATTATGAAAACTGTGGCCACACTTTAAACTGTCGATGGGTATCATTTTGTCTAAACACATTACACATTTACTGCCATTCGAACTATTTGGACCATTTAAATTGCCACTTTCTTTATATGTTACTTTTCCATGTATGAAACCAATGAAATATGCTGCTCCGGTTATCAGAACAGCCAATATTGGATAACGCCAAAGATCTTCATATATTAAGAATTTAAACAGTCCAGCATTGTTCATGTTAAAAGCGATATAAAAACACTTGGCAACTAAATAATAAAATTCTAAAAATATAAAAATGACATTTTTCTGACACCAAATAATTTACTGAATAAAATTTGAAACAAAATTTTCTTTACCACCTGCAACAAAAAATGCAACCTTAGAAAGCAAAAAAATGTTGGTAGTTATCTCACTTGTTGTGAAAAAAGATCAAGTTCTTGGAGAGCTTATCTTCATCCTATGCATTTGGCTCTAAATTTTTCTATCAGTATTTTTTTAATTTTCGCTGAAATGAAATATTTTCAGTTACTTTTGTTCAGATGTTTGGAATTCCCGAGTTTGAGAAGCATTTTGTACATCAGCTTTCCTAATTCGGGATTACTACCACCAGTTTCTAATTTTCATTCATCTCGTGGGCTGTTTACTAACCAATTACAAATTGGGTTTCATTGAGTGTCATAAGCCATTAAATATGTTCCTCAGTAAGTCATCTTGGCTTTAGCCAAGTTGATAGCCATATTGTATGACACTTGCAGAAAGAGATTGATTTTATAGATAAATTCTCCTCAAAATACTTTAATAACTAATTAACTTGTAATATTATCATCAGTCAAAAGTTAAAAATTACATGTCATATTGTAAATGGAAATCTCGTTAATTCATTCACGACCACCTCCAATGAGAGTGAATTCCTCCTTCTCTTGAGTTTCGCCTGCATTTTTAGATGTTTTATTTTTATCAATTAATTAATCTTCAAATTATATAATTTAACTTCACAGTCGAATTTAATTTAGCACCATTTTGGAAGATTTTTTAATAAAACGCCAATCTATTGTGATAATACAACAACCCTGCTTTGACTTTGACTTTATAGTGTAATCTTTCATTTTGATAGTGTTTGTATGGCTTATTTACATCCTCAGTGCTGATAGTTGATTAAAGTTTTTTATTACTAAATTAGACGAAGCAAAATTTAAGTAATTAATTTGAAATAGTTAACGCTCGAACATATTTATATCTTGGGACGCACGAAATTGGTTCATTATTTCAAAGATTGTCGCCTTTTGATGGCTGGTCTATAGTGAAGGCAATTCTATAAAAATTTGATAAATTTGACTCAAACTCCGCATTTTACAGACTTGGCTCAAAAATATTTGTATCTTAAATATTTGAGGTATTCAATGCTAATAATTATATCCGTAATTCTTAAGTGAGTATATTATGGAAAAGGTACATATACCAGCAAATGTGTACTTTTTGCGGTAAATGTATAAACAAAATACATTGTACTTTCTTCAAAAGTTTTAGAAATATGCGCACAGTAGTTATAAGCAATTTTTGTAAAACATAATAAAATTTAAAATTTTAAAAATTATAAATTAAAAAACAATTATAAAAAATTTTACCTTCGGCTATCAAAGTCCTCTGACTATGGTAAAAAGTCACCTAATCAGAGCTATTTTTCGGTTTGAAAAAAAGTTACCAAGTGAATAAATGATGATAATATATTATAATATTTCTGTATATAGGCGGAAAAGTAAAGCAAGCACCCGTGAACCAACATTTCTTGGTGCGGCCCTGGATTGAATATAAAATATTATGTAAAACTCAGCAAAAATTCAATAGAAGCTAAAAACTTCTTGTTTGGTGCGGGTCCTTTTATAAAAATCGGAAAAGTTGAAGGTTAGATGTTTAAAATTAGATCAATCGACATGATCTTTTGCAGTGCAAGATTTTAAAAACCAATTACGACTGAAAATCTCGGTGTCACTTTTTGTATTTCCTTAGCATTTTGCCTGTTAAAAATTTCATGATTTTGAACAAGTTAATCACTTTCTCGGCTATAAAAAACATGCAATTGTCCAATGATCCAATTAATTGACATAATGAATCATACTGGTAGTTCCAACTGATTCCATCAAGTCTGGGTCTCATTGAATCCCTAGCAGGAAGACGCTGAATGACTAACTAAAATCGATAGCGTCTGTTGAAAACGCCGTTAGAGGCGCTGAAAAGTCATACATTTTCTTTATTTTCAACGTTGACCACACCAAATTAACTCGCTATTTATTTTTACAATTTTTCGGGTAAGTCAAAAATTTATTACGTTTTTTATTAACAAATAAGTGTTGTTATATCATCACCTAAACGGTGGCAGCAATTTGTTGTTTAATCATTAAATTCTTTGTTATCTATTTCAAAAATACATGTACGATAAAATCAACTTTGATATTAAGCAAAAAATGCAAAAAAATTTATTAATTTTTCAATTTAGTGTTTTCAAAAAAAGTTAAAAATTAAATTATATGTTGAATTTCCGGAATAATTTAAAAGGATGTTAAAATTGTAAAGGACGTTTATTTGAAGTTAATTACGATTAAAATTACATTTTAAAAATTTAATTCGCATGGATAAAAGTTTGTATAATTTAATTATCAAATTTAAATTAATCTAATGTTCATAATTTATTATCATAATAATTATTACAAATCTATTTTTGGCGACATTAAAGGGCCAATGTTATCAGGTGGCTTAAAGTACTTTAACGGTGATATTTACGTCACTTCTTCGACCTTTATTAAAATATCAAATTCAAATTGAACTTTAAATTTACAGCCATAAATTTTTCGATCTCATAAAATATCAACTTCTCTCTAAATGAAAATTATTATAAATGTCACTCTAAATTTACTTTTTCACCCAACGTGCATGGTAGTCCAAGATACTATAGATTTACTCTTTATATCAACGAAAACTTGGTTACACGCATCATTAACTCTAATTTCAGATTCGTCACTTTAAACGATTTTGCATGTTTTCATATTATTAAAATACAGAATACGATCATCAGAAATGAAATACTTAACCTTTATATGGTTGTCAACGTTTTGCTTAGCTCTGGGGTTAGCTCAAGAAATTCCGGAAGATTATTCATCTACTAATTGGTTACAAAATGAAGGTAATAATAATTAATGACATGATTATAAAATTGCACTCTCAAAATGGTTTACTTAGTAACCACAGATACAACATTTCAAAGCAGTAGTTCCTCTCAAAATTCAGACTTAGAAAGTAGCGTTCAGAAAGCTTTGTCATGGTTGGTGTCACAAAGAGATAAAGATTGGGGGTGGAGAAATGAAACTCCAACGGTGCTCATGGCATTACAATTAGCAAAAGAATCGAAAGAACCAAATACAATTTTGCCTAACGCTTTGGAAATGCAATTATCATCCAAACAAATGGAAATTGAAATTGTCACTCTTCTTTGGAGGTATGTAATTCAGTTCGACATGCAAATACCTTATAGCTAATTGAAAAGGAATTTTAGACACAACGAAATTCCAATTATTCCGCCTAAACTAACACAATATACCCTCGCACTGAGTGCACTGTGTCAGGATCCACGTCAATTTCATGGCCACGATCTTATTGGTACCATACAGCATCACGAAATTATTCACGATCTTGATTTTGCGTATACCACACTGGCAGCCTGCAGTGGAAACTCACACTTAAGAAAAAAACAAATTAGAAGATTACTTGATATTGCAAACGCAGCCAAGGATCATAACATTGGTGAGGGTCGCACGGTTAATTTTATTTACCTTAATTTATTTTAATCTTCCAGATACTGTTGCAATGGTAATTTTGGCTCTTAGATGTATAAGTAAAGATCACAGACACAGGAATCTCCAACATTCGTTACGAAGACCTATGATAAGTTTAGCGCGAGAACAGCAACCCGATGGCGGTTTTGGAAATTTATACAACACAGCTTTAGTTATACAAGTAAAATATATCACATTCAAAGTGTTAGTATAATTTAATGTTTTTCTGTTAAAGGCTTTACGAGATATAACTGACGCCAGTTCGCACTGGAATGAATCTGCTGCAAAATCGTACATTGAATCCAGACAAGATCCCGATGGAGCTTTCACTGATCCTGGCTTAACGGCTAATGTCGTGCTTGCTATGCAAGGAAAGGGATTAGACGATATAAGAACTTTAGGCTGTGGAAAATCATCTCCCGATATAGAAAATCATGGTAACATGTTCGAATAAATAATTTAAAAAAATAACACTCAAATTTCAGTTGAACTTGATGGATTAACTAATCCGCAATCAATTCATGGCAATGACTCAGAAATTAGAAACGTAAGCATTACGTATACATTATGGGTTGGTACGAACGTTACGGAAAATTATACCATGCCTCTTATTGTACCAAGAAATACCTCTTTTTACAACGTCATGGTAATCGCTATGGAACTCGATCCACACTACGCATTCGAATCATCTGAATGGCCTAACGGACATTATGTTCACTCAATCGCTGGATATAAAGAAGAACCGATGGGATATCACTACTGGTTGTTATATCGTTTACCAGAATTACCAGATCCCCAAGCACCACCTGGTAATCACTTGGTAGCACCTGTAGGTAAGTTTAATAACGAAAACTTTTTAATTAAATTTCTAAAATTTAACAAAATGACACTAAATTTCAATCGGACCAAATGCAAAATAATAGTTTTAGTTGTGAGATAGCTATAAGTAACAGAACAATAAATTATTTAAATCATCAAACTGGCAACTAATGCTCAACAGATTATGTGGCTTTGAAGTTTGAAAGCAAGCTTTTCTGTGACACATAGCTGCAAGCCAAACACAGAAGCATTTAATTATGACCTACAGAAATTAACTTTAAAAAGTAGCTGCCAGGAAGTTTTGGCAGCTACCGATAACAAGTATTTACCCACAGAAGAAGTTATAATGGTTGGAAAGCATTACAGCTAAATAGCTGTTAAGAAATGTTTTTCAATTAAACGTATACAGCTTGCAGCAGCTGGTTCACCGCCAGGTTTTTGCTGCCGGTTGACTGGTAGTTTTTAGGAGTTTACTTTATTTATCATTTTTATTAGATATGGGAATTTAAAGGGATTTCAACTAAATTTAAAATACTTTCGTGGGGTTAATTAAAACTTACAGTTACTAGTATTATTTTAAAATATTTTTAATGAAAAACTGCTATCCTTGGCCAATTAAAACTTTTACGCTCCAGTTTAGTTTTAACTCAAAGCAGAAACTATCTACCCTGCTTAGGTGCAACCTCTACCTTTAATGCATAAACTTATAATTAAAAAATATATATAACTGTCATTTTTTCAGGTGTTGATGGACTTTTAATTGAAGAAGGCGATCATTATTTATTTTGGTATAAAAAACTTTAAAATTTTTTAACCTAATTGCAAATTAGCACAAAGTTGCATTTATAATTTCACATAAACTCTGCCTAATGAATATCATTACTTTTAAAATAAATTTAGTATTGAAGAAATTCAATAAAAATTCATAACTGATAATTTATTTAAAATTTTCTTATGCCTAAAATTATTATACGTACCTATAGGAATATTAATTGATAATATAAATAAATTACTTTTAATTAAAAAGCAAGCAATGCTGTAAAAATTCATAAAGTGTAAGTAAGATGAATAATTATTAAATGTTTCGTTCTGATAGAATAATTTTAGGGCACTCGTTTCATGCTTTCGTTATCAAAGTTTTCTTAATGTGACTGTTGATAAACATAGATAAAATATTTAAAATTAATATTTTGTTTCCTAATAACAGATCTTTTGGGTTGACTATGAGTGAAACGGTTTTTAGCATGGATCCGATAGACTGCAAAGGTTTGAAAACCCTTTGGAAATGTGATTATATTGTATAGTCTATCTAACAACCGGTTCAATCAGTGATTGTGAGTTAACCGAAAACTTCTATTATTGAAAAATTTAATGTAAGTGTAAAAAGTTGGTTAAAATAAAAACATAAAATATCTACATCCGTAAAAAAACTGTCGCTCAACCTAGGATAAACTAAACTTTTGCCCAGGTTCGTTTTTGGCTTTCCATATGCGACCAGTTTTTGAATAGAAAAAACCTTTGTAGCAGAACAATTTTATTTACAAATACTTCGACGAAATTAATTAAATAATTTTTCATATTTAGAGTAAGTTCTCAACTATATATGTATGTATCAGCAATTTTTTTCTGAAAAGTTCTTGTAATGCTATTGTTAAAGGAAACGTTAACGTACTTTTTACACATTCAGAATTGATGTTACATTTATTATTAAAATAATTATGTGGTTTTTCTATAAGAAATTTCTAAGCTAAATAATACGCGTTTTAAATTCGTTTTCATATAAGTATATAGTATAGACACCTACGTATACTTCTTAAACTGACTGTTTTAAATAAAATTATTAGTATGTATGTATACTTATAATATTTTCTAAAAATGCATTTATGTGGCGACCTTGTATTTTGTAACTAACTTGTAAAAATTGTACTGTTTTAAATTTGCTATTGACGAGGTGTTTGTGACAATATAAAATTATACACCATCTTGTGTAAATGTCTGACATGTTAAGTAGCTTAAAATTTTATTATTTAATAAACAATTGTTAACACAAGGCAAAAATTGTTAAAAATTTTTATTTTAAGTATAATGCTTGTATTATGAGTAAAAAATTATAAACATAAACAGTAAAAAAAATTTTATTTGAATTTCGTAAACTTTAAAGTGGAAGATTGCAATATATGGATTATACATATCACAGTCCTCTCTCCGCTGTTTAGAAAACCAAGTGTGTATTCTAGCTATAACAGTTCGCTAATTTTTTTTTGGGATACTGCTCTAGGAACGCGGATTTGTGGGGCATTCCCTTTCACCTTTCACTGTTTGCAGGGAGCTGAAAGTAATTCAATTAAAAACTTTGGACAAAGCAATTCAAATAATAAAAAGTAATTGGATTGAATTACTTCAAAAATTTTCTACACAAGTTGAAAAAATGCGAGTTTTGAGAAAATGCGTTTAAAGTTTTGCTCTGCAGAAAAATCGAACAAACTGTAATATTTTCTGGTTCATAAAATAAATCATCCGCTTCCTGAAACTACTGGTTTTCCTCGAAAACTGTATCTTTTTGTGCTTGTCGAGTTCCTTTTGACTTCAGATGCAACCGAAGATTTTGACGATTTATGCGTTGCTCGTCTGTTTCTTTTTCATATATTTCAGCCTGATTACCAATACGCCAATACCTATCTGCAAAGTATTCATTATACGCAGAATCGAATAATAAAACACTCTCATTACAATGACAACTGAGGTGCCGACTCGTGAGAGCGCTTGTCACAAAAGGAAGCACCAGCTTTTGAATGAGTTCGAATTTTGCTACAAAACTTTGCTGGCAATTCTTGGAATGGGATTCTTATTTTATAAAAAAAAAATCGATTTTTTGAACATTATGCCGCTCTTAATCGAAATCAAAGACGGTTCTAGTTTTAATCCTGCTAGTTAAATCAAACGTTTTGAGATACAATTTAAAAAAATATTATGTTTCAAATTTTTTTTGGATTCTTGGACGTAAGTTAAAATAGGTGCATTTCACCAGCCGACCCCCATTTCGAATTTTGGATCCAAAGTAGTGTAAATTGTTTGTACCTCGTTTGTACTTGTTTGTACCTTCTTTATTTTCGTTTGTATTTGTACCCATTAAATTTTTCAGATATTTTAAAATATCTAGAATGAGCCCTCCTATTTTGAATTTTGGATTCAAAATAATTTAAATCATTTGTACCTGTTTGTACCTTCTTTATTTTCGTATGTACCTACTTAGTTTTTCAGATATTTTAAAATTTCTCAAATATGGGCATCATTTCGCCAGCCCCCCACCCATTTTGAATTTTTGATTCAAAATAATTTAAATCATTTGTACCTCGTTTGTACCTGTTTGTACCTTATTTATTTTCGTTTGTACCCACTTAGTTATTTAGATATTTTAAAATTTCTCAAATATGGGCATCATTTCGCCAGCCCCCCACCCATTTTGAATTTTGGATCCAAAATAGTTTAAATCAGGCGAAATGTCTATTTTAGAATATCTGAAAAACTAAATGGCTGCAAACGAAAATAAAGAAGGTGCAAACGAGTACAAACGAGGTACAAACGATTTAAACTATTTAGGATCCTAAATTCAAAATGGGGGGGGGGGTAATGCACCTGTTAAAGGTGTGTACAGTGGTACAATTATTATTGTTCTATTGAAATTCCACGTGTTCACTGTTTTCAGCACCAAAAATAAATTATTAATGCACCGCAGCAATGTCGTATTTAAAAAATGCCCATTGAGGGGGGTAAACCAGATTATTTTTCAGATTCTCGTTAATCCAATGCATTGCGGTTTGCGCCTTTCGTTAATTTTTTAACTGTAAAAAGAAGTTTTCTATATACATTTTTATAAAAAAAGAGGAAAACCCCCTTTTTTAAATGCTGACAGGGCTACCGGGCCCTGGTGCGCGGCATCACTCGCACTACCTTGCTGCGTCGCTGAATCACGGTATCATTAAAAGCATCCCTGAGCGCGACGCAACTCGAAAATTACAAAATTGGAATGCTGGGATCCGAGATTTGACAATATCAGGCGCAGTGAAAACCCCTGTGGTAATTAAAACAATTCTCGGAGAGCAAATGCGCTATATAATGTAGAATGTTTCATATGTCAATTTTAAAAATTTAATTGTGAACTAAGCGTTGCGTTGCGCTGATTTTATTCATCCTCATCTCATAAGAAAACTTAAATTTTGCTTTTGGAAATTAAAATTGTTTGATCAATATTTTTGAAGATTTGCATTCTTACGATTTTGTTTTGGAAAAGTGAACTTCAAAATTTTATATAATTTGTAGGTAGGTATAGCTTTTGAATTACAATATTATTACTTAACGTATATAATTTATTAAAAATTAAATTTTATAAGAGTTTCATAATCACCAGGTGCAGTATTTGGGTACGGAGAGTTTGATAATTTTTTATTTAAATTCCACGCCCTAGCTACATCGCAATATATTATACATATTATCTTTCATTTTTTCAAATTCCGTTGTTTAATGTTTATAAATTGTAAAACTTTAAAAATATCATAAATTTTATGTTAATATTTTAAATTTTCACTCGAACGTAGTAAAAATTTAATGATATCAGACTGCGTTTTACTAATTATTAATTCCCATTTATAATATAATGTAATAGTCAAAACTTATGAATGAAAAAGTGCACGGCTGTGCACGAAAGCTTGCAATTTAAATAATATTTAAATCTTTTTATTAACTTCTTATTCGTTTAATAGTTATAACTTATAATATAAGGGGGCGTTCATTAATTACGTGAAGTCAAATTGGGGGGGGGGGGTCCGGCAAAATCTCACCAAGGGGGGGGGATCAACGAAAATCTCACGTCAACTTTTTAATTCATAAAACATACATTTATTATAACAGATAACATTTTATATTACAAATTCAATCCCGGTTATAAATTAATATATATTTAACTATTTGAAAATTATATAGTAAATCTCACCGGAGGAGGGGAGGGAGTCCCACCAAATCTCACCAATGGGGAGGGGGGTGGAGTATAAAATAACGAGTAACGGATTAAGACTAACTGGTTGGAAACAAGCTTAACTAAAATGTTTTTTGTTTTAATACTAATTTTGTATCAATACTATTATTTTGTTTAATAATAATAGATTTGATTTTCATTGGTTTAAATAAAATTTCAAGTTAAGATTTTAAAGGTTGATATTTTAAACAGAACCTGGAGTATTGTTTGGAAATAGGAAGAAATAGTTTGGAATTTAAAAAATTAAATTAAAATTCACATTTAAATACATGATTATACACATTATATTTAAATAAGGTATTAAATATAAAAATTGTTTGAACAGAATTTTTGAAGATTTGTATTCTACGATATTGTTTTGGAAAAGTGAACTTAAAAATCACAATTTTATAAGAGTCTCGTGCTCATCAAGGGCAGTATTTGGGTACGGGGAGTTCAATAATTTATTTAAATTCCATTCCCCTGTACATAGCAATTTATATTATTGACTTATTATTTTTAGTAATTGTTATTAGTTTTAGTGTTTTAGAAATAGTGAACAACTTAGTGTAATTTTAATAACTGTACTATAGCAATTAATCCCAATTAGCCCTTTATTTGTAAATTGTGTAAATGAATAAAGATAATGATTGGAGAAAAGGAAGGGATAATTTGCCCAAGTAAATTTCAAGTGTTTGGATAACATAATTTTGGATTTTTCAAAATTTAAGATTATTTGGAGCAGGAGCTGGAATATTGGTAGAGAGAAAAAGGTAAACTGGAAAATTGGAATCTGGTTAAAAGAAAAAATTGGAAATTGATTCACGAAATTTAATTAATTAAATTGAAAATTAAAACTACACCATTGCAATACGACGCGACACATCTGATGCGAACCTGGACGATAAAATTTATTGTTCCTTTATAAAAATTAAAATTTACATTGATATTATATAAAGTAACAATTTGTATTCAATTTAAACCTATCTGAGAGCTGTACAAAACACTTGTGAAAGTAATTCAATTACCAATTACTTTGCCAATGTTGAAAGTGCTTGAAATACCAAATATTAAATATTCTTAAAAGTAATTAACATATTAATTACTAAATTACTTTACTAAGAAAAAGTAGTTTGGCTGAAACAGGCCAAAATATAGAAAGGGGTAAGCCTCCTCTTCAAAGCAATACTTTTATATTATTTTGTTATTTTTAAATTATATTTTTTTTAATAATATATTTAGGAGACGTCCATTAATTACGTGAGGTGTTTTATCGTAAATTTAGACCCCCCCTCCCTTTTGGTGAGATTTGGTAGGACCAAATCCTCATGGACACCACCCTGTTAGGAGTGGTAGTGTCGGACTCTTATCGACTAAAACCCCACTCCATAGAGGTGCCGGGAATCGCTCACGCATTACTTCCGTACACACTCTTGCCTTCTGCGTGTTTACACCGTTTCCAATCAGGGAATGGTATATCATCCTGTCGCCATCTTCGCCCTTTAGTTGGTCTAGCCTTGCGGCATTGCCTGGTATCGGTGATACATAATGTCCTGATATCCCACAGTCCCTACAGGACTCTTCCCTCTTGCATGTTATGGCGAAGTGTCCATCCGTTCCATATCTCCAGCATGTCCTGGTCCGGTCTTTTCCCGTTTGACACTCTTGGGTATCTTGGTCTTCTGCCCAGCACTTGAAGCATCTGAGCAGCCTTGACACTTTGCAACCACTAGTTAGACCCAGTTTCAATCTGGATTCCTCCAAGAGTCTCTTTCCTGTTTTATAGTCACATTTTAATATCGCTGTCTGCGTACCTCCTGGGGCCTTTCTCAACGGTCGAATTTTAACTTGTCCGTCCTCTGCAGCGTACCTCCAGAGGTGTGGCTCCAGCTCGCTCTGCTCCGTTACTGTGTCGATGTTTTTTATCTTCATCGCTACTTGATTAGTGAGAATTTTCTTTCTCGCATTTTCTTTGGCGTTGTGTGTCTCGATGAGCACATCTCCGGCCCTTGTCATCTTTATCCTTTTGATCGATGCTGCTCCCTTTTGTGCCTCTTGCAATGTGTTCTTAATTGTGACCAGGGTGTCTCGGAAGGGCCGTTCTGGCGACGCCAGAACTATGCTTCCCCCTAATATTAAGGTTTGCTAGACGTTCTCCTCTTTCGTAGTTTCTTTAAATTCGCCAGCTTTTTCTTCCTGTTTGCTTGTCTGCTCTAGGCTCACTTTGTTTTCCATATCAGTGGATAGCTTTGGTCTTTGGCCCTCGCAAATCCTCTTTACTTCCTCCGTTAATCCTGCCACGACTTCGGCTAGTTCTTCTTGTTGATTGTCTGGCATCAGAGCATAGAAAAGCGATGCTCCAACAGTGTCTTTGCGTCTGTCGTTTCGTAGAACTAGACCATTGCCTGCGTATCCTCTATCATGTGTCTTAGTGACTTGTGCACTCTCTCTGCTATGGCAAGGTTTGCGTCCGGGGCATAGGCCCTGTACCACCTGTCTATCTGCTTGTTGGCCATGGCCGTTTTTTTCATCTCGCAGACTTTTTCTACTTCTTTCAGCATGTCTTCCGCGACTTCGACTAGTTCGTCTTGTGGGAATGTCTTTAGTTTGGAGAAAGGATGCCTCGTCTATTCCTTCTCATCCATTATTGCGTGAAAGTCCATAATGTTGTGCACGTCCTCGAATAGGATGCTTAGCGCCATAAGTACGTTTTCTGCCTTGTAGAGGTCTGTCAGCCTGTGTTTTGAAATCCGTCGTATCTCTTCGTCTTTCCTTTATTTTGTTGCTCTTGTGTACTCCAGTAACCGCTTGTTGCGCCCCGGCCTGGTCAACCACTGAGAACGCAGAGCAGTCGCTTGTTAACGGTCCCCTTTCGTTTGTTCCGAGATTTTTGGGCTGGGCCTCTTAACCTGTTACCTCTCGCGTCAGCCTTGCGGATTCCTCTCATCCACCGGGGTTGGGTACCCGATCTCTGAGATTCCTCCACAAGTTACCAGGGACCACCAGCGTGGAGGTGCGAGTAGGATTTTTGTCCCCCCTCCCCCTTGGTGAGATTTTGCCGGACCCCTCCCCCGCCCAATTTGACCTCACGTAATTAATGGACGCCCCCTTATCTACATTTTTGCACTAATTGGAGTTACATAATAAGCCATTTTCTGGCACTAGTGCGGAAAGTGATTTACTTTCAATGACGGTTTTGAAAGCAAATTCACTAGATGCTTCTATTTGTTTTAAATTGAAGAAACTGACGTTAGTTGACATTACTTGTCAAATGTAAGCCAATAGAAAAATTAATATTAAATTATTTACTTGATCAAATTATTTTGTTAATAAAATACCTATAATATTATGAAAAACGTCATTATTTATAATATAAAAATCAGCAATAACAATGTGTCTGAGGATAAATTCTTTTAAAGTAAATATGAATATTATATTAATATTTTATTTGAATTCATTTAAATTAGTTACTTTGGTTGGTTAATATCCCGCGCATGCGTAATAAAAGACCTTTACGAGAAGATTCCACACCGATTCCATTTGTATTTACAAGTGTATTATTAATTATCGGTGGTGAGAGAATTGTACTTGCCAACGACATTACAGTTAATGTAATTTTTAACTAATTATGGGGTAAGATTCAGTTTCCACGCGTCTGTTTTTATATGTCAAATTCAGTTCTATTATTATTCGAAAATTACGCATTATTTAAAATAGGGTTATGTCGACCATATTTATGATTAATAAAAGATTCTTTTAGTGATGAACAAAAAAACGTATTGAAAGTATATGTAAAGGTGCCGTTTATTATCAACGACGTCTCACAAATTAAAGACCTGCATAAGGATATCAAAGTAGTCCGATTGCCAAGACAGGTTTGTACAGATACACAAAAATCTTTTTAAGTTAACCTCAAATATTAATCATTTGCAGAAATCAGCGCGCTTCTGTACAGTCATATTTAAAAACATTGATACGAAGGAAAAAGTTGTCAGCCACTTGAAAACCTTGGTTATTGACAACAAGAAGGTTAGAGTCAAACCGTGGAAGCTAGGAAAGTCGATTAAGCCTAAACCGCAATACAAAGTTTTGCGTGTTAAACCTACCAAAGCTGCTGATGATAGACTGTCTCTTCTTAAAAAAGAGGAGAAGTAAATTTTATTTTAAGTAGTTCATTCAAAATGGTTTACCAAAACGAAGATTTTATTGGTAATCCTAATAAGCTAGATCTTGTGGATGCTGACGATGATGCAATTGAATATTTGACTGTCGACGATTATCCTTTTGAAAATCCCGACGATCCCGATTTATATTTTTTTCATGATAATAACGACATAGCTACTGATACTGAAGAGGATGACTATGATGATGATGATTTCGAATACTTCTCTACAGATAATCCTTTAAGCGACAGTTCTGAGATTCTGGTTCCTGCTTATGAGGACGATGAATCATATCCTGGTGAAAGTTAGTATAATTTTTGATAATATATTAATTTCAGTACATTTTTCTACATCATAGCCAGATATTTGTAGAGTTTGAAGATAAATTTATTATAAATTTTGAATCTAACCTACCTCTATCAATTTTAGCTTTTAGTTAAAACTGATTTTATAATAAATGAATGGTATTATTTTTAAACAGTTTATGCTTTAACTAGGGTTTTCGTAGAATTTGCAGCTGCTCTGTTATGTGAATACCCAAACTAATGAACTATTCCGAAGAGAGAACAGAACATTTTTTCTTTAATTAAAATAAAATTATTCAGTAAACACTGGTTTCTATTATTTCACATAATCGAGCTGCTACTGAATGAATTGTTTAATATTATGACAATATTTAACATGACTTTAAATTTCCTATATTCATTTTTATTAAATCTATTAGTACCCACTCAACTGGTTGAAAATGTGTTGAATTTACATTATTTCAATAATATATTTTTGCATTTGAGCAAAATAACATGACCGAAAGTTATTACTATTATATTATTTCGGGACTTTTTTAATTCGGATATAATTTGTAAAATTGATTAAACAGAACTAGCTGTCTGGCTAGTAGAGAATCTGCTATTATTGGATATCAGCAGGATAAGAACTTCTATTACTTGATATATAAATTAAAAAATATAAAATATTTTACAATAATAATCATTTACTTATTTAATTACATATTGGACCAAGTTACGAAAAAAAAATATTTCTATTTTATAATCTGTTGCATTTCAATTGTTTGACCAAACAATCTTTTGCAACAGTTCTGGTTAAGTTGGATAACAGAAACTCTTGGTGTCATGATTGTTGTATTATGTGAATGTTCACTTAACTCTTGAAAATTATTTAAAAAAAGGTTTTCAATTAGAATAAACTTAAAAATGTTAAAAAATAAAGAGAAAAACATGGATCTTCCGTGATCAGTCTACTAATTGACTCTCATGAAGGAGCAAACGGGATCCTTGATTTTCGAGTTGGGGTGGCCTTCAGGGATGTTTTTACCAAGTATTGGGTCAAGTCCTATTATGGGGCTTTTAGATTACATGTTGCCTAGTGATTTTTATGTTATTAAAATATCTCTAGTTAATCCATTCATTCTCGTCAATGGTAGACATAACGGATAAGATTCAAACTTCATAATTTTAATTTATACTAGATTTTTAAATAATTAAAAATTTGGAAATTTAAAGTGAAAAGTTGCAGTATTGGACTGAACTATCAAGGACAGCCTTGAACTCCCCGAAGTCTATCATTGAATTGGATGCTTCTTTTAGAGCAGTGATTCTCAAATTAGGAAAATAACGTCCTCGTGAGCTGATGGTTATTAACAAGGACATAGAAATATAAAAGATGTCTCCAATCAGAATGAAGTTGAGAAAAAACCAATGAGAGCATAGCATATAATAAGGTTTTTACTTCCCGCACATACCTGTTTTATATTGATATGTAAAAAATCACCAAAGCTGGGCACAAAGTAAGTAACGTTACTTTTAATGATCGTAAAAGTCAGCTTTGAAATGTCTAAATTTTAAGCAATGAAGTAAAATTCTTATTTAAGAGCAGAACCTTAACTTAAAAAGTAGCTTGATGCCCAGCTTTGAAAATCATACACAGGCACTTTAGAGAAAAATATTCAGATTTTTAATTTTATTTATAATCAATGAGATAAAATGACTGTGGTTGTGTGCTCTTATCATAGAGTCTTAACATAGCATATTAATTAAAACGGGAAGAACAATATTAGAATAATTGAATTGGTCGATGAAGAAAGCGAATACGACATAATATACACTCGCAGATTATGTTGTCTTCGTCAGATGATTGCGTTGAATTCCTGCTCATCTATTGCTTTTTATTGTACCGACCACGTTCAATGCAGACAACAAGTATATTCTAAATTACTTATTCTACAGATATTTCATATTAAAGCTTACCTACATATTATTTTTGTAATACACTTGAAACTACTATTATTACTGGATATATTCACCTTTTGCATTGACCAATTTAATTTGCATAAGCTAATGTAGGTATCGAAACTCAAGATTCCAGTGCAGAAACTCAGACCAAACTAATTACCCGTACCTGTAGAAGGAAACAAAAAGTGCATAGTTTTGTTTGGTCCGACACTATTTAGAAGCAAATGGCAAAATTGTGAATGACTTTGAATGTACGCAAATTTTAATTTCAGGAATGGCGTTTTGTAGTTACACTAAATACCTTTTTCAGACTTTCTACCTTTATTTTTTCGAGTAATTACTCTGTCTCACGCGAGGGTTTTATAATCACAAATTGAGATTCTGCTCCTTCAACTCTTCACCTGTCTGATTAAATATCCGTAAACAATGGCTTTGGAATTTTTAGATTGAAGACTACAAAAATCATGTTATAGTCCAGTTTTAGAATACCTTCGGGAGTCGAGTGCATCTTGTAAGCAGTAAAGGCACCAGAATATACCCCTACAGTTTTACTTGTGAAATTATGGCACAGAAAAATTGGTATTTTCTAATCTCGCCTAACTTACGAACTGGACGTACTAGTAGTACGAACTTTTCTATGGCAGATGTAAATTCTCTGACATTGAGTTGTCCTGTCTGTATAAATTTTGTTGACCCTCAGAAGGCAATGGCGAACTATTGAGGTAATTTGCTAAAAGAAGTCTTTTCAAAATTAGTATTATTGGTTAACCAAAATTTTTTGGAAATGAACAACTGGGCTATAAAGATGTGGATTGGGTCACATTATAACATTTCAGTTTGCATATCATTTAACGTGCCTGCTCTAAAACATCATTTAGGTCGTAACTTTTAGTTTTTTCAAGGTCAGAATTTGTCGTGATGTGGTTTGAGGGTATTGTACAAAACCGTCATCACAAATCATCTTAAACAATTCCAAGTAATGTATTAAGTGCATAAAAACATTGATTTTCACTGTTGTTAAATTAACTTGCTCAATTTATAATTCGTTTTACATTATATTAAGTGCATAGCAATTTGCTAATAAAACTGGTTAGAAACACACAACCACTTGTTGCGACTAAAATTTGCAAGATTGCAACCGTACGATACTAGCTTATATTAGACTTCCTGATCGGCTAACTTGATTTGGAATCTCGCTCAGGAATATTTGTCGTGGAAACCATATTGTTACTAAGGTCCAGTTTCACCAGGCAAACAAATGGAGTTGAAGCTAAACTTGTTTAATTACCTTGGGAGCACATGCTGAATGCTTTTCTTCTCTTCGAATGGCAGCTCTAATTATATTAATCAAATGATAGAGCATTTGGACTAGTTTTGAAGGTGAATAAGTTGGAAACGGGAATAATGACTAAGTTGTGAAACGGAATGTCAGAATGCTTACAGGTGACCTGATCAAGACCTTACCTCGGGATATGCTCTTAATGGTTGATTACACGGGTACGCTCAAGTAATGCAGTCTACATTTTCAGATATCGATATTAAAGCTCTACTGCTATCAATGAAGTTATAGAAAATCAAAGAAAACTTCGAAAGTAGGTATTTTTTGTCATAATTGATAATATACCGTTCGTCTTGGCTAAAGGAATGAAAAGCATATCATCAAGTGACTGGTGTATTTGGAATACTTCAGCAGTTAAAATCTCTTACAGCAGAAAAGATCTTGAAAAGAACTTCAAAAAATATCATCAGTGCTTACCAAGACGATTTGGGAGAAAGTCTAGGCGACGAATTGTGCAGTTAAAAAAGGTGTAACTGCTGTTATCGACAACAAAAAGCTTGAAGTTTTTGAACTGCAATTTTATAGATTTATGAGGCCGCAGTCCCACAGCAGTCACTCACTACCATCTGCTAAAATTCAACTTATTCAATTGTTGCGAATAATAAATAAACCACTTCCATTGGTTGAATTTTTGGAATTAATGGAAAATTCAATCGAGTCGTGATTCCTAAATGTGGGGATAGTCTTAATATTTTACCATAAATTTCTATTTGGTTTATTTTGTTTTAATAGTTTATTCATTAAATAGAAAATAATTAGTATAAATTAACACATTAAAAAATATGTACCCTGTGTTTTACAAAAGTTTACAGCATAAATATTAGATTTAAACGATTTAAAGCGGAAGAAGAAAAAGTAAAATAATACATAATTTTCAAATTGTTAAATCTCATCCTTAGTACTTGCTCGCTCCTTTCAACCCGTAAAGTTGAAAGTTATAGCTAACAATACTACATACGCTAGTATTTCGAGTGCAAGAGATGTTAATTCTATTAATAATTTTGAGTTTGGTATTAAAATTTAATTTCAAGATTTTCTTTTACGTATTGGTTAAATTAATTACTAGACATAATTTTCACCAAAAGATTAATTTTTTATTGAAGCCTTGTTATCAGGTGGGTCTTTATCACCACTTCAGCTACTGAAAATTGCAATTTCCATTAGTTTACTCTCATACATGGTAAAATAAGAAACCCCCTATTTTCTATTACAAGTAAACATGTTCAAGTTTAATCTTATCTGTAAAAATTTTGTAGTATCTACTTCGAATGAATTAATTGATAACCTCTTTGCAAAAGTGTACGTACCTCTTTCACTCGTTGCGTTTTTATCAAGTTTTACTTACAAAAATGCCATTTATTATCAAAACAATCTCGGGCCAGTGTATAGCCAGCAATGATGTTGGCCAAATGCATCCCTAGTGGATCAGGGAACTAAAGATATGAAATATCTCGTATATTTTGCCATTTTGCATCGTTTTCATTTCATTTAAATCTTGGAAAGATAATGCGAACTCCTCTATTGGGTTTTTTTTTTAGTACCTGTCTCCACTATAATCATGCAAAAACTCGATTGGGATTTATCGATGTTTTCTTGTTGACTATATTATGTTGTATTTAAACGTTATGTACTATACAAATACACTGCTGTTAAGCGTATAATTCCGTTGAATGAAATTTAAACAAAAGTAAAAAAATTTAAGTAGAATGATGTTGTATCTAATGATACATTTAATCTTTCGAATAACGAGGGAATTATTTAATAAGTCAACATTATTGGTTAGCTCTATATAAATAATTATTTTATTTTAGGTCAATTTTCTGACTCGGATCAAGAAACTGCATCGTTTGATCGGGAATCAAGTGATATTCGTGATGCCGCTAATACAAATGCCGAAACTGACGAAAATATGTTGACCGAAGATAAAGAAACTGATGAAGTAAATGAGACAGAAAATGATACTTCCTAAAATATGGTGATATTTTTTGTTTCATTACAATTACCTGTTATTGTTAGTAAGTTTTATCGAGGCGACATTTTGTAGAGTTAGGTTTTTTGCTAGAATAAAAATATCTTTAGTTGTGTATTGTGTAATATTCAGTTAATAAAGTTTTGAAAAGATTTAAAAAATTTAAATTTGGCGCCGATAGTATTAGGTAATGGTTTGAGCGTGCGTAGCTGGGTAAAATAAACGCTACGTCAGTTTCGCCATATTGACAAGGACGGTCGTTCGTTCTGGCGTATTTTTAAACTTAAAAATCGAAAAATAGTTTGATTCACCTATCTTGTTATCGGTTATCTTATCTTGTAATGTTCGCAACAGTGTTTTGAATTGTTTGGTTCGGTAATTTCGATGATTATTTCAGTGTGAGTATTGAAAATTTTTAATTGTTTTCTTACGTTTTTGACATTTCGCAATTTAGCGTCGAGTTTTTAATTTGTGTTAAAATTTAACGTGAATCTTTAATTTGGTTTTATGTAAATGCATAATGTCGCCGACAAATTTGTCGAAAAATGAATTTAGTACAGAGATGAGAAAGTGAGGTCAGTATTTAGTTTTTTAAAATTCGCTTTCACTGTCGTTACCTTCTGTAATGTTTTTTAATAAAAAAAATTCATTAGGTGCGTCCTGTAACGGTCCAATTTTCAATTAAAATTTTATTATCGGTTTATCCAATAATAAATACACTTGTATCGGTCTTTTATCTTTGTGTATTTATTATGAAGAATACATATTTTGACAATTAATAAAACAGTTGAAAACATCAAGGTCATCCTATAATTGGCTAAGCTTAAAATTATGTCATTGAAAAGGGGTTGATTTGATTGATTGATTTACACGACGTATAACAAGAAATTCAATTGTGAACATTATATTTGCGTGAATATAATATTGCAAATATTGAATTGTGTGAAAGTATGTACATATTATATCTCGCTAATTTTATGACATGTAACAACAGTCAAGGTTACCTTTGATTTAAAAAAGTTCAGTTTCTTCAGCGCTGCTTTTTTGTTTCTGGGTTATGAACTACTATGTAGAAATCGATTCTAAAAAACAAACCCATTAATTTCCAAAATAATTGTTCTCCATGAGGAATTATAAAAATTTCTGGCAAACTTCTTTGATATACAAATACATTTTTTGCCTTGTTTACGAGGTCACTAAGGATTTTACCCAAAACGTGACTGCAATTGTATTGGATGAAAGCCAAAGAGACGAATCTTTGTGAAATTTTTGCCAAATAATTCTAACCTTTAACCTAATTTTGGAATTTGGAGCCCTAACTTTATAAACAATAGCAATGGCAAACAGTTGTCGTAAGGTTACAACAGTGTACCATCGTGTAAATTATTTTCTACTTTTTTTTACGTCCGGAAATATAAACGCGTCTCATTATTTATAATCACGTAAATAAGTGTTTATAATGGGTGGTTTGGTAAAAATAAGATGGTGGTATGTAGAAAGAAATGTTTTGTATTTTGTTATGAAAATATAATCATCAGTGGCGTAACAACGGCATGGCCAACAAGCGGGCCCTCGGGTTTAGAGACCCCTGGGATATGCACATACTATTTTGTTTTACTTTATTTAATGCCTCGACTACTGAAAGAACCATACGTACCCATGTACATAATTATTTTAAATACAAATATTTCTTTTGTATAAAATTTTTTAATTTAAATATAAAATAAATTTTTATTAATCATAATTCTAGTCCTGAGTACATAAGGGCGGCAGAATTACTAGTCGAACCCCATCCATAAAATTCCGTTTAAGAAGCTGAGAAAAAGGGCTGATATTTCAGCATTGGATGAAAACGGGCTGAAAATTCGGTTGAAAGCAAATTTTCTTTTAAAATTAAAATACTAGATCCGGGTTTTATTTTAAAAATTTAACAAATATGACAGTTTATATTTGACGCTATCGAACTCTTCATTATTCATCATATAATTGCACTCCAACAGCTGGTCAAAAGAATCTGAATGCAGAGAAGCAAGGGCAGCAATAAAATCACCCTCTGGTAAACATTCAAAATGTTATTTGAAGCTGTTCCGAGTCAATCTAAGGGCAAATGCAGGTGTCTTAACTGGGCACTGCAAATTAAACAAACATCTCGACACATTAGGACTTGTAAGAATTCTAAACGGATCATGTTCTTTGTCACTGCCCGTCTCTAGCGTCAAAGAGATGTACCATGCTGTCGCTTTGCCAGGTTCTAAGTTTTAGGGAAGCTCGAGAATTTCACGGCGATTAATTTCTTAGTTCACTTTGACCCCTTCATTGATTAATTTGAGCGGTATCTTTCCCACAGCGACAAATACAGCCCACACCATATTAGTTTTTGGCTTCTATCAACGATTCAATCTTCTCCGGGAGGTGTTTTTGACCAAATACGGTCATTTTGACTATTGTAGCATTGTTTAATATAATAACCAGCTTCTCATCGGTAAAAAAAATTTTCTGGATTTTTTACCACCAAACCGCTTCATTTTCAACTTGTATGGATAGTTGTTAAGGTCTTCTTTGGCTATTTTTAGATTTGTTTTGAGGTTTACTTAAAGACTCCTGGCTACATGACGCATCTTAATTTGCAGATTTCGGTGAATCCCACATTTGATGATGTTGAGGTACTGTTGAATCTTGACGGTGCGCGGACGACCTCTTCCGGGACGGTCTGAAGGGTTACTTAACTGCCGGAATCGCATTGCTTTGAAGACTTAAACGTAGAAGATGAAGACTTTGAATTATGTTTTTTTTTTATTAAATTTTGAAACAGTCTCCGTATTTTATTCTCACCTGGTAAAACCTTCGATATCGTTCAGGCCGGTTAAACTTCAATGTTTGCTGTTTTTGTTGTTTTTTAAATTAGAATATGTAGCACCTGTTCAGTTCCCTAATGTTCTAACTCCGAAATAAGCTGCGATCGTTTTCCTGAAGCCGGAAAAGCATTATTATGTCAAAAATACTTAACACAAATAACATACCCTGTAATCCCGAAACAATTTTTTGCACATTGAGTAGGATTATAATAACAGTGTGTTATATTTGTGGGGGTTTGTTGTTTTAAGGAAACTTTAAAATTTTAATGATATAAGTGCCTCTTATCAATCTTGACCTACGTGCCTATAAATAACCTTATCACATAAATATTTTGTAATTTAACAATAAATTTCTAGTAGTTTAATAAATTGAGTTTGCAAAATAGCAAAAAGTAAATAGTAAATTGTTATTTTTACCGATGGGTAAATCACTAGATTTACATTGCATTGGGGCATTTTCTCATACATTCCACCATATCTCAGCCATATTTTATTTTCGATCCATTATTTCCATCCAACACTTTCTACATCTCCTGCCTCGTGTGCACCACATCTCCACGTGACATAACTCCCGAGTTTACGAATGAGTTTCTAAATTAAAAAAAAACTAAGCTTCAACTCTGTACGACTGACTGGCGTTAAGTTAGTTAACATCAAATTTCATATGTTTAATTAGCAGAACAAACTAGTATTGGTTTTTATTCTTTTATATACTTAAGATTCCATTGTAGTAATTAAAATTCCTTTTAACGCCACATTCGTCTAGCAAATAATTGGAAACTGTAATTGGCTAGACATTGAGATCGTGCATTTTGGCTTTCCACCAGACTAACTATGAACTGAAGCAACTTTGTTTTTTGAGAATTATGTAAAATTCAAATGGAATAAAATGAGTTCTTCCTTAAAGATTCTGTAAAAGAATCTTGAAATACTATTTTAGAAAATTGTTCTTCTAGAATCGAGATGCCAGACAAAAGATGCTTGTAGATGTAAATTATTCTGAATGTAAGAGATGGTCGAGCTGTGCCGAGGGACAGGCCATTGGAAGTTTTCTATACGTAATTTTGCAAAGTGACTTACCCTTAGCTGTGAACTGAATGTGCAACCTCAAACCCTTAAACAAACGAGAAAACTCCCAATAGAGGTTCTCTTATTGACGTCAAAGTAGAGCGGTAGAAAAATGTACTGTATTTACTACACTTTATATCTAGGGTTATCGATAATGTCTGGTAATTGATAATAATTATTTTCTTGTGTTCATTTAATAGAAACTGAAACATTGTTTTATTATTTATCAAATTAATACTCACTTTATTTACTCTTATTTTCTTTAATCGCAATATATCGGAAAATAGTAGCATCCAATGTCAAAATTTCAACTAAACTAGATTGATTGAGACGAGTATAGTAGAAGTATCTTTTAGACCCACTTAACACATACATAGTTGAACTTCATTGGAGTGAACGTGTTTGTTTACATTCGATTAAAACTTAAGAAACCATAATTTTGAATTAACTTCCTTGAAATAAATCCATCAAACAAGTAAAAATTTAAATTTTAAACTGCCCTCTAACCAATAAGGTCATATTATTTATTTTTATTTATTGTAATCATATCAAATAAAAAATATCAGGAAGATGAAATGTGATCTAAATTATTATATAACTTAACCCGCACAACTTTGTTAAAATTTAGGGTAACCGTAAAAGGAGATTGATTTTATGTATTATCCCAACCGCAATGTTCTTTAAAAATGGATTTTTGCAGCAGTTCGGCAATAACTTTTTGTTTATTTTTAAGATCGTTGTTTTGCGTAGATAACTTTCCTTCGCAGTTGACCAAAAGTCGAATTTGGTACTTCATCTTAGCAATCGATTGCTCTATCATTGGACTATCTCTATTATTCTTATTATCTAATAAGTCTATCACAATGCAATCGAGGAAATCTTTTGGAAGAGTCCTTCGGGGGGCGTCTTTGAACTTAAGAATGATTTTTGCTTTGTTTTGAGCCAACAAATAAGGGTTCTATAGTAAAACACGGGCCCATTTTTATTGAATTAATAATAGATAATAATGAAAATTTTGACAATCTCGCTGCGAAACGACGACGATTGGATCGTGATTGAAAAGTCCGTTCAAAAGCTAATTGCACAACAGAACAACTTTCAGCAAGACAACCTGCTGACGTTCTGTTTCATGCAATCCGTCAATAACGTAAAATTGCAGAGCAATCTCGAGCGAAGCGAACTGCTAACACAATCTCAGGCCAACCACCGACAGCAAGAACATGGACAACAAAATCAAGCATTGAGATTTGAGCTGCCGCCGTAAAGGAAAAGTTACGGTTCCGTAACTATTCGATCGACCTGGGAATCCATTGTTATATCCCGCATTTCTTCGCTGCATGCTTTCATATTCAGAAAATCGGTACTTCAAGAACTTTCGTCAGAACATCCGCTCTTACAATTCTCCTGCTTCCTTTGCTTCAATGCCGGGCAACGGACCGTACGTTTTCAAAATTCATGGACAGACGTATCACAGAACCACACATCTGTATCCACCTGAAGGACAACCGAGAAAGTTTGCACAACTGTATGTCACGGACAGCACGACAGAAGCGGTTAACGAACGAGTAAATTTGCCCGAGAATCTAGGCTGTCTGCCTGAAGTAACTGAGGAAATCTACCGTTTTTTCCGCATCAACAATCATATCTCAGCTTCGTATTATCCGATGACAGAAATTATAATTAAAGCCCGTGGCGCCTGTCTTCCTTTCGTAAAAGAAGTTGGGAACTTGTGGAAAAGTGACGGCCCAATCGTCAGTGGACTGACAATCGGTTTGACTGGGCTCTCCTGGACGACGGACTGGGCAATCGAGTTCCACACCATTCAGTTATATTTTTGAATATGTAGGCTATACCAGCCTGAAATTATTGGAAAATATGTCCGGTTTTCTTTCAAAGAGATCAAATTTATTAATTGGCTTTAATAATTTAATTAAGAGGCATGACACAATGTCCTATACACCTTCACTAGAGAACGAAATAGAGAAGAGACTATTCAGACCCAATGGAAGTGGGGTCGGAAACACCCCATCAAACTCCGGCGATTAATATGAACTGCAAGATCCAACAGCTTAATTCTATAATCCGCTCTATTACAAACTAATCGTGTGATCAATCTCATTAAATACAGGTGATATTCAGATACATTGTGACGTCACATTATATGTAGAGTAGAACGGGGTCACCCTGGTCAGTTTTCTTTGGAGAGCTCGTATGGCCGTATTTTTCAAGCGATTTTGACAAATAAATGTCCATTAGATAGATAATTTATCTGGCAACATTTTTGCCGTACTAAGTTTTTGTCTAACACAAATAGATTCGAAGCTAAAGCCGAAAAACCGAAGGTACTTATTTTCGACTTTTCAAAAATCTGGGGGTACGATAGGTCAGCATTTTTAAGGTGAAATAAAACCATAAAAACGTTTAGAAAATTGGTGCCTCTGCCTTTAATTGAAGAAAATGAATATTGTATATGATATAAAAATTGTTAAAACTAATAAAAAGGAATTTCCGTTGACGCCCACGAGGCAGAAAGATATTTCAAGTAAAAAATTAATAAATATAATTATAAAATTTTTTCCTTCGCGGGTCGTTTTCTAAACAAATTCCGTTCGATAAAATCGTCTCTTGTGATCCTAGTTCCTTAATATATTATAATGATGCCGAAAATAGTGGACCTATGGTGCCACCAAATGGCTGACCTATGGTGCCCCAAAGCATATTTTTGATGTCGGTGTCGGTATTTCGGCAAAAACCAAAAATATCAAGAAAACAAGATCATATTCATATTAAGGGTAAAATATTACATGAAACCTACTCATACGATATTTATTTACGTTAAGGTAATGCACTTCACTTGGCAGAAAAAATAATACTTTTTTCAGAATGAAAACATGTTTTTCATTAATGTTACCGTAACTAGACTGATGATGCATGATGAGAGCCGAATAACAGCCGTGAGCATCAATCGTCACCATAGGCATTTACAAAAATTATAACATCCGACCCCCAGAATAACATGGCGGCGGTAGTGCCACATACCTAACGTGCCCCCTGACCAGGGTGACCCCGTTCTACTCTACTTATTATTATCAAAAATATACTTTGTACATTAATTTTTTTATCACAAATACTGTAAATAAAAATGCTACATACATTGAATTATTCTTCGTGATTCATTGTTATGACCATTATTATGCTACACTTTCAACTCGGGCCAAACTTTTATTCAATTACGTTGTAGATATACCAATAATTCTAAACTATAAGTTCTTTTTTTTATGAGCGAAGTAAGATCTTCGGAAACGATTTCAAGTCTTACGAAATTTTAAATCTTAGATTGGGGTCACATTATATCCGCAAAATGTGCAATTTGTATGACGGCGCCTTATTGTCTAGCATAAAAATACTGTTCTTGTTCGATCAAGATTTTAACTTTCTGTGAAGTGTTTTATTTATTAAGATGATATTAACTGTATACTTATCAATATTATATTGATAGAGAGTCAAATTTCCATACAAGGGTGGGTTCTCAAACTTATTGCAGTGATTAATGTGCTAACTTATAATCTCCTTTATTATAATAGTTTTACAACATCACTCAAGAGATTCTCCCCTGAGTACCATTTTGGACTAAAGCTCCATAACGCTAGCGAAATTTAATTTGCAGTTCAAAAATGTTATTATTATTATTGCTACAAAATTCGGTTTACCTATATAATTTATTTAGAATTAATATGAATTTTATTGTTTTAAAAATTAATTTCTATAATATTATTTAAGAAGTTGTTTTGGTGTTTGTAAATTGTGTAAATAATAAAAAATAACACTGAACCGGCGTTTTATGTATTTGCATGTTTGCAAATAACATAATAAGTAGTTATTTTGTAATTTAAATGTTTTTGAAATTGTTGTTAGAAAAAACTGCTACTGCTAACATTTGATATGTAGAAAGTGTGGCTCCTGTTAAGAATTTCTGTGAGTTTTTAATTTTTTCGAATAAAATGCATACTCGTATGGTAAATAGTAGGTAGTATTCAAGTCCAACTAGTACTAATTGAAGAATCGCATACCTGAAATATTTGCCAAGGTTTCTTATAGACATACTTAAATTGACCTTTGCAGCGGTTGAAGGTGGTTGTGCGTGACTTTTTGAATTTGCGTGAATTTTGAAGTGTGCGTTTGAGATGCTTCTTTTAATTTATTGCTAACCGTAGCCAACTCGTGTAAGAGAGAATACCGAAAATATTCTCGGGAGGTAACTTAATTTTACAGCTTTAGTTATTTTTTTTTTACATTCAATTAATTCTTCTTTTGAAAAATGTAACAATTTACAGTAATTTTACATAATTGTATTGATAAATAGGGGTAATTATGGGGGAGAACTCTATTGCAGTTCAGTCACCACAGGGCATTTAGATTCATAATTGAATTAAGGAAAGATTTTGGAAATTGAAAATTGCGGAGTATCTCACTTTTACATTATATTTAGAGCGGGATTTTGTTTTCAATCTTTAATAACTTCCCGACTACAATAATAGCCGTACCTATTTAAGTGAATAAAAGTTGTATTTTAACTTTCACTATAGCAGAGATGCAATGAAACTCGTGATTTCTTAATTTCTTTTATTTCCTGTTAGACAATGATTATTTGAAATTCTTTAGTTTTTTCAGAAAATTTCTTTGTATAGTTGAGAAATTTGTGCGTTTGCTAATCCAAATTCTTTTCTATTTTAATTTGTTTTTTCTCTATTCTGTGACAGTTGTTAGTGATCGAGTACTATGTAAGACAAAATAATTTAAAATACAAATACGGAAAAATTCTTGCCAAGAAAGTTAAAGAATTGAATACTTTTTACATAGAATATAAATTTCCCTTCATTGGCAAAGGATCAATTATAATGTCTACTAAAATGTAAATTATAATTAGTTGTTTTCGATGATTGTATAAGTATCGAGAAAAAATAAATATCCTAGAAGGCATTAATTGATTATATCCCAGAGTCCCAATTAAATTTAGTTTTGCTTCTTATTTATGAAAGAAAGACATCTTGTATAATCCTATTATGTGTGTTACAGCATTCAGTCTTGGGAGGCATATGATTTCAAAGCAAAAAGTTAAAATTGGATTTCAAACTATTTAGAAATGTTAATTTATCCCATACACGAGAGAGGAGAAATTTACCTCCATCGTTGCCGGTTGTGAAGGGATTATCGAGATTCCCATAGTCACTATAGTAGTAAATTAAACTAGTTGCTACAATCTTACCCGGTCCTTATCCTTTTATCTGGATTGGAAATAAAGATAATAAGTAAAACATTTACTATATTTCTAAATTTGCTTCTACAACAAATTTATATTTCAAAAAATTTCTATAATTTGATGCAACCTCATTAGTTTTATAACGTGGTAAGATCAAGATCTGATAATTTTTTCAAAACCGACTGTTTGACAGTCAAAACACGATTTTAAACAAGGGCAGTGTTTTCAACAAAAATTTTTATTAAGATTAACCTTCAATTTATTTCAAACCCGCCCACGATGGTGTCACTAATTTGATTTCATATTTATTTCCATGGTAAGTTTTAACGTCGTTTATTTTTGAAAACATATTTCGGCGGCAAAAACCTTGCGATAGCAAGGTCATCATTGTGCACAAGGAATGTATTCCTATTAGTTTAAGAGGCCAACAAAGAGTAGTATCTCAAAGTATTGAAACTTTTATCAATTACCCACGATATTTGCCAAATTTAGCTCAGTTTGACTTTTTGATATAATAATTATATGGGGAATCACAGCCGTTCTATAAATCTAGATAGGTAACCGACCGTCAATTTTGCAAACAATGAAAAAGTAACAAGATTTTATTGTAGGTTTACAAATAATAAATCTATTATTACAATTTGATTGGCGTCTGATTAAGTTTTTTGAATCTATTTTTGATTGCCTTTATGACGGTGTTCTTTCTCGTACTTATTGCATAAACTACTATTATTTTTTACTCATAAAAAAGTTACACCGTCAATTTCTTTTTGATTTTTAATTAAATGCAACTGGTGATTGGTAATCTACATTGAATTGTATTTATATTACCAAAGCCCTGTTCTAATTTATTTCAATATTTCAGTCTTTGTGACTTAAAAATATTGCCCCATTTCATTTTATTATCTTTTTTAAAAATATCCCTTGCTTACCCTCTGCCATATGCAAAGTAATATCTCGTGTTTTTCAACCTGAAAATTTTATTCAATTCGCAATCTTACCGAGATACATACATACATTATGTCAACAGCCAGCATCATGTCGTGAATTGTTTTATTCCTTCCATTTGCCTTAACCCAAATCCCAATTGTTTTATTAAATTTATTGATTACTACTGGCGGATTTCATATTATGCATTGCTTGCATGTTATATCTCTTTAAACTCGAGGTCATCGACCAACACTAAGAGGATGCCATCAGCAATAAATAAAAATAGATCTCTAGGACAAAGTTAATATGTACTGTTTGACAAGAAAAAATTCAGAGGAAATTGTGTCTGCGGGACCACTCTTTCCACAAAACAAATTCCTCACTTCTTGAAATTTTGCAGATAATATGAAATATTCGAAAATATGCCTATATTTAATAAGAGTGCGTTGAAGTATTACGTAAGAAGCAAACTTTCAATGATTTTAGACCCCCGCCTCCCTGTATAAGCAAAAATTAAAAAACGTGCCTTCCCCTCCCCCAATGATAAGACGTGTGAGAAATTTTTCAAAACTTTTATTGAGTAAAAAAATTAAAATTTTAAAAACTTAATTCTTTTTGAGAATATTCTTCGAAACAGTATTTTAAAGTTTTACATTAGATTTAACAAACGCTGTACTAATTTTAAAAAATTCCTGGGGCGCGACCGAACTCGATCCACTCGTGTGGATCTTATTTTTCAACTTAAATTCAACTATAATTAACCGAATACAATCCAAAATAAATTTATTAAATTATGTTAGCACCACTGTCGCGGCTACAGTGTACTACTCAGCACGGCTACAAGATAACCGAAACCGGTTTCGCCTACTAAAATACGCTCCTGCATCTATTTACGTCGAACACACGTACCGTCAATGCGATTTTAACGCACCCATTGTTGGAAGATGTGCAAAATAATACTATAAAATTGATTTTCAAAATTTAATTGTGAAGTAACCGGTAGACCGAAATAATTTTTCCATTGGAAAGCTCAGAATGTGTCCTTTCAAAATATTTACTGGTTTTATATCTTTTATATCTAAACGCCCCCTAATAATGTAAAATTGCATAAAAATGTGTTTTACCTCGAGTTAATAAAATAATAATTGTATAATTATTATGTTTAGGTATTTGGGTGTTTGTGGATAATACCTTATTGATGATAAGTATATTGAATCATTGCATTGCTATGTAGGCATTGTAAATAATAATAATAAATAATAACGGTATCGGTTTTCATTTTCTTTATCATTTCTAATGAACTTTAATGTTTGTCTTATTTCAAATATAAAATATTTAGAACACATGTCTACCCCAATCAATGTCTTATATTTTTAAGTACAAAAAAATACCTGTTTGTTGTTTTTTATTGTCAATAAACATAACAATCGATTTTTTCTGGAGGATATTGTTAACCAACATTTTAGATAAAATATATTTTAAAAACCACAAATGAGTATAAAAATATTTACGTATAAAATATCGAACGTATTATTTTCACATAATATAATGACTTGTCATATTTATTGTTATTTTTTAATACATAATTTTTAAATGGGTAAACTAAAATAGTAGTCTGTTCATATAAATTATGCATGTCAAGTTTTTTTCTTATTTTATACACTTACACATGCAAGTAGTTAATGATGTTATTAACCGTTTATTATTTAAATAAATTCTTACTCGACCACAAAAAATAAACCAAGTTTTAATTTACATTTTATTTAGTCTTTTATGGATCTTCTAACGAAGTTGGGTAATTATATAATTATTTATTTCATTTTATAAAATGTAAATCTTTAATTTGAGTAAATAATGAATAATATTATAATTTGCAAAAAAATGTAGTTATTACTTATTAATCTTACTGTAATTATATACATAATATCCCCCCCCCCCCTTTCTATGCTGAGCGAAACTATTTATTTTGTTAGTATCTACTTTTGTTTATCACTTATAATAACGTATGAAGTTATTAGAGTGAACAAAATTTTTAAACATTTGACCTACTATACGAAATTTTAAAAATTTATGTGGAGTTTGGTAAAAAATCTAATTGAATACCCTGTTGCGTTTTTTCAGACAATGGAGTTAAGTGAACAGCCTAATTCGATTTGTCACGTGCAAGCAATCCAAATATATCAGTTACCGGGTCATAATTTTAACATGGATTTACCATTTGCGTTATTAGATGGCGAAGCTGTTACACATCATGGTAATTCTACTAGTGGTTTGATGGTTTTAACCAACTATAGGTTATTTTTGCAATTATGTGAAAGTCAACACCACATACCATTAGGTTTAATAGAAACAGTGGAACATAAAGATTTGATTTATCTTCAAATTGGTTGTAAAGATGCGCGAACGTATCGGTAAGTTTTTTTTTCTTTGTTAAAAACCGAAAATTGTTTTACACATTTTTTTTATGTTTAGATGTTGCTTTAGCAACAGCACTGATTGTATGGACTGGCATGGACGTTTGCTTAAAACATTTACAGTTGATCCACTCGAAAATGTGTTTGCTTTTTGTTATTATGTGTTTTTTAAAGAAAATAGGAAAGAAGAATGGCTAAGACTAGAATGCAATAAACACTTTGTATACGATGAAGTTACGTTAAAAAAAGAAGTAGATCGATTACAGTTTAATATGCATGGTGCTTGGAGAATAAGTTTCGTAAATAAAGATTACTCCATGTGCCAAAGTTACCCTCCTTTACTGCTTGTACCGGCATACATTTCCGATGAAGTACTTCAAACAGTGTCAAAATTTAGAAGTTCGCGTCGAATACCAACAGTGGTGTGGAGGTATTTTCTTTACATAATTTAAATACCTCACAATGAGGTATTACTCGTAACAGTTGATTAATTTTTGTTTTCAACAGACATCGGAGAAATGGAGCAGTAATAGCTAGATGCAGTCAGCCTGAAGTAGGATGGCTGGGCTGGCGATCGGCAGAAGATGAAAGCTTATTGAGTGCCATAGCTGATGCTTGCACTTATGATAGAGGAACTCAAGATATGCTAGACAACGCACCTCATTCGCCGACTTCCACAAACTCTGAAGGTTCTTGTCAAATGGCAACTGCTATTATAGATAAAATTAAAATTCAGGATAAAAAGGTTTGTAAAAATTACTATTTTTATTAATTTGCCATTTTTACCCTTTGTGATTATTGCAGAAAGTTCTCATTATGGATGCACGAGCTTATACATCTGCTTTAGCAAATCGTGCCCGAGGTGGTGGTTGTGAACATCCAGATTATTATCCAACTTGTGAAATGCAGTTTATGAGTCTTGCAAATATTCATACAATCAGAAAAAGTTTTAATAATCTCAGACAGCTCTGTATGACTCCTGCTGATCAGCCAAAGTGAGTTTATTTTTTTGTATTAAAAATGTTTATGTTGTTAGCAAAATTTTCTATTGTATTTAGAAAAATTAAAACAAATGGCGCTACTAAACTAATAAAGCTATTAATAATTTTCTCTTCAGACTTACAATAAATAAATTAATAAATAATTAAATATTTTCCTTAAGATTATGTTTTGATACTTTGTTCCTTGTGGGTGTCGATATCACACCCTTACATAAATACTACTGTTTTAAAATGAAACTATGCAATTTATTTAATTTCAAATAATGGAAAATATGGAATTATTTCAAAGTAGGTAAACAAAATGTTTGGTTGATGTTTACACTCTGCTGAATACGACAAAATTCACTATAATATTATTAATAGTTTGAAATCACAAACTTGTTAAATAGAGTCGTAAGTTAGTTGCGATAGCAATTTTTATGCTAATTTATATTGGCGATTGAAAGGTTACAAAGAAATTTTTAACTTATTATCTACCCATATCTGTTCTTTTTCTCTGCCTATCAAATTTTATTTTTGCAATTCACCAACTAACTTGCACATTTGCAATATGTCATCGCAAAATCCATAAAACACAGGAAAACTTTAAATCACGATAAATTAATTGTAAATTTTAAAATGATTTGCAGAAAATTCATATAACAATGGTCATACAAATTTGTTCCAATAGAAGTATTGGTGTGGGCTAATGCAAGTTAAGTTAATTCATACACCTCTGCATCTCATTGTGCATTAGGTGTTGTTAATATGTATATTATATGCCCACGGTACTCGCGGACCTCATTACTATTTATTAATTTTTTTAGGGAAAAGGGTAGCAAAAATCTGTTGTTGTTTCTGCATGGGCTGATCTTTAATTCAATATCGTTATAATATAGTGAAACTGTTTTATGTAAACAAATATATTTTACCTAAAAGTTTCTAATTACTTTTGTCAGGTAGTAAAACTAAATCGGATCAGCCAAGACATAAAATTAAGAGAAAACTGAATCCATTTCAAAGCCGTGCTAACAATAAGCTTAAGAAAAGTGAACAATATTGTTTTATTACATTCTAACATTAGAACGTATTTATAATTTATGGCTTAGACATAATTTATTTTACCTTATTTCAATATTTTTGTTGTTATTGATTTCGTTAACCATACAATTTGTTTTTATAATGTCAATAATGGTCTCTAATTTATTATGCTGTTAAAAAACCACATAATAAAAATAATTTCTCAGGTAATATTTATAAAATAAGCATAAATGTTGAAGAAAGAAGGGCATTTGGAAATGGATACTTAGGTACCATCAATTTTTTTTGTAACGAAATTATTTATATGAATAAATTAACATTTATTTCACATTAACAAATATTTTATTATAAAAACTTTATAATTAGGGAATTTTAAATTATATTTTAATCTTAGGAAAGTTAGAATTGGCTCTAATTTGGCTAAAATTTCTAGTAATCTTTCAAATTTTTTAAAAGTGTTTATAATTTCCTACCGATTATTAATCAATTTTTATTTTACTTCAGCTGGTTTAGTTCATTGGAGGGCACCCAGTGGTTACAAAATATGTCTTCTTTAATGAAAGCTGCTGTTACTTTAGTAAGAAATATTGAAATTGAAGCAAGACCCGTGTTGGTACACTGCTCAGACGGATGGGATAGAACACCACAAATTGTAGCTTTGAGCGAATTATTATTAGATCCTTTTTATCGAACTATCGAAGTAAGTAAATTGTTGAATTTTAGATAAAAAAATTTAATCACAATTTTTTTTAGGGTTTTAGAATTCTTGTCGAAAGAGAGTGGTTAGCTTTCGGGCACAAATTTGCCGATCGTTGTGGTCAACCACTCGGAAGTGGTGATTTAAATGAGAGGTGTCCAGTTTTTCTTCAATGGCTCGATTGCATACATCAACTTATTTTGCAGTTTCCTTGTGCATTTGAATTTTCTCACACGTTTTTGGTATACAAAATTGTTTTCCTAACTTTGACGTTTGATCACAGTGATGTTTTTTAAGGTAAAATTGGCGCAACACACTTATTCAAATTTATTTGGTACATTTTTGTGTAATACAAAACAAGAAAGAGTTCAGCGGGTTAACAATTGCACATTTTCTGTTTGGAATCTATTTAATAATCGCCAATACAAAAATCATTTATATTTGCCACCCAATGGCAATTTTGTAAGTTTTACTACTGCAAGGAAATTTTTATATTAAATAAACAATTTGTTTACTTGTAGGTGTTGTGGCCACAATGTAATGTTCGTGACCTTCATGTATGGAAAGAGGTTTATTTAGGTTCTCTAGAATTACAAAGTGGACTTGAAAGTGGTTCTAATGGTTCTTCAAATCCCCCAGATGCTATGTTAAATCAAATGACTAAAACTCGGTCATATGGTGATCTCGCTTGCGCTACCGATGATGCATATTTAACCCCCAATAGAAGAAAAAGTGATCCTAATATTACTGTTGATCTTATGTAAGCAATTTAATCAATTGACGAAACATTTGAATAAAATTTAAATTGTAGGAAAATGAACGGCTTAAACGTTGTTCAAACTGATTTACCTCAAGACGAAGTTATACCTCAACAAGCTCAGGAGGATGCCACTCTTTTAAATGGTTTTGAAACATCCAATTCTGCAATTCTAGAATTTAATAATGTCGAAAATTTTAATAATCAAATCAACGGGAAAGAAAATAATTGCTATCAGGATTGTATTTTTAATAAAAATAATGTTCATCTATTAAGCGACGATTCGGTTGATTTAATGCTCGAAGTGTCTAATTTGGAATTGAAGAATGGAACTATTAATGGTGGTGTATACCCCGATAGTGATAAATCAAGTACAGGAGATGACGATACGTTAATGATACAGAGTGGCGTTAAAAAGAAATCTAATGGCGTTAGTAACGGTTATTCTTGTGATGAAGTAGATAATGGTTATCAACGGACATTTGAGGGTGTTTTAGAAGTATCTAGTAATGTGATAAGTAAACATAAGACTGATATGGCTAATGAAAAAGACTTAGGTATTGATAATGTATTGAGAACACTACGTGACGTCAACGGTTTTGAAAGTGTTAGTTTACAGCCTGTTAACGATATTCCTCAAGTTCAAATGAGTAATAGTGATATTAATCATAATGGAGACCAAAAATTTTTAGGAGAGGAGAATTTAGTTGGCGACAATTCTAATAAAGGTTTACCTAATTCTATTGAAGCCAGTACTGAAACTTTGACGTCCGATAAGTTACTATGCAGGTAAATTTATTTCTTATTACTAATTGTTTTTCTAAAGAAATTTTTAATTTTTGCTTTTAAATTTAACTTTAAATGCTAATTTCTAATTTTCACTTTTACATTAATTTGTTTGTTTTTTTATACTTGTCACTTTTGCTTCACTGCACTGAATCAAAACTCACGTTGGTTTGTTTTTTAAATTTCCATCACTCTTAATTTTATCTCAGGTCTCCCAGTTATCTTAAAATTTAATTAAAATGTCCAAATATGCGTTAGTGTCGGCATGGATAATTATAGTACTGATAGCTAAGGGAACAGACTATGGGCCACATGGCAAATGTTGAAATGAAACATTTAGGCGTGATTGAAAAGTACAGCTTTTTTTTCTCAAAAAAGTACATTAATGTTGGCATAGATAATTATTACAGATAGCCAGGGGGGGCGACTACTAGCCTCGTGGAGGGTTGCAATCGCATTGGATGCAACTTAATGGTGTGCAGATCCATATTAATAAATTATAGTATAAAAAATTATCTCATCCAAAATTATAAATTAATTTAAAAATTCTTGGTTTATAGTGGAAATAAATAGTTAACAGGGAGTTGGTACGAGTGATTAAAACGAGTACACGTAGTATTTTCTACTCTGAGAAAATTCTTAATTAAAAATAGCAACGAGTGATTTTGGAATTTTTTTTAGTGTTTTTAAATAGTGGTGATCATCATACGACCAAATTTGAAAACAATCGTTAAAAAACCTAAAGCCAAACATAATGTAGCCATACCGGCTGCGTTAACCTTCAAGCCTGCGTCAGGTGATAACTTGAACTGCGCTGCAATGTCTATTAATCAATTTATGCCGGGAAATTCGCAAGATCCCAATGATCCAAGTTTTAATAAATATGCTGTTTTAGCACAAATGAATAATGAGGAAGAGGATACTATGTCAACTGATGGAACCAATCCAATAAGGAATAGTCTAAATTCTACAGCTAAAAGCAGTAGTAGCAAAACAAAGATAATCAAACCACCACCAATAATAGTCACGGACTCAACGTCAACTAATTATTTGAAATCAATAATAAATGACCTAAAAGTTGCTAATTATCAAATTAAACAAATGTCTATTGGCAAAAAAATTATCTTGAGCGACCAAACTGAATATTCAAAATGTATCGAATTAATGAACAAAAACAGCATACAATACTACACCCATCAACCCAAAGATGAGAGAACCTTTAAAGTAGTTTTATCGGGACTACCACAAACCGATATTGAGGATATAAGAAAGGAATTACAGGTAAAATACAATATAATTCCTTTTCTAATTTCAGAAATGAACACTAAATACAAAAATGAAAATAACGTATTATATTTATTACAATTCAAAAAAGATCAAATTACTCTAAACCATTTAAAAAATGTAAATACATTAAATCACATGATCATTAACTGGAAGCCATACTCGCCCAAATATAAAGGTCCTACACAATGTAGAAACTGCTCCATGTTTGGGCACGGGGCTGAAAATTGTCATAGAAACAAAGTTTGTCTATTGTGCGCAAGTAGTACACATGACGCCACTACCTGCCAATTTAAAGATCGAACACAAGACGCAACAATTAAATTCAGCTGTTTCAATTGTATGTCTAAAAAACTTCCCAATACTAATCACAAAGCTAACGACCCAAATTGTCCAAGTCGCAGTGCATATTTGGAAATCAGAAACAATGTTAACCACCGCAATATTGTAAGAAATCACATACAACAGCGAAATACTAACACCATTACATTTAATGCAAACCAAAAAGATTTTCCTGTATTAAAATCGACTAATAATTTATTTTCAACACCTTCCAATCAAGATCCTATAGATCAACTATACTCAAGCCATCTCAAGAAGCCAATAGGTTATACTAATCAAGAGTTGCTATCTATTGACGAACTTTTTAATATATTCGTAAATGCAGTAGACCAATTAAATAAATGTACTACTAAACTTGGACAACTTCAAGTTGTAATGTCACTGCTTAAACATGCAGTTCAATAAGAAATTAAATATAATGCATTGGAATGCTCAAAGCATTACAAATATTTCCACTATTCGGCAACTTCAGTTACTTCTAGATCAAGAAAACATAGATATTATTTTGCTCAATGAAACTTACCTAAAACAACATCACAAATTTTATTTAAACAATTACTCCATTTATCGAAATGACCGAGAAGGTACCCGTGGCGGAGGAGTAGCGATTGGCATACGAAAATCCATCAAACATACACTATTACCGGTTTATAACACGAAAACTATAGAAAACATCTCTATCACAGTCAATATAAATGGACGAGATGTTATACTAACTTCAGCTTACTGCCCAAAGTACGTGAGCACATTCGAATCAGATGTAAAAAAATTGGCACCTAACCATAAGGAATTCTTTATATTTGGTGATTTTAATGCTAGAAATGGCGCTTGGAACTGCATACGAAACAACACGGCTGGTACAATTCTACTGAACTTGCAACTGAGATCCCATTGGTCTATATATCATCCAAATTCTCCAACACACTTTCCACATTCGGGTGCAAACCCATCGACAATCGATATTTTATTATCGAATTCAACATTGTATATATCACCTCTACATACTCATACAGACCAATTAACATCCGATCACGCTCCAATTTCATGCTTCATTGATGCCGACACAATTGAGAAAAATCGACAAGAAATTCCAGATTATAAACACGCAGATTGGAAAGAGTTTAAAAATTATTTGAATTACGTTACTGAATCATCTCCCATTCTTAATACAACCACATACGAGTACACACCAGAAAAAATTGAAACAGCTATTAACATACTTTCAAAAACTATACTCGAAGCAAAATCAAAAGCAATTCCATTTACAAAAATAAAAAACAAGTTTTTTGAGATTTCAAGCACAACGCAAGCTTACATACGTATCAGAAATACGTTTAAAAGAAAATGGCAGAGGTGTACGGATCCAACACAAAAAACAATATTTAAAGCTATTATTAATTTAAATAACAGCTTTATAAAAGAAAATGTAATTAACGATCGCAACAATAATTGGTCAAAATTACTTAGTAAGCTTGAAACTGGCAATAAAAAGTTTTGGAAAATTACGAAAGGTATACGAGGCAAATATGGAGGTAGTGTAGGAAAGCTAGTAGAAAATGGAAGAACTCTTTTTACAAACTCCGAAAAAGCAAATGCTATTGCCAACACTTTTGAAGCAGCACACTCATTAACAACTAACTTTAAACATCCAATTGAAAAAAAGGTGGCAGCATTCATCAATAGATTTAGCCAAATTTATCAAGACAACGAAGAGTACGGAACAACCACATCAGTCGCAGAACTTAAGATCATCATAAAGAAGCTAAAATCAGCAAAAGCTCCTGGTCTGGATGGTATAGAGAATATTTTGTTGAAAGCATTACCTACAACCACATTACAAGTAATCTGCAACATTTTTAATGCATGCATCAGAATAGGTTACTTTCCAACAATATTTAAAACGGCTAAAATTCTTCCACTGCCTAAACCAGGAAAAGATCACAAATTAACGAAAAACTACAGACCTATCAGCCTTCTTAGTTGTCTTGGTAAATTACTTGAACGCATAACCTACGCAAAATTGGCTTCATTTGTATTTGAAAATAATATTATCCCAGAACAGCAGTTTGGCTTCAGACCACAACACTCAACTATTCATCAAGTACAACGCGTCGTAAATAAAATTAAAACCAATAAATTATCCCGAAGATCCACCGGATTAATACTATTGGATATAGAAAAAGCCTTTGATTCCGTTTGGCATCACGGATTGCTGTACAAGATGAACATGTTCAACATTCCAAAATACCTTATTAAAGTAATAAAATCATTTGTAACAGAACGTAAATTTCTAGTTTCAATAAATGGATCCCATTCGGATATTAAGGATATTACGGCTGGTCTACCTCAAGGTTCAGTATTGTCACCATTGCTTTATTCTATATTCATATCTGATTTTAAAAAACCCAGAAACTGTGATACAATGTTTTATGCAGACGATACAGGTCTTATTACGGATGGCAAACTAACAAAGGCTATAATCAAAAAACTTCAAATCGGTTATAATTGCTGTAGAAAATACTTACAAAAATGGAAGATCAAGTTAAATGAAGAAAAAACACAAGCCATAATATTTCCCTTTAATAGGTCACCAAAACGACAGCCGACTACAAGTTTCAAAGTAAACAACGTAGAAGTTCAGTTTTCTAATGAAGCTACATATTTAGGAGTTACATTGGACAAAAATCTCACATTTGGACCTCATATTGAGAGGACAAGAAACAAGGCGCTTAAATGTGGCAGAAGCCTTTATCCACTCTTGGCTAAAAATTCAAAATTATCGCATAAGAACAAGAACTTAATCTATAAATCTATCATTCGCCCAATTATAACCTATGGATGCCCTATTTGGTCAAGAGCAGCACACACCCACATCAAGAAGCTTCAAATTATTCAAAACAAGAACCTCAAACTAATCAATGGTCTGCCATGGTTATATTCCACTCAACAGCTTCATTTGACTACCAACTATCAGACAATAGCTGAATTTATCAAAAAACTAGTAGAAAGATTTCATCTTCGCTGTATGGATTCGGAATTCGTTCTTATCCGAGATCTGGCAAACAACCGCGAAGTATTGTAAAATATTGTATAATGTAAATAAGTTGTAAATAATTTGTTAATATTCTTTGTATATATCTTTTCTTTCTTTTCCTTTTCTCTCTCTTTTTTCGTTGCTTTAAGTATAAAGCTAAATTTAGATAAAGGTTTTTTGCTAATCCTTTTTCCTTTAATACTATTCATTCACAATAATAACAATGTTAACTCAAATTAAATAAATTATCTGTTGAAAAGTTATGCTGTATCTCAGGAAACTATTATTTTTCACTGTATTATTGTAGAGGATTGAATAAACTTATTTATTTATTTATTATAAATAGTTAACACGATCTAACTTTAGTTTTTTAAGTGAATTGTTACTTTAATTTTTTAAATTAAATTAGTAATCATGTTACATAATATGTTTGGGCATAATTTTGACAACTTCATCAACATCTTTCAGATATGTTTACATTGTATTTTATTAATTTGTTATAGGATTATTAATTTTATACCTTAATATTTAATTCAATAATTATTGTTCTTATTTCTTTGCTAAGTTTTATTTTCAAGTAGTTTTTAAATAATTTATTGATGTAATTGTTCTTTTGATCTATCTCCTGTGTGTTTTTAGCCTTGATGATGACAGTAATAAATACGTCGAAACGTTGGCAATAGAAAATATTGTTACCTATTTATTTCCACTATAAACCAAGAATTTTTAAATTAATAAATTATAGGTGTTACATTAATTAAAAAATGCATTCATATCAGTATATAGTAGTTCTCACGAAACTTCAACCCTCGTCATAATTCTAAACCATTCGAACTAAAATGAGAATCACTAGTCAAATGTGTGTTTGTAAACATAACTTTTTGTGAAGTACAATAGAAGCGGTAAATTTAAACCGCTGTCATAGTCTAACCTAAAACTATATTTTAATTGGAGTAGTGGCAGCTTGTGCTTTAGATATGTGGGGTTGCAGTTTTTCCCATTTATTATACTCCTAAAATGTTAGATAGGTTTTTTTTAGTACCTCAAAAAAACTTGATCGTTTGCCGATCAAGTATTGTACATACAATTCAATTAAATATTACTCATATGGCGTAATTTTTGGCGATTGTGCCAATTGTGTATATTACCGTATAACAAGCGTATACAGTAATTCATTGGTTACTAAAACCTGCGCTGTACTGAATTGTGTTGCCAGGGGCCCGATTCTTGAAGTCGTGCGAAACTCTCCGCATGCGGACAGATTCGTGCGGTCCATTACTCATACGATCAACGCTATGCGCAAATTCGTATTCTTGAATACTAAACGAAAGTCGACAGTAGTTTGCGTATGCGACTTTCAATTACTTATGAACGCACCACATCACGTGTGGTAACGTGGTTAAAATTTGTTTGTTTTGCTTAGCTGTGATCTGTTGTTTGTGTTGTCGTTTATAATTATTACATTGTGCAGTGCTGTAATTATGGCTAAAAGGGCTGCAACTATAAACACAGAAGAGAAACAAATTTTAATCGAGTTTGTAATAAGTAAAACTAAACTGATTGATGGTAAATTTACGAAAGATTTTACATATAAAGATGGTCAAAATCTGTTACCCAAGTTTAAACTTCATTAAAAAGTATAACGATGATCTCGATGAGCGATGACCAATAATTAGAAGGCGAGATAATTCAAGTAAAAAATCTAGGTCTTTCATCGAATGAAGTGCTAGATTTTCTAAGACAATAATTAAAAGACAGGAAAATTGACAGTGTTTTTCCTAACATTACAGTATTGTTGCGGATGTTTGCTTGCAAAGCAGTGACAAACTGTACGGGGGAGAGATCGTTTTCAGAATTGAAAAGAGTGAAGGACTATCGCAGGTTTACATTATCCAATAAAAAATTGAACGTATTGGCTCTTATGTGCATTGAGAGTGATGTATTAAATAGCATAAATTTTGACATCGTGAATGTTTTCGCCAATGCGAAATCACCAAAAAAAAACCTTTAAGTATTTATAATTTGTTTACGTATATTCAATTACCTAATCATTAGCTGTCTTAATTATTAAAAATAAGTCTCGTTTTCGTAATAAATTTTTCAAATTAAAACAAAGGGTCAACTGGAAAACCCAGGATAGGGAGATAGGAGCGAAAAATATTAAAGGCTTGTGGCGTCAAACTTCCGTAATACGCCTCTGTGTGCACCAAAAACATTAAACCCGAGTGAAAGATTGATGTAGTTATGCATGCGAATCTAAGTTGCGCATGGTTGATACCATGCGATGTATTTGCGTACGAAAAGTTTGTATACGATTTCCCGGTGCAGTTTCAAGAATACCAAAACGCGGTTCGCATGCGCATCTTTCCCATTTGCGTATACGAAAAATTTCAAGAATCGGACCCCTTCATCTTTGTATACGCTTGGGCTTATAGGCGTTTTTTTCCAATAAAAATGTAAATTTTTTGCTGTATTGAGTAAAAATGTGGGTTTATTTGTAAATTTAAGATGGGCGAGGTATTCATTTTGTGACCTGTCACCTTGGCAGTGACTGGTGACAATCATACTGAGGTAATGTCACTCTGAGAGAAGCTGGGTTGGTTGTAGTGACCATGGCAACCAGTGCTATAATTGAAAAAAACTGATTCTTAAGGTGCTTGCACACCTTTTGTACTGCGCAACTTAAAAAGTGGTGCAAGTATGATATACCAACATATGAACAGTGCTGCAAGTTTCAAGTAGCGCAAGTTTTAAAAATATACCCCACTTTTATATATTTTGATATACTACACAAGTTGTGTTCACTTTAAAGCTGGGAGCACATTAGGCGAAACGATACGACGTGAATTTTATCGCTTAGACAAGTTTACGTAGAATCAAATAGGAACCCGCACATCAGGAATGTTCGCCTTAATGTGCGGGTACTCATTTGATTCTATGTAAACTTTTATAAGCGTCAAAATTCGCGTCGCATCGCCTAAATGAGCGAGCACCTTAAAAGTGTACACGTATGAACAGTCAACACCGATATACTTGTACAATACAGAAATAGATCAGCATCTTGGTCTTTATTTATTGGCTCAAGTACAGTGTAAGATCGATCATCGAGTTGTCGATTTATAAAAGTTTAGTTGTTGAATAATGCATAAATAATTTAATGTTGAAAGAAGTGTATGACACTTGAGATGTCATCAGGGCCAGCACTAGGCAACTGCCTAGGGCACAAACCAGATCGAGGTGCAAAAACTAATTGCAATGTGCAATATAAAATGAAATATTAATACTAATAGTAAAACAGAATAAAATGATAAATTTTTGCTTCGAACATGTGCTTATTGTATTTACAATATTGAAAGCTCAAATATATATTTCAATAATTATTAGTTTATTTAACTTTGTTTAATTTGAATTTATTACAATTATATTATTTTTTTAGTTTTATTTTTGTTTATATCGCGGATTCTCATCCCCCAGCTCAGTATTGCCATATAAATAGGGGGAGGGCACTGATAGATTTTTGCCTAGGGCGCCAAATGTCCTAGCGCTGGTCCTGGATGTCATACACTTGCAATGGGCAAACTTTTCTAGTTTACGTGTGAACACCACATTACAGTTTCAAGTTGCACCATTGAAGTGTGCAAGTGTGTAAGCATCTTTAGACCAGAGCTACAACAGTTATTAGTCACTGACAAAATGTGTCACACTCCGTGATCAGCCACGTGTTTGCATGAAATTGGTCGACGAAAAATCATATGTGGCTCTTGATTCAGTTTAAAATCATTTTAAATAAAAATTTGACTCTTAAGGTGTTATTGGCCATAAGAATGAACGTCGATTAGAAACAGAGTACAGATAACGTATGGTAGACCTGTTTTCTTTATTTATTTGTTCATTAACTCTAAATGCTTTTTATCTCTAATTACTCTGTATTATTGAAAAATGTTCAAATAATATTTGTCCAAATTTCAGCACCATACGTTATCTGTAGTCTGTTTCTAATCGACGTTCATTCTTATGGCCAAATAACATTGGTATTTGCCACCTTAAGTTTATAGAGTTTGTCGACCCCTGATCTAGTTGATGCAATTTATAATTACGTAATTATAATTAATTACATTTGAATGACAACATGGTAAAGATTTGGAGTGTTGAATTTGCCTTCATCACAATACATTTTTCATAAAAGACTGTCCATTAATTTCATAAGGCTTTTACAGGTGGAGGGGTATTGGTAAACCTTACGAATCCTTATGGGGAGGGGGTGCTAAGTGTTCTTTACGTAAAGTTTCATTATTTAGTGCAATCCACGTAGTGGAAGTCTTTATATGATTAAATGATACGATTAAATTGAATTATTTTTTCACATACTAATTCATTTAACTTGAACAAATTTAAATAAATATTAAATTTATAATATACAGTAGAAACTCAAAATAAAAATAAAAAGAAACATGAACACAAAAATCCAGAGGTAAACCTACTGGATATACTAAATCCTTAGGTATGGACAAAAAGAAGTGTAACAAAACCTTACAAACTCTTACATGGGGGAATTCAAAATTCAAAAATTGTTCTGTCCCATTCCGTCGTCTATACAATACTAAATAATGGTTTGACATTTTTTTAAATGAAAAGGCTGACATAGGTAATGTATGCCTACAAAATTATTCTGGGAAAAAGTGATTATGATGCATTGGAAAGTGGATTAAGGAAAAAGCAATTTCCGTAAAACATTAAAGTATTGCAAAAATATTAGGATGTACCAACAATTAAGAACTGATGCACGGCCCTATTGAGTGATCGCAGGTGTAATAGCAGAAGTTCGCTTCCATGGGTTCTTATGATAATATAAGTCATAGGTTGATTTCACCTTTGTCGAGATGGTAAAATTTAGGGCGCCAGGAACTCCAGGTCACAGAGCAAAAGATAAAAGTGTACTGTTCTGGACTCCCACAGTTAGAAAAAAAGATTAGTAACAGAAAACCCTTTCACTACTTGTGCAGGTCTTTTCACAGCAAGATAAATATAAAGTCGGTTTCCAATAAAATTATTAAAAATGCACAATTGAATTTCTTACCCAAGATAGCACTTTCGATTTGAGCGACCCAGCTCGCGATAAGGATATCAATTTGAACCAATTCTGTTGTTTCGAAAAGTACTTGCTGTGGTTGAACAGTAGCTCTGATACCTAAAACAGGTACTTCCACAGATACTGTCGTTGTATTGAATATATATCGATCACTCCAAAATAATCCCGCACTTGTTGATATAAAATTTCAGAAAACTTTTCTTCGCATGCAAAAATGGCCCCGCCTCTTTCTTCCTTTTCCAAGCATGCCAATTCCCAAAACTGTCTCTTTATCAAACACCAACCATACAGGGCTGTGTAAAATTTAGGTTGCTTCAAAGACATCAGTTGTGAGCAGTCAGTTCGGAATAATAGTGATATGAAATCTTGAAAAGAATTTGAAAATTTTGAAGGGAAAATATAAAGTAGTATCAAAACCAATAAGACCGAATTTCCAAAATTATACAAGATTTTATTTATGATACAAAAATTGAGTACTTCTACTTAGTTTTAAAAATTAGTATATAATGGGTTTGCTTTGAAAGAAAGTGGGACACTGTATTATTTTCTACAGATTAAAAGTCAATCGTTTTTGGCAAGGAATTTTTGTGAGACGTATTTATTGTGATTAGTAATAGTAAGTAATTGGATGCTGCTTTACCTTCACAAATATTTCATTAATATTTACAAAGCCAAACCTTACATCTGGCTTATATCTCTTAGTTGTCTTACGGTACTGTTTGTTTCAGGTCCTTAAAATTTGGACACTGCAGAAATCTTACTTTATCTTGAAATTTAAATAAAATCTACGACATTGTTTTTTATAAACTACAACAAAGTATTATTTATTGTGGAAAAACATGAGATTCAAACTGTAATTTAAGGCAATAATTACACTGTAAAACTAACATGCTTCCATAAAACAAAAAAATTTCAAAAAATCGCCTGCGGGACTTATTTTGCATTTTCTGCAAATTATTCCTATATTTTTAAATACTTTAATATTGTCTAATTTACTTACAATATCAAATTGCTTGCCTAGTATCAGTATCGAAAGATATTTAAAAGAAATTCCACACCAATATTTCAGCTTCTACAGATATTTTTAGACTAGAATAGTTGTCAGTGTGAATGGTAGATTCAGCACTTCTGATGAACACTGAACAATGATAAAGAAGCTAGTTGAATTTGTAAGTTATCCACTTACATTTAAGTAATTTTTTAAGTATTTACTACGATTTAGTCAATAGCTTTAATGATTCCGTTTTTTAAGTTGAAATATTATCATTAGTATTTCAGGGTTTGACATTCCAAATATCTTTCATCAAACGTCCACTTAGTGCTTATTTAACTTCTTTTTCAATTATATCTATTTGAAAATTCTTGTCTGCATAGAATTTCGTAAGAACAAACAGTTAATTTGATTTTTACAATAGAAAATAGAAATATTGTTTTGGTTACTGATTTATTTACTAAGGGTGGGTTTTACTTGGGGTATATTGAGGATTTTCCAGAAATATTTCTTGTATCAATATAATGGTCCCGTGGAAGAAGGGCGGATAAGTCGAAAATTGTGTTAAATGGAAACTGGTGATTAACTGACTTCTAATTTCTAAAAAGACGTTTACTGGAGGCGATTAGCCATAACTGTATGTACTTTATAAAAAAGGATATTATGTGCCCGATCTTAACCTGATTTATAGCACGTTTCTGAACTTCAAATAATTGTACCAAAACTTGTTCAAAATTAACTTATCCCCTCTTTTTTCCCGGGATCACGGATATAATATCAAATATATCTCTTAATGGGAAAGGGTTCTTCTAGGGAGGCCTGTGCTTTTTTTTAAATTCTTTTATTTTTGCCAAAGCTTCACTGTGAGCACTGTCCAGTGCTGCAATTTTTAATTTGCAAACATGAAATAAATTCCAGTTTGGCCTTAGGAACACTGCGTAAACTGAAAACTAGGAGAAGATCTGATTTGAAGGTTCCGTAACTAGAATTTTCATTTTACGTGGTATTCTAAAAAATTAATAAACCTATTTCTTTTATGTTTGCATAAATAGGTGTTTCAAGATTAGTTGAAACTAGCAATCGTCTAAACAAAAATTTCTATTTTAATGTATATCAGTTACGCTGCACTGGACAACGTTCTAAGTAAATTTTGTAAATCACAAAATAATAAAAGTAATATTTTATCATTAATTTCTTGTTAATAGTTCCTTGATGAAACCAATTAATGGATTTGATAAATCGTTAAATCCAGATGTATTTAATGGAAATATTAACTTTTGTAAAGTTTGTTTCCAAAACATTAAATTAATTAATGGAAAATATAGGTAAATCGTTTGTTTTATAACTAAAAAAATTAACAATTTAATTGTACGCTATTCAATTTTATGCAATTTAATTTTAATTTCAGTTATAATAGCAACCACACTAGCGGTAAAAATTCGCGATATTCAACTCCGCCTTTGTACTCTCGCACCCCAAGTGGAAACGGATGGGAAGCCACACTAAATTTGCTGAGTTATAAAAATCCAAGTGTGCATAATTGTAGATTAGAAAATGATGGTTTAATACCTTTGAGATCTGACATGCAAGAAAGGCTATGGCAAATTATCGAAGAGCAACAGGTTGGTATTTTAATATTATTATTGCCATTTATTAAACAAGTTATTTCATAGCGAAGGGAAGCAATGTTACAAAAAGAAATCGAATCGTATAAAGAGGCGTTAAATAGACACATTCACCGGCACTACACAAACAACGAAAACGATAAAGCTGACGATGTGGTTAGTATTTTTGAATTTTAATTTTTGATAAGGCCTTGAAAACAATAGAAAACAAAAAGAATTTATCAATTTATTTTGCCTAGTGCAACAGTAACGAAGATGAAAGTAGTTCAGTTTCTAATAATAGTTACACATCATCCACAAGAGATGATGACGAATTATTAAATGAATTAGAGAGATCTTCGACTCCAGTTGGGGATGTGGTCAGTTTATCGGTTCCCTGTACTAATATTACAGTTTTATAAGTGCTCAATAACCGAATGCTAATTTTCTGATTGATTTTGATAACCGGTATAAACACCACTTATATAAAACATTTTGGCGTGCTCTTTGTGCAAATATTTTTCTAAAAGAATGTGTAAAATTTGCTTGTTTTTTGCTTTTTTATACAAATATGTAAGAAAGGAATGCATAAATTCTGTTATTAGTAATTGATTTTATGTCTGGATTTTTTACATTGAGTATAAATTTTTGTAGTTAATTTGGTTTTTGCATGTTTTTTCTTTGTAGTGTAAGTTGAATTGCTGCATTTCTTTGATTAGTTTATAATGGGCTATTATTATTTGGTTAGAATTCTGTTGTGGATTCAGTGTGCAGTGCCGGTGAGGGTGCACCATCCGCTGTAGAATCCTTACCCTCCGACATATCTTGGGAAGCTCTTGAAGAAGGTCCTGCTGCTGTACAAGGCCAACCTACGCTTTGGGTACCTGATCATGCTGTTTCACAATGTACAGGTTGTCACATTCAATTTTGGGTTGCCAAACGGAAGCATCATTGCAGGTAAGAAGAAATGTTTGGTTATAATATTCGTCTTTGTAATTGAAGGGACGAGTGAATAGAGGTGTTAACCGACTTTGATGCTGGAGTACTAAGTAACCTATCTTCAAAAAAAAATTAAGACAATCTTGTTAATAATATAATTATATTATTTTGTTCTGGTTACTTCCTATTTTAACATCTTCTAAAAAACTTCGTTTCCATTAAATCGTATTAATAGTTAGCACTTTTATCAATTACCATTTATGTTAGCAGATGGGATACATACACTACCGCTCAAAAATTTGGAAACAGAATAAAATAAAATATTTTTAAATTTTTATTTTAATATTGACATGTTGAATAAAACAAGAATATTAAATGAAGAAAACTTATTTCCATTTTTGTTTAATATGTTTTTTAATCCTGGGCATTCGATTACATGAATTTATCTAACTTGTTGATAAAGTTCTTCCCAAAACAACTCGACAGAGTTAAGATGAGACGACCGAGCCAGCCCTGCCACCTTCTTAAGATTACTTTGTTACTTGTGTTTTTTAAAAACCTATAAAAAACGAAAATTCCTTTTACATTTTTCCATTTCATTTGTTTTCATTTTTGTGAAATTTTATTACTTTCCAAACTTTCAAGCGGTTGTAGTGTATAGGATCATTCCATGCCACAGCAACCTTTTGTTTGACTCTAAAACGCGATTATTTCAATTTTTTAACTATAGAAAAACCTGCTGTCATTCGCATCGCATGTACAATATTTCAAAAAATTGTGAAATTTGGTTATAATTAACTCTCACTGTTTAAAAAGTATAAATTTAAAAATATAATAATGCAGTCTTCTAGCGACGATTCTGAAAACCTCATCATTGACCGATGATTTTGACTAGTGTCAATACGTCATGCTTTTTGTTTTCCTCAAAAATAAAAATGATCAGCACAGTAACAATAGAGGCTTGTAAAAATAACTGTTAATCTAATTATAAGTTTTATTTTATATTATGTTGAGGTAAAAATTTGAAATATTTTTGTTTTATTAGGAATTGTGGCAGAATTTTTTGTGCAAACTGTACAGAAAACAGCACACCACTACCATCGGAACAATTATATACGCCGGTACGAGTATGTACCAGCTGTTACAGTAAATTGCGTAGAGACTGCGGAGAAATTCCTGACCGATGTAAACATATAGGACCTCAAACTACTAATACCAATCCACGAATCACAGCATCTAGTAATTAAATATTTTTTGCCTTCATCTGTATTATTTTTTTTCGTGTATAGTTTTGTATTATATTTGTTATTTAGTTGCCAATAATTAACTATTATTTTTCGATAGCTACAAAGGCTTTTCTAAATTTCATATATCACATAACAGCAGATTTTCTTCGTAATGCCAAGAAGTTTTAAAATTTTGTGATTGTGTTCGTTTTGTGCACCTAAACTTTTGGATTTTAATATTATCTTGTAATATTTTTTAATATTGCTCTTACAAAGTGTGTGTCAACATGTTTTATTATTATTATTAATAATAAAAATTAAATGCAAATAAGCTAATTTTAACTCAATTTCAAATTGTAACGTTTATTGTAAGGAATTGATGTAATCATCGTTACTACTGCAGCTTGTTAAATTTCTTTTTTGTTACAATTTAACTAAATATTAGGCTGCTCGTGGTAATTTAATTGAACTTTAAACCTTGTATAGCGTCCAAATATATGGTACTTCTGTGATTTTTAAAATTTTAAAATGTTTACCTCTTATTAGAGAAAACCTAGTCAAGTTTTGGAAATGCACAAGAGATACATCTTCAAGATTTACTTTTGTGTTTACTTAAAATTAAATAAGAGAAATTAATCATAAATAATTACGAACAGTAATGCTGTGATGGAATTTTAGACTAAAATATCGGGACTGTATTTAAGGGTATTAAATGCTCACTTTATTTATAAGCGTAGAAGGATATGAACCCAATGTTGTAGATTTTTTAGATCTTTTTTTTATACTGTATAAATTTTATTGTATTATTTTTTTGTAATCGACATAGCACAAATTAATATGTTTTTAAAATGTATATTTTGCTAAACAAATATTGTTGGTATTGTTATGAATTTACATATTTGAGATCGCTATTCTCTAGCGAGAGAGGATCTCGCAAATCTGATTAGTTGAGATTTGAAAATTATTGTTGGGTTTGTGTTACCGTTATTACTGTTAAATTCGAGACAAATTTTAAAAATACAAGGTTTAAAAAATAAATTTTCAATTCTAAATGATAACAAAAGTTGGTGCTCATTCTAAGGATCTCCCATACTACAATTGGGCCTACAAAATTATCACAGACTGAGCATCGTTAGTGTGTAAAGCTAAAAGGTTGACGTTATTTTGTGTTTTATGTAAAATCAAAATTTGTTTCTCAAAAATTGATATTTTCTTTTGTAATAGGTATAACAAAAATTGCCAGTAACTTATACACGAATCGGTAGTGAATAGGTTACGTTTGTAACTTTGATAGATTTTGCATTTACCTTGTAGACGAAAATAATTATATACAGCTATAGTAGTTAATTATAAGAAAAAATAAAAGTGTATTGTAAATTAGGTATTATGAAGATAAAAATATAATTATTTAACTAATAATTTTTGATTTTTCTTTCTCAGTACATTTTGATATACGGCTTAATATTTCGTTACATCTCGAATCCACCGAAATTGAGGTTGTTCTATGTTTCACACATCTATAGGTCGTTCCTTCTTTAGATGATGAAAATAGCCTACTTACAACTTGGTGATGTTGGGATTTTCTTGGATAAATTTTGCCGTTCTCTAATACAAAAGTAATTTGTAAAATAAAAGGGGTTTGATTTGGAATAGTCTTACTAATTTTTGTATCAAAAATATGAAATTTATTTTACCATATCACATATTATTTAATAGAGATCCCATAATGTAATTGTACCATCTGTAGAAGCCACTGCAATAAGATGCGCTTCCCAATGTTCAACCTGATCAGAAGAAAATGCAATATCGGAAATATTTTCAGAATGTGCAGTCAATACCGCCAAGGGTTTCAAAGACTTCCAAGAAAATATTCTTACACGGGTATCCCAACCAGCACTGATCAAAAGTGGACCTCGAGGTCTTATTTTAACGAGCGAACATCCTGGATTGGTGATAGAAATTTCACATAGCACATGAATCCTTAAATCCTTTTCGACTCGAAATAACTGAAGAACATGTGACGAATTACCGACCACGATTCTCCCACTTTCTTTATCGTATATCATAGAAGTTATGTTTTCACGTAGTTTATTGTGAGCACACATTTTGCCTGTTTCAAAGTTCCATAATATCACATCGCCCGATTCGTACCCACCAAGCAAGAATATTTTCGTATCTACCATAGTATCAACTAGAGCCATAATATGACCAAAGGTATTCGGAGTCGGTTTTCTAAACAATTGTAAGATTTTATTACTTTTGATATGCAAATTCATTGCTTGAACACTGCCATCTTCTTGCGGTAAGAGTATGCGATCATCTATTATAAGCAATCGACAAAAAGTCTGACCACAACGAAAGTAATGATGGGGCAACAACTGTAAGTTTTTGTGAAAGAGATATAGGGTTACAGTTCCATTTCTTTCCTGTGTTACAATTTCAAAACGTTCGGCCGCTTCTTCGTGATGATGAATAGATATTATAACATCGGGAACGGATTGTTGATAAATTATACGATTAACCTACAAAGGGAATTTTAACGACTTTCCAAGCAAGTTTCACACACTTACTTTTAAATCCCAAATGTAAAGAATTGCATCTGAGCCCCCACATACTAAAAAGGTTCTGTTCTCTTTACGTAGAAAACATACAGCAGAAACTGATTTCGTCAAGTCTCTTCTTAACGTAATTACAGGTTGCGGTGAGTTATCCATTTCATTAAAATCATTTACTTGAAGCAATTCATAAAAGTTTTAGTTAGCTGCACAGCACTTTTTAATAAATTTACGTACAGATTCGTTTCACCAAAAAATTTGTTTTTGAATCTAGAAGATTTGGTTATAACCTCACAATTTCTAATTGCTAAATAGCTCCATACGTGTACAGTTAAGATTGGTTAAGATGGTCGAGAGATCTATCAGTGACTATCAACTTGATAATTTTTTTTTATTTGCAATTAGTTATTGAAAATAGTTTATTATTATTTGCTGGCACTTTCCAAGCATCGCACAGTTTTTTGTTTTAGAATTAAACAAAATTTAAACAAAACATTAAATTAATAGAATTTTAACTGTCAAGTGAAGAATACATGTACGTAGAAAATTATTATTAAAACAATGAAAAGACATTAATTTAACACTTAAAAAAAATAATTAAAAAAATTTAAAAATATTATTAATCTGTTATTGACAAATTCCAATAATTCTCTACCATGGGGCTTAAATTGGTTGTTTTTTTTTCTAGTAGAACTATCCCAATTTTTTACAATCTAAACCATAAAAACATATTCTTCAAACCTTAAAAAACACTTTTATAAAAAATTGGTTGTATAAAATGTGAGGCAGACTTTTTATAAACTTATCTAGAATGTGTATCTATAGTGGTTACGAGCTATGTCCGGCTCATTTACATAAGATATATTTGATCGAATCTCCCCCATGGAAATGTGGTGTCGAAGGTATTATTGGAATTATTGTTCCGCTATTTTCTACACAACTATAAAAAATACATTGAATATGATAAAGGTGACCGGTACTTATAATATATCAAATCAAGTGCAATGTGCGATCCAGGGGGCAATCGTCCCACCTTAAAATCTAATAAGTATACTAATATAATATAAATTTTCTAAAAATAATGTATTAATAAAAATATAAAAAAATACTATAATATTATAAAGAAAAAAATATTTTTTTTAACAGACGTCTTGTTTCTGTGCATTGTTACACGATGACTATAAAAATTAAAAGTTTAAAAACATTTGAATTTAAAAATTGGGAATACTACAACCAGTTTTGGTTAGAAATTCAGTAAATTAATGATTTGAAGATTACAGTCATGATTTTCGTTGCTTTCAAATTATTAACAATATTTTTTTAAACTTTTAAATTAAAAATTGAATATGAAATAAATATCCTTAGTATCTATATATGAAGAAGAAAGGCTTTCTGGAATAGATAAGTAGTAAGTACCTACAAATCTTCTAGTTTTTTGTAACAGTAAGTAGTTGTATGATATAAAACTCTTTCACGCTTTACTGATCGTATATTATGTATGTGTAAAATTTACACAAAAATCTTTTTGCCCTCACAAAACTATGTCGCGATTGACTTCCCGGAGACATCGCAAATGTATACCAGGCCTGATGTATAGCAATGACCTTTTTGTTTATTTTGAAAAAAATAATTAAAACAAAATGGGTAATTTAATATTTGATTAATTATTTTATTTATTTTTTTCAAATTTCCCAATTTGGCTTCGCAATCGACTTATTAGCTATCACTGCTATATTTAATAAAAAAGGGGGGTTTAGGTTTGTGTGACGATAAGGTGGGAGGGGGTATCAAGATTGTGTGATGTAATATGAATGACCCCCTATAAGATTATCTAAATAAAAAAAAAAATTAAAATATGAAATTTTAATTATTTATTATTTTGTGTGTTCAGTTCAATGTTCAAAAATAGTTAAAAAAATAAATTGTACTGAAGAATCCGTAAAATCTCTTGGTGGTGTGACTGCAATCTATGGTTTCTATTGGCTTCTAGAAAGAAAACAATCGAAATAAATAATTAAATAAATGGTCGTGTAACCTAAATTTAGCAGCAGTAGAGTTATATATTAAAAATGAACACAATACAATATATAGGCCAGTCGAGAAGTCGTATAAAATAATTTTAATTTGTTTAATTTGGCGTTAAAAAGCACCTATTAAATTTTCACCCCCCACGAAACCTGGAATTGATCGCCATCTTAAAAAAACGGGTCAAAAAAATGTTGTTTCTTCATAATTTGTAAATAACTCTATTACTATAAATTTTAGAGCAAAATATAAGGTTACCAAAATTAAATAATATTAAATTGTCTCTAAAAAATGTTCTATAAGTTTTTGCGTACAACTTCCTGTTTTGAAGTTATATAGGTATCGAAAGCTGGATATAATAGGCATTTGTTAATTTCTTTATTTGAGGGATTTTTAAAAACATGCAAATACTATTATGGTTTTATAATTGAATTTGTATTTGTTTTATGTTGGCCAACCCTACTTTTATTGTACTATAGGGAATGTTTAACTCAAGATCATCATACGGTTATTCTCCTTCCAAGCACCATATAATCTCGTCTTCCAGTAAGATTGGGCTGTTTATCACAAATTGGGCGATTTTTGAAGATAATTTGTGCTTAATTATTTTCAAAGACATTTGAGAAATAAACTTGCGGTTCATTGCGATAAAATAATATGATTGCGATAAATAATCGACTTTAATATTTAAAGCCTAAAATATTGATCATTTTGTGAATTGTGAAACGAAAATGTTACAAAAAAGAAGCATATTGGTATACTGAAGAGGGGTCTAAAAAAGAAACATCGACAGTTCTCTTCGGTCCGTCTCTCATTGTAATTGGTATTGGCTATGGCAAATCTTGTTCGAATACTTTGAAAGTGGTTGAATTAGACGACGAAGACTACGAGGAGAATTTACCTATCAATATAGAAATAGATATTGTGGTGAAACAAATTGATTTTTATTTTTTTGTTAATTTTGTAAATGTTTGACTCGTCCTGTACAAATTGTTTTGGATTTTGAAGGTTTATGTTGGTATTTTTTGAAAAGGATGGTAAAGATAGTTGGGTGGTGTGACGGCCATGCCGGACGGACGTTGTTAAGAATCGTCCAATTTTGAGTCCTTATAGGGACATAGTTGAATTTTGATGTGAAATAAAAAAAAACCGAATTTGAATTGTGTAATAATTGCGTTTTATTACAAAAGGGTGAAAAAATCAAAATTTATTAAGTGAATAATTAATACTAAGCCAGGCACATCTGCACTACACGGCCGACGTGCGATATAATTTATCGCACCATATAAGGAAATAATATTTGCGAACATTCAATCAAAATTTTACAAGGAACCCACTCCTGAGAGTCTCACCTCCGACAAATTTGAGCTGGACCGGAGCAAAAACAAAAGAGTGAAGAAAAGGAAGTTGCAAGAAGCAACGTTCCACTACAATATAGACCAATCAATAGAATATTCTGAAGATTATGAACCAAATCCGGAATATAAGGCAGATGTTAAAGGGATTCATGATATTTAGGGTTATATTGAACAACCACAGCAACATCAAAAATGCGAAAAAACTTTGATGAGCCGACAACCTCGGAAGAAACTTGTAGTTAGCTAAGTTGATGGCATAGTGGATTAGGCCTATTGAGGAGATCATTTTAAAAAAGCGCGCCGAGTACTTTACTTATCAAGTGAGCACAATAGAATATTCAGCTTTTGAGCTTACGACTATAACTTCAAAACAGGTAGTCGTATGGAAAAAACATACAGAACGTTTTTAATAGAGTACCAACTCCTCTTTAATTTTGTTTACCATGTATTTAGCTCTAAAATTCATACTAATCGAAATATTTACTAATATCAGCAAATATATCAAATTTGTGGCCCTTTTTTGAGCACAGCGCTTAATTCCGGGCCTGCTCAGGGGTGCAAAATTAACACAAATTTTTTTCGTGGAAATAAAACAGATTAAAATTTATTTAAAATATGAAGCTATGTGTCCCGCTGTCCCAAAAATACGTAAAATTGTCCCACATTTACAAAAAATCGGAAAAACGTCCCGCTTTGACAAAGAAATGTGAAAAAACACAATTAGGAGTCGGAGTATTAAAAACCATTTTTATAACCAAGGGTAACATCAGCAATTCATGACAACAGCATTATTCATATTTCAAAACGAAACCTGATGCATTAAAGCAAATTTTGTCATCAGAAAACTTTAAAAAGCCAGCCCACAAAACTACACTCTCGAAACTCTTTCGTACGATGAACATTGCAATAAAATAATGGAATTCATTTGCTAACTTTGGAATCATAGAGTCAATGCTATTTTACTATCAATCGCACCAGTAAAAAGGTCAATAAATTTCTTAAAAATATTTTACAATAAAAAAATTGTTAAAAGTTGTTCTGCAGGTTGAATACGACGGAAGTTTTACATTAAAATACAAACATAATTACGGTTAAAATTATTAAATTTTAACGTTAAGCTACAAAGCGAAAATGTCAGAATAGAATGTAAGAATTTACGGAATTTGTTCCTTCAGCCTTCGGGTGAATAGGGATTGAACTATACGGTCTTGTGTCTTTGCGATCGCAATAAAAGTAATTTGTAAGTTCTATAATATGTGTAAGTATAGTATTTATTTCCTCGTGATATAAAAAATAATATTATTTTTAATTGGGGGCTAAAATGTCGAATGGCATTTATACATTTATTTATAAGGAAGGGATAATAAAAGCAATTCTATAATGCTCCTGTATGGAAAACTATAAACTTAATAATAATGAATTAACTATTAATTGTACAAAAATCTCCATGACAAATTCAAGTATATGGAGAAGCGCTGCAGGTCTTGTGGCTCAGAATTGAATAGTATATGAGGCTTTTAATATCTCAAATAGGTTTGTCAGAGAAATACAGTAAGAAAATTTTTATTTTAAAAATTCCAACTTTAATGATCGATTATTTATTTATTATTTATCTTGCAGCGGAAAAAACGGTTCTACAAAGCAATTTACTATTAAAATAATGGTAAATTATTTGCGATTAAAAATACTTTTGATTTAAGGTTGACATCTTTTATATTAGGTTTGCATTACTTTGCATTTAAAAATGTTAATTCAAAATCAAACTTAATGGTTATTAAATTAAAAGTATTTGCTTTTAATGTAAAATTTTATGTATTGTATATACAAAAACAATATCTAAATATTGTCGTGATAAACAAGTGTAAATTCAATAATTAAAGTTTGATCGATAAATTCTACAAAATAAAGCAAAAATACCTTTAACATAGATCATCAGGATTGAAGTGACAAAAACCAAAAAAAGATTTTCATCGTAGGAATTATGATTTCCTTTTTCGTTAAATACCGGAATAAGTTAATTGGAACAAATTACACGCATAATCGATTCCTACTTAATAGCATTAAACTACATACAACTGGAAAGGAAAGATTAACTATAACTATCATTAATATTTTCTAAATTTTATATTGTTAAGCTATTGAGGTTTATTACTAACTATAATTATATGTATCGTATTTTATTTTATTGTATTATTATACTTTTTATTAAAAAACATAACTTTGCTTTTAGAACAAATCTCAAGTGATTTAACAGGATGACTTGTACACAAATTAGAGAAATGCCCTAAAATTTATTACTGCCAGTTAGGAGTCACGAGATAGTTCGAAGGGGAGATATTACATTAAAAATTTTTATTTATTCATATTAAATGGGCAAATTTCGTGATTGCTTTCTTTAAGTCGATGTTATTTTGAATTAAAGCCACGATGTCTACTGAGATTATTGTAGTAAATCGTTTTGAAAGCATCGAAGGTATTAAATAGATTTAAATCTTATTTAAATGCAAAACAGTTAAAATGTAGGTATATAAATAGAAAATTCATTTAGTTTTCATGAATGCATTAATATTTAATTTATTATATTTTGCCTATTATTAAAATTTTCTATTTTTAATAAGAAGGCAGGTAGGTATTATACGAAGAGTGATTTGAAATTAACTATTTAATGTAATTGATTGAGTATTAGTAAAACATTAGTAAGAAGTTTCTATAAAAAAATTGAAAACATTAAGTGCCAAGCACTTCAAGCGAGAAAATATACTTTTAATCTGTCTTATTGTTTTTTAATTTTCTTTCTAAAATAATAAATGTATTTTAAATTTTAGTCTTGATATTATTTTAATTTCTATAGGATTGAGTTAAATTTTTCTTAAAATCATTTCTACTTGTTATTGTTTTGGATTTTGTTTTGGTATTGTATAATCAACATGATCGATTTTATCTTGTTTATGAGTTTCTCCCAAAATAGAATATTTCCATGTTTTTCAATTTTTCTTTTATGAAACATAGGAATTTTGAAATTAAAATTATATTTTGAAAAAATCTATATACCTGCTATATTAAGAGCGTTGATAAAACATTAGGAAAAGCAATTTTGTATTGCATTAAAGTTTTAGAGATAACTGCTGAATTGCGTGATATTGATATAGTCTTTTCGTAGGAACGAAGAGCGGAAAGAATGATTACCAGCTTTAACCAGCCGTAAGTATTCTTTTATACCTCAAGGGAAGTATCGGTATAAATTGAGAAGAAAAATAACCCAAAATAGAATGTTTAGTTTCTAATAAATATAACGATTTTGAAGATTGTAGAAACAAAATTGTAAAAAATTGGTAACCAATAATTAAAATTTCCATAGTCCACGTTGTAGATGAGGTTTGTAAGATTTCCTTTTTTATTGTTTTTTTCTTGAAAAAAAATTTACCGTCTTGGAAACGGTAAACAACAAACAACTTTTCTTAATTATGTAGTTGCACTAATTTACGTTGCGTTAATTGAATGAGAATGATACTTTACCATTTCTTCAGGTTATTCGAATTTTGTATTCTGCTATAAACTATTTTTTGTTTTGTTTTTTTTATTTATTTTTGAAAATTAAATTTTTGATGTATTTGTTGCTACTATGATATATTATGTAGGTGCCAGCCTACACTAAATTATAATTCAACATAGAGATAATCTACACTAATTGCTATATAACTAAATAATCTTGTTTGAAATTTATTTTTTAAAAGCATAATTAAGTTTTACTCTTTTATAACAAAACAATTTTTATAACACAATCAACCACGATTTTTTTTATTCACCTTTTTGTCTGTAAAACCTTTTCAATTGTAACAAAAGTATTATACGGTTTCAATCTCACGAAAAGCATAAAAAAAATATCAGCAATTCTCTCTGTGCCGAATCTGACTAAGAAAATATTTTACGAATGCTAAAATTAAAAGGAAATCATTTCAACAATGCAGAAATTATAGCTTTTCGTATAGTTTATGGTGATTACTTAACGTGGTTTCGTGTAATAATAAAGCAGTATTGAAATTGGTTTACGATCGATTGAATTTAATATTAAGCAAGAACAGTTAGGTAAAATATTTCAAAGGCGAAAAGGAGACTGCCAGCAAGACTAATTTAATTTTCAATTTTGAGTAGGGTCAGCTTGTCCATATAGTGTCAATTTTTACATTTAAATCCATTGAATTCATAATTTATAATAATGATTGATATTGAACGAATTGAAACAAAGACCAAGTTCATCCTCTACTCTCTCACTATGTATGCATACTGTATAGTTTGGTCAAAGAAGCAACTTTATGTATTATTTTAATATAGTTCAGATTATATTAAGTTTGCTCAATTAAGAAATTCAATATTGATGTTTATTTAATTTTAACCTTCGAAGGTTTCGTTAGAAAGCTTGTGATTGAATTCTCTGATTAATATGTAAGATCACATCGAAGTTATCCAATTAAACTCAACAAAGGACATATTCATAAGTAATATTTAAATTTAGATGTATTTCTATCGCAGGAAAACGTACGAATACGAAATAATGGTCATCCATGATATGGATCTATCATGTGTGCTGACGTTTGAAGTCTCAGAATGATTTTAATCACAATATTGAATTAATTATTTGCCAGCTAAAATAAGGGTCAATCTCATAAAGAAATTTTAGGTAACATTTAATTTTAACCGGGGAATTAAATTTCAACTTAATTCTTTGTTGAAATTTTAATGCTACCTTAAATTTCTTTTAATGTAGTTTAACATTTTTTTTAATTTTAGTGTATTATGATAACATCATATCCAAAATTCAGTTAATTATGAATATTAGTTCTATTATATTTTGCTGTTTGGTATCGATTACCTTTTATATCATTTTATTATCAGATAGCCCTGCAAAATTAATTTCAACTTATAAAGTTTTACAATTCATAAAAATTAAACAACGGAATTTGAAGAAATGCATAATAATATTATATAATATATTGAAATGTACTGGGGACTGCAATTTAAATACCAAAGGTATTAAACTTCTCGAACCCGAGTACTGCATCTGAGAGCATGAAACTTTTAATATCCGGGCCGTGAGATCGACCCCCACATTTTGGCGCTATTAAATGCGGTATACTGGGGAGTGAAAGTTAAAAAACAAAATTATTAAACTTCTGGAACCCGAATACTGCACCTGGTGAGCATGAGACTCTCTTAAAAATGTTATATTTAAGGTTCACTTTGTCAAAACAAAATCATAAATTCCAATTCTTCAAAATTTTTGCTCAAACAATAGGGTGTTTTCACTAAATTCGTATTTAATAAATTTGTGCTTTATTATATAAATAAAAGTGAGTATATTGGCATAATTACATTAAAAATCTATATATTTTACTATTTAACACTTAATTTGGCTTTTAAAGATGCATTAAAATGATCCATTTCAAATCAAAATCAAAACGGTCCTGATTGATCAAGTCATTCGTGACGTCAATGTTTTCCAAAAATATTGTTTTTCCATATGTGTAAACAGCGTATTATGCTTGGTTTTTTGGAAAGTTTCTAATTTACTTCGTTTTGGTGTGTTTTTAACTAAGGATGCTGTCAGAAGGGTTTGTGAAAGAGTCATCAAATAATTTACCATCAGTTAACATTTTTATGGTGATGGAATTTATCAAAAAGTTAACATTAAATTATCCTTACTCTTTTTCGATTTTTTATTGAGAAATTTGATAATACGTATATGTAATTATGGAAATCAATGATTCGGGATACCTGTATAAGTCTTTAGCCTGTTTTTATTAACAAAGAAGTACCCTTCTACATTTCCAATTATGCATCTTTTTTGCCTTGTAGAAATTCGATTTTATTAAAATCACTGTCAGTTGTTGTGCTTACAACCAAAGAACTAGATTCTACAGATTTTATCGCTACTCCTACTCGGTTGGGAAAATGATAAACTCTTAAATAGAGAGTATTTGATTGGATAAGTACTCAAGTCTTGCTTCAATACAGATTTATGGGGTGAAGTAACAATATGTTCCACATTACTTTTAATATTACACGATTACTACAAAATGACGGTTTTACTTGTACTGGAATACTTCTAGTTTGAGGTGGTACTACTGTAGTGGCCAAGACTGGAAAATTTGTTATAGTCGTTATCTCCCAAGATAGTAATTTCTGATTCATTTACGACAGCGCTGATGCTTGGTTCATCAATATGGACAGCAGAAATATACTGGTTTTTGACTTTGGTGCATCTCATCGGACTGCTTTAAACCATTTTCTTTTATTATAAAGTTTAGGTGGCACAGTGATAAATATTTTATCGGGTGTATTTGCAGTCGTACTTTTACAATGTGGCACAAAACACGACTTATTTTGTATTCTACGCATTTTTGTCTACTTAACATAGTAAATGTTATAAGTTATGCTCGAACATAAATGTATAAAACAAAATAATCAGTATAATCATACACAAATACAAGAAATACGAATGAAAACTGATCACAAATATGCGATATATATTATACAATGTTGATTTTTATATTACGAACAATGACGTATTTACTATAGCAACAGAGCATTAATTGTGTTTAACCGTTTACGCGGTAAATATCTGATTTTAAATTTCATTACAAAATTACTCAGACGTAAGACTTTCAAAAATTTTTTTTTAATGTTACTTAGCTTATATGGTCACTTAACTACCCTCCTGCATACTTTTTAAAAAATGTGAAAAGACCCTATTGTAATTTTACAATACAAATTGTAAATTTTATTTTTAAATGGAACGGTGTAATTTTGTAAATTTTGTAAGAACTTTCACAATTTTCTTAGCGCTTTTTGCAAATAACCCCCAATTCCAAGTCTTCCCTTTATCCAATTTCAATTTATCTTTGGTTATTGCTATTGGCCCCGGAAGAGTTAAATATAGAGGGGGCAAAGTTAAATGTAGAGGAAGCAAAGTATTCAGTTTTGTTAGACTTTATGGTTTTAAAGGAAAATTCTTAATATTTTACGACCTCTAGCTAGGTAGAAACAAAAAATTTAATTTTCTAAGGGGGGGCAAGTGCCCAGCTTTGCAACCCCCCTTTCCGGCGCTTATGGTTATTGCATTACACCTTTAATTACCCCCATAGGCAATATCTTTTTAAATTTTTAAGGTGATTAAAATTAAATCAAAATAAAAGAATTATTCTAGAATTTTTTATAAGATATTTACCTCCCATGGATTTTAGTTGGATCCGCCCTTGATTAGCATTTTGGTTAGGGTGACCAGATTTGTTAAATTAAGAAACGGAACAAAATACAATTGGAAGGGAGTTATATATTTATATAATAAATAATAATATATTTATTGTAAAAAAAAAAAAATTATATTATAAACACGGATGCCTTGAACTTGAACTGCTGGTTCGATTTTAATGTGGATTTGTAAAAAAACTGTAACGGTGCTAGTTTTAGTATTTGTGTTCTATCCGTTGCTAGCTCCATAGATTCGGGAACTAGCTTTTTGGCCAAAAATTTTAAGTGGGGGGGGGGGAAAGTAACGGAACCAACTTCTAACCTGGCATAACTGTTAACCTAATCTCCAACGAATCTTTAACCCAACCATACGTCCTGTTTTTCAACTTCTGATCTCCTTGTCCCGAGAAATTCAAAACTGCATCCAAATTGTCCCGCTTTTTGAATATGTCCCTTAGTGCTTCCACGTGGGCACGCCACTGTATGGTTCACGCGCAGTGGAATGAAACATTCAGACATTTTTATCAAATACTAATTTGTGAAAAACCCATAATGATGCTAACTCTAATAATTGGATGATAGCTGGTGCTAGCTTTTGGAGCCAAAATATTAACTAAAGGGGGGAGGGGGCTAGCGTTACTTTAGCTACCCAGTTTCAATGTGGATTTGTGAAATCTGCAGCGGTGCTAATATTTGGGTATTAACTCTAAAGATTAGAGAACTGCTTTTGGAGCCAAAATGTTAATTGGGGGAGTGGATAGCGGTACTTTAACCCCCCCCTCGTCTTAATGTGGATTTGTGAAAAAACTGTAGTGGTTCAAGCTTTAATATTTGGGTGCTAGCTCCATAGATTTGGGAGCTATTCTTTTAGCCAAAAATTTTAAGTTGGAGGGGCAAAAGTAACGGACCTTTAGAACATAGAAGTTTGGTTATGTCGCATAAATGTTTAAGTTAGTATTAGTTACTTGTGTGCCTTAATTGACCGTTCCATTTTGTATACCAAATTAATTTTTAAAATGCAAAAATATATTTACCGGGAAAATTATATTTTTAACAAAAATAAAAGAAAGTAAACCTAAAATATAAATTATAAAAGAGTCTCGTGTTTACAAAATGGAATTTTGCCTGGAGGTTTTGATTTTTACAAAAAATAAAATTATAACCCCGGAATATTGCAATATATTGTATACGATAATAACCATCAATTATAAAAGAAAAGTTAATTCTACTACAGATTAATTATTATAGAATAACATAATTGATTTTCTTTTCTTGGCATTTTGCATAAATAAATTTAAAAATTTAAATTTTATTTGCAAAAAGTTTACAAATTATAAAAAATTTCAAAATATTTTATCTCCATCAAATTTTGAAATAGGATCTTCTAATTTAGTGTAAAATATGGGAAACAATTGTGTTTTATACGTAGATGCAAAATCTCATTTTAAAAAATTTCATATAGGACCTGCTTGGCAGGCCAGTAGAAATCAGCATAAGTAATGCGTATAAAATACTTTTTAAAACAATTCTAATTATTTTTAATTTGCACATACCAAAAATTAAGTGAAAAATTTAATTGAGATGTACTCGTACTTAGATCTATTTGCATTTAATTTTTTTTAAAACGTTCTAATATTTTTCCTTGATCTCAATAAACATAAGGAGGGATCCTAAAAAGTTAAAAACTGACATTTACTGCTTAAAATCGAAAATTTATTATTACAATTTTTATATTTTAAGAAACATAGTTTCCTATTGCAATAAAATATATAGATACCGCAACAGATGTTTCTAATATATAACAAACTAATTTTTTTATTAAAAAAAAATGAAGATAAATAATATTATGTTTCATTGAAACAAGTCGTTCGTCATATTCATGAAAAAATTCATAAATTCAATGATTTGTTTCACAAATACTATAAAATTGCAAGATATCTGTTGCAAGTTTATATTATATTCTTTTTTGTAATAAAAATTGCTTCATGCAAAGTTTGGTTTTCTAAAAATGTATTATTTATTTTTTTATAGATCGGATTCAACTTCCCAAAACCATGCTTAGTCGGCTTATACGGTAATCCGTTCCTGGGACAACCTGTCGATTACATTCAACATAATTTTTTTTAAATATTCAAGAATAAATATTTATTTTTTTCGCAAGTTTCTTTTTCCAAGTTAAACAAAAAATAAACACTTCAAGGTTTGCTTAAAAAAAATTGTAGTATTTTCTACCGAATTACAAATTGATTTTGTTTGTTATTCTGTATAATTTTGAATAAAGTTTGTATATCGATAAATCAGTGTAAAATTGAAATATCCCAACCATGATAATAAAAGAATGCTATTTTTGTTGTGCATTGTTAAATTTATTCTTTTAAACACAAACATTAAATTCTGTTAATATAATATCTAAATTGTTTGAGTATCCCTGGACGACGCCTAGGACGCTAATAGGAAAGCAGTTGCGAGTAAGAGAGGGGTTGTCGACGCCCTTGTATTTCATCTCAAGCTGTAGCTCCAGTTTCAAAGCAACCGTGGCGTAAAAAAAACATAAGTTCATAGTACATTGCATTAACAATTCATTTGTTTCGAAGATAATAACAAATCTAGTGAAAACATTATTTTACGTAAAAGCATCTTTGGTAGTAGCATATTATTTTTCAAAAATCTTGAAAATTTAAGAGTCGATAAAATATAATTTAAATCTTGTTTCATATCACAATTCTTAGGTAAGAATAACTAATTTTTTATGGTAATAATAATTTTCATATAAACTGCTGAAAAATTCGTGTAATCTGTACCAGTAAATAAAAAACCGTTAAACCTGTTTACTTAATTAATATTAATAAGCAAAAAATTTAGATAAAACACTCTTGTTTAATTTTATCAGCAAAAAGGCTCATATTGTGCAAATAAATTTAGAAAAAGTTCTAAGTACACCATAAAATTTATCGAATTAAAACTAGAATTAATCACTTGGAAAATAACTTCACCACAATGTGTACTATGCAAAACTTTTTATTCAATAAATTTTCTTGTTGCATAATTTTACCCTTCGTGGTCATGTTCGCGATTTGTATCTTTGTAAATTATTTAAAGCAATGTTAATATGGAATAGGGTTACTTGCTGAATGATTAATAAAGTAATTTATATAATTTATTGATGTAGATAATTTAGGATAAAATCAAAATCGTACAATTCAGAAGGGTTCTTCAGTAATACGTACAATGTATAATTAAATGATTCAGCATTTCACCAATCACAGTTAATGTAAATCAGTAAATTTAAACATAATACATTTCGATATGCCCTAATTTAAAATAAAATTGGCAAAGCTGAGAAATTCTATAAATTTTTAAAACTTGGAATTTCCGTTCCATAACTCAACAAGCGGTCACAACAAGCCATTGCTGTGATTTACCGAGCGGTTAAACTGAGCGGATGTGTAGTTATGTCTTGGTTAGTAGATAAACAATCTGACTCGTGTATTGGAAAATTAAACCGTTTATTACGTTTTATTTAAAATAAATAAATCGCGGAAAAATCTCTTTAGAGACAATGTCAACTAAGACAGTTTTTAGTGGAAATTTTTTTATCTTTGCCAGAAACTGATGAGCTAACCGAAATAAGTTCAAAAATTCCCTCAGGAGTGAAGCATTAACAATGTTACGTTATCTATAAGGACGTTCTCTGCCATTTGCCAACTTTTTTTATTTTGTACGAAACTCATTATCAAGTTCTTAATTACACTATAAAAAAATAAAAGGTGTTTTTTTATCTCTATTTATAAGATAAGACCTTTTTTTACAAGGTTTATTTTATATGGTAAAGTTTTCTTTTAGTGATGAAAACAAAAACTCACACCATTTTTAGGGTAAATCAGCAGTTACTAAAGTCAACTGGTCAAAAGTTCAAAACCGACGTGCATTCTACTATATTAATAGAATAAGTTATACCTTGACAATTAATTATTCCATTTATGAATGGATTTAGCGATTCAATATTTGGTATGATAAATTATTGTCAACGTATAGAATTTAACAGTACGTAACCAATTATGTGAAACCCTGCTGATATATTTAAATAAAGTCATTGAATATTCCGTAAACTTTCTTTCAAATTCAATTTTAAACTTTTTTGTTGTTGTTTATATATATTTATTTATACACAAGAGAACTTATTGAGCCCTAAGGGAACACACATAACATTATCAATGTGTCCCTTAGGTATAAAGTTTGTTTACTCTTATCGTTTTGTAGTTGTAAAAATTTAGACGAGAATAATATGTTACTGTTACGTAAATAGAAGCCCTGATTTATTTTTTAAAGTTGAGATAGTACTTTGATGTAATGTACAGAGGCAAGTGACCGAGGAAATTTTGAACATTTCTTATTATGTTTCAAAAAAATACCTAAAATTGATAAGAACACTTATGATTCCGAATAAAGCAAAAGTAACTAATGTGGTTGAAGAAAATGAAACGCTATCTCCGATTTCGAAGACCATTAAGAGCAAAAGAGTAGTCATGAGAGAAAACTAACGACATGAAGTGTTTCATTGCCATACTGAGTTAGTGAAGTATATGTATCAGTGATATTGATTGGTTTGAAATGTTTTTGTGCTTTCATAATGCGGAATGTATTTGTATAAAATTAGAGTGGTGTAATGCTTTATTCGCTTTATGGTTTTGATTAGTTACAGTAGATTTATGGTATGATTACTGTAATACACTTAATCAAATTCCTCTATGTAATGTTAAATAATTTTTGTTTTAATAATGCAAAGTTCAATACACGAAGAGGAAAGGAACGATTTATTTTCAAATCATTTATTAGGTTTTCACAGAAATTCTACAATAAAGCAATTTTCTTCGTGTTTTTCTTTCTGCTTGTCTTTCTTATCTTTTATGCGAAAATCAAAGCTGTGGTAACCTTTGTAATTGTACTAGCTGTTGGACTTGGCTCCACCAGGTTTTTATATAGTACCTGGCACGGCCTGGTTCAAACGCAATTCACTTGATAGATTTAGATTTTTACTCCCCTGACTGACTCCCGTCAGGTAATTTTACATTTTTAAGCCTGACTTGTAGTAATTTATTTAGTAATGCGATGCAAGGCTCCACTTTACGATTATTTTCGATCTCCAGTCGCATATAACTAATAAAAAACGAAAAATAATAAGGAACAAATTAGATTATCTATACATTCAAAACAATAGGAAAAGCAAACGTTAATCAAAAAAACAGAAAAAACATGTGGATTAGTTAAGACTTAGCAATGTCACGCAATTTAATAAATTTTTGAAGGGAAAATAAATAAATGTTCCTGAATGGCATTACCAGTTTGAAGTCGACTGAATTACTAAAATACTAAAAAAACATTTTTAACACTACATATTAGATACGATAAAAAAGATTCCAAGTAAATTATGTAGTATTTAGTATGTATTGTCAAGTATATCATTTAACAAAACTTAAATAATAGAATTTTTACCGTAAAATGAAGAATACATATCTACGTAGAATATTATTAATTAAAGAACAATGAAAAGACATTAATTTACCATATTTGACAGTATATAGTATTAAACAATACAAAATAAATACCACACAATTTATAATTATTGCAGAATAAATTACAAAGTAATTTTAAAGTTGCAAATTAAAAAGTTTAAGGGGTTTGAAAACTCAAATTTTACTTTACTCAACTTGAATCTAATGGAACTCTAACCTAACCGAATCATTTAATACTCATCTAAATTAAATTTAAAATAATAATAATATTATTCTCTATTTTAATTTTTCTACCTTTGTATCATTATGCACTCACCGTTGTTAAAATTACAATTATTGTTAATATGTAGGAACTTAATTATTTAGGTTGTGCGGCCTGAAGGCCGCACTAATCCAGGTGTATTTCGCCAGCACCCCCACTTTGAATTTTATATTCGAAATAGTTTAAATCGTTTGTACCTCGCTAGTACCTTCTTTATTTTCGTTTGTACCCAATAAATTTTTCAGATATTTTGAAATATCTAAAATTGGCATTTTGCCAATTAAAAATTAAATTAAATTAAAAATTTTTCAAAATATTTTTAATCGTTATTACTTTTTTTGCTTTATTTACTCCCCAAAAAATGTCCTGTCGCCCGATAAATAAAATTCAAGAATTTTGAAATCAATAATGGTATTCTTGAAAATTCGGTGGTTTGAGAAAAATCACTGCCAATTCTGCAATTTTGTAGGTACTGGTTTTATTTCTGTTTTCTTAAATGGAATATCGTACTTGATTCTGAAAAACGCAAAAGACCAAGAATATTGTAATTTAGCTGAAAAACTTGAAAGTTGTTTTTCTAAAAAATTCACATTTAAAAAGAAATTTAATATGTTTGGGATCCTTTAAATTTCAATATCGATTTATTATTATTTTCGGAAATATTAATTTTTGAAATTTTATAATTATTTTGCTAATTGAATCCATATTACATCAAATACAGGTTTATCGAGTTCATGTTATTGAAATCGTTTAATCTGAAATATTAAATATTTTAAATATATTAATATTAATATAAGTATAATATAAATATAAAAATATTAATATTAAAAATAAGGAGATCCATATTTTGTTCTTCGCCTTAAAAAATTCTCGATAATCTATAGCGGCATTTTAAAATTTTGAAATAAATAATATTATTGTTAAAATTTCTGTACATAATATATCTACCATAAGAAAAGTCGCTGCCAATTCGGTCAGTTTGTAACTCTAAATTAATTGTTATTTCTCTCACGTAGAACATCGTCTTATTAGTTTTGAATAATATATTAATCCAAAATAATTTCAAAAATACCAAAAATATTCTATTTTTTCTCAAAAACCCTATATTTTATATGCTTACTTTATACACCTTCTTTTCTAAGTTGTCTAAAAGTTATACGTTTTGTAAGGACACATAGGGTAAGTATTTCCTTAAAACATTAAATTTTTAAAAAAATTAATTAGATTTCTTTGAAAATAATTCAATAAGATTATTATTATTATTATAAAACGGGTTGTGGTGTTTCGCCCACTGCACTGAAGCTTAAGCTTATTGTGCCCCTCGTTCCTTGTCATTACTCCATCAGCTGCGTTTCCTCGACAAAGTCGAGTACACGGCCGATGGGTGCTTGTACTATCTCCTCGATTTCCAGGTCTGGAAATCCGAGGTGACGTGTTCTTTCACCCGTCAGTGCCGGGCATTTACATAAGATGTGGTGAGGAGTTTCATCTGCTTCACCACACATCCTACAAGTAGGATCTTCAACTATCCCCATTAAGTTGAGGTGTCTTTTCAGACAGCAGTGTCCTGTAAAAAGTCCTACTATCCTTCTCAGCTGTTTTCTACTCAGCTGGATTATTGCCTTACTCCTCGCTTCGTCTGAGGGGCCTCTTATGAACATCCGCGACTGCCTCAGTCCAGGAAGGCTCTCCCAGTGAGCAAGGTGCTGTCTCTTCAGTGTTTCCCTGATTCCTTCCCTTACGGTCTTGTATGAGATCCCGCAAGTAGGTTCAGGACCTATAAGGGTTGTATTTGCAGCCATTCTGGCCCGGCGGTCCGCCTCTTCGTTCCCCTTTATGCCCTGGTGTCCCGGCACCCACATGAGCGTGACGCTATTGCGGGTTGCCAGTTCTATCAGTGCATCAAGGCATTGTTTTACAACCTTGGAGTGTATTTCTACTCCTTCCAAGGCCTTTAATGCTGCCTGACTGTCTGTCATGATGCAGATTCGCCTATCTGTGTAGTCCCTCCGCATCATTTCATGCACGCAAGCCGAAATTGCAGTTACTTCTGCCTGGAATACAGTAGCGTGGCATCCCAGGTTGATGCCAAAGGCATCTCCTGTTCTGCTCCCGCTTATACCTGCTCCAGTACTTATCTTTGTCTTAGATCCATCTGTGTACCAGATGGTATTGTATCGGTTACCCAGCTCCTGCATGGTTTTTTCCTTGCCCCTCTCAGGTATTACTACACTGAATGGTTTTCGGAAGTCCCTTACAGTGCTAGTTCTGTCCGATTGCATGCAAAGCATGTTGTTGCTCTTTATAGAGTTAAAGATCATGGTATGGTGCCCCTTTGTTGGGGTTGCCATATCTAGTCCATTAATTGTCAGCCTGTAGGCCGCTAGTAGGGCCTCCGCCTCCACGACTAAGTGCAGTGGCTGCAGCCCCAGAAGAGCTTCCATGGCTGCGGTGGGCGTTGATCTTAGTGCCCCCGTGATTCCTAGACATGCTAGTCTTTGTAGCTTGCCTAGTTTATTTATGCTCTCCCTTTTCCTGGCAGCGTGCCACCAGATCAGGGCCGAATATGTCACAGTGGGTATCACCACTCTGGTGTATAGCCAAAGTACCATCCTCGGTTTCAATCCCCATGTCTTCCCAATCATGCATTTACAGGCCCATAGGGCCCGAGTCGCCTTGGTTGTGACATGTTGTAATTGAGAGGTAAAGTTTAGCTTGTCATCCAGGATTATACCCAGATACTTAACTTCCCTTACCACATGTAGTTCTTTTCCCCACATTTTTAGTGTTTTCACATCTTGCAGTTTCCTGCGTCGTGTGAAAGCGACCACTGAGGTTTTTTCCGGGTTGACCGATAATCCCTCTCGTGTACACCATCTTTCGACAGTCTTCAGTGCTCTTTGCATCATGGATGATACAGTTTCCCCGAATTTTCCGATCACTAGGATTGTGATGTCATCAGCAAATCCTTGTGCGTGAACTCCAGTCTGTTGCAGCTCCCCCAGTAGGCTGTCCACCACTAGGCACCACAGTAGGGGTGATAGAACCCCCCCCTGCGGACACCCACGCGCGGCAGAGACCTCCGCGGTTGCATGTCCCAGACTGGCACTTATCTCTCTACCCCTTAGGGTAGCACTGATCCAACCTGTTATGGTTGGGTGTACTCCCCGTCTGTCGACGGCTTCTTCTATTGAATCGAAGGACGTGTTGTCAAACGCCCCCTCGATGTCGAGAAAGGTTCCCAGAGCAATTTCTTGACTTCCGAGCGCCCTTTCAATCCTGTGCGTTAATTCGTGTATGCTTAACTCACATGATTTACCTGATTGGTATGCATACTGGTGTTTGTGTAGTGGCGAATTGGCCAGCACATCATCCCTGATATGTCTATCAATCAGTTTCTCTAATGTCTTGAGCAGAAATGACATTAGGCTAATTGGGCGGAAGGACTTCGCCTGGGCGTAGGATGCACGCCCCGGCTTGGGTATAAATACCACTCTGACCTTCCGCCAGCTTTGGGGCACATAGTTCAGGGCTATACTCGCCCTGAATAAGGCACACAGAGGGGCAGCCAGTTCCTCCAGTCCCCACTGAAGTAGGGCAGGAAAGATACCGTCCACTCCCGGAGATTTGTATGGTCTAAAGGATCTTATCGCCCATGCAACTCTCGTTGTGTTAATAATTTTATCCGCCACCTTCCAGTGCTCCCTTTTCGCCCAACGCATTGGTATTTCAAGGGGACCCCGTTCAGTGACGTTACTGTCAGGTTTCGGCGTACACCCCGGGAAGTGCGTCCGGAGCAAGAGCCCCAGAGTTTCCTCCCCCGAGGATGTGCGTCCCCCCTGTGGATCTTCCATTGTTCCCACCTTACCGTGGTTTGCTTTTAGGAGTGCCTTCTGGAGTCTGGCACATTCTGGAGTTCTTTCGACCTCCTCGCAGTACCTCCTCCAGGAGTCCTCCTTTGCCTTTCGTATGGCATACGTGTATTTCAGACGGGTGCTCTTATAAGAGTCCCAGTCTCCAGTTCTTTTAGACCTGTTAAATTCTTTTCGAGTGTCCGCCCTGAGAGTCTCAAGCTCGCGATTCCACCAAGTGGCCTCGCGTTTTGCTCTCCTCTCCCTTAACGGACAGTTCGATTCGTATGCTGCCATGATGGTCGACGTGATCATGTCGTTCATCATTTCCAGCTCCGCTGTGTTGGATGGTTTCGACGGACATTCACCCAACCCCTGCTTAAGGCTTTCCTTATAGATTGCCCACTTGCAGGTTCTTGGGTTTCTGTACGTCGCCTCCTCCACGGGTGGTGTTTCGATGTTGAATCGAATATATTTATGATCAGACAGTGACTCCTCCCGCGAGACGTGCCACTCTCCGATCCATTGACTTGCGATAGGTGTCCCCAACGTCAAGTCAAGTACTTCCTTTCTTGTCGCTATGACAAAGGTAGGTTCATTGCCCCTATTTGCTATTTCTAGCTTATTACTGAAGATGAATTCCAAGAGAAATTCACCTCTGCTGTTCGTGTCCGTGCTCCCCCATATAATGTGGTGTGCGTTGGAGTCACAGCTAATGATCAATTCTGTGCCCCTGCTTTCGCAGTCCGCTACCAGGTCCACTACCTCCTTTGTTGGGGGTGGTTGTGGTTGATCATATGGAAGGTATGCTGATGCCACTACGAGGTCCCTCAGACCGCCTTCCACTGCAGTTTTGAACTTAGCCGCTATTAGGTCTCTAGTGCATAGTCCCCATAGCGGTAGCAGATTTAATCTTCTTCTTGAGATAATACAGACCCTGGGTTGATTATCTCCTGGGCTTATGAGTTCCCATTCTCCTGTAATATTGAGTCCCCTGACCCGTCCCCCGTATAACCAGGGTTCTTGTATCAGAGCCACGTCAATATTATTTTTTATTATGTATCTCTGCAGGGCAGCCGAAGCCGCCCTGCAGTGATGTACATTTATTTGTACACACCGGATGAAGGTCTCACATTAGTTGGGGAGCCCATCCTCCGGTGTCTTCTCTCCAGCATTGCTCGCTGGAGGTGGGGTTGGTGTGGGAGCATGCGACCCGGTTGAGGTTTCCTCCCCCGAATCACACTCCATATCCTCCCCCATTTCGCACACCTCCCTCTCCATTGTGCTTCCTTCCCCACTGTCCCCAGTGGGGGGGAGGAGAGGGTTAGCTGGATGAAGACTAGGTGTTTTGGTATAAACACCTTGTATAAGATACAATTAAGATAATAAGAATAACAATAAGGGGACATCTATTAATTACGTGAGGTGTTTTATCGGAAATTTAGACCCCTCCCTCCCCCTTGGTGAGATTTGGAGGGAGCCCCCCCCCCCCCGGTGAGATTTACTATATAATTTTCAAATATTTAAGTATATATTAATTTTATATTTAATAATATTGTCTATGACCGGGATTGAATTTGTAATATAAAATGTTATCTGTTATAATAAATGTATGTTCTCTGAATTAAAAAGTTGACGTGAGATTTTCGTTGATACCCTCCTCCCCCTTGGTGAGATTTGAGATTTGGTGAGATTTTTCCGGACTCCTCCCCCCTCAATTTGACCTCACGTAATTAATCGACGCCCCCTAAGAAAGGTACACACAGGTATAAATGAGGTACAAACGATTTAAAATATTTTGGATCCAAAATTCGGAATGGGGGGGGGAGGCTGGCGAAATGCCCATTGTAGACATTTCAAAATATCTGAAGAACTAAATGAGTACAAATATAATATAAAAGGTACAAATGAGGTACAGAGGATTAAAACTATTTGGTATTCAAAATTTAGAATGTCCATTTTAGATATATTTCAAAATATCTTAAAATCTAAATGGGTATAAATGAAAATAATCATATGAACAAAATATCGAAAATTTATTATTAATCTCAAATAAATTCCCATAATATTTAATAATCATTATTAATTTAAATAATCTGAAGGAATCTCAAATAATCTCGAATAATTTTTACCAAATAAACAAACAAACACTTTATGGGCGATTGTAAGTTCCACCGAGAGGTCAAATCTTTATTAATCCTAGATGTAAGTTCCACATGTCGGTTTTAGCTTACTATTTTCTTATATGTAAATTCCACTGATGGTCTAGGCTATTATTAATCTTTTAAGTAAACAGGAGTGTGTTTTAGTCGGTCGAGCTGGCTTAAGTTCACTTGTAGCCGCTTGTAGCCGTGCGGTTACCGCTAAGGGTTACCGTTGATCTTCTAAGCTTTTTTTAATCAAATGTTTTTAGCGAGTTTCGCGCTTGTCAAAAAATCTCGGAACGGCCGAGCGCAGCGAGGGGTGTAAGGCGTAAACCACGGCAAATTTCGGATCCAGGTACTCTAAAATACACCATTTGCGAGAACTACTAAATTATCTTAAACTCCTTATTAGTATTTGTTTATTATTTTAATATTTCTACGTAGCTTATTGTTTAAATGAATTAAAAATTATTAAAATTTGTATACCTACTACTTTTTTATTTTATTAAAATAATAATAAAAACTATTTTAATATTTAATTTATAATAATAATAATAATATTGATGTTACATGCCCATTTCTCATAGTTTCAGTGCTTATGATTGTCAAAATATGCATATAAATACAAAAACTTAATAAATACAGGGTGTTGAAAATTTCCACCTAAAGAATTTTAAAAGTTTTGACAGTTTCATTAACCCTTTCGAACCGGCTTTCGATTAATAAAGTTAAGTTATATCCTACATGTGGAATGTGTTACCTGTATCTCATAGAAACTTTCTGTGATAAAAAACCGTTGTAATCAAAAGGGGTGTTATCGGGGGGTGATGGTACAACATTGTACCATTCGGCATGTTAAGTGGTAAAAGGGTGTACCAACAGTCCTCAAAAAACTATAACTGATTTAAATAGTAAAAAATAATTTTACGAAGTGGTACAATATAATACCAAATAATTTAAGATTTCTGAATTTCAGGGATGTTTAAACTTTTTCTGGTACATATATGTACCATCCGGGTCGAAAGGGTTAATCGATCACTTGGTGACATAAGGCTATATTATATCCCTCCGGGAGTTAATTTAACATGAAGTCATCGAAGCAAGTAGGTAATAATACATTTCACCGTCTTAAAGGAAGGTTTAAATTTTTGAACAAAAAAACTTGGTAAATACAGGGTATCTAAAATTCCAACCTAAAGAATTTAAAAAGTTTCGACAATTTCATTAATCGATTACTTGGTGAAATAAGATTATATTATCTCCCTCCGGGAATTAATTTAACAGTAAGTCATCGGAGTAGGTAATAATACATTTCACCGTCTTAAAGAGAGGTGAAATTTTTTTAACAAACTTGGTAAACGCAGGGTGTTGAAAATTCCAACCTGAAGAAGTTTAAAAGATTCAACGGTTTCATTAATTATTGATCACTTGGTGAAAATAAGACTATATTGTCTCCCTCCGGGAATTAATTTAACACGAAGACATCGGAACAAGTAGTATTACACTTCACCGTCCTAAAGGGAGGTTTAAGTTTTTGAATAAAAAAACTTGTTAAAAACAGGATGTTGAAAATTCCAGCTTGAAGAATTTTAAAGGTTTCAACAGTTTCGTTAATCGATCACTGGAAATAAGACTATATTATCTCCCTCCGGGAACTAATTTAACATGAAGTTATCGGAGCATTATTTCAGCATCTTAAAGGGAGGGATCTTAAGGGAAGGGGAGAGTTTAGCTAAGTTAAATTTTGGTACCATATTTCATAACCTTAGTCTAAACGCCATAAGACATACTTACGGACGTCTAATACAAAATTTCCATTTTCTATTATAATAGAAGAAGGGGATAATAACTTAAATTCAAAATTGAAATAATGTTTAATAATTTCTACCAAAGTACTGGAGTTGGCTATCACTTTCTGTAAACCTTCGTAAACTTACTTTGGGGAACTGAATTACACGATGTTCCTTTATTTTTATACTTGGGGAGGGGGGCTAAAGATGTCCCTTAACAATAACAAATTTAGCTATTTCTAATGTCGGAAATGCTCCAGCCCCACAGCTTTTTATGATAACGCTACTAGTTATAATGGAAACAAAAGCCAATCAAATGCTAAGTTTAAAATTGTGCAAAATAAACAACAAATACACAAATTAAACAAATGCAATCTAGTTAAGTCAAGCAAAATTTATTAAATAGGTGGCACGAGGATACCTTACAGATTCGTGTTTACAAAAATGTTGTTTAGTGAAAGTAATATATTATACCTAAATTGGCTAAAATTAAAGAAAAATGAGAAATATTTTTGTAAATTTGATCAAATTTAACACTCATAGAAATATTAATTCTATACATTGTTCTTTTTCTACTAATTTACTGTAATACCAAAAATGTATTTTATACTTTTCTCAACGACGCGCAACGCACTTCAAATAGCACTCATATTATGTTGTGTTCTATAGAAAAGGCAATAAAGAAAATTTTAGCTACATTTTCTTTACAATAGAATAAAGAACACAAAAATCGGTTTTCTTTGTTGGAAGTTATTGGTAATTGAATGACTTAAAACTCAAGAAATAGAAACTGCAAAAAGGAAATCAAATTATTTCGTCGTAAGTTATTATTTTGTTTGTTTTTTTTCTCAATCGCATTGTGTAATAACAATTCGATGCGTTTCAAGCGTTTTCACCCAGACATAATTAATTTATTGCTTTACATGGGCTCAATTTTGAGAAGGATTAGTCTGGCAAATTACCATGTTACATTCCGTGGTAATCTTAGCACCACGCAGTAACCGTTTTCATATTTTATGAAAATAACACAACTGTTTTTGGTGATATAACAAAATTGTGCAATTTAAATGTATGTATTTGGATGCCGCAATCCTAAAGTGAATTCATTCTACAAAACAAAGTGTAAATATTTATATAATAGAAGATATAACTCGAAGTATCTGTTTGTTTTGAACTATTTTGTCTGCTTAAACAAAAAATCGTAGATATTTGCGAAAAACTGATTTTAACGCCTTTGAAGACCTTCTAGAGTTGCAAGTGGTGTAATCCATTCTTATAATCTTTTTTGAGACCATCAACGCCCAGGCAAAGTCTAAATAATGCCACACTAAATTCACGCTAAAGTGGCACCACTCTACTTTCTGAATGCTTCCAGTTTATTTATATATTATTTAATGTGGCATATACACCACACTACACGAATTGATCGTCTTTTGAGTTTTTTAATCAAAAAGGGTCCATACAAATTTTCACGAAAATGTTTTCAATGCAATGAAAAAAAATAAAGATTTTCTAACTTTATTTCAAAATTTTGAAGGTATAACTTAAAATTTCCGTTGAAGTAACAAGGAATAAACTGTAGCTTTAAGAAAATGTTAAATTAAATTTTGTGTATCACCAAAGGACTATTTATTATGATTATGGTAGGATACTTCTAGGCAATTAAACAACGATATATTAACTCGAAATGTTTCGTTTAGATCCATGCATTCTCAGGAGAACACGAAACACGTCGGGTTTAATATATTGTTGTTTAATTGCGAAGAAGTATCTTTCCATAATCATAAAATGTTTAATGTTGCAATTAAATTGATACTAAAGGCACTTTTATAGTACTTGGTATTTTTTCAACACGAAATATATACTCGAATTGCTTTCATTTTGTTCAAAAATCTTGTAATTAATTGTTTTAAAAGGATAGAAGCTGACAAGCAGACTCTTATACTAATTAATGAATTAGGAAGCAATTCAAGTTGATTGACATTTTCACTTAGATCTATTTTTATTATAATTTAACTCATTATTTTCGTTATCTTAAAATTTTACTTTATAAAATTTATTTATCTTAATTTATAAATCATAGAAAACGAGGAAAATTCTTAATCTAAAAAATATTGATCCAAAAAATAAATATCAACTGATGAAATAATACATCATTTTTTATATTAAATGCTATAAAAATAAACGATAAATACAAACAATATTGATTGATAAAAGCTGTACTTGAACAAATTTAGCGCGAATACAATTATTATTAATTAACTTTTTTGCTGTAAGTTAATGAAATGCTATAAAAATATTGTTTTTGCAATAAAAATAAAATAAAAGTAAGAATTTCTGCTAATAATTTATTACTGTGCTATAAAAATAAATAACAATTGTAATGAAAATAAAATGAACTGAATTGAAAACGAATGTTTCTGTTTAATAATAATAATTACAAGAAATGTAATCGCCAAAAACCATCGGCAGAAAAGATCTATCAATCGGAAGGAAACGTAGGGAAAACCTTCAATGGGGTAGATACTTCCTCAGTTTATTCATTAATTAATACTTAGGGGTCGTTCATAAATTAGGTCACGCAATTTCAAGCATTTTTTTCACCCCTTACCCCTCCATCGTCGCCATAATATTAAATTAAAATAATATATTAAAAATATTAAATTTCAAAAATTCATTCAAAATATTTAATTTCGAAAATTTAAGTTGAAAACTAAGATAATTTTCGAGTTCGGACGCGCCACAGGAATTTCTTTAAATTGTACATCGCTGATGGTACTACGCTCCATACTTTTCAGTTACCACCGAATTTTGACCAGAGGTGGAATTTACATGTTTACCTTTGGCAGCTTAGCAATGTTGTTAAATGTATACCAGCCAAGAAATCAGTACCATAACAATCAAAATCATATCCATATCCGGAAATAAACCGCTTTCAATTTAAACCCTTCCAAAAAACTTTACCTAGCATTATTATTGCATTAATCACATTGAATTTTTATCTATCTATCTAGTAACGCACATCTGATTGGTTCATTTTACGTTACCAACTTAAAAATTCTATTTGTAAAAAGTTATGTGTTTGCTATAATTTTCTACCAGCTAGAAAAACTTGGAAAGAACCTGGGAAATCTAGTTTATCTACAACAGTATAATAAATAACACAAAAAATATTTTTTAAAATTAGCAACAATAAAAATACAGTTAAAATGAAATATTTTGTTCTGGGAGTTAAGCTTCCCTAAAAACAACGCATACTTTATCATATCTATTAATTCACATTTTTAATAAATAAAAGATTAAAAAGATATACATAGATTAAAACACAAAAGATTAAATTAACGATAAAATATTATTTATTATAAGCTTACGTTAAAAAAATTTAATATTTATTTAACATCCCAATTAAAATAAAAATTAAGTTAATACATACATATATTTATATATAGTTTTTAATATGATTATTGTTATTATAATTGTTTATAATTATTTTATATGTTAAATATTTAAATTCTTAAATCATTAATAACAAATTCATAACTGACGAAAGCGATATCCTTTGCTGAAAGCTGAAACACATTAAATTTTTAAAATATCATAAGTTAAACATTTATAATTTTTTATAAGTTTTTGAAATTTTAAAAATATTTTAACCCTTAGAATACTATATTATACTTTTTGGCAATAATAATAACGATGTGAACCCCACATTAAAAAATTGTAGAATTGAAAAAAATATGTTTATTATAAGATAATATGTTTAATTGTATTTAATATTATCTATGTACATTGAAATGAATTTTCCCCGATCTTCAATTTTTTCAAAATGGTCGCGGTTTTGGAGAAAATTGCAAATCACAAAATGCCCGGCTAACTATTTAAATTTTTAATTTCTTAATTTTCTTTTCAATCCTAATTTTTAAAAATGGATATCTTCACTTGCATGCCGGTCAGCTGACCGATAGCCACTTTATCGTTGCAAATGCGTTCTCATTCAAATTCAAAAGATCCAATTTATTTAAACAAACCAAAATCAAACACGAAATCACAAAAATCACTTTTATTTTTATATTGAATTAAAGCACAAAATTCAACTCAAAATCACAAAAAAAAAACTTTGTCCCCAATTGCGGACATTTAAAAACTGCTCGACCGTTCGGTCGCTTCGTTCCCAACTGCCCTTTATCTCTCCCTCCAATATTTCCACTTAAAATTTCAAAATTTGAAAACCAACAAAAAAAAACATATTTGTAAAAATTACACAACAGTATATTATGTGACCTTGGTCTACAAAAAGGGGGCTTAGATATAAAAAACAATTTTTTTTGCCATTCAATTGAAAGAGCGTTTCTAACTAAATCTGAATCGTCAAAAAATTAAAGTTTTTTTTTGACACCTAAGCCCCCTTTCCGTAGACCAAGTTACACTCCAATGGGGTGAATGGGGACACTGCTAGAAATTAAGCAGTTTGCAGTTTTTAATGTTTTTACGGCTGTGTCCCCCCATGCAATCAGCTGGATGGCGAATGGCACTGTCTGGGTTTGAAAAAAAAATGTAGGCTCTAACCTTGAAAAAACAATTTTTATTGAACAAAAACACATAAATGAAGTAGAAAAAGAGCAACATTTAATTTAAAGCACTGGTAAATCAATTAAAAAACATCCGTAGGTGCAAAACTCAAAAACAGAAAATATCGTAAACTGTCCCTATTTGAAGGTATGTTATTTGGTGCTTTTCTGTTTAGATTTTACTTAATTCTGAGACCTGTCCTGGGTATAGGTGAAAAACATCCCTGCTGAAACAACCCTTTTAACTCTTGTAACCTCAAATACGGGTCAAAATTGACCCCGGTTTTAATTTTTTGCTCTTTTTTCTGATCAGATCTTCTTACTTGGTTGTTCTTCTAGAATATGCGATTTCTTTGCTATCTGTCAGAGAATGTCGTATACAGAAATTCTAAAAAACATATTAAAATTTTATTTTAATTATTTTACGCGAAGAGTCAATATCAACCCATTTTGGTACTTCACGTAATTGATTTTAAGTAATGCCGTTTGTGCATGTCGCTACATGCTTACATTTTATTAGAAAGTTTCGACTGTAGATTTTTGGTACCCCTCAGTCTCTCAATTATTTGATTTTAAAAAATTAGTAATTATATTTTAAATTTATATTCACCAAAACACTTCTTTCTTTTAGAAAGTAGAAAATTATTATAAATAAAAATTTTTTTTAAAGAGACAGTAATTTACCACTTTTGACAGGTTAGGATTAAATTTATTTAAAAAAAATATGTAACAAGTGAAAAAACGAATTGTCTTCATTTTAATATGAAAAATGATAAAATATACTACCCTATTTCACGACTACTTTCGATGTCAGTTACATATAACTGAAAAAAACGAAAAAATGAAAGAAAGTAATAACAATTACATTCAAATTGTTAAAAAAGTAAAAGTTGGTCAAGAAAACATTAAAAAAACTGAAATTTCATGATTTATGATGAAAACCCAAATAACTAAAATTTAAAAAAATAAAAATATTTTTTGTTATTTCTCGATACCCAGCTTCTGGCTGAATCTTTCAAGAAATTACTTGTTTGAGAATGGCAACTTTTAAGCCTTTGAAGCTTTTCTCATTTCGTAAAAGACTTGAGCTCGTAAGTAAATGCCAGATGTGTTTACAATCTACTTGAATAAGCACGAACAAAACTTTGAAGTGTTACCGATTATTTAAAAAAAATTAATAAAATATATTAAAGAACAAATGTCAATTTTACAGAGATATCACTTTAATTTCCAGACCCGGTAGTATGTTTTAAATAGCATAAATGCCCCCATTCCTGTCTGTACTAACAGCAATGTAATTTTATTATATCAAAAATCTTAGTAATTGCACCCTTTTCTTTAAAATATATTATGATTTTATTATTTATAAACTACTGGTACAGTTCCAGATACCCACTTATATGTATTATGTAAATTTACACAGTATATAATATACATCATACTATTCAGTATAATATATCTGAGCACACAGTAGGTAATAACTTTTAAAAATGTTTTATATTTTGCATTTTCGTGAAAAATATAAAATGCAAGTGTTTGAACTTAACTTTTATGCTAGGTAACATACTGTGGCCGTTTTACAACAAATTTATAGCAAAAAATTTATAAATCACAAGTTTGCAAATTGCACGTCAAGCGATAGGATCTCGCGTGCAAACACCCTCTTTTATTTTCAGTCCTGAATATTGTTTATATCTAAATGTCACGAAACTCAACTAACCAAAAATTGATAGTACAAGGAATGCATATAAATCTGAATTTTTAGAATTTTTGTTAAATTTATTCTGAGGAAGATATAACTTATTGTGTTCATTATATTTTAAAAATATAACAGACTACTTTATGCTAAGTTTGTGGGTATCTAACAAGAGAACTCTTATAATAGAACTTAACGCAAATCAAATTATAGGTATAGCTCGTTTAATTAAATTGCTTTAAATGTAAAATCCGCAATAATTAAACATTCATTCGAGACTCAACTTCAGGTATCTAGAGAACCGAAACTCGACGTTTAATCTACTCTCTGTAGGGTTTCACTAAGGTTTGCTATGTTCTCAACAGTCTTTTATAAAATTAAATTTAAATGTAGTGCGAGATTAATTTATCATTCTTCCATCAAAATAATGGCGTTGTAAATATTTTCAGAGATGTGGCTTTAAAATTTGCACAGCCTAAGCAGGAAACTGGTCTGTAAATAATAATTAAATGGTCACTGGAGGTTTAAAAATTTAGGCATAATTAGGAAAAGATATAGAAATAATTTTCATAAGTCAAGATCTCGACATGGACAAATGCAGGTCTCGAGAGTCCGAATATGGATATTGGGAATATTGCTTTTCGTATATTTAGCTGGCGTTCTACTCCTCTCAGCTGTTACGTTTCACGAACCAAGAAATAGTAATCGTAGTTCCAAGGTACGTTTCCAAAATTTAATATAAAATTGACGTTCAATACTTTTTTGATTTAGGTCCTAAGCGAGGAGAAACCGAAGATATCCAAAAGTAATAAAAATCTTGAATATGATATATCGGGAATTAGACCTTCACGAAAGTTTAGAATACAATGGTGTAAAGAATTGCAATTCCATAACCCTCCAAAACTGCCTGTAGCGTTAGCTTCGTTTCCAGGAAGTGGAAATACATGGCTACGTTATTTACTGCAACAACTTACGGGTAAGGTTAATTAAATTTACCTGCATTGTTGATATATTGCATCTATAAATTAATGTAAACGATAAAACGATGTGCTCGACGTAAATCAGTGTTATTTTCAAATAACACTGATGTCTCACAGAAATGAGACATTACTTTTAAAAAATCAGAATAAAAAATATGGTCTTGTCTTGATAAAAGCATAGAATGATTTAGGTGCTTTCGGAAAACTCATTGCACGATTTAAGTGTTTCACCTCCGGTGATGGCGAAACTCACTTCAGAGTAAAAGAATTATTGCATTCATTTTATTTTTTGTCTATCGTTGAGATGGGTTTAAATAACAATATTTAAAAAATACATTTGCTAATCTAAATTACAATTTCCACTTTTTCGAATTATAACTGGAAGTCACCAAGAACTGTTTGCATTCAAGGTAGAATGAAAATTTATTTATAATCTATCTTATAATAAATTGCCACCAACTTCTCTAATAAATTAGTTTTATTTTAAATACGTGTGCGTATTTCAGCCATCCCTTACAAGATTATATTATACTTTTAATTTTATTATTTTATAATTAATTATTATTAATTATACAAAAAATAATTCAGTTACTAATATTGGGGATATTCTACTCCTCTCTGAAAAAATACTGGAAAAAATACAATTTTTATTCCATATTTCACAACACAGTGTACACTGTACATACATACATATATTACAGATTTAAATTTATGCATTAGTCATTAGCGTTACGAAATAAAATTTCTTTGTAAAAAATATGCCCGTTTGAAGCTTTAAATCCGCTTTGAAAATCTCTTAAGATATTTGAATATTGCTTGAGGCTTTTTCTCGACACTATCACAGCTCATTGATGGTAATTGTTTAAATTTTGAAATAGCATGGTAATTTAACATCTCGACAGGCATCATTGAAAATGAAGTTGAAGAATAGAGCGCGTTTTCACATAAATCCGATTTTATAATTTCCATTCCATTTCCAATCATAATTTCCTAGGAAAGACGATTATATCACTGACAAAAACGTTATCCAATAAATTATCTTTATCGATTTCTTCAACAAGTTATGCTAACCCATCAAATTATTTAGAATAATCTTCTCTAGAGAAAGTAGAAACACTGGGGGATTATATTAGATGACTTTTTAAAACCAATTTGAAAATTTGTTATTTATTGCACAATTTTTCTAAAATATTCCTTTTACTCTGGAGACCAAACAGAAGATTGATAAATAAATAACATTTTTTGAAAGAAAATCCTAATTTATTCTGAATTCTATATTTTAGGAATATACACTGGTTCGGTGTACAAAGATTACGGTCTATTAAAAAGTGGCTTTCCTGCTGAAAGTATATCAAATGGGTCTGTATTGGCCGTTAAAACACACGAATGGGGTATACAGGCTAGAAAATTATTTGCAAAAGCCATTTTACTGGTCCGTTCTCCATCGCAAGCAATTCAAGCTGAATTTAATAGACAAAGCGGTGGGCATATTGGATTCGCATCGCCAGATCGTTACAAGAGGACAAGAGGAAAATGTATGTGCATTGTAAAAAATTTCACGTTCAAAATTAATTTCAAATTGAAATTGCGATGAGTGGCTACTTAATTATTGAATTTAAATTAAAAATCAATACCGGTTTTAATTGCCAACATTCTATTACACATCCGAAGTGCAATTTGGAGTTTTAATGTTCCCAGTTTTGTAACATCAATTAATTATTCCTGTCCAATCGAAATACACTGCTTAGCCGTACTGTAAACCGCAGATTTACCGAACGGTTACGTAAGTTTGCCATCTCAGAAATTATATGTCACGAATACCAAGTCATCGCATTATTTTAATATCTTAATCAAACAATTAAGTTACATTTACCTAAAAGCTTTCAGTAGTTATATTAAGTCTCTGCAGTAAATTCAATTTTGTTAGACATTTAAAGCTCCTATATGGCCTTATTACAGTAACCTAATTATTTTCAAAATGGTATAATTCGTTCTCATAAAAGAAAATTTCATTTTTGAGATGTAATATAATAAGATCTCGAAATAAAAATTTCATATTGATAAAAATTGATGTTTCTGGTCTTTAAGCTCATATTGCTGCAGAATGTGTTAGTGCTTTTCAATATTTCAATATACTTGGCTCGCAGTATGGAATCGATACGAACCATGAAGCAAAAACTCGAAGCCACATTGTGCTCCATAGTTCTTTAGATTTTTTGCTCTTTTTCCGACATTTTCAGTTAAATATTTCTATTTGTTTTCAGATTGGCAGAAATTTGTGACCGATAAATTGGCAGGTTGGAAACAAATGAATTTAGATTGGCTGTACAATTTTACAGGGCCTACACACGTTGTCTTTTACGAACAATTAGTGGATAATGTGCAACATACGTTAACAACTTTGTTAGATTTTTTGGAAATTCCCATATCCAAGAGTTTATTGGAGTGTACGTTGGAACGACAGGAGGGGATATACAGGAGAAAAAAGAGGCACTTAAATTTTGATCCATTTACTAATGCCATGAAGAAGCGTTTGCAAACAGAACAACAGAAGGTTTATCAAGCAATTTATAACATCGCGTCACCAGCTAGGAAAAAAAGATGATGTATTTATTTTTGATATGTTAAATTTTAGGTTTATATGTTGTGTAACAACGACTGTAAAAATTTAGATAATATGGACCAACACACCTGATATGTCTGTTGTAATTCAAATGATTAATTTTTAATTCGGCGCAAGTTAAGGTCTAATCACATGATTTATTAATGACTATAAGGCTCAAAAGAGGTGCTAAGAGAATTTCTACATTGTTTTATACGTAAACATTAATGATTTCAATGTGTTTGTGAAATTATATAGATTTAGGATATTTGGGCAGTATTATAATATGTAGGAAATTGATGTTGAATTATTAAACATTATCTACTTAATAAAATGAAGCTCATGGCATATGTATTTCTTTAAACGTATTGAACACAAATACCATAGTCAATATCTACACGAATAAATGCGCTTTTTATTAATAAGTAATATTATTTATTAACATAGCGATTACTATCTCTGCTTCAACAGAATACAACATATTATACCAATCAATCTTTACAAATAAAAAACAAAACAGTTTCTTAGTTTTTTTTATTAATTTAAAATGTATTATATTAAATACAAAATTTGACTTTTGTTTAATATTTTTGGGAACATAAGTAGGACCAGCGATTTTTGTGAGAGGGCATACATTTTTTAATTGAAGAAAATTTTACTTCTTTGAAGGATTTATTTAATTATAAAATTTTGATGGTTTTTTTTTTGAATATTTATAAATTTCAATATTTAGGGAAAATAAGTGTAATAAAATTGTAATCTATGAAACACCAATTACAATACAATAAATCAGCAACATGTAAACGAATGAGATAGTATTTTGTTTCAATTAAAAATATCTTCTTAAATAATTACTTAAGAAGTGGTATTATTCGAACGAGAAGTAAGTAATTAAAAGGGTAGCGTTTCTTTACTATATTTCATTCTTTCAATCCTCGTTGAGTTGAAAAGAGTTTTTTTGCAGACGGAAATTCCAAATACATTCCTTCGCCTCAACTTATCTATGTCATATGAGATTGATTTTTAATTAATAATGTATTTAATATTTTTAAATGTTATTGTTTTCGGCAATGCAATTTGCTTGTGCTTCTATAAAATTTGTATTTAATTAATTTAGTAATTTAAATACAAAATACATTTTTTCTTGTTTCTCCTTGAAAAAAAAATTTTAAACGCCAGTATTCTGCTTGAATCTTTGTTTGTTCAAAACTCTCCATAAAAATATATTTATTATTATATGCAGATAGATTTCCAAATAATGCAGTCAATATGAAGTTGACGTTAAATTATAATTACCAAATAAAATTTAATTTAATTGTCGGAAAATGTTCAAGCTTCCTGCATTTCATATAAAATCCTTACATTGAATGTCCTACCTGACAAAGTTGAACTGTACAATAATTAAAGAAAATCATTCAATTTATTTACTAAATTCTCTCCAAACACCTGAGCACATCGGCTAAGATTTAGAGTAGTTAAACTTTTCATGCTGAAGTCTACATTATATACTCACATTTCAAAGTAAAATAAAATTTCTTTACTTTTCTCAAATTAATCGTTCAGCAATTTATTGATTTTGTTCCCTAATCAGTTTATTACAATTTTGATTTCCTTTTACGTGAACCAACTTGACAGTTTACAAACACGCGTTTCCTTTAGGAAAACATTCTTTTACAATTTAAATGCAATAATTTGTGATTGTAAAAATTTCAAGTTTTGCATTTTGTTTTATATACAGTAATGTACAGAGTGTCACATCTTGTATATTGCAGTGAATTAAACTCCTTCCACCCATTGAATTCTTTTAAAATTTATTTTATTTTCCCTTTTCAAGTTCAATCAAACAACATAATCCCATCTCACTTTCAATTACAACTGTATTTATTTTTTAAATTAATTGATAGATTAATAATTAATTTCAATTAATAAAAAAGGGAAAAAGAACTTTTTCCTCCGCTAGTTGCGCTAAGTCAATCAACTCGTGGGAAATACAAAATAATACAAATTTAACAAAAATAAAAAAATTTGGTTTTGGTTTGAATTATATTGTACTTATTGTACATAAAAATCTGATCAGTAAAAATCTAGCGTTTTGAAGGTCTAAGCAAAATATTTTTTAAAGGGCCCCTTCCATAAGTTAACCATTAGCTCAATTTTTATTTCAGCTTTATACTATTTTTACTTAAGGACCCCCGTGCTGAGTATAAATATGAGTCACGATCAAAGTCGTTACGTCACTGGATTTATCGATAAATTCCAGGTTATTCGTGTAGATTAAATTTCACATTTTCAATACTACGTTATGTTTCAAAACTAGCAACTTACGAAGAAGTCAAAGACCTCCAAAAAAATCGATATGGAGGATAAGCTAATATTGAAAGACCTGCCCTGCAGCAGAAGAGACAGCGAAGGAAAGGTATCCCAAGAAAAAATCCATCTGGGACACAAACAAGTACAAAAGATAGTGAGCCCCATTGCGACAAAGCTGGAAAATCACACGACAGCCCACATCATACGCGGGTAGAAAATCACACGGGCACAACCAGGAAGAACCTGAACAACTGCGCAGAAGCACCGACACTCCTCTGGCAAACGGTTCTGCAAAGAAGAATTTATATTATTATCATCAGCGAGCCGCACCGTGAGGGTAATAACAACTGGCATCAAAATCACGCTTAGTCGAAGAAGTAGAAAGAGGCCAGGGCTTCGTAGGCGGGGTGACCTATTGCAACGTATACTTTTCGCCCAAGCAAGATACACAAAGCTACGAATCGCTGCAGGACCAACTATTTAGATAGAAGCTTTACCCAACACAAGACGACCATACTGGCTGGCGACTTTAACGCCAAATCTCTGGAATGGGGATCCGAGGAGACCAATACCACAGGCAGAGCACTATCGGAAGAGGTGGCATCGGCGGAGTTCGACGTATGGAATACCGGTAACACCCCAACGTTTACCAGAAAACCCACATTTGCAACTCAGAACCTATCAAGATGCTTGGTGAGTTGGCAGGTGTTGAAAGATGAAAGCTGTAGCGATCACAAATACGTTGAGTTCGAGTTCGGAGGCAAGACCTTCACCCACAAACTACCAACGGGATAGGCAGTCCGACGACTGGACACTGGTCAAATTAAAATATCTATCCAAGACTCAAAATGGGAAAATACCCCCCGAACACCAGAAATTCAGTTCGAGAACTCTGTGACAAGAGCATGTCGAAGAGAAACTTTTCTAGTAAGACCAAGGTACATTGGTGCTACCAGGAAATCGCGGATCTGCGCAGTAAATGCACATCGACTAAAAATCAACCTTGAAGACAACCTTGAAGAAGATGTGGCCTACACCGATGCAAAAGAAGAGTTGAGAGTGTCCATACGCAAAAGTCAGAAACAGAACTGGTTCACCGTTCTGAGAGAGGTGGACACGGACGTCTGGGGACTCGGGTACAAGATCGTAACCCGGAAAATCATAAGAAACAAGATACCCAGCCTGACAACAAGTACAATAAGTCTAATAGTCAACACCTTGTTGTTGGTCTTTATGACAAGGAATACACTGTAAACGTCCCTTTAAACGAAGAACTAATCAAAGTGGCGAAAAAACTGTCTGCAGGCAAGGAACCTGGACCTGACCTGATACCATCAGAGATCATCAAATTGGTCATCTCCGAGAGTCCTATACCCATACTCGAAACATTAAATGAATACTTAAGAAATAGCAACTTCCCAAAAGAATGGAAAAAAGCCAACTTGGTGCTGCTTCGGAAGGGGGGCAAACCCCTCGACAACCCAAGCTCTCACAGGCCGATGTCTTATAGATGGAATGGGCAAGTTACTTATATGAAAAAGTGATACTGTCCAGACTTCAAGAACATCTTGAAAAGGAAGGGGACTCTCCGACAGGCAATATGGTTTCCGGAAGGGGAGGTCAACCATAGACGCCCTAAAAGCCATACAAAACACAGTCATCCAGGCCAGGAGCGGAACACACCGAACCAAAAAATACTGCGTGCTTATCACACTCGAGACTCTACATTAAGAATGCTTTCAACTCGGCGAAATGGTCGCACATCGTCGACAAGCTCTCGAGAAGAAACACATCTCCGCACCATGACCGCAGGGGTTCTCCGACTGGATCTCCCCAATGGTGCAGAGCTCTATAAGTTCGCCGATAAATTGTCATTAGTGGTGGCACCAAGGATAGTCTATCACTGACGAGTAGATCGACAGCAATATCGGGTTGGTGCCCGAAAAAATTGAGACGGTGCTGTTGAATGTGAAAGCCTCGCTATCTCGTTGAGGGGCTGCCCGATTGTGCCGGGGAAAACCGCCAAGGTTCTGGGGGTCATCTTGAACCACCGGATGTGCTTCTCCCAACATGTCGAAGAAACGACCAAAAAAGCAGCAAAACTGGAAGCTGCACTCCAAACTTTACGGAGGGCCGATGGAGGTGGCTTCCAATCGCTGACATTTCGAACGAGTACAAAGGCAGATGTGCCTTAGAGTAACGTCTGGATACCGCACAATCTCCAATGAATCGGTGGCGGTATTGGCACCGATGGACCCGGTAGATCTCATGGCACAAGAAAGGGTTAAAAGCTATACCGAAAAGGCTAGAACTCCGGCACAAAAACATGAAATAAGAACAACAACCGTCGCCAAGTGACAGGATCGACGAATGGAACAAAGGGGGCCTGGAGTCGCACAGTAATACCAACGCTACTCCCGTGGATTGACAGGCCACATGGTGAGTTAAACCACGAGATGATCCAGGCATTGACGGGCCACGGATGTTTCAACCAGTACCTGTACAGGTTCAAAAGGACCGACTCTCTAGCATGCACATACTGTGAAGAGGAGATGGACGATGTGCAACACACTATCTTCATGTGCCCGAGATGGAGCGAAATAAGAACTTCAAAAAACATACAAGACCTCGGCCCTGAAAATTTGGTCAGAGAAATGTTGTCAAGTGAAGACAGATGGAATGCCGTCAAAAGTGAGATCACCATTACAATGCTAAAGATGAAACCTGAAGAAGAGCTAACGCGACGAAACTTATAGGTAACAGAGAAAAGACCGGAAAGAGAAAAGACAATTTAGAGCATCTTTCCCAAAAACATTGTCTTGATTGTTTCATTGTTTTATTATTGTTTTTTGTTTTCACATTTTTTCCCTTTTTAATGTGCAATAATTATTGTGTGATTTTTTATTTTTTTTAAATGTATTTTTGTAATTTTTGTTTATATTTTTTTCTCTAGTAAAATAATAATAAGTGTACTATCTTATTATATTGCGATGTCCAAATTTGTAAAATGGTTTAAATTCAAGAAAACCTAATTATTTACCTTATTTTCGGAACATCCATCCCCTTTCGTTTTTAGCATGAAACTCTTTAACTTAATTACTTGTGATGTAGAATAATTAAAAGCAATAATTTGTCAATTTTAAAAATTTATAATTTTATCGAAAAGTTAAGTAAAATTTTATCTTACAAATACACAGCTAAATAAATTTTATGTAGCATTTAAATTTCAAATTTTGATGTTTTTGATCATCATCCGTTTACATCGGTTTACCAATAAATCAATTCCGTCTTATTGCAATTTTGGTCTTATTTAAATTTTAGTAATTCTTTCAACCACCTAGACAAAGTTGCAATTTTGATGGCAATTAATACAAATTTTATAAATCAATTTTATCGTGGTTTCAAATTTTACGAAAAATTAATCGTCTGTGCACTTAAATTGTTCTCACCCATAATTAGACGTTTTCATTTGTTTGTTGTTGTTTCCATTTACCATTTCACCTTTTGTGAGAATCTGGCGTTCATCGTTGCCTTACTCGTTCTTGCTATTGCTGACGATTATCTTTGGTCGTAAATAATTGTGGTTTTTCTTTTTTATTTGTCAATTACAATTAAAATTCTAATTATATAAACTTTTGACTCTGGGCTTTTAAATTTTCGAACTTGACGAGTTGACGGTTTTACTCAGAATGAATTATTTCACCAATTTTTCTCTCGCCTTGATTTTTGTAATTTTGAAAACTTTCATTCTCCCACTTATTTTGGTGGGAATGCAAATTCGTCGCACTACGCATTGGTTGATTTTATTACACTTTTATTTTTAAACACAAATTAATAATTGATTGAATTCTTATCGACTTCATTGGTGATTATTGGCATTTGTCTTTTCATTCAAAGATCTTGGACCAAAAATTTCTTTTATACTCATAATAACTGAAAACTGAACTCAAAATTTCCTTAGCTGTGCTTTTCAACTTTGAACAATCATTTAATCTAAAAAAAATGAAACCGAAAATGCTTATGCAAAATGAAACATTGACAATATATGTATAAAAATCGTTTGTACGTTTGTTAAGCTTAGGTAAACTCGGAAACCGCAAGAGATCCAGATTGGTCGCGTCGGGGTCGACTTTTAACGCGAACAGGTTAAAACAATTGGTTATCGACAGGTTATCGATAGATGGCGTGATGTAACTAACCGAACAATCAAATTTATTCAAATTTGGACAGGACAACGTCTGCCGGGTCAGCTAGTATTTATATAAATAAACTTGATATTATTATTATTATTATTACACGTCACATTGTGCTAAATCTAAGAACTCTTTCATTGTATTTGTGTTTCGAGTCAAATATGAAGCACAAGTAATATGTATTTTAGGTGCTTTATATTAAACTTTTTAAATTTAGAAAAACAAGAAATAATTAGGTAATTGTAGTTCAAATGAACTATTGCAAATTACCTAATATAAATCAACACAACTTATCGACTATTAATTTTTTAAAATATTTATTAAATATGCTAATTATACAAAATCTAAATAAACGTAGATATAAATAAAATTTTAACAAATACTCGATTACAATTTGGATTAGTTCAAATTAATTTTGATAGCGAATTTGAACTTGATGTAGTTTGACAGTTTGTGGAGGTAATTTTAATTTAAATACTGAATTGGGACGTAATAATAAAATGTTCAATATGAATTTGTATGATTATAATTTTCGTGTAAGAAATAAATGATTTCATGCCGTTTGTATTAAAAAAAAATTTGTAATAAAACTTAAGGTCACCTTTGAAATTTTTGTATGTAAATAGTTGCCAACCATTGGTCGCGACCGCATGTAATTTGCGATTTATTTTGGCAATCGAATCGCAGTAGTAGTCCATTATTTGAATTGTTTATGATTTGTTTATTTTAAAAAAATCGCAAAAAGAGGTGAGTCAAATTTCCTTCAATTTCTTTAATGCTTAATTTGGTAATCAATGTAAAACTTTTAAATTCATAACCGCTTAAATTTCTAACCTCACAAGTTGTTGGTTTTACGCTTTGTTTATTAAATAGGACATTAACCAATTTTTATCTTTTGTATGTTTTCTTCCAAATCATTTAATTGGTGAAATTTTGTTGTCCTTTTCTGATTTTCTTCAATCATTTGCTTATTATGTGGGTCTACTTTCACCACTTCGCTAATTTTTAATGCGGTTTTAGAATGAACAGAAGTCAGGGCTTTAACATGAACGTAGTAAGTTGGTTTTTTAATCGGGTTTAATGTCACAACAACGCTTATTTGTGTTTAGACACCACAACGGTCCAACATGCAAGGTATTAATGAAACCTTTAATATCAACGGCCAGTTGAGAAAAGCAAACGAACAAGATGGAGCTGGCGATTGCAGCGAAAATCAGTTGGACAAAACTAAACTTATAATCAACTACATACCTCAGTTTGCAACCGAAGAAGATTTAGCTCATATTTTCGGTGAAGCAGGCCAAATCGAAAATATCAGGATTATGAGAGATTTTCGAACCGGTTACAGTTATGGTTTTGGATTTGTAAAGTATACGAAACCGGAATTTGCAGCTAAGGCAATTGAAACTTTAAATGGTTTAAACTTTAGGTAAGTTATCGTTAGAATCACACAAATTAAGAATAGGCCAGTCAAATTAGACTAAGTTTATCGCTGACAGAAAACTAGTTGCTTTAATATAAGATTATGGTATGTGCTGTCGTTGTTAATGATAGCTTTGAAAATCTTATTAATAGTTTTAATTGTTACCTTAAAGTTGCTTTTCAAATTTTATGATGAAACTTGAAAGTATGTAAAAACATATGTATAATATGTCGCTCGACTTACAGCTGGTGATATATTTACCTCTTGCGATTAATAAGCTATACATTTTACATCCTTGTTATATAATCTTAAATCTAATATTAATCACTAACATTTTTATTTCTCAATATTGTGTCCAACAATGGCTTTTGAAAAGTTTGTAGTTGCAACGTATAAACTAAATTTTATCTGATATTTAAAAATTATGCAATATTATATTTTATTTATTTATTGTAACTTTGTAGTTTTGAAAATTAATTGAAAACAAAATCGTTTTGTTTAAACCCTTTAAAAAATAGTAGTAAGAATTTTTGAATTTTAGGAAATTTAAAAACTTTTGGTACCTTATTTTTTAGTTGACGTTAAAACTAAAGTAGCGAATATTATGATTGAGGTGCAAGGGTCCTCCTAATCTATTAAGTTGATAAATTTCGAAAGAAACAACATTTCAAAATGACACCGACAGTCAGGACCATCTTTAGATTCAGTGACGAATGAAAAAATCCTTACCAATGCCATATTTCCATCTTATTCACGGTTTATCCATGAAATTGATCTTATTAGATTCGTACTGGTAAATGAAAACTATTGTAGTTTTAAGGCTAATAAAGTTTTAAGAGTTTTTAAATTTCCTAAAATTTAAAAATTATTCTTACTGCTATTTGTTGTAAGTCAGCTATCCTAATATAGAGGACGTTAATAGCAGTTGGCAGTTAGATTCTCGCTGAAAGTTTCGTAATGGTGACTATCATTTATACAAAAATGATCCAATCAACCTCGAAGCATAATTTCATTGACTTTTGGGACAAATTTGCTATAAACATTGTCGATCGTTTTTAGAGATACATAGAAGTTGGAAAAATTTGTAGCAAGGTAAACGGGTAACTTGCGGTTGTGGCCGCTGGGCAGTTACACGAGTATGAGAGATACGTGAGATATCGGATAAGTGGAAATATCATTGTCCATGACGAGATGGGTTTACGGCGAGTTGTTCCATTAATTCATAACATAATACAAATGTAGCCAAGTTGTAGCGCTGATAATGTATATTTTGATAATTATTTAAAATATTTCACAAACCAAACGCCAAAACAAAAATTTCACAGTGGACCTTTTCAATGTAATTTAAAATCAACTTTGTGTTTTTAACTGGAATCTTGGATTTGTGTAGCAGTTTCAGATTCTACATGAAGAAGAAACAACTTTCGTCGTAAATGTTTCTTATCTGACCTAGACTAAGATGCGTTGAAACAAAATAAAAATATTTTAATAAACGGATCTTACTTGAAAAGTCTAGAGCAAATTAAAAAAAATTGAACTGCTATTTACAAAACCAAAGTTGATATTGAAATGATTCTAAAATGGTCCACTAATTATTGTAAAACAAACTACACCATATTCTGTTCCTTTTGCCATACACAACTTTTAGTCTAAAACACAGTTTTATTTTGCCGCTTTGTTTTTTCAGTTTTTAAATAAATATCCAGTATAAATTATAGTTAGTAATCAATCAGAACACCGTTTTTTAAATTGACGTCCAGAGACCTGCCGAAAAGCCCAGTTCGATCCCGGGCAAAGTAAGACATTCTAACCGTCTTCCCTCAGAAGGCAATAGCAACCACCAAAGTACGTTGCTAAGAAAAGTCGCTTCTCAATCATTGAGAAGTTGATCGCTAACCTCCGATAGAAGATGGCACCTTAAGAAAAAGAAGATATCTGTATAAATGAGAGAACTAACAATATAAATTCCAATACGCTAGCTAAAACAAGAGGGGGTAATGAGGACTGGAGCTCCTCCGAAGCATTTGAAAAGCTGTGTGGAATAATAATATGAGAGCAGTCTGAAAAGTTCTCAGCCTAGTTCTCTAAATTGATTGAAATTTTTTTTTTACGTGAAATATGATACATTTATTCCAATAATTCAATGCCATTATTAGTAAGATTTCAGATGGTCTGCAAAATTTGATGTAAAACGCTGTTCAGCCAAAATTTTTGCAGGTTTAGAAACAGATAATAGTCAGAAGGAACCAAATGTGGTGTATATGCTGGATGTTTAAGCAATTCGTACTTTAATTTATTGAATTTTACCATCGTCAAAAAACTTGTGTGAAAACATGCATTGTCTTGATGAAAAATGATTTTTTTCTTTAAAGCAGGTCTTTTTGCATCCAACTGATCTAAAAGGTTACAATAATATTCAGAGTTAATTGTTTTACCTTTCTGAAGGTAAACAAAACTTCTATGTAATCCCAAAAAACTGTTGCGATAACTTTTCCTCCTGCTGATGAAATCGTCTTTGCCTTCTTTGGTGCACTTCCATCGGCTTCGGTTCATTGTTTCGACTGTTCTTTTTGCTCTGGTGGATTCAAGTTTCATCAACAGTTATGAAAGGACACTTGAAATCAATTTTATTTTGCTTAGAACGATCCAAACTTGCTTAAGCAATAGCAGTTGTAGCAGTTTTTGGACAACCTTTGAGTGGATCATCTTCGAAACTTGTACGATCAAATTTAAAAAGAGGTGCCCATTTTTTTTTACAATGGGAAGTAACCCAGATTTCTCTTGGAGTTAAACCATCCAAAACGAAGAATTTAACAACTGCATCATATTCCATTTTTCCTATTTAGAAAAATCAATGACACTTCAATATTAAACTGTTCCTACTTGAAGAAGTTGATAGATCCAGGGTTACCGACTCCTAAATATCTTTCCCCTCAAACACATCTTGATATATGACCCCCCCCCCTAAATAACTACATATTTAACTTTGAAATTTTTTAAATTTCTACTAATTTATATTAGATTTAAATAAGAACGCCGCTATCTACCTAATCTAACAGACATTGTGCAATCAATTGTTACATGCTTAGTACTTTAAGGGTTCAGGTGTCAACACCTGCAAATGAAGTTACTAATAATGGCGGGTTTTGTAATTCATCTAATGTCTTCATTTGTCTAATGTTAACCCTAAAAATATTAGAGGCCTAAAAAATCCCGTTCTACATTTTTCTCCCTAAATTTAAGGGGAAACCCCTAAGTAGGGAACCCTGGCTAAATCAAAATAAAAGTATCTAAGGGCCAGTTGTATAACAGAAATCAACCTCGGATCAGAGTTAATCCAGGGTTTTGAGCACTGCCATTGAATAAACAGTGAATTAAACCTGGTTTAACTCTTACAAACCAGGTTTAACTATTACCCTAGCTTTATGCAACTGACCCTGAAGGATAGAACTTTTCAATTCAGTTATGGTTTCAAACGCCATCTATGTGCCAGGCCGAGAAATTTTCAGACTGCCTTTGTATGTTAATTAGGGTGAAAATCAGAAATCTTAAAAACGCCCTTTTCTCAGAGATTAAAACTATTTTTTTAAAGTAAATTTAAGAAATTTATAAAGATTTTAATGATTTTCTAAGAATTCTATTGATTTCCTAGAAATTCCAATGATTTCTAAGAATTACTGTAATTTTCAACCTATTGCAGAGATTTCCAAAATATTTCAGCAGTTTTCAAGGAATTCTAGAGAATTTTAATTTAAAAATTTCAAACATTTCCAAGAAAATTTTAACCACGTGTGCACAACTTTTTTGAGACATTTACTCCTAGGTTGGAGTAGTCTTCCATAGTATCTTTACATTTTATTTTCAGTCTTCTATTTGCATTTGCTTCCATTGCCATTCCTCTTCAAAGTCTCCCATATGTAACCTCTTCTCTTCAGTTTGTAACCCCAATATGTAGCTCTTAAATCTCTTCAACTTGATACCATCTATAATTCTCGGAATTTGTTAATCGCTACACTGTGAATTTAAGAATTGGTTTTTATTTACATAAGAGTTGCCAATTGCCATTAACAATAAGTCATAGAATTCGTATTTGCACCTTGAGAAAATTTGCCGATGACTGGGAACAGCTATACTCTTTGGGGTCGTCCTTTAATCACCTGAGGCGCAAACAGGGGGGGAGGGGTTAAATTAAAATCACGATTGATCACGTTGGGGGGGGGGATGTTCTGACGATCACGTGTATATTTTCCTGCGACCGCATGAAATCCCAATCTAGCGAATTTTTATCTAAAAAGCAACCAAGCAACAATATTTTTTAGTTATCAGTGGGATTTTTATCAGTTTTATTATATTGTTTCAGAATCAGATTTTTCATTAAAACATTCTGAAAATACCTTTCAAATAGTTTTCAATAAAGAATACACGTGATATTAGGGGTCGGAGGGGGGGTTAGCCTAAAACCTCACGACATATTACCAGGGGGGATGGGGGTAAAAAAAGAGCATAAAAAACATCACGTGATTAAAGGACGACCCCTTTATCATCATCCAGTGCAATTACTTGGCTAGATGGTTTTTGATTTATCGATCTAAATTGTGATTCTGTGGTATTGTGGTATCTTACAGCTTTTTGAAATTTGAGATGATATTTGAAGCATTTATATTATTTGATATGATGATATTTACATGATTTCTTGCCAAAAAGTGATTATTTTTATTACCGTATCTGCATTTTAATAGTATATTACTGGCCGAGCCTCGAAAATGATCCGTTATTGGGCGCGCAGCTATATTGAAAAGCGAGCGTAAGCGAGCTTTTTAAAGCTGTAAGCCCAATAACGGATAATGTTTCGAGTAGAGGTGAGTATATTTTTTTATCGGGAAACAAAAAAATTAAATGTTATGCTAAAATTATTAGCATTATGAAAAAAATATTTTTGAATTAGCTATAACTCAAGAACGGCGCTAGATATCGCAAAACTGAGCAAAAATATCTCCCCCCTCCGGCCTGTAAGCACCCCTGGTGAATTATCGGTAGGAAGGCATATGCAAAAATTTAGATCGATCGCGCGCAAAAAATCTTATTCAAGTTCAATTTGTAACCAGGTTATGATATTTATTAATCAGATTGTTATTCAAGTGTGCTAAAGTCAAAAAAAAATATCGTAACAATTAGTTGCATTTTTATTTATATTTAGGTGTCAACTGCAAAATAATAAATTATTATCGACTCCAAGAAATTTTCACTTATTGTAAACTATGCTGAACCCATTCTTTTCTCTGCTACAATAAATGTAATTTGTTTTGTAATTAGAATTATTCGAGTTGCAGACTTTTTTGTGCAAATCGCTAGTAATTTGTTTTATTAAATTGGCAAAAGAAATTTTATTTTAAATTTTTATAAATTTATTTAATTAGAATAAAATATCATTTAAAAATTACAAAATAGGTGGAATGGCATTCCGTTACTAGAAATAGATAAGACAAATTAAAAGAATGTAATTAGAACAACCCTCTGTGGCGAAACGTGTTACTCATTATATCATTAGAGGATTGTGAGTTCGAACCTCACGCGGGTCAAACTTTTTTTTAATAGCATTTTATAATAAAACTGACATGACATGCAGAAGTGACAGAATCGACCAGTAATGAAAACACATTACTAGTCGATTTTACATTACTAGTCGATTTGTTAAGTGACTAGAGAATGCCTCGCTTTGTCACTCGAGAACACATTCGGAAAGCATCGTTTTGTCTATGTTTTCCGATAAATTAAATTATTGGGCTATTCCTCTGCGTCTGCAGTTTTAGAAATAATGTAATTTCCGAAATTATTGCGTTCAAGGGGAGTAGGGTTGATGATTCTTCAAACCCAGTCCCAAAAATATTGACCTGGTTTTGATCAAGTTTGAAATTCGATCAATTTAAATTCTAATTTGATTGGCTTATAAATAAATATGGCAAAAATTTGAGCTTTAGTGATTATTGCGACTTTTTCTTGTGTGTTTAAGAAACAAACGTTTAAAAGTTTCCTATTCTCGTCCTCCTGGACAAGATATGAAAGATTCAAATTTGTACATAACCAATTTACCAAAAAATGTTACCGAGGAAGATATTGATCGAATGTTTGGCGAATTTGGTGAAATAATTCAGAGAACCATTTTGAAAGATAAAATTACTGGAATGCCGCGTGGAGTAGCCTTTGTGAGGTAAAAATTGTCATATATATTTAAAAAAAAAATTGAAATTATACTCGATAATTTAACAGGTATGCAAAAACTGAAGAAGCCCAGTCTGCCATTACACAATTGGATGGCAAACAATTGGAAAATTCGATGTTGCCGTTGAGTATTCGTGTTGCAGAAGACCATGGCCGCCAGAAAGCTCACTATCTCGATTACATGAATCATGTCTGCCTGTTTAATAATAGAGGTAAGCGTAGGTTTGTTTCACCTAATACTGAACAACAAGAGAGGAATAAATTATTTTTAGAGAATTATTGAATTATGGACACACCTTGTCATTATTGGATTTTTTGTCTGACAACATGATGTGCTTTATTTCGTAATTTGTGTGTGCTATAAAACTTATTTTTTTTGTAAAGACTTAAAATTAAGTTTGCAAGTTTAAGTTACACTCTTGTTGAATTTTTTTAAATTTTAATGTTACGCTTTGACTGCTTTCGACGTGGCAAATAATTTAAACTTTCAAGTTTATTTTGTAATATTGATAACTTATTTAGTAAGCTTGTGATTATTATTTTTTAAAAATGTTTGTTTTGAATATATTTTTTGTTTGTTTTGTATATTTTTGTTTTAATTTTTTTTATTATTTCTAAATTTTTATGTTAAAGTGTAAATATTTTAAGATGATGGTTGATTTGTGGAGTTTGTAACATTTTATTGTGTGGTCGTTTTTGATTTGTTTATTACTTAAAGAAGTTGAACAATTTTTAACAAATTTTTCTATACATTATTAGAAATTTTTATCTCAAGTTTTAAATGTAAAAAATTTTAATCTTTAAGAATAATCAAATTAACGATATTCAGTCTGACTTGTAAGTTTAATGAGCTCTATGAAATTGTCAGCATTGTTATAGCATTGTATAGACGAGAAGTCAATTTTTGTTATTAAATTTTAATGTTGGCGCAAGTCGCACGAGATTGTAAAGAATGAAATTTAAAAATTGACAGAAATTTATGGTGGGTACGAAACTCAGAAATAGGAGAGAGCCAAGCTCTGATTTTTAAGATTGAGATTTATTTTATATTTTGACAATGATGAATTGTTTTAAAATTCAGCAGAAATTTTTACGAAATATTTTAACAAAATATGTTTTGAAATCGAAACTTTTTTTTAATTGAACTGTGAGATTCCATAGTTATGAATAAAAAAATGTAACATGAAAATTGAGTTGAATAATTTTAATTAATTACCTTTACTAATTTTCAAAATTTAGAGCTTTTTTTTTCTTTCTAAGATATTCTAAACTTCTAAGTAGTGGGAATATTAGCAGGCATGATTATGAAGTACACATAAAAGCTCAAAGGCTGTTCAAAATGAGAAATAAAATTGTGTATTTACAAAACAAGAACTTAAAATTTGAGTACGTAGAAATGATCAGTATTTTGAATGCATGTTGGACGTCGAAATGTTTAATGAAACATTTAAAAATTATCCAGTTTAATTTTGATCTAAAATAAGGCTTCCTTGCTATACGTACTTTGTATAGAAGCCTAAAACCAGCTGAAATGATTTAGGAATGGGAAGACGCAATTGCCATAACAAACTTAACAATCTTAAATGGTACCTACTTCACTTTTATTGTGATATCTTGACATAAAGCTCTAAATAATAAGTACTGTTTTTTGAGATAAAGCAAAAAGTAAGTTCTTCTGCTCTGCCTCGCAAATGCAATAAGTTTTAATCCAAATAAGATATACTACTTTTTCTCCAACCATAATTAAAAACTACATACATCATTAATAATGCTAAGTATTTCAAAATTTACATTGGCCATGTTCAGCCGGTGCCAAGCGTTAAGTTATATCGTAAAGCACTGGGTTCTGATTGGTCCAATTTCCATAATTGGTTCAATTGAACCAATCGAAACCCAGTGCTTTACGATGTAACTCAATGGTTAGCACCGGCTGAACGTGGCCATTACTTGAAGCGTTTTCTTTGAGTATTAGTGTAATGAAAATTCAACAGCCATGAGTTTTAATTTTTTATACTGAACTGTCACTTTATATTGTTAATCCAGTTTCACCAGACAAAAACTAATCGAGTTTTAACTAAACTTGTTTAATTACCTAAACAACACATTCTTAGGTCCGGTTTCACCTGACAATTAACCAAAACAAGTTTAAACTAAACTTGGATTAATATGTCGAATTTAGCATGTGTTACCATGGTAATTAAAGAAGTTTAGTTTAAACTCGATTTGTTTTTGTCTGATAATTTTAAGCACAAACTTGTTTAAAGTAGTTTGCTCAGTTTGGTTGGATATATTAGAATTTTATTTGCAAAATTGTTTAAAAGTTAATTTTAATACATTCGAAATGTGATATTGAAATGTTATATTGGATTTTAGGGGGATGAGCATCAACTTCTAAATATTATTTTAACAACTACGTACGATAAATTGTGCCAAATTAATATTGTTGAAATATCCCATGTCCTATTATATAGCGTCTTTCTGAGAAATATAGTTGATTTATTAATCTAAGGCCGATTTGTTCTGTTATAGCTTAAAGAAAAATATACGGATTGACCTAAATTTTTTAGATTGAGTAGCAAAAGTAAAACAAAGTCGTGATTAATTTTGTTGTTAAATTTTAATTTTGATTGATCGATCCAAGATTTTAACTTGTAACTGAGCAACGTTAAACTTTTCACGCGATCATCATTATGAACCATCATTTGGTTCATTTTAGGTTTTTATCTTTTAATTGATGTTTAAAGCAAAACGAAGTGCTACTGCGTCGGACCAATGAAAGAATTTATAAGTAATATTATAAATACTGGATTATCCGGTACGCTTGGCAGTGAAATATTTTGTGTAAAAAACTGTGCCAGTTGAAACCTGCTGGTCTGGTCAGCTGGTTTATCTGACATAATGTCGGTAAATCTAATGCCGAATAAAACAGCTTTTAGTGAAGTTATATCTGGAAAATAGATAAATTTTAAAATCGTTAAAAGTTACTGGTGTGAAGTTCGATCTGGTCCTGTGCAAGAACGGAATTTTATTGAATTACTTTTTAGGTATTGGATTACTTTTTCGGTAATTTAATTATTTTTTTGGTAATTGAATTACTTTTTTGTTAATCGTTAAATATTTATTCAATTTTAATCTTGCTGGGGTAAATCGATTGTTTTGCAAATCTATTCAAAGAGAAAATTATGTTATGATATTTTTTTTTGAATTTTCAGACCACTTAAAATGTTTAAACTTAGAACTTAAAGTTAAAATGGTACACACTGGTACAAATTTATTGTTTTATCGCTATAACACGTGATTACCTTCTTCAGCACCAGTCGAAAGATTGTTTTCGTTTTTTGAAATTTTAATGCACCGAGATGACATGCTCTATTTCATACAAATTTTTAAAATTTAGGGCCGAAATATTCATTTCTCGTTAATCTTCTAAGGCCCAGCAGTTCAGTTGCAGTTTAAACCAAAAAATTTGGGTTAACCAATGATATTGCGTAAAAAACAGCTTTTCCATGTATTTTATTAGTTAACCAAATTTTTTGGTTTAAACTGCAACTGAACTACTGTGTCTAAGTAACTAAGGCCGTGTTCGATTTGGAAGCATTTCTTACCAATTGGCGCCAACGCTAACTCTTTTAGCGTTCGATTTGGAAATTTTGGCGCTAACAGCGCAGCGTACAGGCAACCATGACGTCACAGATGATGCGCGTGACGTTACGGATTTGCAAAAATGATTAATACTGAAAAAGGAACGGCTTTAAGGCAGGAGACAATCATGCACAAAAGTTATTTTCATTGTTGAAAGTCACAGATATAAAAGATAAAATTACTTATGTTCAGTCAACCTGAAATGTTATTTCAAAATTTCGTATTTAACCCTACTTCTATAGCATGCACAAGTGCTAACGTTTTGGATTTTGTTCGCGTTCGATTTGGAACTCAGCGTCAGCGCGCATTGTCCAAGTCGAACGGCAAAATTTGCACAATATAAGCGTTTTGCGCCAATTGATACCAAAAACGCGTAAGCTTCCAAGTCGAACACGGCCTAAAGTTACCTATGAACCTACCACGTGACGTCGATTCGTTAAATAGTTGACGTCCGTTGTAGGCTTATAGGTAACTTTAGTTACCAATAGATTAATGGGCGGTGAATAATTCGGCCCTTTGAATTAAACAAAGCTCATTTGAGAAAATATAATTAACTTGTTAAAAACATTCTTTACCATCGTAAAGTATTTAGTAATTGAATTACTTTCACCTAGTGCTTTGTACAACTTTGGTTGTAGTGTAACTATTGGTAACACACCAGAGTCCTTTGATTGAGTTACAGTCTATATACTTTCCAACCTTCCTATTCTTTAGACCACCTCACTGGTTGCCAACCTTTTTAATGTGGTGAGCTACTTTGATAATTTTGGAATTAACAATAAGTTAGCAAAAAGTTTTTCAAGCATTTCTTAGAAGGGTTTTGCTTCTATAATTTTTATTTTTATAAAATTATTATTTTTTGTATTTTTTCCTTTTCGATCCGCAAGATTCAATTTATTGCTTGGTACAAAACATTATTTTAACATTTTTGTGCCTCTTATGCAGATAAGTAATATTATTTATACCAAATAAATAATAGTTAGAACCAACTAGTTTTGGTAATGTACCATCATCAGGATTCACTAAAAATATTTATTATTATTTTTGTAAATTACAACTTTGATATTTATAACAGAGTTAACAATAATACAAAACTTAAGTGTTAAGTGCTACTGTACTAAAATTGTACGCAATTATTATAATAATTTATATTAATTTTATTTAAATTATATTTAAATTTTTATGAATTATTTATCTGGCCGCAATGTACATAATAAATTATTAAATATTATAATTAAAATTTTTTGGTAGTTAATCATTCTTAGGATCCTGTAATAGTTTGAAAAAGTTAATTATTTCAGTACTAATTTATTATTAATATTAAAATATAATTTGAATATTTACAAAGTGAGCAAACACAATCAAATTTAAAAATAAATCGAGAAAACACTCCGCAATAATTTATTGCTGATAACTTATGAATGAATTGAAGTTTTATTGTATTTTTTTATTGAATGAATTTGATGGAAAAAAGAAAAATATTGTAATTCCGGTTAGAAACGTGAAATTTTGTATTTATAAAAAAAAATCCTATTTCAAAACAAAATACCACTGGCGGCTTTCACTTCTCAAGAGAGGTGTGATGTGTGAAAAAATTTAAATTTTTCATTGTAAATAATTTTAATAATCCCAATCTTAGCCGATTTGGATCTATGATTGTTAGTTAAAAAATTGTTTTAACTTGCATTTTATTTATTTACTATTTTAATAAAATAATACCACGGGCGATGCAGAAAAAATATGAAAAACCGATTTTTGGATTTTATCATCTCTTCTTTGCTTTGTGGCACGATTAAAATAGTTATAAACTAAATACATTTTATTTTGTAAGAACTACGAGCATAGCCGAGATAGTGCGACAATTACGGAGCAACTACAAAATGTACATTCGCTCCGAATAAAACATGTTAAATTTAATTGATCGACATAAAGTGAACTTTTATTATTTAAAAAAAAATACAGTCGAAATATAAAACTGCATTGGAAGAGACAGTTTAAAGTCTTTTTTTGATAATGACAGAAGTTTCTGGGTAAAAGTATTAAACGGACCGACGAGGTGATAGCTACTTCTTCCAAAAGAATATAACATAGTAGGTTTATAGCTTATAATATTATGGTATACGTTTACAAAAGTAATTCGAAAATCTATTGTTTCCAACCATGTTATATACTTAAATAGTTATTTCACGAATGGTACCCAAAATAGTAATTTGTTTGTAGTTTTTAAATTTCTTTTGCAATAAATTGTTAATATGACGCAGCATTTTAAAAGCAACAAGTAAATTTTATAACTGATTCCCTATATTTTTCCTTCTTCCCGACTCATATGTGAGTTTGTTTATTTTATATTATTATATTATTTATTAGTAATATTTTGAACATAGGTTGCTAAAACCTACATAATACACATAATATTTATTTATACTTAGAATAAAATGAAAACAATTATGAAAATAAATAACTTATTATTATTTAACACGAATGTGTTTATTTTGTCTTATTAAACATGAAATTATTTAACCAAACGATGTACCTATTAACAAAATAAGTGTTTTTATTAGGTTTCAATCCATGTAGAAGTGGTTTACCATGCTTGAGAGATATGCATTTACTAAGAGGAAATTATATGATGCGTGGTAGTTGCATTCATAACACTATTCATAGCCGGCGCATGGGTATGGCAGCAGGAGATAATCACTTCCAAAATTCAATTTTTTGGTAGGAATTTGAAAATTCCTAATCAAATTGTTTAATAAACAAAGTGCTTGCAGACACATCTATTTGTGTAAATGGAAAGTTTGTTTTAACATTTTTAAACACTATTGTTTTTGTATGTTTTAATTGCGGTAGTTTTGCTTTTTATATAAAGGAGGCTACTATTGTTGAATGCTGATCTTATTTTATCTTGTTTGCAAGCATTTTGTTAGAGTTTTTTTGTTTTTATTAAAAAGACTGTTTTAATTTATATCATGTAGAATTTATATTTGTTCTGTTACGTTTTAATGCTCATCACGGACTACTTACACACATTTTTATAGCTTTTATACACTTAAATATATTAGGTATGTAAAATACGCAAGATACCGATTAATTACGAAACATAATTTTAATTTTCATTTTTATTTTGTTCAGGTAATTTTGTATTTTGTTTTTCACGTATTCTTTGAGTTTTTCTATATTATGTATATGCAATTGTTTTAACTTTTTATTTTGATGTTGTTCATTTAATTATGCATTAATCTGTATCTTGTCTAACATTTTAATTTTATTTTATCTAACTTTATCCATTTAGTTATAATTTATACTGTATATTTTCTTTTACGAATTTTTATTCCATCTTGACATTACAGATGCATTTTTGTAATTTTATATTTTATTTGTTTTATTTAATCTAAATATTTTATTGAAGTTTATTTATTTTTTGTTGTATTGTTTGTTTCTTTTTTGGAAATAAAATAAAAGTCATATTTATATTTTTGTTTTGTTGTTGCATCTTTATATTGTTTATTTTGCATTAATTATGGTAGGACCATTTGAAATAATAGCTGTATTTTAAAAATTAATCACCGATATGGTGAAGACTTCTGGAAACCATTGGGACACCACGGAGGAGCGCGGGAGCGTCGCGTCGGTCGCGCAGCCCACCCATTCAATTGTCTCGAACGCCGCAATTATTTAAAACCTTTGATAATAATGGTAAGAATTTTTTTTTATTTATATCAGAAATTTCAACATTATATACTTCATTAATTAAACAAAAATTATATAGGTACCTATTGTAGTTATTAGTCGATTCTGATTTTAATCCTTTCACTACGGATGCCGTCGGATTTAACGAATGATTTGCTCAACTAGGTGACACCGAGTGAGGGAATCCCCGTTGTATCCTACATAGGTACCTAAAAAATTAAACTAACCTAAAAATTAAACTTAATATTAAACTAACCTTTCGTCTACGGCCTACACGATACAAACGGATTTCCAGTCATATCTTTTGGACATGAACAGACGGGAGTAAAATGATTTCGAAGTTCACAAATGGCATTAGTTCCACATGCACCTTTGCAAGGATTTTTGCAAATGGCATCAGAACACAAAGGATTTTCTAATGGACAATCACTATTTTGAACGCAAGCTTCTAGACAAGGAAAAGTATATGAAATAATCTGTTAGAAAAACTTACTATACTATTTAGTAGCTGACTGACCTTTAAAGCAACCAGTTAAAGAATCTCCAGAAAATCCTGGAAGACATGTACACACTGGCCTTAATGAATTTCTTTTATCATATCCGGGTTGGCATTGGGCGTTAGCACCGCATGGATTGGGTTCGCACAGATCCGCTAACAAATCAAGTTAAATTTAACTTATCTACATATATAGTTACCTAAAAAATGAAACTAACTTTTCGTAAATGACCTGCACGATACAAACGGATCGCCAGTCATATTTTTTGGACAGGAACAGACGGGAGTAAAACGATTTCTGAGTTCACAAATGGCATTTGTTCCACATACACCTTTGCAAGGATTTTTGCAAATGGCATCAGAACACAGAGGTTTTTCTAATGGACAATCACTATTTTGAACGCAAGCTTCTAGACAAGGAAAAGTAGATGAAATAATCTGTTAGAAAAACTTACAATATTATTTAGTAGCTGACTGACCTTTAAAGCAACCAGTTAAAGGATCTCCAGAAAATCCTGGAAGACATGTACACACTGGCCTTAATGAATTTCTTTTATCATATCCGGGTTGACATTGGGCGTTAGCACCGCATGGATTGGGTTCGCACAGATCCTCTAGCAAATCATGTTTAACTATACCTGGTGACCGATCTGCTACCTGATCATAGGGAAATAACATGGAAAATTATTTTTTTTTGCTTCCCATTATAAATGATAAGAATAAGAGGTAATATCAATTTCAAGAAATTTGTGTCCCTGTCGGAAGATGCCCAACTAGGTATCTTATCATTTAATCTATTTTTATCTGTTACAATGGCAAGCAGGAATTTAAAAAATTTAAATTTCCTATGATAGGGTGTCAGGTCGGTCACTCGGTAGAGAGCCTAAACAATTAAAAAAAAATTTTAAACCTTTGGTAAATGGCCTGCAGGATTCAAACGGATTGCCAGTCATATCTTGTGAACAGGAACAAACGGGAGTAAAACCATTTTTAAGTTCACAATTGGCATTAGTTCCACATACACCTTCGCAAGGATTTTTACAAGCATTGTAAAAACATGCAGGTTTTCCTGGTGGACAGTCACTGTTATGAACACATTCTGGTTGACAAGAACTTAATGGATTTCCGTAGTAATTCTAAAAATAATAAGTTAACTTTTTCTAAAAATTTTAACCGGTAATATTGTTTACTCTTGGGCATTTGCAAACAGGAATGTGATTTTGGACAATATTGCATTCGGCGTTTATTCCACACTGTGCACATGGATTTTGGCATTTAAACTCGATACAAGCATATTCTGGTCCACATTCGGCATCACTATCACATTCGTCTCTACATCCAGCAAGTGGCGATCCATGATAACCAGGTAAACATTTGCAAACTGGAGTTTCGCCGTTTACTTCGCATTGGGTATTTTGTCCACATGGGCTGGGATGACAGAGTTCGGCTAAATTTTATAATTAGATTTTTTGCAGTGAAGTTGTTAAAGTTAACTTACAAGAATTGAATCGGTTGCAAGAAGTGAACGGATTTCCTGTATATCCAGCTGGACAAGAACAAACCGGTATGTGATTTCTTGTTTCGCAATTAGAATTTTTACCACAAACTCCTACGCAAGGATCAATACAACGTTTACTTACACAAGACAAGTGACTTCTGCATTCGGAGTCATCAAAACATTCAGCACGATTGCAAATTGACAACGGATCTCCTATGTATCCTTTTAAACATGAACACACTTGTCGACCGCTGATTGTTGTGCAGTGAGCATTTTGCCCACAAATGTGCCCATCGCACATGGTTTGTGGACAGTCACTGTTATGAACACATTCTGGTTGACAAGAACTTAATGGATTTCCGTAGTAATTCTAAAAACAATAAGTTAACTTATTCTAAAAATTTTAATCGGTAGTATTGTTTACTCTTGGGCATTTGCAAACAGGAATGTGGTTTTGGACAGTATCGCATTCGGCGTTTATCCCACACTGTGCACATGGATTTTGGCATTTAAACTCGATACAAGCATAATCTGGTCCACATTCGGCATCACTATCACATTCGTCTCTACATCCAGCAAGTGGCGATCCATGATAACCAGGTAAACATTTGCAAACTGGAGTTTCGCCGTTTACTTCGCATTGGGTATTTTGTCCACATGGGCTGGGATGACAGAGTTCGGCTAAATTTTAAAATTAGATTTTTTGAAGTAAAATTGTTAACGTTAACTTACAAGTAGGGATTCGTCTGCAATAAGTGAACGGATTTCCTGTATATCCAGCTAGACAAGAGCAAACCGGTATATGATTTCTTGTTTTGCAATTAGCATTTGTACCACAAACTCCTACGCAAGGATCAATACAACGTTCATTTACACAAGACAAGTGACTTCTGCATTCGGAGTTATCAAAACATCCTGCACGATTGCAAATCGACAACGGATTTCCTATGTATCCTTTTAAACACGAACATACTTGTCGACCGCTGATTGTTGTGCAGTGAGCATTTTGCCCACAAATGTGCCCATCGCACATGGTTTGTGGACAGTCACTGTTATGAACACATTCTGGCTGACAAGAAGTTAATGCGTTTCCGTAGTAATTCTAAAAACAATAAGTTAACTTATTCTAAAAATTTTGACCGGTAATATTGTTTACTCTTGGGCATTTGCAAACAGGAATGTGGTTTTGGACAGTATCGCATTCGGCGTTTATCCCACACTGTGTACATGGATTTTGGCATTTAAACTCGATACAAGCATATTCTGGTCCACATTCGGCATCACTATCGCATTCGTGTCTATGCAAATTTAACCAAAAATACAAAATTTGGAGAGTGGCTCTTCTGCTTCAAGATTTGAAGTAGAAACTCTTACCTGTTAGTATTCGCATTTACTTCCTCTGGATTTTCTTCATTTGTACAATTATCACTAGCACAATCTAGAGGTACTCGACTACGAAACAATACAAATTTATATAGAAAAAAATGCGAAATTCACATGAAATAAAGAAATTTTTTAACAAGAGTATCCCAAAATTAAAATTTGAGTTAAATTAACTTGTTTTAAAACTTAATGTTTAAAGAGGTCTTTTCTTGCTAAATAATTGTTATATAAACTTTTAAGTGAACAATTTGGTGACTAGGAATCTCAGTGAATGTCAAAAAATAAGTGTGTGAAATAAATTCAAGAAGCGGTGAGCTGAAAGTGTTTTTGTACGATTGACGACCAAAGTGAGGTTAGGATGTGAAATCATCAACATGCAACGTACACCGCCTACCAAAAGAGATAACATACCCCAAAGGGTGAAACTCCATCGCGATGAATCATGGCCGAGCCTACCGGGAACGTCGTCGTCGACAAATGATCTTGTTTATCAAAATGTAAATACACAACCAGTGAATCAACCTACAGGGCCGTACTTACCCCAAGTGCAACAAACAGCTCCTTTGATTTATTATAACCAAAGCTACCCATATATGTTGCAGAATCCTGGACATGAAATGATTGCAAACCAGAGCACACTACACCTTCCACAAATGCCACAACAACCACAGCAAAGCCAAATGAAATGGATGCCGATGCAGAATTTACAACCAATTGTTTTACAGGAACATTGTAATGGTACGGAATGGACCTATGTTGCTCCAACAAAGAAAAGAAGTAGAATTGACAGTCCAGAAAAACCTGCTAGAAGTGTTAAACAATCAAAGCTAGCGGACTACTGGCTAAACGCACCCAGAACGTCAAACAGGTTTGCCGCACTGGAAACCAACGATAGTGATAAAATTATTGATGAAGACGGAGATGTACAGGAAAACAGTGCAGGAGAGGAAAAGATACCCAAGCCCCCCCCGATATTTGTCTCAGGAGTCAATTGTATTTCACCACTTGACGAACTATTGTGTGCAATTGCAAAAGATGATTATACAACTAAACTACAGGGAAGGGAGCAAGTCAAAATTCAACCTTTATCTGCTAAAGGCTACTCAGCCATCATAAAGGCTCTTGAAGATAAAAAAACAGAATTCCACACTTATCAACAAAAACAAAAAAGAAGTTTCAGAGTAGTCGTTAAAGGCATACATCATTCAACAGAAATCCAGAAAATAAAAACTGCCATCGAAGCATGTGGACATGCAGTAATCAATGTGAGTAACATACGAAAAAGAACAACTAAAGAACCTCTTCCGATGTTCTATGTTGAATTGGAACAGAATGACAATAACAAGGACATTTACAAACTTAAAAAAATTGGAAGCACCTGCGTAGAATTCGAACCGCCCCACCAGAAAAGAGAGATACCGCAATGCACTAAATGCCAGCGCTACGGGCACACACAAAGATTCTGCTACCGCAGTCCTCGCTGTGTCAAGTGCGCAAAAGACCATCTTACCTCCGACTGTAATAGGAAAGAAAGATCAGATTTGGTAAAATGTGTACACTGTGATGGTAATCACCCGGCCAACTACAGGGGTTGCAAAATATACAAAGAACTCCAAAACAAAAAATACCCACCTCTTAGGAGTAAACCTACCAGCATTACTGTCCCGAGAAATCAGTCAGAAAGACAACTGGTCTACCAAAATTTATCATACGCACAAACTGTAGGTAACCAACTACAGCAACCGCATACTAGAGCCCCATCTATGCAGCAACCAGAACTTCCAAATCTACCAGAGCAACAAATACAAACAACTACAAGTCAAACAAACGATATGCACGAATTAAAGCAAATCATGAAAGGCCTCATGGAACAGATGGGGAACATGCTAAATCTACTCACAGCGCTAGTCACCAAGAGGACTTAATGGCCAAGTTTATAAAAATTGCTGTTTGGAATGCCAACGGCCTGGCCCAACACGTCCAACACATAAAAATATTTCTTCTCAAACAGGATATTGATATAATGTTAATTTCAGAGACACATTTCACAAAGAAAAGTTACCTTAAAATACCAAAATACTCAATCTACGATACCCAACACCCGGATGGCGCTGCACATGGTGGAACTGCCATTATTATCAGAAATACAATAAAACACCATATTATTGAAGACTACAAACATAATTACTTGCAAGCTACCTGCATCTCTGTTGAAGAGCTGAATGGCCCCATGGTTGTTGCATCAGTATACTGTCCACCAAGGCACGCCATCAAAAAGGTAATGTTTGATCAATTCTATGACACCCTTGGGCCTAGGTTTATTGCTGGAGGGGATTATAATGCCAAGCACACATACTGGGGATCTAGATTGACCACTCCTAAGGGTCGCGAACTAATGAAAACCATGGTATCAAAAAATCTCGACTACTTATCAACTGGTGAGCCTACTTACTGGCCAACTGACCCAGCCAGGTTACCAGATGTCATAGACTTCTGCATAACAAAGGGTATACCTAAAAGTCGCTTAAAAGCAGAATCTTGCATAGACCTTCTGTCATCAGATCATACCCCCATAATTGTAACCTTAAGCACCCAAATAATATCGATCGAGAAACCATCTTTTCTCTCAAACAAACAAACAAATTGGCAAAAATTCAGAGAAGCTCTGGAAGAAACCCTAAATCTAGATATTCCGCTTAAGACCAACCACGACATTGACAAAGCAACCGAACACCTAACTCAAAGTATACAACAGGCGGCTTGGTACTCAACTCCTGAACCCAAGAAAACCGACCCAATATATAACTGTCCAACTAGTATTAACCAAAAAATTGCCGAAAAACGTAAACTACGAAATATATGGCGGAGAACAAGAGCACCCCTAGACAAGACGAAACTCAACACATCAATAAAAGAACTAAAGCAACTGCTAGAGTCAAACAGTAATATGGCTATACAAAACTATTTGCAAAATCTAACCGCAACAAAATCTTCTGACTATTCTCTTTGGAAAGCGACAAAAAGCCTAAATAAATCGCAAGAAAGCAATCCACCAATCAGAAAAAAGGATGGTAGCTGGGCAAGAAGCAATATAGAAAAAGCAAATCGATTTGCAGAACATCTCTCGGAAGTCTTCAACCCATACCAATCTGAAATTTCTAGTGAAGAAGAGGACAAAATATATGAATTCTTAGACTCACCTGACCAGCTAGAAGTCCCAATCAAACCCTTCAAATTAACAGAAATCAAAAGCATGATCAACAAAAACTTAAGCTCCAAAAAATCTCCTGGGTATGACCTTATAACTGGTGAAATTATCAAGAAACTGCCGGATGCAAGTATCAGGTTCATAACACAACTATTCAATGCTATCATACGATTAGAATACTTTCCCATGCAGTGGAAGGTGGCCCAAATGATTCTTATACCCAAACCAGGTAAACCACTAAACAACGTAACCTCATACAGACCCATCAGTCTTCTTCCGATATTGTCAAAGCTATTAGAAAAAATGATCCTGAAGAGACTTCAACCCATAATAGAGGAAAGAAACCTGATACCAGACCATCAGTTTGGTTTTAGGCAACAACATTCCACAATCGAACAGGTGCACAGGGTTGCAAACACAATTTACAACGCGCTAGAAACAAAAAACTACTGTTCCGCAGCATTCCTCGACGTATCTCAAGCGTTTGATAGGGTTTGGCATGATGGCTTACTACACAAACTAAAAAAATCTCTACCGCACAACCTATATAGAGTAATAAAATCTTATTTACTGGAAAGACACTGCCTGGTTAAGTATCAAGATGAATACACGTCTCTTTTCCCTGTCAACGCAGGGGTTCCCCAAGGGAGCGTTCTTGGTCCGATCCTGTACATTCTGCATACGGCAGACTTACCAACAATGGAAAATACAATCACTGCTACATTTGCGGACGATACTACCCTACTAGCGGTACACCGAAACCCAGCTATTGCATCAGAAATGTTGCAAAGTCACATAGACAAAATTCAAGTTTGGCTCAAAAAATGGCGCATTAAAGTTAACGACACGAAGTCAGTTCAAGTAACATACACCATGGGTAGAGAAACGTGTCCACCGGTTTTCTTAAACAAAAACCAACTACCACAAGATAACGACGCTAAATATCTTGGAATGTACTTGGACAGACGACTTACTTGGGGCAAACATATACTTGCCAAAAGAAAACAGCTTGGCTGTAAACTTACCAAAATGAACTGGCTGATGGGACGAAAATCGCGGCTCTCACTCGATAACAAGTTATTGATCTACAAATCCATCCTAAAACCTATATGGACATACGGTATACAACTTTGGGGTTCAGCTTCCACGTCTAACATAGAAATTCTACAAAGGTTTCAATCCAAGGTTCTAAGGATGATCGTCGATGCACCATGGTACGTACCCAACAAATTGATACAACGTGACCTCCAAATAAACTCGGTTCGGGATGAAATTGCAAAGTTTAGTAAAAACTATTTTGATAGACTTAGTGATCACCCTAACACCCTAGCAGCTAAACTAACGAATGACAATAAAGTGCGTAGACTAAAAAAGTTTCGACCCTCGGACCTAAAGTTGAGATTCAAACGTTGAGCAAACGAAAGTGTAAGTGTAGTTACAGTTCACCACCCCACAAAACATGTTAAATCTGATTACTCACTAAAACTGTTAAGTTAAGAATAAAGTAGTGCATCATTGGATCCACTGCTACATGTCTTTTTTTTTTATAATGTCATAAAATTTACTTATTGTTTGTAAACAGATTGTAAATACTAATTGAAGATATTAAAAAAAAAAAAAAAAAAAAAAAAAATGAACTTACAATAATTGATTTAGTGCCATGACATTTCTCACAAAATTGATGTGATCTTTAACATATGTAAATAGGCTGTATTGATTTAAGTCGCATGTTGCTTCCAGTGTTGCAGGAGATGTGCTAACTATACCCTTTACAAAATATCGATCACCAAATAGATTTTTGAAAACTAATGCTCCGCCACTGTCACCACCACATATCGATGTTGCTTAAATAATATTTTAAATTATATAATACAGATATAGTAGGGGAAAGTGGTCGAATATCGATCACTTAAGAAAAAATCCTGATTACTCACTTACGTGATCAGTAATTTATCTGGATTTTTGGCAAAATTTTTTAAAAATATTTATCTAAACAATCTTTGCCTCAGTTTTTTTTTTAATGTACTTTTTTTTGTTATATAAAAAAACAAAAAGAATGCTGAATTTAACGGTTAATATCGACCTTTCGGGTAAATTCGATCAGGTGTTCGGCAAATATCGACCAAAAATTTTATGGCAAATAAGAGAGTTTACAATAAAACCAAAACATTTTATTTCAAAGAAAGCAGTTTATATCGAATTAAAACTTACAAAAAAATATAGTTATTATAAATCTAAACAGTTTTCACACTTTTTGAAGGCCTTCTTTCATGCGCTGTCTTTACCGTGGGGTAATATCGATCAATGGTCGATATTAGCCGAAAGCTTAAAAAAAAAAAACTGCAAGCAGTAAGAAAAACTAGGAGAGAATTTAACAAAATTGATATCATGAATTTAAATATAGACGTGTCCTTTGTGTGTTATATAAAAATAAAAAATCTAAATGCTATGAAAACTCGGAATTACCTTAAACTAAACACTCTGTCGTTTATAAAAACCGGGACTCAATCAAACAATGTATCGGTATCAATTCAAATCACTGTTAAAGCGCAACTTGCTGTTTTCAGTGAAGTTAGCTACTGAACCACTAAACCTAGCTATCATTTGCGATCGTAAAATTCTTACAGGGTTGCCAAAACTTGATTGATCGATATTAGACTGCGGTCGATATTTGACCACTTTCCCCTAACATATATAATTTAGAATGACTATGATACTTGCCATTATTTTTATATCCACCACAAATTTTATCGTGCGTGAAATATCGTCTGAAAGTGCTGGGTATTTCATAAAAGCATTTGTTGAATGGTATATAAGGTATTTCCAATTCTTTTAATACCTCCGATAGTTGACTTCCTTCTTGAGTATAACCCCAACCGGTAACCTTAAAATTTGATATAATTTTTACATTGGCTTGGATAAAAATAAAATTTAAAACTGACCACTCCCACATCGTATGGTGATATATGTACAAGTTGAGATACTTCATTCAATTCAATACACACTGGTTTTAGTGCTTCGGATAATGTGAAAGGGCTCGATAATATCAAAATTGCTATATCAAAATCAAACATATTTATAATGCCTTTGTAACGTTCATTCACATGTATTGCTAGAATCTGCAAATTAATATAATATATTGGGGGTGTTTAAAAATCAGTAATATCTTACATTTGAATATTGAGCGAACTGATCTCTGCTGTCGTCGTATTTACGAAAATACTTTCCAGCAGCAACTAAATAGTTAGTAACTGGTTGGACAGTGCCATTATAATGAGTTACGCAATGAGCAGCTAAAAGTACATAAAACAACTGCTATAACTTTTTTTTTAACGTTTGTTTGCAGTACATACCAGTTAAAATCATATTTTCGTCAATAATAGATCCACCGCATAAAAATTCCTTAGTAGTACTATTATAAATTCCAATATGCCAAGGATAGTCACCAATAGTAGCGTTTTGACCATTAATTATGTTAGCGACTCCTTCAGGATGTTTGATACCACATACTACATAATATGAATAAAATTAACTTATTAATAGTAAGCTCTTACGACTGGATATAAAAGCTAGCTGTCCGAAGATGTAATATATTAAAATATTTTGATTGATTCAAATGTTCAACTAAATATTTGTACACTAAATACTCACTTGGATAACAATGTGCAATAGGAGGATTCCACCTGTTTTCCTTACATACACGTACTGGATTTCTTTGAATATTAGGTTCTTCATAAAATGGCTTGCACGATAACGCTGCTGTGGTTCCTGTTACGGGATTGATGCAATTTTCAAGTGGTATGTTATTATATGTGCATTTAACTGTCGTAGTTTCAGTTGATTTTAACGATGGACAAGTACCTTAATTTTGATTTATACCCACTTTAACAATAATCTTCATATTTTTATAAATTTACTTACGACTACAAACTTGTGGTGCTTCACTCCATTTTCCATTTTCACAAATAGTTTTTCTTGATGCAAATGGACTTAAAGCATACCCTTTCTCACAAAGTATTTCCAATACGCTGAATTCTTTAGCAAAGTTACCAGGTCTGTAGCTGGTTTCCGATTGTCCCAAAATTTTATATGTAGTATGAAGTGAGTTAGATGGAATTTCGCAGTTTTTACTAAAACAAATAAAAATTCCCCCCTCGGAATGAGGGGGAATAAGCCGTAAATTGGTATAAACCTTTGTTGTGGCATTCTAAATACTGGTAGAAAAGTCTCATATAATCTCGTGTCCGCGTCCCAAGATATTGAAGGTCAAAGGTCACGAAAATCGCTTTTATGCAATTATCACGTTTCCTAGGTAAAATACATTATTTAAGTTCATTATATAACTTGCAGATAACAAAATTATCTACAAGTTTCATACCAAGTATTTTTTTGTACCATCAGCCTTTCTCGAGATACAGCGTGGAGAGTAGCAAGCGCGCATCCGTTAGAATTAAAATATGCCGAGAAGAACCAGTGCTGCTAAAGTGCATTTTTAACTTTTCTAGTAATACAGGCTGATAGCCCCACCCCTTCAACATAAGTTCACATAATTATAGTTTTTTTAAATCTTCAAACGTATTAATAACAAATCTCGACTAAAGTGGTAATATATTCCTTAAGAAATACATGAGCAAAATCGCAAATGACCAATAAGTTACTTTTCATAGACTCTTATAAAACGGCGGACCGACTGGTTAAAGTTTGTCTGAAGAAACTTTACACTCAACTCAATAATCTCTTCATTATTAATTTTCTATTATTTTAATTGAGAAAATTTATGGAGTGAATATGTGAGTGTGAGAAAGGGATTTTTTCAAAGAAATAATATATTTGCACTATAACAATAATTATTATTTATAAATTAATTAAAAATATATTATGTATTTATAATAAGTGAAGAATATTATGTGAAAACGTTAAATAGAATGTCACAATAGTAAATTTTTTTTCATTCTTTTATGATAAATGGCAAATATAAATGATGAATATCTTGGGACGCGGACACGAGATTTTATGAGACTTTTCTACCAGTATTTAGAATGTCAAAACAAAGGTATACATCAATTTACAGCTTATTCCCTCTCATTCAGAGGTTTGCCCTTTATTTTGCCTTATTTGACTGGACTAATATCAAATAGTTGACATAATAATTTACAGTTGATTTAACGTTAGTTAAAATAACCTGACCAAGAATTAGAAAATACTTACCCGTTAATGTTAGTCTGACGTTTGTATCGGCTTCTAACTTCTGGTATGACATCATAATTTTTGGTAATATTGTTAATATAAACCGAATCTGAAATAATATCCATTTTAAGCAACTTGTTATGAAAAGCGATATTTTAATGAAAATACGAAAAAATAACCTGCAACAAGTATACTGCCCTGCTTAACGAAAGTGCCGTATGTACAAAACAGCCATATTGAGATATTCGACTTCTTAGATTTAACTTTGGCCAAGAAACCGTAGGGCCAATGGCGTAGTGAAACACGAATTTCTTAAGTAACTTTAATATTTTGAATTTTCTACAATGGTCAAATTTCATACATAACAATGTTTTCTGCTAGAAAATCCATTATATTGGTATACTGCAGCAATTGTATTGCAATTACGAGAATAAAATGTCGTATGTGCACGCACATACTGACAAGTGCTAACGAAGAGTGCAGTATATACAAAACATATGCTGCACTTTTGCTTAGTATACTGCAGATACTGCGTTTTTATTTAGTATTTATACCAAATTTTGTATATACGGCAAACACCATCTACGAATAATTCCACTAGTTGTGGGAAATACGTCGTTTTTGTTTGGTAAAGAGGTAGCAGACTGCTCGTAGTGTACAAATATATCAATAACTCATTTTGGCCATTTTTGCACATACGGCACTCTCGCTAAGCAGGGCAGTATAAGCGCCGATACTTTTTCATACACCTCGGATATGTAAAAATATTACTTTTCCGCCTTAGTGCGGAAAATATTACTTTATCTTACTTAAACAAAGTTGGACTTTTTTAATCAGTAGTAGAAAAAATTACCTAGAGCAGAAAGAATCAGTGGCGTTGCTCACGGGAGGTGAGCTAAAGTTAAATTTGTTAAATTTCTCAAATTTCTTAAGGGGTTCCTGCGGTCTAGCACTCTAAAATTTTAGGTATGTTCAAGACTTTTTTGGAAGGTAAAAGTAATGAATAACAATATTAAAACTTTTTATATATATTATAACACTCATTGTGAATACATGGAATTTTTTTTTATTCGAAAATTATTTTTAATTACGACAAAAATAGCGCTAAATAACACACCCTTTCAAAAAATGGACTTGAAAAATAAAAATCAAAAAAATTATTAATCGGTATGAGTGCAGTTATGGCCGGGACAAAAAAAACAAAAAAAATGAAAATTGGCAAAATGACGCGCTTTTGAAGTTTAAATTCTAAAATCAGGCTTGTTTTTACCAGCGATAACTAAACTAAACTAAAACTATTTTGAATCCAAAATTTAAAATGGGGGGCTGGGGAAATGCACCTGATAATATGATAATACCAAGAAGAGAGAACTAAAATAATTTTGTAAAATACTTATTTTAAAGTATGCAAAAAAAAGTTAGAATCAAAAATTTGTCTTGATTTATTTCTGTACACGGTGTACATATTTTTAATTTAATATTTATAATATCATCAACTGTCAAGGTTCCAAAATTTCCAATTAGCGATGCAGGCGTCCTTCAATAAAAATATCTATGTCTTCAATTGCAAATTTATTTTCTTAGAATTTTCTTAGAAAGTATAAGTAATATTTAAGATATCAAAATATTTTACTCTAATTCCATCCATAGCACGTAAAGATAATCAAAGTATAAAATTCAATAATTACTGAAGTTTTTAAGTTTTCTTAAAATAATAATCAGTAGATACCTACCTTTATTATTGTTGATTTGAATTGAATTGGAAATGCGGCCAATCATTAAAATAATGACTACAAACAATTCGTAATATATTGTAAACTTTGTAACGCACATTTTTGATAGCGTCCTTATTTTTATTCTTGTTTCACTGATCTTCACAACTCTACTACAACTTCCAAGTTGTTTTTTGATGATTTGATGCGGAATTTAAACAAGAAGAAACTAGTTTTTTTTTTACAATTGAACTACTCAATAAAAAATTGGAAAATATTAAAATCCAAATATGCTAGGTATCAATTTTCAAACAAATAATAAGAGTAATATTTTCATCGATAATATCTTTGCAAGGGATAATAATTAGAGATATTAAGATGCTCTTTAAATTAATATGCCTTGGTAGGTATCTTTAATATTTTATGGATATAATATGACGGGCATAACCATGTGTAAGATCATGGCCATGCCATTTAAAAGCAAAACAGTTTAAATCGAGATCGGAAAAATGATCAATTTCCACAAAATATAAAATGTCAAGTGTATTTTGGCAACAAACATTTGTTGCCCAAAAAAGGCAACACAACATTAAAGATGTTATTCAGCAGTTTTAATAATTTGCTTTTATTATTGTAAAACGCAACCCTGAAGCGATTAATCTCTGTCGAAATGCCTTCCAGGAAGATTTTATTTCAAATTTGGAAATTGGTAATAATTATTTGGTACGCAATCTGCACTTTTAGGCACTCATTTTGATTAAACTTTTTCTTTCGATCGATGTCCGATTTCGATCAGTTGCAACCCTCTGACATGGCCGTTATTTAAATTATGGAGAACAATGATAAGAACATTTAAAAAAAATTTATTTCAGAAATTTCAACATCATACGTCATTAATTAACAAGAATTATATTGTAGTTATTACTTGATTCTGTTTTTAATGTGATTGTATTAATAATGCGATTTGTTATGTTTTTCGTGCACGTTTTGCTTCTTTAGTAATAACTACGAAGTGCTTCGGATTTAACGAATGTTTGCTCAACTTGGTGACACTGAGTGAGGGAATCCCCGTTGTATCCCGGTAAGCACGTACAAACTGCTATATGTCTGCGTGGATTGCACATTGCATTTACTCCACATTGATTTCGGCATGGATTTTGACATCTACAATGAAATTAGTTTATTTAAATAACTAAACTGGTTTAGCGTATACGTACTTGTATTCGAAGCAAGCTTGATGATCGGGACATTCTGCATCATCGATACATTCACCTCTAATGCAACCAGTTAAGGGATCTCCAAGATATCCTGGAAGGCATGTACATACTGGCCTTTCTGCATTTGTTCTATCGTATCCGGGTTGGCATTGAGCGTTAGCACCGCATGGGTTAGGTTCACACAGATCCGCTAACAAATCAAGTTTTAGTATAACTTAACTACATAGGTACCATAAAAATTAAACCAACCTTTCGTAAATGGTCTGCACGATACGAAAGGATTTCCAGTCATCTCTTTTGGACAGGAACAAACGGGAGTAAAACCATTTTTAAGTTCACAATTGGCATTAGTTCCACATACACCTTCGCAAGGATTTTTACAAGCATTGTAAAAGCATGCAGGTTTTCCTGGAGGACAGTCACTGTTATGAACACATTCTGGTTGACAAGAACTTAATGCGTTTCCGTAGTAATTCTAAAAACATTAAGTTAACTTTTTCTAAAAATTTTAACCGACAATATTATTACTCTTGGGCATTTGCAAACAGGAATGTGATTTTGGACAATATCGCATTCGGCGTTTATTCCACACTGTGCACATGGATTTTGGCATTTAAACTCGATACAAGCATATTGTGGTCCACATTCGGCATCACTATCACATTCGTGTCTACATCCAGCAAGTGGCGATCCATGATAACCAGGTAAACATTTGCAAACTGGAGTTTCGCCGTTTACTTCGCATTGGGTATTTTGTCCACATGGGCTGGGATGACAGAGTTCGGCTAAATTTTAAAATTAGAATATTTGAAGTGAAGTTGTAAAGTTAACTTACATGGATCGAATCGTCTGCAAGAAGTGAACGGATTTCCTGTATATCCAGCTGGACAAGAGCAAACCGGTATGTGATTTCTTGTTTCGCAATTAGCATTTGTACCGCAAACTCCTACGCAAGGATCAATACAACGTTCATTTACACAAGACAAATGACTTCTGCATTCGGAGTTATCAAAACATTCAGCACGATTGCAAATTGACAACGGATCTCCTATGTATCCTTTTAAACACGAACACACTGGTCGACCGCTGATTGTGGTGCAGTGAGCGTTTTGCCCACAAATGTGCCCATCGCACATGGTAATTCGGGTTAATGGAAGATGCGTTTCGCCACAGATTCGACCATAACATCTTGGCTGTAAAGCTGAAAAATTTTAACAATGTTATTAAATGAGAATTGTAATATTGAAAGATATTTAGAAAAAGCTCAGCTTTAGGATATATTATGAAGTTAGGATTAAGATTCACCTTGACATTCAAACGAATGTCTTGTATAAATGTCATTTTATAATAATTACTAATTATTACAAATCCCTTTGGAAAAAAACTCCCAATAAAAACATTCATAATAAAGCAATAAATAAATGGATTTGTTTGTTTAACCCACGATCACAATTTTCAAGATCTAAATTGATTATTATGCTCTTAACCTTCGATTTAATTATTTCTTACGACTACGCATTTTTAGCCAATTTATGGTCTTCTTTATTTTGTTTATTGTTAATTTGTTTCAATCGCTTTTAAGGATGCTGAGCAGACACGACATTTTAATAACGACGTTAATTTTTTTATTAATTATTATTAAATTATTTTTTACCAACACCATCGGCGAATCATATCTCGTGAAATTTTAATAATACTGTATATACCCAAGCCATCATTAGATTAACTTTATCTTTTTTTTTGTATCTGCGCTACAGATTCACAGTTAGTTAATTTGTAAAAATATATAATAACCAATTTTAGTTGTAAATAATTAGGGGTTTCCATTATCAATAAATTAATATTGTAAATTTTGTTAGATTGTTTACAAAAATGTAAGATGTAACTAAAAACCTCTAGCTCTCGAATACTGATAATTGGATGAAGTCTGATATGCTGCAGAACTTCCAGCCAAAGACGTTTGACCATATTTATCGGTAATGTAAACTTCACCGTCATACGGGTTGTTTTGATACCGGTATTTTAAAAATGGATTGACATAATTAGATCGGTCGTAATAGACATTATTTGATGGCGGTAAATATGAAGGAGCAGTAATGATTCTATAGCTAGGCGTACCTAATATCAAATTTGGCAACTGAAGAGTTAATACCAAGGCAAGCACGAACACCTTCATCTGGAAAAAAAGTAGTAATTTGTTATTGTAATACAACAGATGATAAACATAAATTGATGATTTTAGATATAGGTTTGGCCTTTAAGTAAAATATATAACTTTTTTGTAATTAAAAATAATTTTTATGTATTATTTAAATTTAAATTCAATTATTTAAATCAGAACGAGTTTAAAATTTTTGGATAATTTATAGTAGATACTTATTACAATAAGATTATGTAAATCACTGTTTTGTTACATCTAACTCGTTCTGATTTGAAATTGTAATTAAGAAACTCGAGAGACAAATAAAACTAAGCTGACAGTTAATTGAATCGCCTTCAAAATATACATAACAAACAAACTGATAATGTAAAAGATTTGTTCGAAAATACAATTTTGCAAAAATATAAATGGTTTAATCATCAGTAAAAATATAACTGCAGAAACACAGCTTATGAAATAATATGTAAGCATATTTCGAAAAATATAATTAGGCTTCTTTTTTTAAAAATATTTAACAACAATAATCTTGAATAACTTTTTAAATTTTAATCATTTTAAAAATTAAAAATACAATACATACAAACATACATACTATAATACAATACATAGTATTATAATACAATACAATGTATTATATAAATTCAATGAAAGTATTTATTGGAAATTTCAACCACCGAACAAAAGTTCATTGTATGTTATTTATGAATTTTATGAAAACCAAATTTGACAAAACTAAACAGAAGTTAAGAAATATATAAGTACGTAGAAAATTAAAATGTAAAAAACAATGAAGACATTAACATATTATTTGAAAAAGAATAAAATATAATTAATTTAACTTAAAATATACTAATTTATAATAATAATAAAAATGTATTTATGATAGTTTCACAACTAGATTTTTGTTCAGTGTTTAGATCTATTTCGCTATATAATTTTTGAATTAATTTCTAATATAAAGTCAACTGCAATTGTTCAAAACTTCTGATTTTTAGAATAAATTTTTTTTCAAAACAAGTAAAGAAATAATTGCTTTTATAATATAAATACTACCCAATCTGTTTGACTATTCATCTGTTTCACTAGGTAGTGATAACTGATAACTTTGAGAAAAAATGTATATAAATTAATGTATATTAAAAAAAACAATGCAGCAAGTACTGAAGTGTAAATTGAATTTTTGTTTTCTCAATATAATTTAGTTTTAAAAATTAAAATAAAAATCTAATTGATGATTTATGAAAAGTTTGTGCGATCCGATTTTCTCTTGTAAATATATCATGTCTTACCTTTATAAACTTGTTCTACTTAATTCGTTAATACACAAACATACACTGATCTTGAAATAGTTTCTGCAAGTGTGAATTTTAAAAAACGTCCCCTCTAAATTTTGAATCTGAATTTTCGAACCTTGAAAATATACTTATACAAAAAGTAGAGGTGTGTAGGCTTCTATTAGTATTAATTGTGTTATTGCATCACAAAAATATTTTATGTAAATTTCTTCGACATTAGTTTGTTTATAAGCAAAAATCGCTTAGTGATTCAAAAATAAGTAATAAAGTAAGATACATGGAACCAGCCTGAATGGAACAAGTTATATTTGAAATAATTTATTTAATATATTCCTGGTACCATTTGACTTTTGCAGAAACATGTTTTACATGTTAAGATATAAAAGAATAAAAAAGTTTGCAGACGTTGATTAACAAAACCAGTGGGCAGATATGCTTTTTCAAAATAAATGGAAATGGGATGGAAACTACTGATAAAAAATTTAAATATTTACATCCAGTTTTCATAATTATTTAGAAGAAGCCATCAGCATCATCAACAACCTTGTTTTTTTTAATGAAGGACGGAATGGAACAAAATAAGGAGTGAAAGTATTTGGATTTCTGTGAATGATTTTAATATTAATTGATGAAACAAATTATTTAAAAAAACTATAAACACTACAATATTAAAAATATTAAAATTAAATTAAATAAGTTGGTAACAGCAACAAATCAAACCATAATATTAATTTGATTTTGTAATCTGTGATCGGGGTATTTTCAATTATTTTTCAATGAACCCCAGAAATTTTTAAGAACCTTTTTCAAATCAATATTATTTTGAAACCTTGTGGCAGCCTTGTTCAGTTTTATAAAGAAATTTATTCAAAAAATGTTAAAAATTCAAAATTATAATCAACATTATGATAAGATAGCAGAAACCTCGATGTTTATTACTTCTTCAAAGTAGTATTAATTAAATTTTAGACACTGTTGAAATTATTACTATTATTATTTAGTTGTTAAAGCTACAAACCCACTGCAATTTGAGATATTCTAATATGTTTTTCGCTATACCAATTTTGATATAAAAGTTTTCTCGGTGACGTTTATTTAACATTCCCTAATAAGGTACTTCTTAACTTGGTTATTGAGTTTTTACATCGATCATAGCATTAAAATAAAAAAAGAAATAGGCAACCTTAACCGCATTTATTTAATTATTATTATTGTAATTAAGGAATTTAGTCAGAAAATAACATAAAATGATGTGGCTTTGTTCGATATCAAACCGGATTATTAAATGAATATTATCTTCCTGCAGCTGTTAGTAACCAGTCCTCTCCTGTAAAATCTAATAATTTAGATATCAATTAAGATATCTTTTCGAACTTGAAAATAATTTGGAATATAGCGTAATATTGATATTGCGCATGTAATTCTTATTTAGCGTTTCTCATCTGCGTCTTATAAAATTCATTTATAATCTAAACTTATGCAATGTGCAAAAAAATGTTTCAAAACTAAAAATGGTTCAAACATTTATTCTAATATTGTAAATTAAGTCGAGCTAAGCGAGACTTCATTTGTACGCTTTCTGTTTAACAATATTCTCTTCAGATTTATTATAGCTTGATCATAAAAAGTTCTATTAAGTTTGAAATTGCAAAATGTTTAAAAATTTATTTTTAAATAATCTACAAATTAAGTTAAAAATACTTCATCTCAACTGAAAGAAATTATTTCCTTTAGTACCCTTTCCACCCTGTTTTTAAAATTCTTAATTTTAGTACTTTCACAATGTTCTCGCTCGGACCTGTACGACGTTTTCCGATAATACAATAAATTCTAACTGGATGAACTATTCCAATTTAGAGCTTCTTGCAGAACTTCTCCTGCATTTTACGATCAGTAGGGCTATTTCTCTATAGTATACAGTGCATTCCTTCTTATCGCTTGCAGAAAATTAGGTTTTTAAAAATTGTGTTGCAAAATAAATTATTGTTTATTATTTTTGTTTTGGTTCATTTATAGGTTGTGACCTACATACCAAAAAGTTTTGCAATTGAAATTTAAAAGAATGGCACGTATACAAAAACTGAAGTAGACAGGGACGCCAATTTTGATTTCTAATTGATGAACCGGTTTTTCTCATATTTATATTGTTCATGTGGAACCACTTCTACCGTGCAGGTTGCAGAATATCTAAAATTAAATTAAACAAAAGAAGTGCAATATTTATATTAAAAAATATAATTTTAAAGCTTGGTACTAAACTTGGACGACGAATAAAAGCTGAATTTGGACCAGTATAACAATAATCTACGTGCAGAATATTTCGTGTACCCAAAATCTAATTGCTAAATATAAAATAAAAAAAAAAAATCACTTGAACTTTTAAAAACCCATATAATATTATGTTGTTGTGCGATTACACAGAGATATATCAAAATAATAAATTCATTGCGCGATTATTAGATAACCTCTATCGTGTGATAAGTTACCGTTTGAATTTGGAAAAAGAGGAAGTATAGGATTGATGTTATTATAAAAGATGAAGAAAATATAGAAATAAATAGAAAAAAAAAATACATGCGATTACATTATTAATTAATTTGTAGACACAATACAATAATTACAGATGTAAATTAAAAAAAAACTGGACAAATCAATTCTATGGTCCAAAATACAATGAACTTTTCTGTGAAAACGAATCTGGGGAAAATGGTATGGCATTCCAGCGTCAGACAACTTATCTTTATCGTAGTTGATGCAAACTACGTCAGATGCTCATTTATAATATTTAAAATAATTAGTAATTCCTCATTTGTAATTTATTTAACGTTAAGTGAAGATAATTATGTGAAATCTGTTTTGTGTTCCAAGTGATAAAATTTATATTTTAATTATTTTCTTACTTTATTCTAAAAGCCTGCAATTTATATTATACCTTAGTTATTGATGTTTTACTTTGTGTTACCTATTTAATTTAAAATGAGGGGTAAGTATTTTTTTTTCTTAAATACCATAATTAATTATAAATTATTTATTTAATTTTTTCAAATTTTAGATTTAATTAGAAATTACAAAAATACAATAAAAAGACGCGATGAATCGACCGACTCCGATTCCGAATCTCAGCCTCTCTTAAGTTCAGCGAGTTCGCATGGAAATTTTAGGTAATAATTACTTAATCTTAACTGTACCATTGATTGATTAATTTTTTTGTTTTAAAATGTTAGTGCCACTGAGAACCGGTGTATGTTTCACGAATCAGATACAAGCGATCTCGAAAGCGGAAGCGTAGAGAAACCAATTAATACCAATGCAGTCTATCCAAAACAAATGTTAATGAGGTAACAATGTGATTAAATAATTTGTCTTACAATCTTAACATATTGATATTGCAGAAAATTTATTGTTAATCGATAAATTATTATCTTTTATTTTTTAGTAGACCGTTTTGTTTTCCGGTAAATTACGAAACACCTCCACTAGATATATTCGCATATGAAGAGAAAATTGGAGACAGATTTAATCATTTTTCGAAAATTAATGGTATTTTGGAAGTCAGCACATCGTCTTTGGTAAGTTTAAAAAAAATTGTTTGATAACATAATTAGTAACAAATGGCATTAAAATTAAAATAGTAACACTTATCGTTTCTATATTTAGTAAGAGTAACAAAATTTCGTTTTGATAATAATTTGTTCCATAAACTTGCTAATAATAAAAATTGTACTAGATAAAATAATCAGAGTTATGTTAACGTAAAAAGATAGTCGTTAAGCACAAGGAGATTAAATAATAATTTTTAGTTCCTTTCTTCCTCTATGTCATTTCGATCAATAAATCAATAATATTAACACTTTGATATTTTCAGATAAAAAATTGTACTAGTAACGAAAACATCGCTGGATCTCATCATACACAGAATTCATTAGTAACAATGTAAGTATTATTAACATATTCAGAATATAATACACAAAAATTCTGTACATTTATAAAATATTTCATAGCTCATTACATTTAAGAATTTGTGCATTATATTTACGTATAAGTTTCATAAATAAGTTCGTTGGTTAAGAAAGCTTCAAATTAAACTCTACCGGTAATTATTATTTAGTCGAACAGGCTAAATTGTAGTAGGTAAATGTGTTTCTAATGAGCGTAAAACTGATTTCATTAAATTAAAACAATACATATTTTTGAATTGCATTATTTGTAAAATAAAATTTTTAAATTAAATTGATTTAGTTATTATTTAATTTATAATGCGTTACTGCTCAATATACCATTACTGTTTGAATGGTGTGGAACTCCAATTGTATTTGTAACTTGATTACCTAGGTTGTGCGGCCTGAAGGCCGCACTGATTCACTATACCCTGCCAACCTGTTTACGTTGGTAACTTAAAATGAATCAATTCCAGGTGCATAAGGGGTGCTTTTTATATTATATAGGATTGAATTTGCAATATACAAGTCTCTCTCTATTGTGATATGATCAGTGGCGGATTCAACGATTGCAGAGTTTGAAGCTAAACATATTTGATGTTGTTTTGTTTATTGTTGAATGTTTATCTTTGAATGCCATAATTCGTGTTATCTCTAAGTTAATAATGTATTGTACCCTGTCCCTGTTCATCAGAAGTACAAGACGGGGGGTTAGTGTCCTCGGTTAACTTCACGATACTACGCCAATGGTTGTTAATTTCAAATTTGAAAAAAATTTACATTTTTTTAATCGTTCTATAAAAAAAGCAGTAAATGATAAATCCATCAAGCTAACTATGATAATGCTCACCATCGTTAGATTTAAGAGTTTCTTTTTTTAATAACAACAGAAGATACTCGGTTTCGGTATAATATATATACTAATAGGTCCTCCATATCTACTAGTTCTATATTTTGATGTATATGTTATGCAAGACTAATGGGTTTCTATTTAATAAAATTAATCATAGACTAAGCATACAAACCTTTGGTCTTTGAAAGCGGGGGGCTTGGGGATATTTTTTCTGTAGCCCAATGGAACTGAAAACTTTTATAAGAAAAAAATATAATGATAGCCTTATTTAATTTTAATTAATGTAAGATTGTCAAAATTATTAAACTTTTAGATTAGCAAATTTAATTAATACAGAAGCCGAATAAAATAACAAAAATTTCATAACAAAATAATAATGTGTGTAATACAAAATCAAAACAAAACGTGTCAACCAATTAAACGGATGTGCTTGGGGAAATTCACTTTATAGGCTTTGGCCACTTTTGGCGTTTTTTATCATCTTTGGCGTGTTTTCTGTCATCACATTATATTTACGCTAAAATATCTAACATGTTATATTATGTCAAAGGACAATGAAACTTTCGGGAAAACTAATCTCGGATTTGAACAAAATAAAAGAAAACCGGAAATTATTTTGGATACGATAATCGCCGTGTAGATTATAAATATTCAATAATTACACAATATGTTTTCTAAATAATTTTTGTTTTTGTTTTTTTTTGATAAAGAAGGTATTTTCATTTTTCGTAGAAAAACTACAAAAATTTTGTAGTGATCGACAGTAACAAAGGGAGATTTAAATTTCCCTGATCTAAACAATGTCGTGACCTCTACCGCTGGTATGGGAAGTTTATATAGAAAATATTAAACATGATAAATGTATTTTCATATAAAAATTGCGATTTTATCAATCTGTTATAATAATATTTATTTATTTGTTAAGTAATAATATGTAATTACCCAATTGTAATTTATTAAATAATGAATTTGCGCAAAAATTAGAATCAGTGCATTGCAAAATTTTTTAATTTTAATCTAATAATTAGATTAACATACCAAAAATTATTATTGTAAAGTTATTTAAACAATTTTTTTAAGTTACCGAGATAAAAAAAGAGATAATTTTAAAGATTTTGTAGGCATAACACTGTTTGTTAGTATATTTTAAAACCTTGAGCAAAAAGAAACTTTCATAATTATTAAAATCTAAAAATTTTACTTGAAATTACAAAAAGGTAATTTTGTAAAGCATTATGTATTTTCACCCTGTTGTAATATTTATATAATTACTTCCAAAAATGAATTACATAATTTTGAGATTTTGAAAGTATTTTAAAAATGACTAATTCTACAAAAAATAAAAAATTTACAAAAAATGGATCTAACTTTTTTTGGCGCTTTTGGTTTTTAAGCAAACCCGCCCAGATCGTAAAGAAAAATTTCAAGGTGTTAGCTACAGCATTTATTATTCGAATTTTTCTTGATTTAAAACAGCAGTTCCCCACCTTTCTTACATTAAAATGTTTATTTATCATTTTTAATTATTTTAAGTTCAAATTCGTAATCTGGGACCTCGAAAACCCATAGATAATGATTTTCAGGGCATAATTACGGAAAATTTTCTAGTTATTATATTTAATTAAAAAAATATTTCTGTTTTAAGACGTGAAAATAATTAGCGTAAAAAAATTTTGTACCTTTTCCATTTAGAAAGCCATTAAAAAATATAGTATGTATTAAATAGGTGTTAAAAATTCAGAAGTTAACAAAAATTATTACTTGATTTCTTACAAAAAAGAGAAGAAATTATCGTGGTTCGTTAAAAGAACAAACAAACAAATTTAAAAAAATCGAATTATTGCTATCTGTTGGAATAATACACAATAAGTTGCACAAAAATATTATCTTTATGTATACTATTTTGGATTGTTAATGTTCTAAAAAAACAATTCGATATTTCTCAAGTCACAATGGAATAATACAAAAACCATAAGTTTCGTGTATGCTAACCCATGTTGCTGATAAAAATATATTGAGATGCATTGTTTATAATGATTGAGGTTCATTTCCTTCACTTTTACTTCATACAATATAATATTTATTAATTATTTTTTCTTTTAAGTAGTTCAATGTTAGAGATATTTGCTTTATCAGCAAAAATTCTAATAAATCAAAGACGAATAAATTAATTTGTATATTTGCCCTTTCACCACCGAGATAAAAATTTATATGATTTAATTCATCAATTTATTTCGTCATCTTAAATTTTTGTATTGCACGTTCATTGTTTTTGTTTACATTTCAGATTTGTAATATGGAATACAATAATCGGTTCTTCTTTGTTGGCCATGCCATGGGGATTAGAAAGAGCTGGATTATTTCCTGGAATTTTTCTCATTATTCTGGTTGCCGGAATGTGTCTATACACTTGCAATGTTTTTCTTCAAGCTCATCAGGAACAAGGTGTGAAAAATTTTGAACGACTACTTCAGTCTGGAGATAATTTGATTTTACCGAAATTTATAATTTTTAGGATTCTTGTGCAATAATTACGAAATTAGCGATTTATGCAGAATCCTACTTGGAGAGCATGCGGAAGTACTAGCAAAAGTATTTTCACTTATTGTATTAATTGGTTCTACCATAGTTTACTGGGTGTTGATGTCCAATTTTCTGTATCACTCTGTACACTTTTTATACGGTGAGTAATATTAATAATAATATACGGCTATACGGGGGGGGGGGGGGGTATACCAAAACCCATTTGTATAATAATAAGTATAATATATCAGCTTTCCACGAGTCAAATGACTTTTGGCACACTCTGTTTTTTATATATAATTATATATTGCTATGTACTGGGGGGTGGAATTTCTATTTTAAACAAATTCAAAATGAAGAAAATCACTTTTATTCGTAATCATTCAAATTTTTATATCACAATATTATATAATATCATATAACCAGTGAGACTGCTGTGGAATGAAAACAGCAAAAATCTTGATTTAAACCATTCACATAGGCGAAAAACCATAAAATACTCTCCAAATTCCAACTATTGCAAATGATTTCTCACCAGCAAAATCAAATCGAATAATATCCCCGCTAATACTAAGAATTTATTTATTTAATAGGTTATTTCATGTCTTTGAATACCATATCAACAAACGAAACAGTAATATGTGTAAGTGACAATGGATTAAATCGTTCATCGATTATTACCAGTATGAAAATTGATTTAGACATCCACGAAGTAAAATTTGACAAGTTATGGGACCTCTACAGTACGGTTCCAATTGTCTTAGCATTTCTTATGTTTCCGTTATTAAATTTCAAGAATGCCACCTTTTTCACGAAGTTCAACAGTTTAGGTAAACTAATTTGTTTTGGTTTTGAATATTATTTAATTTTTTTTTAAATTTTAGGAACTCTCAGTATTGCGTATCTGCTGTTTTTTACGGCAGCTAAAGGGTATTCTTGGGGAATAAATATGAAAAGTTGGGAATTTGAATTTCAATTAAAACCCACATTTTGTGCTTTAAGTGGAATGTTATCACTCAGTTACTTTATCCACAACATGATCATTTCGGTAATGAAGAATAATAGGAATCAGTATAATAACGTAAGTTCAGCATTTTTTGAAATACCATCAATAATTAATCCTATTTTATATCCTTAGGGACGAGATTTAAGTATTGCTTTTGTACTGGTTGCATTTACATATACCTTTATTGGAGTTACATTTTATGTTTGCTTTCCTTTAGCTAAAGATTGTATTCAAGACGTAAGTATATTCGGCAGAATTAAGAAATTTGAACTCAACTGAATTCTATCTCGGTTTTACAGGCTGACTCTGAAAACGAAGGGTGGAGCTTGATTTCAGGTGAAAGTCTTCGTTGAGTTCCGATTTTTCACCATATTACTGTTGTGGTACATTTTAATTTTTTTTAGAACATATTAAACAATTTTGATCGAAACGACCCTATGACGGTGGCGGCGCGACTATTGCTATTATTTCAACTTTTTACAGTTTTCCCATTAATATCGTACGTTTTGCGCTTGGACGTCTTCAACAACATAGGCATGGTGTATAAACAATTTAATCCCGAATTTAAATATTCAAAAGTTATCACCGTAAATATTTTTGTTGTTAGCTGCTGTGTATTCTTTTCTTGTTATCTGCCAAGAATTGGAACTTTAATTAGGTATACAGGATCAATTGGAGGTTTAGTGTACATATTCCTATTACCTAGTCTAATCAAAATTGCGCTATTAAGAAAAGAAAAGTCGCTTACAAAATTTAAATTAATAGTGAACATCTGTATTATACTTTTTGGCGTATTAAATTTATTGTCACAGTTTTTTATCGAAGACACTTAATAGATCTCCAATGTGAAAATTGTATTTAAGATTATAAAGGTGCTATATTATACTTGGTACCCATAAAAGATATCGCTTTATCGGTAGTGTTGTTTTTTAACTGAAAAGTGATTTTCAAAAATGTGTTCTGATAGATTTTAATTTATTGACTGTTATTTATAGAAATGTTTATGTAATTAGGAACAAAATAATGTAAGTTGTAATACGATTTTGTTATATTATACGGTTTTTTTTACTACAAGCAGAGTCTCGAGTTTGTTGTCGGAGTCGATGATTGCCTAAAAATATCTTTAAATATAAAATAAAAATAAAATACTAGGTAAGTATACGTTTTTCTGCCAGTAATTACACACAACAGTTACCATTTGAAATAATTCTTATGAAATCTTTATCAGTTGCCAAAATTCTAATATTAACCGTTTTTGAATTCAAAACAAACAATACTGACATTATCAATACTGGCTATATCAATAAAAATACTTAAATGACACCGTACTTAATTTTAATAAAAATTTAATCTTGGTGTCGATGGGATGAGATCACATAACAATATTACTAATTGATCTGATACTATAAATGTCACATACAAAAAAATTGTGTTAGCGTTAGTGCATAAACAACCTTTATGAACATTAGCCGAGTTTCGGTGAAAATTATTACAAAAAATATTTTTAAGTTATTAATAAGTTGCAAGTGCTAATAATCCTTCAATTTGACGTGAAAAATGTAAATTTGCAAAAAAAATAGTGAAAAAGTATGACGAAACAGCTGATTTCAGTATCGACGTTAAAGATAATAATATTTTAAAAAAGGTTAGTGATATACCTATGTATGTAATTTTGAAACTAGTCACAATTAAAAATTTTTGTAAATAAAATTGACAGTTTTAAAAAGATTTTCAAAATTTTGACACTCAAAATTTATGCAAAAAGATATTATAGAAACTCGCGTAACCTTGACGCAGTAACAACGAACGATATTGATTAAATATAGATCAATTCGGTTTACATAAGTTATTTTACAGATATTACAAATTTGTTTATTTAAGAACTTCACAGATGTCGTTTATGTTTATGAAATTATTTTTTTTCATTTTTTGAAAAGCATCTAATGAATAACAATAATTAATGAAACCTTGCCATATTATTGTCCTTGACGTAATTGAACAAATTGTAATACCAAATATTTATCAACATATTATTGCAACGTGATTTTGTCAATTTGTTATTTGAAAAACTTTAATTTTTGGTAATTAAATATATTAAGGTCGTTCCGACCTTAACACGTACTTTAAAAAAATTGATTGTTCTTATGGTTATTATACTGATTAATTTTTCAATAACAAATATTGGTATTTTCTGTAGTCGACAAAAAAATATAATAAAATAGAGTCTGAAATACTAGTATTTGTCATACAACTTAAAAGTATTTTTTAACTTGTCTAATTTTGTATATTTAAAAATATATAGTAAATGATTATAAGATTACGAACACGTGATTTAATTTAAACGGAAGTAAATTAAATTTTTAACAATAAGTGGTATTGTATATAATTCTGTATATGTGTACATGATTCTCAAAAAACTGAACACTCCTTAGTGTTTATTTAATATATTTGCATATATCACCTGCTACTACATACATTGACTACTTGTAAGTACTACAATATCGGTAAAATATCTTTTTTTATCTTTTGTGACGTTTTACAGTTTTATGTTTTATTGAGATTAAATTTTTCGTTAATCTAATTATTGAAATCAAAATGAAATCATAGATTAGAAGGTATTAACGGTCAATTTGTTCAGTAAATAATGCTTAGTAATACCAATAAGTAGTAAGTAATTAATAATAATTTTTAAAAATTAAGATGAAGTTTTTAAATGATTTTAATAAATTTTTTAAATAATATAAGTACAAATACAATATTACGTAATTGCTGTGTAATAAAGACACATAATTGTATTGTATTACGTATTATGTAATAACGCTGTTCAGCATGCATCACCATTACGTACTGATTTATTATCAATATTATTATAAAATAAAATAAGGTAGATATTGTTAGGTAAGCAACTAAATATTCTTATAATTTGTATTATACAATTAGAACAATTTATCATCAATTTACAGTTTTTGTTTATGTAAACGTTTCCAATAAACATTGGATGTTTCATCTTGATTGATTCTTTATTAAAAACTTTTAAGTTAAAAAAGTTAATTGGAAGGAGAGGAGTCAAACTTTTTGTGAAGCGTGAGCAAGTGACCCTCCGATAATTTTGTTAATCCCAGTATGCGCGTCAGTTGCGGGCAATTTCTTATTATGAAAGATTGTTTTTACTGCTCCCTGTGAAAATAACGTTTTTATTGAATGCTCCAAAATTTACTGGGTCGAATCATACTCAGTCAGAAAGCTAATAGAAATTTTAATTTTTCGATTTTGATAGACCGATAAGAGATTAGCACTTTGAAAAAATATTTTTTTTAAATTAAATATCAGATCCTGGGATGAAACTTTTAAAAACCCTCGTTTGATTAAAATCCGTACGTGTTCGTTCATGACTGCGTTACAATAATAATAAGTATAAAGTTTTATTACTATGTAGTTCTGTGAGTAAGATCAAGATAGACATACTGATTACACAATGTTCAGCAAACCATTACTATTATAAACATTCCAGACAGACATGATGCTAGTTTAGTGATTACGAAATTGCAGTAATTAAATTGTTCATTGAATCAATTGATTGAATTATAGTCAAGGCTCGGAAGTTTACGCAAATGCATATTCATTTTGGAAGTGCATATTGTGATTCTGGTTTAATAAAAATCCGTTTCATGTTACCTATATTTCCAATATAAAAGTTTTTGTCACATAATTTTGCATATTTCGTTATATAATTGCATATTTTACTGATTTAACGAGAAATATATAATATATTCCTATAATATACAGCTACGATCCCACAATTAAAAACGACCTAAAAAATGTTAGTTAGGGTATAAAATATGTTTATTTGAGGAGATAATAAATAATATGATCGGACTACTTTAGAATGCTTTTTTTTGCAGAGAAATTTTAAAAGCAGGCCTAAACTAACAGTATTCTCAAATTGCAACAAAATGAACATAATTGTAAATAAAACTATTAATATTGGGCTACTAGTGAGTCTCTCACTCGTCGTAGAGCTCTTGTGCTCTATTGAAAATTTAACTCAGTACACATGAAAGAAGGAGAAATTACGACAAGTACCTGTGCAACTTAAATTTGTTCCAGTCAATCCGATATCCGTTCCCTAACTAAATTTATGGTTGAACAAGAATTTTGTGTCCATTTAAATTAAATATTTTTTGATGATTTTTCAAATGTATACATATTTCATTGTTTTTTAGCGCATAAAGTTGCACTTCCTTATAGTAAATATTGCATTATTTGCGAGTAATTTTTTTTATGACAGTTTAATCTAAAACACTTATAAAAAATAAGTATTCAAATAATTGTGTTTTATTATAATAAATTAATTAATTTTTACAATTATTATAGACTTAAGTTAACAACTATTATAAAACTTAAATTGATAAATTGATATAAAGCTTTTTTTCATAAAATTATTGTATAATAAATTATAACGATTTAAACCAGTATTAAATAATAATAATTTAAACAAACACTGAATTTAAATTGCAATATCAAATCGATTAATTAAATTATTTTAAAATTCGAACCGCTACTGAATTACATAGAAATATTTCAATATATTAATTTATTGGTATAATCCTTCGGAATTGGTGCAAAGATTAATAATTTTATAATAATTATTTATAATCTAATAATAAACTTATTTATCAAGAAATATTATTACGGATATTTCTCAAGAAGATTATTATTTCTAACAAATGTTAGGTATATATTGCCATGTTTCAAACCTCCAAAAATTTTGTAATTTTGAAAAAGTTTTATTTTTGTTGAAATTATAATTTTTATATTTCCCGCTGGTTGGTTAACTTAAAGCCAGCAAGCGGAAGAGAATGGGCTTTTTACCAAAATGGCGGAATGCTGTGTTCTGTAGAAACGCTTTTACTTATGATGTTCGTAAATTTTGAATGCGTTGGCAGTTCTGAAAATTTTAACTTGGAGGGGAGTCCACCTCAGATTTTTGATTAAAAACTTTTTTTGAAAAAAACTTCAGATTTGCTTGCATCCAGCATAGTTCTACAGTTCCTGACAGTTTTAAACAATAGTTCAGTTGATTTACCTCTAAAATCACGTATTATAAAAATGAGATGCCAACTTCACGAAAAATATACAGCATCTCATGAGATTTAAAGTATTTGAGCATCTAGGCGTTGAATTCAGCATAGTTCTACACATTCCGATAGTTTTAAAAATAGTTCCGCTGATTTACCCTTGAAATTGCGATTTATAGCAATGAGTTGCCAACTTCACATCAGACATTATAGCATCTCATGAGATTTCAAGTATTTGAGCATAGGGAAGTTGAATAAACCATAGTTCTATACATCCTAATTAATTTTAACGATAGTTTTATTGAATCAAACTCAAAATGTTATTTAAAGGATATTATTTTCATGAGAGCTGATACTCTGTGCCGCGTTCTGAGCTTTACCGATGTTGTAAGCTTTAGTTTTTCAGCATACCATCGAAAAGAGTTCCGGCCTCTAATTGTATCAAAATAATTATAAACAATTGTTTATTATAGTAGCAAGTGTGAAACTATGAGATGCTGATAGTTTTGGACGAGTTCTGGGTTCCATCGTTGATGAAATCGACAGTTCTGATCCGTCTGCAATCCCAGAGTTAAGAGTTCCGGCTTCTGATGATACCCACATAGCAAAAACCAATTGTTTATAACCGTAGCAAGTATGGAACTATGAGATGCTGATAGTCTTGGATGAGTTCTGGGTTCCATCGTCGGTTCAATCGACAGTTCTGATATTCCTGAACAACATCCTAATGAGTTCCGGCCCCTGATTCTACCCAAATAGTCATTACCAATTGTTTATTATCGTAGCAGGTATAAAACTATGAGATGCTGATAGTTTTGGGGGAGTTCTGGGTTCCATCGTTGATGAAATCGACAGTTCTGATCCGTCTGCAATCCCAGAGTTAAGAGTTCCGGCTTCTGATGATACCCACATAGCAAAAACCAATTGTTTATAACCGTAGCAAGTATGGAACTATGAGATGCTGATAGTCTTGGATGAGTTCTGGGTTCCATCGTCGGTTCAATCGACAGTTCTGATATTCCTGAACACCATCCTAATGAGTTCCGGCCCCTGATTCTACCCAAATAGTCATTACCAATTGTTTATTATCGTAGCAGGTATAAAACTATGAGATGCTGATAGTTTTGGGGGAGTTCTGGGTTCCATCGTTGATGAAATCGACAGTTCTGATCCTTCTGCAATCCAGAGTTAAGAGTTCCGGCTTCTGATGATACCCACATAGCAAAAACCAATTGTTTATAACCGTAGCAAGTATGGAACTATGAAATGCTGATAGTTTTAGACGAGTTCTGGGTTCCATTGATGATGCAATCGACAGTTCTGATCCTTCTGCAATCCAGCGTTAAGAGTTCCGGCATCTGATTATACCCACATAGCAAAAAACAATTGTTTAGTATTGTAGGAAGTATAGAACTATGAGATGCTGATAGTCTTGGATGAGTTCTGGGTTCCATCGTTGGTTCAATCGACATTTCTGATCCGTCTGCTATCCAGAGGTAAGAGTTCCGGCCTCTGATGATACCCACATAGCAAAAAACAATTGTTTATTACTGTAGGAAGTATAGAACTAATCGATAAAAACTGATTCTCAGGAAAGTTGTAGATTTTTTTATGATCTACAACTTTTCTATAGAACATATTTTGATAGAACGTCAAATTTCGCCGGAAAACGCAATAATATATTTTGCACACCCTTTCAATCCCCCCAAATTAATACCCCTAATAAATATTTTAAATTTGATTTGTTTACACAATGAACAGATGATTTGTAAATAGTTGATTCTAATATTTTGTATAAATTTTGAAAATTTGTTTTTGGTGAATGAAAATCTTGAAACAGAACGAAGTTTTCAAATTGGTTTTGCTACAGCTTCAAGATGTTCATGAGGGCAAATGCTGTGTTCTGTAAGGTGGTCCTTATTTTTGATTTTAAAAAGGTAGTAAATTTTTAATGCGCGGGCAGTTCCGACAACTTTAACTTTTTTGTTATCTGACTGATAATAATTTTGATTTCTATAAAATTGAATAACAACAATTATTATTTAGTAATTAATTATATTTAATATTGGAAGTGAAAGTAAAAACAATAATAAAGAAAGATAAGTTAGAGTGCTCGTATGGACGACTGGTTAAGTTTGGTTTTCCATTAACATTTTCGGAACTTAAATTAATGCTACAATAAAATCGCAAGTCACCAGAAATTATTCCCTCGGCTCCACCACAATTTAATCCTTTATATCTGCACACTTGTTCCAACGTTTAGGAAGCTTTTCTAAACCTTCCACATATTACGATGTATCTAAAACCTGAAAATATGAATTCGTTTAAATTATAATGACTCTATTTAAAGAAAATTATTGTCCTCCAAGTCATATTTTTGGGTTAGGAAATAGGAAAAAGCCACAGAAAGCAATTTATATTTTAATTCATGCAAATTTGCAATCGACGAGGTATGAGCTGCTGAAATATCCTGATGAAACAGCATCTTATTCTTTGCCAAATGCGGACGTACTTCCTTGATTTTTTTAATTCATTAAAATATTTTCATAAAATATAGTTCATAAAAATTACACCATGAGCTTCCCAAAAAAGAATTGCCATAATCATTCCAGCTGTAGGAACTGTTTTGATTTCTGCAGTGCACGTTTACCATTGTTGTTTTCTCTCTGACGTGTAGTAATGGATTAATGGTTTATCCACGATTATGAATTTACGCAAAAATAATACGCAAAAGGACAATAAAATTAAGTATTTATTATAATCCACTTGATAGATATGCAAAACCTATAATCTCTCATCTCATCGTTGATAATATATCGTAGACTAGCTACGTCGTTGGCCGAAAAACTAACTAGATGAGGTTATTGCTATTTTCCCTTTAGGTAGATTTAAATGTCCATATAAACACACTTAATATCTACGTTCTTAATGAATTTCTTATCTCACGTCTGGAGTGTTGTTATCAATAACAACTCGTCTGGTCATACAGGGCAAATGAAATTAGGGCAATGTTGGGCAATTTTTTTCTGAGAAAGAATCTCAACATTTTTTGAAGTATTTGGTATGCTTCAAGATATTATCAAAAAACCAGTAAGTTTCATTTTATAATTTTAACTAAGATATTATTGATTATCACGCCTTTCTTTAGAAGAAATTCAAGTATATCATTGCAATTGTCAAAATATTTAAGATAGTGGAGAAGCAATCATCAACTTATTTCGTTTTGAATCTTGGCGTTTACATCTTTGTTAATTTAATTAGAAAATATATAATTTTTAATTTTTATTTGTGCATGAGAACTGCTATAGTTTCTAATTTCTGTTTTATAGGTTTACTAGCTCCACACCATAACAACCATTTGTTCTTATCATAATGTGATTATTTAAAGAAAAGATACTCGTGTCAAGCTGACACTGCAGACTAATGCTTTTAATTTTAGAGTGATTTTTGAACTCTTTTATCTCATTTTGTACATTGGCCATAAATGACATAATTAATTTATTACACTATAATAAATTGTTATTACCTATATTAGAAATCATAATGATGGTATAATTGAAAAATAAAATCTCATGAATTGTCCTTGTTATCAGTTCTAGTTCGTAATTATTGTCATTTTAAGCATTTAGAAACAGATTAACATGACGATTGTTATAAAATAAGTTAGATGAAACTGGAATAAAAAAGGTTATCGTAACAGTTTTTTGTCTTGATTAATTGCAAATTAGGAAAAAGTGAGAATTTTGATAACCTAATTTTAGTCACAAAAACTGTGATTATTCGACTGTAATAAATAATGAAAATACATATTATATAAGCAATCTAAAGAAATAAATCAAATGGTGATTAAAACATCGAAGTGTAGCTCAGACCGCTACCCAATAATGAGATATCTCCATTATGTGTTCGGGAAGTTAATTTTTTCAAATGTAAATAGTTTAAGAACTTGTCTGGTACAACGGCATTAAAAATTCATTTTAAAACAAACACTTCCACTACCATTGTTATAAAATAAACAAGAAGGTCAGTGGACGAGCCGGTCGAGCAAAACTAAAAATCACTTCTTCTTGCACATCCCCGGAATCAGTAAAAAAATCAAAGCAAATTATTAAAATAAAAATTACAATCCATACTAAGGTATTGACTTTACATCTGGCAGTTTGCATTTTAAAATTTTCTAACATAATATAAGAATAGAGGTACAATTATTTAAAATTTCCCATTGTGGTTTTCCATCCTTGTGGTTCAACGCGAAGAGAATGTACATGATTAAATTATAAATTTTAACATAAATTCAATCTATTGAAAAAATTCACTGCATCTCATTGAGATCTTAAAAATTGTGAACCTTGAAATATGCATTTAATGAGTTGCGGTTCTTCTTTTTAATCAAATTGTTTTTTTTGTCTCTTTTGGCGTTGATGATTTTCTGATTGTTGTAACAATATCGTTTATCAATTCCTTATCACAAACGAAATTAAAGTATTAATTGATATGTTATCGTACAGAAATTGCATATTATCAAACAAATTAACGATAACAATCTCGTCGATTACGTTTGTAAACTAATTATACAAAACTGTTTTCAATAATTAATTATTGAAATTAGTAATAATATAAAAACTATCATTATGGCGAAATAATTTTGTATTTTGTTTTTTAAGATTTTTAAAGAAAATACATTTTGCAATTTATGTTTTTTTCAATTAATTGCTTCATAATTGGCAGTAAAATCAATATCTTTATATTTCTTAATATAAAGATTTCAATTCACGCATAATTAATTAGGTATACAGTTTATATAATTTCCATGCACTTTTTCAAAATAAAACTTCCCGTATTATGCATTGGGAAGTACAAACTACCTGTGTTACCTACTATATGCATGGTGCAAATGGTGGGAAAAACATCGTTTACCTTGAAGTTTGCGAACACAAAGCGTTGATAGCATTAAATTTGAATCATTTACTCTACAATTTTTAGTAATCCAGTTTGAACAATATGCAGTAGCCGATCTTTTATGTGGCATAGGTGCGGAAATAGAATGTATAAGATATCACTTATCAGTATTTCGCGTAAAATTTGATAAAAAGAAGTTGAATGTACTAAATTGCTTATATGTCATGTAATAGTTTAATATCAATCAGTCACGCAAGTGTTTTCCGATAGCAGATTTAATTTAATCAGACGATAGTTTTTATCAAACTGTATGAAGAAAGAGGACTGTTGTGATTATATTAATTACGTCTTAATGGGTATCATTAGTAAAGTTTATAAAGTGTGCGGTAAGTTTTACAAAATGATAAGAAGCCCAATTTAATTAGTACCTCCAAGTCGTAAAACGCAGTGATCGTTTCCAAGTGTAGGATCAAATGCAAACAAGTGATTTTAAAATATTATATCATTAAATAACTAATATGAGGAAGGATAAAAATGAAGATCTGTTGCCGTTTTCACTTAACGGGTGAGTTACGTAAATTTAGTTAAACCTTGTATTTAGTTTTTTGCATAATTATTAAATGTACGATATCATTCACAACTTTTTTTGTTACCAACGAATCGAAACAAATTATAATATTCCGAGTGTGACAACGAAATTTTTAGACAATAAATATTTATAAATTTACGATTAGGTATAAAGGTAGACCATTGTTAATTTCATATTACAGTATATGTTATTAATTATATATGATATGAGTTATTGAATATTTTAAAGAATATTCAATTATTATTATTATAGTAAATATTATTGAACTTAAGCAATATTGTTTTAGAAACTTAAAACTACTATATTGCAGTAGAAAATTTTTATTTGTTTAATCATAAGAAATTCATCATTAATTAATGAAAAAAAATAGACAAAACTTAAGAAACACATTTAGCACCGGTGGTAGTACAAACTAAAACAACGCTTAATATAATACAACGAAATAAATTTTATAGTCAACCTCTTAAAAGTTGCACTAAAAACGTGCAATCATTGGACTGGCTACAATAAAATACAATTTTAAGCTGCTTTCACCATTTGTAATTTGCAATACAGCAGGATTTAACGTCTATGGTCGATTTCGTCTTCTAAATCCATATTGATACCTCCCTATTCTTTTCGCAATATACATCTCTTTTTCTCCATACCATCTTTATCATCTCAGTTATGTTTTCATGTAATACTCTTCCTCCGTATTTCACCATTTCTCCACAAATTTCATCAGTACCCGGTGCTTTTCCGGTTCTTAACTTATTTAGAACTCGTTCTGTATATCTTGTGATGTCAGTTCTTCCATCTCTTCGTCGTTTTCGACTTCTTCCTCATGTTCCTCATCTTTTTGATCTATGCCTTCTTTTTTTATAATTATTTCCATCCACTTTTAGATATAAGCTTCTTCAAGTTATTTTTTCCATCGTTGTCTGCTTGATGCCACTTCCATCCAGTTCAGTCCTGCCGTCAGCTTCAGATCGTCAATCCATCTCATTGGTGGTCTACCTCTCGGTCTCTTTTAAAATTATAACAAAAAAGAGTAAGGGGGGCCATCACAGGTTACCTTCCCTTACTTATAACTATCAATCTTCTCAATTTCTTGATTGTCAATCACAAGAATCCCGTCTCCATCAACCATAGTTTTCGTTTTTCTGAAATTCATCTTCAAAACAACTTTTTTGGATTCAGTGTTCAGCTGAGTTAGCATTTCTTGCTTTTGGCTTAAGGTAGGTTTTGAACATTTCATATTGGAGTTATTCTCAATGACTCTTGTTAACCTCTGCATATTCAATGTTACCTTTATGACCTCTCCTGTTCATTTCGCGTCTTTTCTCCATTTTTTAATTTAATGTTAGATTTAAACATTATTCGATACTTCATGAAGCTTTTATTTGCGTTTATAATTTTAAGTCTTATGTACGTAATAAGGTTATATTGCGATGTCCAAATGCGTAAAATAGTTTTTAAATTTAAGAAAACCTAATTAATTACCTTTTTTTTGGAACATCGATCCTCTTTTGTTATAAGCATGAGACTCCTTTAACTTATTACTTTTGATGTTGAATAATTAAAGTAAAATTTGTCAATTTATAATTTTATAATTTAAATCGGAAAGTTAAACAAAATTTAATTTTACAAATACTTACACAGCTAAATAAATTTCAAGTAGCATTTAAATCCAAATTTTGATGTTTTTGATCATCATCCGTATTACATCGGTTTACCAAATAAATCAATTCCGTCTTATTGCAATTTTGGTCTTATTTAAATTTTAGTAATTCTTTCAACCACCTAGACAAAGTTGCAATTTTGATGGCAATAAATACAAATTTTTAATAAATCAATTTTATCGTGATTTTACTTTACGAAAAATTAATCGTTCGTGCACTTTTAAATGTTCTCACCCTTTATAAATTTGAAGTTTTCATTTGTTTGTTGCTGTTTGTTTTCATCATTTCGTCTAGTCTCTACTTAATTCTTTTAGAATTTTTAAAATTTTCATTTGTCAGACTGGTCATGAAATAAATAAAGCAGGAATTTGCATAAATAAGTTTTTACGTGTTAATTCACTATGTTCGGCTATTCGATTCAGCACCCGGTATAATTATTATGTACCTTTTTTTCTCATCTTCATTTCCAAATTCCTCGATCGCCAATATTTTACATTTACTCTCTTTTCTTCTGTTGAAAGTAACTTTTTGGTTCACTTCTGCTATAATCAGAGAGTGATCAGAGCCCCCCCCGCACGTTTTTATGTTTCTTATCATGGTTGTAATTGTTTCTTTATCATTATGTGATCTATCTGATTTCCACTCTTGTTATCTTGTTCCTGGGTGCAATGTTTGATCATAATAAAAATTGTAAGGTATGAAATTTTTTAAATTGGATTTAAAATTTATCATGTCTTATTACACTAGACAATAAGGGGGATCATGGTGTAACTACCATTCCATGACTCGTAAAAACTAAAAATTAACTGGGGGTTAGACAATGGCATAAAATTTGATATATGCAGTATAGCAAGAAACTTTATATTTAAATATCATATAAAATTCAATTCAATAGACTTTTGGCTGAATCCGCTCTTGTCATACAAAAAGAAAAATTAAAATACATTGTATTGTTTGTTATTTCTTACAATTAAAATATAGAAAACTTCTTTTCAAGAACTTTTCATTTAGTATCTTATCTAGTGTACAACTGTATTAAACACAATACATATACAATTATTGAATGTTAAATATGTCAAGTTGATAGATAATATTATAATAATGACTAATATTTATTTAATTTTAATATTATTTCACTCCAATATTTGAATAGTGTACAACTCGATTGAACAGAAAGCCGCACTTACCCATAACCTTCCAATTGTTTAGTTCGGTTCCATTACGGCGTGGAAAAGAAAACTATGATATAAGTCAAAATTTTTTCTCTGTGTAATACCTTATTCCTTTAGCTTTGACAATATCCATTACACCGAATTACCAATTTGTTTTTTTTCTTATATAGTACCTATCTTACATTTATTGATGTCCGCCATTAGGTAAAATTTCATAATAGTATTTGCATGTAGTATTATAAAATAATTTGTATTAGATTACTAGAAAGACGTCATATAGATAGATTAAGTAAAAGTAAAAGCAGCAATAAAGTAACAATTAATAAATTGTTGAACTCTCGAAATGTAGAACAGTTAATTATTATTTCTGTGACAATGCGCAATTTAATTTCAACTGCAAGTTTTATTTAAATTTTATTTATTACTATATTTTTTTTTACGCAAAATATATCAATGGTTTGATATGAACGCTAGACCAAGGTAGATCATGATAGATCTGTAGGTATCATGTAAAGATCAACAATTAAAGCTTTTGACAATTTTTGATAAGCCGATCTGGCGTTAATATAAGAAGATACAATTTTATAATACTGCAATAATAATTTAGAAGGTAATTAAAATTAAATAAATGTTTGGTGTTCTAAATTACATAGTACTATTAATTCTCATATCACAAGTAAATTTGTTTTACATACCATAATCAATTCTTTTTATTACTTTCTCTGCATTCAAAAAATGTATGCTAAGAAAATTCTATTTATTCTATCAGGCTAGACAATATTACGTTCCTGAATTGGGGTTATAAAATGAACAATTAAAATTAAACCAAATTAGTTTAATTTGTATTTGAAGTAATCCTGTCAGTTTTCATTATTGCATGATTTATCGCCACCGTGCTAAAATAAAATTTCATATTATAATATTATTTTTTATAAGAAACTCGGTTCTGTGACGTCACATTTTTTTGGGCAACCTTAACTGAAGGCAACTATAGTGGCAGTCCACTATCCGCCCAATCAGAATAAAAAAAAAAGTTTCAACTTTTTTGAACATTAATGTAATAACTAATCAATTAAACTACATATTTTACAATATTTACGTATGTTAATAAATTTGCGTTCTGATTTATATTATGCTACCGTAACGCGTTTTTTGTGGCTGCTTTAATGGAAGAAGTGGAAGAATTCAGACACAACATTAACGCAGAGTAATGTTTTATTTATTTACATTTTTTATAGTTTCTATTCGGGTTATCACAATTCTGTTAATAGCGAATAAAGATAAAAGATATTCGACAGTTAAACAATTTATTTACAAAATAAAATAATAATTCCGGTCCCGATTTTAAAAAAAAAATATGCGCATTTTGCGAATTGAGGTTTATTGGTATATGTAAAGTATGGTATAACTGAGTTTCTCTTAAATAGAATTTAGTAGATTAAGTTGAATTAAGAAAATCTTTCTTACAGTTGCAGTCTCGGGTTGATTTAAAATAAATTAGGGGAATGACGGAGGTGAGTTTGAAAATATTTAATTAAATTGAATTAAAAGTTAATTTATTAAAACTTTGACCAAAAAATGAAGACAGTAAGAAAATACAGACAGTAATTACTTTTAAATAAAATCGAATAATAAATTAAGGAGATATAATATTACATAGAAGATTTTATCTGATTTATTCTAAAGTAATCATTACTGGGTGATTTTCTTTTTAAGTATTTTTTAAAATTTTTTTAAAAATAAATCTGCAGATTTTACATATTATCTGTTTTTATTTTTCATATTTCATGTTTCATATTTTTAAAACAATCTATCTTATCTGCCAATGGTTACCAATGTGAACTGTATAATTTGATTGGATATAATTTTCACTTTACATGGCAACAGGCACAACTTTTCTACCTCGTCGAAGAAAACTATTATAGCTGATAAGATATCAAAATTATTTATAATATTTTATGGTCAAGGACCAATTGCATCAGCCTTTTTAAATAGAATTTAATATAAAGAAATTTTAATAATAAATCTCCGCAAAAAATAGATACTTCTTTTACTTTACATATCCAAAACTTTAGGTTTTATTATATAAGCTCGGTTTTGGGGTAACTAAAGGGATTCTTTAATAATATCAAATAATTTTGATATAGCATAAGCATCACAATTCGCTTTGGATGTGACTTGCTATCAGTCCTTGATTGTGTTATATTTTTGCCATTTTAGTGAAAGCGGTATAACTACTGTGAGTGCTGCTGGTTTTTAGTCATGGTTGCTCCAGTAATGTGATGAATCATTGTCTTCTCTTCTACCTAAATTTGAAATTAAATTTAGAGTCATATTCTGAAATTCTATATTTCTATATCTGGAGAATGTACTTTTACCACAAAAACTGTGACTTTTACTTTTTTTTTGTATTAAAATACGATGTGTTGCTCATTAGTCAACGGCTATTTTTGAAACTGACATTTAAAAAAAGTAAATATGACATATCAATAAATTCATATCGTGTCTTCAACGTTACAATTTAAATTTTGTTGAAATAGGAAAGGTTATTCGAGAAATTTATACTTAAAGTCCAGTTTTTAAATCGAGAAAAAATAATAAGCATTGACTAAGTTTTTCGGCCGTTTTGCAAAATTACAGAATGTTTTATTTCCAAAATGGATCAATTTCGTGTTTTTCTAATTTATCTATATAATGAGGAAGACAAGAAAACATAAGTAACTTTAATTTTATTTATTGGCATCAGAAATATTTTTTATACTTTTAAAAATTTAGTATACAATAAAAACATAACCTTATAATTTAACGATAAAATTTTGGTTAATGACGATTTTCACCCGAGATGTTTTTGCAATTAAAAAATTATTTATCTTCAATATTTTGATACGACTTGTCCGCTGAACTCATTAATTTCGAATAAGTATAATTTTTATTATTAACATTATCAACATCGAGCAGTAAATTATTGAAGCATACGGACTATATTAATAGTAAATTACATTATGCAGACCAAGACCAAAGTAATTTGTGTGAATGACAATATTAGTATTTATTATCGTTTATCTATAAGTATAGCTCTAGTTATCGAAGTAGCCAGATTAAAACTCTTGTTGTTTCACAGTGAACGTACTTAAATTTATTATAAAATGAGTGAAAAGACTCCATTGATTTCGAGCTACACAAATTCTTACGAGAAGTATAATATGTTTTTTATTTGTTTGCAATGTATTTAATAGTTACATTTGTTTGTTTATCTTCTAGACAAATGGGAATAGATTCGACGAAAAAGCCGACAACGTCCTTACGCGTAAACCGACCGGTATATCAATTGGACGAACTCAACACAGCTACTGCATACAATTATCAACCGAAATCCTGTAAATATATTATTTTTTGGGTTAAAAAATTACATAACTGATTTATTTTTTCTTATAGTTAAAAATGATTTTAAGACCAAGCTCAAAGGATTCAATGGGTTATCATTTTTATATAGCATTATTCCTTTACTATACTGGCTTCCACGATATTCGTTCAGAAACAGTATTTTTGGAGATATCGCTAGTGGCATTACGGTAGCAATAATGAATATTCCTCAGGTAAACATCAATTTTGTTCGTTGTTGAAAAAAATTTCATTGTTTACTTTCAGGGTATGGCGTACGGATTGCTAGGAAATTTATCTCCCGTGGTTGGAATTTACATGGCTTTTTTTCCCGTCTTAGTTTATTTTATTTTTGGAACTTCCAGGCACGTTTCAATAGGTTTCTGGTATTTTAATTTTAATATTAAACTTGTTATGACAAATTTTATTTTAGGAACATTTGCCATCGTGTGTTTAATGACTGGTAAAGTTGTTGCGCAATATTCATATGAAGAAATTTCATATGATGGTACACTGTCTAGAAGTCTGGAGGTACAAAACGATACTATGCATTATAGCAGTATTCAGGTAGCCACTACTGTAACATTTACAGTAGCTATCATTCAAGTAAGTCATTTATCGCTATTTTGATTAGTGAATTTTTTATTTATTTTGTAATATTTTAGGTAATTATGTATATATTTAGATTAGGAATTGTTGCAACACTTCTCTCCGAAACACTAGTCAATGCTTTCACCTGTGCGTGCGCGTTTCAAGTTGTAGCAGAGCAAATTAAAGATTTATTGGGAATAAAATTACCCAAATTACAAACAACGTTTAAGCTACCTTATGTAAGTACCTTTATTTTTTAGCTTCACAATTCCTGATGAAGCCATCCGTACTTTGAGTACTAAGCACCTTAAGCGAAATAAACAGCCAGTAACGCAGTTAAAAGTATGGTGGAAAGTTAGCCAATTCACGTAATTCAACTTAAATTGTAATTAACCGAATACATCAATCACAAATAAAATTATGAAATAATCTTAGCACTAGCAGGCGGCTCCGCCTACTAAAACATGCCCCTACATCTATTAACGTCGAACACACGTACCGTCAACAGAATGACAATTTAACGCAACCATTGCTTGAATAATGAAAAATACTACTAAAAAGTTGATTTTCAATATTTAATTGTAAAGTAACCGGTAGACCTAAATAATTTTTCCTCACTTCATCAGAAACCTCAGAATATGTTCTTTTAAAATATTTGAAGGTTTTGTATCCTACTTGGAAGGTAAAAAGCGTAGTTTACTATCACCAACCAGCAAAGAGAGGTTAAATGGCTCTTCTATCTATATAACTCATCTATATTTAATTAAACCTTTGACCTGAACCTGAACCTATTTAGAACCAATTGTATACAATTTAATGCTTTTATCATTTTCAGACCATATATACTACATGTACAATGCTACCCCAAGCAAATGTAGCTGCTGTAATAACTTCCGTAGGGTTTATTATAGTGATGGTTCTAAACAAAATATTTATCAAGGTAATTTTTTTTGTATTATTAATGTCATGTAGTATACTCACAGCTCTATTTAGCCGCGACTGGCAAAGAAAACGAAAATACCACTTCCAATTGAATTGATAGCGGTGATAATCGGTACAGCCCTTTCAACTTTTTTAAAAATGAATGAGAATTACAACGTTGGCATAGTAGGTCACATACCCACAGGGTAAGTTTTGAAATGAAAAATGGTTTTTAATTTTTAAAAATAAATTAAAATTTTTTTGCAGACTACCTCAACCGACTATTCCAATATTTTCATTAATACCATATATAATAATAGATTCATTAGTAATTACTATGGTGTCTTATTCGATTACTATATCGATGGCATTAATTTTTGCCCAAAAGGGTCATTACGAATTAGATTCAAATCAAGAACTTTTGGCATTAGTGAGTATTACAAAAATATTGCACTGCAAATTAAATCCAATAAAGTGAAATTATTTTTTTTAGGGTTGCAGTAATATTTTTGGGTCGTTTTCTTCGTGCATGCCAGTAACAGCGTCGTTATCAAGATCTTACATCCAATACTCAGTGGGAGGTGTCTCGCAAATAGCATCGATAGTGTCTTGTTCCATTTTGTTATTTGTACTTTTATGGATAGGTCCAATTTTTGAAAATCTTCCACGTGTAAGTACGTAACCGGATGATAAGTATTTCGTTATTATTAATTTTTGATCGTTTAGTGCGTCTTAGCCAGTATCATCGTGGTAGCACTTGAAAGTATGTTAATGCAATTGAAAGACTTGAAAAGGTATTGGAATTTGAGTACATGGGATGGCACGGTTTGGATAATAACATTTCTCACTACCGCCATTATCCGCATCGATGTCGGCTTAGGAGTGGGAATACTAGCATCAGTATTTTCAATTTTTCTTCAAGGACATCGACCATACACTTGTTTATTAGGAGCTGTACCTAATACCGACCTGTATCTTGATATAAACAGGCATAAAGGGGTATGCTTTAATTACAAAACCCAGGGGGTACATATTCATGAAAATTTGTGTACACAAGACTTGTAATTCCAAAGATTACCAAGAGAATTCCATTCTTGGTAATGTATGTATACACAAATTTTTTGGTATATGTACCTCTTGACAATAGCTGTTATTGGATTGCAAGTGTAATCAAGATACTTTTTAGGTTGAAGAGCTAAGTGATATTAAGATCTTTCATTACAGCGGTTCTTTAAATTTTGCAACCAGAACAAATTTCAAAACATGTTTGTTTGAATGTTTAGGGTTTAAACCGTCCGATAACTTAATGAAAACGTACAAAAATAAAGGGGAGAGTAGTACTTCATCGGAAACGGAAGATTTATTATTTAAATGTCTTGTACTTGATTTTGCATCTTTAACTTACATCGATCCCTCGGGAGTGGATATGTTAAGATCTTTAATCGAAGAGTACAAACAACTTGGAGTTGAAGTTTACATAGCTTCATGTTCAGGTACAATTTTATAATTTTTCTTTCTAAAATATTTAATTCTGAAATTTTAGGTCCAGTATTTGAAACCCTTAAGAGATGTGATACTTACGATGGAAAAAGTGGAAAGTTTATTATATTTCCAACGATTCACGATAGTGTTCTTTATGCTCAATCGAACACTTTAGACAGCAAAAATTCGTAATGTTTAGGTAAAATAGATTACAAAATTAAAAATTAAATGCAGATTATCAATAATTATGAAAACAATTCAGTAAAAATTAGTTAAGAAACAAATTGTTTATTTATTAAAGTTTTTATAATCCAGATGATGTATTTACACTGTAAGAAAAAAATATGTATTTTTAATATTTATGTATGTATCCATGTCTTCCTTTGTCAACTGGTTATATACAATATTGTATACTATAGACAGTTTATTAGTTATATCAATAATAGGATAATAAAATTTTGTATTTTAATGTCTAAAAGTAGAGGGTTTATTTATCTATCTACAACTACAATAATGCTCAGAAAACTTTGGATAGAGGTTACAGAGAAACCAAAACATGGTTAAGCATTTTTATAATTTTGAGACAAAATTTTGGATCAAAAATCTCCGTAACTAAGAACATTAAGAACTAAATAGAATTTAAGTGGAATTCAAAAGCTGAAAACCAGCAATTATTTCTAGCTAAAAATATACATATATTATAGAACCCTGACCATTATTATGATTATCGAATAGTACAAAGCAGTATTTTTGGTTTACCCTGTTTGTTGAGCCTGCCAGACAATTACTTTTATTTATATACATAATATAGGTGTTCAAATTTGTTTTTACCGAACCATAACTTATTATGCGCAGTAATTAAAAATCTCATTGGTTTTATTTGTATTCCCTGGCGCTCAGTATAATAACTATTTGTGAGAAATTTAAGGTACATTATTTCTAAATGTACACCTTATAGTTAATTAATATTATTTATTGCCAAAAATATTCTTAATTGAACTTCATTTCAGAAGTCTTTAAACGTGTTCACCAACAGGTCGAATCATTAATTCTTGAACCTAAAAAAAAAATTAAAGAAATTATGAAAACACCATAAGAGGATCTTACTTGTAGATGCGGTGGTGTTGAAAGAACATAAATTACTGCATCAGCTACATCTTCGCCCGTTAATTTGGGGATGGCTTTGAAGAATTTTTGAAATTCATCGCTGTCGTGGAGTTTATTAGCAGTAGAAAATTCCGTGTCAACTGGGCCAGGACTAATGCTCTGTAAAAAATGTATTAAATAACATTAAAAATGTTCATTCAAAATCAATAGTACCGAAATTTTAATTTTGCTGTTGATTAAATTAAGCTCTTGTCTTAAAGTCTCCGTTAAGGCTGTAACTGAAAACTTTGACGCTGGATATACGTTTAAATCAGGAACATGAGCTACGTAGTGCCCAAGCACACTGTTAATATGGATTACTTGTCCATCGATATTATTGTTTCTCATATCCCGAATTGCTTCTTTCGTGGCCAATGAAAGTCCTAATACATTTACTTCAAATATTTCTCTCCAGTCTTTTAGATCACCATCTAAAAGGGTAGCTGGTTTTGATATTCCAGCATTGTTGATTAAAATGTGAACAGGGCCTAAATGCTCTTTAATCCATTTAAATGCACTTAGTACATCGTCTTCTTTGCTAATATCCGCTCTAACGGCGTACAATTTTCCAGGAGAAGAAATTAAGGATTTACTCAATTCTTCAATTTTTTCTTTTCTACGAGCTAAACCGACAACCTGTAATACACATAAATAGCATTATTGCTATTAACAATTGAGCACACAATATGGTACTACTTTCACTTAGATTATTGCATTGGTACTTTAAAGCATATTAAAATAATAATTATTTTACAATTAATCCAGATTCAACTAGAGCTGCAGCAATTGAAGCACCACAACCTGCACTAGCACCAGTCACAACAGCAATTTTATTTTTCCAACGATCCATCGAAAGCACCATGATTGAACACTATTTTATGTTGTAATTAGTACACTTCCGCTAATATCTTTTGGTTGGTAGCCACATACAGAGACTGAAGAACGCCACGTTCCGGAGTGGGCTAATTGAGCGGCACACGCCAGAAGCGTTTTAGAAATTGTAGAACTTTTCTTGTGGAGTGTTGTAAGTTAACAATTTTATTTAGTGAATTTGTATTAATTTTATTTATTATATAGATCATACAATTCAATATAAACACAATGAAATTATTTGTTGTGATGTATATTGCAATAATTTAGTGAATTTGTATTAATTTAATAATTTTTAAAAATAAACATTGTCTGTAATGTTGCAAAAAGCAATCATAATTATGTGATATAATGTATCTGTTACTGTAAAAGCCCGAAAACCGGTAAATCCTAGGTTTGACGCGTAAATCCTAGGATTAATCAATTTGACGTGGTAAATGTACGAAAAACTGAATTATCAGTACAATTTCGGACTTTTACCATGCCATAACGGTCAATCTTAGGATTTACTAATTCGTGTTGGTAAATCTACGAATAATATTATTTAATATTTTTACAGTTTATATAATATATAGGTTCCTCTGTATAATAGCTGTTAGTATTAGGGCTTATTTTATAATAAAAGTTAGCAGGGCATTTAAATTAACTAACAATTGTAATGCCCGCTGTATGAATACGTATTATACGTAATAATTTTTTATCTCTAATAATCTACGCAATATTTTTCTACTTTTAAATAAACGTTTCAGTTGTATTAATTGTGTTGTAATAATTAAATTTTATTTTTTTAAATTATTTCAATTTGATGTCAAATAACAGAATATTCGTAGATTTACCAACACGAATCAGTAAATCCTAAGATTGACCTTTATGGCATGGTAAAAGTCCGAAATTGTACTGATAATTCAGTTTTTCGTACATTTACCACGTCAAATTGGTAAATCCTAGGATTTACGCGTCAAACCTAGGATTTACCGGTTTTCGGGCTTTTACAGTAACATATCTACATAATATGCGTTAGATTCTCAGTTTGTAATGAAAACCAAATAGCGTATTTAAATATTTTTTTCAAGTTTTTCTTAAAAACCGTAAAATTATTGATTTTGCCTTTAATCGTTTATTCATTCTATAAATTCATAATAGGTATTGTTCGAGGGAATCCGTTGAGTCAATCTCAAAATTTTGATTTTCTGCATCAAGCAAGATTATCCATGACAGTTGCGGCAAACTAGTGAGCAGCAAAACCCCAACCTTCGACAGACACACAATGCTCCACAACCTTTCGAAGAATTTAAAAAAATCATATTGAAGAGGCAATCAGTCGCAGGAAGTTGGCCACAATATATTTTCTTTTGGTATCCACCTCCACTCTTCAGGATTCAATTCATTAGCTAACCAATTATGAACTTGAAAGTAAACACGACATAGATGCTATTGTGCTGTGTCAAGAGTGGGTGGTATAATTCAATTTCACTGGTCTGCTTCTGCTCACAGCTGTAATCAAGCTAGAATAGCGATAGTTATTGACAGATACTTCTTTAGAGGGTGCACTATACATTGCAAGGAAAATTTTAATTCCATTTGACCCAATCGAAAATGGCATGATCAGGTGCTAGAGGACATTGGGAATATGGGAATCAGAGATTGGAGGACAAAAGTAGAAAATCGGAAGGAATGGCGAAAGATTGTGATGAAGGCGAAGACAGACGGCAGAATTCAGTTTTAAATTTGCTGAATTTGGTTTGACGAATGTGGTTTTGCATTTGTTAAATTTGGTGTTTTCGTTTTGGAATTTAATGATTTAGTTGAAAGGTAAAATGTGAAAGAAACTAGGACTAATCCACCTCAGAAAATGGATTTGTAAGTCTCGTAAGAGATAGCCTAATCCAACCAGAAATTAGTTTTTTGACAAAAACGATCGCTTATAAGATCTTTCTTTTAGACAATTTCCTTACCTTTATTTTTACTCTAATGTATTTTTATTGTAGAGTCGATAAATATCGAGATATTTGCAAAATTTACTTTTGAGTCCCATCTTCGGCACTATTGCTACTTCAAAAGACACCAAAACACAACTGAAAAGACATTATTTGCCTCTATATGAATTATTCCGTAGTTTCGGCCTATTTTTGACTAAATGCAGTAGATCAATGGTAATTTTAAGATTGTTGGCTACGGGAGATCATACAAGGATCTTATATAATTTCAGAAGTTAGTTAAATTATATCCGAAAAATTAAGCAAGGAATACTTAAAGCTAAGAATAATTATTATTATTTACAACATATTATACAAATAACTGTGAAAATTCGACATAATCCAGCATCGATCTCATATCTTGATAAAATTAACAAATATTTAATGGTACTGTAATCTGTGATGTGCTGGATGACAACCGACGATTTTAGTTAATATCCCTATTGTCAGAGAGTTTTTTGTTTCAGGTCCATACGGTAATGTTTTTGTAACGATTACCATAAACAATTAATAACAAAAAAAACCAATTGTTTAAGCTTCTTCTCACCATTTAGTACTGATGTGCAAGCTCGGAAAAACTTAAGGATTCTTCATTCTCATTTTTTTTCCTTCGTTGAAAGTTATTTTTAGCCTAACCAAGTTACACTTGGAGAAAACAAAATTATTATCTGGACTTTTAAAAGTGCTAAATGGGCTTAAATTAACGTAAACAAATTATTCTTGAGCGGGGGTGGTTTAGGGTTGATTTGGGTAGTTGAAAAAAGGTGAAAAATGATATTATTGTGATTTCCGATCAAAGTTGATGTCAAAACAAAAAGTATCCAATACAAAAGTTGTAGATCATTAAATTCTGAGAAAAATCATTAGTTTCGTCTTTCTTGACAAATGACAAACTTGCTATATATTAACTTATCACAAATTTTTTTAGATAAAAATATTAAGAAGTTATCGAGATATTAATTATTTCCGGTCCGAAACACTTTTTCTTCAAAACAATATTATACTTAATTAGGAAGATCATCGTACAGAGTTCTACCGGGTCTAATTTATTTCGTTTTGAGTTTTGACATTATACTTTTTGGTAAAATAAAAAAATTTATATAGTTACAACTCGGAAACATGCTCAAAAATTACAAAATATGACTCTGCAACAATGAATTTTTATAATAATTCATATTATATACTTTTTGAATAAGTAGATATTATTTATTTTTTTATTTTTTATGCAGATTAAGACCAGATTAATTTTTGTGAATGACGAATATTATATTTATTATCGTTTATCTATAAGTATAGTTTTAGTTATCGATGTAGCCAGATTAAAACTTTTGTTGTTTCACTGTGAATGTACTTTATTTTTTTATAAAATGGGTGAAAAAACTCCCTTGATTTCGAGCTACACAAATTTTTACGACAAGTATGATATGTTTTTTATTTTTTTGTAATGTATTTAATAGTAACATTTGTTTATATATCTTCTAGACAAATCGGAATAGATTCTACGAAAAAGCCGACAACATCGTTGCGCGTAAATCGACAGGTATATCAATTGGAAGAACTCAACACAGCTACTGCATACAATTATCAACCGAAATCCTGTAAAAAATTATTTTTTGCAATAGCGGGGGTAAAGTACTCACTTTAGACCCTGATTTGCGGGTGTAAAGTGGTACTTTTTTGCCCTAGGGCAAAAAAGAAGTTACTGCCGGGTAAAAAAGAAGTTACTGCCGGGCAAAAAAGAAGTCACCAGATTTTATTATCAATATAATTCTCATTTTTTTGTAACATTTATATTTATGTTAACTTGACCGTAATTTGTGATTCCAATATTAGTGCAACCTACAGTGAAATAAATTGGTAAATAAATAAAAGCACTTACTTTAGCTACCAAAAAATTCTCACGAGGCGCCCTTTTAAAATTTTTACCACGTGGTCAGAGGTTACGACGCGCGATTTTTTCGGAACATATCCTTCGTTTTTCCGCTTCATAAAAGCGGATAACTTGTGGAAATTGCCGATGTCAATCTTATTTTCCAATTTGGTGACCGCCTTGATCATAGAATACTGCGACCACATGGTCAACGACTTCAACGTTTTAGCCTTTTGACACGTCTTATTCCTTCAAAGGCACAAATGTAACTGAACCATTCTAGTACCTTTTAGTGAAAAATTTTTAGCGAAAAAATTCTAGTTGGCAATAATATAACCAATTATGCTTCATTTACTTTGGTACTATCAACCACGTGCTTTATTGAACAAATTTTAATTAAAATTTCGTAATTTCGTAAATTGTAAATTGTCGAAGTAAGTACTTTACCTCCCGCAATTGCAAAAAACAGTATATGCACCTCGGGAATAAAGTGAATTTTTTGTCCTGAGGGAAATTTTTGCCCTCGGCTACGCCTCGTGCAAACAAACCTTTACCCTCAGGCCAAAAAAGGATCACTTTATTCCCTTGGTGCATAATGTACTATTTTTGGTTAAAACAATTTATAACTGATTTATTCTGTCTTATAGTTAAAAATTATTTTAAGACCAAGCTCAAAGGATTCAATGGGTTATCGGTTTTATACAGCATTATTCCCTTACTATACTGGCTTCCTCGATATTCATTCAGAAGCAGTATTTTTGGAGATATTGTTAGTGGCATCACGGTAGCCATAATGAATATTCCTCATGTAAAATCAATTTTCTTTATTGTTTATATATTGATAAAAAATTCCATTGCTTATTTTTAGGGTATGGCATACGGAATGCTAGGAAATTTAACTCCCGTGAGTGGAATTTACATGGCTTTTTTCCCCGTCTTAGTTTATTTTATTTTTGGAACTTCCAGGCACGTTTCAATAGGTCTGTGTTATTTAAATTTTAATATTAAACTTGTTATGACAAATTTTTATTTTAGGAACATTTGCCATCGCGTGTTTAATGACTGGTAAAGTTGTTGCGCAATATTCATATGAAGAAATTTCATATGATGGTACACTGTCTAGAAGTCTGGAAGTACAAAACGATACTATGCATTATAGCAGTATTCAGGTAGCCACTACTGTAACATTTACAGTAGCTATCATTCAAGTAAGTCATTTATCGCTATTTTGATTAGTAAATGTATTATTTATTTTGTAATATTTTAGGTAATTATGTATATATTTAGATTGGGAATTGTTGCAACACTTCTATCCGAAACACTAGTCAATGCCTTCACCTGCGCGTGCGCGTTCCAAGTTGTAGCAGAGCAAATTAAAGATTTATTGGGAATAAAATTACCTAAATTACAAGCAACGTTTAAGCTACCTTATGTAAGTACCTTATTTTTGTAGCTTTACAATTCTTGGTGAAGACGAAATACGGCGCAAACCACATAATATTAAAGAAGCATCCGCAGTCATAATGGCAAAAAAAAGCTTTTTCTCAATTTTATATTGTTTAAATATTGTTTTTCTTGTTGAAAAATTATCACTTAAAGAATAATTGATTATTATTTTTTCTTTAAACAAATATTAATAATTGTAGAAGTTATTAACTATTATTCTTCGAGTCCTAGATTTCTCGTGGACATGATCAGTCGAGACAGCATCATCAGAACTCAAAAAACGTAAAAGATTTGATTAATAGATTACTTTATCTCGGGAGTGGACGAAGAATTTTGAAAAAATTGAATTTTGGAAGAGAACTTCAAAGTCAAGAACACGAATTTTGTTAAAAAAAATCTCCTGTTTTTTCTTGTAAAACTAGTTCTAATCATTGAAAAACAAAATCCTTTGTCCACCCCAAGTAAATCTTATCTTAAAGAATTGTATAAAATTGTTGACGGTACATTATTTCGGATTTTGAAAATGCAGTTTTGAGATAAACATGTTGAAAGTTTTCAATAAGGATAACAACCTTTATGAAATAATTTTTTTTAATAAAGCAAAATAAAAAAATTGATCTTTTGAAAATGCCGACTGCGTATGACTCCTTAAATCTTTCTGTCCTCAATACCATCCGTACTTTGAGTACTAACATATTTGCAGAATTCGTTGTAGAGTAATCATTTATTTAAAGGTATCTCTGTGTCTACGAAAAATGAGTGTAGAGGTAGACAATTCACGGAATTCATTCTTAAAATTAGTCTGCCTATTAGAGCTGCCTTTAAAATTGTTTTCCGGTCCTGCATTCGGATGGCAAATGGACGTAAAATGCTTTCTATCAGGCGAATTGTTTGCTAGAAAGATTTTTATAGTTTGATCTATAATTCCTTCCATATTTAATAGGCTAACCCGTTTGAAATTTTCAGACAATATATACTACTGGTTCAATGTTATCCCAAGCAAATGTAGCTGCTGTAATAACTTCAGTGGGGTTTATTATAGTGATGGTTCTAAACAAAATATTTCTCAAGGTAATTGTTTTTGTATTTTCAATGTCATGTAATATATTATTCAAAGCTGTATTTTTAGCCGCGACTGGCAAAAAAAACTAAAATACCAGTTCCAATTGAATTGATAGCGGTGATAATCGGTACAGTCCTTTCAACTTTTTTAAAAATGAACGAGAATTATAACGTTGGCATAGTAGGTCATATACCAACAGGGTAAGTTTATAATATGATTATATTCCATATTCCGATATCTTATTATAGGTAATTTAATTGTTTTGCAGATTACCTCAACCGACTATTCCAGTATTTTCATTAATACCGTATATAATAGTAGATTCCATAATAATTTGCATGGTGACTTATTCAATTACAATTTCTTTAGGATTAATTTTTGCCCAAAAGGGTCATTACGAATTAGATTCAAATCAAGAACTTTTGGCATTAGTGAGTATTACGAAAATATTTCACTGTAAATTAAAATTAATAAATTGTAATAATTTTAGGGTTGCAGTAATATTTTTGGATCGTTTTTCTCGTGCATGCCAGTAGCAGCGTCATTATCAAGATCATGCTTACAATACGCAGTAGGAGGTGTTTCTCAACTAGCGTCGATAGTGTCTTGTTCCATTTTGTTATTTGTACTTTTATGGATAGGGCCAGTTTTTGAAAATCTTCCACGGGTAAGTACGTAACTGGATGATAAGTGTGTAGTAATCCAGATTAACCGATTATTCCTCGTAATATTAATCTTTGATCGTTTAGTGCGTCTTGGCCAGTATCATCGTGGTAGCACTAGAAAATATGATAATGCAAATTAAAGACTTGAAAAGGTATTGGAATTTGAGTACATGGGATGGCATGGTTTGGATAATAACTTTTCTCACTACCGCGATTATCCGCATCGATGTCGGCTTAGGAGTGGGAATATTAGTTTCAATAATTTCTGTTTTTCTTCAAGGACATCGACCATACACTTGTTTATTAGGTGCTGTACCTAATACCGATCTGTATCTTGATATAAACAGGCATAAAGGGGTATGCTTTAATTATAAAAACCAGGGGGTACATATTTAGGAAAATTTGTGTACACAAGACTCGTAATTCTAAAGATTTCCAAAAGAATTCCAACCATGTGTACACAAAATTTTTGGGATATTTACCTCTTGACAATATCTGCTATTAGATTGCAAGGTTAATTAATAAACATTTTAGGTTGAAGAACTAAGTGATATTAAAATCTTTCATTATAGCGGTTCTTTAAATTTTGTAACCAGATCAAATTTCAAAACATGTTTGTTTAAATGTTTAGGGTTTAAGCCGTCCGATAACTTAATGAAAACGTACAAAAATAAAGGGGAGAGTAGTACTTTATCGGAAACGGAAGATTTATTATTTAAATGTCTTGTACTTGATTTTGCATCGTTAACTTACATCGATCCTTCGGGAGTAGATATGTTAAGATCTTTAATGGAAGAGTACAAACAACTTGGAGTTGAAGTTTACATAGTTTCATGTTCAGGTACAGTTTTATTATTGTACTTTCAAAAGTATTTAATTCTGAAATTTTAGGTCCAGTATTTGAAACCCTTAAGAGATGTGATACTTACGATGGAAAAAGTGGAAAGTTTATTATATTTCCAACGATTCACGATAGTGTTCTTTATTCTCAATCGAACACTTAAGGCAGCAACAATTCGTAATTTTTAGCTAAAATAGATTACAAAATTAAATTTTTTTAATCCATATGATGTGTTTATACTGTAAGGAGATATATGTAGTTTTAATACTTTTTATGTAACTATCTAAACCCAAATGAACAATATTTGTTTCATAAACGTTGTGTAAACCTAATTAGATGGTTGTAATATTTCTAGAACCTTTATAAAACAAAAATTGTTCATTGGGATGTCTTCCTTTGTCAACTAGTTATTATACAATATTGTATAGTACTATTATAGACAGTTTATAAGTTATATCAATAAAACGATAATAAAATTTTGTATTTTAATGTCTAAAAGTGCAGGTTTCATTTATCTATCTACAACTACAATAATGTCCAGCAAATTTTGGCCAGAAATTCCAGAGAAACCAAGACATGATTAAGCTTATTGACGTTTTAAGAATTCCATCTTTGCCACAGTTTCATAATTTTGAGATGGATTTTTAGTTCAAAGTGGTGATTTTGCCCGATCTCCGTAACGATAAATGGTGCTTTATCAACACAGATGATAAAGTCGTTCTTAATGCATTGCAAGCTAAAGAAAATTTAAAGGAAGTCAAAATCTGTAAACTGGTACATGTCGCTGGCCCGCCCCAAATCGAATTTTTTATAGAAATTGGTGTCAAACGTTTGAGCTTCATTTGAGCCTCAATGAGCTTCCATTCCCGTCGTTTAAGCTCCAACCGTCGCGGAGCCAAAACGAATTTAGGGGAAAAATTTGTGTCAAACGTTTGAGCCTCAATGAGCTTCCATTCTCGTCGTTTGAGCTTTAACCGTCGGAAAGCTATTCGCGAAATATTTGGGGGAGGGAGGGCTGCAGACTCGATGCCCCCCCCAAGTCAAATTTTAGGGTAAAATTTGTGTCAAACGTCTGAGCTTTGTTTGAGCCTTAATGAGCTTCCATTTCCGTCGTTTGAGCCTAAACCGTCGCGGAGTTATTCGCAAAATGTTTGGGGGGGGGGGGGGGGTTGTGGGCATGTTTTTCAATTTTTTGTCCTATTTAATAATTTCGGTGTCAAAAATTCGGTGTCAATCGATAGAGCTTCAATTACCTTTTATATTCATCGCTGTTATTTAATTATTTTCGAAGCTATCGGTGTTTTAATTTTGCTAACCTCCGTGCAAGTGGCGCGTGAAACCGCTAATTTTGATTTCGTAAACAATTTATTGTTGAGTGTATAAACAAATGAATTACACCGCTAAAATAAGTTTTTAGGAAAATCTTATTTATTAAGTACAAATAAAATTTTAAGTTCAGAAAAATACGATTGGAGCAAACAAAAGCCTTCGCCGAGTAATATGTAAATTTGAAATATGTAATTTCTTAAAATAATATTTAATACAAAATAAAATGTAATTTAAAATAATACTAAAATTTCAATTTTTGATTTTTGAGTGGATACAATAATACTTTCCCTTATACATACGTAGTATACATATGGGGAAAGTAATAGTTTTTATATAAAAATAAATAATCTTTTACTTGAAAAGTTATGGGCACCATTCACAATCATAGAATGGAGGGAGGGGAGAATGAAATTTTTTAAATAAATCTCGTTTGTGCATGCGCGTCAGCACTTTCGAATTTGTACTTTTTTTTCAGAAAATAATTATGCAAACCCTACTTGTACCTAATGATATCGAGAAGATTTGGCTGAAGGCAGTTTTTTTATTTTACCTTACTCTATATAGTAAACTTATACAGGGTTAGTCGTAGATAGTTCAGTCAAAAAAATTCTGGCTGAGTAAAATCATGAAGATTTTGTCGTTTGAGCTTCAGCCGTCGCGAATCTATTAGCGATATCTTTGGGGGGGAGGGGGGGGGCTGTGGACATGTTTTTCTCATTTTTCTCTTATTTGCGTAAATTTTGTGTCAATCGATAAAGCTTCGTTAGAGCTGCATTGAGCTACCATGTTCATCATTGTAATTTCCTAAACAATTTATTATTTTATTGTAATTTAAAAAACAAGCTAAAAAAATATAGGTTATACTATACTAAATATAGGACTGAAGGCAATTTTTTTATTTTACTTTACTAGCGATCCACAGTAAAATACAGAGTTAGACGTTGACAGTTTGGTAAAAAAAAATTGGTTATAATAGAATTAAAAAAAATAGAGCAGTGACTTTTGTATTTCATGTAAAAGTCGGAATCACTTCGAAAAAAATTAAATTATAATAATGAACATAAAAACTCATTGCAGATTCACGCATTTTTATTATTAATACACTTATTAGTGGAGATTGGGAGGGGGGCACATGAAAAAGTTTTCCTACTTTTTCTTTTAGTTAAAATTTCAGTATGTACCTATATTATGTAAATTTTTATGAAATCAAAATTAATCGCTTGCGTTTCGTTTGAGCTTCTACTCCCATCGTTTGAGCTGCATTTATATTTATGTCCCCCCTCCCGAATCTTAACCCTTATGGGGCCATACCTAGTACCCGGGTACTATTTTGACTTTAAAACATCATAACTTTTTTCCTGTAAAGCCAATTTTTTTGAGATTCGGCGACATCTCTACATAAATGGTTCTCTACACGCAAAAAATTATAAAAAAAAATATGATAATATTAAGTGAAGTTTTTTGGAGATTTTCTAAAACTATACCTAATCCAGCCATACGTAGTACCTGGGTACTAAATTACTTTTCTATGGCATATGTAAATAAAAAAGAATATCTCCATTAATTCAAAATTGTTTAAGTATTCACTGATAACAATTTAACATATAACATGTTTCACATTTTACTTGAAATTAACTTTAGAACATATTATAGGAAATTGAAATAAAAATAAAGCATGCTGTTTCAACACATGCTTGTGCTGCATGAAAACAAATTGTTTTCGGTGTAACCGTGAATTTTTACCCCCGTGATATTTTACCCCGGGGTAAAATGTTACTAGGGATATTTTACCCCCGGTAAAATTTCACTAGGGATATTTTACCCCAACGGTGTAAAATTTCTAGGGGTAAAAATTCACGTTGTCACCGGGATATTGGTATGCGATACGCATACAGGTATCTGGCATTTTTGGCAGCTTTTTCTGGTTTTCCGTGGCCTTTTTGGAACGTTTAATGGGCTTTAAGAGCAATATCCCGTTATTTTTATGCGGCCAGTAATGTCCCGCTTCTGGTTTGACGTTGATTGTGAAAGTGGTGAGTTGATTGGTCACTAATTGTGATAATGCTGGATTATGTCTTAATCCATGTTCCCCCCTTATAAATTCTTTCATCTGCAATAGGTTTCGTGCCGCAACAGATGAAAACTTAAATTTAAAATTTGGAATGTTTTCGCTGCTATGTTGGCCATGCAAATTGATCATTTTGAAGCTGTTTTTTGTCATAAAAAAATCGATTTATAGCAAAACTTTATAAACATTTTTTGTTGAAAATTTCATTGCCTTAAATTTTTGTTTATATATAGATTTTTATTTCGTCGTGCCGTTTCTGTTTTATAGCGACTTATACAAAACTCTGTAAAATACAAAAAATATTGTCATTTATATCTCGGAAACGGTGTGACAAAATTGAAAAATGTATAATATAAAAAAAAATGTAGAGAATCAAATTTACAAGAAAAAATACCTATGGATTTTTTATTTTGTTCAACTGTTCTCGAGATAATATAGTAGATGACAATATTTTTTGTATTTTACAGAGTCTTGTTTACGTCGCTATAAAACAGAAACGGCGCGACAAAATAAAAAAATGTATATAAATAAAATTGAAGGTAATGAAATTTGCAACAAAAAATGTTTATAAACTTTGGCTCTAAACCCTTTTTTTATGACAAAAAAAGGCTTCAAAATGTTAAACTTGCCTTGCCTACATTAGGGGGCATGATTTACGCTGTGAGTCACTGTACATACGCACACAGACATTTTTCTAAAATAGTAAAAATTGTTTCAGGGGACGTCGAAATAAAAAAATTTTATAAAAAATATGGGGTGGTCAAATTTTTCAGATAACAAGACTTTCCTTACTAAGGAGTTCGGAAAGTAAAAACACTACTGCATTCGAGGAAGTAAAAACTACTAATAGACTTTATTTAAAAATTTTGCTATTGTGGCATAAAATTCATAAAACGTAAATATAACTCGACATAATAATAATTGTAATTAAAAACGCCTACGTGAATATTAAAATGCTGTTTAAAATGTAATCCTCACATGAATTACATGTATTATTATGGTAGTACCCGGGTACTACGTATGGCAGATATAAGGTGTAAATTTGTATGGCCCCATAAGGGTTAATGTAGTATTGCCTACCTATTATTTTACAAAACTTGCTTAGCTTTTAAAGATCCTCCTAATAATATCGCTATAGTATAATTTTCAGGAAATCTTCATGATTTTACTATCAGAATTTTTTTGACCGAACTATCTACGACAAACCCTGTATAAGTTTACTATGTAAAGTGAGGTAGAATAAAAAAGGGGTCGGTCTATGTTTAAAATCAATAAATTAATAAATAAGATATTGTCGCGTGCAGGGGGTAGTTTACTCTTAACCACACTTGGGGGTAGCTCAGTTGGTGGTGTAGCTCATAATAAAAACCAATAGACTTCATAAAAATAACTATATTAAAATAAAATAAGATAAACTGTACAAACTTAAAATTAGCACTTACCCTAAAATTACAATCATCATCTCAGGGATGGAAAGATTGACCATCTTGGGAGCTAAGGGCTGCTGCGTGGTGTTCCAAAGTGGTTCACTCGCGAGACTCCTTACGAGACTCCTTTCGAGACTCTTGCGAGACTAATTAATTATTTTTCCAATTACTTTGATCAATCTTTCCACACCCCTACTCTTATCTCGATCGACCCCGTTGATCGACATTTTCCGATATCGATCGTTTGAGGTCATCACCTTCTTATCAAATTGACACGCCTTGTGCCGGTAGCGGATATGTCACTGGTCACTGCCCTTATGGAATGTACCGAATATGGAAATTCTATACTTCCTTGCAATCGTTATTACAATTTAACTTGAACTTTTACATTCTTGATTTTTGATTATAAAATATTTTTATAAAAATGTAAGATTATTTTTTGAGTGTGACAATATTCCTAAAAACTTATTTTTGTAGTGTAATTCATTTGTTTACACACTCAACAATAAATTGTTTACGAAATTAAAATTAGCGGTTTCACGCGCCACTTGCACGGAGGTTAGCAAAATTAAAATACCGATAGCTTCGATAATAATTAAATTACAACGATGAATATAAAAGCTCATTAAAGCTCAATCGTAGCTATATCGATTGACACCGAATTTACGTAAAAATTTTGAATAGGACAAAAAATTGAAAAACATGTCCACAGCCCCTCCAAACATTTTGCGAATAACTCCGCAACGGTTTAGGCTCCATCGACGGGAATGGAAGCTCATTAAGGCTCAAACGAAGCTCAAACGTTTGACACCAATTTCAGTAAAAAATTCGATTTGGGGGGTGGCAGCGACATGTCCTTCTGTAAACCAGCATTTATTTATGACTAAAAATATATTGTCATGATTCAAACAACAAAATCTGGGATTGTCGAATAAGATTCTTCTCTGCAGTAGTTAATGTTTAAGTTTGATTGTTTTGGAAGTTTTTTGTATCTTTTGCATTATTTCTGGGGCAGGATGTCATTGGTCATTAATTGTGTTTTATTGTTTTGTTTACTTGAGTTTTTTAAGTATGTCTTTTATTTTCTGCCGAGGCCTGGTACTCAAATTTGATAAACATTTTTGAGACGCGTTTGCGCGACTGCAAGTATGGACAGTTGATAAAAGTTCGAGAAAGTGAAAACGTGTTAATAAAGTTTGGAAGTGAAAATTTAGAGATTGTGCTTCTTCAGAAGAAACTTATATTTTGGGGAAGATTTGGGTTTTGCTACCGAGGCAGTTCAGTGGCAAAAATTTTGATGCCAATTAATTAATTTGGTCCATATTGACGTGAACTGGATCTAATCAAATTCGGGGGTATCCCTACTCCAGGAAGCATTTCCTGTCTAACAGATAAGTGATATTTGATTAAAAAATTGATTTTTGATTTAATTGTATTTGCAATAATTTTATAAATTTTATCTGCTAATATTTAAACATGTAAATTTTATTGCGATAATATCAGCTGCATTTGCAAGAGTCGTTTATCGGGGTATTGATTTGTGAATTTGTATTAATTTAATTGATATTTAAAGTGATTCTGATTTAAAAATAAATATTAAGTTTTGAATGTTGGAAAAAAACGAACTGAAACTTCTTTAGCTGTATACTCAAAGAAATTTTAGTTTTAAGTTTAAAAATCTCTATTTTTAAATGAAAATTGGAAGGATTCCTTTTGAACCAAAAATAGTGCAGGTTAAATGAGGAACATGTCACTGCCCCCCCCCCTCAAATCGAATTGTTACTGAAATTGGTGTCAAACGTTTGAGTTTCGTTTGAGGCTCAATGAGCTTCCATTCCCGTCGTTTGAGCCTAAACCGTCGGGGAGTTATTTGCAAAATGTTTGGGGGGGGGGGGGCTGTGGACATGTTTTTCAATTTTTTGTCTCTCAATAAAGAATCGCCTTAAACAGATGAAAAGAAAAATGACAAACTGTCCATTTGGCAATACGGTGTTAATTGAAGAAGTTGACGCAGCAATTAAAAATCTAAAAGCTGGCCAAGTAGCTGGATGTGATGGCATTTTTCCTATATTTTATAAAAATTTATCTAAAAATGCAAAACTATGGTTGTCAAAATTCTTTACGGATTATCGTCCTTAAAAGGTTAGAAAAATAATTATAATCGTTGCGGATGAGCCTGAAAAAATAATTAGATTTTATTTTCGACACGGATAACTAAACATGAAAATTGAAAATTCGAAAACAAATAGATCCCATTGTTTGCCCATTATGGGAACAGGCTTAAAATTTGTTAAATGGACATTAGTTGTTTACAAAATATTTTGAAGAAAATCGATCAGTACATACTTGATTATAAAAAAGTTTGATATTACTATTATTATAAAATAAAACAAGGGGTATACAAGGGGTCCTTCCAAAAACTATTGCAAATTAAAAAAACAAACATTAATATTAGATACTCAAAACTAACTGTATCGGCATTAACTGTGTTAGCTGTGCCAATACTGTTTTATTATGTAAAGCGTGTCCGCGACACCCTGTATATATTTTGCATTGCTTAATGCATTACATGGGAAGTTAACAATAAACATGCAGGTTTTTTTATAGTGTACATCGTCTTCGTTGAGGTTTCTGCTTCTCATCGCTTTCCGCATTCCTTCATTTCAGGATTTACGTGGTTTTCCTCGCTTTTTCTTCCCGCCACGGTTTTCTCGCTTTTTGTCGACTTTTACATCCGTCCGAGATCCGAGGCTTGAATTGTCTGAATTCTAAAAATAAATAAACTCGAAAATTAAAAGTACGTGACATGACAATTTTAGAGTCCCCCCCCTATCATACAAATCTCACGATGCGATGGTATGATTACTGACGTTTTAGAAGAAAATGTCGTTTACAGTCATGGGTTTTTAAATTTCACTCTCTTTGGATTACATTGAGGTGGAATGTTCAAAATTTTTTTTATTATTAATTTCCAAAATTATTGTCATTAAATTAAATTACTTAAAGAAATTTTGCAAAAATGGAAAATTTAATTTCACTGATACTGGGATGCATATGTCTGCCTATCAACAAATTACGTCGATCCTTCAACAAAATTTTAATTAAATGTTCTTAAAATTTTACTACAAACCAATCCAGCATCGTTGCATTTATCGTCTTCAATCTTTCTAAACCTGTTGACTACCAATTAAAATTTTTTTTTTCCAAGTTACTAAATTCTACTTCAAATTATTGAATTCAATTTTTCAACTCATACATTAGCATTTTATCATCAAACCAATTTAATTTTATTAATTAAAACATTTTATACTCAAATTTCTCAGACATCCCATCTTTACCTGGCTCTTCACCGCCATCTTCGATCAAAAAGCACTATCTTCTCCGCTAGTTGTCATCAGGTTCGCCAACTCGCAGGAATTACAAATTAAAACAAATATAAAGAAAACTTAAAATTAATGCAACCTCCCCCCCCTTTTGCACACAGACGTAACACGACAATATGTTTTGTCAAAATGTATAGAGAAACCAAAAATAACCTAAATATAATAGCATTTACTTGTCAAGTGTCGTAACTGCAATAATTAATAATTTCTTTTATATAAACATAGCCGCCATCAGTGGCTGTCGAGTCCCTCAGCCAGGGACGGCCCTAGCAAGTTTTCCAGGTGGTGCGAAATCTCATTGCAAAAGTTTGAAAAGGGAGACTGTGAAAAGGAAAGCAGGAAAATGAATATGTAAACATGCGTTCAGCGTTAAATATTTTATTTATATATTTATGTTGAGTAATATTTAACATTTAAGGGGGGAGAGGGGGGTCGGAAAATATTAAAACCACCCCTGGATGAAAAGGCTCTAGGTACACCAATGCGATTAGATCAACGACTTCAAATTGAGAAGATAAAACAATAACATTCATTTTTTATAATAAATTGAAAGGTAAATCACGAGACAGAAACCGGGTAGCTTTATTTTATGGAGTTAATAAATAATAATATATTGTACAATGCTCAAGTTTTTCATCTTATTCAGGCTCGTGTTCGTTGTAAGGAAAAAAATTAATATTTTGTTGATCTTCTCGAAATTGCAGCGGATTAAAATTTTCTAATGGCTGGTAGGGTGTTACATCAAAGCTTTGAGTTAAATTTTCGTTCCTATTGAAACCATAATTGTTCAAAATATTTTGTAAATTTTGTTGCAAAGGCGCTGGACGAAAATTATCCAATGGAGTTAGTAATGTGACGCCAGGACTTTGAATCAAATTATTTCCGTATACCTCAGGATTATTGTAAGCTTGATAATTATTAAGGTTTTGGGGGTCCCGAATATGGATGTTTTCATTTGGTTCGCCTAAATTTTGGGTTCGATTAACATTAAAGGGTGTTTCTGTACCTGTTGCTTCTGAATGGATATTATACTGAAGCGAATTCACTGGATTTAAATTAATTTGATGGTCATAGCCTCCAACATTTCCAATGGATTGACTGGGTAATCGTAGATTTTCATTGCCTTCCCGACTATTTGCTATTCGTTTTGCAATTGCACTTTCTTTCATCCTTCGATTTTGATACCACTTTTTAATCTGTTGCTCCTCCATTCCTAACGCTACAGCTAATTCCTTTTTCTTTTTTAGAGTTATATATGAATTTTTCTTAAAATGATCTTCCAGATGTTTTATTTGTTCGTCTGTGTACTTGGTACGAGTTCGTTTTCCTGTTTTTACGTATTAAATTATTTAATATGCATTTTTTATATCAAAATTTTACGGGTCAAAAAATAAAGCGATATCAAGACAAATTTGAAGAGGAAAACTGGCATTTTCAAAATTAGCCATCTGAAGTCATTGGAAAACATCAAAGAACTCAAAATTATTGTTACTTACCTTTTTGAGGCAATGAAGTAGAAGGCTTTCTTTCCATATTCAAATCAGCATTCGGTTGATAAAATTGATTGTTAGCCTGATATTCAGTATTGGTTTCATTTATTTGGTGGTGCACTTGATATGCAATATTCGGTTGATAAACTTGTTGAATCGGCTGGTGTTCAACCTGCGGTGGATAAATTTGATTGTTTACCAGATATTGAGCATTTTGATGCTGATTTTGTTGTTGTGCCGCATATTCCACATTTGGTGGAAAAATCTAAAAACAAAGAAAATAATTAAAATCAAGGAAACTTATTAATAAAGTCGTGGAACTTACGTAGGCATCATCAAATTCTGCATTAAAAATATTTTCTTGCGAATTCATTTTGTCACGATACTTGGCCAAGTACAATACTTCTAATATGAAAAATTATACTTTATTGGAATATAATATTCGGTTGCACTTACTATAGACTACTTTAACACGTTTGGAAGTCGATAATAAAGTGGAATAATAATATAGGGCATAGATTATGCATCTATATTTTTAGGACTATAATTAATCGATAAATTGGTATAATTATAATTTATATTGGTACTTTCAGATAATGATCATTAAGGGATATTTGTTGCGCATGCGCAATGTAATTTATGTATTAATTAAATATCCCACCAATGATCTATGTCAAAGTTGGAAGCTATCGATAATGAATTATAATTGCACCAATGCAACGAAAGAACAGAAAATGTTTTAAAAATAGGAAAGTTTATGGACACAATCCAAAACCGAGATCTAAACGATATTGGTTATCCAATTAATTTGTAAGTTATAATTTTTATTTGTTAATTTTTCATTTGATTATTCCTAGTGCTTCTCAGCGCGTCAGATAGTTCTTTAGATTGGATGTTGAATCTAGTTATAGCGACAGACCCCTCCCCCAATATTTTATGCCATTGGAAAAAGCGGCGAAAAGTTAGAAAAATCGTCATTTCTCACATGTTAGATTGTTCTTTTAAATAATAAACAAAAATTATTTATCAAAAAAATTTATTGAATATTAACTACATAATATTAGATCGCGGAATTATGATGCTATTCCAAAATGGCCTGAAAGATCATTTGGGTAGGCCACCCCTGGTGTGAAGCCTACACCGACCAATTGGGAAGATTGAATAAAAAGATCCCTGTAAGGTTACCGAACTCGAAAATGATGAAATTCAAATGCTAGAATCCCATATTTGACAATGTCAGGGCAGTGAAATGGCGGTTATCCCCACCCCTGTGCGAATTAGAACAATCCTCGCAGCGCAAATGCACTTGATAATGTAGGTACTCGAATGACGATTCCTCTACAACCGCATGCAGTGGAATGAACACGCTCTCTCCCCATCTAAATGCGGATTTCCGAAAACCATGTAGCGTACTCGTACCGTCAAGTAAATGTTATTACAAGCTGACATGAACTTAAAATTGTAAAATTTACATCAAAAAGTCGATTTTTAAATTAATTTATGCAATGACAGGCGGATTTTATTCATTCTCACCTCATAAGAAAGCTTAAATTTTGCTCTTTCAGAATATTTAAAGATTTTCTATCGTACTTTTGAAGGAAAAAAGCGTAGAAGATTCCAAGGTAATTCGAATTAATTATGAAAGTTTTAATTTAATCTAAATTATATCGCAAGAAAAGGCAAGATAAGATTGAACTTTTAAATATAGTATGATTTATTGTTACAGATGTAGCTTTTTGTTAAAATCTAATACAAGAAACAAAATACAAAATGTACCCCATCCACTAATTGAAATTCACCTGCAAAATTCGCAATTCTATTTAATGTTGTTTAAATTTAGGGATACTTTAAAATCTCTATAAAAGGGGAATATTTTACTTCTCTCTTAGAGAATATCGTCGAGTTGTAAATTTTTTTTCGATTACTTATGATTTCTGCTCGTAGAATGTGTGGTATATGGTATTTACCTATAATTAAAATTACCTGAATAAATGCTTTCATCCTGAATGACAAATATAATTTTTGTAATTGTTACCAAAATTAAATAATATCTGTATGATCATTATTGCTGGATAATATTGGTCCTTCTAACATTATTTGTCGATTAATCCTTATACGTCAGGTGTTTTTTTAACAAATTTTATTAATTATGACCTCTGGAAATGATCTTTAAGATTCCAGTAACGCAAAATATATTAAAAAATTAAAACTACAATTTAAGAATATTCGTATATATAAACTCGTATCAATCAATCAATCATTATGCAGTACCGAACTACCTACACATCAAGATGAAATTTTTTATTTTAATCTCATGTTTAATCTCTGCATCATATGCCGTAAGTTAGAATTTACATGTATATTTTTGATTATCATATTTAATATATTTGTTACAAAGAACACTAACGAAATAATAGACGATCTCATGAATTCGATTAAAAACGCAGGGATACAATGTAAAAAGGAAGTAGGAGCCACTTTTGGTAAGTGTACCATTTTCTAGGTGCATTTCGCCCCCCCCCATTTAGAATTTTGGATCCAAAATAGTTTAAATTGTTTGTATCTCGTTTGTACCTTCTTTATTTTCGTTTGTACCCATTTAGTTTTTCAGATATTTTAAAATATCTAAAATGGGCTTTTCACCAGCCCCCCCCCTTAAATTCGAAAATCACTTTCTAACACATTTTGCTGTTTCTCCTATATATTATAGAGAAGTAAATTAATTGTATTACCAACAAACAAAAATTGACTAAAAACTAAAAAATTAAATATTCGAATGAAACACCCTGTATATTATGTAAATTTAAATTAATTTGTATTGTTAATGCAATTTATATTTTTACTAATCTGCAATGGTCAAGCATTGAACTCTTTGCCTTGCAATCCTACAAAAGGAAATATTTTCACGAAATCCAAAATATGCTTAATTTGTAAAAGGAAGTAAAAAGATCGTTATACGGGGTTTACCAAAGTTTAATGATTATAAAGTAATAGGAAAAATTGTTCTTGGAGAAAAAATTAATAATTTTGAAAAGTAGTCGCGAAACTTGAGGCAAAAGGATTTCTCCTTTTGATTTCAATGATTTTATTATATCTGGAAAAGCAAATGAGTATAAACAAAAATTGAGAAGGTAAGAGTACAAAGGAGATATAAACCATTAAAACTATTTTAGATTCAAAATGCGAAATGAGGGGGGGGGGGCTGATGAAATGCCCATTTTAGATATTTTAAAATATCTGAAAAAGTCAATGGGTGCAAATGAAAATAAAGAACGTACAAACATAGATACAAACGATGTAAACTATTTTGGATAAAAAATTTTAAATGGGGGGGGGGGGGGGCGAAATGTCCATTTTAAATATTTTAAAATATCTGAAAATCGAAATGGGTACTAACGAAAATAAAAAAGGTACAAACGAAGTACAAACGATTTAAACTATTTTGGATCCAAAATTCAAAGTGGGGGGGGGCTGGGGAAATGCACTTTAAATTTTGCCTAGTGTTTTTTACAGCAAAATATTTCAGCTGATCTTGCCTCCATGGAAGCTCACGAAATACCCACTACTTCTACAGGAAAGTGTTTTGCAGCTTGCATCTACAAAAAATTAGATTTTGTTAGTAAAATTTAAATACTATTACGGAATAATGAAATTCAAAGTTGTTTTTCAGATGAATCCAGATGGAAAACTTATTAAGGAAACTGGTTACAATTTCATTGAAAAACTAAAAGATATCGATGCAGAATTATATGGAAAACTTATGAAGTTAGCTGACACGTGCTACGCTGAAGGTAAGTTTCAAAAGTCGTATAAATTTGAATTATAATGATATTTACATGTTGTACCGCAAACTGCTCAATTTACGCTACCACAGCCACTTGCTTAACCGTAGATGTTCTGTACGCGTTAGCTAGCCTTGTTACCTAAAACGCAGTTCTAGAGAGCGTGGGTGTTTCGGAAAACATCGTGGATTCGGTTCCATTAGGTCCTTTTCATACTCAGAACTCATCTCAGCTAAATGGAAATATTGATGTTAAAGTGGACGCCAGTTGATACAAATAAAACTAAGAAGTAGTGAAGAGTCGATTTATTGTATAAACAAAGATAGAAAAAATAGTTGAGGTCGACATGTTTAATTAATTCACTAATTAAAAGTAAAACATAAAACACACACATAATCGGCAAGTAAAACTAGCACGTAATTGAGGACTATGTACTAGGAAACAAAAAATAAAAAAATGGCAAATTTGAAGAACTGACATCTACCTGAAGGGTAAACTCAGTCAAAAAAAAACAGTTGAGTATCCTTGAAGAGGATAACCCAACAAAATCGAAGTTATGCTCCAGCAAAGATTAATCGCACACCGAATTTTAAATACTCGGGATTATTGACTCAAAATAGAACCTGGCACACAGCATCATCAATAAATAAGTATATGCATCTCTATCCGACTTACCCTGAATGCAGTACCACCAATTTCGCGACTCTGCAAGTATATTTCCTCCGTCAGGACCCTTCGAAATCAACAACATTACTTCATCATTCAATTGGTCCACCATCCAGGAATGAAAGTCTACAAAATAGAGAACACAAAATACTCATTAAAAAATCAACATGCCTGCCAGTTCCAAGACCCATCAAGCGAGTAAGTGTGACTACAAATCAATTAATCTTCACGGAAGCATCTTCAAATCTAATCATCTGCTTGAAAGTTGAGGTGTGACATCCCAAAATATAAAGATGGTAAAAAGGAAAATCTGCAAAGTTTGGCTCTCCAACTTGAAATAATATTTTGACCCATCCGGTATAAACACTTCACAAGGAAACATCCTCTTGTGAACAAAAACCAACCATCAGGAATCAAAATTCAAAAGGGTAAAATAAACCATTCTCCGCACTCAAAATATTCGTCATCCCCCCAATTCTTCCAACAGGTGACGTATTAAAACAACGTCATCGTAAAACCAAAAATAAAGGTAAGAAACCATATGGGTGGATAAAAGATTTCCAACACAGATAAATCTCCATTTCACGACGACGAAAACATAAAGTTGATAAACCAAATAACGAATAATAATTGTAACGAACTACCAGTAACCTGGGTGCTAAAAATAATTTGTTAAACAAATTAAATTGTACGAAAATATTATATTTACCCGCTAATCCGGCAAATTAAATGAAATTAAAACAAATAGAAACTAAAATGGACAAACACCAAGATTACACGTCCATTCCTTGCGAAATTTCCGTGTAATGGCGCTTATCAAAACCACACATATTTTCAAAAACTAAAGCGATCCAGCGGCGTAGCTTGAAAAAGAAATGAAACGGTCAAAACTAATTTTGACACGTTACAATGTTAACTATTTTTCTTCAAGTGGAAGAATTATCTGATGCATGCGAAACTGCGACAAATATGTTAATTTGCATTGAAAGAGAAAAGGAAGCTGTAAGTCGATAATTTTTGAGTAAGGTAATTTTTTCAGAAATACATTTATTTCATTTTTAGAACGGCATTCCCCATTTCAACATATAAACAAATTTCATGTTCAAATGAAACACCAAAGTTGCATTAAATTTTTATATGCTATTCACATAAAATTATAATTAGGTATTTTTTAATAAAAATTTTGAAATAAACTCCAGTTATTTGTTTCTTTCAATCCAAACTTTTATTTTTTTTTCAAACTAATTCTGCGTTCGTTTTAACCTTTTCTTCCAATCCAAACTTTATATTCAAATTCCAATTATTGAAGCTCATCCAAGTTTTTCCAATAACAAATTATGATCCCTTTTATGCAAAAAAGCATTCAAATTCCTGTTGCTACGTGCTAGGTCCCTTTCAAAAATTACCAACTTCAAAATAATTCTCTGTATTCAAATTTTAAGCGGCGCTTGTTGAAGCTTCGCCCAACTCCAACTCTTTGTTTACAACATTGAAACTTCTCAGAAGGGAAGCCACCAAAATTTTACTTTTTACAAGTGCCCCCTCCCCCCCAAAATTAAATCCTGGCTACGGGACTGATATATTACATTCCATGCCTTTATAACGTGTATCGATTTTTGGGCATAATCTTTATCACTTCACCTGTGTATTTAACAAATTTCAGTGCTTCCTTAATAAATTCATTTCTTTCATCTTTTAAAAAGAGCTTTAGACTTCTCATCTAGGCTTATGCCGAAAATCTGTAAGTACTTTTGAACGAGGTTAACTTCTGCTAAGACATTATTCCATAAACACTAAAAAGAGAAATCACATATTTCTGGCAATAGAGTTTGAGCTACTGCTCTGGTTTCGATCGTTTCGGAAACATTACATTGTTCCTTAATGGAATCTTATATCTTCTTAAAGCACATAAACACAGGCTGAACAGTTTTGAAGTGAGCACTCCATCTTGGTTCTGACAGTCGCTTGACTGTAACTTTAACATTTGTTGAAGGATCGTCCATCTGCGCGTAGAAGCTGAGAAAAACACGTACAAACTTTCTAAAGTCCAAAAACAAGGTACACATAATGGATTGCGTTGGAGATTGAGAGAGTGGTTTGCACAGGGCACAAACAATTCTCTAGGATTAAGTTTACGAATCCTTGTTTGAACTCCTGAAGTTTTGATCTTTATGTGAATATTACGAGTGATACTTTGCGTGTTTAATGTCAGCCAAAATCTTTTCCTTAACAATTTCACCCAGAAGTAAGATAAACTCATTTTGTATAAGTTTGATTGGCAATTAGACTTGTTTTTCAAAGTACTCTTCATGTTGTTCTGAGGATACATGGTTGTAAACTTTTGGACTAAGTTTCCACCAAGCTTGAGAACCAGTTATCCTTATCCCCTTGTCACTTAACTGAAACAAGTTATCTATCTTTACTTTGAAATGCTTTATATCTTCTTTTAATTAAGTCAACTCTTAGATTCTCAGAAACGGGGAAAGGCGAATCAGGGATTTCAGAAAACAAAATATTACTATTAGTTTCTTGTTAATCTGCTTTTTCTTCTTCTTCTCTTCCTCCTTCTACCTCTTTGTCGAATGCGCTGTCTTCTAATTTATTTTCTTTCTGAATTTGAAATTATCATTTTCTTCATTTTTTATAACTCTGTAGTTTCTTCGTGCATTTTGCAAAATTAAGGAATGAGCAATAGACACTACTGTGTTGTTGGCTTATTAGCCGTTCTCAGTACCGCATACACGTTAATTTTTTACATAATATCTGCGGATATACGTATAAATATGTTGGCATTGACAAAATAAATACTGTATTTGGCCACAAAGAAATGGTCGATTATATTATATATTATTGCTGAGATTACTTGATTGACGTCAATCAACTGTGATTGACGATAGTGGCTTAATAATAGCAATGTATTTTTGTTTTTTGCCATGAAATATATTATTAACCATTTATAAGAGCAATGTTTTAATGCTGTAAACGAGAGATCTGAGGAAATCAGGAAAATTATCTAGGAAACTTTGGGAAATCTCTCGAAATCTGGGAAAATTTGAAAATATTTGGAATACTATATGGAAATGAGCTTAGGGCTTTCTACTTTTTTAAAGACAAACCTCGAGAGGTAAATTGGATAATTATCATCTCACTGTTAAATAATGTCAATAAATATTTTGATATTGGCTTAATTATATAACAATATAAATTATTGTAAATATTATTGTTTACAATATAGACAATTATCAATTTTAAGTACATTACGTAAAATATTATTGCACACAGTTCTTTATACAAAAAAATTGATGTGGTCATGAAAGCTATGTTTCAATTTTGTTTAATAAGTTCTAGATACACGGGAATATCCTGTTGATCTCTAGCAAAATTGATCTTAAATTTCTAAAGTTAATTTATGTTTATGTGGTGAAGGTCTTTTGACTTTCAATAATTGTAACCTCTAGAACAGTCTAGAAAATAAGACCAATCGGCCTTACTATTCCAAAATAAAATTTTAAAAACTATTATTTTTAAGTTGTTTATTAAGAAAACGCAAAACATTTTGGATAACATTTATTAAAAGTTATGCAAGTAATTAAAAATATTTGGATAAAATCCAGTGTTATTTTATGTGTCTTTAATGGCTCATCTGGTATCAAAATCTTGCTTTAGTACATTATTTAAATTTCCCAGTTAGGAATGCCGTTCTAAAAATAAATGTAATGGTGTTAAAAAAAATTGGGCAATTATAACTAATTCAAAACTTACAGCTTCTCTTTCCTTCTCCACACACTTCAACATATTTGCTCCTGTTTCGCAGGCATCAGCTTCTTCGGCAACTAAAAATTTATCCTGGGTAATAAAGAAGTTAAGAAAATAAATGTTGGCTACTTAATACCTTCGGCGTAGCAAGTGTCAGCTAATTTCTTTACTTTACCATACAATTCAGCATCTAAATCTTTAATTTTTTCGATAAATTTGTATCCTACTTCTTTATTGAACTTTCCATCTGCTGACATCTAAAAGGTTTTAGTCAAAAAAGGTACCAAAGGATTTATTGTAAATTTTACTTACAAAATCTAATTTTTTCTCTAAACAAGCAATGAAACACTTTCCGGTGGTGGTAGTTGGAATTTCGTGTTTTTTTATGGTAGCAATATCATCTGTAATTATTTGGTAAGTTATGGTTAAAAAAATAAATCAGAAAAAGTGTGATGTTTTTACCATCGGTGGCTCCTACTTCTGGTTTGCATTCAAAACCTGCTTTTCTGATATTGTCGAAGAGCTTATCAATGATTTCTGGAGGACCCTGATATAAAAATATTTAACATTATCATTTTTGTAACATGCTGAGAGTAAATTAAATAAAACTTAAATATTGGACTTTAAAAAATAGGACTTACCGCATAAGATAAAGCAAATAAGCAAGCGAATATTACGAAGTATTTCATTTTGATGTAGTCGAAGTTTACCAATCGAAATGGAACTGACACTTCTTTGGAAGATTATGGTTTTTATACGAAATTATATGAAGGTTATTTATGCATTAATTTTAAAATTCGGGTACTTTATATTAGATATTGTACCACATTGCAATTTACCATAATTTGGAAGTGTTATTATAACTCAATGATCACTTGTAAATGATGACTAACCAATAATAACACGTTAATAACACTTATATCTGCAATTTCTTACAGTTTATGAAAAATTCTTTGTGCTTTAATTATAAAAACTTCCTTGTTTATGGAATACAAAACAGGATATAATATTGTCAAGATATAATTAGCAAAACCACGTAACTCCAAATCCCTTTACTAAGCCAAAAAAACAATATAGTTTTTGCATACAGATTTAATTAATTATATTATGTAGAATTCTGAAATGCTAGCGATTATTTAAATTTTTGTGGTATTTCTGAAATAAACTACATTAAACAGGAAATACTCAATAAATATTATGTAAAGGCAAACATATTGAACACAAAAATTATATTTTTCTTCTTTTAAGAAATATAATGCTACCTCAAAAATAATTATAAAATATTTTAAATGCTGTAATACCAGACAATACTAACTTGACCTCATAAAATTATTTGTCGATTAAAATATATGCACGTCAGACGTTTTTTGGTTGCTTCTTTTAATTATGACGTGGAACTAGTATTTTTAGTTTTAAAAATAACTTAAAATGAGTTAAATCGAATTTTGTTAAGTGGATGAATTTAAACTATAAGTTTACCACCTCAAATCTACTATATAAACTCACAACCCGCCATCCAGTATCACATTAAGTTGAATTGTCAATCAACAACAATATATCAAAATGAAATACTTCGTTTTCTTCTCATGCTTAATTGCATTATCATATGCTGTAAGTTTAAATTTACTTGTATTGTTTTGCTTAAATTTATATTTTTTCTAACCTTTAGGGTACGAACGAAGTAATTGACGGTCTCGTCGATTCGTTCAAAAAAGCTGGTATGCAATGTAAAATGGAAGTTGGAGCTACCGATGGTAAATAATATAAACCACGGTTTTACGGCCACTTTTTATTGGTATTTTAAATGTTTTAGATGATGTAGCCACCATGAAAGCTCACGAAATTCCAACATCTGCTACTGGAAAATGTTTTATAGCCTGCGTCCATAAGAAATTAGACTTTGTTAGTATAAAACATTAATATAAAAATCATAATATCACTTCTTCATTTTAGATGACCGCTGATGGTAAATTTAACAAAGATGCAGGATATAAGTTTATCGCAAAATTGAAAGACATTGATTCAGAATTGCATGGAAAATTCTTGAAAATGGCTGATACATGCTATGCTGAAGGTAAAGTTGTTAAATTGTAAACATTGATGTATTGCTAAGAAATCATTTATTTTAGTGGAAGAATTGTCCGATGCCTGCGAAACAGCCACTAATATGTTAGTGTGTATTGAAAGAGAAAAGGAAGTTGTAAGTTAAACATTTCTTTGCAAATTACTTTTCTTTACTGTTTTTATTTTTTAGCACGGAATTCCACACTTCGATTTATAAATGAACATTAGGCAAATCCGAAATACTCAATCTGCTTGAACATCCCGTTTAAAATGACAAACTTGTAATATTGTATGAATATCTGTTAATAAAAATATTTTGAAGTATAAGAAAAGTTTTTTTTAAGTACAAAAAGTACCTTTGAAAAAAAATACGTATCACTCGATTCGGACCAATCGGAGATCTGGATTTTAGGTTGTCTCACCGAAGAAAATAATTTTTCGTATTGTAATCCGATATACATCTTAGGTTAAGTGTCCGAATTTTGTTTTTGGATTACTTAAAATAATTATTTGATTATATCATTCTTATAAATTTTGATTGATTTGGACAAATTACAGCGGCGAATGAACCCCCCCCCCCCCAAATTGCAAGCTGTGGAAGTTAAATAAAACGATTAAAAAAACGGTTAAACAAACCCATGATTGAATTTAATTTTTTTTAATGTTGAAGATCAAGCTTTGCAGGAGCAGGACGCCGTCTCTTCTAAATCATTCGCTGTTTTGAAGCAGTGTCCAGAAAATGTCCATTCTGAAATTTTACAGTGTTGTAGAAAATTAAGTGACGAATATATAAGCTCAAATTTAAAAAAAAATTTCATCTTGAAAATCACTCCTATTTTAAATAGCTTTAAAATGATTTTTTAATGAAGTTTGGTAAAGAGAACCAAAGATCCGATTTATTTATAAATGGAGCATATTTTCAATTTTTGGTTTATTGTATCAAACTTTCAAACGAGGTATTTTGAAATTATTTAATGTGGTTATAGCAAAATCGGAGACATCAAGGTCAAATTTGATAAAATTCTGACCCGCTTGACATAGAAAGACCTATAAAACCTTCAATTTCAAATTAACACTTAAACAAAAATTGAAAATACAATATTTAAAGAATAATTATTTTTTTCTTACTACCCAATCTCAACAATTAATTTGTACTACAACTATAATAAAAGTTAAAGTTTCATAGTTCCATAAACCGTAACCGAATATTCAGCTCCTCTTCTCCGAAACCGTCAAAAACGAAAACGTCGAAGTCAATACGTCATTTTGTTTTGTTTAAGCATTTTGTTTTATTAAAAAAATTCACGAAATATTAAGGTATAGTACTTCTTAAGATATAGTGTCATAAGCCCCCCCCCCCCCCCCGTAGATCCGTCACTGCTACATCATAATAAAAATTGATCATGCAATATGTTGTACTGTTGAATTTATTTATTTAAATGTTTCCAACCGAATTTTCATCTTCCATAGGCCTGGCATCTTCTATAACATCCAACTTTTTGAAAAGATCATGATTAATTTATAAATAGATTTTAACTTTTACATTATATAATCAGGGGTGGGAAATTAAGATGTAAAATACATTTTTGGGACGGCTAATTAAAATGCAAATACTTTAAAAATTCGGCCTAAAAAGTTTCTTTGTTGCCCACCCTAGTATATAATTTAATTTAAAAAAAATGTATTAAAACTTTTTATCCAATTACGTAATAGATAACACTAAATATACTAACCAATCATTATACTTTAAGTGTAAAACCAGACATATTTAATTGTGCTTCGACGATTTTTTTTCCGACGTTTTTGTTTTCAACGTTTTGACTTCGACGTTTTTGTTTTTAGACGTTATTGTTTTTGACGTTATTGCTTTTGATGTTGTTGTTTTTGACCTTATTGTTTCTGACGTTATTGTTTTTCGACGTTATTGTTTTTGACGTTACTAGTTTCGGCCCAGTCGAAGTTTCGGGTAATTTTTGGAACCCAACATTTTTGGCCGAAACTCGATTTCTAATATATTTACTGTTATTTCCGAATATTTAAAATTAGGTGTGAAATTCATTTCAAACCTTAGCATAACCTAAATTTTCACTTTTCAATCTTGCATTTTATTTATCATCGCTTTCTCACACAATATTTTATTATATCAGCAACAGAAAAAAAAATTGAATTCCATATTTATCAATTACAAATTTTTCCATGTCATACCAAATGGATCATTTTGGCAAAACAACAAAACTATAATTATTATGTGGTTAAATTCAAATTATTGTATAATTTTTTGTCTAGAAAAATTTATATAAAACTGCGTTCTATCAAAAGGTGTTAGTGTCATTACAACATAAATAACAACAAAATGAAGTATATTGTATTAATTTCATGTTTAATTGCAGTAACATATGCGGTTGGTTCTAATTTGTTTTTAAAATAATTTTACGGTAAACTAAAATTTCAGAAAACAGGCGAAGAAGTAGTATCCACGTTGATAAATTCTGGAAAAATATCGGAGGTGGAATGCATGGCCGAAAATCAAATCTCCGATGGTAAACGCGTATTACTAATTTTGCTGATGTTTTGTTCAATTTTATTTTGATTTTAGAGGAAGTTAGGAAATTGAAAAATTTTGAAATTCCAACTACGACTGCTGCAAAATGTTTTGTGTTTTGCATAATAAAAGATTTAAAATTTGTAAGTGATGTAAATGATTTTCATCATCTAATAACATTTTTTTTAGATGACTGATGATGGAAAATTTATTCAAGAAAACGGATACAAATTTCTGAACCAATTAAAAGAACTCGATACAGATCTGTATGAAAAATTGTCAAATATAGCCAACACGTGTTTTGCTGAAGGTAAATTTTTCGAAATTTATTTAATAGGTTGACGTGAAGAATATAATTTTTCTATTTAGTTCAAGAATTACCCGATCCATGTGAAACAGCAACCAATATGTTTATTTGTGTTGAAAGAGAGAAGAAAGTTGTAAGTTGACAATAATTTTTTTATATAAACACATTGGTGAACCTAAATTGTTTTTCAGAATGGAGTCGAATATTTGAACAAATTAATTACATAATAATGTACTATTTTATTCAGTTTTTAATAAAAATAAAACTACAGTATAATCGTCTATAATTAATTTAAATGTTAATGAAATATATTAATTTATTAGTTCATAAAAAAGTGCGCAACCGGTCTAACTTTTATAATTTTCATATAATTTCTTAACCAATTCAAATATATGATTTGATAATCTTAAAAAATATAAGATAAAAGAAAAATTGAAGAAAAGTCTTTCTTTTACGATCTGGAAACATCGGAACATTCACTTTATTTTATCACATAAATAAATTTAAGTAATTAATAATTCCGAACGAAAAGAGTTTCCACATCATTCAAGCACTAGAAGGTCAGGACGGCCGATATGCCGCTTAAACTAATAAATATTATATAAAACAAAAGCCGACCATCTGGTCAATCTTTCTAACATTGAATTAAATCGTGATAGGCTCAAAATCGTAGTTCCATTTTAAGTTTGTCTAGAGTTGATTTTTGAGTTGAAATTTTTTAGATCAGCAGTTTGCATTGTTATTTTGGTTTTAGATTGTAATTTTCATTTCGTATATTAAATTTTGTTGCCGTTTTGATGAGTTAACTGTTAACTTAATTAACTGAGCTTACAGATATTTAGAAATAAAGCGAATAAACTAAGGATGAACTTCATAATATCAATTAATTTAGGAAATAATCGATGTTAAAGATGAGATTTTGCATGTGAGAAACACCAACTGTTTTGAAATGGGTGGAGCTTAATTGCATTCTATTAACGGTTCGTGTGATTTACGCAAGAAGTTAAATCTCAGTGATTTAAAGATTGCGCAGTTGCCGTCAACGATTACAACCCCTAATATTGTACAATAATTTTATTCTGAGTTATATTATAGTCGAATGTTATTTAAAATATGGATCCCTGTTCGTCCAGACTCATACCTTGGAATACCTGTCTCATATAAGGCAGTCCTTTTTTTCAATCAAACTAGTTTCGAGATTACTTAAAAACAGAAGCCACTGTCCTTCTAGACTCATGTCTTAATTCTCTTGATGATTTTCACCTAATTTACTAATAATCAAAAATACTATGATTTTCAAAAATGGGGACATTTCCGTTTGTTATATTTTTAAAAACCATTGGTCTTGCTGTTTCCGGCATCCATTAGGGCAAAGAGTGCCCACTCTTTGGTAAAACCATAAAATAAAGATAACCTAAGAAAACAAAATTAAAAGGATTGCTTAGGTGCCAAAAATCGTTGAGTAATATACTCTTTACATAACTGCTTTGGCAATGAGTCTCTCAAAACCAGAATTTTGATGCCCGAAAAGATATTTTTCCTCGCGAAATTAAATAAGTATCTACCTTAAATTTAGTTTAGAAAATTTTTTAGTTTTTAAATATAACCCTGAAGATAATATCTAAAATTTAATACTTGTATAATTTCAATTAAACAGATGAATTATGTTAAAAAATCCTATAATTTGCTTAGATAATCCCATTTAAAATTGTTTAAAGTTTTTATATTTGGCGACAATTTAGACTTCGTAGTATTATTTGCCCATTAGCATCTGGTCACGTCACATTTTAATCATTTCCTTCTTAATCATTGCTTACGAGCGATCTTTGAGTTATAATAACACCTCTAAATTGTGGTAAATTGCAGTTTGGTACAATTTCTAATATAAATTTTAAACCTAAATTTTAAAATTAACGCAAACACAACCTTCATATTATTTCATATAAAAACCAAAATCTTCAAGAAAAGTATCAGTTCCATTTCGATTGGTAAACATCAACTACATCAAAATGAAATACTTCGTATTAATTTCTTGTCTATTGGCTTTGTCTTATGCGGTAAGTCCTCTTTTCGTAGTAGCATTTATGTAAATTATTCTCAGTGTGCTACAAAATTTAAATAATTTTTTTTATATACAGGGTCCACCAGAAATCATCGATAAACTCTTCGACAACATTAGAAAAGCAGGTATTGAATGCAAACCAGAAGTAGGAGCCACCGATGGTAAAAACATAAAGATTCTTATTTATTTTTCTAATCCTAACATATTAATTAATTACAGACGATATTGCTGCCATAAAAAATCACGAAGTTCCAACTACCACCACTGGAAAGTGTTTCATTGCTTGTTTACAGAAAAAATTAGATTTTGTAAGTAAAATTAGTTATTACCATTTCTGGTACCTATGACTGAAATCTTTAGATGACTGCTGATGGAAAATTCAATAAGGAAGCCGGATACAAATTTATCGAAAAAGTCAAAGATTTAGATTCTGAATTATACGGTAAATTTAAGAAATTAGCCGACACTTGCTACGCTGAAGGTAAATAGCCAACGTTTAGTATTTTTCAATGACTTACCCCCAAAATAAAATTTCAGTTGAAGAAGGAGCTGATGCTTGCGAAACAGGAGCAAATATGTTGAAGTGTGTAGAAAGGGAAAGAGCAGCCGTAAGTTTTTGCATTAGTTAAATTTCCCAAATTTATTTTAACCCATTATTTTTTTAAGAACGGCATTCCTAACTGGGAAATTTAAACGATGCCATACTGAAACAAACGAGCCATTTTCGATACTTAAAATAACACTGGATTGTATCCAAATATTTTTAATTATCTCCGTAACTTTTAATAAACGTTATGTAAAATATTAGGTTTTTTCTTAATGATAACTAACAAAATAAAATTATTGAAATTAAAAATGAATTTCTTCTTGAAAATTTAATCATGGTCAGCATTGGTTGATTCATTTTTTACTTCGTGGGCATCAGTAGAAGTGCCTGCTTTTTCTTCAACACTGCACTGAACAGCTTTAGTCGATTCATTTTCAACACCTTCTGGAACTGCTTGATGTACAACAGCGTCACTTGGACCTCTGATAGGATCAAAGTCTAAATTTAATGAAATATCTTTACTCAAGCTGTCTTCTTCGTCCATTGAAGATGTGCTGCTGGTTTTGAATTGAATGGTCAAGTTCAATCGTGGAGTTTTACATGTAACACTATTAGTGGCACCAGTATAAAATTGCTTTTTCTTATGTCGTGCTCTATTTTCATCGAGCGACGAATTTGTTAATTCAGAAGAACAAAAGCAAAGACTCGAGGATTCGCTATTAAAATTTGTATCAACCGACATAATTGTTATACTGCTTTGTGTTGGATGCTTACTAAATATACTGGAAGTGTAATTATCATCATTATTTTTATCGATATCGGAAACTGATGTGTTGAACAGATTTTCATTCGATATATTTCTTTTAATTTTGTTTAAGTAACAACAATAAGTATTACGTTCAGATGGTTTGGATCTAACTGTAGAACTTGATCTAACGCCATTCGTATTATTTACGGGACAACAACAACAAGTATTCATTTGAGAAGACCTGGACGGTCTAGACGATTTGGGTCCAGTTGTAGAACTCACTTTATTTATGGGACAACAACAAGTATTAACTTGAGAAGACCTAGATGGATTAGGTCCAGCTGTAGAACTCGATCTACCGTCATTCACTTTGTTTACGGGACAACAACAAGTATTAACTTGAGAAGACCCAGAAGGTTTAGATGATTTACGTCTAACTGTAGAACTTGATCTCGATCTTGATCTGTTTTCACTCGTTTTATTTACAAGACAACAACAACAAGTATTAGTTTGAGAAGACTCAGATGGATTAGATGGTTGGGGTGCAACTGTAGAACTTGATCTTCTATCTTTCAGTTTTTTTACGTCAGAAGCACCACAAGTCTGACTTTGAGAAGACCTGGTTTTTTGAGTTTTAACTGTGGAACTAGATCTTTTGCGTTTATTTTTACTTGCGCAAGAACAAGTTTTATCCTGAGAAGGCTTACTTGTTTGTAGTTTAACTGTAGAACTAGATCTTCTGTCTTTGCTTTTACGTACTTCAGAACAAAAACATCTTTTATCTTGAGAAGACCTAGATGGTTTGGGTTTAACTGTACAACTTGATCTACTATCATTAAGTCTTGTGGTTCGAATTAATTTTTCATTTTCAATATTACGATAATTTTGATTAATTCTCATAATGCTACTCAAGACACATGTGGCGTGTTTGCTAACTTTGGATGACTCGCCACTCTTCTTTAATTGTCGCAGACCTTTCACAGGTACAGATTTTATAATGTGATCCATATACATTTTATCTGATACACCAGTTGTAAGAGAAGCCAAAATTTTCAGTGCCAAAATAATGATGCGTTCAGAATTTGGTTTATTTGTGCATTTGATCACGTTGGTCAGCAACAGTTGATTTCGTTTGGCATATTCCTCACCTTCCTTGCAAACCAACATGTTGTGTATTATAGTAAGCATTATCCACTTTAAAGATTCTGCGTTTGGGGCACGAACTTTGGGTAAGCTATTAATTATTTCGTTAAGCACAGTTTCGCCTACAACGTGATTGATAATAAAAAATCTTCCGTCGGGAACCGCTGACACGTTACTGATGGTCCCAGCTAAGCTTAGAACGTATTGATATTCCGGAGATGTTGGTTTGGGCATATTACTTCGATATGTTAACGTAAACGCTTCTAAACAGTTTTTAAAGGTTTGAAAAATCCCTTGAGTTAAAATCTCGTTCAATAATATTTTGTCTAAAAGTTCATTTCTATTGCTTATCTTCCATAACATTTTACTTAAGGTGAATCCTTGCGTGGTACAATAAATACTTTGGTTTTCGAGTGCAGTATCTTGAATGTGAACCTTGTCCACTAATCTGTTTAAATGTTCTTCTTGACTGTACCATTCAATACGTAGATTATCGTGCATTTTTTTCTGGCTTTCCAAATCTTCTGCTAACGATTCTATTTGGACAGATATGCCAAAATTACTGTCAAGATTTTCCAGTAAATTATTTTCATCTTTCAAATCGTTATGTATGTAAACTACAGCATTTTCGATGGCTTCTAATTTTACTAAAAGTTTCTGAAATTTTAGATCTCGAGTTTCTTGATCTTCACATTTCTCCAAATCTTGTTGCAGTTCAATATATAATGCATTTAAGTCGTCTAATACGTCATTCGTTAATACATCAATTTTATGACGATCGAAATGTAATTCCATACAATTCTCACAAACACAGATGGAATCATTGCTAGGTGAATTTAACATATTGAAAAAAAATTACTTAAAATTTTGAGGTAAGAAAACTTTCATGCCAGAAAAACTGGCATTTAATTTTATGCAACTTTGATCTCCGAACGATAGTTTAATGATTAAGAAGAGATTAAAAAGCTGGTTAGTGTTTAATTTTTATGTGACAAACTTATCCCCGATCAGGCCCGGATTGGCCATTTATTTAATAATAATATGTTAGATGGATAATATATTCTCTTCTACGCGTATCTCTCTTTTGCCTGACTGCACATTAGTCAAGATCACAAAATATTCTTTATAATGCCAAGTTTTGCCAAACATTTTATTAGACTAAGCATATTTATCAATGATGAATTTTACTGCAGTCAATAACATTTTTTCGATAATAATCTCAGTAAAAATAGTTATCTCAAGAAACTTGAGATAATAATGATATTCCACCCGACAACATTTTTTATAATTTTTTCACAAGAAATCTAAAATCGACGCCATATAACGGAGCGGCTCAAACATTCAGTAAAACCATTTCAACCTTTCGCTAAGGAAACGGGGGTGATTTTTTTAAGTTTTTCGAATTTACTGGGTGTAAACGCACGCACCCTTACCCGCTGGCAAAATTTCATATCTTCACAACGTCAGTCGGTTAATAAATGTTACCAAGTAAGTTTTAACTTGAAAATAGTCATCGTTGGATCAATTCAACTAGTACAGTAAATTTTGTTTCTGAAATTGCAATTTTTACACTAAAAATAGAATTGCTAATATTTAACTACTGATAGAGAATAAATAAATTGATAAATTAATAAAGTGATTGCATTGTGATATATTAAATTCGCACTTATATTATTTTTACATTAAGTTAATCATGGAACGTTGGACAGGTAAAGTAGCAATAGTAACTGGAGCTAGTGCAGGAATTGGTGCAGCGATTGTTGAAAATCTTGTTAATTATGATCTTAAGGTAAATAATAAGTAATATATTTGCTCTTTTCTTCTTAAAACATGATTATTGATAATTTAAGTAATATTGAAAATTAATGCTATTAATATTATATTGTGTTACATAATACATTTTTTGAACAACAAAAGTTTAAAGATTAATAGGTAGATACATTAGGTTCATAAAATTTATAACAATTATCAGCTGATAAATTTACAAATTAAATATATTTTAATTTTATAAAATTACATAACTAGATACTTTTCCGTTTGCAATTTTATTTATTGATTATTAAAATATGATTTACTATTAAAAATCCGATATTTTACATACTAAAATTAGTTAAAATTTATTAAAAGGTAGTTGGATTATCAAGGCGTAAAGAAATATTAGATGAAATGTCAGAAAAATTTAAAAGTAAACAATTTTATGGCATTAAAACAGATATAACGAAGGAAGAAGACATTTTAAATGCATTTAAATGGGTAAAAGAAAATTTGGGGCCGATTTCCATTTTGATTAATAATGCCGGAATCCTTAAAAGAATGACTTTGTTCGATGGAACTACGAGTGATTTTAAAAGCATTTTGGATACAAATGTAATGGGTTTAACAATTGCAACACGAGAAGCTGTTCAAGATATGAGGGCTAACAATATCGATGGACATGTTATTCATATTAATAGCGTTTCTGGTCACTATGTACCCGATACACCAAATTTGAATATTTATCCAGCTTCTAAGTATGCAGTTACAGCTTTAGCGGAAACTTTAAGGCGGGAATTGAATGCAATTGGAAGTAAAATTAAAATTAGTGTAAGTATATTATATTTTGTACTTTATGCCGTCTGCCACCAAAGTAAGATAAAGACAACTTTTTTAAATTTTTATTTAGGAATTACCATAAAAATGATACTGCAAATTTTCTTCCAAAAAAATTCAAATCATTTTCTGTAACGAAAACTGTAGTGTAATCCCTTAATAACTCGATTATAAAATGCAAAATACAACTAGGCATTTACTTTATTTATTTTATTTGAAATTTTTTTAATTATTTTACAGAGCATTAGCCCTGGTTTTGTTAAAACCGAAATATGTAGTGCTAATGGATATTTTGATGATGGTAAAAGTGAAGAATTTTTTAAAACTTTACCCTATTTATATTCAAAAGATATTGCGGATGCAGTTGCTTATGTTTTAGCAACATCTTCTAATGTGCAGGTAAATACTTGCAAAAATTAACGAATTGATAAGATATCTGAAAGATCCTAAACCATTGAATTATTTTAGATAACTGAGCTTACCATCCGACCAGTTGGAGAAACGTTGTAAAATTACTAATTTACATGCATATTTGTTTGCTTATTAGATTTTTTACTAAATAATGGTACTGACACAATACAACTTTTGTAAAATTTTCTTCGTGAGAACATTCATTAAAATATTTAAAAAAAATAAAATTATTATTATTATATTTTTATTTCATATTATCTACTCCACTTTTATTATAATACTTTAAAATTATTAATACTCCAAGATAATTTCAAAAAATTAAAAACAGAATATTAAAGAAATGCTTATAATATTTAAAGTTTATAATTCACATGCAAATTCTGCATGTGAATTAGGAAATAATTAATTTTTTGATGTGCCTGGGATTATGAAAAATATTGAAATAGTTAATGCTTTCAAGTCCTTTTAATTTAGAAAACCTTAACTGTATTGCAATGATCCGGGGTATAAATTTTTAATTATACTGTAAAAACGCTTTTTTGCATATGCATATGCAATGCATGTGTTCACAAAATATTTCGCTCGATACCTTCTCTTGACGCGAATTTTAATAATATTTTAATTTTTCTACCGGTTTCGTTTTCGATTTTCAAATTAATTATTATTAATTCCAGCTTCCAATATTATTTTGAATTTTCAAATTTCCAGTTCTTCGTTTAATCTAAAGGCATTGTATTTCGATCCCTAGTTTTGGCACTAATAAATGTCGTGCCAGTCGGCGGTGATAATTAATTTTTCAAATTAAACACCCCTAGTGTACCTGCAGCTTTAATTTTTCTAGTTATAAAATTTCCAATTAGCATCCAAATATTATTTAATTTTCCACAATCCGAACTCAATTACCATTTATCTATATTTTTATCCGGCGTTTTCTTTATTTTTTATTCGGTGTAATAAAACACATTAAATACCTCTACATACATAATCATTTTTTAATATTCAAACTTAAAAACTCAATAAAACTATTACAATTTTCAAAAACTTCGCAGACTATTAAAATAGCTCTACCTTACACCTAAGCAGAGCTGGCAAAAAGCGATGTTTCTCATATTATTCTTGCGCGCAGGATACAAATTTTTAACACCTACAGGGCATTTATAGATTTTATGCACACATTAAATAAATAAAAACAATTCTGAGCAAGAAAAATCCATGGCAGCCTCTCCCATAAGACGGGGGAGTAAGTATTTAGACCCCACGGCTGTTTAAACCGGGGTGGAGACTATGTTCGTAACCCTATTTTTGTTCCCAAAGTTCATTATCGTCCCACAAGTTTAGGAATGGTTTAGGTATCCTAGAGACGGGCTCTTTAAATAACGTACTAGTCGTCGACAGGAAGTTGATGTTAAACTTCCGGATACTTAAAAATATAAAGATATAAAAAAAGTTTAAAGAATTTGAAATTGCCAGACTGGCCCAAAACCCTAATAAAAGTGTTTTTCAATCAAATTCTGATATTTATTGTTAGTAACAGAGCTATTATTATTATTATATTTGGTATTTGAACTAATTCAACAAGCTTTTGTTAAATATTTTTGGTCAAACCAAAATCTGTTTGCCTTTAAAAATTTATTCAAGCAAAATGATTTTTTTGATTCAAAAAATTGTTGAAAGAGTAGTAGTAGATTGTGCAGAAGCACTGTAGCCAACCAGCCAAGGTCGCATTTAGAGGGGGCTTTAGGGGTTAGAACCCCCTCCCCGAAATTATTAATCAATTAATAAAGTTCAGGAAGTCCGAATGCAATCGTAAATAAATCAGAAAAAAACAAAAAAAAATTTGAAACTAAATCAAAAACATTAAACTTAGTTTAAATAGCCTAAATATGGCTTTGAGTGTAGCAGTACTATAAATACACATGGACGTCTAAATGGGGAAGGGCAATTAACTTCTAATTTTAACCAGTAAAAATCAATACATTTTTAAAATTTTTCTATTTCTTATTATTCTTTAATTAAAGATTCTCTTTTTGAAATACTTGGAATAATTGAATTACTTTGAGTAATTGAATTACTTTGAGTAATTGAAATACTTGGGGTAATCGAATAATTTTTGTGTTAATATCAATTTACTTTTACGAAGAATTTGATAATTGAATTACTTTTAAGTAATTGAATTTATTTTATCACAGCTTTACCGACATCCTGATGTTCCCTCAGCGCTTTCAGTGGGTGCGATATCCCTTCTGCACTTTTTAGACATGAGAAAAACCGCTTCTGATCGCTGGTTTTAAAACATTTCGAATTTGAACAGAAGGCAACAGCTTTTGTGGAACTACGGACATACTACCAGGTTCAGGCATGGCTAGGCATAGTTCTAGATGCTGGATAAACACTCCTCAGGGCATCTGTCCTCTAAGAGCCAAGAAGGACCCAGCTGCAGATTATATCCTTTAGACATTACATCCTGCAGAAAAGCAGGACTTAAGTGCACAACGATTTGCAAACATAGCAATGGGAAGTTCTTTAAAAGTACACCGCTACTAATCCTGAACATTGACTTGTAGGAGGAGGACGTACCTGACCTATCAAAATGTTGGGTGAAAATTAAGCCGAAAACGCCGAAATTCGATTGATGGATCAACTGTTTGACTCTTACGCAACAGTGGCCAGCTCCGAAATAGCTGATATTGACGGGCCAGGTCCTTCTAAGCGTCCGAGGATTTGTTGTTCTACCTTATAAAAATACATCTTTAAAATTGAATAAAACTGATTTTTAATATGTTATATTACCCTCACTCTTATCAATATGAGTAAAATAATCCGTATTCGTTTGTTAATTTTTATAATAACGATATTTCTTAATTTTTATTTGAGGTAGCGGACCCTTTCGGTGGTCAAATTGTAAGAAATTTATTCAAATTTTCGTAATTTCAAAGGTACAAGGTAAAAAGTAATATTTAAATTTCACAATTTTAGGAAATTTTACTAATTTTTGAAGAGCTATAACTCGGAAACTACTAGAGCTACAACACTATTTTTAGTATCAAATAGTAGAAAATTTAATGTGCTTTAGAAAGGTATACAATAAATTTTCTTTCAGACTCTTACTTTTAACGCTATTTGGCAAAAACTGAAAAATATCAAAAATTTTCTCTGTTTTGTTTTGAAGATGGCGGCACCCACGGCAAAAGCTTTTGTTGGAAAACTACTGGAAGTTGATCCGGGCATCAATCCGTACAACATATAAAAATAGCACCTATTTTCAATAATTTAACTAGACTTTAACTGGAATTTAACTGGACTGTGAGTGTAAATAATTTAAAAAAAGGCCACTGCAATGTTTGAGAATTTTATAATAAAAATTGAATACAAGTTTAACAAGTGTTTCATTAGGAATTCACAACAACGGCGCCAGGGTGGGCACGTGCCCATATTATTGCTTGGAGTGCCCCACCAAGTGCCCACCTAAAATTTTAAAAAATTGTTATATTTAAGAAGACTACTGAACGTCGATTGCAAACCGCTGGTTAAAGTAACGCCGGGCCGGATCTTCCAGAGTACTAGGAGAAAAACTTGTCTAAATTTTGGAAAGTACCACTACAGTATATTCTTCTTAATTTATAGAAATCAGTGCCGTAGCAAGGTCTAGAGGCACCCAGTGCGGGTTATCACCCTCATGTCCATCAAAATATTAAACAAAATTTTCTGAGATAGCAATTATTTTATTCAATTGGTTAAGTACAAAAAGCATAATTTATAAATTTCTTGTCCCCCCCCTCAGATCTGATAGATCTTTTTCATAAAGTGGCATGATTTAATGAATTAAAAGTAGTTTATAAAACAGGTAAAGCTGTTACCGCTCAATGCAGCAGAAAATTTCAATATTATGGAATATTTACGGTTCCGACCGTGCCTAACAATTGAGCTTTCACTATAATACTTCATAATATACTGTTGTTCTGCACAGCACGTTCCACTTGACGAATTAATCTTATCTTTATTGCATAATGTATAATGTTTATATTTTATAAATACTTACAATAAACTTAAAATAAACTACTTATCAGAAATTCATTAATAAATAGATTACTAACTTGTTAAAAATTAGTGGCAAGTCATTCAAATTATTTTGGGTAACAGACAACTAAATTACTTGTTTGTTCGGCTTTTTAAATAAATAACGCTTTAAACGATGACAAATAGATTTTACTTGTTTGTAATTTTATTATTCTATATCTAATAAAATGACACAGCACTCATTTTTTATAATCAAACTTTAAAAATGGCGTACATAAATTCAATAATTTATTAAAAATCGTTGTTAATGAACAAATCTTGAATTACCGAAAGACATCTACAATCTTGCTTTAGAGCATTGATTGCAGATTGGTCAAACTTAAACTTTTTCTCTGTTTTCGAATTCCAAAAGATTTTGCCACAAAACTTTGAGTAAATATATGCGGATGAGACGGTTCTAGACCATTATTCTTGTAAATCATTGGAATTCCTTTTAAATCATTGTAATTCCTTGGAAATCACTGCAATTCTTTAAAAACCTCCGTAATTTCTTGTGAATCACTGGAATTCCCTGTATGTCATTGAAATTTCTTGGAAATCACTGAGGTTTACTTTATTTTGGTTTCTTTAACTTATTTTCAGGATTTGCAAATAACAAAATTTTTAAATTTAAATTTTTTTACATTCTGCCTTTCCTCAACGGTTAACTTTGTTATTTGAATATAATATGACTGAAAATGTTAGAGTAAATGGTAAATTCATTAACTCATAAACTTTATGACAGATGCTATACTTTTAACTACGACTGTTGTAATAGAAATTACAATCACCTGATAACCTTTTCTACATTTAGCCAAATTCCTCCTTCAGCTGCCGTTACTAATGACCTAGCAACTCTTTTAATTGGATATACTGTTCTAGAATCTAAACTGTACCGATAATCTTTCAGGAATGTAGTTAGAGCAACTTTCATTTGAATCATACCAAGCCTTGCACCTAAAAATTATTATAATCATTCAAAAAAAAATATTTGTAGATAATATTATCTAAGCCTACCAATGCATAAACGAGGACCTTCTCCAAACGGTAACCAAGTAAAGGTATTTCTTTGTGATATATTTTCCGTTGAAAATCGTTCGGGATCAAACATTTCGGGATTTGGATAATATTCGGCATCGTAATGCAGTTCATTTGCTGGAATGAACACTATTACATCTTTTTCAATTATCAAATCTGAATTTGGAACTTGATACGATTTAGTGCATCGTCGAAATAAGTGAGATAATATTGGATACCTTCTAAGTGTTTCTAAAATTATACAAATTTAAAAAATGTATATCCAAAATGCTTTTAATTCATACCTTTTAAACATTTATCCATATAAGTCATTTCCATAATCGCGTCATAGGAAATCATTCCTTCGTATTTATTTAACACAGTTTCTATTTCATTTCTTAGCTTTTCTTGCATGTCCTGGTGAAATGCTAATTCATACATGCAAAATGTAATTGTAATTGACGAAGTATCATAACCTGCTACAAAAAATAGTACTGCTTGGGCAACAATCTCTTCAATTGACAACGAACACAAATCTTTCTTACTTTCAATATTAGCATTAAGTTCCAAATTGAAGCAATCATCACCTTTATCAGAAATATCAACGTTATTTTTTAATTGAATCATTAGTTGCATGAAGTCTTTTCTAACTATGTTGTTTTCTTCTCTATATTTAATCGTACTTTCCACAATTTTAAGGAAGAACTGAGAAATGTCGTTGGTGAATAAGGGAATTTTAAAAAATGTTATCAAGTTAGGCATAAGCGCATGCATGGCTACAGTTATTCCTCTTACAATATCAGAATGACCAATTACAAGTTCTCCATATTTTCGAAAATCCGAACTGGGATTTTTTAAACTGTCACTTTCGATTCCAAATGCAACAGACGCTATAATATCTGTAGTATACCTTCCAGCTACATCCCTAATATCCATCGTTTCCGAATTTTCTGCAGTTTGTTCTATCAAGCTTGCTAGTTGGGTAGAACAATTTTGAATTGTTGGAAACATCATTTTTAGTTTACCACTGGTAAATAAAGGTGTTAATTTTTCTCTCATCTTTTTCCATTCGTTTCCTTTTAAGGAAAAAAGCTGACCGGCATAAACGTCGTAATCTTTCTTGTCGAAAATACCATGGTCGGTAAAATGGGCAAAATCTTTAACCATAATTGACTTGATTAGTTCTAGATCGAACACAACTAACACTGGTTGGTGGAGAAGGTAATATCCAAAATACTTTAATCCTTTCGCCTTTAAATTTGTGTACGTTTCCTTGAACATTTCTTGTAGTGATACTCGACCTAAGGTAACATCATTTAAATTACCCAAAGGAAAACTACAAGAAGGCGTAATCACTCCTCTGCGACTCCAGTAAGTATGCGACCATTTAAAATATAAATAAAACGTCAACACCAAAGATATAAATAAAATTAATACGTTAGTTATGGTAAACTCAGCCAAATATGACATTTTGTAAACTATAATTATCAATTATGATATTATTAAACTGATTGTTTGAAACTGTTTCTTAATATATAAGAAAGCAATCTAATCTTATGCTAATCACACTATTTTTTTTATGTTTAAAGTACATAATTGAATTAATAATAATCAGAGAGATAGAGATAATATGTCAAAATACGTTAGTGTACGTATGCACATGTGTGTTTATTTAGGGCTCAAATAAAATAGAATATAATTTTATTTAAATAACAAATAAAACCAATTAACCAAATAACTAAACAAAAGTATATACCCGAGTATTTGAAATCGGAGGCGGTCATTGGCCTATTGAATTGCTAACACTAGGAACCCGGTTCGAATCCAGAATAGAGTCTAACTTTCTTATGATCGTCTCCGTGCTTCGGAGGGCACGTTAAGCCGTCCCCCTGAGGTGATAAAGTAATATATTACCCCTCAAAGTTTAAGAAAAGAAGATGTCCTCATAAAAGAAGCCACAAAATTATACAGAAACTTTGAACTTCACATCTATTCAGACCAGAATAATAGAGTAACAAGCAATAATCGTCTTATATCCAGATGTTCCAAAATTAAAAATTTGGGGGAATTTTTATTAATTGACGGGAAAACACAATAATTGGGATATTTCCTACTGCTGTTACACACGCTAACAATTAATACTCCTGTGGTGTTTGTACAATCAAATTGGACTACCATAGGAAAATCAAGAAGCCGCATTGTTGTGGTTAAAGCAGTACAAGGAGACAAGACTTCTTTCGTTGGATCGGATTTGAATCAAGAACTTCCTTCAGGTCAACTCACGGAGTCCTGTAATCATTTTGAATACCAAGGTGAAGAATTATACAACAAAACATTTTCACCGCACGATTGGCCTGGTGAAATAATTAACAACGGCGAAAAAAGCAATTTAGATATTTGAATGAGTTTTTAAATAAAATAATAATAATATTGTGGTTATCTGTTTAATTATTAATTAACGACTTTGCATTGTATTGTGTAAAACCAAAAAAATCGTTTTTACATTATCTAAGGTTTATTATAAATAAGAATTATAATTTCAAGAATATATTATTTTTTATACTTTAATCATAAAATTAGCATTTACATAATTATATAAAGAATTTTTTTGGTCAAAGTAAATAACTTATATAATCTGAGCATTAGTTGCATAATCTTATAAAAATTACAATTATTATTTAACGAGTTTTTCTATATTTAACCAAATTCCTCCTTCCGCTGCTATCACTACCGATCTAGGAGCTCTTTTTAAAGGATATACTGTTTTCGAATTCAAAGTGTATCGAAAATCTTTCAGAAACGTAACCAAAGCAACCTTTACTTGAATCATACCAAGACGTGTACCTAAAAATTATTGATCATCTGATAAAATCTGTTTTGCCATAATCTGAAAGTGTACCTATGCATAGACGAGGACCCTCTCCATATGGTAACCAAGTAAAGGAATTCCTTGCTGATATATTTTCAGTTGAAAATCGTTCGGGGTCAAATTGTTCTGGATTTGTATAATATTCTGGATCGTAATGAAGTTCATTTAAGGGAATGAACACTATCGTATCTTCTTCAATTATAAAATCTGAGTTTGGAATCTGATACGTTTTTGTGCATCGCCGAAATAGGTTTGATAGTACTGGATACTTTCTAAGTGTTTCTAAAATTAAATAAATTTTTATGCTTTACACTTATATTATATTTTTTTATATTATAATTTATTTTATTTTCTGTATAAACGACTGGAATACTTTTTAATTTAATTTTATAATTATCGTAATCGTGTCTTCCTCAAATTACCTTTTATACATTTCTCCATATATGTCAGTTCCATGATTGCGTTATAAGAGAGCTTTCCGTCGTGATTACTTAACACAATTTGTATTTCATCTCTTAACTTTTCTTGAATATCCTGTTGAAATGCTAATTCGTACATGCAAAATGCAAGGGCTGTCGATGAAGTATCATACCCACCCAGGAAAAATACTATTGCTTGGGCAACAATCTGTTCAATTGATAACGAACAGAAATCTATTTTGTTTTCAATATTTCCGCTATTATTCTTTAGTTCCAAATTAAAGCAATCGTCATTTTTATCTGAAATAGTAATATTATTTTTTAATTGGATCATTAGTTGCATAAAGTCTTTTCTAACTATGTTGTTCTCTTCTCTGTATTTAACCGTATCTTGGACAATTTTAGAAAAAAAGTTTGTAACATCGGTAGGAAATAAAGGTATTTTAAAAAGCGATATTAAATCAGTCATGAACGAGACTATAGCTAGACGTAATTCATTCATTACACCCCCATGACCAAGTGCTAGTTCTCCATATTTTCGGAAATCCGAATTTGGATTTTTCAAACTGTTACTTTCGATTCCAAAAGCAACTGATGCTATTATATCTATAGCGTATCTGCCTGCTATGTCTTTAATATCCAGCTTTTCACATTTTTTTACCGAGTTATCCAGTAAGCTTTTTAGTTCAACAGCGCAATTTTCAATTGTTGGAAACATCATTTTTAGCTTACTAGTAGAAAATAATGGTGTTAATTTTTCTCTCATGCTTTTCCATTCGGCACCTTTTAAACAGAAAAGATTACCGCCAAAAGAATCGAAATCTTGCTTTTCGAATAATCCGTGGTCAGTAAAATGACTGAAATCTTTAACCATAATTGCCTTGATTAATTCTAGATCCATCACAACCAGCACAGGTTTGTGTAGAAAGTAATATCCAAAATATTTTATTCCTTTTGGTTTTAAATCGGTGTACATTTTTTTGAATATTTCTTGAAGTGGTACTCGACCTAAAGCAACGTCAACTAAATTACCCAATGGAAAAGTACATGTACTAGGTGTAATCACTCCTCTTCGACTCCAGTAAGTATACGACCATTTAAAATATAAGTATAACATGAACACTAAAGTTATAAATAAAACTAAAATAGTAGTTAAAAATACCATTTTGTCTGTTACACTCTGCTTTGAATCGAAATTTACTCTAAAATTGTTTTCTCCCTTACACAAGTTTGGTAACGTGCGCACAAGTTAGTGGTGACTTAATATTATGTACAATATTGTTTAATTAAAAAAGTTGTATAATAAAAATTAAAAATTTCCAAATTTGCGCAAGTCTGTTTTTAGGCAAACCGATTAATACACGCGTGTCCTTCTAATTTTTTTAAATTATGTAAATGTTATTATCTAATTTAGAATTCTTAGTTAACATTAAAGGAATGTTAACAGTCCATAACCTCTTTTATGACAAATGCTATGTATATTTAAAAGATCATCAATGGCATAGCTATTTTATTAAAAATTGATTTTTACGACTGGTCTTCTGAGACACCTATTGTAGACCCTGAATCTATTTTATTTTTATTTCATTTATTATTTATTTTTATAGCGTAGTATTAGCTAGCTATGTTACTTAAAACGCATATTTCCAATCGTGGACACTCATCGTTTTCAAATCTTCCCGAACTTCATATCTCCATTTAATCATTAGTCTTCTCCTGCTTTTTGTACCGTAGTTTTTTCTGTCTTTTTTATCTCATCCTTGAATTTTTCGTCAAACCACTCGTTTTTAATTTTGCTGTTAGGTGTTGTGAATCTTCCTGCTACTAACTGTATGGTCTTCTTCATTATTGTTACCACTTCTTCTATGTTTTCGTGTTCATTTTCTGTTTTCAGAAGTTCTTTTATTTCTTCACGATATTTTTCTTGTGTACTTTGTTCTTTTGTTGGATTTTTTTCGGTTCTCTTCTCTAGTTTCTGCCTTTGCTATTTTTACTTGGCAGGATTTATTTCAAATTTTTCCTAGAATGAAGTGGTCTGAATCCACATCCAATCCTCGATACGTTCGTAGTTTTTGATGCAGTTTTTGTTTTCGATGATGACCATTAGAAGCTGGAATCATCCATGTGCTTTTATAAATCTGTTTGTGTTGGTAATGGGTAGGTATTCTTGATCTTCAAATTATTTTCAATTGTGTACTCTTCAATTTACGTTTATTTCTTTGTGCAGACTAAATTTACCTGTTGTAAGTAGGTATATTGCTTGTTTATTATTTAATTTTCCATTGTCTTTAGTTATATGTAACTGAAGATAGAAAATAATCCTATAATAGGACCTTATATCGCATTACTAACTACTACATCCTTATTTTAATTAAATTTCTGTATTTAATTATTTTTCATAAAATAAATATTCGTTTCTTACTTCTTGTTGCATAGTTTTCAAATATTCTCAGTTCTTATCTGTCAAAAGTGGTAAATTAATGTCTATTTAGTGTTTTTTAAATAATAATTTTCTATAATATTGACCTGTTATTTTCGGACTCTAATTTTTTTTTAATTAGTTTTTACCGGAAAAACAACAAATCTTTTAAATTTTGCTCGGCTAACTAAAATTTTTAAAATGAGAACGTTAAATTAAAAAGATGCACCAGTATTGCCAATAATCTGTCTTTCGTTTAAAATTACAATTTAAATAATTTATAAAATTTGTTATCATGATCTAAACGCTTTGGAATTAAAATTTCTTTTCAATTTCGCATCCAATTTCTTACTTTCTGTTTTATTTTAATTTTCCAAATCACCAAAATTTTCTTAAACTGATGCCATTTACTTTGAAGTGCTATCAAATAACTTGTTATATAAAAATTTCACATTTAAATTTCAAATATTATAAAATTTAATTAAAATTTTCAGATTCACATCTTGCAGGGATTTTAAAATTTGAAACAAAATAAAATAAAATTCAAACTTAAAGTTTAAATACCCTTCCCCCCTTTGTACACCGACGTACCACGACCCAAAATACCAAATTTGTATGTTCTTTTAAAAATTAATAAAATAAAATAAAATTTTGGATTAAAAATAAATTCGAGTTAAAAATTAAACAATAAAAAACCTTTTAAACAGCACTAAATGGGAAAATTAAATTCCAGTAACTGGTTTTCTATATCTTCAACTTCAGTTCCGTTTTCACTTTTACAATAATACTACCAGTTGGTAGCATTTTAACTTTATTTTGAATTTTTTTTTATTTAAATAAAATTAATTAATAAATATTTTACGCTGACTACAGTGAGAGTTTGAATTATTTTATAACTTTAAAATTTCTTAAAAATTGATTAATTATTTATTGATAATTATGCTGTAAAAATTTTTGTTGACTGTAAATCATTTTTAGAAAATCGAGAGTTCAAATTAAACTATTAAATTAAACCCACCTAACCATGGGTATTATCTCGTTATATTTAATAAATTATAATTTACACCAGCATAAAGTCATATTATTATGTATTTTCTTATCACGCCTGGATTCATTTAATTTAATTAGATTGTAATTCTAATCTTCGTAAATTTATTGTTATTCAGTGCAATTCTGCAATTCTCCAAATTAAATAATTTTTATCTTATATAATAGTAATTTACAAATATTTTATATTTAATCTGATAGAGGTATCAGGTACGAAAATACTTAAAAAACCTATTTATAGTTATGTGAAAAAAATAAATGTACAATGTCAAATGAGTTTTACTATTTACTTCATGCTGTTGTTTTTCATTTCTATTTTAAAGAATTATAATTTTTATAGCAATACAAGGTTTAGATATTTGTAAGGACATTTGCTTGCACTTTTTAGTATTTTTACGGTCATCAATATCTTTTCCTGATCATGAGACAACACGATTGAATTTTTAATTTATAGATTCGTAATTTAGATAATAAACTTCAAATTTATCAAATTAGTTTTTAAAATGAACAAACAACGCACTACAAAATTTTCCATAATTAAAATGCACGACGATTACACAAATAAAATATAATTTTAAACTGTTTATTCCAAGTAACAAATTAAACTTATAAGTTGTCGGTTATTATTTCTAATTTATAAAACTAGATATTTCATTATTATTACATAAAATGGTATTCAACAATGTTGAAAAAAATTACAGTCAGTGTTTGATTTTCTCTATATTTAACCAAATTCCTCCTTCGGCCGCTAATAAAAATGATCTAGTAGCTTTTCGAACTGGATACGCCGTTTTTGAATCTAAACTGTACCGAAAATCGGTAAGTAATGCTGTTAATGCAACTTTTACTTGAATCATAGCCAGGCGTAAACCTATAAATAAATGATTATTTAATAAAATTTATGTGACAATATGGAAACATACCAAGGCAAATACGAGGACCATCTCCAAATGGTAACCAAGCAAAGGAATTTCTTGTAGATACATTTTCATTTGAAAATCTTTCAGGGTCAAATTTTTCTGGATTTGTGTAGTATTCTGCATCGTATTGAATTTCGTTCAGTGGAATGATTACTATCACATCCTTTTCGATTATTAAATCTGAATTTGGAACTTGATATGCTTTAGTGCAACGTCGAAATAAGTTTGGTACTACGGGATATTTCCTAAGTGTTTCTAAAATTAAACAAATTATCAAGATTTTCCAAACGATTAACTTCCTATCTAAAATACCTTTTATACATTTATCCATGTATGTCATTTTCATAATTGCATCATAACACATCTTTCCTTCATGGGCTTCCAGCACAGTTTTTATTTCGTTCCTTAACTTTTCTTGAATTTCCTGTTCAAATGCTAATTCATACATGCAAAATGTAATAGTTATTGATGAAGTATCATATCCGGCTATAAAAAATAACATTGTTTGGGCAGTAATCGCTTCAAAAGATAACGAACGCGAATCCTTTTTATTTTTGGTATTATTATTAACTTCCAAATCGAAGCAATCGTCTTCATTAGAAACATCAACGTTGTTTTTTAATTGAATCATTAGTTGCATGAAATCTTTCCGAATTATGTTATTTTCTTCTCTATATTTAATAGTATTTTTCACAATTTCAAGAAAGAAATTTGAAATATCAGCACTTAGAAAGGTAACTCTAAAAAATTTCATCAAATCGGGCATAAGGAATTGTGCGGCTAGACGCAATTTACTCGCTGTATCTGCATTACCAACTGCACGTTCTCCATATTTACGGAATTCAGAGTTAGGATCTTTTAAACTGTTACTGTCGATTCCATAAGCAACTGACGCTATAATATCTGTAGTATATCTACCCGCTACATCTCTAATATCTAGCTTTTCACCGGCTCCTACAGTTTCATCTATCAACCCTGATAATTGATTAGAGCAATTTTCAATTGTGGAAAACATCAATTTTAGTTTACCACTGGTAAATAAGGGTGATAATGTTTCTCGCATTTGTTTCCATTCCGCACCTTTTAAAGCAAAGAGATGACCACTAAAAGTATCGTAATCCTGCTGATCGAATATACCATGATCGGTAAAATGGGCAAAATCTTTAACCAAAATTGACTTTATTAATTTTAAATCACACACCACTAGCACTGGTTGTTGAAGAAAATAATATCCAAAGTATTGTACTCCTTGAGACTTGAAGTTAGTGTACATTTGGTGGAACATTGCCTGAACTGATATTCGACCTAAGGCGACGTCATTTAAGTTACCCAAAGGAAAACTACAAGAATTGGTAACTACCCCTCTGCTACTCCAGTAAGTAAACGAACGTTTAAAATATAAATATATCAAAAATACTACAATTGGAAGTAAAAATAAAACATTAGTTACGGTAAATAAGTTTAAAAACATCATTTTGTATGTTGTGTAATAAAATATTTTGAAATCACTATATTGCGCTGTTTTTAAATAATAATGATCATGTGAATTTTTGTAGCAATTTATATAGGTACTTATAAAATTTAGAACCAATCTAATCTTCTTTTAGTGCACAACTTGAGTACATAAGTGTTTTAATAATTATAAGTAAAGACCGGATTTTTGAAATTTGAGATCTGGACGAATTACATAAAAAGATATGTATTTTAGCGTAAAGTTTTTCATGCTTGTTTTGCTTTTTTTGCGATTTATCGCTTATTTTCAACTTTTGTCATTATTTTGAACTTATTTTCGAGTTTAAATTTAACTTTGACTTAAAATTATTTTTTTTGGCCTTCAGCAGCAATGTTTGGCTTTTTTGGCCTTCAGCAGCAATGTTTGGCTTTTTTGCTTTTACTCATATGCTTATTATTTTATATTAGTGCTTATTTAGGACTTATTTTATTCTTGATAACTACTTATAGGGTATGTTTATGTTTATTCTTCTAGCTGCGATGTTATGAGCTCGCTGTGAAGCGCTAAAAGCCGCGATACTAGCGAAGCAGAGAAAAGCAAAACGATGAAATATTATGTGACTGCTTTATGTTGAAGCAGGGCGCAAGGCAATATTAATTCATAGAACAGCAATTACAGCTAAGAAATTTCTCCGCTCTTATCACTTATCGTAGCGCCAACATAAACGTACCCTAAAATATGATTTTTCTACCTGCTCTATTTTAACTGCATTAAATAGATTTTATTAAACTGATTTCAGTCAGCTTTTCCGTTTTGTTTATATCTAGCATTGCCAGATACACCTTTTTTGCATTAAACTAAAAATAAACGGTGAACGCAATAATTTGGATCAAAATCATATATTTTTTTTTAAAAAACATTGAAAATCAAAAACTTTAAAAATAAACGAGCCCATATGTACATTAGGGTGGAGTGAAAATGTATAGAAATTATTTTTTTTTCATTTTTCTTTATGGAATAGTGATAAAAAGCTGCTTACGGATAAATAAATGAAATAAGTTAAATAAATTTTGTGTATATTATAGTGTTTTGAGGTGCCCCAGACGAAGAAAATTTTAGAAAAAAGTATAATTTTGTGAATTTATTTGCACCCTGACTCAAATATAGATAACCTTAATAATCTATCAAAATAGTATTTTTTAAGTAGTATATAGCTTATATTTCAATGTAATAAGTAATAACAATAAAAAATATTAAAATTACCATAACACGAGATGCTCCAAAATTTGAAAAATAAAAATAATTCCTAAATTTTGCAATAAAATGCTATTAATTTTTATAATATATAGCTGGATACCCGGCTTCGCCCGGGGTCTCTTTAAAAATAAAATACTTTGCATTAGTCTACGTACTCGAACGTTTTCCAATCTTGCTTTCCGTTACTCGTTTGTTTCATACGAACGGACTTCAGCAATGCGTACACACAACAAAACAGTAATTTTGGTTTTTCTTTTGTCTATCTATATATAGTTATGGATACCCGGCTTCACTCGGGGTGTTATTAAAAATAAAACGCTTTGTTTATGCCTGAAGTATTTTGATGTAGGCTCTTGGACTTCGTGCAGCAACATTCTGAAAAAGAATTAAAACGGGTAGAATGGATGATAAAATTTATATATTTATTTAAACCAAAGTAACAATATTTAGGTACACTCTGTAGATATATTTATCATAGCTGACCCAACGGACGTTGTCTATTATTATTTTATCGTAATGCTAAAGGATACACAATATTTTTGGTAGTTCCATTTGGTGAATAAATGTACAAATTTTTTGGTGTGCCAACTCGGGAGCAAGCAACATACAATTGGCCGTGTGAAAAACACGAATTCTCCAAATTCAAGCCTGCAATAGTTAATGATTGCCCTTGTGCTTTGTTGATTGTAATCGCGAAGGCAAGACGCAAAGGGAATTGAAGCCGCTTGAACTGGAATGGTAAATCGTTGGTAATCATCGGTATGCGGGGAATCAACACATCTTCCCCTTTGAATTTGCCACTGATGATTGTTGCCTCGATCAAATTTGGTGTCAATTTTTTTATGGCCAGTCTGGTTCCGTTGCACAGTTTTGGCGCGTTCAAGTTTCTAATGAGTATAACCGGTGACCCAACTTTCAATCTCAATGTGTGTGGTGGCATTCCAGGTGGCTCTAGTGAATTTAGAAATTCGGTAGGATAATTGACTGCTTGTTCTTGCTCCATCAGTGTATCTATTGATTTGTATTTGACTGATTGTCCGGGCAATTTCAATTGAATTTGTTCATTCAGCTTGTTCACATCGTCATTTTTGGGGGCTAAAATTGCACGTTCGCACAGCCAATCAGGATTTTTGTAGTTGCTCGTTAAATCTTGGAAAACCTTGTTTACAACAGCTTGAATGTTCGGCTGCATTTGACAAAAATTGGGCGGAAACGAAATCTCATTTGTAGTGCGATCAATTGGAATTTTGCCATTTCCGATATCCAAAAGTTGTTTTGAAAACGTTTGGGCAGTCGCATCTTGTAGTAAATGCACACGCATGTTTGTCGAGAGCGTAATTTTTTCAACTCGGTTCCATAAATACGATGCTTTTAAGCAAACGTTCAGTTCATCAGCAGGCGTTGATCGAGGTATAACGGGCAAAGTTTGGCGAAAATCACCCGCAAGAAGTATCAGAGCGCCTCCCATAGCTTGGTTTTTTCCTCGGAAATCGCGCAGAGTCCGGTCCAGCGCTTCGAGCGATTTTTTATGGGCATAGTGCATTCGTCCCAAATGATAATTTTGCACGTTTTAAGGATTGTGGCCATACCAGAATTTTTGCTGATGTTACATGTTGGTGTTTCGGTCTGGTTGAAATTCAACGGAAGCTTGAGTGCTGAATGTGCTGTACGTCCACCGTGGAGTAGCGTTGATGCAATTCCCGATGATGCCACTGCGAGTGCGATTCCATTCTGCATTCGAACCGACGCCAATATCAAATTGATAAGAAATGTTTTGCCTGTACCTCCCGGAGCATCAAGAAAAAAAATTCCGCCATTAGCGTCGGTTAGACCTTGCATGATTTTGTCGTAGGCATTTTTTTGATCAGAAACTAAAAGTCTTGTTTGCGTTTTCACAAAATGTTGTTGCTGGGCTACGTCGAAGTGCTGTTCTCGCACCAGGTCTCTGTCTTGCACATCATTTCTGTCTCGTATGAATACATACATCCATTTTTATATATATAGATTTGGAGTTGCATTTAATATGTCGTCCGAATGCTCCTGATTTTGATCAATAAATTTTGAAAAATACAACTACAGGGTTTGCTACAATTTCGGTTTTTGAAATTTTGCTATTGTCGAGCAACCTGCGGACGCGACGGTACTGTTTGTGTTAGAATCTCGTTAATCTATTCATGGGCGTCAGGTAATCCCACATATTTTATTAAAGTTTGTTGAAAGCCGTTCTAAAGTAGCCTATCTTCTTCGCAGCATCGTAATTAGCTTATACACCAAATTTCATAAAGATTGGTCAAGCGGTCTAGGAGTCTATAAGGAACATACATACATACCTACATACATACATCCATTTTTATATATATAGATTTATTTATGAAAAAAATCACAGAATAGGCTTTCAAGAAGAAAACTCACGTTTAGTATTAAAACAAGGCATCATCTCACGTGATGACAGTCGGGCCCTGATAAAACCGTCGCGATTTTCTTCTCCACATACAGCACTTGAAGCTTCGGTAACGAGCTTGATGCAACGCTCCACCGCTTGAGTATGGCAAGGAAAGAGTGCTATATTTTCTTTTGTTCCAAGACCGTTTTCTATTATTTGTTTTAAGGCTTCAACAGGTAAATTTCTAGTTAAAGGTGGCTCAGTAATTTGACTCTCTTGCCAAGAAATAATGTCAATGTAATTGGTAGCATTGAAATTTAATGGCGGAATTTTAAATTTTCGGATTTCTGTCACTTTCGTTAATCTTGCTTTCAGAATTTTTTGGCATGCTAGTTCCCGTATTACTTTATCGTCATCTGCAAGCATCGCTATGAGAATATTCTCAGGATGACCAAAATATCCATTTCTTTGTATGACAGGATCAATCACCTTCTTCAAATTATCGGTTAAGTAGCGACTACAACTCATAGTTAACCACAAGTGCTTTGCCCCATTGATACACGACGGATTGCATTTAATTTCAAACCACATTCGTCCATAAACTTTCATTATAAAAGTGGCTAATATCAACAGATTCTCTTCCGGATCAGTTTTTGTAACATATAAACGTAAGATTCTGTTCGCAGTAGTTAGCCACCTGGAATGATTAAGAGGACCGGGTACTTTATTTGCCAGGTCAGTAGGGAAAGTAGCAGTGCTAATGGCAGTTATTATTTCAAATAAATATTTTTGATCGGAGCTGAGATCATTAGTTACAACTGGAAGTGTCGTGGATATAGCTGAAAACTTCACAACTGGTTTTTTTTCACATTGATGCAATTCAGATCCTATTATGACTGAAAAACACCGAGGCCCTGTAGTTTGACCGTCCAAATGTAACAATAAATGTCTTAGTGTTAGTTCATTCGAATGTAGTTCACATATGAACCATTGTAACGGTTTTTTTAACTCTAGTTCTAATAGACTAATAACTCCGCCTTTATATCCTGTATTTACTACTGTCCCATCACAGCCCACTACCAATAAATCACTCAAGTTGACCGATTTTTTGTTCAAATATGTAACAATACTGTCTTTGATTGTCTTAGCCGAGCCTGTATGACAAGTGATATGACCAAAGAAAACACTTCCTGGTTCTGACACAACGACGTAATGATCTTCTATTTGACATTTTCTGTACCATTTATCTCCTTTCTTAACTAAAACCAAAGTTTTGTCTTTTCTACCATCAAAGTAAAGACCAAGCAATGGTCCATTACAGCTTAAGTCTTGTAAAGCAGACCTCTTCTTTGCTCTTTCACGTCGAACTTTCGAACGATCTACCACATTACTGTGGTCACTTAAAGTAATAATGCCGACATCTTTCAGGACAGCAGAAGCTATGATAGCGGCAGACCTATCAGAAACTCCAGTACGATCACAGGCGAGAGCTAGAGATGGAAGATTTATACGCATTTGTTTAAGAGGCGGTTGAACAACATCTTCTTGTGGTGGCTGGTTGTCTGGTATACGTTCTTGACTAGGGTAAGGTACTGTTACGCCAGAAAAGTTACTGCTGCTGGAAATGTTTATTCTTTTAACCTGAGAACGAGAACAGGAAGGTTTTTCATAATCTTGTAGTTGTTTCAAACGAGATAACTCCCTTTCTTTTCTTTCTTGTTTTTTCTGGTTCTTTTTTGTTATAGCTACATCAATTCCTCCAATAATCATTTTTCTCGTTGTTCTTTGATCTATTAAGAAATCCATTTCCTCCTTAGGTACACGACTGGTTTTTTGACACATACAATCGCCAATTTTTACACATTTACAGCTACAGATGTCGAATAGCTTTTGGGAATCTTTTTTAAATGTGTTAATTTTTTCTTCGCAGTTTTTATTACTTTGGCGTCCTTTAAATGGCTTCATTAACTTTCTATATTTGTCGTGGTAAGCTCTAATAATCTGCAACACTCTTTTTAAACTGACCGTTGGAAGCGAGGATGAATGCCATATTTCTAAAACACGGGTAGCTACTATTTCTGATATTTCTTGAACAGTTGGTTCTTTAGCTGTTTTTTCTGGCTTTAACTCACTCTTGACCAAAAGATAGTACTTCATAACATCAAAGTAAGTCGGTAATTGAGACAATGGTAATGTTTTGGGCGTGCCAAACACGGGGCAGTTTGTCATTTGTCGAGTGGTAATTTGACTCATTTTTACTGTAAATAACGAATTTAAAACATAACAATCTAGAATTCTTAGGCATTTTTACAATAAATTACATTACAATTGTAACAATACTTACATAAATATTTCGGAATATATCGCTAAATTAAACGGTCACTATAAAGAAAATAACACTAGTTTTCACTTAGAATGCTTAATTGCGACTGGAAAAATGACTAAATATAGGTAATGCGACATTTGACTCTTACTGATGATTAAGGGCATTCAGAAATAGAAAAATAATATTTGTTGCAAAGTTGTTTTCAAAGGTTCGCATCAACAGAAATTGCTGTTTTATGCAGTATTTTCAAAACTTTATCTTAACGGGGGCTGGGGCACCACTAAATATAAACATAGATAAAAAATATTTTAGATTTTGCTTATTGAGCCTATTACTCAACTTTTTGCGGGTATGCCATAGTTAATATCAGAATTTTCTTTTTTCACTCCACCCTAATGTACATCTCTCGCAATGTTATAAACATTTTAATTAAAATAAAAAAAAAATTTTTCTTGACTAAAAAATCAAGAACGAGTATTACAACGGTCTCAGAAACATATTTTGAGAAAAATTGAAAGGAGTCACCTAAAAAAGTGTCCGATTAAATAATAGGTACAAAAGTGCTTGGTTTATTTCTTTCGAATTATTCCGTCTAAGCTGCCATGCTTTGCTTTTTTTGTTTTAATTATTAACTTTTTCATAACTTTTTTTGACATAATTCGAACTTATTTTTGCAAAATAGCGTGCTTTTTTAAGCACTTATTTTTTAAAAAGTCGTGCTTATTTATCCGGTCTCTAGTTATAAATTTATCCCAAGCAGACTTAAAGATAACACTTCATTCTTTTTACGTGGTCCTGACGTAAATCGAATAATGTTGCATGATCTTGTTTTTTATTGCGAAGGAACAGAAGAAGACCACCTGAAACCGTTTCGACCAAGAAATACCTCTTGTGTGTTTAGATACATGTCGCTGCCCCCCCCCCAAATCGAATTTTTTACTGAAATTGGTGTCAAACGTTTGAGCTTCGTTTGAGCCTCAATGAGCTTCCATTCCCGTCGTTTGAGCTTCAACCGTCGCGGAGCTATTCGTGTAAACTTTTGGGGGGGATATGGACATGATGGCCCCCCAAGACGAATTTAGGGGAAAAATTTGTGTCAAACGTTTGAGCTTCGTTTGAGCCTCAATGGGCTTCCATTCTCGTCGTTTGAGCTTCAACCGTCGCGTCGCAAAGCGATTCGCGAAATATTTGGGGGGGGGCTGTAGACACGATAGCCCCCCCCCAGGTCGAATTTTAAGGTAAAATTTGTGTCAAACGTTTGAGCTTTGTTTGAGCCTTAATGAGCTTCCATTCCCGTCGTTTGAGCCTAAACCGTCGCGGAGTTATTCGCAAAATGTTTGCGGAGGGCTGTGAATATGTTTTTCAATTTTTGGTCCTATTCAAAATTTTTACGTAAATTTGGTGTCAATCGATAGAGCTTCGATTGAGCTTCAATGATCTTTTATATTCATCGCTGTAATTTAATTATTTTCGAAGCTATAGGCGATTTAATTTTGCTAACCTCCGAGCAAGTAGCGCGTGAAACCGGTAATTTTAATTTCGTAAACAATTTATTATTGAGTGTGCAATTAAATGAATTACACTGCAAAAATTGTTTTTTGGGCACATATGTGTGATCTGCGATGGAGATCACCCGGCTAATTATAAAGGCTGTAAGGTATTCAAAGAAATCCAGACCAGGAAGTATCCTCCACTGAGAATAAAACAAGCAACATCTCAGCATGATTCAGCTTCTAACATCCCACCCCCAGCCTTAAACACGTCAAATTTTCCTTCAATAAGAAGAGATCAAATTCAAACACAACCAATACCTAATACTTTACAACAAATTACAAGATCACAACAAAATAACAACTTAAACTACGCAAAGCAGCGAGGAGAATCCAACAAGACAACAAAAACGGAGAACAGCATACAAATAGAGACAACCAAAACAAAAATACCATAATGGTAATGTTAACAAAAATGATGGAAAGAATGGACGAAAACATGAAAAGAATAGATAAACTTCTTGATCTCTTAATAGCCATCATGTCCAGGAACCCCAATGCACACTCCAATTAAAATATTGTAATCTGGAACGCCAACGGCTTGTATCAACATAGACAAGAACTAATCATCTTTCTACAAGATCACAATATCGATATAGCCCTAATTTCAGAATCACATTTTACTAACCGTAGCTACATAAAAATCCCACGTTACACAATTTACCACACGCAGCACCCAGACGTCACAATGAAAATATTAAATTCCAAGAAAATTACTTGCAGGCTACAAGCATTACGGTCGAAACCTGGAATGGGCCATTAACATTTGCAGCTGAGTACTGCCCGCCAAGGCACTCTATTAAGGAAAATCAATTTAATAGATTCTTTGAAGGACTTGGAAGTAGATTCATTTCAGGAGGCGACTATAATGCAAAACATCAGGACTGGGGCTCAAGGCTTGCAAATCCCAGAGGTAGAGAGCTACTAAAGACCATTACCAACAGTAATTTGGGGTACCTATCGACAGGCCAACCCACATACTGGCCTACCGACAGGAATAAAATAACGGACGTCATTGAGTTCTGTGTCTCTAAAGGAGTTTCAAACACGTACCTGCATGCAGATTCAAGCTTGGACTTGTCATCTGACCACTCACCAGTTATAGTGACACTGCACTCGAAAGCACTCACAGAAATCCCGCTGCGCATTTGAACAACAGTCGAACAGACTGGGAGTGTTTCAGAATGTTAGTAGAAGAAAACATTATCACCGAAATATCCTTAAAATCCGAGAAAGAACTGACAGAAGCGGTAGAACATCTAAATAGTACCATACAAAGTGCTGCATGGAAATCCACACCAAACTTGGAACAAGCGGAGGAAAGCTCGTGTACGGCGGAAGTAAGGAGCTCGATTACTGAAAAGAGAAGGTTGAGAAGAATTTGGCAGATCACTAGACACCCGGATGATAAAAAAGGATTAAATCAAGCAACAACAGCATTAAAGGAGAAGATTCAAAACAATAAAAATCATTCATTCCAGAAGTACTTGACAAATCTTGCACCTACAGAGGCCACCGACTACTCTCTTTGGAAAGCGACAAAAAAACTAAAACAAACATTTCCTCCTGTTCCACCAATAAGAAGACAAGACGGAACCTGGGCTAGAAGTAACCAAGAAAAAGCTGAGACCTTTGCATTACACCTGAGCGAGGTGTTCCGGCCATTCCCTGTGGAGGACCCAGACATTCAGGAGAAAATTACAAAACTACTGCAATCTCCAGGTCAACAGAGCATCTCCATCAAGTCTTTTAAGCTCAATGAAGTGGCTTCCATCATAAAGAAAACCAACACAAAAAAATCACCGGGCTATGACCAAATTAACGGCAAAGTACTGCAGCAGTTACCTGAGATGGGAGTAAGACTGATGACATACCTGTTTAATGCTGTACTTCGACTGGGAGTAGTGCCTCCTCAATGGAAAGTGGCTCAAATAATCCTCATACAAAAAGCGGGGAAACAAGCGGAGGAAGCAACGTCGTATCGCCCCATTAGTCTTCTGCCACTTGTCTCCAAAATTTTCGAAAAGCTGCTACTACAAAGACTATCCACACTTAAAGAGAGAGAACGTGATCCCGGAACACCAGTTTGGTTTTAGAAAACAGCATGCCACTATTGAACAAATCCATAGAGTCGTTAACACCATCAACCAAGACCTCGAAGAGAAGAGATTCTGCACTGAAGTCTATCTGGATATCACACAGGCATTTGACAAGGTATGACATCTCGGGCTGCTTTACAAGATAAGATTAAAATTGCCTCACTCGTACTTTCCAATCTTGAAGTCGTACCTCCTGGATAGAATCTTCCAAGTGAAATTCCAAGACGAACTTGCGGAAATGTATCCGATTAAATCTGGGGTTCCACAGGGAAGCGTACTGGGTCCAATATTATACCTGCTCTACACCTCGGACTTACCAACTACCAGCAAAACCACTACAGTAACGTACGCAGACGATACAGCAGTCATGGCTTCCCACTGTGATCCGGTACAGGCATCAAGAAACCTGCAGTTTTATTAAAGTATTATTAATAGGTACACTTATTAGTGGTGATTGGGGGGGGGGGGGGGGGGTTAGAAATACACGAAAAAGTTTTTCCACTTTTTCTATTAGTTAAAATTTCAGTATGCATATTATGTAAATTTTTATGAAATCAAAATTAATCGATTGCGTTTCGTTTGCGCTTCTACTCCCATCATTTGAGCTGCATTTATATTTATGTCCCCCCTCCCGAATCTTAATATAGTATTACAAAGGGATTACCTATCTATTATTTTACAAAACTTGCTTAGCATTTAAAGATCCTTCTAATGATACTGATATACATAGTAAAATTTTCAGGAATTTTTTAGATTTCAGAATTTTTTGTCAGAATTTTTTTGACCGAACTATCTACGACTAACCCTGTATAAATTTACTACGTATAGTGAGGTAAAATATAGAAATCCCGGAAGTTTGTTAGAAATAATTCCAATTCTTCGGTATTCCCTGGAAATCTCAGGATTTATTTAGAAATCATTTTTGAATTCTAGGAAATAATTGGAATTTTTTATAAATCACTTAAATGTTTAAGAAGTCACTGCAGTTCGTTGGAAGTCATTGCAATTCTTGGGTATTCCCTGGAAATCTCAGAAATCCTTTAGAAGTCATGGAAATAGCAGAGGAAATATTTGGAATTTTTTATAAATCACTTAAACGTTTTAGAAGTCACTGCAGTTCGTTGGAAAGCATTGCAATTCTTGGGTATTCCCTGGAAGTCTCAGAAATTCTTTAGAAATCATTTGAATTCTAGAAAATATTTCAAATTATTTGGAAATCACTGGAATTAAGATAAAGATAAATGGCTTCATATTCGAAAGGGTGGATAAGCTCATTTACCTGGGAGTGGAAATCAACGATGACAGCAGCAGAACAGAGGAAATAATGTGATGAGTAGAAATGGGAAACCGCGGGCCTTTTACGCAAAAAAGTCAATGTTAGACGATAATAAACTTATGCGAGAAACCAAATTGAAAATTTTCAAGACACTAATAAGGCCAACAGTTACATATGCAGCGGAAACACTGTGCCTATCCCAAACAGAATCTGAAATATTGAAAAAATTCGAAAGCAGGACTTTCAGAACTATCCTGAGACCACAAATGGACTATAATGGAGAAGAAAGAGCCTCGATGAATTATGAACTTTTGCAGGAGTTTAAAGGAGAAGATATAGTCAAATTCATGAAGTCACATGCGGAGCCAGGATGAAGGCATTGTAGAAAAGATAACCTTATGGTGCCAAGTGAGAGTAAGAGTAAGGGTAGGCCAAATATTAGATAGTGGGATCAGGTGACGGGGGATCTGGTTGATATGGGGATGTGTGGGTGGAGAGGAATGTTCGGAGATAGACGGCAGTGGAAAGAAATAGTGACGGAAGCAACTGGAAAACTAGAAAACTGTAAACAGTAGTGCATTTTAAGTACAATATGAAAAGATGTTCTTATGGGGGCTGATCTCCCCCTTTCAAATCAGATTTGTAAATCCCGAGCGTAATATCCGTATCTCAATCAGGAATGTAAAGCTGCAAATAAAAAATATAATATAGTAGATATTTCACAAACTCGAAAATTTATTGTTATCCTTCGACTCAAAATACTCTAAAACTAGGAAAATATGGATATCAAAATACCAAATTTCTATGTTCTTTTAAAAATGAATAAAATAAAATTTTGAATTAAAATTTAACTCGAGTTAAAAATTAAACATTAAAAAAAACCATTAAACAGCTGCACTAAAAAGAATAAAATAATTCCAGTAACTGGTTTTCTATATCTTCAACTTTAGTTCCATTTTCACTTTGAATCCCCATATCAATGAATACTTACCAGTCTGGGAGTTGCAATAGAATCAATATAGTACAATTATAATTTATGATTTCTTAAAAATTGATTAATTATTATTTATTGAGAATTAATAATTTTTGTTGACTAAAAATCTTTTTTAGAAAATCAGGAGTTAAAATTAAACTATTAAATTATACCCACCTGACCATGGGATATATTTCTCGAAATATTTAATAAATTATAATTTACATCAGCATAAAGTCATAATGTATTTTCTTATCACGGCAGGATACATTGAATTTAATTTTGATTGTAATTCAAATCTTCGCAAATTTATTGTTATTCACTGCAATTCTCCAAATTAAATAATTTATATTTAATAATAGTAATTTACAAATATTTTATATTAATCCGATAACGGTATCAGGTACGAAAATACTTAAAAATCTATTTTAGTTATATGAAAAAAATAAATATACATTGTCAAGTGAGTTTTACTATTTCATGCTGTTGTTCTTCATTTCTATCATTTAAAAGGCACTTTTTAGCGTTTTGAAAATCCACTCCCTAATCGTACGACAGCAAGATTGAATTTTTAATTAATAGATTCGCAATTTCGATAATGAAACTCCAAATTTATCAAATTAGATTTTAAAACGAACTAACAATGCACTGCAGAATTTTCCATAATTAAAATGCTCGAAGATTACACAAATAAAATACACTATAAATATAAATTTCGTTAATACTATTACTTCTTTCTACATGTACCTGCCGCTTTCTTTCTTTTGGTTAAATTATTAACTACTGAATTTTCTGTTTATTTTAATATAATGTATTGCCCGTTGATGTCATAGTAGAGTCAAAACGCTTGTTATTAATTAGAAAAACTTTATATTCACCCTGAAATATCCAAGCCACATTACTCCAAGAATTCTTGACTATTTTTATATTTTTAATTATTTTATTATTACATAAATTCTGATGGTAATCCACAATATTGAAAAAAATTATAGTCAGTGTTTGATTTTCTCTATATTTAACCAAATTCCTCCTTCGGCCGCTAATAAAACTGATCTAGTAGCTATTCGAACTGGATACGCCGTTTTTGAATCTAAACTGTACCGAAAATCGGTAAGTAATGCTGTTAATGCAACTTTTACTTGAATCATAGCCAGGCGTGAACCTATAAAGTAAAGATTATTTAATAAAATTTATTTGACAATATGCAAACATACCAAGGCAAATACGGGGACCATCTCCAAATGGTAACCAAGCAAAGGAATTTCTTGTAGATACATTTTCATTTGAAAATCTTTCAGGGTCAAATTTTTCTGGATTTGTGTAGTATTCTGTATCGTATTGAATTTCGTTCAGTGGAATAAGTACTATCACATCCTTTTCGATTATTAAATCTGAATTTGGAACTTGATATGCTTTAGTGCAACGTCGAAATAAGTTTGATACTACGGGATATTTCCTAAGTGTTTCTAAAATTAAACAAATTATCAAGATTTTCTAAACGATTAACTACCTATCTAAAATACCTTTTATACATTTATCCATGTATGTCATTTCCATAATTGCATCATAACACATCTTTCCTTCATGGGCTTCCAGCACAGTTTTTATTTCGTTTCTTAACTTTTCTTGAATTTCCTGTTCAAATGCTAATTCATACATGCAAAATGTAATAGTTATTGATGAAGTATCATATCCGGCTATAAAAAATAACATTGTTTGGGCAGTGATCGCTTCAATAGATAACGAACGCGAATCCTTTTTATTTTTGGTATTATTATTTACTTCCAAATCGAAGCAATCGTCTTCATTAGAAACATCAACGTTGTTTTTTAATTGAATCATTAGTTGCATGAAATCTTTCCGAATTATGTTATTTTCTTCTCTATATTTTATAGTCTTTTTCACAATTTCAAGAAAGAAATTTGAAATATCAGCACTTAGAAAGGTAACTCGAAAAAATTTCATCAAATCGGGCATAAGGAATTGTGCGGCTAGACGCAATTTACTCGCTGTATCTGCATTACCAACTGCACGTTCTCCATATTTACGGAATTCGGAGTTAGGATCTTTTAAACTGTTACTGTCGATTCCATAAGCAACTGACGCTATAATATCTGTAGTATATCTGCCCGCTACATCTCTAATATCTAGCTTTTCACCGGCTCCTACAGTTTCATCTATCAACCCTGATAATTGATTAGAGCAATTTTCAATTGTGGAAAACATCAATTTTAGTTTACCACTGGTAAATAAGGGTGATAATGTTTCTCGCATTTGTTTCCATTCCGCACCTTTTAAAGCAAAGAGATGACCACCAAAAGTATCGTAATCCTGCTGATCGAATATACCATGATCGGTAAAATGGGCAAAATCTTTAACCAAAATTGACTTTATTAATTTTAAATCACACACCACTAGCACTGGTTGTTGAAGAAAATAATATCCAAAGTATTTTATTCCTTGAGACTTGAAGTTAGTGTACATTTGGTGGAACATTGCTTGAACTGATATTCGACCTAAGGCGACGTCATTTAAGTTACCCAAAGGAAAACTACAAGAATTGGTAACTACCCCTCTGCTACTCCAGTAAGTAAACGAATGTTTAAAATATAAATATATCAAAAATACTATAATTGGAAGTAAAAATAAAACATTAGTTACGGTAAATAAGTTTAAAAACATCATTTTGTATGTTCTGTAATAAAATCTGTTATCACTATATTGCACTTTTTTTTAATAATAATGATCATGTGAATTTTGGTAGCAATTTATAGGTACTTATAAAATTTGGAAGCAATCTAATCTTCTTTTAATGCACAACTTGAGTACATAAGTGTTTTAATAATTAATAAGATAAGTAATGTCTAAAAGTATTCGATTGAATTTTCATTTTATTTAAAATTAGAGTTCGAGTTTTAGAAAACTACTATACGAGTACATAACTTCTTCAACCCTGTGACCGTCTCCGTGCTTTTGAGATTGGTTAATCTTCTTCTTCTTCTTCTTAGTGAGGTCTAGGACCTGTGGTGTACCAAATTAACACTTGGAACCCCCTTGGTATGGTGCTAACCTGTCTAGATGCATAGCCCATAGGTGGAACTTAGGCTTTAGATCACAACAATGTAATCGGCGCGACCGAGTTTCGAACCGTGGTCCTGTTGATTGGTTAATCGTTTTATTTTAACTCTAAGTTTTAACTTGACTGAATTTACAACTACTTAAATATTTTATTGATTTATTTTAATTGGTTGAAATTTATACGACGTATTGTCTGTCATTAGGGTTGACTCTTATATGATTTGGGTGGTAGTACTACCTATAATGAATTATATATTTCCTTCTGAATCATAAATCTGTTTTTTAAAAGATGTTCGTTGTAATAGTAATTTCTATTCCCTATACAGGTAATTAATTTTTTAGTTGATTTGTATTGGAGTTAAATATTTTGTATTTTTATATCGTTTTTTGGGGATAATATCATCATTGTTATTTTCAACAGGGCAGAGTTTTTAATATGTTTAAAAATTTCAAATGATGCCCGTATATTGCTTTTAATAGTGCAAAGACTAAGGCCTTGGCGCGGGGCATGATACCTTTCTTTTTGATTGAGTTTTCGAAGTGAAGAGGTTGGTTTTTCCTTTTAAATGGTGAAAAGGTGTTAAATTTTCCGAGATTTGCATCCGCTTATTGAGGAAATGCATGAATTTTGATAAGAATAATTTCATAGATTTTTTTGAGGTATTTTAGTATAGTTCGTGATTTGAACCGACTACTCTGGGGTTGAGAGTTTGCCTCCGTTTGAGATAGTCAGAGCTACTGGGTTGCTTCAATAAGTATCATTATATTGTTTCAGCTGAAGTGAAGATAACTGTTTTACATGAAGATGGATTGCATAATAGCATTAAATCTATTTGATTAAATTGTATTCGTAAGCAAAACTGGCAAATTTTCCTCGGCAATCTCTGTTTGAAGATAATTACTTAGAAATATTCAAAGGGCAAATACCTCAAAAAAGTTGTACATACACATGGTTGGAATTCACCTGTAAACATTTGAAATTCCTTGGAATTAATTGTAATTTATGAAAATCTTTGGAAATATCGGAAATTCCTTTGAAATTCTTTGTACATCTCTTAAAGTCCTTGGAAATCACTCAAATTCTTTGTAAATTCTTGGAATTCTTCGGAAATTTTTTTGGAAATCTCTGGAATTTCTTGGAAAATCGTTGAAATTCCTAGCAAATCACCGAAATACCTTCGAAATCACTGGATTCCTTATTATAAATCACTTAAATTTTATTGAAATTACTGGAATTATTTGGAAATCACAGTAATTCGTTGAATTCCTTAGAAATCTTTGGAATTCTTTAAAAATCGCTGGAAATATTGAGAAATTTCAATTTAGAATTCATTAGAAAGCTTTAGAATTCATTACAAATCCCTGGAATTCGTTTGAAATTTTTAAAATTTGTTGGAATTCCCTGGACATCTCCTAAATTCAATAGGAGTCATTTATTTTCTAGGAAATATTTGGGATTCTTTATAAATCACTGAAACTTTTTAGAAATCTCTGAAGTTTGTTGGAACTAATTCCAATTCTTGGGTATTCCCTGCAAATCTCAAGAATTATTTAGAAATGATTTCTGAATTCTAGGAAATATTTCGAATTATTTGGAAATCACTGGAACTCTTTGGAAATTATTGGAATTCTTTGTAAATCCCTGGAATTAAGGTAAAGATTCATTCTTCACATTCACATTCGAAAGGGTGGATAGGCTCATTTACCTAGTAGTAGAAATCATCGATGACAGCAGCAGAGCAGAGGAAATAATGCGAAGATTACAAACGGGAAATCGGGCCTTTTATGCAAAACAGGCAATGTTACACGATAATGAACTTAAGCGAGACACCAAATTGAAAATTTACAAGACACTAATAAAACCAACAGTCCAACAAAATGGACTATAATGGAGAACAAAGAGCCTGGACGAATTATGAACTTTTGCAGGAGTTCAAAAGAGAAGATATAGTCAAATTCATCAAATCACAGAGTATCCGATGGTTGGGGCACATAATGCGGAGCCAGGATGATGACATTGTGGAAAAAGATAACCTTATGGAAGCCAAGTGAAAGTAGGAGCAAGGGTAGGCCAAAGATTAGATGGTGGAATCTGGTGGATATGGGGATGTGTGGGTGGAGAGGGAAGTTCGGAGATAGACGGCTGTGGAAAGAAATAGTGGCGGAAGCAACTAGGCATAGAAAACTGTAAACAGTGGTGAATTTTAAGTACAATATAAAAAGATGTTCTTATGGGGGCTGATCTCCCCCTTTCAAATCAGATTTGTAAATCCCGAACGGGATATCTATATTTCAAACAGGAATGTAAAGCTGCAAATAAAAAATATAATATCGATATTTCACAAACTCTAAAATTAATTGTTATCCATCGACTCAAAATACTCTAAAACTAGGAAAATATGGATATCAAAATACCAAATTTGTATGTTCATTTAAAAATAATGTACTTTATTATTTCTTATCAGATTATTAATTTATAATTTATTGTTAACTGCAATAAGCATTATTTATAGTACAAATTGTTTCATTTAAATAAAGAATAAAATAAATACACGGATTATATAAATTAATAGAAAGAACACAAACTTAAATAATATAACAAATCAAAACATATAAAAGAAAACCTCCAACCGTCAATTTTTCCAACTGTCCCCAGAACACTAGCAGCGTTTCCTCCTTGAATGGCAATGGTAATATGTTGTTGCAGTTATTTTGTAGCTTGAGGAACATCAGACTTGTTTTTAATAATGTTCCCCAATTCTTTATTAATAATTTGGCATTTGAACCCCACGTTCTAAACGTTTCGACGCCAAAAGGTAAAAATTCATAGGTTATAATTTCGATGTATACCTACTTGGAATTTTTCAAACGTTCGGCTGTAGCGGCGGCAATCCCGGGTTGTAAACAACTATTTCTCAAATGTGTTGCCGCAACAGTATCCAGTACCCATACTAAAGAACGACCTCTCTTCCAGGTTTTAATTATTAATTAATAAAATAAAATAAAATTTTGAATTAAAAATAATACCTACATGTAACTGCCGCTCTTTCTTTTTTTTAAATTATTAACTACTGAATTTTCTGTTTATTTTTTAATATAATATACTATTGCCCGTTGATGTTATAGTAGGGTCAAAACGTTTGCTGTTATTTATAAAAACTTTATGTTCGTCCAGAAATATCGAGGAAAAATCACTCCAAGAATTCTTGACTATTGATAAATTTTTAACTGCGTTTATTCCAAGTAACAAATTACAACTTAACTTATAAGACGTGGTTATTATTTCTAACTTATAAAACTAGATAATTTATTATTACAAAAATTCTGATGGTATTCAACAATCTTGAAAAAAATTACAGTCAGTGTTTGATTTTCTCTATATTTAACCGAATTCCTTCTTTAGCCTCTAATAGTAATGATCTATTAGTTATTCGAACTGGATGTGCCGTTTTACAATCTAAACTGTACCGAAAATCGGTAAGTAATGCTGTTAATGCAATTTTTACTTGAATCATAGCCAGGCGTAAACCTATAAGTTAACGATTATTTAATAAAATTATTTGACAACATAGAAACATACCAAGACAATTACGAGGCCCATCTCCGAAAGGTAACCAAGCCAAGGAATTTCTTGTATATACATCATCATCTAAAAATCTTTCAGGGTAAAATTTTTCTGGATTTGTGTAGTTTTCTGCATCATTTTGAATTTCGTTCAGCGGAATTATTACTAGCACATCCTTTTCGATTATTAAATCTGAATTCGGTACTTGATATGTTTTAGTGCAACGTCGAAATAAGTTTGGTACTACAGGATATTTCCTAAGTGTTTCTAAAGTTAAACAAATTATTAATATTTTCCAAATGTTTAACAACCTATCTAAAATACCTTTTATACAACAAGTCATGTAATGCATTCCCATAATTGCTTTATAACACATCTTTCCTTCAAAGTACTCCAACACTGTTTTTATTTCGTTTCTTAACTTTTCTTGAACTTCCTGTTCGAATGCTAATTCATACATGCAAAAAGTAAGAGTTATTGATAAAGTATCATATCCGGCTGTAAAAAATAACATTGTTTGGGCAGTAATCCCTTCAATAGATAACGAATTATATTCCTTATTATTTACTTGCAAATTGAAGCAATCGTCTTCATTAGAAACATCAACGTTATTTTTCAATTGAATCATAAGTTGCATAAAATCTTTCCTAACTATGTTATTTTCTTCTCTATATTTAATAGTACTTTTCACCATTTCAAAAAAAAAATTTGAAATATCAGCACTTATAGTGGTAACTCTAAAAAACTTCATCAAATCAGGCATAAGGAATTGTGCGGCTTGACGCAATTTACTCGCTGTACCTGCATTACCAGCTGCACGTTCTCCATATTTTCGGAATTCCGAGTTAGGATCTTTTAAAGTGTTACTGTCGATTCCAAAAGCAACTGAGGCTATAATATCTGTAGTATATCTGCCCGCGACATCTCTAATATCTATCTTTTCACCGGCTTCTACAGTTTCATCTATGAACCCTGATAATTGCTTAGAGCAATTTTCAAATGTGGAAAACATCAACTTTATTTTACCATGGGTAAATAAAGGTGTTAATGTATCTCGCATTTTTTTCCATTCCGCACTTTTTAAAGCAAAGAGATGACCACCAAAAGTATCGTAATCCTGCTGATCGAATATACCATGATCGGTAAAATGGGCAAAATCCTTAACCAAAATTGACTTGATTAATTTTAAATCACACACAACTAGCAATGGTCGTTGAAGAAAATAATATCCAAAGTATTTTATTCCTTTCGACTTGCAGTTAGTGTACATTTGGTGGAACATTGCCTGAACTGATATTCGACCTAAGACGACGTCATTTAAGTTACCCAAAGGAAAACTACAAGAATTTGTAACTACTCCTCTGCTACTCCAATAAGTAAACGAACGTTTAAAATATAAATATATCAAAAATACTATAATTGGAAGTAAAAATAAAACATTAGTTACGGTAAAAACGTTTAAAAACATAATTTTGCATGTGTATAAAATCTGTTGAAGTCACTATATTGCACTTTTTCTTAATAATAATCATGAGAATTTTGGTAACAATTTATAGGTAGTACTAATAAAATTTGGAACCAATTTAATCTTTTAATGTATAACTGGAGTACATAATAGATAATAGGATGAGACCCCACCGTATGATTACAGCACTCATCTGTTTTTTAATCGATATATAATTTTTATATATAAGAGAGCGAGAGAGCTAGCGCACCACGCCGTTCATCAGACAAGGACGCCAATTTTTGTCATATATAAAAATTGATTTTACTGCAAACTGGTGTTAAAACAATGAAAATACGACACCACGCGTTATAATTTAACCAACATACATTTTACGTTGAACTGGCACCAATTTTATTGACATTACTGACATAATATCAAATAAATGTCCTTTTAATACTCGCATTAAGCGTGAACATTAGATGATTGCTCAAGGGAGACTGACGCCGTGCCGCTAGCTTGCATCATGAAAACCTGGACGAAACAAAACCAAGTGCGACTTGCGCCCTACGCTACTACTGTATGCAGCTTCTTATGGGGCTTTTTTCGCCGACGTCCAGGTCGGGACACATTTTCTAAATGGCTTAAATGACGTCACGGCAATTAATGGACAGGGTGTCATGGCGTCTATACCATTAATAAAATTTACTATTACAATTCTTGAAAATATTTCGAATCCTTTGGAAATTATTGCAATTCTAGGAAATTTTTTAGAATTTCTTGAAAATCAGTTTTATTCTTTGGTATATGTAATTCCTTGCACTTCCTTGGTATTCTCTGGAATTATGTAAAAAACCATTTGCATTCTTGAAAATATTGTGATTTCTTTGGAAATCACTGGAATTCTTAGGAAATTGTTGAAATTCTTTGGTAATTTCTGAAAATCATAAGATAAGTACTGGAATTTTTTGGAAATTATTGTAATTATTTTAAAATCACATCTAGCACTCTTTGGAAATCACTGGAATTTTTGGGAAATCACTGTAGTTCGATGAAAATCATTGGAATTCTTTCGTATTTCTTGTAAATCTCTAAAATTCTTGAGAAACCAATTTAATTCTTTGGAAATCACTGAAACTCTTTAGAAATTATTGGAATTCTTTGAAAATCGCTAGAATATTTTGTAAATCTCTGAAATTCCTAGGAAGTGACTGGAATTTCTTGAAAATTATGTAATTTATTGTAAATCATTGGAATTCCTCAAAAATCACTTATATTCATTGAAAATCATTGATATTCCTTGATAATTACTGGAATTCTTTAGAAATCCCTGAAATTAATTCGAGAACAATAAAATTCTTGGAAATTCTTGGAATTCTAGAAAATATCTAAAATTATTCTGTACCCCTTGGAAATATTACTTGTAAAGGCATTTACGTCGTCCATGCATTTTTATGATGTCATATTCAACTGTTTGATTTGTGCAGGAAAAGTGAATGCTGATTTGCTATATTATTGCAAATCAATATATTATAATTATTATATTGCTCGGCCAATTAGCGGGAGGTCACGGGTTAAATGTTTAACGATGCACTTTTGAAAATTTTAATACAATCAAAGTCAAAATAAATTAAAGTTGTTATATTTGGTGATCTCACTCACAATTCATTCTTGGTGGGGGAAGGCCCGTTATGGCATGACGGTTCATTCGCCCACTTCTTAATTTTTCCAATTACTTGACTCTTGCAGCTAGCAAGTTAGGGGCTGAATTGGGTAATTCAGAAATTTTTTAAATCAACCTGAGGGGATCATGGATGAATTTCTATTGCAACAGAGAAATAACCAGCGCTGTGGTCCAAATTGACAAAGATGGGACTGTAATAATTATTGTATAATTATTGTAACTAATTGTTTACGATATTTTTTTATTAACTTTAGCACACTTGAATAACAAACTGATTAATAAATTTTTTTCGTAATGCTAAAATTAATTATAAATAATTTTTCGTTTTCCGATAAAATAGTATACTATTTGATTTTGTTTTAAATTATAGTGATAAACAAAAACAAATTAAAGCCGTACTCTAAAGTTAAAGAGAAACTAATTAGATCAAAAATAAATTGTACACAACATAAACAAGATAATCACTCCGTCTTGGAGCAATAAAAGCTATAAATATTTTGCCGATTTATTCGGCTTACAAATAATAATCATAATGTTATTATAATTATGTAATATCAATTAAACAATAAAAAAAATGCCAAATCATTAAAATCATTGTATGATTTTCTCCACATTTAACCAAATTCCTCCTTCGGCAGATTCTAAAACAGCTCTGGTACTTCTTTTAAGAGGATATGCAGTTTTCGAATTTAAGCTATATCGAAAATCGGTTAATAATGCAGTTAAAGCAACCTTCACTTGAAGCATTCCAAGTCGTAAACCTAAAAAAGTGTTAAGTAACAATTTAATTGGCGACAATGTGAAAATTTACCAATGCACAAACGAGGACCTTCTCCAAATGGTAACCACGTAAAAGAATTCCTTTTCAATATATTTTCACTTGTAAATCGTTCAGGGTCAAATTTTTCTGGATTTGGATAATATTCTGGATCATAATGAATTTCATTTACGGCAATCATCACTATCAAATCTTTTTCAATTATTAAATCTGAATTTGGAACTTGATATGATTTAGTGCATCGTCGAAATAATTTTGATAATATAGGATATTTTCTAAGTGTTTCTAAAATTAAATTAATTTTCTATTCAAAATTATTAACTATCGAAAATTATCTAAATTACCTTTTATACATTGATCCATGTATGTCATTTGCATTATTGCGTCATAAGTCATCTTTCCTTCATGATTTTTTAACACAGTTTTTATTTCAGCCCTTAATTTTTCTTGAATATCTTGTTGAAATGCTAATTCATACATGCAAAATGTAGTAGTTATTGATGAAGTATCATATCCAGCCATAAAGAAAAGTATTGTTTGAGCAGTAATCTCCTCGATAGACAACGAACGCACATCCTTTTTATTATTACTTTTGTTATTATTGTGCACGTTCAAATTAAAGCAATCGTTATTTTCATCAGAAACATCAACGTTATTTTTCAATTGAATCATTAGCTGCATAAAATCTTTCCTAACGATATTATTTTCTTCTCTATATTTAATAGTATTTTTCACAATTTCAAGGAAGAAATTTGAAACATCGGCACTTGTAAAAGTAACTTTAAAAACTTTTATCAGATCAGGCAAAAGGAATTGAGCGGCTACACGTAATTTGCTCGCTGTACCTGCATGACCAAGTGAAATTTCTCCATATCTTCTAAAATCTGAATTTGGATTTTTTAAACTGTTACTCTCGATTCCAAAGGCAACGGAAGCTATAATATCTGTGGTGTATCTTCCTGCTATATCTCTAATATCTAGCACTTCGTTATTTTTTGCAGCTTCATCTGACAAACTTGTTAGTTGAGTAGCGCAATTTTCAATTGTTGAGAACATCATTTTCAGTTTACCACTGGTAAACAAAGGCGATAATGTTTCTCGCATTTTCTTCCATTCGACGCCCTTTAAAGCGAACAGATGACCACCAAAAGTATCATAATCTTTCTGATCGAATATTCCATGATCGGTAAAATGAGCAAAATCTCGAACCATTATTGATTTGATTAATTCTAGATCAAACACTACTAACACTGGCTGCTGAAGTAGGTAATATCCGAAGTATTTCAATCCTTTTGCTTTTAAGTCGGTGTATATTTGACTGAACATTTTCTGAACTGATATTCGGCCAAAAGCGACATCATTTAAGTTGCCGAAAGGAAAACTACAAGGAGGAGTAATTACTCCCCTGCAACTCCAGTAAGTATACGACCGTCTAAAATACAAATATATTAATAACACTGAAGTGAAAACAAAAATCAGAAAATTATTAATGTTAAATATATTTAAAATTGTCATTTTGTATGTTAAATGTTGTTGTTCAATGTTTTGCGGTATTCAGATTACTATTTTTGATATATTTTGGCAATTTAGATATTTATATAATTATTGAACCAATCTAATCTTCTTGTAGTACTCGTGGATTACACAATTCGATTTAAGTGTGCAGGATAAGATATTATAAATATTTACGTCTGATAATTTTTTTAAATTAATTACTCGTAATAAGTATTATAAATTACGATGATGTAAAGTTTATGATATCTAGGATGGATTTACATCCCCTATATAAGTTTCATCGATGCTCCCAGCTATGGAAGGGTTTAGACAAAGATTTTAGCTATATGTTAAACGATAAATAATAATAAATAATAATTACACTTATTATTAGCCATTGTGCCCTGCGTTCCAATTTTTACTCCATCAATTTTGTTTCTTTGATAAAATTGAGTATACAACCGATAAGTATTTGGGTTATTTCCTCATCGAATGTCGGTTAAGGAGCTCCGACGTATTATAGCCTTTTTGTCGCTAGTGATGGACATACACATAGTATGAGGTGTGGAGTTTCTTCTTCCTCCTCACATATCCTACATATGAAATCATCTACGACCCCAATGATCTTAAAATGTCTGTTGAGACAGCAGGGTCCTGTAAGTAGATCTATTGTCTTCCTGAGGTGTTGTCCTCAGCTGAAGGGTTTCTTTATTCATTCATAATAATTTTTGAATTAATTTTGTGTAATAAAAATAATGAAAATTTTTTAAATTATATATATTGCAATGTACTGGGGTAATTTTTTGAATAAAAAAATAAAACTACCTTAATCCGAATACAGCATCTATTGAGCTATAAGACTCGTATCCAAAATAAATTCTTATGTTCAATTTCCAAAAACAAAATCAAAATATCATATCGATATACTATTAACAGTAAAAAATATTATAAAATTACTTAATCACTTAACAATTTTTTGTACATTTAGCCAAATTCCTCCTTCGGTCGATACCAAAATTGATCTAGCAGCTCTTTTCAATGGGTAAACTGTACCAAAAATCACTCAGTAAAGTGGTTAAAGCAACCTTCATTTGAATCATAGCAAGCCTAGTACCTAAAAATAATTTATTGTTCATTAAACTTTAATTACAACTCAATTAAAATAATAGCGATCGATCAACAGTGACGGATTTAGCTCTTCTGTGGTTCAAAACTAAATAAGATATAAAAGCCCCTACCGTATGTACAAGAAGTTTAATTTAAAAAATTGTCAATATAAATAATCTGATTGAATATTTCACTTTTGCTGTATAATATTACTTTTTTACATAAAACTATTTTCCAATATTGAAGCAATATTGGCCGAACCTTCAACCAATATTCCACCAATGTTGATGACCAATATTTCCTCCTGATCTTCACCTAATATTGGTGCAATACTGCTTTGCAATATTACTGCAATATAGAAAATTAATATTGTACCAATATTGCCTGCTGATCATCATTTATTGGTTTAATATTGTTTTCCAATATTGCAACATAATAGCAAATCAATTTTACACGTTTAAATAAATTATCCTAATAATTTCAAAATTTTCCTTATCCAAAATCCACAATATGTATAAAAATATTATATATTTTGTAATAACCGAAAATAATTTTTAAATGGTATCTTTTGCAATCACTTCATGATTTTTTCTACATTTAACCAAATTCCTCCTTCGGCCTCTACCATAACTGATTTAGAAGTTTTTTTTAATGGATATGCTGTTTTAGAATCAAGCCTGTATCGAAAATCGCTTAATAAAGTAGTTAAAGCAACTTTCATTTGGATCATAGCAAGCCGTGTACCTATAAATAATTGATTATTTTTGAATTCCATTTATTTATAAATAAAATTTACCAATACAAACACGAGGACCTTCTCCAAATGGTAACCAAGTAAAGGAATTTCGTGTAGCTAAATTTTCATTTGAAAATCGTTCCGGATCAAATTTTTCTGGACATGGATAATATTCTGGATCATAATGTAGTTCGTTTAAAGGAATGAACACTATCACATCTTTTTCAATTACCAAATCAGAATTAGGAACCTGATATGATTTAGTACATCTTCGAAATAAATTTGATATTACAGAATACTTTCTAAGAGTTTCTAAAATTAAAGAAATTTTCAAGCTTCACCAAATGTTTAACTAACTAATATACCTTTTATACATTTATCCATGTATGTCATTTCCATAATTGCGTTATAGGAAAGCTTTCCTTCGTGATCGTTTAATACGTTTTTTATTTCTTTTCTTAACTTCTCTTGAATGTCCTGTTCAAAAGCTAATTCGTACATGCAAAATGCAATTGTTGTCGATGAACTATCATAACCAGCTGCAAAAAATAGTACTGTTTGCGCAACAATCTGTTCAATTGATAACGAATTCAAATTTCTTTTATTTCCAGTATTGCGAGTACTATTATTTATTTTCAAATTAAAGCTATCGTCATCTTGACCAGATATATCACTGTTATTCTTTAACTGAATCATCAGCTGCATAAAATCCTTTCTGGTTATGTTGTTCTTTTCTCTGTAGTGAATCGTATTTTGCACAATTTCAAGAAAGAATTTTGTAACAGCGGGAGTGTAATGCGAAATTTTGAAAAAGGATATTAAATCGGGTAAAAGAAATTGCATGGCCATACGTAATTCACTTATTACACCGGCACGACCCACTGCAAGTTCTCCATATTTTCTAAATTCCGAAGCTGGATTTTTTAAACTGTTACTTTCAATTCCGAAAGCGACGGAAGCTATAATATCGGTAGTATACCGGCTTGATATATTTTTAATATCTAGCTTTTCACCGTTTTCTGCAGCTTGATCTATCAAATCCGCTAACTGGATGGAGCAATTTTCAATCGTCGGAAACATCCATTTCTGTTTACCACTGGTAAACAATGGGGTTAATGTTTCTCGCATTTGCTTCCATTCGTCGCCTTTTAATGAAAATAGATGACCACCGAAAGTGTCGTAATCTTTCTTATCGAATACACCATGATCGGTGAAATGGGCAAAATCTTTAACCATAATTGATTTTATTAAATCTAAATCAACTACAACCAGCACTGGTTGATATAATAAATAATATCCGAAATATTTTATTCCTTTTGGTTTCAATTCTGTGTACAATTTTTTGAACATTTCTTGAAGCGATACTCGACCGAAAACGACATCATTTAAATTACCCAAAGGAAAACTACAGGATGGTGTAATTACGCCTCTTTGACTCCAGTAAGTGTACTTCCGTTTAAAATATAAATATAATATAAACACTATAGTTAATAATAAAACTGAAACGACATTAACAGTAAACGTATTTAGAAATATCATTTTGAATGATACCTACACTTATTGCAATAAGGCAATCACTACCGAATTTGTTTAAATATATTATTTTGACTGCTTATACCATGTGCATGTGCCAATCTTATCTTCTTACGAAATTTAATTAATTTTTCAGATAAGATGTTATAATAGAATAATAAATTATACTGACTCCAATTTATAAATAGAATAAGAATTATATTATATAATTGATAATATTTGTAGTGACACTTTTGGTGCGGAGTATATTGTAAATAAAACAAAACAAAACATAATTCCATATTTCAAGAATCATCTTGTACATCAGCTAAAAATACTTAAGTGGTGAACTGATGTTCAGGGGTTCCTGTTGCGAATTAGTCAAATGTTTACAGTTTATTAATGTTTTATTAATGTTAAAAACCGAACTACCCACCCCTCACGGGACCTAGCAGAGTCTCGTTAACGGCTGAGGATGCTGACAAAGCCACTCGGACTCGCTGATGACGGAAATGTTAGATCCCTAATTCTGGACCCAGCCGAATCTCCTCATTGGCTGACGACGCCGACCCGTTGATGACGACAAAAATAGTTCTCAGAAGAATTGAAGACTCAGCGACACGTCTGGTGATATTCCATACTAGATGAACAACTGAACCCGATATTAAAGTGACCGGAGATTAAGAACGACCCCTACATGTACCAAAATCGAAGTGTAGACATTGTTCTTTCTCAGATCCCCTTGAACGGAACCATCACCAAAAGGCTGGCATCCTGCACAATCCGGGGTTAATGCTAACCACGTAATCCGCCATCCTCGCATTCCCAATACACATGGCTGAGCCTCATTGACTGGCAACGGTCGTATCTCCCCAGAAGAACGTAAAAGCCGACGATTCGGGTAATCGGATTGAGACGCTCTAATGTCAAGTGACCTGGGGGAACCTATCTTTGCGCTAGCAACAGTAAGTTTAATTTTATCCTAACTTAAAGACCCTTGAAGTTGCGTTGCCGGGACTGTGGGTCAAATCTCAAGGTTAGCTGCTGTATGTTATACAGCATAATGAAACTTGTCCGGAATCACAGAAAATCGTTTAAAGAAAATTCAATATATTATTTAGAACTAAAATTGAGATAGTGTTGAAATTTTGAAATAAATTATAATCAGCTTATAGTTTTTTCGACATTTAGCCAAATTCCTCCTTCAGCTGCTATTATCATCGATCTCGAAATTTTCTTTAGAGGATATTCTGTTCTCGAACATAAACTGTATCGGAAATCTCTCAATAACGTAGCTAAAGCGACCTTCATTTGAGTCATACCTAGACGAAGACCTAAAATACATTGATTATTAATATAATAAAACAAAATTATGAAAAATACCAATGCATAAACGAGGACCTTCACCAAATGGTAGCCAAGTAAAGGGGTTTCTTTTCGATATATTTTCATTGGAAAATCGTTCAGGATCAAACTTCTCCGGATTTGGATAATACTCTGGATCGTAATGAAGTTCATTTACAGGAATAAACACTAACATATCTTTTTCAATTACCAAATGTGAATTTGGAATTTGATACGGTTTTGTGCATTTTCGAAATAGGTTTGATAATATTGAATACTTTCTAAGTGTCTCTGAAATTATATGAATTGCAAATGATTAATCATTAGTTTATTAATACTATCATTAATTGATGAATTACCATTGATACATTGCTCCATATAGGTCATTTCCATAATTGCTTTATAACTGAGATTTCCTTCGTTCTTACTTAACACAGATTTAATTTCATTTCTTAACTTTTCTTGAATATCCTGTTGAAATGCTAATTCATACATACAAAATGTAATGGTTATAGTCGATGTATCATACCCGGCTAAAAAAAATAGTATTGTTTGAGAGACAATCTCTTCGATTGATAAGGCGCACAAATTCTTTTCATTTCCCATATTTATGTTATTATTATTTTTAACATTTAAATTAAAACAATCATCGCTTGTATCGGATAATTCCATATTATTTTTTAATTGAATCATTAATTGCATGAAGTCCTTCCTTATTATATTGTTTTCTTCTCTGTATTTAATAGTACTTTCGACAATTTGTAAAAAGAAATTTGTAATACTAGAAGGCAGGAAGGGAACTTTTAAAAATGTTGCCAAATCAGGCATAAGCGATTGGAAGACTAAATTCAATGCACCAATCGTATCTGCGTTACCCATTGCACGTTCTCCATATTTATGAAAATCGGAATTGGGATTTTTCAACGAGTTACTTTCGATTCCGAAACTGACGGATGCTATAATATCTGACGTGTATCTACCTGCTATATCTTGAATATTTAGCTGTTCAACATTTTCTGCAGCTTGGTTTATCAAACTTGCTAGTTCAATAGAACAATTTTTAATTGTCGAAAACATCATTTTAATTTTTCCACTGGTAAATAAAGGGGATATTTTTTTTCTCATATTTTTCCACTCTGCACCTTTTAAAGCGAACAGATGACTACTAAAAGGATCGTAATCTTTCTTTTCGAATAAACCGTGGTCTGTAAAGTGCGAAAAGTCTTTGACCATTATTGACTTGATTATTTCTGTATCGAGAACAACCAGCACTGGTTGGTGCAGAAAATAATATCCAAAATATTTGATTCCATTCTGTTTTGATTCGACGTACATTTTCTTAAACATATCTTGAAAAGATACGTGACCCAAGACGACATCCTTTAAATTCCCTACAGGAAAACTACAAGGAGGTGTAACTACTCCTCTGCGACTCCAATAAGTATACGACCATTTAAAATATAAATAAATCACGAGCACTATTATGGTTATAAATAAAATAAAAATGTTAGCAGCTGTAATCTCACTTAAATAAGCCATTTTGTATGATTCAGCTTTAAAATATTAATATAATATAAAATATCACTTTTTTCTTTTGTTTCTTCTACTTCTAAAATGAATTGCAAATATTCAAATGCAGTACTGGATGGACCTGTTTATTGTTGATAATGTATTGGATGTCATACTAATTAACTATAATATAAACAATAAATAAAAACAATTTAATACATAAAATGCGAATACGCACGAGACTCCTATTATAAATGTGTTAACGAAGATCAAATTTTATGTTTCAGAATAAAAGTTTTTATTAAACCAATTATAGGTAATTTTAAAATTCAAGTTAAAATAAATCAACACGAATATTATTGTATAAGATAATATTGATCAATAATAATGGAAAAACGCAGTTTTCATTTATGAAAAAATGTATGTTCAAATTGGACGACGGACGCGCCGGTTTTATAAAAAAAAATTATTGTTTTTATTTAATTATATTATTTATTTTCAAATTCTTATTATATTTTTTATATTAATTGATTATGTTTTTAATAAGTACTGATTATTTTTTATGCACACAAAAAAATAACAATTTTTATATTTTATAATATTGTACAATAAACCGTGAATGTATCCGGCAACAATTCTTTCGTAATCAGCATCCGAGGTGGCAAACTACAGGCCCACGGGCAAAATCCAGACTGTCCCCTGTTTTTTATCCTGCCCGCGGGTTAATATTGTTGTTTACATGAGAAATTTTTTAAATAAATTATTTTGTTATTTTCCCATATGAAGAGTATTGCTGTTTTTGTCTAGACTCTCGAATATAATATGTATGTTTTCTTACCGGATTTTTTTCGGACCACTCTGTAGATAAACAATTTATCTGTTGTTATTTGCATCAATCACGCACTTATATTTTAAAGCATGTAATTCAAACACAAGGTCAAAACAAATAGAAAAATTTTGTTTGTTTACTTAATATTATATAATATTACGATTTAATTAAAAATTATATATTTAGGGTTAAGATAAAATTAGTGGAAAATATTATAATGAATTTAATTATTATTAATGTACCTAAACTACATAGATTAGGAAATTTAAAAACCTTTGTTTTTTGTCTAGCTGAAAATTATAAATTTAAAAAAAATTGCAAATTTTATAATTAAATATGATTATAAATATACCGGGTGTTGACTCGAATAGCCGAACATAGGGAATTAACACGTAAAAACTTATTTATGCAAATTCCTGCTTCCCAAATTATTTTAGAGAAAAAATGAAAGACACAAAAAGAATGCAGAAATATAAACTACGTATGATAAAAGCATTAGATTTCAAGTAATCTTTACTTATAGGGTCAAAAAGTGCTTTTAAAATTGTTAAAATTTTCATTTATCAGACTGGCCATGTAAGTTTCCAAGGTAATTATTTTAAAATTAAATTGAATTTATTTCATGACCAGTCTGACAAATGAAAATTTTAACAATTCTAAAAGAATTTTGGACCCTTTAAGTAGAAACTAGATGAAATTTGAAGATAAAAGTCCAAAATTCTTTTAGAATTGTTAAAATTTTCATTTGTCAGACTGGTCATGAAATAAATTCAATTTAATTTTAAAATAATTACCTTGGAAACTTACATGGCCAGTCTGATAAATGAAAATTTTAAAAATATTAAAAGCACTTTTTGACCCTATAAGTAAAGATTACTTGAAATCTAATGCTTTTATCATACGTAGTTTATATTTCTGCATTCTTTTTGTGTCTTTCATTTTTTCTCTAAAATAATTTGGGAAGCAGGAATTTGCATAAATAAGTTTTTACGTGTTAATTCCCTATGTTCGGCTATTCGAGTCAACACCCGGTATATTATTATGCATGTCATTCCTGCTCTTTAACTATTTTACATAATCTTTTAAACTTTCACACTTGTTTATATAAAAAAGCGATGAATATAAAGTAATTGTTTTGTGGGCAACATCAAATTTACAACTCATTCGCCGATTAGATATTTACAGCAGCTGATTAGTTTCAGATGTATCATTCTGACTAGTTAAAATAATTATCTCGAGTATTATTTAATTGCTTTCATTGCTAAAACAACAACAAAATTTTAAAAATAGATAATTGATTAAGTATGTATGGTAGAGATTAGGTGCATTTTTTGCACGGAATTGTAAACCGTGTTTTTTTTTTAATTTTTGCCTTCAAACTATTAAGGACCTCATTCAATCCTGATATGAGAGAATGCAACCCGCAATATATTTTGTTCTCACAATTAAAAATTAAGTTTGTGTTCGAATTTTATTACCAAACAATTACAAACAATGTCAATAGAGGCGATTAATTTTTAATTATTTAATTGATAGGTAATTAATTTTTTTTTAAAGAGCTATTTCTTATTTTATTATTGCATTTTTTACAATAATTATTAATAAACGAAATATTAAGTATTTATATAAAACAATCTCTTAAAATAGCTGTCATATTCATTGTTATTCGTTATAATGGGAAGCAGGAACAAACAAAATCAATTACCCATGTTACTGCCCTATGATCGGATGTAAGGTCGGTCATATCTACAACCTTTGAGCTACAACTATTTATTAGTAAATATATATTATATCGTATGGTTTATTCATCCTTCATGGTAATGTTTAATTAGGCAACCCATTATACATCAGTTTAATGTGTTCCATTATTTTATTTTAGTTCACTTTGAAACTTACTGCATATTAACTTTTGTAGAATTGATGGATTTAAAGAATCACCGCTCCGATGTAGAGGTCCTCTGCCATCTCAATCTGAGAATAAAAATATAGGTAAAAAATATAGGTCAGATAAGTGCAGTCTAGCGCCGTCTCAGGAAATAATCCGAAGACCGTTCTGTTGCCGTTGAACCCTGCCAAGGTTTTTAGATTGGTTTTTAGATGTTTTCCTCAGTTTAACTTTTTGTCAAGTATTATCCCCAGAAACTTGACTTCCCCTTTCTTGACTTACTTGACTTCCAGCAGTAGGGTGTAAATCCTATATGGGATGTGGGAGACCGTAATTTCAAATCCTGGTCGCATCGTATACACTTTTTATACACAATTATATTTCATAGTCAATCATCTTATCTTTGGCCAAATTGATCGCCTACGAACTGTAAAGTGTAAGATACTCGAAGCAGAAGAAGATAAATTAATGATGAAATATTTGCAAGAAAAACTTTTATTTTTGAATTTTATTGCAATTAGAATAGCTGATACAAATTCAACTTGGGTACGAAAATTGACAATTGCCTTTACAGCTTTTGATAATGACTGGACATTTTGCTACTAGATCAATTCGCTACCGGAAATTACTCTACAACTGCTAAATTGTCACTAAACTTATATGTTAGGTTTAGCAACTTGTTTTTTCCCGCAATTAAGTAGGTAATTCTTTCTTAATTTTCTATTAGTTGTTAGTTATTGTCAGGGGGTTATAATATCCAGGTAAATTTGTGTACACAAGACTCGGAATTTTAAGGATTTGCAAGAAAGTCCAGTGATATCCAAGAAATTACAAAAATTTCCATGGATTTCCCGGATATTTTCGAAGAACTTAAGTAATATCTTAGTAATTCCAGAGATTTTTGAAGAATTTCAGTGATTTCCATGGAATTTCAGTCATTTCCAAAGAATTCAAAGAATTACATCAATTTTCAATGAATTCCGGAGATTTTCAAGAAATTTCAATGATTTAAAAAGAATTTCTACGGATATCCATAAATTCCAAATATTTTCAAGGGATTCCAAAGATTTCCAACTGAACTCCAAACCTTGTGTACAGATATTGTTTAGGATATTTACCCCTAACTGGTAGTGAAATAATCTAGTAACGAAATGTCCTAGAACCGATTTTGATGCGTCTTATAGAAGAGATATTAGCTATTTACGTGATCTTTTCACAATTCATTTTACAATTTTTTCCACATTTAACCAGATTCCTCCTTCAGCCGCTGCCATAAATGATCTAGGAGCTCTTTTCAATGGATATGCTGTTCTAGAATCTAAGCTGTATCGAAAATCTCGTAGTAAAGCAGTTAAAGCAACCTTCATTTGCACCATACCAAGTCGTTGTCCTAAAAATAATCGACAGTTCAATAAAAGTTATTTGATTATAATGAGAAAACCTATACCAATACATAAACGTGGACCTTCTCCAAATGGCAGCCAGGTAAAAGTATTTCTTTTCGATATGTTTTCATTTGAAAATCGTTCAGGATCAAATTTTTCTGGATTTGGATAGTATTCTGGATCATAATGAAGTTCATTTATGGGAATGTATACCATCATATCTTTTTCAATTGTCAAGTCTGAATTTGGAACTTGGTACGTTTTAGTGCATTGTCGAAATAAGTTTGACAATGATGGGTATTTTCTAAGAGTCTCTAAAATCATTTGATAAACAATCAAATACAGATTAGCTATTTAAATATTACCTTTTATACATTGATCCATATATGTCATTTTCATAATTGCATTATAAGAAAGTTTTTGATCATGCTCGTTTAACACAGTTTCTATTTCATCTCTCAACTTTTCTTGAATGTCCTGTTGAAATGCTAATTCATACATGCAAAATGCTATCGTTCCTGATGAGGTATCATACCCGGCTGAAAAAAATAGCATTGTTTGAGCAACAATCTGTTCAATTGTTAACGAATACAAATCATTTTTATTTTCAATATATTTCCCATTCTGCATATTTGATTTTAAGTTGAAGGAATCATTATCATTGCAAATATCAATGTTATTTTTTAGCTGAATCATTAATTGCATAAAGTCGTTTCTAACTATGTTGTTTTCTTCTCTGTAGTTAATCGTACTTTTCACAACTTTAACAAAAAAATTGGACACATCGCGAGGATACATTGGAATTTTCAAAATTGCTGCCAGTTCTGGCATTAGCGATTGTAGAGTTAGGCTTAATTCATTCAGTATACCTGCACGACCTACTGCACGTTCTCCATATTTTCGAAAATCCGAAGCAGGATTTTTCAAAGAGTTACTTTCAATTCCAAAAGCTACAGATGCTATAACATCTATAGTTATCTGCCGGATATGTCTTCCATATTTATTATTTCTGAGTTTTCTGCAGCTGCATTTATCAAACTTGTGAGTTGAGCGCAGCAATGTTCCATTGATGGAAACATCATTTTCAGTTTACCGCTGGTAAATAAAGGTGTTAACTTCTCTCGCATTGCTTTCCATTCGGCACCTTTCAAAGAAAACAGATGACCACCAAAAGGATCGTAATCTTTTTGTTCAAATAAACCATGGTCGGTAAAGTGAGCAAAATCTTTAACTATAACTGACTTGATTAATTCTGTATCAATCACAACTAGCACAGGTCGGTGAAGCAGGTAATATCCAAAATATTTTAAACCTTTAGACTTGAATTTTGTGTACATTTGTTTAAACATTTCTTGCAGTGATACTCGACCAAAAACGACTTCATTTAAGTTGCCCAAAGGAAAACTACAAGAAGGTGAAATAACTCCTCTACGACTCCAGTAAGTATAGGATCGGTTAAAATAAAAGTATAACATCAACACTAAACTTAGAAGTAAAACTAATACGTTATTAAAGGTAAATACATTTAAATATGTCATTTTTTACGTTACAAGTTTTAGTTTACAGTTAAATTGATGTTAGATTCACAACTGCACTTTACTAAAATATAATACAGAATTAATTTGATCTTATGTTGAATATAATATTTTCGTGTATTGCACTTCAATATACTGCACTCAAAATGCAACATTAATGTACTAGATAAGATATTGCTGAATACTCATAATTATAATAAATTGGATAACATAGGTCATGGCAATCTAATGTTACTATAACGTGTTTTTTTTCAAGCAATTTTATAATTAAACTGAACTTCTCCTCCAAACACAGAAACTGGCCGTTAAATAATTTTTAACTTAATTAAATTACTTTTTGTAAGTGTTAACTATTTTGGAGTTTAGTGCTAAGCAATATGCAAAGTAACGAATTGAAAAACACCAAATGAATTAGCAAAACCTCCAGAAATTTGAAATTTTTACAGTAAGGGAAAATGACTCAAGAAAGAGGAAACAAGAATGGGGACTTAATGTTAATAAGGAGAAATTACTTAAAAATAAAGGAAACAAGAGTGGGGGCCGAACGCGAGGGGCTTCGGTAACAACGAGCGATGGCGGGGATCAGTTACGTAGAAAACGGTCGTGATCCGAATGCAGTAATAGATTAAGATGGTGAGCTTCTTTCTTTTAATGTTTTAAGCCGTTCGTTGTAAATACCGACATTCCATTGCACCACAATTAAACAAATGATAATAATTCAATACAATTTTTTAGCTAACTGTACTCATTTGACGACTAAACGGTGGCTAGGAGTAGATGCAAGTTAATCCCCCTAAGAACATACCTAGTCGGGACATAAGTTGAATTAACATTTTTATTTCATTTATTAATTAACAGTTTTTAAATCATTTAAAATTGGTGGTCATTATTTTAAAAATTATAATTTCAATTTAAAAATTATATATTGCTTTATTACTTAAAAATATATTTAAAAGTAGAGATTTTTAAACTTAAAACTAAAATTGTTTGCGTATACGGCTAAAGAAGTTTTACTTCCCTACTGAGCTTATGTGGATGCAGCTTACGCTTTTTTTTGCTATAATTCTATATCAGGGTTGATGTTTTAATTTATTAAGTTTAATTTTCACATTCAACAAAATTAGCAGTTTTGTTGTACTACACTAACTAATTCCATGTTTAAATACCCTAGACATGTTTGGTTTAGGGGATTTTGCTTTGATGACTTTTTATTAGTTATTTTGGGCCATATTCCATAATTATGAGGTGCACTCCCTTTTGACCAGAGTGTCAGTGATATAGTACAATATTATATTGTCGTGCTAGGAAGTAGCTACAATCATTTCTCCAATTAATTGCCTCTAGTAATACGCATCCTTCTTTGTTATTATAATTTCTAACCCAGCACCCAATTTTTATATTCCATAATCCAAATTCAATTTTTACTTTTCCATAGCTTTTTATATTATTTTTAGAAATCAAAATTATTTACTATTTTATTTCGCCTTCAAAGTAATCAAAGACATCAAACTCGATTATAAAAAACCTTTTAATATTAAAATCTCACTATAACTAATATAATTTTCAAAATACTTTGCAGACGAACAGTTCCACTCTCCACAAGCAGGGCTGGTGAAAAAGCAACGTCATACCTTTGCTTTCGCGCAAGTTCCATTTTCCAAATTACTAACACCAAATTTCAAATATAAAGTTACAAAGTGTTAAATATAAATTGACAATTTCATAAAAATTCAATTTTGAACAAAAAAGAAAGGGAATCTGTATTTCGTTAAACTACATAATTTTAATACATATTTTAATTGACAGATTAAAAAAGCTTCAGGAAGGCCTTGATGTGTTTTTATAACACCTACTAGCAGAGTAGGTCTACTACTTTACAAAACAGAGATCAAATAATGATTAATCTCAGTAGGTAGGAAATTAAGAAGAAGGCGAATGACTTCTGAGCGTTAGCAACCCTACTAACCAGTTTTTAGTTTTGTATCACAGAAGTCACCCTGTTTAATTTAAAAATTAACCAGAGAATTTTTACATTTCAAAATTATAATTAGTCAAAACAATGTAAATCAATGTGAAATCAATTTAGAAATGTAAACAACAATGAACTTTAGAAGTGCAAGGTAACAGAAATCTTCATTAAATGTAATTAATATACTTCACTTAAATGTTGATAAGAACTTGCAAGCTGACAAATTCCTCGAATTACGATACACTACGAATTCATATTTATTTTTTTTGCTTTAGAGCTGGAAGTGAGAATCTTGAAGAAGACTCCGGACTAATCTAATCCGGCAGTGTGAGGTTTCACTCACTAAACTCACCCCAATTCCACTCGGACACCTGGAAACTGCCTCTCGGTATTACTTCAGGTATTCGGGGTTAGCCTGTGGTGTTTTGAGCCTTCTCGTTCTCAACTCGATCTGTCGAGTGTGTATTGTGCTTCCTTGCCCATAGGGTTGTTCGCATCCTGCGGCTATTCCATAAGGGGAATTGCGCTTCTTCCTTATTATTGTTATTGTCCTTTGGGTTGCTAGTTTGGTTTTACGTCCTACCCTGTCGGGTTGTCTTCCTTGTACCCTTACGGGGTTTCATCCACGGGCTTTATCCAATAAGGGGAGATCGCCTAGTTCTTTGCGTCCGTGGACTCTTCATACCCTTGCGGGTCTTCCTCGCGATTTACACTGCCAACTTGCCGTCGCATGCCCCTCCGATCTGCAGTCCATGCAGAATAGCCTCCCGGTGCAGGAGTCCGCAAAATGACCATCTTCACCGCATCTCCAGCATCTCGCGGAGCGGTCCACTCCGCCCCGACAAGCCGGGGTATAGTGGTCCACTCCCCAACATTTAAGGCACCTAAGGGCCCGTCGGACGCTGCATCCGCTGGTAAGCCCCACCCTGACATTGGGCTTCTTCAGCAGCATTTCTGCCGTTGCGCCGTCGCAGCATAGAACCGCCGTTTGCGTGCCTCCGTAGGCCGGCCTCAAGGACCGCACTTTCAGGTAGCCATCGAGCTGGACGTATCTTTGGAGACTCCGTTGGATTTCCTCTTCGTCCGTCAGCGCATCCATGTCTGTCACTCTGAGCTGAGTGGCGCTCACCAGGCTCCATGCAACACCGTCACCGTGCTTCTCCTTGAGCGCCTGTAAAGCCGCCTCCTGTCCCGTTCGAATGCCACCACTCACTTCGTTATGTATAAATTATGTATAAATTCCAATCGCTCCACTTATCATGTGAATTACATTTAAATTCAAATTAAATGCATCCTATGTAGAAAAAACAGATAACAAAATTTCTTAAAGTGTTTTTGGCCGATCATTCAGTTGTTACTGGGTCGATAAGGACGGGAATCGCACTGTTGGACGCAACTTTTTTTGTTACACCCCCGTGAATTTATTTCGTCCCGCCCGCGCAACCCCTTGAAAAGTTAATTGACTTACCCCTAGTTTTTGCTTTTAAAATTCACCCACTTAGCACACCCCTACAAGTGGCACCTTGTCGGATCCACACTAACGTTTCACACACGATCTTGGTGTTTCCACAATTTTTAAGGCACTCCCCGCGCCGGCCGTCACGAGCGTTGAGGCTATGTCTAGCACAAAATCGTCAATAGCTTCGCTGCCGGTGCACCGATTTTGACGGGACCAAGTTCATTCGCTTCCTCTCGCGGAACTACACCTAACCCGCACCGTTTTGTAATTTTCACACTTCTGTTGTAGCGTCGAGAACCGCAACCCTACGGAGCTCGTTCTACACACGTCGGACCTGTTGGACCGCTATAGATCGACTACGAATTCTTATTGGGTCAAGAATACGATACGTGTAAATTATTGTTATATCAGCACTTGTTGATTATGTATATAAGTTTGTTAATTTATTGAATAAAGTTACTATTAATCGAACTAGTTTTGATTGACTACGTCCAAACAGGTGGACTTCTGGGTTCCAAGCAAAAAAAACTCGTTAGTGAGGATGCTAACGGCCCAGAGGTCCATTGCATCTTCAAATAAGTAGATACAGTCTACAAGAAAGAATTAACAACACCAACCAACACCATCTTCAGTGAAGGAGAAATAGCAACACCAACAAACACCATCTCCAGGGAAGGAGAAAATACAGCACCAAGAAACACCATCTCCAGGAAAGAAGAAAATAAAACAAAAATCAACACCATCTCTAGCAAAGAGAAAGCAACAACACCAATCAACACCGTATCCAGTGAAGGAGAATTAACAACAACAATCAACACCATTTCCAGGGAAGGAGAAAATACAACATCAATCAACAACAATTACAAAGTCCATCAGCGACAACAATCAATCAATCTGGTCCAACAGCGACAATAACCCAAGTTAACCCACAAAAATTCAGACCAACTAAATCTAAAAAGAACCCAATTCGAAATGTCTACACAAATACTTAGAAGAAATCATCGCAGGAGGGCTGCAGCGTTACGGGAAGAATGAGTTAAAGTTCTTCCTACAAGAAATTCGTCAAATGCTATCTAGAATTTTATTTCAACATCAAGTACTGTGGAGGAGCGCAACTTCCATGATTAAAATCATATAAAGCACCTCTCCTGCAACATCATATTTTAATTAATTATTTTTTAGATCAACATAGCAAAATGCTCAAAACGTGAAAACCTGCCAAAATACAACAATACCAAATTGCCAAGATACTAATATTGCAAACTGCTAAAATGCCAACCAACAATCAAATCTTGCAAATGTGCCAAAATAATGACATCTCATCAATCAATAACGAAATACCGAAGTCCAATCCCAATGCCAATTCAAGTATGCGAAGTTATTCTCTGGTTAATTTTTAAATTAAAACGTTCTGCCACCCGAAAGATTGTTGAGTTGCTGCTCATTTTGGTTTCATGGTTAATTTTGAATTAAACACGCCCTATTGGTAAAATAGAACTCAAGTCGAAATTATTATTATTTTATTATTATATAATATTATTATTTTTTATCTCTTATTATAATTTCTTAAAAATGGCAATCATTTTCCAATTTTTTCCACATTTAACCAAATGCCTCCTTCTGCCGATAACAAAACTGATCTGGGAACTCTTTTCAATGGATAGGCTGTTCTAGAATCTAAGCTGTATCGAAAATCTCTTAGTAAGGTAGTTAAAGCTACCTTGATTTGAATCATAGCAAGTCGTTGTCCTAAAAATAATTGATAATTTAATTAACTCTTTTTAACCACAATGTGGTTAAATACCAATACATATCCTTGGACCTTCTCCAAATGGCAGCCAAGTAAAAGTATTTCTTTTCGATATGATTTCATTTGAAAATCGTTCTGGATTAAATGTTTCTGGATTTGGATAGTATTCTGGATCGTAATGAAGTTCATTTACGGGAATGTACACAAGTATGTCTTTTTCAATTATCAAGTCTGAATTTGGAACTTGATAAGTTTTAGTGCATCGGCGAAATAAGTATGGCAAAATTGGGTACTTTCTGAGTGTCTCTAAAATTGTACACTTTAAACATTTATCAAATAGAACAAATGATTTAATATTTTTACCTTTTATACATTTATCCATGTAAGTCATTTCCATAACTGCGTTATAAGAAAGCTTTCCGTCTTGCTGTTTTAATACAGTTTCTATTTCTTCTCTTAACTTTTCTTGAATGTCTTGTTGAAATGCTAATTCATACATGCAAAATGCAATGGTACCTGATGAAGTATCGTAGCCGGCGGTAAAAAATAGGATGGTTTGAGCAACAATCTGTTCAATTGATAACGAACATATATCTTTTTTATTTTCCATATTTCTATTATTTATATTTGTTTTTAAGTTGAAACAATCATCATCATTTCCAGAAATATCAATGTTATTTTTTAACTGAATCATTAATTGCATAAAATCATTTCTCACTATGTTGTTTTCTTCTCGATATTTAATATTACTTTGCACTATTTCAAGAAAAAAGTTTGAAGCATCGGGAGGATACATAGTTATTTTAAAAAATGCTGTCAAAGCAGGCATTAGCGATTGTACGGCTACACGTAAACCATTCCATGCACTTTCTTGACCCACTGCACGTTGTCCATATTTTCGAAAATCCGAAGCAGGATTTTTCAAAGAGTTACTTTCGATTCCAAAAGCAACAGATGCTATAACATCCGTGGTATATCTACCTGCTACGTCTTCCATATTTAATTTTTCTGAGTTTTCCGCAACTGCATCTATCAAACTCGTGAGTTGAACGCAGCAATGTTCAATTGATGGAAACATCATTTTTAGTTTTCCACTGGTAAATAAAGGTGTTAATTTATCTCTCATTGCTTTCCATTCGGCACCTTTAAAAGAGAAGAGATGGCTACCAAAAGTATCGTAATCTCTCTTATCGAATATACCATGGTCGGTAAAATGCGCAAAGTCTTTAATCATAATTGATTTAATTAAATCTAAATCAACCACAACTAGCACAGGTTGGTGAAGAAGGTAATATCCAAAGTATTTTATTCCATTAAACTTGAAATTTGTATAAACATGTTTGAAAATTTCTTGAAGTGATACTCGACCAAAAACTACGTCATTTAAATTACCCAGAGGAAAACTATAAGGAGGCGTATAAACTCCTCTGCGACTCCAATAAGTATACAAATGTCTAAAATATAAATATACCATAAAGAATAAAGTTATAAACAAAAGCAGAAGATTAGTAATGGTAAGTGCAGGTATAGGTGTCATTTTGTATAACTAATACACTTGAAATTTACGATTAAATAATATATTTGATGAAGAAATCACTACCGAATTTGTTAAAATATTTTTTTAATCTAATTGTGACAGCTTATGGTATAGGCATAAACAAATCTTATCGTTTCTATAAAATTAATAACTAGAATAATAATGTGTATGATTCAATGTAATCTAACCAGTGATGAAATAAGTAAAAAATAACATATTGCGTGGTAGATAAAAATTTATGCGTATTATAATTATTAAAATATATCCGAAAAAATTAATAATTTTTTATAAACCAAGCAATAAGTAAAGCATTAGATAATTACCTTTTTCTAGTTTAAATAAAATTTAACTATTAGTAAATTTAAAGAAAATGTATTTTTATTTTATTTTTATTTATTTATTTTTTTATTTTAATTTCAGATAAAGAAGTATATTGGAGCAAAAGTTGTAGGAAATTTGATACCGTTTTCCCCATACGAAATCATTTATTTTCAATAGGCTTCGTGTCACAACAGATTTGAAACTTAAATTTAAAAGGAGTGATTTTGTTCTTTTGTTTAGATGCTATTTGTGTTCAAAGACATACACACATACACACACCCTCACCCTCACATACTAATGCAGTATTGTTCGAAATGGTTATAAATTAATTTCATCTATATATTTACAAATAATGCCGAAATGATAAATTATCTCTGGATGATTTCAGATTTCAGCAATACAAAGTATTAATTGCAAAGTCTACTTTTAAATTAAAAAAATTGACACCAACTGTTGGAGCAACTACGCTACACTCCTATAGAGCATAAGTACAGGATCCGAAATAAAGTCGTCGAAGCACTGCGCGTATTACTAGGTTTGATAGAGGAGGACGCAGCTTAACAGACGCGACTGTCGGATGAAAGAAAGTACAAATCAGGCTAAATTTGGGTGATGTTGGTTTTGAGGGCATCGATGGTTTGCAGCTTATTGGCATAGACCTGGGTCTTAATGAAACCCAACAAGGAAAAGTCTACCGCGGTAAAATCGCTCGATCTCGGCGGTAAAAAGTTTGAAGCTAAAATATAAACCATATCTCAAAAAATTTGAACATTGAAAAGAAATGGAAAGCCTATAGAAATAATAAATGGAAAATAAGGCAGATGCGACGGGGTTCAGTAAAATTGTTTCAACTCTTCCAGAAGGGGACGAGGGGGCGTCGGAGTCGGTTACCTGCAGTGATCTAATAATGGGCTATGGAGAAGGCAACGAAAAACAACCCCATTAATTAAATTCCTTGCTACGTCATCTTGGCTGTAGGGCCGTGGTGATTGCCAATGTCCAAAGAGGATAAAGCACTTGAAGAAGAAGAATATTCAATATTACGTATTCCATTTCTTTGACGAATAGTTGTACCCATTCACTCCGTCCATTTCTGGTGCCTAGCTCGTAATTACCAACAAAATCCCCTTGGCTTTTCATGACTATTGTCATATCTTGTCTATCAAATTGCTCTCATACCTTCGACAATGATTTGGATGACTCGTATTGTTTGTGGGATCGATGTAAATTTGTAATGTAGCGCTGTATGATTCTGGACACTATCGGATCAGCTCCATACCTAAGTGGTAGACTTTGCAATCTGCAACAGTGCATCAACCCGTGCCAAGCCACCGCATTTCGTTGATACCTTTTATGTTTACTCCAATTGTATTCACCTCTTAAATGGAATTGTGAATTTTACCAACTTGGAACAGTGTTCTAACATTCCCGGGTATATTCTGATAGGTTTTCCACCTATTTCTAGGTATATTTTTTTTTATCTTTTATTGCTTTACAGAGATTTCAGTAATTCACTACCCCGGAAGTCATATATATTTTTTATAGGCCTTCCTATAATTTTAATTTTTCTTGAAATCAAAATCTTGATTGAATCAATATGTGTTTGTCGTTGATTAGAAATCTGAAGTAAGGTGTCTGAAAAGAAAATAATTTTCCTTAGACAACACTCAGTTACTATGTTTCCCATATCGATTGAAATTATGCCGCCCCTAAAAACTGTGTTACCATATCCGCCAGTTTTGCCGTACCAAAATTCCATCAGTGCTTTAAAATAGGTAAATCTTTAATTTATTATGTGTTGATAGTGAAAATTATAAAATCTGGAATCTTTCAACCAATATGTTAAGATAATTTGTTAGGTAGTTAAGGTGTTAGGAATTTAAAAAAAACACTTCAATATATAACATTGGAACTTATGTTACGTCGGGGAAAAACAGTAATAGATATCCTTTTATATTTCATTGTCATACAATTATTTTACAATCTTTTCCACATTTAACCAAATACCTCCTTCGGCCGCTGCCATAAATGATCTAGGAGCTCTTTTCAATGGATACGCTGTTCTAGAATCTAAGCGATATCGAAAATCTCTTAGTAATGTAGTTAAAGCAACCTTCACTTCCATCATACCAAGTCGTTGTCCTAAAAATAATGGGCAGTTCAATAAAAGTTATTTGATCATAGTGAGAAAACCGATACCAATACATAAACGAGGACCTTCTCCAAATGGCAGCCATGTAAAAGTATTTCTTTTCGATATGTTTTCAGTTGAAAATCGTTCTGGATCAAATTTTTCTGGATTTGGATAGTATTCTGCATCATAATGAAGTTCGTTTACGGGAATGTATATCAGCATATCTTTCTCAATTATGAAATCTAAATTTGGAACTTGGTACGTTTTAGTGCATCGTCGAAATAAGTATGGCATAATTGGGTACTTTCTAAGTGTTTCTGAAATTATACAATTTAAAAATTATCCAGTTACATAAAAAAACTATGATGTAATATTTACCTTTTATACATTTATCCATGTAAGTCATTTCCATAATTGCTTTATAAGACAGCTTTCCGTCTTGCTGTTTTAATACAGTTTCAATTTCTTCTCTTAACTTTTCTTGAATATTCTGTTGAAATGCTAATTCATACATGCAAAATGCAATGGTTCCTGATGAAGTATCATAGCCGGCTGCAAAAAATAGAATTGCTTGGGCAACAATCTGTTCAATTGATAACGAACATAAATCTATTTTATTTTCCATATTTGATTTTAAGTTGAAACAATCATCATCATTACCAGAAATATCAACGTTATTTTTTAACTGGATCATTAATTGCATAAAGTCTTTTCTAACTATGTTGTTTTCTTCTCTGTAATTAATCGTATTTTGCACAATGTTAAGGAAGAATTTGGAAACATCGGGAGGGTATATGCAAATTTTAAAAAATGATGTAAAACCAGGCATTAGGGAATGTGCGGTTAGACGTAACTCGTTCCATGTATCTGCATGACCAACTGAGCGAACTCCATATTTTCGAAAATCTGAAGTGGGATTTTCCAGAGAGTTACTTTCTATTCCAAAAGCAACAGATGCTATAACATCTGTAGTATATCTGCCTGCTACGTCTTCCATATTTAATTTTTCTGAGTTTTTCGCAGTTGCATTTATCAAGCTCGCGAGTTGAACGCAGCAATGTTCTATTGATGGAAACATCAATTTTAGTTTTCCACTGGTAAATAAAGGTGTTAATTTATCTCTCATAGCTTTCCATTCTGCACCTTTAAATGAGAAAAGATGACTACCAAAAATATCGTAATCTCTCTTATCGAATACACCATGATCTGTAAAATGAGCAAAATCTTTAACCATAATTAACTTTATCAATTCTACATCAACGAGAACTAGCACAGGTTGGCGAAGTAGGTAATATCCGAAGTATTTTATCCCTTGAGACTTTAGATTGGTATACATTTGTTTGAACATTTCTTGAAGTGGCACCCGGCCAAAAACAACTTCACTTAAATTTCCCAAAAGAAAATTACAAGATGACGTAATAACTCCTCTACTACTCCAGTAAGTATACGAGCTTTTAAAATATAAATAACATAACATGGATGCTAAAGTTGTAAGTAAAGCCAATACAATTTTGAAGGTAAATACATTTAAAAATAACATTTTACAGAATGTTGCTCTATTTTAAGTTGTAATTAATTGGTATTGTCACTATTGCACTTTTTTGAGAACTAAGTATTATTATATGAGTTTTATACCTATATATTATAATGATATTGTTATATATTTTCTTAACATGCGTCGTTGAAATATGTATAACAAGATAAGATTATAGAATTAAAAATGGGAAATATAAGTCATTTTAATCTGAGGTTACCAAAAATACTTAAAACCATAATAAAAATATTTTTATTATTTTCGAATTTTTGACAATAATAATTTGGTTAAATTTAAATGTTTTTTAAGTTCAACAGTATGAAAAAATAAAACAACTTTTGGACTGATGATGCAACATGAAATTGAGTGAGAAAACGAGTATAAGACTAATAAATAATATAACACCAATAATTTATATATTTTTTTTATTTAAAAGCAAAATAAACAATTGTAAAACGAACCGAAAAGTTTTGATTTTATTATAATTAGAAAACGATAAGTTTCTGGACCATTTTTTGTTTAAATTTCGTTAAATAACAATAACAAAATAAAAAACAACAAATCTTGTTGTAAATCCTGTTTAATTTTTGATTGGAATTAATTGTACGAATTTTTGTGAAAGCGGTGATTCCTCGCATATAAACAAGAAAATTTTACAACTGAAAGAGGAGGAAGTCCAATTCTTTGGCTTATTTTACAACAAATAAAATTCAAGAAAATCTAAGAATACAACAAATTGGTATATTTCAATAGTTATTAAAACATTTCTCCAACTGGTCGAATTGTAAGCTCAGTTATCTAAAATGATTAAATATTATTATGCTCAAGATTTATTATTAGAAATATTTACCTGCACATGCGAAGGTGTTGCTAAGACATAGGCAACTGCATCCGCAATATCATTTGAATATATCCGGGGTAAAGTACTAAACGTTTCTTCAGTTTTACTGTCGTCAAAATATCCATTAGCAGAAAATATTTCGGTTTCAACAAAACCAGGACTAAGGCTCTTAAAAATAATTTAAAAAATTATACTAATTTATTTATAAATTACTAAATTTTATTTTGTCAACTGCCATTTAAATGTTACTGGTGAAAACCAAACATCAATTATTTCCAAAATAATTATTGTAAATTAACTTTTGCAAGTCCCACAATTTAAACGTTCTTGGCATTGAATTTATAATTGAGGATTTTGATATAATAATATCCACTTAAATATCAAGGAAACATTATGTAAGGGCCAATATCTTAATGGTAACCTTATAATATTCAATTAAATAATTGGTATATTCGTAGGAGACTTAATAAAAGCCTGGTTAATATATGGCATTTCATAATGCTTTTATTGTTATTTTTAACTTTATTGTATTATTATGAAGTAAAATCAGACTAAAACTTGAAATGGGAATAATAACATAATTTAATAAATAATAATTTGGTAATGTGATTTTTAACAAATTTTTCATAGCCGAAAGTGGCAGATTTAGTGGCAAATATACTTACAGTAACTTTAATTTTACTCCCAATTGCATTCAATTCCATTCTTAAAGTTTCTGTTAAAGCCGTAACAGCATGCTTAGAAGCAGGATAAACATTCAAATTAGGTGCATTAGGAACATAGTGACCAGCAATGCTATTAATATGAATAACATGTCCATCAATGTTGTTAGCCCTCATATCTTTAACAGCTTCGCGCGTTGCAATTGTTAAACCCATGACATTTGTATCCAAAACCCTTTTAAAATCACTCGTTGCTCCATCTAACAAAGTCGTGCTTTTAAGTATTCCGGCATTATTTATTAAAATGGTAATAGGCCCTAAATTGTCTTTTACCCATTTAAAGGCATTTAAAATGTCTTCTTCCTTCGTTATATCTGTCTTAATGCCATAAAATTGTTTGCCTTTAAATTTTTCTGACATTTCGTCTAATATTTCTTTTCGTCTTGATAATCCAACTACCTATTAATAAATTTTAATTAACATTAATTTGGAAATATCGAATCGACTGAACTCGTTGTAAATAATTATTGGTTCCACTGTGTACCTATTGTTATTTAATCATTTTTTGCTTTAACTAAATGTGTAACATAAAATTAAATTAATATCAAAAATCATGTTTTAAGGAGAAAAAAAAGGTAGATTACTAGACATACTTGAAAATTTCGAAATAATAATAAATAATAAAAAAACACGATAACCATATATTTTTTCTACAAGACTTAATATGATAACGTTTTGTTTTAAGTCAATATATTTTAAATAATTGTCACAATCCATTTTTTCATAATTTAAGGTTCAAATTTTTTTCGCTACTTTATTTTATAAACATTTAATTTTAATTTCTTATTTTAGACTATGATGTAATTATCGAAACCGGTCAAAAAAGAAAAATATAATTTATTTATGACTAGGCAATAACTTTTTCCTATATTTTTTAAGAAAATGCAAAGTCATAACAACATAATATAAACAATTAACAATAGAAAAAAGCTAAATAAAAATATATTATATTTACCTTAAGGTCATAATTGACAAGATTTTCAACAATACCTGCCCCAATTCCAGCACTAGCTCCTGTTACTATTGCTACTTTACCTGTCCAACGTTCCATGGTTAACTAACAAAAAATTAGCTTCTATTGAAATCCTGGCTATGTGGTGGTAAGTAATATAAGTGGGAATTTAATATAACGTAATCAGATCTCTTTCGAGGCTATTAAAAACATTTCTAACATCTAGCTTTAAAACGACTTCAAACTCCTTACGGTTTTCCAAATATGCTCTTAGGGAATGGACCGCAGCTTCACAACCACCTTTGGTCGCAAAACCAAGCTGTGTCGGACGAAAAAACGCACTAAGAGTTTCTGATTATCCTTGCAGCATTAATTATTTGCATGTTTTGTTACTAGTATAAAAAAAATTAATTTAACTCTAATGGGGCCATATCTAGTACCCGGGTACTATATATTTTGTTTTTAAACCAGCATAACTTTTGGCTAGTTTCGACGGAATCTCTACAGAACTGGTTGTTTGCAAACAAAAAAATCAAAAAAAGGAATGTAGTCAAAATATTTTGAAATTATAGCTAATCAATCTAGTATATTGTTTCACATTTTTTAAAATTAACTTTAGAATAGAGGTAATTAGTTTTTTTTTTCTCGTTGCATCGGTACGCATTTACTGAATTATCTAATTAGATATAAAGATAACTTCGCTTTACAATCTATTCGTACTATTAACATCACTATCATAAATTTATGTTTATTTTAGTTTGGTTTGAACTTGAAAATGAATTGCCTCTAATCTATTTTTATAATCAAAATTGACACGCAAGTTTATAACCGTCACTTCATTTGTTTGTTTATAATATACTTCTAGTTCAGTCATTACATAACAAAAAAGAAAGCCCCAAAAATTTCGGAACCTTAAATTGGCCTTTTTTGTACATCATATACTAAAAATTGAAGCAGTAAAATTTTAAGCTAGACTTTCATAAATCCCCGATTTTTTCCCAATAAAAAACGTTATTTTCAGTTTTCAATGTAGAGTATCTTATTTATTCATTTAAAGTATTTAAATATAAGTATAATGTAATAACTTTGTAGCTATAATAGAACCCCAACTGCAAGGTTTCAAATTTGATCTCTTTTGATCTTTTTTTATCATTATCAATATCAAAATACTCTAATTTTTGTATAAATAAATTGTAATACTAATTTTTTTGAAAATAGTTTTTTGTTTACTTTTCTTAAAAGTCTTGTTTTCTACGTTTTAGGTAATGTTAAAACTGTGCTTGAAATGCATTGGAATTGAGCTATTTGCGAAATTTTAATAATTAGGCAAAAAATATTAGAACAAATTAAGTTAGAACGCTTACAGATGCAGCCCTAATATAGCTACTAAGCTATTCTATAGTATAGATCATAATTATATTTTGCTAATTTTATCGGAACTGCCCGCGCATTCAAAATTTACAAATGATTAAAATTCAAAATTAAAGGCCACTCTGCAGAAGACAGCAATTAATAGATAATTAAGTCTAGTTTCAATTTTATTTTTATTTAAAATATTTCTGGGTAGCGTGCAGAAAGCACTAGACTTTTTGGTTCGGGTGCGGGCCAGACCAGACTTGCCTTGGGTGGGCGTAGGCCAATTAAAGCCAAATCAATTTTAATTAAAGATAATTATTAGAATTAACTCTAATTACAAGATTACTAATTAACATCTAAATTTTAATGTCACAATCTCATTAGAATTCAAATTAAATTTAATTTTTTACAAATAATTCAAACATTAAATTGTTTTGGTAAGTTAGTTATTTTGGTTGTATATTACGCATTTCAAAATTACACAATTAATTTTGTCGGTAAACGAAATAATTATTATATTTTATTATGAGTAGATATAATAAGTGCGACATATACTATATATAGCATTAGCTTCTAGCATATTCTAATACATATACCTAGCATATTGTCATAATTTTGCTATGCAATTAATTCGTACTATTCCAGTATCAACAATCACTATCACACATTTTGTTTATTTTGGTTTCAAATTATTTCCAAGTGGCGTTGAATCACTACATACTTTACCTGAGTGTGAAAGGCATTTAATCTATTGCTATAATCAACATTGACACGTAAGTTTCAACATTTATTTGTTATTATAATACTAAATTGTCTACTAATCATTCTCCCGTAATCTCTAAGTTTTTTATTAACTCCTTTACACCACTAATTTGGAGGTCAGCACTAATAACATTATTTGGGACATACCAAGGAGCGTCACATATACTACGCAGAACTTTGTATTGGAAACGTTGGATTTTTGCAATATTAGAATCACTGACAGAGTCCCACAGCTGAATACCATATGATGGTTTCATGATTGGTTTATATAATAATAACTTATTGTCTCTAGATAAAGTTGAGTTTCGTCCTACAAGCCAGTACATCTTGCGATGCACCAGTCCCAGTTGGAGGTGCTTATTCGAAATGTGTTTGGTTCACGTCAATCGTCGATAAGAGATAAAAGCCTAAGTATTTAATCGTTTCTTGTTATAACTGGGCAGGTTCATGTCTTCATGTCTCACCTTCTTGAGCCGGTCTTGAGCCAGTCTTCGATCTTATTTAGATGACATTGCAAAAATCGAGAAGCAAGATTTGGATTCTCGCTAGATGCCATTACAACTGTATCGTCTACAAACGTTTCTGACACTGTGTTGATAGTTGTAGGCAGGTCTGATGTAAATAATAAGTACAGTGTAAGCCCAAGAACACTACCCTGAGGCACCCCGATAAGATGGATTCTAAGTTGGTATGAGATTCTCCACATTTGATTATATGGTTCTAGCAAATGACTATATGGATGGTGAAGGTGTTTTTTGATTTTATGTATCTATCAATCGCTCTATATTTTGTCAAATGCTTGTGAAATGTCAAGAAATGCAGCAGAGCAGTATCACCTGGATTCCAGGTTCGCTCTGATCTTCTTGGCAACACGGTGCACTTGTTCCACCATTCCATGATCCTGCCGAAAACCAAATTGATGGTCTGGGTTTAGATTTCCCTCTTGAAGAAGTGGTTTTAGTCTTTTTAGGAACAGTTTTTCTAATGCTCTGTATAGAATTGGTAGCAGACTAATGGGTCTATAAGATGAAGTCTCAGTTGAATCGTTGCCTGGCTTAGGAATCACAATCACCTGTGCCACCTTCCACTGAGCTGGAAAATGACCACATCGGAGGATTGCATTAAAATTTATTCGAAGTAATTTAAACCCAATTTCTGTTAGAATTTGCAGAATTTTTCCTGTTATTAGGTTATATCCAGGAGCCTTCTTTGATTTAATAATATTGAAGGTAACGTTTTTGATTTCGTTTATTATAAATTTTTGCAATTATTAGTAGATCCATTTGATAAGGGGCTTCCAGTAGCTGGTGGGTAGGGTATTCTTTTTCAATAAAAATTTCTCTTGGAAGAGGTTGAAAGACTTTAGCAAGAGGTTCGTCAAAGATTTTGCCTTTTTCCAAATCGTCCCGAGCCCAGTTTCCATCGTTGGTTCTAATGGGTTTATTAACTTTTGTGGTTTTATCACTTGCGGCATGATTTAATCGCCATTGTTTCTTTAGTTTTCTCTTTTCTGCTATCTTCCTTTTTTATTTTTTATTTAAATTTAATTTCTTTTAGTAGCTAGGGACATCCAACCAATGATAAAATAAAATCTGCAGTTGTATTGAAAAATATTTATTTTAATTTTTTAATTTATTTTAATTTAAAAAATTTTACTGTTGTTATGTATTTTGATATAATGTAATATGATAATATTATTTAAATTCATTTTTATCCACTATATAGATTATTCATTTTTATCCACTATATAGATTATAGACTATCATTATTAATTAAGAAGTACATTGTCATAATGTATACATACTGAAGTATTTATATAATAAAAATAGTAGTATAGCAGTTAAAACGGTTCACCCACTGGTCTGATCGTCAGCTCAGTAATCTACAATTAAAAATAAAATAAGTATACCTATAACTTAAATCGAACGGAATTCTAAAGATTTAACAAATATTTAAAAAAGAATTGCAACGAAAATAATTAATTTTATGTTTTGGAGATGCTACCATTGTAAATCTCTACAGTGGCTCTGTAACTTTGTCAGTATATTATACCAATATTGAGTTTAAATATTTTCTCAATATAAAAATAACAATTACGAAAGCTTAAGAATAATAATGAATTTTACTATGATAGCAATATAGCACCTCAATATTAAGACTACATTGTTCCAATATTAAATTTAAATAGTGTTCTAATAAACTTAATCAATATTAGGATAATATTATAATAACCTTTGCAGTGCTCCAATATTGAAACTACATGTATTTAAATAAATATTAATTAATATTTTGCCAGCATTGGAAAGACATAGAATAATCAATATAGCACGTAAATATTTGGCCAACATTACACTAATTTTGAATTTAAATATAGTCCCACATACAAAGTCAATTTTGCACCAATATTGGAATCGACTCTTTTTAACATTGTATTTTTATTGTTTATCTGAGATTATTTTTAAATTTGTTAATAATAAATCGGTCATTTTTGTTTTTTTCAATATTATTCAGTATTTATGAAATACTCTTATTAGCAACAGGTAATTATAGAAAGATTATGAGTTTATTAAAAACATATTTTTAAATAGTAGTATTTAAATATTTACCATTGCATGTGGAGGTGTAGATAACACATACACAATTGCATCTGCAATATCTTTTGGTTTTAAAAATGGTAATTGTTTTAACTGTTCACATGCTTCTTTATCATCGGCATACCCATTGGCAGTAAATATTTCTGTATCCACTAAACCGGGACTAATACTCTGTAAAATAATAAGGGTAAATATATAAGCTATTAAATTTGTAAAATCTCAGAACTGCAATATTTGCATCAATTAATATTTTATCTCACACTCATAGTAACTTTTATGGCGTAATCGATTATTTTTATTAAATTTTTAATTTTTTCGCTATTTGAGATAGACAGCTATCAATGATTGATAATGTAGAAATAATATATACACTTACAGTAACTTTAATTTTACTTTTAATTGTGTTAAATTCCTGTCTCAAAGTTTCTGTTAAAGCTGTAACAGCAAACTTGCTGGCAGCATAAATATTCATATTAGGTATTTGAGGTACATAATGCCCATCGACACTATTAATATGAATGACGTGTCCATCTATATTGTTAGCTCTCATATCCTGAACAGCTTCTCGTGTTGCAATTGTTAAACCCAAAACATTTGTATCCAAAACATTTTTAAAATCGCTCGTTGATCCATTTAACAAAGTGATATTTTTAATAAGTCCAGCACAGTTTACCAAAATCGAAATCGGTCCCAAATTTTCTTTCACCCATTTGAAGGCGTTCAAAATTTCTTCTTCATCCCTAATGTCTGTTTTTATGCCATAGAATTTTTTTTCTGTGTATTTTTTCGACAATTCATCCAACCTTTCTTTGCGTCTCGATAATCCAACTACCTTTAATAAAGACATGCATTATAAGTTTTAATATTTGATTAACTAGCAAACTTTTTTCAATAAATTACAATTTTGAAAAATTATAATAATACAAATAAATAGTAATAATATGAACATTTTACCTTAATATCATTATTAACAAGATTTTCCACCACTGCTGCCCCAATTCCAGAGCTAGCGCCAGTTACTATAGCTACTTGGTTACTCCAGCGTTCCATTTTGAAATCACAAAAACTTACTTGTACTTTCCGTGAAGTAGTGATCAAAATGTTCAATACTGCAGTCAAGTTATATATCGTAAACGCTAATGAGCATATATTTGCTACATTCATTACATTCAAATCATTACTTTTATCAGTATATTATCTTATATTAAATATTTAAAAATACTTAATTAGTATGTACGAATGCTACATACTCTGACAACACTAAAGCATAAATTGTTTCGCGTAATAAAATATAGCAATACCGAGTCAGCCAGCTGAAATACACATTTTATCTAACAGAGTGGAAATATATTTACCAAAAAAATCCATAATATTTAATTTTTTTTAATCTATAAAATAAGAGATACAATTATTTTTCACAAAGGAAGTTCAAAAAATTTATATATTTTTATATATTTACAGGTTTTTTCTTTACAAATATATTGCGATGTACTGAGGTGAGAAATTTAAATATGTAATTAATTTTAAAACTCCTCGAATCCCAATAATGCAGCTGGAAGCATGAGACTCTTATTCAGTTTGTAAACTTTTGGCGTTCACTTCTATAAAAACAAAATCGTAATTGTATATGAAACAAAAATGTATTCAAATTTTAAAATAATCAATTCTTACAAAAATAAAATTATAGTAGATATGTACTTTTCATTGTACATATTATGTAATTTTTCGGGCAACAATCACACCGACAAACTGATAGTTTTAAATCTTCTCATTCGAAGATTTATATGGACCAGAAACATTTTGTTTAAAATAAAAACAAATTGACAACACAAATTGGTAAAATATTAGATAATTTTTTAATTTAGGACAAAATATTAAACTAAATAATATGCCATAGCATTTACATAAGCAAATTAGTAAAGCGGCCATCAAACTCCAAATCGCAGGAAGACATCGCTACCGACCTCATAAGTGATAAGAAAAATTAAACTTGGAAAAATACACGACAATATAAAATCAATGTTCGGGGTGTGTTAATTTCCATGACTCTTTGGTTTTAAATCCAAATTAGATATAAGTAGATAGTTTTGCTTCATTAAATGATGAATTCCTAATTAGCTTAACTTAATTATTCCTGTTTCCATTATTTAGATAGCTACTATACATTGTATATTATAATTTATTGTATTATTTATGTGTCTTTAAAAGTAAGATTAAATCGTTATTATATTATAATAATATTTATCAATATAATTAATTTTTTTTTGATTTTGTTATTAAAGTAAAATGTTAATTAAGAAATATTAAATAGTAAAAACATTTTCTGTAATAAATTCTCTCAGTTCGGAGCCTTAGCAGTTAAGATATTAGTAATATTGAGAACCAGAAAACTTAGCTTTCCAGAGTCTCTAAAGTAGCAGGAATCTGAGTCTGATACGTAATCTTAGTAGCAATAATAGTGAACTGTAATAATACCAAACATATGAACGCCAGATTGAAAGAAGAGCAAGCATGAACTTCCATCTGCCTGTTTACCTATTCATCTCCTTCCACCATTCACTTACAAAAAAATGGTATTATACCGACAAGACTTCAATTTTTTCTGATGGATTGAAGGAATTTAATAAACTTAGCGACGAGTTGAAGAACTGCACCACAGTGGGTGGTTTTAAGAGGGGACTACTGGAATTTTTCATTGAAAAATTTGAATAAATTTATCGTTTTCGTCTTTAATATGCAATAATTGTGATATTTTTTGTTTCTGAATGTGTTTTTGAAAATTGTTTTTGTATATATATTTTTTTTTCCTCTTGATGTACATGAATGTAAGCGTACTATATTTTATATAAATAAATTCGATATTATTATTATTATTATAAACTATATACTACTAGATTATATTAAATTTTGAAGATCTTAAATACATTGTAAATTATAAAACAGAAAATGATTCGTCAGTAACTTAATTTAATTTTTACTTTTTCCCTCTTTTTATTGCGCATTTATTAATACTTGCCTGAACGTGTGGTGGTGTTCCTAAGACATAGATAACTCCATCTGCTATATCTTTTGCATTTAGCTTCGGCAAACCTTTTATCATTTGAGAAACTTCATCATCTTCTGCAAATCCATTAGCTATCCACAAATTAGTGTCTACTGCACCGGGGCTGATGCTCTACAAAATAATAATAACATTTTTAATTATTAAACTCCTCTTTTTAGTTAACACAACTAATACGACAAGAAAACCTACAGTAATTTTAATCTTGCTCTGGATTGAATTTAGCTCTTGCCTCAAAGTTTCCGTTAAAGCTGTAACAGCATGTTTCGAAGCCGGGTATACATTAAATTTTGGAATATGGGCTACGTAGTGTCCAACAATGCTGTTAATGTGTATAATATGTCCATCAACTCCATTGGTTCTCATATTTCGAACAGCTTCCCTGGTTGCTATTGTTAGGCCAATCACGTTAGTATCAAAAGTATTTTTGAAATCGCTCGTTTCTCCATCGATCAAAGTTGACGGTATGACAATGCCAGAATTATTGATCAAAATGGAAACAGAACCTACATTTTCTTTCCCCCATTTGAAAACCTTTAAAATATCTTCTTCTTCTCTAATATCTGCTTGGATGCCATGAAACTTTTTGTCTTTCAGTTTTTCAGACAAGTCATCTAAAAGTTCCTTTCGTCTGGATAATCCAACTACCTGTAATTAATTAGTTTATTTTTTAATTAATTTGTATAATACATTTAGAATAATAATTTGTTACTCAGCACTGAGTAATATTATTGTAATAAATGTCAACAATTTTTGAGTCTGAAAGTCACAAAAAGAATGTTAAATACCTTTATCAGTGTTGATATTATTCATAAAATCGCATAAAACTGTAATTTGTATTCTTTGCTATCAGGCATAACTTTCGGAGACCTTGCAATTTAAATTTAAATATTGAAGCAATTATTGCAGATTATAACGACGCGGTTATTTACAACAATAAATTCACGTTTATTATTACTATATTTATTTTTTACTAATTAAAAATAACCAAAAATACATATTTTGTATATTATCAAACTGTACTATGTTTAGAATAAATTACCATAATTATATTTTTTAATTTGACTACTTTGTAATTAAAATTTTTTTTTATAATTTAAAAAATTAATTTTTACCGTGACATCGTAACGAACGAGATTTTCAACAATTGCAACCCCAATACCAGAACTTGCACCAGTGACTATAGCGACTTGATTTCTCCAACGTTCCATTGTTAACTAACAGAGATAAGAGCTACCTTTTGTACACGAATTAACTCTACACTACGGTTAAGCTATCAAGTTATAATGAATATAGCGACGCCAGAAACATATCGGTGGATAGATGATAATGTTATTGCAAATCAGTATAGTAGCAGTTTCGCCGTCGCCACTTTGTCGTAGCCAAGGGGAGAAGCAAACTCATATTTTTCATAACAATATAAATGTTAAAAATTTACAAATCAATAAAAAATAAAATTATTAATTTCTCATAATATTAAAAATTACTTATAAAAATAATTAAAAGGTGATACAAATATCTTGCTTTCAAAGTTAATCTAGATTCAAATTGTAGGTCACTCAAATTGCATAAATTTTCATATAAATATTATATTTCAAAAGCATTTCATTGATAATAATATTTAAAAAAAATAGATTATGGAAGTTCGCCAACTGCTCGTATTGTAAGCTCTGTTATCTAAAATTGTAATATTTAATAAACTGCATATTTTTATAATTTATCACGTACCTGAACATGTGATGGAGTACCCACAACGTAAGTAACTGCATCTGCAACATCCTTTGGATTTATTTTTGGCAATAATTTTAACATTTCGAGAGTATCCTCAAGAAATCCATTTACCGCAAATATATCAGTATCTACCAAACCAGGACTGAGGCTCTTAAACAGTCAAAAATAACAAAATCGTTTATAAAATATGAAAGTTTAAGAACTTACGGTTATTTTTATTTTACTACCAATCGAATTTAATTCCTGTCTAAGAGTTTCAGTTAAAGCTGTGACTGCGTGTTTGGATGCCGGGTAAACATTCCAATTAGGGACGTGAGGTACGTAATGTCCAGCTACACTGTTAATATGTATGATATGGCCATCAACACTGTTGTTTCTCATACTTTGAATAGCTTCTCGAGTGGCTATCGTTAATCCCAAGACATTGGTATCTAGCACCTTCTTAAAATCACTCGTTGTTCCATTCATTAAAGTTGTTGGTTTACCAATGCCAGCGTTATTAATCAAAATAGAAACGCTGCCTAAATTGTCCTTTACCCAAGTAAACGCTTTCAAAATATCTTCTTCATTTGTAATATCCGTTATAATGCCATAAAATTTATCCTGAAATTTTTCCGACAGTTCGTCGAGCAGTTCCTTTCGTCTCGCTAGTCCAACTACCTTAAATAATTTACGTATTCTTATTATTTTTCATTTTTTAATAAATAAAATTTCGAATGTACCTTGATATTATGATTAATAAGTTCTTCAACTATAGCAGCTCCAATTCCAGAACTCGCACCTGTAACTACAGCAACTTGACCAGTCCATCGATCCATAGCTATAGCAACTAACTAACAAAGAAAGTCATCTTAACTTTAAAAGTAGCTTCTAGGTGGTAGGCAATTATATACTTTCACATTAATTTGTATACTAAGAATGAGAAAGTATTATTTTCTCTCGACACGTAAATGTCTTTTGGTATTTGTTTTTCAATAATCAATATAAATAAACAATTTTTATCCTATATTAATTATTGTTTATTCATCATTTTTTTTAATATTTCCATAGTCTCACATAAAAATAATTATACAAATTCATTACATAATTACAATTACCTACAAGGTAAATCGAATCCAGTTTAAAGTTGAAAGATATTTTTCAAAAGAAAAACATAAATTTATAATTTTTATTACTCTCTGCAAACGGAAACTTCGAGTTTGTTTTCAAATATCGTACCCCACTTTCATTGAACGGACAATTTTCTCCCATTATCGTTTTAGAATTAGTTTCGCACAATCCTCTACCAAAATCTGAACAACTATGGCAAGTTACCCCAAGAAACTGGTCCGACGTAATACTTTCAATATAATAAATCACAGCTCTAATATGATCGCAAAACACTAAAAGTAAAAATGAGATAATCAAATGTTTAATATAAAATAATAATTTTACCATACGGCAACACATTATCGTCACTAGGAACACCTGGATTTAGTGGACATCCATTTTGAAAACTTCCACAACCAAAAAACATTGAGTAGTTAATTTGGAAGTCGATTGTCCCATAATTCGGACCATATCCATTTTGATTACCATTAGTATGAATTGCTTGCACAAACATCGCATCGGAAGCATCCAAACGTTGGTCTTTTGAAATTCCAACAAACAAAGGACCTGCTGCATCCAATCCATTGATACGATTAATTTTTTCGCCAGTCAAATTAAATACGCGTTGTCCAATAGCTCCAGCAACATGAGCACCCAAGGAAAACCCAACAATTTGTACCTTTTTCACATCCATCCCAATTTTAGTTAAATTATAAATTAAACCACCAGTCAGGTGGCCAACTGCTGGTACTGAACAAGCGGCTTCTGCATAATTGATTCCAGCATAATGTGACCAATCGACGACTATTATATTCGTATCGGATTTATTTAAATAAGTGTCTTTCATGACCTGGACCCATAACTTTTTTCCGTTTTGAAGCCAGCCGTGAATAATTATTGTAGTCAGTACATCGTGGTTGACTTCCTTGTAAGTTTCTTCACTTAAAGCTATACCAAGATCTTTAAATTCTTTAGTATAAAGGGTGAAATTTAAATTGGATAACAAGACTTTGGAGCTACATGAAGAATCGTTCAATAGTATGTTTTTATAGTTGTCAATAATTTCAGCTACAAGCGCTTGTAGTCCTGAAACTAAAAATACATCGTATCAACAATAAATATTTCAAAATTGATTCTTAAGTATGGAGACAATACAGCAGGAACTGTAAATTGAACTGGCACTAAATATCAACGGATATTTTTACGTTATGGCACCGTAATTTAAAAAAAAATGTAAAAACCACTCTTCCAAACTTCTTCTTTATTCTTATGTTTATTGTGCAATCATAATATTTAAAAATTCTGTTATAATGTATACTCTTGAAGTTATAATAAATGTACTTTGGAAGACAGATTATAGAAAAATAAGAAGTAAAAAGATCTAAGCATGCATTGACCTCTTTATTAGTTAAGTAGTTAGTATATAAATCAATAGCTAAAATTTTACGTCAACAAGGAAATTTAAATTTTTATTTTTATTTTCAAGTTAATATTTAACTAAATATCACCTCACCTAGACATAACAAAACTAGACAATAACCCAAGTAGAAATTCATTACGGCATGAACTACTAATTATTTTATGTTCACAAATTATTTATATACAACTTACGCTTATCTAAAGAACTTAATGATAAGAACAATATTAATGACTACGCAAGTATGTATTTGACTATTAATACACTGCAATTTTGTAGTTTTTATTGTTATGATATAATATACTAAAAGTTCTCATCATTGTATGGTATGCATATACTGCATGCAACAGTTTCAATGTGTCACCTTGTAATAATTTTGATACTATTGCTTGATGATATACTCAGCATCCTTTTCCCACAGATAATAAATAACAGTCTTTCAATGAGCCATTTAAATTGGACCTACTGGATTACTGATATTTCGTAAGGTCTTTTATTCACTTTATTATTCATATATACCAAACTGCACTATGTCAGATAAGCAAAACAACGCAAACGGCGACATTGCGTTGGTATTCAAATATCTCACCTTTGATCATCTGGACACATTTCTCCCATAATAATTTTTGGATTAGAATTGCAAACTTAGATTACACCCAAAAATGTATCAGAATTGATACTTTTGGTGTGATAATATGCAACAACGCGAATGAAGTCACAATATACTGAAAAAAATTATTTAATACTTTCTATGATATATTAAAATTTGTTTAATGTAGGTAATGGTGAGCCATGATTTGAAAATCCAGAAGCCTTGGTTAAAAGTTTAGATTTTAGAAAATTAAACTACCGGGCATCGTCAGTAAATAAAGTAACGAATTTAAAAATTTCGTTACCAAGATATATGAGAATATGTATGCTTAGAATATGTTATCATAATTGGTTGGCATCATAATGGTTAATAGAATAAGCCAATCATTGGCAGCCTTTGGAACTTAAATGCAATTGGAGGCAGCAAATAATAATGATGAGGTGCGCCACAGAATATGAGTAATAGAAATTATGCAAAAATTGCAAAACTCGAGTGGCAATGGGTCGGACATGTGGCAAAACAAGACCCCAAGAGATGGACGTATGAATTTACTAATTGGAGACAATTAAGCAAAGTATGGTAAGAATATTAAAATATTCGAAAGTGAGTAAGAAGACATTGGTTCCAACTGTTACAAAACAAAGAAGAATGGTAGAAAAGAGCCTTGGAGAAGCTTACGTTCAGGAGTAGACAAGGAAAAAGAAGACCTATTTACCTCGTCAAATAATAAAGCTAATAATGTATTGCAAAATAGTTTGGTTACCTAGCAATGCAAACGCGGACCACACAATACCAAGTAATTCATTATCAATATACAAATTCGCGTTATAATATATAGAAGTATTTATCAATTTAAATTTTGTTTTTAAAAATATATTTTCCACATTAATGAGTTCATAGACCTTTCATTTTTGGAAAATTAGCAAAATCTATCTTCCATTAAATTTAAACTTCCGTAGAATTGGTTATCATTGCATAATATATGAATATAACGCCCAACAGTTATCATAGATATTATGTTTACGATATAAGCTCACATTTGTACAAATTTGTAATGGCACTCGTTTACAAATTGTTTACCTTATATAGTTAATTGGAATTGAATATTTATATAATACTGAATTTCAGGTAGAATCATGAGTGGTGATCATGGATCGTGCTGGCGAAGTGATTTTCCTTCGGCATATTAACTTATGTAGATACAAGCAAAATTTCTCATAATTAGTTAAAGAATATATTTTTGAATTTCATTGTATCAAACGATAAAAAAAAATATTAGAACCTTTAATTTTCTACATTATTAAAATTTAAATTTATTTCTTTATTGTGGAGTAACAAAAAAAAATGTAATAATATCGAGTCCATGCCTATATGTATTTTAGAAGTAAAAGAAGTAATAGAATTCCGAATTCCGAATTCCACAGAGAGAAAGTTTCTCTTTTTGTTAATTTTGAAGAAAAAAAATATTTTATGAAATGTTATATTGCATTTTTTACCAAACGCTAGTATATTCGTACGCCGCTATACGCATTATTTAGAGAGGTATTATAATTATTTATATACCAATCGGTAGAACAGACAATAATCTTTAACTTTGTACTCTTGATAAATTTTGATCTATTGGGCCGTTCTGGAGTAATCAGCAAAAGTGTCTCAAAAACAGGTTACATTTTCCTATATTTTTTGATGTAGAAGGAAAACTTAAGATTTTTTAGTATAAAGAAATATTTATAAGATGTAAGGCTTTATTACGTAAGGCTATATATAAGGTTCTACCGTTTTCGAGAAAAGAAAATAAAATATACAATTGTGCGCGCCACCCCTTTGAGTAGAGGGTGAGGGAGCCTCAGCGGGTTTTCGAAGTGGGTTTGCCACTAAATCTGTTTATTTTGACTTAATCTATGCGTGTTTAATTATGTGGAATTTTACAGTTTTTGCTTACACAATCCTTGAGCGTTTCTGCAGAAAATGCGCCTTAATATTTTGGCTCGCCCGGAAGGAGCCCTGCATTAGCCCTAATCAATTGTAAAACTTTTAATATAATAATTTAATTATTATAGTTACACGAGAAATCGTACTTTCAAGTTTACTTTAGTTTTTGATAAATTTCTTCAAGACAAGCACATACTCAAGATAACATTCAAAATAATTTATGCTTTGTACAAAATTAAAATTAATGACTTTTTAAACACGGCCGTCTTGGCCTCTCTTTTTTATTTTTATTTAGCCACCTCGATTTTCTATGCGGGATCACAAATAATAGTGCATTAGGCGGGGATTTCAAATTGTAACATAGGGCGATAGAAATTACGTTTGGATTACTACAACAGGACACGGTCGTAGGTGAGTTGTGTGAATGCTCGATTGCTATGCCGCAGTTGTGGGTTCGATCCCCATCGAAGTACACCAGGATATTTCCGTAGTGCTCCCTCACAAGTTGCTGGCAACATCTCTGAGGTGTTAAATGTCTAAATATCTTTCCAATCTTGATCGAGAGATTTGCATAAAGAGAAGTGAGTAGGCAGCGACTTGCTGTATAGCAGGGTACAATTCAATTGTAATGTTAAGTTGTACTTCCTGCTAGCTCAAGTTAACATACACCACTACAATAGGAAATTGGGAAAAGTAAGTAGTATAACTCGTAACCGGATGTGGTCAAAAATGGAAAATAATAGAAAATATTTCAGGTGTGGAAGGAAGACGGGTTATGGACGACGGAATTCCGTTGACAAACAATGATATATTTTTGCAAGATAAATAAAATACTATTAAATATTTCGATTTTCTTTTCAGCATAACAGTTAAGATGATACGGCAGTTAAAATCAGTAATTAGTTACAAAGGTGACAAATGGCTACTAAAAGTAATTAAAACTTCGTTAAGGCTACAATAAGTTGCATTTGTGGAAACCCAAGGGGTACAATCGCTGATTGTAGTTAACTTTCAGTGAGTTGAACCTGAACATTAAAACAAAAATTTATTTATTTGCATAATATATTCAAGTGCCAAAAAACAATTCAGTTATGTTATTGTTGTCATTGGTGAAAGAACTTCGACTATTTAAATTAATTTTTATTTTTCATCCTCGAGCAAATGGTGCCATAGAGTTTGTATTTAAGTATCTTACTCCACTTTGATCATACGGACACATTTCTCCCATAATAGTTTTCTTATTAGAAGCACACCTATTTTTACCAAAATCGGAGCAACTGCCACATTCTACGCCCAAAAACTTATCAGAATTAATACTTTCAATGTAATATGCTATTGCACGAACGTGGTCGCAAAATGCTAAAAATAATTATTTAATACATTTCTTTAACAATATAAATCTTTTACCGTTAGGTAAAGGTAAACCACCAGTTGGAATACCTGGATCGAGTGGGCATCCAAATTGGTAAGATCCACACGTGAATAAATTATAGCCTACATGAAAATCTATAGTACCGTAATTTGCAGCATATCCATCCCCGTTATTATTTGTATGTATGGCTTGGACAAACATTGCATCCGAAGCATCTAATCGTTGTTCAATTGGTTTACCGGAAAATTCTTGATTGGCCGCATCTAGTCCATTGATACGATTTACCTTCGAATTTATTAATTCAAATACTCGTTGTCCAGCGGCTCCAGCAACATGAGCCCCAAATGAAAATCCATTCATTTGCACTTTTCCTACATCAACTCCTACTTTTGTTAAATTATATATTAAATCACCTACAAAACGTCCCACTGGAGGTATTGCACAAGCTACTTTGCTAAAATCTAAATCTCCTGAATAGGTTGACCAGTCCACTACAATAATATTGGCAGAAGTCTTGTTTAAATAAGTATCTTTCATAAGTGGAATCCATGGTTTAGTATCGTCTTGAAGCCATCCGTGAATAATTAATATCGTGCGATCGCTGGTGATTACGAGATTGTATGTAGTTTCATCTAAAGCGACGCCATTAGCCTGATTTTGACGGGTAAACAAGGTGAATTTTAAATTTTCTAATATCACATTTACACTTGTACATGTAGTCTGTGCATTTGCAATTGAAACTAAAATAAAAAGAGTAGTAAATTGTAGATTGTTAATAATATAAATAATATAATATTGAGCTTCCAACAGAATGAAATATTTCCAGAGGTTCCACATGATATTACGTTTTTTGTAACAGAAATTAAACATATAGTATACCAGAGTCCATACTTAGGCAATATTATCGGCATTTACTTCATCAAAAATTCATCCATTTATTGCAAAATATTATATGGCTTACCTACAAAGCAGATAAAACACACCAAAGAGTACATTTTAAAGCACAACTGGTAACTAGCAATACAAATGAAAAAATTACCCTTATTATATAGAAGTCATATCGCCGAAATTGATAACAATATATAAATATTAATAACTTATAGGTAATATTTTTACCAAAATAATATTATTTGCACTAACTTATTAACGATAGCAAAAATTTTTAGATAATATGTAAGGTACTAGATAACAAACCTATGCCTATATTATAGTTGGCATTTATAAATTTAAATTGTACTTTAAAAATGTATACACTACATAAATAAGTTCAAATACCTATAACATTTAAAAATTAAGAAAATAGTTAAGTAAGGCACAATATACATTGAAAAGAATCCATGGTAAAAATTTCCTAAAAAATTGTCGTAATTAATTTGTAATAGTTTATTTATACAACTTGTCGAATTTTCCTAAAAACACTGTAGCAAAACTAAAAATTTGTAGCAGTTTGATTGTAGCATTTATTTCTACAAAAGTGCTACTTGCGATTTTTTTAGTGCTTATACATATTATACATAATGTTGTGTAATTTATTGCACATTTTATTGCAATGTAGGTTTTTGTATTTATAAAAGAAAAATATTTTGTTAAAATTTAAAGATTGAAACCGACTTGAAAAGAGATAAGAGGGGGTTAGTTTTCAACGAAGCGAACGGACGAACGTCCGGTTTTCAGCGTCCCATGAATTTTAATTGCTATTTGTGGTAGAAATGATATATTGATATTGATTTCTGTTTATTTAATTTCCGTAAATAAGTTGAATTCTTTGAGTGAGTTTGATTTTTTGGTTTGCTGCTAAAGCTGTATCTTTTGAATTTGGTTTGTGAAGATTGAAACTGGAATGGACGCAATTTGGACATTTTTGGTTTTGGAGAGAGTAGATATTTTGGAAGATTGTTTATTTTGATATTTGGATTCAAAACGGTTAAAATTACAAAAATTTAAATTTTCTAATAAGTTATTTTGTTTAACATTTAAAAGGGGACGCATTTGATACGATAAGTTACCATCTGCGAGTCGAGCCGCATAAAAATGAAATTTTGTATTAAAATTAAAAATTAAAAATTTAGCCGGACATTATAAGATTTGCATTTTTTTCACAAAAAAAAGCTGTCATCGTGGAAAGATAAGCAGCGGGGAAAATTCATTTCAATATATATTGTCATGGATTTTTCCTACTCTAGGTTGTTTTATTTAATTTAATATTTGTTAATTTGTAAATGCTCTGTGTGTGTTAAAAATTTGGAAATGTCTGTTTAAATAATTTAAGTTGGCGGCATAATGATTTTGGTATCCTGCGCGCAAGAAAATGTAAAACAAGGCTCTTTCATCGGCCCTGTTTGTAAAGAGTAGACTTGTTAGGTCTGCAAAAAGTTTGTAAATTCTTGAAATTATTTTATTGAAATTAAAAATGAAATTGTGAAATAAAAACAATTGGATAATTTATAAAATAAAGATTAGTTTATGGAACAAAAAATAAATAAATTGGATGCTGGAAAAATTAAAGTGGTAAGAAAATATAAATTTATTGTTAGGAAATTCTTTAATGGAATGAACGTGCAAAAGAGTTTTCATGCTTGTAAATAAGAATGGGTATTCATTAGGTAAAATAATTTTCTAAAGTTTTATAAAATTTATGTTTTACACCCTTGGAATTAATATAATTAATTCTATAATATGCCCATAATTTATGGGGCATTCCACGCCAAATCGGCCAAGTTTTTAGGTGACTTCTTTTGATTTTTCTCAAAATTTTATATGTTTTTGAGACCGATTAAAAATTTAAATTTAATTCAAAAAGAGTTATTTTTCGAGATGTTCGATTTTTTTGAAAAAATTCTCAATATAAATATAAAAAGTTTTAAATCTAGCCTGATCGTGGGTAATATACATTAATGCCCGGTTTCACAAAAGAGGTTTAAAATTCAATCTAGGATTATAATATTCAAACAATATAACAACAATGCATTTTAATTGTTGTAACTATGGTTATAATTTTAATCGCAGTTTAAATTTTAAGATACCTTTATGAAACCCACCATTAGACAACCAATCTACCATCTGTAATACGTAGGCTACGCAATTATACGCTTTTAATATTTTTATACCACCAATCCAAATTATTTTTTTTTTTCATATCCAATTTAATAAAAACACATCAAAAACTTTTATAAAGTCACTTTTTAATATAAATCTCAATAATTTCAACAATTTTCAAAACTTTTACAGACGTACAAGTCCACTTACCTCGAGCTGGACCAGTGAAAATGCATCGTTCTACATTTTGTTGTAGTGCGCAAGTTTGCTCTTCCCAAAATTACAAATTTCATTTTCAAATTTTGAGTTTTACAAAAATTAAATTTTCAATTAAAAAAAAACAGAACAATTATTATACGGGTAAACATTGCTTTTTATCAGCTACTCCAATTATATAATTATTATTATTATCTTAATCTTAACTAATATTTGACGGAGACGTTTCACATCTTCCCTGGGACAATATATGACATTTCATATTTTCCTTGAGAAATATTAGTGTTATGACATATGGTAACTAAGGCGATATTGTCGCGTACAGGGGGTAGTTTACCCTTAACCACACTTGGGAGTAGCTCAGTTGGTGGTGTTGCTCATAATAAAACCAATAAATTTTATAAAATAAACTATATTACAATAAAATAAAATATACAAACTTAAACTAGCACTTACCCTAAAACTTAGGGATGGAAAGATTGACCATCTTGGGAGCTAAAGGCTGTTCCGTGGTGTTCCTAAGTGGTTCACTCGCGAGACTCCTTAATTATTTTTTCAATTATTTTGATCAATCTTTCCACACCCCTACTCTTATCTTGATCGACCCCTTTGATCGACATTTTCCGATATCGATCGTTTGGGGGCATCACCTTCTTATCAAATTGACACTACTTGTGTCGGTAGCGGATATGTCACTGGTCACTGCCCTTATAGAATGTACCAAATATGGAAATTCTATACTTCCTTACAATCGTTATTACAATAAATTTAACCTGAGCTTTTACATACTTGATTTATATTTATAAAATATTTTTATAAAAATGTAAGATTTATTTTTTGAGTGTGACAATATTGCTCAATATTCTTTCAATCAGAAAAAATTATTACCGTTCATTGGTAATTGGTCATTCAACCACTGCATTTGCGAACAAAGATAACGATAACGATTTTCTACAACAACTGCGCAAACTTCGAGAAGGAGCTTTTCCTTCTTCAAGCTTGGGCACTAACGGTACTGAAATCGTACTTAATGAGACTCTAGGTCGGAAAATCCACACTCTGCAACATCTTATAAACAGACAAACATTCTCCTTTGTTGCTATTTTAAAATTCGGTTTTTTTTATTTTGAATTTTTTTTTAATTATAAATTTCTATTATTTAATTTTTCATTACATGAAAAATGGATTATTTCTTCTAAATAATTTCCATTACTTGAAAAATAAATTATTTTTTCTTCCTAAGTTATTTAGGTTTTATTGTTCTCAAACTAACTGATCTCATGTAGAAATTCAAATCAGGGGACAAAAAATTGTGTCAATAAATTAAATAATGTAATCTACAATTTGCGTGCTCTTTTTATTATTAAGAAAAATGGAAAATATTTCATTTTCAAGTAATGAAAATTATTAAGAAAAAATAATTCATTTTTGAATGAAAAATTCGATAATAGAAATTTCTGATCAAAAAATAATAAAAAATAAAAAATATGGATTTTGAATTTCAAAAAAATTTAATAATTTAAAATAATAATTTTTTTGCAGATCTCTGATCTTAACAAATAATATGAAAACTTTTTGCAAGTTTATTGACCCTAGAATGATACTCAATACATAGGCAATTTCTTTATTGCGAATAAATGCATAGTTCCTGTAGGTCACGCGGACGAAGTCGAAGGCAAAAGCTAGTTTACATAATAAAAATTCTTGAAAAGAGTACTTTTCAAAACAATGTTATTGAAGCTTGCGTATATGAGACTAAACACTTTGTCTCCGCAATTATCAATTTATATCTTTTATTTGCGAAGTGTTTCATGTCTAAGAATTTTGATATCAATTTTGGTAAAAAAATATTATATAATAAATCTCCGGACTTATACCATCCAGAATCCAGCGTGATGCTGATGAACTCTTTCCAGCCAATGAGATAGTTGCGAGACAGACATTACGAACCCCAGAACCATGGTCGTTTTTCACACATGAACTCAAGTTGGCGGTAGAAAGTATTCCAGCTGATAAAGCTGCAGATCCTGACGGTGTGCCTGGTTCGGATATTTTTAAATGTTTTTAACAAATGCATTGAAAATAGGGATAAGGAAAAGTAACCTTTGGAAGAGCCATCTTCTTATAGGCCAATTTGCCTACTCGACCATATTGGTAAATTATTGAAGAAATTAATCCTCATAAGGCTGAACGAGGAAATTGAGAGCGCTAGTGGACTGTCGCCAAGTCAATTTTGATTTAGAAAGAGCAAATCACCGACAGACGCCCTTCTATATATAAAAACGGCCGTACAGGTAGCACTTTTGTGCAATAGTTACTCTTGAAGTCGCAAACGTTTTCATTATCGCAGGCGACAAGTGGGGTTCCTCAAGTATCGGTGTTAAGGCCGGCATTGTGGAATCTCATGTATGACGATGTGCTCAAAGTACCCCTTCCCATTGGCGTAAAATCGGTAGGTTTTCAAGACGACTTAACAATTATTGTACAGGACAAAGAAGCTGAAAGAGTATCTGGAAGGAGGAAGGTGGTCCACATCATCATAGAGCTAAACGGATCACCAATTAATTTAAAAGAGTCTTTTAAATTTTGAAGACACAAAGAAAATTGGCTTTAAGAGTGTGAAGCGATTATCGAACGGTGTCTTTGGAAGAAGTCAGCCTGTGGACAAAGAGGTTAATTCCAAACATTCATCGGTGGGTCTCCAGACAGCATGGCGAGGTCAACTTTCACCTGACGCAGGTTCTTAGCAGCCATGGCTGTTTTCATTTCTATGTACTCAGGTTTGGCCTTAGAACAGAGAAGAGACTGCTGAACATACGCTTTTTCATTGCATACGAAGCGCACAGAAAAGAGTAATGGCTGAGAATAATGAATGAAAATAGAATTAAACCCTGAAACAATGATGGCTCTCATGCTTGAGAACAGCGAAAACTGAAGAGTGATAGATACTTTAATCCACTCAATCATGTTCAGGAAGGAAGACGATCAATGCAGTGATGAGGCAGCATCCATTACAAATTTGTCAATTGATCACTGAAGATTCTTATGCCATGCCATGCCATAAATTCCACCCTAGCTTGGAAAGTAATAATGAGGCTATACGCAAGTAGGTGGGAGGTTTTAGTCAATGCGAGTCTGACACTGCCTTGACAATCTCGCATGAGATTTCTCTCTCTCTTCAGAAAGCAAAAAGAAAAGAGTTTTATTTGTCCAGCTTTTATACTTTAGATTACTATTATACTACTAGAGTTTATAGTGGATACGATATGCACTTTGTCCATGTTTGCTTTGCGCAATAGGTACTTAAAGTCTAATTCAAAAACAATATCCCAATAAAACTCACAGTATTTCAATAAGAAGACATACACTTTAAAATATATAATCAAGCCAAAACAGTATAACGCAAGATGTACATGAGTAAGTATGGAAATTCGTATCTTAAAATATCGTAACAAATGATCGCTTTTTAATTTTTTTATTTTATTTTTCAACATGTATAAAATATTTAAATTGGTTAGATTTCATAGAAGACGAAATCAAAGTTGATGTCGGAGCACATACAGCCTTGGTCAGAATTGTGGGGCACCCTTTGAAATTTCAGTATTTTGAATTACATTACAGCCTTGATTAAATCATTGAAATTTTTGGAAACCCTTATGAGCTGAAATATATGATAAATTTTACCTCGAACTATCCAGGAAAGAGGTCTTCCGTATATTGTCAACACTTCACAGCTCCGCAACATCATCAAATGTCGGATTCACCGAAATCAGTAAATCAAGATTCGCAATAAAGGCTGGAGTCTTCAAGTAAACCGCGAAACAGTTCGAAAAATAGTCAAAGAAAATCTTAACAACTATCCGTACATACTCGAAAAAGTCCATCTTCTTACGGACAAAATGAAGCTGAACCACTACAACGATGCAACTGATAGTCAGGTAAGTGAATTCCCAGTTAACTCTGACTATGGCCCTCTAATTGGATCAACAGCAAAGTTGATCTAGGGTTTACTTTTATTTGAGTTTTATTCAACAAGCCCTTAGAAAGCGACAATAGTTGGGGTCATCTAAGCAATTCTCTTGGTTTTTGACTTCAGAATTCTGATATAACATAATCAACCACATTATACACAAGTTAAACATTATATTTATACAAAATTTTATTTAGAAACAACTTAGAAATAAATTTCAACTAAATTTGAGTGGTATTTAGTATGTATACGTAAAATGTAAAATTGAACAAAATATAAACAAAGCCTTTTTACATTTTTCAACTGTATTTAATATAATTTCTTGTTGAATATTATTTTTTTCTAGTAATATGCGACTCTAGATCCAAAATAACATTTTCTTCTTTTTCAAATATCGTTAGTCCTACCCTGTCTAAAGTGTTAAATTAATGTCATTTTATTTTTTTTTAAATAATTTTCTACGTAGGTTATTATATTCTTCAATTAACAGTTAAAATTTTATTTTTTAATCCTTTTTTTATATTTTTTTTAATATTGAAAATGTATTATTTAGAATAAATTTAATTTTTCATCCCTGAGCAAATGGTACCATTGAGTTTGTATTTAAGTATCTTACTCCACTTTGATCATACGGACACATTTCTCCCATAATAGTTTTCTTATTAGAAGCACACCTATTTATACCAAAATCGGAGCAACTGCCACATTCTACGCCCAAAAACTTATCGGAGTTAATACTTTCAATGTAATATGCTATTGAACGAACGTGGTCGCAAAATGCTGAAAATAATATTATTTAATAAATTTTTTTTACAATATAAATCTTTTACCATTTGGTAGAGGTGAGCCACCAGTTGGAATACCTGGATTGGCTGGGCATCCAACTTGGTAAGATCCACACGTGAATAAATTATAGCTTACATGAAAATCAATAGTACCATAATTTGCAGCATATCCACATACATTATTATTTGTATGAATGGCTTGAACAAATATTGCATCGGAGGCATCTAATCGTTGTTCAATTGGTTTATCGGAAAATTCTTGATTGGCCGCATCCAGTCCAATAATACGTTTTACTTTTGAATTTGCTAATTCAAACACTCGTTGACCAGCGGCTCCAGCAACGTGAGCACCAAATGAAAATCCATTCATTTGCACTTTTCCTAAATCGACCCCTACTTTTGTTAAATTATATATTAATTCACCTACAAAACGTCCCACTGGAGGTATTGCACAAGCTACTTTGCTAAAATCTAAATCTCCAGAATAGGTTGACCAGTCCACTATAATAATATTGGCGGAAGTCTTGTTTAAATAAGTATCTTTCATAAATGGAATCCATGGTTTAGCGACGCCTTGAAGCCATCCGTGAATAATTAATATCGTTGGTGTTTACGATATTGTATGTAGTTTCATCTAAAGCGACGCCATTAGCCTGATTTTGACGGGTAAACAAGGTGAATTTTAAATTTTCTAATATCACATTTACACTTGTACATGTAGTCTGTGCATTTGCAATTGAAGCTAAAATTTATAAGGAGTATAGTAAATTGTAGGTTGATAATAATATTAATAATAATTGAGCTTTCATCAGAATAAAATATTTCTAGATGCTCCATGATATTACGTTTTTTGTAATGCTTTGATATAGTATACCTGAGTCCATATTTTTGCGATATTATCAGCATTTATTTCATAAACATTTATTGCAAAATTTATTACGGCTTACCTGCAAAGCAGATGAAAAACACCCAAGAATACATTTTTAAGAAAAATATAATTTTAGAATTAGCCATAATATATAGAAGTCATATCTACGAAATTAATAATAATATATAAATATTAACAATTTGAAAGTTTCAAAGTTAATATTATCTACTGTATTATAATAATCGTATTATTGATACTTATTGTTGTCAAAACTGTTGTGAAAAATGTTAATTTTAGATTTGTGGATAACATAAACCCGCCTAATTATTTACAATTTTAAATTTTGGTTTAAAAATTATATATATTTACCACGTAAATGGGTCCAAGGACCTTTAATTATTTAAAAATTGATAAAATATGGCTTTGTTTTAATTTGTATTACCTTATGCAAATTTGTATTTTAAATTTTTAGCAATTTTATTATATTTACGATAGTCTAGTAAACATATTGTAAAAATATTAAAAATCACTACAACTTTGTAGAAACTCATTTCACAGAATCTTTTTACAAAATTTTATAGAATACTAGCTGGCTTCAATTTGACTGGCAATTGAACTTTTCCATTACTGCAATTTAATTGATATGCGATTCAATTAATAAAAATTAAAAATTAATAAAAAAAATTAAAAAATAACCCATTGTTTTAACCTATTCGTGTATAAGTCGACCCCGACGCGACCAATCTGGACCAAAAAATAGATATGCAATCTGCATAATATATCTAACCTATGGTGCAAATATGGCTTCGATACCTCTTGCGGTTTCCGAGTTTACCTAGGCCTAACAAACGCACAAAAGATTTATATATATACACATATAGATTAGTAATAAATTATTCTGATTCGTATAGGCTAACAAGACATTTTATTAAAAATCCAAGTTTTTTAACCACTCAACAGATTCCGAAGTTAGATTATACCTTACATATCCACAATACCACCATTGAATTTTCTTGTTGGTCATTGTTTCAAGATATGATACATTTCCTGAATAGCCTCTCGACAGTCACAAGATGGATCAAAGATCAATAAAATGAATAATCGGAGTCGATTTCTCATCGCACAGATCATCAATATGTCGTACATATTTGCTATTAGACCATATTGGAGCACAATATTCAGCTGCTGAATATACTAATGCCAAAGAAGAAATCCGAAGATGAAAAGTAGATACTTCTATTTTGTCAGGATTCAAATGGAGTTTCCAATCAGAATAAGGAGTGTAACGTTAAAAAATCCAAATTTTCCTAACCAATTTTCACATGCAAAAAGAAAAATTTTTAATAAAATATATTGTCATGTTTCAATTTAACACAGACCTCTTAATTTTGATTTAACTTTTAAAAACTAAATAAAAGTTAAAACCTTTATAATTAAATTTTTGCTGTAAGAACTTAAGATTACTTTTGATTAATTTTTATGATGATAATTAATTCGGTTTCACATATTTTTGATTTTTATTAAGAAATGAGGCACATTTGATATTTTGTTTCTCAATTTTTCAGCATTTTAACAATAAATAAAAGATGTTTTTGGTCCACGATCTTTAAATGAAAAGACAAACGCCAAATAATCAAAGAAACCGATTGGCATTCAAAAGTTTGTTAATTATTTTAATCTAATATTTTTAAACAATAAATAAAAATATAAGTGAGAAGTGTCAACGCAAGTGAATACGTGAAATAATTTAAATAGTGCGCCGAATCTACAAATCCCACCACTTCAAGCCCAAACGTTGAAAATTTGCTAAATAACAAAACTCAGAGTAAGAGTGTTTTTTTTTTAAATTGATAATAAGAAGAAGAAGAAAAATTTTATTCACCACAGCAGGTGAAACATAAAAAGAAGAAAATTAAGAAACCAAGAAACAAAGAAACAACAAACAATAAATTTTAAGAAGACTTCAAAAATAAATAGGGTGAGAACAATTTTAAACACAAAAACAATTAATTTTACGACCAGTGATACTACGATAAAATTGATTATTTGATATTTGTATATTTTTTGCCACAAAATTTGGAACTTTATCTAGAAGTTGAAACAATTACAAGATAAATAAGATAAAATTTCAGGTTTCGGTGCATTTGTTTTTATTTGGTGAGCCGATGTTATGCGGTTTAAGATCAAAAACATCACAATTTACAATAATAATTTATAAACTACAACTTGATCAAATTGTGCCTTTTTGTGTAATATTTTGAAATTTCGTTTATGACTGATTAAATTATATTGATTTTAATAACTTGCTTAATTTTTATCATAAAAATAATTATAAGAATCGCAAGCTTTAATAATAGTGATGGGTGTTCCAAAGGTAACTATTTAAGTTTTCTTTTTGTATTACGATACTTTTACGCTTTGAACATCGCAATATATAGTTAGTATAAAATAGAAGGCTTCTAAAATCATAGGTAGCATTTTTCAGTTTTTTTTCAGAAAAAGTGTGTTACAAAACTTTGCAAAAGCGAAATGAAAATCCGACAATTTCTATTAAAAAGATCGCTAGGGAACTCGGAATCACAGTAAATCTTATAAATTCGACATTAATAAGTTATGTTAATTACACTATCCAAAGAAAATATGGAACTGGAGGAAAAAAAGGTGCCATAGACAAAAAATTAGATAACAGGCCGGAATGTTGCTAAAATAGTTGGAATAAATGAAGGTATGATCAAGCGAGCAAAATAAATAAATAATTTGAAAACCTATAAATAAAACATAAACCTAAAAGAACTGAAAATCAATTTTTAACAATAAAAACTCGGATGACAAATTTATTTAAAAAAATTATATTTTTAATTTATATCGTCTTGGATGACGAAACTTACGTAAAAATGGACTTCGCGACATTCCACAAAAAACCCTGAAGATAATCTTCCTGATGCCAGAAAATAAATTAGTGTTGAAAAATTTGGGCCCAAAATCTGTTAGTTTGGCAGGTTGAAAGCGAAGAGAAATTTTAGTTACATCTGGTTCTATAAATGGAAGAATTTATCCCAAAAAAATGTATTGAATTGTTTTTGAAAACCATTCATTAATTCACATCATGGTCCAACATTATTTTGGCCTGACTTATCCTCAGCTCATTATTCTTTGGATGTCCTCAATGCGGAAAATATTGAATTTGTACCTAAAGAGGTTTGAACTTAATCAATTTAGGTGACCCGCAATTATAACTAGGGCCGCAGGAAGCGGATTAAACAATCTGGTCCCCATCGCTTCAGGAGACCTTTTCATTATATTAAGAGAGGTCAGAGTTGGACAAAAATTGAACTTATGACGAGTGTCATGGTCATGAACCTCAACGTGACGCCTAAATCTATCCCTGTTCCACAAAGAGTGGTCTACATGAGTTACGACTACGGGCGCCTACAATACATCTAATAATTCTCTTCTGTGCAATGAAAACATCCTTAGCCATTGTTGAAGAACTCCAAAAACGGATACCGCAGGATAATTCCATCCACGAGGTGTCAAGTGGCAAGTGCTCAGCTGACAGCTGCTCTGACAGCAAGTTTGGGTTACATTTTGTTCATTAAAAGAAAGAATTTCTTTGATAATAATCGGAGCAGGGTGTTGAATCCTGCCCGCACGACACGCTATAACGTATCGATAATCCGAAATCGTGCAATCTATTACTTTAAAATCAGAACAAAAATCCAAATTACAAAATACATTATCAAGTATGGATTCATTACGAGTGGGAACATTAATAATGTCATATTATAAGACAAAAAAGACTTTTCAGTCGAAAAACATTCATGTCGCAATTACCATTTTGAAATGGAACATCACCCCATATTCATCATCATCATTCAAAGGAATCCGACAGTGTCTCAAAAAATTTATTGAAATCACCAGACGGAGACCTGTAGCTGAGAACAACACAAACCGTCACATCTCCACCATAGCAAACCGCACCACAAAGCTCAACGTCAAGCTCACAACAAAATTCGCGTAGGTCTAGGTCAACAACCGTCAAACCCGATCTAGCCCATATAGAAACACCGCCATGAGCCCTAACGGATCTATAATACGAAGAAATCACGGTGTAGTTCACAAAACAATCAAAAGAACTCATGGAGTCAACTGTAGCCCACGTTTCGGCTAAGCAGATAACAGCAGATCCAACATCATGGAAATCAATAGTAATCTGATTAATTTTCCCAACCGTTAAACCCTGGACATTAAACAGTAAGAAATTCAGATCCAATACTCCACGATTGTCCCTATGTTCTATTTTTGCTTCACAGCTCTCGGGTCCAGGTGAAAATCCCGCTGAATACTCGGCTTCACATGAAAATACGTTTTACCAGAGCGCCACTAGGCCAAACGATCGGATCCATGACTCTCTCCAAATTCTGCAGGTTAACTTCTTAAATCTTACAGCTTAAATCTATAAAAACCTCGGAGGCTTTCTGTTTATCTTGAAACTCTGCCTCAATGAAAGTTGTAAAAGCCATTGATCACAGCAATTTCGTTTTTTAGACGAAATCCAGCTTATTCGGTATATACGACGTCGCATCGTCAAGTATATTTAAAACTCTATTGTATATGATATGTTCCACCATTTTATAACCAATACACAGCAGAGAGATAGGTCTATAACTATCAGCTCGGTTTTTAGGTTTTCCAGGTTTCAGTATAACTTCAATTTCAGATTTTCTCCATAAAGAAGGAACAGAACCCGACCCATAACAGTTGGAGAAAAATTTTGATAACCATAACCTTGAATTTTTCAATAAATGTGTAAAGAATTCTGGAAACATTCCATCAATCCCACATGCGTGTCCTAATTTTAATTGAGAAATCACTGATTCTACTTTCTTAAAGTCTCTCAATCAAGCAAGAACTGCCCGCTGAATTGAATTGGTTGAAAATATGGATTTCTCTAGATCAATCAGAATCCTGCGTCATCTATTCATCCTAATAAAGTTGCTTCAAATCTTCTTTTAAATTCTAAAATGCCAGTTTTTAGTGATCTACAAAGTAAAGTGAGAAATCTACTTAAAAGAAAACAACGTAAGAAAAGTAACTCTCCTCATGGGTATCCAGTGACGTCGGATAGTTTTCATGATATAAATCCCACAAGCGAATACATTCATTGTTCCAGGTTGGAATATAGGACTTTCTAAAACCTCTGGGAATACATTTTTTGGCTACAGCTATAGTTGTACCAACAAATCTATCAAAATTGGCAACATTTATCAACATATCTACTATTTTAGTAGATTACACATTACCAGACGTAATATTTGTACATATCACTGTTTTAATAATAAATTGTAGTACTTCGTGCTACAATTGTACTAACATTTGCTATACAGTTTTTTTATGATACAAGTACTATGACCAACGATCATACGTGTAGATATTAGGAATGCAAACAAAGCCCATTTTTCCTTCGTCCGTGTGTCCGTCGTAACGAGATCTCGGCTTCTAGGGCACTTAGAGTCCTCAAGTTTTCTCTTGATGATAGCTCTAGTGCTCTACAGGTATCGTGAATTAAAAAATTAACAATTTTGAAATTCAATAAGTCGCTATTCTTTCCGTTTTACTTACAATTAATTAGCTGAGATTTTAAATAGCCCCACAAAAAATAATCACAGGGTAAAAGACTGGTAATAATAGTGTTCACATATCAGGATGAATAAAAGATATGCCGTTTTTTTTCAATAGAATTTAAGGTGTTTATAGAAGCGTGCGCTAGTGTGGAGTCTAATCACCAGTAGGATATAACCTCTTTGCATGGTTCAAAAGTTGCTTCAAACAATTCGTCCAGGAGTTAGCGTTAAAAAAGTGCTAGAGTTTTCGTAAGGCTCATATTTTCAGATTAAGTTACACTCTAGTAATAGAGAGCCACTGTAGAGTCAGCAGGTCAGCGATCGGGACACCTGGCTTTGGGACACTTTGGGCTTTGGGAAAGGTGTAAAATTTAATTAGCATCTTTGAACTGTTTTTTGAAAGCTGAAAATTTTTTGAAAATTTAGAAAAAACAAACAGTCGCGCTCATTTTTAATAGAACCCCGCCAGTCAGCAGTCAATGGAAGTGTGGATACCTCACTTCAACTTTATATTTATGTATTTCCTTATTAACAGTCGCTGCCAATTTTTATTATTGTTGTTTTATAATATAAGAAAAAGGTTTTTGATCAACCTCGTATCGTAAATCAACCTCGTATCCGAGTTAACTTACTGAATTCCCAGTATTAATTCTGGCTTTGGTCACTCTGATTGAATCAACAGTGGGTTGATCATAGGTTAACTTTCAATTGAGATTTATTCAACTAGCCCTTAGAGAGCGATATTCCTAAGGATCATTTAAGAAATGCTCGTAGTTTTTGAATTCAGACATTCGAAGTTTAACGATACTATACACAAGTTAAACATTAGATTTAAACAAACATTTATTTATTTATAATCAATTCATTAATGTTATTGATATGTCTGGTTAAAGAACTTGAACTATTTAGAAAATATTAATTCATCCTTTAGCAAATGGTGCCATAAAGTTTGTATTTAAATACCTTACTCCACTTTGATCGTATGGACACATTTCTCCCATGATAGTTTTTTTATTAGAAGCGCACCTACTCATACTAAAATCGGAGCAACTGTCACATTCTACTCCCAAAAACTTATCAGAATTAATACTTTCAATATAATACGCTACCGCACGAACGTGGTCGCATAATACTAAAAACAAATTATTTGAAAGGTACATTTTTTTACAATAAATATCTTTTACCATTGGGTAAAAGTGAGCTACTACCAGGTGGAATACCTGGATAGAGTGGACAGCCAACTTGGTAAGATCCACATTGGAATAAATTATAATTTACATGAAAATCTATAGTACCATAATTTTGTACCGTGACACTCCCGGTAAGCTACCTGTGCAGGTAGCGGCTAGCTTATCAGTACGGAGAGAGGCCAAAGCGTAAACGATACGGTTAGAAAAAATACTGCCCGGCGCCAGAAATTACCTTAAACTCGAAAATAGACCAACAAAAAAAATATTAAAGAAAAAAATTTGGTTTAATGTAATTTCGTGAAAAAAAAAAAAAGTTACAAAAAAGAAAGGGATGCTGAAGGCATCTCCTTAACAATACCAAAAATTAAAAAAACAAAAAAACAAAGTCAAGCTCGTTGAAGACGAAACTTGATTCCGTTGTCACTGAAGGTGACAACGCTAAAAACACAAGTTATCACACTCTTGGATGACACCGGTACGGCAAATTGCCGCTCAAAAAAACACAAAAAAAAAACAAACAAGCTACTGAAAATCTCCTGCGGGAAAAAATTGTAATACAAACTGTAATCACTCACCCAAAATTCCACCAGGTATATTATGGCAACTGCAGTCCGAATTACCCAAGACTTCCAGAAAGCTTTCCTTCGTTCCCAGCTTATCGTCTGCTCCAAAAATTGGTTTATTTATGACTCTAAAATCACAATCTGCATCACAAATCCCCCCACAATCGATACTCAGCAACCCCGTTTATCTACCTAAACCAGTAGTCTAATTTTTTATAAACCTGAATGGCGTCACCCAAAATTGTGCGTAACTGTACAATCACCAATTAATATTTTAAAATATTCGATCAACACGTTGACGGCTGCCTGGGGTACGGCGTTGAGGAAAATACAAAATTGATTTCCAAATCTTAAAATTCTTCGAACGTTGATAAATATTTTTGTTAAGGAATGCTATCATACGGCTTGTCACGGTTCTGTTGTACAACCGGTGGTTACAAAAAAAAATGCGTAGTCCAAAAGGAAAAAGAACAAAAAAACCTCCACCACGTTTTCTACGATTGCAGGTGTAGTTTATCAAAAAATTTCAACGCAAGCTAAAAATTAATTTCAAATGGAAGTGTATCCAAAAATTTACTTCAAAGATTTTTTACCTGCACAAAACACAATCAAAAGTTTTTAAATCGGTAAAAAACCCAACAAATGACTCGCTTATGTTTAAAAATTTTCAAATTATTCTACGATGTTCAAAATTTTTCGTCTTTTCCATACACTATCACCTATGATAAAAGCCGCATGCTTACAAACTTATCAATTTTTGAAAATTTGTCTTACAGGGCGATGGAAAATAAATTGTAGCATTAAAAATTCTAAAAATTCCTTTGGCGAGAAAAAATGACATTCGCCATGCTACACTCTCCCCCTCCGAACATATGGACTGCGGTCAGAAAAAAAACGAGTTGATTGACTAAAAAAACAGAAAAAACTACAAAATAACTAATTGTGAAGCAAAATTAGCCGCATATTCAAAAAACAATTAAAACTGAAAAGACTGGATTACTTCACGCATAGGGCCGAAGCCACTAACAACTATACCTCGTTCACCCATTGTGAGCTCAGCAGAAATCTGTTTGGACTTGATTCTATAGTTACTTCCGATTTTGCAAAAAAAAAATATTTTTGTGCATCTAAAACGAAGTATATAAAATTAAAGTTTTGATTCCTAACTGTTTCTGGAACAGTAAAATCCCTAAATGGAGAATCAAAAAAAAACTAGGAAAACTCCAGTTCCTCAAATCTGTAAGGTTTCCGGCGTAAATACTTTAGGCCTATAATTAAATTTTGAAACGAAATTATTTCAAAAAAAAACACTGAATTCGTCACACTACGTACTAAATATATACAAAACTTACTATACTAACTATATACAACTTGACAAATTCAGCTACAAAAAAAAAAAAAAGCAGTTTGATTAACATACTATCAACTGTCATAAAAAAAATTTAAAATTGAGCTGGTACTCAATTAAATCCAAAAGTTGAATCAAGTCATTTATCAAAAAAATTATTTGATATAAAGGCAAAATTAAAACTTTACTCACATCATTCACACCACATTCATTCCTCACTATCTTCAGGGTGCTCTTTTAAATCTTTAATATGGAAGATTCCTAAATCTTTCCCTAGTTCATTCTTTAACCGGTATGTCAAAGGACCCGTAACCTTACTGACAGTACATTTCACATATTTTGGTGCCAGTTTTTTAGAAAAATGATCAGGAGCGCTAGAGAGAACAAAATTTCGTTTCCAGACGGTATCCCCTTTTTTGAAGGTTAACTGGCGTTTCCTCAAGTTATAATGTGATCGATGTTGTTCATGCGCACGATGTAAATTACGTTCTACCCGTTTATGTAATTCAGATAAATGATGACTGTCGGTAATGACACGTTCACGATTAGCCAAGGTAATTTCCTCGGGTTTTAAAGCTCCCAACTTCCCATAATAGTCTCCACTACTTGGAACAGTTCTTCCTAAATTCAACAATGTCGGGGTATGACCCGTAGCTTCGTGAACAGCATTTCGAATAGCATGGGCAATCTGATAAACGTAAGTATCCCATGACCTGTGATCATCTTTTACGAATGACCGCAAACACGTACCTATCACTCGATTTACGCGTTCCACAGGGTTTACCTGAGGGTGATAATTTGCATTATACCACGTTTTCTGAACTTTATATTGTGACATCAGGTTTTTAAAAATGGAACTGGTGAACTGCGTACCATTGTCACACATAACTATTTGAGGAACCCCAAAAAGTAAAAAGGTTTCTTCGACGAATGCAGCTACCGAAGATGCCGTGGCCTTTTTCAATGGGCGCACCACAACAAATTTAGTAAACCAATCAGAGATAACAACCAAATAGCAATTACCCTTCTTAGTTCTGGGAAACGGCCCCATTAAATCTACCGATATTAATTGAAAAGGAAATTGTACTCGTTTCTCAGCTCCCATTAATCCAGGTCGAAGCAAATTCGAAGCTTTACTCGCCAAACAAATCTCGCACTTGCGAACATACCGTAATATATCTGTTCTCATACGAGGCCAATAATAGACTTCCGAAACTTTACACATAGTTTTTAAAATACCCAGGTGACCTGACAAGGGATTGTCATGGCAATCCTGTAAAATTTCTCGACGCCGAGATCTAGGAACAACAATTTTCCAATCAATCAAATTTGAAATGATGTTATGTTTATTTGGTACGTACTTAAAAATTACCCCGTCTTCTATTTTCCATGACGGATGATCGTCAGGATTAGAACTAATTTTATCTAACATTTTTCGATACCAAGGATCATGATCTTTTTCAGTAACTGTGATTGAATGTATTTGAAGTGGTGCTCTAGATAACGCATCAGGCACAACGTTAAACTTGCCTTTTCTATGTATAATGTCAAAATCATATTGTGACAAACGTACACTCCAACGCGCTAACCTTCCTGCAGGGCTGTCAAGCTTACTTAGCCAAAGCAAAGCCTGATTGTCAGTTACCACTGTAAATCGCGAACCCTCAACATAAGCTCTATATTTCTCTACGCCAAACAGTACTGCAGCGCATTCTTTTTCAATAGCGCTATAGTTCCGCTCTTGTTTAGTGAGAGATCTACTGGCGTAAGCTACCACGCGTTCATTCGTACCCTCGCCTTGAACTAAAATTGCCCCTAATCCTACATCAGACGCATCAGTTTGAATTATAAAAGGCTCATCATAATTCGGGCTGCAAAGCACAGGTGCCGTGACCAATAAATCTTTCAATGACTTGAACGAATGCTCGGCATCATCAGACCACACAATACGTTGCCCCTTAGTTTTACCCTTGATTAAGTTTAAAATCGGTGCAGCAATGGTGGAAAATCCCGGTATAAATCTACGGTACCAGCCAGCCATACCTAAAAATCGCTTAATCTCGGTAGTACTCTTTGGAGTTGGATAATCAACTATAGCCGAAACTTTACTAGGGTCGGTTCTAAGACCTTTTTCGTCAACGACGAAACCTAGATACTTCAAGGACGGACGACAAAATTCGCATTTGCTAATATTGACTGTTAAACCTGCATCTTTCAGACGTTTATAAACCTCTTTTAAGGTAGTTACATGTTCTTCGAAGCTCGGAGATACCACTATAATGTCGTCAATGTAGACAAACACATTCTCAAATTCTGGGCCAAAAAGTGCGTCCATTAGACGTTGTAATGTTTGGGGACTGTTATGGAGACCAAAAGGTAAAACGGTAAACTCAAACAACCCACGACCCGGAACGGTGAAAGCCGTTTTCTCGCAGGATTCCGCCGACAACGGGATTTGCCAAAAGGCTTTACGCAAATCTATGGATGTCAGATACCGTGCATCCCTTAGATGATCTAAGATCTGGCTGATATAGGGAATAGGGTACGAGTCACGCTTAGTCACCTCGTTAAGCCGACGCCCATCAAAGCAGAAACGAAGTTCGCCAGATTTCTTCTGGACCATAACAATAGGACTATTCCAAGCGCTTCTTGATGGTCTAATTACCCCTAGGCGCAGCATCTCATCTACTTCAGCGTTAACTTTCGATAACATAACCGGCGAGAGAGGATAATACCTTTGCTTTATCGGACGAGCGTCCCCCGTCTCAATAACATGTTCCACCAAATGTGTACGTCCTAACGTGTCGGGACCTATTTCTTTAAATAGTTTGACCACAGAAGTGAGTTTGTGTATCTGTTCGAGGTTTAAATCTACACGCGACTGAATAACCTTAACTGAATGAATCGAGCTAGAAATTGTAAAGCTATTATTCGCAAAGTTTGCCGTAAGTTTAAAAGTATTGCAGAAATCTGTACCCAATGTCAAAGCATTGTCAATCGTGTCAGAAATCATAACACGTAAATTTCTAGTGACATCGTCGACAGTAATAGGCAAAGTTACAAAACCTAGCACCGGTTGTAAAGTTCCGTCAGCTGTTTGCAGCATTGGGGGGTTGATAGGTTTTTGTATTGTAAGTTTAAGTTTCCTGATCAATGATAACCCTTGAGATCCTATTATAGTTTGGTTTGCTCCGGAATCTAAGAGTGCTAGCATGCGTTCGTTATGAATGCGAACAATTACGTATGGCCGATTATCTCCCGCAACAGGTGTAAAGATTGAGTTTGCTTCGTTAAGAGGACGACAAAACCCTTTTACCCTCTCTAACCAATGACCCCACATGATAGATTGTTCCGCCAATTGTTGAGGACTAGGGCTAAATCGACGGAGATTTAAGCCTGTCCTTAGTCGTTTTTTTGACATTTACTACAAGTAGTAAAAGTAGCATTAGGCGTTCCGCATACATAACAGAAGGTACGACGCTCTGCCGCACATGTGTGATAAGTATGTCCGGTGGCCGAACAATTATAACACTTAGTGTTTGCTCTTGCTCGATTTACAACTGTTCTCGACTTTAATTTAGTTGCCAAAGCTAATAGATTGGCAATCGAGGAAATGTTATTGTTTGATGGACCTTTATATGCCAGGTCCGGCTCGAGAGGTTGAGTCGTTGGAATAGCCATGTTAAATTGATCCACACGATACTTAGCTCTTTCTAACTTTTGGCATAACTCCTGTAGATGTTCTACTGAAGTTACATCCACTAATGCCAATGAATCCGTAAAACGAGGCAATAAATTGGGCATAATGAAACCGAGTTGTGTTTCATCGTCAGGAGTGACTGACAACCGCCTCATCATGTTTTGCATTACAGCAATAAAAATAAAACATGGCTCTTCAGCACCCTGTTTGCGAGCTAGTATCTCTCGCTTCAACTCCTTATCGTAATCAAAAGGGAGAAAAACCGCTTTGAACCGATGTACCAACTCGTCCCAAGATGAAATATTGTTTATTATTGACTTAAACCAAATTTTAGCCTGACCATCAAAAAGTTCTCCCGCTCCCTCAAAAAGCTGTGCGTCCGTTACCCCTCTTGATACGCGTAGTTCATTCACCCTTTCTAAAAAAGCTCCCACACCCATCTTGGAAGTATTGCCATCAAATTTTAAACCCCATTTGTGAAGCATTCCTGAACATCGTGGCATAAGAAATTTAGGATCTGGATAAACAGGTGTATGAGTTTGATTTTCAATCGAGGTAGAAGGTCTGATAGGACTAGAATTAGCAAAGAGTAAAGCAGGTTCTACCATACTTGTAGCAGGTTGCTCGCGTAAGGACATTCGCGGTCCTGTAGTCGAAAAAACTAACGAATCGTGTGTACTCGTGTTTATTGCTGACACCTTAGTTGTAACAGTAGTTACTGCCGTAATAGGCCGGTTGCCTAAATCAGAAACCTGCGCTGATTCCCGATCCGATGTACTCTGCTCAAGTACAGCTACTATATCATTGAAACTTATCTGTGGAGTAGTTTCCACATCGTCGATTGTTTCGACCAGTGTAAGAGCACGCCCTGATAGTGAGTCTACTTTCACACGCTCATCTTCCACTAAATGTAATTTAAGAAGATAGTCCGTTCTTCGAATAATATGTTCGATTTTAGTACGCAACCGTTTACTCTCCGTGGTGAGAGGTTTTTCTACAAAAGTTGTTACTTCCCTTTCTAACTTAGCGAGTTTGACATCTATAATCCCTAACTCTGTTCCAATATCAAAGTTGTATAGCGTATAACGCGAAGTCAAACTAGGATTAGCCCTTTCCTTTGCCATAATTGCTCTTAAAAATTTACGCAATTCTTCCACTGTGCGATTTGCACTCTCAACATTGCGCACCCGCAACTCCCATGACAACTCGTCAACCGTCAAATAATTTATATTGGTCATCGTTGCAAACAAAATATAAATTATAATAAAAAGAAAGGAAGAAAAAGTATATTTCTAATGGCAGATGGTAAGCCAAAGTATCGCAGCCCGAACGTTGGTCGCCAAAGTGTACCGTGACACTCCCGGTAAGCTACCTGTGCAGGTAGCGGCTAGCTTATCAGTACGGAGAGAGGCCAAAGCGTAAACGATACGGTTAGAAAAAATACTGCCCGGCGCCAGAAATTACCTTAAACTCGAAAATAGACCAACAAAAAAAATATTAAAGAAAAAAATTTGGTTTAATGTAATTTCGTGAAAAAAAAAAAAAGTTACAAAAAAGAAAGGGATGCTGAAGGCATCTCCTTAACAATACCAAAAATTAAAAAAACAAAAAAACAAAGTCAAGCTCGTTGAAGACGAAACTTGATTCCGTTGTCACTGAAGGTGACAACGCTAAAAACACAAGTTATCACACTCTTGGATGACACCGGTACGGCAAATTGCCGCTCAAAAAAACACAAAAAAAAAACAAACAAGCTACTGAAAATCTCCTGCGGGAAAAAATTGTAATACAAACTGTAATCACTCACCCAAAATTCCACCAGGTATATTATGGCAACTGCAGTCCGAATTACCCAAGACTTCCAGAAAGCTTTCCTTCGTTCCCAGCTTATCGTCTGCTCCAAAAATTGGTTTATTTATGACTCTAAAATCACAATCTGCATCACAAATCCCCCCACAATCGATACTCAGCAACCCCGTTTATCTACCTAAACCAGTAGTCTAATTTTTTATAAACCTGAATGGCGTCACCCAAAATTGTGCGTAACTGTACAATCACCAATTAATATTTTAAAATATTCGATCAACACGTTGACGGCTGCCTGGGGTACGGCGTTGAGGAAAATACAAAATTGATTTCCAAATCTTAAAATTCTTCGAACGTTGATAAATATTTTTGTTAAGGAATGCTATCATACGGCTTGTCACGGTTCTGTTGTACAACCGGTGGTTACAAAAAAAAATGCGTAGTCCAAAAGGAAAAAGAACAAAAAAACCTCCACCACGTTTTCTACGATTGCAGGTGTAGTTTATCAAAAAATTTCAACGCAAGCTAAAAATTAATTTCAAATGGAAGTGTATCCAAAAATTTACTTCAAAGATTTTTTACCTGCACAAAACACAATCAAAAGTTTTTAAATCGGTAAAAAACCCAACAAATGACTCGCTTATGTTTAAAAATTTTCAAATTATTCTACGATGTTCAAAATTTTTCGTCTTTTCCATACACTATCACCTATGATAAAAGCCGCATGCTTACAAACTTATCAATTTTTGAAAATTTGTCTTACAGGGCGATGGAAAATAAATTGTAGCATTAAAAATTCTAAAAATTCCTTTGGCGAGAAAAAATGACATTCGCCATGCTACAATTTGCAGCAAATCCATACCCATTATTATTTGTATGAATGGCTTGGACATGTATTGCATCGGTAGCATCTAATCGTTGTTCAATTGGTTTACCGAAAAATTCTTTATTGGCCGCATCTAGTCCAATAATACGTTTTACTTTTGAATTTGTTAATTCAAATATTCGTTGACCAGCGACTCCAGCAACGTGAGCACCAAATGAAAATCCATTCATTTGTACATTTCCTAAATCGACCCCTACTTTTGTTAAATTATATATTAAATCACCAACAAAGCGTCCAACTTTCTGTACTGCACAAAATACTTTGGTAAGATCATAATCTTCTGCATAAGGTAACCAATCCACTATAATAATATTGGCAGAAGTCTTGTTTAAATAGGTATCTTTATTCCACAGTGGAAGCCATGGTGTATTGCCCTCTTTAACCCATCCGTGCATAATTAATGTCGTGCGATCGTTGGTGTCTACGAGATTGTATGTAGTTTCATCTAGAGAGACGCCATTAGCCTGATTTTGACGGGTAAACAAAGTGAATTTTAAATTTTCTAATGTCACATTTACAGTCGTGCAGGTATTCTGTGCATTTGCAATTGAAACTGAAATATAAAGAATATTATAGTAAATTGTGGATTGATAGTAATATTATTTATAATTTAGCCGTCTTCAAAATAAAACATTTCCAGATGCTGCATGATATTATGTTCTTTGTAATAGAACCAAAATAATATGCCAGTGATTGTAGATATAATTTGATGAGGAATGAATTTATAAAAATCAGAAATTAATTGAATGACAGGTATTATCAAAAAAACACACGAGCCAGCCAAATGACGAAACAAAGTCACCAGGGAATCCCAAGCAAAATACAAAACGACAAAGCACAAAACCGGACCGGCGTCCACAACCCCTCAGCTGCCAGGAGCCCGTCAAACCATAGAAATCGTGAAACCTCATATACTGCGTACGATCAAAACGCTAATCTACCATCGTTTAGAAAGGTGGCATCCCAAGTAGAAGGGATGCCATAATTATCAAGGCAAACCCCGAAAATACTGCGGAAACGATGGGTAGGATGAGACTAGCGATGAGGGAAGCCATCAGCGCAATGAGGAAAACCAGGAAAGGGGATATAACTCGCGAGCCACCGAAGCCAAAATAGAAAATAGGCACAGCACAGGACGCAGAAAAACAAGAAGAGTAAAGACCTGAAAGGGCAAAATATGACCCCCACGGAATGGGGTCTTAGTCCGTAATAATCCGATACTACCACGCAAAACATCTGGATAGTGTCTTTTGAAGATTTTCCAACTCCCAACGCATAAAAAAAATAGGGTTCACTGACCCAGGCGGCATCCTACTAAGGACGGCAAAAATAATAATATAAGTTATTTTAATGATTTTTAGTTATTGAACAAATTAACAGATATCAAAGAATAGAAATCAGAATTTTACATATTCTATTATGCCCGATGTTCTGATGAGGAAGGGCGGCAACCTATATCTTGCACCCGGGCGGCAGATAACCTTGGTTCGGCCCTGGATCGAGTCCATACAGTGACTGTATTATCGGCATTTACTTCATTAAAAGTCGAAGAAAATTTAAAAATATTACAAAATATTGTACATATATGGCTTACCTACAAAGCAGATAAAACAAACCAAAGAGAACATTTTCAATCATAATAATATAATATAGAAGTAACCTAATATACAGAAGTCATATCTACGAAATTAATTATTATACATAAATATTAACAACTTTAATAAGTTAGATAATATGCGGATACCATAAACCCACCTAGTTATTGTATATTAATTTAAATTGTAGTTTACAAAATATGTAAAATATTTACCGCATAAATGGGTCCAAAGACCTTTAATTATAAAATATGGCTTTGTTCTTATTTGAAAAATTGAAATGGTAAATTTGACATGCTGTCTCAGAAGCACACTAGGCAAACCTTATATTATATAACATTTTCTAATTTATTTATTTATAAAACATATAATATCTAAAAAATCAATGACAATAACAATGTACTCGACAATATAAAATATTCAACTAACTTTCAATATAGTAGAATAATTTCGAAAAAATCCAAATACAATAATTCAATTAAATACAGATTCTAAGAAACAATAAATTGATAGAGATACTCAAAGTTCGTCGAACCTTCTCAAATCGAAGCTCAAATCAAACTGCAGCTATCCAGAATGAAGTTTCGAAACACTGAAGACCTTGGTGCCAATACTTTTAGTTTGAGTGTAAAATATATTTAAACAAAAAATCTACCAGCATTATCTCACTATTGTAATTATCTAGATTATACTTTATGAACATTATAAAATATAAAATAATCGATTAAACGTGACGACACAAATCTGTTCTAGTTGCATTTTTAACCTTGAGCAAATGGTGAATTTGTATTTACATTTAAAAATCTTACACCTATTTCATTTCTTGGACAATTCTCTCCCATAATTGTTTTTTTGCTAGATATTGGACATTCATTGTTTCCAAATTGTAAACAATCTGAACATTCTGTTCCAATAAAGTTATCAGAATTAATACTTTCAATGTAATAAGCTACAGATCGTAAGTGGTCGCACATTACTATAACAAAAAAATATACATTTAATCACAGTAAATTAAATTGAAATCTGTAAACTTACAGTATGGTAAAACAGCACCAGGATCAATAGCTACTCCCGGATTTAACGGACATCCACTTTGTGTAGTTCCACATGTAAGTGATACAAAATTTACTTGAAAATCTATAGTACCATAATTGGAATAATAACCATATTGGCCACCATTTGAATGAATGGCTTGCACAAAAACTGCATCTGTTTTATCCAGACGTTCAGAGATTAGAGCGCCTTCGAATTCTGGTCCAGCAGCATCTAATCCATTAATACGAGCAATTTTTGACAGTGTTAAACCATAAACCCGTTGTCCAGCAGCCCCCGAAACATGGGCTCCCAAAGACATTCCGTTCATCTGAAGATTTTTGATATCTACCCCAATTTTAGTTAAATTATAAATCAAATCGCCAATTAAAACTCCGACTGGTTTTACGTAACAAGCAGCATCGGGATATACAGAACTCGAATAGTTTGACCAATCAACTGTAATTATATTATCAGCTGATTTATTTAAATAAACGTCTTTCATTTGTTTAACCCATGCTGTATTAGAATTTTGATTCCAGCCATGAACAATTAAAGTTGTTAAATTATTAGGATCTACTTTATTGAATGATTTTTCGTTTAAAATGATTCCTACGTCGGCATTAGCTCGATTAAATAGTGTAAATTTTAAATTTGCCAATGACGCTTGCTGTCCGGAACAGATAATAAAATTTTGTGATGGTTGGTCTACATTTGCATTGTCCCTAGCGGCCACTAGAAATAATCAGATTAATTTTAAATTCAGATATACATAATAGTAGTTGATGTGATCAGTGTAGAAAGTAACATCATACAAAATCTTAACTTCTACCGTATTTTTTTGAAAAGTTTTGTTTTTTATTTGAATTTGAGTTTCTCATATTTTTATGTTTAATTAATTAAATAATCTAATAAATTGAGGTGATTTGATCTGATTTACAAAACATTGCATTTGACAAATAATGTCATCAATCGTAAGTGTCTTCAATTTAGGATAAATTAAAGCATAAGGAATTTATTTTTAATACTTTCCGCACTAGTGCGTTTAAGTGGTTCATTTTGTAACTCAAATCAGTGCAGAAGTGAGCTATTATATTTTATTAAACATAAAATTTTCAAATTTAAAAGTGTTTATACTTTACTATCTTTAAATATTTTTAATTTTCAGTAAATAAGTATATTAAATATAAGCTTACCTAGGCTCAAAAAGGTAATCATGCAAACTGTCAAATACATTTTGATAAACCTGCTAATTTTATTTTTTTATATATATACGGGTAAACATTGATTTTTATCAGCTCCTTACTCCCTACTTAATCGCTACTTAATAAAAATATATTAGTTAATTATTAAAAAGAATTGTTTTCAATTAAATGCAATTACAACTTGAGTAATTATCTGTCGATATACAAACTTAAACACTTAAGTTTCCATTACTATCAACAATTTTAAATAAAAACAATTTCAGCGTGAATAAGTTAGTCTAACAATAATTTTATCAATTTTGGTAAACCATATTTTATAAGCTTAATATACCGTGGAATATTTTTTTTATATAGTATTATGAAAATTTTTTAATTTTATCTATTTAATTCATAAATTTCATAACATTCCACGTTTATGTTCAAAAAGACTTCATTTTAATATGGCGGATAGTCCAGAAATAATTCTGTAAGTCCTTTCATTTTAATGTAATATTACATTAAACATTATACATAGATAAAATATAAACGTAATTTTTAAAGAAATGTATATAATTTGAATTTAAATTGATAATTTTGGAAATTGAAATAAAACAGAAGCATAATATGATAAGTATTAGTTAAGAAGTAGGAGAGATTGTAAAAATTATAAAAATTAGAAATGAATTGAATGACAGTAAAAATTTAGAAAATATTTAAATTGGGAAAGGAGAAATCAAAATGTAATGCCGGTGTCGGTGCACATACATACATACAATAAATACTTAAACACTCCTAATCCTAAAAAAACACCCTACTAATTTTTCCGTAGTATTTATTGTTCGTAAGCCAAAACTAAAAAAATGAAGAAATGTTTAGTGTGTAATTAACAAGGATACCGATAATTATCGGCAATCAATACTGGAAGGTAATTTATATTTTCTGTAAATACATTTGAATGTATTTTCTTGAGAAAAGCATGATACATGATTTAATATAAAACTTCACAACTGCAGTATGTTTTCCATAACCGGAATGGAAATACATATTTTACAGTAAGGAAATGTATTTTAACATACATAGCCAAAAAGTGAAGCTTTACACTAGTACTGTATTATTACACTAATTATGTATTTTTATATAACCTGAATCTAAAACTTCACAACGTTGGCATGTAATTTTACATAATAACATTATGTAAATTTACATCCCATAAGTAATTTTACAGTTCTCATAATATGTACCCTAATTACTTGAGTAAGTAAAATTATACCCTTATATATATTTGCATAGATGATTTTCGGTCACATATATTTTCTATGTAATTTTACATAAATTGTTCTTACTGTGTGGGTAGTTGTTACGGCGCGGCGGTGCGAGTGCATCGGAAACGTCGTTCATGTTTTTCAGTCTGAATCAAGAAATAAATGAAAGGACTTCCTTGGAAATGATTTAGGTAAAATTCTGACAAAAGTTGTAAATGTATTGCTGTTTTGTATGAATTACATAAAACACTTGGACGGATTAATTTGTTTATTGAAATCGGTGCTAAATGGTTATGGTACAGATATATTATGTTGTTTACACATATTGCTCCTAAGGGCTTTAGTTATGGACTGATTCTTCTTCTTCTTCTTCTGGTGCCTATCGGTTCTGGATGTTGGCTATCATATTGGCTGTAATTATTCTATTCACTGCCATGCGAAAAATCTCTGTAGTTTTAATCGAGAACCACATTCTAAGGTTCTTCAGCCATAAGATCCTTCTTTTGCCTGCGCTTCTTTTCTTTAATAGAGCGGCAATCTTTATAATAGACTGATTACTCAGTCCTAATACAAAATTTGATTACAATGTTATCCGGTATTTGTCCTGGTATTTGTCCGTCTCGTTGGTTTCCTGATTCATATAATTAAAACGACGCTCTCGCAACCGCTACACTTTCTTTTCTCTCCCTATCTTTGATCCAATAAAAATATACTATTACCCTTTCTCCGTTCATTATACTTCTTCCTTCATAATCAACCTAATCAAAACTAAAAGACTATTTAAATAGCTGTTTCTCAGAAACCATTATAGACGACAGAATAATATTCTGGAATACTATTTGGATTTGGAAGCTTAGCCTTCGTCCGGTTCAATAAAAAGGATCCCGACGAAGAGAACAAAAAACTCAAAAAACAAAAAACTTTTACTTCTTGCGTTTTTCAAACAAATAATACAATTGATTATTATTAAATTCATAAAATTATAGGTTTTTCTCATTACTTCTTTCTATTTTAACTTAAAAATCATATGAAAAACATAATAATAAAACAAATTATTTTCACGTTTACCTATGTTAAGAATATTCTTTAATATTTTTAAAAGTATAGACACAAATATTGCACTTGCACGCATATTTAGTAAATAGTGATACCTATACTAAATAAATTAAGGCATGTTTGAAAAAATTGAAATAAATTCAAGTTTTTCTACCAGACAAAACCATGTAGAATTTGTAATTTAAAAGTAATTGACTGAATAATGTGATAAACAAGATATTGATAAGTAGATACCGGATTTATATGCAAAGAAATTTTTAATAAAAAATATAGCTTTTAACGTAATGGTACTGAAATGTAAGAACATTGTATGTTCACAATGTAACTAAAATTATAATCCGCAATAAAAGAAATAATATATATCCGCCTGAGTCTGGTAAAGCTCAAAACTGGCATCATTTTTGTCCCTCGCTTTCGCCATATTCCCAAAGGCCGCACGATTTTAGGCAATCGAAAAAGTCTTGAGATTTTAAACCTATAAAATATTATATGTGCTCTAAAAAAGTGACCAAAATATTAAATTATTAGGTACAAACACAATAAAATTAATTAAAATCAAAAATTTTAACTACCTATAGTTAATTTTACTAATGAAATTTAAAAGAAATACTAAAGGATATAGTAATTTTCAAGTGCATATTAATCCGGTCTACTAATTGAGAATGAAAATATCTATACAATCGCAATATACATATTTTCATTAATTGACTTCTATTATCGCATTAAAATCTAATTTCAAGTATTATAGACACCACAAGGCTTACTCACGCACTCATGCAAGCATTAACACGTAAAATACATAAAATTATAATGTAATATGTATTATCATGCATTTTTCAATCGTTTTTTTTTTTTTGGAAAATTACTGTCTTCACAATAACAATAAAGCCAACTAACTCTTATTATTTCATATACCAGACTTTCAAAGAATGATATTGTATTGCGTAACGTAAATTTTCATTTTAATTGATGCTTGATATTAAGACATAATAGGTACTTACCCGAAATTTTGATAAATTGATTTATTGATCATTATTTCAAAATGAATAAAAATAAAAAGTTTAAAAATTTATATAGAAATAAAAAGTTTATAATATATTAAAAACTCAAAAATTAAACAAGTTAAATAAACGATTGAATTTCTTTCGATCTTTAACTTTCAATTATTTCTGATGAAGATACATTCTGTATCGAAATATTAAAAATCTAAAGAATTTCAATCGTTTATTTAACCCTTGTGTTACCAACCAAATAAATTTACACTATTGGCCAACCAGGGTACCCGGGTACCCATGAACGAATTTGTATGTAATATTCATCTGTAATTTGAAATTATTGTATGTATTTTATGGATATTGATTTATTAATGGTTAACGAAGATATTTACACTTAAATATCCTTTAAACTTTTGAAAATTTGTTGTATAATACGAAAAACAAGTAACCACTGCTATAATTTAAATTTATATAGTTTAATTTGAATTTGATAAATAAACAATTAAAAATTAATATTATTTATTATAACTTATTAATTTATAGTTATTTAATCCTTTTTTGTATAAAAATATTTCATAATGAAATATTTTAATGATGTATATGTTAATTAAACTGCAAAAATTGAATAAAATTGAAAAAAAAATTGATTTTTAACTTACGTAATAATACAATGAATTATAGTTTATATTTCAGTTTTATTTTATATTACTTGAATTGAAGTATTTTTATATGTGGGTACCCTGTTGGTATATACATGTACTTTCTTCAATTTAGAAATTTTCTTTATTAAAAACACAAAACAAAACTTTTCAGTGCATATTTCGATAGAAAATCGGTCAAATTCGAGAGGTTTTTAGCAAATTTTTGTTATGGAAAAAGTTATTGAGCAAAATGTACGTCGATGGGCACCCGGGTACCATGTTGGTAACACAAGGGTTAACTTGTTTAATTCTTGAGTTTTTAATATATTACATTTTCACAAGTTAATAATCCTAATTTATTAAAAAGTTTATATAATGAAATATTTTAATGATGTATATGTTAATTAAACTGCAAAAATTGAATAAAATTGAAAAAAAAATTGATTTTTAACTTACGTAATAATACAATGAATTATAGTTTATGACACTATAATTAGTGTCATAATTCATTGTATTATTACGTAAGTTAAAAATCAATTTTTTTTCAATTTTATTCAATTTTTGCAGTTTAATTAACATATACATCATTAAAATATTTCATTATATAATTTCAAATGTTACGAATTTATCCTAACTAAAAAGTTTATAAGCGTAAACCTCTTTCGTTTTTGAAACTAATTCCTGGGTTGAGCGAGGCGTTGATTAGACGCAATTTTGAGTAATTATCTGAAAATATTTAGAAGTAAAGTTGTGGTTAAATTCATGAATTTAGTAATTCGTTATTAAAAATTTAAATACTAATTAGTTATCGTCGTTTAAATGTGTTAACCTGCTAACTCCATTTAACACAAGTGCTCAGGAGAGCACGAAATCATACTTCGATTTCCTCCTTAACATTAAAATGAATTCCGGCTATATACAATTAATGCAGTCTGTCGGAGATAGCTGCTTTTCAGCTGTTAATTTAAACCGACTGGAGATAGCAGGTATTGTTGAGACAAAATTCTGCCGAATTTTACATTTAAAATTTATTTATATGATTTTCCTACTAATAGCTTTTTTTTTTCTGTCTAATGATATATTTGGAAAATATTTTATAATTTAAATTTTCATAGACGACGAATATTTGGTTCAATAAGAAAATTTACGACATCAGCTTTGCATTTATTTTAAGATTTTTATATTTTTTCCAGAAGAATAAATAAATATTTTGGACATTTTGCATAATTTTAAGATATATACCCTGAGATTACGTTTAAATAACTCAGCAATATATTCATATTTTAGCTATATTTTTGCATAATGTCGACTAAATTATAAGATAAGAATTTTAAAAATCTATTGAAACAAGGATTAAATACCCCAAAAAAGTTGTGTACACGTGGTTGGAATTCTCTTGGAAATCTTATTGGAATTCTTTGCAAATATTTGCAATTCATGGAAATCCCTGGAATTCATGGATATCACTGGAATTCTTGGAAATCTTTAAACTTTCTTGAAAATCCATGAAATTCATTGGAATTGCTTGGAAATTTACGGAATTAATTGAAAATCTTTGGAATTTGTTGGAAACAGGGCCGTATATAAGGGGTTGGTTTTGGGGGTTCAAACCCCTCCCATGGGTTGAGTAATTGAAAAAATGTACAAAGGAAGAAATAAAAGCTGCAGGTCATTTGTAACCAAGAAGCTAAAATTTCTTCTTAGTGTGTTTCCTGATTACAAGAATGAAATTAAATTCCGGCATATCAACCTCTTTTTAATTCCATAACCCCCCCCCCCCTTGGCCAATGTCTAACTACGGCCCAGGTTGGAAATCTATGAAATTCTTTGGAATTCTTTGAAATCTGTTGAACTCAATTTTCCCTGATATTTACCCCTTGTATTGAAAGGTATAATCAAAACAGTTCAATTTTTAATAAATCTTGGAAAATAGCCCAACTTATAAAATCAAATCAAAGAAAGTAAGAATTGCAATGGAAGTAGATTATAAGGTAAGATTCTGTTGCCCTAGTGCAAATGGGAAATGAAGGTAAAAAGATAAACTTTTATTTTCGAAATTTTGCTTCCATTACATAGCAATATGTAAAAAACCATAAAAAGTATTGTTCATTTAGATGCACTTGTGTAAAATTCAATTAAGGTTGTTAAATTTTTCATGTAATTCGTAGCTCTAAAGAGCTCTCACAATCCACGTGAAGTTAATATTATATTTTTTATTTTTAACTATTTAATAATGCTTATGAAAATTAGGTAATTGAGATAAAAAAACTAGATAATTTGATAATATTAGATAATATAATAATAATAGATTTAAAACAATAAATTATATAAACATAATTTCAAGACAAAATAATTAACTATATAGATTATTTTCTATTGTCTATTTTTATATTATTAAGTATAAATACGTTTAGTTTTGTCAAGAATGATCGCCTCTACAATAAATTTCAGAGGATACTAAACTTTTTTTGCCTTCTCTGTCGGCCTCTCTTAATTTTATACTCACTAACTTAAAATCATTAAACTTACAGCAAATAGATCTTTGAGCCCTCACTTGCTAAAAAAATATTTGATGAAAACGACAGATTTCGGCTAACCGCAGAACTTAAAGCAAATAGGTCTTTGAGTGCCAAAAGATTCAGATACAGTATTTTTTGTATTTTTTACCATAGTATTACCGTAATACCAAAGTGTTATTTTGATTTTAGTTTCTGAAAACTTATGAGGGGTAGATACTCACAATCCCCCCCTTATTTGATGAATTAACTTTGAATTTTAGGTTTAAACTATTAATATCAAATGCGATAGATTAAAAATGACTAAAAATTTAAAATAAAAAAAACATTCTCAAAAAGAATATATAGATAGGTACATAATTCATATTTGTATAAATTAATCTGGTATCTATGTTAAATTTTTCGATAGATACTTATTTTGAAGGTGTATTTTTATGTATTTACCAGCTAGATTTTTATTTTGCCATTATGTAATTCATAACAGTCAAGAAATAAGATATTAATTTAAACAAACAGTTTATTAACTTTTATCTCAACTTAAATAATTTTGTTGTTGTCGATAAAAATTGTTTAAATATTATAAAATAAGTCACTTGAATTTGAAAATATTAACTTCAACCTCGCGCAAATGGTGGTTTATAATTTACATTTATATATCTTACACCCGTTTCATTTCTTGGACAATTTTCTCCCATAACTGTTTTTACTTTAGAATTTTTACATATTCCAACTCCAAATTTGAAACAACTTGAACACTCCTTTCCAATAAAATTGTTAGTATTTATACTTTCGATGAAGTAAGCGGCTGCTCGTACATGGTGACAGTAGTCTGTAACACAACATTGAACTTAATTCTAATATTTAACAAAAATAATTTCTTACAGTATGGCAAAATAATGCTTGGATCGATTGGTACACCTGGAAACATCGGACATCCGTTCTGTAAACTTCCACATCCAATTACTGGTACATAATTTACATGAAAGTCAATAGTACCATAATTACGAGAATAACCATATTGGCCACCATTAGTATGAATAGCTTGAACAAAATCTGCATCTGTAGCATCCAGACGTTCAGAGGGTGGTTCTCCCAGAAATGCTGGTCCAGCTGCATCTAGTCCATTGATACGACTAACTTTTGATTGTGTTAAATTATAAACCCGCTGTCCAGCGGCTCCTGAAATATGAGCTCCCAAAGAAAATCCATTAATTTGAACTTTTTTAACATCAACTCCATTTTTGGTTAAATTATAAATCAAATCTCCTACAAATACTCCCACTTGTGGTACAAAACAAACTGATCTGAGATAAAGGGCATCCGCATAAGTTGACCAATCCACCGTAATTATGTTATCGGCTGATTTCCTTAAATAAACGTTTTTCATTTTTTGAATCCATGCTTGATACGAATTGTCGTTCCAGCCATGAATAATTAATGTAGTAAAATTGTTCGGATCAACTTGATTAAGGGTTTCCTCGGTTAAAATAATTCCTTTTTTTGCATTATTTTGAGTATATAACGTAAAATTCAATTTAGACAACTTTACATCCCCTTCGGAACAGAAAAGAGATTTTTCTACTGTTTTTATGTCATCATTTCCTTCTGTAGTAACTAAAATATTAATGCACTTGAAAAACTGCATTACACAACAAAAAATTTACATTATAACTTACCTAGGATCAATGATGCAATCATACAAATTATCAAATACATTTTGGTAAATCTTTTAATTGAGATTTTTATTTTATACACCGTTGATAATAATGTTTATCTGCTATTAGATACTTTAATTAATAATTAAGAAAATATCAGAAAAACTATTGAAAAGACTATCGAAAATACTATTGAAACACAATAGTGTCTGTAGTCCAAATAATTTAGTAATCGGCGAGATAGACAAAAATTTATGGGTATTTTCACTTAAATTTTTTGGTTGAGTATGGATTATAGTAAAATATATTGATTTGTAAAAGAAAGATGGAATAAAAATAGTTAACAGTTGAAATAGATGAAGTCCACTTTCATTGAAAAAGAAATTTTAAAGGAATTCATAAGCAGTGATTCTTATAAAAGCATCTGGTTAAAATGGTCGTGAAACAGAACAAAATTTATCTGCACTGCTAGTTTTAAGTAATCAAGAAAAATTAGCCGTAATTCCCATATGAGACCAACAGGCATTTTTATAAACTTTTACACTAACTTGAAACACCTGGTATTTGTACAATATTATTTTAGTGACTAATAAGGAGAAGTGTTTGAATATTTGAGTGACTTTGTACATTGTAATATTACCTGGAAAAGTAGTTTTTGAATTGAAAGGTTGGTGGAAAGATTAGTCTTTGGTCAAGAGGTTTAACGAGATAGCGTGCGGTGAGATAAAAGTTACCACTATAGAAATACCTCACATTTGATAAAAATGTTTCTAAAAATAAGTTGCAATGTAACTACATACTGATATTTTGGGATGTAGGTAGATGTGTCTACCTACTACCTATTATTTACTGATAATAAGTATCATACATAGGGTGTTGTTTATAACGTCAGTTTCCAATTTTACTGACTTGTGAGTAGGGCAGTTAAATATGGGTGGTCAACTTACAATGGAAGAAAAGCATGTAATTTTAGCTCTAAGGGTACGTTTATGTTGGAGCTGTGATAACCGCTAAAAGCCGCGATACTAGCGAAGCAGAGAAAAGCAAAACGTTGAAGTATTATATGACTGTTTATGTTGAAGCAGCGCGCAAGCCAATGTAAATCCATAGAACAGCGATTAGAGCTAAGAAATTTCTTTGCTCTTATCACTTATCACAGCTCCAACATAAATGTACCCTAAGCAATGAAGGAATGTCTGCAAGGGCTATAGCCAGTTACTTATGACTCTGTATTTCAGGATGTATCAGCCTATCCTGGGGCTTTGTGATGCCACTCTTTTACTTCCATTGTATTATTATTATTATTATACTCCTATAAAATAAAAATTTAATAATATAAATATTAAATATAATATGTGTATTATTATACAATATAATAAATATTTTAATTTATTGTGGTGTAGATTTCCATGTAGTAATCCAGCACCATCAACTCTTGATGTTCGTACATTAACTGAGTTTCGATCATATATAAACCATTGGGAATATTAGGCGGAAATTTAGTTGAATCAGGATAATAGTTGCACACATAATAATGCACATTCTAAGAAATAAAAATAAATCATTGTGTAAAATTTTGACAAATTTAACATTTTACTTTTCTAAATTGGCAATCAGTTGTATTTCCACAAGTCAACAGTTTTCTCAAACCCACAACATTTGACTTCAGAGCATTGCACAAATTTACTTGAAAGTGGATTGGAAACATGCGGTATTCATTGCTGGCAAATTTAAAAGCTTGAACAACAACCTGCAAAGCATATCCACGAACATTAATTCACAATTGATCAGTGTTTCCCAAACTTTTATATTTATTTCACAATACTGCACCTGAATATCTTCTTTTATATCAATTTTATAAATGAAGGACCCATTAACAGCCGGTGTTGACCGATTATATTTATAAGTAATTATATTAGCATTCTTCACTAATTTTGTGTTGTACCTTTTCATTTCTCCTCTAAAATCTCTTAATTTAAATTTTTGTTGGCGAAACTAGAATAACTCTCGGTATTAAATTGAATTTGTATACAAAATCCGTACTTTAGCAAGAAATGATGTATCATTTAAGACACTTAAAACACAAAATTGAAAAAACAGAACTGCTTCAACTCTGACCATACTAATGGTGAGACGATTTGCGGAAATATGAGGTTGTTTTTCAAACTGCAGGAAGATTGAGCTTGAGATTAAACTTCAAACAGTAATCAATTTCGAATTATTTTAACATAAACTGAAAACATATTAATTTAGCCGAACCTTGAATGAATACAAGTATTACTTTACAATAACATATTATTTAAAGTGATTTATAGTGCAATTTTAATAAAAACATTTTCAAAATTTTAAATATTACTTACAATATATATATACTTTTGTAATAGATTAGATAATATTGAAACCGTTCTGGATGGTAGAAAATTTAAATTTTATAAAATATAAATTTAAAAAAAAATTAATTTTATAAAATATAAATTTAAATATGTACAAAGTTAGTTTCAAATAATAGGTAGATACTGTTATTAGCTTTAAGTGGCAGATTAAAATTTTAAGAATTTTTTTTTTTTAATTCAGTAATTTTTGTGAAGAAAGGGGTCTAAAATTTGGGACGCGGCGCAGCGCTTACCGGGGATTTTTTTGAAAATTTTTGTTTGGTGGTTCATGAGTACTAGGCTGTAGCCCAGTTACCACCTTGATGTGTCTTAATTGGCGGTTTTAGTATTTTGAAGTTGTAGATTTTTGTCGTAATCTTCCAAAGTGAATGGTCAGTTGATTTTATGAGTTACTTTGAATTTTTATTCAAATTTAGTTGTTTTGACAAGATGTTGTCGAATACATTCCAATTTTTAACTAGTTTTTTAGGACGATAAATTGATCTTACCAGTAATGTGATTGATTGCCACTGTAATTTGTAATAGCCGCAAGAAATAAAATAATAAATTTGAACAAATAACAGTTTACTAACTTTTATCTAAACTAAAATAATTTTTTTATTGTTGATAAAAAGTGTTTAAACATTATAAAACAAGACATTTGTACTTGAGAATTTCAATTTCAGCCTTGCGCAAATGGTGGTTTAGAATTTACATTTATATATCTTACACCTGTTTCATTTCTTGGACAATTTTCTCCCATAACTGTTCTTACTTCGGAATCTTTACATGATCCAATTCCAAATTTGAAACAACTTGAACACTCCTTTCCAATCAAGTTGTTACTATTTATGCTTTCGATGAAGTAAGCAGCTGCTCGTACATGGTCACAGTAGTCTATAACATATAAAATTAAACTGAATTCGAATTTTAAAGAAACACATTTTCTTACAATTTGGCACAATAATGCCTGGATCAACTGGTACTCCTGGAAATATCGGACATCCGTTTTGTAAAGTTCCACATCCAATTATTGCAACATAATTTACATGAAAATCGATAGTACCATAATTAGGAGAATAACCTAATTGGCCACCATTAGTATGAATAGCTTGAACAAAATCTGCATCTGTAACATCCAAACGTTCAGAAGGTGGTTCTCCCAAAAATGATGGTCCAGCTGCATCTAGTCCATTAATACGACTAACTTTTGATTGTGTTAAATTATAAACTCGCTGTCCAACGGCTCCAGAAATGTGAGCTCCCAAAGAAAATCCATTAAGTTGAACTTTTTTAACATCAACTCCATTTTTGGTTAAATTATAAATCAAATCTCCTACAAATACTCCAACTTGAGGTACAAAACAAACGGCTTTGAGATAAATGGCATCCGCATAAATTGACCAATCCACTGTAATTATATTGTCTGCTGATTTATTTAAATAAAGGTTTTTCATTTTTTGAATCCATCCTTGTTGCGAATTGTCGTTCCAACCATGAATAATTAATGTAGTGAAATTGTTCGGATCAACTTGATTAAGGGTTTCCTCAGTTAAAAGAATTCCATCTTTTGCGTTATTTTGGGTATATAATGTAAAATTTAATTTAGACAACTTTACGTCCCCTTCGGAACAGAAAAGAGATTTTTCTAGTGTGTCTATGTTATCATTTCCCTGTGCGGTAACTAAAATATTAATAATTTAATAAATGATAGGCTTAAATTTAGTATTTGAAGTTTAAATTTAATAGTAAACACTTATCGACAATTTTATCTTTACCAAAAAGTACTTGAAAGGACCATTTATTAGATAATCGAGATATGGGTTTCAAATAATGGGATATCTCAAATCTAACTTATAATATAGGTAATACCTGCATATTATATTAAAAAACTTTTTTAAGCTACATAAAGATAAACAAGTGTAGGTAACAATTATAAAACCAATTAAGTTTTTAATATTTCGCAGACTTGTCATTTATTATAAACAAAAATATGAATTGAATTTTTCTGACAATGCAGACGAAAAGTCTGCGAAATATTAAAAAACTTAATTGGTTTTATAATTATTGTTACCTTAACTTGTTCATCTTTAATTAGTTTAAAAATATATTTCACAAGTTAATAATTTATATTTAATTATATTAAAAAACATATTATGTTTTTTATGTGAAATATATAAAACTGAAAAATTTAACGTACAAGGTAGATTATTATTTATAGCGTTTTTAGTTGATAAGTTTGACTGCACTTGACTGAATTTCATTTAATCAAGTCAAATTTGAACTTAGTGTAATTAAGTGCACACTCAGCTTACCGGTTAAAAACGATATTAATTATAATTTTAGTTTTGAATAAATATTATTATCAAAATAATAATTAATATAAATTAACAACAAAATGTCACGGGTCACAGACATCCAATTAAGAATCGCTGTCAATTATATTTAAGAAAAAAATGTAAAAAATGATTAATTGCTTGTGTCTCTATAGTCTTCACTAATTACAGTAATACCATACAGGATCGCACCAAAAATTCCTCAATTTGAAAGTAAATTACAGAATTCTATCACTTTGTATTGTAATATTTTAAGTTATAATAAAGATACTATATCATAAATTTGTGTTTCATCCTTTAGAAATTCCTTGGAATGTACAACTTGTCAGAAAAATTTGGCTGGACCGTATCGGAATCTACCTATCACCTACAGCTCTTATGGTAAAAAATTCATCACATTTGGAAAAACAATACGATTCAATAGGTAATGTGAAAATTTGTAATTACTTCAAACACAAATTATGTTCGATAAAATTAAATTTAAAAAAGTTATTTTAAATTTAAGCAAATTCTTTTAAATTTTTGAAAACTTCATAAGTACATAAAAAAGTTACATTATAACTTACCAAGGACCAACGATGCAATCATACAAATAATCAAATACATTTTGGTAAATCTTCTAATCGAGATTTTCATTTTATACACCGCTGATAACAAAGTTTATCAGCAATCAGATACTTCAATAAATAATATGTATTAATAAAGATTTAAGAAGTTAAGCAAATATTACAAAAAGCTGGCTCGTCATTCATAAGCCGTGATTATTATAAAAGCACCTGGTTTACATTGGTAGAAAATTTATCTGTACTGCCAATTTCCAATATAAACAAAAAACAATAAAACTACAAATTTATTTTTCTTTTAAACAGTATTTAATAACAATCCAAATACCTAGTTGCCTTTCAAAACAATATCATAAAAATCATTATAAATAATGCTGGCATTGGATTTAAACTTTTTACTGCTTGTTTAATTATTTTAATCTAACATTACAAGAGCTCAAAAGTTAAAAGAAGATGGAAAGATGGTAGCAGGTTCTAATTGCATTAGAAATTCCAAATTTAGTGTGACAAAATAGTTACTAATTTCTAATGAAGTAGAAATATAAAACTCGGAAATATCACAATAAATAATGACTAAGTTGAGCTAGTCATAAATTATTCGTACAATCGTATAATGCTATCCACATTTTTGACCGGCAAGTGTGTAACAGGGCAAAATCTGTTTTCGACTAAATGCTTGTAGATACACGTAAAACAGAAAACATACCCAGACACAGGAAGACAAGTTGGAAGTTTCCAAGTTTGTAAACAAATGGGACATTTCCCCCTATAATCTGGCGCTTTAGAATCCAACTAAAAATAAACGTTTATAGTAATTTATAAGTACTTAACACGATTACCAAAATGTGACTTACTTTAGGTGGATCAACTACTGGCAAAGCAGTCAAATCGCGATTAGATTGTTCCGTATTCCACACTTGTAAAAATTGTACGAAAAACGCTGATATTTCAAAAAAACTTCTAATTAAATTTGGAAGTAATTTAGGCATCATTTCTGACAAAGTCAACTGATTTCGAAACATTGACATCCAAAATCCTGCAGCATCTATTTCAGTTGGATAAACGAGCTTCAAATTTAACAACCGTAATGGAATGGTCTGATGTTCACTTTTGGCAGATATGTAACGTAAAGATTGAAACAAAGTCGATGTGTAATAAACTACGTGAAATAATGAATATAAATTGAGAATACTCTTTTTACAAAAGCCTTGAATACTCTGAAACATCAAGATTAATTGCTGAAAATTTCTAGAAACAACAAGTAATTGAACTTACATTATCTAAAGTTCCTTCATCGCGTTGAATTTTATAAATTTCGAGATGTTCTTCTAATTTTCTTTTCAAATAAGGCAAAGTTATTAGATATATTAAAGATAGGGTTTTGTCAGCAGTTGATAATTTACTGTTGCGGTCAACAGGTGCCCTTTGTAAACCATAAAAACACTCAGCAAAAGATGCCTCTGCAATTAAAACAAAAATGAATAAATCAGGAAATTACAATAACTCGCCTATTACACCAACCTTTTGCTTTTAAATAGTAAAATTGAAGTGCGCCATTTAAAAATAGAAAAACTTCTTCGTAATATTGAGATAACCAGCTAAACTTGTCAGGTTTTGATGTAGCTAAAAACTGTACAGTTCGATTAGTTTAATTTTTCATAAGAATCTAATAATTTAGTAAGTACCAATGCAACTCTTTGTAAAGCTGGATGTATCGTCGCATTTAATGAGTTAGTTGCTAAAACTTCAAAAATTGATGGCTTAAGATCTAAGTTTGCCCTAAAATTCGCTGCACTCTCTGCCATGTTTCGGTATTGCACAAATTAAAAGTTTTGTTAAAAATCTAGTTGAATTTGAGTTTAAAGTAACAACTTATAAAAATATTCACATTTAAATAAGGTAAAATTTTGACTTTTGTAGGTTATGGCGACAGTTAAACTACTGTTGGTAGTTATATGAACTAACAAGAACTACTTATTGGTTAATTTTCTTTAACTTCACGTCCACAAAATAATTTTTTTTCAGAAATTTGGATTTTATCGTCAGCACATTCCAACACGTGCTGCTCCTTCACGGTTTGTGAAAGGGAGAGAAAAAATGGCAATTTTTACATTTCATTACTTTTGTTATACCTTGTACATATAAATATTATGTTCAGTTGAACTATTTTCGAAAAATTTGTCACCTTCCTAAAATTTGAAAGTCAACTCAGTTGTTTAAAATCCGCTTAATTCGTTGATGATTTTAAAATTCGCTCTTAGATTAAGAAAGTTACGAAATTTCTACACTTCAGTTATTCGCGATTACAGTAAACCAACAATGACGAAAAAAGCTTTAGTATTCTTGGCACCTGGAGCCGAAGAAATGGAGTTTGTAATTGCTGTGGATGTTTTACGCCGCGGCGGCGTGAGTACTTCCCTGCATAAATTTAAATTTAAAAAAATTAATTGAATTTCGACAATAGATTGAAGTGACTGTCGCTGGTTTATCAGACGAAGCATCTGTTCTGTGTAGTCGTGGGGTGATTATCATTCCCGACATAAACATTTCAGAAGCAAGTGCTAACGGTCCATATGATGCAATCGTACTTCCTGGTGGTATGGGTGGATCGAAAGCTTTATGCGCAAACGACGAAGTTGGTAAATTGCTCAGGGAGCAGGAAAGCGAAGGGAGAATTATTGCTGCAATTTGTGCAGGTATTATATCAAAAATGTTCTATTTCCACATCAATAGTGTATTGTTTCAGCTCCTTTGGCTTTAAAGGCTCACAATATTGCCGAAGGAAAAAAAATCACTTCTTATCCAAGTGTGAAGGATGATGTATGTGTAGATACCGATTTTATTTATAAAGAAGATATTGTTGTCGTGGACGGTAATATCACTACCAGTCGTGGACCCGGTACTGCATTTGACTTTGCTTTAAATTTAGTCCATCAACTTACAGATAAACAAAATGCAAAGGAAGTTGCTGATGCTATGTTGTTAACATATCCGGCAAATGAAGAAACGAGCATTGATAGTAATGCGTCTTAATTCAATCAAATATTAATTACATTTGTATACTAAATCATCACAATATGTGATTTGTAACAATATTCTTATTATTATAAACATTTAGCATCACAAAGATTATAAAGAAATTCTATCCAAATAATTTGTTTCAACTTGCGCAGTGTATGCAGTAACCCATGCAGAACGTAAACTGATTGGTGAATAATATACGTGTACGATGTGAATAACTTGACAAGTTATATGTATAGGACTTATTCGCGCCGTGCACAGGGCTGATTTATGCGTTAGGCAAGAAAGGCAGCTGCCTAGGGCGGTAGCCTTTTAGGGGGCAAAAATACTAATACATTAAAATATTATTTAAAATCAAATGTTATAAATTTTGTTCCCAGAGTTTATATTTTTTTTTGCTAATATAAATGCAGTTATAATAATTTCAATTTTTAATTAAATGGGGGTGGCAAAAATATATGCCTTATCATGACCTTGGCCATGCATGGTTGTTACTTGGCTAATCGCCTCATATAATTCACCTGGCTATTAATAAGCAATTTTAAATTTGAATTAAATAATTTACTATTAGCATTTCTTAAATTTTAACACCGTCAGGCTTCCAACAACAAATTTATAGATTTTAGTTAGGTATTTAGATACTAAACTTCGGAATTTTTATAATAAAATGTAGGAATTGCAAAGAAATTTTCAGTGTATATCAAAATGATTTAATTACGGATTCACTAAACCAGCTGTTGCCAACCTTTTGAACCTCGTTGACCACTAAACTCGCACTTCCGAAGCCTGTGAACCACGAAAATATATTTTTAATAAGTCCAACGATCTTTATTTTTTATTAATTTTTTTTTCAGATTATCTATATTTCTAAATTTTTCCGCTGTTACCTTACTCTGGATTCAAATTCTACAGTAAATTTAAATTAAAACAAAAGTAAAATGAAACATTTTCCTCGAACTCTTAACAGTAAATTTTAAGAATTTGAAATTTATTAGTTTCTGTTTGCTGTAGATCAGCAATCGCCAACCTTTTAGACCCTGTGGACTGCTAAACTCACACTTCCGAAGCCCACAGACCACTAACAAAGTTATTCATTAGTTTTATATATTAAAGATTATAAACTTATCTAAATTAAAAAAAATATTTTAAAATTGAAAAGTGAATTTCAAACCTTCTCTGCGAAACACCCAAATTACTGCTGCTCTAGATCTAAAATAACTTTTGATTTAAAATTTTTGCCGTTGTATTTTACATAATTAAGAAAATCACGAATTTAAAAATATGTAAAGTAATAAAATAATATAATGTAGGCTCTATTTAAAAAATATACAAGCGTGAGCTATAGAGCAAAAACAAATACTTAATTTCTTTTTAAACTTTTTACGTCATTTAATTTTTCATAAACAGTTTTACAAAAAAGGGTACAATTTTTCTGAAACTTTTAAACAGCAAAGTTGTAAAATATTTTTACATTCTGCAAAAATAATGGCGCATAACTAGATAACAAACGATGATAGACAACCTACAACTATTTATGCAACCTACCAAGCTTTGAAAAATCGGCTCAAAATATTATTCATCACTTTTTGTCCAAATTTAATAATGCCCGAGATAACTTACAAAAACAACGACATTTGCCCACCTTCTATAAGCTGATGTGAATTTAAAAAAAGTTAATAAACAGTAAAACAACAAAACTTAATCTGATTTTGTTTTATTTTTAAGTTTCAACTTATTTCTTTCTTTCAAATCATTCTTGCACTCTTCGTAAAGATTTTTCAGATCGAAAGTAGCCTTAATATTTTCATCGGAAAACAAAAAGCTGAGTATTTTACTTTTTTTATCAATAAGAGGTCTCCTTTCAACCTCTTTGGAATCTTTAAACAGGATAATTGTAGGCAACTGCTTACTGTAACTGCTGTCACTGATGTTATACTTTCGTCCTGCATCGGGATAACGTCCGACGTCAACTTTGCCAAACTTTAAATTATCCAAACCTCCAAATTGAGCACTGATTTTGGAAAAAATTGGAGCAAAATTACTGCAAGCTGGATTCCAGACCGTAAAAAAAGCGATCACCCAAGTTGTGCGCGTATCACGATTTAATTCCTCTTCTAAACTAGCAGCTCCATTAAAGTAGATTATATTTTCGGGACCCTTGTATGTGGGCTCGGGCAACAAGAGTCCCATCACTAAAACAAGAACATGGTATGTAAAACTTAACTTAAATGACAAGTTTTATTACTCACAAACAAAAACTATAGCATATATGGCTCCCATGGCGAAATCAGCTGTACCCCATAAAATTAAATTTGCAACTTTGGTATAAATAAAACTAGACGATAAATAATTAATCATGGTAACACTGCCAGTCTTACGACTCCTTATCATTATGACTATCATAAGAAAGAATAGAATTTGAGTTTCCCTCTGCAAAAATGTAAATTGTTAGTGGAAGATTTAACCGTATTCAAACAACTTACTCCATCGAACTCGCAATCATCCAAACTGAACAAATAATTACACATTCCTGGTGTCTTCCTTGCGACAATGTAAGATAAACTTAAAAATATGTTAAATATGTAATAGGGCTTCAATAACTGCACACAATCCTGTTTAAAACCCATTTTTCTTCTTATTTTAAGAACTGACTAAATTTTGACATAAAAATGTCTCGTTTTACGATTCAACACGTCACACAATGAAATGAACTGAGACTATTCGAAGCTGTTGCAAGTGCAACGGAGATGACACTGGTCGATGTAGTGGATTGACAATGTGACAGTTGTTCCAAAGTGTCATAGTAAATCTCCCAAAATTTGTTGTAATTAACTTAATAGTTATCAAAATGGAACTTCCTGTAGACGAAGATGATGCTTTTAACGACGACAATCAAGATTTATTAATAAATTTTCCTCCAGAAGTCCAAAAGGCCATAGAACAGGTACATAACCTAACATTTGATGTGTATTTTCCAAAATTTACGGAAAAAATACGCAGTGGCGTAGCGAGTATTTTGTTTTGCCATAAACATTTCGAAACAGTTGTTTTTGAATTCCATTGCTCTCTTTTCAAAATATTTTTAGTTAAATAATTTATGCGAAGTAACTTATGGTAGGGCAAACCCTGCAGTTGAACACTTGGGTTTTTTTAAATTTGTCGTGTTTATGTGACTTTCCATGGGAAACGGCGAAGAGATAAGGCAAACTCAAAATATTACAATACAAAAATAGTATATTGTAGTACAAGTACATGAAACAGATGACTTTTATTTGAAATATCACTTCATATTAAATTTTTGACTAATCAGAAGTTGTTAAGTTCAGTCATATTTTCATGGAAAATAAACAGCCTACTAGAATTTAATTTCATAATTTCAATTTTTTAGATTTTACCTAGCAACGATGCCCTCGATCAGCCCGATTTTAACACAATCGATTACATCAACTCATTATTTCCAACGGAGCAGTCTTTATCGAACATAGATGAAGTCGTTTTGAAAATGGAAAACAAGATTGAGTTCATTGATAATGAAATAAGTGCCGTGGTGAGAGGCCAAACCACGGCTAGTCAAGACGGACGACAAGCTTTGGACGAAGCTCAACGCGTCATTCGAGACCTCTTCGTGCAAATTAAAGATATAAAGGAAAGAGCCGAGAAATCTGAAGAAATGGTAAGAGAAATAACGCACGATATAAAACAATTAGATTGTGCCAAACGCAATTTAACCTTTGCTATTACAACTCTCAACCATCTCCACATGTTGGTTGGTGGAGTAGATACTTTAAAGTCTCTCACGGAAAAGCGACTGTACGGAGAAATAGCTTTACCCTTACAGGCAATAAGTGAGGTGATGATGCATTTTGAAAATTACACTGACATTCCCCAAATTAAAAGTTTAAGCGATCAAGTTAAAGCAATTCATGTTGAATTAGCCGAACAAATAACTCACGATTTCAAGGAAGCCTTTTCTAGTACCAATGCAAAAATTAGTTTACCCAGTAAACAATTGTCTTCCGCTTGTTTAGTTGTTTCGATTTTAGAACCAAAAGTAAAACGGGACCTCTTGAAGTGGTTTATTAATTTACAACTTCAAGAATACAGCCATCTTTTTCAAGAAACTGAAGATACGGCATGGTTAGATAAAATCGACAAACGATATGCGTGGTTGAAACGTCACTTATTAGAGTTTGAAGACAAATTCGGTAGCATGTTTCCTCAAAATTGGGAGGTGTCTGAAAGAATTACAGTGCAATTCTGCTTCATTACACGCGATTGTTTAAATAAAATAATGTCGAAACGAAAACATGAAATCGACGTCAAGTTACTCCTGTATGCAATCCAAAAAACTTCAAGTTTTGAACATTTGTTATCGAGAAGGTTTACTGGAGTGACGTTAAAAGAAAACGAAAATTTTAAACAGCTGCTTCAAGAAACCGAAGCTTCGCTTGATGATTTACAGCAAATGCCTTTTGCAGGATTAATAGGCAAATGTTTTATTCCGTACTTGAACATTTACATAGAAAGTGTCGATAGGAATTTGGTGGATTTAATCGAAAGGTTCCAACAGGACAACAAACAAATTGTAATGACAGAAGCAACAGAAACTCAAGCGAGTGTTTTGCCAAGTTGTGGAGACTTATTTATGTTTTACAAAAAAAGTATGGTCCAATGTTCGCAATTAAGCAAAGGACAAACGATGCTAGATTTAACTAAAACATTTCAAAAATATTTGCGTGAATACGCAATTAAAATGTTACAAAATAATTTGCCAAAAATTGAGGCTCAAACGTTAGGCAGTAGCGTGCAGTCTATAACACGAGATTTACAAAAAATGTCGACATCCGGTTTAATACAAAATTTTTCATCGTTACTTAAAGAATACGAACTAATCACATTTACAAATGAAGACTTAAAAAAGATTTGTTGCATTCTTACAACTTCCGAATATTGTTTGGAAACGACCCAACAACTTGCGGAGAAATTGAAAGAGAAAACCAACCCCAATTTGGTGGATCAAATTAATTTATCACAAGAGCAAGATATTTTTCATGGGTGAGTTAAAATTCAGGAGATAAATGAATATAAAAATTAATTTTGTTCATTTTAGTGTGATTTCGAATTCCATACAAATTTTAGTTCAGGATTTAGAAAATTCCTGCGAACCAGCTTTAACGGCCATGAGTAAGGTAAGTGTCGGTTTGTTAATAATGTATTTGTTATTAATTTACGTTTCCGACAGATTCAGTGGCAAAGTATCGATAGTGTTGGAGATCAAAGCAGCTACATAACAGCCATGACGACTCACTTCAAAAAAACTGTTCCAGTAATTCGTGATCATCTTTTTCATTCCAGAAAGTATTTCACGCAATTTTGTATAAAATTTGCAAGCTCGTTCATTCCAAAATTTACCAATAACATTTACAAATGTAAACCCATCAACACTGAAGGTGCCGAACAGTTACTCTTGGACACTCATATGTTGAAAACCATCCTTCTAAATTTACCCTCAATTGCCTCGCAAATAAATCGTGAAGCGCCACCTTCTTACACGAAAGTTGTGATTAAAGGAATGAGTAAAGCGGAAATGATTTTAAAAGTTGTCATGACACCAGTCGAACCTGCCAAGTCGTTTTTGGAACAATACATGAAATTGTTGCCCGATTGTCAACTCACAGAATTTTCCCGAATATTGGAAATGAAGAATATAAAGAAACAAGAACAAAGTGTTCTGTTGGAATTGTTTCGCACTAGGAAACCGGTTACAGAAAAAGATGCATTAGAAGAAGACGGATCTGATCAGGAAGCAGGACGAATCAAAAAGTTAGAAAAATTGATTAAAAAAAGTTTACCAAAGTAAATAAAGATTTTGTATATTTATTTGATTTTAATCGAAAGTATTTTAGATTATATAAGTGTAAGATGCATATAGAATTTTTTAATTGCACTTGTATTAAATACAATTTTTTTTAATTGAAGTGGTTTGTAATTTATATTTAACGAGAACAGTTTTCGAGGAAGAGCGTTAACAAGAGAAGGTCATACGAAATAATTGATCAATTAATGTATTGAAATCAAGTAGTTTATTTCTAAAATTATGTACACATTGATCATTTAAATTTATTTTAAAAATCTTATTAAACAAAAACAGTATAATTTGCATTAAATTACTCGATGCAAATAAAAATTAAAAATCACAGTCTTCCTCTTTGCATTAATCCTCTAAAGGTGGCCAGAATAACATAACTTCACTTTGAGCAGATTCTGGGAGCCATTCCAAATATTGTGTTAATAAATCTAAAGAAAATCAAATTGTAGAATTCAATTATTAATATTATTAAACCATAATATACTTACATTTCGGATTTTGTTCTAAAGCATTCAACAAAGCCTGCTTTGTATAAACACCTTTAGCTATTAAAGGTTGTAAAAACTTATCAGTTTTAGGATGCAAATTCCGCCAAGTTTTATTCATCACACTGGGTGCAGGAGTAAGGACATCTTTATACTTGGCCAATCTAGGTAATATATTTCCTTCTAGCAGAAACCTTGCAAACCATTCATAAGCGTTAATACAATTAGGAAACGGAATTTCTACCTGGGGCAATTGCCAAGCCTGAGTTCCAAATGTGCCTGTAACGGTACAATACATTTTACCCTCGGTTGAAACGTATCTAGGTTCAGGATCTTTCAAAGGTTCAGTAAGTGTGCATGCTTTTACTACATATACCGGTAACCATTCTGGTTCGATAGCCGTAACGCCCCTCATATACATTTTATTTGTTTCATAAATTTCTTGAAATATTACATACTCGGGAAGTTTACGTTTCAAAACTGATCCTTGATGCAAAAACACGGGTTCTTCCATATTGTAAGCACGGTAGGCATATTTCAACTTAACTTTATCTTCATTTTCTTTCAATTCCCCTGGCATAATTTTTTTCGCAACTTGATCGCCCATACCAGCTAATAAAATTTGACGAAGAAGTTTAGCTTGAACGTCAGTAGGAGGTTGGAGTTTTGGATCAACTACAATATCAGAATCCGGCACGTTCATTTTAATTTCGTTGGTTAATTGAATCCTCAGTTTTCGTATTTCTACCACTGCTTTTTCCCGAAGTCCATTTTCCCGACAAAATTCTTCCAAACGTCCTTGTGAATTTGCATATTCTGAAGCACCGACGGCACGTAAAAGCACCATAGGATCGCCCAACAATAACGAATTATTCGCTCCTGCCCATTTCAATCGCGTTGTAAACCATTTATGCCTAATCAATTTCATCTCGTCTCTACCGACCGATTCGATCGGAGTTTCGAGTAAAACTTCTTGTACTGATAAAGAAGCAACCATGCAAATGGTGTAGGGGAGTAAGTTATGTTGATGACTTAGCGCCAACATTTTTCCAAAACGAGGTAAAACTGGAAACTTTGAAATTGCGCGTCCCAAAGGAGTTACGCGAGATTTTTCAAGTGCTCCTAAAATTTCTAAACGTTTTTCGGCAGTTTTTAATTGTGCCATGTCGGGAACAGTTGGAAACGGAAAATTTACCACTTTGTCCACATTCATGCACTTCATTTGTAAATACAAATCGTCAACAGGTTTTTGTTGAATTTCTGGAACACCAAATTTTAAGAATTCGTCGTTGAAAACTGCACTCGAGTATAAACGGTAGCAATGCCCTGGTCTGGTACGTCCAGCCCTGCCAGCTCTTTGATCGGCCGATGCTTTATTGGTCCAGCTGATAGCATAGCTCGTAACTCCTGTTACTTTATCGTACAATTTTATTTTACTTTTACCTGTATCGACGACATAACGAACATTAGGAATTGTTAAACTTGTTTCGGCCACGTTTGTACTTATGACACACAAACGGCAACCTTTTGGAGGTTGTTGAAATACTTTAGCCTGCTTATGCGTCGGCAAAAGCGAATAAAGTGGTAAAACCCATAACGGTGATGAATGTGATAAGTTTGTCTCATCTAAAACAATTTCGTCGTCATCGTCCGAACTCATCTCGTCTTCTGAATTAATTTCGTTATCACCAGGCATGCTGTAATCATCCAGATTTATTTCGGGTAGAACTTCTGTTTTTTCGGTTTCTCGCTTCGTCTTAAGAGCCTTCTTTAAATTCCTCTCAACTAGTTCTTCGTCAGAATCCTCATTTTCGCTTTCAACAACTTTCTCCTCTTCATTTACAGGTTTATTTTTCAATTTGAATGTGTTCCGCAATTTGCGTATCAAAGTATTCACCTCCTGTTGGCCAGTAACAAAAACTAAAATTGCTCCTTCGGGCAATTGAGTATGAATCTTAACCACTTTATTAAACGCTTCTTGTAAGTAGTTCTCCTTTGTTCTTTTGTTAAAATGAATCGTAACCGGAAATTGACGTGCATCCACTTTTATCACGGGAGGAGTTATTTTAAAAAGCCTTGAATTTTCTATGAAGTCTTCCAGTCGTAGGGTGGCCGACATGACAATTAATTTTAGAGGATCTCCACGTTTATTTCTCATCGGTGCAATTCGAGAAAGTAAACCAATGAGAATGTCGGTATACACAGATCTTTCGTGAGCTTCGTCCAAAATGACTACTGAATATTTTGTTAGAAGAAAATCAGTTTGTATTTCTTTTAATAAAACACCATCAGTCATGAATTTTATTTTTGTGTCTTCTGTTACGTTGCCTTCAAAACGTATCAAGTATGAAACTTCTTTAGAAGTTACATTCATTTCGTGGGCCACACGTTGGGACATTGAAATAGCAGCAACTCGACGTGGTTCCGTGACGGCAATCATTTTGTTTAATGCGTAACCAGCTTCATAAAGAAATTGTGGTACTTGTGTCGTTTTTCCACTGCCTAAAAATGATTTAAAAAAACAAAAATTATAATGTAGATATTTCAAAGTTTAAAAAAATATTTGCTGACCCAAAGTCTTCACATGTAATATTAATGAAAAAACTTACCAGTTTCACCGGCCAATATAACCACAGGATTCTCATTAATAGCTTCCATAATTTGTTGTTCTTCTGCCAATATTGGTAGTTTCAATCTTGCCTTTTGAATAGATGGCTTTCTATCAACTTGAACGAAAACTGCAGGTGTCTTTACAGCTGACTGCGCTTTAATAGTTTTCGTTGCCTTTTCATCCTTTTCTGTAGGTTTAACTTTCTCAATATTATTTTTTGTCTCATCAGATTTATCTAATGTATTAGAATTTATTTGATCTTCCTCAATTTTTACTTCGACGGTAACATTTTCATCATCTAACTTTACTTTTTTTGTCGTTTCTTCATCACTTTCATCACAATCACTTCCCGAAGAAGAATCAAAACCTAATACATTGGGATTACTACCTTTTTCGGATTTCTTATCGACCAGTTCCAAACGTTTTCGCTTTGCTCCTTTAAGGCTGTTAATTTTAAATTCTTGTGAATTAATTTCCTCTACTTCAGCTGTTTCTTCTCTTTCAGGTTTTTGTAAATCTTGAAAATGCCGCCTCAATCCTTTTGTTTGTATAGAAGTAATTGAAGTTAAATTATTTAATTCTTCGAGTGATACTTGATGCTGTGATAAAGCTTCCAACAAACTAGTTCTCTATAATTATAAAAATCAATAAATAAAGAACTCCTAAATAAATCCAAAACACATACGTTTTTCTTTTTTTCCTTCTTTTCCACTACTTTTTCAAAATGTTTACGTTGCTTTCTCGAAAGAATTTTAGTCACTTTTGTTTTATCATTTTTAACTTTAGTTTTTCGTTTTTGGGATGGTAAAACTAGTGCATTGCTATCGCCGTAGCTACCCTTAACATCAAGATCCAATTTGATCTGTAAAGCAAGAAATTAATAATTTCAGTTAAGTACAAGTAAGATCAATTTTGAAAAACTAACCTTTTTAGTTTCGGAATCATCAATCACAGTTTCGACCACTTGTCTGCTTTTCCAATTATGTCCTTTTATTCCTTTTTTACCCATTTTCTAAAATTTCAAGTCCAGTAAATCCACATGAACACATCAAAATAGTTGAGGTTATGTTATTTTGAATCCACATGAAATTGACGCACTGACAGGCTATTAGGTCATCTAGTGGTAAAAAAATGAACTAAGAATGTTTGTCGCTTGGGCAAGCGGATAAAGTAGATGCTTGAGGCGAAAAATAGAGACTAAAATGAAAAAATAATATATTTTCCCAAACATTGATTAATATTCGCAATAAATTCAAAAATTTATGTAAATTTAATTTAATTTTATTTTTTTGGGTTGTAGGTAATTAATTATTGTACCTACTGAATATTAACCAATGACAACAGTCTGACCATAATAAAACAAATCCAGCTAATGTAACCCTGACGAAAGGTCAAAAACAACAAAAATAAAGACAATTGATTGACAAAAAATAATTGTATGATTTATAAATAAATAATTATTTATGAAATTATGAATGCAAGAAATAAAAATAAATTAGAAAATAAAAAAAATTTATTTAGAAATATATTCCACCAAAGATGCGAATTTATAGAAAAATTAAAGCTTGCAAAATCTATAGAATATAAAAATTTCAGTCTTAAAACGATAAGAGTTATTGCAGTTCTTTTCTAAAACTTTCTTTTACAGTTTTATAATATTTTGTGAAAGTCACGATAAATGCACATCATGTACAGTGACGGCTTGTCATAAAGGGCACAGGGGCACCTGCCCTCCCTCCTTTAATTATCAGATGAAATGCTCTAGCAGTGTTATTTATTGAAAAAAACTTTGTTCGAGGAATACCAGATTATGACGATAAAGTAATTGAAATGTTTTGTAACAATTATTTTGCTGCAATTAGAATGAAATCTTGGCTATGGGCCTGATGAGAACAATGGGAATAATATTAACCTAGAATAAACATTTATTATTTGTTATTGAAACAGGTGCTATTGTCTAAATTAAACTTAAATTAAATTAAATTGCTGATATTGACGCACCCAGTTTAAATCTGAAAAAAAATAAGTTTTTCATAACAAACTGTCTCTATGCGTCGGAAGACATGTAAAGCAGGTCAATCCATACAGAGTAAAAAAAAAATTTGTTTACAAATGTTTCAAAAAATATTAAATTTATTCATCTTTTCTGGTGATATTAATATTTATTTAAGTTACAAATTTTATTCTCCATCTTCAGTTGCATATAACTAGGAAAAATAAAAAAATATATATAAAACAAGAAATTATATACTTATTCAAAACAATTGAAAAAGTAAACATTTTTTTAGTTTGAACAATTATTTTAACTTTATTTCTGTATTTTGCTAGTTTCACTTTGAATATTTATTCTCGAAATATTTAATTATGTTACGAAAGTCCGATGACACTAGAAATGCATTTTTTTCTTTAAAAAAATTCTTTTCTGGGTATTCGGATACCGACCCTGTTCAGAGTTAGTTTTTATTTTACTTATGATCGGTTTTTTCACCCATTGATATACCGCCGACTAAAAATTTTTTTTTCTTCACTATAGTAAAAGTAGCCGACAAAAGTCCTAGAGATATCTTAAAAATACAATTCTTCTTAAATCTTATATCCTACATTTTAGTAGATGAGAAATTTTGTTTTGTCGGCGGTATATACTGCCGACAACTTGTTGGCAGTCTATCTATGTACGAAGAAATCGGGTAATAATAGTATTGTTTTAATAGGATAATAGTTGGTAATTATTTTCTTATATTTTTTTTTGTCATTATTGGATTACTGAGAGGCACAAATTACACACTTGGCACAAGTGTTTCACACCCTGGTAACTACCAGGTCAGTTACCACTGCTTCTCTTTGAAATTAATATAATGTAAAATTTAAATTAGTCAATAACACCTGTTCCCCTAATAGATAATAAAAGTTAGCACTAAGTTAATATTATTTCCATTGTCTTCATCAGTGTAAACATTTGGTTATAAATTTGGAGATCACTTAATTACCTTATATTAAAGGCTTTTATCTTACTTAATCAAACGGTAAATGAAAATTTAATGCAATTTCTGCTTTCTAAAGATTATTGCGCTCACCCATATAGACAGATAGGTACAGCAGACAGCAGGGGTTTCCAAACTTTTTAGCCCAAAAGGACAGACTGATTGCTCCACATAGCCCCGAAGGCCAAGCCTAATCTAGCTAACTCATCAGATTAAGATATTTCGTGAAATATTAATTTAATTAATAAAAAAAAAAAATAAAAAAAATAAAAAAAAAATAATAATTAAAGTCCCACTGCAGCCACCCACTACCATCTAATAAAATTCAACTAATTCAATTGGTGCAAATAATAAATAAAACCATTACCATTTTTAGTTGAATTGTTGGTCGGTGGTTGACGGTGGCTGTAGTGGGACTGTCACCTATATCGTCGGCATACAAGTAAAAGTGACCAACAGCAAAAATGCCGAAAATGAGATGATTGACTAACTAACGGAATAACCAGTGCGGTTACAAAAAAAATGTCTGTATAATATATTAAAAATTAAATTAATAAGTTATAGAGATGGCAAAATTGCGACTATTTACAATTTGCACACTTACATATTAAACTGCATCTTCAAAATTATTATTATTTATTACACTGAGAAAAAAGATTTGTCGCCCTAACAAGGCTCTTAGTAGCTATAGCCTCAACAGAATGTTTTTTGCATTTTCAACAAATTTTATGCTGCCATAACAAAGTTTTAGCTGTTTAAACTAAATCAGAATTAAAAATTATTTGATCCAACAAATTTTAAAATTCTCAAATTATTTTAAACAGCTAAAACTTTGTTATGGCAGCATAAAATTTGTTGAAAATGCAAAAAACATTCTGTTGAGGCTATAGCTACTAAGAGCCTAGTTAGGGCGACAAATCATTTTTCTCAGTGTATGATTCATGCATGCAATATTATTTTGATCAGATTAGTTACAGTGGATTTATTGTGGATTTATATCTCAATACAGGTAGCTTTTTTATGCAATAATAAATTATATAAAATTTAAGGGGGGGCCGGATCCGAGACACGCCAGGCCCGCTACCGCGGGCCGGATTGGTGGTGCTCGAGGGTCTTAGTTTAGAGACCTCCAGTCCAAGATCTAATACTAGAGGTCTACCATATGCGCGAACTATCCTGCCCTACAACAAAACCGTGAACTTGACATAATCAGAGGCGGATGGGACAATCGGGACACCGTTCAAATAGTCATAAGTCCAGTACTTTGTTTCGAAAATCTTATGTTTTATCATAAAAATACTTATAATATACGTTTAACTGTACAGATCTTAAAGTACACCTTTTATTAAACCAACAATAAATTAAAATTTATAGATTAAAATATTAAGTTTTAATTTTAAGCTATGTATAAATATTTTCGTAAGATTATTAGTAGATAAGATTTATGTATATATTATACCCCTGTTTATGTAACACAACTTTTAAATTAACGCTTTTGTTTGAAATGAATTCCTTGGTGAACATAGTCTTTTTATTTTCTATGGGTACGTACCTACATATTATATAATAAGTATTATAACTATTATACTTTACAGATTTTTAAATGGGTTTTCATCAAGTTTTTCATTTTCATATTATAGTATGTTTTCTTGCTGCGAAATTGGCTATGTAAAATGTAAAATTGTTTCCTTCTTCCTGCTTTCAAATCTATGTTAAGTTGTAGGTCCCCTATATACCATAATAGGCCCGATAAATCGCCCGAGTGCATGCAAACTTCAGTTTGCCCTCCACATCCAATCCAGAATTCCCTATATTTATCAGAAATTTTCAATGGCATATATTGCGATGTCCAAATGTGTAAAAAGGTTTAAATTCAAGAAAACCTAATTATTTACCCTATTTTCGGAACATCCATCCCCTTTTGTTTTTAGCATGAGACTCTTTAACTTAATTACTTGTGATGTTGAATAATTAAAAGCAATAATTTGTCAATTTTAAAATTTATAATTTTATCGAAAAAGTTAAACAAAATTTTATCTTACAAATACACAGCTAAATAAATTTTATGTAGCATTTAAATTTCAAATTTTGATGATTTTGATCATCATCCGTTTACATCGGTTTACCAATAAATCAATTCCGTCTTATTGCAATTTTGGTCTTATTTAAATTTTAGTAATTCTTTCAACCACCTAGACAAAGTTTGCAATTTAGATGGCAATTAATACAAATTTTATAAATCAATTTTATCGTGGTTTCAAATTTTACGAAAAATTAATCGTTCGTGCACTTAAATTGTTCTCACCCATAATTAGAAGTTTTCATGTGTTTGTTGTTGTTTCCATTTACCATTTCACCTTTTGTGAGAATCTGGCGTTCATACGTTGCCTTACTCGTTCATGCTATTGCTGACGATTATCTTTGGTAGTGAATAATTGTGGTTTTTATTTTTGTTGAAAAGTATTGGCACAAGCACTCTTACTCTGAATTTGTAATCTTCAGGTAAGTTAAATCTTTTAATTGTATTTGTCAATTTCAATTAAAATTCAAATTATTTAAACTTTTGACTCTGGGCTTTTAAATTTTCGAACTTGACGAGTTGACGGTTTTACCCAGAATGAATTACTTCACCAATTTTTCTCCCTCCTTGATTTTTGTAATTTTGAAAACTTTTATTCTCCCACTTAATTTTGGTAGGAATGCAAATCCGTTGCACTACGCATTGGTTGATTTTATTACACTTTTATTTTTATACACAAATTAATAATTGATTGAATTCTCATCGACTTCATTGATGATTATTGACATTTGTCTTTTCATTCAAAGATCTTGGACCAAAAATATCTTTTATACTCATAATAATTGAAAACTCAACTCAAAATTTCCTTAGCTGTGTTTTTCAACTTTGAACAATCATTTAATCTAAAAAATATGAAACCGAATTATTCATCACCACGGATGTTCAGTTAAAACAAAATGATGCTTATGCAAAATGAAACATGACAATATATCATATTCATTTAAAATTGGATTCCTTATATTTTAGTTTCCATTGGAACCGAAATCAACACTCAATTGTTTCCGTGCAATGTCAATGTATTATTATCAAATTTAAAATTCACATTATTTACTCGCCTAAATCAAGCTACTGGTGTTGCTTTAAATACTAATACGTATTCTAGCGTAGATACCAACGTTTTGACCACAATAATAATTCATGGATATCTTGAAGGTGACACCACACCATGGATGGCAATTATGAAAGACACATATTTAAATAAGGCACCGGCTAATATTATTTTAATAGATTGGTCACCCTATTCAACACCTAATTACTATGAAGCGGTTTGTGCAGTACCCCAAGTTGGAAGATTTGTCGGTGATTTAATATATAATTTAACACAAGTTGGTGTCGATGTAGGAAAAGTGCAAATTAATGGATTTTCTCTTGGAGGTCACACTGCTGGTGCTGCTGGACAACGAATATTTGCCTTATCAAATTCGAAAGTAAGTCGGATTACTGGACTGGATTCGGCCAACCCAGAATTTTCTGGTAAACCAATTAATCAACGTTTGGATTCTTCAGATGCAGTGTTTGTGCAAGCAATTCATACAAATAATAACCAGTATGGATATGCTGAAAATTATGGTACAATAGATTTTCATGTAAATGACTATGAGTCAGTATGCGGATCTTTCCAAGTTGGATGCCCACTGAATCCAGGAGTTTCCACTGAAGATTCACCCTTCCTTAGTGGTATACAATTTACTATTCAAAACAATCAACCTTGAATTTTTCGTAAAATTGAATTCTAAATTCATTTGATGTAGCTTCAAAGAAATTTAAGATGGATCGTTTTGAAATGTACATGTTTTTTTTTATAGATTAAGAGAAAATTTAGTAATGTGATTTATTTTCAGTGGCTTGCGACCACATTCGCTCGGTTGTGTATTACATTGAAAGTATTAATTCTGATCAGTTTTTGGGCGTGCAATGTGACAGTTGTTCCAATTTTCACACTGGTGAATGTAATTTTAATCTAGAAACTGTTATGGGAGAAATGTGTCCATTCGATCAGAGCGGAACAAGATATTTAAATACAAATTCTATGGCGCCCTTTGCACAAGGATAAAAATAATTACGTTGGAAGAACAAGCTAACTCGCTGTTAATGATACTTTTGGAAAACTTGACAACGTGGCGTTTCAAATAGGAACTTTTATTTTTATGTTTTAAGGAAGTTAGTTATTTTTAGTAGGTAATATGAATAATGACCGTTATGTTTGTTTTACGATGTAATAATTTTTGTTAAATTTTCAACAAAATAAATCTGGTTATAAAAATGCGTGTCGATAATATTGCTTATATTCATCAAATTATGCTTTACCACTTTGAAATAGGTTGAAAAGCAGTGCAAAAAAACCATATAGTTTTCCACCACGATAATGCACGCCTACATGTTGAGCGTGCTGTTATCGATTGTATTACCAATAAGGGCTCCAAATAGCTTCCACATCCACCATATTCTTCCACAGAAGCGCCTACGGACTACCATCTCAAGCGATATCTGAAGAATTGGCAGTTGAACAAAATTTATACCTATTTGGAAAGCTTGATGGCCAATGTCAAAGCATGGATTGCCTCCATGGAATAGACCGTCTTCCAGGCAAATGGGAAGCAGATATTGAAGTAGATGGTGACTACCCTTAGGAATAATCTTTTAAAAATGTTATTGGAAAATTTTTATCTTTCTTTTTTCTTAAAAAAAAAAATTGATTAGCCTGCTAATTATGCACTAACCCAATACATTGTAGTATTACTTGCTAATTGCAAAAATATGTAATTTGAATGAGTAATAAAAACAAATGGGTAGACCACGAAGATCGTAGAATGATGGCATAAAAAATGCGATGGAAACCTACGGATTGAAGGAGGAAGATGCACTTGACGGAAGGATCCGATGTTTGAGAACTGGGAAGCCACATATTGCTGTATCGGCAGTGCCAATTAATTAAGCTATTTGCGATATGGGGCCGTTTATAAGTCCCCATATTATAATTATGTCGGTGCCAAATATGATTTAAAAGAAAAATGGGTGAAGAATATGATACGTTCCGGAAGTGCGGCATTGGGACAAATAATGCTGCAGTATATTTAAGAAGGGGCCCTATTATATTGTCCTGATTTTTTTATTGTAAATCTGATTTTGTTAAAATTGTATTTTAAATTTTGTAATTTTAATTTTGTAAATTTCGTATTGGTAATAATTATGAAATGCGAAATTGAGCGAAATAAAAGCCGAAACTCGGCCTTATGCCAGCTCTGCTCAGGTAGGGTGCGGATCTATGTTAATGGTCTACAAAGTTAAATTGAAAATTATATTGGTTTTATTGAGTTTAAATATTAAAGAGTGACTTTATGAGAATTTTTTATGTGTTTTTATTGCACCGAATGTGAAACAGAATTAAAATAATTTGGATTTATGGAATGGAAAAAATTTAAATGCTGGATAAATGGAATTTGAATTTGGATTGTGGAAAATTAAATAAAAATTGGATAAATAATTATTATAATAATAAAATAATTATGTAATAAAAATTAAGGATGCGTGTGCGATAGCGGTGTTTAATTTCAAAAATTAATTAACACCACCGACTGGTGGTTTAATACTGCCATAAACTCAATCCAAAATTTTCCAATCGGCATACAAATTCAAATCGTTATAATACAACCATCAATAAAATACCATAGAATAAATAAATCTTTCACTATATTTTTTATTTTAAGTAAAATAATCACAAATTAATTCCCAAATATGAACTCAAAACTTGGAGCGTTTATCAACGCGTCCACACGCGTTGACTTTCGGCATTCAAAAAGCAAATTTTTACATTAATCAATTACCAACATAAACAATTCAAAATAAAATACAACTTCTACAGGATGAATCATAAAACATTTTACAACATAATTAATAGAGATGAGATTTTTAGGTCATAAAAATTCAAAAAAAGGCACCTAAAAAGGTTCTAAAAAAAGTCATTTTAGGTCGTATAAATTCAAAAAAAGGTACTAAAAAATGCTATTTAAGGTTGGTATTGTAAAGTTTCGGTGGTTTTATGTAACCGTTTTCGAAGTAGAAATATTTTCTAAAATTATATTTTGACCATTGCCAGTAAAAATTTCAAAGAAATTTTTAAAAGTCGCATAACCGGGATTGCCATCCAATACTTTGTTTAAATTTTTACACTTTTTTTGCATTGGACCACGCACCAACCAAGTTGGTTTTCAATTTAAAAAAATTAACCAAACTTGTTGCTAGTGGCAATCCCACGATTTCCAATTTTTCTATAACGTCTATTATGTTTTTAAAATTCGTTTGAATGTAAATTTGGTCCGATTGTAAGTTTGCATTTTTAAAGCATTCTTCTGCTTTAATAAAATTTTCATAATAAAAAATTGCTGTACTTAACCACGTGCTCCAACATGTTAAAATTAACCCCAGGGGGGGGGGAGTGAAATATTTGGTAGCACTTGGTACTTTGCTTAGGTTTATTCTATGGTTGGTACATGGTGGGTTTGCACCACCACCGGGCACCAAATTTATGTTTAAAATAAAATAATTTTTAATAATATAAAATTAATTTGAATTAAATTAATTTTTTTTTTCAATTTAAACTTCAAATTAAAAAAAGTTTCCATAATGTTAAAATAGGTCGTAAAAATGAAAAAATAGAAAAAAAGGCAAAAAAGGTCAAAACAAATAAGGCTTATATAACGTAGTTTTCCATGAAACAAATTTTGGTACTAATATCATAAAAATAGGAGCTAAAATAAAAAAAAGGTAAAAACCTAGAAATCTCATCTCTAATAATTAAAATAAACAACCCCCTACATAATTTATACAAAAAAAACATGACAATATATTAAAAACTTTTATTTGGTAATTTGGTTTTGAAAATTAATTATAGGGTACATTGCAATACTTTATCGGAAAGCATAAAAGAAGGTATAGTTTTTGTAGCAGATAGATTATATTTTTTGGTTGTGCTATGTTTTATAGAAAATGCACCTAAATATTTTGGCTCGCCGGAAGGAGCCCTACCATTAGCCCTAGTCAATTGTATAATCATAATAATTTAATTCGAGTAACACGAAAATTCGTACCTGAGATTATGTTGCCTGACCCCCGATAAAATAGATAACACTAATATAGTAATTTGGTTTTGTACCAAAATGCAAACTTATGAGCTATACTTAAAACACGTGCGTTCAATTTGGCTATCAACACTCAAGAGACCGTCTCATAGCGGTCCTGTGTCACCAACTTTTCGTCCAACTTCATCCCCCACCGTATTCGTAAAGGTGTCTCTTTGCCAGTCATCATAATCGCAGGATTTTTAAGTGATACATATTTGTTAGCAATATAAAATTGTAGGTACACTTGGCGCAAGATACAAATTACGTTCATATCACTACAATGTGAATATTAAAAGCCATTGAAATATTATTTAAAATGATTCTAAAATTTACACAATTTTGTTAGGGAAACTTGCAGGATTGTTTAATATTGAGAAACCTCCACCAATTACTCTTAATTCATTATAAATTCCGATGTCCGAAAAATTCTGATGACCATTTTTTCTTATCTCTCATAATTTCTAGAATAGAATGAATTGTCTTGTTTTGTTGTATTTTGTATTACAAATACAATACTAAATACCTAGAAAATCGCTACAAAATACATATAAATTCTTCAAACTTTCCTAATAAACTTTTAAAAATTTCTTTGCAGATGGACTATAGATTTCTTGGTTGGGACAACAAATTCATTAGGCTTCATAAAAGCTAACTTCAGTTCAGCTATGTACAAACAAGTCTTTAATATAATACTATTTATTCATTCTAAACTGGTTAATTACAATTTGGTTATACATTATACTCATATCATTCATATTGGTTGCGAAAAACTGGTACTCTCTCTGATGTAATTATGTTTTATCCTTGAGCGAACGGCGCCACGGCATTTGTTTTCAAGTATCTCACTCCGCTCTGGTCATATGGACACATTTCTCCCATAATAGTTTTTGGATTAGAATTGCATGATCCTAGTGCAAAATTGAAGCAACTGCTACATGTTACGCCCAAAAACTGATCAGAGTTAATACTTTCTATGAAATACGCGACTACCCGAATGTGGTCACAAAATACTGAAAAGATAAAATAGTTTTATAAATGTTCTGTTATATCAAAATCATCTTACGATAAGGTAAAGGTGAACCATCGGTTGGAACTCCTGGATTGAGTGGGCATCCAACTTGCAGAGTTCCGCAGACTAACAGGTTCGTATTTACGTGAAAATCGATCGTACCATAATTTGCAGCAAATCCATACCCGTTATTATTTGTATGAATTGCTTGCACAAATACTGCATCTGATGCGTCTAAACGTTGATCGATTGGTTTACCGGCAAATTCTTGGTTGGTCGCTTCTAGTCCATTAATGCGTTTAACTTTCGAATTTAATAACGCGAATACGCGTTGGCCGGCAGCTCCAGCAGTATGAGCTCCAAGTGAAAATCCATTAATTTGAACTTTGGCTAGATCGACCCCTACTTGTGTTAAATTATATATTAAATCGCCGACAAAGCTTCCAACGTAGGGTACCACACAAGCCGCTTGAAATATATCAATTCCCGCATAGACTGACCAATCTATTAAAATAATATTGGCCGGCGACTTATTTAAATAGGTGTCTTTCATAAGACGAACCCATGGTCTGGTATCATCTTGGAGCCACCCATGGATAATTATTGTGGTAAAATCGTTGGGGTCCACGTTAGAATACGTATCTGCATTTAAAGCAACGCCAGTATCTTGATTTTCTTGAGTAAACAATGTGAATTTTAAGTTTGATAATAATACGTTTACGTTGCACGGAAGAGTTTGACTACTAATTTCAGTTCCAATTGAAACTAAAATAAAAAGAAAGTAATTAATGTTAATTCATAGTATTTTGTACATCAATAATTTTTAAGAGTAAAGGCTGTATGCTACTTACACACCGTCTTAAGGGGAGAAGGTATAGGTTTTTGTGACGTCGAGGGGGATATTTTTATGACGTAATTTATGAGCGACTCTTTATCGTACTCGAAATTGAATAAATATTTTTTATTCTATGAAAAAACAGGTGTATTTCAAAACTATATTTTTCCAAGTTAGTGTAAAAAAAGTGTTGACAGATCAAGATGATAGGTTCATAAATAACTAATAATCAAATAATGTTTTTATAGAATTTGAAGAAAAAGAAGAAAACTTCTTAAAATTTTACTGAAAAATAAATTAGGTGAAGTGTGAGTACTTACATAATATGGAAACGAAGAATATGCACACCAAGGAATTCATTTCGATACAATCTTTTTAATTTGCAAGTTGCATTAAATATAGGGGTAATTTATACATAAATCTTATCTACAATGATAATAATACGTAAGTAAAGGTAAATAATTTTCAAAATTCAAACATTGTTTATTAATTTACACTGCGATTTAAAAAAAGTGCATTTTAATCCTATTATTTTATAGGGTTATTCTCTAAATATTTGCTTATTAATTGTAGATTCTTTCAATTTACCAAAAAACTATGATAATCTCATCAATCTATAATTAAGTTTATGCTTTGCTCTTCTGATTTTTTTTACAACATTAGCACGTCTTCTTACATCGAATTATCTATAGTTATTGCATGAATTTAATATCTTACTTTTGAATTTGGAATTGATTATATATTGTCGTGTTCTTTTATTAACAAGGCGTGGTTGTGTTTAGTTTGAAAGAATTGTTTAATTTGTAAATATTTTGTGTTAAAATTTTGTTTAAAAATTTGGCGCCAAATCGAAATTTAATTCTTCTTCTTTAATTAGGCACTGTCTGTTTTTTCTTTCCAAAACAACTTCGGTGTTCTGGATCGTCCACGGACTGTTAGCTTAACGTGCCCTCCGAAGTACGGAGACGATCATAAGAAAGTTAAACTCTATCCTGAATCGAACCGGGTTGCTAGCGTTAGTAGTTCTTCGCGTCAGCCCACTAGGCCATTAATCGAAATTTTCGGTTATATAAATTCGGACAGACGAATTTATAATTGTATCCGATATTTGGAATCCACATTTGGGCATAATTTTGTATTTGTGCGAAAATATGAGATTTTAAAATTGAATTTTATTGATTTAATTGGTAATTGGACTAAAATTAAATGAATTTTGATAGTTTTGGAAGAATTTTTGGATTGAAAAATAAGAGCCAAACGGCAGGTAACTGGTATACAAGATAGGAGAAAATTGGAATCTGAAAAGAATATTATCATAATTGCGAAATAAAAATAAAATAAGGCGGTGTGAGAATAAAATATAATATATTGTAATGTCCGGAGAGCATAAATTTTAATTTTTTTTTATAATTAAATTTTCCACCTCGAAACAAAGGTTTTAGAGCATGGACTCTTTTTAGAATTTTTAACGTCTTATATGAAGCGATATAAAATTTTAGCAAGCCGGTTATTTTTTTTCTAATTTTATATTTTATAATATAGGTATCTACTTAAATAAATTTTCCCAGACTTTTATCCAAATTCTTGTAATTTCAATTCAATCAAAATTACTAATTACGAAAAAGAATATGATTTTGTAATTATAATAAGATTGGGGTTGATGATTTCCACTATCAACTATTAAAAACATAGTAGCAGACATTTCTCAATCCTGTTTCTGCAGCCTTGGGATCTAAATGATGAAACATTGCTATATAAGAAAGAGGATCAAGTTCAAAGATGAATGATCCTGTCCAGCAATAGATAGGGAGGCTAAGAAGATTGTTCGATTGTTATAATACTTTGATAAATTATTGAAAGTTCTTCAATTTGTCAACAAGTTCTTTCTTATATACTCCGACTTAGCTTAAATAATACATAATACAAACCTATAGTATTTTAATAATAGTCATTAACTTCGAAAAATTCGATTTTTGAATATTACATCGCCAAGAAAATCATCTAATTTTCCCAATCGGATTAGGCTTGACAAGTTTTTAGTTGAAAAGGAACAAAATTAACAACTTTTTCTTAATTTTGATACTGATCTACCCTACCGTTTTGTATCTTGTTTTTGTTATTATGTCTATTATGGTAATCTTTAAAAATCCGATATTATACAATTTAATTTATGTTCTCAAAATTTATAATCAAATGTTTCTACAGTGACTGCTGGAGACAATGGAAATAATATTAACTTAGTACAAACTTTTATTATTTATTATGGGTACGGATCTTATTATTAAATTTAAATTTTACATTATTTATACAAGATAATGCTCAAAAAGAGTGGTCATTGACATGCTGTATTTACTTATCGTACACGTTAACCTGAGTACAGAAAACAAAGTAAAAAGGACTGAGAAGTAATCCAACGGCTTGGAGCTCGAACCCTTGGGTGAAAATTATGAACCCATTTTGTTATGCACTGCGATGAATTTATTGTTGGGTGCCATGAGGGGTCGCACGATGAATTGACGGTATACCGAAAATGATTGAGATGCGTGTTTTCTTCGATACCGACAGGAGTAAGTCCATGGGGAAACTTATTGTCTTTGGTGTTAACGACAAGGACGCTGTAGCTCTCAGAGAACGAAAGGAGAAGCAGAGCTTACTTAGGTTCTCCAGCTTTAAAATAAAGATGCAGCCCATCGTTTAGAGCGTAGCACCAACAGAAACAATGGAACAGGTATCTATAGAGCTTGAACTCACGGGTAAGACCCCACCACTAAAGAAATCTAATAATTGCCTTAGTGCAGTGAAGTGGAAGTTTAAGCAAGCCAAGTTCCTCTAATTGTTCCTCTCGTTGGTTCCCTGATTCATATAAAATAAATAATAATGCTATGCATCGATGCTCTCATAACTGCTGCAGCTGGTTGTACGGATGCAATAGCTCTAATATACTAATGAATCCCAGGATCTGCTACCCTTTTAAAGAATGGTGGACCTGGTGAGGTATTGTAAGCAATGTAAAAGACACGTTATCATTGGTTGCGACTATAATTCCCTTCACAGCTCGTGGGGAAGTAAAGATTCCAACAATAAAGGAAAGTCTATAGGTATTTGAATACCTAATTGGAACAAATTTAGAAATTCTGGGACACGCAAACGTCTTGTGTCGCCTCAAAGCCATTCAGTGATTGACATCACCTTGGCAACATTTGATATTTTGACAAAAATACTTGCCCAAACAGCTGACTGTGTCAGATCACAAATGGATACGTTGTAAAATCAAAGCAATCGGAGTCCTAGAGGGTTCAGAAATCTTAAAAATCTGGACAGGCAAGTCTTTCTGGACTGTCCAGGGCTCTGTAAACTGATATGACAAGGTCAGTTATCACGAAGATCAAAACAGACAGTACTGAGAAAATTGAGTTATACACTAATGCACATAAAATCAAATCGTAAATCCGGTTAAAATGGTCTACTTTTGCCATCAGAACCATCAATGCTTATAAATCGCCGGGGTTGCATGGGGTGTTTCCAGCCCTACTTCAATAGGGTTTGAATTATCTGCTTTGCCCCCTGGTGAAAGTGTATAGGGCATACGTTGCACATGGCTATACACCCAAGAAGTGGCGGAAAGTCAAAGTCTTTTTCATACTTAAGCCAGGTCAAGCTGATTACTCTCTGGTTAAATCTTTTAGCCCAATAAGTCTTACCTCGTTCTTCTTAAAGACAGTGGAAAGACTGTGCGCCAGAGAAATTCGTGACTGGATGTTGGTGCGTAATCCCCTACATCCAAATCAGCATGCATACACTTCGTGCAGATCTACTGATCGTTACACTCTCAGGAATTTACTCTAAGGGCGGTTTATAGATATCGAGGGAACTGTGCTGCATAGCAGGGCGATTGTGATCCAAGTCGAAAATGGAAATATAAAAAGTGTTTTCACAAAGGGTTGCCCACAGAAAACCGTACTCTCTTCCACTTTTGTGAGATTTTGCAGTGAATAGTCTTCTGAAACACCATAATGAAAGTGATTATTGCACCATTGCTTGTAAATATGGCCTTCTGACAGTGTAAAAGGCAACGGAAAGATTATACCTTCAGGATCTACACTGCCATAATAAATCCTATGCTATGTCAAATTGCATTCGTTTGGTGGTCCAGGACCAAACTAGTAACAACAGCATCCTCTCTACGTCGGTCTCAGAGATCAATTTACTTGACCGTATCCGGAATGATGCGAACGGCACCTAATATGGTTTTGAAGAAGCTCTTCTGTCTTCCTCAACTGAATCTCTATGTGGAAGAGTAGGCGGTGAGAGCTGCTCTTGGGATGCGGGCAGGGCGTTTTTGAATCTACAGACAGAAAATCAGTAGGTATATGCCCATCCATGAGGATTACCCGAAAAGGCTGTCTCTTTTACATCTAGATGATGATATAATTCCTCCTAAATATGTATGTATTTGACAGGAGGTTTGGCATTTTGTTGAACGCGAGAAGAACTGGCCACTATGACATATATGCCTGTATACAGATGGTTAGAAGAAAAAGGTACCATAAGAAAATTATAAAAAATGATTTAAATGCACTATTTAATCGCAGTGTAAATTAATAAATTTTGCAAGTTATTTACCTTTACTTACGCATTACTATCATCAACGTAGATAAGATTTATGTATATATACCCCTATAATGTAATGTAACTTGCAAATTGAAAAGATTGTCTAGAAATGAATTCCTTGGTGTGCCTATTCTTCGTTTCCATATTATGTAAGTATTTAAACATTACCTAATTTATTGTGCAATAAATTTTTAATAAGTTTTAGTAGAGCTAGTATGTATTGGCAATGCTTTTAATTCTATATGGAATTATTTTATTTTACTAATTAACATTCAACTTTAAGACCGGCCAATGCGTTCCAAATATATTCCAAAATACTACTGCCAAATTTCAAACTCGTATTTTTACTAGTTTTTTACATAACTTCGAAAAATATATGTTATGTAGCGTCGTTTTGAAAATTGGTCGTATTATTTTTGACATTGGGTGCGTTTAGCGAGCGCAGCTGCTTAGAGTCATCAGTCAACTATGTTGAGTATGCTGACATTCAGCTATTTACATTTCGCTAAACGGTAAGCTTGCAGTCAACTTAATACATTAAACGTGAAGTAAAAGGGTGAGGTTAAGTTGTGTATATTTTATATCTGGATATTATATATCCTGCCATCGTGCTTCTGAAGATCATTAATAAAACTAAACTGAACTCCGAAACACTCGACACAACGTAACAACATAAACAGAACATAATTTTTAGGTTAAGGGATAGGTGGGAAGGGTCACGTGTTAAATTCATCATTAGTTGAACAACTCAGCGTAAAATTTTTGCGCTGAGGTATTTACTCAACAGTTGTAAGTAAGCGCTTGCTCAGCGTACCGTTTAGCGAAACCGCTGTAGTCAACTTCTCAGCCGCTGACCTTCGCTAAACGTACCCATTATTTGGAAATTCCTCTGTTTTTGTTCGAATATAAAAGTATTTTTTCGATTTTCAATACTTTAATGTAGAAAAATTGTTAATTAACATTAATTACATTCTTTTTATTTTAGGTTCAATTGGAACTGAAATCAGTAGTCAAACTCTTCCGTGCAACGTAAACGTATTATTATCAAACTTAAAATTCACATTGTTTACTCAAGAAAATCAAGATACTGGCGTTGCTTTAAATGCAGATACGTATTCTAACGTGGACCCCAACGATTTTACCACAATAATTATCCATGGGTGGCTCCAAGATGATACCAGACCATGGGTTCGTCTTATGAAAGACACCTATTTAAATAAGTCGCCGGCCAATATTATTTTAATAGATTGGTCAGTCTATGCGGGAATTGATATATTTCAAGCGGCTTGTGCGGTACCCTACGTTGGAAGCTTTGTCGGCGATTTAATATATAATTTAACACAAGTAGGGGTCGATCTAGCCAAAGTTCAAATTAATGGATTTTCACTTGGAGCTCATACTGCTGGAGCTGCCGGACAACGCGTATTCGCGTTATTAAATTCGAAAGTTAAGCGCATTAATGGACTAGATGCGACCAACCAAGAATTTGCCGGTAAACCAATCGATCAACGTTTAGACGCATCAGATGCAGTATTTGTGCAAGCAATTCATACAAATAATAACGAGTATGGTTTTGCTGAAAATTATGGTACGATCGATTTTCAAGTAAATGCGAACCTATTAGCTTGCGGAACCTTGCAAACTGGATGCCCACTCAATCCAGGAGTTCCAACCGATGGTTCACCTTTACCTTATCGTAAGATGATTTTGATGTAACAGAACATTTATAAAACTATTTTATCTTTTCAGTATTTTGTGACCACATTCGCGCTGTCGCGTATTTCATAGAGAGTATTAATTCTGATCAGTTTTTGGGCATAACATGTAGCAGTTGCTTCAAATTTGCCACTTATCCTATCCTAGGGTCATGCAAATCTAATCCAAAAACTATTATGGGAGAAATGTGTCCATATGATCAAAGCGGAGTGAGATACTTGAAAACAAATGCCGTGGAGCCGTTCGCTCGAGGATAAAACATAATTACGATACATCACAGAGAGTACCAGTTTTTCGCAACCAATGTCAATGATACGTGTATATGTATAACCAAATTGTAATTAACTAGTTTAGAATGAATAAATAGTGTTATATTAAAAATATGTTTTTATATAAGTAACTGAAGTTAGCTTTTATGAAACCTAAAGAATTTGTTGTCCCAACAAAGAAATTTATTGTCCTTCTGAAAGAAATTGGTGAAATTTATTGATTAGGAATGTTTGAAGAATTTATATGTACTTTGTAGGCAATTTCTAGGTATTTTGCACTGTATTTGTATTAGAACAATCTTTGTACGAGAGCAACACAAGACAATTCTTTCCATTTTAGAAATTATGGAAGATAAGATAAAAATGGTTTTTGGAATTTTTTGGACGTCGGGATCGTAAAATTAAAATGAATTCCGTGTAATTCGTAGAGGTTTCTCAATTTTAAACAATCCTGCACGTTTTCATAACAAAATTGTGTAACTTTTAGAATCATTTGAAATAAAATTTCAAGGATTTTATATGACGAATTAGATGACTGACAAAGAGACACAGCTACGAACACGGTGGGGGATGAAGCTGGACGAAAGGTTTGCGACACTGGACGGGTATGAAATCCGCTTCTTGGATCTCTTGAAACTCAACAGCCAAAATGAACACACCCGTTTGAAGTATATAGCTCATAAGAGTGCATTTTGGTACAAAACCAAATTTTGTTAGTGTTATCTGTTTTGTCGGGGGTTAGGCAACATATTATCTAATATTAAGGTAAATTATGTTTGTAATTATATTTCTATTACTCGAACTAAATTATTATGGCTAATGTAGGGCTCCTCCTGGCGAGCCAAAATATTAAGCCGCAAAACTAACTGAAAAGTTTCTTTCACGTTCTACGCCTAACATAAAATTCCTCTTCTGAACAAGAAGAAGAACTATAGAACTGCTATCTATAACTTGTCAATACGTCAACTAAAGATTTGTAGATTACATTTAACAAAACTTTTGCAAAAATCGACGACTAAGTTAAAACTTCGTTAAATATTAACAGGTCGTTAAAACTGTTTACGAAATTCAGTTTTGTTATAAGTCTCCTTTTAAATTTTAATGCCATGTTAACTTTTATTATGAAATTGGCTCTAATTGACACAAAAACTAGGGAAAAAAATTAGTTTTTGGCAATTATTTTTACAACCAAACAACGAAATTTATTTCAACTTGAATGATAGTTTCATACATAGGTTGGTTGCTATGTAATTTTTTCAGGATGACATTCCATAAATCGAAACACGAGGTTTAAACAATGTGTAATTTGTCTAAATAATCTAAACGGAATGCTTTTTCAAATTAACTTTTTTTTTAGGAATTCAAACTGTATATGTTAATGTTAGCAGGTCCATGACCGCCTATCTTGTGCATTATCACGTATAAATAACGAAAATTTAAATTTTACAATAATCGCTTTCATAACAAAAGTTAGTAGGTACTAGGTTAATATTATTTCCATTGTCTCAAGCAGTCACTGTAAAAACATTTGATTATGAATTTGGAGATCTTAACATTATAAGTTTCATCTTAATCAAACGGTAAATAGAAATTTAATGGTAAGTTCATTTTTAACAGAAAGGCTATACAGTCTACTCTCATTGGCAAAACTACATGATTCGATGATTGATAAATAATTAAATCAAGAATCATATTACTTGAATAAAATCAAGGTACTGGATGCACATGCACAGCTATATTGAAAATCGATCGAGAAAACGTGCAACGCGAGCTGTTTAAAGCTGTAAGCCCAGTAACGAAGAATTTTTCGAGTAGAACTAAGTATATTATTTTATCGGAAAATCCAGAATAATGAAGGATTGTACCAAAATTACTCATATTTAATATAATCATCAGCAAAATGCCATATGGGAACACTAATAGCTTAGCCAAACAATCAGGATTGATTAACCCGAGTGGCCGGGTCAGCCAACCTCCTGGCTAGATATCCCCTCAAGAAGAATCAGGATATTGGCAACTGCGAACATCTAACAGGTGACGTGAAATTTAACCCCCAGGACTTTTGATCGTGCATTCCGTATAAATGAACTAATTCTCATGGTCTTCTATGTAACAAGGTTAAGTTTATTTTTACAGCACAGTAATTAGTAAAACTAATATTTCATTTTATTTCAATGCAATCATTACATAATTTTTATAATAATATAGCAAATAGAATTAATTATTGATTATTTTGTAAGAATGTTTCTATACAAAATTTAATCAAGATTTGTTCACAAATGCTAGCTGTACATATGAATAAAGCATTTAAATGAAAGTCTTCGAGGTAGACTATCACTTCGGCTCAATCAAAAGTTTGGCTTTCGAAATCGACTGATTTACGTTTTGGAATATCCTGAAAGTAAATTATGTAAAGTAAAAAATGACTCGATATCGGTATGTATTGCTCAAAAGAATCCCAAAAATAAATATTAACTCACTCTTGCGGTTGAGATTCTTCGTAAGAAGGTGGTGGTGCTAAATGAATTAAAATGTAAAAAAATAAATAAGTCAGTTAATGTCATAGTAAGTTTTTGTATAGGTACCTGTAGCTGTCGTATCTTTTGAATTTGGCTCTATCCAGCCTGCTTTTTGAGGATACGAACTTGAGGCTTCCACAGGTGAAGAGTATGGAGGTAATCCATCAACAGCTGGAAGATAAGGCGCCGATGCACCGGCATGTTGAGGATATGGAGCTGATGCACCGGTATGTTGAAGATTTGGAGCTGTTCCACTATACTGTGGAAGTGAAATTGCCACATTTCCTATAGTGATTGGAAAATCTAATTGCAAATTACTATGAGGCGATGGAAGAACAACTTTAGCCTAAATTAAAAAAATCAAATTACAAGAGTAGGTAACTTATTTCAAAAGACGGAAAAGCAAAAAATTTACCTTTAAAAAGTAGTTCACATTTATAATACCGCATGATCTTAAATTTGGATATATCCGATTTGTAGGAATTAATAAAGTCGAGGTCCAGGATTTTTCACCGTGTGCCCCTATTCCGCTTTCCGCACATCTTACGACATCATCATTATAGCGTTTGTAGTTTCTACTAGGATATAGAGCAATATATTCGTAACTCTACAAAAATATGTTTCAATTTCTTTTGCAAAGATTCCATAAGAAAGTACTAACAACGCCAATTTTGTATTGGACTCTTTCTACACTAACGTTGGTTAGGTTTTGGACATAAGATCCAATATTAATTTCTTGGCCAGGAACATATCCAGTTATCGGCACAGTAAGGTTAAAAGTTAATGCACCTGAATCGTTGCAACAACAAGAACACACAGTTTTATCAACAGATAAGGCCACAGGATCCTAGAATAGCTGATGAAGTAACAAGAAAAATAGACTTAGCAATTTACCCGTAAACCTGGTATGAAATTCAAATCAATAAGTGAAACCATATTTAAAGGCACTTTGGATTTATAGTCAAATTTCCATGGACGATCCACAACAGCTTTAACATAGTAACTAATATCTCCAACTTTTCCTTTGAAGGAACTTGGTATATTTGTAGGCAAAATGTAAGAAAATGGGTAAACATGTTTACCAGGAGGTAGAGTAATACTTTCAGCACCTAAAAATTTCAATAATGCTCAGGTTTTTTCTAATTTTCTTTTAACAATATAAAGTAACCTTGAGTTAAATTATATTCGGCGTCTATGTAAGTTTCTTTTGCGTAATATTGAACAGTTCTGTATTCAGTTTTTTTTGTAGAATAGTTATAATAACTTTCTTGTTCACTCCAAAAAGTTTTAGAACGTCCACGAAACTTAACTCTAATGGCTAGAAACAGGAAAATAAATAATAAAAATGAAAAGGTAAAGATTGTAGAAAACTTACCTCGTATCTTCTTAGTACTATTAAAAGTACATTCAATTCGTCCTAATAACGTATCCCCAGCAAAGCATCGATTACTGTAATTGTCTAGAAAAATTTGGAGGGACATGTTCTATAACAAGAAATAATTGTTTTGTAAGATTTGTAATAACTTATTAATAGTAGATTGTGTAACAAGGATGTAAAATATTTTATAATACCTTGCAAGCTAATGCAATTATTTAAAACTTTTTAATTAATTTTTTAATAGCTAATAATTTTTAATTTTACTCTGCGCGGACTGTTCTCAACCATTTTTGATTTACTTTTGAATCCACCTAGGAGTTTGTGAAAGTATTTTTTGCTAAAGATAAAATTTTTTTATGTAAAATGAAATTAAATGAACGATAATAATTTATAGATTGTATTAGTTAGATCTTTCATAACCATAGATAATAATTTATTATTTAATTTTGTTGGAATGTGAAAATTAAATTATTAATTAAAATTAAAGTTTGGTCAAATTTACCAGAAAATTTTGTTCATGTTTTTTTTTTGTTTTTGGTATTTATTGGTGGTAAATTAATTCGAATAAAGGTATCGCAATAATATATAAAGCTCAAAGTTTCTTAATGCATTTAATTCAAAATAGAAAAAATTAATTGAACTAATTAAAATAAATTGTATATCTCCATATTACTATATTGTGTACCTACTTGTTGTATTTGTGTACACGTGTACAGTACACACGCTGGCAAATTATATTATTAATAATTAAATTAACCTATTATTACCTCGATATAATATAGTAAAACCAATAGAAAACTGTTAATTTAAATTTCTGAACTTGAAACACCATTTACATGCGAATACTACTAAATTAAATATTTGCACGCAGCCAGATCAGTAGATATACAAACTAATCTTACTTAAAGCACCTAAAGATAATAGAACAGATAGAACGGTATCGAAAATAAAATTTTGTTATCGATACCGCTCTTTGAAATTTTGATATGCTAGGCTAAATTTTATCAGCATTTTATCAATCTGCTAACAATTTTATACAAATTCAAATAAATTATAGGTATTTTAGCACCAACCAAGAAGAGATAACAGAATAATTTCATTGTAATTTGTTTACAAATATTTCAACCAATTTTTAATTTATTCATCTCTTATGGTGCTTGCTTTTAATTAATTTGAATTACAAATTTTATTTTCCATCTTCAGTTGCATATAACTAGGAAAATCAAAAAAAAAAAAATATGAAACAAGAAATTATATATTCAAAACAATTGAAAAAGTAAACACTTTTTAAATTTATCAATCAAAATCAGGATTCCTCATTTATACCCGAAGGTGTTGGAGGTAGTTTATTTTTCTCTCATTTGGATTTGTTTACAATTTTTCGCCATTTTGTTCTATTTAAAGCTGCCTCTTCTGCTTCTTTCCACGTTTTTTCTCTTCCTTTCAATATCTGTTCTATGTTTTAGGTGGTCTACCTCTTCTTCTCCTCTTTGTCGTCGATTGCCACACCCTTCTTACTGGTATATCTTCTTCCATTCTATTTAGATGCCCAAACCATCTCAACTGTTGACATGTTATTGTTTCACTTGCTGGTTTTACTTGAAGCCTATTTCTTATTTCTTCGTTTTTTATTTTGTCCATTCTTGTAACACCCTCCACTCTTCTAAAATATTTCGTTTCAGTTGCTTTTATCTTACTTTTCATTCTTTGATTTAGATTCCATGACTCACACCCAAATGTTAGTGTCGGCAAGTAAATGGTTTTGTATACTGTCTTCTTTGATATTTCTTTTTTGTTAACTATTGTTTTACCCATTGTATGGCACACGCTTGCCGCTGCACCAACTCTATTGTTTATATCAGCTTCATAGCTTTCATTTATTCCTCTATCAGTACACCGAGATATTGAAATTGTTTAACCTTTTTTTTTGTATAGGAGATGCAGGGAAAAAAATCTTACATAAGACACCCTAGATGTGATGGGTAGTGTCGGATTCTTACCGACTAAAAAAACCTACATCTCCTAGGGCATCACTCTTCACACCGGAAACCGCTTTAGCATTACTTCAGTGTGAGAGCATTGGCTAGAGATTGAAATAAATTTCTCTCGCTTCTCGGTCTTTTACTTCTATAGTGTATCTAACTACATTATATGAGAGGTCCCATTTTTCGGCGGTCGTGATTAGACTGTGCATCATATTTTCGGCGTTGAATATCCTACCAGTGCACTGCTTATAATTTTTTTTAACATCATCCCAATTTTTGCAGTGAAAAAAAGTATGCTCGGCATCATCCACGTCGTTGCAATACGGGCATCGGTCAGTATCAGCTCTGTTTCTTGAAAAAAGGTATTTTCTGAAACAGCCGTGTCCCGATAAAGACTGCGTGAGGTAGTAGTCGACCTCACCATATTCCCGTTGTATCCATGTTTCTAAATTGAGGATAAGTCTATAGGTCCACCTTCCGTATGTACCCACCTCCAATTCTTCTTGCCATTTGGCCATTAGGTTTTTTCTTGCCTCTAACTTCTTCATCCCTCCGTACGTCCTGAGCCTTTCTTTTGCAAGCAGATATATCGGTGGTATTCCAGCTATCACCCTCGCTCCTTCAGCCGAGATAGTGCGATATGCACTGCAAACTCTAATCGCCACCAGCCTTTGAACCTTTACAAGTTTTCGGCGTACCTTTTTTACCCGCATAGCGGGCTACCAGACAGGAGCGGCATAAAGCAGCTGGGAGTGCACCACGCTTACTAGGATTTTTCTTTTAGAAGATCTAGGTCCACCTATATTTGGCATAAAGCTTGCCAAGGCCGTCATTGTTTTTTCGGCTTTCTGAACGGTCCTATGAAGGTGTTCCGAAAATGTGCTTTTTGTGTCTAGCCACACTCCCAGCTGCCTCAAGGCGATGGAATGACTAATTGCAGTTCCCAGTATATCAAATTTAATCATTTTAATTTTTTGTTTCGTGAATAGGAGAACTGCTTCTGTCTTCTGAGGTGCCAGTTCCAGACCTCTCTCACTAATCCAATTTGCAATCTTAATGATTGCAGTGTTTGCAGTGATCATCAGCGATTCTTCTGTCTGGGCCACTACCACTACAGCAACGTCATCAGCAAAGCCAGGACCGCGCCAGCATCAATGGCCGCCTGTGTGCAGAACCAAATTTGCCGCCCCAAAATTTACATTTTTGTCGTAAAATATAAATTTTATGTAGTATCAAATCAAATTAATTTAAGTGAAAAATAGAAATTTTAAAAAAATTTTATTAACAATAAAATTTACCAAAAAAATAGTGGAATAAAATTAATAAAAAAACAACTTTCCTAGCTTTTTTTCCGCAAATTCTTTAATTACTAATTCTAAATCGATGGAATCCATCGTGTCGCTTTCTATTGCTATTATAGACTGATTATTTAATCTGTTTCGTGACATTGTACATTATATATTTTTTTTTTGTAATTTGCATATAATTTTTAAACCTTTTTGGCCGCCCGTGTGCGGTGCACACATTGCACACTGGCTTGGCGCGGCCCTGAGCAAAGCCAACCAGCTCCACTCCCATCGGCATCTCTAGCAGCAGTAAGTCGTTATATTGTATATTCCATAGTGTAGGTCCCAGCACCGACCCTTGTGGGACTCCGCTTGTTACTTTTATAGTTTTAGAGATTCCTTCTGCTGTTATTATTACTTCTCTTTGCTGATAAGGCTCTCATCTATACCGCGATTCCTCAGAGCATCTAAGATAACCTGCCATGAAGCGCTGTTAAAGGCGTTCTTAACGTCTATTGTTATAACGACGCACAGACGCCGAAATTGTTAAGAATACGCGGCTGCTTTTCCTGCAATAGCTAGAACGTGCTTGATAGCATCCACTGTTTGTCTGCCCTCTCTAAATCCGTACTGGTTATCTGCAAGGCCGCCAGTGCGCTCTAGTTTTTCTTTTAGCCTTATTATAGAAATAGCTGTTCAAACAGCATTCCCTCAATGTCTAGAAGACATATAGGTCTGTATGAATTGGGGCAACCCAAAGGCTTATTACCCTTTTTTAATAGAACAAGACCTTGGAAAGCCACCGTTGGCCGCCAAGTTGTTAAACATCTTCAACACAAGATGTGATTTTGTCATAGATATAATATATTTAATCACTTCAGTAGGTATATTTTCCGGTCCTGGAGCCTTGTTGTTTATTAATTTTGTGCATGCCATCTTCAAATCTTCTTCGGAAAAATTTACGAAAGGGACTTCTCTAGAGCGAACAAATGTCACCTCTCTGTGCGTAGGGAATAGACATTACGTTACGGCCTCTATGGTTTGCAATGACAGTTGCGGTCTGGGTGGATATCCGGTTAGTCGTTTTTGTGCTATATTTTCATTCTTTGTCAATCTCTTGGAAAACTTCCTTCCAGCCTTTCTTTTTTGAATTTTTGATACGGCTTTTAAGCTTATTTTTTGAAAGTTTAAGGTCTTGCCAAAGAGACTGTTTTAGTAGCGGCAAATTTTTTTTTGAAATTCTTACTAGTTTTCTTCTTATTTTAAGGCATATCGTCCTAATTTCAGCAATCTCTTCAATCTGTTCTATTTGTTTCCCACCTATGTAGATTTTTATCTATTCTTCTGTTCTCTCCAATGTCATTACTTTGGTTGTGGCTACGTTTAATTTCGTCATCTAATGCCTCTTTCAGATTATGCTGTATGTTTTGTTCGCTACTTGCAAACAATATCAAGTCATCCGCAAAAGCACATTCAGTTATTTCTACCGGCTGCATATAATTTCTATATCCTATTTTTAGCTTTTTAGTTTCAGTTATTGTTTCTTGCAACACAAATAGTACAAGGCTCAGTATTCCACCTTTTCTCAGGCCTTCTATAGTGTTAAATTTTTCTGATTTCGAATTACCCATTCTTACATAGTTCGTTGTTTTTCGGTAAAAACTCAGTATTTTGCATGAATCAAATGTGCTTTAACATTTCTCTCTTTCAATATCCTTCAAATTTCTTCCCTAGGCGTTCTATCAAATGCTTTTTCAAGGTTTATAAAGCAAATGTATGTGCATCTCTCGTTATCTTTTTGTTTTTCTGTGATTAATTTTATCGTGTACCGCTGCTTTTCTCAATTTCAATTTTCTTAACGCCATAAAGGTTTTTTCCAATGTGATTTCATCTTCTACCGTTACTTCTTGCAGTTCCAGGATATTATTATCTTGGTTTTGTCTGTTAGTTTCTAGTAATTCTTCAAAGTATTCCTTCCATCTACTCATTATTTCCTCCTCTTCCCGTATTATTTCCCCTTGTTTTTCTTTAATCTGTTTTAGAAAAATTTGTTTAGTCCTTAAGGTTTTTATTATTTTGTAGAACAATTTTTGAATCTCATTTGTACCTCTTTCCATCTGCTCTCTTCTTCAGATGAAGGGTCCATGTGAGAGGCAAGGAATCCTGTATGATCAGCGAAGGTTGCAGTTGATGTGAGCCTAGTTGTTGGTAAATCATACGTGTATATCAGATACAGGACCGGACCCAGGGCACTTCCCTGTGGGATATAATTAGGCACGTTAACCACAAGATCATTCATGCACTTAGATCAAGAATAGGACCCAGGAGTGATCCCCAAGGAACGCCGTTCGAAACAAATCCAATACATGACTACGCGTCATTCTATTTAACAGTCCGGCTTCTGTTGTCTAGATAGGATGCCAGTAACTTAAGAGTGTTACCTCGGACTCCATGGTGCTCCAATTTAATTAGCAATATTCCATGGTTTACCTTGCTGAAGTTGAAGTAGATGACTGATGTCTTTTCGCTATTATGATGTGCTTTTAGAACGAGATTGATCATATTGCTGATTGCTGAGGTTGTGGATCTATGCTCTCTAAATCCATGCTAATGGGTTCCAAGCAGTTGTTTAGATTCGAAATATCCCATTATTCTTATTTTAATAAGAGTCTCAAAAATGTTAGAAATTACCGGTAATAGTGCAATAGGTCGAAAACTTTCACAAGCCTTGCGATCATCCCTTTTGAAAACCTGGATGATTTTCGCATACTTTAACACGTCAGGAAAGATGCCCTCTTCTATACATTTGTTTAGAATCACGGTAAGACCAGCAGATATTCCCTCTCGTACACTTTTTAAAATTTTCGTTGTTGTATCGTACTACTACATGTCTTCAGAATTTTTTGATTTCATATTAGATATAATATTATTAATTTCGTTTTTGCTAGTGTAGTCGAAGAATATAGATACGTTTCTCAGCCACGCTTGTAAAAAAATTATTAAATTCTTCGGCTGAAAGCTTAGAAATAACACCTACCGTTTTTCAATTTTTTCTCATTTGTAAGCCGTTGAAAATATATTTTCTTGTATGAGCCATATGCTTCGTAGGAACTCTCGCTTCTTTCTACCGCAGCAACCACGCTTAATACGTCTAATGTTTTTTCAATTTCTTCACATCATCAGACCAGGTCATTCTGTTTTTCTTATTTATTTCCACCCTCTTAGTGATTACTGGAAAGCACATTTTTTGAATTTTTAAAAATTCACGATGGAAATATGTGTAAAACTCCGAAACCGATCTCTCTACAACAATTTCAGCCCAGAGTATGGACAAGAACGTCTGATTGAAAAGACGAATACCCTCCTCAGTAACCTTAGTAATTTTTATTGTTCTATATTGCTTTCAATCCCTTCTGAAAGACAAGTCGGGTAGTGCATAATCTGGGCTAGGTGATCTGAAATAGTAAAAGTAACCGACAGAAGACCTAGGAATATCTTAAAAAAGTGCAATCTTCTTATATCTTATAACCTACATTTTAGTAGATAAAAAAATTTGTTTTGTTGGCGGTATATACTGCCGACAACTTGTCGGCAGTTTATCTATGAGTTAAGAAACCTGGGATTAATAGTATTTTTTTTAATAGGCTAATAGTATATTATTGACACAGGGGCTTCACACCCTGGTTTCAGCGCTGCTATAATTAGCACGGACACCGTCATTTCGGCGATTCCAGTTCGGCACCGTCATTTCGGCGACTCTGTTTCGGCGACAGTCAATTCGGCGACCCGATATTCGGCTATGATAGTTTCGGCGATTCCAATTCGGCACCGGTAGTTCGGCGATTCCGATTCGACGACAGTAAATTCGGCTACGTCGATTCGGCGACGGAGGATATACTTTTGGTTTATTCAATTCTAAATTTAAAATTTAAATGTATAAAAAAAACTTTAGTACGGACGAATATGGCTTTTACCTCCTTTAAGTAGATCCCTTTTTTGTTATTTGCTGCTTTTCAATAATACTGATTGTATTAATCTTTCCTTGGTTGTTTTTCAATACAATTCTTATACATATACTCGTATATCCTTTTTTTCAATAATACTTATTGTATTAATCTTTCCCTGGTTTTCCCTATTTCAATACAATTTTTGCATATATCCACCTTTTCAATAATACCTTATTGTATTAATCTTTCCTTAGTTTCCCCATTTCAATACAATTCAGCCTTTTCAACTAAATAGTTAATACCATTTTCCTTAAGTACATATCCTTTTCAAAATTTCAATTAGTCCTCCACTTTTAGTAACGGTTTTCGAGTTGATTTTTTAGTTAGTTGAGTTTGGGCGGTGGAATAGTCAGTTGAGTTGGGTTTTGGTATCAAAGTGAACAGTTTAGTTTACACAAGTAGTGAGTGGAAGCGTTTAAGCATAACACGCTAAAGGTAAGTAACTTAAGTAAGTTTATAAGATTGCAATAATTGACATTTTATCTCCAGTTTACAGATTTCGCTGTATAGATTTTAATAAGAGTGCTCAAGTGTAGTATTAGGAATCAATATAATAATTTTCAATTTGCAATACAATGGAAGAAACTCAAATGATTTTAACCAAACGAAGCAACGAAAAATATGCTAATGATGGGTACCTCTATGTTAAAGATAAAATTAACACAGATGGTACTATTCAATTCTGGCGATGTGAAAGTAAGCACAAGGGTTGCAATGGCAGAATATGGACCAATATTGGAGACGGTTCGTTCAATTCCCAGCGAAGGGAGCATTCCTGCAGAACCGTAGGAAATGCAGAAAACGTCGAACTTCAAAGACTTAATACTGCTATAAAACTTTTAGCCGAAAATACAATGGAAAATCCATCGCAAATAAGAGCACGGGCTATTGCAAATGTTCCTGATGCCATAAAAGGTAATATTCCAAGCAATTCTGTCATGAGCAGAACGATACAACGGAGACGTAACCAAAATTCTGAAGCACCAGCAAATCCGGAATCTAGGGAACTAATAATCATACCGGAATGTTATTCCACTTATGAGTTTAGCCCTGATAATTTTGAGAGATATCTTTTAGCCGATTCAGGAAGTGAGAATTTGGACTCTGAACGTATTATGATATTTGGAAGAGAATATAATTCCAGTTGGAGTGAAAGTATGTTTGAATTGTTTATGGACGGCACTTTTCTAATTTGTCCGTCTCTTTTTTCACAAGTATTCGTTATACTTGCTAGAAAAGATGGAAGAGCAGTGTTTCCTGTTTTGTTTTGCTTACTACCCAATAAGAGAACAGAAACTTATGTGAAATTATTTAATATGATCCGTGAATTGTGGCCTCAACTAAATCCGTTGAGTATAAGTGTGGATTTTGAGCTTAGCATTCAACAAGCGATTCGTGAAGTATTTCCTGACGTTAATATACATGGCTGCCTATTTCACTTAGTGAAAAATTTAAAAAAACATTTATCGTCAAATAATCTTTTAAAAAGATACAGTACCGATGTAGACTTTGCATTGCGTGCAAAAATGGTTACTTCGATTGCGTTTGTTCCCGAGAATGACATTTTACACGCAATTACAAGTTTGGAGAATGATTTACCACCAGAATTAGATCCAATTTTAGAATGGTTTACAAATACATATATTGGACGTCTTAGAAATAATGGTACTAGAAATACTCCAATGTTTTCTTCAAATATTTGGTCTGTGTATCAACGCACGTTGGATGGAATTGATAGAACTAATAATTACGCCGAAGCTTGTCATCGAAAAATACAATTAGGTTTTGGTAGTGGTATATTTCATCCAACGTTGTGGACCTTTTTGGATAAATTAAGACGTATTCAAAAAACTTTCGACACAGAATACGAACGTATTCTAGCCGGACATGCACCTCCTAAAAAAAGGCCGCGGTACGAAGCGGCTGATTCTCGAATTTTGGCGAAGGTAACCAATTATAATTCTAATAATGTTATAGAATATCTTCGCGGTATAGCTTATAATTATAACATGGATTAAAATTTGTTTAATTGCTTGTATGTATATGACCTGTGATGTATGTATGTAAATAAATATTTAATTTAAAAATAAAAAATAATTTTTTTTATATTATAATAGGTAATAATAAATACTATGAACTTTTTTCGACCCTGTATTTATATTAATAAACAATAATTTTTAATTATTTAAAATAATAATTTTAGTAATTCTTTCGTATGACTCAAAAAATCCAATAATTAAATCCATCTTCTTGTTTATTAATAAATAATAATTTAAATAAATTTCCCGTCGCCGAATCGACGTAGTCGAATTTTCTGTCGCCGAATGGGAATCGCCGAAATGCCGGTGCCGAATTGGAATCGCCGAAACTAACATAGCCGAATATCGGTTCGCCGAATTGACCGTCGCCCAATATACGGTGCCGAATCGCTGACGTGTACCGTAATTAGCAGGTCAGTGACCGCATCTCTTCGGAATTAATGTAAAATTTAAATTACGTAGTCAAAAACACCTGTTCCCTAATAGATAATAAAAATGAGTACTAAGTTAATATTATTTCCATTGTCTTCATCGGTATCGGTGTAGACATTTGGTTATAAATTTGGAGATCATAATAATTACTTATATTAAAGGCTTTTATCTTAATCAAACGGCAAATAAAAATTAAATGCAATTTCTGCTTTCCAGAGATTACTGCGCTAGACAAAATAAAAACAAACGCATAATATAAACAAATAAACAAAAGGAAAAAATTTTGAGAGATTATTTTTTAAGTTTTTTAATTAAACAATTAGCGCAAAATTATAATGACCATCAAGTTGAACATATCGTATCGTTTAAGCGCAGGGATCTCCAAACTTTTTAACTCAAGGTTCCCATCTTGGCCTTTTGCTATTTATTATATATTGCGATGTTCAAAAGCGTAAAAGTATCGTATTACAAAAAGAAAACTTAAGTGGTTACCTTTGGAAAACCCATCACTATTATTAAAGCTTGCGATTCTTTTAATTATTTTTACGATGAAAAATTAAGCAAGTTATTAAAAATCAAATGTAATTTAATCAGTCATAAAAAACGAAATTTCAAAACATTACAAAAAGGCACAGTTTGATTAAGTTGTCATTTATAAATTATTATAGTAAATTGTGATGTTTTTAATCTTAAGCCGCAGAACATCGGCTCACCAAATAAAACAAATACACCGAATTTGGAAATTGATCAAATTTAATTTAGTAAATTTTCCAACTGTATAGATTAAGTTCCAAATTTTGTGGCAAAATAATACAAATATCAAATAATCAATTTTATCGTCGTATCACTGGTTGTAAAATTAATCGTTTTTGCGCTATAAATGTTCTCACCCTATTTGTTGAAGTCTTCTTAAAATTATGTTGCTTGTTTCTTTGTTTCTTGGTTTCTTAATTTTCTTCTTTTTATGTTTCACCTGCTGTGGTGAATAAAATTTTATTCTTCTTCTTCTTATCAATTTATACAAAACACTCTTACTCTGAATTTGTAACTTCAGGTAAGTAATTATAATCATAGAATTTATTAATCTTATTTAAATTTTTAATTTTATTTATCAATCTTAATTAAATCTTAATATTATTTAAATTTGTGACTCTGGGCTTTAAATTTCGATACTTCTCGAAACAACGGCCTTGCCCAGAATGAGTTACTTTTTAAAAATTTCTCTCCCTCCTAGATTTTTGTTCGTTAGCAAATTTTTAACGTAAGGATATTGTAGTGGTGGGATTTATCGATTCGGCGCACTATTTAACTTACTTAGGGTTTCACTTTCCACTTATTGTTTAAATATTAGATTAAAATAATTAACAAATTTTTGAGTGCCAATCAGTTTCTTTGATTAATTTGGCGTTTGTCTTTTCATTTAAAGATCGTGGACCAAAAACATCTTTTATTGTTAAAATGCTAAAAAAATTGCAAAACAAAATATCAAATGTGCCTCATTTCTTAATAAAAATCAAAAATATGTTAAACCGAATTAATTATCATCATAAAAAATAATCAAAAGTAATCTTAAGTTCTTACAGCAAAATTTAATTATAAAGGTTTTAACTTTTATTGTTTTTTTAAATGTTAAATCAAAATTAAGAGGTCTGTGTTAAATTGAAACATGACAATATATTAACAAAGTTAAAGAAGTCTTGAAGAATTGCAAATTTTTGCTTTACGTAGTCAACCTAAAATTCTTAAGAATCTCTAATCTTAAAACTCAAATCTGATTGTTGTTGATCTTCGCTCGTTGGAATCATGGTGTAGAACCAATTTTATTAATCTCAACATTTCTAATTTTAAGTATCTATGCTGCCCTGGTAAAAGAAATCGTTTACTAGGTAATGCGATCGAATCAGCTTCAAAAACTTAGGTGTGACTGTGGAGTCTAATTTCAGTATTAAATCACACATTAATAATATTATTATTAAGGGCAATCGAATGTTGGGCTTCATCCTAAGACATTCACATGAATTTACTAGCCTGACAGTCCTGAACTTACTGTTTGCCGCCTATGTTAGATCACATCTAAAGTACCTATTGCTCCACAATTTGGAACCCTTACCATTCCACCTTTGTCACCCGAATCGAAAAATTACAAAGAAGACACGCGAAATTCGTGTGTTATAAGTTTCCCATCTCGTCGGAAAGTGTTTATGACTTATTTATGACTTATATCTGGATTTATCCCGATTAGAAAATAGGAGAAAGTACTTGGATTTGTGCTTTCTGTACAAAATAGATTGACTGGTCTGCTCTCCTACAATCGATCAATCTTTGGGCTGATACGAAAACCTTACCTTTTCCTATCCGACTTCCATTGGACAAGTTATGGAATGCACCCACCAACTGCTAGAATAATGGCTCTTGCGAATCCGTTCAAGATTGATCTTTGTGCCAACTCCTTAGGTAGGCTTAAAATTCAGTTAAGAAAGGATTTGTCATTTAGATAGATTACTTTTTTTTTGTATTGCTTTGTAATTAATTTGTATATATAAGGAATCGTTCCGTTATAAACATTATTATTATTATTTGTTTTTCATGCAATTCTTTTCCCAATTCTGTAATCAATTCCGCGTACATTCCAACTGCCTATTCTCATACTCTCCGCAATTCCTAGTCTTTTATTCCGTAATCTTTTGCGTTCGGTTGTCATCTTTTGATCTGTCCTAATATCCGTAGTTGATTGGGGGTGATTGAAAGTCATATTTCTTCCTTGTACAGGTGACTGGCCCGTAGCAAGTAGGCCAGTGATGGAGCTGCCATCTTCGAGCTTCCGGCCGAGCTCTCAATCTATTATTATCCAGATAGATGGACATTTGATTAAGCATAGCATTTCCTCTACGTTTGATGGTCGGTTATTCCGCCGATACTCTCGCAAGACACATCTCCTATTTATAGATTATATAAAGGCATTCGACCGCGTACTAAGATATAAACTATGGAAATCCTCAAAAAGCGGGGAATACTACAACATCTCATAAGTGCTATAAAAGAAATATATATGAAACGCGGCCTTATGCCAGCTCTGCTCAGGTAGGGTAGATCTATGTTAATGGTCTACGAAGTTAAATTGAAAATTATATTGGTTGTGTTTTTATTGCACCGAATGTGAAACAAAATTCAAATAATTTGGATTTGTGAAATGGCAAAAATTAAAATGCTGGATAAATTGAATTTGGATTGTTGAAAATTAAATAAAAATTGGATAAATAATTCTAATAATAAAATAATTAATAATAATAAAGTAATTACTATGTAATAAAAATTAAGGATGCGTGTGCGCTAGGGGTGTTTAATTTGAAAAATTAATTAACACCACCGACTGGTGGTTTAATATATTAAAAAGCTAGACAAATGAAACTTAATGTGTTTCATAAGTCTCCTGACTACATCTTATCCTGAAAATTTCGACTTTCTAGTGTTATCCAAGCCGAAGCTACAATAGTTTGAAAATACGACGAAACGTTTCGAGAAAAGGTAGGTAGTGCCTTTTTCGTTTTCGCGGGGGCACTACCATTCCCCCAGATATACCTAATTAGCTTTCCTAACAAAGTAAATTTATAACATGTTATTTGCATACAATTTTGTTAAGACGACATAAAATTGTGATTCGGGATGCGAGTCGAATGGTATCGGCATTCTATCGGATCCATTAATATAACAAGTAGAAAATCCCTAGCTACTAGCTAGCAGTGGCGGATTTTGCATTTAAGAGGCCCCAGGCGCAATTTAATTTTGAAACCCCCTCTAAAAATTTTGCTACTCCATCAGTTGTCATTTTATTAGCCGACTTAAAAAAAAGGTTTTCGATATGTTTTCCCTATGCCACAATTTCTTATGAATTATGAAATACGTTGTGATAATTATTAATTATTTTCATTACAACAAAAGTAGATAAAATTACTTTATTTTATTTTGAGAGCTGAATTTTGAGTCCCCCTGGATTTATGAGGCCCCAGGCGAGCGCCTCTTGTGCCGGTTCGGGAAATCCGCCACTGCTTATTGTGCAAGAAAATGTTGAAAAGGTTAAGAGAGCGATTACTCATGAAATTAGGTGACGCGCATAAATTGATAAATTGAGAAATTAACGAGATTCGCAAAGGATATTTGACGATAATTAAAAAACCTCACTGAATGATTCTTATGTGTGTGTACACATATGGAATTTTTTTTTCAACTATTTTTAATCCAAAACACAAAAAATTTATGCTAAAAATAATGATTAGTTTAAACGCTCATTTATGGTCACGTGGTGTGTTTTTCATAAAACTGAATATTTCATCGTTTGTTTCTTCGTCTCTTATACACTCTTGGATCATTTAACGATTTAAACCAAACTTGATAAACAAGCACGGTTTTTTAGTAGCAGGTTAAACCAAAAAGTGTGGGTTAGCCAATGATATTGCGTAAAAACAGCTTTTCAACGTATTTCACTGTTTAACCCAAATTTTTTGGTTTAACCTGCAACTGAAATACTTGGCCTAACTCAGTAGGACTTGGGAAAGGTTATTGTCAATGGCGGATTTAGCATTTGAGAGGCTCCAGGAGTAATTTAATTTTGAGGCCCACTCTAAATATTTTTACTACTCACATCAGTTGTTATTTTATATTGGTTAATTTTCAATGTGTTTTACCTTCTATGCCACAATTTCTTATGAATTATGAAATACGCTGTGATAATTATTAATTAATTATTTTCGTTACAAAAAAAGTTAGATAAAATTACTTTATATTATTTTATTTTGAGAGCTGAATTTTGAGGGTCTCTGGATTTATGAGGCCCTAGGTGCGCGCCTCTTGCGCCAGTCGGAAATCCGCCACTGCTAGCTAGAAAACAAAAGATCGAGTTACATATTTTGCATTAGTAAATTTAGCTTCTACGTGGCATAACCCGAAGTTTTACAATCACGTCAACAAAGTCTCAGGATACATAAGAGATACATACAGTTTTGATTACACAACCCTTAGGAGTTTCCGTAGAAAATGCGCCTATGTATATATTTTGGCTCGCCAGGAAGGAGCCCTACCATTAGCCCTAGTCAATTGTAAAACTTATAATTTAAATAATCATAATAATTTAAATCGAGTAACACGAAAATTCGTACCTGAGATTGTGTTGCCTGACCCACGATAAAACAAATAACACTAATATGGTTTGGTTTTGTACCAAATTGCAAACTTATGAGCTATACTTAAAGCACGTGCGTTCAATTTGGCTGTCGAGATTCAAGAGACCGTCTCATAGCGGTCCTGTGTCGCCAACTTTTTGTCCAACTTCATCCACCACCGTATTCGTAACGGTGCCTCTTTGCCAGTCATTATCATTGCAGGATTTTTATATGATACATATTTGTCAGCAATATAAAATTGCACACTTGGCGCAAGATACAAATTACGTTCATATATCACTACAATGTGAATATTAAAAGCCATTGAAATATTATTTAAAATGATTCTAAAATTTACACAATTTTGTCAGGGAAACTTGCAGGATTGCTTAAAATTGAGTAACCTCCACGAATTACGCTTAATTCATTATAAATTCCGATGTCCGAAAAATTCTGATGACCAATTTTTCTAAATATCTCCCATAATTCCTAAAATGGAATGAATTGTCTTGTTTTGTTGTTTTTTCTAAATATTACAAATACAATACCTACTAAATACCTAGAAACTCACTACAAAATACATATAAATTCTTCAAACTTTCCTAATAAATTCTTAAAAATTTCTTTGCAAAAGGACTATAAATTTCTTGGTTGGGACAACAAATTCATTAGGCTTCATAAAAGCTAACTTCAGTTCAGTTATGTACAAACAAGTCTTTAATATAATACTATTTATTCATTCTAAACTGGTTAATTACAATTTGGTTATACATTATACTCATATCATTCATATTGGTTGTGAAAAACTGGTAACTCTCTATGATGTAATTATGTTTTATCCTTGAGCGAACGGCGCCACGGCATTTGTTTTCAAGTATCTCACTCCGCTCTGATTATATGGACACATTTCTCCCATAATAGTTTTTGGATTGGAATTGCATGATCCTAGTGCAAAATTGAAGCAACTGCTACATGTTACGCCCAAAAACTGATCAGAATTAATACTCTCTATGAAATACGCGACAGCGCGAATGTGGTCACAAAATACTGAAAAGATAAAATAGTTTTATAAATGTTTTGTTACATTACATGCATCTTACGATAAGGTAAAATTAAACCATCGTTGGGAACTCCTGAATTGACTGGGCATCCAACTTGGAAAGTTCCGCAAGATACTAGATTCGTATTTACTTGAAAATCAATGGTACCATAATTTGCAGCAAATCCATACCCATTATTATTTGTATGAATTGCCTGCACAAATACTGCATCTGAAGCGTCTAAACGTTGATCGATTGGTTTACCTGCAAATTCAAGGTTGCTCGCATCTAGTCCATTAATGCGCTTGATTTTAGAATTTAATAATGCGAATACGCGTTGTCCGGCAGCTCCAGCGGTATGAGCTCCAAGTGAAAATCCATTAATTTGCACCTTTGCTAGATCGACTCCTTCTTGTGCTAAATTATATATTAAATCACCGACAAAGCTTCCAACGTAGGGTACCGCACAAACTGCTTGAATTCGATCAATTCCCGCATATACTGACCAATCGACTAAAATAATATTGGCCGGCGACTTATTTAAATAGGTGTCTTTCATAAGACGAACCCATAGTCTGGTATCATCTTGGAGCCACCCATGTATAATTATTGTGGTGAAATCGTCGGGGTCCACGTTAGAATACGTATCTGCATTTAAAGCAACGCCAGTATCTTGATTTTCTTGAGTAAACAATGTGAAATTTAAATTTGATAATAATACATTTACGTTGCACGGAAGAGTTTGACTACTGATTTCAATTCCAATTGAAACTAAAATAAGAAGAATTTCATCAAATAGTATTTTATACATCAATAATTTTAAGATTAACGCAGCTTTTTATATTAGGGATTTGCAACCTTGGGGGAGGGTGTTTCTAAAATTGTGACGAATGCATTGTTAATTTTTATAATTTATATACAGTAGAGCGTCGATAATCCGGATCAATTGTGACCAGACCCTATCCGGATTATCAAAATGTCCGGATTTTCAAAAAGAATCAAAAAAAGGTCGTTTGAGTTCATAACAAAAAGAAAGCTTGCTAAAACCTTTAATAAATCACTTTAGTGGTTAAGTAATTGCAGCAGATAAAGAAAACCATTAATTAATATGAAGTTATAATGTGGTATTTCAATAAAAGTTTAGTAAAAATAAAAATATAAGAGCACCCACGCATTCTTTTGTAGCGGTAAGACGACTAAAAAAAATTTTTCAACCGGAATTGAATCCGGATTATCGACGGTCCGGATTTCTGACGTCCGGATTATCGACGCTCTACTGTATTAGTTTTTTCAATTTTTGAAATTATAAATTATGAAAAATATATTTTTAATAATTGATTCGGTTCTGCTTCACGAAAAATTATAAAAGAGGGGACGGTTAAAGGTTGCGTGATGTAATATTTGGAAGGGGTCTAGGTTTTTGTGACGAAGTGTGAAGATGGGGGGATATTTTTGTGACGTAATTTATGAGCGACCCCTTAACGTACTAAAATTGATTAAATATTTTGTATTCAATGAAAAACCAAAATGCTTTTAATTATAGAATTAAATTAAATTAAATTATAGAATTAAAAGCATCGTCGATACTTGCTAGCTCTATTAAAATTTATTAAAAAATTTATATCAGAATAAATAATAAGATGAAGTCTAAGTACAGTAGAGCGTCGATAATCCGGATCAATTGTGACCGGACCCTATCCGGATTATCAAAATGTCCGGATTTTCAAAAAGAATAAAAAAAAAGTCGTTTGAGTTCATAACCAAAAAAAGCTTGCTAAAACGGTTAATAAATCACTTTAGTGGCTAAGTAATTGCAGCAGATAAAGAAAACCATTAATTAATATGAAGTTATAATGTGGTATTTTAATAAAAGTTTAGTAAAAATAAAAATATAAGAACACCCACCCATTCTTTTGTAGTGGTAAGACGACTAAAAAAATTTTTTTTCAACCGGAATTGAATCCGGATTATCGACGGTCCGGATTTCTGACGTCCGGATTATTGACGCTCTACTGTACTTACATACGAAAGCGAACAATATGCATACCAAGGAATTCATTTCGATACAATCTTCAATCTTGTTAATTTGCAAGTTTCTTTAAATATAGAGGTATATATACATAAATCTTATCTACTTTGATGATAATAATACGTAAGTAAAGGTAAATAACTGCAAAATTTATTAATTTACAATGCGATTAAAAAAAATGCATTTAAATCAATATTAATATTTTTTTTATGGTTTAAAACCGAAATTTTAAGAATAATATTATTTATTTCAAAATCTTAAAATGCCGCTATCGGGTATCATGAATATTTTTTAATGTGAAAAATTAATATTTCAAAAAACTAATAATAAAAGGATTTTTATGTTTTTAAGGCTCAAGTATAATATTCCACGTATGAAAACAGAAGATCCATACAAAGCTACAAAATTTTTGGCAGAGATTTTTCATATACTTTACACCGAATTTTCGAAAATAACCGTATTTAAGTCGAAATTCTATAACGCCGCTATCGGACGACAGGTCTATTTTTGGGGTTAAAAAGTAAGGATTTCTTCATTTTGTATAAATAACATCATAGGCCATAGGCTCTTAACGCCTCATTTCCCTCGCTTGCATCCAACCATATCAACGCATCTATCCGCATGTGTTAAAGGCATCCAGGGTCTTAACAGTCGGAATAATGAAAGGCTAGGAACCACAAGGTGAGTTACCCGAGCCCAATCTCGCTAGCTTATCAGATCTCTCGTTGTCCTCTTCACTTTTGTGGGTTTTTTTACCAAGCTAAAAGTTAGAATATTATATGTTGATATTATATTAAGATTTGTGCTTGAATCGTTTTGCTCCGGATATCTTTTTCTTGGACTATTTCAGCGCAGTGTTGTATGCCTATGATTTCCATTTGGACAATAGAAGTATATTTGCCTATCGCTATGCTTATTTTCAGCTGTAGTTGGGAGGAAAAAGAGCCAGCTGCTTTTGAAGCCATCCGTGTACATCACAGGTATAAATGTCAGACTGGTTAGTTCTTGTTGCGTCCGACAAAATGCCAAACCTTCTGTCAAATACATATTTAGAAGGAATTCCGTCATCATCTAGACCCAAAAGAAGCAGCCTTTTCAGCAGTATAAAGATCCGCGTGTGTCAACTAACTCTCTGCCTGTAGATCCAAAGGCCCCATACCCGCATCCTAAGAGCAGCTGTTACCACCTGCTCCTCCACATTAAGATCCAGCGAGGAAGGCAGAGGCAAGTATCCAAAGCTACAGTAGGTGCCGTTCGTATCACTTCCGATGCGATCAAGCAGATTGATCTCTCTAGCAGACGCTGTTGTTACCAGTTTGGTTTTGAGTCACCAAACGAGTGCACCTCGACTTAGCGTAGATTTTATTATGGCAGTGTAGAGCCAAAAGGCGTTATCTTCTCGTTGCCTTTTAACACTACCAGAAGGCCATACTGATTACATATGGTTATGTGTATTTCTGAGAGTATAACGATCAGTAGATCTCCACGGAGTGTATGCATGCGAATTTCTTCATCGCAAAGTCTGTCCACAGTCTTTAAAAAGAACGAAATAAGAATTATTGGGCTAAAAGATTTAGCCAGAGAGCAATCAGCTCGACCTGGCTTAGGAATGAAAAAGACTAACTTTCCGCCAATTCTTGATTTTTCAAGCTTTATTGAAGTAGGGCCGGAAACACCTCATGCAACCCCGGCGATTTATAATGGCTGCTGTACACTCTTGCCGAGACAGGGTGAGAGCGAGAGTGTAGATGGGAGCGCTCGCTCCGCCACGCTGGACTCGGTGTTCCTCGCTAGCTCTCTATCCAAAGTCGGTTTTTTAGGTCCGAGTCAAAGGGTCTCGCTCGACTAGCGAATGTGTTCCTGTACACTATCGCATTTCTCAGTCTCGTTTGTGCCTTACGATAGGGAAGCCGTGTTTTGTATTAAAGTGAAAACGTGTTTTGCACGAAAATGGCATGGAATAACGAATGCGAACATCTCTGAAGATGCAAATGAGGGTACTACAACAAACAAATTCTTGTTTTTCTTTGGTTGAAAATTGACGTTATATGCTGAATACGCTGTATTATCTGTTGTTCCCATTCATCACCACGTTCTTTAGCTACTTTTAAAATCACATCTTTTATCCAAATTTCTCCACCCGATGTATGATTTCTCGATCTCATAAATTTGATTTTCTCAGTTTATTTTACAAATCAAGGGTAAGCTCTTCAGTACACAGAAAACATTGCATTTCAAAATCAAAAAGTGCAATACTTGATCACCCTGACGTCAACGGCATCTGAGGCGCACTGGCTGAGTCAGAGTCTGCACGCCTTTCTCTGTCACTATATTTAATTCACCTCCTTTTTTTGTAAAATTTGTTTTGGTTTTATTGCGCACGCTACTGCCTTGGTGTTTCAAATCGTACGCTGTGATATTATCAAAAATATTTTTGATAAGGATTTTTGGATTCTTGACGCAAGGTGATTATTATTATTTGCGTAAAGTGCTTATCGGCGATACAATAATTTTGATTTTTGCCGACCGCTTATTATACCCTTTGAAGGCGTTAGAACCATTTTCTACAAGAATTGAGAATTTGTCACAAAGATCCCATCTGCTAAAGTTCCAGAGAGAATCGAACTGTAATACCGGGAAGAATTTCCGAAGCCATTTTACCATTCCATCTCCAGACGTTCGGGGAGAGGCAAAAGATTATTTTTTTTTATCTTTCTGCTGCTGGTCTGTCGGGTTAGGTTCACCCAATAAGTTCACCCCTGCATAACGATTTATTGTGTAAACTTACTGATATAGCTACCGGGGTAAGAGCTTTTTTGAATTTCAATCTGACGTGCCAATTTATTGGTTATTTGAGCAGTGCGTTCAATTTTGAAGGCAGGTGGCGTAGTGGCTACTTATATTCCGTAACCATTTGTTTTGTAAACGCGCCTGAACGTTCGTTTGGGTTATTCATTTTCCTTCCAGACGACTGATGATTGTACTGATGACAACTATAATTTTTTGTGGTATTTCACAATGTTTCCTTTTAATTCGATTTTTTTTTGGATGACATTTGCGAACCAACCCCTCGCGATAGCAATAATCAGCTGGCTAAAACAACTTGGGTTCTCTCACGGAAATAAAGCTGGGAGGGAAACTATTGTAACCCGCAAGGGAAGCAAGTATTTTCGTTTCAATATGTCATAAATTATCATAAATTTTGAAAATTTGTCATAAAATGTCAGCTCAGCCTCGCTTCGAGCATTCCGACGGCAAATTTCGGATCCATCACCTTTAAAATTGTAATTTTCATATTTTGCTATTTTCGAAAGACTACTAGGTATTCCGCAAATTTTATTATTTGTATTTACTATATAGACCATTACCTTTTTTATCATTTACCGCAAACTGCTCAATTTTCGCTACAACAGCCACTTGCTTAACCGTAGATGGTCTGTACGCGTTAGCTAGCTTTGTTACCTAAAACGCAGTTCTCGAGAGCGTGGGTGTTTCGGAAAACATCGTGGATTCGGTTCCATTAGGTCCTTTTCATACTCAGATCTCATCTCAGCCAAATGGAAATACTGATGTTAAAGTGGACGCCAGTTGATACAAATAAAACTAAGAAGTAGTGAAGAGTCGATTTATTGTATAAACAAAGATAGAAAAATAGTTGAGGTCGACATGTTTAATCAATTCACTAAATTAAGAGTAAAACATAAAACACACACATAATAAGCAAGTAAAACTAACACGTACAGACCCATGTCAAGGTGGATCCGACTCTTGCCGTGTCCCTCCGGTCGCCTCACGGCGCTTCGAGCCGTTTTGACTACCACTAAAATAATTAAAAACATCCCCCAAGCTCAACAGAACTCCGAAAGGAGTAAAAATCGAAAGGGTGGAAAATCGGGACGGTGGATTCTTAAATATCTATCATCGTATTTTTGTATCAAAAAACAATTTTTTACACCTCTGTATACTTTTACTGTTAATTATTTATTTATTCGTATATATGTATATGACAATACAACGTATATGTCATCATTAGAAAGAAATATATCTACCTAAATTGTGTAGTTCGTTCGATTAAACCGTCATGAAATCGCCTTTTACTATGTTTATTTATATTACTCAAATTTTTTTGAGACAAAATTACGATGATAGATATTTAAAAATGAGAAATAACAGCGTTATAATTCAATCATTCTATAGGTAAATTGACAAAATTGTTGATAGATAAACATGCAACGTTGACGGGTAGCAAAAATAATTTACAAAAATTTTTTTTAAAATTAAAAAGAAAATTTACACTTCGAGGAATTGAACCTGGACCGACCGTATGATAAGTAGTATCGTATACCTCGAAACCATCTTGGTTTCCTTGTAATTAATTACTGCAACCGAGCAGGTATACGAACAGATATTACATTTTCAACTTTGTTTATTTCGAAAACTGCTTAGATGAGTTGCGCGCCGTCGCTTGGCCTTGAGTTTGTTATTATGAAGTACTTCTCAACCCCAAAAGGGCTTTAAAATCCGTGACCCCAAGGACGCGGCCTCTCCTTTAAGATGTACTGTTATAAAACAGAAAATTCGGGCATCAAAAAAGCAGTATTGAAAAATGAAATAGCTGATGAAGATTATAGAAATTGTTTATTCAGTCAAACAGAATACTTCCATTCGCAGAGAGTGATCAGAAGTCATAAACATGAAATTTATACTGAAGAAATACGGAAAAAGTCATTAAGTTGCGAAGATGATAAACGACATCTGGTGATCAATTGAACAGATTCATTAGCACACGGACATGTATTAATTAATTGAGAAATAGCAACTAGGCAAAAAATAATATAGTAGTAGTTATAATAATAGAGTATAATGTAGTATAATCATAATCAATTGTATGCAAATAAACTTATGTTCATTTCAATTAATTAGTTTTATTTAATAAATTAAATTAATAATAATTCTTTAAATAACACTTAAAAATAATAGTATGTAACGATGTCTCTGTGGTTGAGTGGGTAGGTGATGGGACTATAAATCGGTGATCGCGGGTTCGCACCTCGCGTCGGGCGGTTTTTAGGATCCATTCTATCCATCCACTCAATTACAGAGCTTCAAGAAAGAGCAGTTGGTTTAGTAATCCTAATCTGAGGAGATCTCGAGTGGCCATAGAGATTTAAGATTCAGACAAAGGATGAAAAACAATTGAGAGCGCCGCCACTTTTTCAAGACTTCTAACGGTCTTGGATGAACATCTATTCTATACAGTAATATCAAATAAATAAATTATAATGACCGGGTCCTGTTAATTCGGGATTCGTGGTCGTGCAGATGATTCTCTTTGATAGACACAGTATACCTATAAACGGTATCAGCTTGTCGTGAGGAAGAGATTACTGTATCGGAATAGATTTCGTTCTACTGAGAAACGAGAAGTTTTGCACTTTTTCCGAATATTTTTTTCTTTAAGAAAGTCATTCTGGACAACTTTGATACAATACCAAAATTCCCCCTTAGAGTGAAATGAAAAACAACAATCAAAGGTTCGAAATTACCACGTTTTCCCGACTTTTTGGGATCCATTCCCATATATTAAATATTATCATATTTTATAATTTACGTGTAAAATTGATACTCAAACACCTTGGACTAAAAACAATTTTGTGTCCAGGGGTCATTACTGTTATTCAACTTTATCTCTTATTCACAGTTTCTTAAGGCGAAACAGGACAAGATTTGTGAACAAGTGTGCAAGAGAGACAAATATATCGGAAAAGTAATTAGCTATTTAAAGCACTTTAAAAACAAAAATTTTTAATTTGAAAATTGCTATAGAACTTATAACTAGATTAGAATTCACGCTAACGGAGTACTTTTCTAATTTTGACTTTTATTTTCAAAATTTTGTAAAAAAAATCTTTTTGAAAAATGAAAATGAAAAAAGTGTTAGCCAGCCGCCAAAGAGGTCTATTTTATGAATACAATGCATATTTTATTTTATTTTATTTTTTAATTTTTAGCACCCTAAACAGAAAAAGAAATTTTTCTTTGACGTTTATGTTCCGCTCGGTGAACTAGTCACGTGGTGTGGTGGTGGTAGTTACCAAACAAGAACACTTATCAGTTATCAGTTTGCGATAAATTCTTCAGTAAAATTTACTTCTTCAGTAAATATAAAAAAAAATTAGGTTTTCTCAATAAGTAATTAATAAAGGTTTTGTTAAGTTTAGGTTTATACTGTTTCAAAATTGGATTGAAAACTAGATAACGATCAATAAAATTAAAAAATCAGATTTTAACCACAAATATTAATTTTTGAAAAAAAAGCATTTTTTGCAATTGCGGGGCTAACTCACTTTAGACCCCGATTTGCGGGTGTAAAGTGGTACTTTTTTGCCCTAGTGCAAAAAAAGTTACTGCCGGGTAAAAAAAGAAGTTACTGGCGGGCAAAAAAGAAGTCACCAAATTTTATTATCAATTTAATTCTCATTTTTTCGTAACATTTATATTTATGTCAACTTGACCGTAATTTGTGATTCCAATATTAGTGCAACCTACAGTGAAATAAATTGGTAAATAAATAAAAAGCACTTACTTTAGCTACCAAAAAATTCTCACGAGGCGCCTCTTAAAAATTTGACCACGTGGTCAGAGGTTACGACGCGCGATTTTTTCGGAACATATCCTTCGTTTTTCCGCTTCATAAAAGCGGATAACTTCTGGAAATTGCCGATGTCAATCTTATTTTCTAATTTGGTGACCGCCTTGATCATAGAATACTGCAACCACATGGTCAACGACTTCAACGTTTTAGCCTTTTGACACGTCTTATTCCTTCAAAGGCACAAATGTAACTGAACCATTCTAGTACCTTTCAGTGAAAAAATTTTTAGTGAAAAAATTCTAGTTGGCAATAATACTATAACCAAATATGCTTCATTCACTTTGGTACTATCAACCACGTGCTTTATTGAACAAATTTTAATTAAAATTTCGTAATTATTGTCGAAGTAAGTACCTACTTTACCTCCCGCAATTGCAAAAAACAGTATATGCACCTCGGGAATAAAGTGAATTTTTTGGCCTGAGGGTAATTTTTGCCCTCGGCTACGCCTCGTGCAAACAAACCTTTACCCTCAGGCCAAAAAAGGATCACTTTATTCCCTTGGTGCATAATGTACTATTATTGTTGTAATTTTACTGTGAACTGTTTTTAAAGTTTCGCTCGTGATACGGAACTTTACCTTCACTGTACTTCAGTGGCGGATCTAGACAATTACCATTAAGGGGCGACAAAGTTTAAAAAATATAAAAAACGTTTTAAATTCTAAAAAACAATTATTGTTTCAGGAACTTGTAGCGGTTCAGAATTTTTTGGTGTAAGAATTAATGCTTTTGAGTTCCAAGGGGGGTGGGGGGAGTGATTGACATCAGCGCCTTCCACCCGTAGATCCGCCACTGCTGTACTTGGCATTTGCAATATCCTCGCAGGGCCCAGAGTGGTGGCCCCCCTTAGTCCGCCACTGATCCCTATGAATATTCATGAGCGCTATACCGTTTAGCCCCCTGACTACGGGCCTGGTCTCGGAAGTAAAAATATTTGTGCATTTGCGAAGGATTCTTGAATGAAAGCATAAAATTATAAATAAATAATATGTTTAGGTTTACACAATCTATTCTTGTTTTAAATGTGCGTTGAAAAGTGATAAGAATCAATAAAAAAGAAATCAAATTTTATTTAAAATCAAACAGGTTCCCGTATGGCCATACTGCGCGATTTTCTAGGATCGATAATTTCAGGCAATAAAGCTTTTTAAAAAATTGTGCAAGTTTTGGCAAAACCTTTTCTTCCCAAAAACTCTCATCTGATTCAATCCGTTCAATTGATATTTCTTTTTCAGTCAAAATTACAAAGTCACAGCATCTTTCTCGTGCATTTTTCCGTATCGGGTAGCTACAGTTTTAAAATGTTTATTACTATATTATAAAAACGTATCGACAATTTTAAACCATTTACTTGCTCTAGTTTCTACAAAAGCAAACTTTGATCAAAAACCTTATTTTCTCCCTTATTTTTAACATACAAGAAACCAAAATTTCATATGCAGAAGCCAGACCCAAAAATCGTGTTGACCTGTGTAATCTTTATCATAATAAAGATAATAAAAGCGATAATAAATTAACTGAGATTAGACCGACTTGGCGGCGTAGAAATGGTCAAAGAAAAGTTAATTTTTCTGTTTTGATGGACTAAAATTAAAAAAAAAAATTTTTTAAAAATTGCCAAGGTTTCTTCAAAGAGGCCCCTACAGTTGCTGGCTGCCAGTTTTTTTGATTTTCCTTTAATTAAAGAGATAATTTGTTTATTTTTTTAACAAAAATTAAAATGGCAAATGTACTCCGTTAGCGTGAATTCTATTGTATTTCTACATACATGAGAGCATTAAAATCTAAAATTAATCAAATGGTTTTTAAGCAAACAGCTAATTAATTTCAGAGCCATCTAGCGTGCCAGAAACACACTAACTGCTCATCCTGATTCGCCTTAAATATAAAAATAGTTCTTACATCTCAAGTATTCTTAAAAATAATTTCATCATTGGTCCTCTTTCACCTCCAAACTGGAGGTATGGAAATATTACAAGCAAATAATATGATTACAACGTCTATCTCAAACGGTTTCAATAATCCTTATAATAATGTCAGTTGCATTTGAATAAGGAGCAACCACTCCATATAAAAAAAGTGTCCGTAAAATCGACGAGGGCCTAATAGCAGGAATGATCCCTCCAATCAAAATGAAGCTAAGCAAGAACCAATTATAGAGCAAAGCGCGCTAGGGATTGTTTTCAAATTATTGTTGTAAACCAGAAACCTATCTTTGCCGATTTAACCTTACTTTCGGTGTAATAATAATAATAATAATCGTTATTTCGAGTTTCAAAATAAAAAAAAGTGGAGAAAAGTTAGATGGTTTTCAGCTCAACTCAGAGTCTTTGGAAAAACTCTGCAACTTCGTGTTAGGCAGCAACATAACCGTGACTTGCTTTTAAATGTTGCCGAAAATTACTAAGGGTAGAATTGAATTCTTTCCCACAAAAACTGACAAATTCTTCCTGGGGACATAATATTCGCTTTCAGATAATATACGCAATAAAATAAACCAAACAGGGTATACAATTTAATTATTAAAGTCAACATTGCAAGTATGTAAACAAAACACAAACAACAACTTGTAAAAAAAATTCCAACACGCTTTGATCTTATTGGTTCTGGATTAGCTTCATTCTGATTGGAGGGATCATTCCTGCAATTAGGCCCTCGTCGTCAAAAACAGGTGTGAATTATTGGAACTAAAAATTTTAACACTTTTTCGTCTTAATAAACCGAAATATTGTATCTGCGATCCTGAAATTTTGAAATGACATTATGTATTTAGTAACGCATATTGTCGTGTTCCTTTTTTTTAGCAACTTTGTGCGACGCCTCTGACTTACTTGAAATTTTGTTCGCGGTACTATGCAGTTTTAACCTAACACTTTCAATTTCAAACCTCGTTTTGAGCATAAATTTTTAATGATGAAAATATTTGACAAACAATTTAAATTCAGTGTAATGGTGTACAGTGTAATTCTTATTATTAATTAACAACATAGATACAACTTTAACAGAGAGATAAGTAAGGAAATTTTATTAACACCAATAGTTTTAAATTATGTAACCTTAAAATTTTATTGTGATCACTTAGTTGAGTAGTAATTTGGGGTACCTTTTATTGTTTCGTTGAACACTCATTAGGGCTTTTGATTATCGCTTTAAATAGTATTCCAAATTATTCATAAATTATGGTGGTCACTTGCGTTATTAATTTAATCCAAATTATTATTAGCCATTATTCCAATCATTAATTCCAATATTTATTTTAGATTTACCAAGCTGGATAGTAGCACTACACAAATATCATCCTTGTCCGATGACAAAATGAAAACCGGAGTTAATTTCAAACTCAAAAATTATTCATCTTTTGACATAGGTTCAATCAAAAGTTAAAAGTGTACTAAAAAGCTCCCCCAAAATGGCCGGTTTATATATCTTTTTGGAAAACCCACATGCTTGATTCAAAATTTTAGGTAAAATAAATAATTTTTACTATTTTGATTTTCCATAAAAAAAATAATTCTTTCAGAATCTTTTCAAATTCACAGGATCTGTAGACTACCATTTGGAAATTAAGTCGAAAAAATCTTACAATTCTTAATTGTACGGCGCAATTTTACATTGCCGAGCACATGTTGACATTTCAAAACTTCGCATCCATCTCATGTGTCCATCTAGCTGCCAATCGCCCCCATTTAACTTCAAAGGTAAACACTGGACCTCACTACTACTGTCTACATTCGAACATTTTGACAAAAATTGTTATTTGATGAATACATTTCACTTGAATATCTGACGTGTCAAAATCACTCAATCGTCTACCATAGGTAACCCCTTTTTTTTTATTACCACTAATTTATAAACATAGTCCAAATTTCATTCCCGCACTACTAATCCTAATATCTTAATTAACATTTTACATATTTTTAGATGTACTCAACGTTTGAAAATTGTGGTGTTAGTCATCCGAGCATTTCGTGGATTGTTCTTTGCCCACTATTGAAATCGGTGATCAAAATGAATAAAAGTAGGATTTGAAATGGCATGTCCTAGTGAAGATCCATATCAACGCACTTCAACGCACCCGATATTTTCAGAATATGACAATATTGTTGGAAGATTGTGAAAATCTATAAAAATGAATGGATCTTCGAAATAGATAATCGATACCTTTTTTGAAATATGAATTTTAATTAACTACCTTTTAAGTATGCATATTTTTTTACAATAAATACTAACTATAATTATAAGCTACTAAACCAAAATTTCTTTTCATTCATTAGGGTATGAAATTAACAAAGTAACCTATAACTAAAATCTAATCATAATCTAAACTCAAATCAACTCTAATAATTAAAAAAAAAAAAACTTATTTACATCTCCTAATTAATTTGTTGTTATCAACATCATAGCAATATTCTTGTTTGCTTGTTGTTTTCATTCGATGTTCAACAGGAGGTCTTATTTCTCTGTTTGTATGGGGTTCGTGCACATTTAATTCATCATCTTCATTTAGATTTTCATGATCCATCATCTCTTCTTTCCATCCATACAAATCTTGAAGGTGGAACTGACCTCTGATGCGTTCTGTTATTTCATTGTATAATTCGTATGTGTTTTCTGATATTCTTCTGTTTATTATGTATGGACCTTCGTATGGTAAGTGTAATTTGGCACATTGGTTCTCTGATCGTAAACCTACTCTTAAGCTTTTAACTACCACTGTGTCTCCTATAGTAAACGTAGTCTTCTTTTTAATCTTTCCATTCACTTTCTCTAAATATCTTAATCTTTTTCGATTTAACTCTTCTCGAACTCTTATTAAAGTTTGTTGATAATCCTTGTCTTCATTCTTTACCGTCCACGGTCTTCTAGGTAGTATTTTCTTCATAACGTATACTGGGGACTCTTCTGTTACCGTACTCGGCGTTTCGTTGATGAAATCTTCTACTTTGTCTAATTGCTCGTACCACATCAAATGATTCTCGCTGCATAGCATTCTTAAATACTTAGAAACTTCCTGAACATATCTTTCACACATGTTTCCTTGGGGATGTCTAACGCTGGTAAAATATACTTTGATGTCTTGTTCAACAAAATGCTGTTTGAATCTGGTATTGTTGAAGTACGTCGCGTTGTCAGCTAAAATGATTTTGGGTTTAATTATACTGGCAATATAGTCGTCTAATAATTCAATCGTGATGTCGGTTGTGCATGCTTTAGTTGGATACAGCTTGACATATTTGCTGAAGGCATCTACGATGACTAATACATTTTTGTTTTGGTGGCTTGAAATCAAATTTCCAATGTAATCGATAGCTACTATTTCTCCTGGTTCTTTCACTTCTATGCTGTTGATAGTGTTTTGATTGTGGTAGTTTTTATACTTCCCTAGTAAACATAACTTGCATCTACTAACAACGTTTTTAATCAATTTTCGATCTTTCTTACAAAAGTAGTTTTCTCGGAACATCAACCATAATTTTCTTAAACCAATATGTCCAAATCGAACATGTAGCTTCCATGCAATGTCCTTCGTTAATGTTTCATTAATGACGCACAATTCGGAGTCATTTATTTTTTTTATAATAATATCATTTTTCAATTCATAGTTTTTGTAGTTGTTGTTGAGTTGTAAATATCCTCTTATTTCATTGATTGCTGCATCCAATTGTACTTCTTGCACACTTTCTTGACTAAACGGTGAATCTATGAGGTGTAGTTCATTCATTGCGATTAGAATTTCTGCTATCTTGTTACGACTTGTTCCTTCTTTTCTACTAAATGCATCTGCTACAATGTTGTCACAACCTTTTATGTGTTTGATGCTAAAATCAAATTCTTGTATCAGCAAAGACCATCGATAAATTCTACTGTTCGAAAATTTCGTCGTCATCATAAACGTGAGTGATTCGTGATCTGTTTCAATTTTAAAATGTTGTCCTATTAAATAGTATCTCAATTTTTGTGTAGCAAACACGATAGCCAACATCTCCTTCTCACTGACTGAATACTTGATTTCGCTTTTTCTTAAAGTTCTTGATGTAAAACAGATTGGAACTTCTATTTCGTCTTTAAGTTGAAGTAGGGCACCCGAAATTGCAAAATCTGACGCGTCGGTTCTTAAAATAAAGGGCTTTGTGAAATTTGGGTGTATAAGGCACATGTTTTTAAACATCGTAATTTTCATTTTTACGAACGCTCTTTCTATTTCTTCAGTCCAATGCCACTTTGTATTTTTCTTCAATAATTGCAATAATGGTAAAGTCAGTTTGGAATAGTTTGACATAAATCTTTTGAAATAATTCATAAATAAACGTGGGTTAATTTGTCCATCCCCATGGAATTTCATCACTTTGTCAGAATTGAATCCAAATTGTATTTCTTGTACAATGCTTTTAATCTGACCTGCTTCATTTTCTGCTTCATGATGTTGGTTCGCCATACCTGTTTGTGATAATTTAGTCGTATTCGCGTTTATAGCAGATTTCATACCAATTATTTCTTCTCCCACCTGTTCGATTTTTGCATGATAGTAATTCACGTCATTCGTAACTGATTTGAATTGTTGTTCAATTATCGTCATTGCTCCATCCAATTGTTTCGTACCGTTCGTAACTTCTTTTCTTACCTCAACAATGTTATCGTGATTATTTTGTGCGACAAAATGTTTTAATTTTTCCTCCATCGTTTTTATTCTCTCTTTGTTGGTTTCTTCGATAATGTTGACTACTTTGAGCTTGAAGTTTTCTGACGAGTTATTTAATTTTTTCCAATCTTCGCTCAATTTAATTGTTTTACCTTCGAATTCCTTTTTTATATCTTGTACTGTTTTATTCAGATCAACTTTCTTCACCGTAGTTTCCTTGATGATTTTTATCTCTTCTTCCATCCTGTCAATATTCTTTTCTGCACTTTGTTGTGATGATTTCAATTCATCTATGTTTCGGTTTATTTTTTCTTCTGCGTATCTCATTGCATTCTTTATATCCGCCACTTCTTGTGAAATATTTGTCTTTATTTCTTGTGAATTTTTGTCCAATTTTTTAGAATTATCGTCCATTTTTTGCATGATTCGTTCCAGCATTTGTCTCATCTCGTTTTGCTCTATTTTTACCGTTTCTTCTGTTGAACCCTGTTTTTCATCATCTTTTTCTTCGATTGTTGGTACCATTACGTTTTCTTCAATACCTGTCGATTCTTCGTTTATGCTTTGGTCTTCTATTATTTCTGCGTTTTCTTGAATCTCAACGCTCTGTTCAATCTCTGCTCTTGTTGTGCTTCTCGTAATCCTTTTGTCACTCATTTTTGCTTTTATTGATACACAAATTAAATTCAAAGATAAAAATAAGACAAATTATTAAATTTCTCTGCAATTGTAAATTAATAACACACTTATAAAGTATTCTAATAGTATCAATAATGTTAAATTCTGTTTAATCTTAGGGTCGTCGTCATTCGAGCTCCACTTATTGGGTGCCAATTTATATTAGAGGTTGTCGTGTTCCTTTTTTTTAGCAACTTTGTGCGACGCCTCTGACTTACTTGAAATTTTGTTCGCGGTACTATGCAGTTTTAACCTAACACTTTCAATTTCAAACCTCGTTTTGAGCATAAATTTTTAATGATGAAAATATTTGACAAACAATTTAAATTCAGTGTAATTCTTATTATTAATTAACAACATAGATACAACTTTAACAGAGAGATAAGTAAGGAAATTTTATTAACACCAATAGTTTTAAATTATGTAACCTTAAAATTTTATTGTGATCACTTAGTTGAGTAGTAATTTGGGGTACCTTTTATTGTTTCGTTGAACACTCATTAGGGCTTTTGATTATCGCTTTAAATAGTATTCCAAATTATTCATAAATTATGGTGGTCACTTGCGTTATTAATTTAATCCAAATTATTATTAGCCATTATTCCAATCATTAATTCCAATATTTATTTTAGATTTACCAAGCTGGATAGTAGCACTACACAAATATCATCCTTGTCCGATGACAAAATGAAAACCGGAGTTAATTTCAAACTCAAAAATTATTCATCTTTTGACATAGGTTCAATCAAAAGTCAAAAGTGTACTAAAAAGCTCCCCCAAAATGGCCGGTTTATATATCTTTTTGGAAAACCCACATGCTTGATTCAAAATTTTAGGTAAAATAAATAATTTTTACTATTTTGATTTTCCATAAAAAAAATAATTCTTTCAGAATCTTTTCAAATTCACAGGATCTGTAGACTACCATTTGGAAATTAAGTCGAAAAAATCTTACAATTCTTAATTGTACGGCTTGGCTTTTATGAGCAATTTTACATTGCCGAGCACATGTTGACATTTCAAAACTTCGCATCCATCTCATGTGTCCATCTAGCTGCCAATCGCCCCCATTTAACTTCAAAGGTAAACACTGGACCTCACTACTACTGTCTACATTCGAACATTTTGACAAAAATTGTTATTTGATGAATACATTTCACTTGAATATCTGACGTGTCAAAATCACTCAATCGTCTACCATAGGTAACCCCTTTTTTTTATTACCACTAATTTATAAACATAGTCCAAATTTCATTCCCGCACTACTAATCCTAATATCTTAATTAACATTTTACATATTTTTAGATGTACTCAACGTTTGAAAATTGTGGTGTTAGTCATCCGAGCATTTCGTGGATTGTTCTTTGCCCACTATTGAAATCGGTGATCAAAATGAATAAAAGTAGGATTTGAAATGGCATGTCCTAGTGAAGATCCATATCAACGCACTTCAATATATATTGTCATGAAATTTTTGAATAATAAATTTTATTTAAGTTATGTAATTTTACAATTCATTTTATTTTCTACGCTGGTGGAAATTCATCAGTAATCTTGATTATTTTGGAGATTCCCATCCAATTTTTGATAAAACCTGTGGAAAGAAATTAATTAATTTTTAATAAAATAAATAAATCAGTTTATAACTTACCAATATTTGTATCAGAATTATTGAGATAAAGATGATGTTCTTAATCACGATTCTCGAATGAGAGAAAATACTGTTCAAAACGATGTCACCTGTGGTATTAAATTGAAAACTTTGTATTTATTATTGTTGTAAGTTTAAAATTTTAAAAGTGAAGTGCGCAGAACAAGATTATTTATTATTGTTGTGAGTTTAAAATTTTAAAAATTGAAGTGCGCCTGACAGACAAAATTTGAATTTGTACTGACAAAACGTCCCCTCCAAAAAGCGAAAAGTTTTAACAAACTGGAGAATAAAAATTCATTCTAGGTGGAATATTGGCACAGTTAAGACCAGCGAGCCTAGAATCAAAAATCAAGTGGCAAAATCTTGATCCATTTAAAATTGATAAAAGTTATTAGATAGGTACTTATCTAGTTTGAGAAGTGTTGGTGCTTTTCTTTTAGATAAATTTTGAAGAAAATTAGCACTAAAATTGATGATGAAAATATAAAAATTTAAACCAAATCCACGAATGAAGGAGTTTCCAGAAGCAAAAACAGATGAAGTTAAACCAAGCAACTAGAGAAGAAATCTACAGAGGGTGAGACGAATTAAAGTTAATAACATTATCCGAGAAAATTTAAACTTGCGCCGAAAACTTACAATTTTGTGTTATTTGTAAAATTTTATTAAAACTTAACCATAGTCAAATTTTCAACATCTAGGAAAATTTGCTAATAAATGTGATTTGAAAATTTGACTAGGAATGACTAGTAATTGAAACAGTAGCCAACTGTAGCAGGCTATAAGAGTAAGAACATTAAAAATTTGTTTTAAACCAATTGGTAAAGTTAGAAATTGATGAAATTAATGATAATAAAAATATTTTGGAGATGACATTACATTTATTTGCGACCAACGTGTGGTTGGTAATTTTGTAAATTAAAATTTTTGATATAAATAAATATTTTTGTATTTCTTAAAACGGAATTTATTAAAAAATTGAGAGGAGCAAAGCTGGGTACATCATATTTTTCAGAGTCAAGATTGCTAAAGGGTGAGTGTCCACTAGCGGATTTTGGAGAAGTTGGTTAACTTTTCAATTTAGCGACTGGCATTACAATATAGATAGTTTCGTTACATTCTGTTAATTTTTTTTGTAATAAATGTTGTCTATTAAAATGCTTATAATTTCGAAAATATTCAACAATTAAAACCGAAAACTATCTATCAATACAAGTTCAATCTTGCCTATTTTGATATTTATATAAATTTATCAGAATTTTGTCTGTATAAAAAGATTACGATGTTTTAAATTTCTTCTATTTTTCTATTATGGCGCCACCTATTTCAAAAGTCCGCAGCGGTCCCCATCTTAATGCAGACAAACAGTTTTTTGTAATTTATTCAAAACTACTGCCAATGGACATAATATTCACTTTCTGCATTGACCGATTCAATTAACGTGAGACAAAATTACGATGATAGATATTTAAAAATGAGAAATAACGCAGCGTTATAATTCAATTAATTTATAGGTAAATTGACAAAATTGTTGATAGATAAACATCCAACGATGACGGGTAGCAAAAAAAATTTACTAACATTTTTTAAAAAATTAAAAAGAAAATTTACACTTCGAGGAATTGAACCTGGACCGACCGGATGATAAGTCGAATCGTTTACCTCGGAACCATCGCGGTTTCCTTGTAATTACTGCAACCGAGCAGGTATATGAACAGATATTACATTTTCAACTTTGTTTTTTTCGAAAACGGCTTAGAGTTGCGCGCTGTCGCTTGGCCTTGAGTTTATTATTATCAAGTACTTTTCAACCCCAAAAGGGCTTTAAAATCCGTGACCTCAAGACGCGGCCTCTCTGTTATATAACAGAAAATTCGGTTTCCAAAAAATCAAAAAAGCAGTATTGAAAAATGAAATAGCTGATGAAGATTATAGAAATTGTTTATTCAGTCAAACAGAATACTTCCATTCGCAGAGAGTGATCAGAAGTCATAAACATGAAATTTATACTGAAGAAATACGGAAAAAGTCATTAAGTTGCGAAGATGATAAACGACATCTGGTGATCAATTGAACAGATTCATTAGCACACGGACATGTATTAATTAATTGAGAAATAGCAACTAGGCAAAAAGGCAAAAAATAATATAGTAGTAGTTATAATAATAGAGTATAATGTAGTATAATCATAATCAATTGTATGCAAATAAACTTATGTTCATTTCAATTAATTAGTTTTATTTAATAAATTAAATTAATAATAATTCTTTAAATAACACTTAAAAATAATAGTATGTAACGATGTCTCTGTGGTTGAGTGGGTAGGTGATGGGACTATAAATCGGTGATCGCGGGTTCGCACCTCGCGTCGGGCGGTTTTTAGGATCCATTCTATCCATCCACTCAATTACAGAGCTTCAAGAAAGAGCAGTTGGTTTAGTAATCCTAATCTGAGGAGATCTCGAGTGGCCATAGAGATTTAAGATTCAGACAAAGGATGAAAAACAATTGAGAGCGCCGCCACTTTTTCAAGACTTCTAACGGTCTTGGATGAACATCTATTCTATACAGTAATATCAAATAAATAAATTATAATGACCGGGTCCTGTTAATTCGGGATTCGTGGTCGTGCAGATGATTCTCTTTGATAGACACAGTATACCTATAAACGGTATCAGCTTGTCGTGAGGAAGAGATTACTGTATCGGAATAGATTTCGTTCTACTGAGAAACGAGAAGTTTTGCACTTTTTCCGAATATTTTCTTTAATAAGAGAGTCATTGACTCTCATCTTGATCTTTCGAGGGAAATGAAATCGTCGCCTGGACCTGGACGCTAGTGACGGGGTGGTCCCCCTCTCTGCAAATATGGAACTTTAAAGTAGCCCACGCCATGGCTCCACGTGGTGGAGTAACCTTTATTGCGCAAACAAAACACAGCTATGCAAAATTTTCTGTTAAAATTGCGCGGTTGCATTATAAAAAAAAATATTTTATTTTCAAATTCAAGTACAAAACTGTTGAATAGTATTTTGTATTCATTACTTAATTGCTATTTATGCGCGTGTGCCACAATGTTAAATAAGTAGGCACACACAGTTTTGTTAGTAGTCTACTAAGTACAGTTGAACTTGTAATATCTGTTACCATATTTCATTAATAAACTTTTTACTTTTCTCTTTTTATTTCTACGCTGCAAATATTTCCTTAATAGGTTATGGGCCCAGTGTACGCGGAAAATAGAAATATTGACTGAAAAGTGAAGTGCGCGTTGATCGGTTTCTTTGTTAAACGGACTTAGGTATTGTTTTATTTGTTATTACAATAAAGTTTCAATTTAACATTAAGATGACAACCGATAACTTGAACTATGCGATGAACAAGTTCGACGGAAAGAATTTCCATCAGTGGAAATTCCAGGTAAAATGTGCGTTGAAAGCAAAGGGTGTTTACGACATTGCAACGGGCGTCACGGAAAAACCTGCAGACAGTAGACCTGCTGAAGAAGTTTCAGCGTGGGTAAAAAAGGATGCAATTGGAATGTGCATCATAACAACAGCTATGGAATATTCGCAAGTAAGTCACATTGAAAATTGTGAATCTTCAAAAGCAATTTTGGATAAATTAGATTCAATTTACGCGATGAAAACTGAAACCAATAAGTTGTTGGCTCACGAACAATTCCACAAGTACACGATGTCATCAAAAGATTCGGTTATTCAGCACATCACTAATATTGAAAACTTAGCTCGTCAGATTAGAGATTCGGGAGAACAAATTAGTGATACCGCGATTATTACAAAAATACTAGGAACATTGCCGTCAAAATTTAGAAATTTTAGACAATGTTGGCTGTCTACACCTGATAGTAAGCAAACGTTAAGTAATTTAACATCGCGCTTAGTAGATGAAGAGTTGACTTTATCGGCTACAGAAGAGACAGAAAATGCCCTGTTAGCATCTAGTACGAGTAGTAATCAAAGAAAATCGAAAAGATTTGATAAGAATAAAGTTACGTGTTTCAATTGTCGAAAAAAGGGGCATTTCAAAAGAGAATGTCCACATCCTCGTAAATCAGAAAATAAGAACAGGATCAGTGAATCTCCTAGAAGAATAACAGGTAACAGTAATTACTCGGCGGCGTTTAATGTTGAAAGTAAAAATGAAATCGTAGAAGCAATAATTCGCGATGAATTGGGATGGGTTCTTGATAGTGGTGCTTCAAATCACATGAGTCCCCATAGAAACTTATTTACAAATTTTAAACAAATCGACGAATTTTCTGTTAAATTGGGAAATAATGAAGAATTACCGGTTAAAGGAGTCGGAACGATAATAATAGAGTGCTTGATTGACGGAAAATGGTTCAAAAGCATAATAACAGATGTTTGGTACATACCAGGGTTAAGGAAAAATTTATTTTCAGAAGGAGCAGTAACAAGAGAAGGAATGAAAGTGGTGAAAGAAAATGAAAAAGCTGACATTTTCGAAAACGGATTATTGAAAGCGTGTGCTATTCGCGAAACTAATAATTTGTACAAACTTTTATTTCGGTCAATAATAAACTCGGAATTAAATTTAACGACTAACAATAGCCTGAAAGCGTGGCATGAACGGCTAGGTCATTTAAATGTAAAAACCATAAGTGATATGACAAGAAAAGGACTTATCGATGGCATTAATTTAAGTGATCAAGATAAAAATTTTATTTGTCATGGTTGTCAATTTGGTAAACAACATAGGCTAGCGTTCAATAAATTAAAAGCAAGAAATTTGAAACCCGGCGAATTAATACATTCGGACGTGTGTGGACCGATGGCTACGGAATCGGTTAGTGGATGTCGGTATTACGTTCTTTTTAAAGACGACAGTACGGGTTATCGGGTCGTAAATTTTATGAGACATAAATCAGATACTTTAGATTGTTTTAAGGCATTTCAGCAATATACTAAAAATAAATTTGGGTATTCTGTGAAATCGTTACGTGTCGATAATGGCACAGAATATGTAAACCAATATTTTCGAAAATATTTAGCGGATACAGGTATTAATCTTGAAACGTGTGCTCCTTATTGTCCAGAGCAAAATGGAAAATCGGAGCGCGAAAATCGAACCATCGTGGAAAGCGCGCGGTCGATGTTATATACGAAGGACTTACCGTTGTATTTATGGGCAGAAGCGGTTAATACTGCGGTTTACGTTTTAAATCGAACACCAAATGTAAACACACCAAATACAACACCGTACGAAAAATGGACGAATAAAAGGCCCATGTTGGATCATTTAAAAATATTTGGATGTGAAGCATTCATGCACGTACCCGATAGTTTAAGACGAAAACTTGAACCAAAAAGCAAGAAGCTAATATTGGTTGGGTATGAGAACGAATCGACAAATTATAGATTATTCGATCCAATTACAAAGAAAATAAAAATCTCTCGAAACGTTACATTTAACGAAAATAACGATGTCGTACTTCCTAGAATTAACACCATTTTACTTCCGATTGAAAATGTCGAAGAAAATGAAGAAGAAAAGGAAGAGGAAATTGAACCTGTTGATGCTATGGAAAATGTAGAACTACCAGAAGAACGGTATCAATTACGAGATCGTAGTAATCTACGCCCACCAAGAAGATATGAGAATCTTGAAGCAAATATGATGGAAGTAGTTCCAGAAACATATGAGGAAGCTATTGTTTCAAAAGAAGCCGACCAGTGGAAAACAGCTCTTTACGAAGAAATTTCAGCTTTAAATAAGAACAATACTTGGAAATTGGTTCCGTTACCAAATAATAAAAAAACTATTGACGCCAAGTGGGTATTTAAACTGAAAAGGTCAAGTGATGGCGAGGTCAGCAGATATAAAGCAAGGTTGTGTGCTCGTGGTTTTTCTCAAATTAAGGGAGTCGACTACACGGAAACCTATGCACCGACGACCCGCTATGAAACGATTAGGATTCTAATAGCAGTTGCAGTACAGCAAAATTATTCCATGATTCAATTTGATGTTAAAACAGCATTTTTATATGGCGAATTGAAAGAGGAAATTTACATGACAGCACCACCAGGAATAAGCAATGACCCAAATTTGGTTTGTAAGTTGAACAAGTCTTTGTATGGTCTAAAACAGAGTCCGAGGTGCTGGAACGCAGTATTTAACGACTTCTTAAAAATATTTGGGTTTAAACAATGTGAATCCGACAAATGTGTTTATGTCGGAAACATTTACGACCAATTAACTTTGCTGGTGCTGTATGTGGATGACGGGTTACTTCTCGGAAAAGACAAAGAGCTATTAAACCAAATAGCAAATGAAATGAAAAAGAAATTTGAAATCACACTTAGCGATCCTAATTATTTTGTGGGTTTACAAATCAATAAAAATGAAGATGGATCGATGTTTATCCATATCAAAAATTTTATTGAAAGAATGTTAATTCGTTTTAACATGAGTGATGCTACACCAATGAAAATACCAGCGGATCCAAATGTGGTGTTATCAAAAATGGAAGATCTTAATAAAGAAATAAATGTTCCTTACCGCGAAGCAGTGGGATCATTGATGTTTGCTGCCATATCGGCACGACCAGATATTATGTATGCAGTAAACATCGTCAGCAGATACCAAAATGATCCAAAATCAGCTCATTGGAACGCAGTAAAACGAATATTGAGGTACTTAAAATATACTAAAAGTTATGGAATTAAGTATGAAAAACACAACAATAAATTAGTAGGTTACTCGGACGCTGATTACGCCAATGATGTTGATACAAGACGTTCGACCACCGGATATGTATTTAAAATGTGTAAAGGTGCAATAACATGGTGCAGCCGACGTCAAGTAATTATCAACTACAGAGTCGGAATTCGTGGCGGCTTCTGAATCAGCGAAAGAGGCAATATGGCTGAAGCACTTACTAAATGAAATTGATGAAAATTTAATTAGTGATTTGTGTTTATACATCGATAATCAAAGTGCAATAAAACTTATTCGGAATCCAGTATTTCATAAGCGTACAAAACACATAGATGTGCGGTACAACTTCGTGCGCGAAAAATATGAAATCGGCGAGTTTAATGTAAACTACGTACCAACAAATAAGCAAGTTGCCGACATTTTCACCAAAGCTTTACCATGTAGAAAATTCGAATATTTTCGAGATTGTCTTGGTATGACTAATGCAACTTAAATTTGTTTCTTTTTATTGTTTGTTTAAACTAGTTAGTAAGTTTTATTACACTGTTTACTATGTAATTTCATGTTTATGTTTAGACATTGGTTTTAAGTAATATTTTAAAGGAATAAGTTATGAATACGAGGGAGTGTTGAATAGTATTTTGTATTCATTACTTAATTGTTATTTATGCGCGTGTGCCACAATGTTAAATAAGTAGGCACACACAGTTTTGTTAGTAGTCTACTAAGTACAGTTGAACTTGTAATATCTGTTACCATATTTCATTAATAAACTTTTTACTTTTCTCTTTTTATTTCTACGCTGCAAATATTTCCTTAATAAAAAATTAGCCGTAATTCCCATATGAGACCAACAGGCATTTTTATAAACTTTTACACTAACTTGAAACACCTGGTATTTGTACAATATTATTTTAGTGACTAATAAGGAGAAGTGTTTGAATATTTGAGTGACTTTGTACATTGTAATATTACCTGGAAAAGTAGTTTTTGAATTGAAAGGTTGGTGGAAAGATTAGTCTTTGGTCAAGAGGTTTAACGAGATAGCGTGCGGTGAGATAAAAGTTACCACTATAGAAATACCTCACATTTGATAAAAATGTTTCTAAAAATAAGTTGCGATGTAACTACATACTGATATTTTGGGATGTAGGTAGATGTGTCTACCTACTACCTATTATTTACTGATAATAAGTATCATACATAGGGTGTTGTTTATAACGTCAGTTTCCAATTTTACTGACTTGTGAGTAGGGCAGTTAAATATGGGTGGTCAACTTACAATGGAAGAAAAGCATGTAATTTTAGCTCTAAGGGTACGTTTATGTTGGAGCTGTGATAACCGCTAAAAGCCGCGATACTAGCGAAGCAGAGAAAAGCAAAACGTTGAAGTATTATATGACTGTTTATGTTGAAGCAGCGCGCAAGCCAATGTAAATCCATAGAACAGCGATTAGAGCTAAGAAATTTCTTTGCTCTTATCACTTATCACAGCTCCAACATAAATGTACCCTAAGCAATGAAGGAATGTCTGCAAGGGCTATAGCCAGTTACTTATGACTCTGTATTTCAGGATGTATCAGCCTATCCTGGGGCTTTGTGATGCCACTCTTTTACTTCCATTGTATTATTATTATTATTATACTCCTATAAAATAAAAATTTAATAATATAAATATTAAATATAATATGTGTATTATTATACAATATAATAAATATTTTAATTTATTGTGGTGTAGATTTCCATGTAGTAATCCAGCACCATCAACTCTTGATGTTCGTACATTAACTGAGTTTCGATCATATATAAACCATTGGGAATATTAGGCGGAAATTTAGTTGAATCAGGATAATAGTTGCACACATAATAATGCACATTCTAAGAAATAAAAATAAATCATTGTGTAAAATTTTGACAAATTTAACATTTTACTTTTCTAAATTGGCAATCAGTTGTATTTCCACAAGTCAACAGTTTTCTCAAACCCACAACATTTGACTTCAGAGCATTGCACAAATTTACTTGAAAGTGGATTGGAAACATGCGGTATTCATTGCTGGCAAATTTAAAAGCTTGAACAACAACCTGCAAGCATATCCACGAACATTAATTCACAATTGATCAGTGTTTCCCAAACTTTTATATTTATTTCACAATACTGCACCTGAATATCTTCTTTTATATCAATTTTATAAATGAAGGACCCATTAACAGCCGGTGTTGACCGATTATATTTATAAGTAATTATATTAGCATTCTTCACTAATTTTGTGTTGTACCTTTTCATTTCTCCTCTAAAATCTCTTAATTTAAATTTTTGTTGGCGAAACTAGAATAACTCTCGGTATTATTTTGAATTTGTATACAAAATCCGTACTTTAGCAAGAAATGATGAATCATTTAAGACACTTAAAACACAAAATTGAAAAAACAGAACTGCTTCAACTCTGACCATACTAATGGTGAGACGATTTGCGGAAATATGAGGTTGTTTTTCAAACTGCAGGAAGATTGAGCTTGAGATTAAACTTCAAACAGTAATCAATTTCGAATTATTTTAACATAAACTGAAAACATATTAATTTAGACGAACCTTGAATGAATACAAGTATTACTTTACAGTAACATATTATTTAAAGTGATTTATAGTGCAATTTTAATAAAAACATTTTCAAAATTTTAAATATTACTTACAATATATATTTACTTTTGTAATAGATTAGATAATATTGAAACCGTTCTGGATGGTAGAAAATTTAAATTTTATAAAATATAAATTAAAAAAAAATTAATTTTATAAAATATAAATTTAAATATGTACAAAGTTGGTTTCAAATAATAGGTAGATACTGTTATTAGCTTTAAATGGCAGATTAAAATTTTAAGAATATTTTTTTAAATTTTTAATTTCAAAATTCAGTAATATTTGTGAAGAAAAGGGTCTAAAATTTGGGACGCGGCGCAGCGCTGACCGGGGATTTTTTGAAAATTTTCGTTTGGTGGTTCACGAGTACTAGGCTGTAGCCCAGTTACCACCTTGATGTGTCTTAATTGGCGGTTTTAGTATTTTGAAGTTGTAGATTTTTGTCGTAATCTTCCAAAGTGAATGGTCGGTTGATTTTATGAGCTACTTTGAATTTTTATTCAAATTTAGTTGTTTTGACAAGATGTTGTCGAATACATTCCAATTTTTAACTAGTTTTTTAGAATGGTAAATTCATCTTACCAGTAATGTGATTGATTGCCACTGTAATTTGTAATAGCCAAGAAATAAAATAATAAATTTAAACAAATAACAGTTTACTAACTTTTATCTTAACTTAAATAATTTTTTTATTGTCGATAAAAAGTGTTTAAACATTATAAAACAAGACACTTGTACTTGAGAATTTCAATTTCAGCCTTGCGCAAATGGTGGTTTAGAATTTACATTTATATATCTTACACCTGTTTCATTTCTTGGACAATTTTCTCCCATAACTGTTCTTACTTCGGAATCTTTACATGATCCAATTCCAAATTTGAAACAACTTGAACACTCCTTTCCAATCAAGTTGTTACTATTTATGCTTTCGATGAAGTAAGCAGCTGATCGTACATGGTCACAGTAGTCTATAACATAAAATAAAATTAAGCTTAATTCGAATTTAAAAAAAACATTTTCTTACAATTTGGTACAATAATGCCTGGATCAACTGGTACTCCTGGAAATATCGGACATCCGTTTTGTAAAGTTCCACATCCAATTATTGCAACATAATTTACATGAAAATCGATGGTACCATAATTAGGAGAATAACCTAATTGGCCACCATTAGTATGAATAGCTTGAACAAAATCTGCATCTGTAACATCCAGACGTTCAGAAGGTGGTTCTCCCAGAAATGAGGGTCCAGCTGCATCTAGTCCATTGATACGACTAACTTTTGATTGTGTTAAATTATAAACTCGCTGTCCAGCGGCTCCAGAAATGTGAGCTCCCAAAGAAAATCCATTAAGTTGAACTTTTTTAACATCAACTCCATTTTTGGTTAAATTATAAATCAACTCTCCTACAAATACTCCAACTTGTGGTACAAAACAAACAGCTTTGAGATAAATGGCATCCGCATAAATTGACCAATCCACTGTAATTATATTGTCTGCTGATTTATTTAAATAAAGGTTTTTCATTTTTTGAATCCATCCTTGTTGCGAATTGTCGTTCCAACCATGAATAATTAATGTAGTGAAATTGTTCGGATCAACTTGATTAAGGGTTTCCTCAGTTAAAAGAATTCCATCTTTTGCATTATTTTGGGTATATAATGTAAAATTCAATTTAGACAACTTTACGTCCCCTTCGGAACAGAAAAGGGATTTTTCTAATTTGTTTATGTTATCATTTCCCTGTGCAGTAACTAAAATATTAATAATTTAATAAATAATAGGATTAAATTTAGTATTTGAAGTTTAAATTTAATAGTAAACACTTATCGACAATTTTATCTTTACCAAAAAGTACTTGAAAGAACCATAAGATTACTTAATCGAGATATGGGTTACAAATAATGGGATATCTCGAATCTAACTTGGAATGTAGGTAATACCTGCATATTATATTAAAAAACTTTTTTAAGCTAATTATAATGATAAACAAGTTAAGGTAACAATTATAAAACCAATTAAGTTTTTTAATATTTTGCAGACTTTTCGTCATTTATTAAAACAAAAATATGAATTGAATTTTTCTGACAATGCAGACGTAAAGTCTGCAAAATATTAAAAAACTTAATTGGTTTTCTTATTGTTACCTTAACTTGTTCATCTTTAATTAGTTTAAAAATATATTTAACAAGTTAATAATTTATATTTAATTATATTAAAAAACATATTATGTTTTTTTATGTGAAATATTTAAAACTGAAAAATTTAACGTACAAGGTAGATTATTATTTATAGCGTTTTTAGTCGATAAGTTTGACTGCACTTGACTGAATTTCATTTAATCAAGTCAAATTTGAACTTAGTGTAATTAAGTGCACACTCAGCTTACCGGTTGAAAACGATATTAATTATAATTTTAGTTTTGATTAAATATTATTATCAAAATAATAATTAATATAAATTAACAACAAAATTTCACGGGTCACAGACATCCAATTAAGAATCGCTGTCAATTATATTTAAGAAAAAAATGTAAAAAATGATTAATTGCTTGTGTCTCTATAGTCTTCATTAATTACAGTAATACCATACAGGATCGCACCAAAAATTCCTCAATTTGAAAGTAAATTACAGAATTCTATCACTTTGTATTGTAATATTTTAAGTTATAATAAAGATACTATATCATAAATTTGTGTTTCATCCTTTAGAAATTCCTTGGAATGTACAACTTGTCAGAAAAATTTGGCTGGATCGTATCGGGATCTACCTATGACCTACAGCTCTTATGGTAAAAAATTCATCACATTTGGAAAAACAATACGATTCAATAGGTAATGTGAAAATTTGTAATTACTTCAAACACAAATTATGTTCGATAAAATTAAATTTAAAAAAGTTATTTTAAATTTAAGCAAATTCTTTTAAATTTTTGAAAACTTCATAAGTACATAAAAAAGTTACATTATAACTTACCAAGGACCAACGATGCAATCATACAAATAATCAAATACATTTTGGTAAATCTTCTAATCGAGATTTTCATTTTATACACCGCTGATAACAAAGTTTATCAGCAATCAGATACTTCAATAAATATATGTATTAATAAAGATTTAAGAAGTTAAGCAAATATTACAAAAAGCTGGCTCGTCATTCATAAGCCGTGATTATTATAAAAGCACCTGGTTTACATTGGTAGAAAATTTATCTGTACTGCGAATTTTCAATATAAACAAAAAACAATAAAACTACAAATTTATTTTTCTTTTAACATTATTTAATAACAATCCAAATACCTAGTTGCCTTTCAAAACAATATCATAAAAATCATTATAAATAATGTTGGCATTGGATTTAAACTTTTTACTGCTTGTTTAATTATTTTAATCTAACATTACAAGAGCTCAAAAGTTAAAAGAAGATGGAAAGATGGTAGCAGGTTCTAATTACATTAGAAATTCCAAATTTAGTGTGAAAAAATATTTACTAATTTCTATGCAGTAGAAATATAAAACTCGGAAATATCACAATAAATAATGACTAAATTGAGCTAGTCATGAATTATTCGTACAATCGTATAATGCTGTCCACATTTTTTACCGGCAAGTGTGTAACAGGGCAAAATCTGTTTTCGACTAAATGCTTGTAGATACACGTAAAACAGAAAACATACCCAGACACAGGAAGACAAGTTGGAAGTTTCCAAGTTTGTAAACAAATGGGACATTTCCCTCTATAATCTGGCGCTTTAGAATCCAACTAAAAATAAACGTTTATAGTAATTTATAAATACTTAACACGATTACCAAAATGTGACTTACTTTAGGTGGATCAACTACTGGCAAAGCAGTCAAATCGCGATTAGATTGTTCCGTATTCCACACTTGCAAAAATTGTACGAAAAACGCTGATATTTCAAAAAAACTTCTAATTAAATTTGGAAGTAATTTAGGCATCATTTCAGACAAAGTCAACTGATTTCGAAACATTGACATCCAAAATCCTGCAGCATCAATTTCAGTTGGATAAACGAGCTTCAAATTTAACAACCGTAATGGAATGGTCTGATGTTCACTTTTGCCAGATATGTAACGTAAAGATTGAAATAAAGTCGATGTGTAATAAACTACGTGAAATAATGAATATAAATTGAGAATACTCTTTTTACAAAAGCCTTGAATACTCTGAAACATCAAGATTAATTGCTGAAAATTTCTAGAAACAACAAGTAATTGAACTTACATTATCTAAAGTTCCTTCATCGCGTTGAATTTTATAAATTTCGAGATGTTCTTCTAATTTTCTTTTCAAATAAGGCAAAGTTATTAGATATATTAAAGATAAGGTTTTGTCAGCCGTTGATAATTTACTGTTGCGGTCAACAGGTGCCCTTTGTAAACCATAAAAACACTCAGCAAAAGATGCCTCTGCAATTAAAACAAAAATGAATAAATCAGGAAATTACAATAACTCGCCCATTACACTAACCTTTTGCTTTTAAATAGTAAAATTGAAGTGCGCCATTTAAAAACAGAAAAACTTCTTCGTAATATTGAGATAACCAGCTAAACTTGTCAGGTTTTGATGTAGCTAGAAACTGCAAGTTCGATTAGTTTATTTTTGAAAAAGAATCTAATAATTTAGTAAGTACCAATGCAACTCTTTGTAAAGCTGGATGTATCGTCGCATTTAATGAGTTAGTTGCTAAAACTTCAAAAATTGATGGCTTAAGATCTAAGTTTGCCCTAAAATTCGCTGCACTCTCTGCCATGTTTCGGTATTGCACAAATTAAAAGTTTAGTTAAAAATCTAGTTGAATTGGAGTTCAAAGTAACAACTTATAAAAATATTCACATTTAAATAAGGAAAAATTTTGACTTTTGTAGGTTACGGCGACAGTTAAACTACTGTTGGTAGTTATATGAACTAATAAGAACTGCTTATTAGTTAAGTTTCTTTGACTCCACGTCCACGATATAATTTTTTTCCAGAAATTTGGATTTTATCGTCAGCACAAAACACGTGCTGCTCCTTCACGGTTTGTGAAAGGGAGAGAAAAAATGACAATTTTTACATTTCATTACTTTTGTTATACCTTGTACATATAAATATTATGTTCAGTTGAACTACTTTCGAAAAATTTGTCACCTTCCTAAAATTTGAAAGTCAACTCAGTTATTTAAAATCCGCTTAATTCGTTGATGATTTTAAAATTCGCTCTTAGATTAAGAAAGTTACGAAATTTCTACACTTCAGTTATTCGCGATTACAGTAAACCAACAATGACGAAAAAAGCTTTAGTATTCTTGGCACCTGGAGCCGAAGAAATGGAGTTTGTAATTGCTGTGGATGTTTTACGCCGCGGCGGCGTGAGTACTTCCCTGCATAAATTTAAATTTAAAAAAATTAATTGAATTTCGACAATAGATTGAAGTGACTGTCGCTGGTTTATCAGACGAAGCATCTGTTCTGTGTAGTCGTGGGGTGATTATCATTCCCGACATAAACATTTCAGAAGCAAGTGCTAACGGTCCATATGATGCAATCGTACTTCCTGGTGGTATGGGTGGATCGAAAGCTTTATGCGCAAACGACGAAGTTGGTAAATTGCTCAGGGAGCAGGAAAGCGAAGGAAGAATTATTGCTGCAATTTGTGCAGGTATTATATCAAAAATGTTCTATTTCCTCATCAATAGAGTATTGTTTCAGCTCCTTTGGCTTTAAAGGCTCACAATATTGCCGAAGGAAAAAAAATCACTTCTTATCCAAGTGTGAAGGATGATGTATGTGTAGATACCGATTTTATTTATAAAGAAGATATTGTTGTCGTGGACGGTAATATCACTACCAGTCGTGGACCCGGTACTGCATTTGACTTTGCATTAAATTTAGTCCATCAACTTACAGATAAACAAAATGCAAAAGAAGTTGCTGATGCTATGTTGTTAACATATCCGGCAAATGAAGAAACGAGCATTGATAGTAATGCTTCTTAATTCAATCAAATATTAATTACATTTGTATACTAAATCATCACAATATGACAATATGTGATTTGTAACAATATTCTTATTATTATAAACATTTAGCATCACAAAGATTATAAAGAAATTCTATCCGTTTCTAACACACGAATGCTATCTTTGACTTCCATCCAAGTTTCAATTAATTTGTTTCAACTTGCGCAGTGTATGCAGTAACCCATGCAGAGCGTAAACTGATTGGTGGATAATATACATGTACATGTGAATAACTTGACAAGTTCTATGTATAGGACTTATTCACGCTGTGCACAGGGCTGATTTATGCATTAGGCAAGAAAGACAGCTGCCTAGGGCGGTAGCCTTTTGGGGGCCCTGGCCATGCATGGATATATTACTTGGCTAATCGCTTCATAGAATTCATCTGGCTATTAATAAGCAATTTTGAATTCGAATTAAATAATTTACAATTCGCATTTCTTAAATTTTAACACCGTCAGGCTTCCAACAAATTTATAGATTTCAGTTAGGCATTTTGATACTAAACTTAGGAATTTTTATAATAAAATGTAGGAATTTCAAAGAAATTTTCAGTGTTATATCAATATGATTTAATTACGGATTCACTAAACCAGCTGTTGCCAATCTTTTGAACCTCGTTGACCACTAAACTCACACTTCTGAAGCCTGTGAACCACTAAAATACATTTTTAATAAGTCCAACGATCTTTATTTTTTATAAAAAATTTTTTCAGATTATCTAAATTTCTAAATAAAATAGAAAAACAATTCATAAATATGAAATTTTTCAAATTTCAAAATTAAAATTTTTGTTTTAGGTCAAAAAAATATTTCTTTGAGATTATAAGATTATCTAAATCTCAAAATTAAAAAAAAAACATTTTTATACTTTTATTTTTTTATAAGGGAGCGTCCATTAATTACGTAAGGACGATTTTTGTAATTTTTCCACTGTTACCTTACTCTGGATTCAAATTCTACAGGAAATTTAAATTAAAACAAAAGTAAAATGAATCATTTTCCTCAAACTCTAACAGTAAATTTTAAGAATTTGAAATTTATTAGTTTCTGTTTGCTGTAGATCAGCAATCGCCAACCTTTTAGAGCCTGCGGTCCGCTAAACTCACACTTCCGAAGCCCACGGACCACTAACAAAGTTATTTATTAGTTTTATTAAAGATTATAAGCTTATCTAAATTAAAAAAATAATTTAAAATTGAAAAGTGGATTTCAAACTGTCTCTGCAAAACACCCGAATTTTCTCGTAGACCCGTAGGTTGAAGACTGCTGCTGTAGATTTAGAATAACTATTGATTTAAAAATTTTGCCGTTGTATCTTACATAATTAAGAAATCACGAATTTGAAAAATTTGTAAAGTAATAAAATAATATAATGTAGGCTCTATTTAAAAAATATACAAGCATGAGCTATAGAGCAAAAACAAATACTTAATTTCTTTTTAAACTTTTTACGTCATTTAATTTTTCATAAACAGTTTTACAAAAAAGGTCTACAATTTTTCTGAAACTTTTAAACAGCAAAGTTGTAAAATATTTTTACATTCTGCAAAAATAATGGCACATAACTAGATAACAAACGATGATAGACAACCTAGAACTATTTATGCAACCTACCAAGCTTTGAAAAATCGGCTCAAAATATTATTCATCACTTTTTGTCCAAATTTAATAATGCCCGAGATAACTTACAAAAACAACGACATTTGCCCACCTTCTATAAGCTGATGTGAATTTAAAAAAAGTTAATAAACAGTAAAACAACAAAACTTAATCTGATTTTGTTTTATTTTTAAGTTTCAACTTATTTCTTTCTTTCAAATCATTCTTGCACTCTTCGTAAAGATTTTTCAGATCGAAAGTAGCCTTAATATTTTCATCGGAAAACAAAAAGCTGAGTATTTTACTTTTTTTATCAATAAGAGGTCTCCTTTCAACCTCTTTGGAATCTTTAAACAGGATAATCGTAGGCAACTGCTTACTGTAACTGCTATCACTGATGTTGTACTTTCGTCCTGCATCGGGATAACGTCCGACGTCAACTTTGCCAAACTTTAAATTATCCAAACCTCCAAATTGAGCACTGATTTTGGAAAAAATTGGAGCAAAATTACTGCAAGCTGGATTCCAGACCGTAAAAAAAGCGATCACCCAAGTTGTGCGCGTATCACGATTTAATTCCTCTTCTAAACTAGCAGCTCCATTAAAGTAGATTATATTTTCCGGACCCTTGTATGTGGGCTCGGGTAACAAGAGTCCCATCACTAAAACAAGAACATGGTATGTAAAACTTATCTTAAATGACAAGTTTTATTACTCACAAACAAAAACTATAGCATATATGGCTCCCATGGCGAAATCAGCTGTACCCCATAAAATTAAATTTGCAACTTTGGTATAAATAAAACTAGACGATAAATAATTAATCATGGTAACACTGCCAGTCTTACGACTCCTTATCATTATGACTATCATAAGAAAGAATAAAATTTGAGTTTCCCTCTGCAAAAATGTCAATTGTTAGTGGAAGATTTAACCGTATTCAAACAACTTACTCCATCGAACTCGCAATCATCCAAACTGAACAAATAATTACACATTCCTGGTGTCTTCCTTGCGACAATGTAAGATAAACTTAAAAATATGTTAAATATGTAATAGGGCTTCAATAACTGCACACAATCCTGTTTAAAACCCATTTTTCTTCTTATTTTAAGAACTGACTAAATTTTGACATAAAAATGTCTCGTTTTACGATTCAACACGTCACACAATGAAATGAACTGAGACTATTCGAAGCTGTTGCAAGTGCAACGGAGATGACACTGGTCGATGTAGTGGATTGACAATGTGACAGTTGTTCCAAAGTGTCATAGTAAATCTCCCAAAATTTGTTGTAATTAACTTAATAGTTATCAAAATGGAACTTCCTGTAGACGAAGATGATGCTTTTAACGACGACAATCAAGATTTATTAATAAATTTTCCTCCAGAAGTCCAAAAGGCCATAGAACAGGTACATAACCTAACATTTGATGTGTATTTTCCCAAAATTTACGGAAAAAATACGCAGTGGCGTAGCGAGTATTTTGTTTTGCCATAAACATTTCGAAACAGTTGTTTTTGAATTCCATTGCCCTCTTTTCAAAATATTTTTAGTTAAATAATTTATGTGAAGTAACTTATGGTAGGGCAAACCCTGCAGTTGAACACTTGGGTTTTTTTAAAATTGTCGTGTTTATGTGACTTTCCATGGGAACCGGCGAAGAGATAAGGCAAACTCAAAATATTACAATACAAAAATAGTATATTGTAGTACAAGTGCATAAAACAGATGATTTTTATTTGAAATATCACTTAAATTTTTGACTAATCAGAAATTGTTAAGTTCAGTCATATTTTCATGGAAAATAAACAGCCTACTAGAATTTAATTTCATAATTTTAATTTTTTAGATTTTACCTAGCAACGATGCTCTCGATCAGCCCGATTTTAACACAATCGATTACATCAACTCTTTATTTCCAACGGAGCAGTCTTTATCGAACATAGATGAAGTCGTTTTGAAAATGGAAAACAAGATTGAGTTCATTGATAATGAAATAAGTGCCGTGGTGAGAGGCCAAACCACGGCTAGTCAAGACGGACGACAAGCTTTGGACGAAGCTCAACGCGTCATTAGAGACCTCTTCGTGCAAATTAAAGATATAAAGGAAAGAGCCGAGAAATCGGAAGAAATGGTAAGAGAAATAACGCACGATATAAAACAATTAGATTGTGCCAAACGCAATTTAACCTTTGCCATTACAACTCTCAACCATCTCCACATGTTGGTTGGTGGAGTAGATACTTTAAAGTCTCTCACGGAAAAGCGACTGTATGGAGAAATAGCGTTACCCTTACAGGCGATAAGTGAGGTGATGATGCATTTTGAAAATTACACTGACATTCCACAAATTAAAAGTTTAAGCGATCAAGTTAAAGCAATTCATGTTGAATTAGCCGAACAAATAACTCACGATTTCAAGGAAGCCTTTTCTAGTACCAATGCAAAAATTAGTTTACCCAGTAAACAATTGTCTTCCGCTTGTTTAGTTGTTTCGATTTTAGAACCAAAAGTAAAACGGGACCTCTTGAAGTGGTTTATTAATTTACAACTTCAAGAATACAGCCATCTTTTTCAAGAAACTGAAGATACGGCGTGGTTAGATAAGATCGACAAACGATATGCGTGGTTGAAACGTCACTTATTAGAGTTTGAAGACAAATTCGGTAGCATGTTTCCTCAAAATTGGGAGGTGTCTGAAAGAATTACAGTGCAATTCTGCTTCATTACACGCGATTGTTTAAATAAAATAATGTCGAAACGAAAACATGAAATCGACGTCAAGTTACTCCTGTATGCAATCCAAAAAACTTCAAGTTTTGAACATTTGTTATCGAGAAGGTTTACTGGAGTGACGTTAAAAGAAAACGAAAATTTTAAACAGCTGCTTCAAGAAACCGAAGCTTCGCTTGATGATTTACAGCAAATGCCTTTTGCAGGATTAATAGGCAAATGTTTTATTCCGTACTTGAACATTTACATAGAAAGTGTCGATAGGAATTTGGTGGATTTAATCGAAAGGTTCCAACAGGACAACAAACAAATTGTAATGACAGAAGCAACAGAAACTCAAGCGAGTGTTTTGCCAAGTTGTGGAGACTTATTTATGTTTTACAAAAAAAGTATGGTTCAATGTTCGCAATTAAGCAAAGGACAAACGATGCTAGATTTAACTAAAACATTTCAAAAATATTTGCGTGAATACGCAATTAAAATGTTACAAAATAATTTGCCAAAAATTGAGGCTCAAACGTTAGGCAGTAGCGTACAGTCTATAACACGAGATTTACAAAAAATGTCGACATCCGGTTTAATACAAAATTTTTCGTCGTTACTTAAAGAATACGAACTAATCACATTTACAAATGAAGACTTAAAAAAGATTTGTTGCATTCTTACAACTTCCGAATATTGTTTGGAAACGACACAACAACTTGCGGAAAAATTGAAAGAGAAAACCAACCCCAATTTGGCGGATCAAATTAATTTATCACAAGAGCAAGATATTTTTCATGGGTGAGTTAAAATTCAGGAGATAAATGAATATAAAAATTAATTTTGTTCATTTTAGTGTGATTTCGAATTCCATACAAATTTTAGTTCAGGATTTAGAAAATTCCTGCGAACCAGCTTTAACGGCCATGAGTAAGGTAAGTGTCGGTTTGTTAATAATGAATTTGTTATTAATTTACGTTTCCGACAGATTCAGTGGCAAAGTATCGATAGTGTTGGAGATCAAAGCAGCTACATAACAGCCATGACGACTCACTTCAAAAAAACTGTTCCTGTAATTCGTGATCATCTTTTTCATTCCAGAAAGTATTTCACGCAATTTTGTATAAAATTTGCAAGCTCGTTCATTCCAAAATTTACCAATAACATTTACAAATGTAAGCCCATCAACACTGAAGGTGCCGAACAGTTACTCTTGGACACTCATATGTTGAAAACCATCCTTCTAAATTTACCCTCAATTGCCTCGCAAATAAATCGTGAAGCGCCACCTTCTTACACGAAAGTTGTGATTAAAGGAATGAGTAAAGCGGAAATGATTTTAAAAGTTGTCATGACACCAGTCGAACCTGCAAAGTCGTTTTTGGAACAATACATGAAATTGTTGCCCGATTGTCAACTCACAGAATTTTCCCGAATATTGGAAATGAAGAATATAAAAAAACAAGAACAAAGTGTTCTGTTGGAATTGTTTCGCACTAGGAAACCGGTTACAGAAAAAGATGCATTAGAAGAAGACGGATCTGATCAGGAAGCAGGACGAATCAAAAAGTTAGAAAAATTGATTAAAAAAAGTTTACCAAAGTAAATAAAGATTTTGTATATTTATTTGATTTTAATCAAAAGTATTTTAGATTATATAAGTGTAAGATGCATATAGAATTTTTTAATTGCACTTGTATTAAATACAATTTTTTTTAATTGAAGTGGTTTGTAATTTATATTTAACGAAAACAGTTTTCAAGGAAGAGCGTTAACAAGAGAAGGTCATACGAAATAATTGATCAATTAATGTATTGAAATCAAGTAGTTTATTTCTAAAATTATGTACACATTGATCATTTAAATTTATTTTAAAAATCTTATTAAACAAAAACAGTATAATTTGCATTAAATTACTCGATGCAAATAAAAATTAAAAATCACAGTCTTCCTCTTTGCATTAATCCTCTAAAGGTGGCCAGAATAACATAACTTCACTTTGAGCAGATTCTGGGAGCCATTCCAAATATTGTGTCAATAAATCTAAAGAAAATCAAAATTGTAGGATTCAATTATTAATATTATTAAACCATAATATACTTACATTTCGGATTTTCTTCTAAAGCATTCAACAAAGCCTGCTTTGTATAAACACTTTTAGCTATTAAAGGTTGTAAAAACTTATCAGTTTTAGGATGCAAATTCCGCCAAGTTTTATTCATCACACTGGGTGCAGGAGTAAGGACATCTTTATACTTGGCTAATCTAGGTAATATATTTCCTTCTAGCAGAAACCTTGCAAACCATTCATACGCGTTAATACAATTAGGAAACGGAATTTCCACCTGGGGCAATTGCCAAGCCTGAGTTCCAAATGTGCCAGTAACGGTACAATACATTTTACCCTCAGTTGAAACATATCTAGGTTCAGGATTTTTCAAAGGTTCAGTAAGTGTGCATGCTTTTACTACATATACCGGTAACCATTCTGGTTCGATAGCCGTAACGCCTCTCATATACATTTTATTTGTTTCATAAATTTCTTGAAATATTACATACTCGGGAAGTTTACGTTTCAAAACTGATCCTTGATGCAAAAACACGGGTTCTTCCATATTGTAAGCACGGTAGGCATATTTCAACTTAACTTTATCTTCATTTTCTTTCAATTCCCCTGGCATAATTTTTTTCGCAACTTGATCGCCCATACCAGCTAATAAAATTTGACGAAGTAATTTAGCTTGAACGTCAGTAGGAGGTTGGAGTTTTGGATCAACTACAATATCAGAATCCGGCACGTTCATTTTAATTTCGTTGGTTAATTGAATCCTCAGTTTTCGTATTTCTACCACTGCTTTCTCCCGAAGTCCATTTTCCCGACAAAATTCTTCCAAACGTCCTTGTGAATTTGCATATTCTGAAGCACCGACGGCACGTAAAAGTACCATAGGATCGCCCAACAATAACGAATTATTCGCTCCTGCCCATTTCAATCGCGTTGTAAACCATTTATGTCTAATCAATTTCATCTCGTCTCTACCGACCGATTCGATCGGAGTTTCGAGTAAAACTTCTTGTACTGATAAAGAAGCAACCATGCAAATAGTGTAGGGGAGTAAGTTATGTTGATGACTTAGCGCCAACATTTTTCCAAAACGAGGTAAAACTGGAAACTTTGAAATTGCGCGTCCCAAAGGAGTAACGCGAGACTTTTCAAGTGCTCCTAAAATTTCCAAACGTTTTTCGGCTGTTTTTAGTTGTGCCATGTCGGGAACAGTTGGAAACGGAAAATTTACCACTTTGTCCACATTCATGCACTTCATTTGTAAATACAAATCGTCAACAGGTTTTTGTTGAATTTCTGGAACACCAAATTTTAAGAATTCGTCATTGAAAACTGCACTCGAGTATAAACGGTAGCAATGCCCTGGTCTGGTACGTCCAGCCCTGCCAGCTCTTTGATCGGCCGATGCTTTATTGGTCCAGCTGATAGCATAGCTCGTAACTCCTGTTACTTTATCGTACAATTTTATTTTACTTTTACCTGTATCGACGACATAACGAACGTTAGGAATTGTTAAACTTGTTTCGGCCACGTTTGTACTTATGACACACAAACGGCAACCTTTGGGAGGTTGTTGAAATACTTTAGCCTGCTTATGAGTCGGCAAAAGCGAATAAAGTGGTAAAACCCATAACGGTGATGAATGTGATAAGTTTGTCTCATCTAAAACAATTTCATCGTTTTCGTCGTCATCGTCCGAACTCATCTCGTCTTCTGAATTAATTTCGTGATCACCAGGCATGCTGTAATCATCCAGATTTATTTCGGGTAGAACTTCTGTTTTTTCGGTTTCTCGCTTCGTCTTAAGAGCCTTCTTTAAATTCCTCTCAACTAGTTCTTCGTCAGAATCCTCATTTTCGCTTTCAACAACTTTCTCCTCTTCATTTACAGGTTTATTTTTCAATTTGAATGTGTTCCGCAATTTGCGTATCAAAGTATTCACCTCCTGTTGGCCAGTAACAAAAACTAAAATTGCTCCTTCGGGCAATTGAGTATGAATCTTAACCACTTTATTAAACGCTTCTTGTAAGTAGTTCTCCTTTGTTCTTTTGTTAAAATGAATGGTAACCGGAAATTGACGTGCATCCACTTTTATCACGGGAGGAGTTATTTTAAAAAGCCTTGAATTTTCTATGAAGTCTTCCAGTCGTAGGGTGGCAGACATGACAATTAATTTTAGAGGATCTCCACGTTTATTTCTCATCGGTGCAATTCGAGAAAGTAAACCAATGAGAATGTCGGTATACACAGATCTTTCGTGAGCTTCGTCCAAAATGACTACTGAATATTTTGTTAGAAGAAAATCAGTTTGTATTTCTTTTAATAAAACACCATCAGTCATGAATTTTATTTTTGTGTCTTCTGTTACGTTGCCTTCAAAACGTATCAAGTATGAAACTTCTTTAGAAGTTACATTCATTTCGTGGGCCACACGTTGGGACATTGAAATAGCAGCAACTCGACGTGGTTCCGTGACGGCAATCATTTTGTTTAATGCGTAACCAGCTTCATAAAGAAATTGTGGCACTTGTGTCGTTTTTCCACTACCTATAAATGATTAAAAGAGACAAAAATTATAATGTAAGTATTTCAAAGTTTAAAAAAATATTCGCTGACCCAAAGTCTGCACATGTAATATTAATGAAAAAACTTACCAGTTTCACCGGCCAATATAACCACAGGATTCTCATTAATAGCTTCCATAATTTGTTGTTCTTCTGCCAATATTGGTAGTTTCAATCTTGCCTTTTGAATAGATGGCTTTCTATCAACTTGAACGAAAACTGCAGGTGTTTTTACAGCTGACTGTGCTTTAATAGTTTTCGTTGCCTTTTCATCTTTTTCCATAGGTTTAACTTTCTCAGTATTATTTTTTGTCTCATCAGATTTATCTAATGTATTAGAATTTATTTGATCTTCCTCTATTTTTATTTCGTCGGTAACATTTTCATCATCTAACTTTACTTTTTTTGTCGTTTCTTCATCACTTTCATCACAATCACTTCCCGAAGAAGAATCAAAACCTAATACATTGGGATTGCTACCTTTTTCGGATTTCTTATCGACCAGTTCCAAACGTTTTCGCTTTGCTCCTTTAAGGCTGTTAATTTTAAATTCTTGTGAATTAATTTCCTCTACTTCAGCTGTTTCTTCTCTTTCAGGTTTTTGTAAATCTTGAAAATGCCGCCTCAATCCTTTTGTTTGTATAGAAGTAATTGAAGTTAAATTATTTAATTCTTCGAGTGTTACCTGATGCTGTGATAACGCTTCCAACAAACTAGTTCTCTATAATTATAAAAATCAATAAATAAAGAACTTCTAAATAAATCCAAAACACATACGTTTTTCTTTTTTTCCTTCTTTTCCACTACTTTTTCAAAATGTTTACGTTGCTTTCTCGAAAGAATTTTAGTCACTTTTGTTTTATCATTTTTAACTTTAGTTTTTCGTTTTTGGGATGGTAAAACTAGTGCATTGCTATCGCCGTAGCTACCCTTAACATCAAGATCCAATTTGATCTGTAAAGTAAGAAATTAATAATTTCAGTTAAGTACAAGATCAATTTGAAAAACTAACCTTTTTAGTTTCAGAATCATCAATCACAGTTTCGACCACTTGTCTGCTTTTCCAATTATGTCCTTTTATTCCTTTTTTACCCATTTTCTAAAAATTGAAGTCCAGTAAATCCACATGAACACATCAAAATAGTTGAGGTTATGTTATTTTGAATCCACATGAAATTGACGCACTGACGGGCTATTAGGCCATCTAGTGGTAAAAAATTGAACTAAAAATGTTTGGCGCTTGGGCAAGCGGATAAAGTGGACGCTTGAGGCGAAAAATTTCACTAAAATTTAAAAATATTAACCAATGACAACAGTCTGACCATAATAAAACAAAGCCAGCTAATGTAACCCTGACGAAAGGTCAAAAACAACACTTTAATAAAGACAATTGATTGACAAAAATAAATGTATGATTTATAAATGAATAATAATTTATGAAATTATGAATGCAAGAAATAAAAATAAATTAGAAAATAAAAAAAATTTATTTGGAAATATATTCCACCAAAGATGCGAATTTATAGAAAAATTAAAGCTTGCAAAATCTATAGAATATAAAAATTTCAGTCTTAAAACGATAAGAGTTATTACAGTTCTTTTCTAAAACCTTATTATACAGTTTTATGATATTTTGTGAAAGTCACGAGAAATGCACATCATGTACAGTGACGGCTTGCCATAAAGAGCACAGGGGCACCTGCCCTCCCATCCCAAAACCAAAAACAAGCACTATCTTTAAATAATTATCAGATTAAATGCTCTAGCAGTGTTGTTTATTGAAAAGAACTTTGTTCGAGGAATACCAGATTATGACGATAAAGTAATTGAAATGTTTTGTAACAATTATTTTGCTGCAATTAGAATGAAATCTTGGCTATGGGCCTGATGAGAACAATGGGAATAATATTAACCTAGAATAAACATTTATTATTTGTTATTGAAACAGGTGCTATTGTCTAAATTAAACTTAAATTAAATTAAATTGCTGATATTGACGCACCCAGTTTAAATCTGAAAAAAAATATAAGTTTTTCATAACTGTCTCTATGCGTCGGAAGACATGTAAAGCAGGTCAATCCATACAGAGTTAAAAAAAAATTTGTTTACAAATGTTTCAAAAAATATTAAATTTATTCATCTTTTCTGGTGATATTAATATTTATTTAAATTACAAATTTTATTCTCCATCTTCAGTTGCATATAACTAGGAAAAATAAAAAAATATATATAAAACAAGAAATTATATACTTATTCAAAACAATTGAAAAAGTAAACATTTTTTTAATTGGAACAATTATTTTAACTTTATTTCTGTATTTTGCTAGTTTCACTTTAAATATTTATTCTGGAAATATTTAATTATGTTACGAAAGTCCGATCACACTAGAATTGCATTTTTTTCTTTAAAAAAATTCTTTTCTGGGTATTCGGATACCGACCCTGTTCAGAGTTAGTTTTTATTTTACTTATGATCGGTTTTTTCACCCATTGATATACCGCCGACTAAAATTTTTTTTACCTCCAATCAATTAAAAAATTGGAGGTATGGTAATCGAAAAAAAATTTCAATTTTTTTTTTTTACATTTTCGAGATCACCGTGTCCAGAAACGTCAAGATCTGCAAAAAATAAAAAATAAATTTCTGTGTCGGTCTGTCGGTCGGGCGGTCGGTCGGTCGGTCGCCAGATTTTGTCCCTCGATTTATTCGTGAACCATCCAACCTATCAGGACCAAATTTGGTATAGTGGTAGGGTTTACGGTAGAAAAGTGAAAATAAGGTTTTCGTCGCGATCTGTCAATCAGGAGTGCCACTACAAGAAAATGATACAAGATTTTTAAAAGCGATTTTGTCTTGTGATAGGTTATTTTAAAGACCTTGAAAAGCTTTATCCAGAATGGGTGAAATTAACTTTCTATCTGTCATCTGTCAAAAATTACAAGCTGTCAAAATTAAAACTTCAAAAGTAAATAACCCATGAAGTACTGAAGGGATCTCAACCAAATTTGGTATGTAGGAACATTGCCCTCAAAGGACTTCACCGCATATGGAACCCTTTGATAAAAATCAGGAATTTAATATGAAAAAAAATAATTAATTTTTTTTGCGAATACTTAAAAAAAGTCCTTGTCCCTCGATTTTTTTCGGCATTTCTACGTCGATGGCATTCAAACTTTTTGGACGTGTGTCTTGTAGGCTCTAGTGGTGAAAATAAGGTTTTGGCAGAGAAATCTTTGCCAGGACTACCACAATAAAATAAATAAAAAAAAATGAAAATGACATCATATCTCCGGGAATGTATAACCGATTCAGATAAAATTTGGTGTGCTGATGATTGGAGGTATTGCGGCAGAAGTGACGATATTTTTTCTTCACTATAGTAAAAGTAGCCGACAAAAGTCCTAGAGATATCTTAAAAATACAATTCTTCTTAAATCTTATATCCTACATTTTAGTAGATGAGAAATGTTGTTTTGTCGGCGGTATATACTGCCGACAACTTGTTGGCAGTCTATCTATGTACGAAGAAATCAGGTAATAATACTATTTTTTTAATAGGATAATAGTTTGTAATTATTTTCTTATATTTTTTTTTTGTCATTATTGGATTACTGAGAGGCACAAATTACACACTTGGCACAGGCGTTTCACACACCCTGGTAACTACCAGGTCAGTTACCGCTGCATCTCTTTGAAATTAATGTAAAATTTAAATTAGTCAATAACACCTGTTCCCCTAATAGATAATAAAAGTTAGCACTAAGTTAATATTATTTCCATTGTCTTCATCAGTGTAGACATTTGGTTATAAATTTGGAGATCATTTAATTACCTTATATTAAAGGCTTTTATCTTAATCAAACGGTAAATAAAAATTTAATGCAATTTCTGCTTTCTAAAGATTATTGCGCTCACCCATATAAACAGATAGGTACAGCAGACAGCAGGGGTTTCCAAACTTTTTAGCCCAAAAGGACAGACTGATTGCTCCACATAGCCCCGAAGGCCAAGCCTAATCTAGCTAACTCATCAGATTAAGATATTTCGTGAAATATTAATTTAATTAATAAAAAAAATAAAATAAAATAAAAATTTAAAAAAAAATAATAATTAAAGTCCCCCTGCAGCCACTCACTACCATCTACTAAAATTCAACTAATTCAATTGGTGCAAATAATAAATAAAACCATTACCATTTTTAGTTGAATTGTTGGTCGGTGGTTGACGGTGGCTGTAGTGGGACTGTCACCTATATCGTCGGCATACAAGTAAAAGTGACCAACAGCAAAAATGCCGAAAGTGAGATGATTGACTAACTAACGGAATAACCAGTGCGGTTACAAAAAAAATGTCTGTATAATATATTAAAAATTAAATTAATAAGTTATAGAGATGGCAAAATTGCGACTATTTACAATTTGCACACTTACATATTAAACTGCATCTTCAAAATTATTATTATTTATTATGCATGCAATATTATTTTGATCAGATTAGTTACAGTGGATTTATTGTGGATTTATATCTCAATACAGGTAGCTTTTTTATGCAATAATAAATTATATAAAATTTAAGGGGGGGCCGGATCTGAGGCACGCCAGGCCTGCTACCGCGGGCCGGATTGGTGGTACTCGAGGGTCTTAGTTTAGAGACCTCCGGTCCAAGATCTAATACTAGAGGTCTACCATATGCGCGAACTATCCTGCCCTACAATAAAACCGTGAACTTGACATAATCAGAGGCGGATGGGACAATCGGGACACCGGTCAAATAGTCATAAGTCCAGTACTTTGTTTCGAAAATCTTATGTTTTATCATAAAAATACTTATAATATACGTTTAACTGTACAGATCTTAAAGTACACCTTTTATTAAACCAACAATAAATTAAAATTTATAGATTAAAATATTAAGTTTTAATTTTAAGCTATGCATAAATATTTTCGTAAGATTATTAGTAGATAAGATTTATGTATATATTATACCCCTGTTTATGTAACACAACTTATAAATTAACGCTTTTGTTTGAAATGAATTCCTTGGTGTACATAGTCTTTTTATTTTCTATGGGTACGTACCTACATATTATATAATAAGTATTATAACTATTATACTTGACAGATTTTTAAATGGGTTTTCATCAAGTTTTTCATTTTCATATTATAGTATGTTTTCTTGCTGCGAAATTGGCTATGTAAAATGTAAAATTGTTTCCTTCTTCCTGCTTTCAAATCTATGTTAAGTTGTAGGTCCCCTATATACCATAATAGGCCCGATAAATCGCCCGAGTGCATGCAAACTTCAGTTTGCCCTCCACATCCAATCCAGAATTCCCTATATTTATCAGAAATTTTCAATGGCATATATTGCGATGTCCAAATGTGTAAAAAGGTTTAAATTCAAGAAAACCTAATTATTTACCCTATTTTCGGAACATCCATCCCCTTTTGTTTTTAGCATGAGACTCTTTAACTTATTACTTGTGATGTTGAATAATTAAAAGCAATAATTTGTCAATTTTAAAATTTATAATTTTATCGAAAAAGTTAAACAAAATTTATGTTACAAATACACAGCTAAATAAATTTTATGTAGCATTTAAATTTCAAATTTTGATGATTTTGATCATCATCCGTTTACATCGGTTTACCAATAAATCGATTCCGTCGTATTGCAATTTTGATCTTATTTAAATTTTAGTAATTCTTTCAACCACCTAGACAAAGTTGCAATTTAGATGGCAATTAATACAAATTTTATAAATCAATTTTATCGTGGTTTCAAATTTTACGAAAAATTAATCGTCCGTGCACTTAAATTGTTCTCACCCATAATTAGAAGTTTTCATTTGTTTGTTGTTGTTTCCATTTACCATTTCACCTTTTGTGAGAATCTGCCGTTCATACGTTGCCTTACTCGTTCATGCTATTGCTGACGATTATCTTTGGTCGTGAATAATTGTGGTTTTTATTTTTGTTGAAAAGTATTGGCACAAGCACTCTTACTCTGAATTTGTAATCTTCAGGTAAGTTAAATATTTTAATTGTATTTGTCAATTTCAATTAAAATTCAAATTATTTAAACTTTTGACTCTGGGCTTTTAAATTTTCGAACTTGACGAGTTGATGGTTTTACCCAGAATGAATTATTTCACCAATTTTTCTCCCTCCTTGATTTTTGTAATTTTGAAAACTTTTATGCTCCCACTTAATTTTGGTGGGAATGCAAATCCGTTGCACTACGCATTGGTTGATTTTACTACACTTTTACTTTTATACACAAATTAATAATTGATTGAATTCTCATCGACTTCATTGATGATTATTGACATTTGTCTTTTCATTCAAAGATCTTGAACCAAAAATATCTTTTATACTCATAATAATTGAAAACTCAACTCAAAATTTCCTTAGCTGTGTTTTTCAACTTTGAACAATCATTTAATCTAAAAAATATCAAACCGAATTATTCATCACCACGGATGTTCAGTTAAAACAAAATGATGCTTATGCAAAATGAAACATGACAGTATAACATATTCATTTAAAATTGGATTCTTTATATTTTAGTTTCCATTGGAACCGAAATCAACACTCAATTGCTTCCGTGCAATGTCAATGTATTATTATCAAATTTAAAATTCACATTGTTTACTCGCCTAAATCAAGCTACTGGTGTTGCTTTAAATACTAATACGTATTCTAGCGTAGATACCAACGTTTTGACCACAATAATAATTCATGGATATCTTGAAGGTGACACCACACCATGGATTGCAATTATGAAAGACACATATTTAAATAAGTCGCCATCTAATATTATTTTAATAGATTGGTCACCCTATTCAACACCTAATTACTTCGAAGCGGTTTGTGCAGTACCCCAAGTAGGAAGATTTGTCGGTGATTTAATATATAATTTAACACAAGTTGGTGTCGATGTAGGAAAAGTGCAAATTAATGGATTTTCTCTTGGAGGTCACACTGCTGGTGCTGCTGGACAACGAATATTTGCCTTATCAAATTCGAAAGTAAGTCGGATTACTGGACTGGATTCGGCCAACCCAGAATTTTCTGGTAAACCAATTAATCAACGTTTGGATTCTTCAGATGCAGTGTTTGTGCAAGCAATTCATACAAATAATAACCAGTATGGATATGCTGAAAATTATGGTACAATAGATTTTCATGTAAATGACTATGAGTCAGTATGCGGATCTTTCCAAGTTGGATGCCCACTGAATCCAGGAGTTTCCACTGAAGATTCACCCTTCCTTAGTGGTATACAATTTATAATTCAAAATAATCAGTCTTAAATTTTTCGAAAATTTATTGAATTCTAAATTCATTTGTTGTAGTTTGCAAGAAATTTAAGATGGATCGTTTTGAAATGTACAGGATTTTTTTATATATAAGAGCAAATTTAGTAATGTGATTTATTTTCAGTGGCTTGCGACCACATTCGCTCGGTTGTGTATTACATTGAAAGTATTAATTCTGATCAGTTTTTGGGCGTGCAATGTGACAGTTGTTCCAATTTTCACACAGGTGAATGTAATTTTAATCTAGAAACTGTTATGGGAGAAATGTGTCCATTCGATCAGAGCGGAACAAGATATTTAAATACAAATTCTATGGCGCCCTTTGCACAAGGATAAAAATAATTACGTTGGAAGAATAAGTTTACTCGCTGTTAATGATACTTTTGGAAAACTTGACAAAGTGGCGTTTCAAATAGGAACTTTTATTTTTATGTTTTAAGGAAGTTAGTTATTTTTAGTAGGTATTATGAATAATGACCGTTATGTTTGTTTTACGATGTAATAATTTTTATTAAATTTTCAACAAAATAAATCTGGTTATAAAAATGCATGTCGATAATATTGCTTATATTCATCGAATTATGCTTTACCACTTTGAAATAGGTTGAAAAGCAGTGCAAAAAAAACCATATAGTTTTCCACCACGATAATGTTGAGCGTCGTGTTATCGATTGTATTACCAATAAGGGCTCCAAATAGCTTCCACATCCACCATATTCTTCCACAGAAGCGCCTACGGACTACCATCTCAAGCGATATCTGAAGAATTGGCAGTTGAACAAAATTTATACCTATTTGGAAAGCTTGATGGCCAATGTCAAAACATGGATTACCTCCATGGAATAGACCGTCTTCCAGGCAAATGGGAAGCAGATATTGAAGTAGATGGTGACTACCCTTAGGAATAATCTTTTAAAAATGTTATTGGAAAATTTTAATCTTTCTTTCTTCTTAAAAAAGAAATTGATTAAGAAATGCCTGCTAATTATGCACTAACCCAATACATTGTAGTATTATTTGCTAATTGCAAAAATATGTAATTTGTATGAGTAATAAAAACAAATGGGTAGACCACGAAGATAGTAGAATGATGGCAAAAAAATGCGATGGAAACCTACGGATTGAAGGAGGAAGATGCACTTGACGGAAGGATCCGATGTTTTAGAACTGGGAAGCCACATATTGCGGTATAAATATGATTTAAAAGAAAAATGGGTGTAGAATATGACACGTTCCGGAAGTGCGGCATTGGGACAAATAATGCTGCAGTATATTTAAGAAGGGGCCCTATTATATTGTCCTGATTTTTTTATTGTAAATCTGATTTTGTTAAATTTGTATTTTAAATTTTGTAATTTTAATTTTGTAAATTTCGTATTGGTAATAATTATGAAATGCGAACTTGAGCGAAAGAAAAGCTGAAACTCAGCCTTATACCAGCTCTGCTCACCCAAGCAACATTTCGACCTGGTAAATGCCTGACAATTGCCTGTCAGTGAAGACTCAGCCAGGACCTGCTCCTGTGTCAGGGCTGAGGCAAGTCTGCCACAGGTGCTGTCTGAGGAAAATGGCGCATGAATTTACCTGTGGTAGGCCTGTGACAAGCTTGGTTGAAAGCAAGCAGGTGCTGGCGCAAACCTGTCCTAAACCCTTTGCAAGCCAGGTAATTGCTTGAGGCAACCCTGGGGCAGGTAGAAAAGCCTGCAACGGTTTTGATAACCACGTGTCAAAAAATTATATTGAATAAAAAAATAATTATTGATTAATGAATTTTAATAATTTTTAAATTTATTGTAAATAAATTTCATTGAATGAAAATATTTAATTTCTATAATTTTTAACCTTTTTCATTTTTAAATTTATTTTTCTGTTTCATTTTTAGAATTATATTTTATTAATTAATTATTATTAAATTCTTTGTTATGTTACAATTCTCACAATATTTTACGATTTTCTTACTATTATGGAATCTGAAAATATAATTTTTTTTTAAATCTTACCTTCACTGGGGATCGAACCCGAACCTATTTTTCGTAGATTAGGAATAACTTGTACATTGACCACTGAGCCATCACGTTTGGTTGTAATACTTTAATTATTGGTGATTGATATCGTCGAAGTCGTTGAAGACACTGCGTATCACACGTTTATGAATTTTACAGGAAAATCCAATAACATATTTAAAAAATTGAGTGATAAAAAAAAATTTTTAATTTATTTTATTAACATAATATTAGTGTTATAAAATTATATTTTTTCTTACTTTTGAATTAATTTACCAATTGAGAACACTTGATCCGTTTCCACTACATTAATATTTCATATTTGGATATTTTTTATTTATAGTTATTAAATTTTATTTTTATTAATTTTTAAAAATATATAGTAAAATACATAGTAGTATTAAAAAATTGAAATGGTTGGATGGAAATATAACAGACATCAGGATGCCCGTAGCCAGGGGGAGGGGGCTCTTGGGGGCAAGTTCAGGAAAAATGTTCAGGAAAAAAAATTTTAAACGTGAAAATTTTGAATTTTGAAAATGAAATAGATATTCTATTTTAAAATTGGGAAGAGTTTTTTTTCCAAATATATTTGCCGTACTTTATTTAAGTCGGCTTATAGGTCAACCCTATTTATCCTTTTTTATTTATATAATTTTATATAATTTAATACAAAAACCATGAACTGTAAACAAAATAGCTGTTCTGCTGTTAAGATTAATATTACCAGTGACTACAGCAACTGCCGAGAGAAAAAATTCTAAATTACATCGAATAACAACTCATTAGAAATATTCTACAAGTGAAAGAAGTTGAAACGGTCTAGCGCTCATGAATATTCATAGGGATCAGTGTCGAACTAAAGGGGGGGCACCGCCCCGGGCCCTGAAACAGAAGTGTTACCTCCATAACCACAATATAACTTATTTATATTTCTAGATTGGTATCACCACCTTTATCACCACTATACATGGTGTGGGAACATAAAATAATTTAAATTCAAATAAATACTTTAAATATTATAAAATTATAATAAATATTAACAGATTAATGAAATTTAAAAAAAGGGGGGGGGGTACAAAAACGTGAAGTTTTTAATAAAAATTTGTAAAAATATAGTAAAATTATTAGAGAATCTTTCCTGATAATGCGATATAAAGCTATTTTAATCTTCGACGTGATAAATTCTCTATTAACTTACTATTAATATTTCTGCAAATTTTTCTTAAAAACAAATTTTGCCCCCCCCCCGCTGTTCTTTGATTTCTAACGTATTTTTCAAATATTTCTGGTTCTACCCTGTTACAAAGTAATATTAATATTATACCTGTTATTGAAATTTCAGATTTAATTCTAATACTATAATAATTATTTCTCGATCATCTCTGACAAAAAATAACTTTAAAATATGTTATTTACAAATTACTTAAATTTTTTTCTTAATTACTCATTGTAAAATTTGAAAAACTGTCAATTTTAAATTAAAAATGCGATTCAATTGAATCATTTTCGTCAAAAAAAATTAAATAAACAATTCTAAATTGAATTGTAAATACTATTTTAGTGCTCAATTTTGCAAATTTAGCGCAGTTATAAAATTTACCTACTGCATGTACACGTGCCCAATTTGGTCACGTGTTTTGACAATTTTTGATAAGCTGCAACTTACGAGCCAGGGCAAGCGCAGGCTAAACGCAGCAATAAGTGCAGGCAATTCTCAGGTACGGCAGAATTGCCTGCATTTTGACTTGAGCCAGGCCAAGCGCAAGCTAAAGGCAGCAATAAACGCAGGTAATTCTCAGGTACGGTAAAATAACCTGCATTTGCATTGTGCCAGGCCAAGCGCAGGGTATTCCCAAATAACCTGTCAATTATTATTTATTTGGTGTCAGCCAGGCCTGCCACAGGGCTGCCAGGTACATTTTGATTTTGCAGGTAATTACCAGGATTGAAATGTTACTTGGGAGGTAGGGTGCGGATCTATGTTAATGGTCTACAAAGTTAAATTGAAAATTATATTGGTTTTATTGAGTTTAAATATTAAAGAGTGACTTTATGAGAATTTTTTATGTGTTTTTATTGCACCGAATGTGAAACAGAATTAAAATAAACTGGAAAATTAAATAAAAATTGGATAAATAATTATTATAATAATAAAATAATTATGTAATAAAAATTAAGGATGCGTGTGCGATAGCGGTGTTTAATTTCAAAAATTAATTAACACCACCGACTGATGGTTTAATATTGCCATAAATTCAATCCAAAATTTTCCAATCGGCATACAAATTCAAATCGTTATAATACAACCATCAATAAAATACCATAGAATAAATAAATCTTTCACTATATTTTTTATTTTAAGTAAAATAATCACAAATTAATTCCCAAATATGAACTCAAAACTTGGAGAGTTTATCAACGCGTCCACACGCGTTGACTTTCGGCATTCAAAAAGCAAATTTTTACATTAAACAATTACCAACATAAACAATTCAAAATAAAATACAACTTCTACAGGATGAAACATAAAACATTTTACAACATAAATATGAATATTACAACATGAACAACCCCCTACATAATTTATACAAAAACACATGACAATATATTAAAAACTTTTATTTGGTAATTTGGTTTTGAAAATTAATACTAGGGTACATTGCAATACTTTATCGGAAAGCATAGAAGAAGGTATAGTTTTTGTAGCAGATAGATTATATTTTTTGGTTGTGCTATGTTTTATAGAAAATGCACCTAAATATTTTGGCTCGCCGGAAGGAGCCCTACCATTAGCCCTAGTCAATTGTATAATCATAATAATTTAATTCGAGTAACACGAAAATTCGTACCTGAGATTATGTTGCCTGACCCCCGATAAAATAGATAACACTAATGTAGTAATTTGGTTTTGTACCAAAATGCAAACTTATGAGCTATACTTAAAACACGTGCGTTCAATTTAGCTATCAACACTCACATGACCGTCTCATAGCGGTCCTGTGTCACCAACTTTTCGTCCAACTTCATCAACCACCGTATTCGTAAAGGTGTCTCTTTGCCAGTCATCATAATCGCAGGATTTTTAAGTGATACATATTTGTTAGCAATATAAAATTGTACACTTGGCGCAAGATACAAATTACGTTCATATCACTACAATGTGAATATTAAAAGCCATTGAAATATTATTTAAAATGATTCTAAAATTTACACAATTTTGTTAGGGAAACTTGCAGGATTGTTTAATATTGAGAAACCTCCACCAATTACTCTTAATTCATTATAAATTCCGATGTCCGAAAAATTCTGATGACCATTTTTTCTTATCTCTCATAATTTCTAGAATAGAATGTATTGTCTTGTTTTGTTGTTTTTTGTATTACAAATACATACAATACTAAATACCTAGAAACTCACTGCAAAATACATATAAATTCTTCAAACTTTCCTAATAAACTTTTAAAAATTTCTTTGCAGATGGACTATAGATTTCTTGGTTGGGACAACAAATTCATTAGGCTTCATAAAAGCTAACTTCAGTTCAGCTATGTACAAACAAGTCTTTAATATAATACTATTTATTCATTCTAAACTGGTTAATTACAATTTGGTTATACATTATACTCATATCATTCATATTGGTTGCGAAAAACTGGTACTCTCTCTGATGTAATTATGTTTTAACCTTGAGCGAACGGTGCCACGGCATTTGTTTTCAAGTATCTCACTCCGCTCTGATCATATGGACACATTTCTCCCATAATAGTTTTTGGATTAGAATTGCATGATCCTAGTGCAAAATTGAAGCAACTGCTACATGTTACGCCCAAAAACTGATCGGAATCAATACTTTCTATGAAATACGCGACTACCCGAATGTGGTCACAAAATACTGAAAAGATAAAATAGTTTTATAAATGTTCTGTTATATCAAAATCATCTTACGATAAGGTAAAGGTGAACCATCGGTTGGAACTCCTGGATTGAGTGGGCATCCAACTTGCAGAGTTCCGCAGGCTAACAGGTTCGTATTTACGTGAAAATCGATCGTACCATAATTTGCAGCAAATCCATACCCGTTATTATTTGTATGAATTGCTTGCACAAATACTGCATCTGATGCGTCTAAGCGTTGATCGATTGGTTTACCGGCAAATTCTTGGTTGGTCGCTTCTAGTCCATTAATGCGCTTAACTTTCGAATTTAATAACGCGAATACGCGTTGGCCGGCAGCTCCAGCAGTATGAGCTCCAAGTGAAAATCCATTAATTTGAACTTTGGCTAGATCGACCCCTACTTGTGTTAAATTATATATTAAATCGCCGACAAAGCTTCCAACGTAGGGTACCGCACAAGCCGCTTGAAATATATCAATTCCCGCATAGACTGACCAATCTATTAAAATAATATTGGCCGGCGACTTATTTAAATAGGTGTCTTTCATAAGACGAACCCATGGTCTGGTATCATCTTGGAGCCATCCATGGATAATTATTGTGGTTAAATCGTTGGGGTCCACGTTAGAATACGTATCTGCATTTAAAGCAACGCCAGTATCTTGATTTTCTTGAGTAAACAATGTGAATTTTAAGTTTGATAATAATACGTTTACGTTGCACGGAAGAGTTTGACTACTGATTTCAGTTCCAATTGAAACTAAAATAAAAAGAAAGTAATTAATGTTAATTCATAGTATTTTGTACATCAATAATTTTTAAGAGTAAAGGCTGTATGATACTTACACACCGTCTTAAGGGGAGAAGGTCTAGGTTTTTGTGACGTTGAGGGGGATATTTTTATGACGTAATTTATGAGCGACTCTTTATCGTACTCGAAATTGAATAAATATTTTTTATTCTATGAAAAAACAGGTGTATTTCAAAACTATATTTTTCCAAGTTAGTGTAAAAAAAGTGTTGACAGATCAAGATGATAGGTTCATAAATAACTAATAATCAAATAATGTTCTTATAGAATTTGAAGAAAAAGAAGAAAACTTCTTAAAATTTTACTGAAAAATAAATTAGGTGAAGTGTAAGTACTTACATAATATGGAAACGAAGAATATGCACACCAAGGAATTCATTTCGATACAATCTTTTTAATTTGCAAGTTGCATTAAATATAGGGGTAATTTATACATAAATCTTATCTACAATGATAATAATACGTAAGTAAAGGTAAATAATTTTCAAAATTCAAACATTGTTTATTAATTTACACTGCGATTTAAAAAAAGTGCATTTTAATCCTATTATTTTATAGGGTTATTCTCTAAATATTTGCTTATTAATTGTAGATTCTTTCAATTTACCAAAAAACTATGATAATCTCATCAATCTATAATTAAGTTTATGCTTTGCTCTTCTGATTTTTTTTACAACATTCGCACATCTTCTTACATCGAGTTATCTTGTTATCTATAGTTACTATTGCATGAATTTAATATCTTACTTTTGAATTTGGAATTGATTATATTTTATCGTGTTCTTTTATTAACAAGGGGTGGTTGTGTTTAGTTTGAAAAAGTTGTTTAATTTGTAAATATTTTGTGTTAACATTTTGTTTAAAAATTTGGCGCCAAATCGAAATTTAATTCTTCTTGTTTAATTAGGCACTGTCTGTTTTTTCTTTCCAAAGCAACTTCGGTGTTCTGGATCGTCCACCGACTGTTAGCTTAACGTGCCCTCCGAAGTACGGAGACGATCATAAGAAATAAACTCTATCCTGAATCGAACCGGGTTGCTAGCGTTAGTAGTTCTTCGCGCCAGCCCCACTAGGCCATTAATCGAAATTTTCGGTTATATAAATTCGGACAGACGAATTTATAATAGTATCCGATATTTGGAGTCCACATTTGGGCATAATTTTGTATTTGTGCGAAATTATGAGATTTTAAAATTGAATTTTATTGATTTAATTGGTAATTGGACTAAAATTAAATGAATTTCGATAGTTTTGGAAGAATTTTTGGATTGAAAAATAAGAGCCAAACGGCAGGTAACTGGTATACAAGATAGGAGAAAATTGGAATCTGAAAAGAATATTATCATAATTGTGAAATAAAAATAAAATAAGGCGGTGTGAGAATAAAATATAATATATTGTAATGTCCGGAAAGCATAAATTTTAATTTTTTTTTTATAATTTAATTTTCCACCTCGAAACAAAGGTTTTAGAGCATGGACTCTTTTTAGAATTTTTAACGTCTTATATGAAGCGATATAAAATTTTAGCAAGCCGGCTATTTTTTTTCTAATCTTATATTTTCCCAAACTTTTATCCAAATTCTTGTAACTCTAATTCAATCAAAATTACTTATTACGAAAAAGAATATGATTTTGTAATAATAATAAGATTGGGTTGATGATTTCCACTATCAACTATTAAAAACGTAGTAGCAGACATTCCTCAATCCTGTTTCTGCAGCCTTGGGATCTAAATGCTGAAACATTGCTATATAAGAAAGAGGATCAAGTTCAAAGATGAATGATCCTGTCCAGCAATAGATAGGGAGGCTAAGAAGATTGTTCGATTGTTATAATACTTTGATAAATTATTGAAAGTTCTTCAATTTGTCAACAAGTTCTTTCTTATATACTCCGACTTGGCTTAAATAATACATAATACAATCCTATATTTTAATAATAGTCATTAACTTCGAAAAAATTCGATTTTTGAATATTACATCGCTAAGAAAATCATCTAATTTTCCCAATCGGATTAGGCTTGACAAGTTTTTAGTTGAAAAGGAACAAAATTAACAACTTTTTCTTAATTTTGATACTGATCTACCCTACCGTTTGTATCTTGTTTTTGTTATTATGTCTATTATGGTAATCTTCAAAAATCCGATATTATACAATTTAATTTATGTTCTCAAAATTTATAATCAAATGTTTCTACAGTGACTGCTGGAGACAATGGAAATAATATTAACTTAGTACAAACTTTTATTATTTATTATGGGTACGGATCTTATTATTAAATTTAAATTTTACATTATTTATACAAGATAATGCTCAAAAAGAGTGGTCATTGACATGCTGTATTTACTTATCGTACACGTTAACCTGAGTACAGAAAACAAAGTAAAAAGGACTGAGAAGTAATCCAACGGCTTGGAGCTCGAACCCTTGGGTGAAAATTATGAACCCATTTTGTAATGCACTGCGATGAATTTATTGTTGGGTGCCATGAGGGGTCGCACGATGAATTGACGGTATACCGAAAATGATTGAGATGCGTGTTTTCTTCGATACCGACAGGAGTAAGTCCATGGGGAAACTTATTGTCTTTGGTGTTAACGACAAGGACGCTGTAGCTCTCAGAGAACGAAAGGAGAAGCTGAGCTTACTTAGGTTCTCCAGCTTTAAAGTAAAGATGCAGCCCATCGTTTAGAGCGTAGCACCAACAGAAACAATGGAACAGGTATCTGCAGAGCTTGAACCCATGGGTAAGACCCCACCACTAAAGAAGTCTAATAATTGCCTTAGTGCAGTAAAGTGGAAGTTTAAGCAAGCCAAGTTCCTCTAATTGTTCCTCTCGTTGGTTCCCTGATTCATATAAAATAAATAATAATGCTATGCATCGATGCTCTCATAACTGCTGCAGCTGGTTGTACGGATGCAATAGCTCTAATATACTAATGAATTCCAGGATCTGCTACCCTTTTAAAGAATGGTGCACCTGGTGAGGTATTGTAAGCAATGTAAAAGACACGTTATCATTGGTTGCGACTATAATTCCCTTCACAGCTCGTGGGGAAGTAAAGATTCCAACAATAAAGGAAAGTCTATATTTGAATACCTAATTGGAACAAATTTAGAAATTCTGGGACACGCAAACGTCTTGTGTCGCCTCAAAGCCATTCAGTGATTGACATCACCTTGGCAACATTTGATATTTTGACAAAAATACTTGTTCAAACAGCTGACTGTGTCAGATCACAGATGGATACGTTGTAAAATCAAAGCAATCGGAGTCCTAGAGGGTTCAGAAATCTTAAAAATCTGGACAGGTAAGTCTTTCTGGACTATCCAGGGCTCTGTAAACTGATATGACAAGGTCAATTATCACGAAGATCAAAACAGACAGTACTGAGAAAATTGAGTTATACACTAATGCACAAAAAATCAAATCGTAAATCCGGTTAAAATGGTCTACTTTTGCCATCAGAACCATCAATGCTTATAAATCGCCGGGGTTGCATGGGGTGTTTCCAGCCCTACTTCAATGGGGTTTGAATTATCTGCTTTGCCCCCTGGTGAAAGTGTATAGGGCATACGTTGCACATGGCTATACACCCAAGAAGTGGCGGAAAGTCAAAGTCTTTTTCATACTTAAGCCAGGTCAAGCTGATTACTCTCTGGTTAAATCTTTTAGCCCAATAAGTCTTACCTCGTTCTTCTTAAAGACAGTGGAAAGACTGTGCGCCAGAGAAATTCGTGACTGGATGTTGGTGCGTAATCCCCTACATCCAAATCAGCATGCATACACTTCGTGCAGATCTACTGATCGTTACACTCTCAGGAATTTACTCTAAGGGCGGTTTATAGATATCGAGGGAACTGTGCTGCATAGCAGGGCGATTGTGATCCAAGTCGAAAATGGAAATATAAAAAGTGTTTTCACAAAGGGTTGCCCACAGAAAACCGTACTCTCTTCCACTTTTGTGAGATTTTGCAGTGAATAGTCTTCTGAAACACCATAATGAAAGTGATTATTGCACCATTGCTTGTAAATATGGCCTTCTGACAGTGTAAAAGGCAACGGAAAGATTATACCTTCAGGATCTACACTGCCATAATAAATCCTATGCTATGTCAAATTGCATTCGTTTGGTGGTCCAGGACCAAACTAGTAACAACAGCATCCTCTCTACGTCGGTCTCAGAGATCAATTTACTTGACCGTATCCGGAATGATGCGAACGGCACCTAATATGGTTTTGAAGAAGCTCTTCTGTCTTCCTCAACTGAATCTCTATGTGGAAGAGTAGGCGGTGAGAGCTGCTCTTGGGATGCGGGCAGGGCGTTTTTGAATCTACAGACAGAAAATCAGTAGGTATATGCCCATCCATGAGGATTACCCGAAAAGGCTGTCTCTTTTACATCTAGATGATGATATAATTCCTCCTAAATATGTATGTATTTGACAGGAGGTTTGGCATTTTGTTGAACGCGAGAAGAACTGGCCACTATGACATATATGCCTGTATACAGATGGTTAGAAGAAAAAGGTACCATAAGAAAATTATAAAAAATGATTTAAATGCACTATTTAATCGCAGTGTAAATTAATAAATTTTGCAAGTTATTTACCTTTACTTACGCATTACTATCATCAACGTAGATAAGATTTATGTATATATACCCCTATAATGTAATGTAACTTGCAAATTGAAAAGATTGTCTAGAAATGAATTCCTTGGTGTGCCTATTCTTCGTTTCCATATTATGTAAGTATTTAAACATTACCTAATTTATTGTGCAATAAATTTTTAATAAGTTTTAGTAGAGCTAGTATGTATTGGCAATGCTTTTAATTCTATATGGAATTATTTTATTTTACTAATTAACATTCAACTTTAAGACCGGCCAATGCGTTCCAAATATATTCCAAAATACTACTGCCAAATTTCAAACTCGTATTTTTACTAGTTTTTTACATAACTTCAAAAAATATATGTTATGTAGCGTCGTTTTGAAAATTGGTTGTATTATTTTTGACATTATTTGGAAATTCCTCTGTTTTTGCTCGAATATAAAAGTATTTTTTCGATTTTCAGTACTTGAATGTAAAAAAATTGTTAATTAACATTAATTAGGTACTTTCTTTTTATTTTAGGTTCAATTGGAACTGAAATCAGTAGTCAAACTCTTCCGTGCAACGTAAACGTATTATTATCAAACTTAAAATTCACATTGTTTACTCAAGAAAATCAAGATACTGGCGTTGCTTTAAATGCAGATACGTATTCTAACGTGGACCCCAACGATTTCACCACAATAATTATACATGGATGGCTCCAAGATGATACCAGACCATGGGTTCGTCTTATGAAAGACACCTATTTAAATAAGTCGCCGGCCAATATTATTTTAGTAGATTGGTCAGTATATGCGGGAATTGATATATTTCAAGCGGCTTGTGCGGTACCCTACGTTGGAAGCTTTGTCGGCGACTTAATATATAATTTAACACAAGTAGGGGTCGATCTAGCCAAAGTTCAAATTAATGGATTTTCACTTGGAGCTCATACTGCTGGAGCTGCCGGACAACGCGTATTCGCGTTATTAAATTCGAAAATCAAGCGCATTAATGGACTAGAGGCGACCAACCAAGAATTTGCCGGTAAACCAATCGATCAACGTTTAGACGCATCAGATGCAGTATTTGTGCAAGCAATTCATACAAATAATAACGGGTATGGATTTGCTGCAAATTATGGTACGATCGATTTTCAAGTAAACACGAACCTGTTAGCTTGCGGAACTCTGCAAGTTGGATGCCCACTCAATCCAGGAGTTCCAACCGATGGTTCACCTTTACCTTATCGTAAGATGATTTTGATGTAACAGAACATTTATAAACCTATTTTATCTTTTCAGTATTTTGCGACCACATTCGGGTAGTCGCGTATTTCATAGAAAGTATTAACTCTGATCAGTTTTTGGGCGTAACATGTAGCAGTTGCTTCAGTTTTGCACTAGGATCATGCAATTCTAATCCAAAAACTATTATGGGAGAAATGTGTCCATATGATCAGAGCGGAGTGAGATACTTGATAACAAATGCCGCTGCGCCGTTCGCTCAAGGATAAAACATAATTACATCACAGAGAGTACCAGTTTTTCGCAACCAATGTCAATGATACGAGTATAATGTATAACCAAATTGTAATTAACCAGTTTAGAATGAATAAATAGTATTATGTTAAAAATATGTTTTTCATATAAGTAACTGAAGTTAGCTTTTATGATACCTAAAGATTATTGTCCTTCTGAAAGAAATTGGTGGAATTCATTGATTATTATTAATGTTTAAAGAATTTATATGTACTTTGTAGGCAAAATTACAAATGTAATTTGTATCTTACGCCAAGTGTAGAATAGGCAAAGAGACACAGCTACGAACACGGTGGGGGATGAAGCTGGACGAAAGGTTTGCGACACTGGACCGCTATGAAATCCGCTTCTTGGATCTCTTGAAGCTCAACAGCCAAAATTAACGCACCCTTTTTGAAGTATATAGCTTATAAGAGTGCATTTTGGTACAAAACTAAATTTTGTTAGTGTTATCTGTTTTGTCGTGGGTTAGGCAACATATTATCTAATATTAAGGTAAATTATGTTTGTAATTATATTTCAATTACTCGAACTATATTATTATGGCTAATATAGGGCTCCTCCTGGCGAGCCAAAATATTAAGCCGCAAAACTAACTGAAAAGTTTCTTTCACATTTTACGCCTAACATATAATTCCATCTATAACTTGTCAATACGTCAACTAAAGATTTGTAGATTACATTTAACAAAACTTTTGCAAAAATCGACGACTAAGTTGAAACTTCGTTAAATATTAACAGGTCGTTAAAACTGTTTACGAAATTCAGTTTTGTTTTAAGTCTCATTTTAAAATTTAATGCCATGTTAACTTTCATTATGAAAATATAAAATGATACTAGTTAGTGGCAAAAGTTTTGACTATGCATAAGGCTAATATTTTACATACTATTAAAAATAAATTACATATAACTGTCATTATTTATAAAGTTCAAAATTTGATACAAAGTAAAATTCATTCGGTTTATTTCAAGATGACATTCCATAATTCGAAACACGAAATTTAAACAAAGTGTAATCTGTCTAAATAATCTAAACGGAATGCTTTTTCAAATTTACTTTCTTTTTAGGAATTCAAACTGTATACGTTAATGTTAGCAGGTCCATGACCGCCTATCTTGTGCATTATCACGTATAAATACGAAAATTAAAATTTTACAATAATCGTTTTCATAATAAAAGTTAGTAGGTACTAGGTTAATATTATTTCCATTGTCTCTAGCAGTCACTGTAAAAACATTTGATTATGAATTTGGAGATCTTAACATTATAAGTTTCATCTTAATCAAACGGTAAATAGAAATTTAATGGTAAGTTTATTTTTAACAGAAAGGCTATACAGTCTACTGTCATTGGCAAAACTACATGATTCGATGATTGATAAATAATTAAATCAAGAATCATATTACTTGAATAAAATCAAAGTACTGGATGCACATGCACAGCTATATTGAAAATCGAGCGAGAAAACGTGCAACGCGAGCTGTTTAAAGCTGTAAGCCCAGTAACGAAGAATTTTTCGAGTAGAACTAAGTATATTATTTTATCGGAAAATCCACATTAATAAAGTACTGTAGTACTAAAATTATTAATATTTAATATAATTATCAGCAAAATGCCATATGGGAACACAAATGGCTTAGCCAAACAATCAGGATTGATTAACCTGAGGGGCCGGGTCAGCCAACATCCTGGTTAGATATCCCTCTCAAGAACAATCAGGAATTGGCAATTGCGAGTATCTAACCGGTGACGTGAAATTTAACCCCCAGGACTTTGATCGTGCATTCCGTATAAATGAACTAATTCTCATGGTCTTCTATGTAACAAGGTTAAGTTTATTTTTACAGCACAGTAATTAGTAAAACTAATATTTCATTTTATTTCAATGCCATCATTACATAATTTTTATAATGATATAGCAAATAGAATTAATTATTGATTATTTCGTAAGAATGTTTCTATACAAAATTTAATCAAGATTTGTTCACAAATGCTAGCTGTACATATGAATAAAGCATTTAAATGAATGTCTTCAAGGTAGACTATCACTTCGGCTCAATCAAAAGTTTGGCTTTCGAAATCGACTGATTTACGTTTTGGAATATCCTGAAAGTAAATTATGTAAAGTAAAAAATGACTCGATATGGGTATGTATTGCTCAAAAGAATCCCAAAAATAAATATTAACTTACTCTTGCGGTTGAGATTCTTCGTAAGAAGGTGGTGGTGCTAAATGAATTAAAATGTAAAAAAATAAATAAAGCAATTAATGTAATAGTAAGTTTTTGTATAAATACCTGTAGCTGTCGTATCTTTTGAATTTGGTTCTATCCAGCCTGCTTTTTGAGGATACGAACTTGAGGCTTCAACAGGTGAAGAGTATGGAGGTAATCCATCAACAGCTGGAAGATATGGCGCCGATGCACCGGCATGTTGAGGATATGGAGCTGATGCACCGGCATGTTGAGGATTTGGAGCTGTTCCACTATACTGTGGAAGTGAAATTGCCACATTTCCTATAGTGATTGGAAAATCTAATTGCAAATTACTATGAGGCGATGGAAGAACAACTTTAGCCTAAAATAAAAATAATCAAATTACAAGAATAGGTAACTTTTTTCCATAGACGGAAAAGCAAAAAATTTACCTTTAAAAAGTAGTTCACATTTATAATACCGCATGATCTTAAATTTGGATATATCCGATTTGTAGGAATTAATAAAGTCGAGGTCCAGGATTTTTCACCGTGTGCCCCTATTCCGCTTTCCGCACATCTTACGACATCATCATTATAGCGTTTGTAGTTTCTACTAGGATATAGAGCAATATATTCGTAACTCTACAAAAATATGTTTCAATTTCTTTTGCAAAGATTTCATAAGAAAGTACTAACAACGCCAATTTTGTATTGGACTCTTTCTACACTAACGTTGGTTAGATTTTGGACATAAGATCCAATATTAATTTCTTGGCCAGGAACATATCCAGTTATCGGCACAGTAAGGTTAAAAGTTAATGCACCTGAATCGTTGCAACAACAAGAACACACAGTTTTATCAACAGATAAGGCCACAGGATCCTAGAATAGCTGATGAAGTAACAAGAAAAATAGACTTAGCAATTTACCCGTAAACCTGGTATAAAATTCAAATCAATAAGTGAAACCATATTTAAAGGCACTTTGGATTTATAGTCAAATTTCCATGGACGATCCACAACAGCTTTAACATAGTAACTAATATCTCCAACTTTTCCTTTGAAGGAACTTGGTATATTTTTAGGCAAAATGTAAGAAAATGGGTAAACATGTTTACCAGGAGGTAGAGTAATACTTTCAGCACCTAAAAATTTCAATAATGCTCAGGTTTTTTCTAATTTTCTTTTAACAATATAAAGTAACCTTGAGTTAAATTATATTCGGCGTCTATGTAAGTTTCTTTTGCGTAATATTGAACAGTTCTGTATTCAGTTTTTTTTGTAGAATAGTTATAATAACTTTCTTGTTCACTCCAAAAAGTTTTAGAACGTCCACGAAACTTAACTCTAATGGCTAGAAACAGGAAAATAAATAATAAAAATAAAAAGGTAAAGATTGTAGAAAACTTACCTCGTATCTTCTTAGTACTATTAAAAGTACATTCAATTCGTCCTGATAACGTATCTCCAGCAAAGCATCGATTACTGTAATTGTCTAGAAAAATTTGGAGGGACATGTTCTATAACAAGAAATAATTGTTTTGTAAGATTTGTAATAACTTATTAATAGTAGATTGTGTAACAAGGATGTAAAATATTTTATAATACCTTGCAAGCTAATGCAATTGTTTAAAACTTTTTAATTCATTTTTTAATAGCTAATAATTTTTAATTATTGATTTACTTTTGAATCCACCTAGGAGTTTGTGAAAGTATTGTGAAAATTTTTTTATTTAAAATGAAATTAAATAAACGATAATAATTTATAGATTGTATTAGTTAGATCTTTCGTAATTATAGATAATAATTTATTATTAAATTTTGTTGGAATGTGAAAATTAAATTATTAATTAAAATTAAAGTTTGGTCAAATTAACCAGAAAATTTTGTTCATGTTTTTGTTTGTTTTTTTGGTATTTATTGGTAGTAAATTAATTCGAATAAAGGTATCGCAATAATATATAAAGCTCAAAGTTTCTTAATGCATTTAATTCAAAATAGAAAAAATTAATTGAACTAATTAAAATAAATTGTATATCTCCATATTACTATATTGTGTACTACCTACTTGTATTTGTGTACACGTGTACAGTACACACGCTGGCAAATTATATTATTAATAATTAAATTAACCTATTATTACCTCTATATAAAATAATAAAACCAATAGAAAACTGTTAATTTAAATTTCTGAACTTGAAACACCATTTACATGTGAATACTACTAAATTAAATATTTGCACGAAGCCAGATCGGTAGATATACAAAGTAATCTTACTTAAAGCACCTAAAAATAATAGAACAGATAAAACAGATAGAAGGATATCAAAAATAAAATTTCGTTATCGATACCGCTCTTTGAAACTTTTGATATGCTAGGCTAAATTTTATCAGCATTTTATCAATCTGCTAACAATTTTATACAAATTCAAATAAATTATAGGTATTTTAGCACCAACCAAGAAGAGATAACAGAATAATTTCTCTGTAATTTGTTTACAAATATTTCAACCAATTTTTAATTTATTCATCTCTTCTGGTGCTTTTAATTTATTTAAATTACAAATTTTATTTTCCATCTTTAGTTGCATATAACTAGGAAAATCAAAAAAAAAAAATATGAAACAAGAAATTATATATTCAAAACAATTGAAAAAGTAAACACTTTCTAAATTTATCAATCAAAATCAGGATTCCTCATTTATACCCGAAGGTGTTGAGATAGTTTATTTCTCTCTCATTTGGATTTGTTCACAAATTTTCGCCATTTTGTTTTATTTAAAGCTGCCTCTTCTGCTTCTTTCCACGTTTTTTCTCTTTCTTTCAATATCTATTCTATGTTTTAGGTGGCCTACCTCTTCTTCTTTTCCTCTTTGTCGTCGATTGCCACACCCTTCTTACCGGTATATCTTCTTCCATTCTATTTAGATGCTCAAACCATCTCAACTGTTGATATGTTATTGTTTCACTTGAAACAATTTGGTTTTACTTGAAGCCTATTTCTTATTTCTTCGTTTTTTATTCTGTCCATTCTTGTAACACCCTCCACTCTTCTTAAATATTTCGTTTCAGTTGCTTGTATCTTACTTTTCATTCTTTGATTTAGATTCCATGATTCACACTCAAATGTTATCCGATTGTATTTACCGATTTACCGATTGTATGGCATACGCTTGCCGCTGCACCAACTCTATTGTTTATTTCAGCTCCATAGCTTTCATTTATTCCTTTATAAGTACACCGAGATATTTAAATTGTTTACCCTTTTTTTTGTATAGGAGATGCAGGGAAAAAAATCTTACATAAGACACCCTAGATGATGGGTAGTGTCGGATTCTTACCGACTAAAAAAACCTCCATCTCCTAGGCTAGGGCATCACCCTTCACACCGGAAACCGCTTCAGCATTACTTCAGTGTGAGAGCATTGGCAAGAGATTGAAATAAATTTCTCTCGCTTCTCGTTCTTTTACTTCTATAATGTATCTAACTAGATACATTAGACTGTGCATCATATTTTCGGCGTTGAATATCCCGCCAGTGCACTGCTTATAATTTTTTCTAACATCATCCCATTTTTTGCAGTGAAAAAGAGGATGCTTGGCATCATCCATGTCGTTGCAATACGGGCATCGGTCAGTATCAGCTCTGTTTCTTGAAAAAAGGTATTTTCTGAAACAGTCATGTCCCGATAAAGCCTGCGTGAGGTAGTAGCCGACCTCACCATATTCCCGTTGTGTCCATGTTTCTAAATTGGGGATAAGTCTATAGGTCCACCTTCCGTATGTATCCACCTCCTATTCTTCTTGCTATTTGGACATTAGGTTTTTTCTTGCCTCTAACTTCTTCATCCCTCCGTACGTCTTGAGCCTTTCTTTTGCAAGCAGATATATTTACCGAAAGTGTGGTATTCCAGCTATCACCCTTGCTCCTTCAGCCGAGATAGTGCGATATGCACTGCAAACTCTTATCGCCACCAGCCTTTGAACCTTTACAAGTTTTTGGCGTAGCTTTTTTACCCGCATAGCGGGCTACCAGACAGGAGCGGCATAAAGCAGCTGGGAGTGCACCACGCTTACTAGGATTTTTCTTTTAGAAGATCTAGGTCCACCTATATTTGGCATAAAGCTTTGTAACTCTCTTTAGGCTCCAGAGTTGCATTCCCGGAAACTCAGCATTGGCTAGGCGTGGGAACAGGAATAATAATACGCTAATCTTATTGTAAGGGCGCCACCCGATTTTTATTAAGTTAAAAAACGGGAAAAAACGTGCTCAACCAATTACACGTCGATAATTATTTTTAAAATCACCAAAACATTAACAATACGTAATCTCCCGGAAACCGGGTTAGCAACAATTCAACTTACGCTAGCGCTCCTATTGGTCTTGGATCAGCACGTTTCTACGTAAATCTTCCAGTTTTCCTGGATTGTACCGGCAATGCCAAAAGGTTCTAACTAATAAATTGAAACGCCATCAATATGGACACGCATCATTCAATTCCTCTTTTCACGCACTCATTGTAATGAAATGGATCAACAATTAACAAATCTTTGTACTCAAACTAAAAAGCCTAAAAGAACCAAATAAGCAACGATTTTGCAATAAATAACGAAAGTTACCTTCCCATTGGAAGGCTAGGCCAAAATCTTCACAAATCGGACTGCAACCACTACCAATATTTAATTCATAATATTAATTTATTATTTTCACTCTAACTAGGCAGGCAGCAAACTTCCCAAAAATCTAATTCTTCCTATCCTTTCTAATCAATTTTATCACCTCCTTTCCTAACCTCTACACAATTTTCCTTTCGCGCAAGTCCTATTTTCCTATCTACGGGGTAATTCAAATTTAATGTTACAGCTTGCCAAGGCCGTCATTGTTTTTTCAGCTTTCTTAACGGTCCTATTAAGGTGTTCCGAAAATGTGCTTTTTGTATCTAGCCACACTACCAGCTGCCTCAAGGCGATGGAATGACTAATTGTAGTTCCCAGTATATCAAATTTAATCATTTTAATTTTTTGTTTCGTGGATAGGAGAACTGCTTCTGTCTTCTGAGGTGCTAGTTTCAGACCTCTCTCACTAATCCAATTGGCAATCTTAATGATTGCAGTGTTTGCAGTGTTCATCAGCGATTCTTCTGTCTGGGCCACTACCACCACAGCAACGTCATCAGCAAAGCCAACCAGCTCCACTCCCTTCGGCATCTCTAGCAGCAGTAAGTCGTTGTATTGTATATTCCATAGTGTAGGTCCCAGAACCAACCCTTGTGGGACTCCGCTTGTTACTTTTATAGTTTTAGAGATTCCTTCCACTGTTATTATTACTTCTCTTTCGGAGAGATAGAAGGCGATTATGCTGATAAGGCTCTCATCTATATAGCGATTCCTCAGAGCATCTAAGATAACCTACCATGAAGCGCTGTTAAAGGCGTTCTTAACATATATTGTTATAACGACGCATAGACGCCGACATTGATAAGAATACGCGGCTGCTTTTGTTTGCCTGCCTTCTCTAAATCCGTACTGGTTATCTGCAAAGCCGCCAGTGCGCTCTAGTTCTTCTTTTAGCCTTATTAGAATTAGCTGTTCAAACAGCTTTCCCTCAATGTCTAGAAGACATATACTAGGTCCCACAGGCTTATCACCCTTTTTTAACAGAACAAGATTTGCTCTCTTCCAGAACCTTAGAAAGTCACCGTTAGTCGCCAAGTTGTTAAACATCTTCAACACAAGATGTGATTTTGTCATAGATATATACATATTTAATCACTTCAGTAGGAATATTTCCCGGTCCTGGAGCCTTGTTGTTCTTTAATTTTGTGCATGCCATCTTCAAATCTTCTTCGGAAAAATTTACGAAAGGGACTTCTCTAGAGCGAACAAATGTCACCTCTCTGTGCGTAGGGAATATACATTCCGTTACGGCCTCTATAGTTTGCAATGACAGTTGCGGTCTGGGTGGATATCCGGTTAGTCGTTTTGGTGATATACCGTATCCCTTGCCCCAAACATTTTTGTCAATCTCTTGGCAAACTTCCTTCCAGCCTTTCTTTTTTGAATTTTTGATACAGCTTTTAAGCTTATTCTTTGAAAGTTTAAGGTCTTGCCAAAGAGATTGTTTTAGTAGCGGCAAATTCTTTTTTGAAATTATTACTAGTTTTCTTTATATTTTAAGGCATGTCGTCCTAATTTCAGCAATCTCTTCAATCTGTTCTATTTGTTTCCCACCTATGTAGAATTTTATCTATTTTTCTGTTCTCTCCAATGTCATTACTTTGGTTTTGGCTACGTTTAATTTCGCCATCTAATGCCTCTTTCAGATTATGCTGTACATTTTGTTCGCTACTTGCAAGCAATATCAAGTCATCCGCAAAAGCACATCCAGTGATTTCTACCGGCTGCATATTTCTATATCCTATTTTTAGCATTTTAGTTTCAGTTATTGTTTCTTTCAACACAAATAGTACAAGGCTCAGTACTCCACCTTTTGTCAGGCCTTCTATAGTGTTAAATTTTTCTGATTTAGAATTACCCGTTCTTACATAGTTCGTTGTTTTTCGGAAAATACTCCGTATTTTGCATGAATCAAATGTGCTTTAACATTTCTCTCTTTCAATATCCTTCAAATTTCTTCCCTAGGCGTTCTATCAAATGCTTTTTCAAGGTTTATAAAGCAAACGTATGTGCATCTCTCGTTATCTTTTTGTTTTTCTGTGATCTGTCATATTGCAAATATGTGATCCTGTATGCTAAATCCTTTTATGAAGCCGTTTTGTGTTTTCTTCACTGTCGAATCTATCACTTTTCTCAATCTTACTTTAAGTATCCCCTCATAGATTTTGCCTGCTACTCATAGCAATGAAATACCTCTGTAGTTCTTACACATCCTATTGTCTTATATATCGGCAAAATTATGGCGGTCTCCCAATCTTTCGGTATTGTTGCTTTTTGCCTTTCCCAAATTAAATATATTGTTAAACACCTTCATACCGTTTTCAGCCATATATTTTAACATTTTGGGTTTAATTTTATCGTGTCCCGCTGTTTTTCCCAATTTCAATTTTCTTAACGCCATCAAGGTTTTTTCCAATGTGATTTTATCTTCTACCGTTACTTCTTGCAGTTCCAGGATATTATTATCTTGGTTTTGTTTGTTAGTTTCTAGTAATTCTTCAAAGTATTCCTTCCATCTACTCATTATTTCCTCCTCTTCCCGTATTATTTCTCCTTGTTTTTCTTTAATCTGTTTTTGAATCTCATTTGTACCTCTTTCCATCCGCTCTCTTCTTCAGATGAAGGGTCCATGTAAGAGGCAAGGAATCCTGTATCATCAGCGAAGGTTGCAGTTGACATGAGCCTAGTTGTTGGAAAATCATACGTGTATATCAGATACAGGACCGGACCCAGGACACTTCCTTGTGGGATATAATTAAGCACGTTAACCACAAGGTCATTCATATAGATAGACCAAGAATAGGACCTAAGAGAGATCCCTGAGGAAAGCCGTGCGACACAAATCCAATACATGATTGCGCCTCATTGTATTTAACAGTCTGGCTTCTGTTGTCTAGATAGGATGCCAGTAACTTAAGAGTGTTACCTCGGACTCCATGGTGCTCCAATTTAACTAGCAATATTCCATGGTTTACCTTGCTGAGGTCGAAGTAGATGACTGATGTCTTTTCGCTATTATCATGTGCTTTTAGAACGGGATTGATCATATTGCTGATTGCTGAGGTTGTGGATCTATGCTCTCTATATCCATGCTGATGGGTTCCAAGTAGTTGTTTAGATTCTAAATATCCCATTGTTCTTATTTTAATAAGAGTCTCAAAAATGTTATAAATGACCGGTAATAGTGCAATAGGTCGAAAACTTTCACAAGCCTTGCGATCACCCCTTTTGAAAACCTGGATGATTTTCGCATACTTTCTCGGCAAGACCAGCAGATATTCCCTCTCGTACACTTTTTAAAATTTTCGTTGTTGGGTCATACTACATATGAGCCATATGCTTCGTAGGAACTCTCGCTTCTTTCTACCGCAGCAACCACGCTTAATACGTCTAATATTTTTTCATTTTCTTCACATAATCAGACCAGGTTATTTTGTTTTTCTTATTTATTTCCACCCTCTTAGTGATTACTGGAAAGCACAGTTTTTGAATTTAATAATTGTAATAATTGTAATAAGTGTAAAACTCCGAAACCGATCTCTCTACAACAATTTCAGCCCAGGGTATGGACAAGAACGTCTGATTAAAAAGACGAATACCTTCCTCAATAACCTTAGTAATTTTTATTGTTCTATATTGCTTTCAATCCCTTCTGAAAGACAAGTCGGGTCGCGCATAATCTGGGCTAGGTGATCTGAAATAGTAAAAGTAGCCGACAAAAGACCTAGGAATATCTTAAAAAAGTGCAGTCTTCTTAAATCTTATAACCTACATTTTAGTAGATAAAAAAATTTGTTTTGCTGGCGGTATATACTGCCGACAAGTTGTCGGCAGTTTATCTATGAGTTAAGAAACCGGGGATTAATAGTATTTTTTTAATAGGCTAATAGTATATTATTGACACAGGGGCTTCACACCCTGGTTTCGGCGCTGCTATAATTAGCAGGTCAGTGACCGCATCTCTTTGGAATTAATGTAAAATTTATATTACGTAGTCAAAACACCTGTTCCCCTAATTGATAATAAAAATGAGTACTGAGTTAATATTATTTCCATTGTCTTCATCGGTATCGGTGTAGACATTTGGTTATAAATTTGGAGATCATAATAATTACTTATATTAAAGGCTTTTATCTTAATCAAACGGCAAATAAAAATTAAATGCAATTTCTGCTTTCCAGAGATTACTGCGCTAGACAAAATAAAAACAAACGCATAATATAAACAAATACACAAAAGGAAAAAATTTTGAGAGATTATTTTTTAAGTTTTTTAATTAAACAACTCTTCTCTCTTGGCTTCGACTCAACCGTGTTAAAATGGTTTAGCAGCTTTTTGATTGGTAGAACACAGAAGGTCAGAATCGATGACTTTTTATCTTCGGCTATTCAAGTATCATCTGGCGTACCGCAAGGTTCTCATTGCGGTCCGATTCTGTTCTTATTATTTATAAATGATATAGAGAAGTTTCTGGTCAGTTCTCATTTCTTACTGTTTGCTGATGACCTGAGGATTTTCAAAGCTATTGGTTCCCTAAAAGATTGTTTACTTTTGCAAGAAGATCTTAATAATTTAAACAAATGGTGTGCTTTAAATAATCTCGAGTTAAATTTTGATAAGTGTTCGGTTATCACCTTTACAAGAGGTCATTGCACATACTTCAACTACAATATTAATGGTATGTTATTAAAACGTGTCACCGAAATTGATGACCTCGGCGTACATTTAGATGTTGCTCTTACATTTAAAAATCATATTGTTAAGACATGTAACAAAGCTCTTCAAAAGCTTGGGCTTATTCGACGTCAGTCCATGTATTTCTCTGCAGGTACAATTAAGCTTCTGTACTTTGCTCTTGTGCGGTCTCATCTTGAGTATGGGTCTTGTGTCTGGTCTCCGCATTATCAAGTTTATATAAAACAACTTGAGAGGGTTCAACACAAGTTCTTCAAATACTTGAATTACAAGCGTGGAATTCCAGTGGAGGACTTTTCAGATGATGATTGCCTTACATTTTGTAAAACAAAGTCGCTGGAGGATAGAAGACTTGTTGCTGACCTATGCTTTGTTCATGGCCTGTTCAGTGGAAGAATTGATTGCAAATCATTGCTTGATCATTTTAGGATTAGGAAGCAAGTAAGATTTACCAGATCAAAGAAGATTTTGGAAGAGAAACACCATTCTAGCAATTATGGCTTATTCAGTCCTGTGGCTCGGATGACTCGATTTGCCAATTGTGTTAACGAAAAGGTTTCCTTAGACCTATTCAATCAATCATTGACCAAGTTTAAGAACATTCTGTCACACTTAGATATTCCGTCGACAGGTGTTTATGCACTTTAGATGCAAAGATACGATTTTTAGGTATATTTTATGTATATTATGTTGTAAAAAGGTTTTATCCGTTAATAAAGATATTATTATTATTATTATTATTATTATTAATTAGCGCAAAATTTTAATGACCATCAAGTTGAACATATCGTATCGTTTAAACGCAGGGATCTCGAAACTTTTTAGCTCAAGCTTCCCATCTTGGCCTTTTGCTATTTATTATATATATTAACAAAGTTAAAGAAGTCTTGAAGAATTGCAAATTTTTGCTTTACGTAGTCAACGTAAAATTCTTAAGAATCTCTAATCTTAAAACTCAAATCTAATTGTTGTAGATCTTCGCTCGTTGGAATCATGGTGTAGTACCAATTTTATTAATCTCAACATTTCTAAGTTTCAGTATCTATGCTGCCCTCGTAAAAGAAATCGTTTACTAGGTAATGCGATCGAATCAGCTTCAAAAACTTAGGTGTGACTGTGGAGTCTAATTTCAGTTTTAAATCACACATTAATAATATTATTATTAAGGGTAATCGAATGTTGGGCTTCATCCTAAGACATTCACATGAATTCACTAGCCTGAGAGTCCTGAACTTACTGTTTGCCGCCTATGTTAGATCACATCTGAAGTACCTATTGCTCCACAATTTGGAACCCTTACCATTCCACCTTTGTCACTCGAATCGAAAAATTACAAAGAAGACACGCGAAATTCGTGTGTTATAAGTTTCCCATCTCGTCGGAAAGTGTTTATGACTTATTGCTTGGCTATCTGGATTTATCCCGATTAGAAAATAGGAGAAAGTACTTGGATTTGTGCTTTCTGTACAAAATATTTTGACTGGCCAGCTCTCCTACAATCGATCAATTTTTGAGCTGATACGAAAACCTGACCTTTTCCTATCCGACTTCCATTGGACAAGTTATGGAATGCACCCACCAACTGCTAGAATATTGGCTCTTGCCAATCCGTTCAAGATTGATTTTTGTGCCAACTCCTTAGGTAGGCTTAAAATTCAATTAAGAAAGGATTTTGGCATTTAGATAGATTACCTTTTTTTTTGTAATGCTTTGTAATTAATTTAAGCCATTGAAATATTATTTAAAATGATTCTAAAATTTACACAATTTTGTCAGGGAAACTTGCAGGATTGTTTAAAATTGAGAAACCTCCACGAATTACGCTTAATTCATTATAAATTCCGATGTCCGAAAAATTATGATGACCATTTTTTCTTATCTCCCATAATTCCAAAAATGGAATGAATTGTTTTGTTTTGTTGTTTTTTCTAAATATTACAAATACAATACTAAATACCTAGAAACTCACTACAAAATACATATAAATTCTTCAAACTTTCCTAATAAACTCTTAAAAATTTCTTTGCAGAAGACCTATAAATTTCTTGGTTGGGACAACAAATTCATTAGGCTTCATAAAAGCTAACTTCAGTTCAGTTATGTACAAACAAGTCTTTAATATAATACTATTTATTCATTCTAAACTGGTTAATTACAATTTGGTTATACATTATACTCATATCATTCATATTGATTGCGAAAAACTGGTAATCTCTATGATGTAATTATGTTTTATCCTTGAGCGAACGGCGCCACGGCATTTGTTTTCAAGTATCTCACTCCGCTCTGATCATATGGACACATTTCTCCCATAATAGTTTTTGGATTGGAATTGCATGATCCTAGTGCAAAATTGAAGCAACTGCTACATGTTACGCCCAAAAACTGATCAGAATTAATACTTTCTATGAAATACGCGACAGCGCGAATGTGGTCACAAAATACTGAAAAGATAAAATAGTTTTATAAATGTTTTGTTACATTAAATGCATCTTACGATAAGGTAAAATTAAACCATCGTTGGGAACTCCTGAATTGACTGGGCATCCAACTTGGAAAGTTCCGCAAGATACTAGATTCGTATTTACTTGAAAATCAATGGTACCATAATTTTCAGCAAATCCATACCCATTATTATTTGTATGAATTGCCTGCACAAATACTGCATCTGAAGCGTCTAAACGTTGATCGATTGGTTTACCTGCAAATTCAAGGTTGCTCGCATCTAGTCCATTAATGCGCTTGATTTTAGAATTTAATAACGCGAATACGCGTTGTCCGGCAGCTCCAGCGGTATGAGCTCCAAGTGAAAATCCATTAATTTGCACCTTTGCTAGATCGACTCCTTCTTGTGCTAAATTATATATTAAATCACCGACAAAGCTTCCAACGTAGGGTACCGCACAAACGGCTTGAATTCGATCAATTCCCGCATATACTGACCAATCTACTAAAATAATATTGGCCGGCGACTTATTTAAATAGGTGTCTTTCATAAGTCCAACCCATAGTCTGGTATCATCTTGGAGCCACCCATGGATAATTATTGTGGTTAAATCGTTGGGGTCCACGTTAGAATACGTATCTGCATTTAAAGCAACGCCAGTATCTTGATTTTCTTGAGTAAACAATGTGAATTTTAAGTTTGATAATAATACATTTACGTTACACGGAAGAGTTTGACTACTGATTTCAATTCCGATTGAAACTAAAATAAAAAGAATTTCATCAATATTAATAAATAGTATTTTATACATCAATAATAATTTTAAGATTAACGCAGCTTTTTATATTAGGGATTTGCAACCATGGGGGAGGGTGTTTCTAAAATTGTGACGGATGCATTGTTAATTTTTATAATTTATATACTTATTAGTTTTTTCAATTTTAGAAATTATAAATTATGAAAAATATATTTTTAATAATTGGTTCGGTTTTGCTTCACGAAAAATTATAAAAGAGGGGACGGTTAAAGGTTGCATGATGTAATATTTGGAAGGGATTAAATTAAATTAAATTATAGACTTAAAAGCATTGTCGAAACTTGCTAGCTCTATTAAAATTTATTAAAAAATTTATATCAGAATAAATAATAAGATGAAGTACTTACATACGAAAGCGAAGAATATGCATACCAAGGAATTCATTTCGATACAATCTTGTTAATTTGCAAGTTTCATTAAATATAGGGGTATATATACATAAATCTTATCTACGTTGATGATAATAATACGTAAGTAAAGGTAAATAACTGCAAAATTTATTAATTTACAATGCGATTAAAAAAAATACATTTAAATCAATATTAATATTTTTTTTATTGTTTAAAACCGAAATTGTAAGAATAAAAATCTTAAAATGCCGCTATCGGGTATCAGGAATTTTTTTAATGTAAAAAATTAATATTTCTACAACAACTAATGATAAAAGGATTTTTATGTTTTTACGGCTCAAGTATAATATTCTACGTAAGAAAACAGAAGATCCATACAAAGCTACAAAATTTTTGGCAGCGATTTTTCATATACTTTACACCGAATTTTCGAAAATAACCTTATTTATTTGAAAATTCTATAACGCCGCTATCGGACGACAGGCCTATTTTTGGGGTTAAAAAGTAAGGATTTCTTCATTTTGTATAAATAACATCATAGGCCATAGGCTCTTAACGCCTCATTTCCCTCGCTTGCATCCAACCATATCAACGCATCTATCCGCATGTAATAAAGGCATCCAGGGTCTTAACAGTCGGAATAATAAAAGGCTAGGAACCACAAGGTGAGTTACCCGAGCCCAATCTCGCTAGCTCATCAGATTTCTCGTTGCCCTCTTCACTTTTGTGGCTTTTTACCCAGCTAAAAGTTAGAATAATATTATATGTGGATATTATATTACGATTTGTGCTTGAATCGTTTTGCTCCGGATATCTTTTTCTTGGACTATTTCATCGCAGTGTTGTATGCCTATGATTTCCATTTGGACAATAGAAGCATATTTGCCTATCGCTATGTTTATCTTCAGTTGTAGTTGGGAGAAAAAAGAGCCAGCTGCTTTTGAAGCCATCCGTGTACATCACAGGTATAAATGTCAGACTGGTTAGTTCTTGTTGCGTCCGACAAAATGCCAAACTTTTATTTTTATGTTTTAAGGAAATTAGTTATTTTTAGTAGGTATTATGGTATTATGAATAATGACCGTTACGTTTTGTTTTACGATAATAATTTTTGTTAAATTTACTTTACAATAAAATAAATCAATTACATTGTTCTGCTATTGTGTTACCTCTAAAGAAAAATACACAACAATTATACTAGAATACAGCATTACAGGCCTTGTAAACTAATAGCTTGTTTAGCTATTTAGTCCATATCTTGTACTTCTTTCTTCCATTAGGATTTTAATCTTCCTCTTGTTCTCATCCCACCCGTTATCATCTTCAAAATAATATTTGGCACCCTCTCTTCTTCCCCATTCTCCTTAAATGCCCCAAGCACTTTATCATCTGTGCTTTTACTACTCCAACTATGGTATATTCTCCATATATTTTATTTCTTGGTTTTTTCTTCGTTGCCATCTTCCATTTACATATTTAGGCTTTTCAACACTTGGCTCTTTTGTGCTGTCGTTGAATGTAGGTATCTTTTGATTCTTCATCATTTTTTTGTCTATTTAGTAGTAGTTCTTCGAATTACTCGGCCCAGCTCTTTATAATTTCTGTTTGGTCTCCTACCAAATTCCCTTGTTTAACCTTGCAGAGCAATATTCTTAGTGATATTATTTTTTTACCTTCTTTGCTCCTTGGTAAAAATTTCTAACTTCTCTGTTTCTGAAATTTTGGATTCAAAACTTTTCATAGCATATTTTCTTTTCCTGTCTCTCATCAGTTTCTTGATAGATTTATGGATAGAATAAATGGATTTTTGTACAAAATTTGTTTTTCTAATATCCAATAAACCAGTCCGATGTTAGACATATTTTAAATATTTTTTTTGTAATGTTAATATTAATTGTGAAGAATTTTACCATATCATTTCCTTTTTTCCGATAAAATAGTATACTTTGCTCTACTTGAAAATTTCTTCGTTGCTGAACTTACAACTTTTCAATATAGCTGTGGGTGAAATAACGAACAATTTTCGAATCTTGACAAGTAATATTTTCGATGTGCAATGCCTTGTATACTGAAATTAAATAAAGAGTGCACGGGTCACAGGGTCACAAAAGTCAAGTTTTGCGTAAATTGAGTTTTAAAATTTACAAACACACATCTTTACCAATGAAAGTATTTTAAAAATGCCTTTTCGCTGGACTGTTAAAACTTTGTTTAATTTTTTTTCTACTAAATGACAGCTTTGGTTTCAAGCTATAAGATGGCTGTTACAGTTTTTTTTTTTGGAGAAAAATGAACCCTGATCGTTTTATTTCAGTGGGATAGTCAGTTGGGACACGCTTGTGGATTTCGATAATAAAATGGGTATATAACACAAGATTGCCGAGTTCCACACTGACCTTCCAAACGGTAAACGGAAGCAAAAAAATCATTTTAATTATCTACTTATTAAAAACTATTCTAGTTTAATTTATATGTTAAAAAAACATCAAATAACAATCGGATCTCTCCAATAATTCATCATTTCCACGAAAGAATAAACTTGATCATAATATGGTAAGGCCAATGCAAGGCATTCACTCCTTTCAAAATTCCAGTTTAAAAATTGTATTTTATTAAAATGCAGTTCATTTCCAGAGATTTATAAATCTGAAGTTTGTAATATTGCAACTCATTTTTAAATTTCCCATCAAATCAATCTAGCGCAGTGACACCACTAAAGTGTGGGTTAAGTGAGTACACTCACCTATTTACCGATGTTTTTCCGCACGGCATAGAACAAACACGAATTTTATCCAATTGCATTTCTGCACTTAAAAAAAAAAGTATAACTTGAAAATCGGTAAGCTAATAACACACTCAAGATTAGTTAGTCCTTTTCATGTTATATTTACAATTTATATTACAAAATATTAATTAACCTTTCAATTAGCTAAAAATGAAATAAAATATTATAATCACAGTTTAAAAATGCTCAAATTTTAAAAGTTTTTTAATTATCATCATTGTCAGGATCACTATCAACCGCTAAAATTTGGCATAAATCTACGTTTGATTGAGTAAACGTTACGTCATAACAACGTTGAAAAATCTGATTTATTTTTCTGACTTGAAAGCTATCCACAGATTTTGGAGAAGCATCCAAAACGTCATTCTCGATATCTATGTTATGTTCGCTTTCTGTAGATCCGTTTTCTAAATTTGAAGAAAGATTGCTATTTTGTGCACATTTCGGCACATCATTTATCTTTCTTCTTTTATTTGCTTCAGGCAGTACATCATCTTCAACTGTCTCCTCATCTTCAGTTGGGTCCAAGTGACGAATTATTTTTTGATTTACAGAATAACAGGTGGTGGATGCAGTAGTTTGTAATGCATCATCCGATATAGTAGCAATTAGAAAATTGGCCTCAAATGTACTACTTCCTAAGGTTACAAAACAGGGTCTGTAAATTTTCTAAATTAAATTAAGTTAAAACATAAACCTGCTTAAAATTACCTTCCAGCCTTTTCAAAATTCAAGGTCACATCCAAGTTGAAAGATTCCGCAAAATTTACAACGGCCTTAAAGGTTTTTTGAGAAAAAGTTATGCTCGTTTCATTTTCAGTTTTGAAAGTTTTAAATTCCCCTGCATTTAAAGTCAACTGAGAACGTATTCCTTTTGAAGCATATCGTGATTCTGAAATTATAAGAAAATACCTTATATTAGATTTATAATATTTAACAATGCTTTTGAAATTTTGAAAATTATATAATATCGAACGGTAGACAATGTGTTTCTAACTCATAAATCTTTCTCGGTACCATATACATCAGGGGGTGAACAACAAGTAGATTGCGAAGTTAATTTTGGTCAATCGCGAGGCCAATCCAGCAAGAATCGTCGAGATACGAGTGAAACAAATTAAGTCAAGATTTTTAAGTTTTGTTATTTGTTTTCTGTTCAAAATTTTTTTCCCCCGGACATGAGTTTTATGCTTTGTTGTTATAAATATAGCATGTATTTCAGACCTCCCCCCTGAGTCAGGAACGCAGTGTCTATTCCTATAGCAATAATAATTTACCTGCATCATAATTTCTTAATATTGCTTTGTTCGACTTAGTTTCTAAACCAAAATCATCGTCACCCAACTGAAAATTTGTGAGAACTTGAGAAAATAAATTCGCCGGAGCAGAAATTTGATTGTGAATTTGATCCAAACTATAGCTGACATTAGAAGTCTCCACATCACTAAGCTTCAAGGACCTCACAACCACAATATCGTATTTATATTTCGTCTTAAAAATAATTTCATTTTCTCCATTGACCACCTCAATTTTAAAGTATTCAGGCTAAAATTTTAGTTCGGCTATATGAAACACAATTTAAAACAGTTCGAATTTACCTTATTATCTTTATGTGACTGATGTTTGAAAATACCCAGCAGAGCTTTCACAGAAATATTGCAATGCAAGTTTTGACCGGTATCTTCATCTAAATTATAAGTGGAGAAGAAAGACTCGTTAAAATTTATAGTACAATAGGCGGTTTTGTTTGTGTTGAGACATCTGAAAGAAAGACAGTGTTTTTCGGGGACCAACTTTATGTGATCACCAATTTTCGATAAGGATTGTACAGCTTTGCTAACAACTGAAAAGTTTAGGGTTATTAAAGTGCAGTCCTTAATTTATTACGTGTGTGTACCTTTTATATTTGCACCCGGAATTATGCAGTCCATTCTGTAGGAAAATCATGAAATCTCAACTTTTCACAAGAAATTAGTTTAAAAGCAAACTCATAACCTTACATTTTAAATTGCTTCATTTCGCGGTGTACTCTTTTGTTTATTTAGGAAAGAAATATTATTTGATGTACAGGGTAACTCAGAAATATACTTATGAAGTACTGAAATTATTTGATAATCTTGATTAAAAATTGTATAATTTATTTTCTAATCAAAATTGTCTTCAGAAAGAAGTTCTTAATTTCTCCATGTTGGTTTTAGACCAGAAGAGCCAAGTTTGTCAGAAAAACATACGAACATTTTACCATTTCCGTTAAATACACGATGTGTAAATAGTTATGTTAGTACTACAGAGATTTTGTCAAAACTTCCGTATAAAAATTCCTTCAATCTTGTGCATAATTTTTATTTTAATATATAATTGTACAACGTTTACATAAATATCAAGTTTTATTGAAATCAAAAACCGTTTAAAAGTAGTCTAATAATGTACTAAGCAAACAATTGAAACTTAATAAAACTTGCCTACTTTTCAACAAAATGGCCATGTTCAGCCGGTACCCACCGTTGAGTCACATCGTAAAGCACTGCGTTTCGATTGGATCCATTGAACCAATTATGGAAATTGGACCAATCGGAACCCAGTGCTTTACGATATAACTTAACGCTTGGCACTAGCTGAACGTGGCCATTGAAAATTATTTTCAAACATTTAAAGCAATTTGAATATAGATAGTTTTCAAGAATACCAATATCATTGCAGTATCTTGTTCGTTTATAGAATAACAGGCAAAATAAGTATTTTTCTCTCAATACATCAAGGTTATTTTTTTCACAAAAATAAACACTCAAGTTAAATAGGAGTATATATGTTTGAGATTATAAGGTTTTTAAATTTACATAATTAGAAAGCCTAGCACGACCTTCATTAAGTATTCAGATTCAATAACTGCGTATACATAATATATCCTTAAAGTTTGCAAAATCAATAGTTCACACCATATTTTATAAAAATGTAAAAATTCTATAAAAGTAAAAATAATTGTAAAAAATTTAAATAGAATTTGAACTGCCATGCACTTTGACGATATATCGAAACAATTACAATAATAACGTACACAATTATTTAAATTGCGTTTCCACATTATGATAAATAATTTATTGCACATAATAAAAATTACGTCTTTACATTGAATAAAAACACACTGCCTATTCTGCCTTGTTACGACAAAATGACGTATCTTGAAAATGATAGTTTTGAGAAGTTTATACTCAAGATACATCGTTTTGTTATAACAGGGTATTTACTATTTAGTATTATAGTTGTGAAATTGTTTTATAAAAGTGAATGACATTATGAGAACTTATGTTGAAAAACTATTCGTTTTACCGATTCTAAAGAGTTTGCCTCGTATAAAAAATATTCTTGAATATAAATTTTAGGACTGTAAACCTTGTTGCTAAACAACCACTTAGTGGTTAAATAAAATTTGAGTTCTGCATTTGTAGATGGACGTTTGGTACATCATTAAGGCTCAAAGTGTAAGACATTTTTCTCCTCCCTCGATTACATTTTATATTATCAGTGCATTCCCAAGCAATGCTGTGTATATATCCGCAGTAGATTCTTATGACTAAATATAAAAAAAATATAATAAAAATAGTAATATTCATTAATATTACCTATTTATAGTGGCACTGAGTTTTCTTTAAGGCTTAAATCTTACAACTACTTTAAAAGTAAAAATGTGCGAATTTAAAAGATATGAACAAATTTCAAACAAAAACAAATAATAAAATTTTTGTGAAATTCAAATAATATGTGCATTATTCCAACAAGCATATAAAATTCTAAAATATTCCATGACAAATCCAACCACGTTTCGACCCAATTATTTTCAATTTGCTCAATTTTTTTTCAGATTTCCAACACTCGAAAGTTAAGAATTTTCTCAAAAATTTACCATAATCAAAAAGTACCTAAGTCATTATTTGTCAAACTAAGATTAATAGCGAAAACAAATTATGGGGTAAAACAGATTAATAATAAATTAGGATTATTAACTTGTGAAAATATATATTTAAAACTCAAAAACTAAATAAGTTAAACAAAAGATCTTAAGAATTTCATCGTTTGTTTAACTTGTTTAGTTTTTGAGTTTTAAATATATAAAACGGATTAAGTACATTTATGGTATATAATTCGGTTAAAAACATACTTAAGTAGAAGTAGCATATTTGACTAAATTAAGTTGGCTACGTTTGACTTAGGCGGAAATGTATTTTTACTCTATCGAGTCAAAACCTCAATTTTGCAAATTGAATTGAAAATTATCAGGTAAAAACTAATTGAATTGGCATAGATAGGCAACTACCGCATAGTAGCTTTATAATATAAGTAATAACAAAAAATTATATAATGTGATTACATAATAACACTTAAACATCAAGTTATCTCTAGACACACAGGTATTAGTTTTAGAATATTACAAAAACCAAGATATTCCTTATCCCAATATGAAAAATTTTTATATTGTGAATCCCCTAATACAGTATTTTTCTATTCCTTTTAAATGCTGTTTTGTCCATTACCACATGTAAACCTCCTTCTCTTACCACATATTTCCTCTTCACTGCTGAGATTATGTATTGTAAACTTACTCTTTAACTTCAGATCTAAATGTCCATAAATTATTCTAAAAATTGTAAAATATAATTTTTGTAATATTCTGAAAATAAACCACATAATATAAACCATTCGATATATATTACTCAAAAGCACCCGTAAATATTAAAACACTAGAATAAGCTTTATTTATTTTCCTTTGGTTGAGATTCATCATATGAAGGAGGTGGGGCTAAAAGAATTTGAATGTAACGAATGTATAAGTGATAGTAAATACTGTATACCTGAAGCTGTCATATCTTTTGGATTCGGTTCTGACCAACCCGTTTTTTCGGGAGGATACAAACTTGAGGTTCCGGTAGGTGGGGCTGATCCACCAGCAGATGGAGGATAGGGAGCTGAACCACCAGCAGATGGGGGGTATGGAGCTGATCCACCAGCAGATGGAGGATAGGGAGCTGAACCACCAGCAGATGGCGGGTATGGAGCTGAACCACCGGCAGGTGGAGGATAAGGAGAGGATCCACCGGTAGGTGAAGGGTAAGGAGCTGATCCACCAGCAGGTGAAGGGTATGGAGCTGATCCACCGGCAGATGGAGGATATTGAGATGATCCACCAGCAAATGGAGGGTACGGAGCTGATCCACCAGCAGGTGGAGGGTACGGAGCCGATCCTCCTGCAGAGGGTGGATACGAAGGCACGATACCTGGAGGTGGAGCAGTTGCTCCGGGTGGATAAGGAGCACTTGCACCTTCCCCTGCTCCAGAAATATATGGTGGTGGTACACCACCAGGATATTTTTCCTGGTATGGTGGTGGTACTCCACCAGGATACTTTTCAGGATAAGATGTATTGGAATTATTCGGTTGTGGATATCCTGGTGGCCCAGAATTTATTAGAGGAGCATTAGGATTATATGCACCAAATTCAGGATCAGGCAAAGGAGGGCCTGGAATTGCAGTATTCACACCTGATAATGCCACAGATCCTATCATGAGTGGACAATTTAACTCCAAGTTAGTGTGAGGACATGGAACAACAACTTTAGCCTAAAATTAAAGAAAATTAGTCACCTATTTGAAATTTAAGACTGACGCAAAACTTTACCTCCAAATTATAATACACATTTATAATACTGCAAGGTATTAAATTTGGAAATGTCTGATTTGTAGGAATAATTAAAGTTGAAGTCCACGATTTTTCACCATGTGCACCTACTCCCGATTCCACACATTTTGCAATATCATCATAATTATGCCTGGTATGCGTACGTGGATGATGAGTAATATACTCATAATGCTACAACAAAATATGTTTCAATTCCATTCTAAAACATTTCACCGCAAAGCACTAACTGCAGTAATTTTAAACTGCACTCGTTCAGCAGTAACATTGGTCAGATTTTCAACATAAGCTCCAATATTAACTTCTTGACCAGGAACGTATCCACTGATTGGCATAGAGACATTAAAAGTTAGTGCACCTGCATCGTTGCACCAACATGAACACATAGTTTTATCATCAGAAATGGCCACGGGATCCTAGAATAACTCATATAAATCAACAAACTAAAATAAGAGTAATTAAGGTACCCGTAAACCCGGTATAAAATTCAGATCAATAGGCGAGGCAACTGTTAAAGGCACTCTTGCTTCGTAATCAAATTTCCATGGACGATCCACAACAGCTTTAACATAGTAACGAATATTTCCTACACTTCCTTCAAAAGAACTAGGCAGACTAGGTGGTAGAATGTAAGAAAATGGGTAAACATGTTTACCAGCAGATAAGCTAAAATTTTCACCACCTAAAAGTTTTCGTGATGCTGAAGCATTTTATAATTTTATTTAAATAAAAAAATAACCTTGAACTAAATTATATTCAGCATCTATGTAGGCTTCTTCTGCAGAATAATGAACACTTCTGGTTTTACTTTGTTTCGCAGTGGAATCATAGTAAGATTCGCTTTCAGTCCATGCAGTTTTAGCACGTCCCCGAAACTTAACCCTGACAGCTAGAAACAAAAAATTGAAAAAACAAAAGCAAATTGAACCAAAAATTACCTCGAAGATTCTTTTCGGTATTAAAAGTACACTCGATTCGTCCTGAAATTGTTTGTCCAGGAAAGCATACAGTATTGTAATTGTCCATAAAAATTTCGATAGACATTTTTATAGCTATCAACAAAAAGTAATTAGTGTTATGTAAGGTTTGTAATTATCAAATATTTTTAAAATACTATGTTAAAGAAAGTTAAATAATCGCTGTAATGCAATGCCTACTAATAATTAATTATTTATTCAGAATAATGGAAACTACCATCACACTTACCGCTGCTTAGTATTAGTTCAGGTAAAAAAAAACAAAAATTAAGAATTTTCAAAAAGTCACTTTTGAGGTTATAACAACAGCAAGATAACAACACCCACCACGAACTGAAGTTTTTTACGTAAACGTAATCAAATAATGTTTCGCATAGTTTCGCGTTGTCTATCGTATGCAATATCCTGTGTCATCCGATAACATGTTCTTGAAATTCTAAAAATTACAGTCGAGATCAACAAAAACAAGTTTACATACATTAATTTAAAATGATCACCGATAAATAATAAACCAATATATTACATTGTTTTTTCTGTCTAAATAAAATAGAAAAACAATAATCGATCAATTAATTTTCGTTAGGGGGAAGTTCAAAAAAATTAAAAATTGTACAAAATAGAAATAAACGTTAGACACGTGTTTCCGACTTTTTGGTCGTCATCAGTTTAAAAAACACGTCAAAAAATAATATCAAAAATTTACCCCGTTGTCACTTTTCATAAAAACAATTTTTTTATTCTCACATTCCTAAAATAAAACGTGGCAACGCTGTAAATTACAAGTCACTGTCAAGTGTCAACTCGCAAAGTGTCATCTTTGACGTCTATGAGGTTATATTATCAAATTTAACCGATACATCCCCAATTTTAATTATTTTATTTTAACTTATCCACACTTTAGGACATAATGGTAATTAATTTACAGTTTAATTAACGAACCTATTATTCTCTTTAAGTTTCGATCAGTGCTAACCTGATATTTTTCTTTTAGTTAGTTTTAGTACTGGGAGATCTACACATTCCACATAGATGTAGCAGCTTACCTGCTAAATTCAAAAAGTTGCTGGTTCCTGGAAGAATACAACACATTTTGTGTACCGGAAATTTATGTACGAAAGAGTCCTATGATTATCTCAAAACATTGGCTAGTGACGTTCACGTTGTGCGGGGAGATTTTGATGATGTAAGAAATAGATAGATTTGGTTTCAAAATACATCGGCTAATGTTTAATTATTACAGAATTTAAATTATCCAGAGCAAAAGGTAGTTACAGTTGGTCAATTTAGAATTGGTTTATCTCATGGTCATCAAGTTGTTCCTTGGGGCGATCCCGAGTCACTTGCTTTAATACAACGCCAGTTAGACGTAGATATTTTAATATCGGGCCATACTCATAAATTCGAAGCTTATGAACACGAGAATAAATTTTACATAAATCCTGGTTCCGCTACCGGTGCATACAATGCATTAGATATGTGAGTATTTTATAACTTATAATTTGAAACTGTCCGAATTGCCTGGGAAAAAGAGTGAAAACTGAGAATTACAATTATTTCAGGCTAATTACTCCATCATTTGTCCTCATGGATATTCAAAATGCGACGGTGGTGACATACGTGTATCAACTTGTGGGAGATGAAGTGAAAGTTGAGAGAATCGAATATAAAAAGAATTAACAATAATTTATTGTTTTTCTTCTATTTTAATTGTTTATATTTATTAAGTTCATGTCCTATAGTGAAATGGAATGCACTATATAAACTGGATTAATTTTAAAATTAAGTAATAAAATTGAGAATAAATAAAAGAAAGCATTATGTATATTTTGAATAATTTGTAATCTTGTTACTTCTTATATTTCTATATATATTGTCCATGTATGTCTTGTTTATAATATAATACTATATTACAAATTTATGTCGTTAATTTATTCAAAAAAGAAATTTATACACAATATTGCACAGTATGATAAAAAAATTCAATTTATCATATCTTCAATAATAAAAAAATTTGTCCCTTATAACTTTATTTAATTTTATTAAAATTTTATATTTATATAAATTATATATACCAGGTGGCTGAACCTTACATCCGATCGTAGGAAAATAACATGAAATTGATTTTTGTTAAATTCCTGCTTCCCGTTATCCGTCGTTTATAATTTGGTAGGCTACTAATTTATGTAAAAAGTTCAAATTTTGGTGGCGAATATCTCTCTTATTCGAGGGAAAATTTTTTTAATTTAAGCAATTTAAAGAAGGTTATTCCTTACGTATAAGTTAATACGTAATAATAATTTAAAAACAAAGTACTAAATATTGCGTATCTTAAAAAATATCTTTCGATTGCTATATTTTTCATTTTAATCTGCTATGAAGGGAAGCAGAAACAATTTCCTATGTTTGGATGTGCGACTGGCCATACGGTTTAAACAATTTTCTATAGAACTATATTTTCTACAAAAATGTTTCAGAGAGTATATTATATTCATCTTCAAAAGATTCACAAGTCACTTCTAAACTAATTAATATAATATATTGTGGTGTTGTTTTTGATATAGATAGGGGGAGCTATAGAACAAAGTTTTAAATTTGTGATTTTGAGAAAATTTTATTTTTATTCCTTTTTTATATTTTTATTTTATTTTTTATATTTTATATTTTTTATAAATATATTTTTATATTTTTATGGTAACTTGGCGCCAACTAGCGCGGAAAACTAGAACCAGACACATACATTTATGTGTCTCTGAAAATTTTATTAATTTGAAAATATTTAATAATTTTGAATATAAATTTGAAATCAAAGCAGTGGCTAGTTTATTGACAGATGGGAAAATTTGGAAAATTTCTTCTGAATATTTCCGGAATTCCATATTTCCCTGTTTACCTCTTTCTAACATTTTACGTCTCTTCCTCTTTTGTTTTCAATTTTTCTTTCCCTACTCCTTTTTTTATTGATGATCTCATCAATGCTGTTTGGTTTCTGATATTATTACTTCTTTCAGATTGTGGGAAATGGTTTCTTTATAGATGATGTTTTCTTATAATGGGGTTGTAACTATTTTGATTGGCCTATTCATTTGTCTTCTATTTTATTTTATTTTATTAACTAGACTGTATTCACTTCCAATAATAGATCTATTTATAACCGAGACGTCGGTTATTATTCTTTTGTTAGACTATATTAAATAATCAATTTCATTTTTGTTTGTTCCATTTGGAGAGATCCAAGTCCACTATCTTTTTGATTTTTTTGTTAAACAATGTATTCATGCAAACAAGTTGTTTTGCTCTGAATAGTAAACAGTACAGATTAAACAGGAAGACATTCTTCCTTCTAATGCAAAAAATTAAAAATATACCAAATGATTTCCAAAGAATTCCAAAAAATTCCAAACAATTGTCTCCAATTGTTTTTAATAGGTTTTTTTAGTACCTTCTCTATTATTTACCTTTTATTTTATAATTATTATAATTTAAAATTATAATATACAAGAAGCTGAAGAAACTACTAGGAGCTGTGGATGCAAATCCTTCCATTTCAACCCGTCAAATTGAAGCTGAATCGGGAATTTCAAATAAATTTCACCTTGTGAAATAAAAGGTAAATAATAGAGGATGTGCTAAAAAACCTATTAAAAACAATTGGAGACAATTGTTTTAGATGCCAATAATGATTTTGTGTTTTGTTTTCACAAAGCCATAGTTTAATTTTCCTATCTTTTATTTTTATTTAACAGTTTTTATTATAACGGGATGAAACTGAAATAATAGACCCCACATATTATATATAATTAGAAAGAGCATAAAAAACTCGAATTAAATATGTCATAGCCTCATAGCCAACTATGGTTTCCATTTAAAAAAACACAACTATATATTATAACTCGAAAACAAATGAAGATATTTAAAATCCTTCTAGCCCAATTTATTCTTCTCAAAAAAATGTCTAAAAAAGGTGTAAATATTGTTTCTATAACTTTACAAACAACCGAGATATCGGCATTTAACGAAAAATCGAAAATACGAACATTTGACCATAACTCGAAAACGAAAAAAAATATCGGATTCCGGTTTTCACCATTAAGCTTTTCTCAAAAAAAGAGATCGAGAATGAGCCTACCATTTATCCATAACTCTTATAGTTACCGAATTCCGCATAAGAACATTCGAATTTGAACCACCCTGTACAACTGAGCTTGAAAAATATATTTATAGCACCTAAAAAAATGCTTAACCCGGCATTGCATTATTATTTATATTTTTTTATCGTACACAAAATTATAAGACTGACGATTAAGGGAATAAAGTGATCCTTTTTGGCCTAAGGGTATAGGTTTGTTTGCACGAGGCGTAGCCGAGTTTTCAGCTCAAACAATGAGACATAGTTTCTTTAGTAGTTTTTTCCTTTTTCCGATAGAATCATTTTTTTAATATTTTTTAAAATCTAAACAGATTTATCAACAATTATTAAAAAACTAATTGTGCAATAGGTAAACAAAAAAATAAGACCCAGCACAACTCTGTGCGATGATTTTCCTAAGGAGAATTTTGTTTTGACAAAAAGTGTTTTGGACAGGAAAAAATTAATATCTCGGAAACTTCTTGATTTTTTTGTCTAAAAATATTTGTGGTTATTTAAAACAAAGAAAGGTATACTTTCACCAAGTTTCGTCAAAATTAAATTATTTTTGCGGAAATTAAAAATTTAAAACAAAAAAAACTAAGACATACGATTGTTCGCATTTTTCTCGAAAAGTTTGAGGTTATGTTCTAACAATACTTCTACAAAAGTGGTAGATTTTTGCGTGATCTACAACTTTTGTATTGGATACTTTTTATTTTGACGTCAACTATCGCTGGAAATTGAAATAATACCATTTTCAACCCCTAAATCAACCCTAAACCACCCCCACTTAAGCTTATTTTTTTAAAGTTTATTAAAAGCCCCTTTATCATTTTTACTTATAAAAGTCTAGATAATAATTTGGTTTATGTTCCTCTAATGAGTTAATTTGAACGGTCTAATATTAGTAAATAATAATGAAAAGAAAAAAATAATAACAAAATATAAATTAAAATAATTAAAAAAATTCGAAAATTTATTCTATTAAAAATTTTGATAAGACGAAAAGAATTAAATATATCCCTCAAAATAATTTTTTTAATGTATATTTCTTGAATAATTGTTAATTGATCAACAATATAGCTAAAATAATAAGAGTATTCATATTTTCGCAATAACAAATATACACTCCGGTAGAAGGCGGATACAAGAGGGGAGGGAGGTAAATGGCTCGATGACCCTTAAAACATTATACGAACAATCCCCCCCCCCCCCAAGGAACTTTCACTGGATTCACTCTATAATATGTAATATGTATGTAGATTGGATCAATGTTTTGAGAAGTCATTGTTGTTAGGTAAACGTAAACTGACCAAAATAGTAATATAGATGACATACATATGTAGACCATGTTTACTAGAAATTTCTAAATTTCATTCAGTTCGTTAACTTAGTTTTTGTAATCTCAAAGACATTAATTTATATTATTGTATTTGTTAAACTATTTATTCAAAACGTATTTTATACGGCAAACTATTATATAGGCAAACTAGGCGACACTGCCTAGGGCGCAAACGATAAAGGAGCGTAGATCAGATCGAGGTACAAAAAATATTAATATCTACTAATAGTAAAACAGAATAAAACGATAAATTTTTGCTGCGAATATGATGTGCTTAAAAATTTGTCTCTCGCGAAAATATAATAACCGCGGCATTGTAAATTTGATTATTTTTTAAGTTAAATTTTTATTTGGAAGGTATTTGTTTTAAATAAAAATATGTAAAAAATTTAACTATTTTTATTAAATATCGTGGATTCTCACCTCCCCATCACAGTACTTCTATATAAATGGGGGGGGGGCTGATAAATTTTTGCCTAGGGCGCCAAGAAATTCTACCCTGTAAAAATCTTTTAGAGGGTAAAATTTCCCTAGCGAAATTTCACTAAGGAATTAATACTTTCTAATTCGTAATTTTGTAAAATGTAAAATTGGAAATCATTTTGAGGTCATAGTTAAGGTAAAAAAACTAGCCAAAGATAAAGAACCACATGAAGAGACACAAAAAAAGAGAGTTGGTCTTCAATTGATATGAATAATTTTATAAAAATATTATTCTTAATAGTCCACTTAATTTAAGTTTTTGCCTTGGTTTTTGATTCAGAATAATTTTTTAACGTCGGTGAAATTTTACCTCCTTGATAAATATACCTTAATGAAAATTTACCCCCCTGGGGTAAAATATTCCTAGCGAAATTTTACCCCAGGTAAAAATTCTGCAAAGAGTAAAATATCACGGTGGTAAAAATTCACGGTTACACCGGTCCTGATTTATAAATATAATATTTGCAATCTTTTTATTATGAACACTTGAAGTTCTTGGCGAAGCAACATTTCTTTTCACCGGCCCTCAGACAACCATTCTCATTACCGCTGATCCATCTTAAAATCTACGATGCTGGCCGACCATCCGGGCCTGGGTAAACCAGTGCCGTAACTAGGCAGGTGCAACGGGTGTTAGGGGACCCAAATTTAATTGTTCATACAGGACACTTTAGAGGCTACCTACGGCACTGAGCCAATCGCTCTTGGCCAAGGCACTGATTTATTTTAATGAATTCGTAAGAAAATATATAAAAAAATATGAAATACATATTATAGAACTTTTTTGGTAGATGTCTATTTTTTTTATTATGCTAGCCAATCGCGGTTTTAGGGTACAACCTAGGGTACCCGGCTCGATGAGGGCCTCAAAAATGCACGGAGAAAAGAGGAGCTCAATTTTAGTAAATTTAAAAAAATTCACATAAATAATACTTATTTGTACCAATATAAACAATAAATGCAAATAGCACACGTTAACAAATAACATACACTTTGATAATTGATAAAATAGTTAGTAATTAAATGATAATGAGTACAAGTACTAGTCAAAAAGTTAACGTGCTGAATGAAATGTAACCGAGTTTGTAGTAAACATGGTCTACGTGCGGTCTGTGCCATAATCTGCGCCTCTTACCTTGTTTACCAGTTACGTGACCCATCAGTAACAACATTGACTTCTCAAAACATCGACCCAATTTACGTATTCTTATTATTTAACCTTCGTGGGAATGTTTTTCTGTTATTGCCAAAATATAAATATTTAATTATTGGTTTTATTTTAGGAATTATATAATTTATTGTTTATTTATTTTATTATTTTGCATTTTTTTATTGATCATTTATTTAGAAATTGAATAAAAATATTTTGTGATTAGGGATAAGAGAAAAAATTAAATTCACATCAGAATAAAGCAATGTTAGGTATAAAATAATTATGATGAAAGAGTATGTATTAATTTTAATGATTTCCTACAAGATTGTACTATTTATTTAGCCCCAGAATAGAAATCTCGTGGTTTAATTAAATTAAAATAATTGAAAAAATTAATAAAATAATTTTTAAATTAAGTAAAAATTAGCGCTATAATACAATATTAGTATAGCTGAGGTGATACATTTAATATTGGAAGGTCGATCATTGTCTTATAACCGGATTAAGTATTCTTATATACATACTAACTGTACGTATATACATAATGTCAACAATATTTAAGTGATAGTTTAGTAATATTATATGGTAATGGCAATGGCAATTTTAAAATATAAACTTTCACTTCCTAAATCATGCAATTACATTATATTATTATTGAGCTTGAAAATATTAGTCGAATCAAAAAAACGAAAAATTAAAAAAATATATCTAAATTTATACTAAAATTTTTATTAACCCATGAAAAAACATTTAATTATTATTCAAAATTTTGCTGATTATTTTTGAAATTTTTAACAATCATTATTTTCGATGCATCGATTTCGATAATAGCGAACGATCTAGTTATTGATTTATTGTTCTATAATTAAAATAAATAAATAATAATTTAAAAGAGCTAAATTATAAGTTAAATTTATATTGTAAATATACAGTAGACAACTGATATGATAAATAATTTAGAGCAGTCGCAATTTATATGATAAAACTAAATTTGCATTCTGCTAACTAATTTAACACATGCTGGTATCCGCTTTCCAATTGGTACATACAAAGTACATAAGACATACACATTTATAATTTAATATTTTCAAAATAAAAGCACTATCAGTTTATATCAACAGCAATACATGAAGAAGGAGGGGGGTTGAAACATAAAACCATGTAAACAAGACCAGAATTTCAAGTTGTAAACGAAGAGCATTGGCGAAGTAGTGGTGTCGAAAAGTTGAATTAAAACTATAAGTTTTGTTTATGTGGTGAAAAATGGCGTTATCGGCTTTAAGATTTAGTGTGCGTCTATCTAACATTTTGGGAAAAAATGCTGGAGCTTTGAATTTCACGAAGACCAGTAATTTGGAAATTCAAAAAACTGTAAGTTGCAATTTATCGATTTTTCAAAATTTGTTTAGAAATGCAGTTGATAAATAAATTCATACTTGGTTGCTTTGAGTGTAGTTGACCTTACGGCTAGGTAGCTTATATCCGTCGACGATTTTTAATAAATATTCATTTGAATTACCTTGTTGACTTTTACTCATGTTATTATTATTAAATAATACAAGTTATCGCGTATACCGCAGCTCATAAAAAATAAACGGTTAAATGACCTCTTGCGAAGAGGCTAAGTACTATCTAGAATTATCAAATTAAATTAATTAGTGATTTTTATAAAATAATGAAACCAAAAAAATTGTTTTTTATATCGAGCATATTACATGTTCACAACAACCATATAACCTTCGACTTTCGATTTCAAGCTCGTCGGTCTTCACGAACTTTCTTTGTCTTTGCCAATATAGCTTCATTATATTTAGACATTGAACCAGACATGTAACGTGGCAGACAGAAGCTAGTATTTTTTTTGTATATTTGAGGTAAAGAATATTTTTTGTCTGTCTATCACGTTCAATCTCGAAGGTAATGTGAAGCAGCCTTTATGTATTCTTGTTCTAAAGTTTCAATCTGAAGTAAGATCAGCTTAGAAACGAATCATTTTCGATTGTTTTGAAATGTATATTATATAATATACTAAACATGGTAACTGTTTTTATTTCGTAAAAAGGGTACATTTTTTCTTTACCTGCATCATATACCTGTTTGGCGCCATAACTAGTTTTCTAGCTTGTTTAATTAAATTTAGAAAATAAATTTTTAAAAATATATAGCTTTCTATGTTTAAATACAAATAAATATTAAAATGATTTTATGAAAATCACGGGGTACCAGGGTACCACTTGGCAAGTGTTTATGAAATGAAATTGAATACATTAATTTATTATAAATTAATAAGTGAAAATAATCGTTATGTATATTTAAATTGCCATTAACAGTACAAATTTAACAAATACATAAACAAACCATCGTTGTTCAAATTTGTTTTAAAATCTATCTTTCAGTGGCGTAGAGCCACGGAGGGAGGGCACTAACCCCCCAAATTCGCTCATGTTTGTTAAACTTTAAAAGAAAAGCTGGTCGAGCGGTTAGCACTTCGGACTCCCGTCAATTTATAATAATGTACTTGATCTGCTTCTCGAGAAAAATTTTTAATCAGATTATAATTATATGTAGATATGTAATAATTGCAATAAATTAGCTTCCATAATTTTTCCAGTTTCTGTTATGCTTCAGTAATGTGCGGTTTCATAAACTTTTAAGGAGCAATTAAATTTAATTAACCAATAGGAAATATCTATTAGTACTAACAAGCCTAACTTCTGTAGTCATCCACATAATCTCACGGGGGAAGTAAAACTTCTTAGCTGTACACGCAAAGAAATTTTGTTTTAAGTTTAAAAATCTCTACTTTTAAATGGAAATTAAAACAAACTTTTAAAACAAAAATTATGCAAGTCAAATTAAAAGAAATGCATTTCTTTACTTTTAAAATATGTTTTGATAAAAAACGACTGTTTCCTGCGCAACTCATCCCCGCCATCGCCCTTCGCGATCGGTCACCACTCTTGTTTCCCCTAGTTAGCGTTTGGCCCCTATTGTTATTTTCCCTTTATTGCAATAAATTTCAAACAGAATATATTTTGAGTAGCAAATTTAATGACATTAAGATAATAATAATCAGACACGATAAAAATAATTATGACTCACGCACCGATTTCGTTGTTTTCAGTGTGATAATTCGAAATGTATGCTGCATCCGACATTTATTGGAGCACAAGCATCAAGTCTTTCAGTAAGAAAATACAGCAAACATGTAAAACACGTGAAACATCACAATTCGGAAAACCATAAATACAAACAGCATTCCGACTATGACTCTTTGAGCAGCAGCGATGACGAACTATTAGGACACAGAGTAAGCACTGGTTGTGTTTTGAATTTCATACAAATGAAAAATTCTAAAATTTTTAGGGAGAATCCGAATTTTGGCGAAGAAAAATTCGCACCTTCCATGGCATTCTTGACGTTAATAACGATGGCGTGATATCTTACGATGATTTTAAATTATTGGCTGATAGATTTGTAAATTTAGGACATCTTAGTGAAAAACACCAACAAGAGTTTCATCATCTTATTCAAGTAAGTACTACGTAGATTTAAAAATTCACGTACTAATTAAATTTTCATTTTTTAACAGGATTTGTGGGAAAAATTGTGGGGAGAAATCACGCCATATAATCTGGTGACTGTAGAAAGGTATCTAGAAGATATGCATCACGTCCTCAACGACCGCCCTCTTAAGAAAAAAGTTCATGGATTTTTACCATTCCTATTCAAGGTAATAATTAGCATTAATAAAACTGACATACAAACTGAAATGTTCTATTTTAGGCAATTGACCACGACAAATCAGGTACAATTTGTATAGAAGATTTCAAGCTGTTCTACAAATGTCTAGGATTGGATGAAGCTGATGCCGTTATGTCATTCCGTTTAATTGATAAAAATTGTGATGGAAAACTCACACTCAAGGAATTTGTCACAAATGGAAGACAATTCTTTTTGACGGAAAACGAAACTTGTACAAGTAAATATTTTTGGGGCCCACTGGTTGCCCCCTAACGTGCATCGTATCGGTGCTAGAGTATTTAAGAAATGCTGCTAAAATCATATTTTTGTAACTGAATCAGTTACGTTACCTTTGTATAATTTTACTTTTTTCTATAAAATAGTATTTACAATGAAATAAATGGTTTTAAGACATTGTAAAATAATTTTTAATGTGATTGATTATCTAATTAAAATAAAATTGGGTGATATATATGATTAATTCAAAATTGTAAATTTTAAGATATTTTTTATATAGGACTCTGTACCTAGATAAGCTTGTCCGATGTATTTTAAGATTGAAATTCTGAAATTTTGTATAAAATGTAAACAAATAAAAATTCATTATGATGTAATTTTGTAGCCATTTTAGAAGTATTAGAATAAAGAATCAATTTATAAACAAAATTGACACTTTCTTTTGTGCATTTCATAGTTAATAGTTCTGCAGCTGAAATACTTACTCATAAAATTAATTTAAAATTCAAAATATTGACTTGATACAAATTGTTATTAAGTTTTAGATGATACATTGTAAAACTGTTTTACTGATATGTTGAATTTGAATCACTTTCAAATTTTAACATTACATTATTTGTTTCTATTGTAATTAACGAATTTTGGAGGGGGTCTAAGCCCTTTCCACCCCCTACATGCGCCTATGTTTGTAAGCAACAGAAAATATTTGTTAGAGCAAAATTATGTTTATAAATTCTGCTCGGGGACAGTAACAATTCATATTAGCAAATTCTACGCTAATACCACATACTATTGAGTAGTCTCGCCTCCACAAGTTTCAATTAATATACCCATTATTTTTCTTCTTAAATTATTGAATCTTGTACATAAGAAAATAATTGCCAGAACAAAATTACATTTCAAATTGGCTAATCCCACATTTATATCGCACCCTACTAATTTTTCTCCAACATCTTATGTAAACAAAAATTATGGAACATGAGCTCCACCAACACCTGCAGAATTTGAAATGGATTCTGTCCACACATTTTTTGGAAATGATTTTCAGCTTCAGAATATAAAAACAAAGTGGCATTACTGAATAAGGGAAGACACTTGCACCCATTTACACCAATAACGGTGATGCTTATTACTGGGGGCTCCACCTTGAGGCAATGTATAACTGAATGTTCCTTCAAGGAACATATTGGATCTAAACCGAGATTTCCAAAGAATTTAATTTGAAATTCCACCACTAATTTCAAAAGAATTGTAAGTCAAGGGATTTCCAAAAATTCCAGTGATTTTTAAGAATTGCAATGATTTCCAAGGAAAGCAATCACCTGTTTTTTTAAGTGCTATGTGCAATTGTTTTTGAGGAAATAGCGTTTAAAAGCGTAAATGCAATACTTCTACTAGTTCAGGGATCAGCAACCTGCAGCTCTTTGACAAAAATTTGTGGCTCTTTCTGAGATGATTGACAGATTTATATTTTTCTACTTTACAAATTCTCTGTATTATTTACAACTTTGTATTAAAAAAAAATTTAGAGTGAAATAACCCTTTTTTTTTTTGGTTTTTCCACATAAACCGAAATTGTACTATTGATATTTGGCTCTGTTGAATAATAAAGTTGCTAACCCCTGTACTAGTTTATGCAATAGAAATCCAAAGGTATTCTAGCTGAGATGGTAACGCGTCCACCGTTGGATTGAAAGGTCCAGGTTTGCTCCCTAGAATTTTTTTTTCTTTTTCAGTATGCCATGTTGTGTGGGTAACAGAAACGGTTACTCATAGCATTTTACCGCAGGATCGATCGCATATTTAAAAATGTAATGTTTTAAATTATTATTTAATTAATATTAATATATAAAATTTTCTTCTCGTTAGCTATGAACACAATTTTGATCACTGATCACTGATCTTAAAACCATGATGCTATGATATGTGTGAAGAAGAATCCAGAAACCATGAATCAAGTCTTTGCTCGATAATAAATTAGAATTATTAATTAACAAACAAGTAGAAAATTGTTAAATTTAATTTAAAAATGTTTTAAAAAACAATTACAAAAAAAACAATAAAATTGTTAATCATTCAATTTAGGGCAAGTTGTTTTTTATATTGAGTGACTTCCTTAATCGTCTCGGTTATTTGATTAGTCCTAAAATACAAAATATTTTAAATTCTTACATTGTTCTAAAATACTTATTTAAAAAACTAAAAACTTACATATCTTGCAGATTTGTTTTAATTGCCTGTGACTGAATAGATCCAACTCCCATTTCTTTTTTAGATTGTTCATTCTTCCAAGTTTCCATCTAAAATTGAACAGTTTCACATTTAAAAACCCTTCAGACACAAATTCTTTGAAGATCTCACCTGAACTTCTTGATACTTCATTTGATTCCTCAATTTAGTTATATTATTGGAGTACCTGGCAAGTTTTTCTTGAGTTTCCTTCAATTTGCTCAAAAACTGCTTTTCAGGTTCTGAAAGTTCGGACTTCTTTTGAGATACCAAAATTAGTAAACGTTCGCACCTTTTTCTTAAACTTTCCTGCTTTTCTTTGATGTCTTCATATTTTTCAGCCAAACTTTCGGCCTTTTCTTGTAAAACCTGTTTTTCATTTGTAAACTTATTCAATTCTTTCGATTGAAATTTCTTCAACATGTGCAATACACGAACGCGCTTTCCGATTTCTTCTATTGCTTTTTTATGCTTTTCAAAATATTCGTCCCTAAATACTTGTGCCGCTCTCTGCAGTAATTCGTAACTTTCTTGTGGAGTGCGTTCACCACAACCTGCCAATTTAAGAATGGGTTGAGAATTTACTTGAGTCAGTATTCTTTGTATGTGGAAATCAAACGGTTCACTCAGCATCTGAAATATACTTGTAAAATATAAAAGTATTAAATAAATTAATTTTTGTGATTTACCTTCTTCAAAGGTGTATTAAAATTTTCAATATCTTCAGTTTGCAGTTCTTCATCTGATGATAATGCAAACGAAACGGCGAGCGAACTTACTACTTGGCCCTGTGCAAGCACAGTAATAATACTGGTAGGATTGTAATAAACTCCAAAACCAATGACTGGGTTGATGCTAGCAGACGAAGCAGTTTTTGTGCAAAGAAGGTAATCTGCCGTGCATGGTTGATTGACAATCAATTCCAAAGATTTATCATCTAAAAATATATTTCCACGTTATATCATACAAAATTCAGAAATGGAAAAATTCATACCTGATTCTGATTCGTTAAGAATTTGTTGTAAACCATTCAAAGCTGGTAGATTAATAGAATGGACTCCTGCTTCATGGGTAGCAAAATAACGTCCTAAACGAGATTCGTCAGCATGCAAAAATACAGGACAAGAGTAGTCACTTAATTTTTCCGTCACAGCGTATCCCAACTCTAATTCTAGCGTTTCAAAAACGTACAAGGCACGATCTGGTGGTTCAGCAAAACGTGTCTCTTCCTGTAAGTCCTATAATCGCGATATTATTAAAAATTAAATTAAAAAAAAAAAAAAAAAACAAAACGAAATTACCTCTAAATTTGGATCGTCGGGTTCAACTGGCAAGACAACAGAATGAAATATTTTTCCCGTGATCGTCCCTATACATATTATGGGAGGATTTGAAGATTGACACAGGATTGAACACGATGAATTTATAACAAGATTGTCATAATAAGGCCAAATTGGTAAGGGACCTTTTACATTAACTACTTTTCTGCAAAATTCACTCAGTAAGTTTTTGCAATGGTTAAAAATTATTTTATACTTACATATCGCGGATATCAATTGAGATGAGATACACAGCTCCATCTCCGGTTAAAATAAAAATTGGCCACTGCAATTCGTTCACTTTATCTTTTGATTGTTTAGCAAGTTTTTTTTGAAAGGGTTCGTTTGGTAGAATGCTAACATTGTGGTTGAAAGAATTCGACGGCGAGTATGTATCTAAATCAAAAATATTTCAAAAAATTTAATTTTAGTAATTGTGAAACTCACCAAGTGCGAATGGATTTGCATTTTGCTTTGGAGAAGGCAGCTCTGGTGGTCCAAAATCAAAATCAACTCCGGTTTCTCCTAAGATACCGAGAAAAAATGATTTTGTGCCGGGCATTACGCCCATCGGTGTACGACCTACGCTGTATACGCTTACGGCAACGGCAGAATTATTCACAATATTGTATAATCTATAAAAATTCGCCATGATTTTTTTTTTTAAATATTTTAATTAATGAAAATTTTCAGACCTGAGATTGTTGTCTGAAGTGAGCACCAAAATATGCGTATTATTTTCACTTGCGGGGTGAAATCGAACCTGACGCACTTCGATGTTTTGATTGTAAGTAAGTAGTTTTTCATCTAAACTGTAGCTTCTGTAAAATATAAAAACAAGATAAATTGCAGTTCTTCAAGAGAGAAAAGGTAAATTAATTGCAGTTGTGACTGAAATTCTAAAGTTTGGTTGTGGCGGGCGGGTTTCTTGAATGAATAGTTTCTTTTTTATTGATTAAAAATGAGTTAGGTTTCCGTTGAAAATCAAAATTTGCACTTAAGATAAAATATTGTCTCAAAGAAATATCTTGAAATCGCTATTTTAGTTGCTTATATTTTCAAATTTTCTATTATATTGGTATTAATCTTTTAGAAATGTGTGAATTCTTGAATTTAATGTTAATTGACATATTATTGCAGTGGAAACTAAGGTTTCAAAATATTACAGTTTACGTTTCAATTATACGTATGTACTAAAATTTGTTTAATTATTATAAATTATTTTGGTTACGGTACGCGACAACTCGGCGACCGCTCAACTTGAGGACTGCTAACTCGGGTAACTCGGTTACAAAAATAAAATATATCCAGCACAAATTGGAACACAAGTCATTAGAAGGACCGTGTTCAGGTTTCCCAGCGCCTGGAGGTCAATAGTATAAAGCGCCCCCCCCCAACAATTTTAAATTTTGGTAAATTATAAATTAAAAAATATATTAATCACAATTAAAAATTTAATTTTAATTTCACCTAAACTGATATTTATTATGTTGATCAAGTATTTTTGTATTTAAAATTGCACTCTACACTTACCGATTATACATAGAACTACCTTCAGAAGGCTGCTATCAGGATTTCCACTCATTTTTCAAAATAAATTCCCCGACTTTTCCAGGTTTTCCATGACCAAAATTAAAGATTTTATTTGATTTTTTGAACTTGGATAAAATTTAGAAATTATAATAATTTACAGAAATAAAAAAAGTAATTTGTATAATTAATTTTTTGTTTTTCAAAGTTGCAAAAACATTTCCCTGACACAAAGTCTTAATTTCCCTGACTTTCACTTAAAAGTTCAAAATTCCATGACAAAATTAGCATAATTTAAAATTCCCTGACAAGTATTCCAGACGAGTGGGAATCCTGTACATGCATTTGCGATATGCGATTTTTCTAATTTTTGATGTTTGAATGGTCAAATTGGTCAACTTAGTTCAAATTTGACCAATCAAAACAAAAATCGCATTCCGCAAATCGGTAGTGCATCTTTTAAGTGCAGTTTACATTATATGAGATCTATTAGGATTTATCATAGGAGAAGCATAAAGTATGGTTTACATGATATTTTTTATATATAATTTTAAGAAAGAACACTCAGTATAAACTGTGTTTTATGGTTTCTCCTATGATAAATCATAAGAGAAATCCTATAACGTAAACTGCACTTGAGTAATGTGCAGTTAAGGTTCATTGTTTTTAGAAATATGATTTTGTCAGCAATACAGAAAAAAAAATGAATTTTAGTTCAATATTTTAAAATGGAATATTTTGATTTAGTGTTCGTTTAAAAATTTTACGTCTCTGTATGAAAAGTGTCCTGGGAATCGAACCCCACTGAGCTCTATATGTCAATATGACCCTGGTTATCAGTGCAGTAAAACTGTCTAAAACAAACCAGAGTATTTTTCAGATTTTTTTTTAAATTACGTAAGGGTTTAGGGGGAGGGGTTATCAAAAATCTTACAGAGCCTTACGTGAGGAGGGAGTCGACGTATTCCTTACGTTAGTTTCTTAAAATATTTTTTTTAAATGTAGGTAGGTAGTAATTTAAAAATGAAATATAATTTTTTTTTCTTTTTACAGTAGTAGACTACAAGCCCATGGAAAATTTTAGGGGGTTAAATGACCCACCATGAATCATGTTTAGAACGATGCGGATATATGAAAGAATAACTTTTAGCACTATGCCGTCAGTTTTGAGCGGTACAGGTGAGGACACGAGAAAATTGAATTTTCCACCTAAAGATGGGAAATTACGACCAACTATTTTTGTACGGCTTTCTTCAAGATGAGAAATCATAAAAAAATAATGACGAAGAACCTAGTGCCGTACAAAAATGATGGTACCGGGAGCGAGGAAAATTTTTTAATTTTCCGAAAATTTTCTAATCAGTCTAGGTGATTTATTACTGTACGGCATTTGTGTAATTCGCTTTGTATTCTTATACAGATCTATTATTCAGAAACGCCGTACATGTTAGTTGGTACAGGGGAGAAACTGCGGCCCGCAACCCTTACCCTAGACCAGTATGGTGCAACATGATTGTAAAATGTACGGCACCTATTTAAAAAAATTCTTTAACACATAAAATAATTTTTAATAATTGTGCCGTCTAAAAATTATAGTTAATATAAATATAAATAAACATTTATCTGAATTTTGGGGTCAAATCTAATTTTAGTGGCTAAAAGATCATATATTCTTGTATGGCAACTTATTTTTTAATATGATGTTACTAAATATTATCGTTGTACCTTATAGTCGTTTATAATTAATGGTACCAAATGAAAATATGAATAAAAAGAAAAATATGAAATTTTCGATATTTTAAAGGTTTTTAAAATGCTCCTTAAAATATAAGAGGAGTAATATTTTCAAATATTATTGCCATTTTAAATTTATCAAAGATGAAAAAATAAAGAAAAATATATGCCGTACATTTTGACTTAGATGATTTTGTACAGCTGATAAAAATTTCGAAGACGTTTATGGTGTCTCTCAATGTCATTAATTACTGTACGGCACTAACAAAATTCCGTCGATAATATTCAATAATAATTCAAAATTACAATACCGTTCATAAATATGAAATTAAACGTTATTATAATATACCCGAAAACTAAAAACCATTATTTGCAGCGTATAAGCTTTTCCAAGAATTTTTGATTAAATAAATTTAATTTGAAATATTATTAGAAATTTTTATCCTTAAAACTAGATAGAAATGTATGATAAATTATAATAAATTATATTAAATAAAAGGATATTATAAAAGATTAAAATAAATTGTATGAAAGTTTGATGAAAGCTGAATACATATTATAGTATCCAAAAATATATAAATTTTCGAACTTGAAAAACGTTTATTACTACAAATGAAACAACTCTTTTTTAATTATTTTAAATTTACGTTTTTAATTAAAGTAAAACAAAATATTATAGAATTAATTATTTAAAAATAAAATTTTATTCGGAGTCTTCATCAGAATTCTCATCCTCTGTTTCATAATCCGTTGATTCTACATCAGAATTGGGTTTTTCCTCGCATTTTAAGATTTTCAGTAGGGGAAATCGCATATTTTCGATTGGCACCACTGCTTACAATAAAACTTCAATCACAGCGCCTGCGTCAACGGCAGGCGTACAAAAAAGTTTCGCCATAAAGTCGCTCTTTTCAGACCGAAAGTAATTTTCCCCCAGGCGACCATGTGTTCCACAAAAAATGTACGGCATGACGAAATATATCATCGGTTCATGAAATAGTATTAAGATGATTAAATTTTAAGTTGCTTCAAATCACCATCCCTATACTAATTAGGAAGGAGGGGTTGCGGCCGCAGTTTCTTACCCTGTACCAGCTAACATGTACGGCGTTTCTGAATAATAGATCTGTATAAGCATACAAAGCGAATTGCACAAATGCCGTACAGTAATAAATCACCTAGACTGATTAGAAAATTTTCGGAAAATTAAAAAATTTTCCTCGCTTCCGGTACCATCATTTTTGTACGGCACTAGGTTCTTCGTCATTATTTTTTTTATGATTTCTCATCTTGAAGAAAGCCGTACAAAAATAGTTGGTCGTAATTTCCCATCTTTAGGTGGAAAATTCAATTTTCTCGTGTCCTCACCTGTACCGCTCAAAACTGACGGCATAGTGCTTAAAGTTATTCTTTCATATATCCGCATCGTTCTAAACATGATTCATGGTGGGTCATTTGACCCCCTAAAATTTTCCATGGGCTTGTAGTCTATAGAAGCTTGATATCTAATTTTATAAATTTATATTGAAATACTATACACAAATGTGGCGTGCACATCCTCAAATAGAAGAAATGTTACGACAATCTGTATAAATTGACAACATCGTATTATAAAATACTCTGTCCCAGTTTTTCAGTTGTAGGTTAAACCAAAAAATTTGGATTAACTAATGAAATACGTTGAAAATCTGTTTTTACGCAATTAAGGGACGCTGCCTCATCAAAACAATTGGATTATTAATCAATACTCATATTGTAATTGGCGAACGGTGCTAACGGTAAATAATTTAAACTTTTTTAAATTTTAAAATTATGGTAAACATTATATTTATCACGGAGGGTTTCAGGGATACAATCTGAGTCATCCTTGGGGGGGGGGGGTTAAATTGCCCCCTTGTCCACCCCTAAATATGCCGCTGCTGGTCATTAGAGATGTTCCAGCTGCGGTGCATGTAAATTTAAAGAACAAGAAAAGAACCGTAAATGTATCAGCAACTGCCGACTCTCCGGAAGGTATAATTATACTAAAAGATTACTCGGTATTTGTGAAGCCATGTTGCCGTTAGGCGAACCATCGCCGAGTTGACCGGTTTCGTAGAAAACCTTTCTAAAACCAAAATGGTTCATGTGGCGACTCCAAGAACTGTGTAAAGGCTAGTCGTCCTTTCCTAGCCTGAAGACGGGGAAAAAGTTCTAATGTGAATTATGAAATAATTACTTGAAAAAAAAAAGTCAAAGTCTAGAGAAGTCCCTTTGCGATGTTACGTTATTGGAGATAATAGAAAAACATTGGATTAAGTCATACTGCAGTTCACATAGGCTTGCCACACCTAAAAATAGAAATTCCTGACATTACAGCACAATTTGGACTTCATTCAGTTCTTTCATTAAATGACCTTTTTTAAACCTTGTACCTCGTCAATCCATTCATGCGCAATCAAAGCAACGTTGAATACAAATACAACTTTTGATGCCGAAATGGCATTTATCTCCACGAAATTAGATAAAGCTATGTAAGCAATACATTTGGATTGCTATAATTATACCAATAGAGCAAGATTTTCCGATTGCCTACGATGCTCTATTCTATACTCTAGGTACGTCTCTGCTGTCCGAAGTTCAACTCATTATAAACTACACCATCAATTACTAGTACATAAGCTCTCCCGGTGGAATTTGGAAAACTTGGAAGTTTGACATTGGCATTACTGAAAATTATTACGAATATTTTGGACGGAAACTATTTTTAAATTGTAGGTTAGTTAAATTAGGATTTTTAAAACCCAAAATACTTCTAAAATTTCAACAGACGCATAATTAATTGCAATTAACAACAATTACGAAGACGTGTATAAGAAGTAAAAGATAAAAGACTGTTTAAAATTATATTTAATATTCAATTTAATAGGAAGCTCTTAGAATAACTTTGAAGAGACATTTAAGTAAATTTAATCCCAAATCTTTATTTAGGAAAAAGCAGGAAGAGCGTTAGAGTAGCGGTGGTCGTAAACAGTTGCATTTATATCACGTCATATTAATTATGCTACCTAACCTTTTAATAAATGTCCGGACCATAATGAAAAGAAATTCTAATTAGGGAAATAAGAGCTGTGGCGTAAAGTCTTGGATTTATGATTTTTATTCGCGGCATTCGCAGGAAATGGTAATGCGACATGTTTTTACATCAACCGTAATGGATAAGTTTGGTTAAATGTGGCAAACTTCTCTGCATTATGCCGATAAATTAGAAGAACTTTACACCCTCAAAAGTTATATTCAAGGATAAATGTAAAATTGTTGTAATTTTGATGATGGGATGTTTTATTTGCGCGCGTGCTGCAAGCTTATAAAAGCACATGTACCTACCCTTTTTAGACAATCTTACCTATTTAATTACTAACTGAGCCCTAAATTACTTGGCAAAAGTGTACAGCTCGCTTGCTTGCCTATTAGTAGAAAAATGCTATAGGGACGACAATCACACGCACTACAGTTTTTAAAATATATAATTTTACTTTTATTAAGTGCTTTATGCGTACCTCAGGCACGTAGCACAAGAATAACCGAAATTTTAAAATTCATTGCACATGTATGATATGATATATGACAGAAAAGGGTAGCAAAATATAGGGTAATTAAGAATCGAGGGTTGGGAAGCCGCAGTTTATTCAAAAAGTCATATAATGTTGCTACAATGTAATTTTTACATTTAATTCGGTTCACCAATATCTTCCATCTTCGTCGCTTTGGCCGATGGCAAATAGGAACAAGCGAAACAAAATTCGCGCGTAGTGGACCACATCAGATCATATATTAGATGTGTACTAGTCATTTTTATCATTTAGTCTGTTTCTCGAGTCCCTGGGTACATGCTTTTATTTTTTGGATAGGACATTAATATCTTTTATTTTTAACAGATGTTGCCTTTTTTGATTTCGCTAATGTCAGGTTTATGTAGGCATAGTACGTGTGATGCATTACAACGCAAATACAAAAAAATATTTAATAAAACAATGACATTCTACTAAATTATGTCAAAAATTTAAGGGTCCCTCGCAGTACCTTCTATACAAAATAAAATATCCAAGGATATATATGACGATATTAAAAAAACAATTTATAGAATATTTGATCAGAACTCGATTCCCATTTTCGTCCAACTTTTATTCACAATCTAAAATATTCAGGGTGTCATTTGTCACGTTTAGATGAGGAGTCGTAAAACTGAACTGCATCAAACACGAAAATCGTCCAGGAGCATGCAATTTTTGTAGTATCTGTTGTTGATACGGAACAAGCTCATGGGAACCGTTTGTTCAAAATAAACGAACACTTCTAGTATAAAATGACGGCAAGTTTAAAATTTGCAATACTTTAACTTAAAAAGTAATCGCTAGTTTTAGACGTAAGAAAAGGAAGACAAAACCGAGTTACAAATTAAAAACAAAGTCAAAGCACGTAACGCAATAATGGGTACCTTTTTTGTGGGTGGTCAACATGATTGACCAATGTGCGTGAGCTGATCAGTGTCATTACTATTACATGAAGTGGTAAATAATAAATTTTTAAGTACTTTGTTTACCTTAAGCAATACAAAGAATCATATGTAATTTATTTTTATACACAAATGCTACAATTAATAATTTTGATTGCTTTACATTTCTGGTTAACTGTATTTTCTAGAATATTCATATATGAAATATTAATTCCCATTTTATCGCGGTGTCCATTGCGAAAAATTAAACGATGTTATGAATACAAAATGTCCGTTCGACCTCATATTTTAGCTTGTATCCCTCAGGAGACTTGCATATGAGCTCGCATTTCTTCATGATCCTAAAAGGGATGTGCATGTTTACGTTTATGTCAACCTCGCGCGATTAGTGGTGCACCGCCAATTTTAATTTTGATACAAAAATGAAAAACGTTAGATAAGCGTTATAAATTTATTAATTTTTTAAAACGAATATATATTATACCCCCAACGAATACGTAATTACAACAGTTAAAAATATTTTTCCTAAAATGTAGACGAGCAATCTTATGTTCGTCCCGTGTGGCCCACATACACCCAATTATTGTAATTGACGCAACGGGGTGCACAATTTTAACTGACTTAATTTAATCGTCTAATCGATAAAAATGTTTGTGTTAGCCAGAAAGTAAAAAAAAAAAATAATTCGAAAAATATCAAACTTATTAGTCTGTATTGTCATTTGCAGAAAAATATTCAAACGACTAAAATAAAAATCGTTTATCAAGCGTGTACTGTAATGACCAGAAAATATCCGAGAACAGTAAAATTCATTCAAACGATTCCACATTTTTGACTAATGTCTTTTACGGTAGATTTGAGTCCAGTTTTAAATCCAACAGGAATTATCGCAGTCGTTTGGATTAATCGTTTGTCGACTTTACAAAAATTATCTCGACTTCCGTTGGCTTTCTTTGGCCATTAAAATTATGCTTTATACTAACAAAGCTTTTGGGTTTTAAAAATTATACCGAGGAAAATGTGAAAAATTAAGATTTTACCTTCTGCAAAAGGATTATGAGTATTAAATTAGAACAGGTACGAAAAAACTTTTAATATTATATGGAGTATTAACACTTAACGACATAAAATCAGTATTCAAGTAGTAGCAAGCAAATCCCCGCGGGGTCGGTTAAAATTTTTGCCTTGTAAATCCTTGTTAAGTCCTTTACACTTCTTTTAATGTAGGGTACGAGACATTTAAACAATATCATAATCCTAATAATTGCAGTTATAAGCGTTGTTCTCGTAATCCTACAAACTTCTCCAATTTCATACAAACAGAGATACCATCTATTTATTAACTTCAACCATTATCTATAGGTACTCAGATAGTATCAATTAATTAATTCATCAAAGTACCAATTTAAATCCCCTTGACTTCTCATTACAGAGCCCTATATCGTCCTTAGCATAGAAAAATATTTTTGAAGTAAGAGGTCAGAACATAGGACAGTCAACTAGTGAACTTAACAAATTAAGTATTTCTCGGGAAGTTGCTCGTCACCTTTCTTGTAAGAAAGTAAATTATTGTAAGTAATCTAAAGAAGTAACTATAATGTTGATATTATTGTCGGTTATTAAGGTTCTCCTAAACCCTATAAAGCTGTAACAAGGTTTAAAGTTGACTCTAAAATTAATGCGAATAAAGTTCCATTTTATACAGTGTGTCCAGAAATATTAGCTAGTTTGTCAATGTTATGTTCAAACTGAACCAAATGGTAAAACTTCAAATCCAGGCAAAGTAGAACTTTTATTTGGAAAATAATGGCAAACCACTGAGGTGTAATCATAGACTTAATTAGTAAACCTGTTGAAATCCACTTTCCTGATTCGAAGCTCATGATAAGCAGTAGGTTCCTTATATTATACGTGTGAGAACACTTCGCACGTACACAACAAACATATGAAAGAAGATTTGCCGATTTCGTGAGAACCTGGTGTAGCTTTTGGAAGAATAACGGTGAACTGAATGGAAAAAAAATATTTCCTGCTCTTTGATCTGTATTATAATGCTCTCAATTAGTATTTTTTGTTTTTCAACTGTAATTAAGCTATTTTTATTATGTGATTAGTTTCATAAGTAAGTAAAAAGCTAGGTCACGGTCGTCAAGGAAACGATGATACGAACAAAAAAGATAACGTATTATTTATTTAACTTTTCGTTAACTAGTTGTTGTTAACTAGACTATAGTTTTTGCGTAACTGGTCGGAAAATGGGTTTTCCACCTTACTTGATTTGATATTTTTTATCTGGTAATATCATATTACGTAACAAGCTTGGGAAATGACACATTTTTCATAAATTTTATCAAAACCGGAAATTTTACCGGTTTACTTCTGTAAGGATGTACTTTCTAGCCTAATAAAAAATGATCAGAAAGTGTAACTTTCTGGGCGGACGCAGAAAAATATTTATAAAAGTACTGATAAATAAATATGGGTTCCATTTCAATGTTATAGAAGTAAAGAAAAGCAATAGTTATAATTTATAAATGCTACCTAATTTTTTTTTATTGCTAATAAAAATTAATCAGTTTGAATTCTAATAATTAGTGAGGTACGGCGTGGTAAAGTGGAGAAGATTACTAAAAAATTTATGATCGCTCCATTTTGCATACCAAAACTACCTACTGGACTATGTATAGCAGTGGCGTATTTAAAAAATGCCAGGGACACAATCCGAGTCATTCTTGGGGAGGGGGGAGACAATTACCCCTTGCCCACCCCTAAATACGCCGCTGCTGTATAGAAGTAATTTCAATTTATAAAATTATCTAAATAAAAGTTTCTAAAAATACGATGCGCTGATATTTTTCTAAATAAAATTATCCTTATAAAATAGTTAAAACATCATGTTTGTAAATCTTACCGTTTCCTTGAAAACCTAAACCTTAATTTCTTCGTCCGCACAAAAATAAAACAGAAAACCATGTTTTGAAGGTTTTGGGCTGCTGTCATTTCAAGGAATCCGTTTTAAACGTCTTATTGTTTTTCTCGCGACAGTAACCTTGATTTCCATCTTCTTGAGAAGTTATTTAAATAAAGGTCACTTGTACTATGTACTATCCTTTATTTTAAAATTTTACTAGATAATATTAGTATAGTTAATGCGATAACGCTCTGTATTAAACAGTCAAAAAGAATTTTTGTAAAAAAAACTCTGAAAAGATCAGAAGAGAACAAATTTGACTGTATTAGAATTCCTATCTTGAGTAAACCGTTTATGTTTATTCTACCTAAATTTTTTAAATCGAGTGCGTTAATTGCGGAAGTCGGTCGTAAGAGAAAGATGCCCGAAAGAATTTGTGGGTAAAATTAAACACTTGCTACCCTAAAATACACATGTACGCAAGTAAAGTTATGGGTATTAAATTTGCATCCCAGGACAAACACGGACGCGATTTTTCACAAAGGGTGAGTTGACTCGAACGGGGAGGTAACTTCTTTTTTAGATAGATCCATTTTGCAGTTACACTACAAAAAATAATTTTTGGAAAAATTAGCTACGGAAATCATTTGAAATATTCGATCGATTATTTCACATTGGTATTGCAGAAATCTTGATAGATTTTCGCGAAAAGAAATTATTGCTTTAAAACGACGGTTTCGATCAAAAAGTGTAAGAAATAAAAAACTTGAAACGTCGTTTTAAAAATTAATACTGTTAATTGAAATTCTAAGTTAATCAAAGTTTTAAAGTGGAAAGTTGTAAAAACGCGCAATTTTTTTGTGACAGTGTAGATTTTGCGGTAGTGGTGGATATTCTGATAATGTCTCGCCAGTAGGAATTATTAAAAGTCCAGCAACCCTTTACTCTTTCCCTATAATTCTTTTGTTTCTCGATTCCCGTTCCCTCGTGGTTGGGCCGCTATAAATTTGGAAACGGTATCGTTTTACATATCCTATGATCATCACAAACAAAGCATCCAGATTACGTAACCACTTTTCTTGCTTGCATTGAATTTTATATAATTTAATGCTTCTAATTAACAGGGGAATTTAAATTTTTTGGATCGAAATGAAGTGAGGACTATGTAGTTGGAGAAAAATTTAAAATTTTTAAAAGAGATATCGCGTAAGAGCTTAAACGGCAAGCAATATGAATATTCAACTGGAAATATATGTAATTAAGAATACATAGGTTATAATACAGAATTATACGAGTCGGCAAGTTGGGCTGTAAGATTTCAAAATTAACATAAAAAAGCAATAAAATTATTGTTGGATTAAGTTTTGGCAGAGTGCGGGAATCCACGTATCTTGCGGGTTTACTGGAATAATTCGAGAATAAAACTCCATTTAATTCTTGTATAACTTTACGGAATTGTTTTCTTACCCGCCGACAACCCCCCGTGTAACGAACCTGTGTCTTATCGCAAAGCGAACACGTAGGCAAAAAACAATTCAAATCTATATAAAAGGCAATATTAAGATAGAAATATATTTACTTCTTTCGGCCATTTTGTTAATCCATTACTTTATAATCTAAACGGTTATTTAATTATGAAAAGCAGTGTTTACTCGTTAATTTTCTTGCAAAGCGGTTTTTGGAAAAGCGGCGAAAGTAAATTGTACAAAAATTAATAGGTAGATATGTAGATACTAATAATAGGGTACCGTGGGGTATTTAATTTAATAGGATATACATATATATTTAATTTGAAATGCCATTATTATGATGACGATAAATTAAAGTAACGACTGGAGAAAGCAAACAACGAAAAATTAAAACCGTTATCGATGTTAAATTCAAATATAATAACTCAAAGCAAGATATCGCTTAACCCCAATGGGGCATTAAAAATGTGAAAGACGGAAAATACACATTCAGCACGTTGGTCAGTCCTGATAAAAAATCGACTGTTTAGCATCGGGTGGTATTTTATTAAACACACACAAACTTCGAAAGCAAATATTGAATTTTCACCGATTATATCTATTGGTAGGCATTTATTATCGCATTTAAATTTTATAAAGCAATAATTCAACCAGTCCCATAATAAACAAGAAAATAAATGATTAAGAAGTTCGATTACGGCACTGCAGTAGATATTACTTATTTTGAAGGTTAATAATAAACAATGTAAAATATGCCCCTACTTCAACAGAACCACAGCTACCTATTAGCTTATAATCAAACCTTCCCAGTTTATTATTTATTCATTAATTAATTTTCTCACACCCCAGCTATAGGTTATCCCTCGCTGCTCCTATACTATTTTACCATCGAGTCTGTCTATCTATCGTTTACCTTTCTTGCGGGGGCGTAAATTAAAATTAAAAAATACCCATAAATTTTCTTCTTTTAAAATAATGTCGAAAGTTAAAAAATAATTTAGCCTTATAGCGTAATGCACGAAAAGGGTAAGTGACACGTGTAACAACTAGTAACTGAATTATGAAGTTTCTTTACCACTGAGGGTAGTAAAGTGAGGTCCTAAAACACCTGAGGAATTCATTTGATGTTGCAGAATGTTGTAAAAACTCAGGTCTAATGAAAAATTCGGGGCAATCACATGGCGTGTCGAAGTATTAAAATTTCCCAACTTTTATTGGTCTATTTTTATGAGCAAAACTTCAGATTGACTTCATTAAATGTTTGTTTAACGCCTTTTGTTAGATTGAGTTGAATTTTTGATAACTCTTGTAATGCGATATTTTCTACACTATAAAACACGAAATCGTAGAGAAATATAATGTAATAAAAAATTTGTTATAAAGTCTGCACATCCATTTTTAAAAACTAATATCGTCAAATTGACTTCAGAATTACGCACAATTTTTAATATTACCTACGCTGTCGTAATTTTTTTAGTTGTGAATTACCTTCAAAATGAAACAAACTAATGAGTCTACCGCGTTCTACTAACTTTTCTTTAAATTCCTCTCGGTTTCTTTGACAACAATAACGTAAATACCTTTCGGCAAACATGCAACAGTTTTAGGACCATAATCAAGTAATTAAACAAAAATATATTGCAATTCGTTTTAATTTAGGTAGATACTACATGATTTCATATAAAAAATAATAACTTCCTTACATTCAAGGCAATGCTATATTAAATTTAAAACTGGGATGGATATAGAAAATCCATAAAATAATATCGTGATGTACCTGAAGCAATTACAAACTGTACGTTGCATTTACTATTTATTTATTGTGTAAATGGTAAGTCGACCCATAATAGTTGACAAAACTCCTTTACAATAAAAACAGAACAAAAAAAAAAGAAAATACGTACTTTTACGATTATTGATTTAATGCAGCTTATTTTCGGAGATAATTGCATCCACAGATTCAATGCTAAACCGCATACTTAACTTTTGTATTTTTCCCTTAGTAAACAGAAATTGGTTCATATCTCTAAGTTTACTTTATCCCTATGATGAGTAAATCATGAGAAAAATTTGGTGTATATTATTTCAAAGTCGCCGCTGTAACAAGTTAAGGTAGAAAGATTTTCAATTGTGTAAATTTTACACATTCGCGATTGCTGAAGTTTTAATACCATTTTTATGTGCAGCGATAATCCGCGTCGATATTAAAACATTTAAAATTTGTTTTATTAATTCGCTAAAATTTAATTACTGAAAAAATTTATTGGAAATTCCAAAGGTAACTTTAGGATTTCCAATATAGTAGCGCCATCTGTTGATGATCTATTAAATTACAAAAATATTGCTATAACTAGAAAAAATATTTAGTAACAATATATTACGATAGAATAAACCTAAAACAATCTGGAACAACAAAAAAATTTAATTTTCCCACGACTTTACTTTTGGATATATAAAAATGATTTTCTGGAACAATATGGAACAAATCTAGAAAAACGAAAAAAATATTTTTACAATTTATTTTTAGAAATAACGTGGAACTCAGACGACCGTAGTTCTTACGCCCAGTTTTTCAATTAAACCAAAAAATTTGAGTTAACCAATAATATTGCGTAACAAAATGATTCTCAACATATTTAATTGGTTAACCCAAATTTTTTGGTTTAACCTGCAACTGAAAAACTGAGCCTTAGGCTTCCATGTAGCTATTCTTCTGAATCAATTATTATTGCTTTATAGCACAGTTCTTCAACTGTCTATAACATTGCTAAACAGTTGAAACTAGGCAATTTTCATTTGCTCGAACGCTATATTTTATGTGCATGTCAACACTGAAAAAAATGGTTCATCATTTTGATGGCAATTTCTGATCTTTGCGCCTACGAATAAAATTAATGATATTGATGAACAAATTCATAAATACAATGATTTTTGTAATAAAAATTATTAAATTATTATCTTCTTTTTTGAGAAAACTGAGTTTTAAGTTCATTAAACGGTTTCTGATAAGTAGTGAAGACTTTATGACACTTACCCTAATTTACTCGTGCTAAGCCATAAAGAGAAATCATGTTCGGTTTTTGTTAATTTCATCCTATTATCTAATTGTATTTACAATTAAAAGCTCACAATATAAATGATGATAATTATTGGTTTAGAATTTAACTTTATTTAATTTGAATTTATTATAATTGAAATGAAAAAATTCTTAGAAAAAGGTAAACTCAGTTCTCGCTTTCGTTTGGCTTGGCGGGACCACGTATTGGATGGAGCCAAAATGTGCATCGTAATTTTGTCTCGTTTATAACTTCAAGTTCCATTGTTAAACTTTCAAACAACGTCGTAGTTCGATCAACAACATCTTTAAAACATGATTTCGCGATTGTATACTTCAAGGGTTTGGATTGCTGAGTAGTTCGAGATGTTTTTAAATCGATGTCGTAAAATGTCCATGCAGTTGCCCAACGAGTAGTGTTTCCCTGACAGAATTGGGTCTTTGTAAAACTGGCGACGTCAATTTGGCACAACAATTTTTCCAACGGATTCAAACTCTTCTTATGGCCGACCATGCACGTGTAAATTCTTACTTTCTTATCAAGTTCCTTACTCTCGCTAATCAATTTGCTTAATACAAATTGAACTTCACACCTATCAACTACCACTTCATTTCCCGCTTCGTTTTGAATTATGAAGTGGATTTAATTCTTGACTTGACGCAAAGAAAGGTGGATTACACATATAGAAATTGTGAATTTCGTGGATTACAGCATCGTTTAATAACGTGTCGCCTTGGACATGCTTTAAATTTATCAAATGTAACAAATTATTTCTTTTTAGATTTTCTTATGCAAAATCCAAACTCTCCTTATCGATATCCGTCGCAATCATAGACCAATTTTTACTTTTAGCCGCAGGCAGCGGATAAATACAGGATGCACCGGTACCAATATCGATTCCTTTAACATACTCCTTTCGTTGAGCAGTGCTTAACAAGTCTTCAATCCATAAAATGTAATTTAACCTTAATGGAACGGTAGGTATCAATTTGGTAAGTGGTATTTCGACGTCCAAATTAAAATCCCTCTTAAGTAAAGTGCACGTAAGTGACCTTATCGCATTAATATCTTTAAAATCGATGGTGACTTTGCCCGATAAGTCTTGCTTTACGTGCTGCCGAAAATCCGGAAAGTCTATTGCCAGCTGTTGAAAGTTTGGCGGGCTTTTGTAAATGTTACGTGGATGCATGAATTTATTTACGGACATTTTTTTTTTGGGGGACAATTATAGGAATAATCCGAAACATTTTCTCTTTATATAAAGTTGAATTGACGAATGGTTTACCAATCTCGAAATTAACGGATCACGGAACCGGTGTTTTGCAAGCAAAATTCATGAAGTTATGGTAATTCAGCCATTGTTTTATGAATTGAATTATTAAAATTGGTGTACTATACAAATCGCACAAGCAAATTGAACCAAATAGAAAATTAAGCTATATAAGAACATAAATATCGGTGCGATAAAATCACATAGCGCAAGCTACATACTCGAAAAGCTGCATGTGGCTTATAAATTTCTGAAGGTGGTGAAATAACGAAGTCATTGCTTAGTTTAGCTGCGTTACGATAGTATTTAGGGGACAATATTAATGCAGAATACAAAACAAGGTGCCTAATCTTATATACACGGTAACTTCCAAACTGCAATTAGAAGCAAACGGTTAGTTATAATAAATTACAAAATATTTCTATACCAGGCAACTTTAAATAATGCCACTTTAGAAGCCAAGATGCGAAGGTATAATGTATTCTCAACAAACTTTAGTAATATAGCGCAAGATTAACAGCGACATCAAATTTGTAACATCGTTAGATGTGATACGGACTCGCGTATATAAAAAATAATAATAACAAATTTTCATTAGTGTCGCTCACCAAAACAGACATACACGCAAAAAATTAAAGTATACAATGCTGCAATCAAAACTGAAATCTGAGAAAACTTCTTTCAATTAATTATCGTGCATAATTACGCAAAACTATCTAAAATAGTGCTAAAATTGCCATCAGTTCATTTAAATAACGGCATGTGACACATAAATAAAACCAAATTGCTAAGAAGTTTAAATTATAAGGACATATATCTTCGCTAGATTATAATATACCACCGTTTGTATGACACAGCTAATGGAACTTTGAAAATTCCGAGACAGGTGTTACTATACTTTTAAAGCAATTAACTTTGCCCTTTGGTATCTAATGGGCCTTAATTTAAGGAAGAATCCTGTAATAAAATTTATTTATAAACGATAATGAAGTGCACCCTCGTTAGTATACCAAACAATATTTGCTCGGAATTAAGTATAATTTATATCGAAGAAAATATAATTTTATAATCGCTAACATTCCAGAGGAATGGATTACCATCCGTTTTACAAGTTTTGCAGGCAAATAATCAAAGTTCCACAAGCATTATTTCAAGCTCAATCGAATAAATACAATAGATCCTACCTGCAATAAACCATTTCCTTATTGTTCGCGAAAGCTCCATGCGGTGGACATCTCTCCGGCAGTTCCAAAACCAATATTCCACTGGAACCGGACACTACTAGCAGTGTATTTCTCGAATTGACCCTCAACAAATCTACTGGAAATCGGGTGGTCGTTGTGGGTAGCAAAATCTAAACACAAAATATACAAAGTATTAATGCCAATTCCATTATAAAAATAATTATTTAAAAACGAAAATAGGGAATATATTAATAATTAATAACCCAATATTTTAAATTTTAGATGAGAAAAAAACGAAGAAATTGCTCGTCTTAATCCAGGTTATTGCCTAATTTAAATCGAGCTCGGCAACGAGCGTATAAATTATTGAAATTATTATATTAAAAAATCCATCTAAGAAGTCAAAGAAGCCATTATGCGAGCCCGTTTTGCCGCTAACTAATAGCTATTTTTCGCAGCCTCCGGCGTTTTCCGGTTACCAACTCGTCTCATAAAAATACCCTTACAATTAAGGGGTCCCGTGGAAATCGATTGGTTTTCCGAATAAAAAATATAAATATTTGCCTATAAGCGAACTACAATCGTTTCGATTAACCGACAATAATTGCTGCGACGTGCGGACAAATTATTTTGAAATTAAGAGGCAGTTTTTCCGTTCGGTGCGTCTTCTCGTTTTACCAATGAATTATGAAGATTATCAAAATGTGAGCACAGATTATTTTTATTGCCGTCATTCGAGAAAATTTTCCTTTATAACGCTTATCGATAATTGATAATAAAAACGGCGATTTATACCGCAAATCGTAAAAATTTGCAAATTCAAATGGTTTTCGGTTAAATTTGTAATAAAAAAATAAATTCTAAAAAACCCAGACTCGTTGAAACTTTTCTGCTCGGTCGAGTTTGTGCAACTGATTGACTATTTAAACAGAACAATTAAATTAAACTTATTAAAAGAATCGTAAAACACAAAGTATGCAGTGATAATAATATTTTCAGTACTGACAATTTTCCGGAACGCTGGCTTCGAGGTATTGAATTTCTTTTTCAATCAAGTTCTGAAGCTGGCGGTACAAGTTGGCGTGCTTCGCTTGTTTTTATTGAAAAATTATTCAATTATAAAGTTTTAAAACAGATTGGAAATCATACGGTTCGTTGAGAAAAGAATTTTGAGGTTAGGATTAGGGGATTTATTATAGCACTGGTTATCTAGTTTAGTATTCATTGCTTTTTGATTTTTCTTTCGTTACCTTTAAGTATTTTAAGCATCTTTTTATTCAAATATACATTAGAATATTTAATTCGATATACGACACGAACTAACGCCTAATTCGTGTAGTTGAGAATTTTTTCGCTTAATATTCAACAAAAGTTTACACAATATTTCGCGGTGTATTGTCGAATTTTTAAAAAGTGTCGCCTCAGTTTTCAACTATTCGAGCAATCAGGCAAACAATAAAAAACTCTAAAAACGTGACAAGTCAAAAGCAGCAGCTACAGTGTTGTACATTACTTACAAATTGGATGAAATCTACTACAAATTTTCATATGATTAGCTCAATTTATTTGTAAATTTTTGGGAAAATAGTAAACAGGTGTTGGGAAATATCCGAGAAAAGCAAAAAATTTCATACCCCATCTATGCCGGGACGAGGACGGAAGGAACAACAAAAAGAAACGACGCTATACCTAGTTATCAGACGAAAATTATTATACAAAAGCGAGCAAAAATAACCTAGAAATATTTAAAGGAATTTATTTTTAATATACCTTTCGTAATGAATCGTTAAGCTCATCGCAATTTTTATGAGCTCAAAACTTCTTATAACAAATTTAAAATTGCTTGAGGATACAATTTATTCTTATACGAAAAAAACTTTACATCATTTCATGTCAATATTATTTTCACAAAACTTTTCTTATTATATTTTAATTTTGCGTGTTTCGGTTAATCAATCGAGGAATTCAAAAATGTGCAAGATACCTGCCACGGTAACTCAATTATGAATTCTTTCTAATCGGACACGAATGGAGAAAAACTCAATTTAATCCAATAATTTCTTTCATGAAGTTCGCTTCGGGGACCGATACAAACAAATTGGTGCATGGTGTCGTCGCAAAACACTCGGTATAAGTTTTATTTTAATCATCGATTACCAATGTGGGGGGTAGGTACTTCCAGGCTAACGAAGGAGCAGCACAATTTCCGAGAGTGCATAAATTTAAATGGCGCAAGTATAAAAAATTTTATTAAACCCAAATGTGTAGCACATCTCATTTTATGATCATAACAAGAACAAACTGAGAAGCAAATTAGGGAACAAAAATTAGTAAACACAAATACAAAGTACTCGCTAAAAATGATTGTAGCCAGATACATCTACCGGGAGACATTACCATTAGCTATGTAAATCAGCACACGTGTAAAAGACAAGTACACGTCGGCTTTTCATTGCTTCTATATTTATAATCAAAATATAGGGAAAGAAAAGGATGCTTTTGGTATTTGTACAACAAGGTGCAAAGATATTTAGCTGCCGAACTCGAGTGCCCCGAGGGACTTGGAAATAATTACGAAGCTCAACTTAAAACTCGAGAAAAATTGTACCCCATTTTTATTATCATTCACCTTTCGAGAATAGAATTGACTTTTAAATTCTTTTCCATTGTACAGTTCGAAATAAAAAAACACTTTTGTTATAATATTAGTAACTAATTAAACTATATTCGACTGTACCGGCTAATTAAAAGTAGAAAAGAAGAGAACAAGTCGATTAGTTAGATAATTATTATGAAAAGCATGAAGCTACTAGAAGACTGCTTTCAACCTTATTATGTCTGCAAATAATTAATATATTAAAATTGCAGTAGTTTCGCTATGAAATTTAAAGAAAAACTCTAGCCAGAACGAAGTAGGTGCGAAATAAGCGCGAAAGAACATTTATATGATGAAATTGTAATATTTATTATGCAAGTGTCAATTTTTGTTGTGTTTTCCACTCTCTTAATAATATCTACAAATATCTTTAAATATCTCATCCCCTAATAGTAGCCCCTTTATTTTTAATTCTCGCTGAAAGCCGCGTATACAGACATTGCATTTCAAGCCTTATTAATCTCCACGGAATATTTTCAAGAATAAAAAATTAAAACCGAAAGCATAATGTTCTGTGTTTGGATGAAAGTGGGGGGCAAAGGGCGTTTGAATATATTAATTGAACAACTCGGCATTTTTCTCTTAGAAGCGACAACAGTTTTTATTGTTAATCCGGAAAAATTGCCGCCGTTAAGTGCTTCCTTCTTTATTCTCCATTCTTCAAATCGATGGTGAAAAAAAGGACAGCCAATATTTCAAGTTCCAGGGATTTTAAGAACCAGCAATACAAGTTGATATGAATTAGTCAACGACTTTTAAAGTCTCAAAATGTAGACTGCCACTTTTTATTTGCATGCCCAAATTATTTGCATAATATTGTCCTTAATTTTCTTACACCTTTTTAGTCCCGCTTAAGCTTTCCCAATGACACTTTACTATTGAATAACCAATTTAATAAAAAGAAAATACGTATCCAACCAAGAATAGGTACATCATTACATTTTAAATGTCATAAAAAAATTACAAGAAAAATATACAGTTTCGTAAATACACAAAAAATACAGTATAAACTAAATGAAATAATAATTCGTTTACGAAGATCCTACAAAGTAGTATAGAGAAAAATGTAAGCTTCACTTTGCAGGAAGTATCAAAATGAAGCTATTGGAATTAGAAATTCTCTCGGAGATAAAAAATTTAAATTTCCCTTATTAAGCATTCAATTAGCTTGTTCCTCTGAAATGTCAATTTGTATTTTTCCTCTTCTTAAACATAAGAACAAATACTGAATTTATAAAATATTAAAAGTTGTTCGGTTAATTTTCTGTCCGACAAATTCCATCTTTAATAATTCATCTTCATGCCCTGCCAGCTTGCAATTAATTTGTTAAATATTGCAATTTTAATATAGCGCAATAGTAATTGGCAAATTTTTATAAGTTTCACATATACAAATTTTTAACGAATCCTGTGCTAGGATACAAATAATACACTGCTTTCCGGTTGTTTACCACTGCATTGTCATTTGTTAATTTTACAGCACACTATATAATTCGAGGCTTGCAATTACTACGAAAATCGACATGCAAATTACGCCTTTCTGTACATCCTCGTACGGGCTCACACCGTATAAATGCGTTATTAATGAACACCAAGAATTTCATTAAAGATTGTTTGTATATCAAAATGTCTACTAAATTATGTTGCCGGTTTTAGCATAGTTGTATTGCGTATTGTTTATATGTAGCGCTCATAGGTAGTCCGCATACATACTCGGCTTCGTTTAGCAGAATATGTGTATTCGACCCTTATTTAATTTCATTATCAAAATTCCCTACAATTGAGAAATACGAAAATTAAACGTTACAAAATTAATACAATATGGTTAATTAAATTTACTAAAACAACAGTGAACTTGTGCTAATAACCAATCACTGCCTGATCAATTTACCAAAACTACATTAACGATGAGAATAATTTTAAATAGTACAGAAGAATAGAAAAATAATACGACTAGCAGAGAAATCTTGTGAACAGGAAGTGACTGCAAATTAAAGGTTGGTTTAATCACGACGCCGACGCGACGTACAGTTGTTTTGCACCCCTCTGTATACTTGATTTTGAAATTGTTGCACTCTTGACGATCTCAGAAGATCACTTTCAAGTGAAAAGTTAAGATAAGGTCGGATTTAGTTTAATTTTTGTTATGCATAAAGAAGGCATATTTTTAAACCATCGAAATTTTCCTAACTGAAGAAAAAATTTCTTATGTTTAAAATAAATAAAAAAAGTTTCAACGAAAAACATCAATGTCTTGTTGTGAGTTCATAACCTTATCTTTTGAAGATGCCGGTGGTTCTTCCGATTCTTCAATTAATATTTGCAAACCAAATTTCCATTTACAAGATTTCCAAGCATTTCTTTTCGGTCCAATTTCGGATGCTTAAAAGTTGTGCACAAAAAAGTAGAGGAGAAAAAAAGCTCATCGATAATATTCCAGGAAGTTCAGTAGCAGTTCTTTAAGATTTCCTAAAATTTCTTTGGATTTCCCTTCGTTCACAAGTTTAGAAATATAAAAAAAGTTCTTCCAATTATTTAAAATAGATCTAGATTATTTCGTCGGATGCACCTTCACTTGTACATACACCAGATTTCTCCAGCGATTCCTCCTGCGAGCAGAGATGTTGTTTTCTCAGAGAGTTATCTAGGAACACTTAGTGCGGTTCTGGTATCACAGGTGTCTGTTTTTCTTTTTGCCAATGACTTACTTTCTTTTGATGTACTACATAGACGACATCACATATAACAAATAACTCCCTCAAAACCCTTTCTAAATCTGATAATAGCGTAGAAATTTCTTAGTATAACATTCTCTAGCGCACATCTGTAACAACTGTAACAATTTTTCTTGTATTTAAAAGTGTTTCGTCCCTTTGATCTTTCGCGCGCCTATGTTGTGGTAAGCGAGATGAGCGTGCGCATAGTACATATCCGGGGTTCACAAAGTCCAGCGCAAAGAAGAGGGCGCCAGTAATTCTTGGTGAGATCACAAGCAAGTGTAGTTGCGCTTAGAGGAAAAACAAGTGATTATAATCGAGTTGGTAAAATCGATATACACGTTGTTTGCGGATAGGAATTTACCTTCGACGATCGAAATCAAGCTAAATTCGCCCTATGGAATTTCGTTTATCTACGAAATCATTTACACCTTTGATCCAGATTTGTCCTGGAAGAAAAGTATTGTGTTACCACTACTTGTGCAATTGTGTTTGTACTACTGTTCATCTTCGTTCTGCGGAATTTTCCCGCAGCAGGTAGCAATGAACCGAGTCATCGCAGAAGCAGCAAGTCTAACAATTGTAATAGCAGCTCCAGTAATGATTTTCTTTGTCACCATTATTTTGTAAGACCATCAGGCGTACGTGAGTCAATTATTGATTGTTATTGGGTGTTGCTGGGTTTAATTCCTGCATTCAGAAAGAACCACAAAGGATTCGGTGATACTTGTGACGAGATCGTCACTTGTTTTGGGTGCCGCATCATTGTGGAAGGTGGAGATCGGATGTTGTTCTGATTAAGTTTAGCGTTATATGCTTGATCCGAATCTGATCTTGTCTTGATAATTATTTGGGTCAGCGTGAATCTAATGTAACGTAATAACCTCAAAACATGCATTTTGAGTATATTATCGACACACTGGGTTTATAATTTTGGCTTGGAGACTTTATCATATCTTGGATCACTTCCGAATTCATTCTCTCTTGGTAACTTCCCTATCCGTTGCTAGACAGGATCGTTCAACTTTGTAATTCTGTTTTTAATAGTTCATGGTGGAAATTACCAATCCTTCGAAGCACGGAGACGGTCATTTGAAAGTTTTAGACTCTGTTCGGATTCGAATCGGGTACCTTAGAGTCAGCAGTTGTTCGGCTAACTTACCAAGCCGTCTCTCCAAATGACCGAATTACACTTATATTTACTTGCATCAAAATCAACGGGCTAGTTTACACCCACAGCTTATCCATTTATATTTTCAAGTTAGCCAAGACCGGCTATTTTCTTTCCTCGATCTGAGATTGATGAGTATCGAAATCTATTATTTCTAATCACAAGCTCTAAATCGTTTTAAGTAGATATACTTTCAAGTGGCGCTCGCTATAAACAATTGTAAGAGAAACCGTCTTAGGCCAAAGTATACATAAGGTGTAAATTTCAACTATAGCTCATGAATATCATCAATTTTAACATCCAAATATAATTTTTATAACATCCTATTGCTAACGGTAAAAAACGTGTGGCGCTCATATATTTCTATTTACAAGAGTTTTTGCGGAGCATTCACTCGAGTACCTAAAACACCCTACGCCCAATTTATCAGCTGTAATAAGTTTTTATTATGGATAGGTGAAGTCAAGGTTGTTTTAGGGGTTGCGCACCGACGGCTGTTGATGATTTTCGCCAAGTTCAAGGTATTCAGGGTGAAAAGACCAATATTTTGTCTTTTGAATATTTTTTCTTCATCAATAATAATGTAAATATTATATTGTGATGTTTGTCAAAACGTAGAGACCATTACAACATTGCGCAAAATAATATTTGTGCGTAAGATTCATCAACAATTCCGATTGTAACTACTGCTTGGAAAGAGAATATAACAAAACACGAGTTTCTAAACATAACAAAGCTAAATATCACTAACATTCTCTGTTTAGATTATCAACTGACTACAAGTAAGGGCTTGTGAGCTGTCGAAGTGAAAGTAGCTCGACTTGATCTCAAGGAAAAAATATGTCAAAACGAGCAAAATTTTGACATGAAGTAAACTTGCACCGTGTGGGATTCATAAACAATTCTGATTGTAACTTTTGTTGCTTTGAAAGGGAAAGTGGAATAGGAATTCCTAAATATAGCCAAGGTGAGCTAAGCTGCTTTACATAAACTACATTCGCATCGCAAGTGAAACGTAGTGCATCCAATTTACAATTAGTACCTATTTTCTTATTGGATTATTTAGCCTAAGTAACTGCCATCTCTGCTCTTTTGTTCATAATGTATTTTAGAGCAGTCCCCGGGAAAACTAGAAAACTGTCAACTACCGACCCGCGACGGGAGGTAAATTCCAGTATGGGAAACATCCTATAGATATATGTAGTAATAGAATTTCGAAAAATTTAGCTCTAAAGTCAATATGTTTTATTTTATTTTTAATATTTAATCTAATTTATTAGGTCTTATTTCGATATACCCATTGCACATAAAACAGACTAATTGGCTAGAAACACGCCTAATTCCCAACGAGATATTAATTTACCTCTAGACTAATAAATTATAAAATTTTTGCCAACCACCACAAGGTAACATCAAAACATAATATAGTATTTAATAAGGCTGTGTAAATTAACACTACGGTCCTACATTACAAATTCCATATACACGATAACATACTACCTATACCCAATAACAGTTAACGAACATTACGGTGGAGTGTTCCTTCTCTATTCGCGCATTTCAATTTAACAAACATAAGCAAGAGCGAGGCAAAGCGTCGAGACGCTATTAAATAGGGTAGATGTAAGCATTGGTTAAATATATGTGGATGGCGAAAGTGTCCTCGATAATTTATTACAGGAGTGTTAACAAAAAGGTGCTGTAAAGCGTTATGTTGCAATAAGAAAAGCTAAAAAGGAAAAGCTTCTTGATATTTATAAAAAAATATTGTTTTTTAACTTTTAAGACGGCAATATCTGTATCTCGCTGACGAGGTGTCCGGGTCCGAAACAAAAGTGATGTTTTTATTTACGGAGCAAAATTGCGCTTTATCGATTTAATATTAATGAAGCTTAGGGGCTGTAAATCTTGAGCAGTAGGTAGCACTCGTCTATTACTTTAGCACTTCTACTGCACCACTTGGAAAACTGATGGGCAATAAATAAGAAGCTACTGGCATTACAAAATTGTACCTACATAAGATATTAAAATGTAAAAGTCGTATCATTACGTGAATGAACCAATAATAAAGATTCTCTTGTTCATTTTAGTTGTTAAGGAGCAAAGAGAATTTAATCAAATGAAATTTACAACCTGAACAATGTTTGATAATAGACAGAAACGGTAGTTGAGTGTTTTGGCAGCCAGTAGTCATTTAAATCCTTAATTTCGTAAATCAGTTGTCTCTTTCTGCTCACCTTTCGTTCGAATGTTTATCTCGTTTAGGATGTTTTCGTGCTAAAGAACTTTGCAACTCTAATAGGTGATTTCATTTCACTATATCAACTTCAGTTCATTTGACTGCAGCCAAGAAGTTATGCGAAAGTTTCAAGTGATGTACCGATTCTAATCTTATTAGTAATTCAAAGTGGACTAAAAAATTCCTAAATTATAAATCTTTTTCGTATGCAAATAAAGCACAAAAAATGTTCCCATTATGCATTACACGATGTACATTAATATACGACATTTTTACATGCCCGCAATTTGATAATTAACTAAGGTGTGAGAAAGGTTGTCAGTTACGATTTTATCTAAAAAACATCATCAATATCCTCAAGTAAATCATTAAAATTTATGTTGGTAACATTTTTGAAAGCAAAACAGCGTTTGGACTATTATACGAATCGAAAATTAAATTAAAGCACCTCAAACAAAATACTTTTAAAAAAGCTACGCCTAATTTTAATTTACATGAACATAAAAGCTTAAAACATCGGTAAAATATTTTCTTACATTTTCATTTGCGAATTTTTTTATTTTCGTCCTTCTCTTGCAACGAGAACATTCTCAAAGAAAAAGTCAACAAGAGATATTTTGTCATCAGACCCCTTTTACGCATAAATGTCTCCACAAAATATAATTAGAGAAGCAACCCTTGTTTAATTTAGATCGCCTTCAACCCCATGTGCTCAGAAGATAAAAAAAACTTAACCGACTTACACCAATAACTGCTAATTAAATTAACTTTTTAATGGTGCTCTTTTTCATGAGCTGCCTTGCAAATGGCTCCAAATTATTCCAATGCTCGCTTGTTATCTGTATATTATCTTCAGAAAGGGTTTTGTAGTTTTAATTCCTTCTGTTTGTCTTGTTCAGTTTGCTTTTTAAAACATGTCGATGTTTTTAAGATAATCTAAAATGCACATGTCGTAATAAATTGTTTGCTTTGTAAAGGAATAAATTGGTATATAAGTTAACTTTGACACTCATAGTCATCGGGTATTATTATTTAACAACACGGACCAAACGTAATATTATAAAATCCTTATAGAAGATGGCGTGTCCGGCAACAATACAGGACCTACTCACATATATAACCTCGCCAATATGCTTCGAGCACAAAAGATGACAAATTTTATCATTAGGGAAGTGTCGCTTGAGTGCCATATCACGTTTTGTGAGTTGGCAACACTTTGTCATACAGGAATGCGAATGCGATGTAATTTTGGCAATTTTTATTTTCGGGATTGTGTAGGTACGATGATTACTGTGATTATTCTTGCTAATTTCTCTAAAACCACCTCGAAAATTTACAATCGCGTTTGTTCTTAAATTATTGCGCATCAAAATTAATTGAACTTTACTTCTTCTATTTCCAAATAACAACGAGAAAAAATGTATACGGCTTCGTAATTAAATAAAACAGCCATTACAAAAAATATTAATTAGAGTGATAGCTTATAGGTTCAATTAATTAAAAATGAAAAACAATTTTTATTACGTACTTTTTTAATATGCATTCCTATTAATTTGAAGATAATATCAAACTCGTAGTTTACACAGAAAGTTACATTCTAATGACATCAAACACCGAGGGATGATTATCATATCCCTTATGGATAACCACACCTTCAATTATTTCAATGCTAATAGTGACAAATGTTACATCAATTTTCAAAAATAATATACGACCAAGATAAGACCCGTTTATATTAAAATGGCCATCGGAATTTTTTTTTCTCAATTTATTCCAGCCTAAAAGCGCGTTACAGCATATATCTATCTCCTGTACCGAGTATTACCCCATCAAGAACAGAATAATCAAAAGTGCCTTACAATGATTTGCATAGAAATCGCATCTGAGATAACGACAACCCTTCCGACACTCGTTATCAGAGACGTTGATTGGCTTGTTTTAATCGCTTCTGCATTCGCATTCCTTTACGCCGTTGCGTATTTCTATATCATGGAGGCCAACTTTTTATTGCATAGACAGAGTTCATTTAATCGGTTACGTGGTGAAACCCTTTTTGGTATTAGTTTTATAGGAATGATTGCGAATACAGAATAAGATAATGGGTATCGTGTCTCGTTAATGTAAATGTGTTTGCGAATTTCTGATATCCAATGCGATTTTAAGGTGAGCTCCTTAAGATTCTCGTTTAAATGGGTAATCGTCTTTCCGTATCCCGATCGTAAAGATTGTTTCAATGTATATCATTCTGCTCTTATCACTCTTTTAATTTGGTGTTTGATATCAGCAATTCTGCTTATTGGATTGGATACAAGCCAGAGGTACAAAATCTATTATTATAAACACTCGGCTCGGTACCTCTTCCATTATCAGATTTTCATAAATTTAAATTAACAAGGCATTTATAATATTGGATTCACGATCACGGTTTAGTATTTTCAAAATATGTAATATTCAAAATCTTAAATTGAAATTCACGAACGTCGATGTGTAAGTCTGCTGGGAAATTAACCAATGTCTCCTCCACTTTGTAATTTTTGAATTTAGGTTTTTCATCAACGAAGTGTGCACTGGGTGTAAAGCATAATATCGGCAGCTTAATACCTGTGACTATGTTATGTTAAGAATTAGACAATGTGTGTAACGTGACAAATATCGTAATATGTAAAATTCTTTTCCATAAATGAATCAATGGCTGAAGCTGGACTTTTATTGTACAGTACTCTGTATGCTCAATTTTTACTTGAATAGAACTGTAATGTAGAATTGAAATTTCGCATTAATAATTATTTCAGTTACTGCTCCTCCTTCAGACGAATTTGACTAGGTCAAAAGGATTTTAACTTGTCATTATTTATTGCCATTTGTCAAAATTTTACTAAATTATTTCGCCATCCTTTGAAAACCACCCTAATTTATCTACGGAATGATTTTATTATTTTTTTCACTTTAATGTTTCAGAATTTTAGGCATATAATTCTTAATCGCACCTACTGTGTGCTTTGGCGAGAATACGTTTTGTGACGTCAGATGTTTCTGGCGATATAATAAACCAACTTCTTTCTTATTATTTTGTTTTATTCATTTCAGTAACACCAGCATTTCTGTAAGCATAAGATATCTTCAAAAGAATTTTTGACAGAAAGCAGAATTATACCAAGAGTTATTATAAAATAGCACCTCGTCTCTGTAGTTATGTAGTTCTTAATGTAAAAGCCATTAAGAAGCACCTATTATAGATTATTAGTAGATAGAAACAAATGATTAATTTTCATAAAGTCATTACATTGTTGCTGTCATTTATTTAAAACACACCCTAATCGCGTGTTCACAATCAATGGAAACTAATATTGTCCTTTCAATTATTTTACCTTACCCTATTATTATTCAAATTTAAGATTTCGGTCAATATTTAATTCTCATTTTGATAATGGATAAATAGAAAATGCTTAAAAGGCATAATGATGCAGCAAAATTTAAAAAAGCAAAACCTGATAATAATATTCGTAATTTTTTAAAAAGGAAACAAAACTAAAAATTCGTCTGATCCATGTTAAATGTAATAAAAGGGGAGAACATTTCAGAATGAAATTAATGTAACAATAGATAAGAAGTGTGGTTTTGAATCAATGATCTATTGCAGAATTTCTCGAATGTTTTTTTGCAAATTGCCGTTTAGTTCTGACAAACGATTAATAACCGGAGTAAATGGCACATAAAAACCTGATTTATGAAAGGAAGCAATCTGCGCTTAGGAAAATTTTGCCAATATTGAACATTAAAATTAACTTAACCGAGAAAATATTGAAATTATTTAAAACACGGGTTGGGTATAATGTCCAAATTATAGTCGCTTTAATATTCTTGTTTTGCTTAATCTTTTAAAAATCTCCATTTATGTGTGTATATAGGATTTTAAATTTAAATTTTTAGAATTGTTTTCAAAGCGATATAAAAGTGTAACTAGCACCACCGAATCCTTGCAATGATTGATGAAATAACAAAGTTTGACTTTTGATTTATCCGTGGATTTTTACCTACCAAGACGGATTGCTTTAATAAAGTATGGAGTAAAATTAATGACAGACGAGAAAGACGAACTCGTTTTTCTTGATCTTAGTACAGTTTGTCTTCGTTTTATATATCGTGATGTCGGTTAATTTTATAACCGTATTAATGCGTTTTAGAAAAAAACAAACAAAACTAACTCTATTATTAACGCTTTCTCGATAAATTAGTTGTCCACGACGAACAAATTTAAGGAACATTTCGACTTGTCGAATTTTTAAACAATTCTGAATTATTCAAATCAGTTTTGAGTTTCAAACTAAATGATTCAAAATTTCTACGTGTTATAATATTGTACATACGTACTATATAGACTAGAAAGCACGTAGGAGCTGTAGAATACTCTCTGGTCATTTTCCAGCAACACTCGTAATGACCGTGTTTCCTAGGGGACCCTATGATGGAGATGGCTTGGGATAGACGTCGTGCCTGCCACCAACACTATTTTTCTACCTCCGACTTTTCGTTCGCGTCATTTACTTTCTTTATTTCTATTTGTGTAGTTTTCCATCTCCACATATTGACTTACTAATTTTTTCCACAAAACAAAATAAATGGAACTTTTGATAAGATACGCATTGAAGCTGACAATCAAATCAGATATTTATACTACCGCATACCACCCCTTTGCGATACTGCTATTGACGTAAAATTTGTCAAATTTTATCAACTTCAACCTCACGACATCAGAAATCCATGTAAAAAGTCGTTCGTGCATGTTTAATAATAAAAAAATTACGATCATTCTTGAAATAACAGTTAAAACATTCAACCCTAATTTTTCGGTTAACAATTTTTTAGAAAATGTAAGATTTGCTGCTACCTTTCTTCATAAAAATTTCTTTTAGTGCATAATTCAAATTTTAGTTTTACAACTTGGAAGTATAAACAATCATAAAGAACTCAAATATCAAACACGCAAAGCCATCATCATAACCGAGGGTAAGGGTTTCAAGTTCAAGCTCGGTCAAGTAGTGTAAATGACCAGTGTCCACGCTCAACAGGTGCCCTATAGTTCAGCCGCCCCCGATCATCACCTCCACCCTATCTATCAGCAGCCCATTACGCTCGATCGAATTGCTTATACCCTAAATCCGCGTTGGTTCGTTTTAAAGCTTTAAAGGATTTTTAAAATAATCGAGTTTTTATTTTGAGAGGGTTTTCCCTTCCAAACTGATAAACTAAACACGAGGAATTTTTCCTGTTTTTTCAAAGATGACCGCAGTTTAAGACAAATGTCGGTCAAGTCAACCGACATCATTAACTATCGCTATCCAATAAACCAAGCACGGAATTGCTCACATCTATAAACCCTAAACATTTATTTATTTTCTTTCTTAATCTTGCGAATCGCTTTGATATATTACATGCCTTTCGTCTCTTAATTAAATATATCAGACCGAACGAAGCCTTAAGAATTTACGTTTTTCGAAATACACCCTCATCTATTCTTTACTTAGCTTAATAAAAGTAAATAACATTAGTTTTCTATCTCATATAGGAATACCGCAACAAAAATTAACTATTATTCGCATTCAAAATTAAAATACTTGCAATATCTTCATGTGGACCGCTGTGACAAAAATTAAAATTGAAACTAAATTCAATAGTGTGAGAGAATTAATAATAAATGTCAATCGTGACTCATTGCTAATATAAAATTGCTAAGAAATACGATTTATAATCCAGTTAGATCTAACCCTAACAATATGGACAGAAAATGGTGTCCCATTAATTATGGACTTAGTATTAACGTCCATATAAATCATCTTCATACGGCGGTACATTCCTATAGGAAATTGTTTCTTTTGCAGTTTTCATCATACATGGGGTGAATTATGTTCAGCGGTTTAGTATAAACAAACATTCAGTTAATTTTGGACTTAGGTTGTTCAAGTTACTTATTAATTATACATAGTTACATGAAGTTATTTTTTAATTACTTAATCCTAGCCACGCCAGTGACTGCAGTAAAACTCTCTCTCTCTCTCTCTCTCTTACACATCTCAAAATTACCTTGCATCTCACTTGACAATTTCGTTTACTAGTGCCAAAGTCTTCAACTGAGTACTAGGTCATGTACATTGGTGTCTACCATAACATCGTATTTTTCCTATTTAACTGAAATAAAATCCGAAGGGTATAAGAATCTGGTTGTTACGAATCTGCAAACGTTTCGTTTCAAGCTCTCAAGAACTGTTGAGTTAACGCCTATAAGCTAGCTAATGCGTGTTACATCTTACATCTACGGTAAGTAAGTGGCAAGATGATTTTATTTTCAGCTATACATTTTAAATCAACAGTTCATCAAAATGAACACCTCGTTAATGTCGAAAATCAATCATATGAATAAAAAATTATTATTTAGCCGTCACAGAAAAGTCGACGCTCCGATTTAATAAGTTGCACCAAGTAATGGTTTCTAGACTAAAAGTTTTCCATCCGTTAAAAATCGATTTTGCATGCTATGAAGTCTGTAGACTTTTTTAATCAAATTATTATAGTAAAATAAAGAAAAAAACGATAGAAATTTTTCAATCGATTAAAAGATAATTAGATTATTAAACAAAATAATTCATTATTCAATGCTAAGGAAAAACTGTCACATCCAAATTTTTCAATTACTTCTCATTAACACTTGAAAAATTCACAATAATTTTCCCCACGCTACATTGGGTGCAAATTGTTCAAGAAGATAAAGATGTTGGATAACAAAGTAATTACAATGTGGAGAATAACATTAACCAATAAGTAATTATTTTTTTATTGAACAAAAGGAAATAAATTTGTTGATGTAAAAGCAGAACGCATATAAAAAATTGCACGAAGCGCGACGGTGCCAGTTAAAATTATTGCTTTTAGTTTGAACTTTTTTATCGTAATAAATTTTAATCAATACTTTGCAGTATAGCATCGGCATTTTTTATAACAATCTAGTGGCGACAAGTAATGCCTTACGAGTTTATCAAACTTGGAGCATTAAGACAGAGCAGTAAGGGTGACTGTTTTTGATAAATGCATATACATTAGAGCCCCCCTGTTGCGATTTCATGCCGCAACTCTCCGCAAAAGCGCGGAAAGGGATTTCTAATCTTACACCGAATTAATAATATAAATAATAATCAGAAATAAACACAACACTTTAATTTACACGTGATCAATGCCTCTGTCTTTTTCTCATATACAACAATTTGTTGGGAAACAAACATTTGCTGTTTGGAGTAAAATGTATAAATCACCTGTATAGGTCGCATATTTCTATTTTCAGTTGTACTCGTCGCCATTTTAATTAAAATCTAACGAAATGATTGTCGGTTTCGGAACGATTGTCATTTGTTAACAAGGTTTTGATTATGTATATTGTTTTATTTTGATATAATGGTTTGGGAACGTAAAATCATTATTGAATTGTACTTGAAATACCGCTTATGTAATGAATTTTCTACAGAAATGATTTTGGCTTTTTCTTACGATGCAATCAACTAAACAATCGTTCGTTACAAATAAGGTGCGAGCCATTACAATTTCAAATGTGAAATTTCTTCCATAATATAATAAATTGCTTTAACAAAAATAGTGGGGTTAGAGAATAAAACAATAAATGAAAATAAATTGAGTTTGCACGTTGAAATCTCACTGATCCAAATCGACAATTTCTCTATGTCTCATAGCTACTTTTTCGAAATTGCATTTCTTTATACTTTTTTATTCTTTCTCGACGTGCCAAGAGAAAATAAATACCACAGTTGATGTCGTTTTTCTTACTTTTCTTCTTTATCGGTTTCATAATTATTGGGGCTTTTAGCATAAAAATAGAAGGATTACAAATGCACTGTCTAAAAGTAACAAGTGTAATAATATTGCAATGTTTATTAAAAATATTAATAGCATTATATTTCACGAAACTTTTATTACAAAAAACAATGTAGTATTTTTCGCATCAATAATTGTCAAATTTGAAAAGTTTTGATTTGAAAAATATAACAAAACGCAAGGGAAAACCTAAAGGAATGAGGTTATTACAACACAAATTGGTGATTTTTTATCAGACGCAGAGCGCACGTATAACGAAACAAAATTGTATTATAAAAATGGCTCACTTTCAGACCTGATCAAGACAAATTCCAATACATTGTTTATTGTGAAAGTGAGATGAATAGATAGAGCATTCGTCGGTGGAATAAAATAGATGACCCACGAGTGTAGAATCTCGACGTTATTTCGAATAAACTTTCCAGGATATTTTGACTTTATGAACGACGCGTGAGTGCGTCCTATATTTTAAAAATAATAGATCGAATATAAAACAAGATATATTTTGACAAATGCCATCCCATTGGATTAATACCATATAGTAAAATGTCAAATCGAAATTAAAAGGTTGCGAATTTTGGGAACGTGTGCTCAGGCTTCATTAAGTACTGAAATGACCTTCTGGACTATTTGACAATTGATAAGCCTAATGCAGAAAATTTAATAAATTCTTCCAACACTTACAAACTCACCCTAGACGTAGGTTAAAACGACTCATCACTCACAATCATGTTTGTACCGCCTGGTGTAGAATTTATAAGGACCAATGTATATGATGAGTTTATAGTAAGATTTATCAACAATTTATTTTCAGTTTCGGGGAAAATTAGGATTGAGTAAGTAATATTAAGACTGGAACAGTAGGCGGTGACAGTAAATTAGTTCCGCCCTCGTACATACAGAATACTGCGCATTGTCAACACCTTAAGATTGATTTTTATAATTCTCAGAGCACAAATTATGTAATTATATACTTATATTTTCAAAATCTCTCCAGAAACGACTTGGAAAGCAAACGTCAAAAATGGAAGCGCAACAAACTTTCCCAGCAGCGTTCGCGTTCCTGCAGTCGTCAACACAATATACTACAACACGTGCAATAGAAGAGTAATATTTATACACTGATGATGATAATAATGTTAAAATATTCTATTCAACTGCTGGAAAAACTTGAAAATGTACTTGGCGTACAAAACAATGCCGGGAAAAAATAAAATAGCTTTCAAAAGTTTATACGTGAGATATTACTAAAACTACATGGGAACCAGAAGACACTGATAATCTTAGAGAAACGTATAGAATCAAACAAGTGTCAGGATACAAAAGGTATAGTAGGGAATTGCGTTTACAACATAATCGGCGTTTTCGTGTTCTACTGCCTAAGTAATTCGTTCAATATTCCTAAAATACAGGTGATAATTTTACATAAAGAACATTTATGTGTAATTTAAATAATTTCCTACGATTTTATCAAATAAACGACAAATTAGTTCCAAAACTTTCATAATAAGAAATTACATCTAAGCTGTTCCTATAACAATTGAATTAAATTACAAATTTGAAATACTATCATATACAATCCGAGGTGTCAAAGAAATAAAACCAACGCTGTTAAATTGGAAAAAACAATAACATAACCTAAAAACTTTGTTAGGCTTACTTATAAGGCAGTCCCAACTTTTCTTCAAGTCTGTTAAAAAAACTTGAAGTAGAAACATACCGTGTGAAACATACAAAAAGAGCTGTAGATTCTCAAGAACCCAATAGGTAAATGTTTGTAAATAATTATTATAGGATGACGCGACGTGACTTCTGTAGAACTGCAGTAGAATCAAATTTATAATTGCAAGTTGATAAATTAATGATGATGTGAGAATTAATGATAACTAGTCAATTTTAAGCTTGTCAGGTTAACAGTACTGCGGCACTGCCAATATTGGGGTTCGTAGATTCTGTACTCAAATGAGTTACCACAAAATCTTCAATAACGTAATACATTCTTCACTAACTAGGAAAATCTGTGTATGACTTTACCTTCCCTTAGTGTCAACAGCTAATCAGCCAACTTACTGGGGCAATGACCGTCTCCAATAATAAATTAAAATGTGTATTAATGAAATTATCATTTTTCGAGCACCACTCGTACTAAGTACTCAAAAACTAGACTATACCAATGCAAGCACCCAAGGGGATAGCAATCCGAAATACGATAGGTACTCAATCCATAAAAGTGAAAAACATTTTTAAACCGAATTAAACCAGAAACTACACCAATTTTTCTAATTATTTTATGGAATAATGTCGGTTTACCTCATATCTATAGCATAATTTTATTGTGGTTTCCCCACACTCGTAAGCCTGCTCGTCTGTGTAATGTAATAACGCACGATATCATTTAAGGCTTTCCATCTCGAAACATCATTCTCGAGGTGTTGAAATATTTTACGGGCTACTATGCAATTGAGTAGCTCCACCGTCTTGTATTCGTTTAGGGATTAGAAGGGTGTTCAAGAAGTATCTGATATCTTATTGGCAATAATAATAATAATTATTATATTAATGAAGGTTAAAAACTAGTCGTATACTAAAAATGTGGGAATTAAAATTCTTCGAGGATTACTAATTAATTGAGGTATGATATAATTAAAAAGGAATAAGAGCAGTATACGAGAAGTAATTTAAAATTTATTAAAAGAGGTGTAAGTTACAAGAGTTAGTACTTTAAAACAAGAAAATTTAATAAGGTGATAATTATCGCAAATTTAAGTTCCCTTTATTTCGATTTTGAACTGGATAATTGCACACTTTCTATATGGTTATATGCATACAAGTACGTTTTGTAATAGAGAAAATTACCAAACTTATACGTGCATAATCGAGTATCATGCGGGTAACGTTTAGTATGAAGTAGGAAGGTTAAAGGATCAAGATTGCATTGTGAAAGACTGTTAAATCTCAATTATTAATCTGAAATTAGCACCACTATATAGTACATGCTATGTGTGCGCCCAGATTTTTTTAATCTTATTGTTTTCTTAAATAAGGATTGCCGACTATATAGCGACAAATTGGTATGACTGCCTCGCATAATTTCTTTTAGCTTTTAGCACCTTGCTTAATTATGATATACCACATTATAAGGTAGCACAAAGCACAAACTTCGGTTTAAGTTTAATATTAATAATTTTACGTTTATTTAGCCACTATCGACTATTATACGGAATATAAACTATAATTGAAGAATTCGCTTCTGTTTTTTATTGTATACTAATGTCCTTAATGTCTACAGACAAATTATTGTACATTAACTATAGTAAAGTAATTATAAAATAAGAAGTGCTGACAAGTTATTAGTATCGTACTAAAGTTTGTTAAAATTCCATCCAAGTACAAATAATGAATATATTCTTGATCGATAAAGATACTTGGCTTGCCATTGTTACATTCGTTCAAACTATTAGTTACTAAAAGATGGTCAATCTTGTCTTTCTTTATATTCTTTAATAGCTTATTTACCCTTGTGAATTAGTAATCCAAAATATTTTTCCAATTTTTGATTGGTTTTATTCTCTACCCCAGCAAATCTCAATGCATATCTTCATTGGCAGTCCTCGTGGATCTCATCAGTTCAAGATCTGGGATTGCCACCTTTCTTTTGGCGACGACGCACTTAAACAAGATGACAAGGATGTCTTTGGAATAAAAAAACTCATTCCTTCAGATATGAAATGGAATTTGGTGATAGCGATAGTATTGTATCACATTGATTACTGCATCATCGTACACTATGGGTTCCTCGACGATTAACTGAAGAATAAGCTGCAAGTATTCAAAATTTTTGAAAAAATTAAAAATGGATAGGACAATCGGCTGACGTAAATCAGATGCCTTACAATACAGTAGAAGTAAATTTATCAATTCTGCTGGCTAGCTCGAGTTGTTTGGATGATTATACTTAGTCAAAAGTAGAAGAAATGGGAAACGAGGAGGAAGATCTTTTCAATCAGACTGTAGTGGAACGGACTGGATCATGCCAATATATCGACAATTTAAAACGATGAATGTATGTCACAAAATGTAGTAGATCCAGACTATATAATTTCACCAAGTATCGTGGAGCTTAAAATTGTTGGCGCGATCAATTGCTGACGCTAAGATGCCAGGTTTAAATCCATCAGAGAAACAGCAAGACTTAGAGCGGACGATTGCCAACATCGACTATAAAACAGGTTTACACGAGGGGTAAACCACGGTAAAAAATTGTGTACACCAGACTTCCTCCTGCTTCAGACTTCCCAAACTTCCCGGACTTCCCCAGACTTCCCGGACTTCCCGAGACTTCCCCGGACTTCCCCAGACTTCCCCGAACTTCCTCAGACTTCCCGGACTTCCTCAGACTTCCCGGACTTCCTCAGACTTCCCGGACTTCCCCAGACTTCCTCGGACTTCCCCAGACTTCCCGGACTTCCCGAGACTTCCCCGGACTTCCCCAGACTTCCCCAGACTTCCTCGGACTTCCTCAGACTACCCGGACTTCCTCGGACTTCCCGGACTTCCCCAGACTTCCCGGACTTCCCCAGACTTCCTCGGACTTCCCCGGACTTCCTCAGACTTCCCGGACTTCCCCAGACTTCCTCAGACTTCCCGAACCTAAAGTAAAGGCAATCGAGATTCTTTTCGCAAAACAACATGAAAAATTAGCAAGAATAAATTGAATTATAAGTTCGCACTAAGTTCAACAGTATATTATAAAGTGATTCTCAGGAAAGATGACGATAACGACACACAAAAAATAGAACGACGTGTGTTTAAAATTAACCATGGAATCAAAATTGGGCAGAATGTTTAATTTAAAAATTAATCAGAGAATATTTACATTTAAAAATTATAATTAGTCAAAACAATGTAAATCAATGTGAAATCAATTTATAAATGTAAACAACAATGAATGAAATTTAGAAGTACAAGATAACAAAAATCTACATTAAATGTAATTAATATACTACAGTTAAATGTTGAGAAGAACTTGCAAGCTGACAAATTCCTCAAATTACGATACACTACGAATTCTTACTAGGTCAAGAATAAGATACGTACACATTATTGTTAAATCAGCACCTCTCTACAGGCCCGGATTGGGAGAATTTTTCGGCCCGGGCTCCGACCATGAACGGCCCCTATTTTCACCCCCAATTTATTAATAAATAATATACAATTTTTTTTTGTCTAATAATGAATTTGATCTAATAGACAATCAATTAATAGATCTAATTTAGTGACAAGCAAAATTTGATATAAACAGTTTGAACTAGTGGCATAACCAGGAATTTAGTTCGGGTGGGGGGGAACGAGTGAAGGGAACTGCGTGCGGAGCGAGCCGTCTTTCAATAGCGCCGCAGGCAGAAATTTTTCAAATTTTCAAAATCAAGCGCTCAATAGAGAGTTAGAAAATTACAGTATAAAATAATTTCTCCAAAAAAAGGGTTTCGTCAGACATTTTTTACGTTAACGACAATAATAATAGTTTCTAACTACGTAAATAAAAACTTAAAATTAAGTCATAGATATTTATTATTATAATATAATTCTAAATTGTAAAACCATTGCATTTTTTTTTATTACAAAAGTATTTATAAGTAGCTAAGTAGGTAATGAAAATATTTTAGCTTGATTTAACTATTTCTTTTCATTTTTGGCATTTATTACACAATACGTATAAATGGATCATTTAAAATTTCGAATTAATAATTACGGGGGAGGGTGGACCCTTCCCCCATTCAAAGCTTTCAATGTTTCCCCAATGACGCTCATTCCTCAACTAATTATAAAGAAACTTTAATTATTTAATTGTTGATTTGGAAGTTTGGACTAACAATCAGTGAACTAAACTATAAATTCTTGAAATCTCTGAACACATCATTGACTATAAGAACATTATTTACTTGCGATTGGATGGAAAATAAAAGAATTCGCTTAATTTAAGGGCAATTTCATAATTAGCTTTAAACGAAGCTTTAAATCTAAAGTCAATTTTAAAGCCAAGTGATCATTTTGATTGGTTTATTTTGTTTGAAATTGGCTTTAAATTTAAAGCTTCCTTTAAAACTCATTATGAAATTGGTGTTACTCGTACTGTTATTTTCACTTCCATTTATCTGTTGATTGCAGTCACCACATGGTCGACTATTATTATAATCATTACGAATTCTTTTATTTTAATATAAATGTTACTGTAAAAGCCCGAAAACCGGTAAATCCTAGGTTTGACGCGTAAATCCTAGGATTTACCAATTTGACGTGGTAAATGTACGAAAAACTGAATTATCAGTACAATTTCGGACTTTTACCATGCCATAACGGTCAATCTTAGGATTTACTGATTCGTGTTGGTAAATCTACGAATAATATTATTTAATATTTTTACAGTTTATATAATATATAGGTTCCTCTGTATAATAGCTGTTAGTATTAGGGCTTATTTTATAATAAAAGTTAGCAGGGCATTTAAATCAACTAACAATTGTAATGCCCGCTGTATGAATACGTATTATACGTAATAATTTTTTATCTTTAATAATCTACGCAATATTTTTCTACTTTTAAATAAACGTTTCAGTTGTGTTAATTGTGTTGTAATAATTAAATTTTATTTTTTTAAATTATTTCAATTTGATGTCAAATAACAGAATATTCGTAGATTTACCAACACGAATCAGTAAATCCTAAGATTGACCTTTATGGCATGGTAAAAGTCCGAAATTGTACTGATAATTCAGTTTTTCGTACATTTACCACGTCAAATTGGTAAATCCTAGGATTTACGCGTCAAACCTAGGATTTACCGGTTTTCGGGCTTTTACAGTAACATAAATAATATAAAATTTTTTTAAATATATTTATATTATTCACTTAATTTATACGCAGGAAATTTGTTTAAATTCAATTAAAATTAAGATTGAAAAGTAATAATAAATCTATGTGATGGTAAAATTAATTTACGATACAAACTGTGTTAAATTTATCTACGAATGCATTTACAGTGCCGACAAATTTTAAAATGTATTGACAATTTTTTTGAAATTAGTTCAAGTTAGGGACCACAATAAATCAATACAAAATATCTCAAGAAGGAAGTAGGCAATAAATCCTTTCAATATTTTTAAGAAGTATTTAAAATAACAGGTTAAGAACATCTGAGAAAAATTTTAAAATTTTTAGTCGTAGCCCTGTCGATGCAATTATTATACCATTTTACTGGATACCTATTATTAATAAAATTATAATTTGTGTATATTTTCAAGTTAATATTTCTGGAAAATCAGCCCCTTTGAGTAGCGGCCCACATGGTTTTGCCCACGAGCCCGCCGGCCCAATCCGGGCCTGCCTCTCTATAAGATTTAAACAGGAGCAGTCCTCAATTTGCCAACTGTTGACGTTTATATATTGCTCTATCCTCACCCCTAGTCGGTATACGAATGATTTTTAAAAATTATTTTCGCAGTTTTTAGAAGAAATGCTTGCAAAATTTCTATAATTTTGTTTGGATAATTTTTAGACTTCTATATTTTTTTTACTTGGTTTCCGTTCTAGGCGCGAGAGTGTTTATTTGTTTTCAATTACAACCTTTTAACTTTGTAGCTGTTGACATTTATTTAGATTAATATTTTGCATATTTTATTATATACAGAACCAATATCCATTGCGCCGCTTAAACGCGCTTTTAAAAATTGAGCTTTACTGAGTCAACATGACTAACGGCATGTTTTTGTTTTGACGCGGCATGAATGAGTATTGCATTCGATAATTCTACGTTCAAAACAACTTGAAAAAAAGCTGTTTATGTATGGGTAAATGTTTTCAAATTTGTCATAGCAGCGGGCTCCTACAAATATTACCACCTCTGCAAAATACGGCCAGTCCGCCACTGCGATGATTTTTGCGAATACATTATTACGTTAGCACTTCATAAGGAAAATCAAAATAAAAAATAAAAAAAATTACAATCAATTAAAGTCATTTTGTCTGCACTCGCAAAACTGTCCATATAAAATTTTATATTAATACTAAGAAATTTCTAATTAAAATGGTATTTGCAAACAAATGAAAAGAAATAAATGACACGTGTAACGCGATATCTTGTTGAAAACAATACAAAAAATCACATTTTATTTTTAAATTTAAGTTTCGCTATCCCAAATAAGCTGAAACCGGTTGAAACTTCCTATATGTGTTTCTAACAGACTGCCCCCACCAGGCCTGTCACCCACATTCTACTTCCCCGGTCTTCTGAAACTTCCTCTGACTTCCCCGGACTTCCTCAAACTTCCCCAGACTTCCTCGGACTTCCTCAGACTTCCTCGGACTTCCCAGACTTCCTCGGACTTCCCAGACTTCCTCGGACTTCCTCAGACTTCCTCGGACTTCCCAGACTTCCTCGAACTTCCTCAGACTTCCTCGGACTTCCCAGACTTCCTCGGACTTCCTCGAACTTCCCAGACTTCCTCGAACTTCCCGGACTTCCCCAGACTTCCTCAAACTTCCCCGGACTTCCCCAAACTTCCTCAGACTTCCCAGACTTCCCCGGACTTCCTCGGACTTCCCGGACTTCCCCAGACTTCCCCGGACTTCCCGGGACTTCCTACAACCTGTACACCAGACTTCCCGTGAGATTTACCCCTCGGGTTTACATGACTAAAATTTGAGAAGGGAGTATATTGTAAGGGCATGGAATACCCAATCATAGAAAAGTATATAATTTTAATTCACACATTTATTAATAATCACATGTTAGTTTGAAATTTTAAGGATAGAATTATTTTTATTCCCTCTCGTCACGCTTTAGCTATGTACAAAATCAAGAAATTTCAAGCGATTTGAAATGAGCGAAAGCTACAGGTTTAAATGCTATGTTAGAAATACAAATTCGGAAAACGAAAACTGAAGAGACCATTACACTGACTGCATCAAAATACACAATTCGTTAAGCTGTTAATACAAAGTTTACAAGTTATTGTTGTATATAGAAGATATCGTATGTAATTAACTTTCTGTGTGCTAACACAACTTGCAAAATTTACCTAAGATCTATTGAAGATTTATAGCTGGAGTAATGCACACTCTATTTTCAGTTTACGCCCCGGAGTTAAGTTATAAGCTATTCTCTGATGTTAAGAAAGTTAATTTAGTTTTCCTGATTTACGTACCTACTATTGTGTGGTCTGCATTGGACAGCACACAGTTGTCCTATACCATAGAACAAGACCGCTAAACAACAAGACTAAACGGGGATAGTTGTTAAGTTGATTGTTAACGTGGTGCTTGTAATTGTTGCCAATCCCCGCAGGGCGACCAACATTATGAGAATGTGACCACAGAGTGCAACAACTTCCCGTTTGAGTGCTTTAGGGTGATTGGCTTGAACTTGCAATTCTTTTACAAATAAAGCAAGCTTTCCAAAAATTTCCAAGAAAACTCGCAGCGAAAGTTCATTTACTCGCATTAAACGCGCGACACAGAAAAAACGTTTGACAAGTAGGTAAGGTAGCTAAATGCTGCTTTCTCTGTAGCAAAACTTACTTGTCTGTATAATACGGCTAATTATTAAATCTCAAAGCGACTTCCACAAAGCAATAAATTTAGAGGCCATTTCCGAATGAAATAATAAAGTTAAATCAAGCCAGCGTAACGATATAAAACAAAGGAACCCTTAATACATTTCTTTCACACAAAAATCACAATGACGTTATACCATTTTAAGTAACAAATGAAAGAAAATAACAATGGTTGATTTGCATTTATGGGCGAGTTAAAACAATCGAACCGAACTGCCCTTGCAACTTTCGCGCGATACGCACCACCGGTGGACAACGATCAAAATTAAATTCGCATTTAATTTATAACTTGGAAAGTTCGTCCTAGTACATAGCCCGTCTGAAAAATCGACGATTCGTAATAGTAAAAAACTCAATATCATAACAATCTTCCTCGAGACAGACTTGTCGCATCCTTTTAATCAAACGTATTCGTTCGAGAATCGTCACACTTAACTTGATAAAGCTGCAATTTCAACCGCCGTTAAATTAATCATTTGATTTTAATTTAGCCTGACTATTACTGCAGTAATTTACACGTAGTTAACGACGAAAAAAAGCGACTCGAAATGAGCAAACGACAATTTTTTTTCAAGCTTTGGCAATTAAATATCTAATTAAAATCATCCACTATCTTTACTACCCTCTCCAGTCTTTCATTATCAGGATGTTTGCCTTTTTTATACTCAGATAATTTTAACTGCAATAAAATTACCGGCCAAGTGACCACGTAGTTAGACTTTCGGCTTTCTAAGCGGTTACATTATTTTCGAATCTAGCTGCAGTCAGAAATTATAATCCGACCTGTGAGAAATATATGGAATTAATGGCCGCAGTAAAAAAAAAATAACTAAAAACTCTAAAACGTAATTTTTGTTTTTGTTAAAATTTCGCGAAACGTTTTAGAATAAAAAAAGCGTATAAATGTCGCTAGTCGAGCAATTTAGTTGCTAACATCTTGACAAACTTTACATATTTCAAGTAAATCAAAACACAAACGGCAAACACCTACTGAACACATCAAAAATAAGAAACACTCCGCAATTCCAAACAATGTAGCACTCAAATGTTATATTTGTCACCTTTCAGATGCAAAACATAAGGCATTGGGGGGTGAACAACGTGCAAGTTTCCTGATATTTTTCGCATATATTTTCGTCAAGGGTGCGATTCAGCGTAATTTATTGCAAAATAATGTCAATTTTGAAACTCCTAAGGCGCAAATATATTCGAATACCTTCTTTCTTACCAGTTTCTCTATATCGTCGTAATGCACACATCGCATCGATTCAATAATAAAATCGCATAATTTTCGAGTTTCTTTGTTTGCGAAATTACGTAGGTACGAAAAGTATAAAGCGAAATAATGAAAACGACATATTAAAAGTATATTATGAAACAACCATTAAGACTTATAGTAATAATAATATCAACGAAACTTCTTGCCATCTTGCTTACTATATTACATCTAGTTAAATAAAGATTCGCAAGTATTTCAAAACTCATATAACTAATAATTATTTCCGTTGTGAGCGGCGTTAACGCCACTTCGCAGCAATCTTACCAACGTAATAAATACAATAACAATGGAGAACACAATAAAATATCCCCCGTTTTACTTGCTTAAGTTGGAATCATAAATTATAATCATAATGCGGTCTCGTCGGTATATTAGAACCATCTCTGGAGACAGGATGCACTTGTACAAATGTATAAAAGCTAAAACCCTGAAGCGGAACCAGTTAGGAAACGACAAGGATGCTAACCTACCGGAGTTATTTCTCCAGATCCTACTTATTACCAAAATGTGACACAAATTGCAAGTTTATCACAACTTCAACAGTTAAAAAAAGGCGATTATTAACTTCCAAAATCAAGTTTCCAACCATGCATTATCAAAGCCATTATACATTATATTACCTTCTAGCAGAATCGGAAATTTTGCCATATAAATCATCCCTATAAAATTAAGTTAAAAAAAATTGGCTAAAAATGTGAAATATAGCACTAAGAACTTTTAGCACAACAGACGATAAAATATTTGATCATTTAAAATCATTCATACATAGTGCATAGATTTGCTATAGAATTAACAAAGAAAAGTCTGAATAAATAGGTATTTATTGAATTATTATAAAAGGTGAAATTCGTTGTCTTCTTTTCATCGACGGTACCGTCAATGCTGCTATAAGACATTTTTACAACAAAAATTACTATGCCTCATTGATCAAATTCAGCTGCCAAAAGGTGGATTTATATTTCAACAGGATGGCGCATCATGCCATATTGCAAAAACTGTACATCTTGGTTTCAGCAAATGAATATCCATGTCTTAAAATGGCTTGCAAGCAACCCAGATCTATTCCCTATCAAGACCGATTTTCCATCAAATAAAAAAAAACTTGTAACGTGTCAAAATTAGTTTTGACCGTTTCATTTCTTTTTCAAGCTACGCCGCTGGATCGCTTTAGTTTTTGAAAATATATGTGGTTTTGATAAGCGCGATTACACGGAAATTTCGTAAGGAATGGACGTGTAATCTTGGTGTTTGTCCATTTTAGTTTCTATTTGTTTTAATTTCATTTAATTTTGCCGGATTAGCGGGTAAATATAATATTTTCGTACAATTTAATTTGTTTAACAAATTATTTTTAGCACCCAGGTTACTGGTAGTTCGTTACAATTATTATTCGTTATTTGGTTTATCAACTTTATGTTTTCGTCGTCGTGAAATGGAGATTTATCTGTGTTGGAAATCTTTTATCCACCCATATGGTTTCTTACCTTTATTTTTGGTTTTACGATGACGTTGTTTTAATACGTCACCTGTTGGAAGAATTGGGGGGATGACGAATATTTTGAGTGCGAAGAATAGTTTATTTTACCCTTTTGAATTTTGATTCCTGATGGTTGGTTTTTGTTCACAAGAGGATGTTTCCTTGTGAAGTGTTTATACTGGATGGGTCAAAATATCATTTCAAGTTGGAGAGCCAAACTTTGCAGATTTTCCTTTTTACCATCTTTATATTTTGGGATGTCACACCTCAACCTTCAAGCAGATGATTAGATTTGAAGATGCTTCCGTGAAGATTAATTGATTTGTAGTCACACTTACTCGTTTGATGAGTCTTGGAACTGGCAGGCATGTTGATTTTTTAGCGAGTATTTTGTGTTCTCTATTTTGTAGACTTTCATTCCTGGATGGTAGACCAATTGAATGATGAAGTAATGTTGTTGATTTCGAAGGGTCCTGACGGAGGAAATATACTTGCAGAGTCGCGAAATTGGTGGTACTGCATTCAGGGTAAGTCTGATAGAGATGCATATAGGTACTTATTTATTGATGATGCTGTGTGCCAGGTTCTATTTTGAGTCAATAATCCCGAGTATTTAAAATTCGGTGGGCGATTAATCTTTGCTGGAGCATAACTTCGTTTTTGTTGGGTTATCCTCTTCAAGGATACTCAACTGTATTTTTTTTTGACTGAGTTTACCCTTCAGGTAGATGTCGGTTCTTCAAATTTGCCATTTTTTATTTTTTGTTTCCTAGTACATAGTCCTCAATTACGTGCTAGTTTTACTTGCCGATTATGTGTATGTTTTATGTTCTACTCTTAATTTAGTGAATTAATTAAACATGTCGACCTCAACTATTTTTTCTATCTTTGTTTATACAATAAATCGACTCTTCACTACTTCTTAGTTTTATTTGTATCAACTGGCGTCCACTTTAACATCAATATTTCCATTTGGCTGAGATGAGTTCTGAGTATGAAAAGGACCTAATGGAACCGAATCCACGATGTTTTCCGAAACACCCACGCTCTCGAGAACTGCGTTTTAGGTAACAAGGCTAGCTAACGCGTACAGAACATCTAGCAAGTGGCTGTTGTAGCGTAAATTGAGCAGTTTGCGGTAGAAACTCTTCGAACTACTCCAGTTCGCACCATCCCCCATTAAATAATAAAGTTCAAAAAATTTTGAAGTAATTTTTAACCAGAGTATTAAAAAACGTTAGTTTATAATTAATATTTATTTGGGAAAATAAAATTGTGTTACAAACGAGCCCATAGTCGCACATGAGTATTATGTAACAGAATTTTCCAAATAGATAGAAATTTACTGGATTATTATACAAGGTGAATTTTCCGACATTTGCAATGCTGTGTGCAAAAACGGTAACATCCTAGTTTCAGTAAATGAATATTCCTTTCTTAAAATGCCCTTCAAGCAGTCCTGACCTATTCTCTATCGAGTATAGGTATCGAGTAAGTACTTTTGGCATCAAATTAAAAAAGGCCGGTTAATGGTAGTAAACTACGCTCTTTTTCCTTCAAAGCAGGATAGAAAACGTATAAATATTCTAAAAAACCACATTCTGAGCTTTCCTACGAGACGACGAAAAATTATTTAGGTCCACTGGTTACTTCACAATTAAATTTTGAAAATTCTCTTTTCAGTGGTATTTTTCACATCATATCGATAATTTGCATAGAAAGTAGGTTAAATTTCCATTCTGTTGACGGTACGTGTGTTCGAAATAAATAATGGCAAGAGCGTGATTTAGTGGGCAGAGCCCGATTTAGTTGTCATGTAGCCATGGGGAGTTGTACGCTGTAGCCGTGCTTCGTTTAATAAATTCATTTTAGAATGTATTCGGGTAATTTTAGCCAAATTTAAGATGAAAATCAAGATCCCGCCTTTCGAGATCCGTAATTTTCAAGTTCGGTCGCGCTCCAGGGATTTTGGTAATGAGTTAAGGCAAATCTTGGATCCACTTTAAAATGGACCATTTTAGAGTAGTGGGTACTTAGAAAAAAACATGTTTCTTTATACAGGCTCCTCTTCCATTGAATTGAATCCACATAAGTGAATGTAACAATGTAACAAAACTACAGAACTTTCCTCCGATTATATATTTTTCATGTTGATTTTAGCATATTTATTATTTACAGTCACTTTTTCATTAATTCTTGTTGATATTTGCAAGCGTACTTTACACCATCTCCGAATTATTGAGAGATAATATTCAGAAAATTTAAAATAATTTTGAACAGAGTATTGTATTCGAAAAAATTAAATTCTGTTACATTATTATTTCATTTGTCCATTTCTTGTGTGAATGTGCTTATATATGCTAGAAATTGAACCTGGCTTGGAATTTTCTCGGTCCATGAAACACCGAACCTGTAATGCTGCAATATATCAGATTTTTTGATACAGTTGAATCGATGATTCGTTGAAATTGGTTCAAGAAGTGTTCCAGGATCAACGCCATTTTACGTAAGGGCGATTCCTGAAATTTTCAAGCCCCCCACCCATTTAAGAGTTTGTCGAGTTTTGGTAGACCTCCCCTCTGTTCTTACGTAGAGATTGAAATATGTAACCACCCCTACGTTATTTAAAATTTATAAAAAAAAATTTCAATTATTTTACAAAAGCAAAAGAACAAAACTTAAATATTAATTTAACACAAAAATAATAAATATTTATCCACATCCAGTGTAAATCATGTTTTGGAGTTGGTCATTCCGATATCGACGTTCATTTTTTAAGGTTCAATGGTTTTATATAATAATGGTGGGTTTCATAAAGGTATCTTAAAATTTAAACTACGATTAAAATTATAACCATAGTTACAACAATTAAAATGCATTGTTGTTATATTGTTTGAATATTATAATCCTAGATTGAATTTTAAACCTCTTTTGTGAAACCGGGCATAAAAGTTTCAAATTGTAAAACAAACATTTTTCCATTCCAGGCGAGGTTTTACGATCGAGGCGGCCGAGTGAAAATATTAAATAAATGTTTACCCACGCCGATGTTTTTAAAATCTTGAAAGAGGAGGACGACGACACCTTTTTTTAAATAAAGGTAATAAAATTTTACTATTTCGCTGATTTTACAAGAATTTTCATTGTTTCAAGTGGTCATGATAATTGGTATCAGCAGTGCGTGTCTCAGAGAAGAACTACGTGGAATAATTGTACGAATTTAACCATAAATATATATTACAAATAAAGTAGATTTATGTTTCTGAACTTTTCCTTTTTCCCGCATACTTTTACAAGTGTGCTTTTGTTTATAAGTGTGAAATTACTTTTCCGCACTAGGGCGGAAAATAGTACTTTTCCACACACTTTTGAATATCACAAAGTAACACTTTTTCAAACATATAAATTTTACTTTAATTTTAATTTTCGGGTGGGCACGTGCCCTTCCTGGCGCCGTCGCTGTTCCAGGGGTTTCTTATATTAAAATTTCAAAAAAAATATTTGTAACCATACATAGAAAAAACTTAGGATATTGTCCATTAGGGTATTTTGTTTCTAAATCTTAGTAAAATTGAGAGACGAGAGAGAACGTTTATATACTCCTCTTACGTTTACATTTTAAGATATTTATTGTTCAAGATATTTTATTAACACATTTTATTTACGCCCTCTCACGCGACTCAAATCAAATCAAAAAATTTAAAAATTCTAATATTAGATACTTACAAAAAATTTAATTATTTGTATTTGATATTATTATTTAGAAATATTGGCCCAAAATGTGATTTTAGAAGCACGAGGGGGGGGGGCAGTGTACTACTTTAACCAAATTCAAAAAATTCTGAATATTTAAATAAAAATTAATCAAACACAAAAATATCTGCTACAAATTTCAGTAATCGAACATCAATCATCAGCCGTTGTTGGAACAATTTTGTACCAATATGTCAGTGTGAATAAGAAATACTTAAGTAAATTTAAAATTTAATAAATTAAAAATTTTAACATTGATTAATTTATTAAATCATTGGGTAAATTCAAGGATGCTCACTATCTAAGTAGATACTTTAAATTTCGATACAACCAATATAGCTCCGAGCACAACAAAATGCTATTCTTAGAGTAACTATGCTTAGTATAAACTTTACACGCTGCTGTATTGGTTATACCATCTTTAATTCAAGTTCTAACTACTGAGCCGCTAAGCGAGGCTGATCATCTCTGAATACGTCTAATGAGTCCGGCTAAATCTGATGCTAAAAACTAAAATATTAATCATAATATCTTTAGAGAATGCAAAACCTTGATTTTTTAATTAAATAAGTCAGCCTTAAAATTCAATCTTCCAAATGCAGATTAAAAAAAATATATATCTAAACTTTCTATGATCGGCTGGAATTTTATAATCATAAAAAATTATAAGTTTTAAAATTCATCCCTCCTAAAATAATCGCATATGAATCAAATGTATAAAAAGCAATACACTATAACAGATACCATATTTCGAGAAGTCGTGCTGCCTGCGGCTATACCAAATCGATGCGATAAATCGTTATAAGTTTTTACATTTCATTTATTGAAAGTTTTATGTAACTGTAGCCTACTATCAAAAATTAAATAGGAGGTCTTCACAATATCCATGTGATCGTAATAAGTGGTTGCAATAATGAAAATAATTTTGAGGTTAGAATTTTTACAATGTAATTTAAAGTTATCCTTAGTGAACAGAACAATCCGTGTTATTTAAAATAAGGCAAATTAGTTTAAAATTTATCGAAAATTATGCTTACCTGGTAGTTGGGGCGCTCGTTTTCGACACATTGCAATCTTTTCAAATTTAAGGTTAACACACAATTATCTTTAAAATCCCAAGTATATAAAACGTCGTCGTTGACGGTTAATACATTTTGAGTTTTAATAATATTTTTCGGTAACGAATCATGAAATTTTTCAAATAATTTTTGGCGATTTAAACCCAAATAATCAGTTGATTCGGTCATGTTTACATTAAAGGATTCACTTTACGCACTAAACGTCAAATGCGAGCGGGTCGGCTGTGTCTCTTGACACGGCGTTTCTAGCCGTACGTACCGGTAAATTTGAATTTCAAAAGTGTTAATTCTGCAGTAGAGTAATAATTTAATAGTTAACTATGCCAACTTGACTAAATGCTATTGTCGTGAAATAGTTTATTAGTTGAGCTGAATGGACTTTATCTTAGGTGCAAAACATATTCTAGAAACTATGTATTGTTCGTGTAATGCATGAGATTGCTATTTCCAACTGTGGTAACTACTACAGCATATTATCGTACTAATTTTTATTTATATTTTGTTTTACGCTACAACTTAACATTTATATTATATTATACAGTAAAATATCTTCTCGTTTAATTCAAAAAATGGAAAATCTAATTTTTTTATTATTTATAAAAAAATTAACTAATATAATAAATCTGAAATTGAAATTTTAAAAAATATTAGAACTTCCAAACTCTTCTCCAAAGTTACTTTCAGCAAGAATTTCGGAGTTTACCGTATTTTGTTTATCTTAAAACAATCTATTTATCGTAATGTACTAGAATTGGTACTCGGCTACGCCCATCTTATTTTCTTTTTACATTAGGGGAGTAATAGAGCAGACATTTGCATCGTTTCATGTGCTGTAATTTTTTTTTTATATATTTTATATAGTATTGATTTGGTTTCATTGTTTTTATGAGTGTCTCACGACTCTCGCTCACCGTCAAAGCATAATTGACGGCAAAACTGTTTCAAACTAATAGTAAAATATTTAAATTTATTTTTTGCTACGTTTCTCTTCCTTAGATTCTTTTGAATTTATTTTAGCGTGCTCTAATCTATTAAATATATGACTACCCTTGTGGAATCGGACATCCTACGGGCACCCTTGTTAACTATTGACTGAATACACATGTTTCGGACTGTTTACTTTTATCGATGCTTAATGTTTAATGACAATAATTAGAAGCACAGAACGAATCTTCCAAATGTTGAGTTACAAAATAAAATGTACAAAAATTTTATTACTATTTCACATTTGCATGCAAGTAAAATATTCAAAATATAAAAAATCTAACTTCCTTTGTCTAAATTTTTGGCAGGTTAGTGTTTAAAAAATTAATTATGTAGTACAAGAATTTCCAAACTTATTAATTAAACTTGCAGACAAAGTAAACAATTTTAACACTGCACAGATAAATTGATTACTTTATGGGTATATTTCTTGTCGTTAACTTTTTGTGACAGATAACTTACGCATACTAATAATGTTTAATATTGTGAGTTTGTAAGTTACAACGAGATCGTCTTGGTGGGCACCTTCGATATAATGAAAGGACTTTAGTAGATATAAAGGGTTAGTTAAGATGAACAGGGTAGTAAAAAGGGGTTGGGTGGTTATTTACACCCTCATCAGTTTACAATGACCCGCACTAAAGAGGGAAAGTGGTAAAATTGCACGCGTGAATTTATGTCTATGCGAAACTCAATACTTAAGCTTTAGAGATAAGAAAATGAGTTTCACACCTACCAAAAAGAATCCTACCTCTATTGTGGAAATAGAAAGCTTCTACTTCTTTCTATCCGACTTTAAACGTCCTAATTAAGTACCTCTACTTTTTTTGAAATTAATGGCTTATTAGGAAAATCGGTGGAAATTATAAGGTTTTTTTTTGGTTAATTTGTTACTACAAAACGTCATCAAACAAGATTTAGACAAAAGAGCAGTAAACGTTAACAAGGACTATCATAATTCATAATCTATTGTCCAACGGTTGCAAAAGCGTGAACAGCTCTCCAACTTTGTGGCTTAAGATTAACAGGGAGTAATCTTTAGACAACTTTACATGCATAAATATCCCTATATATCTCTCCAACCAGGACAGAAGCCCATATCTTTGATATTGTTTGTTTAATCACAGCAAATACTGGACTCCCTACAACTTCTCAGTTTTGTTCCTCCATCTTTGTTCCTTAATAAGTTTTTGAATTATGGTGAATAATAATGTAAATTATTTTGTAAATTAGGTATATAGAGGATTTCACTTTTGTCACTATTTTTATGGGTATTAACAAGATTATCTTTGTCACTTAAATTACATACTTAGGGATGAATAAAGACTAGACTTTGTTGTGTTCTAAGATATTTGATGCCCAGTATGTTCTATTCATTAACTTGAATAAGGAACATTGATATTGTAGGGTAAGGGATATATAGCATACCTTGTGAGAAGGATAACTTTAGTTATCATATTGCGTCTTGGTTTACAAAATTAACGGTGCTGTAACAATAGAATCAGAGCATCCATTTTTCATAAATTTTTTACACCACCCAAACCATCATCTAAAATTTTAATTAGTAATTCTGTTTGACAGAATCAATTCCAAACGAAATTCTTTCCTGTTATGGCCAAAAATGGATTCTGATAATAAGGTTTTTAAAAGTTTGCTTACAATTAAAGCAACCTCGTACCGACCAATTTAAGTTCTTGTTGTATAACAAGCCAACATCTAAGAAGCTGACCAATAAATTTTCCAACCTTGTCGGTTTTGTAATTAAATACATACACATGCGATCTTAGAGGGTTGTTTCTTGTTCGCTTCTTCAGAGCTGGTAAGGGAAATACCATTTGTACTATAGTTTATCTTTATTAGATTTTACATGCAGGAACATCATTTATACCACGAATACAATTTAAAAAATGATTCCAATAATAATTAATGAATGCTTAAAAGTTGGAACCGAGGTTCTCGAAGCTCGAGACGAAAGAAAGTGAAATCAACTTCCGATATATACAAACTTAAGCAAAGCCTAGCCTATCCTAACCATTAATAAAGTTAAAAAAGTTTAGTTAATGAATTAAGGAGTGTTCACAAAAGGGTTGTTATTTAGAAATTACTTTCCCATATAATTATATGTTTAGCTCCCTAATGATATTTGATCGATTTACAACGGTAAACTATTATATGACTAAGTGACTTGGGTGTATACCAGTTATTAGGTAAAATTTTTTTAATGAATTAATTGAACGTTTTTTCTTCTGCTTTTTACAGTATGAAAAACAACGAAGTAATTTTGCGGGTTTCTCGGTTATCAATGAAAATTTACAATTACTTTATACATCAGAACTTACTTCTTCCAGAAGCGCCAATGTACAATTAATATTTTTAAACAAACGTTCTCAAACTTTGCAGAGTTTGATTTAATTTGAGGGTGTACAGAAATAATCTCTCTCGCTTAAGAATCTTTAATGATCAATTACTTATTCTTCTGAATTTGGAAGTGAAGTTTGAATTTGATTTAAAGTGTAGATTTTTGTAACGTTAAAAACAATTTTTAGACAAATATTCATAAAAATATGGTGCTCATTTTTTCGAATTTTAATTTCAAGTCACTAAAAATTTTCAAAATTAAAAGAAAAATTACAATAAATAAATTAAAGTATTTTACAATAGATAAACATGATGAAATATTTCTGCTGAAATTTTGCTGGAGCTTAATTAGAAAAATAAACGAAAAAGATCCTGCCATACTTACCTACGTCGGTCGAGTAGTTTTATGCGAAAGTACATATATATCGTTCACAATAATATTTCAAAATAACTATTAGCTATAAAACAATATTTGACAAGATATACGATGTGTAAGACTTGATATTGATATCCCAGTCAGGTAGATTGTCTATAGGGAATGGTATCAATATATCTACCAGGCTGGCGTCTGTCACTTGATTCATATATATAGAATGTCATCAGAGTAGTTGATAGTTCCTTCGCGTACCTTCCGTCCTAACCAATCAATGTATTGGATTATTTGTCGTTGTCACTTATACTTTCGACACTAAGTGATGATTGTTTTTATTGCGGTATTCCATCGAACTATTATTATTTCACTTGTTACTTTGCTTATAATATTATTTGTTTAGAAAGTCTTATTTTATTATTTCGTGGATCATAACTAATTTAGTTAAATTGTCTAGAACTTTTGCTTTGTCTAGGGTTGCGAATTTAATACAATTCTACAAAAAAAAATTACCCGAAACTTATATGTACATTATGAAAATTTGTGATGTTATGTTGAGTTAGAGGACAAAAGTAATCCAGATAAAGAAGTTTATAAAAGTTTATATCAAAGTGTTTGCTTAATTTTGAAAGTTTCTAACAATCAACATTGTTATACCAAATAAATTCACATGTTTCTGTCTTTCCTTCCGTAATACACTTTTGATTGGTTCATTTTATGTTACCAACCTAAAAAAATTGGGCGCTTATGGGAGAGTGTTAGGTCAGGCCATGGGAAAGCCTCCCCTTAATGCTTGAAAAAATTAGGTAAAGTTGGTAAATCCAGTTACGAGTTGTCAAAATGAAAAGTAAGAATTTCGTATAAACAAAAACAAAAAATCCGAAACAAAACACAAATTATACGTCGGCAGTTGGGAAATTGAGGAATGATTGACCCCCCCCCCCGAAAAATTCCTCTTCAGGCCGTCCCTGATCAGCCCAACAATATTAAAACTGAATTATATGAATAGCAATGATTTTTCATACATAATTATAAATTCTGAATTTTTGCAACTTAGCCTGGAAACAACCTCTTAATCCTACGAACATAGGCCAATTTTAATCACATATCGTACGTTTAAATGGTAAGTCAGGCCTGTTAGACCCGCAGTATGCTCTGCAGGGTTAATCAACAGTAGTCGGTTTACTTAAGGGGGAAAATAGGTGTAGAGGCTTCAAAAAATTAAATTTTTTTTTTTATAAATCCATTCTAGAACTATGCAATAATATGCCCTGAAAATTTCAAAGCAAAATTTCAAGCCGTTTAAAAGTTATAAGCATATGAGCGAGCTAACGGCCACTCTTGTTTTCAAACGTGTTTTTCTCGAAACTACATTTTTCAAATTTGTGTACACTCTAGCTCGCACAGATTTTGATCAATTCTTATCAAATTTAGCACACATTTTTTTTTATATATATACGCTCTATTTGAACTGAAATCATAAAAATATCTTTATTTTTACTATGTTTTTATTTCAAAAAAAGGAACAAAAAAACGGTCGAAACTTGTACTTAATTTTCACATTCTAAAAAAAACAGAAATTTTTTGATTTTTTTTTTATAATTTTAGTTCAAATAGAAGAGACACTTAAAAAAGAAAATTTTTTTAGAAAAATTTATATCAGATAAAAATTGTGACCTCCAGGAAGTACACAAACTGTCCATCCGGATGGCGACTTACAATGCGCAGCACCTAATATCTAGGGTTTTTGTTTAGAAAAAAATTTCAGTAAATGTTCTTCAATATAATATATATAAAATAACCTCAAAATCTCAATAAAATATATATATTCCTTATATGTTAAAAAAAATCATGAAAAGTAGCCTAAATACGGCGCCCTACACCTATTTCCGCCCTTAAGATGGCGTCAAAAATTACAATAAATAATTTAGTTGTTGTTATATTTATATAAATTAATTATTTTCAAACATTTAAATAATTAAATAAAATACAGGTAAAAATTCACTTTATAAAAATTACTATTTAAGCTGAAAAACATTTATGTATGTATTCTAGCTAGTTCAAATGCGGCGAAACAATAATCGCATGTCCTACTTATAATAGATAGCTGAAAAATAAATTATGATATACAGAAATTAAAAAAAACAAATCAAAGCAATTATAAAATAAAAAAAGTGTAACTTAGCTTAATTATTGTTGTTGGAACGATGATTTTGGACCTTCAAATCAAATTGGTCCCAGGACCGTTCCTGGGTATTTGGCCGCCTACGTGCCAGTCTGTATGGCCGCCTCCGAGATAACATCAAAGAAACAAAATCCAAATTTAATTTTTAATGCAGACTTATGATAAATATTATATAAATAATATAACTGCGTTTAATTTTGTTTACGAATAAATGTTAACTTTTTAAGTTCAAAATTCACTGTTGTTTTTTTACTAGAAATAAATGAGATCAGATCTGAGTTTTAATTTTAATCAATAGCTGGCCCATGTTGTGGAGGGTTAATATAGTTTCTCTGGCGATTTAGCCGCCTTTCAATTTGACCGCCTGCGTGCGGTGTCGCAATGAACGCTGGCCACTGGCCAGGCATCGCCCTGATTGGTCCGCGAATATGCAGAAGCAAAGAAATTACCAATTAAAGTTTTCAAAAATACTACGACTCCCATAAATCTAATTTTTTTACTTTTTCGCAGAATTTAATATATCTGGAAAAATTCAATCGCGCGTAACCAAAAATTGTCTTGTCGCTTTCAAAACTATAATCGGCTTCGGTTTTCTTTTATATATTTAATTATTTTTACATTTTTCCAAATATATCCATTTTTTTCATATGTACTTGGTCTAGGATTGATCTTCCGACTATGCTATATAAATCTAGCATCTACCAGATTTTACGGTTTGAAATAATATGACAGAATATTGCATTTAAATATTCCTACTATATGCAAAATGAATATCGAAGTGATATTGTAATGATATTGAATAGATAATAATCAATATGACCTATTTGGCATGTGCGCTCTCGTTTTAAAATGTTGATTTGAATGATAATTAATTTGGTGAAAATTTTTACGTTTGGTGAAGTTTATTTATAATAAAATTTAGAATGCACTGCTTCGCAATATGGTTATTATTTTATATTATATATTCCACAACCAGTTTCATACAACTTGTGTATATCATCATCAACGCAGTTGATTCTGGTGGTAAATGGAAGAACAAGTGACCATGTTGTGGTTTTTTGTTATGTTGGCTTGGTTATTTGCATATTATAATAAATTCAAATTAAATAAAGTTAAATAAACCAATAATTATCAAAATTTTGCAAAATTGCAAATATAATAATTTATTGTCATCAGAATGAAATTATTAACATAAACTGTCAATTTTATTATTGTCAAATTAACAAAAAATTGTCATCATTGTATTTAATTTATTATTGAAAGCTCAATATATAATTTAATAATTATTGGTATATTTAACTTTATTTAATTTGAATTTATTATAATTAATAATAATAACAAAAATTACTAATCTTACATTTGCATATTATAGTTGTAATTATGTTAATAATAATAAAATAAGTGTTATTTTACATTTCATTATAATATTATCGGCTCATTATTATTACACTTCAATATTATTTTATGGCATGACACAGATGATTAATATTTATAGTGCTTCAATATTAATATTACATTGCACCAATACGTGTAATGAATATTTTACGTATACCCAAATTACATATTATATTGACAACATAGTATCGCAAATATAAAGACTACATTGTACTAATGTTGAATTTAAATATTGTTCGAATATTCACAATTAATATTATACCAATATGCAATGTTGGTATTATAATATAGTATATCAATATGGATCATATTCATAGGCGCCGGATATGGGGGGGGGGAAAGTGCCCTACTTTGCCCCCCCCCACTAGAAAATTGAATTTTTTGTTTCTATCTAGCTAACGCTCATAAAATTTTAGAAATTTTCTTTGAAATAATAAAGCCTAACAATACTGAATACTTTGCCCCCTCTATATTTGACTTAATTATTGACTCTTAATTACTCTCCGTATGGACTATATTATACTACACATATTGCCATGTTTCAAAATAAGGATTGTTTGATTAATTTTGTAAATGTTGTTTAAATAATTGTAAAATGGAAAAAGTAGTATTATAAAAATTGATATTTTGAACTTTTGTTACCTTGTGGGCAACAAAAATTTGATTTTTGCCAGATGTAGACAAGCATTTTGATAAAAGTGAAGTTTTTGTTGGGAAATTGAGCATAATTAAAAAAAAGAATTTTGGACAGTGAATTTATTTTATTGAATAGATTAAGTGAAACCATAAGTAATTATATTTTGGAATATAAGAATTGCTTTATAAATAAAGATTTGGATTGATAAAAAATTTAAAATAAACAGAAGACCGAAACAAATTTGAATAAAAAGGAAAGGTTTATGAATTATAATTGAAGTCACAGTTAAGATTTTGGTTAGAGAATGGAACTCTTATAAAAATTGCATTGAGAAATATTTAGGTTTAGAATTGAGATTGGATCTTGTCTTTCGAATTGCAAACCAAGTAAATGGTAAGTTAAACGGCATTTTATTTTGCTATTCAGATTTTGAGTTGTTTGCTATTGCCAAAATTCGTAAATTGGCCATTATAGAAGTCCTATATTAAAATGGAATATTGCATTTAAATGTTTCTTCTATTGTAGTTCAATATTAGATTATATCAAACTAATTTTATCTTATAAATTTCTCTTAAGTCAATTGCAAAATGATAAATTGATATTAGTGCACGTTGATCCAATATTGTCTTTACATTGAGCCAAGATAGTTTGTTGGTTGGGTTATGTCTATAATATTCTCTTCTATGCCATTTCGTATTAGCAACAAACATTTCTAACTTTTCCATTTAGAAACTATTATATTATTATGTTCAACTTGAACTTACTTCTATTATGACATTTTTTAAAATAACTTTAACAGTTAGTTTAAAAGTAAATAAATTCTTTACCCAAATTTCTATCTGTTATTGTCACGATAAATGCGGTATATTATAGATAGATAAATAAAATCAGAGTGACTAGAATAAAATGAAAATTCTGAGATAACTTTTTTATATTTTCTTCCAAGGCAAGAATTGTAAAATTAGTTTATATTTAACTTCGGAATTTCTTCAGGATTGCCTTGAGATTTACCTTAAAAAAATAGAAAGCAGAAAGAACAATTCCTAAGATTTTAAGGGATTCCCTCAGATTTTCTAGGATTTCTCTTGCAAACAATAAAATTCATCCACTTCTGATTTCAGATTTCTCTTCACTTGCACACCAGATTTCGCCAATGATTCATTGTTATTTAAATGAAGATATTCTAATATAAAACTTTTGGAATTTTTACTTCTCTGTTATATTGGTGTACTTGGGTTCTTGACATTGAAGACACCTGGAATACCGTCTTTATTTTACTTTTAACATACGAAGAGACTGCGACAATGACGCTGACGATGGTAAAGTGTTAGAAGAAGGTCATGGGGAAAAGGGCATCAAGGAAACGAAGATAACGTAAAAGCAGACGAGCTGGCGAGAAATGGCTCCAACAGCCTTCCCTGAGGCCCGGAGCCGTTGATTATGCCACTGTCAGAACTATCGACACTCTCCTAAAACAACATACCTAAGGCGGCTATCTATCAGTTTTGCAAAAGAAACTGAATGCAGATAGGCACCGATTAAAGCACCCTTTGGTAAAAATTCAAAATACTACTTGAAGCTGTTCAGATTCAATCTACGGGAAATTGTAGGGATTTCGACTGAACACTGCAAATTGAACAAATATCTCAACACAATGAGACTTAGTATAGATAATTCCAGATGTCGGGGATGCAAAAGAACAGACGGAACAGCGGAGCATGTGGTCAGAATCAGTGACACTCTGACTGCCAAGATACTCGAGTTTATACTGGAAACGGGATGTTTCGCTCCTAAGTGAGCGTAGGAAATCTTCCATGCCCTCCCACCTCAAATCCAGAATCCAGGTTGTGAAAGTGATGAGAACATGCACTTCGAAGTACAGTTACAGACAGTGGCGCCGGAAGTGTCAATTATAGAGGGGGGCAAATTATTCAGTTTTGTTAGGTTTTAATTCTAATATTTACGATCGCTAAGAAATATTCGGTAATACTAGGAAATCTTAGGAAATCTCCGGAAATCTTAGCAAATCTAAGAAAGTTTCAGAAACTCTAAAGAAAAGAAATTAGGAAATCTTAGGAATACTTACTAAATCTTGGTAAATCTTAGAAATATTAAAGCTGAAGAAATCTTAGTAAATAGAAAATCGGAGCGAATACAGATGATCGTAAGAATATTTAGGTAATACTAGGAAATCTGACGAAATCCAAAGTTATCTTAAGAAACCTTAAAATTTCACTATGAAATCTTAGAAAATCTACGAAATCTTAGGAAATTTCATTAAATCTTAGTTAATTCGACAAAATGTTAGAAAATATCAGAAAATCTTAGCAAATTAAAAAAATCTTAGGGAGTAAAAACCTGTTGGAAATAAATGTTATTGTTATTGTTAATACTAGGAAATCTTAGGAAATATCAGGAAATCTTAGCAAATTCGACAAATCTTAGAAACTCCTAGGAAGTTATGAAATCTTAGGAATACTAAATCTTAGTAATTCTTATAAAATCTAGAACATCCCAAGAAATCTTAATAAATCTGAAAAAATCTTAGTAAATCGAAAATCCGCAGGAATGCAATTGATCGTAAGAAATCTTAGATTATAATACCAGGAAATCTTAAAAACTCCTATGAAATCTTAGAAAATCTTCTAAATCTTAGTTAATTTGGCAAAATTTTGGAAATATCATGAAAATCTTAGCAAATTCAAAAAATCTTAGGGATACTAAATCTTAGTAAATCTTAGAAAATCGAGAACATTCCTGGAAATCTTAATAAATCTGAAAAAATCTTGGTAAATAGAAAATTCGAAAGAATGCAGATGATCTTGAAAAATCCTAGGTAATAATAGGGAGCAGTGGCGCCGAAAAAGTCAAATATAAAAGGGGGCAAGGTATTCAGTGTTTTTAGGTTTTAATTCTAATATTTAATTAAATTAAATTAGTTATCATATATTAATTATAATAAATTTTACTTTCTTCGAGGGGGCAAGTGCCCTGCTTTGCCCTCCCTATCCGGCGCCGATGGTTGCGGATCAATTCAGGTAATCCAGGCGATAGTACCACAATCGTTGAAAGCGAGGCGAAAATTTCAACATAAATTTGTTTACACTGAATAACAAATTTCGAATTTCCTTATATTTTCTAAGACTAACCTGAGATTTCATAAGATTTCCCTTTGAATCAATTTTGGATGATTTTCGAGAAAGTAGAGTAAAAAAAGGCTATCGATAGTTTCCTCGAGATATCTAGACATTTCCTCTCATTCCAAGATTTTCTAAGATTTCTATGGGTCTTTTAATATTTCCTTAAGAAAAAAAACACTTATTCAATTCTCGAAATAAAAAATTGTCGTGCTAGTCGGGAGTAATATTCTCAAATTGCTTACCCCTAGTAACACGCATCTTTTATTTTTTCTTATAATTTCTTAAGCAAATCCAATTATTATTATTTTTTTGTTCCATAAAGCAATCTGTATCTTTGTATAAATCATCCAATTTTTTATTTAATTTTAAAGCATCCATTTAATAAAACACTCAAAGACTTATATTAAATCTTAAAACAAACATATTTTTACATAAAAAATTTGCAGACCATTTATATTTATACAGCTCCACTCTCCACAAGCAGGGCCAATGAAAAGCAACGGCAAGCAAATAATAGAAGAGCTATGCTTGAAATATTTAAATAACTACATATTATTATACAAAATAGCTAAAGTTATATTTGAAATAAATGAATCTAGTCCTAGTTGGAACCCCGGCCAGGGTCTATTTCCATATAGGCTTGATAATTTTGCATTGCAAATTTTTTTAAAGTGTGTCATTTTACACAACCCTACTTTATAAAATGACATAGTCCATTGTCAAAAATGTTTTTTACTCTTGTATTAAAATTTATTTTAAGTTTCGTCGTAGCTTAAATAGACTTTTATTTAATGTATCCAAAAGAATTTGCAAAATAACTTAATTTATGAATTTTATGAAAAGGAGTAGGACATCATGCGATAATAGTAAGAAAATGTTTTTACGAATGTACCTTTTGGATTTGCCTCTTCTAAAAATAGGTTACATTACAAAGCATCAAAATATTTAAATAAAAATGTAATTTTTCAATGTTCCCGAACAAAAACAATTTTAGTTTATAAACGAAAATATAATAGAATTGAAAATTCAACGATGTAGGTTATGTATCACTTATTTGAAAGAGAGATGATGGTTTTTAAAAGTTTGATATTTTTAAAATTTAATTAGAAGTTAAATCTATTTATTTATTTTATTGGATAATACAGTTGTAAATTTTGTATTATGAAGGCAAAATGTAATTTGTAAAGTCGTGTGTAATAAAATTATCGAAAATTAGACTGTATACTAATCTAAAATTCTAAATCCCAATTGGTTACACCTTAGTAACATCGGTGTATATTTTCGACATTTTCAAATACAGTATTCCATTCAAATTTGCATTTTCGCAATAGCAGTGGAACATTTATTTACATTGAAATTTCTAAATTTAAATAAATGGAGTTCACCAATACGCCGTGGTGCCAACATTTTATTACGATCTAACCCTATCTGAACAGACACCTCGGCAGCATCTGAACTAACAGCTTTTGCAATTACCAATAATTCCTGTTGGCATTGTCTACTCTGTCTGTTTTGCTTGTGTGAATATAAGAGAGAAAGTACTGCGTGTAATAAAATAAAATAGGAATGCGTTATGTATAATTACATTCACAATCATTACGATGCAAATTTCTTAAACTTCTATATCCAGTGTTTGCAAACGGACTTCTTAGAATAATATTCTGGATTAATTCTAGAATATCTCCTGGTAGATCAGCAAGTAATGTTTCTTATCCCGGTTCGTGTATCCCTAAGGAACCCTTTACTTTCGACACACAAAATATTACGTTTGTTCTGTCTGGTTTCTGCGATACGCCGATACGAAACGCGTGCTTTATTGTTATTAGCTTGTTCTTTAGAATTCTAATGAACGAAAATTTTGACAAAACGTAAACACTTTTTTCTATTTCATTTTTCAACCGTTTAAATATACCACTTTGCCTTCCGAAACTACCGCTAAACCTCTCATTCGTTTATATCGGGCGAAATTTGGATTTGTGCATTCAACATAAATCTTGCATGAAAAAAACTAAATTTTCATCGTATAGTCAAGTTAGTTCTAGCGTGCAGTATTTTCTATTCACGTTATGTATCTGTTTAACAGACATGATATGTTAGGAAAAACTTTTGACATGTGTTAGGATGTCATCTCATATCATTTTGATTTGGTCTGATTTTATGAGATAGAATTTATACCTAAAATGAAAATAGACATATATACACGTATAATTTAAAACATTTACTTCAAGAATTGCTATTAAATTGTCAGGCATCGTGCTCGTACAATTTGCTTTTTTATCCACCTACCTTTATAATTCGATTTTAAGAAACGAGGGTTTAATTTTATTTCATTATATATGCATATCTACTTACGATTTGCATTATTTTTTATTAACAAGAGTATTAAAAAATAATGAAGCACGCTTCGCTGTTGTGACTCGAAAACTGAAGTAATCTTGCAGAAAGGGCGGTAAGAATTGCACTAGATTAATTAAAATTATTCAGCAGCGAAAACAAATTGCTCGACATTTGTGTTACCTCTGTAACTGACCAATTGAATCTTTAATTAGGAAAAGCAAAGAGAGGACTGAACCCGCATTTTCAGTTGGTATAGATACAGTTTAATACACAAACAAACCCTCACGTTTAGAGCTATGCAGGTTCAATTAAAATACTTGGTAAAACGAAAATTCTTATACTCTTTTCCTTATGTCACCAAATCCCGATGCAGGAGAAGAAAGCCCAAACATTTTAGTGCAAACGTGTTGTTTGTATTATTAGAATCGATACGCCCTTATGTTCTTTGATGGTAATAAAGGGTTGAAATGTATATTTGAAGAATGTAAATTTACAAAGCTTTGCGGGCTCTTTTAAGTTACCTAAGGGCGTTCTTTTATTTTTGCTTTGTTTTTGTTGCATTTCTGTCATTGTAACTGGAATTTTTAAATTTTTGTGGAGTTGTTAAAATTAAAAGAGATAATTTTAAAATTAAATAATATTAAACAAAAAGAATTTTTTCATTTGAAAGAATGTCAAGAAACAAAGGTTTAGCGTTTTTTAAAATTATAACATTTTAACACATTCTTGTCTGATTTGCTTTTAGAACAAGTACAGCCGTGGTCAGAAGTATTATATGCCACCCTTTAAAATCTCGTTATTACGGAAACTGTTCAACATTTTCTGTAAAGATCAAGAAGAAAATCTGGAATCGAAACCATTAATATTTTGTATAAGACCATGCAATGGTTGCTTTCAGAAATTTTTATCCTGTAGAAGTTGCCTAATACTTCTGATCGCGGCTGTATAATTTTTTAATGAAATTAAAGAGATATCATGACTGTAAGCTCTTTAAGGGATACTTTTGATAACTCGAATATCGAATTCAGGACGTGTATTGTGTGTCTGGGGAAAACAGCAAACACATTGATAAGTAGAAAAATTTCATTACGACAGTTATCATTAATAACCGTTGAGTTGTATTCTGCCATTGGATCGGAAAATGACATATGTCGGAAGACCCTACAAATTTACCAAATACAATAGATTGACTTTTAAATTAAATTGTGAATTTCATTTCTAACGTTATTAGTTTTATCTTCATTTAATGTTTCTAAAAATTAAAATATTAATGAAATAAAAATAAATGTAAGTTATGGAAGTAATAGAAAACTTCTTATTAGTTAAGGATATCCGATGTCAGAGACATGTTCTTTATCCTGTATTATTTTAACTGCAATTAATTAGTGGTCGTTTGTCCGTGTTCAGAAACCTTGTGGTTGTCTTTCGAATAAGTGAGGGATGTATTGATTGCATTTTGTAAGCAGAACACATCCGATTTCCCAAGGTACTATTGGGGTATCCTTATTTGCTCACACTACGTTGATTTTACAGGACTCCTTACATAATTGATTGTATGATGTGAAAAAATATAAAAATATTTTTTCTCTTAATAAAATTTTTCAAAAGTAATTTTAGCAGACGTGGAATTATTAAATAGTGTGTATAAATTATTAATCAAACAGTTACACTTAATAAGCTTAAAATACAAATTCTCCAATTCCTTGCGCTAATATTTATTCTAATTTTAAGCTTGATTTCACTACAATACACTTTTAGAGCAGGTAAATAGAAGTTTGCTTTCGATTTAGTATTGTTTGAAACTCTTAAGTCGGAGAATTATATCTGATAATTTGGTAAATATTCAATATTGCTACGTCTCGAGGGATTTTAGAGGGTTAGTAGATTCATTGCTTCTAACAATTATTTATTACTTGATGAGTGAATAAGATATTAAATTAATTTCCTCACCACTTGGGTAGAATATGTAGAACCGCACTTATTTATTTTATTTATTTTAGGTGCATATTTCATTACCTATAAACTATTATTCTCATTTTTATCGGTGATGGCAGAATCGAGAAGTAATTTTAGCTTTTCCCTTCTACAGTAAAGATGTTTAAAATTTAAACTCGATTTATCGAAGAATGGATATTGGCCTAAATTTGCTTCTATTATACATAGCGAGGTATTCAATTTATACCCTTGTGCTTTGCATTATCCTTCCAACCGCCCTTCATAAATATGAGAAAATACCAATACGAAGCTATATGGAGGTAAGGGAAAGTAAAATTCAATGTAAATAAATTCGGCATCAATTGCTTCCGCAATAAGTAACCGATTAAAACGGAAAAAGAAATTAAGATGTTAAAAGTTAACCAAAAATCACAGACACTAAAAAGGAATCATTGTCTTCGTCCCCTATTTTTAAACACAAAGCTTATTCATGGATGAAACATTTGTTCCACTACAAGAATATCAGTCCCGCAAGATGCTCCCAGTAGTCTCTGGCAAAACAAACTGAAGTCATCGGTTCGATAAATCGGATTGGGATTTATAAAGGTATGTTGAATTTAAAGCAACCCACGAATTTACGTTTAAATTTGGGTAAATGTTTAACTTTGAATAAGGGATATAAGATAACATAAAAGATTAAGAAGTTATAAAGCTATTTTGTGGACTTTTCATTTAAAAGGTTTTTTCGGTGTGGTTGAGGTAATCGATCGGAAAATTCGAATTTTGAATGCGGGACCACGGAGTTGTTGTGCTGCTTACGAGTAAAAACAATGTTTTGTACAATTTATTATATTTTAGGAATACAATTGAGAAATAGTACAATGGCAGACTAATATTTACAGTACAAATGAAAAAATTGATTATTTATAATAATATAAGAATTTATATTTGGCTTGCTAACAAAATATACCTAGTATTATATGCGTATAATAAATTCTGTTTACAGGAAGATATTTCTGTGTGTATGCTCGTTCTTGAAAATGTAAGTCGTATTGTGTACCAAATGATCGTTTTTTAAATGGAACGTAAAGTTTGAAAAAGGTTGCTTAATAATTAACACATCATTAGGGAATGAATAGATTCTATACTCCAATATATACCCGCAGATGATGCAATATGAGTTTGTATGAAATATAACTCCTTTTTTAGAATAATCCCAACTATTAACACCCGTTAAAAATTTTGTCTTTAAGCTCTATATTATATTTGAAGAAAATTTTAATATAGAAAAACGCCAAGTACATTTAATACCCTACAAAGTCATAAGAGCTGCATAATCAATTTTTCAAATATTTTACATCTAAACGTTTAAGATGAAAATGGCTTAATAAAGGTATAAGCATGTTACAAACGTCCAACGCTTCATTCACTTTGAATTGACGTTTTTCAAAGTGATTTCTTATTGATATGTAGGCGGACGAATGCTTGTCTACAGATAAAAATGATATCAAAGCTTTTACATCATCAAACTTTTTGGTTATGTATTGTTAATAATTTTGAGTTTATCGATTTCATTTTCTTTGCATCTCAAATTATAACATCGAGTTGAAATTGATGAGAAAATTTTTGTGCATGAAAAAGTATTTGAAAACAAATTTAAGTGATTGCTTTCAGACTTTGACAATTTAGTGTCTTATTAGGCAGACGAAATCGTTCTTGCGTTTTTTTATCGATGTTTAAAATATATAAAATTTCGAGTTCGAGAGTCGAAATCTTGATGTAGCACCGTAATCCAACGAAACGACCATTAGATTAGATGATGTGACAATAAAAAAATTAAATCGTATAATTTAAATTAAAATTTAATCTGCTGAAGTTTATACATTTTCTCCGGTAAGTTTTCAAGTCGTAGCCATAAAGATAATAACGGCTTTTGCCACAAACGTCGATATTTGTTGAGAATATTAAGACAGAACGTGCAAGCAGCTTACTTGACGATGTAACACATTAATACGCACTTTTAAAGTGAGTAATTTTATAAAACATCGTTCGTCTTGCTTTTGCTTAAGAAAGTCGGATTTGCAAATGTAAGAGAGAAATCTAATAGGTGTACGTAGCACGGATTTTGTGAGTTTAAATAACACGTACCTCAAGTCTCACCTTAAATAACACAATCATACTTAGGCGAGCTATAATAATTTTAATCAAATCTTCCCTAAGTTAAGTGTTCTTATTTTAGACGAATATAAAGGCGGATTTAGCGCGTTTAATAATCAAAACTGTGACTTTCTCCAACTTTCTCCTAACGGCCCTCTTGATATTTCGCGCGAAGACGTTAACTAACGCACTTGGCAAATTACAAATGAGAACTTATATTTTCAACACCCTCTAAGACGGTCGAGGTTTCGTTCGTAACCGCTACATTGTTACTTTGATTAAATTTAATACCAGTGTGTGTTAAGTTTGGCTGAATTTAGAGCCTGTTCGGTATTTAGCTTTGGTTTATAGTAATTGTACGTTTGTTTGCGAACGTTCCTTAAATGAATCACGTCTTTCGGGATTTCAATATACTCCTGAGATAGACTTCAAATAACGTATCTACATACATCCGAACACCGCGGTAGATGTTTTTGCATCATAACAACACTACAAAGCTTTCAAATCCTCGAACTCTCCAGGCCTTCCAAAGAGTCAAACTTGGACGATAAGCCTGTATTGTCTTAAAATTAAAATTATTCACAGAAGAATACGTTTAGGTGCAATTTACTCCTAATATACTCCTATAATTAATTGAGGTAACATTGCCATTCGTAGATATAAAAGACACTTATTTGTTAGCAAACAATTTTTTTGTTTTAAATATTACATTTCGGTAAAATTATAACATAATTATCTATATGTTCGGGTACACAATACTTGTAATCAAAAGATTATTAAGATAAGTTGAATTGTATCTGAGTATTTAAATCCAAGCGAGGACGCTACCAATATGCACGACAATGTGGTATCTAGAGCAAAACTCATATAATCGGAGATTTATGAGGAATATATAAATTTAAAAAAATTAAACTTAAAGAAATAATCATAAAATAAATTTATTATTTTGTTTGCACTGTGTTTAATTTCAAATATACAAAACTAAAACTGTTTTATTAATTAAATAATAAAATTAATACAAATACCTAACATAAAATAGTGAACCAGATATTAATAAAATATAAAAGAAGCAATCCAAAGCACTGCAAAGGAAATAATAGAATATACAGAGAAAAAGGACATTTGGAATGTAAAGGAGAAGCAGAATATAATTGAAGTTCAAAATAAACATGATTACGAACAGAAAAATAGAAAGATCGAGAACAATCCAGAAGGAAGAGTGAAGAGTTTTGAAGATACATAAGAAAAAGAAAGAAAAAGATGAGTGAGTAGGAGAGATAAAATAGAGATGCAAGGAATAGAAAAAGAATAAATAATTAGAAATAATATAATTTTAAATAAAAATATTCTCTTTAATTTTAATTTATGATTTAAGCTGAATACAATATTACAATTTATTTTCTATTCTCGTATAACACATATTATATTAAGTTAAATATCAGAATAAATTTTTTTTTCTGAAATTGGAACAGCGGACTCCTTAACAATGGTTTGCCGACTCCTGATGTACTAGGTAAATGGTTTTTCGCCGTTTATGGAAATTTTGATTTGATTTAATTGATTTTTCCACTTCCAATCCTATTACATGTTAACCCACCCAATCCAATACCAAATTCCTAAACCCTGTTTTTATCATTTTAGTAGAAATAATTTCTTAGGATTTTGAAAATTTGCCGGTAAGTAAATATACATACTTGTCCATTTCTTTTCTAACGGTACCTAGTACCTATTTATAGACCACAGGGCCCCTTGCCAGTTTTTAAATTGTGGGTTAAACTAAGTTCAAGGGTTAACTTACGTTTATGACCAATCAGAATGGTCATAAACACGTTTAAACCAAGTTCAAGAGTTGACTCACAATTGAAAAACTGGCCCTAAGCATTGCTTACATTGGCTTATTCATATCAGAGCCACTGATTGAAATTGGTAGCAACAAAACAGAATGAAGACCTGGGAAGCTACAGAAAAATCAGAAAAGAAGCTAATAAAGCATATAAAAGTAAAAAACCTATGGATAACAGAAACTATTCAAGAAATAGAAGAAAGTAGCAAACAAAATAACAATCGTCAATTCTATGAAAAGTTAAGGGAGCATACGCAGTCAGCATTTTCAAAAGATTGATTTTTTTATTTTGTTTTTGTTAAAGTACATGTCAGAAATGTTCTCCCGAAATTTCGAATCGATTCGAAGAAAATTGAAATAGATAGTAAGTTTAAAAAAATTATTTTAACCATCAGGTTTTTATCCTAATTGAAAACTTTCAACGTATTTATCTCCAAACTGCATTTTCAATGCATGGATATCTCAGAAAATAATGAACCGATCTTTCTACAATTTTACACACTTTTTTTTAGATAAGCTTTAGGTACTTGGGGGTGGACGAATGATTTTGTTTTTCAATGATTAGAACTTGTTTTACAGCAAAAAAGGTAGATTTTTTTTAACGAAAATCGTGTTTTTGACTTTGAACTTCTCTAAAAAATGCAAACTTCTATTTTTTTTTAAATTTTTCGTCCACTCCCGAGCTAAAGTAATCTACTAACCAAATCTTTCTCGTGTTTTGATTTCTGATGATACTGTCTCGACTTATCATGTCCACGGGAAATCACTTTTTTTTTAGGACTCGAGGAATAATAGTTAATAACTTCTACAATTATTAATATTTGTTTATAAAAATATTACCAATTATTCTTAAATGATAATAAACATATTATGCAAAAATATTTAAATAAAAATAAATAAAAAGTTTCATGTTTCGCCCTCATGACTGCGTATGCGGGCCAAAAAAAACTGCACATAAAATTAAAACAATCGGAATGAGGAACAGTAAATTAATTTGGAGAAAGTAAAACAAATATGGGTGGAAAATTTTCAGACTGCTAACAGTGGAAGAGCAAGATGAACAATGTGAAAGAATAAATGGAGAAGACCAACAGGTAGATGAATCAACTTATGTGGAGGTAGTGGAGATAATAAATAAACTCAGAAATAGAAGGTCTTCGGGTAAAGATGGTCTGAATGCGGAATTACTCAAGTACGGAGGTGAAATGTTACACGAGTATAACTTGATGTAATAAGTATGGCTAGAAGAAAGAATGCCCAAATAATGGAGAGAGAGAGAGAGAGAGCATAGTAGTGACCATAAAGAAAAAGGGAGATGTAGAGAAATTCGAGAACTATAGGGAAATCACTCTGCTGAACTCCACGTATAAGGTATTTTCAATGTTGGTAAACAAAAGATTATAAGGTTTTGCAAAAAAGAATAATTTGATAGTATCGGTGAGGTTTTACAGAAGGAATATTGAGAGTGGATGGAATATACGTGCTGAAGCAAATAATGGAAAAGAGCTATGAATACAACATCAACACATACATGATGTTAAGCTGATAGAAACTATGCAAGAATTCAATATTAAATTTGATTCTCGAAAAAATCCTTAAAGTACTTATAACAAAGGAAGTGTCCGAGAGAAAATATAAAAAACGGATTGTAGATAGACAACCACATATATGAGGAGGTGGATGATTTGAATTATCTAGGAACGCAAGTGAATAACAAAAACGAGAGACAGCAAGAAATAAAGAGAAGAACGCAGCTGGGGAACAAGGAATATTGTGCTAACAAACAACTGCTGGGTGACAAAAACTTATCAAGTTTTTAGCTAACAGGGAAGGAAAGGAATTGTGAGTTTTCGAGAGAGAAATATTGAGAAAGATATTGATATTATAGTAACTTTTGTTTAAAAAACAAAGTGCGATTAAAATTTATATAGTGCAATGTAAAAACTTACCTTGATTTTTCACGAATTTTCATGTTGAAATTTTATGAAAACATTTCTAAAGTGGATAAAATTCGTCTGAGATCAAAATAAAAATTCTTTCTATTAGAAAAGATTCCTGGGTTGAGCACAACGTTGGATGGACGTAATTTTGAGTAATTACCTGGAAAGTAATCTTGAGGTTTTATATAAGAATTTGGTGATCGAGTATTCAGGTTGAAATGATGGAAGAATGAAAGAAGGATGACCAGGAAGATTAATTTATACATGGGAAGATACAATTTTGTGTACTTTATTAATAATAGATTCGGATTTATTCTAAACATTTATTTTCAATTTATTATTAATTTGTATAAGATGAAATCAAAACCTATTAAGAACCAAGTTAGTCAAAATAATTACTTGCGTAAATAGCTGCGTAAGCAGCTCCGACAAAACCATTTTCATTGCTTAACCCAGGCCCGTAGCCAGGGGGGCACCTGGGGTACGTGCCTCATTCCGAAATGTTAAGAAAAAACACCGATCTAGGCCCTGGAAAAAAGGGGCTCGATTTATGTAAAATTACTATTAAAATTATGAGTTAAGGCTTACTTAATTCCTTTATCGAAGCCATTGAAAGCATTTATTTCGAAAATAATTTTTGTTTCTTTCATTATTGTAGCTACTTTTTGTATTACAGTAATACCTTCAATAATTTTTAACGTTTAAACCCTGTTGACCTTGAAAACTCAACTTTTCCCGCCTGCGGCGCCTCGAGGGAGCTTCGCATGGATAGGGAACCACCGAAAATTTTACTCTTTTTTTTACCCTTCTCCCAAATGAAATCCTGACTCCGGGTCTGACTTAACCCTTTCAAGACGAATTTCTATTTTCATTTTACGTATTAAAATCATGAATATTATTTCAAATAACGTAATTCAAGAGCTTTTCAAACAGTTTCAAATTTTTTCAGAATTTTCCGACAATGCCATTTTATTTAAAAAAAAATTTCTTGTATTCGCATTTTACACTACCGATAGGTGGCGATCTACTAAAGCAATATGTCCGACTTATGCGGTATTAACGGCTATTATAAAACTACATAAATATTGTAGTTTGCGCTATTTACATTGGAAATCTTGTTTTTTTAAATCAATTTGGTTTACATTAGTTAATTTTATAATTTAAATGAGAGTTAATGGTAATTATATATAGAAACACTTAAAAAAAGACTGAAATACACTTAATTCATAATTTATTCAATGACCAGACTTGCTATGACACCCGTAAACACTTCAATTCATATTACTACATTTACTTTTCAGGATTTAATCCATATTGCTTAAAAAAACACTAAAAACTTGGTACACACTCAAAGCGAAAAAACGCCAAATACCGCTTATGCTAGTTACCGCTAAGGACACTACGTGGCGCTTCACATTTTGTAAAACGCGAATAGCCCATCAGTCTTGAAAGTTTTGGAATATTACATAATAATAAATTCAAAAGACATTATTTTATTTACAAAGACAAAATTCGCTTTGGGATCTATTGTCCTGTTAGTTTCGAAAAGGTTAAATGCTGAATTTTATAAGATAAGAACAGAAACATTTTTTATGACAATAATTTTAAAAATCTATGAAAAGGTGAATTCAAATTTACGATATGTTCAATTTTTAACAAATTTTGGGAACAAATAAAATTAATTTTTTTATTTTGCATTTGAATTAAGATTCAAGATAAAGGGTATAGCCGGATTATAGTATGTAAAATCTGCCCCCAGTGATATTAAAAAATCTATATAGCTGATCAAAAAAAACTTTTTTCTTAATATTTCAGCTTTTAAAGCCGAAGAGGTACGACATAATTCAAAAAAACGTATTTTTCAGTATTTCTTTTATTGCAACTATTCTACTACTATATATTTTTAAACAAAATTATTTTTATAAGAATTATCGATAAGAGACGTTAGAAATTTTTTTTTTTCAAATATAAAAGACTTTGTCGTTATATTTAAATATGTTGCTTTCAGGTGTAATTCACGAATTTTTCACAGAAAACTGATTTCTTGTTCTTCGATCCTTATACGGTAATTTGTCTTTCAATTTTTATGTCTAACTCATAAACGGGTCCACTAAATCAAATTTTTTTTGTGGATTAACGAGAATTTATCCAACAGGTGGTGAGCAAGAGGCTATGAACTGAAGATTCAAAAAATATAGTATTGGTTTGAATTTTCCCATCGTTTTCAAAATCGACGTGTTTTTTCTTCTTCTTCAACTTTACACTATCGTCAATTAATTCTTCATCTTTCAACTTGTCGACTAACCGATTTTGATACGTTCTTTCGTCATTCAGTATTGTTATCAATAAAAATATCTTGGCCCTCTGAAAATCCTGTTTTTGTTTTTTTAAATGGTTCGTGAGCTTTTGACCTCTACACATCGACAAGACATTTTTAACACTCCGGAATTATTGCTGAAAAGATCGAAGAAAATTTTAAAATGATTTTGAATTAATTCACTCTATCTCATGGAGAATAAATTACTGTATTATATTATTATTAAATAACCCTAAATTATAATTAAAAATGGAATAGCGGTATAACTAAGATATGTAAATAATACATTAAATAAACAAAAAAAAAAAAAAAAAGAATTTATTCTAGAACGAGAATGCATAATTTATTATCGATAAAATAACATTTTCGTGAAATTGAATATCTTGTAATAATAGTTGATTCGAATTAAATTATATTTTGATTGAGGTCATAAACTTGGAATGCATTTATAATACAAAGGAAAAAATGCAATTTGTCTAGACCAAAATAACGACGATGACAAAATAAAAAAAATGGAAGTCAGGAAATGAAAGTCCGAACCATGATTTATAGTTGTATGCTTTCATTGCATGATTGGCGACAACAAGGTGACACGCAACATTAACTTATTAATAGCTGTGTGTATCTACTATCAATACATTAGGTACCTTAGGTACTCTATTATGTAGTTCAGATAAGCACCTCTATTTTTTAAATTACAATGCATTACTATACATCATAGTTCTTGCCCAATAAATATAAAAAGAAACTTCCTTGTGAGCTTTGTGCTTTCAGTTAATGCTTAGCTAAAACGTGAAAGTGTAATTTTTCTCCCAAGACGGAAAAACTTATGTTTTGGCACGATTTCGAATTAAGTGAACTGTAAAGCGACAACACATAAAATTATAAAAAAATATTGAAGCTCGGCTGTAAATTTTTCACTTTTTCCCTTGATAGCCAGCATGAGTGGCATAAAAATATAACGGTGGTCGTGTGCTGGCCGATTCAATTTATAAGCAGTTAAGTGGCAGTAAAATACAATTTAATTTCTTTAAACACAATCAATTTATATTTGCATATCACCTCAGAATAAATCAATATATATTCCTAATTGCTAAGCAACGTAAATCCACACAAATATAAATAAATACAACTAACTTTAAACATACATACACCGAATGTCTTTATCTACCACATTAAGAATAAAAGGTAGAAAATAAACACGTTCTACATAAAAGTATAAATTAGTTCGAAATGTCGTGACTATTACCAATGATATCAGATATGCTTGCTATGTTTGAATGAAATTTTGTATAAATTTGATAAGAGATAAGAGTCGGTATCAATTTGACGTTTATAGAATGATGTATGCCGTTATACAAGTGCTTTACATATTTTATAGAATGCTTTTACCAATCAAGATATTGGTGACACATTTCTTGTTTTACAACTGTTGAAAAGACTTATTGAATTTTATTTTCATAATGCATAACGACACGTTACAACGCGGTGTTGCTTTATTTGTTAATAACAAATCGCTTTTTGATTCATTTGAATTCCGAATAACCGAGCTTCGCACCCCAAACCAGCAAGAAAAAAATAGAGCTCTCCTTTTCCTTACGACCGACGCAGACGTCTTTATTATTTTAAATTATAATTATTGGTTTCGAGTTTGTTTTGATATCTTCGCAAATTTCAGTGCTTGCGAAATTGAAATCCTTAAAACAAGCAGAGCTGCTGTTTTGTTTGGTATTCAACTGAAAACCATAAAAATATTTTTTCATTTTAAAAATTATACGTTTACTTATTAAAGAACATGAAAGAAGTGCAAGCATATAATTCGAAACAGGATTAAGATTGGAAAAGTTTGAGTTGTTGCGGATTCATAAACTCTCAAACTCACAGCTGGACCAAAAAACTATTAACTGAAAGTTATTTTAGAGAGATTACAGAGTAATAAATAAAACAACAATTTTGCTGTCGAAACTTTTCTAAAAACAAAAGTTGATATCGCTTAATCGGTTTGTGTCATCACTGTCATAAATATCATAACCGCAATTGTCAACTTGTGTCGTTATTTTTATATGGATGAGCGATGTTTAAGAGAACTTTTATCAAAACACAATTAGCAGTTTTATAATAAAGTTTCCAAAAGCATTAAAGTTTAATTCAAACTTTCTTCGATACATCCAGCGAAAAAAAAAAGCATTAATTAGTACAGATTTGCTCGGGCACCACTCGTATTGCAGAAATTAAGGTGAGAAGGACTCCGTGGCGCAACGGTAGCGCGTCTGACTCCAGATCAGAAGGTTGCGTGTTCAAATCACGTCGGGGTCACTTCCTTTTTTTTTATTTAATTACATTAACGGAAAAATATCCAATAAAATTTAAGTAAAAATTGTTTTTATTGTTTGTGCTATTGAATTCATACAATGGCAGTTCGCTATTTCCTCGCTCGTTCAACATTTTCGTTCGTGTTTCACAGATCACGTTGAAATCAAATAAAGAAAGGAGTTAGGGTATTATGATCGATGTTGTTTTTATATAGCGCCATAATCATCTATCTTGATATCTTCACTTGCAGATACTGTGGATTGGAAATGGCAAAAGTTTCTATATTGCATCCCACGACAGTATATCTTTTATTCGAAAAAAGAATTAAGATCCTTATTTTTAGTTTCGAATTGTCGTCTCGAAAATATATTTTTTCCATTGCGTCATTTCAACAAAACAAGACGATATTAAATATATTATGTGACAGAGAAAATAATAATATAAAATATCAATATAAAACAAACGTTTTTACAATTCATACGTGGATATTAAAAGTCATAAATTTGGAAATAGAAATTTCGTTTTCTCATAATATAGAACGTCATACGCATATGTATATTTTTAATATCGAATTGACATGGCTTTTTTAATATTCAATTCAATAGCAAAATTGAAAAATTTAAAAATATTACCACTAGGTATAATGTGGGGTAAGTCTTGAGGAAAGCATGTACAAAAATAAAAAGTAATTTATATTGAAACGCACTCGATGTTGCGTTATTTTCTAAACACGCCTACATTTTAATTTTAATATAAAATAATGTCATGTAATCAGTGTATTAAAACGAAAATATCTCAGAGGAATCATAACACTCATAATTACTTTACTTCTGATTTATTACTAAGATTTATAGTTAGGCATGATTTTTGACATTCCTAGATGCACGTTTCTTGTTACCATTAGTATTTGGATAACGAAATTTAATTTGGCTAAATTACGGGGGATACGTGATAAATAAACGCACATTCTTTTCATTTAAAAAATAAAAAGCTTTAACTTCCGAAATCTGAAACTTGAAAATAAAATTTTTTATTACGACTCGCCCACCCACCGGCTTTACTATAATGAAGAAGTAATAATATTCTCAACAGTTAAGATTTGACAACTGTAGGCAAGTTAATCTAGAAGATAAAATTTAATTCGCTGTAGAATTCTCCACGGAGTATTTAAGCCTTTGTTGGTCCTTTGTTGGTAGCCTTTCTATGTCTTAGACCAATTCCTCTTGGCGGTACATACATCATAAACACCGCAATCGTAGTTAACGCTCCCGGTTTGTAAACTTTGATATATGTACCTTTATCTGTCGTAGTTCGTGATAGACGTACTAATTATTATCCTGTTTACATTTATGTCAGTTATCAAATTGCTTCAAGTTTATTGCAGTAATTTTTTTTACAAAAATCTGAAGAGATTCCATTGCGGTAAAGAAACCTTTCGATTTTTCAAAATTTTTAGGTTTTCTATTTGTAGTCTGGATATATTCAAAAATAAATTTCAGAAAAAAATACATTTAATGCAGTATCTACATTTTAACGTGGAATCTTGGCGAGGTATAGCTGAAATTAGTGTACTCTATCCCGCCACAATCACAAGAAAAATTTAAAACAACGCCAATGCTTTAATTATAAAAACATTGCAAAAAAATAATGTATATTCATACAAGTAAGTATATTGTTTTATTAAAGTAAAATGTTGAACTTTTCGTACCGAGTTTTTGCAGAGCAAAGCGAATCGCAAAAGTACATTATTTGCTTCGTATAAAACGTAAGCAAAATTATTACATTTAAAAATAGCTAAAAAAGTTATATAAAAGTTTTCTAAATTATTCTATTTCCGATTGAAGCGGTCTGAACGACGGCTACATTGTAAACCGTTATATAAGAAAACATTTTATTTACTGATTGCTACTTCCCATTATAACGGAAAAGTAGGAAAATATGTAGATTTAATCAACATTATTTAATTATATATTTAATTAAAACAAACTTAAAACAAACATTTGTGACATTGTAGATTATTACCCCCCCCCCCTTTGTATCTGTCTTCAAATAAAATTTAAAATACCCTCTTGGTATTTGAAATACTATAATTCTGCACAGTAGAAACATTTTCGGTTGCATCACAAAACCTTTTTTTTTTATAAAAAAAAAGTTTTTACTGTAGTAGTGTAGTGTGCAGATACAGTCTAGCAGTACTATACGTAGCTGTCTGAATTTTAACCAATAAAAATCGAGAGATTTTTTTTAAATTGAAATACTTCGGGTAATTGAATTAGTTTTTGGTTTATTTTGACATATTTCATTTACTTCGAATTTTTTTTTCTTGGCAAAGTAATAAAGTAATTGATATTATGTCAATTATTTACATTTAAGAATATTCCGATTTTGGTATTTCAAGCACTATCAACATTGACAAAGTAACTGGTAATTGAATTACTTTCACTGAGTGCGTTGTTTCTGGGTTCAAAAGTAATTTAGACATATATATTAAAATTAATCATTTTTAAATAACAATTAACTTATCTAATTACTTCAGCTCTAATGACATTGGCATTTATTGATTTTAAACTAAAACAAGACAAACATTTGAACGACCGCAGCTCCTAAGCTTCGGTATTAGGAGTCTTCTGTTCATTGGAGCCGTCACGGGTGCCAAATGTGGTAGTTAAACCAAATTTGAACCTCTAAATGCAAAGTTTTTGTTCCAAAAGCAAAATAATTTACTTGATTACACTTTTTATAGTATTTTTGTACAGAAGCCTCTTAACTCCCCCCCCCCCGCCCTTCAAATATCTTTCCAAAAAACTGAGATTTTTTTCCGATTATGAGCTGCTCTACTATGTCGAGAAAAAAATTCTTATAAATAATAAGAATAACTAATACATTAATTTTCTCGTTATTAGTTTACTCGAAACATTTTTATTTTATTATTTATATTAAAAAACAATTTATTCGGAAAAATTAAGAAAAAGTTTTCTACCGCGATAACAACTGTTTTAGAGACAATTGATATGAACTGAGAAGTGGAAGGGAGGGGGACAGCCTCATATTTTTAAAACAATAAATGAGAAGATGGCGAATTTATCTCATTGCCCGCCGGTTCAGTCCGATCCTGCAAAATTACTAATTTCTTTATTTTTTTTCAAATTTAGTGTGCTGTTGTTTGCTGATTTTGTTTTTGCTGAAACACCAAGACATTTAAATTCAAATAAAATTAAAAGATTCTGAAAAACACCATTGCAGAAATTTCTAAAATAAGTTGAATTTTTATATCTAATGTGGTCATCGACGTGAGTTTATCATATTTAAAAAAATTTAAGAATTAAATGATTATTTATATTATGATAACCCCATTTTTTATAAATTATATTTATTACTCTTACAACATATTTATGACACGGATAGTGTTACGCCTGTAATTATTTTTTTATATTAATAAAAAAAATTAGTTTTCTGAAAAAATTACTACATTAATTTATAATTATTATAATGAAATACAATAAATTAGAGTAGGTAGAACTAATTTGATTAACATAGTAGGCGGAGTAAGAGCTGTATGGCACTAAAAGTTTGAGTTTTCAGGATACTCATGATTTTCTTTCAGTAATCTCAAATTTGATCAATTTTTAAATAACTCCGGATCGCTTTATAAAATAATACAAAAAGTTTTTAAAAATGACAATCTAAACTAATCTAAAGCTTCATTTTGATTTTTTTGCATTCTATAATTTTAATATTGCAGCACAGCAATTTTTTTCCGTTAGTTATTTTCTCGCTTCCTGAAAAGCTGTAACATTTTTCTACAGCAGCGCTTTAAGTAGATATTCAAAAGCAATAAAATAATTTGAAACACTGAAATTTAAAATTGAAAATTCAAATTGGCATTCGCGACAGAAAAACCTACTACGTTGATTTGTCAAAGTTATGCAATCCGGTCCTGAAATGTAAAGCGAATTCTATTAATCGACTAATTTAGAAAATTAAAAAAAAATTGTGACACGAATTTTTTATAAAACATACTTGTAGTAGCATGCGTTTTAATGGTAACATGACATATAATGCCTTTCATAAGACATAAGTTATCTCTAATCAGGTATAAATGATTCTTCACCTAGGGTGAGGCAACCTGCTGGTAAGGGATTGGTCAGATTCGTGTGTTTTATCACTCCCGGGAGCATATGACAAATTTTTGTATTGTATTTTTACTTAGAGACCTTCCCATTCATGAATTGTTAATTAACAAGATTTATTAATTAGGACAAGTAATGTGATTTCGTCGTTACAAATAAATTTATTTATTTCGTAAAAAAATATTAAATGAAAAAAGTTGGGCGGATAATATTCAATTTTTAGCGAATTTCCTTACCGTTTTACTGCGAGGAAATGCCGCTAGATGGCAGTGGATGTTCAAATTTTCACACAGTTTCAAAGATTCGTTTCGTTGATCTGCTTAGGAATTTTAAGTGAAACAATTACCGAATTGACATTTCCACTAAAAGTGAAAACGAGCGTTTTTGAAAATTATAATTTAGAAATTTTTAATGAATTTCTACACAAATTTGATCGTCGATTCAAAAAAATGGTTTTGTCAATGTGAAAATCGTATTAAATTTATTTGAATGGCAGGCCAATAAAAATATAAAACACTTAAAAAATATGGAAAAATAATGATAAGATCGAACGTTGAGTGATAGTATCAAAAAACGTAGCAATAAAAAAACCGTAACATAGAATCGTAAAATCAAACCACCACATCACAAAAGAAGTGTAAAACGCGGAAGCGCGATTTCGAACGGTTTCTCCCTCAACCCCCTGCAGAGTTTACGGATACGACTAAACTTTGAAATATATCTCTCAATATTTTTGCATGCATATCAAGAAGGCCATAAAGCAAGTGCCTTTATATTTTATTGCTCATATCAGACTGTTTTTAATGCGTGTATCCAATACGGGAAATGGCATTCTTTATTTCTTAGCTTCTTTATCCGAATCGAGGCGGTTTTACATAAATTCGCCTTACTATTGAGAAAATTTGTTTTTGTCTATAAGCTTAGAGAAGATTTGTCTACTAAAACCACTCGAATGCTTCATGTTTGCTTAAAAACATGTTTTAACGTTTATTTTGCTATATCCTTAAAAGGCGACTCATAAACTCAATTAACTGCGGAAAATATTTAAATAAAGCAGATAAGGACAATAAATTTTGTTATGTGCTGCAATAACTTGAAAACGAATAAGAAGGAAAAAAATACAAATTAGATATTTTGAAATTAAAAGCTCGAAATAAGTCGACCCTTGAAAGATTAAATTCTGTGCGGTGAATACGTCATACGTTGGTTTTATTACAGAGGACAAACAAAAAACCGAATATCCTAAAATTGCCTGCAAAATCATAGATATCAAATGACATACAAGTTTTCGTTCTTTTCAACATATTTTCTAACGTTCGATTCATCTAACTTTGTTTTGCCACGGATATGTGTTCGTGTATCAGAAGGAAATAGACTAGCAGCGGGTTAATAAATAACAGGAAGAGAATGAAACAGTCGCCAGAATTAAGCCTCTATATTTCCCATAGTCCTCCTCGCCGAGCTTAGCATTGGACAGTGGATTAGAAATTCAGTTGCGACGTTTTGATCCATACTTTTCATCTTTCCTTTTCTGTCCACCCTTAATCTACATAGCTTTCTCCCTCGTTCTTTCATTCGTTCACATGAATATGCAGATCCCGTATTAGGCTGCCAAAAACCGAAGTTATATCTCAGTAGGCCGGCAGTCGATATTGAGATCATTCTATACAGAACGCAAAGCTCAACATTGTCTCTTTCAGAAGTGGTACGAATGCAAATTCTGCCGATTTCTGAATACTAACTCATCCTTGACATTAAATAATTTTAATATTTGCAAAATCTCGACACGGCACTCTTCTTATTTTTCAATTAAAATTAAAAACATCGATTTTACAATAAAATCAATCTCGAAACATTAAAATGTTATTAAAATGCAAATGAAAAACAGTTAAGGAGATCAGCGAGAAATTTTCTCAACAAAATTGAATGAACAAAAGTATCAATAAAAAGTAATTGTGGTATACCCTCTTATTTGGCAACCCTAAAAATTTTGTTAAAAAACCGCACCCTTAACCTTTTCCTCCAACTTCAATTATTTTTAATTAAATTTACTTCAAATTCATTCTAAAAATCAATTTCACGTTGTAAATAATAAATTATTAATTTTACATACGGCTTAAGGAGCCAACAAATGGTACGTGAAACTAAAAGAAAACAAAATTTAGTGTTTCCAAATCACCGAGTTTGAAAATCATTTTATCAGGATATATTTCCTGTGAAAAATAACATTTGTAAGGACTTTATTGTAATGCAATAACCTGGTTAATAGGATTATTAAAATTTACGTATCTACATAAATAAATGGCATTTTTTATTGTTTCGTAACTTTTATTTTTTATAAAATTCTTTTTAATTGAAAAGAAAACATTCAATTTATTCTGTTATTTAAATAAAAGAAATTAACGTTATTTTTAAAGTTCTTTCATTTCTTTAACATATCTTGATGATGATGACCATACTGAAGATTATTTTCATGGCTTTCAGATATTCCAAATTAATATAATTTTGGCGATTAAACACAATTCAATATAATCGTGGTTTTGTGGTACGATTGTTTCCCCATGAAACAGATTCAGCTTTAGATACAAATTAGGGCGACCATAGTACAGCGGTTCTCAATAAGTGGGGCTATGTTCTTGAAGAGCACCGGTTTTGTAATGAAAAATTTAATTTTATTATTTTTAATTACAATATTCTTTCAATTTATTCAAACCGTTACTTATTTTACGTTAAAATAACGTTTGTCTTTAGAGTATAGATACAGAGTGTTACAAAATTCGTATGGAAATTCGAGAAAAAATTTTGAGTTTTTAAAATTAAATCGTTTAGTATATAAATGCGAAAAATATAAGTGTAATTCAAAGATCTTCTAAAAAAATATCACAGCCAATTCAAGTTTTCTCAGATTTGCTGTCTACTGCAGCACCGAAACCACCACAGTCACAGCCAAGGATGGCAATATTGGTAAAAATACTTGGTTATTACTTAAAAAAGTAATAACACAAGAATCTCTGAATAAAATGTTAAATGAATTAAAGTCGTAATTCACCTCTGATTGGTCAATATCTTGCAAACCTAAAAACTTGCAAAATAATATAATTAATCTTTGTGTATGGATCTATCTGTCTCTCGGTAACAAACCCATGATTGGTAGCCCCCTGAGTTTAAATTTCCTTTCTTACATAACACGCTTTCAATTGGTTAATTGTAAATTGCCAACCTAAAAAATTAGAAGCCTACAGGAGAGTGACCGGTTAATGCACTAGTGGGTAATCTACACTTTTTCTAGCAGAAATTCAGAAAACGTCAATTGTAATGCAGACAGTAAAGTGAAACTGCAGTAAGTGTGCAATTCTAGTCTACTAACTAAATAAATATTTTAATGATGATAATTAATTTTGAAAATGTAATTATTGCAATTTTTTTGAATTAAAACGGTTTTGTTGCCCTAAAGACGTTGGCTGTAATAAGGTCCCGTTTCGGAATACGAATCCCATGTAGTATATGGTTCTTGTTACAAATTTTGAAATACAAAAACGATGTAATTAAATTATCATTAGCAAAACTCGTCACGTGTAATTACTCATACGTCAACACGTCAATATTAAATCACTCATACATAATTGAATAGTTAATTCGAACCATCTAAAGCAAATTAATAAATGATTATTTTAACAGAAAATTTTGCTCGTAAACAACGCACGTAGGTTCTTTTTGCTACTTTATCTACCGATTGTTATCCCTTATACTTGAATATTGATCAGTTTCCCCTCGACAGAAAACACTGTGTATAATTTTCTAAATGGCTCACTCTTAATATGTGTCTCAAGTTACCATGGAAACACCTGAATTGATTGATTTGGGATGAGAGAGCCTTCGTTAAGGGATCATCTAAAAGGTACGCGTTGTGTTGAGGGATCAAAAATCATAAATATTTAGTACATTCAGCTTAAAATGAGAAAATGTTTTTTCAAAGCTATACACAATTTGCGAGAGAGACGAGCGCACATCTTAATTTCATTATCTAATTACACTCTCTATTGATTACATTAAATTTTCTGTTTCAGGAAAGTATTTCAATTTTTTTAAAATAAACAACTCCCTTAGCTCAATTACCAAGTTAACATAATCGAAGATCAAAGAAGTTTCCTTGCACTCATTTATAAGTGTCGAAGCAAATTTCTGCCCCAGATCGAAAGTGTTTTAAGACGGAGCTTTATAGTAATAAGGGAATGAACAAAGTATATTTTCAATCAGAACACGTTTTCCTTTGAGGTGATTTTTTATTTAACATCTCTGAGGTGTCAAGTTTTAAAATGAAATCAATGACTAAATTGAGTTAAGTTATACACTTGTTGAAAATTTAATTCTGGGGTTTTGATAGATTGATGGCAAGCTTCGCGATATCATATTTGATTTTCTTTGATATTTTTTTAATATAGACGCTGATTTTAAATGCAAATCTTCAAAATATAAAACAAAACAGAATTTATCGTTTTGATACAAATTTGAGGAATTTGCTGTAAAAATTAATAAAAAACCAGCGGTAAATTACTTGCTTTAATGAAATCAAGCTTAAGTAGTTTTGGTTTGGGGAATTACAATAGAATTAGAACATAACCAATTCACTGCAGTATACACATGCAAACAAATAAATTTATCAGTTAATAGAATTCGCATACCCTATAAACAGTTTCGTAAACTTGATGCACAAATTTGGTTCGCGGCCAATTGTTTGTAAGAGGCTTGCCTAAACTTATATCAGTTAATATTCAATAAATTAACCTTAGATAATTAACAAGCGGGTAATATAAATTCAATTAATGTAATTTGAAATTAACATCATTGTAATTTAATGTCCATAACTTTTTAAATTATGAGGTCATTAAATTTGTAATTGAAAATTTTAGAAATAAGTCCTGAAGAGGAGCGAGGTGCAAAAGGCAATGACAAGAAAAAAGTTTTATTACTAGAATATCACATATTTGAAAAGAGATATACGAGAAAATATTTCAAATTTATTTTTCCATTCCAAAATTCCAAACAATAAATTTATATCTTTCTTACCAGTTTAATTCTTTAATTTTTTATCTTTTTCGGAATCCAATTAGATTCCGATAATAGGTACGTAATCATTTTAAAATTTGATTTTTGCGCTCTACCCCCCACTCGGTGTTAAAATATGACTTTGCGCCCCCCTGGTAAAAAATTTCTGGATCCGCCCCTGGTTGTAAACCAGAAATCAATCTTTGCCGATTTAACCTGCTTACTTTCTGTGTAATAATAATAACTATTGTTATTTCCAGTTATAAAATAAAAAAAAAGGGGGAGATCAGCTGCTGTTGGTTTTCATCTCAACTCAGTATCAATTAATATAGGAAGTACTAGCTTGTTATTATCTAAGGTACCAACGCAACGTAGAAAAAATATTAGATTATAGATTTTAATCAGATAAAACAGCGAATTTAAAACTGACACTTAATTGCGTCAGCTTGAAATTCAGCTGATTATTAGCTTCAGCAAAGTAGCTGAATTTTAAGCTGAGGCAGCTAAGCGTCAGCTTAAAATTCAGTTAATTTGCTTTAGCTGAAAAATAGCTGAATTTTAAGCTGAGGCAGCTAAGTGTCAGATGAAAATTTAGATAATTTGCTTAAGCTCATAAATAGCTGAATTTTTAGCTAAAACAGCTAAGCGTCAGCTAATTAGCCGACGCTGAAGAACATCTGAATTTTAAGCTGAGGCAGCTAAGTGTCAGCTGAAAATTAAGCTAATTTGCTTAAGCTGATAAATAGCTGAATTTTTAGCTGAGACAGCTAAGCGTCATATAATTCATTCAGCTAATTAGCCGACGCTGAAAAACATCTGAATTTTAAGCTGAGGCAGCTAAGGGTCAGCTGAAAATTCAACTAATTTGCTGACACTGAAAAACAGCTGAATTATAAGTTGAGGCAGCTAAGCGTCAATTGAAATTTGCTGACGCTGAAACACAGCTGAATTTTAAGCTGACACTGCTAAGCGTCAGCTTAAAATTTGCTGACAAAGATTTTCAGCACAAAATGTTACTTGGGAATTTAACAAATTATTCAACTTTTTTATTTTATTCCTCAATCCAGCTTCCGTTTTTTTAACTAAATCTTATCAAATTTTTGAAATCCAATTCAACTTTCTTTAACTGATTATAAATTCAATCAATAAAATTCAATTTTAAATCACAATTTCACTTTCAATTCCAATAAAATAATTTCAGGAATTACAAAATTTTGTACACCATTTATAGGTGCACTCTCCACAAGCAGGGCCGATGAAAGAGCCTTTTATATTTAATTATAAAGTTCTATACTTGGTCGATGATCGAACCTGCGACTTCTTCATGCTAATCTAGCATTCTACCATTGGCCTACACTACCAATATAAAATTACAAAATTTTAACGAACACGGGACATTTACAAAATTACACACATTAAAATAAATAAAACAATTTTGAATAGGAAAACTTTAGGACTACATAGAGAAGATAGAAGATTTAGATTGCCCAGGTTGTGCGGCCTGTCAGGCCGCACTGACTTATCATTCATCCGCGATCTCTCAATTTTTTTAGTTTGCTAACATAAAATGAACCAATGGGAAGTGCGTTATTTGTAAAAAGCCTTATATGTTTACTGTAACTTGCTACCAGCCTAAACAATTGGAAAGTCGCGGGAAAGTCACTGGTTAGTGCGGCCTTCAGGCCGCACAATTTGGGAAATCTAGTAATCTGGAGTCCGGATTTGTGGTTTAGTGCAAGATAAGGTCACATGCACTGAGGCCACTGAAGGGGGCTCATAGTACTACCTTCAATTTCAGCTTAACCCCAGCCAGCCCTGTTATTCTCCGAGCTATCCCACCTGTAGGACGAACTTCAGGATCTTATTAGCAGGTCGTTGATTCTGACCATGTTATGCCAGAAGTCCCTCATCACGAATTCTCTTGTAGAAGTGAGCGCCAGACAGTAACAAAGTACGTGCTCGGCTGTTTCCTCCTCTTCATTGCATCCACGACATGTGGGATCATCTGCGTACCGTATCGTCAACAATCAGATGTGTGTTTAATCTGTCATGTCCAGTCCAAATAATATTTCTCATGTTTCCAAGAAGACACCCTTTGCTTGGTTGCATGCAGTTTCTTGTAGCCAGGGCCGTAGTTAGACATTGTCCATGGGGGGGGGGGAGGTTATGGAATTGAAAAAGGGGTTACCATAGATGTAGAACAGGGCAAAGTCGCTAAAATCTGCAATAAACTTTGCAACAAACTACAAATGACCTACAGCTTTTATTACTTCTTTTGTACATTTTTTCAGTTTACAGATGAATTTATCTGTCGAATTAATATTATGTTTATTTATTTTGTTTCATTTTCAAATACAAATATTTCTTCAATAATGTACTAATTATTTAGTATTACTCAACTCACGGGGTGGGGGGTTCAACCCCCAAAACCATCCCCTTATATACGGTCCTGCTTGTAGCCATCTGTAAGTGTGAAGTTTTAGGGTATATTGTTTGAGAACTGCATCTAGAGCCTTGACGGAAGGCCTGACCATAGGCTCCGGGCCGCAGAGAAGACTTTTAGAGCCGCTTCTCGCCAATTCGTCAGCCCTTGTGTTACCCTCGTCACCTTCATGTCCCTTAACCCTACAGAGAGAAAGAGCATTTTGGCTAAATATCTTATTTAGCGTCTGGACGCAATAAGCAGAGGTATTCTCTTGGAACATTTCTCCAAGATCTGCATATGTGCCTTAGTTCTTCAGAGAGTGATCCTGAGATTTTTAAATGTTTTCCCCAATTCAGCTTTTTTTCAAGTATTATTCCCAGATACTTGACTTCGTCGGCTAGTTTTAGGGGAGTACCTGTTATAAATCTGGGCATAAACATGGCCGGCAGCTTTGTTTTTTTGGTAAATAGAACAAACTTTATCTTAGCCTAGATATCTTTTCCTTTCGTTACGAGTCAGTAAAAAAGGATCAGTGCGGCCTTCAAGCCGCAGAACCTGGAAACTCTAGTTATCATTAATAATCATAATACCTATATAACGCAGTTACCATAACGAATTTCCAAATGCTTTGGCTTCGTGAGGCATTCCGAGATCAGTAGCGTTACGTTTTTATAACAGTAATTGCAAGAAGGTGACGTTACTTGGAAAATTAAAATTTTTAACAAGATTGTTAACTAATCATTGAGTAATATTATTGATAACGTTTTTTATCGCTAACATAAAATATATAACAAATGCTAGAAAATGTAAACTTTTATTGATGTAATTTGTAAAGAAATAAAACTGGAAAGTCAGTAAAACTAGATAGGTCAAAGAAAGAAAATATTGCGGTCATTTACCGTCAAATGATACTCCTATGCCTAAGCTATACATTTTTGTGCATGACGGGAATTTGCGATTTCGATCTTTTCAAGTGACAAAGCGCTACAGTCTAAGGATGGACCCAAGGGTGTTGTGAATATCCTTACAATAGACTATAATTCAGTGTTTTATTCAATTCTTTTTAAATTTGATCTTGTTTACCATTGGTCAAAAAGTTTATTTTTTATGTCCCCGTCATATAAATAGTTGATAAAATTAATAAATGTTATATTATTGCAACGAAAATTATTTTGAATCCATTAGACTTACAGAATCTCTAAGTTTAGTCATTCTGTTTCAGAATACCTAAAGTAACATTAGCAATCTTAACACTAAGAAGTTGTGTGTTAGAATAACGCATTAGCGAATTTGACGCTTTCCTTTGGAATGTAGGTCTTAAGTTTAATTAAGAATAAGGGTGTTATTACGAAGGGTTGTAAAGCCTGACAATTGTCTCTAAGAGGTCGAAAGTATAATGAGTATAATGTATGCAGAAGTATGTATGGGCGCTTATTTTCTGTTATTGCTACGTGTTAATGTCTCTTCTGGTTTGTTCTAACAACGAAGAAAGCATCGAGAGTATAGAGTAACTCGAAAACGTGAACAAAAAACAGTAATTAATACGTGTTAGTACCTTACTTACGCATTCTACTCTCTAAATGTAATATTGCAGTACTTTTGGACTAAATAGAAATATATATTTAAGGCTTTCTTTGAATGACTACTTTGGGATACGCCTGATTACTTAAAACTTACATAATATAATCACACTAGTAATATTTTAATGAACCCGATGGTGTTAAAAATTTATAATGTTGGTAATTTAAAATACAACTTACTTCTTAATGTAATTTGTTAACTTTTATATTACGTGGTACATAGAATGTTGAAGGTATATACCGTGTTAACTGGCAGGTTTAAAAAATTAAATTACGGTTACACTACACCGCAAAAAATCCGTAAAATTATTCTCGTCCAACAGGCTGTTGTGGGATTCAAACACAAACTTACGTAAACCGCTATTATGATACCACTATGTATAATGAAGCGAAATAACTTCTATAGTAGGTACTCTTAGCCAAATGGAAGTTTGGATAAAAACGTTGCAAATAAAGGACGCTCGGAATGGAAAGTTTCCGAGTTAAATATAATCATATTGATTACTACACCCCCACATACCTTATTACTTACATTCAGATATATCCGAATAGTGGCTTACATCCCCACAAAAAATATTTAATGTCACAATAGTCTAAGCGTGCTGTGGATAAATGCTACGAAGCAGATACGACATTTGCAACCACAAATCATATGTCAGCTTTGAGGCTGACAGGGAGAATATCAAACGTTCCCAGTGAAAGAATTTGAAGGTATTCAAAATATAGATATGGGATTGGATCGCTTATTTTGATTAGAAAATTTTTCTTTCGGCTATATCGCATAGTTTCGCGAGAGGATTTATTATGTCTTTGGCGCCTCTTATTTAAAATCAAATATCTTAGAAATGTTAACAAAACCAATAAGCAAAAATGTGTGAAAAAATCTGACTATGTACACAAAAGCTAAGCTATTTGAGGGTGTTCACCCTTGGAGAAAATATGATTGTGAATATTCGCAACCCTTCATCGAGGGTGAGCCTGATTTGAATATCGGATCTGGTGAATCTATAACTCAGCTACTCAGCCCCAGTCGGATATTAGACATTAGAATGGATGTTACTTTACTGAAGTTACGAAATCGGCTGTTATTGCATGCCATGTGTAGCTAAAGTGCCGCTGTCAAAATGTATTTTTAATAACTTTTGTTTCGCAAAAATAAGTTGCACCATTTTTATTGGCAATGCGGGAATCTTTCAATTGATATCGAAATTCGCGAGAAAGTAATAATGCGATATAACTTTAGGTGAATATATCGTGCATCTCTCCTTATATCAGTTGTTATTTCTCGAATCTCAATCTTGAAGATTTACGATATCCGTTTCAAGGATTTGAAATCCTGTCGCACAAACCAAAACATTTAACTTGTAACTCTTGTGGTTAGTACTAATTATGACGAATACGTTCTCTAATTGTTGTTTGCACACTGATGAGCATCGGTGTCGCTTGCATATTTCATGGATTTGGACATGACTTGAACATTTTACACTGACATAATTTAACTGAATTATAAAATGTAGTATGTAGTATAAGTTTTTTAATGTAACAGAAAAACTCGCACAGTACTTTGAAAAGAGTGAACGGTTGTATAATAAAAATTATCACTTAAACGAATTTTATGAACATAGTCAAAAACATGTCACTACAAAATGATATGCTGCAACTTTTGTCGTTGACAGCAATAAGGTTCGTAAACAAATATTCTTCTATTTTTCGCCTCCCACAAAGGGCATATTTATAATAATATATTTAATTAGTAATGTCGGAATGTCAAAAGCAGAGAGCTTTACACTGGAGTTACTTTGTCTCTGCTCATATTAAAGACTTAACATGTGATGCTTGTACACCATGTAACTTCGTCACCCCTTTACAGTTTTGTATTAGTATCTTGACAGCAAATCAATGTTTAACAACCTAATTTTTTTTATTATCATGTTTTAGCGGCAAAGGTGTAAAAAAATTATTGTTTTATTACAAATCAGATGAGCTGGTTTTATAATTGAAAAGGCAAGTTGGTATTTAATTATTTTTCTAAATAAATATAATTAGAGTATAAATTACACAAAACATGCTTTTAAGATATTTGTTTACATTTTTATGACAGGTCCGGAACAAAATATTACAATGAAAAGTGAAAGTAGAAAAACGCAGTTTGATAATGCACTATTTATAGAGGTAATTCATTATTCTATCAATCAAATAAGGAAATAAATTCTGTTCAACCAGACTTTCAATATAATGGAAAAATGAAAATTATTTAGAAAAACGTTAAAAAACGAAAATTTTGAAAATTAAAATTAAATAAGGAAATACTGCAAGACTTGAAACTTTCACAAAAAAAAACAAAGGCGGAAACTGATCTACGGAAAGGGAAAATTAATACGTAGTTTCCGAATTTTCTTCCACACTTCAAAATTAGAAATATAGAAAATGCTATTTTTTGAGACTAAAATTGATACAATCCATTCTGAAGTCGTTAGAAAAAGTAGTTAATATTATTAATAATAGTTAATAAATTTAATATATCTCGCGTGGTTCAGAAAATATTTAGAAAAACAAATTTCTTGTTTATTACAAAATTATTACAGAAAAGTATTTAATTTAACAATCGTGTAAAAATTAAATCTCATATCTAAAATATTTAACTACAGTTTACCAATATTTACAGATCTCCCAAATAATAATTTGAGTTTTCATAGCTACTTTGTTCAACTATTAATTCTTTTAATTAAAAAAAAAATCAGTCAGTATTTTAAAAACTTGTGTTTGTTTGGTTTCTTGATGCCATTTTAAAAGATTTAAATTTTACGTGAGTGAACTTGGCTCCCCTTATTTTAAAATATTAATTTTTTATTGTTATTTTGAATTTTTTAAAGAATGAAGAAAATCTCAAAAAACTGTTTTTCTGCCAGCTCCCCATTTTTCGAAATTAAAATTTTTTGTTGTTGTTTTCGATTGTTTTCATTTGCTGTATATTTTGTCCTTGCAGTCCTCCAGCTCTGAAAATTTGGGGTAATTTATAGTTAGGCCACAAATTAATGTTTAGAATTTAAAAACAGCCTGTTAAATGTAAAATGCTACGAATTTCACCTTTTGAAAATTTAAGGTTAGTGTTAGAAATAATAGTAGGTTAAGTCAGGGAAAACTTTTATTATTAAACTAGATTGTCCAGGCTGTGCGGCCTGAAGGCCGCACTGACCAGTCGTTCTCCCGTAAACTCAAATTTTTATAATTTGGTGGAAACCTGACCAATCAGAAGTGCGTTACGGGATAGATACAAAAAAAAAAGATTAATCATTTTGATGAAAAATTGATCATTTCTGCACTGATGAATAAAAATCATCATATTGATGATCAAATTCATAAATATAATAATTGTTTTCAAGAATATTATGAATTATTCATTAATGTAGTGAACTTTGTTCATCGGAGCAAAAATGATGAATTTCCATAAATTATTTTTTTCAGTGTAGAATGGGCCAATTGAGTTTACATTGACCCGTCACTTTCCCATAATTTCCTAAGTTTTTTAAGTCAATAACTTGAAATGAACCAATCGTACACTGAAAGAAAAGATTCATCATATTGATGAAAAATTCATCATTTTTCAGTCGATGTAAAATATTCATCAAACTGATGAACAAAATTCATCAAATTGATGAACAAAATTCATTACAATAAAAAAATTTTCATCAATACTATGAATTTTTCATCAATATATGATAATTTTTTTACATCGGCAATGACAATGACAGTCAGAGAAACATGGCTTTTCATATATAAATAGTACTTCCAGGCTTCCTACTTGTTGTTTTAGAACGTCTTTCACTGTCCAGAACCAAACAAATAATTTTGGGATCTTTAGCCTCTTCAGCCCCTCTCCCCCCAAGTTGAGCCTATGTCAGGCCCATGACTATCGTGACGCGTCATTAACGAGATTCCTAATATATGTAGTTCTGTTTTTTTTTATTAAAAATTGAATATTATTGATATTTTGTGATTTTCTATTTTTTAATTTCAAAATTTATTATTGAAATTTGGTGTTGGTTCCTTTGAAAGCAAATGTAAAACATGGCTCTTTCCTCAGCCCTGCTTAGGAAGAGTAGACCTTCTAGGTCTGCAAAGTTTATAAAAATTGTTACAAAAGTAATTACTGATTAAGATTAAATATTCAAAAGTGATTTTATAAACATTTCGATGAGTTTTATTGAATTGGAGATGCAATAAAAATAAAATAAATTGGATTGGATTGGTGGTATATATAAAACGTTAGATAAATAGAATTTGAATTTGGTTTATGCAATACAAAGATTGGATTTGGGTAAGAAATTATAATAAAATATAAAGGATCCACGGGAATCAATTTGAAAAATAATTATTTCGGCCGATAGATGAGATCACTCCCCTAAACCCGGAAAATTACTCCGTCGAGTTACAAGATCTCCTTTGATTAGAAAGAGAGATAGAAATAAAAACAAAAGAAATAATAAATAGGGGTCTAAGTAAAACAGAAAAGGAAAGAAAACAAGAGAACGCTAAACTTATAGAAGAACCCAAATTAACAATCTGGCAAAACGAATAATATAGTATTTGCAACAAATTGCAAAAACTGACTCTAAAGAGAAATACCCCTGCCCTCTCAAACGACGAAGAAGATGAAAGGCCAACTGAAAAGAAGGCTAAACCTTACAAAAAAATTGAAGTCACACACACCGCAAGTCAGGAAGCAGAAAATGATAGAGGAAAATTCAGAATATGCCCACAACATCAAGAAATACTTGCTGAGGTTCAAAAATGTTCTAAATTAAAGAGATTCCGCATTAGAATTGGGAACTCGCCGCAAACCAAGGTCATCATAGACGAAATAAGAAAAGCAATGGAACCCAAGACCAAACCTATTCAAAATTTGGGACCAGGATCGAGCAGGAAACACTAAAGACAAAAATTGTAGCACCAGGGAAACTGAACCCCTCCAGGGATTGATTAATTTAGGGGAGTCTTGATCCCAACCACGATAGAAATTATTAAATAAATAAATAAATATAAAATTATAACATTTTATTTTTATTTAATTAACCAACCCCTCTACATTACAATATATTTATTATTTATATTACATTAAATTGGGAGGGGAAAATCGTCGATGCCTCCTTATATTTCTTACTATATACATAAGGTTTTATGGTTTTTCATATTAGATAAAAATATTGCACAATAATAAAAAAATATAAGATAATATCTATTACGTAAAGAATAAATATTGGTTCACGTTCAACAGTAAATAAAGCGGAAAAAATATTAGATGGTTCGAAGTAATATATTCATTTTTTAATTTTATTTAATTTATTAAAACTTCTAATTCAACCACATGTAAGTATTTACATAGTAGATATGCCTCGTTTTAAAAATACTGGGGGGCATACTATACCTTCCAGACCCCCCTGATTGGAGAACGAAGCTTTGTGTTTTTTGTTTTTTCAGAAAAAATACATCTACATTTACAATACCATTCACATCCCGACCAGGCGCTTTGATCTACCTTACAACAATAAATGATTACATTTTTAATATTTATTATTATTATTATTGTATTTAGAACGGAATAACTCCAAAACCAATCAGGGGATTAAATTTTTTGCACTTAAAGATTTTATGACATGTTAAATTATATTAATTTCTTTTAGAAGACTTCAACACTTCTTGATAACAATTGAGAGAATTTGATTATTAAAATGTTATTAAACCTAATGTATGTATTTGAATTAAGGGCAATTAATTTAAATTAATGACAAAGTAGTAGTTAACACTTGACTAACGATAAACCATTAAATTTCAAATCAGATTTCTAATGAGAATCCATGTACTTTAATTAAAAATTCAGTTACAATAGAATCCGTAAATGCGATCATCTCAAAGCTCGCTTACGGCTGGCGGTCCTGAACTCTGATAAACTGGAGCACAGTATTTGTTATTGATACACCAATATCTATGCATGGCACATTCTAAAGCTTGTATTTGTAGTAATTTTCATCCGTTATATTCCATGCTCAATCACATTACATCAATTTCTAGTTTAATTTCAATTGACAATTTCTTTAAATTGAAATTTATTTATTTACAAGTTAAATCTTGAATGGTGGTGGCAATAAAAATACAACAAATACGGAATTTTGTTTAGTGCAAAAAATTAATTTCCCATTTGTCGCTACAATTTATCAAAAATAATTGATGACAACTTATTTAATGATCAGATGGTTCTTGTCCAATACTCAAATAAAGAAACTGAAAACACTTGGATCTCAATTTTGTTGCACAAAAGAAGAGAAAACAACGTAATTTATTGTTGCTTGTCAGTTTATAGATAGAAAGAATCAATTTGAACACTCCACTGTCGAGTTTTAAAATAGTGAAAAAGTGCCTTTCTCTTAATCTTTTAAGAAAATTAATTAAGACGAATTTATGTTTTAAAAACAATGATGGCTCGTTTAGTTTTATAAAAATTTAATTTGATACCACCAACCAACCATTCAGAAATTTTGCAATAAAAAATAATTTTAGTGATCGAAAGCTTTGTTGATGATAATAATGCAGAGTAGGTCGTTTATTCGGAGGAGTTTTAATGAAATAATAAATAATCAAATGGCTTCGGTGCTCTCACATTCTAAGAATCGATAGAAGATGATATCTCAGGAGATACTGGCTTAATGCAAATGGTCCATCTCTGAGCACAATAGTGCTTTGATGAGAGCCAATAAATCAGGGATATGCAAAACCTCCCTTTTATTAAGGGGTGGTAATGGTACAAACACATCAATGTAGTCGGCTATGACGTCTATAATTTTATTTCAAATGGAATTGAGGTGTAAATTATTTGTCATCATAGTCTTTTTATAATTTAAACATTCCCAAGAGAAAACGAAACCTAAGTACTTTCGAATGAAACTCATACTGTACGCATTTCAATTTCGCTTTATCAATCTCCATCAGTTGAGAGGCCTTTACACATTGTATACTTGGTTTCGGGCAATGCTATACCATAGTTTATCAACTAAATTTCAAAAGTTATTAACGCAACATTGAACTAATACGATTGTGCACTAAACTTGGAAATCTTTACATCGCCATCGATTCGAAATATAGATTTACGATTTAACAATCTACCAACATTTTTCGAGCTACCGCACCAACACCTAATTTTGAATTTAACGCGGAAGCGAGTACCACTGGAAAGTTTAAGAATTGAAAGCTAAAGAAGCTTCCACAACTTTGCTTGGAAATATTATACGTACCAATTATTGATATAATTTATTCAGAATTACTGGAAAATTATAAATGCAGAACTGTCACTTTATAGCCAACATTTCGCTTCGACTAAGTTATGATTTGAAAGTTCTGAACTGGAGAACAGAATACACTTCGTTGCTCTTTTTCAGTGCTTTTAAAAATGTTGAACAATAAATATTTTTTTTTTGAAACCTATCAATCTAATTATTTTTATCGGCTAAAAGGTTTTTTAACGACTTCATTGTACCCTAGCGATTTATTCCAAAAGTGCTTCCACCAATATTATGTGTAATAATAATTATTATAGAGCACACGACTACACAAACGGATTTAATTTTTTTAATTTGAAAAAGTGTATTTTAAAAAGGAATATCTTTATGTGTGTACTTATCACAAATCAATAAAGTCACAGTACATGTCTGCCTGATTTATTAAATAAGGCTGTGATGAATTGCAATGATTACGAATTGAATTAACGGTTAATGTCACATTCTACGGCATGAAGAGCTTTCGACAGGGAGCGAACTAAGGAATTATCGATGCAAATGAAATGACGCTATAATACAGTGACTGCCAAAAGTTATAGCATCCTCTTGATCAAATAAAATACATCTTGAAAATATTTGGCTAAACACAATAATTTCAGTTAGTTATAATATGTACAAATTGTAGTAATAATTATTGTAGTAATAAAATATAAAGAATTAATTTAGAAAAAGGCAAACTGTGTATAAACAAAAGTCGATCGAAAGTGGAAGGGGAAGGTATTAGAATTTTTTCCTCTTCTGTTCCACCCTTAAAGTCGCATAGAAAACAAAATAGTGCACCAAGTAACATTTCCACTTAATCAAACATAAGAATACAAATTAATTTTGTTTATTTTGTCAACTTTATAATAGAAAATTATCATTCAGAAATTACCCATGACTGGTACATAATCTCGTGGATTGAAACCAAATTACAACTTATTCTAATTTTGAAATTTGACACCAGTTATTATTGTGTATTCGACATCATGCTTAAAAAAGAGAAGTAACTATCGCCATGAGCAAAAAAACTGACTGGAAGATGTTCAGGGAGGAATTTGATCGGTTGGTTAGCCTGGTGGTTTTTTTGAAGACAGTAGATGACCTGGAAGTGGTTGCAAACGATATAGTAACAAATATCCAAGCATTCTTCCTGTTTTGTCAAGGTTTTTGAAAAACTTCTCTTTAATAAGCGACTATTACCAATAATAGGGTCTCCTAATATTATTCCCGAACACTAGTTCGGATTTCCAGTAAACTTGGAACGATCGAGCAAATAAACGTTTCTGCTCTACTGTTTTTCTCAACGTATGAAAAACAGGCCTTGGATAAGTTTTAGGAAACAGGCTTGCCCTACAAAATGAAGATGCTTCTCGCACACTATTACAATCTGATTCTCAAATTCTACCTTAACAATAGGTCATTGCGTATAAAAAATGTTGTACACAGTTAGACATAAGTGGTGAAGCCCTAGTCCTAACGTAATTTTTGTTACTTGTCTAAATGTCCGTTAGACGTTTATTGGGGTTTTCAAGTTAAATGCAATCATGGAAACACGTTGCTTATTTTTCCTTAACTCCCCAAAGATTTAAATTTATATCAAATCCGTGTTTTCCAGTCCAGGCGTACCAGGCGGTACGGCAATAATAATCATTAAGTGTTGTAGTTAAAGAAAACGAAGGAAAAACCACCATATCCGCAGTTTATTGCCCCCCAGGACAAAATATCAGCGAACCAATATGTTGACTATTTTAACTTGATTGGTAGTCGATTCCTCGCAGGAAGAGACTTCAATGTGAAATATACTCATTGGGGATCCAGATTGACTAACCCGAGGGGCCGCCAATTATTTCGAGCAATGTAAACTAAAAATTTGCATCACTGCTCTACCGGTCAGCTAACTTACTGGCCCACAGATAGAGAAAAGCTGCCAGATGTGCTGGATTTTTGTGTCGTTGGCGGCATATCATCCAATTACCTCATCACCGATTCATGCTTCGAACTCTCCTCGGATCACTCCCCAATAATAGTGACGTATACTTCACTAATTAGCAGAAAACCTAAACCTCCAGCAATGTACTGACTGGGTACTGTTCAAAGAACTCCTGAATATTAAACTTCCTCAAGACCTCCCACTGAAATCAGAATTCAACTTGGATGAAGCTATACAAGTCTTAACTAAAACTATACAAGAAGCGGCTTGGGAAGCTATGCCCAAACATCTCACTCTAAAGGAAGAAAACCACTGCCCCAAGCACATTCAAGATTCAATTTTACCAAAAACGGAAACTTAGAAAAAGATGGCAAATCACTAGAGCACCCAGCGATAAAAAAAACTATAATAATGCAGTTACAGAGCTATAAAAGCTCTTAAATGACCACAAGAACGAAGAAATTCAAAGCTACCTAAGTGGGCTGACAGCAACAAACGCAACTGATTATTGCTATGGAAGGCAACCAAAAAAATCGCAGGACCCCAGCAAACAATTCCACCTATCAAAACCCCCAATAATAAATGGGCAAGAAGCAACAAATAAAAGGCAAGCACTTTGCTGACCATTTGGTCAATGTGTTTAAACCATTTCCAACTAAAGATCATAACGAAGAGTCTAAAATTACTGAATTTTTCGAAGCCCCATTTCAAATGGATCTACCAATAAAGAAGATCAAGAAAAGTGAAGTTTCTACACTCATCAAGCAAGAACTGAATGCAAAAAAATCTCCAGGTTTTGGTTTAATAACCGCGAAAATCTTGAAAGCCTGCACAGTGGAAAGTTGCAATTCCTAAACCTGGAAAACCACCAACGGAAGTTACTTCAAATCGGCCAATCAGTCTACTACCTGTCTTATCAAAAATATTTGAAAAACTATTTCTGAGAAGATTACAGCCACTAATTGAAGAAATATAATTCCAAAATACCAGTTTGGTTTCCGCCAACAGCATTCTACAATAGAGCAAGTACATGGAATCGCTACTAAAATGAAGCATAAATTGGGGACCAAGAGATATTGCTCATCAGCATTTCTCGATATAACCCAAGCCTTTGATAAGGTGTGGCATCCTGGTCTAATGTACAAGATTAAAACATCCCTACCACACACCTATTACCAGATACTCAGGTCCTACTTTACCAGCAAACACGTCTTTGTGAAATTCCAGGACGAGATTTCGCCACTGTTAGCCGTCGACTCGGGGGTCCCTCAAAGAAGTGTTCTCGGCCCAATATTGTATCTATTTGATCTATACAGCTGACCTATCAACTACTAGAAATACAGTCATTGCAACTTTTGCTGATGATACCGCAATCTTGGCTTCCCATCCAAATGTAATTGTTGCGACGGCATATTTACAAATCCATCTCAACAATCTTGAAAAATGGATTAAAAAATGGCGCATCAAAGCAAATGTACAAAAGTGGGTTCATGTTACATTTACAAACAGAAGAGATACCTGACCTCCCATTAACTTCAACGGAAACCTCCTACCACAAAGAGATGACGTTAGATATCTGGGTATGCACTTGGACCAAAGATTGACATGGGGTAAACACATCTGGAATAAGAGACTCCAACTGGGCCATGCCTTTAGAAAACATTCTTGGATGCTAAATCGTCACTCACAATTGTCACTTGTAAACAAGTTACTTGTATACAAATCCATCATAAAACCAATATGGACATATGGCATTCAACTCTGGGGTGCTGCAAGTGACTCTAACATTGCCAAAATTGAGCGTTTCCAGTCAAAATCCTTGAGAACCATCACCGATGCTCCATGGTTTGTGCCCAATGATGTCATACGTCGCAACCTCCAAACTCCCACCGTACAGGAATGTATCAAATCATACAGCTCCAGATACCAACATCGTATTGAAATTATAAAATTTCAAAAACCACAAGAGCTTACAAGTAAATTCTACATACTACAGAAATTCAAAGGTAAATATGAGGCAACTGATTGATAACTAATCAACTAACCGACAAAAAAGAAATTAATATTATTTGAACCACAAACTTCTAATAAAGCTAATAATAATCTGGACATGATATGATTCTATATATTTGCATGGATTTTCTTAAACCAGGGTCAGGCTTGCATAACAAACATCGCGACAAAATCAAGGAATACAATACATTGTCGCGTGTTGCAACAATTTCCAGATATTTATTCAACTGTACGAATGATTTGTTGCTATGAAAATCTGCGGAAGCTGCAAAGCGAATTACATACAAATTCGCTGAACTTAAGTTTAACTGAACTCTCGTTAAAATTAACTATGATACAACCGGCCTTGTCACAAACAAATTATATTCACAACCATCGAAATAGCAAAAAAAAAATTTAATAATATTAACAGTTTGCTCGGTCTATTCGATACATTTGGTGTTCATTTACTTTTTTACCTAAACAAAGTAAATGCTACTTTTTTTGAAAAATACAACTAAAGCGTATTTGATTCATAATAGTGAATAATATTGGGAGAAGCGAGCAAAATTTTTACTTTATTGCTTAAAAGCGGTTTATGTTTGTATAATAAATATTTGATCGCGGTTTACTTTCCACAAACTACATTGTACTCTTAAGTAAAGATTTAAACACTTATTTATGTCTTATTCTAAATACTGTGGAACTGTAGTAGGCTAGCAGTTAGAGTGTTTGATCTCACAAGGTGCGAGGTACAATGTCCCTAGCTTCCGCATCACCGGAAGATAGCTTATTAGAAGATCAAGGGCTATACACAAGTAGCTATTTTTTATTTAGACCGTAAGTCGTAGAAACCGGAAAATTAATAGTTTTACCGTTTCGTCCTTTTTAATCCTTGTTTTTTTAAATTAACAAACTGAAAGTGATTTTTTCCTTTAGTAAAATTTTCAAATTTTTCACGATTGAGTTGAGTTGAACGTCAAAGTAAAGCACAGTTAAAAAAATAGTTTGTAACGGTATTGTTAATTGGAACAAAGGTAATTAGATCTAGAATTAAGCAATACACGAAACGATGGGTAAACTAACAGATGCGTATGAAGTTAAACAATTGAACTGAACATCAGTGAACATAGACATACAAACATAAACACGAACTTGAACAGGGGAACAATCAGACAACTTAGCACCTAACATCAAACACTGGTCCTCTTGATTGCTCAAAGGCGCGTCCTACTAAGACAATACTTGTCGAATTTACTGAATAATTGTCTTTCTTAGAAGACAACATGTTCTTGTGTACTTATCGTATTTTCATAAAGTTCTTTATTGTGACTTTTTGTAAACGTCATCGAGCACTCCCAATTTGCTTCGTGCCATTTTCTTCTCAAATTGATTGAGGAACATAATTATAAGGTCATAACTTAAAATTTAGCTTAATTGGAAAGTTGTTAATTAGATAGAACATACAACTACAATCAGTGTAAATCTCAAGTTGTAATTCCGATGCACAGATCAGCTGTCACTCGTTATATAGAATTCCATTCCACTTCACAGACTTGGGGTTAATGAAATTTAATTATAAGACAATACAGACACTTGCTGCTCACACCTCAACACATACTTTACAATATCTTATTGCATTTCGCCACTTGAATTTCTACCAACTTGATTAATCCGCCTTCGTTATAATCTGCTTCGCATTTGAAAGGAATTGCAAAAACCTGCCGTTAGATTTTCCAAGTTGCGATTGCTTCAGGTATAGGGAGAAAATTCGCAGGACGAAAATCAATTTGAGCACAAAGGTGCTTTTTAATGGGTGGGAGCGCAAAATAACTCTTTTGCATTGCAAGAATTGGTTGGAGTTCAAACCGTGCATCGCTCGAATTGTGAAACCGTAGTAATGAAAATGCACTTTGCGAAAACAATCTAATGAAAAAAGTAGGACACTTAATCAAAACCTTGATTAAAATTTAAAAATTATTTCACCAAGTTAAATGGCTAAGAAAACACTAGATAATTTCAAATTTCAATAAGAAATGGTGGGTAGATAATTCGAGTTAGGGTTTTAAAATTCAACTTGCGCCCGTTTTTTTAATTGCAAAATGAATTATAAATTTCCGCACCTTGACTCTAGAGTTGCTTTACGACATTTTTCATAATTAATTATCCCCACTACCGGTATTTGACCGCACAAAACCATAGAATTTAAAAATTACAAATAATTGTGTTTTATAACTCATAGTAATAAATCAAATTTTTGCAGGCAAGTTAACTATTTAGTAATTAGGAGGACAAAACTTTGCTGGAATTTTCTAAAATTTTGATATATTTATGTGCCATACTTTTTAATTTTATTTAATTAGAACTGTGGAGTTTTTTAAGTCTTTGGTGAACCTTACATTTTAATGCGCCACGGTGTCACACAAAAATTATTTATTTCAAACTAAGTTCCAAATTAGATAAAAGTACAACTTTCGTCATAGATATAATTTGTAGATATAAAGCTGCACCGAAGACTTGGATGCGATGTCGGTTTTTGAAATTAATTTATTTTCGCCGCTGTGTTTTATTTATTTAAAGGCCGCGGACGTACGACCGCCACTGTTAATTGTGAATTATTAGAATTATGTTCGAGGGAGAAGGATTTTTGTTAATTCTAGCCTCGGCGGTGTCACTGTTTTTAAATTGGGTATTGCGAACAAATTCAGTGAATTTTTCTGTTGGGAAATATTGAATTAATATTCATTTGGTATATATGTGGTATGCTTATGCATTGGTCCACCATGTCCACACGATTGTTGATGATAACAATTTGTCATCTCCAACAAAACATTCATAAGCTTTTTAATTTTTCGGGCTAAATTCAGTTTTATTGAAATTTCCAATGAGAGCTATCTCGAAGAGGAGCCTTAGCCAAAGCTGCAAGAGACATTGTCGCAGCTTAAATGTTTTCGGGACATTTAACTTAACCTTACGCTTTACAATTTGTGACACATCTGTGTTCAACAAGCGGCGTACAGGTTGGGGCTTAGTAAATTTTTCATTTCAGTTTTTATAACTTCGTTAAACGAGATTTTAAAAATTTATTTCCGAAATATTCCGGAAAGCGTTTGACCTACTTGAGGACGATTTATAAATTTGATTTAATTATAAATAAGTTTTATAATATGTCGCATCAAGAAACATCATTCAAAATGCAAAACTCTTAAACTTATATTAACTTTCTAATTATGGACTTTTCTTGAAGTTTCCACTCCGAAATGTATATCTTATCATCGTATTATTAGCAATTAACGAGTAAACTACTTCTGCATGTATAAAATCAGCACATGAAAGACCGAGCGTCTCTTTAATAAGCAATTTTATAGGATAGACAAAGATGTGCAGCTCTACTACAAGAAGAACAGAGAGGTAACAGCAGTTTGGCGTATTTCAGTTTGCTAAAATTGCGAACCAGGGAGTCATTGATATGCGTATAATAAATATACATTAATACAAATGGTTATCAGACTCGCAAGCTAGAAATTTAGTTTTGTGACTTTGTTTATGACGAAAATTTGGTTATTTCATTTGGTTTTCTTCATTAAAATAAATTTGAAAAGTTACGAATCATATAAAATGACAAATTATAATTTCATAAGCCAAAACTAATCTATTATGATTTTAGTTAATATACTCACACATTTACACTTTTGTCAAAAATTTACTATACTGTACGAATACCTACTAATATTTTAAATATGCCTACAAAATTTTAAATAGCTCTCAATAGTATAAAATTGTACTATGCGGGAAATTTGCATTTATTGAATATTAGGGGCAATTTATAAATTATTATCCGGAGAGAAATTCGTCCTACGACTATCCACATCCTAGTCTCGAACTTTTCGATACATTTTTTTAGAACGTTGCTCTTGCTTCCGCGAGAAATCAGCTAGTAGCAAGATGTCTTAGGGCCCTCTGCACGAGTACAAAGCTGAGCATCCCCACCGGGGGAGGAATACTTTTTATGTCAGATTCCAGAATTTTAGGTATACCTGGGTAATGTCTTCAGTTTCTTGTACTTATAGGATAATCTAGCCAGGTTGCTGCAATCGACTGTTACAATTGGTAGCAACCCGTTGTTGGAAGGAGAGAAATCGGTTACAACACCTCAATGCAATTTAATTATTTTATGAGTGGTGTCAAATTAACAAAAGTTAACGTAATTAACAATCTAGGGATCTCGCACATCAAAAATGCACCTCGTACTATTGACCAATCTATGCAGTACAATTCTAGTATTTTTAACAATTCGCCTGAATGCTAATCTTATTACTAAGTTTATATCGCTGGGCTGGAATCGGTTGAACTCATGTTATTAAGATGTTATAATTTTTTGACTGTTCATGCATCGGAAGAATTCTTCGAAAGATTCATGCTTTCAGTCTTCTTCAAGCAACATAGAAGAGTGGTCGGCGACCTACATATGTTTAGTTTATCGTTTATTAAACGACAAAATAGTTGCAATTTTCTATTGTCTCTCTGTTGTAAGAAACAACTGGCCAGGAAGATAAAAAAGGCCAAGCGGACCTGTGGGGAAGAGCTTATAAGATAGTGACGGGCAAACTCAGGGGTAAGACAAAAATCCCAGGACTCACACCAACTAGAGTCAGGATGATAGCCGAAGCACTGTTCCCGGCACATGCCAAGGTAGATGAAGCAAAACTACCCACCCCTACCCCATGGGATCCCTTCACCGAGGAGGAACTCGGCGCGGCGACGTCCACCCTCCCGACGGACAAAGCACCTGGCCCCGACAAAGTTCCAGCGGTGGCACTGAAAACACTCGCCACCGAGAGACCGGACATCTTCCTCTCCGCCTTCAACAAAGCACTCGAAGAAGGCAACTATCCCCTCGAGTGGAAAAAGGCGGAACTGGTGCTGATAGGGAAGGGCTAGAAACCGCTAGAGAAACCGGCCTATATGTCTCCTGGATCACGCCGGGAAGCTGCTCGAGAAGATGATCCTGAGACGTCTCATGCAGGACATTGAGAGCGGAGGTAGCCTATCCGAAAACCAATATGGTTTCAGAAAAGGCATGTCCACAGTCGACGCACTGAACAAGATAGTGCACACGGTAAGGAGGGCAAAGGCAAGAACCCACAGAACTAGGGAGTACTGCCTGGTAGTGACCTTGGATGTGCGGAATGCCTTTAACAACGCCGGATGGAGCCACACACTCCATAAGTTCTCCGAGATAGGCAGGTAAACCCGCACATCTACTACATCCTGGCCAGCTTCCTAAACGACAGAGAAATAATTCTAGATAGAGACTATAATGACGAAAAAATGAAAGCGACAAGCGGCGTACCGCAGGGATCGGTTCTCGGTCCATCCCTGTGGAACGTGATGTACGACGGCGTGCTCCGACTCCGCCTACCAGAAGGAGCGACCCTGATAGGATTGACCTTTATAGTCAGTTATCGCGACCACAAGGCGATGAAGGCCAAAGCGAATCAGGCCATCTCCATCATCCTGTCATGGGTAAGAGATAAAGGGCTCCAACTGGTCCCTGAAAAATTCGAAGCCTTCATGGCAATCGGAAGAAGAAGGATGCCCGACATCCGCATTCTGATGAACAGATCTCCCATCACAATCGGGGATTCCTTAGTAGTGCTGGGAGTCAGAATCGACAAACATCTGAATTTCGCCCAGCACATCAGGGAGACGGTGGTAAAAGCGGAGGTGATAGCATCGACCATCGCCCGCTTGATGCCCAACGTGGGAGGGCGAAAGACAGCATTTCTCCAGCCCCCCCCCCATTTCGAATTTTGGATTTAAAATAGTTTAAATTGTTTGTACCCATTTGTACCTTCTTTATTTTCATTCGTACCCACTTAATTTTTGTGGCACTTCACTAGCCTATCCCCCATTTTGAATTCAAAATAATTTAAATCGTTTGTACCTGATTTTGAGATATTTTGAAATATCTTAAATATGGGCATTTTGCCAGCCTCCCCCCCCCGTTTAGAATTTTTGATGCAAACAAGTTTAAATCGTTTGAACCTCGTATTTACCTTCTTTTCACTCAGTTAGTTATTCAGATATTTTAAAATATCTAAATTTGGCATTTACAAGTTATTAAGGTTGTGATTTTATTAGTGGGAGACATAAGCTCCTCCCCTTTTATTTGCTGACCGATAGTTGCGTTTTAAAAATTGAACGTGAATCCCAACAACCTTTTTGCAGGTCTCTTGATTTGTTTTCAAGAAAAAAATTGTTCGTCTTTGCTAAACTAGAATAATAATTGAAAATTGTAACATTTTTATTAGCCTAATTATACAAAAATATTATTGCTTAGTTATTTATAATAAAAAATCTTGGAGATTAATTATTTCTTATACAATGTTCATTATACAAAAGTCATTTAAAAATACAGCGCTCTCTGCTTTTCTAAAGCTCCACTAAAATTTTAGCAATCTGTAAATTTTAATCAAATTTGCTGCAATAATAATATTGAAATTAATCAGAAAATTATTTGACGAAACGTCGAAGGTTGCTTCGAAAATAAACCGAATTTTTTAAATGCTTTAGTTTTAATCGAAGGATAATATATTTGCCGTTGTTCTAAAGGAATTTTTAAGACAATCTGATTTAAAACGACTTTTAAAAAAAATAAAATCTGTGTAAAATTGTATCAACTATTTTTCGGCTGTTTTGAAAACTTTCGTATTTTTAAAAGTAATTATCCGATCGGCTAGAAATTTTCTTTAGAACAGTTGTTGAAGCTTTAAGATTCTAAAAATTGAAAAACAATCAAGAAATTATATTTCGTTTTGAAAATTCTTACGACGTTATGTTGATTTTTGTTTCCTATGCGCTCCCATGTGCATGAGAGAAAGAGTACTATACATTTTCTGTCTCACTTATGCCCGCCTTAAGTTGCCAGTTTCATCAGACAAAAACAAATCGAGTTTAAGCTTAACTTGGATTAATTTTGTTTTTGTTTTTTGTTGCTTGCTAATAGGTCAAAACCTCAAGTTCCGCTTGGAGTCTAGCCAAAAGTGTGCAATATGACGGCGGTAGTTCAATCGGGTTTTCTCCTTTTCTGATCAATACTTCTTCTTGTTCGTGAGCCCGTCAGCTTCATTATTTTGTCTATATATCGCGAAGGAGACCAACCTCTTGGTCTCTTGCCCTCTATGTTGCCCTGCACAACAAGTTTCTCGAGCCCCCCGTCTCTGCGTCTCATGATGTGGCAAAAGTATTTTAGCATTGCCTTCAATGATGGTAGAACATCTCAAAATCTTCTATATCTTCTATTCTTCCTCCTTTATGGTCCAGCACTCAGAAAAGTATGTCATTATCAGGAAGATTAGAGATATGACAAGGCTAGTTTTAGTAGATTTCGATATTCCTCGGTCTCTTCATATTCATATCAGTTTTGCCACCGCAATTCTGTGTCCAATTTCGCTTTCCCAACCCCCAGTGTTTGTGATGCGGACGTCGAGATACATTACGCTCTCCACCGTTTCAATACCAGTTATGGTTCTGCTGCTTTGCCCTGTCTACGATTAGTATTTTACTTTTAGCCACGATTACTTTTAAGCCATATTCTTTACTTATTGCTTCAATTCCCTCTAGGAGCTCTACCAGCTCGTTCTCTGACGCTGCTAGCAAAGTCGTATCATCTGCATATCTCAGATCAAATATTGTTCTTCCGTCTATCGATATTCCTCCTTTAAATTCATCCGTAGTTATGCGCTTTATCCAATTCTCCGCGTATGTTGAAAAGAATTGGTGAAATAATGCAACGCTATCTCACTTTCCATCCCACTCTAAAGGTTTTTGTCAGTTATCTATCATATAGGTTGCTGATTAGGAATGATTCATAATGTTCCATAGTTTGTCCCATTTTACGCAGTCGAATGCCTTCTGGTAGTCTAGAAAATAGAAGTAGCCCGAAATATTAAACTTTCTCAGTTTCTCAGTAATTTGTCTAACATTTAAGACTTACTTCCTTGTGCCTCTACCGGGCGTATATCCAGCCTGTTCATTCGAAATTTGTGGATGTATGTACGCTTTTAGTCTCTCAACCCATAGCAGCACCTTACTAGCATGCGAGATGAGCTCAATTCTCAAATATGAACTTCACCCAGTCGTCGGACCATTTCATTTTCACCCAATTTGTTTATCCAATATGCTTCGTTCGCTGTTGTACAGGTGCCAGCGATTTCTCTGTATGCTTTTCTAGGATGAACATTCCAGCTTAAGGCGATACTCGGCAACCAGCAGCTGGTGGTCGGTTCCACATTATAATCCTGGATAAACCTTTACGTCTTTCAATGGGCTTCTCCATCTCTGTCTGATTAGGATGTAGTCGATTTGGTTTCGAAATCTTTCCCTAGGAGATCTCCATGTGTATAGGTTTCGGGGGTGGTGTTTTCTGCACAAAAGTTAATCAGTCGCTCTCCTATGTCATTACTGTTCCTTGACCGTATTTTCCCAAGGTGGTTATAATTCACCAAGTCTCTTCACTAGAACTGCAAGAATGCTGTTGAGCCAGAAGTGCTTATTGTAATTCTAATTCTGAAATTATTTTTTCTGTATTATATAGAAAAAGTGGATGTTGCAGAAACAGGAACTAAAGCTTCAGGACCAGGCGATCAATTCTTTCTTTATACGTCCAATATCTGACAAGAGTTTCACATAAAATCTTCCGCACCATCAAAATAAATCTATTTTTACGAAAAAATTATTTATGTAGCCCACACGCATACCAACAGGTTGCTTGCATCGTTGCAACCGGGAGCAAGGAGGAGAGGCGATTCCTCCATATTTACAAAATTAAAAATGTGTTGGATTCAAAAAGTTGAAAACTGAAGAAATTAAAATAAAACGAAAGTTCATCCTTCAGAAACTTGATAAATACATGACGTCAAAACAAAAGCTGTCATAGATATTATAACAATGTTCATAGAATGAATGAATTTGATTATGAACTTTTATTTTTATTTTTTAAGTAACTTTTGTAAATTGTAATAAATTATTTGTGTTTATTTATATTCCGATCAAGTGAGCGAAGTTGTTGATAATAAATCTGCAAGTATAATATCGCAAGAATAATATGAGCAAGGATTAATTCGATTTTTCAAGAGGTGCTTAAAGATGCTGATTTCAAGTGGCCACTAAAAGTTTTCTTTGACAAGTGAAACTTTAGTATCTTGCTGATAGCACTCCAAATATACAATTTACCTCCAAGACCACGTTTCGAGATACAAAACAAGAATTTTGTAGAAAATATTTTTAATGAAGTTGAATACTTTCTGTGTACTGTTTAAAGAAATTAAAAAGAAAAGTAGGGAGAAATTTCCAGGATTATTTTAAACCCTTCTGAAGTATCATTGGTGTATGAATATTTATGGGCTAAATGACATTTTAAAGCGTCAGTTGAGCTACTTAAAGCAAATCGTGAATTGTATTTATTAAGGTTTTTAGATATTAAAGTATTGAATCGCTTAACATAATATTAATTAAATTTTTAGAATATCTCTTGATAAAATGGAAGACCAGGATTAACTATATGAACTGAAAAATTGAAAGAAATAAATAAAAATTGTTTAATACCATCCCAGTCGAATTAATAATCCGCTATCGTAAAAACCGCTACGGCTTAGGGGGATCGAATTACACGAGTCTTAGAAAAAACGCAAATAAGTTTTGTATAAACTGTTTTCTGTTTCTTTTACTAGCAAAACATTTTATAATGACCGACAAAGATGCAGTAAAAGATCTTAGCTGAAAAATGAGAATTTAAACCTATTACCCTTAAGCTTATTATTTGGTTTATATAAATGAGCAGTCATTTATATGCAATTTTAATATTGCTACACGCCATTTAATATTGTTTAGTAAAAAAAATGATGCCTTTTTTTAAGATTCGCGTTTGTATCGAACCCAGTTTTCTATTACAGCGTTTTTATTATCTTTTGTTACTTACTGCCAAAACGAAACCGCGAAAATTAATATTGCGCGATTTATATCGCATTTATTACTTATTCGTTAATATTAAAAAAGATTTATAAGGCATTCAAGGGTCTGATTCAACTATAACATGATGATTGAATATATCCTAACCGACTACTAACTGAGAAACAATTTTGTTTGTTTGGTTTAGTGTAATAACCGAACATATATGATTATCGTTTATTTTTCCAAATTCCCTATGTGAAACAGAGAACTTTAAAATTGTTAATTATGGTGAAATGTTAAAATTAAATTCGCTTAAAAGGTAAGAAGGTTTGAAGGTAGGCTTCAAAAGAGTCTCGTAGCTCATCAGTTGCTGTATTGGGGTTAAGGGATACAATTGATTGTAAAAATTTAAAAATCTACCCTAATACATCGCAATATATAGAAAGAAGGATCCGAAATTATTCGATAAAACTCGAACAACCTTAACAATTATTCTTCTTGCATACAATAAGAAAAAAAATTGGCAAATTTTCTATCCTTCGTGAGCGGCTCCGAGTTAACCAATTGAGTGTGTTCATCCTTGCATAATACGTATATAAACCGAAAAGAAATATCTACATAGTTTAATTTGGAAACTTTACAGTTTCGATGTGAAAATTAAAATCAGCTTTAACAAAAAAAAATAGTGAAACAATTTTAGTTCAAGTTCAACCGAGAATCTTTTGGTGATGAAAAATAACCTGAGGTATAGTTGAGATTTTAAGTATTATTTAGTGTCTCCTAAACCTGTGGCATATGTGAAAGTTTGAGGTAAACTTAACGCGACGTAACTTTGTAATGCTTATACTAAGAAGTGAGTACATAACAATGTTAAACAATGTTAAGAAAATTTGAGGTTGAAAAATATTCGCATTGGAAATTTTTAAATTATATGCGTTTCAGCGCAGTCTTATTACATAATTTGCATTTCTTCAGAAGTATTCGAATATATAGGGTCATAACAATACAAAGTAATCTTTCAATTTCAAGAATACGCATCTAAAATCCTGTAATCATATTCTATGTCAGCGTTCATAGTAATATTTCACTAGTTTTTATGTTTGAGCGAGACATTGCGCATCATTTGCCTAATGTAAAGTAGCCCACTCTTCCTCCCTATAGGAATTCAAAACTATACTTAATGTTGCGTTAAATATGCCTCTTTGGGGTCAATTTTTATTTATTTTACTTTTTATTGAACAAAATTCACTTCATCAAGACGTAGTTATAATTTTATGGGGAACCAGTTGCCAACAACCAAATTGAACCAACGTTCGATTTGCAAACATTATTTAAAATGGTATACCTCAAATAATTTAAATGTTTCACATATTTTCTAAGAAAACAGCACATTTCTATATTTATTTTGCTTATATAAACGGTTGGTTGACTGGCAATTGGATTATAAAGCTTTTGGACCTTGAAGGGACTGAAAGTTCCTAACATTAAATTTGACCAGTGGACGGAAAAATGTTATTTAATGAAGTGTATGGGCGAATTGTGCCTTTTAGAGAAGAATGTCTATAAATTCAGAAATTACAATTTAATTATCAACATTCACTTGTTGAAATTTAGTAAACTAAATTTTATCTCGAGTTGTAAAAATTTCTTTTGTTCACTCCAAGTGCATAATTTGCTACACTTTTAGTGTTTCATCCACGGTAAACGTCTGGAGCTTTTAGTGTAGAGCTTTTTTAATAATATAACATTTTGGTAGTAACTGAGGGGTCATCCTGGAATGCGGGCTATCGGAGAATGGGTCAGTTGTACGGTAGGTTGGCAACCCCACGAAGTTACAATTTACTGTGTGAGTTGTTAAGATACGAGACCCAGTACGCAATTTGTGTGCTGTAATTGTTCCTTGGTTAATGATCCGATATTTAGATATTTCTGCCTTTGCTTCTGTTAATATCTGTTGTTCATTTTAGTCGCGTGGTTTCCTTCTAAGTTACTAAATTAATTATTCAAGAATTTTAACACCCTTTACGAAGATTACCTGAACCAATTTCTATTAGGCAAAATTATTTTAAGTGCTCAAAAATATCGATACCCTGTTAATTTAGCAAGTTTTTAATTTTCTCTTTATGTGCCTTCCACGTAAAGTTGTAAATTATTTGTGGTTTACGAGAGTACATAAAAAATTCAATTAAATATTGCGCACCGAAGAGGAAATTAAAATCAATTAATTTTATATTTTATGTATCTTTTAATAAAATCTAGCAACTTCTATATTACACACGTTCAAAAATTAATATACCATATGGAAAATGATTATAAATTAAAATAATAACATACACATATAATAAAGCGCAAAAGCTTAAAAGTTTTAATGAACGTGATATATGGATAATTAAATTTAATGAACTTTATTTAATGTTTTACAGATCTGCACTTCGATGAAGGTTTCTATCGTTGCGTTTGACTTGAAATATAGTAATTTTTAATTACTTTTATCGGGGAGTATGCCGCTTAAATTAAAAATTATGTTTCCGCTCTGAAATTCTGTGACTTTATCATTAAGCTAGAGTGGTTCACAATCACACTTTTAAGCAATTTCAAATCGTGCTACGTTTTTACGTGCTTTATATAAAGATTCACACTGTTTAACAATTTAAAAAAAAATATTAATAAACTATAATTTAATAGTTGGGAAATTACAACGCGAATAATTATTTACAAAATCAGCTTAATAAACCAATTTGCAAGTTTTCAACCCATAGAACAAACTTAAAGTTTTTCTAATATGAAAAATGCGGTGGTTTGGACTAACTTCATTTAAATTTTTGCAGCATTTAGTATTTTAAGGTACCAATTATAATATTTTATGAAAAAAAAGCTAAGATCCAGTTTTTCTATCTCTGCTTGTTACCCTCACCAAAGGATAACTGAAAATTGTATAACTAAATTGTTGATATCAGAAAACGAGACGGTTTAATTTAAAAGAAATATTCCTTTACGCTGACGATACCGTGCTATATTTACCCTCGTTCTACGCATAGGTAGCCAATAAACTAATTTAAATTCACGTGAACACAGTTACTGACCGAAAGCAACACTAATATATTTTACGATTTTTATGATAAATACAGTCAAAAACATCCGCTTCACCACACATCCTGCATATAGGATCTTCAACTATCCCCATAATATTGAGTTGTCTATTCAGACAGAAATGTCCTGTAAAAAGTCCTACTATCCTTCTCAGCTTGCAGGACCCTGGTTCGCGACTGACTCAGTCCAGGTAGGTCCTCCTAGTAAGTAAGGTGCTGTCTCCATAATATTTTGGGGCTCATCAGAGCTGTATTGGAAGCCATTCTGGCTTAGGGATCTGCTTTTTTAATTTCCCTTTATGCCCAATAGCACGCTATTCCACCAATGCATCAGGTCATTGTTTTACGACCTTGGAGTGTACCTCTACTCTACTCCTGTTGCCATCCTTATTCTAGTGTTTTGATAGAGAGATTTTGTTGCTTTGATCAGGTGTGAAGGGAAACCTCGCTTGCTCATAATTATCCAGGTCTATAAAAGCGATGTGTGCTTCCACGTTAAATTCACGTCTGTTCTCTATTAGTTCTTGCAGCGTAAAGATGTTATCTATACAGGAGTGTCCCTTACGGAAACCACTTTGTTCTTCCAGTATGATTGTTTCCGATATGTATTGTAATCTTCTTGTGAGGATTTTGGAGTAACTAATTCCCCTGTAATTGTGGCACTCTGGTTTCGATCCCCTTTTTTAAATATTGATTGAATGATAAGAAGTTTAAAGAAGATTCCCAAATATTTAATTAACTCTGAGTTGATACCATCCGGACCGATGCCTTCCTGTCTTTTTGTGAATTTCAGCGTTTCTTCTAATTCTTCTAATGTGATGGGATCTATGGAGTATTGTTAGATGAGGTTTGCGTTATATTTAGGCTCTGTCTGGCATCCCATAGTTCTCCGTAATGGGTTAGCCATTCCGCCTCTGTTATATTATTTATTTAGGCCATATCTTTTTCGATTTTGTTCATGTTTCAGCATTTTATATGCAAAATGTTGGCGTCCTACAGGTCGTGTTCTATTTGGTTTACATACTGTTCTCAACTTTCCCTGTGTGCCTGTTGTACTTATCCCTTGGCAATATTTCTCTTGATCTTATAATTTTCATATGTTTCATCGTTTTGGTCTTGCAGGTATCTTTTGTATGCTTCTTTCTTTTCATTGATTGCCTTCTTTATTTCTTCACTCCATTTCCTCAGGCGCTTCTTCGCTTTTTTGGTAGATTTTTTGCCTAATGCTTCCTTGACTGCTTCTTTTAAGATATATTTTAGGTTTTCCCATTCTTCTTCGATGTTTTCAGAGGTGGGTCTTTTATCTAGATATAAAGTTATCCAATTTGTTGGGATAATATTATCCAATCCATGGATTGTCAGCCTGTACTCTGCTAATTATACTTCTGCTTCCATCACTAAGTAGAGTGGATTCAACTCCAGAAGAGCACCCATGGCTGCGGTGGGTGTTGGTGGACGAAGTCTTGGCAATTTGCCGAGCCTGTTTATGTTTCCCTTTCCTTGGTTGCTCATCAACAGAGCAGGGCTAGTATGTCACTGTGAGTATCATCACTCTGGTGTATAGCCAGAGTACCTTTCCTGATTTCAGTCCCCATGTTTTACCAATCATTCCTTTGCAGTCCCATAGGGCCCTTGTCTCCTTGATTTTTACGTATCGTATTTAAGAAGTAAAGGTCAGCTTGTTATCCAAAATTAGCTTAAGATATTTGGTCTTTTTTAAATCATATAGTTCTTTTTCCCACATTTTTAATGCCTTTACGTCATGCAGTTTTCTGCGTCGTGTGAATAACGGGATTGATTATTATTATACAAAAAAATAAACAACATTATAGTGCATATTTATTTATTTATAGGCGAGCGGTTTATACCTATTTTCAGTTCACTTACCGACCAATCAGCATTCTAGTCGCTGGAAACGATTTTATTCAATTTCTTATATTATACCGAGAAAAAACTTCTATATTATACACTTTATTTTTTTATGAGTCGTTTAATAGTTATAAACAATCTTTTGTTTTCTGAAAAAATTTGAAAAAATTATAGAGGCTTAATTGGACCAAAACACACATTTTTTTGTGTTTCGATAAATGGCGAAAAATGCCTACTTTTATGATTTTCTGTCTCAGAAACCAATTGTCCAATCAGAATAAATAAAAAATAAAAATATTCAGCCAACCTTAAACTATCAGGACGGTTAATTTAATTTTTGATTGTGAAAAATACCACTGAAAAGGTGATTTTAAAAATTTAATTGTAAAGTAACCGGTAGGCCTAAATAATTTTTCTTCACCTCAGCTTTTTTTTACTCTCTTAAAAGTATTGATACTCTGGTTACACAAATATTCGAAATGTTCCAAAAGAAACAATTATTTATTTGCGAGATTGTTTAGAACTTTGGTTTGTTGTTATGTAAAAACAATAACCTTGAATGAAGAACGTTCGTGTCTCTCATGTACCTACTCATCAATTTCCCAATAGGGCATATTCGATTGAGATAAGCCCATTCAATTCTTTACAAAATATTCTAAAACTTTTAAACGTAATTTGACACACTGTTTAAAGAGCATGCTGTGTGTAATCGTTAATTTCCAGAAATTATTTATTGAATTGTGGTTTTTGTGTTTAGTAATATTATTTAGTATAGGGAAAATATTGTTAACGCCGATGTGAACAAACCACATAGAGATTTGGCGTAGAAAAGGTCTGCTTTAGATAACTAAGAGAAAATTTTTAATTACTATCCACCCCTTGTGTAAAAAACTCGCATCTTATCGGTTTGTGATCTCATCACTCGTTTTCAATTATTTATAGTTATTTTAACCAAGCGGGAATGAAAAATAAACCAACCGCTGCTAATTTTTAATTTTCGTACCATTCTCAAGACGTTACAACGCTTTCCATTTCAAATTTTCTTATGGAATTGTGAATGCTAAACTAAGACGGAAAATGAGTGAAGCATATTTTTATGTTCAAGACGTGTCACGATTCTTGTCCTCTTAATTGCGTAGCATCTCTAATATTTATGACCTTAGGAGATAAGGTGTAGGAATACGAAAAAATGTTTAAAAGTTTGAGTTCAATTTATGATTATTTTAAAATGACGAGCTTTTTTGAATTTGCGTGGAAAATTAATTTTTAACGATTGTTGGTTCTTCAAACTAATTTGATTAAAAATGTACTCTAAATACAGCTAAACATTTTAGATGAAAGTCCAGTTAATTATCTACCTTAACACTACGAGTAAGTTATATTTTAAGTAAATAATGAAGTATTATCCTAATTAGTCGGATATAAAGTAAGGGTAATGTTCTCCCTCATTAAGTACGGAAGTGACCAACTGCCCATTGACCGCTGCTCTTTAAGGATTTAACATCTCTAATATGGCTTTCAAAATTACAAGGGAGAATATCTCTGTTTTTACCCCTTCCTTATATTTAATGGGATAGGAACGAATGCTCTTGCTTTGTAGTTTAACTTCGCATTTGGTTTTTATTAAATACACCAACTTGTTAGCTGGCAAGCATGGTTAAGATGTTAACACGTTATCTCTTAATGTGCCTTTTTCCTTTTAACATTTTGATCTACTTACGACTTTCACTTTTGCAATAAAAATTCAATTTTTTCTGATTACTTAAGGTTACATTTTAAAGTTTCAAACTATGCATAATAATTTACTTCAGCTTTCTTCCTTAGTTTATACGACGAAATGAGAAAAATGGCTTTAAAATTGCCCAAGTTTTATCATAAATTGTTCTTCATTGAAAAAGCGTAAAGTTACCTACAGTTATATAACGTCAATTCTTTTGTAATTAAAGGTCTTAAATCACCAACTTTTTATTGTTATTAGTTTCAAAGTAACCCTAAAAATTTTTCTATAGGGGAACTTTGCACAAGAACGTCATTTATAACTACATTTAGTAAATAATTAATAAGAAAGTTCAATCTTTTAAAAATTTTAATTCCAAATTACAAATTTAATGATTTAATTCTTTGTTTTCCAAATTATTTTCGAATTATATTCCAATTGGGTAGATATTATCTATTGCTTATTAAATGAGAATTAGAATTTGACCAATAATTTAGTACATGCTTAAACTACAATTAGTACAATAATTTTAATTAAACTGTAATTAAGTGTACAACATATTGTAATCATTACAGATGAGAAATTTTTTATTTATAAGATACCCAAATAATTTGAAAACTAATATTGTTCATTTAATTAAAATTAAGAAACTTTAAGCACGCGAAAATTTTTAAATCCTGTTTTTATATTTATTAGTTGCATTCCCGTGTATCTTCCAACACCTTTTACCTTTCAGTCCTGTCACAACGTTAAAAATTCCGGTCACATTTACCGAAAGCAAATATAAGTCCAAACCGATTTTCATTTCCTATTATCAGATCGGGTTTCTTTCTTATTTGTTTTATGTCCCTATGGCTCAACAGTATTTAGAGTTTTGACAGCAAGTCACATAGCTTTGGGAATACAGCATATCATATCTAATCATGGAATATTCTTCTACATCGTTTTATAAAAGACCCTTAACCGTGAAATAAAAAAATCAAAATAAACTTGATCTAAAACATTAAATAAATTTTATAATCCGAATCGTTTTTCCAGCAACACACACATTAAATGGGTTGCCTACGTTAGGCGCTCAAGAGCCCATCATCGTGATAATTTTAAATGTTATGGAACAATTTTGTAATACATTTTGCAGTATTTTTACTCCTCGGCTGTATTTTCACGACACAAAAAAGTTCCAATATAGTAACTTATCAGTGCGTAACAAGTTATTTTACACACCTATGGCTACCCTGATAGTTGTAGTCCTTGGAGTCCTCCTTATGCTAGCAACACAAACCACACTTGGAAGGACGAGAAATCTCCAGGGTGCTGTTATATGTAAAATGCATTATTGGATAAATAACATCCACATGCACTAGATTATGGAAGCTTCAGTTTTAATACTATCCAAATTTAAAACATTCATTATTTTTTAGTGAAAATTGTTCGAATTTAAAAACTTACAGAAAAATTGGTTAATGAACAATCCATAAAAGGGTGCGAGGCGAAAATTCGTTGAAATCTGAAATATCAACGAAAGTCTGTTGTTTACTTCTCGAAATTAATAGAATTACTTGGATTAACGTGGAATTATTGAAATTAAGCTGCAATTGGAATTAATTCTACGGGTTTTTGTGAAGCCGTTGGCTCCTTGATAACTAACTGTTATGCAAAGAAATAATTGTATATTTTATAACAATATAAAATTACGTAATCAATACGTCCAAAATGATGTCGACTGGCCGTGACATCTTATCGTCATATATATGTCACAAATACGTCATAGCCGTCGGTCAATAGACGTATGAAAATTCGATATCGATGATACGTCATTTTGCTACCTGGGAGACCACTAACTGAAGGAAGATATGCAGGAAGACATGTATATCCTGAACACTACGATAAAAAACATTTTACTTGTGTAAATTTTACACATCCCCCACCGGTGGAGTGCTAAAGTAATACTATCTCTTTAAACATAATTTTTAACTGTAGCTACTGTTATTTATTCCAAACCTGATAGTTTTGATATTTTAATTTTTTAATTTGAAATAACTTAGTCTCAGTGCACATAATTACACTCTCATAATGTGTAGGTATGATATATAATGAATGTATGCAATATATTGCAATGTCCCGGGGTAGTTTTTTTATAATTTTACAAATAAATTTCCCTTTATCCGAAGTACAGCATCTTTTGCACGAGACTCTTATTTAAATTAAAATATTTATGTTCACTTAATCCAAAACAAAATGATAAAAATGAGAAATATTCAAAATTATTTGCTCGCTGAATTTTAATTTCCAATGTAAATTCTAATTCAAATAATGGAATTGAAGTATGCGCTCCCTTGAACGAAATTTTTAAAACAATAATAATATCTTATTTCTCCTTATTAACATCACAAATCTCGTTCTATTCCATCCGCAATTATTCCAGCTTTCAAATTCATTCGATAACAAAGTTCAACTCCAAATCTAAAAATAATTAAACTAAAATTCAAAATTAGCAAATTTGTAAATTTCGGGCGCTCTTTGTTGCGCTACTCCACAATTCAAAATTACACAAATATTTACAAAAATTTACAATTAACCAAATAAAATTTTCAACCCCTAATAATTTTAAAAAGAACACGACAATATAATATATAAACCAAAGTTACAATACCAAAGACATTGTAATATTATTTAAAAATTTAGCTTTAAAAAATGTGCTTAATGATGTGGGCAGGGACTGTATATTTTTGATTAGGAAAATTAATTTAAAAACATTAAATGGTAGAAAAATATTTTTAGTGTAAAAGTAAACTTACCATACACAAATAAGTATAACAAAAAATTGAAATTAAAATATAGTACACTTTAGTCTACGTAAAGCAAAGTACTTTTATTTGCTAAATATTATTGAATAATTTCTATATTTCAAAACCCAAAAACGATTAAAAATATCCAGGTATTTATATTTGGACATAAAATCTTCACAATATAATTTCAATATCTTAATGCATACAAGAAATAATCCCACTTTTGAATTAAGTTTATTGAAATGCAAACTACATTTATTTTTCATTTATTAATTTTTAAAGTTTATAAGAATATAAAAATAAGTATTATTTTTTAATAAGCGCCCCATTCCAAGTTCCATTTCCAAGAAAAATTGTATCATCCAGATATACTTCTAGATATAGTTTGTATCTTCCTAACGGAAGATGAGGTGGAAATTTTTCTTCTTCCAGCAGATAATCTCTCAAAATATATTCTCCCTATAAAAAAATTATTTTATATTAACTTTACTATGTCATGCTTTTCACGTGAAAATGTTTTCTTTCTGTTTATTTTTAATTATTACTTTGGGATTGATAATATTACAAAGTTTGAAAAATAACTGAAGTTAAAAATTGAAATATTACTAAAACTATTAAAATAAAATAGATATATTTACCGGTGGTGCAGGACAGCTTCGTAGATTTGTATAGTTTAAAACAACTTCAAATTCTTTTCTTTTGTGTTTAAATTCATTACAAAGATCAAAAGAACCATCTATTGGAAGAGGAATTCTCCTAAATATTTCACCAACCAGTTTGTAAGCGATAACCGTAATCTAAATAAATCCAAAAATTTCATAGTTTATTGCAGTAGAATCTAATAATTATAGTTTAGATATATATAATTTAAAAAACTAAATATTAAAAACTAACAAGCTAGCCGATACATGAGACGAGTTCTGCCTCTATTTTCCATTTTCTTCATTGACCTTAAAGAAATTTATTGCATACATACCCATATTTTTCTTTTAATCCCTATAAGAAAATCTCCATAGCAATGAAAAACTCCGCGTCTGGAAGTTGAATTAAAATCTCTAACAGTTACACTAGCTTTGCGTACCATTGTACGATTGTAAGATTCAATTATTATCTCATCATGAATTATCTGAAATTTGTTCCGACGAAGTCCCTAAGTATATAACGAAAAAAAAAAGGTAAATTAATGAGCAATAAATAATTTAAAATTAAAAAAATCTAAACGGAACCAAAAAAATGATCAAAATGAGGATAAGTAATATAAAAATTTGAAAATTTGTTTTTTAATATATTAACCTTAAATAATAATTATTCCCAATAGTATGAAATATTTAAAAACGATTTTTAGTTTTTTGTTTTTTAACGTCTCTTACCGATAATACTTATCAAAAAAATTTGCGTTAAAAAATATTCAGTAGAATGGTTGCAAAAAAATAAATACTGGAAAATACGTTTTTTTGAATTATGTCGTACCCTCGGGTTTAAAAACTGAAATTTTGAGAATTTTTTTTTCAATTAGGAGTTCGCTGGGGGCAGATTTTACATGCATATCCGGCTATACCCTTTATTATTTTAAATTGGATTTAATAAAATAATTCAATTTACGCCATCAACTGCCATAATATCATAAAAAAATTATTTAATTTATACACTGTATGTAATTTTTATTGCGAATTTAATTGAATTATTGTTAAAATTTAAAATACAAATTTTAAATAAGATAATAGTTTTTAAAATAGTTGTCATATTTTGCCTTTTGTCAAAAGTCTAGCTTTTGCCTAGATGTCGTACTTGCATATACCTCTGGCTAGCTTTTTCATTTTTTATTGTAACATAAAATATTATAATTTTAGTTTTATTAATAAACTATCAGAAATATTCGAATCAATATAGAAATACAACTATTTAATTAAAAAATTTGTTTATTTTTACATTATAATTATTTAAATTGTTTATTTAAATTATTATGTAGTACTTCTACAATTCATATCTCATCTTAAATTTAATTTTCTCTGAAGACTTGATAATGTATGCCATGCATACGAAACATGTCTTCTAATTAAAGAATAAAAATTATAAAATAATATATAATTTTATCATTTGCGAAGAAGTACTACATAATAATTTAAATTAACAATTCAAAGAAAAAACTTCGCTTGACGTATTAACATTATTATAATTATTAAAATGTGATTTTAAAACTTACCAAACACAAATATAGGACACAAAAAACCAATAATAACCAAATTAAAGCTTTAACCATTTTGAATTAACAAAGTATACCTATGTATAAATGCTCTGTTAATGATAGTAAATACTTCACAATATTTCGTTGCCCTTTATATAACTTTTCGATGTATAAAAAGTGTAATTATGACAAACTCTCATTTTTAAATAAAACTAAAAAACTTTTGTCCATACGTTTTACTACAAAATGTTAAAAATTATTCAAGAACTAATAATAAAACCTTATAATAACAACCTTAAAGTGAAAAATACATACGTAGAAAAATTATTATTTAAAAAACAATGAAAAAAATCTTGATGCTATTTGGAAGATAAAAAAATGATTCTTGTCACATTCTAGACTGGGGTGGTCAACCCGCGGTCCGTCTTGAAAATTTTTCCGGCCCATTTTTTTAATAAAATAAAATCTAATATGGGAATATATAATTTTATGTGGCCCGCGGAGTTATATTGCATTTCCAAAATGGCCCGCAAGATCATTTGGGTTGGCCACCTCTGTTCCAGAGTATAATAATATAATGTGTTGAAAGAAGAAAAATTCGGAAGAATTACAATTGCATTTCACATGCACAGCAAAACATTAATTTGTTACGTATATAATACGTAATTATATCGTTGATATCTTTGATTATTATTCTTATCTTTTTGCTTTGTTTTAAGGTATCTTTTATCCAGTCCCAAAAATTTGATGCTAAACTTCAATTTTGAAATGTCTGATCGCTGAATTGTAAAAGTCGGATAAATTTTGTAGGAAACTCTGCCATTTTTTTACTGACCTTGTGTTTTTTCGGTGAAACTTTACAGTTGATTGCCGTGACCGTATGTCGCTATTTGTTTGAAACGTGGACTAATATAAATTAATGTGAAACAATCTCTTTAATTCAATTTATTAAAGAACGTAAGTTACATTCTTACAATACATAAACATTAGGATTTACGTTTTTTAACAATTGCTCCTTCCCAAAATCCATATCCTATTAAGATGACATCATCTACATACACTTTTACAACTAGTTTGTAATTTCCAGAAGGTAGATGAGGGGGGAACTTTTCCTCCTCTAATAAATAATCTTTTATATAATATTCTCCCTATAAAAATTTTTTTTATTATAAAACTAATTTTAAATTATTCCAGGAAACAACATAAATTGCAATTTAATTAGTCCAAAAATGGAATCTCGCAAATTTTGACTTAAAACTCACCGGTGCACATGGGCAAGTGCGAAGATTTGAATGTTGTAAAGCAATTTGTGCTCCCAATACATTATGTTTAATTTCATCGCAAAGATCAAAGGTAATATTTATGGGAAAACTTCTATATACTTTACCAACCAATTTAAAAAGTAACGCATTTACCTGAAACAAATAAAGATAATAATATAATAATAAAAATTTGATTGGAAAAAACTTACAATTATATTTTTTTTAACTCCACAGGTAAAATATGCAGTTCCTCGAATTGTTGCTTTTGGATAAGTCGCATTAAAATCTTCAACGTTTATGTAAGGGTGGAGTGTGGATGAGTGATTATATTTTTCAATTACCACTCTATCGTGCTTAATGTGGTAAGTGTCTTGATGGAATCCCTAAATATTTTTATTATTTTTTTATTTATATTATTAAAATTAATATAATATGTTTATATTTTTAAATTAAAGCTTACCCTGGACCAAGGACTGAACCGTCTGAAAATAAATGTAGAAAAAGTGGAAATAACATGGAATTATATAGTATTTTTGGAAATAATTTTTGATATTTGACACAAGAAGGTTTTCTTGGCAGCAATTCTTGCTTTGATATCAATCGTACGTATAGGTTCTTCAAATAATTTAATAAAAATTTCTAGTTTTGTAAAAGAAAATTAAGGAACTGTATGAATGCTTTATTATAGCACCACACGAAGGTATAATTTTTTTTTTGACCGGTGCCGTTTTTCGGAAGGTAAAAAATGAACTTATCGTTCAAATTTGAAATTAGTTAAATAATTGTTTTTAAAATAAAATATTCCTTATTTTTTAATTTTTTTAAAACTTACCATACATAAATAAATAACAGCCAATATTAATAACAATATACACTGTTTGATCATTTTAGACCGATTATTGATACAATTTGATTTTAACTGAACCCAGATTTTATTGTTGTACTACCTTATATAACTTTTCAATAATATAGAAAATGTAATTACAAAATCATTAAATAAATTAATGTAAACATTCAAAAAAGATAGTCGATCATTATGTTCGTGTTTTATGATCGTTTCAGTGCAGAATATTAGCTAATGATTATTATTTATAATTCTACTTTTAAGATCATCAAAGTAAAGAAACAAATAATTACACTGAACAAACTAAATAATCAAATGATTTTCAGGAAATTATATTATTACATTTGAGTTTTGGAATTCTGTAATTTACACTTGGTACAAAAACAACTGATTCAAATTCTTCGAATCCGATGCCTAAAAACATGGATAAGGACTTCTCATTTTCAAATTTTACTGACGATACTGCATCGATACCATCTTGAGCAATTTCCTTTACCAACATTTTGGTTACTAATTTTGCATATCCCTTTTTTCTGTATTCTTCAAGAGTATAAAGAATACCCACACCAAACAAATTTCTAACAATCCAAGCAACTAACTTTCCAGAAGCTTTCAAAAACACTCCATAGCCGCCATTTCGTTCTATAAATTTTGCTATATATTTTTCCGAGTATGGGTATCGCGGTTCCCAGAAAGGATTTATAATGAGAGCATGATTTTGTTCAAGTTTTGCCACATACACTTCATCAGGGCAACTGCAATATTTTAAATTTTAAATGAAACGTTGTTTATTAATTTAATGCTACTTACTCAATTTTATTTTCGAGAGCTTTTCCTTTAGGAATCCAGCAGTGCTTATAAGCTTCTACCAGGGCCGGAACGAATTTTGTTTCCTCCAACGCTTTTAAAATTTTCTTGTGATGTGAATAATATAATGCATATAATATCATACAATCCCAATCTATCAGCCTTGTGGTTGTTAGAGCTTTGCATAATGTTTTACAATTTTCTTCCAAAGTGAACATAAACAATTCGTAACACCAAAACTAAAAACGTAAAAATATTGAATTGATATTGAAGAAATACAATGGTTAAATTAATTTAGAATTAAAATTTATGTTATAATAATACAATATTTCTATATAACAAAAATTAGAATGTTTCATTTCTTGTAAATGAATCAGGATGCACCAATCGAAACTTCATGTAATTGATAAATTGGTCTTCAAATAATTTAAAAATAATAAATGGGTATATTTATTACCCGATTAATTCCGACAATATGTTACGTGGGGTTGTGGACATGATGATCACCCGGGTCGAATTTTCGGGTAAAATTAGTGTCAAACCTAAGTAAGCTCTAGAAGTATTTAATTGATAAATTAGATTTTTCTAAATCCTATTTTTTTCTTTTGTTTACAAATTCAATAAAACTTTGTTTACGATATTATAATTAGGGGTTTCACGCCCAACTTGTTCGGAGGTTTACAAAATTTAAAACACTTAAAACTTTGAAAATAATTAAATAATTTAAGCTCGAATGAAGCTATACCGATTGACACCTACTTTAAGCGAATATTTTGAACTAAAATTTACTTTGAACAAAAAATTGATTAACAGACCCCCCCCCCCCCCCCCAAAGATTTCTATAATAACTGCGCGGCGGTTTAGGCTCAAACGATGGGAATTGAAGCTCATCGATGCTCAAACAAAGCTCTGATGTTTGACATCAATTTCAATAAATAAATTCAACTTGGGGGGGGGGGGCAGCGACATATAATAGTAAGTGCTCGGCCAATATTTGAAAAATCATATTATGTGTTGTGTTAATTCGAAGCGAAAAGTTATAAATTATTAAAATCTTACGTTTTGAGAGCAGTTTAAAACTTTAAAAATTAAACCCCAGGTGAAATTAATAAAATATTTATAATTTTGTTTTGTTTTAGAAGAGGTAACTATTTATTAACACAGGAATATTATATACAAAAATGAAATATTTCGGTAACTAAACTTTCGCTTATTTTTTGGGGTTTATCAACCCCATCATCAGTCAAATAGCAACCTGAATGGTTTTTTTTAAGAGCCATCTTTAGCCAGATGCCAACGCAATTAATAATTAGTTGAATATATCGAAACATTATGAATTTAGCAAAAACCATTATCCTGTGTAAAATTTCGGTTCATAATTTAATTTTCCCCAACGAAATGAAATTTTACAGCGACGCTGAATTTTACAGAATCAGATGTTAAAAAAATAATAATTTTAGGAAAAAATTTACCCAAAATTTTTTTTACAGTGTAGGGATAGTACTGAGGAAAAGTCACATCATAGCAGTATTTTTAGTTACGTAAGTAATAGGTTTCCAACTTATTGTAACTTCAAGATTGAAATTGTTAAACTTAAAGAAGTATTTGTTTTCAAAAGAAAGCTGCTTCTTAGTTCACCCATCCTCTAAAAACCGTAGCGTTGCGCCGGCACTGTTCGTTTTGTTTTTTATTTTACTACATTGTTTTAAGTTGCTTTTCTGGAAAAATACATTTGATTTTTCAAAATAACGTCTTGATCTGCTATTTTCAGTTGAACAAACCTAGAAAGAAAAAATTATATTTACCAAGTATTTAAACCACTTATTTTGATCAAATTTTGCTGTTATCTACTCTGGCTTTATTGTGATTATTACATTTTTAAATTATTTTACTCTGTATCAAAATTACATTGGTTTACGAAAAAATGGCTAGTTGATATTATCTTATGTGTATAATATACTACCTATATAGTAATTATGTATGTATACGATTTTTATCAAATGTCATACTAATGTGGTCTGTTCAAGGTTCAAATTTTTTAAATTACTTAAAATTGACATAATTATAATATGACGAATAATTTTTAATTATCAAAATTTATTACTAAGTTTTTCGTCTAACTTGAGGCGAAATTAGAATTTTTTCAACTTATCCGTGAGGTGGCGAATACTTGTGGCATTAAAATGAACTAGAGAAACTTGTTCGCAAGACAAACTTGGCGATATTCGTCGTCGCTTGCTTTTCACGGTCTTAAATTTTTAAAATACAGATTTGTAATTATTATTTCTGAAATTTAGTACTGGAATAATTTGAAATTTATAATTTTCTAGTTTATTTACTTTCAAAAATCGTGCAGACACTAGTAAGAAATTGTATTGTACTTAATTCAGAACTTTAACCTAACAAAGCAACTAGGGACAATTCAAATTCAAGTTTCTATTAAAGGCTATATTGGTCCAGTGACCACATTTGTGTTCAAGTTCAAAATGAATGTGGTGTCAACGAAGCAGGACGGCGTATTCAAATCTGACCGCCGATTTATTAGCTGAGTTTTGATTGTTACTGGCCGAATTTGAGATTGAATTAAAGACATCAATATATTGAGGGGATTTTCGATGCTTTCGCACCCTTGGGATTTGAAAGCGACGTTTTAGAACTAATGAATAATTCGTCGGTAATAATTTGTAAAAAATACAAGTCTCCTTTCAATTTTTTAAATAAAAATGTAAAACGCAACAATTCTATTATTATGCAAAAACTGGTTTGGCGGACAAAAGGCATTGTCTCGATTTATTGTTAAGAAAGGTAAGTAATGACTTGAAATCGATATTTGTAATAAAAACCGAATCAATCTCTCAGAATAATTGCAGAACTTAGTAAAGAACTGCATTGCCAACCATCTGAAATTACTGCCATGGAAGATTGAATATCTTTTGTTGCGATTTTTAAAAATCGTTGGTGCAAAACTGCATATCCTGAAATCGTATATTTCTATAAAATTGTAAAGGGTAAAATTATAATACCCAGTTTACTAATTATAGAATGGTAAGTAATACTTGGCAAATTAGTCATTTATAAATTTCAAATAATTAATGCGCCAAATTTATCTTCTATTCTAAATGGTATTTTATGTATTTCGCTTTTCAATTTTGCTAAGCAGAGGCATTCGTTTCGATATCATTGAAGACAAAGACATTAAGACATCAAAGTTCTATTTCCTTTTAATTGAATGTGTATATCAAATTCTATTAGTCTCTACAAAATCGTATCGCTATCTTCCATCGCTTGTCATTTCCTTAAATTCTAAGATACTTCTATACTCGAGCACAATAATAAAAACTCAAAGCTGATTGCTTGGCAAGTTAATATTCAAAGGCAAATTTGACTTAATAAGAAAATAATTTGTGATTTCTAAATTAAACGTAGACAGTAGAAAAATCGACTATTAGGCGACATTTTAATTTTAAAATTTAAATGAATCGAAGTCGCCAAAGTGGAAACCGTACAGTCCACCATAGTAAATTTATTTGCTTCATTATTTATTTCTGCAATAACATACATCGCTAGCCTGATTTTGTGATTTGTTACATTATTTCTATGTACTTACTAGTAGTTCGGTTACGACACGGTTGCACTGTCCAGATTTAGTTTCTATGGGTATTGTTCAGCCATGGTTCACAAACTTGAAACAATCATAGTTAACTTTAGTTCTGGGCAGTGCATTTTGCTGGACTCTGGTCGTCTATTTTCAATTTATTTATCAAGTCCAGCATAAGCAGAAATATATAGGTAGAGAGATACGCAAACTATATGTTACTAGTTTCACCTATACTTTGTATTTGGAACAAACAAAAGATTAATTTTAATTATCAATTGGATAAACGTTTGAAACACTTGCATGCAATTATTTACACTTACAAAATGCTAACAAATACATAACGCATGGTAAAATCAGACAAATCAAAAGCTTCAATAGCAGATATGCTGCAACGGTGATATAGGCAATGGACCAGGTGAGGTTTTAACGTCAAAGCTGAGAGCTTTTAGGCTTTTATAAGTGATGAGCGCACTGACTGTAACGGTACACATGTGAACGAAAACCGCAAAACCAAAACCTCGGTTAATATGTTTAACACCTAACCTGTTAGCTGTACACATTGATATGGGATTTGTAAATGCGAAAAGGCGATTGTGATAGATGTGCCTACATTGGTTGCTGCAATTGATTTTGTGGGAAATAGCGTTTAATTCAATTAGACCGTTTTAATTTCAAACGAGTTGCGAAACACTTTTTATTGTTTAACCAAATCCGCTCGAAGTAATAACATTAAAAAAAAATAATAGACACAATAAAAAAACGTTTGACCCATTAAGATAAGTTGACCAACATAATTGCGCACAAAATTCTTTGGAAAACTAACCATATAATAATTGAAACATTTTGTAGCAACTCACGTTCTTAGAGCTATCATATTTTAGTACAAATTATTCATTTTGTAGATAAGCAAAATAAAATATACCGGTCTTTTTGACGGGTAGCCAAAAGCGTGCATTAAATCTTTCCCATTCTTTCCCGTAAGAGTTGGTGTAATTCCATCTTTTAACATTTATCTGTCGTAAGGGAAAATCTACAAGGGTTGAAATTGAATCATAAAGGTTGTAATCGCCATAGACTTTGTTTCTTTCATAATATTATTAGGTAGTCACGATTAAAGCGGTATTTTTATGGTATAAAGCTTATCTGATATAATTGCTGCATGCTCCATACGCCTACGTTAAGTTTTATTACAATTTTATGGAAACTCTAAGATGTTAAAAGTTGATACTATCAAAAGCGTAGGATTCCATTTCAAATTTGACTTATAGACTTCATTTTTAACTCATCGGAATGTTATGATTTTCTTTTTGAACCTATTTAAAAACTCGATGATAAAATTTTATAGTCAATTTATAATGCGAATTTAGTATACCCATTTTTAATATTTATTTTATTCCATCTAAATAACACAAGTTATTGCTTCATAAAATACAATGTATTTAAATTTATCTGTTATAAATTACCGTTTACCATTGTTTTCTCTTATTTTTCAATAATCACGCCAATGAAGCACGAAATGTATTCTATTAAATAATGCTACATCGCACCTCGGAGAGATCCTATAAAAATAATAGGTAACCATAACCGCTTCAAAGAAAAGTTAAACTTCTACCAACTCGTTAACTGGAATCGCAAGCAGGTTGGCTAATTAATATTTATGAATTACTTTTTAATGATTATTATAGTATTTTAAGAACAACCCATAGAAGAGAAATGAGTCATTCGAAGCAGCGCCATTTTGTCTGTTTCTGTTGTGTATCTTCAAGTTTTATGTTAAATTTACTATATGTTACAAAAACTTTCAAGAAATTGCAATTGGCTTCATTGAAAATACCAAGTAAGTTATCATTCTCCTCGCCAGCTTTACTGAAGAGTGGAATAATGGCAGATCCAAAGCTAATGGAAGACCATGAACAATAGGTTATAGTATTTCTCCTAGAAAAGTTTGTTCTAGTTTTTATGTCATTTTCCAAACTTTTAGAAATTCATCTGCGTACTAGTCATCATCACATCAACACATGTGAAGCTACTGGTTCACCCCCCTTCTGTAGAGGGAATCTTGGTTTGGTCATATTGTATAATAAATATTATTATAATAATTAAAATAATTAAAATAATTCAACTCAGAAAAAAAACACCTAATGAATTTTTTTCAAGTTAACTTAACTTGCGCTTACAAGATATAGATTGAAATATCTAACAACTGATAAAAACATAATATTAAATGATTATTGAATTTTAAATGAACAAAAATTGTCAGCTCTGTTTAATTATTGTTAATAATTAGAGAGCGGATAAAAAGGCTCTAACAAATACCAAAAAGGCGCCCAAAAAATTACAAAAAACGCGGAAAAAAGCTCTAAAAAAATAATTAAAAAGGCATTAAACAAGGCACAATTTTTTTTAAATTGCCAACACAGAATTATTTAAATCGCTTTTACAGCAGTACTTAATTAACATTTTTTATTGCAAATTTCATTCTCTTTATTTTTGTTTATGTATATTATTTTGTTATTTTATACAGCGCCAGCAACTTGAATAAAGTTTTCGTCAGAGTAATGCTGACTTTATTAAAATTTTTACAGATACTTTTTTAAGTCGCTGTAATACACAAATAAATCTTAAAAAAGAAATGTTGTCGATGACCACTTCTTAAATATGCCTTGGCGTTGAAATTCAGAGAAGAAATCTTCAAATAAACGCAAAAATTGTAAATAGGCACAAAATGCTCAAAAAGGCAAAAAGGAATAAAAAACCTAGTGTTGAATGATCAACATTTTGCAATAACTTGTTGCTGAACGATAAGCACAATGGAATGAAATCCACCCTTAATCCATAATTAATAATCAGAAAAAATTAATAATCTGAAGTGAATTAAAATGGTTAACGCAAATAATGTAATTCTCAAATATTCCTTGAATAATTTGTGAAAAACCCAGCAATTTTGTAGCTTCTTCACTCATTTATTTTCTTTTACTTGGAATCTTGCACTTAATTAATCTATTCATTTCGGATGACGTCGATTGCGCCATGCGAATGACGTGTTTAGGCGTCAAGTTGATTTGCGGCCAAATAAGACAAAAATCTTTAGCTACCGATTTAAAAAAAATGTAGGTCAGCACGGCAGGAAAGAAATCTAATTTTCTTAGGCAATGAAAGCGAAATACAGATGCCTTATAACGACCTACATTTTTGCTTCTATTTTTTGTTTTCTTTCAAAATTTTCTCGGATTAGCCCCTAAGGAAGGTGCATTTTGCCAACCCCCCCCCCCCCAATTTGGTATTTTAGATCTAAAATAATTTAAATCGTTTGTTCCTCGTTTGTGCCCATTTCTATTTTGTTCCTACCCATTTAGTTTTTCACATATTTCGAAATATATAAAATGGGCATTTTGTCAACCCCCCAATTGTAGCTTCTACATTTTTGCTTCTATTTTTTGTTTTCTTTCAAAATTTTCTCGGATTAGCCCCTAAGGAAGGTGCATTTTGCCAACCCCCCCCCCAATTTGGTATTTTAGATCTAAAATAATTTAAATCGTTTGTTCCTCGTTTGTGCCCATTTCTATTTTGTTCCTACCCATTTAGTTTTTCACATATTTCGAAATATATAAAATGGGCATTTTGTCAACCCCCCAATTCAAATTTTGTATCCAAAATAATTTAAATCGTTTGCACCTCGTTTGTACCTTCTTTGTTTTCGTTTGTACTCATTTAGTTTTTCAGATATCTCGAAATATCTAAAATTGTGATTTCGTCAGCCCCCCCTCTCATTTAGAATTTAGAATCCAAAATAGTTTAAATCGTTTCTACGTAAGGGAAAAAACAATTAATTCAGAACTTACAAAATGATCGAATTGGTAGCGATTTTTCTTATGGTATACTTATTATACTGAACTTTTAAGAATAACATTATTTATTTCAAAATCTTGAAATAAATGAGCATGGGGAGTTTTTAAAATTTATTAAGTGGAAGACCAAAATACAGATCGTCTCCTTTTGTATCAACAACAACATATTTTAGAGAAAATGATTTCGGGAACATGAGCTGAGCCAGCCTGTATGATGTGATATGAATTCAATCGGCTAAATAATAATAAAATTTAATAAATTAATATCTCTGATACTAATAATAAATCGATATTGAAATTTGAAGGACATAATAGCGAAGTAAATCCCAAACATCTTAGATCTTTAAACAAAATTGTGGTTTTTGGAAAAAAACTACTTTCAATTTTTTCAGAAAAATTGCAATATTTTTGGTCTTTTTTTGTTTTTAAGAATCCAGTACGATATTCCACATAATAAAATGCAAATCAAACCAAAACTTATAAAATTACCGAATTTGCAGAAATTTTTCTTTGCCGAATTTTCGAAAATACCAATTATTTATTTCAAAATCTTGAAATGTTCTGGCGTCAGGACATTTTTTGGGGTGAAAATAAAAAAGATACAAACTATTTTGAATCCAAAATTGGAAATCGGGGAGGGGGGGGCTGGAGAAATGCACTTTTGTACATAATTGCTTATTTTAATATTTAAATCAATTTAGATTTTATTTTATCTTATAATGTAACAGATTTTTATAATTTTATTAGAAGTTGAATTTCGGGGTTACTGGCAATAATCTATGATGTTTTCACTTCAAATTAGGAAAGAAAACCTATGAATATTCTCAAAGAGTATATTTTGAGCTTTCCGACGCAATGAGGAAAAATGATCTAGGTCCATCAGTTACTTCACAATTAAATTTTGAAAATCGACTTTTTACATATTGTTAAATAGTCGCAGGCGCCTGTTCAGTGAGAGGAGCCAGGTTCAGTTCATTACAAGCCTTGTAACCAGTGGCGCCGGAAGAGTCAAATATAGAGGGTGGCAAAGTATTCAGTTTTGTGTCAAGCGTTATGATTTTAAGGAAAAATTCAAATATTTTACGAACTCTAGATAGGTAGTAATAAAAAATGCAATTTTCTATTGGAGGGCAAGTGCCCTGCTTTGCCCCCTCTATCCGGCGCCTATGTGTTTAACTCTTAATATCGATCCTGCTTTCCGATTTCTGTAATTTTTGAGTTAGTTGCGTCCCAGGAATGTTGTTTACGAGTTCAACTCTCAGATCGTGCAGTCTAAAATCCATCTTTTTTGAGTATCTAATAGTATAACGTTTGTTTACACACTCTCTTTTGTAACAATTTGAGTCTCGAAAAGGACTGTTTGTCTGTATATTTTAATAGTTATTTTGCATTTCTGCTAGTAATTCTTACAGGCCCCTCCTCTAACCTCTGTGTAGTTAATTACTTAATGACAATGTTAATTGAATGTAATAATTATATTCAAAAAGAAAATGTATTAAAATTTTGGAAAAACTACCGGGTTTTCCTCTGATTCTATATTTTTTATGTAGCCTATTTTCCGTAACTACCACTATTACAAAAAAAATTGTTGAAATCTGAAAATTACTTCATCTCCACTGTCCTATATAAATTGATTCCATTTTTATATTTGTTTCCAAGAAAAGCACGTAAAATTTAAAAAATCAAGAAAATGAAGAAATTGCCAATTTCTGAAATTGCGATTCTTGGAACATTAAATTGACGTAACACTTTGACTTCAGATTTCAAGTTGTCGCTCCCATATGTTACAGCCGCCGGTGGTATACGTGGTATATACTATGGTACAATGCGACGAACATTACAAATTACAATGATTTGATATATTGAAAACTATCTTTTTATTATGCCTAAAGGGTATTTCATACATTTTATAGGTTACTATATGGGTATTTCCAGATCTTCCGGTGCGTACTAGCGCTACATATAAATGTATTTGTTTGAAAGCGTAAAATTCAGTGTTTGAAAGTGCGGGCCTATGGAATATTCTGGGTGAACTGAAAAAAATTGTAAACTATGCTGATGTGAAGAGCGTAAAAATCACATTATTTAGAGCTGGCGTAAATAATAATTATTATGGATTTAATTTAGTAATTCAATATTTTGCTTAGGGGGGGGGGTACTATAACAATATCTTTTTTACAGATTAGCGATACATGCACCCTTGAACTATTGCAATGCATTAGAAGGTGTAAAAAACACCTATTTCATGCTTGCTGGCAATCATCAGCTTGCCATAATTTTAATCAACTCATAAAGAAAATGAATTAAGTATTTTTCAAATGCAAAAAAAAAGATTGCTGATACAAAATACGAATGGTTCTTAATGGACGTAGAAATAATGACTTTAATTTGAAACATACTAAAATATTCTCGATCGCTGCTATCGATATACTCGTGTACTCTGCCATTTTGTAATGTGTCTTTTATCTCCAATTAAAAGTCTACCATAAATGAACGGCAGTAACGTCGTTAAAAAGATGTTTAAATATTAATTGAGTCAGGAATTAAACTTGGCGCTACCCGGCCATGATTTCGCTTCGTGGTCCGTGCCGATTATGATGATCTGTATATATCTGTTCGACGTAACAATTTTTTCAACTAGTACCTACCATGATTATTGTTAAAAATGAACGTAATTCGGTAGGTAGAAATAAGTTGAAAAATAATTACAAGCGGACATTGTTGTATTTTGTGTAGCTGAACGAGAATATCAATGTACTTATAAAATTTATATCTGCACTTTAACCGAATACGTGTTCGTTTGTACAATCAGAGCGTCATCTCTCTGACATACGAGCAGAGGTAGTCACATATTTGCAATTTTTCCGTCTGCACCGTCATATGTTGTAATGCGCTGCAATTTGTAGCCCGCTCTGGAGAGTAATAAAGATATTACCGGTGTTCACCACAAGAATAACATCTAGATTGGCTGATTTTGTATAAAATATAATACAACTTCTACTATCTCATGCGATCAAACTTTGAATACTCAACTTCTGAAATGCTTTTTGCGACTTGCCAACGATTCGACCTACGAGGGCCATTAAATTAATAAATAGCAAGAAGTATTCCAATTCGCTACATTAAAAAACTTACTTTATTGTATTGTAAAGTTTCATACATTAATAACCATTGCACTCCTGGAAAAGGACATCGGCAAGCGGTCACCCATCTGTATTGCTTGATACTTTGTGTGTTGTTTTTGATGCAATATTTAGCACTTTTAACATTAATGCTGAAGTAGTCATTTCTTAGTGCAGCATTCATAAACTGATGGCAATAAGGTTGCATATCTGAATGTTTTTTTTTATTGATTCCTATATTTGGTGCTGACATCGGCCCTGACTGCATGCTTAAATTAGAAATTATAATACTGGAGTCTCTGCATTCCCAATAGAAATTCCATATTAACTTAAAGTATTTTTTATATATCTGTAATAAATTTAGGATTATTGATTTACCGATAACAAAGCCAGCGATTTAAAATTTAAATTTACAGATTGGTATCTTGGAGGGTACCTGTTTAAACAATTTTCATACACAAGAAAATAATTTGATGTGGTCGTGTTAAAAATCCTAAAAATGAAGACATAACCGACAACATCTCACTTCTGTTGAAGCGATTACTATTGCCATTGTTCTAGGAAAGTTTAAATTATGAATACCATAATGCCGCAGCTACCTGTTGTAATAATTATTGTTGAAAACAGCATTACTACTAAGAATTATTTTATCTTTATGGCCATTCTGTTCACATAATGCCAACATCAATGTGCAGCTTCCATAATAAATAAAAATTATCATTAAATTACTAAAAAAATCTGTGGCTAACAAATTTTGTTGATTTGTAAATCTGGCAGTAACCTTTTTCAATAGTTGTAGGAAGGTAGACGTATGTAGAGATAAAATCTTAATTGCGTGCGGTTAAATAAATTTGTGCTTTCTTAAACGTGAACGTTATAAGCGTGCTTCGCACCACTTTTACAAAAACTTTTTATACCTTGTTTACCTTGTTACTTAAACATAAAAATTTGTACTTCGTAATTAAATATTTAAAAACGCAAACTAGGTGACGCCTTTCTTCCAATAACTATTAGAACTAAACTCAACGATCCTCCTAGTATAAAATTGCAATAAATTTAAGGATTACCGATTGACAGTCGAAACGGAACAGGGTTTATCCGATAAAATATCCGGTGACAACTCAAGAATGATAATATTTCATCTACATTCTATACTGTCTCTTTCACCAAGTTCTAGAAATAAGTCCATACAATCTTTTCCAGTCATTTCTACTTCGCATACTACCAACGACAAAGAATTTCGCAAAAGAAAACCACATAAGCACCCAATGTGGGGCTATAATCTTATAAAATAATTTATCAGTATTTTGACTTGATCATTTCTAAAAAAGAAGCAAAAGTTTATACATTAATGTAGTTATAATGTGACATAAAATATCGACACCATATTTCTTATTTAATTTTGCTTTTTTGTTTGTTATGATTTATATACCTATATTATATTTTATTTCGATGGATAGGCAAATGAACAATATATTGGGCGCCAACTCCAAATGGTTAGCCCAAACCTAAAAAAACTCTAAAATTGTATGTCCCAACTAAATTCAAATAATTCATTATTTTTTAATTCGCTCATGGAATTTAATTTAACATAATTTAAAATATTATAACATATATATGAAACATAATATCTAATAATATTAATAATTATTTGAAAATGTATTATTTTTATGAATATTGAAATATATTATACTATTAGCTACATATACGATTGTAAGCAATATATTACTATATAATATTATACTATCTTACATTTAATATACCTACTATAAAATAATACTATATAATGATACCATACATATTTAATTTTATTAAGTAGATATATTAGAATATTTTTAAATAAAAATTATTATTATTTTATTATATATTTTATTTAAATATCATCCAATTAGCTTCGCAGGTTTATATTAATTTTCGGTTAGTTTCTTTTTACACTGATGATATCTAAATTTTGATTTTGACCCATTTCGCACAAGTACATCAATTTTTTAAATTCTACTGTATACTTAACATTGTAGTTTCGGTTTTATTATATAGATTATCTTGCTTATATAATGTTACAACTATAAATCATAAATATTCTTTTCATTTAGTAAGTATAGACTTGTGAAAAACATAAATCAGAATGATGCTATTCAAATATATTTGAATACTCGATAAATTATAATATTGTCATTGCTACGTGCGGAATACAAAATAGCGTCGTCTATTTTATTCTTAAACCCTTAAGTCGCTGTCGAATCCAAGAAAATGTACCGTGAATATCCTAGAATCTATAGCTCCCCACAAATGTCACGATAGTCATAAAATTCTTCGGGAATATTACAATAAAATTTATCTTAAATTAATTTTCAATTTTTATAATATTTGAAACAAAGAAATTTTTAATTTGAAATACTTTCGAAACGTCCTCGTAATCGGCACGTGGCACTTAAAATTGATATTTAAAATGCCATTTGCATTTTCAATAACATTAATGTAAATGTCGCATTTTATTATCGAGGCATCAAATTTTGTGTATGTCACTATTACATTTGGAAAGATATCAATTGATATGAATTTTTGTTTCATTCTTTTGTGCCCATAAGCTAAGCCTAACCAAAAAAGATGAGTTGTCTGTTTTTTATTCAGTTCACGCCGTATTTCTCATCGGATGAATTGTTTACAGGGAAATGAAATAACTGACACTGACAAATATACAAATGAGAGTTGATATCTTCTGCTATAGATATTTTCTATTTGAGATATTGCTGCTGCTGTATACTTTTCAATAATGTCTAATGGAAATATGCCTTTCTTTGTTTTAAGTGTTGTTGACTACAGAGAGTCAAGTTTACATTGCAATATTATTTCTCGATTTTATTACTTGTTTCCTACTAAAATAAATTTTTAGCCTGAATAATCACCGGCGGGCTTTAATGCTTATTTTCTGGAAAATATCTTTGTCTCTCAAAGCATGCAGTTGCTTAAATTCCAATACCTTCACAATTTTTTGATACGAATTCAAAAGTTAAAGATTATTAGAGAAAATTTATGCATTGTAAAACTGTCTTACATATAAACCTCATGTCGAAAGTTATTTCAAGTCTTTTTACGTATAGCATCTATTGGTATAACATTATTGCATATTTAGGATCCATTACGAAATTAAAAACTGTTAAAGCTCTTTTTAATTAAATTTTTGTTTGGGGAAGTTTTGTTACTTGAGTGGAACCAAGTAGTGATAAGTCAATTCGCTAATTGACAATAAAGTTTCATTAATTTTTTAATGCAAATATTATTATAACTTCACAATTCCGATTTGCTATTACGATTTTTTTAAAATAATTTAAATTTTAAGTGAAACTTGAAATTAAAAATTTATGCAATATAGAACTCAACAAATATCTAGCTTTAGTTACGGTTGTACTTATGGTATTAATGAAATTTAATTAAAATACTAGAATATGAATTATTAGTTTGTAGAAATTATTATTAAATTGTAAACGAAAATCATAAATATTATGTATACCATATAAAATTGTAAATCCAGTGTGTCAGAAAGGTTTGCTAGGTTATTCATTTTAAATTTAATAATAACCATAATTATTGTAGATGTAAAAAAAATGTATAATAATAATTGTAATTCAAAATACTTTGAAAATTGAGTTCGAAGGCAAACCAGATACATTTTTAACTTCTCGTTAATCCAATCATGCGCGTCAGTGGTAAAGGGATAATATCTGACAAATTCACTGACGACGTTTGAGATATAGAAATTATTATTAGTCCTATTGTAATTGACGGACGCTGTTAACGGTAAATAATTTAAACTTATTTAAATTTTAAAACTTCATGGTAAACAATATTTTTCATCACGGAGGGCTTCGGGGATACAATCCGGGTTATCCTTGGGTGGGAGACAATTGCCCCCGTTGCCCACCCTTAAATACGCCACTGTTATCAACTAAAAAAAATTAAGGGTCACTTATTTTTCGATGCTCTGCAGTCTACATCATATCCAAAAATTATTCAAATCGGTAAGGGATACCGGGGAAGCTTTTACGTCTAAGACTTCCGGGTACAAATTTCAGCAACTTCAAAAAAGTTATTTTCACCGTGGTTTAGAATTCACGTTAAATTAAAGGTTGTGAAGGTTTATCTTATCCAGTAAAACATTTGTAAAAATTTACACATATGGGATATTTCCGATTTTGATTGTAATGAAAACCACACGTATATTGCACCAATATACTTCTGTTGCTTAGGAAACCTTCTTCTTCTTCTTCGCGTGTCTATCCATTACCGGATGTTGGCGATCATATCACGTATTCTATGGAATTTAATTAATGGGGTGATTTCTACATATTGGGCTTTAGATCACAGCAATATATCCGACGCGATCAGGATTTGAACCGCGGACTTACGCTTCCCAATCGAAGCGAAGAAACCTATGGTAGCAAAATTGGAATAAAAGAACATCAGCTTGAGCTTAAAGAAGCAAGAAGAGTAATAGGTATACAAAAAAAAGCCAAAGTAGCTGAAAGTGTTGTCTGTTCATATATTGAGGTGAAAGGGGTTAAGGAAAATTTGTGTAAATTTATAATCATCGAAGGAAATTTGGAGAGCAAAACCTGTCTACGACTGTTTGAAAATACTACAGATTAGATTACAGACTATTTACATAAAAAACCAATGAATAAACCTTGATAAATATAATAAAAATGTTTCTGCTTGTCTCCTTTTTTGTGATAGAAGTCGGGAAATTTGAGGAAACCTGACGAAACCCTAAAATATCTTGTGGAATCAAGAGAAATTCTATTGATTTATTTTAAAAACCAATAAGCACTCTTTTTGTTTGTTTAGGTGTTTGCGACAGAAGTCCGCTTTACAAGGAATGGAAAATTTAGTAAACTTAAGGAAATTTCCAAAAAATCTTAGGATTTTTCGAGAATGAATTTTTGCATCCATACATTGAGGTACATTTTAAAAGAAGCAATAATTTTCCCTGGTTGTGCTAATTTTTATATTACATTATTATACTGGGTGTTCATTTTAAAACTTCCAGCAATTAATATTTCAAAAACCAAAATTTAAATAAAAAATTTTTTCGGGCAAAAATGGTATTAGGGGAGAGTCGGGTAATCGTGCGCAGCGGCTAATCGTGCGCATGCCTTTATTTCCACAACCGACCGTTATAATTTCGAAATTGTTATTCGGGAGTCATCTCTTGACAAACATATGTACTATTAGATATGTGTAAGATACTTCACTAAGCCTGACTTATCCACAATGGTGGCTTCTTTGTTTAGATATGTTTTATACTAGTTTGCGTTTCAGAGAAAATAAGCCGTAAGTATTTCCATTTTTCCATTTCTTTATTATCGTATGCTTTAACACGTTGCTTAATGAATCTCCTTCACCCTGATATAGGTAGTTTAGGTAATGAAACTTATTTCAATGATTTATACTAATTACAGGTAAAACTGGCACTGTCGGCTAATCGTGCGCAATGCGCAAAGATTTTCTACCAGCCATTCAAAAGCGCTAAGGCGCTTATAAGAAAAACAAGAAAAAGGAAAAAAAAGGCAAAAATATTATAAAAGCTAGTAAAATTAAAAAAGGTACAAAAAGAAAAGTCTTCGAAGCTAGTAGTGAATCTGAAGATATTTCAGACAGTAAGCTATGTAACGACGATGAGTTAGACGATATTGAGTCGGATGAGAATGAGAGATGCATTTAAATAAATAATAATATTTCTACGTTCAATAATTTGTCTTGTTTGTTTTCATTTTCAATGCGCACGATTATCCTACCTATGCGCACCATTAGCCGCATACATCGTATAATTGTGCGCAGTGCCAGTTTTTCACATTTCGTATTTTAAAGTCACAATGGGCATTTTTACTTAAAATTTATTATAGAATATTACAGTCAAACCCTTGAAGAATCTTGATGACAAACCTAGAAGTCCAATTTTTTGTCATTTCTGAAATATTACAACTTTGGCTTAAGTGCGCACCAATACCCGACTCTCCCCTATAGCGAGAGGGAAAGAATATGGAATAATTGTTTTTTAATTTATTAACATTTTCAAAATCATTTAAAGGTCCACTTTGTGTTTTTAAATGGCACCTTATTTTTTTTAGCAGATTCATATTTTGCATAAGAAAATAAATAACTTTTGTTAACAATTTTTTTTTATTTGAGGTGGACTTTTACGGTATAAACCATTGTAATGATCCGATTTCAAACTTCATCAGATTTAAAGTTAACGGAGGAAATAAAAACTTACTGAAAATCGTTGAACAAACTTATCAATATATTTTTTGTTTTATATGACAGTGTTTTGTTTTATGTGATTGTGTTTTGTTTTGATTGTCCTAAAATTATTAAAAGTTGAATAATAACAAAAGCAATAACAGCCTTCTGACTTTTCAAAAATTAAATTTCGATTATAATTTTTTTATTTTGTTTCAATGTATTCTACTCGAAAAGCCTAAAATTTTTTGAACATAACTTGTTTATTTTCTTATGCAAAATAAGAATCTGTTAAAAAATATATAAGATGCCATTTAAAAAAACAAAGTTGACCTTCAAATTACTTTGAAAAACAATTATACCATATTCTTTCTCTCTCGCTATCATACAACTTTTATCCGAAACAATTTTCATCTGACATTTGCTTTTTGAGATATTAATTGCTGGAAGTTTTAAAATGAATACCCGGTATAGAAAAAAATGTTAATTGTAGAAATGCAAAAAAGGATTGGCAGATTAAGGAGCAAAATGGAAGACGCCATTCTTCGGTTGCATGTGGTAAGTCTATTTGCACAGATGCATTGAGGATGTTTTCTATGGATTTGTTTTGCACCCCTCCAATCAATAGCTAAGTAATTAAAATGTTTTAGTTTTTAACTAAACCACTTAAAAAATGTTATTCTTAAGTTAATAAATGAAGAATGTGTAATTGTTGATGGAATAGTTGTAGATTAACTACCTATCTTTCGCTAATAACAAGTAGCTGTAGTTTATAAGCATGTTAGCTTCTTAAGAAACTCTTCTTATTAGAACGTAAGTTACTTTTATAAATAGTTTGATAGCTTTGCCTTGATTTAGACTAGGCTGACACTGAATACACATTCATCACATAAATAATTTGCTTGTCATCTCTAAATGCATAAAAGTGTCTAATACTTGAAACTTAAATCTGCTTAGTATGAATACATGCCGATGATTTATTTGCATATCAAAGAGAAAATTCGATTTAATATAAATTTGCCAACAAATTAATCAAACGAGTCATTTTTGGTTTGTTAAATTTGTCGTCTAAAACTTTTTGTCCCGTTCAAATATTTTTTGAGGGTAAAAATTGACCACCGGTGGTCGATTTTATAAATTCCTCAGGGGTATGTTAAGTGATTTTATGGACACATCAAGGGGATGACTTTTTATATAGGGGCCGATATTCAATTTTAAGATACATATTTGATGTTTTTGGCGTGATTTACGCAAATCGACTGAATTTGATTTTCTATGGGGATTTGTAGGGATCGCCCGGCAAATTGTATTATGCTTGTTATGCACATATTTATTTTTACAAACAATTTTGATTTTTAAAGCTTAACTTTGTTATTTTACATTCTCTTTGATTCATTAAACAATATTGCTCCGCATTCACCTAGAGATCACAACAAGCCGCATCTTTTAAGATTTGCAAAATAATCTCATCAAATTTATCCAAATTCCCATTTTGAAAGTAATGTTTTCCATCACCATGCAGATAAGACGAAGTTATTATTTTTTATAGCTACTTATTTTAGTTTGCACGAAAATATATTCAGTCTTTAATAAATTTCCTCTATAATAAATGACATGACAAATAGTATATTGTCAATATAAAAAGCCCCTTCAATAAATTCAAATGGCCGTTTCGTTTCTTTGTTTTACAACGTAACATCGTTTTGGTCTCTAAATTCGCCCCCATCTTTACCCTTACATCGGTCAAATTGATGTGTATAAATAAAATCAGTTCGTACTGTAAACCATGTGTAGTTTTCAAAAAGCGCTAAAGATAACAGTGGAAGATAACGGACGAATGCAAAATTAAATAAATTCAGTAAATTAATGCAAGAATAAAATTATTTTACCATATGATTGGCAATACTAATTTTATTAATACCTGTTTCTTGACATGAATGACCACCATATCAGGAATAATAAAAATCGCCGTAATTAATGATCAAATTAAATGCATAACCATAATCTGCACCGAAATAAAAATTTTAAATACAATCGTAACTGAAACCTTGAAGAATAAAACATCAATTAAATTTAAAGAAAACGAAAAAGTTTAACTGCAAATTATATAGCCTCCCTAGAAGCTTTAAACTGTATCGCTTGTTGAACTCGGAGCTTCCTGCGGAAACCTCAAGTTACCCCTTAAATCTACTGGCCAAGTGGGCAGATAAAAAATAAGAAGAATGCCCTTTTATCCCTTAAATTCAGTCTATTTTATTCGCCCTATCTGTCACTATCGTTGTTTGAGGATATTTATCGTTTGGAAAGTAGAGACGTCTGTTCGCGAATAGCCTCGTCGAATTTCCTACGATGTGGAAGTGTTCAAATTGATTTATTTCTGAATTGTTGTCCTAATAGAAAAAACTGAAAAACATGCTTGCCTTTTTTACTTGTCTATAACAATTAAAGTTAATTAATTGCCCAAAAAAGAAATGCCACGTGACGTAACGCTTGATTTGTAAGTGTTAATAGAGAAACCATTATTGTGGTTTATGTTGAATTACAAATAGTCGGCATAGTATATTTCCATCATGCAAGTAATATACATGTCAATAGAAATCCAACGGGCAGCATGATACATATAAAGTGATGTACAGTCGTCGTTAACTGACTCCAATTAGTTTGCTTATTAACATATTCAGGTTGCACATGCTAATTACAGTATAGTATATGCGTGTCTTAGGTCCATCGGATTTAGGTAAAATATTCGTTTAAAAGAAAATTTCAAACCTACTTGTGCGATATCGAATTTTGTAGGTACTTAAGAAGTAAAATATTTATTAGTTGTCAAATAAGCAAATAAAGTTTATAAAATTAAGTTAAGTATAACTTCGAAAACGCGCTTTTAGATGCCTCCTTATGCGTACATCTTAAATCGTTGCTAAGAAATTCTTCCTGCAAACTAATACGTCGTTCCACACTTAACTTTTCTATATCATTCCCCCAAAAGTCGAAGAGCGATATAGAAAACACGTTGTAAGTGAACACTTTTGTATCATTTGTTATGTATTAAGATTCTATCACATCGTAAAGCATTTTAAAAGTTTAAACTTTACTAGCTTTCTATCAGGGCATATCTGAAACTTTACTGCTCGACGGGGACAAATTTTAACTTTTAAATGTCTTCTAAATTTGTATAAAATTATATCGATACTTCAACGTTATTTTTTAATGCGGACCTACCATAATATATTACAAATGACGTCTGGAGGGTCTGGGGGTATAGAATACCCCCAGTCCTTTATTTTAAATTTATTATCAACTGAATAATTTATCAAATTAATACACCAGTTTCGTAGTACAAATCTTATGCAAGGACTTGGAAATCTATACGAAAAGTTTCCGTTTAACCACTACAAGTTACGACTTAACGAAAGATCAGTAGCCTCAACAACAAACAAAATTTGCAACTTTTCAAATTAAAGCCGATCCTTAAAAAAAATGTTTTGTTCTTAACAAAAAGAAAATATTACGTTTAAAAGATTAAGATAATTTTTGTTCGTTAATTTTTTGTACTTATTGAAATAAACGACGATTGTGTATTAAACTCGAGTTCGATGTTAACAACATACGGTTGCAGCTTTGCATAGTTGAACAATACACCATAATCGGATATTAAGTTCGATTTATGAGTTTGGTTGTCATAGGATATGCAATAAGTCGATTATAGTTTCCAAACGGAACGGCTATACCATTGGTAATTAAGCATTTCCTAATTGTACCTGTCTACAAACATGCATCAGTTTTGATGCACATGTCGCAAACCATAATTTATACGTCATGGTTAAATGTAAAACCATAACTTATTGTTGCAATTAATAGTAATTCAACTTGAATTTTTTTTTATTAAAATCAATGACTTGTTAAGATCGAATATTAATGCTTCTCCAAATGAGGAATTCAAATGTCTTGTCTTTATGTGCTACAATATTCTAGAGAGTGCACTAAATCTGTAATTCAAATACCTATCAATTCCAGTATCAATTACGTGGGAGACAGTGATAAATAATAGCTGATAGATGTGTCATGTGTTACTGCACAATTGCATCTCCAATTGCATTGATTAAATTGATTTATATCTGGAAACGTATAGAGCAAGTGATATGGTAATAATTATTAATTCATATCATAATATGCGTACTACGTCCTGTTTTGAAAGCATAATGTAAACCACTTAATATGTTATTATATTCAAAGATAATTGCATTGTCGTTGTTGTACCTCACCAACATGCGATTACCTCCAAGTACATTTTTAAATTGTAACATCTCTAATTTTATTAACATATTTGATTTCATCCTTTCATCAGCACTCACACGGACAAATATTTGTCGTGCTCTCCTTTTCTTTCCGCAAGCTCCAGGTTGATTTTAATTAAACTGTTTGAAAAGTAATAAAATATTTGGGAATAAATAGAAACAAAACAGTTGTAAGTAACCAGTGATGTGAAAGGGTCACTAAATGCGAGTGTTGCCATTAAACGAAGCAATTGAAGACTAACGTTAGTGTTCGAACCCCGGTCAGCTCATTATCAGTTGTTCCGGGCATAAAACTGAATTGCTTGGTTTAGGTTACGATCTTTCGTTATTTCAAAGATCGTTGATTGACCCGTAGTTGATTGTTTCCAACAAATTAGTATTGCCTTATTTTTATTACACCCAAGTTTTCCACTTCAATATTTTCATTCCATTTTTGCACCTAGATAATATATCCATATTATATCTGTTTATGTCGTGGTACTTACAATCGTTAACACAGAAGTGAGATATCTAAGTTTAGATGTATAAGAATCTTTTGGAAAATGTAGTAAAAATAAATGAGAGCTGGTATGGGTTATAGACAGGACTTGATTACCAATTTTACCGATGTGAGGCTAAGTGGCTGCCTGCTGCAGATAGGTTAGGTTTACGATACTACTCCAATTAGTATTATGGCTTAAGCCTGCGATTTCTCCAAATATCTACGATTTCCCATTACACTAAATTGCGAGAGAATGTATAAGATCAAAGTGGTCAAGCTATAACTAACCGGAGTAGCTGATGCGTTTTAATTTTTCTTTTACGACATCTCAATGTAAACGCTTTTGTTGTGTAGTCTAAACAATAAAATACTTCAAAAAGCTAAATTTACTTTTGATTCATAAATCTTAAACATTTGAACAAATTAGATCATCAGACGGATCTAAATATTTTGCAAAACAGTAATAGATGGCTACCTGCTTACGCATTTTTCATAATAAGCATCCCAGAAAATATTAAAAATGAGGATTGCATGTGCTCGAGTTTAATGGGTTCAAAGATGCAATATGCAATTCAACTTACAATCTGCCTGAATCGCATTTTTCGTTTTGCCGAATTCAATGCAGGGAAGAATTTAAACCACATATTAAAGTCAAATGATGAATACGTTTGAATATTTTAGTAGGTCGATTTTTTTAAATTTTTGAGTCATCCACTAAAATTTGACTAAAACAAAAACGCTTAAATTACCTCTTTAAGATATTTTTGATTAAATTTGTAATGCGATTACGTGATTATACGAATTTATATGTCTGAGTTATTTTAAGAGATCGGTAGGTCATAACATACCGACATACTGTCTACCAAGATTTATGCACCCGTATTTAAATACTTATATCCTTAAATTATGGATTAATAATACTTTAGTGGATTTTCTTTGATACTAATATAAATAATCTTACATTTGACAGATTTATGTTAAGATTTGTTGGTTTTATTTATCAATTTAGTTAGCTTAATTGGTAGCACTACCAAATGATTTCATCTTATATTCCGCATTAATATCTAAATTTCGACTTTTATTTAGATTTTGTTAATATTTATTGATTTAGTTTAATATAAGATAATGGGCCTTACCAATAACAAATTTTAGTACCGACTTTAAGTTAGTAAAAGGGTTGCTACTAAGTAGCTAGTACTAACTAAATTTAAAGCTGACACTAAATTTTGATACCAATATGGTAATTAGTGCCGACACTAGTTTAATATCTGTATTTAGTCTAAAATTGAAAAAGTTAGTGAAACTTGGAAGAAGTGACAATAAATAATGCACGCGGAGTATTTCAAAACGAAATAGTAGGTTAGCGTCATAATATAATATTAGAAATTTTGTGCTTTCAGATTGCAAATAATTTATATTATTTTCAAAATATTGGTTTTTAATTGCAATTTTCTTTAAAAACTTTTAAAAAAATTAATGATGAAAATATCTATCAATAAATTCTGCTCTAATAGCTGCTCCTGAAGTTCCCTCTGGTAACGGATGCTCTTCTGTAACTTTCTGATAAGCTCCTTTAGCCAAATATCTAATTGTAACTATCACCTTTAGAGCTGGAGGAATTGGTGCACCTTGCGTATAATTTCTTTTTATGTCTTTGCTTATCAGATCCACAATTTCTTTTGCAGTTTCTTTGTCAAACCTTGTTTTAAATATATTTAAACAACAGAAATTTTTTTCATACTAAAGATTGCTAGTAATCAGTTACTTATCTATAGAAATCTGTAAAATCCTTATGTGAATAATGATTAAATGGATCTATTCTTTCCTTATAGGTTTTCACTTTTCTACATATTGCAGCATCATTTAAAATTTGCAAATCTTCTAGAATATCATTTCCATATCAATATTCTAAACTTTTTTAAAAATTATACGCGTAGGTATAAAAATTATAAAAAATATAAAAAACAATGACAATTTTATGAAGTTTGAGGTTAAAAATCCAAAATTTATGATTAAATATCAGCTTTTGATGTTGCTTATACTAACCTAATATTAGGCCGGCACTAACTAAAATTCTTACACTAAATTTGTTATTGGTGCACTTTTTAAGTTAGTATAAGCTTTTAGTTAATGTCCAACTTAGTATGACGTTATTGGTAAGGCCCAATGTTATTATTACGTGATATTATGATTATCAATTTTTTACATTCTTCTGATTGAACTTCGACAAACAAAGTTTCTCTTCTTTCTACATCCAAGGACAAAATTAAATAAAATTAATATAAATTAAGAGTCATAAAAATTTGAATTCATCATACGAAATCTTAATTTTCTGTTTTAATTTAATAGATGTGCTTTAATTTACGACACAAAAAGATATGACAAATAATTATAATAGTATATTAGATAACAGGGTGTCAAGTAGATTATTAAGCGTTAGTGGAGATAATACCTACGTCACGAAAATTTTTGGTTGCAATTTTCACCTACGTTACATGCCTGTATTATAAAATTAAAAAAATGCGTTGATATAAATAATGTTTATTTGTCGCAATTATAACACACTCTGTTTCATGTATGTTTATTAACAAATATTTAAATAAAAGCGTTGATTAAGCCTATTGGCTTGAACTCGTATTTAACGTTGTTGCTTAAGCCTTTATAATTTTTAAACAAAATTGTAGTTTAAGCCCATTGACTCGTAGTCAAATTTCGTGTTTTTGCTTATTGCTTAAGCCTTGGCGTTGTTTTTATGTTTTATAAAGTAAAGATTGTTTTAAACCCATTTATTTTAAATTCAAGCTACAAAAACAATTTTATAAATAGCACTAAATGAAATAAATCCAAAATTAAATTTAACACAATTAACAAAAAACAAAATCTACTAACAATGCTTTCATACTACATACTAACATTTGGTTGAAGCACGATAACCTTCATCTGAAGATATTGAATGATAAAAACTGCTTTTTGAAGGGAGGAACCCAACGCAGTTGCATTCAAGTGTGCAACTGTTAACAACATAATATCATAAATTTATTATAAGTTGATTTTTGACTTCAGTCGCCTTCGAGAATGATTTTAACTAATGTGTGGTTTCAAAAAACCCTGATTTTCTGGTTCCGGGTTGTTTTCACCAAGTGCGGTAACCAGAGATCTTTGCTTTTCTAGATACATACATGATTTTCTAATTCGGTAGGCCTTTGAGAAACTTTTACCAACTGGTAAATTATATTTTAATAATTTATTATTTTTAATTAATACAATTTACAAAGAGGAACTCGATCGCATAAATATATTTGTACTTTATAAAGTAATAATATATTGAAGTGGGGGCTTTTTCTACCCAAATTGGGTATAAGCCTGTATAAGGTGCCCCCAGCGAATTTTAAAAATCCATATAGCTGAACGATTTCTAAGTAATTGAAATTTAACTTTTAACAAATAAAATTAAAAATTGTGATATTTCCAAGAAGTCCATAATATGGAAAATATTGGAAATTGGAAAAAAAACAAGGCCCAACAAAGACACAAAAACCATAAGAATTAAATGTTCAAATACCTTTGAACATACCTGCGGTGCGGCACTGCTTATAGGCTGTAGCAAATAAAACATTTTCCTACAAATAATTATGAATTCAGAAATATTAATATTAAAATTTTTATTAATTAAATTTTTTTCGCGGTCCTACCAAAACCGCTTCACGGTTCACAATTATTATTGTACAATGTAAAATTACAAAATACACGAGCAAAATTTAATGACTTGAAAACATTAGTTGTCAAATTTGAAATTTCACATAATTACAGAAACCAGTGATGACCAACTTCGCGATGTCCTCGCTGAGACCGATGAAGAAGATTCAGCTGCAGAAGATGATTTTTAGTCAATACCATCTTCGTCTGAAAACCCAGTTTTCAGTGAATATCTTCTCTCAGCGCCATCACGTCAAAAATAGCTATTACAAAAATTATAGAGCATAAAATTTTCTGCAACCTTTGCAAGAAACATTTTTCAATCAGATGAATAGTTCACGAGCTACAGCCAAACCAAGCTCGGTGATATTTTCAATTCGAACTGGCCTCATTTCTTTTAACTCTGTTTAGCAAAGAAGGAATGCGCAAGGGTATAAAATCTTCACTCTACAAAGATTTTATGTCTATTATGTTATTGTGGCGCACCCTGTAGAACAGTATCCTAAAGTGATGACCCCGATTTATATTGACAAACGAAAAAATCAAGACCGATCCAATGGCTGAAAACGCAACAATACAAACCAACGCGGTAAGCATAAAACAGATACCATTTTGGATTCAAGAACCAGAATTGTGGTTTTTACAAATAGAGGCGCAATTCGTATTGGCCGGAATATCGCAAGACTCAACCAAATATTATCATGAGTTGGCCAGTTTTAACGAGAGAATGATGGCTGAAATGAAAGACGTGCTCCTTAGACCTCCTGCGACAGAAAAATATGAACAATTGAAAGAAGAAACTTCAAAAAGATTCGCCGTCTCCCAGGAAAGAAAAATAATTGCCGTACTGGAAGACGAACAGATCGGAGATAGATCTCCTTCACACTTTTTAAGACACCTAAAAAGTTTAGGGGAATAGGCAGCAACCGACGAGTTAATTAAAACTAGATGAACTCGACGCCTACCTAACCACCTGCAAGCGATCGTGCCATCACAAATTGATGTGCCAATAGAGAAATTAGCCGAGATCGCTGATAGAGTTGAAGAGGCATTGCTGGTATCAGCAACACGAAGAATCACCTAAACGACAACAATGTGCAAACGCAACTAGCAAGTTTAAGTGAAAATATGGTAAAAATATCGGAAGAATTGGCAGAAATTAAACAAAATCATTATAGACAAAATGCGCGACCCCAAAACAAGAACTGGACAAGGTATGGACAACAACGAAGTAATAGCCGCGATCGAGGACCCGATAATTCCATATGTTTTCCAGATTTGGAGCAGATTCTACAAACTGCCGACCCCCTTGCAGTTGGAATAAAAAAACGGAAACTGTCGCCAGTAGAAGGGACGCCTGGCAACAAAACCACATCAAGTCGTCTCTATGTTAAAGATCGAATAAGTGAAGTGGAGTTTTTAATAGATACAGGCGCGGATGTCTGCGTTATACCAAGACGATTAACAAAGAGATATAAACTCAGTGAAACCAAGTTGTACGCCGCAAATGATTCTGTAATAAACACGTATGGATTTGCAACGATGGTTTTGAATTTTGGGTTAAGTCGTGAGTTTCGTTGGTCATTCCTAGTCGCAGAGGTAAATAAACCTATTATAGGCGCGGATTTTATAAAAAATTTCGAATTATTAGTGGATATTAAAAACCGAAAACTTGTGGACACAGTAACACAAAAACAAGCAATTGGAAAAATAAGGAAGAGCGAATCAATGATAATACGTACCGTATCCAGCCAGAATCCCTTTAGCAAGCTATTGAAGAATTTTCCCTCACTGACAAATCCGGTTACACCTCAGAAACAAACCCAACATGAAACCTGGCACCATAAACAACACCTGGACCACCCGTGACCTGTCGTCCAAGAAGATTGGCCCCTGAACGAATGGCAACAGCAAAGAAAGACTTCGAAACGATGTTGAAACTAGGGATTATTCGGCCGTCTAAAAGCTGTTGGGCTTCGCCTCTACACATGGTTAAAAAGAAAAATGACGAATGGCGACCTTGTGGTGATTTCAGAGCATTAAACTCTCGTACGATACCCGACCGTTATCCGGTGCCGCATATCAAAGATTTTTCCTACATGTTGCATAATAAGAAAATATTTTGGACCTTTAGGATACCGTTAAGTCCATTTATTATTATTATTAATCTGCCTGGTAGCATAGTCTTATATAGACATATTAATATGTCTGCTATTTTTACCAACCTAAAATAAATACATAGAATATTAATACGAAATTCGGGGATGTTTTTACCAAAAACAACTTTTGTTATTTACTTACCGTTTTTGGATGGTCCATATAAATTTGAATGATTATATTTGTAATTTATGCTCTAAACTACCATATTTTCATTAGAAAATTAAAAATTTTCATGGGTACACTTTGATATCTATTCCCCATTTCACATAGTGGAGTTCAGTTCCTCCGATTTCGATCAGAGTAGTTGCTTTTCGTATGAAAAATTGAAACTTTAATCACTATTATTTCCTTAATAAATTAATTGAATTTTCTCAATTTTGTTTACATTGATTTAGTGTTTGATTTATATCAAAAGGCAATCGCCAATCAAAAGGCTGAAATGGCAAAATTTTGAAACTAAAAGTGAGTTACACAAATATATTTCAACTAATTTAAAAAAAACTAAAGCTTGAGTATTTGACTATTATTTAAATTCTGTTTTTATTTTAACAACACCAATTTTTGGAAAACTTAAGTTTAAAATAAAAAATTCTGAAAAATATTTGTCGAGAAATTAATTATAGCTACCACGTTACAAAATTTAAACATTAAAAGTTTTCCAGAAATTCGTTCGAAACAATAAAAATGTTTTTGACCTGGCAATCCATTCGCTCCATTCAAGAAGATTATCGTAATTTTTCTAAATATAATTATTATTTAATTGTTGATATAAAATACCAACTGGTAGTACTACAGATTTTTGCGTTAAGATTCCTTAATCAAGTATCAATTACTTTTGTTGCTACTTTAATAAATTAGCTGGATTAAAGAATTTCAGATGTTTTTTCTATTAACATTCCATGTACGCAAATAGTTTAAAATGTTAACCAATATCTATAAAGTAATACTATTAGTATGGCACAGGCTTAATAAAGATGAAAGATAAATCTAAATATTTTTCGAACGAAAGGGTAATAAAATGTAAAACAATATTAAAGTCGCTAGTTTACTCGCAACCGAAAGAATCTGGAATCGATGCACTAAAACTTTAATTCCTGAATATTTACACGGCCATAACAACAAACATTTATTGTTATCGTTTCTGAAAATTTATATAAAATTTTATTTTATAACATCGGTTTACACATCAAACGTCACATTTGGTACCAAATTCTGCAAATTTTGTTAACGTATTATGATTATGGTATACAGAAATTGCAGGACTTATACCAGTAGCTGGAAGTTATTTTAGATTTTATCTAAAACTTGTATCGCTGGCTTGTAAACCAACAGATTGGAATTTGAACAAGATTTTGAAACTTGTCATATAGGTAATCGTATTTGATTTTGATATCTGGAAAATTTATATTGAGACGAACGGTTGGGTAGTTGAGGATCCGATTTTTTTGGATAAACCTTTGTGAACGACGATCGGGTTTATTACTGCATACAGGTAGGCAGGTATGTAGTTACCCATATACAGAAATCTATTAATATTGTAATGGGGAGCACATGTTATATGCAAATTAAGAGTGTTCGATTTCGATCTAATAAAATCAATCTATTGTTCTTATAAAGCAATAAATAAATTAATATTTTAAAGTTTACATTCGTGCATTTCTGTTTTAAAACTTACAATAGTTAATTTGAATATCGGCTATCAGCATTACCAATGGTATTTATAATATCTGATTTGTGAATAACGTTCTCGAGGTTTTATTAAATCCTATCTAATATTCATATCAATTGTTGTTAAGAGCGAGTGCTTCGTGTATGATTTTCAGATTAATTAATGTTAAATGCGCGATTACAATTTTAAGAGTTTTCGAGTTGTGGTTTTGAATTAGTTCTACCTTCAGCAAACTCTTCCGAAGTAAGAGAACTAAATTCGAATCCGGACAAGACCACAATTCTAAAGGTATTTCCTACCGGAAACCGGTTAAATGCTCTCGAATCCGGAAATGTCGGCTGCCGGAATAAATACACATATATTCTTAACGTGACTCGTAGTGAATCTCTTTTAGGCACAACAAACCCTTTCCATAAAACCCTTAATCATGTATGCATAAGTAACATAATTTATACGTTTTTCGCAGAAAATATTCAAATTTTTTAATTTTGCGACTAATCAATGTGTCTTTAAACAAAGTTTCAACGAGAAAGCGTCCAAGAGAAGTTGATTGCGAATAATCCCCGAAGAGGAGAGAAATTATGAGATTAAAAGACGAACGTAGCCTTCAGGAGACCCTTTGACTTTGAGATTAACCGTTATTTATAGGGTCATCAACGATCCATTGCTCTATAGGCAATCAGTGATCATTCAAGGATGGTAATTTGGAATTAGCTGGCTTTAGTCTTCATTATAACTTAATCGAGTCTCTTGATTTACGTACATATTTTGTTTCTAATATAAATTAACTTCATACGTTGGGCAGGACGAAAAATAATATTGGGCCGGCCAAGAAGCGCGCTTATCGAATTTTCCTCCCAAATCCCAATTATTATTATCTATAGATATTCAAAGTTAAGATGATTACTATAAGCTTAACAAAGTGAAGGTACACAAACAGCGACTCGTAAAAATAACTTATTAAATTACGATCAGGTGTGTAAACAGATTATCTGAAAACGACTTAACCTGAGCAATATACACGTATGTTGCGGTGAAAGTGAAAAGGAAGTCGTAGAGCAATTTAAGTTAGAGTAAGATAAAACAGATGAAGGGTTAAAATAAAGGGCAAAATAAATCCTTAGTCTAGTGTTTGTCTAACTGAAGCTTAAGAACACTAATTATCAAAGTTGGAAACTGTATTAAGATTATACCAAGGTGAGGTGGTATTAAATATTGTCAATTTAGCAATTTAGGAACTTCTGCACGTGATTTTAGCTGTTATTATAGATAATGGTATGCTAAATGAGTTGACTTTACGGTAAGCAGCCCGCTTTGTAGGATTATTTGACAGGTGACGTTTTACACCGCATTTAGGTTACACTAACGGCGTGTTTTACATCCTATATGCTTGTATGTAAGCTAGTAAATATGCATGATATAATGGAGCATAAAGCCACCAGTCCGCAACTTTTGATTATAATTCTTTAACATTACCAAAATTCTACACTCCAAGATTCACGCAAACCAACAACAGGTTGTTTTTTTTTTGAGGGAATCACATGAAAATTTTGTGTGCTTTCCTGATTCTAAATTAATAAACATCACAACAATAAAATTCTAAATTATCGTGATACCAAATTATTCCATCACGAAGAACCGTGACCCGTATTTTACTCAGGTAATTATTTAACGTGCCATTATTATTATAAATTACTTAAAATGTTTGGAATCTTTTATGAAAAGAAAATGCATTCTAAAAATTTAAATAAAAATAAAAATTTTAATGCGGTCGTTGTTAAATGCATGTTTTCAATTGTGAAGGGCAAAGCTCGTGCTACGCCCCGTGAATCGCTATGGTTAACATATTAAAACACAAAATTTATAATAATAAATTAAAAATATATATATCTGACAAATATGAGTGTCTAGGAGTACGACAATATTACATTACTTATCGTGGCACGGACTAATAGCGGGTATTGTTATTGCTACCGTATTCTTCTTGGGCGGCGACTCCCTGCTGCACAAAATTATAACTAACTCTACTGCTTTTGACCCGCAATTTTTAATATTGTCATTAAATGATCCGTTTATGATCAGTTATTGCTTTTCGGTTAGCCTTTAATCTTTTATTCAAAATTAAAATTTTAGCTTTTCTTCTTGACGACTTGGAGGAGCACAACATGGAATGATAGACAGAAATCTAATAAATATGTATATAACTTTGCTACAGCTAATAACGCGTTTAATATTATATGTGTCAGTCGGAATGATATTGATACCCAGTTGGAAAAAAAATTCTTCGCACCGATTTTAATCACGTCAAATTCACTGCCTCTCTGTCTCGTTCGCTTTAATTCCCGATCCGAAAAATAAGATAGGGCATCAGCATTTTAAAAAATAACGCGTTTTTGATAAATCAGGCGTAAAGAAAGCGGTTAGTTTGATGAGGGATCAAAATGACTGACTGACAACAGAACAACCCACACTGTCAAAAATTTCTATCGGATTTTTTTCCTTCAAATCGTACTCTGATTGAACGGTGTTATCTAATAAAGATTCCCAAACCTATTCCTAATACTAGCTATTAAAAATTGTTCTGAAAGATTTCATTCATTTTTACGTTCGTACACAAAGGTTTAACCCAAATGCTAATTATTTATTTTTAGTCGGAAACTTGCATGAAACAGTTTCACGACCCCGTTTATACTACACCGTTCTGTTCTATCGGACACGGGGGTGGACACCATACTTGTTGCATCTCATTCAAACTCAGCGGGGTTTTGTGTATCGTGATATAGGTAAAACTACCTTATACCTACTGGTTTGTCTATTTAGAGCAGAGCACATTTGTTATGACGCAATTTTATTTCTCGCATAATTAGGAGCTTCGTAAAATTAATTCAAACCAATTATTTTATCGATGAATAATTTTTTCAGTAAGAAATACAACTATGTTATTTTAGAAGGATCAGTCTGTTTTTAAATTAGTGGTTGTCAATTGCATATCTATCTGATATTTTTAACTACTTCTTCTCTTCATTATTCTACGCGTATTGACAGCATCAAGCTGAAGAATGTTTTAATCAAAGTGTAACGTGACAGCAGGAATTATCACGAAGTGATGTCTACACGCCCTTCACCACTTGTGTTGCTCGCCAAAGAAATTAAAAAGTAAAATTTAAAAATGAACAGTAGGTACCATACTGTCGAGGACTTGAAAATAAACCAAACAAATCAACACTTTACCTCTCCGTTTCTTACGGTCTAACTACCCAGTTTAATAACAGTAGTTGTTATTTCTATGGCTAAGCAGTAAGTACACGAGGTAATTAGCTATTATACCCGTTTTAATAATAATTTAATCTGGGATCCAAAATAATTTGGGAACAACCGAAAAGTTACTGTTTTGCATTCAAGAAAGAGTGAATAATCGAATGTACTTAAATTAAAACTCGAATATTCAAAAAATACCTAGAGTTCTAAAAGATTTTTGAGAAAATTTCAATGTCCTACAGAGAACTAAATTTAATTAAAATAATCACTGGCACACAAATTGTAGATCTTGGAGGTATGAAATACCCGCAAACTTGAGAGCTGGTAATTGTAATCGAAATAAAAACTCTAAATCTAGAGAAATCTTTTCGTCATATCTTTGTGCATAAATTTGAATATTATAAATGTTCATTTGAATTTTTATTGATACCAAATTGATTTAATAACTTTTCTAAAATGTTCTTGATATTTTGAATTCTTTTTTTATGGTTTGTGTAGCTTATTCAATTGTCGAATAAACTGAATAAGTTGAATTTCAAAAAGAGAGAAAACTGCAACTCCTTTAATTTTGTATATACGAATATTGCTAAGGTCCATTGATTAAATTGGGGTGGTTATGTCATGGTTACATCCCCACATTACATTTACGAGTTTTAAATTTAAAATATATGGTGGAAAGGCATATTTACACGCTCACTTAAATACCTACTATTAAAATATTCAATGTGATATGGCATCTAAATGTAAAAAATGTTAATTACAACTGGACCGTACTATCAAAGATCCAAATAAGTTGTGTTACTGAAAATGGAATTCGTAGATTATTCTGGTTGCACATTTAAAATATATTATAGTAAAAGCAAAGAAACTTCAGAACTTATCTAGGTACATTATAATCTACCAAAACTAACAGTAATAAGCCATTTACTGATTTTTTAGAAAACTTTTTTATTTGCAAGTTTGTTCGATTGTCCACTAGAAATGCTCAATTACACCCTCCAATCAATCTTATTAAATAATAAGAATAATAAAAGTGATGTACACTTGGTCGGAATTCTCTCGAAAATCTTTAGAATTGGAATTCTTTGAAAATATTGAAATTCCTTTGAAATCATTGAAATTCTTTAAAAATCCCTGAAATTCTTTTTGAAATAAATTCATTTTAATCATTTGGAAATCGTTTTAATTCTTTGGAAATCATTTGAATTCTTTGGAAATGATTTGAATTCCTTGGATATCATTGAAATCTCGTAAAAATCACTTAATTTTTTTGTAAATACTGGAATTCTTTGGAAATTATTAGAATTTTTGCAAATCTTTGGAAATCTCGGAAATTCTTTAAAAATCTCGGAAAGTCTAGGTAAATCACTGAAATTCTTTTGAAATCACTGGAATATCAATGAAATCATTGAACTTCTTTAGACATTTTTGAACTCCTTTAGAAACCATAAGAATTCTTTGAAAATTATTGGAATTTCTCGGAAATCTCTAGAATTCTTTAGAAATCATTGAAAGTTTTGGAAATCTCTTGAATTACAATTTTGTGAATATCGCTGCATTGGTATGAAATCACTGGAATATCTATGAAATCATTGAATTTCTATAGAAATTTTGTAAATTCTTTAGAAATTCTTGGAATACTTAGAAATCTCCACAATTTCTAGAAAATCCCTGGAATTCTTTGGAAATAGTTAGAATTCTTTGAAGATTATCGGAATTTCTTGTAAATCACTAGAAATCTTTGGAAATCATTGAAAGTGTTGGAAATCTCTTGAATTAGAATTTTTTGAAAATCGCTGAAATTAGTATGAAATCATTAGAATTTATATGAAATCACTGGAATATCTATGAAATCATTGAAATTCTTTATAAATTCTTTAGATTTTTGAGAAATTCTTGGAATATTTGAAAATCTCCGAAATTCCTAAAAAATTACTGGAATGCTTTGGAAATCGTGAGATTTCTCAGAAAATCATTGAAATTTCTTGGAAATCACAAAATTCTTCGGAAATGTTTGCAAGTTTTGGAAATCTCTTGAATTAAAATTCTTTGAGAATTCCTGAAATTTCATTGAAATCACTGAAATTCCTATGAACTTTCTGGAATTTCTATGAATTCACTGGAATATCTATGAAATCATTGAACTTCTTTAGAATTTTTTTAGAATTCCTTGGAATTCTTGGGAAAGTGTTGAAAATTTCTTGAATTAAAATTCATTGAAAATCGCTGAAATTAGTATGAAATCACTGGAATATCTACGAAATCACGGGAATATCTATGAAATCACTGCAATATCTATGAAATCATTGGATTTTTTTAGAAATTCGTTAGAAATCTTTGGAATACTTGAAAATCTCCCAAATTCCTAGAAAATCACTTGAATTCTTTAGAAATCGTTAGAAGTCTCTGAAAATCATTAAAAAATCTAGGAAATTGCTAAAATTCTATGGAAATCCTTGGAATTTTTCGGAAATCACTAGAATTCTTTAGAAATCATTGAAAGTTTTGGATATCTCTTGAATTAGAATTCTTTAAAAGTCGCTAAAATTTGTGTGAAATCACTGGAATATCTATGAAATAATTGATTTTCTTTAGAAATTTTTTAAATTCTTTAGAAATTCTTGGAATACTTGGAAATCTCCGCAATTCCTAGAGAATCACTGGAATTCCTTGGAAATAATTAGAATTCTTTGAAAAGTATTGCAATTTCTTGTAAATCACTAGAAATATTTGGAAATCATTGAAAGTGTTGGAAATCTCTTGAATTAGAATTCTTTGAAAATCGCTGAAATTAGTATGAAATCACTAGAATTTATATGAAATCACTGGAATGCTATCTAGGAAATCATTGATTTTTTTAGAAGTTCTTTAAATTCTTTAGAAATCCTTAGAATATTTGAAAATCTCTGGAATTCCTACAAAATCACTGTAATGTTTGGAAATTGTCAAATTTCTCTGAAAATCATTGGAATTTCTTGAAAATCACTAAAATTCTTTGGAAATATTTGCAAATTGTGGAAATCTTTTGAATTAAATCTTTTTGAGAATTCCTGAAATTCCATTGAAATCACTGGAATTGATATGAAATCACTGGAATATCTATGAAATTACTGCAATGAAAATTCTTGCAAATCACTTGAATTTTTTGGAAATCGTTAGAATTCTCTGAAATTAATTAGACTTTCTTGGAAATCACTAAAATACTTTGGAAATCTGTGGAAGTTGGGAAATCCCTTGAATTAAAATTCTTTGAGAATTCTTGAAATTTTTATAAAATCAGTAGAATTCCTATGAAATCACTGGAATATCTATGAAATAAAAATTAAAAATTAACACAATCAAGGAAGGAGTGGCAGACACAGAATTACCGATGCCGACTTACCGAAACTATCACCCATTTCTGTGTTTCTAGCACATTAGCCGTCATCAGTACCACATACTATGTTATCACTTCACGACAATAAGCCTTTAAATGTGCACACAATCAAGTAATATCATAGTATGTGGTACTGATGACGGCTAATGAGCTAAAAGCACAGAAATGGGTGTTAGTTTCGGTAAGTCGGTATCGGTAATTCTGTGTCTGCCACTCTATTCTTGATTGTGTTAATTTACATATGAAATGATTGAAATTTTTTAAAATTCTTTAGAAATCCTGGAAATTCTTGGGATTCTCCGGAATTCTTAGAAAATCATAGAAAATCATTGGAATTTCATGGAAATCACTAGAATTCTTTGTAAATCATTGGAAGTTTTGTAAATTTTTTGAATATTTTGTAAATCCCTGAAATTCCTTGATAATTTCTAGAATATCTATGAAATCATTGAACTTCCTTAGAATTGTTGAAATTCAATAGAAATCTTTAGAATTCTTGAGAATATCCGGAATTCTTGAGAATATCAGGAATTCATAGAAAATCACTGGAATTCATAGAAAATCACTAAAATTCTATAGATATTACTGGAATTCTTTCGAAATCACTGGAATTCTTTCGAAATCGTTAGAATTCTTTGAAAATCATTAGAAATACTTGGATATCACTCTTTTAAAATTGTTTGAAGTTTTAGAAATCTCTTGATTATATATTTTTTTTTAATCCTTGGAAATCTTTGGAAATCACTGGAATTCTTGCAAATCTTTGGAAACCTCTGCAAATCCTTCGAAATTACGGTAATTCGTTAGGAATCACTGGAATTCTTTTTAAATCACTGGAATTCCTATGAAATCATCGGAATTCACAAGAAATCATTGAATTCCGTTAGAAATTTTTTAGAAAACTTTGGAATTCAAGAAAATCGCTGAAATTCTTTGGAATTCACTGGAAATCTTTGTAATTTTTGGAAATCATTGGAATTTCTTGGAAATCATTGTATTTTTTAGAAATTTCTGAAATTCCTAGAAAATCCTTGAAATCATAAATAATTTGCTTCCTGCAGTATTGGATAACTTTTGATTTAAAACGTGATTATTAATAAAATAAAAAGTATGGAAGTATGTTTTCTTAGCTATCTAGCAAAAGTTTTCAAAAAAAAAAAATGAAAAAAGCAAAAATATTTGGCAAAAGTATTTTAATACCCTAGAACTTGTATGAACTTTTTTCACGTCAATTCGCATAAAACAGAAACACCGATAACAAAAGCACCGAAACCAAAATCATCGAAAATAAATCAGCAAAATAAATAAAATTAGAAATCAAATAAATAATCATAAAGTTTGAGACAATCTTTATCACTTTATTTATTAAATAATATTACTTATAATTTTACATAATATTATTATAGTAACTATCTAATTTTTTTGGCTAAAATTTGGCTTTCCGTGTTTTTATTTTAGGTGTTTTGGCTTCGGTGATTTTGTTTTCGGTGTTTTTAGTTTGTTTCGATGAATTGGCGTTTTACCGTATGAAATACTTTTTGGAATAAGAAAAATAAAATTTTATAACTAAAACCGCCCCCTATTAATCAGTCATCACAAATTTACATCTCGTCAACATTTAGCTTAATATCTGTCGTCGAAAGGCAATTCGTTTCCGTTCAGGGTTTCGAAACAGTTGGATCTAATATATTTGCTATCATTGGAAAGGTTAGGTATCAGCATAATCAATTATTGTTTGAAACAACCGTTCAATTGAAAATAGAAGTTAATCCGGCTGGTGCAATCGAAAATCCAATTTGCAAATTAAATAAATATTTATTAAATTACTTTACCGGTAGTTTTATTTTATTTTTACTGAAAGATAAATATTAGCACTATTTATCTAAATAGTAATAATAGAAATATTGAAACAAAGTGTTTAAATTTAATTAGTTTAACTTTTCATATATTTAAATGTATTAATAAAACCACCCTATGTGTAATATTGCAGAATTCCTTACCGCAATGACCGACTATGCCATCGTTACTGCTTTACGACTTTGTATTAGAATATTCTCCCACGATATTATGTGTGCTTATAAATATTTAAAGCCATCTTGTATTTCAAATAGATCATTTTATTAGTTCCATACTCAATTGTTTTTTTATTAATTTTATTACGAACATCGTCTATTTTCGGAATAATATTCAATTTTGTAATAAAGCATTTTATGAGATCGTTATAATAGTTAACGCATAGGTTTGTGATGGTCTCAATATTGGTCATAAAATTATGCAAAAAACTTAATCTAGCATCAGCTTCATATTGAGAGAATATTTAGTGCTGAAAATAAGACTATAAATTTGCACGTAGTCGGTAAATTGAAATATTTGACCCCCATAAACACTGTTATGCTGCAATGGAATTTTAAAATCGACATGTCGCGTCAGTTAGACTATATTATGTTATAGCAAATAAATATTTTACACGTTTAATTTAATTCCATCCACTTTGCTGCTTGTGACAAATCCAAAGGGTATAAGAAAACCACTCGAAATTTAAGGTTAAACGATTTTGATCTCGTCTTATGTTAGCCAATCTATTGTATACCCGAAGCTTTCTTTAATCTTCACATAATTTTTTATTTCGCTTTAATGCTGTTTTGAATCATCAATAACTTATTGTCAGGAATAGATTGAGAAGAATGTAGACGTTTGTCACAGCATGAGAGAGGGTGGATATTTGAAGTTTATAACTGAATAGAACAAATATAACTTTATGGATCGATGATTTTCTAAATATACAAAGAACATCCAAACACATTGTAAACGTTTCTGGCAACTTAATTTTTATTTTTTCATATTGGAGTGAAAAACAAAATAAGTATCTACATAATTTTCACAGTGGAAGGTGAGAACGATCTAAAAAAGGTAGATCGATTCCTTTGATCAAATTATGATAAAGCTCCAATAAGATATGGATTAGTATAAAAAATAGAATCCGGACTTACGTGACAAGCCAGGTGTTTTCTCTAAAGAACGGGCAACCGATCGCTCGGTTTCAAACGACATTTACTGTGATTTGGAAGATTACTTGAGCGACAAATCCCACCTTCAAATGTACGTCAAAACCATTGATCAAAGCAGAGATTATAGTGTTTTATTGTGTTCTTTAGGTTTTTTCATGGACATAAATTAAATCTGACCTGATATTAAATCGATATCCAGGATTTCTGAAGTCACTCCACTTTCGCACCAAAATTCGATTTTATTAATTGCGAATGAAAATTCTACGAATTTTTATTACATTACGCAGAGGTTATTAATTTTTTAAATGCCACTTTAATTGCTTTTATTAGTTGGTGTAAACATTGAGTTATAAATTAATTTATTTTTCATGTTTTAACTCGAATTTTTTGCAATAAAGAATTTGTTTCCATCGATATTTCTTAATTAAGCCTGTCACAATGTCAATTTGTTTAATCAACTAGTTTTCTGATGTTAATAATTTTTCAACAATATCAAACAAAATGCAAAGTGACTGGAGCTGAAATTACGGCCGCAGGTTGTGATTACCTGAAACATAAATTATTTGATGGAATATAATTTTATAAACAGAGTGATTAAAAAATAATTGCAATCTTTCCACCACAGAGCGATGTTAATACTGTGCAGTATTCAAAGAGTAAGTTCAATAATCTTTAAAACAGACTCCGTTCGGGTGCTGGCATATTTTTAGGTTTTATGACAAAAAAAAATTGTGGTGTTACTTTATTGAATGCTGTTTAATGTGCAAAATTTTATTTGATAATTTATAATTTTATTGAAACGTAAAGCACCTTTTTTTAATTCTTTTGTTGATATTACAAAGGCAACCTTTGCTATTGTTGCTTTTATTATTGTGGCAACTTTAAAATTTCATTTTTTAAAACGCTGTGCCTTTCCTTTAATTTAAAAAAAAAATTAAACTTCAGAATTAATTAGGTGTATTATAATATTAAACGCTCAAAGGTTGATTTTCTAAAATAAATTAAAAATCGTGAAATAATTAGGTTTACTTTTTTAAATTATGCATAGTGAAAAGTGACTGACATATTAATAATACGATAGCCTTACTCTTTTATATCCAATAGTGATCTACCTAATATTGTTTTATCTATACGTAAAAACTTAAGCCCATTGTAGTATACCTTTTTGGATAAACAAGAGAGACTTTTGTGTGAGATTTTATTTATTGAATTTAAAATCTGTCAAACCCATAACTAAATTAAACTGACACTTAAGTTTTTGGAATTCGCATATCGAATTTGTATGCGTAGGTGCTTTATTAATAACTGAAGTATAAAATTAGTTTTGCCGGAATATAAACTTTCGTAATTTCGATTTAGGTAATTTTGTATTAGATGGTTTCAAAAATATTACGTTTTTAAAATCTTTTAATTATTGCGTTCGACTGAAAAGCCCAGAAGCGGACAGAAAATTGAAATTCTTAAAGAATAAATTGGCAATATCTCGAAAATTAATGCAAATTTAAATAAATATGGAACATCTCTCATAAATTGCGATTTAAAAATCCGATAATAATTTATTTTCATTTCAGCAAAGTTTGAAATTAATTCAGCTTGAAGTTATGCTGCATATTTTAAAGGATGTTCTACATTGATATTTATTTAATGACTTATTGAAATTTGATTATTTTAGGGACCCGCTAATTTTATAATACATTTTTAAATACTCGCTTCCAAAATTTACTGCTTTAATTAGAAAACATTTAAATAATTTTTAAAAAATCGCCTCTCTACGCCCAAAATATAACTAATTTCGACTCCACGTTTAAAATAAATATATAATAATTTAAATTTTCCTTTGATATAATCAAAATCAAATTTAGTGGTAATAGGAAGGCCTAAAGGGATTCATTTTTTTACTAATATTTAGATAACTTCTCGAAGCCTCAAAGTAATGGGTAATGACAATTTAATAGCCGACTAGCATTATAAAGTTCACATTAATGGTCTTAAATTTAAATTGTCCATAGGACAACGTATGTCGACCAAAAAAATGCTATAATTGATAAATTGAATCGCACGACAACAAAATTCATCGCTGGATTCCTTCAGGTAATGTTTTTAAAGTTTAACATGCACAAAGTAACAACAACTGCACCCTGTCATCAATTTAATCTTTTGGAAATCGATGGAGCTTTAAAGAAGAAAATAACAGTCAATTGTTGCTATATACATACACTGGATTTATTTATCGACAATGAACAGTGTCGCCACAAACAACTTATGGTCGTTAAAAAGCATGATTTTGTCATTTCGAAAACTGATTGTCATCAACCAATATGTTTATTATATTTTTGTATTCAATGATTTTTTTATACCATTTATAAATTTAGTGCCACTTAAATGAGCAACCGTTCAGTTCAAGGTTAAATTGTGAACCTACCAAGAAGACTAGCTCAGAGGCTTTTCTTTCTTATATTTACCAAATCAAAACAAAATTGATAGGTATTAATATAAAAAATTGGTTTTAATGCATTAAACAATTTTGAAGATAATTGCACTATTCAGGAATGGTATTATTAATTTCGTATTATAAATCGATTTAAGAAATTCTTACCATCACGATTTGCCATTTTTAAAATTGAAATTAAATAGGTAGTATTGCTTTATTAAAATTTTATTAAATATTCTCAAAATAATCGTAAATTAAAGCCTTTGTCCATGCAAGAACAAGTTAGACAGGCATTCACAAAACTTTTTTCCATTTATCTTCAATCTATAGCTACCAACATACGCAAACCATTATTTCAAAAGCTTATCTCCTTTCAAATATTCAAATCAAAGACTTCAATTGAAAACCAAACTTTAGATATCTGAATATGAATAAACTTCAATCTTATTGATGATTTATGCAGGTGTACATTTAAATAAAGTAGTTTTGAGTTTCTTCAACACAAATTTTGTTTTTGAATTAAGATAATGAAAGACGAAACTTACTTCGGAATTAAACATAATGAAACCGAAAGTAGAAGATGTTGAATCTTAAATTTCTTTAAACGGTTCAGTATGTACGAAAGTAAAAACATTGACTTCGTAACATTTTTGTTACGTAAAAAAGATTTTCTTCCCGACGAAAGAAAACTTCTCCAACTGCAATCAAGCCCAAGTGCAGCACAGTTTCACTAGGTAAAATTTGATTACCTTAGCGTTGAACCAATAAAAAAAGAAGGTCAAAAACCTTAATATTATTATATTGAATCGGTTTCTTATTATTCAATGTGGGTACCTAACCCACGGTGAAACACTTTTGATAAACAATAGCAAAATTTCCCTGCCTTGCTCTGGAATCATGCTCAAGCTGAACAGTAATTTTTAAAACAGGTAATTTATAAAAAAAATGCAATCGCGACAATTCGTGTCTCCTTGAATAAATATCCTTTCATTGTATTTTATAGCCCACATTGGAAAGTCATATTTGGTATTTTATTGTTGATAATGCGTTTGTTTGCAACAGCTTTGCGCTGTTGGGCAAATTTTATTCTAATTTAAAATTTTATTAATCAAATCTTGGCGATTCTGTCTTTATACTCGCATATTTCCGACGTAGGTAGTACTAAATAGTAAAACGTAAAAAATTGTTTGGTGAAAACATTGTATGCTTCAAGTTTAAAGCTTAAAAAGGAGAAATCCGAAAGCTCTGGTCAACTTTTTTTTACTACTTTATACATTCCACCCATTATTGTATTCAAAAAGAAAGCCCTAAAGGCATACTTTATTAGTCAAACTTGGTTTATTTTGCACTCACAATCAGAATCTAAGTTTTTATTTATAAAAACACAAACAGGGGTTTCTTTACAAAAAAGGAGCACTTTTTTGCTTGATTTTTACAGTCAATGATTATAAACGAATTTTATTAAATTATTGTTAATTTAGGCAGCAATGCCAATTTTCCGGCAAAGGGGTGAATGCCCGATGAAATATATTAATTTATTATATGCTCTAATATATTGTCGTATCCCGTTTTATTCAAAAAGGGTGGTTTTGTGTTAGTGTTTGAAACAAAAGTTTATATATTTTAAAACTTGAATATAGCGCCAAATCAAATTCTTTCAAGTTGGTAAAACTTCGCGACTTTTGCCAAAGTTGGTTGAAGTGACCAGACTTAAAATATACACGTCTGGTAGAATTTATTATAATTTCGGAAATAAAAATTGAATTGATATTGAAAAGCTGGAGTGTTTTGAAGGTTTGGAAAAAGGAGAATTATAAATTTAAATTTTTATAAGAAAATTATAATTAAAATTGAAACAGAAAACGGCAAGATAATTAAAATTATTCTAATAGTTTGAATTGAAGGGAACGGAGAATTTCCAATGTGTGTGCCCACACCTGGAAACGAGGCATGGTAAGATTTGGCCGGTTCTTTTAAGTTTATACTAAAAGTTAATATGATATTGAAAATAAATACGATTGAAAATTATAAATACCTGGGGAAGTTAATTAATAATTGATAACTTAAAATTAGAAACTGAAAATTTAAGAAATCAGTAAGAGTCTCATTGCTAATAAAAATAAGTTATAAACTGAGTTGAAAAATGTATTCAAATTTTATTATTAAAATTAAATAGCCCCTTTACATTACAATATGTTAGATGCAATAAAAATGTCCTTCCGTAATGTCACTATTCGCAGCTAAGATCAATGCTTTGAATTTGAAATTCAGCCTGTAGTGTATAATTTTACTATATTGGATATATTGGTTTGGGACGGGGGGGGGGGGTGAAGTCTATTACACATTAATATAATCATGAAGAATTTTATAGAAAACTTAATTTACAATAAATTAATTACTTGTTTTTTTACCCTGAACGCTTTTGGTTTTTTTTAATATATTTCGTCGTTTTCGAGTAGGTATATATTATTTTTTGTATATAAATTCAAAAGAGCTACAAAAAATGCATTGTCTCTGTGTAACACATTTAATTTTGTTCAAACGGAAAAAGTAATCATCACTGACAAAAATAGTTGATGATAATTCATCATTTTTAAGAAGGTGAACAAAATTCATCAAAAATTCATGGTATTCATGAAAAACATTGTTGTATTAATGAATTTATTCATCAATATGATTATTTTTGTTCATAGGCAAAAAAATGATGAATTTTTCATCGAAATCATTTGTTTCTATTTATTACGATTAATTAAAACTACTACTGTCATCGACACCTTTATATAAGAATGTTTCCTTATGATGAAAAATAGATTTTTCCTATTCATGGTTGTTTTTAGTTATTTCAATGTTTCCTATTTTGTAAATTCCCTGTGTGAGTTAAAATTTTGTAAATTTTGGTGTTGGTAGTGGTGAAAACGAACTTGTGCGAAAGCAAACTGAGAACTAGGCCTTTTCACAGGCCCTGCTTGCGGTGAGTGGACCTGTAGGTTTGCAAAGTTTTGTAAATTATTAAAATTATATTGGTATTGAGATTGTGATATTAAAAAGTAATTCTTTAAAAGTTTTTGATGTGTTTCATTGAATGCAATATGGAATAAATATAAAGATTGGATAATTTATTAAAATAAACATTGGTTTTTGGAACAAAAAAATAAATAAATTTTGATGATGGATAAGAGTGGTAAGAAGATATAAATTCATTATTTTGAATTTTGGAATGGATTGAACGTGCAAAATAGTCTTCGTGCTCGCAAATAGGAATGGGTATTCATTGGGTAAATTAATTTTCTGAAACTTTATTAAATTTTATATTTTTACACTTTTGAAAATTTTTCAAAAACCGTAATGCATTACCTAGTATCCTGTTAAGGATAAGGATAAAGGGTTAAAAAAGCTCATTATGACTGGAAGTACATAATTGGAAATCATTGAAAATTTGTGGAAATCACTGGAATTTTTTGGAAATCACTGGAATTCTTTAGAAATCATTGGAATTCTGTAGAAATCACTGAAAAATTCTGGGAATTCCTTGAAAATCTGTTAAATTAAGATTCCTACGAATTCATTGGAATTCTTGATAATCTGTACCTTGGCTTTTTTTGGTTAATATCGTAAAAGCAAATTATCAACCCAAAGAATATGAAAAATCATGTATAATCTTGTGGTGCTGGATTAGTTTAGATATTTTTGGTAAATTTAAAGCTCCTGATAATTTTATCAGTTTCCAGATAACTTTTGATGTTTAATTCTTAAATTAAAATTAGATAAACTAATTTAAAACTTACTTTAGAGAAAGAATAATAAATTAAATAAACAGCAAAACAATAAATACAGTGTTTTCAAGAAAAACCAATTTAATTTTTTTGATAACGTCGAAAAACTTTATGTTATTCAATTTGTTTTTTCAGAAAAACTTACACAACAACAACTGCACAACCCATCAATTTCGTAAATACTTCTTATATATTTTTTTAGTTCTTTTAATTCCATTTGATCAAATTGGTTCAATACCTGTCAATTGCACAACCAAATGACTTCCAAATAGCATGAAACGTTTTTGACTCTATGTTAGAAGTCGTTAGCGACTCTACCCTGACAATTCGAGAAGATTTTATAATTAGGGATGCAAGATAGACTTTTGTTTTCCTATGCACAGATTCTGACTTACAGCGTAAAGAAACGGTGCCGACGTAATTATATATATATGTATGTATGTTTAAGTTATCTACTTATTCCTATTAGAATAGTATGTTCCTATTTCAGTTTCAATAATACATATTCAAATTGTTTAATTCGTCTTTGCTTTGTTAATCTTAATATATGTAAATGAAGAAGGAGGAAATAACCCTTTCAATGTCTTAGTTTCTTCTACAAACATTAGACTACAAAGGGAGTGTTTGGTTTTGATTACCTGCCAAACTTTACTTTTAAATGAACTTACTAAAATGTATTGTGGTATGGTAATTGTGAGAATTAGCCAAAACAAAAAATCAATTGTATGGCAATGAAGCAAAAAATAAATTGAAAAGGAAGGAATTTTATGCTAGTTAAGCTGGCAATATTTCTTAAACATAAATATTCATTTAGGTGTGTGCTCGTCGTTTACAAATTAATGAAGGCACCTAGTTATTGATGAGTGTATGTTAGCGATAATTATATGTATGTAAGCATAAGATGTTTAGTTTTCATTAGAGGAACAGTTGACGTAAAATGTAACTGTTGATCAACAATAAACGTTTATGCAAATTTTAAAATAATAATTGAATGGCACAAGCATTTGATAATTTATAAATAGCTGCAAAGGTAAACTCTCGATATAATATAAAATAATATAAAAACAATCAAAAAACATAAGCACACGATCCGAGGCAGGTGGTCTTTAAATATAAAAAAGTAATACAAGATAAAGAGAACCAATGGTCAGTATCTGTCTGTCTATCCAAGTCGTCAAACTGCCCAAGTCTTGAGTTCGAGGTTCTCTTATAATCGTAGTCAGCCAGTAATTACACAACCTCCTCCGATACACTTAATTATAAATGGAGATCGGTTGTGTTAAACGGTTTTTAATTGGTTGTCAACTTGTTATTCGATCTGATTTCAACTCGATGGGATGTGTCTGTCTAACTTTAGATGCTCAATTTTTTTACTTTTTTATTGTCTTATTCAAATCGTACCTTATTGCTATAAATGCAATAATCATCTGCCGACTTCAACCTGACATGATACTTATTTTTTATTTTATATTAATTGAATGTGTTAAAAAATTTAGTACAAGCTCGTCTTCACCACCATTCCATTCCATATTGAAATGCTTGCGGAGAGAGATATTCAAATTTTCATCGACTCTCAGATTCAAATTAGAAAGAACACTTCCGTTATAAGTTTTAAAATTTTTGCGACTGTGGGAGTAAATAATAATAATTTTGCAAAAACCAATCGCTTTATTTGTAAAAATCTGATATAAAGCGCTCGAGTGATAAAACATGAATTTATTAATAAATGCTTAGAGCAATAAATTTGGTGATTAACAATAATAACCCGAGGCAGTAATTTATAGGACACCTGTCAGGTAATTAACAGTCTATAATTAACCTCGCTTTTACCTAAGGGGTATCGATTTAACCGTTAATATCGGTTAACACTCTTTGAAATAATACGAAATGCTCTAGCTATAATGAAGGCTTGCGAAGTTATTATAATTTTTGAAACCCACCTAAATTTTTCCAATTCTCGCAGAGATTAATCAAAAATGGAAAAATAATTTAGATTAGTTTTCCATTATCTAAAATGCACGCTTGTCGGATGGATTAGAGCGTGGGTGTCACTTGTCAATCCCAGTGTCAAGTTCGATGTGTCTTTTTATTTGAGAGACGCCTCTGAGATTCAATTACGCACGTAATTGGAATCAATCGTTCGAAGTAATAGACGGAAGAAAGAAATTTTTTCATTACGATTGTTTAGTCTTCTGATTAACATTAAATTACATTTAGTGATGTATGCATAGAATTTAACAAGTAATCTGTTTTTTATTTAAGTAGACTTATTTAATTTGTTGGCTGACGTCGTTGCAGCAATTTTTAACGAAAGCTCTTAAAATTCAATACACGTTCGGGGTGGTTTTACTTAAGTTATACAATGACAAACAAAAACTTGAATAGGAAATGTAAATAGCGGCGCAGGTTAATTTTCTGAGTTTTCTGTTAATCTAATCAAACGTCGAGGAGTAAAAACCCAAACTTGTCTTATTTCGAGCTGTTTTTCCCGTACATTTCTAGGTCAAATTGTAAAAATACATGGTATAAATAGTAAAGTGCATTCTGATCTCGTATGTTAAGTCAAGCTTATGGAAACCCTGTATATAAGTGGGTGGTTTTGAGAAAGAGCGCACAGGAACAGTCTAGAGTCAATGAATATTCAATAGCTCTAACACAAGAGTCGCAAACGAGCATCGGAATGCGGTTTTGAGTAACTTCCTTTGCTTTACTTAGGATTTGTGCAAATTCTATAACATGCACACACTTTAAATTAAAATTTAAACTGCAACTGCAAAACAATGACAATGTTTACTATAAGGTTATTCCATTTTAATATTTAATTTTCCATGGAAATTAAAGTGCAAAGGAAATACGAAGCCGTGAAGAGAATCAAAACTAATTTTCAAAAACTTGTAGACAGAATGGATTCAATATTTGCTTTTTCAATTAATTAGTATTTGTTGTTTGCGAATTTGAATTCCAATTTGTATGGAATAATTGATTTGATTATTATTCCTATTGTATTTCAATATTATTCTAAGATTATTATTTGTACTTCTATTTGATTTCGTTAAAACTTTTAAGTGAAAATTGTTTTTCCAATTCTAAGACGGGCAAAATTTAATTGCGTTATTATAATTGATTTATCTAAATGAACGCCAATGCACTTCCGTGCAAGTATTGATAATATCAAAGAAACTTGTATTGAATCACACATCAAAGTCTTAGTTGACATTACCACCGAAAAAATGAAAGAATAATGCATTTTGGGGATGTAAGATGTGCGAGGGTTTCGTTAATCCGCTATATCAAATCAAAGATCAGTAGATTTTCTTTCTGACCAGATTTTATGAGATCTTATATAGAAAGACGTATATAGATTTATATTTGAGGATATTACTAATCCTCGAATTTAGGGCTTTACCAGTCACATGGACTCTTAACTATGATTTACTGCACATTTTCTTGACGACAACGCTTTTTGTTGCTGTAAGTAGGTGAGAAAAATCCTGCACTTTAATTATTTACCTAATATTTTTTTTTATGAAAATTCAAAATGTGATGGTAAATTATAACTGAAAAACAAGCAAACTACTTTCACTGATAATTATATATTTAAAGTAAACACGATTATTGCATTAGTTCTTGACGTCGTTTAGTTGCGTCTTAAAGGGTAAATTGTACGGAAGGTTTCTTGATTAAACGGATGTATGAACAATGGGCCCGGATTCAGAAATCATACACATGGAATAGACATGTATTGTCATCGACTATTCAATATGCTATAGCACCAAATCTAAACTCATATCAAGTATAGCTTTGAAGTTGACAATTCAATTGTCCCAAGATTTCCTTATCGCTTCCAACTTACCAAACTTAAGGTACACTCACGTTTTCAAAATTAGGAAATAATGTATACATATAATCGTTTGACTAATTGAGTTAATGCTTAAATTTACTCAAATGGGAAGATGGAAGGAGGTTTAAATTACAAACATGATGGGCCTATTATTATAAAATATTTTATTGTCACGTAGTTCTATTTTTAACATGGTAAATTTATTTGGACAATGGCCATCCCATTTAGCAGCAGTATTTAGTAAAATTTTTGAAGGTAGCAAATAATTATCAACATTTATGACCTAAAACTTTAGGTCAATTTTACAATTTTAAGAAACAGCTTTTCGATTTTGAAAAATTGTATAAAATGGAAATTGGAATTGCTGTTACTACATCGTTGAAACCAAGAAGTGCAATTTTTGCTGTACTTCCAATTATGATTATCTAATTTTGTTATGTTTGCAAATAACAAAAAAAAATTGAAACTTAATTATGTACCGTATTGATTTTTAATTTGATTGTGGCAACTACAACCACAATATATAGCCATTTCCAAACTAGCCAGTCGCAATAACTTCTTATTGTGAGAAAACTTGAAAGGAAACAAAAAACACATCCATTAAATAAGGAGGGAGACGTTCCCAACTAGAACTGTTTAAATTTTTACTTCAACCCCCCCCCCTACGGTTACTGCCCAACTTCTACGCTTCTTTCCATCGAAAGTACCATAGAAAACCATTAAATATTCTGAAAGAGCAAAATACAAGCTTTCTTATGAGGTGAGGATAAATAAATTCGGCCCAACGGTTACTTCACATTTTAATTTTAAAAATCGACTTTTTGATGTAAATTTTACAAGTTTACCTTCATGTTAGCTTTAAAGAGCCATTCAATTGCCGGTCCCTGTGCGGTGCCTGGGTCTACCGATCCGGATTTAGGTGGGCGGGAACGTGCTTCAATCCACTGCAAGCGGTCTCCGAGTCTACAACGATCAAGTGGCTATCTTTTCGAGCGAGTTCGCGCTCCGATTTTTGTTTAATTTAGCAATTAGCTTACGGGCGGCTCCGGGCGGTTTTCACTGCCCCTGACATTGGCAAATCTCAGATCCCAGCATTTGAATTTTGTAATTTTCGAGTTCTGTTACATCCGGGGGATATAACGGATCCATCCATCACCTTTGAAACTGTAATTTTCAAATTTTGTTATTTTTTAAAAACTACTGGATATTCCGCAAATTTTATTATTTTACCATTTATTACCATTATATACCATTACCTACCACCCAGTGCAAAAATTTCGTCGAAATTCGGAAGCGAAAACTTGGACGGTCCCCCCACCCCGTAACTCCTAGCTACCTCTACTTAAAATTTTTAAATGGGACTCCCTACCTTGCGATATATAATTTTAAAGGTGAAAAAATCCTCGTTCATCCATATTTATAAATTGGATTTGTCGGATCCCTCGATGAGCTAGAGGCAAAAATTGAATGATAAAATAAAAAATAATTTTATTCGGATATTAACAAGTTATGAAATTTTTAGAAAATTTATGAAATCATTTTTTGACGGCCGGTAGCAAACTACGGTTACAGATTTCACCGAAATTTTTGCACTGGATGGTAGGTAATTGTCTATATAGTGGATATAAATAATAAAATTTACGGATGGTCCAGTAGTTTTTCAAAAATTAACAAAAATCCTGGATCCGAGATTTAACTCATTAAAAACATCCCCCGGATGGCGCGGAACTCGAAAAATGACGAAATTCTAAGGCTGGGATCCCAGATTTGCCAATGTTAGGGGCAGGTAAAACCTACCTAAATGTCATCTAATAATAAAAATGGTTATGTAGATTAATACTTTATGCATGTCAATGATTTTACACATGGTTGATTGTGCAATTTTCACTTTTATTATTGTAGTTTTAGTAAAAAATTTATATTTACCATAATTCGTATTTAAAAATTCACAGACGTATTATATATTTTATATTTTTATTCTTTCCTTGTTTTGTAAGGTATATTTAATTTTTTTAATACATGTTATCGAAACTTGGAGGGCACTCTAAACTTCCCCCCCCCCCCCAGACCCCCTGGTCAGGGATGCCATGGTTTATTTTATTCTCATTAAACCCATCATATAAAAAAAGGTGAGTAATTTAAATCTATTGAAAAAAGTACCCAGCTATTTATATTTCAATTAGTTCACAATAATAATATATTTTGGATGTAAAAGAATGAAAATTCTTCATATTCCGACGAAGAATTTACAGAAGAAACTCCCATGCACTAAGTTTTCACTTTTTTAAGATACTTTTTTTATCAAATTGCCATAGCGCTAAAACTATTGAATTTTTAAATGTGAAATTTTCTGCAAACTAGATTGTAACCTATTATTGTCCGAGATCAATGATTTTTCTAGCTCTGGGATAAATCGAAGAGCGAATCACAACAATATTTAGTATACACCATCAGATCTTCTTTTACGAGGCTCTGGAGAGATTTCTTCGGATATCAATATAGATATAAAATGTAATTCCATTTGCCAAGTTTCTTAACTGAATGTTAGGTTTTATTATCAAAAATACCAACATATTTGGAAGAACATCTATTCCAGTATGTTTATTTAATTCGCTTGTTCGTCCCAAGCTGCAATATTGCAGTGTGGTTTGAAATTCATCGCAGACATTCGATCGTCCTTGTAATATATTATGTATGGAAACTACAGAGTAGGTACGAGTATATAAACCACATATTATACATCATAATATCAATGATATAAAAGTTAAATTTTATATTACATTGGCAGTCCTCTATACTCCTGTGTAAGCTACCGAAGAAAATTATATTGAAGTTGTATGATAATTGTAATGCTGATCTGGCAATAAATAATACGAAATCCTTTTACTGTCAGAATAAAATAAATTTCTTCACGTTTTTGTGTTTTATTAAGGTCACCTAGCGCCTCTTATTTTTACTTCGCTTGGCTAAACGATAACCCTTTCCTCTGCCACCATCCAAGATTTGGTAGATGGCATTAAAACGAAGAGATTGCATTGAGGCTAATCTTCAAATATAGATTAATTTATGAAATAATCAATAAAAGTTTCAACTTTTCATTTAAAAAGTCAGGATATAACTCCAACAGTTAATATCGTAGCATAATTATATTTTAAATTGGATTTTACTTAAAAACAGAAATTCCTGTTCTTCTAGATCCGCGAAGATGCTTTTGACAGATGGACCATAAGCAACTAGATCTCATATATTAGGGGGGGGGGGCTACAAATTAGAATCTTTTTGTAACTGCGCTTACATTTTGTTTTAAAATCTTTCCTCGATTCAAATCGACGCAATACTGACTTCGGTCAATTAATTATTTTCTGTCATCTAAGAAACCCCAGAAAACAATTGCTTGAAAACAGTTTTGTTTATAATTTTTCTCCATAGGTGGAGCTAACTACATAATATGAAAGCAGCCAATGCAGTTTTCGCATTACAGTTTTTGGTTCTTTTTTATTAAAATTTCTGTATAAAATCTTAAAATATTTTGATTATATTTGTAATTTACATCCTCAACTACCATAATTGCATTACAAATTCAAAACAAATAAGGTATTGTACCTCAGGATAGATACCTTGAGTAAACTCTTGAGTAGGCAACCCATACATCTGCAAATCATTTACCACTTTTAATTTTTCTTCAATGCCTTGACATGCAGAATTACTTCACCTGGACCACTATACTCGATATTAGCTATCGAATCAAACGAAAATAATTTTTTTATTGTGATGTACGTAAGTCTTAAAATTGGCGCCCGAGAAGGGAATGATAACTAGTACATAATATTGAGAGTCAATAGTACTGCATGGATCAGTAGAGAGAGATTCTGCAGAACAATAACAAAATTGAGTTCAACCACGTGGTAATCCAAAATTGAAAATGATGAACTCGATTGTGTACATTTCATATTTTGTATAATGATACATAATAAGATAATGCGTCGATACTTGCATGTGTTAACGGGCGTTAACCGAGCGGGCGTCAATAAGCGGATCATTGGCAGGATATGATGTCATCATTGACAGCTGTCGTCTGTAACACAGTAAACTAACTAACTAATCACTACTAATTATTACATCTATACCATTGTACTACTACATCACGATGAGTTAATGAACTTCCACTTATTGCTAGTCTGACTTGAACAGTGTTTTGGATCTTGAAGTAAATTACCCAACAAATTACTTAACCAACCTTACCAAAAGAAAAATTTTAAATTTAGGGAATTTCACTTATAATTCTTTTGATATCTCCAAAAATGATATGTCAAAAATTTTGGCTTTGATTTATTGTTTTTGTTTTCATTGGCACCTATAACAGCCACGTCTAAGAGAATCATCAATAGAAGAAGGAAGTAAATCTTACCTTGTTGGTTGTTTACCAACCTATTTTATACCACGTTAAATTTGTTCAGTTGAAAAACATAATTTGGTTGTACAAAGTATAATTTATTTTATTTATATAAAACCAAATATTTTAAGTTATGCAAATGATATTAAATTTGTATGAATTTCTCTAATCTTCTTTTGTCTCCTAATTTAAGGAATAATTTTATTTTAACGAGTTGTCTGCATAAAACAGGAAATATGTAGGAAGAAATATAAGTAGTGTATTTACTTCTCATAAATGACGAAATGCTTCGAGTTTTACTCATTTCCTACTTAAAGGCGTCGAATTCAATTGAGTCCAATAATGAAAAATAAGAAAATATGAAAGCTTCATAATACCTGATTTCAATTTGAGAAGATAATTGCCAACTTTAACACTGCAATGACGCAGATAAACGGATGTACTGCACAACTATAGAGGGTTTTCCACGAAAATTAAAAATCAAAACTTGGAGAAGTTTCAAAATTTTTTGTGGAACCAAATTTCTTATAATAGGCCTGGACGAAATTGAATCGATCAAGTCATCCTTCTTGTAACCCTTAACTATTTGTAATTCTATCAAAATCTTGAACATTTAGCGTTTACCATCCCTACATAGTTGGACATTTTCAGTGATCCGCACAAAGGGTTAGACACGATATCAGAATTCGCCAATGACATGAGACAAATGACCGTTCTTGTCTAATTGATGATCGCTTTGTCATATCTAGAGTGGGAAATCTGGTAAGCTAAATAAACGATAGCGCATCTTTAGATCGTTCTTGTTTTAGTTAGCACTAAAGATTCATATTCATGGGTGGTCTTGTCAAACTAAAGACCAGTTGCTTATTGAGTAAGGTAGATTATTATTTATGTTAGCAGTATTATTGATATCAATTTTGTACACGAAATTTAAATGGACATCATATCGAATATTGTCAAAGCTCGAAGACGATTAATGGAACAAAATGTTCGGGTTGTTTATCAAAATATACCACCAACACAATAACAAAATAATTTAATCTTATGGAGAATAATTTAATTAGCAAATTTTTATCTGTACTTGTACAGGAAAGTGGATAATTTTGGAGCTATTTATAAGTAGTTAATGTAAAAGTATTGCAAATTTTGTGAGAAAAACCAACAGTAAAAGGTTTTCTAATGCAAATATAATGATTTAAAAGTTTATTGTTTCGTAAAACAAGTGTGATTTATTTTGGTTAATGCTTATGTAAAAGTTATGTAATTATATTTACCGTATTCATTGTATTTCCTGAAAAATTTTAAGTTATTGCTTTATTCTAATTACATTAAAATAATACAAATTATACTTTTGGACTAAAAGCGATGAATCTGACGTTTTACCGGTAGATGAGTAGACAGATCGAGGATACAACATGCAACATGAAAGGAAATTCTGAAGTACCTAACGTACATGACTATCATGAGATTAAAGAAGCTTTAATAAATGGCTTAAATATGTAAACAGACATACAAATATTTTATTGATGTCGTCCATAATCTCATTTAATTAATAACTTGTCAAATTGTGAAAAAAATTATTATTAATATTTAAGTGGACTCGTTTGAAATTATTCATGTTAAAACTGTGAGTTTGATTGCCGTAAATCTAAACCGATGACAAATTACAGACTAACACAAAAACTTACTGAAATTTCTAATAATTAATGAGTGATCAAATTTTAAACCTAAGAATATGTAGTGGGTACAGTAGACACCGAATGAATAGAAATATTCCCTTTGAATTTGTCAATAAAGTTCATTGAAACCGGGAATTGACTGTAGGTCTTAATAATTCTGAGTATTCGAAATTATTAATTACACATCAAAGCACGCGTTTACATAATTATTTTTGTATTTACAAATTAGTAAGGAAATCAATTTAAATTTTGTGTAATAAAAATGTAAAGTATTTAATTAAAAATTTGAAGCAAGCTTTTTTCAAGAAACGAAAATAATTTATACTTTATAATATTTGCAATGAAAGATGTAAAAATTAAAAAAGAAAAAACGACAAAGCAAACATAATTAACCGTTTGACTTAATTATTTTATTTGTAGTCGCTGAAATAATAAGAACAATCACTAAAATTACAACATAGCTTTTTAAGTATACGGTACTCTGCAGAAGAGATATCAACGACTTGACAAAAATATGTAAAAATAAAGATAACCTCAGTTATGTGGGGTAAATATTATTCGTATCTCGATTGAAATTCTTTTAATTTAACCTTTGGCTTGTTTGAAGAAACCCTTTTCTCTTTTTTATTTAATTTGTCATTTTATTGTTCAGCCATTCGTCGCAGACGTGCGCTGTGATATCAGGAGAATTTTTAATTGCCTTTGCTGAGATAACAAAATCAAAATGTTAATTAACAATCTGAGCGTGTTCTGGACTTACAAATTAAAGAAAAATACTCGCTAAATATTTCATTACTTTTGGAATGATAAGTTTATATTATTATACATACACACAAAAATACAAAAATTTTAATAATTAAACAAAAGATGAAAAACGTGACACATGTTGTTAAATTCTACTCACAACATTTTAATTTACTTTTTACACAAGTATAACACGATTAGATGTGACCGCTGATTATTATCAATAAACACAGCATCTCAAATTTTAAATTAAACAGAGCTTAGTTTACAATTCGTGCAGAAACGCTAAGAATTCCTGCTATCCTGCATTTGGATAACCAGGTTTAAAATCACGCTCTCCCTAGTTTATTTTTATAACAAATGGTCACCCTTCAGTGAATTTTCTGCAAACTATTTAATGTCTAAATTGCAAAACCTATTAAAAAATTTAGTAGGTATATTTCTATACAAATATTATATTATCCAAATAAAATTGTCCTTCTTTTCTCTATTGGGAGAATATAGGTAATATTCTATATATACTTATATTTTTTAAATATTACTAAACCCATAAATTTTGAAAAGAAAACTTTATAGCCTTGTTTGTGTAGTGAAGTCTATGCACAATGGGAAAATTTGTGAAAGAAATATGGTATTAAGAATCAGTACTTCTCCTTTTAAATAAACGCAACTAAGAGAATGTTAATTGTCTAATTTAAAATCCAATTATTACATTATGCAAGCAATATTGAATTTATTATGGGCTAGATAATTCTAGGTAATTTCAAAAAACAATTAAAATTTCTGTACTATGCGAATAAACGATAAATTTATATCATTTGAAAATAAAATGCAACTTCCAATAAATTATTATTAAAATTAATAATAGATTAATATTAGGCAACAATGTATTACATACTGTATATATAGTAGTATAATATAGTTAATTAAATTTTAAATGTTAAATTGATAAAAGGATTCCAGATTTTAAAAAATTAACAATTAAACTGAAATAACTAGCAGTTTCATTGATGTGCGTAGTTTTGTAAAAAACAAATCAATATGATTGGATTAGGCGATTCCTACCAGAGAAAAATTTAAATATTTATATTTCAAACCGTTTGAAGACAACAGACAACAAAGCAGGGCCGGATTTTGGATTTTTTCGCTCCTAGGTAGATAGGACTTTTACACTTAGAAATAATGTAAATGTAAATTAGAAATAGAAATCTTCTTCTTCTTCTGCGGCACTTTATTTCTGACGGAATATTACCGCATCGCTAGATGCTTACAAATCGATTTTCTGAGGTGGATTAATCCCCATTTTTTTATATTCTTTCAGCTCTTAATAAGGTTTTATTCCTCTTTATCTCCTCCACCGCTTCCTATCGAGCTTCCAGTTCATCACATGCATGTTCATAAAATCTCCTATCACCTTTTCCAGTCATCTCACTCTAGGTATTCCCCTCGGCCTTTCCAAGTCCGGTTCTTCTTTTCTCTCCTGTTTCGTAGGTTCTCATGACATGCCTTATCCAACTCAATCTCATTGATTTAATGTGCCGTACAATATTCGCTCTTTCGAACTCTTTTTCTATTTCTCGGTTTGTTCTTCTCCAATATTGTTCATCCCAAAATTTCACACCTCTAAGTATTCTTATAATTTGTCTCTTAAATACTTTCAATTTCTCCTCCTCTATTCCTGTAGGGCACATTATTTCCGTCCCATATGTTCCTCCAGTCTCATTCAGTCGTTTGTTTATCAGCAACTTCTGATTTCCATAAAATGCTCTATTGCCCACCATAAGTCTTTCCTTCATAATGCCTTCTCTCACATTGGTATTGTTAATTTGTAATCACAAAAATTTGAAGATTTTTATCTCTTCAAATCTGTAGTTTTCCGTTCGTATTTCATCCAGTGATTCGTTCTTTTTTCTTTTAAATTTAATGTATTTGTTTTCGTTTCATTCACCGGTTTCCTCCAATGCCTTTCTCGATCTTGCAATCATTACTACGTCGTCCGCATACGCTACCAGTTGCACTTATTTGTCTTTTTACAATTACTTTTCTTATAATTTTCGCTTGAGTTTCCTTCAGAGTTTCTCCCCTCCCTTCCTCCCCTTATGACCATCCTTGTTATCAATCAGAAGATATTTATAGCAATGAACAATAAAGTACCGATGCCAACTAGTGAAGAAATAATGGATTCGGTACAAATGATAAAAAACAAGAAAGCAGCAGGAAGAGAAAACAAGTGACACAGAAGAATATAAGACCTTTATGGAGATTTAGCTCTACATACAAAATACTGTCAGCAATAATTCACAAAAAACTTAAAGGTTTTACAAGAAACAAAATAGATGATTCCCAGTTTGGATTTAAACAATAGATTTGAAGCAATGGAAAAAACCTGCAAGGTTTGCATATTATGTTTTGGATTTTCAGCAACCCTTCGATAAAATAAGCAGAAAAGAGATGCATAAAGCCATGAAAGAACTGAAGGTTAAGCCTGAAGACCCACTGTTAGCTACACTATTTAATGCAACATTAGAAAAGTTGGTTAAAGGAATGGAAGTGGGAGAAAGAATCGCGACAAGAGAAGGACAGTTAATAGCTTATGCAGATTATATCCCGATAATGAGAAGATCCCTAGAAAGATTGTTGGAGCTTTTTAAAGAAATGGAAACAAGAGAAAAATTGATAGGAGTGTTAGTGAATTACAACTAAACTGTGCATGAAATGCGATAAAAACGAAACGTATACCCGAAGAATAAGTCACAACAACATCGAGGAAATAGAAAGAGAAAATAAAACGCTAATACGACCGGTAGTAATGTATGCAGCGGAAACCGAAGATCAGAGGCTTTACATGAACTACGAAATAGCAGAGGAAATCAAGGGAGAAAATATAGTAAGGTATATCTGGAAACCTGGAGAACATATACCCAGGGTACGGTGATGGAATCAGATGACTGGCGATCTGAGTGTCATGTGTGTAAGTAACTGGATGTGAAGAGCTCTGGATAGAGTGGTGGAAACAAGATGTAGCGGAGGCTACTGCTAATAGAACCTAATCATCCACGCCAAATGTATATGTCAATCCTAAACACATAATAACGATATTTTATAAGAATGTAAAGTTAATAATAATAATATAGTATCATACACTAGCATACACTAGCCCACCGTTTTTTGTAAAGTTGCTTTCTAGCACTAACAAAATCGTTGCCCCTTATTGCAGTTAACTGTGAGGCATGCGATATAAAAATGTTATACCATATTTCAATTGTTTTTATTAAATAAAATACATCTTATTGTATTACAATCTTTTATGTTTTTCTTAGTGAAAAACAAAATCAATGCAGTTTTTATTAACCCGAGTTACTAGGTTCTTAGGTTGTACGGTAGAAAACCTGTATAAAATGTAAGGTTTATATTTCTAATTAGTTTTGCCCTCAAGGAGACAGCAACAAAATGAACTAAAAGAGGCTAAACGGAAGAGTTAATTATTTAGATTCTTTTATATATTATACTAAATATAATAATACAATATAAGAAATGTACTTAACTTATTCTATAGATAACGACGCGATATTATAGCAATATAATTTTAATTTTAATAAATTGAAATTTTGTACCAACTCCTATAGATTTATTTTTGTAATAAATTTTGATACTATTAATACTCGTCGTTCAAATTTTCCTCCAATACAATGTATTATATGTATATAGGTATGTAGTGAGCAATTTTGAAGAACACTTGTCTGAAGGATGGTATTCGAAGTTATTGAAATACCTATATTATGATTTATTTTCTTTTCAATAAACTCGAGAGATTCAAAAAGGTATCTAACGTCGAGATCTTAATATAAAATAATATTGTTTTTATAATAATATTTCAAATTTTTGGGATTTACATTAAAAAAACCCAAATGAAATACTATAATATACTATACATGTCCGCAAAGAAGGTCACATCAACTGTTGACATTTATATCTTTATGAAATTATTGTTTTGTATTTTATAATAAAAAGTTTAAATAAATAAAATTACCATCACAGTTATTTCATTACTAATTTATACAAATTCAGCATAATAATTTATAAAATTAGCGTTTACACTATAGGTTTACGTATACGTATACCCATTAGGTAGGTACTTGATAAATAATGTGAGATTAGTTTACCAAAAATTATGTGCAAATTTGTAATATTAAAAATTGTCACAATAAAAAATATTCCCAAATAATTCATATTAAATTGGTTAGAACACAATAAAAATAATACTAATTGACGTCATTATATGTTTACTTGCTTTAACTTTTTCGTAAAAGATTTATTATTTGAACCTTAAAAAATGTAGGTTAAATTAAGCTGTGTGTGAAAGTATGTGCTATGTTTTAAACATTAGATAAAATGGAAAATTACAAAATTTATTATTGAATAAGTTGCAAATTTCCTTGCGAAAATTTTGCGAGGATTTCTTATTTTTTAGCTCTCGTTATGAAAAGGCCGATAAATTTAATAATCACAATGTTAACTGTGTTTTGCATAATTGTTTATTAAACATGAGCAGGAGAATGGATAAAGGTGGTAATACATCACACATTTTTGCGTACGATATCTGTGTTTGTTGTGATATTATTGTGCTATAGAGTTGCGTGAGATCTTGCTATTATAACATCAACTGTAGCAGTTTATCGTAGTTGTGTTACACTTAACTGCAGCAAATATTAGTTATTACCAGACAGAATCGTTTACCCATCAGTTATCGGTTATCTGTCCGATCTGCACAGTGTCAGTTTGCGTCATAACATTTATTGTTTATTACATTTCAACAATCAGTTTATCTCCAGAAAGTTACCCCAAAAATTTAGCTAAACTGAATTTATGAAAAAAAAACTAATTTAAAATGAACAAAAAATTGTAGGCATCTCAAATTTGTTGAAAATACGAATGTCAATGTGGTATTTCAATATATTCAACTTTACAAATGGAATGTCACTAGCCAGCGGTCACCACGATCCAATAAAACATTTTTGCACAAGCAATAAGCTTTCTTTTGAATATATTTACATTCTTTCCTTATATTGCGACTTCCATAGATGCTTTCTTTTTATTTCGTTGTAAGTAAATCTACATACACTCTGTTCTAAAAAGTAAATTTTATGATCTTATAATCAATATTTTACAAACAAGCCTCGCACTTCACTTCATCTCATCCCATATAGCAACCTTATTCGAGTCGTTAAAATTTAACCACCAATGGCAAAATCGTTTCACATCATGACTTTGATTATATGCAAAGAGAAATCGGCTATACATATGCCAAAGAGTACAGCCAGTCAAGCGTATGGTGTAAGAAATTTTCATGAAAAGAGCGCAAACAAGTTCAATATTAGTAACTTCCACTAGCAACCCTCAAAAATATCATCTAGTCAATTACTGATTCCCTTTCGTATCATATCTGCATAACATTTCTCTCTACTATGTTTACAAAGGTTACTTTAAAACGACTTCATTGAATTTCCTTTTTTATTTAATCCACATTTTCATTTCACACATTTCATAATTTACACTAACATTTTTTTATTCAAAAATAAATCTGCATGATAAATTTTGAAAACCAAAACCATTTCGTCGTCGTTTTTTTAATGTTAACCCGAAGAAATTCCTCAATTTGGTGCGTCAAATTTATGCTCTCTAAAGTGTCCATTTGAGTTAATAAGTAAATTTAGTTTATAGTCTAACTCTCCGCTGGTGACAGTACAAACATAGTAAATTCAAGTGCTTTTGCAACCTCCACGAGATGAACAATAATATCGAGAAGGGAGAGGAAATAGATTTTAATAAGTAATAAAAACAAGTATAGATATACACACACACACACCTATATAGAAGGGTAAGGGATAATCTTACCCTCACATATGCATATTGATCGCTACGTACACTCTAAGAAAGAAGTTGCTTCACCCCAACTTAATTATTCTCATACAAATTATTCGTACCTTTTTTCCGGAGAACTTTTCTAATTGAAGTATCTGTAAATTAAGAAAAAAGAGACGTTCTGAACCATGACATCTAAACTGTCAGGACAAGAAAAAAGTAATTAACTTGAATGAATAATTAAGAATGAAAAAAGGAATATTTATTTTAGCCGGCATTATTAGAAATCAAGTGCTATAGGTGTTACCGACGACGTTCATTATATTTTAGCACTGCACAAATGTTTGTTATTAAACAAGTCCGTACTTTGGAAAATATTGTTACTTTGCCAAAAGGATGCAGCTGGAAATGCCGAATAAAACTCAACGAGTGATTCGAAATTGGTGCAATACTCGAGTGTTAATTAATATTAGCCACTTGATTTCAATGAACTCTTGTTTACCATCTTATTCTTTTATACTAGAAAATTTTCAATTAATTATTCCCCTTTCGGTTAAATTTTATTCGGCTTTTAAGTGAAAATTTCTTTATTAAAGACAGTCGAAGTGACTTTAGAGAGAGAATATCCTTGTATTGTTTCTCGTTTGCAAAGCGAAGAGCTTTTGAAAAATTCATCACCGATAATATCTGCCATTTTTGTCAGTTAAATATTCCGACGTCTTCCTATACGTGACTCCATATTCTTAAGAAGTATTAAATTATTCCCAAACATATACCGCCTCTGACGCCCAACCTAAGCTCGTTTTGTTTTATTCATATACACTCGATTCCGACTTTCGGCCCGTAAACTTTAAATATGTTCATCTTGAGTGCCATGTTTGATATTTTTGATGCAGAATAATGTTAAGCCAATATGCAAAATATTTTCACCCCTCGAGATATAAACTTTTCATAATACGATTGCTATGTCAAAATTGTTTTTCCAGTAATCGCTATAATGTACGACGTGAATTTTTCCTACATGCATTATATTTCTTTTTTTTACTTATTAATACAATATTCAGCAGTCAGCATTTGACAGATAGAAAATTTCCTAACAAACTTTAATGCTTTCTATAGAGTATGTACGTACCATACATGTACCTACCTAGTGAAAATACGATATTATTTAAGTGGTATGCTAAACGCTAAAGTTTTCAATGGATTTTCTTTTGTAAATTATACTTGCTTACTGGATGTTACACTATAATTGACAAAACTTGCCAATCGTATTAGTATAGCGATTTTCCGCTACCTCAAATTGATATTTGGCATGACCGCAGTTTCCATATTATTGTATATTGGATCTATACGCGATGGTTTAATTAAGTAATTGGAACAACTAGTACTATGGTCTTTGATACACAAGGGAAGTTATGCCATCAAAATCCAGCAGACTTATCATCATCATTACTTGTTTGATGCACCACTTAACTCGGGATTCCGAGATGGAAATTAGTAACTGTGAGCTTACGGTACATTCGTCATAGTAATACCGTGCTGAAGAAACCCATCCATCCATCCATTGTAATAGATACACCGGAAAAGTTTTTATTCCTTAGAAGAACTAAATAACAATAAAAGCTGTTAAAATTTTATTGTAGGATTTTTTGATGAGATTAATTACCTTATTATTATCTAACATATAATATATGATGAAAATTAATACTTTCGCTTTGTAGTTGAAATTTACAACTTTATTTGGTATTTATGGACAAAATCCGTATTAAATGAAAGTATGCACCTCTCAAAACACCATACGTTAGCCACATTAAAATTCTGAAGTCAAACAGCTTGAAATCCAAGGTCTACAAATTAAAACTAAAGAAAACAATCGCCCAAAGCTGCTTATTCGTTAATTTCAGTGTAGATCTACCACTCTACATAATAATAACAATCAATAACTTCCCTACATTCGATAGAATCACCGTATTCAAATAATATTAAGGTAAAAAATCATGCTTTTTTAATATTGCTATTATAATAAGTATATGGTATTCCACGCCAAATCTGCCACTTCTTTAGGTGACTCCTTCCGATTTTTTTCAAATTACATGTTTTTAAGATCTATGAAAAACGAGTTCTTGTGTTTTTTCAATTGTTTTTGACGATCCTTTCTCGAAGAATAATTTTCTTTTCAAATGCTCGTAACTTTGCGAAAGATGAACCAATCCGATCGCGTTTTTTTGAAAATTTTCGATTTTGAATGTTCCTTCAATAAGAAAATATGCTTTTGATCCAAATTATTGCTGTAGTTTTATTTTTTTTATATATTTTTAGTTTCATGCAAAAAAGGTTGTTTTTCGAGATATAGTACGACCCCTTCGATTTTTTTGAAAAAGTTCAATAAAAAATTTCAATTAATATGAAAAGTTTCTGATCGTAGGTAAACATTTATTTCTATTCTTTTTCTTATTTCCAAAATAGAAATTGCTCTAAATTTTTTCAAAAATTCTAAATTTTCTCCATCTATCGCAGAGTTACGAGCATTTGAAAAAAAAATATTCCTCAAGAAGGGATGGTTAAAAACAATTGAATAAACACAAGAAAGCGCTTTTCATCGATATCAAAAACATATGAAATTTTGAGAAAAATCGGAAGGGGTAAAATATTACAATTTACATTAGATACTAGATTGCCCAGGTTGTGCGGCCTGAAGGCCGCACTGACTAATCATTCTCCCGTAATCTCTAACTTTCTTTAGGTTGGTAACGTAAAATGAACCGATAAGAAGTGTGTTACGGGATAGATAAAAATGAATACATTATTTATAATTGATTACAATTTGCACGACAGATGGCGTGAAATACGTTGCATAAGAACCAATGAGAGGCGTTTCTGATCGTTATAGACACATACACAAATTAAAGCTAGTACCCTTTATGTGTGGATTGCACTTATCAATTAAAATCTATTATAGTAATGTATCCTCACATCTCCTCTTCGAGGTATTAACAGCCTTGAAAACCCATCATTAAATTAAGTGGTCAGCTAAACCCCATCCTGGGTTGTTACGCTACTGTGTGTGTGTGTAATGTGTTCAAAATTAAGCTGTGCAATTGGTAAATATTATACTACATATATGATGAAAAAATAACCATAGAAGAAAGAATGCAAAATACATTTGTTATTTTATTTTACTTTCGTTTATTTGATGTATATTATTTATTAATTTCTATTAATATTTTATAAAACAATCAACTATTACGTAAGCAAACTTTCAATGACTTTAGACCCCCCCCCCCCCCGGTATAAGCAAAAATAAAAAGTAAATTATTTAAAAAAATTCAAGTATTAATGTTTTAATAAAATAAGAAAATCAAGAATAATTTATTGTCTATTAACTCCGTATCCAAGTTTCTCCATCAATTAACAAGTTTCAATCCGGTTCAATAGGTTTGGGGTTCCCGAATTGAACATCGGTACATTTACGTCATTTTTCGGAACACTCAAATATTTATAATATTTTTTATATTATTTATTTTCATATTCTAAGAAATGTGAAAACAAATTCAGTATTACCATAATAAAAAAATTGCAAATATATAAAAATTTAATTTATAACTTACGAATTGATAGTTTATGACACTTTTGGTCGACAAGTGTGTTTCAAATTTGGATTATCATCAGATAAACCTGGGATATAAATTAAATGAGCTGGAAAAGTTATGTATTTAAATTGAATTAAATAATTAAATAGTTAAACTCATAATAAAAATAGTATTTTAAATTTTAATTATAAAAATTATTTTAAAAACTTTTCCTTGTGCTTACGTAATTATGGGATAATTCAATAAAGATTTTTTTTTAATTTTTAAATAAAACATATAATTTGAATGTAAGTTTAGAATATTTTAATTGATATAATAATATGTTGTAAAGGGTTTACTATTTAATAATTAAAATAAATCGGACAAATTACTTTTTCTTTTTTAGCTTTCAACCATAGGTAGATTTTACCAACTTTACCTAATTTTCCTAAACATTGGGGGGAGGTTCCCCCCTATGAGGCCGTCCCTATTTGGTGAGCATTTTGAAAACTAACTTTTATGGCCTTTTTTTGATAATTGCATTATAGGTTTATAAGAACCATCTAACAACAATATTAATGAACCTGAAACCAATATTGAACAAGAAATTCGTGCAATTGAACCTGAATTATGTCAAAATGTAACAGAAAATTTGTTGAAAACATCGATGCCTGTAAACGTGGTCGCGGTCAACATTTGTCCAATATTATTTTTAATTATTAAATTGTAGACCCTTCACGACATATTTTATATATTATGTGTTCCCATTTTAATTTAGAAATATTTCAAAATGTCTTATAATGAAATTTTGTCAGCCACCCTCAATTTGAATTTTGGATCTAAACTATTCTCAATAAATTGAACCTCATTGGAACCTGTTCGTCCCTTTTTTATTTTTGTAAATGTCTAATAATGGTATTTCGTCAATTCCTCTTCCCCATTTTCAATATTAAATTTAAAGTAAATTAAATTATTAAATCGTTTCAAAAGATATGAACAGGTGCCAGGAATCCAAAATAATCTCCTGAAATCTCCCAAAATATTCCCACACGTAAGAGTTTTCCGAACCCTGCTCTTCTAATAATCTTTACATAATTAATGAACTCTGCCTAAACAAAACAACAACAAAATAGGTACAATCCAAAATATAGAAAGTTTTATACATAGTTCAAAAATGGATCTTTGAGAATTTTAAAATAATTACCTCGAAATCAAAATAATTAAGTGCCAAAATATAGAAGGTAGAACTCAAAATGGGAAAAGAAGCTATCATTTCGCCAACCGTGCTAAATACTTTACTTTAATTATCTCATAGATAAGTAATTATTTGAGACCCAAAATCAAAATGGAGAAATATGTTAAAGAATAAATGGGCAGACTTCCCTGAAATTATATAAATTTATAAATTAAATAAATTTAATTTAATTTTAAATTTAAATTAAAAATTTCAATTTTATTATCTTTGGCAAAATATACTCACTGAAAGAGTGATTTTATATTCGAATACTTTTAAATTTGCTTAAAGTAGCGCCACCCCCCTTACAAATAGTGTTTACGTCACTACCATCGCCGAATAATAATTTATTTCAAGATACAAATATTTTTGCAAATATTAACATTTATTTTATTTATTTATAGTTGATTTGAGACAGGGAAAGAAAGAAACATAAAAAAATGCATTTCCAAATAACTTCATAAATCTTACTATTGAATTCCAAAGTGATATCTCGAAGGTTTCTAATAATATGGTTACAAAAAATAAAGATCAATAGATTATACACACAGGAAATTTTAAATTTCAAATAATTTTTCCGAAAAAGTCATAATATTATACAAAAAAATTTTTAAAAAATTTTCTTGCTCTCCCACTTTTTTTTTAGGAAATATCAGTGATTTCCATAATATTTCTAAATGATTTTCACGGGAAAACCACCCATATAGTATGTACCCACACCATACATTTTTGGAGACATTATTTTTATAGGTGAAAATAATGTGGAATGATATTCATTATCAAAGGTCTAGGAAGTTCATGAAAATATCGCTTTGATATTTAATAAAATTCTTGAAAGAATTTACCATATTTTTCATTCCAAGATATAATAATAGTGATTTAAAAAAAATTAAAATATATTGGAATATCTTAAAACCAAATTGGAAAAAAATAAAAATATAGAACGTACAAACGAGGTGCAAATGATTTTGACTCTTTTAGATCAAAAATTCTAAATAGGGGATGTGCTGTCGAAAGGCCATTATTAGATATTTTGAAATATTTCGAAAACAAAATGGGTGCAAACAAAAATATGATGGTTCAAAGTACAAACGATTTACATTATTTTTGGATCCCAAATTCGTAGTGGCGAAATGCCATTTTTTGACATTTTGAAATATCTCGAAATTAAAAGTTGTAAAAAGAAATTTAAAAAAAGGTCAAACTTCAATATGGGAGGGGGGGGTCTGTCAAAATGCAACTTAAAGTATTATTTCACGCTTCCATTAAAAAGTATAAAAATAAAGTTCATAAAACACATTGTTAAGATTTTTTTTCTAATTTATTAACGGTGTAAACCAAAAGTCGATTTTATAAATTATTTTATTGCTTCTTCCATGTTTTTTCTTTAATTACATCAAAGTTTTACTTTGACAAAATCATCATCTATCGGAATTACACAATCCCGCGAGGGATTGTTACAGATTAATATTTTGGAATATTAAAATCAAAAAAGTTAAATTCATTAAAAATATTTTCCTTATTATGCGAATGGAATGGAATACTGCCATTTATATTTTTAAATATTCAATACGTTAACTAATCATTCAAATTGGCATGATCTATTATATTATTACGTATAATAAATTGCAACCTTAGAAAACCGCTATTGAACCAAACTGATTATGTATTGTCATTGTTCAATCCCTGTCTTAAGCTTCTGCAAGTAAAATATCTAAGAAAAACGTGAGCAATATAATATTGTGACGCATTTTAAATTGTAAAATCAATATTTCGATGTTGCTGACAATATTTGTAATCGCCTCCGGTCCTATTGTTCCAGATGCTACTACAATACTTTATGCAAGTTTAATGCCCTCTGGAAGAAAACACGCAAATATGTACACTCCACATCAGATACTTCAAATTGATTTTTTAATATTTTTATGAAACCCTTTTGGATCTACTCTCAGACGCTTCTTCATTAGGAATATTTTAATACTTTGATTTAATCTAAAATACATTAGATATTCTTATGATACAATGGACAAACTCGGTGAAATGGATCAGAAAAAATGATGTTTTGTCGGTTTGAATGCAAATCGATGATGTTCAAATATCAAGAAAGTCTGATAGTATTTTAAGCGTTTTACTTTGGAAAATGGGATTTCTTTTTGAAAAAATGATTTCTTAACGATATCAAACATTAAAACTTTTTTATAATTAATGTTTTGATATTAGACAATAATCATTTAAATTGTTTTCTATTAGACAGCTAAACATTTATACTCCCCAATTTAGTAGCTCAAGGTGGCAGGTACGAACTAATTGTCAACTTTATTTAAATTAAGTAAATCAGTTTTCCTTTATTGCTCAAACTTACATTATCAAAAATGAAGCGATTACTTCTGTTAAACTTTGAGTTTTGTTTAAAGTTTAAAAACAAAAAAGTGAGCATTTTGCAAGTCGTTCGAAAGAGCTTTGATGTAATATGAAATCGACATCTGTAACAGATCGGTTACAAAAGACTGAAATCGCTTTTAAAGAATATTCCACCCTTCTTTGAAATGTCTTGTTCCCCACAAACGTAGCATTGCTTACCCTTAATAGTGCACCCACCCCATCAAACACGTCGAACACGCTATCAACTATCAGCTGATCAGAGAAACACAATCACCCCGCCATCTTACAATACGACTTCTTTCGGATGTAACTAATTTTGGATTCAACAAATTTTAAATGAAAGTTTAAGTGGAAATCGAATAAATTATTGCGAAAATTCAGCACAATAAATTGTATAATATTGCATAGTCGCTATTAGTTATAGGCACGTCAGAGCTTTTCTTTCTTGTCAGCTTTCAATTTAACTAAGATTTTACAATGGGGCATGAAGACGAGCTTTCTCAACAAATACTACATGAAATGATACGCCTTTCGCGTAAAATTCTCAATATTCAAAATGAATTTCGCTTGCAACTTGTCAAACTTTATATTGTGTACATATTAAAAGCAATAAAGTGTAGAAAGCGATATTGATATCTTTTGCTCTCAAGTTTAATTTCAAACAATTCCTCTTGGATAATTAAGTGTCAGTTGTAAGCATCCGTCAGAAAAAAATTACAAAAATTATGATACATTTTGTAATTCATCAAAATTTGGATTTAATATCGAAGCAGCTGAACGTATTAGACAATTTCGCAATTCTTCTCTTTTTGGATAAGAAATTTTTGGATTTCCATAACATTGGAATATTGAACTGGAAGCGTCCCCATTAGACGAGGAAAGTAAAAAAAGTTGTCTTTTTTAAAGGAAATATCTAAAATGATTTTCTTTAAGATGTGAAATAGAATGCAAAGATATTTGTCAGAACGTTTCCGTCTTTTAGAATTTGACTAACGAGACAGCAATATAAAGTTTATATCTTACAAACTTATGAATGTATAAACTACTCTACAGAAATCCATATCTTTACTCAAAAACTTCTTGTATGTTTGTCACTCGAATTAATATTACAAGAATGCAGTCAGAAATAAATTTTTGTTTTTGATTTGAAGCGATACTTAGTTTTAATTGAAAATTTACAAAATAAGTGTGGAGTAAGTAATATAAATTCCTTGAAGTAATACAACTGAAAATATGATAGGAAATATTCACGATATGCTTCGAAAGAGAATCTGAGGGTGGCTCTTACTTTTCTCGGGGTGGTTAGAGCTTCAGGGTATAAAGGAAATGAAGCAACAAACTTACAAATGGCCCGGAACGACATTAAACAGCGGCCGATCTAGTGTTTCTTGAATGCTCTTTTGCGATCTGCTTCGGTTTACCAATTGAAACTACACCATTAAATAATACGAAATTTTTCGTTTACTCTCCTCCATGCGAATTACGATAGCATTTAACTTATTTTACTAGACTAAAATTTGTTTTCTTACTAAAACTATTACATGGAACTTACATACAAAAGCAAAATCCTTAATTTGTATTCAGTTCTTGTTCAATATTGAAGCAACATTAATTTTAACATATTTTCTCCAAGGGAAAGGAAGTGGAGAGAGTATCAACTAAAGACAGTCTTGAATTAGCGATTTAACGAGCACGTTTCCGAATCATTGATTGTAATTTTCTTACTAATTTGTTTGCGTTTTACGTTCGTAGATTAATTTTATAAGGTTTAGTGTTTGCAATCAACTGAATCTCTTACTGATTTTCAAATGAATATGCAAAAGATTTATACAATTTTCATATAACTTTGCATATTATTTTGGCGTTTTCCTTAAAGGCTCACGTTTATAGTTTCACGACTTAAAATTTACGCAAATCAATAGGCAAAATTTCAATCTGACTCGTTCTGCTGTTAAATATACATAATATATCAATAAATCCATATGAAAACTTGAAGGTTAATAAAAAATTGCTATTTAACCTCAACCTGGTATCAATCGACCTCTGCCATAGATCAACTATTTGTTTTATTTATAGCAAGCTATTTAATTCCTTTTGAATTAAGTGTCTATCTTTATAAAAAAAATTTCAATAATATGTAACCCATGTGTTTTCAGTAATTGATTGCAGCTGATGAAACAATAATGAATGCTTAATTAATCAAAATAACAATCAATTGTTAATTTATAATTATAAAAATAAATATGATTTTGTTCCCCAAGCATGAAGACGATCAATTCATTGAAATCAGCACTTAACTTGATGTTCTTAAATTTTATTCTCTATTTATAGGATTTCTCACTATCCTCGAGGTGATTGAATTGCTATTCTCAAGGAAATATATGGTGTTAAATGGACCGAATATATCTTAATGGGGTGAGTGGTTAACTTAACTTTGTCTATATTTAAACCTTCATCTGTTATTCATTTTATTGGCTTCCAAACTTTCCAGCTTTCCTTGATCTAATCTGTTTCCTTTTTGTGACCTTTATTGATTTACTTGCATCAATTTAATTTTATCACCACTCGGAAAAATCGAAAAGAAAGTCTTCAGGTTTTTAGGTTGTTACTTGGTGAAGTACTGCGATTTCACTTCTTTGCCTCTCAATTCCATGACAAGAAGTAGTGTGTTTTAATCCAAAAGACATTATATATTATGAAGAATAAAATTACATACAATTAAAAATATTTGAATTTAAATTAGCATGAGTTTGTGACAAAAATTTTTAATTTACGTTTTGCAAAAATGTCATCAACAAAAAAACATTAGTGTTATTAAAGGAAAAACAAATGCAGAATATAATTTGAAAATCAACAACTTCCAGCACAAGTGCGGAAATAGCTTATTTCCTAACACAAATAAATGTAACAGATTGGCTGATCTCACAGTGTGGCAATCAAGCAGTAGTCACTTAAAATTACCATCAAATATTTCAACTGCTAATCTTTTTCTTGCATATTTTTTTTAATTTAACAATTTGATGATTTCTGACAGCCAACTATTCGCAGATTTTCCCCATTCCCTGACAATATTGTTGTTTTATAATAATTGTATAATATTATTATCACCCATACACAAAAAATAATAAAAATGTTTTCTGAGCTGCCTACACTATTGGGGAGGGAAGGCTTCCCATGTTCCATTCATAGGGCCGCCCTTGGTCGAATCACAACTTTCAGTGATAAGATATCAAATTTAGGTTTGAAACCTTGTATTAACATGAATTTTTTTGTTTTCAGAAAGCGACGAAACCCTTAACATTTTTTTAATATAAAATTTTTATTGTTTTTACGAATTTAAAAATTTAATTGATAAATTTTCTAGGCACCATATTGTTTTTTATATGATACGAATATAGGTAGAAAATCATTTCAATTTACTATTAATTTAAAAATATGTTGATGTATAATGAGATTTTAGTAGGTAATTATATAATACAATGATTTTTTCATGAATATCTACTATGAATTTTTCATGAACACTATAAATTTAGTTCATCGGCGCAAAAACAATCAATTTTTTATCAACTATTTTTTTTCAGTTTATGAAACAAGATTAAAATAAAAAATTAAATAAAACTTTTTTGTGTGATATCTAAGAATTTTTTTTTATTATTATTATTATTGTGCAAAAGTTGGGATGTATGGAATATCCTCCAGTTTAGTGCTTAACCTTTATTCTGATGATAATCTATATACCCCAGGTCTCCCGGTATTAATTAAAAGATGTGAAAAATTAGGAATTGTTAAAAAAATAGGCACTGTTTGATTACAATCAAAGCAGAATTAAGTAAATACGGGAGAAGGGGTATTTATATAATTTCAATCTACAGTCTGGGGGGTATTTCATACCTCCCAGACCCCCAGATCATAAATTTCTTTTACTGAAATTTCTCTACTTCTCGGCTTAGGGACGAAAACCGTTTCAACATTTAAACCCCATGGCTGCCCAAATCAGTTTGAAGAATGTGACCCTATTTTTATTGTTTATGGTGGCAATCCGTAGCCCGGGGTGGCCGACGGTCAATGCCAATTTAAAAATCCTTTTTATAATACTCAAAAACAATAAATTCCACAAGAATAACACAAATTTTAAACTTCAGTTGTTTGGTTTCCATGGTAACCGTAACTTAGTCTACGTACTCAGAGTTTCTTGCACTAAAAAAACCAAAATTTATCGTACTGATTAACAAATTCATAAATATAAAGATGTTTTTCACGAAACATCAATATGACGAATTTTGCTCAGTGGTGCAAAAATTAAAAATTTTTCTTTAAATTTTTTCATCAGTGTACGTCCTATACCCAAACCGGGAGGTCTGGGGGTAGGGATGGAATACCCTTAATTAGACGAATTTATTTGAGGTAAAATCAACAATAGCAGATACATTTCAATTTTTGAGATAGAAGAAGTTAGAATTCGGATGAACGCTATTGTAGAAGTAGGTACAATTTAGTGAAAAGCACCACACCAATATTATCTTTCGTCGAGAAAACTAAGGTACTGATTTCTAACAAACTAAAAAATAAACCAAAGATGCCATTAAAATTCAAAATATAACGGAATATTTGATAATAAAATGAAATTGAAACTATAATGCAATCGCTTCTATTTTGCATCATACTCTTGGGAGTCCATACCTCCCAGACCTCCCGGTCATATTACCGCATACTACAATGCTTTATTTTAATATGAATTATAATTTAAATTTAAAAGTTTCACCAGTTATACCCCACGCCTGCTTAAATCACATTTATAAAAGTGTCGATGACAGGTGACGCTGAAGTACCACTTTAACGCCGCCCGTCGCCTGCAGAGTAGTTTTAATTAACCATAATAAATAGAAACAAACGATTTTGATGAAAATTTCATCATTTTTGCGTCGATGAACAAAAATAATCGTTTTGATGAACAAATTCATAAATACAACGATTTGTTTCATGGATTCTATGAATTTTTCATCAGTAATAACAAATTTTGTTATTATTTGTTTCAGTGCGGCTTAGCCTCGCACTAAGATTTTTATTTGTAAGGGTTTCGAATTGCAGGATTGACTTTTTTGTATTTCTTTGGTTTTAAAAAAGAATTTCGATATTTCCAGCTAACCCCCCCCTCCCGCGGTCTTTATATGATTACTTTTACATCCGTCAATCTATTTGTGTAGTCCAAGAAAAGATTAAACTGCTAATACAACCAAGAAGCTTGCAATATAGAAATTTGAAATTAAAAATGTGATTTTGGAAACCGGGGGGGGGGGGGGGGGCTAGGACAATACATTGAATTTTTTAATTTGCAGTTGTGTGATCATAAAATGAATGACGATAATAATCCCTGGTATACGCCACGACGCGCGACGTCACAAAAGGGAAATCTCCATTGTGACGTCATGACAGTATATATCCCTGGCTTTTCATTGGCTAGAAAATACAGTTCCCTAACTTAGCAATTTTGATTTCCTTCGGATAAGACTTAAAGTATACGGAATGTTAGGACAAAAAATAAGTTTCTGCTGGGCAAACAAAAGTTACTGCCCGGAAAAAAAGAAGTCACTGCCGGGCAAAAAATCACCAGATTTTATTATCAATTTAGGTTAGGTCAACAACAAGCTAAAAACAGGTCTTCGGTGAAGCAATCGGCCAATTCCTCCACCTTGCACCACTGTACAAAACCGTCATATTTTTTTAAATTAACTTCCCTCAATTTTTGCTGCTTCGGCAATCTCAAGGTTCCCGCTCATGATACGTCTTGTTACTTCAAAGACACAAATGTAACAGAATCATTCTAGTACTTTTCAGTAAAAAAGTTCTAGTTGGCAATAGTAATATTACCAACTATGGTTTATTTATTTTGTCATTATCGACCACGTGCTTTAATGAAATAAAATTTTGATTAATTAAAAGTAAAATTTAAAATAAAGGATCACTTTATTCCCTTGGTGCATAATGGACACTATTCGAACAATTTTTTAAATAAAAATATATTGTTGTTTAATTACCACTATTTTTAGTTACAGCGACGCCAGGCAGCAAAGTACTTTAGTTCCTCATCATTCCAAACTTTTGAGTTTGTTTATCGAGTGACATAAAGTCAAGTTTTCGTGATCTTGAGATAAAGAAAATTATTTATTGCTTTATTTTTAACTAAATTTAAAACTTTGTGAATTACACTATTTTTGGCTGTGTTGAGTAAATTTTCGTATTTTAATTTACACAAACTTACCTGAAAACTCCCACGCTGAACTCCTACAACCTGTAAATGTTTGTGTCTGATTATTCCATTAGTTTCACATCAAGTATTGCAAATAAATGGTTTCCTTGCTAAGATTTAACTTTAATTTTTTTTAGCATTAGTCAGAATTATTTTCGTTCTTTCGTCACCAAAGATAGTTTACCTTTTTACATATAGAACTCGGTCCAACTTTTCTTTTTAGCTGAGACTCTCTGCTGATAAACTGGCTCCTGAAATTTGTTTTCCACCAAGTATTGCATGAGAAAAGAGGAATGGTCTACCAAATTTTGATTGGGATAAAACCAAATACCTAATTTATTAATTATTTCACACTAGACTGTTTGTCTTTCAAGTGCTGTGTTAAAACAGATAACATACAAAAATTTCATTAAAACCTTCAAATGCGGAAAATCTATTACAGCTTTACAAGTCTATTGATAAGAAATAGAAACAAGAACTCGGCGCTAACTCGAGTGGCACTCTTATTAAAAAATTATAAAAGCAACACAGACATCAAATACGAACGCTGTTCTTTTTTTACATTAAAAAATATAACTTCAATTAATTTCTTCCAAATCAAATACTTTCAATACGCTCAAGGATCGATTTTGATTCATTTTTAATTGCAAACCTGCATAAAAGGTCGTTTGTATATGATTTTCTCTCGTTAGCACCAAGTTTTGATATAGAAAATTGTGCGCTCGTGGATATTCACGCATTTGCAAACATCAAAGCAACTTTATAACTTACCTTTTAGTTTCTGTACTTCTAAATAAAGTAATTTGTTTAATCGTTAATGAGGTACGCCTTTTTATAACTTTATAATTTTCTTATTAAATAATATTTTTTTATTAAAAAAATTTAAAAAATCCTCATAGAGACCCGATAAACCTCATGTATTTACTTTTAACTTTTGTAAGGCTTTTTCGAGTTTCAATTTTCAGCATAAGAAGGACCTGATTTATTAAAGCTTGTTTGGGTTATGTCGGAATACTACATTGAATAGTAGTGGCGATCGTCCACGCGCCTTTATCAACTACAGGATTATTTTGCCTAGACGGGATCTGAACGAGTGACCCTTACAGTATCCAATAAGACACTAATCCTGCAGGACCTCCTGGATATCCTGGTATTACCGGTCGGCATGTCCTGTTACTGATATATAGCGTGTAAGAGGTTCTACTTTAGTGTATTAGGATCTAAAGGGTTGATATAGGAGAAGATTATATAATTAATTGGTTATCAGGATTTATACTACATACAGGATTATCGAGATTGGTTTCTTGGAACGATTATTAGGGATAATGCACCGACAAATTAACAAAGTAAATGGTTGAAAATTTTCCATCTCGTCTGACGTTAAGTACTTATTTGAATTGTTTCGTGTTTGTGAGTAAATTTTTACACGTCATTTATGCATATTCCGATCGTGAATTTATGCAAAAGAAGAAGAAAGTCACTAACGCATCTACAGAAATCAGAGCGTCTTTGATGTCACCGCTTATTGCACTGTGGTTTATTTATGTACAACGTATCCAAACAATAAAAGAATAAATACATAATTGAAGTTCACTGAAATTCAAAGAAATGCAATATTCCGAGCACATGCTTAATTAAATCACATTTTAAGATGCCGATTTTTGATAAACAAAGTTTCACTTAATTTTTTTCATAATTATTATTTTACTTCCCCTCCCGACAAAACAAGAAGTAATTAAAGCGAAAATTGTATCGTAGCAATATTTATCAAAGTTCATCCCCAATTGTAGTTAATTTACGAGTTTTAGCTGACACTAACTATTTTATTTAGTCGATTTGGAAGTTCTAAATATCGGTAAGCACGAACATTCGACATGAAATCTTCGATATTTAACAAGAATTATTAAGAAATTAGATTAATTACGGTATACGCGGTGTGCAATTTTATGAAAAGCATCGACGGCAAGAAACGCTAACATTTTCTTCGTTTTTCTTTATTACTCACTGGGTCAGTGGAGACCTAGAACTGGGTCATACAGTCTCATAGGGGTGACTTATTCTCTCTCTCTCTCGCTCTTGGTGGCTTCTAATTTGCAGTGCGTTTTTTTAGAATTACACTATAAAATAAAATAATTCACTAATATCTTTGCAAGAAACATTCTACATGATTACTGAAACGATAATTTAAAAAATTTACCGCAAAAGCTTTTCCACTGAAAGTCTGGTGTAACTTTTACCTAATTGTTGCATGGAACTGTAAATTTGTATAATTAAATTTAATTTAATAAAATAACTCGATTTTTTCCAGTTTGCATTGCGATTATAAAACAGTAATACTATTTAAGTTTCGTAAATAATAAAAAAACAACAGTTAATTTAACTATAAAATTTACTGCACAGAAATTATTATTTTTAAATACAATTAAGATAATATCTAATTAAAACTTTCGCGTTGTTTACATAATAATTAATTTTTTAATAACATATCAGTAATATAAATCAAAAAATAAAATACATTTGCTGCAATTTACCAAAATCTCTAAAATATAATTATAGCATATTTATAGGTTAAATTAATGATTTTCTTAATTAGTATCGTGCGTGTTTGATAGTTAGGTTCACTTTAGTATATTTCTCCTTATTAATAACGGAAAATCGCTCCTAAAGGTTTTACTTTTTCCAAAGTCATGCAAGCTTCCAATTCGTCAAAGACTTCGTTTTGTGTTTGACAAGATATCAGACAGTTATCGGTAGAACTATCAGATTAGACGTCGACTAATACTAATAATACCTAACGATTTTCTTTAAACCAAAACAATTTATCCTATATTTACTTAAAAATTAATTTTTACAAGAAAATTCCATTCCAAACTCTTCATTATCATTATAAACGAAACTTAATATCGTTTGATCATAAATCATACCCTCAAATCGAATTCTTGTGTATTTCACCCACCATGGTTTGGAAAAATTAAATAAACCACCACAATTAAACACTACTTCATAGCAATATATATGAGAATTTTAATTTCATAACATTCTTATTACAATTTCATAAGTTCATTCCGGCCGAATTTACCATAAGATATTATCATAATTATATTATCGTAATAATTTTAAATAAATGTTACAAAATTAACCAGGAGACTAAAATGGGTTGCTAACCATTTTTTGTATTAACATTTTGCAGGGAGGAGGAAATCTCATACGAGACACCACCATCTAAGGTGGTAGTGTCAGACTTGCACTGAATAAATCCTTCCCCCTTCGCCCTTCCCTCCCTTGACCCCAAACATCCGTCTTTCGGCATTACTTTCAGAGCCAGGGAGAATTATAACCGCTGTGAAGGTTTGTAAGTGGTTCATCCGGATTACTTTCACTCTGCGATTTCTATTGACGTGCAGAAGCCTCTTGTTCTCTTTCTTCTGCTTCCTTTCCTCCTATGATGGTGTGAATTATTGTTTCCACACAATTTTAGTGTTTTGTCGTATCATCTTAATACCTTACCTGATCTGACCCAACCCCAACACCGACTTAATCGAAGCCGGTAGTGTCAGACTTTCCAATCCTATAGGGCCGAGAAACCGCCTCTCAGCATTACCTCCGGCTACCCATGGAGCAGTCTTTCATCTCGTTCAGTCGAGATGTTTATCTTCCCGCTCTTTTGGATTTTTTCTTCATCCTGGACCCTTGTTGCAATCAGGGATTCTTTTTGCATTTAAATCACCCGATGATCTCAAGATCTCAACTCTAAGCCTTGATTGATCAAGGAAGCTACGTAGGAGTTCCTCTTCGACCATAAGCGCATCGACGTCGACTGCTTTTAATTCCCTAGTTTTCCTTGGGCTCCGCGCAACCGTGTCTCCGTGGTTATTCCAGAGCGTTTGCAGTATTTTATTGCTTTCGCTCTCGGGTCACGAGTCTCAACGAAAACCTGAATGCTATTAAAGCATTCTTTCCGCCCGCCTCACTCCGTACTTGCAGTAATCTTTTCACCCATTCAGGTTCTTTCTCTTTTTGAGTGAAGACCTCTACCGCGGGTCAGTTTTGTTCTTCCGCCAACATGAAGTTCACCAAGTTGTCGGTGGTCAAGTTCACATTGGCTTTCTGAAGTTTTTGTAGTTTTTGACGCTGGACTCACCACTTTATATCAACCTCCCCGCAGTATGGGCAGCGGTTGTTATCTGCCCTCTTGAATCTGTGGAGGTAATCCTGGAAGCAATTACGTCCCGCTAACATCTGCATACAATTCGTATGTGAGTGTACCATGTGGTTGCACCACGTCTCTTCGCTTTGGATCAACCGGTGAGTTCACCTTCCTTTCCCGCTATTGTCCCACCTCTCTTGCCATCTGTCCTGTGAGCGTTTTTGCAGCTCACTGTACGGCATAAGTGGATTCTCGTACTTTGTTCTTCTCTCTTGTGCCAAGAGGTCGATTGGAACCATTGACGTCATGACGCGTAGGATGTCCGTCGATGTTGTTCTGTACGCCCTTGCCACCCTTAGTTCCATCCTTCTCTATACCTTGGAAAATTTCTCCACGAAGCTTGCGTACCTCTGCAAGCTGTCCACCCAGATTGGGGCCTGGTATAGCATAATGGAATGTGCCACTGAGGCCAGGACTCTTCGTTTCGGCTTTGTTGGGCCGCCGACGTTTGGAAGGAGTCTGGAGAAACTAAACCAAAGTAAACCTAACCTAACCCAAACATAAATCTAAGATTTATGATAGATAAGCTGTAAATCTAAGATTGCTGTGAATTCTTTATATTATTGTTTTTGTGCAAATATAATTTCACTTTAACATTTTTAACTTAGTTTAACCTTTAAACATTTTATAATAATATGGAAGAAGTATTATTGTTTACTTTCAGATTTGTTGTTGTTTGAGGTTTGTTTACCAAATAATTATCTCCAAAACCTGGTTACTTGGTCTAAGTTGAATAAGTCAATAAAAATGTATAAAACCCATTGCAAACAATGCATTTTTATTTTGAACATTTGGTATTTTATACCCCCCAAGCCTCCCAATTGGTTAAGGTTTAAGGAAATACCTGCTAGGAGTAATGGTTATTTTCATCTATAGAAATCAAGGTAAATCATGTAATTGGATTTGTATTATCGTCTTAGGTTAAATTGTAATGATTTAGGATAAAGTAAGACTGTAAGCGTTCCTTTATTTACAAACAAAGAACTTATCAAAGCGGGGAAAGAACTGTCTGCGGGCAAAGCACCTGGACCTTACCTGATACCATCAGAGATCATCAAGTTGGTCATCTCCGAGAGTCTCATACCCATACTCGAAGCATTAAATGAATGCTTAAGAAATGGCAACTTTCCAAAAAAATGAAAAAGATCCAGCTTGGTGTTGCTTCGGAAGGGGGACAAATCCATCGACAACCCAAGCTCTTATAGGCCTAACTGTCTTATAGATGGAATGGGCAAGTTATATAAAAAATTGATACTGGCCAGACTTCAAGACATCTCGGATAGGAAGGGAGGCTATCCCACAGGCAATATGGTTTCCGGAAGGGGAGGTCAACCATAGACGCCCTAAAAACCATACAAAACACAGTCATCCAGGCCAGGAGCGGAACACACCGAACTAAAAATACTGCGTGCTTATCACATTCGACATTAAGAATGCTTTCAACTCGGCGAAATGGTCACACATTGTCGACGAGCTCTCGAGAAGAAACACACTTTCGCATATTCTCAACGTGTTAAAAAGCTACTTCCATGACCGCTAGATCATCATAGAAGGGGTCGGTGCTGGGGCCACATCTGTGGAATCTTATGTACGATGGGGTTCTCCGACTGGACCTCCCCAATGGTACAGAGCTCTATGGGTCCGCCGATGACTTGTCGTTAGTGGTGGCATCAAGAAACGTCTGAGGGTCTATCACCGACTGCAAACGAAACCCTTGGAAGGATTGACGAGTGGATCGACAGCAGGAGCCTTACCCTGGTGCCCGAGAAAACTGAGGCGGTGTTGTTGATAGGGAAAAGAAAATGCAAAGGTCTCGGTATCTCGTTAGGGAACTGCCAGATTGTTCCGGGGAAAACTGCCAAGGTTCTGGAAGACATCTTGGATCGCCGGATGTGTTCTCCGAACATACCAAAGAGACGGCCAAAAAGGCTGCAAAACTGGATGCTGCACTTATCCGACTGATGCCAAACATGGACGGTACCGTCCTACACCAAAAGACGGATCCTAGCATCGGTAGCAAACTCGATCATGCTCTACGGAGCACCAGTCTGGGTCGAGGCAGATGTGCCTTAGAGTGGCGTGTGGATAATATATCTCATGATAAATCTCATTGCACAAGAAATATACCTTACACCGAAAAGGTTAGAATTCCAGGACAAAAACATGAAATAAGAACAAACAACCGTCGCCAAGTGGCAGGATTGGTGAACGAATGGAACAAAGAGAGGTCTGGACTCGAACAATAATACCAACCCTACTCCTGTGGATTGACAGGCCACACTGTGAGTTGAACCACGAGATGACCCAGGCACTGACGGGTTACGGATATTATACTGCGAGGCGGAGACGGACGATGTGCAACACACTATCTTCATGTGCCCGAGATGGAGCGAAATAAGAACCTCCAAAAACATGCAGGACCTCAACTCTGAAAATTTGGTCAGAGAAATATTGTTCAGTGAAGAGAAAAGACCTGAAAAGGCACCCAGCACGGGCTGGTGGTCTCTTAATTAAGATTTTTCCCCTTCCGATAAAGTATAAAGTATACCAAACAATAATTTGGAAAAAATATACCTTTTCCTAAATAATGTTTTCAACATTATCACTCCAAAGGAAGTTCACCTCATTTGTGTAATGCTCGTTTAGTTTTTCCTAGACGAAGGATTGTTGTACAAGTGCAAGGTTTCCAAGAAAATCTGCGAAAATTTAGATAAATTGAAAGAAAGCCTAAGAATGCCAAAAAACCTCTTATATGTAAATCCGGTGGTAAAAATTTATGTTACGGTTCTCTCCTCGTTCGAGGTAGTTCTGAGAAATTCGGGGTAGCCAAATAATTTAAGAAATCCAGGCTAGAAGGTCATGTTTTCAAATTTTCCACTTGAAATGCGCTCCAATAAGCTGTATTTATTTTTTTCTATTTATTAAATCTTATTTATTTATTATATTTTCTACCACATATTCTAATATTTCTCTCTTTACGTTTATCTTAATAACTTCTTCTATAATACTTCTTTATTCTCAACATTTGCATTTGTTATGACAACTTCAATTTAGTTTTTTATAAAATAATTCATTATTGTTTATAATTATCATCATGAAATATAAATAACATCATAAATATCTTTAAAAAGATTTGAACATTTGCATTTAGTTAAGTATGCAACACGTAAAACACGTGTGTCTTGGACATATTGTAAACAATGTTCTGCAACCAATTGCGTGCGTTTTAAATAAGCAAACAGAACACAGATTTATTATTGTTAGAATTATTGTTTACAATTCAAACATCCCATAAAAACAATCTTTTTCGGGGCCACCACTTATTATACAAGAAAACCGGATATTTAAATAGATGCTTTGACCAAAATTTAAAAATCTAATAGCTGGATTACTTTCTGACACCTTTACAGCCTGGCTCACATGCAACCAAGTGACTAAGCTCATCAAACTCATCAAATTCGAGTGCTACCGTATTTTCTTTGTACATTAAATTTATTGCCAATAATAATTACAGTTTTACATTTAATGTTTAACGCATTGGAAAATTATGAAATAAATCCTAAAAGCAAGATGAAAATAATTCCTGTTAAATCATAAATTAAATCTAATCAAAAATTTCAGTGGTAAAATTTTAATCGGATTAAAAATTTTAATATCAATTTCCATCGGATACTTTTCGATTAACCTAGAAGTAATAAGTGGGTATTTAATCGTTTTTAAACTTTTCTCTTAAAAAGAGGGTGCATTTTTATGTCCTATCGGGATTCGTGAATCCAAGTTACCGTGTAATTGGTATGCTATATCGTAATTTTTAAATAATGCCCATCTTAAAGAGACGTGTAAGAGTTTTTATGGATAAAATGAAATTTTTTTAAATTTCATGCACGTCCAATGCGAATTATGCGATGCAGTAACTCTTTCCCCAACTAAAAGTAATAAACATGTGGAAATTTTAATTTTCTATCAGAAAAATGGAAGTTTTTAATTTGCTGTCAAAACAAAAACCCTGCTAAAATAGTCTATAGAGCATAAGAGTGTGTTCAGATTTAATAACTTTTGAATATTCATCTGAGGATGTTCTAAATGAAAGGAGAAGGACGGAATTGTGTGTTTTCAATAAGAAAGATTGAGAGAGGCTATTGTAACTATGACAACCAGTAAATTAAGTCATCAATGAATCATTGCCAATGCGGAATATCGGTGGTGTAAGGAGGGTTAACTCTGAATAAATTAAAAATGTCTTTTGGTATGAGGATGCTTCGTTACTTGCAGTGTTTATGCTCGTGATTGATCAATAAGTTTGGCTAAAATTTATAATGTGTTTTACTATCGATACGAAGATAATTTTTGCGCTCTTTCTCTCTGCTATAATACATAAGTGGTACAGCTTGCATAAGGGATGTTTTTAAAATGTAACCGAAGTGAAGAAGGAAAGAGATTAACATCGATGCATCAATAATGCATAAGAAACAAAACAGCTAATATATATTAATAAAGTTACCCTTTCGTACCCCTATGAAAGTTTTCACCCCATCCTTTTACTGATCACCTACCTTACTCTAATTTATACTAATTGTTGTCTGTTTCCAAGGTGACGCTACTGTATAATCATCAATAGATTTGATTATTATTGATGAAGACACAACATGGCTTCGAGTTTCATCCTAGCACTGGTTTGGTCCTGAATTTTAATGAAGTTAAAATTTTGTTTTGCAGTACATCATTTTATTATTAATCGATATGAATTGATAATTAACAACGGTTTAACTCAAATAGGGAACTAGAAGCGGGAAATTCATTTTTAGGCAAGCTTAACTATTATAAAACGTGTTCTTGGAGTGCTTGTTACACGTTATCCAAATCTTTTATGAAAATATAGAACACGCACTTCACTTAAAACTTCAACGCCAGGATATTTTACAAAATAGTTTTAGTTTTACGTGCTGCGATTGTTCGCAATGGTGTGGCTATCAAAATTAGGGCGGGTATATGATTGGTCACTTATTTAATTACTTTTAATCTATCATTTTCTGTCTACAGTCTTTGACTTTGATCGATTAGGTCATGCGTTACTCACGAATGTGTCAAAAATCTAAAATACAAGTCCTAATAATTGTTTTCAGTTTGTATGATCACATCATTTATTTTTGAATTTCACTCATATGAGTGGGTTCCCGCTTCATACTACTTAAGGTTGTGATTTTATTAGTAGGAGACATAAGCTCCTCCCCTTTTATTTACTAACCGATAGTTGCGTTTTAAAAATTGAACGTGAATCCCAACAACCTTTTTGCAGGTCTCTTGATTTGTTTTCAAGAAAAAAATTGTTCGTCTTTGCTAAACAATAATAATAATTGTAAATTGTAACATTTTTATTAGCCTAATTATACAAAAATATTATTGCTTAGTTATTTATAATAAAAAATCTTGGAGATTAATTATTTCTTATACAATATTCATTATACAAAAGTCATTTAAAAATACAGCGCTCTCTGCTTTTCTAAAGCTCCACTAAAATTTTCGCAATCTGTAAATTTTAATCAAATTTGCGCAAATAAAAATATTGAAATAAATCAGAAAATTATTTGACGAAACGTCGAAGGTTGCTTCGAAAATAAACCGAATTTTTTAAATGTTTTAGTTTTAATCGAAGGATAATATATTTGCGGTTGTTCTAAAGGAATTTTTAAGACGATCTGATTTAAAACGACTTTAAAAATAAATAAAATCTGTGTAAAATTGTATCAACTATTTTTCGGCTATTTTGAAACTATCGTATTTTTGAAAGTAATTAACCGATCGACTAGAAATTTTCTTTAGAACAGTTGTTGAAGTTTTAAGAATCTAAACATTGAAAAACAATCAAGAAATTATGTTTCGATTTGCAAATTCTTACGACGTTATGTTGATTTTTGTTTCCTATGCGCTCCCATGCGTACGAGCGAAAGAGTACTATGCATTTTCTGTCTCACTTATCCCAGCCTTAAAAGAAACTTCAACGAGAAATTTCTAGAAAATTAGACTAACATTTTTATTAAAACCTTCGGTAATGGGTATTGCCGTTCTATTTTTATTTTATTTTAAATTCAACTTTAATTTTTAAATTGGCATTTCATTTATTTGTTACGATTTGTTTTTAATTTTGAAATGATGAAAATTACTCAATTACTTGTCGAATAATTGCGATTGGTTTGCATTAAATCAGTTAACACTTTAGTTTCATTCGCAAACCATCATTTCCAGAGTTTAAGAATAGACCAAACCATCTCGTTGCAAACAAATAAAATATTGGTTGCACTATCATTTTCAAAAGTTTTAAACGAAATTTAATAACTATTGTGTCTGAAAATACATATATGACAATATTATATTCAGGAGGTGGACGGTCAGTAAGAAATTAAATTAAAAAATGACAATAATTTATTGTTAAATAATTATTGTAGAATAAATACGAAAAAATTAATGCAAATCAATATTATTTTCTAACGAATTTATTAAATTAGTCAAACTAATTTAACAATTTAAAAACTTCAATACTGTCGTATTTCGAAAAACTCGTCCCTTTGGAGAAAAAGTAATGAAAATTTGTATATAAGACAATTTAAACTTTTATTTCTTGTTGCTACTTTCTGATAGGGGTAAAAATTAAACTTTTTTATTCTCTATGGATTTCTTAAGAGACGAATTGAGCGAAGCCTATTTCACATAGCTTTAATTTTAGTTCAAACACCAAATCTAATTTTCTAAGTTGGAGATCAATTTATAAAAATTTAACAATTTTTATTTAGTATTCTTGTCGTTCGGTGTGAACGGGTTAAATAATGTAATTGTTTTATTAATCGCAATAGAGAAAAGAGTCGACTTTTTAGTTGTGAGTCACAGGCTTGAGAGAAAACTTGGAACTGATAAGAGGAAATTGGTATTTGTCGCTGCGTAAAGAAACGCAATGCTTCGATTCTCTGGGGAAAAAATTATTCGACTTCAATTCTTGAAGAGTGTTTAGCCTTTAGGCACATGTATAAGATTAGTTGATCCTCTATCGGTTTATACTCAAATTGGATTTGATCGTATCGCTTTTATTTGGTTTGTTATTGCTCACTTTTTACTAACGGGACGCATAGTAAATCCACATACACAAAATTTATGTGTTGCAATTTAGATTCAACATTTAAATAGAAAAATTGATTTTTTACGTAGAGCAAAATTTGAACACTAGAAAAACCGATGCAATTTGCATTTTCATAAATTCGCATTTAAATGTAGAAGCCAGAAGAAATTAATAATGAATTATTTTGACGGGCGGAATATAAAAATTATTTAATTTTTCGCGTTTTTGTTACATAGATACATTGTTTAAATTTAAATTGCTAGATGCAACTAGAAATTTTAATTGTAATTTAGTTAATTCAACTCGGGAGAAAACGTAATATTGCATTTTTGCAATTTTACATAACATAGGAATACCAACTAATTGAATACGAGAGATGCAATACGTGAAATTTTTTTTGAAAGTTTATGTAATAAGCACTCTTTGATAAATTATTATGTATGTATTTCATACAAATTTTTATTTAAAATTTTCCAGTCGACTTTATTAAATTTGAGAAATTAAACAATATTGCTTCTCCTATTTCAGAAAAGCACAAAAATAATTTTCAATAAGGTAAGTTTTCAATAAGTTGATATTAAAAATTTGAATTGATTTTATTTTTTCCTTGTTAAATTTTATTACTTACTGTTTTCTGTATTAATCAATTCGTTTGGTTGCTTGAGGATGTAGAAAGCTTTATCTAGGTAAAACAAACACTTTACAAACATAAACAGACCAAAACAATCAGCTTTACAGATATGTCCTTCCTTTTTTGTTGCAGGCTAGCTTGATTTACAGTGAAAATACGTAATGCCGCTTTGCGAAACAAGAAATACTTAAGTGATATACAGGATTGAATTCCAAAATCTGTAGCTCTGACACAATTTAATTTAATTTTTTTAAACAGTAATTAAGCATTCCTTGATATTACTCACTAGGAAGTATTTCATATCCCGAAACCCCTCCAGATTTCAGAACTAGTAAATGTGCGTGAATGTTATATAATTGATTAATTTAACATAAAAATGTTTCAAGTTCAGAACTTAAAATCTCATCTTCAAGTTAACAACTCTAAGATCAGAAATAGTTACTTTGAAGTTCAGAACTCCAAGTTATTGATTTAAATCTAAATTTGAAGTTATAAGAACTCTAAGAACAGAAAGAGTTACTTGCAAGTTCAGAACTTCAAGTTATTAAATGAAATCTAATTTTTAAGTTAACAACTTTAAGATCAGAGATATTTACTTTGAGGTTCAGAAATCCAAAGTTATTAATTAAATCTTAATTAGAAGTTAAGAACTCTAAAAATAGAAAGAGTTACTTGCAAGTTCAAAACTTCAAGTTATTAAATGAAATCTCATTTTTAAGTTAACAACTTTAAGATCAGAAATAGTTACTTTGAAGTTTAGTATTCCTAGTTATTAATTTAAATCTTAATTAGAAGTTAAGAACTATAAAAACAGAAAGAGTTACTTGCAAGTTCGGAACATCAAGTTATTAAATCAAATCTCATTTTTAAGTTAACAGCTTTAAGATCAGAAATAGTTACTCTGAAGTTCAGAATTCCTAGTTATTAAATGAAATATCCTTTTTAAGTTAACAACTCTAAGATCAGAAATAGTTACTTTGAAGTTCAAAACTCCAAATTATCTTAATTTGAAGGTAAAAACCCTGAAACAGAAATACATAGTTACTTGCAAGTTCAGAACTGCAAGTTATTAAATGAAATTTAATTTTTAATGTAACAAATCTAAGATCAGAAATAGTTTCCTTGAAGTTCAGAACTCCACGTTATTTCATTAAATTTAAATTTGAGTTTAAGAACTCTAAAAACAGATAGAGTTACTTGCAAGTTCAGAACTTGCAGTTATTAAATAAAATCTCATTTTTAAGTTAACAACTCTAAGATCAGAAAGAGTTACTTTGAAATTCAGAACTTCAAGTTTTTAATTTAAATCTTAACTTGAAGTTAAGAACTCTAAAAACAGAAAGAGTTACATGCAAATTCAGCACTTCAAGTTATTAAATGAAATCTCATTTTTAAGTTAACAGCTCTAAGATCAGAAATAGTTACTTTGAAGTGCAGAACTCCAGGTTATTAATTTAAATCTTAATTTGAAGTTAACAACTCTAAAAACAGAAAAAGTTACTTTCAAGTTCAGAACTTCAAGTAAATAATTGAAATCTCAATTTTATGTTAACAACTTTAAGATCAGAAATAGTTACTTTGAAGTTGAAAACTACAAATTATTAATTTAAATCTTAATAAAAGGTAAAAACTGTAAACGCATCAGAAAGAGTTTCTTGCAAGTTCAGAACTTCAAGTTATTAAATGAAATTTCATTTTTAAGTTAACAAATTTAAGATCAGAAATAGTTACTTTGATGCTTAAAACTCCAAATTATTAATTTAAATCTTAATTTGTAGTTAGCAGCTTTAAGAACAGTAAATTCAATTCATGAACAATATTCCTTCCGGTATGTAGCCACATTGTTGAATGTTTGTCGAATGGATTTTCTAAGGAGTGAGATGGAAGGGTGCAAATGTTCAACATTCCTTGTTTTCTTCTTTTCATTTTTGTAGTTTATTTACCTGTAATAAGAATATTTTGTGTCAATTGCCTTTAGTTAATGAAAATATGATGGTTATTCTTTCAAAACTGAACAGTTATTTCGAATTTCCTGCTGACAAATTGTCAAATCACTGAATCATATTGTGATAAAGATAGTTTTTTGACTTTTTAACTATAACCTGATGTCACTGCTCATTGAGTCGCAGAGCAAATGTGGGATTTCACGCTTACGTATATATCCACCGGACTACTTGTCTTGAAACGCTAACTTTTGTGTAATTTGATCTTTCAAAATTTGAAATAGCTGTTCTTCTCGATCAATATTTAAAAAATTGCACGTGATTGTCCTGAATTTTTTTTTAATGATATCAGAAAATACTTCCTAATGTTACAATCTAATGGTAAAGTAAAAGTACTCTATTTAAGCATGTTAATACAAATTACTATTTTCGATTAACAAAAAATTAATTGTTAAATAATATTTTGAACATTATCTGCTGCGTACATGTGGAAATTGCCTTCAGGTTTGTAATTTTTCCTTCATGGGCTATCAACAATAATATACATCGTTTGGAAGTTATTTCACCAAAAATACAAAAAATGTATATACGAAACAGTTAAAATCTACAGTACATTGAAGCTTATGTAGTTTCGGCAGAAAACAAAATAAATAGTACCTATATATCAATTAACAAATTATCATTTAATTTATGTAACAAAACTAATTATTTGCATTTTTGTAAGTATGAATAATCTTTCAGGTATTCAGGTAAGCTAAATAAGTAAAATTTTGAAGAATATACCAAATTAATTTTTGATTAATGCAAAATCGTGACTCTTCGGTGTTATAATATTTTGAAAAAACTGCTAACACCAAACTACCCAACTACTAATCGATAGGTGTTAGAACACTTCTGAGACAATTGGATGTTTTTGTATTTTGAATAAGGACGTTCTTCAGTAACTCCTATGGTTTTGTTACTAATTTTTTTTGGATAATACCATTTCCTTGGATTTTTACATTGGTAAATGCTTTAAGTTGATTGATACATTGTAGGGAAATGTATATTTTTCATGAGCGTGGGAGTCATCAGCAAAGTATCCTTTTACCAGTGCAAAATTGCAGAATTCAAGAGTAACATGAGCTTGAGAGAAACAACCTGAAAACGATTTTAGTAATTTCCACGAGCAATAATACCAACGCGATAAAGGTGATAAAAAATCTTGATATTTGCAGTTTCGTAATAGCGAAGATATGGTAATTACCGAGTTGCAGAATTGTATGCTACAATGAAGAGCAAATGTCTAATTTTTATCGTGTGATGCATGTGTGGGTCTATCAGCACATATTGTGCTCCAGCATTTTGTAACCAGGTATCAAATTATGTTTATCACAATCTTGAGACTCCGTGTTTTTAATATGTGATAATAGAAAATCGCACTTGCTACTTTGTTATAGTCGTAATACATGTTGTCCACGTGAAATTAAAAAATTCCCATCAACTTCATTTTCTTATCGTGAAAATAACACCATCGCACTAGGTATAAAATAATATCCCGGGTTTATCAATCCTTCCCGTTCTATGAATATTAATTTGTATTTACTGCAAAATCCAGAACCAAATGCGAGTGCAGCAAATTCATAGGATTTTCTGAACGAGCAAGGTGACCTAAGATTCGTGTCCATAAAATTAATTTATAAATGCAATTGAGATTATTTCGTGCTAGTTTTATCGAGTATGGAAATTTCTTTTAATTTTCCAAATTAATCGGTATAGTTGAGTATGCCGAAATGAACTGCGAGTGGGCCTAAATAACGAAACATACACTACGTATTTGAAATATAATGGTTAAACTACACGTATAATATGTAGATACAAAAAGTAATTAAAAGAATTTAATGTTCCAAATATAAAATTCACCCCTGTTCATACAAGTACCCCCTACTGTGTAATCCATCCTTTTTTTATTTTCGTAGCACGTTTTTATTTTGGTTATGTTAAATGGTTTCCTGAATGCTTTCTACAGAAATAATTTTACAAGCAAACTTTTGGTAATAAACTTGGTAATATAAAATGTAGCACATTCTTTACACTACCTAAATTAATTAAATTTATTAACAATGGTGTTTTTAAAACTAAATTTTAATATAATAGTCAAGAATGTCGACTAACAATTTGAATACTAAAAGTGTAACAAAGTGTATTATTAATGGACACCTAAACAAATACCTACCTTTTCACGAAAATTTACATATAAGGATGTATTGTAGGTACGTAGAGGTGAAATTTAGTAATAACACAAACGATAATTTTATTACACAACCGCGAAGTAAAAAGGAATATTCGTTATCGTATGCAGAAGCAGAAATAAAACAAATATACGCCGCTCAACCCTTTTCTTTGTAATTGTGGATACATGGTTTGGGGTTTATTCGGTTAGCGGCCGCGTCGTTCGCTGTTATTACATTAAAATGTGGCCATCTTTGCGAAACGGATTTAAAATTCTACTCATGGAGATGTGTTTTGAATATTGTAACCGAGTGTGACTTTACATACACTTATTTGATTTATTAAAACGAGAGAATGCCACCGTTAATATTAATGCACCGAATTTGGTTTTTGCAATTTTTAAAAATATTAATTAACAACATTTTTTAGCCAAAAACACCTAATTTTAAAGTACGAACCAACATTATCCTGAAATTGATCACACATTCAACGCACCCCTGACCTAGATAACTTGCCCTCGCTTCTAATGTGTGTCAAATCCCCAACAAATTTTAAAAGCATTTTTTTTTAAATAATAAAATAGAGGGAAACTACATCGAGATTTTTCTATACTCACTTACATTGTTTCTGAATATAAAATTTTAGAATTGCAGTATAATGGAGACATCAATAAGATATCCTTATAGTGCATTTTCATATTATTTTTACGACATTATTGTTTCTATGGCCTCTTAACTTTATCGTAAACTGTTTTATGCGCCAAAACAAATTACAGCTTACTCCTAAGCAGACGCTTTTATACAACACGCGAAAGCACATCAACTGATAATAAATAATCAATTTTCCTATAGATTTTGGGGGTACGTTAACCAGCCATGCACAGACAACCCACTGATGCGAAATTCCTTGTGTGTACAAGCAGTAACCATTGACTTACATAAAATGCAGATCGAATCCTCGATTTTGCACAAATTCAAAATGTTTTCGTATTTCCACGAGAGTAGCTAAAATAAAAGAGGAAAAATACAATGCTGGGAGTTATTGCAAATAAACGCAAAATGCACTACATCGTAAAATCTACCATCTACAATTTGTACGGTTTATGATACTCGAAGCCACTCATCCTTTAACCAAACATCTCAATATTTTCCAATGTGAACATCTTAATCCCGATACCCTCTTATCCACTAACAAGGTTCTCATCAATCGTTTTCAGTCGATAAACCCTTTATGTAATTGTACTTATAAATCGGACTATTGCTGGACTATTGAAGCATCGAAAGCATTGATGCGTTATCCTTTTAACAAGCACGTCAATTTTATCGTCAATTTTTCTTTTTATTACATCAAGGCTCGTGACGAACCGAATTTTTAAAGAGCGAAATAAAAAAAAATTGATGGTTTGCAATTGCAAATTTGTCACAAATTAGACCCTAATTGTTAGCTCTAAGGCTGTCCTAAAGGAAGGGATCCTCTGGCGAAATTATTTCGTGATTATTACTTAATATAAATTGTAGTGACATTTTTATATACTACCTCCAAAGCAAATAAATGTCATATTTGTTGATAAAAAAATTTGTTCCTTAAGAATTTTTGCGATTCGAAATTTATTTTCAGCAAAACAATATTTTAGTCAACATGTAAACAAATATTTGTTAGCAATCCTTTCAAGTTCCAGATATATATAATTTCATAAAATACACAACAGTAATACGTAGGTAGTATAAATTTTAAAAAATTTAATTAATTTAAAAATAACGAATTTGTTAAAGAATATTAATCTATAAGAATATCTTTTCGTCATAACTTGTTCAGTGTCCATGAGAGGGATTGAATTATTCAAGAAGTCTGTCTAATTATAAATTTATGCGCTATGCTTGGGACTTTTTTGATTAGATTGGGACCAATTTTTCTTTCAAATTAAAAAAAGAACTGTATATTTGATGAGAGTCGTTCAATTAGCATGGCTAATTAGTTTTTTACGCTGTTAAAGAATTTTTGCAATATTTTTAAATTATAATTTTTTTAATATTCACTTTAAGAAGTTAAAAACAAATTTGTACTTTGATTAACGCGCTTATAAATTGATCGGTCGATTTTGGAGTTCTTGTAAAATTTTCAATCTTCAATTAATATTTAATCGTTCCAATTCAAACTAAGGTAACAAACGTAGCGATTTTCTGCCAGTTTTTTATTTCGCTTATGATAGTATCAAGCGAACCGCTTTTTAATATGTTTTGAAGTTTCAATTAAACCCAGTCCCCTTTGACATCGGCTTACGCCGCCAATACGATCCGCGGCGGCTACGAAATTTCTTTTTCCAATTTAATAAAGCTGCGTAGCAATGTTGGCAAATAATTAATATCTATACGCGGTTTTTAGAATTTGATTGGGTTCTGATGCTATCGCAGAAACTTAGCAGATACTTTTGTATCTGAAATTTTGCTTAAAAATTATTTCAGCCCCCGCCGCCATGAGTTGCAATAATAAGGTGATGCGAGCACTATACCGAACTGTAACTTATAATTTGGTCAATGCTATAACCACCCCAATAATGGTGAAGCCCTCTTAGATGTTCCCTAATGGTGTTCACCGATAACGGCCTCGTTTGGACATTAACAATCGCACTCTCCACACATTACGTTATTCACTAAAATCCTTCGGTTGACACTTTGATGAAAATTGACTCGTAATTTGCAGGACGAAATCATTAATTTAAAATTTCTGAAAATGCTTTTACAAGCTTCATGGTTAATCTCCACTTGCAATATTATCATAAAAGGAAAACAACGATTTTAAAAAATCAAAGTGACAATCTCTTTTTATGTGTATATTGCCCGAAGACTTCAAGTTTTATACATATAGACACATTTGAATGCCCATTCCGATGAAAACAAATACAGAAATAAACTTATTATCGGGATGCAGAATCTGAATGGGAACGAATTCTCATAGCGATAAGAACGTTCCGAACAGGAAATGGCACGGGTAGTTCCGGTTGTCGCCTGTGGACTAGTATTATGGATTATATCTGATTTTGTAAACTACGAATTGACATCGACGCTTTACTATAAACTTACGAAAGTTTTGCTGAAACTATTAAACGTCGATGTCGAATGCAAACAAACAGCTTCTTGTCGGAAGGTATTGATTTTTAATTATTTCGTGTCGAGGTCCACCTCGATATTAGCAATAAAAGTCTTTGGGAAGGAAAATGTGGCAATATTTGAAAAGCTTCCCCCTAGGTTAAAATCAAATAACTGGACACAAGATCAGGAAGGAATCATAACTTCCAATAACCGATGACAACTAATAGTTTGGTGGGTTCGTATTGAGCAGAAGATATTGGGTTCTGAAAGCCGCTGTCTCGTAAACCTAACGTTTTATTACTCTGTCTTCAGACCGTCAAGTCGCGGTTAACCGCACTATGCAATCTTGATAAATTAGCGATACATTTTATTGCTTGCCAATTATTCCCAATTATGAGTTTTAAATTTTTGTAGATGCTCAAGTTTAATTTAAATTTTTACGGCCGCCCTTTATGAACTTTGTGGTTTTAAAAATATCACTTTCATTTTCTGCGAACTAACTTTGTAACGAGCAAACAAACGCTTCCTTATTTTTTCAGAAGTGAAGCTTCGGGATCAATACTCGCCTTCGTCTTTGATGACACCAGGAGACGTGTAAGTTGTAGTACAAACATCATTTTCTCGATATCAATAAAAATAAAAGGGAGTGTGGCTTTGTTGATGTGCAGCAATGTTATGTCGGAAGCCCTTTTTCAATACTCTGACCTATAAAAGTCGAAGCCATTACATGTCTATAGGCTATGTTGCGTTTACGCCTATCCGTCTCTCTAATTATCTCCAATTCGATTAACAAAAAAACTACACCATAAAAGTTGTCAACTTACATAATAGCTTAGGAAATAATAAACGTTTCCCCAAGCAGTTATCGATTAAAGGAAAATTTTATTAAAAATTGCGAAGCGTCGTCATTTGATATTGCATTACACATAATATTTGTCAATAAGCCACCAATACACGGATTACGGTCTTCTTGAGCTACTTTGTGACTTAAACTGCCTGGAACAATATCATCCTTACGTCAACGTCCACAAGGACTTATAAAATATCTCTGACCGCTAACAGAACCGCTATAAAAGATTTTATGAGCCCGTATTGGTTATCTGTGAGCGCTGGACGCCTGCATTTGATGAGAAAACCGCACATATGAAACATTTACCACCCTAATTTGATTTCTTGATAAAAGAATTAATTTCCCAATTACTCACGTCACTCTTTATTATTGTTATTCAACTTTTGTTATATCTTTCCAATATTATTACTCCTAAATTGTTTTGTAAGGTTTTTTTTTGTGAAAACAGCGTTCGCGCAAATTATTACAAATTCCAACCCTTAACCACGTACATCAAACATCGATACAATAAAGCACAAACAATAACAATATTCAGTAGAAATTAATCGCTGAATTGAACAAAATTAAATCACACGTTCCAATAATTGTTTTATTAATAATGTAGTGGCTACGCTTCAACACGCATAATGCGTTATTAGTTTCAGCTGTCGCCTCCTGGTTCGCCTTGTCGCCTCGATATTACCAATAATGGACGTCACATGCCGATACAATGCTGATTTCACGTCCTCTTCAGTTTTCAGTTTCGCATTAACACAAAACCTAATTTGATTTTTTCCTCTGTAAACACAAAACGTTTACGTTTTCATGTTACAATTTTATTTGATTTTGAAATTTATGATAAGTCATTAAAATACAATCAAAATTTGCATTATTAAATGGAGGTAACTGTTTGAGGGTTTTTCATCATCATATCATATCGGTTCGTTCAATTTAAATTGATACTTCACTAGGTAGTACTATTATTACATTTTGTATCGTGTTCGGTCTTAAATAGAATTTCACAATTGAAGTGATAGTAAATTTCGGATGGTTAATTTCCAATTATTGAATTTATAGTGTATTTCGTATAAGCTTATTGTTAAAATTTAGGTTCATATTCAATAATTTACAAAATTATCGTTTCGCTTATAATGTGAAGTTTTGATTATTGTGTTCCTGATACATTTATCAATGTCGATTAATCATAAACTTCTAATATAATTATAATTTACATATATCTATATAATATTAGTAGATTGGATGGCAGTTTTTTAACGTGGTATCATGTAGAGAAAAATGTATATGCCAATTATTGGCATACATATTGTATACCTAAAAATTATATTGTTATATTTATATAATTATTATTATTACAACTTTGTATATTATTAAATATTAGTTAATTTGCACAATCAAATTTAATTCACTTCTGCCATACCAAACATACTAATTTTGGGATTTTGTTCAATATTAAATTTTTTTTAATCATTTTTGCTTTAAAACAATATATTTTCAATTAGTATCTGTGAAGCACATTAAAAATAAAATATTTAGTGAAACTAAATATGTACATATATTTTCAAATCGAGAACATTATATTATTCAGTTCTTGACCTACCTGACGATGTTCATTAAGGTGAAACACATATACATTTAAACCATATTATGTTATGTTTATTTAAATAATTTTAATTGTTAATTTTTGGATTAAAGTTAAAAATAACTGCGAATTTATTGTATAATTGCCAATTTAAAATTTATACTGTATACTCGAAGATTTTAGTTCAAAAACATACATTTCATTGATTTTTGAAAAATTGTATCACGATTTTTAATTATATTTGCAAGTTAATGTAACCGGCAAAAGTGTAACAAATTTAAAACATTTTTAATTAAAGATTATTTTCAAATCGAGTACATTTAATTATGGCTTCTGTTCTTGACCTACCTGATGATCTTCACTAAAGTGAAACATATAATTAAAGCAAATGTTATGCTGATTTAAATAATTTTATTTACTAAATTTTGGATTATGCGTAACTTCAAATTAATTTTCATGCTAATTGAACTTGTTAAGTATACTAAAAAAATCGTGTATTAAAGAATCTCATTAAAATATTACTTAAACGCATTCGTCATAATATAATGGCAGACGTTGTCCTGCCTAAATTTGAATAAATTTGTTTGTTCGGTTAGTTAATCCAAAAAATAGATAATGCAATCTACATAATATATCTAATCTATGGTGCAACTATGGCTTCGATACCTGTTGCGGTTTGCGAGTCTACCTTAGGCCTAACAAACGTACAAACGATTTTTATATATATAGATTGGTTTAAAATCTTTTTTTGAATTGGAGAAACAAAAATGGTAGGGGAGTGTCGGGTGGTTTGAGCCATGTTTTGTTATTTAACTATAAAATCTCACTGGATGAAGATGTCATGAAGCGGATGTACTGTTAGAAAGCTTACCTTACTATCTACCCTATCTCATCATTGATTTTTCGAATTTAGAAAAAAATGATAATTTTTTTTCCAATATACAAATGGGTAAAACTTGCAGAAATGAAATAAAAACGCACTATATCAATGAAAATGAATTTTTTATTGTTTAAGTGGCTCCAAAAAGGCAAAAAAAAATACTCGATTTGATATCCTATTCTGGAAAATCACAAATTTTTCTAATAAAAATACTAAAATTCACGTAATTTTCTATCATTTCGAATGGATACATATTTATCCCAATACAAAACACGAAAATAAATGAGTGGCTAAAACCACCCGAATGACTTTACTTTTTTAAAATATTGAAAAAAAAATTGGTACGATGCAATACTACGAAAACTTTATACACGTGAAAATTCATGGAATTTACATTAACGATAGTTACATTAAAAATCGTTGGAGAATGTTCACTGAACGATTTTTTTTTTAATCAAGCAAAAGCTTTTTTATTAATTTTTGGAAATATATCGAGTGCGTTTTTTCTTTACGAAACCTTATGTAAAGTGAGGTATTGGTCTAAAACAATTTAACACTATTCACCAAAAGATCTCACTGTCAACAGACCAAAAAATTACGGTGGCTCAAACCACCCGACATTCCCCTACAATTAATGAAATATATAAATGATAATATAGTCAAATATTTATCATTATCTATATAGTAAATATTTTAAACTTTAATATTAGGTATATTATACTTTGCTACTAACTTTTTACAGTTCAATAAAATATTTGATTTGTTTACTTATGTTTACTTGTTATAATGTTAAATTTTAAAGCCGATTTAGTAGATTGAAAATAAATTAAAATAAAATACTATATTCTTTCCATGGTTTTATTTTGAAAGAATGAAATAAACTCGAATTTTTACATTTTTACTGATCGTCTTAATTTATAATTTAAATATAAATTGTGTAAAGAAAATCATATATTAATTACAATGACCAAATCCGTAATAAGATAATAACTATTAAATTAATAATATAATAATAAAATATTAATTTTTTGTTGTTTTTTTGGATTGTTTTCCACTTGTTTTCAATTGTTTTGCTATTTTTTTTTAAATTTTAATTTTATTTCGAGATTTTCACGGTTATCATTTGATTTAAAAATATTATTTTTACAAAACAATTGACAACAAATCGAAAACAATCGAAGATAACAAAAAATTTCGAAAAAATTGGAGTTGACAGAAAAAAGAGTTTTTTGAGATTTTCTTCATTATTTTTTGAGAATGAATCAAACCAATCGAAAACAAATGGAAAAAAAAAAAATTAATACTTTAAAATAAGAGGAACCAAGTTCACGCACGTAATAAACCTGGTGAGTGTAAACCTGGTGAGTGTAAACCTGGTGAGTGTAAACCAAGGAAAAAATTTTCATCAGTAGATTACTATTGAAATTACGAACTAAGGATGAAAAGATGCGGATTTTTTTCAAGTTAAATTTAGCTATAATATGCGAAATCCCATTTTGTCAACCACGATTTGCTGCACCAACTAACCTATACTATTGCACCTATTTACGTCGAGCACACGTACCATCAACAGAATGAGCAACTCACCGATTTTTATGCAAAAAAGTTGAAACTTTTAAATTGATTATATTTTCTAAATTGAAATTCGCCTATAGTTTACTCAATTTATTTTAGTGTTCATAATACCAGGTATGGTATTCGTATTCTCACCATATACCTGTAATAGCCGTCTACTTGTCGATTATTGTAATTTGAAACTTGTAGATAGTCGATAGGTATATTAAATTATTATTTAGTAATACGTGAAACACACATTTCATAGTTCAAAAATATTTTAAGTTTTTCTCTAATCTAAATTGAGTATATTCAAATCTGGGATTTAAATTTTTTGTAGTAGCACATAAATAAGCGGGTAAGTTAATAAAATAGCTTGAGTGTAATGTTGAGCTGCACTTTTTTCGAGTATATAAATACTACATTATTTACCGATGTGCAGGTACTACCTCTTAAACCGTAATTTGTAGGTACATAGGAAAATATTATGAACAAAGGCTGTTAAGAAGTAATAAGTTTAGATTAATTATGTAATAATGAGTATTCAACATTTTAAAATGTTTGTTACTCTTATTTTTTTGTTATGCGAAAAGAAAGTGCTTTTAATTTTGTAATTGTATCTCTAAAAAAGTTAATGTAAAAATATAATAACCTAAGCTATTTATAAGGGTTACAAAAGGGATGATTGCAAAGAAAGCAAAATGAAAGGGGAAACGCAAATATGTGGGTAGAAAATCGGTATAAAACAAACATGTATCTGAAAAATTAGTATACCCTTAATTCGTACATTAGATTACCTTAAAAATTCGTTATTTATTACTGCAAGCTTAACAAGTTAATGGAGAAAAAGGTAAGCGCTCGAGTGTCTGACAACTTTAAGGGTTGGTTGCATAAAGCTCAAATTAGCTGAAATCCTTTTAAATGTTTTAATCTCATATGGAGATAGATACATTAGAGACTGGGGCACACATTAGCAAGTAAAAAGATTATAAGGATTCGAAAAAAATATTTATGTACCTACAAGTAATATTGTTAATTTTTGCTTATTCGATATTCGTTTTACTGTATCTGCTATGTATTTAAAAGAATTTTGTTTCATCAGTTAAAATTAACTTAGTTCAAAATGTTTCAGTTTGTGCACATAAATGTTAAACCAACGTTTCTCATTTCACCGACATACTCTCAATAAATCAGGGATAAATATCTGTTTCTGATCGGCATTTGTTGGGACAAACAATAAATATCGCTCAATTCGTTCGGAAATAAATATTGATATCGGTAAAGCATTTTCCACGATACGGCCCGTGTGACACCCTGTCATATTTACTTCCTATCAATGTTTCAATTTTCAAGTGCACCGTTATCCAATTCATAAACAGCATTTTAACAAGTCAATAGGTTCACATTTCGACGATGTAACTCTTATCGGATTCCAAAGTGCCAAATTTGATGCTACAACAAACCTGCATAAGGGCGGTTTTTGTCCAAACGAATCGTCATATAAATTGAACGAATTTGTCAATTGCACTCTCACGCCTTGTGTGCGGTATAGGTAATTAAGCATTTCTTTAGCAAGGTTTATTGAATCGCAGAATTAAAATCATAAAAGTTGATACATTTTGTAATTAAATTAAACTGTCACGTACAGTTATAAATTTTAAAAGAACGTTCAAAACATTACAGGGTTAAAATACTAAAAATCACTTTTCATAAAAATTTTAAAATATATTTAGCTACTTATGACACCGTATCACGAAAACTTAAAAATTAACCAACCAGCGACGAGCAGCTACCAGCTTTTTAAAAAATCACCTTGGATTAAATTATTATTAGTACATTTACTTAATTTGTACGTACATGTGTCCGCACTTCCACTTAAATCTTTTACTGTTTATTACTTCCTCGATGGTTTATATTGAGAAAATTGAAAAGTCCACCTGCAGCTTGCAATGAGTGGGATCTAAATCACAAGATTTATGTGTCACAGTGATATATACTTTAGAAAGTATATAAAATATAGTGTTAAATGTTGATGATTTATGGTTTATTCGAAAATATGCGAGGAAAGATAAATTTAAAATTTCTCAATAAAATCTATTTATTTACTTAAGTATATAGAACGTTCACAAAGAAAAAACTAATGATTATTCCTCTCCTGATTACAGCTATGCAGCTAGTACTTTTTTGGAAATTTTACTTTCGTATTTTACTTTTTGTCTTTTTTCTATTCGTCAAGTGATTGATTGCAATCCTTCTACAATTAATATTGTTTATAGTACAGGACGAGTCATTCACTAGTTACTCAAAAGAATTTCAAATTTTCAAACAAAATATTGCTTCAATTTCAACTAAATTAACCGTAAATCTTTTTACAATCAAAATTGCACACCTGTGAAATATCGGTATAATTAAACGTAACTTCGTAGACCATTTTTACATCTTATTGGTGAAACCTGGGCTCATAACCTGCTGTTATTTGATTTTGTAATTTTTATCTGGTTCTATGGTGCAATATTTTTCTTCTTTTTTAAACATTCTTAAACCTGTCAAAAGTGTTAAATTAATGTCTTTTCATTGTTTTTTAAATAATAATTTTCTACTACTATGTATTTTTATCTGCACAGTTAAACTTATATTATTTTAATGTTTTGTTGAGATTTTGGTTAATATTAATTATATATTTTTACGTAGATACATACTAAATTACCACACAATTTACTTGAAATTTATTTTTTAAATTTATTTCACTTCGCCCATTCCAAAATTAATACCATACGAGAATTTTTATGTCACTTATTTGTCCACCAAAACATCCAAAAAAAAACAAAATTTCCAAGAATTCCTAAAAAATTATAATATTCAAAAATTTAAATTGTTCAATTTACATGCAATTTATTGGAGATTTAGAACAATTTTAGATTTAAAACTTTTTATATTTATCGAACTCTATTGAGAACTTTTTCAAAAAAATCGAAGGTGGCGTACCTCTTGAAAAACAACCTTTTTTGAATTAAACTAACAATAAACGATGAACGCAATAATTTGGATCAAAATCATATTTTTTTATTGAAAAATTATTATTGGTGCATCTTTCGCAAAGTTACGACCATTTTTGAAAAAAAATCATATTTCCAAAACGGATGGTCAAAAACATTTGAAAAGAATCAAGAATGTGTTTTCATCGGTCTCAAAAACCTACGAAATTTTGAGAAAAATTGATAGGGGTCACTTAATGGGTATTTTCATTTTGCCATCATTTTCCATACATCCATACTTTTCAGTCCATACATATTGAAATAATCTCATATACTACAACAAGAATCTTTTTTTACATCTAATAATTTATTCGCGGAATCCCAGCTGGGGTTAAAATTATGAGCGATTTCTTTTTCCACCGATGGTTAAAGGTTCCTCTAATCCTATATAACTTTTCCACCGCTGCCGTTAGCAGGTAGACTGGTCAAAATTTTTAATCTTTTAATTGTTGAGTCCTATAAGTAGTACTTAACATAATATAAGATATAATTATACAGGGTGTCCGCGCAGAAAACCGACAGAAGAAATACATCATTTACAAATTTGAAATTTTGGAGTTTGAATCAGGAAAATTTTATAATTTAGGTTTTCCCTGCCCCTGACATTGGCTAATCTAGGATCCCCGCCTTCAAATTTCGTCATTTATTCGAGGCCCGTGCCCTACGAGGGATGTTTTTAATCTTTTTAGTGCTTGTCAAAACGGCTCGGAGCGCTCGAAGCAAGCGGAGCCGAGCGAGAGTTGGCGGAGAAAGTAAGGTTAATAAAGTAAACCTTAATAAAGTAAGGTTATTAAATGAAATATTTTGAAATGTGAATATCTCGAGAACGGCGCTAGATATCGAAATTTTTTCCATCATTTTACTCACATTAATGATAATAAATAATTGAGATATTGTTTTTTTGTTAAATAAATTAATAAAATATTAAATTTACACCCTGTGCAAAATTTTTACCGATTTATGATACTTAATCGCCCCATTGTACTTCTACTAATACTTCAAAGGGGCTTCAAAGCTACCCTGACCCAAATCGGTGGAATAGTACACTGCCCAACGTTGACCATTTTTGGCTTGGGGATTAAACATCAACCATCGGTGGAAAAGTTTGCCGTCCAAAATTATTAAAGAGGTCACTTAATGACCCCGTGGGTCATAATTTGCTCTACACAATAGAAAACTAAAGAAAAATAAAGGACTTATATGTTAAACAAAACTATCGAGTCCGGTTTTGATTTGACTGACTTTAATATATTTATTCTCAATTTATTTTTTTTATAATTTTATATTTATTTAATAACTTTCTAGAATTTTTCAAGATAAGGTGGAAACAAATTTTTTTACACTATAATTATCATAGTGTACATCAAAGAGACCATATATTGTGATGTACTGGAGTTGTGAATTTAAAAATGAAATTTATCAAATTTCACGACCCGAATACTGCACCTTTTTAAGTTATGAGACTCTTATTAAATTATTATTATGTTTACATTTCAAAATTCTTTCACAATTGTGCTTTGTTATGTTTTTAAATAAATAAATAAATAAAATGTAAATTTCTTTAAATTTATTTGCTCTGCTACTGTAATTTTTAATTTTAAATATCAATTTATATCGCATACAACAATTAATTATTTTTTATAATATATAAATTTAATCATAGCCTTTTCTTCAATCACTTATCAGTTTCTGTTTAAATCAAATAATAATAATCCAAAAGATTGAACTTATTTCTCAAAGCCAAAATATTCAAACCACTTATTTTACTCAAAATATATAACTTATATCCAAAATTGGTGCACTTCCCCAGCCTTCCCCCCATTTTGAATTTTGGATCCAAAGCAGTTTAAATCGTTTGTACCTCGTTCGTACCCGTTTGTACCTTCTCTATTTTCGTGTGACCTATTTAATTTTTCAGATATTTTAAAATATCTAAAATGGACATTTCGGCTGCCCTCCCATTTCGAATATTGGATGCAAAATGATTTAAATCGTTTGTACCTTCCATATTTACGTTTGTACTTACTTAGTTTTTCAGAAATTTTAAAATATCTAAAATATGCGTATTTCATTTATTACCCTCATTTCAAATTTTGGATCCAAACTGATATTATATCGTTTGTACCTGTTTGTACCATTTTTATTTTTGTTTGTACCCATTTAGTTTTTCAGATATAAAAAAACATGGGCCTCCTTTACCTTGTACCAAAGTTACCACTGGTCGTTGGAGGAGTAAACCTTTTTTCACGACAACTTTTCAAAATTATTAATTTTTTCTCTAAGGACAATTTCTGCTACAACTTTCTAATTATTAAATTTTGGTAAGCTCTTTGGTAACGATACTTCTACTTCCGTTTAGCTTTCTACTTTTTTTTTATTTTATATTTTATACCTTTTGACTTTTCTAAGAAACTAATAAATATTGTTTTATTAAAATCTCGTTGGTCCATTTTACGAGTCAATATGTATCGAAAGAGAATGTGTTACAATCACAAAAAATAAAGGTATACACACAGGTACCAGTTTAGATCTCAAGTCAACCCACACCCTAGAAAATTTTATAATATTTAGGAAACAAAATGGTTACAAATGAAAATAAAAAAGGTACAAACGAGGTACAAACCATTAAAACTTTTTGGAATCAAAATTGCCCATTTTAGATATTCTAAAATATCTAAAAAACTAAACGGGAGCAAACTAAAATAGAGACGATACAAACGGGTACAAATGAGATACAAGCGATTTGAACTATTTTGAAACCAAACTTTGAAATGGGGGGGGGGGGGCTGGCAATTGCCCATATTTGAGAAATTTTAAAGTATCTGAAAATCTAAGTGGGTTCAAATGAAAATAAAGAAGGTACAAATAGGTACAAACAAGGTACAAACGATTTAAATTATTTTAAATCCAAAATTTGAAGTGGGGGAGGGGCTGGAAAGATGCTCATTTTAGATATTTTTAAATATCTGAAAAATGAAATGGGTACAACCGAAAATAAAGAAGGTACAAGCGATTTAAACTATTTTGGATCCAAAATTCGAAATGGGGGAGTTACGGACGAACGACTTTGTTTTATTTTATTCATCTTCGTTTTTAAATTTACAGAATTAACAAGAAGAACTGACATTAAGAAGAACAATTTGCAAAATAAAATTAATTTTTATTATTCAAAAAATTTCCCAACGGTCCTCATGTAAAGACAATAGGTAATTTTCCGAAATTCGGCAGTATAGAATTTTTATTTTTAAAGTAGATAAAATCCAAGAATGAATCAAATAATATACTCTTATAGTTTATTAAATTATCTATTCAGACCAATATTTTAAATTTTCCGATTGTTCTTAATTACATTTTCATGTAGGTACTAATTATATCCACTGAAATTTAAATTTAAAATCCATTGTTAATTTCCGAATGTTTTAAATTGTTTTAAAATGTTATACAATATTATATCGATTGTTTAATGTTTTCATTTTAATATTTAAATATTTTACGGTAAGATGTCAGGTTAAGCTTAAAATTTTAAATTTATATTTATATCTTGTAATTTTTAGATGAAATTGGATAGAATTATTCGAAACTGGTTCTAAAATAAAAATATAAATTGAAGAAAGTGTTTTTATTTAAATTTTCCCCTAACCATTGAAACATATATTTTCATATTCCCAACCAACAGATTGTTGAAAAAGTGAAACTGTTTAATCAAATAGTTAGCTCGATTTATGGTTATGAGTAAAGCAGGGAATTATGGAATTCCCATAATTCCATAAAAAATATGGAATTGCATGTTTTTTTTGAAGCTATGCCCAAGAATAATTCTTTGTAATCTATCCGAATTGTACAAAAAGAAGTCCAAAACCCGAATTTTATAGTGCATATAAATGCACATTTCGGACGTTGTTGCATATTTTTGGAAATTGGTGATATAATGTCATATATTATGTGCAATTTAACCTACATATTTGGCATATTTGCAAAATGTGGGCTAAAATATTTTTAATAACACTGTTTGAGCAATTGAAATTTTTAATCTAGATAATAATATGTGCATGGGTCAAATCTGTCTGGGGAAGAGGATAAATTTAAAAACATTATTAATCGGTATAAATATGCGCCAATGACATCTTGTGATGTCGAACGGTCTTTTTCTGCCTATAACTATTGTCTGACAAAAGGCATTCTTCTTTAGCAGAAAATAAAAAATATTTACTTGCTTATTGTAATGCTTCCAATATTGTTGAATAAAATGTTCCAATTAATAAAATGAACGTGCGTATTTAGTAGATTTCTAAGCATATATCCTTATTTTTAAGCTGCATACGTATATGCAGCATATATCTTCTGTTTTTAGTGCATATAATTCCCTGCTCTAGTTATGAGGTTAGTTCGATTCGTGGTTATATTCCATCTTCAATAACAGTAACAACAATAAGTAATTAATCAAATACCATTAACCACGATGCCATAACCACTCTTAACATCTAGGAGAGACAGGGGAAGGTTTGGACACTTTACGTTTTATGATTTTTATTTATTTCCAAAGAAGTTCCAATTTCCAATTACTTTTTTTTTAATATTTAGGGTAGATAGTTTAAGATCTACTAAGATGCAATAATTATTACGAAAATTTTAATTGAACAATATTATATTTTAAAATTAAACTCACTGGATGATTTTACTTCTACCTTAAATAAATTTTTCTTTGTTTTCCCTTTTTTTACTTTCATTTGTTTACAATTAGAGGTATCTTTAAACTTGGAAAACATTAGTAGCCCTCTCCAATATCCATTGCATCCCTTTACTGGAAAAAACGTTTCAAGTCAAGAAAATTTATATAAATCAAGCATTCATTTTTATGAATTAACTGTCGACATACATACATACCTGTAAAACTTCACTTTTTACGTAAACTTACAACTGAGACGATGAAACAAACTAATGTATCTAAAAAATATCCGATGATATCATAGCGTCGATTTCTCTCTCCCATCAGCTGTTTACAGTGGTACTAACATAGTAAGTACTATCAAGGATAGTACTAACAAGGATGTCCATTGTATCCCAGTGTCTACACCATCCCCAGTCTCCCCTATAGACTTGTAAGTGCAAAAATGAAGCTCAAAAATTATTTAAATGCATTGGATATTCCTTCTTAACTTAAAGTATGGTTAGTCAATATTTTCGTCACTCACAAGAGTACACACAATATACACTTTATGTTATGGTTGAATCAAGACAACATTGCAAAATTAACGAAAAGCAAACATCAGAGAAGATGGCATAAAGTCATAAGTACCGACTGATTGGAAAGCGTCGTCCTGATCGCTTCGGATAAACTGCTGTGGCTACGGGAAACCACCCCGTTAATTAAATTCCCTAGTACGTCATCTTGGATCCCACCAAATGATAGCCAACGTCTTATATTATAATTTAGTAGGTTTGGAAGATGAAAGAGAAATCAGATGAGTAACCAACATATTATGTAGTCAAAGAAAGTATTAAACGTATCAAGACAAGGGTACCTAAGCAAAGGAAGCTCAATAGTCCAATAGATGCCTAAGCTTAACACGAAGCTAGCAGAAACTGTATGTTAAGTATAGTAATATTCTACATAATAATGCACATGTAAAAAGCAGTCTAAACCATGGATCAGCTAACCTCACCGCATGAATAACCCATAGCATTTGTTATCCTTCGATGCACAGTGACTTGTGATAAATCATCGCTATAAATTCTTTTTAAATGCATTTGACGATAATTGTTATGCATAAAAATATATACATACGTCCAGTTCTTTTACAAAAAATCACATATTTGAAATCTACTTTAATATTTTAAACCTTATATTATTTAAAAACATAATCTTGACGTTAAATGCACATTGCATAAATCACAATTAATTGCATAACAGTGCGTAGAAAATGTATCGTGAGTAAATCATATAAACTGAATTATACACCTAATATAAAATTTTATATTATGGTTTTGTATAGCGGCAAAGTTATAATTATTGGAAAATCATATTTTACATTTGTTTTTATTATGTTTCCCTTATTCAATTAAATAATAAGAAAAAGTGTTTTCTTGGAGAGAAACTACTGAAGGGTAGAAATTAATGTGACCATATAAATATGTTCTGCTCTATAAATATAGCAGATGCCGCAAAGAAGCGATATAAGTAGAAAATATGAAGACCAATACTGTATTATAGCTACCAAAATGTTATATTGCTTAGTTACTAAAGCATTAGTAGTAATGCGCTTCCGCTAATGTGCCAGTTTGTTAGCTAGATGATTTAGCTATTGCATTTTCCATAACACAAACTTCTATTTGAAACTTTTATTTTAACACCATTCGAGAGGTGTTAACACAAATCCAAAGCTGGTGTGGACAACAACTATTGCTTGCATATTTTCGATTCATAATTTTGTTTAATAGGCTTTGAGAGAATTTAAATTCTCAATAGTTCAAAAGACAGGATGTTTATTATATTCCCTGTGCTACCTGATTTTACAACGTCGAGAATCATTTATTAAGATTAAAATTAATGCTGTATATGGCTTGATTTCTGGGTATTAAAGTTTTAAAAAAAGCCATCACATCTTTTTCTCAATACAAAAATGAATTTTAACTTTAATTTATATTAATGCATTCGTATCGCCATCGGTGTATGTTATGGTACTTTATCCACCTAACCACCTACATACTAGCTGCAGCTAAAAATTTTTGTTTCGTGTTTTATTTCAGTTATTGACCGAAACGTAGCTTTACTTAAATTAATATTAAAATGCTTTGATGTTACTTTAAACAATATTAGTACGAATTAAACATTAAAATGCAGTTTAGTTTTATTGAGTTTTAAGGATCGTTAAAGGTTTATGTCGTACTAAATTAGAACTCGATTAAAATTAAACCGGTCAAAATAAAACTAATACGAGTTCCTTGTGAGAGAAGCGTGCAGAATCCTTTAATATCGCAACTAATAATGTCTGTCTTGCACATGGCCCACTAAAGTGATTGGAGTTTTTGTTTCTAGTTGTAAAAATGTTTGTCTGAACATTAGTGGGTGGTCCATCATCATGTTTATGATCTGTCTGGTCGATACCAAACGTTCATGATATACATAAACATTATAAACGATATCCTGTTTATTTAATTCATCATTTATGCACGAAAACCTTAGGCTATTACGGGTTATATTAAAGGAATTAAAAATATTTTGATAAGTTTTTTATTTCATTTCATATAATTTCGACTTCGAAGCTAGATGCTGGGGTTTGATCAGCAAACAGCCATCCTGGAATGAAAATTTGGAGCTTACAGCACTTCGGCATGTGGAAGATATTATATTGAACTGTCAAGTTCCATATAATTTTAAATATCGTCACCATTTTAATTACCTAATTAACACGTATTTCTTATATCTAATTCTATTTATAGTAAATATTTGTTATACAACATTAATAATCCGAATCTGTAAGCAGATGCGTGGGGTCTGTACACATGCAGTTTCCTGTCGATGACTTTAGATAAGGGCGCATCGTTTGAACTTTGATGACTGTAAAGATTTGCTTTATACTCATTAAAATTTAATCAAGCATCGTTTTGGACCACTGGAAGCAGTTTCACTCAAATTAAATGACACAAGAAATTGAAAAGCATTGTTAGGGATTTTTTTTTTAATTATACTCGATTCATTTTTAATCGAAAGAAGGAATCCCTTTTTAGTCGAATCACCGATTGGGATTGTAAATAGTTAGCAGATTAATGTCCTTAACGTAGATTGGATGTTTACTAAAAGTGAACCGCACATTCCTGGGTTTAACCGCGGAATCCAAACTTGGTATTCAAGAATTCTAGTCCATCAATACCCTTCTAATTCAGATAATTCAGATATAGAGACACAATTAATTTAATTTTATATTGTCTGAACGTTACAGGAGAAGCGATGAGCAACCAGCAGCAGTGCTCTTCAATTTCAATTTTTTAATTAAAACTTTGGAACGAAAATTGTTACTAAAATTGAAAAAATAAATGTTGAGGTGTTTTAGTTATTCGTTTAAAGAGGGCTAAAAATAAAACACAGCTTTGCTATTATTCAATACCACATAACTGAAATTTTTGTTTTAAAAAGATGAGCGTAATATTGAAAAATCTGAACGCATATAAGAATGAATTCCAATTAGTGTAAGAGGTATACACCTTGGTAATATAGCACCCTAGTCTATCGGCCGTAGGCAATATTAAACAAGCAACCCTGATCGTAGACAAGGATATTTTATGCTTCACCCCCCGTTGGACAAAGACACGACCATTGTAAATTCTTGAAGCTTCTTATTACCGTTAACATGCGCGATCATTTCTCTAAAATTAAAAACGCCTCTGGCACGTATCATTTTCATTTCTATTCTGAGATAACAAAAACATAATTTAAAAATCGTAATTTGTGTTTTTGTCATTATCCTACCCCGATAGAACAGCAAAATTCAAACATCACTTGTAATTACTTAAATTTACATTACTAATTTTCAGGAAGCCTCCAAGTGCTGAAAATCACGATTTTTCATCTTGAGATTAAAAAGCGCCTTTTATTTGATACTTTACTTTTAAGGGCCCCTGCTGAAAATCCTAAAGGAAAATTTAAAGAGTAGCGGTGAACTCACACGAAAATTAATTTAAATTCACTCTGGGTTAAAAGTTGGAGACAAAAGTTAGGTTTTTAATAAAATAATATTAATAATTGTACATTACGAATGAGAGAAGTTAAAATGGATGCATTCGAGTATAGGTAAATGCAAATGTAATCGTGACTACGCTGTCTCTTCCAAATGGTAAAGTCACCGGGCCGGTTAATGTTAATTCCAGAGTTATCCACGCGCCGCGACACATGTCTCCCTTGAATTATTATCCACTCTCTGGATACCTCAGCTTCATTTCGGACTCGGCATAAAAATTTTAAATAGCGATATCACAAGTTGTTTACTTAGTGGTAACAATTTTAATTTGGAAAATGGGAAAGCCAAGATGTCAATTCGGCGAAAAATGTTCAATGTCCTCTTTAATAAATATTCAATCAGTCAGCCGAACAACCTGCTGCATTATACAGAGATTTAAGTATTTTAGGTGTCGACAAGTTTAAATAACGGTTCGTGTTTTTCCAATCGCTGCTTTCCTCTTTATCTGCTTCGAGATAGGGCCGGTAAGTTGGAGAGAGAAAATGCATATTTCCGTAAAAAGGGTGACGTCTTTTTGGTACCTATTAAATAAGCCATCGTTTTCTCCCCTACCGGAAAAATCAGAAATTCACCAAACGATGCTGGCAAATTATCGGAAAAAGTGATCATTACAATACCTTCTAGCAGCTGCTTCGAATGCTAAAGTCTAAGTGGAATTTAATTTTCGAGTTAGTGAAGTGGCAAATTTGTGGAAACGGTTCGATAGAAAGAAATTAAATTGAAATTTATTATTTTGTATATAATTTAAAACGAAATTTTCGTGCGTGTAAGTAAACAAGCTTTTAGAAAATGTTTAGAACGTTTTGGGTAAAAGGTTACTTCTCTATTGCGCTCAGCATTTTATGTTGTAAAAGGACCTCATTTTACGACTTTTGACGTATTTTCTGGATATGTGTCATATAAAATCGACAGAAATAAGTTTTGAGGTGAAAAGATGGACTGCTTTAAAGCAGTTTTTACGTGTGGTGACTCGATATTAGTGGTCCTCTTTGACATCAATCAAGGCGACCAATCACACCATTTTATTGTCCTAAGATTATATTTAGACGTGCCCTTCCACTATGGTTTTTTTATTAAACTTTTCTTGGTTTATGTTACCAACGCACGGTTTACGACGATTTTACGAAGTTGAGATCTGTGATCTAAGATTTTATTTGTTTTAGATGGTGGAAATGTATTAGCCTAAATGTACATATTGCTAGTTTGGGGGATGATTTTTTCTTGTATCTGAAGCTATGTTGCAATAAAAATGTAGTAAAAGTATTTAGGTACCATAAGCTACCTAGATGTTCGTAGCTTCTTATAACATAAATAATTTACCTATGCAGCTAAAAACATTGATTAATATTTTTGTGAGAGGAAATTGCGGTTTACAGCTGAAATTGATATACTACATAACTTCATCCAATATTCCATTGTTATTATTTAGACATATACGTATGTACGTTATATTATATAATACATACTACATAGCGGATGGTAGATTTTAAAATAGTAATTTTAAAAAAGAATTTTATTCGACCACATTTATGTAATTAATTAAATTTCTCTTAGGTTACTTTTTCGACTAAGCAGTCGAGAGCTTAATTAATTTTATATTTACGAACATATACAACATCGAGACTATACTCCATCTATATTTTATAGATGTTAATAAAATATAAAGCTTTGGGCATGCAAGCTTGTAATAATATAACAAGACGCTAAAAACAAATACCAGGTAATATTTCACGATTTTCCAAGCGAGTAATTAAAACTTACGGAAATACAAAATGCGTTTTGAAAGCCATCGCCTGCAGGCATTATACATCAGTTTGAAACAAAACAGTAGATACGGGTAATTAAGAAACACTCATGCAAAGTAGGCGATGGATGGAGTTATACACCTCCGGCTCTGTTTCTTCAATTGTCTATCAGAGAGAGCTTTGAATGGAATGGAATATATCGCCGTTAGGTATAAATTCAAATCGACAATATTCAAAATTATTTGAGCGTTTTGTTGTTTGTTTTGGTTTGCTTTACTTGTTGCAATTTGTTTGTTGGTTTCGTTTATTTCTACAAATTGTACTTGTTTAGTATTAATGTTAAGTAATTGATATTTATGTTATTATTAAAGAACGCACTTTAACGAACGCTTTCGAAATGTAAATAAAAGTGAAAAATACATTTAAAAATAAGTTGAGGGAAAAACATATAAAAGCTGTGATTGGGAAGCAAGGATGCAGCAAGGCTATGAAAGAATTAACAGGGTAAAGGCCGAGTCATCTCCAGTGTTGACTTTGATCAAAGATTAGCTTTGAGTCCGCTATGATTGTATGAAATATTAATGAATTGAAAGGTAATGGAATAAATTAATTTCTGAAAGCAATATTTCGCTGCAGGATTAGCAGCAGCACATCGAAACAGGCGGAAATTAAAGAGAATAGCTAATCAGAGCTTGCTAGGATCAATATGAGTAATTGATTTCGCACATAGATTAGCCATCATTAATATCTTGTTTGTGTGCGTTTGAAAGTGAGATTAGTTTTGATCACATAATAATAAGTTAATTTTACAACAACAACTGTTCACTTGGAAACTATCATTCCGACCGAAGGATATAATCGATTATTACTGAATTTGCAGCTGCAGCCATTAACTGCGACAATTTTTTTGCTTACCTACACATGAAAAATGTTCTTTCGATCGCTTAAGCATGCTTTCAAATATTTCCGGTACTAACGTGGTTATTAGGAAATGCTATAAAGACTGTTAAAGTACGGCGTTATTGTTTAAAGGCCACTGAATTCCCAGCTTATCAGATCATCATCAAATGTACTGAGTAAAAATTTACGTTAAGGAAATTAATGTTCTATATTATCATAGATGTGGTTAGCAGTTAAGCTTAAAATTGTAAAATATCGCAGTAGGAGCATCCGCTTAATTCAATTGTTCAAGTGATCTAAAAGTTAAGTAAGATTGTTATAGGGATTGATGTCTCCTTTGTACTTATTTTTATAGAAACTTGTTCTATAATTAACATTTACAAGGCGTTAATTTTTTTCAAGTAATTTATGCGAATATAAATGAATGCTCTTTTTATTTAATAAAAAAAAAGGTTAGATAACGCTTACGCATTCAGGTTAACGCCTGACTAATTTTTCATAATTAGTTCAACTTATTTTAAATTGAATGCACCTAATAAACTGAAAGAAACCATTGTAAAATCTTTTACTTGTAAAACTTGATACAATTTGTTACTAATTTGTAGTAAAACTTAATACAATTGTATAATAGTTTTCTTTCGCTTTAACTTTATTAAAATTGCGTAATTTATCGAAATGCTCTACTACTCTCCACCTCTGTTAATTTAAAATCTAATTCCACCAGAATTTTGTGGTCCAACGAGTTATAACCGTTTTAACGGTGGAAATGCTAGATTTATATCACGGCAGCACCTCCTCCTTTGCATGTGTTAATCTATTCATGCGCGTCAATGTCAACTTCGAGATGTAGTATATATTGCCAAGATTTTACTTTAAAAAAAATGTATTTCGATTGGATTGATTTAACATGTATCCACTGGCGGAGTGTGGCATTTCGCCTTCGCCACTTCGCCGTCGTACCTAGTTTTTATCATTTTTTAATCCACAATAGTATGTAATATTATGAAATATTAAAATTTAACAATTAAAAATTAACGGATTAATTAAATAATAAAATTTCAGTTGTTTTTTATTTTTGCACCCAGAATAAGTATATTTTGTACAATCGAGAATTCTAACCGCTTTTAAAGCCTTTTCCTGATTTTATTTCTTGTTATTTTGTATTATATTATACCCAAGCAATGTAAAATTACTAAATTTATGTAGTTTTGATTGAAAAAATATTCAATATAATAAGTCTAAAAAATTAATGTTGATTCTACTTCGGCGATAAATGTTGGCACAACATCAAAAATGAAGTAGGAAAAATACTTTAAGAGAACTTTAAATTCTTGATTGTACATCATAAATAAACTTGGCGACGACGGCGAGGTGACCTCGAGTCCTAGAAGAGTTCCAAGGATGTGTTCCCGCTGTTGCTGGCATATATGCATCCATTTAGTAATGGGTATTGCAATTTTCCAGTGTTTGATTTGGAGATTGGTAATCATCAATGCAATATCTTTGATTTAATGGATTATACATTTCAACTTTTGTCAAAAAATATATTTTTCTGCCTTTCATTCTTTTCCAATTGGTTCTTTTTAACTTACCAACCTAAAAGGATTGGGAGGTTATAAGGAACCAGTATAATAATAGCTCATTTCTATCTATCCTGTAACGCACCTCTGATTGGTTCATTTACGTTGCCAACCTAACAAAAATTTGAGATTACGTGAGAATGATCAGTTAATGCGACCTTCAGGCCGTTCAACCTAGACAATCTAGTATTATGCATTATTTGCCTTAACTTCCCTTTATCGACTCTAATTTTAAATTTTGTAAATATTTGTTGATAACCATGACGTCTGGTACGTGGAGAGCGAAAAGGCGTATAACATTTTATTTTACTTTTAATAGATCAACTGCTCTCCAAAATCTTGTACAGCAATTCCTCCTTTTGTTTCCAATGCTTTGACGAACGGTAGTCACATAATTGTAATTACCAGTCTGCAAGGAATAGTTTTTATATGCTCCTGATGTGCTGATGGATGGCTTGTTTGCTTCTTTGGCTTGGATAGCTCTTTTGTATTGTTGGCTTCTCAAGCGAGATTTGATTTATTTGAATGCTGTTAAAGATTTTAAATTTTCTGAAACAAAAATCCCGAAAGAATATAAGGTTAACTTAAAGAAGATACGGCTTGGTTAGGTGAAGTTAGGCTATAAAATAATACGGGGGGGGGGTTAAGCAAACTCTTTTTTACATAGCATATAACGTGCAGGTATGCTTTCTGCCGGGAGGAGGAAATCTCGTCTGACACTTAGGTAATGTCGAAGGTTAGATTAGTTAAATTTGAAGAGACGCAATTCAGAGTGAGTGAGGATGTCGAAAGACCTTTTATTAAAATTTAAAATTACTACAAGTGAAATTACCAGGTATTCAAACATAGATAATGTCAAATTTCCTTAGAATGAAATAATTAAAAGGAGTCAACACAGAAGTGGTCTCATTTCTAATTGCAGGGTGGGGGAATTTCTGAAAAATAACCAAAATTTTGAAAAATATCTAGATATTTAGAATAGACATTAGTTTTAAACATTTTTCTCATTGTTTTAAACGAATTGCTAATACGATAAGGGGCATTTCATGTGAAGCGGACAACGAAAAAAATTCGAGATTTTTAAACTCGATAATATTTGGCTTAATTGAACTTCTAGAATATATGAACGTGGACACCAAGTATATTTTTTGTATTAAGTTTATTTGCCAAGTTATGGGCTTTTAAAGAATTGACTTAATTAGAATAGGGACTTTTCGGAAGTTGATTTAAAAAGTTAATAAATTGACGATAAAATATTGAACATGGTGAAATAAATAGTAAATTTACTGCTCTTTACAATTATGAAACCGGATTCGAAGTTGATGTTGTTTTTCTTGTACAAAACCGGAAGTAAATATTTAAAATCAAAATTTTTATAACTTCGACCATTTAAAAAACAGATTTTTTTTTCCAAAATATAGCTTAAAGTATGTAAATATTACCCTAAAAATTTCAAAATGGGATCTGCAGTAGTTTAGGAGATAGATGAATTGAAGTACATAGATGTCGCAGTGAGCATGGTATCTGGCGCTTGCGTAAGTCGACTAGTCATCTATCTCCTAAACTACTACAGATCCCATTTTGAAATTTTAAGGGTAATATTTACATACTTTAAGCTATATTTTGGAAAAAAAAATTTGTTTTTTAAATGGTCGAAGTTATAAAAATTTCGATTTTAAATATTTACTTCCGGTTTTGTACAAGAAAAACAACATCAACTTCGAATCCGATTTCATAATTGTAAAGAGCAGTAAATTTACTATTTATTTCACCATGTTCAATATTATATGGTCAATTTATTAACTTTTTAATTCAACTTCCTAAAAGTCCCTATTCTAATTAAGTCAATTCTTTAAAAGCCCATAACTTGGCAAATAAACTTCATACAAAAAAAATACTTGGTGTCCACATTCTAGAAGTTCAATTAAGCCAAATATTATCGAATTTAAAAATCTCGAATTTTCTTCGTTGTCCGCTTCACATGAAATGCCCCATAAGCAATATGGTGAAATTATAGTCTGAATTTTAACAGGGTTTAAGTCATGGGGGGCTGTTACTGGCGGTTCAATGGATGTTGCTATTCCAAAACGGAATATTTAGTATGGGGGCCACTTATTGTCATAAATTCATAAAAAATCATAAATTTTGAAAAATGTCATAAAATATCATAAATTAAAAAAACCAGAACGGGTTAAATTGCAATATGATGGAAAAATATCAAGACCAATTTTGGCACAAATGGTGCAGGATTTATGACAAAGTGTCATAGTGACCAAAAATCTTTTATGATAAAATGCCATAAATTTTAAATTAAGGGCAGCATCTCATCGACAAAGGCAGATATAATATTTCTATTCAATAAAGAGAGATAGAAATATTTCACAATTTTCTCGATATTAACAAAAAAGTATTATGCATTCAAGAATAAAATAAAGTTGATCTAACAATTTAATTAATTTAAAAATTTGGTTTTTATGGTATACAAAAGCCTAAGCTTAAAAAGATAAAGATGTTAAATTTTACCTATTTATATTGGTTTAATTTGGCAAAAATTAGTTTTATCGAAAGACTTATTTTTATATTTTATATAATATCTACTTTAATTATTGCTAAATTGTAACATTTCTGTCTCTCTTTATTGCATTGAAATATTATATCTATTTTTGTCGGTGAGATCCTACCGTTAAGTTGTTATAAATTTTATGTTTAACTGGTGGCCGCCCTGATTTAATCATTTTTACTTTACTTTTTCAGTTTATAGTGTCAAGTCAATAATTATCTATCATGGTAAGAGTTCTTTTAACGCAATTACTGAGATACTGAACTAGACAAAGACAAGACAAAAATGGATGATGGGGAATCTCTTCGGAGTAATCCCGAAACCGGTACCGTAGGAAATCCTTTTAATATTTTGTATGATTTTATTGCCGATTCTTGGCCATCATTGCGTCACGAAGGAGAGTATTCCAAATCTCAGACTCCCAGCTTTCTCAGAGTATTTCGCAAACTTTCTTAACGCCAACCAATTTTTATAACATTATAATATCGGATAATGCTCTTCAGTTTGCATTTGATACAAAATTGTACTTCCAATTTCTTAAAGATCATAAAAAATTTATCGCCAAATATTTTTAGTAGGAATTCTTTAATGTTTCGTGCATAAACAAAATAAAAACAATACGAATGTAGCCTGCGATAGGCAGAATCAAGTACATACCTAATTAATGAGATTTTTGTAGCATAAACAAAGCGGAAGGGAAGTAATATCTGCAAAACATCTGCATTTGAAGATATTCGTGCTTTAATACTGCCTCTTAATAATTATTAAACATCATACATAATGCGAAGGAAATTTTGCAGATTTTTAGTCGATAAATGTTATTTTTTCTCGAGGCAAATTGTAAATTGTAAACAAATGTTTATCTTGTGGAAAGACGATTTGTCTTAACACGACGTAGTTGAACTGCGCACATTTTGGTCTGAAAGCCTGATATAATGCATATTATATGTAAATTGATTTCGGTGTGTAATTATTTATTGTTAGTTTAGATGTAAAGCCACTGAACCGATTTACGTATTATCTTTTCTTCCCTCAACTCATTATCTATTCCGGAAATGTGGTCTGATATTTATCGTTAAATGTATATTTTAGTAAATACTGGCACTTGTAAGATTGCAATAAGGACTGCTACCTGCTTATTAGGCAATACTTAAGTGCAGCAACGTTTCATTGGAAAATTGATATTCATCAAATCTACTTAGAATACACTCTATAATTGAATACCTAATTATTATCTAATAAATTAATTTCGAATATAATACAAGCGATTATAATCCCCAACCTTCCAAACCAATCGTAGGCGAATCTAAAATTTTTGAAAATTGAAAGTTTCTTTCCTTTCTGACATATGTGACCTCTTCTTATTGGGAAGTAAGGATTAGGTAAAATAAATATTACAGAATTCTAAATTAAGGGTGAAAACATAAGTACCCAAGTTAGTTAAAAAAATGTAGGTATTCAACAAGTTGAATGAAAATTTAATTATCGTAATTGAAAAAGTGCTTTTAAGTCAAAAAATCAAATGGTTTTTGTGTTAAAATTAAAACAAACGATTTGAATTACAAAACCAAATCGCTTTATAGAAGGGTGGCGTTCAATCAGTTTGAGGTATTGGCTGGATACCCAAGCAACAGGTTGAATATTGTCAGAGAAAAATAGCTTTTCAATAGCTTTAAATAAATGGTTTTCGATGTTATTGGACTTTTATACATTTTTAACACAATCGAGCGAGATATTCGGCTTGTGTATTTACATAAAATTTAATATTAATTTTTATTTGCTTAAAATTTAATTTTTTTTGTTGAAAATACGCTAAATAAATTTAAATTTCTAATCTATACGATACACGTAATTAAAGATATTAATTTTACAAAAATTAAACTTTATTGTTATTAATTACGAAAATAACAGTTTATTTGTTAAAATATAGGTAATTATCCTTAATTTTGAAATATGAAAAAAAAATTATTGTACTTTTAATATGGCAAAAATTTAAATTTCTATAAACCTACCATATTTTTTAATAAAATGGATTTTATTCACATAATATTATCATTAAAACGTCAAAATTATTTTATTTAAAAGTTCACACAATTAATATCCTTCATTATAAATCTCTTTCAGACAATCCTAATATGACGTATTTTAAATTTTTTTAATAATTTTCTGTGTTTACATTATAACTGCGCGTAATTTAGGTTCTTTTTGAAATTATAATTACTTTGTTTGCTTATAAAATAAGTATGCTATATTAACGATAAAATAATATTATTGTAATAAAATTTAAAAATATAAGATTCAAGTATGTACTAATGTGCTTTAGGGGATTCACCGAAGCGAAACCGAACTTTTAAATTGATAATTAAAATAATGCGGACAAGAATAGATAAGCAGATAATGTCTAATTTATAATTAGGCACTAAATTTCACCCAAGTATTGTGTGTTAATCTTAATAAATAAAACTAATTATTAACGACTATAGCAGTATTTTTGATTAATTTTTATAATTATTATAAAATTCCTTACCTTTTAAAAATTTCTTGTCCACTTGTTATAATATGTTACTTCCTAATATGAATAATGTCGGCTTTATTATATCCGAAATCCGGACAAATTTTCTATACCCTGTTCATATGCATAAAAATGAAGATATTAAGTAGGGGAACAAAACAATGAACGTATTTTCTTATCTTTTAATCTATAATTTTAAAGAAAACGTTATATGTCTCTATTAAACCTAAAAATGTTTCGGTTTGCGTTCAATCAACCATTGTGTTGATTTTTATGTCAAAGCACAAGTTGATGTAAATATGTTAATAATTTATTTAAATGTTTAGCATTTTGCAGACTTTTTGAAAAACATAACTCTTCCTTATTTCGCAAAATTTCAACACGTTTCTGAAATTAGCACTTAGAGAACAATGGCGAATACTACAAGTTTCTCAAACAAATTTAGAATTTTTGGAATGTATTTTAAAAATAATTTAAAAGTTTATGAAAAACAATGTTCACAGGTAAAAAAGACAGTATAATATTTTGTGTAAACCAACTAATTGTGTTGCAAGTGAAGATAGCACTGTAAAATATCAATGAATAATTATGATATTATCTGCCAACGCTAAAATTAAATAAAAAAACTGATTTGCATTTGATTAAAATTCAAACTTTTCACTTTTCGTAAGAAACTTTATAATCGAAATGATTTTCAATCCCTCCCGTTACCACAAATATAATAATAATGGAATAACTGTTGAAAAATTGAGGAAGTTTATAAAATGATAGAGAAGGTTGATTGATTATCTTCAAGTTAGGTGATCGCGTACGGTTATCAATAATATCTGACGTAACTTATCATTATAATCATATTAGGCTTCGGCAGTCAGCACTCAGTCCGATGTTTCGAAATATTGATTATAGACTATGTATGTGTGCCTATCACTATTCCTGGTATTCACTTCTTTTGACAGTTGTTAATCGAGGTATTAACGTGAATGATTTCGCTTATACACGTTTCAACAGTTCAGACTAATTTAAAAATTTACCCAAACGCAAATATCACGACTTACACGCAAAATCCTTTAGAAAATTATTGTTTTTATGTAATGTTCACTTAAATATGTTGAGTTTAAATTTTCATTTATCTTTTCAAATTATAATCGTTCGGTATTATTCTTCTGATTTCTTATTTGCTTTTAAGCATTCCCGTTTTTTCTTTTGTAAATTTACATCGCGATATAAATTCAAACTTTAGAATAACCAATTTTTCTTTTTTCTTTCGATGCTTTATGGCAATTTTTCAAAAAAATATATTTCGGAATGCTACATAAAATACCAGTCGACTAAATCTAAATTAAATTAACTTGTGAGAACTTATGTTAAATTTAAGATAGTAGAAAATAATTGTCTATAATTAATACTTATCTTAATTTTAATTACATAGAAACTTTGAAATAACCAGTTAAGGATACCAAAATATTATAAGATCATTAAACAGTTTCAAAAATGCCGTTTTTTTACAATGCTTCCTGACAATCTTAAAAGTTTCCCTCAATAATTAATATAGGCCATCAAATTTTTCAAGTGAGACCCGAAATTAGTTTTTTAAAATTTAAGATTGATTACCGAGCAGGAGGTCGAACTAAAAATACTACTAATGATAGCTGCTTAGTTCTCGGTAATGGTTATTTGGATTTTATCGAGATTTGTAAATACGTTAAAATTCAAAATTTTACTTTTTAACGACATAATTACTTAATTATTTAAATTTAAAGATTTTTTTTATACTCCACAAGAGGCTCAATTTTATAATAAAAAGTAATTTATAGAAAATTACTTAATTTTTGAAACAAAATTTTGTTCAAAATCTTTTTCCTCCCAGGGAGGAGACTCACGGCTTTGCGTGGCTTCCGAAGCACAAAAATGGTCATAAGCAAATTAGCTTTTTTCCGAATTTGAACCATGCACCTTAGCATTTAGTTGATTGCGGTACCTTCTAATGCAATGGCCGTCTTCAAGGTCTACAGTTTATTGATTCGACGTATAAATTTAACTTCCCACTAGCAATAATTCTAACTAATAATTCAAAATTCATATTTTTTTAAATAAAATACATATCAACAAATACAAATTTTTAAATTAGTTCATAGCCCAGGTTGGGAAAATTAAATTACTACGTAAAAATTGGCTTTTTTCTAAATCCTTAGACCTTTTCTTAATAATAATAGTGTCAATTAATTTTTTACATTTTTACATTTTTACATATTTACATTTTTTTACATTTTTACATTTTTTTAAATTTTTCACAATTTTTTATTTACATTACAATGTAGCTTAGGTTGTGCGGGTTGAAGTCCGTACTGTCCTAATTTCAAATCATAAAGCTATTGTTCCTTTTGAAATGAAGAAACTACGAAAACCATTCAAGGAAAGTTTAATGTAAATTTTTAAAACCAGGTATTTCTAATAAACTGCATGAATTTGAATAAATCATTGTTTACAGTCTTAGTTATATTAGGTATGTACTGTATTTATCTGTCGAGGTAAACATCTCCATTAAGTCATATTAATTCTAACCCTAATAGCCAATCAAATTTTATATTAATAATAAAAAATTATAGGAACATAATTGGTATTTTACTTATGCTTGCTAGGATGTTAAGGTTTTCAATTATTTTAAATTATTATGATTTACACAACATGATATTGTATGTCTAAACAATAAACTAGAGAAAATAATAGATTATTAAGGTAAATAATATCAATTATAATAGAGTGTAAAGTGTGGGTCTAGACATGAATAAGCACAAATTGAAGAACAAAATTGTCAACATCCACGGCTACAGTGACATTTTTCCTAAAGTGATCATTAAATACTTAAAAGTTATAATCACTTATAGGGTATTGTGACTCAATCAAATATTGGAAAACAATAATGTTCACCAAAAATATCAGACGACTTTTCATTTTGAATTTTATATTATCTTCATAACTTTGTTACAAAAGGTAGCTTGTCATCACGGTTGATTGGAGAATTATTTTAAAGATCGTCGATTAAGATAACACAAGTTGATTATTAATTTTTTTATTAATATAATTTTGTGTGACAAAGTGAGTGTTATTAGAAAATTCCAATAATTAATTACGATAAAAGTAAGAAATAATTGGAAGAAGGAACCGTATTGACAATAATTGTATTTTGGCGAACAGTATTGGCAAAGATAATTTTTCATAAAACAGTTCAATTTTTTGTTTTGTTATCTCTTCCATGACAAACCGTTTCGAATTAATTCTATTGGCCGAAAGGAACAAATTGCAGCTTTTTTGTTAGCTTATGTAGTAATTTATGCATGAAAGAATCAAAACTAAATTTCTAATTAAAGCTGTAGTTTTTTCGTTCTATTAGAAAATCAGTTCAATAAATTACATCCACGACAGTGCCACTGCTCGCGCGTTTTTTGATTTTTATAATAAATTTGCAGATTCTTAAATTAATCACAACATGATTTTCATTTTAAAACAGAATTACGTTCGTGGAATTTAAAATTGCTTAAAGCTCGATTAATTTATAGATTTGATTAATCTGGTTTTGTTCGAAAGAAAAATTAATTAATTTTGTATTAAGAAAATAAATGGGACGTCAGATTATTGAATATGTTCACACGTTTCTTTAATAACAAATAAAAACTAATAAATATAAAAAAAACGATCATCAGGCTTCGATCAAAGTGTATTTCTTATGATGCATAAAAGCATTAAGTCAGGCAAAATTGTTCTTTGTCAATTTGTACCTACCTTAATGCCCCATAGGCATCATCAACGTATAGGATTTTTGATATTTGTAGGCGGCCCATCTTCAATCCACCTTATCAGCCTTTGTAATTATAATCACATTACGGATAGTAGAAAGTTTTGAGTCAAATTTATCATAAAATAAAGTAATAAATATTTAAATGCTATTTATTGTGCACCAAATTGAAATGCACTATCTTTGGACGAAGTAAACGTTGTTGTAATTACTGTAATTAATTCGTAATTAAATTAGTTTAATAAAGTTAAATAGTAATTTATGTACAAAACTGACTTCCTATGGTCTCGATCATCAATTTGTAATACCTAGCCTTGAGCTTTGTTTTTGTTAATGACACAAGCACTGATTGATATTAGGGAGGAGTACGGTTTTCTAATAGTAAATTGAGAGGATGTAGGTTCGAAAAGTTTAATGGCTTGCTATACATTTTTGATTATAATCGTGAGATATTCTCGACTACAAACAGTTTTTTAAAATAAAAGTACCTTTTTTGTGCTAATTTAAAACTATTATGAGAAAACTGTTTTACTTATACTTTTTAACTGCCTGCGCAGTATTAACGACCTTATAACGATGTCTATAATAAAACAATAAATTATAATTTAAAAACATTAAAAAAGTTGAAGAATTCAAAATTGACTGCTATTTACCATCATTTTTTTCCAAATACATCCAATGCAAAATCTAACATTCAGATTAAACTTTAAGTTAAAATCCATGTTACTTTTACTTGTCAATTAATTATCGTTTTCAAATAAGTTTCTTGAACCACAAATTTTATATTTTAGGTAGGCGGCATTGTAGTTTAACTGTAAAAATATTCTATTTCTTTTAAATCATTTTTGTAATATCTGCGTATGTATCTGTAAAAGCCATTGTATGTTGGGCACAGGACAGGAAGTTTTCATAATAGACGCGACTGAAAAAGTGTCTCTGCTGCACCTGTATTGCAAAACTTTTGCTGCTGCCTTCCGTTCGGAAGCAGACAAACTTTAAGAATTATTTTCGAAAATATAATGATAAATTAAAATCAATTTTGTAAAGGCTTTGTAAAAAATTCTTTGAAGTTACAATTACAATCGAAAAATTAGGGTGTCTATCAAATATTTAGAACCCCCTTAATAAAAACCAGACACCTATATAATTAATAACAATGCGATAATAATTATAAATTAAATCAGTCACAAAACTATTGGTTACGGTTCAACAATAAATAATAAAAAAGTTTGAGAAACAAAAAAAATTGTGCCAATAAAAAAAATCCCCATCTGCCTTAAACTATCAATGCGTCGTTGCCCCTTAATAATTACATATTACTAGTATAATTTTTTTATTAATACAAACGGTCCTCTATTTTCTTGTTCATAATTTATAAATAGCAGATGAATAATAAAGATTAAGATTATTAAAGGAATTCAAAAGATATATGGCTTATGATTATTTTTATATATTTTATAAGGAGACATTGGACTTTTTCAATTTTACTAAATAAATCATTACAACATAAAACCTCATTTTATTTTATTCTATTTATTCATTCAATTCACACAAATCAAACTTCTGACTAGTTTTGCTTGAGCCGGATTGCTTTGAACTAATCTTTCGTCTCTTTCCCATTAAGAGCTTCTTTGGGGTACGAAACAGAGACGTGCATAAGCCCGTGATAATGCATTAAAACAAATGTAAATTCAGCCCAGGTGTCTCTGACGGTTCGGTTTGGATCAGGTTTTTTTGTCTCACCAAACGTTTGATTGAACGTGTGTGAGAACGGCTTGCATATGCTGAAAATCTATAGGTTGTTATACATGATTTGCATATCAGGTGGTGGCGTATGGATCGCTTGCATGAACATTATGGGCCCTTCCATATTATATGTACATATTGTTGTTCTATCTGATATGAATTTGGTACCTTTTTTAAATAAATTTTCTTGTCTATGATTGTCGTTTGTCTCTTTTCCCGTTATTTCAATCAAATTTTATTCATAGCGCCCATCCATTTGTAATTTATAAATGTTTCGCTCTACGTGCACGAAATTTATGCATTTTAATTATGGAAGCTTCAAAAACGTTAATCATACAGGTTGATTGGTCGACAAAACTGTTGCATCTGAGTGTTGATGTTAAAGTGGCCAGTGAGAAAATTATTTTTTCGACTAATTATATTTAAAAGCTTTGTTATCCACACTACCTTTTCGAATTGTGATGAAAAAAAGCCCATTCGTGTTAATTGGCATTGAAACTTTTTGTTCGATGGTGCCAAATAACGCTTAAAAAAGTATAATTCCGGTTTACGGTATTTATTTTGACGTTTCGTGCTAAATTAATAAATATAATATAATCGTGGTTCCACACACACACACATAAAAGTAAGCACTAAATTAGCAACTAAACGCAACTTTAAAAAATCTAGTTTGAGTAAGACAAATTGCTGAAAATATAAGGAAAATCTAATCTTGGTTTGTGTTGCATGTATCAATTGATAAACATCAATTATACTACAAGTTAATTTATTTTGTAATCATCATAATATGCACATACGTTAAACGACAACACACTCGCATGTTTGAAACATATTATTAAGCTAAATGTAACAGCGTCGGCTATAAATTTGTATAATAATAAAGCTCGATTAAATTCTGATATAACCGGCATTAATAACACACTTTATAAATATAAACTCTTAAATTTACAACTCCACAAGCCAAGTCAACTTTATACCTACTTAAGGTTGTTAATATTATACCACTTCTTATCGCAACTTGTTATAAATTAATAAATGTGACCTAAATATTTATTTATTGATAAAAATTAAGTACTTCATTGTGCTTTTATATTTTTAAACCATTTCCAGACGAACGCCATAAAAACTTAATTGTGTAACGCAATCAAGAGATTTCAGACTTTCCATTGACGAACAAGTAGTATCTAGATAAAATTATTCCTACTGTTTCTTTTACTTATGCATGCAATATTGAAATTGCAATACTCCAGACTACGGATCTACTTTTTCCTTTTTAACTAAACAATTAGAATTCGAAACAAGAGAGCAGCTTTTAGTCGCGATTGATAAGTAAGAACGCTTATTTCGAGAAATGTTGTATTGACACGCACAACGTTTAATAACGGAATAGTTTCATCTAAAAAATCATTTGTTTAAGTACATTTTTTCAACAACTTTATTGATTAATAATTTACAAACTTGTTTTGAAGAAAATTGTCCTCAAAATTATAAGGTCCCGCTTACCTGTTGCTTACCAAAAGATTTTCATCAGTATGTTTTCCTTTCATCAGATAGATTTTAGAGCAGATCCAGAGATAATGAGATTCCAAGATGGCATGTCCACAAACACTTAAAAAATTAGCAGACAACATACGATAGTCTACCGGTTAAAGTCGTAGCTGAGAGTTCAATTTGCTATCACTTTACAACCGGATTCGCTTCCGGTAGGTCGTGAGTTTTCAAAAATGCGTACTCGTTTCACTATTAATTTTTGTACTTTGCTTCGATTTGTAGGTACATAAATTTAATTTAATAATATTTGAATTTATTTTTGGTTCGTTTTACCAATTTTAAGCTATAATTGAAAAGATACAAAAAGTTAGAGTAATTCATTATAGCACATAAAGTCAATTACAGCACAGACAAAAAATTACTAAACAAGGTATAACTACATAGACACACACTTTATTGAATTACATTTATGAACTAAATCCGTAAGTGAAGTATTTTCACTAAAATTAAATTCAGTAAAAGTCACATAATATACATATAACGACACCGAAGAGACTAGAGAGAATATTGAAGCAATATTTCACCAATCTATAGTCAATATTGGTGCAATATTGCATCAATCTATTGTCAATATTGGCGCAATAATGACTCCTTTCAATATTGTTTTCCAATTTCTCAAGTTTATATTTATTTTATTGCCGTATTTTAAATTAAAATCCGACCTGGACTAATGAATTTATCAAAAAATTGGTGACTGTTAATTTAAAAAGTTCACTGTTTTTAATTTTGAATTACGCAGAAAAATATAAATTAGCAGGATTGTTGGCAGTCCAGCAAACTTGTAACTGATATGGTTAATAAAATGAATTGTTTGATTATGAAAAATAAATTTAAGTGGTAGAAGTCTGGAGAGAGGACACTAATCTAATACTAAGTAAGAAAACAAAATTTAAATAATAAAAATATATAAAATCTGAGAAGGTTAGTAATTACTATTAAAATACACCCAAAAAAATTGTTTGCGATAAATCTACATAAATTGTGCAATTTGTAAACCCAATTTGTGCAGTTTTTAACTAAACTTTTGTATCTGAAAATTTCTATTGAAATTCTTCCTAGAACTTCACAACTGTTTTACAGTTTCAAACCTAAATTGTGCTTATTTTTAACCTAAGTTCCAGTTGTGTAACGTTCGAAATAAACATTTTAAACTTTTTTTTGAAAATTTAAAATATATTTTAAACAATTTTATAAGAAATCTAACAAATATAAGTAATTAATAACTTATCGTTGGATATTAGCTCCCTTCTCAGTTCACACACTTTTTCTCGGGCTAAGGTTGAATATAAAAAACTTACAGTTTATCTTCGATTCCAGCCCCGGGGTTGCCCACATCGGTTTGAGGAATTGTGTAAGGTTATGTTTGCAGTAGCAGTGTTTACATTTTTGTCACGAAATTCACGCGCAGTTTAAACCTGGTACCTTCGTAAAAACGTTCATTCAAGTTTGCCGTTAATAAACAAAAAATAATATCTTGAGAGATAAATAAAATTTTGGGCCAACCTGCAAGACTGTTATTTCTTTTAAAAATCAACATTTTTAAAATTAAAACTAGGACCACGCTTACAACACACGATGGTCTACGATTTTCATTTTTTGGTCGCAGCTTTGGTCAACTTACATTTTTTGATAATTCTTTCGTGCATTTAAAAGAAAATGTTTCCTTGGTGTTAATTAGAGACCGGATTTTAAGCATTTCTGCTTATTGTCATTTTTAAAAGGAGCTCTTTGAAATTTGAGATCTGGACGAATTACATAAAATGATGTATTTTAACGTATAGTTTTTTAATAAACTTCAAAATTATTAACTAGTGAGAAATTATAAAATATTTAAAATTATACTAGTTAAATAAACTAGTTTTCACTTATTTTCTACTTTTGTGCTTATTTTGAACTTATTTGCGAGTTTAAATTTTAACTTTGACTTAAAATTAATTTTTTAACCTTAAGCGCCAATGTTTTGTTTTTTGCTTTTACTTATGCTTATTATTTTATTTGAGTGCTTATAAGACTTATTTTATTTGCCATTTAAATTCTTATAAACTACTTAGGGTACGTTTATGTTCTAGCTGTGATAAGCGCTAAAAGCCGCGATACTAGCGAAGCAGAGAAAATCGAAACGTTTAAGTATTATGAGACTATTTACTATGTTGAAGCAGGGCGCAAACCAATGTTGATTCATAGAACAGCGATTAGAGCTAAGAAATTTCTTCGCTCTTATCACTAATCATAGCTCCAACATAAACGTACCTTTAAATGTGATTTTTCCACCTGCTCAATTTTAACTGTATTAAATAGACTTTATTACGCTGAATTGGTGATTTCAGCCAGCTTTTCCGTTTTATTTATCTAGCATTGCCAGATACACCTTTTTTTTGCATTAAACTAAAAAATAAACTGAATCCAATGATTTGGATCAAAATCATATTTTTTAATTTTGAAAGAGCATTGAAAATCAAAAACTTTCAAAACAAACGATCGGATAGGTAAGTAGAACGGTAGAAGAACGAGTATTACATCGGTCTCCATGTACCCATATAAAATTTTGAGAAAAATCTAAAGGATTCACCTAAAAAAGTGCCAGATTTAGCATGGAATACCCCCAATATATTTTAACTTAATTAAATATTACTAGGTGCAAAAGTGCTTTGTTTATTTCTTTCCAATAGTACTGTCTAAGCTGCCATGTTTTGCCTTTTTTTGTGTCAATTGTTAACTTTTTCATATAAATCGAACTAGTGGCGCCGGAAGAGTTAAATATTGTCATGTATTTTCTTAAAATCATAGGTTTGAAATTTCGCGGCACAAATTAAATTTTGTAGGTTGGCAAAAATTTGCCAAGATTGCAATGCGAGAACGCATAAAAGCGCTTTTTGGTGCCAACTGTGAAGCCGTGAAGACGCATAAGGCGTTTAATTAAGTTAATAATTAAAAATTAAATTGTAGTTTAATTGAAAATATAAGTAAAAGTTTAAATATTAAAGCGATTAAAAATAAATGATTAAAATTGTAATGGTATTTGGATATTGAAATGGTTTCCTGCATATTATAAAAATTGAAGAACAGGAAGTTGATGAAAATTTGTTATGATTTGGAAGATGTGATTTGGATGAAGTACGAAAAAATTAAGATTAAGGTGAGAAAATTTCTGATTTAAAAATTAAAATATTGGAAATCAGGAAATATTTTGTGACAATACGGTTCCATGTGCGAAGCAATGCATTGATATCACTTCGATTGGATAAAATTATTTTTAATAAAATTAGAAGACAGTCCATGCTCATAAAAAAAAAGTGTATGTTCCCGGAGAAAAGGTCGGATATTTTAAAAATTTGATAAATTTTGCACCCCGGACATAGCAATATAGAGGGAGCTAAGTTAAATATAGAGGGGGGCAAAGTATTCAGTTTTGTTAGGCTTTATGATTTCAATGGAAAATTCTTAATATTTTACGAGCGCTAGGTAGGTAGAAACAAAAAAGTTAATTTTCTAAGTGGGGGCAAGTGCCCTACTTTGCCCCCCTATCCGGCGCCTATGAATCAAACATATATTTGTAAAGTACCGTACTTTTTTAAGCACATATTTTTTTTAAAACCGTGCTTATTTATCCGGTCTCTAGTGATAATGCAATTTAAACGTAATTGATCTTCTTACACTGTTGTTTCTAGGTGCATTTTGCCAGCCCCCCCCCCCCACTTCGAATTTATATTCAAAATAGTATAATTGTTTGATCCTTCTATATTTTCGTTTGTAGTACCCATTTGGTTTTTCAAATATTTTCAAATTTCTAAAATAGGTATTTCGCAGCCCCACCCCCCACCGTTTTGAATTTTAGATCCAAAATTGTTATAATCGTTTGTACCTATTTGTACACTCTTTATTTTCGTTTACAACATTTTTAAACATTTTAGCGGGAGCTTGAGCATTTTACGAGTTTCTTCTTGTTTAATTATAGATTCAAAATAGTCTAGATCTAAACTGTTTGTACCTGTTTGAAACAATTGAAATTTGTTATTTTCAAAAACTTAACTCTTTTATTAAAAATTTAATATTTAAGGGAATACTTATTCAATAAATATTTCTTGACAATACGTATAAGTACGTATAACTCCTAGGTAATTTCATTCTAAATATTAAATTGATTTGGAAAAACAATTGAAGTTTGTTATTTTCAAAAAACCTATTTTTTTAAAGGAATACTTACCCTATGTGTCATTGTCCTTACAAAACGTAAAACTCTTAGGTTTAATAATTATGGAATTTATCATCATGAAAATGTAGCTACATAATTTAAAAATTATAAAAATAATAATCAATCAATATTAAAATTTGGAAGGTATATAAAGTAAGCATTCTCCCAAAACATATTAAATTTAAAAAAAAATGGAGTTTTTGAGAAAAATTACAATATTTTTGTTTTTTTTTGAAATTTTTCTGGATTTTACGTGAGAGAAAAGACAATTAATTCAGATGTTACAAAATGACCGAATTGGTTGCGATTTTTCGTATGGTAGATTATACTATGTACCAAAATTTAAATAAAAATAATAATATTTATTTTAAAATCTTAAAATGCCGCTATCGAGTATCGGGAACTTTTTTAAGATGAAAAACAAAATATAGGTCTCCTCATTTTGTAAAAACAGCAACATATTTTGGAGAAAACAATTCCTGGAAGACGAGTTCGGCCAGCCTGTGTGATTTGATATGTTATAATTATAAAATTTCAAAAATTAATATCTGCCAAACTATTAATTTTCGATATTAAATTTTTTTCCAAAAATAATAAATCTTTTGAAATAAAAATGGGTTTTTGAGAAAAACCACTTCGGTTTTTCGAAAAATTCGAAATGGGAGGTTGGCAAAATGCTCATTTTAAATATTTCGAAATATCTGAAAATCTAAATGAGTAGATAGATACAAACAATTTCGATTTTAATATAATAAATTTTTATATTAAATAAGTAATTCAAATTACAATTTAAGTAAATTTTACCATCTCAGTTGTTCCGTGCGATTGGACCAAGTACCATTCTACCTTGACGTTGACCTTTTATTACTTTTATATTCAATGTTAATTTTGAAAAATTTGTATAATTTGAAAATGAGGAAGTTAATTTAACTGCGACTGCCGATACACTAAGTTATTTGCGTTTGAAGAAGCTGTTTGAAACGACTGCTTGGTGAACACCGATTACGTTGCAATATTAACAACCATTGAAATGGTTAAGTACCTAATAATAGATAGAAGTAATAAAAAATCAAGGTGAAGTTAAAAATAAAAATAAAAAGAAGTCCTTCTTGACTTTTATAAATTAATTGAAAATAATTAATAATTAAATTAATAATAGCGATTTAAGCTACTAGGGATGTTAAGAATAACTTACGGCAAGAAAAGTATTTCACAACCAACTCTCCTAGACTCACCCTAATTTTTAAAAGTACAGATTTATTAACAACATACAACCATAACACAATTTTTTACGTAGGTAAATAAAAAATACAACAAAAATTAAGTTATTTATTTCTTGTTTACAAGAAAACAAGTGGCTAAAATGTTTAAATTAGAGGTTACAGGATGAAATGATTGGTTGATTTAACCCCGAACTCTCGGAGTTAAAAATAATTGTTGGTTTGTTTTGACTCTATTCAAGTCAGATTTTCTGCCAAAACACAAATACCATTGAAGAGAATTGTCCAGTTATATGCTGTCATTCGATTCCTAGATAACTGACGTTGAACTGAATTACTTCACTCGATTGAAACAGATTGATGCTAATAGTCGCACGTCATTCAAAGCCATGGCTTTGAATACCTTATTTCACTCTTGATTGATTCAAGTTTAACTACTTGCATGTTTTTCACAGCAAGTCGTAGTTATCATTACATTTACTAGTTCGCTAATGCTATTTCCATTAAACAAAATTTTTAAATTTAAATAAACCTGGGAAGTGAAGAAAAGAAAATTGATATTACAAAATTGACAAAGATTCCATTTTGTGGAAAAACTTTTCTGTAGAAAACATACATGTGGTTCTTAAGGAAGAAGTTCTTAAAGAATTCAATACATTGAAAGGCTATAAAAAATTCAAATAATTTATAGCTTTCCCATAAATTCAGTAATTAAGTCCTGCTATTGATAGTAATATTATAAATAGAATGAACGTGAATATATTTTTGAATTATGTAAGTTAAATTTTACGATTCGGTGTATTCCTTTTGAAAACTTTTTTCTCATATTCTGGTGCTGAAATTTAAAGGATAAGCGATTCAAACGCTTTTGCATGCTACTAGGTATGATATAGGTAAGTACTTTTTATATGAGCAATGCATGAAGCATCAAATATTCCACTATCTTTAGTTTTCTTTTTATAAACGAAAAATTTCTACATCATATATTAACTTTACTTAATGGTGTAAAATTTTAAAAACGTAATTTATATATTTAAACAAAAATAAACCCAAGTTCGTGTTCACCTTCTACGATGACATTTTTTAATAAATATTTGTTAATAATAGAATCAAAATTACCTACACCTTAAGCTTTATGAAGTTTTTGTTGCTTCGTATGTATATTTATAGCACGCAGCTGATAAGAAAATTTTATAGCACCCCCTTGCAACGGCCTGGTTATCATAACTTACCTGTTTTAGAAATTTATTAATAGTTTTTAAACTTGCTGAGTATTAATGCCAACATTCTGTGTGTCAGGTGTTAAAACACGTAAAGATTAAAAGTTAAAAAATTTAAAACGGTTTTCTAACTCTTGCACGATTTTTATCAGTGCGTGGCTAAGAAACCTTGAAGTAAAATATGGAAAATTTTAAACTCGAAATAAATTGCATTTGAATTAATTACATTTTATTTTGCTATATTAAGAATAGGTTTACATAACAATAACTTATTCGTCAAGGTGTATATAAATAACTTTGGTAATAAAGTAATAAGAAAATAAAAATATTTTCTTTTGCATGAAAACCAAAAATACGAATGATCGATCACTACATAATATAGACTACTCGTTGCTACGCCACTGCTTTATATGGTGTTAATGTTCTTCTAAATTTAAATTATTTACCACCATAAGAGGTGGAGAAATATCTAATAATATAATTTCAATAAAATGCGTAAATAATTTTTTAAAATACCAAAACTTTTTTTTTATAAATTAGTAAATATCTTAAAAGACTTGCCATTCAAGATGCGGTATTTGTAATTTATCGCATTAAAAAATAACAATTCACACCATCTCTGTTACGCACCCAATAATGTTAAGAAACCATGTGCGATAGTCAGAGGCGTAACGCTGATTTCATATCCCGCAGTGGCTCACGTTGTGGGGGGTCTTTACATAAATCAGAAACTACTGATAATATGAATGCAATGGTTGCAATTATGAATGCGTCAAACTTTAATTTATGTGACTAGTTCAGGTGCTTCCCGCTGATAGTGAATCTGTTTTACTAAAGCTTATTTATTACATCATTTACTATGTGTTTGTGATAAAGCTTTGAATCCAATCAATTGTATTTAAATTAAGCAGACTTGGCTATTAATAGTAATTTATAGTTTTAATTTTCAATAATCGATAAATTTATTATATTTCAGATCTTTTTAATTTATTCCTATGCTATTAATCCATCTTCTTCTTTGCATTCGCGTTTCTTCTCTTTCTTTTCGGATACCTAAGTTTACCTAAAGGGATAAAATATTTTATTATTTAAGAAGTTTTAAAGTTGCGTGCTTGAACACATATTGGCGTCTTTGTTGTGTAATCTAAAAAGCGTAACCACGTTATCAATACGTAAATCATTCGCAGTTTAGATAAAGTTACCTATATGGCTATTACGAATAAATGACAAATTGTTATTGTTTTCGTGCCACTTACTTTGTAGTTTTATGCTGCTAGCTGGGAACTCTAATATTAGTAATTTAATAAATTCCAAGTTTGTTCATCAAGGGTCATTGAATTATAATATTGTGAAGTAAATATACCACCGGAGTGAATAGCCATGTATAGCAGTTTTAGTTAAATTAGAAGGATAATGTGTTAATGTTAGTAATATGCAGCACTAATTAGAAATACTTAGCTTTTTCAATAATCTACGGACGACAGCAATAATGTAAGGAAGTCCCCATATGAAAAATTGAAAAGAAACGATTAATAAAAAATTAAATAAATATATCAAGTTCCTTCACCGTTCAACTTCTTTCCACGCCACTGAATTACAAAACAATGTAGTTAAACCAGTCAATTACTATTTTTTTGTATGGAAGGTTTTTTATTATATTAATTATATATAAATAATTTTAACTGGGGTTTTGTATAATATAAGGTAATACATTGTACTTGAAAGTTTAGAAAAAACAATCCCATTTTTCATTTAAAAAATTTTACATGGCAATATTTTTAATTAATTAGCACATGTTTGCATATTATCTTCTAAATTAAGCAAGTAATATTCATAGTTAATTTTTTTAATTAATTTTATTCATGTGGTAAGTGAAGAGCTATTAAAGCATTTATTTGATACTTTTCTAAAATTAATAGCAGGAAAACAACAGTGTTTCCTAAAAATTAATTATAATCGTGAGAAATTTTATAAAAACGGGTTCGCTATTGCTATAGTTTTGCGCAATTTTTTTACCAAAATGGTTAATCTTTTTTATATCGTGATACTTAAATTAAACTAGGAAGTCGTTTAGTGAGCGAATATCATCATTACTATCATTTCTAGTAAATTTTTAATATTCGCTAAAAGTAAAACAAAAAATGGCAATTATCGAGCAATTTTCTCGATAATAATGGATTTGCTCTTTATTCCTGAGTTGTGGTTTTCTAACATATTTATTGATATCTATGTCGACGGAACAAAGGTGTTTGTGGTTATCGACAAGAATAGTTGTCGAATCACTTGGAATAATGTTAGCAATAATGCACTAATCAAAATTCAATAAAGTCGGCAAGAAGCTTAAAAAGTGCATTTCGAAGGTCAAGTCAAACATCTCGGATATAAATTGGTAGATGTAAAAGCAATCAGCAGAGCCTTGTAATTTGTAGAATTGCCGACGTGTAAAACGGTAGCTGTGGTGTTTCATCAATACGTTCTTCTGTGCACTTAAGTAATTTTTACACGACCGTCTCCTCTTCATTTATTGAATCAATAATCAAATAAAGTCCAAGTCAAATAAAAGTAAACTTCTTATAGAAATTTTTCGACGATCTGAGATTGAAAACTTTGAGTCTGTTCAAGACATGGTATCTCGTTAGTCTAAATCTCTCCGACAAATGTCACTACGACAATTACTTAAACGTCACTTGCATTGATACAGCAATAATTGGATACAACTTTTGTGTTCTGATTTTTAATTTAATTTTAAGATAACGTCTATCTGCAAAGTTAAAAACAATATTTTTTTTACTTTCCTTCCAACTTAAATGGATTTCTAATAATGGAAATGTGGAAATGGTTTTGTTGCTCTGCGAGAATAATTTGAAATTCTTAACTATTTAGTATTGAAGTGTTGAGAAATTAGTTCGCAACAGGTGCTTTCGACAATTAGAATTACACTAACTGTGATCTAGTCGAAACTTTTAAGCAGATAATTAAAACATGTTTCATTTTCTCAAATTTTACATTAAAATTTTAAATTGACGCTTTTAAAATTGGAGACAAAAACCTTGACTTACATAATTATTGAAATCCTATTTTTAACTGCAAGCTTTAATCTTATTTAGGTAAAATAAGAATAAGAGTTATTTTTCCACCAATCTTATGGCGAAAATAATATTTTATATTAACTCGTATGAAAAAATTAATATATGAATAATGTCAAGCACTTTTGATTGAACTTCAAGTTTAGTACTATTCAAATTTATAGAATAGAAAATAATTTGCAATTTCGGATCAAGTGGTACTTTATCCTTTAGTATCTTCGGTGTATCTTTCTGTAACTAATGTAGATTTTACTCGGCTACCAGGCTTCGTAAATAAAATCATCTTGGTTTTGGCCAATTTCATCGCCTACGCACTGTAAAATGTACGGCACTCGAAAAGAGAAGAACTAAAAATGAACCAATCCAGAACTGTTAGCTTCATCGAAAACTGCAATGAATTATTGGTCCACCAAATATTTCATTATGATTGAGTCTCCACCACTTATGTAGAACTATGTACAACATTTTGTTATATTATGCTATCTACGTGGAGTTGATAAAATTGAATTTAATCTACCACAAACTTCGGCTACCACAAAACAAGATTCGGTTACTGTTGATCTTTTCTGATTTCTTTCTTCAAAACTTTAGATATTCTGAAAGAGTTAAATTTCTAGTTTTTTATGAGATGAGGATAAATAAAATCGGCCCAACGATTACTTCTCAATTTAATTTTCATGTTTGCATTATTGAAGCTTTCTGTTGACGGTACGTGTGCGCTACGGTACTCTCAAAATCCGATTTTAAGTGGAAAGAGCCGGATTAAGGATATGTGAGGCCTGGAGCTAAATTTTTTGAAGGCCCCTTGACCTTGCACAGAATGCTCCGCAGGCGGAATTTTTTTATTTTTCAAGGTCAACCACGCTTAAATCAAATGTAAAATTTTGGAATCAATAATTATTATACATATTTTATTATACTGTTTTTTTTTAAAACACAAATGTACATGCATTAACATTTTTAAAGCATTTCTTTCTTTCTGTAAGAAAAAATCCAGCAATTTTTTTTCTGATTAAAATTTTGTTGCTTTAATTTTTTGAGCCACCTAGAAATTTGGAAGCCCGAGGCTGCAGCCCCCTTAGCCCCACCTTAATCCGGCTCTGCGTGGTTCATTCACTGGCAGCGGTATCAGTGGAAACATCGTTCGAGTTCCTACATTATCGAGTGCATTTGCGATCCGACGATTGTAATAATTCACTTTGGGAGGCTCCGGACGGTTTTTCAAGTTATGTTTGTTTAGCTCTTGTCAAAACGGCCTGTTACCGGCCGTCAGTTAACCTGCTCGATAGTGAAGAGCAACGACAAATCTCGGATCCATCACCTTCGAAATTGTAATTTTCGAATTCTGTTATTTTAGAAAAACTACTGGATAATCCTCAAATTTAATTTTTTATTTGTACCTACTCCATGAACCATTACCTACCACCCAGTGCAAAAATTTCGACGAAATTCGACACCAGAATGCATCGACCGGTCCCGGAGATTCTTCTTCAAAGAACATTTTGAAATTAATTATGAATTCTTCCAAATAGTAGATTTTTGACTGTTATGGATTGAGGTATAGCAGTCATGGATAATAAATTTAATTTATTCCCGGTTTCTACACTCATAGATAAACTGCCGACTACTTGACGGCAGTATATACCGCCGACAAAACCAATTTTCTTATCTACCAAAAAGGAGGTTATAAGATTGATAAGATGAACTGACATTAAATGACCACGTGATTTTTGTCTGCTACTTTTATTGTAGGGAAGAAAACCAAAATGTGTTTTGTTGTTGGCAGTTTATCTATGAGTGAAGAAACTGAACATTAATTGCATGCTTTTTGTTCTGATACAAAATCGTGAAATCTGATTTAGGGACATTAACTTAACTTAACTTAAATTAACTTAAAAATTATACTTAGATTGATTTTAATTTCACGGATTTGTACATTGCTCGATTGATTGTTAATTTTGAGCAACGTTGAACCGTCGCGTCCGTCCGTTGCAACTCAATTTCTAAAGAATTCTTCAGAATTCCTTGGAATTGTTCGAAACCCTTGGCTATTCCAACCTATATAGGTTGAAATCCATTAAATGAATAAATAAAATAAATAAAATCACAGAAAGTACACACGGACATTCGGGTTGTGAAACCGGGGGGTCTGGGGGGCATGGAATGCCCTCCAGTTCAGTAGAAAATAACAGTAGATAACCAGTGGCGGCTCGTGACATTTTCGAGTGTTCTATTGTTTTTCACCTATTCTATTTTTACCAAAAAAGTCGTTGCCAGAAATTTTAACTAGTTAACTGTTTTGATGACTTGGTGTTAAAAACATCAAAATCTTGTAGAAAGCTAAATATAAAGGGGTTTTTGTTAATCTCTTAGGTAAACTCAATACCTACAAGATTAATGAAATCCTTGCATAAATTGCAGATTTTAGCATCAACTCGATAAAAATTAAATGAATATTATCGTGCAATCATCATATACATTGAAATTATTTTTAATATCTCCATAAAATTACATTGCATATACCTGCATCAATATAATACATAATATAATACCTGATTTCTACCATTAAATTGTAATTTAATATTGAGACCGCCATTAAAATCGTCCTCTGATATTTTGACACCTACTTACCAATAAAACGGGCCTTCATAAATATTGGACTTTCCGAACTCCTTTTCAGTTTTCTAATTCACCGATGTCATTTTATTTGTGTTGACCCCGCATTGACCCACTATCCTCTTCAAAACTGAAATGCGAAACAAATAGTAAATACTCGATCGATCAGAAAAACTTTCAAAGTACAAAAAATCATCTTCCAAAGAATTCGTTTGATTTGTGAGATAATAAAATAGTTTCGCAGCAGGACAATACGAAAGGAACCCGTTCTATAGTCAATTAGTTCGATCAAAAAATCACAAGAGTTGAATTGGCATCAAATTTAAGATGTCGGATACCGATAATACATCATTTCTGTCTATACATATCACAAAGAATATAACAGAAGCTTGACCACCTCTATCGGTTTTGCCGCTGCTACAGGTGAGAGAAGTCATTTATTACATCAACTTCCAATGACTGACAGAATGACGCTACTGCATGACTTGATAGTTATAATGATGAAAAAAATAAAATGATAAATGATTGGTATCAATGTAAATTATATTGAAGAAGAAAACGAAATAAATCATCTACAATTATTAAATTAGGAATTTTTAAGTTGAGTTAATTTAAAAAATTATTTGACCTAAGATTGCAACATACATATTTCCAAGAACCGGCAACTTGTCAACAAGCTGATTTTCTCAGGTGATACTTTTATTCTTTGTAATAAATCATATGTGTAATGTCAACCTGAATGTACAATGTAAATATTCTCATAGAACAAAATATAATAACCGATAGAAATCGTTGCGATTTACGTTCGCTTTATACAATCAGGCATACTACCTACACGTTTCAAAATAAATCGAAACTTTTGAAAATTCAACGGAACGTAACATCTCTTCTGTTGCAGCCCTGACAAGTTTTACAAATTAATTTAAAAATAAATTATAAAATTTAATTAAACGTTGTTAAAATTGCTGTTTTATGCTATAAATATAACAGTAACACGTGAATCATCATGGGTTGGTGTCCCATAAAGAATTAAATTTTTTATGTATTTTAATTTAATTTAGTAAAATACCAAGAATTTACAATTTTTAAGTTGATTTGCGTCTGGCTATTCGAATTTATTATTTTAATTTTCTTATCACGTTTTGGTTACAAGGTACCGAAAGAGAATGCGACTAAACCCACCTACCTTTGCGTAAAGAGGACGCCGTGTCGTTTAGCTTAACAAGAAAAGTAACACATGTAAATTGTAAAAATTGATCGTCGACCCCAAAACGGGGGTTTTCAGCTTACGGTTAGAATAAAATTTGTAGACCAAATAGAAAACTGAAACGTTAAATTTACGTAGATTTTAATTGAAATAAGCAAGCTTAATTTTTAATGTACTTTACTAGAAAATTTTCTATATTGAACGTCACAACTGAGGACTAATTCGCACCTTCGTTAGTTGATGTTCTGGGGACAAGTAAGATTTAAATAGGAAAGTTTTTATTAGTTTATGTCGCAGTACGCTATTGCTATTTCAGGCAACTAATAATGGCTGTCCATCTTATTTACATATTATTTTGATATGATATACGTACATCACAATAATAAATAACAAGGAAATAATGTATAATGCCTTGACAGAGACGCATCCTCGTATTACTCGTAGTCCGTTTGAGTCAGATTGCTTAATCTGTAGGTATTATTACGTCAATGTCATTTATTAGATTAGGAGCAGTCACTACAAAATACTGTCAAATTTTCTATTTAGATATACTAATCCTTCGCATTTTAAATGCGTTACAATGTCAAATCATTGTTTTTTAACTTCCCGAAATTTTGTTGCCTAAAAGTTATGGGGATATTTTTAAATTGTTCGGATATTCGAGCAAATCTTAATTAATAGTCGCAATCCCGAGACGCTTCTCTTCGAAATCCTTACAGAAGTAAACCGGAAATAGATAGTATAGTGACGTTACTAAAACACACTTATACTGTACGTTTATAAACCTATACGTGATGTATTATAGATATGATTAATTAATTATTTGGGTCGGTTGAAGGGTGTGGGGAGATGTGCTAGCGGTAAAGGGTGTAAAGAGAAAGGATTGGAAGTGTCGGACAGTAGCCTTCTGAGGATAACTAATGATATGTAAAGACGCCACCGTCATCCACGCTCACCAGTGTCCGTTAATTTTCCCTGTTACCATTATTAATAATATTAAGCGACGTCTTTCATACGAGTCAAAATAAATTCTATATTGTGTAAAACGTAGATAACGTTTCAAAATTATTACTTCAGTTAAGATAATTCCTTATAATAAACAAAACTTTTCAGCTTTTTGTTTATTTATTAATTTTCCTCGTAATTTCTATAATATTATAAAAATTTATTAGGGCAAAATGTGTGTGATTTGTAATCCTTCGTCAAGGAGTTGGTGGGCGAAAATTTTCGGCAAAGTGAAGATTGCAACAACAAATCTTTCAGCTTCCCATTATAATTTTCCACAATACGCCTGTGGATGTATCGTTTATTTCAGATTAAGTAATCTTGATTGATTGTAATTACTTATAGGAAGTTTGTTTCTGATCTCTTGTCTAAAATCTACATGTTTATAACACTTTACTTGATAATAAAACGTGTATATCGGTTGTACTCTTTTTATCATCAACTTTACAATAAACTTAACAAAGAAAGAGGTGCTGCGTGCTCAAAGTTTAATTAAACGAACTTCGTTCTCAAGTTTTGTTATGCTTTAATACTTCGAAAGTTCAGTCATGCAGTGAATAACAAATTTGCGATTATGAAGGTTTGATTTTCTTAAGTAATTATCTTCAATTTTGTGCAAATATATTATTATGTACGATAAAAGTTGCTACGTTGCAAAGAAAAATCGAGAGTAAGGTTTGAGATTCATCGAAAACTTTTAAGAAATCGGCAAGGATTTAATAGTATCTATCCCCAGCTTTCCGTGACAAAATGTGAAATACATATAATATAAAAATTGAATCGTAAAAATTAAAGAATAACAGAAAATATAAAAGGTAAATTTTATTGTCTTACAATTTGTAGGTATAAAATTGCAAATGGATCGTAAACATAATTATCGACCGACTATTGGCTAATAAAATTTAAGTTGTAAAATTTTGTATTAAAATTCTTTGTTTTTATAGAGCAATTTTTGTAAATAATTGCTATTTTACAGTAAAGGAAGCCGTCTACAATAATAAAATTTTAATTCCGATTTTTTGCTGGAAAGGTAAATTAAAAATATAATCAATGTAATGATAAAATGTGAATATTAAAAGTTGACTAAGAATCTCCGAAAATTGACAGGATAATTAATGAATTCCGTTTTAGCCTTAGGATCAGCTCTTGTCTTGCATATTCATGATGTGTTTACCAAACTTATATTATCCTTAGTTAAAATAGCTATTCAGTATGGTCTTTGATTACATTTAAATTTCTTTTATCAAAACTTAAATTTTCTTATTAAAGTTTATAATTTCTATCCTGAATTACCACTATAATATGTATAATTTTCTAATTCTAACAACTCGACTTTTAATTAAAATGTGTTTTTGTCTACTGTAATCAGTTTTAAATGCATCAAACATCTAATATTGCAGTGCAATCCCAGAGAAACTATAGAAGACAATTACATAGCAGTCCTATATTATATTACACATCTAATAGTTGAACTGGTTCATAAAAACTTAAATTTTTGCCGTGGTTCAAATTACACGTTGAGCTGTACACCATAGTCAAAATTGCTGGAGACTTCCACAGGATTTATAGATGTAATTAAAAATGTTTGGGAATTTGTTTGGATAAACTGTGGATTAACTTCAAATCTTTAATTTAGAAAACAATCATTGATATATTTTCCACTCAAAATTTATAATTCTCCATCAAAACACCAAAGGCAAAACACCGAAAACAAAAAAACCGAAGTCAAAACACCGAATTCTGATTGAATAAATCATGAATAAATGCATATTATTAATTTGTTAATTATAGCCGAATTTTACTTAAAAACAAAGTAGGCGAAATGCACCTTAATTTTGGTATAAACAGTGAGCTACCTAGGACGTAGTCGTTTTTAAGTTCTTTAAAAAATAGTAAAAAAACAAAATAAAAATTTATATTAATTTTAATTAAGAAATAAAATTAAATTGGGTTAAAATTTTGAATTTATGTAGGTATCTCTCTACTTCTATTTTAATCTTCAGTCTATTGGAATTATAGAATAATTTTGACGCAACTTAATTTTCTATAATTATTATGGATACGGAATCATAAAAAAAAATAATATATTGGTTTGTATTAAATTAGGGGATAATTTTTAATATAGTATATTTTATAATATAATAAACGTATTTTTTGTTTTAATATTAAAAATTTGAAATTTTAATAATAAATTATTAAAAAATAGAAAGTAGTTTTATTTAAGGAAAGAAAAACTTAAAATTAGAATATTCAAAAATATCACTGTAAAAAGTGGGTGTAATTTTACCTGTAAAAATTATATACTTAATAGAGTAAATTTACCCTAAAAAAGTGTCTTTTCACGTTTTACCCAAAAAAAAGTAAAATTACTGCAAAAATAAGAGTATTAAGTACACCTGAAGGTAAATTTATCTCTAAAATTGGTGGTAATCCAGTTGCCACCAATTTATCCTATTTATTATAATTATACATTTCACTTGATTGTAATTTTACATTTTTTTGGGGTAAAACATGAAATTACACTATTTTAAGGGTAAATTTACTCTATTAAGTATAAGTAATTTTCACGGGTATGTCGTCGGCTACTTTTCCTATAGAGAAGAAAACCAAAATTTGTTTTGTCGGCGATATATTATGCTGACAACTTGTCGGCAGTTTATCTATGAGTTAAGCAATTGGGCTTTAGTAGCATGCTTTTTGTTCTGATATTACTGATGAACTGATACAAAATTGCGAAACTGATGGAAGGACCGGACATTTAAACTTTTTTCAAGTGTACCATTAACTTAACTTAAATTAACTTAAAAATTTAACTTAGATTGAATTTTATTTCACGGATTTATAGTTTGCTCGATTAATTACCGCATCCGTCCGTTGCAACTCAATTTCTGAGAATTCCCAAAGAATTATTGAGAATTTCTACAGAATTCTTTAGAATTCCCGGGAATAAACGCCTGGCTATTGGATGAGCAAAATTTTCAACGATTTTCTTCACCTCGACACCAGACCGAGAGGTATTCTATTTACCCCAGACCCCGGACTGCCACAACACATAGATATACTAATTTTTAATAAAATCAATCATAATAAGTACATACGAACATTCGGGCTGTGAAACCGGGGGGTCTGGGGGGCATGGAATGCCCTCCAGTGCCATACTCCTTGTGTTCAGAAGAAAATAGCATTAGATAACTGAAATAGTGAAGTGTACTTTAAATTTCATCGGGAACTTATTATAAATATTAATTAGAGTGGACAATAAAAATAATTATCCTATACTGTAAAAATTAAGTGTAATTTTACCCGTGAAAATGACTTACTTAAATGAAATTAATTTACCCTAAAAATAGTGAAATTTCATGTTTTACCCAAACAAAATGTAAAATTACCGCAAAAATAGAAGTATTAAGTACACCTGGAAGTAAATTTATCTGAAGTTGTAATTATACTTCTATTTTTGCGGTAAATTTACATTTTTTTTGTGGTAAAACATGAAATTACAATATTTTTAGGGTAAAGGTACTTTATGAAGTAGTTAATATTCATAGGTAAAATTACACCCATTTTCTATAGTGTACGAATAAAATTTAGAAATAAAAAATTTAAATTAAAAAATAATACTAATAAGGATTTCATAAGCATATATTAACTGTAAAAATAGGTGTAATTTTACCCGTGAAAATTAACCACTTCATAAAAGTAAATTTACACTGTAAAAATACAGGTTCAAATTTACCCAGTTTATAATAGTAAATTTTCCCTAAAACTGGTGTAATTGCATGTTTTATCCAAATAAAGTAAAATTACGCCAAAAATAAAGGTATTAAGTACAACTTGAGGAAAGTTTAGTGGTCACCAATTTTTGTGGACATTTACCCTGGAATTTTTCACAGTGTTACTTCGTATTATAGGTAAGTTTTGGAGGGCATTCCATACCCAACAGACCTCGTAGTTTTACATCTACATTTTGGGTTCTTATCTTCATAAATATTTTGCATACTATTCAATGCGATAGATTTTCCTGATGGATTATCATTACAAATGTTTGGCATGGTTGACCCGAGTTCATAACCTGTAAATATTTGAACTGCCTAAAATTTTCCTTCTTCATGGAAATTTTAGACAACACAGATTTTAACAACTTTATTGTTGTATTCACTTTCGAAAAAACTGGATCCGCTGCTGTAAAGATACAAGCTTAATAATTCTTCACTTTAATAAATTTTAATTTTAGAAAAATGTTTGAATTGCATTCATGGATATAATAATTTATAAATGTGTATAAAGCATCACAATCCGGACCCTGTTTATAACTGTTACTTGAGAGTCGTTTTCCATGCAATTTTAAATCAGAGTAAATTTTTTACTGCTTTTGAAATAAAAGCAATTTGCCGATTCTTTTTAGAAAATCTTGAAAATATCATGAATAAGTTCATTACATGACAGATTCGTAACAAATAATAAAACGAACTTACTTTAAATTAAATTGTCTAGAAAAGTATGTACACGCTTTCAATTACGATCAGAACCGTAACGAAAATTTTACGATTTGAAATATATAATGACTTATTTTTCCCGAAGCTTAACAAAATGATGTATAAAGTTATATTTTGCTTTAACGAAAGTGTAAAAATCGTTTAATTTTAATTGTTTCGGAGAAGTGTGAAAGTTTACACTAATTTTGTGAATTTATTTTATTACGGTACTGCAAAAGGCGATGTAGTAGCGCACAGTTCTAGTACTGTTCGCCTGCACACTATAATTTCGATTCCTAATAGCGTCATTACAGTACCTGACCACCTTGGTGGCCCACACAGTAAGCAAGATAATCTATTCTTCTGTCATTTTTCTTTTGACTTGATCAATTTTCAATTAAAGTTCGTTTTCAAAAGCGATTATTTTTTATAAAGCCATTAAACTTTTATGCGTTTTGCATCCTTCCTCCGCAAATGCGCAAAAATGTAAAATAAATTTGTACTTGGTAATTTTTGCTCGAATCTAAAATTAAGCATTGCTAATTACTTAATCGGTAAAGAAATTATTAATGCTTAATTTAAAAAGGCGATAAAGACCAAACTTCTCGAACGGAAATACGGGTGTTTGTAATAAAGAATCAATTAGGATATCAAGTAATCCATAATTAAACTAATTGGTATTGATGAAAGTTCAATTAGTGCAAGTTTTATTGAATTTTTTTACCCTACGCCCAATACGTGCGACGAATGTATTTTTGATTTTAATATTGGAGAGAGATACTGACTACCGTTTTGAGTAAATTGATTCTATAGCCCAAGGGAACGATTCCTGTTTCAGATAATTTATATGGACAATCGGCAACATAATTAATAAAGGCTTAATCTTAATTATACTTCTATGTTTGTATTTATTATTGGTTCTTTCATTTCTCACCGCCTAATATGTACTTACATTAAGTCGGCTGTTTTTATCTTCAAACTTATAGTTGCATTACAAAATGTAAGTTCTCTCAAGATAACGACATTTTTTTCACAATGCGCTTGCAAATTAGTAAACAATATGGGTACCATAAGGTAAAAGTATGCAGTAATAGATGTAATTTCGCCAAAGGAATGCAATGGTTTGATGTACCAACTGAGATATAGCACATTACAAATATAATTTATGCACACCATCCGATGTGTCAAACTGTTTATCAAGAAAACCAACCACATCTACCATTATTTTTACTACACGCTTTGAATAACAAATTAATCCAAATTGCTTACAACTTAAATTTATTAGGTAAAAAAAGGACAATAAAGATTAATTTTGGCTTCATATTTTCAAAACGAAATTTTTTAAATGTGACTGGCTACAAAATTTAAAGTGATTTAGGTTCACCGAGATAGGAGATGTTGACTTTTGTAAAATTAATGTAAAACCTATTGAATGTTGTAGCCATAAATAAATAAACCTGATCCGAGTCAAAGAACATAAAGAAAACTTCGGTTCATAATTCACCTTAGATTTTACATATTTACAGGTATTACTTTATCTACTTAAGTGAGAAGGTGCGTATAACGTTGACTCTTCGGTATTTTAAAAAACAACCTCCATTTTTTATTAGTGCAACATTTTCAGTCGCTGCCAAAAGAGACAGACCGCAACGATTAGCCGCGAAATAATTAGCACAGTCTCCTGAAAGTAGCAAAAGCTCCTATAATGGGAATGAAGCAAATCGAACTATCCCATCGCATCCAATGCAAATAACTTGGAGGAGTTGGATTTTAAAGGTTTTACGTAAAATTCTTCTCAGGTAAAGTTAAAAAGGAATAACATTCCATTGTTACGGCTTGTTCTTGTCTTGAACTCAGCTTTTCCCATTTGCACCTCGATTTAAACAAAGACAACCTGTTTGATCAATAGGGTATGTCACAGATATCTTCGATACATTCTTGTCAACTGCTTTAAAGCATTCTTACGAAAAAAAGAACCTTTAAGAAATTAATACAACTTCAGGTCAAACTGCATCGAAATAAAATTATGCAAAACTGGATGCAGTATTTTAGAAATTTAAGAAGAGAGTCGTATTTTACTTTTTGTATTTCTGGGTGTTCAGATTTGATACATACGTTTAGAAGTTGCCGTATGACATTAGGGTTAAGTTATGGTCAGCAATCGAATGAAGAAGTTGGGTTTATATTTGGTCACGTTGTATATTTTAGAAGAGGTAGGTGCTGGATATATTTGTCTGATTTGTATCATTTCCCTTCAGAAGCAACGCGGCTTATGTTTCACAATTATTATTCGCTACCTTTTTTTACGGTTAGAAACTATAAATTTTTGGGAACAACTGCTAATCTCAAGACCGATACATCAAATCGAACTTTTGCAGATGAAATCAAGTCGATCTAGATTGAGTTCATGAATCAAAAGGCGAAACTGTCAGTTTTTATAGTTTGAGTGCCGAAGATCATTACGTCATGTCTTACTTGGATTACCCACTTAAGGAGTGCCTATTATGTCTATATCATGACACAGACTTATCGAATCATTGATTGATTATTGGTGATTATCATAATAACCTTCGCCTCCACGTTTTAGCTTCAACTTTCATCTTTTATATTGATGAAAAATTGTGTAGGATACCAATAAGGTATTAGATATAAATAACTTTAAAAGAATAAACACAACGTAATTTATAATTTTGTTCTCTTAGTAATTACACTTTGTTATTTAACCCATTTCATTATGTTGCAACTTATTAGCAATATTCAGATAAACGAATTTAAATTAAGTAGTTAGTCTTTGTCTTTATATTTCGAAAATCATAAATTTTCTTTTGTATTGTCAAAGAGTGATTGATAATGCTCTACAATTAAATTGCTAAATTTGTTATTTTATTGTGGGCATACTTTCACAACCTAAATATGGGATAAAAAATTTACACGCTGTTATTCTAATTTATTTAAACTAAATAAACGATGTTTTAACAATTATACTGTTCCCTATTTAAGACTGCCATCTCACCGACCAAGACAGATATAATATCCTAATGCAATGTAGAGAGACCGAAATACTATTCTACAATTTCCTGACAAATTGATCAATAATTCAAGATTAACAACTACAACAGAATTATAAGGTTAAGTCTTTCGTCTAAAATTGATTTATGCAGAATTAAAACAATTTAAATAGGAAAAATTTTCAAGATTGATTATATTTAAGATGCATGTTTTTTTGTATGACATAAAGACCAAAGTTTAAATGATGTTTAAATAAAGTTCAGTTTAGGTGAAAGATTTAACCTTACATAAGTGTACATTCAAAATATTTATGTTTATCTTCGTCTGCAATAGAAAGAAAAAGAATACCCCACCTAGTATCGAATATTCCATATCCTCCTCTTTCCCCCCCCCCCCCACGAGATCCACTGGTGTGCACTGCCATGAGTTACAGATGCATCTCTGCTGAAATTGAGGAAACGGATGGCTTTAATTATAAAATATCCTATGTTGTTAGATCTCTCCAGAATTAAGATCCCAGACCAAAAAGTACCATTTCGATGCAAGTTTTAATCCCCCACCCTTATTATTGGGGTAGTATGAAATAAATAAAAAATCATGGATGTTGCAAATAATATATCGCGTTTTCGTGAATTTTTTCATAATTTTTAAGCAATAATGAAGACTTTAAAAAAATTAAAAACATTTTCAAGCCCGATTTTATACCTTGAAGTTATAAAGTCCACACTTTTATTTTCTCACAGTTAAAAACTCTTCTTATAGTTATTCTCTGAATTTTTTGGAAGGGTGTGCCGTAGTCCAAATAAGGAAAACCCAAAAATTTAAGTTTTTTTAAACCAAAAAATCTTTTATTCCTTATTACTACTGCAATAAGAGGGGGAGAAGATTAAAACTTTTCACTATCTTATCCGGCTACCTTATTAATACCAAATTAATTTGTATCATGAAATCCAAGGCCGTATTTAGACTAAATTTTCGGGGAGGGGAGTTTAATGTTAAAATTTAATGTTTTTCTCTTATTTTTGAAGAGTTTTTTCTGTTTTTTTCTGACTTTTTTACGATTGCAATCGGACTTCCTGAATTCCGGGGGGGGGGGGGGTTCTAACTCCCAAAACGCCCCCTTAAATACAGCCTTGATGGAATCAGGGCAAATTTGGTTCCTTGTTAAAATTTATACAATAATTCGTTGGAAAAAATAAAATATTTTTATTTACACCAAAATTTTAAAAAGTAGATATTCCAATGTTTTGAAGACTAATTCATTAATACAATGAAGAAATTCACAAATACAATGAATAATTCATAAATACTATGTAATTTTCATAAGTATATTGAGTGAATTTCATGAAATATAAATTTAATCCTCATTTTATAATATAATATGACAACTTTTTACATCACTACATTGCGCAGGTTGTGCGGCCTGAAGGCCGCACTGACTAATCATTCTCCTGTAATTTCTCTATCGTATCTTGTCTATTTTTTTGAATTTCCTGTAGTTTTATCAATTTTTCCAAAACCTGCTATGCTTATGTACTCTCTTCTATGGTTATTACGCGAGTTATCGTAAACTTTAATTATAAAATAATGAATAGAAGTCAATAAACTTCTTTAGGCTAATTACGGTTATAAATAAATTACATGTGTAATTATATTATATTGGTCGTATATACTTCTTTGTGCAAACAAAATAAAAACAATATGATTGCATCTGCTTATAATGCCCGGATTAGGTAGATCGTCCGATACCCTAAACCACAATTTCTTTTTGGTTAAAAAAGTAGCAAAATACAAAGAAAATGAAACTTCCGATCAGTTAATGTGTAACATTAAGTTTTTTACGTTGATGATTATAGCTTCCTTAACCCTCCATAAAACAATTCTATCGAATCCTAATGGCGGCGGTTTTCTATAAAACCTGTCGTTTTTCTAAAATCAAAATATAAAAAGAGTATTTTATTATTTATGTAGAAAACGGGAATGTAAAATAAACGGCTGTTAATCGATACATGGTTTGTAGCGCTAGAGAGCAACAAAATATTGTATCAAATAAATCTAAAATAACAGGCTTCCGAGTCCAAGTGACATACTTACTAATGTATCTGAAATATAATATCCAACCGACTCGCCTTGTTATCACAAAAATCTATTTAAATTATATGTGTAAACATATTTCATATATTTTTTGAACAAACGACAATTAAAATAATATGGTAGTTATGCTAAATCATTTTCAATTTAGCAATTTATCTTATAACCTAATGTATCATCGTAGTAGAAAACAACACTCCATGAGAATGCTGTAGTAGTAGTTCTTATCTCTAATCAGAACACCTGTAGGAAGGCTATGATACTGATTTACCTTAACCACAAAAAATGTGTCACCTTTCGTAGAAGTCGATAGTTTATTTTATTTATGGACCTTTTGAAATATTTCCAAATTATTAAAGTGCCAAAAGTTTTTAAATTATACGAATGCTTTTCATTATTAATAGGCAATAAATAATGTAAAATATCTTTGATACAAAATAATAATTGAAAACTTTTAATATATTTGCATTTTTATACTTTCTTAATAGATCACGAAGGTGCTACCGAAATGCGGCTTTCCAAGGCGAGCTTAGAAAAGTTTAGCTAATATGCAGCTACATAGCAGATTAGCTACTTCAGTTTGTATTGTAATTATACCACAAAACTGGCGGTTCGCCAAGGTCATGGAAGCTTCCAAATTTGTTAGGAGCTACTAAAGAAAGTATCGAAATAGTCGAACATCGCTTTAATTTTTCCAATAGCCACGAAACCGGTTTGAAAAAAATTCAATATTTCTGCTACTTATGATACTCGGGTATATAAAGAGCAAAATTTTGATACAAAAACTAAAAATAACAACAAGAAAAGTTAATAAATCTAATAAAGAAAAGTCTGGTAGTGTTAGACAATGACGTATGATCCAATAAGCTGGCAATGTTCGAGTGGGCCATGACCGATCGTCAGCTGTTCCCTGTAGAGAACCCATGCAGTGCTCGCTCTAATCGAAGATCTGTTATCTGACAACCTCCGATAGCGAGAGTTTTGATAGAGATACATGTTCTATAGCTTCTTGGCGATTTATTGGTTTTCAGTTTCGTATGTAATTTTTTGAATTAATAAAAAAAATCCTTGTTTTCACTTTTTATAAAATACATCGCAATTATTTATCGTCACTACGATTTGGTAATGCCAGAGTCGCTTTTAATATTATCGATCTCACAGCACGATAATTCTCATTAAATATTAATAGGATTATCTGATGCGCCTTCAAAAGCTAATTATTTACCCATTATTGGGTATTAATGATTATACTCAGGAAGCAGGTGAGAAAATAACTTTATTGCCATTCGTTTGATAACACGAAATTATTCAATTTATTTCCTTGGCACCTGTAAAGTATTTTAAACATCAATACTATTCTATTGTAAACGGCAAGTCATAATTATTAACAGATCTCCTAAAAGAATGTCGAGAATTTACTAATTAGTCAGTAAATTTGTTTTTGTAAGATTTCTATCAATTATTACCTTTCCTTATGTCGTTCGAAAATGTCAAGTGTTAATTATATCCAAAAACTTATAACCGTTATATATTGGAAATCGTTTAATGATTCGGTTCAGTTTTAAGGGCTGGAATCTTGGAATATTTGAAATTTTTAATTTTTTTTATCTAAAGGTGGAAGAAAATAATAATACCAAGTTGCCCAGGTTGTGTGACCTAAATGCCGCACTAGTCCAATTTTCAAATTTTTCAAATTTTCTTATGTAAGTAATAAAATCTTTATTTTTTGACCGAAAAGTTTAATTATTGTAAAAACGTGACCTTTCGTCAGGGAAATTGTCAAAAAAAAATTTTAAATAATATATTGTTATTTATATATTATAATAATTAATTTAATATATTTTATAATAAATTAATAAATTCATTATGAAATAATTTAAATTTATCCTATGTACATATAAAAATTTATATCTAAAATTATAATAATCATAATATTATTATAATATAATTCTTAATAATATGTGTGAATTATCAAAAAAAAACTTTTAATTTGTATTTAACATTTTAAATAATTGAAAAATTATATTTTAAATACGTATTTGAAATATTTTCCACCCCTGTCTATAAAAGTATGCCTATAGATGATGACCACATGCGTGGATCCAAGGGGGGAGTTTTTTTCATAATCTTCAGAAACAATTATTTAGTTGATTTCGGTTAATCCGAAATTGCTTTTCAAAGGGGGGCGGTTGCGCCCCCCTGGTGAAAAATTTCTGGATCCGCCCCTGGATGACCATGCCCATATGTTGAAAATGCTGAGATATACTTGTTAGCTTCGGTATATTTAGCATATATTGTCGTGTCCCTCTTTATTTTAAACGGGGTTGAAAATTTTATTTGGTTAATTGTAATTATTTGTGTAAAAATTTTATATTGAGATTTATGTGATTGCGAATAAACAAGTATTTTTTTTGAAATGGTAAATTGTAGCTTTGATTTTTGTGATTGAACTGCATAATTTTAATTCAAATTTGGTAAAATTTATTAACTTTTAATTTGGACAAAAACTATTAAAATTAGAATTAATTAAAGCAGCGAAAAGAAAATATTAAAAATTTGTATGTATTTGTTTAAATTAAAGCGTGGGTCCTGCAGCTGGCGAGCAAAGCATACGTATTTATTGTTCTATTGGAAATTGTAATTTAAATTTACATAGATAATAAAATTTAACATTGTATTGAAATTAAAATTACCGGAACAAACAAAAATTATTTTTTTGTATTCTTGAATTTTATTGAAAATCGAACTTGAAAATATTATTTCTTAAAAGTCTCATGTAAAATTATGCTGTCTTCGTGCAAAGGAAATTTAGATTAATTTTGTTTTATAAAAAAAAACATATTAGTATTATAAAAATATACTAGTTAATATTTCATATTTAAAAAAAGCAACCCCAGGACATTACAATATATTATGCAAATATTTTAGATCCAAAAGCCGCTCTTGGTGTTAATGTATTTTTTTAATATGCTGCGTTTTGTAAAATAATTTTAATTATGATTTTATTTCAATAAAGGCTGAAAGAGACTAGCAAACTAGAAAGAGAGTAGCAATGTATTCATTTATATATTTTATTGTATTATCATAGTGGCAATACTTATCTACTTGTCCAAATATATTTTATATCACCATTTCAGACAATGAATTCCAGGGGGCAAATATCCAGGTAAATTTACGTACACAAGATTCGGAATTTCAAGGAATTTTCAAGATTTCCAAGAATTCCAACGATTTCCAAGAATTCCAATGATTTCCAAGAGTTCCAATTATTTCCAAGGAATTCCAGATATCTTCAAGAAATTCCGGATATTTCCAAACAATTTCAATGATTTCTAAAGAATTCCAGCGATTTCTAAGGAAATCCAGTAATTTCCAATTCCAGAGATTTTCAAAGAATTACAATAATTTTCAATGAATTCCAGATTTATATGAAATTCCATAAATTCCCAATATCAGCAAAAAAATTTCAAAGAAAGACACAACACTTTTTATTGGTATATTTACTCCTTGTTAAATTCTTTCCTAACACAAACGTAGCTATAAATTTTACATGGGGGGGGGGTTCGACAGTAGTATACTTTACAAAGGTAAACTAGATTTTGCCAGTGACTTCGTTAACGCCATAAAAAGTCAGAGCTGAAAAAATCATTGCGTTGTTGCTTAGGCTAACAAGGGGGTTTGAACCCCCCCCCCCCTTATATCCTTATATGTGTTTTCTAATAAAATATTTAAATATTATACTGTATTTCCCGTCTTATCTATTGACGGTTACTTCAAAATTCAAGCAAAAGCAACAGGTTCAATTTCTTCAACATCGACAAAAATATTCTCGTATGGCATTGCCAATTTTTGCTTGGTCACTACACGAAAAACGAGATGAGCACTAAATATTTTTAATAATCAATGAAAAATTATTAATAAACCCCAATAATAAATCATTATTAAATTAATAAAATATTTAAATACACTTTTAAATCGTGTTTAAAGTTGCCCAATCAAATTTAATTAAATGGACAAGGTATATTCACTTAAGTGCATATACCCTACATTTTCTTATTAAAAATGGTGTTTAATTCTTTAATTTAGGTTATCAACAATAATTTAAGCTTTAAGCCAATCGTTATGTAAATCTTGAACGCAAATAACGAAAATTTACACCTTTAAATTTATTTATCTTTTCTATCACTCTCATAAATATTAATTTTTTTATATAATAATAAATGTTCCAGTTTAATTTAAATAATAAAATTATAATTTAAAGAAGGATGGAGAGGTATTTTTTATTGTTACAGTTTATACACATGAACAACCCGAAATTATTACTCGCTTGGTTCTTCCATTGACATTAATATTAAAATTGACCATATTATCGAACTGTAATTACAGTAGTTCAGGTAATCTTTGTCGAAAGTTAACCGATGGTGTATATAGATTAGTGAAGTGTTTGTTTGTTGTAGGTTATGGTTATCATTGATAAACCTGACCGCCTTTGATCTGCCGATGCCGACAAGGAATACTCCGCCTAGTCCTACTCCAATATTGGCATTTGATTCCGACAAAGGTAAGGTGGCTTTTGAATCACGAATTTCTTGATTTTACACCTGTAGTTTACAATCACATTACTTGTACGTATAATAGTCGACACTTTTCCGAGTTTTGGGTGGTTTCTTAATAATTATCTTGTTTACCTATTGTATATTTGAATTAAGTTTACAGGTGTACTTTGTTGGTTTTTGTTTGCTTTGAGTGTTTGTACTTTTTATTACACCAGAATTGATAATACTCATGAAATAGAATGTGTGGTAAAAATATGTGTACGAGATTTACTTCATTTCCTTTCGTTTTAAGATTTATGCATTACTTCCGTTAAGGGTGGATAATTTAACTTGAGAAATGATGGGAACTTAAACTGTTTGGAATGGAACATCATAAAGACTTCTTTAAGGCGGCATGCATTAAAATTATTTCACTTTGCATATAGGTTTTTCAATTTTCAAAAATGATCAAATCCAAATGGCTAATTTACACATGGTAATAATTTATTTTAATAATAGATGCGAGATACGATCAAGGATTCGGTGATTCCAACATTTACAACGATCGTGACATTTTTTCAAATCATCGATTCGATCGGAATATTAATTTGTACGTTAATTGGTTGTAAGCGGCTTTTTACAAAAAGCTCGTCAAAATGAACAATAAAGCAATAAAGCTGTGCGTAACTTTGTCAACACACGATAAACAAAATCAAATCGTTGCGTTCCATCTCATAGCTGCACGTAAACCTGAGATGGCCGTATTTATTTTACAAATTTATGAGTAAAGATCGCATCTCGACCCGCAATTATATATGTGATGTATGGACTAGTCTTGGTCGACCAAGAGAAATGCTACCTGAATATGTTATTATGGCAGCCTTATGATTGTGGTATTTGTATTCTCATCCACGTAAATTTACATACAGAAATATAATCAAAAAACTATATCAATTACTGCAGTTTCCTGAATTAGCCAAGTTTCAACTCCAAGATGGAATTTCGTAAACCCCATTGATTATATTTTATTGCCACCGAAGTATTCCAGGGCAATGAATCATACAAATAATTAACAAAATAAACACTTGAACCAGCATTCCTTGTTAAAATATTTTAGTCATACCATAATTAATTTTTTGCACATCGTATCATAAAAATTATAATAAAAAGAAAATGGTTGGATTAAGAGACAAACACCGACCACGGTAAGATCATAAATTTATGTTGGTGTGTTACTTATTCACCTGTGCTCTTTTTGTTTTCCAAGTTTTTAGAATTTGTTTGACAGGACGCCGACAGCTCAATGATATTCAATTTAAATTGCCTTGAATATGATCCTTACGTGATTTCTTTCTGTTGTCTTACATGCAATCACTAGTTTTATAATAAACATGTCTACATTTTGCCCAAGAATTTATTGCCTCCTGAAAACTACGCATTACCTCCATTTGTGTGTCAAACGATTTGCTATCAAATCGGTTAATCGATCTTACGTTCCCTGGTCAGCGAACATAAAAAGGTTAGGGGATTTATATATTCAGATATGGAGTCAAATTCAGAAGGATACAATCTTTCTGATGCAAGGATTTGTGTTTATTTGTATTGGACAATTTAAATATTCAATATTTTATAAAACACAGCAAAATTATTTGGTATAATCGACAGTTGGAATTAAAATATAACAAATTGTCCAAATTTTTATATTATAATTTTTGTATTTAAAAAAATTTTTGAAATTTAATTTATGCAATAAAGTTATAAATTCTAATAGAAACCCTATAAGAAAACACATATAATTAACGGTAAATACATGCCCCCTATTTTTTAAATTATTAAATCGTGGAAATTATATTATAAATATTAAAATTTAATTTTTTAAATTAAATTAAATTAAAATTATATTGAAATAAGCCTTGGAATTTATAAAAAAAATAATAGGTGCATTTGTAAATAACTTATAAAGCAATATCTTCAGGGGCTACTTATGCTATAATTTAAATAAAGAGTTTTTTGTAACCATATAAAAAACTTTGGAAGTATTTTCTTTAAAATAAAAAAAAAATTTAATTTAATTAAAATAAAATTGGATTCTAAATTTAGGTAAAGTATATTCCTTTTACGTTATCCTTAAGTTGGCTCTTATTTAAAATATGAACACTTTTTATACGCCCTCTAACGCAATCAACTTATAATAAATTTTAATATTATTTTCAATTTTTTTTTAATTGTCATTGATGTTATTATTCTGAGATATTGGGTCAAAATATATGTTTTTAGGGGGGTTACTACTTTAACATAATTTAAAAATCTGAATATTTACAATAAAAATTATTCGAATACAATATCAGCCATAAATATTAAAAATTGTAATTAATTTTTTTAAATAATAAGTATTAAATAAAGTTGGAGATCTGCATTAAATATATACAGGGTGTCCCTGGATACACTTTGCATAACTTAAGAGTTGATTAAGGCCTCTTCAATGTCTTATTTTAATTTCCACCTTCACATGGCCGTAGCCCCGAAACTATTGATTTTATAGTAAAAACAGTTTAGTGTTTTTTTAAAGAGAGTGGAATAATCTACAAAATAGATTTAAACCTTTTTTGTCTAAAATCAACGGCTTTCGAGTTATAAATTAAAGCAAGTAAAAAAATGTTGAGAAACTCAAACCCAGTATTTTATAAACGAAATATTTTTGAAAAAATTTCAAGTCCCATTCTGGACAGGAAATCCACAGAAAATAAGAAAATAAAAACAAAAAGTAAATTCTCAAAATTTTTATTTTTATTGAAATCTTATTTTATTAATATTAAAGTTAAACTACATACTGCAATATTTAAGTAAATGTTCAAACTGTCTGGTACAACTTCAGCATATTATTGCGTAAATATGATTGAAAAATCATCTATTGCTGCGGAAGCTGGATTTAAAGCAACGGTGTAACATCACGAGAGCTATCACTCTCTCAAATAACATTTTAAAACTTTTTTGCAAATACTAGTTATAATTTTAAACGAGCCACAAAAAGTACATTTTCTCCGAATAAATCCATTTTATTTTTATTCAAAATTTACAGCACTTTTACGATGAACAGTTTGCTACGATTCCTAATTTGTTACTAACATTTAATGGTAGATTAGATAGAACTGTGCTTGTTTGCTTAAAATAGCAATATTCTAAAATAAATTTCAGTTTTATTAAAAATTCCGCATTCTACCTTATATCAGTGTATTGCCTAGACTTTTAAAGCTTTAGAACTGCGAATCTGTTTATTAACTGTTTTTATAATATGGGATTATTCTTTCAAAGTTTTTATTGCAAACACAAAAAATTAATTATTGAAATTGGAAAAAAAAATGTGAAAAAATTCATAAAAATAGCATCTAAGGACAATAGAGAAATTAAATACAAATGCTCTATAACAATATCTGCTTGTGGAGAAACAAAATAATAATAAGGAATAAATTATAAAAATTATTTTAATGACAAACCATTTTAATAAATAAATGTTCCCGGTAGCGAAATGTCCTGGAACGACCAATAATGCCGGGAGTCGTCGACGTTGACGTAAAACAATTGCCTTCGCAAAAAGTAGAACTTTAACCTTGTTTATTGAATATTCTTCACATCTTATATCTTAATTAATAGTAAAATAAAAATTTATATGAAAAATTTGTTTAGTGTGGGAATAGAATTTGTATTATTTCAAGCTCGGATTCCGACCTCGAGGAGAAATAATTAATTCACCAAAATATATTTTTTAGGTTTTTTTTGCTTTGGTTACTGTTGTTAATTTTCATAAAGAAAATTTTAGCATTAATACATATTTATTATTCTAAAGTTAAACAAATTAATTATAACCAATACAAAAAAACAATTCGATGAGACTTCAGAGAGTAAATTTCCCCGTCCTGAACCTGGGCTTGTTTTCGCATTGTTATCATACGGAAGTAAAAATTACGTTTCAATGTAATTAATTGCTGGTTTAAGTACAAATTAACTGTTATTTTTATCCATTTATTAATATTTATCAGCTAATTGTTGGTATTTCCCTTAGGGAAATTTTATATTGTACCTGATTTTTTTTAAATTTCAGTGTTAACTTAATATTTAATAATTAAGAAGCTATGCGTTTTAATTTTTTATTTATGGCTATGCAATTACAAAACTGAAGATTAAGCAAAAATGTTATATCGATAGGTTTAATGTGATCATTATTTTCTCCATTTACGTAAAAATGTTGAATTGCATTATACATTACCGATTGATGATGGGTTTTAAGATAAATGCAAAATGATTACATCAAAGTTATATTCAAACCTGCTAATTTAATAAACTTTCGATTATTATTTGTAACCGAACGAATCGATAATATCCAGTTTAAAGAGCTTCTGTAAAATAATTTGCCTTGCGGAGTGGAGACTTTATTAAATTGGTTTTAAGTATCAATGTAGGTGGTATTACTTTATAACCTAAATCAATTTTTTATGCTAATATGTTTATGAAGTTAATAGGTTATTCTCACGAAGTTTCATTTTATTATTGAAAGGTTACGAAGATTTAACATATTAGATAAATTTAAAGTATGAGCAAATGTATTCCGAGATCCTATTGTTATTGCAATAATTACATAATAAACAGTTGCTATGTAATAATACGGCAATACTTTGTTAATATAGAAAACATTGTCAAATATATAAACAAAGAAGTAGTTTTAACACCATTAGTAGAAAAAAATGTATAATCAGATGAAGAGTAAACGTGAATGCGCTTTTAATTTCTTATTAATTACACGTCTTGCTTAAATTGCATATAGTTTTCGTCATCTTAATTATGCAGACATTATTATTTAATTAATAAGTACAATACATAAATATAGAGAGTACTTCTTAATTTCAAAATTTGCTTCTAATTACAGCAGTATTAAGAGCAACCATGTTAAGTTAGCTACCGGCTAACTTATACCAATGTTTATAATTTTTTAAGTCAAAAATTTATAACGCATTGTAAACTGGACTAAGATAAATTATTGCAGTATTAAAACAGCACTTACTGTTTGCAATTAATTAATTAAGTCAAGAGTGAAGAGAAGTCTTGCGAGCGTATAAATTGGTTAGTCGATAGGTGTCCCTACAAACTCACGTCATTTTACTAATATAATAATGTCTGTCCATTTGTCCAAAGTCTATGAGAATAGAAAATGACATCTTCATGTAAATTAGATAGTACACATTTCCCTCTCTCGCTCCTCATTTCTTAATGTCAGAATATATAAGCTTCATATTTAGAATTAAACTCAACTTTACAAATTGTTAATCCTGTCATCGCATTTTACTCAAATATGTTATACGAAAGAGTAGGACAAACATCACGTGTCTGCTTTACAATGGCTCGTATTTTAACAATTAAGAAAACCTATGAAAATTACAATATCTGCCACAATAGCCAAACGAAATTTCTTTAAGTAAGAAAAATTTTCACAAATTGGAACACCGTTTAAATACCAAAATTTATTATTACTATATTTATTATAAGTTAATTCAGTTAACTACTAAATTTTAATGTCAAAATGTACCATTTCATTGGCAAATAATTATACAGTAAGAAACAAGTTATAGTTTAATTTTAAATCACATAATAAATTACTGCAATTAAATCAACTTGAACAAAACACATAAATTTGAAATTTTTTATTTTTAACTTAATTGCTCAAAACATAAAACATAAAACTCAACACAAATATGAATCAATTTCTAAAATTTACAAATTTTTATTACATTCAAATATTTTTGTCAAATTTTCTCTATTAATAATTATTAAAGCCAGTATATTATATCACAACGAATTTTTAACAAATTACGTAGCGATTGAAATGTAGATGCGAATAAACCGCTTAATATTTTTTTTAAATTTGATTCTCTACTTCTTGTATAATTTTTAGAGACCACCCATTTATCAAAATACTAAATGAGCCAATGTAAAAAATATTATGATAATTTCATAATATCGCATGTACTTACATGCCCAGACTAAATTAATTTTAATTTGTAGTCTATTAATTATTGGTTAATTTAACCAATTAAAGTCTACAAGATAATTAAATCGGCTAATAAAATTCAATTGTAATAAATTACTGAAATGAAATTTAAAATAATTTTAAATTAAAATTAGTTAAATAATTAAATTGTACCTACCTAACTAAAAATATTATAATTTTAATTCGTGATATCGCGTTTCTGTTAAAATATATAAATTATTCTTAACAACTTACATAATATAATATTAACAGATTTAAAAATGTCGTTCTTTATTATTTATTTGACATATCAATTTTTGCTGTTAACTGACGAGAATAATTTATTATAAATAAAATTGAAAGCTTCTACCCAGATGAGCCTGGTTTTCCAGTTTTTACTTTAATGCAAATATTATATTAACTAATTTTGCACCTCGCAAAATTATATAGTCCTTCGAAGTTACCTAATAATATGAATTTATTGGTAATAAATTTTTATTTTGTTTTTTACGGTTGACACTAACCAAAAATTACGAGCAATCGAAATACCAACAATAGAAATGTCAAATTATGTCCCATAAGTTATAATCAGCTAAGGTGTGTTTCAACAAGACACAGCTTAAACAATCGTCCATTAATTCTTTTATTGAAGATTTTAACATATTTATTAAAAGTGTTTATAATGATCTTTAAAATGTAATTAACTCCTCTGAAAAAACAAACTTCTAAAAATAAGTAAAATTTTAAGTGTAATTAAGTTTGTTTACAATTTTTGTCATTAGTCTTACGTATTTAACATAAAAGCTTTTAAATGTTTGTTTAAAATAAAGTACAAGACTAGAATTGTAATAATAATTAAATTTGAAATACCTTAGGTAATGTAATAATGGGTTAAAGAAACCTCAGGGTAAATTACTCAGGATGGCACTGCTTTAAACAACCCCATGAAATCTTCGTTCAGCATAGAAAATTTGTTTTGTAAACTAAAGTCATCGAATATCTACAATTAAATATTTTAAATTATATAAAAATGAAATACACATTTAATATTTGCCTTTTGAATTTAACAATGAATTTAATTTAAATTTCGAGTTTGGTCACGCCCCAGGGATTTTTTTAAATTTTACACTACTTGTACGCTACTCTGTATTGGCATATTATGACAGACAATAAAAATATACGTTGTTTTGAAAAATTCATTTTCAATAAATTATGTGTTTGCAAACTACAGTAACTAACTTTTGGTACATTTCAATAAATATTAGATATTATGCTATACCTCACAGGTCCACCCTTGTTCATCACAGCCAAACCACAGACAAACTACTTGTTAGATCCTGACGGAGTATCAGTGGTTAGTTACGTAGGTAACAAGGTATGTTGAATTAAGATCTTTTTTGTATTAATGAAGCTGGCGAAGAAAATTTCCTTGTGTTAATAAAAATTTGAACGAAAATAACTTCCGGCCAATTAAACAGTGTATACACACAAACCCTTTGAATCACAAATCAAATTATCAGAAATATACCCCTTTTAAAGAACCTAAAAGTGTTGAAACGAATAATTAAAAAATATACGATCGGATACAAATTGAGTTATAGCTGTAATTTAGAAGTTAAACAAAGGGTTAGACTTTTTATTAAGGAAAGTTTCTGAAAAAATCGACATAAATCATGAACGAAGTGTTATTGCACGATAGGGTTGCAAATTTAATGGGATGAGGGTAGTGAAATTAATTGTTTAAAAATACTATAAATTTAAAAATAAAATGTAGCTGTAGGTAAATTATATTGGCTGAAGTTATGAGTAGAGTAGCACCGTGTCGAAATTTATTTTCAGCATTCAAAGTATTTGGTGAAATTTGAATAGAATTGCAGAACGCTTCGTTATGTCGAATAAAAATTCATTAATTTATCAAAAGCTCCAAAGAATAAAAGAAGCAAATCAACAATATTAAAATTTTAATCAAATTCATTGAAACATCACAACATCGTGGTTTTTAGTCCCAAACAAATTACAAAACAAAACTCAAGTCTTCAATCGTTACGTTATTCGCAATTTAATTAATTTTTCAGAACGTCTAAAAAATATTCAGCTATATTCAATACCATTCGCAGATGGAACTTATGACTTTCTCATTAATCAACTTATTTAATTATTCCACTCCTAAAATATTACTTTATTCGAAAGGGGTAGATTTCGGTTACCGATAAAAGACCGATTTTCATTTCTTTAACATTTCATTTGCACTCCAAAGCGCAAATTTATTTTATAATCCAGCGATTTTTAATTTTAATTTTTATCTCGGCTAATATCGCTAATTTCAAATTTTCTTAGTTATTTGTTTGTTAATAACAGATGTGCGTTTAAGCAAACACAAGATCTAGTAGACCGTGACAAATCCATAATCAAAGCGAAATCAAAGTGAAATACAAATTAGCTGCAGCTTAGATAATTCAGAAGCACATCAGTGGGTCCAACGCGCCTAAAGGCAACTCTAAACAGGAGGCTAACCTTTGACCGAGGCTGTCAAATTTCCTGCCCTTTGCTGGACTAACGTTTCCTTTGTAATCCTTTCAGCACCCCTCAAACCCACTTACAGAAACACGTTGACGTGCAATTATTACTGTTTCAGAAGGATACACTCCGTACTACACTGTTTCGTTACAATAACATATACAAAGCAATTTATCAATTTTCCTCTTGATTGTTATTGTTAATAAATAAATCCACCGAGTAGGTTATAAATCCTGCTAACAAAATCATATTATTGATAATTTATACTTTCCCGATTACATTGTGCATGTTTTCGCCTACTAAGAATTAGAAGGCTTGTGAAGTATATTTTTAGCTTTTATATGCCTTGCTAACAAGTTAAATGAAGAAACGAAAAAATTTAACTGATATACTGAAAACATTGAATGTGGGTATTGGTAAGGTACTTAATACAACAATGCAGATAGAGAAATAAATTTTCTTCATTTATGATTTTAATCGAAAGGGTAATTATAATAACAATTACCAAGACAGAGACAGGTATTTATTGTGTGAGGAACATTCAAAGGGCAAAATGAAATAATGTCACACACTCAGACCTGTATCTCCAGTTGCGTTGTATATAGATTGGAATGTATCGCATAAATCTTAAGGATAAAAACTTTAAAGTGTCGTAAACACCTCGTAAATCAATGGTGGTCGACTATTGATCAATTCAAGTGTAGGTCGATTGTCTATTAAACACACTAAAGGTAATATAAATCAGATACAAAAGATACCTTGTATCAGCTTGTTTTTAAATTTTAAAATATAAATACAATCTATTAATACAATGTATCGTAAATCAATCTATATTGGATTAAAATTTATTTGTTATTGTAATGCCTTAAAAAAAATTGCAAACTATTGAGAATCACTGCGAGCTTAGTGTCCAAAGCTCCATTAACACCAACAAAAGCGGAAGTAGTGAACTAAGATTTCCGCTTTCCGTTCTCTATCAGTTTCTCCTCAAAGCATATATTTTTTGTTTTCTTGTTTATTTGCTTCTAAGTATTTTGTGTGTTCACATTTTTGAAACAGCACGTCGTTTGATAAAGTAGTAGCTTTATACAAAAACTATTACATCAAGAACAGCAATATATTACGTGTACATAAGAATGTTCAAATTTCAACCCCCACATCATTCATTATCAATAACAAATCGAAGGCGTTCTTTTGGATTAATGACATTTTTCGTCATTATATAGAACACTACGAAGTTTTTTTGCCCAATATGGCATTTTCTTTGCTAACTTGTTATTGTCTATCAACATTTGAAGTTTTCAGGTGATTAAAATATTATTTAATTTAGAGCAAGACGATCCCATAAAAAACACCTCCGGTAACCTCCCATTTTTTTAGGTTGGTAATTTAAAATGCGTCACTCAGAAATACAGATTTTAAAAATAGTTTGAATATGAACCCGAGATTACATTCGGCAACATTAGACGAAGAACATTCTAATAAGTATAAATGCAAAATAATTGAGCACCAATAAAAGAGCACTCGAACAAACTTTAATTATTGTACAAAATGCTGTTGCTGTTTCACCAGCTTTGTATAACGTCTTCAAAATTGTCATCAAATCAGTACTAGTTAGTCAAACTAAATTTTTAATATAATCTTTTCCTTCAAACTAATTATATTAAGGAATGTATTTCCCAACCTTAGACTCCTAGAAAATACTAGAGGGTGAATTGCAGGATAAATCCGGGAGGTCTGGGAGGGCTGTACGAAATACCCTCCAACACATTCGCTGTAATTGTTTCACTAGCCAAAACTGGGGGGCATAAACCAAAATATAATCAAATTATTGTCAGTGGGTTTAAGAATTAAACGAAAAAATAATAAAATCCAAATAGAATACTTCTTTGGAACTGCTGATAAACCGTTATAGTGGATATCAATCACTGAGCAAAGTAGCTAAGTATTCCTAAGATGTAAACACCCTAACTTTCCGGAATTTTAGTGATCAGTCTATAGAGATCTGCACCCTATATCGAGCTATACAATTAATTGTTAACAATAACGTTCAAAATACTGTTTCTTTGTGTATTCCACGATGAGACATAATGAAGTCAATTAATATTTAATTAATATAAAAAAGTTAAAATATCCTGAGATGAGTAGTTAAAGTCTTAAGCCGAGAAGAAATATTATACAACAACCCTCGAAAGCAAATAATATTTTGTTACCATCACGCCATATATTGAAATAACATTGAAAACGATTTTTATTACACGCGATACAGCGACCAGGCAGGAATAAAACGTCAAAATTAAAATACAATGTACTAAGCAACAACAAATCTTGCAACAGCCTTTACCATCCTTCTCTTTCAAACATCTCGAACGATTTTCCTGACTTAACAAGCAATAAAACATGTTCGCTGTCTTTTGATATTGTATTGCTATTTTATTGAACATTAATTATCAATTTTCAAGTACAAATTAAAGCGATCGATTTATATTCTCTTATAATTTATCGTATTTTGAACAGAACAGGAGAAAAAGTGTTATTTATGACCGATATCTCAAAGGTTGATAATTTCGTGATTCGATTGTATGTTGGTTTTAAGTTACACTCAAGGATTCATTAATTACTTCTCCTAATTTGGTTCCCGTGTGCAGTTTTCCCCAACTTAAGTTTACATTCTTTGAGCCACACAACGACTGATTCGAAAAATCCATTTAGTATCATAAATTAGATTAGACGTTTCATTGAAATTTGATGAACGTTGGAAGCTGGAGGATGGAAGTTGAAGTACGATTTGAAAATGGAATGGCTGTTAGGTGTTATGAAAATGTCGTTATTGTGTCAATAACTATTTCATTTTCTGTATAACATCCTAAAATAACTTCTCATGTGGATTGAAGCAGTAATTAATAGAAATAATACATTGAGATCCCTGCTTTGTGTTGATATCTCTTCTAAACACGCATAGATACTCGCTATTGCTATCAGGTAATTGCTTTTCCTGCTCATATGTCAACAATCGAATGTAGACTCATATCCACAATTAATATTGTTAGAATATCCGTATCTAACTTTGATGAATTCTCCCAACCTTTCGATACAAACCTACGATTTATTTGCTTTCTAAAGTAACTACATTAATTTTCATAATGTTATACAAACTTATCGATTATAATAATGTTTAATGGGAATGTCGTTTTGAATATTCAGGTCCTTTAAATTTATTGGTATGTTCGAAGGCGCAGATATAAACAAAATACTAAATCGTAATAAAAATAATAAAACTTGTATATGAAATAATAATATTCGATATATGAAATGCAAATTTTCTGTTCACAAATAACCAATTTAATTACATCAAATTATTGTGCTTTACGCTTTAATGTGAATGTAATATAAGGACCTTTTTCCGGTAACTGCTTTTGTAATACTAACCAATCATCTGTATCACATAAAGAATCATAAAAACAGACATTATATTCATAAAATACTATAATTCTTGAATTAATATCCATTGCTTTGTTCATTATCATATCATTATAGAATACACTGGAAAAATTTCAATTCAACCTTTTGGCAATGATGCGCACATGGAGAATTTTAGTTACAAATTGGATTGGTTTTATTTCTTTTGAATATTATAATTTAACAATGTATGGTCTTAATAATTTGTTTTTATTTCTTCGAACCTAAGTTAATAGGTAAAATTAAGAAATCAACTTTGAGTTGAATCGAAAAATTTTGTTGTCGAAGATATAATGTGAATTTTTTTTCATTTTACGTAACAGTGTAGGAAATATAATACGGCATAAACAAAGAAAACAGCTATAAGCAGGTAGACTAGGTAAATTTCAAAAAATAGTCATAAATATATAATATGTGTGTTCGGTTTCTGAATTCTTATTGTTACTAGGACGATTCAGACGTTGGTTATTACCGCGGAGCAAAGAAAGGTGACAGTTATTGCTATTTACTACCATCCCTCGTGCATCTAATATGCTTCGTATCAACATCGATATTTTAAATTTCAAGATTTTTTCAAACTTTTTGTTCGATTATTGCTTTTGCCACGCCTTTGCGTTATTGCAAAGAAGGCGAGTAGCAAATCTATAGATTAAGTAAATCATTTTATGATGCCAGCAACTATAAAATTTAATTAGGCTTACAAAAACATGGTTTCGAAATGTTGAAATGTGTCCAGTAAAAGATATTAGATATTTTTAAATTATACTCCGCTATATTAAAGTAAATTGAATGTAACAAGTAGCTAACAGGGAGATCGCATTTTTATGTATGAAGTATCGGACTACCCACTACGACCCGAGGATAATTTTATATGACTTTGTCTGCCTCCAAATCAGCCTATAATAATATGTACTTACCTACAAAACATTTTGTAATACACTAAAAAATATTAATTTGTTGGTGGTGAAATGAGATTTTTATTACTATTGCCTTAAAATAAAACTATAATTTACCATGTGTTGAAATACACCTGAAACTTATAAAAATTAAAAAGAGTTTTAATTGAAGTGCTACGAAAATTTTACTTACTTGCAACAAAAGAATTTGGTAGACCAAAAAACATCTCGAACGATAAGAACTGGAAGGTTATTGAATCATTTTTAAGCAATATTCAGATAAAGAAAACGGTGGTTATTAACAGTAAAATAAATGGTAAGCTAAAGAAATGACTGTAAGGTCAAGGAATTGCAGAGATCGTTTGTCTTAATAATAAACAAAGCTGGTACGACAGACAGTGTTACATAATTAACATAGCAAGATAACATGATTTCACAGCAAATTAACGAATACAAGGGGAAAAAAATACAAAATCCACATAATAATATAAAATATACTTATCTACTAGCAAATTTGGAAAAGAAAAACAGCTGGAATGTGTTAATAAAAATAGTACAAATTAAAGACTGCAATAACATACATATTTTTTGAATTGATATTAAAATATCATTAAGTAAAAGTGTCATGAACATTTTTGTTTCAAAAACTTACGCAAAAACAATACCGCAAGGTTAATTTTAAAGGTGGAACACAAAACAAGAAAATTATTTGATGATTTTATTTTTATGTGAGGTAAATTTAATGAAAACAAATCACTTCATTATTACGCAAGGGCACGTGATACGTAAAGAACTAATCTCGTATTACTTCATCATCATTTCGCCCCTACATAAAAATTTATCACTTACATTTTTAAACACAACCTCTTGGTATAATCCACGAAAACCACAAATACAGTTAAAAAATAAAATGCAATAATTTTTTATCACCATTGGAGCAGAAAAAACGGTATCTTATGACCATTAACAGAACAACACAAAGAAAATATGAGATATAACATTGAGATCGAGCAAAAGGTATAACATTAGTTCCCATCTGGAAAAGCAAGAACAGGAAGCACTTGCAATATATTCACATTATACGTTATCACCAATAGTCGTAATGATATCTAGAGCTGAAAAAAGAAATGACGTTAAGCTCGGGAATAGTCTTATAAATAATAACATATTGCGTTATTGTCTGCTCATTTGTCATAAATAAAATTACCTTCATCCTTCATTGATTTATTTATAATCGCCAAATATTCCCAAAAATAGAAGAAGCGATTCCACACGTCTCGTCGCTTAAAAAATCGTAATTATCGAAAGGTCGGGCGATTATTTACAATTAACGATTGGATAAATCTTGATAAATTAAAACTTTTATAGAAAAAGGTAGGAACCACGCTGTGCTTTTTCGATATTTATGAATATGACACAAAATAGTTTGAAAAATAATAGTAGGGTTAGATCGCTGTTAACTGACAGTTTTATTTCAATTGATAGTTATTAAAAACCATTTTCGAAATCGAAAACTATTTAATAAATTCTTGAGATAATTAAAACATAAGAAAAATTATATCCACTAACAAGAGCGACGTTTAAAAATAAAAGCAATCGACAAAATCGTCGATAATGTCGATCGCCTTAAATACACAAGCAAAAATGTTCTTTAATCTTTGCCGATGCCGACGACATACCTGCGAAAATATGCAGTTGGCTTACACAACTGCGAAAAGTTCCCACCCTGTATGATACAGTTTCGACACTTTCCCTCACTTATTATTAGGAAAATTTGCACAAATTATTATTCGTTACACTAACCTAATTTATTGTACGTAATTAGTTTGTGTTTTTGAATCACACAACAAAAAATGCCCTCACTTTTTCGACAAGGTCGAATTTTACACCGCACGCAAAATTATATCATTATTGTTTTATAAAAATTAAATCACTTCAGATGTAGTAGGTAATTAGCACCTCCACAATTTTATTTTAACAACTTTGCTTTGCATTTGATGACTAAATTTAATTACGATCAAATGCAATTTGAGCGTAGGCTTGAAAGGGATTCCCGTAAAGCCAAAAAATTACTTATTAGTACCTGTCTTCAATTATATAAAAGGTTTGAATACTTGAACAGATAGATTGATCGCTGTTCATGTCAAGCAAAAAGAAACCGAAGTTGATTGCCAAAATTATCCTTTGTCGGCACCATCTAATGAGCGTATGAACATATATGTCTGTGATAAATTTGAGGAATTTAGCGGACTCGATGACTCAAAGACGACTATCGACTTTCCGTAATTAATGACAATTCTGAAATTCCTATAATTACTACTGCAACTTTTTATATTGCTAGTACAAATAATAAGCTGATTGCGCAAATACCTGCAGCACAACTTTAAATTACATATTATTCCTTTATACCAGAAGTCAGGCTACTTGCTAAAAGCGACGATTAAATACTTTTAGCAAAGAATTAGCAAATATTTTAAATTATTGATATTATCTTTCGCGAATATGTTGTTGCACACATTAAATTTTCAAACAATTCCAAAAATTTTGTTTGGAAAAGTAATCACACCATACATAGAAACAAAAGTGAAATGGTATTTGGGATCTACAAGCAGTAAACAAAATAGCCAAATAAAAAATCACACTGCTTCTAGTTTTTAACCTTGATTTCGGCAAACCAGTCGGTCTGATGTATTAACCTATCAACAACATTAATTCCTTATATTTCTTCTAATCAAGGTCAAATAAAATGTTCAAGCAATATTCAAATTTGCCGCCACGCACCGCAATTACTTAAATAATAAAATACAGTGCTGATGTTAGAAGGTCACGGGATACGGTCAAAAGAAAAGGAAAGTTTTAAATTCAGAGAAACGATAAAATGAAGAAGCAATATAATATACATACTATTACCATAAGCTGCTCAAGTGTGAAACTAATTCATAACAATTAAAGAAAATGTTTTTTTGAAAAATCAACGGATACGCCGATTATATTATAATATAAAAACAATATTTTATTAAATATCAAATTAAATTTATATTAGATGGAAGCCAGGCCGGGACCAGTAATAATTCAGTTACTGGGCAACAATTTTGTAGGGTTCCAGTTTTTGCTTTGTCCATTAATTCTCAAAGATAAGATTTTTCGTAAACGCAATTTTTTTCTGCACGGAAATTCCGATCATCCGGCATTATCTCCATCGAACGATCTCCTATCAAAAATTTCCGGACAAAAACAAAACAAATTTTATATTAGAATACACAACATCTATCTCACAAAATCTTGATATTTCAAGATAAAAGAATACTCGATAATTTCAGATTTTCACTAAATAACAAAATCAAATTAATAAATTTACCTATTATTATTTACAAATGACATTCACAAACATCTTTCACATGTCATCAGTGACGGCTTTGTCATAAAGGGCATAGGGGCACGTGCCCGCTCCCATTCCAAAACCGAAAACAATAGAAGGATAGATTTTCATTATAAAGAAATATTTTTAAAACTATTTTTTTTATTTTGTGCCCTCCCACTTAAAAATGTTACGAGCCGCCATTGCATAATATCATCTTATTATTTACAATTTATTAAATCTAAACTTCAAAGATTTCATAAAAAAAATCATAACGGTCAATTAAATTCAAATTTTCAATCCAATTACAGGATATCTATGTTTTTTAATCCTGATGACATATCAATCTTCTTCCACTCATGCTTTTTATCATATCCAAATATTCCTTTTCTTCTTGGATGCCAGTGAATTTTGACATAATCATTTGCAATTTTGAATTTTTTCTATTTATAATCCATCTCCAAATTTTCTTTCATAACGAACATTTTTTTAAACCCAATTTGAAAAGTTACCAAAACATTCAATTTGAAAATTTTACATGTCCTTCGAATTTTGAAACGACCAATTTTTATATTTTAAAAATCATTTTGAGTCTGCTTTTGGACATGCAAATTTTTATTTTCATCCCGAATTCAAAATTTTCCAATTTATTTCGTAGTTCCTGATTAAACCTTATGACATTCCTCCACATTTTCAATTACTTTAATACTTAATTTTTCTGTATTTCAGCTTCTTCCGTTAAATTATTTATCTTCTGATTAATATTATATCCGTTTAATTCTAGTTTTAATTGTTCATTAATTTCCTATATATTAACGTGTTTTTAACGTTTTCTCCATTTTCTCCATCCTCAGTTCAAAATCTGCTTTAGTTTTATTTTATCCTCTCATTTTTACGGCTGGTATCCAAAACCAATTCAATTTTAATTTGTATTAGTGTTTTCATTATTTATTTAAGGTAAACATTTGAAATTCCAGTGATATTTGATGATCGAGGAACGTATTCTTCATCCAACATCCACAATCATTTCAAATGGCGGAATGAATAAAATGTTATATTAAAATAGCGTAGTCGCAGCTCGCAGGTTCGATCTTCGACCAAGTATGAAAAATTTATAAGCATTTATAATTGAATAATTAAAATATAACTGAATATAAAAATATATAAGAGGTTGATTAAGAAAAAAAGGGACGATCGATGTTCTACGCTTTCGAATTTTGTCGAAATTTTTGTACTGGGTAATGGTCTGTGTGGTAAATATTCCAGTACTTTTTCCAAAATTAACAAAACTAAATTCTTAAATTATTGCATTGCATTGTGCAATAACCATTGGTCACTGACAACACGCAGGAGGTAGAGCCTGTGAGAATTACTTAACAAACCTGATGTTTTTTTCAAATTACTCAAAAATGGTGGATTTTAGAGTGCCTGGATCCGAGATTTGCCGTAGTTGCGCTTGTAAAAGCATCCCTTTAAGGTTGCCGAACTCGAAAATGACGAAATGCGAATGCTGGGATCCGAGATTTGACTGTATCAAAATTATAACAATCCTCGGAGGGCAAATGCACTCTATAATGTAGGAACTCGACCGATGTTTCTTGTGCAACCGCATGTAATGGAATGAACACGCTGGTATGTTTTTATCAGGCTAACAGGTACTTAAACTTGTAAAAATTTAAACATTAAACCTTATCCTAACATATTACATATTTTTATTGTAACTTATAATCTTTATCTTTACTTTCAGAAAAATTATTTTATTTGGAGCTCATATACTGTTTGTGGATCGACTGTAATTTTCAATTCTACCAATTCACCACAAAATGTTTAACATTGTACAGGTACTAATAAAACATATTATATTAAAAGAATTGCAATTCAAATGTTAAATTTCATGATTTTACATTTTTATTAAAGCAGTTGTTTTACTTTACTGCCGGCGACGGATGGCACTGAAGTACTTTAGTTCAATCATTTGAACTATATCGTTTTTATCAATAATATGAATTACTAATAGTAAGTTACAGTTTTATATTTTTTCCAACTTTGAAATTTGACCTGGAGCTGGGTTAGTCGAAATTCATATTAATTATTAAACTTCTGGCAATTGTTTTTGGTCTTTGAACTATTCGGAATTTTTATTATTGTTTACAATTATTAATCTACCGGCTATTTGCTTTATAATAAAGTTAATTTGATAGTCTATGTGTGTTTTAATTTAATCGTCTTCAAACTTTCCGTCGATATAAACAATTTTGCTATCGTTTATATACTTAAGATTACATACTGCCAAATTTGTTTTAGTCAGTAAATTGGAGAGGGTTGTTGAACTGGAAATTCCACTATATGTAGATAATATAATATGAAATATGCACAATAAATCAGTAATAAAGCTCTCGAGTTGTTCTCAAATTGTTGTTGAGTTTGCTATATCGATATTTTTACATTTTTTTTAATGTTTTTGTAAGGTTTTCATCTGATACTAATTTTTGATACGGTCCTGGACTATTTATTATTGTATTACAGAGTTGGTTTATAATGTAGATACTACACTTCACATTTTCAACAGTGTTTTATATATTTTGAATAAAACTCTCCACAGCCATTTGCCATTGTGCCACTTGATTTGATTTAGGTCTACCATCTGCTGGAGAAATTGTGTCTTGTAATCAGAGACGCCGTTTATTAAGATTAAATACTCAGACACATACCAAATTAACACAAAACCCCAGTAAGAAATTGGTAAATTGTATTAATTTTAAATTTCAAAAATCTGTATTTCCTAATTTCTGTGTAAATTTCTTTTGAAAATTAAATAAACAAGACATTGGATAATTAACTATGCGACTATAAAAATTGAAAATTCAATAGGTACAATATTTTAAACACAACAGAATAAGCAATAAAAGTTGGGATAATGTGGAACGTAAATTAAACAACTAATAAATTATAATTTAGCAATTTAATGTCGCTTATAATTTATTTATCACTTATGGTTTACACTGTATAATAACTTAAATTAGTAGCTTTGTCTTCTTTGTAGGTGCATTTATATAATAATATGTAAAGAGTTATCTTTGTTATTACGAAGAAATCAATTTTATGTGGCATTTCCGTGACAAGAAAATTTTAATTTAAATTTCGCTTTATAAAAAGTTTTAAGACGATTCTAAGTCGGAGGAGCTTTGCTGAATAAATTTGCACAAAATCTATTAATAAACCCATCAAGTAAATAAATCAGTGTATTATTATTTATTTCATATATATTTCCGGTTTCAATTATAAATATGTCTTCACGGACATTTCAATTAGCGAAATATTGCGTGTTATGGTGGAATGTAGTTAACTGGTGCCCAATTCTGCCAACTCGGTGTCTAAATAAACCAAACCGATACCTGTACACAAAGACGTTTACAACACATTTGTTCTCACGAAAACGGCACAACAAAAATATTTTTATTAAATTTTTAATTAAATAACGTAGGTATATGGTTCGCTAATAAATAATAAAATCGCTACAGCACAACCCATCGATCTGAAAATTTCAGCAAATTAAACTTTTCGTTTATATTTTGCAATCAAGCTGTAGTTAAATATTTTTCAAATTACTAAAATTAAATATTTCATTTGTAATTTTATAATTTAAAATATTTCGTCTGCGGTCTTTAATGCTCGGCTATAAGACCAAACATCAAACAGCCTCTATTGAAATGTTTAATTTTAATTCAATAATCCTATTGAAATATTTCAAAGGATATCTTTTGTATTGCGCGTAAAACAAAATATAAAGTTATTTAACCGGAAGGGTTAATCGTTAAATTTTTTCTTTGACCGAGAAATGGGTATTTTCAAAAAAGATTCGCTAATATTATGTTATACCTAAACGTGCACCGCAATAGAATTCTTCAGTTCAAAAGCAGGAATGCATCAACTATTCCCGATACCTGAGGCTTATTCTCGTATGAGTCCTAAATATCCTACAGGATCAAAGGGTTCAAAGGATCTACCGCTGACTAAACTATGCTAAAAATTAATATCTAAACTCCCAACGATGATTGTGATTGCTTGCTTATCTCGGTAAATTATTTTGTCTTGTTTTTTTGGCCTCGAGATTTACCTGTCAGGAATCTTGCGGTGCCACCGAAAGACAAAATTGCTTTAAAATCGACAATTAAAAGTCGATAGAGAAGCTTTTCTTATTCTTCTAAATTTATAGGCAGTTAGTTTCAGAAAAATTAAACGACTGCTTCAACGATATCGGCCTTAAAAGCATTGAACAAGAACGAAGTGGGCTCTGACAGATTACTTAATCTCACATGTGCTGTGTTATGTCTCTGTGCTATTGTTAGACAATTGATGAGCTTGGTCGCCTTGGTTTTAATGCATCCTTTCAATGGATAAGTGATTAATATGGGGACCAAAGTCATGTAACTATTTTCATTCAACATTCGACTCATTTTTCTTGCTTTTACTTGATGGTAGGTGCGGTTTGTGTATTATTAGTTGATTGCTTTCAACTCTGCGCTAATCATTCGTTATCTTTTTACCTGATGATTTTAATGTATGTAGAATGCAAAGAGGTAGGCTCGAAAACCTACTGGAATTTTATTGTTATTATAACATGAACGTCGTTACACTGATCTAATAAGAATATAAAATGTATATCAGACAATGATCTGTTTCCGCCGGAAACTATAAGGTGTACTCTATCATTATCAACGGACTCTTCTTACTATCGAAGAAAACTTGCACTCGATTCTTGCATTTTAAATTTCAAACCGAAGAATGGCTTAACCGATTGAACAAAAGTTATTTTTTTTCGACAAATTTTAAATTATCATCTAAATTAAATCGGCATTTTGATGCACTTGTGACTAATGAAGAAATAACAATACAGGTACAGGTTATAGCAATCATTACGATGGTTGAACGAACACGCCGTGATTCTAATTGCTACCATATACAAACTTCCGGCCTAATTGTTCGACATGTCATGGCTGCCAGTCCTCGTCAGTATAGTTTCATATATTAATTATGGTCATTACGGGTCGCAAAGTCACCTATAACCTTTGTATCATGGGAAAATAATAAAAAATGTGGATAGCGTAAATATAATGGTATTATCAAGACATTTTTGTTCTTGTTTGTATAATTTCTTCCTATAGAAATATTTCCCATCCAAATATATCATTAATTGAAGCCCGAAAGAAACTCAATTACATCCAGCAGGATTGATAAGTAGTAATTATCAAGTGACATCGTCTTGATCAAAATTGTACGCAAGTTCCGTCAAACCATACCATCCACATCCCCAAGTCATTTGTTTCGCTTGGCCAGCGGTTTACGATTGAAGCTGATAAGAGGATTTTTTAATATACAATATAATAATGCCTTCTTAGGCAATAAAATTTTTAAATGTTTCTTGTATTAGCGTTCATCGTATGAAGCGGAGCACGAAGCTTATGTAACGGCAAATTTTAGTTTTAAGAGATGGAGGTAATTTATATAAGCAATAATTAGAATTGTCGTGATGTGTTCACAACTCCATGGCGTCACACGTAATTGTTTATAGCAAACATGTCGCACGAAAAATTATATCGAGCACGGCCCCGTAGAATTTATTAACTTGATGCGACCATAGGAAAGATTACTTAACTGATATTAATGTTTAAAGTTTCCTTAAGTGTTCATAAAAACAATTGAAACACAAAATAAGTATTTATTTATAATAACATTTTATTATTGTTTCCTATTTGAGCAATTGAACACGTTTACTCTGTTCTTTTTTTTATTGTTTTCTCTATCTGCCAGAACAAAGCTCTTTTTCTTTAGTTCAGTTGGCGCAATCAGTCGATTAAACAGCACCACAAGAAGTCATCTCAAATAGTTTACTTCGTCTCGTTAATCTATACATGCGCATGAGTTGTAGGACAGCCACTGAATTGGAGTACTGAAGCTTCCGATATCCAAATAGGTTTCAAGTCTTGAAATCCAAGTTTTGTATTTTATAAGTAACTGTAAAGTAGCCTGACCCCTCTTAATTTAGAGAAGGTCAGCGACAAGGTGTTTTAAAGCGGTCACCCATCCACTGGCGGCTCGTCTGATAGATACTATTTCCACAATACATATCCAAAATGTAACGTAGGGCTACTGCACCCTCAAACTTTTCAATAACGCAGTGGAGCGTCAGTCTCCAGTGGCGTATTAATGCAGCTCCAGATCTGTGTTCCAAAACTTCTATGGGCCACCTACCCTACTCGAAAATTATTTATTAAAATAAAAGCTATCAAATTTTAAATTTACCTAATCTATTATATTAATAAAAAACTAAGATGAACGTTGAACACCTACGTTAAAAAAATAAAATACCTACCAAATTAACAAAAAATAAATAGATAAATAAGTAGATAAAAAATAAATTATAACAGAAAAAAAGCAATTACAAAAAAATCTAAATTTGCTTCGCTGCGGGCGCCTCTGGACGATTTTTCCAACCTCTGACCATGGCAAATCTCGGATCCCAGCATTCCAAGTTAGAGTGAGCGAGAGTGTAAAGCGGTAGTAAATCTCGGCTACATCAACTTTGAAATGGAAATTTTCAAATTCTGCGTTATTTTCGAAAAACTACTGGATATTTCGTAAATTTTTTTTTACCACAGTACTAACCTACCGCCCAGTGCAAAAATTTCGGCAAAATTCTAAACCAGAAAACATCGACAGTCTCCTTCGTAACTTTTGGAAGCTTCTTCTTTTTACCGTTGCCTCTTCTTGTGCCTTACGTTTTTGCGCATCAGATTTATGTCTACATATATGTATTCGTTCTGCAAATCTCCAATTAATAATTAAAGCTAAACGAACAAAATTTCGCAAAAAACGAGCAAAAACCAAATTTTCAGCAATTATCCAGTTAAAAGCGTAAAAAGTAATAATTAGCGCAAAAAATTATTCAATTGGACTTCATATTTAATAACTGATATACCATTACTATTACAACTTTACTTGGGAGGCTTTAACCCTTCAGAGGGCGCGCTTTTTAGAATTTTTAATTTTTAATCATTTTATTAAAAAAAAAACTAACCAAATCTTAGTTGTCACAGTAATATGTAAATTTGCGGCCTTTTGCCCCATGCTCGCCCTCCGGATGGTTAAAAAAAGAATTCTCTTTCCATTTTTAAAATATGACCTGCTCTGTTATCGAACGAGTCGTTAAAAGAACGAGTACATATAAATAAAATTATGGTGCGCAAAAACGTAAGGTACAAGAAGAGGCTGGTAAAAAGAAGAAGCTCCTAAAACGTACACTTTTTTTCAGATTCAGTTTTTTTATTTTTCGTATGTGCATGGTTTGGGCCGGGCTCTTACTAACTCTTATTATTTTTTTTTTCCCAATATTTGCGGGTAATCTTTCAAACTTCGTCCGGGCCTCTGCGGGGCCCACGGAACACTGCTGATTACGGCACTGTCAGTCCCCTCTGTAAATGAAAATGTCACGAGCCGCTACTGCACCCATCTAAGTGTGTACTACAAGAAGTATTACTTTACTTGTGAACGAGGTCAATACGCCCCAGTAATGTAATATTAACAACCCTTTAATCAAAAGCCTTCTTTTATTTTATTTTTAAGCTGATGAACAAAATGTTTTCGATTAATGAACAAAGTCATAAATGCAATGATTTCTTTTCATTAATACAATAAATTGCTCTATACAGAATAATACTAAATACTAAATTGTTACGATTTTCTCTTTCAATTTTTTCTAGCCGTTTGCTATTTCTCATATGCAGAACTTAAGCAAAGGTTAGAATTTTTTTTAAATTTAAGTTAATTATGATAACATAATATATCGTAATTGTCGTTACGAATCTGAATTGCAATTATACAGATGCGAGTTTTTGGTGGAAACTCGAAGCTACGCCGATGGCATTGACCAACTGCGCCAGTTGAATTAAAAAAAATTTTAGATAATTTTCGACAATAATAATTAAAGTTCCTAATACCAAACGTAATATTAACGGCACGTAAGATTAATTTCCTTTAAGTAGTTTTTTTTAAACGTGACCAAATTAGAATACAAAAACTACATAGGTAATCAAAAATTTTACATGAAATTTATTAATAATTATGCCAAAAACTGAACAATACTAACATTTAAATTATTTAATAATTATACAATTTCACGTAAGTCTAATCAATTTAACCAGTGGTTAAGAAAATTACCATGAAATTGGTCGTACTATGTTTAAATTTATAAAAGAAGTTTAAATATCTAACGATTTTGTAATTTTGGTTGAAAAGATTTTCTTCTATTTTTAAGAAATTGCAAATTTATAGTTGATATTTGTATTCACATGGCACGTCCAGTCTCGTTTTGACAGTTACATTGAAACCGGGCGTTGGTGAAGTCTGTGGTAGGGGGTGATGAACATCGACGAAGGGAAACAAAAGGGTTGAAAGGGATAGATTTGTCACTGACTACTACTGTCTTAACTTGACCGTATCCGGATCAAAGTTTTGGTGTATTATGTTTACGTGAAATACGCTAGATTTCTGTAATAACTCGAAAAGTTTACGTATTATATCTGCATGATTGTATGAGGCAAAATATTTTTACGAATTTGCTGATGGACAAACTTGGTGATATTTATAACGTAACTAAATTTCTTTATAAATTATATACAATGTATACAAAACTGGATCTTTCCAATTCCTCACCCCACAACTGACATTGCTTATATGGTCTTTCATTTAAGGTTATCAATCACGACACAACCCTTTATATTCAGCAGACCTCTTTCTCCGTTTAACTGACATTACTCTATCTATCAACCCTAAATTTAAATCCTAAGAGAAAGACTGACCCTTTTAAGTATAAATATGTTTATAAAATATTGATTTCTTGTCTTGGTAATAAATCAAGTTTCTGATAATATGCATATGTTACGAAGAAGAAGAAAGCGGGACAGTTGATTTCCGAGGACACGTTTCGGTTGGGTCTTCGAGTAGCCGAATTAAAATATTTGGAAAGATAATGATCTTTAACTAAATGGATTCTGTATTTTAATTGCTATTAATTTGTTTTTTCAATATTTCGACGACAATCAGATACTGGAGATTCGAGATGCTGATTTATGAAACCAATAATACCTAAGGATGTTGTATAAATTTTTTACTAATTTTGATTTACGATAGATAACCTTTAATTCGGGGTTTTATTATCTTGTCGTGCATTAAAGGCATAATCGTAAAATAATAATATAATGCAAATATGTGAAACATTTAAATGAAAGTCAAAAGAGACAAACAAAAATGTGTATGACACAGAATATGCAAAAAATGTGGTAGGTAACAATAACACCCATATTAAGTAGGAATTAATAATTTTTGATATACAATTAGACATGCTATCGAAATAATAATATGGCTTATTAACATAAGTCATTAACATTCTAACAAGCCAAATTTATGCCAAAAACAATTTCTTATTCTCGGTAAGGAAATAAACTATACGCACTAATGATTTACTTTAAATTCCCCTGTTAATTTATATTGTGCCTGACTGTTACCGATACAACAGTTGACGTATTTAAACCAAAACGCAATGTTGTAATTCATAGTATAAACGTAAATAACTTAGTGCTTTTAGATTTTACCCCTCGGTAATGCATATTCTAAATTTATATTAGACTTTTAAACTCGGTTTAATTGGAACTTGTCGTGATACCATGGATTTTTAAGAATTTCCCCAGAAAATTGATAGGAAATCAATGTGTGCATTCGTTTTATGATAGCTGCAAGTTTCCTTCGTCGTAATTAATGAATTTAAACTCATAAACCATGAAGTAAAATTTAATTTCGTTTCAAAATTTTAACGATTTTGTTAATGAATCGTATCCATTTGAGATGCCACCATCATTCATATATTATACATTCTATACTACAAAACAAAAACTGTCAACTATCATTGGTCATAAGCATTAGCACAATACATCCGTTCACCCACACTCCGCATTCTGAGTCGCGAATCGGACAAAACATATTACATCCTTTGTCCAAATCCATAACATACGTCACACTTTTCATCTCCCCTTCTTACTCTTTTCTTATGGTGCCAAAAAAGGACGGAATCCTTAGCGTGGTGGCAAATCCCACAAATATTGTTTGATATATGATTCGATTCATATATCATAGACAAACTGACAGACTGAATTACAATAAGTCCTTGACTAATCACCGCATCCAAATATCTTTGATGTAACAGAAGCAGAACCTGTTCCAATTGTGTCCACTTTAATGTTATCCTTAGTTGATTCCGGAATCAATACACCGAAACCTCGTGTTTGCACCACCTTCATCTCCAACCAGATACATCGTCGTGCCATTTCAAGTGTCAACATTATAAACCAATTTTTTTATTAATTAGAGTTTGTTTCTACGCTTGAAAAATTTTCATCTAATTGCATGTCCCACTAATTGCAGCACAGAAAGTGATTTATAAAATTCTCTCATATTATAAAATAGTTGAGCGTATTTCCGCTATTGATAAAAATTACGAAAAAAACAACTTAAGCCAATTTTAAATATGCATAAATGGCATTAAGTGACCGTTACGAGTTTTTTTCACTTCCAGTCACTCTTCCGTTTTTGCAAAATTTAAATAAATTGTTTAACCTCATCCGATATTCTAATTCGTGTCTCTCTCGAAACAAAGAATAAACAGCAACGCTAGCAGACGAAACTTTAATTTGCAGACAAAACTTTAATTTAAAAATCTGATTTAATACCTTCTTGCACGTCCTTTTCATTTGCAGCGATTTCATCTTAACCACTTTTGTGATTTGTAAATATAAAGGAGCAAACCAATAAGAAACATTTTCAAATGGAAAACAACCTTTTTATTGTTGCTGTTTAGTATTCTGCTAGCGCAAAATTATCCGAACGCTTCCTAATACTTAATCAAATCATAAAATAACGAATTTATTTGCTAAAATAGTAAACTAGGTACTTCACTTTACCAAATTAGATATATTTTGTCTAGGCTCCATCATAATTATTGTATGCTCCGTAAAACTGCCCACAAAATTCACATTTGTAATGCAATTTCGAACACACAAATTTAATTAATTATGATGCTGAACTAGTTAGTTGCATAATTAGTTTTTGAAATAACCGCATTAGTGCAGAAAAAAAAATAACAAAAAATCGAACAGGTTGCGGCGTTCGTAAATTTTATTCAAAAATTCAATCGCGAAGAAAATTGAAATTCGCCACGATTCATCGGTCGTAGACAATAACAGATTAATTTTTAAATAAATGACTGACAACAGTTCCAACACAACAAACAACCTGTCAAATGGCAAATAAACGACCACCCACTTTTATTTGATCGAAACGAACTTGTGAACTGCGGGGGCGGATGAATCGACAGTAAACGCGTAAAACACGGAAAGCTCTTGTAAAATCCCCTATTTTCCAATAAACTGATATCAATAGCAACCTGTTGAATGTACGAGGGTTAAAAAATCCCTTGAAAATTCCCTCTGTGGTCCTCGTGGTTGTTATTGTACTTTGAAAACCTCTGCCTATAAACTTTATTTGAATTGGTGCAGTTAACAAAATTGTAAAAGGTAACCAATAATGGACTGGATCTTGGGAAACATGGAATCGTTTGTCTTGGTGGTATTGTTTTATAATTTGTTCAAGTCACGCATGCCGAACGTTCTGAATTATATTATTAATTGTTAATGTAAACAATTACAAACGGTTAATTGAATGGTAATATGGATGAAAGCATTATAATGAGAAGACATGTATGTTAAATAAATTTTCTTGGTATGAATAGTTAGAGCGTTATCGTTGAATTTAGCGACCCATGTTGACTACCTGTATCTGCTCCAGAAGGAAATTGTCATAATTCGTCGACTTACGGTTGGAAGTCTCTAAATTTAATACGAAATTAACGAAATGTTGGCTGAAGTGTACCGGGAGTAGTAAGCAAGCAAACGAGTAAAGCCTCGTCGTAATAATTCATAAATTGAATGTTTCACAATTGCTAATTCAACATCATTCACACACAGTCCGCTTGTTCTTAACTGGAAATGTATGTAATTAAGTTTGTTTTCTATTATGTTCCGTATAGGTACTGGTTGACCAAAGCATAAATAATTTAATTGTTCAAACAAACCGCCAAGTCAACAGTCGAAAATGGTCTATGAGCCACAATGCGGACTACTCGATTGGGCTAACGTCGGGGTTAGTTAAATTAAGTTTTGCTTTAGAGAGTGGCGTATTGCGGCTGCTACAATGTATAATTCCTTTAGGGTAACTAAAAGTCACTCAAAATGGTGTATTTGGTTGCATGCCTCCTACCCGGTCTTTCAAACGACGTGTACCTACCGGACATACAACGTACGCCAATTATGATTACTAATTTGTCGACAAACCCTCCAAGCAATTCTCCAAATTTCAGAAGTAAAAGATCAAATTTTGTGTACATTTAATTCTCGCATTATTTTAACTTCTTTAATAATTAAAATTGTTAATTTAACCTGCATAAAAAAAGAGTCCTTAGCGTTTCCAAGCCACATTAAATAATTTAATCATCAAAGCTAATACAACCGTGTCGAAAAAAATTAAAATATTCCTCCATTTTAATTAACTTAAATGTTTTTCGAAATGTTCAAATAAATTTCCTGAAGAAAAAACCACATAAAACACCCTTCCTTTGCAGTTAGATTGCAACCCTTTATCTGCTTTTACCAATACCACCGCCCTTATTGTTTCCCCTAAAATAATTCCCTAGAATCATTGACGCTTAGCCCTTTTTTAGGGTCTTTAGCACATGTGCACCTATACAAGAAATTGGTATTGGAAAATTTCGAATTTCACAACTCACTTCTTCTCGTCCTTGTCCGCCCAAAATAAACGTCTATCACGTATAAGAGACAGAAACGCTTAATGTGCTTTAAAAATTATATCGATTTAAAATTATGAAGATGCGGGTATTCTCAACCCTTTCCCTTTGTTTTAACAGCGATGTTTGAGGAGACACATTAGCGATAAAATTACTCTACAGAGAAACGTAAATTCTAATACATTTAGCACTAAGGGCGGTTTTTTGGTTCAATTATTATTATTAGTATCTGAAGGGTGAAAAACTCATCTAAATATAAGGCATAGGTAGGTATAAGGTGCGTTGGGAAATTTGTTCTTTTACATAACGGCGATAATTCAAAATTTTTTTTGTGAGAACAAAATTGCTAACAAATAAAATAAAATTCTATTTGAACGGCCAATGTGTCGAATTGATACACGACTACAACAAAATTTTATTCCCGTATATGTAGAAGCAAAAATAACTACAAGACCATTCTTTATTCGAACTGAAAACCGACTAGTAGCTTTAAACACATATGCTGTCTTTACGTATCCACAAAAAGCTTCTTCACGTCGTTACATTGCTCTTCATCCTACAAACCACAACCGTATACAGAGTTTAAAGTTTGATCTTAAAGTAAAATTTAAAAATATGCCATTGAACGGCGTAAATTCAGCGTAAGGAATATATGCAAACCCCTTTCTTGTAATTTACTGAAATAAACATTAACGCTACTAAAAGCAATAAAATAAATCAAGTACTTCGGTATTGCACACTGTTAAATTGAAAATGTTTCTTCCAAAGCGCAGTGTAAATAATTTTAGAATTTACTATTTAGATTTTCGATTTCAAATTCACTAATTAAACAAATTAACCAAATAAAATCGATAGTTAAAACCAAACTACTGTTTTCCTTTTAAGAATCAATTTTTAATTATTCAAATTATGCCTCATTTAAAAAATTTTCTCGTAAGTCTGTGCTCGCATATAAATTTACCTGAGTGTGGAAGATAAAACAATCAAGCTTAGTTTTCCTTCGTGAAGTTCGCACAATAAACTTTTGTCGTATCTGAAATCTAAGGTAAATTGCAACAATTTTTAAATAAACGTGCATTAAGTTTCAAAAGTGATGCAATAAAATGAGTCGTAATCGTAACTACCTTTGCGTTTGACCGCGTTATAAAAATATAATATTTTATTTCTCAAGTTCTAAATCAAATTTATGCCCTAAAATGCAATCAGGAAGAGCTAAAAATTTCTTATACCGGATTTACAATTATTGTAATCTTTAAAGGGTATTCCATACCCTCCAGACACCCTGGAGCATACTGCCGCGATGACATATTTGTATTAAAAGAACAATATTTCAACTTATACTGTTAAGAGCGTCTAAAAAAATATTACTCGGAGTTAAAATTAAATAATGATTTATTTTGGCAGAGCGAAGGCCCCATCGCCCTTAGCGTACCAGCAGCCACTGTTTTTAACATAGTATTTTTTTCAACTTATCCAAAATATTTGTTGTTCGTTGACTGGACAATGCTGCTGGATTATAAGATTAGGTAGCTTTGAAATGTTAATTGGTAATTCTAAATTACTCGGTTTAGGTTGTCTTGCAGGTAAAGAAATTATTTCATATTCCTCTGAAAATTTCATGTGGACGATTTTTCTAGGTGAATAAATTTGGATGGAAACCGGTGCTTTAATATGCAGCCAAATAATTTTAGGAGATCTATAATTTTTCGAGAGTATTAAATTTTGATAGCGATTCGAAGATGTTTGGTACCGATTGACTAGGTAAGTACTTTCTTCGTGTCCGAGATAGTAGTATTTAGCCTTCAACTTTAATAATATAAAGAAATTAACTTGCTAAATTTTATTGATTCTGTTCACCATTTATTTAAATTTTGATTTTCTAAATTAATTTTATTCTTTATTCAGCTTCTTCTATATTTTTCTTTAACTTGTAATTTACACCTATCTTCAGCTACTGTTTATATTCTTGAGTCTTTTTATATCAATTCACCAGTTTACTTATTTTCTAAATCAATTTAAACACTTGTTTATTTTACAATCATCATCATTTTTGAGACAGAAAAATAACCAACTTTCCTCTTTTCAAACATAAATCTCAATCTCCTCAAATTTCCCACTAAATACCAAAATATTAAACAATATTACTCGATTACCTAGGTTGTGCGGCCTAAATCCCGCACTGACTCATCATTCTTCCTTATCTTACTAGTTTTTTTAGGTTGGATATAAAAATAAAGACATCAATCACAGCTACGTTACAATTTTCCATGTCTAAACATCGAAAAAAAACGTCCAAAGTCAAAAACGTCGAAAACAATAACGTCGAAAAACAAAAACTTTGAAATCAAAAGCATCGAAGTCAAAACGTCGAAAATGAAAACGTCGAAGAACAATTAAATATGTCTGATTTTACGCTTAAAGTATACCCATACAAAGTCGCCATTCATGAAAAAAATGCCGTAGAGCGGCCAATATTTGGCTGTCAATGCTCGGCCAAGAAACGATTTTTATAATGGGCCACGTTTGAACCATGCTTGGTTAACTCCTAGTAACCAATACATATCTTATGCATGGCATGCGATCAACAGCCGTTTATTGGCCAATACTGGGATCCACCACTCTCTGCGCAAGCGTAATCTTACACGAAGTCACCTTTCATAAATAAAATGCCGTAGAACGGCCGATGTTTGGCTGTTAATGCTCGGCCAAGGATTGATTTTTATAATGGACCACGTTTGAGCCAAGCTTGGTTAACTCCTAGTAACTAATACCATATCTTATGCATGGCATGCGATCAACAACCGCTTCTTGGCCAATACTGGGATCTATAACTCTCTGCACAAGCGCAATAAACTTCAAATCAGTTGAATTATTTTATTATCGTTATAAAGGTGTGAGGTTAATTACTTTTACTGTGGAAAATAGTTTCAAGTGACAATGTCAAACTCATATGAGAGAATTAAAAAATATCGTGCTTTGAAAAAAAATGTAAATAATCTTGAAGAAAATAATTTACCTTCTTTTTCAAAAAGTGTAAATATTGCGACAATTAATGATGACAGTAACATCAATGATGGTGTAAATAGTATAGATAGTGTAAATAGTATAGATAGTGTAAATTTCTTATTATTACTATTCTTATTAATATTAAATTTTTAAAAGAATTTAATTATAAATTTCAAAAAATTGGTGTTATTTATTTTTTACCTTTCTAAAGTTTTAAAAATAGGATCAAAAAAGTATAAATCATAACTAAACTCGGCAGCTAAGGTTGGCCAATGTTTGGCTTCCAGTTTTGGCCGATGTATGGCCAATGCTTAGTTGCCATCTTTGGCCGATGATCGGTTGCCACCTTTGGGCGATGCTTGGCTTCCAGTTTTGGCCGATGTTTAGCCAATGCTTGGTTGCCACCTTTGGCCGATGATGGGTTGCGACCATTGGCCGATGGTCGGTTGCCAATCTTGGCATGGTGTTATCATTCCAGGTATCAACCAGAGATTGGCCGATGTTAAATGCAGATATTTGGCCGATGTTTGACATTATTGCGCCATTAATGGCCCACTAATTGGCCGCTTTTCATTCTTTGTATGGGTATGATTGGCTAATATATTTTGTGTTATCTATTACGTAATCGAATGAAAGGTATTATTACATTATTTTAAATTAAATTATATACAAGGGTAGGCAAAAAAAGAGACATTTTTGGGCCGAAATTTTAAAATACATGTATTAACTCTGAATTCCAAAATAGTTAATAAAATCGTGTTTGAAAAACCTTTTGACTTTTTTTTTACTTAATTTCTAAAAAACATTATAAAATAATTAACCAATTACGTAATAGATAGCACTAAATAAATATTAACCAATCAAAACCTTTAATATTGTACAACCAGACATATTTAATTTTTTGTTTTTCTACCTTTTTGTTTCCGACGTTATTGTTTTCGACGTTTTTGATTTTCGACGTTTTTGTTTTCGAAGTTTCTGTTTTCGCCGCTTTGACGTGATACCTGTCGTGGAATATGCAATCTGTTGTTAAAACTTGGTTGTAATGCTGCTCTTATTAAAGTGGCCTTAAATAGACAAAATGTGGATACACAGGGGGTCTGAGGGAAATGGAATACTTTCCAGCGTACACCTTTTGCTTTTTATTCAATCGCCGAAACTGAGAAATAGAAAAACTGAAAAGGTATTCCATATTTTCCATCTCCATGGCCTGTTTTTGAGATATAATCAAAAAACCAAAAACCTTTTTTGTGCCCGCTTGCGCTCTTTTCAGCTGTTATATGCGGGAACTTCTGATATGTTTACCTCTTAATTGATTCAAACACAGCCCTAAAGAGAAAATTGGAATCTTGGCATTTATCCCTCTATTCCTTCATGGACAACACCACCTAGTGAAACCGGGCACTTCGACTAATTATTATTTATATTAATAAGGTCCAGTTTATTTCAAGGGCTTGAAGCTTTTGCTTAAAAATAAAATTGTTGAGAAGCGGCTTTCTTGGGTAGTTTTCCATTGCCTTCTGAAGGAAAACGGCCAGAATTTGATGAATTACCATAAAATGATTAAATTTTAAAATTTTAACTTTCAAAGATTTAAAATATAATATAGATAACTAAATAGTATGGTATCCGGATTGAATCTGGAAAGTGATTAACTTTTTTATGATCAACTCCGTAATCCGGAAGGCACAAACAGGAGTGCAGGTACACTCTCCAATTCTTCCAATCAGCACTTGACAGAAAGGGCTGAATAAGAAAAGGAATTAATTAATTAATAGATTTAGTATATTGGTTGATTATTATGAAATACTAACAAAAGTACTAAAAGGTTGCACTGCGTTAAAATTAATAATAAAACCTAAGAAAAAATACGTTACATGTTTTTAATGAAGAAAATTTATTATGTTTGTCAATAAAGTAAAAACAACGGAATTTCTATACCGAACTAAATCGGGCAGTGAATAAAGCTAAACTTTAAAATTTGGGAAATGGCCAAAGAAACTCAGCATTAATCAGATACCAGAAGCTTCAAAAAAGCTACAATTATACTTATTCCTAAAAAAAAAAAAAAAGGATTTTACAAATGAAATTAATTTTGAAGAAGGTAAATTTCAAGGTGTAAGTTTAATATGTACGATAATTGCAAAACGTTACGAACCTAACTGATGGGTAATCTGAAAGAGAAAGAGAACTTTACATTTTTCGAAGTAAATGCAAATGGGGCGTAACTCACAGTATCCAAGTCTATATGTCTTGATTCAGTGTTTAAATGTTTTTGTCGCTATAAGATCTACGACTACGTTAATTTCTTAGGCAAGAAATATAACTTTGCTACCCTTTACTTGCTGCCGATAAAAACCATTGGTGTAAAGTTGGCGCAGATCGCTATCGAATTATAATAAGATTTATATGTTTGTTATTGATTTGAAAAGTAAACAGAACGCGTTCAAAGTTATTCCCATAAATTTTAACTTTGAACTCTCCAAAAAATCCTTTAAAGTCCAATGAATATTTAATTTTAAATTAATTTCTATTTACACGATTTCGGTTCATATTTTTTAAAACCAGCTGACGTAGTGTGTATGATTTACGTTCAAGTTACTTATGATTTTCCATAGACAAATTTGTGTACTGTATGAATACTAAAGCAATAAAATATTTAAAATATTTCTTTAGGTATGTCGTTTAGCTAAACCTCGAGTTAATTCATAAAATTTATTGGGTAGGAACTGTAAGTTGCATTAAATGTTGTGCACTAACTAAAATTTAGGTAGAGATTTGGTCGTTGCATTTTATTTTTAAAATAAAGAAATAAATAAGGGGCACTAGCAAAATTATCGTCCAAAAATCTCCAAGGAATATAACTGTTAACTGTTTCCATTAAAATGCAGAACGTAGGTATGCCTCACATCGGATCGGCTAAATATATCATTTTAAATTTTTGAATTTATTAATATGAACATGTTTAAATATTATACATACATGTAGGAATATTAGAATTTCTCATAAAACTTATTTTTGAAATATGTACTATTTATTTTGTCATCGCCATCCAATGTTCGTGGTTAAAATTGTCACCACCAGTGTTAACTTAATCACTATCTGGCATCTTTATATTATACAGAACCAGAATATTAACTTTATAAATCTTATTAAATTATGAAGACGAAATTGTTACCTGTTTTTTAAATTTCACCGATTATTATGATTCTTTGAATTTAAAAATTATACACATTTGATCTTAGCTGCTGATATATTAAATATACCGAATAAATTTTTTATTTTATTATAAAAATTTTATCTCGAACTGGCCATTACCTTTTTCATATTTGACGACTTGGTATTGGTATTTTTATTATCGATACAAATTATTAAAATGTAAATTTAAGCTACTCTTTGGAAAAGTCACGAGTAGACCTGAAGTAGGAGCGCTTCAAAATATGAAGACCTTAAATCTAAAATCTTACCATTAAAAAGACGCTACAAAAAATGAAATGGTACTTGCGGTGAAATTCTGAGAATTTCAAGTACGGTTGCTACTTGCTACTGTTTATGTTGGTTTTTATGTGTCTGAAAGTTTAATAGATTAATAGAACATATCCGAAACGTGACCAAAAGTTTTTAGTTACACAATTAAAGTGATATCTGTATGAAATCTAAAATTAAAAGAAGATGATGGTAAAAAAGGTGCAATAAAATTAAAGTTTTCAACATATAAAATGTTTTATTATTTATTTTGACACGGCGGTACTGGTTTTTTAACTAAAATAAATCAGCAAGAACAAGTAAATTGTTCTTAGAAATTAAAAATAAATTGTCTCTTATAAACATTTTGGAGTCAAAGGTTATGATTAAGTGCTGTTTTGACTTTCTGGTCATGGGAATACGAAAAGAACTGTTAAAAAATTAAATCGTTAGTGCCTAATAATTACGAGTGTTGTAATTATTTTGGCAAATACATAATAATAAAAAGAAATGTCGCATTGTTTACGATTTTATTGTCAACTTAAAAGTATGTTCATTAGTTTTATTGCGCATTTTATTATTACTTGTATTTGACTTTCATATTTGATTACGGATAAAAGCACAAACTGGTCGCACGTTCTAATATTCCAGTTTTGTATAAAAATTTGATAATTTCTTAATACTTATTTTTTTTATTATATTAGTCATTTTGGTCACGTCAACGTGTAATCATTTGTGTGTAATAAACATGTAAGAAAAAGTTCACATATCCTTAAAAAACCACAATCACAGCTACTTAATAAAATAAGAGTTAATTATCCAAATTTGTGCAATTATTGGTTTTTTAATAAATTTTTTATAATTCAATTTTTAAATAATAGCATCAACAGAACCTTCAATTCTGCTTGAGGTTATAACAAATAATCACGATAAATATGCAAGATTTTCTACAACGAAGGATTCAAGCTTAGGCCAATAACCAAGCATGCAGTAACAGTAAATGCATTTCGAATAAAATGAAAAAATTATACGTACTTAAAGTCGAATAGAAAATATACACCTCACCGGCTGTTCCTGAAATGAAAATTCGACTTAATTTTTTCAAATACCAGTTGCCTTGAAAACACCGTGATTCAAATGGGAGAATTAAGCAATAACTCATTAAATATACCTTAAAGTGGGGTTAATTTAACCCTTTTACGTTTAACCATATAACAACGTGGAACGATATTGATACAATATTGGTACAATATCGTACGTATATTGGTGCAAGATAGTACAAATATTGGTACTATATAGTTCGAATATTGGGAGTGCTCTTATATTTTGAACCGCAATAATAATATTTTGAATAAATAAAATTTTAAAACAATTAGAGAAGGATTATTTTATTATAAAAAAGTAATCTAAAACGGTAGAAAATTGAAGATGCCAATTACCCCTAATTGAAACAAAATAGAAGCTGATATATAAGACACTTAAATTTAACTGGAAGACTAAATAAAATTTATGGCCGAAATTGAGAATTTGTTGATCACAGCTGACCGAAGTATAAATAATAGCGGACATAAATGTTAATAAAACATTTGGAAGTCATACAAAAGTTAAATTAAACTGAAGGAAATTGTATGTTTCTTAAGTTAGGCTTATATTTTGAAATTTTTCTAGTTTTATGATTGCAGACTGTAAATGAATGTAATGCACATTCAGTGACGACTGGTACGGAAAGGGCGATAAGAGGCCATCCCTCAGTAATATATCTGAAAAATCCGTTATTCGTGATGACCACCCTTTAAATAATCAACGTAGCCTTGACTTCTACTGGTGTTATAAATAAGAATATATTTTTTCTACTCGCCCTGATATATGATAGCAAGCATTATATTGTAAATAAAGTTGATTAATGCTGAATTTGCAGGTTTACCTGAAATAAACTTACCAAAATTAATTTTTTTAATTAAATATTGCACGTCTGCGACTAAAGGAACAGTCGAGTGTGTTAGAATATGCATTATCAACAATAACAGCAACGCAATAATAAATTGCAAGATAAAATTGTTTCTAATGTGTCTCTCAATCACAATGAAATAAAATCTACTGAAATTCATTCTACTCACGCGATCTTCCCTTGTTATATTTCTCTCGACACGACGGAGCTTTCATGCTACCCCAGAGGTTTTTGTTTTGAAAAACCAAATTTTCGACACCACCGAGTCAAGTACCAAATGAAAGAGGCCAAGCAAACTGCGTTTGCAACAAAATAATAAAGTCACGATAGAAAAGTTAGCAATACATAATAGTAATATTTTTTTAATGAAAATTTCAAATGGTGAAAAACCATTTAATTCTTTTTAATTTGCATCGGGGAAAACCTATTACCTAAAATTCTGAATTTCAAATTTTCCACTTTTTTCCATTTATAGTACTTGTATGTATAGCATTAAAATACTGATGTATTTTGATTATAAATAATTGAAAATTTACCCAAGTGTACATACATTGAAACTGGGAACTTTTAAACAGGCTCTTGTAGACTAGACTAGCAGGCTCTACTATTAGCTGGTAGAACTTATTTGGAAGTTTGAAAAGCATTGCGATTTTGTATTAAGTTTCAAATTAATTATTAATTTAATGTCTTTCGTTTTAAATTAATAAATTAACTAGTTATTCGTAACTAACCATAGCTTATAATAATAAACGCAATGAAAATGCACTAATTAAGTAACCAAAGTAAGGGATGCGGGTTAAAAGTTATATTATGTAATTTAAGATGTGTCAGTAAGCCATGCTTCTCTTTACTGCATAAGCAAATTCAACAAGTATGACAGTAACACAAGTATCACGGAAAGCAAATTACAACCGAATAACCAAGCTAATTAACAGTTTTAATAATGATCTACTAATAAAGAAGTCTGATGTTCTCACGAATAATATAACTCAGATAATTTTGAATTATTGTAAGGATAAATAAGAAAAACTGTGAGATCGCGAGACATTTTATTAAAAAACTGGAAAACTGAGAATGATTTTTGAATATTAAAATATTTGAAATAGCTGTGATTGTTATTGGAGCTTTTTAAAATAGCAAACAAACAGAAAACCTTGCAATGAATATTACAAAAACATATGTAATAATATTTTAATAATTTGAGGTTTCCTTAAAAATAAAAAAAATAATAAACATGATATATATCTAATGCATAATATACAAGCAATATTTCAATTGAAATGAAATATTTGGGTACCTTCCGAATAAAAAAACCGTTAATTTATGAATTCATTACGTAATTCATTTTATTATTTATAATGTAAAATTTATTGTAGTTATATTAATTACGATGTTAATTATCTCCAAATGACTTGATTAATGACACTAATATATAGGTTTTTTATGCGAGTCAAATACAGCATGACTAAAAAGTGTTTCATTAGGCGTGACAATAAATTAAGCAATATCATTTTAAACAAATTAACAAACTAACGAATACCCACACGCATTTAAAACCGGATATATTCAATTAAACTAGTGGAGACATAACACATAGAATATGCATCTATTAATTGATTACAATTACACAACGTTTCATTAATTTGTAAAAACTCGTGGGTCAGTACATTGAATGATATTAATTGCGTTTTAACACCACTAGTATCCATAATTAATACGGTAACTATAAGTTATTGTTTACCATTTACTAAATTATTTAACGAGAAATGTACCTACCCTTTTTGTTCAACAATTGATGCCTCCATATTATTAAACGAACAAGTAATAAGACAAAGTAAACCACTTCAACAACAATAGCTATAGTTTCAACAAATTAAATTAATGAATTTTAATTGTTTCTCTTAATTTTTGATTGTATACCATACTTAAACATTCAAATTTACCTGCTACAATGACTTTACAAATAATACGGATAATCTCAAAGTGTTGAATTGCTATTGAATTGGGCCTATCCGAACCTGGAAGTTGGAAAAACAAATATTAATAATATTTAATAGTAATCAGAAGTGGAACTGTTTCCTCCATATTTTTTTAATTTTATCTAATGATTGTTGCCATTAATATTGTTATTCTGTTAATGTTGACTAATTATCAATCTCGCAAGCGTTATCGTGCCATAATGATACAGAAAAACAGAAATTAAGCATTGAATAATAAAACCTTATCGCTAATATACATTTTTATCTAGCGCAAATTTTTCCTCTTATTGAAAAAAGTAGTAAAATACATTACTACCAATTAGTATAACTCATAATTCGAAATGTTGACAATATCAGTTATATAAATGACATCATTATAATGACAGTTACAATCAAATTATTAATGAGTGTTAAATTAGAGTATGAAGTAAAATGTTGCTATTCAAAATTCGTTGGTCGTGCGAAGAAATGTTTACATATTATTATAATCGCCATAGGTATCTGCAGCAAAAAAAATTTAAGGAAATCTAAATTAAGTAGCTAATGCGGTATGAGTCACTTCCGATAATTAAATAATACAGGTTCAACTTGTAAAAAAAAAATTAGCCTTGAAGGTTCAAGTGGACAAGAGGCGTTGATTTCTTATGAGAATCGTTTTACAAGCCAGTCCAGATATGTATGAATGTGTGTGTGTACGTTTGAGATTTTGATATTCCTTTAATATGTGGGAAAATAATCCTAAAATTAATCTACCTTTAATCATCGGAAGTTGATGTAAAAAAGTGAGAACGATTATTAACGTTTACTAGTTAGGATGCTGATGGGTGCTCCGATTCATATCCTTTCCCATCAAATTGGCAAATTTGTTTTGTGATTCTGTCATGAGAATAAATACATTAGGATAAATTGGATTTAAGATCGTTTGCGAGAGCACGATAAACAGGAAATTTAGTTTTTGAAGAATAATAATCAGCACTAACTATTCAAAACACATTCTATAAAAAATACGATAAATGTGGACTAATGAACGATGAGTCAGATGAAGTCGTCCATGATTGCCAAATTGAAACAATAGAGATGTGGATCTCGATAAGTCTAGACCTGTAAATTGGAATGATGTGTTTAGCCTTCCTTGCTTCCTGTATTGAGAAAAATATTTGAAAATTTGAAGGTTAACGTTTAATCGATGGTATTAACCAGGGTTTATTGTACGTAATATAACTACCAAAACAAATATAACCTTTGCTTTGGAAACTTCGTTTCCTGTTAATTCACGCGTTAGATGTTAGTAAACACCGAATTACATGCAATTTGCATATATAATCGCTTATATACAACTAGCTTACTTTTGTAAATACGAATTTAATAATTTGTTAACATTCGATCAAACCTACATCATTTAATTATAAAATTCCGAGAAAAAATTCCTAATTAGTTAATTAAAAAATTAGCAACTTGATGAATAAGTATTAAAGTATAATATTTTTAGCCATTGTATGTTTAACCCTAAAAGCTTTAAAAATAACTCGATCATTAAGCAGTAAACCTATAAGGTATAAGCACATAAACTCAGGTACAATTTCGTTTTTTTGTGCTTGTAAATACATTTAATTTTGTTTTATTATTTTATATTTTAATTATTCCGGCTTGGCTATACATTTCAAGTTACAGAAAATAATCAAAAAACCTCCCTAATGACGTTTTCTAAATAAATTAAAGAAATTTAAGTTTTTAGTTGTTTCACTACTATTTACAGAAAATAATAATTATTATTATAGCTGATAAGGTTATTTAAATGTATTTTTATTTCTTTTCGATCAATTCGTATATTATCGTTAGTCTGGTTTTTAAATTCCTTCCTGTTTGACCAACATATTTTGCATTGCATTCTCAATGCAATTTATAAATAATTATTATTAATCAGTGTCTTACAAGTAAATAATTTCCATTACAACTTCTGTTATAGAGTAATGATTAAAGTCAACTCATTAAATATTGAAGAACATATTGGAACAAGTTATATTCGCATAATAAATTATTGTCCCTGTGTCAACACACACTAATGATGAAGTGAGAATGAAGGTACAGAAATTGTGTAGGTAATTTATTTACTAACTACATAACTCAGAACACAGCAAATACATCGCAATAAAAAATCAGGATATTGTAGAAGACAAATTAATAATATAAAACTGTGACATGAGAAACACGAGGTTAGTTAACACACTTATTAGTTTCAAATGATTTTATTCCGTTCTAATCAGAAAATAAACATATTATTAAATAGCTGCTTATGCGAAAGCATAACCGCGCGTAAGCACGCCGCGCGTTTTTACTATTTACAATTAAAATCTGATGGAAATTTTTGTTACGAGACTGCCTCATGTATAAAACCAATATACGTATTGGTGTAAAATTTCAAACCTTGTAAAGTTTAAAAAACCACAAAGAACTGCAATAAATAACTTTAAAAAGTTGATTTATTATTTGTTTATAACACTGTATTATTTATTAATCATTTGAAATTAACAATGATTATAAATTTTAGAATTTATTATTTTAATGTAAAAGCATATAAAATTATCAACATATAAATTATGTTTTTGATTATTTACTAGTTAAAGTTAGAAATATATTTTGTAAAATATTATATTATAATTTTCTTTTTATTTGTTTTTTGGTTCAGTACAGTTTTAGATAATATTTAAACTTTTAAAGGAAAAATAAAAGCAGGGTAACAAATCAAAAATTAAGTTAAGAACGTGGATTTTCGATGGTGTGATCTATCCTTGAAGATAGATACTTCTTCCACAATACATACACATCCAAAGTATAATGTAAAGCTACTGCAGAAACAGTTCCTTTCACTGGTAAACATACATATACATACATATATAACATATGGCTAGTCAATCACATGGACTACAAGGCTTTACAAAGATTTTCCATCATCGACTACACAATCTTTATCGGGCCAGTAGTCTTGAATTCCATTTAAACAGCCTTTTTGTATATTTTTTGATTGGAAATTGTGGGAACGATCGAGGATCTACGCTTTCGAAGTAAAATTTTCGGAATATCTAGTAGATTTTCCAAATTTTTCATAAATTTTTTCTTTAATTTCAATTAACATTGTCATGTAGTGATTAGCTACCCACGGCAGGTTGGAGGAAGAGTCTGTGAGAATTACTTAACAAACCTTATATTTTTTTCAAATTACTCATACATACATGGTATATTATAGAATACCTAGATCCGAGATTTGCCGTGATTGCGCTTGTCAAAACGGCCCGAAACGCCCGAGCATAGCGAGGATATTTAGTAGTACAGTGTGTGTAGTTTTTAACTAAATTTGCTAAAAACATCCCTGTAGAGTTACAGAACTCGAAAGCTGGGATCTTTAGTCCATAATTAATCGAATATAATAAATTTATTAAAGCACGGAGGCATCCGAGTCAATTGCAGCGAACTTCTCCCACTACAATACACCAATGCTAGTATTTACGTTGAGCACACGGACCGGTTATAGAACGCAATTTAATGAGCCGATTTTATTCATCCTCACCTGATAAAAAAGCTTAGATTTTGCTCTTTCCTAATATTTAAAGGTTTTCTATCTTACTTTTGAAGAAAAAAAGGTTACTGCTTTATTGATACAGTTCATGGTGTAAAGTAAAAATTTATCTGGCAAGACAAGAAATTTTCTTTGAAATACAATCATAACTGGGATATTGAGAGTGAGATTGACCTGGTTGTGCGGCCTGAAGGCCGCACTGACTAACCATTTTCCCGTAATGTAAAATTTTTTTAGTTTGGTAACGTAAAATGAACCAATCAGAGGTGCGTCACGGGATAAATGGAAATTATTAATATTGTAACATTCTCAAATTTATTAATAATTAAATTTGAATAAAAATTTTTAATTTCAATCGAATTAGTGATATTTACGTATTCAGTTCATTTTGTTGCACCATCATCTTAGCCAACTCCCGTTTTCTTTTACTTTTATAATATTTCTAGCAAACACATCAAGACTTCCCAAATTATCAAATTTGTATGCATAATTATTAATTTAGGTAATTTTGACTTTGTGATACACCTAAGTACTTTGATTAATCTAAGTCAGGGCCTATTTTGTCAATAGGCTCGACAGGCCCGTACCGTGAAAAGAAAAAAAGTTCTAGGTTTTGCGGGACATAAAAATTTTAAAATAAACACAGTTTTGTAATTTGCAACAAATTAGTAATGGAATTAAAAAGAAGGCAAGAGTCTTACAATTCTGTTAATGATATTTTCAATGATATTTTTTGTGGATATTTCAAAAAGGGGATTTTAAAATAAGTCTTAAAAATATTTAACAATATTACAATCAGGATATCGATCTTCTAAATTAATTAATTAGCAACGTTGTTCAAAATCCTGCAAAAATGTTAGAATTTTTTATGAAAACTAAGACTGCTCGACATTTTCAAATGTTGAAATACTACTTCGGATATTTGTCAATACCAATAAGTGAAGCGTCAGGTGAATGATCACTTTCCACTCTAGAAAGGGTAAAATAATATCTTAGAAACTCTTTGAACCAGGATAACTTATCATCTTTGGCCCTTCTTATCGTGTAAAATAAGGTACTAGCTACTAGAAAATAATAGATCCTAATGAAATTATCAACCACTTTACGCAAATAAAAATGCGCAATTGAAAAATTTAAATATATTAATTTACTGCGCTTTAGGCTAGTAGGAATGTTGGTTTTGTATTTTTTTTTCTCAAATTAAGACCGTTTTTAGTATTTTATTATTTGTGTTTTGGGTTAGGTTTATTATTTTATTTATTTTTCAGTACACCTATTTTATGTTAACAAAACAGGCGCGGATACAGAGGGGGGGGCAATGGGTACAATTGCCCTTCCCTGACTCACAACCTAAGCACTTTATTTTGACCAATTTCAAAATTTTGAAATAGTCGTATGGGAAATTATTATTCCAATGTAGGTAATTTTATCAAATTTTTGGGTTAGAATAAATTATCTGGATTCTGGAAGATCCTGTATCCGCGCCTGTGACAATAAAATGATATAAATGTTGGTTTTGAACAGTACTACTGGGGACCAGGCAGAGAGGAAAATCCCCAAAGAGGTGGACTGATCAAGTTAAGGAGTCAAGTAACACTACAGTCCATCGAGTGAGTAGAAGAGTATGAAATACAACCACGACTCCTCTTCAAAGAAGAAGAAGAGAAAACTTCTAGTTATTATTTTTTTGATCTATTTCTGACACCAAGTTTTAAATGCTTTCCTAATTCAACGAGGGGCCCCCAAGGGGTATATGAGAATAGGGCCTACTAGAACCAAAAATTTTCTTGCAGGGCTCGGGGCGGTGAGCCGCCGGGACCCCCCCCCCCTTCGTAGGGCACTGAATAAAAACCTTTATTATTATTTTATACTAGAAAATATATCTATTTCACTAATTGTTTGTACTTTACTTTAATATAACACCAATTTCGCTAAAATTCGCTTGATTTTGTTAAAATAAGTTTTACACAACATATGTATTTTAAAAATTCAGGTATAATTTCAACGCTGATTTGCATGACATGTGCTCAGAGCTGAAGCTAAGTTCCTGCAGGTGCCACAATGCGTTGGAGCTTCCTAAAACAGAATATTCAACTTTAAATACCTTATTATTAATTTGATAGTATTTCTAACTCTAAATAATATTTTTTAAAACCCATAGGTAGAATTCCAATCTAATCCCACGTTTCGAGTCATCGTCCCTATTATAGCAAACTACGAGCCGCCTCTGAGAAATATGCAGACTATAATAATATATATTAAAAAGGCTCAATTTATTAATTCTACTTAATAAAGTTAACTAATATGTCAAACATTTGCAGATGGTAATTAAACCAAAGCTACCGATCGATACATAGATTGTTTTATCAAAATTAAAAACTAACCTAGATGGTATAATTTTTACAATTAGGTATTTGATATGCATATTGTAACGTCAGATGTCGTATAGTCAGATTAGATTTTTAAGGTAAGGAGAAGGTCCTGTTCAACTCATTTTAAGAACCTAAAATAATGGTTTTCAAACTCTAAAAGATCTTTCTAGAAAATCCGGAAGTATATGTTTTTTAAATAATAATTTAAAAATAAATTTTTTGACGAACCCTTACTATCACAAATCTGATAATTCAAGAAAATGAAAGAAATTTCTTCACTTTTAGTTAGTTTTATTGTTATTACCTGGCGCCTAGAAGCAAATCTAAAAAAATTTACTGAAAGAATTGGCAATTAAAGTAGTTATTCCCATTAAAGACCTTCAAGAGTCGGGGCATAGTGTAGATTTGATTTGCTCAATATCGCAAGTACGTTAAGAACAATAATAATTAATTATTGTAAAATATTGTAATGTTAGAAATTTCTTAAATAAAATTATTTTTTAGAGAAAACGTAATTAATGCAACATATTTTCCCATCAAATTTTAATATAACAAAGCACATCCTGTTTAATAACTATGCAACTTTTAAAATTAAACGCGTTTAAATTGAATAAAATATAAATTTGTGTACATCTGTAATGTGTGCTAAATTTTTTGTTTTAATTCATTATGTAACTCTTTGCAAATTTGATTGAGAAACGGAAATATGTAATAAGTTAAGTGAGGTATAGAACTAAGTAACACATATGTTCTTAAAAACATATTAATTTATAGGACAGCTAGTATGTGAGCACATGCTAAAATGAGAAAATGAGAATTTTCTCATTAGACTTGGAATGCTGTGTGTTTTGACTCGTGTTTATTTCTATATTATGAAGCATTCGACCGTTACCTATTTGATATTTTCAAAATTTTGTTTTAAAACTAAACTACATTTCTTTTACTCTCAAGTGCCCTTTATTCCAGAAAATAAATTCCATCAAAGTCGATTTTGTGTTAAGGAATGTTTCCTTAATAATTAAGTTGACTAAACTTAAATTTTTAACAAAAACGTCCAGACTTGAAACAGTAAATAATACTGGTATAGTGGTGCAAAACAAAAAGTTGCAATTTTATCTTAAAAGTTCTTGTTGAAAGTTGTCAAGTACAATTGTATTTTGTCTTGTAGTGAGTGTCAAGCTACATCAGATGGACGATTCCGGACTGATCAAACACCACAGCTACTCGATCAATAAGCGCAGAGAAAACTTTTGTACTGCGATACATAAGGACAAAATGAAATATATTATTTTAATTGAAAACCACTAATGAACTTCACTTACTTTCTTGTCAATAGCGTGCTGCCTTTCTCTCTCTTATACTTAAAATGCAAATTGCTGCAAGTAATTTCGATCTAACGTTTTAATTTGTTCATTTCGGACAATGCAAATTAAAATCTAAATTATGGAATTGCAGAAAATGGCGAACAATTTAATTACTGCATGCTACGGTATTGGAATTGATCTGATATTACAAAATAAAAATTTTTAATAATAAAATTAAAACTGGATATTATTGTCCTTACAACGAAACACGGCAAATCGCTTAAGGACAACTAGTTCATATCGATTAGTTAGGACGATCCTTCGTAGTGAGAGCGAACAGCTGATTTTGATATGCCACTGCTAACCTATATAATTGTAGGGGTTGTTAAACATTACGCCGAAAGTTGCTAAATTTAATAATTTTATTACTTAAACTTTCCGTGACACTAAAATTTATTAAAAATATTTTTCGGTGAAAATTTTTTATAAAAAATGAAGCAATTTAAATTTATATCATATAATTTGACGAGGGCTGGTGAAAAAACAATTTTATAAAATCACGAACACGAACAGATGATTGAAAGTTTTAAGATGTGGACAATGGTGATTTTATTTATTTTGAGACATCCTGTATGGAGAACAATTCGTTGTAGTAGCAGTTAATTTGGCGGCAATCAAAAATCAGAAGAATTGTCGGAAACTTTTCAACGGATTCTTATAAAACGACATCCTATTGTATTTAACAAAGTAATAACAAAAATAAAAATATAAATTGACCCTAGAAAAACAACGGAACAGAATTAGTACTTCCTTCGAGTATTACAGAAAATCATGTACAATTGCACTTGTTTCCCTGACATCACACATCATAAAGTTGTAGAAAAAACAATCTTAACGATTCGTGTTATAAAATCACACTTTTCAGATCGTTGACTTGATATTAGTGATTTTAAAAGTACCCTATGTTACATGCAGTAAGGATTGTTATTCTTTATTTTACATTTCACGCCTGCACAGCCATAGTGAACTTGAACAATAATAAATATAACTATAATGACAGTTAAAGGCGCTGAGGCATAAAACAATGGTGTAAAGAAATTTTAGATTTTTACATGAACTCAACCGAAATAGTATAAGTAGCCTTAATTTCTTTTAAACGAGTTATAATTCGTACTCAGCAAATTGACTATAGGCTGCTTCATTACCTATCAACAAAATGGAAAGTGGGTACCAATTCTTTGTATCTACACAGTCAGATACATCGAAAATCATTGCGATTTTCGAGCTATTCACGAAATTAGTCCCTTTCAAACTGGTCAACGATAAACCCACGCCGAACAATCCTTGGAAACTTATAATTATTGTATTTGGTTTAAAAAGCCAATAGAAAGTTATAGTTTCCTTCCAATACGGACAGAATCCAAAGATCACTAATATTGAATAAAAATTAAAATTACTTGAAAGTCAAATGCGAAAGTTCAAAAATTAACATAAAATTACCGGGTAATGTCGTGTACATGACAATTTTAACATTTAACATTCTAACTACAGAATTGGATTGATGTCAACACTGGTTTAAGTTCAAAGTTGAAATTTCCTCAGATATTACCGATTCGAGGTATTTGCCTCAGTTGTGCAAAAAATTATAAGAAGATGTCACATGGCAAAGGAGCTATCCAAATACTTTATTTTCTTCTCTGATTGGATTCAGGAGGAATGAGCGATCATAAAGACAAGTTTAAAAATGAAAAGAAAAAAGTAAATGGTCTTGTAGTGTAGTAAAATAGAGTAATGTAATTTTTATTTATTTATTCTATACGCTAATATTTTCTTACGTTTTTATCATTCCCGAGTACATATCAATAATCATATAAGTTTTCTAATCTAAAATTACTTGCATCGTAAGAAAATGCTATATGCTATTTTAGTTACTGATAGTATGATTTACCGAAATTTCGTGTAAATATAACAAAGGTTAAACTTTTTAATGTATAAATTTGATTAATTAAAATTAAACTACATAAAACTTACTATAGACAAAACATCAAAGAAAAAATTAGCTGTAGGTGGGTGCTCTTGACATCTGCACCTTACGAAAATAGAATTTAGTCTGCTTTTTTCGATTTTTCTTTTTCACGTGTATCTACATCGCAGTATAATAACTTTTAAGTAGGAAGGGATAACACAAATAAATTTAGTGTTAATTAGTACATTAAAATCATTTTTGTACATTCGTTGGGTGAAAAAGGTAAAAGGATAAAAGTTTCCATTCTGTGAAGGAGCAACGTGGAAAGTCGAAAACAGCGGCGTTTCTTTTCTTTCGGATTAATTCGATTAAATTTTTAAAATTGTAAAATAAAAAATTAAAAAACATTTTATTTTATTAATATATTTGTGTCTCTCTTCATTGCATTAAGGAGTTATATCTTTCCTCGTCGGTGACATTGCAGTTTTAAAAGCGCCTGCCATTGATTTGACGTAACTGGCACGCAGGCCTGGACTGGTAATAATCTAATTACTGGGAAACTCATTTTAAGAGCCCCAGGTTTCTAGAAACTTGTTATAAAAAATTACACAGGTGCAAAAATTGGAATATTTAAAGACTAAATTACGTTTTCAGAGAAAATAACAAGTTTTATTCTCAGCTAATGTACCTACATACTTCTATTTGTGGTATGAGGCAACTGCTAAGCTCGTCCATCAATTCTACAAACTCGCCACAAATATATAATAGTAAAACCTCTTGAGTAGTAATTAGAAAAATTTGAACTACACTTCCTTCAAGTGTACTCGAGGAAAGTGTCGCGAAAGCACTGCTCTGGAAAAACACTGAATTTTATTTTAGTTCTAAATATTGGGAATTAAAAATAGCTGAAAAATTAGGTTTTGAATAAATTTAAATTTGTGTCATTTTAGAACACCAAAGTAAAATTAAAAAATTTTAATTTTAATTTAATTGAGAATTCGAAGCAAGGATGTAGCTGTTATAAAATAAATTTAAAGGACAGGTTAAGTTATTGTGGCAAATTTTAGTATAAAAGCAAAAACAATATTCCTTATTTATGGTTAACACAATCCGTTGTATATCTTACAATAATATGTAGTAAGTATATATTGTAGTAGATATTATTTTAAACAAGCAAAATAAATTAAAATTTTTAAAAAATAATAAAAAATTTTCTATATTACCATTGCCAAAATACCTCATTAGGTCATGGGAAATCAACAAAATAAAATAAGATGGAAAGCCAATCGACCCCTCAAATCTATTATTTGTGTCACTAAGCTCTTCTCTCAACCCCCTAAACCAGAAAAACAATAATTAGTAAATAATACCATAATTAAGTGTATAAACACAAAAACAAATGAAAAATGCAAAAATTATCCTTTAAATTTTTATTTATTTTTTTAGTTAGTTTACAAACTTATCCAATCCATGTGTAATTCAAACCAAAATTTCTCGCTCGGAAAATTCGACTTGGTTAAATCCAAAGTTTTGGGTAAAAATTAAATAAAATTCTTCGGAAGCGACCATTGAGTGCGTTTTCCTCATTCTTTACGTGACCAGGTTGTATCAACAAAGTTTTCTATCTGACTGACACCCAATTGAATTTATACCTGCAAACGTAATTGTTTTTTGCACGCAGTTCGTGGAGATTTAACCGGTCAAGTAAAAATCTTTTTAGTGTCAATAAAATGTTGATTTAACGTAGAACATACGAGTCTGCAGATGCAACATATAAATAAAATTTAATTTTTGTGCAATGTTATTCTGAATGTGGAAATGACTTTCAACAAAGTACTGGGAGATTAAGCCCCAGTAAAACTGTAACTATTAAATCGTGATTTTAATATGTAAATTTCTGTATATTCCTATAATTTAAAATTAGTTACACATTTGTATATAAAGTATGTATATTATAGAAGTGATATAATCAAAAATCATATCTTTAATTATCTGGTATCACGTTTTTTTATAACCACACTTCTTTTAATCCTATTATTAAATAAAAATTAGGGCTGTTTGTGAAATACAACGAAATCGTAATAATAAAATCTACATATCCACAGTTCCAACGTCACACCTGAAAAAGTTTATTTAATGTGCACATGATATACCTACCTACTAAAATGTGAATACATGAATATAAAAAAAGGAATATTCACAACATTAAGTGATCAGAAGGCGTATTATAAGACGACTGAAAAACTATCTAAAAACCTGAGCACATTTTAATAGTTGACGCTACGGTCGGTAGAAATGGTTATAATTTTTTTTTATATATTTAAAATCATCTCGTAGATTGACGTTTCCGTAGGTCACGGTTCCACAAATCTTTACTTATTTATGGCAAAAGGTATTACGATTTACGAGTACTTACGTGATTATTTGCACAAAAACTAAAAGTTTCTTTTATTGTAATTTGTTTTGGAAATTAATCTTGCAAGTTTGAAGTGAATTTGTATAAACGCACGCAAGTTAAAGTAAAACCATAAAGAGAAGGTACCTAAAAAAGATAAACGATACAAACAGGAACACCCACAAACGAGAAGCGTTCGATATAGCAGCAGCATCTTAACATCGCCTATAACTTAAGATCTTCTGGGGCACAAACCGCTATATATGTTTCGGTTTCCAAACGCCTTAAAAAACTCAAGATATATCGTTTCAGTTAGGAATCGCGTAGAAACTTGCTCACTTCATCCTGCAGCCCCGCAATTGTTCGCTCTTCTTCTTGGACGAAGCCTTTCAGTCAATGATTTACATTGCAGTAACGATCTTGCGGGGAATCTTAACGTACTATAGACTAAAGTCCGATTTCCCTTAAAGTACTATCCAAGAAATATACTGTGTGGTTTCAAAGTCAGTTACTCTAAAAGGGCGTTAATAAATCACCCCAAGGTAAAAGATTTCCGTAATCAATAAAGAAAATTAAAAATTCTACTCTCGTTTCATCCCTCATTTGAGAAGAGAAAAATAATTAAAAAATCGATTAAAATTAATTACCAACTTGTTATGGTATTAATTTCGAAGGAAACGTGCGTTTGGCTGTCGGCGCGTCTAATAATAACGATTTTCTTATCACCTTTTTTAAAATAAATCGACGATAACGATGCAATAGAGTCAAAGTATCAACCGATCATTCCGATCAGAATAACCCAACCCTCCTCCACCAATCGCTGATTGGCGGGTAACGCGCAGAATCGATCGTTCGCTATTTCATTGCTATAGATGACTACCTATAGGCGATATCCGACCAATAACAGACCTGTTATATAGAGTACATAGCTCTGTATATAGCGCACTACGTTGCTTTAAACGTTTACTCAAGTATCAAACTTATCGATAGGAATAGGATATTGATACTGATTGGTCAATACATTCAATAAGAATTAGCGTCGAACAATCGCGAAGTAATCGAAAGGTAAATTTAGCCACGCTCAGTTAAGGCGATAGACAGACGCGTAGAGGTAGTATACTAGGTTATTTAATTAAATATCCTCGACGGGTAGGTAGGTATAGGCACAACAAAAATAAATTAAAACATCAAACAAACATCGTCCGCAAATAAAGCAATAAATTTAGAAACTTAAAGAAATGGTGGAAAACTAACGTTTAATAAATAATAGGGCGATTGTTCGTATAACAAAAAGTTAAAATATAGAAACAAAAGTTGACTCTTTAAGAAATGAACGGATATCGATTTTACATGTCTGTGTTCTTTTATATTTCCTCTTCTGTCTACTTCTATACCAATTCCGTAAAATTACTTTTGGAGCAATATGTAAGTTTCAGATGTTTCAGCTGATATTACCTACTTCAATGAGATCAATCCCTTTTATACAAATTCATTTTCTTTGTCTTTTAGTTTAGATTTTATGTATTAAACAAAATGCTATTTTTGTTTTCGTTTTATTTCCACGCTGTAAGTACACAGAAAGTCGTCAATTCAACTTCTTCGGGCGATAATAAACAGAAGCAAGTACAATTATTATTACATGCATTTCTTATAAGTGCACGAAATTGCAAATTGAAATTTTTCTAAAATCGATAGTATGCTTAATTTTGTACGCGACTTGAAACGTAAACAATTTTTTGTGCAAATTAACCACGTCGATAATGTTATATTATGGTTGCGTGAGATACCAGAATGCCATTCTATCAGATCGTATAATATACATATATAAATCTGTTTCACTTTACAACTTTTTAAATTTATTATTATTGACCGATGCTATTATTAATGCATAAGTGTGGTATCGCAAATAGAATATAAATGGTAATTAATTAAAGTGTTAACGACATTGTCAACAGAAAAGTACAGCCGTTTAAGTTTATTTGTAACGGTTGCCCTTTTAAATTTGCCTGTTCATAAAAGCGACCAGCAAATAACCGCAAAGAGCAAACGGAACGAAGCGTAAAAAAACCGTCTCTCGACTTTTTACATCGCAAAGTAGCATCGACAAGGGCGTCTCCCGCCGGGGAAAACGACTCACGGCGTCGGCGTCCACAAAAATCGAACATCTATAGTTCTGTGCGCAAGAAGTCGAACGCGGGTCGTGAGGTCAGAGGTTACGGGAGCGGAGGGGGTCACCGATAGAAGAAGGGGGGTCACCGATAGGAGTTTTTTACGATAGCCAACCCGGTTCGATATCGAACTCCAACTTCATGTATATAAAACGTTTATGTCACTCTCGAGTCACCACTTTTTGTTAATGAACGTTTTTTCAAATTAAAAATTTCGTCGCTATTTCCCAAATTACATTTGGCACTAATTATCACTTAAATTTTTAGCAACTTCTATTTTGTTACTCCATGGAAAACTACAGGACGATTTTATTTCGAAAACCGTGTCAGTATATTAAAAGTTTCACTCCAATACGAATCTAAATAAATATTTCACTGACCTATTTTTAAAAATTTTATATTGCCACTTATGCATACCTATTTGAAATTTCTGTATATCCACTTGATAAAAGGAGAGAATTGGTAAAAAATATAACAGTCGCTGTATTAAGTGAGAACCTATGTATGTTACATAATATATAGATAATAAAAACTGGTCCATTTCAGAATAAAAATATATTCCTAATACATTCAGAAAATTATATATGTTTTAAGGTAGACACTAAAATACCTATATTAACCAAATCATCATAATGTAAAAATTTCACAGTTGACCAAATACACATAAAAATATTACATCTAAAAACACGAGTATGCTAAGTTTTCTAGTTTATCGGGTACACGATTTTTTGTGTCAACGACGATTATTTCTATTTACAGTGACATTGGAATATATGGATAACATATTTTAGACTATTAGGTTTTTAGTAGATTATTTTTACATATTTCTGTATATACTGGGTTCATTAAAAAACGATTCGTTATAGGTAAATATTTCCTGAACTGACAAAGATATTAGCAATATTAGCATGAACCAATTGGGAAAAATAAATTATGAATAATATGTATTTTTACATAATAATATGTAATTATTATTATTTCGGTTTCATGCCTAAATTTCGAAAATTAATTTTACCTAATAAGTAATCTGATTTCCTATATCGCGAACAGCCAAACCCAATTCTTTTGGTTCTACGTTTCATATTGGAGTAAAAACATTTTTACAAATTGTTTCTTGAAACAATTTCTTGTTTCATACCATTTTTTCTTTCCTCCTAGTTATCAACTTCTCAGTGATTGAGAACCGAAATGCGGCTGAAGATCGAAAATAATCTTGAAACAGTGCTTCATTTTGCATTACCAAAGTTTTATTTTTGAATTTTTATCTTGTTTCAAAATTAGTTGTTCTTCTTTTTCAAATATTCTAAGTACTGCCCTGTCAAAAGTGTTAAATTAATCTCATTTCATTGTTTTTTAGATTTTTTGCTTATAAACTACATTGCCCAAGTTGTGCGGCCTGAAGGCCGCACTGGTGCGTTATGTTAAGACAGAAGGAAATACATTGATATCGGGAACAGACAAACGCAGTTCTTTTGGTTCTACTGGAATTCGAAACCAAAGCCAATCGTCCAGAAGTTCCACTTGATTGGATACTAAAACTAAACTTTACAATTTTATTAAATAATATAGTAGATACTTATTACCTAGTCTAACTTTATTTTCATATACAAATTATGTATTATTTCAGAAATTAAATGAATGCTTCCGGACTGCAAATTTGTAATAATATACTTTATAATTCCATATATTTCATTTAAAATTTTCACTAGAATGTAAAATTGTAGATAATTTGAATAACATAGCATTATATAACTATATAACAATAATAAGTAACAAAAATTACAAAATTTCTAAACAAAATATACTGCATTTTTGAATTTCTTTGAAAATTTTTCATGCATAGAAAACCTACGAAAAAAAGGCATATAAGAGAGAAGAAAATTTATAGCTGTGAAATATTCGCATATATTATATAACATAATTTAATATTATATTAAAATAAACAATTTTACATTAAGCCGGAAGTACTGCTTATTAAAAATATATAAATATTTAATAACAAGATCAAATTTACAAGATTTAAATTTTTTGCCGAAGTAGATTGTAAATATTTAAAAAGTCAATCTGACCTAAACAACTCAACATTACAACTCAACTAAATATTTTTTTATTAAATAATAAATCTGCTCCCTTTTTTAAGTTCCAAATAACTTTTTCCAAATTTTTGCCTTTAAGTTTGTGTAAGCATTAAAATTTAATTATTCTATTGCAAAAATTACATATTATAATAATTATATTATACAGTTTACTTTCTCCTATAAGCGGACACCTGCAGTTGCCAAAAATTTGTCCGTTTAATACAGGTGTCCGTTTAAACGAAACTTGCTGAATTAGTATGCATACATGACAAATGACAATATATTGTTATATTAAAATGTGATATTAATTCAACATAATCAAAAATATGGTATTTAATAAATCAAAATTTTGGGCAATGCTTTATAATAAACAAATGTTTAAATTTTTTAAAGAAGAAATATAATGATATATTGCATTAAAAACCAATATTAGCAATGTTTTTTACCAAAAATGTTTATCTTTTGAACACAATTAAGTCCCCCCCCCCCTTTAATATTGGAATAATTGAAATGTTTCCAAGTTTTTGAAAATTTGTGCAATTTTTATTGTAATAGGTATACCAATTTCATTCTAAATTAAAGAAAATTTTTTAATTCCAAAAATCTGAACATAAGCTCAAATTCTATGATTTGTTTTCGTCTGCCCATCGCCGAAGTCAGACTTTCTCGATTATCCACTCTTATGTTTTAAAATAAACAAAATTGTCGTTAATATTAGAATATACCTGCAGGATCTTACTGCGTAAATATGGCTACGAAAACGTGGAATCTAAGCCTCTACTTGGAAGTTACATTAGAATTTTGCTATTTTGCTACCTACTATAATTTTACGAATAAAAGCATGGTAAACTATTAAAACTAAGGAAACATAAAAAATTGTACAATCCAGTAAGATTGTTAGTTAACAATCTTGTTAATTTAACATTTAAATATGTTTATTTGATAACCTGCTTGACTCGTTGTCAAGTTTTGCTATTTCGTACGTGCTGGAGGTTTATAATTTATCAAGCTTGACTAGACTTGATAAATTTTCAAGTAATCTCGCGAAAATAGTCAAGCTTAAGAAATGTTGTATACAAAGAACATTTTGATAGGAAAAACTTGCTAGTTATCAACTGACAACAGCAAGTACAGTATATTTGCATAGAATAATAGTTCTTCTTAGTCGATAAATTTTAAGGTATCTTAAATTAAAAGGTAGAAGGGAACTAAATTGATACTGAATAGGACAAGAATACAGTTTTCTCAAATTAATTTTTTTAATGTAGTACCTATACTTTGGCAGACACATATTGTAATTTACAAATTTACTTAAAATTTGTAATTTAAAAATTGATTTTTGAAAACTTTTACATTTAGACAAAAATTGAAAAATTACGAGCCAACAAACCTAGAAAGTTATTTGGTTTAAATGCTAGCAATAAATTCTAAAGCAATTTAATCAAAAATTGTGCAGGGAATATATTTTCGAAGCATTTTTAAGTTATCCTATTTGTGTCATAATTTTATGTCGTATTATTAACACACAATATGAACAAGAGATTAATTTTTATGGCAGTAACCTTATTTTCTCTGATATACTAAATAATTTTAGTTTAATGACAGAATAAACGGCATCAACGTTTTAGACATTGTAATAATTTCAAAATAGTCCTGGATTAATCTATGGATATTATTAAAATGTAGTAAATGATTTAGTGAGGCTCGCTTATATTTTGATAGTAATGCTTATATAAAATCTTAAATTAAAAAACCTTAAAAGTAAAATAGCAATTTTCCAAACAATAAATCGTGAAGACCCGTTTCGAGGCAGATAAATTCACACATACACGAAAATAAAAATACACATAATTTATTTAAGTTCCAAGGCGACAACGAGCGACGAATTTAAGAAAAGCTATCATCTTAAGTAGGGAAATATTTCATATCACGGCATTAGGGGGGGATCGCGTAGAAAACAGCCCCGGATGGAAATATAGCGTGTCGTTCATAATACAGGAATAAGCATACACATAATTTACTACTTGTTATTGCTACTCTCAAAAAAAGCAACATTTAGTCGACTGCTAGCATGCCTCGCACTTTTTAACCCTCTCGAGTGATTCTTCAATGATTCTGTTTGTTCAACAAACCACATCGTATCGAGTACGTGACCATTCAAATACTTGTCGGTGGTTGCTGCGGTCAATCGTTTACCGATATCTCGATTTTCAAATACCACACAGAAAGAAGTAAAACAAAATAGGGGAAATATTCTTAAAAGATACTGCACTCAATGTTAAAACAGCGTGTAAAAACAACCAATAATCATTAGGCAGTTTCTCGGAGTTTCTTTCATCGTAAATTAGGGTAGTTAGGCAGGTTTACTTACACTTGGACAGTTTTCATCCCCCATATTTGTGTCGGTAGCCATAATATTACACTATTTTTTAGAAAATTATAATTTTGAAAATTATTGGGCAAACAGAGCCGATTTCGAAATAATCTTGCTCTTTAAAATTTGTCCTTGACAATTTAATAATAACCTCGATATAAAAATTAAAAAGTTTAAAAAAAATAGATTTATTATTTTATTGTCAATTTTTTAGTCCCCCAAGCACCAATTCAAACTCGAACCTCTTTAATGGTCTGGTAATTTATTATATTTGTAAAACTCAATATTTATGTCTCTACGTGCAATTATAAAACTGTATACCTACTCGACACATATAATAAAAGGATCCTTTTATAGTTTTTAATAAATAATTTGCCATTAATCTATAGCACCCATATCTTAATCAAGGCGGTCATTAATCGCTGTCATTTCGTTATTGAAGTTATAAATAAATCCTATCGCAGTTGGCTAGAGTGTTAATCATTCTTAGATAATTAACCCGAACAATTTTAGTACTTTTATTACTTTTTATTGCTAGACATAAAAATCGAACAGACCCGAGGTACCTTATCTGCAATAAAATGTACTTATTTCACGTAAGCACTAAAAATTTGAATATAAATATAAATGAATTCCAAAAAGATAAGATATTCAACCACCAGACGGCATTAGGATTTGAGCCAAAAATATCTATCATTTACCTTACCTATTATCGTTTATCATCAGTAAAATTGAAGCAAGAAAAAGAATAAAGACACGTAATAAGTATGGATTATCAGAGCGAGCGAACAAAGAAATCGCATTTTTTAAAATTACACGTTCTAATAGGATATCCCTTTTTAGTGTTCCTGTATCAATGAGAAAATAATGAGAAAATGTTGTAGTTTTGCCAAAAAAGAAACCCTAGAATGCTTTCTACCACATTTTCTAATAAATTAAAATATTTATTATCGTCCTTATTTTTGTATTAACATAAAAGGGGCGAGTTTTCCAATTCTTAATTAAAAATCCTCTTTTTGATTTTAAATGGGAAAATATTTGTATGTTTTGACTACATTGAAATTTAAGTACCCATAATCTTTACATTAACAAACTCTTGGAAAATGTATGTCAAAGAGACAAATTGTAGCAGAATTGTAAAACAACTTAGAAACACAAATGTGATCTAACAATAGTTGGACGCCTCTTAACAGCATAGCTACGTAGAAGGTACTAGAATTTCAAGAGATCTATGTATGTATCCTTCGTGTCACAATAGCATTTCTAACGAGACGATTTTTAATTGGAGTAAAGATGATGTCAAACGGAATACAAAATTGTTTCAGATTTCTAGCTTTAATTGTGTCGTATAAAGTTTCACGTGTTATACAACATCTCTACACACCGTTCCATAATGATGTTACCTATATTAATTAGAAGATAGCAGAGCCGGATTAAGGGTCCAAATTGACCTTAGATTGCCACCGAACACACCGATTGCACAAATTGATTATTCAAAAAGCAACAGATATTGCTCAATCCAATCCTGGAAGTATATTATTCTTAAAGAAATTTTAAACTCTAAATTTTGGAACATAAAAATACGCCATTACCAAACCCGAATTTCATCAGTTTATTGTTGTGGAATAAAAAGGGAGTTTTTCTCTTATTATTATTTTATGAATTTACCTGGCGCCCAGCAACAACCTCAACATGTTTTTCAAAATTTTCTAAACTAGTTACGTAATTTAAATCACATCTTCAGGCAATTAATAGTCAATAGTTTAAAAACTTATTGTTAAAAAACTGCATTATGCATTCTACAACTTTTAACAATAATTTTTTAGCTATTGACTATTAATAGCCCGAAGATGTAATTAAAATTACGAATCTTTATGAAAATTTGTAAAAATGTGTTATTGCAAATAAATAAACTATAATATCAATAGTTTTAATATTAAATATAATATGTACAAATATTTTGAGTGTATATTATAATAATTATTGTCTAGTAAACTTATAAGGAAACATAAAACCCTTTTTAAATATACCCCACCTATCTGCATGTAAAACTTGTTTTGCGAAAATGCAAATTTACAAATTATTTACAATTTTTTTTGTGAAGTTACACCTGCTCTTTTGTGGGGTGAATTAGCATTACTTTTAAATTTAAAACTATGTATCTCATTCAGGTTAATAATCTCAACATTAAAATACAATTAGTTGCGTATTAATATAATATAATAAAATAATAAAGCAAATTAAGAACAAATTACACCAAATAAAAGTAAGGCGGTATAATTACAAAACTCTTTACAGGTTTACAATATTCTTGAAATATTACACTTTTTTTTTTAATTTTAATCTGCATTATTTTGTTTTATTTTCTATTATTTTAATTCATAATAATTCTGAATAGTATCTACATTTTTTTAAATAAAAATAAAAGTTAAATTAAAAATTTCTTAGGATGTATTTCTTATGCTTAATAATGGTTTGAACTTGACTCATTAACTATTGTGTCTGCAAATTAATTATTTTTAAATGCTTCTAAATGCTTAACATCAACTTAACTGCATACATTCCAATATAATGGAATTGATTGTGAACATAATAATAATAATAATAAGAAGAAGACAATTCAAGAATTTTCGAAATTCTACAAATATTCTAAATGGTTGCGATCAGTAATTTCTAATTTTAATCTCTGCCTAAGTGTTGAAAACTTCTTCCAGGTCATACAATACGCTTTGGATGAAGAGCTGTTTTTCAGCAAGAGACTCTTGATGTCCTGCAACAATTTCTTATAGATTCAGACCATCCGATCCATGATTTCAGCTTGATCAAATATTTGAAATGGAATTTGGCGGAAATCTATCTTTGGTAGGTATTTAGGGAATCATCTTAATTTAAATTTAGTGGTTGAAAAAATAGGAACATTTTAAATGAATTTTTTAAAAAATCACTTATATTTCTTTTACAAATAATTTTATAAATGGGAACGTTAAAGAAAAGTTAACCATAATTTTCTTACCACTGAATGTCCAATCAAATTAATAATTTTAAATAATATGTCATTAAATCATTTTTCAATATCATTTATATCCTCTAATCCAATGTTTCCCAAATAGGAGTCCGTGGTATGTTTTTTGGGAGTCCGCGAACCATCAACATTTAAAAAAAATTAATAATACGTTAACAATAAAGTTTTTCTGAAATTTTAAGAAGAATCCTTTTAATAAAATATTAATTGCAATAATTACATTTAAAAAACGTAATAGTTGTTTTATTTTTTATATTTGTAACAAAACTATTTTGAAAATATTTCTGGGGGTTCCCATGATTCTAGTGCCTAATTTTAAGGGTCCGCAATTTCGAGACATTTGGAAAACACTGCTCTAATCAATATTACAGCTTCCGTTCCAAATCAAGTTTCAAAATCACCAAATTATATTATTTTTACCTAATTTATTCCAAAAATCCAAATTAAACAATTTATTATCACAAATCACAAATTACAAAACGAACAAAATTTCAATTAAAATTAAATCATTCAGAAAATCTGCCTCTGATCCATCGTCATGATTTGGCAAAAATGTCGCGAAAATTTTCATAATAAACAATTTTCAAAATTAAACAAATCGTCGCCTTTAATTCATATAAATATTAATATAATATTTATAATTTGATCTTAATATCCAATATCCCGAATACTAATCTATTTATTTATACTCTAAGGGGTCGTTCATATGTAAATTATGTCACGCATGGAGGGGCGAAGGGGGAATCAGACCATCTTGACGATTTATAGGGGGAGCGTTGTTTCTAAAATTGTGACGTCACGTACCGTTAAATTTTCGGGTTCCATTTATTACTAGAATTTAAAATTAAATATTTTGAAATTATAATATTTCAGATAAATTACTTTGTAATTAGTGTTTTGTTTATTTTTCGCTTTTTTGTTTGGACTATAAATAATAAAAGAGGGGGGCCTGCATGTATATGTGACTTAATATTTGGAGGGGGTAAAGGTTTTTATGACAAAATGTGACGATGAGAGATGAACAAAAATTTTAATTTCCTGCCGTAATTTATGAACGAGTTTAAGCTAAACTTGGTTAATATGGCAAGTGTTGTCAAGGTAATTAAACAAGTTTAGCTTAAACTCGATGTTCAGGGGTGGGCAAAATACTTGAAAATGTGTATTTAAAATATAAAAGTAATGAATTTAAAATTTAACTAATTATTCAATTCTGAGTGAAAATAAAGTTATCATTACAAAATACAAATAATAAATTAATAAATATGTAAATATCGACTTATGGAGGCTGCAGGGAAGGGCGGGGACGCAGGATCCGTGTATTTTGATTATTTGAAAGGAAAATCTATTTTAAAACTAATAAAACAAAAGCTCCCGACTTTGGAAACTTTGGAAACATTTTTTGGAAACCCTTCGGTTTTGGCTTTATAAGTTGCTGGCTAGTACTATAAGATTTAAATTAAATCCTTTCTGGAATCAAAACGACAAAGCATTAAGTGGGTCACCGATCAGATTTCTGTGACTGGAACGAATATGGCCAGAATTTTTTGGAATGCTAAAGGAATTTGGAACATGTCCAGCGTTATTACAATTGATACAATTAGACAATTAAATTATTCCGAATTAATCCGTAAGACTTTTCGAGTCCAGGTCTTTAAGAAAAGTGTTACGAAGTGACGGACGATCATGATCATTTAATATAAACCTAGTTTAAGTAGGAGCTTATTATTTGCATCATGAAAGTGTAGGAATTTCATTCTTATTTTATTGGAGCGCTTGTGTGCAACTTTGTTGTCGATTAGCAAGAAAATTTTAATTATCGGGTAAGTGCCAATTTTTAGGTTCCAATGAAAAGTAAACAGAGCTTGAAAAAATGTTGCCAAGAGATATTAGCAAATGCTGCGTTGAATTTGCATATAAACAATAATAACTTTTCAAATATATCTCAATAATGCTAAATTGGCACTTCTGTAAATAAGCATTTAATTTTATGACATGAACATGTTTAATAATCCAAAAGCAATGTGTACAAGTGTTTGAAGATAATGAAGTAGTGGTGCAGATTTGTAAATATAGCAACTCTTTGATGGTCGATATAGACGATTGCCCTCGACTGTTGAATAGATTAGACTTCGTATTGCCGTGGATGATGCACCGTGTGGCAGGTGTAAGGTACGTTTACATGAGTTTATTTTTTGAGTTCATTTACCTTATTTCCATATTTTTAATTCACAATAATAGAAATTCAATGATCCACTCAAACGGCTTTTCAACTTCCATAATTTTCCATATCATGACAACGACCGCTAAAAAACAACTTATTTTCTTTTCATAGCTAATTTAGTCTAATCCGCTAACGATACATTGAGAGACTATTTTTGGCCGTCGTGATACACCGCACTTAACACTTTTTTACTCACTCTTAGTGACAGCCTTTATATTCTTACGTTAAAATCTAACTCTGGCACAATTAAGCTTTAGTAAATTTATGCAGGCGCGGGTGAGGAAATTGGCGATGAATCATATGACTTCTTAATATTAATTGGACAAACATCCGATCATCGACTATTGCCAACTTGGCTTTGAATTTGAATTGAGATTATTCGTTTAATAATTTATAGTTTACACGTTGTACCAATTAAATATGTTTCACTTTAAAAAATTCTTAAGCTTTTTTTATCGAATACAAAAAATTTGGTATGTCAACAGCTTATACATTAAACCGCTTATTTTATAGGTGAATTATTGTAGTAGATAGAACTCTCAAGAGGATGTCACGTACCTAGCATACATAGATAATTTTGCAGATGTCAAATGAATTTACCTTGTCAACATATCGGAAAGGACGACGAGCGGACGAAGGGCTCTCCTAAAAGCAGACAATTGAAGAGTCACAGCTCTTCATATGAAGTACGCTCTAATGAGGAAGAGCCTGGAGCGGTGTCGTGGGATGCAGAGGCACGATGTTAAAATATTGAAAATAAGACTACTAGATTGGTTACGTGTAATTAGTTAACAACGAGGACGAACTCATTCTCTCGAATACTTCAGCAGCAACAAATAGGAGCTTTGTTCGGGAGGTTAGGTGTATTATTTTTGGAAAACGAAACGACTTTCGATTATAATCTCGCCACTACTATTCGATGTTTGCCTATTAGTTTTGTTCGGTGTTTGGTGTAAACTATCTAAGAATACTACGGTTATTAATGATTATGAAGGTGCAGAATGTGTTATTGTCTGGGATAATAGCAACCTGAGCTTCTGCCAAGAATGTCATGTATCTGCAACAGGACATAAATAGAGTAGGTGTCGTAGGAGTACTGCATCATGATCTATGCCCGGGAGTAATACGTTTATAAATAAATTTAATAAAAGCAGTTTTGTGTTGCAAAACTTCTTTCACAGCCAACTGCATTCACAAATCTATGTATTGTCACTACCAATTTGTTATTGTCGTAAAATCTATTATTACACAATATGCTATATATATGTGGCATATCATTTATTTTACACTATTGACGTGACCAACCTGTAGCACTCAAAAAACACCGCCTACAAACGAAGATACGTACATACTTAAAGTTTGATCCAAAATAACCTCATAAAATACACACTTTTTAGAATTCTTTTTATATCGTTCACATAAATTCAAGTCCATCTTCATTAAAAACAAAATAAATAAACAAATGCACAAAAATTGTCGAGGTAACCTTACGGATATCGAATCGTACACTTTTATTCGTTAAAATTAGAATCTGGGACCGTCAAATAGGGATTACTTATTTACAATTTATACCAGACAAGGTGACGAATTTTAAAAATACTACTTTTTTCAATTTTACATATTCCCAATTGCGGTTCAACGTAAAAATGCACCGACAGTGTTTGTATTTAAAGGGGGGTTACTGAACCTGGTTGAAAATTTCAAGTACTCTCAAATTTGGAGATTTTCTTAAATACGAAATTTTCTTCTTTGCCTTGCTTGTATATGTTAATACCCTAAATCCCAGATATTATCAATCCCGTTAATTACATCAATTTGCTTTATCTCTTATCTCGCCCAACTATTATTCACTAGACAATAAAATATCTGATGAAACTTTGTTTACCTGCCTAGTAAATGTTAAGAAGTAATTCAAAAAAAATTGGTACGTTGCTGTATAATTTATTTACTTACTCGATTCAGCGATAAAACGGTAGTAGTAAGGTATGGTGCTTCCTTCACCTTCAATTCACTTCCCTACCTTTAAGTCACTATACTAATTGTAAAATAAATCAATGAGACAATAGCTTGCAGTGAAACATGTTTCCTTTCGAGTTGTAGGGAATAGCAAACGATAGGGTGATAGAAATGGTAAGATAAACTTCGGCAAATAGAAAAGGATGCGACAAAGGAAGCCTAGTAATATATTGGAAGTAAATTAACCTTTGATAGACCTTTATTATTATTGAGAAATTAATGATAAGTAAATTAAGGGAAATTTATAATTTATTGCAATAATATTTCGTAATTGTTTTGCACGGAAGCAAGAGCCGTTAATAGGCGATGTAATAAATTAACAAATATATTGATTAACCTTTTTATATAACTCGTAAACGATATTATCTAAAGACATCTAATTTGACGAAAGTATCGACTAAATACTAAACGGCGATAAAAACGACTAAACTTGTAACAAAAACTAATGCGTATGGGACATTTGCAAAATTTAATTTTCCAGTTCAGTCGTTTTTATTGCAAAAATGTTGAGTCGCGGTCACTATCCAAATGAATGTTAAGCAACTGGCCGTTTAGAACTACTGATTCGACAACTTTTCTAGGAAAATGTGTTTATTCTTGTTTCCATTAACCAAAAACATTCTAAAAGAGACATTGGTGTTTAAAATTTTGTCGTTTAGCTTCGCAGCAGAGCAAATTAGGTAGTTGATTAGAATTTCGACAGAGACGGCTCTAAGTAAATTAATGTCAATTTTCCCTATAGTACTCATAATTAATTCCAGTTTAGATAATAATGGAGATATTAAATAATTTTTACGACTTTCTTTTTATATTTTGATTTAATTCCGAGGTTAACTTAAAACGTCATTAATAAATTAAAAAAATATATTAATTAAAGAAAACGTTAAGTTTTCATTTTCTTATTAAATTAAATTAATTCCCACAATTTTTTGATTTACACTGTGGGAATGTAATTGTTTGTCAAAAATCGTTTATTGTATAAAAAAGCAATTAAAGGAGTATAGCATTGCGGTTGTCTGCAAATGTAGCTTTGATGTGCAAAGCTTGAAACACATTTAGGTTCGTAATTACATCTTTTTAATATTTCATACTGTGTGCACAAGAAATGTTTGTAATAATAATTATGCATATACGGAAGGAAAATATGATAACGTCTAAAACTAAATTCATTAGTAGATTTTAAAATAGGAATTACCAGCGTAAGCATTCCTTTTCTCATATGCAAATTATTCCTGCAGCTCGCCCAGTCATTAGACGGACATTACTAATTGTGGCTTAGGCGGTGTGCATTTTACGCCTGGATGACAACGTTGCCCTCTTGTACCTACCTACCATTAGAGCCCTTAAAAATATTCAATTTAATTCAATATTTTAAGACACCGTTTAATTTAATCGTTCAAGTTTTCATTCCTCACCATACACACCCGAAGTTTGGCTAACTGGTGAAAAAATGTAATCCTTTCGTGAAATCGAGAAATGAATTAAGTATACATTCCCACAATTTTTAATCGTTGGAAAAATATAGCACAACATTTTCGAAGTGTTAGGTTGATATATCTGTTGCATGTTTTCACCATTTTTCCCAACATTAATAATTAGCATATTACATTACTTTATTACATGCCAAATGTGTATTATAAGTACCAACATATCGTATTAGATGACTTATCTACATTTAAATAAATTTGGTATTTAATATTAGCTATAATTTATGTCAGCCAACAGCCATACGTTGTTAAAAAATAAAATCATTGGTGCAAACTAATCAACACCAAAAGATCAAAATTGTAAAGTCAAAGTTATACAAGTAATTAGTGAATCTGATTAACCTCTTTCCAGTCCAATAATAGTATGTCTTACTTTATGACTATAGAACCGTGACTTTATGACTATATACTAGTCATATCCGGTATGGTTGAATGCGCTTCCGATATGCTTAACATTTTTCATTTTTCTTTGAGACTTAAAAAGGCATTGGATAAAGTAAGATGGCAATGCAGCAAATAATCGTCGTTTTTGTTACGTACGTAATAACGAAGCAATTGATTTTAAGTATATTCCAGTTGTTAAACGTAATTAATGTATAATTTATTAATTTATTCAGATATTGTTTCGAACCGAGCGTTAAAATTGCCGATAACGGACGAGATAACGCTTATATACTATTTCTGTAATTACTTTTTACAGCCGCTGTGTTATGATGGGCGACCAACGTTCATTCTCACATGATATAAAAGTTCAATGATTTTTGTTACAATTTAATGATTTTATTTGTTTCCTTAATAAGATTCTTCACTTGAAAGATTATTTCACAAATTAACCTGCCCAGTCAATAACAAAATATTCTAATTTTAAGTGTCATGTTTAAAACTTTGACGTTTGACATATCCAAAAATACTTTCTTTTAAAAAATACGTAACAATCAATTAAGACTTCTCAACACGGTTTGTTACGATATACATTCAAAATGAGTTTCGGTTTGACATTGATTGTTCCTAGAATGCTCATTATAGATAGTAATGATGCTTCTTTTCAAATTTAAAAGAATAACTTAAACCGTTTATTATTATTAATAAAACTTGTAGCGACCACCTTAGCTCAAACCTACCCCATCCATAAGAGCGGTTAGCCTTATCCCAAGTTCTTCGTTCAGGTGTTTGCAGTGTCGTAACCTAGTTATTTTTTCAAAGGGAGGGGGTTGTCATAGGTTATGAAGATACTTGAGGGCATCAAAGAAGCTTTTTCTGAACTGCAAGGTTATTGTGTTTTTCCGGTATCTAATATTTATAAGCAACATTTTATAAAAACAGTTACCTAGGTTTTTAATATTTACACTTCACTGCTTAAAATTTAAAAGTCAAACTTTGTTTTTTCGGATGCAAAAAATATCGGTTATGTTATGTAAGTCAACATTTACGTAGTTGTGCATATTTTCAAGTAAAATTTAATGTCATTCAACATCAAATGGAACAGAAAGCAGCGCTGTATGCTTATTATAAAAGTTTAGACTTAAATACAGCAAGTAAAAATGTATACTAACTGAAGGTTTAAGCCCAAAGTCATAGAAGAATAATTCAAAAAGAACATCCACAATATTAAATAAAAATCTCCCCTCTACCGATTTCACTACGAATGAAACTTATAAAATACAAAAATTATTTCCCAAACAAGGGTCGATCACCTGTAACTTTGAGCAGTTAAAAGATTACAAGATGTTAAAAAGTTTATCTCAAACGCAATCCTAATACGCGATAACAATCCTGTTCGTGCTAGACGATTCATCGGGTAATCTAAGGTAATTAAACAATATTTTTTAATCTAAAAAATATTTTAACAGCTTCTCATGCTGTAACAAATTTTACAGGTGTCGAAAACGCAACTATCTGGTATCTGGTAACTTATACCAGAATATCAATGTCTTGAAGAAAAAGAAAAAATAAATGGTACCCTTTGGAAGTTTTCCCCTTTTAATAAAATTTAATTTCTTCAGTATTAATAAATTTTATTATATTTATATGAATATGATGACGTAATAAGTGGAATACATCACGGAATACTTGAAATAGGAATAAAAATGGAATAACGTGAATACTACAATATTATGGAGTATTCCACTAAATGAAGTCTTGAATGTACATTTTTGGCTATTGACGGACCCCCGAATTAAACTTATGTCATTTTCCAAACGAAAGGGAAAGTTTAAAAACTTCCCTAACCGTCAAATACCTTATGGTTGTGTATGTAGAAATTTGCAGGTGTCTTATTAATTCAGAATATGTAAACTTGCAAGCTTGCCATTTATTGGGATTGAATAATAGACTTTTTAAAATGTTGAATTAAAAATATTTTCTAAATATTAATACAATATATTTGGCAATATTAATTTTTGCAATGTAGGACAATATCGCATTGATATAGCAATGTGAACATTCGGCAATATTAATTTATTTTTTTTAAATAGGTACCTTATTTAAATTAATTTATTTAATTATTTATTTTTATTTATAATTGGAAATCTTGTTCTACATTTTATTTATTTATATACTTTTAATTTTAACACATACATATTTATTTTATTTAATTATAATTTGCATACTGCCTATCTAAGTTTGTATCATGAAAATTATTATAATAATAATTATGTTGTTACTTTTTTAATTTTCGGGATTTAAAAGAATATTGTAAGAATATTTACTGGAAATTAATTTATTTTACTATGTTATCTAATATATTATTTTAATAGCAAGACATTGTACTATATAGGATTTTAGGTTTTCAATCAGTGAGAATCGAAATTGGAAATATATGTTGTCATGGAATTTTTTTACAAAATTATTTAACCTTGGTCCTCCCACGATAATTTCTAAAAATTGGAATACTAAAACTGGGCCATTATTGACCCACGGTTTAAATGACTACTTTATATTCATTCTAGTTTTCTTTGAATTTATTTAATGTGCAGTAAGCATAATATATACTATTTGCATATGATTAAAAAAATACAAATGAAAAATTATAAAAACAAAAAATAAAATTTTCTATTTGATAGATTTATCCCTTTTTCTTTTGAAAAAACTTTTTAGATTGATCAAGTTTTAAAGGTAAATTATAAATTTGGCAAATCTCTTATTGTATTATAAAATCAACAACCTCGTTATCAACTCCAATTCTACAGACTGGAGAATCCGAGATGAGGGAAAATTTTATTACCATATTCTATAATGCAATGCCATAAATATTATTTAGTAAGTAAAGCATTTATTCTTTACATGAAGTACGAGATGTGTAATTTCTTTTATAAGAGAGATAAGTTACCGATGCATAAAAATATAATTTACCATGTAAGTCAATGTTGCGTTATTTCAATGTTAACAATCAAGTTGTGATGCAGTTTGCTAATTTTTGTATTTTTTTAGCTTTGTAACAAAAAAACCAAGATTTCAATAACAATTATAATTGAAGGTTTCCTTAAAAGTGCCACAATTAAAATTTGTTTACCATAATACCAGCATTTCAAATTTTACAGTGTACCTAGTATGTTAATAGTGGTAACATTGAATATGCAATATTATCCAATTTTACAATTGTTGACCTTCAAATTGTTCATGTCAAGAAAATTTCTTACATCTTTAATAATACACCTATCTTTCCAAAAAAATTAGTTAATTAAAGTGTCCAATGTGTCACAAACGGAGCGTCCTTCATAATTACAAATATGTATGATTATCTTAATTTTATAATATTACCTTTCAAAAAATACATTAATTACCCAAAATATAAATATTTTGGAACACGCTAGTAAATAATATGTATTGTATACAATGAAGGTCTAAAAATAAATTAATTGACACTTTTTATTATAATTTAACATTAAAAGGACATACGATTACTCTATTTAATTGTTAAAAAATCCTATTAAAATAAATATTACAACAAAATATTGTTATTATTTTGTTGCAAAATAAGTCATGCAATTGTTAAATTACGAAATTATAATTTTTTCGCACAATACATCTATCAGGTTCGGGTTTCGTTGGCTTAGGAGCTTGCGAAGTGTAAGAGAACAAAACAATAGTTAAATTTTTGATACGCAAATATAAAATAATGCGCATATTAAAATAATTTAAAATTCACCCCTCACTTACCTATCGATATATTTTAATTAGTACTATGCATTTAACGTTTCAGCCCTTGAAGATACCAGCTGGTGAAGGAATACAGGATAAGAAATAACGGGGGTAAAATATTGGCCAAAGTTTCTAACAGCTGTTCTCACTATTAGCTTTGATGATGTATACAAGACCAACTTGTGTCCTTTTTTAACCCTTTCTTATAAATTCAACAAAGAGAGCGAGAAAAAACTTTCGGGAGTCTTTAAAATTCAATACAAGCACAGGTTCTTGTACAAGAAATTAACTATGTAGATTATTGGTCCTTATTTCTAGTATCATAATTAACATACCCATATATTGGTATCTTATTAAAAAGGTAGATACAGATATACCTTTTAGATCCGGTTATATTAACATACGTGCATAAATTATTGGAAAATACAATGGTAATTTGTAACGATTCTAATGGGAGTGCATGGGAAATACCAAAAGCTTTTAATATCGTATGCAAAACTAAAATTTGATTTGCAATCTTTGATAAACGAATAGACTTTCTCACATTGCTCGAACAAATTTAAATTTATAATTAAATTAATTGATTAGCTTCGTTTAACCATTCGTTATTTTAAACCGGTTCGAAGAAGTGTAACAATTTTATTATACCTCGCGTAGGGGAAATTTCGATCTTCGTCCAAATTGCAAAACGAGATTTTCGAAAATTTTGATCGTTCCATTTCGATAATTTCGAAAGACATTTTAATTCAGAAAAATGGTTTCGTCTATATATTATTCGCTGGTATCAGCAAAAAAAGTAATTCGTTTTAAAAAGTATTCGCATATTTCAACGACATTAAGGAAAATAACGCACTTTCAAATGTCACGCGTTTATATTTATTTCTTCCAAAGATGGATCGATATACTACAATGAAAATGTTCTAAATTTTTCGTGATAAATGGTGCTTTTTAAAATTACCAAATTTATGGTACGAAATTATTGTGTTAATTAGCTTGTACGCATAATTCATAGCAACAAATAATTAACGCAGTTGTGTGTATACTAAATAAATGGATCGACAAAACCAACTGTTGTTGAAATTTTTACATTTTGATGATTTCGTGTATAGATAATTTAACGGACACATATTTATATAATTAAATATTTTTCGAACCAAAGACCAAATATTTGGAGTACGTGTATTAAAATTAATTCAATTAAAATAATTAAAATTAAAGTAAGCATTACAAAATGTCGCATAAAAAATTAATGCTTTATATCCTGCACGCAAAAAAATTCGCACAAGCTATTTAAAACGTTCAATTTTTAGATTCGGTTTTTACCAATTAATGACGAACATGAAAATATAGAAAAATATTAATAAATAAGTAGGTCGTTTTTTGCTTTTAGGCCGGATTATTAAATTAAAGATGACATGTATATATGTAGTTTAATTTGACTTTGTGCCGGATAACTGATGGCCCTTAAGGGGTACCACACAGCAGATAAAGAGAGCTTTTTGTGAACCGTCAGTTTTTAAAAATTTTGGTCGGAGACTTAAAATTTAAGATAAACAAAGCAACAAAAGGCATTTGTCATTGAAGTCAACACATTTACCCATTACAAACTTAGAGAACGATTAACAACAGAATAACAATTTTAGTATTTTAGCTTAATACGTATACGTACGAACATATAAAGCGTAGCCTGAAGCACCGCAAATAGAGTATTGCGCAAAATTGAATTAATTCCTGGCTATTTTATTTAGCGTGCTATTACCGAAAGTTAGTTTTGTGCGTAATTATTTACAATTCAATATGTCCTAAGAATCATTAACTTTTGAAATTTGCTACTTCGTTACCATAAAATAATTAAGTTACGGTTTTTATAACTGCTACACATTAAATCATTTGGATTAAGTGAAAAAAGAGAATAATTTAAATTTTAAGTAAATTTCTAGGTTAAATATAACCGTTGGGTAGTTGCAAAAATTTGATAGGCTGGAAACTCTTTAACCTGTTTATGGTTAGCTACAGATATATGGAACTCCATCTATAAAGGAATTAATAAGCATTTCTTTTGGAGAAAACAAATTTGGAACGATAAAAATAAACACTAACAACAGTTAATTAAGTTTAAGATAATTATTCGATGATAATTTTTGACTATCTTATGATGTACACCTTACTCGAATTCCTCTTTATGTATATTCTAAATATGGGATAAATTAAACTGTAATATACTTAATTACAATAATAACCTTTAATACAATAAATGGCTGAACAGGTTTGGAGATAACAGCTAAAATATCTAAGTACAATTCAAAAAATTCTTAATTTATTAAATAATTTAACTTGAATAAAAAGTTTATATAATAAATAAATGAGAAAATTATTTAATTAGCCATGATATTGTTGAAATTTAATGAGGAAGTAATAAAATTTAGATATAATAAAAATAATTTTAAATTAATTAAAACCGTCAATAATTATATAAATTGTATAAATTTAATGATATTATTCATACAAAATAAAAATCAAATTGACTACCGAAAGTATTGCCATTGTGTGAACAGAATCCATTAAAATTTATTTTTCACATAAAAATTTTCGGAAGCTTCAAATTTTATTATTAAAATATTGAAATGATTATGGAAATTCTCTTTTTATCGTCTTCAATCGAGTTACGTAAATATAAAAAATAAGATGAAAATAGAAAAACTAATCAGATAATTACTATTTTATAATAAATTATTTTAAAAAATCGAAAAAAACTATATTTTCCAGTATATTTGACGTTGATGTTATTGAAGGATCTTAAAATATTCCATTTAGTTATACAACAATGGTAAATAATTCAAACTTGGCTAATAATCATTGAACAAAAAATATAATATTTATTGTCTACTTGGTAAACAACTATTGAATTTGGGAATTATTAATCACTATTTTTTGTCATTTAATGGGTTATAGGAATCTCTTAGTGGAACGATCACTGGTTCATGGTTATTTTTGGTACAATTGCGAGTTCATACCAAAGAAAGTTTTCCAAATTTTTGATTTCACTAAAAAAAGAATAAGAATATAACGATAAATAATGTAGGAGGTAGGAAGAAATTTATGTAATTTAAAATTAGAAAAGCATGAACATACAAAATAATATTATGCTGCTATGTATAGTACAAATAAAAATAAACACATTGTCATAACATACAAATTTGTAATGATTAAAAATTTAAATGTGCCTTTTCTTGCTTTATTTTTTTTTTATTTTCATATTAATGTCCTATTTTTCCAACGACTTGGCCTCTAGTAGATCCGAGCCTAGAGTAGAGTAGAATTAGGTCTGTTTGACAATAAATTCCAAATAAGTTTGAAACTTCGCTTTGTATTGTTTGAACTACTTCTTTTATTTTTTTATCGATTTTCTCCAACAAAGTATCTTTTAATTTAACTTGGTTTTCTTTAATAACTGTTGTTAAAATATTTTTATTTTTATTGCAAATTAATGCAAGTAAAATTGATTTTCTTATAATACATATTTACATAATATGTTGAAATTATTAATTGTTGATTTTGATTTACAAAAATTAATTTGACATTAACCTTGGTACCTATTGATGACTGAGGTATATAAGAAAATCTCCTTAATCTTTCAGTGAGAGTTTTTACTTCGGCATCCGGTCATTGTTAGATTATTAGCACGTTTTACAACACTTTTTTGTAACCTCTATTTTAAACCGTCACGAAATAAATATATTATTCGGGAAAATCATTTAGTTTTCACAATAAGATTTTCATCAATAAATTTAAGATTGCCAAATCTTGAAGGAGATTCGCTGGGGAAATCCAGTATACAAATGAAGAGAAATCTGAAGAAATCTCGGAAATTCTAAGAAATTTCCGCTATCTTAGGAAATGAATGAGTTTTTTCTCAGATAATTCAAATCCAGGCAAATGCCACCGATTTTCGTCAGAAAATTTAAAAATAAAAAGAATATATTAAAATAATCCGTTGAATACCTCTGGTAGTCAAACTTATATAGAAAAATAGTCAAATAAAATAGTCCACTCTTAAGAAAAAATCTGTGATTACTTCGAAAATTTTGAAAAACAAAAGTTTGAAATAAAATCGAAAATTTGCTTGCAATATTTATTTTATATTGTTTTTGTTATTCGTTTACGTTACTTTTACTTATTACTGTTATAATAGGTACGTTTAATTGTTGTCATAAAATTTTCCGAATGCATACAGAAAGTTCAAACCATCAAATTAAACTTTTTAAGTGTTTTTAATTATTCATGCTTCACATTTTACTCTGACACTACAACTTATTTTTAAAAATTAACATTGAACATGGTAACTTTATTATGGAATATGTGTACCTACTTTAACTACCTTAGTAAATTTAGTCACAGTTCAAAATAATATTCAGATGGTGTAATTTAAAAAAATATATTATAACAGGTGAATAAGTCACGGCTCTTCTTAAAGTGTCTTAAAGTTACCAATAACCATCTTAATAAAAATTAAATTAAATTTTGTAAAACAGGAATATTGTTCGGCGAAGACATTTTGACGTTAGGAATTGATGAAAACACCGAAAATATATGTACATACTTCAATGTTACATTCAATTGCGTTGTTTAATTAGAATTTCTTATTAGTGACATTTATGCCTGTTGCAAAGTATAATAATAATAACAATTTACTCAAGGGTTGTTTTTAGTTCGCTCAAAACTCTATTCCCCAAAACAGGACAATAGACAGAAGCGGCGACTTTTGAAATTTACGGTCTTAATGCAATTCTCAATTAGTGGCGTAATAGCTCGGGTGTACACTGTAGTAAATGAACTATTGCAGGCTGGAATTCAGTTTTGTGACCGAAGTCACTGTCACTGTGCGATTTATTGGGACCACTTGCTGAATTACTGGTAGAGAGAACATGAGTTATTTTAACTCTCAACGTTTCACCTTTTCAAAAATTTTTATTTCGAATTATCGTCAAATTTATAATTTCAGCTGTTCCTAGCTTTCCTGCGCCATATTAAAAATAAATATTTTTTTTTCTAAATCGATTAATCGATTTCACAAAAATACAAACTCCAAGTTTTTATTTAAAAAATCTTTATAACATCGAGCCGACACGTTTCGAAATGTATTTATAGTTTTTTAATATGTTATTTATAGAATTCGGTCGTTAGTATAAGTTTGTAGCGTATGATAGCACACCTGTTCAATAAGCTATTGATGAATACTGACATTTCCGGTATAATATACGTTTTCGGTTGAAGACAGTTTAATTTCTTCGAGTGCAGCAACTGTTTAGTTCATTTGGAATTATTGATGATAGGTTATATTAAGTTTAAGTTTACTTAACATTATCTAATAATAGTTTTTTATCCACCTGAGCCATATAATTTCACTTTGGTATACAAAAAGTCCCTTCCGGTTTTTTTCAATACTAATAAAAATAAATAACCGTATTATCGATATTTTTATTTTTACATATACTTACATTGCATGTTATTTGTGAAAAATGGCAGACCTACCCCAAATAAATTATACTGCAACCCACTTGAGTGAAATTTAATGACTGCGCCGAAAATTTAAGTGCGGTAAATGAAATAAATTCGAGACAAAATTGATCACATTCTTCAATCAATATTAATTAATTCTTAATTACAAAAATTTTTTGTTTGAAAACTAATTGAGAGATATTAAGAATGATATAGAGTAAAGAAATGTAATAGATATCCAATTATAAGAACGGAATCGGCCATATGCCTTGCTAATTGTTATTACTTCGGTCCAATATCTGTTATTGCTTCACAAACGCGGTTTACACAGCAAAATTTAATTTCAATTATGGATAGGTTTAGAAACTTGAAAACTTTTTGATTTGTCTTTTTGCGCATCGGTAAAAATTATCGGGTAGATAAATTACGACAAGTTAACCCTTTAGGCTTATATTAATTATTAATTAAAATAAGAAATAAATATTAAGTACACTTGGGTCTTTATTAATTGTTAAAGTGTATTTTAATTATCTTTTCAGGAAACGCAGAAATACATAGTAAATTTGTTTCGTACATTTGTAGCGTTGTGTAAAGCAAATTTAGCAAATTGTAACTAAATTAATACTACACTTGTCGCGTTTTCAATTCCACGACAAGCATTTTGTCGTTTAAAGCGAACTTTGTCTTCAAAATTCAGAAATTGGCAATGAGCTCTAAAACAATTAAAACTAACTCGGAAGGGTTGAATCGAAAAAAATGGATGATTTGTAGAAATAGGGGTAGCTTCCCTCGATTCTATAAGGCTTTAGTTAATTTTATACCCTCTGATATTTGAACTTTGCCGATTCCAAAATTAATTCTTATCTAAATTTCGATTGCTCATTTATAAAATTGCTCCATTTCGAACTAATTAACTTATGTTTTTGAAGATAAATAATAATGATCGTTACATCAGACGGCGATAAAAAAACACTCGTACATCGAAAAATAGCATTTCGTACTCTAATTCCGCAGAGTGACAATAAATATTGCAGTTCTTCCAAGGAGTACACAGAATTTAAATCCATTTTGTCGTTGTCTACGTGCTATTTGCAAAAAAACGAGAAACACTTACATTAAATTACGAGCCAGACGAGGACGGCCAATGTAGGGGCGTAAGGTTTATCAACAATCATGTAAGATATTTTTCATAAATCTCTTAGGTTGAGGTGTTATATTCGGGACTTGAAATATTGCGTATCGGCGGAAAAATTAAATTCTAAGAAGAAAATTTATGTGTATACCTAAGTTTTAGCTGTATTCTGTATTGTATTTACGTTGCCAAGTTTTTATCAAGGGATGAACAATTTTCAAGATAAACACATTCTACTAAAGAGAATTTTATATTAAAAAGTTACATATTGTTTCATAATGAAATTAATTTTCAAACCAGATTATTAAAAATTATAATCTACTAAGAAGAATTTTAAATAAACTCACCTTTTTTAATTTAAAAAATATATTAGATGCCTAAAAAATATTTTATAATATATTTTATTACTTTGCAATAATTTCGGATGTCGAAACAATAAAAATTCAAATTGGACGTCTATTAAAGAAGTGCACACAAAGCTTAGTTGTAAAGTAACCCTTATATAAGGTAAGTATAAAAAGCTCACTTACCTGTCTTTTCATGACGAAAGTAAAACCGGCGATCCTATTTCCCTATCATTATAAGGAGCAATTGAAAGAATCCTTTCAAATGGGGTCAAATTCCGACCAAAATCTTCTTTTTTATAGCCTCAAGGACATAACCCATTCAGCACCTTTAATATATCATCTGATCTATTGAACTGGTAAGCTTCTTATTTAAATATCGGTCGCATATTTAAAGTGTGGGACTAAAATTTGCATGCGAGCATCTGGTTTTTACCATAATTTGTTTATTTAAGTATTCAAATATATGTAAGGATATGTATGTTTGCCAACTAAAGAAAGGGTTGAAATATAAGATCTATTGATGTTTGATTTATTAATAGCTTCAGAAGGTAATCCGTGTGAGATTTTTTTAGAACACTGTCGATTTCCTCTCGAGGCTATAAATTTTATATTGCTCTCTATAATATTACAGATTATTGCTTTTCTATTTACTTAGTTTTGAATATTTTATTTGGGAACTCGCAAGTTCGGCCGGTTACTATCGACGGTTAACGGTTATCATGTCGAAAAAATGAAAAAGAGTTGAAAAATTACATGCTTAAAATTTTGCAATTATTGAAGTAAACTTTACAATTACACGCAAATTTTAATTTTAATTATAAACAATTATAACAGCTTAACTAAAATAAGTTAATATTCTTGTCAAGTTGCTTGTCAAGCTACTAATCAAGTCGTTGGTCAAGCAGTTTGTCACGTCGCTATTATAGCAGCTGCTTATTAACTGTGGAAGTGTTGGAGCATTATGTAGTAAAACATAGTTATATGTTTAGTGAATCTTGCAAATTAAATTTAAGACTGTTTATTATTATTAATTATTGCCAGTTATCTGTGAAAACGACTCTATTTTGACGTGTGTAAAATTTGCTTTATCATTGCCATCGAAATTTAAATCACTTGCTCAGTTCACACTTTTACTTTCTTCAAAAATCAGGTTGCAATTAAACGTCTTCCAAATAATTAACCATTATCTTCCCACTGGTATCTATCCTTGTTTCAATAGGATATTTAAAAAAACATGAAAACCTCGGCTACATTTTGTTCTTTTTTGGATAGTTAACAAATTAATTTACCTTTCTCGATATAGCTATTAAAATTCGTAAAAAATGCTTCTTTTTCCACCCAATGGTATCCCCTCCCTCTCATCATGCTTCCTTCTTACCTTAATTAAGGGCTAGAAGGCAGGCATGGTAGAAATATTGGTTACCGTTTAATTTCTACGCTTCTTTCCTTCAAAAGTACGATAGAAAACCATTAAATATCCTAAAAGAGCAAAGTTTAAGTATTTTTATGGGGTAAATTTTGGGAGTTTACTTTCATGTTAGCTTTAAAAAACCATTCAATTGCCGGTACGTGTACGCTGCCTGGGTCATAGCAACTGAGATACTCATTTGAAACCTGGTTCGTTTCAAATCCCCCCCTTTTCACGTTTTATTTTTGTGTTAGCACTAAAGCCCCACAGACCGACGTGGGAAACCGCGTCATCGTAAATTTTTGTTTTTTTAACCTCAACGTCAAATATGCAGTCACCAAATGAAGAAGATTAAGGTGCCAAATGTTTCGCATTGTCACTCTGCTACGCTAGGTGGCGAGGGAGCGCGCTTCACTCTACTGTATGCGGGCGCCGCGGCCACATCGTTCGAGTTTTTACATTATCGAGTGCATTTTCGATCCGACGATAATTGTAATAATTTTGCAGGCGGCTCCGGGCGGTTTTCACAACCCCTGACGTTGGCAGATCTCGGATCCTAGCATTCCGTTGCGCCCGGGCAGGCTTTTAATGATACAGTGATTTTCAAACACGGCCGGAGTCGGCTGAGTCGCAGGCGAGGCCGTACGGAGAGTCAGTTCTCCAGGATTACAAACATTGCTAAATTTCTCTTACAAGCGAAATTGAACTACTATGCATACCAATAAAATTCGAATGGCCACCTAATAGTTTCCAAGAAAAATCTATGTACGAAGAAAAACCATGTTTAAGGCCAATAAAAAATAATTAAAAGAATTTCGCTGGATTTTCTGGATTTCTTTATTTTTTTATTTATTTTATGATTTTCCTGTTTTATTTCACAAAGAAGACTTCTGTGAAGATGAAGAAGAAAATAAATAGGAAGGTAAAAGTAAAGCATTAAACAAAGGTCATCATTCGTACAAATTTCATATGATGACAGTTCGAAAGGAAAATGTAAAGAGCACCAAGAAAAAAATGGTAGAGAATCTAAATTTATAATTAAATCAATCAAATCCCTCTGGTTTTCTTCCGATTTTTCTAGACTTTCTCGATTTTAGTAGAAAGTTAAAAATATAAGACGAAAATCGGAAGGTAAAAATTTGTTATGGAGATAGAAACTCTAGTAATAACATGTTATGGACCCAGGTTTACGATATGTTAATAAAATATAATTTTTTTACGTTTTAACTCGCATTGAACACTCAAGTACTCAAGAGGTAATATAACTTATACCAGTATTTGACTGGTGTGGAAATCGGATTACGTGTACAACTCGATTATCCAGATTGTGCGGCCTAAAGGCTGCACTGACTAGTCATATCTTTAATTCTCCAAGTAACTTGCAATTTTCGGCAAGTGCTTCGATAAACTGGACAACAATCAAAATATTGGTAAATTAAGAAATTTAAATTGTATTTTTTTTTTTAAGAATTACTGTTTTCTAACTGGAGTAGCAGTAAAAATATTTGAATGCTTGGAATGTGTCAAATAAAATTGTAAAAACATATAAATATGAATTCTACATAGTAATAAAAACTAGGAGATAATGGGGATTTTAATAAAAAATAAACAAAAAATATTGAAAAAATATCGTAAGTTTGTCTCTGCACTAACAATTTTAACATTATATTTATTATTCAGGTTGTTTTGTATTGTGAATGATGATGATGAAATAATTCAACTGGTTAATTATATCTTTGGTTTGCGTAAGTCCGCCCTCATACAATTTTATGTCTGCATATAAACTTCGATTTCTAAGAAAGTAATTCTTAAAGACAAATAGGAACAGGAATCCGCAGTAAAAAGAAAACATGAAAATAATTTTTTATGTTTTGAAAAGAATAAATAAATCTCTAGACATTTTATTTTCTCAAATTGGAACAAATAAATAAAATAACAAACGTGATTTTCCAACCACCTTGGTTTCGGGTGTACAATTTAAAAATGAAATAGAACGTTAAATTGAAAATATTGCTACGCACTTTGAATTTCCGGAAATCAACACAAAACGATAGCTTCAATTTTGCACCATTCTCGTTGTGCTTCGAAATAATAACCGCTGTTTTAATTAATACCTAAATAATAAAAGCCATAATGCAGTATATATATTTTAGAAATAATATCTAAGGACATTGTTCTAGTATAAATTTACACATTTCTAGTAGGTATACCTAAGCTTATAGTTAATGAATAATAAATAATAGGTCTTTCGTTGAATATTATGCTGTAATTCAAACCAAGAGTAAATTTTCTAGTTACTAGGTTATTTAGTATATTTAACACTTTTGTTGCCAAACAAACATGCAAACCTGATACAAACCTGTTTACTTTTCTATTGTACCTACTATATGTACATACATAACATACATATCATAGAACTTTGTTCTTGAATGATTTTTACAAACAACCGAAGTCATAAAGCTAACCATGATGTAGATATTAATTTTCAACATTTCCATTCTCACCAACTCTTAAGATACCCTACTTAATGTAGGGTAAAAAAAGATACTTAAAACGAGAACCGTACACCCAGAATCGATTATCGAATCTATAATAACTCTTAAAATGTATACTTAAGACCGCATAACGTCTCTAACTCTTTAAATATTAATAGAAAAAAACTGTGTCACTTCAGATGGAAACACAAATCCCCATTCAGTAATAAGGGCATAGCATCCAAAAATTATGTAAATATATCGAGTTTAAAAAAAGATGCGAGGTACTGCATGACTATACTATGAGCAGCAAGCCCAGTTGGTCTCTCTGATAAATAGTGCACCGTATCCTACTATTTTTTAATCGAGCTTTTTAAACGACTCAACCCTTGGTCGAATTTAGTCTTTATTTTAAGAATAAACACGACTGTTTACGGTTCGATACCTTAATATACCTGCCGCTCTATTATGCACTAAAAGGTTCCATTAGCTATAGTTTTGCTGCTGGGAACGCTTCATACACAAATGTGTTACACTTTTCAACATTGCGTATTTTTCAATGACGTGATACATCAATCAGATTTTTAAAAGTGCACACCTGGAGTAGACAAATTGCGTTTTCGCTTATTTGAACTTATTATGTTATGGAGAAAAAACTGGACGCTTGTAAATTTATGTAATAGCAATCTATACAAATTATTTCCATATTTTAAACATTTGCGGTGTGACCTTTTAATTATTTTCAGATTATCCCTGATTGATTTTAAATTATACCCCATATTTTCTTTGACGGTTACAATATAAACTTGTATTGGAGTCATCAAAAATCGTTTAAGTTTCGAAAAAATACAAAAATTTTGAAAACTTAGGAAACGCCCAAATTCGATATATCTTCACTATATGTAAGATCCAAATAATTCTTGAATGGGTTTTGGTTATACGGAAGATATGGAATAAATAAAAAAATTGTTACTATTAGTACTGTAATTCTGTATTTATTTCATTACATTTCAAAATTTGCAATGTATTATAGTATACACTTTTTTAAAATATATGTTAAATTTTAACATAGCAACATAGCATATTATAATATATTAAATTGGTTATATATACCTATTATTAAACAATAAGAAGTGTGACTTACTGCTTTTGTTTTATTAAAATAATATTTATATTTTTGTTATATAATAATTAAATTTTACATATAAAATTAAAAAATCCCCGATCGGAATGTAAGACGACGCGCACCAAATTGAGCATTAACCACAAATACAACAATCAGCTCTAGTTTATAGTTTCACGTTCGCCATATTACTTTTTGTCTATTATATATATTTATAATACCAGTGAAGCATGAATTTAATTCATGGTCTATTATTTTAAACCTTTACTTTGGATGGAACAAAATTAAATTATTTTAAATTACTACAAAGCATTAAAATCAATCATTTTGTATATTTTACGATAATCATGTAACAAATGAAAAAAGCAAAAATGTCTTGATCGCTTTCTTGCATGTCTTCAATCAATCAATGCATTACATCATCATCAACTTGCAAACATTTTAAATGCCCACGATTCTGAGAAACCAAAATTTTATACATACATCGATATAGGATTTCTATATCATATTGTATTATATCAAAAAGACTTTTTCGATTTTCTTTTCGTATCCTAAAACCTTGAATGTCCTAAATATTTCGCAATGTATTTATATGGTAATACTAATATGCGGAATGGAATGGTAAATTTAATTATATTTTAAGTTAATATATTTTAGAGCGAATAACTTAATAAAGATTTTGTAATTAATTATGAAAAGTTGATAAGTTCATGATTATTACTCGAAATTATAATCAAATTTAAATTACAAATTTTAATTATGTTATTATTATTATAATTTTAAAATAATCAAGTTTTTTTTTCATTTCTCTACATGCACTTTTTGTGTGGTTTTATTGTTGTGTATTTTATATGGGATCATTTAAACGTGATGGTTACTTTATTTGAGTTTTATACGGATTCGAGAACTATTGCAACATTTTTGAAAGTGACAACTCAATGTTGTACAACAATTTGTATTATTGTGGCACTGTTTAATTAAGTAGATAATTTTTTATTGTTTTTGATTGTAGAAAATATCATTAAAAGGTTATTAAACTATTGCGAAAGGTTAATTAACAATCGAAACTCTGATTGGCCGCCTAAGTGATTATTTCGTTTACACCTTATCAATTTAAAATGAATAAATTGCTATAATATAGACAATACAACTCAAATATTTAATTTTTAATTATTGAACAAAACATAGGAAGTGACCCAGACCTCATTCCATTGCAGTAATTACGTTGATTTAAGCATAATCGACGTATTAATGATTTCTTAACACTATCAAACAAAAAGACCTGACAATTAAAAAACTTGCAGTGTCCTCCATTCCACTTGGTAAAAAAATTAATTATTTTAAACGGTTTTTATGTATAATAATCACATTGAACAAGTCTATAGAATTCAGCAATGTCAAATATTGAGAATATTTTCTTTAGCAGGTAGCACAAATTAAAAAGATCCTGATGGTTAACAATGGATGCATTAAGACATAGACAACAATCTAAACTTTATTATTTTGTATTATCGTAATTAAATTGTTGCATGACAATCATAATGCAAATATTAAATGAATCAAATAATTCAACGTTTTTCAATGTTATTCACAATTTATGAATGAAGATCATAATGATTAATGAAGATCGTGATGCAGATAAATCCTTGGAAGAAACGTTTTAGAATTTTCCGAATGGTTTCCTCATATTACTAAGTAATTCCGATAAACTTTTTTGGGTTTTCTACTTTTTACCTTCTTCCGAAACTCAAAATTGAATAAGTCTTTTTCCTAAGAGAAGGAAAACCATGTTTTAACAAAAATTATCCGAACATACAAATTCTAAATTAAAATTGTGCTGCTCAGTGTATTGCTATGTTTTACGCTGTAAGTTTGAGGTTAATGTTAATTTTGATCGAAAATTTAATTTTTATTTTTAAACTACTATTTAAAAAAAAAAGTATACAAAATAAGCGCATGACCGTTCATAGGGGATTGACCGCCTTTGTACCAGCATTTAAATGCCGTCCTGTCACAACTTAAATTTTTATCTTTATTTATCTTTTAAATCTTTATTTATAATTTATTGCCTTTCGTCTGTTCCTTTTCCGAATTTCATAACATATTATGTTAATTATTTATTTTCTATTTTTGTTTCTCCATTGTTTATTTGCTTTTTTGAAAATCTTTTAAGAACTTTACATTTTTAATACAAGTGTAAGTGGAGATAAATCTACACTTTCAGCCCAATCGATCCGATTTAAGCGCAGTTTAACCTAAGCTAAAGCTTGGTTTATGTTAAAGTTTTATTTGTAACACAGCAAATTTATTTATTAGATCAGAGAATGCTTGGCTGTTGAGGCCGTTTTTTTGTGCAAAACATAGAATAATAACAAAAATTACAATTATTTAAATCTCAATCGAGCTAAAATCGCAAGAAGAAAAAAAACACAGCAATATATTATATCAGAATTTGTATATTAATTAACCATATTTTAGAAAAACCCCAAGAAATCAAAAATACGAAAAACTGATGTATTTATAAAAAATTAGTTTTAATGCTACCTAATAGACTAGGCGTAAAAGTAGAATAATTTTCCACGTATTTTTACATTTATTACTGTCATTTGTCACATACTCGTTTAATTGTCTATGATATTATGTTTATCTTCTTGTTAACCGCAGACGAAAATCTTGTAAAAAAATACCACAATCAGTGGCGTATATAAAGGGGGGCAAAGGGGCAATTCCCCCCCATGGATGACTCGGATTGTATCCCTGAATAAGCCCTCCTTGATAAAAATAATATTTACCATGATGTTTTAAAATTTGAATAAACTTAAATTGTTAGCGGAGTTCGCCAATTACAATAAAATTAATAATAATTTCTATATTTCAAACGTCAGTGAATTTGTCAGTATTATCTATTTACAACTGACGCGCATGAATGGATTAACGAGAATCCTAAAAATAATCTGGTTTACGCCACTGACCACATTAAGTTAAACATTTGCTCCAAATAAAGCAATTACTCCCAACGTAAGAAATTGATTGTAGATTTTTAAAATTATTAATTAGCCCGTGAAGGAAGAATGCTGACCGTCAATGGATAAACCATCTAAAACCCTAAATTAGGTTAGACCGAAAGACTAGTTATTAGCCCAGGTTGCTAAAAACATTTTGGACGACCCTGGTTGATAGATGGACACGTCTCGGTTATATTAATTCACATCGATATCTAATTTAACAAGCAAGTATTTTAATTTTTTTTTTTAAGATCAAAATCCAAAAGTTTGGACTAAAGTAAAGTACTTTTGTACTTTCGTACTTTACTTTGCCGTCATCGCAGTAAAGTAAAACAAAAGCTTTCATAAAATAGTGAATCTCTAAGTTTGACCACCGATGAAGAATTTAAAACCATCGACTGACAAAATAGTAGATTGCCATTTAAAAAATTTTAAAATTTTTCACATTTCACTACTCCTCCACTGTGTATTAAAATTTTTATTTAGAAAAACAGTAAAATTATTTTTAAATTTTAATTAGAAATCATTTTAACCGTCCAATGCTTTGCTTTCAATATATTTAAGAACTGGAGCTCTTCTTTGTTTCATTCAGCGGAAAATTTTTACAAGATCTCAGCATAGACACTGTGACGCCCGTCTTTGGAAACCCCGTACTTAGTAGATTTGGAATTTTTCTTCATTTTGAAACATAAATAAAATAAGGTTAATTACGTTTACGTGCGCAGGTATACCTAGATATATTAATAATAAAGTAAGAAATTCTTGTCGAAATATTTAGTTTTTAAAGTAAACATATTATGTAGATATTTTTTTAATCTTTTGATCTTTGAGCAGGTTGAATTAAGTTGAAAAGTACCTGAATGAAAATAAATGCATTTCTTACGACAGTGGCGAAACTATTTTCCGGTTGACCACCATCAAATTCGAGCCAGTTTGCTGCAGGATGCTATTGCTCTTTGTGCACAGGTAGGTATTTACTCTTCCATAAGCTTTTAATAGGTTGCAAACAAAAACATTAAAAATAAAATAATTAATATTTTGGTGTAAATAAAATGTTGATATTATTTATTTTGAAAATAAATGTAAACAATATTACAATAAATTTTATAACAGCATTTATTTACTTTCATACCTGTATCCAATTTTACATAAACAATAAATTGGTATTTACAAAATTTAATTTTTGTTAAGTATATTAATTACATAATTAAACCCAAATTTAAAAAATTACTGCATTAATAATTTTATTGTTTAAAGTTTGAACATCAGGTAGCAATTTTTTTCATAAATACTGCGTTGTTACAGTAATTTTCAATTGTTATACTTACATTTGAAGGTGAACGAAGTCCAGCGTTGAAAGCTTCTTCGGGCTGTAAAACTTGAGAAATACCGATTAATTCGTTTCTTACGTATGAAAACACTAACCGTCCCGTGTCCTCGGCACCGCAATTCGCACCGGTGAGAAAAGTTACAGATTCATCGAAAGGGCTTTTCAGCTTAAAAGTGAGAATGGAAAAAAAAGTTAATTTTCGGACTGCTGACCTTTACATCTTGCAATTTTCATATCGTAGAAAATGAAATTAGAAATGTGTTTTACCGCCTTCATCTTGTATTTTTTATTACTTCCGGAATATTAAAGTCATCAATAAAATGAATTATTAAAAAAATTTGGAGTGAGTGGCTGAGACGGAAGGAAAAATTGGTCTTAAAATTACGAAAACGAAAATGCTTAAATAATTGTAATTGTTTACGTTTTCTTTGGTGACTGGAATAATTATTGCCATTATTATTATTTAAATAAAACAATTCAACTTGTAATTTTGTATTCCGTTTATCTATTTATAATTTGTATTTCTAAACATAAGGTACCTACTTTGAAACGTATTTAACTTTGCGTAACAATCGTTACAGTAATAATTACTGGAACAATTTAATGTCACTTAAAAAATATCGTGTAACATGGTTTTAAGATTAAAGATTGATGAGCAATCGAAAAACTGGAGGATGAGATTGGCGCGAATCGTGGAGAATCTTCCCGAGATGTTGACCCAAACACCTATAGGGATAATGTGTTAGAAATCACTCAAGAAGTATCAGAATTTGAGATCCAGCACATGCGCAAGGACATCATCCCTTAACATCAGTCACAAGAAAAACGAGTTAAAGGGGTAGGGGTACGATTTGCGCACATAGAATATACTTCGATTTTTAACCAAAAAGAATATATCTTAGCCTTTTGCTTCAGTATTGGTCGCCTATGTGGTCGTACATAGAAAAGAGAGAGATATAGTGCATTGTATCGGTAGGAGTGAAAAGAAGAGTGAGATGCATTTCTTTAAGCTGCCGACAGTTGGCGCCTACGATCAACAAAGGAGGCGGAGTCTTGGATGAAACAGAAGTCACTAAAAGCGGGATAGAATAGGCGCCTACTGTGATGCACCATGCATGCTGTTCTATGAGTCAGTGTTGGGGTGATCATCCCGACGAAGACATGCGAGCGCAGGTTAGCTGATTGTTTGTCAGCGTTTCGTTTATCAATTTCGATAATATCATAAAATAGAATTAAAAAATTATCCCACGGACTTTTAAACTTTCAAGAAGTGATAATTCAGTGTATTGTTCGACATAACTTTTTGTTTTTTTTGTTGTTGTTTATTAATTAAACATTGGTTCTTCGAGTGACTTCCAGAAGTGCTTCCGAATTTAATTTCTCACGAGTGACAAAAGCGCGGTGTTTGAGAAACTCTCGGAAAATTTCGACGTATTATTAAAGAAAAAGTTAACAGTGACACGTAATTTCTCGTATCGAAAGATAATTATACATTCGACCCGAAATTACTTCTGTGTGAAAGACATTTTCGATCAAAAATTGTGTTTGCGTGCAATAGTTCGATGTATTTCAAACACGCAATCGTTTGAATCGAATTTCTAAGACACAAAAAAGAGCACTTTAGACACGTCAAGTTGGTGTCTGATACATAATCCTCCAACGCCGGGTTTGTGTCATACCCACAGAAAAACACTCATCATTATAATCCAATTATACGTCAATTTTATCGAATCTCTCGAAATTAGCCCGAAGAATATTACCAACAGCCTTCACATTTTAAAAATTATTAAATCGATCAAAGAAACACACGGAGAGCTTCCAGAGAACTTTTATTGTTGCGCCATCATCGTCGTCAATTATTAGTGTATCAGTGGTGATTATCCATCAAATGGTAAAAATTTATAATAACCAGTGACTATTTTTTTTATTATCATAATACTTGAACGCACGTGACTTTGCAAGTTATTTACAAGTGAAGTGGCGATCTTGTAAAAGGACCGCTCCGTAATCAGTGATGGTGTTTTCGCGGTCGAGTGGTTGATTTGGGTTTAATCCCACCGTCACCACGGCGTTCCTAGCAAAGACCCCAGCTCTTGCGGACATAGAAGAGCGGATCCGCATGCAGCCTACGGCAACGGCTTCCATACCGCCCCCTGCGGATATGGACCTTCAAGCTATGCAATCTATGGATTGGCTTTTTAAAAAAGAAAGGATTTATCTTCTAGCGCAATTTTGGCAGCAGGTGAGCTCTTTCGCATTTTTATAATAAAAACTACAAATTTTATCTTCCTCCAATTTCAAAACAATTCCCGTCCAAAAATTGCTCAAAATCATAAACAAATCTGCAAGTAAACAAACAATCGTTAATACACTAAATTGGTTAGGAATATTAGCGGTATCTTTGGATGAACAAGAATGTGACAACAAAACTTTGAACTACAACGTGCTAACACGTTGTTTAGTACGGTAGAGATCAAACACCAACTTGGCATTCAAACTTCCGAAGTAAACTATTGGAATTTCGACCGGCTGCTATAACTGAATTAACACCTCGTGACCGCGTGCGTACGAGCATTTTGGGGCGATAATGTTGTTCTGTTTGTGTAAATGTTTAGGAAAGCACGAAATTTATTTGGTTAAATAAGCGATTTTTCAATCATTGTCTGTCTTTGAATTTTTTCTCGACGTTCTTCTCGCTTTTTCGATTTCGAAAGAAAATTCGAAAATTTTCGCCGGGAAGTAAAAATTGTCAATTTTTTTAAATTAGAGAAAGGTGGTAATAGAATTTGTATCAACTATTAGTTTATCAAAACACATAAATAAATTAAGGTTAATCTATACAAAATTAAGATAAATTACGTTATTGTCCTTCGAGCTTTTTATTATAGGTTTCGTGATAATTTATTTTTAAATTGGATTTTAGAAAAAAATTTGTTTCTTCGAGAAGACCCACATAATAGATTAATAATATTTTCTCATTTGTCAAAGACAAACTAGAAAAAAATTAAATATTGGTAATAAAAATTAAAAGCAATTAATTTCTAAGAGTCGGGATCGAATTTTATGCGGGTGTATTAGGTTAATTATTCTATTTTTCACTAATTTAACTAATGATAAACATTTGGGCGATATTTTTTATAGACAAACTTGTTTAAAAATAATTCGGTTTTAATATCTATACGTTGTTTAGGACCTATTAAGTCCTTAATAAGCACTTACTCAGGCTTAAGTGCGCATATATTTTTAGAGATTGCCCATATAACATTTCATAAAAAATGTCACCAACTCGTAATTTTATAGTCGAATGGGTGTAAATCGTAGATATATCTTTTATATGTAGGCACCCATTTTTTTAATTGTTTATATACGATCCTGATTATAGCGGCTGTAAATAAACTTTTAAATTTGAAAAGGGAATCCAAAAGTTTATGTCGTAAAATAAACCATTAAAAAGGCTTTAAAATTCTAATTTAGATCGTTTTAAATTTTACTTCTAAATTGTTTATATTTTTGATAAGTTATGTATCAACGCTAAAAATAAACTACTCGGAAAAAATTGTAATCGTCGTGGTTTCCTTTTGTGTAACAGACAATTTGCCACTAAAATGATTCGAAATCAGCATTATGTTGATGTGATTCCATGGTGTTGATAAATTCCGCAAGGGGTAACTTGTGGCAGCACCTAACGTGTTTAGTTCACCCTTATAACTTCGTACCTTCTTGTAAACTACGTTTACCCTTACCAAGATACGTTTTCATTTGGAAACTTTCAATTCGAATTGTAAAAATAAAAATAAAGCCCTTATTAGCTTAATTGCATTTTTCTCGCTAATTGTCGATTTGATGAAATAAAATTTATTAACGCAAATTATCAGGTATCTCATATCGCTCCAGCACTATTTCACGCTTCGGCAACATTTTCTCAATGCAGATAACGCTGCACGATGTGGCCAATGTAACATACAATGTATTTGCAGGAGTTGCACTTAATTAGTATGAATTTAATTGGTACAGCTATTTCTCGTTTTGCTAAAAATTAAATGAGGAAGTTGTTGGACGAAAATTACGAGAAAATCATTTTATAACGTAAAAATTCAAGGGCGCCCGTGAAAATACAACAGGTGACGAAGCAATGCACGTGATCATCTTCCAAATGAATTAGAAAAGGTTTAATATCCTTCATTATCCTTGTATTTATCAAGAGTACCGAAATTAATTTTTTGCATACACGAATTTTCGAGGAAACTCGCAAAAATTATAATTTTCGTTCGGTTTTTCTCTTCGGCCAACAGTAAATTAAAACTCATTTGGTTAACGATCAAGTTAAAAAAATGGAAACCATTTTATAACATTTTTACGCTTTTTCATACATATCCATCTAAAGTCAAAGATCAAAAGAGTGGGGATATAAAATACATGTCGGAGGGATGTTAGGGGTAAGATTGAGTGGAAGGGGTTAGGGGTATAAAAGATGAACGTCGAGGCTTTGGCTTAGTTAATCAATAATATTGTATATGTATATACACGGAGATAAAATAATTCTCTATTTCTGACATATTTTAATTATTTACTCTTTTCATATATCTCATCAGTCTTATCAACTAAAATTTAAACTACCCGATTAATTTATTCTATTCTCTCCAAATTCGCCGAATAAAATTATAATTCTTTTCTCCACATATAAATTCCAACTAGACGACAGGATTTTTACTCACAACTGTACGAGAAAACATTTATTTGTTTATTTAAAATATTACGAATCGATAAGGCAATTAGCATATTTATTAAATCACCCTTTGCTTATATTATGTAGTTTAACAATGACTGGCTAAATAGTAACCAACACGGAAAAATTCGATAGTACGAAGTTTTTCTTAATTGTGTTAACTAGCGCCATCTACTGCACAAAACAATTTGTTTGTTGTTTTAGAACTGCCCAATAGTTTAAATTTTTCGCTTGGCTACTTCACTTAAAAAAATGTTATTTAATTTATTCTAATTAACAGAATAAAACAAGAACTGAATTTTTTGAAAAACAATTCAACAAAAAAAAATCTCTGAATATTACTGAAGGCCGGACAACCACCTCAATCGCAATCTGTAAGGTCCGGGCTCAGGGTGATTTTCAGCATTTGCTTGCTTTTTTTTATTATCGTAATGAGGGTTTTTTGAAATCATATTATTGTGTATGCTGTAAACATGAATAATTTTAATTATATTTCTTTGAAACTACACTGCCGTTTTTTGAATTTCTGGTATAAATTTAACCTGCGTCTGCGATGAACCGACTTGCCCGAACCTTTAAATAAATTTGAGTAGTTTGAAAACATAATAAATCTGTAGATTAAGTTTGGCAAACTATGCTCAATATTCAGAAACAAAATAGAAAAAACCATCTTGTACTGCATAAATATTGCAAAGAATTTTATTAAAAGTTGAAAACGGAAAAGTTATTCTCATTTTTTATGGTCATCAACTTTTGCAGAAGCAAATTTCACGCATTAGCCGAATGTTGGCGCAATGTGCCAATGTTGCCATAAAAGTATTTATATTTCATATTTGCACTAAAATTCAGCATGTGTGGTATGTTGGTACTTTTAAGCCGTGTTCGAATCCTTCACTTTACACGTAGCTGATTAACGGTATTAGGGGGATGTAAAGGGTAAGTCAAAAAAATCGTAAATTTTTGCCGTGTTTCATATTTTAGATTATATGGCTTGCGTTCTTGGTTTTATAAAGCGGCAGATATTTTTTATATGAGCAATTTTATATGGTTAACTCGTTCTTGAAACAATACTTCTGAAAAATGGGAATGTAGTTTGCCTTTCCGAATGTTTTTTATGTTTAAATGTATTCGTGTGAGCAATTCGAGCGTTTCATTTTTTGCGTTTGTTTCAATTTTTACTTTGATTTAATCAAATTCGCTAACCCTAATTTATTTTTCCGTTGTTTGTTTCACGAACAGAAACTGCATCAATTTCATTCAGAAAATTTAAATCGAAAGATGACCTTACCTAAGCCGAAGTACTATTTGTAATATCTTTTTAATTATTATTTCGTGGTCATCTGTTTTAATTTTAACTTTCCACAGGTAATTGTTCAGTTAATGACTTAAGGTGTAGATAATCGTTACCGTAAACAAAGTTGTCTCATCCAAAGAACGTGTTAATTATAAAGCGGCTTGACTGGTTACTTGCAATTATAATTTTCAGTTTCGTTAATGCTTTTCCACAAGTGAACTCGCAAACTACAATACGGTGAGGCAATTGTAATTTCTTTTATTGTGCCATTGCAAACCGACATCGACATCCTCCTCAGCTTCGATTGAATATTTAAAAAGCGAATCATCCAGTTTTTATTCTTCGGAAATCTGAAAGGAAATCCCGACCTGGGTTAGAAAGAAATAAAAACACGTTCAAAAGCTTCAATCGTCTTACGCACGTCTACGCGATATCCGGTGTCTTCCTCAATAAAGGGGAACCGATAAAGCCATCAAGAGGATATTTTTTACTCGTTTCTCCCCCATTCAGTGATCGGTAAGTGATCGGGAATTGGGGTAGACGCGGAATTCCCAAGAAGGAAAAAGTTCTCACCTATCCTTTTCTATTCGTCTGCCAATCCAAATTCTTTCTATTTTTTCTTCCAACTTTAACCTACTTTTTTCGGCGAGGCACTTTTCTTGTAATTTGCGTATTTTAATGGTGTAAAATTTATTTTGGGTAAGTAAATAATACGGACGTCTCCGTACTTGGCAAATATTAGCGCAAAAAGGATTTATCTGTCGATAAGACGAATTAAAATACACAAATCGTTTCATAAACCATCCTAGTACGAGTTTTCTCAACCGTTCAAATCACGATTATTGAATAAGTAAAGAATGGAAGAGAACAAAGGATTGTTAAGCAAAAGAAAGACCCTTCTACAATTACGAATTAAAATATTTGATTTACGCTTCGATTATTTAAATTAGGTATTTTGTTATCAAAATTTATATAAAATAAGTCGAGTCCTTTTTTTATTATTCGAATTACCTATTTCGGCTTGGTTTTATGTGCCCGTTGGTTTTAGACAATAAAAGTCGTGAAAAGACATCGATATGCCATTAGCGATGGATTAGAACTGATCGTTTATCGTGGTTATAAAAATTATAATTAATCATAAGAAATTCAAAAAATAAGGTCATCGTTTTATTGGAGAGAAGTTGATGATAAGCTTTGCTAATAAAATTTTGTTAGGTAGTATGTTATTCGGTGCATAATTGAATTTCGAGACTGAATGTAAGAATTCCGGATGAATTAACTCTACTTGTCGCCTAAACGTTTCCGAATGTTTAGCGTTTTACCCTTTCTCAGCTATTACTGGCTTACTTATGCACTGATGAGTTTTACAATACTGCAGATTTATTGTTCTTCCTTCAGACGCAATTCCGCACAAGCCGTTCGTTCTCTGGATTTTGGCATATGGCAAATATCTTTTGCAAAAAAAGGATGCCAATATGACACGTAGACGTATCGTTTTCCTGATTTCATTTTAGACAGTAAAACTACTCGAGTGAAGTAAAATTCAAGATATTAGATGGATTAATAAGTAATGCCTCAGTTCTTTGTGCTTGTTGGAGACTAACGTAGCAGAGAATTTATGAACGAAAATGAGCAGATGCTACATTTCATTCGATCATCTCCATGTAGGTTTGTTCTTCAGTCTCTTGAATTTGTAATGTAACTTAGTTTGAGTTTCCAACTTTTAATCAACTTTCATCTTTGACTCGACATGTTTTTCAGTTATTTTTTTTTCTTTCGAAAAACGTCAGGTGCCAAAAGTAATCGATCCGCACTTGAAGTTTGTTGGTGCACTCGAGATAAGAAGCAATAGCAGCTTTGTGTATTGTACAAGCTGGTCGAGTGTAGCCAATAAATGTTAAAATGATTCATTGAGTAGTGCTTGATTTAATAAATTGATTAAATCATCCCATCAATAGATGAAACTGTTAAGTCAATTCTCAACCTACGGGAGAATGAGATTGATTGCTTTTCGATCTGTCTTTTAAGTGCCGATGAGTCAGAACAACATCTGTTTCATATAAAATAGTTTTTCAATGAAAATATTTCTCAGCATTGTTTCTTCAATTAATTTATTTCTAATTTAATATCTTCAAGGTTGTATTTTGGGATTATTGTTTTTCTCGAATAATTCAACGTTTTCGAATTGGCCAAGTCGAGCGGAGGTTATATTGTATATAAAAAACAACATTCTTTTGCTGGTTAGACAAATTTAACTGCTAATCTTGCGGCTGGCTATTTCTAATTCAGTTTTTGATGTAATGTGATACAGTGGAAGTAGGTTATTCGCAGCTGAAAAACGAGTTGGTTCATTTCGTTTTCATTGAATAATAGTCTGAACAATCGAAAGTAAACACTGGCATCAATATTATTTTAAATATATAACAAGGCTTCCTTTGTGATTATATTCACTTCTTAATAGGAATTGGGTTAACTGTTGATTTTGTGTTAACAGCGAAAAAGAACGTCACAAAGTACCTACTTGATAAATTCAATTAAAAACATCAATTGTTATTGAAGGAGGATGTTACCAATACTAATACTAATTGCCCCTTGTATGATATCCTTTCCAAATCATTTATCTAATCTAACTACTTATCTGTCTTTATTCAATCACGGCTACTGGTGTACGGCGAATGAAGACGGAGGTAATGACGGTAAAATAGGAATCAATTGAAAATACGAATGTGTCCCAATAAAAGAGGTAATTCACTGCAGTCATAAATAAATGATTGATGATTAGAAAATTGTGATTGCGTCATATCCGGTGCTGTTTGATGCTAGTACATACAACGATTGGGAATTAAGAAAATTGCAATCGTAATAAATTTTTGTTTGGCTCAATTAGCGTACATCATTTTCGAGTCCGCAAATTTAAACGCGGCACGAAATATTAATTTTTCAAAAGGAAATTTTATTATTTCAAAAATGAAAGATTGTTTTTAACACGTAATCAACCTAAAGATATTAGTTATGATGTCGGCATGCAGTAATTTTCACGAAAATCGATGAATGCTTCCAGCACGTGAGTTTGACCTCTGAATTTTAAACATTTTCGCAAATCAAAATTTGCGGAGCGTTTCGAATCGAGATCTAAAAATGGCATCTTTTTTTGATCAATCGTTAAAATATCATTTGCTGATTGAAGATTTGCATGACTGGAAAATTATGTACGGTTATTGAAAATTGATAAACATTGAACTTTCAAGGATACATACCGGGTAATAACATTTAAACGACTTTTAAAACATTCACAGCGTGCGATTGATTCTTTTCGTTTAAAATTTTTCAAAAAAGACATTTATACGTTTTTAATTACCACCGTCGATAATGGCTTATAATGAATATTTAGCTCCATGTCTCCGACTCGATTAGATGCAAACTTCCTCTCGATAAAAGAAGACGAAGAAGACTCTCCGAGTTAACATGGTAATAAAAAAAATTAAAAGAGATTTACGTTTGTTTTATTAATTTTTATAGCATTCTCATACTAGAATGCTGTAAATTTTTATTGTTTTACAACATCAGACGAGATGATCGGAATGTATGGGAATTTCGGTTTTTCTAATATCGAACTTTTATTAGTTCAATTTATATTATGCTGGTCGATGCGTTCTCGATTTAAGAACTTTTATATTTTAGTTGCACTTGTAAATCATCTTTTTCTATCGCTCGCATTTATCTTTAAATTGTGAGAACGAGACATATGTCAGGTTCTGTTACCTGAAATTTCAGTAGGGTGTAGGTATATCATAATGGTTTGTGCGTGCAGGCATTTCGTAATCGCAAGAAATACAAGCTTTGCTGCCTTTACGGCGGCATTGAGTGGCCGATTGAGCCGTTTCGTCAAAATATAACTCGAATGTCAATCGAAGCATAATTACAGCTCGATTCGCTGAAAATTAATACCGCCTTATCGCGGGTACGTGACGTTCAAATTTTTCTACCGAGCGATTAAATGAAATTTATAACTTCAATTCAATTAGTAAATTGATTAAATGTAGAATTGGTAACATTTAATATTCAATACAATAACAATGATAAATTTTATTATCAAATTATAGTCATTAAACTTTCAAATGTATCGATGAACTAATGCCAATTTATTTGATAAGATATGTGAGTCACTTCATCACAATAACTGCAAGTGTGAATTATATCAGGCTACTTACTTGGCAATGTTTTTAATTAATTAACAGACATTGATCAAATATCTGATGACTTCGTCAATTAAACCGTCGTTCATTATGAATGACACAATAGTTTTCTTTAATGTTTCGAAATGTATTTTCTAAAATGGTTTTTCTCCGCTACAAATTTTCAATTTCTTAAAAACTCGGCAGCTAAGCCCGCGACGACGTGGGGTCCGCCCATATGGTCGTATATTTATTAGATTAGAAAATTATGGAAAAATGGAACGTGTTTTTGTCCAGGTGTAAAAATTGATTTAAGTGTCTCCGAACATGTTTTATATAAAAACAACTTCTAGGGGCCATTATTATAATTATCTCCTTTATTTTTGATATTTAAAGGAATGTAAGTCAACAAAAATAAATTCGTATTTCTTTGTAATCCAACAATTTTAATTGGTTTTCTTGGCTACATCATTTCTTTAATTGAAAATTGTCAACATCGGTGATTTGTTAGTTTATTAGTTGCAGTACTATAAATTTTTATTTGCAATTGAGTTTTGTTTAATTCGCATGCGAATACCTGAGATTTTATTATTTCTATTTATCGCGTACTTAATTTGTTGTTAATCTCGGGCAGAGCTACATTCTTAAAAATCATGCCTCATTTCTTCATAGTGCTTGATATCAACATAATCCAATGGAGGAGTAACAGAGATAGCCATCAATGAGAGACGGGATTTCAGCTTCACAGAAAATTATTGAAGCGACCAGACTTTTTCATAACTAATTTTAAAATTAGTTACACTAATTTAATTTTATTATTTTAGTGTAAGTTCCACTATTACAAGTTAAATTACTCATTAGGTATAATGGAAAGATGATGTTTATAGACACTTTTTCATACAATTAATTGAAAACGCTCATGGGAATTGTTTTCTTTATTCATTTACTTTTAATTATTTATGGTTTTAAACTTGCAAACATGTAAGCTATTTTAAACAACTTAGAGACTTGAAGCTTGAAACACGTTTAATTAGCCTCCCTCCTCCCTTGCCGTAAAAATGACGATTAAATTACAAATTAGAACCATTAGACCAAATCGATGGGCGTGTGAGTTGATATTGAACAAAAAACTGTAAAATTTAATAAAGAAATACGTTTAAATACCAAAACACTTGCCTTAATTGCAAGGCTTGATCTTCGCACTTATCTTGGTATGGGGTACATGCAAATCACGACGGGAGGTCTAAGTAAATGAAGTGAGTCTCGCCCTTTTTTGCCTCTTTCATAAGGACCAAATTTATTTTCGTGTGCTCGTGCACACAAAATGTGTTTTTAACAATCACACATGGTAAAGCTTCTTTTTTTATCCAGTTCGATTTAACATATATAAATAGCGTGCCCCTCATTGCTACAATTTTAACAAGTTCGATATAGAAATTTTTTGTTAGATGAAATCGTACGATAAAATTGAAAAATATATTTCGATGTATCACACCAAGATACCCTTTATAACGAAGCACATGTGCTTTATTAATATACAAAAATAAATAAAAGACATCACTCGAAGCCATAAAATGTCTCGACATTATGTTTCGATGATATTTTTCATCACAAAGTCGCCGTACGTTCTTGTTTGGTAACTAATTAAGAAAATGCTTCTGATGCTACCATGAGATCGTAACAAATTCTTAAGACAATTTCGACTGGAAAAAAATCAATAGACGGGCCACATCTTTTTTTAAAACGTTCATAATTTTTAAACTCCAACATATGTTAAAAAGGCAGGGATCTTATGAAGATATCGAAAACACATGTTTATGCTATCTTATAAATATTTAAAACTAAATGAACCGAATATTAAATTTTTTTCAAATTAGTATTGCTTTGCCGAAGGAAAAAAGAAATTATTTTTTATTAATATTTAAAGAGACTAATGTCCGCCTACAATATTACATTATGTGTACCTAAAAAATTGAAATTTTTAACGTCGCGTTCGAAACAATTTTAATTTTAAGGTCAAAAACATCGTGTATAATGAGGTATTCGTGTTGATCAAACAGACTGACTGCTGCTCATCGTGGTGTTGTGAGCATTGACTTGTCCTCCACTATTCTCGGCGCAGTTTCGGTTCGGGACTCGTAGATGTTCAAAGAACGCTAGCACCGTTGAGAAATACAATTTATATAAAAACTGGTCATTGCGCGTAACTATAGGATAAAACTATAATAAAATTCGAATTAAGAGTGGGGAGGAAAAAGGGTTATCGAAGTAGGAGGTTCCGATACAGAGACCTCCTTCGACTTCTCCTCCCTTTCATATCTGATACCAGATAGATGCACAGCCTCCAACTTTTACAAGCCTTTTGCGTTATTTTTTTTGCGCTTCTCGTTTGATTTTAACAACTTGTTTGCATTTCTATATTTATTTACCATCAGCCAGGACTTTCCACTTGTTTTCAGCCATCCCGACGATATACTTTGTAATCGGGCGTTTTTTTCTGCGAAACTGCGCGGGGTTATCCTAGGGTTGAGTCACCTTAATAATAACAACAAACAATGTTGTGATTTGTAAAATTTATGCGTGCACTAGAAAAAACAGTGGCGTAACAATGGTGGATGAAAAACGGAATAATAAAAATATAATATAAACAAGCACTTGGTATAATTAAAAGATCCAATCTGAAATGTATAGTCTATTATATTTGCTTGCACAATCTAGAAGGATTGTTGTTTATTAATCATAATATATACAATAGGTACAATTGAATATCTTTGTCTACTCTTAGATATTATTAAGTATTATTGATGACTTTCAAACAAATCATTTGCATATTTTGCATATTCGCGATAATCCGAACTTCATAACATATCGATTACCATTTATTTAGTCTGGCCAACCCAATGCGAGATAAAGTTTTTAAAATGCTGGCAAATCAGCATCGCGAAGAAAGTTCGCGTCAAGTTAATTTTGGTAGATAGGTGGAATCGCAATATTGTTGTGGGGCACGTGTTGCTTCAAAATTAGGTGAACATTTTGAGAATCAGCTTAACATAATGTGCACCACGCCTAAACTGAATCATAAACGTAATTTCCATTCAAACACCTACGGGTTGTCTGAATTATCAACCCCCAGAGCGTTTTCCTTCTCGCTTTCGCCTTTACTTCTTAGTTGCTACAATATGAAATCGTAACTTCAAAACCACTTTCGACACCCACACTTTATTAATAGCAGACGACAATAGGATCTTTTTGTATAGACTGATGTATTTTTTCATGTAGGCAGCTTTAAAAACGGCTTTGTGTTTAAATTACGTGGTATAATAGAGCTTGCATCGGTTATGACCAAAAAATACGTCTAATCGTTTTTTAACTTTTAAATTTATAATTTTGACTTGTTATTTTTACCGGCCTGTCAATTTTCGATATTAAATTGTTACCGTGGATGAACATCGGTTTGGCTATTCATGTAAAACACATCAATTTGTTTGACTGACGTATAACCGTTGATTTTCCAATGACAACAACAGGTGTTTTCCGGACCGAACCGTCAATTATTTATTAATAACATCCAAGTGGCTTTATATCGGCTGTTGAATTACTCTTGCAGGCTTCATTGCACGAACCAAATTCATGATTATTACTTTATAATCTTGCTTTTGTTTGCGGGCCAAAAAAAATCCGTTCGCGGGCAGTGGTCTGGTTACATTGCAACACGCAGTTGGTATGCTACTAAATTATCAGTTATATTTCTCATAACTCAATTGCTGATGATGCGAATTTTTTTCGAAGCGATAAATCTTGGCAGTTCTTCGCGTTACAATTTTTGCGATGCGGTGGCAAATAATGCAGAAATATTAATAGGTGCATGTTGCAGTGTAAAATTACCTGTGTTTATATTTGCATTCTACGTTTCTAACAACTTCTGTTCCAGTTAATATTTAAAAATATGAGCGTGGGATTTATCTTGTGTTTATTTCTAATGACTGCAATTGTTTAACTTTACCTATAATTCCCTTGTAATACAAAGTATTTGTTTCTGTTTGCATTTCTTACCAGTTGCGTAATTAGAAATTATTTAAATGCAAGCACGTGAGTGTTAAAGTTCCACTGAATAATCTGAGAAGTCGAGGGAAAAGTCGAAGCTAGTCAGATAATTTCCAATGAAAAACAGTTTTTCGATTTCGGTCACGTGGCTGCAGCGTTTTGTGGATTTTTCCTCATTTGTTGATATTCCGAATTATTAGGAAATGAAATCATAATTGAATACCGAAATTAAAATATATGGTACATATCAGACAAGAATAAAGCAATATGTGACATCTAATCGTCTCCACTTCCTTTTCCGTTTTATTCACAGTTCATTATTATTAATACTTAATAAAACAAAAACCTAATGAAATCAACAGTTCGATGTATTGTGTCTAAATCAAAGGTATTAAATTACGTCTCTATGCAAATTAAGGCAACTCGTTTTAAACGCAGCTGTCAAACATAACAATAGGTGTCTCTCCTACGCTATTAGTGTATTTAACGTTTAATGAACTATTTGTAGAATTAAGATATAACAACACCAGTACGAAAATTCAATAGGTCTGATTTTTTTATTTTGAAGGACCAATCGTTCATTTATTTGTTTGTCGCCCAATGCGTGATATTTCGAAACGAAATAGTACTCACGGGTTTTTTCTGCATATCCGGATGCAAAAAACAGTGTGGAGAGTTCAATGTACACGTTTAAAGGTACGTAATGAATAGAAACTAAAGGTACAAGTATTGAAGTTCACATTAATTAATATTATTTTGGAAGCCTTCAATTGTTTAAATCGTATTTTTATGTAAAGTCTGCATGTTCGTTACTGTTATGCAAATGGTACTAAATATGTTTACATGCTTACGCTTTCTGCATAATTTTTCGAGATTGAGCCATTCTCCTGCATAATAGTAACCTAATATGCTAAGTACACCACCTTGACTTGATTTTGTAATGTATATAATTGAAGATTCTTGAATTGTATCGAACTGCATTGATTTGCCACTTTTTTTGCGAAAGTAAGGTTGGGTTTAAACAGAGCGGTGCGAAATCTATCGCGAGCTTTCTCGGGCAATACGTTGGTTATCAATTTTTCTCGGGGCGTTAGGAGGTTTCGACTTTTTTATATTTAAACTATAAGTAATAATTAAAGAAGACGTAAAAAATCCCCCAACAGACAAAATATAGTCGTAAACATTTCAGTTTTACTTAATAAATACCAGATGCCTCCAAATCAATGCTGTTGGGAACAGAAGACCCTCACGAAAGGTGGTTCAGGATTTAGTGAAGCCTCGACTTGTTTATAATTTCGAGTTATCGGCATAAAAAAGTCCCTCTTATAAATTGAAACATACCATATGTTAAATAAGAATATTTTACCAAGTCATTACATTTAAGAAGCATTGCACTTAAATATTTCACTTCGGTAGTTCGTTATTAGTGGATTACATAAAAGTGTGGTGTAAAATCAACAAAACTAAAATGTAGATCAAAGAGCGGCTTGTAAATTAATTGTAGTTTATTTTGATATTTGGAATCGTTGATGTTTGTGCCAATATTAAAATAAACTATAAAGCATTTCTCACCAGTATCATGTTCATGTTTATTTGTTCTTCTCGTTTAATTTTACCAACAGGTTGTGTTTATTTACAAACCTGAAAACTGATAGCAGAGTCAATAGTTTACGGTGTAGGGGATAAACTCCGATTATCTAGTAATTACACGACTTTACATAATGTAAACAGTTTACATTAACAAAATTAATTAAAAAACCGTGTCTGACGATGTTTCTGTAGGCGAAAATATTGAAATATCGCTTCGCGGATCATCTCCGTTTTTCAATTTTTCTACTCACAGGAAAAATAGAAGCGGAAACGCCCAAACGATAATTTACATAGAATTGTTATCAAGAAGGTCGTTAACCAGCTATCTAAAAATACACTACCTACTGGTATAAATAATACACAATTAATATCGAACTTTTCTGGATTTTTCCCAGCCGATGAGAAAAATTTGGCGTTCGTATAAATAAATCGATAGAATTCTTCGAAACAATTAAAAATATTGTATTGAGAAGTGAATCTTCGAACCCAAGACTTTCAGCGATTTTCCCAGACGTAAAATGGGGCTCGACAAACATATCAGAAATTCCTACGGCGAAAAAACAGCTTCTTAAAGATTGACACGAGAAATGTCGAGAATTTCTTGTTAAATGTTTTGCTATAGAACAATAGGTTTTTGAGTGTGTTTAAATGGTTTCTTATTGTAATATGGGGCTTTTTTAATTAACAAATATAATTTTGGTTTTTTTCGCTAAAATAATTGTCGCAGCAGAGTGTCGGGACTCGAAGTAACCTTTATGTATCGACAGTTATAATATTAAATTTACTTTAGTGTTATAGTCGGCAGCAAATTAACCTTAAGGCCTATTAGTACTTGATCCGTATATTCCTTCCAACTACCGCACATATCCACTTGTGTATTGAAGTTCGTGTAAATGTGGTTTGTGTGGATAACTTTAGTGTTCCGCTGGCAATAATTGCTATACCTATACCGCCATTCACCCCTATGCCAATAGGTAACGATTAACACGATTTTGATTGTCAATTAACGCTTTCGTTTGTTTTAAAATTTGTTATTTTTTGACAACTTTCGATCGATTTTTTAAAGTGAATATTATACATCCCGAAGAGGGGAGCTACAATTTTAAAATACTCATTACGTTTTCCATTTCGCGCGATCGTATATAAGAATCATTATTACTCGGTATCAGCTTCCGAGTTCTGATACCATAAAACAGTGTCTGAGTTTGAATTAAAAATCAAAATATATTGCTTTGCATATATCCCTAGCTAGTTTAATAAGGTAGCAGTCATCAGTGGCGTAACATTCAATTTATGGTCCAATTTTCGTTTATTTCACAAACTAGTTTTATTTTACAATTACACTCTAATTAAGGGTGGGTTTTTAATTAAAAATATTAAAACGCGAACGCTTAGAATTTACAAGAAACCGATTATGCGCTTAGCTATGCAACCATGTAACCACCCAATAACGACAACTGTTATTATCAGCGTGAGTGAGCTCTGATTTTCTCTATTTTCGTTTGTTTTTGTTTTTTTGCCGAAATGTGCACGCCACTGTTTGGAGGATTGGTGGATGAAGCTATTGTTTTTATAATAACATTGAGATATTACACTGTGCGGTATAGAAAGGTACTATGAACATATTTCACGTAATAAGAAGGTTGGGGGAGTGAAAAAGTGAACGCGTTGAATAATAAGATAGCCAAGGAATATAAAACTGAATATAGAAGATCATGTTATTCCATTTTGCTCTGTTAAATTTACATTCAGCGCTGATAATTTCTGTCGTTCGCACACGAAAAAACTTAATAACAATTTTCTTTTATTGCGTATCTTCGATGCAAGGTTGGAGAGGAGGTGTACGATAATAATCGCGAGATATCAGATACATGTTATTAAATATTCGCAGATATTCTCTTCCCTCGTATTAAAATCAACCCCCCTTTAAAACATATTTAAAAATACCGCCGGAGTGGATTTATTTCACGACGTACCTACTATAAATTTTGATCAAAAATTCAAACAATACCCGACGTTAAGAAAGTCGTTTGTCCTTTCTGAATAAGGTCTACATTCGTCGGTTGAATTTCAAATAGGGTAAGTTAGTCATATATGGGTAGATATTTATCATTTATATTTTGCATATTGGTTGATATGTGGCTGCCCATCTCATATCGCAATCATTTTACTCGCTCACCCCTGTTGTTTTATTATTTAACCTCACTTATTTTTAGTTCGTCAAAAAATATTTTGCGCCTTATTATATTAAGCAATATTTATTATCGAAAAGTATTGAACCTTCAAGTCCTAATTAATCATTATCTAATTACATCCGACGTAGTTCCCCCCCGCTCTTTTGCTCGATATTAATGATATTTGACGGGTTTGCTAAGACAAAGGCAAATCAATATCATTTTCCACATCTCAATAATTGCGTTTCGTATATAAGTTAACACAATTTGGTTTTGTGAATTTCTTTACGTCATTATCGACGATTACTTTGGCAACAGTTAAATGTAAAGCACACAAGAAAAGGAGAGAAAACTATTAAACTCTCATCAAAACCATTACTTGCTACAAATAAGGATCAATAAGAGACATTCAAAGACTTTGGTTTTAGCAAATCATTATCTGAAATGTAAAGCTGAAGTGAAGGATTGGTTTGAAAAGGACTTGGAATATTTTGAATTTGAAGTGCTTTTCAATATTTTAAGATTGCCACAGTTGTACGTTGCGTAAAATATTTCTTCCGTTACTTTTACGTTTTGCGCCTACTCTCCGCCTTAGCAATCCTGCCAATTTCCAGCCGACCTGGACCGCCACAATCGGCAATTTTATATTGCGAAAATTTAAATAAATTAGAGTAATTTAATTTTGGTTTAAAAGTTAAGTGAAAACGTAGATTAAACTTTATCAGAACGTAGTAAACGTCGAGAAAGGGTGGAGAGACAAGGGCTGATATAAAAGGGTTAGCAGTAGTAAAATAAGAGTAGGAGAGCCCCTAGCATCACTAATTAGTTATCAAAGAGTTGCGACTAGTGACAAAATTCAGTGCTATGAGGGTTTATTTTGAGGAACACGAGCAGTTTATGACACTTCTGATCGAACACAACAGAATGTCTGTTTATTCTTTTCAATTAAATGTCTCCACAAAAGGAACACCCAAGTTTGACCATCTCTTTTCATTTGTTAAACAGGAGTTTTTGACTGAAACGGAAGCAATAAAAATTAAGCAGTAGCAAAAATATTTGTCTTCCGTTTGAAGTATGGAAGTAACCGTTGGTTGGTTTCTCTTATGGTAAGTATTTACACTGCGTGGAAAGCTAATATTGACGGTACTCTCCGATTTTTTTTTGTTTCATTAAAACGAGCTAACTTATGTGATCTCTAATTTGACAATAATACTTTTCTAATTTTCCTAATTGAAATTGGATAGAGGAACGTTAATAATTTATTAGATATTTGTTGCATTACACGAGGAAGATTATCGTCGTTTAGACTCGAAGAGAAATTTCGTTTTGCAAAGTACTATCGCGACTAATTTTCTAATAGAAGAGCTCAAATGCAGTAATCTAAGACGAAACTTTAACAAAATGAGAACTAATCTGTTTTAAATTCAGTACATGAGACAACTAAAATATATGTACAGTTCCGATAGCAAAATCCGGCGCTTTGACGAAATTTAACTTATGAAAAAGCTCTGCAGTGTTTCATGGAAGAGGAAAGTTCTAAAATGTTAATACTCGAACTAGAGAGAGACGAGCTATTTACGCGTAAATCAAAAACTTCCGCGTACATATAGTAGCAACTCGAGAAGGGATTAATAAAATTAACAGATAGAATTACTTCAGTCAGATATCGTACGAGGCACTGTGTTACTTTTGCGATATATTTTCCTCCTTCTTCGTTGCACCCTCTGATTTCTAAATTTCATAAGCCACTAGAACGAGATGAAGGCATAATTTGCTTTAGCGTATAGGAAAGTCGTCCTAATGGAATAAGCGGAGATCGCTGTAGTGGAATTCACTAATACAAAGTGCGGCAATACGATTTAGTACTGAATTTTAGTCCAACTATTAACTTTGTTAGCATCAGAAATTTTGGATTATATGCACCGACGTCTACTAAATATCTCTAATACTTAAATCATATTAAACAATCTCCATGCACTTACGTCTTTTTCGCAAATTAATCTCGAACGTATACGTCGCTTCTCTTATTTTATTGGACTTGCTAGTGCCGGGCAGTTGGACTCGTCAATGGAATCCTTCTTTTGAAAGCTGCTGCATGCATCGTCTCCAAAGAGAGAGAATTCGCTCGCTGCAAAACCTATAATATATTATGGATACGCATGGAGATGAAATAATCGTCTGATTCCAACGTGGTATGAATCGACAACTTTACGATTTTGAAATAGCATACCTAGATTTCATTAAAACGTGAGCGGGCGAATTAGTACTTCAGATCCAAAATCTAATAATAAACTATCTCAAGTTGCAATTAATGAAGTAATGCCCGGATATTTCAATATAAATTCCACTCGATTATTTGTCACGCTTCGAAAATTATTTGAGATTTTGATTAAACAAAAACCTTTGAGCATCGTCAGTGTATACCGTACTATGATATCGAAGTATATACCTACTTCAAGTTGGGTTAATTTTATTATCGATGTACAAGCTGGGTTTTCTTTTCTATGTTTGAAAGCATTTCGAGAATTTTCATTTCTCGAGTTTCAACGGACGAAGAGATTGCGATTTCTTAAAAATCGTTGAAAGATTAATTTTAAAAATAATAAACTTGATGGCAGTCTCTAAAGGGATTCTTTAATATAGGGTTGAAGTAAAAGGAGTACGGGGGTGGTTACTTAGTTAATTAACAGATGTGATTACTAATAAAGTTATCGGGTGCCTTTAAGCGGATTCCCTTTCAAAACTTTTACCTAATTAAACAGCTAGCGACAATTTTTATTTTGATTTTATATAAATTTAACTTTTTATATTCTTTTCAGACTGGTTATTTACTAATGACTTTTTACAAACCAAAAGTTTTGAAACTCTTGCTTCTCTAATTAATGTTCAAAATACCTACCTACTAATAGAAATGAATTCAAAAATAGAAATCAATGGTATTCGTTCGGTTTAGTGGGTTACTTTTATATTTTTCTAAAGGAGTTATCGGTTCCAAGTAGACATTTCCTATCGTTTTTTATGCCGCATGCGACATCTGGAACGTCAATCGGATAGACTATAGAGCAAACAGCTCCAAACCTATCCGCAGGATACGAGATTTAAATCATTGTCTGAGATGGCCTGTGAAAAGACAAAATTACCGAATTTTTCCACTCCAAAACCAAAATTAAATTTAACGGTATTTTGATATGAAGCCATTCGTTTCTATTTGTGTAGAAAAAGAAGCCTATAACTTGGCAACCTTACTCTTCTAATTAACATTCTTTACCTTTGTTAACGTTAACTATTTTTCTACATCGTAGATACTTTCTCAGGTGCAACGAATTTGACATAAATTAAAAACTTCCATATTTAATTTCTTTGTTTATCATAAAATTTTTTAAAGTTCGAGGAAATTTTGCAATATAATCAATTTCAACAATTGAATTGAATTTAAAAAACTAAATATAAAAATATGTATCTTTCCTGGCATCAAAATTTCCACGCGAATGACTATGCACCTATATTTACCACGAACGTTCAACCATACAGTATATGACAATCACCAACTGATATGATAATTACTTCTAGCACAATGTAATTTTATTACACGTATTTTTATTCTTCTCACATCACCACCACAACCATTAAACTGCAAAAACTAGTTAATCCCGTCAAAAATCTGCATTCTTCCAATTTGGAGACGGACAAATGCAATGGTAAACGACGTACGTCGTTTGTTATTATTTTTTTCCACTGTGGCGGAAAATTAATTGTTATTAAAACGAACCAATTCCACTGTGACTCATTAATTACACACTTGCGGTAAAAACTGCATTTTTAACAATATATTACGTTACACTGTGAAGCATTTGAAACTAAAATTAGATCTTTTTTCCAGAGAGCGACCCTTGCTGAAAAGGAAGTTACTACTTTGAAGGAACAATTAGCCACTGGTAACTCAGGTTGTGATACAAAGGAGGGAAATATGGATAAACCAAATTTTGAAAACGAACTCGCTGCCAAAGATAAAGAAGTAAGTTTTTTTATTTTAAGTAAGGAAAGCATGCACCAAAGCAAAAAGTTCCTGATATCTTTTGAATGAATGTATTTTCATAATTAACAGCTGGGAAAATTAACATCTGTACTATTTAGAAACAAGTATAGACAATGATCTTTGTTAACATGCCGAAAAATTCAATTAATACTTCAAAACTGATTTCCGAACTTGAATTCATCGTTTATAGATTCTCAACTTGGTGTTTTTTCGCAACATCTTAAGTAGGATTAGTTCAACGTTCGGGAATATTCAACACGTCCACTGCTACTCTCTCGTTCTATGCGATTCCAGCTTGCAAGCACGCGGGCGAATGTTGAGAGAAAACCATGCAATTTTTCTGTTATGGATACACTTGTTATATAAACCGATTACCAACAAAGAAGCGGGAAATAAATCACTTTAGGGGGATTTTTACAGGTTTTATAGCATTATCGGTGATCTTTACCTCTTCGTACACCACTATCAATTCGCTCACTTGAATTAGACATTTTCACGCTGTTTAACATGTTTGAGTGTTTCAATCCAATTTGGAATTGACATTTTCTCTACGTTTGAATCATAACAATGCAATTTGAAGCATAAACTTTATTACAATGTTTTTTTTTGTTTTTTTTTTTTAATCGACGGACGGGTGGTCATCCGTGGGTCCCCCTTGTAAGATTAATTTAAATTTTTACCTTGGAATTAGATGCTTATTTGTGCTTCATCTTAAATTGGACGAATTATTCACTTTATACAATACGCACGAAACAGTGGCCAGATTGTTACTAGGTTTCCGACGTTTTCACTGGTTCCAATTTCGGATTGCAGGATACCATAATATTTGAAATAATTTCCAATAGTCAACCCCGATTATAGGCTGTGAAGGTTCGAATATTTCACATAATAAATCCACATTACTTTTTCTTAAAATAAAATTACGATGTTTTCAGGGCGGCCACTTATGATGAATTCATAAAAAATCATAGATTTTGTTTTAAATTCTAAGAAAACAGGTTAAATTCAAATATAATGGAAAAATATCAAGACCAAAACTAATTACATAATCTTTAAAATTGATGCTTGTGATTTGCATATGAATTTTGGCCCAAACATTTTTTTATGAGAAAATGTCATAAATTTTAGATTAAGGGCAGCATTTCACCGACAAAGATAGATATAATATTTCCATGCAATAAAGAAAGATCGAAATATTTCACAATTTCTCGATATTTACAAAAATATTTATACATTCAAGAATAAAATAAAATTGATCTAACAATTTAATTTTAAATTCTGTTTTTATGGTATACAAAAGCCTAAGCTTAAAAAAATAAATATATTAAATTTTACCCATTCATATTACGGGTGCCCACAGACGGACACTTTTTTCGACGCTTTTGAACGTCACACACGGCCACACTTCGGAGCGTCGCTCTTATCTAAGCTTATAGGAGCGACGCTCCGAAGTCTCGCCATTTTTAACACTTTTGAACGCGACGTTATTGAGTGTGGCGTTCAAAAGTGTCGAGAAAAATGTCCGTTTGTGGGCACCTATTGGTTTAGTGTTGTAAAAATTAGTTTTATCGAAAGACTTATTTTTATATTTTATATTTTAGTTATTCCTAAATAATATACAATATTTTTCGTAAGAATCGAAAAATTGTAACATTTCGGTCTCTCTCTATTGCATTGAAATATTATATCTATCTTTGTCGGTGAGATCCCACCCTTAAGTTGTCATAAATTTGATATTAAATTGTCATAAATAAATTTTATTTTTAACTGGTGGCCGCACTGTGTTTTATTATATCTAGACTGTTCCCGCATTTAACATTAAAATCAAAATTATTTTATTTTTAATTTAAATTAATGCTGTTCCGCCACTACCCTGTCAACAATATAGTAAATGAACGGATTATTAAGACAGCTAGTGAATGATATAATTTATTGAAAACTTTCTAGAAAATTCTAGGGTGGAGACAGATGTGATATTACGGCAGTACGTACCGGGGGAGGGGGGGGGCTGGAATACCTTAGGCTATCATAGAAACGGCGCCTTCACAACATACTCGGTCATAAACATTATCACAAATAAAATTAGAAAAATTTAAGAGTTATTTTTAATAATAAAATTTTTGACTTAGCGCATGACCGCTTTCGGGATTCACACTGCCTTGCGATAACCACGAGACGAACTAATTCACTATCAATTATTTTTCTGTTACATGAAAATCATGTATTTATTATTATTTTTATTGATTAATTCATATAAATTTGGCAATCCATTTTAACCAAACGAACGAGCTGAAAGCGAGGGCTACAATAACAAGGGTCAGAAATACAGTTCGCCAGAGGTACAAACAACATTTTTTAGTACAGATTTTAAACTCCTTAAATTTTAAGTGCATGATTATTATTATTATTATGGAGTTTTCGAGTCAAATATGAAGCACGGGTAGTCTATCTTTCAGGCGCTTCTACGTCACAGTAATATGATCAATATTGTTTAAATCCAAAAATGCGCAGTATCATGCTCATAACTTTGTATTTCAACTAACTTTGTTTAATTTTATTAAATTAATGTGTGAATAATTTTTCTGTGCGGTGCATGATTTCATAGGTTTCGACTATTCATTGCACTATCTTGTCAAAAGTTACTTCTTCAACGTTTGATCACGATTTAAATGTTCCTATCGCACGACATCTAAAAGTATTCGCAGCAGACCGTTCTGTAAAATTTTCTTTGGTTTTTAACTGGGGAGAATATTCTGGTTTTAAACTTTTGAAGTTCATCCAGTGGGTAATTCGTTTCTGATTTTTTTTTATGAAAAACAACTTGGAAGAACGATACAGGCATAATATCGTGATTCGGGACGATAAAGAAACTTTTTAATGGGATCTACTTACCGAGGGCGATTTAGCCGTAAGTTTTTCAATTGTGAGTAATATTATTGAGTTGAACAGCCATGAATAAAAATTATAAGTAAATATTTTTTGGTATAGTTGATGTTTCATGATCTAGAAACCTCATATATTAAGCTTATCTAAATAAGCATCAAAAACAAAGTAATAAATTTATGAGAATTGCGTTAACTTTAACAGTCTACTTATGTATTTGCCCTTTACGTATAATTTATATTAATCCCCAAGTATTCCGTATATTTGTAATAAGTATTTCTGGCTTATCATGTTTGATCGCGATAACAAACATAGAACGGGACATTTTAGAATGTTGCTAACTTCTTAGTGCTTTATTTCACTTATTATTGCATGTTAACATTCTTCGAATTTATAAATCGTACTCAAAATGTCTAAAGGCCAATTTATATTACGCTCAAGTAGCACAAAATTTGTTAAATTATCATTCACCACCAAATGTAATCGAAACATTAGCACTCATTTTGAATGAGGTTATTGTTAGAACTCATTTTACTTGCTCTTTTGAGTTTCTAGTCGAACCATTTAAAATTTTGTTATAGCTCAACAACGACGATTAACTCTTTAGACATTTACAAATTATCTTTCGACTATTTTTATCTACTCGACTCCAACATTTCAAAAATATAATATACCAGATATGAATTATGTATTCCCAAACGATCGGACCATAAGAAAAATGATTTTTTTTTTGGCGATTGGTCGCTTTCTGTAACTATGGCGTTGTCGTAATTGCGTTTTAGCGGCGACTACAAAAATGTGTTACCGGAAACTTATCAAGGTTTGAGCAAGTACATTAGAACCGATTTAAAAATCGTAATAAAGACAATCAATTAAACACACCCACTCGTTGTAAGGCGTGAATAACAAGAAAATTCACTTAGATATTATGAAATGGCAGAATTAATCGTTATATCCTCGTTTATGGTGTATCGGTTTTTATAATATATTTATAGGCGGGCACATCGTTACACATAATCAAGTCATTTGAAAATTTAATGTTGCACCGATAGATTATTCAATCCATTTTATTGCATCTTTAATATGAATTTGCATACAGGTGAACGTGCATAATAATTCATGATGTACATTTATTAATTAAATTGGCATTACTAACCCATGTTAATCGTTAATTTTATATTTTCATATCTTGGCATATTTTAGCAGCATTAATAAACGAAGCTTGAAAGTAGGAGATAGATGAAGAGGCATCGTACAAATATCTTCATTGAAATTATATGGTATTTATAAATATCGGAGACAGTCACCCTAAACGTTTCTCAAAATAGTCCATTGGATTAAGTATCGAGTTTTTATAATGTGACTAAATGTTTATTTGAGTTGGCTCCTTTATATTTGCCTTAATGACGATCGAATTGACATTAGATGGAATCGTAATGAAGCGTTGGGCCGATGCAACATTTTTTGCTGACAAGCGTCGACTACTTAATAGTTGCGATAATTTAAAATTACCAAAAACAAAAAAATTACAATTTGTTCGGGTTAGTTTTGCAACCCCAACAACGTCAGTGAATGTATAATGAGGGATCTGAAATCACGCGAAGCTTTTGCTTGTATTTTATCGTTTAAGATAACGCCAGCGTATCGAATTTATGTCAAGAGCGTTGTGGAAAACCGTCTCGATACAAAGAAAACACCGTTATTAATTACTACCCGATTTTCAATTATTCTTTTTTTGTGCGGTGGTTAATTATTTGCTTCAGCAAAAATTACTTTGATGTTGTGCACCAGCGGCATGTACTTGAACCAAACCGAACCTCGGCAAAATTAATTTGTAATTAATTACTATTTCAATTTTAATTCCATAAAGGAAGTCGTCTGAAAACCGCGCTTCGAACGAAACGTTTCCCAATTACGCGATCGAATTCTATTGTTTCCGATCGATAATTTGTGCCAACGAACTTGATACATTATCGTTACTAATTCGTCAAAGACATGGTAATAACGGAAACGGAAACAAATAATTTTATCGAATTTCTTATCAACTTTTGTCATTGTTTGGTCGTATTTTTTAACATTACACATATGCATGAAACAAACGAATTTTGCATTAACAAATGACTTGCGAACGGATGTGTTTAATGGACTATTCTAGTGAAGTTAGAAACTCTATATTGATGAGGGTATTTACATTTTTATTGTGAAGTGCTTTAAAAATGCCTTTACTATTATTGCATTCATGCATATTCAATAATTTTTAACTGCTTTATTACTACAACATTATCCTTTGTAAATATATCCATGGTGGCGCACGCTCCTCTTTTACCCCTTTTTCGCGTATACCAACTATATGTACGTACGTAGCCAGCATATTATGTAATATATTCGAAAAAACTTTTTGGATCGGCAAATTATTGACCAAATTATTTAGCTGGAAAATAACCCAGCACAAATGCTAAATTATACCGTCTTTACGGAAACAAAACAAAGAATTATATTTAAAAATATGAAAATTCAGCAAACTGACTAATGAGTCTTTTCTCTGTAGTGTAAAATACATTTTTCATAAACCGTATTATTAGTCGTCTTCGTTCCTTTGCTAATGTTGCAACGCTTTTCCTCTTCGTGACACCGGCGAATACGTAAAGTTATTCCTATATCAAAATATTCTAATGTGATCCGTTTTTAACACAAAATACTCTTGGCATCGATACAAATATAGATTTCTGTAAGTAAATACTAATGAAAAATGTTTTTCGTCTTTGTTTTTATTTTCGAACTTGGGTTTGGTGGGTGATAAATTTAGAAAATGCTCGCCGACACTATAGGTATTTTACAAATTTATTTAATACTATTTTCAATAATATGCGATCATTTTTGTCATTTTCTCTCATGTGTTTCTTAATGTGTTATTTTTGTAATAATATGTTTGTCAGGTTTTTATTTTACTAATTTGCTATGAAGTAATTAGTCGTTTCTTTGACCTCTGGCGTCTAGTTTGTACCAATGTACATAGGTAAAAACTATTTTTGCATTCACAATTTTCACGTTATCTCGCGATACTCGTCATTTTCGGTACCTGTTAACATGATTATGTAAACAATGAATACTTTCACAAGTAACTGATATTTCACTTTTGAACTCAAAATACAATAATCCTCCAGCACATAATACCTAAAAGCTTTTAATGAATATGGATTTTTGCCCCTAAAAGTGACGTACCTGTATATAAGATAAATGTATTGTCTTTCTCGCATTCATTTGCCCCATTGTATAATTTCTCTAATTTATTACTTCATATCAAGTTCCCATGCCGAGCCTTATATCCATCGGCGAACCCTTTCATCTCTACCCCCACCATTCTTTTAACCCCCACCCTTTTATTCATCGGCAATGATATTTGAACGAGCACTCGACGTCTGTTATGTAACTCGAACAAAGCATTAATAAAAATTTAATTTTATAATTTCACGTATCTATCGAAAATTAATTTACCGATAATCCTGTGGGCACACGACGAAGCAATTAGGAGAAGGTATCATGTGCGTTCGAAAAAACGCGCACCCCGAGAAGCAATATTAAATTACATCACACGTTTAATCTTTCCAAAGTATTTAAAGAATAAAAACCATTTCGTATTCGAAAACGCACTTTGACGCAGATATCCTTACCGTAATAATGGTATTCGGCTATTAACATGACCCGTCTTTGTCAAGTTTCTGGTTAAGTATCGTTTCTTCCTACTCCACCAAATGAATTCAATATATCATCATTTTATTTTTTTTCGAAATGAAAGTGTGGAGAATCTTTCACTGTCAAAAAGGTGTTTTTTAAATTAATTTATTATATTACATATTTCATTGTCGATAACGCTTATCAAGTGTCCAAAAATTTGAGCGGCAACTATCTCGTCGAAGCGATAAAAAGATACGCACCGTTGTTTTTGTCTTGCGGAACGCCCGTCATACATTGTATTTATAACTTTTATTTTTAATCCCGATTATTCGCACATTGTTATTATATTTTGATAATATATAAACAATAATATAATTAATTATAAAATTGATATAATTTTTTATTGATGTTTCATTTAAATTTGTTTTTAAGAAAACCACAAATAATGTTTCGTTTTAGTGTTTTTTTTATGAAATAATAATAATAGCATATTCGTGTTAATTTAATTGAGCACCTGTCATTATTATGGAATTACGTAATAGAGATCGGTCATTAAATTCGGCTTTTTAAAATAATTTTCATTAATATAAAATTGTTTTGATTTTTGTGAAGTAATAGTATCTGTAATTTATATTATTTGGTTTCCTAATATAATAATTATTATATCGATTGCATAATATGTTTAATTAAACTTAGTTTTTTTTTTAATATATATTACAAAAATATTGGTATACGTATAAGATATTTGGAATATCTAGTTAATAGGTCATAGTACTAATAAATAATAAGTAATAAAATCGAAGAATATATTGATACTTAATTTTATCTTTGACTTCTTTGATCTGTCCAGAAATACTACACTGTTATTAAGTGAAATGAAAATTTTTTGTGAATTCGCACAAAATTAATTTGATATTATAATCAACTCTTTATAATCTATAAAATTTATTTACGAATACGAAAACCTTGAAAATATCGACCTGTGTTGTAAATTCAAGAATAATTAATTACAGTTTGAATTAATCGAGACTCTCGCTTCTTCTAATTGCAATTTGAAGACTCTTAAATATTTTTACAATGTACTGAATTATGTATTAAATATTTTAATATTTGTACGATATTATTTGCAAACACTTGTTTAAAGATCGATTTTTAACAGTGTACCAAAAAAGTTGAGGTTATCGAAGTTCCTTCATTACTTTACGTTCGATTAGGAATAAAAATTTATATCAGTTGCTGATTTTTAAGTATTGGTTTTTAATTAGTTGTGTGCTCGTGCTTCCATGTACTCATTTTTTTACACATTCAGGTAGGATAATCATCAACAAAATAATCATGTTTTCATTTTTCCATCCTGTTAGATCGAAATCTACCTCGATCATTTCCATCTAATTAGAATTAAATATTTTTGTAAATCGAATGGCGTGTGCAATTAAATGGTAATATTGCAGCAACACATCAGGACGACGAGATCCTCCCTCGGGGTGGCTTTCAAATGTAATACATTTATAAAAAACATAAAACATCTTCAATTAAAAAGTTGTCTTGTTTTTATCCCTCACAGCTATAAATCAATTTGTTAAGTCATCGGCAACCACGCTCATCCTGCGCTTTCATATAATGAAAAAATGCAAATTACGAGATACTAAATTTTGATATTAATTTTACAGCTGATTATTTTCCTTATCTCTTCGTGGTTACTGCGAGAGACACTTGCTCACAAACAAAGCAATAATCTTTTTTTGAGAAAGTGGAAGTAATCACAACAAATGTGACGTTTTTTTTAAGGATTAAGGACATCGCACAGTTCCCAAGTCATACCACTGTAAAATAGTAATCGCGATGATTTCAAACAAAGACTTGCTTTCTCCCTTCATGACGAGATATTTGCATGCTATACTCCGTGATTGGATCTTATATTAAGGGACATTTGATAGCATTAGAAAAGAGAATAGACGCTATTCTACTAATTGCAATGTGTCCCCATAGAGCCGTTATTGTTAAATGTCTTCTCGTTTCGATTTGTGATTGCATTTTTAAATTAAAAAAACGAGGCCTTGTTTTTCTAATACACTTAATTGATTTATTTTTCATAATATAGACTTTGCGATTTTGGCCGCTATTCAATAGTCGAAAAAATTACAAGTTCTCAGCCAAGGCTTGGCTTATTTTCTATCATAATGTACACTGGTATTATAATAACGACGACCTTCTGTGGAATTTAGCTTGATTCATTGATATTTCATTACCGAGAAGAATTATTAAAGTTTGTGGCTTATTTCTAATTCCATTGACCACTAACGATCAACCTCTTATACATTTTCGATGATTTATTTCTTGGGCTCGGGACGCATCGGTGAATTTTCTACGATTTTTTAATCAATCACGTTACGGATCTTTTGTCCTAATTGAGGATCGCGAAATTATCGTGATTAGACATTGGAACCCGAATTCTTTGTTTGTCGAAAGTTGAGTGCACCTTGTGATTTCAAATATTGTGTAGTCAAGTTTGGAGAAATGCTAACAAGTCATATACGTTTACCTCGCTTAATGACCAAAAAATTGTAAGCATCTATTAAAACATCAGATTTATAAAAATAGGCTAATTTACCGCAGGCCAACAAAAATTGTCTTTATCAAAATTCAACAATGCGTGAAATTTTTTTGGTTGTTCTTGTTATTTTTTCTATGTTCACGTGGGGAGATGTGAATACGTTTTTATGTGGATGAACAATGATGGATGTAAATTATTGGCATGATTTCGTGATTTTCACATGAAAAACCATGTAAGTAATAGAAATTTCATATTGGTCCATTAAATCGAATAAAGAACAGGATTTATGGTGACGTCACCTAATGACCTTAGAATTATAAATATTTAATAATAATAATAATAATAACGAATGGTGCTACTTATAATTGATGATTTCCTCGCTTTCCACAAAGGACTTGACGAAGATTCTTTTTTTTTATATAATACTGCAGGCACCTCTGAATACAATTAACCCATTCTCTTGTACTTCTTGGTCATTTGAACTTAATAGACGATCATTTATTATAAACATATTGGATTTTGTGGGATGAAAACGTTTTGTGTTACTAATTATTTTAATCCTGACAGTAAAAATATTGCAGGTCGATCACTTTATTTTATTTAATTGCCACTATTAATAATAGTAATAGTTTTTTTTTTAAGTAGTATAATATAATTTTGTGTATACAAAAATAAAAATTATCGAACATCTTTCTGTCTACACTTGAAGTTATGTTTTGTTCCAACCAAAAATATGCAGGTAATTAAGAGTATTCCAAGTTGCTCTTGGAAGCGGTCCAACATAAAAATATTACCTCTAAAACGTTATTGTATTTAGAGAAACGAATTTGTGTCAGTAAAATTTGTGGAATTCTGCAGCATTTATGACAATTAGATAGCATTTGGAAACAAAAGACATGAAACAACTAAAAGCAGTCTTAAAGCAAATTAAGATCTGCACCAATCCATAGGCAAAATCCCTCGAGTGTCATCCCAATAGATTGAATCAAAATGGCTGCCATTGCACGCATAATTACTCCATCTCGCATACTCAATCCGAACTTCGGTCCTAAATCTCGAATTACTATGGGGAATCTCATGCTTAGGCACCTGAAATACGTGATTTGCTTTCGGTTAATGTTTACAATTTACTCTATAGCTCTTGATTTTGAAATAAAAGGACGAGACGCCTCGCCCCCTGCGAGGTTTATTGTTTTACAATATTATTTCGACGAGGAAGTCTTCGATAACTTTTTACGTCGCTATAAGAACGTCTTAAAATTTTTCAAGCTTTTCCAGCAGAAAATACTTACCTTTTGCGAAGTTGTGGGTTACGAGCAACAGGTTTGAAGCTCTCTTTTTATTTAGCTCTACGCAACAAGGACCTTGTAAAGACGTTCGTGGTTTCCGAGTGTTAATGACTCTTGAAAAAAAAATTAATTATTAATGCTATCATATGTTTTGGCGATTTCATAAATTTAATGCGGTAATTAAAATAGAAATAATTTTGCTATATGTTGGTTATTAAATACAATTTGGTGTAAAATATAATTGCTGTAGTCATTATCCAAATAACTTATTAAACAGACCAAGACATTTGTTTGCTTGGTTTTGGAAGAATTGAAATAATTTGTCATTAATTTAGGTAAAATGCAGGTGCCTCATTTGCTATGACTGATTGCCTGTGTTCTCATCACGCTTGGATGCACGCCACTGCATACGTGAACTTCTTATATATGCGTGTGTACGAGAAACTTTTGTCTATTGTTAAAACGAATTAATATTCGAAACATATAAAACGGTTCTTAAGATACATAAAGTTGTCTAAATTTCAATTATAATTGATTTAAAATTGATCGAGTACTTACCATCAAATTTCATCTCTTACTGTAGCGACTTAAGAAATTAATTACCATTCGAGTAATGCACTCAAATTAGTTTCAAGATATTACAGTGACGTATTTGTGTTAAGATTCTTAAAGCCGAACAAAACAGATTGAAATGTTCAATTATAAAATGTTCTCATTGGAATTGGAAATCGTCAAAACTAATTACGCTGGTCGCCTTTTACCTATCTTATTAAGAATTTTCCCCGGCTCCCGATATTTCCCCTTCATTAGCTCTACAATATAACAAACTTTGCATTTAAATGTCCTTATCGAATATGGAAACACCGCGATTAAGCTACTAAACGGCCGAAATCTTTTAGAGAATTATTAAAAATATATTTGTTTCCGTTGTCATCTGCATCTTGAGCCGAAAATACGAACGCAAAGGGATAAGAAATCAAAGTGGGGATTAAGATTCTTCCTAATTACTCCAATTAAAATGGCTGACTTATTTTAACGATTGAGGAACGTTTTGGTAAATTGATTTGGTTATTGGCTCATTCTTGAAAATTAGATTTTCCTTTTACTTTACTCGAATTTATTTCCCGCTAATTTTTGCGGAGTGTTTTTAAGTTAATCGCATCTTTTTATGCTAATCTTATAAAGTCATTTTTGTTAAATACCACAATATAAATCTTTTTTTATTATTGGGGAAATCGTCTCGGAAAACTATCAAAAATACTTGCCGGCAATTGATTAAGTTTGACAAGTTTTTTGAGTTCCCTAATTGAGAGGCTTTTAAAACGTAACGAATGCTTTTTGAATAATTTTGTGTAAAAATTACGGTGTCAATATTATAAAGATTTAGAAAAGCAAATGCTTACGAATTAAACGCACGTACTTTAAATCCGAAATCAAGCGAATATAATCATCAATACCTTCAGGATATACAAATGTCGAAACAAAGAGACCATGACAATTTGCGAGCTGGAGTTGAAATTATGCCCACTGCGAGCCGGAACGATCACAGTCTCACTAAGATTATGAATGTTTAATATTGAAGGCATTTACGTTATTGGAAATCTCAAAATTTGATTTAGCCGCAAAACTAAGCCGCTTTGATTTGTTTTGCTAGGTATTGAAAACGGATTGCTGTATGCATTCTAAGCGTCTGTTGTATTACACGATTTTGATGGAAGTTGACAAAGGAATTCTCTATAGGATACTTAATTGATTTATGTAACGGGTATATTCCTATTGATATTTCAAATTTTATTTTTGCATACTTTTTTCACGTACTAACTCGATAAACTGTATAATTAACTTTGACGAATCAATAATTTATTTCCTTTTGAGCTGGAAAAATTTTTCCAAAATGAAATCTTTCTTTAAAAGTCGCAAATTATTTCCAATGGGACCAATTTTCCCGTAATTAATTATCGTCGTTACAGTGCAACTTGTGTAATTCGAACTGGCACGCCGAAATAAGGCAAAAAAATTTTTATCAAACCGTTTTGATCGCCGAGTCACGATCCAGTAATTCGAATTTTGAATAATAGATGTAGCAGTGAGGTATCCAAAAAAATATTCACGGTACGGTAACCACTGCCGGCATGATTTTTATTACATAAAAGTGTTTTAACTGTTTCCCAATTTATGGTAGTATAATTTTATTTAGAAAAAATTTAATTAACTTATCTGTATTTGTATATATAAATTGCATGATTATGATAATAAAATTTTTAATGACCGCGCATATCAAATACACACTAATAGAAGTTAAAAATTTCGGTTGATTCCCATCATTTTAAAATCTTAATTACATTCTTTTGTTGGGAAAATTAATACGAATACGTGGCGGGCGGTTGTGCAAGTCGACGTTGCAACAATAAAGAATTTTCACCGATCAATTTGGTTTTTGTCAACGATATATTCATTAATATTCATTTTTATTACCATAAATAAGTAACGTGCCATCTATTTATATTGCCCATATAGCTATGTCTCTACAATTAACTCTTATCAGATTCTGTTTATTAGAAATTCATTTTATAAGCATAATTTGAGTAATTCATCACTTTTTTTTTGAAAAGTTGTAATTTTGACAATCAGGTTTTTATTTTTCAGAAGTTGGACGGTTTGAAAGTTAAACTTCCAAGAGCGTAGAAGGAAGTAAACTTTACAGCAAGTTGTTAGAGTTTGATTTGAATCGAATCGAGTAGATCTAATTTAAACATTATATCACGTATTTTATCCCAATCAGTCAGTTCCCTAGTAAAAGGGTGAGTTTCCATATAGCTTAATCACCTCCTCATCCCTCTGTACGTCTAAGCTCCCAATAATCAATAATTATACTCAAATATAAAGAGAAAACGAGACTACCGAATGCTGATTTGCTAGCGCTAATGAGTCAGAGTAAGACAACTAATCACTTATTCCTTGTGAAAGGGAGACGGATTGTCGTTGTTTCGCCTTCCTTTTGCTTGGTCTGTACTGTAGCCATCCACTTTACATTCAGATCCGATTCTGAGTTCCAATACTGCATGAATCATATGCGGCTTTAATTAGTTTTTCAAAACTCGAACCTTTCATTGGAATTTCGAAAACTTTCATAATCGATCAATTCCCATTAACGCAGTTCATTATTAATTAAGTAACATTTTTCTTTTTTATTTTGGTCCTTCAAATTACGATCCAATAAAACAAAATTTATGGGTTTATTACTCCAATATGATTAAATTTTTGAGCCCAACTAAAAATTATTTTAAAATGGCATGTTCGCGAAACGAAATATATTAAGAAAGTTGGTTGAAATTTTAACCATTTTCCTATTTCGATATAATCAAGTCAGAAATGTTAATTTCAAGTTTATGTACTTGGAGATCATAACTCAGAATTGAATGAATGAATATCGGCTCCATGGAAAATGAGAACATGCAACGCTGCTAAAACAATTTGCTCACATTTATATTTCGGCTTCGGTTCTCAGTTTTCCCTTTATTCCTCACACCCCTTGTTACTGACAATTAGAATGATACCGGCTAAGTCTGAGCACAATCGATTGATTGGGTGGCCCATCTCTTTTCCACACGTGATGGATGACTTATTTATTTCTCGCTCGAACATATGCAGATTCATTTGCAGGATTTGCCTACCGCAGTTGAAAATGTACGTGCTTTTACATTTTAAGATAATGTGTGCGAGCTTTTTAAGCTTTGAAGAGAGCTTTTCCATTTTCTCTTCGACTTTTTTTTCTATTATGCCATTATGCTTTCGTAGTTTTCGATTTTATTCCATTATTATTTTTTAAAACCCCTAAATAAAATTTCGATATTAAGAAAGTGCTTATGTAACAAAACCATTGCTTTCCCTGCTTGATGAACTAAAATGTATTGCAGAACGAGATACGAAAAGCCTCTAGAGAAAACTCGCTCAAAGGGTTACTTTATTGCGAAGGGGCGAAGTAAAATTTGGATATGCAGATCATGTTCTCGTAAATATAGAATCGAATCGGTTAATTTTATTGGTTTTGATTTTTCGAATTATTATTTTGGCCTCGTAAATTATTTACTTAATAATTTTCACAACTAATCGATGCTCCAGCGACTTGAGGAAACCGTTTAAACTTTACTGGTAAGTTCGTGCGGGTATCTACTCTTCCCATTTTTTTTTAACTTTCCTTATTCGAACTTCAAACTAATTTATTAATGTTCAAGGAAAACAACTTCAATTATGTAAAACACAGAAAACGGAATCGGTGAGGATTTCGATAGCACCAACATGTGTGTTCGAAAGAGCAGGTGATAAATTTTTTCGATCAAAGCTATTTTTTTGAAATTGGGTTGATTATTCTTGCAAAGAAAACATGTCTGGGTTGATTTACACCTCTTATTTGTCTGATAATTAATTCGGAGCACATATCTTGTTTTATTACTCTTTACATTACGCGCATAAAGAGCTTATCAGTTATAATTATTCGTTATCTACAGATATTCGTTAATATCTGAAGATATTTTTTCTTGAACAAACAACGAAATGTTTGATTTTCGTAGAAGAATTATTTAAAGCCATTATAAAATACGCCAACCTGCCGTAATTTTTTGTGCACGTTGGCTCCGCCGTGTGCACTTTAGCTTTGGCACGGAAATAATAATTGTGATGTTTTATCGAAAAAAATAGTCGAGATTAGTTTATCATTATGTTTAGCATCAGGTAGATTTTTTGTTTGCTCTGTGGCGACAAAGCTTTATTGTTTCATCATTATAAGCTTCTAATTGCTTGATGGCCAGATTATAGATTCAGTTACTAGCTCGACTGTATTAGTGTCAACATAATATTATCATGGAAGAAAGTAATAACGAAAAAGTGAGTTGAATTTAATTTAATTATTAAAAATTGAACAGGTAGTGAAGATTGTTAATTCGAGGGTGAAACTAAAATAAGCTTCAATTTGCGTATTGGCTCGCATGTCAAATTAATACTGGCAGAACTGCAAAATTTTGTTAATAAATTCCCCTTTCTCATTAAAAACAAAAAAAATAATATCGAACAGCTTGGAAAATAAGGGTAGAAAAGGGAAACGGAAGAGGAAACCCTTCACAGATGATAAATATAAACCAATATTTCAGATAGATACCTCCGCAAGGGTGTGTTTTTGCATATCCGAACTTCAGCCGATTCCGAATCAATCACAGCCACATCCGAAGATTGTTATCTCGTTCTATCTTGTATTTACATTCAAACAATCCTTGCCGAAACTTTAGAACGGGAAGGCCGATAGCAAACGAGAATTTATTGGCGTCCAAAACAAAAAATCGTATATTTTCAGTGGGCCAATTGTTCTTTTGCACATTTTTTGTCGGCGATGATTTTAACTAATTAGGTATCATTTGTTTGGATAACTGGATCCCGAAACAACCGCGGGAATTTTTTACTCTGGAAATGTATAGACGTTGTGCTCCCATAAGATTTATGCGATTGATATTAATTTTTAATCTTACAGGAAAATAAATTTTAAAAACAAAATCAATTTTAACCTCAAACGGATAACGCGCGAGTATTTATCGTCGAGCAAAAATACAATAAAGTGAAAAAATTTGGCAATTCCATTCGAATTCAATTGGAGGAAGTTCTATTTTAAAGTACTCAAACTTGATCCTGCTCGATAAATTTTATTTAAATAAAGATCTTGTTGCTATCGGGAACTGTTAATGGATTGGTAACTATTTTTCAAACCAATTCTTCCTTTAAGACTCTCGATTAAAGGTTAGGCTTAACGTCGAATACATTTAAATTCTTTATATCATCATACTTTCGGTTCTTAAATTAATTACTTTTGTTTTTAAGGTTTATATTGGCTTAAAACATTGATGAATCGATTTTACCAACACCTTATGCATAAAGGGGTTGAATGGATTAATGTCTTCATACGCGAAAGCTATTGATTGATTTGTTAATTACGAACTAAATTTAATGTCTTTTTTGGTCTCATTAATTTTAAGTGAATTAAAAGAAGACGGATAGAAATTGGGTTTGGCATTGTTGTTGTGTCTTAAATCATGCTATTGAGTCGAGTTTATTTTGATGGAAATTTCTTGCGGCATAACTTCGATTTATCGAAGTGATGGTTCTCGGAATTATCTATTTTCACATCCTTTCCTAGATTATTAAGTTAAATAAGATGGAAATTTGAATAGATTTGCCAACTTGCAAAATTGACGTCTCCATTATCCAAATTTTGACGGAACATTATTTTCTTGCAGATAAGTCAACTATTAGAAGAAGTACAACGCCTCCAATTAAGTATTACGAAACTACAAGAAACTTCTATGTCACAAATTTCACGACTAGAAGAAGAACTAGAACAGAAAAGACAACTCACAAACAGATTAGAAGCAAAACTAGACGTTCAAAAGGATTACGACGAACTTCAACGGGAAATTAGGTAAATTGCTATTATAAATATCTTAATAATTTTTAAATTTATCTTTCGCGAAAATACAATATATTTTTCATGTAACTAAGCAGATAACGTATATTTGAGCATGATATCAGATTGCTTCCTATTGGTTACTGATAGGACTGATAGCACAATATTGTAATATCCTGTGTATTGTATTTTTTCGTTATTGAAGTAGGCGTTTATTTATAACTATAAATTTTTTTATAAATCGCGTCTCGTTTTTTTTTTATTCTAAATTGATTTTTCGATCATTATAATCATTTTTCAAAATATCAACAGGTGTTATTATTGTAATTTGCTAATACAAGGACGATCTATTTGTTACAGTATACTGAGGTCAGTTAATTTTTCATCAAACAACCCTGAGAGTAAATCTGTAGAATTATTATTGGAGAGATCCAGGAGTGAGGCTTCCGAATCGACTGCTCCAGTTCAAGACAACGAAGGTTAGTTTTCATTTCGTTGTTAATTTTCAATAATTTTGCATGATGGTTTCGAAACGGACCCACATTCGGACGAGCTTAATATTTCCGTTCGAATGTGTTTCCGTCCGAAACCGACATTTACAAGTCGCCGATTATTTTTTGTTTCTTTCCTTACCATTTCCAATACGTCCTGCTATTTTAATTCCCTCTCTTGACTAAATTTGTTGAAAACGTAGTAAAAGCTTTCTTGCAAAGTCATCGAGTGACCTAGGGTAGAATCCGTAGTCGTCAACTCAACCGCAACTCGAAAAGCAACGCCGAAATTTTTTTGTGAACGCGCCGCTCTGTATACTTTAAACAACTGCATTTTATAATTTTATGTAATAGTATATTCTATAACAAGGTGAAAACCCACGTTGAACCTGATCCGAGTCTTGCGAACGAGTTGACGTTTATAAGTTCCACCCAAAGACCTACTAGCTTTTATCATCATTTCTTCTTATGTTGGGTGTTTAACCTTTGCGAATTTAGTGATCTTTACTCTAACAAAATTGGAGAATCAATAAAACTAGAACACAATCAGAGCGAAAATTTTTCGTAGTTTTAACAATTGCCACTTTTTAAAGTATCCGATCCAATTTAGGACATATAAGTAGATAATTATTTAACGAGTTCAAAAATAAGCAATAAAATTTAATTTGGAATAATTTAATTTCATATTATATTGCGTAAAAAGTCATTTGCTGCATAAAATAATAGCGGTTACCATTGTTGTTATTGTTAAATCACGTGGGAAAATTGTTTTCAAACTATTGTCGAAATCTTTTAATAAACTACTTTTGCATAAAAATTTATTTAAACTACAAAACATGAGTTATTAATTTAAGTAACAACGGTCTTATATTTTTATTATGCAAGGCATTATACATACATTTTGAAACATTACGGTACACGGCGACTTTTCTTGTTTGTGAATGTTTTATGGTTTACGTGTTCAAAATAAGTGTACCTTATTTCTTAAATGTTTTAAGTTGTTATCGCAAAAGCTCGAAATTAATTTTTGTGTCTTGCGTCGCGAGAATAGTGATCCGCATGTGGGATATATGGCGTAAGTTGTCTGGGACCTCCCTTAGCCCTCGCAAGCAATAATTTTAATTGTTATTCTAAATAATAACGGATCGATGATGCAGTTTTCTCATAGTATTAATTTTCATAAAATTTAATTATTCTCTATCTCCCACCGCTGGCTCATTTTTATTTTGATTCAAGATAATAAATATTTAAAAACATGTAATAAATAATATAATAATCGCGATATTTATGTTCTGCATCTTAATAATTGTTCACATAAATGAAATTAGCTTTGGCTATATTTGGAATAATCAAGATATCATCTTGAATGTTAATCAGTACACGGTTGGCTAGCAAATTCCCAAAAATTCGAAATTACCATGGACTAGTTACTTACTATACATAATTGCTCGAATAATATAACTTTATTTTTAATTAGTATTCTTTGTAATAAATTATTGTCGGTCGACCATGAACGAAGGAAGTCGTTCATCAGATCTATTGATGAACTGAACAGATATGAACTTATACTTCTTTAAAACTTTGAAAAAATGACTTTGCAAAATTAATTTATTTGTAAAAAATTGTAAGTAGTTCGTAAACAGCTTTGTTAATTTATTAACCATTTCATTTTTCATTTTCACTCTCTTTGAATGTTACGCATGCTTTTCTTATTAATCTAATTTACAAAAGTATCCTGAAATAAAATATCATCCCTCTTTACCTTCCAGGAGGTGCAAATCCATCATCAACACAACCTTCAGAGTCACCTTCAGGTCTTCCTAAATCGCCCTTAAACAATTCCCTTCCTCCGCTTTTTCAAAACGTCGAGACATTCGGCACAATACTCGGCGAAGAAATTGTTGCGACTTGGCGACGAAGCATCGAACAAATTACCTTAAATAACCGAATAATATCCTCCTCACCCTCTGCAGATGGACCTGTTAAAGCTACCACGCCGGTAGTGGCAGATTCTACAGAAAAGAGCACAGCATCGACGCCGCAACCAGTCGAGTCGGTTTTTGGGCCGCAGGCGTCTCCCGTCGAACCTCTCCTTAACGGCAACCCAAAAAGTCCCGAAGATAACAACAACCAACACCTCAGCAGCAACAACAATGTACCTTTAGCGGCCACCATGTGTGCCGTAAATAACTTCCTTAGAAATGAAGACTCGCTCAAGAGCCCGTACCGATTTGAAGAGCACAGATCGACGTTTCGGTTTTCAGACGAACTCGGATTGCCTCCCGGTTCGATGGTGGGCAGATTGGGCGAAAGTCTTATTCCGAAAGGCGACCCGATGGAAGCGAGATTACAGGAAATGTTACGGTACAACATGGACAAATATGCCGCACAAAACTTGGATACGTTACACATATCTCGACGGGTTCGGGAACTTTTATCGATACACAACATCGGCCAAAGACTTTTTGCAAAATATATTTTGGGCTTGTCGCAAGGAACCGTTTCCGAATTGCTATCCAAACCGAAACCTTGGGACAAGCTTACCGAAAAAGGTCGAGACAGTTACAGAAAAATGCACGCTTGGGCTTTGGATGAACACGCTGTCATGCTTCTAAAATCTCTTATACCAAAGAAAGGTGAGTTTCATAATTAACTTTTCTATATTTTTCTTGATCATAAAATAATAAATGCACGCTTTTATTATCATTGTTTTACTCTTACAAAATTAAATCGCTAATATATTTAAATTTTATTAATTAAAAACGATTTTATTAAAATAGTATTGATAATCTGATGAAAGACTTTTTGGAATCGGGTCGTTGATTTTTATTACCTAGCGAAATTTAGTAATTCGTATTAAATTTACAAGAATATTTTAAGTTTTATTGCTTTTATGTGTGATAATGTATCTTCAATGATATTTTGAGGATTTTATGCGGCTAGGATCTCCGATTGCGAGTTGAGATCTTGTGCGTTTTAATTTATTAAATAATAATGGTATTGAGAAATTAACAATGAGTTTTCGCGAAAGAAACCATACACAATCGGTTATGACTGACCTTGTGGGGATTTCAAATTCAAATTTTTATGAATTGAATGGTTGAATTATTGTGCATGATTTTTATAGAACATGGTTAGCGAAATATTGTGGGCAATTAGGTAATTCGTGATTTAATTGTGTTGAGAAAATCAAAGAACGTGGAAACAATCGCCCGTTAATTACAAAATCCATATCCGAATGTTGTAAAATTATCTTAATTACAAAGTAGTAATGGGAACGGAGCAACACAAATATATATAAATTTAATAAAATAAATAATTCATTTACGTAGTCAATTAGGTGTATATAATCTTGCTGGTTTGGTGTACAATTTTTGATTCGTACGAATTTATGAATCATTTCCGTCTATTCAATAATAAATAAATTAGTTTTTAGAACTTAAGTCACCAATGATAAGCAATAGAAAATAATTAACCAAATTATGTTGATTAAAATAAAGTACTTAATAAGCAAGCAATTGTTATTTAGGATTTCGTGGATAAATTGTGTGTGGTGGACAACATCACGAAAAATAGTTTTGGAAGAGATCACTAACCGTGCAGAGATGATGATGATGTTCCTCCATTCCACATTTTGATTGGGGAAAAATTTGTTAATTCGATAATTTTGCACGACCATCAGATCATGACATCCGTAGTTCCATAATAATAATTGTGCTCCAGTAATATGGATAAACGATTTGTTGTTTAGTGGGTTTTTTCTCACATGCGCCTTGTAATCATTTGCCATCAAAAACAGTTTTAGTTTTTATTTGTAAATCTTATTGTCTGTGTATCACAACACAATAAGTTGACATGCGATATAAAATTGCAACATTAAAATAATATTGTAACCCAAATATTTGTAATTTCAAAACAATTATATTGTTCTATTACTCCCACGAATTTCAAAATGACTTCTTTCTTAAACACATTAATTTATGCTAACAGCACATAAATCCACTTAATCTATTTCTATTTTTCGCTTTGCTCTAAATCCTAACTATATTATTTCGTTCAAAAGTGAGGCTTTTTAAAAAAGCGATCAATTAAACTTCTATTAATGCATCCTCATCTCGTCGGATTAACAATTCTAATTTCAAACGCCCATTTTCGACATATGTAACCGAAATCGTAGTGAGACAAGTCAGTGTAACTGCATTAACTCGCAATGACCCGCGAGTTAATAAACCTAACATATAAAAGTGTAATTACCCACCTACTGCCTACTTCATCCACGTTAGTACAGAATTTTCTGAAAATTAATTTGAACGCGAATTAAATTTTAACTTTCAGGACAATACTAGAATTGCATAATAATTGTGACAACTAATTACGACGGATTTATTAGCCTTTTTGTTTTCTAGAACTCGGTGTTTCTATATGTGTCCTTTTTATACCGATAGAGGTAAATTATTTGCATCGACTTCCTGGTGCAATCTTTTGTTCTGCAATCCTGCCGTTATCCTGCGCTAAAATATAATTCTCCGACACCGAACAATTGTGTATCTTTTATAGGTTTTTGCTTAAAACAATTCCAATGTTCATTTAGTTAAGTAAATTTTGTTATTTTGTGTCTAGTTTTTGTAATTTGTCTATCAGCTATGCAATTACTAGGGTGAGAAATGTCTTTTCGAACGTAAAAACGATTCGACTGTTAAATTTGTACAGGCACGTCTGTCACAGCCACATACAAAATATTGGCTTAAAAATGTATTCACACAACTGAGTGGTGGAAATAAATACATACTTTATTAATAACCTATTTTTGTTTTTAACGTTTTCTTTGTGTGTTTACACGTCGTTTCCAAAATAAGTTTAATGCACTTGATAAAATTCACACATTTTCGCTTAAATTCCATTTAATAACGTAAAATTCCTTCAGCAATGCACCAATTACGACAGATATAATACAAATTAAGGTAGCGCAGCGAACGTTGCTGTTGCGCTAGGCAATGCTGAAAGACATTTTTTTAGCGACTTGCGATTTGTTCTCATCATCAGCGGAATGAGGCACAATAAATTCTGACCATGTAAACAAGTTTTTTGTCGCATTTTCTTGTGAAAGCTCAAAGAAGAAGAAATAATTAAAACCCTTTATTCATTCTAATTTTGTATTTTAATTATTATTAATTGAACATTCGATGTTTTGTGTAATGCAGCCACATTAATTTTCGCAACGAAAATACAAAGACAATAAATACATTGTTCTATAATATTGGCGTATTTAAAAATTTAGTGACTCATTGGTAGATTTGGAAAATTTCCAACTGAACTTATTTAAAATACTTGAAAGATTTATCGAGAGACAATAAAATCGAATAAATATGCCGTCTTTATGAACATAAAACTCAATTTAGATAAATTTTTTTAGCTTAATGTCCGTATGGTCCAAACTACTTATAGCAGAAAAATGGGAACCCATCGGGAACGCAGGTGATAGTAAATTAATGTCGTAATGAGGAAATATTGCAAAGGTTGCGAGAATTTTGAATTGTTAAATCAGAAATATCTAAATATATTGAAAGGAAATGAAAATTGTTTTGAAAAAAAAACTGTTTAATCATTCGGCACGGAATGAACTCGTCAATTTTTTTTCTAATATGCTTAGTAGACCGACTAATTATCGATCATAGGCGATCGAAGTGTAGATAATGATAGGCAATATTAATAGGACTTACAATAAGGTCTTTAGTCGCGCAAAAAATCGCTATTTTATATAGGCGCAATAAACCGTGTAGCTTTTCGTGGAAAGTTCGATTCCTATCACAGTTGGAATTGTAAAAAAGTTTACGCTGTTTTTACACATGCAATACTTAACACGCAATCTTGTCCATTTAAAAATTTTTCGTTACGTACCCATTGTTTTTATAGATTGATTTTTGTTGCGCTCGTTGTTCACGAAATCTTTTTAATTTCAACGAATCACGTAGAGGAAATGTTTTCAGCAAATTATTAGAATCTGAATAATATTGTGAGAACATTCGATAGTAGATTTTATTTTTTTATTGCTTTTCATAGCTTTACTACACATTTTATTTGATTTTACAATATAAATTACGTTTAACTGAAAATCAAATCGATTTACATTTAAAACAATAAAAATAAATTATTAGGTGACGTGCACGATTTCCACATTTTTACTAGCAGCAAAAGTAATTAGAACAGTTCCAAGCAGTTTTCAGGAAAAAAAAATTGTAACTTATTGTCATTTTCAAGTTTTATTTTTAAACGTATCTCGTATCTGCCTACCCACTTGTCTATCTCTTTAGGTGACGATGGATTAGGATAAATTTGTTTTTAGTTGACCTATTTTTAATAACACCTTCAATCTGAGTCGCTTTGGAATTTTAGAGCCAATGGCAATGGAAAAATTTAAAATATATCAATTGTGGCTGCTATAATAATAAACGTACGAATAAAAACGTCGGAAGCTTTTTCAAACTTAACCAGTGAAGAGCAAATATCCGATTTTCGTTTATTTAATAAAAAAAATTCTAAAATTAAAAAATCGCACTTTACCCCAATTGTTCCATTGCAATTTATTCTAAACATAGCAATATAATATATCTTTTATATGTTAAAGTACTATTTGATAATGCAACATGGCGCTATTTCGTCGTGATTTCGAATGTTCTGTTGCATATAAACGCAAATTAAACAAAAATTGGGAAATAGTATGTAATGAGAAATATTTTAAAATTTCACTAAAATTAGCATTGTTCATTTTTATTTCCACAATAATAAATCTTAGACGTTTCGTTCCGAATAAAATTGTAACAATTAAACAATTTCTAAAACATTTCCTACCTATTAAAATCATATTACTACCAGTATTAGAAAATAACTCGCAATTAGAAGCAAAAAGTAACGGTTTAACCGTGTGACAATACATTTGAGGACAATTTTAATATCCGTCTTTACGATCTAAGATTTTTCTTTTAACTTATAATCTAAAGATTTGAGATTTCAGTAATTATGAATGTCTTGTGTAGATTTCATGGGAACTGAACTTGATTTTTATTATTGTTCAGGTAGATGTGTAATAATTTTAAACCCATATTGCTTGTTATATATTAAGGATAAAAATGATCATTACTATACTTATTATATGTGCATGCTAACCACATTTTGCACTGTTTATTTTTATGGTTTGTTGAGTAATCTTCAACAGTAACCAACAATTATTACTAATGTCTTTTTATACGAATCCGTTTTAAATTTTAAAAGTCGATTAATATCAATCATTAAATTAATCATATTAGCGATTTTTTTAAACCTTCAATATTAATTTAATTGTGCACGTGTAAATTTCTTTACCAGTCATTAAGAGTTATTCCATTGGTCCTTACAGACAGTTTTTCCTTAGGCAAAGAAACCGGCATTCCAAATTTTGGCCGTCCCGAAAATGAAATGACCGACGAAAGGATAGTGCATATCTTGAACGAGGCCTCCCACTTGCAAATGAAACCTCAACTCGAAGACAGCCGCAGTAACGACGATTCCAGATCGCCGCACGGTGGCTGCATCAGTCCGTTCTCCAGAGAATTACAAAAACAAAAATTAAAGAAGTACGAAAACGACGACATCCCGCAAGAAAAAGTTGTGAAAATTTATCAAGAAGAACTCGCCAAATTAATGGGAAAACGCATCGAAGATTTCAGAAGAGAACCGTTTCCTGGGTGAGTACGCTATTTTTTTACCTAAAGAATATCGCTAAACTAATATAGTATGTTTTTTCCACACATATTTAGTGGGGGTCCGATGGACCGAACGCAAGAAGAGATTCGCATGGCGTTGGACGCTTACCATCGCGAGTTATCAAAATTAAACCACTGCCAAAATTCCGCACAAATGACAAATTTAGGCTTGCTGGCTTTGCAGCAGCAAGCTCTCGCTCAACATCATAATCCTTCCATAAATGGTGGGGCGCAAGACTTATCGCTTCCAAAAGAAAAATCGAAAATGGTTAACGGGATGGACGAGAAAGAAAAAGAATCGGATGATAGTATTAAACATTCTGGTAGTGCATTTAGTTTAGTTAGACCAAAAATAGAGCCCGGAACTCAATCCCAAACGACAAGTTCGACGGCATCTAGTCCATTAAGTAACAGTATTCTACCTCCCGCGATGACGCCGACTGACGAATTTTCCACATCCGCAACCGCCAGTCCACTACAACGAATGGCTTCCATTACAAACTCTTTAATTTCGCAACCACCCACCCATCAACATCATTCTACAAGCCAGCGACCGTTAAAAGCTGTCTTACCACCAATAACGCAACAACAGTTCGACGTATACAACAATCTGAACACGGAAGACATCGTCAAAAAAGTCAAAGAACAATTAAGTCAGTATTCAATAAGCCAAAGATTATTTGGTGAAAATGTTCTTGGTTTGTCCCAAGGATCAGTAAGCGACCTATTAGCACGGCCTAAACCTTGGCACATGCTAACCCAGAAAGGAAGGGAGCCTTTCATACGCATGAAGATGTTTTTGGAAGACGACAGCGCTGTTCATAAATTGGTAGCTAGTCAATACAAAATTGCACCCGAAAAATTAATGCGAACCGGCGGCTACGGCGGAACACGTAAGTTGTCTTTCAATTTTTCACCATCAAATATGCTTAATTTGCCCTTTTATTGCAGCATGTGGCACGCCCCTAGGTACGCCTCTGAATAAACCTCTACCGCCAACCCAAAAAATGTTGAGCGAAGCCGCGGGTTTTCTGACTAAAATGCAGGAAAATCCCAACCTACTTCCGCCGTCGTTGCAAATGGTATCGGCCCAAAATCAAATGTTAAGTCAACCACACGGACCGCCGATGCTCCTCACGCCGCCCGGTATTCCGCCACAACATCCCATTAATTTGCAAACGCCCGAACATATAAAGAAGCAAACTTCGAGTCCACACACAGTTCCACATGCAGTTCCACATTCGCCTTTATCACATCACCAAAGTGCAAATTTAAGAAGTCTGAATCCGCACATTTCGCCGAGCGTGTACGAAATGGCGGCGTTAACGCAAGATTTAGACACTCAAGTGATAACAACCAAAATTAAAGAGGCTCTTCTTGCCAACAACATCGGACAAAAAATATTCGGCGAAGCGGTTTTGGGTTTATCGCAAGGTTCGGTTAGTGAATTGCTATCTAAACCAAAACCGTGGCACATGTTGAGCATAAAGGGTCGCGAACCATTCATTCGAATGCAGTTGTGGTTAAACGACGCCCACAATGTCGAAAGACTGCAGGTATTGAAGAACGAACGTCGCGAGGCGAATAAAAGACGTCGTTCGACTGGCGCGGGCGCACACGACAACAGTTCGGATACTTCATCAAACGATACCTCAGAATTTTATCATTCCAATTCGCCTGGTCCTGGACCCCCATCGGCCAAAAAGCAAAGAGTTTTGTTTTCCGAAGAACAAAAGGAAGCTCTTCGACTGGCATTTGCACTTGATCCGTATCCAAACGTAGCAACTATAGAATTTTTGGCGGGAGAGCTTGGTCTCTCGAGTAGAACTATTACAAATTGGTTCCACAATCACAGAATGCGATTAAAACAACAAGCTCCTCATGGCATGCCCGCCGAAGTTCCTCCACGCGACCAAAGCGGAAATCAAGCACCTTTCGATCCCGTTCAATTTAGGCTGTTATTAAACCAAAGATTATTAGAATTATCGAAAGAACGAATGGGATTGGGTGGAATGCCTTTACCTTATCCTCCATACTTATCAACCAATCCAAATTTAGCTGCTTTAATAAGTAGGGGTCTTTTGCCCTCCGGTGATATGGATCTCTCGTTGTTAGGAAATGTAGTGAAAGAACAAATGAGTGGTTTAGACTTGTCGATGACTTCCTTGAAGAGAGAACCGGACGATTTCGAAGACGACGCGGAGAGTAATGTGGGATCGGAAGATTCGAACATGTCGGACAGTATGCACGGCGAAGTTAAGTCGGAACTAAATGAGAAACCTTTATCGCAAATCGGAAGTCAAGGTCGATCGTCTAGAAGAAAACCTGCAGCTCCGCAGTGGGTGAATCCAGACTGGCAAGACGAAAAGGATACTAAGCAAGCGTCGGGTAGTGAAGTGATAATTAACGGCGTTTGCGTTATGCAGACGGAAGATTATGGAAGAAGAAATTCGGAAGAGACTGTTCACGTGGAACCTACTCCCGTAATGGATAGGTTCGAAGACGATCAGAGTGACGCGTCGTCGGTTAGTCACGAAAACGAGTTAAATGCGGAACACAATGACGATAAAGAAAACGAAGACAATGTGAAAGAAACAAGTGAACGACAAAGTACAAGTGAAGATAGTGAAAAATGTATTAAACAAGAAAGCGACGATAGATGGGATTATTAAAGTTTGAGTTATATTTTTTAGGTAAATGATCGTGTTTGTCTTGTGACTGTTTTTGTTTTCAAAATGACCATCGAAGAAAAAACTTGCTTGGTTATTGACTGTTATTGTATATTATTAAATGAAAAGTGCAATCAGAATATAAACAAAAATTACCCCAGTTATTTATTGTGATTTTAAATATATGATAGTTTTTTTTGTTAACGATAAGGTTTTTTGAAGAGCCCGAAAATTGGGTTGACTGTTTTGTTCTTTTTTTGTATTTATGTAGTTATATTATAAGACTGTTACCATATTATAAAAGTACTATTAGCCACTGTAATCAAAATATGAAAAATGGCTACTTGCAAAGCAAAATGTTTGAAACAATGTGATACTGCTTATTAATTCTATTGTTTATCCACTTATGTGCTTTCCAAATGAAAAAAGGCCAAATTTGCAATTAGTTTTTAAGAAACTTTTTTTATCGATAAAAATCCAATTTTTTCTTAAATAATATTTATGAAATATATTTAGGTGTTTACATTTCGTATTTTAGCTGTTTAGTTATTTTTGTTTTTTGTACATAAAAGGTATGTAAAACAACCGCGTATTATTCATAGAAATAAATAAAAAATTAGCTTTAAAAATTGTTAGAACAAGATTACCGTTTTTTTATTTGTTTATTGGACAAAAAATGGACCCCTCCCTCAACTGTTTTGGTTTTTTCTAGTCTTCTATCGAGCGAAACGACAACATGGGCATATAATATTTTCCATTATTATTTAAAAAAAAAGGTGGCCAGTGCAAGTCACATTTTTTGTTTTTTAATCAACTGTGTTCTCAAGTAGATCTCATTACATTAGTAAAACACTTAATTTCTCAGCGAAATCTACTTTGTTAAATTTTTTCCCAAAACTAGATATTAAATATACGATGCATATCGATAGCTGTATAAACAAATTGTAAAAAGTTATAAATCTACCTGTTTTTTTTTCTAATTACGAAATGATAATAAGCACAAAGTCATTAAAAAGATCGTTATGATAGTGCAATATTTTAAAATTACAATTTTAGACTTTGTAATCTGTATATTTTTGGCAATATGTGAAAAATATAAAATTAATGTAATTCTTCCATTTACGTCATATTCAATGTATACACATTGTAATATAAACATGATACGTAAAAATCTTGCATATAAAAATTGTAAGAATATTAGAAAATATGTATAGATGCACATTTTTAAAAATTACATGTAGTATAACTTAGTCAGTTTTTTTGCTGTAGAACAAAAGTGTTTGAACATTAATTTTTTTATTTTTGATAAAATGAATTTTCGAAATTTTAACAATAAGCAACCTTATAGCCACGATAGTTTACAATAATTTAATTTAAATTTCGAAAATTTCATTTTATGTTATTGTATAGTTTTATAAATAGTGTTGGAATATTTTAATTAGATCATAGATCTGAATCATTTCACAATTGTACATATTTATAATCATATCATTATCTCCTTTTAAAGTTTCTAAATTAAATATTATCTGTATTTCAATTTACTCTGTTTACCGTTTTCATTATTACACCTTTCCTTAATTTTTCCACCACCATTTTGGACACCTGAGATTTATTTTAAACGGAATCACGAGGTGAGTAAACGAGCTAAGCAGACTTTATAAGTAAAGCTATCTTTGCGGCATAAAGTAGCTTAAGTTACAAGCATATGTGACTTATTAGCTTGACGGATAAAATTCGCAAATAAAATATGAAATCAGGAAGTGTACAATTGAGAGAAAGCGAGAGAGGCTAAGCAACTACGTGCGTTTAACAAAAGAGTAATTCCAGTTCAGTCATTTGATATTTTTGCGTGTAAATAACTCCCTTAAGTTTGGCATCGAAAAAAAAAGAAAAGTTTTTACCAAAAATGTACAGCATACTGCATCGAACGACTTCGTACCTGCAAAAATATAAATTGAAGGGTCTAGAAGTAAAAGGGTTCAAGTGACTTTTTTAAACAATGCAAAATTTTATACATAAAGGGTATCCTAACTTGGAGGTAAAATGATTTTTGGAATTTTTATTTTCGCTTTTCAAAACTTATTCCTGAAATTTTGAATTTCGCGTTAACTTTATAGCTATTTATTTCAGAACTACTGAAAATGCACTTGAATCCTTTTACTTCTAGACCCCTCAATAAAAAATATTGTTCTATGTCCATTTGTTACTTATTTATGTATCTACTTATTTATGATAAAAAAGTTGGTGAAAAATTAAAATTTAATTTAAGTTTTTTAATTTATTGAAATAGTATATAATATTATGTAAATCTAAAATTTTTGGTAAAATATCGAAATATTATTAATCCAAATTATTCGAAACTTTATTTTCAGTAATTTAATGAACTAAAATATTTTTGTATCCTTCATATCGATTTGGAAAAAAAACTTCAGCCGTATTATTCAAATTACCAAAATTATCACATTTTACTGGAAACAAAAAAATTATTTACTACGTTTCGTTGCAGTCACTCCTTGTTAAATTAATAAATAATATATGACTAAAGTGGAATTTGCAACTAGTGGAATAGCTTATTGACCTACATACATTAAGTAATTAGTAGACACAGACAGAAGTTATAAAATTATTATAATTAGGGTCCGGATAAATAAACACAAAAAATTCAAAAAAAAACACCAAATTTTGCCCTAAAATGCATAAACTTCTTCAAAAAAGCAAAAACTTTATTAAAAAAACAATTGGTACATTTTTTTGAAAAAAAAAAAAATTTAAAACCTACCAAGGGTGGTAGCGCTTATATGCTCAATTTTACTTCGTCCGTGTGTCCGTCTAATCGAGATCTTGGCTCCTAGGGCACATAGAAACCTCGGGTTTTCGCTAGATGATAGCTCTGGTGCTCCACGTGTGGGTTTTGAAACTATAATGTTTTAAATAAATTTAAATAGGGAATAGGAAAACTCCGAAGAGCAAAAATAAAGACCAGAAAAGCATAAGAAAGTTGGTGTCAAACAATGTGTTTTCCTTCGATTGGTGCTCATTTTTTTAAATTTTTTGAATGCTTGTGACCGTCGCAATAAGCATAAAGCTTAGAAATCCGATCGCTAATTATAATAATTGTAATGCAGTCACGGACGAGCACGAAGCGTGTAGCGGAGGTTTAAACAATAGCAGCCAAGTTGGCTAAAAAATATAAAAAATGTTATTTCTTAAAATGTTATAAAACTTGACTTCATGTCATTCAATATACTTTTTATTTATTATTTTTTTCAATATAATATATTTTTTCAATATGTATAATTTGGCATTTACTTATGCCCGTTTGTGCCATTGTTAAAATGTGACCCTTAGCTAAGCAGCGTTCAATTATTTTTTAGTGGAAGTTTAGTTAAAGTTTCCATAAAAGCAATACCGCATTTGTTTAACAGCTTCGGTGATATTTATGAATAAATTACTTAAATATTAAGAAAATACGAGAAAATATCATACATAAGTATATGACAATCTATTATGAATGTATTTTCTAGTAAATACTATTTCCCTAAATACAAATTTCCGTAATTTCAGGTTAAGCGACATTTTAAGAGGTCATAATTTCATAAGTTTAAAAGGTGTTCCGTAAGATGTTAAGCGTCACTTAATTCAGTGGTGCAATAAAAATAGGTAGCGCTTAACACTTTTAAGTCTAGTACCCGCTTGCACCACGTCTCCTTAAATGTGACCCTTACCTAAGCGGGGCTTAAATATTTTTAAGTGGAGTTTAGTTAAGCTTTCCATAAATTTAGCAATACCGCATTTTTTGTTTAATAGATTCGCTAACATTTTATGAATAAATCGCCTAAATATTTAAAAACTACGAGAAAGGTTAAGCGTCAGTTTTAGGTGTTCCTTAAGAAGTTAAGCGTCACTTAATTCGGTGGTGCAATGAAAATAAGTGGCGCTTAACGATTTAAGGAAAGCTTAACACTTTTAAGGGTAGGTGGTGCAAGCGGGTACTACATTTAAAGTTTAAGTGTTCTTTAAATTGGTAGTTTCACTTATTCCGTTTTTCTATTGGTTATAATAATATTTAGTAGGAAAAGCTTACAATATAGTGCAGGTAGTGCCAACGAGCATTAGTAACTTTTTTCCGAATAGTGAATTATGGTGAAATTATTAAGATGTCAGACCTGGTGAAAGTGTGCCTTCTAAAAGGAGCTGCCGTTGATTACAATTTACTGTAAATTTGGACATGGGTCCAAACTTGTTATTGTCTGTGCATCTATGAGAAAAACATTTGTTGCCTGATGTGTTTCTTGAAAATAGGTGTTCATAAAAGACTAAAAGCTTTGCTTTTGAGGTTCAGAGAATAACAGCCTTAATTAAAAACTTACCCGTTTTTATTTCCAAATACCCCCCCCTCCCCGCCAGCTTAACCAACAGATGATAAGTTTCCTCTCTCTGCCTTCGTCCTAGTAAACCCCTCCCAAAATCCTTAAACGGACTTTCTCTTTCTTGTTCATCGCCTGATGATGTCATCATAGGATGAGAAGGTTGGGAATAATTGTGAAAAATGTGAAAACACTCTAAAAATTGAGTATTTTAAAATATCGGTTTTTATTCTTCCCGTTACCGATTTACTTTGGGCTAGTATTAAGTTAGTTGCGTTTTTAGAAAATGATCAAAGTAAGTTTGGATTCTACTGCACACAGTGTCTTCATTTCCCAAGAGGACACTAAATTAACTTTCTACCAGAACATCTAATTCGACTTCCATTTTACACTTTAATGTTACAAGGTTTACTTCATAAGCTAAACAACAAATTAGCTGGATTTTTAATGCAATATTAATTTGATTAAAATTTAGTATTATTTTAAATTTACATTATTGGTTATTAATTCTTATCCTGTGGATCTATTGCTCCATAAGCAATATCAGTTAGGAAGTAGGAAATGTACCTTTGACACGGGAATCTCATTTTATAGCATTACTTCAATTATTTGGTCGACTCTTAAGGTTTCATTTCGAACAGTCTCAATCTTCATTGAAAACAATAGTTGATAAAAAATCATCAATTTTGCGCCGATGAACAAAATTCATCATATTGATGAAAAATTTAGTATTCATTCATTTATAGTTTTTATTAAAATGATAAACCATTTTTTTCAGTGGAGTAATGAATACACTTCCGAAGTAGAGACTTATAGATAATATTAATATTTGTTGGTACGATCAGCCGCCCTAACCTCCCAATACTTAAAAGATATGGAAATTACTATCTCCATAGGATGGAAAATTGGATGCTTTATGTTATAGAATATAGAAAAACAAACTTTATGATAAATAAATGAATACTGTTTTTGACGAAATTTTAAAATCAAGATTAATAGATAAAAGTTTAGCAAATATTGCAATGTTTCCAGGCATCTTAAGAAGAACAACGTGAAGATATCAGAAAATTGCAGCATTCGTTTTAAAATTTGGAGCAGAATGTTCAGTTAAAGTTTTCTTATTTTGTATGGATGGCTTGATCGAGAATTAATTATATACGAGGGTGGATCAATAAGTACCCGTGTTCGAAGACAGGTGGCGTTGCTAAGGGAAGTTAGCATTACCGTCGTGTACTACCATCTGTTACACGACACCATACTAAATTTCAGACTGTTTCATGGGTTAGTTTTTATTGGGCAGCCAATTATTTCACACGTGTTGCGTGTTTCCCGATAAAATAGAAAAAGAACAATATCGATCCGTTATTTGCATTTTATTTTTGAATGGAAAAACATGCGGAGAAATGGAAACAAAGTTGGGTGCTGTCTATGGGGACACTTCACCATCTATGACAACCACAAGATATTGGTTCAATGAATTTAAACGTGGTCGTACATCTGTTTTTGATGAGGGGTAATATGAGGAGAGCTGCGTCAGTCTGGCAGACGTGGTTTTTGGGACTCCAAGGGAATAATCCTCATGGACTCTTTACAGAAAGGAAGAACGATCATAGGGTAGTACTACAGTAAATTATTGGACCGATTCGATACTAAATGAAGGAAACACGGCCCCATTTGGCTAAGAAAAAAATTGCTGTTTCACCACGATAAGGTACCAGCACATTTATCCAGGATTGCAGCGGCCTAGTTACACGAACTGCACTACAAATTGCTTTCGCACCCATTCGACTTGGCTCCCTGCGGCTTATTTCTGTCCCTCAACATGAAAAAGTGGCTCGGTGGAAAAAAATTCAGCTCAAAAGCGGTGGATATCGTCGAAACAGAAGCTTATTTTGAAGAGTTTGACAAATCGTATTTTTTGAGGGCTTAACGAAATGGCAGAAAAGTTGGAAAAAGTGTATTGCACTAAAAGGAGATTACGTTCAAAAATAGAAAAAAAAAATTGAGAAAAACTTGCTTCTTCATTCCTAACGCGGGTACTTATTGATCTACCCTCGTAAGTATTGTAAACGAATATTTTTGATTTGATCTAATTTGCTTATCGGCGAATTACAAGTTTACCGTTATTTGTCATATTTGTAAATAATTTTGATTAGATTTATACGATAGTTGATCTAAATTATTTTGTACTTTTTTTATTTTGTAAGTAATTTAATTATAATAATTAATTAAAATTATACCCAATTGATATTATATTATACAAAATGAATGTTAATTAATATGTTTGAATGAATATATTATTAATAATTATATGTATTAGATGAATTATCTATATATTATATTATACGCAATTATAATGTATTTATTATATTATTAAATTTGCTGCTTCAGTGGATGAAAAATTTTATTTATTTAGATCATTTGAATCTCGTACGAAATATTCCAGTAAAAATAAAAAAGCAGGGCTCGTCCGGGATTTGAACCCGGGACCTCTCGCACCCTAAGCGAAAATCATACCCCTAGACCAACGAGCCTACATGTTACGCTAATCCGATTGGTCATTGTGAAATCAATTAACTCACATCGTCTTCAGCTGAATCCTGATTAGGTAGTTTGAGACTATTTAGTACCAAACTGAAAATATCGTTCCAATACTGCAATGTTTAGACTGCTTTTCTTTAAAATTAAAGTTGTTTTAGTTGCATCGACAATTAGAAATTAAATTAAATAATGTACGGGAACTATTATACAAAAAGCTGCCGTTTTCAGTTTTCGACAGAGCAGTTCTACAATCAGGTATACTACCTACTTGATAAGTGTTTTCTTTTATGTTTACCAGCTAAAAAATTCATTTTCTATCAAATATAATATAATTAATTTTACATAATAATGTTATATATTTACTTACCTCCATTGTGTATAATAAACAACTTTGACAATAAATTATTCAGCAATCAAAATTATGGTAGGATAATAAATTATGATAATTACACAATAAACATCAGGATACAAACTAAAACTTTCCGCTGACATCACATTTAGATCACCAAAATCGGAACAAAAACATAAATCTGAAATGAAATTTTTGGTAAGTAACAACTTCAGCCGGTCCGAACGATAGACAATCTCTATCAGAACTATCAAACATTGAAAGTCAACCACTCTATATCGACTAACCCTTTTAAAATGTTGTCTCAGGGTGTGCCCAGTTCCAGCAAAATAATTTGCAGGATGTAGTAGGCACTATACTATCTAGAAAAAAAAAAAAAATCTTCAAGGCAAAATGTGCTACATGAAGTTAAATACATTTTACCACTTTAATTTAAATTATTTTTTCCCTTTACATTAAATTAGACAAATGAGCTTCCATTAAAATGATTTTTAAAACCCTCCTTGAAAATTTTAAAGATCTATAGACATATTGCCGTTGTTAAGCTATAAACCTAAAATTTGGATATGATACAAATAAGCAAATTCTTGATAAGGTTTTTTCAATATTTATTCATATACGCCTTTCATTTTAATCTTGAAGTCTCGAACATTGCTTGGGTAAAGTATACAATTAATTAGGGATTCCCCGCTGTCTGCGTGTAGCCATAGATCTACCTTGAACATGCACTACGCAGTGTGTAGGCGATCAACTTAAGCAAAGCCAAGATGACTACTAGGGAATATAATTAACAGGGTGGCTTCCCCACAGCTCGATATTGGACGCACTTAACATTTAAACCATGGTTTACTGTTTCTTAGTCGATTTCCTCTTCTGCTTTTCTAAAACTGAACTACAAAGTAGCTGACTACTTTCAGACACAAAGTGAAGGGTTGCAATCGCATAAGGATGCCCGATTTTCGACCTTCATCATAATCAATAGTTGCAACAATATTTAAATTGCTAGCCATTTGTCCGAAATATTCCCTCTCTATTGGCAGGTAGGCACTCAGAAATAATAATACCAAAAACGAAAAAATGTATGCACAACTCTTTCACATTTTTGCTAAATGTCATTTTAAATTTTTTTGTTCTGCGGCTGGCACATCCTCGACATCACTGGTGTTTGGAGGTACTAAATTTTTTAAATAAAAAAAAAAGAACTAAAAATTACATCAATTTATTTAATTATCAATTTGAAATAAAATTTTTAAATTTGATAACGTTTTATAATTTAAAATTCACTAAAGTGCCTAAAACGTATAACAGATTATTTTTATATTTACATACAAATTCTAAGTTTTCAGAAAAAGGAAAATTGCAGAACATAAGGAAGCTTCACTTTAAATAATGTTTTAAACAGATAATTTGTTTGATAATCATATTAAACAAGCATTATTTTTAAAAGCACAACCTAGGTCAGGCGTATCTACGGGAAGGAGAATTTCATATAAATAAGAAACCCTAAATTTCTTTCAGCATGGAAATTCTTCCATATTATTAATAAAATATTAATTATCAGGTAGAAAAAGGGGATTTTAACATGAAAAATTCAGTATTTTGTAAGGATACTACTGATGTAAACACAAAAAATCAGAAGATATTATATGTAAGGATTTAGATAAAAGTAGCTGTACTTGAATAGAACAATTTGAGTTTCCTCGACACGGAATCGATCAGTGAACATTATATTGAATGAACTGTAAGTAAAGATGCTCGGAAGTATCTATCATTTTACTTTGCCGTGTATGTAGATCGTAGCAATTTTTCCAAATTAAAAGAGAAAATGAGGTGCTAAATTCAAATCATTATACTATCAGAAATGTAAGCTGGGTATGCAGTGTAATTTATTAAGACTGAATTCATGATTTGATCCATGCCATAATCAGCGTTAAAACTAAACTCGAAGCTAGGAATGCAAAAAGGTGTTTTTCCAAATATTAGGGAACGTATCGCTTCACTTTTTTATTAATCTAACCTGTAACCACCACAACTGAAAAATAAATTTTTTCAGCTTCAAGAAGACTCAACTAAACACTTACCTTCAAAGTACTGTGAGCAAGAACAGGCTAAACAAACATAATGAAGTCTCGTGATTTAGAATTGCCGAACGAAAGTTAAAAAATACCTAGATCACCTTTGGATTTAATTTTTGGTGTTTAATTGATGTTATTTAATAAATTAACTATAGCGGTAAAGTTACTGAAAATTTACTTAAAAAAAATCTTTCCTATAGGAATAAAAAGTGACTTTATTCCAGCGGTGTATAATATAGGTAGGTATTATTTTGTGCTGGAAACTTTAATTTTTGGATCTATTTAAAACAATATTTTAAGAAGAACTTTCTGTCTGCATCTATACATCAATTACATAATTTTACATTCCATATTTAAAAATCTTCACGATGAAAAAACAAAAACAGCGCTAAAAAATTATTTATAAAAATACCTAGCACTAATATTGCTATCAGTTAAGGTTTCACTTGTTCCAAAGTAGTGGTTTTAAAACGAGATGAAATTATACTTATTAACAAAGTTGTTCAAATCAGTGTGAACAAATATGCAGCTTTCTTCGATGGACAATATCCCATCAAATTTGAATACCTGCAAGTTCCAATTTAATAATGTCCTCATTTCATTAATGCAAAAACCACCAGTTTGGAAAATAAACCACTAATTTAGCTAATAAAAAATGGAAGCACTTGCTAGAATAATAATTTGTGATGCTTATTTTATGCAATTAACAATAAAATGAGTAAAATTGTAAAAAAGTATTCTTCGTTCATATTAATTTATATAAAATGTGTTAAGAATAATGTCCAGTGCGTTATATGTAGTCATATATTTCCAGAATTTAAATAATCAGTAGTCTCCCACATAATCTTTAATATCGGGTAAAATAAAAATTAAAGTTTGGGAATCTCCAAATCATAGTTGACATTTTACCCAATATAAAGTGTAAAGTAATCAATTTCTTACTTTAAGTAACATTTAATTACCATTCTGCAAATATCTTACACAATATACTGAAAGAAAATATTAAGTAGAATTACTGCATTTACTATTTATATTATTTACTTATTTAATGTCGAACAACAACATAGGGAAATTACATGTGTTGTGCAAACAATATTATTATAAAAATGTTTGAAACATTTATTCCAGTGTATAATATGTAATTTTGCTATGCTGATTGCAGGTGTTTGGAATTAATAATAAAAACCCATAATACAGAAAGTTAACTTAATATTTTCTTTTAGTAGATACGTAATAGCACTGCACAGAGCTCTTAAATTTGAAGTAGATATTACTATTTTTTACAGTTTCAAAATTTATTTAATTGAAATAAAAAAGCGAAAATTTTATATTAAAAAATCTAATGTCTAGTAAAAATTCATTTCCTATAATTACTTTTAGATTTGGTAGAAATATAGTTTTCATTGAAAAGCACCAATTAATTATAAATTATAGCAATACAAGTTTTAATAGTATCAATAATCTATATTATAATTATAGAGCAAATCAATTGAGTGAACTTGGCGATAAAAATCTGTTTGACCTAAATAATTTAAAATTATATTTAACTATACTAGATTTCCTTTTTTGAAGGGCATAATACAATTTTAAGTAAAATGTTTGTTTATTACTGTTCTGAAAAAAAAATAGTTGCAACACTAGTAATTTACATTGGTCCGTTAGTTTATTTTGAACTAATCTGAAGTGCATTTTATCCTAAAAAAGCAATATAGTGTTGTCCGGTTACAACGGATTTAGCTACAACGCACTTCCGCTTCAGAAATTCATGTTAGAAATTGAAATTAAGTTGGGATCTTTATCATGACATTTTTAAAATTTTCTTTAATTTCACTAACAAGACTATTACGAATAAATATTTTGTTCAAGTGTTCATTGCGAATTAATAATTTAGTTCTTAATTTCACGTGGAAAAATTTCAATATTATACTTCATCCACACTTTATTCTCGTAATGCTGATAAATGTGAATTGCCCTCTACTGGTTCTTAGATATTAATATTAAACCGCTTTAGAACGGTAGCCCTTCTCTATAGTATTAATAAAATTAAACCAGTTCAATTAAAAAAAACAACCTGTATAGTTAAAAATAATGTTGTGTTGTGTACATCGAGCAGGCACAATATACGAAGTTCATGCTATTGACCCACTGTATAAAAAGAATATATTAATATAATTTAGAGTTCTCGTTTTTCAATGTAATAAAATAAAACTAATTAAAACCAGCTCAAACTGGAGCCTTACCTCTTTGGGGTGATTATAAAATTTGATTAATAAATTGTGACTAGGTTAAAAACAATTTCGCTGGTCGAGTTGCCATTATAAAATTAAGTCAATTCAAAAAGCAAATTATAAATTTAAAGTTAACAATAATTGCTGTCCAGTTGTAGTAATTAATTTTTTAATTTGATTAGCTTGCATAGTTTCCCTACATATGGTTACGTATGGCTCGTAACAGCATATCTCACTTATAATATCATCACAATTATCAATTATTGCAGAGCTCGACTTTTCCTCACTTTTTATAAAATCAGTCTCATCCAATTTTACCGGTAAACTTTGTTGTGGCAGCACTTGCTGCAACTGTTCTACAGACATGCTGGTTGCAAGATGTGTTAAAATATCTAAGTAATCATAAAATTAATTGAAAACTACGTTCAAAATATTCAGCTCTTACCTTTCAACAACTTCTTGTGATAAAAACAAACGCGTTTTAAATTCAGATCTTGTGACAACTTAACAATTTTCTTTTGCATGATCATTATTAAGTTTTTCCACTCATCGTTAGATGTAAAACGATCCTAAAATAAAATTTCTGTTATGATTATTTCCTAATAATCTAAAAACTTTTGCAACTACCTTCCCAAATTGGGGCAAACACTGTGGACACACTTCAAGTAAATATGTAACAGCTTCGTCGGTATCCAACATAATTGATTTCAAGCTGGAATAACCCCTCAAACTGTCATTCACTGCTATAAAAGTGTTGGCTTCTAGAAGTATATCTCTAGAAACAATTCGACTACACATCAGCGCCTGCAATTTATGCAGTATCAAGTCTGATCGTTTATTGGGCATAAATAACTCCTTGTCGATGTAATTATTAACGCACGTTTCATACAACTTTGAGGTGATATTGACTTGAAACGGTGGCATTTTATTTAAATAATCGTGTCTTAAATCATTAAAAAGTATCTCATTGAATTTGTTGTGTTTCTTATTCTTTTTTGAATTTTCGTGATGAAATACTTTCAATTCAATTCCATTTCTAGTTAGATTTTCAAGTTTTTGATCTTCCTCACACTTTTCATCAACGTTTCTGAAATGTAATCAATAATAAAAACACTTAATAGGACAAACTTTAAGGTGCAAGTTCTCATACAGAGATTTCGAGAAAGCGCTATATATAATGAAATACAAAAAGCTATTTCAAGTTCTTAAAACAACTGAAATTGATGATCATACGTCAAGATGCATCTTCTCTTTGTTGTTCTAAGAGTATCAAGAGCAGATTATCGAGAATGCAGTATCAATAAAGATTAGAATTTTTTTCTCAATTTAAGATGTATAGAACGAGTACGTGTAGCATTTGTATAATTATTGTACGCATAATAAAATTGTTTTGCGGTCAATATCTGAAAATGAGACCAAAGGTTTGGCATTCTATGAAATGGAAGCCTGAATGCTTACCGAGACAGCTCTTAAGTCAGTAAAAGAGTTTGAAATTTAAATGTAAAATTATATGATTTTTTATAAAACTGTTTTCAGTGTCGGTTTATTACAAATATATATTATAAGTAGGCCTAATTATAAGCAACTATAACCTCGATAGTATAATTCCGTCCATATAATAAGAGATTTTGCAAAAAAATTTAAAGTCACATGTAAATGGTTTTTTATCAGTAAGAATTCGTAAATTCAAAAACCAAGTGTATGTTAATAGTTATTTTTACTTTTACATAAAAGTCAGGAAAATGATATAATACTGACGAGGAGCTATGTTGAAATACGAGGCACTTTGTGTGAAGTATTTTACAGCTCCGAGTCAAGTGAGACATTTTCCTGACTTTGTATTAAATTTTTCCGAAAATCGAAAAAAATCGAAATTTTAAAACACTAATTGAATAACATTTTTAAAAGGAGCAAAAATCAAGTTTGTCAATTTGTTGACTATATAGTGACAAACAAACGGTAAGAATATTATCGGACTAGTCAGGGAAATTGAATTTCTCTGCGCATACATAAGCAGGGAAGTGTTGTTTTGATGACGATTTCCGAAAAAGTTACTTTACACAAAGGGACTTATTTATGCAATCGATTGCTGCGATCATTTGCTGTGATTTATTGCATGTACATTTAAACGAGGCACTTATTTTTAGGGATATTCATTAATAATTTTCAATTATTTCAATTTACAATAAATTGCGTACAGCCATGTTTCATTCTGATTGGTAAGCTATGTCGAACAGATTAAATTTTTTTTTTAATTCCAAACTTTGTTGAAAATTGTACGTTGAGTTGAAGACCTACCAATTACAGTAGAACCTCGATTATCCGGGCCGACCGGGACCGAGCTTTTCACGGATAATAATAATTGATTATTTTGTTAATATTACAAAATATACTTATTATATAGTATATTTCATACAAAAAAATACACTAAACTGCTTTGTATGGAATGCAAGTGCAGCTCTGAAGTAAGCATAAATTCTATACGTTTGATTTTACATAGTATACGCACGGATAAACCGCCGGCAGCAAGGATAAACCGCCGCACGGTAATCGATGTATAACACGCCCACGGATAAACCGCTTCACGGATAAAGCGCACACGGATAATCGAGGTTCTACCGTATATCAATCTGTCATAACAAAAATTGTTGCCGAGTTTGAAATACTGTGGTCTTTACAGTTTCTATATACATATTAAAATATTATAATATGACTTTTGTTTATTGCAACGGCTTAGGTTTGCTCAAGTTTGGAATTAGTTTCACTTTAGAATTAAAAAGTAAGCCGAATTTGAGTAGCCTAATATAAAAAGCAAAACCTACCTTTTATCCAAATTTTCTTCAGATAAACTTAAATCTTTAATGTGCAACATTTGAAGTTCAGACAAATATGATCTAACTAAAATTTTGATGGCTTCTTGTAACGAAGACGGTCGTTCGTTGGCAAATTTTGACAAATCTTTAACGTCTTGATTTTTAAAATAATTTTTGAAATATTGCTCGAGAGTTTTTTGCATAACAGTGGCAGCCGTATTTCCATCAGATCCGACTCTTGATGGTAGGTATTCAAGGAACATCTACAAAACATTGTTTTAATTAACCAAAATCATGTTGTCGATATAAAAACCTTACTCTTAGTATATTGTGCAAGTGAATTTTTCTGTCAAACATCAAAAAGACAAAAACTTCTGATAAAACATCACATTTTGTAAACATGAGAGTTACAGAAAATTCAGAAAAGCAATAAGGACTTTTATGTTTTCCACCCATCGAATGGGAAGATTCGACCAGTAATTTCCAATTTTCTACCAGGGTTTGGTACAAAACTTGATTGTCGGTTATCATATTGATAACATTTTCTGCTTCCTTCATATTACATTCTTGAACGTATAAAAGAGTTAAAGCTAACAATTTTTCTGTTTCTTTCTTCACGTTACTAACAAATAACACCAAAATCAATTATAATAAATAATTTAAAACAGAAATATACCTGTACGATTGTTGTAGAAGAATGTTAATAAATTTTGAAGTTGAATATTCCCTTAACATACTATTTTTTAGTACAAGATAAGCTAAATCAGAACAGTTATGGTTTTCAAAGACATCTAGCAGTTCTTCTATAAAATTTTGGTTCCCTTCATTTTTTGAGTTTGCTAATTTAAATTTAGTGTCCGATAATATCATCGTTAGATAATATAAAATTGCATTCATCGACTAAAACAGATCATAAAATTAATTTTTAAACAAGAAATAGTATGATTTTGTATGACTTTGTAAAACGGAAATGTATTTACCCTATCGTTTCTATTATATTCAATTCTCTTGAAACGCTTCAAAACTTCATGTGGTGAAATGCACGCCATCTTATAATAAGGTAAACATAATTTATAATTATCATTTGAATTTCTAAAAAGAAATAAGTATATATAAGGTAATAAGCACTATTAATTATTAATCTTACATAATGAAATGATCTCCTAACAAGGCACAAGACGTTCGATATGTATCAACCAAATCATCAATATTTATTTTTAATGGTGCAATTGTGCAAACATTTCCTTCACGGATATTCCACTTTAATAAAATTAATGCTAATCTTAAAATCATGTGCGCTTCGCTAATTAAATGGCAATAGGTTTGAGGTGCTGTAAAACGATGTGCATTGGCAGCCATGGCAATATCGGTAAATATCATTTTAGGAGTGGGTAATTCAAGATTATACAAAGTCCAGTTTGACGACGTCGAACTGTTACTTGAATTAATTGAATGTGTTGGAGATCCATCGGCGCTTGCCAAGAGTACTAAATAATTATCACATAGCAAAAATTGCTCAATCGACAGAAACTGCTTGTGCCCAATCAAGCATATTAAATCATCTAACTGGGGACAAGCCTTAAATAAAAAAAAAAGTAAAAATTTTGTTCTGAAAGCAGACAGTTGGAAATTACCGAATTTATATTATCGATGACTTCCAAACTTCTACATAGTTTGTGTCCAATTCTAACGGTGTATGATTCCAGACCGGTTTCTGTTAGTGCATGTAATAGGTGATCTTCTAAAGCGACATTATACACTGGACCCATAAATGGATAAACAGAAATGCAGTTATCACTGTCAATGTTGATATCTAAAAAAATACATCATAATGTTCGTGATAGCGCAGAAATCGAATAGACGAGCCATTTAAAAACAGTATGCTTTGTTATGTAATTACAATAACTTATTATCACCCAATTTTATAAGAGAAAAAATTAGATTTTTAGAATTGGTACTGTCACCTGGCATTTATGCCTAATTGTAGTTAACATTAAATAAATACATACAAATTTTACTTGATTTATCTTACTATTTTTTAGTTACTACTATTTTATCAATGTAAATCTACCAAAATTCTAAGAAATTTAGAACATTTCAATTATTAAATTCAAACAATCAAGTAAAAAAAGTACAGTCAAGAAGTAAAGAATACTTTGATTTTTATCATTAACAATGTGACTGAGCATCTGAATATAGAATTTTTCATTTTACCAGTTACGTAACCCTGAGGGGGAGAGGAATAAAGAGAGTTATAATCCAATATTGTCACCCTAGCGCCCCAAGCAAAACACTTGATACAATTTGAATAATTATTATAGAATCAATATTTATTGAGAGGGATTTGCCGGGAAATTCTGTGTACAAGAAGAAAAATCTGAGGAAATCCGAAGAAATTCCAGAAATCCATAAAAATACTATCAATTTATTTTAGAAGTCAGATGAATTTTTTTGTTCGAATACTTTTTGCGACAATAAATTTTACGATACAATATAGATTTGCGACTCCACAAGAATGCTACATTTTTCCCATCCTAGCACATTTGACCAGGCTGACAATAAGAACAAGAATGCACTCGTTACCGCTTGTTGAGTATTTTGAGTTGAGTACAAAAATGTAAGAACTTTTCGTAGCAATGAACATAATATTTAAATACAAAAGAACAAATGAGTATTCCCCCACTACCGATCTGTGCGCATCTATTTATATTTGCGTAAAAGTGCCAAAAAATAGTATTTATTACTAATAACTTCGTTGAAAATCATAAAAGCTGTTTAATATTGGTTTTTATTAACCAACACACTCTTCTTTATTAAATAATTCTATAGATATTAATTGCGCAAGTATTTTAGCTGTGTCCGGAAAGTAATCCGATATTTGGCTTGAGACATATCCCTCTTCTCATCTGGGTACTTTATTTGCGTAAGTCTTAGAATACGAGTCAGTTTTTGTCATGAACATACTTGTATTAGAGAAGCATTAGTCAATCGGTTCAATCATAATGGACTTTCGTGCTAGTGGAGTCAGGCATCCTAGAATCCGTGGGGATTTCAAGTGATGATGGTAAGATGGGATGACCTTGTAGTAGGTAATTAAAATTTTTACAGAAAATTATTTGTATGTTGAATAATTGAATTTTATTTTGATTGTTACAATCTACCGTCTGATCTAACATAACTTTTTAATTTTCCTACACTAAATTGCTCCATTTTTAGTATTTTAATAATATATTATAGAGAAAATTCCGCGATATGTTGTGATACAAGCAATAATATTGTTAAATATAAAATCAACACAGGTTACGGTCAATAAAGTTAAGTCAATAATTAAGAACAAAACCTGGATTTTGGTTTATCGTTCGACCGATTATTAAGTTTTTCGCAGTCGAATTATTTGTTTACTGCAGTAGTAGTAGAATGTAGTAGTAGCACTAGAATGAAAATGCAACACATAAACATAGACGTTGAAAGAAAAAAACAAATTAGCCCGATATAAATTTTTCTGTAAGTTACTTAAGCCAATTCAATTTTAAATTCATTTTATTTTATTTATATCAATTCATTTTAAAAAGAAGCATTGGATAGCTCCAAGGTAGTTTTGCATTATTTGAAAGGTACTGCTGATTTAGCTGTTATGTATAAGCCTGGTAGCAATAGACCCATAGAGTTTGTGAATGCAGACTATAGTAGCATGTTATTGGGTTATTGGGTAAAAAAGAAACATAAAAATTTTACAATAACATTTATAAAAGATTACTTCTAAGCGTAGTCACCATCTATTTCAATATCTGTTTCCCATTTGCTTGGAAAGCGGTCCATTCTTTTGAGGAAATCCATGCTTTGACATTGACCACCAAGCTATCCAAATCGATATAAACTTGGTTCAACTGCAAACTTTTCAGTGATCTATTGACGTGGTAGTCCGTAGGTGCTTCTGTGAGAGAATATGGTGGATGTTCAAGAAGTTTGCAGTCCTTATTGGTGATACAATCGACAACACGACGCTCAACATGTAGACGTGCATTATCGTGATGGAAAACAATATGGTATTTTTTGTACTGCTTCTCAGTTTATTTCAAAGTGGTAAAGCATAATAAATACGATAAATATAAGTAAGATTATCGACATGCATTATTATAACTTGATAATAAACTAATATTTTTATTTAATAAAAAAATAAACAAAAGAGCAATTTCTTTAAAAAAAAAACCCGGCTGCAAAAATGCCGGATAATTATGCACCAACCCAATATTTATTTATTTTTATGGATAAACCAATTTACATAATACAATTATTAATCAATGTAATAAACAGCTAACTACAAAACGCAGGCGTAGGTCTACAGGATTACGTCCATGTTGCACATGTTGTTATTCTTGAAACAAGTAATGGTTGTTGCTGCAGATTAAATTGTTCATGTCCGCTAAGTCTGTTGACTAGTCGGATTATTCTAGGTATAGAACTATAAAGGCCATAATTTGTTGAAAGCACATTTGTTGCAAAGACATTTTTGTGCCTAGTATTTTGTGTAGAAACATACGGTACGAAGTAACTTAGCAAACGTTGACAGTTTAATTTACCATTAATCAGATGAAAGGTAAAACACAAGCCTACAATTTTGTGTCTATATTCTAACAACTTGGTATTACAGTATTACAAACTGTTGAATTTCTTCGAAGTACGTCCCCACTTGAAGTGAATGTATTTAAGGAACTTACGTTCAACCACTTTCAGTCTATCAATGTCAGTGTGGTAAAATGGGGACCAAACACACGATGCATGCTCTAATTGGAACCTTACAAGAGTAAAGTTCAGCGTTTCAACTGTTTTTGCAAAAAAAATGCCTGCTTTGCCTACGAATAAAGCTCAAGGTTCGCAAGGCATTAGCACAAATCTTTGCAATGTGATTCTTGTATGTTAAAATCCAGTATCAAGCCGAACATTTCCATTAATGTAACCAAATGTGTCAAAATTATGTTTAGCGTACGAGATTACCGAGAACTTTTCAAAATGAAAATTTAATTGTAAAGCTGGCACGACTGATGGAGATTATCAAGATTTCCCTGTAATAACCAGCAGTCTTGAAGAGAATTGATTGATTTGTAAATCTTAAAATCATCTGCAAACAGTAGATACCTCTAGTGTTTGATAAATTTACCAATATCATTGATATTGGAAAAATATCATTGAAATTGGTAAATCGGACCACAATGGGAATCTTGAGGAATACCAGATGATACAGCAATGTCTATCGAGTGAAAGTACTTAATCCATACCTTTTGATTCCTACCAACTAGATAGTTACGAATCCATTTAACTACTATTATTGTATCAAAGCCTAGGGAGGAAATTTTTGATAGGAGTGTATACGATCTAATGCCTTTAAAAAATCAGTGTACACTGCGAATGATTTATGTATTACACAAGGCAATTTGTGGCTGCTACTAGTCGCAGCGATCAATCAGAAGAAAAAATCCTTCTGTGTAAAGTACCCTTAAAAATTAAAAAGAGATTTTTGGGTGTAGTTCAAAATTTCTGTTATTTAAATTTTATTGCCTTTTGTTTTCATGCGGTTGCCATATTTGACATAATTTTTGCATTTCAAAGGGTTTAATGAAAGTAATAGTAATTTTAATTACTAGTGATTCTTTATCTGTGTACATCTAATTAAAAATGTTAACGCACCTGAGTCACAAAACTGAAATAAATAACCTTCTTGTGATGTAGCAATAAAGCAAACAATGCTGGTCAAACAGTCCTTAAAGTTGCTCCTCAAGAAGCTGCCACCATTAACTTTAACAGCCTTTCGTAAGTTTTCATCCACATACAAAGGTTTTAAAACTAAACATCTAAATTCTTCAAATATTTGAGTTTGCGAATTATCTATCATGAGTGGTTTAAGCTTTAGTTGCATCAAATTTATAACATTATAAACATATACGTCCTTGAAAGAAAGTTACATTAAATTGGTAAAATAAAATTCTACGATGTAGTTAAATACCTCCGAATTAAAATTGTGATGCACAGTTGCAGTCATATCCTTATCGATATAAATAAAGGGGCAATGTTTGTAAATTAAACTGTTATGCCTAATAATACTTGGTAAATTAACAGTAATTTTATCCTTTGTGCTATTTGTACTTTCTTTCTTCAATAATTCTTTATAATCTATAGGTACATCCTCTTCAACGACTAAACAAAGCAAAAATCGTTCAAGTATAATTAAAAATTGTAACTTAAAACTTACACTTAAAATTAGTATCACAATATTCCGGTTCTTTGGTTTCTTCATTACTTTTTTGTAGCTTCCTTTCCATTTTAAAAGTGTGTATAGTATCTTTATTTAGACAAGAAATATAATTTTCACAAAATTCAATTCTTAAAGGTATAAAATTAATTTCTAAGTAAATAGGGAGTTCTTCAAAGTCAATAAACTTTAGCTTAGAAATATCGTGCGTTTTGATTTGAAATGTGTAAATTGTTAAGAATCTGCTTGATTGAATTAAAATATTTCCCGATATCTATAAATAGTTATAAATTAATTCATAGCTATCAAAATGTTAATTTCTTACTTGACAACATTCAATGTTATGTGGATTTTGCCTAACAGGAATTTCAATCATTTCTAAATTACTGATTTCTGACTGGTTTGTAGTTGGAGTAACTCTTCCGGCAATGCGTGCTCTCATCGGTTGCACCATCCCACATTCGGAAAAATCTAAACTGGCTCCACTGGTCGTCATTTTGGATTGTTGCAAAGTTGCTATACTATCCCAATTTACGTATACCCTTACATAATTAATTTCTCTATTTTGCCTATTAAATTTTGATTCTAGTGTAGCTACATAATCACCTATAAACATTTTTAATGCATTAAAACGTTGTAGATATACCTTTGATTTGCCCTAAATAATCATTTGGCTGCTACCTCAACAAACTTAACCTATTTTTAAACTCACCATTTAAACAATGTATAAGTTTAGTAACTTGATCTACTGTGGGAAAAGTAAACAGTAAATTAGCTTCATCTTTTAAATCTCGAACTTCTATGCAATGACTTGATAAAGCTAGAAGTAACCTGTGTGGTGGTGCAATTGTGCTTGCAGTAGGTTGTTCTACCGTATGAATATGTTGGCTTGCAAAATTATGAACAGTTAATACACGAACCATTTTGTTAACCTGCAAGAAATACAAATTTAACTATAACAGCGAAAGTTTATCAAAAGGTCGCAATTATTGATTATTCACTTTTAGAATAATAAGATTTTTGAAATGTCAAATCATTGATTTATATATTCGGGACTCTGACAAATTGATTTGTATTTTAAAGAGGTAAATAAAGTTAAACTGCACCCACCTTATTAATCTAGAGAGTTTAGTTTGATTTTTAATTTTATATAATATAGAAAAAGGACTTCCAAAAGTCACAAGAAAGGACACACCTAATAACAACAATCGATAAAACTTTTGTTTATTTATTTGACCTATAATTCGTAAATCATTCCGGTAATCGTTAGAACTACGATTAAAATGAACTACTGCATAATGCAATTGACATACAACAGGACCGTATTTCAATTTTGTAAATAAATAATAATAGGAGTAGATATATTTTTTCAGATGACAAGTGCGATTTGCTCGACTGAAAATAGTAGAATAAGTTTAATAGAAAGGGTAGATAAAATACTATATTTCTAGTGAAATAAAGTTTGATTTATTGTAAAATAATAATTTAATTTGTTTTTTATTTTTTGATAAAGTAAAATTTTGTTGTTTAGTTTAAAAATGAATTATTTTTTATGCAATATTAATAAAACTATTGTTGTGTTCACTCCAACGACAAAAGGTGGGTTGCGTATTTAAACATAAAGAACTGACTTGCAACCTGAGGAACCATAAAGGCAGGACTTTCCGGTACCTTTTGTGCGTGTTTATAATTGTTCGTTAATTTTAAGTTTATTGTTTAATTTAATATTGTTCGTTTTGTTAGTTACTGTTTTAGTTATTATTTTTGCATGTTTTAAATTTTGTTATATTTTTATTGTTTGTATTTGTATGACTCACCAAATGCAGTCGCCAGCACTCTCGAATTGGGGAATAAATATAAAAATCAAGATTTGAAAAATAAAAGAAAATAAGAACCAATGAGAAGAGGACACGAAAAACAGATTAGAAGTAAAAAGCTGAAAAGGCAAGCGGTGTTTTTTGGAGCAGCAGAAAAATTATATTTGGAATAAATTGGAAAAAGTAAAGTTATTTAAAGAAAATTATAATAAGGCATAAATTAGAAGAACCTATTTAACAAAGAAGATAACAATAGAAGAGGAGAAGATATTGGTCAATAAAATCACGTGCTGGCCGACGAGTTTGCGTGAGTCCTGCTTTTTGTATTTTAGTTGTGTTTGATCAGGTTGCAAATAAATTCGTTATTTTTATATCGTCAGTTTTTTATTGTTTTACATGTAACCATTTTATTTCGAGAACCTACGATTCCCTTCAAGAGAGTAGTGAGCTCAGGAGGAGTTCACTGCATAAATAAATTGGCGCCCAACTTCGAGGCTCGAAAAATAGTTACATGCGAGGCAGTGAATAAATTTAATCTAAAATTTAAACACCAGCAATATAAAAATTTTATTAATTGATTCAAAATGAACACGAGAAGTAAAAATCAAAATTTAATAGATGATGATGAGATCATAATAGAAAGGGGAGAAATAGAGTCGGAGCAGTCTGAGGTTATCGTCCCGGACAAAGAAGATATGAACAATAAAATAATGAAAATGTTAATGTCAATGAGGGAGGATAATAACAATAACATGAAAGGTATAAATGCTAGAATGGATGATAGCATGAAAGATATAAATGCTAGGTTGGATGAAGATAAGAAAGAACTCAATGATAGAATGAAAGATATAAATGTTAGGTTGGATGAGAATAAAAGAGAAATAGATGAACGTTTTGATGGGGTAAATAAAATGATTAAAGAGGAACTGAGCGATAAATTTAATGTAGTTCAAAAAAGAATGGATGAAATAGACGAAGAGGTGAAATCTAGCCTAGATAATATAAAAACAAATACAGTTGCAATAAAAATTCATATTGAATCGACGACTAAGGACAGGGAGAATTTCGAAGCCAGAATGGGAAAAACACACGAAAAAATTAATAAAATACAGACGGAAGTGTCGGAACTTAAACGGGGTACAAACGAAAAAACCATGGGAGATATCGCGGAAGTGTTGAAAACACATTTAAGTCATGAAGGGGACTTTGACAGGTACACAAAATTTTATGGGGATAATCGGATCAACCCGAAAATATTTATAAAAAACATGTTTAATTGTATCGGGAAGATTAATGATGAACAAAAGTTAAAAAACATTATTCGGGCGACCATGAAGGGGGAAACAGAAATCTGGTATAGTATGATAGAAGAAAAGGTTAAAACTTTTGAAAATTTTAAGGTGATGTTTTTACGCAAGTATTGGGGAGATGTAGAACAAAATAAGGTAAAGGAACAGGTCAACGGAGGAAGGTATAAAGGGTACGAAAAATCACGAGAAAACTACGCCATAAAAATTATAAATCAAGCCCAACAGGTAGAACCGCCATATGAAGAAGTGTTGCTGGTTAAGGCAATGGCGGGACATTTTGAGAAGGAATTAAAATCCAGAGTAGGGGTAGAAAACGTAGAAACCATAGAAGGTTTCCTACAACTATTAAAGAGATTTGATGAGAATGTGGAATTCAAGACGGAGGACACCCATCAAATATACCGGCAACCATTCCGAAGGTACGGAGAAAATCAGGATGCCCGATATGGAAATTTTGAACGCCCGGCGCATCAAAGTAATCACCAAGCAAATGTACACAATAATTTCGGTAAACTAGGTCGTGATCGAGATGGATACAGAGGAAATATGAACCAAGAATATCCAAACCAAGAAGCGGTGAACCGAAATTTAAATCTAATTGAAATTATAGATGAGCCAGCGATAACAGAGGGGAAAAATAGAGGGGAAACAAATTAAATGGGGAAGTTAGGAGAATACACTTTTAGGCCCAAGTTAGAAATCAATAATCAATTCCATTTTTGGTAAAATTTAGAAAACAAACGTCAAATTACGGAAACGTCAAATGTAAAAAAATAAATTAGCAAGCGAACGTCAAAATAAATTATATGACAAACGTCAACGAAAATATGTATGAGTTGAGGCACGAAGAAGGAGACATCCGAGGAAGATTTCATATTAATCTCATGTACCCGTTCAAGAGGCAACCACAAGAAGAAGAAGAGGAAGGAGATACTGAAGAAGAATCAGCAGTTCTGCAGGTGTAATAGATAAAAGGAAAATATCACCAACAAATAGTAAAATTCGATTGAAGGTCGGAGGTAAATGCCGATGAAGAAGCATAAAAAAATCAATCGAGATATAGAAGAGAAGAAGAGGTGATATTTTACCAATGAGTTTTATTTTTATATAGCAAAGGAACTGCAGATAATAGGTTGAAGGAATAAATAGGTGGAAGGGGTGCATGAACGAAGAGAGAGAATGAATGTCAAAAGTGTTGAAGGTGTTACGAAAGAATGAAGGTCCGAGACGATATCGAGAGGGAGTCAAAATTTTTTAATTTTTATAAAATAAACAAAATAATAATAAGGTTTTCTTAATGATGTTTAAGTTTGTGGAATTTGTTTTACTGCTCGTTTATAACTATTGATCAATATTTTATTATTTTAAACTTTTATTTTAACGATTCAAATTGAGAACGTTTTGTTGAAGAAAAGTCCGCGAAAATTTTATTTCATTCGAATTGACTTTGATTCAACACAACGTGGGGAAAATGTTGTGTTCACTCCAACGACAAAAGGTGGGTTGCGTATTTAAACATAAAGAACTGACTTGCAACCTGAGGAACCATAAAGGCAGGACTTTCCGGTACCTTTTGTGCGTGTTTATAATTGTTCGTTAATTTTAAGTTTATTGTTTAATTTAATATTGTTCGTTTTGTTAGTTACTGTTTTAGTTATTATTTTTGCATGTTTTAAATTTTGTTATATTTTTATTGTTTGTATTTGTATGACTCACCAAATGCAGTCGCCAGCACTCTCGAATTGGGGAATAAATATAAAAATCAAGATTTGAAAAATAAAAGAAAATAAGAACCAATGAGAAGAGGACACGAAAAACAGATTAGAAGTAAAAAGCTGAAAAGGCAAGCGGTGTTTTTTGGAGCAGCAGAAAAATTATATTTGGAATAAATTGGAAAAAGTAAAGTTATTTAAAGAAAATTATAATAAGGCATAAATTAGAAGAACCTATTTAACAAAGAAGATAACAATAGAAGAGGAGAAGATATTGGTCAATAAAATCACGTGCTGGCCGACGAGTTTGCGTGAGTCCTGCTTTTTGTATTTTAGTTGTGTTTGATCAGGTTGCAAATAAATTCGTTATTTTTATATCGTCAGTTTTTTATTGTTTTACATGTAACCATTTTATTTCGAGAACCTACGATTCCCTTCAAGAGAGTAGTGAGCTCAGGAGGAGTTCACTGCACTATATTACACTATAGGGTCGAAAATATAAGATAGTTAATAGACTAAATGATATGATTTACTATATTATTTCTATTTTTAAGGGAAAGTCTAAAAAACGATAAAATTAATTAATTCATAAAATTTAAATTACAATTTGAAAAAAATTAAAAATAAATTGCACCATATTATGCATCAATCCAACATTTTATATTATCGATATACTATGATTACATCTTGACTTAGTATTTAAAAATATGTACCTACTTAATATGTCGACATTGGAAAAAGAATATTTTATTTTTTGAATTGGCTATTCCGTTGTGATCAATGCGATGATATTGAAAGCTGATATTTATGGAAGTTTGATTTAAATTAAAATAATACATAAATAATTCACTGATAAAACCGCAAATTTAAATTCCAATTAATCCAGTTATAACTAAAGATTGGCAGAACCAGCTTAATCTCAAAAGGGTTTTTAGTAAATTTTTATAATTAAATTTGAAAGCAATTATTTGAACACATAAAAAAAATTGTGGTTGATTTCAATGAATTTTTAAATCAAAATAAAATTATTTTAAAAAATATATCAATTTTATTTTTAGTTTTCTTTAATATCAATCCCCTCCTATTTCAAACTCGTAATTTCCGTTGTTTCGACTTAAATTTTCATTTTCTGTGGTGTTGATGATTTTGCAATTAAATTTATGTATCTACATTTAAACTATCAGTGAAAATTAATTAGGTAAACGGTTAAGTTAAATCACTATTGAAAACTGGACAATAAAATTTTGTAATCTGTCTACTTTTATTTTAAAAACTCAATTACGTTTACAGAAATATTTCTCAATTAAGATGGTTAAATAAAAAATTGCTGTTTCTAAATCAAATTAACCACATTTTAAATTAACAGTGATTCAAGATTCGGTGAATGAAAAAAATACATAGCAGAGTAAATTAACGTTTTATTTAAACGCAGACATGGCATAATAGTTCCGGTTGAGTCTTTATTTTTCTATATTAGATTTGATATAACAAAGCTTCAATATAAGAGGTCAATTAAAATTCTGTACGTATAACGGTCCCGACGTCTGGCACCGGGGGTCCGCCGCCAACCTTGACGCATCTGAGGTGGTAGGCGCCTTCCAGTCTACCCTCAAAAGTGTTAGCGTAGTGACAAAAACGAGAAAATTATCTCTTTTATTTTTCTTACATCTACAATATGCTGCATAACATTAAGCTCTAATTGCACACAATGAAGTCCCAACTTAAAATATTAGTTGCTTAATATTCTATTGAATATTTTCGTAATTCATAAGAAAAAAGCATATTATTTCTATTTTAATAGCATAAAAGTATAATGTAATAGTTATTTACGAGAGAGCAACCCAAACATATCCTTTACGTAATACGAATTTATTTTATTTAATTATTTTTAAATATGTTTTTCAAAATTATTTTATTCATTCATCAGTCGCTTCTTTATAGTAAACTCAGTCAGTTTGTTATTTATTATGAATTTTAAAATACTTGTAATTCCTGCTTGTTATTAAAAGCTTGATTAGCCGTGAATGCCTTGGAGTCGAGCAATTATACCAACTGTAAAGCCAAAAATTTTGATTTCAGGACGAATACCAAGTTGGAATCCTGCCTATGCAGTCTTGTAAGTATATTTCTTGTTACATTTTTAATCTTTCATATATTTTGAAATATATGAATATTTGGAATTTTCAATAATTTATTAATCAATTTTATATATTTTTTGCATTTTATTGTAACATAATAATCAATTAAATCTTTCATTATTATATATTTTCACATGTTAATAACTAATCCAATCTAGGCCCCTAAAGGGGCAGAGAGGGGCGAAGCACCCACGAGGACAAAAAGATTTAAACGTTAGAAATTTTTATGGTACTTAATGCTTTAAATAGCTACGAAAAAGGAAATAAATAAGCCTTAGCTTAACTCATAATTTTAATAATAATTTCACGTAAATCGGGCCCCTTTCTTTGCAGGACCCGGGGCGGTAGTCCTCCCTTTTTAATCCGCCACTGGAAATGAATTGACATTTTTCGGTTGGTAATAATTATTAAAAAAATCAATGAAAAGTACATCTTCGGGAAATAATATATGAATAAATATACTTAGCCAAATATTTCGTATGATATAAGATATGAAATATATCACTGATTATTTCTTTGAGAAGGTCACAGATTTTAATTTCATAAGTATAATTGAAATCTATGGAGAAGGCACATACATATACTAAAAACATGTCATATTTTTATATAATAATATCTACCTGTTTTTATCAACTTTGGAAATGAAACAATATTTGCACTAATTCGGAAAGGTATCCCAAAAAAAAATATTTAATTGGTTTTCGTAGAAAATAGGTACATATACCGGCAAATGTGTAGATTTTTCGGTAAATGTGCTCTTACACCGATTCTTAAGGTAAACTTGAAAAGAGTGCACTTTTTTATTTGGTTAAAATATACTGCGATGTAATAATTTATAACTGCAGCTTACAAACATAATAAATTCCAATTAATTCATAGAAATTTATTAATCATTGTTTTTTCAAATGTTTTAATTGGTGACAAATGAAATTGGTAAAACACTATATACCATGTATTGTATATACTGATTAAAATCATACATAATAGGAGTTAATAATATTTTTAAATAAATAAAAAATATATAAATTTTTTACTATTATTTTTAATTATTTTGGCCAGGGGTCGCCAAACCAAATGATCTTACGGGACATTTTGGAAATGCATCATAACTCCGGGGGCCACAAATAAAATTATATATCCCCATATTAGATACACTATAGAAATTTTTTTTTATTATTTATTATAAAATAAATATATTTTGTAAAAGTTTGATGAATTGCCTACACCCAGGCAATTGAAATTACCAAATTATAAGATCTATGATACGATGGCTTACATAAACTAGGAATTATTTAACTGTACATACTCAGTGCCGTTAGACTTTTGGCGCCTATGGCCAAGTACGAAAAATGCGCCTTAAATGGAAATAGATTCGGGGGGAGGGTTCCCCAGTTTTTTTAATTTGGTGCAAAATGACAAATTACCTATATTATTTTAATTTTTTTTAATTTTAAATTTTGGCACCTTCGTTCAAACGGCGCCTATGGCCGGGGCCATATTGGCCATACCCTAGTTACGGCACTGTACATACCAAATAATCTTAAATATAGCTTCGTATAAAAATAAAAGGTCCAGCAGGACCTTTAAGAACCAGGAGAAAAGCAGGTTGAAAAAAATTCTAAGTAGTCGGTTTCTGAACAGAACTGTAATTTACCTTGGAAATGTATCCTGCAATAAATTACCTACTGTAAAAATTTTGATAACGATTATTCAGAAATAAAAAATTAATTATGTCAGGGATCTTGAAAGCTGCTACATTGCTTAATTAAAGCGTTCTTGAACTATTTTTAAAGCACCAAGTTAGAAGAATGTATTATTTACTTCCTACCAGAATATTAAGGGGTTATACGCAGTCAGGGTTTTCAAAATTTTTATTTTTTTCCATTTCATTTTCGTAATGTACATATATTTAAGTATATGCACAGAAAATTTCATGTTAATCTGAAAACTATTCTTGATGGTATACGCACTTTTGCAATTGTAAATGCACTATGTGTAATGTGTTCCTAAATCTTTGAAACCGTTTTACTCAAAACTACATTTTAAAGTCGGTGAGCAAGATTTCTCGGAAATTCTCAAATTTATACACAAGCTCAATAAATATATTTTCTTGAGGATGATCGAAGGATATTTCTCGCAGATGAATAATTTCCATTTTATCAACAATATTTAAGGCCAACATTTTTATCAAAAATCAAATTTTTGTTTTGAAACGCTGCCATTCTGTTAAATATTAATGTATCGCTTATTCCTTCGATTAAACTCTAGATAAAACCTTATATTAACGAAAACTTTTTTGATTTTTCATTTTGGATTATCCAATCCAGAGATATCTTGCTCACCGCAAGACGCCTTTTTTAGGTGAGCTCCCGGAGATCGGCTTTAGTAGCTTTAATAATCATTATTTTTAGAAATAAAAAATATCACAATGAAGTTAAAAAATACCACAATATGTATATAAATTTTCACATAAATAAATTGATATGACTTTTCAGAAAAAATTCTTGAAAAATCGCTTTTTTTTCCTGACTGCGTATAACCCCTTAATAACTAAAAAATTTTAATTGCGAAGTTTGAAATAACTATCACCAGGTTATCTAGAAGAGTTATCTACGAAAAACGGTGGCAATGTCTGAATAGTGAACACAAAGATAATAAATGGATGACTTCGGTCTATACCCAAGTCATCTTTTATGTAGATATCGATACTTCAACAAACATAATAGTTTGTTTATTAGTTTTGTAATTGTTACATTTAATAATACTCTTAATATACATTGGAAAGGTCAAAATTCTTAAAATGTTTATTAGAAGCTTCGGGAAAAAATGCCAGAAAGCTGCTATAGTATTTCTGGTGTTATTGGCCAGAAAGTTATTTAAAATACATACATACTTAATTTACTTGTTACAAGTAAACAATTCTTTACAATTTAACTTGTTTATTTTAAAAATTTCAAACTAAATCGGGGGGGGGGGGCTTGAATAAATGGAATAATCCAATAATCACATAGATATTAGGTTTTCCTAAAAATAAACAAAGCGGTGCATTTGCACCCATAACTTTCTTTTGATTTCTACAGAGTTATAAAATTTATATGATTGGGTGGAAGATGAAGTGAACTATAGGTTGAACCAATTACTTTTAACGGAGTTCTGATTTTTAGGAACTTAAAAATTGTTAATTAACTTCCTTAAAGTTGAAAGACACCTAGTTAGTTAATTTAATAATATGATTGTTTAATGCACTACTGAAGTATAAGTTTTGTAATTTTTGTATCTTGGTTGATATTTCTTAATATTGTAATTTTAATAATATGATAACCTTAATACTGTAAGTGGTATCTTATTGTAAAACAATTTAAAATATTGATAGTATTAATATCTGCTAATGAGTAACGACTAACAGTCAAAATAACTAATGATAATTTTGCATAACTTGCATAATTGTGCAATTTGAATTTTTAAATATTAATTAGTATGACGCGTGATAATTTACTATTACTGATAAAAAATTTACGTTCGTTCCGTGCATCTACAACGACAACATGTTACATCGCAAAATATTTTTACAATGAAATTACTTTACATTCAGGAACAACAAGGAAAATATACGCCGACGACACCGCTTTCTTTTGTCAACCAAAAGTTTTTCTTTGCTTTTGGGCTTGAACCCGATCCACGATACCGAAAAAAATTGAAGAAGGAGAAATAATCATGTTGTAATGTTGTATCTTTACTAATCCAAACTTTTTTAAAACAATAAATAAACAAACCCTTTCCAGACAGGAATAACGGTAGTGTGCTTTATGAGTACCTGGACAAGACACCTGCGGTTTTATCCAATAGTCGATTAACTGGAGGTTAACTTTAGAACGTTTTTCAAAATTCAAAATATATTACAACATAGAATAAAATTTTCAAATTGATTTTTGGGATAAGTTCAGCTGTTCATTATCATCATCTGTGTAAGTTGATGAATTGTTTTTGATAAACTAAAAGAAATGCAATTCTCAAGAACGCTAACAATACCCAATTGCAAATAAATGCTAAAATATGTGCGTGATAAAATTTGAGAATGGACGAAAAAAAATGTTTTAATATACTTTAGTTTAATAACCACATTTTGTAAAACCTTTCACATACGTTAAGTTGACAAGAAATAAAAAAATATCCAATAATATTCGCACATGTTTAATAAAAAATTAATGTGATAATAACATGTCGGCATTTTTTCAAAAGGCTTGGTTTTAAAATATGCACGTTCCGTATTTTAGCACCATATTATTAAATTGCATCAAATTGCATTACAGCCAGTCAACTCATTGATTAATATAATACTATGCAATATGTTTTTGAAAAACGTATAAAATAAATGAATATATCAAAATTTCATTTGCCCAAAAAACTGGTTTGCTGATACCTGCATGGCGTCCATTTTCTAGTTTCTTTTTTCCAACAAAGTAATGTATGTATGTCATGAGAGTGATGTTAACTGCGGTGCAAACATCAAGGACGAGCCGATAAAGATAATACTCAATTAATTTTAATTATTTTTTAAGTCTCATTTATAATTTTTTTAAGGGTATAAATGCAGCATATCATCAAAGATGCACGGAGAGGCTCGACTTCTTCTATTTATTTTATTACCATCAGTGTTGAGCATTTATTCATTTTCAATATATATTTATCGTTCAAAATTTAGTGGTATTATTTTTGATTTTATTTATAAATGCACCAGTTAATTTTTAAAAATAATTTTTTAAATTACAATGTTATTGTAAATTTAAAGAAGAAATGGGGGATATATACTATATATCCTTAATAAAAAAATAACTCAAAAATAAAATTTAAAAAAATATTATCTTCAACTGCTGGCGAACAATCAAAACCGTTTAAGTAAGTAGGTTCGATGCAATGTAAAACAATAACAAAGTTTTCACAATCAATATGTCGTGATAACTAAATACATTGCCATAATATAATTGCATCAGCATCTATGTTCAAAAATTCTAAAAAGCTCATTTAACTATAGTTTATAAGATATCGCCCATAGAATTAAAAAAATTAATAATGTTTTTTCCACTATTACCCTTTCAATAAGGTATGACTTTGTACATTTTTAGTGTTTACTCACTGAATTAAAAAATTTAATAACATTATTTTTAATCACATTTCTATTTATTTTTATAACCAAAACCATTATCTTATTTTCGACTATTTAAAAAAATATTTTTGAATTAATTAGTTAATTAAATTAAATAATCCAAATACTTTTTATTAATTAATATGTGATATGTTGCTAATTGAAATAATTAAAACCAATATAATTTAATTTGTGGTGAGATTCGGCCAAAATAGATTTTATAAATTTTTTTTGTACATTTCTTTTATTTAATATTAATTTTAATGGTTCATATAATTCCATCATCTCTTACATTTTTTTTTCTAGTGCTAATATTAATGTTAAAAAAATAATATCATGTTTTATTCGGAGCCAAAGGTATTTTTTGAGGCGAGTTTGCAAATCTTGGACTTGCGTACCTTGCAGAAAAGACTCACCACCAAAAGTCATACTTTGTTTTTCATAAAATAATATAGCTATTTTTCAAAAATGGTTCATGCCAAAATATTGGAAAATGCTACGTGGCAGAGGTCATTGATGGCTTTTGATTTTAAATTTTAGGAAAATTAAGCAAAAATTCTTGAATTTATTTTTATGTTCCATTGAAAATTCTCAAATGAAAGACAAAAATGACAACTAAATTTTATACGTTTCGTTGTAATGTTCCAGGGTTAACAACCCAACTAACACAATATTTACTATCCCTTCATGGAAGAAGGGTCTACGTTTTTGAGGTTGAAAGTATGATCAAAATTATTACAAGTTAAAATGAACTTTATATTACTCTATTGGACAAGGATACAAGGATATAACTGTTTGTATGCAAATCATGACACGTGTTCGTATGATTAAGAGATGAAATTAAAAACTTTCAATTAAGCTCATCAGATGGTCATTCAAGTAAATAATTTATAATAATTTTGTATAATATATAATAATAATATACATTTATGTAATAAATATCAACTTGTTTCTCCTTTAAATTGTATATTATGCTTTCAATTCCATTCATGTGCTTAGACAGCGCATTAAAGAAATGTTCATGTTTTTATATGAAGCTGGGAAATCTGATTACATTTCAATATATTTTCACATTTTTTTCACATCCGTACTTGAAACCATTATTAAAAATATAATTGAGGTAGTCGTTTGGCCTTTGGAAGCACTTTATACCTCTTCTGAGTACAAAAGTTACCGATTATTGTGTTGTCATCAGAAATACACGACTTATGTTAAATTTCAGAGCTGTCCCACCTGAAAGTGATTGAAATGTCAAGAAACAGATAGACAAGTTAACTAAAAGCGGTTAAGCTAGTTGCAGTTATCCCGAAGAGAAAATCGCTGGAAAAATCTGGTGCACAAGTGAAATGTGTGTTTTTTAGGATTCGCCCATGAAGATCTCCTCAGTATTTTTTTAAATGCACGTCTATTATATTATACTATTATTATAACGACCTTAATCATATTAAAATTAAATTTTATTTTAACTTATATTATAATTAATTAATATATTTGCTCAATATATTACTCAGGTACAGGGGCGTAGCGAGTGCTGTTGGGGCCCCGGTGTAAAATATATGAGGAAGCCCCCCCGTCCTAAAATAAAGGGGGTCTGTCGAAGTTTTAAGAGCTTGAATTTCACCGAAATTTTTGCACTTCTTGGTAGGTAATGGTCTGTATAGTAGATGTAAATAATAATATTTTCGGATAGTCTAGTATAGTTTATCCAAAATTATCAAAAATCCTGGATCCCAAATTTGCCGTGGTTGCTCTTGTCATAACGGCTCGCAGCGCTCGAGCGAGGTGGAGCCGAGCCGTTTTGACAAGTCCTAGTTTCAATTAAAAAATTCCCCGGGGCGCAACAAATTCCAAAATGACGAAATTCTAATTCTAAACCCCCCACTTAAAACTTGTAAATTTTCATCAAAATGTCGATTTTTAAAATTAAATTGTGAAGTAACCGTTGGGTCGATTTTATTAATCTCCATCTCATAGGAAAGTTTAAATTATGCTCTTTCAGAATATTTAAAGAAATCCATTCCTATTTTTGAAGAAAAATCTCTTAAAAGATCGACAGTTAGTAGCCAAAAAAATGCATAGGAAGCAAGCAAAAGTTTTGAGCACTCCTGTGCGCCGCACCGATCTGCCCTATGATAGCTACGGGGCTGCTCAGGTAATATTATTTAAGCTTTCAGCGAAGGATACCTTAATAACATAAAAACGTTGAAATAAGAAATAGAACATGTTTTTCTAAATTTTCTATTAAAAATATATGATTCCACGTCAAAACACTGAAAACAAAACACCGAAAACAAAAACACCGAAAGTCAAAATCTTAGAAAAACCAAAACGCCGAAAGTATTTTTCCACGACCTCAACCAACTTTAGAAAGCGTTTTAGAGGCGTGGCCGGCGCTGCTAAAATTAAAAGTGTCCACTCAGATGAAGAAGTTTCTCAGCGCGATTATTTAAAATCCATAAATTATTTTGTCAAATTGCAGTCAATTTATGAAAATTTGTTGTACAGAGAACATTGTTTTTGTCGACAAAAAAGCTCAAATATAAATAAAACAACCACGACAAATAATGTAAACACACGCAATGATTTCTAACTTTTACAAAAGAATCTACTTGAGAAATAACTCGGCGTTCATTGGCTTATTAAATTTTTTTAAAAATTACTTAGCATATTTTCCGGGTCCTTTCTCGCATAAAAGTATCAAAATAAGCATATAAACATAAAAAAATATCGCCAAGTGACTTTTTGTTTCAATTTCATGGACATTTATAACAATTGCACTTCTGCTATCAAATATTCATGTTAGCAAATTTACTAGAAATCCGAACTCTATAGGTGCATTTTGCCAGCCCCACCCCCATTTCGAATTTTGGATCCAAAATAGTTTAAATCGTTTGAACTTCGTTTGTACCTTCTTTATTTTCGTTGCTTCAAATTTTGGTTTTTACTTAAATTTTGGTCGTTTAGAGCACATGCTTTAACTAAAAATAATAAAAAATGTGATTTTAATGTTTTTAACCTTAACAGGTTCGGTATAGTAACGTTCAAAGTGGTAAATTATGCCAAAAAGCACTTGTAAAACTTAGTACCTAACTCAATGGGCGAAGATTACCTTAATGAATACACCACATACTTGTAATTTTATTAGAAACTTTTTAAATCCCAGGTAAAGGTTATCGTACGTACTATCTCCAAAAAATGAATTCTAAATTCACCCCTTAGTTGACGATTAATCAATAACATACTAGATCACATAGATTATAAAATTCTAAAAACTGTCAAAATCGTGTTAGTTTTTCCAGTGTCTTTTGGACTAATTATTTCAAAATATTTTCTCTTCAAGATCATGGTAATATTATTTTTACATTTTCATATGCAGAAAATTGTGCTTTATCCACATCTGTAAAGAAAAATAAGAGTTGCCAATTGCTATTTAAAATAATTTACAATGTTGCCACAGTTTAAAAATTTCAATGGCAGAAAAAAGTGACATGTAAAAAAATAAGGTTGACTTGACTGAGTAGCTATTTTAGTTACAAGAAAATTATATATATATCTTATATAATTAATTTTATTGAATTTTTCCAAACTTTACGAGCTAACTGCATGTACCACCTACGAGTTCATAATTATTAATAAAAATCACAGTGTCCGATAAAAATGTATAAGGATTGCACATAATAACGTCATTTTATCTCCCTAAAGATATACAGCCGTATGCATAGTCATACCCTTAAAATGCTCTTTACTAGCTACTAGTTAGTAGCAGTCTAGTAGCTACTAAAATATTGGTATGCATAGTTCTTTTAAAATGAACGTTAGTATCATTTTAGTTAGTATGATTTTATTGTATAATTTTCTAAATATTTATTTGGCAACGCTGTAAAATATCACCTGACAACCTAAAATTGACCATAATATAATGGCTAATACAATGTAACAGCTTTACCTGTTTCTAATCCTACTTATTGCGGTATTAAAGTAGCATCTAAATTTATTTTTCATATACCTGTGTACCTTATAAACTCGAAACTTGAATTTCGGGAGTTCCAGGTCGGCAATGATTGTTGAAATTATTTAATTGATCACAAATCGATTACAACCCGAGTTGTTCTTTTTTTTATTCTATATAATATTCGCGAAATTTTTCATTGCTATCATGAATCAAAGGAATTTATATGATCTACATAATCATATAAAAATGTTTATAAAATTTTGCATTACTTTTAATTTTTAAATTGATTTATTTTCAATGCAAAGCGAGCGTGACGAGTATTTAAAAAATTTTAATTTAATTTTCAATTTTAAGTTAAGTTATTAATTACTTATTTTCTAATTATCTATGTTATAGAATTTACCATATTTAAAACAATAAATTAAATACGAAATTAAATTAAATTTTGACAAAATATAATAGAAAAAAGTGTATAATTTTGTTAAAAGTAAGCTTAAAATGGTCTTAAACATGCCCAAGACCCTCACTAAATTCTTAAAAGCCTATTAAGGATTTTAGTGATCCCACTAAGGATAGTATCCTTTTAACTCGACTATGCATACGGTTTTCTTGGTTACCTACTAACTAAGACACTAGTAGCGCTTTAGTAGCTACTTAGATGACTATGCATACGGCTGATAATGATTTTATTAATTTTTCACAGAAATAATACTTAAGCGTCAATCAAGTACTAAGTTATATCTACTACATAATCAGATAAAAGACATCTTTATATTTTGTAACTATACTGGAAAAGAATATTGTACTATTATTATTAACTATATGAGAGCAATATACCTGGTCCGTCAATGGAAATGACATCTTTGTAAATTACTATAAATTTTTCGTTCTTTGAAGAATTTATTAATAATTAATAGTGCAGGAAAATTAAATTTAGAGTTTTTATTAATTGTAGACAGGACTTTTATCATTGGAAATGGTAAAGAGGCTTATAATGAACGCGAAAAAAAAAATAATGCAAGCCCAGCGGTTGTATAGGGTTTATTTGGGGGGGTTAAAAGGGCGGGCAAAATATATTATTGCGTTTTCCGGAGGTGTTCCAGTGAGCAATCTCTTTATTTACTAAATAGAAGACCGGTTGGTATCGCTTTAGCCTGCGCACTTCATTTTCACTGTAAAAATAACTGATTAGTTATTTAACGTTAGGATGATCTGAAACTCTCTCAGGATATTTAACACTAAATCTTTTTATTTCTTCCAAGATTGTAGGTAATGGAATATCTCATTGTATGACAGAATATGGTATGTAGTAGGTTGCATTGACGATAAAGCGTAGAACTTTATTCTGGAAACGCTGTATAATTTCGATGTTTGAATGGGCCGCCGAACCCCAGAGCTGGATCCCGTACGTCCATATTGGCTTCAGAATAGCTCTGTATAACAACACCTTGTTCTCGGTTGAAAGTTGGGAGTTTCGCCCAACAAGTCAATACATCAGCCTCCATTTATAACCGAGTTGCAGTCTCTTTATGATTATGTGCTTCTGCCACGTTAGGCGTCTGTCCAAATGCATGCCCAGATATTTGGTACTCTCAGCCTGTGGCAGCTTGTACCCGTTGAATGTTACGGGTGGACAGGTATCCCGTTTCATAGTGAACGTCACGTGGATTGACTTTGCTTCATTGGCCTTTATTCGCCACTTTTTCAGCCATTCTTGTATTTTGCTGAGATGAGTAGTGGTAGGGTAGTTTAGCTTTAATTCTAAATTCTAAATTCTAAATTCTAACTAACACTAAATTCGTGCCAGACCTTAACTATGCGTTGTACTTGCTCTACCGTGCCATGCTGCTGACAAAAACCAAATCGCTGGTTGGGTACAATTTGTTTATCTTCCATTATTGGTTTTAGTTTCTCAATAAATGCTTTCTCAAATACTTTAGACCAGCATAGGTAACAAGCTAAATGGTGTATATTCCAGGTTTTGGGATCATGATCATGACAATCTGTGACACTTTCCATTGTCTTGAGAAATGCTTAATGTTAATTATTGCATTAAATATCTGGGTAATTGCTTTGAACCCTTTTTCTGATAGCTCTTGCAGGACCCCCCAGTGATTCGATCAAAACCAGGTGCTTTCTTTGGGTTAATTGCAAAAGTATCAGCCTTCTGTTCATCGTTTCTAGTCCATTCATTATTATGCTTCTTGATTGGAGGATTGGTTTGCTGCGGTCTTTTAATTTCCTGGTGGCTTTCCAAAGAGAGTAGTCGGTAGCTTCCGACGCGCTCAGGTTTTCGAGGTAATCCCGGATACCTTGACTTTTGATATCTAATTAATTTTGATTCAGGTCTTTTGCAGCTTTGCTAAGTTTGGTTTTATCTGCTGGAGATTTAGTTAGTTGCCATCTTTTTCGAAGTTTCCGTTTTTCTGATATTTTTTGTTGTATAATATATGGCGTTAGTTCTTTTATTGCTTATAAAAAAATCTACAACTTTTGTGAGAATCACTTTTTACTATGACCTCAAAATTTCCGTGCAAAATATGAAAAGTGCAAAAATAGGATTTTTTTGTTTTTCATTTTTGTAAAAATAATTCAATTTTGATGAAATTTTGTGAAAGCATGCTTCCTTATGTTTTAAATAATTTTAAATTTAAATATTCTATTTAATTAAATACAAAAACATTTTTATTTCAAAAATTAATTCCGTACAGAGTTCTTCAGAGCTTATTTTTTTTGTTATTACATTTTAAATAATAAAAAATAGTTGATTCTATTTAACAACACGCTCAAAAATTGAAAAAACTCTGAAATGACTTTTGCAACAATGAATTTTTTAGTAATTGTTCATAATTTGTTTACATTTTTAAGAAAATTGAAAAACTGATTACACCATTCTATTGTACGGAAAAATAAACAAAAGAAGCTGTCTTTCATTATTTGACCTGAAACTTAATTTTTTTACAGTAAAATTACTGCAGGCAAATTAAATCTAGAGTATTTATTAATTGTAGACTGCATTTTTATTATTGGAAATGGTAAAGGGGGTTATAATTAACGTGAAAAAAAATAATGCAAGCCCGGGGGTGGTACAGGGTTTATTTGGGGGGGGGGGGGGGTGAAAGTGTGTGCAAAGTATATTATTGCGTTTTTCGGCGAAACTTGACTTTCTATCAAAATATGTTCTACAGAAAAGTTGTAGATCATATAAAAATCTACAACTTTCGTAAGAATAATTTTTTACTATGACCTCAAGATTTCCGTGAAAAACGTAAAGAGTGCGAAAAAACAATTTTTTTATTTTTTCTTTTTCATTTTTACAAAAATAATTTAATTTTGATGAAATTTTGTGAAAACATCCTTTCTTATATCTTAAATAAGCACAATTTTTTTTGCATAAAAAAATCTAGAAGATTTTGAGATAATTCAGTTTCTCAGTCAAAAACTGTTTTATTTCAAAATAATTTCTGTAGTGCAAAATCATCGTACAGAGTTCTTTCGGTGCTTATTCTTTTTGTTATTACATTTACTTTTTGATGTAATAATAAAAAATAGTAGTTCCAATTTAACAACAAGCTCAAAAATTGAAAAATTTTTAAAATGACTTTTGCAACAATGCATTTTTCAGTAATTCTTCAGAAGTGGTTTGAATTTTTAAGAAAATTGAAAAACTGATTGCAGCATTCAATTATACAATTGACATTGTTTGAATTTTACAGTAATGTTATAAATATTAAATTAGAATAATAAAGCTTCACATAAGTAAGCAAAATAATAATTTTTTGTTCTATAATCAAATTTTTTTCATAATCTACAACTTTTGTAGAGGTTAATGTATAACATAACTTCAAAAATTCCGAGAAAAATGCGAAAAATACTTTTGTTGTAGAAATTTAGAGTAAAACATTAAAAAAAATATTTTTCGAATTTGTTGAAATATAAAGTAAATATTCAGTTTTTGACTGAGAAACTGAATATATCAAAAACTTTTAAAAATTTTCTTGTAAGAAAGTTTGTGCTTATTTAACCCATAAGGAAGCATAATTTCATAAAATTTCATCAAAATTGAATTATTTTTGCAAAAATAAGAAAGAAAAAACAAAAAAATCTTATTTTCGCACTTTTCACATTTTTCACGGAAATTTTTAGGCAAAATTTCACTGTCGTAATTTTACAAGTTTACTTTTCTGTAGAACCTGTTTTGATAGAACGTCAAGTTTCGCCGGAGAATGCAATAATACATTATGCACACCCTTTCAATCCCCCCCCCCCCCCAAATTAACCCTACACCACCCCTGAGCTTGTATTATTTTTTTTACACGTTCATTTTAAGTTCCTTTACTATTTCAGACGATAAAAGTCATTTCTACAATTAATAATGGTTTTGACTTCTAAATCAGTTAATTTTCCTGCACTATAAGTACGGTATGAAAATTTGGTGGTTTTTCCAAAATTTTCATAAATATTTTCTTTGAATATTGTTAAATTCAATTTACAATGTCATGAAGTGATTAGGTACACACGGCAGGTTGGAGAAGAAGCCTGTGAGTATTACTAGCGTACCACGTTATGCAGGAAAACAGCCCTTATTAAAAACATCCCTGGGGCATAACCAATCTCGAAAAGCGGGATCGATGTTAACAGCAGCACGCGACTTCCATCTTCAACAAAATAGTTTTTAACGCAGCCATTCACCTGAGTTGTGAAAAATATAATAACCGGCGCATCTAAATCATTTTTCCTCGCCTCATCGGAAAACTCGCAGAATGTGGTTTTTCAGAAAATTTATAAGTTTTGTATTATACTTTGAAGGTAAGAAACCGTAGTTTATTATCAGTTACCTCAAAATCTAAAGAAATGAATTTAAATAACAAGAAAACAGCACTTGGCCGTTCCGGCAATTTCTGAAATTTGTTTAGTATCTTAATGCAAGCAACAACGTTGGTTGTACTAGACAATAATTATATTAATATTAAATGGTATCGGTCAATTTTGTCAATGCTATTTTCAACAATATTTCAACAAGTTGAAGAGATGAAAAATAATAAATAATTATAAAAAAAATGTACCTACTTACCAATTTTCTCGAAAAAATAAAAGGTTTTCGAAAAGTACGAAATATTTCAGAATTTAAAATACTCAAAATTAAACATAATTTTATCAACTTGAAAAAATATTCGTATTTCTCTCTCGTATTTCAAACTCCGCATTCAAGTTGCAACTAAGTATTATGTGTTACATATTATTATAGTCGGTACATAATCACGTCTATTTACAAAATTTGCACTAAAAGAACAATTAAAAAAATTTTAATTATAAAATTTTGAAACATTTTATGAAAAATATAAAAATTAATCAAATGTGGGAAAAGACAGGAAGAAGGGTTAATTGATCAGGAATTTTTGTGTACAATATTTTAAGAATTCTCAAGAATTTTTTATAAATTCTAAACATTCTTTTAAGATTTCCCTAAGAGTATCAACCCTTGTAAAAAATTATAACCTTAAAAGTTTGCAGTTAGGGCATCATTAAGTTGTTTTATGTGGGTATTTACAGAAAATTGAATAGAATTTTATAATCGAATATTTGGCTCCTCTTCAAGTTTCGATCGAAACTTATGTAGTTAAAGATAGTTTAGATACAAAATATACCTGCTAAACTGTTGGCTGAAACCAGCATTTTTGGCCAAAACTGGCTGAAACCGAACCTTCGGTCGATCACTACTTATAAATTATTATATGAACCGTCCAATTCACGTGGAAAGTTGGAAATTTTGAAAAATAATATCCCCTGAGAGCTCGATGTAAAAACCTTTACGATTTTTTTTCGATGTCAAATGAAGGACAATAAATATTCGTAGGTAGAACATTTAGTTAGAATAAGAAGACCTTAAAACAGATGTAAATAAGTTTAACTGAATAATATGCTAATTATCAAAGCTGCACAATTTACGATCTGTGCAGGAAATTAAAAATTTGTAATTCAAAACTTATTGCTTTTGCACTTGCATTACCTTCAATTTTTGAATAATGTATGGTATCGTATGTAAAAATTTCACTTGATCATGCATCAAATAAAAATTATATGTGCATAATTTTATTGTGCCAGTAAAATTCTTGAAAGATAGCTACTTTGCACTTCATTTTAATATAATAATTATCATTTGCTTATTATTATACGGCTTAAATAAAATTAGAGTAAATTCGCAATGCATTTGTATATATTTACCGTTTATTTATTGCTTCCGTTAACCAGCTATCACAAACGGATTATTAAATTTTAATATTACATAAATAATGAAATAAAGATTGGATAGATTTATGGTAATGTTTGATTTATTATGTTATACTACTTAAATTTAATTCGGTCACAGCGAGGCCCCCCGATGATTCACCCATGGTTTGACTTTTAATTTATAAGAAAAACAGATTGAAAGTTTTTCAAACATGCAGTTTATTCTTCAGCTATAATAGCGAATTAAATAAAAGGTTGTAAGTGAATAGACAAAAATGTAAGGGGTGAATGAGATACTATATATACAATAGGTTATTAATCTTAAGGTACCCGATATATTGGTACGTTATCGATTTTAATTGAATTACTTACCGGCTTGTGGATATGCAGGTAAAAATATTTATTAGAATATTTAGTATCATTAGGGGATAAAACATCTGCTGCACAACCCAATATATTATGTATGTGTTAGCATAATTTTTATACGGTTCTGATTCTCATATTTAAAGGATCTTTCAAAATAAAAAACCATAGTATATTGTTTGACTATCAGTAGATACTTTGGATTTACCTAACGTTTGTTCCGACTTCCAAAAAAAACTTCTGTTTTCAATAATGAAAATACGCTATAAATATAGAGATTGTTTAAACAATACATATTTGCATTGTGTATACAAAATTAATAAAGAATAACCAGAAGTTCCGCAAACTGCAAAATATTTTTTTAATAATAAATTATAGCTGAAAATAACTTGAAAATCGCCAACTACTAAATTGATTTTAGGTTCAATGAAAATAAAAAAAAATAAATATTTGAGAAATTGTAGGCGTGCTGACGTATCGAAAGAAAATTTTGCTTATCGATTACAAATTAAAAAACTATTACAACAATAATCAATGTAAACAATTAAATTTAATTGTGAGTAACGTTTATGATGCACAGTGAAACACTAACAAAAAAATTGTAAACTTTATTAAGAGCACACACGCGCCCATCTAACTTATAAAGAAAAACATTAATAATTTGCTGATTACTTTTAAATTAACGCTTATCAAAATGAAAACTTGTAAAATTTATCAACAGTTTTCATTGTTCGTTTGTTCTCTCTCGAATTTTGTTTATTCATACCGAAAGATTTTATACAATTAAATTGATTTTGCAAACAGCACAACAGAAATTGATTAGAGAATATTCTACTATATTTTGGTATTCTTGTATTCTTTCCTAATATTGATATTTTACTAATTAATTAATTTGAACGTGTTTCCCTCTCTACACATTAAGTTCTTCGTTGGTGATTCATTGAGAAATTTGTCCGCACCAAATTTGAAAAGCGGTGCAAGAAAATCAGAATTTCAATATCGTGCAATTCTTCCAGTTCAATTTTGATTACGAAAGAGGACTAGTAATTTCAAAGAAGATCAATAAAATAATTAAAATAATAAAATCTCTGATCCCTATCTATATCATAAAATAAAGCATATTTTTGCATATCAGGCATATTCTGGATAAATATGCAGATATCCACATTATAATTTTTAATCGGCCAACAAAAAAAAATTGACAGTGAAAAATAAGTAATAAATAGATTATAAAAAATATTAAAATACAATTCCGACCACATTCAATGCAGAAACTAAATACATACCCCGATCATAACTAGCATATTTTATTTGCAAACTTACAACAAAAAATTAAATAGTATACTTAAACGGAAAAAAATTATTTGCAATATCTTTTTTCGTGTTAGCATACAAACAGTTTTTTGTAATTTACTCGAAACTGCTATGTTCACTTTCTGCAATGACCGATTCAATTATTGCATGTAGATCGTACAATTTAAGTAAGAGATTAAATAAAAATGTAATCTTAAATTTTGAAACATTTAAATAAAAAATTAATATAGAGATAAAGGAACGCAGGAAACGTCACATTTCTGAAGCAGTAAGGTATACGAAACGGTATCAGGGCTCACTCACGGAGGGAGTTATAGTTGTATGTAAGAAAATTAGAAAATATGCAACTAGTTGAGTTTTATAAGACTTAAACAACATTTAATTTTTCACTTCCATGTACTGAAGAACAAAACCTGCCCACGTAACAAATTTTTCTAATTTATATTTTCAACATTCACTTTTTAACAATGCAAATTCTAAGAAAAGTCAACATTGACGTACTAAGCAACAACAACTTTTTTCAACAAGAACCAAAATTTAAATGGAGTTCTTATTTTGGTAACAAAAAATGTAAGTAAGTAAATAATATAAAATTCAAGCAAACAACAATGAGTACATTTTTTCATCAGGAACCAAAAATTTAAATTGAGATTCTTATTTTGGTAACATAAAATGTAATAATCTATTTATTATTATGTAATAATTGTCAAGAAAAAACTAGCAATTTTCTGAAAAACAACCAAGTACTTTCCCACTGTAATATTTTCCCATACCAAGCAAAGTATTTGTAATCGAAACTGATTGGAATGCAACGTCGAAATCAAAACTTCAACTTTTTGGTAATTGCACATATTATATCCTAAAAAACCCATATTCGAATTTATTTATTGATAAGCAAAATAATTTAAATTTCAGCACTTTTTAAGCAAATTGCAACAACTGCGCAATTGACGCTAATTTTCAACCAATTTATAAAAAAATTCGCCTGATTTGCAAAATTTAACACTTGCCAATTTTATTGCCAAATTTAAACATACTTTATATAAAAATTCCTTGCATGTGTTGAAGTAATCAGAAACAATCAAATTTCCCTTTTCCTCATCATATAACAACTACATATTATTTTTATTAAATATATAAAATTTAGGAGGATATTTTCAACTTCGTCAGTGGCTTCAAATTTAAAAAACAATTAATTTACATTAATTGAAGTTATCTTTAAAAAAAATTTATCAAATTGTAATTGAACGTATAATTTCATTATCACATCGAAACGGAGCCGAAGCTAATTATTTAACCTTAACAACATACTAAATGTAAATCTTCCTTTATAGAAAATTCAGACCTGATTGCAATAAATAAAACATTTAAAATAAGCAATAATAATTAAAAACTTTCATTCTAATTTTTGATTGATTCCACGAATAAAAGCTTGAGATGAATGCTATCTTGGGGTCGTAATTGTTTATATAAATAAATAATTCTGTTTAAGCTAACAAAGAAGCAAATATTACTAATCAAACAATTTTGCTTAGAGCTGCTATTATTCTGCAGAACAACAACAATAATAACAACTGTGCAACATCCGGGTGTTTATTATTATTATTATTATTATTCTAACATGTAGTAGATTACTTGGGTCAACGTGAGTCTTTGGGGTTTTTAAAATATTTTTACCAAACGCAAAAAAATCAAAAATAGAATAAATTTTTTTCCCTCGATATAAGATTTTTGTGGTACTTACGTTTAAACCACTCCGTATAACGTTTTTATCGTCAGGTATTAATTTTTTAAAACTTTAATAATTTGTTTCTGTTAGTCGCCCGCAAATGGTTAAAAAATGTTGTCTAAATTTTTGAATTTGTTCGTTGGTTATCTGTGTATGAATGCTTTTGGATAAATTTCAGTATCGTCTGCGTACAATGCCATATATCTGTTTTAGGCCGCGTGCGCTTATCATTTACATAAAAAACTAAAACTAAATTTCGGTGACGAAATCTTAGCAAATTCAGGAATTAATTCCGGTATCCCCACATTCAAACGCTATTATATTGAATATTATACTACAATATATTACATATTAGTAGATATTATATAGCATGTTATTTGTTTTTATTTGAACTAAATTTATACGATTTATTTAAAAAAATAAATTTTTAAAGAGAAATTATTCAAAAATTATACCTTTATCAAAATAAATAAAAAAATTACTTAAAACCATTGCAATATATTCTATTTACACCATGAGCCGTTGAAGTACAGAAACTAAATTATTAAAGTTTTACAAATTTTATGATTAATTAGTGGATAATAAAATTTTAGTGTTAATTAAAATTAATTAAAAATTAGTGGTTAATTAAAGAAGAGATAATTTTTTACATAATAAGAAGATATCAAAAACTTGCTATATTCGTTGATAAGTTTAAAACAATATATGTTGTCTTGAAAAATACTCGTGCAAATTAAAAATTAAATTGGGTAAATTGTTGTTCAATACAACTCATTATGTTTAAAATATTTCATTATTTATTTAAGGGCAAATTTTTTTTGCCCTAATTTTTGATTTTATTTTGACATAACACTCAAGTTCTAATTTCAATAATTTTAACACCTTTCGTCGTTTTCGAGTACCGGTTGATTAGATCTTATAATATTTTCCCAAAGCAACTTCAAACCGGTACTTTTATATTTTCTAAATTAATTAAATAAAAATAATAAAATCAAATTAATTATATAAACTTTTGGCAGTATTAATTTTTCGTCTGCGTCAGAGATTTTTAATATTGAAAACTGTACTTTTCGCAATTTGAATTTTTGTATAAATATTTACTAAATAAAATTGTGTATATTTCAATGAATTTGTTTTTAGAAAACATTTTTATTATTGGTAAATATTATAATATGTGCATTTTTTTACTCTGATTAATGCATTCTCTGTAATTTAAAAAAATAATTTTTTAAATATTCCAATAATTTTGTTATTAATTAATTTGCCAATTTCATAATAATCTATTGTTTTCAAATGTATTTTTCATACATATTTACAAATTTAAGTAGTTGATTTTTGTAATTTCAGTGCTCGTGTGGTTTTAGCAATATTAATTTTTAATTTAAAAATAGGTATAGAGCATAAATAGAGTATATAAAGCGTTTATTTAATTTGGTGCGAGCTTTGTCCGTCGTCCGTGTGTGCGGATATTTTTGTCAAAAATTCTGAAAAATAAGCGAAAAATCGGGAGAAAACTGAAAATAAGTCGATGCGCATTGAACGTTTTCACCATACAGGGTAAAAGTAATGTAAAGTAAAAATACCTTCTTATACTCATTTTAGGCACCTAGATATCTATCGGATACGAATCTGTTCGATAAACAATCAAATGTATGATTTTATACTTTGAATTTTAAATTTTTAATTATTTTTAATTTTTTTTTAATTTAATTTCAAATAAAGGTTATTTTAAATTTTTTATTAAATTGTAACTCAAAAATCGTATGGCAATATTTAAATTGTGAAATATTGATATTTATTTGGCATAAAATTTAAAATTACAACATATTTTTAATTCTGTTTAAAATATATAATGTAATGTATTTTTTGGTCAATTACAATTATATTGCATGGCATCTTTTATCGAAGCCAATTTGAATTTAAGATCTAAAATGCTATTAGAATTTTAAATAAATTTTTAGCACAATTGAGGGCATTGTACTGCATTAAAAAACGATAATCTATAAAAATTCCGAAATATATTTAATGTTTTATTTACAACAGTCGAATTTTTATGCCAAATTTATCAATATGTAATACACGTCAACATTTCAATAATAAATTAGTTTTGAAAAACTTAAATTTTCTTAATTCAAATTTCGCCTTGATCGCACCTTCCCAAAAAACATTTTCAAATTATTAATGAGCTTGTATTTTAGTGTAAATAGATGTGGTACACTGAAAAAAAAAGTGTAGATATTTTTATTTCGCGAAGCCCGTACATTTGGTTCATACCTGTTTGACTAAACCCGGACCTGCTCGTAAATATTATAAAAATTAAATAAAAGTTCAAAAGCATAATTTTCCTTTTCATCATGAATTTTAAAGTAATAATTTTGATTCCGAATTGTCTTTTCCATTTTGTCCTTGACTATCAAAGTATGACTACCATAAATCACTTTTTGAATTTGGCATTATTGCACAGCGGTTTTAAACGTTTGTTTTTGGACCTCTAATTTTTAAAACCGAGTTAAATTTTGTTAATTAGTGACAATCAAGCTCATCATGTAAAAAGTGTGCCATAGACTTATTGTAGTTAATAAGCGACCTTGAGAAATGTAAAAATTTCAAATTTTGCGATTGCGAATTAAAAATCGTAGGGTGATTAAAAATGAAATCGGAATAATAAAAAAAATATATCGGTGGACGGATGTGACGATCGAACATGAAACTTGCGTAGAAAAAGTGGAAGTGTAGAATAGGTACCTAAGTTTAAAAAAATGGAAAACGTTGAGGTAGTAAATCAACCTCTTTTATCACATAATTAATACAAACTTTTTGTATGAAGCGGTTTATCTGAAGTGATCTTCTGTTTGGTGCTTGCATGCACGCATACACAGCTCACTCACACACATATAAGCAGCAGCTAACTGGTGAACTTCTCAGTGTTGGTCTACGCTACTTTAGAAGTCGGCGCATAAGCCGTCAGATCTCTTCTTTCCGACACGCGTGCGAATGTGATAGCGACCGGCAATTGCTGATAATTCGATTGGTAATTGTCTCGTCTCGACTGGTTAGATATATGATATTCAGTCCATTTATATTCAAAAATTTGTAACGAACATACGTCCATAAAATTTTTCTTAAAAAATTAATTGTGATCGGTTGTGATGGTGAATTTTATACTCAAATTGTAAATGTGATAAGAAAATTTTAGAAAAGCTAAGAGAATTACATCTTTTAAAACATCGAAAACTAAGTTATCTCTTCTGTTAGAAATAATTCTAAAACATGCAAGTTAAAATTAGTTCCAAATCAAATTTTTGCAATGGCAAGAAGAAGAAATTATGATATAAATTTGTCCGAAACTTTGTGATAAAGGATTTTGTGATTTTCAAATTTTGTGATAAGTTGAAAAACTTCTATTTTTTTATTCCTAAATAATTTTATTGAAGTAAGTGCCGATTTAAAAATCAAAATGTTGGAAACGTTGGTAAATTTAGACTTTATGGCATCGTTGACTTGTTGCTGTTACACAACAATTAAAAAGTTTTGTCGTCAAAGGACAAGCGTGAGGCAGAAGACGACCAAAATACTATTTGTTACGTTATTTTTATTATTATTATGCGAAATAAGTTGCAGTCAAAATTTAAATCCACCAAATTATTTGGATAGCGATGATAGTTCCGAATATACACCGCCTCCGTTATCAGGCTGTAGGTCATGTGGAATGCAGGAAGACGCTAGACTTAGAAGTTTAGAGCAAATTAAAGGAGATGTGCTGAGAAAAATGGGTTTGAAAAGTGCACCAAATGTTACGGGTGCTAATTTAGCTGCTCTTCCTGCACATGTACTCGATATGATCGAGTCGGGGATGCAGAGTGATCAACCGGAATACAAAACAGGTCCGTCCATTTCCGAAGAAGAGGATGATTTTCACGTGAAAACAGAAAAATTTTTTAGCTTTGCACAATCATGTAAGTACATTTTTTACGGTAATTCACACCTTTTCTTTTCGTTTTTTCGGGGAAAACCCAACTAATTTACATAAACAATCTATTATTAACAATAAAATATTAGCATTGTTTAAATATTGATACAAGGACACAAGTTTTCTGGTTGTCAAGTTGTCTACTCGCCGCAACCAAATTTACGTGATTCTTTCAAAATTACCGATATACCGGAAAATCGAACGGTTACACTTTAATTATACTGTTTAATTTGGATTTAAAAAAAAGTACATTACAATGAACTACGATACCAAAATTAGATTATTATAAACGTATCTGGTGTCATATATGAGTAATAAATCGTGGGATTAAATAGCGCATATTTAATGTCAAACAAATTATTAAATTTATTTGTAAAATAATTTATAATTATAATAGAAAATTCAATTTTTATTTCGTATTGTAACGTAAAATTAAAATTTCGCAAAGTTTTTCAACGAGTTTTCCTGTAATTAAACAGAGACGTAGGTTTTTCTTTGTAAACAGAGGAAAATGCAGTTTCCTCGATGCTTCAAAGATTTTAAATTTTCTTATCATTGGTTTTTGTGTTTTAATCGTTAAAAAATGATTATAAATTTCCGATCGGTTCAGAAATATAATGCACCTTTTGTTCTCTTTTCGTGGTTTTTAAGATTGTAGTTTCAAAGCTTGTTTGCAATATCTTTCCATATAATATATTATAAATTAACCATTTAATGTTATTAATAATGGGCACGTGTCAGAACCGGAATTCAAGAAACTTGTAATAACGAAATCAACTAATATTGTTTACAATAATTAATGCAAGAAGAAAACTGGAAGTTTGGATAATTTGCGTCTAGAACATAATTAATAATATCTTAATTATTATTATAATAATTAAGCACCCGGAATTGAATATAAAATTTATATAGCTGCATAGATGGTAATTTGCATTATTTATTGCCCAGGTTATTACGATATCACAAAATTTGCCTGAAGATGTGCGAAAATCAAAGCTAATTAAAACAATGTACTTTTTTATTATTTTTAAATAATGTTATTAATATGTGGACTACTAAGTTTTTTTTATAATCTATTATTAATAGCAAAGAACAAAGTTGATAACCTATCATAATCAGAATGATGCAGTTTGTCATAATACTTATTTTATAAATAATTTCAAACACTTTAATTATAAACAGATACTGATTATTTCAAGCTGAAGAAGAATTTATTGTGTGAAAATAAATCGATCCTGTTTAATTTTTTATGCGCTTTTAAATTTTGCCATTACGTATTTTAAATATTAATGTTTAAACTTGAGTGATTTTAAAAGTAATTTGTTTCTAAATAACTTTTCTATAAATACATACCTACTCTACATTTTGTGTTTTATCGCAATTTTAACTAGTCATTAGAATTTTTGTAAAGTCACGCTTCAAATCAAAATGTAAACACACTAAAAGTACTGCTGAAAATTTTCACAGAAATTACATGTACGGGTTTTTTATGAAGTAAAATTATACATTCTGAAGGTTGCAATTACCTGAAAGTTGAGTCATCAAGAAAATATTTGAATATTTAAACACTTAAAACCATTCAAAAATTAATTTAAATCTAAAATCTATTAAATACCTATTTTCGTGCTCATTTCAAGATGATAATGAATTTCGTTCAAGAATAATTGTCAAACTCAAAGTTTTTACGTTTTAAGAAATCAACATTTATATTCGGTGCAAATGTACTTTCAGTGGACGGTCGGTATTGTCGGACTCCCTCTCACTTCTGAAAACTCTCCACGAAAAATTTAACGTTTGTTCTTATTAATATCACCCAGTAACCACATGTCGGTCGAATTCACGTGTTTTTAACGTTGTATGGTATACACCAATATGTCAATGGTATCACGTTAAAAATACGTTAAATCTACCAGTATGTGTTTACTGGCTGATATTTGTTATAAATTACCAGAGGTATTTTTTTTAAATAAACAATAAAAATACAGCTTTGCGAAGGTTTAGTTTAATATTACAAGGAAACGCCCACCAAAAATGTAATTTTCTCAGTTTGAAAGGTTTTCCAAACAGAATTAGAAATTCTAATGGTGGCTTTCCTAGATAAAGTATAGATCTGAAACCGGGGTTCCCCTACCCCCAGTATCTTAATAACTGCTTTAAAAGGAAAACTCATATGTTTTCGTGAAAACTTTTTTGGTTATTTTAAATTACTCAAATTTTATCTATCACGTTACCAATTTTTTAAAATAAATACAATAATTATTATTGCTGATGTTAGTGCAAATTAAAATAAATTTTTCCTTTCGATTTTTATATTTACATAATAATCATTTGGCGTAATTAGGATTATTTTATGGGGAGGGTCTTCACTTCACCTTAGCCTAGTCAAACCAAACTGACAGAGACATAATCACTGTTACAGTGACTCACAGCATAGAGTAGATCTTTTTAGAGGAAATAGTTTAATTCTCATAGCAGTAGTAACGCCTTCTAATACTTGGATTCATTATTTCATAACCATTTCGTTTGACCCATAAAAAATAATGAACGAAAGAAAGTCATTTGTATGTACATAGTTTTGTTAAAACGTGCATTACTGTATTTTTCAATTTAGGTAGTTGAATAATTGCATTTAGGCCATAAAATTTATTTTTAGAAGATTTTTCGAATTTTACTATAAGAAGGGATTTATCTGGACTCCCGCCTAGTTACTCCTAGTTATATCCCATGGTTAGAACGATATGCACCGGTAGTGTACTAGGTGAATGCCATACTATACTAGGTCAGTATTGAACTGCTCGATATGGATGGTCATTGATATTCATGCATTGCGTTTTATTTATTTATATTATATTACTGATTTTCGTATGAACCACAAAGGATTCCTAGCCAGGCTACACCTCGAGGGTTTGCCAATGTCTTCCTAGGGGAGGCAGAATCCCCAGAAATGATTTTTTTTTTCTAAAAAAATAAGTTGTTATAATAAGACCACCTTGTATAAGTCTGGTTAATCTGTTAACCATAATGGCATAAAATGGTTTTATTACAATAAATCTGATTTAATATTAAAAAAAGTTCATCCGAGTATTGTTATTGCAGAATCTTGGTAAGAATGTAATTTATAAATACAAACCAAATCAATTATTTAACTCAATTGAACACTTAATCACAAAGTTGTCTTGCGTTCGATGACTTACTGAACGCATTCCATAACCTTTTAAGTACCTCGTTGGTTTTCTTTATGTTTTGTAAAATCTATTGCCACAGTTTACTGAATTAATTATTTTTTGTTACGTTAGTTAACTGATAGAATAATTCGCCAAACATCTGTTTTGGCATAACATTTTTATATCGAGATAATTGCATTTTATTTTCTCTTCAACTTCTTTTAGTGCATTTCAACTTTCTCGAATATAGAAATTAAGACATATAATTTACGTAATTTACAAATGGATTATAAATAAACAAATGAAAGGAATATTATAATCTATGGTTTTAAGATCACTCGCGCGAGACTAATATGATGAATTCGGTCGTCTAGCTGCTGTCTGTTGTTAATTGTTGTATTGAGTCACTTACGCAACCCAATGACCTTCCAATCCCAGCTGACCTGAACGAGAACACAAATCTGCACAGCACAATTGGGATATCGTACGCATGTTTACGCATTATTAATTTCTAATAAGCAACTTGTCAGTCGATGGTCGGCACAATTTAATTAAATGCTGATGCATGTTTTTGTTTTCGCAAAAATTCAATTTTAAAATTTTCCATTATCTGGAGAATGCATGTTTTTAATTATTAACTTACAAGTACAACTGATTAATTGTATTTATTTGCATAAAATTAATTTAATTTAGACGATTACATCGTAGTCTAATTAGTAAATTGTATTGAATATTTTTTAATAACAAGTTTTTTGAAAAATGTAAGATGACCTGGCAAATTGACTCATTTAATTAATCACTCCTTTTGATGAGTTAATTATTTCAGCATTCGCCATTAATTTACTACCACAGAAAATTTATGTTTATTTACTTTGTATTACAAACTGATATAATTAAATAATAATTATTATTATATCTACTATTTTATGTTATCAACAAAGAGATACATATTGGAGAGCGATACTTAGTCAAAAATATAGAAGTGTAAACATAATAATATATTATTATAAGTTATATCGGCCAATCTAGGAGCCTGCAACCAGACATTCGTGGGCGCATAGGGATCTGTAGATATTGCATTTGTCTATCAAGTTACTAATCAATCAATAGAAAGAATTACAATAATTCTCATAGAAATTAGCACACAGCGATGAATTGGTGTCATCCTGGTTCAAATCTTTACAGAGAGGATATTCTCCCCGTGGAAATCAATTTTTTTGTTATTTTATTTTTGTTTACGTGTTAGATAGGTTCAGGCTTCTTTTTATCAAGTATAACACGTGCACTTATATAACGGCATCCGTTTAAGTTGCCGGTAGTTCTACCATAATTATATTGACCAATGAGAAAAAACTACCGGTTTTCGACGCTATCAGCGGGATTGGCCATCTAGACACCCCGAAAAAATTTGTGTAATTGCACCCCCTCTCTGCTTGAATAAAAGAAAAGGTTACCAACCTCTAGATTAAGCTAAAAAATAAATTAACCGATTAGAACTAATTAAAAGAAATGTACTACAAGATAAGAAGATAAGTTTGCGTCTTTTGTTTTAAATATAGATTTATTAAAAGGCTGTAAGATAGACAAAGCTGGGGAAAGAAATGTAAATGATGTAAAAAAGTACCGCACGTCACGTTTTAACAACTTTTGCAGGGGCTATGGAAAAATTTGTTAAATATTAAGTAAAGATTAATTTGATGCGATGATACATTAAAGTAATTTGTTGCTCAATTATAAGTTTTTCAATTACAATTAACAGTTGTTAATATCATATAACCGTTAAAGAAGCTTCTTTTTTGCTATGGCAATATTATCAAATAATTTGAACGACTTGTTAATTCATGTGGTGAGTTTGAAATGGATAGCTTTATTATTTGGCATATGTGCGGGGTGTAGAACATAGAAGATATTATTAAAATAAAAAATGAATATGTGCCATATGGAAACTTTGAAGTTCAACGATACAACTTGACCTTGATATGTGTCATTTTAAAATAATTACAGTAAATTTAACAATTAATCCTCTTATCGATGACGTTTGCATGAAAAGTCGTTGTGCAAGAACTCGGGAGCATTTTTTTCAATGAGCTAAAAAACGCTTAAATAATCATTAATTTGGCACTTTGGCTTTCATTTTAAAAGTTGTATAAAATTAAACCAGTTCGTTAAACTTCGCTTTCCAATAATTAAATTGTCCTTGTTCAGCCGCACAAACATTAAAAATTGTTCCATCATTTAATACTATCTAAAGAAATTTTTGACCTCTATTAAGTATTACTTAAATTCTGCAAGTTAATGAAAAATTGCAATTTTATTATCGGCATCTCACACGAAATTGTTCTATGGGCTGACCGACATGGACGGTTACCGGAATAAGACTCTTTTTTTTTTTCAAAATTAATCATGTTTTAAATTTTAATGAAGTGGAAGTGGGAAGTGTTTTATCAAGTTTCTCATTATAGCTGTCTTGTAAGACAAATTAGTCCATATCAAAAATATTTAATTATAATATGTATCAAAAGTCATCAGAACCTGAAGTTTGAGTTAGTATAGATAATTCAAACATACATTGTATACGACGGACGTTAGATGATATTCTATTAAATTTTTGTATATTCTATATCTACTATTGTATGTTCTTGATGTCAGCAGGTAGACATAACTTTTACTATTACTTTACGGTTTGACAATAATAATGTTCAGTTGTAGTTATTGAGGTGTTACATAATCATTGATACAGCTAATTAACTCATAAATACGTAATTTTGATAAATTTATCTGTTTCTGTTTTTCTGAACCAATTTGTACAGAAAATTATGATTACTAAACATTAATTAATTACTTGAAATGTTGTTGTACAAGACTTGTGTCTATTTCTTCCATTTAAAGTAAACATTTTGCATAATATCAGATTTTCTATTTCAAAGTAAGTCAAAATATTCCCAAATTTAAAAAGGTCAAAACCAAGAAAGAAAAAAAAGTTAGACAATAAAAAAATAGGTGACAAAAAAGAACAAAAGACATTGAACCGCAAGAAATATAAAATTTCAAATGCTGTTAATAAAAATAGACTGTTAAATTTTTTAGTGCTAGATAATTTTTTTTATTATTTGTATTTATTTTTAAAATTATAAATTTTCAAATGCGGCTTATAAAAATATCGTGTTAAATTTTTTTTGTAAGAGATAATTTTTCATAATAATTTTTTTAATATATTTGTATTTATTTTTAAAATTATCTTACATTTAATAGTAAGACAATTCATAAAAAATAATTATCTATTTTATATTCATATTTATTAGAATATTATTTTTACTATTTTATGTATGTAAGTATTTTTTGAGTCAAACATTTGAATTTCTTGCTAATTGTTTTTTTTTCCAATTTCTGACGACTTTACTGCTTTGACTTATAATAATTTTTTAAAACAGGAATACATCTTATTTTATTTACATTGAAGTAACCTTGTTACCATAACATGATAATAATATCTATGCTATTATTATTACTAAGGCAATGTTGTATTATAAAACTAGCGAAAAATTGGTCTGAGAAAAGAACTTTTTTCAAGAATACCGGATTGATTTCTTGAATAATTAGAACTTTTTTCACTTGAAAATTGGCGATTAAATTTTCACTTTTAAATTAGTTTCTAGTTTTTTATCAAATTAAAAACAGTTAATTAAAAAGCAACTTTAACAATTAGCAAGACTTCGTATTAAATCCTGGAGTCATTACCAGTTAGTTTTAAAGTAGATAACAATAAAAAAAGCTATAAATATTAAAATCTGTTTTGACTTCGATAAAACAGGCCAAGGGGGTTAAACGTTAAACATAATCATTATTAATTGTTTCTTATCTAATCTTTATTAGCTGCATTTACTTCTGTTGTCACTTCATTAATCACTGGTAAAATAGTGCAAGGTGTGCTATGATATAATATTTAATTAATATTGGTTTGGTCTCTGGAAATTTTGATAAAACTATTGGTTATGGTTTTTGCAGCGCTTCGCATTTAAGATTTTAAGAATTATGTAAATTTAATAATATATTGATCAGTTTGGTACTAGGCGGTTAAATGAGCGCAATATTGCTAACTAGGCTAAAAAAGATTGTATGAACAATCAAGTTTTTATGCTTTTCGGTGTAATTTCTTGATTTTTTTCTAAAATAAAAATTTATATTTATGCGAGTCGTTAAAATGGACAATTAAAATTGAACTGTTTCAGACATACATTTTCCAAGTTTTCTAAAATTTCTTTCATTGTTTACAATTTGAATATAACGAGGCTAACGGCTTAACACCTCCTTAATGGAATGTTGGTCAGTGGTTAATAATTTGACCTTGGTGACGGCCCTAACTGACCCAAACAGTGAACCCTCGATGCAATTGCAAGTAATTGCACTTGAACGTGATGATATACTTAGCTTAACGTCATCAACATTTTAGTTAATAATAAGGTAGAACTCTGCTGGATGTATTTAATTTACAAAAATTATATTAACAAATTGATTTATTAAATTTGAAACAATAATGTTCCCAGTTTGGATCAAACGTTAAAATAACGTTAAAAACACGAATTTTCTAATTGAATTTCCAACCTTCCTTCAAGTTATGGCTTCTCCAAAGGAATTACATTTCAGAAACTGTTTAGTATTCCTCAAGTTTTTTCTTTTTTAATTTCAACATTAATTGAAGATACACAGCTGGAGAAATGTATGTCATGATGCTCTTATCCGTTAAATTTGTAAATCAGTTTGTGTTCTTTCGACAAATTTTTTTAAATTTCAATGGAGCTACTTGTTTCAAGATTGATCTTGGCAAGTGCATTCAAGGAACGTTGCACGATGCTAACTAGAATTACGGTCAGCATTGATGTGTCCATGACCCTTGGATCGTTAAAAAATAAAATCACGAAAATAGTTATATTAGAGTATTGTTAATTTGTTTATTTTTTAACAACCGAACAATTTAAAAGTTTAACTGCCCCCCGGTGCAACGTTCTGATGTGACCCAGCTCAATCAAAAATGCAATTGCATTATGCATTGTCCAAATTTAATCATTTAATTTTATGCCATATTTCGTAAGATAACATTTGAAAGATTTGTTTTTGCAACCAAGTAGCTTATCTTTATGTAAGATCTCAATAGCGTTTTCCTTAAAAATTATTCTATTTCAGTGACGAATAGATAAAATAGGGCAAGAAAGGTTTTGTTATATGTTCGAGGACTAATGATACATTTTTGAATGATTATTAAAAATAGAAAAACATTAAATGTTCAATTAAAAGTTAGTTTGTGATATACCAACATAAAAATTTTATAACCATATAACTAGTAATTATGTATAAAAGCAACAGTATCGAAAAACCATAAGTAATAATAATATTTATAACTTGAGGTCACTGCCAACGAGGGTGGACGTTTGCGTGCAAATACAACGTGCAGCTTGCAAATTATTTATAATTTGCGTCTAAAATTATACACAATTGAGATCTTTATTGTTCAAAGAAATAGTACGCATGTATTTATTAGGCGTTTTGCATTTCAGTGCATGTTTTACCTTCCTTGCACTAATTTATACGTTCAGGAAGTCGTACTTTTGAAAATGATAATGTAAAACAAAATTTTAATGGGCAACACGATTTTCTTGTTTAAAGTAATATTTCATGTGCATGTTACATGGACTTAAATTTTTATTTTATCTTCTTCTTGGGAACGTTCTCTATATCAGCATTGGCCAAAGTTTAAATGACTATTCCGATGCTATCCCCCATAGTTGGACTTTGGATCACAGCAGTAGAGCATCCTCTGTTTTACGTTCCCTAGGTTATGGTGTACGCTTGATGTCACTATACTGAACTTTTTCTGTTATAATAATTATCTCTAAGATTATAGGAGTTGAAAAGTTTATCTCGCAGGTTAAATATAATTTCATAAAAAATTCATTTTGCAAATGTATAGTATTGATTTGAAAATTGTATGCGTCAATTTTGCAAGAGGATTTCAAAAAATACGGAATTAAATCGCAGGTTCCTGGCCGATTCTCACGTTGAAATCTCCGCAACCGTAATAATGTGTTACATTTAAAAATAAATATCATAAGTTTTAGAACGTAGAATTTGGTTGATAAATCCGGTAAGTTACATTCATATGCACTTGAAATGATGCATATTCATTTGTGTAATTGATAGTATCCTATATAATATTCGACCTATGACAATCTTAAAATTGTTGAACCTGATTTCAGTAATATTGTTTACATAAAAACGCTCTGGGAATAAAAGGTCACACATTAATTTCATTTTATGACTGAATTTGATTGAAAATGATATAATGACCCCTGTTTGTCTTGATAGGTGCACTTAAGTACAAAGATTTTTTTTATTGCGAAAATTGCACTTTGTGTCTTTTATCTTTAGTATTATTTATATTTAACTTTAAAAAAATCAAAATAAATGGATAATATATTATTATATTACGAAGTACGCAATTTACCTTAAATTGACATTTTTTTCTTTTTCAGATCCAAGACTAAGGCATAGTTGGAGAGGACACGACATTTTGCATTTTTCGTTAAGTGATAGTGCAACGAAATATCAAGTTGGAAATGCCACCCTGTTTGTTTTTATCAAGGGAGCTGAAAAACGATCTCCTCCTAGTTTTACATTAGACGTTTTTAAAGTATATAAAAGTTTAAATCATTCTGACCCTCCGGGCAAGATTAAAATTGCATCTAAACGAGTGACGCAACCTTTAGGACAGGGTGATTGGGTTAAGATTGACGTTACGGTTATGGTTTCGGAGTGGTTTAAAAGTGCTAAGGATAATTATGGTTTCATTGTTAACGGAACTATTAATGGCAGAAAAGTGGTTGCTACGGATCCTAAGTTTGATGATGGGAAAAAGGTTTGTAAAATCAATAAAATTTTGCTTTAATTTCCATTTCGATATAATTGCGGGTATCACATCATCACGTTCGTTTTTAAGCACTTGAGCTGCTTCTATTAGTACATAGATACTTACTTTTTTTTTTAAATAAAAATTATCTTTTTGTGGTTTAAAAATACTTTCTACTTGAATAGGTAGACGATAGTTTAACGACTTCTTTATGCTCAATTATAATTTTTTGATAATATGTAATATCATATCGCATATACCAGTGATATGTTCAATATGTACATAGTTTTGGTCAAAACAAAATTTATCTGGAATTCTACCATGAACATTATAGTAATATGTATAGTATAAACTACGGGGTATTGTTGGTTGAACAATAATTAATTAATGCAAAATAATAAATAATTATACTGGTTATTTATTTATCAAAGCAGTTGATGTAAATATTATTTTACTCGGCTAACGCCCCACAAAATAATCACGTGAATGTTAAAAGAATTTGATGCTGACGTACAAATTAAATTTTATCTGAAATTGCAAAATAATTATACTTAATATTATAAAATACTAATATTGGAATAAATTGATATATTTTATCACTGTACTTCTGAAGTCATATTAATATTGAGCATTGGGGGCAGACATATGGAACACAAAATTTAGAAATAACTTTTTCAGAGAAAGAAAATCCCATACTTAGTATTTTATTTTGCAGATTTTACATTGTATTTTAAAAATATATTCTTTATAGCAGATATTACAGTGCGGTCTGTTCGATCAAAAATAATTGAACAATTATGTTTGATTTATTGTAAAATAAAAACTATCGTATAATAATTTAATTTGTAATTGGAATTTCTTATATCATCAATTTTAGTCACAATTTTCAATTTACCTACATGAAATGGTATTACAATTCTGGAATACTATTACCATTTCTAGTTTTCCACAAGAATAATTTTCTCCTTGCGTGATTTCTATCTGACTACAATTGATAATAAATATAATAATTCAAAAGAGAGAAAAAACACTACAAATCGAAGTACACTGTTATGTTATTAAAAGGAAATTAGAATTAATTTGTTGAAATCAACTAAATTTACCACTTAAAATATTACCGCACGTATCCGGGTTAACTGAATTGTACGCTCACTCAAAAAATTTAAATATGAAAAATTTAAAGGTGATATAAAAATTAGAGTTGCTGTTACAAAACTCGGGGATTTTGAAAATAGTTTTCCCACTCATCTAAATCCTAATAATTAAAAAATATATATAATTAATTGTATTGCCATTTCATATTCTTTATTTATTGAAAAAAATATTCAATTTTAATTTGAGTGTCTGTTGGTCGCTATTAAGTTGAACCTTTGGCGGTGGTGGATGCCGCTTTTCCGATATCTGAAGTTTAATATATTGGGGGGCACCTAGATGATATAATGAAGTCGCTAAGAAGCGAGGGCGACGAAGACGTAGGGAGACATTTTCTGGGTGCTGTTCAAGGTCGGACAACCACCTTAAACGCCGACTATAAGGTCAGGACGGTTCAAACCGCCTGACCTTTTAGTAATCGTATAAAGCAGGAAGTCTGCGTATTTTATTATATATTGCGATGTTATTTTTTCAGTATCAAAAATTCTCTAACACAGATTTATCGTAAAACCGACTTTACTTTTATACCCAATGCCAATTCAGCTTCTTAAATTAAATTAATTTGACTTCTAAAATCCGTGACTTCGCTTACTCGAGGAAATACTCAAAATTTACCAACTTCAGCTTAAGTAAATAAAACAAAATCTAACATTTAGGCAACCCCCCTCGTTGTACACATTCCACAGGTGAGTATAGAGTATAGATTCACATATATTAAAAGGCCGAGTCGTTGTGCCGAGGGTTACTCAAGTTTCCAAGTCTAAAAATATTTCTACGAAGAAAATTTAATTGCATGTCAAAATTCAAGGTTTTTTGCGGCAGTTTAAATATGGTTAAGCTAATTGGGAATTTTTATTTTGGAAAAATCCTAATGTTGTTGATTTATGCGTTGTTAAAATAAATCAAGTTGATATTTTCCACTGAAAATTCCATGTTGGTGTGATATCACACTGGCAACTCATGTTAATCTATTCATAATCGTAGTAGATTTGTGGGAAAATTTTAAAATTCTAGATAAACTACTATGGTTTTTACAAAATCTTGAGTTAGTAAATTTGAATATCGCATTATATTTATTGGTACAATTTTGTAATACTGAGATAAAACAAAATTACGTATATAGGAAGAAGAATAAATTGCAATAACTACATCAGATTTATATAAATATGTCGATAATAAATAATCAACAATTATAACATTGTAGATGTTTTATCATAATAATTAATAATAATTTGTTATAATTATTGCAAATAAATTAAACAGTTGTAAAGTGATTACCATGATAAATAAATTAAAGAGCAAATTTTAAATTTAATTTTTATTATCAACTTCCACGTGCATCCAAAATTAAATCTGGATAATATTATGAAATATTTTAATATTTTAATTGACGCAGTTTATATTTAAAGAAAAAATTGTTTACAAATTGGGCACTTTCCAAATTAAGCTGGGAAATATTCGGCGACTTGAAAATTCTCAAGTTAGTTTAACTTGAAATTATATAATCCATACTTGCCTTGAAAAATTCTAAAAGTTTACATAGTAACCCATGTTAAAGTGCATTTCAATTATCAACACATGACTCGTAACAGATAAGTCAATGCAAAATTTTATCACATTTTAAGTCGCAATTTTCGTATTTGTTAAATTTCACTATTTTTGTTTATTTTCAGAAGATAAAGACCGAATTAAATTTAGCGCATGTTTTTTCTTATCTAAATATCAAAATTTGCTAAACTACTAGTTTAATAATTTTTACAGTGCATTGACTTCCGTATTAAGATAGTAAAATTTAAATTCTTTGTTTGTGTATCCTACTTAATTATAATAACTAAAGGGTTATCTGTAAAACGTGCCCCAAAACAATCAAAAAAACTTAATAAGTATCTAAAATATTGACGATTGAAACGTTTTTGAAAAATTTGTAACAGTCCAAATCTGGGGGGGGGGGGATTTTAGCAATAAATCGAGGAATCACTCAGCGATTATATTTAAAAAAGTTGCAACGACTTCTTATTCAATTAAATAAGAATACATAATAATTGTGTTAAAATCAAATAAATGATGTAAATTTGAAATTTAACAAAAAAGTGTGTTTTATAATTTTCTATGACTTAAAATCTCTTGCAGTGTCATAAATAATCAACAGTAAATTAGATAAATTATGATCTAGGTCATGGCCAATTTAGTAATGATGCAACTTAAATATCGCAGTTTTTAAACCACAAAATGAAAAAAGTAAACTTGCTTAAATTTTGCATAATAATTAACTGATTTTTTAAATTTTCAGGTTCCGTTTTTGGAAATCGAAACAGCCGACGTGAAGAAGAGGACGAAAAGGAATCTAGGCTTAAATTGTGATGCCAAAATGAACGAACCGTTATGTTGTCGTTATCCTTTAACCGTGGACTTTGAAGAATTTGGATGGGACTTTATTATAGCGCCTAAAAAATACGAAGCTCATTATTGTGCGGGCGATTGTCCGTTTTTAACGTTACAAAAGCATCCTCACACGCATATAATCGAAATGGCTTCCGCCAATATGGCAGGACCCTGTTGTACGCCAAGGAAAATGAGTGCAATTTCAATGCTGTACTTCGATCAACAGTTTAATATAGTTTTTGGTAATTTACCCGGTATGGTGGTGGATCGATGTGGTTGTTCGTAAAAAATGTTGACTTTCGCTGCAAAACTTAGTATGATTATGTCAAGAAACTTTATTTCAATTAACGGTCAGTGAACAAACTCTAAAAGACCTTTTAAAGACGATTATTCTTTAAAAACTGTAAAATAAACTGTATAAAGTATGTGATATAATTTTTAGATTTGTAATATTTATTTTTGTAAATTTCGATAATGTTAAGTAAAATGTAATTGTATTTTTGAAAAATTTTGGTACTACCAGTGATTCTAATAGTGATAACAAGATTAGATTTTTATAATGTTTATCTTATTTAGGCAAACGTGACACTAAAAAAAATCGTATTACCTATTTTCTTAAATCGACGAAATTTTATGCCTTTTATAATGTTAATTAATTCTCACTAATTAAATCGATTGTTACTTTTAATTTTTAGGAATAAAATTGAAAAAAAAGTATTACGTGATATATTAAGACAAGAACATCAAAAATTGTGATAACATTTTTCCAAAATTATTAGATTTTGTAGTTGAAAATTGAAATTAGTTTAATTAAAGACTTAATAAAAATCTAATGCACAAAACATGAACTTTTAGACAAATTTTTGTATGATATATTAGGTAGACAAACTAAGATTTAGTTCGTTTTTAATTTTAAATTCCTTATTTTTATATCTTTAACTTAATTAGTACAGTAGTGAAATCTTAAGAGTGCCTGTTTGTATTGATGTAAATTGAAATTTACACCACAAATAATAAATAAATACTTGTAAGTAACAGTTATTTTTAATAACATTTTCAAGGTATTTCATAAAATGTGTATTACATTTGAACTTTTTGCAAGATTCCATTGGAAAACCCTTCGTTTGTTATGTAAGTTTTCTATTTCAAGTTTATATTCTAATTTATTAAGTAATACTGTTACTTTGTAAATATTTATTTATAAGATGTGTTATATTATTCTTTTTTTCTTTGAATGTTTCTATAACAAGATAACTTTATATAAGACTGTTATCTTAGCCTTTTAATATTTATAGATCTCTTGATTTAATTCTAATTGACGACTCTGGAATGAGTTAAAAAATTAAAATCGAGTTATAAGTTGTAGAAACCTTAATTTCATAATATTTATACACAATTTTATTTTGGCGACTTCTTATAAACTAATTGTTTAGGTTGACTAATATTTAGTCTTTCTATGCAATGTTTGTAAGTTTCGTCCAAACCTTTGCTACATTCAGTCTTACTCGCTTTTGTAATAACTGTGTAATAGAATAATTATAATTGTAAATAACAGTTTCTTTGCTAAATAAAGTATCGAACGTGTTTGATGTTTATTATTTATATTTTCCTTGCCGATTACGACCAAATCTTCTTAAATATGAAAAAGTTCACTGAACGACATTATCAGACCAACGATATCCAAAGTATTTTTAAATTGTTACAATTTGTCCAAAATTATAATTGACTGCTCATTCAAGCAAACTTTAAATTTGCGTCTTTTTAATTAAAATTAATAGAACCATAAAATATTGACAACAAAAATTATCTGTGGTACAATAAAATAGCTTGTGTAGGATATGGAATGATATTAAATAATTTTATCATTCGTTGACCTTTCTATAGCAAAATTTCAAGATCAAAGTTCTTAAATATGTAATTAAATTCGAAAACAATTAGTACATTTTCTTTGTACTCGTTCATATTTTAAAGACATTTGAAAAAATGTTCAAATGAAAGATCCGTGACGTGTGTAATCGGCCTTAGCTCTCGACATTAGGCTGACTTCACACACACGGTTTCTCTGTAAATAATCCTTGAATAAGCGATACAAGAATGTTTATTAATAATCATCGTCTGAAAAATAACTCTGAAAAAAATTATCAATAATTATGAAACAAATATTTTTAATATTGTTAAATGAAACAATAAAAATCAGTAAATTAGTGTAACCTCGTGAGGTTATTCTAAAATCTGATATGGTTAATATCTAGTTTACCGATTGATCCCGACTTTTTTGGCTGGAAAATAATTATTTTATTTCTACTTTCGTATTAGTATGTTCTAAAAAGATATATTTATAGTCTGAGTTCGTGTGTACTGAATTTTATTTATTGATTTATCAAACACATACTTCTATTTAATCAATTCAAATTTACTATTTTTAAAACAACAAAATCAAATTTTGTATTGATTTTTAAACAATAGTTTATAAAATTACGAAAATAATAGTAATTTTGTATAATATGATAGTTTTTGAAACAGTCACTCCTTTAATAATATACAAACTAGTATTATATAAGGGCTTCTTCTTCAGGAAGGTGATCAATAATATCCGTATTTAAATTCAAAGATTTTGAAGAGCCAACTTGACGCAACCCCTCCGCTTTGGAATTTTTTATTTTTGTAAAATTCATTTGAAAGTTTTTGCAAAGTGCTGGCGAGTGCTGGACTGCTTATTTAAAAAATTTTATATTACATTTTTTTTATAATATTACAAGGACTTGGGAAGTGCTGGGGAATACTGTAAATTATTTCAAGGTATTCATTTTATTAAACTTTAAAATCTTCCAGCATAAATTTAAGAAGTAGATTAGTATTATTTTAGGCATTTTCCAGCACTTGGAAGGTACTTCTAAATGACGTAACATAAAAGTTCAAATTCCAAAATTAAGGGGCCACTTGACGGTTGGCCTTTTCAGTTAACCCTTTTTTTCTGTCAAACTTGCTTTTATGCTAACTTGCTATAATAATAATATTTTTATCAAATTATGATAACAAAGTATCATAATATTTAAAGAGATCCAATTTTAGACAACTTTTTTGATGCAGTTGATGACGTCCGACCTTTTTAATTCAACTTTAATCATTTGTTATATTATTCGTGTATTCATTTTATATTATGTATCTAAAGCATTTGTGATTTATAATTATATAAGTAGTTTTATTACAGAAATAAATTACGGGATAGGTAGGCAGGTGAAATCTCACTTTATAAATTTTTTTTATTATTTTAATCATTGGTGGAAGTTGCACTTTTATTTTGCAATATTCTGTATGCTTTATTTTTAAAACAAAAGGTTAATTACACAGAATGAGGAGTTGTGAGGGCGTATCTGTTAAATTTAGGTAAATTTCACTGTGATATTTATTTCAATTATTACATTACGTGTAGGCTTTTTTGAGGCTAATTCAAGTGATTCAAAAAATCAATGGTAATTGTTTATTATTTTTAAGAGTGACAATTGTAGAGAGTTTGTAAGTGCATCACCATATTAAATAGCAGCATCAGTTTCAAAGTGATGTCACAAGTCACGAGACAGTCACATGCTTTCATCTCACCATATACTGAAAAAAATTGTGGATAGAACTGATTTTTGTAGGAGAAAAAGTCAGATGATTAAAAATATCAACTCTTTGAGGCGGAAATTCAATATTATGTATCGATTTTGACTTTTAAGTTTCATGAAATTTCAGAAGTAGACAAAAGTACAAAAGAACGTGATGGCTTGAAACTAATAAAATGAACTGAGAACGGCTGACTATAGATTTTCAATTGTTTAATACCTTTAAAAAAATCATTGATGATAATGATACTAATTTTCAAAGAGCTTTCTGGTAAACTCGACCACTAATCCAATGTCTACAAGCTGTAACTGAATGAAAACACAAAAGCTTCTATAGCTACTTATATCACTGCCCCCCCCCCCCATCTAATCAAAATTTTTATTGAAATTGGTGTTAAACGATTAAGCTCCGCTTGAGTCTTAACAAGCTACCATTTCAGTCATTTGAGCTTCAGAAAAAAATTTATTCTAAAGAATGCACAATTATTTTTCAATTAGAGGTAAAATCAAATATTTCGGTTTCTTAAAAAATGGACTAAAGTCAGTAGTTTTATAAAGGAAATATAAACCTGACTTCTATAATTTCGGAAAATAATTTTTATGTTATTCTGGGCGCCTGTAATAAAATGAAGTTACTGATATCGACAAGATTTAATGAAGAAGCGGTAAAATCGGAAGAAAATCCGGTATTTTTTCAAAATCTTCATAAATATTTTCTTTGAATATTGTTACATTCAATTAATATTGTCATGAAGTGATTGGCTACACACAAACAGGAAGGTGTACTTCCTAAGTACTCAAAAACGATCAATTTTAGAGTGCCCGATCCGAGAGATTAAAAACATCTCCGAAAGGCGACCGAACTTGAAATAATCTCGAAATAATCTAAAATAAATTTATTAAACCATATTGACACGAGCATGCCGGCTACAGAAAATTGCATCCATTTATGTCGAGGACACGTACCGTCAACAGAATGGAATTTTAACATACTTTCTATGCAAATTATCGATATGATGTGAAAAATACCACCAACATGATTTTCGATTTTCAAAATTTATTTGTGAAGTAACCGGTGGGCCTGAATGTGTTTTTTCAGAATATTCATGGGTTTTCTTTCCTACTTTGAAGATAAAAAACCGTAGTTTTACATAAAGAACCTTTTTTTTGAAGATTTGGATGGGGCGCGCTCCCCCTTCGATCCGCGCCTGGTTATCAGTTTTAATATAATTATTGTGGTTTCACAATTTGATATTTTATTAAAACATATTCTGAAAATACCTTTAAAATATTTTTCAATAAAATACACGTGATGTTGGGAGACGGGGAGGGGGTAGCCTAAAACCTCACGACGCGATGTATCACCAAGGGAATGGGGGGTAAAAAAGGGCCATAAAAAACCTCACGTGATTAAAGGACGACCCCTATAAAGAGTTGTATCTAAAGGGTGAACTATTGCAAGGTTACCACTCGTCTGAAAAACCTGGAATGCCTGCAGAAGTCGAGGAATTAAAATTCTACACATTTTTTCAAGGAAAGTCAGGGAATTTTTGATTTTTAAGCAAATGTCAGAGGAATTAACCTTTGGCTCAAGAAATATTTTTGATGGTTGAAAAACAAAATAAATTTCCAAAATTGATCGATCTTTTAAAAGTCAGGGAAAATCTACAATTTTAATCAGGGTAAACCTGAAAAAGTCAGGGAATTTTTGTACAGCAGATTTCCACTTACGAGTTTCTTCTTCGGATTTCCTCATGAACTGTTTTTAGATTTTACTTTAAAAATGGAGAGAGAAAAAAAGCTCATCGATATTATTTTCTCGGGTTTTCCCGGATTTCCTCATATTTTCCCAGCGATTCTGTTCTCGAAACTGGACAAATTGTTTAACTACATATTATTGTAGGTAATAATTAGAAATGACAGTTTTTACATTTAATGAAATAAAAATATAATAAATTTAAATTTTAAACATATAATTTTTAATATACAATTAAAAATGTTTTGAACTTCAAGAGAAGATTTAAAGTGCTTTTAACTGCGCTTAAAGCAACCGATTCTTAAGAAGTTAATAAAATGCAATTAAGCCGTCTGACTAATTAATATTGAAAATTGTATGTTGCACTGCAGAGATGACAAATTGTCTTATTAATATTTAAAGAGTTTGTTATTATATTATTACCGATTCCACGGGCAATTGTGTGAACTATAATTTTTCAGCGTTGAGTTTTGCTAAGGTATCCTGTTCGTATAAAATTGATGGAAAAATTGCATTAAATTACAATAAAGCAATATTAATATTTAACCCAGTTCTCAGGCAAATTTTGGCCGGCTGTAGATAAATTAGCCAAAATTGTCTTAAATATAAGTTGCAATTTATAAATCAAATTGAAAATAACACTATAGGGTGCGCACATACGAGCCAACCAATTACTAAAGAATTTGTATTTCTTTTCAGTTGGAATTTATATATTTCGTTTGGCCAATGTTGAATTAAATTAAAAATCAAATAATACCTTTACTGCACATAATTCAAAGTTAGATCGAGACAAATAAGCAAGTAGAAGATGCATTCACCCTTTAAATAACGACTTAGGCAGACCATAGGAACGCTGTTACTTTATGCAAGGTTACAGGTCACGGCAAATTTTTAGTGTAGTCTCTGTCTAAAAATCTCGCTATTATCAGGACCGAACTTAATTTATGATTGGCCAATTAATACCAAAAAATGAAGCAACGAGCTTTCTTCCAAACCTCGCAATTTTTATCCAAATTTGATATAATGGAGTAGAAAACACTTGAACATAATTTTCCCCAAGCCACATCCTATATAAATATTAAATTAATGATTGAACAATCACTTAGCGTGAAGTATAAAATATTTCATAGATCAAGTACTTACCGAGTGTGTTAACATTCATAAGCAATTCCAAAGTTTAAAAGTGTTATAATGTACCATTAACTCGCATAATTGCGAATTTGCATCTGCATAACGTAATGGAATGATCTGCACTTTATGATTCGTAGTGAAATTTATAAATATTTTACTTAGTTCAAAGAAAAGGTCCACTTATGAAATGTAAGTACCTAAGCCTGTTCGGTGTGGTTAATTCAATTAGTGGCTAGGAGAACTTAAGATTATTATTTATAGTAACTCCGGTCCTGTTACTGCATCCTAGGTGACATCAACAAAAGTCATTGCCTTTTAGTTGACAAAGCACGGCCAACCATGAGAAACTCGTAAAACTGCATCTCTAAAAATATTCCGACCTTGACTAGGTTAGTGCATCCAAAAACATCGAACTTTCATGTAGAAAACCTTTCTTAATAGATGCAGTTTCTTGCAACCGATGACGTATGACTATAGCTATTTTGTTATAAAAACAGTTTATAACAATTTGACTAATGTTTTATAGAACACGTTTCGGATGACCGAGTGATAATGACCTTGAAATAGACCTAGACCATGACCAGAGCAACGTTTAATGTCTGATGCTGTTACAACAACAGGACGTTCGTTCATAAATAGTTTAAACACAACTAATGAATACAAAATTGGCATTAGAATGAAGTTTATTCTAACATATATAAGTTCAAAGACTTATGTAGCCCAATTCTTCAAATTACACATAAATTAGTTTAGTGTACCACAATCGTAAAATCAAACCCGCATCAAGGATAATTACCGCTCGGGTGTAAACCTCATTTGACGGCAACAAAAGCGGATATAAGGGGGGTATTGGGGGTAACTACCCCCCACGACTCTTCAAAAACTCAAAAACTATACTTTGCATTTTATCGCAAAATATTTAATTGTCCCCCCCCGTGGATGCCGCTATATGTAAAAGCTAGCACTAGTAGAAGAATTTTTGGCAAAATATTATTATATTTTCTACAGTTTGGGGAACTAAAATGATAATTTTAGCTTATTATAATTATAATATATTAATAGCAAATATTTCATATTTTTCAAACGAAGAAATCATATTCTTATAGTATCACATGATATATTACACTACAGTGAGACATAATAATATATTGTCAATTCTTCTTTATTCCTGCTTTAGCAGCCCCCGACTACTGCGCATTCTTAGCGCACTCACATTGCGCAGTCCTACTTAAATTTAAAATATTTTTCCATAGAAATCTGCATAGATAGGGCATACAACCTATTGTATGATGCGATAGAGTAGCATTCTATAATACAATTTTCTGATTACCACCAACTTCTGAAATAAATTAATCAATTTATATATGACGAGATTCCAAAATGTGTGCATCGACCTGCTGCATTATTGATTATAGTTTGATTGTCTAGACATCAACGTTAATGCTATGTCAAAGGTCGTTTGTCACAATACTGACCTAACTTCACAACATACTAGAACACATTATAATAAGGACAATGTGTTCATAGTTGTCCTATTTAAAAAGTGTCGATAATTGTAATAATCATTATTATTATTCAATATTGAGAGAATTAAAGGAATAAACAATATAAGTTATACAAAATTTAGACACAGTACGATTAAAATACAAACAAGTCAAGAAAAGATATACAAATAAATAAAAAAAACGAACAAATCAAATGTACGAAGTAAATACTAAATAGGCAATGATATTTAAATACAATCATCAGATGACACAGTTAATTTTGGCTTGCGTTGTTCTGAAATAATAATATAGTATTTAAATATTAATTCAAAATTCTGATTGTCATCAATCAAATGACATGTTAGGTAAAGTAAATGAACTATGAAATTATAATCAATTACAGTTATGAGCTTGTATTTCCGTTATTTTCCTTATAAAGAAAAAGAACGTGATTTTTGAAGAACAATATACATTGAGCAAAACAACTTAAACAAAAACAAGCTAAACTAAACCTTTTAAGGAAAAGCAATATTGTTAGTATTTATGGGTGGTACAATACAAGTTGTTTGTTTGGTACAAATTAATCATACCAAATTTTTGGTCCTGTTTAAAACACTAAATTGTAGCAATGTACCACCCGAATTTGGTAGCTTAGAATTTATATTTTTATCTGAAGAAATATCAATACTATTGGTTTTGCATTATTTATTTAAATGCAAGTTAAAAGTTGTCTACATTGATTGAACGTGAAATTTGAGAATTTTGTTTTTAATAAAAAATTACTGATTAAAAAAAATGCACCTTAAGTTAAATTATTATAATATGCATTGCAAATTGTACATAATATTATATGCCTATTAATTTAGATCTTCTCATCCTGTTATTCCAATAACTACATATTATGCCTAGTTGATAAACAGCCTTGGGCAGGATTTCAAGAATGTTTCGGATCATTGTCTGATTAAAATATCTAAAGACGATGATTTTGTATTGTTTCGCGGTTTTTCTTTTTTTCAAATTTACTTAAAAATAAAAGTCATTTCGACTGGCTACTTCTTTTTATCTTAGCATTTTTGATATACATAGCAGTCAATGTTTAAAGTTGCTTTAATCTGTTTATCAACTTTATATGTAATTTTTTTTCATTATGTAAATGACTAATAATTTTATTTATTGTTCATAATGTGGTTACGATTATCAAATTATTAATGACGTGGTTGGGATTCCACCTTAAGTTGTAGGTTCTTGTTAGTGTATCAGTCAGTAAGCAAAATCTAATGAACTTCTTTTCTCTTATGGATTTATTTAGAGTATAAAATAACTGAATAGTTTATTCCAATTTAATCTGTTTCTTGCTAATTGAATTTAATTGAATAAAAGCTAAGGCTCGGAGAAGGCAAATTTTGTTAAATAAAAAAGTGACTTTTTCTTTTATTTTAACATAACTCATGAACTGCTTGTCAAAAACTATTGAACAATTGACCGACTTCGGGTGGGCCATACTATGGTCACCCACAGTCACTTATTCAAAAAAGAACAGTAGCCTTCCATTTGTCCTTGCGGCAACTTTTACGTTAGCCGCATATTCAGAGATTGTTCAAAATATCGACGTTTTGCCGTGTTGCCTGAAGACATCTTATCAAATAAGAAGAATGGGGTAAAAAATTACTGTTATTTTTATAGTATTACATCATCATTTTTAGAATTGTTGACATTACCGTCGAAGCACAGATATACATTTATTTTTATTTAAATTATGTTAATAATATTAAGTTAGCACTAGTAAGTAACTAAATGCATATAGCATTTAATTTGTATCTGATATCTGAACTGAAATTCTGCACTCATGTAGCAGGTACTTATTTATCATGTAATATTCTAAAAATTCCGTTTTCAATTTTTTAATGAAGGAATATTATGAGATTCGCAGCTAAATGTTTTACATAGTTTGAAAGTGTACCCGACGTAATTGTTTTGTTTTCAATATTATATAAAAAAATTTGTTTTATGTTTCCGAAAATTATTACCTGTTTTTTAAAGCAATAGATATTTTAAGTGGTTAATAGTGCAGGAAACAAAAGAAAAAAAATGCGCTTTGTTCAACTATTTTTTTAGACATAAGGAATTTTTACCATATATAGAGGACCCCAGGAGGGATCTTATTCTAGAAGTCTCCATGACTTAAATGTATGGAAAAAACATATAGGCATACTAACACAAAAAAATATTTTGTCATTTTCTATATTTAACTGGCCATAGCATCGAAAGTTTACTTTTTAGTGCAATTGTATTCTTAATTTGATAGAACGAGAAAGTATTTACAAACAATATTGAAATTTTAATTGGTTACAATTTTAAGTTTTTCAAGTTTTTTGCAAGAAAAGGTGAAATAGTGAATAAAATTTAATAAAACATCTGCAAAATGAAGAAATAAATTCAAATAAAAAATAATAATTTCGTTAATAAAATTTATATTTATTGTATTTATTAATAAATTTTATAATTTAAAAAAAACTGGGGTTTAAAAAAAAAATAAAATAATAATAATTCGAATTAAATAAAATAAAAAATAATTTGCAGTGTGATTCGGTATAATTTAGCTGAATTACTGCTCAACTTCAGTTCTCTTTTCATCGGAGGTAATAAACACTAACTTCTAACTCTCTGAAGGCCAGAAAGAGAGAAATAAACCACTTTTTTGTTTTGATGGTAATATAGAGGGTAACCAGATATGGTGAAACCAGTAGCGTCTGTACACATAGTGGACGGCTGCAAATAGCGTCTGTACCCAAATTAGGCGGCTGAATTGAATCAAGAAAAGCAACGGGTAACCACCTTGAATTTTTATACCCATGAAAACCCAATGATGACTGTTATCAAGGATACATTTTCCGGAGGTAAAAAAAGTACCCCAATCGGATCTCCGGGGGGGGGGGGGGAGAACACTTTAAGAATGATCAAGAATCAGACAATAAAGATAGGAATCTGGAACATGCGAGGCTTGCTGAAGGCGGGAAAGCTTCAGATATTGGAAAAAGAACTAAGTAGGAACAAAATCCAAATCGCCGCCGGCATATGCGAAAACCCACTGGAAAGGCTGCGGACAGGCTAATCTTAGGAAGCGGAAATGTAATTTATTCGTCATGACACGAAAAAAGAAGTGAAAACGGAGTAGCAGTAAGAATGCCCAAAAGTCTTTCAGAATATGCGTACTGGGATATAATCCAGTAAATGACAGAATAATATCGATTAAATTAAACACCAAACCAATTATACTAAACATAATGCAGGTTTATGCCACCATAAATGACGCAGATGAAATGATCATCAATGATTTTTATAATACACTAGCGAGAGACCCGGCTTCGCCCGGGGTCTCTTTAATAATAAAATACTTTGCATTAATCTGCGTACTCGAATGTTTTCCAGTCTTGCTTCCCGTTACTCGTGGGTTTCATACGAACAGACTTCAGCAGTGCGTACTCGAAGGTTTTCTATTCCCCATCTTTTTTATGCCTCGGAAACATGGATCATGAGGAAGAATAACGAAAAAAAGTTGGACGTTTTTGAATTGTGGTGCTCTTATCCTGCACGGAAAAGAGAACAAATGTCTCCATTGTGGAGGAAAGAATGTTCAGCATCATTCAGAAAAGAATAGCAAGGTTCTATGGACACATACAACGTAGAGAACCCGACAACTTGAAAAAATTGGTTGTCTAGGGGATGATCCAAGGTATAAGATCACCGAAGAGACGGACCGACCAAATCAAAGCAATTACAAGTGACATACTAGGCCCAGAACAGAAGCCGATGGAGAAACATCATAGGAAGAAAGAAGAGCTTCTATTCCCGTCGAAATTTTTACATAAATTTGGTGTCATCGATAGAACTTTGTTTGAATTCCAATGAGCTTTTATGTTCATCATTGTAATTTAGTTTTTTCAAAGATATAATATTGTTTTAAATTATGTAAATTTCTGAGCAAGTTGCGCGTGAAACCCCTAATGTTAATTTCGTAAACAATTTTTTACTGAGTTTGTAAACAAATAAATTAAATTGCCAAAAAAAGTTTTTGGAAAGTTTTTATTTATTAGTTAAATAATTCTTGAGCTTACTTAACTTATTAGTAAAATCGTATATTATCAAAGTTTTTACGTAATTATCTATTGCCACTTTAAATTTTTGTAATTACCACATTACATTTTTGTTCCATTATTTTTATCTTACCTGATAAAAATAATGAAAATTCTGACCGAAATTTTGACTTAGTCAAAATGTCAAGAACTTATGAATTTCCAATAGAATAGTGGCCAGAAGAGGTATCATCAGAAAAATTTGTTAAATTATTATAGATTAAGACTTGGGATTGTCCCCCCCCCCAAACAATTTTGGAATTCAATGGGGGGGGGGGGGGGGCAGCGACACGTGGCCCGTGTGAGTTACTTAATGTCATCTGACTTTTTACTTTTCGAGCTCTTTAGTACAGAAAATATCTTTTTTTTTTATAAATTTTTATGTTTTGAGTCCTCTTAAATCATTTTTACTATTTATATGAAAAATGTCTGCATGTGCGTGAACACAATAGCGTCCAAACGAACCAAGGAAATCACTTTCCAAATCTTAAATTTAACTTTTCGTGTGCTGTGTGGCAAGAAGTTTATGGAAAACAATATTAAGCAGATTAAATCAATTTACCTACTATAAGAGAAAGTGCACCGTTTGGGAGCTACACAATTTTAAAGTTATATTTTTAAATTTTATTTAATTTTAATTGTAAACCTTTTAATATAATTTATTATAATCCTCAAATTTTGAAAATGTTCATCACTATAGATCAGTTCTAGATACCCGAAATTTTTGGGCGTCAAGTACAAAATTTATAGTTATCAAGGAAATGCATACAATTTGATCCATCAATTCGATTCATGAATTAATGAAAAGAATATAGAATACTGTAGAAAGTGGTAGAAAGGTTCCGCAATTATTTTGCTAATTATGAATTTTCAAACCAACAGAAGTAATGTTAAATAATATATTTTAGCAGCCATATTAAGTAAGTAAGGATCAAATGCAGGGATTAATAAACTAGATACTTATGTAACATGCGAATTTAAAAAATATTCAATTTCATGCGTTACATGAGTCGATGAAAATAACATGTGTACTTAATATTGTCTTACGTAGAACTCGCTAAATTAAGGGTTAAATGCAAAAATGCATTCTAATTACTGGTGGGAAGCCAAGTAGGTATAACCGACTACCATGTTTACATTGATAATGAAAACTTCCTGTTCGCCTGATTGACGCTGATTTTAGATACCGTTCAATAGCAATTCCGACCATCCTTAGTGTCTTTTTGATATGGGAAGATAACTATCTAAGATGAATCCTATTGGATTGGACATTATGTATTTGATTCCAAATATGTATAAAAAGTACTATAATAAGTAATAACTAATACTATTGGAAACATTTGTAGCCTACGTTCACACAATTATGAAGCACACTGTACAATTATTTTATTTGTGATCTATTTTTAATGATACCACTATCGAGTTCTGTAATTGTGTAAAATCAAAAACCAAAATTGCAGTATTATTTAATGCAACCCACAATACAGTCGCACCAGCTGCAGATCACTGAATATTTGGTAGAAGCACCAAATTATATGCTCCTTACTTGCCCTATTCGCCGCCAAAAGACGCTAGTAGTCAGAGCAGTATTTTTGAACCGAATATTTAATAGGCATTATAAAATAGAAAAAAATGTAAATTAATTTCTGCAAAACTTTTTAGATAAAATAAAATTAAGAAGCAGACAATCAAGTTTTTTGCAATAAACGAACAAAAAGTTCGGTTTTGCTTATTTACGACCACAATTTGAGTTTTTACTAATTTAATATGGTAATTTTAAATACAACCGAAAACTTTTAGTGGGTCAATTTGTGCATATGTTGAAAAAACGCTTCCTTTACATATTCTTATAATTAAATGAGCAATTTATTGCACATGGAATAGTTCTTAAGAATCAAATGGTAAATGCAGTTTTGGACAAATTCCAGAAGCACTTTCACAATCGTGTTTTCCTAAATCGATTTTGCAGACGTTTTAGAACATAATTTGAACAACCACATTAAATAAATTGTTTTAAATATATTATGCAAGTACTACATGCAAATATTGCACATACAATAAAACTTATTTTTCATTATGTGTTCTACAAAATACATACAATAAAACAACTAAGAAATTATGACTTGGCCACAATGCAGAACCGGAATCAAAAAGTTTGTAGTACAATATATGCACATATTATTAATATTATGCCCTTGGATGAAAATCATAAGATGTACAAACATTTTTAACACCACAGAAAACAATGAAAAATTTTATGTTTTAATTTTGATTCGTTCTATTTATCACTTTGTGGTTAATTAATTTTTATTATTAAATCGTAATCCTCCATTAACATTAAAACAAAAATATTAATCTCTCAATTTTTAACATTCTACAGTAAACATGATATTCACTATCAAAATTGAAAACACTTAAACTAGCAAACATAAAATGTTTAGAAAGATATCAACAAATAAGTGCTGCATCCTGAACCTAAATTTTATTGTCTTTTTTATATTTGCGGAATTTAGTTTTTTTCCCAACCATTAGTTAGAAATAGCTAAAATGGGATCATAAATTTTTCAAATTCGGGTTACTCTACCTAGCGAGAATATTTTAATATAAAATTTAACATATTATTATAAGTGAGCGGTTAATAATTAAATGATGTTAAATCGTTAAATGATAAAGAGAACTGTAAACTGTTGTAACTTAATTATGAAGAGCTTTGAATGTGTGGACTATGTCTTGGTGGTTTGCACAAAAAAATTTATTACATTCTAAAGATAACGAACCACGCAAAGTTTGAATATTAATTTAATAGTCGGCGAATATGCTTGAGGTGCAAATTAGCTGCACCTTTTGCAGTTTTTCGCTAATATTAACAAGGAAATTATTTTGAATGTAAATAGTTTTATTATTATTCTGACTTTAATTGCCTCAACGATAGAATTGGCGAGACTGGTAGGTATTTAGTTCTTCTGATTTCAATATAATTCGGTTTCGATAAATACTGAGCAGATACTCGTCCGTTGGTTATCGAGGACTACCAGGTACTGTGTAAATAAGACTATAGGAGAAAAAATAAGAAAGAACCATAAATAAGAATCGAAAAAAATAGCTAGAAAGTCGGTGAAAACTTTTTGACTTAGGAAATCACAAATGGATAGACAAACATATTTCAACATAACGCAGGATAACTATAAATTAAGGAGTATACAAATAGAACGTTAAGATAAAATATGTTGAAAATACTCAAAAAGCGGAGATCTTGACAAAATTCACTAAGAAAAAAATTTGAATGTGAAATATTTCCCACCTACAATACTTTCAGTAGATAATATGCAGGAAGGATCCCATGAGGGGGAAGGGGGGAAGGTAATTAATTTCAGCACATTTACGATTAGATGTAAAAGACTGAAAATAGTAAAATTAATTTTGCGAAGCGTGATTGAAATTATTTTAATTGTAATATTAAACTGTTAATGACCTGCATATTATTTAGTGAGGATAAGGAAACGGGTGGCGTATGAAAGTTTGCTTTAAAAGTTATCCATATTTTTTAGAAGATAAGTTTTAAAAAGTAATGAGAAACCAATTCACTTTATCTACAATATAAAATTTTTAATTTTATGCAATTGCATCAGCTGAAACTGAAGACCTGACAGAGCATATTAGCAATGGTTTTGTGGAGGGAGTAAATATCCAGGATAATTTGTGTATACAAGACTCGGAATTCGTAAGATTTCCAAGGAATTTCAGTGATTTCCCAAAAATTTTAATGATTTCTAAAAATTCCAGTAATTTTCAACGTATTCCTAGGAATTCCAGAGATTTCCAAGGATTTCCGTGAATTCCAAATATTTACAAGCAATTCCTAAAATTTCCAAAAGAATTCCAACCACGTGTACACAACTTTCTTGGGATATTTACCCTTTAGTTTTGTAATCTACACCAGAGGAAAATATAATTCGAAAAATCCACAGCCCATCAACTAGCGATATTTCTAATTTAATGTTGTGAACTAATTGCCTCCTATCCGAAAACTTGACAAATGGGTTCATAAGATAAAAAATGCACTAACAGGGGCAAAGTCTCGAAATTTGCAAGTTCCCCTTATAAGGAAGAGTTATAACCTTCCTTGGCCATGAAAAATAAGAAACTAAATGAAAGAAAATTAAAATAGATTCGAAAATCAAAATTAACTCAATTAAGTTATTTTGAACATTTACTTAAATAATGTAATAGTTCTACCTTAGCGAATAAAATAATTATTTGATAAAAATAAAAATTTTGTGAATTTAATTTTTTGTTTTGTAGCTGCCTTGTTTATTATTTTCTGATTTTCTGTTGAATGGATAGGTTTTTTAAAAAATTTTATTAGACAAAAGTTGTAGTCCGTTAAATTTCCTATCCGAAATAGGCATCAGATTTTTTGTAAAATGTTTTGTTTAATAGATATAGTTTTGAAAAAAAAACAAAACAAAAATTAAAAGCTCGAATTTTTCAACAATTTTTTACTGACTTTAATTCTTAGCTCAAAAGCCGTTGATTTTAGACAATCAAAGGTTTAAATCTAGTTTGTAGATTATTTCAGGCTCTTCAAAAACCACTAAAACGTTTTTACTGAAAAATTAATAGTTTCGGGGCTCTGGCCATGTGAGGTCGAAATTAAAAAAAATGCTTTAAAGAGGCTTTAAATTTTCGAGGGTTTGAATTTAGAAAAAAGCGTTTGTTAAATATTTTTCTTAAGAAAGTGTCCACTTAAGTCATGTAAGGTGTATCCGGGGACACCCTGTATATTAAGTTGTAAATATTATATATTGAGATGATCGGGGTGTTTTTTTTATTTTAAACCTTCCACATGGAAACATCCACCTCTTTGTTCTTTTGTTCATTTTGTTCCTCCTTTTGTTCATCAATTTATTTACTTTTAATAAAAATTTCGCAAAAATCTCAAATTGTTTTTTCTGCACGATTACAATCCTTTTTCCATATGATATAGTAAAAAAGCTTGTTTAATGAAATCAGTAGCGCCTTATTAAATAAATATTTAGGGAGCCAAATTTTTTTTACATTAATTACTTCAATTATTGGGGAATTTATGACTCGCTCTCCCACAAACAACAGAGTAACGGACCGGCATTAAGTTAACAAATAATTCACAAGAGTTTGCAGGTTAATAAATATTATATTATGATTCCACGTCAAATCACCGAAAACAAAAATAACGAAAAACAAAAGCAAATCACCGGAAAACAAAAACACTGAAACAAAAATCATAGAAAATAAAACCAAATGATAGCAAATTTTCCCAAATAATTCCTGCATCCGAAATTACCCTATTATAGAAAATATTTTTTTAAGTATTTAATTTACTTTCAGGTTTTTCCACCAACATTAGATAAAATTTGACTTTCGGTGCTTTTGTTTTTGGTGTTTTGACTTTAGCAATTTTGTTTTCGCTGCGTTTGTTTCGGTGAATTGAAACGCCACTGTACAGTACTTAAGGCAGCATTCTGGTCTAGAATTTTGAAAATATCAATTTCTTTCGCATATTGTTAAAATTTGGGCCTTTAAGAATATTTCCTCTAGGGAAAATTTTAAAATTCCAATAATTTACGGAATAATAGTTATTTTACTTAGACCTCTGTGACTGCCGAAGCTTTTGATGTCTTGAGTTTTCCTCAAAACTACATTTTTCAACATGGTTGACATGATTTCTCAAGTTTTACTACACCGATTTCCTTCAAATCTCTGTCGCCCCAACTATTTATGTATCAAAATTATAATTGAAAATATATAAAAATTATTTAATTCATAACTTATGAATATATTTATGATATATTATAAGATTACTTGATAGTTTATTACACTTTTGGTCGAGCAAGCGTGTTTCGAATTTCGGATTCTCATTCTCAAACGTCGAGTAATTTTGACGTTTATTTCAAATAAAATTATTTTAATTCAAAATATTAAAAATTATGAAAAAAAATTCGAAAAATGCCTTTTTTTAAACACTAACTAAGATTCTTTTTTTAAATTTGTATCAGATAACCACAAGGATTGCAATCGTGTCAACTAGCACAACTTGCACAGCTTGGGTTTACAAGTTCTATAATTTTAAGAAAAATATACTAATAAACCGATTAAAATAATTTAAAATAAAAGATTACATTTTTGAAAATTGTAAAAATTAAAAAAAGAAAAATTGAAGACATTTGTGCTACAAGTAGCTATGAGTGTAACATCTGCGTTTACTGGTAAAATTTCATTTTTCTGAAACATATCTTTAAGTGTGGCTATCTATTCACAAGACTCGTTTTATAAACGCATTAGTATTTAGGAATTAGTTTTTATAAGAAGAAAATTGTTAAAACAAGATTTATAGATAAAATAAATAAACTAACTCAAAACCTAAAAGCCTTAAATTGCGATAAGTGATATTTTAAACTGGGTCCTATTTATCACTATTCAGTAACGTTTCGTTGCAGTTCAAAAAGGAAAAATACGGCATGTACATAATTCTCAAATTAGATTCAAAAAAATTATTGTTAAAAAATAATTATTAATTTTCTACCTACACTTATTGATAATAAAACCCACTTCGATGTGTAGGAAGGTTTCTGCTGTATTTTTCAGATTTATAGAAGTTGCATTTCGATTGGTATAGGTAAATGCGTAATTTTAAATGAAAATCGAAAAGCCAAATAGCTAAACTGATAAACAAAATTGTACATTTGGGAAAAAAGTTAAAAGAATTTAGTGTTTAGATTTAGCACTCTAAATAAATGCAATATTCTTAGATAAATAAAAGAAGAACTTGCTACAAAAATTAAGGACCGTAACATTTTCTTCCTTAACCCAATTTGTATAGTCGCTATTCTTTCTATTTGGCTCCTATTTGTCGCTGGTTCTGAGGTCTTACGTCGACATTTATATTTAAATATTTCTTTTAAATACTCGATAACATTTCGGTTTCAATTAGTTCGGTGAGAAAATTATTGGCCACTCACAATTTTGAAAAATTTATTTAAATTTCAAGGAGAGTATCCGATGCAATGCAGTTAAGAGTTTTTTAGTATTTTGGAGATCAAATGGTTCCGACAATAATAATCACAGACGGGTTCACAAATCATACGGGAGAAAATCTATAAATTTTTGTGTGTGAGAAATTTACATTTCATTTAAACAACGATCTGACACTTAAATGATGGCACGAAACAACACGTAGACGATGTTAGCACACCATCACATGAATCGATGCAAAGTCGATATATTAGCACACAGATTATCCATAATAGGAAACAAGAAGTGTGATCTCAGGCGCCAGTCGAACAATTTCAATAAAAATTAAACAGCACCATCCCAAATATGTTAACAATATACATTTTTAAACGATTAATGCAGCTATCTATTTAAATATTCAAATAAAAAAATAACAGCACAGTAATCGATAATAATTATTTATTGTTATTCTTTTTTCGTACCATTTATTTTCATACCATCTTATTTTATTATGCTAGGTTATTTATTAACAATATAGCAAAACAAACAGATCCAGTTTGAAAATTATTTCACTTAAATTTTAGTGTTTGAGACTACACTCTAGAAAAAAACTAATAAAATTTTGTCATAATTGTTGTCAAGGACTGTTAGTAAAATTAATATGCACGTTTTATGTATTTATTGAAACTCAATTCAAATCTTCTAAAATAAAAATTAACATGAAATTAAAGCAATATTATTCGCGGTGTGCACTTAGATGGGTGACCAATTTACCTTGCTGCTGCAGTTCTCTGATGGTGGAAAAATATTAATTAAAATGTTTTTTCTCGACTCAAATTTTTTTAAGTGAATATTTATTTAGTTTTAGACAAAAATAGCACATTCAAGTGTAATACTTTATCGATTTGTAAAAATTTATCAAAATCAGGACCTTTCCTGTATTTTAGAAATATTAAATAAAATCATTTTGTTTCTGAATTCTAATCTTTAACTTTCTGTTTGTATAGTAAAATAGCAATAGCCCATTAGTAATTACTTGTTAATTTTTAAATTTGGAAAATGAAAGGACAAAGACAAAGGAAACCTGCTAACATTTTTTCTACAATTTGATTTTCAAAAGTCACCAAGAATGTCGATGTATCAAAGTTTTTTTAATAAAAAGCATCGCCATTATCACTTCTGCAGACTTTATACATTATGATAGTTTTCTAGTCTTGAATAAAATTTACTGGAAGTCTAAAATATATCTCTCATAAAATTTGAACTGAAAAGCAAATATTCTGAAAAAAAAATGCATTAAAAGAGCAACATCCCATAATCTGTTATTAGATCTGAAATAAGCTGGAATATCTTGGCATCATTTCTATAACGCCCTATAAGAGATAATTAACATTTTCCTGTAAAATTTATTTCTTCGACTTAATCAATGCTTACTTGTAGTTGTTCTTTTTGCAGACTTGATAAAAATAATAAAGATGTCATGATTTACTGCATTATTTGTAGGATACGCTTTGTATAAATCTCTTCAGTTGTAAAATGAAAGATTTTTCTAATTGCGATATTGAGGTTTATCAACTCTATTGTTGAACATGATTTTTTATTGTTTTATGAGTTTCATTTTTACTGTTATTTTCATTCTAAAATGCTGCAATAAATAATGCAGCTGGTTGTATTTCTATATCAATTGCTTCACCAGCGAACAAACAACTCACCGAACAATTGTTCTCATTAATGCCTGTCTCTAGTTCTTCAATCAACAAATAAAAATAAAATCAAACGAGCAATAAAATGCAAAATAAGAAACAGAATTGAATAAAATACAAATTGTTGAATACGATCTTAGTTCAACATATAGTAGATACAATGTATTCCAACGCCAAACTAATAAATTCGTATCGAGAATAAATGAGAAGGTTGGATGGCGTAAAATTATCAGTACTCAAAGTGAAATACATAAATATTACCGGATTTTGGTAAATAGTCCGTTTATGTAGGTGACGTGACTCATTACAGTTTTTCAAAATTTTCTTTTAAATGGTGTACAATAATAACAGAAGCTAATTCAATTCAATAAATTATTTTTATTAGAAGATTGATGAATTTGGAGCAGCGAAGACGAGAAGGTAGTAGTAATGAGTTTTACTTCGAATAAGACAATATGGGAACTCCTGAAGTTTTAGGGATGAATTTATAAAACTAAAAAAATAATAAATTTTATAGTCTCATAATTTTAATTGCAAATATCGCATTTGTAAACTTACAATCGACAAAATAGCAGATGTTTAACGAAATCTTCTAGAAAACCATAACGGTGAAAATCAATTTTGCTACATCATAAACAAAATAGTAGATGTATCTACTTAATATTTTTATATCTTGGCAGCACTTATATACTATGAGATCGATTTAACCATCGTCGAAAAGCAATTCGTTTCAGTCGAGGGTTTCGAAACAATTGCTTGCATATTAAGAAGTTCCAGTAAACACCTACAAAACAATTAATAACAGGTTATTTAAATATTTTGTAAATATAATGCAAAGAAAAAAATAGAGTACCTATAGTCAAAAATATTTTCTTAAATCAATATAACTATGTAGTCCCCCCTGTTTATAAGAAAGAGAGACACCCGCAATAAAAACTACCGGAAAAACAGCAGCAATACATCTAAATCCCTAATGGCAAGTGAAAGATTTAAATGCTGGTAAACAAAACAAAAATTCAAATTATAATTCGACAATTACTCGAATTCATTTTGAAAAGTTATTCTCGAATTCTGCAGCCAAACTTCTGCGCTTTAACAGTCCACCATTTTAGATTAAGTCTAAAACAGAGTATGCACAAAAGCGAAAGCAATAAAAATTTACCATGTACCCATTGTCTCTGCAAAACTAATTTAAATTTTTATAACTGTGACTTTTAAATCGTGGTAAATTAATTTTTGAGTGCACTTGAGGTGATGATTATTAGTCTGGATTCACAATGAACATAAACATAAGAAATACATAAGATATAAGAAATACAAAAACTAATAACAGCTTAATCTAGAATGTAATAATGTTGAAATCATTCTGATATTGACAAGAAACTATTCAACACATCACTCAGCATAAGCTTTCAGCATTAATCTATGTTTAATATTGAGATATATTATACCGCTTATCAGAGCAAAGGTTAAGCTTTCTTGACATTGTGAAATCTCGGATCCCAGCTTTCGAGTTCTTAAATTTTCGAGTTGGGTAACCCTAGGGGGATGTATTTAGCGAGTTTAGCTCTTGTCAAAACGACCCGGAACGCCCGAGCGCAGCGAGAGGCGTAGAGTGTAGTTTTGACAAGCGCAACCATGGCAAATCTCGGATCCAGGCACTCTAAAATCCACCATATACATACTACAATCCAGTAATACTTTAAGTTACCAACGGTGGAACTTATATGTTTTACTTGGGTACCTTTTTGACCAGCGCTGGAACTTACATGTTTACCCTTGGCAGTTTAGCAAACAAATGGACTAAAAACTGACCATCGGCGGAACTTACCTCTGTCCCCTTATAGGTATTAAATGATTATATGTTACAAACCATTAAAATATGGTTCTGTCCTAAAAAAATTCATTTTTTGGTGGTAAGGAAGTTTTAATTTCCAATTAAGTTGATTTCAATTGGAATGATATCGTTTCATCTATTTTTATTTTTGGAGAGCATGTAATTCATTTTATTTTTATTATTCAATGCCTGGTATTTTGGTTTCAAAAATTGTTGACCAAGACGTTTGCGCGAGGGAGATGATAACTTCTTTTCGATTAAGGTTTCGAAGTGAAAATGTGGTCTTATTTTTGATTTGGACAAGAGAAAAAACGAAGTTTATTTGAAGAATATTTTGGGAAGAATCGTCTTTGGCTGCAGAATTCAAACAGTGCAGGGAAATTTTCAGGACACTTGGGTGAAATTTTCACAGACAGGTGTGATTCGAGGTCACGCATAGCAGTAAATCATTTTTTGAATTCTATATTTTTTAAATTGATTTGCAATAGCTTAAGTTACATTTTATGTATAAAATTTTCTGGACGAAGGTTTGTTGCTGGTATCGAGCGCATAAGGAAAGTCGCGTATCGGCAAAATTGATATCGCAGCTGACATTTTTATTTTCAAAAATTTCTATTTTGCTATTTTGGAATAATTTTATTATTCAGCGGCATATAAGTATGGGACCAGCTATTTAAGAGTGTTTTCGGATATAGGAGGTATTTTAGTGTTGCAACGCATAGAACTCGCTACTGAGGTTGTTCCCAACCGAGTTTAGCCAGAGCTAACCCTTGTAGGATTTCGTACAAAATATCATAGCAATATATTGCGGCGAAACATCAAAAAAAAATTTATATTCCTGGTTTCGGATACAATTATTTTATTCGTATTCAAATTTTAATTAATTATCCAAATCTCAATAAAATCAACTCTTCAAAAACTACCACTTTAATTTTTTTAAATATTATCAAATTATGCCCAAATATGGACTCAAAATACAGTCCGTTAAAGCGTCCATACGCGTCCGCGTTGGTTTACGGCATCAAAAAGACAATTTCTATGTTGCCTTACGCGCAAGTTCCTCCATTCCAAAATTACCAACATAAATTTACAAATTTTTGACAAACACAGGCCATTTACAAATTTTATACACACATTAAATAAATAAAAACAATTCTACACAAGAAAAATCCATGACAATATATTGCAATGTAACGGGGTAGGTTTTTAAATTTAAAAATTAAAACATTTTCTCTACCCGAGTACAGCATCTTTTGCACGAGACTCTTTTAAATACATATAAAATTAAATACATATAAAATCAAAAAAGTTAATTTTCTTCAAAATAATTTTACCCGGTTGATTTTATATGCAAGTTTGTATATAAATGGAACAGTAAACTTTTATACATGCGGTCTATCGCACGTAAGTGTCTAATGTGTGGCCAAATGCGGTTCTTTGATAACTTTCAAACAAATAAATTCTACAATTTTCTTACCGCTTTCCATATTCCAGCAACTGTTCTAATCTTTTAATCCAAATCTTTATCGTTAAATGATGAAACTTTATGCAATTAAATCAAACCAAGGTACACTTTTTTTATTTTTGCAAAATTCACAAAGTTTCAATCTTAAAATACAAAACTTATGCACAATGCATACTCAAAATATCGGACATCTATCTGGTCGCCTAGTTGTCGATGTACGATATTGTTGTCTCTGCTTTCTCTCCAATTGTCAAAAATTGGACAAAAAATTAACAACATTTTTCAAATCAAACAAATTCCACGACAATATATTAAGCTAAACCAGTTGTATGTAGTTTGTCGGTTCAGTCAACTTTTTTAAAATATTATATGGATTATATGAGTAGGTGAGAATAATTATTCTAATTATTGGTAACTTAAAATAGCAAATACTGGAAAGGTGGCGGAAAAAGAAAAATTGAAATGAAAGAAGCGCATAAAAATAAATGCAGACATAAAAAGAAGTATTTGAAAGACATGGGTTTAAAGTATGAGACCTGTGAAAATATAAGAATATGGTGAAAAATTGACTTAGGAAAAGATTACAAATTTGAGCAATGTGAAATAAATACAAAATTTGAAAATCTTTTCAAGATCTAAATTTGAAATTGGAAATTTGGAAATTTATTAATTGTTATAGCAAAATATTTTAAAATTGAACAATTTAATACTATTTGGTTACATGACCAAAATTGAAAAGATATAGAAGTTGTTTAGAAAAATTGGTTCAAATAATATATGGAAATTAAAAAAATTGACTGAAAAATAATTAAATGTGGGTTCACTCACGATAAATCTTTTTTTTAACAAAATGTGTATTACCCAACCCCTTTGAAAAAACAAATTTAGAATAATCGTTATTACTTCTAAATTAAAACTTGTAAGTGCCTTCAGTCCAATGATTTATCATTTATTGATATACACCTCTTTCGTAAATACATACAAAGCTTTTAACACTTTATTACACAAGGTATTTATTACAAAGCTTTATTACACAATGGTAATAGTCGCTTTCCGCATACGATACAGATGCAGATGATTTGACAAAAACAAGGATTGCATTAACCTAGATCAAGATTCGGCATTAGTTTACCCATTACTTTACCAATTTTGGTTCTCGAATCGTAGAAGGTAGAATCTATTTAGGTTATCTACGTATATTTTTAAAAAATTTGAATTTTTTTCAATTCAAAATTAAAATTTTTTTAATTAACCCAATTAATTCCAAAGTTCTACACATACACAACCCTGAGGTGTTTGACGGTTAGTCTGTCTCTAAGTTTCCTCAATATACGAAATCGAAACCAGTAAGTCAGTTTGAAATTAAAATTTTTTATTTTCTAGTTTTTCATTCGAAAATTATTCTTAGTGAATCTCTGCATATCAGATAGTTTATTGGATTGGGTGTTGTAGAAATGTATCTATTTATAGATCAATTAACACCTAAAGATTTTTAGACAGAAAGGTCACCTATATTATTTAAAAGCATTCAAAATTTGTAACAGATTTTTTTTATCTAGAACAAAATGACTCGTAAGTGAATTGCAAAATATCATCGATCAAACTGATAATGGAAACCTAACTTTCGCATCAATAAAAAATTGAAACTAAAAGGCTATGAAATGGAAGTATTTTTCAATATTTAAATAAAGTTCAAATTTACCAATTTTAATTCTTCTGAAATTTGTTTATTCCACGGAATATTCTCTATAATACTAAAATATTGAGCGACAGCTTGGTTGCATAAGCGATTCCTATGCATTATGTGTTTATACGATAATATTAGGTCAAACTAAAATCTGACAATTTCGAACAGTCGCAATAATTGAAATAAACAATCGATTGATGCTTTTTCGTTTGTTAATTATGCAAACTTGCCACAACAAGTCGAATATTAGCTCTCAATAAAACAATATAGGGGAGTGTTCCCGGGTATGAGACGGGTTTTGTTTTTGGGCCATAAGTGTTCATTGGTTAAATCAAATTGGGTGTTCTATATTCCAGCTTCAAGGTAATAAAAATACACAACTTTTGTCCGAAGAAAGTTTGGTGATTTCATTAACATGTAAAATTTTATGAACAATTTTCTAAACGTAAGTTTTTCGGAAACAAAAAAATTTGTATCCAGGTATGAGACACCTCGAAAAATCTACTCAAAATTGTAAAATATGAAATGAAAACCTTATATCTCTTTGATAAAGGTTTATTTTAATAATTTTTAAAGCTAATATACTGGCTTATTATAATAAATTGACAATTTTCATTATTAATTATCTTTTGCTTCGAAATCGTCTAAATCGTTATCGCAATCGTTTGGCAAGGCTAAACATCCAAAAAAATTGATTAATGACAATATTTTATAATGGTGTACGATTAGGGTTCGAAAAAAAAAAGTTTATCATACCTTTTATATAGTGTGTCTCATACCCGGATAATGACACTATTTTGAGAAAGACGAGACTATTTTTTTTTTCAATCATATATTGGCATAATCCAATATCGGATCGCAAAATATAAAGAAAACACTAAATGCTAATGCATTACACTTACCTTTTTCAATTGATTTACTCGAAAAAAAATCACTTTGAAAAAAATTTTAAATTACATCGACAATAAAATTTCAAGTTTTTAAAATTGAATGTTTGCTGTTAATAAAAGCAATACGTCGATTCACTTCGGTGTAAGCACAAAACATGGGCCATGTTAAAAGAAATGTTTGGTAGTAGTTAGACCGATTATATTGACGTTGAACTATGAAAAAAGTCGACTGTCTCATACTTGGAGCTGTCTCATACCCGGGAACACTCCCCTACTATTTATAGCAAAATTTGTCAAAAATAAGGTAAGACAATATTGAAAACTGTCACTATGCGTTAACGGGCAAAACTAAAATGCTTAATTTCGATAAATAAAAGTATAATTTAATATAATATTATAATAACTATAAATAAATAAAGTAATATCAAAAGTTACGATATTGTTTTTATTTTCGAAATATTTTAGCTTTATGGTGCGATTCTCTATCTTCTAACATTCTGTAATAGTTATGTTACGCTGTAAGATTACATAAATATTATAAATTGGTATTCTGTAAGTAAATTACGTCACTGTTACTAACATTTGAATGCTAAGAGTCTCTGTAATTTTACGTTGAAGTTATAGGTGCTGTTACGCACTTTTACGACTCCATAAACTGTTAACATGTCAACATTGTATCAAATGTGAGGTTAGTGTTGATGGAATACTTCTACAAATTTCCTCTTTTGTACAAGCTTACAATTGTTCAAAATGTAATGTAATATAAAACATAAAATCTTCAAAAATATCTATACCTACCCATTTCAGATTGGTAGCCAAAGTCAGATGTAAAATCCGGCACAATACATACTGAAAATAATATTTTTAAGAGTTAATAAATAAGAAAAAATAAAAAATAAGGAATAGTTAAAAAAATTATTGCGTAAGTTGAAGAATTTCTTTAAATGTTGCGTAAACACTGGGTATTATTTATTACTTTATCTAATACCGTTATGTATTAGCTCACTTTCTGCGTTGATTTAGGTTATATAACGAACCACGTTTCTGCACTAGTGCGGAAAGTGAATTGCTTTCAATTCTGGCATTGCATGCATTATGATTTTCAAAAAATATTCCTCGCAGAACAATACAATTTCATTTAAAGTTTTGTCCATATTAATTCAAATTTTGTTTTAATAAGATTTCACAAAATGGGAACATTAATAAATTTTGATATTTTCACTCAGGTGTCCGATTGTTGCTCATAATCATAATATAAACTAATCAATCCTTTACTTAACTTAACTTTTTATCTTCTTCTACAATCTGTTATATCTATGATTCCGTTTCAAATCAATTTTCAAAATTAATAAATATTTTTAAATTCACTTTCAAAATTAATTAAACATTTTTCAACCATAATCATACCTTAATTCATTCAATATCACAATGTTTCATTTAAAAATTTCAGAGGTACATAAATTTACAGGTCTGGCTTTTTCGCCATCTTTGATGAAAAGCTTTGTCTCCTAGCCAGTTGGCACCAAATCAAGTAACTAGCGGGAATTTAAAAAATAAAATAAAAATCCAAAACAAATTTCAAAACAAACATAATTCAAAAATTTAAGTAACCCCCCCCCCCCCGAACATAAAATACCACGACAATATTGTTGTGCAATTTATTACAAATGTTTTTTTATATTTATTTTTGATTTTTCAAATTTGAATTGAAAATGTGGAAACTGCGATGAGAGAGATCAGTTCGCAACGAATCGAACGGTCAGACGTCCGAGATATTTTTGATCTCTCACGTGCAAGGCAACGTAGCGCAGGAGAGAAGAATTTATCGCTCCAATAAAGAATAAAATTTGTTATGGAAATAAAAATTAAAAATTAAAATAGCTAGCGAACAAAAATTTTTAAGAACTGCAATTTTCCCCACAAATAAAAACTTCAAATTATCAAACCCCCATTGAACCCGAATACAGCACCGGTTCTAAGCAATGAGACTCTTAATAATAAATAATAATCTTACTTAATAATTAAATAAAGAGAAATTGTAAATTTTTTTAAAATAATTTGAACTATTGACTCAAACAATTTTAATTTTAATGCAAAAAAATGTAAATTTTAAATTAAATATGAACTTTTAAAAATTGCACGTGGGTTTCCCCAAATTATCCAAATTCTAACGTTAGATTTCTTCTCTGCCACTGTGTAAATTAAATTTTCCAAAATCAAGTTTTATCCAGAAATTTTCAAAAGCTCAAAATTCATATAAATAATTTATTAAACTCAAAGCATTTAACAAAAAAACTGTTTTTATTTGAAATAACACAAATTTATTCCCGAATTATAAAATTATCAATTAAAAAATTACAGATTCGAAAATCGGGTATTCGTTTGTGTTGTTTGCACGGTTGCCAGCAACAACCTTCTCTCATACGTAAGTAGATGTTTCCTTCGCAAGCTCGCAGTAAAAATCAACATTTCAAAATCATTGATTACAAAAATTTGAAATACTCAAAATTCAATATTTAAAACCCCCTTGTGGATATAAAGGGAACGACAATATAAATTTGTATATATTATTATAAATATTTTTTTATATTATATTATTTGTTTTTATTTGAAAATTTAAATTCAAAATTTGAAGCGGAAAAGGAAGAAAAATCGCAAAGAAGCGACCGGACGGACGTCCAATATTGTAGCCCGATTTTGAATGAAAAAAAAAATTGAAAAAAATGAAATTTAAATTTACTTCTTTGAATGCGATTTTAGAAATTCAAATTTAAAAATTAAAACTATAGCCGGGAATTTTGAAGAATTGAATTTTCTCCCAAGTCGGATCCATTTGTAAAAATTAAACAGCGGGGAAAATTTATTTCAATATATTGCAACTGTAAAATTTAATTAATTATATATTTATCTTGTGGGAATTTAAACTTTTGGTCAATAAAAATACTGTGTGTACGTTTCGCTCGCCTTTATTGTGAACTTCTTCAGGACTAATTTATAATGTTATAATAACTAAATGCAATTTTGTTAAGGTTTTTTATATATTATGTAGTTTCATTGGCAAAAAGTTTAAATTCCCAACAAATAAAGATATATCCGAATATTGAACAATTTACCAAGAAGGAAGAAATTAGTTATTTAATAATATAATATATTGCAACTTTAATTGTAAATTCCTTAATATAATTTATTAATTAAATATAATATGGAAAACGTAAATTCAAATAAAAATTATCGATTTTCAAACAAAATGCGGTATAAAATATCTTTCATTATCGTACTTGGTTGGTAATGACTTACTTTCTGCACTGATCCCATAAACCGCTATTTTCTAAATTTGTATTCTATTTAGTAACCATCAATCAGTACAAAAAAAAATACAACGCAAATGCAAAGCAGAATATTGGCCAGCAGCATATAGCTGTAAGGCTGTCCAAGCTGTCTTGTGAATAATAATACACTGGAATTTTTTTAAACTAATGATTTTATTAATGAAGTTTTCAAAAATACAATAAACTAATGTATAATTTAGACTTTTTCGTTACTGCAGTAAGATTTTGTTCGTTGGTTCGAAACTAGTAATGGAATGGTTTTCCACCGAGCGTTGTGGAAATTTAGGAACTGCTATTTTGCGCTCTTTGGACTTACAGTGACTGCTGTAACGGCAGGTCAGAACAGGGTTAAAATGGATTTCAAGCTATGAAATTCTATTAAACATTTCAAAATTATTCTTGAATTTTTTGGTAAATTAAATTTAATTCTGCAAACGATACAAATACTTAAAAATAAAATAGGATACAAAATAACGTTGGGATCGCACGCGCAGCTGGTTGGCTAGGCCTGGTGAAAAGGATAGTACGTAAGGTTAGTAATTAAGAATTCATTTACTTAAATGTAGCAATTAGTGCTACATTGTACGAGCGTCACCTAAGATGATGAAATTAGAAAAAAGTGCTAATTTTCATTCAGGTGAATGAAAATTGCGTCGCGACGCATAGAAAATGTTATCGAGACGAGACAACTCAAAGTTTTGAACTTGTACAATGCCAACGACGAAAAAAAATGATATTGAATTTTAACATTTCTGCAGTTTATTTATTACGATTGTTGCAGTTTTCAGAAACTTTTCAAGAAGATAGATATCGCAATTTTATGAGTCTTGTACTTGATGACTGCTACGAATTGCTTCGAAATTTTAAAAATCGACTTTTCATGGGAATTTCCTGAAATTACTCGAGAAGAAAATAATTTGTAAATCAAAAATGTTGGGTTTATTTGTACATTTTTTATCGCAATCGACTAATCGATGCAACTGTAAAATTTTTATTTTATATTCGTAAGGTATTCCATTCATTGCTTGTTTGCAAAGAAAGTGTGGGTAATTAAACTGAACACCGCAGAATTTGCGCTATGTAGTTTTGAGAATTTTTTTGTTTGGAAAGTGACGAATAAATTTGTTTGCATGAATAAACTTGTGTTAAACTAGTGGTAAAGATAAATTATGAAGCACCTTCATGTCGTGAAGGGATGCATAATGGCGAGACACAGACATGCAGTCGCACTATGATCGCAGAAAGCAGCGCCGCGTCCAGCGCCAGTCGCGATCTGCACGCCGCGTGGATTAAACGCGCATTGGGCGCCCACTTCATCATTTTATATCGAGCTTTAAACACTTTCAAATTTAGTCAATCTTAGAAAAAGTAATAAGATTTTATTAGTACATTATGATAAATATCGTGTTAGAAAAATTTAGCGAAAACATTTGTCAAAGTTGAAAATTGTTTTAAAAGATATAACGCGAAAGTGATAGTGTGGTAGATGGATGGAAACATATGAGCGAACGAACAAGGCCCATTTAAAATGAATCGTGATTTTTTATTTGAAAATTATTTTAAATTGAATGCAAGAGTACTTACTGCGGTTTCAATGAGAAGAAGCTCCGACTGTAGATACAGCGCAACGAAATTTTGTGATATTGGTGTTCAATAGTAAATTTATAGAAATAAAAAGTTGTGGAAAGATTTAAATTAGTCAATAAAAATTATTTCTTGTCGATATAAAATAACCATCAAAGTAACAGACGCAACATAGTAAGTTGAAAGAAGGTGTGAACTTCGGAAAAGTTTCGAAGTTTTATATACTTGTTTACAAGACTTGGAAAATCGAAGTAAATTTTTTATTTAACGTCTGTATAACGACCTCTTTGAGTTGGCTAGAATGATTAAATTAAGTAAATTTGTTAAGAAATTTTAAATTCATGAGCGCTTACATCGATATAAGTTAATAATATTATCTAAGAAAATGCGGAAAAATTGCGTACTGTGTTTTACAGCAGATCTAACGAAATGGTTATTGTACACATTTATAACGACGAAGTTACTAGATAAAAATCTGCCAATTTCTCGAAGGTAATACTTGCTAGAGTCGTAGTATTAGAAATTAAACACAAACCGGATTTACACAATTACATCAGCGATTAACAGAAATACGATTCAATTACTAGATAAGAAAACAGTATTACAATTTTAAACCGTCCAAAATAAATCACTCTTAAACACTTAAACCTATAAATTTATATATCAAAATTATTGGACGTCAGTCTCGAGATAAATTGATCCAACAAACTTTGCCAAAACCTCCAGTGCTGTGAAAAATATATATTATTAAAAATGGCAGTCTGTAAAAACCATTGCAGCAAAAGAACAGTTAACTACGTGCGAAGAAAATTTCTTTCCATTCCATGGATTTGTCTGTTTGTTACGTCGGTTAATTGTTTTTTAGTTGAGGGCGAAAGAATTAGGCACCACCACGATATAGATAACGAATATTACAGAGCCCAATTAGAAAAAAGTTCCATAGAGGATACGTCCGAATCGCCGGTGATCAGTTGTCCGAATTGTTTTTATAAAATTGATAGAGGATTAAAATCTCAAACCGACAATATTAGATTAGAAGCAATTAAACGACAAATTTTATCGAAACTTGGTCTAAGACATAAACCAAATGTTACACACAGTCTTCCGAGGGAATTAATTTTGGAAACGCTTTCTAGAGCAGAAGATGGTGAAGTGTACTCAAAATATTTTAACCCTGAAGAAGATCTATCAACAACTAGCGCAAGGATTTCAAACACTGATACAGTAGACGCTGACGATTTTTATGGAAGGACGTCGGAAATTATATCTTTTGGAGAAGGTAGGATTTTATTCTTTTAATTGATTTGTCAAATAAAGTAAACTCAAGCGAAATTGACGTTCCCACAATATTAATTACTGCTTTAAGTAGCTTCAATTGATTTTTCGCCCTCATTTTTGTGAAACACTACAAATATGTTATGTAATATTTTTATTGATTGATTTCTATCTCGTTACTACTCCCGACATTGGTAATTACATATATTTTCCTATTACCCAAATAACCAAATAATATAAAATTATCAACTAAAACAGACATTCACAAAATTGCCTTTGCATGATTTATAGTATGACTGAAAGATAAAATCGGAAAAATTGGGTTACGAAAGGTGTAATTTCCAAACTGCGTGATTTCACCACATAGACCTAATATTAGTAAGAAGCATGATAACCAGACATGGGAAACTACCTGTGTGAGTGTTTCAAGTTCACGGTCCTATTGACTCAATGACATAATGGAGTTGCCAGACATGATTCACCGAACTCAAATGGTATTATCTCACCTTAACTACTCCAAACTTTTATTGCATCAAATATATTATAATTTATCCGCAGTCCGATTAGGCGTTACATATTGCATGCTTCGGATTTTTTTTTAAATTTAATATCCCATTTTATACGCAACACCCACACTTGTTAAATATTAGAGTTACAACATAGATATCTGATTTTACGAATTTCAAAAACTCCTAAATAAATATATTATAAATTAAATTTTTGGCAAATATAATTTATGAAATTGAATTTAGTTTGTATTGCAAGCTACTCCCACATACTCGACCTTTCCTTCGTAACGAACCTAAGATTATTATTTTATTTTACGTTAAATTTCATTGTGATTTTTTAAGACTGGGTTATTACTTACTAATTTTTCGGATTTTGCTGTATCAATTGAAAATTTAATAACCTTGCTTATGTTACAAACAATTATTACGAAAAAATACAAATTCGTATAATGCTATACGATTGGATGACGAGGGCGGTTGTCGACCAATTAAATTACTTCATTTGTACTACCTGTTTTCGCAAATTTTCCATATTTGATACTTGGATGTGTATTTTAGAAATACAATTTTATCATTTTGTTTTGTTAAACTGTTTAAAATCAACGAAAAAAACATTATTTTAGCGACATTTCTTCACCTCGAGATTAGAGATATCTCTAAAATAAATCTATTAGATAAATTTACCGGTAACAAATAAAAAATCTCGAGAGTGTTTCCACTTGAAATGTTGTATCTTCGCCTAAATTAATGAAAATGCATTGATTATTTGTTTTAAAGACACATAAAAATACTAATTAATTTATTTCAGTAGAATTAAAATACATAACTCTCAAATTTTGGATGCCAAAATTTAGGGACAATTTATTATAAAATGAAGCTTGCTGCAATTTTGGCATTGTGTGTAAATTTTCCTTTACAGGGTTTTCTGTAATAAAATCTTCTGGTTTGGTTTATGTGATTTCCAATAATATACTGCGTGCATTTGTTTACAAAAATTTGTAAGTTTGATATAGGTGACAGATTAAAGTACTAATGAGGTGTCAAATTTACGTGCTAATTTTCAAGATGAGAAAAATAAGCAAAAATTATAATTGCACTTCTCTTCTTTCTACGTGTCCCCCCAGGTCTAGGCCCCGTGTGGGTGTACCTGTCTAGTTACGGCACTGACGTTTATAGTTTAATATAATACAGTGGTTAACAAAGATTTTGAACCGAAGAATCTTCGATTCTTAAATTTTAAAACTTAAACTCAATTTTATTGTCTTTTATTTGCTATTTTGCCACTTAGCCCATTAACAATTTGATAATTACTTCTTTAATGCATTGGTTTTCCACTGAAGTTTCTTCTTGTTATCAACAGTTTTACAATTCAGCATACAATGATTTATATGGTTTCAATCCTACAGGTGAGTGAATAAACGCGGTTAGCGAAATAATTTACCATCACAAAATGCCTACCTGGTGACCCCAGGTGCAGTAAAACCTAGTACATAGGTACATAACGCAATCTGCATGTATGTTTTATGCTCAGCCTCAGATTACGTTTTGGATAATATTTAATAATATGTTTGTATCTTTGAAAAATATTATTTTAAATTCATTATATTCGAATTTTACTTAAAAACAGTTTTTTTTTTTAAACAGAAAGAATTTAAGGTTCCTAATGAAGATCAATCATTTAATAAACAAAATTATAAGTTTACCATTTTGTGAAAGCTATTTATTGTTTTTTCCACCAGGTTTCTGTTAGTAAATTTTAACAAAAAACCAAACAAGTCAATGGAATTCGGAAGCTTTCAACTTCCTGCTACTTAAAAATTTTAAAATGGAATTTAAAGTTTAGCTTAGCCCAGGACTAAATAAGCCCATGTAGCCTATTATTTTTAAGGCAACCTTCTGGCCGTTCACTCTCGGGCCATGATTGCTTTGCACGCCGCTCAAAACAAGCTTGATTTACCAAACTTTTTTTTAAACACTTCATAGGTTTCATACCTACGAAATTTACTTCCAAAAATTTGTTTATTTTTTTAAGAATCCGGTACAGCAGCGAACTATTGTTAAGATAGGTGAAAGAAAATTAAAAATTCGGACAAAAGGAAAACTGGAAATAAAATTGAAAATTACAAAAGTATTTGTTTAAAATCGAATCGCAGGAACGTGGACCGCTAGCTACGATAAAGATTTTTTTTTGAAAAGTGAACAAATTAAATTTCGATTAAAAGAGTCTCGTGCAAAAAATGCTGTATTCGAGTTAAATATTTTTCTTAAAGTGTCCTTTGAGGACCTATAATATCTTTTATATTATTATTGCTGAATATTTGTCCTTATAGCAATTGTTTGAAAACCGCTGTTTTAGATGTATTGTCACTTTTTAAGGAAAATTTACGTAAGGTTATCTCGTAATGAAGTTTAACCGGTGCTAATACGCCACTTGGGTACTTTTATCCTTTTCTTTGCTTGTAAAATTAGAAGTTAGTTCTATGACTAGCAGTTGTAAAACTTTAAACAAACAGAAAAGTGCATTATAAACTCTTGATTTTATTTTAGACTGGCATTAGGTAACTTTCGACATACTTGAATGTATGTACTTCTTGTAAAATATTCAATTTCATTTTATTTTCAAATGAAAATTCACCAATTTTTGAATAAAAATTTGCAATCCATTAAAAATGTATTACAATATAAATGCAAATAAATAGAATCCAATTACTTATTTTTATAAGATTTCAATTAGATTGCAGTATCATTGATTAAGAGCTTAATCGAGTCGAGTCAAACAAATGAAAGTATTTTAACCCTTCGAGCTAACAAGAAACCTTTTGGATTTATTGGTTTTGTCGGTTAGTATAGAAAACACGTCAAATTAGATGACGATATCGGTTAACATGTTATGCTAGATAATAAATTTGATTTTGTAACTACTTCGACAGAATAAAATAAGTTCCGTACAAAATACATAATAAATTACTTCTTCTTCTTCTTTTCAGCTTTGTTAAAATAAAATAAAAAGGTTGCGTTAGATGAATAGGTGTACTTTTACGAAGCTTGCAGTTATATTTTTCATAAAATCGTGTTGATCGAGCGGACATTTATTCAATTCTTCAATACTTTATTGCATTGTTTTATTTATAATTTTTCAAATGATTTAATGTACTTCTTTCTTTCGACATCTCTTTCACAACTTTTCCATTTATCTGTTCATTATCGAATAGTTGTTTGGAAAATTGCAGTTATTTTAAGGACGCTAAAATACTTCGGGATATTAATCAACACCAAATGAAAATTATTATATGGACAGTACAACAAGAGGGGAAACTGAGTTTCTATTAACAGTTGAGCAAGGTTAGTAAAGGTTTCCATAACTATCAAAGGAAAAAGATGCCTTTCTAAAGATTTCTATACAACAATATTTCAGATTCCTGATATATTTTGCAAGCAACATAAATCAATCTTCAAAATTGGTGCAATCTTGCATTCTTATCTACAAACGGATTCATTTTGAAAGTAAAATTTGCACATTTATGAGTTTTTAGTTAAGTACGTGCTTTTTCTGTAATAAATTAAATAGGTTCGCATTGCTAAAAAAAATTAATTTCAAAAACACATTTTTATGGTTACAATTTTCTATACTTACATAAACATAAACAAGTTCCGTCCTAGGATGTGCATAATTTTATTCGGACTGAAAGCAACGTTTTTGAGTTCAACCTTTAACTGTTTTTCACGTTTTCTATGGGAAATCATAATATTGAGACTTCTGTTATATCAGGGACCCGCAAAACACAGCGATCACACCAAGTCATTACTGCGGTGTCCTAGGATTTTTACTTCCTTTTCGACGGGAAGTTTATATTTTTGGTTTCAAAATCTCATGGGGAACTTTCAATTTGAACTTTATCCTAATACTAAAACACTAAAAATTGTAGCGATTATATTACCAATTAAAATTAAATAATTTAAAATAACATTAATTAAATGGAATAGTTAATCAAATAAGTCGCGAAGAGCAATAAAGTTCTTTATTTCGGGCCTTTTCACATATTTATTACTTTGACTTACCTGCTTATTGGTGAACTTAAATTATTTTTATTTTTAACATAATTTCAATTATTTGATGTATTGGTGATATAACATTTGTTAATTACCTAAAAATTAATAATTGTAATGCCCACACAATAATTAATATAATAATAATAAGGAGAGAAGAAGAGATGACTGACAAAATTGCAAAGCCACGAAAACATGAAATTGTAAGCGGCTTCAAAAATTGAATTTTGAAATTGTAAAAATATGAAAAATTCAAGTAAATTTGGTAGGTGACGTCACAGATATTAAATATTTACGATTCTAGTTTTCCGCACTAGTGCGAAAAAGTTATACTTTTCCAAGTAAGGCTTCTTTAAACATAATTAGAAAAAATAAATTTCGCAAAATTATATTATAAAGGTTTTCGCTTTTCGCTGGAATAAATAATATTATGGATTTTTGAAAATATCATATAAAGCACATCTGAAGAAGGCAATAACCTATCCCTGAAAGCCCTATCCTCTTAATAGATCCGCTTTTGAAGATGCAAAAATAAAATCAGCTATTTTGTAAAATTTGGATTATTTGTAAATATAATGGAACTAATTATTTTATTTCACTGTAATTACTTCGGTGCAAGGTTTGGGCCACCCGGTATACCCAATATTATAATTTATTTTTAAAATGTTCACATTTAACCTAGACAAATGCACAAATAATATTAATTTCTTTAGATATTCTTAGACCACCCCTGACGATTTTTAAATCGTTACTTTTGTGTTCATAACAAGAAGAAAGAATTTTAACATAAATCATTGCTTCGGTTCCATAAATTTATTAACACTGATGCAGGAATAAAATAAGTCTTGGTTTTATTTCTTTTAATTTATTGCTATCAGACTTATCAACTGTAAAAATATTCAATAATATGCTTTTTGATTTTTTCTACTTAGTTTGGTTAGTAATGCAAATAAATACATCGTTATAAATCGTATCTCGAAGAAATCGAGAAAATGTTGCAGAAAAAATTCGTACCACCTTATTAAATTAGTTTTCAGCACGCTTAATCAATTAAGGGTTGCTATTAAAGTGGTTGAAACACGTTTTCTTTTACTTACAGCCACGCATATTAAAGACATTTTAATTTAATCGAATTTTCACTATTCGTCCATAAAAATTGATCCGGTCGCTTTATTAAAAGAATAATTATAATTTTAAAAGTTATTTGGTGTTGCGGTCAGTTTCAATTATCGATTTCCAGTTGTAATTATGTTTGCCATATAATTTTCAGTTTGGCGCAAAGAGTTGAAATTTAACGTTTAAAACGGATATTAATTATACAAGAATAAGTCAACCTTAGCACGCATGCACTTCTATAAGCACACCATAAATATACCTGTCAATATGTAAATTTATGACCTATTATATTATGCTATCGATCGATTTTGCATTTCCTAGTTTTATTTTATTAAAAGTGTAAGTGAAAGTATTGCCCTTGGTTACATTTTTATTAATTTATGACGAAAAAATTAGGTCGTCGTTAAATTAAAATTGATTTTCAAAATGGATGCATTAGGTAATTGATTAAATTTTTACTATTGCCACAAATAGAAAAGTTACTTTTCGAAACGAAAGAATTGCATCACGAAAATATACCATTCGAATGTCAGGGGTGTAGTTGACATGTCTTTAAATTTTAGTACCGAAGCCCGATACTTATCTCTAACAATGTGTCAACTGACCCCGGTCTCCCCTATAGTGGTAATTTGATTTATGAATATTAAACCGTCATTAAGATGCTAATCAAATCAAATTAGTAGAATAATTTTTAGTATACACCAACAATTTCTAGACTTAAGATGAACGACATTTTAATGACGATAGATTGCTGTAGTTAATTGACTTGTAAAATACGTAGTTAAATTAAAGGTGGTTTGTTATAATTATTTAAAAATTATCACAATTGCAATTTTAATTGCTTTGTGCAAAACTGCATTGGATAAATTAAATTTAATGAAACTGCAATTGTTTTAATTTAAATTGAAAATTTGAAAATCACTTTTAAGATAAAAAGTTAGCGTTGGGCAATTTTTCGAAAACTAACGCGTAGTTTCGAGTTTATATTCTCATGATGAAGTGATCAAGCCAACACACGAATATGTCTGCTTGGTAGTTATTGAAGAATTTCTCACTGTTATACATATAAGCTTGGATTTAATGAGATGCTGAACACAGAAAGTGTCAAGTTATTTCTTATGAAGATAACAGATGTTAACAAGTTGGCTTTCTTTATTGGCGCTATTCTATTCATCAAGGCATATCCTTGAATTAATCAATATTAATTGGCCACACAGGCTTTGATTTTTTATGCAATGTAAAATCAACTGATTGATCTACAAATAACTGTTTATAACCTAATTCCATGCTTCTAAGCAGGTATGACAACTATGTGACCAATGTGAGAAAATTTTTGTTTGAAGTATGCTGATAAAAATTATTAATTGTTCCAAATAAAGTCTGCACCGAATATACAAATATTTTACTTTCGATAATCTGCATATTTGGTAACTTTATTACTTCAAAATAAAGCAATTTGTGTTCAAATTCAAAATATCTACCATGAAAGTTTTTAAATACAGCGATAGTGAATATAATAAACAATAAGTTGAAGAACCATGTCAATCCTATAAATTTTGTTTAATAAAAGTTTAGATACACTGGATTATCATCTAGACGTCTTTTAATAAAATTTGAAATATTTTTAGTTTCTCCTCATGATTTTTGAAACTTGGAGTTACCTACGTATTAGTAAAATATTGCTGTTGTTTGACTTTGGATTACTGAAATTTTCTTTATTTTACAATTTATTATATCGGGTCAAATTAATGTTTTTAAGGTCAACATGGACACCCATAGAATATTTTTAAAAAATTCGAATTGCTTTAATTATAGAAAATTTAATTATTTTATATCTGATTTACTTATTCTAGGTTTGACAATGAAATAATTTGAATTTTGGTGTTTAAGTTATCTATAAGTTAAGAGTTGATGGAATACATTTTTGTGTTTTCTTTATTGGATAATTATTGCTGACTAGATTCCAGATCTGTGAATCTCATTCTCAACGCAACCGCAAAGAAAATTACTACAATAATAGTCAGTTGACATACAAAAACCATTTACTTGTCAGGCATTAAAATTAGTCAGGTAATAACGGAACATCAATAAAAACATCCGACGCGATGCCCTGCAAACATCAACAACCACCAAAAAACAAATTAAAATTATCGCGAGTAGAATAATTTACAAAGTCGGATAAGACAACAACACAGCAATAAGGTTTAAAAACGGCGAAAATAAATGATGGAATACGGGCTTAAATTTTGTGTTCTTTACTTCTGTATTACAACAATTCGAAATGGGGGGGGGGGCTGGTGAAATGTCCATTTGAGAATTTTTAAATTATCAGGAAAAGCTAAGTAGGTACAAACAAGGTACAAACGATTTAAATTATTTTGGATCCAAAATTCAAAATGGAGAGGCGGGGCTGGGGAAATGCATCTCTTCAGGGCCTTAGTTAACTCCATTTCCTCCACTAGGTCTATTACCTTCTTTCCCTTGCTTTCGTTATAAAGAATTTTTGTAGTTAGTAGCTTTTCAGTCGGAATAATATATTTGGTGTTAGTCAGAAAGTCTCCTAGCGTTTTGGGTGGTTTGAAAGCTATATTGATGTCTAGGTTTTAATAAACTCAGTTCTTTCAACGCCGAAGTCAGGATTTTAGCAAGTTTTAACGACAGATTAAGGTCCAGTTTTACTAAACAAAATCAAATGGAGATTAAACTAAACGAGTTTAATTGCCTTGATAAAATATTATGATAAATTCGCTATAGTAATCCAAGTTTAGCTTAAACTCGTTTACAATACATACTAAGGCCCAGTTGTTCAGTTGCAGGTTAAACTAAAAAATTTAGGTTAACCAATAGCGTTTCATATAAACAGCTGTTTAACGTATTTCATTGGTTAACCCAAATTTTTTGGTTTAACCTGCAACTGAACAACTGGACCTTAATCTCACATAAACTTGAAATATTATTTATGTTATTTTTTTCAAATTTACTTTTTAGAAGTCAGACAGGCTGCAGTGTACAATATTTCTTTTTTATTTATCTTCAAAATTCATTAAAACACGTGACGTAGCTTAGGTCAGTTATTTTGTTTACATGGAAGTCATATTCTATTATATTATTTTGTTTTGAAATGTTTTACTTTTTCAATTGTTTTGAATATAATTTTTTGTTTCATATTATATTTTTGTTTTTCAAATATTCTTAGTTCTAACCTGTCAAATGTGGTTCAATTAATGTTTTTTCATTGTTTTTTAAATAATAATTTTTTAACGTATGTATTCTTCACTTTGCGGTTAAAACTCGTTTTGTTTTTGCCTGGTACCAAAACTATTGATATTTTAGTGTCGAAAATTAGTGATTGTTTAAAGAACATTAGCTTATTTACAAATTAGACCATAACTCTTTATCTATTAGGATCAACGGATTTCCAGTTTTGTAATAAATAAATTAAAAGAAGGAATGTTAAATTTTTTCATCTTTTTTGTGTTTTTGCAAACTCTGTGTCTATTAAATGATAAGTTTTACAAAAATACTAACGATAATCGAACGCTCTCTAAAAAATCACCAATCTAGTAACACTGAAAAACCAATATTTCAGACTTTTTTAAAAGGAATCTGTAGTTGCTCATTTTACCTTACATTGACGGCGAAACGGGGACGGCGAGATATTCAAGACCGTACGGCCGTACATTATATGTAATAAAACAATACACACATGTTCGAATGTAATCAAGAAAGTATATCGAATAAAATTACAGATAGTTTGTAATTTTCCCCCTTATAGGGGAGTAAATCGTAGGTTGGATTTCCGTTCGTTTTCAAATTATTTGTGTCAAAGTTATGATTACATGTTAAATTATCGATTCTACTCAACTCAACCATACTCTATGTCTATTAATGCTAGCAAATAGTTTTTTGTCACTGCATGTAATTTTATTGAAGATACAAATCACCAGAGGGAATTGTTTTTTTAAATGAAAATTTATCATCGTTCAACTTGGATTGAATAATAAACATAATAATAATTTGGTTACTCAGAAGTAAGTAATTAATTTAAAAGTTAGCAAGGCAATCATGACCATACTCACGACTCTCGCATACCGTCAAGGCATAGCTGTTACTCACTTTCAACAATTGACAATTTAACAATTATTATCAATTTATAGGTGTTCGGGAGATCAACATTAATAACTTGGTAAGTTGTTATTTACGTTCATAGTGTCTGCATTGTCAAAAATACTAAATTAAAGTACCTGAATGCCTCATAAAATTACTGCGAAAGTACTATTTTAAATCTTTTAATGATAGTTAGGATGCGAGTAGCATCAAAATATTGTGATGCACTAAAAACTTTATTACTGCTTCCGTATTTCTGCATGAATATACAATGAGTCTAGACCATGATTTTATTCCACTAATTTGATTATGTGACGTTAATATCAAAAACCTCATCTTGCATACCAATATTTGCCACAATCTTGATATATTAACGCTTTTATTGACGTGATTTTCTAAAAAAAATATTTAAAATGCAAGCAATCGACGCAACAATTATTTAATTTAGCCAAACAATGGCATTGCGTCGTTTTAAGACCAAAATATTACCTCAACTAATGGCCATATTTCAGTCATTTTGCAATAAAATGCTTCCAAAGTAATTCATTGCTGCTGCATAAAACGTTTCAAGTCCCGCTAAACTTCTTATTCAAATAAATTTGTATAAAGTTAAACTTTTTGAATTTATTTTTATTTAATTCAATTTTTTGTATTCATCTTCTAGGATTCTTAAGAAATCTTTAGTAGAGTTTTTCTGATAATTCTTGGCATTTTAATATATTTTGAAATAAAATATAAATCAGTTCGTTCCGAAGCACAAACTTGGTCCAATTAGGTAAAAATTTGTGTTTTCAACCTAAAAAATATAGGACGTCTGAATAAAGTCACTGTCTGGCAGAATAATAAAATCTAAGTAGATAGTAGATAGAAAAATATTCACATATTTATTTTGAAATTATTTTACATACATTTTACCTCGTGACCCTGTTTTATGATCTCCGAAACATGGGATTGTTTATAGGAAATTAAGATTTAAGCCGCGTACCTTAGCGTTAGCAGTTGATCGCACTGACCACTACATTAAATTTATTCTAAAAATACTGAAATTTGTGGGTCATCAAATCTAATTTAGATGAAAAATTATTATTTTAATTTATTATCCACTTAATTTAATAGGAATTTTTAAACACAATACTACATTAAATTTCCACAGTAAAACGAGGATAATCACTATCAATAATAGCTTGACTCCTCGATGGTATAAAGAAGATAAGATTTTTGACATCAAAATCAACTAAACTGCAAGCTTCAGGGATTCCCATAAATATCCGTGATCCAATCACCAAAAAAATAAAACAAAAGAATCCTGTATTCGGCAATGTAGGTAATTGATACTTCAACTCCCACTAGCTTTTCGTACCAGTCGATCAGTAGCAGTTTTAAGTTGGGGTAGCTGATGGTGAAAGGGTGAGTCCTAACGCAACGCAGAGTTGCTCCTCTTTCCTATGTGGAAAAGTTACTTTTGCAGATTTTCGATATTTATTGTAGTTTACGAAAAATTGAAATGGACCGTTTTCAAATTTAGGAATCCGAGGTTTTAAGGTCAAATCACACTCCAGTGAAACTTGGCCTTAGACAAGTTATTTGTAATAATAGAATTTCTGTTACATCAAAGTCCTGAACGTTAGCATTATTAGTTTCAATGTAAATCCGTTTTTGATTATTTGTTTATTAAAAGTTGATTCAACGCAAAAAAATCTATTATATAGGTAGATACCTACATCAAAAACATATAAAAGTAGCATTATTATTTTCTGATATATTCTTTCTCTATGTGTATTCTTTTTTATACTCTCCGGATTGGAAAGTAAGCTGAAGGTGGCAAATAGATCGCCAGAAGAAGAATACACACATATAAAGAAATACATTATATTGCATGCAGCTCATAGGAGCTCTAGGAACGCGTGCCCTAAAAAGAAAAACTTATTGATGGAGCGAAGAATTGAAGGAAAAACATAGGTCTACCTGAGGTATATGCAAAGAAGAGGTGGCGGAGACAGAGAGAAATATAGGAGATTAATCTGGGAAATTAAACGAGAAGTCATCATAGACAAGAATAATTAATGGACAAATAAATGCGAATACGTAGATAACTTTTTTTGAAGAACAAAAAGCTCAGAAGCATTAAATTAAAATCTAACACGGCTAATAAATAATAAATAAAAAATTCTTCCACAGATGGAAGAAGTAAAAAGTGCAATGAAAAAGCATACGATAATGTAGTCATAGAACAACTATGGAAAGAAATGGAGAAATCTGCTATAGAATCCTCATTAATTAATGCGACACGTCGACTATATGAGGATAATACCACACAAATAATAGTGGGACGTTCACTTACAGATCCCATACAAATTGCGAACGGGCTAAGACAAGGGAGCTGCCTCTCTCCTATTCTGTTTCAAATTTATATAGACAAATCTTTACAGAGATGGGAATGAAAATGCAAAAATATGGCACTACGAGTGGGAGAAGACATTCTATACACTCTATATTTCTCAGACGACCAAATAGTGATAGCGGATGATTTGACTACAGGATGAATGAAGTGAAATGTGAATACCTATTGGTTGGAAAAAGCTAAATTGAGACCTTTTCATTAGAATGCCGTCACATACTGGAAATACGTGGGTGTCATCCTTAACAAGAAGGGAAATAGTGAGGAGGAAATCTCTGGTAGAATAACTAAGGGTAGAGGTTTAATAAGATCCATCAACTCCATTTTGTGGGACAAAGCGCTAAGGAAAAACAGAACAAAAAGGATATATTATAGTAAGTCACTGGTGCAAAGCGTAATATATGGTGCAGAAGCGTGGGATACTACTGGAAGAAATAGAAACATGCTGCTGTCCACTGAATAGATTTGTTGAGATGAAGTTGCCAAAAAACTAAATTGGATAGGGTACGTAACGAAGCGATTAGAAATGTGATGGAGATGGATAATAATATTTTGGGCAAGATGCAAAAGCGACAATTAGTACGGTTTGGTCACGTGAAATATTAAAATGGATACCAAGACCAAGACAAAGATGGAGAGATTAAATAAATGAAGTAATGAGAGTCAGAAATTTAGAAAAACGTCGAGTTACATGGAGACTGGGGGCGGATAAACGGCGGCGTCAGCTGTAACGTATTCGGCAAAAAAACAAGAAAAAACCCTACGGAGTAGATATATTACTAAATTACTAAATAATTAATGCTGTTCTTTCGGTGCTCTGTAATTTTGTTAGGTGTTAAATTGGTATCCATTGTTTTTTATAGATTATACTGTGCCTGTGAAGCGGCGCGGTTCGTGGACTGGTGCCAGAGTGTCTGGCCTTTCACTATATTTTATATTTTTTGTGTACGGAGTATAGTGACAAAATAAATATTATTTACGCCTTATTTATGCTTTACAATGAAAAAAATATATAAAAAATTATTCTTTTAAATTAAACTAAGAATTGCTTCATTATATAAAAATTCTCTAAAAGTTTAGTCGAACTGTTGCACATTTAACTGATGGTTTCGCGTAGGCATATTTGGTTCTCTGACTAGTTACTGGTGGTAAACTACGGTTTCTTATCTTCAAAGTAGGAACACATTCTGAGCTTTCTGATGAGGCGAGGAATTAAATTTTGAAAATTACCTTTTTATTGGTATTTTTCACATCATATCGATAATTTACGTAGAAAGTACGTTAACATTTCATTCTGTTGACGGTACCTGTGTTCGACGCAAATAATGGTAAGAGCGACTTCACGCTATAGTCGTGCTAGTGCTAAGATGGTTCGATATCTATTTTAAACTAAATTCGGTTAATTATAGCCGAATTTAAGATGAAAGCTTATATTTCGTCTTTCGACATTCGTAATTTTCGAGTTCGGTCACCCCCAGGGATGTTTTTAATGAGTTAATGGCTCGGAGCGCCCGAAATAAAGTGGAACTGAGAAAGGTTGGCGTCGGATCGATTTTGACAAGAGTAACCACGGAAAATCTCGCATCGGGACACTCTAAAATCCACAATTTTTGAGTACTTAGAAAAATACAATGTTTGTTATGTAACAGGCGCAGGCTCCCCCTCCAACCTGTTGTGTGTAGCCAATCACTTTATGATAATGTTGATTGTATGTAAGAATATTCAAAGAAAATATTTATGAAAATTTTTGAAAAACTACCGAGTTTTCCTCCGATTTTATATTATAACATATTTACTACCACTTTTTTATTAAACCTTGTCCAAATCTGCAACTGTAGGTACTTTATTACTGGCCATCCTGCTAATTAATTGCTAGTAGATATACATAATAATTCACAAAAGCGATTAATGAATAATTAAGCTTTGAATTATACTACTTTAAATAATATATACAATACAAAATAAGGGAGCAGAAGAATATCAAATCCTAAAATTAAAATAATTTATTGAAAATCAAAAAGTAGAGAATATCAATAAGCTTGACGGAAAAAACATACAGTTAGCAGAAAGCGGTCCGGAAATCATCAAGTTTTAGAACCACCGAAAAAACTGTTTTTTCTTCAATAAAACTAAAATTTGAATTCTAAATTTATAATTATTCTGTTTAGAAAAATAACATGAGGAAAACAAAAACCGGGCAAAAAAAAAAATAAAATTTAGCTTATTTTTGAATTTAATTATTATTTTACGAATACAATCATATTGGGAAAATATCGGCCATACATCGATTCAAATAATAATTATGAACTAAAAAAGAACCAACTAACCAATAGACGTTAGACTAGGCCCGACTGGTTAAAAATAAGAATTAAAATTAACAAAAAGTAATTTATTTAAAGTAGGAAAGTGCATTTTCTGAATTGTAGCTTTTATTAAGTCGTGGCGTAGCAAAGACATTTTTTGTAAGGGTAAATGGCAACTTATAGGTGGCTTTTTTGACTGCTTTTTCTTCTCTTAATATATAGTTTCAGGATTAAATCGTACGACCGATTTCTGCAAAGTGCATGCGTGTTTTTAGTTATTATTCTTTAATAACTCCTATTCCTTCCTTTTATTTTTTATTTCTCGACTGTGCTGTTAAATTTCCAACTTAAAAACATTGCTTTCGTATAAAAATTTATTAGGTATTTTAAACAGTATTAAGCAATACATTAAGTACATACCTACCTACCAACTTGAAACGCGAACATAAAAATCATTTGATTTAACAAGTAAGTACGAACTAAATTCTACAATATTGAGTTTCAATTTTATATGTTTTTGACTAACACCAGAAGTTTTTATGATTGAAATTTTCTATTGTAATAAACTAAGAGCAAATAAAACTTATTCAATGTGATAATATGTTGATTATATTGTGAAAATTACAAACTATGTTAGTTTATTCACCCAAATCAACTGAAAACTCATACATTTGCATAAATTTCCACTAAAATATTATTACAATAATAACTGCTATATTGTAATGCAAACTATCATAATCGGCAATATGAATAACCTCCTAATTTAAACATGACCGTACCCTAAATAATTAAAAGTTTTTGTTTTTTTATTCTTGTACTTATACTGCGCACATTTATCACAAAAACTATTGACTTGAAGATAGGGTAGTTTTGCGTAGTTAAGAGCTGTCCTAAAAGCAAAGACTACAACACACAACTTAGATTGATTTATTATTTCTCTTATTGTTAGGAATAGAAAGCAGACATAAAATGAAGAGTTCAATAATGATGAATTAATTTACAATTTGCGAAGAATAACCAATACACTTCCATCCTTGGGTCAATGGTACACAGCAATACATAAATAATATTATAAAACAAATTCGCAATTAAGTCTTAGTCTCACTTTAAATTAATTCTGATGTGGTGCGACTAGTGGGTTAATATATAATTCATAAATTTCCGGTATATCAAGGATCAAGTTAAGCGGATAGTTTTTATTAGTTCAAATAAGTTTCAGTTTCTCAAGGTAATCACACTTAATTCTGAATTGTTGGCAAAAGTAGGTATATATTATAATATTTCAACTCCGATTTAAAGTGTGGGCCATTGAATTTAATTACACAAACATTTATACAAAAAACAGTGCTTGGATAGTACGTAAATTCTTCCTATTACATAAATTGTTGAGGATGGTTAAGGGGTTTCCCAAATAGCTTTTAGTAAAAAATATAATTGATTTACAATAATCAAAACGCGAAAAGAAATTATGAGACAATTAGTTTTGAAGTAGCATTTACGTGAAAGTAATTATTTCGTAATAATTCAAATTACGTAACTTTTTTTGTTTTACGAAACTTTCTCTAGGTGAATTAATAAACTAACGACAAAGTTTAATGCAAGTTGGATTACTTATCTATATTCAATTATTTAATTATTTTGATTGGATAAGGACATGTGATGGGCCGCATGGCTAGTAAAATAGGCCCGGCATGCGGCATGGTCGTTCTGCTGTCAATGCAGACGCGGCTTCTAGACGAAGGCGTCGCGCCGGAGCCATCGCCATCGATCGTTTCTACAGACATTCATACATAATTTTTTACTATTGCGATAGTTCGACCTCATAGTTAAGCGAGTTTCCTATTAAATATTCCGATTCGCCCTTTATTGCGGTTAGAAATTTTTTATAACTTGATTTGTATTAAGAAGTCATTTTATTGAACAAACGAAATTTATATCGTAAATGCAACAATTTTCTTTTTATTATTGTTAAAAGTAATACGGAATCCTATAATATTAAGTTAGGGTTATTTTTGCAGTTATCTACATGAAAAATGTTAACTTGATATATTTTAGCTAAAGAACAGGAAGCAGTATTGAATTTTTTTCTTATTTCATAATTTATCACGATAGAACTAGAATACAATTTTTTATTTTCTACTTGGAGATTATCAGTAGATACTGTGTGGCGTTAACATGCAGATCTTTTTATAATTTTAGAAAAACGAAAATGTTTATGAAGATAATATCAAAATATTGTTACGTGTTAAGATTAACAGCAGATGTATGGTAAAGGAAGAAAATCAGAACGTCAAATAAAGAAATAAAAGTTGACACCAACATTTAAAAATTTGCACATGAATTCAAGTCACAAATGAAATGAAAGTGAAAACAACTTTTACAACTTTTGCACTATAAATTTTACACTGGAGAATTAAAAAAGCCAATGTAAGGATCAGAAAAATTCGGGAGATTACAATAAAACCAACTTTGCAGTCGGTAGAAGAAATGGCGGCGATAAGGCCCTGCAGCGTCCCCGAGGGGTTTCCAAGCAAAGAGGCCTCCGGACGGAAGATGAACTGCATAGGAGATAAATATAAAATTAAACAAAAATTTGTTACGTTTTCCAAATGCTTGCCTTTCCTAAATACTGCATCCGCATGATTCTTCAAGATTCTTGATATCATTTTTTTTTAGGAATAATGATTAACCATAATAATAATTATAAGGGAGGGTCAACAAAACGACTTTTCTATCAAGAAGTATACTATGACTAAAAAAGAATTATGAGTTTTGCTGTTATTGGTCTAACAGTAAGCATTATCAACAGCAATGATATTTTCGAATTCGAAAAACGAAATGCACATAAAACCGACAGCCCTTTTTTATAGTTAAAGAAGAAGTCTTATCTAATATTGTTTTATTTAATTTTTACGAGGAAGCTCTCAAGTTCTCCGTCGTCAAAAACTGGACACTGAAAATTTGATAAAAACAGCTACCTTCTATTTCTGTTAGATTTATGTGGCTCAAGTTTTATCGCAGATTTCCAGGTCATACCAGATCCTTGCTAATATATTGCCTACCAAAGGTGCATTTTATTAATTAAATCGGAAAATTTGAGGACATTTTAAGAAACCCCTGGAAATCGTAGGAATATACTTTATGAGGTAATTTTATATTTTTTCACATCTATTGAAGAAATATCTTAAGGCAAACCAGGAGGAAATTCCTTGAACATCCCCAGAAACGGAGTTCAACTTGTTGAATATGATAACATGCAATAAAAAAATTACTTGTCAAAAAATGACCCACTTTTAATCCGCATAAAATAATTTGAATATTATTTTCTTAGAACTGAAAAAAAATTATTTCTGTTATGGTATACAAAAGGCCCACTTCATAGAACATTAACAAAAAGATTTACAAAGACCAAATATGCGACAAAAAGACAATAAAATGCGACATAATAAAAAAAAATTGCGATACATCGATCATTAAATTTTCCATTTTGGTAAATTAAAACTGTAATATACTGTTTAGTTTCCAGTAAACTTCAACATAATAAAATTCTTTAGATGATTAGTTTTCCCTTTTATTAAGTTTGGAATAATAGTTAATATTGAATCATTCATAGAAGCAATCACCTTAAGATTCTGTTGGTTTAAAAAAAGCTCATCCACAAATTTGACAGTAATACCCGACACGTAAATTTAAACCCGGGTTATAAGCTTTTTTGCACTATTTCATAACTCCAATTCCGCATTATTCGGAAGAAAAAACGCGACCAGTCCTCTAATAACGCGGTATTCTAATAACACGGTTTCTGTATAACAACTTAATTGGCTTAAGGAAAATTTAAAAGAGAACTTCAAAATTACAAAGCGAACTGTAGACCAAAATCTTGTATAATAATTCCTATTTTTGTTTCTAATTATTGTAATTTCTTGGCAAATCTCTTGCAATTCCTTGAGTAAAAGCGAATAATTTAATATTGATCAGCAGGGAATATCTAATGCTAGATCCACATAATGTCTGATTTAGGTCGCGGAACCTGAGATAAAATTGTAAATTGTCGAAACTCCTCCTGGGAAAATCTTTGAGAAATAATTTACCATAATTTTGAAAATCTTTGATTCAAACCCAAAGGTTCCACGGGATCTCAAGGATTCTGTCAAACAATATTTATCTGATCTAACCATCAGAATCGATCGATTTTATACTATATTTCTTAATGGGATAAACTAAATGATGATAAATTAAAATATATTGAATTTTTTAACATTTTATTGTACGAAATAAATCAATTTCATTTTCTGAAACTATAATCACATATTGACTTGCTATTTTTCTGACACCTTCATGCTGATTCTTCAAACCATATAAATGGAAGTTGCTTGCACGTAATAATTATATTCTCAAATTGATCACCTTTAGTAACACGCATTTTTTTTTATTATATCATTTAATATCAACAATAATTAACAATATTTAATATCCAATCCAAATTTTATACCAATCTCAATTTCCATTTATCCAGCGTTTTAAATATACCACCAATCAAATTTATTTTATTTTTATTTTATCTCCATTTCAATAAAACACTTCAAAACTTTTATAAATCATGTTTTAATATCATAATCTCAATTACTTGAAATATTTTAAAGAATTTTCAAAACTTTGCAGACCTACAGCTCCACTCACCTCGAGCAGGACCGGTGAAAAAGCAACCTTTTACATTTTCTTGCGCGCAAGTTCCCTTTTTCACAATTACCAACACTCTCTACTTTCTTGAAGCTGTATATCCATTGTGGCTAAATAAACGTTTTATTATTATTATTAAAATTATAAATTCAAAATATAAGTTTACAATTTTAAAATACAAATTAAATTTTCAATAAAAAAACAGGACATTTATATCCCCCTAGGTTTGAGTCTCAAAACCATAGTGTTTTTGGAGTCAAAACTACCATTTTCTGTTTTTAATTAAACCTACAATTCACAAAATTCAAATTGAAATTTTAACAAATTAATATTTAGACAGTTTTTTAAATTTTATAGTTTTTCGAATTACATAAATCAATTACCAAATTTTAAATTTATTAACATAATAAAGTATAAACCAATTTTCAAAATTTTAGTTAAAATAATTTTTAATACTCCTCGTCCGCAGTTTTGGAGGTAATTGGTCCATCCCTCTGCTCCTTATCCAGATTGTCCTTCCGAAATTGTCGACTCCATCTAAAATTTTACCTTGTATTTTCCATCAATATCTAGTGTTTATCTTCTATTTATATCCAATTTTTTCGTGGCCAATTTAAATATTTCTTTTCGGTACAAATTCAGTTTTTTGATATTTTATCATCTTGTGATCTGTATTATTTTTAATCAGCTTGTCCACCTGTTCATTTAAGATCTTCACCTCCACAATTTCATCTTTAACCGTATCCTGCCAGAAGTTCTCTAAATTTTCTTCCAAACTTTGTCTTGTCTTCTGGATTTCATTTTATGATTTGTTTAATTTCGTCAAATTTTGAGTTCATATATTTCCTAAATTTGTATTATTTGTCTTATTTTCGTCTTGACTTTTTTTCATTTCTCCTCTTGAATTTTTTAACATTGCCATAAGTGTATCCACATTGTGCTTTAAGTTTTCGTAAATTCGTCAATGAACCTGGTAAATAATTTTATATTATAGACGTTTAAATTCTTATCATCTTTTGCATATAAATTTTATAAACACCTTTCACATTTTGTTGAGTTTGGTAAATACCGATTATTCGTGCTAGTCGTGCTATCTCTTCCAGCATCCAATTTTTAATTTTATATTATGTTCCATAATATACCAATTTTAATTTCCGTTTATCCAACAACTTTTTAAATTTTTTTCCACAAATCCAAATTATTTTCTTTTTGTTTTATCTTCAATTTAATAAAACACATCAAATCATTTTCTAAACTCGCTTTTTAATATCATAATCTCAATAACAAAGTTCTTTTAATAATTTTTAAAATTTTGCAGACCTATAAGTCCACTCACCTCGAGTAGGGCCGGTGCAAAAGCAACGTTTTACATTTTCTTGAGCGCAAGTTCCCATTTCCACAACTACCAACACCAAAATTACAAATTCTAGATTATATAAGTTTACAATTTTTAACTACAAATTAAATTTTCAATAAAAAAAACAGAACAATATTTAAATGTAGATAATTTTCATCCAATTTTTATTTTTTTATAAAATATTTTTGGCTTGTTTGGAAAAGACAATTATACAAAAGATATGTTAAGTCGACGTTTCGGAGAATTTTAATTAATTTGAATCTGTGACTGACCTAACCAGATCGTTACTGAACCAAAACCTTTCAACAACCATCACGATTTGTTTGTCTTGAGAATGGAGAAATAAATTCTCCGAAACGTCGACTTAACATATCTTTTGTATAATTGTCTTTTCCAAACAAGCCAAAAATATTTTATAAAAAAAAAAAAAGAACAATATTTATTATGGTAACAAGTACATTAATTTATTAGTAACAATTATTTTTCTTATTTACAATAAATTATAAATTATTAATAATAACAGATTTAATAGGTTACAATATGAACATGAAAATTATCCAGAATTGACGTATCCCAAGCTGAAATGACCACTTCGGAAAAAAAAATTCGGAATATGTCAGGGATTTAGAGCTCTTTTGTTGCTAATTTGTTGCCGAATTTGTTGCTCCACCCGTTTTGCCGGAATCGGTGGCGCTGCCAGCTTGAGATCAACCTAGCAAAACCACGGTGGTAATTAATGAACGGAGTATTGGAAAAACATTTCATATGTACCATAATTTGTTGCTATTTTGTTGCTCTTGAATCGTGAAAATCCCGTCACCTAATCATCAACCCTTACTCTAAATCCCCCCCCCCTATACCATTCAAGATACAGAGAGAACTAATTGCTATGTGATTCCGACTTGAACACCCCTTAGTGTATTTGTTGCTACGCGATTTCGAGTAGAACACCTTTCCCTGAATTTGTTGCTACGCGATTTCGATTTGAACACCCCTCCTTGAATTTGTTGCTACGCGTTTTTGACTTGAACATCCTTCCCTGAATTTGTTGCTACGCGATTTCGACCAGAACACCTCTCCCTGAATTTGTTGCTACGTGATTCCGGCCTGAACATCCCTCCTTAAATTTGTTGCTACGCGATTTCGATCAAAACACATCTCCTTGAATTTGTTGCTACTTGATTTCGACTTACTTGAATTCGGGGAGGTTTATTTATGCAAATTCGTAGAAATCCTCACCAGTCTTTCTAGCTGTTCTCTTTTCCACTCAGGAGGCATGGGGGTAGGTTTTTCAGGCTAGTGTGAAGGTGAGCAGAAATCGCCCGTTGCAACATAAGAGGACTATACGAGTTACCTGCTCTCTCTGTATCTTGGAAGGTGTGGGGGGGGGGTTAGAACAAAGGTTGATGATTAGGTGACGGGATTTTCACGATTCGAGAGCAACAAAATAACAACAAATTATGGTATTTATGAAATGTTTTTCCAATACTCCATTCATTAATTACCACCGTGGTTTTGCTAGCTTGATCTCAAGCTGGCAGCTCCACCGATTCCGGCAAAACGGGTGGAGCAACAAAATCGGGAGTGCAGCAAGCAAACAAAAGAGCACTAAATCCCTGACATAGTCCGTCAGTAATTGTGGGCATCGACCTTAGCACCGAAGCGGAATTTACTTGTTGAATGCACAAACTGATCCTTTGGAATAAGAAACTCTTTGCGCGTCTGTTCCCCGACACATGAATTAAAAGACGACCGATCCAAGCAAGTAAAGCCTTTGCTTTAGTAAAACTCCCTAAAACATGTCATCTTGGCTTCTAGCCAATATGATCGTCTCCATCTGAAACCTCTCTTTTCGCCATGGAACCTAGGTCACAATAGTTTTCTATAAATTTTTAGCAGCTAGCGCTCACGTCTGCTTGCTCCTAGATCCGGCTCTGAATAAAGTAGTAGTGTTACTTTTGGGTAACACTTCTCACACCGAAGGAACTTACCTATGTTCAATGTGATAATTTGTCATACCATAACTGTTAACTTGGTTAACAATCTGGCTGATTCTTAAACTTAGTCAATCAAATCAAAGTTGAGTAAATACAAACCAATACAGTAAGCCATTTTTCCATCATAATAAAATAATATATTATAAGTTGCGCATCTCGTGAAGTATTGAAATACACAGTGCGACAAAAAAATAGGTCAGATTCTTATAATAATAAAATTTACAAATTAGACAATAAAGCCAAAATTATGTAGTAGTCAATTTGTAATGAAATAGGAAGAGAGCTGATAACACCAAAAATGATTGGCAATTGTTACAGTGAATGTTCAAATTGATTAAGATTGACTGATAATATACAATTATGTGGTTCAAATTGAATATCTTAAAAATAATTTTTAAAATAATTTATGTTATATTTCCACATATGTTTGAACTTGGAGATTCCTTTCTGTTAATGAAGAATATAAAAATAAGTTTTAAAACCACAAGGTTTAAAGTTTGGACGTTCAATTCTGTTAAATGATTAATTTGAATATTAATAGAGAGCTAGAAACGATGAATGAGTTCTTTTAATTCAACCTACCCCGTATTTTCTTATTAGTGTAACTTGATCGTTCATCGCTTCATGACATCGTAGTAAGGTGAAAATTATAGTTACAGTGTATTTTATTTGTGAAATCTTAAAACATCTTATCCCATATAGGCATTCAAAAAGCCAGGAAGCTGCTGCCTACGCTTGCTGTTACAGCGTGACATCTTTTGGTAGCCTTTCACCAACTGAAAAAGACACTGATTGAAATACTTGTTTACCAACCAAAAAATATATCATACCACCGGTAAAAGATCTGTCTCTCTATCTCTCTGCAACGCCTTGCACATCAGTCTAATTTCACAGTATGACCGAGAGGGTTTGCATTTTAAATCCATACCTAGAATCATTGGTGTACCCTCTATTTTATCCTTTTGCAGACCAAAGCTGGGGAATTCACATTCCTCTTGGAAGAAGACAAACGGATTTGAGAAACATTTCGGCTAACCCAAGCACACGGATTTCTCAATTGTCCTATTCTGGCTGTAGACTATCAATTCGTAAGACTTCAATCGTTTTCTCTCTGCCTGTAAGCTGCCTCAGCAATATTTAATTGATGATTACGTTAAAACTGAAGCAAATCGCCTATATTGGGTTGATGGATCGCCCGAACAGTTAGAACAGAATCAACACCAGGTTTGCTTCTTGAAAGAGCTGTCATTTTACCGTCATCTGTTCAAGGTAGCCCGATAAACATGGCACAAAACTATCGTATAACTTGGAACCTGGCCAATCTGCAGAATTTCGAGCAGACTTAGTGGCACGACTTTTCAAAATGAAATTTGATGAATTGGACGAAAGCAGATGGCTTTTCTTGATGGTTTAGGTGACAGTAGTAAAATATTCATGTACAGATTACTCCTCAGCACTATACGAGGAGAAGAAAATATTGCACAGGCTACAGCATCAACAGGTGTCGCTGCAAATCGCTGCAATAATTTAATTTTATGTCGAAATGTATACAACCAATGCGTGCTGCCTGTTTTGATATACGGCGTCCAGACCTGGACTCTCACACAGAATATCGTCGACAAGTTAGCCAAGACACAACGGACTATGGAAAGACAATGCTACACATAAATCTCCAAGACTACGGCATCGGTGAAATGGAAGTGGGCTGACCACGTAATGAGAACAACGGACGGGCGTTGGAACCGAGAAGTCCAACAATGGAGACCATGGACAGAGGACGTCCACAGATGCGATGGTCAGATGACTTGAAGAGGGTTGCCGGATTCTCCTGGATCAGACTAACTGCGGACCGCAGGGGATGGAGACAGAAAGGGCAGGTCTATATCCCAACACTGGATAACTAAACGCTCTTAAAGAAAGATTTTGTATTGTATAGGGGGTGTAAATAATTTTTGTAAAGAAAAATTTTATTATTTACTTTTCAACTCAAGGTTTTGTATTTTACCGAGCAAAATCTTTGGTACCCAGGTGGACGCAATTACGATCTGGATGAAATGGAAGTGGAAGTAGCTTGGTAAAATTAAAGAGAAGTGTAGAAATAAGAAAGGAGAATATTCAAACAAAAGCTCTTGATAAATCTTAATTAAGATAAAGAAGGTCTTAAAGATAGCGGATGAGCAAATAATAAAATAATAATCAACTTAATAATAGTAAAAGTAAAGTGAAAGTTTTAAAACTATTACGAATTGGGAAGGAGAACAAGCGAATGAAAATTGTGCTGTGAATGTGAATTCGACATGCCTGCTTTGAATAAAAATTTTCATAAACTTACAAGAAAAGTTTTATTTTATAAAATTGTGTATTTTATTAAATTTCACTACATTTCATGAGGCAACGTGGGGCAAAATATTTTTTAACGTTTACTTTGCTCGTTCATACTTAGAGGCAATTAATGCTCATACATAAGTCAATATTGCAGCTATCTGAATTAAATTTTCTAATTTTTTGTATTGAAACTTTCGTTAGAGGAAACGAAGCACCCAAAATCATTTAATGTTTTCAATTGAATAGTTTTCCAGAACGATTTGGCTTTTTACAAATTCAAACAAGGATGGCAATAAACCTATAAGTTGAAGTAAAAATTGATCAATTTAAGAGATTGCTGCAGATGCACAAGATAATATTTAATCTTGCTTTCTAAAACTCGTGTATGTATTTGTAAACTTTTGTAAAGTTTCGATTTTATAGTACATAGTAGAATTTGGTCGTTTTATACAAAAACTGCAAAAGAAAAATAAAATTAAAGTTTATGATGTACAGTTACAGTAATACTCGAATCGTCTCTTTTAAAAAGTATCAAATTTTCCAAAGCGTGTCTATTGAGAAAGTATAATGCAATCTTAAAATGTACCTAAACCGCATATTATGTGATTCTAAGTTTCATTTAAAAAAAAAGTCAAGTAAAATATTAGATGGTTTATTTTATGATACTTTTATGTCGAGATAATCAGAGAACAGTCTGTAATAAAAGTTTCACATCGTATTATTAATGCTATCCGCCACTGTCCTGTTAACTCGTTAGATATCAATTTAACAATTTTTACTGTGGTCTTCTATAAATTCTTATAGCGCTTGAAGATCTTGAGACTTACATTGACAATAATTGCCACAAATGAAATTTAAGCAAAATCCAAGTAGAAAAAATCCTGCGTATCTCAGTACCTTTGGAAAAATTGTTGGAGAACTTATACAGATGGGGAAGTGGGAAATCTCTGGAATGCGACTGCGGAGCTTAAAATCAATCCATTCACAAATTTTTGAATGCCTAACTCGTGATTTTTTTGGCAACTGTCAAGGTTTTACGCATTGTTATTCAGGATGTTTTTGAATAGCTATGTAACTCAGATGAGCAAATGTTATATTTATATAGAAGCTTTAAAAATTTCTTATTTTTCCATACTAAATGTGCAATTAAAATATTATATTACAGTGTATTTTGTGCAAGTGTGATTTTCATAGCTTGTATGTAATTCTTAATCCTACATGCCATAAAAATAAAACGTTTGCTTTTAATATAGAGCAATACACTCTTTACAATGTTTCAATGTAAAGTTTACTGAAAGTTTCCTTTTTATTACTTTAAATTAAGTAATAAACTATTTTCATTTTGTACTACAATACAATTTTGATTTGGATGACATGATCCAGTCTACATTACATAAATTTAATTTATTATATTTTTATATACTTTTTTTAAGCATCTGTGCAATAAACTTATTATTATTACTTTAATTTGATGTCTTTAACTTTTAATATATCAATTTCTAAATTTGTTTCCTAAATTAAATATTTTTATATGTTTAAATATTATTATTTTAATTTTATATTTATTACTTTACATTTTTTTTTATTAGATAGTTTGATTTACTAATATTTAAAATTGAAATTAATGACCAGATTGCATGACCGTGTATATAAAACTTTCATAAATACAGTGAACAAATTCATAAATGCAATAAATGTTTGTCCATTGGTTAAAATTTCGTATTCCATACATTCACATACAGGATGGGTTTTGGCTGACTATTTCATTCAATGAAGGGTTTTCAAGGTAATTAATACCTCAAAGATAAATATTTTTTAATGCAGAATATGAATCTTGAAAAAACAGGATGTTATTATTTAAAAATCCCAAAGTTGACCTTGAAATAATATAGATACTAATTGAAAGATTAACAATACAACATTCTTTCCATTTGGCTATATTATATAACTTTTATCATCTGGTATTTAGTATGCTAGATATATTGAACTGGAGGTTTTCTAATGAGCAATCGAAAAATAGAGTTACAGTTACAGGGTAGCCCAACATGGTGAATAATTTTGAATTTTAGAATTAACAGTGCTAATATTGTACAAACTTTAATACATGTAGGTACATTTACTATTTTTGTTTATACAGACTATTCCGTTATACAGCATCTTTCTTATTAATACCACTGTCATATAAAATATCCTGACGTTAAATTTTAACGACCCCTTTAAATTTTAACATTTTTTTACAGAATTGGCCCTACACACGCAGTAACTTGAAATAAGTTAGTGGTATAAAAACTAGATTTGGTAAGTGTTTATTTCTATCAATAACGTACGTATAAAATAGTACTTGATAGAAATAGTACTTCAACAAAATTTTTCATTTTTTATTTTTCAGCATTTTGTTTCATATCAAAACAGAATTTTAGTTTTTTTCAACTCAATGTTAAATTTGAATTGAGTATTTCATAATTGCGCGGTGCAGGGCCCTACATTTAAAAAAAGTTTTATATTAATTACTACTCTTAAACGGAGCATTACAGTATAAACAAAAATATTTCTAAATACTATTAAATATTATGCAATTAATATATTATCAAAGAAATATAATAAAAATTTATATAAACAAGAATTATAGAAAGAATTCTAGTAGTACTACGTAGAATATTTTACAATAAAATTTATATTTCCGAAAAAAATATTGCAAATTCAGTTAGGTGAGCTTAGATTTTAACATTTATTAATTTCTAAATTTACAAGAAGTCATGGTACCACGTGCGTGTTTTCACGCATAGTCATCTATTTTATATCTTTGCAATCAAATTTTACTGACAGTTTCTATATCCGGCACTTTAATATTCCAATATTCATCTCTTTATAAATATTTTTTTAAATAAAAAAATTAGTTAATTAAATCAATTCATAAAAAAAATTGAATTTTGGATTGTCACAGTTTTGTTTATGAGAGACCTGACTTTTTAATTAATTTTTCAGATACAATAATTCACACCAAAATTGAAAGAGCGATATTCGTATTCTTAACTTGAAAAATTACTATTTTACTTGATTAATTTATTTTTAATTTTAACCTTCTAAGTTTTGTTACATATTTATTTATACATAGTGTAAAAATAAAATTGGTACACTACTTAGAACCAGCCAAATCACTATTGCAACAATAATATTTACGAGAGAACACAATACACAATAAAACTGCAATAATGAAAATGTCGTCTGAAACGAACAAATTATTTATTTTCTTGCCATTCAGATTTTTAATTTTTTATATAAGTTGTGATAATAGAAGTTTGGAAGCAATGAAATTCAATAAATATAAGTTGCTGTGTCAGTAAATACTTGGAAAGGTGCAAACGACATATTTGAGATATAAAACGGCACTAATCTTTTCTGTAATTAATTGAAGTTATACGTAAGATATTCAAAAATTCGAATATGCATATTTATAAAAAATATATGCGGCAAACACATTCAAAACTGAAATAACTTTATTAATTTGAATCTAGTCAGAATTCGCCAGTAGTCGGACAGTGTGTCATGGGATTAAATTGCCCGAAGATTGTCTAGATCGGCAGCGATGGGACTGCTGCCTTCTCAGAGGTTTTGAAAAATCTCACGTGGGATCACCAGGGGTTGATTAGATTTTTTTGTACAACAACTCTTTCTCGCCGCACGTAGGCACGTAAATTTTTGTTGACAATCTATTACATTAGTATTCATTTGCGGAAACCTGTTTATAACGAGGCCGTTCATGTATTACGTAAACGTTTTTTCGTACTTTTAGACCCCTCCCTTCCCCTAATCAGAAAAAGAGTCTTACGTAATGCATGAACGGGCCCCTTTCACATTTCGTCTTCGTATTTTTGTGGGACTTCAATGATTTTTTACAAAAACTAACACTCTTAAAAATTAATTGTGAAATTCTCAGGCACTCCAGATCTGGCAGCAATCAGGTGTAACCATGGCTGCTCGATAAGACTTGCCAGAATAAAACCAGTTGAAGGATCATAAAGGTGCTCGGGATCAAGACCATATCAGGCGCACCAGATCTGGTACAAATCAGGTGTAGCCAAGGACCGCCCTGCTAGGGTTATCCAGATGAAAGCCGGACGAGGGCCACAAATACATATTCTAATAAGGCATGCCATGCTAAAACCTGATCCGGCTCAGAGAATGTTAGGGAATACCCTAAGAAATTTCTAATCGGGAAGTTGCTAAAAAAAGAATTTAATTTATCAGATGATCTCGATTGGGTGAATAGTAACGTCGAGTCCAAATAAAACATCCAAGTGGGTAGAAATGGGCGTGTTAATCAAATACCCAAATCCAAAGTCATTCGAGAATAATTCAAATGTGTAAGTAATTTTGAATCGATAAATAAGTTATCTAAATTTTTATGTAATATGGAGATGAATGAAATCGTTACGACAAAACTCAAGGCAGTTAGGCATCCCAAATAACTTAAGCTAAAATTGACAAATTTGTGGTTTAAAACCACTGATTTGCCTATAATATTTTGATACTAAAAGAAAGGCATATAAATGTTAGTTTGGTATTTTCGATGGTATGGTTCGGTATAATAATAGACCTTAATACTAAAAAAAACACTTTACATTTAAAATTGTATCTGGAATCAAAACTATTGTTACTTGAAACAATTACTTGATGAATCGTAGAAAATTTACTGTTTGGAATGAAATTTTAACTGAATATTTTAATTACACAGATCCGTAGTGTCACTTCGGTAGGAACAACAACAAAAGATAATTCTATGGCCTTGGGTGGCGTAACCAAAAGGGTAAAGCTTAAAAGTCAAATAATATTTTACAGGTTAAAATAAATCAAAATTACGAAGTCATTAAATTGAATAATTTGTCAGTTAAAATTAAGAATTTCCCTTCATAAAAATTTTCACAAGGGATTACGACGCACAATGTCGTTTGCTGTTGAATTACACTTTCTGGTCGGGTTAAAATTTGCCCATCGGCAGACCCGGCTGGTTATAACTTAGAACATAGCCGCAACACAAAATTTACTTAACTGAAAACTGACTAAATTGACCAAAAACTACTACATGAAGAAACTGAACTCAACATGAGTTGACCGGGGTCGGTGGTCAACTGCTGTTACAAAGTGTAATGAATTAATTAAAAGGATGGTTGTTGATTAGGGCTATTATAATCCGGAGTTTGATTTATTAATTATTTAATTTCAAATATTATTTGAGGAGACGAAAATAAATTACAAAATTAAATTTAAGAGATTGAACGACGAATATTTTCAAAAATATAAAATGAGGCGTATTTAATCCAGCTCCGGGCCTGTGTTCCAAAACCCATAGGGCCCCTTACCCTACCCCAAAATTATTTATTGAAATAAAAACTATCAAATTTTAAATTTACCAAATATATTATTAATAAAAAAACTAAGAGGAACGATGACACAACATACTTAAAAAAATTAAATACCAAATAAACAAAATATAAAATATTGAAAATTAATTAAAATCTAATCATAATAATATAACAAAGGGAAAAAAACATCTAAATAAGTAGGCAAAAAATAAATTCAACGGTTTGAGCTGCTGAACGAGCAGCTGAGAAAGCTGCGATAGGCAGCGAAACGTCGACAAAAGATTAGAAGAGTTGTTTTTTGTCCAATTAACCAGCTAAACATTTTTTTAATATAAAAAATAAATTATGACAGAAAAAAACAATTACAAAAAAATAATAATTCGCTTCGCTGCGGGCGCCTCTAATCGATTTTTCCAACCTCTGACCTGGCAAATCTCGGATCCCAACATCCGAATTTCGTCATTTTCCAGTTCTGTCTTGCCCCGAGGGATTTTTTAACCAGTTATAGAGTGAGCGAGAGTGTAAAGGAAGTAGTGTTGATAAGTGCAACAACAGTAAATCTCGGATACATCACCTTTGAAATGGTAATTTTAGAATTCTGCGTTATTTTCGAAAAACAACTGGATATTTCGTAAATTTACTATACTATAGACCATTACCTACCACAGTACTGACCTACTGTCTAGTGGAAAAATTTCTACAAAATTCGAAAGCAGAAAAAATTCGAAAGCAGAAAAAATCGACCGTCCTTTTTGTAACTTTTAGAAGCTTCTTCTTTTTACCGTTGCCTCTTCTTGTGCCTTACGTTTTTGCGCATCAAATTTATTTTTATATGTATTCGTTCTGCAAATCCCTGATTAATAATTAAAACTAAACGAACAAAAACCAAATTTTCAGCAATTATCCAGTTAAAAGTTAAAAAATATTCAATTTGATATCATGTGTTAATAACTGATACCATTACTATTACAACTTTACTTGGGGGGTCTTTAACCCTTCGGAGGGCACGCTTTTTAGAATTTTTAATTTTTAATCATTTACTTAATTAAAAAAAAAATTTAAACACAACATAATAAATACCTAGATGCACAATATTACAGAACTAACCAAATTATCTTAGTTATAACAGTAATATGTAAATTTGCGGCTTTTTGCCGCATGCGCGCCCTTCGGAGGGTTAAAAAAAAGAATTCTCTTTCCATTTTTAAAATATGACCTAATCTCTTCTCGAACGAGTCGTTAAAAGAACGATTACATATAAATAAAAATCTGGTGTGCAAAAACGTAAGGTACAAGAAGAGGCTGGTAAAAAGAAGAAGCTCCTAAAACGTATACTTTTTTTCAGATTCAGTTTTTTTATTTTTCGTCTGTGCATGATTTGGGCCGGGCGCTTACTAACTCTTATTATTTTTTTTCACAATATTTGTGGGTAATCTTTCAAACTTCACCCGGGTATGTGGTCCCGGAACACACGGAACACTGCTGAATACGTCACTGCAAAAATGACGGCCAAAACCTAGTTCATACGACAAGTGGTTCACCAATAGTCGACAGTCTATCTTTGTTGTACGTATTCTTTAAATTTTGGTATATTTTTTTTTAAACGAAAATCAGCTGAAATATACAATATGGATGTATACATGTTTTCTACTAATTTTCAGAACATATATTTTAAATTTCAGGTTAAGTCGTAGATTGCAGAAAAACAACATTTACGCAAAGTTTTGTAGATACTATAGAAGTTACATTTTTTAAATAAAATATTATATTTATATTTATCAAAACTTATATTAATAAATAATAAATAACCAAAAATGAATAAAATTGCATGTACACTTATTCCAAAATTAATTCTCAAATTTCAAAGTTGGTTACAGTAGGGGAAACCTCTTAAAATAATACTATTATTAATTATTAAAATATATAATATGTATAATTTATTAGGTACATGTCTCTGGCCCCCCCAAATCGATTTTTTTACTGAAATTGGTGTCAAACGTTTGAGCTTCGTTTGAGCCTCAATGAGCTTCCACTCTCGTCGTTTGAGCTCTAACCGTCGCAAAGCTATTCGCGAAATATTTGGGGGGGGGGCTGTAGACACAATGGCACGATGATTTAATTGTAATTTAAAAAATTAAACTAAAAAAATATAGGTTATACCTACTATACTAAATATAGGACTGAATGCAATATTTTTATTTTACTTTATTTTAATTTTAATTATTAAATAATAATTTTCCACGTATGTATTCTTGACTTTATAGTAAGCAAAACGTACAAAAATTTGATATTTTCAAGAAAACTATTGAATATCGGCTTACAGTTCAAACTAAAGTATTTTTTGAAAATATAAAATTTTTGATTATTTTGCTTTATTTACAACATGCTCCGCACCAAAGTGTCACTTACTAGTTTTATTAGTTATGCTTTATTTAGTTTTTGTTTAATATTATTTTACAGTAGGTACATATTAAATACGTCATACAATTTTCTTAAAATTTATGAAAGTTCATTTCTGCTACTTATATAATTATTTGATTTAAATTGCACAAATCGCGATTGGATGAATTTTCTGTAATTTTTTTTCTGTAAAAAAAAAACGTCTTCACTGTTCTTCGCTTGTTAAATCTTAAACATGTATCCCGCTTAAAATTTTAATTTCTAATGGGTTAGCCAATTCTTATTGGATATTTAATCGAGTAACTCATAATCTGCCAATAAAGCCAGAGAATGAGCGAAGTGAAAAAGTTGGGTTTTCAAATTATAGATTACAACTCGCAACTTTATTAATAATATATCTCACAATCACCACAAATGATTTCGAACATAACAAATAAGTTAGAATTTTATAAGATCGCTAATCAGCGTCACATTACACTTTTGTTGATAATCAAAGAAAAAAGTTTCGATTGAAGATGAGCTTGGTTTCTGAGGAATTTCTACAATATTATTAATAATTATAATTTATCGTGGTTGACAGTTAAAAGAGCAACAACGGAGATATATCCTATGACAATCAATATATACAGACAATCAGACTCGGTTTATGAATGATGGCATTATTCTTTTTCATGTTTATAAATTATTGAACAACATACAACAATCCAATCAATTGGAAAAAGTTTCAAACTGAAGTTGCTTTAATAAAAGTGCGATGTGCTTGAAATGAAAAATTAAATAATTTAAATTGAATTAAGATACTTTTCTACTTTGTTTTGTAAAATTCGGAAAGTGGAGAAAAATAGTGGCACATGAGAATGAGTCATGTGAGGTCACTAATCCGGACGTTGCTAAGTGTTGTTTCTTTTCGCTTTACATTTCCTTATTTTTATTTCTTTCCTAAAAAGTGGAATTCTAAGCGATGATTAAAATAATAACTATAAAGCAAAAAAGTTCAGAAGTTACTCCTAATATATGGACCGTTGTTGAAACTTTGAGGTATTTATTTACAGATTTATGACAACTTTCACTGAAAACATTAAATAAATAGCTGCATGATACCTAATATGCTTAGATCGATCAATTTGAATATGTAATTTTTTCATTTCTTTTTAACTTACCGTAAATTATAACTTATTAAATTGGAAGTACAAATAAAGAAAAAATAATAAATTCCGTCTATGAATTCATTTACATATTTAAAGAAAAATGTTAACGCTGAAAAAGTCTTTCGGAAAGGAAATGTTACGCGATCCATCATTTGTAAAATATGTCTAAAAATAAATTCAAATAAATTCTTTTTATTTCATTACATAATGTGTGTAATCTGAGCAGTTATTTAAAATGTTCTCCGATCTAAAATTTTGTTTAAACTATAATCGTTACATTATAAGGTAACGATTACGTTATTGCTCAGAGAAGTTCGAGCAAAATTTACAATAATGACAATCAAGAAAAAGCTTGTGTCTGTAGGAAAATACGAAATGTGAACAAAATTTAGTAAATATCAATAATTGGTTTACTTTCATAATAGTTTTATAAGTTTGACAACTAAACCAATTTTCTAAATAAATGTTAAGAAACAATCAGAAAAATAATGTGATTTACACGCAATGTGAATAAATTTAAATAAATATGTATTTTGAAAACGAACAATTTACAAGGATTTGCATTAATGTCAGCAGATTATCCTAAGTTGATAGTTTTTATAAAACCTCTTGTATATTATTAATTCACTTAGAGTACAATAATGTAGATCTTACATTACAGTTACAAATGTAACTCACTCGCCAGTTATAAAGAATTTTTATAATACAATTTAACTTAAAAAAATTCTTATCGGTTCCGGAATTTTAACAGAAAATAAAAATTGTTATTCGTGCACGGTTAAATGGCTTTGATTAAATGCCATCTTCTGGTTCTAACGTACAGAGTGTATTTCTTAAGGGGAGGTTCCGGTTTAGATGACATAACAATAGTATGTCGTGTTAACTCTGGGAAAACAATCTGAATTCAAGGAATTAAAGTAATTTCTAAATAAAATTAACGAAATTGTGGCATTTCAAAGTAAATGAAAAGAAAATTTCACTTTTACACTGCTTTAATTTTGTAAATATATTCAATTTGAGTCGATTGAAATCGAATAGATTTTAAATCTACTTAAATCCTTACTTTCAATTTTGCCAACTCGTTCATTCATTTACCAACTGCTAGGTGGATTTTGCCAACTTTTGCTAATTTTTGTAAACATTGGGGGGGCTCCCCCGTCACAGTACCTGCCTGACAGAGAAATTACCGATAGAGATAATATAATAACACAATCCAACCCAAGTTAACCTAAGTTAACCTGTCGGAATTTAGGTTTGACGGGTTTTCGTTGTGTCAAACAATTTCTTATCAGAATTTGACCTCCTCAGAATTTCGTTCTTGTCAGGAATTTTTTCTATCTGAATTTTGGATACTACCAGATTGATAATAATTTACAAAATCAAATTAAGTACGATTGCAGATTTCGACAAGATTTAATGAAAAATTGGCAGTAAATATGCTATAATATACATAATAAATAGAAGGATTTTTCCAAAATTTTCCTGAATATTTTCTTTGAAAAATGTTACATTCAATTAACATTGTCGTGAAGCGATTGGTTTCGCACGGTAGGTTGGAGGAGGAGCCTGTAAGTTTTATATAACAATAGGTGTTTTCAAATGTTTTTTGTAAATGCTCAAAAATACTTTTACCGAGGTTTACCGTGGTTGCGCTTGTTTTGAGCAGTTTGAGCACGTCCGAGAAAAACTTTTTTTATAATCTTTACCTCATCATTTTAAAACCTGACTTTGCGCCCCCCTGTAAAAAAGCCTCCCACTAAAACAAACTCCTGCATCTATTTACGTCTAACACACGTACCGTGAACAGAATGAAATTTTAACGTACCTACTAATATGCAAATTATCGACATGATTGGAAAAACACCACTACAAAGGTGATTTTCAAAATTTAATTGTGAAGTAACTGGTGGGCCTAATAATTTTTCCTCATCTAATCGGAAAGCTCAGAATGTATGCTCTTTTATAATACTTATAGGTTTTTTTCATTCTTTGAAGGGGTATGAAACCGTAGTTTCTTAATAGTAACCCATTTTTGTTCTAAACTATACTGCTTTCAATTGGATCCGATATTAAAAATTTCTAATCGTTTTCGAGATAATTGTAAAAAAACACACGTGGGCACTGCTTGGGAGGTATTTTTTAAATTCTAATGAAAGTATCCACTGTACCGAGTGAATCTCTACATATTCGAGATATAATAAAGATTTTACAAATCTTGCAGTATTAATCTCTTACTTCGACATACTCTTCATTGAAAAACTTGGGCAATCCTGATTGAAAACTTTAATCCGCTCTTAATATTTTTGTTTCTTTGTTGACTGCGTTCAGAAAATTAGTTTGTTAATTAGTGCATTTAAAAGTGTCACGATCGAGATTTTTTTAAACTTTGTGTTTTCGATTGCGCTATTTCTCAGAAACTATATAATTTTTTTTTTAAATTCAATTAAAATTACAGAAAAACTTCAATTTACAAACATTTAAAATAAAAATTTTCATCTCATCGGCATTTTCATACATACATATAAATTTATTTTGGGGATCTTTGCAATACTTAAAAATATACACCTCTCAAAACACCATCAAATAGCTTAATTAAATATTCAAATATATTTGCAATTTTTAAAGTTTTGTTTACTTTAGTCCTATTTAAAGGCCAAATTTTTAAATAATTAAAAGATAAAGCCATTTTTGGCGAAATTTGTCGATTTAATGACGAAAACAGCTGAGCTTAGCAATTTATAGCATTAACGATCTATAAAATTCTATAAATAAGTTTACGTTTCCCTTGTACACAACGAAAACCACCTGGATTCAACAAACCATTGAAAATTTTGAACTTTTACAATCACTACGTTTAGCAACCATTGAGTTGTTTTTTTTTTCGACTATAAAATAAAGCAATTTGCTAAAGATTGTAGGCTGGGACAACTGCTGAAAAAATAACCTAATTAAATGACAGATGATAGCAATTACAATTTTATTAGCGATACTAGAAACGAATTTAAGCTCAAATGAGCTAAAATACGCTTTGATAAAACTGTAGCCCAATCCAAACATAAGATTTTAATTCATAAAAAATGGTAAAAGTTCAATGATTTAATTACGGCCACAAATATAATGAAATTTCAACCAATATAAAGAAATTCACTTTATTTATAAAAATTTCATTGTATTTATGAATCTGTTCATTGAATTTTTAATGTTTCCTGAAAATATATTATCAAAACCGTCTCTTTGTGAATTACAATTTATTTATTGAAAACTGATATATTTTTATTAATCTTCAAGAAATATTAATTAATAAAATTGAATGCATTTAGTAGATACATTAATTTGATATTAAATTTACTCGTGATACAATATAGTACGTAATATAAATCAATATTATCCAATATCATGTAACTAATGTAAGTAAAATGCATTCTGAAATTACATTTTCTGCCATTTTAATATTGAATTGAATCAGCAGTAGATACACTCTATTTTAATATACATTCACCATTTTAGAATTTCTATAAAAACACACATGGACCATTAACTTTACCACGCTTTGAGACATTGTTGTTTTATGGTATTTTATTTCAACAATGTAAGAATGTTTTGGACATCGGACTAGTCATTTCGATAGTTTTATCAAAACAACTTCCAAGTTTTTATGACTTTTAAATTAAAATGCCAATTTTATACCCCATCAAAAATAAATAATTACTTGCATAATGCAACTTATAAAAACAATACATCGTGAGATTTATGCTCACTCATAAAATCTTAAGTAAACTACAAGCAGCAACAACCTAAACTTCACTCTATTTGAATATTTCAAATTATGCAATAAAAATATGAAGCACTGTGTAATTTACAAAAGATACTAAAGCAGAAGTTAAAATATTTGAATTTAAATTTAATATTGTAGGCTTTTATTTTAAACTTCGCGCCACTTGGCAGTAACTTTTGAGTTACAACCAGAAGGTTGGTTAGTTAGGAATGAACTTATGTTATGAACAGTGATGAACGAACTTATGTATTTTTGGTGTCGAAGGAATTTATGAACTTATGTTAATTTATATGAATATATTATATCTAGTAATAATTTTTAGTGTTTTTATAATCGCGCCGGCTAAGCCATCCCTACAGTTTTCAGAAGTGGGATAGTGTACAAAACATTATAAATTTTTTGGTTAATTACACGTGCTGGATAAAAAGAAAATTTTTAAAAATGGATCAAACCACCGATCAAGCCGCTACCGAGCAAGCATCTATGTGTTCAATAGCCGACATAATTGAAGCAACGGTGAGAGCATGTAATTTAGCAAATAGGCCTCAGGCTCAAGCAAAGACATCGGAACTCGCTACATTATTACCCCATTTTGAAGGTCACGATGACAGTGTAGAAATATTTTTTGAACGTGCTGAAACTGTGAAAAATACATACAATTTAACGGACCAACAAACAGTGCTATTAATTATTTCAAAGTTAAAGGGTTACGCCCTGAAGTGGTTTAATTCGAAGCCCGAACATGGAGCTTTATCTCTTAGTGAGTTACGACAGGAAATGCAAAGATTGTTTGATCTGAAGGAGGATTCGATTATTTTAATGCGTACATTTGAACGACGAAAATGGAAGAAAACTGAAAAATTTGTTGAGTATTTTCAAGAAAAGGTTTTACTGGGTAATAAACTTAAATTAGAAGAATCCGAATTAATAAATTATATCATTGAGGGTCTGGATAATAATGCATTGGAAAATCAAGCAAAGATGAAAGAGTTTCATACTCTTAATCATCTATTAAGAATTATGAAGGATGTCAACCGAGAAGTAAATGTAAATGTAACCGACAAAAAGGTTATTGGAAACAACTGGAGACCAGCAAGTGGAAGTTCGACTAAATCCGGTGGTGTCCCTACCAGATGTTATAACTGTAATGACTTAGGACATTTTTCAAGTTCGTGTCCCAAACCGATACGACCAAAAGGATCTTGTTATCTATGTGAGTCAACGGAACATCAACGAAGAAATTGTCCGAAGAATACATACAGGCAGAAGGAGAAGACAACCCATCCAGCGGACAGTACGACAATAACACTACTAGAGAAAAATGATCTAGAAACACCTCCAGCATACACCTTACCTATTTGTGTTGAACTGACTTCGAATAAGTATCGCTTTTGTACTAATTCTGTTTTAGATTGTGGCAGTCCGATTTCATTAATTTCTTATTCGTTGGTTAAAAACCAGTCATTTGATCCAATCGATGACAAAGTTTTCAATGGAATAAATCAAAGTAAATTAGAACGGTTAGGAAAATTGAATGTTTGTATTATAACAGGTGACGTAGAAATTAATTTAAGTTTGTTTGTTATTAAGGACGGAGTTATTCCTTTTCCATGTTTATTGGGAAGAAATTTTATGTCAAATCCTAAAATACACATTTCGTTGAAAGGGTTAACTGTTGAAATTACAGCAGCAGAGCCAATAGAAAAAGCCGATGACGAATTAAATAATATCATGTCAATAAATTACGTTGGGGAAGGGGAAATGATAAATTTAAATATTGATTCAAAATTAGATGTAAGATGCACTGAATTAGTTAACAATACATTTGTGCAAAATTATTTAGAACCAGTTAGACCTCAAAAACCAAATATTGACTTTCAGTTAAAACTTATTGTAGAACCGCAGCATGTACCTTTTTATTTTAAACCAAGGAGATTGTCTTTTGTTGAAAATAATGCTGTAAATGAAATAGTAAAAGATTTGTTAGAGAGAGGCATTGTACAGACAAGCAAATCAGAATATTGCTCTCCTATTGTTTTAGTTAAAAAAAAAAATGGTGAATACAGATTATGTACAGATTATAGATTTTTAAACAAAATTACTTTAAGGGATAATTTTCCACTGCCGTTGATTGAAGATCAACTTAGTAACTTAAAGGATAAGCATTATTTTACTAGTTTAGACTTAAAAAATGCTTTTTTGCATGTGAAGATGCACCCGGAATCAGTTAGGTATACTTCATTTGTCACTCCAGCAGGACAATTCGAATATCTATACATGCCGTACGGGTTAAAACAAAGCCCTAATACTTTTACTCGCTATATAAATATAATTTTTAATGAATTGTTGCAGCAGGGTAAAATTTGTATTTATATTGATGATATACTAATTGCAACCAAAACAGTTGAGGAAAATTTAGAAATTTTGAAAGAAGTTTTGTTAATTTTGGTGCAAAATAGATTAGAACTGAGACTTGACAAATGTTTATTTATGCAATCTGAAATCACTTATTTAGGTTATCGTGTTGATTCGCAAGGTATTAGACCTAGTGATCATTTTGTTAGATGTATTAGTAATTATCCGTTACCCAAGAATGTTAAAGAAGTACATAGTTTTATTGGTTTAGCATCGTACTTCAGAAAATTTGTGTACAACTTCTCGATACTATCCAAACCTTTGTATCAGTTACTAAAAAAGAATTGTATTTTTAATTTTGGACCAAACGAATTGGAAGCATTTGACAAAATTAAATTAGCGCTTGTGTCAAACCAAGTTTTGTCAATTTATTCACCAAAGGCTGAAACACAGTTGCACTGCGATGCCAGTAGCTTAGGTTATGGTTCAATTTTGTTGCAAAAGCAAAGTGATAATAAGTTTCACCCAATATTTTATTATAGTCAGAGAACTACAGATGTAGAATCACGTTATCATAGCTTTGAATTAGAAATGCTAGCAATAGTAAATGCGTTGAAAAGATTTAGAGTATATTTGCAAGGTATCCCATTCAAGATTGTAACAGATTGTAATAGTTTAAAATTAGCTCTTCAGAAAAAGGATGTAAATCCAAGAATTTATAGGTGGTCGCTTATTTTACAAAATTTTGAGTATAGCATTGAACATCGAATTAATACAAGAATGCGCCATGTAGATTGTTTAAGTCGTGTTAATAGTATTTTTGTTATCGAAGATAATAGTTTTGAACGAATTCTTAGTATTAGACAAGACATTGATCCAGAAATTTTAATTATTAGAGAACGTCTTCAAACAAGTGAGGATAAATTTTTTGAAATTAGAAATGGATTAGTTTATCGTAAATTTAGGAATCAAAGTTTATTTTATGTCCCGAAAGATATGGAGAATAATGTCATTAGGATTTATCATGATGAATTAGGTCACATTGGTGTAGATAAAGTGGTGGAAATAATCTTGAGAACCTATTGGTTCCCAGACTTGAAACCTAAGGTTAAGAAGTATATTTCAGAATGTTTAAAGTGTATAGTTTTCTCCCCAAATTCAGGCAAGAAGGAAGGTTTGTTGCATTTGATTCCGAAAGGTAATATTCCTTTTAATACTATTCATGTTGATCATTGTGGACCTTTAGAAACCACTAACAAAAAGAATAAATATATTTTTGTAATTATTGATGCCTTCACAAAGTTTATTCGACTCTTCCCTTGTAAAACTACAAATACCAATGAAGTCGTAAAGCACTTGAAGTGTTATTTTTCAACTTACAGTAAACCCATTAGAATTATTTCAGATAGAGGTACTTGCTTTACTTCAAACTTATTTAAAAACTTTATGTTGGAATTAGATATTAAACATACGTTAATAGCAGCAGGTGTTCCCCGTGCTAATGGTCAGGTGGAAAGATATAATAAATACTATATCCCAATGATAGCTAAAATTACTGAATCAGCAAACACTTGGGATGAGGTGTTGAGTAAAGTAGAATTTTCGATTAACAATTCATTGAATAGAGCTACTAAAGAAACGCCAGCCAAATTATTATTCGGTTTAAATCAAATAGGTGAAATTCATGATCATTTGAGATTCTATTTAGATAATGAAGGTGTGAACAGAGATATGTTATACATGAGGGAAAAAGCAGAAGGAAATATTGAAAAAACTCAGAATGAAAACAAACGTAATTATGATAAAAAGCATAAAATTGCTAATACTTACTTGGAGGGTGATTATGTTATGATTACTAATGTGGATGTAACTCCGGGAATAAACAAAAAATTACTTCCAAAGTTTAAAGGCCCATATAATGTAAAGAAATGTTTACCAAACGACAGATACGTCATTAGTGATGTAGAGGGTTTTCAGGTTACACAGAAGCCGTTTGAAAGCATTTACGATGCGGCAAATATGAGATTGTGGTACAGAAATTAAATTGTGTTATTTTTATATTTAGGTTTTAGCATTAAGTTTTGAAATGTTCACTTGTATTAATTTGAATTGTAATACTTAGATTTAGATAAATTAGATTTAGTAAGAATTGTAACTTGTTAAAATCGTGTCGATTTTATGTCAGGTATGGCCGAGTTGTAGGCTTTTATTTTAAACTTCGCGCCACTTGGCAGTAACTTTTGAGTTACAACCAGAAGGTTGGTTAGTTAGGAATGAACTTATGTTATGAACAGTGATGAACGAACTTATGTATTTTTGGTGTCGAAGGAATTTATGAACTTATGTTAATTTATATGAATATATTATATCTAGTAATAATTTTTAGTGTTTTTATAATCGCGCCGGCTAAGCCATCCCTACAATATGAAATTTGAATCTTGAAATGATATTTTGCCATAATTGCCAAAGAAAAATTATCAGAAACCAATATTATATTGACTATAAAATGAAAAATAAAAATAAAGCCTAGTTTAAATCTTATTTTTCAGTCGAGACTTTAACATAATAATAACTGGGATTTTATAAAAAAGATCTAGGTTTTGCAACCTTCACCGACATACAATTTTTCAAATGAATGCTAATGGTGACATTCTGGGTTTGGAAAGGAGTAAAGAAAATAAACATTAAGTTATCGATTCAAAGTGCAAATTAAATCAGGCTCAAAGCAAGATATTGTTAAACTAAAGTAACTCTTTCTATCTTAAAATTCTTTAAATTTTGTAGAGTCTAGAAAAATTTAAGCTCGAGCTAAATAATTATTTTAATTAAAATTACATATAAAAATGATCTTCCAGTCATTCAACAGGTGTATTAAGAATCTCACAAATACAAGAACATACGGCATACGTTAGAGCTGCGTCAGTCTGTTGAGATAATTTAGAGTTTGATTTGGAATAAATCATCTGCCGAGCATCAAATTTGTAAATGTAAACAAAAAATAATAACAAAAATTGAAATAGTAAAAGGTTAAACTAGAGCGGGCCGCTAAGTGGTCCTACTTCGTGGTAACTATATATATCTATGTATGTGATTAATGTTTTAAAAATTTTACAAATGGGATTGTCTTTTGTCATGATATATGCTTTACACTACTGCATAAGTTCTCAGTTATACTTTTAAAAATTTTAAATGTTACTGCGATTTGAGCGATTTATTGTTGGCATTTTAATTTATTATTAAAGAAATGGGTTCAAGTGGCCCAGATCGAATAGCAAATATCTGCATTGTTCACTGGTAACAGAATACCATAAAATAAAATTTATAGGTAATAGAATTCGTTAAATAAGTTAAACAAAACTAAAGAATTTTTATTAAAAATACTTAAATACTTTATATTTCAGGAAAATAAAATTCGAAATGAAACTTTTTGTTTCGCATTTTAACGAAATTTTAACGTAGTTCAGTTATGATTTTGACTGTGAAGTGTGAATGATTAAAATCAGTACATTTTCGATATAATCAAATCAATAATTATTGTATAATATATTGTTGATGACGATGAATCTCAATTATTCGTCTGAAATCGTTCGCGACATTTCTATAAATCGGATTCTATTGACGGTACGTGTGCTCAACGTAAATAGATTCAGCAGTGCGAGAAACCTGTTTTAATTGACTGGTAGCCGTGGGGGAGTAGTATAATGTAGCCGTGCTTGTGCTAACATAGTTTAATAAATTTATTTTAGATTGTATTCGGTTAATTATGACCGAATTTAAGATCCCGCTTTTCGAGATTCTTAATTTTCGAGTTCGCTCGCACCCCAGGGATATTTCAACGAATTCAGTTTAGTTTCACTAGATGATAGCTCTCTCTGGTGTTCTATAGTTTATCCTATTTTAGCAATTTTTTCATATTTTTCAGTAATAATTATTTTATTGTTATTTGTAAGTGAAGGTCCATTTCCTATGAAGCGGCAACCGTCAGTAGTTATCATTGCCTTTTCGCTTTTGTCTGCCGCTTGATAGAAAAATAAACGCACAGAAAAAAATATCATCACTTCTGCCGCAATACCTCCAATCATCAGCACACCAAATTTTATCTGAATCGGTTATACATTCCCGGAGATATGATGTCATTTTCATTTATTTTATTGTGGTAGCCCTGGCAAAGATTTCTCTGTCAAAACCTTATTATCACCACTAGAGCCTACAAGACACACGTCCAAAAAGTTTGAATGCCATCGACGTAGAAATGCCGAAAAAAATCGAGGGACAATTACTTTTTTTAAGTATTCGCAAAAAAAATTAATTATTTTTTTTCATAATGCATTCCTGATTTTTATCAAAGGGTTCCATATGCTGTGAAGTCCTTTGAGGGCAATGTTCCTACATACCGAATTTGGTTGAGATCCTTTTAGTACTTCAGGAGTTATTTACTCTTGAAATTTTAACTTTGACAGCTTGTAATTTTTGATAGATGACAGGTAGAAAGTTCATTTCATCTATTCTGGATATAGGTCAAGGTCTTTAAAATAACCTATCGCAAGACAAAATCGCTTTTAATCTTATATCATTTTCTTGTAGTGGCACTCCTGATTGATAGATCGCGACGAAAACCTTATTTTCACTTTTCTTCCGTAAACCCTACTACTATACCAAATTTGGTCCTGATTGGTTGGACCAAATTTTTCAATAATTAAAAGTTTTTTAAGGTTTCATTATAATATACATTTAAATTTATCCTTTGCATCTACCTCGAAGAAAAACATTAATAATTGACCACGAGAAAGAGTTTATATATTTCAAAATTCTCTCTTAGGTTTCATAAAACATTTTTCAAGTGATTTTTATCTGTATTTCAAATTTTTATTTATAATGTGGAAGTAATTTCTCCACTTACATATTTTTATCAAATCAAGGGATTTACCGTTTCGAATGAAGTTGATATTGTCGTGGTACGTCTGTGTGAAAAGTGGGGGAGTCTTTAAACAATAAGTTTTAATTTTATTTTGTTTTTGTTTTAAATTCTGAAATTCCCGCGAGCTGACTAACCTGACGCCAACTAGCGGAGGATACAGAGTTTTTTGCTAAAAATGACGAACCAGAGCGGACGGAAAAATTTGATACGTCCCAATTTTGTATGTGATTATTAGAATGTTTAAAATAAAAAGTGATATTTCGAATTTTGGTATTGCATAATATGTTTAAATTGTGGAAGAAAATTTCGAAACTGTAGCTGGAGTGTTGTTGGAGAGGAAATTGAAATATTGGAGTCTGCACAAAGAATTAAAATTGAAATTTAAAATTTAACACGGTGAGAGAAAATTGAAATTATTTAAAAATTATCTAAGGAAACAACGTAAGTGGTACCTGGGGAACCTGATGGGTGGAAATATTATCGTTCCCATTGATTTAAAAATTACATTTTAGCATTGGATTTGAATATTAAAATTTTAAAATTCAGCCGGGCATATTAAAACACTGTATTTCTTTGAAAAACGTTTATTTAGAATAAACCGTTAAGACAAAAACACGTCAATATATTGCTATGTCCCGGAGCTCAAAATTCACTTTTATATGAGCATGGACTCTTTTATAATTCTTATCCAAAATAAATTTCTATCCCATTGAAGCGATAAACGTGCGTTGCCTCGCACGTATTGTTACAAAATGTTCCCTACTTTCCAATATTTTAAATTTAAATCCCAAAATTTCTCACCTTAGTCTTAATTTTATGGATTAATAATTTTCTACTTAATCCAAATCATTTATTCAAATCATATCAAAATTTCATCAATTTTTATCTTTAATTTTAAAACAATTTATATTATTTAAATTTTTACTTATATTTTCATAAAAATTACAATTTTATTTTGCAGTTGGCACCAAAAAGCCCCTTTTATGTTTGTGTTCTCGCATTGCAATTTCGGCAAAATTTTGCCAACCTATAAAATTTAATTTGCCATTCAATTTCAAACTTGAAATTTTAAGAAAAAACATGACAGTTATATTGTCATGCCAGTCGGGCGTGATAATTAATTTTTCAAATTCATCACCGTAGTGTACACGCATCCTTAACTTCTATTGTATTCTTACCATCATCCAAATATTAATTTCATAATCCATAAACCAAATTCAATTGCTATTTATTCATAAATTTTTTATATATTTTTCACAAATTCAAATTATTTCCTTTCTTTCATATTTAGTTTAATAAAACACATTAAGACTTTTATAAAACACTTTTCAATATTGAAACTCAATCACTCTTATAATTTTCCAAAACTTGGCAGACTATTTAGATAGCTCCGCTTCTCACGAGCAGGGCTGGTGAAAAGCATCTTATTTTAATGTGTACGATACTTAGTGGGGAATCTTGGACTATGGTGTTAATAAATTAGCATAATGAATTTAATCTTATTTTAATAAATTATAAAATTATAAACTTTTTATAAATTTCTATACTTGGTCTAGGATCGAACCTGCGGCTTCTCCATGGTAATCTAACATTCCACCATTACTCCTAGTAACTTTTCTACACTTATCAATATAAAATTTACAAAATTAAAATTTATATGTTGACATTATTAGGGGGCGTGTATTAATTACGTGAGGTCAAATTGGGGGGGAGGTCCGGCAAAATCTCACTAAGGAGGAGGGGGGATCAACGAAAATCTCACGTCAACTTTTTAATTCACAGAGCATACGACACATTTATTATAACAGATAACATTTTATATTACAAATTCAATCCCGGTCATAGACAATATTATTAAATATAAAATTAATATTATAAATGTTGACTGTGGCTGGGATTCCCCAATTTGAAACAAGCACGCACAAGTGTCATATTTCATTGGGGGAGTCTCGTGCGGCATCTACTTTGCCTCACGTGTGAAGTTGCAAAAGCACATGTCGTGCTGCACGCAACCCCCCCCACAAGTAACATTTTCAGCCAGGGGAATTCCTGGCAAGTACCTGGCAAAGAAAATTTCACAGGTTCCTGTACCTGTGTCAGGCCTGCCCCAGGCTTATTACAGTGACCTTATTAAGCAATTGGGCCCCTGTATTCAGCCTGGTACAAGCCTTTGACAAGCATGTAGCAATGCTGCCAAGGACCTGTCACAAGTGTCTCGCAAGACCTGTGTGTGCCGCGATCACCTGTAGATAGGTTGGAGTTACTGCACGAGGACGATGTTGATACATCATCTAATAGTCTCCCAAATCCACCGAAATACATGGATGTCATGTGTCCAATCATAACAATACACGAAGCACATGAATGTCCATGGAAGGAATGAAGAAACATAGAAGCAGCCTATGTTTTATTTATAATTAAAACAAATTTGTTCTAGTGCACCTTAAACTTATTAGTATCATTCTCCTCTTATTTCACAACGATTAGGTATTTAGTGGTATGAAGTAAAATATATGAATATATTAAATATATAATTAATAAATTTGTAACTTATGAAACAATATAATATATGAATTAAAACTAAAACAAGTTAATTAAACAATTATTAACATTAATCAAAAACAAAATATTTAGATATTTTTGAAAATGAAAGCATACGCTTTCGAAAGCTTAAATAAATATTGATTTCTCGAATTGTTGAAATAACTTGTTTTAGTTTTAATTCATATATTATATATTAAATCAATTTAAAAAAATAAATTTTAAAATTATATTGTTAATTAAGTATCGTAACTTGTGAAAATTAATAATAAGTTCAACTATAAAACTAAAACAAGTTAATAAAACAGCAAATATAAATTCTTGTTAGCTTTCGAACACGTTAGTGTTCTTCGTTAGACAAACGTTTATTGAAAACAAAAATACATAGCAACCGAATTTAAACCATTACCATTTGGATTGGCCTACTGTGCAAGAAAAACTTTCTTGTGCAGTAAGTCAACAAAGCAAGGAAAACCCTATTGCAAAATAATAGGGAAGAACTTGATTCTAATAGTTGGCTATATTAGTAAAGAGGTGTAAATGTTGCTCAATCCTTCGATGTCTGTTTTACGATTCATGGCGTGTTTTTCTTTCTTTATGTTAATCATCTCATGTAGCAACCGATCCTTGTAGTTGGTGACGGATTTTATGATTTCAGCGTTCTTAATGTCTGCAACATGTCCATCAATAAGAATATGTCTAGCTAAGGCAGTGGACTCAGGTTTATTGCAATTTATGCTAGAAATATGTCCACTTATCCTTTTCTTAAGCCACTGGCTACTTTGGCCAATGTAGACCAAATTGCATGCGTTGCAAGGAATTCGATAGATGATGTCTGACTTTTTTTCTTTTGGAATGCTATCTTTGAGATTTGTAAATAATTTACCCATATTATTGGTAGATTTAAAAGTGACATTAATGTTGTGTTTCTTCAAGCATCTCTTAATCTTGTCTGAAAGTCCTCTAATGTATGGCATAGTGGTAAAAATTCTAGGTTGTTTCACGGTTGAGCTAAAATTATATAATCTGTTAGTACGGTCTTTTACAATTTTATTTATGATATATTTAGGAAATCCGTTTTTATATAATGTCTCTTTTGCGAGGGAGATAGTTTCTTTCCTATAGTCGCCATGCGTTAATTTTAGAGCCCTGTCCACTAAGCCAATTGCTGTTCCTATCACTTGGCTGCGGTGATGATAGGAATTGTAGTTGAGGTAGCGACCCGACCATGTAGCTTTCTGTGTCCACTTGTACTTTATGTCATTTCCATGGTGGATTAATTGAACATCTAAAAAAGTTATTACATTGTTCAATTCTTCTTCAATCGTAAATTGAAGTCTTGGATGGAAATTGTTGAAGTGTTGTGCTATTTGGTCTTTGTTTTCTACAAACGTTATGTTGACGACATCTTCACAGCAGTCCCTATAGAAAACAAAGACCAAATAGCACAACACTTCAACAATTTCCATCCAAGACTTCAATTTACGATTGAAGAAGAATTGAACAATGTAATAACTTTTTTAGATGTTCAATTAATCCACCATGGAAATGACATAAAGTACAAGTGGACACAGAAAGCTACATGGTCGGGTCGCTACCTCAACTACAATTCCTATCATCACCGCAGCCAAGTGATAGGAACAGCAATTGGCTTAGTGGACAGGGCTCTAAAATTAACGCATGGCGACTATAGGAAAGAAACTATCTCCCTCGCAAAAGAGACATTATATAAAAACGGATTTCCTAAATATATCATAAATAAAATTGTAAAAGACCGTACTAACAGATTATATAATTTTAGCTCAACCGTGAAACAACCTAGAATTTTTACCACTATGCCATACATTAGAGGACTTTCAGACAAGATTAAGAGATGCTTGAAGAAACACAACATTAATGTCACTTTTAAATCTACCAATAATATGGGTAAATTATTTACAAATCTCAAAGATAGCATTCCAAAAGAAAAAAAGTCAGACATCATCTATCGAATTCCTTGCAACGCATGCAATTTGGTCTACATTGGCCAAAGTAGCCAGTGGCTTAAGAAAAGGATAAGTGGACATATTTCTAGCATAAATTGCAATAAACCTGAGTCCACTGCCTTAGCTAGACATATTCTTATTGATGGACATGTTGCAGACATTAAGAACGCTGAAATCATAAAATCCGTCACCAACTACAAGGATCGGTTGCTACATGAGATGATTAACATAAAGAAAGAAAAACACGCCATGAATCGTAAAAGAGACATCGAAGGATTGAGCAACATTTACACCTCTTTACTAATATAGCCAACTATTAGAATCAAGTTCTTCCCTATTATTTTGCAATAGGGTTTTCCTTGCTTTGTTGACTTACTGCACAAGAAAGTTTTTCTTGCACAGTAGGCCAATCCAAATGGTAATGGTTTAAATTCGGTTGCTATGTATTTTTGTTTTCAATAAACGTTTGTCTAACGAAGAACACTAACGTGTTCGAAAGCTAACAAGAATTTATATTTGCTGTTTTATTAACTTGTTTTAGTTTTATAGTTGAACTTATTATTAAAATTATATTGTAAATCTCACTGGAGGGGGGGTCCCACCAAATATCACCAAGGGGGAGGGGGGACTAAGTTTACGATACAACACCTCACGTAATTAATGGACGTCCCGTTATTTCAAATCTAAATTTATATTTTCATCAATTAATTTGTTCAAATTTTGTTTTCAATACCGATTTTACATTATTCTTTGTTTTTCTTCTTATTTATTTATTATTGTCAGTTATCTTATCAGTAATCTTTCTGCTATCCACCTTTGGCCTAGTTATGGCTATTTGAATTTTAAATTAGATTTCTGTGAAAATCGAAATTATATATTTAGTTATTTAATTAATAATCTGACAAAAAATTTGTGAATCAGTTTTCGCAGTATATAAATATATAAAAAAGAATATAAATGAAATGACATAAAATTAAAATAAATATAAGGTTCTTTCAAAAATTTGAATTTGTTTCGAATTTGATATTAAAAATTTTTAAGAGTTATAATTTGTAAACATCAAAAAAATAATATTTCTTCTTACAGTACATTATTTTCCATTAATGTAACCATTACTTTCTTAGATACGTAATAATTTTTCAAAATTTACAAATATATTAAGTTTTTTGTAACTGATTTAGAAATGGCAGAAGTTACGATAAAAAATGTTTGGATAATTTTGAAAGCTACTAAAATTTACCTAAATTTGGTTTATCTCTAGATATATAATAATTTCAGATATGTAATTAGTGGCTTCACCGGTAGCTTTATTTATAAAACTCGGTATTAGTGCCATTTTGGATTTGTAGTGGTACAAGGTATTTACTTATTTAATGATACTTTAAAATTCGTGACAGTTTGTAGTCGGTAGAAAATTTTATGTTTTATTAATTTCTTCAATTTGAGCTACCGTATGAAGAACAAATTGAAAAATCACCTATATTATATTTTTTGGAATATATTGGTATTTAGCTGCCCACAACTGAAAATATCGCGGCTTGAACTTGAAAGTTCTCAGAGATGAAACTGTTAGACCCATGAGCCCAAAATTATATGGTTTTAGAAATGTAAAATATTATTTTGTACTATGACGTAATTATGCGAAAACGCAATCAAAACTGAAAACTGAAGAGAAATCTCAAAATTTGAACCACATTTTTGAAAAGTAGAGGCTAAAACAGGGACATGGCGTAGCTACGAGCGGGGATTTTTCTTGATATATAACAGGCAAAAAATTTTGATTTTATTAAGAGAATTAAAAACAATTCAAAATTTATTGCAGGCTTGAATATTGTAGTATATTTATTAAATTACCGTAATATCGATTTTTTAATTTTAATAGTCAGTTATTAAAATTTTATTCCACTGGAATTACATACATAATAATTATATAAATTTGATTAATTGCTTTGTAATATTAATTTATTTATTTGACTTAATATATGCGGAGATTTTTGAATAATTATTTTTTACGGCATATTTTTAAATTAAAAATAAAATAAAAAAGAATCCAATTAATAAAATTAGAAAAATTAATGCAACCATACATGGTGGTAGAATTACAGAATATATTAATACAAACTATAAATAAAAGAGTACTTCGCTAATAAAATATAGTAAATTCATCACACAAAATGGAGTATGATCCGATAAATAAAATAGTTTAAATAGTTAATTGTTATATTGAACTTCTGTTTACATCTATTATCCCGTCTTTAACGAGATAAGTTATAATCGTATACCATAATACACATAGTATAGTAATTATCATATCAAAAGCAAATATTCATTACAATTGACGCCCGCGCAGGGACTCATTTGCATTTCCGGAAATCAATTTAACTCGCCCTTTGACAATTTCCATACTTTTTTAATCCCGTCTGTTTGTAAGAAATGATTTACATTATAATTATTGTTTCGATATTGCCTGGGAGGAATATTGGGAAAAAATAATTTACGTAAAACATTAAATATAGCTTGCTAGGTTAATAAAATGCTAATTCAATAGTTCGAGAAAATTTTCAAAAAACTTTACATGATAGTGTAGTATCTACCTTTTACCATCAGAAGATATTTTCATCGTTAATCTTACCCAAAAAAAGTTTTAGTTGTGTTTCCGTTAATTTAAGGTATATTCGTGTTTAGTTTATCTCTTGGTTTAAATATTTTTGGAAAACATTTGATAATCGATTGCCTGCAACATACAATTTATGCAATGGTAATAGCACGAACATTATAGATTTCCGTAGAAAACAGAGTTTTGATTTTATCTTAACCAATAAAATCAAATTGCCTTACAATTGTAGCACAAATGAGTAAACCACAAGCTTAATAATATGTGTAGGTACATAGGTACAACATAATTCATATTAAATATTGCATTGAGTAAAATAAGCGATTCCATGTCGACTTTTCTTTGAAGTAACACAGTCAGAAGTTTTAAAAAAATTTATTATATCGCTTTGACTACTATATCGTTTAGTACTATTATAAATCAAAAGAACTATTCGAGATGCAGTTCTCTCACATTCACGATAACATAAATCACACAAGTCTGATTTTTGATTATTTAGTAGTTTTCAAGAGTTTATTTGCATTTTAGTAGATATTAAATGTTTGACGTGTACTTAACACCCATTTCTTTTATCCGCAATATTAGATAAATCAATGAAAAAATTATTATTTTTGACGACGACGTCTGCAACACTTTCACTATTGTAACATTTTTTTATGAACAACCGAAAAACACATATCTATTCTTATTGAACGAGCTGTAAACCACTACTTCTAAGTCATAAAACTGTAATTTATGGTTCTTAATTTTATTCTAGGTTTTACAATAAATGGAAATCGTTTCCTAGATTTTCGGATCACAACAGAACCAGGTCAACTAATGCAAGAGTTAAGAATACGATCGGCTACGCTTTGGTTAAAAGCTGATCTTAGGAAACGGCCCATTACAACTTGTCAGCAGTATCTGTGGGCATTTAGGGTTAGAGACACTCCTAGTTATTCAAATAAGTTAAGGATAGAAGAGGTAAGTTTTATATTTGCAAGTGAGGCAAAAAAAATTGGTTTATGCATGACGGCGTCATTTTTCTACTGGGAAATTAATAAATAATGGTTTTATGAATATGAAGTCCAACCAACTGAACAACTCGTTGAACTGACATGAACTCGTCCTGTCAGTGCATACGTCGGTTTTTGTTTTGGACGGCGTTGTGCATAAACTAGATTTTATTGTTATCGATAGTTATAAGACATGTTAACTTTATTTCAACTAAATCCTGCAATTTAGTGTAACGCTTCGCATTCAGGATTCCAGGGCTTTGGTTGACGTGCCGATCAAAAATATTCTTTTTAGAAATGTATACGAACGAAGCAGTTAATTTAGTCTAGAAATCTGGGGTTAACAGCCACAAGGAGACTACTACATTGCTTAATAAAAAATATCAGTAGGTTAATACGGTTGCAGGATGTGTTTAAAAAAATTTGCGAACTTTTCTATATGTACGTCGAAGTTTTTCTTGTATTCGATACCCTCTTAAATTTATGGCAGGTTTCCTCTGATTGGGAGTGGAAAAAAAATTATAAAAGAAATATAACTTTCTTAAATTATGCTAAACCAATACTTCGTCTCATTTGGAGTAACCTTAATTTGCAGTACATATAGAAGAGAGATGATAATAAATACAATTTTATGCTTTATTCTATCTGTATTAACTTTGATAAATTTACAGGACGATTTTGGTACGAGACAAGAAATCGACATTGGCAACAGCGGATGGCAGAAGTTAAACCTTACCGACACCGTAAGAAGGTGGCTAACAGAAGGAAACACAAACAATCTCAGAATATTAATAGACTGTAGTTGTAGTTGTCCCAGTGTACATTTGTACATGTCCGAATCGGGAATTGAAAAAAGAAACAATCCGAATAGACCTTTTTTAGTGATATATACAGAACCAAATGTAGCGAAACGTGTTCGAAGAAGAGCGTTAGATTGCTTACCGGATTCCGGTAATCAATGTTGTAAGCAACGGTTTTACGTAAGTTTTAAAGATTTAGGTTGGGACGATTGGGTAATAGCGCCGCAAGGATATTTTGCTAACTATTGCAGAGGGGATTGTGGTAATCATCGGACTCCCGACACATTTATTACGTATCATGCGCATGTGATAGAAGAAATGAGGAAATCGCAACATCTTAGCGGAATGCAACCGTGTTGTGCGCCGTTAAAATTTTCTAGTATGAGTATGATATACTTTGGACCTGATAGTAACATAATAAAAAGGGATTTACCAAAAATGGTGGTGGATGAATGTGGATGTCCTTAAACATTTTTAAATTTAAAACTTTAGTAGTTATGGTGTTAACAAATTTAAAGTGAAAAACTTGTTAAAATAATATAAAATACTTTATTAAATAGTTAAATTGCGGTGATAGGAATTTGTTATGTGAATTTGAATTGAGTTGAAGTGTCTTGTGTTCACTTTTTCGATACAAAGGTAGGTATGAAGAAGGAATTGATTGTCACTGAAAGAAACTATAAACAAATTTACTATTAATTATACCAATTCATATTGTAATTTAATAATTTTAAACAAGAGATTTTGGTTTACCACAAATTACATTTTTTAAATTGTAAAATTGTAGAATATTAAAGATAACAGATTATACTTGATTGAATTTGTGGGAAGCATTGAATGCTATTCATTGGTCAAGCAATATTTTAATTGCCATTCAATTGAACTGGATTATTCAAAAGTAAAAAGTTAGTTTGCTCTATGAGCAATAAATAGGTAACGGCTGTAAAGTGAACCTTTACTGAAGGAGTCGATAAGTCCAGGACGAGCGAGACACAATTACTTAATTATTTTTTATCAGCTGGAAGAGAGGATAAATTTGTAATTTCAGGTTTTCGATACAAGACCAAAGTAGTTAAAAAAAATTTTTGAGTTTAAATCATTCAGATATCTTCTATTTATAACTAGTTCTCTTTCATTCTCCTTTCTGGCACAAAACACATCTCATATGCCTGTAATTTCTTATTTATTGCTCCATGACTGCAGCATACAAAAGAACATAGACAATCTAATTTGACCAATACTTAACCTAATTTTTGTTTTCTTTTGATTGAACGAAGGATTGTGTCACACTTTCGACAACCTTTAAATCATTACCTTGCATTACCTCTTCTTGATAGGCTTCTGTCGTCGATGTCGCTTAGCATATTGCTATTTTACCATTTTAATTTATTCTGTAACGTCGACAGTTATCTACCATGGTAAAAGGTTTTTGTTTAGACACAATTACTGGGCTACTGAATGGTGATATACAGAAGTACTATGTATGTATTTTAAAATTCTTACCGTGGTGAATAACCGTCCATTTTACACCATAAATTGAAAAAGTAAAGCAGTTATTAATTTAAATTTTAAAAAAGTAGCAAACTACCTGCTTATTTTTCTCTTCGTTTTTTCAGTTGATCTGATCGAAGAAAACCTTACCTAATCTAACCTAAGATACTACAACTTACAGCCAGACACATTTTCTCATTTTATTTTTGGGCAAATTGACAAATATTCAAAAAAATTCTTTTAGTATTTCTGCTGTAGTCTTTTATTTTTTTTATTATTGTCTAATCTAAAAATGCTATTTTTTTTAACTGAATCTAGTTCCATTGGGAAACCCCAATTTTTGGCAAAGTTGCAAATTTTCTTGCCATATAAAAAACGTTTACATCCATAACTATAAATTTAAAAACTTTAATTACAATTGAGCGTGGATGACAATTATTCTAATTCAAAATAAATAAATACTACATAAATTTAGTAGTATTGTCCAAAATAAAGATACGATCTATTTTATTATAATAATAAAATCATTTCCAAAAAATAGTTGAATAAAGTAAATAGAAAGGAGAGTGTCAGGTCACTTCCGGTGGTAGATTTTCCGACTATAATCTGTTTCGTATTCCATTTCGGATTTCAAAAGGGGGGGGTGTCTGCCATTTTAGCGTAGTCTGCGAGTGTGTGTGCTCATTGTATTAAAATTGACATTTTGTGTAATTTTGTTTCTTGCAAAATTTTACTTCCCGCACTAGTGCGTAAAGAATGTCATTTCGAAACTAAAGCGACAATCTATAATTATATCTGAGTGAGCGTAAACTTTTTATTTTACAAGGAAATCAAGTAGATATAATTTTGTTTTGCCATATTTACAGAAAAATCAGTTTAAATAATTGCGTGTGGTTAAATCGATTGCATTAGCTATGCTGGTGAAGTAGGTTTTTATCTGGTTTCCACACGTTTGGCAATTAACATAGCTTTAATCATGATATAAAATTAAAAATGTATAACTTACTTTTATTATTTCTATTAATTGAAAACAGTAATTATTTTTAAAATTTTGCAATAGTAAACATACTAATATTTTTAATAGGAATAATTAAAATAAGATGCTAGTTTTTTTTATTGTAAATAATGATTAAATATTTGTTGAATTATACCAGCATTTGTTGTCACAAGAAATATCTAATAAATTTTTAAATTTCATCGATCAATTTCGTCTTCTTCATTTTATAGTTTTTATTGTGCGTTTCCTTATTAGCTTATGAAAATTACTATTTAATTAAAATTTGGCTAGCTTGTTAACCTTCAGATTTTATATTTGACGAAAAGATATTCCATTATACAAGATTCTGGATCCACACGCAGGCAGGGTTCAATGTGTTAAAAATATTTTATTGTTATTTATTTATACGTTGTAAGTTGCTACTTCCCTAATAAATATTAAATATTTAAATGTTCAAATTTTGTCATTCCCGAGTCATTTATGTTACTTGCTTCGGTGCTAATGATGAATAACTTTTATGGTCTTTAATGTTTTACAATGTAAATATTTTTTTGGTATTTTTCCATTTGAGGCAAATATGCTATAAATTTTATTTTGGAAATTTGTATATTAAATAACAATCGTTGCTGTAGCTTTGCTTGTGAATATCATTCAATGGTTTCTAGAACGTTTAAAAATTAATATCCAAAAAAACAGGGTGTCTCAAAAAGGCTGAGACACAGTTTCATCCGAGGTTTCTGAAAATGCCACATTTGGAAATATTCGTACCTTAACACCAAATAGTACATATAATATAAGTTTTCTTTGCAAATGGCATACATTTGACCTCAGGAACTTAGGGTGGTTTTGTGTCTCAACCCCTATGGGATACAATTAGTTCTATCTGTAAACAATGAAGAGATATTATATAGTAATTTGGTATCAAAATTACTAATCAATGAAATATAATATATTGAATTGCTGTAGTTCCTACCATATCAGGTATTACGTGATCATTTTAACGACGTGTGCCATAATTAAGAATATCATTATTGTAAACCAATATTTAAAAATAATTTTGTGGTAAACTAACATCTTCAAACTTTTGAATGCATCAGATTTATATCAACTATAAATATTTTAAAATGTATTGCTACTAAAAGATCAAAAACAAACAGTAATTCTCCACCGATTTACAATAGGTGCTGTTCACCTCCTGTTTAATTTTACTATATAGTTGTAACAGTTAAGGTAATCGAACAGTTATTTTTCCAAAAAAATATATTTCAAAAGAGTATGAAGAAATAATAATATAAAGTTTTGATTACCCTAACACTTTTGTGATTTATTAAAACAATTTTTAAAACTAATTAGTTTACCATTGCGATATGTGATTTTCATTGTTGTGTATACCTGTGATTTGTACATTCCTGCAATTTTTTAATATTGAATAATAATATATTTATTAGTTACAAGCATTCATATAATTTATTAAATAATTATAAGTTTTTTTGCATACATAATAATTGTAAAATAATAAACAACATTGATTATGACAATAAACAATATTAAAAAAATAAATGTACTTAAAAACATTTCTCAGTCTATACAGTAATTCATAAAAAGATAACATTATATAAAAAAATATTGCTAGTCCCATATTTATCTATTCTCGTAGTTAAACACAGCTTTCAGAATGGTTAAAAGTTAGTCAAAAAAGATTTGAAATAACAAAATCAACAATTTCAGTAACAAAAATAAATTGTAAGCACCAAAATTTAAAAAAAAATTAATCTTTTTTGATTAGTTTTTTCAGCACTATAACATGCTCTATCGCAAAATTTATACCTGCAAAATGTATGCCTTAAATTAAGAATACCTACCTATAATATTAAAGAACTGAAATATTTTTCCTGTTCATAAATTTTGCTTGTAGCAGTTTCAGACAATATTTGTAATCATATCAAAATGGTAATCAATCGTCTTCAGTATTGTGGAAGCGAGTGTTTAAAATAAAAAGGTTTGCTCAAAATTACAGTGAAAGGAGCCAAAAGGTTTCCAAATTATATTTTTTACAAGAACGTCATGAAGGTGATTATAGTAAAGTGGCAGCCGAAATTTTTGGTATTTATTATTTTTGATGACCTATATTGCGAAATTTAAATTTATAATTACGTTAAGACTCCCAAGGATGTTTTTAGGGTCGAACTGATGTATCATTTCTCGAAATAAACTTGAAATTGGAATAACAAAAGTTTGGTCTTTATTTCAGAACTATCCTTGCAGTTCCTTCAAAAGTTTAATTTTTTCGCTTATAAAATTGTCATTTCATTAATTAAGTTTCGTATGAAATTTCTCTTTGAAAATTCTAACTTGAACTCAAAACAAGCTCACTTTTGATGTCTGCATGTAAGAGATTTTTTTAGAGCAAGACTCTTGACTGCAACTCTTAACACGTTTAGAGGTTCATCTAACAAAAAACGCTTAATTTTAGTTTGGTTGGTGAGTATTCGAAAAAATGGTTTTCATTTTAGAGTAAACATCGACTTCGAATGTCAAGTGTGTTCTATTTCCGAATTATAAGACAGTTTTTAGTAAAAACTTTGAAATGAAAGAAAAAAGTCGCAAAAAGCGGGACAATATAAAATTTTAAATCAATAACTCGTAGTAAGAAATTAGAATAAATGAAGTTTTCTTCAGCGCCTAAGATCGGAATGGATATCATTCTATGCTAACTATCTGACTTTGCCAAGTTATTTAATTTAATACGAGTTTGAAATAAAAAATGGACAACTCTGAAGAAATATTTTCTAGAATTTTAGGAATTGTTGCGACCTCAATTCTTTATTGGGCGGCAACTCAGACAGCAAACTGGATCAAATAGCAAAATATTTTAAGCGGGCAGAAATAAAACCCGATAATGCTCTGACACAAATAATAAAAGCTATAAAATTTTCAAATAAATGAATTGTGTAAGTTTTACTGTAATTTAAATTATATAAATTTGGATGTAAAAAAATATTGTCTGACACTGTTTTACAAATTTTGAACTTTTCGCCTTTGAAATTGAAAGTAATAATTAAAGATAATTTATTTTGCAAAAAAGCAGAAACATGGCAATAAATAATTAACACTAAGGGAGAAGTTCAAATAACTAGATAGTCAAATTGTTATTTTTAATATTTTATGAGACTTCTTCATACTGACAGTTTTAATTACTGTATTTTTTATTATTTTTATATTAATTGTAAAATAAAAATATCATTTTTGTCTAAGTATAAATGAAGTCTAAACTTATTAAAACACTTCCTAGCTTTTGCAATTGTAAATTAAATTATTTGATAATAAACTTTAGATTAGGTAAATAAAATGCTACCATTTTTATGAAACAACGTCAACAAAATGTTCCTGATTTTAAAAACTATGTATAAATAATTTAAAAAAAATATAAAATATACAAAACTTGAACGCTGTTTTCTTAACTAAAACACTATCCGCATACATGTCTAGCTCGAGGACATCGAACATTTTAATGTAAAATTTAAATATAAACAATTTTGTATTATTGTTTTGTTATAAATGAAAGTATTCCCCGAAGGCATCCAGGTAAAACAAACTATACAACATTTTTTTAACGCAACCCAACTTGGTTTTTCTTGGTGTAATATAAGAGAACCGCCATTTCTGCAGTCGTGGTAATTAATTTTTAAATTGAAAATGCCATAAATAGTAAAAGCAGATAAAAATTTTAGTAAATCCTAAAATACCATTAAATCGAATAATGAAAATTCTTTAGGTGATTAACTACAGTTAAGGAAGAAACGTTTACTAGAATTTTATAGTTCTGTAGTTGCAGTTCACATTCGAATTTCTGATAAATGCTGACAACCAAAATAAAAATTAATCCGATTCCTTTAGGTCAGTTTTATTGACTCTTTAGCATATAAATGTTCTAGGTTTGTTAAAAATTTGCCGACTTGATTAAATATTTTATGGTTTTTAACATACAAGTGGATTTTGGAAAATTTGGATGCATTTAAAAGTAATTAAAAAATTCAGTGCCAGGGTGTTTGAGTGAATTCTTATAAGCAAGTTATAAAAACATTTTGGCAACATACACTGTTGGCATCATTCCTTATAACGTATAGTTTACATGGTTTAAACATTCGCATCTATAAACTAAGCAGAAAAAATAAAAGCTCTCTTTCTAACAAGACCGGATAACAATGGCAACGATAATAGTCTCTCCGTACAGACAAATGTTTCTAAAGTTCTTTATATATGAGAGATTTGTGTATAGATGCAATAATTTATTCCGAGTCTGTCCAGATTTTGGCAACTGTTCAAAGCAAAAATAAGATCCGAAAAGTTTCTTTAAAAAGACATCCACGTTAACTCGAAACTTTTAGATGAAATGATAATACTCGAGAACGAGATAGTATAAGAAATCGTGATCAAAAAAATCTTAAATAAAATTTCATGATGTAATGTACCAAACAGTTGTACCTAGGTTTCGTTACAATACATTGCAATAATTGACTTTTTCTGCTAAATGTGTTTACCTAAAATAATGACCATAAATTTCAAAAACCCGCAATATCCTAGAAAGCAACTTAACCTAGTTAATATTTTTTATTTTGTTTATATATTTTTTTTAATGCCGAAATATAAAATTTTACCAAACCTATTTCTAAGTTTTACAGATCCCCAAATTCCTTTTTATTATGTGGGAAATTATAGTCCAATTTCTTAAGTATATGGATAGATTGTTGCCCTCGTTAACCCAAATAACATTTTTCTTACCTAAATTTTTTTTATTCAGTTTTCATTGAATATATTTTAACTTTTTCCGGTTTTACTTTCAATATTCATAAACTCTAAATGTAAAATAAACAGATAAACTCAAAACTGCTGCTGTAACTGTCACATTTACAAAAACCGTTTAATTATTAAATTAACTCTTTGAAATCAGACATTTATTTTGTTCCACAATAAGTTCCAGCTAAGATGAAATGGAAATAACGTCGGAATTTAACATTAATGTTATTATACATCGTAAAATGTACTAGGCTTGAAGGAGTTAGGGATTTTCATCCTTAAAGAGCAGTAAAGAGGGAAAAAAACCATGAGGTAAGTCTAAAATCAAAAAAAAATCGTTAAGCAAAATTTTATGTTTTCATAAGTTCGACTAATTGAAATAATTAATTTTCATTGAAGCCATGGGTTTCATTTGGGTAAAAATTCTGCAGTTTTACACCTTAATAATATTTTCAGGTGGCTCACTGTTCCTGAAGCTTTTCGCAATAAATTTCTAAAAATGCTGCTTGGTTGGAGTATGTAATATGTAGTATGTTGGAATAAGGAGAAAAGTATGAAATAACTTCTGCAAAATATTTGCTTATTTAGATGCATGTAGACTCATCAATCTTTCTACTAATTCAGAAGGGTTATGCCAAATATAATAAATATATTTTCTTAAACGTGGCGGACTTTATCATGCGTCAGGCGGAATCTAACCACTAATCACTACGAGTTCAATTTCTACCGATGGAGCAGGTCCTGATTCAACCAACTCTCTTGAGGCTTCTCATCTCTCGTAGTTCTACAAATTTCTTAGCCGCAGTCCTTGGACCAGACGATTAGGAGAGGCGCCACGCTGATCGGACTCTGCACGGTCGGTAGCCTCAGTTTACGAAGGATATTAAGTTCTCTCTTGAATGATAGGTTTTGAAAGTTCCAGGTCGCGAGCTCCTTCGCTCTAGGTGAAGTACGCAAAGATTGGTCCTCCCCCTGGTTACTTAATGTTGGAGAGATACAACCTGGTTTCTCGGGTCGTCTGCCTTTACGTTCTTCTGGGGAGGTATAATTGCTGCAGGTTGATGACATTCGGCTAGGTTCGTTGGGATTATGGGGGATAGTGGATTTTGATGGTTATCCGTTCGACTTATTCTCCTCTCTCCTGGTTTGCTTTAGAATAGTGCCAGCCATTTTGATGATCGACCTCTTCCAGGGGAGTCTGAGCGAGAACTTTAGTGTCGTCACCAGCGATGGAAGTCACATTGTATACAGCTTAGATCTATAGTATATAATGTAGATCCTTTTACTTTAATATTGGGCTCACAAGATACCTATACTTTAACGTGAGGTCCAAACCGCGGAAAGGGTATAAATCTAAATTTCTAAGGAGATCATTGGCATTTCATATCTTAAAAATGTCGCCTTCACCTTATGAGGTAGACACAGTCAGAAAACTACCATATACTTGGTTGAGGATCGAACCCACGACTACTTTAAACACTTTAGTTGTTTTCGTCATCTCTATAGTCTACTTCTTGACAATCAACAAACAAGGTTTATAGCAAATAGATTCAATGGCTGGCAATAAAAACTGATTGGAAAATTTTGTTTGGTTCGTTGCAGCATTAACCGATGGGTTTACCACTGGACTAACCTAACTTAGATTAGGTTAGGTTAAGTTCGTGGTGTGCAATATCGGCGACACACCAACCTTTCCAAGAGGTGAAACGGTAATCGTGGCACGTGATGCAGCTATGCTAAAGAGGGGTGTCATAGGACATAAACCGATTTATTGGTGGAAGTCAGAAATCGCAACGTTACAAAAAACCGGCAACCGTCTTTTAGGGACGGAACAACGACAAAGAAACAAAGCTGGACCTACTTAATGAAGACCCATGGTTTAAAATTGTAGAAGGAAAATTTAAGGGAAGAACTTCTATTCCAGGTTTAACACCATGCAGGATACAAACAGTGGTGGAAGAGCTATTCCCAATACATCAAAATGTGATACAACCCAAATTACCATTCCAATAACCTTGAACATTTTTTTTACAATAGATGAACTCAAAGAGGCAGTGTCAAGTCTTCCAGCAGACAAGTTTCTTGGCCCGGACGTAGTGTCTAGCCAAGCACTAAAAACCCTAGCCTTAAACCACAGCGACAGGTTCCTCACCGTATTAAATGGATGCATTGAGAAAAGAATATTCCCGCAGATGTGGGAAAAGGACGACTTGGTATTAATAAAGAAAGGCAATGAGGTCTCTCTAAAAATCAATTCGGTTTTAGAAAGGGTAAGTCCACAGTAAACGCACTACGGAATATCACCAAAATAGTGCAGAAAGCAAAGAGCGGAACCAATAGAACTAGGGAATTTTGCACAGTAGTAATATTGGACGTTCGTAACGCCTTTAACAGCGCAGGATGGTGCCACATCAATATAGACCCCCATTTATATAACATCATTGTCAATTACTTGGAAAATAGAATTATCCGTCTTGGAAGAGAGCAATTACTGTATGAAATTGAGTGGAGTGGAAGTGGAGTGGAACTAGTGGAGTTCCTGATGTTGTACTTCAAGATTCGTTCACAATCGAGACGAGATAGAGGTAGAAACTAGAAACTTGTGTCATTAGCACAAAAATCAACTGGGTGAGCCAAAAAAGTCTTACATTGGTTCCATCAAAATCAGAAGCTTTAATAATATTTGGTAGAAGAAGGGTATCTCACATAATCGCCCGTCTTATGCCGAATGTTTGTGGACCCAAGGCTTCAAAAGTACGCGTAATTTCCATGGTAGTTCACTCTATACTCCTATATGCACTTAAAACAAGGAGAAACGCGAAAAAACTATTACCGAATTGTATCTGGAGCAGCCGCGCTTGTAATATCTTCGACAACAGACCTACAGGTTGGAGAAAGAGCGAGAACCAACTCCCGACAAGAGGACCTAAAAGAGATCCTCCTCACAGAGTGGCAGTCCAGATGGAGTGCAACCAAAGTCAGATCGTGGACTTGAAGACTAATACTTGAAATTAAACCGTGGGTCGAAAGATAACACGGGGAAGTAAATTACCATCTTACTCAGGCGCTAACAGGTCACTGGTGTTTTAATTTTTACCTTCATCGTTTCAAAAAACGTTATTCCCCCATATGTCGCTATAGCGATGTTTTCATGTCGGTACAACTGGAACTGCGTTGAGAAGATGATCCATTTAATACTCGGAACAAAGGAAGCAGCAGGGCTAAAGGAAGACGCCACTGGTAACTTGTTACACTTACGTGACACATCGCTAACTTGAAGAGGCAGGAGATTAAGGTAGACCACCAAACTCTTGCTGGAAGAATGTGGTTCGTTCAGTGATAGCGAGAGCCTAAATGGCTGCTCCGCGGGTAACCAGAAGTAATTCCCAGTGGTAGTTTCCCGGTTCCTCCGGTTTCGATTAAATTGGTGTCTCGTCCGAAATTTCCTCTCCCTGCGCAAGCAAAAAAAAACTTAGGTTAGGTGCGTAACATCATATCTTATATTCTATTCTATTCATCTTATTTATCTATCACGATAACAGTTTTCCTTGTGAATGCAATTATTGTTTAACTGGGTGGCAGCCCAATAATCTCTGAACTATAATCTAAAAGTCAACATTCGAAATATGTTTATTTCAACGTATACACGTAATTTTAACGTTAATTTGATCTCAGCACTGTAGCTAAGTTACAAGAAAATTCTCTTCTTCATCTTATTCCGTTTCACAAAGTTCCCCAAACCAACTTGTTGGTTGATATAACTTATAACGGAGTTCAACCGTACAACGTTAAAAACACGTAAATTTAACTTACAATAAATTAAAGCTTTGAAATTCAAATAATAAAGTTTAAAACGTCGTCTAGTATATAAAGTTGTGTTAATGACCTAACAATAAAAACTACTACAATGACTTTAAGATTTTAAAAATATGTATATTACAAAATTTATATAATAACTGTGTCATATAATACTAACCAACTTTGTGCAATATCGCACCTTCTAAGTAAAGCGGTTAAAGTGTAAATTTTTCATAATACAACAACTTTCGCATTTTTCTTTTTTGGTTTTATTTATTTCATCTGGCGCTCAGCAAAACCAGCCCAATTTTAACCTTCAATAATAAGTACTCACGAAACCAATAAGTTCGAACGACCAGACGACTTGGCAAAAAGTTAGAAATAACACAAACTACTTCGAAAATAATAAAAGCAAGTTTACCTATGGCACAGTCACCTGAGTATAAGAATTTTCGCCAAAATTTCATGTAGGTTTAAAGGTTGTGTACTCAAAATAAACCGTGCAGTTTTCGAATCAATTTAACGATGTGTATGAGATGGGCCATAGAGGAAAATGATATTTAGAAGTGGGCCACAAGTACAAAAGGTTGAGAAACGCTAGATAGACTACGCTTAATCATGGTGAGTTATCAAACGCAAACAAATTGCTCTAACAAAAGTGCAATTTTTAAAATTCTCAATAAAAACGGTCCATGTTTTTTAATGCTATTAAAGGAGCTAACTTGCTCTGACCTTTTTTCCACCCGACTTCTTCGACACAAATAACAATTTAAAATTAGAAATGTTTGTGAGAAACAATAATTCTTCTTCTTAATACAAAACACTAGCCAATGTTTGAAGAAAAAATTATTCTTTATTCATTTCAGCAGACAACTACGTATCTAAAATTTAATGTGATCCTCTCTTACCCCTTCTGTATTTATAGTCTCGTTTTCAAGTAGGAAGAGTTCCAATAACATCATCTCGAATTTTCCAGTTATTAAGTTATGAAGTTTAAATTCATTATATAGAAACTTATCCCATTGCATAGCAAACATTCGTGAAAAAATGAATTTTAGTTGTTATTGTCACTTTGAGCAGCCAGAAAAAATTATACAGCCTAAAACGCTTTCCAGTTTTGGACGGCTAATTTGCCCCGACCGACTGAGAAACAAGGTAAATAATAGTTAAGTTCGTACCACTGTTGGTTCAAAAATAAAATTTTATTTTTTCCATAAGTCAGATGAAAACAATAGAAATATGGACAGTTGTAAAAAATAACAAATTTATTCCAAGTTGCCATTTCCCGAAAAGATAAGCTTTAATATTGAAGTGTAAAATTTCGTATAGGGGTTGACGTGGTCATGATTATGCAGAGATTGCTTTAACAATGTTGGAAGCTAATGAGATTTTATATGAGCAATACTATTGTAATTGAAGTTTTCTGTATCGGCTTTCAACGATGGAAGTAATGAGTCGCACGTAATGTGTGTAAAGTCTGTACATCTGAGTGATGTGTCTGAGAGACGCCAGCGTGACGTCACGAGACGTCGGCGTCGGCCGGTCCGGTCACCCCTTACTCTTCAGATACACTATGCCGAACTCTGTCCTAGGCCCTTCCTCACTAAGAGCCTACGTTTATGCCATTACTAATGCAATTTCAATATCATCTTTAAAAGTTTAAATTTTGTGAACGCCAACTTAAATATGCAGTTGCACTTAGCGTTTACAAAACTTGTCGTAATGCAAATGTTTACATTCGGGATTCCGCTTTGCAACGGCTTTCTTGGGGTAGCAGCATTAAAATAAGGTCGTTTGCTACCCCAACATGTATACAATCAAAGCGGCCTGCAATGTCTATTTTATTCAATTTCGCCTGCACGTAATTTTTATAGCACTTGAAATATTTGATAAAACATTTTTAACTGGCATTCAAATTTTAACCAAGATCTACTAAGGTGTATCCGTTTCACACAGTGTATCAGATCAACTAACGCTACGGCAACATAAAAAGTTGAGTAAGGTCAGATAGTAAACTTGGGAAGTCTGAAAAGTTAGATAAAATGTAATAACCGGCGAAGTAATCAATTACAGTCAAAATTTAGCCACTTTAATGAGAATAAAAACTAAAACATTAATTTAAGAAATAAAAACCTACTTAGAAAGTGTAAAATAGGCAATATTACAATGAAGGGTGGAAAACGATTAGAAACGGAAACAAGATAACGAAATTCTTAAATACAAACGCTTTCTGTTTTTAGTTCTCCACAATTTATAATTAAATTTACGTTATTTCGAGCATAAGCAAAATCGTTAATAATCCGATAGAAAAACTAAAAAATTTAATTATCCCGACCCGTGGTCAATTTCTTACATAACACTGAATATTTAAATAACTTTTTCAGAAAATAATCGACCACGTCAAAATTATTTCAAAACGATTTTCATGGATGAATTAATGACGTGCATTTGTTTTTTAATTTATGGGTCAGTGTCGTAGTTATACTTTGACACAGAAACTCTCAAAGGTGCAAAATAACCGCAGCGACTACTTACGTGAAGAATGATTAATGCATAATTCGACACTTCAATCAATCACAAACAATATGTTCAGTATATTATGTTTGCGGATTCCACCCTAATTTTCAGTTGAATTGTGAAATATAATAAAGTTATTTAATTATTCCACACCAAATCGACCTCTGGCTTTAATCCTCGTCATTTTCGGGGATTCTTTCTTTAGGTAATATGTTACAGAGTGACACAAAAATTGACTCACACCAATTTTCAAATTTTTCCATTATTATTCCAAACAGGGTTAAATGAATACAGTTTTATAACTTTGGTTTTAGTTTTTGTTTGGAAATCATTTAGATTACTTGGGACTATAGAGGTATTTCCCGTTGATTGAATAGAATTTTTACTGTTACAAAGAGAACTGACAAATTTTAAAGGGGGAATAAGTTTTACGCTAACGTAGACGGAGACCGAATGTGCGTCGGTATAAGCAATCAACCGATATCTTATCGGAAGGGCACTCTGTTGTCCTGGGGGCTGGGGGGGGGAAATCAATCCCAAACGCTGAGGAATCAATAGTGATCAACGGCATTGGAATCAAGAAGGCAACGGGAAACCACTTAATTAAAAATCTCTAGTAAATTCATGAACATGGCTAAAAATAATAAATCTAAAACTGATCACTGTTATCGGAAGCCAGGAACCTGGCAGGGGAGGAGAAGGGCTTCCTCGGTCGTCATCGAGCGAAACCCCCTTAACAACAACAATAACAACAAAAGAAATCACCAAGAGACAGCAGGCGAATGGATGTACACACAGACATAATAACGCTATTCTAGAAATGGAACGACTAGGAATTGGAGTACTCGGGGTTAGTGAGATGCGGTGGCCGGCGAGTGGGGAGTGCAACGTCAACAAATACCGGGTAATGTTCTCCGGAAATAATAATAATCTACATATAAATGGGGTTGGAGTCATACTGGCCCCCAGAGTAGCACGCTTTTTGGTGGGCTGTACAGCGGTCTCAGAAAGAATTATAACCTTACAACTGCAAAGCTATTTTATTAAAATAAACATTATTTATGTCTATGCTCCAACTGCTGAGGTCGATGAGGAGGAGATAGAGCAATTCTATAAACAGTTGAAAGACGTTGTAAGACTGTTTAAGAAAGAAGAGATTGTTATAATCGTGGAGATCTGAACGCGAAGATAGGTAAAGGGAAGGAGGGTGATCTAATTGGAGAGTTCGGATTGGGGATCAGAAACGAAAGAGGTGAAAGGCTCAGAGATTTTGTTGAGGAGGAACAATATGTTATACTCAATACATTCTTCAAGTTGCCCCTAGAAGGCTATATACTTGGGTCTCGCCCCAGGATGACGAAGGAAAGGTGATAAGAAATCAGATAGATACATTACTTATCCGGGGGCTGACATAGCATCGGACCATGTGCTTCTAGAGGGCAAGTTTAGAGTGAGCTAAAGAAGAACAGCGGAAAAAGATTAGAAATAAGAAAATAGGATTTGGATAAATTGAAAGAGGAAGAAACAAAAATAAAGTTGACAAAAAGACTAAACACAGAAATACAAAATATTAGAGCCCAAGCACAGTCAATAGATACATCCCTGGGTGAGATGGCAAAAAGTTTCAATGAAATGGGTAATACATATCTGACCAGCGGGAAAGGAAGAGGAAACCATGGATAACAGGTGAGATATTACAACTCATGCAGGATAGAAGCAAGGCCAAGAAAGAAGAGACTAAATACAGATATATACAAAAAGAAATAAGAAAAAAAATAAGAGAAGCTAAAGAAAATCGGCCAGCTGCTAAATGCTAGGAAATAGCAGGGTACAAGATAGAGATGGCAAAACAATTGTAGAGCAAAAAGAAAAAATGGCAGTATGGAAAGAATATATTAGAGAACTGTATGAAGATAGGAGCCAATCGATACACCAATCCACAATCCACCAAGCCATCGATACACCTACCAATAACAAAGGAAAAAATAACGAAAACAATAACTTTGCTGAGGAATAGAAAATCACCAGTGCCAGAAGGAATCCGGAATGAGTTTCTCGAGCTTCTGGACGAAGAAGGCATTGAATGGTTGGCTTCTATTTTTAACGAAAAATCCTCGTCGGGGATTATTCCAGAGAGCTGGCTCTAGTCGACATTCATTACAATCCCCAAGAAGCCAAGTGCTAAAGAATGTGGGGATTATCGTAGCATAAGTCTGATGATGAGTCATTTACTCGAACTCTTCCTGAAAATAGTACCTACATAAAAGAATATATCGAGTCTGTGAGGAACAGATCAGCAAGGCACAGTTTGAATTCCGCAATGCTTTGGGTACTAGAGAAGCCCTATTTCACCCTTGCTCTTTAACATTTACTCTGAGTTTGTCTTTTGCGAAGCATTAGATAAGATAAATGAAGGAATTGCGGTTAACGGAGAAATCATAAATAATATACGATACGCGGACGATACAATTGTTTTCGCAAAAGATCTAGACGGCCTTCAATATATAGTAAGTAAGTAAGAGGTATGGGCTGAAAATGAATATAAACAAAACAAAATTTAATATTATATCTAAAAACAAACAACTAACATAAGTGGAGTTCTGACTGTTAATAACCAACCAATGCAGAGAGTTAAGTCCTGCACATACCTGGGCACCACCGCTACTGAGGACTGGGATCACTCTGAGATTAAGTGCCGCATTGCACATGAAATGTATATGTTACATTTTCCCTGTTCTGCTGTGCGGAGTGGAATCGTGGACTCTGACAGAAGCTTTGTGTAAGAAATTGGAGGCGTTTGAAATGTGGCTATACCGCTAGATGCTTAGAATTTCTTGGGTCGATCACGTTACCAACGAGGAGGTCTTGAGAAGAATGGCAAAGGAAAAGGAAATTCTGTTCACAATTAAGAAACGCAAACTGGAATATCTGGGACACGTGATGAGAAATCCAAACAGATACAGGTTGCTCCAGTTACTTATTGAAGGGAAAATCGAATATCCTGACTTAAGAATCTGCGTACTTGGTTTAATACAACATCAATCGGCTTATTTAGATCAGTAGTCGATAAGGTTAAAATAGAAATCATGATCGCCAACATCTGGAACAAAAAAATTTATTTAAATTGTGCCACATCAAAGTTCGATCATCACCAAAGAATTTCGCAAAATTTTTAAACCAAAGAATCAATTCGATACAATCTCATAGACCTTCCAAATGACGAGTATCCCGAAGTAAAATATTAACTATCAAGTAAATAGTTCACGCATTTAAAGGAATGCAATAATTAGTTTCACACTTTGCACAATTAAGGATGAACGTTAGACACACAGATACTATGCTTTCCGACGTCCTGGACCATCACGAATTTCTGTGTTTCTGACTCATTAGTCTTCATCAGTACCGTATACATAGATAACAAACTCTTAATTATGTAATATTGAATTTGCTGCTGCAGTCTTCATATATTCTTCAATATTTAATTTTGAAAATAATTGTTAATAATCGAAACTTTGTAATTGAAAATATTTATATAGACAACCTAAATCTGGCTCAACAAATATCCAGGTTATTGATGACTTGAAGTTAATGGATTCAATGATTTTGTCATTGTGGGTAATTTTATTGTAAATTTAATCAAGGACGATTCTGAGGGAAATCAATTAAAGGACATTATAGACCTCCAACAAAGAATTACAAAATGTCATAGCGAAGATTATGTTGTCGGCTCCGAAGTTGGGTTTGATAGTGAACGAACAAAAAACTGAATATATGGTGAGGAGCAATGAACCATTTGGAAGTAACAGGTACTTAGATGTCAAAGTAAGCGAAAACCAGTTGTATCAATTTGAAGTGGAGTCGTTTATATACCAGGCTACCGTAGTAAGCAGGATTTTGTTGAGAAAAATGTTTTCAAGAGCTACGAAATTGAGGGTATATAAGACAATGATAAGACCAGTGGTAATGTATGCTTGCGACGTTAGGACACTAAAAAAAGCAGGATGTAATAAGATTGAACGTCTGGAAAAGGAAGATCCTCAGAAGAATGTTGGGATGTACATAGGTCAATGGAAGATGGCAGAGAAAAAACAATCACGAAGTGTACGAACTATATAACAGCGATAATATCATCGGAGTGATAAAAGCGCAATGAATAAGATGGTTAGGGCATTTAATAAGAACGGATAAAGAAATAATACCAAATAAGATCTGGAAATCGGAAATGGAAGGAACAAGAAGAAGAGGAAGACCACGTACGCAGTGGCAACGAGAAGTGAAAGATGATCTGCACACTATGCATGTTTAGAGATGGAGCGAGGAAGCGATGGACAGAAAGAGATGGACGAAAATTGCTAATCAAGCCATGGGACTTCTAAGCCTGTAGTACTACTTTATTTAATATATACGGCAGATTTGGTCAATTTGCAGATGACGTACAAATTATTTTATAGCTATCCAACAAATGAAAAGAAAGCAGCACAAAAAAAATTCAGAATGATCTATCTAAAATTGAGGAATGGACAAAAGACAATTGTCTAAAAATAAACCCAACTAAAACTCAGATCATTGAATTTGGATCAAAGTTAGAAAGTAATATCGAGTTATACCTTCAACAAACCGATGTTGCAAAAAACTTGGGCATTATGAATATGATCGACAGATCTCTCAATTTCAATGAGCATGTTTCCTTGGGAAAGGAAATTTCCTATATGCGTTCATGGGTAAAATCTTCGATACATGATGGAAAAATATCAGCTTAGGTCGGCCAAGTATGAAGAATCATTTTCTTACTTAGTGGCTTATCTATCAATTAACATTCCTACAGAATATTGGAACTTATCAATAATGGTCTTCAAGAAGAAATTTAAGGAAGAGGTACTGGAGATAATGGAGTCTTGAATGCCTCATTAACTACTCCCAAGTAAGGGGTTTTCTAATTTACAATAAACCAAATAAAAAGATAACTTAAATAAAAGATTTAAATTGCTCAAGTCAATTCAAAACAAACTCAAATGGTATTATTTGAACATATTGTAAATTTAATATATATCTTCTAATTTAATATAACACACTATTCGCCGTGTTAGTGACGAATTTTGACTGTATTTAAATTCAAACCTAAATTTTTATTAAATTAAATAAACCTAAATATTATTTTTATTGATAAGCCTATTATAGACCCATGTCTTATTTTAATTTGGGTGGAACAGTGTACCTTGGAAATTAATAATAAGGTAAGTTGTAAAAATTAAATTTATGGATAAGAAAATAAGGAAAATTTAGATAGAAATAATTTATTTTATCAGTATAAAAATATTCAACAGACTGAATAGAATAGATATACTTACTTCCGTTGAAAACTGCAATAATGGTTGAGTTGCTTTATTATAATTTCTAATAAAAACGAAAGACCTATCTAGTAAATATACAAAAATTGTCTAAAATGAATTACATTGAAGCATTTAATATTATGGTTTGTTAACTTTTTATATTTTATAGTTTTCTGCAGTTAAGTGAAATACCCATAAAAGTAATTGAATTATTTTCAAGTGGTATTTAGAAAAACAATGTTTCACTATTATTGTTTTTATTAAACGTTATGGATCGTTTTATAGCTTTTAGATTATTATTATGTTTTCCAAAAATTATTGCCCGATCATAATAATTTCATACCTAACTAAAGCTGTTTTAACTTGGCGGCGCAGAAACTTCCAATTCAAGTCTTCCCTTTAAATACTTAAAATATATTTATTCAATATAATGTGAAAGTATGTAGACCATTAAAAACTTCAAGTTCTCAAATTTTTAACAATCGAGTAATCGAAAATCGACATAAGAACAATAATGCAATGTCGTGGAAAGATTGATGAGTAGCAAAAAACTGAAAGAAAACTATTCATTCGTCGGGAATATACATGTATTCAAATGAGTAAGCTGTTTTAAAATATAAGACACAAAATATCCGTGCTTGGCCTAAATGAATCCAAAAATCTTTCATGTTTTTTTTGCTTGCTTGTCCAGGCGGCCATCGAACTACACTAAAAGTTTAGATTCTCAAAATAGAAAAGTAGAATATTATAGATTTTACTAAAATTTAAATTGTTGGTAATAGTCAGACTTTAGGGTAGCATACATTAACTATCTTATAGTTTGTTTTAATAGCTATAGGAAAACTTGAAATAAATATCGCTAATTATTGTTTTTTTATTTATTACCAAATTCGGAATATGTAATTTAGTACTATTAGTTTAAAATTTAAATTAACAGTAATCCATTTCAAGTCGCCATCTATGCGTTGGTAGCTGAAACTCACAGTACTAAGCAAAATATATGGAAAAGCTTATTTATTATTTTATAGAATACTGAGATCAACAACGAATTTAAAGTAAACTAGACAAAGTTGGAAACTATTCAAAAGTTTGTAAGTACTGTAACATCGTCGTTAGCGGTAACAAAATTCAATATTTTAAAGAACCGCTTCAAATAAAACAAAGAAACTTAATATTAACAATAAAATAATATAAGTACTTTAGAATCAACAAAATATTCCTACACATTTTAGAAAAAAAATTAAAAAAGCTTTTAAAAACAATTGCATTCCTGAAAGTAGACATAAAATGAACTGTTTTTGGAAAATAAAGTAATATTTAATGCATTTTTGTGGATTAAAAATTATACTACACTGTACAAAAAACTGTCCTATAAATAATAAAAATAAAATGAATCAATGAAATTTCAACCAATGAACGAAATTTAATAGTATCAATGAAAACAATTCTGAATATTTATGTGTACTACTGTATTTAAATAAAAATATAATTAATTTTAATTAATATTAAATTAAATTAAAATTTAAAAATTTAAATTATATTTAAATAAAATAAATCTCATTCTTTTAATTAATTGATATTCTACATAGATGTATTATATTCAGTAGCGTAACTACAAGTGTGCCATCATAAATGGACTGGAATACCTATTGCTCATCATGGCAAATATTATAAGAAAATGATTTTGATATTTTATTATATTATAGAATTTCCAAAACAAATTTACAGATTTTCCCACACCTGAAATCAAACGCAAACTTTATAAGAGCGAAGCTTGATGGCCATCTACCTAAAAAAAATATTATATTGTCTCATACCAGAACCCTACGTTGTGCACAAGTGAACCGACATAACATATTACAATCCCCATTTCGTAATGCTCTTCATACTCAGAGTTAATCTGAACGTAGTCTAGGAGTCAAGAAAACGCAAATGCAACCATATAAACACAATTAAACACAAAGGGTAAATATCCCAAAAAGGTTGTGTATATATGGTTGAAATTTTCTTGGAAATATTTGGAATTTTTTGGAAATCATTCTACTTTTTTGGAAATCTTTGAAATTCCTTAAAAATCGCTAAGATTTCTTGAAATTTAATGTAATTTCATGAAAATTATTGTAATTCCTCAGAAATCATTGGAATTCTTTAGAAATAATTAGTATTCCTTAGAAATCCCAGAAATTCCAGTTATTTTCAAATCGATAAAATCTCCGGAAGTCTCTGAAATTTCTTGGAAATCACTACGATTTTTTGAAAATCATTGAACTTTTTTGAAAATCTCAGAAATTTTTGTGAAATCACTGGAATTCTTTGAATATCATTGGAATTACTTGGAAATCATTAGAATTCTTTGGAAATTTCTAAAATTCCTTGGAAATTATTAAAACAGCATTGGAAATCTTTGAGATAATTAGAAATCTTGTAAATCATCGGAATTCCTTAGAGATCACTCTAGAACTCTTTAGAAATTGAAATTTTTGGGAATCTATTGAATTAGAGTTCTTTGGAAATCCTTGAAAATTTTTGAATATCTCTGAAGTTCCTTAGAAATTATTGTAATTTCTTGAAAATCATTGGAAATTTTTAAAAATAATTAGAATTCTTCGGAAATCCTAGAAATTGCAGTGTTTTCTAATCGATTAAATTTCTTGAATTTTTGAAAATCTTTGAGATTCCTTAGAAATCATTGTAATTCCTTGGAAATCACTGTAATTCTTTAAAAATCATCAGAATTCTTTGCAAATTCCAAGAATTGAAGTGATTTCTAAAGAAATTTACAATCAATGGAATCTCTGGAAATTTTTGGAACACTGAATTACTTCAATTCCTTGGAAATCACTGAAATTTTTTGAAAATCTCTGAAATTCTTTTGAATTTTCTTGGAAATTATTTAGAAATCATTGCAAATATTGGAAACCATTGAAGAAATTAAAAAAATCATTGGAAATCTTGGAAATTTTTGGAAATTACTGCAATTTATTCAAAACATTGGATTTCTTCGGAAATCATTAAACATTTTGGGAATTTTTGAATTCGAATTCTTTGGAAATTGTTGGAATATTTTGAAATAGAATTCTTTGGAAATTCTTGGAATTTTTTGAAAATCTTTGAAATTCCTTAGAAATTACTGATATTCTTGATAATCATTGGAATTCCTTTGAAATCGTTGAAATTCTTTGAAATCTTTAATAATCTTTGGAATTCCGAGTCTTGTGTTTACAAATTTACCTCCTGATTAAATATTTAAGTGGAAAATCTCCAGCTAGCAAACCGCAGGATGTAATTTCATGCTTGACTTAAATTAAAAGCTTTCGCGGGGATTTAAAAGGCGTATAATGAGCCTTATATTTTGGCTAGTCAGAAAGGAGCCCTGCATTTGTCCTAATCAATTGAAGAAAGTTATAAAAATTTAATTAATAATACTAGGTAGTACGTAATTATTAAAATTATTTACTGATTAATTGAATATTGAGAGATTTATTGAAAAATACTGAAATGAAAACCAATTATACAAATAAATTTTAATTTTGAAAGTAAATATTATGACTTTTTTCCAGATTCAAATTTCTAAAATTTTAATTTTGTATTTGTAATTTTATAACTTTATAAGTATTAAGTAATATCAACTTTTTTTGTGAAACAATATATTATACATAAATGTATAACTATAGTGTAGTTAAAATGTTTTCCATCTAATTAAAAAAATATATTTTTTTATGGGCACTAGTTAGATCACTGATTATATTATGCCATAACTTCTTAAAAAATCTGCCCAAATTATTACCGTTGTTAATATCTTTTCTTGGGAGTTTGATTATGTTAGGAGAAAATTTTCCGAAAGATGCCACCAGCTAATGCTGGGAGTTATAGTGTTGGATTTTGTTTCACTGAACCCTCGTGGGTACTACCAGAAGCCGCAATTTTCCAGCCTCTCTTGTTTTCGATGTCAAGAATTGTTATAATTCCTCTCCCAATTTTCTTTCGAAATGTACTCTTGAAGTTTTTGTCGATCGTGCGCATGAGCTGATAAAATTGGTTTATGGTATAGTAAAAAGAGATATTATTTTTCATTTTTTGAATCTGCACTGCTGAAAGTTTTAATTTACATAAATAATAATAGTCTATAGAAAATTAATATTGCACCATTATAATATTTTGAACGTTTATTACGTTTGAGTTATAATGATAATCATGCTGCTGTCGTTGCCTGGCATTTAACATTAATGTAGAACGATAAGAATAAAAATCAAGATCCTTCACCGAGATATTGAAGGTTACAAAATACAAATTGAACCTACGAGAATCCTTAGATATGGAATCTTAAAATAAGAAATTGATCAGAGAATTGACATAAACAGGATTTACTTGAAGAATAGATATAAATTTGAATCCTAACGTGGATATTATTTGTGTCATCGTACATGATTGCAATTTAATCTAGAATTTTGTCTCTTATAGTTGCAGTTTTGTAGTTTTTGCACAATTTGAGGTCACGAGCTTCATCATTTTATATATATGGCATTTGTTTCTACAAAAAAATTATGTACTACCAGTAGAACAAAACAATATTATTATAAAAATAATTGAATTATTCAGTTTGCTTATTTTAATAGGGGAAAGAAGGAATACTATGTTTTTGCACCCTGGGTGCTCGAGTCTGCAATTTGAAAAAATTTCATTTTAAAATAATTGGATTACTAATTTGTAAAAATTTATTGTGGTCCACCAATCAGCTGCAGGTAATATTATATTTCTAGCAATTTGCTATATTATTATAAGAATTTTTTTACGAAATTGTTATTTCCTTGTTACATTTGATATACTTATGCTCCAATACTCAAACAAGTTTTATCGTGATAATTATTCTGGTTTACTATTACTATCAAGTTTTGCAAACATATCTAGACAAGTTTTAATTTTATTAGCTAATAAGACTACCTTTAGAACGTTGTGCTTATCAATAAAATAGTGGACAAATATTTTCAAATGTCTCCTAACTTTTATGTGGGAGAAGCACTGCAGAGTGAGGTCGACTTTAGATATAACCATAATAATAAAACGTAGGTAACACAAAGTTGTAGGCAGATTCTTTTCATTTTGTTTATATCAAATTATTTCACATTTTCATTTGGAACCGCCTACGACTGCAAATAAGATCCTTATGTATTCTCCTCTAATCCTCCGCTAATTGTATGATACCAAAATGCTATTGGAAAACTTTTCATTTCTTATTTTTAATTTTAAGACGTCGGATTATTTGTTACGAGAATCGTGGTTTGCTATGAACAATAAATTCTGATATGCAACCTTTTTGGCAAAGATCAAAATAATTTAAAAATTTTCGTCTTGCTCAGTTTATCAGTGACATTGTTTTCTATAGTTATTTCAATTGGTAGTACTGGGAATATTTTTCTGAAATTTTTTATCATTTTATCAAAAGCCGATTACGAAAAGTACACTTTTGTACCAGCCCAAATGCCAACAAGCGAATTAATCACAGTTTGTACAATAGCAGGTTGATATTTTGTGCTCAACCCAAAAAATACTTTTATTTTCGCTATTTGAAATATTGAATTACTCAATCCTAAGATTTAAATAACATATCGGCAATTAGCCAAATTCGGCGATGGGTAATTTATAAATTTGGCTGAAATCATTGTACAAAAGCGAAAGTTTAGGCAACAACACGAAATTGAACGTAATGGTAATTTTCATTACGTAATAAATTTTAATGTCAACATACAGTACTACACAGTTTTTGGCAGGAAATTGAAATATAGTATGACTTTTATTTTTAAATACCTAAAATTGGTTTAGGTTCATTAAATCCTTAACTGTACCCAAACAACTTGAATACAAGGATTAACTAAGGAATTAACCACAACAGTTAGCTGGTGTGGAAATTAGAGTTCAAATTCCAATCGAATACAACACCTTTGGTTGATCGCATAAGTTTATATCTACTCATCGGTGCAGTAAATAATGACTTTCCGCACTTATAAAATAATTTATAAAAAAAAATGGTTAGCGGTAGTAAACTACGCTATATTTTACCTAGTAAAGTAGGTTAAAAAAAAAAACTATAAATATTAAGCACATTGTGAGCTTTCCGATGAGGTGAAGAAAAATTATTTAGGTGCACCGGTTACTACACAATTAAATTAAAACAATTAATTTTTCAGCAGTATTTTTCACATCTTTAAACAATGGCTGCGTGAAAATCGCATTCTATTGACGGATTTCAGTGGAATTAGAGCTTAAATCGCTAATGCCGCAAATTCCTCAACATCTGAACATTCCAAAATATCTGACATTATGACTCAAAACATAAATTAAAAAAAAAAGAATACTTTAGGAAATTAATTTTAATTTATGTATAAACTAATAATATATATCTCAAAAATTTATCTGTACCCTATATAAAGCAAAATGGCAAACCATAAATACTTTTAATTTATAGTAAAATGTTAAATGTTTCCTATAAGTAATTTATGATGCCTCCATTAATATTATTTTATTGTTTACTAACAGTATATATTATTTTACATAATATTTTATTATTGTTCATTTGTGCTAATAACTAGATAACTGTTATACATTTTTAATTTCACGTGTTGAAATAAAAATATCATCTAGGTTTTATAAATTGACAAATTGCGTTTAATAATCAAATTTAATATACTAGCAATAATAGTTTTAAATTTTTCTCAGATGCTCTTCACGTGTTATTCTAAACACTTCTTAAAAATATTAAAAGGATTTATTGCTTACTTCTTTCTTCGGATATTTTGTATTGATTTATTGTGGTCCCTAACTTGAACTAATTTCGAAAAAATTGTAAATACATTTTAAATTTCAAAAACTTCTGTTTGTGTCGGCACTAATAAATTGGAGGTGAAAATAAGGGGCCGGTTCATGGTCGGAGCCCGGGCCGAAAAGTTCTCCCAATCCGGGTCTGTTTAGGTTATAATAATGTGAGGAGCTTTAAAAACTTATTTCTTACCTTCTTAACTTTCTATTTTGATAACGTATATTTTGAATTAATATTTTATTTATTGTTATTTGATAAGCTGTAGATACCCAAGGCTGCAATTTCCAATTTAACAACTATTTCCAGACGTGATTATTACCACAAAATTGTCTATAGATATTGCGTGATTTTTTTTTAATAATAAAATATTATTTAAAAGTATTCAAATTAAATTATCATTTAAAATATTTATTTTGTTGGCGAAATTTAATTAAATTCAATTAAATAAATATATTCAAATTCACATAGGAAATTTATTACTATTTCATTGTGAATGATACATTAAGAGCAAATCATAGCAATATTTATATATGCGGTAATTAGTGCAATAAAAATTTGGTTCTGATGTTTAAGTAGAATTTCATGTGTTGTTTACATTAAACGGAAAATTTTAATCATTTGATTGTATGTGAATGTAATTGAAGCCACTTGTCAAGTTATAGAATTTTATAAGTGGCTTTAATTAGTACCAATTGATAACATACTTTTTCAACTCGAACGTTACTTTCATTATGATATTATTATGCATTCAAATCAATCCGATCTCATATGATTTTGAAAACTGACTGTTAGTAAGCTTGATTGTACTGGCTGCTATTTTAACTATAACAAATTTTACAAAAAATTCGAGGATAAAGAAGAAAAAAATTCGAAAATTAAAGTTAATACTTTTGACAATGAGTTAATGAAAATCAACAACTTAAACTTTTTTCTTTGGGATACAAATAGTAATAATAATAAATTATAATTCTACTTCGTTACTTTTAATTTGGTCTTATTAAATACGGTAACACACGAATAACTTAAATTGGTTAAGTAACATCTTATATAACATTATCTAGTTTACTAAAATAAGACACCGAAAGATACAGGGTGTCCCACAAACGGGGCTAGACTTGAAGCTCAAGCCACCTTTTTTTATTTTGGTTTGGTCTGTTTGGAACCTCCAGTCCAGACTTTACGATTTAATGATGACAAATTGCATGGAAAGGAATGCAAACTCCTTAGAAGAACTTCTTATAGTACTACTACCCCAAAATTAGTATTTTCTAATACATTGAAAAGATTTGAAAGACACATAATAATATTTATAATATTAATATAATTGGTACTCAAAGTACCCATATTGGTCAGATTTACTTCACCGGTGGGGTACATTGGACAAATTTCAATATAATAATCTATAGGTATTTCACATTATTTTGCATATTTTTCGCAGGCTTATACACAGACCGGTCAATCTCTTTCAACTAAAAATAAATCCCTATTTTAATTTTTATTGTTACATAATATTAAATATTAATATTAAAATAATAAATATCAAATTTTGAAAAATAGGCAACATAAATTAATGATTTGCACAATTGAAGACGCAAAGTACACAGTTCCGATCTTTATTGGCGTCACCAAGTCTGCATCAAGCAGCAAGTTCTTTGTTAAATATCAACATGTGATATAATATATTTTCTAGTATGTAGATACTGCTAAACAGTGGCGACTCGTTATTTACATATGCAGGTTATCTAATAAATGTAAACTATCGGTTATCCATAGCTTACAAAATTTGCAATTTGCATCCAATTTATGTCGTTCTGTAATGTCGGTATTCAAAATATATTTTTCTCGTCAGTCAAAAGCAGTGGCGTAACTATACTACTACTATATACTACTGCTCAGAAGCATTAAAAATCATATAATAATAGTAATAATTAAAAAAATTTTTTTACTAGTATAATAACGATTGTATACAAAGCAATGTCATTTATAGAAAACACCTTTAAAAGTTAGACCATAATGAAGCTGTATGATTATGTGGTAGAATTATGTAAGTATTGGAATATTTACACACACAAATGGCATATAAAGTATTTTTGTAAAAAATATATGAAAGATAGCATTTCAGTGCAAGTAAGACATAATTTGATGGCGTTTACATATTTTTGCTTTAATAAATCCAGAAAACTAATGAAGGTAAAAATTAAAAAAAAGTTATCCGGTGTTGTGTGCACCTACAATGTGGTTAATCATGTAACATAATTGTGGTATACTTGAACAATGCAATTATATATAATAAATGCATGCATTTAACATTTACACGTTTAAATTACTATAAAAATGACTACATAGATACTGACAATTTAACAGAATTGAATTGCGGGTATTCCCTGTATTTCTTGGCATAAATTATAAAAAACAGAATCAAATATAAGTCTTGTTTAAACCTTGACATAGTAAGCTATCAATTTAATTTAAAATAAGGACAATATCCTTTAGGTTTAATTAATTTGTATTGTTCCAATTTGCTTCAAAAGTTGATCTTACAGTTATCTGGGGCTTACTGTCTTGGATTATTTAGATACAAGTTCTGAACACAAAATATTTTATATACAATAAATTAATTAACTTGATTAATTGGAAAGATTGAAAAACATCAATTTGCGTTTTGTAGCTTCCTTTGCATGCCATTACAGTAAATATAAAATTTCTTTAAATATAAAATATATGGAAAGAAGGGTGGTATCCGCGACTCTGGGTCATAGGACTTAAACGTCTGAAATATAATATAATACGACGAAGTAAGGCGAAGATGAAAAGTTAAATTTTGAATTGTACAGAAAATTCCTCCTGTCAAGATCACATCTCTATAGGTACTATTACTTTGTTACCAACATTGCAATTCTAAAATACTTTGAAAAAGTGTAATATTTATTTACAACTGTGAGATAAGATTAAATAAATTTGAAAATTAAAATATAAATATAAAGAAAGCAGAAATTTGGTTAAGTAATTGCGAGAGATCGTGGAGAGGACTTGCAAAGAAATAATATAAAAAGACATTTAAAAAGGTATAATCAAATAATGAAGCAGGTTATCAGGTATGATAATGAAACACTTGAAGATAAGTTGATAGCAAATAATAAACAAAATAAAAATAATTAAAAAAATGTGGAACATTTCGAAAGTTATGGATTTTATAATCAATTAAAAAAAGAAATAATATAAACATACAATAAGAAGACAGATTTTCGATCCTAGGTAGGAAAACTAAGATTTTTCCATTGAAGGCGAAGTTTTACTATCGACGACTTCGGCCAAGATCGTAAACTAAAGTGTGCGGAAAAGTATTATTTTCCACACTAGGGCGGAAAAGTAGTACTTTTCGACACACTTTTGAATATCACAAAGTAAGACTTTGCCAAACATACCTTATTAGAAAAAAATATTATATTCTATATCTGAAAGTTTTACGGTTTCTTTTTAATTTTAGGGATTTCCATATTTCAAAAAATAAATAAACATTGGAATTTGAAAAAAAAAAATAATAATATTTAAAATTTCCTTCAAATGTATGGGCGTGAGTGAACATTTCTAAATTTTAAACATTATGTAAAAATATTAATGCCGAAGTAGAAAACTACTACATTTAACAATAAAAAATGAAAATTTTGGTATGGTTACTCAAAAATAAGACGAACTGAATTTAATAAGGGAGATTGTGAATTCGATGCTAGACTATAGGCAGCAGAACGAAGGTTTTCTTCATCTTCAAATATTTTCGGGATTCGGATCTGTTAAATAAATTAATCATGTAAGTATGTGGTTTACTTATTTGGTATCCACTGTGACTTTAACTTAGTTTTTAATAAAAATTTTAATTTTAAAATGTTAGACATTTTCGAACCATCTGATAAACTTTTTATTATTAAATTTAAAAGTTCTCGTTAATTAACGAATATTAGAAGAAAATTCAGTTTTTTCATTATTTATTTTTTTATAATTATAATATAAAAGTGTCATTTTTATATTATCAGAAAATTTTGCAATAAGTTAAAATATTTCAAGTTGTTTTGCTATATCAAAATATTTCGTAAATTATACTGATTAAATATTCTTATAGTTTACCTTATTACCTACATTTTCTAACTTATACAACAATATATGTACACTATTTACTAATAATAATTAATAATAAAACATCTAGAAATAATTTAATTTGTCAAATCTGTTAGGAAATTGTCAATACCCGGGGCCATGGTTATAATGCCGAATAGTTTTGCATGAAAAACAATGTCAAACGTAAATACGGTTAGAATAAATTTATTGTAAATAAGGTGCATGTTTTCAGTTTCCCTTTGTACTTACTACAAATTATGCAAGTATAAATAAATCGATCATATTCAGGTGGTTGACCCAAGTTTTTGTCATCGTATATATTTTAATCAGTTAAATATTAGAACAATGATTTGTAAAGGAATTTCAGGTAGGACCCAGCAATTTACTAGTACTACATATATCAAACCGGTCCAATTTGTGTCTACACCACTGATTTTGCGTTCAACAAAACAGCTGACTGCGAGCCATTTCGGGCATTCGTGGTGGTGTCGTCGTGGTGACTAGTGTGCTGTGTTTTTCTCTCTCGATACAATTCATTCATAATATCTCTTCAATAAAATAGTTTATTTTGAATCTCTGAGAGGTAAGATTTTTATTTTTAAATTATTATAGTCCTATTATAATTTATTATTTCTGTTAGAATTCCAACAATTTTTCTAATCTAATTTTTTAACGATCTCCCTTTGTTATTTTTTATGAGCATCGATTTTTTGTTATTATTTTTTTATCGTTCTGTTACATAATTTGTGACCTTTCAATTCAATAGATACACCCCCGTCAAATTTGTATAGTATAGCGTGAAATATCGATTATAAAATATATATTAGTGCGATTGTATAATAAATAATAATCGAGAGATGATTTTTTGATCCACGGTCTAGCTTACCTTTCACTGAAAATACTCCATCAAAAAATGATGCAATTTTGAACGTTTGTTGGTATTAGCTTCAAAATTTTTATTATGCATTAACAGTAAATTATTATCATATTGGCTTCTTATGAGTTGTGAGGTATTCGTTCTTTAACCTTTGATATTGAAACGAATGACAAATTAAAACAAAAATTAAACTATCATTTAATTTAAATTGGTAATGATGCTGGTATTAATAATTAGTAGTATTAAAATATTATCTGTTCTGATAAGAAGCCAATTTTATTATCTACCAATTTACTAAATTTTTCTGTATTTTTTCCTCTGTTTTGATTATTGCAACATAATCAAAAGTTTAAAAAATGTGATTAGCTTGGCTACTTTGTTTAATTGGATTTGTACTAATTTGATATTTTCACTTTTTGATCGCTGGTTTAATAAAATTACAATGGAATTTTGAATTTAGAAAATAATACATAATAATATAATAATTTGAACACAATCTAATAGTGGGTACAATAGAACATTTTCAACCTTGAATATTTCATTTTGGTCACTTAAAAAATTATTTTGTTAATTATGACCATCTTAATTTTTTAACTATTTTGTTTATCTTTGTTTAGAAAAGATGTGTAATATGTTATGTATTAAACTAGTGATAAATTTTCAGGAAGTTGATAAGTGAGTCACACTATGTACATAGTATGTAGATAGGGAAATCCTTATAATATTAACTTATGACAATTTTTCACTGAATATTTTAAATATATTCAGCGAGTTCACTCTTATCAATTTTTTGTGTAAAACGCAATAACTAATTTACGAGAAATTCAATCTTTCAATCTTGTATGAAATATTTTACTATAGAATTCCAAAGTTAGCTCTCCATTACTTCCCTTTTTTTAGGTTGGTAATTTTAAAATGAACCAATAGGAGGCCTGCTACGTAAAAAAGATAGGGCTTGACTATTATTCAAATAAAATTACAATATTCTGTAATTTATCTTTGTTACTCTCTACTAACTGTCGTGAGATGTATTTATTTTATTAATTTTCACAATGTTTGTTTTACCGCATTTTGCTTTTATATTTGATGACGTCACAGTGTCTGTAAAAATTGATTGTGAAAAGAAAATACGAATTTAAAAAAATGCCTATACTTCTTTTTGATTGTGTGGATTTATTCTCTATTGCATTTTTCAATATCTTCAAACTATTTAAATAATATTTTAAACCTGTTAGTGCGATGAATTAAATATAATTTATTTTTAATAATTAAATTTATAAATTAATAAATATGAAATAATAATTATGACTAAATTTAATTAAACACATAATAAGAATTAATGAATTATAACTTATATACATATTGTCGTGTTTCTTGTAATTAAACAGGGTGGTTTTTGTAAATTGTAATTTTGTTTGTTTTTTTTTAAATAAGTACTATTTGTTTAAAATTTTGATTATTAGCTCCAACTCAAAATTGGTATGTTTTGAACGAAAAACGAAGCTTTTTGCCAAAGTCAGGCGACATGGTCAGACGTGATTTGCACGTCTGATAAATTTTATTTAAATTTCGAATTAACAAGTGATATTTTAATGATTAATTGTAGCAATATATCTATAATTATGTTATATGTTAAGTATTTCCTTTTATTATACTTCTGGTAATCCTGAGTTGTTTCTGCAATGCAATACGTAATTGCGTAGTTTTATCTAGTATAATATCTTCATTTCTCTTTTAGACTTTTTTGTTTTTCCAAATCTTCGAGCAAATATTTCCTTTTCTGCAGAATTTAAGCTGCATTTCATTTCTTGTATTTGTCCATCAAAAAAATTAGAATTTATCATTGAAAACCTGCTCAAAATACTTTTCAACCTAGAATCGCTGTAAGGTTTAAAACAAAGTGAAAAGGAACCGATTCGTACATCGAACGGAACTGCGGAAGAGCATTGTATACCGGATTTTATTATTGTTTATAATTTGTGCAATGATGCTCCCACTGATTGTTAATTAAATAAACCTGAACTAACTGGTACAAATTTATGTTATGATTCACTTTACTTGAATCTTTTATAATTATTGTATAATATAATATATTCTACCCGCACTTACCTATCTCATTTATTTATTTTTGTTATGATAATGTATGTATGTATACACTAGTTGTTGAAAGTCAACTATGTAGTTTTAATAAATAAATTTTTTTAACTGTCTACCGTAGTAGTACCATCTACGTATTTACAATAGATAATAAATTACAATTGTATATAATATTAGTTAACAAGTTCATTAACACAATTAATGTGCAAAATATGTAGATTGAAAAGTATGATTTCATAATTTAGTTTTTAATTTTGATAACAAATTTTTTATTACCTTTGTTCTCCAAGATAAACAAAAATATTGTAACAAATGATTCAAATTTGGAATATTGTTTGCATTCTTGTATGTTTAACGCTATGTTTTTCTTTGCAAGCTATAGGTAGGTGGATATTAACCTTGTATTTTCGATTCATTGAACCAAATGTGTACAAAAAATATTTCGGCAAGTCTGAGTAAATTTTACTATTGCAATTTATTTAAAAATGAAAATTTACTTTAAAAATATATGTTACAAGGTGATTGCAATAGTATTTGGAAATAGTAATGTGAAAATTTTGTTGTGCGAAATTATATTTCTTTTTAAACTATTGCGTTTATTAAAACTAGTACGGTCTGGTTAACCAATATGAAAGATTATAATCTACGTATTGAAGTGATATTGTAAAAATACCAAAATTTTCATTTCGATCAACCCAGTATATACTTTCAGTAACATCACCAAGTCAATTGGATTGGAAGTCATTTAACCGACAACCAATTGTACAGTTAGCAGAATGATATTGTAATGTGAAATTAGATTAACATTAATTTTGATCAAGAGTTTAATTGAATGAGATGAAGTAGATGTAATTAATTATAAGGTGTGTTTGCTATGGAGCAAATTAGATAATAAAGAGTTTTGCTTCCTGCATTGGGTTATAAATTAACCATTCTCTCGGATTTAATACTAAATCCAAATATGGATTGATGTAATGCGTTAAACATCATGCATAATTACATACCTATCATGTATCGAACCGAGGATAAAGCATTATTATGTCCGTTCAATGAAAATACCGCCGCCCCCTGTATACATTAATCGGACAATGTCACATTAAAAATTATAATTTCACAGTCATGTATTATTGCCTTTGAACATGATTATCGTTTTCCGCAAATATCAAAGCTAGATAGTGAGTAATTAACCGTGTATATAGTTAGTGACGGTTCGTGGATGTCCAAATTATAATACCAACTGCAATTAATAGCTCTGTGGACCCCAATTTAAGATCAGCTGCAGTGGAAAAATTCCTGAAGAGGATCTAACTCGAGTATATTGTAATCTACTTATCGAGTGATCCCCAAATCTACATCTGATTAATAATAATTTATGTTGGCCAGTTAATGTCGATGACATGTCCTAGTTAAAAGTATCCATCAAGTGGAACGGCACGATCCTTAATGCTTATTTTGTTAGTACACACAATTTTTTGTAGAATCAATGGAGCATGAAACGAACCATGAAAATTAATTATTTCTGCTCATATAATCGAATTTATACCAAAATTTTTAAACAGAATAAAATCGAGAAAAGAACCGTGATTGTAGACTTCTAACGTAGTTAGTTGATGAGAGAAGTTCTTTAAATCTTTTTCAGTACCTATAGAATATTTAATGCAATCGGGGAGCTCGATGAGGGGATAGTGGTGTATGTTCGATCTTTTCAAATTAAATTAGAATTTCTGCATGATAGTATGAAAGCTGAAGCTGAGTGGCCTGCTTTTTGTTACGTCCGTCGTCGTTGAACTTCCTATTTGATTTATAACCAGATGCGATTGGCATGCAATGATAAAATTTTATACATTGTTCAATCCACTTCACGATGTAATCGACTAAATATTTATCAATTTTAAATTTTTTTGATAAACTCAGGTTTATCGTATTCTATGTTACTATAAATTCTCTCATAAGTGAAGGTTAAGGCGTAGTGACAAATTGAAATTGAAACAAATTGGTGTACCTATTATGGTATTGTTCTGTATAACTTCAGGATTTATTCTTAGTTTCTACATGTTTCATCCGTCTTTAGTGATATACACACATCGCAAACGAGGTTAGTTCAGTTTCAGAAAATCTTTCAGCTGGCCACGTCGTGACTCTGGCCAATGAGAGTGCATATTTTCTATTAAAAGTGGTCGTTGCATGCACTCAACATGCCGTTTCCGGTGATATCCAAATTTTCCGTAGAAAATATGCACTCTCATAGCCACTCAAAATGTTCTAACATCGAAAATTATGAATTAACCCATAATTGTAAATATTCATAACTTAAATTTTAAACCATGAAGAAAACGAGGTTTAAAACTTTATGAATGACTGTGTTTCTTTACGTTATCCAATTGCATTAGGGCAGGATATTACGTTATCATATGCCACTTTGCAATTAACAAGATAAACACAACTTGAGGACAAATTAAAAAAATATATATTTCGGATATGATTTCATAAATAATGTATATATAATTTTCAATTTAAAAATTAACAGGTTAAATAAACAATAAAAATGTTTCGGCAAATCTGCTCAACATGGTAAACAGTAAAGCATTACTTTTCTAATGCTTATCACAGGGCGACTACGCTGTGACACAAAGAGAGTTTAAGCAGATAGCGTGTAATTACCCTAATTATATTGATAATGGTGGTATGTTTGAAATCTTTAAGTTTTAAGTATACTTTAACGTTACAAAAAAATAACATAATCGTACGTACTTTCTTAAAAAAATTATAATTTTTCGTGCACTCTCAAGTAAATTTAAAGGTTTTAATTGTAGAGATATTACAGTGCTTGACCAATTAAGAGTTGAACTCCAGTTAATTACTAAAGATTATAAAGTTGTAAATATTGTGAAATTCTTCACAATTTACACAAATTCTTGTGAAATTTTCAGTTCTAAACACGATCATATGATCATATTTTGTTAATTTCACATGTATGCAATTTACATTAAAATTCGGTCAAAAAAATATCAACTCGACAAAAAATAACAAAAAATCTTTTCTTTATCAAAATTCTACCGTGAAAAATATCATAAAAAATACCCATGTTTACAGCTAAATGAATTTACCCAGCGACACATATTCTATTGGTATTATAACATTTTATCGTCACTTTGTTTTTAATATCATAAAAGAGTGTGTAAATATTGATTTTCTATATTTCGCATCTGCGATACAATTTCTCTTTAATTGTATTTCTAGTATATTTTTAACGTTATGAATATTGTCGACTAGGTATTAAATAAATCTGTTTGAAAAATTAATATTATTGGTATTAATGCTGGTACATTAATTGCAGATTCTTGAGACAATATTGATATCCAATACAACACCATGATGCAATATTGGTATTTAATAATTAAATAAAACCAAAAAAAAATTAATTTAAAAATAAATTTACGTTTTTGTTGCATTTATTACCTGATTTATTTTAAATAATACTAACCAGTATAGCAATGCTAGACAGAATAATCCATAGAGGTCCCTACTATTGACACTACTCGTACATTGAACCAATATTGAATTTAAATATATTGTCAAAATATAGTATACTACATAATATTGTATCAATATTTGGATTACATTACAATTTTCTCGTATATTATTTGTAAAAATAAATTGGGCTCGCGCAATGGTTTAAAGCAATATTGGCTGAAAATTGGCAATATGATCAACTTAATCTTACAAATTAATCTTTAAATGCTTTGTTTTATTTTAATTTTTTTTTGTTATAGGTTTGCCTCGTAATCATTTGCCAGTGCTCTAGGACTTCATAGCTTTTTTCTATGGATCCGATTGGGTAAGCACTGAAAACATTTTGAAATTACAGGATACTAAACTTTTATTTTGTTTCAGAACCAGTTGTTTTAATCTTCAGTAAGTACCTAATTCTATATATTTTTATTTCATAATATGTTTTTATATTGTATTTACACTTTTTTTTTCATTCATTTTGACTATTTATTTGCCAGTTTTGTATCTGCGATAGAAATTATAAATATTTTTATTATTTAGATAATAAATTGATGACCTACTGTAGTGTATTATAGCGGAACAAATACTTAATACTTAATACATGATTTATATTATATTACAAATAAGTCTTCAGTATTGAAGGATTTGCTCTACTCCAGGTATAATTTTACACAGGTATACATTTTTTAAAACTTGTTATAATAGAAGAAGGAATTGAATAAAAAAATTGTATTTTCTTTGAGTCAGTCTGCTTTCATAATACTCTCTCCACGGTTTTCAAAGTTAATGCATCCATTACGTCAGCATGGGTAGGCTGCTATATCGCATTACTGGACAGCTGTATTGACAATTTTATATTTTATTTATATAGTAAAGTACAGTTTATACCAGGGAATTATACATATTATTGCTATTCACATTTCCAATGACGTTTAACTTTGATTATTTCTAAACCGGATTATGCTCCATAATATCTTGCACATAAATATTATTATGAGTATAATAATATTAGTTCTACTTCCTTTTTTTTTAATGAAATGGTGCAGTTCTTTTTGTATGTTCCTACAATAATAGAAAAATTTAGATAAAGGGGTACAACAGACAGATTAATATGTAAATCTCCTTAGATAAGGCTTTTTATTGAAAATAGCATATTGTATATTAAGAGTGGCAAGTGGCACTATATGCATTAAAATACTATTCCATAAGCCAAACAAGTTAATTCAATAAATTTTTACTGCCAAGAGAATTGTCAATTACTAGAAGAAAAGATTTTTAAAACCTTCACATACCATAAAAGTAAAGTATATTCACAACTTCTTTTTTACATAAAATTGTGTGGTATCATTGAATAAACGAGTTATGGTTCAAGTTCTAAGAAACTGTTCAAATTTTCATTAGTATTTTCATTATAAATTTTAACTTCCTTTCTATAATAATAGCCGCTCATTGCTTTAATTGATGCAAACAATTTCAATTATTCTCCTTGTTGCTCTTATTTAATGATCATTAATTTTAATAAACGAGTTGACTATTTTACTTGTTGGCAATATATTTGTCCTCTTATTATTAATATGTTATATAAATAAATAGATTTGTCTGCTGAAATAATTTATTAATATAACTTTAAATATTTTCTATTTTGACAATTGTCAAAATTATAAACTGCGCAGTGTTATGCGTATAGCCTCATATTTCTTCGGTTACACTTGTTTGCATCTTTCGGTTTATATCAAATAATATCAATCACGTCATTACATATTTTCCATAAGTCCTTGATTAATGATTATTACAAGCATCAGGTACCTACATGCATAATTAAATTTCAATAGAATAGAGAACAGAAAATTTTCAATTTTTTGTTGTGTCGTACTGTAATATAACTTTAAATTAAATTGTAATTATTTTAATTATCATGTAATTGACATTGGCCTTCGTTTGTAAAATGAACCAAGGAGTTATTGTAATTTTGCTTTCAGATTCTTAAGTAAGTTGAGGACACAAAAGTTATCTAATCGTATTTCTAACCAAAAGGTGCCTACACACTATTGCTCACGTGTAAGACATTCGTGGTGACTGTGTGTAGGGGCCTTCAAATATGTGTAGGTGGCAGTCTCATTATGCCATTAGCATAATTTTAACATCATACCACTAAAGCGTTTGTGTTTTTAGATTTGGCACGATTGCGATTTAATATATAAAATAACAAAACTTTAATTACATACTTTGTTTATGAATATTTAGTTCATGATCCATATTTACAGTGTATACAATAAGTAATAAGAACGGAGGTATTAGCATAGTAGATTAGCGATAATGAAAACATGCGAGTTATCGGCATCGGCGGTTTATGTAGAAGAACCAAATATTGATTTTCTATAGATAATACATATTATTTTGGAGCTATGATTCAAATTAAGAATCCATAAGGAAATGTATTAATTACTTTCGTCAACTTCATACCGGCGCGCGTCGTATGCACTATCGAGATTATCAATAGAAATTAAAACTTGTTTAGACTACAGTTTTAAATATTTTATCGGCCCAGTTTCCTATAGGAAATATAGTTTGATAGTACAATCTTTATTGATATTTCTACAAGATTACCTACCTAAATGATAATGTAAATCATTTAGATTTATTATATTTTCATAGTTTGAAGACCTGTAAAATATGTCTGCTCCCATTTACAATTTTATGTTTTGCGTAAATTCTGCTATAAATGGAAAATTTTCGATATTTATCTACCTTATTATAATATATTTTTATTATAGACGTGATAACTATGCGGTATTGTATTTTTATAGACAATGGATTCCATTTCAACTTATTAACATTTTTAAGCATCGAGATTCCAACTGAAATTTAATCTTAACTTAAGAATAATCCAATTGATGTAATTAAATACCATAAAAAATACCATTATTGATTTAAATTTGAATATTACAGTCACCACTAATTAATTTGTATTCTATTTTTTTATTTTATGTTCTATGCTTTGCGGTAAATTTATAATGTTGTTATAACTAATTTATTACCACAGTTATTAATATGAGATTTTTTATAATTTATAAACTGCATTGTTTCACAATACAGTATATTTTGGAAAAAAAACACAATAAAAATTTAACTTGCACAAAATTATAGAAAAGTTGTGAACGCGTCCATTACAAGCGGATAAATTCTCAGTTTACTCGTATTATTTTATTTTTATCTATTAGATGCTATAAGATGAAAGAAAATAATTAGCCTATGCAGAATGTCTAATGTAAAATTGATAAAAATAAAAAAGTGAAGTTATGGAAAATTCTAGCAGGCAAACGTCTTTTTTTACGTATTTTGTGTAATTTTATGATAGACGTTGCTATTTACCTAGTCTGCTCTTTAACCAGAGAGAATCGCCAAAAGTTACATCAATGGAAAGACAATTTTTTCGCGCATGTCGCAAGCTGCTTTTTACAAGCACAAAAAACACGTGGAAGTTTTATCTTATTGAATTATTAGATCATTTATTTAAATGCGAATATTGATATAGTTTTTAGATGATTTTATATGAACTTTAATACTACTTCCAAGTTAGTGTTAATTAATATGTTGCAAGAGTTAGTGAACTATTAAATTATCTAACTAAAATTAGATTATTAAGTATTTAATAAATATACTTTCTTAAACTACATATCAGTGATGTAATGATTTATTAGAATAAGTAATTCTTAAATTGGGGGTTCCTAGAAACAATATGATGATTTTAAATACTTTTCCGATGCGAATTTTAAACATTTCTCAAGGAGAACTTGTTCAATTTTTGGAAATTGAATCATTAAGCGCCCCCCCCCCCCCCGAAAAACAGGTGGAAAATGTTGACATTGATAAATTAAGGACTACTTCCATTATCATGCAATCAATATATTTATATAGTCCAGGAATCGTCGATTATGATTTTCTATTGTGGTTTTAAAAAATGTACTGTCCGGAAACATGATCATGCATTTTTTTAAATTTAAACGGTATTTCCAACTTTTTAACAGGAAAAACCACCGGTTAAAGAATACTACATGTGCACTGCAAAAAATGAGTGTAATTTTACCTATGAAAATTGTCCACTTAATGAGGGTAAATTTACACTGTAAAAGTACAGGTTTAATTTTACCTTTGAAAATTACCCAGTTTATAAGAGTAAATTCACCCAAAAATTGGTGTAATTTCATGTTTTACCCAAAAAACCGTAAAATTACCTTAAAAATAGAGGTATTAAGTACACCGTGAGGTAAATTTACCTCAAAATAAAAGTAATTTTTATACTTTGGGGTAAATTTACCCAAAAATCGGTGGCAACCAATTTTTGTGGACATTTATATTCAAAATTTGTATTTTCTAGCTTTTTTGGGATTTTTTTTCCAAAAAAATTTTACTGTTTTTTTCTAAGTAGTCAAAAACGGTGAATTTCAAATAATAAATTAGGATTATTAACTTGTGAAAATGTAATATATTAAAAACTCAAAATGTGGATCCGAGATTTACCGTGAGGGCGCTTGTGAAAGGGGCCCGAAGAGCTCGAATCAGAGTACAGCGTAGACTACGTACAGTTTAAAAAAATTCCTGGGGCATGATCGAACTCAAAAATTTCTAATACCGAAAGGCGTGATTTTAGTTTTCAACTTAAATTGAGCTGTAATACAATATTTTTTTATTTGACTCCATATAAATATTACAATCTATCCCGACCGGGATAATAAGCAACAATTTTATATTATTAATTATTTACATAGACATGGTCGAGGTCAGCACATTAGCCTACCTCTTTTATACTTTATTGAGACCAGTCAATACTCTTGTTTGCTGCATCAGACCCATCACAGTTTCCAAGCCGTCATTTACGTAGAGGTAAATTTGTTGGATCATACCGTTTCAATCTTCTTATAGTTGGGCCTAAGAGAATGTCCGATGTTAAAATATTGGGGTGGTCGCCTAATCTGCCTGGTAGTTGGAGCTTATTGCTGAGATTTCTTCCTTTACTGTTTTAACCCTCAGGTCGGAATGTAACACTGTGTTGGGAATGTACCATGGGGAGTCGCTGCTATGCTAGACTCGCTGGCAGCACCCCATAGTTGAGCACCATTATGTCCATATTGGCTTTAAAATTGCTTTGTACAGCAGTCGCTTATTTTCTAAGGAAAGGTGGGAGTTACGGCCCATCAGCCAATACATCTTCCGATAAGTCAGCCCCAGTTGGAGTCTCTTGCTCCAGATGTGTTTGACCCAAGTCAGCCTACTGTCGAGATGAATTTCTAGGTACTTAACTACGTTTTGTTGGGGAAGAATATTATTATTCAATATCACGTTAGGACATGTATCTCTCCTGAGTGTGAAGGTAATATGTATTGATTTAGCGCTGTTTACTTTTATCTTCCATTTCTTCAACCAATTTTCTATCATGTTTAGATGGTTTTGTAGTATTTGTGACGCTCGATTTGGGTCAACATGGAAAGAAAAATGGTGAGTTAGACGAAGAACGAACAGACTTTAATGAAATGAGGGTCGGTGACTGCAATAGAAAACAAAGAAGTACTTGGGAAATAATACCAAGGAAGTATCATTCAGAGATTTTGGGACTAATCAACCCCAGAAAAGGATTTAATTCTACTTATTAAAATAAGTCTCGTTTATATTATATTACGTTGATATCTATTTTAACAAGCAAGAACCACTTGAATAAAATAGTTTTAAATATAGATTAGTAATGTTATAATAAATTAAAAAACAACTTAGCCTGTGTTGTTACAAACATTGTTTGATAACTCATGACACTTGTTTCGTTTTTATGTAACCTCGTCGAACGAATATAATATTGGTGGATCCTGGATATCCGACATTAATATTTCCAATGACGTTACTGAGAGTTTTTTATAAAGAAAACAAAGTTTACATGCGGACTTTGTACTAGTTATGTGTTTTTCACCTAGAAATGCTCATAATCAATAAAGTACATAATATTATTATTTTTTGAACGTATTGTTTTGCTTTATTAACTAGTAGATATTTGGTTTATAAAGCTTGACCAATATCCTGAATATGAAAATTAAAAAATTCTTGTTTCAAATTTAATAATAGTCAGGTACGTCATTGTTCCTATTAGGAAATAAAATTTTATCTGATGCAATAGATATATCTTTTAAAATATTAATTGTGTCAAAATTAATTACATAAAACCAGCATGTATTTTGTGTTATAATTTTTTTTATCGTTTACACATTCTCTTTAATTATTTACAAATTTAATAATCATTATCACAACAGATAATGCGGGTCCGGATAATTTCATAAGGCGATTAATTTTTCTAATAAGTAATGAGGATATTTCAAAACTAAATTGGATAGTAAAATTTGACCTTGATAATAATTTGCTGTGTTAATTTGTGCACTTGAAAAAACTAATTAAGTACTTATCATCGTGGCATTTACATTAAACATGATTTAATTGCTTATGTAACATCGAAAATTATTTTATTTCCGAAAAATATAGGTATGCTTATTATTTACACGAAAATTGTCATAAACTCTTTTTTACAATAAACTTATTTATTTCAGAGTTTCCTTATTTACAGTGGGTACACAGTATATTATTATGGTATTGATTTAGTGTTTAAGTAAATTTTACTCAAAAAAATTGACATGTTTAATATTAAAATCTTAGGAATAAGTTCCCGATTGTTAATTATTGACAAACTAAAATCCTTAAAATGTAAATAACGGAATTCCATTTTTGAAAAAAAAATTTTGATTGCTCTTAAACCGATTAACCATGATCTTCCTTTAACTGTGCATTTGGACTGCACGGTCAGCTCTGGCGACATAATCTGATTAGAGCCAGAAAATCACGTTTTTCGCACGTGAAAACGTCGTATCGCTAAGTGTATTTTGGTTTAAGTTTGCACCTCGGGAAGTTCAAGGGTAAAAATATGGAAGAATAGCAAAATTTTGGTCCACGTCTTATGTTCGTCTAAAATTATCTAACCTGTTTCAGTGGCAAAACTACAAAAAATTGCATGCCAATAAAATTGAACTAGTTTAAATTTTACTTAGATTAGAATATCGAGTTTAGAAAGCATAAAGGTAAATTGCTTCCTCGGTAAATTTAAAATAGATTATCATCGTATCACACTGGAACTTTCCAAGGAAACGGATTTGAAAATGAAATAAATCAGCGAAGCTATATCGATAATTTAAATAAGCCTTTCAAAAGATGTCGAATTTTGAACATATTCGATTTCTAACCTTGGCAATCCATCAAACTTAGCACTATTTTAAAATAATTGCTTTTCTCGTTTTTACTTGAACTTTGATTATCCCAATCAAATATCTAGGAGAAATAAGTCGGTTTTCAGAATTCTACTGTTTGTAATAATTATTTTTCTAGAAAATTATTTTCAATGCTAAATTTATAAATTTACATACAAACAATGGCGTGCATCTGTTCAATCTTTACAGATAAAAAAAATAATAATTTGAATAGTAAATCCACTGTTGGTGATTTGAAGGTTTGAATTTCAATTGATTTTGTATGTCCAGATTTAGAAATCGCCATTACAATAATTTATTTTTAATTTCAGTGTCGAAGAAAACGCACAAGCAATCTTAGAAGAACAAAAACAACATGAACAATTCAAAGAAATGATAATTAGTTGTCGCTCTCTAAGCAGCTACGAAGGAAAAACATTTAGAACCTTATTACCTCAGGTAAAAAATTTTTACCATTCCTACGACATCTACAATTATAAGATAATTTCAGATACTGGCCGCATTAATTGCTGCATCATTTCATATTGTCGTTGGAATAGCTTTAGCGTATTCGGCAATTCTTATTCCACAATTGCTGGAAGAATCGGAAAATAGTACAAGCATAGATGTGATACACGTAACAAAACAAGAAACTTCATGGCTGGGTAATTAAAATGATGTGGTTGTAGTTTCAAAATAATAATTTGAATTTATTACTTTAGCCAGTGTGATAGTCATCGTGGTACCAGTGGGTGCCATAACAGGAGGAATTATAATGGACGCCATTGGGCGTCTAAATATGTTAAAATTAGCTGCAATACCCAGTTCGATTGGATGGATATTGATTGCAACGGCTACCAACGTTCCAATGCTGTTATGTGGAAGAATTCTGACAGGAATTGGATCAGGTAGATTTTCGATCGCTTTTGTATTCCAATTGTTATTAAATTTTCTTGTTTTTACAGCTTGGGGAACGAGTCCAGCTGTAGTTTATATTACCGAAATAGCCAGAGCTGACATGCGAGGCTCTCTCGTATCCTTAGCACCAGGATATGCTTCGTTAGGTATACATTTTTCGTGTTTATGTTTAACTACAGTTTATAATTGATGTATTTCTCAGGTATGGTACTCGTATTTCTTAAAGGTTGGTTTTTAAATTGGCGTTTGGTTGCGTGGTTATGTAACGTTTACACAATTCTTCCAATTATCCTGATGATGTTTATACCCGAAAGTCCCGCCTGGCTTGTTTCTAAAGGTCGAATTGAACAAGCTAGAAAATCATTAGAATGGATAAATAAATACCAACCCCAACCTGAGCACAAAGTAAGTTCGCCCTAGAACTTTTGGTTTCAAAACTAGGGTAATACTGCGAATCCAAAAATACGTGGTTCTTCACACCACTTACGTACTTAAAATTTAAATAAGTAATTAGATTGTGTACATTCTGGTTGCAACATTAAATTAATCTTTGCTTCTAGTCTGAATCTTTGGCCGAAATGCAGTTGGCTCTTTTGCAAAAAGAACATATGTTGAAAACGGAAGAACAAATCAACGTTCAAGGCAGTGTTTTCATAAAGAAACTGAAGATGTTATTTCAACCTACTGGATACAAACCGATGTTAATTCTTACCGGCCTGTTTCTGTTCCAACAATTTTCTGGCATTTACATCACACTCTTCTATGCCGTTACATTTTTCAAAGTAAACTATTTTTAGGAGAATATAAGTAATTTCTAAATTCGGTTATTTTTAGGATGTCGGAACCGATATTAATCCATATTTAGCATCAATTCTTATTGGAACCGTCCGTTTCTCCATGTCAATGGCCAATACGTTTTTGATGAAGAGATACAACAGAAGAACTCTACTTGCCATTAGTGGAGCTGGAATGGCCGTATGTATGGGAGTTTCGGGATTATTTACTCAAATGATTCACGAGGGTAAGTTAGTCTAATCCCAAAACCGATCTTTTACCAAATTTTTTTTTACCATTAGGAACCACCACCCAAAATTGGGTTCCGGTAGCTATGCTGTTACTGTACGTTGTAACATCAATGATTGGTTTGCTTTCTATTCCATGGACGATGAATGCCGAACTATTTCCAATCTCCATACGTGGTTTGGCGCACAGTATTGGTTACAGTATTGCAAATTTAATTATGTTTGCTGCAATTCAAAGTTACTATTCGTTGATGGATCTATTTGGAGGATCGGCTGGAATACAGTACTTCTTTGCTGTAATATCGTTAGGAGGACTTGTTTATAGTGTAATGTTTGTACCTGAAACTCATAGAAAGAAATTGACAGATATTGAAAAGTACTTTACCAGTGGTACCACCTGCTTTGCTTTCAAGCACAATCAAAAACCTAAAACGGGTAAACAAGAACCAAGAAAACCTATTGTTAAAAATTCTAGAATTACGGATAAAGATATCTTGAAACCATATAATGAACAAAATGAAAAGATGTTACAAAATAAAGTATAATGACCACGATACTTAAATTTTATGAATTTTAGACAATAACGGATTGCGTGTTTTGGTGTTTGTAATAATGCTTATTTTTTCAAATAAGTATATTTTATTAATCGATTAAGTACATTACTTAACCTGGCCGTAATTTACTATGTGCTACTTACTGTTAGAGACTTAAGCTAACCGAATTACTTAAGAGCTACTTTGCGAGATAAACCTCGCCAAATGTGATTAACACGGTCTAACTAATTATTGAAAAGTTAGTTTAAAATCTCTAAAAGCTGACAATTGTACAAGCAATATATAATATTTTATTATTTTTGTACAGTATTAAAGAGGATTCACAGTATTTTTATTATATCATCAGCTGGAGTAGTTTATAGAAAAATACGTTGCCACTTGATATTCACGTTAAAATTGTACATCTACTTAAATTTTATTTTGATTTTTGAAAAGTGTCTCCAGTATTATTATTTTAAACGATAAGTTACTTATAAAAATTACTCGAATTAATTTTTAGTATTTAAATAGGTTCCTTAGGGAAATTATTTTTTTAAATTAAATTTCAGTAATGGTATATTATGTGATGAAGTGTTTAGTTGGTAGGATAAATTATAAGAGCAACAACTTACAAAATTACTTAATGAGGAAGTGCCGTTTCTACAGAACTTATAATATTTTTAAGTGTATTGTGATAAATTTTTTAAATAAATGAAAAATCCATCACTTGGTTTATTATTTTTAAGATATAATGTCAGGATTTCCACTTGAGGTAACTTAAATAAAGAAAACACTTTTCCCAAGATATAAACCGGTTTCGACTTGCGTCATCGTCAGCACATACACTTGACAATGAATAAAAAATATTAAACATGAAAGATGAGTTGAAATTCACACAATTAAAAATTTACGCCATTGACAGGACAATAACAGCTTCGATTATAAAAAATCTAGTTCTGTAAGTCAAAACTGGTTTGTTAATCAATCTTGAGAAAAGTGTTTTATTTATTAGGTATATTATTTTTCTAATTACATTAGAAACGACGCATGCTCAGAACAAGATAGATTGGCTCTAATAATGGAGTTGTTATATCAGGTTTTCCTTTATATCAAGGGAATGAAGGGAGAGAGTTTCAGGCCCGAACCTCCAAATTACACTGCAGGAATGTGCATGTGAGACGACGAATTAGTTAGATGAAACCGGGAGTTTTAATTTTCAAGATAACCAAGAAGAAAAGATTTCAACAAACAACTATAACAGGAAAGACACTGCACGATATCTTTTTGAAATTGGATAATTATTTACCTGATTGAATCCATATCAAATCATGCAAGCTGGCGGTGCTCATGTTCAAAAATTTATTTTCGTTGAAATATGTTGTTTATACAAAATGAGGAGACTCGTGTTTTTTATTTTTCTGTTAAAAAAGTCCTATCGTCCAATAGCGGCGTTTTAAAAGTTTAAATTTAATTATTTTATAAAAAAAATCGCTGCCAATTAGGAAATTTTGTATCTATTCGATTAATTATTTTACTTTTACGTGAAATATCGTATTTACTTTTTAAAAATAGAAGAAAAAGAAAAGAAGAAAAAATATTGCAAATTTTCTGAAATAATTAAAAATCGCTATTCCTAAAAAACCCAATTGTTTTTATAGAAATGTAATGCTTTGGGGAATACTTACCCTAAACGGAATGGAGGAATATCAAAAAAAGTATAATGGAAGCGGAGAAGACAGCGGTGGGAAGAAAAGACGTAAGAAAACGGAATGGTTTAATGAAGAATGTGAAAAAAAGATAGAATTGAAGAGAGAATGGGTGGGAACACAGAGTGAGAACGATAAAAAAAGATAGATATAGTAAAATTATGCAAACGAAATAAAATGCAATGGATGGACAACGTGATGAAAGAGGTTGAAGAAAATCACAGACACCCAAGAGAATTATATAGAAAAATAATGGATCAAAACTTTTTTAGGAGATCACCAGCAGGGATTCAGACCCGGAAGATCAACAACGGATGCATTGTTCTTAGTTACATATTGAAAAGTTTTTTGTGGATTTCAAGCAAGCATTCGATCGTATAAACAGAAGACAACAACTGATAGAAGAAGTGGTAAATTGGAAGATACTAAGGAAATTGATAGGTCTAGTACAAATGACAATAGACAGAACGACAGCAATAGTAAGAACCAAGATGGGAAATACCGATAATTTTGAAATCAACTCAGGAGTGAGACGGCTACCCTCTTCAATGTAGTATTAGAAGGAGAAATGAGAAGAACCAACTACAGTGGAACGATAATAAACCGCGAGGTGCAGATTGTGGCATAATTGATGTAATTATAATAGTGAGAACACACAGAGCCATAGTAGAATCATTTCAAGAAGACATACATACAGGTAACAAGAATCCTAAACTACACATTTGAAGAGATTAGAAAAACCAAATACCTTGGAATACAGATAAGTGACACGAATGAAAACGTAATGAAGAGCACCGAAATTAAAATTTATAAAACCTTGATAAGACCCGTGGTAACATACGGAGTTGAGCTGATCAGTTTAACAAAAGCAGAAGAAAAAAACTCAGAAGGTTTCAGAGAAAAGTGTTGAGGAGAATACTGAGACCTGTAAAGGTGAATGAAGAGCAATATCGAAGAAGAACTAATAGAGAGATAGGAAGTGAGCTGCAGGAAGCTGATATAGTCAGACATGTTAAGGCTCTAAGATTGGGATGCTGGGGAATGTGGAGAGAACATAATAGAGAAAAGCCATCTCAAGAATAATGAAATGGAATCCTGATGTTGACAGACAAAGGAAGAGATGGAAGGAGAATGTGATCAGAGATTTGAAACAGATGGACGTGGATGCCTGGAGAGGGGAAAAGGGTCGTGCAAGATACAAAAACCTATGAAACGATGGAACTAATCCACCCCAACAAACTGGATCTGAAAAATGTGGCGATATTCCACTGGGAATGGAAAGTCAAAAAAAGAAAGAAGAAGATAAAGAATAAAATTATTTATTTAAAAATCCTAGAACGTCACTACCAGGCGTCAGGATTTTTTTAAGGGAAAAACTAAAAGACTAGTCTCCTCATTTTCTATAAACAACAACATATTTCACTGAAAATACGTTTTCATATTTTAGCCTTGCATGATTTGGAAAGGATTCAGGATATAACAGTATTTTTAAACTTTTCAAAATCTTATCTTCAGCATTTATCTTCCAGTATAGTTTTGAAAAATTATAAAACACACCAAACATTGTTATTGGAAGTCTTTGTATCAAATTTCAGTAAATTTATTACAACCATAATTTTCATTCAATTTTTAATTTATTACATATACGGGGTTTGTTCAGAAAATTTCTTGTTACTTGGTAGCTTTAAATACAGTATAAATTGTAAAATTTGAAAACCTGTGAAGAGTGAAATTATTAAATGGCGCGTCCAGGTATTTGTATATTTCTTTATCTTCTGTAGGTGTTGATGAAGGGGATGGCACAAACACACTTGCAAGGTGTTGATGTTTTGATTAATCAGTCATTGATTAATGACTGGACACGATCGTTTTATGCTTGTTTTAATTTCTGCAGGCGTTGCTTCCCATATAGCATTCTGAATTTTAACTATATTGTCATGCCAGTCGGGCGTGATAATTATTCTTTCAAATTGATCACTTCTAGTGTACCTCCTCCTCAATCATTCAGTGTCATTTTCAATCATTCAATCGCTCAATCATCAAGAATATGGCGAACTTATAGAGATGCTTCGTTTACCGTTAAGGACCATGTCCTCTGCTCATGCGCCATATGGGATGCCTCCACCAGCCCACATCCCGTCATCTTCTTCAACAGGTCCGTCCACTGGGTGGACGATCTTCCTCTGAGTGTTTGTCCCTCTACCTTGCTTTGCATTGAGTTACCGCTTCTGGCTATGTGCCCGAAATATTGCAATATTGACTGTTGAATTGTTGTTATCAGCCTTTTTGTGGTGTGTAGCTCTTCTATAACGGATATGTTTGCCCTAAGTGCTGTCCATGGTATTCTCAAGAGCCTTCTATATACCCAAATTTCGAACGCGTCGACTCTTTTAACGTCAGCCTTTTTGAGCGTCCATGTTCAAAGATCAGGGCATTTGCTAGCCGTAACTTTGTCGTTTTAGACATGGATGAGTCTTTTCAGATTTTTATCATGGTAAAAATCTGGCTATTACCAGTTGTCTACAGATTTCGATTTTGCATCCTCCATTTCTTTCTATGAGCGACCCCAAATAAACAAATCTATCCACCACTTCATATCCAGCTGCTTTAATTTTTGGTACATTAATTTCCCTGGTGTACACGCATCCTTTATATTTGTAGTTATATAATTTCCAATCCAAATCCAAATAATTATTATTTCCTATTCCATGAACCAAATTCAATTACAATTTATCCAGCGTTTTACATTTTGTCATACCACCAATCCAAGTTATTTTATTTTTACTTTACCTTCGAAGAAATAATACGCATCAAAGACTTTTATAAAACACTTTTAAACTCAATAACTATTATAATTTTAACTATTTTCAATAAAACCTTACAGACCATTTATAGAGATCCACTCTCCATGAACAGGGCTGATAGAAAGTTACGTTTTACATTTTCTCGCGCGCAAGAAATCCACAATTTCCAACATCAAATTTCAAATATTTTTTTTTATTGATATCTTAGTATTTTTCAATCTGTCAAAATATAAGACAGAAAGAAAATATAAGACATAGAAATAGTTTGCCATTGCTCTCTCTTTTTTACATTTTAACATATCCACGATATTTGGCCTTTCCAATTGTGTCCATTTAATAGCGATGAGGTTAGTCCAATGGATCATGACGTTTTAACCTCTTTGTTCGATGGGCAGTCAGGAAATCTACCGCAAGTGGGATTGGGTGATCTTCAATACGATGTTGGTATCTGGAGCGGTATGATTTCAATACATTCCTCTACGGTGGGAGTTTGGAGGTCGCGACGTATGCTCCATATGGAGCATCGGTGATGGTTCTCAAGGATTTTGACTGGAAACGCTCAATTTTGGCAATGTTAGAGTCACTTGCAGCACACCTCAGAGCTGCAATATGTCCATATCGGTTTTATTATGGTTTTGTATACAAGTGACAATTGTGAGTGACGATTTAGCATCCAAGAATGTTTTCTAAAGGCGTGGCCCAGTTGGAGTCTCTTATTCCAGATGTGTTTACCCCATGTCAATCTTCGGTCCAAGTGCATACCCAGGTATCTAACTTCCTCTCTTTGTTGTAGGAGGTTTCCGTTGAGGTTAACAGGAGGGTAGGTATCTCCTCTGTTTGTAAATGTTACATGAAATTTTTTTATTTAAATTACATTTTTTCAACCATTTTTCAAGATTGTTGAGATGGATTTATAAATATGCAGTCGCAACAATTGGATTTGGATGGGAAGCCAAGATTGCGGTATCATCACCGAAAGTTGCAATGACTGTATTTCTAGTAGTTGGTAGGTCAGCTGTATAGATCAAATATAATATTGGGCCGAGAACACTTCTTTGAGGGACCCCCGAGTTCACGACTAACAGTGGCGAAATTTCGTCCTGGAATTTCACAAAGAAGTGTCTGTTGGTAAGGTAGAACCTGAGTACCTGGTGGTGGGTGTGTGGTAATTTAGAAGATTTAAAAAAAGTTTAGTATGAAACAAACGAGTTACGGGAAGCAAAACTGGAAAATGTTCGAGTACGCGCTGCTGAAGTCCGTTCATATGAAACAAACGAGCAACGAGATATATGTAAGACTTGAAAGCGTTTGACTACGCACTGCTGAAGTCCCTTCGTATGAAACAAACAAGTAACGGGAAGCAAGACTGGAAAACGTTCGAGTACGCAGACTAATATAAAGTATTTTTTTTATTTATAAAGAGACCCCGGGCGAAGCCGGGTATCCAGCTATTACAAATAAATTAACAATAAACAAATAAATGGAAAACATAAACATTTATGAGTAATATTGAGCACATTTATAAAAACCAACATATTAAAAATTAATAAAGAACAATATATATTGTAATGTTCTATTAAATTTTTAATTATCAGTAATTTATAATATTAAAGCCAATCAAAATTCCACTTCGCTATGCCAATTTGAAATAATGTTATCTTCAAATTTTAAAAGCTGGCTTATCTCGACTTGATCGTTAATTATTATTGTTGTAAACTTTATTATTATTAAGCCCAGTAACAGAGCATTTAGGAGATGAACTTCAACTGAATTCAAGACATAAAATTTTCACTCACTTACCTTTATTACAAATTAAATTTGTTCACTTATATTTATAATTGGCAAATTATGCAACACACAACACAAGGTGCCATTCTCGATCAATTAATGTTACGTAAATTAGCACAACAACATAGTTAAGAAAAATTAAAGCACATTGAGAGTTATGTGTGGGTTCAGCATAATAATTAAGTTCTTAATTATCATTTTTGTAGTTGCAGTATAGTTACTTTAACTTTTCTTAATTATGTTGTCGTGCTAATTTACGTAACAATAATTGAATAAAAATAGCACATAAGTAAATAAATAAATTAGAAACTAATTAATATCTATTGTTACTACACAAAAATTTTTAGATGCATAATAAAAAATATAACCAGAGAGAATGATATGTGTCTCTCTGCAGTTCTGGGTTCACTCCTATCATAGATTTCGAAGATACCAATTTGCCTTGATTGCAAATTGTTGATCATAAATTAAAAATAATTAGATTGGAATTATGTACCCAATTTTATAAAAATATGCACAGGTATGCATTAAGAAACAATATTTTTTAAAACAATAATATGAACTTCTATCTATAAATTGTGGATACTAGCTCGTACTGTTGCGGTAGCTAGGGTCGCAGATCCTTCCTACAAAATATTTAGATATTTTAAAATATATTAACCTTAATGTGAGGTTTTACACCTAAATGGTATTTATTTTAAAGTCCGTATCTGTTTATATAAATAATGTACTACCTAGAACAATTTGTGATTAAAATTTTAATTACATTTAATTATAATAAATACCTTTGGAGTCATTTCTGCATTTCCCGTCATGCTTGGAAGTGGAGACTGGAGTACGTCTGGGTTATTTTAATTCAAAGTCGTAATTTTTTTTGATTAATACAAATCAAAAAATTTTTAATAAATTTAATTAATGCTAAAAAGTTTTTAATTAACCTGTAAACAATGTTAACAATTCATTCATGACTGTTTCATTCTGAAAAAGCCTTTCAAAATTTATCTAATCATGATTAGTTATTCTGGTAGAAATTACATTTTAGTAATCACTTTTAAAATGAATTAAATTCTTATTGACGATTATAAAAGTGCATTGATCATTTGTTATTAAAACCGAAGTAATTTGTATTATTATTACCTAATATTAATAGTATTTCGACGATTAAAAAAGTATATTCAAATTTTCAAACAGTAATAATATGTTGTTTTTAAAATATCAGAGCAATTTTTGTTTCTAAAGTAGATGTCGCAAAATAAACATTATCGTTTTCCTGCAGCATTAGTCAGAAAATCGTGTTAGTATTCAAATAGATATCAAGTACTCATCTCCGAAAACTGTTTCTGCTCAACATTTTCAACTTTAATGTGAAAAAAAAAGGTAAGCAAATAATATTTTATTGAACAGCTAATTTTAAAATAAGTGAAGCTCTTTGGTTGTTTTCTTTTACCTAATTATGTACGAAAAACGTATTCCACATAATTTAAAATTTATTTATAATAGCACAATAAATTAAAAATTAAATTGAAATATCAATTTATTTGTAATTGAATATAAGTTTGATACGTTAGCTTTTGTATAATTAAAAAACATATTGCATCGTTGATTTATATCAACTTTGAATGTTTTGCGTAATTGATTAATTACATGTAAATCGTTTTTGGTTTTAATTGACAATGTAAAATAAATAAAAATCGTTGCAATAAACTATTATTGTCCTAATCATACCGGGAATTTTTTATTTTCAAAAATAGGTTTTTGTTCAGAAACATCTTTTATAATCGATTGATATGTCATTTTGTGGATTAAGTATTAGCGAAATCTGATAACAATATCGTTTTTTAAATAAATCTCAAAATAAATTATAATAAAATGTACCCAAGCGTACATAATATGAATTATTTCTGATTATTACACTTTTCATTTTAAAATTAAAAAAATTTAAATTAATTTTTTCCTTAATTAAGATTGTATTTTTACACTGATTGAACAGATTGAAATTTAAATATTGACCATAATTAAACAATAAAAATTAAATTATTCTTATGAGCATTCAGTAAGTAATGTATTATTGCTGAGTTTTTTCAGTTATTTTCTTCTTATGTGCATCTATAATACAATATTATATATTTTAGCAGGGAGCATTATAATTTAATCAAAATAAAAATACATTTTTGTAACTCTGATACAACGAAATTTCTGGTAAATTCAAAGCTTATTATTCTGGTTGTAGATATATTTCAACACATCTAATAAATTATAAACCTGCAGTTTTAATTGAATTTTGGATAAAACGCAATTATTTCTCTCTTTCTTAGCAGATGTAAATTTTCAACACTGAAATTACTAGTAATTTGTTGATTCATTACTCTATAATTTTTATTAAACTGAATTACGCTTAACTGTTTTATTAGAATTAAAATTTTTACATTTCTTGAATTTTCGTTATGAAATTACTACAATTTACGGTTTGCATTTAATTGCAAGTTGTATTTAATGTGTTAAATAATTTTAATTTTCCGCACATTTCCATAAACATTGTTATTTTTTAGAATTTCTTCCATTTAGTCACAAAGAATTATTCCTGAAGCCCCACGTTGTTTGCGCCGATAAATGCGATGTATTAGGTTTAAGTTTTTAATTTGAAAAAATTTTGTAAATCCCTTTAACCCGTATACAACATATTTTTGCATGGGACTCTTTTAATCCACATTTATAATTTGTTCACCTATAAAAAAAAATCCAAACCGTATAATATTAAAAATAATTTAAATTTTCAATGCAATTAAAAAATGGAATGATCAATTTTCGTCCTTGCGATCTATCACAGCTGTCAGCACACGTTACAATTTTCGATTCATTTGATTGAATTTAAACAAATACTTTTGAAACTTTCTTACAGGTTTCAATTTTATTTCCAGTTTTCCCTTTATCCACATGTATAGTTTAAATGATTGAAATACAAATAGTGCAAAATTCAAAATTTTTACAAAAGTGCAAATAAATTTATCAAATTAAACTACCCCCATGACCATAAAATTCCACGACAATATATTTCGTTATTAGATTATACAAGGCATAAGAAATTTTAATTCAAAAATATAAATCATAAAAATATTTATATACCCAAGTATTTTGAACTAAAATATTATTTTCTAGGATTTAGCCAAGGCTTCCGTGATTCCTAGCCCCCCTTTGGTGCGTAACAATTACTGTTCGTTATAAATTATAAATCGATGAAATTAATTACTCGTATAACCCTTTGCTATGAAACTTGATGTTAATCATGAAAATTTAAAAATTCGACGTACGTAATAGAGGTATGGCGTTAATTTATTGAGCTGTATTATGTTTCTGATAATCATTTTGCACATCGGTTAATTAATTTCAAATATTTGACATAAAGGAAATAATTATAGAGCGATAAGATTTATGGTTTATTGGCTGTAACCTTTTTTCAATGATCAATTCAATGCTAACAATGAAGTAAGTGCTTTGAAGAGTTCATCAGTTGCATACAAATTGATGTTTAACTCTAAATATATGCAAGGTGATAATGTTATTATTATGAGTGGGTCAGTGTGTAGAGAAATTAAAAGCAAATTAAAAGTATTTTTTATGTTAGTTATTTATATTTGATTCTGAAAAATATTCTCGTTCATAATTGCATTTTGGAATACAAATACCACATACTATTTGAAATCACTTTTCGTCTTTTCCATGAGAGATTTCTATTATCTAACCCTTTTTAAAATTACATTTCTACCACCATAATACCAAAAACTGGAAAAATTGCAATTAGCAAAATTTCAAATACCTATTTCCCATAACCAAAATTTTTGCAGAAAAGATATAGAATATCGAATTTTTGTAGGGTTAAAATAATATTAATTTGTTTAAATTTAATACTAGAATCAGATTCTTTTGGAAAAGATTAGGAATTCCAAAAACAGATATATGGTTGAATGACCAGGAAATAAAGAAGTATTATATTATTTATATAACATTGTAATATTTTCAATCTTGTTTTGGCTAAAATTTAGAAAAACATTTAAATAACGTAAAAATATATAAATATTATGCTCTAAGAATCTAAAACACAAATATAGGAGTATTTTATATTGACCGGTTTTGAATAGAAATTAGATTTATCTCTTAGTAATACTCAAGTTTTTTAAATTTTTGCGCTTCCTGAATCATCACCGTCGTGACGTCATCATACACAACGTTCATTTTTCAGTGGTCTACATAGGAACTCTCTTTTGTGTTTCAGTCAGTTGCTACTAAAGTGAATTAAGAAAATAATAGCACTAGTGCGGTAAATACAACTTACCGCTCTCAAAATATAGCAAGTATAGCAAGTATTAAAACAATGCACTTGGATTGTTTATATAAAATGACTACATTTTCTATTTTCGAAGTTTGAAACTTCATACGTAAGTTTAATTAGAATAAATTTATTTTGATAAGTAAAATTACCAAGTCTTAATTAAAACTGGAATAAGTTTCAGGAAATTTATATGAACACTCACGGTTATTTTTAGTCTTTTGCTTGAAGTTTTGTACCTTCCTACCTACTTATGGGGTATTAATTTAAGTGTTACATAGTTTTCAACTAATAACACTGTTAAAAGTATGTAATTGTTAAATTGATATAACTAAAATAATTTCATGTGGTATGCAAGATAACAGTATTATTTGCTACCAGATGCCACGTGCAACCTTCAGTGCAATGACAAAAAAATATCAATTCTGTTTAGAATTCTAAATTTACATAATGTATTATTTGCTACCGATAGTATATAAAATCATTCTCTAAACTCTAAATTTAATTTAAGTTAACAAAATTTAAAATTTTCACCACAAATTGTTGAGTTACTATGTTGGTAAATATGATAATTTGTACTACTATTTTATTATTTATTTTTGTGCATTTGAGGAAACTTCGACGATTAATTTTCCAAATGCCAAATAAGATCAGTTTTCCTTCTCTTAAACCAGTTTAATAAAAAGTAATCTAAAAATTAAAGGTTTAATCTGTAATTAAACTTATATCTTAAAATAATATCTGTAAAGACTTTAGGAAAAGCGCTGCAGATATTTAATTTTTAATGTATTGCATTTAAAAAGCTTAAATTTCATTTTTATTGCTCTTTCTGCTCTTAACCTCAGGTGTAAACCAAAATCTGGTAATTTCTGTACTATTCTGCCTGTAACTACTTTGAAGCTACGTTTTCTATTGATGAAAGAAAAATTTTTAATTTTCACCGTTCATCGACGATTGATAATCAAAACACAGCTGTAGCTGCTAACAAAGGCTACTTTTCGCTCACAACTGAAAAAATATATCTGCTTTCCCAGAATTGCAGAAAAATAATTTGACACCTAGCTTTTTGCCATCAAAAATATTTTGTATTCAATTCTGGACTGATGTTAATTTTCCAAAATTGCGAACTTTTAAAATAATAATAAACTGACCTCAATTTTGTATTCTAAATTGGCACGTTATCATTCAATTTAATTGGTTTATTAATTATTATCTTTTGTTGATTTACTTCAGATTATTGTTTGAATTTTATTTTGCCCTTTTGCTTAAATTAAGCTTTTTTTCTGTTAAAATTTTAATTCATAACTCTTCAATTTATTATTTTATACTTTTACTATGAATAAAAAAATTAAGTAATTAATAATTATTTAAAAAATTTAAGTTTATTGCCGGGAATATGCAATATTTTAAATTTGATTTAGTTAATTATAACCCGAATTTTACTTATAAACTGAGACCACAAAGTGCAGCGCTTATGATTTATCATAGGAGAAACCATAAAACACAGTTTACACAGTGTTTTGTTTCTTAAAATTATAAAAAATATCATGTAAACCATACTTTATGCTTTTTCCTATGATAAATCGTAAGAAAAATCATATAATGTAAACTGCACTTTATTCTTCTAGATTTCATGCAATTGTTTGTATGTACAGAGAAATTTAATGGGCGTAGCTAATCGTATGGAAACAGCCAATCCAATATAAGCATTACATTTTGACGATTTTGGTCTCTTTTTTACCCAACTTTTTGGAAAATCCTCAAGATTTAATATTTATATTTATATATACCATAATTTCAATTTTAATTTTGTCGTCTCATTTAACATACCAATCCTATACCGAGTATAGTGCAAAGTATAAAGACAAGTGGTATTATATTTTTAAAAGATTTAAAGCCATTTTAGAAGCTAATTAAATTTAAGAAAATATCGCTTAAAAGTGAAATCGAATAAGAAATAATTGGGTGTAAATAAATAATAAAGAAAAGAAATCACTATCACAGTCTTCTTCCTGCAAATATATTGATAATAATTCGTGTGTTTATATATCGGACTTTATCAACATATTCCATGCTAGAAAGCATTGATAAAATAAATTTGCGTTATTAATAAAACTAACAAACAGAATGTCGATTTATTGGTGTAATAATATGGAAGGTAATTATTTGATGTATTCCGCTCCTGAAGCGAGAACCAATCGAGCAAAAATATGAGTTTTCTTCCTAATAACTTAAGCTGATACTTTTTCTTATACAACAAATTTAGTATTGTGTACCAAAAATGATGCAACTTTCACCTTAGTTTTCAACATATAGTATATTTTAATTTTTAATAAATTTTCCGTTCAAATACCTGATAATTCGCGAGTGTTCTAATAAGTATCAAAATTTTGTTATCATAATTTGCTACTACGTCTACAGTTATAATTATGTAGATATTGTATAATAACTTCAGAATTATTTTCCTCTTATAAACTGAAATAGAACAAAATATTACTAATTTTAAACGGAAACATCGTTGGGGTACGCTATTGGAATTGGGTTAAAGTACAAGTAGCTATCAGAATTCTGTGTACATGTACTACAAGGTGGCTAAATATCTTATGGATTCAACATGTTAAGTAAATCTGGAAAATGTAGGTATTTTGATAGTAATGATAGTAAAAGTTTTATTCAAAATATCAGTTGGCGGACGGGACGGTATGAAACTTGTTCAGTATTTACAAGTACAGCGTGTTTGTTAAGAATAGAATTTATTATCAAGATAAGATAATAAATATGAAAAATATTTTAGACACAATGTAATATAAATTATCTTAATTGATAAAAACTTAAATATAACCAATTGTTATTTTAAAATGTTTAAGGTTTTGTGGGTTAATGTGAGTGGAAGTGCAAGATTTTGTGTGTGTCATGAAAAGTTTTAATTAAAATAATATTTTAATTTCAATCTGAAAAGGTAATTCGTTTCTTTTTTTATTATCTAGATAAGGAAGCACCTTTGTGTGACGTTATTTTATTGATCTTGCGATAGTAGGTAACAAATTAAGAGAATCACTTTCTCTAAATTACTTTGTCAAGTTTTTCACACTTTTGAATTCGTGCTAATCGCGGATTGATTTTCAAAAAAAAAACAATAAATCCGTTGCGTCGTCGTCGGTTTAATTATTTGCCCATATGAGAAAAATTAAAACCGTGGGCACTACTTTGAAATCGACCCAACTGCAAATTTAAATTTGTTACATAATTTTGGTTGGTTTAAAAAGGAAAATTTGCTCTTAAACTTTTACTTTTGTAGTTTGATATTATTTTCTGCAAGTAATATGCATAATTGAAAAATTTATAAGTGACTTTATTACTTTGTTGTTGTAAATCGTCATTCGCCAAGGTAGTGATTTCACTTACACGCATATATGCATATGCGTGAATTGTAAGTATAATTATTTGAGTTTAATTTGACTTTTAAAATTTTTTTAATTACTTGCCAACTTTCACTTTCTGTGTAATTTTAAATCTATGGGTTAATTAACAAGCGATCGAGAATTCTCGCGTTTTGCTAAAAATACAATAATTTACAAAGAAAAAGTTTAATGTGAGTCATAGAAGTCTGGGTTCATAATATGATTATCGTGTGATAATAAATTTATGATTAATTAATAAAAATAAATGTAAATCAATAACACAAAGTGCAGTAATAAATTTCAAATTAAATTCAGTTGCTTCATAATTATTTATTGAGTGCGATTTGCTCTCCATTTAAATTTATTTCGTACTTCCATGAATCTCACAATAATTTTTAATTTAATTTGCTTAAGTCTTATTAAAAAAATTTTTTTGCGTAGATATAAATAAAATCAGCAAATGCAAAAGCATTGTGACTATTATTATTATATTGTTATATTTTTTATCTTATCTTATAGACAAGGTAGAAATGAACTTAGTTAATTTAAAGAATTGGCATTTTATTATAATTTGATACTTCATAATTTAAGTATGTATTGTAGTAAATATCCAGAGTACAATTTTTTTGGTTAATAATGAATTAAATTCTATATATTCCGCACAATCTCTAATAGGCAATGATGAAATAATTTTAATTGAAATCTAGTTGAAAAAATTACTCGAAAAGATGACTTATATTATGTTCGATAATTTAAAAAAATTTACGATAGCATTTCGAACATTATAAATGTTTTTAAAATAATTGTGAAAAATGTTAACATTTTTTAATTGATTTTTATGTTTAGATAAAAAAAATATTCTATCAGTTTACCACAATTAGAACATTTAAGTGGATGTGCAACTTATCTGTTGTAATGCTGTCATGAGGAAAGCTGCTAATTTTATGTCTGTTTTTTGTTGCTTATCAATTTTTCGGGACTTTTCCTAATAATTACACCTACTCGTTTTGATTTAACGTTATTCTAATCTAAAATGTGTGAAATACAATCTTACCAATATTGTGGTTCACATACTAGATTATTTTCATTTGTAAACTTAAAAAAATAATGTTTGTAAGAGCAAAACCATAATATTCAGTTCCATAAACTCGATTTTTTATTTTAATTTAAAAATTCAAAAAATATGTTTATTTTTTCGAAAATTCAGTTTAATTTGTTATGATTTCGGTTTTGATAACTCCATTATGATTTTATTGTCTGCATTATACATGCAAATAATATGCTTTCTGTACTATTTTTCCCGATTATTTAATTTTCCCACAAAATCAAAATCAGAGTTTAAGTGAAATACTGTTTTTTTAAATTTATTCTATCTTTTGGTTTCATAAATATCACGAAAGAAAAGCTAAAGCACTGATCACTAATAGAAAATTTTAGGTAAATTCTACGAATTTTTGGTTTTTCACCTCTATGAAAAAAATCCCGATTTAACTTGATTTAAATTTACGAGAGAAAGAACTCATTTTTGTTGTAAATTAAATTAAATACAACATTGTATAAATACAAAATGAGGTAACAGTAATTTTATTAAAAATTTTATATGGTTATAAAAAGGATTATAAAGTGGACTAAACCCACACATAAAAAAGTGGGTTGCTATTTAAAAGAAATCTTTGTGTCGACGTTAAAAGATGTGCAATGATTAAGTCAATAGTTGTTACGTGTCTCAAAATTTTTCAATTTTTTTTGCTTGTGGCGCTTAGTATTTGTTACGAAGTTGGCTTGTTGCCTTTGCTTGTATATTTTTTTAATAATACATTTACTATCTAGACATAAATTTCGATCTTTGTCACATGTTGCAAAAATGTAAATTTTTCACATGTTTGGTTTTTTGAGGAAATATTTTAATTTTTTTTATTTTGCAAAAATCGGAACAAAAGATTCAAATTTGACATCATTTCCCACATTACATTAGGATTATTATCGTCAAGCACTGATATATTGCATTCCGACCAACACTGAGTTTACAAAATTGAATCCTCTTGAACAGCGCAAGCGGCAACCCAATCAGCAATTTATCTTAAGAACCAAACAAAGCTTCTTTAATTTTTTATTCTATTTTCAAATTTACATCTGATTTACCTAGACAGTGATTTTTCATTATTTTTTGTTTGCCTTAGGTTTGTGTACTTCCCCGGACTCGGGACTTGTGTGAAATTTACTAAGAGTCAAATTAACTGTAAAATTTCTGGGAAGCAAAATGTTGGAAGCTGTAGATTTAGCACTCATTTTCTCTGCAATTATTTTCTTTCCATTCAGAAATATAAATTTAGTGATATTTCCGCTTGTTTCCACCATGAGGGTGCGCGAGGGTCGTGAGTCGTTTCAGAAGGTGTCATGCAGGATAAATAAAAGTACTTAATAAAAGTAAATAAAATACTTTATTTTCCTATGTTTTATTTAAATTCCAGTACGTGAAACTGTAAATGTACATCGTTGAAACTAAAATGGGAATACCTCAAAAGTACTAGTACTTGGAGAGTGTACAGGACTTAACGCCAGTTTACCTGAGACCTTCAAATTAATATTATTTGATACAGCTCTGGCTGGAATGTTTTATGATAAACAACCAAATTGACAATTGTACCCATTAAACATAGATAGAAGTTTAACAGAGTCTTACTGTGTGATCTACTGGCACCTGGCCAAGTAGGATTTTGACTCCAACAAATAAATAAAATTTTGTATTAGTGGTCATTGTTTCTTTAAGCAAGATCATGCAAAAATAAAATTGAAGTACCAACTGGTGTACGTGTTTAAAGGTCATTGAACATTTAATTATGATATTATTTGCCATTGTGGTAGTTTAATGAAATTTTCAACCTCCCAAATTGAAATCCTAACTTCAAATTATCCAAATAATACAATCAAGTTTTGTTTTCTTTAAATTTTTGATAAAAATTAAGATCAATTCTAAAAGAAACCGCAATATGGTAGTTAAAACAGATTATAGTATGTACATATTTACATTATTATGTCATAGATAACTGAAAATCTGGTGTGGATTGTTAAAAATTCCTCTCGTATTGTCTATCAACGTAAAATTATTATTTTAAGGCCAAAATGTTATCAAATTATGATTTCCAAATCCGTGTTAGTTCTTCCAATCACACCAATTATTTGATAAACATACAGCGGTGTTGCAGGGGTGGGTCAGGAGCTTCACTTGGCCAAGAGGATCATGGCACATCTAAAATTTTGTCTAGCCGATGTTAAAATATGTGAATACATCTTATGACCAATTTTTCAAAATCCTTGAAGGATCCTTTCAATGCTTGTCCAAAAAATCGTAGTTTTTTTAATTCGACTTCTAAAACTAGAATATTATATGATTTTCTTGACCAAATTTGACAATAAGTATTGTTTTATGCGTAGAACTTCTTTCTATCTTTACACAACATTCTGATTTTAAATTATTGTTATTAATTAATGGCACGGAAGACTGAGATCACTTCTCAAGTGAACGGTAATTCCCAGAAATGCAATCTTAATTTTGTTTGTGTGAAAAATTTCATTAGTATATCAAAATAAAGTTTTTGTTTTTGTTTTTGAAATTTTTAATGTTCTACGTATGGAAGGAACTTTTCACATGCGCATTAAAAGATTCACTTGGATACGTTTTATAAAAACAGTATCATATTTTTAGAGGAAAAATTGAACAACATGGAAACTGTGCAGTATTAACCGTTATTTGGTTGCAGGTTTGGTGCAGTGTTTGAAAATTTGTCCCACAACCAGTTCAAGTTCAAAACTGGGCGATAATGGATACAATTAGGTAAGGCATATTGTTATCTTAAAATAATTGAGTTTAAAATCACTTGTGCAATTAATTGCTATGTATATAAGTTACCTTGCGTATGATTTAACCTCAATCGAATTTTATTTTGAAATTGGAAGTCATTTATTTATTGTTTCCAACGTAGGTGGTTACTAGAGCTTAGACGCACATCGCAAAGAGTTTTTAACGCTTTTTCATGCTTTCGCGATAAAAAAATTACCGAATTTTGTTACTTTTCAACTAATATTTAAGGTGGTTTTGTTTAGGTTATTTCAGTTTACACTTGAACATCAAATGTAGAAGTTAAAATTAAATGGTTATTGTTTGGCATGTGTGCCAAGTGTACTATAAACATCGATATCATGTTTTTTTAATTAACTGTTTAAATTTAATCGTAAATTTTTTTAATTTGTCAACTTGGGTAGAGCTTAAAAATGTACAAAGAAAACTTTTGACCTTCAATTTATTTTAGGAAAACTTACTTTTTAAGAGGTTACACCGTTGTGTATTGGGAAAATTTCGAATGAAATGTTATGATGCAATGTCCTGAAAAATATTCTCAACCTTGCCCTAAACAGAATACGAAAGCATGCTAAAATATTTTTAAATTTTCGATTGTTTTTGTTTTCGTCTAGATAAAAAGTTCTTTTTTTAAAATATAATGTTTTCTTCAATATTTGTTAAACCAGATGGTCTAGAACATTTCGACGCAAAATGAGATTTTTTGAACCAAAATTTATAATGAAACTCTGAAACATTGGGTGTGTTTAAGATTCTGCACTAGTGTACACCAGGCCACAGTTCTTTGTCAAGTTACTTTTTCCGTTAATAAGATGTAATATACAAGCGGTATATAGCATTTGTATCAAGATTTGATTGGCGCAAAAACAACCTTGGAAAAAACTGTGGACTGGTGTACACTAGTGCAGATTACCAAACACGCCTACTTTTTTGCATTTATTCTATTTTTTTACTTATTGTTATTTGCCATTAAACTGATATGTGAGTAGAGCCTGCAGATTAGAGCAACTGCCTGGTTGATTTTTATTTAAGTTCAGGAAGCTCGATAAATTTATTTTTATATATTGAAAAGCTCATTGCACTGTAATAGCATATTAATTCTAATAACGGAATTGAAAATTGGCAATTACTTATTATGTTCAAAATAAAGAGACATTTTTATTACTTACCTACAGTAGGTACATAGTACAATAAATAATTTAATTTTAGTATTTTCTTGGAATTTTTTTATAAATAAAAATGATTAAAAATAGAGATCAGACAATTTATTTCAACGTTGTGTGTGCATTGAATAAATTAAATTATTAAGAATTTGAGCTTCCAAAAACCAATTCAAACCATAAGAATTGACCACAATAACGGTATAAGGTTTCCCCATTGGGGGACGTAACATGTGAATTTGAATTCGCCAATGGAAACTCATTCCAGCTTTAATAAAAAATAAAAATAATATTAAAACGCATACATTGGTTATTCTTCATTCTGCCAGGCATTTTACCGGATAAGTTATAATTTTCCGGGCGAGCGGGAAAATTCACTATTATTTCTGAGTTATAACAAGTTAGGTATTGCAAGAATGTAAGCTAACCTATAACTTTACAAGAAAAATTTTTAGATTGGACCTATTTTGGTTTTATAAAATCAAACTTATCCTGAGTTGTAAACGCGTTTTTATATAACTTTCCGGCAACTTAAGTCAATTATCGTAATTTTTCGGTAAATAGAACAAGGTTATTGCTTTCAAAATTACCATTGCATTTATTATTTTACCCAAAAACAAAGATAATAAACGAATTAATTATTACATTAAAAAACTTAAAGTTTTAAAATTACTCCTCGATAAAAAAAAAAATATTAATGTTGCAAATGAACAGAAAGATAAAAAATTATGTTGTAAATTAAACGAAAATATAAATTACTGCTAGAGCTTATAAATTGCAAATAATATTTAAAAATGTTATTATGCCGATATCGTGGATAAACGGCAAGGTCGCACCATGTTTTAAATTATTGTATACCAAAACTGCTAGTTTTTAAATTAAAACAAATTTCGATTTGCACATTTCATTCAGTAATGAAACTGTGGTGTAATAAAAAAAAAGTGACGTAGCTGTTGCTGTCTTGGTGTCGTATTACGACATACATACGACAAATATTCGGTCGCTTTTGCTTAACCTGGCACGAGTATAGAAATTTTTACAATTTAAAGGGTTTGCACGAACTGAAAATCTTATCGCCTACTTATCTTATCCTACCTAAAAAAAATTAGAAGCACTAGGACGTTAAGCGGCCTGACCTCAACCATAACTAACTGATGCTGTGTTGCGCTACTGAACCAAAAAATAGAGCGCTATAGATTTTAGATATTAACCAATTTACCAAACGTGACAATATTCAGTGATGGCTCGAACGAGGGGTTGAGAGGAGGGGTGTCGCCTTCTCAAAACAGAATATTAAGACAACGCAGGAAATAAAGTTAACTCCATCGCTTGCTTTAAGGGTAGGTATTCTAACATAAGTTGAAAAGAGCGTTTAAACTTCGTTTAGTCCATTAAGAGCCGAACAAGATAAAATTATAATTTACGGCAGTAGGCACCGGCCGGGGAGGGTGGTCTGGGGGGTCTTGAATACCCCCAGTACCTTAGTAATTGTATGGACTAAATTAAAAAAAATTGTTCCTCTACTTTATAGCGAGAAACGAAGCCGCCGCTGCGCTGATAGTGTCAAGGTGTCAATTCAGAATCTGGATCGATGGTGCTTGATATCATATGTTGATGCTAATTTAGTGGAATGCAGTGATGTTGCAAAATATAGATAAACATTTTATCTACTACCGTACTGACAAGTGCACTTTCAACATTCTTTTGTGAATGAGATACTAAAATGAGATACTTTATGTGCATTTTATGTACTACTAGTTTCGAAAACCCTATCAAAGTAAGCTTAAAATAAATTGCTCTTAAGCATATATCTCTTTAACAATATCTCGTTAATCCAATCATGCACGTCACTTAGTAATTTATTGTCATGGAACTATTTAGTTCGAAACTTCGAAACACTAACTGATTTATAATTTATGTATTAGTAAATAAGACATTACATCTTATCCAGAGGAAATTTACCGGGATAATCCGGTACTACAAATAAAGGGAAATCTAGAGGTCGATGAGTTTCTTCTACTGTTTTATGTAGTATCAAAAATCTAGTGTAAAAGTGAAGGAAATCTCTTAGAAAATTGCAGCAATTTAAAAAGAACGAAGAAATCCTAGGAATTGTAAAAGAAATACGTTGTAAAAGTGCAAAAAATATTTAAGAGAAAACTGAGAATTAAGAAAATCTTAAAAATCCAGAAAATTTAGTGAAAATCCTGAGAAATCCAATGAATAAAACTGTAGTGTATAAAAATTTATGTTCGCCATTCTTCCGTCATATTTTACTTCAAACAAATTTTTTAACATATTTGGAAGCAGATTATCCCTCAAAATAGTGAACCTAAGTTGCTATATATTGCTATGCTATACACCTAGTTCAATGCTTTTGCGTCGCCTCGTATTAGATCACTTCTAAATTTATTTGAAGTGAATTTTAAGCTAAAAAAGCAATATTTTTAAATTAAAATTTCGTAGAAGGGCTGGCCAGTAACAGAACAATTATTTTTTAGAAAATAAGAAAATTATAAATTTAGAAATATGTTCGTATATTGGCCACCAGGCCAACCATCTCAATTATCACATTTTAATTGACATTTCGCTGAAACACAATCGAGGAAAATAAACCTTTAGAATTAATTATAATTTTATTACTAAAATAAACAATTTTATAAAAGTCATATTTGTGAAAAAAAATTGCCTAGTGGGCGGCAAATTGGCAGTCTGCATCCTCCTGTTAAAAATGTTTGAAAATCACTGGAATTTTTAGGAATTCCCTGGAAATCTCAGAAATTCTTTAGGGCTCATTGAAATTCTTGGGAATCATAGGAATTTCTTGGAAAACACTGGAAATTCTTGAAATGTCTGGAAATTCTTGGAATCTCTGGTATTTCTTGGAATCTCTAGAATTCCATGGAAATCTCTGGAATTAGTTGGATATCACATATCACTGTAATTTCTTAGAAATCATTTGGATTCCTTGAAAATTATTAAAATTTTTTGGAATTTTTAGAAATCCCTGGAATTCTCTGTAAATTACTAAAATGCTTTGGAATTTCCTGGGAATATTTGTAAATCATAGAAATCCTTTGGAACTCCCTGGAAAAATCTGGAATTTTTTAGAAATCATTAAAATTCTTTAAAAGTCATTGAAATTCTTTAGATATCATTGGAATTTTTTTTAGAAATCTCTGGAATTCTTTGGAAATTACCTCGAAAATCATTGGAATTTTGTGGAAACCATTGGAATTTTTGGAAATCTCTTAAATTAGAATTCTTGGGAAATCCCTAGAATTTCTGAGAAATCGTTGGAATTCTTGGAAATCTTTTGAATTCCGAGTCTTATGATCTCGAATTTACCTGGATATTTATCACTTGGCAGTAGAGTACCTGTAAAACAGCGGTTTCCAAAAAATTTCCACCCAAAAAAAGGAAACCCTTGAGGTTCCGCCAAAAATAATTTCAAAATGGTCTAAAAATAAATTTTGCCGCTTCTAATTGAAATCAGGTTCGATTTCCAATAAATTGGAAAGTAAATTTAAAGAGGTTCCGATCGGCATACTTTGGAATGAACTGCTCGAGGAATATCCGGAGTTGTCAAAACGTGCAAACCGTACATTGCGAGCACATGCGATGTATGAGACTGGATTCTGATTATATTCAGGAACAAACACAAAGTATCGAAATCGACTTGATGCAGTTCCTGATATGAGAATCCAGCTATCCAGTAATAATTTTTAAACTTGTATCCCTCACCGGCCACCGGGGGAGGGGGGGATACACAAGCAATCTTTAAATTCAGAACTTGATTACCTTTTCTTTTAGCTAATAATAAACAAGTCGGCTTGGGGTTCTGCCTAATGTTTTACATCGCCCAAGGGTTCCGCGGCCAAAAGAAATTGGGAACCGCTGGTTTAAAATATCAATTTAACTTTTTTTCATTTGATTTTTAAGAATTAAAAAAAAAACAAGTAAGAAGGTAACGGAGTAAAGATTAAGAAAGAAAGAGTTTCTGAGAATCAAATTTAGAAACTGTTGTTTTTAGTCGCTAAAATTTGTTTATAAATTATTGTTTACAATAATGTAACAAATGATTTTTGCAAAAAACACTCGTATATTTCTAAAAAAACTTGCGTAAATGAACATAATCGTTTTATAAATGAGATATAAAAATTCTTAGGGAAGCCGGATATAAATATCCAAATATGATATTTTATCTCTTATGAAGATATTGAATTATTTTACGTTTAATTAGCTAATTAAATATTAATTTATTACACATTATATTATTAGGATAATATTTACTATATTATGTTAATTCCTAAGCTGCTTGTTAATATTAATTCTGAGGTTTCCCAATGTGCTATATTATATGTTTAATATTTTCGTGCCTCAGGCAATACAATTCCAAATATAATTAAATTAAAGCCGGTAATAAACTTGGAAGAAATGTGTCTCTGTTTATTAATTATTAATTTATTGATATTCTACGCTATAATAAAATATGTTAAAACTTATCAACCGTATTCAGGCCCATATTATGCACTAGGCTGACTAGGCTAAAGCCTTAGGCGCCTTTTGCAGAAAAGGCGCTAGACTCTAAAATTACAAGTGGCAAAACCATTATTAAATTTAAGGGTTTAATTTTTATTTTTTTATTATTAACACATGGAAATTTTCAAAAAAATTATTTTTTTCTGCTTTGTATAGCACGTATTTTATGTTTTAAGTGAGCATACGCAGTCAGCATTTTCAAATGATCGATTTTTTAAAATTTTGCTTTATTAAAGAGATAGTAAGTTTAAAATAAAATTATTTTATCAAGATTTTTATCCTTATTGAAAACTTTCAACGTGTTTATCTCAAAACTGCATTTTCAAAGTTGGTGGACAAAAAATAATGAACCGATCTTTCTACAATTTTACACACTTCTTTAAGATAAGATTTTGTTTTTCGATGATTGGAATTGGTTTAAAAGAAAAAACAGTGGATTTTTTTAACAAAAATCGTGTTTATGACTTGGAAGTTCTCTAAAAAATTCAAAATTCAATTTTTTTCAAAATTTTTTGTCCACTTCCGAGATAAAAGTAATTTACTAACCAAATCTTTTACGTTTTTTGATTTCTGATGATCCTGTCTCGACTTATCATGTCCACGGGAAATCACTTGTTTTTAGGACTCTAGGAATAATAGTTAAAAACTTCTACAATTAATAATATTTGTCAATATTTATATAAATGTATTCAACCGTTTCTTAACAAAAAAATCGAGAAAGAGCTTCTTTTTTCGCCCTCATAACTGCGTATGCCCCCTTAATAAGGGGTCTGACCACCTTGACTGCACCAAAAATGGTAGTTTCGAGATAAATGCAAAAATAGTAAGAGTGCAGTTATTTAAGCGACAGTGCGGTCATTGTTTAGCTACCGTCAATCAGCGATTTCTGATCCATATATTTTGTCTTCTGTAGCTGTGTTAGCATCTTGAGCCTATTTAAAAAAAGATGTACAAGTTTGGTGACCATTTTCGTGTTTCGCGAAGCTCCAACCGCGCGGCTTGTTAGTATTTGTCTAAAAATACCTGTAACTTCGGCAATTCAGAAAATTTTGACACTAGCGACGGTTTAAATTGTAGGTAAAGGTTTAAAAGTTAATTATAAGAAACAATTTAAAAAAATCGATTTTCGAAAAACTCCAGGGTGGTCAGACCCCTTAAATAGGCGCCAAATTTATATTAGCCTAGGGCGCCGAATAAACGTAATCCGGCCCTGACCGTATTAAATTTCCACACCTCGTAATTCAGCACTGTAAATTTATTTTATTTAAATTTCTCCACTTAGATTGTTAAATTATAGTGGTAATATTTACATAATACATTAGGTAAAATTTTAATTGTGTTTGTATTTCTTTCAGCTCCAGTTGCATCAATCTCAAGTAAGACAAAAGTTAAATTCGCTACGGTAACATTTTTTAAATTTTTACTTGATTATTTTAGTGATATGACGATACGTTCGCGCTAGTATTTTATGTTAAATTAATTGTATTTAGAATTACTACGAATTATAATAAAATAGTTATTGGTAAAGTTTTACAGTTTCATTTTAAAACATTATAAATATAATATATAATTAACGCTAACTATCAGTAACGTAAATCGATCATTGATCATTCATAATAAAGACAGCAGTATAAGAACAGACATTTTTTTTGTATAATAATTATTGCATTTCAAGTTTTCTATTGACAATTTCTATTAATATATCATAGTACAGTTTCGGTAATCAAACAACGTCTAGTCTTATACCCAGTGGTGTGCTGTAAATATTTTATCAACGGGCTCGCAATTATTGAGAACTGCCTCAATTTTTGATTTTTTAATATTGGTTTGTGCTAGCCCGATACGGCACACCACTGATTATACCATAAAATTCAAATAACGTAATAATTATCAAAATAGGAAACCAAAAAATAAATCTTTTATTTTAGCGATAATAATAATGCTGGAAGGTCCAGAGAATTAAGTGAATTAGTGGCTAGCTCGGCTTCAATTAGCAAATATGAGAGCAAGAATTTTAAAACGCTTCTACCGCAAGTAAAAGTCATTCCAACCAGAAGAATGCAAAAATATAATAAAATAATTTCAGATATCGGCTTCAATATTGGCGGCGGCTTTCAATATCGTTTATGGAATCTCGCTAGCATATTCAGCTATTTTGTTGCCGCAAATGGCCGAGGAAAGTAAAAATAATACCAACCCTGACGCCATACATCTTAGTCAAGCTGAAGGTTCATGGATTGGTAATGGTCGACTTTAATTTCCTTTCCTTGCAAGTAATTTTGATATTTTTAGCCAGTGTGATAGTAATTGTAGTACCTATAGGTGCGATAATGGGTGGAATATTAATGGATACAATAGGACGATTAAAAATAATTATGTTAGCATCCGTACCGAATGCTGCAGGATGGCTTATCATTGCATTGGCTAGCAACGTTCCTATGTTAATAGTTGGTAGAATATTAACTGGTGTCGGATCAGGTATTACTATTATTAAGAAACATATTTAAATTAAACTTAGATACTTTTATTTATCTTAATATATTACTTCAGTTTTCTTTTCAAGCATGGGGTACTGGTCCTGCTATTGTCTACATCACCGAAATTGCACGAATTGATATGAGAGGTTCTCTAATTTCCATTGCACCGGCCTATTGCTCCTTAGGTAATGTGATTACTTTTTTTTTGTTACCTTAATTATTTTTATTTTTAGGAATGGTATTAGCGTATTTACTTGGTTGGATTATGAATTGGCGATATGTAGCTTGGGCATGCGTTGGGTTTTCAATAGCGCCTCTGGTGATGATGATTTTTATACCGGAAAGTCCACCATGGTTGATTTCTAAAGGACGCGAGATTCAAGCTAGAAAATCTTTGGATTGGATTAACAGAAATCAGCCTTCACAAGGCGCAGGGGTTAGATTAATATTAAGGCACGGAAATTTTATACAATATTATTATTTTTAGGGTACTAAATCATTTACGGATAGGCAATTTTCCATGTTGCAAAAAGAACATGAGAGCAAACAAGAAGAGCAAACAAAAATGAAAGGAAATAATTTGCAAAAAAAATTGGCGATGTTCATCGAACCAACCTGTTATAAACCTCTATTAATGTTGGCTGGGTTGTTCTTTTTCCAGCAATTCTCTGGAACTTACATTACATTATTTTACGCTGTGTCATTCTTTCAGGTAAAAAATATTTTAAATAAAAATATAAATACATTTTTGTAAAAAAGATTAATTTAGGATGTTGGTACTGATATTAATCCATACTTAGCTTCCATATTTCTCGGAGCTATTCGCTTTGTAATGTCTCTTTGCAACACATATTTGATGAAGAGATATGAAAGAAGAACGCTTATGTTGGTTAGTGTTATCGGGATGTCTAGCTGTATGGGTGTTTCTGGTTTATTCACCCAACTGATTCATAATGGTAAACCTAACAATTATTAACTTATAAAAATATTTAGTATTGTACTATAGGTAAAACGGATCAAAAATGGATACCAGTCGCGATGTTGGTTATATACGTCATGACTTCCATGGTTGGATTATTATCTATACCTTGGACGATAATAGCAGAATTGTTTCCAATTGCAATTCGTGGTGTAGCGCATAGTCTTGTATATAGTATAGCAAATTTGATAATGTTCGGAGCTATCCAGTCTTACTTTTCATTGGTTAGTTTATTTGGAGGTTCTTCTGGATTGCAATTTTTCTTTGCCGCAATATCCCTGGGAGGATTGTTATATAGTTATATATTCCTTCCCGAAACTCACAATAAGAAGCTTTCCGAAATTGAAGACTACTTTTTGCACAACACCATTTATATTTCTTGTAGAAAAAGAAAATCGCACGCAAGAAAACCCATTGTTATAAACAAGGAGATAGCTGAAAGCCAGCAAACAGATATGCTCAAAAGTGATATATGTTAAAATTTTAACAATAAATTATTTAATTTCACAAAAAATCGACTGAGTAGCAATGTATGCAATTATTATACTTTATAGATGGCTGTTAATAGTTACTTAGAAATACTTACCATGAATGTTATTGCATACTTAAAATTTATAAAAGAACATTAATGGTTTTGCTTTCAATTTTGTTGTAATACAAAATTTATGTTAATGTAATATAATGTAATATTATTATACACATAAGTTATTTTTTAAGTTTTGTAATTATTGATAAAAGTTTTTAAATTGATTTCAATAAACGTTAAATGATTAAATAAAAAGTTTGTGCTGATTTATACATAGATAATTTCAAGTATAAACTCAAGTAACTGTAACTTATTAATAATTTTGCACAATATTTTAATATTTAACAATTTTGAAAACTGCCTTACCTAATATAAAATTACAAAACCATGAAGTACATATCAATATAATCGTGAATTTAATTTCAATTACTACTGGAGTAATTACCAATTTATTGAACAAGAGAATACAATCATTTTCTTGATCAAAAAAGTTTTAATTACACTTTAAATTTAACATAAATTCATAATTATTATCGATTTTACCCAACGATTAGTAAATAATATTGTACTTTAAATAAATTGAAATTTAATATACAAAACATTAAACTATTTCAAAAGTAAAACCAATTTTATATTTATATTTAAGAAATTTCAACCAATAAACTAAAATTGAGTATAATATTTATTAAAATTACATAGTATCTATTAATGAAAAAAATTCATAGTATATTTATAATAATATTCCTGATTTCTTAAATTTGTTCATCGTATTAATAAATTTGTTGTTGTATTTATGAAAGTTTCGTAAATAAGTTCACACGAATTTAATAATACCACAACAATTTGGACTGTCAACCAGTCCCATTGTATGTAGGTGTTTATTTACCTTGCAGTGTCCCGTGAGAAATCCAGCAATAATACGCTGATTGTCCCGGGACAGCTGCAGATAGTATTTTGAATATCTTTCTGAGAGCGAACACATCGCTGCCCTCGCTTGTCGGCATCTAACCACATTCGCCCTTCTCCTCGCATGCAAGCTTTACGTCTCCTTGTTTATTATGTCGTCTAGGGTTTTAACGATCGGCCTAAGGACCACAAGGTGGGCTACTCGGGCTCAGCCTTGCCAGCTCATCAGCCCACTCGTTGCCTTCATTACCTTCTCGGTGATCTTTTATCCAACTAAGAGCTAGGACTTTATGTGTTCATATTACATTCAGTCCCCGGATACATTGCAGCTTGCAGCATCAGGCCCGAGATGATCTTATATAACAGAGACAGCCTTTTCGATCAGTTCTCAAGGATCCGTGTACGTCCACCGACTCCTTGTACCTTCTTCTCCACATAGTGGTCCAGCGAAGGAAGGCAGAGGCGAGTCTCCAAAGCCACGGTAGGTACCGTACGCATCATTTCATTTACGGCCAAACAAACTAATCTCTCAGCCGATGTAGAGATGACGCGGTTGATACCAATATGGTCTTAGGTCAGCAAACGAATTATTATCCTTTTAACAACCTTGGGTTTAAGGGGAGCAAGCCGAGCTTACTTTTTATTCCAAAATTATAAAAGTAGCTGAACACATTAAAAAGGTAGGGGAGGGGACCACTGTCTTAGATCTAATATGCCTGCCTCAATGTACTAGCTTCCTGTCCAGTATGAATTATTCCCAGGTAATTGAGTGTAACATAAGGTGTAACATTAATTTCGAATTAGCTCGTATGAGAGGGAAATGTGACTGGCGCGGAAAAACAGATAAAGAAGAGGAGCTAGAGAAAAGGTAGATAGTAGTCAATGTATGAAGCGAATGAAAATTTAAATATAGAAGATTGGGGATAATTTAGAAGATTTGCTGCCCAAATTCATTTTTGAGCGTTAGAGAAATTGTATCTATAGAATAAGGCGTTGAGAGTGGCAATAATCCGTTATGTAGTTTTGGCCAGCCTTCCAATAGGAATCTTTTAGATTGAATCAGATAAATTGTTACCGAGTTTTATAATTAGTTCCGATTGCTGAAGATGGGGATAAATTTTGTTACTTGAAGTTGATAATGGCACACTGGGTTAAGAATCCTTAATAATTGTCAGTTCGTTCGTCTTCAGGACATCTGAAGTTCCCGTAATCATACGTGCTAATCCAATCTTACATTTCGCGTATTATTATCCCTATTCCCACACCCAGCTATGTAAGCTTCCGAAAATCTGACTGGAATTAAAAGAGAGCTCTGGATGACATTCCAGAAGGCTGTCCACAACAAAATACCACAAAAGTGTGGAGAGTACATCTACATGCGGACAGTGCTTAGAGACAACATATACTCACAACTCTCATCCCAATCACGACCGCCCTACTATCCAGCATAAAGAATAGATCTATCTGATGGTGGGATCTACAGGAAACTCTGTGACTTTATAGGGTACACCAATGCTCTTAGGGTGTATTCCTGAATATGTAGCCATCTCTCGATATATTCCACAATTTTCTGACGTACGGACTCGGTGGATCTTCCCGGAATGTAATTTTTGCATTTTTCCAGTCCAACTCGGTCGATGTTCAAACTGTATGCTTAGTACACTGATAATCCTAGACAGTTGTGCTATCGGAAAAGTGAATTTGTAGCAATACGTCGGCAGACTCCTCGAAGCTCTCCGTATAGGAGTCGTCAACTCGAAAATCGTCCCAAGCCGTTATAATGTGGGTCTTGGTGCCGCTGCAAAAGTCTCTTTAAGATTTGCGTTGATTTTTGGCAAAGGTTTTAAATTTCTCCCAGTCAGATCCATTCTTCGATTTTGTAGCCTTGCCACCACACCATCATGGTGTTGCGTACTTTCCAGAGTCAGCCTCCGTCAGCGAGCACGAGGCTTTGAATGCTTTTGTGATGGATTTCTGCAATACATTAGTGCATAACTCAATCTCTTCGGTGATGTATAGACTGATCTTTGTAATAATTGTCCTTGGCATATCAGTCTCCAGGACGCTGAACAAAAAGTCTATTCCGGTTATTCTAACTTGCTTCCAAGGATTTCTGAACTGTCTTAGCTCCACTCTGATTGCTTTGATTTTAAAGCACATCCATTTGTGATCTGTTATAGTCAGTTGTTTGGACACATGCCAGTCAGCTATTTGTGTTGAAATATCTAATTTTGTCAAGGTGATGTCAATTACTGAATGATATTGAGGCGACACATAAAACTTTTGTGTTTCCGCGGTCGGAATTTAGCTTGCAACCTATACCAAGGTGTTGCTTACAATGTTGTTCACCGGGTCCACCATTCTTCGAGAGAGTGAAAGATTCTGGGAGTCAATTTAGAAATACACAGACGCCAATACTTGGTCCGACTTGTCGTTGTTGGTCACGGCTAGGATAGAATAAGACCATACAATCATTGCCAATGCGTAACTGTTCCGAGATCGACAAGTGGATCACCGGCAGGGGTCTCCAGCTAGTTCCGGAGAAGACGGGCCCGGTGTGTGGACCAGCCGATCACACTGGGCAGGGGTGTGTCGCCTGCTGCCCAGAAAGTTTGCCAAAGTCCTTGGTGTCATCCTCGACGGGAAACTCTGCTTCAATATACACATAAAAGACATAAAAGAGACGGCGAAAAAAGCGGCCAAGATGGGGGCGGCGCGGCGCTCGGGAGATTGATACGGAACGCAAGTGCCCTACATTCACGAAGAGACGCGTCCTGTCTCCGTCATACACTCCATGATGCTGTATGGGGCACTGGGTTACCCAGTTACCGCTGTCACTACAAAAAGATCCAGTAGAGAATTAACCTGGGAGTGACCTCCGTATACAGTACGGTGTCCAGGGAGGCGATCAATAATAGAACAACACGTGACAGAAGAGGCGCCGGAAGGCCTCATAGTGCTCGTTCCGATGAGAATCGTTACTGTGCCTGAAGATGTTGTCGATAAGCCGTCAACGTCGACCAGACGACGTTCTACGAAATTGGCCATTACACGTCTGTCTCTGCAGCGCATTTTAGTGAAAGACTTGAAGATGTTCCCATCCAAAGTGTAGAAAGTCCGTCAGTTACTGCCTGCAGACCGTCAATCGCATCTAAACTGTGCTCACGCTCTCCTGAACCTCGACGACGGAATTGACGATTTTCGGTCGAAATTTATCATGTTCCAGGAAGCCCATTTTCACCTGAACGGCTACGTAAACAAACAAAATTTGAATGAGAATCCACGTATCATTCACGAAGATCCATTACATCCACTCAAAGTCACTGCATGGTGCGCATCGGGCATTATTTTTTTGAAGACGCCGTGGGTAACACAGTTACTGTGACTGGTGGGCAATACAGAACCATGATTAACGAGTTTTAATTTCCGCAAATTGATGAGTTGGGACTGGAGAATATGTAGTACCAACAGGACGGGCAACCGCATATACAGCTCGCGCGACATTGGACACTTTGAAGGTGTCACTTGACACTTTTTTGAAGTTGCTTCAAAACACGGGTCTATGTGAACAAGCCACGGACTCTGAAAGCTCTCAAAGAGAATATCCGACAAGAGTGCAAGAACTTATCGCCCCAAGTTCTCACCAGAACGATTGAGCATACTGTAAAAAGAGCCCAAATGGTCTTTATATAATCTTCAATAAGTAAATAACATTAGAAACAAAAATTATAAAATTATGTTATTTTACTTTAAAGATATAGCAAAACAACATCAGGTGAGTGTTTTTGGGCTACCTTGTACTTGCACCGTTTCATAAGAAGAGTCGCCGAGGTGCTGTTATTGCCAATAGGAGGACGATGCACGACACACCATTTTTGAATTCCCTAGGTGGGAAATACAACTTGACGACTCTAAATTACGACAGTTTTGTCCTCGAGATGCTTCTGTCCGAAGAGAATTGGGAAGGGGTTTCGGAAACGCTCAAGGTTGTTATGAAAATGAAACACGTCGAAAAATTATGAGAAGACTAAGAAGCGAAAAAGTGCCGAAGACCAAAACACGCAGCGGAAGAAATACCGCAAGGTAAATCCTGCTGCAATCCGGAAATGGCTTTTTAGTGGACCGGCACCACTACCATCCAGTACGGACTGGTGGTGTCTTTCTTGAGATTTACCCCCTTTCGACACGCATAAACAGAAAAAATGATGCCAAGATATCTTTCAGACCTTTTCTGAAGTCACAGCTCAGCCGGATAGCTGTTATGTCACGGGTTGGCCTGAATATTACCAGTTATGAAAATTCACGTTCTGAATTTGTCGGAAGGGTTGCCTGTAAAGACAATAATGCTCTCTGCTGTGTTATAGGTTAAACTTCAAGAACTTCCATTCTACCAAAGCAACGATTAGACTTCCTTGGTGGTAGGGTCTTCTTTGGGAATTGAAGCTGTTGGTTGAAATTCCTCATGGATACCCATGACATCCAGCTCTGCAGTTACCTGTTCCATCGTTTGTGTCGGTGCCGTGCTCTTAATGATGCGCTGTATCTTCACTTTATTGCTGAAAAAGTTGTAGATCAGCCTAAAGGGAAATATTGGGCTTTAGAATACACGCAAAAAACTTTCATTGTGCATCAAAATGCAGGATAGCAATTGGTGCAAATAACGAAATAAAAGAATAATAATTACTTGGATTGATATTGAATTAGATAGATAGGACTGGAATAAACATTAAACAGTTAGATAGGCAACCCATCAACGTGTGTTTATTGAGATTGCATTAACAAATACGGAAGAAAACGTAAATATAAGAATGGGAAATTAAGAGCAGAACTAGGCTAACTTGGGCAACATTTGGAAAGCTGACCTATATATATATTTACAAAATTGCGGAATAAAAAAAATGAGTCGTTAATGCTAAGTGGGAGAATTTTTGATTTTTTCAGCTTAATGTTTTCACGAAGTTATGTTTGTTATTTTAAAAATTTATTTTTAACTTTTTACTGAATGTCTTATTTATTTATTTTTATTTAATAAAATGCACATAATTTATTACATCTAAGGAATTCCTAATCACCGTTGTAATATAATGTGCAAATTTCGCCAGAACGATAATTTTAGAATTTTCTTTTCGGAAACCAATTTTGATGGATATTAAAACTGAAAAATCAATTTCTTATGATTTTAAAATAATTTCCTATGATTATTGATAACAACAATCGAAGGCAGATTTCCACATCAGATTTTAAATTATGTGTAATGCAGGTGTTATCCGTTTTCAATCGACGAATTAAATAAATTAAATTATTAAACTAATATTTTATTATCAGCGGAAAATGTTTTTGCAGCAAAAAAATTTAGCGCTATCGAACGGAAATAATTTGGCTGAGCGAAATTCGTAAATGTAAGTTAAAATAAATCACTTCAATATACGCCTTCATCGCTGTATGCAAAAATGGCAAGCTCTCGGTGCCGTTTGTCTTTATTATTTTTGATTATTTTATTTTCATTTATTCAAATTGGTAAGTCTTGAAGTAATTTTAAGTATTATTACTAAATTAACTATAACAAATTTTTTTTGTCCTAAATTATTTACAGCAAAAATGAACAATAAGTATCTAATGGGAAATGTACGTTTTAGAAAATTGTATGATTTCTAATTTTATTTTAATTTAAAATATAATTGGTATGTTATTTCTATTATTGTAATGAGTTGGTCAATCAAGTGCGAAAATATGGTGATCTAAAAGTAGAACTTAAAAGACCTTGCGCAGAGCAAGTTACGTAATTTATCATTAGATCTGTTTATCATATAATCCTATGAAACTCAAACTCAAAAACTGTTTTTTTTAATTTAATTTTTACAATTGTGTAAACACTGATTCTTGTTTAATTTAGGTGAAAGTGCATTAAAGTGCTACAATTGCACTGAAGCACTTGATTCTGCCTGTAAGGACCCTTATAAAAAGGGCGTCAATATAGAATGTTCCTACGCCGATCAAGTGTGTGTGAAACACAAAACCCCATCTACAGGTAATCTCACAATTATTTAATATTATGAATTAAGGTGGTCTTTATTTGACAAAGTTTAAATTTCAATTCTCCCCCCCCCCTCGTTCCAATTATTTCCAATAGGTTAAAATCAAGCCTTATTTGACTAAAAAATTCAAAACTCAAATTTGTCACATGTGATCAAATATATTTACCACCATCAGCTCCGAGTAAAATTTTGAAAAATAACGACTACCTTAATCTATGTTAAAAGTTAATAAACAAACTTTTGCAGAGGTTCTTATGGTGAGTTTATGCAAGCTTTAATTTAAAATAAAAATGTTATTCTACACAAAAATTCTAAGGATTCCATTAAATTATTTGTTTTAGATTTGAAAGTAACCGGTAGTTCTTTGGTAATTCAGGCTGGCATAATGAGAGGATGTAGGTCAAAGGACTATTGCACAACTGTAAAGGATTATTCAGAATATTGCACTACCTGCACCAAAGATTTATGTAACACTTCCGCTCAAGTAACTCCTTCCCTTGCCATTTTAATGATTATATTGTCAATAAAAAATTTTATTGTATAATAAAATACCACAGCAACAATTTAAATTGTATAAAAACTTTGTAAAATATATTTTGAAATAAATTAGATAAAGACTAAACGGTATTATTATGACGAATTTTTCGGACCAGACTTGGAAGCAGAAAAAGCAAATATTAAAATCTAAGGAGCATCCTCTCAATTACTACGTTTTAAAGTCTTATTTACATATAATATTTTTTAAATTTAAAACGATGGATATTGTGGTAAAAAATGAAATAGCAGAAGGTGAAGATGAAAACCTTGATCCATATGAATTATATTTACAAGAAAACGAGCGTCGTGATCAGGAATTAATTCAATTTATAGACGAATTTATGAATTCCTCTGAAATGTGTTTATTTAGAACTGAAGAAATAGTTGATATACCAGTTAGACCAAGAAGAAAACCTAAAGTCAAGAAAGCTAAGAAACCGTTAACGTTGATCGAAAGATTTAACAGAATACGAATATTGGAAGAACGTTTTGAAAGACATTTAGAAGAACAGGCAATCAAGCATATCTTAAAATGTCAGGAAGAAGGCATTTCAATTATACGAGTAAGTATTAAAATAAATTAAAACGATTTCATTTATTACAACAAATCTTCCATTCGTAGCAAAAAATTTATGATGCAAAACGATATTACTTATGCCATCGGAAGGAACGTGAAGAATTACAAGAAAATCGGAGAATTAGAGCATTGGAACAACTAAAAGACATATACCATGTTGATACAACATTTTTATCGACAAGATCCAAACCAGTAGAAAGAATGTTAGCATATAATAAGCTCAATAGTATTAAAAAAGCTAAACAGAAACAGCGACGACAAGAGTTTGTTAAAAAAATAGTGAATGAATATATCAGGAAAGCTCAAATTGACAACCTTCGCAACAAGAAATACTATGATTTAGTTGTTCCTAAAGATAAAATAATTAAAAATTTTATTATTTCTGGTACGGAAATGACTTTGGTAATTTATAAGGTAAATCTTTTCTCTGCATATTAAAAACCATTGTTTAACAGTACCAAGAAGAAGCCTCTGTAATTGAAGAAGAATGGATTGAAGAAAACCCATTAGAACCAGAGGTTAAAAAAACTGAAGATGAAAGTTCACCTAAAAAGAAAAATAAGAAAAAGGACAAAAAAGATAAAAAAGGTAAAAAGGATAAAAAATCGTCAAAAGGTTCGAAAAAAGGAAAGAAAAGTAAGAAAGGCTCCAAAAAAGGTAAGAAAGGAAAAGGAAAGAAAGGTAAAAAAGATAAAGGACAAGCTAAACTCGAAACTGTATTTCCCAATATCCCGATTACTAACCCAAGAGATAAAATTCAACTTCCCGAAGAAAGCGATATGCAGGGATTTTTAAATGAGTTAGATACAATGGAAAAAGTTGATATTGAAAAATTGAAGTTCTTGAGAGAAAAAATGCATATGGAAAATATTATGTTTCCAGTAGATACTTCTGTTGATTGGTGTCCGAAATTGGTCGAGTTTTATGTAAGTAATTTAATTGTATGAAATAACGCTAATATTGAGAAAATCTTAGGGTTACAAAAAAAATACGATTTATAAAAAGAAAATTCGTATATTGAACGGTGGAACTGCTATAATAAAATGTCGATTCCATTCCGTTCGTTTGGAAGAGTTTTATCCATGCTTAATCGAGGTACCAATTTAAAGTTTAAAGAAAATCACTAATTATTTAATTCGCCAGGTGGAACCCATGGATATTCAAGCCGTCATACCAGGGTTTTCATTCGGAATAACTGTAAAATTTACTCCTGAAGAACTGAGCACAATTATTAAAGGAAATATAATTTTTGTGACGTATTTGTCGAGCAAATCTGAATACAAACATATTTCGATTCCAGTAGCTTGCGTACCATTGTGTTCCAATGTAACTGTAACACCAAATATTATTACGTTTGAAACCTTGCCCATTTGGCAAGCTCGAAAAATAAGTGATTATAAAAATTATGAAGTTCTACAGGTAAACCATCACATTCATATTTATGTCATACAAATGCAATAAATTTTAGATCACAAATTCTGGAAATAAAGGTTGCAAAATAGTAATGAGCCGAGTCAAAGATCCTTTCAACTTGGAAACTCTGTCGTCCGATTTGGTGCCAGACAATTCCACAATTGCGGGTTAAATTTATTCATAACATTGAATTACAGCTAAATTTCATAAATTTGTAGATAGTATTAACGAATATGCTATTGTTGAAAATATACAAGACAATTTAGGAAACCAGATTAATGGTGCAGCTTTTGAATTACTTGTTCCAATTAGTGAATCAGAATTAATTGTAGAAGAATGTATAAAAGAGTACATTGACAATATTTTCAAACCATTTCGTTTTGATAATTACTGTCTCCTATTGGATCCCAACAGTAATCTCACAATAAATATTTTTTTGAAGAACGTCGATTATGTAGGAAGCTATAACGAAAAATATATTATTAGCGTTTTTGAAGAATTTGAAGAACAAGTTTGGAATTGTATTGGAACCCAAGTGAGTGGCTCTTGATTTATTATCTTAATCATTTAAAAAATTCAAATCATTCATATTATAAGATCTATGTTAACCCTTAAATACGTAATAGGGGTAACTTGGGTCCCCTACTTTTAAATGGTTTTAACGTCTCAGATCTTGAATTTTCAAAAAATCAACGGGGTACCATGATTACCCCGCTTGGGTCTTTACGTTGTTTAGCGAAGCTAGGGTATCTAAGGTTTAAACAATAACCTATAAACCCCAATTAAACTACTGATGGGTATAATCTTGAAACCAACAAAATAATATTGAAGAACTTTTAATCAAAATCATCACGTATACAACCCAATTGTTTAATTCTATCTCAACATTAAAATATTTTTTCATATAAAGAAAAGTGGCAGAAGTGCCAAGCTGGAAAAAGCAGATAACAATAATATAAGCTCTTACAAACCCATCAGCCTTTCTCCGCTTCTCTAATTCTAGCAGAAAGAAGTCTGATATAATTATGAACTTACAGCTGCTGTTCTATAAGCATCTGGTGAAATTCCGAAATGAGCGGGCAATTGAGTCGGCGGTTTCCAAATAGGGTTCCGTGAAAAAATCCAAGAGTTCCCCCAAAAAGAATTTCAAAATGGCGTAAAAATAAATTTTACCGCTTCTAATTGAAATCACCCACCACAGCTTATCCCCACCCCTCTTCTTAACAACCTTAATGCAGTTCCTGACATGAGAATCCAGCTATCAGAAATCAAACCGAATATTAAAAGAATTTGCCAGGAAAAAAGAAAATGTCATTCTTCACACTAATAAATATTGTAATAGTTTTATAACAAATAATTTTTAAACTTGTATCCCCTCACCGAGGGGGAGGAGTATACGCAAGCGACCTTTAAATGCAGAATTGATGAACCTTTTTTTAGCTTAAGTTTTGTTTCTTTTGTTATCAGAAGGGAGCAGATTGTAATTGTGAATGGTCGTGCTTCTCGCAACTTTTGTGTTACCTCTGGAATTGGTCAGGGATCCCGCCTGGGTCCTAATTTTTTCTTGCTACTCTTCAATGATGTGGATTCCGTGATCAGATTTTGAGAATTTCTGTTATTTACCGATGATCTAAGGTCTGGTGCGATCTCAGCGGTCTCAAACTGAATGTCAATTTACGAGGAAGAGATGTAACGTGTACTTCTCCTACTCGGTTAGCGGAGTGATTCTTGATATCGTTGATGAGTACAAAGACCTCGGTGTTATTCTTGATCCAGCTCTATCATTCCATCATCATTTAGATTCGATTTCATCGAGAGCCAATAAGATGCTAGGATTCATTAGTAGATCAACTCTATAAATTGATCGCCTTGTATTCATCATTCGTGAGATCAATTCTTGATTACTATTCGGTGTCTGGTGTCCATCGTATTCTTTACATACTTGATGTGAAGGCACTGACCTCTGCTAATTTAGAAACAGACCACAGACTAATTCTTGAAAAAATTCGTATGAATCAGCCGGGAAAAACAAAAAATCACCTCAATATCTAGAGAAATCTAATATTGAATCTCTAGCAAACGAAAGTACGCAAGAACTAAATAAAATAAATTGATAACAGCAAAACTTGCAGAGTGCGGAAATACAGAATGCAAGGTGGAAGAACATTGGGAGATAATCAAAAATTGCCTACAAAAAACCTAAAAGAAGCTATTGGAGTCGAAAAATTTAACCTAAATGCACAGAATAAAACCAAACCATGGTTCACCCCAGAAATTAAAGAACTAGCAGAAAAACAGAGAAAGGCTCATTAGCATATAAAAGCTCCCGCTCACAAGAAAACCATACGAAGTATATACCTAGTTAATATTTCAAATTATTTATATTGGGCATTTCGGCAGCCTCCCCACATTTCGAATTTTGGATCCAAAATAGTTTCAATCATCTGTAATACCTCGTTTGTATCTGTGTGTACGTTTCGTATTGTTTTTCTAATTTGTTTGAATTGTTTTTTGAAAATTTTCAATTGTTTCAGAAAAACAATTGAAAATCGTTTTTCAAAACACTTAATTTATTTTCAAAATATTCGAGTTTTTCAGGAATACTTATCTCTGTGTCCTTACAAAATATATAACTTTTTGTTATTTGTTAGAATAAATTATAGTTTACTGTTTTTTGAAAATAACGATTTTCATTTATTTCAGAAAAACAATTGAAAATCGTTATTTTCAAAACACTAAATTTATTTTCTAAAAATTTAAAGTTTTTCAGGAATACTTCCTGTATGTGTCCTTACTTATTACTTTATATTATTACTTTAATAATATTATGTTTACTAATTATGAGATTTATCATCGTGAAAATGCTGCTACATAATTTTAAAATTTGAAAAATTAATATCTCTGAAAATAATAATAATTAATAATAATATATTATAAAATATACGGTTTTAGAGAAAAATTGCAATATTTTGGTGTTTTTGAAATGTTTTTGGATTAAAATATTATTCAGAACCCAATTAAACCAAAAGCTACAAAATCACCGAATTGGCAGTGATTTTTCTTATAACCACCGAATTTTCGAAAATACCATTATTCATTTCAAATTCTTGAAATGCCTCTGTCGGGCGACAGGACATTTTTTGGGGTGAAAATAAAGAATATACAAACAAGTACCGACGAGATACAAACGATTAAAACAACTATTTTGAATCCAAACTTTGAAATGGGCGGGGACCTGCGAAATTCTTATTTTAGATATTTCGAAATATCTGAAAAACTAAATGGGTACAAACAAAAATAAAGAATGTACAAACATGTACAAATGAAGTACAGCGATTAAAACTTTTTAAATCCAAAATTTGAAATGGGGGGGGAGAAATGCCTATTTTAGATATGTTGAAATATTTAAAAATCTAAATGGATACAAATAAAAATAAAGACATTACAAACGGGTACAAACGAAGTACAAGCGATTTAAACAATTTTGGATCTGAAGTTCGAAATGGGGGGGACTAATATCTAGGTGTATATTTTTCACGAATAATGTGTATATTTTTGGTATTTAAATACATATCATAATCATTCATGGCTTTTTACACCGAGTGTTATTATATTATTATTTACAAATTTTGAATTTAACTTGCCTCTTTTTTTATGTGGTTGCGATTCGAACAAATGACTTCCTGATCTCGCATTGCACTCTCTTACCACTTAGTTTTAAGGGGTGATACAATTTTACTTAACTTATTAACCAATCTATACGTTTTCAAATAAAAATAGTTTACATAATGAAAAAATCGACTACGGTCGCAGTTTTGCCTTTTGATTTAAGTTTTAATATATCTTCATTTTAAGCACTCATTGATATTATTTCATAAAACCCGGTGCTTATAAGCATTGAATGAAAAAAAATTAAAAAATTTGATGGCTGAAATGAGAATTTGCAAGTATGCGACATCTCAATTACGTTCTTCCAAGCTGTTATTAGCGCGCAAATTCACAAGCGCAAAAATCTCTTTTATAGGTCACAAATAAATCGACCATTGGTCCAGCAAAGCGTTGAATTTACTTAAAAGTTAAAGCTACTGAACAAATAAATTAAGTGCGAATAGTAACAATGGCAATTTTTAATTCCTTGCTTCCAGTTACATTAATTTTTCTAATTTTAGTTCAAATTGGTAAGCAAAAATGTTATTTTTGATGTTTGTTTTTTCAAAAATTTTGATTTCTAAATCATTATTTCAAACCAAAACGCGGCTGATTTTAAATAATGTATAGGTAAATTTATAATATTCAAGTCTCGTTTCGGTGATCAGCGTTAATTCCTTTTGAATAAATTGAAAATAATTAATAATCAAAATTTAACAAAATGTTTTATTAAGATTCTTTTAGAAATTTATTCATTGAGAGGTTTTAAATAGCTCTATGACGCAATTAATATTAATATTCTAAATTTTGTTTTCAATAACTGCAATAGATGAAATTTCAGTTGGAAAACATTACATGTGCGATAATACCTAATCATAGAAGTAAATTAATTTCTCACTTTTAAATCATCCAATAAAGCAACCTTGACTATTATTGAAATCAATTGCTTTATCGTTGCAATCGCAGTCGGTTTTTAATTAATTTTTGAAATAAGAATAGTTAACCTAATACGTAATTGCTTATAAATATCAAAATTAAAGTGCAAAAAAAACTTTGGTACATCTACTTTATTTGATATTATGGGTGTGTTTTAGTCAATATAATGAAATAAGGTCATTTGAAAACTAAACAAGAGGATAACAAAAGCATCAGTAATAGGTTTCTGCATTGTCTGCGTTAGTCACCTAAAATTTAGAAACGTTAATTGATTGAAATGTGGATCACTTATAATAATTAACAATGTAATTATTTCTTGTTTTTGACAGAATTTAATAACCTAAGAGGTTATTTTTTTAACACATCATTAAATTCAATTCGAATGCATCACAACGTCCAATTTATAAATTAAAATGTTTACTATAATCATCTGCTTGTTAGCTCGTACCCAAAGGGGCTTTAGAAAACCGATTGTCTGGCATTATTACATTTTTCAGATTTCGGAGTGCAGATTGAACATTCTGTATAGTAGGGAATGCAAAATATTCAGATTATTTTAGTAATTACCGCATGATATTATCCATAAAATTTGAATTTTTGACCCCATTTGCTTTAGTAAGAAATTAAATTTAGGGGTAGGGTTCAACGTTAGATTGGTAAATAAATTTATAATATTTTAGGATCATCTTTACATTGCTACAACTGTAGTGAAGTTTCCGATATTCGTTGTAAAGATCCATTTAAGAAGGACACATCCAAAGCTGAATGTCCATCTGGACAAGTTTGCATAAAGCATTTAATGCCTGCGATAGGTGAATTTTAAAGCTTAAAATGAAGGCAAAATTATTTGAATTTATTTTTAGGGTTACAATTAACTGGGAATTCTCTTGATTTGAAAGCAACAATAGAAAGAGGATGCAAACACACCGACTATTGTCAGAGCGTTGAACAATTTTCGGAATACTGTACTGTGTGTTCTACAGAATTGTGTAATTCTTCTTCATTTACTACTCCTTCGTTTACGATAACAACAGCTTTGTTATATTTAGTTAAAAAGATCTTCTTGTAACTGTTTTTTTCCCAATTAATTCATTGTGTCGCCATGCTTTTTAAGTGGAAATTGTTTAATTTTTAGTGCTTACGTTGGGAAAAGACTGCAGGCGCCACCACCCACCACGACCAACTAACATGTAGACATACGTAATCAAATTATGTATTTAAATTTGATCGATTACCAGTTATTCAGACTTTTCACAAAATATGAACTATAGGGAATCCTCGGTTTACGCATAAGCGAATGATTAATTAATTATGTTTTTGAAAGATCTTGGTTAGAAAATGTTGAATATTTAACAATTTATATTAAAAGTCCGTTTAGTTTTATGAAACTTGCTTCAGTGTAACTGCAGATGACTTATTAGTTAGTTGGTGGTTGTGCGTGATTGCGACACTGCCTTCGTCAAATTTCTGAAGATTTAAAAAAAATTGACTGTAACTTAACAGAGGTGTTAAAATGAAGGACAGCATTGTCACTTTATTATTATGCTAGATTATCATTTAGGAATATCAAAAATATAAATACTGCTTAGCTTCAGTGACGGATCTAGCTTCTTTGGCACTTGAAGCTGACAATTATCGTCCATACAAAAATTATATTCAAATATTATGATGCCAATGATGCTACAAATTTTCCATTTTTATATTGTAAACTTTTGAGAAACGCTGGAAGTATAGTCATAATAACCATATAGTCAACAACTATAACCCATGCTTATCTGCTTCCATAGAGTTTTGAGAAGGGAAAACAAAAACATTGCAATATATATAAAAATTTAATCAAGATAAATGGCTATCCTATTTTAATTTTGTAAACTGAAAGGAACATAGTGCCTTATCTGAAAAATGTAATTCAGATCTAAATTGTGCCTTTAATTTTTACAAAACTAGAAATTTGATTATTCACCCGAAAAAATGTCTAGAACAGTTTATCATGCCCAATAGCGAACTTCTATTTATAAAATTTTATATTATTCCTGCTATACTGCCAGTAGGTACGCATCAAACTTGACCAATACAGATTATTTTGTTTCCAAAAAATATTTTTGGAACTCTAACGAAACTATATTTAAATCTCAAACATCATGTTTATGTATTATTGCCTAGATGTGCTTATTTATTTAGATAGATGAAAAACTGTGTTGAAATTGCAAAACTCTTGCACTTTAAGAATAATAACACTATGTATACAATATTTGTCAAACCTGTGTATATTTATTTCTTCGGCAAAGTAAACAAAAAATGATTATAGAAGTTATATTCTTTTTTTTTTGATTATTCAAAAAAAGTGCCCCGGGTGAGGATCGAACTCACGACCTTAAGATTATGAGACTTACGCGCTACCTACTGCGCTACCGAGGCTCTCATTTTCACCCTTTTCCATTTGGAAACTCCTGGAAATTCAATATTAACTTTTTCAGGAATTGCTGATCAGAGCTGAAATAACAGGAAAATTTATAACAGTAAACCCGAACGTTCTCGATTTTGGAACTTGCGTTTTCAACTCAGTGTATCAGATGTCGTTTACCGTACACAACTCTTTGGTGATTCCAATGAAAATCCGGTTTAAGTTTCCTCCTGTCTTGAAAAATTATCTTTCCTGTAGTTACAACGAGGTCTTCGTACAATCCGATAGCTACATGAAGTTAGCAATCAAGTTTCGACCAAAGTACAAAACAAAATTCAAAATTGCAAAAAAGTTATTAATTAAATATTTTGCAGAAGCGAAATAACATCCGCCGATAATTACTTTTACTGTCCAGATACAAGAATTATAGAATTTCCCATTTATTTATGCGTATTATCCAAACAATTTGTAGGTACTCCTCCGACCAAAATCATAATATTGGCCATATTAACTCAACCCAATGGTTTGGCATTGAAACCAAAAGATGAAAAGTTTACCTACCATTTGAACGAATATTGCGAAATGGATTTTGGAAAATGTACCTGCGATACTAAAGGGGATTACATGATCAATATGGGAGAATGTACCACAGCCGAAAGTGTCCTCTCCATCATAGAAATCACAAACACTTCGTTTGTTAATCAAGATTTTGGTTTCACAAATTTGCCACGAGTAAAGAATTTTGACCAAATGCTATTTAATCTGATTTCTAACTTTTTTGTAGTGCATAAAAATATTTCCAAACTACGGTTTTGGAGAAATTAAGCCATTCGAAACGAAAGAATTAACTTTAGAATTCAGTCCGACCACGAAAGATATTCCCAACTATGAAATCGAATGCGAAGAGGCAAACTGTACCATAAGTTTTCAAATTATTGCCAATACCATTAAAAACATAGGCGGACTAAACGAATTTGACAAGGTGGAGAGTTAACTTAATTTTCAATAAATTTTATTTGCTGGAATTTTTAGCCCTTTAACTTTCAACATATTAAAACAGCTTTGCGTTTGATGCAAAATGAGATATTTAATGATTGTTATCCATCCGTAATTTTAGATATGATTACAATGAGAGATATATTAAGAAATGAAGAAGTGCTCAACAGTATCATATCGGAAATGGTTTGTGAAACGTCCAGCAAATTAGTTCTGAGCAAAGTACCTCCGTATTTTGATGCCAAAGCGGAAGGTAGCATTTAAACTATTTTTTTTCAAATTGGTTTTAATTCAATAAATTTCAGTACAATCCAAATATGGTCCTTTAAATACCCCAACCAGAAGCGATTTAATTGTTGATGATGAGTTTTTAATGGAGACGGTATGCGAAGAAGAAGAAGAAGAAGAAGAAATCAATCTTACCAGTAATAAACTTTGGATTAAAGCTACAATTATAGATCCACTATGTCATCTTTCATACCAATACATAGAGTTCCCGGACACACCATGTGGATCGCATTCAGTTATGATGATCGACATCGGTGCTGTTCAGGGTATTGGTGTTGTTGCCTTTCCATGTGTATGTGGCTTCTCAAGCAAGTTTTCGAAATGCAAAAAACACTTTCAGTTTAGTGCAAAATTCGAAATAATTTGTGATAGTAAAGACATTACCATTGAACCTACTTGTGGAGAACTATCCAACGGACAAGTATTCGCTTTCCAAAATATCTTAAATTAAATTATTTTTAATTTAAATTACATTTTAGAAAATGAAACTGACTTTAGTGGCGAAGCCACAGATGCCAACTAAAATTATTTGGCAAACCGCGCGAGAGATAAAAATAGAACAAATATTAAACGAAAAACGGTTTCAATATGAAAAGCAGTTGGCTGCAAAATTAGCAAAAGCAGCAGAAAAAAAAGCTAAAAAGAAAGGCAAAAAAGGAAAAGATAAAAAGGGTAAAGATAAGAAAGATAAAGGAAAAGATAAGAAACAAAAGGATAAAGGAAAGGGAAAAGGAAAAAAAGGAAAAGGTAGTAGTAAAAGTAGCAAGAAAAGCGACGGCCAAGCAGAAGTAACTGTACCACCAATGCCAGTATTCACTGTGGAGGAAAGTGAAATTGTAATTGATTATTTAGATTTGTACCAAGCCGAAATGGTGTCATGGAAAACTATGGAACCGTTTTTCATACAAGCAAATTTTTGTTGTACCATTACATATACAAGTAAGGAAATGTAAGTTAGTTTTGAAACTCTTCTGAACCATCTCGAACAACTTCCAATTTTGCAGCTCAAGAAATAATGAAAAATTATACTTCAAAGCTGAGTGTAAAGTTACAAAACCCGATTTTATGCATGATTTGAAAACACAGCATATAGATTTTGGCCCAGTAGTAATAGGAGCGATCGTTAAGCAGACTATATCGATTCAAAATATTCAAAGTAAAACCCAAATTTTTCCATTGCCCCACTTTAATCTTCTGTTTGTTAATTATCTTTAGACGACGACATCAAACCAACTATTAGCTTGTTATCACCATCAGGTCCATTTACAATTCCATACCCTAACAATGTGGTATTACCATCCGAACATATCTTGAAACTACCAATTACGTTTTCACCGTTCAGCGAAGGAGTGGTAATTTTGCACTTCATTATTTTATACAAATAATTCAAAATAATAATTTTTCAGGTATCGGAATATTTTGAAATTAAATCAAACAAATCAATTTGTCCTCTTATTGTGTCTGGAAAATGTGTGGAGTTAAACTTAAGTATTAATCCTGATTTTCTTGTATGTCGATTGGAAAGCAAAAAAGGAGGCTTTTCAGATTGCTCAATCGAAGTATTTTCCAGTACAAAATAATTTTTATCTTTTAAATCCTACTAATTTCAGTTCAACAACAAAAGCGAAGCTTCAGTTCCAATTACATTTATAAAAGCTTGTGAAATAGAAGGTGAAATTAAACCAATAATTGTGGAATCTCCACCAGGTTCACCTAAAGGCAAAAAGGGTAAGAAGGATAAATCACCTAAAGGCAAAAAGGATAAATCACCTAAGAGTAAAAGAGATAAATCACCTAAGAGTAAAAAAGATAAATCATCAAAGGGTAAAAAGGACAAGAAGCCTAAGAAAGTGAGTAAATTTTCACCCGAATTAACTGCAGAAGAATTGGAATCTCTTCCACGTTATTTTATTCCCAAGAATGGTAAAACCAAACTTGATTATTTTCAGTTTAAATTTAATTTTTCGATTTTAATGTTCAGGTGAATCCTATTTTCAATTAGTTGGAGCTGGAGTTAATAATGATACATTCACTGTATTACCATCTGCCAAATCATCCGTTAAAATCCGATTTGGAGTGCCTCTGCCTCCAGTAACAAAAGATAAGGGTGGAAAAAAAGGCAAGAAAGGTTCCAAAAAGTCTCCAAAGTCTTCCAAGAAATCGTCTAAGAAATCTTCCAAGAAATCTTCCAAGAAGTCTTCTAAGTCTTCTAAGTCTAAAGGGCCAGAACTTTATTATGCTACTAAATATAATATTATGGTAGGGACTTCAACATTCTTAAAAGATGTTATTATCTTCGGAAAGTTTGTGTAACATAACTTTAATCCCCTAGTTGTATTCAAATAAATATATTTACTTGATTCTGTTAAGTTTTTTTCTGTATAGCAAATATAATAAAAAAGAAAGTGTAGCCTAATCGAATTAGGCCTCCTTAAGAATTGGCACGTCTGGTATCAAGGTTGGTGAATCGACCATTGGTGGAAATTACAATAGAAAATAAAAAAATATGGATATAAATTTTGTTGTTTTTCTCACATGCACTTTAGCCCAATCATTAGTAATTGGGATTATCACTGTTTTGATATTTAAGACCTTTGATACTTTTAAGTGTGATAACACATCTTTACAATTCTGCTTTAACATTTTAATATTAATAAATTTATTTTAATTACATAAACAATAATATTAACATGAAAAATTTAATGTACAATTATTACACAAAAGGACTAATAGTAAGTTTTATTTTAATAATTACATTTCAATCCGGTAAGAATATGTAAGTAGTATATTCATTTCTGGCATAATTGAATTTGTATTTTTATTTCAGGTGAATCAATCAAATGTTATAAATGCAGCAGCCTAATAGATTTCTTATGTAAAGATCCATATTATGGAAATTTCCCAAAAGTTGAATGTGCTGAAGATAATTATTGTTTAAAGCTTGTAATACCTGCAGAAGGTGAATAACAAAGTAACCTACCCATCTGTGGTTACTCCGATTGTGCTACGATATGAATTTGATCTGATCTTCTACCGTACTGAAAAGTGCACTTTCAAGTTTTAATATATTTATTTAATTTAATTATTAATATGTTAAATTGAAATATATGAAACACTTTTTGAAATGTGTCATCATCAAACTTGTGTCGTTGAACAATTCAGCCGCATTTGATAATAATTTATATTCACAACCGATATTGTAATCTATACTATTATATTTTCAGATATTGCAGTACATAAAAAGCCAGAATTAATGTATATGCGAAATTGTATGTCAGGAAACTATTGCAGTGAAGTCAAAACTAAACAACCTAATGCTCATCATTGTTCCATATGCAAAACTAATTTTTGCAATTCTACTCCAATTATAAGACCATCATCAGTAGTATTACTACCCCTAATGGTATTATTGTACATGGTTAAGTTAACATTTTAGTAAAACAAGTAATTTATTATTATTTATAATATTTTTTTAAATATTTGTTAATAACGATAATAATCATTATATTACAGTGTGTTCGACAAATTGTTTTTTGTATTTATTGTCAATAGAAACAATGTAAACTATAAAATTTATGAAACTCATGGTTTTTTTTTAAATACCATTGGATAATCAAGTTCAAGGTTTGTGATGTTTGCAATAAAATTTTACTTTGAGCATTTCCTAATCTTATTGGTACTAATAACTCTGGATTTTTGTTCAGTTTTTTGTATGTTGGCGAACGAACCAGAAACATCTTGTATAAAATTTTGTATAAAATAATAGAATTTCAACTGTTTAGTGTTTTCCGCTTTTGCCGCTGCTCTTGCAATGTGCGGGCAGAAGGATAAGCTGCAGTATATCGGCGTCGTGCAGCCTGATTTTTATCTCACTGTGCTTTCGTCTTCCACTCACCAGCACCGCCTCCGTCTTCTCCGGTACCAGTGTCAGATCTCTTTCCATTGTCCACTCTCTTATCATTCTGATTATTTCTTCTGCACTTTCTTCGATTTCTTCTTCCGTTTTTTCCTCCACCACCAGGTTCAGGTCGTCGGCGAAGCCCAGCAGGGTCACTCCTTGTGGGACTAGAAGTAACAGGACTCCGTCGTAGCTGATATTCCACAGCAGTGGTGCCAGTACAGAGCCTTGGACGACCCCCGCCGACAAGACCGAGTAACTTTGGTCCCGGAAGGTGACTTTCCTGTTGCTGAGATACTCTGATAATATGTTCAATAGAGGTCTGCTCACACTTCTGTTTTGTAATTCTTGCAGAATGACCCTCCAGCTCAGTTGAAGGGATTTTTTATGTCGAGGGAGACAACCATCACGTATCTCCTGGTCCTCCATGTTCCCGGCTTGGCCTTGGTAGAACGCCCTTTTTGGAATCCGAATTGGTTTAGTTCTAGACCCCCCCTGGGCATCTATCTCATTTTCGAGTCGGACCAGGATGTATCTTTCGTATAACTTGCTCAGATGGTTCAGCAAACAAATTGGCCTGTACGAAGATAGAGAGTTGGTTGGCTTGTCTCCCTTTTTCAGAAGCACCAGCGAGGCGTTCTTCCATTCATCCGGGAATTTTTCTTGTTTTGCCAGGTTGTTTAACAAATCTAGCACCCAAATGGGGTCTCTCTTTACAGAGCCTTTTTATGAGGATGGCTGGCATTTCGTCCGGGCTCGGGGTCTTTTTGATTTTTATTTTCTTTGTTATTTCTTTTAATTCATCTTCTGTGAACTCCTCGATGTGGTTTTCACTACGTATCTTGTTCCTTTGATGACTTGCGACGTGTGTTGGGGTGCCAGGTCTAATAATGGTCTGTTTCCTAGTCTTTTACATACTATTTTATAGCCTTTCCCCCACACGTCTTGATCTAGTTCCAACAGAGTTCGTCCCATTTCTTCTTCTTTGTTTGAAGGATTTCCATCTTCAGTTTGTGTTTTTCTTCTATGTATTGTTGTTTAAGTACCTCAGCCTGTTCTGGGAGTTGTTGTGCCACTCGATACATTTTTCTTTTTGTTTTGTTGCTGTTTTGGCCGATGCGACATCGAAGGCTATATATCTATGGTCACTATAGCTCTCTTCCTCCAACACTCTCCAATTGACTACCTGGGTGCTTACATCGGTAATCGCCAGGGTCAGGTCCAAACCCGATCTATGTGTGCCCCTTTCAAAGGTGTGACCTCTTTCGTTAAGCAGCACCACGTCATGGTATGCCATGAGTTCGATTAGAACTTTCCCTCTGTGGTCTTCTTTTGGGGATCCCCACTGTGGGGACTTCGAATTCTAGATCTCAGCTTCGCCACGCACACAATGATTGGCAAATATGAACGAAAAATCAGGAGCAATGGTCTTGAAGGGCATTTTAAACCAAACTCAAACATTCGACACTAATGAAATCAAAAATTTGTTATAGATGTGAAGAAAATGTGCAAAACTGCAAGACGAACCACTTGGAAACGTCCTGAAGCAGAAGAACAATTAAAAAATAAATTCAGGAAAGTAAAAGGCAAGATGGAAACTTGCCATGGATGGACGATTGGGGGCGACTTGGAAGAGACGCTTGCAGTTCATTCCATATTCGGAGAGCCAAAAGAAAGCAATCAGCACTATAATTTTGCTTTTTACAAATCTGGAGGCCGTAGTGAAAAATAAATAACTTTGTTTCGGGTAATTATGTTTGCCCTTCCTGTGCTTCCCGGAAAGTTATAGAGTTTTTCTCTTATAAGACCGCATCTGCGTGATACGATGGAGATCTCAGAAAACAGCAGCAGCCATTGCAAAACTGCTTTCAATCACAGGTGGACTTTCAAAAGACAGACAAAGGGTCCTGGTATCTGGGACGCAATCAAGGTTCTAAAATATGTCAGAGATTACAAAAGAACTTTGGAAAGGAACTGTGGAAGAGGAGATGGGGATTATCAGTGCATAATACAGCTCCATTGCAGAATGCACATGGAATGCATGAACAATAAGAATAATGCTTGTTGTATACTGTGAGAATTAATAATTAGATAGGTACTCAACCCAAAGGAGGTAGTCAAGCGATAACAATTACATAACGTGGTTTGTAAATGAGAGATAATGTGAGTCCTCTTTTATCGTTGGTTTCAACTTTTTACATTCAGAACGGCAAAACAATATTACTTGCCTAACATTAAAATTCAATTCAAGGTTTCTTGAACGTCAGTTAAAATTAATTTTTAGGTGGGCAGGTTTGTAATGTTTCTACGCGTAATTCATGAGACGGTGAATCTTTTTTTTTATTATTATTTCGTTTCTTAAAACTGATATATTTTAAACATAAATTGTTATTATTGTGAGTTGTGACATTATAACCTTGCCTTAAAACTCGATAAGAAATTATTTCAGCTGTAGTTCAAACATTATAAAATTAACAGTCTAACCTGTGATTCATCTAATTATTTATTCACCTATTATACTACTTAACAAAAGGAATTTCCAGTGTTTGTTAAAATGGAACATAAACAACTGATACCGATCGTTTTGCTGGTAATTGGATTTCAATTTGGTAATAACATTTATATAATAATTTAATTGAAATTATCAATTCAAAACAGAATTGGGAACACGTGAGTTGTGTGAAAAATTCTGTAATTATTATTGTAGAATTTTCGGTTGAAATATTTTAATTTGTATTTATAATAAATTAAATAAAAATTTTAGGTGAACCGACAAAATGCTACGATTGTATCAGTTCTGATAACAACCTTTGCAAGGATAAGTTTGTAGGACATGTAGCGGAAAGCATTTGTGGAAATGATATGGTCTGTGGTAAATTAATAATTCCTCGACCAGGTAAATTTATTTTTACAGTAGTAAAAGTACGAAAAGGTCTACAAAGTCGAAGATGAATTTTATTATTTTGATGAACAATTCATAAATACAATGAATTTTTTCATGAATTCTATAAATTTTTCATTAATATGACGAATTTTGTTCATTGGCCCAAAAATGATAAATTTTGCTTCTACTATTTTTTTCAGTGGATAGGTATACCACAATAGAAGATACTAATATGTCTTGTAATATCTTATGTGATTGTGGTCAATTTAATTTTAGGCGACACTCTTCCTCGGAATTAAAGATTCACTTTAGTCCATTGTCATGCAATATACTATTGTAAACTTGCATTTTTTAGGAATACCAAAACCTAACGCAAAAATTGGAGAAGATGTATATACAAGAAAATGTGTAAAGCAAGATTTTTGCCGTGGAATGGAAGACATTTCATTACATTGTTCAACATGTAACAAAGACTTCTGCAACTCTGCGAAACTGATAACGCCTTCTCTTACAGTAATAGCATTAGCTTGTATAATAAAAATGCTTTTATTTTAACATTAAACATATTCAAAAATAGCCAGTTGTTGAACCAAATGTAAAACCAAAAATAAGAGAATAAAATTTGAAAATATGGTAACTCACTTTATTTAAATCAAAGTTAAAAAGAATTATATTCTACAGCCTTGTACTCGGGTCTACCAATTTTTGATTTGAACATCCAAGATTGTGCTTTAGGCTTCTTTGTATGACAAGTTGAATATTTTGGATTATATCTCCCCACACCAGGATGTATTTTCCATTTAATAGGAGGTCGGCTGTAAGCAACGCTTTGATTGAACGGCGCCAAATTTTGTTCAAACTCCCTGACTCTAAAACGGATTCATCAGGAAAAGCATTTAATTAGTTTAACATTAAATACGTATCAAGATCATAAGTGCAAGGACTGGGTTCATCGGGATCACGATAACACAAACTTGGATCATTTAAAAGATGGCGTTGGGTTATACGACCAAATCTAACCTCCGTAAGAAATTTTCCCCGCCTTTGATTTTTGGGATGGTTAAGAAATATTTCAAATTCCGTCGGATACGTATTAAAAAAATTTACTGGCCCTTTAAATTTCGAGGGAGCAAATTTGTTTTTTATTGTCGAATCATCGCGTGGACCAGTAAATAAATCGTAGGGTCCTCTCTTAGAAACCACTCTGGCTAACAGTGCGTTTATGGACCGACCATCTTCAGGATTGTAACGATTTGGTGCTTTTATCCACGGCGGTGCTTTATTTCTCAAACGGTCTATAAATCCATCCCATTCAAATGGTGGTAAATTTGTGAATTGTCTCTTAACTGGGCTCTTAACATTGTATGTCCCTGGAAAAAAAAATTAAATAACAACTCTTGGTTATAAATAAATTTCTTTATACCTGGAGGTGGATAACTGGCGGATAATTTCCAAAATCGTTTCTGTGATCCGAATCCAACATTATACATACAAGAAGCGTTATGTTTTTTAAATATTTGTTCTGATACATCGTAGAAGCCAGGACCACCAAAGGATTTTTGTTGTTCGCGAGCTCTTAGTATGTGAGCATTTCTAAACCCTAAATGTTTGGAAAATTCTTCGCAATCTTGCTTACGTTTCCAGCTAGAACATCCAATGCATAGTAAAATTTCTCTAGTTCAGTTTACTGAAATACCTGGATCCTCCAATGTTATATTTTTTATACGAGCACTCCACTTTTGTATTTTCATATTCTCCAGGGCCAATTTTAAGTTTATCCTTTTTCATACTTCCTGATACATCTAGCTGTGGATGGAATCCTATGGATTCGAATCTAATCGACGCTACTCCAAATGGAGCATGGGTTTTGAAAGATTTTTCGGCCGTTTTCTTCTTCGTCATCTTCTAGTGTTAATTAAATTTTACTATGAATTTAATTTCGGTACCGATGCCAATCAATACAAAACTTCGATAATATGATTAATATTGACATTTGAAAGCAGAAGCCACAATTTACTTTTCCAAAGGTAACTTACAAAAATAAAAAACAATTTCTTGAAAAATCAATTCAAATTAACAAGAAAATCAACTAGAGTAGATTATCAATTCTATAATAAAAATACAATAATATTAAGCAACCTTGTGCTTTTTTATACGTCCTTCATTTTGATATAATTTGAGTGATATATAAAAATTGATAACACTTCCAAGTTGTAAGTAGTATCAATTTATAAGTAAAGCAAAGCAAATGGCGTTGAACAGTGCTTCATGTTTAGTTATTTTCTTCGTCATCGCTTTCGTGCTTCTACGTTCTCATATAGAATGTAAAACTAAATTTTTTAAGTATCATCATCGACATATTGCGCAGAAAAACAATACTTCTGCGGTGAAATATTCATACGAATATAACGATTTTTTCCAGAAATCCTCCGATGTGCAATCAACTTATAACATTTCGACCGATTTGATTACGGATTGCGCTCCAAAAATTCAGCATTCAATTTGCATTAATACTACCGCTCTTTGTCTAGGAAACGGAATGATCTATTGTACAAAAGATTTTAATGATACAGTAATGTGCGACGAACTTCACAAAAATACAAGATGTGTTTTAGCTTCCATGAATTGTGACGAAAAACATTTCTTTTGCAATAAACTCTTGAAAGTGGAATTACCATGCATTTCCTACGTTCAAATTCACGATATTTTACTAACAACCAATACAACTCATTTGAAAACTTTATGTGCTACTGTTGTTGTTATACCAAAAAAAAAGAATATTTAAGAATTTTGTATAATATTACGTCTAGTTATATTTATAGTTATTAAATTATAATTAAAAAGTTTCAATTTGTACATTGTCATCATCAATTATTGAACAACACTGCAAAAAATTGTTGATGAAAAATTCATAGTATTTATGAACTTGTTCATCAATACGACGAATTTTGTTCATCGGCGTATTTTTGATGTGCATCCTTCAATATATTGCTGCTATGTTGTCTATCCAAAAATTGCATGCAGAAACCAAAATGTAAATCTAATCATAATTTCCAATATTTAAAATTTCCCCTTGTTTAATCAGTACAATGTTAAATTATTTATTTACATCAAATTTTTATACTTTTTATTTTAACTATTTTTTCAATAAATGTTTATTAAAATTAAACATATCGCTAAAGTTCAACTTTTTTAGTAAATTATTTATGTTTCACCCTTAAATCTCACCGCTATTGAGAAACATGGATTTTTAAATTTTAATTATTTATTTATATTTTAATAATTTCAGTCAGCAAGAGGGATCGTTTCTGAAGGAATACATGTAAGTCCGGGGGGAATGTAGGTCTTTCTATTAAAAATGTAGAGCTGAAAGAATCTAATAGTGTAAACTTTACACATAAGCGACTACCTCTCGTATTTTAAACAATTGATCTCATCAGATCAGCACAAACAAAATGAAACTAAAAATTATTTTGAATGGCATGTTTCAATCATATCCGTGATTTTATTAGTGAAATTTAACTTATCACAAGGATGCAAGGTTTTCACATATTCAGCAAAACCTCCAAAGGGTGAAAATTTGATCCATTTCAATGAAGAAATATGAAAATTTCAGAATTTTCAAATTAAAAGTTAGTCATTAAGGAAAAGAGATAATAAAAGAAAGGCCCATATTGGTGTTACGAATAGCTGAAGAAGAAGAAAGTAAAAGAAAATAATACATAGATAAAAGAACAAAAATATCTATGACGGATCCATTGAAGTCAAATAAATAATATGTACTATGTCATGTTTTTAACATACACACATAATATACAGCAGCGATCATAGAAATTGCATTGGAAATTAAATTTTAATTATTTAAAATTGAATCAAATGAGTTAATTTTTAAATTAGATATAATCAATTCCTGACTCAATTTTATAAAATAATTCTCGATGCAGTTTCTACGACTGCTAATACTGTGGAAATAATACATAAATAATGTATATCTTGATTTTAAGAAATATTAAATTTTTAAGCAAAATAAATAATACGATTAAGTAAAAATAACGAGGTGGTTAATTAAAATTAATAAAATTACACAGAAAAACACATAAAATAAAATTTTTTAAAAAAAGCAATTATCAAATTCAATTATTCTCTATGAAATTTGAATTCCATTACGTGAAGTGACTACTTTATTCCCCATTTTTAAGAAATAAAATGTTACTTTTCATTCGGCAACATAAAAACGAGAGAAAGCCGGGAGGCTCGTCTAACAGCATAAAAAATATCAACGGTAGAAAAAGTAGATAGAACTCTTCGAATTCCTCTCCTACTGCTATTTTTGACCCTTGACCATTTTTGGGTGGCCTCTCTTTAGTTTCTCCATCGAAGACAAGATTATTATACACCAAAATTATGTGATTGTCGGGTAATCTACAAGCACCACTAGTCCAATATTTATAAGAAATAAATAAATATAATATACATATTGCAAAGAAACATTCACTATTTATTAATATATTAAATACAACCTGTAATTTATGGTGGAAAATTAACTCTCATTTAAATTTGATAAACCGACAACATATACATCAATAAAAATGGAATTACTTTTTTATATAATAAATATATAAGGGTTATTTCTTTTTCCCTTTTTTTGAAGTGGTTTCGGAAGTAGAACTAAAATCACCTGATTTTGCCTTTTGCCACTGTAGCGGACGCTTACGATACATAGACCATGGTGGTATGGTTAACTAAAAATTGTTTCCGTTAAGTTTAAATAAACAAATGTATTCATTCGGTAACTTACGAGGGAAGCTAAAATAAAACCAGCTGCAAGGATATAAACAGTTTGAGAAAATTGTTGGATTACGTAGCCCCATACCAGACCAACAACACCAAATAACGTGATTATAACTCGAGAATATTTTTCAGCACGAGCTTGGCCCTCGTAGTCCTGCAAGTAAGTTCAGTTTTAGGTAAAGTTTGAATTAAAAGTGAAACTTATTACCATATGAGTTGGAATCGAATTTATAAAATCCATTTTTCTGTTTTAACTTTTAAGAAATTAATCTCCGGTAAAGTTTTAAAACACGTCACTTATGGTCCAAGTTGACGTTTGATAACCTACAAATTGCATAAATGGCATAAATACACTTGCCGGTGAGTTAGGAATCTACCAATGCCTACCGTAAATAAACATACGTCAAAATCTTTCAAATTGTGAGGTTAGATTTATGAAGACAGCGTGATCGTAACGAAATGGGCAAAAATCACCGACACAAAAAAAATGTTAAAGCCGAAAGGGCCAAAACAAAATTAAAGGATTCGAAGACGAAATTTTTACCTAAAGGTGCCAATGTAACGGACGTCAACTTTAAAGTTAAAGCAATAGTTATCAAAGAGCAACTTAAAAGTAATTCGATAGAAGAACCTACTAGTAGAAGGAACTTAAATTTACACGTAAGTCGTGCTTTATTTTATAGCTTGCATTTTATTCTTCAATTTTCTCAACTTTTAGGAACTTTTAATTCGTTTGAAACATCACAAAACTACGGTTAGATGTGAAGGATGCGATGGACTAATTGAACTTATGAAAATTTGTCCCGATGAAACCTTACGGCAAAATTTGTATTGTTTGGTACCGGCTGTTAGTAGGTTGTTTGATGATAAAGAAGGTCAGGTTAGAAAGAAAGCAGTGGCAGTTCTGGAGGTGATTTTACAAATGGTTCCAATTGAAGGTTTGAAATCGTTTGTTCACACTTTATCATTGTATATGGCTTGTGCTATGACAAACATCGATAGGAAAATTAAGGAAGATTCCCTTCTAATTGTCGATGCTTTTTTGAAATATGAACCCAAGTTGATTGTGGATATTTTTGATACAGTTTTTCCTAATTTTTTGAATCTTATTTCTCGATTGCGTGATGAAACAAGTATGACTCGTTCATTGACCATGAATATTGGTAGTCAAATGACTATTATTAAGTGGAGAATAGAAGTTCTGCGACGTTTGGAGTACATTTTAAGTGTTATTATCCAGAACGAAGAAGAAAACAAAGAAGTCGTTGCTATCTCCCATAAGTTAGTGCATTTTAATAATGTAGTTGAAGGCTGTATTCCGATTTATAAAGAATTTGGTTCTGCAGATGTAAATGTTCTATATAAAACTTCTAATCCTATTAATATGTTAGAATACTTTGATGTTCTTTTACATTTATTGTACGAGATTTTGATTGAAGTTTTACCAACAAACAGCAATCAAATATTCAGGGAGAATGGCGTTACAATAATTCAACGAGACGCTGCCACTGTTTTAAGTTACGTTATTGAAATATATTACGATTTATGGGTTTTGATGAATGGAAAAACTTATAAAGTTAACAAAAGTCAAGTGGTGAGTTAATTTATTATGTTGTTGCTTAATCTTACCAGATTTTAAATTGCTAAACTGCATCGGGTATGAAATGTTCCTGAACCTTTTAATGTAACATTGAAAAAGAGGTTTTAAGTGTTTGGCATCGGGATTGAAGCGAAACAGAACTTGCCAAAATAGTAAAATTATAAAATGTTTCCAAAATACAGGCTTATAAAAGAATTATTTTTCACTTTTGTTCCCAAAAATTTTCAGTTTTCAACATAGATTTCTTTGCTTTTACTCCAAAGTAATTCAAAGACGAGCAAAAGTATACTTGATTCCAAAAATCGTGGTATCTTTTTTGATAAAAAAATATCCAACATTTTTTCTTTTTAGATGAATTTATTTTTATCCAAGGATAGTAATAAATTGTTTACTCATCTCCTAAGCCAGTTTCCGTATTGTCAACAAAATAATGAAAATCAAATAACTAATAAAGCAATAACTAAACTTCTGCATACGAATATGGATGTCATGTGTATTAAGGAAAACCTCAGCGTGTGTTGTATGTTTGCAACGCTGTACACCAATTTTCCTAACGAAAATGTAAGAAACAAAGCCAATGATATTTTGCAATATTTGAACAGTGAGTGTTTTGTTATAGTATTCAAATTGTTTTCTAAATTTATAATTTTAGCAAGAATTTTGACCAGAAAACGTATGGACTCAAAAAATTTGGGTAAACTGATTTCGATATTAAACATAATATTTTTTGATAACATGAAAGTTTGGAATGCGAAGAACGTAAATCTTAACTTGTTGTTGGACAATATTGTTAATTTTTACAATAACTTAGGTGACAATATCGAATTGTTCAAATTTTTGGGCAATATTTCAACTTTAAATTTTGTGTAAGTTATTATTTAACTGCTGGTTGACATTTGACGTGATTCATGATTTTTAGCTCCTTGAAGTATAACGACTGGTTACAAAATTTACCTCTATTATTATTGAAACCAAAAATCTCATTGGATACTTTGGATGTTTTGGTAATCGTAGCCAAAAATAATAACTCTTACTTTCTGCAAGCTTTATTACAAAATGTTTCTTTAATTTTAGGTAAGGAAATTATTAAAGTTAAGTAATTTTTGTGTAATTTGTTAAATTTTAGGCAATCTGTTACAATTAGAAATAGTAGGGGATGATGTTTATCCGCCTATTTTAAGAATTATATTTATGCTAAGCCTTATTCCAATGTCTGCAGGTGCATTTACTTCAATGAAACAATTTGTGACGGACAATCGGGAAACGCGAACATCCGAATATGTGAAACGGTTAATTGAAAAATATGAAAACTAATTTAATTTTTGTTGATTAAAATATCTGTTTATAAATATTTTGTATTTATTTTTCCTATTGTACTAACTTCTTGTAACTGATTATAATAGAACAATCTGAATTATTTTAGCGTTCATTATGATGTTCAAAAAATAATGCGATGGAGTGTGAAGTTAACTAAATTGACATTTTATTGAAGCTTAAAAAACTTAGACGTAAAATCTGATAGGACAAATGTGTAATTGGTGACGCGCTGGAATGGATTAACAAAGTTTCAAAATTTGATGTGGAGGGCCAGCAACAGGTGAATTGGAGAAATAGTCTATCTTCACTGTAAGGTAACGAGGAAAGGGCTTGCTGGCACGGTCTATCCTACTTATACAGTTTAATTAAAAAAAATTTATTTTTAAATAATTTTATAAAAATACATTGTAATAACTACAATCTAATTTAGAGTTTATTAATTACAAAATTTATAAATTGTTTAAGCAAATTTTCAAAATTTACTTTTTATATCTTCTTTTTCTTTGCTATTGAAACAACTGTAGCACATCTGGTTTTTTTATATGCTATATTATTGCTTGGTAAATTATAGTTGTACATATCAACGGTAGAAATACATGGTAATTGTACTTTCATCATCTGATTACACAAAATTGTATTTTTACCACAGTTCATAGAAGCTAAAACACATTTTATAGTTCTATTCATGTCACACGGCACTGTATTTCCAATTTCCGCTGTACAAAATATCATCCCATTTCCCAAACAAACAGCTGTAGTATTCATACAAATTGCTTCTTGAATTTTTGGAGAGCAATCCGTAATCAAATCAGACGAAATATTATAAACCGATTCAACTTCATTAGGCTTATGGAAAAAATCATGATATTCGTATTGATATTTTACCGTAGGCGCTTGGGTTTTGTTTTTTTGTTGGTGTTTAGTATGAAAAAAGTGGAATTTACATTCTACTTGGGATAGAACTACAAGAGTAATAGCCAAGCAAAAACTCAAAGATGTAACACTGTTCGACACCATTTCATGTACCTACTGCAGCTTTTAACTTTATACTAATTATAACTTGAATAATATTTTGCGATTAATTTTATATCAGTGTTTTATCAGAAGCAAGGACGAATAAAGCAGCACGAGGAGGGTGCTAGATACATTTATGTTGTTATTAATACAAATTAATTAAGTTTTCTATAATTATTTTGAACCCGACATGAGATCGAATACTTACACCAGTAGGGTGGTCCAGACTTAACTTTTTTCATCTACCTATTTTGTATCTATCATAGTTATATGAAATGTTCTATTCATAATAATTATATTAACAGCTCTTTTTTTTTAATTTTATATATTATTTAATCTTAAATTATTTGATGGTTTACCTCAGTTTCTATAGATCAATTAAAGTAATTCGTAATAATATAATATTGAGTAAATTTAATTGATATATCATTACTGTTTTATTATTTTATAGAAGTTAAAGGTCGAGATAAAAAGGTTTTAATATTAATTATGTTATATTCATATCAGAAAATTGTTGAAAACAAATTATATTTAAATTTTTCTTATAATAGTAAGTTTATAAACATCTTATTATGTAACCCAGTTAAAAAATGTGTGACAAAAATTGTTCAGGGGGCAAATAAATAGTTATCTTTCTACCTTCCAAGCTAGATTAGGAATTCTTGTGTATAGTCCTCCAAGAAATAGCAGTAAATCTCGCTACCACCTTCTAAGGGTTGCTTGGAGTAACATACGTAAAGCTAACTATCATGCACGCATTTGTAGGCTTGATAATGACAAAATTACAACTTTCCAAAACCGTGGTTAGATAGAAAAATTGAAATTGGAATCTTGCCCACTTTTCATGAAGTGTAACCAAATTATTGTCGATTTTGAAATATGACATTAAAATGAAGCGATTAAACTATGGATGAATAATATTTCCTTTAATTTTGGAAATAATCTTTTCGTTTCGATTTTACACACATAGAAGTCGATGAATTGATCATGCCGTTGACGGTGCGCGTGCTCAACGTGAATAGTAGCATCACTTGTTTTAGTGAGCGTGGTTGCTAACCTAACAGTTCACTTCTAGTCGTGATACTGCCAAAAACATATAATATAATAAATTAATTTAAAATAGGATTTTGTTAATTAAAGTCGAATTTAAGAATTTTTTTTCTAGATCTCAGAGCAGCCACTCTTGTCATAAATTCATAAAAAATCATAAATTTTGAAAAATGTCATAATATATCATAAATTTTAAAAATTTGAATTTTGGCACAAATGGTGCAGAATTTATGACAAAGTGTCATAGTTTTGTCACTATTTAGATTAAGGGCAACATCTCACCGACAAAGGTAGATACAATCACGGATGTAGGTATCTATAACTTTTACATGGGAGGGGGGGGGGGTCAACAGTACTTTAAAAAAATAAACCAGCATCTGCTAGTGACTTCATTATAATACCATAAAAAGTCAGAGTTGTAAACCCTAATGAAATCAACCATATTGCGGATATCGAGTATCCACCAATTCCCACCATAAAAATTGGGTATTTTACAAAACATTTCTGTTGTTGCTTAGGCTAAGGGGAGCCCGATTAAGGGGGTTTCTAAAAATTGATGCAACAAAATTTAAATCAGAAAAAAAATTGCTGGACTCTTTCTTACAGTAAGAAAATAATGCTTTTAAAATGTTAATGTATGTACACCTGTGTTTAAAAAAAAAAAGTATAATAAAGTATGTATAATAATCATTCTTTCAAAAATTTTACTTTGGATCTAAGCGTGGTTGACCTTGAAAAATCAAATTTTCACCTGCGGCGCATTTTGTGCAAGGTCAAGGGACCTCAAAAAAAAGTTAGCCCCAGGCCTTACATATCTTTAATCCGGCTCTGATTTTATACGCTCGTAGATGCAATATTTCAATGCAATAAAGAAAGATCGAAATAGTTCACAATTTCTCGATATTAAAAAAAAATTATTATGCATTCAAGAATAAAATAAAGTTAATCTAATTTAATAATTTGGTTTCCATGGTATACAAAAGCCTTAAGCTTAAAAAGAATAAATATTTTAAATTTTAACCTATTTATATTGGTTTAATTTTGCAAAAATTGGTTTTATGGAATCACTTACTTTCATATTTTATATTTATTTCTACTTTAGTTATTCCTAAATATACAATATTTTTTGTTAGAATCGAAAAATTGTAACATTTCGGTCTCCCTCAATTGCATTGAAATATTATATGTATCTTTATCGGTAAGATTCTACCCTTAAGTTGTCATAAATTTTATATTAAATTGTCATAAATTCATAAATAAATTTTATTTTTAACTGGTGGCCGCCTTGAGATCTGTAATTTTTAAATTGGAAGCATTTTAGAGATATTTCTAATGAGCGGCTCAAAGAAACACCGTCTAATTATATCTGGCATGTCATCTTCGGCGTCTCCAGAGTACCAGGTCTAGGACCCATACTTCTTTCATCGATTGAAGGGGGTGACTCCACTCTAGCAAATATCATTCTTGGAATTCGAACCTGGATACCTCTATTCTATTCGATATATATTATCTAAAGCTCATACCCAGCAAGACTAAGACAACTACGCCTAGTGCTCTTTTCGAGTGCAATTTTTATCTAAAAATACTTATTTAACATAAAAACACGTAATGGGCGAAGCTACTGCTTTGGAAATAGTCAAATTACAGGCGGCGGGGATGCAGTCCTGAGAAGAACCAAAGGATGGCACAAGACTGGACCGAATAAGAAATGAGGACATTCGGGCCGAATTGCAAATCTCGGTCAAGGAAAACATCTGAGAATATAGAGAAAATTGGAGGACACCTGAATAGAATTTAAATAAAGGACTTTCTTACAATCTAAAAGAGAAAACGGATATTGGATGCCCTAGAAAGCGCTGGCGAGACTTGTGAAGTCGGAACAGGCAACAATGCGATAAATCGTGGTCGTAGGCTAGAAGTTAGAATTCCACATTGCTATATCGCAGTTGTGGGTTCGATCCCCGAATAAGTACTACACCTGGCTATTTGAGGGTTGCAAATTTGGCAGCAAAAAAGAAAAGGAAAGAACAAGATAATGAACTAATGAAGAAAACTATAGAAAAATTTCCAATTGAAAGAAAAAGAGCTATCGAACGATCTATAATAATTGATAAGTCGAAAATTAAATCATCTGGATGGTTAACAGTACTACCTATAAAAAAACATAATTTTGACCTTTCGCCTAATGAATTCAAAGACGCATTATCAATACGATACAAAAGGACCCCAGCAAACATGCCATTATCATGTGACGGATGTGGCGGAATCAGCTTCACCCTAGAACATGCATTATGTTGTAAGAAAGGAGGATTAATAACTAGAAGACATAATGAAGTTCGAGATGTTCTAGCCGAATTAATGGAGAAAGCTTGGGGAAAGTGTATCAAGGAACCAATCATTCGAGAGGAAACAGAGTTATCACCAGGATTGCGAGGCGATTTAGCCTGCCGGGGAGTTTGGGAATCACAGAGAGAGTCTTTATTTGACGTACGTGTTATTGACACTGATGCTCCCTCTTATGTATCCCGCTCCGTTGCAGCAGTTCTAAAAAATAGAAGCTTGTGAAGAGCGACATTCCAATTTTACGCCTCTAGTATGCTCAGCCGATGCCCTTCTTGCTCCCCAGATGGCATGTTTCGTGAACCTCCTATCTGAGAAATTATCCGACCGATGGAAAAGACCTCAAAATAAAGTGAAATGCTGGCTAAGAGCACGCTAAGCGTTTGCCATCATACGTGCATCCAGTATGTGTATAAGAGGCGCTAGGCTGAAATGGAGAGCTTGTGAGGACTTGCTAGGTTTTGATGATGGAGCAGCTTTACCACTAGGATATAAATAATAACATGTTTAATTTCAAAATTTTCTGTATTATTTATTATAATATTGTTAATTAACTTATAAACTTTATAATTATGTAAATATTATTTTGACTGTATATCCGTGACGAGATGCTGGCAACATCGTTGAAGTATTAAATGCCTAAAAAATATTGTTTTAAAACGGAAGGAGAAATGTAACTATAAAAATAAAAACATAAACAAAACAATATTTAATTATTGAAAATTATTATTATTAATATTATAATAATTATTATTCAGGAAAGACAAGTTTATTAATTTATTACTAACAATGATTTTTGCAATTTACAATAAATTATAATAATATATTACTAAAATTATAAAAAAAAATAATTATTAAAAATAAAACACTATAAGATTATTAACCTATTTTTTGGAAAAGGTATATTCTTGCAAATAAATTATTGTATATAATATTATATACCTATGTATTATATTTATAATATAAATATTATAATAAGTAATTAATATAGTTGACCTTTTTTTATTAATATACTGTAAACAATCATTATTGTTAAATTTATATTAAGTTAAATAATATACAATATTATGCTAAATATAAAAATATTTTATATATTAAGCATTATAGCAATACAACAAGATGATGCCTTTTCCTAAAGGTATTTTATAAAATTTCTATATTTTAAATTTTAAAGGAGAAGGGTACCTAAAAATAAAAAAAACTAAGGGATTTTCAATATTTTAATTGAATTATAGAAAATTATTGCTATTTTAAATTTTGAAGAAGTAGTGTAAGTACTTAAAAATAGGAATACTTACAAAATTTTGAAAATCAAAAAACAAACTAACAGATTTTCAATATTACAAATTAATTATTGAAAATTATTATTATATTATTTCTATCACTTATAATATTTTGAAAAATAATAATCATTAAAAATAAAGAACTATTAGTAACTAATAGCGATTTAAATTTTTATATTTTGGAAAATTTATAATCTTGTTAATACAATATTATATTATAAAATATATCTAGTAGATAATATATAATATAAATATTTTAGATATCTTATTAATAGCAATATATTGCTGTGTATTCCACTGTAAAATTGCCTTAAATTTTGTATTTTAATTTATTTTGAATAAATTTTGGGGGAAATTTTGGATAATTTTTTTAATTTGAGATGCACCCTGAAATAAAATTAAATAACACAGCAATATTGTTTACAAGGTAATGCTTTTTCCAAAAAGTATTTATTTATAAAGTTTCGATTTAATTTTAATTACAAAAAAATTTAAAATCAACAAGGTAAATAAACAAGCAATATATTATTTGAATTTTCATTTTTTAATATAACAGCAGTTTTCATAATAGCAGAAAACTTAATTGCATATTATAGAAATTTAACTTTTTAAGAGTTGAAGCTAGGGTAAAATTCAGTTTCTTTGAATTTGTTATATAACTTTTTCTAAGTTTCGGTTTTTAAGTCCAATATTGTACTGTTATTGTTAGAAGTATCATCTTTACTATATAAAGATTATATTTGGCAATATTTTGACATCGCTGAGCAATTGAATTAATGCATTTAGATTTACACAATGAGATATCACTATAGAAAGTAATAGATCATTCTGGTAATTAAATATTTGTCATAATATACAGTTATTGTTTTTTTCAAAATACTTTGTGTACGCTCAAGGTGGGTAGGTAAATTGTATTGAATAATAAAGATAAATTTAATAACAAAGCTTCAAATATGTGGGGTATGTGCGTCGACTAGGAACAAACTATTATAGGTAAGTTACCCCATTAAAAAGTAAAATTAAAATTAAAATACAGAAAATAAAATTATAATTTTTTTTTTAAATAGAAGAATTGGCCCAGACAAATTTTGAAATTCTTCAACGCCATTTTGCGTCAAAATTACGTATTGGTAGTGATATCGTTCAATATTTTTAGATAAAAAGTTTTTTTGATAATTAATTATTAGAATATTTCAATAACAATAATTGTATAGGAAATCTTATAGATTAATTACTGATAAGGTAGGATTAACTGCCTCTTCGAACTGATTTGCAATATTTAAACGTATGACTGAGATTACAATATGTAAATTAACACTCAAAGTGCATTCTAAATTTTTGAAAAATTTAGGGCTTATTTTCATAACAGCAGAAATCGTTCAGCAAAATTGGAAAGACTCTTAACCTATGGAGAAGTTTATGTATAATAGCGACCATTGTTGATTACTTCTCCGATAGAACAAAATCTTATCAAATTAAACACTTAAATCACGCTATAAAAGATTTATAAATAACATTTTAGTGAAAAGTTCCATGTAAATGATCATGTCAGGTTTTAAAATAGTAATTTTTAATTTATTAATATATTTTTTATCAAGCGCTGCTTGGGGTAAGTAATATTATATTTCATCAAAATACCAACGTCATACAACTTTTACATTTAGAAATACCAGAGTTGGAATATATTAACAAAAGTGTGGATCCTTGCAACAATTTTTATGAATTTACGTGTGGAAATTTTAAAAATGTGAAACCAAAGCCAGCTGATGAGCCCGTGTGGGATCATTTTAAAATTTTACAAGAAGAATTATTTCAGACGGCGAAAAGTATAAGAATTAATTACATTTTTTTCATGTAAATTACACTGTTTTCTAGTTATATTGCAATCGGAAGAAGGTAACAATGATCCGATCTCATTGGGAAAAGCTCGTGCAGCTTACGAAGCTTGTATTAATATTAACTATGCAGACCAATTGAATCCTCCGGAAGTTTCACTTCTTGACAAAGTTAAAGGTTGGCCGTTAATTAGTCTTTCTCCTCCCAATCAGTTTTCCTGGAATAATTTGGGTAACTTGGTTGCTATATATGGAATTCCGTTAATTTTTGATTTCAATATAATACCGTTCTTCTTGGATGCTAATCAAAACGTTATCGTCATCGATATAGACAGGGTATGAAAAATTATACACAGTGATAGAAATACTCACTGAAAAAATTCAATGGTTTAGATCAGTCCGGACCATATCGTTTCCAATTTTATTTATCCACAATTTATGGACTACAGTGAAAATGTATTAGGAGATCAATTGTCCCGAAAAAGTGAACATCCATTTGAAACCTTTTTGACGTCAATAGCTTTATATTTGCGAGATAAAACTGGATCCTTTAAAAATGTAGGTGCGATCAAAAACGAAGTTACCGAGATATTGGCATTTATGAAGCATGTAAAAGTAAGCTTCCATTTTCGAGTTGTTTTGTATGAACCTAAAATTTTAACTTTTTTAGCTTGTCGAAGAGCATGGAGGAAATACATTGTTTCTGTCTGTAGAACAACTTCAAAATTATACCGACGATAAAATAGGCCAAAAAATTAATGTAAATATTTTGATCTAGTCCAAACAAAAATTAAAATTTAATTTTTTAGCTCAATTGGTTGAAGTACTTAAATAATGTTTTTAGCAAATCTGGAGTCGAAATTACTTTGAATACACAGGTTATGGTTTCTAAAGATGTAGTGTTCGAGGAACTGCTAAATTTAGTTAAAGATTCCAGTGATACTGTCCTTCAAAATTTTATAGTTACCCGGCTGTTTAGTAAAATGGCTCCAGATAGTAATGATAAAATCAGAAGCTTTTACGAACAATTTCGTTCTGAAATGGGAGATAAAATTTACGAAAGGTGAAAATCTTGCACTTTGATTAGAGGTATTTTATGGTACGATTATTTCAGATCAGAATATTGTGTCAGACAAATTCTTGGTTACCCTAACCAGATTGCCCTTTCGATGGCAATAACTTACGAGTATCAGCGCTATCATTTTGATATTAACAGACTGGCAAACGTAAGAATATTACAATTGAAATTGTGGCATTAAAATTAGTATTACAGGCAACCAAAATGGTCGATGATTTATATTCAGCTTTTAACCTTATTGTACAAAATTCAAAATGGCTAGACAACGAAACCAAAGGAAATGCATTGGAGAAAGCTAAAAAAATGATAACACTTCTGGGATATCCAGATTTTGTAAATGATCCTAAGCTATTGGACGAATATTACGCGAATTTAAGGATTTGCGCATGGGATCATTTTGGAAACGCACAGACACTGAGAGCTTTTCATCAAGCATCCAATTTTGCATTGATGGGAAAACCTCGAAATCGAAAAGTGTAAGTTTTGATACATTCCTTCCTTTTCTTCACGCAAAATCCGGCTTAACACCTACGGCAGGTTTGCACAGCTCGAACAAATTTCATTTTAAATAATTTTTTAGGTGGACAATGTCACCACTCTACGTAAATGCATTTTATAATTTACAAAATAATAGAATTCGTAAGTAAGAAAATAATAGTGTTTATTTTGAAATGACGATAATATTTTTAGTGTTTCCAATTAGTTTACTCAACGATCCGTTCTTTACAAAACGAATCAGGTATGCACGAATTTTTTAACAAGGATAAATCAAAAATATTTATAATGCAATAAAAAAATTAATCCTATTAATGAGATAAGTAATTAGTACTATTATCTGGCTAAGCAAATAACAAAATTGGATTAAATTTTAATATAAAACTGTAAATTTTGTTTTAAGTGCCCTAGATTACGGAAGAGTAGGCACAATAATAGGTCACGAAATAACTCATGGTTTTGATCTGAGAGGAAAATCGTATGATGGTGAGGGGTCATTTTCTAGTTGGTGGAGTCCAGAGTCGACAGCTGAGTATACTAAAATTGCTGGATGCTTTAGCAGCCAATATTCAAAATATTACATTCCAGAAATAAACGACTACGTAAGATCGATTTTAAACTTAAAACATTGGAAGTAATAAATTCCTATTTTTAGGTAAATGCAAATAAAACCTTGAGCGAAAACATTGCTGATAATGGCGGTTTAAGGGAAGCTTTTTTAGCATTTAAAAAGCTTCAAAGTAGGGGAATGATAGACGATATGGTGGAAGGTTACACACAAGAACAATTATTTTTTATTGGATACGGAACTGTAAGTTTAAAAAATAAAGAAATTAAATTTATTTCAAAATATTTTGTAGCTCTGGTGTTCGACGGAATCTAGAAAATATTTACAGGATAATCAAAAATCAGATTATCCCCCATCGAGATTTCGTGTTATAGGCGCAGTTTCTAATAATGAAGATTTTGCAAATGCCTTTAATTGTCCAGCTGGAAGTAAAATGAATCCTAAAGAAAAATGTGTATTGTGGTAAATTTAGAAAATCATCAAATAAAATTATAAAAAAAGTTTGCTTTTCTTATCCGAGGAAGATCCGCTTATTAGTAAGTAAATACCAAGTTTCAGATTAAAAATATAATTTTGGGAACGCAGTTATGAAGAAATAACAAAAAAGCGTAACACAAACTAAATTGAGATTAAAAGTAATTAAGAAGTTGTGACCTATTTAATAAACATCTTGAAGATGTGACAGCTAATTGCGAATGCTTTATTATTTAAGTGAATCACTACTGTAAATGATAACTCCTAGTAATAGTTTATATGCAAATTGATCTAATAAAAATATTAACATAATAAATTATCACAGTTTAAAAGGTTTACCAGCCCTTCAAATTGAATTGTGACGCACTATGATGGTATTTGCTAATTCTTCCAACTGTCATGGCGTAATTAATTATTATCTATTGTAATATTTTAAATTGTGTATCTATTGTGGGCTAGTAAGGCATCTATTACATGAACATTGCTGTTTTACAATTATTAACCATAATGGTGTCGTTGTTTTATACTAGGTACTTGTTTACTTATGATAATGCTATCATTCATGGTTATACAGGGTGATGCTTTTTGCTCACTGTATTATATCATTTTTCTCTTATTGCGATCCTGTTTCAATTCCCTCCGAAGCACCGGAGACGACTGCTGTTAAAAAACATCAGTCTCTCCCCAGATTTGAACCGAGCAGTTGATCGTGCTGACTACTAGGCTACTGATTATTTTTAGATATTCAAATTCGATCTGCTTTGTCGACACATATTTTGAATAAAATTTTGAAGCCTAAAATTGTGTTATTTAGCTTTTTGAACTTATAAAGTATAACATCCTGTATATAACTATATATCGCACTTCCAAATTTGTCCTAAGTCAACTATAATAACAGAGGTAGTAAAATAAGTCTAATATGATTATTTCTATGAACATAGTACATTCGCAAGTGAGAACATCTTGGCCTGTTTATATGTGCAGGTGCTATAAAGCCGCTTCTGTGAGTGTATGTTTTTTAATTAATCACTTCGTAAATCATAAAATTAATCAAGTGTGTGTATATACAAGGTATTGCAGTAAATATAAATTGTAAACACAATCTTAATTTAAAGAATATTTAGTACCTACCGGAAGATCCAATAAAAGTCTTTTTTGGCGCAATTTATTTAATTTTGAGGACTATGTATGAGAAAAATTTATAATAAATTCTAGTACGTTAAACAAATGCAATTATGTTTAATTTACTACATAATTTTTATGAGCATTTTTTAACGTTGACGATAAGATTTATAATAGGAAAGCTTTAAAATTTACTGGTTAAATTAATTGAATAAATTACATAACTTACATTTATTCAGATCAAAAATTGAATTGAAATCTCAACAGACAAACCTGAAATTATCGAATTATTTAATGCATTTTTTTATATTGTATTTGAATTGTAATTCACAACTTTTCAAGTTCACTTAGATATTATCTTCAGTTTGTCTGAAAGATTCAAAAAATCGAAACTCGATGTTTATGCAATGTGTAACAAACTAATCATTTCAATTCAGTTTTTGATTTTAATAAATGTTAGTTATGTAATTTATATTTAATTAATTTAATATTATTAAAACTTTTAGTTTCCCAAAATTCAATATTATAATTTTCTCTATAAAAGAAAACTATTCATTGTTTGAAAAGCCCCGAATTAAATTTGTACATTCAAAGTTAACATGTGAAATTATAGTTTTTTTTTTATTGCAAAATAATGATCTACCTACTTAGAATAAATTATATTTTGTATTGTCGTGTATTTTTACAAATCCTGATAAAAATGTCGTGTTCTTTAATGTTATTTATTACATTTTCAAATTTTTGGTTTTATTTTGTGATTTTTACAACTACTGCTAGTTGGTTCATTTGGCGCAACTAGCAGTGGAGAGAAGACCTTTTGCCAAGAAAAAAGCGACGGAGCAGAAGTCTTATTTAAGCTGAAGTTGGCAATTTAAAGAACGAATTTTGATAATTTTTAAAATTAATGTTAATTGGAAGATAAAAGGAATTATATTGAATTTTCATACAGAATTAAAATCATAATTAAAATTGGAATGGGTAAACTGAAATTTTTAACAAATTTAAACTGGAATTTTATTAAGGAAACTGCAAATTTGTATACAGTGACTCACATAAGAACTCGGGCAGTCCTATGTTAACAATGTAAATTGACCATTTTGAATCATTTGAATCTTAGATTCAGACACTCTAAAATCTACCATTTCTGAGTAATTTGAAAAAAACGTAAAGTTTGTTAAGTAATTCTCACAGGCCCCTCCCCTAACCGAATGTTAATTAAAATCAAAGAAAATATTTATGAAAATTTTGGAAAAACTATCGGGTTTTCCGCAAATTTTATATAATTTTTGTACTATTGTAGCCCAATTACCTCCACTTTTTCTAAAATATTTGGCGAAATCCGATGCCGTATAGGTTACCACCGGCCCCCGAAATTTTATGTTTAATATATTATTGTAAAATAGTTACGGTTTTTACTTTGTAATTATTAAATTTTGCATTAAATTTCATATCCTCCGGTGAACGAGAATCATCAAAGGCCATCAACAAACGAATTCGACCTGTTATGTTTCTTTACAAAGCAATGGATTTGGGTAAATTATTTGGTTTGGAAAAATTATAATTGTTTTAGTTGACCAATGATCAATGCATTAAAAATTAGAAGTAGTACATAAAACTTCATTTTTCAAAATAGCTAGAAAAGCTTCTTGACAACATCAAATTGACAAAACTTCGCAGGTTCTGATTCTACATACTGGTAGTTTTCTAGGGATTTTTCCCTTCTACGTAGAAAATAAAACCAATGAATATTCTAAAAGAACACAATTTTAGCTTTCAGATGATGTGAGGATGAATAAATTAGACCCAACGGTTACTTCACAATTTAATTTTGAAAATCAAATTTTTTCTTATAAATTCATATTTACACAGAGGGCAAATATCCAGAACAATTTGTGTACAGAAGACTCGGAATTCCAAAAATTTAAAAGAATTCCAATGATTTCCAAGAATTACAATGATTTCCAATGAATGCCAAGTAATTCAAATAAATTCCAAGGAATTCCAAAGATTTCAAAGGAATTTCAAACATTTCCAATAAATTCCAGGGATTTGCAAGAATGCTAAAGATTTCTAATGAATTCCAAGCATTTCCAAGAAATTCTAATGATTTCCAAGAATTCCAAACATGATATTAAGAACATAATTAAACTTCTGTGATTAGATATCAATCTGAAGGGGTATATATCCCAAAAAAGTTGTATAAACGTGGTTGAAATTCCCTTGGCAATCTTTGGAATTCTTTGAATATATTTGGAATTCATAGAAATTCTTGCAAACCTCTGGAATTCGCTGAAAATCACTGGAATTCCTTGAAAATCATTGAAATTCTTTGGAAATCTGTGGAATTCCTTGGGAGTCACTGGAATTCTTGGAAATCACTGGAATTCTTTGGAAATCACTAGAATTCTTGGAAATCCCTAATATTTTTTGGAAATCTTAGGAATTTTTTTGGAAATTTCTGGAATTCCTTGGAAGTCATAGAAGTTTTGGAAATCAATGGAATTCTTTGAAAATCACTAGAATTCTTGGAAATCACTGGAATTTTTTGGAAATCGTTGAAATACTTTGAAAATCGCTGGAATTGTTAAGAAATCTTTGAAATTTCTTTAGAAACAGGTTGGACAATAATAATGGACATATGCAATGACCATAAACAAATATATTTATTGAAATTTGGTCACCGAAAACATCAAAAAGTTTGACATACTAATTTTGACAAACTATGTTGACAAACAACCTAAGCTTGTCAAACATTTTGGTGTTTTCGAAATTTCAATAAATATTGCGGTGTCCATTCAGGAGCTTTCCTAGTCAAAAAGCGTAAGGGGGTTATGCGATGACATTTTTAATAATAATTCAATAAACAAATTTCAATAAAAAGAGGATTCAATTAAAATTAATGTAAAAAAATTTATATACCGGGAAAACAAAATTAAAAAAAGAAAATCACCGGGGAAACAAAATTTAATAGGAAAGTTAGTGGTGCTGGATCCTTAAAGGAAAATAGACGTGTGTTCCACGTATAGCACAAATTGGATTTTTCGTTTCCTAATAAGAGGAAAGACGTGTGTGTCGATTTTTGGTTCCGAAAAGAAAAGTCGACGTGTGGTCCACGTTCGTCTGGTCAACAAAATTTTTGGAAAATACCGACCATCTGTGGTCGAGAAATTGTGGAGTAGAAAAGAAAGGAGAAATTGCAGTTTGTTTTTGGAACCAGATGGGAAAATAGGTGATATAAATCTCATTTAACTTTTTGTGCGCGTGCGGATTTTGATTTTAACTTTCGTGTTGACTGTTTTTTTTTTTTTTGTTTTTAGATAATTAAATTAAATTAAAACTTGTAAAGTCTTTTTTTTAATGAATATTTCATATTTACAATTTTTGTGGTTTATAATTCAAATTTTAAAGTAGTCACCAAATAACACCTCAATATATTTGTTTACATATTATGACTATTATTTTTGTCCAAACTGTTTCTAAAGAAAATTTTCAACGAATTCCAGAGATTTCCATGAATTCCAAATATATTCAAAGATTTTCAAGGAAATTCCAACCACGTGTACACAGCTTCTTTGGGATGTTTACCCCCTGCATTTACATGTCAATCGCCGCGTTAAAATTTCATTCTATAGCCGGTCCGTGTGCTCAACGTAAAACGACTCGGATGTCATGGGGGAGTAGTATTATAGGGCACGACTCATGCGCAAGGGGAGCTCACATCCCTCCCACGGCGCATGATCACAGCCAAGATCAGGTAATGGCTAAAGGCTTATCGAGGTCGATTCAACCCCTCCCCCCCCAATGGCCCAGGAAGCGGGAGCGTGGGAGCCTTTTCTCAGAGGGACTGATTCTCCTCCGACGAGAGACTGACCTCGCCTCGCCCTTACCAGCCTCGCGCCTCTGAAGACAGTCGATAAGCTTTACGGCCATCCTCTATCCTCATAGGCAAATTCTATCCTTCTGCCGCTGGGTCCCGCCATGTTTTTGGACCCATTCTGCACGCCACGATTCGCATTGTCAGCGACCTTCGCGCATGCGCGGATACAGGATTTTGTTTAGGTAGGGGCAATTTTTGTTTGATTTACATAATTATCTTCCAAAAAATTTGTTTTATACAAAATTTTAGTTTGTTATTTGATAAAATTATGAAATTGGTCAAAATAAAGTGCTTTGGTTATGAGTCAAGGGGGGGCAATTGCCCCTATCCCTCCCCCTTGTATCCGCGACTGCCTTCGCGATGGGGCTCGCGTAACCCCATCACATCCCATCTGGGGGAGTAGTACGCGCTGTATCCGTGCCCGTACTAACATGCCCCCGTGCTTTAATAAATTTATTTTAGATTGTATTCGGTTTTTTTTGAAAAACTATCGGGTTTTTCGCAGATTTTCTGTATTTTTTCTGTAGAATATTTTTCTAAATATTTTGGCGAAATCTGAAGCCGTAGATTACCGAAATTTCAGATTTAACATATTATTGTGAAACAGTTACGTTTTCATCTCCCGCACACATCTGTAAGGGAGATATAGGGATCGTGCTAAAAATATGGTAGTGAGTTTTTGACGAATAAGCGCGAATTTGGGTCATTACAACTCATTTTTCATTGGTATTTATTATATTGGTATTTCATTGGATCATTTGATACTTGGTATTTAACATCTGTACTCTTTTTTTACTTTGCTATTATTAAAATTCACATTTACTTGCATATCCCATGGTGGACGAGAACCAACAAAAGCCGTCAACAGGCGAATTTTACCTGTTATGTTTCTTTACAAAGCAATGAATTTGGGAAAATTATTTGGTTTGGAAAAATGATAATTGTTTTAGTTGACTAATGATCAATGCATTAAAAATTAGAACTACTTAAAACCTCATTTTTCAGAATATCTTGAAAAGCTTCTTGACAATATCAAATTTACAAAAACGTCAGGTTCTGATTTAAAATAAAAAGTATATATCCGTATGTATGCGGGCTATCAAGGGGCAAATATCGCTGAAAACCTTTTTTTCAGCTTTCCAAATTTTACTTACTGTCTTACAAGATTTTGAAATTGAAAAGTTTCTTACTGCATTCAAAAATTGCTGAGGAATACCAATAACTCCAAAGTCTCTTTCTGGGTAAGAGGGGGAGGGTATTTCTTGAAAAATGTAACGTGCAGTTTACATTATATGATTTATCATAGGAGAAACTATAAAACACAGTTTACACTGTGTTTTGTTTTAAACCATAATTTATTGTAAACTGCACTACTGTACATACATAAAATTAGGATTTTAACTGTAAAGTGAGGATTTATGTCTGATATATTTAAAAAAAATATTATTTAAAAACATTCAACATATTTATTTGCTACTTGAAAAAAGTACAACAATAATGTACCGAGTTAATTTTTATGTTTGAAAAATAATAAAATGCCAAAATAAATTAAAAAAAAGAACTAGTAATTCGACATTATAAAATTATATAAACAAATATTTAGAAATTTATTTGGAAATGTAAAATTCAGTAAAGAAAATATTTAAAAAATTAAGCTTAAATATGACTTTCCATGAAAAACTAAATTCGAGATCAAAGCGCAGTTTCCCAAATGTTACAAACAAAGAATTTCACAGCAGGCACTGTTTAATACTCGTATAAATTTATTCACTCAAAAAAAAAGTAAATATTAGATTTGTAAGTTACATTAATCAGTTGTTAAATAATTTCTTATGCCTACTGAAAAATATTTTGTTTGTAACAACTTATAATATTCCCAATAAATCAAAATCTCACTATATTTTTGAGTAATTATTGAGTAACCGAATTTAAATCCGTTTCAAAAAATTTGCAAACCTTGTGGTATTTTACAAATTTTGTTTGGATTTTTTTTTAATTTTTCGAGTTTTCGAAAATTTTACATTACATAAATATAAAAATGCTATCATTTCAGAAAGCCATTACCAATATTTTAGTTGAATTAAAGTAATACTTAATCCCGTTTGTATTAACATAATCAAATAATAAACCAAAACACAAAATCATTATTTTATTTTGTATATGACGTCACCATCCTTGTTATTCTAATGTGCTACATTTTCCCAGATGATAATCAGTCTGCTGCGTCCTTAAGTTTATTCAGGAACTTTATCTTAACTTATTCAGATCAACGATATTTCTTATCTAATTATAATATGATTTGATTCGACTTGAAATATACTTCAGAATTACATTTCAAAGATCATTTTATTCATTAGTATGCAATCTATACTTATACATATATTGTGATGTCCGGGGTGTAAAAATTTTAATTATATTTTGAAAAATGTTATTTTTGTTAAAATCATAATTTTCTCAGTTAATTTGCCCGAATATTATTTTTTCCAAATGTACGACGCATGATGTCAATTTTTTATTTTAAATTTAATTTCAATTATAATTCATAAATCCTTCTTTTTTCTCCAAATTTGTTTTCGGCTTCTGTTCACTTACATTTTTTTATCAATCCAAATCATTTTTTAAAATTTCAAAACTTTATCCAATTCTTGAACTTTGATAATTAAATGAACAAGTTAAGTTTTTTGACGTTTTCAGAAAAAGTAAATTACTTAATATATGAAATCAAAAGTTTGTGTTTAATTATTCGAGTTAATTATAATACTAATTGCTTATATTTTTTACGAATTAACACAAAAATTAATTGCTTCGCCTTTATTGAAAGACAATTAAGCAATACAAAATAATTTTATAATTAATTTACATAATCTAGAAAAGTAAAAAAAAAATCGGATTATATACAATCTCATTCAAATTAAAGAATTTGAACATAATATGTATAGAAAGAAGATTAGTTTACAATTAAAAATGTTAATTAATTTTAGGTAAAGTAAAATAAACATAAAAAAATTTGCTTACAATAATTAACTTGACATTTAAAGTACATTAATAGTATATTACATTACAAGGATGTAAAGGAAGTTTATATCCAGTTTTCTTCCAAATAATAAAAACTATTATATTTTCATATGCTGCTTCTCTGTGCTCATCACTATTCTTTTATCTATTAAAATTTTCAACAGTTGCAAATTAGATGTTTCGTACTTTGCTTGAGTTTAAAAAAAATTTATAGCTTGCAATGCTAAATATTTCAACATTAAATCGATAAGGAACGTATGGTACTGATTATGAAAATTATAATATGATAAGCGTGTAATAGCCACACGGGTTTTGCCAATTTTATGTTCAATTTAATGCTCTAACTTTTTATTTTTTTTCAAAAATTAACATTGACCGTTTGTTTTATTATGTATGCTGATGAGAATGAACTGTTCATTTGCTGATCTTGAAATATATTCTGGTTATTGTAATAGGTTATAATAATATTCACATAAATTCTCCATTACAAACTTGAACTACCTTGTAATTATAAAACTTGCGGATAACATAACAGTCTGTTAAAATAGTAATATCTCTAGACAGGGTTGCACTGGCCCATCTGAACGCTATGAAATCTCCCGGTGAGCCGGTCGTAATTGATGTTGCAAAATAGTAAGTTTCGAATAATTTTATTTACGTTAAATTTTCAGAAAGATAAAAAAAATCAGACATAACAATTTAGTTGGCGTAGAAGTGTGTAATCTTTGGAAATTCCGGTACCTGTACAATATTTCCCTTCTCTAAGTGTAATAAATAATTGAAAGTTAGGACAAATAGAATTCAGGTGGACTATAAATTGGGACAGTGTAATCACGAGGACTTATTGTGATTATGGTTTGCGCAACAGCTAAATTGTGTTAACTGCAGTCAAGGTTTAAGGTTATGCTCAGTTGACCATCAGATTATGTATACAAATCTTATAATAACCTTGCTATTTCTATGAAATATAATTAACAAAATTACAAAACATATATTATTTTAAATTTGTATTAAAAAGTATTAAATTGAGCGAAAAATTTGGTTACTTTACGATTTTATATATTTAATGTAAATTCGCAACATCAAACTTAATGTTGTTTACATTTTTTGCGTGAAATACCTGCACTAACGAGTCTATCGTAAAGCTGATAATGCCATTGGCTGTGGTGATCGTCGAAGTTTTATGTGTTTAAATGTAGAATGTCTTTAAATTAAATGGTTCAATGCACTAAAATACTTGTTTTACTTACATATGTAAGATTTAAGATTTAAACAGTGAAACAAAATGTGTAAAAATTTTACTAAATAATTGATAACCAATAGGTGAACTTCCACACAACAACATAAAACTACCAAGTGCTGTGATTTTTCTATTAAGTAATAAATATATTAAATTCAACTTTTGAAAAAAGAAAATGCCAATCGAAAAAAGTAAGTAATATTTTTTACTAAAGTAAATTAGCAAACAAAACATTGAACAGCTTTCTTTGCAACAACATGAAATGTTTTTTATCATTTGAAGAAATTACCTATTTAATTTACGAATTCTTAATTAAAAAATTATTTATTAATTAACATAACTGTTTTTAATTTTTTTCAAACCGAACCAGATATTTCTAGTTAATATTGATAGCAAATTTATGATACTAAATACCAAGAGCTAATTTTTTTTATAGTGTGCTAATTATTATGTTGGAGTTGATTACCAGATGCTTAATGTTTTATTTTCTGCAAAATATATATTTTGTCAACATACTAAAAGTTCCCACTTAGAGCTGTGCGACCGCTGAATTATTTAGTTTAATTTAAGTAATAAAAACTCCGAAACAAATTAACTTTTTTGAATGCACTAACGGCGTCCTTGTTGGCATATTACCTTATCTTCTCAAAAAGAGATAATAAAAGGAAGCAACAATATTTTAAGTCGGTATGCGGTGATATGGCTATAGTCGATCTCATATTAGCAGTAAGTAGGTGGCAGGTCGTCTGCAAAGTCACATTTACAAAGACAGAATGGAAAATGATTGAAAATTTTAAAGAAATGTGTGTTGCCTAATGTAGAAGTTTACAAAATACTTTTAGAAAACGTAATTTCACAAATTTATTTCAATTTTAATGTGATTTTGATAAAATAAATAAAGGAAGGCTGCATAGGAACTATTTAATTTTAACATTATACATTCTGACATAATATGAAAAATTAAATATTATCTGTCAGCAACACGTAAATTTTAGCAGTGTAAAAGCGGCTAACTTCGTGACAATTTCATTGGCTAATATTCAAGGTCATCATTTTAGTACAAATTATTCTCTGAATGCTTAAATGAAATGGACTATAGGTATTTCTGCAAGTGACACTTAAAACTTGAATTGAAAATAAATATATTGACGAAAACTTTCTAAACATTTAGAAATCTGAATTTTGGTTCTAACTTTTTTTGAAATTTAAATAAGTACTCCTCTGGTAAATGTATAAATCGATGAATTTTAATTTAAATATCTTCTCATAAAAAATTCGCAATACTTTCACTTTGTGATATGAAAATAAATAACAATGGTACAATAAAATATTTATTGTATATGTAGGTATTTTGTTCGTAAAAATTAGATTTCGAGTGAGACAAATGAAATAATTTAAAATTTTTACATGCCATCCGAAGGGAAATTAAATTGCCGGGGAAATCCAGTATACAAATAAATTATCTAGATATTTATTTAACAATAACTATTAGTTGTAATCATATTAATAGTAACTGGTTTAAATTGCGGTTTTTCACTGTGCCCCACTATCAAATTATTATTTCTTTTTTTATTGTTTTTTTTTTAATTAATCTCAATTGTTTTATTTTATTTACTATTTCCTATTTACTATTTTCTGTATTATTAGTTCGTTATTTAATATTTTTATAGTTTTGCTATTTCATAAACTCTTCCATATTTTCAATATATACATAGATCATTCTCTTCAAAACAACTAATGTATTACCTTTGTCTACTTTTGTGACAGAGGCTGTTATCGCTGATTTGCTTCTTTATTTTTTTTAATTTTCTTGAATTTTCTCTGTGCATTTGTCTTCTATCACCAGAATTTTGAATTCCTTAATACTGGTTGTATAACAGATTATTTAAAAAAAAATTATTTTAAAGATGATTATATTGGTGCTCTGTCTGTAGACGAGAGCATAACGAGACAATGACATTAAAGGGTTCACTAAATAATAATTTGTGCAAAATCTGCTATGTTCTTCTTTAGCTTTATGACGCTAAATTTAATTTGTTGTTATTATCTATATTAATATATTGCGCAAATGAATCAAATTGCAGTTTCACATAAAATTATATGATTAAAATAATTTAAAATAAATAATTCTACTATCTATCTTAGCTGTTTTTATTGTTTTTCTTCAAAGCGGCAAAATATGACATTAAATTAATGCGATATTAAAAAATATTAATTGTTTGTATTTATTCGACAAATCTCGATATATAATTTTTAATATTATCTTTCCTGTAATCTTCCTAAACGTGAAATAATATATGGGTTACTGTTATGATTAAAATTCAGTTTAATCGCCCCATATAGAGGGAGCCAGTCCCCTCTAAGATACCATGAGAAACCAGTAGATTACCAAGAATCGGATATTATTGATTTTTATTCTTTGTATATATTATCTCACGTGGCGAATGATTGTAGGTTAGTTAAAAAAAATTGTGTAAAATGAATTTCTCACACTTCATAGCGGTTATCCGAAAAGGTTAGTCATATATTGTTTTTTAATTTAAATGTAGTTTATCGTTATAACTTGTAGCATTGAAGATGAACAAATAAAATTCGAAACGTCACTAAATAAATTAACTTGCATATTACATTGTTTATATGATGTGCCCTTTCTAAAGTAAATATATCTTAGTTATAATATAGTGAAGATACATACCTACATTTTAAATTAAACTAAAATCAACATACATATAGGTAGGTATAATATATAGGTGGTATAATCAACAAAATAAATAGATTCAAATTTATGAAATTATTCTTCTTATTTTTCAATAATCAATACTAAAGAGAATTGAGGACGTATCCCATTATAAACTATAACAATATAATTAAAATTGGAGTACGGAATAAAACCGTCGTTTTCGGCTCCCTCTGGGCTTCCAGTGTAATTTTATGCCGTACGTCACAGGTGACATATTATATTAATATATTATTAGATGAACTGGTTCAATAAACAGAATGTAAATGTAATTTTTAAATATAATATAAAATATTTAGCTATTCTATGAAATTTCGTAATCCCAATACTTTTTGATATTCTCATTGGTAGCAGATATGACAAATTTATATTCATGATTTTTGCTATATTGCTTTACTCAAAACTATAAGACAATGATAATTTTAAAAAATCATTCATGAAAATTAATTTTTGAGCAAATTATTCTTGTGATTATATTATTTTAAATGTGTAATTTTCAAGGTAACAAGCTTTTCCTTTTTGTTAATCTAATTTAAAATTTACTGTTTAAATTCAACCGTTTTTGTTGTTTTTCCAATTAATGTTTTCTTTTGTTCGTTTTTTTTTTTTAATGTTACACAATTATTTATATTTCCTTTTTAATTCAATCAAACCTTTCAATTCGTATTTATATTATTTTAAAGTATATTAAAAATTTTGTTTTGCATTAGTGCTGGAATATAATACCAGGTTGTTTAATAATTTAAAGGTACTATAATCAAATCCTTGAATTAAATTAAGTATTGCAAATATGTTACACAACAAATTATTTAATAAAATTCTCGCATGGTTATTATTATGACAAATTGTGTTATGATTTCGTTGTTTAAAGAGCGAATAACTGCTGGGAAATAATTAATAGTTTTGCGGTTAAGCCGTCGACCAATCCAGCAGCGCAGCAGTTGTTTTAATTATTTGGAAAGGCAGCTTGAAAAGTTCAACTTTCTATTGGATATTCCCAATTGCAAAAAATGTCTTGGCAATATATAATAATATAATATAAGAAGCTGTACGCCGAGTATGTGTACGATGAGTAATACTTAGATATTTTTTTAATTTGTTATGGTAATTTACTTAATTAAATTCGGGTATTTTCATCGGCCATTCACCGGCAACAAATTTACCAGTTACAAGAAGTTATTAAAAAATTAAATAAATTATGATCGCCTGTGACGTCAGTCCAAGTTTCGTAAGGTGAATTTCCGTATAAACTTTTCGGCAAAAAAATCACAAATTAATTAGTAATAAATTGAAAATTGACATGTTGTAAATGTCCCAGAAATAATTTTAAACCGCTTTTAAGTTGAAATTTGGCGTAAATACTGCTTAACTGTTTCTGCTGAAAGGTTCCCTCCATCAGAAGTGGAGTATTTTATCTATAAGTTAATTGCTCAAAGTGGTATCGCAAATACGAAGATGATAGTTTATTGTTTCGAGTTATCTCAGTTCGTTGTTCATCGCAAGAAGTAACATTTTCACGTGTATTTTAAATAAATATTGAATATATTGACATTAAAGAATTAAATTCCTAAACGTGTTATCACAGTTTACTGTGCGAAGTAATGAAAAATTGTTGATAAAATTTATAAAAATTAGTGTTATTCACAGTCTAAGATTATAAGTGACGAGTTTAATGTTATAAACCTGTTATTCTTTAATCAAGTTAAATTTTTTGGATATAATCTGAAGATGTTCAGGTGGTTAGGTGGGTAATACATTTGCAATAATATAATTCTACCAAATATATTTTATGAATTAAAACGTTCTCATTCTAAAATTGTGTCAAAAATATTCTTATTAGCTCGGTCAAGTAACTCAATCTACTAGCAATTATCTGAGGTTATTGCTGCTATAATGGGGATTTTAACATATTCTCTATAGGTAAACTTGATAAAATTAATTTGCATAAGTAATGATGTATTATTGAAAAAGTATTTATTAATTTATAATCGTACGTTGCGATTCATTTTTATTACATATATACAGGGTGAATCATCAAAACCAAACTCTTGTATCTAAAACAAAAGAATTACTAGAACAAGCATTCTACTTTTGGTATGACAGGAATGTTCTGCGTCACTTCCTCTTTCTAACTCTGTTATATGGTCAGTATAGTGTTCCATAATATTCATTTTGGTGAAATAAACCTGAAAAACTCAACAAAGAACAAGGTTTGAGAGAGTCAAGTCCTTTGTGCAAATCAGTATCTATACGGCTTTGTAAAATCAATATGCTCAATATGGGTTATGATTTTGTTTTAAAATAGTAATTCCACATTATATTGTTTTATTAGATTTAATAGTCATAAATTACTGATTAATATTATGAAAAAAAAATTTGATACCGATAATATTACAATAAATTTTATATCATGCAGTGCCCAAATGTATTCACTTACCAATTGGTGACATAAATAAGCATAATAAAAAATTATTTTTCAAATAATAAATAGGAAAATTTACGTCAACTGGTTCACGTTACTGGAATATAAACTTTATCCATTACTAGAACCGAATTAATCTTGTTTATATTGCTATAAATTTAAGTTGACATTGTAGAGATAAACGTGTTAAATACTATAAAATTTGTTATTTAAGATACAAATACACTGGTCAATGGACAAAGGTGTTATAGTAATTTTAAAATAACAATTTGCATTTGATCGAAAGATCGAAAAGTGCATAATTCTTGACAAAATTTAGAATTTTTGGGATCATTTTGATTGTATTTGTAGTTTTATTTTGGCAGAACTACCAAATCGACATAAGCAAAAATTATATTGCGGAATATGATGGTACATTTTGCTACTCCACATGATACAGCCTTCTTCTCATCCCATATCTAACTGTTTGTAGTAAATTAAAAAAATTCCCATTTCAAATCAATCGCAAAACAAGCATATACATTTTTGGTCTTTGGGAGGTCTGGGGGTAACATTCTAGAAGCCTTACTTCAGGTTTGGTTTGAGCAGTGGGGTACAGGATAATAATTTCCGGGATCAGACCTCAGAATTTGGCGAACTGTCGATTTTTGTATATTTAGAAGATTAACTTCAGGTTATCTATTGCAACAGTAGACGAAACTTATTGGAAGCAGGAAGATAGAAGTAGAATTTTAATAATGCAAGTTAACATAGCTTTCTACTCACCTCTTCAAATGTCAATAGAGCAGGAATCACCAGGAATTGTACTTTGAAGAACTAAATATTTGAAAATATAATTATATTACCAAGGGATTTAAAAAATATAATATTCTAGCTTGTATGATTTTTTATAAATAGCAGCTTCATGGTTTAACACGTGTACTACAAATAAAATATAAAATTTTAATTAATATAATGAATGATAAATTTTTTTAAACGTTTCTAAGAAAAAATTTACGTAAATAAACATCTAATAAATACATGTTGTATCATAAAGATACTATTTAGCGAAACCGGTTGAATAAACATTTAAATAACATACAAACAAAAACGTTTTATTATTTTAATAATATTCTCGAGTAGATTTGACCCTTAAAGCAAAAGAATTTTTTTCAATTGGATCAAATTGAACTTAAACATTTTTTTCGTGATATTAATTTTTTAGTTTGAAAAACTTTTTTCCAAGTCTCCGACATACCTACATAAATCTGATGAATTATAGCTGCAGATATTATTATGTTAAAATAATAAATAAAAATGTTATTTTTTCAAAAGCTTTTAATACATTTATTTAAGCAATGTCTATTTTTATTTAGAAAACCTCAAACAAATAATTACATAATATCACATTTTATTTTTTGAATTTTTTGAAATTGAAATTATCAATGTATTTGGCAAAATATATTTCGGTATGTATCCAATATGTACACATATTCTAATATATTTATTATAGATATCATTATATGCGTATACTAAATACATATACTTTGCATAGACAACGTGTATTTGGAAATATAAATACATTAAAAATGCGCTTTTCAAAGTAATAAAAAAATAAAAAATGAAAATTTAAAATTTTTTGATTTTCATTGGTTAAAAAATTTACATAGATACTGTAAGTATTTTAAATACACATTGTTATTTATTTATGGGGAGTTCACAAAAACCTATTTTGTAGGTTTAAAACAATGGTTTTTGATTTGCTCTGCAAGGTAGTTTTTCTTTACTTCCTTAAGAACTAGGGTGCATTTTGTAGTTTTTCTTCTGATAGCATTGTCGTCTGATTTACTGAGAATAGGAAGTGGTTCCACAATACCAGTCCATTCAGATACAATTTGAAGATTCTGGGAAGGTAGCGAATACAAACTAATTACTGGGAACATATTTTTAGTATATTATTTTGCATAACGTCTACATATTTAACCGACACGAACGTTCTAAAATAGTATGCTTTTCTCCAATTTCATATTTTTTAACCTCCAAAAGTTCTGAAGCTTCTCAGCTGCGGCCATGATGTTAAGTTTAGTCGATCTATTAATGGAAATATGGTGGAGAAAAAGTTTCAAGTATAAAAATTACTATAGTATGAATCAGTAGTTTAATATTCCAAAATAGAACTACAACTGCAATAATGTTAAAATAATTCTGAATCTTTCTAAATATAGATATATAGTAGTGGCAGGAATATCCAGAAATGTTAAGTAAACAATCGGTGAAATAATGGAAAGAAGAGAGCGAACAATATTTTGGTATATTAAGAACAAAAATACATATAAAATTCAAAGGTAGATGGCTACATGGTACTTTAATACAAATGTTTTGTAAATATCTCAAAATATGTATTATGTGTTATACATAGTTAAATTTTAAGTTTATAGTTGTAGTTTAAAAAGGTTAAAAAATAATTAATAGTTTTGAATGAACAATAGCAATAAAAATTAAGAGTGTGGTATGCGTAATCGGGTAGAGGCTGGTTTTAAAAGAGACGGGGAAAGACGGGAAAAAACAAAAACTTATTGTAAAAAGAAACGATAGTAAGGATATGGGGTAGACGGCGTAAAGAAGTGTGTGTTAAAAAGTTGAAAGATCAAATTGGAAAAATTTAGTGAAAAACGGTAACGGGAAGTGACTTAGGACAAATAGGTGTAAAAGACAAATAAAGCGACGCGCGTAATTATAAGTGAAAGACAGTTTAAAATTAAATATAGTGAAGGAATATTTGAGATTAAAATTTTAAGGTAGGATTATTTTTTTATTCAAATTCATACGCAACGAAAAATACTGCGGAATTTAAAATAGAACTTGCATGCCAAAATTTTTAAGAAGTTCTAACAGGTTATGAGGCCCAGAGAAGAATTTGAATAAAATTGAAATAGAAAAAAGATGATGGACGACAAATTTGAAAAACTGAATAACACAAATTATCGACAGTGGTCGTTACGCATGAGAGGTGTGTTAGGTTTAAAGGATTGCTTAGAAGCGATTGATGGATTTTCGGGTACAGTCACAGAGGAACAAACTAAAAAAGATAAAAAGTGTAAGTCATTGTTGTACTTAGGAGTCGACAATGATAATTTAGACAATATCGAGGAATGCGAAACAAGTAAAGAAATTTGGGATAAACTGCAAGATGTTCATACCAAATTTGATAGTTATCATGGAATTCTTTTGCTAAAAGAATTTATCAACGCCGAAAAAACGCAAAGCGAATCGATAATAGATTACGCAAATCGAAGAACGAACTTGTATAAAAAGGTACAAGGTGCAGGATTTAAATTTGAAGATAAAGTTTTAATGGGTTTAACGATAATAGGTCTACCGAAAGAGTTTGAATATTTGTCCAGAACAATAAAAATCGATGATGGTAGGTTGACGCCAGCAGATTTGAAAATGAGATTAGCAGAAGAAGAGAGACGACTTAAGGACACCGCTAGAAAAAATGAAACTCAGGTGTATAAGGCAGTTAGCGAGAGAAATAAAAATGAGGAGACAATGAGAAGATCAAATTACAACAACGCTACAAGAATTGGTGAATACAGTGGTAATAGTCAAAATAAGTTTAATAATGTAAAATGTTATCGTTGTAATAAAATTGGTCATATTGGAAGAAATTGCGTCTCGGTTAATAATGGTGACCAGAAATACAGCAAACGTTCTTCATGCATCATAAAAACGAATTTGGGTTATACTGAAGGGTCCATTAACGAACTAAATGATACATGGATTGTAGACAGCGGGTCAACGGATCATATGACTAGCTATAAAGAAAAGTTTACTAATTTTTATGAAAAAACTAGCGAAATAATTAGTGCAGGGGGGAAAATTTTGACATCAACGGGTTACGGTGATATTGATATTAAATGGAAAAATGAAAATGGGGGTTATAATGTTATTTTGAAAGATGTTTTATATGTGCCGAATTTAAATAACAATTTATTATCGACTGCAAAGATGTGCGAAAAAGGAATTACGCTTTTCTTTTCATATGGAACATGCACGATTAAAGATAAATTTGGTCAATTGTTGTTTAGGGCATTGCGTCATAAAAATTTATATACGATCAGAGAAGATTACGTCATTAAACCTATGTCATATTTTGCGAAAGAGGAAGAAGTAAATATGTGGCACAAAAGATTGGGCCATTTAAATGAAAAGGATCTAAACAATTTGTTAAAAGACTGCGGAAAATTTAAAAACGTCAACGAAGCGGCGAACGAGCAGAAGTGCGATATTTGTGAAACTGCTAAACCGAGAGCTAAAAGTTACCCTAAAAAGAGCGAAAACCGCAGTAAAGATGTGTTAGAAATAATTCATACTGATTTAATGGGGCCAATAAGTCCAATATCACGTGGAGGAAACAGGTATGTGATAACTTTCACGGATGATTATTCGCGATATACAGAAATAGTCCCAATGAAAACAAAGGATGAAGCTCTTGAAAAATTCGATGAATATAGAAGAAAAGTTGAAAGATCAAATTGGAAAAATTTAGTGAAAAACGGTAACGGAAAGTGACTTAGGACAAATAGGTGTAAAAGACAAATAAAGCGACGCGCGTAATTATAAGTGAAAGACAGTATAAAATTAAATATAGTGAAGGAATATTTGAGATTAAAATTTAAGGTAGGATTATTTTTTTTTTTTTCAAATTCATACGCAACGAAAAATACTGCGGAATTTAAAATAGAACTTGCATGCCAAAATTTTTCAAGAAGTTCTAACATTATGTTCTTCAGAAAAATTTTAAAATATTATAACATTTTGAGTTGAATATTTTTTTAATTAAAAATGCCTTTGGCGTTTTCCAAATGTCTTTCACCCTTGATGGCATTAATAAGGTTGGCGACCTTTATACTAAACCATATAACATTATAAGTATACAAATTTTAGTATATGTAGGGCACACATACATACATACATATGTAAAACGAGTCTAAAATTAGCATAGACAAATTCTAACGTATCATAGTATTATTCATGTATTTACTGCACACTAGGCTGTGCTGAATTTCTTCAAAATCCACATTATTTTCAATATTCTTAATATGCGGTTCATAATGAAGAACATTATTAAAGGTTGCAATAAATTTTTCTAGTAATATTTTAAATATTAAATGTTAATTTTATCAGGTAAAAATATTTTACTATTAAGTATGCGAGCAATGCTATTTTGGAAGTCAAAAATGTAAATCACTAACTTTTCTAAATTAAAAATTACAATTTTTCTATTTTAGGTTCGGAATATACCCTCACGGAAGCAGTGGACGAAAGCACAGTCAAGTTTAAACAAAAACAAATCTTAAGGGATGATGGAAACGACAATTTGACCATTTATGGTTTTAGAAAAAATTCTGTAAAAAGCTTTATGACCTATTTATTTTACGTTCTATCGTTGGGTATTGTCCGTTTGATATTTCATTGGTTTCCTACTTGGAGATTATATATGACTCATTCCAAGTGCTATCTGGAAATTGCTGAAAAAGTATTAGTTGTGGTAAGAATTATATTATCCATTAATTTACCCAAATAATCCAATGTTTTAGGATAATTATGAAGGATTCAATTCCTATTTTGTTGAAGATGTTAAATTATTAAAGGCTTCCCATGAAAGGTATGTTTTTTTAAATTTGGAATTGGATTTAACATTTACAGCATTTTTAAATTTTTAGCAAAGGTATAAGTTTTTCAAAAAACGCAGCAATAACCAGTGAAAACCTGACGGTTTATTTGGATAATGGATATTTCAAAGGTATTCCAAATTTTAAATTGAAAAATGCAATGTTGACATTTTTGATTTCAGAATCGGAAACTTTGCGCGCAATTTGGTGCAAAAGAATTTGTTACATTTGGGATAACGAAAAGCAACGTTTCATGAAACTTGTAGGTTTAGATAAAGGACGAACCTGCATCGATTTTCATTCTTTCAAAGGAATATCCAGCAATGAACAACGTCTGAGGTTTGGATCACATACAAAGTGTCTCAATATATTTGACCATGGCGTATTTTCAGGATAATCACATATGGCAAAAATGAAATTGACATTCCAGTTTATTCGGTATTGAGACTCCTAGTATTAGAAGCTTTAACTCCATTTTATATTTTTCAAGTATTCAGTTTAATAGTGTGGTTCTGTGAATATTATTATTATTATACAATAGCAATTGTAATTATGTCAGTATTTGGTATTGCAACGTCCATCATTCAAACTCGAAAGGTGAGTGTCATTTTATTAGTTTAAAACGTTTACCGATAGCTCTTCACTTTTTTGCAAGTCCAACAACCTAAAGCCTATAGTTCATTTTTTACCCTAATCGCACATTTGCTGGTTTCATTAAATAGAATATATTTTTTTCATTTCGAACATAACACAAAGTCAAAGAAGATTGGATTGTTTTTTGTTGCCTTAGAATCAAAAGAGTTTAAAGGAATCAGTTCACTCAAGTGAAAATGTAATTGTCTATCGGGGAAACGCCACGTATGAAGAAATTTTATCGAGTAACTTGGTTCCTGGAGATTTAATAGAAATACCTAGAACTGGATGCACTATGCAATGTGACGCTGTTCTGCTTAATGGAAATTGTGTTGTGAACGAAAGCATGCTTACAGGTAATTCTCCATCACACTCAGTTGTGTTAACATTGACTGGAATATTTTAGGAGAATCGGTTCCGATCACTAAAACTCCACTGCCAAAAACAAATGTAACGTACGATGTTAAAGGAGACTCATTTCATACGTTATTTTCTGGAACCACTGTGATTCAAACCAGAAAGCAAGGTGAGACCACTGGATATTGAAACACCCAAGCTCTAATAATTTTTTTCTTGTATTTTAGGAAACGACAAAATTCTTGCGGTGGTTATTAGAACGGGTTATCTTACAACCAAAGGTGAATTAGTTCGTAGTATTATTTATCCTCCTCCAAGTGATTTTAAGTTTGACCAAGACAGCTATAAATTTATTGGTATTTTAACAGTTATTGCTTTATTGGGTTGTGTCTATACCATCGTTTCAAAGGTATTTTGATTCATTGAAGGTGGTTTAAAGTAAAGTTTGCAATTTTTAGAGTGAGAGGGGTATAACAGCCGGTGATATTATTATTAAAGCGTTAGATATAATTACAATAGTCGTTCCTCCAGCTCTTCCAGCTGCTATGACGGTTGGAAAATTGTATGCCTTAAGTAGATTGAAAGAATACAAAATTTATTGTATGAACTCAAGAGTTATTAATGTCTCTGGGTCTATAGACTGCGTTTGCTTTGATAAGGTATACCAGGATAACTATACATATCCAGCAGCACTTCCAATGTTTCGTACTTTTAGACCGGGACTTTAACTGAAGATGGTTTAGACATGTGGGGCGTAGTTCCAGTAGTACAAAACATCCTACAACATCCAGTGAAGAATATGTTGGAGATATCTAAATCATCGTCACTACTAAAAGGAATGGCAACTTGCCATTCCATTACCATAATAGATAAAAAGTTGTGTGGGGATCCCCTGGATATTAAGGTAAATAATAGAAAAAACACATCCGATGTTTAAACTTAGACTTTTAGGTGTTTGAATTTACAAATTGGTTACTGGAAGAAGATATTGGTACCGACACATCTTCAGGATCCTGTCTTGCCAAAGCTCCAGCTCGTATGCATAGAAGAGTTAGCAGCATTACAGATGTTTACACAGAAAACAAAAACGAAGTAAATTAATAGAGAAAAATAGTGAAACTAACCAGCATAATTTTATTAATTTTCAGAGCGACCTACAAATTGAAATCATCCAACAGTTTCAGTTTTCTTCATCTCTTCAACGAATGAGTGTTATTACTAAAGCCGCTAATTCCGATTACTTCGAAGTCTTTTGCAAAGGATCACCAGAAATCATAGTATCTCTGTCTAATAAAGAATCTGTTCCTGCTGATATTGAAAGTCGACTGAAAGAATACACAGTTAAGGGTTACAGGGTGATTGCTTTAGCAACCAAGAAATTAACAGGCTATCACGATCACGAAGAAATAGAGAAAATAGATCGTTCGATTCTCGAATCAAACTTAACCTTTGTTGGACTTATTGTTCTGGAAAATCGCATTAAGCCTGAAACACAGGGTGTGATCAAAATTTTGAAGGATGCCAATATCAAAGTAATAATGATAACAGGTAAGGATTTGGTGTATTCAAATTTTTATTTTGAAATTGACAAGATTTTTTTAGGTGATAACATACAAACCGCTTTAAGTGTTGCCAAAGAATGCGGAATTATTGAAAGTAATCAACTGATACAGGAAGTGACTGTCAAATCTCTTGGGATTGAACAACCCCAAATTTTGTTTCATGCCACAGACTTTTCCAAGTGGGTAAGTAAATTTAGTGATTAATTTGAATGCTGGAATTTCGAAAACTTGAACTTTTCAGAAACCTGGCGAGATATCCGATAAAAATCTTCAAGAAGTTAATCTCGAATGTGGCCAATATATCCCTAAGTATGTTTACTCAATGACCGGATTGACTTGGGCTGCAGTGCGGGAACACTTTCCAGACCAAATACCCGAACTTATACAGAATGGAACAGTATTTGCACGTATGTCTGGCCAACAAAAGCAGCAATTAGTTCAAGAACTACAGAAACTGGGTTATTACGTTGGTAATACAGATAAATTTAACAGAATTTCAAGTTAAGTTAACCCAAATTCTTTTTAGCAATGTGCGGTGATGGTGCCAACGATTGTGGAGCTCTTAAAGCGGCTCACGTGGGAGTTTCCCTTTCTGAAGAACAATCAAGTGTTGCATCTCCATTCACTTCTAAAAATGATAACATTTCGTGTGTGCCTACAATAATTAAGGAAGGAAGAGCATCTTTAACGACCAGCATAGGAGTTTTCAAATTTATGGTTTGCTACAGTTTAACACAGTTTTCGTCAGTAATAATTTTGTATGGAATTGATTGCAATTTAACTTCTCTTGAATTTTTGTTCATCGACATCTGCCTGGTTATAAATTTTACTTCGTTTTTTGGAAAAACACGAGCCTACGATGGTCCTCTAGATAAAATTAGACCACCAACGTCTTTATTAAGTTTTACAGCCCTAACTTCCATTGCATCCCAGTTATTCATTGTAATCAGTTTTCAAGTGTTATCTTACAAACTGGTACAAACTTACTCTTGGTTCACTCCATTTCATCATAATCCTGATACACCAATGTATTTCACTTCGTACGAAAATTATGCTGTTTACTGTGTGTCGATTTTTCAATACATTATAGTAGCAATTTGCTTTTCAAAAGGAAAACCGTACAGAAAACCGATCTACACAAATTTCATTCTTTCGTCAAGTTTCGTTGTTATGACTGCAATATGCATTTATATAACTATAAATCCCGCCCAATGGATAAAATCAACTTTGGAACTTCAACTTCCGCCTGATAACGAATTTAGTTTTATAATTCTAATAATGGTTGCTATTAATTTTGTCTGTAACTTGCTATTTGAAGATTTAATCATAAATTATTTCTTGGACAAGAGACTAATTCCAAAAATTAGAAAAATATTGGCTTCCAATAAGCAAATGAAAAGTCACAAAAGTTTTTTTGTAAATGGCGCCAGCAAGATTAACATTGCTTATGATAATGAAAAACATTGTAAAGATGATAAAGTTACCGATAATGAAAACAGGAACGGTGGTTCTACAAAACTATAATTTTTGTAAATATTAAGTAAATAAAGTAAAATTATTAATTAAACCTTTTTTTTATTTTCAAAAAGTGGTGCGAATACCGAGAGATTAAATTTACGGTTTTATTTATCGATTTGAGTAGCGTTGGTCAGGCTCTAGTTTTCGTCAAGGAAGTTTTTGGCTCCGGCCTACGGGAGCCCAGTAGAGTACCGTACAGTGGATCTTCTAGTCAAATTTTTAACGTTGCAAAATAGGAAACTCAAAGAAATCTGAAAAGAAATTTTCTGCAGCGTTCCATGACCAGAATAATGGCATATAAAATCTGAAATATAGTTATTTTTATTTTTATTTTTTACTTTTAATTATTGACAAAATATAGAAAATCACAGTTTTACAGTACAGACATTAACAAAGTAAAATTACTATAATTAGGTGTTGTTTTTTTTGTAATAACTAAAATTTATTACAAGAATATAATGGTGTACCTATATAATAGGTGGTACCTAATATTACTACAAAAATTGATTTAATGTTTTTAAAAAATTGAAAAAATATTCGTATTAAAATAACATTTTTGAACACTTTGACTAAACAACAGACACTTTCTCCATAACAATGTTATCATTTTTGTTGGACTTCCTAGATTTAGTTCTACTAAAGTATTCTTCTATCTCTTGCAAGGTTTTTCCTTTAGTTTCAGGTAGAAATGCTACAACGAAAATGGTTCCTGCTAATGAAAACACTCCATAAAAGCAAAAAACGTAGCTGTTTCCCATATTCTGCATCATCGCTGGATATATCTTAACAATAGCAAAAGTAAATACATATGACAAACACGTGACAAGTCCTGAAGCTAAGCCACGAACTTGTCCAGGAAAAACTTCAGCAGCCATTGCAAATGGCATTGTAACAAATCCAATTGTACTAGTAAAAAAATAAATTATCAGCAATCCAATGGGAACCCAATCCATGGAACTTCTTTCATCCGTAGGAATATTTTTGGTTGCCATCAAATATAAGGAAAGTAAAATCATACTGAAAGCCATTCCTGTGCCAGATATCATGGATAACGGACGGCGACCGTACAGTTTACTTAAATATCCAACTAAGATGGATGCTCCAACCCTTGTGATCGCCATTAAAGAAATGATAAAGTATGGATCCATCGTTATTTTTGCTTGTTCGCTAACATCAACGGCATAAAATACTAATACAACAATACCAGAAAATTGTTGAAAGAAAAAGAAAGTTAGGATTAATATGAACGGAATTATGCAGTTGCACTTAAAGAGAAGTCTTAAACTTCTTAAAAAGCCTATTTTATTTCCAGTTTTATTAGAAGATACACTTTTCATCAAACCTTCCACTTCTTCTTTTACCGTTAAATTATAGTTTTCTGCTCCGAATATTTTAACGGCACTTGCTTTAGCTTCGTCTAAGCGATTTTTAGAAACCAACCATGGCGGAGATTCCGATACATAAATTAATGTTAATATCGTTCCTAAAACTGGAAGTACTGCTGATAAAGCTGCAACCATGCCCCAATTTTCCTAACAAGCAAAGTGTTATTAAAATATATTATGAATAAAATTGTTTACCTTTAAAATCCATCCCAAAAGGTAAACGACAAACACTCCAATTGAAAATGAAATGGAATTCCATGTTGTAAACATTCCTCGTAGTTCTGAACTGGAAACTTCTGCCATATAAACGGCTGCTGGCATACTAGCCAATCCGGTTGATAATCCAGTAAATAATCTTCCAATTATTATAATGACGTACTGGTACTGAGGTAAGTGGTATGCAATGGTTATGACAATCCATCCCAAAAAGCTAACTAAATTGATAAAGTATAAAGTGGCTTTTCGCCCATATTTATCTGATATTGGGCCAGATAGTAGACAACCAATTGGGGTAGCTACAGAAGCTACACTTGCTGTAACAGGGTGGATAATGTTAAATGCCAAAAAAATTGTAATCAATGTGTACCAATCCATGATGCTTCATCTTCTGTTATTTTGTATGGATTATCTTTGGATAACAAAACTGGTAAAACAATTGCAGAAAATCCTAAACTCATGCTAGGAGCTAAAGTCGAAAAATTTACAACTAATCCTAAGATTACCTGAAATAAAGCACAAAAAAATAATAATCAGGATTTTGGAAGAAGGTAAAAACGATAACGGTGAGGTTAGCCGGTCACACAAGTGACCGATAACACTCAAGTTTTAAAAAAAATTCCGAATATAAAGAAATGAAGAAATTATAAAATTTAATAAATTTTTAAATAGTTACTTGAACTAATGTTGATCTAGGAACATGTTGAACCTTTTCGATATCCATGTTTGTCGTGTCACTTTATTTGAACTTTTATCGAAATCTCTTGATGATGATGTTTTAAAAACTATTATTTTAGAAGCAATTAACCCATTTTTATCTTAAATATATCGAAGTATTATCAACGATAAGGTTTATAATTGTGTTATTGTTTTAATCACCAGGAAAATACTTGAATTATCGAACTTAACTATTTGAAATTTGCCTTATCTGTATAGAGCTCTTTTCTTAAGTGCTTGCAAAAGATGGCACTATAATGAAATTATTTTATGATTTAAATAAACACAATGGAACTTACCGTTTAGCGTGAAATGCAAACCACGGCAGAAATAATTTTGGTACCTAATCTGTCACTGGTTTACAGTTCAGCTTCCTTTTTTCGTAATTATTAGGTAAACTGCATTAATATGTAATCGCAAAAAACTTGAAAAATGGCAATTTGCTCCTACACAAGATTGTGACGCACTGGCATCGTCGATCTGGTAGTTTGATCAATCGTTCACCTAAAGTTCCTGCCAAAGTTTCAAATTGGGGTACGTAAACACATTCATGTATTTAAAAATTAAATCTTTCCTAGACCTCTCATCAGTTCATTCCCCTCTGCAAGTTACTTTCCAAAGTCAAGAGATTATAAAGCCTACAACACCAGCCTTGCTTAAAGAAAACCCGGTTTTCACCAGTCGACCTGGACCCGTCACCGAGTTGACCGAAATTCGGTACGCGACGACTCGGTGACGGTCAACTCGGCGACCGGTCAACTCGGCAACCGGTCAACTCGGCGACCGGTCAACTCGGCTATCGGTCTACTCGGCAACCGGTCAGCTCGGCGACGGTCAACTCGACGGGTTAATTCGGAAATTGGTTTGCCCAGCGACAGGAGAAATAAGTTAGGTTACTTAATATTACTAAATAAAAGTGTCCCGGTGGCCACCGGTGCGGTGGGTAGGATGGTTGATTCACTTACCCTGGTCTGCTGTGGCTTTGTGTTTGCGGCTATCGGAGCTTGTGTATTGGCTGGTTTTGTAAGCTTCGTGTTGCGAGTTGTGTGCCGCTGGCTGGCGGTCGATTGCTTGGGTCCTGGATTTGTATTGCGCCGGCTTTGATTTTTGCTCTTGTTTTTGATTGTCGGGACCTGGTCGGCTGTGTCTTCTTCTATGACATTTTCGGCTTCCGCGTTTTGGTAAATGGAACAGTTGACATCTGTGGCATTGATTGGAATCCGACTAGCGGTAAGGGGATTCCACCTGGACATTAATGTTCAGCACCTGGGTGATGTCGAAAATTCTTATTCCTTGGTCCGTTTTTTCTGCCGTGATGTGGTAGAGGAGCATGGGGCGGCGGTCTTTACGGTGCCTCGTCTGGCGGACTTCGCTGATTGGTACGAGTTGTTCGAGCAGGTCATCGTGTATTGCCTTGGACTTGATTTTACCCGGGAAGCCCCTAATGATAACTTTTAGGGTTTTGTCATGTGCGATGACTGTGGTGGATTTGGCAGGCAGTTGTTCGCCGCTGATCTTTAGAATGCGCCTGCGGTCGAATAGCGTGGCTGGATGGATGGTGACAAAGTTTGGAGTTGCTTCGATTTTCGCGTATTGAATGTTGTGCGACTTTATTTGATTGTTTATGGCTACCCAGTTGGTTGGCTTGATGGTAATTAGTTTGATCTGGGACGGTGCCATTTGGGGGGGTTCGTCAGCGGGGGAAGATTTAGGAATATGTGGTGGAGGCGTGGGTGCGCTTATAATTTGCACCTCGTCTGGGGGGTTCCAAAGAAGTATTTGTGGAAGTGGGAAAAGTGGTGTCTGGTGGAGTTGTGGTGACAACAGTTTTACTCCTCTTTTTCTTCTTCTTTGCTTTTTTGGGTGTCCCCGTATATTTTGCTATTGTTTCATCGGGTGCAGGGGCGCTGACTGCTTCTTTTAATTTTATAGCCTTTTGCCATTCGTCGAACGCTTTGGATCGGTAAGGTAGACTCAAGGATTCGAATTATACATGCGGGCGTCTTCTGCGGATTCGATGAAAATATTATTTGAGCAGGAGTCGCTCTGTTTGCACGATCGGAAAAAAACTCTAAAAAACACGTCTGTACTGTCACACCGACAACTCGCGACATTCGTGGAGAGATGGATGAAAAAGTGACGGATTAAACCCAATGGTACAAAATCCACACACTTCAGGTCCAAATCCATATCAGGTCCTCCCGATGTTGGAGATCATTTCTGAATGATTCAGAAGCGAAAAGTACCTCGATGGTTTGCCATTGCCTTCCAGAATACTGTCGACATATTGTAGGGATTCATTTTTCCTATATTTTATAAAATGGAAATAAATTAATTGTAAAAACTATATATCAAACCAAGTAGCAGTGGTAAAAAAAATGCCAAGTGTATGCACGTAGATATATAATTTAGTGTATAATAAATTGTACTACATAATAATTATTATTTACAAAAGTCTTAAAATTAAATCACAGTGGATGATTTCATATTATCACAATCAGATATTTTTAAAGTTATTCATCACTATCCTGAATAAATCATTTTAAATCTTCCTCTAACTGAAGATTAAAAATATACAACCGGATATTTAGCACAGCCATGAATGGAACAGGAATAACATTATTTATACATCCTTCATTCGTCCTTAATTACTAATTTAACAAACATAGCAATAGTTCCAGAATAGGATTAATATAATTCTATATCAATTTATCTTGGTTTACTTTTCATTTTCACGAATACTTTTATTACACCGCACAAATTTTCTCCATTACAGTTTTGTCGTCATTCCTTGGCTTTTTACTTTTCTTTTTACCAAAATACTCTTCTATTTCTTGCAGCGTTTTGCCTTTCGTTTCTGGCAGCAAAACAATAATGAAGATCGTTCCCACCAACGATACGGCTCCATAAAAGAAGAACACATAGTAGTTTCCCATTTCACTCATCATAGTTGGATAAACTTTGACGATAATAAAATTAAAGAAGTATGCTAAGCACGTAACGAGACCCGTAGCAACACCACGAACATTTACAGGAAAAACTTCGGCTGCCATAGCAAATGGCATTGTCAGAAAACCCAATGTACTACTAAAGAAATAAATCATTAGCAACGAAGTGGGAAGCCAATCCATAGATCCTATTTCGTTTTGAGGCACATGTTCAGTTATTATCAAATATGCAGCAAGTAAAACCATACACAGAGTCATTCCTGCACCAGATACAAGAGATAAAGGACGACGACCATATTTTTTGCTTAAAAATCCAGTTATGATAGCTGCTATCACTCTCGTCATCGCTATCAAGCAAATAATGAAGTACGGATCTGTGCCAATTCTTACTTCCTTCACGATGTTGACTGCATAAAATACTATCACAAAGACACCGGAAAATTGTTGAAAGAAGAAGTAAGCAAGAATTAATATGAACGGCTTCAAGCAAGATCTTTCGAAAAGATGTCTCAAGTTACTAATTAGACCTTCAGTTTTGCAGTTGGAATTGCGTTTGTTTTGCATTAAACCATCAAATTCTTCATGTACCGTTAAGTTATAGTCTTTTGCTCCAAATATCTTAATCATGCTTAACTTGGCTTCTTCTAGCCGATTCTTAGAAATCAACCACGACGGAGATTCTGACACGTAGCATAAAATTAGTACAATTCCTACTAACGGGAATATTGCTGTAATGCATGCAGCCATTCCCCAGTTATCCTAGAAACAAAAAAATGTTTAGTACAATTACATAAGTTTGCGAAACGGATGTTGCTTACTTTTAAAATCCACCCCAAGGCGTAAATGGTCAAAATTCCAGTCGAAAATGACGTAGCGTTCCATGTCGTAAACATTCCTCTTAAATTGGAACTGGAAACTTCGGCCATATAAACGGCAGCCGGCATGCTAGCTAATCCTGTCGATAAGCCAGTCAGTAATCTTCCCGTTATCAAAATGGCGTACTGGTGTTCTGGAACGTGGTAAGCAATCGCTATAACCACCCAGCCCAAAAAGCATACGACATTATTGCAAAGTAAGGTAGCTTTTCTTCCATATTTATCAGATATTGGACCAGACATGAAACAACCAATTGGAGTTGCTATTGATGCCACGCTTGCTGAAATTAAATTAGATATAAGTTGAAGGCTATAAAATTCGAGCGTGTAATACTAACCGACCCATGAAGATTCGCTGTCTGTCAATTTGTATGGATTATCCTTGGATGCCAACACTGGTAGGGCAATTGCAGAAAAGCCCAAACTCATACTAGGCGCTAAGCTGGAAAAATTTACTATCAGCCCCAAGAGCACCTGAAAATAAATTAAAATTCATTTACAAAAAGAATTAAAAATAAAATTTAATAGTAACAGACATTATTTTTTAATTTGTGTTTTAATAAACGTATGGGGGGTAATTATGTTGCTATGCCAAGCAATTAATTTGTTAATTTGAGTTTTGGATAGTTACCTGAACTAGTGATGATCTGGGAACATGCTCAGATTTTTCTATATCCATTTTCATCATCTTCGGTTTTTTACTTTCAACTATTATCTGCAAATAGAAAATTCTTACTGTTAATTCGGTGAAATAAGAAAAAAGAAAGGAAAAATTGAAAAATATGCGATTAGATTAAATAATGTACTCTAGATAACAATACCTTCTGTCTTTGTGAAAAATCTAATCAATCACTTAAGCAAAAGTCCTTGCTATTATATGTTTCAAGTGTATCGTTCAAATAAAATTGATAATTTAAGAAATTCTTGAGTTTTAAAAAATTAATTTATAAATATAGATATGTATTATTATATAATATTATAACGAATAAGCGTGTGAAAATTACTATTAAATTAAAATTTACAGGCAATGACCTACAGCTTATTGGAAAAAATGTCAATTTTATTGTGTTTGCTTATCTTGTTAATTTTTCTATCTCTATCAAAATATCATTTTAAAGCCAAATTGAATGCTATTAAATGAGATTCTCATAATACCATTTTTTTAAATATAATACAGACCAAATTATGAGAATGTTTTCAATATTTTAATTTTTATAAATATAATAATATAAAAAATTAATTTATAAAAATGTTAAAAAAAAATTGGGGAATAATTATTAAAAAAATAATTTAAATTTAGAAATAATATGAGTTAAATTGTACTTACTAGACGAGAAACACAAACAGTTTAAAATAAATTTCAATATTCGCACTAAGACCCCCTGCAGTATTTTACTTAACCGTGCTTTTCATAATACAGATATTGAAACTGACCTTTTAAATTTTGCACTATATTAATTTATATCAACCGCTCTTTGTGTGTGGTAATCTAATTAAAATTCATAATATTTAGATTGATCTTTAACACGGTTTTACCTTATCTTCGCTGTTAATTCTAAATCATTTGTAAACTAAACTTTTTTTTATTTTTATCTGGAAGTGGAATTATAAAGGGACCCAATTAAGTCATAAAGTTTTATAAGAATTTCTAATTATAAAAATTACTTATGATTTTTTGATGAGTGCGTGTCATATGCATGTACTTAAACTGCACTCTATTTTATTTTTTATTTTTGTTATTTCAAAATTCTTACCGCTAATTTACATGTTTTGTACAATTTGCTACATTTTGTCTTTAATTTTTGTTAATTATTAGACATACTAATTTAAATCTTCCAATTAGGAATATTTACTTTATAAGTAGATATATATAAAGAAAGCTTACTTAATATTACAGTGAGATCATGTATGGCATAATGGTTATTTATTTTAAAAAAATTTTCCATTTACACTTGCACGCTTTTTATTATGCAGGATAATTTTAAAGCGAAACAAGTGGTTTCTAAAGTAGAAAAAATGATTTTGAGTGATCACTATTGGCTCATCAGTAACTATTACCGACACTTAACTCGGAAAAAAATTAGAAATAAGCAATAATAGATAATGCCATAACGTCACAGCCGCGCCACACAGTCTGCAATTAGATATGGTTGGCATAGGTCACAATTCACCATATTGAATTATATTTTTGGATACAGTTTTTATCTGATTACCATGATGTATCACACATTAAATAAACTAGTTTAATTCAATTGTGAGTCTCGGCGTTTACACTTTTAATTTTACCCAGACAATGCGCGCTTTAACCCTTATGGGGCCATACAAATTTACACCTTATATCTGCCATACGTAGTACCCGGGTACTACCATAATAATACATGTAATTCATGTGAAGATTACATTTTAAACAGATTTTTAATATTCACGTAGGCGTTTTTAATTACAATTATTATTATGTCGAGTTATATTTACGTATTATGAATTTTATGCCACAGTAGCAAATTTTTTAAATAAAGTCAATTAGTAGTTTTTACTTCCTCGAATGCAGTAGTGTTTTTACTTTCCGAACTCCTTAGTAAGGAAAGTCTTGTTATCTGAAAAATTTGAACACCCCATATTTTTTATAAAATTTTTATGTTTCGACGTCCCCTGAAACAATTTTTACTATTTTTGAAAAATGTCTGTGTGCGTATGTACAGTGACTCACAGCGTAAATCATGCCCCTTATGGGGGCAAGGCAAGTTTAACATTTTGAAGCCTTTTTTGTCATATAAAAAAAAGTTTTAGAGCAAAAGTTTATAAACATTTTTTGTTGCAAATTTCATTGCCTTCAATTTTATTTATATACATTTTTTATATTGTCGCGCCGTTTCTGTTTTATAGCGACGTAAACAAGACTCTGTAAAATACAAAAAATATTGTCATCTACTATATCTCGAGAACAGTTGAACAAAATAAAAAAATCCATAGGGATTTTTTCTTGTAAATTTGAGTCACACCGTTTCCGAGATATAAATGACAATATTTTTTGTATTTTACAGAGTTTTGTATAAGTCGCTATAAAACAGAAACGGCACGACGAAATAAAAATATATAGTATATAAACAAAAATTAAAGGCAATGAAATTTTCAACAAAAAATGTTTATAAAGTTTTGTTATAAATCGATTTTTTTATGACAAAAAAACAGCTTCAAAATGTTTAATTTGCATTTCCAACATAGCAGCGAAAACATTCCAAATTTTAGTTTTTATCTGTTGCGGCACGAAACCTATTGCAGATGAAAGAATTTATAAGGGGGGAACATGGATTAAGACATAATCCAGCATTATCACAATTAGTGACCACTTTCACAATCAACGTCAAACCAGAAGCGGGACATTACCAGCCGCATAAAAATAACGGGATATTGCTCTTAAAGCCCATTAAACGTTCCAAAAAAGCCACGGAAGACCAGAAAAAGCTGCCAAAAATGCCAGATACCTGTATGCGTATCGCATACCAATATCCCAGTGTCAACGTGAAAATTTACCCCTAGAAATTTTACACCGTTGGGATAAAATATCCCTAGTGAAATTTTATCGGGGGTAAAATATCCCTAGTAACATTTTACCCCGGGGTAAAATATCACGGGGGTAAAAATTCACGGTTACACCGGAAACAATTTGTTTTCATGCAACACAAGCATGTGTTGAAACATAACATGCTTTATTTTTATTTCAATTTCCTATAATATGTTCTAAAGTTAATTTCAAGTAAAATGTGAAACATGTTATATGTTAAATTGTTATCAATGAATATTAAAACAATTTTGAATTAATGGAGATATTCTTTTTTATTTACATATGCCATAGAAAAGTAATTTAGTACCCAGGTACTACGTATGGCTGGATTAGGTATAGCTTTAGAAAATCGCCAAAAAACTTCACTTAATATTATCATATTTTTTTTTATAATTTTTTGCGTGTAGAGAACCTTTTATGTAGAGATGTCGCCGAATCTCAAAAAAATTGGCTTTACAGGAAAAAAGTTATGATGTTTTAAAGTCAAAATAGTACCCGGGTACTAGGTATGGCCCCATAAGGGTTAAATGTTAGAAATTTAGATGGTAGAGGTAAAGAAGGGTGGACATCAAACTGGAAGCTAATCGCTCGGCCTTTCCCTTCCTATAGGTTTACAATATTAAAATTATTAAAATTGCATAGCGATTAATTTAAAAATTGCAGTAATCTGATATGCCATCAGCGTTAAGATACAACCTACGCAATTAACTACATTTCTGATGCAATTATTATAAATATTTGATAGTATACAGACGTCAACATCAATTAGATATTTGAAGTTCAACTTCTGATAATTCGGTTGCATAAAATTCACTTACGATTAAAAAAATAGTTTTATTTCAAAGCACACGATAAAGGATAATTGAAAATGAAAAAAAGTATTTTTTAAACATTCAACTAAATTAAAAATGTAATTGACGTAGAAAGTTTTTAATGTTCTTAGTAAATATAATGCAATAATTAAACAAAATTTTATTTTCTATCAAACTTACAGCCGATAATTTTGTCTATGAGCTACTATTACATAAAACTTGGTTTGTTTCTAATCATTGTTTCGATCGTCATTAATTATCACGAGTTCTATAAATTGAGGTGTTTGAACTTTTTTCGGATATACTTAGAGAACCTGCAGATTAACGTGAAATCCACGGCACAGATATATTTTACGTCTACTAGGTTTCATCCCGAAACTATAATATTATTACAATATATAGAAACAAAAAAATTATTTGGTTATGAAGATTATATCGTTCGTAATGCAACCAATAGAATCATTAAAATTTAACCACATGGTTTGCGATATTCACAGTTAATAAGGTAAACAGCCGGTATTTAAGTAAAAATATAAAATAAATATGTAAATATTCATGTTTTACAATATTACTCATATTTAACAAATAACCTATTCTTTTGTCTCTAATGCCGTGTCATTCTGTAATCGTGTCAGATTTTAATTCGACATATTATATTAGATTTTAGGTTATAAATGCCTCTAATTGGTCATAAACAAAGGTTATTAATTATTATTTTATAAAATACTATTAAACATATTTAAATGTATTATAATAGAGCTTGTAGTAATAAACAAGTGCAGAGATAAGGTGTTACCAATTGCCGGACTAGTTTAGATAATATCAGAAATAGATAAATAAATTTTTTAAATTTTTTATTTTTATCTGGCATTATAAGAAAGCAGTAGTTCTAAAGTAGATACTCCACTAATTGTCCAAATTCAATTAATTAAAATATAATACTTTACATAGTAATATTAATTGATATCTTTACACTCAGTGGTATAACTTGGGCAAATGAAGTTGTAAATCAATTTTTTTTTTTTAGTTACCTTTCATTATATCTAGAAATTTTTAATATTTCATAATAAAGTTTAATATTTAATTTATTATTTATAATAAGTTGCAAAATCTACTTTTATTGTTTGTTGCAACCTTTTTTTATAGATTTCTGGGCTTCACTTTGTTCTATTCGTAACTTTTTGTATTTTGCTTATTTTACATTTACCACACAATATTTTTGGTTATGAGCCCTTCATTTTGGAATCTGCAGAAAGATTATCTCAGTAAACTTTTTCCTATTGGATTGCACAATTATTTTTCTACTTAAATCAAAAAATGTATCTTGTTTGCAATTAAAAACATATTAATACATTTTAGCAATTGTGTCAATTCAAAAATAAAATTAACCAATTATTTTAAAAAATATTACTTTTTTTGGAAAATAATAGCCTTCAAATTATATTGACAGATCAAAATAACCAACTTATTTGTAAATCTTTTTAATCTTCCTTATTTTATTCTTTGCTGAGGATTAATATACCGCCGAAGTCTTGATTTATTGAAGGTCTGGGAGAAATTAAATGTAAAGATTGTCTGCAGAGCAAATCCTGTAAATATTTATTTATTTTATCTATTTAATATGTATTGTAACGAAGGCTGTTGGATAGATGACATACATACAAAGAACACACAGTTCGGTAATCTCTGACGGATTAATGAAACAATTTTAATTTAAATTATCTTTTTTATTACACTCAGAATAATAAGTTCGTTTATGTTGTACAATCAAGAATTTGAATTTTTTTTAAAGCCTTTGGGAAGGCGAAATGGCGACGACGGGGAAATGGCAATTTCGGACGTTTCAAAAAATTTCTCGAGCCAGGCAGATTATATAGGCATATAGGATCAAAATCCGGATCACCGATTGTTCTTACCATACACGAGGAATGTTATTAATATTTTAAACATTTAAATTAAATAGATTATTTCAGAGCTAGAGGATAAATTTTAGAATTATAGAAATTTTTAGATTTTTAGGCCTGTGATATTATTATTTGCGTAAGTAATTAAGCAAATGCAAGGATACATACGAGGGGTGTAACGGGATAACTACCCCCCCCCCCCGTAACCCATCTAAAACCAACAAATTCCACTAAATTTCATTAAAATTTGAAGAATAAATAAATTCTTTACTTCCTCTCTCACCGCGAACAACAAAATAATTGCGAATAACAAAATAGTCTAGCGGTCAGCGTTTAAACACTATTTGATAATAAAAATTTAAAATGGCTTTAAAACCGAAAAACTGTTCAATATGTGACAAAAAATGACTAGCGTTTCATACAGCTGTATGTTATTCCAATTTTCTAATGACTACATTATTATTCTAAACTGTAATAAATAACGTACCTACTTATCTCTAGTCGGTATAACCGTCAAAAACAAACTAATTTTCGACGATGATGTTCTAAAATGAATTATTGAAATCTCTTCCCTATGAATATTTCTACTAAATGAACGATAATGACTAAAATCGTGCAAACTGACATATATGTTTAAGTTGGTACACATATACACAAACCACAGAAACCAAATCTCAGGAGGATAATTAAAATAGGACTAACAAACGCTTTTATTTTAATTAGCATTTCATTTTTTAAAAAACCCGTTTGTTTTTTTTATATAAAACAACCGAGAAACAATTATTATATTAAATTATTTGAATAGATAATGTAACCGCTACAATCTTATAATCTTGTCAGATTTTAATTTGACATGAATTACTTTAAATACTATCAAACGTTGATTCTTATTTTATTTATAATTTTTTATTTATTTCCCTATTAGAGTTCTGTTGCTAGTCAGTAACTTTGTCGAATTTTAATTTGATATTTATTAAAAATATTTTATTAAAATTCACCTCGATCAGTTGAACCTATCAATAGGCTACCAAATTTAATCGACAATGAGCAAGAGTTAATAAAATTAATATTTTATGTTTGTAGAAATATTTACATTTTAATAGCTATTTGTATAACAGGAATGGAAAAGAACACATTGCTGTCTGAGAAGAAAATACTAGAGCTTATTGATATTTTTTAAATCAGATTAAATTTAATAATAGTAAAAAATGATAAGTTACAAATAATTATTATCAGATGATGATTGATTTTACAATAATTTTTACTCATATTATTAATCTAAATATAAAGCAATTGATTCGAGATAAAGCGAAATTGCGTTACCTACCTTATTAATATTAGTAGATAACACATTGGCAATCTTAGACACTTCTGATTTTCTATCAAACATGTTTGCCATTTAAATATATCTTACATCAAGTTTGTAATAACAACAATTTTTTATTATAAACGTAATAGATTAAAATGAGTAACTTATGCTTAACAAATGATTTACTTTCTATTACTGCTTAATTTTTTTTTGAACCGAAGTCTACATTATAAATGTGTCCGGAAATTTGACAATTTGTAAATTCTTTAGGTTAATTAATTGATAACCTAAGTGTTGACTAATTAATAATCATAATAATATAATGTTTTTTTATTCATTTTACCAACCGAATTTAATGTGTTTTTTAACAACTTTGACCTGCAGTGAACTGTGAAATTGATTTCTGGCTAAAAAACAGGAAACCTCGATTTTCTGAAACAAAACTTTTTAAAACGAATTTTTTTACAATCAAAATAAAATATAAATTTGAAAATTATAATTGATACATCATACAAATTGTATGACCACCCTGTATTTCTCTGAGACATGTTTTGGTCATTTTTCATCTTGGATAAATAAAAAAAATTGTAAATGAAGAATTGGGTTATCAAATTATTATGAAAATTTTATATTTCACTTGATCTTATGTTTAATTTTACAAAATATAAGAAACTAATTAGTAAAATAAAAACAAACGGTTAATTTCGTTTAATTTAATTTTTCTAAGTGTTGTACAGTATTGTAGGGTGTTTGGGGAAAACCTATTTTATTTTGGGATAAAATTCCGACTGTGTAAAACCCATAGGAATTTACTAAAATAACTCCCACCCCCTACTCAGACAATAAGTTCCTGTGTCAAAACCACAATTAAAAAGACCACTTGGTTTTTTTTAAAATAAAAGATATGTTGCGATCATGGAAAAAATCATGGAGAAAACGCAGGGACGAATTGAAATTTTTTTCCATCGGAGAATAAACAAAAAATATTTTCTTTTGAGTATTTAGATCTGGTTTTTTAATTCCCGGTTACAGCTAATTAATTATTAAGTCATTTTAGATTTTTCATTGGTTGAATTAGTTAGTTAACCATTGGTTAACCTAACCGGTGGTTAACCGAGCATTTAAGAAATAGCCCCTTTTGTTAATAAACGAGATGATTGGGGGGGGGGATTACTGTCCAGGAAGATTTCCGGAGATTATTTATATAATACATATTATGTATGTATACAAATAATATGTATTTAGCATTTTAAATATTATGTAATAAAAGGTTAATTCTACAAATAAATAAAAAAAAATAGATTTAAAATTAACAGTTATGAAATTAAATTGTTGCAATGTGTTTAAAAATACATTGTTATTTATTAAACAGAATATTTTCGGAAAATTTATATAAATTAACTAGAAATATTACTACAAAAAAATTATCTGATGTGATTAACAATTTTGTTTTTTCTGTGTTAAAAATTTAAATGATTCACTGATGATTAATATTTAATCAAGATTAGTCAATTCAATAAAACTATATGCTTTGTAAAATTGCGTTTTTTAATTAAGTATTAAACAATTAATTATTAAGTAATATAATTATCTTAAGCAAGAAATTTTCACCAGAGATAAAGCTAGTAAAAATCAGGATATACTTAAAAGCATCCTAATATATAACTTACTGAAAATCAAAAAATCAAAATCAAAAAATGGGACAGTTTGCGTTCCGTTTTATGTTTCTCGGGACAACGGGACATGAGCTTAAAAAAGGGACAATCCCGTAAAAAAAAATAATTTTTTTAATTAACATCTTCAGTTATAATACAATCTGTTACATGAATAACAATTAGCATTATTATTTTACAAAGAAAATAACATGGATGACTGCTAAAAACTTTTACATTGTGGTCATGAACAAATTCACAAGGTTCGCTGGGACAAGTCTAGACGGTCAAACCTTTTTAATCTTCTAATGTTGGAGACGACAAGAAGATTTAAGTTGAACCGAACACTGAGTTGGTGTTGGTACTTTTTGGTTCTGGATGAAATTTCCTCCTTGATCGTGCCCATGCACATGTTACGATGAATCACTTTATTTGACTAGAAGCGTTGTGCGTTGTAATCTCCAAATAGCAGAACCTCACAATTCTATGCCATATTTTATGTCCGTGCAGGTTTGATGATGGCTTTATAAATTTAAAGCTTGTTCTCCATGGTGAGATTGGAGTTTCTACTCATCAACCATAACATACCTCGCGGTAGATAAGGCCCAGTTGCAACTGCTTCTTCCAAATGTGCTTTGTCATATCTGTTTAATAAGACCACCAGATATGTCCCCTTGCTCAAGGTAAACGTGATATGGTGCTCTTGTAGAAATCTAGGAGCCATGTCTGGGTCCTGATGTGAGGCCATTATTGCAGTGTCATCCGCAAAGGTGGTTATTTCGGTTTCCGTACTAGTTTCAAGATCAGAAGTATCTAGAATATACAAGAATGGGCCATTCAAACCAGAATGGAATATGCGTCTCCGCACTTCACGAGTCTTTTTGTCAAGTACGACCGCAGTAGTTGACAATATGGTTAAAGTTGAGCTATTTTTGATCTTGTAAATCAATCCTTCATGCCACACCTTATCGAGAGCCAGGGAGATGTCCAAAAAAGGCCGCCGAGAAATATCGCTTATATTCCAAATCTTCTGTAATCCTCCTAACAATACTCTGAGTACGTTCGATGTTGGAATGATTCTGTCGAAACCACAAAGAGTGGTTTAAACTTAGCCACAAAAAAATTTCGAACACCCTGGACAGAACAGGCAATTGACTAATCGGAAGATAAGAGGTAGCTTCCGTTGGATCCTATCCAGGTTTTTCTATCATGATTATTTAGCCCACCTTTCATTGTGAAAGGAAGTAACCCAATCTAAGGATGGCATTGAATAATATGATTGATCCTACTGGTGGTAGCTCATTCAGGACTCTTTCTGTTATCAGATCGTACCCCGAGTGCTTTGTTTGGGTTAATAATGTTTTTTATGCACGATTTGACCTTTGTTACTTTTATGGGCTTATTGGGAAGGTCCATTTAATAAGGTGTTTCAAAGAATTGGTGTATGAATTTTTTTCTATGGTAGTGTTTCCACTGGGAATGGTCTGAAAATTTGGCCAAGATGTTCCGAAAAAGTATTGAACTTTTCACAGGGAGTAGTCTGTCGATTTTGTGGGTGAGAGAGTTGCTAAGAATTTTTTAATAGCTTGATTTTTATTATTTGTTAACATCTTTTTTCAATTGCTTTGTAGAGCGATTTAGATATGTTTTATCTATCGGAATATGAGTACTCTGCCAGCGATTTCTTAATCTTCTTTTCACTTCAAGTTTTTTTTTAATTTGGTCGAGACAATATCCGGGCTGTAAGAAATAATATAACAATAAAAACTAAATTTATACTGCAACCTTTTGAATTAAAAGTTAAAAATTCTAAAATATCACTATTAGTAAAACCTAAAACCAGCAAATCAGCAGGATTCCATTTTCAAATCACATTAACACTGAACGGCATAATATTATCTTCTTCTTTGCTTGAAGAGTTAGGCATATTGTGTAATAATTCATTAATTAATGAAAAATACAATCAATTTTTTTACTTATTTTTCTTTTTTGAAAATTCTCTATCCTTTAAACCAAATGCTTTACAAAAACTAGATATTCCTTTCGGATATAAAATTAAATGGCTGCAACCTTAGTCTATTTATTTATTTTTTAAATCACTATATTTAGATACCTAGGTTCTAAAATTCAAAAACTTCTGAAATTAATTTTTATTCTTTAATGAATAAAATTCAGATTATATTTTAATTTTGATAAATTAAAATAGTGTTAATTTTGTGAATTTATTTATGTAGATATGTATTTCGTACATTTTTTGCTTTACTTTATTAATTATTTTTAGTTTTCGTGTGAATTCAGTGTTTTAGATTTTTTCAACTTTTTTAACTTAAATTTTTAAATGCCAGCTGATTTTAGACAATGATTAAAAATCAATCTTTTCAGTTAAAAATAATTAAAAATAATGTAAATTAATTTATTGTTTTCGGGTTTTCAATCTCTTTTCATATACAGGGTGTCCCGGAACCACTTTACATAATTTTTCTAAATTCTAGCCCTCGAGAGTTAGGCTTTTTTAAAGCTTTTTTTTTAATTTCCACCCTCACGGGGCCATAACCCCAAAACTTTGAATTTTTCAGGAAAAATGGTTAAGTGCTGTTTTAAAGACTGTGAAATATTCTACAAACTTGATTTAAACCTTTGATTGTCTAAAATCAACGGTTTTCAAGTTATGAATTAAGGTACGTAAAAAAATGTTGAAAAATTAGAGATTTTCTTTTTTTGGTTTTTAATTTATTTAAAATTAAATTTACAAATTTTTTATTTTTATTGAAAAGTTATGTATTTTATTAATTAAGGTTAAACTATTACTATTACACCTATCCCTTAATTATTATTAAAAATTAGTATTAATATAATCTGTTTGTAAGTTAAAATTATTAGCAAATACCTAAGTTTATAAAATGTGAAATATAAAATTTCTGTTATTCGCAAATATTTTTATCTCGAATTAATAATAATAATAATAAATTACCTAATTATACTTTATCAAATATTATTATTATTACTTAAATTAAGAAATCGGCAGTTGCTAAATCAATGAAATCTTTTTATGATACCTTTATCGTACAAATTTTTTCATGTAAAAGTTTTGCAAAAGTTATTGAAAAACAACTCCATTAATAGACCTTAAAGTATAAATTAGTACCACACAAAATTAATTCGGAACTTGTGTTTTGAACAACAAAATGAGAAGTTTTAAAATATTATTTTATGTATATAAATTTATAACCAACATCTGACGATAGCAACAACCCATTACTAAAAGCTTATGAGAATATTTCTGTTTTAACAGAATTTTTGATTTCTTTGGAAAACTGCAATCGTGCCAAATTTTTTTATTTTATTATTATTTTTGTATTAGTGGTCTATTGCATGATGTGTACATCAACACCAGCTCAAGACTGGTTGGCGCCTGGTATCGCAGATATGAATGATCCAACCAGATTACAGACAACAAAATAATTAAATAAGAATTGAATATTGAACAGCAAAAATTGTAACCAATGTCAAGTTTCTCTTAATATGCAAATGTTCTGTAATTTTCCAGTTTTGATAAATTTCCTTTTTATCATTTCAGATCATCCATTATCTTAAGATTTATTTGTCTATTACTTTTAAATGTCTTTGATGATTAATTATTGAGTAGCAATAATTAATGGAGTTATTAAACGATTAAAATCTATATAACACTAAACAAATTAATTTTTACCCAATTATTATTATTACAAAATAGTTCAGTTAATCATTCGGTCATATGATGAATTGAATCGTGATTAATATTTTTGTTTTTTTACCTAACTAATAATAAGCACATGACTTTCATCACGAGTCTTAATCAAGTAAAAATATATCTGCTAACTTCACACTAAAATAACATAACATTATGCATGGCTCAATAGTTGTCCATGATTGCACAACTGATATGTTTATAAATAATAAACGTTTTTCTATTAGATATCTTTTTTATTGTTAGATTTATTGAAACTTTAATCCAGGAAACAACTTTTCCAAACAAAGATATCCTTTGGACACTTTAATAAAACATAATACAACTGTTATGTTGTAATTTATTCTTTGTGTTAGTAAATAAAATACTTTTTTTAAGAGGGTACTGTTTAATGCTAAAAATAGCATGATTTATTACTTCATTGTTAATCGATCATTTTTTGGAATATTTAAATAACCTAGCCTAATCTAAAAATATAAACATTTAAATTAATAATTGTAAGAATCTTAAAATGAATATTTTAAAACAAACATTATCAAAACTAGAAGACTTGCTGAATATTTTTTTAAAAGATATTTGAATACTTTTATGTTTAGTTTCAGTATCTGGCCAAATAATATAGTAAAAGCTTTTTAAATATTTAACTTTTAAAACAATTTGCACTAAATACAATTTTTAGTTTTGCTTCTTTTTTTAATTAATTAAATAATTTATTTAGTAATATAACTGAAAATATAATATAATTGCCTTGTTAATATTTCCTATGTTCTTTAATAATTTTAGTTAATATATTATCGTGTATTTTGTTAAATTCAGTTTCTTTTATGAATTTTGAGAACCAATGCGTTACCTAAAATGTCACCAAAGTATAATTTTGTAAATTTGAATTGCGCTCTAATATGAATTTTTGGAGAGTTTGTAATTTCGTAAAGGACATGTTGAGAATTTGATAAAAGAAATAGGATATTGCTCCAAGATGGTGGAGAGGCAAGACATTTAATTTTGCTAGTCTCAATTTGAGATAAATAAAAGTTTTGTATTATAGCGAAATGAAAATGATTTTTACATTTCATTGTTTGGATAATATGAATTTTGATTTTTTTAAATTGAGCCTACAACAGCAGCAAAATATGGAATCCTGTTGGAAATCCTTTAAATTCATTGAAAATAATTGGAATTTACGAAAATCCTTGGAAACCTCTGGAATTATTTGGAAAACTCTAGAAATCCCTAGAGCTGTTTGGAAAGCAATGTAATTCTTGGAAATCATCGAAATTTCTTGGAAATTACTTAAATTCATTGGAATTTCCTAGATATCTTTGGAATTCTTTAGGAGTCATTGGAATGTTATGAAAATCGTTGGAACTCCTTAAAAATTATTGGAATTTTTTGGAAATCACTAAAAATAATTGGAAAGCTTTGGAATTTTATCAAATCTCTCGATTTAGAATTCTTTGGAAATCTCAAGAATTTCAGTAAGTTTTGGAATGGAAGTGCAATCATAGGATTACACTTGGAAATCTCGAAAAACGTTTGAAAATAGCTGAAATACCTTAAAAATCACTGAAATTCTTTGGAAATAACAGAAAATCTTTGAACAACTTTGGAATTCTTTAGAAGTCATTGGAAATCACTGGAATTCCTTGTAAATTACTATAAAAACTTGAAAATCTTAGAAATTTGTTGGAAATCCCAGGAATACCAGTGATTTCAGGAATGGAAGTAAAATCGTTGGAATTATTGATATCTTTGAAATCTCTTTGAGGAAGAGGAAATACACCCTCGAAACGTTGATTAATAAAATTCTTTTATTATTTACACATAAGTCAAAAATTCCCCATAAAGTTTGAAGGAAATATCTTTGAAAATTTCTGTAAATCTTTGTAAATCTATGAAATTTCGTGGAAATCACTGATATTCTTTGGAATTTCTTGGCAATCACTGTAATTTTCCGGATATATCTTAAATTAATTACAAATCATTGGAATTCTTTCGAAATCATTGGAAATGTACGGAATTCCATGGAAATCACTGCAATTGCTTGAAAATCACTAGAATGTTTTGAATCCTATTGGAATTTTTAGAAATTTTTTGAATTAGAGTTCTTCGGAAATCCCTAGAATTTTTTGGAAATTTCTTGAATTCTTGGAAGTCATTGTAATTTTTTGTAAATCACTGGAATTCTTTGGAATTCCAAAAATATCTGGAATTAATTACAAATCATTGCAATTCATTAAGAATCATTGCAATTCTTTAAGAATCATTGCAATTCTTTAGGAATCATTGGAAATATACGGAATTCCTTGAAAATCACAGCAATTGCTTGAAAATCACTGCAATTCCTTGGAAATTATTAAAAAAATTTTAAATTCTTGAATTAAACTTCTTCGGAAATCCCTAGAATTCTTTAGAAATTTCTGGAATTTTTTGAAATAACTATAATTTTTTAGAAATGTCTGCAATTCTTCAGAATTCCTTATAAGTATCTGGAATTATTTACAAATCATTGGAATTCTTTAGGAATCATTCTAAATCTAGAGAATTCCTAGGAAATTCCTGAAATTGCTTGAAAATCACCACAATTTCTAGGAAATTAAATTTAATTCTTCAGAAATCCCTGCAATTCTTTAAAATTTCTGGAATTTTTTGGAAATCACTGGAGTTCCTGACAATACCCTGGAAATATCGGCAATTAGTTAAAAATTATCAGAATTCTCTGCAATTAATGATATTCTTTGGAAATCACTAGAATTCTTTGAAAATTACTAGAATTTTTTGAAAATCATTTGAATTTTTGTAAATTTATTCGATTAGAATTATTTCAAAATCTTTGGAATTCCTTGGAAGCCTATGGAGTTCTTTAGAATTCTCTGAAAATATCTAGAATTACATATATACAAATCATTGGATTTATATTTGGATTTGGAGCCAGCTTTTGGAGTCAATATATTAAGTGGGGGAGCTAACGTTACTTTAGACCCCCCCCCAGTCTTAATGTGGATTTGTGAAAAAACGGAGTTAGCTCTAATATTCGGATGCTAGCTATTTCGATTAGGGAGCTAGCATTTGGAGCAAAAATGTTCTAGCTAGTTTTAATATTTGGGTGCTAGCCTGTGCTACCTCCATAGATTCGGGAGCTAGCAGTTTAGCCAAAAATTTTAAGTGGGAGGGAGGCAAGGTAAGGAACCCAGAAATTACGGAATTCCTAGGAAATCACTGAAATTGCTTTAAAATCGCTACAATTCCTTGGAAATTATTGGAATTTTTAAAAATTTCTTGAATTTGAATTCTTCGAAAATTCCTAGAATTCTTTGGAAATTTCTGAAATTCTTTAGAATTCCCTGGAAATCTGTAATTAATTAAAAATTATTAAAATTCTTTAGAATTCCTTGAAAATCTCTAAAATTACTGGAGTTCCTTGGAAATCATTAGAATTCTTTATATATAATTCCTAGGAAATCACTGGAATTCCTTGAAATCTTCTATAATTCTTTGGAAATCATTTGAATTTTTGGAAATCTCTTGAATTAGAATTCTTATAAAATCCCTGGAATGTCTTTGATATTTCTCTGAAATTCTTTAAAATTCCTTGTAAATTTTTGGAATTCCGACTGTTGAATACACAAATTTACCTAGATATTTACCCCCTGAGAAAAAGTATATCGGAATTTGGATGGAAGAAATAATTATAATTGGAAAGAATTCATAAAACGATGAGGATTGTAAAATTATTTTATTTAAAGTCTTGAATGGGCAAATTTGTGCTCTAAGCAACCAGCTGCATAAAATACAAACACCTTTATTATTTTTATAAATTTTATATGTATTGTAGATATGTAATTGAAATTGTAAATTAAAGTCCGCTGAGCAATAATTTAAAAGAATTGTAAATTTTCCTGAAAATCGTCCAATGCACGGAAGTATGAATTAATTAGGGGCATCATACCAAATGCTTTTGATTTTCTAAATCAACATAAATTTATATATGATTTTCTTCTTTCCTATTTAAATATTTAAAACGGCCTAAATAATATCAATTGAGTGTGTTACCAACGCAATATAATCAGGAAATTTTCTTTAATTTCATATATTCGATGACCTCCGCGATATTAGGATGACGGTTTTTCTTCCAAGTTCTTTAAGAAAAATAAAATAAATAAACAAGGATAATAAAAATGCACTTGACATTTAAATTGATATATGAATGGCTAACGCTCAGGGGCAGACAGGCCTGTTATAGGATATAGGATAACTTATAAAATATTTGTTACCAAGTACTTTCAACAGGCATTTTCCAAGTTGAAAATGTTACTTGGGGATAACCAGAGCCCTGATAAAAAAATTAATAAAGGATTTCTTAGAGTTTGGTTTGAAACTTAGTTTTTATCTATACAGATGGCTGGCCAAATGGCAATAGACTCATTCCGTTTCCTAGTAATTTCCCATTGCAACATTCAAATATTTCTGATGAAGATACATTCTGTATCGAAATATTAAAGATCTAAAGAATTTCTATCGTTTGTTTAACTTGTTTAGTTTTTGAGTTTTAATTATTTAGCAAGATTCTGTAGCTTCGTTTGGTTTTTTTGCTCTAGTTTTCCTGAACTGACGATCCATATATTCATTAGTTTCATAAACTTTTTAAATACTTATATACTAAGTATATACTCGTATATTCTGTTATCTATGATGTTTTATTCAAAGAAAATCTAGAATAAATTACTTCCAAGTCGCCGTGGATTTGTAAATGCTGAGTTGATCGATTTGGGCTACGAAATTCAATAACATTTGGAGAAGAAAATATACAAAAGTTATTATAAATGAAATAATGTAGATGAACTGCTCCAAATCCACCCGCTTAGTGTTTCTTTAAAGTTGATTTTTCTTGTATCGAAGAGATATACAATAACAGTTTCTGTGCGTACTTTTCCTCAATGATTACGTTTTAAATTAATGTTTATATAAATAAATTATGTATATTATAAACATTGCACAAATAGTTATCACTTCAAAATGTAAGTTAACCTTTCCGACCTAATTTTAAAAAAGACCTAGAAAATACATTAAATCACATGCTTACATAAACTTTTACGTTCTCGTACCAGTTGCTCATAATGAACGATAAGATAGGTAGTATATTATTAATTTATATTATCCAAACGCCCCCCTTGAAGATTTTTGGTTCAATTAAAATCAACGACCCTAGTAAGTTTCAACATTTGATAAGAATATTAATTTTTGATTATCACGCTAATGTTTATTTTTATAATTTTTGCTGTAGGTACACATATTTTGTTAAAGCTCAGTCCAGACTTAGCGATAATTATTGCAACGATTTGTGCACAGATATCTGAATTTCAGTTCAAATCTGTGCTCAAATTTACTATTGGAAACATTTTGGTTAGTTACATATTTCGGCAGATATTTGTAAATTTGAAAATAAACAATCTGGGGTATTCACACGCTCACACTTCTGTTCAAATCTATGCTTATATTATTTGTTTTTCAATTATTAATGTCAAATTAATCAAATACGGCAATACAGATAATTTAAATTAATATTAGTACAAAAAATTAAGATTAGAAAATAAGGAATTAAAACAATAGGTAGGTACTACACCTACATAATTAAACGGAACAAATTTTCACATGTGAATTTATTTTATATTCAGAACTTAATAATTGTTATATATTGTTTAATTTGGATTTGGTTAACCTAGCGCCAACTAGCGGAGGAAAGGGGGTCTTTCTGTTTGAACATGGAGGAAGAGCCAGATATAAAAAGTTTATGAAGTCTGTTAAATATAATTAAAAAATTATAATTATTAAGTTAAAGTATGATTATGGTAAAAAAAGACGTTTAATTATCAAAATATTAATTTTTAAGCCAGTTTTTTAATGGGCAAGTTAGTTTTTACAGTCAAGAATATATGTATTTATAATAAAAAATACATGTTTCTATGTTAAATATTTAACAATTTAAAAAACTGTAGTTAAACAATCTTAAAAGTTCAGCACAAAATTTAAAAAAAAATGTATTTGTTGATATCCTAGGCCAACACATCTATATTTCTATATTGTTTATTTATAGAATATCTGATAGCAACAACTCATTACTGAAAGTTCGAACAAAAATTATTCGATATTTATTATTTAATAATTATTTTACAATGTTAGCAATAAAATCGTAAGTAGGAGTAGGTCCCAAAGACCGGCATTAAATAAATTTAGAAATAGTAAATTTTCAAAGCAAATTTCAATAGCAAGAATATTCAAAGAAAAGTGAGTAATGCATTTTGACATTTTCGTAAATGTACCGAAAGGAAAATCACTTCTCTAGACGTAACGATATAATATAAAAAAAAAAAATTTGCGGGCCGGATACATCTTATTCCGGGCCGTGGGTTGCCCAGACCTGTTTTACAGTATCCAAAATACATATTATTATTATAATACTGAACTTTTAAGAAGAAAGCATTCTAGTTCAAATTTAATAAATCGAGTTTTAATTCGCGGTTTTTTGATTACAAAGTATTGGATAAGGGAATTAGATTTAATATGTAAATTGATTAATTCAATTTTAACATATTAAAAGCGACCGTATTTTTAATAAAATCAAAAATAATATTATAGCTTCAGTAGACATTTTCAGTGTGAAGAAAAGCTTTGGATGGGATATTGAAGGAAGTATCTATCTAAAAGATAGAGCCTGCGACTGAAGCCATATATTATTTATGATTTAATATGTTAATTAGATTTGATATGGTAATTTTATTTGATATGATAATTAGATTTAATATGGTAATTAGATTTGATATGGTAATTAGATTTGATATTCTAATTAGATTCGCAATTCGATCTAATTAATAATTTATACATTGTCGTATATTTTTCTTAAATTAAGGTTAATTTTGTTATTTTTTAAATTTTATTTGAATTCAAATTAATTCACATCCTTCCGTGGTCCATGATCGAGAATCATCTTTCGAACTGTATCCCACTGACACCGCCGCGCCGCCGACTCACCGGTAGTCCAGCAGGAACACCCAGGAACACCCTTATCATTGTTAACACGAAATCTGCAGAAATAGCCCCGAAATCCAACGCTTACACCCAGCAAAACTAAGCCAACTACGACTACTGATTTTCCAGCCTCGCCTGGTCATCATGGATTGCAGATTACTACATACCTACCTCTTTCATCGAGTAGGTTCTATTAACCTTAACAATGGTGGTGGGGTGGTTTATTTTCATTTCTGATCATCAGTTTGCAGTTTTTACTTGCCACGCTTGCCCAAACTTCTGTAAGCAAGAATCGGTTCCATTGTTCCATTGGCACAAAATAACCGTATTTTTTTATTAGATTTGAGATTGTCGTCTCACAGTGAACCATTTCCTCTTCAGTTACATTTTCCAAGTTTGGTAATCTTTCTGCTGATCATTCGCTTTCCGGTAACTGTAAGAATCCAGGTCCAGCGTACCAGCGACATCTTGAGTTTGTCTTGAGTTACTTTTTCAACTTGGTAGCTTCATCGTCCAGGCAGGAACCCAGCGTTACTCGCTTAAATCGGACAGATTTAGGATTTTTTCAATACCTTCGATGCTTTGATCTCAGCCATGACAACATTTTGGTGAAATCGGACCGGAAGAAACTTTGGATTGGCTGGAACAAATTGCTAGCGATCACTGACTTACGGCAAATAAGCCGTTTATATAGCATCTTGGAATCCTGATCGTATGCAACTTTAGCAGAGTTCTTGTCCATATGATCCACTGATTTTAATGATTTTAAAGAACTTGAAAGTTTGAATAACAAGAAGCTAATAAAAAAAACTAAATGTTAATTAATATTATATTTCAATTCAATCGGCAGTGGAGTCTAAAAGCTGAAACCTTTAAACTATATTAATAGTTATAGATAATATAATAATAAATATACATGGGTATGTATTTTGCAACACAACATATAAAATGGAATTAAATTAGTGCACTTTTTTTATTTCTAAATGATTCTTCTATTTCATCTAAAGATTTTCCTTTAGTTTCTGGTAAAAAGAAATAAATAAAAATTGTACCAACCAATGCTACTGTTCCATATAAAAATAAAATTACGTGATAGTTATCATGAAAGGCTGCAACTAAGGCAGGATACATTTTAATTGCTAGGAAAGTAAGAAAATATCCAACGCAAGCAGCTAAACCGGTAGCAATCCCTCGTATATCTAATGGAAACATTTCGGCCGCCATCGCGTAAGGAATTGATATAAATCCAATTGTCCCCATGAAGTAACAAATAACTGTTAATAAAATGGGTATCCAACTGGAGTAGTTGCTGTCGAGTTTATGGTATTTGGTCACTAGCAATAAATACAAACTAAGCCCTAACATGCATGCAGTCATTCCTATACCAGAGGCTATTGATAATGGCCTGCGTCCAAAAAATTTGCTGATGTAACCTAAAATCATTGCACCAAACAATCGCGTTCCGGCAATCAAGCAGATAGTTAAGTAAGGATTTATAGTAATCTTCATATTTGATACAAAGTCAAGAGCATACGCAATAATCATAAAAACTCCCGAAAAATTTAAAATGGTAAAATAACCCGTTATTATCACCATTGGCACAACAAATGTTCGTTTCAAAAATTGCCTAGAAATTGGTTCCTTGTGAACCACAAATGTAATTTTGTTTTTCTCCTCTAGTAACGAATTAATTTCTTCCTCTATTACCGATGACCCTGTATTTCCAAATACTCTTTTGATACTGATCCTGGCACGTTCCATTTTATTTTGGGAAATTAACCACACATACGATTCGGGCAAAAAAATTAAAATTAATATCGTGCTCATGAAAGGAAATGTAGCTGTCAGTATTGCAATTGTTCCCCAATTTCCCTAAAAAGAAAGTTGTGTTTGACATGGATGGAATTTATGATGAGTTTGCACTTACTTGAAAACATAGGCCTAATAAATAGCACAGTAAAATTCCGAAAGATATAAAAATTGAGTTCCAAGTTGTGAACATCGATCTCAAATTTGAACTCGACATTTCGGCGATGTAAACGGACGGCGTCATAACGACCATTCCGGAAGAAATTCCTGTGATTAATCTTCCTATTAATAAAAGTGGATATAAATGTTCAGGTGTAAAATATGCAACGACAATTAGTATCCATCCCGAAAAACAAATAAAATCGTTAGCAATTAACGCTACCTTTCGTCCGAATTTATCCGCAACCAAACCAGACAAGCAACATCCAATTGGATTTGTTAGATAAATTACACTAGCTGAAAAAAAAAGGATCATTATGTATCGTAGGAATTTTTCTCTAAAACAAGTAAATGCATTTTAACAACAAAAACTTGCTTAATTTTCAAGATAGATCGAGATATTGTAACATATTTCGGTCTCTCTCTATTGCATTGAAATATTATATCTTTCTTTGTCGATGAGATCCCGCCCTTAAAATGACAAATGGTACGAAGTGCAAGTTTGGTTGCATAAATTTAGTTTTAGATCTCACGTCGAAATAATTTGTAAAAATGATAAAACTGGCATATTGGCAGTAACTCTGAGAATAACTTACCAATCCACGAAATTTCGGATAAATTCAATGCAGTTGTATTTTTTTTCGACATTAAACTTGGAATGGCAATAGCAGAAAACCCTATGGATATGCCTGCAGCAATACTGGATAAATTTGCTATAATTGCCAGTGATATCTGCAAATGAAAGGAGTAGATCGAAGTAATTCGAATTTTTCTAATTATACCTAATACACATACCTGAGTTATAACGGATCCTCTAGATTTTTCCTTTTTAGTTTCCATATTAATTTTCTAATTTGTATCAAATGTATATAGTATGAGTTGTAACGAAATCAAACTAAATAAAAAATTATTGAACTTATATTAAATATCTGGTAATTCAATCAATCGGCAAGAATTACTCATGTTAGAAGATTAATTGCTCTATTAGTTTATTGCAAAGATAAACGTTAAGAATAAATTACATTCATAAAATTACATATTTATTTAATATAATCAGATTAATGCCAAGAGCTATACATTCTTAGAATAATACAAGCAAAACATATAGAAAAAATTATAAATTACATGGCATTCTTGCCATTATTATGTTAAAGTATCGATAATAGCTAACTTTATTAGCCCATATCGCTGTATTAAATAATATATAAAACATTATAACTATTTCCATTTATTAACTTGCTTCTGAACTCCTAATCGTTCGTTAAATGGTACCAAAGATTATAATATTATATTTTTCAAAATGATGCAACAGTATCTCATATTGATATCATTAAAAATTACTTTAAGACGTATTTTTGAAAAAATTAAACCGAATATAATGAAATATTTTACTATAACATCTACTACCGTTCGGAAAAGAATACTTTACAAGCCATTTTAAGAAATCCGATGCAAATAAAACACTGCTGTTACCTGTTAGGTTTGGTCCACCAGATAAGTGCGTTTAGCAAAGTGTAGGTCTAACAATTCTAAGCCCGAACGAATGGGATTAAAACCTAGTCCATTTTAAGTTCTGCTATTTTTTAGATTTATCGTATTTTTGAAAATCTTTTGACAAGAAAGTTTGTCAATGATTTGCGTTTTGTAGTTTTCCGTAATTTTTAAAAAGTGTGCAATCCCAAAGAAAATTTTTAAAATACCTCAAAAGCAAAAAAGGATTAATTTCGCCAGCGCCCCCCCCCCATTTCAAATTTTTGATTCAAAATTGTTTCAATTGTTTTACCTCGTTTGTACCAGTTTGAATTTTTATTTTTTTGTATGATTCATCATTAGTTTCGGGGATATTATTTTAAAAAATTTATTATTATTTAGCTAATTGAATCCATATCCCATCATACAAGCTGGCCAAGCCCATGTTCCAGAATTTGCTTTCTCTGAAATAATATTTTGTTGTTTGAATGAGAAGACCAATATTTTTGTTCTTCACCTTAATAAAATTCCCGATGCTCGGTAGCGGCATTTAAGATTTTGAAAAAATAATGTTATTCTTAAAATTTCGGTAAACTCGCTGCCAAGTCGGTCATTTTGTAACTTCTGAATTAATTGTTTTTTCTCCGACTTGGAACATCGTACTTAGTTTTGAATATTTTAATAAAAAAAATTTCAAAAAACAGAAATATTGTAATTTTTCTCAAAAACCCTATCTTTTTTCTTTTAAAAATATTATAATATGTTTTGGCAGAACGCTTGCTCAGTATACTTTCCAAATTTCAATATTGATTGATTAATATTTCCGGAGATATTAATTTTTTAAATTTTTAAATTACGTAACTGCATTTTCAAAACCGATGAAAATTGATTTAAAATGAAGTTGCCTAACAGTTCTGCGCAGTGGCGTATTAATCCAGCTCCGGGCTTGTGTTCCAAAACCTTTATGGGCCCCCTTACCCTACCATTTATTAAAACATTTATTAAAATAAAAACTATCAAATTTTAAATTTACCTAATCTATTATTAATAAAACATAACATGAACGTTGAACACATACATAATGAAATAAATTTAAAATTAATTAAAATCCAATCATAATATAACAAAGGGAAAAGAAAAACATCTAAATAAATAGATAAAAAATAAATTATAACAGAAAAAACCAATTACAAAAAAATCTAAATTCGCTTAGCTACGGGCGCCTCTGGGTGATTTTTCTAACCTCTCATGGCAAATCTCGGATCCTAGTATTCGAATTACATTTTCCAGTTCTGTCGTGCCCTGAGGGATTTTTTAGGGAGTTAGAGTGAGCGAAAGTGTAAACGGGGTAGTGTTGACAAGTGCAACAACGGTAAATCTCGGATACATCATTTTTGAAATGGTAATTTTCGAATTCTGCGTTATTTTCGAAAAACTACTGGATATTTCCTAAAAAAATTTTTATATGTATTTACTTATAGACCATTACCTACCACAGTACTGACCTACGGCCCAGTGCAAAAATTTCGGAAAAATTCGAAACCAGAAAACTTCTTCTTTTTACCGTTCCCTCTTCTTGTGCCTTACGTTTTTGCGCATCAGATTTATATTTATATGTATTATGTATTCGTTCTGCAAATCTCTAATTAATAATTAAAACAAAACGAACAAAATTTCTGAAAAAACGAGCAAAAACCAAATAACTGATACCATTACTATTACAACTTTACTTGGGGGGTCTTTAACCCTTCGGAGGGCGCTCTTTTTAGAATTTTTAATTTTTAATCATTTTATTAAGAAAATAAAAATTTAAGCACATAATAATACCTAGATGCATAATATTTCAGAACTAACCAAAGCTTTCATAACAGTAATATGTAAATTTGCGGCTTTTTGCCGCATCCACGCCCTCTGGAGGGTTAAAAAAAAGAATTCTCTTTCCATTTTTTAAATATGACCTGTTCTCTTATCGAACGAGTCGTTAAAAGAACGAGTGGTACATATAAATAAAAATCTGGTGCGCAAAAACGTAAGGTACAAGACGAGGCTGGTAAAAAGAAGAAGCTCCTAAATCATACACTTTTTTCCAGATTTAATTTTTGTATTTTTCGTCTGTGCATGATTTGGACAGGGCTCTTACTAACTCTTTTTATTTCTTTTTCACAATATTTGTGGGTAATCTTTCAGAAAACTGCTGAAAACGCTACTGGTTCTGCGTTTTGTAACTACACATAGCCAGAATAAATAAAAAAGAAAATGTTGTACTAAAAATTTGTATAATTGATAATATACCAAAAAAAAATATAAATTAATAGGTTTTACTTTCATCTCAATGATTGTAGGATAAAAATTTTATTTCAATATTTTGAATTTACGTAAACTGGTCAAGTTGGCAAAATAATCTTCAATTTCTTTAAGCGTTTTGCCTTTAGTTTCCGGTAAGACCAAAATAATAAAAATTGTGCCTATTGAGCTGATTAAACCGAAAAGTAGCATTAATTCGTAAGGCCCAAATATTTGCAAGCAAAAAGGATATATTTTTATAGCGACAAAAGAAAAAAGGCTATTAAAGCACACCGATATCCCAGACGCTACTCCACGTATATTTATAGGAAATATTTCTCCAACCATAGCAAAAGGTATCGTGGCAAAACCTATAGTACAAGCAAAAATATATATCCACATTAAAGCAGTTGGTAGCCAAAACCCGTATTTCAAATTTTCCTCTGGTATCATAGAAATTGATTTTAAGTAAATTGATATAAATAGTAAAGACAAAGTCATTGTAATTCCAGACAGAATGGATGCACAACGCTGTCCCATGTTTCTACTAAAAATACTTATGATAATAGAGCCTATTAAGCGAGCGGCTGCAAACGAACATATCGTTACATATGGATCCAAGGGTATTTTCAAAAAAAATACAAAATCGGAAGCATAAGCAATAATAACGTAATATCCAGAAAAGTTCAAGCAGAAAAAATAACACACTATTATTATAGTCGGAATTAAACATGTGCGTTGGAACAGTCGCTCTTCGATTAAGACCATTACAGAAGAACTCTTATTATTTTTTTCCAGTAAGGATGTTACCTCATCTGCGTTGTTCAATTGACTCCTTTGCGATTTGATGACTTTTAACAGATTATCTTGTGAATTTAACCATTCCTGAGATTCGGGCAAGTAAAATGCTATCGATATAAAACTTAGTAACGGCAGTATAGATGTAATTATGGAAACAATGGCCCAATTCCTCTACAAAATTTGAGTGATTATTGTATAACTGAAACAAATCGAAATTTTCTCATACTTCGAAACAAAATCCCAGGAAGTACACTAGGAAAATTCCAATTGTATTGCATAATCCAGACCAAGTAGTGAACATTGGCCTAAGTTTTAAATTGGATGTTTCTGCCGTATAAATGAGAGTGGTAACGTTTGCTGTTCCTACTGAAAGTCCAGTAAGCAGCCTACCAATTAGCAAAACTATAAATTGATAAGGTGGTACACAGGAATAGGCAATTACTATTGAAATCCATCCTAAAAAGCAAATTGCATTACCAAGCAGTAAACAATTTTTTCGTCCAAAAGCATCTGATATAATTCCACCTATGCAACATCCAATCATATTTGTTATATAGATGACACTAGCTAAAATTATAATCGTTCAATGTCTTCATCAAATAAATTATATAGCATTATTTACCTATCCAAGATAACTGTTCGAAATTTGAAGAAACCGAATTGCTAATTGATGTTCGTGGAGGTTCAATAATTGCTGAAAATCCGAAAGCTGCTCCAGAAGCTACTCCTGTAAAATTTACAAGTATTGCTGCAAAAATCTACAACATAAATATTTTTTATATTACATTTGGATTTGGATTTCGCTATGTTTAAAGCTCTTCAATAAGCTGCACATATTCAGAAAACAAAAACTTTTTCATCATTTCTTTTAGTTATTACCTGACAAGCAACTGATTGTTCATTTAAATCTTGTTGACCGCTTTTTTTTCGCAATTTCTTAGCATTCATTATAAATATCGTTTCCTTAAGATTACATTTTTAAATACAAACTGATAGTACATAGTACTTGTCAATAATTGACAAATTTGTTAATTATTAAACGAGCGCACTTCTTGTGTAGTACGTAATCTATTTTAATAGTTATACTAAGAAATTCCTAGAACACTTGTTTGTAACACAAAGTAACACAAATTTCATTGGCGAGGTATTGTACATAAACATTTTTTTCTGTTGGTTTACATTTGACAAGTACTGTCAACAAACGTCAATTTCTTAAATTTAAAAAAATTAAAACACAGGAAATTTGTTTTCAACACCAGTGTTGAAAATAAATCACTTTCCGCACTAGTGCGTAAAAGTGGTTCATTATCAAACTCAAATTTCTGTAGAGGTAGTAGATAAAATAAATAATACACACTTTTCTCAAGTTAATATATTTTCGTTGGTCATCAACAAATCGATACAAAAAACTATATCCAGGAAATACTTGAATATTATCACATCTCTACCATCTGAGAACGTGTTTACATTTTGCATTTACCAGCCAATGTATCCGTGACTTACCATTGGTTAGAAAATACTTAGCAACTGGCGGGAAAATAAAATATAATACTTACTGAGAAATTAAGACGAAAATTAAATAAAATTGCAAAAAATATTTTGATAGTTTTACAGCTTATGCTTTCAGCAAATCTGTTCAAAAATTACTTTAATACTCGAAATTTACGCAAACTAGTACAGTTGGCAAAATAATCCTCGATTTCCTTAAGAGTTTTGCCCTTAGTTTCGGGCAAAAACACAATGATAAAAATCGTACCAATTAAACTGGTTAGACCATAAAGTAGAAGTAACATATAAGTGCCGAATACCTCCAGTGAAGACGGGTATATTTTAATAACCATAAAAGTAAAAAGGCTATTCAAACATATCGATATTCCTGATGCTACTCCACGAATATTGAGCGGAAATATTTCACCAGCCATAGCAAAAGGTATTGTGGCAAAACCTATAGTGCAAGCGAAAATAAAGATCCAAATTAAAGAAATGGGTAGCCAAAACAACGAATCCAATTTTTCGTCTGGCACTTCAGAAATTGATAATAGATAAATTACAATGGAAACCATAGAAATGGTCATTAAGATTCCAGATGTGATGGATGCAAATCGACGTCCCATATTTTCACTAAAAGTGCTAAGAAAAATAGCGCCAATCAAGCGAACACCAGCAAACGAACAAATAGTTAGATATGGATCCAAAGGTATTTTCAAAAGAAATACAAAATCTGAAGCGTACGCAATAATAATAAAAAATCCAGAAAAGTTCAAAAAGAAAAAATAGCAGATTATTATTGAAATTGGAATTAAACATGTGCGTTGTAACATACGCTTTTGAAGGGGGATCACTTCTTGGTTGGATGAACCCTTTTCTTCTTTATCCAATAACGCTGTTAGCTCCTCGGTATCAATATCTCGAAACTTTTGCGCAATGGTCCCATTATTTTTCGAATCTAGCCATGCCTGGGATTCGGGCAAGCAGCAAGCAATAGATACAAAACTTATGAATGGAAATGTAGCTCCAATTATGGAAATAATGGCCCAGTTATTCTAACAAAAATAAATTTTTGTAACGACAGAAGATAAGTTAAAAATGGTCGCTTACTCGAAAGCAGTAGCCCAATAAGTAAACTAGAAAAATCCCGATTGTGCTGGATAGTCCAGTCCAAGTAGTTAACATTGATCTAAATCTTAAATTTGAAGTTTCTGCTGTATAAACGACAGTTGTAACATTTGCTGTTCCTATTGATAATCCGGTAATAAGCCTACCAATTAGTAAAGCTATAAATTGATAAGGTGGTAAACAATAATAAGCAGTTACTATTAAAATCCATCCTATCAGACAAATTCCATTGCCGATTAGTAAACAAAATCTTCGTCCCCAAGCATCTGCTATAATTCCACCTATGCAACATCCAATCATATTTGTTATATAGATCACACTCGCTGAAAAGGTTATTTAATATATTCACATACAAAATTATACATACTGTTTACCTATCCAAGATATCTGATCGTAATCTAAAGAAACTGAATCATCACTTGGTGAGGGTTGTGGTACAAAGACTGCAGAGAATCCCATAGCTATTCCAGAAGCTATTCCTGTAAAATTTGCTAGAGTTGCTATAAAAATCTATAACAAAGAATTATGAATTAAACAACTTTTTTTTTTATGCTTTCAGAGCTCTTCGGCTAATGCAAACAGAATGTGGAAAATTTCCAACTGCGTAGTATGGATTTCTCGGATGATTTTATTGAGACTCGCTAAAATATGAATATCATTAAATTACCTGGGAAGCAGTTGATGGTTCATTTTGAGTTTTTTGTTCGGTTTCAGTTTGCATATCTATAAATAACGTTTTTTGAAAATACCTTATTTTTTTAAATATGTACCAAAAGACACATATTATAATAAACTAATCGTTAAAAAAAAATTATACAAGAAGGTATAGGTACCTATTTATATTATTGAGTAAGAGCACATATTTACACAAATTTGATAACCATTAGTCGTATACCTAATGTACATAATATGTAGAAAATTGACCTATTTATTATTTTAATAACTTCAAATATTTTCATAATTTAGATAAGAAAGGCTAATTATGAGTAACTTGATGTTAACAAAGTTTTTATTATAAAGGCCAGTACACACTATTATACTTTGCTGTATGATTGACGCTGAAGAGTCCTGATTCCGTTTGGCGACACAGTTGTAGCTATAGTTGGAACTGTATCCCAATAGCTATCTCAACCCCCCCCCCTTAATGATTGTCGAATCTATGTAATAAATCATTGATGTACTAAACAGGGGGGGGGCAGGAAAAATAAATAATATATAAATTTTACGTTTGCAAAGAGCACCTTTATGCACTTATATAGCAATATACTATTATATTATATTCAAACCAGTACCTCCAGTCACTTAGTGCCTTTTCTTATTGAAAATCAAACTTTGAACAATATTAGAAGGTTTGATTGACCAAATAAATGTGACACCAGTGTCAAGTAAATGTACAATAAATTATTGATTCTAATTCGCTGCAAACAAAAAAAAATTATCAAAAATTATACTATAATATAATCGTAGCAATATAGTGTATATAACATATTGCAGTGTATTTTAACCTTTAGATAACCAACTCGGTTGATTAGTTCTTCAATAGTTTTCTAACTTAAAACATTTATAACTTTATTAGATAAACCTAGTAGAAAGAACCTTTTGGAATATGGACAGGTACTCGGGAAAATTACCAATGAATAATAAATATTTACATGAGAAAAATTAAAAAGATGTATTATTTAAATAAACTTATTAAATATTTGTAATTCAACGCCGTTGTACAAAGGCGGCCGGTATGGGGGGGGGGGGGGTTAGTAAATTTCACTATATTTCAAATTTTTAATTTTAATTGTATTATAATAATATATTGTTTATATAAAAATTGGCCATGGTCGTTAATAAAAAAAAAAATCATGATATTCTTTTTATCAACTAGCAGAAAGTGATTATTACTAAATTTTTCAATAGTTTTTTATCGTCGTGTAAAAAATTTAATTTTTTTTCTGTGATAGCTGTTAAAAAATAGATAATATATAAGAAAACCCAATAACAAATTATATTATTATATTTGCCAATATTTATTTTACAATAAATCAAGCACACTTTATTATCTCTTCAGTAATTTCAGTAAAAATAAAATAATTTATCTATCAGAGTGCCGGTAAGCTTTCCTCCGGGGCCGGGGAGAGAAAATTTCGTCAAGAATTCGCCGTTAGGTATTACATTCGCAGCTAAAAGATGTTAAGATAGTACATAATATATTGATTAGTTAACTCACAGTTCATCCTTCTACGTTTTCTTTCTTGGTTTGCTCACAGTGACCATTGTTCAACTTGATTATTTCTAACATCGGCTTGTTCTTTTTTTTCCGCCTCTTCCTTACATTTGAGAATTCTTGATGCACACTGTTGGATCCTTTCCCGGTTGCCTTCGCTCTTGTTTACGGATGTTAGCATATCTCCCATTTCAAGAGATAGTAACTGTCTGGTTTGCTACCACCTCCACCATTCGAAAAAAGTGTGATGTGCATCGTCTTCTTGGCTGCAATAGCGGCTATATAATAATAACCTGCTCTGCCACGCTGAAAATGTCTCGGTACCATCACCCTGAACTCCTTCATGCTTTCTATCTCGTTCTATCGCCAGAAGATCGATTGGCAGGCTCAGAAGCCAACACTAGCACTTCCTCCAGAGAAACCGTCCTGTATGCAAACGTTACCATGAGCGCAGCGCGACGTTGCACCTGAAGCATTCTTGCTCTGTTTTGGGAAGTACACTGATGTACCATACCGATCATCCTCCTCTTGGTGGTATTAGGTCCCCCTATATTGGGCATTAAGCGTGCAAGTGATGTTCTAATCGGTAGAGCTTTGACCGAGACGTTTTGAATGTGAGCTGTGAATTTGAGGTGTTTATCTATAACCACGCCGGGAATGATCACTTCGGTGCTTAGGGTTATTGGAGCACCATTCAGCATTAGCCGGACGGTTGGTTCCTGCCTTTTCCCACATACGACCACTGCTGCAGACTTTTCTGGGACGAGGGTGAGCACTTTCGACAAGGCTCAATCTGCGATCGCTGTTACAGTTTGTTAGCTTTTGTTTCTAGCATTCGTCCGTCCTTCGACACGACTATGACTGTATGACATTCCTGCGGCACTCCACTTGTCACATTGATCTCTTCTTCTTCTTCCAGGGCCTGTTGAAGTCGCCTATTTTTAAAGTAATTGATTATCAAGTTAAATATGTCCGGGCTTATTTTGCCCTCTCTCAGATCCTTCAGAGTGTGACTCCACCCCGCGCAGTTAAACGCGTTCTTTACATCTAAGGTAATCAGAATGGCACATTTCTTGGTCCACCACGTGCCACTCCTAGCTTCTCTGGCAATCTTGGAAAAGGTTTTAAGGGGGTCAACGGTTGATCTACCATTTCAAAAACCAAATTGATATTCCGACAGGCCTCCGCCGTGATCTATATCTTCCTGTAGCCGGTTCAGGATCTTTTCTGATGAAAACCAATATTGCGACATTCCACTTTACTGCAAATATTGCAGTAGCTAGGCAGTCGTTGAATACATGCAACTTTCTTCTTCTTCTGGTGCCTTTCTCCTATCAGAGGTTGGCGACAACTTCAGCAAAAGCATCCCGATTTTTAGCGGTTGTAATCAACGTTTCAAAATTCATTTGCGTCCACTTCCTGATGTTTCGGAGCCATGACATCTTTTTCCTTCCCAGGCCTCGCCACCCCTTGATCTTTCCCTCCATGATGAGGCGGAGCAGATGATATGTGTATCATATGACTCATAAAACTGATCAATCTATAGTCTTTGCATTTCTTTGGATTTGGTTTTTTGGAAATGGGGATGAATATAGATTTCAACCATTCCCTAGGAAGTGTTGCGATTTTGTAGATTTTGTTGTACAGTTCTACTAGTTCTTCAAGATTATCTTCTTCAATGAGCTTAAGCAAGTCGGCTTGTATCTCATCAGGTCCTGGAGCTTTTCCCGATTTAGTGTTTTTTATGGCGTATTTAACTTTACTTTTTAATATAGGGAGATCGTTGTTGATGTGTCCATCTTTTTCCAAATCTGGTCGATCGTCATAAAATAACTCTTCAACGTATTTCTCCCATATGGCCTGTCTTTCTTGTGGTTCCATTACAATTTCCTCTAGTTCGTTTGTTATCATTAGCTGACTTGGTTTTCTGTTCAACCCTGTTATTTCATTTATTTTTTTGTGAAGATTAAACGTGCCATGTCTTTCTTGTAAATTCCCCACTTCGGTACACTGATTTCTCATCCATTGTTCCTTTGCTTCCCTTATATTTCTTTTAATCATTTTATTTTTTCTTCTGTATTCTTCTACGTGTCTGTTCTTGGCAAGTCTTCGCTTTTCCATCAAGTCCAATCCAATGCTGTTTTTTAGTGGTTTTTCTTGATTTTAGGTGGTTGTTCGTAGTTGTTGTCAAAATACTCTTCCGTCCACTTTGATTCTACAATGTTATTAGTGTCTGTCGTAGTATTCTTCTTGTACTGCAAGTCCGGTGTCTTTCAAGAGCTCTATGTCAGCCCTTTTATGTTGTTTCCTTTGAACTATTATCTTAAGTTTTAGTTTTAATTTGGCAACTATCGGGTTATGATGACTTGAAATGTCTGCCCCAGGATAAGTCTTTACTTGAAGAAAACTGTTTCTGAATCTTTTATTCACCATAATATAATCAATTTGGTTCCATACAATGTTATTTTTTGCATCTTATGGTGACTTCCATGTATAAAGTCTACGAGGTGGAAGTTTGAACCACGTATTCATAATTACCAGATTTTTTCATTTCTTTGTCCGAGTCCATTTTCTCCTACGATGTCCTGAAATTCTCCCCTGCCAACCTTTGCATTGAAGTCGCCCATTATCATACTGCAGTCCTGATTTTTTGTTGATCCAATCAATAAATTAAATTTTATTCAGGTTTGAATAAAATGCTTCGATCTCTTCATCTCCCTTGTCTGCTGTTGATGCATACATTGTATACTAATGTTCCTATGCTATTAGTAAACCGTCACCATGACGGTGGTTCTTGTCTGTACATCCGGAATAGTAAATTGTACCGTTTTCTAGGTGTATCTTTCCGCTTCCGGGTAATCGCGTCTCAGAAACCCCCATAACCTGTATCTTGAGCCTTTTCATCTCATTTGCCATGTCGTCTATTCTCCCGCCCCATAGAATGTTCTTACGTTCCAAGTTCCGATTTTCATCCGGAGGGGATATTGTGGTCTGTCTGCATTCCTTAATAATCTATCATCTTCAGTATCTTCATTCGTCATGTCGAGCCCGGAGATTCTCCGCACCCCTGTCCCATTTAAGTGACCCCGGTACACGGGGCCATTTTTAATTTTACTTGCCATGCTGAATTGAATACTATTGATGTAAATAGTACGGTAGTTTCCAGTGGTAGAGCCGTTACCGTTGTTGCAACTGCGCCTCTACTTGTCCGTCCATGAACTCTTAAGGAACTAATGTTTCAGTGACTTCTGAACGGTGTTGCAAGAGCTGCTGCCCTCTTTTGGGGGGGCCAGGGTTTTGTATCAAAGTTGTTTTTCTTCTAGATGGGCTGCTTTCACCACAGCTAGGACCCCCGTCTTTCCCACCTGTTGGTCCGCGAGTGGTATTTTATTTCCCAATTACCCGCCGGCAGAGCTGGTGAGGGCATTTCCATATCCGCCACCTGGGGACGCGTTCTCTAGGGGTCAGGCTCCCCCTATGAATCTTCTTCGAGTTGGCCTAACACCACCCTCCAGCATCTCCTCTTACTGTTGTCTATATAAGCTTCTTTTGTGCTGCTTTGTAGTAGTCGTTAGATACCACTCTTTCGGAGCTGTCGATTTTGTAGGTAGAAAGTTTGGGGCACCATTTTCCCCATGTCTGAAAATATCACGACTGATTTTCTTTTCTAAAATTATAAACTTTTTTCAAATGACAATTATTCTTCCTACTACTTTCCAATTATTGAACCTGGGTGAACCCCGTGCAATAACCTTATCACTTCCTATTGACGATTCTTCGGGTTTTCACCAATGCATTTCCCTTCAGGAAACGCTTTTGCTTAAAGCGTAAAAAAATACAAATTGCGGTGTTAATGAATTAAATACAAAAATCAATATACAGGATGTATATCCACATATCCACATTAGCTCACGGGGGAAGTGAAACTTCTTTAGCCGTAGATATTACAATATCATTATATTTTTGTATTAGCTACGTCGATTTTTTCCGATAATATACTGTTTTGAAACAAAGAGTCCGCTTTGTCTTCTACTGCATTCGGATCACGACTGACTGGACTTCGTTGTTTGCTGCGCAACTCATTCGCATCCCCACCATCGTTTGTTGTTACCGAAGCCCTCCGCGTTTGATCCTCACTCTTATTTCCTTATTGTAATAAATTTCAATTTTCATTTCGAAAAAATCAATAGATGTTGACACAACGGCGTCCAAACCAAACCTGCGACCTACCCTGTGTTGAATATTACAGAAATCAAGGCAGAAGCACTTGATAAGACTTTACGTACGAACTATTATATAAGTGGGGAAGGGAAGGAGAGTTTACAAACAAGTATCATTTAACCCTACAGTGCATAAGTCAATTAAAATCACACTACTGAATACCAAGAGCTTAATAGGCCCGTAGCTCTAATTTCTTTTTTGATTTGATTTATTGAGCTTTTAAAAAATTTCAAAATATTAAACAGGTCAACATTATCTGAATCCTCTAAGAACTCGGACACTACCTGTTATTGTCTATTGAAGTTAGTGAATATTGGCAATCCTTTCAACTTCTTAAAATTTTCATTTTTTTATTGTAATCATTTAAATGTTCACTCAGGCCTATTGGGCCCGACAACATAATGCTCTGTAGGGTTAAAACAACAAAGAACGATTTTTTTGTCTGACTCGTGGAATAATAAATCTTTGAGTTGATGTAGCGTGAAATGATAAAATGTTGAGTTAATAAATTCTTAATAAGTCATGAGTAGTTATCTTCCCAAAAGATTAACACGTGCCAGTCTAAGTAAAGAGATAAACCAAATTTATTTTTAATTACTAAAAATCGCTTACAAAAATTATACTAACGCATTTCAATTTCACCCTCACATTCTTCAACTGTAAAATGTTTAATTGCATCTTACCCTTTTCTAATATGTTAAATGAAATTTCATACAAAAGAATTTCAGGTTCAGTTCCGGAAGAGCAACCGAAACAGTATTCATAGTTTACGAATTTCGTAAAGAATTGCTTCGGTGCGGACTACGTATGAAGCTTTACCTCCAATACAGGACCTTTCCAAATAAAAAAATAAAAGACCCGCTTTAAAAGTAAACTACATTTCAAAAGATAAAAAATACATAAATGTAATCTGAATCAAAGTTGTACAAAGCACTAGGTGAAAGTAATTCAATTACCAAATATTCTGTTAATGTTGAAATTACTTTACTAAAACCACTAAAACAAAGTAATTCAATTATCAAATACTTTGTAGAAATATTTAAAAGTTAACCAAAAAGTATAAATAATTCAATTACCCCTAAATTATTTGTAAGTACTAGGAGGGCCTTCCTGGACTGAGGCAGTCGCGAATGTTAAGACATCTCGACATTATGGGAATAGTTGAAGATCCTACATATGTAGGATGTGTGGTGAAGCGGATGAAACTTCTCATCACATTTTATGTGAATGCCCAGCACTGTCGGGAAAAAGATAAATAGAGGAGATAGTATACAAGGGTCCCTCGGCCGCCTATTCGGCTTTGTGGAAGAAACGTGGCTGATGGAATAGTATTTCAATATCCCGAAAGTAATTCAATTACTCCAAATATTTCAAAAAATTCAAAAATTTGTTATATTAATACAATCAAATGCTTGATTCGTTGACAAGGTCAACCACGTGCTTGCAATGTTTGTGTTTTCACAATTTTGTAAAAGTAGTAAATATCTATATCTAAAGAAATGAAAGTCCGTAATTAGATATCAGATTCAATGTGAGTTTGTACCCCACCCCAAGATTATCAAACCATTATCAAAATGGTTTTAGATTCCCATAATCCCACTATTAAACAAGTATTGTTTACAATATTCGCTTTTATTTTATTGGAAATATTAAACACGCAAACTTAATACAATACAGATAGTTGTTGATGCACTGCTAACACAAATTATTCCTTGTGCAAGTACGAGTTATTGTGTGTAATATTATTCATAATAAATAAAATAATAATAAATAAAATGAATAATTTATTTTTAAATCTTAATAAAACTACGCGCTGCTGTAAATTAAATCTGAATTTTCATCGAAGTTCACATAATGCAATCAAAAAAACTACTTCGACAGAGCGTGAATATTTTGGAACAACTGAAAAGAGTAAGAGAAAAAATACTATAAAAAATGTTTTAATACGATATTATTTTTTTATAGCCAGAAAATTGTATCAAAATGTATCAAAAAATTTTGAAAAAATAATGGATATCAGTACATTCAGCACCCATAATAATATAAGAAGCAAAGTAGTAAAGCATTTACTTCCTCTTAAAGGAACTAAAATTTTAGATGGTGCTGGTGGTACAGGTAATTTATTTAAATAATAAAATACAATTTCTATTGGCTTAGAAATGCTCAAACTCAATTTTCTCGAGTTTGTCTGGATATAAGTATGAAAATTTTAAAAATGCTATATCCCGACCCCTCCTCATAAAATAATATTCTTTTATATTTTTATTATTTGCTTTATAATTTAGTTTATTATATCCATACACTTTCTATTAGTTTGTATGTTAGCAATCTTTATAAAATATCAATGTATTAAATGATAACCCCTACAACCAATATGATTGATACTCGAAGAAATTGCTGATAACTCGGGTGCCTTTACCATGATATATTATCAAAGAATTAAGTAATAAAATATGGCATTAAATATTTTAGAATAATTTGGCGATGGGTAAAATACAGTAAAACTTTAATAAATCAAACTTCTTAAGTTCCGTAAGTAAGTACTCCCGGTAGGAGTACTTCGATGATCAATCCTTGCCCTGACATTTTTTTAAATACATTAATGTATAATAAAATAAAATTTACAATATTTGAAAAATTTAGTTGTATAAAAATAAGCAATTGGAATAGGTGACTTTTAAACAATACACTAAAATTCTCAGGACACGTCGGACACCCTGAACATGGAAAAGTTATGACGTCATAAACTTTACACCCAAATTAAGTGGTAACTTTGACCGACAAATTTTTTAGGAAGTTTCTGCTGTCGGACGCTCTAAAGTTAAGGCTTTCGTGCAAAAAAAAGCCCTCTTTCCGAGTAATTTCTTATTAAAACAAGTTGTCCGACTGGGCATAAAGAACACATATACGAAGTCTCAACGGTGAGATAATACTTATAATAACTAGCTTAATTTCAAATCAAGTTAGATAAGGTAAAAATCTAACTTTACTTGAAATAATTTTACGCAAAGATTTAAAGTTGTTCTCGCAATACCTAAGGTCATGAAAATGGAAAACATAAAACATGTATGATGGACGAGCCGGGTGGAGGAGGTCAAATAAAAAGAACATTTTGATTCTAAATGACTTTCCGTAAGTTGAGTTACTTAAATGAAAATTAACTTACGCTATGTGTTAGGTCTATTGAAGTCAAGACGTTCTAAATGCAAAATCAAATTTTGTTAATTTATCACATGCAACAGCATATTGTTGCGTGAACAGAATTAAAAACGCAGTTTCGAAAAACAAAAACTTTCCGTATCGAAAAGTCCCTGCGTTGAAATATCTTCAATATTATCTGGGTAAATTCAGCATTGGATTATTGGAGCCCAGACGTGGCTTGCAGTATTATTCCAGCGTGACTGCCATTTTTGCTATAAGATATTTCTCAATAGTCACATTAATTTAAATTATAAAGACAACTAACCCATAACAAATTTTCCGTATTAAAACTTTACCAATCTGAAAGTATAAATGATAATAATAAATTTATATTTTTTAGGTTTAGCCACAACTGCAATATTGAAACATGCTACAAATAATAATTTACCTTTAGATTTCCATGTAACAGTTTGTGATATTAGTACTGCATTGATGAGCATTGGTCAAAACAAAATTAAAAATTCTCCATATGAAAAAGTCGTGGATTGGATTGAAGGAGATATTCAAAATTTACCATTTAAAAACGAGTCATTCGACTCCTATATAATTACATATGGATTTCGAGCAGTTAATGATATACAAGGAGTGAGTTATCATTCTATTAAAACACAAAATAGTTATTTACATAAAAGTCAGGAAAATGATATATTACTGACGAGGAGCAATATTGAATTACGAGGCACTTTATGCTGAGTATTTTAGAGCTCCGAGTAAAGTGAGACATTTTCCTGACATGTTTTGTATTAAATTTTTCCGAAAATCGTAAAAAATCTAAAACACTAATTGAACAACATTTTTAAAAGGATCAAAAATCAAGTTTGTCAATTTGTTGACTACATAGTGACAAACAAACGGTAAGAATATTACCGGACTAGTCAGGGAAACTCAATTTTCCTGCACGTACATAAGCAGGGAAACTCAATTTCCCTGCACGTACATAAGCAGGGAAATGTTGTTCAGATGACGATTTCCAGAAAAAGTATATATTATTGCTATTTATTTAAAAAAAACAAATTTTAAGGCGTTCAAACAAGGATATCGTATTTTAAAACCAAGTGGAAAAATGGTTATTCTTGAATTTGTTACATCAGATAAACCGACGATCTTGCAGAAGTAATACCAAAGTAAATTATTTTAATCATCTAATAATTAATATTTAATAATTTTAGATTGTATTGTTATTTATATAAAACTATTTTTTACCTAATACTTAAATATAGATTTGGTCAGGGAGACCTTTCGTTATATATGGCGGAAAATCTTCTCAAAAATCCTAAAAAAGTATGAAAATCTATTTTCAATGACGTTTGATAAAAGTATATACTTTTAGGAAGAAATGATTGCAATGATGGAAGGTGCTGGATTTAAAAAGATTACATGTTTTCCACAAATGATGGGCGTCATGATAGTCTACGTTGCACATAAGCTACAAGACAATAAACCGTAATATTGCATAAACAAATATGAAAATTAACAAAAAATCTTCTTATACTTTTATTTCAGAAAATGAATTCTTTTATGAATGATATATTTTGCACAACATTAAAATCTATAAAATTATCGTTAAAGTTAAAATATGTAAAAAAACTTATGAAATTAAATTCAAAATAAAGATACTAGATACTAAATTATAATACTGGAACATAGAAAATAGTTAAATCAGTTCATTGTGATTCGTTAATTTAAAACAATCCTAGTTTACATGTAAATAATAATCACAACCAAGGGTGCCAAGCAGGATCCATCCGACATAAATTATCGTTACTGCTTGCAGCTGTTACTAAGGTGCCAACTTTGCTATCAGTTCCATCAAACATGGCCAGACCGTTAAGTCTGTTCATGATGGCTGTAACGGCTCTATTCACAGAATTAATTAATTGTTCGTTATCTGTTAATTTATCATGACCTTGATGCTCGGCTTCCTCAGGTTTTTTAATCCTTACCATCATCATTTCGTCGCGCATAATTGGACGCAAAATTGATTGAATCTACAGTTAATTTAGATTAATTTTTCCGCCTTACAACATACATTTTTCCTACCTTAAAGTTTGGATAAACAAAACATCTTGCAGTGGCTATCATCGAGGCGGTCAACGGTCCCGTAATGTTAACTGAACTTAAAAATTCAACAATATTAGGAGTTAATCTGAATGGAACAGGTCTGGTCGTATTTAATTCTCCTAAAACAGTCATATCAAGTTTTGCACAAACTAAACAATTAAAAGGTTACTTGTGGTATCGTCAACATCAAATTTGAAATATGAAATATTTACTAAACCGGAATCTTGATGAAGATACATCATATCTGGATTTAAGCGAGTTAAATGTAAAACATACTCAACAAAACAAGCTAAAGATAACTGTAAAGTAAACTGAAACAAAGAGAAGTTATTGTTGTGTAACAAACATAATAAACAAAACTTACGATCTTTCTAAACTGCCAGTAATCGGTAGCATTTGGGAAAGTTGAAGTAGCCCACTTCTTTAAAATTGTTTTCGACACCAAACTACCTTGGACGCCTTTCAAAATTTCCCTATACACCTGATGACTTGCTTTCATACCTTTACTTTGTATTTGAGCTAACTTTTCGTAATAAAATTGTATGGGTGCATCATGATCAGCTTCTAAACAATTATTTTAAAAATTATTGTACAATTATTATTTACACTAGAGTTATTAGAACATCAACAGTATACTAAATATTAACACTTACGTGATTTATTGCAACTCCTTTTATATATATCTAAGAGAGACACAGACGACGGATTATCTTCTACTAAACGAATCTGTTGAGATACAGCTACCACTTTGGGAACTGTGAAGTGAAGGAATCTTCTCGAAGTTTCCTAAAATTGATTTAATGTCATCTAATTTCAATTATGTTATTTATTTTACCTTTTGCTTGCCAAGATAAAGATTAAGCATGCGCAAAACTTGTAGCACTCTCTCCTCTCGACGAGCATCTGCAAGACCTGAATCGTTGATGACCAGGTAAGGATAAATTTTGCCATTGTGACCCCTTATATACAAACGGCGAGCGGCACAATTATGCTTTTGTACTATATCAACCCGAGGCATAAACCTAGTAATTCTAACATAATAATGAGTATGTTTAGGTAAAAGGAACTCTCCCGGTAATTCAACATCGGCAGTTTTCAATGTGAAATTCGATAAGAATCGACATTTTTCTTCCATCAAAAACGATCTAAAAAGAAGTCCAGATAAACTTTATTCTTTTAATTTAATTCTATTAATAGTCCTTACTGAATAAACATTTTTGAACGATTTTCCAACACTTTAATCCACTTTTTAAGTTTACATATCAAATTATGCAGCTTCATAGCGCCAGGGTTAGAAAAATCAAAATCTTTAGCAAACTCAGATTTCATTTCCTTAAAAACTGGATCTTGGTAAGTGGCTTCTGCCCGTCTAGCTAAACTTTCGGAAGCTGCTGAATTGAAAGTAACGTTTGTAGAACTTGACACATATTCTGAAACCAAAACTAAGTTTTAAAATAATAAAACACCCAATTAAGCAACTCACCTATTCCTATGCCGAAAGTGGAAACTAATTTTTTAACAAAATTTAAAATATGAGGAGTAATTTTCGCTTCGTTAACGTTTTCTCTGTTTTCGAAAGCAATAGCATAACATTTCGCAAGACCTTGCCTCAACTGACGCACCACTTCTTCATACCAATTTTCACGAAACCATTCCATTTGATCTGCAATTCCTTCCAGACTTGACAACACAGTTGTATGAATGTCGTGCTGAACTTTCATAATTTTCGAACAGCGAATCATTGCCGGGGTGGCTTTAATGGCCGAAGCTTCTGCCGACAAAGTGATAGTGCTAGCTGTACTCGTGCTTTCTTGCGATTGACCTGGTTGATTGGTATCGCTTTGTGCTTCTTGTGATAACTGTGCAGTGTTGGTTTTTCTTGCGGTGGCAGTCCTAAGAGTTCTATATAACGTACGAATCGGAAAATAGACAGCTTGAGGAAACATACGACCAACCTAAAATGTTCACATACAAAATCTGGTTATGGCAGGTCATTTTAACTTTACCTGAAGTAATAAATTCAAAATAACATTGCCTTCGTATTGCACTAAACAATTTAGTAATTGTGGTATCCATGGAACCCATAATACCGGAGGCACTCCAGTCGAATATTTGTCTAGCATTTCCATTAAACTAAAATTTAAACATTTGAATTTCAAAATTTCTATGCAATTGTAAAAACTAACCTGCCCTTATCGTCATCGTAACTTAATAACCAGAGAATTTTCGCTAAATATTTTCTAGCTTTTGGTTCGTTTTGGTGTCGGCACGCATGTAAGAAACAACACATGGCATTGATTCCTGGATGTATGTTACGAGGATCTTTTGTAAATACTTGCTCCAAGTATTCGCCATATAAAGCCCAGACTTTAGGAGAAGTATCATGCATTTGGATCGCAGCAGAACATGATTTATTGGCTTCATCAGATTTACCTATAAATTTATATAAAAATGTTTGAATCAAATTTTATTCACAACGCTGCTGTCAAGGATCATACAAGAAGGATAATATTGGATACCGGTGTATTTAAAATCAAACAAAGCGCGTATCCAATCACACTGAATACAGGTGATGTTTACATACATTTTTAGAACTAACAGTGAAAATGCACAAGAGAGTTGACAATCATAAGCTAAAAAATATCATATTAAATCAACGAGTATTATAATTTCTATAAGGAAAAAGAACCAAAAAGTTTGAACCGGATCAAAGAATATTATACCACAAAGTTATCTGACCAAGGTCAACAAGGAGTGATCATAGTATTATCGAGAATATTAACTTCCTGGATCATATCATTATTTTCAAAATAGCAGCAAATACCAACTTGTACGTAGTGCAAAAATACTGATTTTTATTCTGTAGACCTCGTTTACCATTATAATCAATTATTATTAACTTTATGTTTTGTTTATTTTTGCTTTAAATAAACCAAAGTAGATATTGTGTGAAACATATGCGTATATCTGTGTATGTAAATATAAATTTTATTTAAAAACCATAGATAGTTTAAAGCATAATGCAAAAATAAATATTATGTTCAGTTTATATGAATAAACTCTACATAAACAGTCATAATCGTAAAAAAAAACTCCTGTAACTTTTTTAGAATTATAATATTAGGAAAATTTCTTATTGTAATTATTAAAATATTCAAGTAAAAAACGTCGATAACAAAAGATTATAAAAAGTAACCGGTATCTATTTTACTTAAAAGTTGATCCTGGTCCAAAATTGTGTATTAACATCAGACCAATTTAAACTGGAATCCCATGTAAAACGATATTTGAAAATGCACTCATTTCGAAAAAGTTTAAAGTTCTAGATTCAAGTTTGGTATTAAAATTTTGACGAGATTAAAATCTCATCTACTAAACGAAAGCAAATAAAATGCAGCCCATTTTAAGAATTGGTTGACAACCAATAAAAAATATAGAATTCGGACTGGGTTATATTCTATTTTAAACAAATTTTATTTTCTATTGTGTTCGTGTCAAATGCAACCTAGCATTTATCATTTTTCGGTATGGGTTATTCAACTTGCTGTAATGTTGAATAATAATAATTTTAATGCATTTAAATTTATTAAAATACATTGAGAAAGACTTTATCAATGCTTGATAAATGGCTTAAACTATAGGTGTACTTGATTGCGCAACATGTTGTCGACCTTAGCAATAGTTGAAAACTTGAAAATTATTATAATAAACAAGATAATTGATAAGATACTCAAATTTTCGCTAATCATGCTTTCATTAATGTGATAAGATGATTAACCCAATTGCGCATTTAAATGATGACTTCCAAGCATTTGTTTGGTGCATATTATGCATCTCTTATATTATCGCATATTATATAGACCTAGTATCGATTAATTTGTTTTTAATAAAATTTGACTTCCTGTATAAATTTAACCCAGACATAATATTCCAAAAAATAAAAATTAACAACAAAGAAAAAATTAATGATGGAATGAGCTTTGAATCTTATTGGTCAAAAAGTCTAGTAAATTTACTACACTAATTTGTTGGATCATTGAAATCAATACAAGGTTTAAAACTGCACACACTTTAGTAGATTAAAATTTTACAATTAATTTTTCTATTTGTAAATACTAAAGATAAAGGTTTATTAACATTTTTCCTATACAATTTTGAAACAAGCAAGTTTTGCTTTAAATGTTGCTGAAATTCTTAGAAATCACATAAAACTTCTATTTTTATACTAATAAAAATATTTTAAAAAAGATTATAGGTATAACCAAATCACGATAAGGAAACAAATCTGTATGTTATAATAACATAGAAATGCAATTTTGTGCTAAAATTCTTTATGAAATTTGCTCCTCTATTCAGCAGTTATATTTATCGGTGACGCGTTTCGGCGTCACCAATAAGTATATAATAAATAAAAATACCAGTACAGTGCATTTGATTTACAACATAAAATTCTTTAGTTTAGCTTTAGAAAAAAACATAAGTTTTCTATAAGTTTTCATTAATATGACTAGAGACCGGATTATATGCATTTGCATATTTGCATATTTTGTCTATTTTTTAGAAAATTGCATATTTCGACTAAAATCAACTGCTCGTGCATATTTTATAAAATTTCTTAATTTTAATTCATTATTCGTATTTTATTTTCATAAATTTTAAACAACATAGCATATACTGCCCAGTGACCTCAGTGAATGTAGAAAGATCGTTTTCCATTTACAAGAACATATTAACTGATAGAAGGTACAACCTTGATTGTTAACATTTTTAAAAACAAAAATGTTATTAATATCTATTCTAGATATAATCTAGTTTAGAATGTAAGTAATTTAAAAGTAATTTGTTTTAATTTATTGTGTGCTGACGTTTTTAAATAAAAAAATAACGCTATTTTGTAGTATTTATTGAAATTTGATGTTGCATATTTTGGCACTTTTTGGAGATTTTGAAGCATATTTCGAGCATTTATGATGCATGCATATTTCAACCATCTTAAGTTGCATATAATCCGGTCTCTAAATATGACAGTCAACTTAAAAAAATTTTTAAAAAGCTCAAAACCACACTAAAATTATAATTTTAACATAATTTTCATTTTAATTAACAATAAGATCTTATTTATTAACAAAACAATTTATAATATCTTTTGAATTAATTATTTGACACCTGAAGATGTGCGATAATCGTACGAAACATGTCGTTAATAAATAAAGCATTTAAAATATAAATGATAATAATTTTATGCGAAGAAGTACATTTAACAAAAATAATATTCTATAAAAAGGTTCGAACCCCAAACAAAAACAAATTTGCAAACCTGTAACCTGGGGGGTGTCCCCTAGAAAATCTTCTAAAAACAATTCAATTGTTTTTAAAATCTCATTTTAAAAATAATATAGTTACAAATAACGTTAAAATTTTGTGTTGTTTCTTAATAAGATCAATTATTTGATCTATCCTGACATACGAGGAATTTCTCAGCTCGATTGAGCATCCCCTAAAAGTTATTTCTAACTACAGACCTGCAAAGTTGTAGAAAAAGATCTAAAAAATTTATTTATAATATATCTTAAACTGTTGTTTTACCCTGTATAAATATATTTTAAAGTAACCTATTCATATTTTGCATAATACATTTTCAATATGTGCATGTTAAAAGAATAAATAGCATTGTTATGAATGCAATATTTAAAAAATTTAAATTTTACGGATAATTCATCGAAAATATTTCATAATGAGCACTGATAAATTTCAAACCTTGTATTCAAGTAAAAACAATTTTCATCCTAATTACATATAATTTACTACAAAATGAATGTTAATATGCGACCTACTTTAATTTTTCAAAATTTTCGAAAAACCGAACAGAAAAATCGGATTTTCCACTTTTGAATGTCCAACTCGCCAGTTTACTAATAATAGCAACAATCAAAGTAAAATTTGAAAACGTTCAATTTTTTTATTAATATAAAATTTAAATGCAAGACCTGATTGTAAAACTACAAACATTCATCATCAAAATTAATTAAAATTCAAACCAAGCTGGCAGTGACCTAGCGCCTACAAACCCCATTTGAAAAATTCTAAGATATAAGAAAATAGTCAGTTATACAATAATAAAACGAATGCTGCTTAATTTATTTAACAAACTAAAATACGGTGACTGTAATAAATTTGTGTCTTGTTTTTTCTGAATAAGTAAATATTTTGTAAACCAAAAGATTAAATAGTATTTTAATACTCGTGTTGTAGTGAAATAATAAATCAAATGCAGTAGTATTTAATAAGTTCCGCCAAAGAATTAATATGCAACAATAATTTAAATTTTATATTGCATTGTTCCATAATTGGGATGAACCGTTAACACAAGTGTTTTAGTTTTCATAAAATATAAACGAGTTTACTTAATTATACATACCATTGATAAGCTAAACCATTCTAACTATTATCTATAATTGTACTTTTTTAATCAACAGATTAAAAGCAATAGCAGTATATAAGTACAAAATATATACAAAGTTACAGTATGTGATTGAAAATGTTGTGGGTTTTTTATTGTTTTTTGTACCTTGTGGTACAAACTCAGACCCAAAGTTTACCACATTCATGTGAGAGTCCAATTTACTGTTATGGAGACCTGTTACACACAGTACAACTGGCACGAATATACAATGACAGCAAAACGTTTGTAGATTTAAAATTAATTCATCCCCAAAATGAAACGTTGGCAAATTTTAAAGTATGGCAAGAGCAAACAGGAAGCAATCCAACCAAAGATGACGTAAGAAGATTTGTAAATGAAAATTTTGAGCCTGGTAACGAATTAGAAAATACAACCCTTAGCGATTTCGATCCAAACCCAAAATTCTTAGGCGAAATCAAAGATTTGGATGTGCAAAATTTTACAAGGCAGTTAATATTAAAGTGGCCTACACTTGCTCGACATGTTAAACCAGAAGTAACCCAAAATTCTCAGCTTTACAGTATCATCCCTGTAGATAATCCGTTTATTATACCGGGAGGAAGATTTCGTGAATATTACTACTGGGATTCTTATTGGATAATTGACGGTTTATTATTAAATAATATGAACGAAACGGCTAAAGGAATGATCGATAATTTTTTGTCTGTGGTAAATCGATTTGGTTTCGTGCCTAATGGTGGTCGAGTTTATTATCTACAAAGATCTCAGCCTCCGCTTCTCACACCAATGGCATACTTATATTACCAAAACACGAAAAATACAGAATGGTTAAAAAAATCGATTGATACTTTAGAAAAAGAATTAAAATATTGGTCAAATCAAACTGTGAAAGTACAACAGGGTTTGGCTCGATATACATTACTGCATTATAATGTTCCAAGTGAAGGACCACGGCCTGAATCGTACGGTGAAGATTATGCCACTGCAGGTTACTTCGCAGAACCTCAACGAAAACAACAAGCATATACCGACTTAAAAAGTGGAGCCGAAAGTGGCTGGGACTTTTCTGCAAGATGGATATTTGATGAACAAGGTGGTAATGAAGCAAACTTATCTTTCATTGAAACCAGTCGAGTGATTCCAGTAGATTTGAACGCATTTTATTGTGGTGCTTTGAGAGAAATTAGTGAACTTTATTACCAATTGGGTAATGTTCTAAAAAGCGTGGAATACCGCTTAAAGTATGAAGATTTAAAAAAAGCTATCAATCAAGTTTTATGGAACAAAGAGGATAAAATTTGGTACGATTATGATATCAAACTGAATAAACATCGTCGTCTATTTTATCCCAGCAGTGTAACACCCCTTTGGTCTAAATGTTACGATGAATGGAAAGGTAATGCGCTGGGAAAAGATGTCGTTGATTATTTGCAAAAGAATGGCGTTTTGGATTATTTAGGTGGTATACCAACTTCTGTAGATAATACCGGTGAACAATGGGATTTTCCCAATGCTTGGCCACCACTGCAAGATATCGTTGTGAGAGGCTTACAAAATAGTAAGAATGACATAGCTGTACAGGAAGCAGTAATTCTTGCAAAAAGATGGATCAATTCAAACATGATTGGCTATAACCGAACAAGGGCAATGTTTGAAAAATACGATGCAGTTGTACCTGGTCAGTATGGAGAAGGTGGCGAGTATGAAGTACAAGAAGGTTTCGGGTGGTCTAATGGGGTTGCATTACGATTTGTTCACGACTACTACACAAATTAAGTAAGTGTAAAGATATTCTTTTAAAAAAAAATGTGATAAAAATTCAATATTTTTAAAAATTCTATTTTGTTACTCTTAATGACTTTTGCAATAAATTTAATTTAGAACAATGTAAAAAAATGTAAATAAAAACTTACCAATAAGAGCAAACAATAACCCTTTGTAAGCATAAAACTCGGCCATCATATCTTTATTAAAGTATTTTATGTTAGTATTATTAATAACATCCAGTCCTTCATTTATTTCGATGCGGTTATTCATAGAAGCCATTTGCATGTAGCACTTCACTTGTTGTCTAATTTTTTGAAAGCAATCAACGATTGGGACACTGGAAATGGTATATATTTTATTTAGAGTTTCCAAACAAAGATTGGTCATTTTATGCTTCCTGGCCATTTTACCAAAATATATAATCGACTAAAAAAATAATAACAAAATTCTAGTTTGTCCGTTAGCTCTGTAAAAAAATACTTACTTGTGCTGAGGCATGCACTCCAAGCATGGAGTTTGTGTTACTTGTTTCCCTAAGATTTTCATAATGATTAATAATAAATTGGTAATGATGTTGACGCCAGGTAAATATATCATTCCAATGTCTCAAATCGTCAGCGACCACCGGCAAACGATTTCGCCAGGTTTTAACAATTGCTTTCATGTCGTGCAAAGAATTTTGGTGCCCTTGCAATAAGCCCTTATGAATCTGATATGCTTCTTGTAATTCCATCACCTACGTAGTAATTAATTAATAGAAGATAACATTTCATAAGCATACAATTTAAACCTGTTGAGCAGCTTGCAGTAAAGGTAGATGAATATGACTAACTATGTGCGGCAATCTCCTCCATTCGTTAAGGCACATTATGGTAGCTGTTTCAACATATTTCTCGGCCAATTTTAAAGGTTTGTCTTCTGGATTGCATATAAGCAAATAACCGCCATACAAGGTGATCTTAAAATAAAAATAAATAAAAAAAGATTTAATTTTGTAGCTTAAAATAAAACAAATAGATTCATGATATATGTTGAACAACTCCATATCTAGAATGGAATTTATTGAATCAAGCTGCTGGGTAAAATTTCATTACTGGACAAAATAGTTTCCTTATGAAAATTATTTCAATAAATTATTGAACTACTACTTCTACTTCTGTTACGTACCATATTTTCGAGGCAACACTGAAATAGACTTGAAATTTCAAAAATTTACTTAGGTCCGCTTTTACAATAGTCGGTTAAGTATTATTTATCCGGGTTGTAACGTTATTCGGCTGCTTATTGGTTAACGGACAATTGTACAACCAATAAGCACCCAGATAACGTTACAACCCGGATAAATAATACTTAACCGACTATTGTAAAAGCGACCCTTAAAAGAATAACTACAAATATATTGGCATGCGCAAATCAAAACTACAGTTCTAATCTTCTACATTAATTTTGTAGCTTACAAAGCTTTACCTGCTAAATAAAAAAGTGCGAAACCATTTTTGTCTGATGCCTTAAATTTTTCATGAAACTTTCCAAAAAGTAATTTTTAAATGTGAGAAAAAAAGGTAAAACCAATCCAATTGTTAGAGAAAATTTTTATCAAAATCCAAAAAGTTGCGTTAATATTAAAATTAATATACAAAACCACAAATCATGAAAAATGAAACTTTTCTTTGACAAATTTGTGATAAATTGCAAAACTTGAATAATTTGAACCCCACAGCAACTTTTTCAATTTTGTAACCAAAAATTAACCCTTAATTTATATCCAAGATGCCCATCTTAATAAATAGGATTTCAAACTGATCGTAATATAAAAATTATTGAAAAAACCAATATTTAGTATGAGGAAGGTAGGGGCGAATAACAGAACTATTATCACACATAGGAAGTATAAGAATTAATTAATAAAAAGAAGGAGAAAACAGCATATAATTTATCTTCAAACTTAACAAAGAGATACCACTATTAGTAACGTCTAGTTTTCCAATTAAAAAATGTTTTTATATAAATACTAGGAGTGGGACCTAGCTTTGTTAAGTTTGTCTCTCACACCCGTAATCGATTTTTTGTTAAAAATGGAACAACAGTTCTAATGGTATAAATTGCAATACTACAAAATTAGTGTACTCTACACAGACTGATTTATTTTGAGACTGTAGCGTAAACGGGGGTGAAGGGGTACGAAGGCTCAAATCTTGTGCTAAAATTTAAAAAGCCCCAAGCATTTAATTAATTTTTTGAAATTTTAATACGGTGCTGAGGTATACTTATAAGTCAGACACAGAGTATCTATCAATCATCCTTAATTAGGTAAAAGAGTTATCAATTGTTACAGTTTTAAAAATAACTAATTTTAAGTTTTGGACCCCTCCCGTTATAAGGATACCTAAGATTTTGGTGACCCTCCCCTGCCAATTTACATCATCAATTTAAAGATTGCTATTTTCTCACTTCATCCTTTCATAAAAACTAATTTCTATTTTTTGAATCCTCTAGAGGAAGAGGAAATCCTTTTCCATAAATTCATACTCGATTAAAGCTAAGAAGATTATGCGACAAAAAATATTTATATAGTTTTCAAAGAAGTCTTTGCAACCTATAATTAAAACATAAAATTAAAAAATGAGCATGCATCTGGCAACTTCAAACCGTTTCAAAGTACCTACTGCAGAAACAAAGCTAAGAGCAAAAAATTGCTGCATGCGAAACAACCACGTCAATCACTTATTAGTAAGTCAAGAAGGCTGATAGAACTGGATTGATAACGATATTCCCTCAATGAGGCTGAAGGCTAAACAACCACGTCAAGCACTAATTAGAAAGTGACGGCTCAGTGTGGCCGCATAACCAGGGTAATTAGACATATACCTAATATATAAATTTACGAATAAGATTATTTCACGATGTGTGGACTGAAAACTATGGATATATGAAAAATGGTGACAAAATGAAAATTAGTTGATTTACACGTTCACATCAATTTGTAAATTGGGATTAAAAGCAAACAAAAAATCGATTAAAAGGTAGATTTCAAATGTGTTTTATTGTGATGTCCACCTAACTTTATCCTAAGATCGAACATCCCTCAAAAACTTTAAAGGAAACGCTAGTAAAAGTATCTTACATACACATTTGCCCAGCTCTGCCTGTTGAAAAATTACACTAAACAAGGTAATAATAACACTCCCCTTCTTTAAATAAAATGAAATGGTAAGATGTTCTTGAAAACAAATGTGAAAAAAAAAATTAAAAACTTACCTTCCAATCTGTACCATGGGGACACTCATAATACTGACCAATACTACTTTCTGGAGCCTGTTAAAAAATTAACTAATTTGTTTTTCTATACCAAAATTTCACGAATGAAAATTTTGTAAATAAAAAATCACAAAACGTAACAAATGTAAGATATAAAATTTAGAAAAATTCGCTTCCAATTGTTTATATCTTAATTAGTCACAATATAAATGTCACTCATCCATCAGACACCAACAATAATTAAACAAATTTGAATAAATACCTTCCAAGACAACTCTTTAGGGCAATTGTAATCGATATTGCCTAGAGCTTCTTTCATTACATCCCAGGAAGGTATTCGCCAAGCACTGTCCACTATCATGACTGGATCATAATAATGATTTTTAGAATACTCTAATAAGCTATCCCACTGATTTAATTCGGCAGCACAGCTAAACATTAATTGAGTTAACATAACTTACAATGTCCTTTCATATTACACAATTTACCGGCTCCATTGTTTGCTCCAAAGTTTGTTTTCGGTTTCATGGAAATTAGCAACTATAGGTGATCCAACAGTAATATCATGTTTGCATTTAGTCATACAAGTTTCGTAAGCCGCTTGAGCTTGTTCGAAAAATCCATGCTGCTCCAATGCGATACCTATGTTTGTCTCTTTATAAACTGCATGTTTTTGCCAAAGTCCAGCCCAAAGATCGTCTTCTTTTAACGTTATATATAACTCACTAAGTAAATCCAACACTTCCTGTAAAAGGTAAATCAGACACTCAATATTTTATATTCAGTTTCTTACTGTTTTTAAAGCTTGTTCGGTCTTCAAATCGGAATATTTCGTTGGTTGGAATGCTTTAAGATTCACACTTGGATCAAATGCCAAATTTTCAAGATGTAAAGCTATCCTGTGCCATAAATTGTGAGATTTTCCTAAATAATACAAGGGTAAACTGAAAAAAGAAAATTGGTATTTTTTCAACCTCGAAATCAATATTCTTACGCAATTAATTGCGGAGAATTGTTACATCTTGATAAACCCTCAACAAACGTGTTAATTGCACTAGGATGGCATTCCTTCTGTATAACATGAGTTCCAGATGTAATAAAGGGGGCCAATTCGCGCTCGAGATTCTAAAACATTTTAGGTAAATTTTAAGTTATTGTTTTGTGGAAGTAACTCACATCCCGTTGCGTTTCGTCCAAAATATCCCACAGTCGTGGAAACAGTTGCAACCAAACTTGTTCGGCTAGGTCAGTATCCATATGACATAATTGAGCAGCAGCAACCAAAAATCTGTCGGTCGTAATATTGGAAGAAACTTCCACAAACTCGTAATGCTTGGATATCAGTTTATTTATGTTTGCTACCCTATTTGACGAGTTTTCTTCCACCGTAGATGTTGTTTCATTGCAGGCTCGATCCATATCCAAAACCTCCTATTAAAAAATTTGATTTTACGAGATCTTTTTGTTATTCAATAAAATACCTCTTTAATTTCAATTTTTTCATACAGAGCTGGGTTCTTTTCCATGGACAAAATTTCCTTCTTCTTAGCTTGGTCGGCAGAGTTAATCACAGATGTAATGCAAGGCAAGATACTACTATCGTGTGACATTTGAATTCTTGTTTCCGTCGACACTGTAGCTATCAATATTTCGATACACTGCTTTATCCAATAATGCGGACCTATAGCATCCCAATTTTGAGAAGATGTTATGTAAAGTAAACGGTCATGCAATTTTCTACGCATAGAAGTATCGAAAATTTTGAAAAACTTAGCTCTTATATGAGGTTGGGTACAACGTAGTCCGGCCAAAAAGGCAGGTTCTAATTTTGATGTTAATTCGGTAAGTTTCAAAGCTTCATCACTATAAAAAACCGAAATGAAACAATCCAAACCACTAATTTTAAAGATTGCTTACGTGTAAACATGATGAATAATTTCCAAAAATTGTCCAATTAATTCTGTATCATCGGGGAAACGCTTTTCAACATGTTGCATCATTTTTGACAACAAAATCGACTTTTCTCTCAAATTAGGAGCTTGACTTACTGTGACAACACTTTTATTTTTCATCCATTCTTCCAAAATCTAAATTAGAGGAATTAAAAGAGGCACTAAAGCCAAAGCCATAGCCGGCTAAGACAATGAAATCGGCCACAGCTGCGATTAAGCTGAAATTTCAACTTACGAGGGAAATTAAACAATATAATAATTAAATTAGCAAGCAGGACTCAACTTAATCAAAACTATTATCGTTTCCATTATCTTAACTGGCTATAGCCGTGGTAACTTACCTTGGTGATGGCTTTCATAATCTTAATATCAGTACTTTTTTCGATCAAACCTACAAGAACGCTACCAATAAAAGCTTTTCTCATTTCTGCACCTAACACCACAACTCGAGTTTTAACCAAATCCAAACATAGAATTAAAAGTTCGCTAATCACTGCAAAAATATTATTAGTTGGTAAAATGGTTTAATAAGCAAGATCGTACTTGGATTAATTTCAGGTAATGATTGTAGATGTTCTTTTGCTAAGCGGCTAAGAACTTTCATGAAAGGTGTGATAATAAGATCAATGTACGAGTTGTTGTTGGTACAAGCAGCTTTCAAAATCATAAGAGTTCCAAATAAAGTTGAAGGATTGGCAGTTTGATTTTTTTCAAAATTTTGAAGACCTTCACTAATAACTTTGCCAACATGGACATATAGAGGTTCCAATTCTTCATACTTATAAACTACATTAGCACTAGAACGCTCCGGTGGAAATAATGTCATCAATTTAGATAGCAATCCATGTACAAGTTTAATAATTTTAACGTTCGAAGATACAATGCAAACGCCCAAACCACTTTGTAGTTGCTTGAAATTTGCCAAAATAGCATCTTTCTTCATGACACCCAATAAAAATGTCATCAATTCAAGTGCCGTGCAAATATTTCCAATATTAGGAGTGTTTGAATTAACACTTATTAAGATCTTATCAAATATCGCAAGTTTTAAGTCGGGAGTCTGGGGCCATACGTCTGGTTTTAATGCCGTTTTAAGTAGCACTACACATCGCCTGGATAAAACTTCTCCTGGACTGGCAACTTGTGCAGATGCAGCATTTGCTGGAGAAGGTTCATTCACCTAACAAAAATTTAAATTTTTAAATGAAATAAGATAAATTTAAGCTAGGAGTAGAAATTGAAAATAATTTTTAGCTAATATGATAAATTTGCTATTCCTAGCTTATGCAATATGCATCCATTCTGGTCAGAGCCTTTAAAATTTAAGTAGCCACTAGTTGCTATTTGAACTGAAATCTTACTAGAAGTTAAGAATCTTGCTTAATTTAACATAATATAACCCTTAAAATAATATATTCTGCGCCCTTACCTGACAAGCCAATCTCAGAAGATAATTAAGAACATTATCTGTATGAATTCGATCTATCGGTGCACCAGAATCGGGTTTCACTCCTACAACTGTACTAGTACTGGGTCCTGGAGCACTTGAAGGTTGCTGAATTACCAACCTCTTAAATACCGGTTCTAGAGATTCATCAGAAACTGGCCGTTTAATTGGAAGATTTTCAATAACCTAAGAATACATTTTTACAAACATTTCTATTCAAAATAAAATAACTTACCTCTCCTTCTCCTTCTTCTTTAATACCATACAATTCCCATTTGATGATAACTTCTGCTAACTCAACGGCCAATTTTCTGTGCTCCAGGGTAGCTGTAGGATTAAAACCAAGTCTTTGAATAGAATTAACCATATGCTGCACCAAATTGTGACGAACAACGTAGTAAACCTTAAAAGAGAAAATAATATAATTTCATTTCATTTACTTTAAGATACTATTTCGTACGTTGTAATGACGCACAACCAGCTGTAAAATGTGAAACAGCTGTTGCATAGAATGCCCTTCATCAACAATAATTTTCTTAGTCCAATGCATTAACATCGTATACCCTTCTTCCATTCGTAATGGCATTGAAGGTGTGAGAATATCTAGTGCTCTTCGTACAACTACACGAGCTTCCAAGGCGTGCGCTTTCAAAAGACTATGAAACACTAAAATTGAGTTAATTAAGTAGTCGTTTCAGAAAGCACAGAAAAAGAAACTAACCTTGCAAAACAATTTTTCTATGTATTGCAAATTTATCAATAATGTGCGCTAGTAATAGATGGCCGTGATAACGTGTAGTAGGATCGACACAATTTTTCCCCAATAAACAAGGCCAAGCAAAAGTCATCAACTTTCGTAATTTCAGACCTTGGGCCTTATTACTTGCATCGTGGTCATGAATATGTAAACTGGCTTGTTCCACAAGAAGACATGCAAATTGTAAGAGAGAAATTCGTATGCAATCCGAAACTGCAAAATTAAACGGAACTTCAGGATCGATAACCTAAAATTAAATAAATGGTTATAATCATCAAGTATTTTAAAAATTGTCAATACCTTATTGATAAAAACTGAAACGATATTATCGGGACTGTCCAAATTAGGAGCCGGAGAACTTCCCACCAATTTGTTAGTTTCACCTCTTTCGAAACCAATGGCAAAACTAGGAATAATAATGTATTGCAAAACTTTCGCTTTAAGTTCCTAAAAATTATTCAATTATTACGGCAAAGTGTCATAAAAAGTAAATACAAACTTGTGACATGGTATTAAGTGGGAAGTGATCCACAAATCTGAAAAATGCAGACCTTTTCCATTCGATGGTATAATTTTGTGCAACCGTATTTTCAAGGAAGTCTTTCAAAAACTACAAAAAATTATTTCATTCGATATAATGGAAAAAAATATTAGCATTTACTTGAAAATCGGGAATGAAACGTCCACAAATTGCTCGCAAAAGTTGGAATAATAAGTCAATATTATTTGGATGATGACAGAAGAAGTGGAGTAAAATTTTAACAATCAATTTTGGTTCTTTCCAATGTACACTGTCCACTAAGTCAGCTCTCTTGTGTCGTTCCTGTAAAATTATAAATGATGAAAATGAAGACATAATATGTTAAGTAAAGTGGTGTTTTTACCTGAAACTCGTCTGTACACCAAACTTGTTTCAAAGCTTCAACCAATTCTTGTTGTGTTGATAACCATTGATCATCGTGCTTAATTAGTAGAGACACGATTCTGATACTCTGATGCTGTAACTCGTTTCTCTCAATTTCAGTCAAATTGAAACCAATATGTGTATTGGTTAACACCATAGTAATTAACCGCCTAACTCCGTGTAATTGTACGTAATCTCTAAACGGTTTTCCTTCCTTGTGTTTAATTAAAAAGATTAAATATCGACTGAAAATAGGTTCCTAAAATGTTTCCCAATATTACAATCGCTCAAAAACCTCAAAAGCATAATATACCTTTATAAAACTATCTTGCAAATATATTTCCATTGTTTCGGCAGTGTAACGTAACAAAAATTTCATCAGAACGTCCCTAAATGGCGAACTGGATTCAATCATCATAGCTTGTTCTGATCGAATTATAAGTTGACTTAAGGATTTAATAAATTTAGAAGAAGCAGCGGGAATTTGATGATAAATTCCAATTATAGACACAACTTTTTGTTCCTCATCTCCTCGTTTTATTAATGATCCAGAACCTAAAATATCCATAAAATGACAGCACAAGTTTATGTTTTCAAATTTTCTAATTACCTTTATACAATTGTACCAAGCTCTCAAATAATTGCTTCAAAATCTCCAACAGCTGTTCACACAACTTCTCATTAAACTCTAAAGGAAACAGTTGGGTTAAATATGATAACATTTTAACGCCATTTAGAGTCAATGATTTGGTATCACCCAATGTTAATAAAAGAGGTCTCATAGTTGAGTGAACCTTAAAATTAATTTTTTAGTTAGATAGATTTATTAAAAATTTAAGAATCAATAACGACAAAATTGGAAAAGGTAAAAATGGTTTCGTCAAAGTAAATTAAGCCATTTCTAAATTAATGTCTGTAACGTGTTATGTTAAGACGATTTCTTCTTGATCGCTCTGTACATAAACTAAATTCTACAAAGAAGAATTATAAAATAGCTGATCTAATTTAAAATTTACTCAGGCAAAACCATATCAATTTCCAACTTCAATTACATGAAAAATGAGTAAATTAACTCACCAATTCTTTCTCAGCTGGATGACCGGCAATAAAAATTTTCAAGCATTCAAATGCTGTTTGTTGTAGCTCTGCGTTAGGTTTCTCTAATGTTTTATATAAAACTTGGAAAATTTGTGTTCTTTCGCTAAGACCAAGATAATGACAAGCAGCCAATACACGTAATGCACTAATTCTTAATGGGATAAAATCACTAATCCCTTTATAGCATGAGTAATTCGTAAGTTTATTATCTTCAGTTTTGCATAAATGTAATAAATCATTTATAAACAAATCGTGTTCCTTAATGCTCATATCTAAAAACACAAAAGAAATTAAAACAAAGAAAATGAAAAATCATCGATTACCTATAGTAAACAGACGAGGGGTCAAGGTGGTACAGAACATATTTCCATCCATGAGACCCATCTGCGCGACTGCTGGTTGATGTTTTAGTAAGTGTTTCTTAGGTGGTACCATATCGGCTAAAACCTCTCTAAATGGTTCCATAATAGCTGTAACAGATTTATTTTGTTTTTCTGCCAATAATCTTAGAGAAGCCATCGCTTGTTCCCGGATTAATGTATGTGGACTCGTAACTTGACGAACCAATTCATGAGTAACCTGATTTAATGCGTTCGTTTGCTTTTTGATTGCAACCGTATCCCCATTTTCAATGGGTTTCACACACAGCGTTAGCATCTTTTCTAAATTAGTCTTTGCCATATCTAAAGCTCCACTTGAAACCTAAAAAATTTGTTTTAAAATTTGAAAAGAAATATATTATGACTATCTTACTTCGCCCGTGAGATCCATCATCACAAAAAGAAGTGCTTTCAAGAAAGTGAAGGTGTGATCATATACCCATTTGATGTGGCACCTTTCAAACATAAACTTGATGGCAATGCAACCACCCAATTTGGAATACCACGCTCGTTCGTAGCACAAAGTGCTCATTTTTTCTGCCATATATTCGACAAGAGGTAATTTACAAGCCTAGAAATTGATTTGGTTTAAAATCTTAAAATCATTAAATCAGAAATGAAATTACCATTTCTAAACTACCTAAAATAGTTGTAGCAGTTTGCAACATTATCGTAAGAGCAAGTTCACCCGGTTTGCATAATTCTTTCTCATCGTGACCCATTATTACAACTAAGGCATCTATTAGCACCAGAGGGTCCAAAGAAACTTGTTCATTCGCTCTAAAATATTAACCATAAATGATTTTTTTTTAAATTACTTCCATTTAACTTACTTAGGTGTAATTGCAAAAGCTCCAGCTTGTTGTGCGATGGCAACAATCGTATAATGCCTCACTACTGCAACCATCGTCGATATGACTGGAACACGTAGCTCTTTAATAGCAGCAGCTATAAACATTCCTGGAAACAAAAAATATTGATTTACAAGAAAAGGTCAATAAAAACTCAGACTTACCAGTTAAAGCAGTTAAATGAGTCTCACGAGAGTATTTGTTAATCGAAGTATAATCGGATCCTTTAAATCTGGCAATGTTATCTTCCACAAGGAAGCTAGGATGTAAGAACAAGTTGACTAACAGATTTTTATCATCGTTAAAGTTCAAAGATGCGGCAAGGAAGCAATTGATAACTTCCCATGCTTGTTTTCGATAGAATGAATCGGTTGTGCTTACTTTTAAGGCAGCAAATGCGGTTTCAATAATCTACAAAGAGTAAATTAATTTTTGCTTTCAATAAATTAGAATAAAATTGTTACTTTATCTACTGGAAACTCGATTGCATGCTTATGATCGTAAAATAATGTAATAATTGCTGGTGGATCATAATCAGGTCCAACATAATTTAATTTTTGAGGTTCAATCATCATTTTTCTATTGCCACCGCCAAATTTACCCAAAACCCTAGAAGTAATTAAAATTTTGGTACTTAGAAATGAGGAGAAACACAAACGTTCTTACTTAAAGGCAACCTGAGCAACCTGATCATTATTTCGTAGTGTTCTCCACAATGCCTGCATTAAATCGGCACGTACTGGTTGAATATGTTCATAAAGAAAATCATGCTGAAGATTATCGACACATAATTCCAAAGTTCTCAAACCCTAGAATATGAAAAAGTTAATCGAGTTAGAAATTTAGTTTTAAAATTGCAATACCTGACTAATTAACACATGGGAACCATTTAAAGCTGAAACCAATGGATCCATGAGCATGGGTAGATAAGGTAAAAGAGAACTTAGTCTAACAGGAACAGTTAAACATAATTCTACAAACAAATCTTTCATGTGCTGCTTATGTAAACCACTTTGCAATCGATTCAATCCTGCAACAAAATTTTATTCTTTAAATAATCGGTGAGTAAATACTTTACTATACCTTCAAGCAAATTGGGTAGAAGAGGCAAAAATTCTTGATACAAGAGATCATGACTTCCTCCACCAATAGACCGGAAGAGAGCTCTCAATAACAAAAAGTAGTTGTACGGTTCTTTAGCAGTCATCGCCAATTCCATTGAACTAAAAATTGTGTTAAATATAAAAACGGTGATTTGATTCAAATCATGAATGAACCTACCGATTTACAATCTGATGCAAATGAGGCCGCAACATATTCTCGTTTTCTTGTGGGAACAATGATACACTTCCGAAGACTAATTTAAATAAGCGAAGATATAAATTACTACGTTCTAAATTTGAACCCATTTGGTCCATCCTTTCCAATAAAAACTCAACCAAGACAGTTGCAAAAATTGGACTGGTGGTCAAATTAGCAAGTAATGTATTGGGAACAATTTGCAGAGTCATATTCTGATATACACGCTCAACCAAGTATTCAATGGTAGTGGAAAATATTTCGTGAAACGTTTGGGCGTTCATCATCGAGAACTAAACAAACAGGATTAAATTTAGTGCTTTAAAAAACGTTGTTTACATACCACTCCACTGAAATGCTCTAATACTTCCTTTTCTTCTTTTGACCTAACAGTTTGCTGGTTAATACGTTGTGCACCGGTAGGTTGTGGACCAACTTGTAAAGTGTAAATATCTAAGGCTTTCAACGCCCACTTTACTAAACGAACAAACACTAGTGTTTCTTGTGGACTAAATTGCCTGGATGATGTTGCAGTTGAGGTCTACAAAAATAAAATTAGAAACGATGCATAAAATAACAACAAATATTACCTTCACCGCTCCAACACCCCATGTAATTGTCTTAACCCCACAAACAAGAGTTTTTACTAAACTTCTGTAGTCAGCAACGTTGTAGTTATTAGTTTGGGAATTTAAATATCCAACTTTTGATTTGGCATCTTTTCCAATAGTCGATGATTCTAGTAATGCATTGGTGTCTAGAAAATCATTAGATCCCTCTAATTTTCCTTCCAAAATTCCAATATTTTGACCATTTTGTGACTGAGCTTGTTTGCTATAAAAAAAATTTGATCAGCAAAAAGGACTACATTGACATGTCGACAATACCATTTGTTTACCAGGATAGGTAACTGAATCTTGGCAATTGTTTTAAATTTTAAAACGAAAACCTCCAGCATCCGCATCAACAATTCTTTGCCTTCTACGCTGTTTTCAGCTTCACTTCTCACTCGGATGCAATCCACCAAATTTAACAAGAGTTTGCACGACATAGTTTGGATTCTAATAAAAAAAAAAAATTAATTAACATATAATTATGTGAATTATCATAAATGGTAGGGTAATACATACGTGGTTGCAACGCTATCATCATGAACATTCTTGCTAAATAAATGTACGGCTCTAGCTAGATCTGCCAGTTGTAGATGTGTCCTGACGTGGTGAACCAAATCAGCAAGGGTTGAATAAGCAAGAGGTCTTAGAGATTCGTTTGTGGTCCAACCCCTGCCCAGTAAAATGTCCTCGTTGAAGAGTTGCTCAATGTGTGGAACAAATTCTGTTTAACAAAATTTTAGTAAAGTAAAGCAACTGAATGTTGTTTCTTACTATTTCTCAAATCGGTAGCCAAAATATGTCGAGCTGCGATTAATAATTCGCGTCGCAAATGTGCAACTTCCATTGGGCAAAGCGATAGTAATTGAAGCATGCCTTGTACCATCATGGAAGAGTGATTCGCAACAACTTCTTGATAAATCTTGATGATATAAGCCAAGAAAGATAAAGTTTTAACCTGAGCTCCCATGAAATCTACAAATATTTCTTTATTGAAGTTCTCGGCAGCTCTAAAAATAAATTTGATAAAACACTGATACAGGAAAAATGAAACAATTGGTAAATTGAAGGATGTCTCTTGTAAATGCTCGACGCCCCTAATGAACTTCACCTGAATTGTAAAATTTAAATTACCTTTGTTGTGGTGTAGGCTGTAAAGTAATTGTCGTCATGATTAGCGGAATAAAATCTGAAACATCCTGGTGAACACTCTGCTTATAAAGCTGATACATAAGAACTACAATGATGGGTAACTCTTGCAATACTTTCAAAGATAAAACTCCTTTGGGTATTAAATTGTACTACAAAAAGACATATAAATTTTAATTCTAAGACATAGTGTAAATAATATTCACAGCCATAGAAGTTCCATCCTTATTCCTTTTTTCAGTTTGTATTACTGTAATTGTAAAGGTTTCTTTTAATAATTCCGGTATGTCAATTTCCATCAAATCTCTGACTTTTATTGGTGCCTTCGGTTCAAATATTTTGTTCATATGATTTGGCAAAACAGAATAAATTGTTTTCACAAATTGAAGAAAACGCTTTATCTGCAAATAAAAATAAGCGAAATTGAAATCAATTGTAAAAATATAAAAATATTCACATACATCTTCATTAATAATTGGCCTATATTGTTTGTGTAGTTCTATAATTATTTTTAAACACACCAACACGTTTTCCTCGTTTTCAACTTCTAATAATTTAAGCATCACAGACAAAATTGCCTTAACATATGGCCTTAACAAATCGTTGGTTGGCAAGCGATGCAAAAGCTCTAAAATAACTTTTCGCACCTAAAACAATATTCATCTTCATAAATCACACATCTTAATATTTTATAAAATACCTGTTGAATTGTATATTCGCTAATAAAATAAGGATCACCATCTTGTAATATCCTTAAAAAAATTTTCACTGAATGATCTAAGAAGCTACCATAAAGAGGCGATGCAGTAATCATCTGAAATTAAATTGTAAACAAATTTAAATTTTATTATATCAATATTACCTACCTCAAAGTTTTCATTAATTTCCTGTGATGCTTTAAGTTTGACATCATCTTTAGAGTTAGGGTCTGCAAGCGTAATAACGTAACTTCGAAATTTATTCATTTGTGTAGTAGTTGCCGGATCCACCCCAGTGGTAGTTGTCGATGGACCCGGTTGTATCGCAGGATTAGGTGGTTTATTCATCTTGATTTCAATTTAATTTTTCAAAAGTATAAGATAACTTTTCTGTAATCAATAAGGTAAATTAAAAAAAAATTTATTGCGGGCTATAAAAATAACATCTAAAATTTCCCACCAAAAGTTACCAATTCTCACACCAATAAAATTATTGATTGGTGCCACAAAAATTTTGCTTCAGTTGAATTCGACACCTTAAGCAAACAAGAAAGAAATTAACTGCTAATAATGGATGATCGCACTGTGGATAGAATATTCACCGGATCTTTGGAAGACTTACCGTCGGTAAGTTCTAAAATTGTGAGAATATTTACAAGTTCCACTTTCACGGGTAAGTTAATTTTTTTGCGTTTCTCAAATTATACAATATCGCGTTTCATGTTTAGATACAACAATGGAAAGAAATACTTTGATGGCGAAATGTTACCCCAGGATAAAAGATTACTGCAGAGAAAAACATGGTTTAGAATTTCAGGTAAGAGGTACAATATACAAACTTTCTACCAAAATAGAAAATTTGTAGGTAGTACATAAAAATAAATTATCTGATTCTGAAAAAGCTGAAAAATTCAGCCTTGAAACTGTTAACAATAAAAGTGATACCAAGTGGTACCATGACCCATTAAACTATACAAGTTCCAAGTATAAATCAATAATCGGCTGAATCATTTCAAGCACCGAGAACTTTTTGAACCTTTCCAACTTTTAATTAGTAACAAAAAAAAATGTTCTCTCATTATTCATGCAAAATATAAAAAAATGTCTCCCCAAACCTTTTAAAATTGATCAAACTAACAAATTATGTGTCGGTGACACTTTCAAATTAATGTTATTTCTTAAATTTTGTTGACAAAGTCGCATGAAAACATGCAAAGCTAACGGACAATTCAAAAGATCTTTCACCCCGTAGTAGAAGGTACGCATCGATTTTAAATCAAGAGTTGTTAATTTAAATTCATTTAAATTATATTTTGAATTTGTTGTGCTTAGTCCCTTAGTTACTAATAAAATTAATAAAAAATGCCTCCAAAATAAAAAAAAATTCAACGGAATTTATTTCTCCGAAGGTCAAAAATTATTTTACTTTACTGCCTGCAACGAGAAGCACTAAAGTATTCTAGTTATCATTCGCTCATTCTCCAAATTATGTTCGACTAAGTTTTCTCTCACTAAATTTACATTTATATTCAATTTTTACAAGACCAAGTTACAAAATATTACACAATAATTTAAAAAGAACATAAAAAAAAAACGAAAAAAACTCTGCATTACAAATTGACAAAGAACACAGAGAAGCTAATTTTGATATTTGATTTAAAAATGTCTGTATAATGTAAAAATATAATACTTGATTTTACTATTGTCGGACTGAGACTCAGACTCACAGATTTCCTGCACGTTGACACAATACTTATATTCGATGCTTCGTTCGATCTCGAACTTAAGTCTGACTCAAGCACGAAATCAACCAATCAAAATAAACTATTTTGTACTTAAGTCGTGCTAAAGTTTTGCTCCAGTCACGCATCTACTATAGGTACAAGCATTAATCTTAATCGGAAATAATATTTTCTTTTAACCCTAAAGGTCTCGCAGTTTTCAAAGCATCTCCAAGTTTTTAAAATTTTTTTCTTATCTTTAGGTGGTCGATATGCGTTGGGGAGTGAGAGACGAAGCTACAGATGATCACATGACAACAGAGTTATGTATGAGAGAAATAGAAAACTGTCAAAGGCTCTCAATGGGGCCTAATTTTGTGGTAAATAAAGTTTGCTAAAATTGTTATCAAACTAATTCGATCATACGTTAGGTATTTTTGGGCCAAAAATATGGATACAGACCGATTCCAACTTATATTATTTCGTCTGAATTGCAACTGATACGAGATGAATTGGCAGCGTCAGGAAATGAAGTTGGTTTAATCGATACTTGGTACCGTAAAGACAGCAATGCAGTACCACCGGTTTCAGTTCTACAACCAATTTCTTCTATTCTCATCAATTTCAATAACAAGGTTATTCGCAGTTTTCAAATTCACTAACATCCCGTACTAAATTTTTATTTCAGAGAATCCCAAAATTACAAGCCGAAGATCAGGCAGTATGGTGGGATACTTTGGGTAAATTCCAAAAATTATTTAGAAAAGCATCAAGTTCCTTATATCAACAAGGTAAAATGGATAAAGAGGCCATGCACAATTATTTTATGTCCGGTAGGTAGTCAAAATTATTTTTTGAAATAAATCAGTATGGACCATTTTAGTCACTGAAAGAGAAGTAATAAATGGCGTATTAAGCGTAAAAAATACAAAAAATCACTGTTTGGCATACGTGCGTTATATCAACAATATAAATTTGCAAAACATAAAGAAAGCGGGATTATTCGTTGATATTATTAACAGAAGTTTAGATCAAGAATCTTGTAAGCTTTTGGCCAACCTTCGAGATGAAAGGTTGCCAAACAAAATTGAAACCAGCAATATGCAAAAGTAAGTCATACTCAACTAACCGGAAGGGTAACTAACTGCTATCTTTAAGGTACACCGTCGAATGGATCGGGCGAGAAGGTCTGGAACCAGAAACTCATGACGAATATTTGAAACACTTTATTACTCACTTTTACAAAAACATAATTAAATTAGTGGATCGAGCAATGAGAAAAGAAGATTCCAGTGCTACTGGACAAATTGTTACCGAAATACTGCAACACTTACACGCATGTAACAATTCTGTTAGGGTGAGTTTAAGCAATGTTGTCTAATACCCATTTCACTTCTTGTGATTCAGGTATTTCATGGAAGAGAACCAAGTTTGGAACGCATTCGTAACTATATGGAAGACGACTCCGATAAGCCACTAGTGCTTTACGGCGAAGGAGGATGTGGTAAAACGTCGTTATTAGCAAAAGCGGCCGGCCTGTCAACTGCTCAAGATTGGTTTCAAAACAAAAGGCCAATAAGCATTATAAGATTTTTGGGAACCACCCCAGATTCGAGCGCTCTAACACCGACCCTAATTTCAATTTGTCAGCAGGTACAAATATTCAAAACCATTTAATTGTTTAATAGAGCAAAATTTCAGATATCCTATAATTTCACACTTCCCTTTGAATCGATACCAGATGACTTGGTTCCACTAACGGCGCATTTCAAGCAACTCTTAACAATAGCAACAGAAGAACAGCCGTTCGTGCTATTTTTTGATTCGGTTGATCAACTTACAGGAACACAAGACAAAGTGTCTTGGTTACCAACCCGACTTCCACCTTACTGCAAAGTAAATTCAAAATTTATTATCTTGAATTCAAAGTAATAACAGTCCATTACAGATAATAGTTTCTTGTGCGTGTGAAGAAAGCAATCCAGAAGTGTCACGAGAATACTACATCCTCAAGAAAATGATCGATATAGACGAACAATTTATAGAAGTCACTGCTTTGGGAGAAGATTTAGCCATGCAAGTGATGAAGTAAGGCATCATTTTTAAACACAATACTTACGGTATTTATGTTTAAAACTAAAAAAATTCCAGGATGTGGATGAAAAAGGCATGCCGAGACTTATCCAATTACCAATGGCGTTTAGTTTCAAATGCGATTGAAAAATGCAGTCTTCCAATATTTGTTAAATTGGTGTTTGCCGAAGTTTGCAGGTGGAGAAGTTATACCAAACCGCAAGACACTCATCTAGCTTCAACCGTTATGGATTCGATTATGATGCTATTTGAAAGGATTGAAAAACAGGTAAGCCCCGAAAGTTACAAGAACAATTTATATTCACCAAGTCATTTGTAGCACGGAAGAATTTTAGTTTTTCATGCGTTGGCTTATATAACTGCCGCTAAAAGTGGTCTGTCAGAATCTGAACTAGAAGATCTAATATCGCTGGACGATAAAGTGCTGGATGATGTTTATCAATATCATTTACCGCCAGTTAGGCGAATTCCGCCACTGTTGTGGACGAGAATTAGAAACGATTTACCTAATTATTTGTCAGAAAGAGAAGCCGATGGTGTTAGTGTAATGAATTGGTATCACAGGTAACTACCGATTGCTATTTTGAAAATGTGGGTTGGTAAAATATTAGAACATTACAGGCAGTTTCGAGATGCAGCAAAAGAAAGATACTTCAAAAATATGAACATGGCAATATATTTTCATTCCAATATTGCTGATTATTATCTTGGTATATGGGGTGGTGGTAAACCGAAACCTTTTAAATACACCGAAATACAACGACATCGATTTAATTTGACCGATAGGGAGGGAATAGCAGACAGGAAGGTTCCTGTGCAGCCACTTGTATTTTTGAGCAAAGAAGGAAAAGTTGCAAGATACAATTTACGTAAAGTATGCCATATCATATATTTTAATTCATTTTTAACCTTCCGGAACCGACATAATTTAAATTTATAAAATAATATCTTCCCGTCACAGACCGAATATTAGTTTCGGAAGGTTAATTTCCAGTACCTTTGCAGTTTGGAGAGTTACCGTATCATATGATAAGATCCAGAAGGTTCAAAGATTTATACGAAAATGTTCTTTTCAATTACGAATGGTTGTATGCAAAATTGTCCAGTTGTCCTCTGCAAGCTATACTGTCAGATTTTGAAGATGGGTGCCAGCATATAGAAGATAAAGATGCAAAAAGGTAGCCATTTCACCAACATTATGTATGTCTTAACAATCAATTTTTCATTTTTAAGAGAGATGATTTTGGTAGCCGATGCATTACGTTTAGGTGGCGCAGTTTTGGTTCAATATCCTCACATGTTATCACCGCAACTTATAGGCCGATTATTGCCCGAAATAAATTCTAATCCTAACATTAAAATGTTATTGAATGCCTGTGACAAAAGAGGCCCAGCACATTGCGCGTTAATTCCTTTATACCATTGTTTACATACACCCGGTGGACCATTAAAGGTAAGTCACAAATATTGCAAAAATATATTACACTAAGCATTTTAGTATTCATTAGAAGGACACCAGTTCGCGGTATTTAGCTTTTGTTTGACAAGCGATTATCGCTATGTAGTTTCCATATCAAATCGCTTCATTACCTGGGACCTTTCAACCAGTGATATGACTCGCGATGTTAATCCCAATGTTGAAGGAATTATGCAACAATTAATGTTGAGTCCCGATAACAAATGGGCTGGAGCGTTTACCAATAATAACCAGGTAAAAACAATTATTATGAAAGAGAAAGTGATGATAACCAATTTCATCGTTTAGACAGTGCTACTAAATATGCTCACCAGTGAATTCGTGCTAATTGACAACCCCTTGCAAAATGAACCAGTAATTGGCGTTCATGTATTAACACATAACTTATTCGTATATGGGCCTACCTCGTGGATTCAATTCGACATGAGAGGAAATGAACTGAATAAATTTAAATCACCACTAAATGGAATGGAATGGCCAATTTTATGTAAATCCCACGGTCCTATAATAAAATTGTGATTAACAACTTCTAATTTTAGTGATAGAATATTCAAACCTCAAGAATTATTTTATCATCTTTTGGAAGGGAAATCTAGACGACGCCAAAATGATTCTCAATTATTACCATGAAGATGTGGTAATTGAACCTCTTGAATATCACAGTGCAATTATTTTAACAAAAGATAAAAATTGTTTATATGCATGCACAACGGAAGGCAATTACGCTGTTAGTAAATACACAAAAAATACGGAATTGAAAATGTGGGAATTGAACGAAGAACTTCCAAGATCTGAAACGGATGACGTTGAAGCTATGATGCAACTGAAGTTAGATAAAGAAGAAAAAATTTTATTTGGTAAGAAAATGCTCTCCAATTTTTCATTCTAAAACCATTTATAAATAGGAACGACAAGTAACGGTTACATTATTTGGAGTTTCGACAACGAAAATCAATTAGGGGACGAAGCTATAGTGCTGCATCTACCATACGGAGTTAGAAACATATCGACCAAAATGCTGCAGTCAAACTCCATAATGTTAAGTGCTCATAAAAACTACGCAATAGCAGGAGTCAGGTAATGAATGTTCTTTCAACCGTGATAAAAATGTAAGTTGGAGTTTCTGTAGGAAAAACCTGTATGTTTGGGGTATGGAAAATCGCAAATTATTAAAAGTTCTCGATGCTCATTTTGGCAGAATAATGCAGTTGGAAGCTTTATTAATTGGAAATTGGAATTGTATTGTAACTTCTTCCATAGATCGCACTGTAAAGGTTTGGAATATCAACAACATTTTTGAGCAAGTTCACGTAATTGATAGGCATGAGTTACCGATTGATGCCATCAGCCTATCACTTGATCTAAGATTTGGAGTAACTGTCACAAGAAGTTGTGTTGGAGTTTGGGACTTGTTGAATGGAAAACTTATTGCAAAATTAGCCGACAGTCCTTTGGGAGCCATTGTGACTAATGCTGTTATAACCCCTGAAGGAAAGTAAGTTTGAAAGACAATTTTCGACAGAAATATACAACAAAAATTTCAGGTACATAATTTCGGCGGAGTCGGGCAATATATTAATTTGGTTACGACTGACTCAACAGGTTATTTTTAAAGAAGAACAAAATGGAATAAAACAGTTAACTCTAATGGAAAATGGAACAAAGCTTTTGGCAATTTCAAAACCTAACAACAACAACGCAGTTGAAACGGAAAGTATTACAAGAGCAACTGCGGTTGCATATGTTCGTAATATTCCCGAAGGTGATACCATATACACTTTTGAATATCCTGTTAAAAATATGATAGGAATGCCGTTCAAATTAGCTGTAATAACCTCCGATGAACAGAATATTATTGTGTGTGCTATCGATAAGAATAACAGAGACTGCGTTATGGTTCACAATGCAAAAACTGGGGCGTTTGTTAACAAAATATTATTGCGTCATTGTGGTATCAAGGTATCAAATGTTTAAATTAAATATTTTTTAATGAGTGCTATGCTACGCGACGAGCAAGAATATAATAATGTAGTACCCGGTAGTATCTAAGTTAGGAACACCTCAAAACTATCCGAACTGATCCGAACCATGTAAAACAAAACGTTTGTCGCAGCTTTCTCCTATTGACCTCACAAAACTTTGTTTCAAAAAATTCAGCTGCCAAGTTTTGTGAATATAGGATATTAATCAATAGATGGCAGCAGATACACGATATATAATCGACGTACGTTTATACAATTTACATTGATAAGGTTAGAAAACAATTTTTTTTAATTCCCTCTCTTTTCTAACAGGTACTTTTCTTAAGTATGACAAAGACAAACAAATAGTAGACGTGAATTCACACAGCGTCAAGCGATGAACCATAATCGAGCTCTCGCGGTTCCTACTATATTCCTAATCTATTCCAGAATATTACAAAAACTTAAAATGCTTAATCGCTAGTTTCCCAAAATCGGTAAGAAAACAAAAAAACAATTGACTTAGCTATACGGACATACGTAAAAATCGCGAATTTTCAAAATTCCGGATTTTTTGTAAATATTTTTAAAATTTTTATTTCGATTTTTCTAAAAAAAAAAAAAGTTAAAAATCAGAAAACCTCTAAAAACATGTTATTATATAATGTTCCGTTAGCAGCTTCAAATATGACTCACGCAAAAAAAATTCAGGGTAACACCTGTAGGATTTCAAAGATTTCTTTCAAAAGAATAAATAAATAAATCCATCAGATCGCAAAACAAGAAATAATATAACCATTTTTAAGTTGTTTAGCAATGTTATCGTTTAAAAACTGATGAAAAATTGTTAAAAACTAAATTTTGCCTAGCAAGACTTACAAAGAAACTATAATTAGAGTTTGTTAAGGAATTCGCTCAACATTTAACCCGATAAAAATTTAATTTTTCAAGTAAAACTAGAATAAATAAATAAAAAGTTCTTACTAAGAAATTGCATCCACATTAAAAAAAATTCTATTTCCGCCAAAAACGCACGAAACGTAGCACTTTCTGAAAGATAAGATTTTAACTGGAGTTTAGGTTGAATTTCGAGTACAGAACACAGAATAGATAATTTACCATTGATTTCGACTATTTTAGGGGTGCAAGGTGGGTGCAAGTACCTGTGAAAACATGGGAGGGGAATTTACTAGGAATCCACAAATTCGTTTTTGACTTATTTTTTTAATTTTTTTTAAATAGGCCTTTGCCCTTTGTCTTGTGATAGGTCATTTATTAAAGCTATAACTTTCTAAATACATAATATTATCTTTAATCAAAAATAGTTTGGCTGATTTTCTTAAATCACAACAAGAAAAATTAACTGACTATTAAAATAATTTTTTCGAATGTAGAATATCTGAATTAAATAGACCCAAATAAATTTTAGTTATTTTTTGACACTCGGTTCAGGCAGTGCCGTACCTACGCACGGACAATAATAGGAAAGCTTTTATGAAATTGCAGAAATATACCAAAACATCAGTGGTGTACCGTAACTTTCATAAAATGGAAAGGTAAAAAACCAAAAAATGCGCCACAGAAATTTATTTTTAATATTTCAAGGTCAAACCGCTTTAAATTAAAAGTTAAAAATTTGTTTCAAAAATTAGATTTCACTTTTCACAGGAACATGTTACAAAATGATTGTCCGATGTCTGATATTACAAAATAAAACTTATGAAGACTTCAGATAGAAAGCAAACTGTATTATCTTCGTTCACCCTCCCCGTACCAGCAACTACAAATCCTCCTGAGAAGTTGATGGAACCGATACTGCTTCCATCAGTGCTAACGTATGTTATTTTTTGTCGTTCGTAACCTGTCTGTCTATAGGACTACCCTGCTGTAAATTTTTGTTACACGTGATAAAAATTACATCAGAAATTAATTACAATTATATTTGCACGAAATATATTTTCCCAGCTATCATGGAAAATACTTCACCGATATTGAAAATAAGAGAAATGTTTGACCGAATCTTGTCAATTTAATTGCCGATATAATTTTTGCTGATGGGAAAACGGGTCCTGGGTCCAGATATACAAGATGATACAAAATATACTTTCGGATATGTTTTGTCTATCAACAGTTCAGTCATTGTAGGTTTTTACCCGGCAAAATCCACAAAGCAACTGAATTTTTTCATATAGGTAGATAGGAACTCATTCTCACATAAAACACAATCCAAAAGTCAGCACTTTGTGACTTGTATGACACACTGGTGTGGTCACAGCGGGAGAGTTATGCCCCCTCGAATCTTGTTGCAAAATTTAAAAATTACAACAAGTTAATTGATTTGTACTAATTTGAACATCGCATAAAAAGAAAATTAGATTTTGGTCTAAAAAAAAATAATTGATCTTTTAGAGTTCGCACGAAGAAATATTGTAATATTGTGGGAAACCAACTATTATTTAAATTTTTGTAATATTCTAAAAATAAATTACATAAAACACAAATTATTAGGTTCCCATTAGGAAGTAGGTCCCTAGGTAGGTCTGAGTATGCCTCGTCCAGATTTTCTCAAATAACTCAAAAATGATGAAAAATATTAGAAATAGTAGAGGCTGCCATGTAGAATCATGCCACGATTCCGATTATAAATGAAGTCTCTCGTGTAAAGTAAAAGAGACGGAAGTTGAGCCAAATCAAAAAATGTTTACTGATTTGAGATGTTTCTAATGTAATCGGTGCCAAAAATTTAACAAAATCCTCATTTAAGACATCTTTGAAGCTGAAGTAGCTAAACTCTTCCAAGTTATCTGCTTTGCAGCTAAATTAAACTCTGCGTAGCACTTGTTGAAAAATTCTCAATTTACGTTTACCAGGAAAATTAAACTTCCATTAATCATGATAAATTATTTAGGAAGTAAACTCATTGGTGGCAATGCCGCACAAGGCCCATTTGATAGCTGTAATAGCAACCGATAAAGGTGCAATCCTCGACATACGTACCAAAAAGCATTTAAGAACGATTCCAAAGTGGGGAGGAAATTGTACGAAAGATGGAAAATTTGGATTATTCGCTCCACCAAGGTAAAAACTAATTCAACTTTTTACTTAATTAACTCAAAAACTAATTTTTAGAGGTGGACTTGAGTTGCTGGAACTCAAGAAAGGTAATGCGATTAAAATTTTCATACCAAAGGTTGCTGAAGGTGTTTTCACGGTAATATGTATGTTTACCAAAACTGATGAGTACGTTTTATACTATCACAGTGGAAGAAAAACTTTAAGAGTTTTCAGGTACCTATACAACCATTACATCTTACTTAAAGTAGGATTTAAATAAAAACATTGCAGGACCTCTGATGCTCAAATGATTGCCAACTATCGTGTGCAAGCCGAGCTAACAGCTGTTGAAAGTACTGCTGATGGTAAAGCTGTTGTACTTGGTACTATTGATGGATGTATTTCCGTTTTGGTAATCGTTGATACAGAAAAGAAAGATATGGGACAATATTTAACAACAATGCCTTCTCGAGACGAAGAGGTAAATGAATTCTTTCCTGTATTCTATCAGTCACTTTTCATTTCAAGTGGACAATGTTACGCCAATAAATTTCACTTAAAATGTTTGCAATAATCTCCAAGTTGTAAGCAATTTAGCTTATCGATAATCTACATGGCATTCATAAATTAATTAGTTCTAAAAAAGTTACAAAATTAATAACTTAATTTATAGAAATTTTAAATTAAATCGGATATTCTTTAAACTGGATTATTTAAGAGAGGCGTTTTCATTTTATCAAAGTAAAAAAAAAATTGTTATTGAGGTTATGTTACACCTTATCACCACAAAATTAAGAAATAATTGTAATTATTAAGATTTACCTTATTATAGTAGCAAATATAACATTATTTTAAGTTTTTATAGTTTATTAGTCGTGTGAAATAAAAAAAACTACAGCACAAACATTATTTACCACAACATATCAAATTTAAAGCACATGCACCAATAATGTTCAAGGTGAAATGGCGCTGAATTTTAAAAATGATAACAAAAGAACGATATCGCATTTCGCGGCCTTCTTCGGTTCTTGATCGTTTTTGGTATATTTGTGCATTAATTACTTAATTTCTGAAAGTTTAAATTTTTATAATAAACATTTTTTTGTAACAAAACCACGACAACTCGACTTTTTCACTTTTTCGCCAGTACCGTACCTAGGCGTGCGCAAACCCCAGATTAAAAGGAGCCCCGAAATGGAACTGACAAAAAAATTATTTTTTACACAAATTTGAAATTTTTATTCGCAGAAATGGGGTTAGACGTAAACAAATTAAAAAAAAAGTTTATGCAAATTATTATACTAATTAATATAATAAATGAAGCATAAAATGCCCATTTCAAGTGTAAATGCAATCACTTCAGTTTATTCGTTATTATCAGATTATTATCGGAAATCGATTAATTAAAAAAATTATGAAACATCTCAACATGATTCGAATTTATTTTATAGCATATTATTTTGTTCATTTATTATTATATTAGTCAGTGGCGGTTTGTCGGGGTAGGCAGAGATTTCCAAACCCCTCGGTTTCGCAAGTATGCCTCCCAGTCACCACCAAAATTAGTGGTTAGTTTTCAGTACTAATAATTTTTAACTTTATTTTTAATTGATTACAGTGGAAGAAGAAAATGGATCGCATGAAAGCCCAAACTCGTTTCAAAGCTGTCGGATCAATTGCTAAACTTTCCACATTATTTATTAATAATAATATTAATAACGATTCCAATGTTGAACATGTTTAAAAAATTTTCAATTTGTTGATAATATAACTTAGGTTTAAGAAATGTAATAAAATGTTAGTAGAAAAACGTAGAGAATTATATAATAGCACGTATAAAGAAAATGTACCTATTTCTGACACCTTAAACAAAATTTGTTTTAATATACATTGTCCGGGATAAGCTCAAAAACTATTGCACCGATTCTGATAAAATTTTTACTGTCTATTACTTTAAAAAATTTTAAATAAATTGTTTACGTTTGCCTGCATTTTTGTCACCAATTTTTGTTTTTGTAAAATGAGATTGCTATACGAAGTATTTTTCCAAGCCTGTCTGTTAATATTGTTTCATTAATAATCCTAATTTATTACTGTTACAATAATTTATTAAAAATACTTAGAGAGCAATGAGATCTTATTCGGGGTCTTTCACATATGTTATTACTTTGACTTACTTTTGTTTATTTACGGAATTGGGTTATTTAACAAAAATTTTTTTTCCAAAAATAAACGTCGTAGACCGGAACATTTTTTAAAAACATGCATACAATTAGATATAAATTATTTAAAATGTGGATAATTTAAAAAAAATTATAATTTGATTTTACTTATTAATTTATTATTATGAAAAAAAAAATAAAAATAGTTTACTTATAAAATTTATATAATATGACCTTTCCATTTTTGGCAAAAAAAATTCGGTCTACGACGTTTCGGCGTGAAGACGGTTCGGCCAGGGTTGCCAGGTCTAGGGATTTTCCCCGAATCTAGGGATTTTAGAAGTACCAAAGGGGAAAAGAGATTTTTTTAAATTTTCCTGGAAATCTAGGGAAATTCACCCATAATGGTTAAAACAGCTAACTAGCACAGCAAAAAATTAAATTTATAAATTTTTCTTTCAAAATTAGCAAATTAAATTTATCAGTGTATTGTAAAGTAGTTTAAAAAATTAAATTAAATTTGGGTTTTGATTTTTTTAACTTGTACCGTTTCGCGCAGATGTGGTTTTTGTTAATAAAAATTTAATATCCCACCAAATAATTCATTTAAAAGGCGTTGGGGCCGGTTTTTTTAAATTTAAATGTATAAATTTTGAATAAAGTATTGTTTACCCAAAATTTTTTAAGTTTTCTTAAAATGCGTTGATCTTGAAATGTCTAAAATTTTCGCCTGCAGCGCTTGGTGGTGTGAGCTATACCTTATAGCTATACCTCAAGCCTCAGTCGCCATCCGTCTCCGTACGTGCATGTATCGCTCCCGCTCAAGTCAAGTTTTGTTTTATTTTCCCAGTTCTTAACCAGTTCTACAAAATCAGCATTTTTCAATGCTAAGGTAAAGTTCGTCACCCACCATACTGCGGCTCCGTAATTTCCAATTACCACTTCCATGGAAGCACACCGCAAATTCATGGCCGAATTTGAAGCTCAAACCAAAGCAATGAACGACAGCTGTGCGAAACAGTTCAGCGACCTACAATCCAAAATCGACAAGGCAATGGCAAAATCCAACAGAAAAAGCGGCAAAAACAAGGGGAAAACAACTCCATCAGTTGTCCTTCCGGCCCCTCCAGAGCCAACCCCTGCCACCACGGTCACAGCCACCAGCACAACGCCCGCTTTGCCATCCACCCCGGCACAATCTCCAGAAAGCACCGTAGAGCCACTTCCGTCTACATCGTCAGCTTCGACCGACCTGCCTATGGAAATTGTACCTCCAACGGGAACAAAAAGGCAACGACACGATAGTCAACCTACCACACCACTTCCATCCGATGACATTGACCCCTGCCTTCACACCGACAAAGCAAGGTTAATCGAGGACACAGTACAGGACGCAAACGAATCCATGGACGAATCCAGCCCACAAGACACCCAGTCTTGCACACCACCGCACACCAGCCAGGAGGAGAGCCCCCAAGCTCCCCCCCCCCCCCGAAGATGTGCCGCCAATGGTTTCCACCCCGATTCACCCGATTTCTGTACCTGCGTCAAACTGGGTTGACGTCAACTCCAAAATCACTGCCGAAAACATCAAGTTCGACAAGATCGAGTTTCGCAATAACTGCATACAAATTTTTCCTACCACACTCTTCGACCGCAGACGTCTACAAAAAATCGTTGGACCACCCCAACAGCCTAAACCAAAACCAAATACCAGCAAGAGCCCATCCAACACCTTCAGCGTCATCCTCAGAGGCCTTCCTGGAAAATTCAAAACAAAGGCAATTTTTGACGACCTCCGCACCACCCAGCTACTACCAATCCACGAAGTCCGACAACTAAGAAACGGACGCGACCGCCGACCCATGCCACTGTTCAAAATCACCGTCGAAAAATCCGACAACGGCAGAAAAATCTTCGAGGTCACCACGGTACTGAACATTCCAGTTCAACTTGAGTCGCCCTACAGGAAATCCGACTCAAACCAATGCCACCGCTGCCAGCAGTTTGGTCACCTACAACGCTGCTGCACAGCTCCTCCAAGATGCGTGAAATGTGCGGGGACACATTTCTCGGCCTCATGCAACAAGTCGCCAGAAACACCTGCCACCTGCTCAAATTGCGGGGGTGACCACCCCGCAAACTTCCGAGGATGCCAAATCTTCAGCGAAGCCTCAACAACACCAGAAGAAAATCAATCCACTCAGGAATCGACTTCAACTTCGCAAAACTTGGCACCAAATCCTCGACCGATTAAACAAACCCCACGTCCGACCACAGGGAAGAAAAATCCACGTTTGCAACCCGCTAAGAAACCAGCCAATCAAGCAAATTGTGGACGTAGGCCACTCCCACAAACTCAGACCAAGCCAATCAACAGGCCACGCCTACCAAAAACTCAAAGACCGACCGGGGACGATGAACACACCACCCTACCCACCGCACCGGTGGACACCGGGGCCCTCATCGCCTCCCTTCTCAAGGCGATCTTCACGATCCTGAGAGCCGCCAACATTAACGACGTTGTCATACAACAAGTGGCGGACATCGCAGCGGCAATCACGAAGTAAATCAACTTCACCACCCGATCAACACAGAAAACGGACCATTTAAATCACCAACTCAGGCCAAACCACCTTCTCGCGACAACACTTCAATCGGCAACCCGAAACCACGATCAACATACACGTTCAACAATCATGACTGCTACAGCGTAATTTACCATCCAGACGAGCATCTTTTTGCTAGCGAATTTGCCTTCTTGGCTCAACGTCATTTGAAATCAATCACCAGATGAAGGGGATTAAGGCGCCTCCGGCGCCACATGCCCCGCAAGACATTCAAGCTACGCTACGCTACCTCAAGCCATATAATTCCTTACCAAACTCTTCAGTTCAATATAAAATTTGTTGCCACGCCGCGCGCCGCTGAGTTTGTGCATTAAAATATCTGGGGAATTCTAGGGATAAATTGCTCGACATCTAGGTATTTTCAAGTAATCTAACATGGCAACGCTGGGTTCGGCGCGAGATTAAAAATCTTTTGTTTTGCAACTGCCTTTTATAATTTTCTGCTTTTCTGTGAAATGAAATTTAAAAAAAATATTGCCAGAAAAAAATTGTAACTGTAGTTCTGCGAGGATAAAATATTTGAAGAAAAGAAAGAAAAAGAAAGGTAATTTGGAAAAATTTCGCTCACTATCGTTTTTATGCGTTTATCCGCGTCCTCATAATTTTTTTATTTTTTCGGTGGTTCGTGGCCTGCTAGTAGGTGTTCATAGAACATATCACGTCCTCTTTGAACTTTCTTCAATGCATCGATACCAAGTTATTTTTCTTTGTCTTTCTTTTCTTCAAATATTTTATCCTCGCGCGAAACTACAATTACAACTTTTTTCTGGCAATATTTTTTGAAAATTTCATTTCACAGAAAAGCAGAAAATTATGAAAGGTTGTTGCAAAACAAAAGATTTTTATTCTCCCGCCGAAAAGTCTTTGCGCCGAATTATCACGCGCCGAATCGTCTTCGCGCCGAACCGTCTTCGCGCCGAACCGTCTTCGCGCCGAATCGGTCTCACCGAATCGGCTGCGCCGAAACGTCCCATCTCGTATATCGGTATATAGATAATATTTCTAAATTAAATAAGTAATTTTGAAAAATATGAAATTTTTATTTATTTTTAAATTTTAAAATTCAAGTTTTTTATTTAATAGCTATTTAGATATAAAAAATATTTTTTAAGTTTATAAGATTATCTAAATTTCAAAATTTAAAATATACAAATTGGGAAATTTTGTATGTAATTTATAGTCAATTCTCTGAATTTATAAATTAAAAAAAGTGTTGAGAAATATGAAATTTTAACATACCTATATATTATAATATATAAAATTATTTTTAAATTTTAAATTTTCTTTCAGTTCTATTATAATAGCTATTATACACCGAGTTTCGATATGATAGTATTTTACGCACGCCGCTTGTAGCTCGGCCTTCACCTCGTTGGACAACACGTACATTTTTTTTATATAAAAACAAATTGAGAGATCTAATATAATTTTTATATATTTAGGCATATTTTTAAAATTGAAAATTTAATTTTTTTTAGTTCTATAAAATGTAGCTTTTGAGATTATAATAAGATAACCTACCTAAATTTGTAAATAAAAAGAAAAACAAATGGGGAATATGAAACTACATTTTTTGAGATTATAAGATTATCTAAATTAAAAAAAAAACAAATTGATGGATATGTAATTTTTCTATATTATTTAGGTATATTTTTTGAATTTCAAAATTTCAATTTTGTTTCAGTTTTACAAGAACTATTTTTTGAAATTTCTAAATATTAAAACAAAAGAACTAATTGAGAAATACATATATCTTTCTATATTTAGCTCTATAATTTGAATTTTAAAATTCAAATGTTTTTAGTTCTTTAAACTAAGGGGTCTTTCATTTTAGGCGTTTTAGACAATGTTAGGCATTTTTTTTATCCCCCCCCCCCCATTGTCATACTTTGTTACAAAGACCTAGACTCCCTCCAATCCCCTCCAATTATTACGTCATTCATTCATGCAACTCCGCCCTTTTTTATTATTGCTAGTTCAATCAAAAAACCCAAATATAAACACAAAAAATTAACAAGATACTAACTATAAAAGAATATACATATTATGTTAATTTCAAAAATTCATATTTCTAAATATTTAATTTCGAATTTGTTTTTAGATTTTAGAAATAAACAAAATTCGAAAATTTTGTCAGAAAAAAAGTTACAATTTTTGAAACTCCCCTTCCCCTAGACTAGACCATAATAATAATCGTCACGATGGTGTGACCTTGCCCCACCACTCCATGCTTCATTTCTAAATTAAAAAGAAAATGTGATGTGGCCATCCAAATTCGAAAAAATCTCAACTTTAACTATCAAAATTTCCAAATAAAAAGAAACAAATTGAAGGATATGTAATCTTTATATATTTAGGTATCTTAATGATAGATTTTCGTCCACATCAACTTATCTCAAAGGTAGTATATTTGGGAATTTAAATACCTTTGAGATTTAGGTCTAGTTTTTGAATTTCAAAATTAAAATTTTTTTTTAGTTCTGTAAACTAGGTATATTTTGTGAAATTTTAAATTTATGCAAACTATCCAAAATTTTAAAAATAAATTAAGGGATATATAATTTTTATAAATTTAAGTATATCAGCATATTTGACTGGAAATTTCGAATAAAATTTAGTTTTATTAACTTTATCAACTTGAATTTGTAATTAATTAATTGCAACTTTTTTGAATTATTACGAATTAAGCTAAAAAAAATAGTTTAATTTTGATAAGAAAAAGAAAACGTTTTCGATGAGATTAACAATTACTTATCAAAGATAAAATTAACTCCAATTGAATTTTGTCAATCAAAATGTCATTCTGCTATCACACAACATCCTGTTGTCGCTGTTCAGTACGCATATTCCGAAAATCTTATCTAAAATTTTAGGAATTCACTAAAAACTACAACCTCCTTTTAAAAAAAAAAATGAATTTCCAAAGTTTCAAATTTTTGTATGTATACTGAGAATAGGGATAACTTAAAGACTTCAACATTGTAATAAATATCGGACGCCCTAATATAGGTACAGTGGCGGATTTTTGAACAGGCGCAAGATGCGCGCGCCTGGGCCTCATAAATCCAGGGGGCCTCAAATTCAGCTCTCAAAATAAAATAAAGTAATTTTATCTAACTTTTTTTGTAATGAAAATAATTAATTAATAATTTATCACAGCCTATTTCATAATTCATAAGAAATTGTGGCATTGGGAAAACACATTGAAAATTAACCAATATAAAATAACAACTGATGTGAGTAGTAAAAATATTTAGAGTGGGCCTCAAAATTAAATTACTTCTGGAACCTCTCAAATGCTAAATCCGCAATTGACAATAACTTTTCCCAAGTCCTACTGAGTTAGGCCAAGTATTTCAGTTGCAGGTTAAATCAAAAAAATTGGGTTAAACAATGAAATACGTTGAAAAACTGTTTTTTACGCAATATTATTGGTTAACCCACACCTTTTGGTTTAACCTGCTACTGAAAAACTGGGCTTGTTTGTCAAGTTTGGTTTAAATCGTCAAAGGATCCAAGAGCGTATAAGAGACGAAGAAACAAACGAAGAAATATTCAGTTTTATGAAAAACACACCACGTTACCATAAATGAGCGTTTAAACTAATCACTATTTTTAGTATAAATTTAAAACATTAATTTTTGGTGTTTTGGATTAAAATTTTTTGAAAAAAAAAATTCCATATGTGTTACATACACATAAGAATCATTCAGTGTGGTTTTTAAATTAGAGTCAAAGATCCTATGCGAATCTCGTTAATAGAGCGCAATTTATGCGCGTCACCTATTTTTTGCACAATAAGCAGTGGCGGATTTCCGAACAGGCACAAGTGGCGCTCGCCTTTTATTAATTTTGTCTAACTTTTTCTGTAATGAAAATAATTAATTAAATTCATAAGAAATTGTGGCATAGGGAAAACATATTGAAATTAAGTCGGCTAATAAAATGACAACTGATGTGAGTAGCAAAATTTTTAGAGGGGGCCTCAAAATTAAATTGCTCTCTTCAAAAGTAGATTCTAAATCATTTCAATACTTACATTAGAGGTCAGGGCGGCCGAAAGGCCATTTGACCTTGTAGTATATTGCTATTAAATTAATATTTTATAATAGGTAAACATAAAAGCAGACAGTAAATACGCGAAAATTTACCGCAAAATCTAAAAACCAGTAACCACATCCTTAATTGGACAATATCAATCAATGATATATAAACAAAATTTAATGCATTGCAACAAAATTATTGCACCGAACAATAATAATTAACGTCTCGCCTAACTCGAACTGAACAAAATATGGCAGAAAGTAAAAATCTGTTATTATTGTATGACCGTCCGTTGGAGCCATCATTTGTCAGCAAAGGCCCTCAGCACTCAACATTTAATGTTCCACATAGTTATTTAGTAAGTACAATAATTGCAATTTTTATAAGAAATGTCCAGTGTAAATTGGTTAATATGTACTTTATATTATCATTTATTTCCAAAACATTATTTCAAAAATTTGTATAAAGAGGTATTACATTTTTATGATACTAGAAAACTAGAGATTACTTAAAATTTTGTAGCAATCTGGAAATAAATGAAATAAATCATCAATATAATATTGAGCATTGCTAATAAGTTTTAACTCAAATTTAATAGAGTGACAAATACAAACCAATTGGGACGCAAGTTGTACCGGTATTTGCTGATGACTCAGAGAATATTATTTACGTAAGCCAGATCAGACTTCCAAATTTGGGAGAAATTTTAAGTTTACCTAAAGATGAAAATTTTTCTCTGTTTATTCCAAGACATCAATATATCGCAGAATTACTCATCAATATTTTTATGGGTAATTTCCTGAGAACAAATATTCAATTTTCATTAAAATGACTGTTTTCAGCTATGAGAAATATTGACGAATTGCAATCCATGGCAATTTATTCCAGAGCTCGAGTTAATCTGTACTTATTCAACTATGCATTTTCTGTTGCTCTTTTACACAGACGGGATACCGAAGATTTACGTATACCATCTTTAATATTTTCATTTCCAGGAAAATTTATCCGGAGTTCAACATTTGTTCTAGCTCGTCAGGAAATGACGATTGTGCCCGAAAATTTACGGGTAAAATTTAATTACAAAAAACAAAAAATATTTTTAAATTCTTTTTCAGATTCCTATAGTACTAGGTCTGGAATATTCGGCATCGAATTTTGAAAATGAAAACAGGCTTTCCTACTTTCGTGAAGATATAGCAATAAACCTTCATCACTGGCATTGGCATTTGGTTTATCCAGCCAACGGACCGATGAATATTGTTAATAAAAACAGGCGAGGTGAACTATTTTATTATATGCATCAACAAATTCTTGCCAGGTAAAATCCTCATTGGAATTTAATTATTGTAACATCAAAAAAATTTAGATACAACGTTGAGCGTTTTTGTTGTCAATTGGAAAGAGTTAAACGATTCATTGATTGGCATGAACCAATTAAAGAGGCTTATTTTCCCAAACTAAATCGTCAAGTTACTGGTCGTGTATGGCCAGCCCGAGTTGGTGATCAAAAAATTCAAAATATTAATCGTACTGGCCAACAGCTCTATTTGGATATCGATGATTTAAAAATTTGGAAAGATCGAATTTTTGGAGCTATTCATACTGGTTTTGTTATGAATGTACTCTTTCAGCGAAAGTGTAATTTTTACAGTTAATATTTTATTATTTAAGGAAAACATGGTTCAGGTCCCGTTAACGGAAAATGAGGGCATCGATGTTTTGGGAAATATAGTAGAAGCAAGCAGTTTATCAATAAACAGATCATATTATGGAAATTTCCATAATTCTGGTCATATTTTTATTGCACTTATTCACGATCCTGATAACAGACATTTGGTAATCACTTACCTTTTCTATAGATTATTTTCCATTAATATTTAACACTCCATGCATTAGGAATCCTTTGGTGTTATGGCCGATACTGCAACAGCAATGAGGGATCCCATTTTCTATCGTTGGCACAGTTATATTGACTATATTTTTCAGGCATACAAAGCCACTCTTCCACGTTATCCTGTTAACCAAGTAAAAATATAATATTATAACACACATGGAAATTAATTAAATCCATTTTGACAGCTTGATTATCCCAATGTTACGGTTACAAAAGTTTCAGTGCGTTCTGATTCACGAGAAATGAACGAATTTTATACTTTTTGGCAACAGTCTGAAATAGATATATCAGCAGGAATAGATTTTCAACCACAAGGTCCGTTGCTTATACGTTTCACACATTTACAACACCAACCTTTTACCTACACAATAAATGTGAATAATAATGGCATACCCAGAATGGGAACTTGCCGAATTTTTATCGCACCTATTTTTGATGAGAGCGGAAACTCACTTTTATTTAGAGATCAAAAACAATTGTTTATTGCATTGGATCGGTTTACTATAAATCGTAAGTTATCGTAGGAGTGGTTTGGTATGGTAAAAATTTTAATTTTAATTTCAGTTCAGGCTGGCCAAAATACAATAATGCGAAAGTCGACTGAATCAACTGTAACGATTCCATTTACACAAAGTTTCCGAAATTTATACTCTAATAGACCAACAGAAACTGAATTATTGGAGAAATTTAATTTCTGTGGATGCGGATGGCCTCAGCATATGTTAATTCCAAAAGGTACTGTGGAAGGCTATAATTGCCATTTATTTGCCATGATATCTAACTATGAGGATGATAAGGTAAGGTTTCTAAATATTCAAATTACAGCTGAAATAAAAGAAAAACTCTGCAGGTAATGCAAGTAGTGAAAGAGGAATGCAAAAATGCAGATAACTATTGTGGAATTAAAGATAAATTATATCCAGATCGTCGATCGATGGGCTATCCATTCGACAGGATGCCAAGAAGGGGTGCAAATACACTACAACAATTTTTGACTCCAAATATGCGCGTACAAGAAGTTAAAATTTATTTTGAAGATATACTTAAACCACCAGAAAGCCAGAAATAAAAAGAATAATGGGATTACTTTGTTAATTTTACAACAATATTATTTTATTGTTATTATTAATTTAAAAATTATTATCTCTAATTATAAATTTCACCATAAACACTTGCAATAATCAAAAATAAAAGTTAATATTTTCCAAAACATTCTTTTTTTTTATTCATGTAAATAATAATTTTTTCGTAAGGTGAACTCAAGGCCGTATTTAGCGAGTGTTAGGGGTTAATCCCCCCCCCCAAATTATTTATCTATATTTATATATAAAATTGAATGTCTGTGTGTATGTTCTTTATACATTTCTACATCGTTTGACCGATTTGAACCAAATTTGGTACACTTACTCGGTAGGGCTTAGATTAGATTTTAATGCAAGAAAATGTTAAAAAGGTTGAGAGGAGAGCGAGATGGTACGAAATTATTAGGCGCGCATAAATGGATAAACGAGATTCTTCGGAAAGGCCGCGTCCTTGTCCGAATTCTTTTCTTTCCCGTTTGGACCATCTCAATTTGTAATAAAAACGAACATTTCCCTGCATCATTACTTTTGCAACGTTTATTTTGAAGCGAATTAAAGTTATGTTGAACGCTCTGGGTTGATAAATGTTATCAACCATATAATATTTAATTGAAATCAAACTAATTTTGTATGTTTTGTACTTGAATTTGAAAAATAAATATTTTTTTTTATAATGCAACCGCGCAATTTTAACAGAAAATTTTGCATAGCTGTGTTTTGTTTGCGCAATAAAGGTTACTCCACCACGTGGAGTAACCTTGGCGTGGGCTACTTTAAAGTTTCATATTTGCAGAGAGGGGGACCACCCCGTCCAGGCCCATATTATGCACTAGGCTGACTAGGCTAAAGCCTTAGGCGCCTTTTGCAGAAAAGGCGCTAGACTCGAAAATTACAAGTGGCAAAACCATTATTAAATTTAAGGGTTTAATTTTTAATTTTTTTATTATTAACACATGGAAATTTTCAAAAAAATTATTTTCTTTCTGCTTTATATAGCACGTATTTTATGTTTTAAGGGAGCATACGCAGTCAGCATTTTCAAATGATCGATTTTTTTAAATTTTGCTTTATTAAAGAGATAGTAAGTTTAAAATAAAATTATTTTATCAAGATTTTTATCCTTATATTGAAAACTTTCAACGTGTTTATCTCAAAACTGCATTTTCAAAGTTGGTGGACATGATATCTCAAAAAATAATAAACCGATCTTTCTACAATTTTACACACTTCTTTAAGATAAGATTTTGTTTTTCGATGATTGGAATTGGTTTAAAAGAAAAAACAGTGGATTTTTTTAACAAAAATCGTGTTTATGACTTTGAAGTTCTCTAAAAAATTCAAAATTCAATTTTTTACAAAATTTTTTGTCCACTCCCGAGATAAAAGTAATTTACTAACCAAATCTTTTACGTTTTTTGATTTCTGATGATCCTGTCTCGACTTATCATGTCCACGGGAAATCACTTGTTTTTAGGACTCGAGGAATATTAGTTAAAAACTTCTACAATTAATAATATTTGTCAATATTTATATAAATATATTCAACCGTTTCTTAAAAAAAAAATCGAGAAAAAGCTTCTTATTTCGCCCTCATAACTGCGTATGCCCCCTTAATAAGGGGTCTGACCACCTTGACTGCACCAAAAATGGTACTAGTTTCGAGATAAATGCAAAAATAGTAAGAGTTCAGTTATTTAAGCGACAGTGCGGTCATTGTTTAGCTACCGTCAATCAGCGATTTCTAATCCATATATTTTGTCTTCTGTAGCTGTGTTAGCATCTTGAGCCTATTTAAAAAAAGATGTACAAGTTCCAACCGCGTGGCTTGTTAGTATTTGTTTAAAAATACCTGTAACTTCGGCAATTCAGAAAATTTTGACACTAGCGACGGTTTAAATTGTAGGTAAAGGTTGAAAAGTTAATTATAAGAAACAATTTAAAAAAATCGATTTTCGAAAAACTCCAGGGTGGTCAGACCCCTTAAATAGGCGCCAAATTTATATTAGCCTAGGGCGCCGAATAAACGTAATCCGGCCCTGACCCCGTCACTACGTCACGACGATTTCATTTCCCTCGAAAGGTCAAGATGAGAGTCAATGACTCTCTTAAAGAAAAAAATATTCGGAAAAAGTGCAAAACTTCTCGTTTCTCAGTAGAACGAAATCTATTCCGATACAGTAATCTCTTCCTCACGACAAGCTGATACCGTTTATAGGTATACTGTGTCTATCAAAGAGAATCATCTGCACGACCACGAATCCCGAATTAACAGGACCCGGTCATTATAATTTATTTATTTGATATTACTGTATAGAATAGATGTTCATCCAAGACCGTTAGAAGTCTTGAAAAAGTGGCGGCGCTCTCAATTGTTTTTCATCCTTTGTCTGAATCTTAAATCTCTATGGCCACTCGAGATCTCCTCAGATTAGGATTACTAAACCAACTGCTCTTTCTTGAAGCTCTGTAATTGAGTGGATGGATAGAATGGATCCTAAAAACCGCCCGACGCGAGGTGCGAACCCGCGATCACCGATTTATAGTCCCATCACCTACCCACTCAACCACAGAGACATCGTTACATACTATTATTTTTAAGTGTTATTTAAAGAATTATTATTAATTTAATTTATTAAATAAAACTAATTAATTGAAATGAACATAAGTTTATTTGCATACAATTGATTATGATTATACTACATTATACTCTATTATTATAACTACTACTATATTATTTTTTGCCTTTTTGCCTAGTTGCTATTTCTCAATTAATTAATACATGTCCGTGTGCTAATGAATCTGTTCAATTGATCACCAGATGTCGTTTATCATCTTCGCAACTTAATGACTTTTTCCGTATTTCTTCAGTATAAATTTCATGTTTATGACTTCTGATCACTCTCTGCGAATGGAAGTATTCTGTTTGACTGAATAAACAATTTCTATAATCTTCATCAGCTATTTCATTTTTCAATACTGCTTTTTTGATTTTTTGGAAACCGAATTTTCTGTTATATAACAGAGAGGCCGCGTCTTGAGGTCACGGATTTTAAAGCCCTTTTGGGGTTGAAAAGTACTTGATAATAATAAACTCAAGGCCAAGCGACAGCGCGCAACTCTAAGCCGTTTTCGAAAAAAACAAAGTTGAAAATGTAATATCTGTTCATATACCTGCTCGGTTGCAGTAATTACAAGGAAACCGCGATGGTTCCGAGGTAAACGATTCGACTTATCATCCGGTCGGTCCAGGTTCAATTCCTCGAAGTGTAAATTTTCTTTTTAATTTTTTAAAAAATGTTAGTAAATTTTTTTTGCTACCCGTCATCGTTGGATGTTTATCTATCAACAATTTTGTCAATTTACCTATAAATTAATTGAATTATAACGCTGCGTTATTTCTCATTTTTAAATATCTATCATCGTAATTTTGTCTCACGTTAATTGAATCGGTCAATGCAGAAAGTGAATATTATGTCCATTGGCAGTAGTTTTGAATAAATTACAAAAAACTGTTTGTCTGCATTAAGATGGGGACCGCTGCGGACTTTTGAAATAGGTGGCGCCATAATAGAAAAATAGAAGAAATTTAAAACATCGTAATCTTTTTATACAGACAAAATTCTGATAAATTTATATAAATATCAAAATAGGCAAGATTGAACTTGTATTGATAGATAGTTTTCGGTTTTAATTGTTGAATATTTTCGAAATTATAAGCATTTTAATAGACAACATTTATTACAAAAAAAATTAACAGAATGTAACGAAACTATCTATATTGTAATGCCAGTCGCTAAATTGAAAAGTTAACCAACTTCTCCAAAATCCGCTAGTGGACACTCACCCTTTAGCAATCTTGACTCTGAAAAATATGATGTACCCAGCTTTGCTCCTCTCAATTTTTTAATAAATTCCGTTTTAAGAAATACAAAAATATTTATTTATATCAAAAATTTTAATTTACAAAATTACCAACCACACGTTGGTCGCAAATAAATGTAATGTCATCTCCAAAATATTTTTATTAAAGTTTAAAATTTTAAAAGTGAAGTGCGCAGAACAAGATTATTTATTATTGTTGTGAGTTTAAAATTTTAAAAATTGAAGTGCGCCTGACAGACAAAATTTGAATTTGTACTGACAAAACGTCCCCTCCAAAAAGCGAAAAGTTTTAACAAACTGGAGAATAAAAATTCATTCTAGGTGGAATATTGGCACAGTTAAGACCAGCGAGCCTAGAATCAAAAATCAAGTGGCAAAATCTTGATCCATTTAAAATTGATAAAAGTTATTAGATAGGTACTTATCTAGTTTGAGAAGTGTTGGTGCTTTTCTTTTAGATAAATTTTGAAGAAAATTAGCACTAAAATTGATGATGAAAATATAAAAATTTAAACCAAATCCACGAATGAAGGAGTTTCCAGAAGCAAAAACAGATGAAGTTAAACCAAGCAACTAGAGAAGAAATCTACAGAGGGTGAGACGAATTAAAGTTAATAACATTATCCGAGAAAATTTAAACTTGCGCCGAAAACTTACAATTTTGTGTTATTTGTAAAATTTTATTAAAACTTAACCATAGTCAAATTTTCAACATCTAGGAAAATTTGCTAATAAATGTGATTTGAAAATTTGACTAGGAATGACTAGTAATTGAAACAGTAGCCAACTGTAGCAGGCTATAAGAGTAAGAACATTAAAAATTTGTTTTAAACCAATTGGTAAAGTTAGAAATTGATGAAATTAATGATAATAAAAATATTTTGGAGATGACATTACATTTATTTGCGACCAACGTGTGGTTGGTAATTTTGTAAATTAAAATTTTTGATATAAATAAATATTTTTGTATTTCTTAAAACGGAATTTATTAAAAAATTGAGAGGAGCAAAGCTGGGTACATCATATTTTTCAGAGTCAAGATTGCTAAAGGGTGAGTGTCCACTAGCGGATTTTGGAGAAGTTGGTTAACTTTTCAATTTAGCGACTGGCATTACAATATAGATAGTTTCGTTACATTCTGTTAATTTTTTTTGTAATAAATGTTGTCTATTAAAATGCTTATAATTTCGAAAATATTCAACAATTAAAACCGAAAACTATCTATCAATACAAGTTCAATCTTGCCTATTTTGATATTTATATAAATTTATCAGAATTTTGTCTGTATAAAAAGATTACGATGTTTTAAATTTCTTCTATTTTTCTATTATGGCGCCACCTATTTCAAAAGTCCGCAGCGGTCCCCATCTTAATGCAGACAAACAGTTTTTTGTAATTTATTCAAAACTACTGCCAATGGACATAATATTCACTTTCTGCATTGACCGATTCAATTAACGTGAGACAAAATTACGATGATAGATATTTAAAAATGAGAAATAACGCAGCGTTATAATTCAATTAATTTATAGGTAAATTGACAAAATTGTTGATAGATAAACATCCAACGATGACGGGTAGCAAAAAAAATTTACTAACATTTTTTAAAAAATTAAAAAGAAAATTTACACTTCGAGGAATTGAACCTGGACCGACCGGATGATAAGTCGAATCGTTTACCTCGGAACCATCGCGGTTTCCTTGTAATTACTGCAACCGAGCAGGTATATGAACAGATATTACATTTTCAACTTTGTTTTTTTCGAAAACGGCTTAGAGTTGCGCGCTGTCGCTTGGCCTTGAGTTTATTATTATCAAGTACTTTTCAACCCCAAAAGGGCTTTAAAATCCGTGACCTCAAGACGCGGCCTCTCTGTTATATAACAGAAAATTCGGTTTCCAAAAAATCAAAAAAGCAGTATTGAAAAATGAAATAGCTGATGAAGATTATAGAAATTGTTTATTCAGTCAAACAGAATACTTCCATTCGCAGAGAGTGATCAGAAGTCATAAACATGAAATTTATACTGAAGAAATACGGAAAAAGTCATTAAGTTGCGAAGATGATAAACGACATCTGGTGATCAATTGAACAGATTCATTAGCACACGGACATGTATTAATTAATTGAGAAATAGCAACTAGGCAAAAAGGCAAAAAATAATATAGTAGTAGTTATAATAATAGAGTATAATGTAGTATAATCATAATCAATTGTATGCAAATAAACTTATGTTCATTTCAATTAATTAGTTTTATTTAATAAATTAAATTAATAATAATTCTTTAAATAACACTTAAAAATAATAGTATGTAACGATGTCTCTGTGGTTGAGTGGGTAGGTGATGGGACTATAAATCGGTGATCGCGGGTTCGCACCTCGCGTCGGGCGGTTTTTAGGATCCATTCTATCCATCCACTCAATTACAGAGCTTCAAGAAAGAGCAGTTGGTTTAGTAATCCTAATCTGAGGAGATCTCGAGTGGCCATAGAGATTTAAGATTCAGACAAAGGATGAAAAACAATTGAGAGCGCCGCCACTTTTTCAAGACTTCTAACGGTCTTGGATGAACATCTATTCTATACAGTAATATCAAATAAATAAATTATAATGACCGGGTCCTGTTAATTCGGGATTCGTGGTCGTGCAGATGATTCTCTTTGATAGACACAGTATACCTATAAACGGTATCAGCTTGTCGTGAGGAAGAGATTACTGTATCGGAATAGATTTCGTTCTACTGAGAAACGAGAAGTTTTGCACTTTTTCCGAATATTTTTTTCTTTAAGAGAGTCATTGACTCTCATCTTGACCTTTCGAGGGAAACGAAATCGTCGTGACGTAGTGACGGGGTGGTCCCCCTCTCTGCAAATATGGAACTTTAAAGTAGCCCACGCCAAGGTTACTCCACGTGGTGGAGTAACCTTTATTGCGCAAACAAAACACAGCTATGCAAAATTTTCTGTTAAAATTGCGCGGTTGCATTATAAAAAAAAATATTTATTTTTCAAATTCAAGTACAAAACATACAAAATTAGTTTGATTTCAATTAAATATTATATGGTTGATAACATTTATCAACCCAGAGCGTTCAACATAACTTTAATTCGCTTCAAAATAAACGTTGCAAAAGTAATGATGCAGGGAAATGTTCGTTTTTATTACAAATTGAGATGGTCCAAACGGGAAAGAAAAGAATTCGGATGCTGTGCTTATTCACAAAGAATTAATTAAAGCCGTAAAAAAACAGGTATGGTGCGAATTAAAATTCGACTTATATTTCATAAAAAATTCCATACTTGGTCGAGGCAATAATAACTGTTAAGATAAATGTGATTAAATGATTAAATTAGAAAAAGTTTGTTAATGACTGAATTACAAAGGTCACGTTAATGAGTAAATTACAAAGGTTATTTTAATGACTGAATTATAAAGATTAAGTTAATGATTAAATTACAAGGTTACATTAATAATAACAATGATTACCTTATGAGGGTTACGTTAAATTCCCAGGATTACGTTAATAATGAAAATGATCAAATGAAAAGCGTAACGTTGATACTAATGATCAAATGAAATTTAACGTATTATGATTATGATTTATGAAGCAGGTATTTTGATTATGTATTAAATCCGAAGGAGGATTTACTTATGTCGAGTCGATAAGAATAATATAGAAGACCCACCAATATGTAATGTCAAAGTATTATGAGTATATTCAATTGTTTAAGATATTAATAAACGATGACTAGAGTTTATATAATTTGGCTGTTGTTCAATCGCCGTGTATGTTTTTTTTTCTTTTTTTTTTATCCACGAGTAAAGATTAAAGTTACGCCCAAATCTGTGTTTTATTATGATTATTTGTTGTTTGGGTCTAGATTCGCTCGCATTTCTGGACGAAATGCTGAACCTTGGTTGAATTTACTTTCGAAGCTTAATTGCTACTAACCCTTTGTTAAATAGATTTTGAGACGACGCTGTCGTTTGTTTACTTTATGCGAAGGAGTAAGTTTCGAGGTTAGGTTACTTTCTCACGAAATTGTCTGTCCGTTCTGTTAAAAGAATCTGAAGGTGTTGTTTACCAAGAACTGGAGGATACTCTTTGCAACGTATGGGTGTTTAGTTGACGATCACGAGCTTACTACGAGGTGCATGGCGGTATCGAGTTTGAATTGGGGAACTAGAAGGCGCGCGGTTCAAATTCGAATTGCGATAATACAAACCCTAACGTGATTATCACAGGCGAATTGGTATTCAATATCTCATCCTCTCATTCGAGAATATTTTGGACCACAAACATCTTTTTATATAGCATCGAGCATGTTTTGACTGAATTTTGGTAAGTTTAACCTTTTATAAAACAAATTGTAACCTAAATTGACTTTCTTTATTTACAGTACTAACTATTCTTGCTTGGCAATCTTCACTGAGACCAAAAGGAATTAAAATTAAAGCTGCAGTTACGTCCACATCATACAAAATTTTAATGGACTGGTAAAAACTAAATTAACATACTCCTTTTTTTTTTTATATAAAACAAAAATTCATGACAATATAATTGAAAAGAGGATAAAAAAGTCTATATGAATATGGCATACACTGAAAATAATATAGTACATAATATTAACGAACAGTGATTTTTAACTGAAATTTCGCTGTAACAAGGAATTTTTTCTTTGATACAAAGAAATCCTAAGTAAGTTTTTAGTTACCGTATTCCTAGATACGTTAATATATCGAATAGGCGTTCTTAAATACAAAGAAAGATTAGTTCATTGGATAATCCAAAATATTCCTTCATATAATGCAGTTTTCATTTATCCGAAAAAATATTTTCCTTGTATTAAAGAATTGGAACATTGAATAATAATGACCAATTGCAAGAAATTCGTTCGTTGTAGTAATGTACAGTGTTATTAAACAATGATTTACACCTTGGATCTATTACGAAGAAACGTAGTTTTAACGTTTGCGTTACGAGGATTCATTGCATGATATTCTTTGTACCAACGAACTTGGTAAATATACTAATAAAAGCTACGTATTATAATGACAACGATCTTTAATACAACGAAAATCTTATGATTATAATTTTCTCCCACAATAAAAACTGCAATTTTGCAAATCTACAACTTAAAGTCGTAGCCTGAATAGAAATTTATTCTAGTAACAGTGTTTTTAATGTAATAACGTGCTTATTGGAATTCGAATTGCATATTCTAAATTAAAGGTAAGAACTCATAATAATTGTTTTCTTTATTTAAACTTAATGTAATTACCTTTATTGCATTTAGGAGGTACTCAAAAATGGATTCGAATTCATTATTTAGATGTGGGATGAAAATAATTACGGTCAGAGTTTTCAAACATTAAGTAATTTTAAAAAACATGAATAGAAAACATTTAAATAACTATTTTTTGTTAGATGCAAATTCAACAATGTTCAAAACAATAATAATTTTGGTACGCAAACATCTATTCAATTAACAATAACTTATACCGAGTACGAATTTTATGCCGGTATACATAAAAAATGTACTTAGGTAGGTACTTGAAAATTTTGACAAAATTATTTCAGTTTTTCTATGAAATGTTTAAAAATATGTGTTTTTAGATACAGAAGATGATGCAAAAGTTTCATTAGGACGTTAAAATTTGATAATTTAACAGCCGAGCAATTTGATGACACTTGTAAAGCCCTGTAGCCAATATCGGTAAAAAGATCTGGAGAAATTTGGAGACTGCTGCTGCTCTTATAGAGAAATTAGTATTTTACAAAACCCCAATAAATAGTAGGTTTTCGACTGGTATGTTTCTCTAGATTAAAATAATACTTGATCATTATATTTTTTTTACTTCTACAGATTGACATGGATTTTAATGGTGCGTTCGGTAATGATGAGAACGGTTTATTGAACACCTGGATCAAGTGTAGCAACAAATTACTTGAATTTTAAGCAATAGTAATAATGTTAAAGATAAAAGAGCTAAAGCCCTAATAAATACCCTCAAAAGGATTTCCATTTCCAGGACCACTTCTGAGAGTAAGTATTACATAATAGTATGTATGTATGTGTACTCGTAAATTTGATACAGTTAATTGTTAATTATTACTTTTAAAAATAAAATTAAAAATGATAAAGCACAAACAGAATGAATTCAACGTGGCGATAAATCAATTATTTTCGATTCAAAAACTGCAATACTTTTTTGGATTATGTATGTCTACATTTTCCCAAGGAATCTTCAATGTTTTGTATAGGTGTTTGGAAACTTAATTTTTTAAATTTAAATCTCCAAAAAAATTTTTTAAAGTTTATATAATAGCTTCACATTTAGACTCAACAGATTGATTTTTATTCTTAATTAATATGTTGTTTTACTTGTCATACTAAAATAAGACTAAATATGAAGTTAGTATAAAAAGTAGATTAGAGTATTATTAATAAGTTTAAATGTTATGTTTTTAATTTTACATTTTTGAATAATTTGCATCATTGCGATTTTTATAACAATATTTTTTATGTTGCTAGGTATATACCTATTTAATTTATTATGAAATAAATATTTTTCTTAATAAACATTATAAACTTAATATTGTTTTTCTGTTATTAATGTGATAATATTTTTTGTAAAAATTAAAAAAAATATTTTCAAGTTAAAATTAAATTACTAATTGGAAAACTTATATTTATTAAATGAAAATGTAAGTTATCTAATTAATTAATTTAATTTTAAACGAATTTTTTTTTTAACATTTTACAAAAGTTATAAAGTAAGTTATGTTAAACATTCATTATGTGAACGATCCCAATTCGTTTTAGCAAATATTAAAATTCGTTACATCAATTATTACCATACGTAAAACTACGAAATGTTTACGTTAAACTATGAAATGCAGTTATCAGTTACAGAATGCTAATCGTTTTCTCAAAAACACGAATCAATTCGACAACAAATAACATTCCTTGTTACAGCGAACGCCAATTCTTCCAACCACAGACGCTAATCCTTGCAACAACGAATAGTATTTTTGAAATATGAGAATGTACGATATTAATTTCAAAGAATTTATTTTCATTAATACAAATATTTCTGCATTACTTAACGAATGCGTTCGTGAACTAATAAGAATCGCTTTTCCGTTAAGATGAAGAAACGGTGCGTTGGATCAATTTTAACGAATTATTTCTTTATCACTACTACCGTGATCTTTATATTTATGCTCTGTTTTCGTTCAGTGTAGCCTACTAAAGTTTCCATTTAAAAAAACTCGACTTTATATTATTAGGCGAGCGGTTTACACCTATTTTCAGTTCACTTACCGACCAATCAGCGTTCTAGTGGCTGAAAATGATTTTATTCGATTTCTTATATTATACCGAGAAAAAACTTCTATATACACTTTATTTTTTTATGAGTCGTTTAATAGTTATAAACAATCTTTTGTTTGAAAAATCTAAATTTCGGGGAAAAACTCTGAAAAAATTATAGAGGCTTAATTGGACCAAAACACACATTTTTTGTGTCTTTGACTTTTCTCGTAAAATCGATAGTTTTTAAGATAAATGGCGAAAAATGCATACCTTTATGATTTTTTTTCTCAGTAACCAATTGTCTAATCAGAATAAATAAAAAATAAAAATATTCAACCAACCTTAAACTATCACGACATTTTTTTTCATTTTGATTTTTAGTGTTACTAATAGTGAAAACCGTATTGGAGTAGATCTCTAACACCGCTTCCTCTGTGCGTGCGTATGTCCGTCCGGCGAGCTAGGATGGAAGCTTTAATTCAAATTCAAATTGTTTATTAACCATTAAAATACAATATACAGCTGTCCCTCGATAATCCGACAGTTAAGGGACCGAGAGAGTGTCGGATTACCGAAAATGTCGGATTACCAAAAATGTCATATTATCAAAGATGTTTTATTCTTAATGCGTTTGAACACAATGAAGTTAAAAAAAAAAAGGAAGAAACAGTAAAGGTACATGTAATTTATTAATACCAGGATACAAAATGACAGTACATGTAAGTTTTTAAAAGAAATACGGAAAGAAATTTAAGTAAAATATACAATATGTGGAGGGAGGGAGATGCATGTTGCTGCCGGCAGCGCGTCGGACTACCGAGTACGTCGGATTAAAAAGTGTCGGATTATCGAGGGACAGCTGTATTACATACACGTGGATTGTCATAATTTAAATTAGCTAAATACTAGAAGATGTCACAAAAACAAATCTATTATAAATACTCCATGTTCCTTGACCGCGTAAAACATATTATTGACTACATTTTTGATACTTTTACTTACATAAGTGGTTGGCAAGGATAAGTTAACTCCAAAACGACTAAACAAAAGATTTAATAATAATTATAAAACACAAATTTGCGTGTTTACTCTAATACAGTTTCCACTGTTACTAACAGTAAAAATTAAAAATGCAAAAAAATTACCTTATAGTTTAAGGTTGACTGAAAACTTTTGTTTTTTATTTATTCTGATTGGATAAGTGGTTTCTGAGAAAAAAAATCATAAAGGAAGGAATTTTTCGCCATTTAGTGAGTTTTACCTTAAAAACCATTGATTTTACGACAAAAATCAACGATACAAAAAATGTGTCTTTTGGTCCAATTAAGCCTCTATAATTTTTTCAGAGTTTTTCCCCGAAATTTAGATTTTTAAAACAAAAGATTGTTTATAACTATTGAACAACTCATAAAAAAATAAAGTGTATATAGAAGTTTTTTCTCAGTATAATATAAGAAATCGAATAAAATCATTTCCAGCCACTAGAACGTTGATTGGTCGGTTAATGTAGTTTTTAAGCGAGTTTGAGACGATAAACCGCTCGCCTATATAACTCGAAAACTTTATCCCAATTTATTTTACTCAAAAAATGTATTAATAAGGTGTAAAAATTTTTTCGACAACTTTACTAACAACCGAGATATCGGCATTTAACGAAAAGTCGAAAAAGCGAACTTTTGGCCATAACTCGAAAACGAAAAAAAGTATCGGATTCCGGTTTTCACCATTAAGCTTTTCCCTAAAAAAGAGATCGAAGATGCGCCATCCATTTTTCCATATCTCTTATAGTTACCGAATTCCCCATAAGAACATTCGAATTTGAACCACCCTGTACACTCGCAAAAAATATTTTATTTTAGAGAAGCAACTTTCAATTTTTTTAGATAAAATGCAATAATACCGATATTATACTTGATCATTTGAATTTTCCGATTTTTAAATATTTTTAAATATTTTTCACACCCGTGTTCATAGACAAATCCTTACTGATACCTAATATTCGGGTTTTACAAAATGTTTTACTTAGAATTTAATACTTGTTGTTTATGAATCCGGGCGTAAATTGTTTTAAAAAATAAAGTAAAATTTTATATTAAATTTTTATTTTTATCTTTATTTCGAAAGTTATACAACCGCCGGATTTATGGCAAAATTCAGGGGACGCTAATTTTTGGAAAAGTACCGAAAGCACTTGCGAAAAAACCTAATGGATGAATTAAATATTAGCAAACCCGTGGTTTAAAAAAAAACTTAGCAGCATATTAAATTAATAACTGTTTTTTAATTTGAAAAATTTAAAAAAAAACCGTTCCGGTGGGGGCGGGGGCGTCAGAAGCAGTGCCGTAACTAGGGTATGGGCAATATCACCACCCAGGCCATATGCGCCTTGTGTCGACACAAATGCCATCTAGTGATTGTGATATACTACTATTAATTAAGTTTAATTTAAATTTCAACACTCCAAGGTTGGTAACTAAAAATACATGTAGTTGGCAACCTGCCAACATGTTGACAGTTTTAGTCAGTTTTAGTCAAAGGCGTCAAAGGTTTAGTAAAAAGTGAAGTTTGTGAAGTGAAATACATTGCACTATATTTTCAATCAGCGAAGCCAACATACACAAATTTATAATTAATAATAAACATGATTAGGTGTAATGTGAAAGGATGCGAAAGAAAAGCGGCCAAAGATAAAGACCATAGTTTTTTTTTATGGCCAAAGGATGAATCAATGTAAGTAAATTATAGTTTAAATACATTTATTGTTTATTGATTATCGATCATGTATAAGTACTAAAGTGATGTATTTATAATTCTAGACGCCAACAATGGAAAGAGTTTGCTCAGTACGAGGGAACTTCAAATAATTTACGAATCTGTTCAGATCATTTCGAAAGGCAAAATTTAAAAAAAATTACGCCACCTAAACGACTATTAGTCCGACAAGCTGTGCCTACCTTATTTCGACCTAGTAAGAATTTGGAGATACCAAAACTTGTACCACCTACTCCTCCAACAAGTGCACCTACGGAGATTTCATTTGTAGATGCCATAAAAGTTTCATTAAGAGGTAAGACGCCACTGTTTAAACTAGAATAATTTCTGTTAATTGTACATAATAGTAAAATTCATAATTTTTTTAATTTTCAGATGATAAAGAATTAGAAGAGCCATCGATAAACAACAACAACAACAACGAGGGAATGCAAAATTTGAACATTTACCCTGATACCCCTGTACAATGTAGAACACCAAACAAAAACAATAAGCAGAGAAAAATTCAACATTATACGCCGAAATCTTTGAGGTTGCATAATAAATCAAAAACAATAGCGCGATTACGAAGCCAAATGTACAGGTATAAAAGAGAGAAGAAATTTTCAGTGCAATCGAAATCGAAACAAAATGTTGAAGCAATCATAAATGCATCGTCACAATATTTAGATAAACAAGCGCAAATTCTTTTTGCATCGCAGATGCGTTTATCTGTAGAAAAGAAATACGCGAAACGTTACAGTGATAACTTGAAAGATATTGCATTATCTATTAAATATCATTCAACGAAAGCGTACAAGTTCTTACAGAAAATAATGCATTTACCATCCATCAGAACTCTAGACGAATATCAAAGAAAATTTCCTATTTCTCCAGGTTTAAATTCGATCGTTTTGAATCAACTGAGAAACGATTTTTTAAATAGTCCTCGTCAAGACCGTCTTGTAAGTGTTTTATTCGACGAAATAAGTTTAGCCACGGAAGTCCACTACGATGCTGCTAACGATTACTTTCATGGCTATGCTGATGATGGTACTGAACGTACTAAAGAAATAGCTCATTGTGCATTAGTAGCGATGATCACATGGGTAAACAAACCAATGAAGCAAAGTGGCAATTCAGAGAGAACACATGACATTATGATAAATGCAATTAATAAGTTAAATGAGATCGGTGTTATTGTGAAATGTTTGATTTGTGATCAAGGAACAAGAAATGTTGGCTTAATTAAGAAATATAAAATAACTTCAGAGAAACCACATCTGGAGTTTAAGATTGGTGACGAAACACGTAAGGTTTACTTAATATTTGATCCCCCTCATTTAATCAAGTCCTTTCGCAACAATCTTGTTAAAAAAAGGTTGCAATACCGAGGAGGCTATGCAGATTGGGAACTAATTTATAAAGTTTATTTATTGAGTATTAAAACTAACATTAATTTAATACCAAAAATTAATGATAGTCATTTTGGAATGCATCAGAATTCGGCAAAAATGACTGTTTCACTTGCCACTCAGGTTTTTTCTTATACAATGCATAATGCTTATCTGGCATATAAATTGATAAAACCAGAAGAATTTAATTGTATCGATAAGGATACAACGGCAGAATTTTTGTTGGACATGGACAAATTATTTGACTCGTTAAATTCTTCACTCCTTCAGCCAACTAATAATTCTAAACTAAATTATGCGATTTCGGAAACATCTGAACATATTCCATTTTTAAACGATATGTTACTATACTTGGCTGACAGTAAGTTTGAAAAAAAAAAAGTTAAAGAAAAAGTCCTTCCACCATGTATTTCAGGAATGATATTAACTATTAATAGTGTATTACGATTGTCTGAAGAGTTAAGGAAAGAATACAGTATTCCGCAATTACAAACACGGCGTTTAAATCAAGATCCTCTTGAAAATTTGTTTGCCGTTATTCGTCAAAAAAATGGATGTGCAGTTAATCCCTCCACTCGTTCCTTTGAAACCGCTTTAAAACATAATTTTATTACCCAATTAACAAAAGTTTCAAATTCGGCTAACTGTCAGGATGACGACAACTTAATTTTTGCTAAATTAAGCATGATCAATAATGAAGTCACCAAGCCACAGAAACATATCCCTGAACAATGCATAGAAAATAATTTACAAATAGTAAACGTAGTAGTTCATACAAATCAAATTGAAGCTGACATGGCATTGACTTTGGAAAAGTCAGAGTTTACGCATGAAAATGCCATTTATTATATTTGTGGGTATTTATCCCGTAAGTTTTTGAAGATACATAAAAATTGCCAAAAATGTGTCGATTATCTTATATTACCAAAATCTGACACTAATTACCAAGAGTATAAACTTTTTACAATAATGAAAGATTATGCAGATAAAAATGGACTACAATATGCAACTGAAATGCTTTTCACAGCTGTTAAGGGATGGGATAGAAAATTTGAGCAAATAATTGGTAATTGCATTTATAAAAAAAATGTTTTGATTCATTTACACACAGAATTGTGTTTGGAATGTCCAGCTTTTCAGTTATGCTCCTCTGAAGCTACCGACATATTTTTAAAAATATTTATAAAGGTTCGTTGTTTCTGGGAAGCACGATTTATTAGACGTAAATTGAAGAAAAGTGACCAAGTAACTGAGGAGAAGAAGCATAAATCAAAGTTTTCCTAAATTTGCCAAGTCGACTGCTGAGAGACCATCAGAAAATAAATAAACAAAAAAAGTGAAGATTACTAAATGAAAAATTATTATTTATTGTTGTTTTGTCATATTTAAAAATTTTTATTGCATGTTATAAAATAAATATTTATTTTTCATAATAAAAAATTTATAGTTCAATGCTTTTTCCTTTGGTTTTCTCTATTTAATCTTTTGCAATTTAAATCAAATTGAAGGAATTTTACCGCGTTTTCGCTTTTCATTACATATCACACTCACTAGAGGCGCTAAAACTCGCATACTCGATTTTAACATGGTGTCTTATGGGAACTTTCTTCTCTATCCCATCCTCTTTGAAGGGACCAATATTCAAATTTCAAAATATTGTATCTAATATAAAATATTAAAAATATGCTAGTTAAATAAACGTAATAAAACAATAAGTTTTAATATTTCGCAAACTTTTCGTATATTTTTAGGATAGATTTTCTAAATTTTAGAAAGAAAGTCTCAAAAACTCAAGGCCAAGTGACAGCGCGCAACTCTAAGCCGTTTTCGAAAAAAACAAAGTGGAAAATGTAATATCTGATCATATACATAAGTAGTACCTGCTCGGTTGCACTATTTACAAGGCAACCGCGATGGTTTCGAGGTGAACGATCTGACTTATCATATGATCGGTCCAGGTTCAATTCCTCCAAGAGTAAATTTTCTTTTTAATTAAAAAAAAAAAATTTTTGTAAATTTTTTTTGCTACCCGTCAACGTCGCATGTTTACCTATCAACAATTTTGTCAATTTACCTATAGAATGATTGAATTATAACGCTCAGAAAATTCGGTTTCCAAAAAATTAAAAGGCAGCAAAAAAGCAGTATTGAAAAATGAAATAGCTGATGAAGATTATAGAAATTGTTTATTCAGTCAAACAGAATACTTCCATTCGCAGAGAGTGATCAGAAGTCATAAACATGAAATTTATACTGAAGAAATACGGAAAAAGTCATTAAGTTGCGAAGATGATAAACGACATCTGGTGATCAATTGAACAGATTCATTAGCACACGGACATGTATTAATTAATTGAGAAATAGCAACTAGGCAAAAAGGCAAAAAATAATATAGTAGTAGTTATAATAATAGAGTATAATGTAGTATAATCATAATCAATTGTATGCAAATAAACTTATGTTCATTTCAATTAATTAGTTTTATTTAATAAATTAAATTAATAATAATTCTTTAAATAACACTTAAAAATAATAGTATGTAACGATGTCTCTGTGGTTGAGTGGGTAGGTGATGGGACTATAAATCGGTGATCGCGGGTTCGCACCTCGCGTCGGGCGGTTTTTAGGATCCATTCTATCCATCCACTCAATTACAGAGCTTCAAGAAAGAGCAGTTGGTTTAGTAATCCTAATCTGAGGAGATCTCGAGTGGCCATAGAGATTTAAGATTCAGACAAAGGATGAAAAACAATTGAGAGCGCCGCCACTTTTTCAAGACTTCTAACGGTCTTGGATGAACATCTATTCTATACAGTAATATCAAATAAATAAATTATAATGACCGGGTCCTGTTAATTCGGGATTCGTGGTCGTGCAGATGATTCTCTTTGATAGACACAGTATACCTATAAACGGTATCAGCTTGTCGTGAGGAAGAGATTACTGTATCGGAATAGATTTCGTTCTACTGAGAAACGAGAAGTTTTGCACTTTTTCCGAATATTTTTTTCTTTAAGAGAGTCATTGACTCTCATCTTGACCTTTCGAGGGAAACGAAATCGTCGTGACGTAGTGACGGGGTGGTCCCCCTCTCTGCAAATATGAAACTTTAAAGTAGCCCACGCCAAGGTTACTCCACGTGGTGGAGTAACCTTTATTGCGCAAACAAAACACAGCTATGCAAAATTTTCTGTTAAAATTGCGCGGTTGCATTATAAAAAAAAATATTTATTTTTCAAATTCAAGTACAAAACATACAAAATTAGTTTGATTTCAATTAAATATTATATGGTTGATAACATTTATCAACCCAGAGCGTTCAACATAACTTTAATTCGCTTCAAAATAAACGTTGCAAAAGTAATGATGCAGGGAAATGTTCGTTTTTATTACAAATTGAGATGGTCCAAACGGGAAAGAAAAGAATTCGGATGCTGTGCTTATTCACAAAGAATTAATTAAAGCCGTAAAAAAACAGGTATGGTGCGAATTAAAATTCGACTTATATTTCATAAAAAATTCCATACTTGGTCGAGGCAATAATAACTGTTAAGATAAATGTGATTAAATGATTAAATTAGAAAAAGTTTGTTAATGACTGAATTACAAAGGTCACGTTAATGAGTAAATTACAAAGGTTATTTTAATGACTGAATTATAAAGATTAAGTTAATGATTAAATTACAAGGTTACATTAATAATAACAATGATTACCTTATGAGGGTTACGTTAAATTCCCAGGATTACGTTAATAATGAAAATGATCAAATGAAAAGCGTAACGTTGATACTAATGATCAAATGAAATTTAACGTATTATGATTATGATTTATGAAGCAGGTATTTTGATTATGTATTAAATCCGAAGGAGGATTTACTTATGTCGAGTCGATAAGAATAATATAGAAGACCCACCAATATGTAATGTCAAAGTATTATGAGTATATTCAATTGTTTAAGATATTAATAAACGATGACTAGAGTTTATATAATTTGGCTGTTGTTCAATCGCCGTGTATGTTTTTTTTTCTTTTTTTTTTATCCACGAGTAAAGATTAAAGTTACGCCCAAATCTGTGTTTTATTATGATTATTTGTTGTTTGGGTCTAGATTCGCTCGCATTTCTGGACGAAATGCTGAACCTTGGTTGAATTTACTTTCGAAGCTTAATTGCTACTAACCCTTTGTTAAATAGATTTTGAGACGACGCTGTCGTTTGTTTACTTTATGCGAAGGAGTAAGTTTCGAGGTTAGGTTACTTTCTCACGAAATTGTCTGTCCGTTCTGTTAAAAGAATCTGAAGGTGTTGTTTACCAAGAACTGGAGGATACTCTTTGCAACGTATGGGTGTTTAGTTGACGATCACGAGCTTACTACGAGGTGCATGGCGGTATCGAGTTTGAATTGGGGAACTAGAAGGCGCGCGGTTCAAATTCGAATTGCGATAATACAAACCCTAACGTGATTATCACAGGCGAATTGGTATTCAATATCTCATCCTCTCATTCGAGAATATTTTGGACCACAAACATCTTTTTATATAGCATCGAGCATGTTTTGACTGAATTTTGGTAAGTTTAACCTTTTATAAAACAAATTGTAACCTAAATTGACTTTCTTTATTTACAGTACTAACTATTCTTGCTTGGCAATCTTCACTGAGACCAAAAGGAATTAAAATTAAAGCTGCAGTTACGTCCACATCATACAAAATTTTAATGGACTGGTAAAAACTAAATTAACATACTCCTTTTTTTTTTTATATAAAACAAAAATTCATGACAATATAATTGAAAAGAGGATAAAAAAGTCTATATGAATATGGCATACACTGAAAATAATATAGTACATAATATTAACGAACAGTGATTTTTAACTGAAATTTCGCTGTAACAAGGAATTTTTTCTTTGATACAAAGAAATCCTAAGTAAGTTTTTAGTTACCGTATTCCTAGATACGTTAATATATCGAATAGGCGTTCTTAAATACAAAGAAAGATTAGTTCATTGGATAATCCAAAATATTCCTTCATATAATGCAGTTTTCATCTATCCGAAAAAATATTTTCCTTGTATTAAAGAATTGGAACATTGAATAATAATGACCAATTGCAAGAAATTCGTTCGTTGTAGTAATGTACAGTGTTATTAAACAATGATTTACACCTTGGATCTATTACGAAGAAACGTAGTTTTAACGTTTGCGTTACGAGGATTCATTGCATGATATTCTTTGTACCAACGAACTTGGTAAATATACTAATAAAAGCTACGTATTATAATGACAACGATCTTTAATACAACGAAAATCTTATGATTATAATTTTCTCCCACAATAAAAACTGCAATTTTGCAAATCTACAACTTAAAGTCGTAGCCTGAATAGAAATTTATTCTAGTAACAGTGTTTTTAATGTAATAACGTGCTTATTGGAATTCGAATTGCATATTCTAAATTAAAGGTAAGAACTCATAATAATTGTTTTCTTTATTTAAACTTAATGTAATTACCTTTATTGCATTTAGGAGGTACTCAAAAATGGATTCGAATTCATTATTTAGATGTGGGATGAAAATAATTACGGTCAGAGTTTTCAAACATTAAGTAATTTTAAAAAACATGAATAGAAAACATTTAAATAACTATTTTTTGTTAGATGCAAATTCAACAATGTTCAAAACAATAATAATTTTGGTACGCAAACATCTATTCAATTAACAATAACTTATACCGAGTACGAATTTTATGCCGGTATACATAAAAAATGTACTTAGGTAGGTACTTGAAAATTTTGACAAAATTATTTCAGTTTTTCTATGAAATGTTTAAAAATATGTGTTTTTAGATACAGAAGATGATGCAAAAGTTTCATTAGGACGTTAAAATTTGATAATTTAACAGCCGAGCAATTTGATGACACTTGTAAAGCCCTGTAGCCAATATCGGTAAAAAGATCTGGAGAAATTTGGAGACTGCTGCTGCTCTTATAGAGAAATTAGTATTTTACAAAACCCCAATAAATAGTAGGTTTTCGACTGGTATGTTTCTCTAGATTAAAATAATACTTGATCATTATATTTTTTTTACTTCTACAGATTGACATGGATTTTAATGGTGCGTTCGGTAATGATGAGAACGGTTTATTGAACACCTGGATCAAGTGTAGCAACAAATTACTTGAATTTTAAGCAATAGTAATAATGTTAAAGATAAAAGAGCTAAAGCCCTAATAAATACCCTCAAAAGGATTTCCATTTCCAGGACCACTTCTGAGAGTAAGTATTACATAATAGTATGTATGTATGTGTACTCGTAAATTTGATACAGTTAATTGTTAATTATTACTTTTAAAAATAAAATTAAAAATGATAAAGCACAAACAGAATGAATTCAACGTGGCGATAAATCAATTATTTTCGATTCAAAAACTGCAATACTTTTTTGGATTATGTATGTCTACATTTTCCCAAGGAATCTTCAATGTTTTGTATAGGTGTTTGGAAACTTAATTTTTTAAATTTAAATCTCCAAAAAAATTTTTTAAAGTTTATATAATAGCTTCACATTTAGACTCAACAGATTGATTTTTATTCTTAATTAATATGTTGTTTTACTTGTCATACTAAAATAAGACTAAATATGAAGTTAGTATAAAAAGTAGATTAGAGTATTATTAATAAGTTTAAATGTTATGTTTTTAATTTTACATTTTTGAATAATTTGCATCATTGCGATTTTTATAACAATATTTTTTATGTTGCTAGGTATATACCTATTTAATTTATTATGAAATAAATATTTTTCTTAATAAACATTATAAACTTAATATTGTTTTTCTGTTATTAATGTGATAATATTTTTTGTAAAAATTAAAAAAAATATTTTCAAGTTAAAATTAAATTACTAATTGGAAAACTTATATTTATTAAATGAAAATGTAAGTTATCTAATTAATTAATTTAATTTTAAACGAATTTTTTTTTTAACATTTTACAAAAGTTATAAAGTAAGTTATGTTAAACATTCATTATGTGAACGATCCCAATTCGTTTTAGCAAATATTAAAATTCGTTACATCAATTATTACCATACGTAAAACTACGAAATGTTTACGTTAAACTATGAAATGCAGTTATCAGTTACAGAATGCTAATCGTTTTCTCAAAAACACGAATCAATTCGACAACAAATAACATTCCTTGTTACAGCGAACGCCAATTCTTCCAACCACAGACGCTAATCCTTGCAACAACGAATAGTATTTTTGAAATATGAGAATGTACGATATTAATTTCAAAGAATTTATTTTCATTAATACAAATATTTCTGCATTACTTAACGAATGCGTTCGTGAACTAATAAGAATCGCTTTTCCGTTAAGATGAAGAAACGGTGCGTTGGATCAATTTTAACGAATTATTTCTTTATCACTACTACCGTGATCTTTATATTTATGCTCTGTTTTCGTTCAGTGTAGCCTACTAAAGTTTCCATTTAAAAAAACTCGACTTTATATTATTAGGCGAGCGGTTTACACCTATTTTCAGTTCACTTACCGACCAATCAGCGTTCTAGTGGCTGAAAATGATTTTATTCGATTTCTTATATTATACCGAGAAAAAACTTCTATATACACTTTATTTTTTTATGAGTCGTTTAATAGTTATAAACAATCTTTTGTTTGAAAAATCTAAATTTCGGGGAAAAACTCTGAAAAAATTATAGAGGCTTAATTGGACCAAAACACACATTTTTTGTGTCTTTGACTTTTCTCGTAAAATCGATAGTTTTTAAGATAAATGGCGAAAAATGCATACCTTTATGATTTTTTTTCTCAGTAACCAATTGTCTAATCAGAATAAATAAAAAATAAAAATATTCAACCAACCTTAAACTATCACGACATTTTTTTTCATTTTGATTTTTAGTGTTACTAATAGTGAAAACCGTATTGGAGTAGATCTCTAACACCGCTTCCTCTGTGCGTGCGTATGTCCGTCCGGCGAGCTAGGATGGAAGCTTTAATTCAAATTCAAATTGTTTATTAACCATTAAAATACAATATATTACATACACGTGGATTGTCATAATTTAAATTAGCTAAATACTAGAAGATGTCACAAAAACAAATCTATTATAAATACTCCATGTTCCTTGACCGCGTAAAACATATTATTGACTACATTTTTGATACTTTTACTTACATAAGTGGTTGGCAAGGATAAGTTAACTCCAAAACGACTAAACAAAAGATTTAATAATAATTATAAAACACAAATTTGCGTGTTTACTCTAATACAGTTTCCACTGTTACTAACAGTAAAAATTAAAAATGCAAAAAAATTACCTTATAGTTTAAGGTTGACTGAAAACTTTTGTTTTTTATTTATTCTGATTGGATAAGTGGTTTCTGAGAAAAAAAATCATAAAGGAAGGAATTTTTCGCCATTTAGTGAGTTTTATCTTAAAAACCATTGATTTTACGACAAAAATCAACGATACAAAAAATGTGTCTTTTGGTCCAATTAAGCCTCTATAATTTTTTCAGAGTTTTTCCCCGAAATTTAGATTTTTAAAACAAAAGATTGTTTATAACTATTGAACAACTCATAAAAAAATAAAGTGTATATAGAAGTTTTTTCTCAGTATAATATAAGAAATCGAATAAAATCATTTCCAGCCACTAGAACGTTGATTGGTCGGTTAATGTAGTTTTTAAGCGAGTTTGAGACGATAAACCGCTCGCCTATATAACTCGAAAACTTTATCCCAATTTATTTTACTCAAAAAATGTATTAATAAGGTGTAAAAATTTTTTCGACAACTTTACTAACAACCGAGATATCGGCATTTAACGAAAAGTCGAAAAAGCGAACTTTTGGCCATAACTCGAAAACGAAAAAAAGTATCGGATTCCGGTTTTCACCATTAAGCTTTTCCCTAAAAAAGAGATCGAAGATGCGCCATCCATTTTTCCATATCTCTTATAGTTACCGAATTCCCCATAAGAACATTCGAATTTGAACCACCCTGTACACTCGCAAAAAATATTTTATTTTAGAGAAGCAACTTTCAATTTTTTTAGATAAAATGCAATAATACCGATATTATACTTGATCATTTGAATTTTCCGATTTTTAAATATCAAGTACTGCATTCCACAATCCACATACTTCACACCCGTGTTCATAGACAAATCCTTACTGATACCTAATATTCGGGTTTTACAAAATGTTTTACTTAGAATTTAATACTTGTTGTTTATGAATCCGGGCGTAAATTGTTTTAAAAAATAAAGTAAAATTTTATATTAAATTTTTATTTTTATCTTTATTTCGAAAGTTATACAACCGCCGGATTTATGGCAAAATTCAGGGGACGCTAATTTTTGGAAAAGTACCGAAAGCACTTGCGAAAAAACCTAATGGATGAATTAAATATTAGCAAACCCGTGGTTTAAAAAAAAACTTAGCAGCATATTAAATTAATAACTGTTTTTTAATTTGAAAAATTTAAAAAAAAACCGTTCCGGTGGGGGCGGGGGCGTCAGAAGCAGTGCCGTAACTAGGGTATGGGCAATATCACCACCCAGGCCATATGCGCCTTGTGTCGACACAAATGCCATCTAGTGATTGTGATATACTACTATTAATTAAGTTTAATTTAAATTTCAACACTCCAAGGTTGGTAACTAAAAATACATGTAGTTGGCAACCTGCCAACATGTTGACAGTTTTAGTCAGTTTTAGTCAAAGGCGTCAAAGGTTTAGTAAAAAGTGAAGTTTGTGAAGTGAAATACATTGCACTATATTTTCAATCAGCGAAGCCAACATACACAAATTTATAATTAATAATAAACATGATTAGGTGTAATGTGAAAGGATGCGAAAGAAAAGCGGCCAAAGATAAAGACCATAGTTTTTTTTTATGGCCAAAGGATGAATCAATGTAAGTAAATTATAGTTTAAATACATTTATTGTTTATTGATTATCGATCATGTATAAGTACTAAAGTGATGTATTTATAATTCTAGACGCCAACAATGGAAAGAGTTTGCTCAGTACGAGGGAACTTCAAATAATTTACGAATCTGTTCAGATCATTTCGAAAGGCAAAATTTAAAAAAAATTACGCCACCTAAACGACTATTAGTCCGACAAGCTGTGCCTACCTTATTTCGACCTAGTAAGAATTTGGAGATACCAAAACTTGTACCACCTACTCCTCCAACAAGTGCACCTACGGAGATTTCATTTGTAGATGCCATAAAAGTTTCATTAAGAGGTAAGACGCCACTGTTTAAACTAGAATAATTTCTGTTAATTGTACATAATAGTAAAATTCATAATTTTTTTAATTTTCAGATGATAAAGAATTAGAAGAGCCATCGATAAACAACAACAACAACAACGAGGGAATGCAAAATTTGAACATTTACCCTGATACCCCTGTACAATGTAGAACACCAAACAAAAACAATAAGCAGAGAAAAATTCAACATTATACGCCGAAATCTTTGAGGTTGCATAATAAATCAAAAACAATAGCGCGATTACGAAGCCAAATGTACAGGTATAAAAGAGAGAAGAAATTTTCAGTGCAATCGAAATCGAAACAAAATGTTGAAGCAATCATAAATGCATCGTCACAATATTTAGATAAACAAGCGCAAATTCTTTTTGCATCGCAGATGCGTTTATCTGTAGAAAAGAAATACGCGAAACGTTACAGTGATAACTTGAAAGATATTGCATTATCTATTAAATATCATTCAACGAAAGCGTACAAGTTCTTACAGAAAATAATGCATTTACCATCCATCAGAACTCTAGACGAATATCAAAGAAAATTTCCTATTTCTCCAGGTTTAAATTCGATCGTTTTGAATCAACTGAGAAACGATTTTTTAAATAGTCCTCGTCAAGACCGTCTTGTAAGTGTTTTATTCGACGAAATAAGTTTAGCCACGGAAGTCCACTACGATGCTGCTAACGATTACTTTCATGGCTATGCTGATGATGGTACTGAACGTACTAAAGAAATAGCTCATTGTGCATTAGTAGCGATGATCACATGGGTAAACAAACCAATGAAGCAAAGTGGCAATTCAGAGAGAACACATGACATTATGATAAATGCAATTAATAAGTTAAATGAGATCGGTGTTATTGTGAAATGTTTGATTTGTGATCAAGGAACAAGAAATGTTGGCTTAATTAAGAAATATAAAATAACTTCAGAGAAACCACATCTGGAGTTTAAGATTGGTGACGAAACACGTAAGGTTTACTTAATATTTGATCCCCCTCATTTAATCAAGTCCTTTCGCAACAATCTTGTTAAAAAAAGGTTGCAATACCGAGGAGGCTATGCAGATTGGGAACTAATTTATAAAGTTTATTTATTGAGTATTAAAACTAACATTAATTTAATACCAAAAATTAATGATAGTCATTTTGGAATGCATCAGAATTCGGCAAAAATGACTGTTTCACTTGCCACTCAGGTTTTTTCTTATACAATGCATAATGCTTATCTGGCATATAAATTGATAAAACCAGAAGAATTTAATTGTATCGATAAGGATACAACGGCAGAATTTTTGTTGGACATGGACAAATTATTTGACTCGTTAAATTCTTCACTCCTTCAGCCAACTAATAATTCTAAACTAAATTATGCGATTTCGGAAACATCTGAACATATTCCATTTTTAAACGATATGTTACTATACTTGGCTGACAGTAAGTTTGAAAAAAAAAAAGTTAAAGAAAAAGTCCTTCCACCATGTATTTCAGGAATGATATTAACTATTAATAGTGTATTACGATTGTCTGAAGAGTTAAGGAAAGAATACAGTATTCCGCAATTACAAACACGGCGTTTAAATCAAGATCCTCTTGAAAATTTGTTTGCCGTTATTCGTCAAAAAAATGGATGTGCAGTTAATCCCTCCACTCGTTCCTTTGAAACCGCTTTAAAACATAATTTTATTACCCAATTAACAAAAGTTTCAAATTCGGCTAACTGTCAGGATGACGACAACTTAATTTTTGCTAAATTAAGCATGATCAATAATGAAGTCACCAAGCCACAGAAACATATCCCTGAACAATGCATAGAAAATAATTTACAAATAGTAAACGTAGTAGTTCATACAAATCAAATTGAAGCTGACATGGCATTGACTTTGGAAAAGTCAGAGTTTACGCATGAAAATGCCATTTATTATATTTGTGGGTATTTATCCCGTAAGTTTTTGAAGATACATAAAAATTGCCAAAAATGTGTCGATTATCTTATATTACCAAAATCTGACACTAATTACCAAGAGTATAAACTTTTTACAATAATGAAAGATTATGCAGATAAAAATGGACTACAATATGCAACTGAAATGCTTTTCACAGCTGTTAAGGGATGGGATAGAAAATTTGAGCAAATAATTGGTAATTGCATTTATAAAAAAAATGTTTTGATTCATTTACACACAGAATTGTGTTTGGAATGTCCAGCTTTTCAGTTATGCTCCTCTGAAGCTACCGACATATTTTTAAAAATATTTATAAAGGTTCGTTGTTTCTGGGAAGCACGATTTATTAGACGTAAATTGAAGAAAAGTGACCAAGTAACTGAGGAGAAGAAGCATAAATCAAAGTTTTCCTAAATTTGCCAAGTCGACTGCTGAGAGACCATCAGAAAATAAATAAACAAAAAAAGTGAAGATTACTAAATGAAAAATTATTATTTATTGTTGTTTTGTCATATTTAAAAATTTTTATTGCATGTTATAAAATAAATATTTATTTTTCATAATAAAAAATTTATAGTTCAATGCTTTTTCCTTTGGTTTTCTCTATTTAATCTTTTGCAATTTAAATCAAATTGAAGGAATTTTACCGCGTTTTCGCTTTTCATTACATATCACACTCACTAGAGGCGCTAAAACTCGCATACTCGATTTTAACATGGTGTCTTATGGGAACTTTCTTCTCTATCCCATCCTCTTTGAAGGGACCAATATTCAAATTTCAAAATATTGTATCTAATATAAAATATTAAAAATATGCTAGTTAAATAAACGTAATAAAACAATAAGTTTTAATATTTCGCAAACTTTTCGTATATTTTTAGGATAGATTTTCTAAATTTTAGAAAGAAAGTCTCAAAAACTCAAGGCCAAGTGACAGCGCGCAACTCTAAGCCGTTTTCGAAAAAAACAAAGTGGAAAATGTAATATCTGATCATATACATAAGTAGTACCTGCTCGGTTGCACTATTTACAAGGCAACCGCGATGGTTTCGAGGTGAACGATCTGACTTATCATATGATCGGTCCAGGTTCAATTCCTCCAAGAGTAAATTTTCTTTTTAATTAAAAAAAAAAAATTTTTGTAAATTTTTTTTGCTACCCGTCAACGTCGCATGTTTACCTATCAACAATTTTGTCAATTTACCTATAGAATGATTGAATTATAACGCTCAGAAAATTCGGTTTCCAAAAAATTAAAAGGCAGCAAAAAAGCAGTATTGAAAAATGAAATAGCTGATGAAGATTATAGAAATTGTTTATTCAGTCAAACAGAATACTTCCATTCGCAGAGAGTGATCAGAAGTCATAAACATGAAATTTATACTGAAGAAATACGGAAAAAGTCATTAAGTTGCGAAGATGATAAACGACATCTGGTGATCAATTGAACAGATTCATTAGCACACGGACATGTATTAATTAATTGAGAAATAGCAACTAGGCAAAAAGGCAAAAAATAATATAGTAGTAGTTATAATAATAGAGTATAATGTAGTATAATCATAATCAATTGTATGCAAATAAACTTATGTTCATTTCAATTAATTAGTTTTATTTAATAAATTAAATTAATAATAATTCTTTAAATAACACTTAAAAATAATAGTATGTAACGATGTCTCTGTGGTTGAGTGGGTAGGTGATGGGACTATAAATCGGTGATCGCGGGTTCGCACCTCGCGTCGGGCGGTTTTTAGGATCCATTCTATCCATCCACTCAATTACAGAGCTTCAAGAAAGAGCAGTTGGTTTAGTAATCCTAATCTGAGGAGATCTCGAGTGGCCATAGAGATTTAAGATTCAGACAAAGGATGAAAAACAATTGAGAGCGCCGCCACTTTTTCAAGACTTCTAACGGTCTTGGATGAACATCTATTCTATACAGTAATATCAAATAAATAAATTATAATGACCGGGTCCTGTTAATTCGGGATTCGTGGTCGTGCAGATGATTCTCTTTGATAGACACAGTATACCTATAAACGGTATCAGCTTGTCGTGAGGAAGAGATTACTGTATCGGAATAGATTTCGTTCTACTGAGAAACGAGAAGTTTTGCACTTTTTCCGAATATTTTTTTCTTTAAGAAAGTCATTCTGGACAACTTTGATACAATACCAAAATTCCCCCTTAGAGTGAAATGAAAAACAACAATCAAAGGTTCGAAATTACCACGTTTTCCCGACTTTTTGGGATCCATTCCCATATATTCAATATTATCATATTTTATAATTTACGTGTAAAATTGATACTCAAACACCTTGGACTAAAAACAATTTTGTGTCCAGGGGTCATTACTGTTATTCAACTTTATCTCTTATTCACAGTTTCTTAAATATAAAAATAGTTCTTACATCTCAAGTATTCTTAAAAATAATTTCATCATTGGTCCTCTTTCACCTCCAAACTGGAGGTATGGAAATATTACAAGCAAATAATATGATTACAACGTCTATCTCAAACGGTTTCAATAATCCTTATAATAATGTCAGTTGCATTTGAATAAGGAGCAACCACTCCATATAAAAAAAGTGTCCGTAAAATCGACGAGGGCCTAATAGCAGGAATGATCCCTCCAATCAAAATGAAGCTAAGCAAGAACCAATTATAGAGCAAAGCGCGCTAGGGATTGTTTTCAAATTATTGTTGTAAACCAGAAACCTATCTTTGCCGATTTAACCTTACTTTCGGTGTAATAATAATAATAATAATCGTTATTTCGAGTTTCAAAATAAAAAAAAGTGGAGAAAAGTTAGATGGTTTTCAGCTCAACTCAGAGTCTTTGGAAAAACTCTGCAACTTCGTGTTAGGCAGCAACATAACCGTGACTTGCTTTTAAATGTTGCCGAAAATTACTAAGGGTAGAATTGAATTCTTTCCCACAAAAACTGACAAATTCTTCCTGGGGACATAATATTCGCTTTCAGATAATATACGCAATAAAATAAACCAAACAGGGTATACAATTTAATTATTAAAGTCAACATTGCAAGTATGTAAACAAAACACAAACAACAACTTGTAAAAAAAATTCCAACACGCTTTGATCTTATTGGTTCTGGATTAGCTTCATTCTGATTGGAGGGATCATTCCTGCAATTAGGCCCTCGTCGTCAAAAACAGGTGTGAATTATTGGAACTAAAAATTTTAACACTTTTTCGTCTTAATAAACCGAAATATTGTATCTGCGATCCTGAAATTTTGAAATGACATTATGTATTTAGTAACGCATATTGTCGTGTTCCTTTTTTTTAGCAACTTTGTGCGACGCCTCTGACTTACTTGAAATTTTGTTCGCGGTACTATGCAGTTTTAACCTAACACTTTCAATTTCAAACCTCGTTTTGAGCATAAATTTTTAATGATGAAAATATTTGACAAACAATTTAAATTCAGTGTAATGGTGTACAGTGTAATTCTTATTATTAATTAACAACATAGATACAACTTTAACAGAGAGATAAGTAAGGAAATTTTATTAACACCAATAGTTTTAAATTATGTAACCTTAAAATTTTATTGTGATCACTTAGTTGAGTAGTAATTTGGGGTACCTTTTATTGTTTCGTTGAACACTCATTAGGGCTTTTGATTATCGCTTTAAATAGTATTCCAAATTATTCATAAATTATGGTGGTCACTTGCGTTATTAATTTAATCCAAATTATTATTAGCCATTATTCCAATCATTAATTCCAATATTTATTTTAGATTTACCAAGCTGGATAGTAGCACTACACAAATATCATCCTTGTCCGATGACAAAATGAAAACCGGAGTTAATTTCAAACTCAAAAATTATTCATCTTTTGACATAGGTTCAATCAAAAGTTAAAAGTGTACTAAAAAGCTCCCCCAAAATGGCCGGTTTATATATCTTTTTGGAAAACCCACATGCTTGATTCAAAATTTTAGGTAAAATAAATAATTTTTACTATTTTGATTTTCCATAAAAAAAATAATTCTTTCAGAATCTTTTCAAATTCACAGGATCTGTAGACTACCATTTGGAAATTAAGTCGAAAAAATCTTACAATTCTTAATTGTACGGCGCAATTTTACATTGCCGAGCACATGTTGACATTTCAAAACTTCGCATCCATCTCATGTGTCCATCTAGCTGCCAATCGCCCCCATTTAACTTCAAAGGTAAACACTGGACCTCACTACTACTGTCTACATTCGAACATTTTGACAAAAATTGTTATTTGATGAATACATTTCACTTGAATATCTGACGTGTCAAAATCACTCAATCGTCTACCATAGGTAACCCCTTTTTTTTTATTACCACTAATTTATAAACATAGTCCAAATTTCATTCCCGCACTACTAATCCTAATATCTTAATTAACATTTTACATATTTTTAGATGTACTCAACGTTTGAAAATTGTGGTGTTAGTCATCCGAGCATTTCGTGGATTGTTCTTTGCCCACTATTGAAATCGGTGATCAAAATGAATAAAAGTAGGATTTGAAATGGCATGTCCTAGTGAAGATCCATATCAACGCACTTCAACGCACCCGATATTTTCAGAATATGACAATATTGTTGGAAGATTGTGAAAATCTATAAAAATGAATGGATCTTCGAAATAGATAATCGATACCTTTTTTGAAATATGAATTTTAATTAACTACCTTTTAAGTATGCATATTTTTTTACAATAAATACTAACTATAATTATAAGCTACTAAACCAAAATTTCTTTTCATTCATTAGGGTATGAAATTAACAAAGTAACCTATAACTAAAATCTAATCATAATCTAAACTCAAATCAACTCTAATAATTAAAAAAAAAAAAACTTATTTACATCTCCTAATTAATTTGTTGTTATCAACATCATAGCAATATTCTTGTTTGCTTGTTGTTTTCATTCGATGTTCAACAGGAGGTCTTATTTCTCTGTTTGTATGGGGTTCGTGCACATTTAATTCATCATCTTCATTTAGATTTTCATGATCCATCATCTCTTCTTTCCATCCATACAAATCTTGAAGGTGGAACTGACCTCTGATGCGTTCTGTTATTTCATTGTATAATTCGTATGTGTTTTCTGATATTCTTCTGTTTATTATGTATGGACCTTCGTATGGTAAGTGTAATTTGGCACATTGGTTCTCTGATCGTAAACCTACTCTTAAGCTTTTAACTACCACTGTGTCTCCTATAGTAAACGTAGTCTTCTTTTTAATCTTTCCATTCACTTTCTCTAAATATCTTAATCTTTTTCGATTTAACTCTTCTCGAACTCTTATTAAAGTTTGTTGATAATCCTTGTCTTCATTCTTTACCGTCCACGGTCTTCTAGGTAGTATTTTCTTCATAACGTATACTGGGGACTCTTCTGTTACCGTACTCGGCGTTTCGTTGATGAAATCTTCTACTTTGTCTAATTGCTCGTACCACATCAAATGATTCTCGCTGCATAGCATTCTTAAATACTTAGAAACTTCCTGAACATATCTTTCACACATGTTTCCTTGGGGATGTCTAACGCTGGTAAAATATACTTTGATGTCTTGTTCAACAAAATGCTGTTTGAATCTGGTATTGTTGAAGTACGTCGCGTTGTCAGCTAAAATGATTTTGGGTTTAATTATACTGGCAATATAGTCGTCTAATAATTCAATCGTGATGTCGGTTGTGCATGCTTTAGTTGGATACAGCTTGACATATTTGCTGAAGGCATCTACGATGACTAATACATTTTTGTTTTGGTGGCTTGAAATCAAATTTCCAATGTAATCGATAGCTACTATTTCTCCTGGTTCTTTCACTTCTATGCTGTTGATAGTGTTTTGATTGTGGTAGTTTTTATACTTCCCTAGTAAACATAACTTGCATCTACTAACAACGTTTTTAATCAATTTTCGATCTTTCTTACAAAAGTAGTTTTCTCGGAACATCAACCATAATTTTCTTAAACCAATATGTCCAAATCGAACATGTAGCTTCCATGCAATGTCCTTCGTTAATGTTTCATTAATGACGTACAATTCGGAGTCATTTATTTTTTTTATAATAATATCATTTTTCAATTCATAGTTTTTGTAGTTGTTGTTGAGTTGTAAATATCCTCTTATTTCATTGATTGCTGCATCCAATTGTACTTCTTGCACACTTTCTTGACTAAACGGTGAATCTATGAGGTGTAGTTCATTCATTGCGATTAGAATTTCTGCTATCTTGTTACGACTTGTTCCTTCTTTTCTACTAAATGCATCTGCTACAATGTTGTCACAACCTTTTATGTGTTTGATGCTAAAATCAAATTCTTGTATCAGCAAAGACCATCGATAAATTCTACTGTTCGAAAATTTCGTCGTCATCATAAACGTGAGTGATTCGTGATCTGTTTCAATTTTAAAATGTTGTCCTATTAAATAGTATCTCAATTTTTGTGTAGCAAACACGATAGCCAACATCTCCTTCTCACTGACTGAATACTTGATTTCGCTTTTTCTTAAAGTTCTTGATGTAAAACAGATTGGAACTTCTATTTCGTCTTTAAGTTGAAGTAGGGCACCCGAAATTGCAAAATCTGACGCGTCGGTTCTTAAAATAAAGGGCTTTGTGAAATTTGGGTGTATAAGGCACATGTTTTTAAACATCGTAATTTTCATTTTTACGAACGCTCTTTCTATTTCTTCAGTCCAATGCCACTTTGTATTTTTCTTCAATAATTGCAATAATGGTAAAGTCAGTTTGGAATAGTTTGACATAAATCTTTTGAAATAATTCATAAATAAACGTGGGTTAATTTGTCCATCCCCATGGAATTTCATCACTTTGTCAGAATTGAATCCAAATTGTATTTCTTGTACAATGCTTTTAATCTGACCTGCTTCATTTTCTGCTTCATGATGTTGGTTCGCCATACCTGTTTGTGATAATTTAGTCGTATTCGCGTTTATAGCAGATTTCATACCAATTATTTCTTCTCCCACCTGTTCGATTTTTGCATGATAGTAATTCACGTCATTCGTAACTGATTTGAATTGTTGTTCAATTATCGTCATTGCTCCATCCAATTGTTTCGTACCGTTCGTAACTTCTTTTCTTACCTCAACAATGTTATCGTGATTATTTTGTGCGACAAAATGTTTTAATTTTTCCTCCATCGTTTTTATTCTCTCTTTGTTGGTTTCTTCGATAATGTTGACTACTTTGAGCTTGAAGTTTTCTGACGAGTTATTTAATTTTTTCCAATCTTCGCTCAATTTAATTGTTTTACCTTCGAATTCCTTTTTTATATCTTGTACTGTTTTATTCAGATCAACTTTCTTCACCGTAGTTTCCTTGATGATTTTTATCTCTTCTTCCATCCTGTCAATATTCTTTTCTGCACTTTGTTGTGATGATTTCAATTCATCTATGTTTCGGTTTATTTTTTCTTCTGCGTATCTCATTGCATTCTTTATATCCGCCACTTCTTGTGAAATATTTGTCTTTATTTCTTGTGAATTTTTGTCCAATTTTTTAGAATTATCGTCCATTTTTTGCATGATTCGTTCCAGCATTTGTCTCATCTCGTTTTGCTCTATTTTTACCGTTTCTTCTGTTGAACCCTGTTTTTCATCATCTTTTTCTTCGATTGTTGGTACCATTACGTTTTCTTCAATACCTGTCGATTCTTCGTTTATGCTTTGGTCTTCTATTATTTCTGCGTTTTCTTGAATCTCAACGCTCTGTTCAATCTCTGCTCTTGTTGTGCTTCTCGTAATCCTTTTGTCACTCATTTTTGCTTTTATTGATACACAAATTAAATTCAAAGATAAAAATAAGACAAATTATTAAATTTCTCTGCAATTGTAAATTAATAACACACTTATAAAGTATTCTAATAGTATCAATAATGTTAAATTCTGTTTAATCTTAGGGTCGTCGTCATTCGAGCTCCACTTATTGGGTGCCAATTTATATTAGAGGTTGTCGTGTTCCTTTTTTTTAGCAACTTTGTGCGACGCCTCTGACTTACTTGAAATTTTGTTCGCGGTACTATGCAGTTTTAACCTAACACTTTCAATTTCAAACCTCGTTTTGAGCATAAATTTTTAATGATGAAAATATTTGACAAACAATTTAAATTCAGTGTAATTCTTATTATTAATTAACAACATAGATACAACTTTAACAGAGAGATAAGTAAGGAAATTTTATTAACACCAATAGTTTTAAATTATGTAACCTTAAAATTTTATTGTGATCACTTAGTTGAGTAGTAATTTGGGGTACCTTTTATTGTTTCGTTGAACACTCATTAGGGCTTTTGATTATCGCTTTAAATAGTATTCCAAATTATTCATAAATTATGGTGGTCACTTGCGTTATTAATTTAATCCAAATTATTATTAGCCATTATTCCAATCATTAATTCCAATATTTATTTTAGATTTACCAAGCTGGATAGTAGCACTACACAAATATCATCCTTGTCCGATGACAAAATGAAAACCGGAGTTAATTTCAAACTCAAAAATTATTCATCTTTTGACATAGGTTCAATCAAAAGTCAAAAGTGTACTAAAAAGCTCCCCCAAAATGGCCGGTTTATATATCTTTTTGGAAAACCCACATGCTTGATTCAAAATTTTAGGTAAAATAAATAATTTTTACTATTTTGATTTTCCATTAAAAAAATAATTCTTTCAGAATCTTTTCAAATTCACAGGATCTGTAGACTACCATTTGGAAATTAAGTCGAAAAAATCTTACAATTCTTAATTGTACGGCTTGGCTTTTATGAGCAATTTTACATTGCCGAGCACATGTTGACATTTCAAAACTTTGCATCCATCTCATGTGTCCATCTAGCTGCGAATCGCCCCCATTTAACTTCAAAGGTAAACACTGGACCTCACTACTACTGTCTACATTCGAACATTTTGACAAAAATTGTTATTTGATGAATACATTTCACTTGAATATCTGACGTGTCAAAATCACTCAATCGTCTACCATAGGTAACCCCTTTTTTTTATTACCACTAATTTATAAACATAGTCCAAATTTCATTCCCGCACTACTAATCCTAATATCTTAATTAACATTTTACATATTTTTAGATGTACTCAACGTTTGAAAATTGTGGTGTTAGTCATCCGAGCATTTCGTGGATTGTTCTTTGCCCACTATTGAAATCGGTGATCAAAATGAATAAAAGTAGGATTTGAAATGGCATGTCCTAGTGAAGATCCATATCAACGCACTTCAATATATATTGTCATGAAATTTTTGAATAATAAATTTTATTTAAGTTATGTAATTTTACAATTCATTTTATTTTCTACGCTGGTGGAAATTCATCAGTAATCTTGATTATTTTGGAGATTCCCATCCAATTTTTGATAAAACCTGTGGAAAGAAATCAATTAATTTTTAATAAAATAAATAAATCAGTTTATAACTTACCAATATTTGTATCAGAATTATTGAGATAAAGATGATGTTCTTAATCACGATTCTCGAATGAGAGAAAATACTGTTCAAAACGATGTCACCTGTGGTATTAAATTGAAAACTTTGTATTTATTATTGTTGTAAGTTTAAAATTTTAAAAGTGAAGTGCGCAGAACAAGATTATTTATTATTGTTGTGAGTTTAAAATTTTAAAAATTGAAGTGCGCCTGACAGACAAAATTTGAATTTGTACTGACAAAACGTCCCCTCCAAAAAGCGAAAAGTTTTAACAAACTGGAGAATAAAAATTCATTCTAGGTGGAATATTGGCACAGTTAAGACCAGCGAGCCTAGAATCAAAAATCAAGTGGCAAAATCTTGATCCATTTAAAATTGATAAAAGTTATTAGATAGGTACTTATCTAGTTTGAGAAGTGTTGGTGCTTTTCTTTTAGATAAATTTTGAAGAAAATTAGCACTAAAATTGATGATGAAAATATAAAAATTTAAACCAAATCCACGAATGAAGGAGTTTCCAGAAGCAAAAACAGATGAAGTTAAACCAAGCAACTAGAGAAGAAATCTACAGAGGGTGAGACGAATTAAAGTTAATAACATTATCCGAGAAAATTTAAACTTGCGCCGAAAACTTACAATTTTGTGTTATTTGTAAAATTTTATTAAAACTTAACCATAGTCAAATTTTCAACATCTAGGAAAATTTGCTAATAAATGTGATTTGAAAATTTGACTAGGAATGACTAGTAATTGAAACAGTAGCCAACTGTAGCAGGCTATAAGAGTAAGAACATTAAAAATTTGTTTTAAACCAATTGGTAAAGTTAGAAATTGATGAAATTAATGATAATAAAAATATTTTGGAGATGACATTACATTTATTTGCGACCAACGTGTGGTTGGTAATTTTGTAAATTAAAATTTTTGATATAAATAAATATTTTTGTATTTCTTAAAACGGAATTTATTAAAAAATTGAGAGGAGCAAAGCTGGGTACATCATATTTTTCAGAGTCAAGATTGCTAAAGGGTGAGTGTCCACTAGCGGATTTTGGAGAAGTTGGTTAACTTTTCAATTTAGCGACTGGCATTACAATATAGATAGTTTCGTTACATTCTGTTAATTTTTTTTGTAATAAATGTTGTCTATTAAAATGCTTATAATTTCGAAAATATTCAACAATTAAAACCGAAAACTATCTATCAATACAAGTTCAATCTTGCCTATTTTGATATTTATATAAATTTATCAGAATTTTGTCTGTATAAAAAGATTACGATGTTTTAAATTTCTTCTATTTTTCTATTATGGCGCCACCTATTTCAAAAGTCCGCAGCGGTCCCCATCTTAATGCAGACAAACAGTTTTTTGTAATTTATTCAAAACTACTGCCAATGGACATAATATTCACTTTCTGCATTGACCGATTCAATTAACGTGAGACAAAATTACGATGATAGATATTTAAAAATGAGAAATAACGCAGCGTTATAATTCAATTAATTTATAGGTAAATTGACAAAATTGTTGATAGATAAACATCCAACGATGACGGGTAGCAAAAAAAATTTACTAACATTTTTTAAAAAATTAAAAAGAAAATTTACACTTCGAGGAATTGAACCTGGACCGACCGGATGATAAGTCGAATCGTTTACCTCGGAACCATCGCGGTTTCCTTGTAATTACTGCAACCGAGCAGGTATATGAACAGATATTACATTTTCAACTTTGTTTTTTTCGAAAACGGCTTAGAGTTGCGCGCTGTCGCTTGGCCTTGAGTTTATTATTATCAAGTACTTTTCAACCCCAAAAGGGCTTTAAAATCCGTGACCTCAAGACGCGGCCTCTCTGTTATATAACAGAAAATTCGGTTTCCAAAAAATCAAAAAAGCAGTATTGAAAAATGAAATAGCTGATGAAGATTATAGAAATTGTTTATTCAGTCAAACAGAATACTTCCATTCGCAGAGAGTGATCAGAAGTCATAAACATGAAATTTATACTGAAGAAATACGGAAAAAGTCATTAAGTTGCGAAGATGATAAACGACATCTGGTGATCAATTGAACAGATTCATTAGCACACGGACATGTATTAATTAATTGAGAAATAGCAACTAGGCAAAAAGGCAAAAAATAATATAGTAGTAGTTATAATAATAGAGTATAATGTAGTATAATCATAATCAATTGTATGCAAATAAACTTATGTTCATTTCAATTAATTAGTTTTATTTAATAAATTAAATTAATAATAATTCTTTAAATAACACTTAAAAATAATAGTATGTAACGATGTCTCTGTGGTTGAGTGGGTAGGTGATGGGACTATAAATCGGTGATCGCGGGTTCGCACCTCGCGTCGGGCGGTTTTTAGGATCCATTCTATCCATCCACTCAATTACAGAGCTTCAAGAAAGAGCAGTTGGTTTAGTAATCCTAATCTGAGGAGATCTCGAGTGGCCATAGAGATTTAAGATTCAGACAAAGGATGAAAAACAATTGAGAGCGCCGCCACTTTTTCAAGACTTCTAACGGTCTTGGATGAACATCTATTCTATACAGTAATATCAAATAAATAAATTATAATGACCGGGTCCTGTTAATTCGGGATTCGTGGTCGTGCAGATGATTCTCTTTGATAGACACAGTATACCTATAAACGGTATCAGCTTGTCGTGAGGAAGAGATTACTGTATCGGAATAGATTTCGTTCTACTGAGAAACGAGAAGTTTTGCACTTTTTCCGAATATTTTTTTCTTTAAGAGAGTCATTGACTCTCATCTTGACCTTTCGAGGGAAACGAAATCGTCGTGACGTAGTGACGGGGTGGTCCCCCTCTCTGCAAATATGGAACTTTAAAGTAGCCCACGCCAAGGTTACTCCACGTGGTGGAGTAACCTTTATTGCGCAAACAAAACACAGCTATGCAAAATTTTCTGTTAAAATTGCGCGGTTGCATTATAAAAAAAAATATTTATTTTTCAAATTCAAGTACAAAACATACAAAATTAGTTTGATTTCAATTAAATATTATATGGTTGATAACATTTATCAACCCAGAGCGTTCAACATAACTTTAATTCGCTTCAAAATAAACGTTGCAAAAGTAATGATGCAGGGAAATGTTCGTTTTTATTACAAATTGAGATGGTCCAAACGGGAAAGAAAAGAATTCGGATGCTGTGCTTATTCACAAAGAATTAATTAAAGCCGTAAAAAAACAGGTATGGTGCGAATTAAAATTCGACTTATATTTCATAAAAAATTCCATACTTGGTCGAGGCAATAATAACTGTTAAGATAAATGTGATTAAATGATTAAATTAGAAAAAGTTTGTTAATGACTGAATTACAAAGGTCACGTTAATGAGTAAATTACAAAGGTTATTTTAATGACTGAATTATAAAGATTAAGTTAATGATTAAATTACAAGGTTACATTAATAATAACAATGATTACCTTATGAGGGTTACGTTAAATTCCCAGGATTACGTTAATAATGAAAATGATCAAATGAAAAGCGTAACGTTGATACTAATGATCAAATGAAATTTAACGTATTATGATTATGATTTATGAAGCAGGTATTTTGATTATGTATTAAATCCGAAGGAGGATTTACTTATGTCGAGTCGATAAGAATAATATAGAAGACCCACCAATATGTAATGTCAAAGTATTATGAGTATATTCAATTGTTTAAGATATTAATAAACGATGACTAGAGTTTATATAATTTGGCTGTTGTTCAATCGCCGTGTATGTTTTTTTTTCTTTTTTTTTTATCCACGAGTAAAGATTAAAGTTACGCCCAAATCTGTGTTTTATTATGATTATTTGTTGTTTGGGTCTAGATTCGCTCGCATTTCTGGACGAAATGCTGAACCTTGGTTGAATTTACTTTCGAAGCTTAATTGCTACTAACCCTTTGTTAAATAGATTTTGAGACGACGCTGTCGTTTGTTTACTTTATGCGAAGGAGTAAGTTTCGAGGTTAGGTTACTTTCTCACGAAATTGTCTGTCCGTTCTGTTAAAAGAATCTGAAGGTGTTGTTTACCAAGAACTGGAGGATACTCTTTGCAACGTATGGGTGTTTAGTTGACGATCACGAGCTTACTACGAGGTGCATGGCGGTATCGAGTTTGAATTGGGGAACTAGAAGGCGCGCGGTTCAAATTCGAATTGCGATAATACAAACCCTAACGTGATTATCACAGGCGAATTGGTATTCAATATCTCATCCTCTCATTCGAGAATATTTTGGACCACAAACATCTTTTTATATAGCATCGAGCATGTTTTGACTGAATTTTGGTAAGTTTAACCTTTTATAAAACAAATTGTAACCTAAATTGACTTTCTTTATTTACAGTACTAACTATTCTTGCTTGGCAATCTTCACTGAGACCAAAAGGAATTAAAATTAAAGCTGCAGTTACGTCCACATCATACAAAATTTTAATGGACTGGTAAAAACTAAATTAACATACTCCTTTTTTTTTTTATATAAAACAAAAATTCATGACAATATAATTGAAAAGAGGATAAAAAAGTCTATATGAATATGGCATACACTGAAAATAATATAGTACATAATATTAACGAACAGTGATTTTTAACTGAAATTTCGCTGTAACAAGGAATTTTTTCTTTGATACAAAGAAATCCTAAGTAAGTTTTTAGTTACCGTATTCCTAGATACGTTAATATATCGAATAGGCGTTCTTAAATACAAAGAAAGATTAGTTCATTGGATAATCCAAAATATTCCTTCATATAATGCAGTTTTCATCTATCCGAAAAAATATTTTCCTTGTATTAAAGAATTGGAACATTGAATAATAATGACCAATTGCAAGAAATTCGTTCGTTGTAGTAATGTACAGTGTTATTAAACAATGATTTACACCTTGGATCTATTACGAAGAAACGTAGTTTTAACGTTTGCGTTACGAGGATTCATTGCATGATATTCTTTGTACCAACGAACTTGGTAAATATACTAATAAAAGCTACGTATTATAATGACAACGATCTTTAATACAACGAAAATCTTATGATTATAATTTTCTCCCACAATAAAAACTGCAATTTTGCAAATCTACAACTTAAAGTCGTAGCCTGAATAGAAATTTATTCTAGTAACAGTGTTTTTAATGTAATAACGTGCTTATTGGAATTCGAATTGCATATTCTAAATTAAAGGTAAGAACTCATAATAATTGTTTTCTTTATTTAAACTTAATGTAATTACCTTTATTGCATTTAGGAGGTACTCAAAAATGGATTCGAATTCATTATTTAGATGTGGGATGAAAATAATTACGGTCAGAGTTTTCAAACATTAAGTAATTTTAAAAAACATGAATAGAAAACATTTAAATAACTATTTTTTGTTAGATGCAAATTCAACAATGTTCAAAACAATAATAATTTTGGTACGCAAACATCTATTCAATTAACAATAACTTATACCGAGTACGAATTTTATGCCGGTATACATAAAAAATGTACTTAGGTAGGTACTTGAAAATTTTGACAAAATTATTTCAGTTTTTCTATGAAATGTTTAAAAATATGTGTTTTTAGATACAGAAGATGATGCAAAAGTTTCATTAGGACGTTAAAATTTGATAATTTAACAGCCGAGCAATTTGATGACACTTGTAAAGCCCTGTAGCCAATATCGGTAAAAAGATCTGGAGAAATTTGGAGACTGCTGCTGCTCTTATAGAGAAATTAGTATTTTACAAAACCCCAATAAATAGTAGGTTTTCGACTGGTATGTTTCTCTAGATTAAAATAATACTTGATCATTATATTTTTTTTACTTCTACAGATTGACATGGATTTTAATGGTGCGTTCGGTAATGATGAGAACGGTTTATTGAACACCTGGATCAAGTGTAGCAACAAATTACTTGAATTTTAAGCAATAGTAATAATGTTAAAGATAAAAGAGCTAAAGCCCTAATAAATACCCTCAAAAGGATTTCCATTTCCAGGACCACTTCTGAGAGTAAGTATTACATAATAGTATGTATGTATGTGTACTCGTAAATTTGATACAGTTAATTGTTAATTATTACTTTTAAAAATAAAATTAAAAATGATAAAGCACAAACAGAATGAATTCAACGTGGCGATAAATCAATTATTTTCGATTCAAAAACTGCAATACTTTTTTGGATTATGTATGTCTACATTTTCCCAAGGAATCTTCAATGTTTTGTATAGGTGTTTGGAAACTTAATTTTTTAAATTTAAATCTCCAAAAAAATTTTTTAAAGTTTATATAATAGCTTCACATTTAGACTCAACAGATTGATTTTTATTCTTAATTAATATGTTGTTTTACTTGTCATACTAAAATAAGACTAAATATGAAGTTAGTATAAAAAGTAGATTAGAGTATTATTAATAAGTTTAAATGTTATGTTTTTAATTTTACATTTTTGAATAATTTGCATCATTGCGATTTTTATAACAATATTTTTTATGTTGCTAGGTATATACCTATTTAATTTATTATGAAATAAATATTTTTCTTAATAAACATTATAAACTTAATATTGTTTTTCTGTTATTAATGTGATAATATTTTTTGTAAAAATTAAAAAAAATATTTTCAAGTTAAAATTAAATTACTAATTGGAAAACTTATATTTATTAAATGAAAATGTAAGTTATCTAATTAATTAATTTAATTTTAAACGAATTTTTTTTTTAACATTTTACAAAAGTTATAAAGTAAGTTATGTTAAACATTCATTATGTGAACGATCCCAATTCGTTTTAGCAAATATTAAAATTCGTTACATCAATTATTACCATACGTAAAACTACGAAATGTTTACGTTAAACTATGAAATGCAGTTATCAGTTACAGAATGCTAATCGTTTTCTCAAAAACACGAATCAATTCGACAACAAATAACATTCCTTGTTACAGCGAACGCCAATTCTTCCAACCACAGACGCTAATCCTTGCAACAACGAATAGTATTTTTGAAATATGAGAATGTACGATATTAATTTCAAAGAATTTATTTTCATTAATACAAATATTTCTGCATTACTTAACGAATGCGTTCGTGAACTAATAAGAATCGCTTTTCCGTTAAGATGAAGAAACGGTGCGTTGGATCAATTTTAACGAATTATTTCTTTATCACTACTACCGTGATCTTTATATTTATGCTCTGTTTTCGTTCAGTGTAGCCTACTAAAGTTTCCATTTAAAAAAACTCGACTTTATATTATTAGGCGAGCGGTTTACACCTATTTTCAGTTCACTTACCGACCAATCAGCGTTCTAGTGGCTGAAAATGATTTTATTCGATTTCTTATATTATACCGAGAAAAAACTTCTATATACACTTTATTTTTTTATGAGTCGTTTAATAGTTATAAACAATCTTTTGTTTGAAAAATCTAAATTTCGGGGAAAAACTCTGAAAAAATTATAGAGGCTTAATTGGACCAAAACACACATTTTTTGTGTCTTTGACTTTTCTCGTAAAATCGATAGTTTTTAAGATAAATGGCGAAAAATGCATACCTTTATGATTTTTTTTCTCAGTAACCAATTGTCTAATCAGAATAAATAAAAAATAAAAATATTCAACCAACCTTAAACTATCACGACATTTTTTTTCATTTTGATTTTTAGTGTTACTAATAGTGAAAACCGTATTGGAGTAGATCTCTAACACCGCTTCCTCTGTGCGTGCGTATGTCCGTCCGGCGAGCTAGGATGGAAGCTTTAATTCAAATTCAAATTGTTTATTAACCATTAAAATACAATATATTACATACACGTGGATTGTCATAATTTAAATTAGCTAAATACTAGAAGATGTCACAAAAACAAATCTATTATAAATACTCCATGTTCCTTGACCGCGTAAAACATATTATTGACTACATTTTTGATACTTTTACTTACATAAGTGGTTGGCAAGGATAAGTTAACTCCAAAACGACTAAACAAAAGATTTAATAATAATTATAAAACACAAATTTGCGTGTTTACTCTAATACAGTTTCCACTGTTACTAACAGTAAAAATTAAAAATGCAAAAAAATTACCTTATAGTTTAAGGTTGACTGAAAACTTTTGTTTTTTATTTATTCTGATTGGATAAGTGGTTTCTGAGAAAAAAAATCATAAAGGAAGGAATTTTTCGCCATTTAGTGAGTTTTATCTTAAAAACCATTGATTTTACGACAAAAATCAACGATACAAAAAATGTGTCTTTTGGTCCAATTAAGCCTCTATAATTTTTTCAGAGTTTTTCCCCGAAATTTAGATTTTTAAAACAAAAGATTGTTTATAACTATTGAACAACTCATAAAAAAATAAAGTGTATATAGAAGTTTTTTCTCAGTATAATATAAGAAATCGAATAAAATCATTTCCAGCCACTAGAACGTTGATTGGTCGGTTAATGTAGTTTTTAAGCGAGTTTGAGACGATAAACCGCTCGCCTATATAACTCGAAAACTTTATCCCAATTTATTTTACTCAAAAAATGTATTAATAAGGTGTAAAAATTTTTTCGACAACTTTACTAACAACCGAGATATCGGCATTTAACGAAAAGTCGAAAAAGCGAACTTTTGGCCATAACTCGAAAACGAAAAAAAGTATCGGATTCCGGTTTTCACCATTAAGCTTTTCCCTAAAAAAGAGATCGAAGATGCGCCATCCATTTTTCCATATCTCTTATAGTTACCGAATTCCCCATAAGAACATTCGAATTTGAACCACCCTGTACACTCGCAAAAAATATTTTATTTTAGAGAAGCAACTTTCAATTTTTTTAGATAAAATGCAATAATACCGATATTATACTTGATCATTTGAATTTTCCGATTTTTAAATATCAAGTACTGCATTCCACAATCACATACTTCACACCCGTGTTCATAGACAAATCCTTACTGATACCTAATATTCGGGTTTTACAAAATGTTTTACTTAGAATTTAATACTTGTTGTTTATGAATCCGGGCGTAAATTGTTTTAAAAAATAAAGTAAAATTTTATATTAAATTTTTATTTTTATCTTTATTTCGAAAGTTATACAACCGCCGGATTTATGGCAAAATTCAGGGGACGCTAATTTTTGGAAAAGTACCGAAAGCACTTGCGAAAAAACCTAATGGATGAATTAAATATTAGCAAACCCGTGGTTTAAAAAAAAACTTAGCAGCATATTAAATTAATAACTGTTTTTTAATTTGAAAAATTTAAAAAAAAACCGTTCCGGTGGGGGCGGGGGCGTCAGAAGCAGTGCCGTAACTAGGGTATGGGCAATATCACCACCCAGGCCATATGCGCCTTGTGTCGACACAAATGCCATCTAGTGATTGTGATATACTACTATTAATTAAGTTTAATTTAAATTTCAACACTCCAAGGTTGGTAACTAAAAATACATGTAGTTGGCAACCTGCCAACATGTTGACAGTTTTAGTCAGTTTTAGTCAAAGGCGTCAAAGGTTTAGTAAAAAGTGAAGTTTGTGAAGTGAAATACATTGCACTATATTTTCAATCAGCGAAGCCAACATACACAAATTTATAATTAATAATAAACATGATTAGGTGTAATGTGAAAGGATGCGAAAGAAAAGCGGCCAAAGATAAAGACCATAGTTTTTTTTTATGGCCAAAGGATGAATCAATGTAAGTAAATTATAGTTTAAATACATTTATTGTTTATTGATTATCGATCATGTATAAGTACTAAAGTGATGTATTTATAATTCTAGACGCCAACAATGGAAAGAGTTTGCTCAGTACGAGGGAACTTCAAATAATTTACGAATCTGTTCAGATCATTTCGAAAGGCAAAATTTAAAAAAAATTACGCCACCTAAACGACTATTAGTCCGACAAGCTGTGCCTACCTTATTTCGACCTAGTAAGAATTTGGAGATACCAAAACTTGTACCACCTACTCCTCCAACAAGTGCACCTACGGAGATTTCATTTGTAGATGCCATAAAAGTTTCATTAAGAGGTAAGACGCCACTGTTTAAACTAGAATAATTTCTGTTAATTGTACATAATAGTAAAATTCATAATTTTTTTAATTTTCAGATGATAAAGAATTAGAAGAGCCATCGATAAACAACAACAACAACAACGAGGGAATGCAAAATTTGAACATTTACCCTGATACCCCTGTACAATGTAGAACACCAAACAAAAACAATAAGCAGAGAAAAATTCAACATTATACGCCGAAATCTTTGAGGTTGCATAATAAATCAAAAACAATAGCGCGATTACGAAGCCAAATGTACAGGTATAAAAGAGAGAAGAAATTTTCAGTGCAATCGAAATCGAAACAAAATGTTGAAGCAATCATAAATGCATCGTCACAATATTTAGATAAACAAGCGCAAATTCTTTTTGCATCGCAGATGCGTTTATCTGTAGAAAAGAAATACGCGAAACGTTACAGTGATAACTTGAAAGATATTGCATTATCTATTAAATATCATTCAACGAAAGCGTACAAGTTCTTACAGAAAATAATGCATTTACCATCCATCAGAACTCTAGACGAATATCAAAGAAAATTTCCTATTTCTCCAGGTTTAAATTCGATCGTTTTGAATCAACTGAGAAACGATTTTTTAAATAGTCCTCGTCAAGACCGTCTTGTAAGTGTTTTATTCGACGAAATAAGTTTAGCCACGGAAGTCCACTACGATGCTGCTAACGATTACTTTCATGGCTATGCTGATGATGGTACTGAACGTACTAAAGAAATAGCTCATTGTGCATTAGTAGCGATGATCACATGGGTAAACAAACCAATGAAGCAAAGTGGCAATTCAGAGAGAACACATGACATTATGATAAATGCAATTAATAAGTTAAATGAGATCGGTGTTATTGTGAAATGTTTGATTTGTGATCAAGGAACAAGAAATGTTGGCTTAATTAAGAAATATAAAATAACTTCAGAGAAACCACATCTGGAGTTTAAGATTGGTGACGAAACACGTAAGGTTTACTTAATATTTGATCCCCCTCATTTAATCAAGTCCTTTCGCAACAATCTTGTTAAAAAAAGGTTGCAATACCGAGGAGGCTATGCAGATTGGGAACTAATTTATAAAGTTTATTTATTGAGTATTAAAACTAACATTAATTTAATACCAAAAATTAATGATAGTCATTTTGGAATGCATCAGAATTCGGCAAAAATGACTGTTTCACTTGCCACTCAGGTTTTTTCTTATACAATGCATAATGCTTATCTGGCATATAAATTGATAAAACCAGAAGAATTTAATTGTATCGATAAGGATACAACGGCAGAATTTTTGTTGGACATGGACAAATTATTTGACTCGTTAAATTCTTCACTCCTTCAGCCAACTAATAATTCTAAACTAAATTATGCGATTTCGGAAACATCTGAACATATTCCATTTTTAAACGATATGTTACTATACTTGGCTGACAGTAAGTTTGAAAAAAAAAAAGTTAAAGAAAAAGTCCTTCCACCATGTATTTCAGGAATGATATTAACTATTAATAGTGTATTACGATTGTCTGAAGAGTTAAGGAAAGAATACAGTATTCCGCAATTACAAACACGGCGTTTAAATCAAGATCCTCTTGAAAATTTGTTTGCCGTTATTCGTCAAAAAAATGGATGTGCAGTTAATCCCTCCACTCGTTCCTTTGAAACCGCTTTAAAACATAATTTTATTACCCAATTAACAAAAGTTTCAAATTCGGCTAACTGTCAGGATGACGACAACTTAATTTTTGCTAAATTAAGCATGATCAATAATGAAGTCACCAAGCCACAGAAACATATCCCTGAACAATGCATAGAAAATAATTTACAAATAGTAAACGTAGTAGTTCATACAAATCAAATTGAAGCTGACATGGCATTGACTTTGGAAAAGTCAGAGTTTACGCATGAAAATGCCATTTATTATATTTGTGGGTATTTATCCCGTAAGTTTTTGAAGATACATAAAAATTGCCAAAAATGTGTCGATTATCTTATATTACCAAAATCTGACACTAATTACCAAGAGTATAAACTTTTTACAATAATGAAAGATTATGCAGATAAAAATGGACTACAATATGCAACTGAAATGCTTTTCACAGCTGTTAAGGGATGGGATAGAAAATTTGAGCAAATAATTGGTAATTGCATTTATAAAAAAAATGTTTTGATTCATTTACACACAGAATTGTGTTTGGAATGTCCAGCTTTTCAGTTATGCTCCTCTGAAGCTACCGACATATTTTTAAAAATATTTATAAAGGTTCGTTGTTTCTGGGAAGCACGATTTATTAGACGTAAATTGAAGAAAAGTGACCAAGTAACTGAGGAGAAGAAGCATAAATCAAAGTTTTCCTAAATTTGCCAAGTCGACTGCTGAGAGACCATCAGAAAATAAATAAACAAAAAAAGTGAAGATTACTAAATGAAAAATTATTATTTATTGTTGTTTTGTCATATTTAAAAATTTTTATTGCATGTTATAAAATAAATATTTATTTTTCATAATAAAAAATTTATAGTTCAATGCTTTTTCCTTTGGTTTTCTCTATTTAATCTTTTGCAATTTAAATCAAATTGAAGGAATTTTACCGCGTTTTCGCTTTTCATTACATATCACACTCACTAGAGGCGCTAAAACTCGCATACTCGATTTTAACATGGTGTCTTATGGGAACTTTCTTCTCTATCCCATCCTCTTTGAAGGGACCAATATTCAAATTTCAAAATATTGTATCTAATATAAAATATTAAAAATATGCTAGTTAAATAAACGTAATAAAACAATAAGTTTTAATATTTCGCAAACTTTTCGTATATTTTTAGGATAGATTTTCTAAATTTTAGAAAGAAAGTCTCAAAAACTCAAGGCCAAGTGACAGCGCGCAACTCTAAGCCGTTTTCGAAAAAAACAAAGTGGAAAATGTAATATCTGATCATATACATAAGTAGTACCTGCTCGGTTGCACTATTTACAAGGCAACCGCGATGGTTTCGAGGTGAACGATCTGACTTATCATATGATCGGTCCAGGTTCAATTCCTCCAAGAGTAAATTTTCTTTTTAATTAAAAAAAAAAAATTTTTGTAAATTTTTTTTGCTACCCGTCAACGTCGCATGTTTACCTATCAACAATTTTGTCAATTTACCTATAGAATGATTGAATTATAACGCTCAGAAAATTCGGTTTCCAAAAAATTAAAAGGCAGCAAAAAAGCAGTATTGAAAAATGAAATAGCTGATGAAGATTATAGAAATTGTTTATTCAGTCAAACAGAATACTTCCATTCGCAGAGAGTGATCAGAAGTCATAAACATGAAATTTATACTGAAGAAATACGGAAAAAGTCATTAAGTTGCGAAGATGATAAACGACATCTGGTGATCAATTGAACAGATTCATTAGCACACGGACATGTATTAATTAATTGAGAAATAGCAACTAGGCAAAAAGGCAAAAAATAATATAGTAGTAGTTATAATAATAGAGTATAATGTAGTATAATCATAATCAATTGTATGCAAATAAACTTATGTTCATTTCAATTAATTAGTTTTATTTAATAAATTAAATTAATAATAATTCTTTAAATAACACTTAAAAATAATAGTATGTAACGATGTCTCTGTGGTTGAGTGGGTAGGTGATGGGACTATAAATCGGTGATCGCGGGTTCGCACCTCGCGTCGGGCGGTTTTTAGGATCCATTCTATCCATCCACTCAATTACAGAGCTTCAAGAAAGAGCAGTTGGTTTAGTAATCCTAATCTGAGGAGATCTCGAGTGGCCATAGAGATTTAAGATTCAGACAAAGGATGAAAAACAATTGAGAGCGCCGCCACTTTTTCAAGACTTCTAACGGTCTTGGATGAACATCTATTCTATACAGTAATATCAAATAAATAAATTATAATGACCGGGTCCTGTTAATTCGGGATTCGTGGTCGTGCAGATGATTCTCTTTGATAGACACAGTATACCTATAAACGGTATCAGCTTGTCGTGAGGAAGAGATTACTGTATCGGAATAGATTTCGTTCTACTGAGAAACGAGAAGTTTTGCACTTTTTCCGAATATTTTTTTCTTTAAGAAAGTCATTCTGGACAACTTTGATACAATACCAAAATTCCCCCTTAGAGTGAAATGAAAAACAACAATCAAAGGTTCGAAATTACCACGTTTTCCCGACTTTTTGGGATCCATTCCCATATATTCAATATTATCATATTTTATAATTTACGTGTAAAATTGATACTCAAACACCTTGGACTAAAAACAATTTTGTGTCCAGGGGTCATTACTGTTATTCAACTTTATCTCTTATTCACAGTTTCTTAAATATAAAAATAGTTCTTACATCTCAAGTATTCTTAAAAATAATTTCATCATTGGTCCTCTTTCACCTCCAAACTGGAGGTATGGAAATATTACAAGCAAATAATATGATTACAACGTCTATCTCAAACGGTTTCAATAATCCTTATAATAATGTCAGTTGCATTTGAATAAGGAGCAACCACTCCATATAAAAAAAGTGTCCGTAAAATCGACGAGGGCCTAATAGCAGGAATGATCCCTCCAATCAAAATGAAGCTAAGCAAGAACCAATTATAGAGCAAAGCGCGCTAGGGATTGTTTTCAAATTATTGTTGTAAACCAGAAACCTATCTTTGCCGATTTAACCTTACTTTCGGTGTAATAATAATAATAATAATCGTTATTTCGAGTTTCAAAATAAAAAAAAGTGGAGAAAAGTTAGATGGTTTTCAGCTCAACTCAGAGTCTTTGGAAAAACTCTGCAACTTCGTGTTAGGCAGCAACATAACCGTGACTTGCTTTTAAATGTTGCCGAAAATTACTAAGGGTAGAATTGAATTCTTTCCCACAAAAACTGACAAATTCTTCCTGGGGACATAATATTCGCTTTCAGATAATATACGCAATAAAATAAACCAAACAGGGTATACAATTTAATTATTAAAGTCAACATTGCAAGTATGTAAACAAAACACAAACAACAACTTGTAAAAAAAATTCCAACACGCTTTGATCTTATTGGTTCTGGATTAGCTTCATTCTGATTGGAGGGATCATTCCTGCAATTAGGCCCTCGTCGTCAAAAACAGGTGTGAATTATTGGAACTAAAAATTTTAACACTTTTTCGTCTTAATAAACCGAAATATTGTATCTGCGATCCTGAAATTTTGAAATGACATTATGTATTTAGTAACGCATATTGTCGTGTTCCTTTTTTTTAGCAACTTTGTGCGACGCCTCTGACTTACTTGAAATTTTGTTCGCGGTACTATGCAGTTTTAACCTAACACTTTCAATTTCAAACCTCGTTTTGAGCATAAATTTTTAATGATGAAAATATTTGACAAACAATTTAAATTCAGTGTAATGGTGTACAGTGTAATTCTTATTATTAATTAACAACATAGATACAACTTTAACAGAGAGATAAGTAAGGAAATTTTATTAACACCAATAGTTTTAAATTATGTAACCTTAAAATTTTATTGTGATCACTTAGTTGAGTAGTAATTTGGGGTACCTTTTATTGTTTCGTTGAACACTCATTAGGGCTTTTGATTATCGCTTTAAATAGTATTCCAAATTATTCATAAATTATGGTGGTCACTTGCGTTATTAATTTAATCCAAATTATTATTAGCCATTATTCCAATCATTAATTCCAATATTTATTTTAGATTTACCAAGCTGGATAGTAGCACTACACAAATATCATCCTTGTCCGATGACAAAATGAAAACCGGAGTTAATTTCAAACTCAAAAATTATTCATCTTTTGACATAGGTTCAATCAAAAGTTAAAAGTGTACTAAAAAGCTCCCCCAAAATGGCCGGTTTATATATCTTTTTGGAAAACCCACATGCTTGATTCAAAATTTTAGGTAAAATAAATAATTTTTACTATTTTGATTTTCCATAAAAAAAATAATTCTTTCAGAATCTTTTCAAATTCACAGGATCTGTAGACTACCATTTGGAAATTAAGTCGAAAAAATCTTACAATTCTTAATTGTACGGCGCAATTTTACATTGCCGAGCACATGTTGACATTTCAAAACTTCGCATCCATCTCATGTGTCCATCTAGCTGCCAATCGCCCCCATTTAACTTCAAAGGTAAACACTGGACCTCACTACTACTGTCTACATTCGAACATTTTGACAAAAATTGTTATTTGATGAATACATTTCACTTGAATATCTGACGTGTCAAAATCACTCAATCGTCTACCATAGGTAACCCCTTTTTTTTTATTACCACTAATTTATAAACATAGTCCAAATTTCATTCCCGCACTACTAATCCTAATATCTTAATTAACATTTTACATATTTTTAGATGTACTCAACGTTTGAAAATTGTGGTGTTAGTCATCCGAGCATTTCGTGGATTGTTCTTTGCCCACTATTGAAATCGGTGATCAAAATGAATAAAAGTAGGATTTGAAATGGCATGTCCTAGTGAAGATCCATATCAACGCACTTCAACGCACCCGATATTTTCAGAATATGACAATATTGTTGGAAGATTGTGAAAATCTATAAAAATGAATGGATCTTCGAAATAGATAATCGATACCTTTTTTGAAATATGAATTTTAATTAACTACCTTTTAAGTATGCATATTTTTTTACAATAAATACTAACTATAATTATAAGCTACTAAACCAAAATTTCTTTTCATTCATTAGGGTATGAAATTAACAAAGTAACCTATAACTAAAATCTAATCATAATCTAAACTCAAATCAACTCTAATAATTAAAAAAAAAAAAACTTATTTACATCTCCTAATTAATTTGTTGTTATCAACATCATAGCAATATTCTTGTTTGCTTGTTGTTTTCATTCGATGTTCAACAGGAGGTCTTATTTCTCTGTTTGTATGGGGTTCGTGCACATTTAATTCATCATCTTCATTTAGATTTTCATGATCCATCATCTCTTCTTTCCATCCATACAAATCTTGAAGGTGGAACTGACCTCTGATGCGTTCTGTTATTTCATTGTATAATTCGTATGTGTTTTCTGATATTCTTCTGTTTATTATGTATGGACCTTCGTATGGTAAGTGTAATTTGGCACATTGGTTCTCTGATCGTAAACCTACTCTTAAGCTTTTAACTACCACTGTGTCTCCTATAGTAAACGTAGTCTTCTTTTTAATCTTTCCATTCACTTTCTCTAAATATCTTAATCTTTTTCGATTTAACTCTTCTCGAACTCTTATTAAAGTTTGTTGATAATCCTTGTCTTCATTCTTTACCGTCCACGGTCTTCTAGGTAGTATTTTCTTCATAACGTATACTGGGGACTCTTCTGTTACCGTACTCGGCGTTTCGTTGATGAAATCTTCTACTTTGTCTAATTGCTCGTACCACATCAAATGATTCTCGCTGCATAGCATTCTTAAATACTTAGAAACTTCCTGAACATATCTTTCACACATGTTTCCTTGGGGATGTCTAACGCTGGTAAAATATACTTTGATGTCTTGTTCAACAAAATGCTGTTTGAATCTGGTATTGTTGAAGTACGTCGCGTTGTCAGCTAAAATGATTTTGGGTTTAATTATACTGGCAATATAGTCGTCTAATAATTCAATCGTGATGTCGGTTGTGCATGCTTTAGTTGGATACAGCTTGACATATTTGCTGAAGGCATCTACGATGACTAATACATTTTTGTTTTGGTGGCTTGAAATCAAATTTCCAATGTAATCGATAGCTACTATTTCTCCTGGTTCTTTCACTTCTATGCTGTTGATAGTGTTTTGATTGTGGTAGTTTTTATACTTCCCTAGTAAACATAACTTGCATCTACTAACAACGTTTTTAATCAATTTTCGATCTTTCTTACAAAAGTAGTTTTCTCGGAACATCAACCATAATTTTCTTAAACCAATATGTCCAAATCGAACATGTAGCTTCCATGCAATGTCCTTCGTTAATGTTTCATTAATGACGTACAATTCGGAGTCATTTATTTTTTTTATAATAATATCATTTTTCAATTCATAGTTTTTGTAGTTGTTGTTGAGTTGTAAATATCCTCTTATTTCATTGATTGCTGCATCCAATTGTACTTCTTGCACACTTTCTTGACTAAACGGTGAATCTATGAGGTGTAGTTCATTCATTGCGATTAGAATTTCTGCTATCTTGTTACGACTTGTTCCTTCTTTTCTACTAAATGCATCTGCTACAATGTTGTCACAACCTTTTATGTGTTTGATGCTAAAATCAAATTCTTGTATCAGCAAAGACCATCGATAAATTCTACTGTTCGAAAATTTCGTCGTCATCATAAACGTGAGTGATTCGTGATCTGTTTCAATTTTAAAATGTTGTCCTATTAAATAGTATCTCAATTTTTGTGTAGCAAACACGATAGCCAACATCTCCTTCTCACTGACTGAATACTTGATTTCGCTTTTTCTTAAAGTTCTTGATGTAAAACAGATTGGAACTTCTATTTCGTCTTTAAGTTGAAGTAGGGCACCCGAAATTGCAAAATCTGACGCGTCGGTTCTTAAAATAAAGGGCTTTGTGAAATTTGGGTGTATAAGGCACATGTTTTTAAACATCGTAATTTTCATTTTTACGAACGCTCTTTCTATTTCTTCAGTCCAATGCCACTTTGTATTTTTCTTCAATAATTGCAATAATGGTAAAGTCAGTTTGGAATAGTTTGACATAAATCTTTTGAAATAATTCATAAATAAACGTGGGTTAATTTGTCCATCCCCATGGAATTTCATCACTTTGTCAGAATTGAATCCAAATTGTATTTCTTGTACAATGCTTTTAATCTGACCTGCTTCATTTTCTGCTTCATGATGTTGGTTCGCCATACCTGTTTGTGATAATTTAGTCGTATTCGCGTTTATAGCAGATTTCATACCAATTATTTCTTCTCCCACCTGTTCGATTTTTGCATGATAGTAATTCACGTCATTCGTAACTGATTTGAATTGTTGTTCAATTATCGTCATTGCTCCATCCAATTGTTTCGTACCGTTCGTAACTTCTTTTCTTACCTCAACAATGTTATCGTGATTATTTTGTGCGACAAAATGTTTTAATTTTTCCTCCATCGTTTTTATTCTCTCTTTGTTGGTTTCTTCGATAATGTTGACTACTTTGAGCTTGAAGTTTTCTGACGAGTTATTTAATTTTTTCCAATCTTCGCTCAATTTAATTGTTTTACCTTCGAATTCCTTTTTTATATCTTGTACTGTTTTATTCAGATCAACTTTCTTCACCGTAGTTTCCTTGATGATTTTTATCTCTTCTTCCATCCTGTCAATATTCTTTTCTGCACTTTGTTGTGATGATTTCAATTCATCTATGTTTCGGTTTATTTTTTCTTCTGCGTATCTCATTGCATTCTTTATATCCGCCACTTCTTGTGAAATATTTGTCTTTATTTCTTGTGAATTTTTGTCCAATTTTTTAGAATTATCGTCCATTTTTTGCATGATTCGTTCCAGCATTTGTCTCATCTCGTTTTGCTCTATTTTTACCGTTTCTTCTGTTGAACCCTGTTTTTCATCATCTTTTTCTTCGATTGTTGGTACCATTACGTTTTCTTCAATACCTGTCGATTCTTCGTTTATGCTTTGGTCTTCTATTATTTCTGCGTTTTCTTGAATCTCAACGCTCTGTTCAATCTCTGCTCTTGTTGTGCTTCTCGTAATCCTTTTGTCACTCATTTTTGCTTTTATTGATACACAAATTAAATTCAAAGATAAAAATAAGACAAATTATTAAATTTCTCTGCAATTGTAAATTAATAACACACTTATAAAGTATTCTAATAGTATCAATAATGTTAAATTCTGTTTAATCTTAGGGTCGTCGTCATTCGAGCTCCACTTATTGGGTGCCAATTTATATTAGAGGTTGTCGTGTTCCTTTTTTTTAGCAACTTTGTGCGACGCCTCTGACTTACTTGAAATTTTGTTCGCGGTACTATGCAGTTTTAACCTAACACTTTCAATTTCAAACCTCGTTTTGAGCATAAATTTTTAATGATGAAAATATTTGACAAACAATTTAAATTCAGTGTAATTCTTATTATTAATTAACAACATAGATACAACTTTAACAGAGAGATAAGTAAGGAAATTTTATTAACACCAATAGTTTTAAATTATGTAACCTTAAAATTTTATTGTGATCACTTAGTTGAGTAGTAATTTGGGGTACCTTTTATTGTTTCGTTGAACACTCATTAGGGCTTTTGATTATCGCTTTAAATAGTATTCCAAATTATTCATAAATTATGGTGGTCACTTGCGTTATTAATTTAATCCAAATTATTATTAGCCATTATTCCAATCATTAATTCCAATATTTATTTTAGATTTACCAAGCTGGATAGTAGCACTACACAAATATCATCCTTGTCCGATGACAAAATGAAAACCGGAGTTAATTTCAAACTCAAAAATTATTCATCTTTTGACATAGGTTCAATCAAAAGTCAAAAGTGTACTAAAAAGCTCCCCCAAAATGGCCGGTTTATATATCTTTTTGGAAAACCCACATGCTTGATTCAAAATTTTAGGTAAAATAAATAATTTTTACTATTTTGATTTTCCATTAAAAAAATAATTCTTTCAGAATCTTTTCAAATTCACAGGATCTGTAGACTACCATTTGGAAATTAAGTCGAAAAAATCTTACAATTCTTAATTGTACGGCTTGGCTTTTATGAGCAATTTTACATTGCCGAGCACATGTTGACATTTCAAAACTTCGCATCCATCTCATGTGTCCATCTAGCTGCCAATCGCCCCCATTTAACTTCAAAGGTAAACACTGGACCTCACTACTACTGTCTACATTCGAACATTTTGACAAAAATTGTTATTTGATGAATACATTTCACTTGAATATCTGACGTGTCAAAATCACTCAATCGTCTACCATAGGTAACCCCTTTTTTTTATTACCACTAATTTATAAACATAGTCCAAATTTCATTCCCGCACTACTAATCCTAATATCTTAATTAACATTTTACATATTTTTAGATGTACTCAACGTTTGAAAATTGTGGTGTTAGTCATCCGAGCATTTCGTGGATTGTTCTTTGCCCACTATTGAAATCGGTGATCAAAATGAATAAAAGTAGGATTTGAAATGGCATGTCCTAGTGAAGATCCATATCAACGCACTTCAATATATATTGTCATGAAATTTTTGAATAATAAATTTTATTTAACACGTTCGCGGACAAAGCGGCATATGCCGCCCTATGTCCTGGGACAAAGCGGCATTTCCCGCTCATTTTTAGAACGTGTTGAACGCCAAGGTCAAGTAGTGTGTTTCTGTATTCCACCCTATTTTGTTAGGTGTCCGCGAACGTGTTAAGTTATGTAATTTTACAATTCATTTTATTTTCTACGCTGGTGGAAATTCATCAGTAATCTTGATTATTTTGGAGATTCCCATCCAATTTTTGATAAAACCTGTGGAAAGAAATTAATTAATTTTTAATAAAATAAATAAATCAGTTTATAACTTACCAATATTTGTATCAGAATTATTGAGATAAAGATGATGTTCTTAATCACGATTCTCGAATGAGAGAAAATACTGTTCAAAACGATGTCACCTGTGGTATTAAATTGAAAACTTTGTATTTATTATTGTTGTAAGTTTAAAATTTTAAAAGTGAAGTGCGCAGAACAAGATTATTTATTATTGTTGTGAGTTTAAAATTTTAAAAATTGAAGTGCGCCTGACAGACAAAATTTGAATTTGTACTGACAAAACGTCCCCTCCAAAAAGCGAAAAGTTTTAACAAACTGGAGAATAAAAATTCATTCTAGGTGGAATATTGGCACAGTTAAGACCAGCGAGCCTAGAATCAAAAATCAAGTGGCAAAATCTTGATCCATTTAAAATTGATAAAAGTTATTAGATAGGTACTTATCTAGTTTGAGAAGTGTTGGTGCTTTTCTTTTAGATAAATTTTGAAGAAAATTAGCACTAAAATTGATGATGAAAATATAAAAATTTAAACCAAATCCACGAATGAAGGAGTTTCCAGAAGCAAAAACAGATGAAGTTAAACCAAGCAACTAGAGAAGAAATCTACAGAGGGTGAGACGAATTAAAGTTAATAACATTATCCGAGAAAATTTAAACTTGCGCCGAAAACTTACAATTTTGTGTTATTTGTAAAATTTTATTAAAACTTAACCATAGTCAAATTTTCAACATCTAGGAAAATTTGCTAATAAATGTGATTTGAAAATTTGACTAGGAATGACTAGTAATTGAAACAGTAGCCAACTGTAGCAGGCTATAAGAGTAAGAACATTAAAAATTTGTTTTAAACCAATTGGTAAAGTTAGAAATTGATGAAATTAATGATAATAAAAATATTTTGGAGATGACATTACATTTATTTGCGACCAACGTGTGGTTGGTAATTTTGTAAATTAAAATTTTTGATATAAATAAATATTTTTGTATTTCTTAAAACGGAATTTATTAAAAAATTGAGAGGAGCAAAGCTGGGTACATCATATTTTTCAGAGTCAAGATTGCTAAAGGGTGAGTGTCCACTAGCGGATTTTGGAGAAGTTGGTTAACTTTTCAATTTAGCGACTGGCATTACAATATAGATAGTTTCGTTACATTCTGTTAATTTTTTTTGTAATAAATGTTGTCTATTAAAATGCTTATAATTTCGAAAATATTCAACAATTAAAACCGAAAACTATCTATCAATACAAGTTCAATCTTGCCTATTTTGATATTTATATAAATTTATCAGAATTTTGTCTGTATAAAAAGATTACGATGTTTTAAATTTCTTCTATTTTTCTATTATGGCGCCACCTATTTCAAAAGTCCGCAGCGGTCCCCATCTTAATGCAGACAAACAGTTTTTTGTAATTTATTCAAAACTACTGCCAATGGACATAATATTCACTTTCTGCATTGACCGATTCAATTAACGTGAGACAAAATTACGATGATAGATATTTAAAAATGAGAAATAACGCAGCGTTATAATTCAATTAATTTATAGGTAAATTGACAAAATTGTTGATAGATAAACATCCAACGATGACGGGTAGCAAAAAAAATTTACTAACATTTTTTAAAAAATTAAAAAGAAAATTTACACTTCGAGGAATTGAACCTGGACCGACCGGATGATAAGTCGAATCGTTTACCTCGGAACCATCGCGGTTTCCTTGTAATTACTGCAACCGAGCAGGTATATGAACAGATATTACATTTTCAACTTTGTTTTTTTCGAAAACGGCTTAGAGTTGCGCGCTGTCGCTTGGCCTTGAGTTTATTATTATCAAGTACTTTTCAACCCCAAAAGGGCTTTAAAATCCGTGACCTCAAGACGCGGCCTCTCTGTTATATAACAGAAAATTCGGTTTCCAAAAAATCAAAAAAGCAGTATTGAAAAATGAAATAGCTGATGAAGATTATAGAAATTGTTTATTCAGTCAAACAGAATACTTCCATTCGCAGAGAGTGATCAGAAGTCATAAACATGAAATTTATACTGAAGAAATACGGAAAAAGTCATTAAGTTGCGAAGATGATAAACGACATCTGGTGATCAATTGAACAGATTCATTAGCACACGGACATGTATTAATTAATTGAGAAATAGCAACTAGGCAAAAAGGCAAAAAATAATATAGTAGTAGTTATAATAATAGAGTATAATGTAGTATAATCATAATCAATTGTATGCAAATAAACTTATGTTCATTTCAATTAATTAGTTTTATTTAATAAATTAAATTAATAATAATTCTTTAAATAACACTTAAAAATAATAGTATGTAACGATGTCTCTGTGGTTGAGTGGGTAGGTGATGGGACTATAAATCGGTGATCGCGGGTTCGCACCTCGCGTCGGGCGGTTTTTAGGATCCATTCTATCCATCCACTCAATTACAGAGCTTCAAGAAAGAGCAGTTGGTTTAGTAATCCTAATCTGAGGAGATCTCGAGTGGCCATAGAGATTTAAGATTCAGACAAAGGATGAAAAACAATTGAGAGCGCCGCCACTTTTTCAAGACTTCTAACGGTCTTGGATGAACATCTATTCTATACAGTAATATCAAATAAATAAATTATAATGACCGGGTCCTGTTAATTCGGGATTCGTGGTCGTGCAGATGATTCTCTTTGATAGACACAGTATACCTATAAACGGTATCAGCTTGTCGTGAGGAAGAGATTACTGTATCGGAATAGATTTCGTTCTACTGAGAAACGAGAAGTTTTGCACTTTTTCCGAATATTTTCTTTAAAGGCTGTATGACACACACGTTAATTTTGTACAAAATTTAGTACAAAATTTTGTAGTAAACTTTGTACAAAATTATGTGACGTGTAAAACGTATAAATTTTGTACTAAATTTTGTACAAAATTTTGTACTAAATTTTTTCAAAATTGTTCTATTTTATCATACCAAATTTTCGAGTGAAATTGTGCGTGGTCTTACCTTAAATAAAATAAATTTTTTTGCGTGTATATAGAAATTAATAGTGTGACGAATGTGAAGATTCTCAGAAAAATGGAAAAAGCTCGGGAAATTCTAATGACCACAAAGGTGGAAGCTTTAAAACTTGGACCACGTGATGAGACGATATAAATACCAAGTACTGCAGGGAAAAATTCAGGAGAAGAAAAGTGTTGGCCGAAAACGGACATCTTGGCTGGGAAATGTGAAAGAATTATATAAGTGTGCATCAACCCAACTGATCAGAACAGATATTTCAAATATAAAAATTGCAATGATGATTGCCAAACTCCATAGCGGAAACGGCTACTGAAGAAGAAGAAGATAGAATTAAAATGAGTTAGTAGTTAGTGGATTACACTTCATTTTTTGCGGTCCGGGTTTTTATAATCCCGTAAATCTTTACGGAGAGGATATACGCCTGCTATGACCTCCTAGGATTTGAAAGGTGTGGAAAACTCTTTTGATTGGGATGAAGAGAAAGTTGGAATTCCATTACTAAACATTTTGTTTTTATTTGATTTAAATTTAAAGCAAAATTAAAATGAATATAACAATAAATTAGATCCTTTTAAATATTATGTTATACTAGAAGAGTTAAAACGCTGATTTATTTATAGCACTCTTAATTAAAGCTAATAAATAATTAAATTGTGCGCTGGCAAGATGAAGAAAATGAGTATATGCCGATTTGTCTTCATTTTTCAATTCCGAGTTCAACATTTTATTTAAAATACCTCTTCCTTCAGTTCTTCGCTAACCATGGTTGAGCCCACATTGTTCGTTTAACCCTTTTAAAATAGCAATCGCAGCAGTTATTGTTATTATCGTAGAACATGTAGCAGATAAAAATTTTTGATCCATTTATTATTTTGACATTTGAGAAATTTCAAAATTTCAAACAAATATTCCAAACTACGTGTCATACACAGTTTTTTGAAAAAATTTAGTACAAAATTTTGTACAAAATTTAGTACAAAATTTATACGTTTTACACGTCACATAATTTTGTACAAAGTTTACTACAAAATTTTGTACTAAATTTTGTACAAAATTAACGTGTGTGTCATACAGCCTTAAGAGAGTCATTGACTGACAAAAAATTTTTTTTTTAATTAAAAAGAAAATTTACTCTTGGAGGAATTGAACCTGGACCGATCATATGATAAGTCAGATCGTTCACCTCGAAACCATCGCGGTTGCCTTGTAAATAGTGCAACCGAGCAGGTACTTATGTATATGATCAGATATTACATTTTCCACTTTGTTTTTTTCGAAAACGGCTTAGAGTTGCGCGCTGTCACTTGGCCTTGAGTTTTTGAGACTTTCTTTCTAAAATTTAGAAAATCTATCCTAAAAATATACGAAAAGTTTGCGAAATATTAAAATTTATTGTTTTATTACGTTTATTTAACTAGCATATTTTTAATATTTTATATTAGATACAATATTTTGAAATTTGAATATTGGTCCCTTCATTCACAAGGCGCATATGGCTAGGGTGATATTGCCCATACCCTAGTTACGGCACTGCTTCTGACGCCCCCGCCCCCACCGGAACGGTTTTTTTTTAAATTTTTCAAATTAAAAAACAGTTATTAATTTAATATGCTGCTAAGTTTTTTTTTAAACCACGGGTTTGCTAATATTTAATTCATCCATTAGGTTTTTTCGCAAGTGCTTTCGGTACTTTTCCAAAAATTAGCGTCCCCTGAATTTTGCCATAAATCCGGCGGTTGTATAACTTTCGAAATAAAGATAAAAATAAAAATTTAATATAAAATTTTACTTTATTTTTTAAACAATTTACGCCCGGATTCATAAACAACAAGTATTAAATTCTAAGTAAAACATTTTGTAAAACCCGAATATTAGGTATCAGTAAATTTGTCTATGAATACGGGTGTGAAGTATGTGGATTGTGGTGGAATGCAGTACTTGATATTTAAAAATCGGAAAATTCAAATGATCAAGTATAATATCGGTATTATTGCATTTTTTCTAAAAAAATTGAAAGTTGCTTCTCTAAAATAAAATATTTTTTGCGAGTGTACAGGGTGGTTCAAATTCGAATGTTCTTATGGGGAATTCGGTAACTATAAGAGATATGGAAAAATGGATGGCGCATCTTCGATCTCTTTTTTAGGGAAAAGCTTAATGGTGAAAACCGGAATCCGATACTTTTTTTCGTTTTCGAGTTATGGCCAAAAGTTCGCTTTTTCGACTTTTCGTTAAATGCCGATATCTCGGTTGTTTGTAAAGTTATCGAAAAAATTTTTACACCTTATTAATACATTTTTTGAGTAAAATAAATTGGGATGAAGTTTTCGAGTTATAATATAAAGTTGAGTTTTTTTAAATGGAAACTTTAGTAGGCTATGCCATATTCATATAGACTTTTTTATCCTCTTTTCAATTATATATAACATGTGGGGTCTATTTTTTCAGTTTCATCCCGTTATATTAAAAAATGTTATATAAAAATAAAGGATCTGCATAGCATAGCATAGCTTCAGTGATAACGGAGCATGTTGGCGCCGCAGGCGCCATAATCTCCTTCATCGGGTGATGGAAAATGTTGACATTGCGCCTTTTAAGGCTAAAATAAATTATGCTTACGAATTCCGTTAGGGATTCGCGAATCTGGATGGTGATGGTACAGTTGTTGGTCATCGAAAGAGTGAACGTTAGATTGTTGGTTGTATGGCATCGTTGGCAGGTTTAGGCTGTCGAAGAGTCGTGTGGTCGGATGGTGGTTTGCAAGTGGTCCTTATCGGAGTTGATTGGGTGGAGTGGTTGGTAATTAATTGGTAATTACCGCCGCTATGTCCGCCACTTGGTTGATGATCGCGTCGTCGATGTTGACGGCTCGTAGGATCGCGAAGATTGCCTTGAGAAGGGAGGCGATGAGGGCCCCGGTGTCCACCGGTGCGGTGGGTAGGGTGGTGTGGGGTGGTGGTTTCATCGTCCCCGGTCTGCGATTTGGAAATCGGTAGGCGTGGCTTCTTGGTTGGTTGAGATCTGACTGGAATAATAAAGGATCTGAAAATTAAACGTTGGCTTTGTCAAAACAAAACAAAACAAAAAATCATTAGTGAGATCTAAAACAATTGTCTCCAATTGTTTTTAATAGGTTTTTTTTAGTATACCTACTCTAATATTTACCTTTTATTTTATTTTTTTATTTATTATTATTTTATTTATTATTTTATTTATATATTTATTTTATACAAGAAGCTGAAGAAACTTCTAAGAGCTGTGGATCGGATGCAAATCCTTCCATTTCAACCCGTCAAATTGAAGCTGAATCGAGAATTTCCAATAAATTTCACCTTGTGAAATAAAAGGTAAATAATGGAGGAGGTGCTAAAAAACCTATTAAAAACAATTGGAGACAATTGTTTTATATGTCAATAATGATTTTGTGTTTTGTTTTCACAAAGCCACCTATAATATTTTCCTATCTTTTATTTTTATTTAACAGTTTTTAATATAACGGATGAAAATGAAAGAATAGACCCACATGTTGTATGTAATTAAAAAGAGCATAAAAAACTCTAATTAAATATGTCATAGCCAACTATGGTTTCCATTTAAAAAAACACAACTATATATTATAACTCGGAAACAAATGAAGATATTTAAAATCCTTCTGCCCCAATTTATTCTCCTCAAAAAAATGTCTCAAAAAGGTGTAAATATTTTTTCTATAACTTTACAAACAACCGAGATATCGGCATTTAACGAAAAGTCGAAAAAGCAAACTTTTGGCCATAACTTTTTTAAATTTTAATTTAAATTTAAAAAAAAATTTTTCTTGACTAAAAAATCAAGAACAAGTATTACAACGGTCTCAAAAACATAAAATTTTGAGAAAAATCGAAAGAGGTCACCTAAAAAAGTGCCCTATTTAGCATGGAATGGCCCCTCTATATTTTAACTAAATTAAATAATAGGTGCAAAAATGCTTGGTTTATTTCTTTCGAATAATGCCGTCTAAGCTGTCATGTTTCGCTTTTTTTGTTTTAATTATTAACCTTTTCATAACTTTTTTTGACATAATTCGAACTTATTTTTCAAACAGTCGTACTAATTTATCCGGTCTCTAGTTATAACATTACAATTTAAAAAACAACCTGATTACATTTTAACGATTTTTTGTCAAAATATTTTCGTTTTTTTTTTTCATCAATTTTCTGCTCAAAATCCTGTTTGGACGTTCAGGTCAAGAGTATGGGCACTGAGCGTGGACACCGTACTTGGAACTTGTAGTGAAAAGTACAGAAGCAGGGTAGTGAAAATATGAGAGTAGAGACACAAGGACAGGCTGAATGTTGTAAATATGGGCTTTGGTATGAGCGAAGTTTGAAGAATGGGTGTTTTAGGCGGCAGTCCCACTGCATCAACCACCATCGCAAAATTCAACCAATGGAAGTGGTTTGTTCATTATTTGCACCAATTGAATTAATTGAATTTTAGTAGATGGTAAGCTGGTGGCTGCAGTGGGACTATGACCTTATTGCAACAGTAATTCTACCCTACTCCCTTCAGACCATATCGGTCTAGTTCGCAAAAATGCAGATATTGCGCTTTCCCGTATTGGTTTTCCCTGAAAAACTCTGCCGTGATCAGTTCTGTGCTACATTGTCTACATTTTCTGGCTGAAAGATGAAGAGAAATTATTGCAGACATTGGAGGTGAGTTGCAGGATCGCTTTGAGCTCTTTGTATCTCAAATAATCATCGAGATGGTAGTTGTCCAGCTTTCAGATTATTGGGTTATCAGAGTTTTCCGTTATCCACCGCACTTCGGATAAACTTCACAATGGTTTTCAGTTTAGAATCGATTTCGAGATGAATTAAATAAAGATAAAAAGTAGCACATTCCTTTTTTGGAATTTTTGCCTGTTTTATCATTTTTTGGGGTTGCACAACCAAAGCGGCGGTTAAAATTACTTGTATTTTTCCGAAACTCTTTCTGTATTTTTTTATTACACAATATCTTTTTTGTAATTTTTGATCACGAACTTCGACCAATTTTGAACTTAATACATACGGAAGATTAGCCGTCAAATATAACCATAAAAATTAAACAATTATTTTGTGCTTTATTATTTTATTTAAGAAGCAGGTGAAACCTCGTGTAATTACATCAATGTGCTATTTACCCTAAATACCTAAACAAGTGACTTCTAGTTAATAATTAAACTATTACTAAATTATTATCTCATTTTCCAATTGCTCGCAAAGTGTCGATCATATCAGTACTTCTGCAGTTAATAAAATCAATTTTGACTTCTTGGACGTACGGTACGATTCGTAAACCGGATGGTAACATTTTGGACTCTCATGTTGGGTGTCAAGAAGTCTTCCAAAGTGTCTACTCCATCACGTGGCATCCTATCGAACGGATATCCCATCGATCGACGATCAGGATACAATTTATCTTTAATTCCACAGAAGCTAGCCGCATCGCTACACACGCCAGTGTTATCTTGATTTACCTAAAATATAAAAAGGTTAAATACTTCGAGTCCAAGCTAGAAAATCAATTGCATACGCGATCATCTGCATAATTAGAAATCATAACAAAGAGATGACAGTTAAATCCTTCCGGTGTGCCTTTAGGTATCAACATATGTTGTGGCCAACCACAACCACAGAAGTTAAATTGTTCCAATGCATCGCCACCGGTAGGTCTGTTAGCTTCCAAATTTCTGAAAGAACGTTCAAATGGAATTGTTACAGTGGAATCCGTTGACTGGCGTTGAATCGTGTTTGCACCAGATCTCACTTAAAAAGTAAATTTAATATTTTCAGATCAGAAAAACACAAAAGTCTTACAGGGTACTGTGAATTTATCCAATTCTATGAAAGTATTCTTTTGATCTCTGAATAACCAAGGATTGTTGCGTTCATCTTGAGCTGGAGCGATGAAGATTCTGCACGTGCCTTGTCTTTGAGGTCCAGAATTGTTAACAGTTATATTATAAGTAAATGCTTGATGTTGTAAATGAGTAAAACGGACATATACGGCACCACGAGGTTGGAAATCCATTCCACGTGATAAATCGATATCAGATTGTTGCCAGAAAGTGTTCAATACATTTTCGGAACCTCCTTGGCTTGTAACTCTTACACTTTGAACTGTCACGCCTTCGTAGTTCAACTGAAATTAGTTAGTGTTAGATTGATTAATTGATAATTACATTTATTTGATTAATATTTACTCGATTAACTGGATATCTTGGAATGGTTGCTTTGTGTTCCTGGAAAATATCGTCAATGTATGCGTGCCAACGATAGAAAATGGGATCCCTCATTGCAGTAGTTGAATCTCCCATGACACCGAAAGATTCCTAAGTGAAAAAAGTTAAACTTTTGTTTTTGTTTCTTAAATATTTCTTACCAAATGTCTATGATCAGGATCGTGAATATAGGATATGAATATGTGTCCCATATTATGTAAATCCCCGTATAGAGTTCGATTGGGAGACAAAATACTAGATTCTAACATGTTTCCAAGAGTATCTATACCTGTAAATTCGTCCAATACGACTGTAGCTCCTTGTTCCTGCAAACATGTACAACATATAAGTATAAAATATTATGGAAATTATTTTTTTATACATTCGTAACATTGCCGGTATGAATAGCTGAAAAGATAGAATTTCTCCATCTTTCGAGTGTATCAACATCTATGCGAATTTGGTCTTGCGATCGGTTTATATCTGCTATTGTTTGATTTGATACGCGAGCTGGATAATTTCTACTAGCAACCAAGCTGTCCAATTTTGGAAAATATGCTTCTGGAATAGGTTTACGCCAATCGATGAAGCGAGTCACTCTTTTCAGTTTGTTACATAACCGTTCGGAATTGTATCTTGCAAGAATTTGCTGATGCATATAATAGAACAATTCTCCACGTCTATTTTTATTTACAAGTTCCCTGGGTCCATCAAATGGATAAACCAAATGCCAATGCCAATGATGAAGATTGATTCCAATATCTTCACGGAAATAAGCTAAACGATGTTCTTCTTCCAAATTGGAAGCGGTGTAATCGATTGGAATTTCAATGGGCATCTAAATAAGTAAAGGATGAGTTATTAAGAAAAACGGTAAAGATACATTTTACCCTTGATCCAGTTGGGACAATGGTTGCTTCTTCGCGACCCTTGGTGAAAACTTTGCTATCGACGAATTTATCAGGAAAAGATTGAACGAAAGAAGGCACATCGACATCTCGAGTATCTGTTCTATGAAGTAACGCAACAGACAATGCATAGTTAAACAGGTATGGATTGACACGATCGCGAGCATAAACGGCCATAGATTGAAGTTCATCCACATTTCGCATTCCCATAAAAATATTAATAAGGCGACCGGCAATTGCGCGATGCTTTGGAATAAACAAGGAAAAGTTTTCATGTCGACCTAAATTCAAAATTTCGCCTAAATCGGGTAAAGATATTGTCGAAACAGGAATTCTTTCCGATGCATCTTCTCCAAAACGGCTAAAAAGTTGAACACTAATTGGTTTGTAGCGATCGGCCTGTAAAAATCATGTAAAATTGAAATAATTATTATAAAAATATTTAATTTTTGATTCTTACCAAGTATTCGTTAGGGATATCAAACACAGCCTTTTTGTCACCTTTAGCAACAAATGCAGGTTCCAGAGGACGCTCGAAGAGAAGAAGTAAATTCTTTTTTGTATTACTTGCCATTTTAGATATCTGTAACAGTAGCTGTTGGTACAACAAATGAGTTGAACTGATTTTATTGAACAAAAATTCAGCTTATATTCAAAACTGTTATCAATGTGGAACCGCATTTTAATTTGGTTGGATGTTCAAGATTCCTTGTAAACACAGGATGTGGATACCTATCGTGGTTGATATCTTGTCTAAAATAATTGTGGCTTTGTGGAAAACACATACATATTTTTTGGACTTTATGGTTTTTATCATTTATCAACGATTAATCTGCTAGTTATATTTTATTTTTGAATTTAATTCAATCCAAAAGTTTCGTGATATTGCTCTTTAGAATTAAAATTTATTATTTTTTGGGGAAACAAAATTAATGATCTGAAATTAATGTTTCTCGTTGAAATAAAGAACCTAATTAAATGTTTTTAATTGTATTATGATTTGAACCCAAAACATAAATTACTGAAAATATTAAAATTCCCTCGAGAGTTAGGCCTCTTTAAAGTATTTTTTTAAATTTCCACCTTCACAAGGCCATAGCTCCGAAACTATTGATTTTTCAGAAAAAATAGTTTAGTGCCTTTTTAAAGAGCGTGAAGTAATCTACAAGCTACATTTTAACCTTTGATTGTCTAAAATCAACGGCTTTCGAGTTATGAATTAAAGTAAGTAAAAAATGTTGTGAAATTCGAGCTTTTACTTTTTTTGTTTTTTCAGGACCCCGTATCTTTTAAACGGGACGTTTTACAAAAAATCTGATGCCCATTTCAGATAGGAAATTTAACGGACTACAACTTTTGTCTAGTAATTTTTTTTGAAAAACTAATCCATTCCATAGGAAATAAGAAAATAATAAAGAAGGCAGCTACAAAACAAAAAATTAAATTTACAAAATTTTTATTTTTATTGAAAAATTTATTAAATTAAAATCGGACACCATTTTGCTTTTGAAAAATAGTCCAAATTGGACGTTTTTTATTTCAACATTTAAACATACTTCTTATGGGAAACTCGGTAACTATAAGAGATATGAAAAACCGGATGGCGCATCCTCGATCTCTTTTTTCGAGAAAAGCTCAATGGCCAAAACCGGAATTCGCTATTTTTTTTGTTTTCGAGTTATAACCAAAAGTTCGAATTTTCGACTTTTCGATAAATGTCGATATTTCGGTTGTTTTTCATGTTATCAAAAAAATGTTAAGACTTTCTTCTGGCACTTCTATTGTTTTTAATACATAATTTGGTTAAAACAAAACACTACCAAACCATTATTGACATTTAAAACATTTACACCAATTGTTTTCAATATAATTAAAATTAAATTTTATAATTACTAAGATTTGAAAATTTAATGACAGCAACTAAGCAAATACTCGCTTACTGAAAAACAATTGGTGTAAATTTTTTAAATGTCAATGCCTAATGGTTTAAATGTGTAGTGTTTTGTTTTAACCAAATCATGTATTAAAAACAATTATACTACGGTTTGATCTTTACTTTAATTTTTGTTAGAATTTAAAATTTTGATTGTTTTTTACTAAAAATGTTATTATTATATTTAATTTTTCAGTCTTCTATAATTTTATAATATTTTTGTTGTTGTTATTATATCATGTTATATATCGTTGAAAAGAGGATAAAAAACGCTATTTAAAAATATCATTTTCATCTATGTTTTCCATTTAAAAAACCACAAGTTTATGTTATAGCTCTGAAACTGAGATAGATATTTAAAATCTCTTTAGCCCATTTTATTGATCTTAAAAAAGTGCCCGAAGAAAGTCTTAACATTTTTTTGATAACTGGAAAAACAACCGAGATATAGACATTTATCGAAAATTCGAACTTTTGGTTATAACTCAAAAACAAAAAGAGATAGCAAATTCCGTTTTTCCCCATTGAGCTTTTCTCGAAAAAAGAGATCGAAGATGCGCCATCCGTTTTTTCATATCTCTTATAGTTACCGAGTTTCCCATAAGAACTATCGAAATTGGCCCACACTGTACTGATCGATTTTCTTCATTTTTTTTTTTTTGTAAAAAACTAATATCCATTTTTTATGAATACTGAAAATTAAATCATTGTAGATTATATTGAAAATGAAAATAAATTAAAAAAGAGAAAAGACAAGATGAATGTTGAGACTGAGCGACGTCTACTCGCTGTGTTACGCTAGGTCTCCCTATATATTATTGAAAACGTTAGAACCTAGAATCTGAGTTTCTAAGCCTTTAAGGCAATTTTTGTTTAATCACAAAGAAGCTGAAAGAAACCAGACCCTATAGTTTCCTGGATAGCTTTCTGGAAGATGTATATAGTAGTTGAAGGAAGTTTTGTGAAATTTAAAATTAACCGATGGGTTCTGATGGTTAGATCAACGGTTCTTAAATGGTGTTTGTCGGAACCCCTAGGATTCCGTGGAATCTTCCGATTTGGATTAAAGATTTTCAAAATTATGGTAAAAATAGGTTTAAATTAAATTATTCCCATCTACTTCAAGCCGTCTCCCTTGATCCGACCCTGTTGGTAATGGCTGGCTAAATAAATACATCAAAATAATAAAATTATAATTAAAATAATTTAATAACAAATTAATTTTAAAGTATTTTCTTTATCAATCGAAAACATTTGTTATTTGAAATTTCGTAGTTGGTAGTAATTATTATTAGTGACGCTAGAACGCGCGCATACCGTGATCGCCATTGTGAAAGCGAAGTTGTTTACGTATAAATTGCAAAATATCCTTCGATAAAAATGTCGCATAGTAGAAACGATTGTAGAATATACGTTGGAAATTTACCACCGGATATACGTACAAAAGATATACAAGATTTATTTTACAAATTTGGAAAAGTAACATTTGTTGATTTAAAAAACCGCAGAGGCCCACCTTTCGCTTTTGTAGAATTTGAAGATCCAAGGTAAATTTTTGAAGCATTTTCTCCTAATTTAATTAACCTGTTGACATATTTTAGAGACGCCGATGATGCTGTTCATGCTCGTGATGGTTACGATTATGACGGTTATAGGCTGCGAGTAGAATTTCCAAGAGGTGGTGGACCTAGTTTTAGAGGTCGCGGTGGTGGTGGCGGCGGCGGAGGAGGAGGTGGTGGCGGTGGTCGCAATCGTGGCCCTCCAGCAAGAAGGTCTCAATTTCGTGTTATGGTTACAGGTAATTCATTTAATTTTGATGAAATCGGGTAGTTCAAAGTTAATTTTGCAGGATTACCTCCTTCTGGTTCGTGGCAAGACTTAAAAGATCACATGAGAGAAGCTGGCGATGTTTGTTTTGCCGATGCTTTTAAGGATGGTTCTGGTGTTGTGGAATTTTTACGTTACGAAGACATGAAGTATGCAATCAAAAAATTAGACGACTCTAGATTTAGATCTCACGAGGTATGTAGTTAAATTAAATTTTTTCAGCCAGGTGGAACTTTAATCGACTTAATAGTGGTAAATATCGAAATGAATGTTACACAACTCGATTTAAATTATTTTATTAATATGTTTATATTATATTATTAAATGTCCTCTTAGACATTGGGAAATGTTTGCTTAGCTGATTTAACACTTCTTAAGCTTCAGTAACCTGATACTATCCAAAATAATAACGGCCGGCTTCTAAATCAAGTTATATCAAATGTTAATTATGTTACTGTCATTAAAGCACTTCCTGGTATCAAATGAGGTTATCGTAAAACGCTTTCCTAATCAAATCAGTATAGTTTGTTTATACACTAGCTTTCGCACCGGGCTTTGCCTGGTTTCACAGTTTTCATTAAAATTATGTGTTTAATTCAATCATTATAATTTTCTTCTACTTGATAATCGCAGAAGTGTAACATCCATCTCTTTTTTACATAAAAGAATCGATTGCTCTGAACTTGGTGGCAAGTCGAAATTGATTACGAAAAGAACATCAGATCAACAACAATAACTTCGTGCTATTCAAAATGGCGAATTAATCAAAATACAGGAAATTACATAGGGTTTTCTAAAAACTCCTGCTGATTAACCTGACGTCCTGAATTATTCTCTTCTTTTTTGTTTCCTATAATTGGATTTACTTATTGGAAATGACATTTTTAATTTGTAGGGTGAAGTTTCCTACATCCGAGTAAAAGAAGACCGTGGTGGTAGTGATCGTCGTTCGGGTGGACGTTCCAGAAGTCGATCGTACTCTCCAAAAAGACGAGGTTCCCCTACGTACAGTCCTGTGAAACGAAGCTACTCACGTAGCCACTCTCGGTCTTAAAAAATATTTATAGTTACTCTTATTACTTGACGTAATAAAACGCGGAAGTTAGGATTGGCCCATTTATTGAGTGTATGTATAATATTACGATGTTTTAAATTGCTTAGTTTTGTTTTACTTCCTAATTTGATTATTATGTGTGTTTTTTTAGCCCACATTTATTTGCTTAAACTGTAAATGATAAGCAATATTTTCATATTGTTAACCATTGGTCAATTTTAAAATTACCAAAATCAACATTCCTTGTAAAAGATGCTTTTTGTGTTTTGCATGATTGACAAATTCACAAACTTTGAATATTTGTTACACCCCCCAAGCCCTCATCAATTGATTTGATGATGGAATTAATTGTAAGAATTTGATGGTGCAAATTTTACAATTCGAGTTTGGTCTATTAATTTCAAATTGATTAATTTTGTAGTATATGCTTTTGTAAAATTTGCATTACAAAGTACCTAATAAAAAAATGAAAACGGCTAATAATTAATTGTATGTGCAACATTTAAACTGCTAGTTAAAATTTATAATTTTAGTGATAGGTGAAGATGATAAATTTGTAATATTAATTTTTTGTTGTAGAAGTTGATCAAAGTCATTTCTACAACTTTGATTTCTGAATTAATTTAAAATGTAAAGCTAAATTTGCTTATTTAAAACGATGCTCGTTTAAATGTGCATTGTTATAAAATTCTATAATGTGTCTTTACTAATTGTATTTTTTTTTTTTTTTGCCGAATATAACTCTGAATGTTTGTACGTCGTGGGATAGGGCAAATAAATGAATCACTTGATGAAACATTTTACTTTTTGGATGCAAGAGGATAGGAATGAATGTTTGGAGGATCACTCTTTGAGGATTTAATTTTCTGGAGGATCACATTAAAACTAAATTAAAAATTAGGACACATTTCCAAAATAATCTGAGGAGGAAGATTGGACATAATTGCTGATTTCACTCGTCAGACATTTTGGAACGGATCCTTCCTTATGGTAGTAAATACCAAATTATATGTTAATAGATTTTTGTTTGGAATTTTTTGTTTTCCAAATTTTGTTACTTGCTTTTTGCTGTTTTAATTGAAACATGTTAAAATTGCATCTAAATTAAATTTATAAATCTCATGTTTAGAAAAGGAACAAAACACCTCAGTGTGTGTTTTGGACTGCGTGGGATTTACAACAGGAGGTCTTTAAAAAAATTGTAACACTTCACAATTAGGATAGGATTCTCGTAGAAAATTTAACACCTTAGGAGGAAACTTGCGATGGTTGTTGGAAGTGTTTGGGGTCTTCACAAAATAATCTTGGATGTATGAGAAATAAAAGGATACCTTAAGGATTTTCAGGAACTTTAGGATTTTCTTCTGTCATTTTAAAGAATTTTAGGAAAGGATTATTTTCACACTTGATCGGGATTTAGGATTCAGGATTTGCGAAATTTTTGTATCATTAGGAAAGGATCTCTTTCAGGTATTTTTTTCACCTAATGTTTTCTCATTGCTTACTTGATTTTAAAACAATCTTGTCACTAAGTTACTATTTCATATCTTTTAACACTAATTGCATTAATTAATTTATTTTTCAATTGCATGATGAAACATTTTGGGTAATTATGATTATTAGAAGATTTGGCTTTTTATGTGTAAGTTTTATTTGAAAAATAAATGATTAAGATAACACGATTTTATTTTTGTACATTTTACCAATTTTAATAGAAAATAGTGAGAAAAGGAAATTAAATAGAGAATTTTAAAAAATCATGGAATTAACGGGACTTTTAGATTATGATGCAGAAAGGAAGAGTTAGTTTTATTTTACAGTCACAAAAATACCTCGAGAGAAAAACTTTATCTTATGAGTTGTCGTAAGCACATATTTCACAGTTTACGTTGTATGGCAGGACGCAGAATTAAAGTCGAATTATAAGAATTCGCATGCGTAGATATGGAAGGAATTGCACGTTTCAAACTAAAATAAAACCATCAAGCATTTAATGTAGCCTTCGTCTTCATCATAATTTCCTTAGGGTCATGTAAATAATTGAAAAGAAAAACGTTTAATTATTTTATTATTATCTCTTTTCACATTTTTGTGAAATTTTTAGGTAGTATTTTTACTTTATATTACGAAACGATACTTGGAAGTTATGTCGTAAGTTTTTGCATTTGTTTTACGAACCAAAACAATAGTTAAATACTTAGGGGATCGACTAGTAGAAATTCATCACAGGCATGAAACAAAACCGAGAAGTCAAGACCCTACTAGCCAATGAGAGAAAAAAAATTCCTAAAATCAGGAATACTAAATTCAAAATCGATTTAATTTATTTGAAGAACAAGTGAAGAGTAGAAAAGAGGTTGAAGGAGGTGAAGTTGAGTTCACGAGTGCATCGTAGTTTGTGTCGGCAGCCAACAATAACGAAGATACCAAAGGCTTTTGAGAATTTACTTTTGTATTTTTTTCCGTTGAAGGAAGCTTGTAAATCAATTTAAATAAATCCAAGTTTGCTAAATTTTTCCGTCTTTATTTTGATCAGCGACGCTTCTGGACTCTTTTTATAATCGTTTACATTTGGCGCCCAACAATTTTTGTTAACAAACAACCCACCGGAAGATCTATGCAGTTGGTTTTGAAGTTTCTTGTATTAGCAAAACAAGGTAAAAACGAAGGGTCATTGCAATATGCAACTAAAATTATTTTTGTTGACCGCAATGAAAACAAGTAACTTTTTTTTATTTAAACAAAATTTTGTTTTATTTATTTATATTTTATTTAAATTAAATAAAGTTTGTTTGCTTTAAAAAAGAATTATTCAAACAAAATTGTTCTTTGGTTCAAAGAAAATGCTTTTGCTGTGTTCGTATACCTGTAAATAACATCATCAGAGTTAATTTATTTTTAATTAAAGAATAATTTGGGGTGGCATTATATCTTAAAATGAAAAAACCACAAAAACGTTTTGTTTAAAAATAAACAGTTTTGTTTGTATATGCGTATTTTACATATATACGTTACAAAATAATATAAAATCACAAAAAAAAATTGTTGCGTATAAATCGCAAATTTTTTTGTTTTTACAAGGTCATTTTTATTTAAATTGGAGAAAATTTACAATCGTTTTCAATTAATTTTTATTTAAATTAAGGAACTTTTGATTAAAAAAATTTAAAAATATTCTTTAAATTAGAAAAAAACTAATTTTTTATAAAGATATATTATTACTGTCCTTATCATATTAATAGAATTTATCTTGACTATATTTTGTTCAAAGATAAAATAGCTACATTAGATAATTTACTTTGACTATGGTGAATATTTTAATAAAAACTTGAATTTAATTTTCGGACAATGTAAAAAACCGTGCCTGGTAGCCTATAATTTTCTATACTTACTTTAATGCCATTGCCAAACCAATTATATTTATTGTCTACCTACTGAAAGATTTAACTCATTGTAAACTTAAAAAAAAAACTTGATTTGGATCTTCGCAGAATGCAAGAACATTGCGTATAATTTCAAACAATTTCACAACTGAATCTTGTTTAACATCATCGTCATAGTATATTTATTGCCTACCGAAAATATTTAAAGCATAGTAACCTTTCTAGTGTAGAAGATAACACAAGTGCTAAATTATTTAATTAATAATTACCTGTGATAAATTAATATTGTGAAAAACATAATCCGATATTGTTATACGAAATAATAATATTTATAGTATTATAATATGAGTTCATTACTTATTTCGTTATTAAACGAATTTATATCAGTATTGTAGTACCGGGTTAATCAAAAACAATTGTTTATAACTAGGATAATCATAATAAGGGTAAGTTAATTTTATACTAGACCTACTTAAGTTTTCACTCCATCATAAAGAATTTTTTTGTTATTAGCATCCATGAATTAATTACAATCTGTTTATATAAAAATAAAATAAACAATAAGTAGATACCATAAAACCCCCTTTACCCAAATATAGCTTCTTCTTTGAGCTATAAGACTCTTATAAAATAAATTTTCAAAGTTTACTTGATCAAAACAAATCAAAATATCCCAACTATTTTTTTTAACAATTTTAAAAATTTTAATTTTTAGTACCTAATTGAAATATGGATTTTATTACTTTCGTTGGTATTCTGACTGCTTTAATTATTGGATTCATAACATACTACAAATGGCGTTTTAATTTTTGGAAGAAAAGAAATCTGAACACTTTGGAGCCATCAATTCCTTTTGGTACTTTTGGCAATCTTTTTAACAGGAAAGAATCGCCGGGTGAAGTATATCAGCGCATATATCAAACATTAAAATCCAAAGGGAACAGACACGGTGGAAGTTACCTTTTTGCGGTTCCGGAATACATACCCATTGATCCAGAATTAATCAAATGCGTATTATCAAAAGACTTTCAGCATTTTCACGAGCGTGGATTTTACTATAACGAAAGAGATGAACCTTTAAGTGCAAATTTATTTGCACTTGGAGGTGAAAAATGGCGAAATCTCAGATCAAAGTTAACTCAGACTTTCACATCTGGAAAGATTAAAACGATGTTTGATATAATACTGCGTTGTTCTGATCAAATGATCGAAACCATAGATCACTTGGAAGATGGAAATACGTCAGTTGATGTTCGGGATTTAACGGCTCGATATACTACCGATGTTATTGGTAACTGTGCATTTGGGTTGGAATGTAATAGCTTTAAAAGTCCAGATGCCGACTTCAGAAAATACGGAAAAAAATTGTTTGCACCCTTAGGATATCTTCGCAATATAAGTATAGTTCTTGCCATTACTTACCCCGATTTAGGAAGGAAACTTGGCATAAAACTTTTTCCCGACGATGTTAATTATTTCTTTATGAAAGTCGTGAAAGATACCGTTGAATATAGAGAAAAGCATAATGTTGTACGCAACGATATGTTAAATCTTTTGATCGATTTACGAAAAGATCCTAAAAATCATCTCACAATTGAAGAAATAGCCGCCCAGGCTTTAATATTTTTTTCGGCCGGTTTTGAAACTTCTTCTACCACAATGTCTTATTGCCTGTATGAAATTTCAAAAAATGTAAATATCCAAGATAAAATAAGAGAAGAAATGAAGAAGGTTTTGCCCGCCCATAATGGTCAAATTACTTACGAGGCCATAAAAGAAATGAAATATTTGCATCAAGTCGTTAGCGGTAAGAATCTCGTAAGGAAGTAATTTGAAAAAAAAATAAAATTAATTTTATTATAGAAACTTTAAGAAAATATCCTCCGTTACCAGTTATAACCAGACAATGTGTTGAAGATTATCACGTTCCCGGAACCGACGTCATTATTCCCAAAGGCGTACTAGCTAACGTTTCCATATTGGGTATACATAGAGATCCAGAATATTATCCAGATCCTGATAAATTTGATCCTGATCGTTTTTTGCCCGAAGTTGCGGAAATGAGACCACATTTTACTTACATACCTTTTGGCGAGGGTCCTAGGATTTGTATTGGTAAGTATTTTATTGAACAGTTAAAGTCTGAATCTATAATATATTTTTACTTGTAGGTCTTCGCTTTGGGCTGTTACAAACAAAAATTGGTTTAATAAAATTACTTCAAAATTACAAATTTACAACCAATTCGCGCACGGTTGAGTCTATAGTATTTCAACCTTATAATTTATTATTGAATTCTCGGTATGATATTTTCTTAGATGCTATTAAAATTTAGTATTATAATGTACCTACCGTTTTGGAAGCAGAAGAAGCGGGACGTTTTTGTGGTATTTCGGTAAGGCTGGCGAACGAGTGCCGTGAGTCCGCCATTTACAGGCGAGCTACAAAATGTCACTTTTACTCCTAATAAAATAATGTTATTATATATTTAAGAAATATTTAAATTTTATTTTATTTTGTACTTTTTTCGCCAAAATTAAAATAAATTATGTTTTAAATTGTATCTACACGACATGTTTCTTGCATCTTGACACATCTTCAGGTGTAAATTTTTATAATTATCTTGATAAATATAGATTATTTATGTTATATTAATAATTATTTATTATTAAAATTATTTTTATAATAATTTATATTTATAATTTATAATAAGTTTTGGCGCGATTTTTAAACAATACCTTCGAGCGTATCGATGATTGTTATGACGTTTTAACCTAACCACAAAACATATTATTTACAAACATAACCAAAGATTCGCGTGACCTCGATTTTTATACTTTTATTGTCCACTTATTTATCCTACATAACTAAATGTTCTTCAAGCAATGGAACTGGATTCGATTTTATGATTATTTTTAGTTGAAACTAAAAATAATATGAAGAACAAAATTATAAAACCCTGTAGGGTTACATTTTTGAGTTGTTTATGTATTGCAGTTGTGGCAGGTGATTCAAAGAAATATAATATTATGTTGTTGTAATTTAAAATAATACGTTAATTTACAGGTAGTAATAATTTAAAAATATTCAGAAACATAGATGGTTTGATCGTAGAGGTGCCTTCCAAAGTTGAGGTATTTAACGGTGCAAATTTAACGTTAACATGCCAAGTAGAAAATATAAAAAGTAATGGATTTGCTAATGGTTATATTGCCTGGTTTATACCACCAAAAATACCTTCTGAATTGCAATTACGAGCTTTCAAAAATTCATCTAATTTAGTGTTTCGTAATGTGAACCCTAACGACGAGGGGCTGTACGTTTGTGCCAGCTTGAAATTCAAAATTTTTAAAACCCTACTCTTATTAGTGAGACAAAATAAATCTGCCAAACCTAACTATTTAAATTTTGCAATACTTATTAAAAGAGATGTTATTCCTAAGAAGGAATTTTACGGTTTGTAATTTCTACAAATTTAGTTGAAGTAGAATTAAATTTTGTATTTTAAAATTTCTAGATTTTGATCGCGGTGATCCTAATTATAACCGTAAGTAAACATTTATTAGGTAATAGTGAAAATGGCAAGTTTCTTTTAGGTGATCTTACTGAACTGACCAACAATCTCGACAAGATCAGGGAAGGTAAAAATGAATGCGCTTGACATAATGATAACATTATTTAATGTTTGTTTTAGATATTTATAAAGAACTCGATATTGAAAATCAAAAGGCAGACTACGGGTCGTATAATTATGACATAAGTTTAAATAAACGTGGACGTGAGTATCATAATAAACTAAGAAACACTCATATTTCGTTTATTTAGGTTTTAAATTGATGCATAATTATTTCCTAAGTTTAAAATAATAAATAAATTTTGAAATAATCACTGACGATGTACATAAAGAAAAACCGCTACATGTTAGTGGAAGTGATTATCTCAAATTTTAATATGTATTCGTGTGCTACATCAGGCATGGGTATAAACATAAAAATGGCAAAATTTATCAAAGAAGGTTCCAAATTAAATTCAGATTCAGACCGTAGGTTTGGATTATGTAGTTTAATAAAATATAAAAAATCTACTACTGTAATTCTAAAATAAATTTTTCATTTACAACAGTTCTAACTTCTAAGGATATAATATTTGGTGATTGTTTAATGACGTCTTCGTGTATACATTTCTCGAAAGCGTATCTTTATTATTGAGATAATAATCATTAGTTTTTTACTGGCTATTTTAAACAATTCATATATTTTCCACCTCGACTAATTTCTCCTGGGACTCACTCGAACATCCTAAATCGTATATAACTACTTTGAGGCTTAATAATTTTGTTTAATAACCACAAAGAAACCTATTACATGAATTCCAAATATCTTATTTTCAGATCCAAATACAAATTCTTTTCCGGTCAAAGCAGTTCTTATAGGTTTAGGTAATATAAATAGCAATTATTAAACAACAATAATCTATAAATATTCTTTTAGGAGCTCTCATTGTTTTTATATTGATTTTGCTTTTAATTTACTATTGTCGACTTATCAAACCGAATTCATCAACTAGTAGGAGAATTAATCGTCAACGAAATTCATATGATGAAGAGGTTACAGTTCCTAGAACAAACGGATGTGGACATACATCTTGCTCAGGAAATAATCTTTTAAATCCTTCAGGTGCATGCAGGTTTCACAATAACTCTTCACCAATGACTCCCATAATATTTGATGCAATGGACATTGCAAGATCTCTAACTCATAGTACGGAAAATCCTACTGCACAATTAGACTTACCCCCTACGTATTCTTCATCAACACGCAATTCTACTCGGAGCTTAAATGAAACAACTAATGGACTTAAAAAGAAAACTTTACGTGCTGCCCACAGTGACAATTTGAGTTTGCCACCTTCTTACGACGAGGCTATTAATAATCGTAATAGTAATACTGCTAGTCTCCATGATAATGCAAATCGGCATAGTGGACACAGTCACAGAGAGGATAACGTTCATGTACATCACAGTTCAGATAGTGGAGGAGGAGGGGATAATCACAGTACCGGAGGTGGAGGAGGACGTGGCAACTAATAAACAAAGCTGGTAGAATATTTCACAAGCTGCCTAAAAAAAGAAATTATGATGCAAGTTTGAAAGTTTTTGATTATTAATAGTATTTTAATTTTGAAAAAGCCAGAAAACATTAGACTAAAGCAAAATGAATTGATTTACACATTTAGTAAACTAAAATTTCGACTGTGTCAAAATGAAATACAATTTATTTTAGTGTCTTTTGGGAGATTTTCAATGCATTCTATGTGCCCAGTGTCTAATATGATTCTTGGGTAATATTTTAAGTATTTTGTTCTTACAATGTAAGAATTTGGTGCTGTTTACAAATTATTAAATAATTTATATACATATTTAAATCACAATTTTTTTTCTGTATTAAACCAAATTTTGATTTGTTTTATATAAGAACAGTACAACTTCACTAATCCAGACATGCGAAATTCGAGTCACTCCTGTTTTCCGGACACGTAATTTTCGGACATTTTTTGGTATTTTTACCTCTCAAATTAGGACAATTTTTTTGATGCAGTAAAACCATTATCTACAACTGTGTAATGGGCAGACGAAAATGACTTGCCTTTGCAGGACATATTATTATTGAAGCAAATTAAAGAAACTGCTGTATCTATGCTTAATAGTAAGCCTCAGAAAAAAATTAAAAATTTATTTTACAAAACAATAAATGGGAATAAATAAATGTTTACTTTATTAAAGCTTTACTAATCTGAATATTTCACGTGTTTGAAAAAATTTGAAACTATATCTGTCCTGATTGGAGAAGTTGTACTGTAATATGTACCTATTTATTTTTCTAATACTCATCTATGAAATTGGTTTTTACCAACAAAAATTTCATAGCTATGGCAAAAATAATCTTTCATTAGGATTTGGCCAACCATAATTTATAATCAATTATTATATATTTTTTGGGAAATTTGGATTTTTGGTTATTAAAATCTACGTTTAGCTCAACTTTATTGTGAGCATCTTCCAAATTTCTAAAAATATAAAATTGAATTTAATAATTGAGATTAGTAGATGAAAATAGTAACATAATTTAAAACTTATAAAAAAAAGTTAATGCAATTTATTGTTAAGTTTTATTTAATTATCTAATTTTACCTGCTTTTTATACCTTTTTGTATCATATTGTTAAGTTTATACCACTCATTTGTACCTCTTAAATGTTAAGTGTTCCTTAAATCGATAAGTGTCGCTTTTGTAAACAATATTATCGTCTTTAAGTGTACACAGTACAGGCAAAAATAGGTACTTACTTCGAATATTTTAAACAATAATTATCAAATTTTGTTTGCGAATTGTACTCGGTATTCACTCAACTTTGGCGATTGTGCTCATTTCATTTCCAGAAATTTCTTAATCTGGTAGATGCATTGCACCCTAAATACCGAGTAGTTACGAAAATGATTCACGAAAACTTAAAGGGTTGAAAATCGTAGTACATTTGTCTGTACTGCGCCCGCTTCACGTAATAAATTGTCTAGCAAATAGGACACTGCGTACGTAGCATTTTTAGGTCAAAAAATTCTATACAATTTAAATATTGTTCGTGAAATTGTGTGATGTACTACAGCTTTAAGTGTATATGATGCAAACGAGCATATCCATAATATAATTAATTGGAATTATTAACTCGTGAAAGTATATAAAATTTAACTCAAAAATTAAAACGAGTTAAATAAACGATAATAATTTTAGAGTTTAATTTTATATCCATAATATATTTTTATAGATATACAAAATTGCTTTTATTTGCTATTTTTTGGCAAAATATATGGCTGTGAATTTATTTTTATTATAAAAATACTTCATATGAGTCTTCCATATTTTATAATATACTAAACTTTACATGTATTTTATTTACTCTTGTCTTACACACAAAATTTTAAATAAAGTAGATATTATTTAACTTTTGTAATTTTAATAATAATTTTCTGACTGAATCTAACATAAATTCAAATAAAAAGTTTGTGGGAAGCCGATGTAGTAGAATTTCTTCATTCATACATTTTCAAGTGTCTTTGATATGTGACCATCGGACGTTCCTAGAGAAAGGGAGCCAAAGATTGTGGAAACGGGGAAACCTTTTTGGAGAAAGGTTGGCTATAAACAGAATATGTGAATTTAGAAATATTTAAAGCTGGTATGAATTTGTAAATGATATTTTAGATTTCTGTTGTGACTTACACTTAAATGGTTTTTCAGTGAATAAAATAAATTATTCTACTCTATCTAGTTTCTGAGTTATAGCCTTTCATAGAACGCTGGTTTTTATCGATTTTTGCCCAAACAAATATTTTCAGTTTTCAATAGTTTTTTTTTCTTTTCATCTGACGCCAAAGTTGTCTACATATAAATTGAAATTTAACTCAATTATCTATAAACCTATGTATAAAATAATTTTGTAGCTTTTCCAATTTATAAATTTTTACACATAGCTCAATTTCAGTGCAACTCGGACGCAATGTAAACATTGTCTAAACTCTGTACAAAGAAAAATGCTTTCTAAAATACTACCCTAAGTTTTGGTGAAAATTATAAAATTTATTTTTTTGAAAATTGTTTACCTATTGAAAAATTCTGTTTCCTACACTTTAGGTAAGTAATATGTTAATATTGCGCTTGAGATTCACAAACATTTAAATATAATATAGTAATTGTATATTATATTTTTTATAAGTATATTAAAAATAATTATAGTTATAACTTGGAAATTGAAAATAATGTCTGTTTTATAAAATTGTTTAAATTTTTGAATTTTTTTCGATTGTTGCCTTCAATTTAAAATATCCGAAACCGGTTTTCACAAGACAACTAATTATTATCGAAAAGAGTTAACCACATTTTTTTAGCATTTCGTGTATCGTGGTATTTCCCATAGGTAATCTTACATCATAACTAACTGCATGCAAATAATACGAAGATGAAGAACAAAACTATGGAATATTATGGGGCTACATTATTGTGTTGTTTATGTGCTGCAGTTGTGGCAGGTGATTTAAAGAAATATATTATAGTGTTTTAATTACTATTTGACCTTATTTTACAGGCAATAGCAATTTAAAAATATTCAGAAACATAGATGGTTCGATTGTGGAGGTGCCTTCCAAAGTTGAGGTTGAGGTACCTAATGGTGCAAATTTAACGTTAATATGCCAAATAGAAAATATCAAAAGTAAAAGATTAATTAATGGCTATGTTACTTGGTTTATACCACCAAAAATACATTCCGAATTGAAGTTAAGAGCTTGGAAAAATTCATGTAATTTAGTGTTCAGTAATGTGAACACCAACGACGAGGGGCTGTATGTTTGTGCCAGTTTAAAGTTCAAAAATTTTAAAACTTTGCATTTGTTAGTGAAGCACAGTGTACCTGATGAACCTAATTATTTAAATCTTTCAAGACTGACTAAAAGAGAAGTGCTTCCTGGGAATGAACCTTACGGTTTGTAATTAGTAATTACCATAATTTTAGTTGAATTGGAATTAGAATAGAAATAGAATCATCCTTATAACTTTTAAAGAAATACATTTTGAAAAAAATTTTCAAAATTAATAAAACGGCAAAGTTTTTAATAATTAAAAAAAGGAACAGGTTATATGAACAAAAGTTTGTAATTAATACGCATTATTTATTTTGCTGGTTATTCGTGGTATTATGTGAGAGGGTATTTCAAATATTTGAGTTTGCTCTTGACTATAAGATAAAAAGACATTTCCAGGAACGATTTAATTATTATAATTTTGCGAACACAATTATTGCGAATTCCGGTTTTTTTGATCGTGATTTCCAAAATATCATTCATCTTGACAATAATAAAACAAACGACATTCTCTACACTGATTTATTTTCTTGGCAAAGTACCTCGGTGGTTTGAGTTGAGACAAGTTGAATAAAATAATTATAAATTGCAATGTCCCGGGGTAGGTTTTTTTTATATTTTTATTTAATGTATTCAAATCGTAAATTACAAATTTCAATATTAATTTTAATTCAACTAAATTAATACATCCTCAACAATATTAAATCACGATTATTATTAAAAAAAGGTCAATTAGATAACATGTATATTTTTAATATTTAAAATTTTTTTTTAAATCTTAAGTTAAATATTAGGTAATAGCAAAATTGACAATTTTTGTACTTTAGGTAATCTTACTGAATTGAAAGACAGGATTGCAAAATTGAGAGCAGGTAAAATTTAATGTGTTTGAAATTATGACAAAATTACTTAAATTTTTGTTTTAGATCTTTTCAAAAAACTCGAAAATAATAATCCAAACTTGAATATATCATATTATAATGATACAAATTTGAATGAAGATGAACGTGAGTATCAGGGAAGATGTATTTTCCACTACTGACAATGCAATATCAACATATAACTCAAAATTTTGAAATTTTCAGTTTCATATAGCTACAGTGGCGGATTTAGCATTTAAGAGGCCCCAGGCGCAATTTAATTTTGAGGCCCCGTCTAAAAATTTTGCTACTCACATCAGTTATCATTTTATTAGCCGACTTAATTTCAATATGTTTTCCCTATGCCACAATTTTTTATGAATTATGAAATACGTTGTGATAATTATTAATTATTTTTATTACAAAAAAAGTTAGATAAAATTAATAAAAGGCGAGCGCCTCTTGTGGCGGTTCCGAAATCCGCCACTGCTTTTTGACGAGGGCCTAATAGCAGGAATGATCCCTCCAATCAGAATGAAGCGAATCAAGAACCAATGAGAGCAGCGTGTTGGAATTTGTTTTTACATGTTGGTGTTTGTGTTTTGTTTACATACTTGCATAGGTATGATTAGGTTAAGGTCATAATGACTTTAATTATTAAATTGCTTTCCCTGTTTGGTTTATTTTATTTAGTAGTATATTATCTAAAAGCGAATTTGTCAGGTTGGTGGGTTCTACCCTTAGTAATTTTCGGCAACATTTAAAAACAATTCACGATTATTTTGCTGCCCGAAGAAATCAAAAGCCTTCCTCTGATTGATTGATACGATGTTGTAGAGTTTTTCCAAAGACCCTGAGTTGAGATGAAAACCAACAGCAGCTGATCTCCCCTTTTTTTATGCCCAAATTTTTATTTTTGTGGCTCGAAATAACGATTTTTGTTATTATAATTTTACACAGAAAGTAAGACAAAAATTAGTTTTTGGTTTACACAATAATTTGAAAACATAATTCGCTAGCGCTCTTTGCTTTCATTGGTTCTTGATTAGCTTCATTCTGATTGGAGGGATCATTCCTGCTATTAGGCCATCGTTGCTTTTTGTGCAAGAAAATGAAATTCGGTGACGCGCATAAATTGCGCTCTATTAACGAGATTCGCATAGGATGTTTGACTATAATTTAAAAACCTCACTGAATGATTCTTATGTGTATGTAACACATATGGATTTTTTTTTTCAAAACTTTTTAATCCAAAACACCAAAAATTAATGTTTTAAATTTATACTAAAAGTAATGATTAGTTTAAACGCTCATTTATAGTCACGTGCTGTGTTTTTCATAAAACTGAATTTTTCTTCGTTTGTTTCTTCGTCTCTTATATGCTCTTGGATCCTTTGACGATTTAAACCAAACTTGACAAACAAGCCCAAGTTTTCAGTAGCAGGTTAAACCAAAAAGTGTGGTTTAACCAATGATATTGCGTAAAAAACAGCTTTTCAACGTATTTCATTGTTTAACCCAAATTTTTTGGTATAACCTGCAATTGAAATACTTGGCCTAACTCAGTAGAACTTGGGGAAGGTTATTGTCAATGGCGGATTTAGCATTTGAGAAGCTCCAGGAGTAATTTTATTTTGAGGCCAACTCTAAATATTTTTACTACTCACATCAGTTGTTATTTTATATTGGTTAATTTTGAATGTGTTTTCCCTATGCCACAATTTCTTATGAATTATGAAATACGCTGTGATAATTATTAATTAATTATTTTCATTACAAAAAAAGTTAGATAAAATTACTTTACCTATTTTATTTTGAGAGCTGAATTTTGAAGCTTCCTGGATTTATGAGACCCAGTCGCGCGCCTCTTGCGCCTGTTCGGAAATCCGCCACTGGCTATTATTGCATTCAATGAAACGAGATCTATCCAATGCAAAAATAATATAATATTGTATATTTACATAAATGCAGATAATAAATGCAAAAAGTTATATTGGTATTGCATTGGTTATGCGATTATGTAATTGCCACCGATTCTTAAGTACTACTTGAAAAGGATCGAGTATTAAGGACCCTAGGAAGCCACCCAAAAATTTGAATTTTTTTTCAAATTCCAAATTTTTTTAAATAGTTGAAGAAACAAAGTAAAAATAAAAGCATTTCGCTCAACTAATTATTAGAGGTAGGCAAAGCTGTATAAAGCACTCGGTGAAAGTAATTCAATTACCCATTTTTGAAGTAAGCCTTGACCTAATACTCAATATCCAAAATTTGTAATTTGGTAGTTCAGGTCTTTTCGGTACAGAAAGAAGTCCAGTGCGAAGAAGTGATTTTTACAAGCTTTATCCATTGTGAAAATTTCTTATGATTAGTTGAGATCAAATTACTTTGTTTCTTGAACTAATTATAAGAATTGATTAAATAATAGCAAAAATGATAAATTTTTTACTTTAGGTAATTTTACCATATTGAACGATGGGATTGCAACATTGAAAGCAGGTAAAAAATTAATGTGTTTGATATTATGACAAAATTACTTAAATATTTGTTTTAGATCTTCATAAGCAACTCACTAACTTTGATATACCACACTATGATCTAAAAACTTTTATGGAACACGATAAATGTGAGTATCACAACAAAGTTTAGGTAGACATTAGTACGTTAGATTTCCTTTTACGGGATTTTTGAAAAATTTCCCCCGATTTCTTTCAAGATTGTCTTATGATTTCCTTTCAAAAAAATTTGAAAAGGCTGCATTGGCTTTATTACAGGTAGAAGAAAAATTTTGATCCTTTTAATCCCCTATTTCCTTTTCCCGTTTTGTCTTTTGCGTTCTGCATCTGAATTTCTCAATAGTTGACCAACTTATATGTATTGTGTATTTCAAATAGTATATCTTATTTTCAGATCCAAAAAAAAATTCTTTTTCGATCAAGGGATTCCTTATAGGTTTTATAAATACACTATGGCAATTAATGGCAATAATCTAATAATATTTTTTAGGAATACTTGTCGTTATTAAAGTGATTTTGATTATAATTCGTCTGTACGTATGGTGCAGTAGTAGTAAAAATGACGATCTTAGAGACACTGCTAGTCAACATGACAATGTGGTATAGTATTTATACTGCACCATCCCCTTTTTTACCTCCAATCAACCAAAAAAATTGGAGGTATGGTAATCGAAAAAAAATTCGAGATCACCGTATCCAGAAACGTAACGATCTGCAAAAAATAAATTTCTGTGTCGGTCGGTCGGTCGCCAGATTTTGTCCCTCGATTTATTTCCGAACCATCCAACCAATCAGGACCAAATTTGGTATAGTAGTGGGGTTTACGGTAGAAAAGTGAAAATAAGGTTTTCGTTGCGATCTATCAATCAGGACTGCCACTACAAGAAAATAATATAAGATTTTTAAAAGCGATTTTGTCTTGCGATATATTATTTTAAAGACCTTGAAAAGCTATATCCAGAATAGATGAAATGAACTTTCTACCTGTCATTTGTCAAAAATTACAAGCTCTCAAATTTAAAACTTCAAGAGTAAATAACTCCTGAAGTACTGAAAGGATGTCAACCAAATTCGGTATGTAGGAACATTGCCCTCAAGGGACTTCACAGCATATGGAACACTTTGATAAAAATCAGGAATGCAATATGAAAAAAAATAATTAATTGTTTTTGCGAATACTTAAAGAAAGTCTTTGTCCCTCGATTTTTTTTGGCATTTCTACGTCGATAGCAATCAAACTTTTTGGACGTGTGTCTTGTACACTGTTAAAAATCTTTGTAAATTTACTACAACTTTACAAAACAATTGCATAGTGAAATTACAAACTAGTGTTTCGTAAAGTAATATTAATACACATTTCTAGTAACATTACATCTCATTATAGTAAAAGGTTTGTATTTTACTACACTTTTGTATTTTTCAGAAACTAATTATAATTTTGCAATACTGTATCGTAGACTTCATAGAAAAATGATGTAGATTTACTGAACATATTTGCAATTTAGATTCCCACAACTATATTGGTAAAATTACAAAAAATCTTTGTAAATTGAATTACATGAAATGTTTAAAAATTTACAAATCGTCATCCTCTTTATACAACTTCTGCTTGCACTTTTGCTATTCTTTGTGTTAATCGAATACGTTTTGAGATTTTACAACACTGTGTCGCAGATCTAAATTCCAAATTTTGTTAGTTTCCTAAAGATATTTGTAATTTAATTTTACTACAATTGCCACTGGAATTACCAATTAAAATTTGCATTTTAAATCACATGAAATTTTTGGAAATTCGCAAATGATAAATCTTTTTTAAAACTAAGTTATATTAAATTTTATTTTGTTTTGTTTTCTGGGACAAAAGAAATAGAAAAGTTGAAAATAAAAAAGATTATGTAATATAATGTAATTTTCAGAACGGTCTATTATGTATAACATGTATAGCACTTGGCAAACAAATTTAAATAAGTAAGCTTGGTAGGTCAGTGGTAAGAGTGGTGGATTTCGTAAAAATCAAATCGTGCGTTATGGGTTCGAACCTCGGGGAGTGCGGTAAGTGAAAAAAAAATGCTAAGTTTGATACAGATTTACACGGGATGTTCGGTGGTATATCATCTGTTCTATATAAATAATTTGTATGTAAATTGATAACAAATAAATAAAGTCGCAGTATAAAATGTTCACATTCAATATTGGAAATTCAATATTGCCCCAATATTTGTACTACATGGGTAGTAATTTTGCAACAAATATTTTGTAATTTTCTCAAAATCTGTTGGGATAAGTCGTGTAGTAAAATTACAACACATCATTGTTGAATTACTAAACGTATTTAATATGATTTGCTTAGCAAAATTCCAATATCTGTACTGTGATTTTACTAAACAATTTCCTATCAATGCTTAGTAATTTTGCAACAAATATTTTGTAATTTTCTCAAAATGAGGTGTAGTAAAATTACAATACTGAGTTTTAATACTACTATATTGTGGTGCGTAAAAACTTCCAACACATGTTTAGTAAAATTACCATAGAAATTTTTAACAGTGTAGGCTCTAGTGTTGAAAATAAGGTTTTGGCAGAGAAATCTTTGCCAGGGCTACCACAAAAAAATGAATAAAAAAAATGAAAATGTCGTCATATCTCCGGGAATGTATAACCGATTCAGATAAAATTTGGTGTGCTGATGATTGGAGGTATTGCGGTAGAAGTGACGATATTTTTTTGTTATGGTCTCATTATTGTGTTTGTAAAATTATCTAGAGTTTCTTGTCCGCTATTGCATTTTTTCAAACTATTACAGCGACGAGAAAATTTCAAGTTCATCATTTGACAAATTGCAACATTCACATTGCAATTATTATTATTTTTTATTATTCGAATCAATTTTAGAAGAAATTTTAATTATTTCACACTCAACATCTAATTCAAAAGTAGAATCTTGCAATTTGGTCAAACGCATTTATAAGTCATTTCTTTTTAGTTAGATTTAAAATTGTAAATATATAAATATCGTAGTATAATACCTATATCAAAAATTTTATAATATCTACGAGTAGATAGTATTTTTTACACCTTTCCAAAAAATCTTAAAAAATTTTGAGACAAAACTATAACAAGATGGTTTAACTGTGGGAAAATAATGTGGTAACCTGAGGTTCGTAGATTTTTACGAACTGGTACCGTGCCGCTGCCACCACGTCTACTTGTTTTGAACGGGGATAGACGAGCCCGTTTATTGTTGTTGATTTGGTAGGTTGCACTATGGAAGCGTAGAGTTGAGATAAACGATTACTTTGTTACATATAGTTAAATTTTAAGTTTATAGTTGTAGTTTAAAAAGGTTAAAAATAATTAATAGTTTTGAATGAACAATAGCAATAAAAATTAAGAGTGGTATGTGTAATCGGGTAGAGGCTGGTTTTAAAAGAGACGGGGAAAGACGGGAAAAAACAAAAACTTATTGTAAAAGAAACGATAGTAAGAATATGGGGTAGACGGCGTAAAGAAGTGTGTGTTAAAAAGTTGAAAGATCAAATTGGAAAAATTTAGTGAAAAACGGTAACGGGAAGTGACTTAGGACAAATAGGTGTAAAAGACAAATAAAGTGACGCGCGTAATTATAAGTGAAAGACAGTATAAAATTAAATGTAGTGAAGGAATATTTGAGATTAAAATTTAAGGTAGGATTATTTTTTTATTCAAATTCATACGCAACGAAAAATACTGCGGAATTTAAAATAGAACTTGCATGCCAAAATTTTTAAGAAGTTCTAACAGGTTATGAGGCCCAGAGAAGAATTTGAATAAAATTGAAATAGAAAAAAGATGATGGACGACAAATTTGAAAAACTGAATAACACAAATTATCGACAGTGGTCGTTACGCATGAGAGGTGTGTTAGGTTTAAAGGATTGCTTAGAAGCGATTGATGGATTTTCGGGTACAGTCACAGAGGAACAAACTAAAAAAGATAAAAAGTGTAAGTCATTGTTGTACTTAGGAGTCGACAATGATAATTTAGACAATATCGAGGAATGCGAAACAAGTAAAGAAATTTGGGATAAACTGCAAGACGTTCATACCAAATTTGATAGTTATCATGGAATTCTTTTGCTAAAAGAATTTATCAACGCCGAAAAAACGCAAAGCGAATCGATAATAGATTACGCAAATCGAAGAACGAACTTGTATAAAAAGGTACAAGGTGCAGGATTTAAATTTGAAGATAAAGTTTTAATGGGTTTAACGATAATAGGTCTACCGAAAGAGTTTGAATATTTGTCCAGAACAATAAAAATCGATGATGGTAGGTTGACGCCAGCAGATTTGAAAATGAGATTAGCAGAAGAAGAGAGACGACTTAAGGACACCGCTAGAAAAAGTGAAACTCAGGTGTATAAGGCAGTAAGCGAGAGAAATAAAAATGAGGAGACAATGAGAAGATCAAATTACAACAACGCTACAAGAATTGGTGAATACAGTGGTAATAGTCAAAATAAGTTTAATAATGTAAAATGTTATCGTTGTAATAAAATTGGTCATATTGGAAGAAATTGCGTCTCGGTAAATAATGGTGACCAGAAATACAGCAAACGTTCTTCATGCATCATAAAAACGAATTTGGGTTATACTGAAGGGTCCATTAACGAACTAAATGATACGTGGATTGTAGACAGCGGGTCAACGGATCATATGACTAGCTATAAAGAAAAGTTTACTAATTTTTATGAAAAAACTAGCGAAATAATTAGTGCAGGGGGGAAAATTTTGACATCAACGGGTTACGGTGATATTGATATTAAATGGAAAAATGAAAATGGGGGTTATAATGTTATTTTGAAAGATGTTTTATATGTGCCGAATTTAAATAACAATTTATTATCGACTGCAAAGATGTGCGAAAAAGGAATTACGCTTTTCTTTTCATATGGAATATGCACGATTAAAGATAAATTTGGTCAATTGTTGTTTAGGGCATTGCGTCATAAAAATTTATATACGATCAGAGAAGATTACGTCATTAAACCTATGTCATATTTTGCGAAAGAGGAAGAAGTAAATATGTGGCACAAAAGATTGGGCCATTTAAATGAAAAGGATCTAAACAATTTGTTAAAAGACTGCGGAAAATTTAAAAACGTCAACGAAGCGGCGAACGAGCAGAAGTGCGATATTTGTGAAACTGCTAAACCGAGAGCTAAAAGTTACCCTAAAAAGAGCGAAAACCGCAGTAAAGATGTGTTAGAAATAATTCATACTGATTTAATGGGGCCAATAAGTCCAATATCACGTGGAGGAAACAGGTATGTGATAACTTTCACGGATGATTATTCGCGATATACAGAAATAGTCCCAATGAAAACAAAGGATGAAGCTCTTGAAAAATTCGATGAATATAGAAGAAAAGTCGAAAGAAAATTTGATAAGAAAATAAAAACGTTGCGTAGTGATAACGGGGGCGAATTTGTGAACAGTAAATTCGATAATTATTTGAAAAATTTAGGAATAACAAGGCAATTAACGACACCTAGATCACCACAACAAAACGGAGTAGCGGAGCGCCTAAATCAAACATTAATGAACATAGTAAGATGCATGATGGAGGAATCGAAAATGTATCCTGATTTATGGGCAGAAGCCACACTCACTGCTTGTTATTTGAAGAACAGAAGACCAACAAGCGCAAATGATGGAAAAACACCGTACGAATTTTGGCATGGAAGGAAACCCATGATCGATCATTTGAAAACATTCGGATGTAGAGCTTGGAGCATTAAGAGCCAAAGAAACTTTAAGTGGGAACCTAAAGGTAAAAGATACATATTTCTGGGATATGAACCAAGTGCAAAAGCTTATAAATTGTGGGACGATGATAGAAAAATCATAATAATCAGTAGAAATGTAACATTCGATGAAGATGTTTTTCCGTTAAAAGGATTAAACGGAATAAATGCAGATGCAAATAAAAAAGAACACATAGATTGGGGTAATATAATTAATGACGCGGAAAATGATTTTGAGGAAATAAACGATTCTCCGGCGGACAATAGTACGGAAGAAATAGAGACAAGCGATAACGAAGACAATAATGAATCGGAAGAAATAAGAGAACGCACAAGTTCAGAAAATTCGGAAATTATGAGCAGCGCAGAGTCGAGTTCAAGTACTGATTCAAACGAAGAGAACTTAACGCAAACAAGAAGTGGAAGAAAAATAAAGCGGCCAGAATGGTCAAAAGACTACGATATGAAATTGAATTTGGCAAATAAAACAAAAGTAGAGGTGGAACCCAAGTCATACAAAGAAGCGATAAAAATTAATGACAAAGAAGAATGGGAAAATGCAATAAATGAAGAATTTGAAAATATAAATACAGATGATAATTTGGCGGATCAACTAACGAAGACATTACCCGAAGAAAAATTTAAAGTACATCTAGGGAAATTAGGAATCAAATAGATTCAGGGGGGATGTTACATATAGTTAAATTTTAAGTTTATAGTTGTAGTTTAAAAAGGTTAAAAATAATTAATAGTTTTGAATGAACAATAGCAATAAAAATTAAGAGTGGTATGTGTAATCGGGTAGAGGCTGGTTTTAAAAGAGACGGGGAAAGACGGGAAAAAACAAAAACTTATTGTAAAAGAAACGATAGTAAGAATATGGGGTAGACGGCGTAAAGAAGTGTGTGTTAAAAAGTTGAAAGATCAAATTGGAAAAATTTAGTGAAAAACGGTAACGGGAAGTGACTTAGGACAAATAGGTGTAAAAGACAAATAAAGTGACGCGCGTAATTATAAGTGAAAGACAGTATAAAATTAAATGTAGTGAAGGAATATTTGAGATTAAAATTTAAGGTAGGATTATTTTTTTATTCAAATTCATACGCAACGAAAAATACTGCGGAATTTAAAATAGAACTTGCATGCCAAAATTTTTAAGAAGTTCTAACATACTTTGGCAAACCCAAAAATTAAACAGGAAAAGATTTTAGTTTAAATTTATTGCTAATTTAAAAAAAAAAACATTACATTCAATTTAAGAGAGGGGATTAATTTTGGCGACAATTATTTACCTAAGAAAATAACATACAAATAAAATACAATAAAAATTCTCTTACCAATTTGAATTGTTTTGCAGAATTCAAGCTTATTTCGGGAACAGTGAACTACACTTTTTAATTATCGCGAATTTATGAAGTTTAAATTTAAGGTTTAATTGAAATATCACAAAATAATGATTGATTATTTAATATCAAAATTTCGACCGACCGTAACGCGGTAGGTACTTCTCGTTAAAAATTCGGGAGCGAAGAGCTTCTTCATCAAGAAAATGCTTCCGTATTTATGTCGAATCGTGTCTTTGTCTTCCGATTTTTTGGTGGAAGTTCATTAACCTAATATTGGATTATGGATAGGTAAAGTAAATAAAACGCGTTAATAAGTTTCATTCGTTTAATCAAAGTTACTACCTTTCTTCACGAAGTTAAACTTAAGAGTAAAACTTAATATTTTAATATAGAACAACTATTCCTAATTTCTAGTTTTCACGGATCATTAAAAATGATCCCTTGGGGTGCCAACAATATGAGTATTGTATACCACTTTATTTGTAAATAATTCTTTACAGTGGTTTTAGTTTTGGAACACATTTTAACTGACATTCCAACACTCCCCCTCAAAAATAAATCCACACATAAAAATATTTATATTTAAGAACTTGGGTATAACATTGAATTATTTCATTCCAAGTTTAAATCAAAAAAAATCTTTAATTATGCTTTTCATTTGAAAAATGATATATTTAATATCAATATGTTTTAATCCTTTTAAATATCATAAAGTGAATTTATTGACTTGTGAATATATAAACTTGAACATAGAACAAGATGCTGATTGCATCTTCAGCAGAATTATTATTTATTTATAAAGATTTACAGAGAAACGGATTGAATCTATTGTCATTTGACCGGCCTTCTGTATAGAACAAAATATTATACAGTAGCCCGTGAATCAAGGAAAAACCCTATTTAATTCGTATGATAGGAAAAACTTGATTCCAATAGTTCGGATTTATATTTATATTAAGAAATAAAGTATGTATCCAAAAATTTTGGATTTATTTTGCTTCGGCATTTACATGCCCTAAAAAAAATTCATAGCTATACAGAGATATGGACACGTACATAGCACACTTATATTCATCCAACAAGATTTCTACAGGGTACTTTACAATTTTCGACAACATTTAAATCAATGTATTCTAATTTTGTTGGAAAGGGTGATTTCCAGTTTTACAATCATTCATTTATTTAATACTGTTTTTAAATATGAACTTTAATCGAAAGTAATTTTATTTTCACACCTTTCAAGTTTTATAACCAAAAATAATTTTATTTTTGTAAATTGATCATACTAGAATGATTCATTTAAATATTACTTAAAATTTGACTTTGTAATTATATTACCTGTAGAAATCAAAAGATCATCTTGAACGTAATTAATTAATTTTTTTTTTTTTTTACCCTTTTTTTTTTTATTTATAAAAAAGAATAAAGACTACTAACTGAGGAATTTTTAAAACCTCGTCTTTTTAAAATAAAATCAAAACGTGCTAACCAACATCTTGAGGATTGCTTTAGTCCATATAATGCAACGGTTGGTTTAATTTACACACTTGATTTTGATTTTCGGCTCTTATGCCTTCAGGTATTTTCCTATAAAGTTCCTTTCAGGATGCCGTTTAAGAAAGCGGTTTTTGCATCTATTTAATATAAACTCATTTATAGTCAACAATATTTTTGTTGTTTGATTTAATTACGAAAGTCCAAATATTATTAGTTTTAAGTGAATTTCTTTCATCTTTTAATTATTGCCTGCTCCCACTGATTTCTATCCTCCCCTTCTTATTTTATTTTTTTTTTTTTTTTTAATATCTGAATAAAATTTAGGGATTGTAAAAAAAAATTATTTATTTGTATTTTTTTTTTTTATTTGCACAAAAGAGATAATCATTATATCGTCTTCGTGATTTTCAGCATAGGAGGGTTTAAGATGATATTTAGTTAGTTATACCACTTCTTCTAATTTTTAGACTTGGAAGAATATTTTCATGATTTTTTATTATTAATTTTTAAAATTGACTCATTTTTGTTCAGTTGTCGATTTATCTGATTTTATTTCAGATTTATTAATAGGCCTAGAAACTTTTAAATTAGTTTCTAATGTATCTGATTTTATTTCAGATTTATCTGATTTTAACTATTTCAGATTTAGAGTTTTATTATTATTTTTTATTTATTTATTTATTAGACTAGTTTTATTAGTAACTCTTTCATCAGTTGATGTTGGCTTTAATGAATCTAGTTTTACTTTAAACTGAGACATTTTTACCACAGGATTATTATTTGTAACCCTTTCATCATTTGATGTTGGCCTAAGAAACCTTAAAATTGGTTTAAGCGACAATGAAATCTTTATCGATTTATCTGATTTTATTTCAGATTTATTAATAGGCCTAAAAACTTTTAAATTAGTTTCTAATTTATCTGATTTTATTTCAGATTTAGAGTTTTATTTGTAACTCTTTCATCAATGATGTTGGCTTTAATGAATCTAGTTTTATTTTAAATTGAAACATTTTTACCACAGGATTTTTATTTTTAATCCTTTCATCATTGAAGTTGGCCTAGAAACCTTGAAATTGGTTTCATCGATAATGACATCTTTAACTGAGGGAAACTTATTGTTTTCCACATTCCACAGTTTATTCCCATTTGGTTCATACCTAATCAGTTTACTTTTGAAATACTTTCTCAAATTTAGTTTTTCTGGTTTTACTTGTAAACATACACGGTAGAACCAAACACCTTTAAATAATTAACCATTCAGTTCCGCGAACCCCTATCGGGGTTCGTAAGCGTTTTATTTTTTTTTTTATAGCTTACTAGGTACAGTGTCAAAAATTCAAACATCAGATGAAGGAGATTAAAGCACCTGCGGCGCCAACATGCTCCGTCGTCACTTATGCTACGCTATACTTTAAATAATGTAACCTGGGCTTTTTGTTATGCCACAGTTCATAATAGTGTTGCATTATAGCAAGAGCTTATATGTTTTTAGATATGTGGCTGCTAAAACAGCTTTTCCCAAAATGATTTATCTAAATTTTTATATGTTATTATCATTATGTATTATTATTATTATTTAAGTTATTGTACGATTCATACGCTCTGCTATGCCATTTTGTAGAGGTGTATGAGGGACTGTTAAATTGTAACTGATGCCTTTTTGAACATAAAAGTCTTTAGTCATTTGATAAATATCCTCTCCCGTTATTGCATATTAAATTTGCAATTTTAATATTAAAGTGTGTTTCACTTCTTATTTTAAAATATTTAAGAGCATTTAATATTGCTCATTTAAAAGTAATCAAGTATAGGTATTATATATTATAGTGAGTGTGATCGCCTACATTATACAAATAAAATTATTTTTATTATCTATATTAGACGATGTTACAGGCTCACAATTATCGGTATGAATGATAAATAGAAATCTTTTTCTATTATGGTATTTATTAAGTTTGGTTTTATTGAATTCAAGTCCATTTGTTTTCCACATATTCAAGTTTCACAAAATTGATTAGTGGGTTTAATATTATTTATGTAATTAACATCATCTACCATTTGGTGATTTTTAATTTAATGAATTTGATTCATTTTGTCATTACATTTATATGACTTTTCAATTTGACCAAACCTTTGGGTGTTATTTTTAATTACACCAAATAAACTATTTCAAGACTGAAGGATGTCATGATATTTCCCCTTTTTAGTTGGCGCACTTTTTAGGAATTATCACTATCTAAAATTTTCACTGTGTGGTTTGTTGCATGCACAAATAATTTTAAACTATGGACTGTGTGTCTTTAGTTATTTATTTAATATTTGTACAATTGAATGCTTAACGATTACTTGTGAATTTAACATGTGTGTTTGATGCGTGAATACTGCAGATGGACTGACTCTTTTCGTGCATTTTTGGAAACTCAGCATCTTGGTGCATCCGGTGGTCCCTTACTTTTCTTAGAATAAGAACAAAGGGACATAACGAGCGCGTTAAATGCGCACTCAAGATGCCGACTCACCCTCGGTCAATCTGCCTGCAGTTTTAGAATTTAAAACTAAACAATTTGAAATATTTACAATTATATTTGTACTTAAACTATATTTAAAGTCTATGTGATATCAAACATGCCGCCCCCGTTGGAGAGTTCAGCTCTCCAAAATTTTATAACTCGCTAACCGGGAGAAGGCACACTTTCACTATTGCTCGTTTCACTACACTATTCCGAGTCTTTACGCTCACTACGCGGATTATATTGTCAATGCCGGGATGCACTTCAACGATACGTCCCAGCCGCCATTCAAGTGGATGAACGTTGTCTTCTTTCAAGAGAACCAATGATCCAATGAGTTTGGTGCCATCTTTGTTGTCGCCGACCTTCCATTTGGTACGCTGTTGAAGAGTATTTAAATATTCTCTGGACCACCTAGTCCAAAAGTGCTGTACGAGCCTTTGCAAATGCCGATAGCGTGATAACCGATCTGATGTAATGTGCTGCAGATCAGCCTGTGGAACTGCATTCAGTGGCTCCCCAATTAAAAAATGGCCAGGTGTGAGAGGTTGAAGGTCGTTTGGATCATTGCTCAGAGGGAAAATGGGACGGGAATTTAAAACTGCCTCTATTTGTGTGAGTAGTGTGTAAAACTCCTCATATGTGAATTTCAAATTATGAGTGACCCGCTTTAAGTGTGTTTTAGCAGACTTCACGGCGCTTTCCCAGATCCCCCCAAAATGAGGTGACCTGGCTGGTATGAATTTCCAATCAATCTTATTTGAACTCAAGTAATTAGTGAAATTTGGATCTTTTACACACTTTACTAAGTGAATTAATTGACTATTTGCACCTACAAAATTGGTTGCATTGTCTGACATGACAGTTTTGCAAAGTCCACGTCTGGACGTGAATCTTTTGAAAGAATTTAAGAAACTATCGGCTGACAAATCGCCGACTGCTTCCAAATGTACGGCCTTTGTAGCTAGACATACAAATATGCAAATGTAACATTTAATATCTTTGCGATTACGTAGCTTGCCATCCTTTATCTGAAAGGGACCTGCATAATCGATGCCTACATTAGTGAATGCTCGCGATATGTTTTCTCGCGCAGTTGGCAACTGACCCATTTGGTATTTGATCGCGTATGGATTTGACTTAAAACAAATTACGCATTTTCGCAAGACATTGCGAACTGCCTGGCGCCCATTGATTGGCCAGTAATTTTGACGTATTGTGCTTAAAATTGCTTGAGCTCCTGCATGCAGGTTTCTTTTGTGCTCGTGTGAAATTATCAATTTTGTTAATTGATGACCGTACGGCAATAATATTTGATGCTTTTGATTGTAGTTCAATTGGGAAAAGTTTAAACGACCCCCTACCCGAATTAAACCATTATTGTCTATAAACGGAGCTAGTGAAGCTAGTTTGCTCTGTTTAGACACCGATTTTGATTGCTTTAGAGAATGTATTTCAGTGCTAAACACTTGCTGTTGTGCCAACTTCACGATTAAATGTGTACCTTCGCTCAGTTCTTCTGACGTCAAATCACCTGACGTTTTGTTTTCCCTATTTATTGTCGTATTTTTGTGAAACCTACGAATATATGATGTTACACGAATGAGTTTAGTGAAACTTGAATATCGATGGAATAAGCCCAAAGTGTCCGTACTAACTAGTGTCATATTTGTAATAGGCCTAGCATCGGGTACATCTTGTGGTAAAACAATGCTATTAATTTGAGGCCAATGGCATTTGTTGAGTGAAAGCCATGACGGACCGTTAAACCATAAATTTGAATTTAAAAGTTCTGCGGGGTATATACCACGTGATATGATATCAGCTGGATTATCGCCACTCGATATGTGATGCCATTTATTTATATCGGAAATATTTTGAATTTCTGAAACGCGATTGCACACAAACGTTTTCCAAGTTTTCGATGTGGCCGACAACCAGGATAAAACAATGGTAGAATCGCACCAATAAAAGGTGTCAGAGATGCTTAAGCCGATATCCGATTTGACCCGTTGCATTAACTTTGCTAACAAGAGTGCTCCGCATAATTCAAGTCGTGGAAGTGAAATTGTTTTAAGTGGAGCTACTTTTGATTTAGCACAAATTAGGGAAACCAGAATATTGCCTGAACTATCGTGTGACCTTACGTACACGCACGCACCGTACGCTGCTTCTGACGCGTCACTGAAACCGTGTAATTGAACTTCGAGTGATTCCCTTAGCAAGACATGTCGAGGGAATTTGATCAAATTTATAGCACCTAACTGATTATAAAATTTGATCCAGGCTGTGTGCAAGTCTAATGGAATTGTTTCGTCCCAACTTAATTTTAACTGCCATAAGCGTTGAATAATGATTTTTGCCAGAACTATAACCGTCCCTACCAATCCTAAAGGATCATACAATTGCGCGATTAGGGACAGAATTGATCTTTTTGTGACTTTATTAGTTCCAACTGTGATGCAGTGGCTACTATAGTGTAGATTATCGTCGGACGAGTCCCAAATGACTTCCAACGTCTTGTCATTTTCATGATCCGTTATATTGCATTTTGTATTAAGATCAGGTGTGTCCCTTTGCAAAATACGCGGATCATTAGCTACCCACTTCCTTAATTCAAAACCGTAATTGCCAAGTATGGTTTCGAGGTCGCATTTTAATTTTACTGCCGTTTCCACATCCACTGTACCGGTAATTAAATCGTCTACGTAAAAATCATTTTGAATTACACGACTGGCTGTGGGATAGCGATTTATGTTATCCAGGCCCATTTGTTTCAAGCACCTGGTGGCCAGAAAGGATGCTGACGCGGTGCCATAGGTTACGGTGTTTAATTGAAAATGCCTTAGTGGTTTTGTGTTAGTATCTCGCCAAACTATGCGCTGCAGGTTTCTTTGGTCCTGATTGACCAACACCTGCCGATACATTTTCGCTACGTCTGCCTTTAATACATAATTGTGAGTACGAAATCGTACAATTATAGAGAAAATGTCATCTTGTATGGTGGGCCCTACGAGGAGCACATCATTCAAGGAGACACCACTCGTGGTTTTAGCGCTACCATCAAATACTGTGCGAAACTTATTATTACTACTAGATTCCTTCTTAATGTTGTGATGTGGTAAATAATAAATTGGATGGTCAGAGGGTAAATTGGGATTGATTTCAGTCATGTGACCTAATTCCTCGTATTCTCGCATAAAATTTATGTATTGCTGCTTGATGGCAGGATTCTTAGTGAGTTTGTTTTCTAGTGTGTTAAAACGGTTGATTGCCCTATGTTGTGAATTGCCTAACATACCGTGATCTTCGCGAAGGGGTAACGAAACTACAAATCTCCCGTTAGCATCGCGAAATGTGGTTTTTACGAAGTGTTCTTCGCAAAATTGTTCTTCGTGTGAATTTACCCGCTTATCGCAGTTTTCTTCGATCAACCAAAACTTCTCTAGCTGATCGGAAATGTTTTCTAAATTCGAAAGATGACAAAGACTTAGTGTTGCCGGTGATGATACATATGTCTTATTGTGATTATTTCTATAGTGATTACCGCTTACAATATATCCTAACACGGTTTTTTGTAAAATCGGACCTGATCTCGATAGCCTTATCTGACCCACCGATAATAATTCGCAATACGTGCCAGCTCCAATTAACAAATCGATCTGTGCGGATTGGTTAAACATTGGATCTGCCAATTTAACGTTAGGTGGTATATTTAAAGGGGTTCGATCGAATGATACTTGCGGTAGGAATCCCGTTATATTATCGATAGCTAATAAATCCAATGTCTTGGTATAATCATTGTAAACGGACTTGATAGTGGCTCGAGACCTACCGGAAATGTTGGTTTGTGCCTGTGAGATACCCGATATAGCTATATCAATAGGTTCCAATTTTAAGTTTAGCTTGTGCGCTAGCGTTTTTGTAATAAAATTTGATTGTGAGCCACTATCAAGCAGGGCTCTACATTTTAAAAATTGACCATTCGTGTGCCGTATGTTTACTATAGCTGTCGCTAGTAAAACTTGAAGTTCGCTACCTTGACTCGATCGCGAATTGAGCGCGATTTCAGCAATGTTTGCTACTGAGTGCGCATTATTGTGTGCATTTAGCGTTTCGCGATTACCTTCGGCGAAGGACTGATCACGTCGCGAAACTGTGGGCGACTGTGATCCTATTGTGTGATCGTTGCCTTGATTGGAGTGCAATAACGTATTGTGACGCTTGTTGCACAACCTGCAAGAACCTTGTTTGCAATTATTAGAATAATGACCTGAGCGAAGGCAATTCACGCAGGTATTCCTTAATTTCGTTATTTCATTAAATCGTGAGTTTGGCGACATATTTAAAAATGCCTCGCAACCATAAATGGGATGTGCACCCTTACAATAAACGCAACCTTGTTTAATCGTTGTGTGAACAAAAGTTTTACGTGGTGCTACTTTGTTTTGCGAAAACCGTTTATCGTCATGATTGCTGTTATTTGAGTAAACATTTGAACTGTGAGGGGTCATGCCTTTATTGTGCAATGACTCTAAAAACTTGCATCTTTCTTCCAAGAATTCTGAAAATGAGTCAATTGAAGGATCGGAGTCACCCTTTGATTTATCTTCCCATTGTTTCCTTGACTCTGAATCTAATTTGCCAAATAGAAGATAAATTAAAATGGAACTCCAATGATTCACTGGTTCTCTAAGGGACTTAAGTGCTCGAAAATTACTTTTGAAGTTGTTATAAAATGACCTAGTTGAAATATGGGAATCTTTAGTGACATTTGGTAAATTAAATAAATTTTTAATATGTGAGTGAACAATGATTTTCTTGTTTTCAAAAGTGTCCCTAAGCAAATCCCAAGCTACGATGTAATTGTCGTCTGTGATTTCAATATTTTCGATTACCGACGCTGCATTGCCCTTAAGAGTGGATATCAAATAATTTAATTTTTGTGCGTTACCTAATTTTTTATTTTCATGGACAGCATTTTTGAATGCATCGCGGAACTGAATCCACTTATCAAAAGCACCATCATATTCTTGCAGATTAATACGCGGCAATTTGATGTTTGCCTGTGTGTCGTTTTCATCTCGGTTAACTACTGTTTGACCGGATGTGCATTGTTGTGTGATTATGGGTGGCTGTGTAGGTATAAGGGTACTTGATTTTGCCCGCACCGCATAATATTTGTCCTCAAAACTTTCCCTTTCTTGAAATTGTTTGTCTGAATGATCTAATAATTCTATAGAATTTTGAATATCATCAAATTTTTTGTAAACTTCATCTATCTCATTACGACGATCCAATACCTCACTAATTTGAGTTGGATCAGTTTCCAACCTTTCAATAAAATTGATAAACCTTGTTAACTTTGCCTTTACTTGGCCGCGTTTAGCTACTAATTCAGTGAGAGGCATAATTAAATTAATGATCACCTCTTTTTTGAAGAAAATATTAATTGAATGATTTAGTAAAGTGTGTATAGGTAAATCCAAATAAGACGTTTAGCATAATGCAACTAACAAGTATAACTTGTAAGGTTATTTAAAACTTGCGCGTGAAATTTGCAAAAATGCTACTTAGAGTGTTTTTCATTTTACCGAATTGTAATATGACTAAAATTAACAAATAAAGGCAGTATTAAGAAATTTGGTTACCTAGGTATCAGAAGAATGGCGTGGCGTCGTTGTCTCGATGCGTTGCTTGGTGCATGTGTTGCAATTTGGATTACCTTTGCGTAATCTTGATGTGGCTTCCTGCTCCAAATATTGGATGCTGGTGAAGATGCTTGATTATTTCTTTGATTTATGAATCAAATCCGGTTCGAAGGACCATGAAGGATGTCATGATATTTCCCCTTTTTAGTTGGCGCACTTTTTAGGAATTATCACTATCTAAAATTTTCACTGTGTGGTTTGTTGCATGCACAAATAATTTTAAACTATGGACTGTGTGTCTTTAGTTATTTATTTAATATTTGTACAATTGAATGCTTAACGATTACTTGTGAATTTAACATGTGTGTTTGATGCGTGAATACTGCAGATGGACTGACTCTTTTCGTGCATTTTTGGAAACTCAGCATCTTGGTGCATCCGGTGGTCCCTTACTTTTCTTAGAATAAGAACAAAGGGACATAACGAGCGCGTTAAATGCGCACTCAAGATGCCGACTCACCCTCGGTCAATCTGCCTGCAGTTTTAGAATTTAAAACTAAACAATTTGAAATATTTACAATTATATTTGTACTTAAACTATATTTAAAGTCTATGTGATATCAAACAAAGACATACCTGCTATAATGGTTTGTTTACCATTTTTATAATCTTTACCCTTTCTGAATAGAAAATGATTGCCATCCTCTTATTTTTGGATCCGGTGAACCGAGAGTAAGTTGTAAGGTACTTCTGGAGCATCTAGTAGGACGTCTTCCAAATTTCCTTGGAACCAAAGATTTGATGTTAGTTGAATGTTGCCCTTCTTGGTTGCAAGTTCTGATGTATCAGTCTTTGCCACAGAAATTTTTAAAAACATCACTATTGTTGCACCAGAATCCAAAATAAATGTTATTTCATTAGGGTTTGATGAATTTTGTTTGTTTATTTTAGTTTTGATTTCTCATCATCATGAACGCGAAACTATCATATTTATTACTATTTGTTTGAATTGTTTGAATGATATGATTTGGATTTTTTACCAATCATTCGCTTATAATAAAAGCAATCATTTTTGGAATGATTTTGTCTTCCACAATGTTCACAAACTTTGTTGGAGATTCTTTTATTAAGTTTATAACTATGATTTCTTCCAGATTTCATCTGTTGAGATCTATTGAATTCGCTTCGATGTTTGTGACTTCTTGACATATTTTTATAATTTTCAAAACTTTTTCTTGCTGGTGATTGAAAACAGTTTACGTGTAATACTTTCAAGTTTGTACTTTCTTCTGGATTTAATTTAATTTCATGATCCAGCAATCTAGTTTTTACAAACGTTATGTTTAAATTGTCTTCACTGAGTGTTTCCAGTGCAGTTATAAGTCCATCGTAACGCGATGGGAGTGTTAGCAATAAATGTGAAACTTTGTCCATTTCATCTAATTTTGCCCCTGCAGATATCAATTCCGTAATAATTTCATCAAAACGAGTAAAATGTTGAATTAAGGTTACATCATCTTCTAATTTTAAACTTAATAAACTTCTTCGTAATGTAAGTTGAATAGCCAAACTTCGTCTTTCATATATAGCGTCTAAATTTGTCAAAATATCTTTTGCTGAATTTTCTTCATTTGCAAAACTCAAAAATGAATCACTTAAAAATTCCACTATTGTGCTTTTTGCAATTAAATCTTTTCTTTTCCATTCCTTTGATGGTTCTTTGGGGATTTCTTTATTAATAACACTTAACACTTCTAATTCGGCAAGTAAAGATTTAACACGAAATTTCCACACACTGTAACGTTCACCATTAAAAGGTTGAATGTTTCTTTTTACCTTCTTTTCCATTTTAAAAGAATTTTTTATTTTTACAATAAATTTTTACAAAAACACAATAGTCATTTAGTCACTTGTACTCGCGTAACCTGGGCCCATAACCTATTGGATTATGGATAGGTAAAGTAAATAAAACGCGTTAATAAGTTTCATTCGTTTAATCAAAGTTACTACCTTTCTTCACGAAGTTAAACTTAAGAGTAAAACTTAATATTTTAATATAGAACAACTATTCCTAATTTCTAGTTTTCACGGATCATTAAAAATGATCCCTTGGGGTGCCAACAATATGAGTATTGTATACCACTTTATTTGTAAATAATTCTTTACAGTGGTTTTAGTTTTGGAACACATTTTAACTGACATTCCAACACCTAATTTCGATACTTTAATTAAAATGTTTATCCTATGGGATAAATATTAAAATATTTTGTAGCTTAAATTGGTGCTTGAAGTCTGCATTTACTGATAAGTGGTATACTTAACACATACTTTTGGGTATTTATGAGTTCTTAAGTGTCGTAAAGTCGCATCTTTCCACTTGAACGTTATTTTATAATTTGAAATGACCAAGTTTTAAATTGAATTTTCATGTTACTATTTCGTCAATAAACAATTTAAGAAGTTATGAACTAATTAAGTCATCCAAATAGAAAAATGCTGCTCCTCGATCACTGGGAATTTTAATGTTAAATTAATTATTTTAATATTATAGTTTTACATTATGTTAAATTGAAAGGGGTGGTCGAGGTTTACTACAATAAAAGTGGTGACTTTATAACTTCAATATAAAATGGAGCTTAAAGATCTTTTTTAATTTTTTTAAAATAATTATGGCTGAAAAATTTTGAAAAAATTCACAAATTAAAGTTCAAATAAGAGTTAAACCAGGTTTAACTCACTGTTTATCCAATCAGTGCTCAAAACCCTGGGTTAACTCTGATCTGAGGTTGACCTTCTGTTATACAACCGGCCCTTAGTAAAAAGTCCCCAAGCATGATAGGTATTTTCATTTCTAAATCCTTGATCTAAACTTTTATCAAATCAATATTATAGCAAATATTCATTTAAATCGTTTCTCGCCAGTATGAGTTTTAATAGATATTTTCGATACAAGTTAGGAAAACTAACATTTTTCCATTCAAGGCGAGGTTTTACAATCGAGGCCTTCGGCTATACAAGATTGCTTATAAGTGTTATTATATCATTTTAATTTTTGAAGACACCCGGTAACTAAATCTTTAAGATTACATTTTAGGGTTCTATACACAGTATATGAAGAAGCCTTATGTTCTGGTCCCGTGTCCGTCCGTCCGTCCGCATAATTCAATTTTTAGATCTCCTTAATTCTAATCCTAAAATCCTTAATTTTCTAGTGTATTTTTTTCTTATATAGTAAAATTATATTACCAATAGTAAATTATCGGCTGATCTGGAAAAAAGATCCAGCTGCGAGTAGGATGTAATGTAATCAATGTAATATTCTCATTTTTTTTGAGTTTACCTTGTGCTACCAGATTCCACACCCTGAGTAGTCTTCGGCGATTGGGCTAGTCGAGCGAAACAATAAGTTGGTGGTAAGGTTAAGTTTTAGTTTAATCTTTTATCACAACAATATATTGTCATGTTTCAAACCATCTAAAATGTGTTTATTTTTGCAATTTGAGGAAAGTTTCCTTTGTTAAATTTTGATATTTTGTATTTCTCGCTGGTTGATTAATTTAATGCAAAAAAGATTTGGTGGTTTTGGAGCAGATAAGAAAGAAGAAAGAGATTAATAGGATAACAGATTAAGCATTGTAATTAAAAATTATATTGATTTATGAAAATAATTTTGCTAGTGGAGCTGACTCTTTTGCTGAATTATCTGGTTGGATCTCCTTCATTTAGTCATCATCTGATACTCCGGTAGACTAGTCTAGATCGGGTACTCTTTCTAATAATCCTGTTTCCATTTCGTTTCCAGTTTCCTTCGGTATTATGATAATTATTTTCTACTGTCCTTTCACTCCCTCGTGCTAGTAGCGATTTCACACTTCCTGTCTCAACTACTTTATCCATGTCTTCCAACAACGGCGTACGCAGACTATTTGCATGTTTATACCATATCTTTTCTTGAACCTTGATCAGATAGGTTACTCCACTTATCACTTGGATCACCACTCCTTACCATTTAGTTTTTTGGAATTTTACCGAAAACCTTGAAAATGAAAGAAATCGATATGGACTCTTTGCCAAACTTTCTCCGTTATCGCGTCTTAATATAGGGCATAAATGGCTATATAAAAATTAAATTTAAAGACTGTATTTTTTTTTTAAATAAAAAATTAATAAAACTACTATGAAAATACATGTCAATATATTAAAATGGTACCGATTTACGAAAAATTGTGTAAACTACATATTTTCATATATTTGTCTATAATTATTTTTTCCTGAAAAAAAGAGAAAAGGCTAAGAGCAGTTTGCCCGCCAGTATAATTAATTATTATAGAATTTGGTAATTTTATAATAATTAGATATACTTTTTTTTTAATAAATACTTTTTTTTGTAATATTCAGAGTAGGTATACTTATTGCAAAAACATAGTTTATAACAGATTCAGATTCTGGTATTCTGCATAAAAAAACAATCATTTTCCAACAATTTTTGTTGGAAAATCTTTTTTATCCTACCCAGATTTTTCAAGTAATAAGATGTATTGAAACAGAATAAAAACATTTTAATAAACTAAAGTTTTTTAATAGTTGGATGATTTCTAATAGATAAAGTAGAAAAAATGTTTATAGATAATAATTGCTTTTTATGATTATTGCAATTAAATTTTTTTTAAATTTACATAATTTCTTAAGCCATTATCAGTTTTGTGATATCAGTGAGTTTTTATTTCCCAATTAACTTTAGATCTTCTAAAACTATTAATAGACCAGTCATTGGGTACTTTTGCATGGAAATAACTCGGAAATATCGTTTGTTTTGCTTAAATCTTTTACTTTAGTATAAGAAAAAGTTCCAAAATATATATAGCTTCTCTTGGCAACCCAGTTTTTATCGATTTTAGGCAAAAAAATGTAATAGTTTTCAGTTTTTGGCGTAGAGTTATTTTTTTCCGATTATCTGACCACTTTTTGTATTTGCACTTTTGTTGTGACTGCTCAAAACATTATTAAAAAAAAAGTCGTCGCTAAGAAATCCGCCACTAAGTCCAAAAGATTGACGACCGCTGCTTTAGATAAGCATGATGATCTTTACAACTCTAAAAATAATTTAAGATTTTGTAATTTTTGGAACATTTCATGATAAATTTTCACCTGTTCTGGTTTGAATCTGTTGTAGAAATAATTTAAAGCATTGTTTCTGTTACTAACATAAAGAGCTTAATTAAAAACAATTTCATTTCCGAGTTATCTCCACGCAGCCCCCCTTTTCTCTACGTAATGACTGCACTATAAAAAAAATTAAAAATTTTGATTAACCGCAGTTTATTAAAATGGTTTATTATGTTTCAACGCATCTTACTCGAAAAGTAGCCTTTTTTAAATGTAGGATCTGGATATTTTAACTGTGAGAAAATAAAAGTGGAGGGAGACTTTTATAAAATTTTATTATTTGTAACCTACATTATTTTTTTCGTAATTTTTTATAGACGAGAAAAAAAATTTTATTGTTTATTATTACCCCAATAATAGAACTTTTTTTTAAAATCTAGTATGTAGTTGTCCAGACAGATTGATTCGGGTTATAACTTTTCATTTTATGTTTGGCTTTTTCGTTATATTTTTAAAATTTTACCCAAGGTCACTGTGGAATGGTTCTAAGATTGTTATATAATGTATTATGCTGTAAAAATTTAAGTCCTGAATAGCTTCTAAAAATAAGTCTTGGAACTTATTTATCTCAGAGCAGTTGCTTACGAGTCTAACCTCATGCGTAACGACTCGAAAACATGCTGATTTGAAAGAAAAAAATTTGTACATTAAGGGTTAGTGCAGGCCAGTTACAACCGGCGCTTAGTAAAAAGTCTTGTCACTTCTCAATCCTTGATCTTAACTTTTATCAAATCAACATAGCAAATTATACATTTAAATTGTTTCTCGCCAGTATGAGTCTGAAAATAAATTGTTGATCGGCAGTCATGTTGTAGCTGTAGTGGGGAGTTGAAATGACTTATTTCTTATTTGATGATTCAATTTATTTTTCACAATTTTGTGCTCTAATGGCCAAATTATGAAAGATGTGCGATGCGATATTATAATTATATTTAATAAAAATCACCATAAATACTCGTAATGAATAATAAACTTAAGAAACACTGTGAGGTTACGTTATTGTGTTGTTTATGTATAGGATTAGTGGCAGGTGATTGAAAGAAATATATTGTATTTTAATTTCTATTTCATTTCATTTACAGGAAGTAATAACTTAAAAATATTCAGAAATGTAGATGATACAGTTGTCGAAGTGTCTTCCAAAGTTGAGGTACCCAGCGGTGCAAATTTAACATTGATATGCAAAATCGAGAATATTAAAAATGAAGCAATTGTTAACGGCTATGTTACTTGGTTTATACCACCCGATGTACATTCTGAATTAAAATTAAGAACTTTAAAGAATTTATCTAATTTGGAATTTCGAAATGTGAACACCAATGACGAAGGACTGTACGTTTGTGCCAGTTTGAAGTTCAAAATTTTTAAACACCTCCATTTATTAGTGAAACGAAGTAAATCTCCTACGCTTAGTTATTTAAAATTTCCAAGACTTACTAAAAGAGAAATTCTACCTGGAAATGGACCTTTCGGTTAGTAATTACTAATTATCAATGGCTAGTTTAGATATTTAATGAAAGAATTTAATTTTAGATTTCAATTCCAGCAGTCATTACGATCGTAAGTAAGAATTCAATAGATAATAATAGTAAGATTTACAGATTTTTTACTTTAGGTGATCTTACTGAACGGACAAACGGTGTTGCAAAAACGAGGGATAGTAAATATTCATATGCTTTATATAACGACAACATAACTTGGATTTTAGTTTCAGATATTGTGAAAGAACTCAAAAAAGAATATAAAAACAGTGACTACGAGTTATATAATAATAACAATTATGATGTCAGTTTGAATAACCATAAAGGTGAGTTATAAATCATGATAGTTATTCCATATCCAAAGAAATTAATTGGTTACCTGATTAATTAAGTTGACAGCCCCACTGTAACCACCGACTAAAAATTCAACCAATGGTAATGGTTTTTTTATTATTTGCTCCAATTGAATTAGTTGAATTTTAATAGATGGTAGTGGGTGGCTGCAGTGAGACTGCGGCCTAAAAAAAAAATTCAATAAATTTCAGGATTTAATTTTTTATTTTGATTATTTATAATTTATTACATATTAGAAACTACTCAATTAACTCAATTCTCTAAATTAAAAAGATTTTTTCAATGGCGCTCAATACAGGGGAGAGTCCATATATTGATTCAGAACATTTTGTCTTGTTTTGTTCAGCAGTTTTCCAGTCCTTATCGTCTAGCAAAGGCAATTTCAATAGTGACAGGATTGCGTCAATCTTATCTTGTTCTGCTTTTGCCAGAGCATCGGTTGACGATGTAAGTATTGATAATCTCTCGATCTTTATGGTATCTCTTATGCAACACCCGTATATTACAACATATTTTTCGTAATCTGTTGTTAAAATTTGATACGATAAATCATCGTAACGATCTACCAATTTATCTGTCGTGAAAACATCAAAACTATCTTTGTACTTGTTATCTATTATGGTTCTTGGTTTAAGATATACGGCAATATCGTTTTGTTTCTTCTCTTTATAGTATGAATAAGTTGCTTTTATGGATCCAATTTTGGTTGTTTCTTCATTTAATACTTTTTCATATTTTACAGATGTACACTCACCCTGTCCATATGCTTTGTTCATAGTTTTCACTTCAAGCCAGGATACCTTGACAAAATCATCAATCTTCAGTTTATCTTTGACTGCTGCTGAAATTTCTACAGGAAATTTAGCACATACTGGTGCAGTTTGTCCGTAAGTGTAACAAACTAAAACACCCATAAGTAATAGAACTGGACTCGGTATCTTCATGATTACAAACGTTTTCAACTAAAACGACAGTTTGATATTGATCCTGTGCCTATATACCCAGCCATATGCTAGTGATAAGCTAATGATAACACTCCAGATTATATGCAAGAATACTATTTATAACCATTATTTAAAAAAATCCATTTTATGACCCTGATCTACCGATTATTGTATTTGCTAAGTTTTCTCGTAATTTTCCGGTTCAATTTAAAAAAAAAATACTCACTACAAACATCTTCTAAGTACCCCCAATTTATTTGTTATTTTTTTTACATAATATGTAGTCAATTTGTTGGTTGAAATTTAGGTGACTATCCAACAATATTCTAACATACTTGAACTTTTCCACCAATTCTATTCTTTGACCTTCCATTGGTAATACCAGATCTTCTTCACACACCACTTTTTCTAGTATCATAGCTTTGCTCTTCTGCATGTTTACTTTCAGTCTGTTACCATTCAACCATATATCCAACTTTCTAAGTTCATTATTCATTCTGTCCACCATAGTCTTGATATTATGTTTTCCCGTTAAGTACATCAAACAAATGACAAGACACTCCTTCAAATACCAAAGCCATATCGTCTATAAACAACAAGAACGTCGTTTTGTAAGATAACTTTCTATCCATTGCAGTACCACTCCTTGGATTCCAAAATATGTTCTCAATTTATTAATTAATGCTTGCCCGTTTACTGTCTCAAACGCTTTTTTAAGGTCCAGAAACGTCACATGTAGTATCTATTCAGTTATTCTGAAATGATTTGCCATTATGATATTGTAGTGTCGAAGGATTCGTTTTTAATGTAATTTTCTTTAAATTTGATAAAGATCTATTTGTCCGAGTTGACACTTTACCACTGCTTTTCCTCTGTATTTTGAATTTATGTTCTGGGATTCAATTTTTTTTGTTAGAGAGTGTAGCTTTCAAAACACAAAAAAAAAGCAGTAAAACTTTGTTTCGATAGTTTAAAAATTATAATTTATTGCTCTTTACCATGTTCATAACTGACATTAGAAAAAAACAAAATTGACATTGATAAGTTTATATCACGTACTCTTTGGAATACTTTAAATTTTGTTTCAAAAATAACTGTTAGCCTCGTTTGACATGTACAAGGTTCCATTCGGTTCGGTTCGTTCTCGGTTTTGTTTCAGTCGTTGCCGACAAGTGTGAAACGGCAATTCGGTTTCAATTCGGTACCTAATAGAAACCGTATAGCACCGAATACTCCCTCGACCGAATAGGTTTCAATCAGGTTTGTATACGGTACTACGAATTCGTGTCCAGGGAACAGAAAGCAATCAAAGCGTTCACACCTACACGGTTCAGTTTCGGTTTTAACCTAATAGCGAGATAATCTCTTAATTTATTTATTAATTTTTTTGAAAGTTCACACAGTTCTTCTGCTAAAATCGACATTTTGATGTAGATCCTGAAGTAATTAAGAAATTTGTCTTCGTGCGCCCTTAGCTTCGGAAAAATAGTATAAAATACTCCAAATTCCAGCCGTAATGTGATGAGAGGGTGTTTTCAATAAACTCTTGTATTCCTTCTTCGTTTTTTTATTTTTCTATAGAGAAACAGCATGGCAATAACTTGACTTCTCTCCATGATGATCACTAGACAACTGAGCCTGTGTTCAGGGAAGAAAAACACAAAACCGAATACAAACCGTGTGACAACCGTGTATGTGTAAAGGAGGAACCGAATAGAACCTTTCCGAATTTTTTCAGTTTTTATTCACGGTGCCTGTATATCAGTCGCTTAGATGCACAATCTAATCTCATAACTTCATTTACTCAAATGGCAATTTTAAAAGATTTTTGTCATTATCTCCAATTTTACTTTTCTGAACTTGTCGGGTTTTGAATCTAAGCGACTGATACTATCATGATCAAAATGTTTCAGAAATTTATCAATAAAGTAAAAAGTACAAGTTTATTCATCAATATCGTTATTGTTCCCTTCAAAGTACTCTTCATCGACTGTAACGCACTTATGCCAGCACTTGATCCACTCCTCGAAACATTTCTTATATTCGGTTTTCGGTATGGCGATCAGAGCTGTCTTCAAATTTTTTATTATCTCTCTTCGGCTGTTAAAATGTGTTCCCCGGAGCGGTTTTTTGTGTCTATTGAACAGAAAGAAGTCGGAACGATGCGTTCGGTGAATGTAGGGTCAGATTCAATCTTGAAAATCATGTCTTTTGTAACGTCAAGCAGTCCCTTTTTGCGAGAAATTCACGTCTTTCGGTATCGGCTTTGCAGCGATACGTTTGAGGGACAAATCATTAATGAAAACGTCTTGAACGGATCCATAAGCAATATTGAAAGTCTCTGTTAGATCTCTGATGGTCAATTTGCGGTTTTCGGCCAACATTTCTTTGATTTTATCAATCTTTTTGTTGGTTTTCGATATCGATGGCCTGCCACTACGTTTATCATCCTCGACGTTTCCTTTCGATAGAGTATCATTCCTGAAACACGACTCCAACATTTTCAAGGTCTTCGTACCATTGAATCCGCTTTTAACTCAAAATTACTCGTTGTTGTCAACTTTATTCCATTTTAAATATTTTGATAAATCGAAAACACTGGCACAGGTCAATCTACTGAAGACGGCGTAACTTTGATAAATGTCAAGCTATGACCCTGAAATTTAGTGAACATATCAATCACAATCTAGCAAAATTTAAAAAATTAAATAAAACAACTGATAGTGAAACATAGTGAATATTCCTGAAACTTTTTGATCAAGGTAGTATATTAAAATTGATTTTAATTGAATTTATTCAATGAAATGATTCTTGAAATGTTTAGTTTTTAAAGCTAGGAATGAGATTTGAGGCACCAAAGCTTTAGTGCAAGTTTGCCTCTTCTTAGAGCTTAACCCTTAACCCTTGTAGAGTTCACGGGAGCACTTTGGATTGAATCAAGTTGAATAAAATTAATTTGGGGCTTAATAATAATTATAATTAATATTTAATAAAAACCAAAAGTATTTCCCAAATATTCCACATACAACTTTCCACAGTTTTACATAAATTTTAAACATCTTATTTTCAGATTCCCATTCAAATTCTGTTCCGGTCAAACCAGTCACTATAATTCTTGGTAATACAAGAAAGGACATTTAATATCACCAATTTATAAATACCTATTTTTTTAGGAGTTTTTTTTGCTATCTTGGTGATATTTATTCTAATTCGCTTTTGTGGATACATGAGCCAAAATTCATCTCAACATAGTAGAGATAATCGTCAACAAAATATAAATAATCCAGAGGTCACTGTTCCAAGACTGAATAGATGTGGACATGCATCTTGTTCTAGAAATTATCTTTTAAATCCTGCAGGCGCTTGTAGATTTCACGATAACATGTTACCAACAGCTCCCACACTGTTTGATGAAATAGGTATCGAAAGTCATCTTCATATTACAGGAAATCATACCATCGAATTAGATTTATCTCCTATATTTCAACGCACTAGGGATAACCTTCAACCAAATATAAATAATCCAAGGGTCACTGTTCCAAGACCGAACAGATGTGGACATGCAACTTGTTCTAGAAATCATCTTTTAAATCCTTCAGGTGCTTGTAGATTTCACGGTAACATTAGACCATCAGCTCCCGTACCTGACATCATAAATCGTCCTCATAATACAAGAAATCCTACCACACGATTAGATTCACCTCCTAGTTATTCTTCATCAGCGCATAATTCTACTCAGAACTTAAATGATGCAACTGATGGATTTACTAAAAAAAATTTAGATGAAGCCAACAGTGATAATTTGAATTTACCACCTTCTTATGATGAAGCTGTTGGAAGGGGTGGTAGCAAGAAATAAACCAAGTTTATGAAATATTTCAAAATTATCTTAACCGAACAAAGCTTAAACTTCCATATTTTATAAATGTAATTTTAATTTAGTGAATAATACAAATAACACTATTAACGATAATAGATAAAAGAGATGCAGTGCGTGACTGCAGATGCCATATACCCGGTTCGATTCCGGGTGAGGTCGAAACTTTATTTACGACCGTCTCCCCTTGGAAGGCAACGGGAAACCACCGAGGTGTAATCTCCCCAGGAAAACCTTCTCAATGAAGTGTATTTCACTTTCGTGGTTCGGAGCCCACGTTAAGCAGTAGGTCCTTTATGTATATGATAACATCTCTTATGTATGCGATAACATCTGACGCACAACACATACATAATATGTTGTATAATAAGAAAGAAAGTCTCCAACGTCCGGGGGACCGGATATGGCACTGAAGAAGAAGAACGATAATAGTGTTATTTATATTATTTGCTAATATAAATCGATTTTACGAAATCACAGCTGTACAAACAGAATTTGAAATTATTCTCAATGGGTCTGATTATTATCATATTTATAAATATTTATCTTTGCCAACAAATCGAACAATAACTGTTTCTTATTTTACTGATGTATAAATTAGGACGTGAAATGTGTAACTTTCATTCATTGGTACATTAAAACCATGCAAAAATTTCAAACTTTAGTCGCGAATATCTCCTTTATTCGACAAGCAACAATTTAAGTGATTTAATACAAGAAGGTTATTCCTTATGGATACCCAAAATTTGACAAATTTTTTTTGCACAAGTGGCTTTATAGAGATACCACTAACTAGTTTCAAAAATGTTTTGGTGTTTTGTTTTTTATTAATTTAAAATTTAGATGTTAGTACGACATGTTGTTATTTTACGTTTTGTTTAACTCTTTCGTTGTGTTGTTAAGTTTGCACATGTATAATATATATTTTCTAAGCACACAGAATTGCTTTAATATCTGCATGTACATATTATCAATTTCTGTGAAACAGCAACCTACATACCTGTACCTAAGATATGCACCAATTGTTTTTTTTTTTACGAAATGCTTTTGATTTTGCCAAATTGGCCTGGCGATCGACTTGTTGGCCACCCCTGTACTATAACACCCATGACGACATTTATACTCGAACGTAAGGAAATAGAATGATAAATCAGTTATTTCAAAATTCCTGCTTCCTATTATAACAGATAAAACTGAAAATTATATTAGTCATAGGATATCTTATCCACGTCTAAATATGCCCGACACTAAATACAAATTTGTATTGAAGAAAATGTATTAAAATACTTCAAATGCAATTATTTTTACAAGGCAACTAATTTTATTTAAAAAGCGATTCATTTATTTCGAAATATAAAGTGCTGGGTATCTTCAGATATAGAGAAAACATTTTCTTTTGCTGATACCATTCTAAGAAGTAATTTAACGAACTGATTCATCATGTTATTTTTTTATGTAACAGTTGCCATCTGAAATAATAGAATAAATTGAATATTATGTTCAAAATATATTTTTTATATTGTAAATATTTACTAACTCTGATTAGGAACTGCCATTTTAAAATAGCAAACGTAACGAATTTTTTTTTAAGTGTTTGCTGTAAACTGATTGCTGATTAAAGAACCCTGCATAAACAAGGTGAAATTGTTGATGCGTAGCTAACAAAGGACTCCGAGTCACCAATGATGCCATTTTGTTTATCCAGGGTTAAAAAGTAAACCAAGTGACCTTATATTTTATAATATTATTTTTAATAATTTTATAACAATTTAACAAATTTGATGTGCTTGATTAAAATATATGGCTGTGTGTTTTTTTATAATAAAAATACTTAAAGAGGGGTAAACTAAAATCCTCTTCGATATTGTATAATATATTAAAATTTAGATGTATTTTATTTATTGTGTTATGCATAAACTTTTTAATAAATTCTTATACAATTTACAACTTTTGGAAATTTAGCCCTTTGAAAGAATTACCGATTTGTTGTAACATCAGTGTTAGGCCGATATTCTAGAGAAGTACCAATTGGTATTGGTCAAAATTTTCCATTGATAATCAGAATCGACAATAATAAAGAGAAAGAATCTTGTAATGACTGTATCGCTTGGTTTATACCACCGAAAAACCTTTTAAATTTAGAGTTATACAATGTGAATGTAAACGACAATGGATTTTATGTAAAACACTGAAAACCTACTTGTCTCGCTCTTACACATCTCAAAAATATCTTGCATCTCCCTTGAGTCTATCACACCCTAAACACCCAATTTTGCGCTTGCCCCACTTGACCGTATAAAACGAAAGTTGCAACATAACCAAAGATTTATGTGGCCTCGAATTTGATGATTCAATTTATTTTTTCACACTTTGCGCTAATAACCAAGATCTGAAAGAACTGTGATTCCATATTATGATTGATTTAATAAAAGTTACTATATATACTCATCATGAATAATAAAATTATAAAACACTGCGAGGTTACATTATTATGTTGTTTATGTATTGGATTTGTAGCAGGTGATTGAAAGAAATATATTGTATTTTAATTTCTACTTGACGTATTTACAGGAAGTAATAACTTAAAGATATTCAGAAATGTAGGCGATACAGTTGTCGAAGTGTCTTCCAAAATTGAGATACCCAGCGGTGCTAACTTAACATTAATATGCCAAATCGAGAATATCAAAAATAAAGGAATTGTTAATGGCTATGTTACTTGGTTTATACCACCGGATATACATTCTAAATTGAAATTAAGAACTTTAAAGAATTCATCTAATTTAGTATTTAGAAATGTGAACACCAATAACGAAGGCCAGTATGTTTGTGCCAGTTTGAAGTTCAATATCCTTAAGACCGTGCATTTATTGGTGAAACAAAGTAGATCTGCTAAGAATAGTAATTTAAAATTTCCAAGACTTACTAAAAGAGAAATTCTACCTGGAAATGGACCTTTCGGTTTGTAATTACCAATAGTTAGTTTAGATATGTATGAATTTAATTTATGATTTAAATTTTTTAGAATTCAATTACACCTATCCTGATAATCGTAAGTATGAATTCATTAGATAATAGTTAAATTTACAGATTTTTTACTTTAGGTGATCTTACTGAACTGACAAACGATGTTGCAAAAATGAGGGATGGTAAAAATGAATGTGCTTCATATAACGACAAAATTTTAGACTTTTTGTTGCAGATCTTATGAAAGAAATCGAAAAAGAAAATAGAAACAGAGATTACGAGTTATATAATACTAATTATGATGTCAATAATTTTAATAATAACCATAAAGGTGAGTCATAAATCTTAATAGTTCTTCCATATCAAATGGTATAGAAAGAAATGAAATGGTTGCTTTGTTATTCAAAAAATTTTTTGTGTACATTGTGCAATAATTGTTATTACTTTAAAGAGTACTTTACACGAAGGAATTTTTTAGTCGCAGGACGCTTTCGCACATGCGATTTTTTCTTGCGATCTAGTAACTTTTACTGGTAAATTTTAATTTGTTACTTTACCACTAACGTAAAATTATATTGTCATTTTACCAATCACTTTATGTGGTTTCCAAAAAATCACTGCGATTGATCGCTTAACAAAATCCCTTCCTGAAGTACCTACCTTTGATATTTTAAAATTTTCGTAGTGGACTACAAGATTGCTTGTAAGACATTTTTCCTAAATGCAATTCTAAATTTCATTAATAATCCTTATTGAGTTTCTTTTTCACTGGGAAGTTTTTACAAAAAAAGAAAGATGATTGTCCATTGAATATGTTTCATAATAATTTTATATTTGTATATTAAATCGTAACCGCAAGCTAGCATCGGTTTCAGAAACAAACCTGTGTAAAACATATCTTTCAGTATAAAAATTAAGAAACGCTAAGACACTCTTTATCAATCTTATATCTTCTTCTGCACGTGTTAGGTTGTACTGACCCGTTACGTCACCTTTGATCAGTCCACTTTCTAGGTCTGCCAATGCTACGTCTTCCAATTGGCCGATAGGAGAATATTTGTCTTGGCAGTCGGGTGTCCCTCATTCTTTCAAGATGTTGCCTCCATGCTTCGCTGTATTCATAGATTTTAGTGTTTAAGTTGAAGATATTCAACTCATTTCGAATGTCGGTGTTTTCTCATCTCCGCATGTTGAATTCGACTTTCGATTTTTTTTGTTAATATCCATGTCTCGCTACCATATGTAAGTGCTGGCACCGACATTACCTTGTAGAACTTCAGCAGCGTATCATTATTTGTGTCATAATGATCATTATGACTTAAATTGATTCATTTTTTCGTCAACCTAAAAAGTGTCGCATCTCAAATTGGTTCGTTCACAAAGCACCTTGGGCTGGATCAAGTTTGATTAACATTATTTTGGGGCTTAATAATTATTATAATATTAATAAACTTGAAAATTATTAACTAGTGAGAAAATTATAAAATATTTAAAATAATACTAGTTAAATTAAGGCGGGCATAAGTGAGACAGAAAATGTATAGTACTCTTTCTCTCATGCACATGGGAGCGCATAGGAAACAAAAATCAACATAACGTCGTAAGAATTTTCAAAACGAAATATAATTTCTTGATTGTTTTTCAATTTTTAGAATCTTAAAGCTTCAACAACTGTTCTAAAGAAAATTTCTAGTCGATCGGATAATTACTTTTAAAAATACGAAAGTTTTCAAAACAGCCGAAAAATAGTTGATACAATTTTACACAGATTTTATTTTTTTTAAAAGTCGTTTTAAATCAGATCGTCTTAAAAATTCCTTTAGAACAACCGCAAATATATTATCCTTCGATTAAAACTTAAACATTTAAAAAATTCGGTTTATTTTCGAAGCAACCTTCGACGTTTCGTCAAATAATTTTCTGATTAATTTCAATATTATTATTGCAGCAAATTTGATTAAAATTTACAGATTGCTAAAATTTTAGTGGAGCTTTAGAAACGCAGAGAGCGCTGTATTTTTAAATGACTTTTGTATAATGAACATTGTATAAGAAATAATTAATCTCCAAGATTTTTTATTATAAATAACTAAGCAATAATATTTTTGTATAATTAGGCTAATAAAAATGTTACAATTTTCAATTATTATTCTAGTTTAGCAAAGACGAACAATTTTTTTCTTGAAAACAAATCAAGAGACCTGCAAAAAGGTTGTTGGGATTCACGTTCAATTTTTAAAACGCAACTATCGGTCAGCAAATAAAAGGGGAGGAGCTTATGTCTCCCACTAATAAAATCACAACCTTAACGTATTAATTATTGATATTTTCTGACGAAGCAGATGAAAAATCTGCGAAATATTAAAAACATTATTGTTTTATTACGTTAATTTAACTAGTATTATTTTAAATATTTTATATATAATATTAATAGCAACTAAAAGTATTTCATAGTCTTTCGCAAATATTTCACATACAACTTTTCATAGAGGTACATAAATTCAAAATATCTTATTTTCAGATTCACATTCAAATTCTTTTCCAGTCAAACCAGTCGCTTTAATTTTTGGTAATACAAAAAATGATATTTAATAACAACAATTCATAAATATTTTTTAGGTGTTCTTTTTGCCGTCTTTGTGGTATTTCTTGTAATGCGCTTTTGCGGATACATGAGCCAAAATTCAGCTCGACGCAGTGGGGAAAATCTTCAACCAAATATTTTTAACCCAGCGGTCACCATTCCAAGACCGAACAGTTGTGGACATGTATCTTGTTCCAGAAGTCATCTTTTAAATCCTGCAGGCGCTTGTAGATTTCAAGATAACATTTTACCAACAGCTCCCATACTAGATGATGAAATGGGCATCGTAAATCCTAATAATACAAGAAATCCTACCACACAATTAGATTTACCTCCTACTTATTCGTCATCAGCGCATAACTCTACTCAAAATTTAAATGAGGCAGCTAATGGATTTTCTAAAAAAAAATTAAATGCAGCCAACAGTGATAATTTGAATTTACCACCTTCTTATGATGAAGCTGTTCACGATAATGCCGCTGCTAGTGACAATTATAATGGAAGGGGTGGTAGCAACAAATAAACTAAGTTTATAAATTATTGCAGAATTCACTTAAATCTTGCAGGAATCAGTTTTTTGTATTTAAACATTTCTTTCTTGAAGTTTATCAAGATTGTTCGTATTTAATTTTTACCTCGGTGGATTGGTATCAAAACAACAAATAATTAGTTCCATGCAGAAATGACTCTGTAAATGGTCAGTTTTTGGCAAACATGTTGCGATTTAGAAACTACAATCTTGACTGTTTTGATCGATTTTCGGTCCATTTCATATTTTCTGTGCTTATTTAGACGGTTACATGTAATACAAAATTGGAACTAAACAAAGTATTGTTTACCAAATCCAAATTTATATAATATGTATTTAAATTACAACTTTTCAGTATTAAACCACATTAATTTGTGTCGTATTTCTCTAATAGGCAGATACTCATTTTTGGAAAAATGTTTTAAAATAGGAAAAACTATAGGACTTTCATAAAAGTAATTTTTTCTAATGAATTGACCCTCAAGACTTCTTTTTAATATTTTTAACCTGATTTAATTAGTTTTCAAGTACTTTTTTGATTGTTTTTATTAATTTAAAGTTTAGAGGTTAGTACGACATGTTGTTAAGTTTTATATTTTCTGATATATTCTAATCGATTTTACATCTTTACTTTTTTGTTGTGTTGTTAAGTTTACACAAATATATATATATTTTCTAAGCGCACATAATTTCCTTATTATCTGCATGTAATTGCCATGGAACAGCTTGCTATAAGCAAGATAGCTTATAACAGGGATCACTTCATTTAACTACATTTTTTATTGGTGTAACCAATAAGTCCTGAATAGTTTCTAAGTAATTAAAACTTACTAAGTTGTAGGTATATCGTTCATTCAAATATTCAGTTTAGTATATTTAAACTGTGGAAATATATAAATAAAATTTTGAATTATATGTACTATAATAACACCGGTGACGACCTTTATACTTGAGCGTAAGGAAATAGAATGATGAATCAGTTTTTTCAAAATTTCTGCTTCCTATTGTAACAGATAAAACTGAAAATGATTTTAGTCACAAGGGATTTTATCTGCGTCTAAAGATGTCCAATACTGATAGGGAGAGAAGGCTTAGCTTCCCCAAAATTTGTTGACTACGTTAAAGCGCTTTTTAAACAATGTGAGTTACCTTGTAAAAATAACTGTTAAACATTATTCTAACAATATTCTAAAATGGTTTGTCATTGCCCTCCAAGGGAATACGGTTAAAATTTCTTACCTCGCCCAGGATTGAACCAGGCTTCTCGGCTTAGCAGTCTACACACTTAAGTGTCAAGCCATAACCGCCTTCTCTAACAGATCAAAATAATCAAATTAATTTTATTTTCATCTCTTAAAATACTTTGAATGCAATAATTTTTGCAAGGCAACTGATATTGTGGAAAAAGCAATTAATTTATTTCGGAATTTTTACAAATAAAGTGTTGGGTATCTTAGGGTATCTTGCTATTGTCAGAGGAAACTTGACAAACCAAATTCATCATGTTATTTTCTTATGTAACAGTTTCCACCTGAAATAACAAAATATATTTTTTATATTGTAAATATTTACTAACTCTGATTAGTCGATAACTGTCATTTAGAAATAGCAAACAGGACGAATATTTTAACTGTTTGCTGTGAACTGAATGCTGCTAAAATCACTCGGTGTAAACAAGGTGAAATTGTTGATGCATTATCTAACAAAGGACTCCAGGTCACCGATGACGTCATCTTGTTCATCCAGGGTTAAAAAGAAAGCCAAATGACCTTACATTTTATATTATTTTTCATAAGTATAACAATTTACAAATTTGATGTGCTTGATTAAAATATATGGCTGTGTATTTTTTATAATAAAAATACTTAAGAGGGGTAAAATAAAATCCCCTTCGATATTGTATCATATATAATTATACTAAAATTCATATGTATTTTATTTACTAATGTATCACGCATAAACTTTATAATAAATTCTTATACAATATACAACTTCTGTGATTTTGGACATTTGTTTCTGAATTAAAATAATTTAAAAGCAGCGATGGTTGAGTTATCAGGTTCTAAAATTGCAGTATCGGGACTGGATTTTAAAAGAATAGGACAAAACCCAAAAAACGATATACATTGTTTCTTTCGGACTTCAGTTTCCAAGCAGACAACAGCAATTCAAATAATTCACGGTAAAAAATCAAAAATTTGATTGTTTGTGGTTTATTTTTCTTTTAAATTCGTATCCTAGTAATTCTGTAAAATTATCCTATCCTGTAATGAAGTCGATTAAAAATAGGGTTAGCAACCTTGGCTCCTAACTTAGAGCTCCTAATCATAAATGATGCAAAGGTGGGCTAGAAGGTTCGATTCACTGTTCTTTGGTCGACCAATTATTGTTAGTCGACAATCATTTGCCTGACGGTTAATTGGTCGACAAATTAGTTTTCTCCACAAATCCGAAGAATTTAAAAGAAAGTTGACATTCTAAAATTAAAAAATATATAATTAACATTTTTTTATGTAAGTTGATATATTGAATTAAAATTTATAGATTCCAAGTTTGTCTATGAGCTAAATGACTGGATATAGCGAGATACAGGGGGTTCACTGGCCGAATCCCACTTTGTCTTCCGATCCCATAACGCATTGGTCTGATTGCTCTTCGATGTGTCAAAGCGAATAATTAAAAACGTTGTTACTTCGCGGTACGAACGTAACCAAAGATTTGCATGACCTCGATTTTGATGATTCAACACTCAACAGGTTTAATGATGTTTAATTTATTCCTACAATTTTTTTGTGAATTATAATACCTGGATGGATGATTAATTTAATTACAATTATAAATGCTTCTAATGAAGATCAACATTGTTAAACACTGTGGGGCTGCATTAATATATTGTTTATGCGTTACAATTGTGTCAGGTGGTTTAGAGAATAATATTATGTTTTAAATTCTACTTTTTACCTTATTTTATAGGTAGTAATAGTTTAAAAATATTAAGAAATGCAGATGGTACAGTTGTCGAAGTGCCTTCCAAAATTGAGGTACCCAACGGTGCAAATTTAACGTTGATATGCCAAGTCGATAATATAAAAATTAAAGGAATTGTTAACCGCTATGTTGCTTGGTTTATACCACCGGAAACACATTTTGAATCTAAATTAAAAGCTTTAAAGAATTCATCTAATTTAGTATTTAGAAATGTGAACACCAACAACGAGGGGCTGTATGTTTGTGCCAGTTTAAAGTTCAAAATTTTTAAAACCTTGCATTTATTAGTGAATCAAAGTAAATCTGCGAAGCCTGGTTTTTTAAATTTTCCAAGACTTATTAAAAGAGAAGTTCTTCCTGGGAATGGACTTCATGGTTTGTAATTTCCACAAGTTTACTTAGATTTGAATTAAATTTTGTATTTTAAATTTTTAGATTTCAATGGCACCGATCCTGATTATGATCAACGTAAGTAATAATAAAATATTATTTAATATTTAAAGTTGGAAATCTTTTACTCTAGGTGCCTTATTTGAACCGATAAACATCAGGAACAGAGCAAATCAGGAAGGTAAAACTTAATAGTATACTGTAAGTAATAAAAACATACACTCTATTTTTTTTAGATATTTTGAAAAATTACCCAAATAACAATAAATACAATGACGATGTGTTAAATTATAATCAAGATTCTATTTATTATAATAATGATATGCATTTCAATAACCATAAAGGTGAGTATTATAATTAAGAGTTATTTTATATCAAGTGGTTTAAAAATAAATCAAATGTTACGCATAATACAATTTAATACTTCCTTTCGGAATGGAAACTAACGAATTAATAGTCATATTATGTTTCGTGCCATTGTCAAGCCTACCTTTGTGATTACCTAAAAATTTACTAAAATCATTTAAAAAGGAATTCATACTGAAGAGAAACCATATCGAGTGGAAATTATTATTGTGTATTACAATTCCTTCCTAATTTTTTTAATCTTGAATAATTCTCAGCCATATATAATAATGAATTTTAATAAACGATCGATTTGATCAGTTTAATAAGTGGATAAAAGATGGATGTTGTACATTCAACATAAAGTGAGGTAAAAATTACATATACAATTTATTACTTTCTGAAGAAATGGTCATATTCTAATTTTTTACAGTTTTACATTCATTTTAATATTATCTTATTTTCAGAATCAAATACAAAGTCTTTTTCGTTCAAACCTGTCATTTTAATTTGTGGTAATGCAAAATATGGCAATTAATAGTAATAATTTAAAAATATATTTTTAGCGACCCTTTTTGTTGCCTTTGTGATTTTTCTTCTAATTCACATTTGTAAATATCACTTCCGGAACTCGTCAGCTAATAGGGATAATCGTCAGCAAAATATATATATCCCAAGGATTGCCGTTCCAACATCGAACAGATCTGGACATGCATCTAGAAGAAATTATGCAGTGGATATCGAAGGACCCTTTTTTCCTACCACAAGATTAGACTTACCTCCTACGTATTCGTCATCGACACATAATTCTACTCAGAACTTAAATGAAGCAACTAATGATTTCCATAAAATAAAATTAAATGCTCCCAACAGTAACATTTTGAATTTGCTACCTTCTTATGACGAAGCTGTTGGTCATAAAGATGATAATCGTAATGCCACTGTTGGTCACTATCATAATGGAAACCGTAGTTATGGACACAATCATGGAGTGGATAATAGCCTTATTGTACATCACAGCACAGCATATGGAAGTAGCGGGAATGATGATGGTAGAGGAGGTGGCGATAGTGGTGGAGCTGGCAATAGCGGTGGAGCTGGCGATAGCAGTGGAGTTGGCGATAGTGGTGGAGGTGGCGATAGTGGAGGAGGTAGTGGCAACGTTTAATCAAAGTTTGTAAAATATTTCAGAATTTCTGAGTGAGAAAAAAGTAAGAAAACTTAAAAATCTTCAAACTGTGTTGAACTACTTTTGCTTTTGTTAGAAATTTATTTGTCTGTTAATATAATTGAGCTGAAAGCTCAAATAACATTGAATTTTATTAGTGTTGAAATAACTTGATCGATTAAATTTTTTAAATTTTGTTATGTTATTATAGTATGTAGTATCTACCTGTATTGAAAGTTATAACGTATAATGTATTTTTTTACTCTCGTCTTACACATAAGCTTTTTAATAAATTGTGATATTACTCTTAAGATTTTAAAAATAATTTCTGAATTAATGTAATTTAAAAACAGTGATAATTAATTCTAATTACATACAAGTGAATTTTAAACTTGCAGTGAAAAAATGTTTAAATATATCAACATATTATAAAAATGAAGAAAAAATTGGAGTTTTAGAAGAATTACCTACGTAAAAAATAGTAGAATAATATTACGTTGTCTGCTGCGGTGTAAATATTTAGGTAAGTATTGTTAAATACCTACATTTAAAATGGTTTAAAACGTAATTTTGAGTAATATTTGTTCCCTTCCTCCATCGTAACGCAACGTGACTTCTTCACTTCAAATATTTAGACATATTCTTGTACTCCTCCAAAACAAAAGATTTTTTAAACAATAATTGTCACATTTTTGAATTTCCCCTTCCTTTCATAAATATATGAACAACCCCAAATACTACAATTAATTTTTAATGTAAAAATTCCGATATAAATTCAATTATTTTCATTTTAGCGCTCAATTTCAAAATTGTGACTTTGTACATAACCACAATAATTCGCTTGACCTTGATGTTCCTTAAAAATATTTGATCATGTATTTCATCGCTAGTTAAAATTCAAGTAAATTAGATGAAGAACAAAATTATAAACAATTTGAGCATTATATTATTATCTTGCTGGTTGTGTGTGGTAGTTGCAAAAGGTAACCTAAAAATGATTTTTTGTTTTCATTAATTTTCATTTTATTTTATAGATGTTGGTAATTTAAAAATATTCCGAAATGTAGACGGATCTCTTGTGGAAGCGCCTTCTAAACTAGATGTACCCATCGGTGCAAATTTTACATTGATATGCAGAATCGACAATAATAAAGAGAAAGAATCTTCTAATGGATATGTCGCTTGGTTTATACCACCGAAAAAAACTTTTAAATCTAAGCTAACCGATTTAAGAAAGTCATCTAATTTAGAGTTAAACAATGTAAATGTAAACGACAAGGGATTTTACGTTTGTGTTGGTTTGAAGTATAAAATTTTTAAAAGTGTTTACGTGTTTATCGAAACACGTAAACCTGATGATTTAAAAACTTTGAAACGGAAAAGGAATATCGTATATGGAGACGATCTTTATGGTTAGTAATTAGTATACAAAATTGATGTATTAGAAGTAATGTTTTTAAATTTTTAGGCTTTAATTTCACTAAGACACGTGAGTAACAATTGCTAACCTAAGAAACAACTGATTATTAATGTTTTACTTTAGGGGAATTTGAAGAACTTCAAAAATCAATTCATAAATTGACTGAAGGTAAAATAAAACATATAAATTTTAGAATTCGTAACTTTTGATAAATTGTAATATTTTAAACTTTAACCAAGTTAATTAAACGCTTAAATATTTTTCCGTTGTAATAAACCTGAATCCACTGCTTTATCTAACATTTTTTAGTGGATGGACACGACGCTGACTTTGAAAATGTACAAATATTAAAAACCATTAGAAACTACAAAGATCGTCTCCTGCATGAATTGATACAAATTATGAAAGAGAAGAACTTGATCAACAGGAAGACCGATCTTGATGGACTTAGTAACATATACTGTCAATTATTTATATAAATATTGAAGTCAAGTTTTTACCAATTTTTTCCCAAATTGGGGTTTTTCCTTGATTCCGAAATTAGGTTTTAGAAAAGTTTTTTCTAAGATCTTAGTTCGTCAAATGACAATGCTTATATCGCGTCACATTGTCATCAAAATTTTGTTTGTTTATTCGAACTCGAAAATGAAAGCAACCGCTTTCGAAATATCGTCTTTCATAAATACTTCTTTTAAAATATTTAAGCGTTTAATTAACTTGGTTATAGTTTAAAATATTATTGTAAAATAAAACTTTTCGGTAATGGTTAATATAAAAACAAAACCTAATCGGTCAATCTACATCAAGTGGTTCAGAAAGAGATTAATTATCGATTGATTGATCACCTTAACGTGTTGATCTGTAATTATTTAAATTTGAGTTTTTGTTGTTGCGTTGTAAAGAAATATCTCAGTTTTTATTTCTTTCACTTATTGCAACAAGTACAGCTTGAAATAATTTTTTGAGAAAACCATGGGCTACGAGAACGTTTTTAGACATTTTTGCTAAATGCAATCCTAAAAGTCAGGATTCAATTTTTAGCTATTTTGTTTAAAGACTCCTTCCTTCATGGGGGAAGTTTGTACACCTTGTCAATTGCAAAATATGTAGGAAGGTAATTAATGCCCGGTTCCTCAATCGCATCTTAAGCTGTTGCCTGGCTAAGGTCTAATCGCGCCTAAGCTCTACTTGAAACCTGAGTCGGGTTGCACCAAAATATTATCACGTCGCCCTTACCTAAGCAATTGCATAGCTGACAGCCAATTTGGCAACAGCGTAAAATCTATCTTAAGCAACTTAAGCTGCAGCTTAAGTCCTACCTGGAACTTAAGACGCGATGAAGAAACCGGGCATAAGTATTTTATGATGAAAAACTAAGGTAAACTTGGTGCGACGAACATTAACAATAAAATTTAAATAATAATCATTTTAAACTATACCAAGATTTTAGGGTGATTACTCAAGAAAAATTAATTTTTTTTTAAAAGATCATGCAATAAGTATTGAACTAATTGATATAGAATCATTTTATAAAAGTTTCTACAAAACCAAATTTAATGTTTTTACAGATTTAAATAACTTGAACGACATCAATAATAATGGGAATAATGATATTTATGAATCAAATGATATTTACGAATCAAATAATAATTATGAATCGAATAATAATTATGAATTGAACTATATTAACCCAAACTCAAGTAAGTACTAGTTTATGGACCAATTATTATAAAGTTCAACTTTTAAAAAATGTCTTCGATTACCTCGATTAACTCTATAGTCTTAAATCAAAGCATTTCGTACCGAAAGTAGTTTTTACGTCATTTACTAGTAAAAACTTTTTCTCGGTATTTTGAAATTAATTTTATCTAAAATAAGTAAAAGTCTCAAGTGGTAAATCTCTTTTTTAGGTACAGATAATTCTTTTCCAGGAAAATCAATTGCATTAATATTTGGTAAAAATGTATTATCAAGCACAAATTCATAATTTATTAAGAGATTATATTTTTGCAGGAGTCTTTTTTGTTGTTTTTATATTATGGGTAATTATTCGCTACTTTGGAACTTCCGATGATGAAGAAACTGATAATAGAAATAATCGTCAACAAAATGGAGGTAGTAATCCAAGAATAAATGTCAATAGGTACGGATTTGTTACTTAAATGAGAAAAACTTTTAAATATAGCAATTTCTTCAGGTATCGGGATGACACTTTGAGAACAGATCCCGAACTGTTTGATGCACTGGACATCCATAGGCCTCTAACTTATAATACAAGCATTGATTCCACAGAATTAGATTTACCTCCTACGTACTTATCGTCAACACATAATTCCACTCATAATTTACACAGTAGTACTGATAGAATTGGTGTAGGACAATTAAATGCAGCTGATAAGGACAACTTTATTTTGCCACCTTCTTATGATGAAGCTGTGGGGCATGCACATGATAATCATAATGTGTATATGAATCATCATCATAGTGGGAATGATCATATAGCAAGTGGGGATACGAGTACTGAATGTAATAATGAAGGAGGAGGAGGAGATTCTGGTGTATGTGATAGTGGAGCAGGTGGTGGTGATGATGGAGGAGGAGGGGGTGGTGATGATGGAGGAGGAGGGGGTGGTGATAGTGGTGGAGGAGGAGATTGTGGGGGTGGTGACTGTAATGATTAATATAGCGCAAATTGAATTTAAATGTGAATAACGAGACTTTCTTATGCCCGTTTGCACCACCTACACTTAAAAATTAAGCTTTCTTTAAATAGTCCCAACCTTAAATGATGGAAATTTGTGAATGCAGTAAAAGCTGGATTATCCGTGATGTAATGCTGCTACACAGTGATGTGTAGAATTACTCTTTTCAAACGATTGTGTTGCTAAATTTATGGTAAGTTTAACTAAACTTCCACTTAAAAATAATTAAGAACCTCTTAGGTAAAGGTGACATTTGAGCAAGAGTGGCGTAAACAGGCATAAGAAGTTGTTTTTTACCCTCTAATTTAAGATCACCTTTCTGGTAATTTAAATAGATCTACCAACAATTTGTACTTGAAATTAACTATTTTTTTAAATAACTGTAAGATGTCTATATAATATGTATACACCCTTCGAGCTATGCACGTCGAAAATTGTGGACATTTTTTATTTTGTGGATTATTTACTTACATGTATTCCAAAAGTATTGCTTTAAACTGAATGTTATTAAATGTTTAACTTAAAAAGCACATACATTTTTATAATGCTTTAAAATTTATTTTTAAGCATTGTAGAATAGTTTAACTAAATATTAAACATGTTATTTATTATACATACCTATATGATTACTAAAATGCACCCCTTTTAAATCAAAATCATTTTTATTATTCCATTTTGATTTTCGATTTGAATAATTGATAAAATTTTATACTACAGATTACACATAATTTATGCTTAATAATGCACAACTGAAGATCTACTCTACTAAAAATGTTCAATATCCAGGGTTTAATAGTAGGTGATTCGTCGAAACTATACCTTTTGAAATATTTTGATTTATTTACAATTTAATAATTAAGCTCTTTTATTTTTTTGATATCAAACTTTTGTATGTTAACCCTTTTACTACGGCTGTCGTCAATTAGCGATCTGATATATTAACTTGGGTGCGGGTTCACTTATTGACAATTCTGTTATTATTATAAGGTATTTTTGCTTTCCGACGAACGCTTTTGTGAATATAAACCCGCAGAAGGGTTAAACTTCTTTTACTCAAATTTTTCTATATCTCGACATTTTACAAAAGTAAACACATGACATGAGTAATTATTGATGATAAATGATGAATCACTTTTTATATGATATTCAGTCTGGTTATAATCATTGTTATAGTCTGCCATTTTAATGAAAATTCATTCCAGATTAACCTGGATAAATGATATTAATTCCTCATTTTAGATGAAAATAATTTTTACTTTTATAACAAGCAAGAACGACAGGTCAAAAATGCTATTCGTCCAGGTTTAAAAATATTTAAATTAAGGCTGTGTATTTTTGTTTGTAATAAACACAATAATTATCGTGAAAATCTTTCATAGTATAATTTTAATATAACTTAATTTTCAAATATAATATTTCTGAAATATTAATTTTTATTTTAAATTTTGTTACATATTTTATATTTTTTAAGCTATTAAACAATATACAGAACTTCTTTTATTTTTAATTAAACGTCCTTTACTCCAATGGGGCTGTTTTTCTTTTTGGTAAAAACACTAACAAAAGAATAAATTAATCTTTTATTTTAGACAGCGATGTCACCAAACTTTTTGGTTCGCATATCAAACTTACGTATGGTGGACTAAAATTTAATTATTTCATTTTTTGTCTGCGACTGCGATTACATTTTGTTTCTCTCTGCACAACGGAAAATGACTAGATAGTCATTTAAATCTACGAATCATTAGATTACAATCTGCAGTTAAAAATTGAAAGTTACGTTTTAATATTATAGGCCGATCTGATCAGTGGTTGGCTCGACTCTCCCCCCCCTTTTTCTTTCAAATCTGCACTAGCAAGGGGTAAACTTCCCGAAAAGTTGTGTAGACCTGGTTGGAAATTCTTTGTAAATCACTGGAATTCCTGGGAAATCTTTGAAATTCCGTGTCTTGTGTTCACAAATTTTCCCCCCATGCAATAGTAACATTTATTTGCAACTTCATTAATAAATAATTATTAATATTAGTGTCAGTACCTTATTTGTTTTGCTTCCCCCACACCAAAACAAATCAATTGCAACAATATTTTTTAATGTAGAATTACACTTTGACTCCGTCCACACACTTCTAGTCGTCGCCCTTTGATTACAGTAAACCATCAGCCGCCACTGCTATTATGTAGAGCCGGCATTACAACGTGTGCATTAACCTTTATCACAAAGTGCCAAAATTCATTGATGACCTTGATTTATTTGATCATGCTTTTCGGATTTTGTTTATCAATTCTAGTTCCTATAATTTATCATCCCGTATGACGTAATTAATATCCGCAAAAATGACTTGAAACATAAAATTTCACATTTTGTTGCAAGAATGTTTAAAGGGGCAATTTTGACTTTCATTTGTTGTATTATTTTATTTGTCACAGGTACGAATTTAAAATTACAGTTAATTATTAACAAATCTTTTGTTTTTCAAATTCTAACCCTCTCATTTGTTTATTTTTCCTTTTAGGAAAACCAAACCTAATTTTTTTGGAAGGTACCAAAAAGTTGGTATCTTCAATTAAAATTATAAGAAATGGTACAAATTTTACGGTGACTTGTGTAATCGAAGACTTAAAAAGTAAGAGAAAATCTTTAGATTTAATTTTTTGGCTAAACGATGACTTAAGGTGGGTTGGTCTTGATTTAATTTCTTTTCAATAAATTCGTGACACTTTTTAGTAGACAACTTAGAGTAACTAATTCGATAACTTTATATAAACCGGGAACTTATTATTGCATCTGTGATAAGTACAAATTAGTTAGACGGCTGCATTTAGTTGTACGTGATGAACATGACTTTGTGCGAAGGAAACGTTCCCAATACCAATTTGGTAAATATTTTTTAATTGACCTTTCAGATAATAACACTTTAAATTGCTTTAGGTAATTCCTGGGGAAATCATACAGATACACCACAAATAAATTATCCAGATTCCGTAAGAGACTTTTTTGAAGGTAATACAAGAGTTCTAATAATTACGAATTAAATATATTTTACATGTGATTTTCTAGGTCCATTGAAGAAAACTTCAACCCCAAATCATAATGTAAAAGATTATATTGAAAAATATCACCCAAATTCAGGTGGAGGCTATGTCGTCACTAATAATAATAAATACAATCCAAATTATAGGGATAATGTTCACACACTCTATCAAGGTATGAAAAATTTTGTTATTATACTGTATATAATGGTACGAATACCTACTTCTTTCATACCAGATTTACCACTAACATTTGGTTTATTCATCTAATTTTTGTATTGAGAATTCTTTTAAGCATTATATTAATTCTGAGAAATAATCATACAAAATGAGTTTTAGATGAAGTCTTTAACATATCATAGGTGTCTTCCGTTGATCGAGAAATAAAAGTCATTGCTTAGCGAAAGAAATATTTTTATTATCTTTGATTACATATCAGATAGGCGAATCTTATGGCAGTTTTAAAACTACTAGGTGTAGTTCAAAACAGATATAATTTCTCCCTTGAAATTTCTCAAAATAAAAAAGGTGCCACCATGCCCTACGGGCTGTCGCCGACATGCAATTGTCATTGAGCAACAGTTTGACAATTAAAATTTTTAAGTGATTGCATTAAATAATTAAGATTTGTATATATTAAAATAATTAATGGATGAAAAATAAAGGTGATTAGTTGGAAAGGGTTGTTTTGATTATTGCGAGAAAAATTTAAATCTCTATTCGAGGATTATATTATATTACACGATTTTTATTTAGATTGGTTATTTAACGAGGTTTCTTTAACTTGACATTATCTGTAAATCCCCGATTCTATTTATCTGTAATTTTTCTAACAAAATTTACTCCCCACCACAAAATGCCTGCGGTTTAGCTGTTTTCGCAAATATTACATTTAAACCGTTTCTCGCCAGTATGAGTCTGTAAATCAATTTTTAAACCTCTTAAAATATAGTGGCTTCTATCTCTAGGCTCAATAATAACAGCGGAAAAACATTTTATGGTGGGAAAAAGCATATTTTATTTAAAAACAGAGTTTCCTGCTCTCTAGACCCACGGGTTCTTAGATTTGTCCTTTTTGGAAGATTTTTTTAACAAGTGTGTGGTCTCAATATAAGAACTGATATAAGGAAGTGTTGGTGGTAAAATCGATAACATGCACTAAACTGTGACAAATTTAAAAAAACTTCTTTTGTTGTTCATGATCAAATATTTAATTACGCCTTGTTTCGCATGGGTTGCATCTCTGCCTTTTCACTCTTCTCAGTGCCTCTCTCTTCCATTCCTTTACTTTTATTCCTTGGTCCCACCATTTGATCTTCAGTCTTTCGTTGTCGCTTTTTCTCATGATGTGTCCCACCCATCTAATTATTTGAGACTTTATATGTTTCATTATATCCTGTCCGTTCATTTCTCTTACAATCTCGTGATTTATCAAAGATCTGGACTTATTGTTCTCGCTTTTTTTTTGATCCTGCGACGATGAGCAATATGTTTCTTGCGAACGTTTTCAGTGCTTCAGTTTCTCGTTGTGAAAAACAAAACCGATCTGACGAAGGTCTTAAAGATTTGTTTAATTTTTGATCTCTGAGGAGTGCCTGTAATCTGTTTCTTGTTTCTTCATCTTTTTCACAATTCCTATCCAAGTAGTTGAAGCTGCTTACTTCTTCGAAAGCGAGGTCACCTATGGCAATATTCTGTAAACGTATACTAGTGTTCTTGATGTATTTCATATATTTTGTTTTCTTCTCGTTGACCAATAATCTCTAAATTTAGATTGACGAATTATTTTAAAATATTATTTTAGATCACAAATATGTTAAATTTTAACTTGCATTGCCTTTCCAATGCCAACCTTCAGTTTCTGAGAGATGGCCCTTACAACAAAAGCAAAAGTGTATAATATTTACTTTTAACAATATTGCGAAAAATATTCGTAAAAATGAACTTAACAGATTAAACGAACAAATATTGGACGTAATTTTATTGCATATTTTTAATTAAATTTTTTTTTTCAGATTCTGACGTCAAGTTTGGTAAGTGATATAGAGTTTTGTTATCTTAAACCAGTTCTTCAGTTGTAGGTTAAACCAAGAAAATTAGATTAACCAGTGATATTTCATAAAAAAACAGCTCTACGATGTATTTGGTTGGTTAACTCAAACATTTGGTTTAACCTGCAACTGAGCTTGAGTTGGTTTCAAAGTGGTGGAGAATAAAATACGAATATCTCAATAATTGCCAATAAATTTTATTTACTATTTCAATATATTATATATTTTCACAGAATCCAATAACGATAACTCACATTCTATATACGGTAAGTGCAATATATTGGTTATTATAGAAACGAAACTACTATATAGTTTATATTTTAAATTTCAGTATCCGAACATAAAGATGGATTTAACGTAATATATTTCTTTGGTATGATTAAGAAAAATTCTCGTTTATTTATATTATATAATTTATTTTATTTTAGCTATTGTGTTAGCCTTTGTTATAATCAGTTTAGTGATATATTGCTTGTCGAAAAAACGTAATCAACCAGTTACTAATGTTAGAACCGATAATAACGCCACCGGCGTTACAAGCGATACCAATAATCAAATAGAATATTGCAGTCACATCTTTTGTGAACGCTATCGAAGTGCTAATCCAGAAATGAGTTGTTACTTAGCAATGCTGAACCCAAGTGGTCACATGCCTTTATCAACCAATAATCATGAGGATGGTGGAGTCACAATTTTAACAAGTTTAATTGCAAATAATGACACTATTGACAGTAGATCAGCTAGACCGTACTCGGATTCGCCTCCTGCTTATGGAATTTCAACTAGAAATTCACCGTTACATTCAACGGAAGATGTACCAAATGAACTTGATTTACCACCGCCATCTTACCATCAAGCAGTGGCCAATATGAATTTAGGCCCACCACCGGACTTTGATTCCAGTGTCAATCAAATACCATTATCGACTACTTCAACAAGTTCACCCAATGTTACTCATGCGAGAGCGCCTTGAGGGCTCCCATAAACGTTGTAAACATTAATAATTTATTGTAATACCCTTTAACTTAATGAAGTCAATTTACTGTTTTAATGGACGCTGAAATTTTGTTACAATTTAAGATTCGAAAAGCTTGCTCAATTTGTTGAATATATTAGATATTTACTGAAATATACTCAACGGGAGAATGTTCTTTCCCGAATTTAAAAATGTTTGTAGCGAATTGAAAAATCAAATTTTAGATAGACCATTGCGCTCTCTTTCTACGCACAAACATAATTATATTAGAACCGTTACATACGAATATAATTAGTAGCTGTTGGAGAATTACGAGACTGGTTTAAATCTCCTTTCAAGTGACAATTTTTACATTGGGAATAACCAAGTTACTCGTAAATTAAATTGACAATATTTGATATTAGGTTAACGTGTTACATGAACAGTCGGTGGATAATTTTATTTAAAAATGCTGGTAATTTTTTAGTATAATTTTCATTATAAATAGAATGGGCAAATACATTTGATACTGTAAATGCTCTCAAAAATCGCAGGGAAATACTATTTTAAAAATGCAGTCGAGTTACAAAAAGTGTATTATTATAGCTCCGAATAAAGCATGTTATTTTTGACGAAAGTGTAAAAATATGTTTATTTGAATATTTTACTCGTTATGAAATAAGGATCTACGTGGTATAAGTTTACATCATGTGTGATGTTGGGAAAAACTGGGTACAAAATCTAGGTCTTAGTTATGAAATTTTTCAACAATATTGACAATACATAATTATATATTGGTAGTACTTTACAGAAAAATTTAGTTAATAATAATAGTCAACGATGACGACTATTTGAGATGTGTCTCGTCGACGAGTTTATTTCTCGCGACGAGACATTGCGAAAATTCTACTTTTGAACTTTTCTTGTTAAGTTGTATTATGCTATATGGTGAGCAAAAATCTCCATTAATTTTAAAATTATTTATATTGAAATTCCGTTTTCACGATTCACAGATTTTATTTATTATCAATAGGAGTATGGCTTCTAATATCTTAATGTTTACGTGGTGCTTACATGATTGTAAAATGTGATAAATCATGCCAGGTAATCGATGCATTGATGGCTATTCTGACATTTTCATCCTTTATTTTGTTTATTGACAAAGTGCCAATTTTTGCAAAAAATTGTTGTATAGCCTTGACGTGCAATTTTGTGTATTCTTTTTTAATACATCAATAAGTAATACTTTGTGATATTATTTATCTTTACAAATTTATTGTAATTAAACAATTAACTCTGCAATATTATTGCACTTATTTATATAGTTATAAATTTACAATGTACGTGCTTTTATGTATATTCTGTGCCTTATCGACATATTTTTAATATTTTTGTGTAAATTAATAAAATTATTATTAAAGCAATTTGCGCAATTTTAATCAATAATTTCCTAGAAAGTGAGTCATAGGTGAGAAAGTAGGGTGTTTTATTTTTAGCATTTTTATGAAGTTTTGTTAAGAAGGGTTGAATTTTACCGGTGTGTATAAATTATTAACTTTTTCAAAAAAATAATCACAGTATTGTGTTAAATTATCCGTAAAAGTGATTTTAGAGGATGACTTGAAGACTTAAAAGTTTTTAGTGCACTTATTTATGGATTTAAGTTGGTCTTTTGGAGGTACAAAAATTTTATAAATGGTAACATTTTTATCCAGCTTAATTTATGTTATTGTAGTTATTGGGGGCGTTATATTAATAGTCTGTTATCTACTGTACCGTTTAGTAAAGAAGATGAGTATATTTGGAGAATCAATTGAAAGAATTTCTTCGGTAGCTGAACCTTCATGCCAACATCGAATTTGTGGTCAATATTGTACCATGGTTGTAACCCATGAACGAACTGATTTATCGAGACCATCCACAAGTGATACCATTTCAACTTCCATTTATCCAGTTTCTTCCAATTTTTCGTATAATGAAACTAATTCCAGCAGAGATCCTCTGGATTTACCGCCGTCTTATATAAGTACGATAAGCAATTCATCCCATCAGTTGAATTGCCTTCACTTTTTAAATGAAAATCAAAACAGTAAACCGCCGGCTTATAGCGAAGTTGTTAACAATTTCTCGACTAACGAAGTACAAAATAGATAACAAGTGCACTTCATTTACATAAAAGTCATGGGCAAGTAGGTACATGGTTAATTTTAAATAATTTTTCAAATATCACGCACAGGTAATCTAAGCTTTTGTATTTTTTTAAAATTTCACTAAACTTTTAAATAATATTTAATGTTTTTAAAACTATATTTCTTGTAATTGACCAACAAGGTTTCCGCTTTACAACTTCCAATTTTCGAACAAAAAAACAGAAATAACATGGCGAATTAATTTTTTTAAGATTTGTATTGGCAGAATAAGGCAGGCCCTTTTGTATTCCACCGTTTCAATTAAGAAAAACTAATTCATCATGTTATTTTCCTGTTTAGCTGCTATTATAGAACTCATCAAAACAAAAAGTCTATACGCAAACATAGGTCCAAAGACTATTAATTCGTTGATGTAGTTTCAGAATTTAAGTGAATAATTTTGGACCTATGTTTATTTTTGTTTATTTTGATGAATTCCACGTATTGTAAAATTGGTAGGTACCACCGGGTTTTCCATGTGATAAATATTTAACTGCTATAAAATGAATTGTACCTATATATACTGTGATAAACAATTAAATTCTTGGATAGAGAAAATATATCATTTTGGAGAGTAAATTTGGCTTTCATTTTTATGCCTTTCCAATAATAATTCACCAATTCTGGCAAAACAAAATACAGAATACACTACGCGAGATACAATTTAATTTAAATTCATTGTCGGCGCCATTTATATTTTTTATAAAAATTTCAAAAACTACAGCTAAAGAAGTTTCACTTTCCCCGTGAGCTAAGCTGTAGAAATTTAGAGGCCTCGATCGTAAAACCTCGCCTTGAATGGAAAAATTTTAGTTTTTCTAACTTTGTATCGAAAATATCTATTTTTAAATGTTACGTCCAACTTTAAAGCAGGAGATTGATAAAAATTGAAATGTTCCAAGTGTTCTTTCCCAATCTTCTCATCGAGAAGAATTGCTTGAGAACGCCAAAAATATGAAATCCTCCAATGAAAACAGCACTCCAGTATTTCTTGAACAAAGTATCAACCAATGCCACAGATACCAAGACTTTGGACAAGAAAACTTCTGCAGGATGAACTCCAAGTGTTCAATCAGGGATGCATCAACTACCCAAAAATGAAGAGATTCGACGACCCCTGCCAAGTTCGAAAGTAGACCAGGAATGTACAGCAGAAGGTTCAGACCTCATATGGCCATCCAACAAGAGACTTATACGCAAGAACCTCGAAAAACGCTTCCGCAAGGAATCAAGAGGAAACAGGACCAAAAAACGAAACTGAGTTATGAGGTTTTGAATTTTGTATTAAATGCTTAAACTAGCATTTGAAAATTATGAAAATTTTCAAGTTTTAAGTGGGGTGATTATCATTCAGATTGGTGTTTACACCGAAGCGTAAGCAAGTTTTTACATGCCTTCTTTGCCTATTGCCACAAAATACAAACACCAGATGAAGAAGATTAAGGTACCTGCGGCACCAACTGCTTCGCAGTTGCCATTCCGCTGCGCTACGCTACGTGGGGAGAGAGCGTGCTTCATTCGACTGCATTCGCTAGCCGTGAGAACATCGTTCGCTTACCTACATTATCGAGTGCATTTGCGATCCGAGAATAGTAATAATAAAATTTCATTTCTGCACGGCTCCGGGTGGTTTTCACAACCCCTGACTTTGGCAAATCTCGGATCCAAGAATTACAATTTCGTCATTTTCGAGTTCTGTTGCGACCTGGAGGATTTTTTTTATTGAGTCTAGCGCTTGTCAAAGCGGCTCTGCTCCGCCTCGCTCGAGCGCTGCGATTTTTGTTAATTTTGGATAAACTACTGGACTATCCGAAAATTTTATTTTTTATATTTACTATATAGACTTCAACCGACCCCCTTTATTTTAGAACTGGGGGGGCCTCCTCATATGTTTTGCACCGGGGCCCCAACAACACTCACTACGCCTCTGTTGTGTTTTGCGAATTTATAAGTTTGTTATATTATTGAAAGCGGAGAATTTACTTGATAATGACCTACTTTTTTGTAATTCTTTTAAAACACAATAAAAATAAAGGTTTAAAAAGTATAACAGAACGTAAAATAAACTTTAATTTAAAAAAAATTTAAGTAGAAAGTAAGAAAGTGAATTCAAACCCAAGTAGGGCTATGCTCATTGCTCAGTAAACCACCCTGGTTTTAAGGATTAAAACGAGGCGGTGTAAAAAATGCCACACATGAAAACATTTCGCCCAGGCCGTCTTTAGACTAAATTTTCGGGGGAGGGGGTTAATATTAAAATTTAATGTTTTTGTTTTAGTTTTGAAATTTGTTTTCTGATTTTCTTACGATTGCAGTCGCACTTCCTGAACTTTAGTAATTGATCAATAATATCGGAGGGGGGGGTGGGGTTCTAACCCCCCCCCCCCTTAAATACGGCCTTGCATTTCGCAGTAAAGTAAGTGAGCAAAATATATGAAAATATGTATTTGAAAATATAAAATACTTTTGAAATATTATCTTGATCAAAAAAGGAATAATCACTGTATTTCACTCTCAGTTGTTTAATTTAATTTTTTTTAATTTTGCTAGATTGTCACATATGTGATTGATAATAATAATGATCGGCATTCCATCTCATAAGAAATATCGCCGCGTCGCTGGACGCTTTCCAATCGATTTTCCAGGGTGGATTAATCCCTATTTGCTGCTGTGTGATTTACCCGTTATATCCTTTTTCTCCTTACAGCTTTTCGTGTGATTTTGCCTCTTCCACGACTTTCCTCCACTACCGTCTATCCAGAGTCTTCGCTCTCCAGTCCTTTAGCTGCATCCGGCTCTAGTGGTGAAAATAAGGTTTTGGCAGAGAAATCTTTGCCAGGACTACCACAATAAAAAAAATTTTTAAAATGAAAATGACATCATATCTCCGGGAATGTATAACCGATTCAGATAAAATTTGGTGTGCTGATGATTGGAGGAATTGCGGCAGATATTTTTTTCTTATTTTCAATTTTAAAACAAATTTTTCAGCTTTACATGTCAACAAACACCAAGTGTACAATTTATTGTTACATCTATCACACTTTGAAAGCCGCCAGTGGTTGCATCTCTAATGTTTACTTCCTGTAATCAGTGTGATTTCCGGAAAAGACTAGCGCTTCGACTTCCTTTTTCCCAGGCAAACCAGACTAAAATAGATGACTTTGAACAAGGAACAATAACTATGAACATTTTATAGGTAACTAAGATAAAAGTGACGTTGAATTTTTCGACATTTTTGTAAATTATACATAGCTACACCTTGATTATTTTTATGTACTTCCTGACGAATTAATTTTATTTTGATTCTTCGAAAAGATAAAAAGTGATACTTTAGTTTCAGGAAATGAAGATTGAACTGTATTTGTAGCACTTTTACGCAGTAATGCAGATATTTTTTGGAATTTATTTCTTGATATTTTTATTTCTGATTATGAAATTCTGCGTAATTACGCAGCCCGTTCCTGAATAATTATTAAAAACTTAAAACTACGTATTTACTACGTCTATTATGGGAATTCACACAAATTACGTGCCAAGGTCATTGTGAAACCAACCTTATTTCTGTTTATTTCTTGTTTGGTTGACATTTCTTTAAGTTCCTTTCGTTTTATTATTTAATAGTTAAGTGAGGTGCAAATAATGTTAAAAAATGCACTCAATATGCCCGAATTGTGTTTTATAATACTAATTTTAAGTATAATCTCAGTGTGCAAAGGTGAACTTGAGTTTTCATCAATTAAAAGATGTGAGGTTAAGTTTCTAAAATTGTGTAATTTACTTTGATTTTAGCAAATTATCAGCTAACTGTTACGCAGAACAATAACAATATCGAATGGAATGCTCATTATAGTGTAATAGAAGGCGTAAATGTCAATTTCACATGTAGGGTTAATGGTTTTAATAATAAGAAGTTAGCTTGGGGACGAAGATCCAAGAACTTCAGGTAAGTTTTGCATTTCCAATTATTGCATCTAATTTAAACCTCTTTACTAGGTTTCAAAGTGAAGCCGATTTAAGAAGCCATCTAAGTGAACATTCGGATTACCTGAACGAGTTGCACAATAATTCACAAATTGGTGTGGTCTATAAATCGTTTACTCCGATTCGTATTAGTGATAGAGGCGTCTACTTTTGTATGAGTTACGAAGATTCGTTATTTAAAATAGTGCATATCAAAGTTACGGAATTGTCATGTAATAATAGGTTTAAGTGCCTTCGAGATAATTATTGTATTAATTCACATTATGTTTGCGATGGAAAGCCTGACTGTTATGATGGATCAGACGAGGATTACGATAATTGCGATGAAAATCCATGTGAAGGTAAGATTTTTAGTTCTCGTAGATAGGGGAGTGTCGGGTGGTTTGAGCCGGATGTACTGTTAGAAAGCTTACCTTACTATCTATCCTTCTGCATCGTTGATGTTTCAAATTTAGAAAAAACTGTTAATTATTTTTCCAATATACAAATGGGTCAAATTTTTTTTTATTACTATTATTTTATATCAACAATCAGAACAAAATTAAAATTGCATTTTCATGTGTTGCTAATATGCACGTATCGTCAGCAAATTTTGCTGTAAGTAAAGCACCGGTCACTATTTCACTATTTGATGACTTTGTTGAATGGTAGAATTTATCGGGTGGTTTGAGCCACCTTAAAAAATCGAAAAAAAAAACAGTAGAAAACGCACAATATCAATGAAAATGAGTTTTTTTATTGTTTAAATGGCTCCAAAAAGGAAAAAAAGATACTCGATTAGTTATCCGATTCTGGATTCAAATCAGAGTCACAATTTTTGCAGATTGAAAATCACAAATTTTTCTAATAAAAATTCAAACAATTCACGTAGCATACATTCCAAAACGCAATTTTCTATAATTTCCAATCGATAAATATTTATCCGAATGCGAAACACGAAAATAAATGATTTTAAATGATTAAAAAATAATTTTGGTGGCTCAAACCACCCGACACTTACTTTTTTGTAGAAATGTAACTTAAAATGCATAAGTTTAGATTTCATAATTTTACTTGTAGATAAAATTTATTGTTCTGATGGAAGATGCATTCCCAAGGATTGGTGCTGCGATAAAAGAACTGATAAAAATTGTACTATAAATGCAAGACCTTCGTGTTGCCCAATATTACGTGACCGTAAGTTTTTGGAATATTACTTTGCTCAGCTTCAAAATCTTTTTTTAGCTTATGATCCAACAAATTATTATGAAACGACACATATTGAAAGTGAAGAAAAGGAAACCCACAGGGGAGGTTCATCTCGTTATGTTTTTATTATTATTTGTAAGTAAGAGTGAATTAATTTAATCAACCTTATCCTTACTTTGCATTTTCAGGTGTCATAAGCGGCATTTTCTCTTTTATTATATTTTTGTGCATAATTTCAAGAATGTGTAGTTTGGATTCATCTAGACGTCCATCTAGAAATTCTCACAATCAATCCGTGTGTGAACACTCTGATTGTGCAATAAGAAGACAATTAACCCCGAATACAACTTGCATGTATTCGAGAGCATCTCGTAATGCACAAACTGCCAATTTAGTTAATAATAATGACGTAGACGATCCTTTAATATCAATCTCCTTATCCAATATTCTTGCCAGGCATACCTCTGATCTACCTCCTTCTTATTCAGAAATTGTTGGTTCTTCGATTAGCATATCAAAACCTGCTTTAGATGACGATGAAATTGCTCCACCTCCGCCTTATTCTAGTACAAAATATTTTAATGACGCTGAAATAAGCAATACAGCTAATAGTGCTTCCGAAGATAGTGGAAATACAAACTGTGATATTGGTAATAATGTTTATACAAATTAAATAGGTAATTCAAATTTATGTAAGGCTGAATCGTTAGATATTATTTTAGTTTTTTTACGCAATTATATTTTTATTAAATTATTTTAATTTGTGCTTTTAACATTAAAGCTCAATCTTTTTTAAGTTAAAGACTCAAATATATGTTGTTTTAACTGAGCGTTACAGTTTTATTTCGATGCTGACTTTGTATATTAAATGCTAGTGGTGTATTTTCTGAAAGTACAAGTATTATTGCTTTAAATTTAATTATTATTGATCATTACTACAGCTTACTAGAGATACGCTACCATGAGATCTAAAATGACTTACCTCATAGGCTAGATTAGTGGTCGCCAACCTTTTCAATGATAATTTTGGAATAAACAGTGAGCTATCTCAATTATTTTCAAGCATCTCTTGAAGAGGTTTTTCTTTTATAATTTTTATTTGTTTAATATTGTTTTCTGTATTTTTAAAATATCTTGTGCGAGCTATCACAATCGACGGGGTGGCAACCACTGGACTGGACATTTCAGTGTATAACCGTTAATGCTGAAATGCTCGGAAAGCTTTCTCAAAATGAAGAAGTGTATTACATATCCGCAGTTTACAGTTCATTTTAAGCATTAGGTCCTTTATGTATATGACATACATAGGAGAGAAGGGAATCTACCGTGATAATGGTAAACCACCAAAACTGTCTTGATACTACACTTCGCCCACGGTTAGTAATGCTATTTTGTATTTAAGGAAACGGGTGTTTATAGTGTATCCCTAGTATATTCGATCAAATGACGTACGTAATTAATTAATGAAATTTTTAATGCTTATTAAATTTTTAGTTTGCTAAACTTAACGCATATTGTAATAAAAGCAATTTAAATATTAACTCCATTATTATTATTTATAAGTGCCTTAAATGTGGTTATATATTTTGTACCTAGTTTATTATAGTATGTAGGTGTTATCACAGAGTAGTGTTTTATGTACTCCGTGATTAAGTAATGTACTTCTTATAAACTGGAAAAATTGCTATTTACTTTTGTAAAGTTAATTGTTAGTTTATTAAAAAATAAAATGTATATAAAAATTGAATTGAAGTTATTTATAAATTGTTAGGAACCATTTAACCATAGTCGACACCTTAAGAATAGTTAGTCGCCCTGATGACGTATTTCCCTAAGTTCATGGATAATTAAAATTAGGGGCGACATAAAAATAAGACCAGACCAGCTACGGCATCCGACACATAAAGACCTCTTTTAAAAGTTACCTTTATATGTAAAATACAGAATAAACTCTTTGTGCAGAAATTGTGTTTTCAATTATATTACCCCTTTAATCGTAAAAAAATGGAAAAGCATCAAGAAAAATTTTGATTCAAATTCCTTTTATTTGTTTGGAATAAGCAATAAAATAATTTAAATCAAAACAATAAAGCCCCTTTTTTCAGATTACTACAACGGAGCTGATTTTAAGAGTTTAGTTCATCCGTGGACAACAAGCGATAAATTTTTTTTTGTATTCAATTCTAAACTAAGATAAAATTTAATTATTTTAGAGCTGGTATAAATACTGAATTTACACTAAAATATTACAATCTAGTTTAAAGTTAGGAAATTCTGTTTGTACAGCTGTGATATAGTAAAATTTATTCATATATTAGCAAATTATAAATATTAATAATTTTTAATTTTAATTTTAGTTGCTTATTTAAAATAACCTAATTTAATTTAAAATAGTAAATTTTTGACAATAAAAATTATTAATATTTATAATTTCCCAATTAAAGTTAGTACTATGTACATAAACATAAAAATTGTTTTTTTATTGTTTAGTATTTAGTACATAATTCTAATAAATAATTAACTAATTAATTGGTCTAATTATTTTAGAAACAAACAATGGATCTAATCGATAAACTTAAAATCATAATAAAATAGTAGTTTAATCGTTATTATTGTCGTAAAGTTATTACGAAAAATTTGATTATAAAGCTTTGTATGTTCCAATTATTTATTTCAGTTTACTTTAGAACTTCTAAAATGAAACACTTTTTGGTAATAATTATCAATCTTCTACTAATTGGTTCAATTCGTAGTAATCCAAGAATCGAAACTTATAGTACAAATTCCGGAAAACAACTTGCTGACATTTTTACTAACTATGCAACTATTGAGTGTGGTGAGTATAATAAATTATTTAGTTCATTTAATTTTAATTAATTTTTCCTAAGGCAAAAGCATCCTGGGTTGGAGTTGTGGACCACTTTATAGTATTGCTAAAAAATTGAAATATAGTAATGGTGAAAACAAATTCGAATTTCAGAAAAATGTTGATGAAAAGTGGTTGGTGGGCAATGAAAATAATAACAGTTTAAGAAAGAAACGTAGCCTGAATTCTGATGATTTGATTGATAGTAATATAGAAAACGGTGAAAATAACAAAACACTAACAGAATCGAGACAAATCGGTACTATGCCAGGATGCATGCCATGCATATTAAATTTAGGATGCACACCATGCGGAACTTTTCCTCCACCACTAGGATGCCAACCATGCACAAATCCAGAAATAGTACCTTCGACAAGAAAAGACGCTGAAAATAACGAAACACTAACAGAATCGAGACAATTTACGCCAGGATGCATGCGATGCGTACCAGGAATATCAGGATGCACACCATGCGGAACTTTTCCTCCACCACTAGGATGCGAACCATGCACAAATCAAGAAATAGTACTTTCGACAAGAAAAGACGCTGAAAATAACGAAACACTAACAGAATCGAGACAAATAGTATATCAGAACTCACCAGGATGCCTGCCATGCATATATCTGATGGGATGCTCACCATGCGGACACCAGCCTCCACCGGGATGCATACAATGCACAAATCAACCGCCCGGAGGTGCAGTCGCAGTCGGAACGAATGTTGGATGGTCTTCACAACTACTTGGGAATATATTCAATGTTGCAGTTACGAACGTAATATCTACAACAATAATAGGTTAATGCAACCTCCATTCAATTCACCAGGTATTAATTGTTATTGTTAAATATGTAACAGTTTACTATTGCAAATATAATAATTAAGAAAATAGTTTCTAAAGTTTGTTTTAATCGTCTAGATTGGTGCAATACAATAACTCATAGTTTTTAAATACTTTCCAAAAGTATTTAGAAGACATGAATCAGTAGGAGATAGATGAGTCGTATAAAATATATAGGCTGATCTAACTAGTTTGTTATATCTACTAAATATTATAAAAACTCTCTGTGCGTGTGTTTTGTTAAAGAATGAAAATGCATAGATCCTGTGGTGCTCAAATTAATAGGCATTTACGAAAATTGATCTGGTAGATGAGCGGTACATACCGCTTTCACCGCTTGCGTTCGAAAATTCAATCGGTAAATTTTAACCGCGTTCGGAAATGGTACTAAATCTACCAGGTGCATGTACCAGATTAACCAAGGTTAACCGTTTCTGGATCGACAAATTTAGTTGGTACATCATTCACCGGAGGTTACCTAACCTATCTTTTTTTAAAACAACAATTATTATTATTGTATTTGTATTGCAATGGACAACATAGCCGAGTGTCGCGAGAAGCGCTACATTTTCAACATAATTTTTAATGCAAACACGTTTCCTTTTTTTTATTATTACATTTTGGATAGCAAATTCTAATAATTTATTTTCACTTTTACTATTCAATAGCTCAGTAACGGCTGTTATAACAGCCACTACAGTTTTGTTTTTATCATTCGACATTTTAATCACAAAATATACTGAAAATAAACTTTGAGGTTATGTGCAATCTACCAGTCTACCAGTTGGTAGATAAAATATCGTTCGGAAATTATTCGACCTAATCCATGCACCAGCAAACCAGCCGATTACCGAACGGTTAAAGGTAGATATCTACCGGTGCAATTTTCGTAAATGCCTAATGGCAACTACAGTGTGTGATTGCGCAACAAAGAAATCAAGTTATGTTTATGTTATAACTAGAGCCCGGATTTATATGCGCTTATAATTCCAAAATAAGTGCTTTAAAAAGTTTCAAAAAATCGAAAAATAAGTCCTATAAAATTGAAAAAAAGCACTAAAAATCAAACATCAAAATGTAATTTTTATTAAATATTAATTAGAAGTTCGCTTTATAATTATTAAAAAAATTAATTATCATATATTTTTCCAAATTTTCCATTTTGAAAGAGTGTCGTCTGTCGTTTAACACCTGCTTATAAATCGAAAAACTTCGCTCAACATCATCCGACTTAATGGGAGAAAATTTGTACCTATGGATTGGTATATAAGTATCAACTTCTTGAACTTCTATACCTAGTAGTATCTCAGAAATTTTTTCTAAAGCATGATATCCTTGATTTTTGGCCAAAATGTCCTTTAATTTATTGAAAAAAAGCTCTAATAAGCACTAAGATGCGTTTTAAGTAAAATCTCGAGAAAAAAACAAAATAAGCACTATCAACATTAGGCCAAATCAATGCAATTTGTAAGAAACGTCAACATCCAAAAGGAATATATTTTGCTTATAATTTAGAGCAATAAGCAAAAAGCTTAGATTCCGGGCTCTAGTTATAACGTAGTAACTTTCCGAATTATTGAAATTATAACGTTCAATTTATCTCGGCTAACAAAATGCAAAAATACAACATTTTATAAGGGGAGAGCAATAATCGCGAAAAATATTCCAATAAACATAAAAAAAATTGAATTTTTGTTGACATCTCGAAAACAAATGACAATAGCTTATTTTAGTTACTGCTTTGGGGTTTTCATAAAAAAACATCAAATTTTAGATAAAAAATTTATAATTTATTAATTATTATATAGCGATAATTTTTTTTCTAATTATGTTTGAAAAAGTCTTACTTTGTGATATTCAGAAGTAGAAAAAGTTCAGAAACAAAAATCTACTTTATTTGTAATATACATTTAAGGATAAATCCGTACAATTATTCCAAGTGACCGCTGATTCCAATTATCATGACCACCTGAAACAATGAAAATTCTTGTAAAATCAGCGAAATAGTAAAATTTTATTACCTTTATTTAAAAAAAAGTGTCGTCCGCCTCTTTCAAGAATTTAAAAACATCGGCGTGGGTAAACATTTATTTACGATATTCAGTCACCTTTCTTTGCACCACGTGTTAAATTGCAGATTTGCCTTTTCATATTTGCCTCTGGATTTCGTTTCATTCCGAAATATCTGATATTATAACTAAAAACACAAATTATTGTAAAAACACAATTTAAAAAGTCAGTAATACGGTTGGTAACCAAGCGTCATCTATTTTCATAAAGTATATTTTAGGAAATTTATTTTAATTTACGTAAATTACGAATGGAAAAATGTTAGTTTTCCTAACTTGTATCGAAAATATCGATTATAAAACTTTTACCTGTTTCATTGCGTTTCGAAGTTATGATGGATTTAATCCATCTTAATTACTTCGTTTCGTTTGCTATCGCTGTGTTCACAGACATACATACACACGCACACCTATCCAGAAATGTTTTAAAAATAGTAAAAATGGTTTAAGGGAACCTCGAAATATAAAAATTTGATAAAATAAATGGGGGTCAAATTAGAAGTATAAATCCAAAACCTCATTTAAGGCATCAATGAACGCCTACAAAAGTTTAATTATGTTCGTATACTCGAAAATAACTGATTATCTAATTATATTTAATTATTTTAATCATAATATCAGTTTACAATTTTTTTATTTTTTTTAATTAAAAAATGTATTCGTCGCCATTCCTGGTCCACGTATTTGTACTTGGCTATATATTAATATCAATAATCGAATCCAAGACCTTCCATTACGCCCCCATAATCTCCATTTCCAAAACCTCCATCTCCATTTCCATAACCTCCATTTCCATTTCCAGTACCTCCATATCCATTCCCATAATCTGTTCCAAATTCATTTCCATAATCTCCAAATTCATCTCCATAATCTCCAAATCCATTCCCATAATTTGGTCCGTATCCACCTCCATATTCTCTTTCATTTCCACCACCAAATCCACTTTCACAATTGATAACTCCATTACCTGTTCCAAATATATCTTTTGGGTTTTCTTCTCTCTTTTTCCAATATCCTGCATAGAATCCTTCAGCACTCCAACCACCCATTCCTTCACCGCCACCTATACCCACTGCGCCACCTAATTGACTGCCATAATATCCCCTATTTGGTCTATGATATCCATTAAGTATATTTTTAGAACTTGAGCCTTCTACATCATATTGTGGACTACGCTTATTTCTTAAATTTTTATTTGTGTTCTGTTTCATTATCCAGCTTCTATTATTTTTCTTATGGGCCCCGTAATATTTCAATTTTTTGGCGATACTATAGAATGCGCTATCGCGGACATTAACATAATAATTTTTGCAATTGCGAAGGCAAAGTGATCCGCAACTCCATCCCAGCTTTCCTTCGCCTTAGTAAAAAACATGAATGAAAAGTTGATTGAAGAAAAGTCTTATACTTACCACACCTAATCATCGCGTAGTTTTTTAATTTATTCGGAAAATTCTTTACCGCATTTTTTGCACTTTGAGTTTCTGTATTTTCATCGGCACAAATGGAAACTATTAGTAAAAAATTGGTGAGCAAGAGTACTAGTTTTTTCATTTTGCTAACCAATCTAAAATATACTAAAATCCACAACAATAGTTCATGCTTAAATACAGTTAATACAAATAAAATTTATAAATAAAACTACTAACAGCAACAATTCAATAATTAATTGTATTAAAATTACATCATTGTTAATTTAAGGTTCCTTTATTATTTCAATTACTCTCTTCTAATAACGTTTATGATAATTTAATGTGATTTTTAATTATAATCAATATTTAGAATTAAACCTAAAGTAATTGATTGTAATTAATTTAATTTCCTTTTTGTTTTCAATAAATTGTTAATTAAAAGTTACAACTAATGCACGCAAGAAATTTTATAATTAATTATTTTTATTATTCCCATTGGATTCACAATGAACATAAGCATAAGAAATACATAAGATATAAAAAATTAAAATACAAATAAAAGATTAATCGAAAATTGAATGATGTTCGAGTGATTCTGATATTCGCAAAATCCCATTTCACATCATTCAGATTTATTCGATGCTTTTTTAAGCTTTTATTTGTTTTGTGAATCCACAACCAGCTAAGGTCCTTTTCAAAAATTTATACGAAATCATTTTGTACGAAAGAAAGTAGAACAGAGCTATATTAATATAAATTATATTAAATTATTATGATTCGTAAACCCATTATTATTATTATATTATGAAAGTATGATTCATTTATAAGATTAGAGTCAGCCAAATTCGAACTATTTGTGTATAGTTTTTCCGACGGCGAAACGGCGGCAGCGAAATGGCAAAATGTATCTCATTCTCCCAATACCTACGCTCTTGGGAACTTAACCAACTTCGTTTCAAGCTTTGGAAACGATCACCCCGTATATCAATCTTCTAATAGTTATCTCAAAAATAAATGCAATATAATTTTATTATTCTTTAGTAATAAACTTCATGCCAATTGGGAATATTGCCATGAAAGCATTTTTGTCTTTCTCGCTGGATTTGTGAAGTTGGGTCAGGAAAAGCTTAGTGGATTATAAACCTATTCTAATTATAGAGAAATCCCGACGCTTTCATTTTTAATCAAATATATTTACGCTAAAATGCTATAGGTACTCAAGTTTATCATAAAAATATTGTCGAATTGCTAAACAATTAACCAGTACTTGGTTGACCAATTAATTGCCGTAACGTAATTATTATAAAAAATTATTTTCATTGTTTCAATTTTTAATTGCACGTTTTATATTTCGTAAGTAAGTTGTTCAATTATAATGAAAGCAACGCATTATTATTATTATTATTATTTTGAAGACAGCAAACTCTTTTCAGTATGAAAATTCTGATGAAATTGCTTGCATTTTATTTTGCCATGACACCTACTGGTAGTATCGCAGTTGATGAGTATTGTGAAGAAACCAATAAGTTACAAAATAAAATGGAAATAAAATGACGAAGTATAAAATCATTAACTGTGGCAAATTACACAATGATTTCATTAAAAATTAAATTTAGTTCTAATTTTTAGGGTAGAGGAATTTCCAATATAAAAAGACCTCAACAATAAAATACAAACAATAAGGAAACTTAATCAGGAATTTGATATGCCGGCAATTACAAATTCAAAATCCAAAAAAATCGTATTAAACGAGATTGGAGAGATATAAATTATGTTGTATCAGGTTATAGGAATAATGAAGCCCATGTAGGTTATGGAAGGTTTCCGCAAGGTATGAGACAAGACCCTCCCTTTCAATAGACAGAAATTGAGATTCCATCGGTTCAGGAGACCTAGGAAAAAATATTTTAATTTTGATCACAAAGAAGTTAACAGGAATATAAATAAAAAAATACGTAGTAAATTTTGTAAAGATATAATATACCAGTGCAGAAATATGTAGTTTAAAGATAGGTAATTTTGTGATTGGAAAAATAGGAAATTGAAATATGAAGGCGATAGAAATTTCGGAAAAAAACTTTAAAAAAACAACAAAAATTTCGAGATAAAAATAAAATCATAAATTTATTACAAAATATATGTCAAAAAAATTCAAATGGTACATCTAGAAGACAGCAGGAAAATGATAAAGAAAAACTGAAAAAGAATGCTTCAAACAATGATCCATTTCAAAAGCAGTAAATTCTTCGCATAACGAAAATAACGGCACTACAGAAAAGAGTGAAAGTAAAGACATAGAAAGAAGTAAAGTGATCTCTAAGAAAAAATTAGATCCATCAAGTTTAGTGGCACCCAAAAATTATTTTCAAGATAAAAAACCTGAAGATTTGACCATTGTTGATGCTAACGCTACATTTGTAAATATTACTAAAGCAAATAAGCTTTTATGAAGCCAAAATAAATTATATATTAAATTTTTTATAAAAGTAAAGATTTCTTCTTCTTCACGTACCTATCCGTTACCGGACGTTGGCGATCATATTGGCTATGTTGACTTTGTTGACTGTAAAGTCAAGATTTAAATCAGCAAAATTCTTTTGATCACAGTATTTTTCTTTTATGGAAATCTTGTGGCAACAACCACATGATTTTCCCATCCTCCCAATATTTCTTTTTATTATATTCCTTCTTTTTGTTCGCAATAAATACAAGTGTTAATTTATTCAAGGTAAAAACTCAAAGAAGATTATAAACAAAACTTGATGATTTTTTCTTCTTGCAGATTTCGAGCTTGGTTTTTATTGAAGATTTTCCAATATTTTCCCTTAGTTTAAAGCACCAGAAGGTTCTACGTTTGTGCCGATACAGTTGTAACATTTTTTTTAGTAATTCACTGAATCTTCTCCAACAGCAACAATCAACAACAATTGATTTAATTATACTTTCAATTTTAACAATCCCGTAAGCAAGTATTTCAAAATTAACTAATATCTCTAATCTTTAGAAAATTTTCTCGTATGTAATCGTACAAACTTTGTTGAAGCAATTCAAACACAAGACAAATATGACTTTTGTGCTGAAAGAATTCATAATTTCCGGACGAAAATAAAGTGATTTGTATTTTCTTCATTTAATTTCTTCAAAATATTAATTTCCATATACCCCTGTTTCGATAAAAGTGATTAGTATAGTAAATATTCGTATAAATAAAGGAGGAATACATACCTGTTCAATATAACATGGTAGATTTTTAAGAATTTTCACTGCATCATTTCTTTAGCAGCCTTTTTTCAACACACTTAACAACTTATCCGTATGTTCCTCGCCCAAGAAGAAACATTCTGATTAAAAATTTCATTTCGAACTAAATTATATCGCTATATTTTTAATTTTCATCAAAACTGCTACTACCTGCTAGAAAAATATATTAATTATCAAAAAATTTTGAAATTTTTTTTGTATTGTATTATATTGGGTCGTCCTTTAATCACGTGAAGTTTTTTATGTCACTTTTTTACCCTCCCCCTACCTCTTGGTGGTACGTCGTGGATTTTAGGTAGGCTTACCAGTTATCAGGCTTATGCGAATCTCGTTAATCCATTTTAGCGCCTCACATAGTTTTGTGAGATCTCGCTCTTTTTTCAACCTTTTTAACATTTTCTTGCGCTATAACCATTGCCAAGGCCTACTGAGTAAGTGCGCCAAGTTCGGTTCAAATCGATTAAAGGGTCTAAGAGTGCATAACATACGAACAAACAAACAAACAAACGAACAAAAAATAGTTATTTTGGTATCTACTTTATGTACTTATATTATACAGCATAGATATATTATAAACACAAACTTAAAAGTATTAACACATATTATAATCCTTCTGATTGGTCACAGGCAGTGCTGGAAACTTGCAAAATTATTTGCGATGCATTGTTCCAGCCCCCCCCTTTTTCAAATTTTGAATCCAAAATAGTTTTAATCGTTTGTACCTCTGTTGTACCGGTTTGTACCTTCTTTATTTAGCTTTCGGTTTGATTTGGTTGTTCATCTATGGAATATTGTACTTTCTTCTGAAATATAATATAATCAAAATAGAAAAAAAACAAAATTATTTCAAAATGTTTGAAAAAATTGAAAGTAGGTTTTCAAGATTTAATATTTTTGGGCGGGGGGGGGGAGTATCTTCTCTATATGCCCTTCAAATTTTAATATCAATATTCAAAATTTTAAAATTTTAATATTATGTAGCTGCATTATTACGATTATAAATCCCATAATTAAGTTACCTAAGAGTTACACGTATTGTAAGGCCACATAGGGTAAATATTCCGTTAAAACTTAATTTTTTCATGTTTCAGAAAAATAAATAAAAGATGAAAAACAATAAGAAAGGTACACACAGGTACAAACAGTTTAGATCTACACATCTAGGTTGTTTGTAAAGTTATAGAAAAAATATTTATACCTTCTTCAGACACTATTTTGAGGAGAATAAATTGGGCTAAAAATATTTTAAATATCTTCATTTGTTTCAGAGTTTTACTATAAAGTTCTGTTTTTTTAAATGGAAACCATAGTTGGCTATGACATATTTAAATAGAGCTTTTTATTCCTTTTTCAAATATATATAATAAGTTGGGTCTATTATTTCAATTTCATCCCGTTATACTACAAAATGTTAAATAAAAATAAAAGATCGGAAAAACAAAACACAATATCATTATTGACATCTCAAAAACAATTGTCTCCAATTGTTTTTACACATACGCAATGCAACTCCGAGTGTTAGGAAGAGGTGCAATTATATTTTTTTTTTTTTGAGAAGGTGTAAATATTTTTTCTATAACTGCATTTAACGAAAAGTCGAAGTAACGAACTTTTGGCCATAACTCGAAAACGAAAAAAATATCAAATTCCGGTTTTCACCATCAGCTTTTCTCAAAAAAAAGAGATCGAAGATACGTCATCTATGATTCTATATCTCATAAGTTACCGAATTCTCCATAAGAATATTCGAATTTGAACCACCCTGTATAAACAGGTACAAACGATTTAAACTAGTATTATGGATCTAAAATTTAAAATTGGGGGTCTGGCGAAATGCACCTGATAAAGTATAATTTACGTTATATGATTTATCATAGGAGAAACCATAAAACACAGATTACACTGTGTTTTCTTTTTTAAAATTATAAAAAATATAATGTAAACCATATTTTATGTTTTCTCAATGATAAATTCTGAGAGAAATCATATAATGTAAACTGCACTTGAGTCAAGAATATGTCAAGATAGAGTTACACAATGGCGCCCAACGTGGGACCGCTTGTTTATAATTTTTGCACTGGGTGGTAGGTAATGGTCTATATAGCAGATATAAATAATAAAATTTGCGGATGATCAAGTAGTTTTTTCAAAATTAACAAATATTTTGGATCCGAGATTTTCCGTGGTTGCGCTTGTTGAAACTCATTAAAAACATCCCCTAGAGGGCACGGAACTCGAAAAATGACAAAATTCGAAAGCTGGGATCCGAGGTTTGCCAATGTCACAACCTCTGACATTGGCAAACCGCCCGGAGCCGTCCGCAGGGCGTGTGTATGAATTATTACAAACGTCAGATCGGAAATGCACTCGATAATGCAGGAACTAGAACAACGTTATCACTGCAACGGCATGCACTTGAATGAGTACGCTTTCTCCCCACCTACCGTAGCGTAGCGGAATGAATTTCGGGGCATCTGGCGCCGCAGGCGTATGGATCACCCTCGGGATACCCTTTATCTTGCTGTTGGATTTTTAGCGTTGTACTCGTATAGCTTGTAAAAATTAATGCTGACGAAACAAAAGTAGCCTATATGGAAAGTCTCCCCACCTAAATTCGGTTGCACACGTACTGGCAATAGAATGGCTTTTAATGCTAACATGAAGGTAAACTTGTAAAATATTCATCAAAAAGTCGATTTTCAAAATTAAATTTTGAAGTAACCGTTGGGCCGATTAAAGATTAAATTTTGCTCTTTCAGAATACTATCGTACTTTTGAAGGAAGTGCTTTTAAAATATCGACAGTAGCCGTTACATAATTATCCAGTAAGGGTTGGCTTTAGAGACATTTTCTATGTAACTAATTCTATGAGGCTGTTAAGTCTATAATGACCATATATTTAGTTTTCTGAACTTTATAACTTTCTATATTATGTATAAACTACTTATCATACAAATTCTATATGCCAAACTGGCTGATTGGCTTAACACTTGTTAAAAATAAATCTTAGCTTACTTCAATGAGATTCATTGTAAGTTGTCTGAAATCGTTTTTATTTCATGTCAAACAAACTTTACATTGACCATTCCAAGAATAGTTATAACAATAATGTTCACAATAAAAGTTATAAAGTTGGGTATAGAAATAAAACAGAAATTTTCGTAAACTTATGCAAAGTATATTATAGAATTTTCAACTGGGCGTTACATCGCTATTATAGCCGCCGTCGCCGTCATTTAAATTTAATTTTACACATGAGACTAACTGATAAGATTTAAATACGACTGCATTAAAATATTTAAAACAAAATTCTCAATATTACATTGTACTACTATTTCATTTATATTGATCGGTTGCTCTGATTGGTCAAGTTTTCATCAATCAAAAAGATACCGTAACCAATTGAGTGTATGGCCAATGAAGTTCCACAATATCCATTCACTAAGAGGTCATGGCGACCGGCAGGCTGCCCGACTTCTTAAGTCAAGTATTACCAGGCAAAAATACAACGAGTTTAAGCAATTTAATTATTAATCCAATTAATGCAAATCTAGCTTAAACTCGCTTTAACTTTGCTTGAGTTGGAGTTGAGGTCGACCCTTAATGTATAATAATTATTTTTCAGTTTAAAAATTTATATGTACACCTAGTTTACATATTTAAACATAGTTTTTTTTATGAAACGTACACTTTCCGGTTGTCAACTTGCCATTTAATTATTTTTAACTAATATATTTTACGCGATAATATCTAGATTTGTTATTTAAAACACAGTTCTCGAGAGCAAAGGTTAATTTGCAAAATATATTGTTTTTAACATAATGATGCTTTAAAGCACTCAGACAAAACACTATTTCAAAATTATATAAATTTATACTGGCTTTTTATTTTCAATAATTCGAAATTTATAAAACGTTGGTAATCTATTGTTTTGAAAAATTCCCATATAATACAAGAAATTTCTTTTATTGGGATCGTGCAGCACTTTAATTTTCGACGTCAGCGCACGAGATGGTCAGTTTAGGAACTTTTGATCTGGATCTTACGAGGGCCTAATTGCAGGAATGATCCCTCCAATCAGAATGAAGCTAATCCAGAACCAATAAGAGCAAAGCGTGTTGGATTTCTTTTTACAAGTTGTTGTTTGTGTTTTGTTTACATACTTGAACATGTTGACTTTAATAATTAAATTGTATACCCTATTTGGTTTATTTTATTGCGTATATTAACCGAAAGCGAATAATGTCCCCAGGAAGAATTTGTTAGTTTTTGTGGGAAAGAATTAAATTCTACCCTTAGTAATTTTCGGCAACATTTAAAAGTAAGACACGGTTATGTTGCTGCCTGAAGAAATTAAAAGCCTTTCTATGATTGATTAATACGAAGTTGCCGAGTTTTTTCAAAGACTCTGAGTTGAGATGGAAACCAACAGCAGCTGATCTCCACTTTTTTTATTTTTAGACTCGAAATAACGATTATTATTATTATTATACAGAAAGTAAGGTTTTAATCGGCAAAGATTGGTTTCTGGTTTACAACAGTAATTTGAAAACAATCCCTAGCGGGCTTTGCTCTCATTGGTTCTTGCTCAGCTTCATTTTGATTGGAGGGATCATTCCTGCTATTAGGCCCTCGTCTGGATCTTTTGTTCTCTTATTGATTCAACTTGACCGCCTGGCGGCGCCACTCTGTTTCGTACGATCTCAATAGACCTAGGAACCCTACCGAAATTCAGATATAGTCTTTATTGAATAAATCTAAAATAAAAAAAAAGTAAAAATGAACTGATTGAACCCCTAAAAGTTTCGTGAAGTTGAAAATGAATTAGTAAATTTTCAAGCAAAGATCATGAACTAAAACGTAAATGTATCGAAAAATCGTAAAATTTAGATCTATTTATTTTGAGTTTTTGTAGGTGGAAGTTAAAAAAGTATAAAAGCATCGCTACTTTTATTGCGAGTTTCACCGTTCAGGAAAGGTGTGGTAAATAGTATTATAGTTGCGTGTTAAAACGCCCTACTGAGATTTCCATTAACTAATAGAAAACCAACAGGGCAATGACATTTTTTATTTAATTTACATCTTACATAAGAGAAAAATGAAAGAGACATAACTCCGTTTGTGCATTAAACTTTAATCAGTTGTTTTTAAATTGTAATTGTTGGCAGTTCTTTTTGTTTTCTAGATAATTCGTGATATTTAGTTTATCGCCAATAGAATAGCCGTTTCATAGAACAATGAAGTTTTATTTCTTCTTAATTAGATTAAACCACACAATTAGAAATTAAATCAACAAAATTGTCTATAAATAATAGTAAACTTTCGTCACTATTGATTAATCCTGATATGAGTAAGACTTAATCAGTCCATAAAAGAAAATGGCTATCCCAGCATGGTTTCTGCATTACTTAATGGAAACTCAACCCCGAAGGTTCTTGACAACCACGGGATAGAGTTTGTGCACGCAACCGAAGCTACTTTTTCTCATAATCTATTTTCCTAATTTTCAAATTAAATTTGATTAACTTAATTTACGTCGAAAGTTTGAATACATAAGTACACGGAAAAAAAGCTTGTATCACAGAGAAAACAAATAATTTTATTTGTAAGGGTTGCTAAAATTGCTTAATTAAGTTTACTATCACAAAGTACTATATAAAAGTTGGAACGTAATAGGTGGTAATAGTCTTATTAAGGTATTTATTAGATTGCCCAACGTGATAAACAAACCTATAAAAATAATAAGAACAATTAGCGTTAAAATAATCAAAAATTAATGCTTCCACCAGCCATCAAATATCGATAACTCTTAATTAAATTTAAAATTTGAATCATGATATTATCCAATTTATATCAATACAACGCGAGAAAACGCAAATGGAGTGATGGACGTGTCCCGATTTACTATAATTCAAATATTTTATGTTACATAGCATTATTCTTGACTATTTTTGAAAATTCTTACGCGTTCAAATTGAACTAATAATTTCAATTAAATTTTAATTACTTTTTTTAATGATGTCGTTACGATTTCGAGTTGATTATACTTTATAGCAAAATATTTTAATAAAAATATTACTCATTTTTATGTAAGTCCGCAATTATTTCAATAATCTAAATTGCCAGTTTTTATTTGCTATTTGAATAGCGCAAATTTTTGTCTACACTCTTTCTCTCTTTTTGTAATTAAATTGCAATTCTTCTGCAGCCAGAAAAACATTGTTAAGATGTAATCAGACAGGCGTCGAATATAAATTTGTGTAAGCCAATAATTTGTCATAAAATTAAGGGAGATAAAAGTGATTACAGGGCAAGGCGTAGATGGAAATGCTTTGGATGAGCAATATTAAAGGACACACATTCAAATAATGCAGGAAAGGACATAAGGTGCACGAGTGCGAAGAAAAGAGAGGCGAGCGAGATGGATAGGAACACTGTTGATTCTATCATTAGGCACTGTTTGCTGAATTAATGGCGTCGGGACGCAGACTGACGCCAGATGGAGACCTAGCTGGCGCCATCCTATATACATAAGAACGAATGCGTCGAATATGTAGGCCAGCACAACTTTTCCGAGCTTTTACACTACCGCAAGCTCAAAATTACTATAATAAACGGAATCCATATTTTTGACATTTTTTCTTGTATTTCATTTAAAATTGTTGTTCTTCAAAATTACGCATTTTAACCTTGTTTTTAAACTTCCCAAGAACGGATTTTTCTCATTTCAGTTCACAGCTGCATCCAAGTCCACGAAGCTAATTGAATATCGTCATTGTAGTAATGCTCCAGATTAGACATGACATCTCTATGAATTTGATCCACAGTACACTCTCTTTTTATGCATAAGAACAGAAAAAGACTTGGCTTTGATTAATGCGCCTTAATCTCTTTCAGTTGCCTAACAGACCACGCTTGAGTTTTAAGTGCGTACCTGACTTATTTAACCTTTTAAAAACGTCATCTTGTACAGATTATTTAAAGTATCAAATTGTCCAATAATTGTATCAAATCCAAAATTATTTTAAATTACGGGCATTCTGTATTGCAAGTTCTGAAAAATCAAATCAGGATTTTCCGAAATTTTATGTTTAATTTCACTTTATTGGGAAAAGTAATACGTGAATCCACCAACTTATGTGTCGAAAGAATAAATTTCCACCACTAGCTTCTGTACAATATAAAACATTGTCGCACATCCTGGAACATTTTGTGAAGCAATATTCCGGTGAGCTGCGTAAATTTTACCCTTTAAGTGATCCTGCATGAAGAAATTCAACGGATATAAATCTGGCGACCGTGAGGGTCATTTAATAACGCCTTTCTTTTCAATCCATTTAATTTAATGCTGATATTAACAACCTATTGTTTTGTTTTTCAAATGTATTTAAAGAAGATCTGCAAAGTATGATATTGAAAATAAATTTGACCATTTAAAATAGCATTAGCTAAACAATAAAGTTTTAATTAAACATTTCAATGTGTATAACAAAAATAAATTTGAATGCGGAAACCTGAGTAATGAAAACTCAACTTTTAAATAATAATTAATAGATATAAAGTTATGACTCATACTCAACAGGTTAGTAGTGTTTTTTTAGTTTTGCTAGCAAGTGGTTTAGATCACTTCTAGTCTTTCTACTAACTCTGAAAAAACGTGGAAACTGTAATAAAAATCCAATACATTATAAAAATATGTTTACACAAATAATGTAATACATTATTAAACAGTAAAGAAATGGAAAAAAGTAATCCAAATTACCAACCACAATTTAATATTAAATTTTTAAACACAGAAATATCACACACCTACCTGTGAGATTTTGCGTTTTGTTTACTTTATCTTAAATATTGAACCAAAAAAATATAAATTGTGCTGTTAATTATCTCTGATTTGACGTGATATTATTTTATTTTGTTTCGTCATTTATCAAACATTGTTTATCGTTGAAGTTAAGATTCTACGTTCTTTGACCTCAGCAGTCGTTATCAATTTATTATTTTGCATAATCAATGCTCGAAATTGAAGTTTTATACTAATTTTTTAATATTAATTAATATAATACAAGATACAATTTTTATTAAATACAATTCTTACAATTACCACACTTGGATTCGTCAAAAAAGTCCTACTTTTTCTCCTAATAACACAAATAACCATTTTAAATTCGAAAAAAATTAAAAATATTAATATTTTCAATAAAATATTAAATCTAACAAAATAATTGGGCTAATTGCGTGCGAAAAAATCAGAAATTGTATTCAAATTGACACTGTCAAATAGGTTTCTAATTTCGACTATACAATGATTTACAATAGATTGAATATGTGTGAAGTAAAGCTGTGACTAGAACATTTATAGAAGAATAAACATTTATCATTATGACAAATTTATTTCATGATTTATTTCGTATCTACTTCGCACATCGCTATACGTCAATTGTAAAGTTAAAACAATGAAACACCCAATTAACACATATAAATATGATTTCAGAGTGAGTGAAAAATCTCATGTTTTGCTAATTGATTGTTTCAACTACTTTTAATTGGAATATTATTCTGAAGATGTGCAAAAAAGAATTTAACCTTCTTCTTCTACTCCAGTGGTCCTCAATTAATTTTGGTTACAGAATCATTAGGCAACACAATAAAATTTGGTGGAAACTTCAGAGATGCTTTTAATGAATGGAGCCGCTCAAAGATCCCGTCTTTCTAAATTCGTAGTTTTCGAGTACTGAATGTTTTTACTGAAAATAATTAAAATGTAAGTTTAATATAATTAAGACCTAGTAGCTTACAAATTTCAAAAAAAGTCCCTTAACCCGAATACAGCATCTGTTGAGATATGAGACTCTTATCCAAAATGCATTATTAAGTTCTCTTTCCAAAACAAAATCAATATTGTAAAAATATTCTTAATTATCGCTATTTTGTAATACAAATTTCCAAATATAAGTTTTTTTGTTAAATCTCATCAAAATTCTCTTTTTAATATCAATTTTTAAAATATGTAATTGGAGCGAAATTTAAATTTAAAGAGGTGGTTACCGTCGCAAGGCATGAAAAATAAATTATGGACTTCGGGAATTTTTTTTTATATAAAATAAATACTTTTGGAAATGGGTTTTAACATAATATCGTATTTGCCTATCAACGGACAGTAAATACCAATTTTATTTATAAAAAAAATGGAAACTGGCGGCTCCAGTTTCCATCAAATAAAACAGTGCTCCACAGCCTTGCCAGCTCATCCGAGACAAAAATTGTTGGAAAATTATTAAACTAGACTAAATTTAGGGGGATCCTCGGTTTTCGTTTTTTAAAAATCCCCTGAATAACGATATGGCAGCCTTTCGAAAAAAAACTCAATTGTTTTTCCCTGTGGGTTGCTTCAACGAACGAAAAAAATAATTTTACATCAGTTTTTAACAAAAATCGCTTCCTTAAGGTCTTGCAAATTAAATTTTCTTTCAGTTCCGCCGAGATTCATGTAAATCGACTCATCCGTTGAAGCTGTAGAGCGATTCTCGGCCTTAAAAATGCTGTTTCCTGAAAAAGCTCAGATACCTGTTTTTCAAACGGTCGGTTGACAGTTCCGCTCAACAGGCTGTAAATTCTAAAATGCTGTAGATATGAAAATATCCTTTTACCCACGGGTTCTAAATACTTTAAGGAAACAAATGATGTAAATAAAAAAAGTCGAATTTTTTATCGGAATTTTTTTAGTTAGACAACTTTAAAGTATTTCGTTTTACAATTAAAAAAAAACTACGGAATTTGGAAAAATACACAATATTTATCTTCCTCAGTTTGCTAAGGTTAAGCTTCAATTTAGAGGCCATCTATTAATTACGTAAGGGGGGGGGTATCGCAAATCTTACGGAATTTTACGTGGGGGAGGGGGTTTGACGTATTCCTTTGGTAAGATGTAATTTAATTTGATATTGGTATAATGCAGGGACGGATCCAAGACATTCTTCGGTGGGAGTGCTAATGTTGAGGAAAATGTGTTTGGATGAGCCCTTTTTTTAGATATTTCACTTACATTTTTGAGAAAATTTTCTCTTGTTAAGAAAGATTTGAAAAATATAATTTTTATCATTACTTTTACCACTTTGAACATAATATTGAAATATTAAAAATTATTTAATTATTCTTATGTAAGATATAGGGGGGGGGGGGGGCTGTCACAATCTTACGTACTCTTACACGGGGGGAAAATTTAAATTTTTCACTATTTACAAAATTATCAAATTAATCTGGTTATTTCTTTTATTTTTGATCTAAACAATTTAACTCAATCTCGGGGTCTAAAGTCGGATTTAATTTTTCAAGCCCAACATCGCTGATCATTGAAATGCCATTAAATGCGATGTAATTAAGATGGGATTTCAAAATAGAATTTTGAAACAAAACAAGATTTTTTGAAATTTTTGAAATTGAAAATTCAAGAAACAAAACAGAATTCTCTTAACCTGAATACTGCACCAGTGTTGCTATGAGACCCTTTTACCAATCAAAATTTGACGGTTTGTGTTCCCTTGAACACAATTTTTATGAAACTTATTACCAAACACCTGTATTTAGGACATTAACCCCCTTGATTTAATTATTAAAATGGGGGATTTTACAATTAAATTTATAAACCTGCCGTGCAACTTTTTATCAATAATTACAACATTTTCACAACTCAAATAAATAATCACAACTTTAAATAATAAAAATATTAATTAAATTTTTTTAAATAAACAAAACCCAAATTTTCAAAATTAACCAAAAACAAATTATCTTAACATTATTTCAAAATTAGTGACATATTTAAAGTATGTTGTTTTACAATTCGAAAACCAAAACGGAATTTGGCAAAATACACGATAGTTAATAGATATGTATGTATGTAGATGTTATAATGTACTGTAAGAAGAAATATTAACTCTTACTAAATTTTAATATTTATTTTAAACATGTTTTAAACGACTATTTCAAAAGTTGTTGTAATGGAAATCTTCATTCGAAAAGCAATAGTATTGTCCATTTCATTAATATTCTCATATACCTAGTACGAAAATTGATTCATGAATCTTTTTATCAGATCCAATTTAAATAACTAAATAAATAATTTCGATTTTTATAGAAATCTACTTTTTAAAAACAATATAGCCATAACTTGTCCTTAATTATCTACCTTTCAAGTTTTTATTGAACGTTACCTTTTGAGCTAATGAAAAGTTAATCGTTGGCCAAATTAAACCCAGTTTGTCTCAAAGAAAGGTTCCTTTTTACCCGAAATTTTGAATGATTCATAAAATTTAATGTTAATATTTTTTTAAATTAACGCCTTCAAGACCAACTACTATAATAATTTCAATGTAGACTTTTTAAATTCGTAGACCGATCGTAGACCAATAAATGAACCAAAGAAGGTGGTCAAATGAAAAAAATGTAAAAGTTTTTGTGGTTCATTTTCTTTCTTTTTACATTGGCGTAGATTTCTCAGTAGGTCTGTGTGTGAAGTGCCTGGTCTAAATAATTGGAATAATATTTTATAAATTTTTAGTTTGATTTTTATTTCAATGGAAAATGTACTAAATCGATGAAAAGAAGTTATTATTTGAAATATACTTTGAAAACCGCTGCACCATAATTTTCAATAAAATGGACAAGGGTTTCCACATAAATAACCATAAAATGTTTTATAAACGCATTTTCCCAAAACCACCAGCGTATCTACCTCGACGCTAAGTGTTTTGGTTAAATCACCAATTAGCTGGATTTCGAACTGAAGGAAGATAAAGTGACGGAAATATTATTTCAAAATTATTATTAGTGTCAAACACATTAATAACGCGGTTGACTGTTTATAATGTGAATGTAGTCGAGATGACATAAATATGTCGCTTATGTATAATACATTCGTCGACTGTCGAAATGATATTCAAGTCCTCAATTTAAAACTACAAAAGGGTGGCTTTGTCGGTGTTTTACTGACATTACAAAACGCGTGGTATATTTCAATGGCGGTTATATTGTGACCTTTAAGCAGCAAAATGTCGAAGATTCGCTCGGTTAGGGAGTCACTGGTATGTGAAATACCGAACTATTTCATTATAACTTAAGGGGCTGTAGGGCAGACAATATTTTACGATATAAATATGCTGCACTTTTATAGCACCGTTCTTTCAAGAGTCATAAATGAATTTTTCTAAAAAAACCAGATGTGATAACAAAAATAACCATTACAATGGAAGTTCAATTTCAGCGAGGTGTAGTAGCAATAGACGCAACTCGATGGAACCAACTTATTTTCCTCGATCATTGTTCTACGTCTGTCTATATTTAGCAACATTAATTCGATGAGCTTACGCTAAAATAAACGAATTTTATTTTTTATGAAGCACTGTCAAATCCTTGTTATTTCCAAAAGTGTTTGACTATGTAACCGAAAAATATTACTGATCATAAAATGAATGCAAAAATACACAATAAAAACACGTAAATTGGTGCCTAAAACCTTAGAGGTTTCTTTTAACAAGATTTTATATTATTAAAACCAAGCGATAGAACGTGAAATATGAGCATTATTCGTCAAATATACAATTTATGCAAGCTATACATATGAATCCCGGATAATAAAGTAAAATGAGAAGCTGTATGGTAATTTTTCATTACCAACATAAACGAAATAAATGGATTTTATTTTAATAGAATTGTAAAATTATTACCGAAAGACCATATCCAATTTTTTAATCAAACTTTATCAAGTTTTACATTGATTTAAAAATCGATATTTCGATAAGTTCCAGACCGAATTTCAGTCAATACTTATCAATAATACAAAAAGTTTCGATCTTGCCAGGATTCGAACCTGGAATCTTCTGATCCGTAGTCAGACGCGTTATCCGTTGCGCCACAAGACCATGATATTTTTGATCTGATTTCCGAAAAAAGAATCCAAGCATTTAAAGATATTATTGATTTTATTATTATTTCGAGGCACCTAGTAATTTTATTTTTATGACATTTTTTTTCGAAGTTTGTGTGCTCTTCTGCAACAGATGCCGTAAAAATAAAAACTTAAAATTATAGCTAAAACTTTTATATATAGAAATTCGTGTTTTTTTTTCAGTTGAACTTAGCATATCTATTAAAATACTTTATATTTCGATGAATTTTACAAAATTTTACTTTCATATAATTATTAAACTTCAGAAATAGCGCGGTTGCATGTTACAACCAAGTATGAAAAAAAATAGAGATAATTGTAATTTATTTTTAACAATCAACAAGATAAAATTCTTTCAATTTTATTTATATTATATATTTTATGTGGGTAATAAAACTCCTGCCTAAGGATGCGGCAATACGGCTACCGCAATGCACCGCACAGAGTAGCCAAATTTTTCCGACAAGCAGTTGATGGAAGAAAATTAAAAAAATTTTGAATTTGTCATACAAAAAAAATATGAAAAAGTGAAACAAAAAATAAAAAGTAATTTTTTTTAGAATTCATAAAATTTTATATCATCATACTACATAATATATTTAGGCATTTTCTAATAAACCAGACTAACAGATCGCATTATATTTCTGTAATATGTCAGAAACGCACCAGTTATTTTTGTGTACCGATATCTTTGAAAATATTACCACTTTAGACATTTTTTTAAATTATATGTAGTAGTTAGCAATAATATTTAATTGTGTGATCAATACAGTGGCATAATGGGTCTGTTACTTTGCCCCCCCCCCCCCAGTTAAAATTTTTGGCCGAAAAGCTAGCTCCCGAATCTATGGAGGTAGCACCGGCTAGCACCCAAATATTAAAGCTAGCACCATTACAGTTTTTTCACAAATCAACATTGAAACTGGGGGGGGGTAAAGTAACGCTACCCCCCCAGTTAATATTTTGGCTCCAAAAGCTAGCTCCTAATCTATATAGCTAGCACCAGCTAGCACCCAAATATTAGAGCTAGCACCGTTACCGTGTTTTCACAAATCCACATTGAAACTGTGGGGGGGGGGCTAAAGTAACGCTAGCCCCTAGTTAATATTTTGTTGGAGTTGTTTCTCATATGGAGAAAATTAGTTTCGGGCTCTGGTTCTGCTGAACCCTCGGAACTCCGGTAGTTACGCCACTGACGCATAATGTACAGTTTGTTTGTAAAGGGCAGTGCTGGATCTACATTTTTAAAACGGCGGGTGCAAACTGCCAATTTGCCAAATTTTTTGAACAAATAAAATACTAATGTCCGATTTTCTTCACTCAGGGAAGAATCCGAGCATAAGAGTTTTACAATTTATTTTAGTAATAAAATTATAAACAATTCTAAAGATTTATTTTCTTCGATTTTATTTCTATCAGAGAAATTGTCAATTGAAATGTCATGGTTGATTGATATTGTTAGCCTGGTGGATGCCACCCCCCAAAGTTTGCCGCCGGGCAAGTGCCCCTTAACCCCCTTGATCCGTACCTGGAAGGGGGTAGAATTTAAAATTCACATCTAAAGTCCATTTTATTTAAGTATGCAGAGAATAATTTGTACTAAACTGATGACCTTGAATATTAGCCAATGAAATTGTCACGACGTTAGCCGCTTTTACACTACTGAAATTTACGTGTTGTTGACAGATAAGATTTAATTTTTCTTATTATGTCAGAATGTATAATGTTAAAATTAAATAGTTCCTATGCATTTCTTTATTTATTTTATCAAAATCGCATTAAAATTGAAATAAATTTCTGAAAATACGGTTTCAAAAATTATTTTGTAAACTTGTACATTAGGCAACACACATTTCTTTAAATTTTCGAATCATTTTTCATTCTGCCTTTGTAAATGTGACTTTGCAGACGACAACTGTTCAATGTATTTTGAATTTTATTGTATACTTTGGATTTCAAATATAAATCTTAAATTTTTTATTTTAAATATCAAATTTCAAAATGTATTTTACAAAATATATGTAGTATTTAAAAAATATACGTATATATTTTAAAATATTTTTTCTAGTTATGCTTGAAAAAGTCTTACTTTGTGATATTCAAAAGTGTGTGGAAAAGTACTACTTTTCCGCCCTAGTGCGGAAAAGTAATGGTTGGTTGTCAATTGGTTGGGTGGTAACCAATTGGCAACCAACCGTCATCTATTTTCATAAAGTATATTTTAGGAAATTTATTTCAATTTATGTATAAATTAATAATATAAATATATTATAATGTAGTTCATAATATTCGAATTAAAACTAAAACAAGTTACCTACAGCTACCTCAATCTGGTTAAAATATAACAAAAAAGATATGTTAAACGTTTTTGCTTGCCGCATAAAGTAACGTTCATGTAGGGATTAGTTATATTGTATTACAAGGTAAAACGTAGACGCTTGCAAGAACCAATCAAATTATGGTATAGAAAAATATACTTTAATTGTTTGTTGCAAGCTTCGACGTTGCAACACAATACATTCAATCTCGGATATTGAACGATGCATGGAAGTCCATTTCAATGGTTTAGAAGGATTGGCGTTTTAGTACTGCGTGATTACAATATACTAATATTCTGTTATGACACATTCGATGAGGTGCAGCCTTGTCTGATTAGTCAACCTGTTTAAGATTTTGCATTGTCAATTTCTGAAAACAATATACAAAGTTGAAATGTCATTTTTTGGAAACGCAAATGTTTTTAATTCAAAAATTAAAAGTTACCTTAAAAAGTCAAACATTAGCTCCCGGTAAAACAATATACTATTTTCTGTCCAATATATCTTTTTTGTACTGAAGAACATGGTGTGATTGGACAGTAGGTACTTTTCTTTTCAAAGATTACTTATCTACGGGTTTGTAATTTGGTACCCTTTTACGTGGTAAATAAATATTTATTTGAAAATTATAGCGTTTTAGCCTCACCAAATTATCATTCGATTAAAGTTCTTTTGAGCAACACTCCCAATATTTAACGTCATAAATTCAATTTAATCTAAAGCTCATAAAATTAACTAACACCAGAATTAGAATATATTGCTAAACAATATACATAGAAGGAAATAAGGATTAATAATTTATTTCTCCCTAGCTAAAATGTTCCCAAATCGGAAAATAAACCTCCTTTAGGATATCGTAATACTCCAACGTTGCAAAAATTAATCTTCCCTAATTAATTTATCTTGTTAATAGAAATGACAATAGATAATACAAATAAGAATCCTCATTGTTACTATAAGTTGAGTTGAATAAAAATTTATTTTTAACAAAAATTAAGATCTACGAAAATTAGAAGCATCCAATTTGTGCAAAAGCATGTTTTTATTTACTTATAAAACACAATTACATTTTTTGTGGAACTTTTCTTTCGTTCATAATTATTTTCTTTGTAAGCAATGCCAGGTTTACATCCTTTTTATTAAAATTATTGTTACTTGGTAGCACAGAATATATAAAATTAGGAAGTTATACCACTGGTAATCCATTCAATTAAAGTTTTGGAATTTTTTATAATCGACCCCCACCCCTGTCAAAACAAAATATTTTTAAATAAATGGATAAAAGACGCACTGAATGGATTACTGAGGAGGCATAGGGGGAAATTCGGTAATATACAAGTAGAATGCATTTTATATTAAACATTAAAACACTACAATAAAATATTGAAATAACTTCCTGTAGTTCAGGATCAATTATACAAAGTTAAACTACAACTATACTACATACAATATACGCAATCTCTTTGGTAAAAAAAAACGCAGGAACAATTTTTTGGTTCAGACCCGGTCTACCGCTCAGTAATTAATTATTTCTGTGTCGAATTTCTCATTAAAATTTTTATTTTATCTCCAATTTGTAATAGAAATTTATTTTAAAAATAAATATATAAAAGTTCATTAATGAAAAAAGTTGAACGGAAACGGAGTAGTTATACTTCTTTTAAAAGAAAGTTAAAAGATATTTTACTTGTGTGAAAAGTTTCTAAGTGATTACAAAACATTAGTGCCATGTACCTACGCACTGATGTATTAACAACAGAGATAACTTGCGGATGGGAAATCGGAATTTTAATCTCAGATTAGAAAATAACAAATTTTCATTACCATGGTTTAGAACTCACGTACAAAAAATGGATCCACGAAAGAAAGCTCTAGACAAAGCCTGAATAGCTCTGTCTATCTGATGAGGGATATTGAGGAACAAAAACCTCTATCTTCCTCGTAGTCATGGTAATGAGATCAGCAAAACGATAAGCTAATAAGTAATAAACAAGTGGAACAGTTAAAAGCCCAAATGGTCTCCGAACCCGAATACTGCACCGGGTGAGCACGAAACTCTTTTAAAAATTGTTATATTTAAGTTCGCTTGTTTTAAACAAAATCGTAAAGTTTAAAAAATATTCAAACAATTTTAATTTCAATGCTAGGTTAGTTGACATAATATTATGTAAGATTTATGCGAACGTAGATTTATGCAAATCAAAACAACCCATTTTTTTTCGTGTTTTTTCGTTTTTCGTGCTCAAATTTTAACAAGCCAAAATTGGACAACCGTTTTTCGTGAAATTCCGTGAAAATAATTCAGAAATGTAATTTAATTTGCTTAAACTCTTTACTGTAATGTCAAAGAAGACTCTAACTTTTCGAAAACAAATTCAAAACGGAACAGGGAATTTGTCAAGAAAAATCTCAAAATCTCAAATTGGCTGTTTTCTGTACATTCTATATCAAAAATAGGTCGCATCAAAATTAAAGTAGATAAAATTCTGCGTGAAAGCATAAAAAAATCATTGTTCTAGTCTATTTAGTTTTCGAGATATAGCTCGAATTTTAACGATGTTTACCCAAAAAAACGTAGATTTCAGTTTTCGATTCGAAGTTATTTTTTCTAATCATCTGCGCAAAAGTAGGCTACAGATAAGTGAAACTGAACTTAATTATCTTTATCGGAAAATCTTTATCCACTGTAAATTTGATAAAACCTAACCTAAAAACTTAAGATACTATGAGTTTTAGGAACTTTCTTGACAAATTTTCCCCTGTTACCAAAACGTATTTAGTTACTTACCGAACAGCGGATTAGTGGAAAAACAACTTTTTGCCTTTGGGAGATAAAATAACATTATCTCCCTCTTTTATATACTTATCGAAATTTTTATTCAAAAACCCCGGAATGCAACAATTAAAAGTTTGAAAATGCAATATGGTGCTATTTTATTGCGTTTTTTCAACCCCAGCTATACAAATAAAAATATAGTCATTAATTAAACACACAATGAGAAATTTGATCGCAAATTCTTTTTAAATAACGAACTCATTTGTAATTCACCATTTATATTTCAAAGAATTAGTCCATGCTTTCCAAATAACTAACAAAACAGAAATCAATTTTTTTTTTATTAATCGATGAATTGGTGCAAAATTTTAACTGTGGAAATAATTAAAAACGCCCTCATTTGGGATTTTCTATGGGGTTTTGGAATTTTAAAGTATAAAATCCGGGCCCTGCCCATTGGTAATTTTTAAAAGGAAATTTTTCTGGTAATCATCAGTCGAATGATATTTCTAATATTTAAGAAATAAATAATAAATTCCCTTTAAATTTGAAAAATATAACAATTTTTATTGATGCTGATGGCTGACGGTTGATTGGAATCAAACTTTTATTCTTACAGTTTTTGAATAAAATTGCGTATTTGGGAATTTCAGGGCTTTCCAATCCCAACCCCTCATAGCTGCGTCATTGCGAATCCGCTTGATCTGCAAGTTTACCGGAGACTTCTAACTGAAACTGTTTTTGAAAATGCACGGTTTGGCAACCTCTATAAGACATCGGTGTCTTTCATGTAAACTGCGGAGATCAACAAAACCTCAAAACCTAGCAATGTACAGAAGTGGCTTTAATTTCGAATTTACCATCCTTTTTACTGTCGTAAAAGCATTAAAAATCGCTTAATTTCAAGCAGTGTCCCCATTCACCCCACTGGAGGATGAATGGGGACAGCACGGAAACAAAAAAATTTAAATACTTAAAATTTTTGAATCGCCTAAATTTTTGGGAAAAGTATAGGTCTCATAGGTCTACAACTTATTAGTATTCATTTTCGACCAAATATGTGAGCCCCAGGTACGCATTTACACTATAAAGTGTCCCTATTCACCCCGTTTGCCGGTATATTTTGTTTCACAAAATTAATACACGACAATTTGTATACAGCACAGTGCGATTTTGAAACCAGATCCCTTTAGGTCCAAATTTCCCCAAGGTTTTATATTTTCCTGAATATAAAAATTCATATAAAATTTTTGAAATTGACTCCGAAAACTAACCCTTCATTTGTGATATTCATATTTTCAAAATTTATAAACCACAATTATTACTTTAAAATTTTTTTAAATCAAAGGACAAATAAACATTTTTACTTACTTGCACAATATGAGTTGATCAAATTTTGAATTTGGAACAGGAACTGGCGGTTTTTGTATTTTTCATTATCTACGTTTACTGAAAATATTTCATGTTATCTTTAAAATATTAATTACTAAATTTCTTAGATTGTCTTAGATTGCTCTCTGAATCTTTTGTAGATCCTACTATTCTGCTGCTCTAGAATAGGACTGAAAATTTACGCCTACGTTTTAAAGTCAAAATTAATGTGATCTTTACATATTTCTTTCTGAAATTTTCATTTTGGTGTAAGAGTATTGTAATTATGCAGTGTAAGTTGAGATATTTGTATTTATGCTGTAGCGGCTGGTGTGGGGAGGGTGAAAGGGCGTCTTATGTAATGCAGGTAATGACGAGTCAATCACGATTGCTTGCTTTTAGCGCCGGTAATTTCAACGTCAGTTTAAATTTGAGATTAAGCTGAACAAAGTTGTACCTACCTACCTTGTTATATTTTTGCGATTGTAAACAATACAAATAGCTTTTAACTTTTAAGCAATCGTAAAAGATTTGAAACGAGGAGTTTTAAATTCGTTTTATATATTAAGTAATATCCTTTAGGATTTTACTTTACAGTTACTAGTATTATACTGGGGGTAGTAAACCATACCGGAGAGTTGCAGAGACATAATGTTTGTGTGCATATTCTGTGATTAATGGGTTGTGGCAGTACGCACCGGGGGGTCTGGGGGTTATGAAACATCCCTAATGCTTCAGTAATAATACGAAAGTATTAAACAGTAATTGTATAGAAACCTATAATATTTTTTTTGGCTTTGCCAATTGTTAATTCCTCGAAATAAACGTTAAATATTTGTGTTATTTATATACGCATTTTAATGATTTGGGAATCCCCGAATGTTAATTTTTCTTGTACGTATCAGTTAATTTATTTTTACATGTATGGAAACTAGCGATTCAGTATTGTACTATTTTTGTAAGATTTGGCATTAAAACTTATTTTAAATTAAGGTATTTTATTGAGAAAGCAATAATTGATTTTTATATTTCTCGTAAAATATAAAAGTTCTTGCGTTCAAACTTCTCCGTGTTCGAACAATTCGAGTTATAAAATATTAATCGATATTGAAAATAATACTATTCCTTTTTGCGGCCAAACATCCTCGCAGCTCACCTGAAAATATTCAGATTTGTCCCTTAAAACAGGTCATCTGCGCTATATTCTTTGTTTTTTTTTAAATATTAAAGATTTTTTGTTAGACTTCAGTATAAGTTCCTAAAATTTTTACGAATTTCTATAATAAATGTGTCGGATTTAAAAGAGAGTTTAGTCATATCAAAAGTTTACCGTGCGAGAATATTTCCCAGATAACACTCAATATCTACTGGATATCCAGTTCCAGTCCAGATAATGTATGTATATCCAGGACTTTCTCTGGATATCTACTAGATATACGTTGGACAACATCTAGGGAATGTATGGAGAAAACATTTAGTAGACATCTATTTTTTGAATGTCACTACCGGGCTTTGTCTGGATATCTACGAGAAATACTTAGAACAATATCTAATAGATGTAATAGAAAAATATATTGTGGAAATCGGACAGTATATCCACAAGATAAACTTTGCACAACATCCAATAGACGTAGATAGTGGGCATCCAATAGATGGCTAAAGCTTGTACGTATATCCTAGACCTTATCTGCATATCTATTAGATATACGTTAAACAATATCTAGTGAATGTATGTAGAGGACATTTAGTAGACATCTATTTTTTGTAAGGCACCACCGGGCTTTGTCTGGATATCCGCGAGACATACCAGATATGGGACGGCTCCAGATGTGAGACACTCAAATTTTTCAAAATTACGATGCCAATTGATCGAATTAAAATTGGTCAAATTTTTTTTATATTGGGTAGCAAGTTTTTCTTAAGAACCGGAGTGAATAGTTACAATTTTAGTATGTGATCCAACCATCGAGTGAGAGTGTCATAAAAAAAAGTTTTATTTGATTGTTTTGTAATTGCTGTAATTATACTAGATATTCAACGAAAAAAAATGACTACAGGGTTTACCTTAAATTTTATGATGAACTAGTCGATTAAACTAATTTGTGTTCACAAAGTACTTTTTCGGCGTTATGTAAAAAAATTAATATAGAGGGTGTCTCTAAAACCAATCACCAACGGCTTACAGTAGATAACTCGTTACGACATTTACATTGTTATTATTTTTCACTGGTTTTTAGTACCATTCTATTTTTTAAGTTATTTCTTTCTTTTAAATTTAAATAATTTTGTTATAATATATCTATTAGTTAAAATTTATTTTAATCCATGAGATTATCTTATTAACCCCTTATTATTGGATAAAAAAAAGTTGTTTAGTATATATATATGTAACAATTAAAAACGACCCTAAAATAAGAAATCAAAAATCAAGAAAGAAAAAATCAAGAATATATTAGTGCAACACGACATAATAAAGGGTACACTTTCAGGTTAATATAATGCCAAAAATTTTAAGAAAAAACTATAGGCAAGCTAAAGCTGAATATAATGATATAATTAATAATATAAGAAAATCCAAAAACGAATTAGGCAACTACATTCTAAGTAATAACAATAAGAATTCTTCGTCTATTATTATTGATCATACCGTTTCCAATGATGTACCGCAGGATATAAACTGTGCCTTATCATCAGAGACAGAGACTGATATTAATAGCAGTAGTTCTGATTACACCGATTTAGAAGAGGATTTTAATAATTCTACAGCAAATTTCGATATTAGCTCTGACCTTTATGAGCAAAAAAGTAATTATTGTGAAATGTTGTCCAAATGGGCGATATTGCACAATATTAAACAGAATGCTTTGAGTGACTTATTAAAGTTCTTAAAAACCTTTTCTGAATTGAAAGACCTCCCTTCCGATGCCCGAACTTTATTGAAAACTCCAAAATTTATACAATTGAAAACCCTTCATCCAGGGCAGTACTTTCATTTTGGGTTAGCTAAGTGTCTTAAAAAATTGCTTTTTAACCACAAATTAAAATCAGATACTGTTATAGAAATTCTAGTAAACATTGATGGTTTGCCAATCTCAAAAAGTTCTGGAAGCCAATTGTACCCGATATTGTGTAGCCTTTGGGGGGACAAAAATGTAGATGTGGTTGGTATTTACCATGGTAATGAGAAACCTTCAAGCGCGAATGAATTTTTAACTGACTTTGTTAACGAAGCTATTTACCTAACAACGAAAGGTTTTGATTACAATAATTGCTTATACAAATTCAAAGTAAAGGCTTTCATATGTGACGCTCCCGCAAAATCTTACATAACTTATGTAAAGGGACACACTGGATATTCTTCGTGCACTAAGTGCAACCAAAAAGGAAAATATGTAAATAACAGAATTTGCTTTCCAGAAATAAATAATATCTGCGAACGTAATGATGAACAATTTAGAAACAAAATCGACGAGGACTATCATTTGAAAACAGGGCCGTCTTGTTTAGAATTAATTCCCGGATTCCAATTGGTCACTGGTATTCCGTTAGATTATATGCATCTAATTTGTTTAGGTGTTGTGCGTAAATTATTGCTTCTATGGTGCCATGGAAAGCCAAAGACAAAATTGTCATTTTACGACACGAGCAGGATAACTCAAGGGTTGGCAGATTTGAGAAGATGTATTCCTTTAGAATTTTGTAGAAAACCCCGATCACTTGTGGAATTAAAACGCTGGAAGGCCACTGAACTGCGTCAGTTTTTATTGTATACAGGTCCCATTGTTTTAAAAAACATTTTAAGTCCCGATAGGTATTTGAATTTTCTTTGTTTACATATTGCCTGTAGAATTCTAATAAGTGAACGATATAGAGAACATTTTAATTATGCTAGAAATCTTCTGAAATATTTTGTTGAAACTTTTAAAATCTTATATGGCGAAGAATATATATCTCACAATATCCATAATTTATTACACATTGCTGCAGACGTTGAAAAGTACGGTGAATTGGACAATTTCAGCGCTTTTAAATATGAAAATTTTATGCAAACCTTAAAAAAAGATCTTCGTAAATCTGATAAACCTTTATCGCAACTAGTGCACAGAAAAATTGAAAGAGACAACCAAGAAAATTTAAAGAATTGGACTGCAACTATTCAAACACGTTTTCCCATACTTTCAAAAGCACATTATGGTGGTCCTTTAGTTGAAGGTGTATTTGTTGAGCAATTTAAACAAATTAATTTACATAATTTCACCCTGAAAATCACAGATTCTGATAACTGCTGTTGCCTATCAGACGGTTCTGTAATTGTTATTAAAAATTTTGCAAAGAGTTTAGATGGTAACCTAGTTATGATAGGTAATAAATTTAAAAGTATTGAGAGCTTTTATAAGAACCCATGTGATTCTTTAGTATTAGATACCTTTTTAGCGGGTGACGCACATCAGCTGCAAGCATATGATATTAATAATTTTTCGTACAAGTGCGTGAAATTTAATTTATTTGCATGTAATAAATTTGTAATACTTCCTCTATTGCATTCCCAATAAAATATAACGAATAATTTTATTCTATTTCAATAAAAAATACATCGAGTTTTTGTAAAATTTTTAGTTAACTTAGTTGCGTTTTTAGGTTTAGGTTTAGTTACAACAGCCCCTAAATAAGGGTGGTCACCAATTGGCCATACTAACCGTCATATAAATTTAAGGTATCAGGTATAATTACTGTATAAGTGGTATAAGTACCATGATAAGTACGGTTGTAAAGCTTGGTTGTAAAACAAGTAGCAGTTACAGAAGAAATAGGTTAGTCATCACACGTTTTTTTTTAATTTATGTTTTTAAAATTTGTGTTTTTCGAATTTCTAAAAATATATATCAATATATTATTTGGTTGGTAAGTATTTTCCGTAATTTAATGGTCTAGATAAATATTTTTTTATTTAAAAGTTGTAGTGATACGAATCCACGATCAACTTTTCGCCAATTCTGTATACAATGAAATAATAACGACTGCAACCAATCATATTATTTGTATACACTGGCCGTAGAAATTTTTAAATTTTTTATTTTCCATTTTGTCGCACCGTTTCTGACTGAGAACGATTTAAACACGACTCTGTAAAATGCAAATAATATTGTCGTTCATATCTCGGAAACGGTTTGATAAAATACAAAAATGTATATGAACAAAAATGTAGAGAATGAAATTTACAAGAAAGAGATACCTATTCATTTTTTTATTTCGTTGCACCGTTTCCGAGATATGGACGACAATATTTTTTGCATTTTACAGAGTCGTGTTTAAGTCGCTCTCAATCAGAAACGGCGCGACAAATGGAAAAATGTATAGAAACAAAATTGAAGGCAATGAAATTTCCTACAAAAAATTTCTGAAATGTTTTGCTGTAAAATCGTTTTTAATATGAAAAAAATGGTATTCAAAAGGTACAATTTATATGGTTAAAATAGGAGTGTACGAATACTTTCTACGGCCACTGTATTTTAATGTTGGTACAATGTTGAAATGTTATTTTATACTATATAAGAATATAACATTTCAGATAAAGATAACGAATTTTGAATAAACCTAAACCCAAAAAGGGAAAACTAGTAATTTTGTATTGAAAAAATATCGATTAAGAAGAAAATTAATAAAATGGCAAGCTGGACAATTGTTTCCTTTTTGGAAGATAACAGCGTTGAAGCTGTACCCTCAACGTGGTTACACGAAAGAAATGGTGACATATGTTGCTATTGGCCGTCTTCTAGTGTCTCCCGCGATGTTTTGCAAGCATCTATAAGAAAATGTACACCACCGCAGGAGACATGGGAGGTTTACACCAAATGTAAAACCTTTACAAATGGAACTTACAACAATTATAAAGTTGCCAAAAGCAAGGCAACTGCGGCTCAATTTACATCCGATTTATCGTCGCATTCTGATACAGAGATATCACAGAAACGAAAGAGAAAACGAACTCCTGACAACGATATATCATTAGAGTCATCATTTGAAGAAGAATCACAAATGCTCCCACCCCCTCCTTCTATCCAAAACCACCCTCCTTCTATCCAAAACCACCCTTCTAACCAAAACCACCCACAAAATAAGAGAATGAAAGTTATCGGTGACCAGGTTGTGGTAGGTGAAAGTGCAACAAATGTTATTGGTGAAAGATTAGCAAAGACTATTATTGGTAAGTATAAAAATTATTTCACGTTTGTTTATTTTATTAATGTGAATTTTTTTAGATACGCAGGAAAAACTGATGATCAAAATGCAAGGGATACAGTCCACGCTCAATCAGCTAATCAGTGACATGGACAAACTTCAAAGAAAACTATCTCCCAGTAGTAATCACTTGGCTGAGAGAGGGGAAGATTCTATATTCAAGGTACTTCAACTCCCAGTAATGACACTGGGAGATTTAGAAAAATTAGAGAACTACCTCAAAGTAGAAGGGAATTTGAGCAAATCGGTAAGTTTCTAATGATTTAGAAGTAATTAAATTATTAATATAAATTTTGTTTTAGCAAATTGATTTTTCAACAATTGGAGGAAATGATCCAAGCGATTATATCAAGAGGGCACTCATGAGACTAATGAGTGATGAAGTCTACAAAGAATTTAATTGGGAAGGATTGAAGGGGAAACGGCCGATGAAAGGATTAAAAAGCGTAGAGCTTATTTTGGGTACGTAATAATTCATAAATTGTTAATGTTTTATATCTTCAGATTTGTAAAACACATTAGAAAATATCTATAACTGTTTATTATTTTTTAGGGGCACTGAACATTTCACAAAATATGCAAGACCAAAAAGTTGGTGAAAGGTTAATAAAAAACTACATTAAAAATGCGACCGAGAGGATGAAGCAAAAGAAAGCAAAGGAAAATAATTGTTTTAATAATTAATAATTTATTTTTATTATTTATATATTTTTTTTTAATAAAGAATTTGATTTAATTTACAATTAAAATATAATATAAATCGTAAAATCCTCTTTTTTTTGAAGGCGGTTAAAAAGTACTTTTACTGATGTTAACATCACTAACGTCCATTAGATACATTTAATTACATGTCTTCTGGAAATATGTAAGTAGATCCATAGGATTTCCAAACAATACATCCTCTGGATAGCCAAGTTTGTGACACCTGGACGTCCACTAGATACCTTTAATTGCATGTCTTCTGGACATATGTAAGTACATCCACAGGATATTTAAACAATACATCCTCTGGATAGCCAAGTTTGTGACACCTGGACGTCCACTAGATACCTTTAATTGCATGTCTTCTGGACATATGTAAGTACATCCACAGGATATTCAATCAAGACATCCTCTGGATAGCCAAGTTTGTGACACCTGGATGTCCACTAGATATATTTAATTGCACATCTTCTGGACATTATGTTAGCACATCCATTAGATGTCCATAGAATAGATAGTGGATATCTAGGAGATGGCTTTGCGTTGTCTGGGATATCTATTGAACGTAAGTTTAGTACATCCATTAGATATCCACACAATACATACAATGGATAGCCAAGTTTGTGACACCTGGATGTCCACTAGTTATCCAGTGTATTTACCAGCCCAACATATGCTATCCTCTGGATAGAGGTTTACCTTGTCAAGACATCCAGTGGATATCCAGAAGACCGGTTTGTGTTGTTTGGGTTAATATGTTGGAGGATTCTGATAATTTGCCCTGTGACTGTTATTTACCATACACGAATATCCTTAAGTAAGTAATAGTTGTAAGTAGTAAGGATTTCATTGATCGTACATAACATATTATTAACATAAATTTCTATATCCTCTTACGGTTATTATAGTTTCAGTAGTTTTCATGATATTAAACGGTAATACGTAAAGAATTTTTAAATTTAATATTTTTGAAAAAATGTAAGTTTCACTTTCTTCAAATTTCTTGTTTACCGCCAGCATATTTTCAGCGTTTTGCATAATGGCATAGTTGGCGTCAGTTATGTGACACTGTCTGAATTAATTAAAATTCCGACAACCTTACGAGCAATTGCACCACTCTGTATATCGACTATGTGCTCAACAATAAACGTAGCAGTAGTTTCTGCGATATTGATCGCCTGTTGCATCTTTTCAACAACGCATGCCTAGCCACAGCATGTCCTGCTCCTTGTTCCTGCTGCTTTACTTGTCCTGCTGCTTTACTCGTCCTGTTGGCCAAGTAGGCCAAACACTCAGCTGACTGTCGCCGTCCTGCAGTTTTCAACGATCTGTTTAACGTTTCTTACACCACATATCACTTGCTGTTCATGGGTAAGCCATTATAGTTTTTCTTTAAATCGCTTTCCATTCAATTTCCTTATAGAATTTTGTATTTTACTTTAATATTTTGCCCAAGTATTTAAAGGTCATTCATAGCTGAAAAATTATTATTCTAAAACGTGCAAGCATTTTCCTGATTTTATATTCACCTCATATCCCGAAGAAACCTGATGCTTTTCAAATTTTCAAACAGGTTATAGGTTCGTACCTATAGCTTATTACGGAGGAAAAGTTATCATACAAAATTTAACTATTTTAATTTTGCCCTAATTGCTTTTCTATTGAATTAAGCTGCCGTTAAATTAAAATTGCACCATGATTTACCGAAGTGCACCTTGCAAGTCGTCAATACGTGCATTCCCGACTGCTTCTTTATAATAGGTCACCATCACGTTTAAAGCACAAAGCTTTTAAGCTTTTTTTGAGTAGTTTTTATATACATTCGTTTTCAATTTGCCAGTGTGAAAATGGAAAAAAACTTGCTTATTAAAATTTTTAAAATTGCTAAATATTAATTTTTAACTGCCTGTTAACTTCTCTTGTGCACCGGATATAAAATTATCATAACAAAATAATAACACTGAATTTTCTATTGTCTAGTTGCGATTAAAAGTTGAAATTGATCATAAAATTGGAAATATAATTTTACAATCCGAGCTATAGAATTTTATTAAATGCCAGTGTGTACTTGGGAAAACATTGCTGAAATGGTCAAATGTAAAATTGTATAGGATGTGGTGGAGAAACTTGGCCACTTTTCAAAACTCAAACTGTAAACACATAATTTGTCTCCAAGTACTAATGTTTGAAATAGCGAGAATAAATTTTTCTTTGAATGAAAACTTGGCTCTATTTGCAATGTTAAAAATTGTAAAATATCTTTCATTATTTAAGAGATTGATAAAAATGTCTGCATGGCTTCTTGTTAAGTAAAAAAGTCCTATTCAACAGTTTCAAAACTTCCCCACAAGTACTTGTGTCTCCCTATTCGGCTGCAATCAAGTCTACTTCGCACGGATGCTAATACAAGCAGTCTTGGCCTTTGTTTAAACCACGCAAAAGGATAATTTAACAAAAATCCTGCTTTCTATCGATTCCGGATGACGAAAACCACTTATATAACAAGAATAAGAAATATGCAAAATTTTAAGTAACCGACGATAAAAATTGAAAAATAAATTTTAGTCGTATACGTTTTAAATTAATTAAAACGCTCGTTTAACATAATACACGCAAATCTAAGTATATTAAAAGTTATGCAATTCTAAATTCAATTCAATTTGTTTAATGTTGATTTGGTATTTGCAAATTGTCTCAGCTTTAATGGATTGAGTTATAAATTGTAATCAAAACCAAATTTTTAATATTAATTTATAGCTATGTTAATTCAAATTTGCATTTTGGAGAGTAAAAGCTTAATATTTTCGATACTTGGGTATTAAATTATAAACTGTCTACCATACGAGGGCGAATGAAAAACTAATTTAGCGCGTCACTGTTCTATATTATGTAAAACATCCAATTAAATTTCACAATTTGCAAGAAACGGCGGTGCGCTTTTATTATTTTCATTTTACCAAACTTCGTAGTTCGTGAATGGGATTTTTTAGTTTGTCTATTTTGATGAAGATTTTCTTTGATCTACTTAGCCGTCTCGTTTTAAAACTATGCATATATACTACTCTCTGCATAAGCAGCTTTTTTGGCATAATCTTACACTAATCGTATTATCGCAGTCAAGAAATTTAAGTATTTAAGTGCTCGTGTAGTTTACGTCATAATTAAATAGTATCTACCTAAAGCATACCTTTAAAACAAAATAATTTTCATTTGAACCCCGAATTGAATAAGTTACTTCTAAAGAAGATTAAAGAAAGTAACGTAATATAAAAATATTTGTGTTTCCAGAAAAGAAAACACAAAATTAAGTAATTATAAACATAATTAACTTTCTGAAAAAATGTTAATCAACAAAGACTGTCACGAAAAGTTTTTGGAATGATCTTCTCCGTTAGGTTGGAGTAATCATGACGTTATCCATTTCCCATCGATTAGTAGCTGTCTATTATAGAAAAGGCTGGGTGTTGTAATTTTATTTCTTCCTATATTCAAAAAATTTGTATACCCGCATTCAAACATAGCAATTTTTACATTTGATTACAAACGAAAAGTACTTATTAGTTAGGTATGCAACACGCAATACACGTGTGTAACAGACCGACTAATTTATGTATTGTCTAATATTATTGTGATTGTTAAACAAAACATAAATCACTGAAACTATTAAACTCTTGTATCGAGAGAATACGAGGTCTATTCGAAGAGACTCTGGGTTCTATTTAGATCTATCGAGCTATAGAATTATTCCTAAGGAAGTTCAGTAAGCAGAAATATATTCAGTGATAAACGATACCTATACCACGGACAGCGCCGGATATATGGAAGGCAATGCGAACATTAAATCAGGACGTAAAAATTTACTTGGTCGAGTTATCTATATACCCATTCTAAGTTCTATAAATTACCAACCAATATAATATAAACTTGATAATAAGAATCTAACGTACAATGGAAAAACCTAGTAAGTTTTTCTTAACAAATAAAAATTATTGTACGGTTCATTCTCAAAATCGTTTTTTGATTGTCTGGTTGCCAAGCGAGACGAGGCCGAGTGCGTTTTTCGTTCTCAGAATGTTATAATATTATTTCAGAAATAATACACGATTTTTTTCATTGAAAACCTTGGATAATATCAAAATCGTTGGCTGTCATCCGATAAGTCGTTTTTAACTCTTGAATTGAAATCTTCTACAAAAAAGTCCGCGAGACCATATATTTATCTTTAATAGTTTAGACACAGATACTTAAAAAATAATTATTACTATATTATGTCCGAAATATATTGTTAACTTTCGATCCAAAATTCTTACAAATTTGTGTAATAAACAATAAAAATACATCGACTACTAAAATCATAACGCTTCCTTTTGGCTTTGCCGTAATCGGGTAAAAAAGCTTTTAAAAAGGAAAAATTAATTCAACTAACTATCTACTATTAGTTTTCGATATTATAAACTTCAATTCCGTTTTCACTTCATACAAAACAAATATTATTAGTCCAATTTTTTACAATTTATTTTTTACTTTTTTTTTATAAATTTGGTTATTTTAAAATTGTTAAAATTAAATACATTAAATTTTTTTTTTTATTTACTTATCTATCCCAAGAGACATTATTTGCATTATTTATTTCTGGATTTCAACATTTGTCGTCACAAAACCATAAAGACACCAAGTCCAGTCACCAAGACCGGTCCTTGCTATTCTCCACTGAATTTGTTTATTTTCTTTGCTTTAAAGATTAATAGTAGCTAATTTGTTACCAACAATTATTAGATTTGGAGTAGGGCTCAGAGAGGCGGCTCAAACGACACTGAAAATGGATTATATCAAATTTGAGTCATGGTATCATCATAAGCCTTCAATAAAAAAATTCAAAATTGATATCAGTGTTCTTTAGACATAGGCAAATCTCGTTAATCTAACAAGCGCATCAAAATAGGCTTACCTGTAGTGCCCTCTCTTTTTGGCTACGGGAGTGATGATGGTATAATGTTTTTGTTTTATTAATTATTAAACAGATTGGGATATCCATTTTGTTACCAAATTTAAAACAAGCAATGTCTGCGTCTTACCTTCGTAACGCCCCTCCGATTGGTTCAATTTAAATTATCAATCTAAAATAATTAGGAGGTCACGAGAGAGTGTAAACCTATACATTCAACTACTAGAACACAATATACTCCATTATAAAGATTTTTTTAAATTTATTTAATGCAAATTTGAGAATTCGCGAGCTACTTTTTGAATAAAAACTTAGGTTCAGCTTTTTTAATTATTTTTAAAATGTTTGTTGACGTTCAGAACTGCTATTATGCGTAACAGCACTATCTTAACCATATTCTCCCAGTGAAATGTAAGAAACCAATCCTTAAAGATTTAGAAAACAAATCGTAGATGCAATCCGGGGGGTCTGGGGGGGTATGGGATACCCTCCAGAGCACTATTTGCTTTCTGTTCGAGCACCAAAGTTGAGGTGCTATTAATTTATCTATTTTCTTCAGAATCCCCCCCCCCCGCTTCCAACGATTTACTGGAGAAATTTTAGAATCTAAGCAAACAATTGGGGATGCAAAGAAAAATTTTGTAATCAATTAACACATGCCGGACAAAACAATATAAAGCATAAAGTTTCATTGTTTGTTATACAAATAAAATTTTTTAATAGGTATTTGCACAATCTTAATTAAAGTTATTATAATAATATTAATTAACACATAGTTAATATTTTTTTTATAATAATAAGACCTAAATGTTTTGGTTTACTAATTTCAATGAAGATCAGCCTGTGTTTATAGTCCATATATAGATCGTTTTTGCTCGATTGCAGTGGCGTACCGTGCCATTTGTGGCGGGGGGGGGGGCAAAATATTCTTAAAGGCGCAAATATGTACCTACCTATGGAATACAAATATGTATTCGGTTAATTATGGCCGAATTTAGAATGAAAACTAAGTTACCAGTTTTCGAGTTCTGTTATTTTCGAGTTCGGTCACACTTCAGGCATGTTTCTACTGAGTTCAGCACCTGTGAGAACGATTTGGAGCGTCGGGTTTTCCGCAGATTTTATATTTTTAATGTATACTATAGCCTATTTACTACCCCTTTTTCAAAAAAAATTGTCAAAATCTGAGACCATAGATTACTACCGGACCCCGTTTTACAAAGTGGTTTGCTTGAGGCGCTAGGGCGGCACTATGGACAGGGGGGGAGGAGCTCGAGCCCCCCCTCTGAAAGATATAAGCTGAGTAATATGACTGCAAAAGTCTGAAAACAATATTTGAATTTTTATTGCTCTACGCGGTTCCGACTTTCTGACTTTTCTAATTCGATTTCCTTTTTTTTTCATTCATTCTCAAAATTTTAAATCCCAAACAAAAATATAGAAACATTATTTCCCTTGGATACATGAACCATTAAATTATCTATTAAAAATACATAAATTATAATGTTTTATATAAGGTAAGGTGGGGTAAGAGCGTATCTGGGACAAGTGCAAACCTGACTTGTAAATAAAAAGTAAATACATAGTAAGTACGGGAGTACCTAGTACCAATTTTGATTGTTATTAAATAAATAAAATATTAGCCAGATAAAAAATAGTAGTTTATGCAATATGTAGCAAGCAGTAAATGTTTTGTTCTGATATCCAAAATTTCTACTAAAAAAAATATACTATTAATTCAGTCAAATTAAAGTCAAAAAACTCAAATAGATTATTTTTCCCAACAAAAACAAAAATAGGAAATTTTCTGACTTTTATCCGTTTTTGCAGTCATTTTGGCGTTGTTCGAAAATAACGGTCAAATTAAGCGTCACACAGAAAATGTATGCCATGCTTTTTGAAGTACACGAAATTTTCTACTATTTGAGACCAAAAAGAGTTTTCTAGCTCCAGCAGTTTCCGAGTTGCAGCTCTTCAAGAATCAGAACAATTTCCTAAAATTGGGAAATTTGAGAATTCAGTAATTCTATTATTACTCTAGTTTGAAAGTTATTATACAGGTTTTTACGGTGGGAGTCGTAATTTAGAAGGTACAAGGTGAAAAATGGCTGGAATTCTCAGATTTCCCAATTTTGGAAATTTTTACTAATTTTTGAAGAGCTATAACCTAATATAAAGCTACTCTGAAACTACACTGAAAAAATGGTTCAACATTTTAATACATCATTTTTGCGCCGATGACCAAATTAATTATATTGATGAACAAATTCATAAATACAATGTTTTTTTCATTAATACTATTAATTTTTCATTAATATAACGAATTTTGTTCTTTGGCGCAAAAATGCTGAATTCTTCATCAACTTTTTTTGTCAGTGTAGTGCAGCTAAAAAACTTTTTTTGATCTGAAATAGTAGTAAATTTAATGTATTTTAAAAAGATATGAAATACTTTTTTTTTCAAAGTTTACTTTGACCGCTGCGCTGTTTGATAAAAAATGAAGTCAGAATGTTTTGCTTTTTTTTGAAGATGACGGCGCCGGAATTAATGCACGAATTTCGCTATTTTGACTGGAGTTTATTTTGCAAATGCTGTATTAATTTTACAGATTCTGTGTAAAACCACAAAATTAAACATTAAATTTTCACGCTTTTAGCAATTAATTAATTAAATAAACTTTAATTTTAATTAAAATTGAAATCTCTTTTCGTTTATATTTAATATTTAATCAATCAGAGGTGCATTATAAGCTAAAAAGCAATCCATATCAATTTAAAACCTGTCAAGATCACAGGGCAGTGGCAAAACAGCCACTCAAACAAAACAATCAATAATAAAAAGGTTTTTTTCAGAAAACCAGAAGTTGCTTTTGTCGACTAAAAAAATTTCCCACAAGTGAGGTCTCTCTTCCATATTTATTCATTAGGTTTCATATATGACTTTCTTTTCAAAATTTTAGTTCCACATTATACGCTACGGTTTAACCTCTTTAGGCGAAAACGACAAACTTCCAATTTATAAATTTAGCAAACTAATTGAACAAACTAACTTTTAACTTGGATAAAGCTTCGCTAATTTATTGGTGAGAATGATTATTGATTAATCATTCCATAGTCCTTTTTTTGAGTCATTATGTCTAGTCGAGTCTCTGGGTAGATGGTTTTACTACTTCACTTAAGCGTACAGCTTTTAACGACCACTGTATTTTTTCTCACAATAAAATCACAAGAGAGAGGTGTTCTATCAAATTTCTTTTTACGAAGTCGTTGATTCCATCGTAAGTTCCTATAATTTTCGTCTGGACTAATTCTCGAAAATTAGTTATGTTCTACTGTAGCAGTCGCCAGATTAGATCAGCTTAATCGACGAAATGATGATTTGATTAGATTTTGTAAGTACAACAAAATTATATGACAATTCAAATAAATAACTTTTATTCCGGAGTAGTAATTTGGTGTGATCACTAGTCAAGTTCGAGAGCAGAAAGAATACCTTACTCATAATATTATCAAAAAATCAACTAACCAAAACAGATGTTAATGTTCTGTGATCTTTTAATTAAAGCACTTCCCATAATTAAAAAAAATATATTACGGCTTTCAATAAAACATGTTTGAAATACTTTGTGAAGTTTTTATTCAAAGGAAAGCTTGAAAAATTAAAATAAATCGCCATAGTTAATGAATTTAATCGTAAACGCAATAATGGAAATCCGAAACTTGATACTGGAAAAGAACAGTGTAGTTCGTTTCTCCAACAGTGAAAAGGTTTGCAATCACCATATTTCCAATTGATACGTCTTTAAAAAAAGTCTGTGGAGTTAGGCATCCAATTAAAACAATTTTATGAAAATATCGCATTACATGAAAACTCGTATACCCTAAACTAAAGCAAGAGAATGCGAGTAGTCTCATTATTTTGAGCGAATCGCAAGAACTGATAACACAACTTTATAATTCACAACGTTACATTTATTTAATTTATTATCCTTTTTATCTATAAAGCTAGGTTTACAAATTAGAAACAAAAATGTTAATTGAAATTATGTTTTTTAAGCTTGAAATTTCTGACATATTTAAGACGATCTCGGTTTGAGTGTACGGCTTGCGGGGGGTGGCAGACGATTAAATCCTGCGGAATCGAAAACCGGTAGTAACTGTTTTGGACCACCGCGAACGTCATCCTTTTTTAACGGTTCGGTAGGAAAATAAGTGGCCCCATAAAAATCCAGCCCCTGTTGCAAGAGATTATTATATTCCTCCAAAGAAGCCAACGTAATTCGTATCGGATTAGGAGCTCCAGGCTGCTCCAATTTATTTGGAATTCGTGTGACTTCCACCTAAAAATTGCCAAAATTAGAGAAAATTTAAGCGAATCATCGCTCCTTACTATACACGAATATCGAAATAAACTGGCTCTGATGTCGTCCTCCGGAAGGTCGCTGGGAATTTCTAGGGCTAAAAGCGAAAACGTCTTTTGAGGTCTGCAAGGGATAGCCACTTTTCTATACAATCGACCTCCTGTTACCTAGATATTAAAAATGTATAAGAAATTTGTTTCTGATTTTAAAACGTCGGAAACTTTTAATATAAAATACCTTATGGAAACCTTTTCTAAAAACTTGTTGATAATCTTCCGGTTCTGAAAACTTGAAAAGTATTCCAGTTGCAGTTTTTGTGAGACTGAAACTTCCTCGGAAATTGAGTTTGTCGCATATGCTGGCGGCCTTGTCTAGACTCAAATCATATGAAGGAGTAAGCAAAAACGCACCTACAAATTTGAAAATATTTAATATCGGCCCATAATTTGATACATCAATTATTTGTAATTGGGTAATTAGGTACGTGGGTGAAAAATTACCGATGAGAGTTACGTAATCCATCGGAAAATGTTTATTGCGTTAAGAAACATGGATTGAAATAAGAAACGTAAAGAAAATATCGTTGGAAACTTTAATTGATTGCTTTTTTAACTGTAATAAAATTTGATATAATTGAAATTGATTACATTTAATTGAAAAATAATCGAATGAGAAATAACAATTTTTGTTGTTACGTTCGTGTCTTGAGGGGATCGTATTTCAACTTTTGGGAATTATCGAATTAAAAAATAAATTTCAAAATTTCAAAACTTTGTAATCGCGTTTCTGTTCAAATTGTTCTACTTAATGCAACATAAATATTTAAATAACATCACTACATCAGCATTAGCGGTTATTAGGAAACATTTTGAAAATGCTAATAAATTTATTTTTACCTTTAGTTAAAAATCTTCCCGTATCACTCAAATCACTGTTCGTGTCTTCGTTTTCACCCATCTCGTTCAAATATAACATGATATAGTTAACCTGGCAACATTCTACCTCCCAATATCACTCATTCAATTGTTTATATAGTTTTAAAGAACCTACCACCTACTCCCCGCAATTTATGATATATCAATGGGTATAATTATCTTATTAGCTCTTAAACCAATTTTTCTGGCCTTTGGTTTGGCTTTTATGTTCTTTAATCCTTCTAATCCAAATATGATGTTCATTCTTTCCGCTTAAGCAAACACAAAAAATAACGTGGGTTAATATTAGGTACTTATTTTTTAATTTAATGATCATTTCTTTTATCTAATTTTATAGGCCAAGTAAATTATTTAATTTATGTTGTATTTAACAGCCATTGTCATTTCTACACATTTATGTTTTCTAAAAATTCAGTTTCGCCGCTTCTGCTGGACTACCTACAATAACCTGTTGAATTTACTTTGATCAAAGAAAACAGTCTGAATATAAATGCCATTGGCGTAATAATCTTGTTTTTTTTTATCTTTCCAATATAAGAAAACCACGAAAACTAGATTTATTACAAATAAATTTTACGAATCTGCAAGTACCCTTCCTTCGTCAGATTCCTAATTATGTGATTTTCTCGTGGACTTCTCGTGGTGATAACTTTCGAATTTTGTAATTATTTTTATTATCTTTTTAAAAATTATTTTTTTTATTATTCTGTATAGCGTACGGCTCGTAATAATACGTTACCAGTTATATAATGTACAAAATATATCAAATTTAATATTTAAATTGGAGACTTTATTAATTCATATCGGACAATTTGGTTTCTTGCTTTACACTCGTATATATTTAATATATTACCTACAAACATTAAACGAGATCTAAGAATTAAACTTTTACAAGATAAGTGTAAGGAGATTTCTGTAAGAAATAATAACTAAACTAGCAATACTCAAAGTTTTTCGTTGACTGGTACTTAAATGAACTCTGATTTATAATACACACGAGTCTACTGAAGCAGATCTTAAATATAAAATTTTATATTACAAAAATTTGCATATTTTTAGATTATTACACCAAATTGCAAATTTTGAAGTTTTATTACACAAAATTGCATATTTTTATAATTTTTCCGTTTTAAAACTTTGTTTTTGATTTTATTTGAATAAATTAATTCTTTTTAATCGATGAAGTATTGGATTACCCGATACAATTCATAAACCTGTAGTAATTTTTTATGTTGAAAAGTAAAATAACTGCCGGCTTGCAGGAATGGTCGTGAAAAAAGTTATTTTATCAGTGAAAGTGATTTCAAATTTAATAAGAATTTTTCATCAATTTTCATTAAGCTTGTCGAATAACTTTTATACAGAAGTAGCAAAGAATATGGGACGTGAATGTCCACTTATGAATTTTCACTTTTCAAAATTTACGCTAAATATACAGAGGTTTGCTTTATTCCCAATTTAATTATTATTAATTGATATCAATTGTGTCTATCAAACTTTAGTTGCCCTAAGCTGAAAGCAAGACTGGATTGAAAAAAAAACAGCTAAATCGAAAATATTGAAAATAAAATGGTTTGTTATTCAAACCAAATATAATAATAATTATTGGTTAGTTAGGCCGTGGACGTTTTGTGCATATACCATAACACAAAAATCACCTCTTTGAATTTCTCCAAGATCAATAAAACCACAAACATTCTGCAAACTACAACTAAACATGAAAAATTCAATAGCTGAAACTCTTCGATAGTCTAAATTATTAATTTATTAAAGGCCGCTCACTGTAACACTCTAAATAAATGGTTGAAGTTAGAGAATTAACCATCAACCCACTCACGGCAGGCTTCAGATGAACCCGAAGGATATAGGCGTCCCGACACCTGGAAAATTAGAAATACATAAAAATTTAATTTCTATTATTGCTATTATTTTATTTCTTTATGTTTTCAATTTTTGGCATTAAAAAATCAACAGCGAAACAGCGACGGCGAGATTCTAAACCGATTTTAGGTAGATATTTAAACCCACTGCTGCCTTACCGAAAATCCGGGCTGCTTACGAACTATTTTTTTTATTAAATGGGGTTTTTATGATTTCTTTTCGTTTCACATGCAAAAATCCCATCGCTCATACCCCGGGAGGTCAGAGCGGCATTATGACCGGCTGACTGTCTAGTATTTGTATTAAATAATAATATATTGTATTAAAACAACATGTAATAAAATAAATAATATGCCGCGGGCTTTCAATGAAATAACATATTAAAAACCATTAAATGAATATTTTAATACGAACAAGTTAAATAGATATTAAATGTACATAATATAATATTTAAAATATTTTCATAAAGTTAAGTACTTATATTATCAAAATATTATTTAAAATCATAACATTATTTTATACAAAATAAATATAGGCAATATAATTTATTTTGCAACTTCAATAGTTTAAGGTTAGTATTCTGCACATTTACTGGTATAATGGGGGGGGGGGATTCCATACTCCGAGATCTCTCGGAGCGTTCTGCCACAACTTATAGATAATAACAATATATTAGTTCTGGAGAGTGAATGGTTTCTATTCCCATTTAATGAAGTTAAGTTCAAAACATTCACAAAAACCCTTGATCTGTTAAACCGGGTGTCTGAGGGGGGGGGGGAGAGAGTACATGATACCCCTTGTACCTCGGTAAGTGTATTGAATATAAAATGTCAGCAATCATTAGTTTCAATGCCTTTAATGTTAAATTTTTTGGAAGTAATTGTATGGAATTACATATTTTAAAATTTATTTGAATATCTACTATATTATTTATATCAAATCTATGTCAATTAATATAATATATTTAAAACGTAGTATATCTTATTTTCTTAACTGAAAAATAAGCAGTAAGTTGGCTATTATTCAATATTAGAAGTAATAAAAGTAAGATAAGAGGTCCTTCGAATATGACGTTACTCAATTTTTAAGTAGGTATATTTTTGCCCCCCCTCCCCATTGCCACATATGCATCCTCCTCTTTCATTATTTACTATAATTATCCTAGTTGAATATACACTGAGCCTTCTCCAAAAAGTTTGGGTTAACAAATGAAATAAGTTGAAAAGCTGTTTTTCATGAAATATCATTGGTTAACCCGAATTTTTTAGTTTAACCTGCAACTGAACAATTCAATTGTAGGTTAAACCAAAAAGTTTGGGTTAACCAATGAAATACGTCGAAAAGCTATTTTTTTAATGAAATATCATTGGTAAACCCGAATTTTTTAGTTTAACCTACAACTGAACAACTGGGCCTAAGGGTTTTTAATTATAAATAATAATTAAATATCTGCCAATTCGTATAGATTCGATAAATTTTACATATAAATTATTCAAATAAATTTTTAAAAAATAATTCTAATCGACTATATTATTATGTCTTCAACATAATAAATCAAAGTTCGAGCACAAAAAAATGATTTAAATCGATTATGTCAAATCGTAAAATATTGTGCATAAAGTAGGGATTAAATAAAAAAATGTTATTAGGTTAAAACATTTTTTGTTTGATTTAAAGCTACAAAATGGTTTAATTTTTGGAAACCAATTAAAGTATCCAGTTCTTTGCTTTAATTAAAAAGTTATTATCCACTGTATTTGTATGATGTAAAAACTTCCACCTACTCGTATAAAATTTTAAATAATGTGTTAGGAAAACAAGAAACATTTAAAAATTAAACGAAAGCAGAACGAAATAAAATGTTTAAAATATTTTTGTAAATATTAAAGTTTAAAGTTCAAAAGTGGGTAATTCATTAATGTTAAATTAGGATGAAGAATAAAACGTATAAGGGTCATACGAAAATTATAGTTTTGTATACTTGGAGTGACAATATTCCTAAGTAAACGAACGCTTCCAAATAGATTTCCTTTGAGAGCAACTCGATTTACATTGTTAAGGATTTCCAATTTAAAAAATTGTAGTAGATACTGAGATATATTTTACAGAACTAATTGATTTTATGGAAAATTAAGTCCACAAATATTTATATCTTATCTAGAAGTTTTCTTCTTTAGATTTCAAGTTTCAGAAACAAGAAGGGTATGGCTATTGATTGAAGAGGACATTGTTGATATTGCTTTGGATTCCGAGAGCAGTTATGCATATTTTGCAATATATCGATTCAGTTGACCAATCGGCGGGTGTAAATTACAATATTTCGATTTTAAGTTTAAATATTTGTATTTGTAAATTTAAGCATATCCGCTGTGTCTTTTAGAGATAAATCGATTGATGTCTCTATAGAACAATTCGTCAAAGCTTAATGCTTTATACAAACATATCAAAATTTAATTTACATGTTTATTGTGTGCTTTAACAGTGCATATAAACAAGAAGTAAAGGAAAGTGTGTTTGAAAAACGATTTACAAAGTAAAACGTGATTAAGGCGAATTTAAGGGATTTTAAATAATGAAGATTTAGCAGTTCGTTAAGAAAGTTTTCTTCTCTGGGGATTAGCGTTAACAGTAGTAATCCAATTTTTTTGATGTAAACATTTTATAAATTAATCAATTTTAGATAAACTGCGCTGGATTTATGTAAAACTGTAACGTTTTATATGGGCTTTGTGAAGGCATTAGTGCGCTCTAAATACAATATAGAAAAAACAAAACAAATGGATGAATTGTAAAAAGCGAGAGAAGTTCGTGTTTGTGAATATTGACCGAAAATAAGGGGTGCCTTTAGAGTGATATGACATCGAAGTAGCTATATCAGAAAGTGACGGGAGGTTAGCAGGATTATTCGTCGGTAGCATTGCCAAGCCCTGCAATTAGCTAATGCTTAGGAGTGCCACGGAAGCAAAAGGTGCGGCGAAGGGCGCGCCTGTCGCAGGAATACACTCATTACCGGACAGGCAAACCCCCCTTTACACCCGACTGTCAACAACCCCCTGCATTCTACATTGCGACTCAATACACAACAAAAATACCAAATCGTGTGTAATTACAAAGAATTGACTTGATTAGAGCACTTGTAAAACATTAGACCATAATTGGCTCTGTTAATTTGGCAGGATATTTTGACGCGGTTATCGGTTTTACTTGTATCGCGGTAATAGGAAATTGCAAATGCATGTCAACAACAATTCTACGTCTATAAGCTCTGAAGAACAATCAACAGCAAGTAATTACATAGCTTAACCAGCACTATTTATTAGCACATTATATCCTCATTTTTAACGTTAAAAATTTATATCGAAACCACAAATTACTGGCCATGCACGAATGCAACAGTTTGGGAACAAAATTAATTATTCTTTCGAGTTTGTCACGCATTTAGTTCGAAATTTAGGCCATTATTTTCTAATTTTGTTTTTGGCGATGTACTAAATTTGGGGTAAAAGGGAAATCAAATTATTAAATAATAATCGAACCTTTTACTCAACCGCATTTTAATCCGACGGTCTCGCCCTTATATTTTCCAGAAAACTCGACGAAGACTTCCAAAATACTTATCGGTTCTTCCCACATTCTCTAATCAATCCTCTTGTCGCATAATATACGCACTGCCATAGAAACTAATTGTAAATTGTTAGTTAACATAATAATTTACATAAGGAACTTTGTAGTTGCTTACTGCCACAATCAATTTACTGTGTAATTGTACTGATAGCATGTCGAACAAAAATAGAATGATAATTTACTATTAGTCGGGAATGTCATCTTTAGCGCAACAACCGAATTTTCTTTAAAAATTATGTAGTATTTGGAAAGATATTTTATATTTACTATACCCAAACGAAAAAGTTGTGACATATATTATTTTATGAACTTCAGAATGCCCAATATTCTGTTTATAAAAAACCTTTGAAGATATTTTCGAATATACAAAGTAGCCTCTTTTATTTTCATTGAAGGTTTATTCCAGATTTAGTTAATAGCGTTTTCAGAAAACGTTTGGTTTCTTATTAAATATTTTATTTCCTGCAGAGGTCGCGACTTTTATATGATTTTGCTATCTGTCGAAAATTTGAATAAAAGATTGAAAATCAACTAAAAGAAAAATTATATGAATTGGTAGTTAGTCCTGCCCTGTCACGGCGTTAAATACATTTCAGATAATTTTGTCAGGTGTAAAAGTTTCCTTCTGTTGTATTTCACTTGTCCCATGCCATGTATGTAACAGGGTTATTCTAATCACGCCCCTGTAAAATAATTTAAAATTAAATTCTATTCACTAAACTGGCTCATTTCCATATCCTTTTCTTCTGGATTTCGAGGTGCGTGTGGCATTTGCGGTATATCTACATAGCAGTCGCTTTTAATTTGAATTTGGTCAACTTGTACAATATTACATACCACCAATACAATATATACTAAATTGCCGCTCTTTCGGGCAGCTTTACGCAAACTGGAAGTCACCATTCGACTTGATCCTTATATATTTGGAGGTTATTATCTAAAAACACCTGTTGCCCTCGTGGTTTTTTTATAAACCTTTTATAGGGTTATACTTAACCCGAATCTTTTTACTTTTTCATATACCCATAACGTCGTCCTAAATTATTTAGTAACGTTTTCGTCACTTTTACAAATTTATTCAGATTTGCTTTTGATTCACTTGGCTTTGTTACCCCGGTAACTGAATTTACGTTCCTTTAAAATGAAACTCTGATATCCACATAGATATATTGCAGTCGAAATCCAAAATGAACCGCGTAGATATTCATTGAACGAAGAGTTGATGAGTTTGCTGATTTACGTAAATTTAAATGAATATGTTTTAAATTTTCTTTTAGAAAATGAAATTATCAAAATTCAGAGGTGAACATTGCAAATAATAATATATTCACCCCGCTCAAGGAGTAAATCAAAAGAGATAAACCAGAATTAAGAAAACTACTAAACGAAGCTCAGCTAATCTACAAGCTATTTCTGTATGCCATAAAAGTAGCTTAAACTACAAGCTATTTGTAGCTCAAATAGTAGGTTCGAAGCTTTTTTACTACTGCGTTATTTTGCAAAGAGAAATTAATTCATAATTTGTATTTTTAACTTATACAGTCATACAATGACTAATATGTTTTTTTGCAAAAATTTAGAAATTAGTTTTCGAGGTGCTAATACAAAGTGTACATATATTGCCACACCTTCCGATTAGGCATCTATTCGTGATTCTATAAAGCGAACCATTATGCTTTTAGTAAGTTTTTAATTAATATAGAGCACATTGTAAATGATTTACAGATACAAGTTGTTTTTTACATTAATCTACTACCACCGCTATATTGGGTAATTAGTGTTTCTTGCTCTTTATTCCCAGAATGTTATGCAATCTATAATACTTTTTATTTTACGCAATATTTAGTGCGGTACCCAGGGGTATTCCATACCCCCAGACCCCCCGGTCCGACATGACAAATAAATTTATCTGTTCTGCAGCACTAAACGGTTTCCATTTTTAAAAACTTCTTATTTCTCAGTTCTTGGACTTTAGATCACAGCAATGTATCCTTCCTGGCCGCTTACAGCTACATTACAGCTATAGATTTAATTTAAAGAACTTGAATATTTTGTCGATTATTTGCTTTCAACGAAACTAATTTTTCATGTCGCTCATCGAATAAATCATTTTTCAATTGTCTTTTGGAAAATAAATGAAAACAGACGTTGCGAATGCGGAGAAATCATTAATTTAAATAATAATCTTTTAAAAAATTAAACCGCGGTTCTCTCCTATAAATAGAAATATAAAAACTTTTTCTTCAATCTTTTTCCCTCAAGCCATCTATCGTTTTTATTCTAAACGTTTGCTAAACACAGCTGCTTATTATACGGGTAATTTTTTCAGAAAACTTGGTAACCTATTTAACTGGTTACTAGCTAATAAGCTATAAGTATATTGCTACGTATAAGCTGTTTATGTTAGCCAAGTACGGAACTGTTAGGATTTAATCAGATTACAATTGCAAATTTCATTGCCTGGAAATTATACAAAGGCATGTCACTCATATTTGAATGCACTAAATCCTGCAGCCTACCAGTGCAATCAATCAGGAACTCTCCTGTATTCCAATTAAATGTAAAGTATTTGTTAGAATCAAATTAAAACCAAAATTTTAAAGTATTTACTCCATAAAAATGTCAATTTTACATTAGGAAAAGTATTTGGATTCAAACCCCGTGTTGTAAAATAGATTATCCGGACATCTTTACATTATATATTGCTATGATTTATCTTCTAAATTAGTTGGAGTTTATAAAAAAATGTCTTTGTTTTTATAAATATTTTTATTTAAACACCATAATGTATCATTCCACTCGACTTTAGTTTTTAATATTAATAAATTGTAATTAATTTTAACAATATAATTTTTTTTTCACAATATAAATAACTTCCCCAGTAAATATTTAATCCAGCCAAAATTTAACACTGCAAAAACAAATTTGTAGTAGGTGTAAAGTAAGCGTATTAAAATCCAACGATGAGCTTTCGTCAGTATCGTTTGCCTTCGTCAGATGTTTTATTTAGTTTATTAATTTTTAACATTTAGTTTAATTTTTTTTGTAGATAGTAGGTAAACGTAAATTATTTTACGTTTTATTTTGTTCACATTTTCATAATAATATGTAAATCTCAGTCGTCGCCAGAGACATTCTCTGTGATAAACTTTAATGTCGACGACTACAGATAAGATGTCGTTAATGCAGATTAAGTTATGTAAACGATGAGGATAAGTTTCCACCATTTACGTTAATCACGATGTACAAAAGTGCATCACTCTTTATATTGAAAAATACGAGTACGAAGTGTTCCCATGGAGCTTGAGCTTGAAGTTATCGTTATAAACGGATAATGTCACATTAGACTCAGTCTTATAACAATATTGAGTTGTCCACCTGACAAATACCTTTCAGGATAACGCTGGCTTTCCTTCCTATATCAAGTGTAAATTTTGTTTCAGCTGTCTAGTTCAATTTTTTCTTCTCCTTTTGGCCTGTTTTTCAGGATTGAGTTAATTTATATGTCGAGGATCGCATGTTTTATGAGCGCATTTCTTGCTTGCAATTTTGTACTAGATCTACCTTGCTACAGTTCATCACAAGTAACTGGATTGCTCAAGTCTTTGTACCATGTTTTTTACTGACCTTGTTATATAATATATTAATATATTAGAAGTAAGAGAAAATAATATATTATTCGGGTTGCAAATTAATAAATAAATCAAAATAACTCTGTGAGCAGGCGAAAATATACTGAAAAATTTGTTCACGATTTTGATTAAAAATTCATCATTTTTAAGCCGATGAACATAATTAATCATATTGATGAACCAAGTCGTAAATACAATGAATTTTGTTCATCGGCGCAAAAATTATGAATTTTTCATCAACTGTTCTGGTTGTTAAGTAATTTATTCTTCTTTAGGTTTGTCATATGATCTGGTTTGGCGTCCGGCCGTCTGTCTGTCCGGATAATTAAAAATTATTGATTATTTTACTCTTTTTGTATACAACATTTAAGAACAAACTGCTTATTCTATTTTCAACAAGGTATAATATTATTTATTAACATCATGTTTAAATTTCAAAAATAAATATAATTTATTTAAAAATTCTATGAATACGGCAAATCAAGTGTCTGCAGTGTTTGTAAGCTGATGGAAAATAAAAAAGTTAAGTTTTGCAACTGGCAAACATTAAATTTTAGTTATAAAAGTTCTTAATTTTTAGTTTTAATTATCGACAAATAAATATTAAATAATTAAGTAGGTGTTTAAAAATAAATTTATTATTTATAAGCGATTTTTATGAATTTACATTTTCCATTTACTTAAAATTTAATACTATTTTAGAAATTGAAGCTTAAAAAGTACAACTCATATATTGTCGTGTTCCTAGTAAGAGTTGTTTTGTGGTTTCTTGAATTTCGTTTATATTGTAAATGGTTTTGTTTTGTAATTTTGCAAAAGGAATTTCGTTTGGAAATTAGGTTATTTTCAAACTTCTACGCTTTTGTCCGTCAAAAGTACGATGGAAAACTTTTAAATATTCTGAAAGAGCAAAGTTTAAGCTTTCTTATGAGGTGATGATAAATAAAATCGGCCGAACGGTTACTTCACAGATTAATTTTGAAAATTCACTCGACGGTACGTGTACGCTATATAGGTCTTAACGTGTTCATTCTACTGCATGCGGTTGCAGGTGGAAACATCGTTCGAGTTACTGCATTATCGAGTGCATTTGCGATCCGACGATAGTAGTAATTCATACAGGGCTTGGGAAAACGGCGCGGAACCGCCCGAAGGGCGTGCGGTAAATATCAGGTTCAAGCATTCGAATTTCGTCATTTTCGAGTTCTGTCGCGCCACGAGAATTTTTTTAAAAAGTTTAGCGCTTGTCAAAACGGCACGGAACACTCTCGCTTCGCTCGAGATATTTTGACAAGTGCAACAACCGCAAATATCGGACCCATTACTTTTGAAATTGTAATATTGGAATTCTGTTATTTTTGAAAAACTACTGGATATTCCGAAAATTTTATTTTTCATATGTACCTACTTTATTATAAACCATTACCTATATCACCCAGTGCAAAAATTTTCTCAAAATTCGGACGCGTAGAACTTGGACGGTTCCCGGATTATTTATTATTTCAAAGTTGGAATTGAAGTCATGGCGGTGGGACGCGTTTATCCGACGTAATTTGAGTCCGTTATATTTGATTGCGTTATTTTAGTTAATTTTGGTAAAGATAATTTAAAACTTCCGGGTGGAAGTTTTGCTTTTATTAAAATTGCAAAATTTTAACCCCGGAACATTGCAATATATAAAATTTATTTGTTTATTATGAAATAAATAAAATAAATGTAATACATAGGCCTCGCATAGTATTACCCCGACGTACTCATTGAATATATCTTTTAATATTTTTTATTTATTTCAAATGGGAAGCCGAAAGCTATAAAAAATTAAATAATTTTTAATTTAAGTAATTAAATACAGAATAAATCAGTGGCGGCTGGTATAGAATAGGTCATGGGAGGCTCACCCAAAATTATTATCGCCAACTCAAAATATTATTTTTTATACAATCTGGACGACATATAACTTATTATTTCACTCTTCTCTCTTCTAGAAGAAATTTATTTAGAAATGATTAATTTTTAAAATATCTTCCTAATTACCAATAGGTCATTTCCACTCCCCACTCCAAGATGTCTGTCAGGGAGGTTCGTGTCAAAACAAATGCCTTATGATTTTTTAAGGTTATGAATAGTTGCGTTAAAAAATGTAATTTTTGAGAAATTTTGTCGATTTCTTTCGCATTTTTAGCTATTAATTGTAATCCGACAGTGATTGCTTTAAAACAAGTGAAACAACTAAAATCCACTATACCAACAAATAATTTAATTGATCCAGTCGTACTGGCGAAAAGCGGTTTAAATGTAAGATTTTTTAATTTAGTTGATTTTATCAAATTAATTCAATTAGTTTTTGTAAATATAGTTAATTTTAGTTGATCCACTTGTTATAAAACAATCACTCTCGGATCACAAAAGCAAAAAATGCAAAAGAAAACGACAAAATTCCCTAAAAATTACATTTTTTAACGAAGCAACCTCACAAATCACATAACATTGGATTGACATTGGATTTGACACGAACCTCCCCAGTCAGCTGTTCGGTGGAGTAGGGAGTGGAAATAACTTATTACAAATTTAATTATTTTTAAATTTCATCTATATAATTTAAATAATTTTAATCAAAAGTACTAAACATTAAAATACATAGAAATATATGTATATGTTCAGACAGTACACATAGCGGGGAGGGGGCTTCTGAGCCCCCTCTAAAGGGGCGGAGAGGGATGACGCATTCACGAGCGCCGCAGGTGCGGAAATTTGAATTTTCAAGGTCAACAGAATTTTTAAGGTTAGAAATTTTTGAAGATATATTATTGTAATACAAAAGTAACTACAAAATTCCAATGAAATTTTTTCAAATAAATGCTTTCAATGGCTACGAAAACGGAATTAAATAAGCCTTATTAACTCATAATTTTAATAATAATTCCAAATAAATCGGGCCCCTTTCCTTGTAGGGTCCAGGGCGGTGGGCCCCCCTTAATAAGGTATGTGGGTCCCTCATTTTTTTCAAGTATAACTTACAATTTGAAATTATACTCGTGTATAAAAATTCATTACTGTCTGTCTGTTTTAATTTTTTAACATTTCTGATAGGTTCATTTTACGTTCAATCTGAAAAATTGAAGGATTATAACAACCTAACCAATCGAACCGCACAACAATTAATAATACACATAAGGAAGTAATCACTTTGAATTTTACCTTTACTCCTTGATCTTCAGGAAGTCTGTATCTGGATTTCACACGATTTTATGAAACTTTGCAAATATTTCATGGTAGTAGTAATTTAATTTAATTTTGGTAATTGAGGGCGTAAATTACAAGTATAAACAATAAAAAAGACCAAAAATGAAATGCGAGTAGTCTATTGGCTGTTTCCATAAGGATAGCCCCGCCCATGACGCGTTTTTGTAGTATACTCGTATTTTTGGGAATAAATTACACTTGAAAGTGACAGATTTAGTTAGACGGTGAATTTCTGAGTTGTTCCACTTAGTAAAAATATCTTTGAAGCTCCTACAACTTGAAAAATCTTTGTTTTTATAGAAAATAAATATGGGATAAATATTAAAAATCAAAGAAAAAATTGACAAATTTGGTGATGCTGTCTACCTAAACTGAAAAAAATTTTGACCAAAAATTCATCATTTTTGCGCCGATGAATAAAATTTCTCATATCGATGAAAAATTCATAGTATTCATGAAAAAATCATTGTATTTATGAATTTGTTCATCAATATTATTAATTTATAATATCTTAATAATTTGGTTTAACCCCGCATCTTCTTTACCTCCTTTATATATAATATACTATTATTGTTTACTGCAAATTTATAGATTACATTTTATAAAAAAGTTTTTGAGCGTTTCCATACTTTTTCGCTCGCAGTGATACCGTGAAGCTACCGAAAAGAACTTGTTGGAATATGTACAATTTCCTGATTATTGCAGCTCTTTGGGTACTATATTATTTAATTATGTTTAATTGCATTAAATTAAACTTAAGGGCGTTAATCCGATTAGTACATATTACAGCATTAATTGATTTCTAAACAGATATAAGCACTGGTAGGTAGATGATACGATTTAGAAGCAACATGACGTATAATTTAAAATTTAACCTTTGAACTCGTGCACAAACCTAACGACGGTTTATCCACGTAGTTAAAAAGTAAATTCTATTTTATTTGTATTTTCATGAGCGTGAAAAATTCAAATTGAATTTTATGGTTCAATTTAGAGTTTTCTCTATAAAACTAAACTACTTAAAACTAAAAGGTCATCAATTTAATTAGAAAAGATTGAGTTACTTTCATCCCTCATATTAGGGTGCAGATCTATGGGGAAACTATGTCGAGTGTGCACGTAAATTGGTTACGTCAAATAGATTTTTACGTTTATGTGAACACCCTGTACAAGGCGAAGAAATTGAATCGATTGTTAAATATTGGCACACATTTAAGTACCATATAATTCGAAATTTTAGGATTTCTTCTGTTGACTTACAACTTTTGCAGCTGCAACGACGTTATCGACCAAATTTATTACAAATGTTATCGTTTTCTCGAGAAAACTTCATGTAAGAAAATCGGCAAAATTACCCACTCAATTTAACCCATTTTGGGGAAAATGCCCGAAAAGCAATTTGCTCGGTTTAATTAATTTGCTTTTTAATTATTTTCGTGGTAGTATGTAAATTAAAGGATTTTGTTTATTTTTTTCTTATAATATAGCCAGGTGAATTTCGTATGCCATCTGCCCCCGTATACAGCTGTTTCCGCATGTGCTGGCAAGAGCCGATGTCTGCTGCTATAGTTCGTGCTTTAAATCATAAAAACAAATCGTTCTCAAGTTATATGGTTTATATTCGTCATATTAACAATTTTTATTATTTTCTTAGCGTACCCTCTTAATTGAAGCACAAGAAGTAAATTGTTATCTATCTCTTGACTGACGTCGAACAAACAAACAAACAGAACGGAATTATTTTTACATGGAATTGTAATTAAATTGTAAAATGCACTACAATTTTTTTAATGGACTATAATCCATCAAAGGCAAACTTACTGTATAAATGATCCACTAAGAGCTTTGTTCCTCTAACACCAAGAAAAATCGATCTAATCCGCTAGTTAAATCTTTGAGAAATAAGGTTTTTAGTTTTTGTCAAGTAGATCCTTTGTATACAACTGCTACTTGGGCTTATCTGGGGGCTTATTCTATAACTTTGCGACTGTCGCCGGTGCAGTGTGGTATCGCCATGCACTATCGCTTGCTGGGATACTGCGCTTGAGCCACTGGTTTTTGACAGGCGATAGTAAACATAACCCAATATAACCTTAAAATTTTAATATATATAACCTAAAAAGGTTAAAATTTGCCTATCATTATTTTAATAACAAATAATTATTACTGTTATATTGATGGGTACTTAAGCCAACCCTTATTGAATTTTAAATATATTATAACAAATTAGTGAGTTGGTACTCTTCATTATTACGGTAGGTATGGAGGTAAATATTATATTAATTTTCATTTATTATAATAATAATTATTGTATAACTAACATCAACATTCTTCAAATAATCATAATATATTTTACAATGTAAGTTAAATTTATACGATCACATTAACAAATTAATATTTAAAATAATTTTTATTCAGGGCACCGACAATATCTGCTAATCAAAAAGAAATTTTAGTAGACGCGATGGAAGGAGATCGGGAATTGTTTAATGCGAGGTAATTAGACTGATGTTCATTTGCATCATTTCTTTAAATGTTATTTCAGCTAAATTTTTCTATATTTTTTAGATGTAATTCTGCCGAGGGTAGAAAAACATACAAAGAGAAGTGGGAACACCTTTCAAATATTTTGAATGAGGATGCTGAAGGACCATCAAAAACAACAAGTGAATGGCAAAGGGTAAATTACTCAATTTTATATAAAACCCCATTTGTATTTTAATGATAATATTCTAGGTGTGGGCTAATTTAAAAAACAAAATCAAAGCGAAAGCTAGTGCCATTCAGAGCCATATCAGAGGCACTGGTGGTGGCCCACCAATTTCATCGCTGAACGAATTTGAAGAGAGGGTTTCAGCTCTAATCGGATTCGAAGCCATTAGAGGGTTGCCAGTAGAAGAAGGCGGATGGGAAATCCAAGGGATCCCGTCAACATCTCGAACAGAGTCTGAAGGCTCTATTTTTGGCGATTGTGGGGATCCTTTGGACGTGCCTCATGATGTGCAACCAATAGTATGTACAAAATAAAAGTAAAAATTTATATAATACAGCTTATTTTTTTGTAGCAACCAATTGAACCTAGAATTCGTGGTAGGGAGTCAAGCGTAACTTCCAATGAAAGTACGTAGAATTGATGACGTTAATGTTATTATTATAAAATAAACGAATTGTATTTTGTAGATGAACCATCACCCAAGAGAAGAAAGATAACTCCAAAGAAGGACGTGTTACAAACGTTCACCAACATCCAAATTGAACAAACCGCGAGCGTATCGGAGATAAGCGATACCTTAAAGGTTATGGCAGGGGCACTGGAGGAGATAAAAAATCAAATGATTTTGACCAATACGACAAACACTCAAATAGCAGATGCTATGATTTCATCCACTGCAGCAACAAATCGACTTGCAGATGCTATTGAAAATTATCTGCATAGTTTGTCTACCAGTAAATAAAATAAAACGTTTTTTAATTATGAACTTCATTATTTATATATTAAAATAATTATGGACATATTCATTTCGGATCATTGTACCTTCCTGGCGATATTCATTGTTCTGCATAGGTGGTAATGGTGGAAGCATGTCAACTTCTTCGTTGACAAAAATGTTGTCTTCATTTCCGTTGTACTTTATTGCAATATTATGCAATACAGCACACGATAATATTATTTTCGATGCAGCGCATGGTTTGTAGTGGAGCACTCGGTCTTTTAAGAGGCAACTGCAAAAATAATCTTTATTAATTAATCGAAAATTACGTTATGAACACTAATAGTTTTACCGAAATCTTCCTTTCAATAAACCAATACATCTTTCCACACCACTGCGAACTCTTACAAATGCTTTGTTGTATGATGCTTCAGGAGAGTTTGGTTGAGGGTTTGCGAATGGCGTTAGTAGCCATGGTTGAAGTGGATAACCACTGTCACCTACAAAATTCATGTAAAAATTTGTATTTCTTTAATTACATATATTGTCACCTAAAATATAGGTATCTCGCAGGTTATTCAAATAGTTGGCACGCATGGTGTTTGCCAAACGACTATTTTTCCATATGTATGAATCGTGACAACTTCCGGGATATCTCGAATTGATATTAATTATTTGCAAATTCGATTGGCAGACCTATTAATGTAAAATATCGTTTTATACATTATTTTACTGTATCATTGCATACTTACAATTTGCACGTTAATGCTGTGATATGACTTTCTATTGACGTATACTCCCTCTCGTTCACTAGGTGTAGTGATAGCAATTTGAGTACCATCGATTAATCCTATTACGTCGTGCATTCCTTGCCTCCGAAATCTGAGAACAATTATAAATTGTGAAATAAAAAAAACTATATATCCACAAAAAAAACAATATTTTACCCGATTTTTAATTCATTTCTTTCTGCCTCGTTGCGAGGGAAACGGATCCAAATGGGAAGCAAATGGGAAATAATTAACGAAGTAATTTTTTTAATGCTTCGGCTAACCATTGGTTGGCTTAATAGACTTGTCACATTATTTCCAACCACCCTTTGATAAGAACCATTAGCCATGAATTGCAACGCGGATAAAACCTACATGTTGGTTTTTAAATAATTAAAAGTCACATTATGTTTACTTCTTACCATTCTCATACTGTCGATACGAGTGGATCGCACACCCGGCTCAATATGTGGACTCAAAGCATTTAATAAATATAGTGCACCTTCTTTATTTAATCGTAGGTTAGCTTTAAATTCCTTATCGGGTAGTTCAAAAGGATCTTGAGCATCTCTTAAATTTCTCGTTAATTCGCTTAATCGATATTGTTCTTCATGTTCATTTATATTTAGTAATTCGTAAAATATGTATCCTTGGGCCATGATAACTAAAACGTGTTAACACGTTTATCAAAGTATTATTAAAAATGTATAAAAAAAATAAAACTTTTACTTACCTCTTTATAATTTATGTAATACGAAATTATAATAAAAATAAAATGTGAAAACCAACTTACAATAATTTTAAATTACTATAACCTCAAAAAAATTTTAATAACCGTAAAAACGATGCTACTATGCATAAGAGATACCTACCGTGGTGTCTCCTATAAATGCATCAAAAGAGATACCACAGTGATACCACTTTGGTAACATCCTATAAAAAAGTGCATTGTTGAAAAGAGACAGAAAACCGAAAGAGATTGTCGTGTCTAAAAACCCCAAGTAATTTTAGTAAAAAACGATGAAACGCCACTGAAAGTGCACTGTCGCATGGTTACAGAATACCAAAGAGACTATCTCGGGAGATACGACACTGCGCAAGAGACTGTCGCCAAAGTTATAGAATAAGCCCCCTGATCATATTTTATTTTAACATGCACATTTCGAGAATAACTTTTAGCCCTTCGTGATGTCCATACATTGTTGTGGAGATGTTGAAATCCTGCTCTAATTTTGCAATTTATTGCCTTTGTTTCGTTTTTTTTAAACTCTTTCGAAATTCAGTTTATTTTTGTGTCGTCGCCTTCGACACCATCATGGTGAGTTATGGGTCACTCTGGTATGTTTGGTATTATTACGTCGAAGCATGGGAAAGTTCACTCGAGGATGAATCTGGTTGTGTTTGGTAAAAATCAACAAAACTTGTTACTGTTATTATTTTTCTAGTAATGGGAGTATATTTTACGAGCGTAAAATTAATTACAGTAATGAGGACTAATAATCGTGAAGGTCGAATTATCGTACCGGGTTTTGCAGAAAATATATTTGCAACAAGAGAAATTGAAAAAATGTTATTTAAAGTAACAAAAAAGTAACGCGTTTTAATGAGTCCTAATGTAAAATCGGAAAATATTTTATTATGAGTTTTGCCCTAGGGACTTGGGAAAACGAGAAATGTTCAAAATAACTTTTTAGATAGATAATAAAATTGATGTGTTAAATTTGAGTTTTAATTTTACAAACCGCGATTTTTGCATTGGGTTTCTTCATCCTTGTCGCGATGAATAATTGGCAACCTATTGGCAATACGAGAGGGACAAAATAATGAGTTTGCTAACTAATAAAGTGGAAATTTATGTACAAAGACGGTTTTAAGTATCACATAAGCTAAATTTAAGGTATAACAAAATCGATAGAACAAACAGTTTTAATGGAAAGGTTTTTCGTTTTATTATCAATCGATAAATAGACACCCTCGTAGGTGGTTTTTGACTTGTTCTTTGTGATATTGTTCAATCTTTCGATAATGACCCTGCATTTTTTGATGGTAGGTATTGAAACGCGTTACTTAATTTCCTGCCATTAGTCACATAAAGGAGCAGTTTCGTTTATGTATTTAAGTGTCATATTGGTTATTTATTGTTACTTATATGTTGAAAAATTGAGGAAACTCAATTTGCATCAACTTTTCGTTTTTGGTTGTATGTATTTTTAAATATCAAAATGAAAGTGGCAACAATATTACACCGCCGCGCGCGCCGTCTCTTTTAACGGGATAGGACGTACAACAGTTAAAGCTTGGGTATACACTCATTGTAGCGGGGGCGTACGGGATAGAACGAGATGAACATACTATTGACGTAATCCCGGAAGACTCCGATTTTTCGCGACCGTCGACGATCTGCGATTGTGTGTTGCAATTTTACAATTCCGTTAGTTGTAATTTGGATTTCGATGAGTATGTTAGTGTTCTTCACTTTGAATTTACATGTTTTTGTTTTGCGAGTATTTTTTTATTTGGGATTTTTACAAACAATTGGGTAAGTTGAATTTGCAAAATTTAGACCCCAACTCCCTTCTTTTGTTTCTCGACGCCGGTTTTTTACGCAAATCGCGTTTAATTTTCGATTCTGTTCCGATATTTTTAATTCGCTCGCATTTTTTGCCAATATCTCAATTTCTATAACAAAAGATGCCATTAATTTTTACATTTCCTTAATTTATTATTGCCTTGGTGACGCTAAATTAGGAAGTTATTTGGTTTCCCAAAAACTCGACACTTGCGGGCTTTCTCAAATCGAATATCAAAAATTACTTTTTAATATTATCGATCATCTTTAGGTTTAATCTTGAAAATTCCATTTCTCCTCGAAAGGGTTTTTAAACCTCGAGTAGCGGTCATTTGTTTCGATCAAGTTGGAAATTTTGCTTGGTTATTCCGGTATTCACTCGACACGAGGATACTGCTATTGTTATGTTTAATGGTTATTATAATTTAAATGTTATTGATTGTGGAATTTCAAATTTTCAGTTTCGCCTATCAATCACCCGTTTTTTGCCTTCCGCATTAGAAATAATTTTAAAAATTCTGCTTACATAATCGGGTTTTTACAATTACGCAATTAATGTCAAAACAAAAATCTGACAATTTTAGTATAAAAAAGTACAAAACGGATTAAATGACATTTCTTTGATGGTACAGCTGATTGAGCATTGACGTAATACGACCATGTCGTAGCGTGTAACCACTCAAATGAAACCAAACTTGAATTTTCATTTACACTTTTCGACGACATTGCAACAAAATTGGTTGCAATAATTTAATTTCCTTTAGAAAAAGTTGGAGTACTTAACATCATCGCCATACCAACTGCATCTATTTTTATTCCTACATTTTTAGATTCAATAAATATCTTAAGTAAAATAAGCTGTACCCATAGCATGGAAATTTCAAAAAATAATACTGCACGATTTGTTCTTTCGGTATCGAATCAAAATCTAATCGAATTTACTTAGCATCGAGACGATCGCATTTACATTTAATACAGTTTTATTTTACGTCTTGAATTATAGAAATAAATTAAATCAAATATCGTGTTTTATTACGGACTGAAATGTCAATCGTAAAAGACCGTACGATCGAAAAAGCTGTAAAATGTAGTATTTTTTAAATTTATTAATTGACAACACATAACACCGGTTACGGTTTATGCCCCTTCATCCTCAAGCACTATTTTGCTTGTTCGTCAGCTATTTCGAGTGCAATACAAAACGACAAAATTGCAAAAATTTATAATGATCTTTTTATTTTACTCCAAATAAATTGAAAGCCTGCTCTATGATCTGCCCGATACTGTTCCTCCCTCGGCAGTGGTCTGAGCCGAACGGGGTTGTGGTAATTACTCCCAGGGATTAGCATAGCAACTTCAATCCGGGAAACTTTTCTCCAATTATTTTTTATATTTTTGTTAACTAAATTTTTCACACTTCACAATTACTGCAACTCCGATGAAATTGTATACTAAAGATTGTGCCTTTTGCTAAAATTGTGACGAAAATTAGATTTTCTAATCGAATAAAACTTCAACATTTCTTTTAGCTTTTAGTATCTATTGTCTGGAGTCACGGGCGTATATAAGGGGGGGGTTTGGGGGGTTCAAACCCCCCCCTTAGCCTAAGCAACTATGCAAATTTTAGCCAAATACCCATTTTCCAACATATTCATGCAATTTTTAATATCCATTTGATAGATTTTATTGTGGTTTACAGCTCTAACTTTTTATGGCGTTAACTGGCGTCACTGGCAAAAGCTGGTTTATTGTTGTGAAGTCAAAGCCGAATTAAAGGGGGGCTAAGAGGGCTGCAGCCCCAGGCCTCCAAATTTTTGGAGCCTCAAAAAATTACTGGACTCTTTCTTTAAGTAAGAAAAAAATGCTTTTAAAATGTTAATGTACATCTGTGTTTTATAAAGAATAGTATAATAAAGTACTATGTATGTATAATAATTTTTTTTTTTAAATTTTACTTTTGATCTAAGCCCGGTTGACCTTGAAATATCAAAAATTTTCGCCAGCGGCGCATTTTGACAGAACATGCAAATCAAGGGGCCTCCAAAGAAGTTAGCCTCAGGCCTCACATACCCTTAATCCGGCTCTATGTAAAGTACGGTGTTGAACCCCCCCCATATAAAAGTTATAGCTACGTCCGTGTCTGGAGTGCGTTGCTGATGAACACAAAAAACTGTCTGGATAATAATTATTGTTTCAAGTCTTGTTGATTTTATTAAAATTTTGTCGTTGCAATTTTTTTTGCTCTGCGACACTTGAGAATGTGCATATTCGTGACACACATACATTTACACACATATTGATATTTTTCACCATTCCGTGCTTCTAGATGTAGCCACAATTTTCTTTGGTTTGTTAAATTTTAACTTGAGAAATGGGAAAATTTAACAAAATAAACAATGTCAGTCGCGGTTTCCATTTGGATGGGTGACCGCTTCCAGAAGTTCCCAATTGTGGGTACCGTGAAACTACGCTGATGACCTCACACTGGAGCATAGGTTCACTGACCCATTTTGATCCTTGTCCTTCTCAGTTAACGCCAGGGTCACGCTTGCAAAACAAACGCTGGGTCCAGGGGTCAATTGCACCAGATATTTTTTCAAATTTTTTTACTGCAGGTCTTGTCAATCATCTTTATTTTGTGGTAGATTTTCGAATTTAAAAATTTTCTTTTTATCATATAAAAAAATTGCAGTGTTAAAGTCGTAAGTGTGACTTATCATTGTGTGTTCATTATGGTTGCATTGATTTTTGTATGTTGGGTAGTTTTTCACTTTGTTTCATAAATTCAAATTTGGGGGGGGGGGGGGCAATAGCCATCTTTAAATCGTTCTTTTTAAATTTTTATACTAAAGTTTTCAGTATAGATCATAGAAGCTTCCGTTCTTTTTAAAACAGCGCGAAATTATCTATAAACTAGATTATAATCTTTCAATGTCTAAAATGAACGGTTTTCCAGATATGGATTTAATCGAGTTGAAAAATATTGTTTACTTTTTATTTTAATGTAACGGGCTTCAACTAGGGTGAATTGTTTTTTGAAAAACCAACCTAGCTCACAGAAAAAATGAAAACAAATGAAAGTGCAAAATAAAAAATGAAATATGGAATTTCATTTTTATATTGAATAAAATTTAGCCCTGAAACAACAGATATCATAATATCCAAATTAATATGTATTATATAGTAGGTACCTATAACGAAAATGTTCATTTAATCAATAAAAGTTTAACCAAGGAACAAAAAAAAATCATTAAATATTTTGAATTAAAACAATTGTATTCGTGAATTATTTAACTTTATTTGAGAATTTAATAAATATGCACACTGATTAAAACTAACTTGTCAGTAAGGCTCAATTGTAAATCTACCTTAATTAATTAAAATAAGTTTAAACATTAATTAATTTTGCCAATTTTGTCGTTTCATTTCGAATTTTTGAATATTGTATACTAAATTATTTAATCTATAATTTAGAAACAGTTAATTCTAGACAATATATGGTTAGAATCTCATTTTTTAATAAAATAGCCCTAAAGCAATTTACACGAAAACAAGTTTTCGACTGCTCATAAGTGCTGCCCCCCCCCCCCGGCTAAACAAAATTTGTAGCTTTATCAAGCAGACCTTTAACTTGAAAATTGTAATATTATAGAAGTTTATTTAAATATAAATTATTTTTTTAAATAAATAAATATTTTTAAAACTGATTTAGGTATTTATTTATTAAATATTTTAAGATATTGACTCATTTATTCTAACTGCTCATTTCGTCATTTTTAGAGCTGTTTTTCTTCATGTTTTAAAATATAACAATTTTTGTTAATTTACTAGTTAGGTTTAAAATGTCGATTTATCGTCAAAATTAAAATAAACAAAAATACAATAATTTTGTTTATTGAAAATAAAAAATATGCACGGCAAATTTACAGTACAGTAGCGGTGCTATATATTTTTTTGGTGGTGGGCAGATTTTGAATAAAGATAATATTACTTAGAGTATGAAACAGATTTTTTTTTAATTAATTTCTTATTTACAAAATTAGCAGAAATTACGATTGCTTTAATGAATTTGCCACCACTGCAACAATATCTTTTTTAGTAAATCAAAAACTATGCCCTCTTGCCCAAGTAATATTTTTAGCTTTTTATCTTTTTTAGCGACGTAATGTACGGTCGGTCAAGTAAATTTAATAACTGAACTACTTTTAAAAGTAACCTAGTTACCGTAAGTAGCTGACATAAAATGTAATTAAGATAACTTAGTTAGGTACTTATTATAACTTATAAGTAGTTAAGTAAAAGTTAGTTACTTTAAGGGTAGTTAAATTATAGTTACTTGAGAAATTATACTTTGCACATTGCACTTCTATAATTTATTTTATGTTACAAATATGTGGAATTAATTAGATACACACAAAACGCAATTTTAGAAATTAATAACGCATGTATTAATAAAGGAAGATTATTAATTATATTACATCTGGTTCATAATAAATTAGGAAGTGAATGTATTAATAGAAAAATAAATTAATGATGTTATAGATATTTCAATCATTTTTATGATGACATCACTAATTATGTGTGTAGCCTGCCTTAAGTGACATTTGTCAAATTTAAACTTTTGACAGCTAACATTTTTTGGCCCATGCATCACCATTTTGAGAAGCTCTGTATTTTAAAAACACAGTTTTTTTTGTAGCTTATTGACACTCCATTTTTTCTAATTAATCCAGTTACTTAATTGGATTTCACAGTTGAGAAATTTTGCAGAATATTTTATTTTAAATTAAGATTATAGTTAAAATCCTAATATGTAGTGGCGGTTTTATTTTAGTTTCAATCGGCTTGAGTAAATTGCATGATGCAAACTCGGTGTTTTAGAATAAGTACGTAAGTACGTACTTATTCTGAAACAAGTGATGCCAGCTTACCGGTTTAATTGTTGTGTCAATTTGATCGGTGCATCTAAATCAATGGGCAGCTAGCGCTGCTCACTTTTTGCAGTTTAGATCCTACTGATCTTCTTACTCGGGAACTTTTATTATTGTAAAATAAAATTAAACCTACTGATATTTTACTTAAACTGTAGTAAATTTTGTAACTGCCGAGGTTTAATTTTAACAAAAATCGGGAGCATTGGTCTTTGATCGTCGTCTTTGATACATGGTAAGCAATCATGCATGTGGTTCCTCCTTCAAGGGATGGCCCTTGATGAGTTGTTTGTAACTTGGGTTTTAAAATTTTTTACTCGTTTGGTTGTTCAAAGTTCCAAAGTGTTCTGTTTTTTACACTTACAAAATTAATGACATTCAACATTTTAATTACTTTTTAAGATCATTAATTAAACATATACCATTGTTCAATACATCCATAGGAGTAGATGTAAAATTTTAACGAAATCTAAAATGTATGTCGTATATTCAAATTAACACGAGGTATATCGAGAACATTTGAACGTCACAAACGTACGTGCAAGTTCGAGAATAACCCCCCGATGCGTTGCTGTTTATGACAGTGGTCCCCGTTGACCCATCTTTTTCATTTAAAAAAAAATCGTTATACTTGGCAAATTTGATATATATTATTATGAGTAAAAAATATTTTAGTCGAAATTATTTCACTTTTTTGGACGTTAAGTAACATGAGATATGCCATTATCCTGATGGAGCACTAAAATTTTTATATCAGAAAATGTGAACGTTTAGCTTTTCAAACATCATTCAATTTGATAAATTTTTAACAGCGTTGTTCCCATTTAATGGTTTCGCCTCGTTTTCAACAATAATTTTGTAATTTCTCTAAATATTTAAAAAAGCATTTTACAGAAATTATTTTTAAGCACGACGATGTAACTGTGTGCTTAACCCGCAGAGACGAAGCAATATTTTAAAATTTAATAATACTGGGGAGGTTCTTAAATGCCTTTTTTATTAGTTTCATCAATTAAAGCACAAACCTCAAACTTTTTCGTCATACTATGACACCGTCAAGTTATATAAATCTTTATCTTGAAAAGGAAAAATGGCAAAACAATTTATCTCTATTTGCGTCAATAGCAATTTAATAAATATAACTGTGCGTAAATACTATTTTTGATGATTTTCGAAAGTCAGTTTTTTGCATCAAAAACCGATGATTCAGTTGGTTTAATTTTCTTGCCCAGCCGAATATTCCAGATATCAATCACTTTTGGCGAAAATTGTTTTTATCGTCCGTATATCGCAGGAATAAAAAAATTAATTTGCCGGTGTTATCAATATTGCCTAATAAAGCAAGCTTCGAGGACAATAGTATTTCGCCTTTTTTGTCCTGCTTGATTGCGTTACTACTGCCTTCATCTGGTTAATATGTTTTTATTTGGAAAAGAAATAATTTTTTGGGCACCGTTTCTAATGCATTTAAGCCCTTTTAGTGAGATTTTCTGGAGATATTCCATTCTCCCCTTTAAATTGATTACCAACCTCATTTATCTCGCTTTTTTGATCCAGCAAGAAAAATAACATTGTGTTGTCTAAAGTAATAATTTCAAAAGTTACATAAAAGATGTGAAAATTTAAAATTTAATTTATGTCTATATAAATTCAAATTTTTTGCTTTTGAATTTATTCTACAAGTTCTTAATGTCAACAGTGAAAATGTTTGGGATTCATTGATAGCATTGTAAAAAATATTACATCCTGATACAACAAAATTTTTGGAAATTCTATCTTTTAACTAAACTCAAAGCCATTATGCGAAATTTATTGTTTATTTAAGAACGACAAGATTTTACCGAAAGAAAAACAAAATTGAAGAAACTAAAATTACTCGAAAGGAATATCACATTTCGCAGTTCTCCTTTATATCCATCAATCTTTTTATTTGGTGGTTAGCTCTCATATAAATTATAGTAAATTTCAAGTGATACAGTAATTACGAATTTAAAAAAGGAAATTTTTGTATTTTATCATTTCAAATGCACGATAAGTGGTTTGACCCGACCTTAAAAGTGCATCATCACTTGAACGATCATCGTTAGTTTAATTTAAGTATTAAGTAATTAATTATTTATTTTACACTTTATCCGCATTACGTATTTTTCCGTAATTGCACACTAAAAAAAAATATATATAAACATATTACATATTTTTTCGAATGTATAGTTTACGTGGAAACCACTTTGGAAAGAAACTTGATATAATTGACATATTGAAGTACCATCTAGATTTTAGATGTCTAGCAAAAGCTCTAATGGGTACCAGAATAAACACAATAAATAAATATTTTGTGGATGAACCGTAACTACACTGTCAATATTAAATTGTTATGGTTTCATATTCCTCTTTATGAATATTTATTTATCTTTCCGATAGCCTCTTATTTAGATTATTTTCAAATAATTCTGTAGATTCGTTAATTTCCCACACATAGTTATAAGGGTAGGTTTTAGCAATCTTCAGAATGCAAATTCAATAACTGTGCATTGTATGCTAAAATTGGGAGTTTAGGGACGCGCCGATCATTTTCATACAAAATCGAGATACAACAATGTTGGTGCGTTTATCTACGAAGGAAGATTAGTTCATTTGTTTATCCTGTACTTAATATGTTTGTATATTTCATAAATTGAATTATAATTGCGATTGTCTCGGTTTCTTAACCACCAAGTTTTATCTTCAGGTTCTATTTTTTCACACCTCGCTGAACTAATCTGTATGGTATTATAACATTTGTTTGCTTTTTTCTGGTTTCTTAACCAAGATGATTTCAGATGAGTTTCATTAAAACGGTAAATAAATACAGACTTATTAGGAAAATTAGGAAAAATGCTCCGTTTGACACTGCCGGACTTGTTGATGCGGCTACTATGCCTACTTTTGGTTTGTAAGAGAAACCGGGGCTAGTTGACTACAGAAGTGATGCTGATTTTTAATTTTTTTTACCAACTGATCACTTCGTAATTATTAACGAAATGAACAAAAAAATTTGAATCTGAGAAACAGGAAACATAACGAGCAAACTTGAGGTCCTAAATTAATAAGATTGTAGGTGCAATTTTTTAAATTCGCCTGGGAGTTATTCCATACCCCCCCCCCCCCACTAACATGATGCGATGATTTATTTATTAATAAGATTAAGCCAGTCAATTGATTTTAGACAATGAAGGGTTAGAACCCAATTTGTAGATAATTTCGCGCTCTTCAGAAAGTACTCAATCATTTACACTAAACTATCAGTAGCTAAATGATAAAACTTAATTGTTATTTACGATTTCTTTATTAAATACGTTTTTAAATTATTTTAAGACAAAATAATTTGCTTTAATCGGGGCTAATGTACTTTTTGTGACTCGTTGGTAATTGCATTACTGTAAAATTTCACCACGAAAACGTCTAACTGTAACTCCTAATAAAGCATTCTACTCTTTTTGAAAATAGAAAACTTTCCTTAAGCTTGAAGTTGTGAATGGGTTTGTACCCCCCCCCCTCACACCCGATGCACTAACAATTAAACAGCCGCCACTGGCCAGCAGTAATTTAATGGCAATGTTGATTGAATTTAATAATTTATTAATTTTAATGTGTGACTCCCGGACCAAACATACTTTAAGTGGCTTGTTCGTAATTTTTGAATTTAGGAAACGTCAACATTTTTTTCCAATAAAACAATATTATACAAAATTATTTTATTTCTACATCAGAATACTTATTATACTAGGCGCCGATGGGGTACATTCGGACATGGGGCACATTCGGACATGGGGCACATTCGGACATGGGGCAACTTGAAACAAATCAAATTTGCACCACAAAGTGCTCCAATGCAGACTTGTTGTAATGTTTACATAGTTTGAACAATTTTTTTAGCGGATTGTACTTCTTTACGAGAAAATTTAAAACTTCGTTGTATAATATCCTCATTTATTATTTACTACTTTATTTTATGATTAATCAAACAAAATTTATATCGTACAAAGAATTTGTACTTATGATACATTGGAATGTATACATTATAATAATAAAAATATTTTTTTATTAACAATTTTAACTTCTTATACAATGAAAAAATTTACAAGTGCCCGTAATAATAGGCACTAGGTTAAAAATTGTGGTCTTGACAAAAACAATTGTTTTAAATATTAGATAAAAGATTTTTTTATAAATTTGAAGATTAAAACTTTTTCCAACATAAAAAATGAAGTAAGAATATTTGACGTTCTCATATTTTTATGTTTTCAGAAAGTAGCAAAACGGATCTTTCGTATTAAAAGTGTAGGCCCGTAACGGACGCACATGATGAGATTAACGAGATTCTCGCAAGTTAGCGTAGCTCCCTATTCCTTAGGTTTGTTCGTTGGACTTTTTGCAAGTTGCTCGGAACAGTTTCTGATGATGTCACTAGAGCAGCTTGAACAGTTTAGTGCAGCTTGGTGCAGCTGCTCAGAGCAGCGCCCAACGAACACTTTTGGAACACTTATTGCTACTTTTAAATATCTTAACCTCAAAAAAAATGGAAAATTATTTTCTGTTATGTTATTATGGGCTGATTTCTTTCAATAGAATAACTACAGCGTCAAATAAACCAAAAAAATCTTTCTTTAGAGATTTTAATTTATTCTCCGCTTAAATAATGTTAATGCCAGACTGGAGAAAATAAAAGTTTCCATGTTCAACTATTTTTCATTTCTTTAATTAAAGCTTCTTCTTTGCTTTTTTGTGTAATTATATAAAATCTTGTATAATGTGATATAAAAAAATATCTAAAATATGACTGCTGAGAGCGGTAAATAAAAAATTCTAATTTTCAAAATTATTTTAATTCACTTTTATTACCCTAAAAAAGTATTAAAAGAACTTGCTTTATCAAATATTAAATACTTTAACTATCCGAAAATGTTAAATATTAATAATAATCAACTTGAATTAATAATATTTCAAAATTTAAAAATATTTGGCGCCGGAAAAGGTTAGAACAAATTTCTAGCAACTTACTCCTCCTATCGACCTAGTGCAGGTTTTTCTGCTCTAAGCAGTTCCGAACAAGTTGCACTATTCCAACGAACGCTTTCCGAACAGCTGCTCGATTACGAACGAACGCTTTATTTTTGCTCGAACCTGTTCCGAACTGTTCGGAGCAAATAAATCATGTCGAACGAACAGACCTCTTGTGTCCAGTTTTAACACATTTTATACATTTTGATAATTTTTGCTTAGATGCTTGAAATTATTAATTATTTTACTGAAGTGTTCTAGACCAGTGGTTGTCAACCTTTTGGACCTCATAAGGTCACTAAGCTCACACTTCTGAAATCTATGGACCATTAAAAAATTTTTATTTTAAAAAGCCCTATAAACTTTTATTTTTACTTTTTTAGATCGAGAAAAATTATTTTTTGGATTTATAAAATTATCGAAATGAATAAATGAATAAAAAAACATTTTTAAAAATATAAAAAATTTTCTGAAATTAAGACAAAATTGTAAATTAGTAACAATGAATGATTTTTGGAATTTACAATAAATTATAAATTAATTATAATTACAGAATTATTTGAGTCCTTGAATTTCAAATTTTTACTTTCCAAACTCCTTAATATGGAAAGTATTGTAATCAGAAATTGCAAAAAAAAATTGACCCCCCCCCATTTTTTTAAAAATTTTTATGATTCTAGGTACCTATTCTTAAACCATTTTTACGTTTTTTTAAAAATATCTAGGTGGTTGTGTGTGTGTGTGTATGTATGTCTGTGAACACGATAGCAACCAAACGAAATCACTCCAAATTTTAAATTTAGGTTTTAATCAGTTGTCACACGAAGCCTATTGAAATGAATAAAATCGAATGGGGAGAACGGGGGGTTTACCTGAAGCGATAAGACATAATCCATCATAACTTCTAAACGCACTGAAATAGGTAAAAGTTTATTATTACAAAAAAAATTCACTATTATATTTCCTACAACTTTTGTTCTGTAATTTTTTTTCTGAAATTAAAACTTATAATAAAAAAAAATATTTTCTAAATAATTTATTATTCAAATTTTATTTAAACTAGAAAAATTGATGATGCGTTTTTAATATTTTTTTATGAAAAACTCAAAGCAAAAACCAAAATAAACTATTGTCTTTTGTTTTCGAGATGTAAATAAAAATTCAATTCTTTTTATTATTTTTAAATACTGATTGGAATGTTTTTCGCGATTATTGCTCTCCCTTGATGAAATTTTGTATTTTGATTTTTGTTAGCCGAGGTAAATTTGACGTTAATTTTGATAATTCGGAAAGTTATGCGATGGCCACATCTGATTTTTTTTATAGCTTTATAATTGCATAAGAATTTTTTTTTATTGAAATAACATAATATTTCAATATTAAATAGAAACATTTTCAAAATTTGAGATTTTACAAATCATGTTTTGAATTTCGAATAATAAGTTTAAGAAATAAAAGCTATCTTTTCCTCCAAATTCGAAATTTTCAGATTTCTTTAAATTGAAATTCAAACTTTCTTTTACAAAAAAAAATTAAAAAAATGATTTTGAAAATATTTTTGGATTCAACTTTAAAACTAAAACAAGTTAAATAAACGATACTAAATAAATTTAATATTTATTGAGTTCTCGACGACAGTTATCGTCTTCGTCAGAAATTGAAGCTTAATTCTGTAATATTATTTTTATTTATATTTATAATTGAACATATTGAAAATATGAAACTGCATAATATAATATGAAATTTTCATATACTTTTTATAATTTTTTAATTTAGCCTTTTTCGGCCTTTTTGCTACATAAAAAATATTTTTTCGATATTAAGTTTTCTGAATTTCTAAAAACAAAGAAATTCAAAATTAAAATTTATCTTAGCTCCATACAATATACTATTTATAAGATTATCTAAATTTCTAAATTCATAAAACACATTTTGAAAATATCAAGATATTATTTATATTTTAATATGGACTGGTGAAATAATGTATTAGTGAATAAATTTAAATTGAACAAGTTATTTTAACAATATTAAAACCAATTAAGTTTTTAAGCTTTCAAAGACTTTCGTCAACTTCATCATTTTTATTTTATTAATTATTTATTTTAATAAATAAACGTCTCTGGTGAAGTCGACGAAAGACTTGAAAGCTTAAAACTTTATTGGTTTTAATATTGTTAACATAACTTGTTCAATTTTAATTTATTCACTAATTCAAAATTTATGTTTTATTTTTAGTTTTCTCAGCTCCAATAAAAAAAATCAAAAATTAATAAAATAATTTTAGTATACCCCTTCAAAATTGTTAGGAACAGAAAATTTACTATTTTCTTATGAATTTTCAGGATTGGATTCTTAATTTTTTTTTCAAAACGTCCGTCGCGTCGTGTCGTTGATAATAATAAATTTATTATCCTCTTATAAATTTAATTAGATTTTTAGTAAATACATTTATAAATTTTTAGGGTAAACTGTATAAAAAGCAATTAAAATTTTGTCTTTTATCAAAATAAATTAATATTGTGTTGTCCATTACTATTAAATTGGTTTTGTTTCATATTTTATAGCTCAAGTATACTTTTGGAGTCGTTAATTTTAATGAGATATGTTGACACGACCCCGGCCTTTCTTCTACTATAAAGTAACGTTAAAGGCGCACATAAATTTTCAATAAAATGGAAGTAGTATCGATAAGTGTTATCGTGTTATATTTAAAAATAATAATTTAACTTTTATATGCATTTCAAATATTATTAATATAGAATGCCAATTTATTTTTTCAATTAGTTTCTTTTTTATCATTTTAATGACCCATGTACATAGAAGAAAATATAAGAACCACAAACACGTCGTTTAAACCTAACGACGTGGTTTATTAATATTAATCTTCTGCACCTCTTTTTTATTATGGTAGCATTAAATTAAATATGACGTTTATGAATTTGGGGATTTTTAAAATTATAATGCTTGGTTGAATTTTCCGTACTTGAAATTTTTATGTTTTGCTTTGGACTTGCGAGATGTGCTTTTTTAGAGTTATCTCCATTTCCACTTCTTGGTGCTTCTAATTTTTGTGTATTCACTCGACAATAAAATTTAAATGAAAGTTTTTAAAATTTTATTGTGCTGTAAAAAATAATTTGACCTATTTTTCGTGGGGCCATTATGAAAAATTGCATCATTCTAATTAACTTAATTGCTGCTAAATTAATATTAAATGTATTAGGAGGTACATAGTAGCTATATATCTCGCGTGTAATAAAATTTACTACTATTAATTAATTATGCGATTTTTTACTTTATAACAAAGGTGCAGTCGACATGATAGTCCTTTTGTATATCAGATTCGACAATTAAGTTCAAGATACCGAATGGTTCTTATTTTTTGATAATAAACATAATGTCAACTTCGATAAATTGTACCTTGCCGAAGCGATTTTTAAGTTGAATTTATAAAATACACATGCACGATGTCATGGATTTGATCGATTTTGTTGTTGACAATCCGCTACGATAATATTTTTTTAAACAAATAGTTGCTTATTACAAATATCACCACAACATGCAAAAGGAACGATATTTATATTGTTCTCAAAAGTCAAAATTAGGTATCAAATTTATAGTTACTCTTGTAGAAAATTGTACAACTTAAGCTCGTAAGATGTTATGTAAATTTTATTAATTGAAGGAACTGGCAATGTTTAATTAACTTGGAAAATAATTAATCTGTTGTTTTCTTTCAGACATTGCAATCGATAATAGGTGTATAGAACCATTTTTGATTGATGATAAGGAATATGATAATACCTTGAACTTCCGAACAAAAAACTCCGAGTATTAAAAATTTACTTTTCATTAATAATTCGGCTAACGCCTTAGCAAAACCGTTACATCGAAAATTGAAATTGTCAAAACTGACATAAATGCGTTCTCTCCAAGTGTTATTGACACCATACCATCTGATAGCACTAAATAAATTTAAATATAAATTGAACAATTATTGTTTAATGCAAATGCACCCAAATTTGTTGTGTCTGCACTATTATAAAACCAATTGTTGAACTTCTGAATTGTATAACGAAATCTCCAGTGTATAATTTTTGTTGTTTATGAATTCCGCATGCGTTAGGACTGGCAGAAGTCCCAAGCACTAACCGCTAAGCGAACACCAGTTTAAATTTTTAGAAACGACTCCTTCGTCCCGTGGAAGCCTATCCCGATCTTCGAACTTTGAACGAACTCCCAAAGTGTTCGGGAGATTAGTAAATCTGATGTAAAATTGAGCTCATAGAACTTTTTGTTGCATGTACTTTTTTCTTATCTTTTATTCAAGTAACTTTTGTTAGCAAATAGTTGACAGTATGTTTATGCAACTTTGATAATAATTCATCAAACTGAATTCAACCAAAGTACATAGTTCGAAATTATTAATTAATTTTAACTTCGGCTAAAACTGTTTCCGATATAATAAACACAGGGTCTCCTGTTTTCTAACAGAATTTTTTTTTAATTTCTACCTTAACTTGGTCATTGCACCTAAACTATTTGTATTTGGTATAAATGTGTTCAAATTCAACGGCTTTTGAGTTACAGATTAAGTTAAGGAGAAAAAAGTTTAAAAAATCGACATGTTTTTGTATTCTTCCGTTTCCTTCCGGATAGCAAGTTTAACTGGCTACAACTGTTGAAAAACAAATGCTTGTACCAAAAAAGTACAGAAGATTAAACTTTAAATTTAGTTTAATTTAATTAATGTTAGACAATATAGGGTTAGGTTCAAACTGGCAGATAAAATATCGAGAATTTAGGTGCCATTTCAATATAAAAATTTTAAAAGCGATTTAACCTTATTTTAAAATATTAATTTTTTGTTTTGGATTGTTTTTAATTTGTTTTCAATTGTTTTGCTCCCCAGCTCCCCTTTTTTCGAAATTAAATCTTTTTTTTGTTGTTGTCGATTGTTTTTAATTTGTTGTCAATTGTTTTGTAAAAATAAAATTTTTAAATCTAATGATAATCGCGAAAATCTGGCGCAAATCTTATTTCGCGATTTTCGCGGTTATCATTTGATTTAAACATTTTATTTTTACAAAACAATTGACAATAAATCAGAAACAATCGAAAACAAAAAAAAAATGTAATTTCGAAAAAAGGGGAGCTGACAGAAATTTTTTTTTGCAAAATCAAAAAAAAATTTCAAAACAATTGAATACAGAATAGAAAACAATCCAAAGTAACAAAAGAAATTAATATTTTGAAAAAAATGAGAGTCAAGTTCACGCATGTTTTAACAAATTACAGATTGAATTTTGAAAAATTCTCAGAAAAGTATCTTCTTTATTATCTCTTTAATTTTTCTTAAGGATAGATTTTTAGGAAAAATAACGAAGACTTTAAATTTATGCCCAGCTGATTTTAAATTCAATTGCAATACAAATTTTTACTTAAATATTTTATTGTTAATGAAATCTCACAGTTTTGTAAGTAATTTTCAATTATAAATTTTCTCTTTATCCAAATTCCAATTCACCTTTCCTTATCTTTAAACGCAGTTCTGCTACTGTGCAGATGTCAAATTTATATCCATTTTTTTTCTCAAACGATCAAAATTCATTATAAACTAAATCCTAACTAATCAAATCACTTTTTATTAGAAAAATTTTACAAAAGCTTTTTTCCAAATTAGGACTTAAAAGTCAGATGTGTCCGTCGCCTTTGTTGCGGAAAAACAACCTTGTTTCTTCCACTACTTGGCGTTATATCGCGCAACTCGCTGGAAACAAAAATCATTTCAAAAAGAAAATTTTCCAATAAACAAAATTAAATATTATCCAAATTTTGTTCATTAAATTTTCACGACATTTTAATCATTAATTTGAAAAATACACGTCAATATATGATTTAAATTGTACATGATGAAATAATACGTATATATTGCAATGTCATCCTTCCTGTTCTAAGTGATTTTTATTATTACCTTATATTATTTGATTTTATTAATAATTATCGAACTTTTTCAGTTTTCATAATGAATTTTAAGTAGGTATTTATTTTGTTTAGTTTCAATTTTAATAAATTACAATCTCAAATTTTCTGCCAGTTGAACTTATTTCTCCATAATTATTCGACAATCACTTGATAAATTTGATTACTTCAAATGTCCATAATATTCGAGTACTTACGTAACTTAGACGTTTTCACTCCTCCATGGCAAAAATTAAGTGAAGTTTATAGTCGCAATTTTGTGCTTGTTACTTTAAAATTAGCACCAATCTTACAATAGTGCGCGAAATTTTTGTTATGCAATTTTATGCTAAAATGAAGAAAACAATATAATTTGCAAATTATAGCCTGATTTTCTTGGGGGGGAGGGCGTTTTCCACAAGATTTTGTGTCTTTCGGTGTGTTTTTCTGCGAAAGAAGTTTATCGAGCCCCCTCCCCCAGGGGCATTCAGTCGCCTGTTAATTTCAAACTTCACAGAAAAATCTTTATGTATGCTGTCGCGGACTTCTCTGTAGGAAATTGAATTATATATAATATATATTGTGGTTTTCAGCATTCCAAATGTAAGTTTGCGGTCACTTACATTTGAAATAAAATATTTTGAAAAAGTAGTTATTTACGATGCAAAAATGTCATTTTATGTAGTACTTTTTTACTGCGGTTTGCAGGATTATCTTGAAGACTAGTGCTATAATAATTTTTTAACTTTAGTCTACTCGAATTAAAAACGTCAGTTGTATTACAAAAAGCTTTTATTTAAAAAAAATAATAGCGTTAATTCTGCATGAAATTACATAATGGCTAACCCACGCATTTTGTCAACTTGATGTTTGCTCTGAGTTGTTTAACTTTTTAGTACATTTTTTATTTGCTGTTTTGTAAATAACAGCTCTTTTGAAGTTTAACGTCACCCACCAGGTTATTTAAAATTCCGAAAAATAAATAATTTAAATTTTATTCAATTAAAGTGATGTTAACAGGAAAAGTTACACAAATTGTATTTAACGAAATCTTGCTTTCTGTAACAAGATCGTGTTTTCCTTAACCATTACACTTTTGTCGATTTCGTTTCCTATTATTCTCAAGTTTATCTAAGCTTGAAGAGCAACGTTACTATTTGTAAACAATTAGGACCCTAGTGGAGTCTGTTTTCTTGTGTATAATTGCTGACTCTTGTTTGATTAATTAGGTTCACCGAAAAGAAGCGACAGTAAATGCTATTGCCATCTAAATGCTAAAATTGTAACAAAAATTCATGAGTTATGGGTCGGGGTCATAATTTTCCGTGCCGTGTTGTTGGGTTCCTCATAGAGCTTACGAATAGCCGGAGTTATTTTCACGAAAATAGGCGTCACCAAAATTTTAAGACAGTTTTGTATGCAGACAATACAACGTTTCCAACTAAGAAATAAAATAAATTTCATTGCATGTTACGTAGTTGTAGACGAGAAGTGATATACTAAATGCTAATCAGATTGAATAGTTTTATGCTTAGAAAATGTCGCAAAGAAATTAAATTTAGGATATAATCTTTACGATACGAGGCCTGAATGTAAACTACCGTTTTTATTTTTGTTTTAAAAATGGAAGTCGGATTTTCATTTTACCCCAGTATATTTACACAAAGTTGTTTGCTTGCTTGCTTGCTTGGGAGTTTTCTTGAAGGATCGGTGGTCGAAAGTTATCATTTTCCGAATGCATCAATTGTGCTGAATTCAACAATTTGAGAAGTCCATTTACAACTTGAATAGTTAAGACTAATCTTTTAGGAAGGTTAGGATTACGTTTAGTTAGTTCCACCAAATTCAAACCATTACTCTTCAGAATACTCTGACATTGTATTACTTCTTACATCTGTATGATATGGGTCTTCTAAACCCTTCTAATCTATACTAAATTAAAACAATAACAACCATCAGACATGATTTGTATGGAACCTGGAGGTAGGTTGAGATAATACTCTTTTTTATCAACCCTTTAATTACTCAACATTGTGCGTTGCAAAATGAAATATCTGAGAGGTAGGTGTCAAGACTTTAATATCCTGTCGGCGCCACTGGTGTAATATATTTACGCACCTTATTCGAATGTATTACATCATAATAAAATAATACCTCGAACCAAAAGTACATAAATTGGCTAGTCGTCAAATATAGCATTGTTAGAAAACAAACAGCTTCCGATTGAAAGCATCACATATTGTAGCAATTCATTTCCTTTGTTTAATTTTACCGTTGGTAAGCCATGTATAATTTATTAAGTTGACCGTATTATAAAATAACAAAGTAATTTAAATGACTCACATATTCACCTATGCAATGAGATTAGTAAATGTGGACCCATTTTAATTTAATAATTTAACAGCATCCATTATCAAAAGATTTACGTTTGCCACCAGGCCTGCGCCTAAAAAGCGATTAATTGATTTAAACCGATTTTTTTTCTAGCGCATTTTTCGATTCCATTGTAAAAAGACAACTTATTTAATTTAATGGTCCACGCGAGTTTCAAGTAATTCTCAACATTTTAACATGCTTGCAATGCGTATAATGCATGTGAATTTCAAGTGTATATTATTATGTCACGCTCATCTTATTGTTAGCGTCATATCTGAATTCAAAAAGCATTTTATTTTGTTTTTTCCGTGATGCATGTTACATAAAATGTTAAACACGGGAGCACTTCGAATTGAAGGATTTTCTCTCATATATGATTGCTAACTTTATTTTACGCTTCTGGGGAAACAATAACTGGGCAATTATTACCATTGTATCCATTGTTCCACGGTGCAGTCATCGACAAACATCTTAAAGCACCTTGATTCCAATTCAGCTATTTTAGAAGTATCGAAAACTATAAATCTGAGATGCCTCTTCAAATCATACACAACATTAATTTTTTTTAAGGCGTAATGATGCGTCTGCTTTCGACAATATTTGTTGAAATGCTGGTTCCTACTCGCTTCAGGCAGTTTTAAACAAACACCACAGCGTTACACAAAGTGAACATGTTTTTGTTAGCAATCCGACTTTGGTTGAAGATGGAATTGAATCGGAACACCTTTACTGGTTTAGCTACTGATATAATCTCCAAAGTTTCGATGTGAACTTCGGCTATTCCGTTTACCCGTTTCTAATTCGATTCCGATTTCGTAATCAAACTTTATCGCATTTTGCTGTAGCGCAAAATTTTTCGCATCCTTGACGAACAAGTTTATGTTCTTCCGCTTAATTACTGCAATTTTTCCCATTGGTTATGCTATTTGCATAGCGTCAGTCTTATGTAAAGAAGCATTTAAATTTACGCCTGTTAATTTTCTTATCCATTGTATCTTGTTCGTAAATGGTAATTATTTATTGTAAACTGAGCTGTAACAATTTCCACCAAATGATAATTGCACGGCAGAAAATGAAGCCAACGTTGCAACATTTAATTTTTACTTTTTGCTATTAACTAGCATTTTTGTTAAGGCAATAGCCAAATCCGTTTTTTTTTGGGGGAAGGGGAATTACGAGTATTCGCGATTCAAAAAGTTTATGCACCACTGACGGTTGTTTACAATACTAAAGTTTAGGAGTACTCCAACATAACCTCAGTTATTGTTAATTGTATATCGATGCTAACATAAGAGCAGTAAACTTTGACAAAGGTTCTTACAATAACAACTGAAAAATATAAATAAGATTAGTTACTTACATTTCACTATTATTCAACACTTACTTAAATATGCACTTCAACTTGAAACCTTTAAAGTCAGCCATATTGGTGTTTTAGCAGCGCCCTCATCGGTCATTTGAATCGCGAATAGGGCATAAAACAAGAGACAACTTCATGCAATAAGAATCACGTTTCGTGATTTTTGAATTGATTTTTGGCATTGCAAAAATATAAATACTCCTTAGACCCGAATACAGCATCTTTTTGAACATGAGACTCTTGTGAATTAAAAATTTTATGTAAACTTTCCCAAAAATTTCCCTTTAAAAAAAATTTCAATGCAAACTTTAAATGAAAATTACACGGTTAATTTGCATTCCTTGGTTGCAGCTGTGGGACCCACGAGGCAAACGTCCGTTGCCTGGATTACAATTCAACAAATAATATTCAATTTATCACAGCTTTATAATTAGACAAATTTCCAAATATACCTAAATCTTGTTTCAAATTTTTATTTATTTTTATTTTATTTTTATTTATTTATTTTTACATTCAAACTATTTTCAAAGACCCAACCCATTTTTTAAATCCAAAAATCACAATTCATCTTCAACAATCTAAAATTATTAAAAGCACTTAAAAATTTTAATACTAAATTTTTTTTTAATTTCTCTCAATTTTTAAATATTCTCAAAGAGCAAAATTTAAGCTTTCTTATGAGGTGAAGATGAATAAAATCAGCCCAACGGTTACTTTACAATTTAATGGCCAATCAGAATGGTCATTAACGTATTTAAACCAAGTTCAAGAGTTAACTCACAATAATGGAAAAACTGGCTCCAAGTTCATTTTTGCGTTCCGAGGATTGTTATAATTCGCACAGAGATGATTTTCCCCGGGACAACCGCCCGGGGAGCGTGCGGAGGGTAGATTTCCACTTTTCACTGCCCCTGATATTGTCAAATCTCGGATCCCAACATTCGAATTTTGTCATTTTTGAGTTTGGTAACCCTACGGGGATGTTTTTAGCGCAACTACGGCAAATATTAGATCCAGGCACTCTAAAATCCACCATTTTTGAGAAATTTGAAAAAAACATAGGGTTTGTTAAGTAATTCTTACAGGCTCCTCCTCCAACCTGTCGTGGTTAGCCAATGACTGTATGACAATTTTAATTGAAATCCAGACATTATTTTGGAAAAACTGCTGAATATTCTGCAAATTTTACTTTTTATATTTACTATAATATAGACCATTACCTACCGCGACGGCGCCAGGAGGGGGGCAGGGTGGACAGGTGCCCACCCTGTTGCTTGGAGTGCCCCTTCAAATGCCCACCCAAAATATATAAGAAATTTTAAAAAATACTCTTTTTTTTCTTAAACTTGCGAAGAAATTTAGAACAATTTCAATTTTCGAATTAAGGAAAAAAATAGAAGTAAATGTTTACCCACGATCAGATTGAAATTCCTTTGAGAATTTTTTCAAAAAAATCGAAGGGGTAAGGGAATATGTATTTGCATAAAACTAAATATAAACGATGAACGCAACAATTTGAATCAAAATCTTATTTTGTTATTGAAATAGCATTCAAAATCGAAATTTTTCAAAAAAAAGCGATCGGATTGGTGCAAATGTAATAAAAAATTATAATTTAGAAAAATTTGGCATGGAAAGCCCCAAATGTATTATGTATAATATTGTTAATATCGTATTATTACAATACTATCTATCTTTCCTTTTTTTTTAAGACGTGGGAAACAACAATTCAAAATTTACAAATAAAACAAAATTATAAAATATAATAATCCTCTTAAGGGCCGTCCATTAATTACGTAAGGGTTTTGGGAGAATATCGAAAATCTTACGGAGCTTTACGTGGGGGGTAAGGGGGGGGGGTGTTACGTATTCCTTACGTAAGTTTAATTTTTAAATTTAATTTGAAAATTAAATATAATGTTTTTTACAACGTAAAGTTGATATCTAAGCCCTTAATATTTAAAAAATAAAATTTTATTTTTAAAAATTTATATTGAAATATACATAAATGTGGAGTGCACATCCACAAACAGCAGAAATGTTACATCAACCGTATAAATTGACAACATCTTATTATAAAACACTCCGTGTTGATTTTTGATAATTTTGATGGAAATTAATATTTTTTTAAATAAAACGTAACGGGCAGGAAGGGGTCAAAAATTACAAATTAATTACATAATTAATGGACGTTCTCTTATAAATAAAATTAAACACACGACAATATATCAGGTATAAAACTTATCAAACGGCAGTGAGTGAACCCCCCCCCCCCCCCCACTTTAACATATTAAACATTGTAAACGTTAATATATTAAACAAACATATAGCAAACTACGTTAAACATATAAGAATTTGATTTGTTTTTGATTTGTTATTTGACAATAACATCTATGAACAAGTTATATTATATATTGCAATGTCCCGCGGTAGGGTTTTTATAATTTTATAAAAATAAATCCCTTTATCAGGAAACATCAATTTTTTTAACATGGACTCTTTTAAATGTCAATTTTTTAAAATTAATTTTATCCAAAACACAATCCAACAATCTCAATATTTAGTCGTCCGATCGCTTAATGTAACTGCCATCATAAAATTATAATACAAAATTTCAAATTCAATAACCCCTCCCCCCCGTACCTTAAAGCCCACGACAATATATCTTTATAATATGTATAAATCTACAATTTTGCATAGAAATAAATTTCATAGAAAACTTTGAAAATATTTGTTCAAAAGAGAGCCAAAGAAGGGATGGAGGGGGGACAATAGACAATGTAATCCAATTTAAAATAATGAAAATTCGAATCTAGAGCCTCTCTGTGATATAGCCAATTTTGATTTTTTTTTGTTCAGCTCATTTGTATGTTAAATAATTAAATTCAAAAATATATATCAACGTCTAGAACATAGCAACATCTACGGTTGTGTTTCGTAAAATACAGGACGAATTTATATTTTGGTAATTTATTTTCAATAAATGTATCGTAAATTTTCAAACTAGACTGTGCAGACCGTACTTTGATGCAATAAATCGTGGAAAGATTATTTCCTCTTTGAATTCCAAACTGAATTCTAAATTTGGCGGTAAATATAATACAAAACAACAATAAAAAAAAAGCAGATTGAAAGTTTAACTGATATATGAATTTTCGAATATATTGATTAATTAATCTATTAATTTTTATAAAACTGGTGGTCTGGGAGGGGGGGGGGCTGTAATACCCTCCAGTACACCGTTTCTATTAGGTCATGACAATATATTGTAATGCTCGGGGTAGTTTTTTTTTTAAATAAATCTTCCACCCAGAAACTTCCACCTGCCTTATTATATTGTGTACTCTTCTAATTTTTAAAACAATAACATTTTTGTAAAGTACAAAACAAAATGTAGCTACATAGTTTCAGACCACGCTATGGCACCATTCCCAACTAGAATATGTTGTTCGCTATCAGCTTTGTTTAAATTTTTTGTATCACAATCTATTCGCGATTCCAAATTAATATATTTTATCATTTGTAAGCGTAATACAATATTTTGTAAATAAAATTTATTTAACATGAACAACAGTTATTAGTTTCATTAATGCCTCGTCATAAATTCTGTTCACAATGGTAATAAATTTTTTATGAAATATAAAAATATAGTCAATTGCTGTGTATAAAATACCTTTTATGTCATTCATTTGAAATTAACAATTTTAATTCGAATACGATGGTGGATATCGATAAGTTTAAATAAATTTAATATGAATTTATTATTTTAACAAGAAGTAAGGTTTTCCTTTTTGAATAGAATACTCACGAGAAAGATTATGTAAGAAACAAAACTTCATTGTTTTCTGCAACCGACTATGAAGAGATGAAGTTCATCTCAAGAAAATAATGTTTCTCATGCAAATTGATCATCTTGAAATTCTTTCGATTACTTTGTTGTCTTTTATAAATTTCAGGACTTGGTGCTGTCTTTATGAAATTTATTTTCGAATTTCTAACGACGAAGAGCATGTCGTCTTTTAATATACCCAACAGTTCTATCGCGAACTTTTCTTTCATCAAATTTTTTTAATAAGTCCAAAACTGGTAGCTCCCTTTTTGTGCTATGATATAACATCGATTCTTTACATTATTTTTTAGTGGAAAAGTTTACATGTAAAGAACTTCAGTTACTGCAAACCATAACTCAAGCTTAGAGAAAACACGAGCTGGAAGTCGATTGAAAATTTACTGTTGGCAAGTTTCCTCCAATATTTCAACTTGGTAGCAAATTTCAATTTTTTTAAATTCAAAATCGATTTTAATTTTGCATTAAAGATATCTGGAATCGTCGAGGTTGCAAATAATCCGATGGATTAATTCTCAAAAGCTTAATTAGGAAAACACGAAACAAATTTTTTTTCTCTTTTGCAATATCAAAAACGTGCTCTGGTTAACAAACCTCGATAAAAAAATTTAAAATTGAACTCGTGAATATCATTCCAATATCGCACCAAATGCTATAAACCGCTAAGTCAGTACATGTTTGTATATGAATCATCCATCAATAGCCTCTAGAAATAGACTCTGATCTACACTCTGTCATAGACCAGTTTTTCTAAAGTTAAAATTGTATGGTTTATGTATCATTTACTCCAGTTTTTTGTTTTGCTTTTTTGTGATGGATTTATTATTACATAATCTTAATTATATAGGTGCGCAAATGATAATTATAGCATCCTTTTCACTTTACCAATTACCTATTTAATAAACGTTTCAATTATTTCTTACACTAAAAAAATAACGACGAAATTAGCGTATTTATAACACCTAAGTGAGATAATTTTTCTTAATTTGGAGGTGAATGACTGAAATTCTTCCACCTGTTAAAAAATTTGATAACTTTAAATTCACACCGTTAATTTGGCTTGTAACAATTTCATCACGCTATGACATCATAGGACATTAAACTGAAAGAAGGAGAGAATTTTTAAACAAAAGGTTTTTGAAGATACTGACTGGAGGTGAAAGTGATTATCAGAAGATTTATTGGTGTTAAAATAGCAGAACATTATATGTCTAGTGTTATATCATCATTAGTTGGGCAGACTTTTTCGATTCTTTCAAATTTTTATAGGTTATGTAGGTGGGGCTGGGTATTGTTTTTCAACTTCTTTTTAGTCTATGTAGCCTATATGATTTATGGACCGTCAATTTCAATTTTGAATTTCGGGCACGAGAATAATCATCTTGCAATCTAAAATAAATTTTAAAATTATCTACTTTTTGCGCTCGAAAATCTACACGAAAAACCCTTGAACATCCTTTAAGCCTGCAGCGGTCGCGTGGCGTCTGTTAGCTGCTATAGATTATCATAGGGGTGCCATTATACGAAAAACAGAATGAGCTTTTTCACCTGTCTTCAGGCTCTTGGAATTTTTAATGCTTCTTGTAGTAGTCAAAGAAAACCGCAGAAAAGTTATTGCTCCTCGAATTGGTTTTCATTAAAAACGCACATTTTTTGTTTTCCTTCTGGATGTATAGGTTATAAATTGGAAAGTTGGTGTTTATTAGACACCTCGGAACTTTTTAGCCAAAACGTTTCGATTTTATTGGAAGTGCGAAAGCATAAATCCGGCACCTGGTAACATTGAACACAATAATGACACAGCTGCAACCAACACATGCCTTTTAGGTCACACGCCATTCATCAAGACGCACGCACGCACTTACCTTAGTCTTTGAACGAGAGATTATGTCGGGGCTTTAAATTGACAACATAAGCCACCAGCTTATCTGCTCTGTGGTTAGAACTAATACATATTTGATTTCCCAATCTTAAGAACCCACATCTCAATAGGAAATTTTTTATTAATTGAATATTTTGTTAACAGATGCAACACGAAAAGTTGTTCGAGACCACCGAGATCGAAACGCAAGACGCCAGTTTTAGGTAATATAAACACCCACCTCAATTTTTTTCCATTTTGATGACGAGTTTGAGCCGAGAAATATTTTTACACTTTCGAGATACCGCACTTACTCATTTCTGATTAAATTGATTGAAATATGAGTGTACAAATTGGTAACCGCATTTTTATGATGGCAATTCCCCATCTCCAATAATTGCTCACGGCCTTCCAAAGATGTTCAATTTTTTACTCTATAAATTCGAAATTGTTTCACTACTTAACCAAACTCTTTCACCTTAAATCTTCAAAGACCAGATTGAAAGCAGACAATTTACGGTGTAAAAGTCATTCTACAAGCGCTTTTGTATACTTAAGCTTTCCAATTGATGAAGTGGTGGATTTTTACTGCTGAAACTAAGAGTAACCAGCTTTCCACACAAAATTGCTTTAATAAATTTCTTTTTTCTCGAAACTTTATCAACCTCCTATATTTTATAGTTCAATTAATTGGTTGATCCAGTTCAGTTCGATATCTACATTTTATTTTTACTTTCCTTATTGCACATTTTATTCTAGACAACGCACGGCCGATAGGTATCTGGAAAAACTTTATTTAAAAAATTTGCGCAAATGGAAAGATTTGAGATAAAAGTCCAGCTATTGCTGCTGCAGGGGATACTTTAATTTTATAGGTACCGAATAAGAGAAGCAAATGGTGCTATTTTTTTGCGAAATTATTCAATTCTCAAATCTTTCTTGACGAAATTTATATTGTTAATAAAAACATCCGTATTGTGTTAAATTTTGCATTTCTTTCGAATTAAATCGTAATAAGAGAAAAATGAATTTCTACTTTATGATTGAGCCCTTCATATTTCTAAAATCCGTCAGTAATAAAAATGTTAATTTAACATTTCACTTTTTTGGTAACGTCTTCTTTGAATAAAGTATTTATAAGTTGACTGGTAAATTGTAATACGGAAGAGATTATCGTGTACTTTTTTCTGCTACAATAAGCTACATATTTTTATAATGCAAATGTTATTGCCATGTAAATTTAGTGACACAGGATTTTTTTTATATAATGCCTGTGAATGACTTGAAGGATTTTAACAATTATTTTTTCAAGATTTGAAATTGTCTAATTTATTTACTGTCATGTCATTATCATATCACACTCGACCATTAAAATGTACACTAGGTACTATTTTTAGAATACTAGTTTGAAATAATCGATAAGGATTTATTTTTACTGCAAATAAAATTTTTTAAATTTTCTGTTCGATTTATTTTTATTTGAAGTTGATGGAATCTGCCCTAAATGTCGAGCATATTTACCCAACAATGGATAATATAATTATTATTTTTATTAGGTTATATTTACAAATTTTAACAAATATCTATCTAAAACTTGTGCTCACTTGTTCTTCAATTACGTAAGTTTGTTATTATTACTATTTTTTACCTTGGATAACCATTTTCCATCATTTATTTTGCTCGTTAACATATTTTTTAAATAAATCTCTCAGTTTAATCGTTTTTTCAAAATTTCTATTTCCTTAATTTAATTATTGTAATGCATATTATTTCGAATGCGGTTTTGTCACATACAAAAAATTAAATGCACTTATTTAGAATGTAATTTAAATTAAAATTAAGAGAGGAAACCGAGGCGATGAATTACAACGTAAATTTTGTACTTTAGATTTTCTTTAGATTTTCCTGGGTTTCCTTAAATTTCCACGGATTTCCTTAAATTTTTCTGAATATTCTTGAAGAAAGGGACGAAGAAAACAGTAGATGACTAAATGAGAAGGTGATCGAATTCTGTGATATTGTTTTTTTTCAATTATTTTTATTTTTTGTCGTCAAATTTCAGGTTTATTTTTGCAGATTTTCCTTGAATTCGAATTCTTCGTCGTCCCAAATCGTTTGATTTGTTGACCTTGCTCTAGGAGTAATAATTAATTGAAATTAATAATTGACTTATTCTAGAGTAATTTTAGAAAACCCTGGGGTGTACATTATCAAAATAGTTATTTTATTGTTTTTTGAATTGTCAAAGTAGTAATATATAATTTATTATTTCATTCTTTCTATCAGCAGCAACTCTTAATTTGCTGAAAGAGTAAAGTTAGCAACTTTATGCGGTCAGAAACTTACATAAAATATAAGTTTACTGAAAAAAATGGTTCATCATTTTGAAAAAAAAAATTTAATTTTTACGCTGATTATTAATCATATCGATGAACAAATTCATAAATACAATGATTGTTTTCATGAATACTATGAATTTTTCATCAATATGATGAATTTTGTTCATCGGCGCAAAAATTTCGAATATTTTTTCAGTGATACATTTGCGTTTATTCTAAAATAATTCAATCAATTTCAATTTAATTTGATGTTAAGTTAATTAATTGTAAGGGGTATTTTTGCCACTCTGCTATTGAAAGCCGTTTTTTAGCTTCTCCAATTCTTCCATTTCACTAATGCTTACGTACGTCATATTTCAACCAGTTTTTCTCACAATGAGGGATTTTTTGCTTATCTACTTGATTTATTTTAATTTTTAAATTCCATATAATTTTCATTTTAATTCCGATACAATTCCAAATATTTGTAGAACTGATTTCCAAACTGGCGGCGCCCTATCAGCCTACCTGTACCAGCCGCCACTGCAATTGTACTAATGCTACTGACTATTCGGCAAATTATATTGTTTTTTTCGGCCTCTGTGGGTTTGTATTTTAGAATCTTTTTTTTAAATTCTTCAACTTTTCAGTATTTTTAATCCTGCTTTATCAAAAATGGCCCAAAAAACTTCTTTTGAGTATTTCTACTCGGGTTGATATATCAAACTTTTGCAAACAATTTCAATTATCTTCTATGACCTTTTTGCTTTTTATTTATTTACTTCCATCGATTGGAGAAATTCATATGGTAAACTTTGGTTGTCATGGTAACGAAATTCAGTAATAATTTGTCAAGATAAGTTCGTTATGGGTAGCAGAATTGGCTCGGTTTTAGCATAGAATAGAATGGGCTTTAAGGCTTCTTCGGATTATAACTTTCGTCAGTCAAATTTTGAATATTTTTTTTTGTCGAACTGCTATTCATAGTGGCGCAACAACTTCTTGACTAACCACTTTATTTTGTGAAGGATTTTCCTGGCATATTGATTTCCATTTTGTGGCTGATAATTTTATGCAGTTTTTATCTCAGAACTTGTCAGCAGTGATGCTCAGACGGTGAGCGAGAGTCGTGGCCTTTTTTTTACCCCAGGAATTGCGTTCAAAAGAATAACTCTTTTTATTGAATTATGGAGTAATTTTAAAAATAATTGGAGATAACCATGAACTGAAAGTGTAGAAAAGCGTATGAAACATTTTTATTTAGGGTTACAATAATAATAGTTATAAATTTACCAAAATCGCTTGACATAATGTGAAATTATATTGCTAACTCTATTGGGAAAACGACGTTGTATTTAAGTCATTTACCTACCATAAACGCCATTAACTGGCAAATGTGCACATTTGCCGCTATACGTGCATTTTCCATAGCTTATGCTTATATTTTAGCTGTTCTTAAATTGATCCATTTTCGAGTTTGAAGTTAATAACTTGAATCAAATTGACTAATTAAATTTTAATTATTTCGAATGTATTGAGGTTTATTAGCTAGAAGTGACTTTTTAATCCGAATGCAAGGTATTTAACGTCGTTACGTTATTTACGGCTGAAATACAGTAAAGGCTGATGTTCGTGAATAAAATTTCAAAATACAATATTGCGAAACTTTCGGTACAATTTAATATTCGATGAACTACTGCAAGCAATAAGTTAATTGCATGCGAGCAATATTTTTCAGTTTTCAGAAATACTTTTTCCATTTTCCATTGCAAAAATTTTCATAAATTCAAAAACAAGGTTTACCTGGAACGTGTTTACTGTGCAAAGGCTGAACGTGGTAATTGAAATTTATCGGTTTGGGTTTCTTAAATTTTTCATTTCATTTTGACGTTACGCGATAAGTGAAAAAGACTTTATTAAATTTTGCGTAAGGTTTTGATAAATTTTAAATTAATTAATTTTCCCGTTTTCCACGTATCTGCTCAACTTTTACGAATCTTGCAAACCACCTGTTGAGTTTTTGTCCTTGAATTTTGTTTGATTTTGTCAAGGTTTACATAGCTAAATCGATTCTCTTTTAAATCGGAGCTTTTATCCCCGGTTTTCCTTTATTTGACGGTAATTTTTACAATTAGTTGGGTTGATTTGGAAAATTGTGAATTTTACGAAAGACCGCGCTTTCAAAGGTAATTTGCAAATGCGGATTTAGTCTTGAAGGTATAAATTGTAAGTGGTACTTGTTTTTAGAGCAAAAAATCCGCACATATGTACGCTTGGCGTTAAATTTTTTAGACCTTGAAACCGTACTTAAACATGTCTAATTATTGTATGCATCATAGTCGTGAAGTGTAGGCGAAAAATGGGTGTAACCGTGTATTATTGAATTTATCGTAGGTGACCTGCATCTAATATTCGGTACGCCTTCAACTTTCGACATTTTCAATTTTCACACTCGATGCTAATGGGAGGGTACTCCGTGCAAAGGAAATGTGCTATACCCACTTGTGGTTGCCGTTCTTTTAATGGAATGGTCATTCATTATAGCATTTTGAGTTAAAAAACCGAATGATGAAACGATTTTGCGTCAATTTTCCATTTGAGTTGGTCTTGTGGGTGTTTCGAACCTTTTGCATAAAGAGAAAGTTAATTATTTTATTATTGCCTATTAGCGCCACAAAAAATTGTTAATTGCAGCGCTCGGTCACGATTTTTGCTAGTAAAAAATTCCAAAAGTTTGTAAAGCGTACAATAACCCCGAGTGCATGCAATTTTTGGTAGGAAAACTAAAATAGATTAACCTATTGTAATAACACTAAATATGCTTATTCTTTTTGCCGGAACCGCTATACAATTTATACTTTTCGCCAAATTTGTTTCATTTTCTTGTCTTTGCATTATTAAAAATTTTCATTTTTCTCTCGCGAAGATCTTTTTTTGAGTTGTAAGAAAGCGTTAATTTTAAACGATGTAATATAAAGTTGAATCATTACTAACAAAAGAATTAGTTTCGGGATTCATTAAGAAACTTTGCGATCTGTATTTTCTTTTTCTAACGTTTCCTCTTTTGAAGACAAAGAATAACTGAACTTGCGAAATATGTGATGAATAAGTCCAGAATCAGCCAAGCAAAGTTCCTGTCATCCAAAATTATTTAAATAAAAGTTAACAACTAAATGCATCGAGATAACACTAACAGGGTCATTGTTATATCTTATACCGTTTTCCTTGTCGCGTGTCGTAATTAAAATGAAAATAATCCGGAAATACACAAATAAATGAATAATTTTTTTTTAATTTCCCATTCGTTAATTTGTTGGCTCCAGTTCCTAAGTTCCACAGTTTTTTCTATGGTCTGCTTGAATTTTTATAAATAACCAAAATCGATATAACACATAACAAAAAGAAATATCCAGCTCTGGCGACAGTAGCGGTGTTGTTACATCTCCGATATCCTAGCAACATAGTAGGAACGTATATTATTATTTACTACAATTTTGTCCTTGGTCAAGGATTACGCATAAACAAGAGTATCGCAGAAGATGACACATAAATGGGTGGAATAATAATTATTTCCTCATTGCAAATAATTTTTATCTTTTATTTAGCCGTATTTTAAAATTGGGTTTTACATAAAATTTACATTTGAAATCGAGATTTTCAGTTATAAACTTAATGAAAAGCTCAAAATTAAATATTGCTCCAAGTTGTTTTCAATCATCATCGTTTTCTTTTCAATTTGTTATTCATGAATGATTCGTTAGTTAGGTACGAATTGATTTTTCTGATATTTCCTCGTGCAGACCCTTGCAACATCTCGATTCTTCTATTTTAATTTTTGATCTCGCGGCTATTGCTAAACTAGAAATTATAAAAATCTCATGCACATCGTTGCTTTCTTGTAACTTCAGTAGGTCATAGCAATCCTTTGTCTGAAGTTCAGAGCAAAGCATTAACCTTTGTGAACTCGTTTAAAGAAACAAAATCTTCGAGAACCGTGCGATTCAACTACTCGTCTTCTTCCAACTAGAGAAGACTCTTTGAGAAAATGATCAGACTTTACTTTCATAATGAAGTCGACTTCGTTTTGCATTATATGTATCTGTAACAAAGAATGTGAATTGATAGTTTTCGCAAGAAAAAAATTGATGAATTTTAGTAGAACCTCAAGTAAATAAATGACCCTGTTTCAGTATTTTATGTTTTAATTACACAAAAATTATTTAGTTTTAGTAAATATTTTACAAAACTGAATGCGTCTTCACGTTTACGCGCGCCTAAGAAATTTTATAAACCGTAGACTTTAAACCATTGAAAATATGATATGAAGGGAATTAATTGCTTTTTCTTCGCTGCTGAAAAACCTGAATTTCCATTTAAAAAAATGACAACAGTTCAAACACTTCTGAAACGTTTTCGCTATTTACCCCGAAAAATACCTTCAGTTGATTTTAAAACGAAATACAAAAGTTTGTCGAGAAGAGAAAATCTCGAAAAAACTGAATTGATTGAAATTAGAGGGAGGAGGAAACCTGTAGACGAGATGACGTTGGTATCGAATAAAGCCAACAATTAATTTTGCTGATGGAAATTTAGAGTATCAAAAATCGTTCCACCTCGACGTTCTTCCGTTGTCTCAGACCAAATTGTAACATGATTTCTTACACTGCTTTTTATTAGTTTTACATTCAAACCTGAATAATTCATCAACTATTCATTAGTGACTGGCGTTATTTCCAGTATCTGCAATTAGATCATATATTTTGATCTAACTATAAATTTATGAATTAATTAGTTGACTATAAACGACAAGTATAATTAATTATCACGTGAAGACAGTCTTTTCTCTAGGCAACGGAAAATCACCGCGATATCTGCAAAGAAAACAAATACATGGATATGTCGTCACAGTACACACCGGGAGGTCTGGGGGTATGGAATAAACTTTAAATTATTGCAATTTTTAAATATAGCAACTGATTGTATAAACATTTTACATAGTTTTCTAAAATATTTTATCGTAACCCATTTACCTCTAATGTTGCACTTCGACTTTCCATTCTTATTTAAAATTTCGTCTTTATCGTATCCCTGATGCTACAATTACCCCAGTTTGTCACCCTGCACTAACAATTTGAGATCTTTTTACCCAATTTGAGCAGGTATACTCACCCTTCCATAAGAGCAGTTTCGTCTTCATCGGAAGTTGCGGCTTCCTCTTGTACAAGCATATGTCGCACACTTATCCATAAATACATTAAATAACCACAGATGCTTAACGATGCGTCTGTTCTTGCTATTCGTGCACTTCATACTTCTTCAATGCATTCAGGCATATTTACCCGATCATAGATTTTCTCTAAAACATGGATTTTCAATAATCTGCGACGTGCAGGCACTTAACTCGTACATCGATCATTTGTACATTACAATTTTTATTTTCCATTCATATTTTTTTATTATGAAAAAGTATCGATGTTTAACAATCAATTTGCAGTCGCTACGTGTGGTAATAAATGAACAATTAATTTATATGTAATATGTGGAAGCAGGATGTTTAATTTTCATTACACGAGCACAATTAGAAGATGATCGATGTTAAATTGAATATTGGAAGTTTTCAAGTTTACCAATTGATACAACTAACGCGATTTTATTGCTGTTTACATTGTGTTTCGGGCCTTATCACTTGATTAACACATTTTTATGTTTTTTTTTCTTAAATTGCCTGTCCAGTCCAAAATTTTTGTTAAAAATCAGTAAATATCTAGAACCTAAATGTTAAATTTGTGTTTTAGGCGTATTTGATTTATTGGATTTTTAAGTGGAAAATGTAAGCGTAAACAACATCCGAGTGGAGCAAAACAATGTATGTATTGACTTCCCACGTCAAATCACGTTATATGAAAATAGCGAAGAACGTGTAGTGTTTTTCCACTTTTTTTTTTTTGGTAACCACGTTCTGGTGTAAATAGAATGTATTGATGCTCTTTTGGGACTTATTGGATTCTTCCCGCTTTAAAATATGAGAAACACTTTTTCACGGTGCTCGAGTTTTGCAGGAATCGCTATATTGAAAACGATGAAACTGACAATACTAAAAATAATAAAAAAAATTAAAAATGTATTACAACAATGAAACCTGCTTGAAAAATTGAAGCACATAAAGAGCAAATGCAACAACCATATTATAAAGATGCTAGACCGATAAAAATAACAAGAAATAAATTGCCAGTAGTAAAAAGGAGCCTGAAGGATATAGAAAAAGGTGAAGCGGCATTTTGAAATAACACAAGTATATAAGGTGAAGAAGGAAAACGAATATATTGTGTATTCATCATTATAGACACGTAATCTTTATACATGGAGATTTTCTTCTTTCTAATAAATTACAATTTTTTCCAGATAGGAAATTATCCTGAGCAAATTTGTTAAATCTGACAAGGTTAGTTGATCATGGAGCTTTTAACAACGTCTCATGAAACTGTTTCCCTAACGAGAAAATAATTGACCGTTGCAAGATTTTTACTTCCATTACACCAAATAACTGTTCATGTTTAAACATTTAATGCCGACAATTAGGTATTTGTGCTTCAGGAAAACTCCAAGCTAGTAGGGTAAATAGTCGTTGGGTCTAAATTTTTAATTCTGTTGCCTTTCAAGCACGATAACCTTCACTCCACTGATGTGTTTCATAATTTTCACTCGATTGAGGAAAACTCAAAAAGGAAGTGTCGACAATATTTTAATAAATCTAACAAAGGCTCGATGTAAATTTATGAAAATTTAATTATAAAAATACAAACGATTTTCCAGACTGATTAAGCGTTTTCCATAACATTTTCTTGTACTATATTAATTTTAATCAAGTTCTTGCTAAAATAACGTTAAAATTAGATATGGTTATTTACGTGACAGAAGAGTAAAGTTCAAAGCATAAATTGACCTATAAATATTAAAGTAACTGGACTTTTTTGTTTGAAATAAGAATCTATTTGTGTTGTTTAAAAACTAAGTCACGTTGCTTTAAAAGAAAGATTTTAAGTTGCGATAAAACGTTTCGTGTTTTTATGACACTAGAATAACGTCTTTTATGCTAATTAACGCGTAGAATTATTAAACACAAGTCCAAAATGGGTGTCGGTATTTTTTTTTAATTTTCAAATTCGGTTAAGTTTCGCAAGCCAACTAACTTTTATTGTGCCAAGTTTTATTCCTTATTGTTTTTAATTATTCTTCTTTCCACTTAAAACCAAGTTTATACCCAACTGAAAAAGCCTGTATAGCTGCAATAACTGCAGCATTAAAATAATTTCATTTATTCTCAAAGTTTCGATTCCGATTAATCAAAAATTTTTTTTAGGGGAGAGCGGAGTCAGTTATATGTAAAAATCTGAATAGACTACTTTTTTTGTTGAAATTGGTACTTTTCATACCACTGCTCCCTACTGTTCGTATCAAGAAATTATCTTCCCATGTATAAAATAGATGGTGAAATTTTTCCAATAATTCGCAGCTTTTTCTACCGAAATATTTTTTAATTTCAAAAAGTTGGAAAATAACAGAAAATTGGTTTTGTTTGCACATGATGTACTTTTTGTATTTGTGTAATTTGGGGTTCAATAAAAGCTTGCTATTGTTTTAATTAAAATGTAATCAATCATCATTCTAACAAAACATCAACACCGATAATAATTGACAACCTATATGTATATTATTGGCTGTTCAAATATAATTTATCCAATACTTTAATTAAAATTTCTTTGTTTTAGAAATGGAACGTGGCGAGTTGGGAAGAAAATGCAGAAATAGATTGGTGTTGCGTTCATAAGCTTGAAATTTTGCCTTCCCGTTTTTTATGAGGGTGAGCAAAGTTTCAGGTGTGTGAAAGCTCACCTTTTCCACAGTTTTCCACTTTATCGAGAAGAAATATATTTTTCGTCATTATCGCTGGCGTGATAAATGATTTGTATAAGTTTGATAGCTTTTGACAAGTTTCACTAACATTACTTCCAGCTTTTTTCAAGTTATAATGTGTCAGGTGGTAGAGAAATAATGAGATATCTTGACTATCTCTCCTATTCTAACGTCAAATATAACACAATTGTTTGGACGTACCATCAAGAAAGCTATCAAGATCGGCGTGGTTTATTTTTTCATTATTTATGTACGATTGCACGACTTTCAGCTGTAAATTGCTATAGTAATTTTTCCTCGAGGAAGTGAAATTGGTATATCGAGTGCTAAATGGCAGTACCTCGTAAGTCGCATTTTTGAACATTTTTTGTGTTTGGTATCATTCTATTGAAAAAATGTGTCTCTATCTTGTAGACAGTTTTTCAAAAAAAAAAATTTTTTTTGCACTTACGAGGTACTGCCGTTTAGCACTCGATATGTATTGTATTTGCTAGTTTCTTCTATTTTTAAACCGCATAGAATAATAATCTTGCGTCATCACGCTTGAACTTTGTTTTTTACCTGAAATTTGACTAGGTGAGCAAAGATTCAGGTGTGTTGGCAAGTTTTACATACAACTAATCATATACAGACATTTAAAATATTAATAAAGTAATCCGATACCCAATTTAGGGCAAAGTAAATAAACACTTGATACTACTTTTTCTCAATGCTTTGATTAAAAGTTGTTTTTTTATAATTAGGTTTCCAACCTTGACCAAATCTAAGTATTTCTTAGAATTCGGCGTTTTCTAAAAATATTTAACGTAGATTAAAGTTTGTTTATTTCCCTATCTACTGATGTCGTGAGCTATTCACGAACAACCGCGAACTTGTTTACTTTTGAATATTGAAGCATTTGTTCATTTTTCTTGAAAAGATATTGCATATTATAGAAGTGATATATAAGTAGATACACTATGTTGGTTCTATACCATTTTTGGAAAATAATTAGCAAGGGTAGTTTTGGTAATAATCCGTTTTATAATACTCAAATACTGTGGATTATATATTTATAATGTACATAATATATCTTAACAAAAAATTATTTTTCACCACTTAATTTTATTACTTACTTAATTTTTTCAACAACAATCGTCAATTATTTCAAACCAAGTAATTCGAATCATCCACAATCTTTCTAAATCATCAGAGCCATTATTCTTGACATTTGCACATCACTAAAGCATCCTATCAAAGTTTCTATGGCCGTTCGCTAAAACTTTCGCCATAAAATCTCGTGCCAAGTACAATAAATTATTCAAATTCAAAGTAAACACATAATTCCCTAATTACAAATTCTACAAGACCAGTGCCAGATCGATAAAAGAAAAGTTTGCAATTTATCTGAATTTCCCATCTAACTGATCAACTGCTGCTGAGCGTAATATTTTGAATCCAAAGCTTAAACTGAGACTTAAAAGATGATAATTGGCTGATCGGTGTAAAAACACTTAAAGGCAAGGAAATGGCTCATAAAAATCCAAAATAGTGAAAAAATAAATTTATTTTGATAAATAAATCAAACAAAGTTATCATAGTCAATTATCGCATTTTCGGAATTTTTGCTTGTATGCCGACGACATAATATACTAAAATAATATTTCATGAAATATCTTAATCTGATGAGCTAGCTGGATCAGGCTTGGCCCTCGGGGCTTCGACAAAGTTTGGAGACCCCTGGTTTAGAGAAGTAATGTTGAGTTTATACCCAACTTGAAATATTTTAGAGCATTCCCTAATATTCTCTGGGCCAGATCAGATTTCAGCATGACAGGCCTTATAGGACATTTATTTATGGGCCCGATCCGGGTAGCTCTATTGGGCTAATCCATGGCTGAACCTGACTGTTGCTGGATGTGGCTCTGATTAATACTACTTGATTGCCTAGGTTGTGCTGTCTGAAGGCCACACTAACTATTTTTCTCCTATAATCCCTCTAATTTTTTTAGATTAATTGGTTTTTAATGTTGTTAACTTAACTTGTTCAATTTTAATTAATTTACTAATTTAGTGTACCCGGTTCGAATCCGGGAAGAGTTGAAAAACTTTCAAATGGCAGTCTCCGTGCTTCGGAGGGCACGTTAAGCTGGCGGTCACCTTAGGTTGACGATTGCCGCCATCAAACATTACTCAACAGGGTTACAGGTATTCCCCAACCCAGTTTAAGCAGCCGTAGAGTCTGAAAACTTAATCTTCCCCTATGGGAGAGGCTTATGTTCAGCAGTGGACGGAAAATGGGCTGACGAAGAAGAGAATTACGCTAAATTTTCCTATTCTGTTGAGGCTCCTACCCGACGAATAGTCCCTCTCTTACTGGTGAAGGAGGTGGGGGTCTAAGACCCGGTACTTCGCACAAGACCAGCATAATCATCATAGTGGCGATAAGCCAAGAAAAATAGTCTTTGTCTTCAACCTTTTCTGCCCACTGTAGGACAATCAAGCTATTCCTATGAGCATTTTGATCCCACGGCTGCTTAATCCGAATTGGGAATGCCTGTAATCCTGTTTTAATAGTTGATGGTGGCAATTATCGACCCAGGGAAACCGACGGATTTTTTTGTCCATAAGAAAATTTAGAATTTCCCCGAATTTGATATAATAGTCGACTTGACGATATTTTATCCGACACATAGTTTTCGGTTCCGCAGGTGCCTAATAAACGAGCTTTTATTATGTTTCTTTTTTGGATTTTAATATTAGGTAAGTACTTCAAAACTTTACTAAATGTATTTTTAGTTCATTTATATAAGATCTCACGCTGTTTGGTTTACAAACAACTTTAATTAAAGTCCTAACTTACTTTGAGATTTTATTAAATTAACTTTATTTGCATCTTTGCATAGTTGACCATAGTTGAAAATAAATAAATAAGGTTATATAGTATATATTCGAGTATCTACAGCTTGCACCACTAATACATTCCTTGGTTTCTCTCATTCTCAGTGCAAGGTTGCCTACAGATACAGGGGACCTACAGCTTAAAGCGGGTTTTGACCACGGTAATGGAATACTGCAATTTGTGAATCCTGGATTACTGGAAAATTCTTGATGAATTTATTTAGTTCGACTTCTACTTGGCAAACCACCGAGGTACTTTTCCAAAAATCTTGTGTGCGCTTCGCTTTATAGAGAAATTTTAGTTGCTCCGGTTTTTTACATTCAATATTTATGTATGTGCACCTTATAATATTGCATCGTGTCTCAAAGTAAAATTCAATATTCTGAAAAGTACTTGGATTATTTGCGTGAACTTTAATTTGCGTTGTACATGCATATCCATCCACAAGGGAGGTTTGTAGAGATGGAAATAGAACGTGGAGTTTCAGGCATACTGACGGCAGCTTGTTTGTCAAAGTAGTAAAGTAACATGTTTGAAATATTGAAATGGATGTTTTGAAATCAAACATTGCGGATCAGTATGCTGACAAGATACTAAATTTATTTTATTATTATTATACAAGACCAACTGTGCCCTTCTGTCTACATATTATCAACGGATAACTTTGCAACGTTTGTAATTATTGCATTAAACATGTAGGTATAATATTAATGGAAAATTTTGAAAATCCTGCTCCAGAGCGATGACGATCGGATCGTGAGAGAAAAGCCCGTACAAGAGCTAATTGCCCAGCAGAACAACTTTAAACAGGGCGAGCTGCTGATGTTCTGTTGTTGACGTTGAAATCAAACCCAAGCATGGGAATCCATTGTTGTATTCCGCATTTCTTCGCCGTATGCTTTCAGATTCAAAAAATCGTTACTACAAGAATTTTCGTCAGAACATCCGCTCTTACGTCAGCACTGACTGACGTATCACAGAATCACATATCTGTATCCACCCATCTGACAGCTTCGTATTGTCTGATGGAAGAAATTGGACAACAAGGCGTGCCCGAGTTTAAGAAGTAATATAATAAAAGCCGAAACTTGGGGAAGTCACTGGACCGACAATCGGTTTGAATGGACTATGTTGGAAGATTACGAAAAAGTGAAGGATCAGTTAGGCGTACGGTGGAAGGATAACAGTTGATTGTTATGTCGCTGTCATGGGTTCGATTATTACCTCTTCACCGAACAGTAGACGATTATTCAGTTATATAATACATTATTAATTATAATAGTAGGAGTATTGTTATAATATACTACTCATAATAGTAGAGTATGATGCTTGTTTTGAAACCACCGATGCTGTTAACATTTATGCACGAGGCATGAAGTTTGCACTTTGTGTAAAATACAATATTTTTTTATATCCAAACGAAGAGCTTAAGTAATTGCGAGCGGAGTGCAACATATTTCATAAAATATTTGTTTAAATTTAAAAACAATGAATAACATTGTTGTTGTATCATAATGGACCTACCCACTCTAATTGTTGTTTAAATTAAAGCAAATATTGAATGACTAAACTTTAATTGTCTAAAAAAAAAGTTATCGTGGAACAGTTAGTACTGAGATTGTTTATAATAGCTTTTATGAGGTATATTAAGGTTTTGACATAAAAGTAAACTTAATTGCGGTAAAACTTACAGTATTAATCTTTGGCAGATTTTTAAAGCTCTGACGAATTTTTTACTTACGAGATGCAATAAATTGATCCACGGGATGGCATCCCAAACTTATATCTTGCTTTCGAATATCGGCAGATTTATGTTGTGAAAATGCAGTTCCCAACTACAAAAGAAAAGCATGTTGAAAGAGGTTCAACATACTGAACTGTCATCAGAACATGCAATATTGAAATTTAATTTTTATGTGGTGGTGATGATAGAAGTCATCAAATTTGTATATATGACGTGTGTCGGATCAAGATTTCCAAATAGTATAGTCGAATATTTGAATATTCTAGTATGAATATATCCCAATGAAATAATTTGAATATTTGAATAATTTGAATAGTCGAAACATTTGTTGAATGCATATTCCAACATCATGTTGTTAAAAATTTCCAGCATTGGTAATTATTTAATTGACTCAAAAGCTATGCGGCTTGCGTATGCAGTGCAATTCAATTGTTTGCCATATTTTTTAGGTTGGTAAAAAAATTAAATTGAATGCATTCAATTTTTGATTGAGGGGTAAAAATTAAAGTAAATTTTAAATAATCATGTACAATAATCAATAAAAACATTCGATTGATATTATTACTTCCTGATTAAACACTTTGGCTATCAACCTTAGGCAACACATGATACAGAAATTATTATGAACATCTCAAACAATTTTTGAAAAATAATTCGTTGATCTCAACAAAACCGAAAAGCAAGCTGAAAAGGGGTTAATTGGTGAAGACTTTAAATTTAAGAAATTCTGTTCAGTACAATTTTTTTCTAAATTTAAAGGTATAATAAAAAATAAATGAAAGACGAAAATAAAAAGCGCTTATAATAAAACAGTTGATGAATTTAATTTCTTGTCTAAGGATACTCTTCATCGTTCTCTAGTACGTCTACTTCAAGAGACCAATCGAAGCATACCTTTGGGGGGGGGGGGAGTAGTCCCAATTTTCCAATTGTCAGAACTAAGGGTTTTGCCAACTCCACGGTAGATTTGTCAATTCAACAGTGGATTTACGAACTTTTGTTCATTTACAAAGATATTGAGGGGGGGGACACATCACTCTTACCATCTATGGGGCCGCCTCTGGTGACAAGGTAACATTTTCATAGAATTATTGTGAACTCCTAATCAATATTTCGAATTCAAATTTTGAAAAAAGATCTGTGGATGAAAAAATCAACAAAAATGAAAAGTAAAACTAAAACAAGCTTTATTACAGGTTAATTGAAAATAGATACATTTTTGGCACACTTGATATTTCAAATTGAGCTAAATTAGATTTTTAATCTACCTCGATGTTGTTCAACTACTAAGTTATCTACTTTTGTTACATTATATAATAAATTTTTCGACAAAATTTTTATAATAAAAATTCTATTCAGTCAGGTACCAGAACTTAAGAATTACATTTGGAAATAAAATAAATAATTTAGATATAGAAAAATTGTTCCCTTTACAATAAATAACATAAAATTTAAAACAGTACACAGAGGCCTTTATCACCAGTAATCGATTTCATTCTAATCAATATATTGTAACAATATATTCGCCAATCGATTATTTTTATACTATAGTGACCTTCAAACAATAGAAATTTATAATTTCTTTAAAATCACATTTTAACAACAAATTCACCAAACTTCACATTTATTTTTTGGATTCATCCTACTTCCAATCTTGCATTTATATACATCACTGAATTCTTTTACGTTTGAAAGACTGCCTAAAACTCTTATTTGAGCAGGAGAATGAGCATCCTTATCAATTTGAAGATTTGTGGATTCGTTAGTAGCTGAGGAACACCACACCTGAGCAAAAGCTAGGAAAAATAGTTGCTTATGTGATAAATTTAGGCCAGGAAGGGATGGCGGTTCTTCCTTTTTACTTGCAATACTGAGATATGCGTGATATGCTGCTTTGAGACCACCATTATCGGCTATATTTTCACCAAGAGTCTGATTCCCGTTTACGTTCTTCCCACTTATTTTGTAATCATCTAAAACATAAAATAATTTAGATTTCTTCCTAACAATTCCTTTTGCAATTTTTTACTGTATTGCTTCACAACGCACTTGGTCCTCTCTTTAAATTTAGCAATCGTCTTATTATTCCACCACTGATGTAAATTTCCGTCCTTGTCAAATTCTCTTCCCTGATCATCAAATCCGTGTGTCAGTTCGTGACCCATAACAACCCCCATACCGCCATAATTTAAACTTGTCGGATATCTAGCATCATAGAATGGTTTTTGCAGCACACCAGCAGGAAAAACCATTTGATTTTTAGTTGGGGTATAGTAAGCATTAACGGTTGGAGGAGACATACTCCAGGTCGTTTTGTTGACCGGTTCAGAAATTTTTTCTAAATTTTTTCTTAAAGTATACTGATTCAGATTAATGTTGTTGTCAAAATAAGCGTTATTACGTATTTCGAGCAATTTGTATTTTTCATCCAATTCTTCGGGATTTAATATAAATTCGGGGTAACCTAAAACATAATTGGGTTAAAGTAAATTGAAAGATTAATTTTGATAGTACCAATACCTATCATATCAGATATAGCATCTGCTTTGATTTCTGCAGCTTTTCTTGTTTGGGAATCCATCCAATCCAAATTTTTGAAATTGTTTTTGAACGCAATTCGTACGTTGTTTACCATAGCTTCGGTTTCTACTTTAGATTCCCCTTGGAAAACCTCTCTAACAAATATAGCTCCAATAGCAAATCCTAAGACGTTATTGGTGTCTGCAATGCAGTATCGCCATTGAGGCTCTTCGCCGCTTTCTGGGCCCAATAATACTTTTCGTAAACCTTTATAAGCATCTCTAAACGCCTTTGAAAGACACCCGATGAAATTTTTGACGGTTTGCCACATGAAATAATTATTCAGGACTCTAAAAAATGATTTAGCGTTAAATCAGCAGGACGGATTAATCTGCTTCACTTACATTTGTTTCTCGGGAGTTTTTTTATATTCGGTTATCAAACCGTTTAATTTTTCTAAGTATTCTGGTGCATATACCACAACATTTTCTTTGCTGGTAATTTTTTTACCGACAATTCGAAATGCATCTTCAAAAAACTTTCTCCACTCTATCTATAATTTTAATTACTTACTTGGCATAATTATTTAAGAATTTTAAATATTTACAAATCCTGCCAATTCTTGAAGTTCTGTAATCGACATTATGTGATACAGAGATTCTTCGTCCCGTCTTTCTTCATTGGGAGTTGTAATATTAGCTAATTCGGTTTCAAAATCAATCACAGCTTGCATTTGAGCTTGTGTGGAGTTCACATCGCCGTCTAATAATATACCGACCTAAAATTATTTTAATATGAAATGTATGCTTGCAGAAGCTATGTAATTTATTTACTTTAGTCATATAATCTAAATATGCGGGTAAAATTTTAGCACGTGCAGTTTTATTTAAATAATTTTCACGCGTTGGTAGTGTTAATCCACTTTGATCAATTTGTATCACGTGCCTCGTCGAATTTCGGTCATCCTCTCCAACTGCATACGAAAACAACGCCCCGATATTGTATTTATTTTGAATCGTTTGTAAAATAGTTTGAATATTCCAGTTTGTACTGGAAAAATTGCTGCTCTTTGACACGTTCCATCCCCCGAGTTTTTTAATCAGTTCCAGCATTGGCCTCGAACCCAGTTCTTCTATAGTATCGTTAACGTCTAAACAGGATTCGTAATAGGACCTCGCCTTTTGTTCCGCTTTCGACTTCAAGTGGCCGTCTGCTTTATCTGAATTTATTTTATAACTTTATGTTTTGGTAAATTCCACCAACCGCACTCACCTAATTCGTGTTTAACTATAAGTTGGTTTTCTTGTTCCAATTTTGTAAAGGTACCCCAACTACTTTTGCCTTCCGGTATTGGATTTGCTTTTATCCAGCCATTACAAGCGTAGCCGTAAAAATCTTCACAGGGATCTATCGAAGTGTCCATTGCTTGGAGAATATTACTGGCTATTTCCACACAATTTTCAGTTAAGCATGGAGGAGGTACTTGTGATTCAGATTTTGGAGGCTAAAAATATATTACCGATGAAAATACTAGTGCACATATACATAAAATTATCTACTTACGGAAGTTTCTCTTATTCTGGTGTCCATTGCTCCTAGAAGTAATGATAACACCAAAACTACGAATAGTAGAGTTGCAACCAAAATTAAGAGCGATTTTTCCAACATTGTTCTCTTTTTCCACATGCTGGAGCTTGTGTGGTATCTAATATGTGTAGCACTGCTGCTGATTCCTGAAAATAACAAACAAGCGGTGTTTATAAAGTTTAGCAATGTGAAACGTGATTAGCATTTAGGAAAATTCATTGTGTGGGAAATTGAAAAACAAAGGAGTGTTTATATAATATGGGACCTCACCAACAGTTGTCTTTCATATACGGCCATTAAATGAAGAAATCCAAAATCTATTGTAGATTCTCCGCCAGGGTTAATACTTGCACCGTTTCTTGCGTACTTCATCAAGGGATCGGCGGATTGGGTAGCTGTATAGGTAATTATTTAAAAAAAATCCTACGTACCTTCATTGAATTGAACGCTTCCGATGCTGGTATCATCGTCAGCAAAGTCTGCGTGCTTATATTTTGTCATCTGAAAATAATTGTGATTGTTATTCATTGCAGGTCTGATATTTATCGCTGTATGTTTTAAAATTTATAATATTTTTCATTCCGTTACTTAAATAATTTTATCTAAGGCTTATCTGATAGCCAAAAACAACAAAGAAAATTTGATTATGGAAAGCCGATAACGTTGTAAACATTTGATCCAGATCCGGGTTTGAAATAAAATTAAACATGGTTATTTACTTACGGCGAAGTTTTTGGAGATAGCACTTGGGTTAATGCTGCACTCTTGAGAGTGATTGAAAATAAATTCAGAACATTCGATCAGTAGTCTATTTTTAGTGAAAAAATAATGTTATTGACGTCATTTACGATGATCTAGTGATTTTGTTAATGAACACCGTTAAACAGACGAAGAGCAAACAAATAAGTAAAATTGCGACGCCTATATTTTCCTTTTATAATTATTATTGAAGTGCTTCTTGCGTCACACAGTATTTCTTTCGTTCTTACTTTAATCTAAATTTTCTTTAATTTATTATTGGAAAATTACGACGCAATTTGTGCCTTTTGGATATTATTTGTGTCACCCACAGTTTGAATTGCTTTACGACAACGACTAAAAGTGAAGTTGTTCCGAATAATAATTTTATTAACTAAAGTATATTAAATTATTAAGCATGTGGTTAGGTACTATTTTATTATTATCACAATGACGTCACGCTGTCAACTCGCAGTAAACATTGATAAGCTAATGTTAGTTTTATTAATATTTTTGTATAAGGGCTTTTCCGCTAATAATTTGCATGAAAATGTTAATTATTTTTATTAATATCTACGCACTCATATATTTTTTTTATTGGTAAATCGTCCCATCACGTAACCTGTTTCGGAAAAATTCAAATTTGGGATGGTATCATAGAAAAAACATCCTGTAATGACATATATTTTTTTGAAGGCAAATTGAATATGGTCAATAACAAATAATTTCAAAATAAACTTAAATATAATACAATATAATAATGAAGATTATATAAATATTATTAGGACAAACAATAAATTAAATTAAATTGGTAATAATGAAGTAACATACCATGTCATTTTACCCGCACTATAATGTGGTTACATCAATGTCTATTCTGCAATTTTTTTGCAAATATTATTGAATATTAAAATTAACTCCTTAATTTGCCATAGTATGGGTAATCTTGTTCATAAATTTCGTCACGCAATTTTAAGCATTTTTCATCCCCCCCCCCCCCATTTTCATCCAAATATTACGTCACGCATGCATGAAACTCTCCCCTTTTCTTCTATTATTTATAGTCCAAACAAAAAAACGAAAAATAAATTCAAAATAACTAAATACAATCCAATATATCTAAAAACTTCATATTTCAAAATACAGCTGTCCCTCGATAATCCGACACTTTTTAATCCGACGTACTCGGTAGTCCGACGCGCTGCCGGCAGCAACATGCATCTCCCTCTCTCCACATATTGTATATTTTACTTAAATTTCTTTCCGTATTTCTTTTAAAAACTTACATGTACTGTCACTTTGTATCCTGGTATTAATAAATTACATGTACCTTTACTGTTTCTTCCTTTTTTTTTTAACTTCATTGTGTTCAAACGCATTAAGAATAAAACATCTTTGATAATATGCCTTTTTGGTAATCCGACATTTTCGGTAATCCGACACTCTCTCGGTCCCTTAACTGTCGGATTATCGAGGGACAGCTGTACATTAATATAATTTTAAATTATAAAAATAAAAAACTCAAAAATGTAAAAATTTTAGAAAACCCCTAGCCCTCTCGTCACGATGGTCTGACTCCCCCCTCCATACGACCCTTTATCTCTATATTATATGGTAGATGTTAGACCTACAATGTAACGGAGCATCTGAACCACGGCATAAATAATGTGGATGATTAGTTTAAGAATTACACTATCAGCACTACATACACTAACATATTATTTATTATGATTGTACGAGAACGCTAACATATGATTGTTGCACTAATTGTAAGCTACATACTATATTTGGATTTAAAATGCTCATAATTATTAATAAACACCTCGACGATAATAGCTCTAAATACACCGAAATTGCTTAATTGTATTTACACGTGCTCACGATTTATTAAACCTGACCGGTTGTCATCCACTTTGGGTTCAATTTTAGTCACAAGTCTTCTACTGTTCATTCTATGTTTTTTTTTGCTTTTTAAGCAGCTTTGTGGATGATCGAGGTCTTAAAGAAGGTCTGTTGATTTTTAAGGCAAAAATCTTTAAAGACTATTACAAAACTTTAAGAAATCTATCGTCATTAACTAAACCGCAAAAGGTAAAAAATTACATTCCGAAAGCTAAAACACCGAAAGTCAAAATCGTCGAAAACAAACTCCGAAAGTCAAAAACACCGAAAGTAACTTCTTGTTTTAACTTGGAGACCGGTAATAAAGTGTATGATCGCAGATTTCGACAATTTTATTTGAAAAAGTGGTAGTAAATCTTAGTACTAAATAGACTATAGTATTATACATAAAAAATATAAAATCAGAAGAATATCCGGTAGTTTTTCCAAAATTTTCAAAAATATTTTCTTTGCATATTGTTAAATTCAATTAACCCTGTCATGTAGCGATTGGCTACACACGTCAGGTTGGTGAGACAGCCCTTTTCAGGACTCCAATTGTACAGAAAGAGAGTTTGTAAACAAACGTCATGTTTTTTTCTAGGTACTCAAAAAAGGTGAATTTTAGAGCGTTCAGATCCGAGATTTGCCTTGGTTGCACTTGTCAAATCCGACTTCCCTAACTTGACTCCGCCTTGCAGGCGCTACGAGTCGTTTTTATAAGCACTGAACTAATTAAAAATATCCCTGGGGCTCAACCGAACTCGAAATTACAGAATCCGAAAAGCGGGATTGATATTACCAGCAGGGTTGTAATCTTTAAAACATTTTGTTTTAAACAAGGTAACTTTAACATGTCTAAAACAAAATTCTTTTAAAATGGCTGTTTAATTCTGTCTAAGTTTGAAACATGCTTTTTTTACATTCCTTAGTTTATTTTTTAGATTATAAATAATAATTTGTTCAAAATTTATAAAAGATCTATAACGGAGTTTATTGTGTACAAGTCCAAATGATGAAAATAATCTCTCAATTCCGGTAGAAGAAGTTACTGCAGAATGCAGCTGAATTGCGAAATTATACATTTCTGGATTTACACTCATATTTGTAAAGAATTCCACCAAGTCAATGGTGTTACATGACGGTATTTTCCAAATCGTACTCCATTGCCTTGGTCTAGATTTTGTTCTCTAAATCGATGATCCAATAAGTTGGCCAAATGTTTTAAACATTTGTTTAAACATGTTTTTCTGTTTAAAACATGTTTTTATGCTAAGGTAATAATAAGCAGTTTTAAACATAAAAAGAACGTTTGTTTTGTTTTATTTAAAAAAAAACATGTTTTTTACAACCCCGATTAAAAGTAGCACGGCTTGTAATGAACTGAATCGGCCTCGGGACACTAAACACGCACCTGCAAAAATTTGCGATGCGCACACGTAGAGTCTTATAGGGTGCGATTATAACGAAACTATTGACTGGACAATGTGAAAATATTATTACATCATGTAAAAAAATTGGATTTTCAAAATTTAATTGTGAAGTAACCGGTAAGCATAAACCATTTTTCTTCCCCGTGCAAAAGGAGTTTTTGTTTTCGGTGTTTTTGTTTTTAGGTATTTTTGTTTTTTGGTGTTTTTAACTTTCTGTGTCTTTGTTTCCGCTGATTTTGGTTTTCGGTGGTTTAACTTCGACGTTTTTGTTTTCGGTGTTTTTGTTTTCGCCGATTTTGACTTTCGGTGCTTTTGTTTCGGTATTTTGGTTTCGGTGTTTTGACGTGATACCGTTTAGATTGATAAACTAGAGAAAAACAAGAATAAGACAAAAAGAACAAATGCAATGCAGCCGAAAATTTTGAATTTTTTAAGGTTAAATGTGAACCCATTTTAACCCTTCGTTGCACGGTGTAGCAGGTATTCTGCATAATTTTAAATCACCGATAAAAATTTTAAATTTCGGTCGTTCATAAATTACGTCACGCACATGACGCACATATCGTAAAATTCTATTTATTTTTATTTTTTTTTTTAATCAAACATTTCGAAATATGAATTTTGAATTTCAAATAATTTTGTTTTGTAGTTGATATTTTGTCATTTTAAGTTTTTCTCTTTGAGCTTTGCTTATATTAATGATAATGATAAATTGCTAAATAATAGAAGACGACGGGGGTGCATGGATGCGGGATTTGGAGGGGAAGCTAGTTAGCAGTTTTTAAACTTAATTACAATAATAATTTCCTTTATTATGTAAATAGGAATTTTATTATTATTTCGAGTTTGCAATAATATTAATTATGAATTTTAAATATAATAGTGATGATTTAACATTCCGTTGTGCGGGGGCGGCTTTTTATCGTATCCCTTTCCCGTACCAGCCGCCGCTGTTTTTGTGATATTAATTATGAAGATATTTAGTAAAACTTTAGTAAAATTCGCTAATAAATCAAGAGGTTTTAAATAATTAAATAATCATATTAATAATCAAAAAATTTTTAAGATTTAAATTTTTCAAGAATTAATACTCCTATTATTTTAGCAAATGTATTATATACAGGATGATGGAAATATAGACATCCTTCAGACCGCTAAACGATTGCAAACAAATACAAGTAAGAAACTTCTTAGAATTTTTGCATCTCTCAATTTCGGAATCTTGGCGCTGTGCTGGATTTTTTTGCGGATCTACGTTAAATACATAACACGTGATTGTGAGAATTTTTGTAATCCGCTAATATTACCACATTCTACTAATATACTGCCTGATACTTCCGATTATTACGCAATAATCACTTGCTATCTTAATTATGGTTAAAACTAGTACTTTTTGTGAAAAACAAGTGATGCAGTTTCAGAACCAGCTTTACAACTCAACAGGTATGCAATTGTCGTACTTTCCACACATGGAAAGCCATCAGTACTGCTCGGTGTACACTATACTGTTGCAGTGATTCACCTACTTCTCCCAGGGTAAAACAAACATGTTGTAAGAAGTTAAGTTTGGGGCAAACTCAAATAAACTCAGTATTTACAAAATTTATTTCTTGGATATTACTTTGAATTAGAAAAATATGCAAGATAAATGAAATTAAAAAAGGTTATATTATCAAATTATTCAAACTATCATATTATATCAAAAAATTATTATTTGATTTTTTTATATTGATCTTGATAAAAGTGTGGTTTGCAGTAGATATTACCACTCACAGTTCCTCTAAAACAGCGGTTCTCAAACTGTGGGGCAAATGAACAAGACATCAGAATTTTTTTTCGATTTTAAATTTCCAAACATTTATATTCACTGCGAAAGCATTATAACTAAAATTAAAATCGGTTAAATAAGTTTTTGTGAGTTGTGTTATTATCATATAAAATATCATATATTATGCAGGGGGGCGCAGAATTATTCAAGAAAAAAAAGAGAAGCCCGAGATACGAAAGTTTGAGAACCGCTGCTCTAAAACTTGCTTTTAATTAAAATACATAGATAGGAGTCGTTCGATTTTGGGCAAAACATCAATACATCAATCAGAATAGTTAGTCAAAGATATTAATACTTTTTGATAAACTATAACCTATTGATTTAAGATTTATTTCAGAATAAATATTGTAAAATAAAAATCAGCAAATTGTAATACGAACGATTTATGTTTAATTTTAATATTTTTTTTTAAATTTTCCAAGTCTTGCTCGCATCATCCAATAAGTTAAAATATTCCGATTTGAACCCGGTTTCCCGCTTCCCGGAAGTTCCGCTGTAGAAAACATTATCATAATAAAATTTAATATATAGAAATGTTTCTATATAGCCCAATGTATCCATCAGATTTTTAAAATACACGAAACTACTTCCTACAACTCTATTTTTAGTGGTGTGATTGCTCATTTCTTTGATTGCAATCAAAAATAACTAAATCCGCAAAACAATTAAATTTTTATGTATTTCGTTCCAAAAAATAGGAAAATTCAAACGTTTTCCTCCATTAACATTTTTATATTTTCAACAATGTTTGTGGGCCGAACACAAAATTGCTGCGGGCCAGACCTTTGAAGCTACAACAGGTATTATTTATTTCATGACTCTTTGTATCATAGTAATTAAACACTTCTTAACATTATCATTTATTAATTTATTTTAATTGACGCCATGGTAGAGTGGCTTAGCGGAAAACGTATACGGCTTTAGTCAAGATTTGTCTCCCACATCCGTCTATTATAGCTGATGAAACTGAAGTATTAATTAAAATAATAGAAGGTAAACATCAATATTAGTAAACAAACAAACCAAAACATCTCAGAAAATACAAATATTAATGTTTAAAATTATTTTGCATAACACGATGCGTTATAAATGTTTATTATATTATATTAAAGCCCCTTTTCGAAATTAATATTAATTTTCAATCTTAAGAAATAAAAGAATTTAAAAATAAGACAGTAAAAAAATTTACCTTGACGCTCATTTTTATCCTCAACTTCTACAGCCGAGTACACTCAACATAAAAACTACTATAGATTTTTTAATGCATATTGCAACTGCAGGTATCGTAACATATTAATTTACTACCCACGCCCTGTGCAATCATTTAACGACGCCGGGCGTCGAAACTCCAACTGTATCAAAATTATTGATTTTCTAGATGAGATTTTCGCGCCAGATTTCAAAATCTTCAATAGCCAATGTTACTTCTAACTAGCTTCTGTATGCACTTGACAACGCAAAAAGTTATTTTTGTTTACTTGAAACCATAAAAAAAAGTAGTGCTTACCAGAAGCACGTACGAATACCACTAGATTTGTTTTTTTAAATAAGTTATAAGGAACGATTGAATTTAGAGGTAGGGATATTCATACGAAAATTTCAAATATTGTAGAAAAACATATCAGTAAGTAATTAAAATGTTTTAATTTTATGATATAAATATTTGATGTTCCCACGATTTACATAAATTTGTAATTTTACACGATTTATTTATGTTGTTAAATTACATAATAATAAAAAATACAGTAGATTTATATATCATCACCTTTAAAAAAATGTTTAAAAACACAAACATGAAAAATTAGTGGACAATTTAGTACATCATTTGATTATAAAAAAAAGTACGTCGAGAGGCAGCAGTGTTTATTAATTTATTTATAATTTTCGAAGAAGAAATAGCATTTTTTGTTCAGAATATAGATAACTTTTTGTGGTTCGTCTGTAGTTATCTTCGTCATAGAAAATGATACTTTCTTCCTAATACAACAATATATTATTTTCTACGCATGTATTATAAAGATAAATGGTCAAATGAGGTCAAGGGAAAAATTTATATTTATTTTAAATTAGTTTTTTCCAAATAGATTTTTTAATTTCAATTTGTGAAAACTATATTACGTCACCCTAATTATCAAATTTCGTAACTCCAAATTTATGACTTTTGCGGAAAACATAATAAATATTCGAAAAAATGCAAACAATCCAATTTTGCAATTATATGGTCATTCTATTGGATATACGGATTTTTCTAGAATGAAAGCTCAATAAAAATAAAGAGTTTCATTGGCGCATATTTATACCGATTAATATTTTTAAATTTATCTTCTACTAAATCAATGTTTTGTAAGTTTCCCCAGACAGATTTGACTCAAGCACATATTATTATCTAGATTAAAAATTTTAATTGCTCAAACAGTGTTATTAAAAATATTTTAGCCCACATTTTGCAAATATGCCAAATATGTAGGTTCAATTGTACATTTATGAATTATGACATTATATCACCAATTTCCCAAAAATATGCAACAACGTGCGAAATATGCATTTATATGCACTATAAAATTTGGGTTTTGGACTTCTTTTTGTACAATTCGGATAGATTACAAAGAATTATTCTTGGGCATAGCTTAAAAAAAAACATGCAATTCCATACAATTCCCTGCTCTATTCATCATTAGAGTGCGGAATTTGCCAAAAATTTGGAAAATAAGCATTAAAAATGTACGAAAACCTAAAAATAAGCATGAGAAAACAAAATTTACAAATTGTAAACTTTATTATTCAGTATATAGGGGAAAGCCGGGCAAAATGGGGTAGCTAAGTTTACCCCATTTTATCCGTCGTGTAGGACGAAATGGGCTTTCAAAAAAAATATATCGTGACGTCATGACGCAGCGCGTGGGACGTAGTTGCATTTACACACAAGTTTAATCCGCCAGGACTCGGATCAGACCTTAATGTGTAAAGGCTTGAAGAAAAATTAATTTTTTTTTTTGAAATCTTAGAATTTTACAATTTATCTAATAAAACAATAAGTAAAAAGCATGACACATTGAACCAAATGACATAGAAGGAGGTTACCCAGTGGCACGCTCCCTTAACATTTTAACACACGCGAGTATTATGGCTTACATAATCATCAAGAAAAGCGATGAGGTAAGTCGAGTGGGTCGTGACGCTTTAATCTTTTTGTTCGATGGGAAGATAATAAATCCACAGCGAGAGAGTTGGAATGGTCTCTAATACGATCCTGATATCTGGTGCTGAACGACTTGATACATTCTTCAACTGTGGGCACTTGAAGATCACGATGAATCACATGATTTGGTACAAACCAAGGGACGTCTGTGATAGTTCTAAGGGCTTTTGATTGAAACCTCTGTATTTTAGCATTTATTAAAGCACTGTCTAAAGATTACTCAAATACCATTAGACTCATATAACAGCCCAATGGTGCATATACTGAGAATATCGGAGAAAGTTTAAATGTGTTGTTAAAAACATACTTCTCGGGATCCACGGTAATAGCGACAACAAACCAGACGCAAAGGAATGTCCTCAATTAAAGGAAACTTGCATTCCAGTAGAGACAGCAGAAGTACCAGTAAAAATCTTTACTTTAGAAAAAGTACAGTGCGATATAAATAGTTTTCAGCTCTTCAAATCACCTGGATGGAGCGGATTTTTTCCGGCGCTGCGCTACTTTAAAAAGGAATAGATTTGATCGCTCCATGCATAAAGGCAACCTTCAAGGCCAGTTATGCATTACGATATTATACCTAATACACCATGGAGGAAGTTGAAAGAGGTATTTATACCACAAGTGGGTCGGAGGCCTTCTGCCTTCAACCTACCCTTCTTTCTCTTTAAATCAATGGAGAAAATTATCAGAAGTGAATCTTTCAAAAAGATGTCGCTTCATGTCAATCAATTTGCCCACCAAGCAGGCAAAGGTACGGTGGATTCACCACTCCACCACCTTGCGATTGGAATATTTTTTATAGACATATGTAGGTCGTTATAAAAGGCGTCAATTTCTTCTTTTGGTTTATTGACCAACCCCTGAAGAAGCACGATCTTACTTCTTTCTACCGCTGTATACCAGTATGTAATTATAGTATCTGCTCGTTCCACGACCCTTCTTCTTGGTTTCGGATAGGGCATATATATCTAACTTATGGTGTTCCATTTCCATCACAATCTCTTGGTCTCTTTTTGCCAATGAAGCAATATTCCAATATGTTACGCGTAGTATATCTGCCTTCCATGTAATCGCTCTCCGTTTACGTGCATTAGTCGTCAACCTTAAACCGGGCTTAGGACCGGCAACGTCCACCGCTGAGCTTCTCAAGTATCTGTAGTATCAAGTATCTGGGGGTAACCCTGGACCACATGTAGACAAAACTCTTTCCAAAGCTATGTAACTTTTTGGAAAGAAAATCCCAACCGCGGATATGGAGGCACTTTAAGACCTGCCACCTCTTCATCTAAGAGTGAAAAGGGAGGCCCTATAAGCAGCAATAAGAATTGCTGAAATTAAGAAAATCAAACCAAGAGACAGAACAGGTCACCTGAAGATACTGGACTCTATAGAGCTAGAACTGTTTGAAAAACCTTTGGATATCATTACAACAACTTTTGAGTTTGAGACACCGTTTGAGGTCGTTATTCAGAACCCCAACACAGCTAGAAGTCAAATGATACAATCTGACACAAAATCATCCAACTGGTACCCAGATGGATCACGCACTTAGTTTTAGCAAGGTCAGGGTTCCTTCGCTAATCCAGTGTTTTATTTTTGGGACATTGGTGACCTGAAATTTCCTTGTATGCTATTCAGCAGCCATCGTTTAGTGTTTTAACTAATCATGACGCAAGCATATCGTTTAGGAAGTACTCCAGGTTTCCCAAAACAAAACTAGCGATGTTCGGAACCGAGATCCTTTGGAACGGCACCTTCAACTACTCAGGGGCAACTCTGGTCGTATTAAACAAGTTTCCGATAAAGCAAGGAGTTCTATGGTTGCACAAGGACCTCCACTTAATCAGCAATCCTAAGTGTAAAAACGGCCTGACGCTAGTAAAAACCATCATCAGGCAGATTCTTAGATATGATGCACCAGTCTAGAGCTTTGAAGCTCATGAAGACAGACCTAATGGCAGTGGCAGGTCTCAAACATAAGTATGCAGGACTCTAACCTGGAACCCATCGAAGAGATTACCGAAGCCGTGAGTTCTTCCATAAACCCATTAGGCCGTTTAACTCTGGAATTCAACATAGCAGATATAACAAAAGTATAGGACGGAAGAACAATGCAGTTGGTTAGCAAAACAATTTATTTTTCCCTTTAACTTAGAAGTTGGAATTTTCATTATTAACTATATTTTGTTTATTATTTATTGTTTTCAGTAAGTACTATTCTTCCCGAAAATGGACAATAGGGTTATCAATATTTTTAACCTGATGTTTTCTATCTTCAAATAATTTTTGCCTAGGGTTTTCTTTGCTGGTTGAAGTATACGATGGAGGAGAATCACAACTATCGTGCACCGAAGTAGATGGTTTCTGTTCCATTTCAAATATGGAATTGTAACTTGGTGGTTGATTTCCTGGCAATTTTTCTAAAAAATAATCTAGTGTATTATTGTAAACCGTAAGAAAATTGGTAGCGCACTGTTCTTAAATGAAACGAACAATTGATCCAGAATTATATCGTTATTTCTTTCTTCAAAATTTCGGGGACTTTGAAAATTATGACGGTATTGTCGATTACAAAATATATGTTGGTAATTGTAGGTATGCAACTGACTAAATGCATCGTTTTGCACATGTGGGCTAGACGATGGTTTTTTACAAAGCCAACTACTTGCGGAAGCTAACCCCAAAGCTATTAATAAAAGACACCTGTCATAAAAATGGGAATCTTTCAGAGTTAATTTTTATATTTTTGTATTGCATTTTTACCAATAGTACCATGTTTGGTAAAAATGGCGAGGTCCATCTATGCAACATCCGTTTTCACAGCAAACTTCTCTTCCGTAACACATGTACTGTAAATGGTCCAATGTGGGTGGGAAAAAATCGCAAAATATTACTTCAACCTAAAAATGTTATTCGAATTATCAGTAAATTAATGTGGTACCTACTAGCAAATCTACTAGCTATTTATTACTTTATCGTGTGACATTACTGAAAAAACTAATCAAATAAATAATTCATTTGCTATGACGTGCAGATCTTCTTTTGTCATTAAATAATTTTTTCTTTTTCATCATGAAATTTTCAAGTTACCTTGAAATAATAGACGAGTTTCTTTAAATTACCGTGTATATAACAAAATAATTAATATTAACCAGATGGCGCTTATTTTAATCACTTTAACCCCACATTTTCTTAAAATATTTATATCAGTGGAAGTGGCAGGAAAGTTGTTCGCTGTTTATTTTTTTATTGGCAACGATTTCTCTGCAAAGATGATTTTTGTGGTTGTTGAAACGCAATATCTTAGGGGTTCTCCTAAGGTGAATAAAGGTAAAAATTAAATTTTACTATTATATGAACCAGAACAGGTATTAAGTTTACTTTTTTTTAGGTATTGGCTGAAGAAAATTTTCCGTCATGTTTCGATTTGAAATGCCGGTAAGAATAATTTTAATTTCAATTTACATGTACTCGATTTATTTTGGTGTAAATTCCCAGCTGCGCAACTAGTTTTTTTTGCTAATTTTAAGAATTGCTGGGTTATCATCAGGATATCTGCGTTATTTGTCTTATCGACAGTTGAATTTGGTTAGAATTACTTTTACTTGCGCAGTTGTCGTTGCTTTAATCTAAGTAAGATTGTGAAATCTAAAAAGTTTTGTTTCTTTGCTTTGTATTTAGTTTAATTTAATATTAAATTTTTTACATAAATAATTATAACGGAGTGGTCAAGTGATAACGAGGATGCCATAGATTTTGTGGAACATCTTGGAAAACCACGCAAGCAGAGACACTTACAATTCATTTCACATTTTGAAGTGATTTTGAGGTATTTCTAAGATTTCGATTATCGAAAAGCGTGTGACTGACATTTGAGTTTATATTGAAAGTAATATACGATCAGCTACAATTTAGTATTTGACCATTGTTACTTCATAAGTTGTCACTTCTATAAGAATCGGGCAGTATCATCGATGGATATGTTATTATTAAAGACCGGATTTTAAGCATTTTTGCTTATTGTCAATTTTAAAAGCAGCTCTTTGAAATTTGAGATCTGGACGAATTACATAAAAAGATGTATTTTAACGTAAAGTTTTTCATGCTTTTTTTGCTTTTTTGGCGATTTTTCGCTTATTTTCTACTTTTGTGCTTATTTTGAACTTATTTTCGAGTTTAAATTTAACTTTGACTTAAAATTAATTGTTTTGGCCTTCAGCAGCAATGTTTGGCTTTTTTGCTTTTACTCATATGCTTATTATTTTATATTAGTGCTTATTTAGGACTTATTTTATTCTTGATAACTACTTATAGGGTATGTTTATGTTTATTCTTCTAGCTGCGATGTTATGAGCTAGCTGTGAAGCGCTAAAAGCCGCGATACTAGCGAAGCAGAGAAAAGCAAAACGTTGAAATATTATGTGACTGCTTTATGTTGAAGCAGGGCGCAAGGCAATATTAATTCATAGAACAGCAATTACAGCTAAGAAATTTCTCCGCTCTTATCACTTATCATAGCGCCAACATAAACGTACCCTTAAATATGATTTTTCTACCTGCTCTATTTTAACTGCATTAAATAGATGGGCGTCCAAATAGATTTTATTAAACTGATTTCAGTCAGCTTTTCCGTTTTGTTTATCTAGCATTGCCAGATACACCTTTTTTGCATTAAACTAAAAATAAACGGTGAACGCAATAATTTGGATCAAAATCATATATTTTTTTTAAAGATCATTGAAAATCAAAAACTTTAAAAATAAACGAGCCCATATGTACATCTCTCGCAATGTTATAAATAGACATTTTAATTAAAATAAAAAAAAAATTTTTTTTGACTAAATAATCAAGAACGAGTATTACAACGGTCTCAGAAACATATTTTGAGAAAAATTGAAAGGGGTTACCTAAAAAAGTGTCCGATTAAATAATAGGTACAAAAGTGCTTGGTTTATTTCTTTCGAATAATTTCGTCTAAGCTGCCATGCTTTGCTTTTTTTGTTTTAATTATTAACTTTTTCATAACTTTTTTTGACATAATTCGAACTTATTTTTGCAAAATAGCGTGCTTTTTTAAGCACTTATTTTTCAAAAAGTCGTGCTTATTTATCCGGTCTCTAGTTATTATTAATATTAGGTTGCTTTGCTTGTAGAAGTATGCTATTTGATATTTTAGACATTTTTGGTGTCCACGAAAGTACAGCAAGTGTTGAGGATTGTGCAGTAGATTGCACATGTGATTAATATGAAAATAATTATTTGTGTGTGGTATGTTGCCGCTAAATATATTTGTATTTTAGTAGTTCATTCTGGTATGACCAACTTCCAGAAATTTATGGTCAAGTACTTCTGAATTGGCAACACTCTAAGATAGAGCTGCCACCATATTCATCTTCTTATTTAGGCTTGGGCACGAATCGTAATAAGCTATGACTTTGGAAATCAAATACGATTTGATCGGATCCTCTACCAGTTGTGCCTGCACAACTTGAGCACCTGCTTGACCCCCAACAAACAGTCCCTAATCGTGAAGTTGAACGTCCAGAGTTACTTCTTATAATATACAATATTGCATTGAAACTACCAGCATTTGCGTATCTGTACTTTCTAGGGCATTGTTTTTATCTTTATCAATGTGTTCCTCTTTCCTTTCAGCAGACACACATTTTATTTGCAAATTAAAACCATCACCTTTATTACATGTGTCCAAACTTGGTACTCGTTTTAAAGTTAGCGACGAGTAGTGTTGCCGTCGTTGGAACTTCCAAACCCTTGCTTTGGTTGGTCAACGATAGGGTATTTGACTATCTTTTAGTTTGCTTGCTAATCTTGGACTTCTTATTTTATCTTTTTCATAGAAGCTTTGAATGTGTTCCAATTCACAAATCTTATACTGTTAAATTTTTTTTTAGATTATTTTAACATATTTTAACAGGTGTGGCTAATCGTACATGAAGAATATGTTGTCGCTATCAACTTCACAGTAGGATTTTGTTGCAGATATATTTAGCAGTTTTCGCATTTTAGTAAAATTTGACCCTTGATCACAATCAATAACCTTGGGAATAAAACCTGCAGCCCTTAATGCATCAATAGCAAATAATAAAATATCTTTGACCTGGCTTCCAGGCGTAGCCTCTCAAGACAAAAAATTTCCAATTACTTGTTTAAAGTTTAATTTAAGGCCTTTAATCATGATGGAATGCATCTGGAATGCCTTCAAAATAATCACTGCAGGCATTGTCATTGCTTCTTCTTTTTGACATGCCATCTAAAGCTATAGAAACTACTCTATTGGTCAGTGACATGGTGCTACTTTTTAAAGTCAGCATTGCAAAAGTATTTTCGTTCAGACCTAATTCTAAAACTTCTGTTCGCAAATTTAGAGTAAGCTTGGACTGTATCCCACCTTTAAATTCGTATGTATTGGCGTAGGTCAGTGGTCTATTTTTCCCTTTCGATAAAATGCGGGGTTGAAATCACAACCTGTCATCGCGTGTAGGCCGGGTAAAGATCTGCCTACTCACAATCCTAGGTTTCATGCAACCGAGAAACGTCGATGAAGCGTCGTGAATTTCCGACTCCTACATCCATGGAGATGTTAATGGTAGCTTTCAGGAATTGTATATTTCCCAACATGATCACCAGAAGTCAAACTTCCAGGTTCGGTGACTTTTGTGTCCTCCGCTCCTGACAAGTTGAAATTTCGTTAACTGTTTGCTTTAGTGTACCATCTTCCACCCGATATTGGTAACACATGTCGTGGTTAACATTGATGGTTTTTACCACCGATGATATCCTATGGATACAAATATTTTTATTAAAAACAAACCTTTCTATTACATGCCCGTTAAAGAGTAAATACCTTTGACCAATCCTCAACAGTAAAATTTTTGTGCTCTTTAGCCCACTGAAGTCGAGCCTTTTTCATTTTTGGAGTTAATTTTGGCTTCTTTGCTGGTCTCCCACTCTTAATATTATTTTCATAGAGTCGTGACTGCAACTTGCGTTTAGAAATGTTGACTTCATCCACTTGCAAAACTCTTTGAATTTCATCTAATGTCCTTCTACGGTTTTCTAAGGTTCTTTTTACTATTAATCGATCTTCTCTAGGAGTAGTTTTCCTTCTCCCTCCACATTTTGAACGTTTTGTTGAAGTATACTGTTTACAGTTTGGTGAGAAACCTTTTCTTTTTTGGCAATTGCACGGTTAGAATAAAGTCCAGTTTGAATTCAGACTTCAATGCTAACTTTCTTTTCAGATTGTATGTCTTGACACTTTCCCATTGCACAAAATTTAATTTTTAAAATTAAATTATCACCGGATCCTCCATATTTTAACTTTAACCCATTGAAAATATCAACAGAACCGGGAATAATCATATCAGCACTATCACTATTACGTAGCAAATCATCATACCAAGGATCTATAGGTTTTAAACCTCTATAATAACATCCCTTATTAAATTAAAACACAATAAGATGTTGTCAAAATTTTACTGTAAAACAAAAATGTTGCACAAAAACTAAATTGTATAACAATAACAATCACGTATACATATGTTTCGGCGTCTTAAGCCATCTTTCAGTACGAAATGTTGAAATATTAAAATAAAATATGAAACTAAAGGTTGTGAAGAGATAAAATTGTGTGTATGCTAATCAAAATTTGCAAGGTCGACGCAAGTATCGATCAGTGGTCCACCCAAAAGGTCCAGCTGTTCGTTGAGGAGGGTCAAATCAGACGATCCTTTTTTCCTCATAATTCTGATGTTGTTCTTGTTGATCTAGTATTCAGCTGTCAATATAACTCTCGGAGTTCATTCGTCTTGTAATCCACACTAGTGGGATCGTTCCATGGAAGCTGAACGTCCCCCATACCATGACTGTGCCTCTACCAAAATTACGACTAACGCTTTTTTCAGTTTCCTTGCGTAAGTCATTTCAATAATATTACCAACCATCGCCATCGTACTGAACAACTGCACTTTGAAACACAGATCTGTGTGACTCTATAGAGTAAAGACAAATTTTGACAGCATAATGCAACTTGATACTGATTAATGTTATAAGCAAATTTACAAGTGAAGCTAGTCTTTCACTGTATAGGTAATAAGTAAATGAAACTCGGGTGCCTAAAAATAATAATCATTTCTGAAAAGCTATAAAAATTTTTTTTAATGTTTTTCCACTGGATTGTAGTAGAGGAGTTCTCTAATGAGATTCTAAAATTAAACTTTTTTCTGGTTAAGTCTTGTTCTAAAACTATAGCCTGGAATACCATCTCTTGGCCATGGTAGTTGTTGGTTGGTTGGAGAATTGCATAAAACTGAATTCATTTTGTTCTATAATCTTGGAGAGAAAACATTTCATGTCTTGGACATGCGCACGAACGACAAAATTATCGCATTGTAGTTAGTGTGTACATGTGCAAAATGGTTAGTTAAAGAATTAACCAACTTACACTATCGTTTGTTATGACAGGTAATTTAAGTGAAATTTTGTTGTAAGATCCAAAAAGTAAAAACTACGATTAAATGATATTCACTTGGTATGACTTACAAGCTAGAAACGACGCGACATTCTTTTATGAAAAAGTTTTCTTTATTTTTCAGCGTTAAAAAAATTAGCATTTTCGACGTGCTCACTGCCGACAAAATTATCACATGCCAGTTGGTGAGTTGGTGCGACAATTGCGAACTGTACGGGACCTGGATCAAATCTTTTTTTGCCGTTGTTAACTTATCCTCTGTTCTTAACCCTAGAGCCTAGGGATCCCATCCCATGATATTAGGAACCCTTGGGTTCATATAGAGAGCCGTAAAATTCCAGGATCAAGCAGTGACATCATAAGTTATTTGATGTTCTGACATCAAATCGTCAGGAAGGTACACAGGAGAACGACGAAGTTCTTCCAGTGCAGGATTATTTTATAAAATATTTGAAATAATAATTGGCTTCAGAGGCTGTACATTTGCATGAGTTGGAACTTCATTTTGTAGTTCCTCTGTCTGTAATTCCATGTAAAAATCATTATTCCATTGTTCACCACTTTCACGGGATTGAGGAATTTATATTTTGCGTTTCGTGGTCATATTCAATTCCTAATGTATCTGGTAGATCGTCGGTACCTAAATATATATCTGATAGTAAGGATATCCATCAATTTTTTTGTGGATCTTTTCCCACCTCCTGTCCTAGTTACATCTATTTTACTTTCTCTATGCTTCCTTTTCGTGTTGTTTTTCCATTCTACTAGAATCTGGAATTGACAATACACGTCGTCTTCGTTCTCCAAATGTTTGAAAGTGCAAACATTTGGCCTTCGCCATTGGCTTTGGCTCTCAATATGTCTGCTCCTGCTTTAACTTTAAAAACCTCTGTTAACTTGTTGAAAGCATCAGCTAGCATCTCATTGCTTTTCATGGTAGCATTGTGACATTTTGAAACGGGTTGCAGGCATCTTGTAAAATTGAATTTGTATATCGCCTAGGTCTGTTTCTTTTTTCACCTTGCGAAGTTTAGAAGGCTAAAAGAAAACAATCAAAAACTGTTCTCTACTCTCATTCTGTACTTGTAATTTTTTTTTACAGTACGTGGTATATGAGTAAAGGTATCGCTACTGCTTTGGTTCGCCGTAAATATCGATTTACTTACCATTTACTTGCAACTTATAAGCTCTTAAGGCATCATTCCATCTTCTGCTTCTAAAACGATTTCTTTAATGAACGAAATCGATTTAAATGTACGTAATACAAATTACATTAGATTAAATTAATACCTACATTGTCTATGATATCAGGCAGACGTGAATCTCCCAAATTCGCTTTACTGAAAGAGGCTTTGAAATCTTAGGTCCTCCTCCCGTTCCAGTTATTTCTTCGTGGATCAATCGACTTTTTCTTTTGACGTTTACCTTCCACTCCATGAATATCTAAAGCTATACTGTTAGCAATTCATTTATAAAAATTTTAAAACTATTATCTTTTTCCATTGATCGGCTGATTTCATAGGACCAATTGCAGAGTTCATTTTATCTGCAAAAGTTTTCCACAAATGTTTTACATCCTGTGCCTCTAAAGGCTTCGTTTTCCCATGAAGGAGTACTTTGTTGCTCTTGACAAATGTAACCAGTTCTTCATATTGTACACGCGGTGTTTTCTGTTCTCATTTTAAATTTAATTGTAAAAGCACGGACAGGTTTCCATTAATTTTCAATTGAGATAATACTATCTTTTTCCCGCACATGTAAGCTACAACAAGTGTTTCTCGCTTTAGAAGTATACTCAAAACTTATTATCATTTTAAGCTTTACAAAATAAAGTTGATTTCCAATGGTTATTTTACAGGTTCATACGTAATACCAATTCTGTATGTTTTGAGACTTGATTTAACATAAAGGCTAAATTTGTCGTTTTTATCTGCGTATAAAAGAAATTAATAAAAATAAATAAATTTATTAAAAGTGAGAAAATTACCTCTTACAGAGACATTTCGAGGTAAATATGTCTCTTCTGCCTCTGCTGCTGCTAGCTCTTCCGCTTCAAACGGCTCATCTGCATCGTCCCCTGCTGCTGGATCCTCATCTCGTTTTAGTGAATCATTTTGGACCACAACATACACTGGTTCCTCAGCGTCTATTTCTTAAGGCAGCTCCTCGTAACCAGTGATGGCTAGCCAACCAATAGCCGCCATCAACTGATTTTCCAATTTTGGCAAGTCTCGATGGATGGATCGAGCTTTCTTATGAACTCTCGATTTCCATTCGGAAACGAACTAAAAATTAAAATTTCAATTAAAAATAAAATATTATAAACTTACCGTTCGTCACTAGTTCATAGCTGTTTTGATAGAACCTCTGGTTCTCTGTTTAATTTTTCTGTTAGTTTTTCCCCATTTTTATTCCAACTCATTTAGTTGTGTGGGATGACATTTACCTGTTGTAAAATTTTGTTCGTCTTTATAAAGTTCACATCACAAAAAAAGACAAACTCGATAATTTAAAATTGCCAGTAAAACAGAATTTTCAGTCGAGTTAGGGATCGTTCATAAATTTCATCACTTTCATCTTATTTTCTTAGAAATTTTATGTTAAAATATTAAAAATATGTCTAAATACCCTAATGTCAGAATTCCCAAACATGCCCCTGGCAACCTGAATCCATGGCTGCCCTGAATGATCAGAAGTTTGCCACGGGATCCAGACCTAAATAGGGAACAGTGGATCTGGTGGCCCCTTGGTGGCTAAGGTAGAACAGCGACACCCCTGTAGCCATCGACCCTAGCATCGAAGCAGAATTTCCTCTTTGAATGCACAAACTGATCTTTTGAAATAAAAAGCTCTTTGCGCGTCTGTCCCCCGACACATCGATTAGAAAAGCAGCCAATCCAAACGACTAAAGCCTTTATTAGGTAGAAATTTTTTACTTTCTATTCATTTTCTTTAGGAAAACAGTCAACACAATTTCCTGTACTGAAGTATTAAAATATTTCTACTAACATTATCAATTTATCTTTTAAGCACATTTGGCACCATACTTTTTTATCTCGTAGCATACATCTCGATACTGTTGTTTAATTGTTTTAAGTATTTGTTTTAACTTAACTAACTATTACTTAACATTATTCGATTCAAATTGTAATCATTTACACACTTGGGACAAACTTGACCGTATTCACTAATTTGTGTTCTACCCACCAAATAACTGGCAATCCATTTTAACAGAGTTGAAATGAAGCCAAGAGACCTAAGTTCTGCTATAAGAACTGATTGATCAATAGCTTTCGCAAAATCGGTATAAATTGAATCTACCTATAGATGCATCTAGGGAATACGTCACAGATGATAATTAATTAGTACTTGTAGGTCGACCAGGATAAAATCCGTGCTGTTTTCCACGATATAATTTTTGCATGCTGTTCTTAACTGATTAGCAACTATTTTATCGAGCATCTTAGGTATCGTCGATTGAATTGAGTTGCCTCTATAGTTACTGATATTGCTTTTATCACCTTTCTTAAATAAGGTCGTAATAAAACTTTCCTTCCATAATTTTGGAAAGCAACCACTTTCTAAAGATAATTTGAGAATGTTGTAGTAAATAGGACCACATAAAGAGTACAAGCACCATTTTACAAAATATAGTGGAATACCATCCGGCCCTGAACTGAAGTTGTCAGATAAGTTACTGATGGCATCAAAGATACAAACCTCAGACATGTTCAAGTGACAGTCAATCAAATCCTCGGAATGGGACAGAGAGGTAGAGCAGCTCAGTGTTGTTCCTAGGAATTTTTTTTTTGTGCCGCTGCGAACAATGAAAGTGTGCCGTTTGGCCGCCAATTGTGCCGGTTGTCGGCCTAAAGCAGTGGTCGTAAAAATTTTTAAAAAAAGCTAAAAGAAAAGTTCAATTTATTATGCAAGTGATTGTTGTTTTTTTTTTTAGCTATTTATTAATAAACCCAAGAACTCAATACATAACTTTAACAACTCAGTCCTTCTTTGCCAACCTAAAATTTAAATTTAATTTGTTGATTGTAGTTGGTATTAGTACTGGTTGGTATTGCCAAATTTAAATTTTGCAATCCAGATCAGGGCCGTAACCAGGGCACAACTTCAAAACTCAAACCCGCACAGCCACTGGCCACGAATAAAAAATGCAAAAATATTATTTCAAAGGTTAACTTACCAACCCCCCCTATATTAATTTCTAGTTACGGCCCTGACCTAGATGAACTTCTGATAATCCATCAAAGAGATGGCGCTGATAGAAATTGCTGTACCATTGCTTAATGTTTATTTTATGTAACATCTTACGTGTAGATGTCGCTAATCGGAAATATTTTGTTGATTTCGCTATTTTACGATTTGGCGAATGTGCCGTTTAGGTCTGGGAGGTGCCGGTGTGCCAATGTACAATCAATTGTGCCGCTTTTGGCACAATTGTGCACCCAGGAACAACACTGGAGCAGCTACTATCACAGTAAACTGTCGAGAAGTGTTTGGCAAATAAATCAACACATTGTTGACCTGTGGTGGACTGTTTATCGTTCAAAAACATATAAGCTGGATAGCCTTTGATACTTTTAGAATTGTCAACGTGACGCCAGAATTTTTTTGGATCTTTATGAATTTCACTTTCCATATTGGAAATATAAGCAAGATAGAGTTCAGAATGAAGAATCTTAACCTTTTCTTGCTCGCATTGAGTGCTGTTATAAGCCGAGTGAACCTGTTTCTTGTCTTTAATCAACGAAATTAGTTCACTAGAGAACCAAGCAGGATAATTAGACCGATATATTGTTTTAAGAGGAATATACATTATCAATAAAATACCACAATATAGAATAAAATGCATTGTCAATATTGTGTAGACTTGATTTGGCTTTTTGGGTCAATAGAAATCGGCAACCAATATGCTAATAGGCCGAGCGTATCTTGAAGAGATGCGCGATTTATGTTTCAAATTAAATTCCCAAATAAATTCTAATAATTTCCTGAAAAGCGTTTATTAGTATAGTGTCAAATGTTGCGTTGTACACATTTATCCCATAACAGTTGTTCGCACTAGTCACAGGATCGTCAGTTCGTCAAACATTTTCTAAATTTTTTTTTCTCTTTACTTCAAGTAACTTAATTTGAATATCGATTTCCAAATCTTCTTCATTAATTTTGGCTCTGGTCCATTGTACAAAAGAGACAACTTTATTTAGCAGGCCTTCAATGTCTCGATCAATTTTGTTTAAACTTCTAACTGTGGCCGAAATCATAGAATGCGCTTTAAACAAATCCAATCCTCTCTGTTGCATTCCTTCAAAGATCGTGCTTCAAATCTGTGTCTTGAATCAAATTCTGTAGATTTCTCAATTTCTGAAAATGTAGATAGCAACGCTATAAACATAGAATTTTCCGACTTTTTCTTTCCCATATTGAATATTGTTCTCAAAGCTTTGTCTTTCGCCCACCAACTGGTTTTTTCAATAAGATTCAGCATGGCACCACACATGAAATGGTGGTGGAATTTTTTTGATTATTCCAGGCTGTGTTATTTTGTTATCGGTTACTTTGTGGTCGAGATTTGTGTTGCCGATTTCAGATTTATATCGTTTGGAAATTGGCGTTATATGATATTGCTAAATTGTAATAACGATCATTTTAATATACGATTATTTGTCAATCGTCTTTTATTAGCAAAAAGGAAGGCAGATTTATTTTCTTACAGGTGTCACGCACTCGCATCCGACTTTATAAAAGAGCTAGTTATTAATTTTCATCTGGGCTTCGCCACCAATTTAATACTGGAAGTCACCTATTCCAGGTGTTTTAGAATTTGGCGAATAAGTTTTAAATATTTATAACGTAAATTTTATTACAACTTGTTCTTTTCGTAATGCGTTTAAGCTTTTCTCCGTGTTTGTCAGGAAGTCTTTCACGGTGTTTTGTTTATCTACACAAGCCATATGATGGTTACTTCTTTCGTGCTCTTCTATCCTTTGATAAATATGCTTCCATTTAGCATTACCTCGAATAATAATAATAATTAACTTTATTACAAACAAACATTAGGAATATACACCTATATACAAATACAAAAAAAAGTAAAAAGGATATGTTCCAGGACGCATTTGTAATTGGCGGAGATCAGCTTCAGTAGCTGTTTTTCATCACAACCCAGAAAAATTGCCTGTCTTAGTTAACGATAGTTATTGGGTTTATCCCAATATAATGTATTTATCCCATTGTAAGTGGTGTAAACAATACATAATGTGCAGAATAGTTGTTGTCTATTTTCACAATCCCACTCCGCATCAGATGTCGATTGCTTGAAGGATATAGCCTTTTTCACTTTGCCTACGCTTTCAGCTAAAGCATCAGTCAGTTAATTAGTAATATCTTTGTACTTCAATTTTAAAACTATTTGAAACATTGATTTATCAGAAGTACTATAAAATCGTTTAAAACATTTTCTTTGCAGACAAATCGCTCGGCAAATATAATGGATTTGGAGAATGTTCCCGGCGGTAGTGAGATATACTTGGTTTAAACGATAATATATGAGCCGAGACGATTTCTTCATCAATCTTGCTTTTGTTTGGATGCCGGCCTCTTTTGTCACATGTTGGAGTCAGTTTTCCAACGTTGGACATACTTCGAATGGTTTTCAAAACTCGGTCATTCGATGAGTCGTACCCGAAGGTAGAAAGAAAGAAAATCTTACAAACTATAATTTCGCACCCATCTTCGTTTGTAAGAAAATACTTAAAAGTATTTACTCTGTTAGATGCAGGAGTATGTTGTTTTTTATCGACTTTCCTTACATTATTATACATAAAGCTTCTACGTTTATTCTTATCTAAGATCAAAAATTGGCAATTTATATCTGCTTGTCTTCTGCTACTTATCAGGGTGGTGCATTTCAGCTTGCACTTCTCGGTGCACGGTTTCTTTACTTCGTGATAGTTTTTTACCTTAGACAATTTTTGCTTTTTTCGTTCACTTAATGGTACATCGAATATTTTGCGTTTACGAATTGTGCCTGTTTTTGTGAATTTCTGTAAAAGCGTGATGACGTTACTCAGAATTTCATCTAGTACTCCAGTAACTATCCTAGTGGCATTATTATTAGACAAAGAAGATTGATTTTCCGAGTCATCGTCAGAAGCTAATTTTTCGAACGACTCGTCATTTTCGGGATTGTAGTCAGAATCCGAGTCTCCTTGCCCTGAAGATGTTGAAAGCATCAATGTAGTTCTTTTACAATTTTGTTGAATTTACACTGCACTGCAATGATGGGGTTTCTACTTAACTTTTTGTAAGTTTTACTATCACTTAGTAAAGTTTTCATTTTGTTATCATAGTCTGTTTTTTCCATCACTACTGTGGAATTTCCCTTATCCGCTTTTAGCACCAATATATGGGGATTATCTTTTAAAAAATTTCGTGAAGTCCACACCTGTTTAGCAATCGGGTCATCCTCATCCTCTCTATTAATGTAATTATGCACCACGTTGATTAGTTTACCTCTCATAAGATTTTTGTTTTGTGTCGGTAGATTAACCTGGTTGAGGGTGTGTTCTATTTCCGACAAAAAAGAATACATAGGGAAATTACTCAAATTTATATTATAATATAAAATATATAACAATATTTGGGATGAGAATTTTGTTTGTTAAATTATAGTTCTTTTATTGTTATGAATGTCGATTCTAGTTGATGTTTTAATACTTAATCTGTTTAAGAATCTAAACCCGTTATTATTAATTATTTATTTATATTCAGATAAGTCTTTATTGTTACTTAATAGATTAAGATTAGCATCGCCAATGATAATCATATTATTTTACTTAGAACTCAATTCATCAACTTTCGAAAGGAAGAAATCTACTCTGCATTTTTGACTACGATAAAAACCAAGAACTTAAAATTTTATGAAAGCTACATTTATGATTATGTAATTTAAGAAATTACCTGAAAATTCCTCCAACAGTTCCATTTCGACCCAAACTTTACCGTAAATTGCGAACCCCCCTCCCCTGTCATTTCGACATGAGTGGAGAGATGTGTAATTGGTTAATCCCATGTAGTTGATTTCGTGTGAGTACAACCAAGTTTCTGTTACAATTATTAGATCGCTATTGTAATGCTGAGCCAATAATTCAAAATCACTTACTTTATTTCTAATACTAAGGATATTTACCTATAAGAATTTAAGTTTAACGATTAGTTCTTTAAATTCTGAAGAATTTTACAATGAAAATTCAATTAAATTTGTATCAAAAGACGCAAATTCTCCAAATTGCCCAGAACTTCGCCCAATTGAGAACTATTGGACACAAATTAAAAGAAAATTTTAAAAACCTAAATCCTCGGCAGGAAATATTGTACAATTCAAAAACAAATATAAAGAAGCTGCTGATTCTATAAGCGTTGCAGATGTGCAGTATAAGAGGAAAAATTCGAAATTTTTATCGCCGCTCATAAAAAATTTAGTTTTAAATAAATTACTAGTAAACTGATGTTATATATTGTCAATAAAAATATTAACGCATGAAAGACTAAATTTGTTTTCATGTATTATAAAATATAAAGTGACCCATTTTTTCTGCTCCAGTCTTTCTAAGATCTACTCACCTAAACAGATAGTGCTTGTATCTACCCATATAGCAATTTGAGTTCTAAGTGGCCCGTGGTGAAAATTTTATTTACATTCGAAATATACCACATATGACCACATAAGAACAACATGAAATAATGTAAATTTTAAAGACGATATACTAAACTAAGTATCATTTTGTAGATGTTTGCCATTCACTTCTACCCCCATTTGTTAACACTTAGAGAATTTATACAAGTCCCACAATGAAGCTTTTGCGTTCTCCGATCTCTATTGTGATATCAAATTGTAGATCGACCAGTAAAATGTTATGATGATCACCAACTTTTGGGACGGGGTCCAATAAATATGGAGATAGAAATTGCATTTCCCAAGTAATTTTTTATTGCTTTCATTTCATTATTATATTTTTCGGTAGTATAAGTTTTGGTTGTTAAAAACGCGTTGTAATGGCGTGTTAACAACTCGCGCTTGCGAGGTGTTAGTGGCTTTTTTTCCCCCGTATTCGATGCTTTTCGAACCACTGGAATTGCCATAGTATCAACATCCCAAATCGCTTGAGCCATTGTAGTAACAAAAGTCTGATTACAATCTGAGGTAGTTGCATCTAAATGTACGACATTGGAGATGTAGATGTCATCTCTAACATGAAACAGGTCTTGGTGTAAATAATAATCGATTTCAGAAGCCTCGTTCTGGTAACGATTGCTGTCGCTGTCAGCTGTCGCTGTTGACTTCTTTGTAATTGAGCTTCTGCTAGAAGCGCACGTTGCTTCCATTTTTTAATATCCTTTTCCTGTTGATGGCATTTTTCTAACAATATCGTATGTGAGACTCTCTGAAGGCTCCCACTCGTCTACAAAAAAAAATGTTATGTCATTTCTGAGTAGAGCATTTTTCTTAATGTGATATAAAATATAATCATATTTTGAATTATTCGTTTTCTATCGTACTATGAATTGTTTGTAACATTATCTTATTACAGTGACCATAAAAAAAAAATTTCAAAATAATCTTAAAATTTTTTTTAATACAGAAAACTCTGAAAAGTTAAATGGCTTCATAGTTAAAAATAATAACTATAAAGTGTAAAACGATTTATTGATTAAAAAATACAAATTTAATGAACGTTAATTTCGCTTGCTAATGACCGTTACTAACTCCGCTATCGTACGTTGTTGGAGCTCCGTAATCGTCCGTTGTCGGATCGCAACTGATCGCTTCACTGCTGTCGCGCATTTCGCGTTCGCCCAAGCTCGTGGTTTCCTCGGTCGTTTGTATATTTTTCACAATAGTATTTAATGGATACTAAAATGTTTGATTTATAAAAATATAATATTTTTGCTGCAATACGTAATTCTTCTTCAGACTTTTTCATTCCAATATTGAACATAGTCCTCCCCTTTGTTATTCCGTTCTTCGCGGTTACGCGCCGTTCGCATCCAATGTCTTCCGGCTATCTCTCTTATGTCATATGCCCATCTTTTGGGTGGTCGTCCGACACTCCTTTTACTGCATCTCGGTCTCCAGTTTATGATTCTAGTCGACCATGTACCAACAATTAGAAGCTGGTGCACGGCCCTATTTGATGATCGCAGATGAAATTACGCGTATCGGCTAGCAACGCTCAGAAAACCGGAGCGGGGTAAGCAGTTGTTCGCTTCCGTGGGTTCTTCTGATGAACAAGGATGGTAGGTTGGTATAACGTTAGCCGTGGTGGTGAAAATTAAGGGCGCCAGGAACTCCGGGTCCCAGTACGAAAGAGAAGGGCACTGTTCCGGAATCCCACAGAAAAGGAAAAGATAATTAACAGGAAGCCTTTCCACTACTTGTGCTGGTCTTTTCACAGCAAGAAAAATTTCAGAATGGGTTACCAACGAAGTTATTAAAAATGGAAAAATGCACAAACGAATTGCTTACCCGTGATTGTACTTTCCCATCTAGCGACCCAGCTGCAGATAAGGAGGTCGTTCAACCAATTATCAATGGTACCAAAAATTAATTGCTGTGACTGCACAGTGGCTCAAGATCTAAAACAAACACTTCCACAAATACTGTGGTAGGAATCAAGCTGAGTCGATCACTCAAAAATATCACGCACTTTTCAAAATTACAATTTTCCCAAAAATCTTTTAACTCGCAAAAATGTCGACCACTCCGCTCGTTATCGTTATCAAAAATCCTCGTCCCTCCTTTCTTTTCCAGGAATGCCAACCCTTTAATCAGCTGCACTAGCCATACACGGCTGTGCACAATTTAGCTTGCTACAACCATCTGCCGTCCTCCTCCAACTCCATTTCTGTTTAGCTACCCTTTGTGTAGTTTCATGTTGATCTGTTTTGATATTTTTTAGTATTTTTAATTTAAAAAATAACTAAGCTAGAATTACTGATTACTAGTTATCCTTTGATAATATTTTTTTCTTGCTTCTGTTCAAGAAATTTATATAAAGTTACTCAAAGAAACTTCCAGCCTAAAGTCTAGATAAGTCTGTCAAGTTTCTCCCAAATCACACAGAAAAACGACTTATAAAAACTTTCTTACAGTTTTATTGGAGAAAAAAAGTCTTTAAAAAGACTTCTACTTTATTTAATAGAATTTTGTCGAGTTTTCTGGAGGCCATAATTTCCATAAGGGGAAACGTCGAATATGGCATTCTTCTGTCGATACGGTGATCTGTGCCACGAATCTGATCGTATGAACGTTTGGCCAGATCTACATACCTGCCAAATTCAAAATTACGACTGTATATTTCAGTCGTAGCCACATCTGTGGTGTGTGATGGTCCTAGGTCTTAAAAAATGTCATCTTTTGGAACAGTCTCTGTTTATCCTAAATACGAATGAGGAGGTTAACTGAGGTATTAACATTATTTCGAATATTTTCGAAAGGCAAGTAAGATACTAATGGGACGTAAGGCACTGACGTTAGTAGCGTTTTTATTCTTGGGAATAGGAATAATAATAGACTTCTGCCAAACTGCAGGTATGGTCGAGTCCATAAGACAGAAGTTAATCAGATGCTTAAAGCTGATAAGACAAAGAGATGAGACGATTTTAAGCATTTTAGAGCTGCAGCCATCGATGCCCACCGCTTTGGACCTCAGTTTGGTAATTTCGCGCGCCACATCTTCGCAGGTAACAGTATGGAAAGACAATAACCCAGTACTGAGCTGATGTTGATTGTTGTTTGAAATAATGGATAAGATCCGGGTTAACTTGAACAGGAGAACCTACATTAGCAAAATAACTGTTTAGAGCATCAGGATTTTTGTTATCGAGATTAACAGAATATTTGGTCTTGGAGTGGACGATGGATTGATCGAAGAATTTCCATAACTGTTTGAGGTTATTTATATTTCGATCAATTTCGTATTTCAAGTAAGCTTGTTTTTCTTTCTTAATGGCCATGGTAGTGAAGTTGCGCAGTTGTAGTACTTGTAATCGTTGACACTTCTAGTAATAAGAAATTTCATGTATGCCTTTTGTTCCTGAGTTTGTACCTTCACATTATCGGTTAACCAACTGGGTTTTCTTTTCCTTATCGTGATTCTGCATAATGCGGCATGCATATTGAATAAGGAATCAATCGATGAGTTAATATGTAGGAGCTTATCGTCGACATCATTAAGGTTCTCGCAGAGTGCCCAATTGGTATTCATAGCATCCTGAGAAAATAGTTCATAATTAAAAATTTTGAAATTACGAAAGGTTAAAATATTGGGTTCAGGTCTAATACACTGCAGGTTGAGGTTACAATGCACTAGCCGATGATCAGTCAAAAGTACCAACTAGAGAGTGGGAGATATCGTTGCTCAAGCAGATCCAGTCGATTAACGAAGAAGTAGTACGGGTAGGTTGGTGAACAATTTGTACTATGTTGCAGGAAGCAAGAATGGACATAATTTCGTTGGATTGCCGATCATTTTTAAATAAGTCCGCATTGAGATCACCCATCAGAATGAGCCTGTCATATTCGATATAGAATTTCGAAAGAGTAAGCTCCAGTTTATGGAGAGAGGCGATGGGAGATAAAGGAGGACGGTAAATTGTACCTGTTAATCGGTAGAATAGTATAAGGAAAAATAGTCTACGGGTAAAAAAGTCTAGGTAAAATGGTCTTGGTAAAAAAGTCTACGGTAACATTCCGGGAAAGTTTTCTTAAATTTACATTGATGCAGTTACGACTCGGACACGAAATACAAGCGCGAATCCAGACCTTGCTTCTGGAGGGTAATTGAGTTTTAGAATCCTCCCCGGCGTGGATCCGCATTTGGGAATTTTGGGATGGGGTCCAATAAATATGGAGATAGAAATTGCATTTTCCAAGTAATTTTTTATTGCTTTCATTTCATCATTATATTTTTCGGTAGTATAAGTTTTGGTTGTTAAAAACGAGTTGTAATGGCGTGTTAACAACTCGCGCTTGCGAGGTGTTAGTGGCTTTTTTTCCCCCGTATTCGATGCTTCTCGAACCACTCGAGTTGCCAAAGTATCAACATCCCAAATCGCTTGAGCCATTGTAGTAACAAAAGTCTGATTACAACCTGAGGTAGTTGCATCTAAATGTACCATACTGGGGATGTAGATGTCATCTCCAACATGAAACAGGTCTTGGTGTAAATAATCATCGATTTCATAAGCCTCGTTCTCGTTCTGGTGACGATTATTCCGAGACTGGTTTGACAGTGGCTTTCGGTGCTGTCGCTGTTGACTTCTTTGTAATTGAGCTTCTGCTAGAAGCGCACATTGCTTCCATTTTTTAATATCCTTTTCTTGTTGTTGACATTTTTCTAACAATATCGTATGTGAGACTCTCTGAAGGCTCCCACTCGTCTACAAAAAAAATGTTGTTCATTTCTGAGTAGAGTATTTTTCTTAATGTGATATAATCATATTTTGAATTATTCGTTTTCTACCGTACTACGAATTGTTTGTAACATGATCTTATTACAGTGATCAGAAAAAAAAACAATTGCAAAATAATCTTAATATTTTCTTTAATACAGAAAACTCTCAAAAGTTAAATGAGTTAGTTATGTTCAATAACCTGAAGAGCAAAGAACTTAGATAGCAAAGTTGCATTCATCTAACATTATCTTTTCAGCATTTAGAATAGTAAGCATTTTATAAATATATAATTCTCAACAACAATAATATGTTCTAGTTTAGTTATAATCTTAAGGTTCATTTATGTAGCTTTATGATTTGCTCCGTGTTTTTGAAATAAAATACTTTTTAAAAAAGTTATTTATTGATTGCCTAACAAAATTACTTCATAGTATTTAATGTATACTAAAATGTTTGATTTATAAAAATGTAAATATAATATTTTTACTGCAATACGTAATTCTTCTTCTACAGACTTTTTCATTCTAATATTGGACATAGTCCTTCCCTTTGTTATTCCATTCTTCGCGGTTACGCGCCGTTCGCATCCATTGTTTTCCGGCTATCTCTCTTATGTCATCTGTTCATCTTTTGGGTGGTCGTCCACACTGTTCAAGAAATTTATATAAAGTTACTCAAAACAATTTCCAGCTAAAAGTCTAGATAAGACTGCATATTTAAAACAATTTGCTTGAAATTAGCTACCTCTTGAACGTCTGGTTTTTTTTTGCTAAGTCTTCTAGAGACAAGTACTAGTCGGCATTTATTTTTCCAACTTTGGACAATTTTGATGCCTTCCAATAGCATTCTGTTGATGTCACAGTGGGTTCCATGCTACGACGAAGTAGCCAAAACAATGAAGCTACACCATGTTTGCAGCCTCCTGAAAAAGATAAAATTAATACACTTACTTAAATTTAAATAATGCGAACTTACCGGCAGAAGCAGAACAGCTGTGACAATCACTAACTATTAATTTTTCTTGTTCTTCATCTACAACAACAGTGTAAGCTTTTTTATGTATTCGATGTTTGGGCGTTATTCTAGATTTTACAGTGCAAATCATATTTTCGCATTTAATTTAAATAAATCGACCAATGGTCGACCCAACTAACAGCGTTATCGCCTCCCAGATCTATAAATTTATATTGTATTAAAATATAGTAAGAATTTTATTGACAGATAACTACAACTTTTTAGTAAGATTTCCGCATATTAAAATAACGAAGCGTTTGAAAACAATTAGATTTTCGTTATAACGATTAAATAAAAAAAAGTTCCAGTTTATTTAAATGAACAAATATAATGTACTTACCTCGTTGTTTTTTAATTTCTAATTTCAGGACTTAGAAATTGCGTATTTTCTACATAAAAATTATGTATCATATCGTAATCAATGGTTGGTAAATTATCCGAGTCCCTTTCACGTATCCGCTATCCATTTTTCTATTATGCGATGTTAATGAAATAAAACTTTGGAAATTATATCAAATTGCCTTTGAAATCAAATATTTGTACCTTACTACATACTACTAGAAAAACCCCTGACTGTAAAAAAATTCTAAAAATAAAAATTAATAATAAACATTAAATTTTAAGTCAGGGGAAATGGAGATTTGTTCCACTTACGAAATCACAATTTCAGTTGGTTTGGCGCCGAATCGGGTTACCCCGAATCGTCCTTGTACCAAATTGTCCCTGCGCCGAACCGGCGACGTGGAAAAGTCCTATTCTCATCTCAGTAAATGCACACTATTTAGATCTAAGATTTGGATAGACAAACATTTCGTAATACTTAAAATATTTTGATTGCTTCAAAATCATTCTTCGTTCTCTGCGACCATAACTCGTCAGCGGTCTATAACATGGATTTCTTCGATTGTAAGTAGTAGCATCCGCAATTTCATCAATGAGGGATTAAAACATTTCAAGCACATTTTATAATAATCATTTTGAAGTTTTCTGTTTGGTTAATAATCTCGATTTTAAAGTGTCTTCTTTTTTTTAAATTCCCACTGTTCTAGCTGGCTTCTTCGATTTCTAAATTCTTATATAGCGGACTGTAAACTTTCCATATAAACAATTAACCAGCTTTTTGACATAAACTTTATTTTTTATTTATAAAAACTACAACAACCACTCTATACGATAACTTGTCGCCATCATTACCGCTTGATTATTACTTAACCCCTCCTGCCTTTCCCTTTCCTTCTCTCTTTCACCTCCGGCAAGTGGAGCCATCTACTACATTTTCTAAGAAACTATTTTAAAAAATATCAAACAAATACAATACAATGAGATACGCTTAAACATGGCGCCCTCTTTGAAAGAACCTACTTTCAACACACGTAAGAATAGCAATATTAAAAATCAAAACAATTTCTTAACTTAAATTAACATTGTCTTCCTATAATCTAAACTTAATTCTAAATTCGACACTAATAACATTTGTTTAGTTAATTTGTCGCACCTATTCACTTGACCAACTTTACCGAACTAATGATCCGTTACGGGTAAGACACACACCTTAACCGTAGGCCTTTTAATCTCGCCACTTTTAGTCTTTATCAAAACAGAACGCACCACACCATCTGGTCCAGGATACAGATGTCGAACTCGTCCGAGCTCCCACTTCAATGGTGCAAGCCCATCTTCTTTAACGATGACCAGCGATCCGACGGCCAAAAGTGTAGAATGCCGTTGTTTCCATTTGCACCTTGTCTGCAGCTCGGCCACGTATTCTGTAGACCATCGAGCCCAAAACCATTGCTGTAGCTGCTGTATTAATTTAAACCTTTTCAATGGACTGATCTTCACCTCCTCCAATCGTGCTTCCACAATGCCAGTAATTGCCTCACCAATCAAAAAATGTCCCGGAGTTAAGGGATTTGGATCATTAGGGTCGGCACTCAAAGGATGGAGCGGGCGGGAATTCAAGCAAGCTTCGCATTGTGTTAAAACCGTATAAAATTCTTCAAATGTCAATTTCGTATCTTTAACCACCCGATAAAAATGGTGCTTAAAGCTCTTTACCCCGGCTTCCCAAATTCCCCCAAAGTGGGGTGCACGAGGGGGGATAAAATGCCAATTAACTCGTTCAAATGGACTCTGACCTTTGATTGCGTCTTGTAATTTATAAATTTCCCTTTTTGCCCCCACAAAATTTGTACCGTTATCCGTATATACGTTAACGCAGTTGCCACGCCGAGAGACGAACCTATGTAATGCAGCCCTAAACGCGTCCGTGGTGAGCTCACTAACCAGCTCCAAATGAATCGCCTTGGAAGCCAAGCACACAAAAAGGCAAACGTACCCCTTTGTCACATTATATTTTCTTCCGTTCTTGTTCTTTATCGAGAACGGCCCCGCAAAATCGATACCGCAATTAGAAAACGGGCGCGAAGGAGTTACGCGCATCTTTGGCAAATCAGCCATTATATATTCAACAGGTACCGGTTTTGCCCTAAAACAAGTCACGCAGTTTCGCACAACATTTCGAACCGTGCTGCGCGCCGAAATTATCCAAACCTGATCTCGTAATGAAGCCAAGACCGTCTGAGGTCCCGCGTGTAGCAGCCGTTCATGTTCCAATCTGATTAACAAAACCGATAAGCGATGCTTCGCGTCTAATAATGCCGGATGTTTCTTCCCATAATTATAATCGGAACGACTCAACCGACCGCCCACGCGTATCACGGAGTCGTTATCCAAAAATGGATCTAGCGCATTCAACCTACTACCCTTCTTGAGGGGGTTGTCTTTCTTTAAATTCTTTAATTCATCTCCGAAACTATCGCGTTGCGCAGTCTTGATCAAGAGTATTGCCGCATTAGCTAACTCGTTTGAAGTCAGAACCCCTGTTTGCCTAAGAGCCTTGGGAGTTTTCATGTTATTTTTGAACCTTATGCAATAGGCCCATACTCTCTGCAATTTTTTGTACGAAGAAAACCTTTCAAAATCACTATTCGTTTGGTCCCGCATGGTGACCATCGACACCTGTACTCTTTTGACTTCCTTTCGATACTCTTCCGTTTCAGTTTCTCCGTCTTCCTGGTTGAAATGCGGCCATTTTAACACAACTTCTTGTAGCCAAGAAGGCCCGTGCCACCATTTATTTATTCCTGCAAGGTCTTTTGGATCGACCCCTCTTGTTAGCAGGTCAGCTGGGTTTTCGCATGTATTTACATACCTCCAGTCTTCCGCTCTTGTTATTGTTTGTATTTCGCTCACTCTGTTGGCGCAAAATACTTTCAACAAATGCGGAGACGATGCTATCCACGCTAGCACTATTTTCGAATCGCACCATAGGTAGGCTTGATCAATTTTCATATTTAACGCCTTTTCTACCTTTACGTACAATTGTGCCAATAGGTAGGCCGCGCACAATTCAAGTCGTGGCACGCTTAACGTTTTTAGCGGCGCTACCCGGCTTTTTGCGCAGAGTAAGTTACTGCTAATCTTTCCACTTTGATTTGTGCTGCGTACATAGATGGCTGCTCCGTAAGCAGACTCCGAAGCGTCAGAAAACCCATGAAGTTCAATTCTATTCGGTTTCTTGCACACTACTTGCCTTTTAATTTTAATTTCATTTACCATTGGTAGTTGCTTTCTAAACTTATTGAACTTTTCGCACATTTCCACCGGCACAGGATCATCCCATCGCAATTCGTGTTGCCACAATCTTTGCAACATCAATTTTGGTACTATAACAATGGGCCCAAGTAACCCTAACGGATCAAATATCTGCGCCACAGTAGAAAGGAGCATACGTTTTGTTAGTACTCCATTAGCTTCTTTAAGATTCATTTTATATTGCAGTTCATCGCGAGTCGCGTACCAAGATAAACCCAGTGTCTTGGTCTCACCTTGCTCTCCTATGTTTAACATAATATCAGGTAGATGATTCTTAATTTCTTCCAACACCTTTTTGTCGTTCGAGCTCCATTTGTTAAGTTGGAAACACCCGTTACCCAAAATCTTTGTAACTTCCTCATGAATCTTCATTACTTCTTCAGTTGTTTCACCACCAGTAAGCAAGTCGTCCATGTAAAAATCATTCATTATTATCGCACTGGAACTAGGATAACTGAGACTGCTTTCTTTCGCAAGTTGAACCATGCATCTTACAGCTAGAAATGATGCAGCGGCAGTGCCGTAGGTCACTGTATTAAGTTGATAGCATTTAATTTCTCCTGACGTTTCATCTCGCCACAAGATTCGCTGGAGTGGTCTCTGTTCCTCATGAATTAGAATCTGGCGGTACATTTTCGTCACATCTGCCGTTAAGACTACGTTGTGTTTTCGGAACCGCACTATTATGGAAAATAGATCTTGTTGAAGAGTGGGTCCGGCTATTTGAATATCGTTCAGCGATACACCGCTGGTAGTCTTAGCCGATGCATCGAACACAACACGAATTTTTGTTGTCAAGCTTTCTTGGCGTACCACACATTGGTGCGGTAAGTAATAGGCTCCAGCATCTTGTGGCTCTTCTATTTTTGTCGAATGACCCAAATTTTCATACTCTTGCAGAAATCCAGCGTATTCCTTTTTTAAATTTGGGTTTCGTTCAAGCCTTTTTTCAGTCTGCATGAGCCTTTTCATTGCTATTTGCTTTGATTCACCCAACTTGTCAACAGTGTCCCTCAATGGATATTTTACTACAAACCGACCACTGCTTAATCGAGTCGTGGTCGCATTGAAGCTGGTTTCACACGATACTTCTTCTGGCGATCGTATCTCATGGTTCGGACACGATTCTATCTCCCAAAATTTTGCGAGCTGTTCGCTTATCAACTGATCGTTTACCAAACCGCAATAAACGGTGCTTGCCTTTGGTGTTTTTATGGGTACCTGTCCATCTACAACCCATCCCAACTCCGTATCTTGTAAAATAGGTTTGTTTTTCCCCAACGTTAGTTGTCTTGCTTTGACTAAATGCCAAAATTTATCAGCTCCTATCAAAAGATCAATTTTTCCTACTTCACCAAATGTCTTGTCTGCCAACCGTATGCTATTGGGTATTTTAAGTTTATCTTTGTCTACAGGTATGGCCGGAATGTGCCCCCCAATGTTTGGTACTACCAAACACGACATATTAGTCTCATAAAACCCGTTTGTAGCCTTAATTTTAATGTTGGCTTGACGTTTCACGTCGGTGCCTACCTGATTCAATCCTGTCACCGTAAACTCAATTCTTGTGTTCGGCAACCTTAACTTATCCAATAAATCTTGAGTCATAAAATGCGATTGTGACCCCGAATCGAGGAGCGCTCGCGCCTTGTGCGCTTTTCCGTCTTTATCTAACACCTCGACGATGGCTGTGGATAACAAAACCTGCGAAATTCCGCTAAACGTTGTGCACATCACCGTGGTTGTGGGGTTCGGAAGTTCTACTTCTGCTGCGGTTGTCTGTTCGCATTCTATTTTCTTTTCGCGCTCGACGTCGTGAAGTAACGAATTGTGCCTTCCTTTGCATTTCCCGCATCCGCGCGATCTACAATTACTGGCCTTATGGCCCTTTCTAAAACAGTTTGCGCATAACCCTAATTCTTTCAACCGCGAGTATCTTTCAGCAATTTTTAACCTTTGAAAAGATTCGCAATGGTACAATGCATGTTTGTTATTACAATGGTAACATTTATATTCGTAAGTCGCTACAAAGTTTGCGCTACTCTTTGATTTTTGACTTGTATTATTACTTAAGCTGTTTGCTTGCAAGTTTTCCAATATCTGAGCTTTTTCTTTTATAAATTTGCTTAACTCCTCTACTGTTGGTATCTCGGTTGGATGTTTTTTCTCTAACTCGCGTTTGGTAATCCCGTCTAATTTACTCATAATGACATACGCTATCAAGGTATCCCAATGATTCGTGGGTTGATCTAAAGTTTTCAAAGCGCGTAAATGTTTTAATGTTCCATCCGAAATTGCCCTTAACCCGCTTGGAGATTCGCGCATATTCGTAGGTAATTCGAAAATCGCTTTTATGTGCCCTAACACCGCAAGTTTTTTGTTCGAATACCTTTCTTTTAAAAGCTCCCACGCCACTGCGTAATTTGCGCCAGTGACCTCCAATGATTCTATAACCTCGCCGGCCGCGCCTTTGATACACGATTTTAGGTAATGAAATTTTTGTATATTTGCAAGACCTTCTTTTGAATTTATCATGGAGTCGAATGTTTCCTGAAAACATTGCCATTCGGCTATTTGTTTGCCGTCAAACGTGGGTAAGCTAATTTTCGGGAGGTGCACGTTACCCCCTTGTGTGCTATTTTGATGGTGAGAAGCCCCCACCTGACTTCCACCCGCTTCCGACGACGATCCTTGTGATAGGTCCGATAACGACCCTGCATTAGACGCGCTCGTCTTATTTGCCGTGGCCCATGCGTTTATTATTTCTTCCGCATCCCTAATGGCAGCGTAATATCTATTTTCAAAATTACCCCTTTCTTCCTCGCAACCCTTCAACATGTCGCCGGAGCTCTGCGCTTCAATTTCCCATTGAACATCATTGAATTGTTGCAAGGTGGTATTTGCATTTACGAGCCGCAACCTTATACCCGCCACATCTTGCGGATTGTCTGTGATAAAATTTATGAATCGAGTTAATGTGCTTTTTATAACCCCGCGTTTACGTACGAGCTCACTTAATATTTCCATGTTTCTAAATTTATTATTTTAAAATAAATGCGTATACCTTTACCCAACAATTTCTTAATTATTAAAATGCAACAAATTAATATCTTAGATTCAATATGAAACTTGCTTGTTGGAAGATAGGATTTAATTTTAACAGGAATAATAATGGACTGACCTCGTTCAATTGCTGCGTTGCGCAGCTGCTTCTTACGGGCGATATTCGTTTGTTTGGCGTCACTACTCGATTTCCATTTCATAAATTCGCTCGAATGACCATTTTTATGTTCTAGCTGGCTTCTTCGATTTCTAAATTCTTATATAGCGGACTGTAAACTTTCCATATAAACAATTAACCAGCTTTTTGACATAAACTTTATTTTTTATTTATAAAAACTACAACAACCACTCTATACGATAACTTGTCGCCATCATTACCGCTTGATTATTACTTAACCCCTCCTGCCTTTCCCTTTCCTTCTCTCTTTCACCTCCGGCAAGTGGAGCCATCTACTACATTTTCTAAGAAACTATTTTAAAAAATATCAAACAAATACAATACAATGAGATACGCTTAAACACCCACGTTCTTTAATACCTTAACAGTTCTCGTTTTACGTATTGGTAAAGTGAGCGAACTGCAATAAGTTCATTTGTCAATTTATACCCTTTTCGCAATTCTTATTCTTTATACTTGAACTGTGTGTTCTGTTCCTATGGACTTGTCGAAGACTTTCTTTTATAAAGTATTTCTGCATTACCAACTATTAAATAAAGGAACAGCTTGTAGTAAACAATATTTAATAGAAAAACGACTAATAACTAAAAATGATGTTTGTACATGAAGTGACTGCGCTCGACTAACTTAACGCATGCGCTCGTACACACAGTATAACATAAGTTTGCAATTAAAAAGAAATATTGACAATATTCAATAGTCCCACAAATTGCTTAGCTTAAAATACAAAAAAGTGATAAGCAATACACTTTTAATTATTGTTATTACATAAATCGCGCATTCCAAATTTAAACTTCAATTCAGTGAATTGTCGTGCACTAAGTGCTTTTGTTGTTATGTCTGCTAATTGTAGGTTAGAAGGTACATATAAAATATTTATGATCCCTTCCTCGTATTTTTCACGAATAAAATGGTATTATATATCGATATGCTTCGTACGTTGTGTTGAAAATTCGTGTTAGCCATAATTGAATTTAATATGGATCTGATGGATGACATAAATCTTGTACTCGACGAAATTGACATCGCCCTTATCAAACTCATAATCGCTATCAGCAATGGGACAATTTAAATTGTTGGGATGACTTGGATTTTTTCCAAAGGTTTCTTTTACCAAAAACTTTAGTACTTGAAACACTACAACTCATAGAAGAAGGGCTTTTACATAAGTCAAACAGGTAAAAAGGTTTTTTTTCTTTAAATGTTCAGTGCATTTGTGACGCAAATTACAAAATGCGAGATATTGTAGCTCGCTGACCTGGCTCTTCCCACGATGCTAATATTTTTGATAATTCAAATATTAAACAAAGATTTGAAGGGAATACATTTGCAAATGCCGTATTATTGGGAGACAGTGCATACCCTTTAAGACGATATATGATAACGCCCATTGCAAACCCACAAAATGATGATGAAAACTTATTCAATGAAGCCCAAATTAGAACTCGAGGCACAATAGAAAGGACATTTGGAATTTGGAAGCGGCGCTTTCCTTGTCTTTCTATGGGAATGAGATGTAAAATACCATTGGTGCAAGATGCAATAGTAGCAACGGCAGTCTTGCACAACATTGCAAGAAGCAACAAATTTGCTGATAATGAAGCACAATTTGAAAATGAAATTGAAGAAGACGTTATTAACGAAGGGAATAACAATTTTCATCGTGCAGAATTTCTAAATTATTTTAGAAATCCGTAAGCATAATAATCAATAAATAATTTATTTTAATAATAATTGTTTCCATTTTTGCATTATGCTCTTTTATCGAAGAAAAGAAATTTCTAATTCTAACTTTCCGAACTGCTGCTCGGCAACCTTCTTTTGAATTTTTATTAGATCTTCACGACTGCTTGCCATGGAGGAATATTGTGAGTTAACAGGTGGTGCGCATTTAGTTTTTAATTTTTTATTTATTGGTGTCCTTAATGTTGCAGGACTCCAAGAATTCCAATTGAAATCTCTGCTAGTGTTTCTCACAGTGTTGGTTACTTGTACTTCTTCAATTTCATTTCTGCAAAATTTGGGATTACCTCGATCATGTCGTAATTAACCACAGCAGTACTAAGTGCAGCATGAACTTTGGCTTCGACCAATAATTGAACATTAATAGTATTATGTGTTTCAACATTCTTATTCGAGTCTTCTGGACATATAATAGGTTCCACTGCATCAGAGTCGTTTTCAGTGGAAAGACCTTGTACACTCAACAGCATGAGCCCCATTAATTTTTCTTCGGAAGGCGAGAACTGCACGGATTCTGCAGTACCACCTCCAGTCTTGAGTTTTCAGTTTTTAACTTTATACATTTTTGTTTTATTGCTCTTTTCAGGCCATCGTATTTAATTTTTACCATTTTTACAGTGCGGTTTGTGCCATTAAGGGTATTCAAAGTTTCCGTTAAATCCTTCCAAGCACTTTCTTTCTGTTTCCACGTAACAGCATCCGTACGTTTATTTTCAATTACCTATTTCCTTTTCATACTCTCATTCACGAGGCATTCGGTTTCAGCCACAGAGAAATTGTTCGCCCGTTGTCGTTTATTTACTATAATTTTATAACGTTTTAGATAAAAATAAAAACAGACATCAATTTTACACTGTAAGTATAGACTACAAGCCCATGGAAAATTTTATGGAGTCAAATGACCCACCATGAATCTTGTTTAGAACGATGCTGGTATATGAAAGAATAACTTTAAGCACTATGCCGTCAGTTTTGAACTGTACAGGTGAGTACACGGGAAAATTGAATTTTCCACCTAAAGATGAGAAATTACTACCAACTATTTTTGTACGGCTTTCTTCAGGATGAGAAATCATAAAAAAATAATAACGAAGAACCTAGTGCCGTACAAAAATAGTGGTACCGGGAGCGAGGATATTTTTTTAATTTCCCGAAGATTTTCTAATCGGTATAGGCGATTTATTACTGTACGGCATTTGTGTCATTCGCTTTGTATGCTTATGCAGATTCAATATTCAGAAACGCCGTACATGTTTGTTGGTACAGGGTGAGAAATCCGGGCCCGCAACCCTTACCCTAGACCAGTATGGTGCAAGATGATAGTAAAATGTACGGCACCTATTTAAAAAAATTCTTTAATACATGAAATAATTTTTAATATTTGTGCCGTCTAAAAATTATGGTTAATATAAATATAAATAAACAATTTTCTGAATTTTGGGGTCAAATCTAATTTTTGTAACTAAAAGATCATATATTCTTGTATGGTAACTTAATTTTTAATACGATGTTCCAAAATATTATTGTTGTACCTTATAGTCGTTTATAATAAATGGAACCAAATGAAAATAAGAATAAAAAGAAAAATATGAAATTTTCGATATTTATAAGTTTTTAAAAGGCTCCTTAATTTATAAGAGGAGTAATATTTTCAAATATTATTGCCATTTTAAGTTCATCAAAGATGAAAAAACAAAGAAACACATATGCCGTACATTTTGATTTAGATGATTTTTTACAGCTGATAAAAATTTCGAAGACGTTTATGGTGTCCCTTACGGTCATGAATTACTGAACGGCACTAACAAAATTATGTCGATAATATTTAATAATAATTCAAAATTACAATGCCGTTCATAATTATGAAATTAAACGTTGTGAATAATATACCCCAAAACTAAAAACCGTTATTTTCAGCGTATAAGCTTTTCCGGGATTTTTTGATTATATAAATTTATATAAAATTAAATTAAAATAAAACGAGTTAAACAAACAGTAATCTTTAATATTTCGGCACTGATTGTGCCTGTAAAGTCGCTCTTTTCAGAGCGAAAGTAATTTTCTCCAAACACCCATATGTTCCATAAAAAATGTACGGCATGACAAAATACATCATCGGTTTATGAAATAGTATTAAGATCACTAAATTTTAAGTTGCTTCAAATCACTACCCCTATACTAATTAGGGATGAATGGTTGCGGGCCCGGATTTCTCACCCTGTACCAACAAACATGTACGGCGTTTCTGAATATTGAATCTGCATAAGCATACAAAGCGAATGACACAAATGCCGTACAGTAATAAATCGCCTATACCGATTAGAAAATCTTCGGGAAATTAAAAAAATATCCTCGCTCCCGGTACCACTATTTTTGTACGGCACTAGGTTCTTCGTTATTATTTTTTTATGATTTCTCATCTTGAAGAAAGCCGTACAAAAATAGTTGGTAGTAATTTCCCATCTTTAGGTGGAAAATTCAATTTTCCCGTGTACTCACCTGTACCGTTCAAAACTGACGGCATAGTGCTTAAATTTATTCTTTCATATACCAGCATCGTTCTAAACAAGATTCATGGTGGGTCATTTGACCCCATAAAAGCCATTTCGGAGAACAACCAAGAATATTTCTATTTTAATAAATTTTTAAATTCAAAATTATTAAATTCTGACAAATACACCTCCTAATGAATATTATAAACACTATGAATACAGGGTGTCACAAAGTCTTTCCGAAATTCATACTATCTCTTTCTTACTTGGGGTTACATACCGGGTGCTGAATCGAATAGCCGAACATAGGGAATTAACACGTAAAAACTTATTTATGCAAATTCCTGCTTCCCTAATTATTTTAGAGAAAAAATGAAAGACACAAAAAGAATGCAGAAATATAAACTACGTATGATAAAAGCATTAGATTTTATCTAACCTTTACTTATAGGATTAAAAAATGCTTCTAAAGTTTTTAAAATTTTCATTTATTAGCCTGGCCATGTAAGTTTCCAAGGTAATTATTTTTGAAATTAAATTGAATTTATTTCATGACCAGTCTGAAAAATGAAAATTTTAACAATTCTAAAAGAATTTTGGACCCTTTAAGTAGAGACTAGATGAAATAATATGTACGTAGTTATTTTTAGACATATCATTATTCATAACATCTTAACGAGTATTTTCTTACATTTCAGCTTGGAAAGCACCCGGAAAATATGCCAACTAATTTGAAACAAATCAATGTTTGTTTTTTTTAAATCTGAGTGTACATTTTAAATTTTATCAGTTTATCAGCCACGCCTCTAAAGTTGGTGGAGCTGTAGTTTATTTATATGAAAACTATTTCTTTTTTTAAAACATTTATAAATTGACTCATTCTTTTGTAGCGAACTGTATATCTGTAATATTACGTAAAGTCATTTTAACTGACATCGAGTAGATGGCGCTTGAAATAGTCACATTTTTCATTAACCAAACTTCCTTTCCAGTGCAGGTGACACACATGTAGTGACCGGTAATTTAGTGCGTGCTACAAGTTTCCACTCAAAAATGTCTATTTTGGGCGGTGGAAAAAAGCAAAAATTTACTTTTAATCCCAGACTTAATACTGCTTGGTCTCAAGGTAAATTTAAAAACACTTGTAAGTTTTCAGTAATAAATAATTTTCTTTTAAGATGCCAACAAATTTGGTCAGAAAATGTTGGAACGAATGGGATGGAAAAGTGGTCAAGGATTAGGTAAAAATAAGAGTGGATCTACCGATTTGGTACGAGTATCGTTCAAAAATGATAATCAAGGACTTGGTTTTAAGGAGTTTGCAGAGTTTGCAGAAGGTTCGGTGCAACAAGATAATTTTAATACCTTTCTTCAGAGTTTGAATAAAAGTTTGGAAGGTGAACCAATTAATACGTCTGTGAATGATGCTCCGTTGAATTCGTTAGAGAAAAAATCGGAACAATCGCGCGTTCGGGTGCACTACCGTAAAGTAACGAGAGGAAAGGATATAAGTCAGTATTCCGAAAAAGATTTGGCTAATATTTTTTGTAAGAGAAAATTAAAAAATGTAAACGGGAAGATGCTAGAAAAGATAGATGCCGAAATCAATGGAGGTTATATTGATTCTTATTTTAAACATAAAATGGAAAGTAAGAAGCAATCGAAACACTCGGCTAATAATAATAGTACAAATTTGGAAAGTTTTTGTAATGAAACAAAATCTAAGAAGAACGAGGTTTTGAAACCATCATTTGTGTCGTACCTTGATGATACTGCAAACGGAGATATACAAAACAAAAAGAAGAAGAGAAAGTTTCAAGAGAGCTCGGACCATTCGATATCTTCACCTTTTAAAAAATTTAGAATTGGCGATAATTCAGGTGTTGGTATTGTAAATCCAGGATTTGAATCATTAGGTAATAATGTAGCAGTAGAAATGGATGATTATGATACGGTTCAAGAAACTAGCACACGTATTTCTAACGAAGGAAGTGTCACAGTGGAAGATGTTGAAAGAAACTCATATGAAGTAAAATTACATAAGAAGAAAAAGAAAAAATCTTTTCAGAAACTTAGAAGTGGTGAAAGTGAAGATTCGGGTGTCGGTGTTGTAAATCCAGCATTTGAACTATTTGGTAATAATGTAAAAGTTAAAAAAGAGTCTCTTGATGTGATCGAAGAGGATTTTGAAGATAGCAATTCAAAAATGATAAAAGTGGAAACTGTTGATACGATGAAAGAAAACTGCTCGGCATTTGAATTGGGTAGTAGTATAATAAAAAACGAAGTCATGGACACGATTGAAGAAACCGATGCACATATTGTCAATGACGTAAGTATAAAAGTGGAAGACTTAGAAGAGAACTCTTATGAAGTGAAACTTAAGAAGAAGAAAAAGAAAAAACAGTTATGGGGTGATCAAGTAAATGATATTAATTTAGGAAGTGATGAAAAAAGCAAAAAACAGATTGGTATTGATAATCCATTGTTGAATTTTGATGATTCAGTTGTAAGTGTGAGCACTGATAAGTCGCAACAGTTTGAAGTAAAACGTAAAAAGCACAAAAACGCAAGTAAATTGGGAGTCGAAAATGTTGCTTTAAATTTAAGTAATGCAAACTTATCTTTGCAGTCGATTGAAAAGTTTAAAAGTCCAGTGAATGGCATTGAAAACTCATATTCTGATTTTGTACTCAAAAGTGTTCTCACGCCACAAGGAAATAATAAATTGAAGAGAAGGAAAAGCGTGCGTTTTAGTGAAACAAATGAAGAATTTCTCATTCCGAACAGAAATGCACAAGACGTGGACGAAAAGTAAGTTTGAGGTAAAGCTAATCCTAAATTGTTTATTAACTGAAACTTTGTTACAGAAATGAGTTGTTTGAAATTAACAAGGTTATAATAGAAACTAGTATGCAAGACAGCGATAGTGCGAAAGGAATTGTCAATAATGGTTTCGATATTAGAAGCAAGGATAAAAGTCATGTGGACCCTAAAAATGTTTATAAGTCAGGAATTGATAATCAAGCTTACGATGCCAAAAATCAAAATGTTGAAGAGACGATTCAGTCACTAACAGACACGATTGATCAATATCAAGCAGAGCTTGAAAACGGAATAAATGAATCAAAAGCAAAAAAAAGGAAACGAAAATCACTTGAGAGTGTAACAGATGCCACTCAAGAGTGAGTTATTATTTTGGTTTCTGGTTTTTAATTTAATAAAATAATTTTAAAAAATTACAAGAGAACTTCTATATTAAATGACATAAATTTAATGTTACACAAATCATAAAAAATTAAATATTTGTATACCAAATTTCACTTTACAAAGGAATTTTGATACATAAATTCTGCATGTGTTCTACTTTAATTATTTATTTGTACATACTTAATTTATTAAGTCATACAAAATTTATTTTATTTCATCATGTAATTAATAACATTGCACTGTTTTAAGGTAGGTGTCTAGTCTAGAACTTTCGGAAAATTGAAAGAAAATTTATTTCATTTTTCAACATCATATAGCGTTGAGAATCGCCTCCCAAATTTTGATGAAGAAATTCGAAATAGTTTGCATGCTGTAGTAGTATTTCGAAGTACTTACAATACTTAACGTAATTACGTATACTTACAATTGAAAACTTTCAACGCGTTCTAAAAGAAATCACATTTTTTCAACTGGCGGACAAACAATCTCCACAACCACTAGATCAATTTTGATGAAACCTTGTACAATTCTTTATTAAGGTGGTTTGTATGGTAATTCACCACATTTTTGGAAAAAAATGTGTAATATAAAAATTTACAAGACCTAAAAGGTGCAAAAGTAGCTCGATTTCGTACAAAATTTTCAAATATCCGCTAATTTTTTTTATCTTAGATTTTTGGCAAACGGTGGTGAATTACCACGTGACAAACCTTCCTCTTTAACCCTTATGGGGCCATACCTAGTACCCGGGTACTATTTTGACTTTTTAGTATAACTTTTTTTTTGTCGGGCCAATTTTTTTGAGCTTCGGCGACATCTCAACCAAAAAAGGTTCTCTGCATGCAAAACATTATAAATAAAAAAATGATATTATTAAATGAACCCGGGTACTACGTATGGCAGATATAAGGTGTAAATTTGCATGGTCCCATAAGGATTAAAATGTTTTTTTTAAATTTTGTTTCGGACGTGCCAATCTGGAGATTGTTTGTCCACCATGGAACACCTTTCTTTTGAGGACTCGATTGGAAACAAAACAAATTTTTTTCGCTCTCTAGACTAGACACCTACCTTAGATAAAAAGTTTTAATAAATTTGTTAAAATACTTTTTTTATTCAAATGGAGATCTATTGAGTGCGTTGATTTGATTTTGAACTATTTTAATTAAAAACTTTCAAATGTAAAGGGCTTATTCGTTCAAGTAAAATGTAACAACTAAAAAAATAAATCCTTGATAAAAAAAAAGATTAGTTTTGTATCATTTTCTATGCACCTCCTTGTATATAAATTTCCATTGAGCGTTTTGTTTTCTGTTTGGTGTGCTGCTAACTTCAGTAATTTTAACCTAAAATAATTTATGACATTTAACCTAGAAATGTTAACGTGCTAACATTAAATTTTCTAATAGTCGATTTACGTTTGAAATGGTAATTCAGAATAGCAGTGATAGTATAATGAAAACTAAGAAAAGAAAACGTCAACATGAAGATTTTATGGATCCATTTGAAACATCAACAAAGCAAGATAAAGCTTGCCAAGTAAACTTATACGAAGAAATTATTAAAGTAGAATCTATCGTTTCTGAAGAATATGAAGGAACGAATAATGGTGTTAAATCAAAAAAGAAGAAGAACAGAAAGGAAGCTCAAGGTGAAACGAATTTACATAAAGTTGACGAGACAAATGGTGAAATCGACAGTACAATGCTGAAGATGGAAACTATTGAAGATGGTGATATAAATGTACACAGTGTTACTAATGTTTCGGAGAAAATTACATCTAAAAAACGCAAGAAGAAGAAATCGGTATCATTACAAGAAAGTTTTACAGAAAATATTGTTACCGATATTAGTAAAGAGGTTTCAAATGTGCAGATTAAAAGTAAGGAAAATAATGAAACTGCTGATTGCGATATCATGCTCAATGTCACTGATGAACCAGTTAAAATTAATGCAAATAAAGATTTCTTTAACTATGTTCATTCGAAAATTCAAAATTTTGGTAAAAGAAGAAGAGGCAGGAAAGGTCGTGTATCGGAACCAGAAGAACATATGGTAATTGGCGATTTGGAATCTCAAATTGACAACCATGAACGTCACGAAGATGGTGTCAAGTTGTCTTTCAAGAAATCTAGTATGAGTGTAAAAACTTTATCGTATCATAGAGGCGGTTCGCGTGCGAAACAGTCTTATAAACACTTGATTCAAGGTGACTTAGTTCTTCATTTTAAAAATTCAAATTTGCATGAAGTTGAAGGATATGCAAAGAATGGCCAATAATTAGAAGATCTTTTTGGGAACCAATTTTTTGTTTTAAAAATTATGACTAAACTTATAATATAGTTTTATAGGGAAAATTTAAATTTATTTGTAAATTTTTAGGTTTTATCCAATAAACTATGGAACCAACGAGGTTACTGTGTACACCTTTAATTGTAAATATGTAATTTTTAATATATGCTTAGGGTTTATTTGAATTTATGTTATTAATAATTTTCCTGTACAATAACTAATTCAATTGTTCATCAGCGTACTCAGATTTTGGCTTTGGGGGAGCGATTGAGGATGGTAAAGTTGGGTACTAATATTTGGAAAAAAAGTTTTTTATATTGCAAATCAGTTTTAATTATCTAAGGGCCAAATTTGCAATAAGAGCTTAAGCTGAGTTTGGATAAACAAAAGATCACTGAATTTTTACAACAAATTTGGAAAAGTGTGGCTCTTTACCTGTCATAGAATATTTGATTTAATGTTAAAAGATCTAAAATTTGTTAAGCTTAAGTTCAGCTTAATATTTTAAATCTTTTAAGTGTAAACTGTAAAATTTTGGTTAAAGAGTCTTTAGTTTAAAAAAGCATATTTTCGATATTTTGCTTATGTGATTGAAAAATGAGAGGTGACTGTCCCACATCATACCCAGATTTTTCGCATTCGAGCAGAAGTTTATGTCACCATTGAACTTCACTTTGACCGTTTTATTGTCCATCGCTACTTTGAATTTGCTAGGACTTCCAAAGCAAATGCATTGGGTTTTCGTGGGGTTCAGAACTAACCCGTTCTGTAATGACCATTTGTGTATTGCCTCCAGAAAGGGGTTAAGGGTTCCAATGATTTTGTTGATGTGACTAGGATAGTCAGATACATATAGTTGAGTATCATTAGCATACTTGTGGAAATTACAGTCTTTATTTATTAAAAAATAAATTTAATTTTGAAATTCAACAAATTTGAATTTTAAAATTCAAAATATAAAAAAATATTGTTATGGAGCTAAAAATGTAAGTAAGTAAGTTCCAGGCTTTGGAAGTGTGAGTTTAGTGGTCCATGAGGTCCAAAAGGTTGGCGATCGCAGTCTGTGAATTATGGCAATTTTCTATAAGCTCTATAAAAAATATTTTTAAGATCTAAATTTAAAGCAATCGTTTTGAAGTTTTTTGGATCAAAACAATATTATGTAACTAAATTGTATCTTTTGGAAGAAATATTGATTAATTTTGTAAAAAAAATATTAATTAAATAAAAGTATGTATTATACCATTTTAAGGCAACTTACCTTACATATCAAACATTTCATTCAAATTTCTAAAGGTGGATCCTGGCAGCAGTAGATTGAACCATCCAGGGTAACCATTGTTTTATAGCAATTCATAAATTTTATTTCTGTTCGTTTCATGACTAATGTCTGCTGCTCTTCGTAGTAATCCCGGTACAAGGGCTTGCAACACATTCAGCAGTTGCCATAAAAACTTAAGTTTACACTGGAAAAAGAAGGGAATAGAGGGATACCATTCCTGGATGAAAAAGTCATTAGGACATGAAATAATGTAATTATCACTAATTGGTATCTAAAGCCTTTAGCTTCAAAGAGATTGGTTGGGTATCCTTCCTATCACCATTTCAGTATAAAGAAAGCCCTTGTATATCTGGCGTGCTAGTTTAAAAAATAATTATTGCGCCCGCTAGCACGACAATATATATTTTTATAGGCGCCGGATAGGGGGTGCAAAGCAGGGCACTTCCCCCCCCCCCCCTAGTAACTTGAATTTTTTGTTTCTACCTAGATAGCGCTCGTAAAATATTACAATTTTTCTTTAAAATCATAAAGCCTAACAAAACTGAATAGAGCGCGGATACAGGGGGGAGGCAATTGCCCCCCCTTGACTCATGACCAAAGCACTTTATTTTCACCAATTTCATAATTTTATCAAGTAACAAACCAAAATTTTAATTATTTTTTGTTTAAAACAAATTTTTTGGAAGATAATTATGTAAATCACACAAAAATTGCCCCTCCCTAAACAAATTCCTGTATCCGCGCCTGCTTTGCCCCCTCTATATTTTACTCTTCCGGCGCCACTATATATTGTATTTATAATATTTTTTCTAACGCTATAAAAAATATTCTATGATTCAATTTTAAATCTTGGTTAGTAAAGAAATTCTACATGGTATATTATTATAGAAAATTTTATACGAGTCACGATAGTTAAGTAAAGATGGAGCTTGAAACGTACATTCTGTAAAATTCTCCCAAATTATTATATTATTCAAAACCTCATCACTCAGCTGATTTAATTATTTACATGCAACTACATGGTTTGCTTATCTTATGCAAATTAATCAATGGAGTGAAAGGAAAAACTGATGATTTTAGTAAAGGTAAATCTTTACATCAGCGGATTACGGATTACTTGTGATTGGAATTTTTTTACAAAAAGTCAAATTCATCGCTTCTCTTCCTTATGAATGGGGATGTAATCTGTTATGTTATGTTAAAATTTCCTAGAGAAATTATTTTACCCCCAGTTATAAAAATAAGGGGGTAAATTACATAGAATAGTTTAATAGTTAAATTGAAAATTTATTCAAAAATTATAAAATTACATACAACATGCTACTTATATTAAATAAATTAGTAAATTTTTTTGTGTACGATGTTTTTAATTGAAACTACGACTTCAAAATGATTTGAATTTTTTGAAAACAATATTCACTAAAGATAAATAACTCTATTATTATATTTGCGGGCGGATGAATATTTATCCGCGGATAAATATTCCCAGTTACAGGGGCGCACTGATAAAATATAAGGTAAATATATCTTTTATCTGCCAATTCAAATAATATACTACCAGTTTACGATTAAAGGATCTAATTTTAGAATTGAAAAAATATTTTTAGTTTAATTTGATAATTTATTAATCTGAGTAATATATTAATAATAATTTTTACTTTAATTTTGTTTATTTTATCGATTTCCTGCTATATATTGTATAACATATATTATTGTTGTTGTTTTTTTACACAGATTCAAATTTAAAATAAAAAAAAAGTGCAAACACTCTATTTGACTAACTTCTTTATTATTTATATACTGATGTAGGTAACAATATACTTCGTTGTAAGTTAATGTTTACTTTTAATCTGTTCTTATTTTTATTCCTATAAATCAACGTCGGTTTTTACGAGTAAAATTTTTGTCTTTCATGTAAAACTCCTTTATTATAAAATATGAGAATCTAAGTTTAAAAATTCTACCCAGCTCGCAATTTTCAACCAATTTTAATTTTTTTTGATAGATGATTTTTTTATTTTTGTTGTTTCCAAGTAAACGACATTAGAAAAAAATTAATTTAAACGTTACTTTAGCTGTCAGAGCTAATTGATTTTAAAAATGGCCAACACTAAAGATTTAGCACCTTTAACTTTTAAAAAAGAACTTCCCGAGAAAATGGTAACCGATTATTGCTTCTCCAAAGCAACGAATAGTTTAAAAAAGTAAATCACGATTCTTTCGAGCGAAAACTTCCTACGTTTACATTACTTTCAGAAAATTTCCCGAATGGGACATTCCCAGAAGAGATCCCGACCTCATCCTTGCTGCCAACAAGAGGTATCTATTTAACGTTGATCAAAGATTAAAGGAAAAAAAGAAAGAGGCTTTGAAGAAGCGCCAGACTATGAACAATCAATGGAAAGACTTGGAAGATAAAGAGAAGGGCCTTCGAGAAAATTTTATAAAATTCAATAGGGCAGTTTGCTAAATATTGAAATAATTCCGTTTTGTCTAATTTTAACATTTTAATTTTTAGTTTGTGAAGGAAAATCAAGAAAAGCGAGAAAGAGCTGAACGCAAAATAGCCGAAGAAGGTGCTCTAATAGTAAAACGAGATAAAGATATAGAGCAATTGGAAAAGCAATATTCCTACATGCTTCACATTCGTTCGGAAATGGAGCACAACATAAAGAATCATAAACGCTACGAAGTTCGTATTCTGCATGTTCTAAAAGTTTTTTTATCGAATTATTTTTAGGAATTTCTAATCAGTGTGGTGAAATTCCATCCCACCTTCAGAACTGTTGATGACATTATCGACAGGTATGAAGCTCTAGCAGAAGCAAGAACACAATTGGCAGAAAGACATAAAGCTGATTTATATGAATTGGAAAAAGCAAGGAACGAAATGGTACATTGCATAATTTTTGAGTTGGGCTTTTTAGGTTCTTGTTTTCTTGTAGTTGAAAATTACAGAAGAAAAAACTCTGGCCATAATGGGATTGAATTATATTATGGCGGAATTGCAGAGCCGTTATGAAATAGCAAAAAACAAAGCGCTGCAATGGGAAACTATGGTCACGAAAATTAAAGACATATCGGTAATGAAGTTAGCCGAGATTCATCAAGTTCGAACTTCATCTTGGAATATCTATCTGCAAATGTGTCAACGAAAAGAAGTAGAACCGGAATTAACCAAAGACGACATAGAAAATCAACTCCTGTTTATTAAAAGAACTCTGTTTGAATTGAAGAGAATTGCCAAAATTTCCAAGCGCAGAGCAACTAAAGAAAACGTAATAGCAGCAGCTGTTGCTGCTAAAAATTAAATTTCATATTTGGATGTACACGATAGAATTAAATCTACTTAAAAATTAACTGAAATGTCAACGTGCAGACAAACATGCGGGAATAGGAAGCATTTAAAAACATTTTTGTAAACAGGTGTTTCGTATCGAGAAATTTCCATATTTCAAAAATATATTTGCAATAAAATTCAACTTATCAATATTAATTATTGTTTACAAAAGGTATTGAAATATTTTCATATTAAAATTTTTGGAAAGCTTCCAATAGTATCTCAACACTTAAACATAATAATATTTGGAAATTTGTTGTTGGTCGTGCCTAAATGACGATCACGTAGGCTGCGATTGATTGATAACTACAAAAATAGATAGTTATGACGTTTCAATATACTTTTAGATATGGTGAGGTGAATAAGAAACAATAGTTTGTTAACCCATGAAGCTGTGTACCAATCCTAAACTTATCCCAAATGCACTTCAGATACTGAAGAAGGATCAACGTCCTTAACATCATCTATCCAGTTGAACTTGAATTGCAATTAATTATTGGGAAATTCTGAAAAGATACGAAAAATTAATCATATTGACCTTGAAGTTGTGCAGATTTGACGATCGTTTGCTAAAATGCAAGATCAATTTATAGAATTATAATTTAATGTGATTTTAACCTGTTTTTATAAAACTAGATTGCCCACGTTGCTGTGTGTTGGTTGGGCGGATTAGCTACTCTGTAAAAATTGCGTAACCCGATTAATTTTTTATCCAACATTTTATTTAGAGAGTTATGTAATCTTGATGGTATTACGTAATTGAAAACAAAATTGTTAATACTCGTACATTCATTTTATCACCATCAGTTGTTGCGATCCCACGTGTTAATTGATAACAGCTGGAATCGACTGCCTAAATCTGTAATCTAAATACATGTTATTAGTTAAAATTTAAAGACCTGATTCATTATGTGAATCTTTACTTCCCACTCAGCTGGAAAAATTAATTTTTGTCTAGCTGGGCTAATAGGTAGTCAATACAACAAAAACAGAATCAATATCGTTCATCTCATTCAAGAAAAACGTACAAGGTGAATTTGAAAAAAAAAATTGATACTGTATAAATTTTGGTTCGAAAAATTTTTTTTATTAAGGATATGGCACCATAGCACGAAAATTTAAACCTTGAAACATTGAAAGAGATACCTGCATTCCTAACACTCGTAAAATGCAAAATTAATCTATTAGTAACTGCTACATTTCTTCATGCTTGTCCTTCTGTTTGTTTATTGGTATAACCAGAAATTTACAGATGGAACGCTGTCAGGATGTGATATTTTTGAAATTTGAATTTTTCATTTATAAACAAATTGTCATTAACCGGGCGGAGCCGGGTACGAAAGCTGGTACTAGTACGTTTGATTATTACTACTACTGTTTGTTGCAGTTTACCCAATGTGGCTAATATACTACATAGTTTTAATGCAGGAAGTATATTTGTTTGACATTGAGTTTTTCCTTGTGAAAATGGGTATAAAAACCCAGTGCTATCGCCAATACGAAGTTGACAAGTTTTCAAATTATTGCTTCTCGAAAGCTGCATTTAAAAAAATATATGAGTGGAAGTTGGTTTTTCCACCGCTTCTAATTGCATTGAATGTGCATTAAAAATTTTCTGGCTATTTTGTAGGTGCATATATTTAATTTTCTTGATGTGATTATAATAATTATATTATTTATTCAAGCAGAAGAAGTTATTTATTTTATTAAGCAGTGATTTTCATTATTTATCGATTTATTTTTATTACCTTACATTTTTTGTTATTTATGTTTTTTTTTCATAATAGCTGTATTTAATTTTTTGCATTTATATTGTATATTTTGAAGTTGGCAAGATGTTCTCGGTAAATGCAGAAGCTGCATGAAATTAACTTCTTCTGATTATAAATAATTGTTTTTATTTTATGCATATATGCATATTTTTCACAAGATACAGGAAATGACATTTTTATGGATTTCAAAAATTTGTAATAATTTGAGTTCAATAATTATTTTTAGCTGAAATACCAAATATTCTACGGATTTAGTATTTACAAACATTTTATTTAGGGCTTCCATGGCTAAAGTGGTAAACTAAATCTTATTATTACAGTAACATAAATAACATAATAATATTAAATTAATCCAAAAAAATACCGAATTTGAATAACGGTATTTTTTATTATGGAATGGCATGTGGGTAAGTTATCTCATCAACTCAGATGGTTAGTTGAACCAAGGGCGATATAGTTTGGATGTATACCCGACTTCATTGTTTATCTTCGTGGGAAGAGGATGGTATTCCCCGCAGTTATCCATATGGGGTTTATTCTGTTCAGAAGATTCATGTTTATTTTATTATGTAAATTCTAAATTTCTTTGGGAGTTTTCTTGTTTGGGAGTATGGTTAACTCCAATTAGAGTTAATGTAGTCACTCACTGGTCTATTAACATTTTTGATCAGGCCGATTGGAAGCTTGGATCTTCAATCCAAATTTTTAATTATTTTTCTTTTGTTTTATTGTTCTACTCATTTTTCGGTGACGAACAAATTATCTTTTGTTAAATTAGCAGCCATCAACTATTTCATTTTGATAACCAAACAGACTAAACAAGGTAGTTATTATACCTACATAGATAACTGTTATCGATTGACCTGTTAAAGGTCGATTTACATGCCTATTAAAGAATAATTTACTTTCTTGTTTGTGCAGGTATCAAAAGCGATAATATGGTTTTCTGGTATTTATCTACAAGAAACAAATTAGGGTTGTAGAAAATTGGAGGTGGCAGTTTGATGACTAAGTTGACAGCCTATTAATCATAGGAGTTCCAATTTCGGGATTTAAACACAATTTCGGAAAGTGCAAATCTCGGGATTGCAAAATAGTTTTTGTGGTACTTGGTTTAAAATAAACTTGAATAGAAACGGTGGAAATTGTGGTTAATTTAATCTTGCCGGCCACGTCACTTTTTATCTCCTATCCGTCACATAATAATATGTTAATAGATTTCTTTAATTATAAGTAAGTAATATATTATAATTAATATATTTTATCAGCATTTCCAGTTCGCAAAAAATTAATTTCAAGAACTTCAAAAGCTTTGACACTTTTACTAACCTTAAAACTACTAACCAAAAATATAACAATTGAAATCTCTTAATTTTAACTAAAAAAATAAAATTTTATTAATAAACTAATACTTAACAGAATTAATTAAACGCATTGTCTTAAAGGAAGAACCTGGCTTCTATGAAATTGGCAAACCTTTGCACCTTACCTTGTATACAGTGGCGGATTTAGCATTTAAGAGGCCCCAGGCGCAAATTAATTTTGAGGCCCCCTCTAAAAATTTTGGTACTCACTTCAGTTGTCATTTTATTAGCCGACTTAATTTCAATATGTTTTCCCTATGCCACAATTTCTTATGTGATAATTATTAATTATTTCCATTACAAATCCGCCACTGCTTATTGTGCAAGAAAATGTTAAAAAGGTTAAGAGAAGAGCCATTTCTCATGAAATTAGGTGACGCGCATAAATTGCGCTCTATTAACGAGATTCTCGTGGGATATTTGACTATAATTTAAAAATCTCGCTGAATGCTTCTTATGTGTATGTAAAATATGTGGAATTTTTTTTTTCAAAAAATTTTAATCCAAAACACCAAAAATTAATGTTTTAAATTTATACTAAAAATAATGATTAGTTTAAACGCTCATTTATGGTCACGTGGTGTGTTTTTCATAAAACTGAATATTTCTTCGTTTGTTTCTTCGTCTCTTATACGCTCTTGGAGCCTTTGACGATTTAAACCAAACTTGACAAACAAGCCCAGTTTTTCAGTAGCAGGTTAAACCAAAAAGAGTGGGTTAACCAATGATATTGCGTAAAAAACAGCTTTTCAACGTTTTTCATTATTTAACCCAAATTTTGTGGTTTAACCTGCAACTGAAATACTTGGCCTAACTCAGTAGGACTTGGGAAAAGTATTGTCAATGGCGGGTTTAGCATTAGAGAGGCTCCAGGAGTAATTTAATTTTGAGGCCAACTCTAAATATTTTTACTACTCACATCAGTTATTATTTTATGTTTGTTAATTTTCAATGTGCTTTCCCTATGCCACAATTTCTTATGAATTATGAAATACACTGTGATAATTATTAATTATTTTCATTTCAAAAAAAGTTAGATAAAATTACTTTATTTTATTTTGAGAGCTGAATTTTGAGGCCCCCTGGGTTTATGAGGCCCCAGGCGCGCGCCTCTTGCGCCTGTTCGGAAATCCGCCACTGCTTGTATAATAAAGCAATATATTTTTTGTGACATAACAATTATTTTTGTGTCATATTGACACATTGGTCTGATAATGCCTATAGGCAAAACTGGCAAAACTAATAACCATAAAAAAAAAAGAATAATACAAACAAAATATTAAAGGTAAAATCAATTTAAATATATCTATAAGGTTTTAAAAATAAATTGGACTAATTGAACAAGATTTTATTGTATCATTGAGTAGTATTTAAAAGACTACATAAATATTAACCAACTTCTAAAGAAATATATTTAATAGCTATATCATAAAACAAAACCACATATCGTTGTATCACCAAAGTGCAGAACTTCATAAATCAATTTTAATTGAAACATTTATTTCGACTATTTCCATTACAATTAATTTTAATTTAAAAAGAATACCTGCTTACAAGGATATCATTGGTTGTTTACTATGCAAATATCATCATAATCAACGTGAGATGTATTGTTAAATTGAAGCTACAAGATGAAGTCCCGCTACGCTCGACTTAATAATTAAGTCATAAAAAATTACATAATGTTGCACTAAAATATTATTAGTAGGTACTAATAATAATTACCTATAAATACCATACTATAAATAATTTATTAACGTTTTTTATAATAGCTGCATTCCCTTTAATTTCTCGACAATTAACACGATTAATAAAATTTTAAAATTGCCAGTAGGTACATTATAAATAAATAGCAACATTAATTTATTGAAAAATTTTATATTGCTAATACATACAATATAATATTAGAACTTGAAAATACAGGGTGGTCGTATATTCTCCACTATACACTCTAATTTTGGGTTTTGAGTTTAGGTTCAAGTTTGATAAGAATTAAATGAATTAAAAAAAAAAAATTTAAACTATGTTGTTCACATAATATGTATTTAATATAAACTTTTATATTAGTGTTTGATTACTTTCCAAATAATCATTGTGTAATATAATAGTTATTGTAAACTAACTTTGAGTTTATAACTTCTTTATTTAGTTATAACATCTGTTTAGTATTCGTAACCACAACATATGAACACCCATCATACCCCGAAGGGGTGCTTTGCAAAATAACCAGTCGAAAAACTCTAACGGTTTATCTCCACCGACAGGAACCATCCCGCCTGTCGATCCACTAGAAAGTCAAAGATTGGACCAAAACACCAAACGATGCAGAAAACGAAACCCGTCATCTGGAGGAAGGTCTTGAAACATATTGTTTTTTTTTGGGTTATTTAAAATTTTGTTTAGTGCATCGATAAATCCTTGTACCCTGCATCATAGGTCGATATATAGTATAACATGTTTGAATATTATTAAAAGCAAAAAACACTTGGATTGAATGTTACTTAAATTGGAAAAATATTGTTGTCATAGCTAAAGATTATGTAATGTACAAGAATAAGACGATAACAATTATTGAAACGTACTAAATACATAACAAGAATTAAACAAACAAACAATACCATGTAGAGCATTGTTACAGTTTTGTAATATAACACTCATCCGTCATCGATACACAATTAAATTGAAAAATCACTCGAACTTCGTTTGAGTACATAGTAGTTGTTGTTTATTAATTTATATTATATACCTACACAGACACCAAGTAGGTGTTTTTGCTAAATATTTTATAACTTTTTCTGATAGTTACATACTTCATTATAATATTAATGAAATTGAGAATTTAAGTTCGGAATTTTTGGTTGCTATGCTAATGCGATCGTATTGTTTTCCTTCGAGACAGATTATAAAAGTTCATAATATTATGTACATACATACATTTCTCTTTTTGAGAAAAAGATAAAACAGAAAGAATAAGGTATTCAATGATGAGGTTTTCAAATTCGGCCCTGTTATAAGTATTAATCATTTTTTTAAATTTCAATTTTATATTAATATTTTTAATATACAAATATCTCAATTTTTCGAAAAATTAAAGTTATGTTTTTTCACAATATAACGATTTATTTTTTTCATTTGTTTTATCTTTTACAAATATTAGTTCAACCTTTTTAACTTTACAGTTAAAATTCTGATATTTTTGCGTTTTGTTTAGATGCTTTAATTTAATTAGCATTTAAATCAATTTATATATTATTATATTATAAAATAATTAAATTTAATTTATGTTATATTTTGTTATTATTACATTTAAATGTCAGTTTGAATTTTACTATTCATGTCTGCTCGTAAATTTCAATATCACTAAGTTAATAAAAAAGGCAATTGAAAATTAGATAAGTAATGGAAAAGTTGAGTTACAATAAAGATCCATTAAAATCAGGGCAGAACTGGAATTAATGTAGCAATTCGGTCATACTAAAAAAAATGTTAACATGTTAAACGAAGATATTCTAGAAACAATTGTTATGTGTCATAATTTCTGGTGTTTATAAATTCTTATTATATGTAAAAAAAGGTTCAAATGACGGTATCCAAAATGGATTTATATTCATACAAAAATTATAAATAAAAATTTTTTTTATAAAAGAAATAAAATAAATTTAAATAAAAATTTCAAAAAAGGTTCCGTTCAATAGGGTTCCGTTCAGTCGTCGAAACCAGGCTCCGCCTTTCCATTGCCCACTCTGGGGTGACTCTGGGGAAGGGTCCCGCGATTTTCTGCCAGATCACCTACTGATAACCGATATTACCAGTTTGCCGTTGTTAATAAAATATTTATTGCAGCTCCCCGACTAATAGTTTTTATATTAAGTGAAAACAGTTTAAAATATGGAAAACTAGAGATCTACTTGATATATTTATTTGATATATTTGTCATTTACGAACTACTAATTGTAAATAAACTGAAGCATTTTCAACCTTGGTGCATAATATGCAACCTACCGGTCTTATTTTTGAGCATATTCCAAAAAAAAATTCAAATTATAATTTTTCAGCTTATTGCTTATTCTGTTTATTCTAAACATATTCAAGTTCTGAAAGAACCATAAATGTCAAGTGTGAAGTTGAAACTTGGTATATCGTGGTCCGGTAATAACAGGCCGAAATCCTAAATGAAGAAGAAGAAAAGGAATTCTTTATTGAAATGAAAATTTTACATCTAAGATGGTGGAGTAATCAGAGTCGTATTTAAACTAAATTTTCGGAGCGAGGGGGGGGGAGATTGATGTTGAAATTTAAAGTTTTGGTTTTAAAAATTTTTTAAAATTTTTTTCTGATTTTTGTTACGATTACAGTCGGACTTTAATAATTTCGGCGGGGGGGGGGGAGTTCTAACCCCCAAAAAAATCATAAATACAGCCTTGGGAGTAATAACAACTTTCGCTTTTCTTTATGTACGTATGTAGTGAAAGTAAATAAATGTGATTTTCCTAATTTCCTTACAACTGTAATTTCTTAAGTTTTTTCGAAAGATAAACCAAATACAAGAATATGGATTTGTTTGTCACTCTAGACTAGATATTCAGAAAATAATATAAAAATAATTTTTTTTTTAAATATAACTAATAATATTGAGTGCTTACCTACATTTTATATCAAAATCATAACATAATTTTATAAATTTTAATTTTTCTAATATGTTTAATGTATTAATACATTTTCAAGTTTACTAAAGTGCATCCAGGATGAACTGATGGATAATTCTTCCTATCCAAAAAGTTGAATCTTGCAGATAGATCATAGATTCATACTTTCTTTGTATTGATTAATTAAAGAAAGTAGTTCCGGCTTTCAACTAAGTCACCAGTATTAGCCCAGCTACCTTAGACACTACCTTGGAATTAATTGTATAAGGTTTTTGTCAATCTGGCAGCCCATCAGAATATCCTTCATAATTTGAAATTAACAGAATTAATTTAGAATTTTTTCGCTTAATTTGGAATTAAAAGAATTAATCTGAAATAGTCTGAATTATACTGAATTATTTGGAATTAAATTGCAATAAATTGGAATATAATATGTACTTATAAGTTTTCGTCAAGTAATTCTCTTTAATAATATCAAAGGATATCAGGATGAATTATAGAAATTAATTTGGAATTAATAGGTTAATTTACTATTAATCCAAAGTTAAAAGTTATTATAATTTAAATCATAATTTGAAGTTAACAACTTGAAAACCAGAAATTATTACTTTCAAGTTCAGAACTTCAAGTTATTGAATTAAGGGGGGGAAAGGGTCTGTGGTACAAAAAAAGAAGCATATTTTTGTGATTTTTTTTCAGAGTAGTTTATTTATTAATATTTTACATTATTAAGCATTATTTTTGAGGTGACTCGGTTCTTAGGGTTCTTCCGTGTGGTTGGCAGGATATAATAATAATAAAATATTCAATTTTGAATCGAATCGAAAAACTCAGAATTTTACCAAAAATTGCTCCATATTTAATTTAAAATAAGTTGTTATTGAAAAAAAATCCTTCGTTCAGAACAAAAACCACATTTGTGTGAAAAGGTAAAGTTAAGAAAAACCAAAACCCAATTTTTATTGAATTTTTGTAAATTCGACTTTGCCGGCAAAGCTAATAATTAAAATTGAACTTTATACCAGTGCCGTAGCTAGCGTTGAATTTAAAGTAGGGCAGTGGTGGTAACAGGTAGGGAGGAAGTATAAATTTTACTTGATCTATATCTGGTCAATCGTACTTGACTTGTGAGTAAGTGAAAAGTGAGGTAGTACTTAATTGTCGGGAGGGATATGAGTTTATTATTTCTACAAATATATTATATTCAGTCCTTCCTTAAGCATTCCTTAATCTTCCTTAAAACAGCTGAATTCTTCGATTTGCTATAAGTATCATTAAAAATGCGAAGAACTTCATCCAGATCAACCAATTTCGTTCTTTTCTTTTCAAAGGCCAGAAATGTCATACCTGCCATTCTTTCTAGACCCATTGACAGCCTATGAGACCTATTCCTACATCCTAGGGTGATCACAGATGCAAAAAGTTCATGTGTATCTTTCAACGCCTCTCGCAACCTGATTTCGCAATCTTGATTTTTGTGTTTTCCAAATTTTATCCTCGATCGACTCAAATAAGCTTTATCCACAGTAGCCTCTTCTCTTGATGGAATTGTTAGACCTGAAAAATCAGGAATAGTTTTTGTTTAATTTTATCGCACTTACCTAAATTTTTCAACGGTAAAATTTTGTCTACATCCAACTCAGTCTACATCAGACTCGCTCATGAATTTAGTAGATCGTCGTTGTCCGAAAATCCTCTCATCACGTGGCCTAGGTATTCAAGCTTCCTCCTTTTGATGGTCATGAGAATTTCCCGTTGTTTCTCCATTCTTTTGAGGATGTCCACATTTGTCACCCTATCTGTCCACGACACCCCAAGCATTCTTCAATATACCCACATCTCGAAAGCCTCCATTTAATTAATGCTGTTTTTGTTTAATGTCCATGCCTCTACACCATAGAGCAGCATGGAGAAAACATAGCATCTAACTAGTTGAATTTTTAGTTGAAGATTTATGTCGTGGCTACAGAAAAAATTCCTCATGATCATGAATGCTGCCCGGGCTTTTTCAATTCTTATTCTTATCTCTTGAGTCAAATCATTGTTGTTGTTCACAGATTATGTTCCCAAATATTTATATTTATGCACACGATCAATGGGGGACCCATTAATGTATATATTTCCGTTCACTCTATGTGTTTTAGAGATAATCATGAATTGCGTCTTCTTGTCGTTTGGTGTCGGCCCTTTCTCTTTGCTAGCCGTTACTACCTTGTTTAGAATGTGTTGTAGGTCATTTATAGTTTCCGCCAGTAAGACGGTGTCGTCGGCATATCTAATATTGTTGATAGGTTTTCCGTTGATTTTTATCCCTATCTCTTCGTCCTCCAGCGCTTTTCTCATAATCTCCTCCGAGTAAATATTAAAGAGTAGAGGCGACAGCACGTATCCCTAATGTCTAACTCCTCTCCGTACTTGGATTTCGTCGGTTATGTATGTCGTTTCCCACTAGAACAATTGCTATCTGCCCGTAATACAGATTCGATATTATTCTTATATCTTGTGTGTCCAGTTGTTTTGCTTGACCTTATCAAAAGCCTTATTATAATCAATAAAGCAGGCAACCACATCCTGGTTTACATCCAAGCATCTTTGGACTAGAATATTGAAAGCAAACAATGCTTCTCGGGTTCCATATCCGTTCCGAAATCCAAACTGTGTCTCTCCTATGTTTTCTTCCAATTTCTTATATTATATTCTGTTGTGAATAATATAAGGAAGATTTTCAGTCTGTGGCTCATAAGGCTGATCATTCGGTAGTTACTGCATTACCTAGCGGGTCTTCTTTGGGATAGTGACGAATGTCGATGTCAACCATTCTTGTGGTATACTTCCGGATTTGTATATCTTATTCAACAAGTTCACTAGTACATGAATCTGGTTTTTTTCTATCAGCCCAAGCAGCTCCGCTGTTATTTCATCTGGTCCTGGAGATTTCTTGTTTTTTGACGATTTAATAGCATACTTCACTTCTTCTTTTGTTATTGTTGGGCCTACATCATTTTGCAAGTTTTCAAGAGAAAAAGATTTTCTGCATATTCTCTCCATGTCTCAAGTTTTTCCTTTATGTCGACAACTATGTTTCCATGTTGATCTGTGAGCACGGGTGTTTGTTTTCGTCTGTTGTCGCTAAATTCCTTTAATCTCTTGTACATATTGAATGAATCATATTTCGCTCCAAACTCTTCTATTTCTTTGCACTTCTCCTCGAGCCATTCTCTTTTTGCGTTGCGCTTTGGGCTTGTAAAGCTACTCCTGGAAAGAGTTGTAAGAGACGGTATTACCACAGACTCACACTTAAAATGCACCTATTATGCTAAATGCTACCAATATACATGGCGTAGGAGTGCGAAATTGCATACAGCAAAACTACTAGCGTTGACCCTTGAGTCTAAGCTCTTCCAAGTTTATGCAGCATACTTTACGTATTAGCTATTATAACTTCTAAGTGTTTGTGCTTTTATTGTTTTATTGTGTGTGGAAAAAAACGACATAATGGACTTTTTGTTGAAAAATTATTTTAATGCATTATCTTATGAACAGAAGCGTCAATTAAACACTTACAGACCAACACCGAGCCTTTCATTAGAATATAAAGAAGGTAAATTTCAGTGGCGGCCTGTCAGGGCCCCCAGTCTCCCCAAATTACTTACTCACGGACCGCCACTGCTGAGTTGCATACATAGGACTTGGACGACAACAAACAGGTGAGAAACTAAAATAAAATGGAAGGAACATGTGCAAAGGATGGAAAATCAGCATGAAGTCCAAGTAGGAAAAGAGACGTTGGACGTCCAAGGAAGAGATGGGCTGATTAGAAATCGGAACAGGCCTAAGGCCTACTCCATGAAGCAGACGACGATGACTCATGCTACAAAATAATAATGTAGTTCTCGGCAGGAAACTGTAATTTCTTAATATCTGGTTAAAAAGAAAATTTTACACCTTAAATAATATTTAGACCGCCTTCAAAAGAAGCGCTAAACAGCATTAAAAATTGGAAACATGAAAATGAATTATGCACTTCAATGTAGTTATCTATATAAACTGCCGATGTTAATAATGCATTTTATCGGCATTTTCCGATCACGCACAACATATGAATATTGAAACTTGAAAGAAAAGTCAAGTTACAGGTAAAATTTTCAAAAACCTGATGGTGATAGCTAATAACAAATTTAATATTACCAAATAAGATACTCTAGGCTAAAAGCAATATAGTAAGGTACACCGGGGTAAGTGTAATTTCGGGGTAAGTGTAACCCACGAAGAATTTGAGTTCCAAAAATTGTCTGTAGTATCGTCTCTACTTTCAATCACACTACAATGGTATTGACTACCATTCTAGGTAGTAATTTTTCCAGCGCCCCATATTTAAAGGTTAATGCAGTCGATCAACTGAACTACTTCAATTTGTGGTACCGTATTAAATTCAAAGTACTCGGAAAAAAATCGTTTCCTGTGAAAAGTTGATGTTTTTTTGTGCTAATATTCGGTAAGCACCTATCATAGACTTTGTTTATTATGGAATACCATAAATTTTATTTAAACTTTCAGCCGTTTGTTTACAATTTTGTGGGTTACACTTGCCCCGCGAAAAATACGTCTTGGGTAAGTGTAACCTACCAGGTAAAATAAGCGTTTACACTTCCTCCTTTTGTGAAGAATGTGTTATTGTTGCAGAATATGGTTCGAAACTACGTTCGTTTCAATAACAACTGAAAATCAATTTCAAAACTACTTGCCATCGCCAACTTTTGATAAGATAGGCCGTTTTCGTTTTGACATCGAAATTTATGAATATGTAAATTAAATCTGATATTTTCAATAAAAAATTTAATGTAGTTTTGCTTGTTGCTTATTTTACACTAGCCCCAACCCAAATTTCTATGCGTTTAATGCCATCTATGCATCGGATTTACACTTACCCCAAGTTGTAGGGGAAGTGTAACCTAGTGACCTAATGTGGGATTTTAATTTTTAACAAAAAAAACTTACCACCTTTCGGTTTGATGTTTTAGACGACATACGACAATATATTTGTTAGTTCGTAGTTAAAATTTCATCAAATTTGGTAAATGAGGATCGGAGTTACAACGCGGTAAAGTTGAACTATTGAAATTGTGGGTTACACTTACCCCGGTGTACCTTACGTAGTTCCATATTCTACAAACACAATCTACCGACACACTAATAATAATTATTATAAATAATGTAATAATATCTAATGTTTGTTTTATTTGACAATTAATTTTATAAACGCACAGTTATTCAGTCGCAAGTTAAACCAAACAATTTTGGTTAATCAATAAAAGACTTAAAAGAACGATGCGAAAAACCGCATATTAATTATATCAATGATTTCATTTTAATGTAAAAAATATTAACTAAATATAATAAATTACAGTAATTCATATTTTAAAATTTTTTATGCAAAATGGTTTACGTTCTTTGAAAAGGTACTGTACTTTATAAACTTTCGTTTACAATTCGAAAACAAAAGATGATAACTAATTTTGTTTTTCAATATTGAGTTTCTTTTAAAAATGTTCAGAATAATATATTATGTATTTTTCAAAAAAATATGTGTATAGATAGTATTTTTATTCGTGTTTGATATTGATAAATGTTAAATTTTTTGCGCATAAATTTTCGGGATTACTATGCATGTTATGTTTTAACACTGTGTTATTGTGTAATTATTGGGCTTGCTTTAATCTTCCGGTTTTACCACGAATTTACATAATAAATTTAATTTTTCATGTTATGTGCCTTACGCGTGTGATTAATCTATTCATTTATAATTCAAAATAAGCGTCATCCAAACATTTATGCAAAAAAATAAAAGGAATACCTTGTAATAATTATGTGCGATTGTGACAACCCGTAACTAGTGCAGCACTTGATAATGTTTTATATTCTAAGTAATAAATTTTTGCATTAACACAAATTTACCAAGAATTTAAATTTCACATGTCTAACTGACGCATTTACATTTACGCATAATGAAAACTATTATTATTATTATGTAAAGATAATCAAATTCATATTATTATCTATCAGTTTTTATGTTAAAGGCAGTGGCGTAGCTAGCGAGACTACAGACTTTGAATTTGTTACTTTATTGACGTAACACTTCGTTGAAACTGAAGCGTTTGACGATAAAACCTCGACAAGTTTAAAAATTTTAATTATAATTACCATAATTTTTGCTTTATTATGCGTATGATAAAATTGTACACCGGAAGTTGTGCCTAAATTTTTTTTCAAATAAAAATCACTCTCGACTTAGTTTTAATTTAATTAATTTAAATTAATAAAAATTATTGCAGTGTTGACCAAGCTTAAGCCGACCTCATCACATTTTTTTAAGAAAACGATGTTAATTATAAAGTAATGGTGTAAAGAAATCAAAAGTGAAGAAAGTGGTGAAGGACGACCGCACTCCCACATTTTTAATAACTGCATTATCCAAGTGGAACCATATAAATAATAACTTTTAAATCATTTAAAAAGTTAATGGGAAACTCCAAATTGGTGAGGCGACAAGTTATGTTTTTTAAAGTTATGGTAGATATATGTATTAACGCTAATTAACTACACATATAATTAATTAACGTTTTTTTTTTACTATCATCAACTGAATTTATTGCACAAAATATATTGTATCTTAAATTTGTCATATTATCTAAGTTACTTAATCTAATGAGGTTTTCTGCGACCGTGGATTTCCCGTTTTTCCTGTTGTTTCTCATAGTGCACCGCGCTTGCCGCTTCCTCCGGATAAGAAAAACCTGCTATGTATATCTGGTTTATACTATAGGTATTATAATTATATTTTAAAAATGTATGATATTTGTTATACATTATTAAAAATATAATCAGCACCAAAAGTAGGTTACAATGAAAAATTATAGATATTTTTCAAAATAATTTTGTCAAATTTCCGCTCTAGATCTCTCGTAAGAATTTATTAGTACTATGAAACTTTGAGATTTGGTTGTATCTTGGCAATTGTCAAGGAAATCACTCATCTATTACCTAATATCTTGAAATTTTTGAACTTTTAATAATAGAAAATATTATGATAACAATCATTGTTTTAGCTTAAAAATACTGAAAAAATCAATTTTACTTTTAGGATATCATCAAAAGTGATCAAACGATTACTTGAATTATTAATGTAACTGTTTAGAATTTTGAAGCGAATACCTTTTTGCTTGAAAAAATTATCAGAGCAAGTTATTATTGCGGTTCTATTTCGAGATTTTTTCGGTCACAATGCGTGGTATAAGTTTGGATTCCTCAGAAGTGTATCTTACTTAAATGTGCCTTATGAAATTTGCTTTTAAATAAATTAATAACAATTTTTTTGACAGTTCTAGCAGGTAGATGATAAGAACAATTTTGTTTTGCACAATATTCTCATACCAGAACCCAAGTTTTAGACGCTTTTCCAAATTGAAACTCTATGAAGTTTGAAGTGGGAGTGACAGACAGTTTTGATGGCTATATTTCTACATTATGCATTATCTTCATATTTTGGCACACAAAAAAAATATTATGAATATTTTAGGAAAATTTTACTAATAGACTTCTTATAATTTTCTAGTCTATAGCAATAAATTTAAAAAATATTATATTTTTTCATTTAATTAATGCACAGATTCATTTAATAATGTAATGAAATTTTTAAAAATTGCATGTAAAATTTAAAAAAAATGATAATTTTCAATTTGCTTTTCTTGTTTTTTTGTGTTTACTTTTTAAGTCGAAAAAACTGTAATCGGTTACTATGTCAACTTTGAAGCCGCGCTGGGTATACAGATACATAATCATAAATAATACTCGCAACAAATTTAAATTTCGCAAAGAAAGATCTCAAAACCATTTAATTTATTTCAATTGATTTTTATCACGGTCAATATTGTGCAATTGAATCTCTGATTTCTTTATAATTCATTTAAAATGCTCCAGTTATAATGATGACTCTATAAAATTACTGTCAGGGTGTGGTTTAATTTAAATAACAAAAAATGTATTATTTATATTATTATTTTCGACGATTTAAGAATCGTCAAAACTTTACCAAAAGAGATATAATATTCATTGAATTTCATAAATCAATAAGTTCTATTAGAAATAAAACTAGGACGAGCAGAGCGCAAGAAGTTTTATAATTATTACAAACTAGACACAAAAAGTACATTTGCTCCGAATACAGTATCCGATGGTCAAATACGCCACAAAAAATATCTTCAAAATATTTTTTTTAAATTATAATTTGGAATACCTTCGTAGCTTAGGCAGCTCAAGTTCCAAAGCAGGATCCGCAGGTTCGAATTCCACCGGAGGTTGCTGCCGCAAAAAAATGTAAGTGTTATACAAGATATAAATTTAAAAATTACTATAATGTTTCAGGTTCTACCATAGGAAATCGTTAACGATATAATATTGCGATTGATATAATAAATGATAAATAAATAAATTAGTAATAAAACAGGTATAATAAATAATATAATATATTTACGGTAATTAATTGTATAAAAAAATTAATTAACCAAATTAAAAATCAATAAATGGGTAATAATTTTAATAATTTTAAATTTTGTGAAAATATTTAAATATTTTTAATTACCTACCTGCTATAAAATAGAAGCTGAATGTCAGCAGATTCGGCTCCGTCAAGTTGGCCCCTCCATTTTGGAATTTAAAATTAAAAAAAAATCTATTGGAAAGTGCTTGCGAAGTGCTGGCAAATGCTGTAATTTTTTTCGAAAGTGCTGGGTCCTTTAAATTTTTATTAAGAATTGAAATATCGGCAATTGAAAAAAACGTCAAGTTGACCCCACTTTTTTTTCAATTTTATTAAATATTTAATTTTTCTTTATATTATTTGAAAGTGCCGGCGAATGCTGTTAATTTTTTGAAGATATCTATTTTATCAACAAATCATGTAGATTTCTTTCACATTTATAACAATGATAATTGTTAATAATTGGCAATCTTATTTGAATCTGAACAAATGACATCGGAAAACTAGTACTTTAAGTTTTTCTAAGGGAGCGTCAATTAATTACTTAAGGACAATTTTTGCATTTTTGACTGCCCCCCCCACGTGTAAGATTGTGGCAACATCCCCCGCCACATCTTACGTAACGATTACTTAAAAAAAGTGAGCCCCCCCCCTCTCTCCTCCCCTTATTTTTATAAAATATGAATTATAATAATATTACAGGTAAATAAATATTAAAAAATATTTTAAGAAACTTACGTAAATACGTCGACCCCCCTCCCCTCCACGTAAGAGTCCGTAAGATTTGCCATATCTTCCCCCTCTCTCCAAACCCTTACCATACTTCCCCCCCTTCCTAAATTTCAATAACATTTTGTTATTTGATTAAAGGCATGCTTTAGCTCTTTTGCCCCACTGTGCCCAAACGACTAAATTGCCGGAACCCAAAGGTCCAGCGCCCAAAACATCCTGCCGTCCAAAAATCGGGCGCCAAATGGCGGATCCCAAACCTCAGTGCCCGAAAGTCCTGACCCTTTCCAGAATATCAGGGAAAAGCAATGTGAATCATCTCCGAGGAATTGGTTTTGTTAAATTCATAATTTATATTTACATAAAAATAAATAAGTAAACATAAATTCTTTACGTTTTTTGTAATAAATTACAAAAACTATTAAAATAATTCGAAAACTACTTTTTCAGTGTATCCTGCTCGTAGCTTATTTTTTAACTTTTTAATAAAGTAGGTATCTTCAAAAAAATTACAGCATTCGTCAGCACTTCGCGAGCACTTTCAAATTACGTAAAACAAAATTTAAAATTCCAAAATGGATGGGCCAACTTGACGGAGCCAGGTGATTCAGTATCTGAATCACTCCAAATTAGCAATTCAGCTTCTAACGTCACTAAAATTAGGTGACACAGCGTGCTCGCAGTTGATATTCAGCACAAAATGTTACTTTACTTAGGAAATACGTATAAATTTTTACTAAAATTAATTTATTTATTGAAGCAAAAACGTTAAAAACCCAAAAACAGACAAAATAATATTGCTATCTCTCTTTGTTTTGTTTTGCTAGCAGTTAAAATACACAAATTAAAATTTTTATTTTAGAAAAATCTATAGATAGTAAAAATTTTCTAGAGATAAATTACATTTATTTAATTTCTTCGATATTATTACAGTTAATTTAATATAAAAATTAAATTATCGTCATTGTGAGCAATTCTTAAAATTAAGAAATTAAAAAGGAAATAGCTTGGGTTAGATTTAAGTTAGATTAAGTTAAGATTATGTTAGGTAAGTTTAAGTTGAATTAGGTTAAGTTACTCCCGATTTCTTTGTTCATAGATATCCTGTCGACAACTTACAATATCTCAAAACTACTAGATATCTCGCGGACAACCGCTACATATTCCACAGATTAAGTTGTGAGCAGGATATTTATGAGTGAAGAAACCGGGCATTAGTTTGATTAATCTCGATTTAGGTCACAGGTTCAGTTAAGTAAACCTGATGGGTCAGGATAGAATTAGGTTTTTCATTTCTTTCAGGTCATTCCATTTTTTGTCAAATGAAGACCGACGATTGGTCAATCAGGACATAGTAAAATTCATTTGAACAAGTACAAAGTAAAAGAAGACTAATAGTCAGTGGCGCCGGAAGAGTCAAATATAGAGGGGGGCTAAGTATTCAGTTTTGTTAGGCTTTAAATCCAATATTTTACAAGCGCTAAGAAATCTTCGGCCTACTAGGTAATCTGAGGAAATCCAAGGTAATCTTAGGAAATCTTAAAATTTCACTCTGAAATCTTAGAAAATATTCGAAATCTTAGAAAATCTCAGTAAATCTTACTTAATTGGACAAAATGTTAGAAATTATCAGGAAATCTTAGCAAATTCAAAAATCTTGGAAACTCCTATGAATTGATTTATAAAAAAATCTAGAACATTCCAAGAAATGTTAAATTTGAAAAAATCTTAAGAAATAGAAAATCCAAGCGAATACAAATTAATGATCGTAAGAAATTTTAGGTGATACTAGAAAATTTTTGAAAATCTATGTTAATCTTAGGAAATCTAAAAATCCCCCATGAAATCTTAGAAAATCTACGAAATCTTAGGAAATTTCGGTAAATCTTAGTTAATTCGACAAAATGTTAGAAAATATCAGGAAATCTTGGCAAATTCAAAAAATCTTAGGAGCTCCTAGGTATCCTAAAAGTATAATTAGAAATCTTAGAAGTACTAAATTTTAGTAAATCTTAAAAATTCAGAATATTCCTGGAAATCTGAAAAAATCTTAGAAAATAGAAAATCCGAAGAATTTATTTTGAGAAATCTTAGGTAATACTATAAAATCTTAGGAAATATCAGGAAATCTTAGCAAATTCCACAAAGCATAGGAACTTCTAGAAAGTTATGAAATCTTAGGAATACTAAATCTTAGTAATTCTTAGAAAATCTAGAACATCCCAAGAAATCTGAAAAATCGTAGTAAATCGAAAATCCGAAGGAATGCAGATGATCGTAAGAAATCTTAGAAAATCTACTAAATCTTAGTTAATTCGACAAAATATTAGAAAACATCATGAAAATCTTAGCAAATTCAAAAAATCTTAGGAACTCTTAGAAATTCTAAAAAAATTAGAAAATCTTAGGAATACTAAATCTTAGTAAATATTAGAAAATCGAGATCATTCTTGGAAATCTTAATAAATCTGAAGAAATCTTATTAAATAGATAATCCGAAGGAATGCAGATGATCTTGAGAAATCTTAGGTAATAATAGAAAGCAGTGGCGTCGGAAGAGTCAAATATAGAGAGGGGCAAAGTATTCAGTTTTGTTGGGCTTTAATTCTAATATTTTACGAGCGCTAGCGAGGTAGAAACAAAAAATTCTATTTTATAGGGGGGACTTTGAATTTTAATTTAAACAACGATTATTATTATTAAGTATTATGTTCGTATACTCGAATTTCACATATTAAATTATTAAAGTAATTGTAACCACAAACCATGTTTCTTCTTCTGGCTAGCGTATGCAGTTATTAGGTACTTAGTTAGTGACAGAAGTGATCCAAAGCAAGCGCAACACTCTCATCTCTAGAAATCGGCAATCAAGACTAAATAGGCGTGGAAGAAGCTAAACAGGAAAAATCTATGAAAATTCCTGATAGATTGTCCAGAGAAGACGCCGCGCCAGTGATTTCTTAAAGTGCTGCGAACGAAATAAAAATAAACTGTATTACCACCAGAAGAGCGTAAGTATTACTTTCAGTGGCGAACTAAGGGGGGGGGTCCACCGCCCGATTAACGTGAAATTATTATTAAAATTATGAGTTAAGGTATATTTAATTCCATTTTGGTTGAAATTTTGTAGTTACTTTTGTATTACAATAATACCTTTAAAAATTTCTAACATTTAAACCATGTTGACTTTGAAAACTTGAATTTTCCCACCGGAAGGGGCTCCGGGCCCCAGAGGGTCTTAATCCGCCACTGATTACTTTATGGTTTAAAAATTGTAAGTGACTGGGAAAAGTTTGGCAAGACCAAAATCAACTCTAGTCAGAAGAAAAACTAAAAAGAGTACACCTCTCGGAGCTGATCAGAGCTGTTTGAGGAAGAGAATACAGAGTATCGTGGATAACAGAAAGCAGAGAACGGAAAACAAAATTATTACTTATCTTTTGTTTTAACAATTGTTATTATTTCAATTTACTGCGCATTTTCTTTAAAACTTATTTCTATCTGTTAGCAATCAAACACAACGTTTTTTAAAAACAATATCACAATTTTATTTTTACTTAAAAAAAGTTTTTACAATTTTGTTTTAATTGAAGCCCTAAGGTTATTTTATTTGATTTTTTTTTTTTTTTTAGTTAATATTATTCTACATATTTTTAAATATTCAAATATTAAGAAAAAGCTTACGCAAAAATAATTCTTATTAGAAAATCAATAATTATTTTACTAACAATTAATTTTTTATCAAATGGTTTTTTGTTTAAATGAAAAACTTTGGTTTTTTCAAATTTAGAGTTTGACTTGTCATTATTACTGCTTTTGGTGAAGTTCCCTTCCTCCATCTTTTCACAGCAAGGCCGCTAACCAGCATTTTGCTGCATTAAAAATAAATATATTTACATTATAACACATTTTTTTTTAAATTTCGAAAGGTTAACAAACCCTCGCTCTTTTGAACGTATTAGATAGTTTCCGAACTTAAGAACTGAGCGAAAAATATGGCTGTCTTTATCTTACTCACAAAACTATTCCACAAATTATGAAAATAATTGTTACGCAGTCACGATCGAATACGCACGCATTTTAATTAAACGAGGGTTGCAAAAATAGCACTCCTGGTGTACCGAACCGGAAGAAGTCAACTCAGGATATTCTCATGCACGTACGTATATAAAATTTTTTAAACATTTTTCAAAAATGAAATTTCAAGGCAAATAAATTCAATCGTTTCCAAAATTTTACAATTAACACTTCAAAATTAAATAATATAAAATCAAAATTTCTAATTCATCTATAAAAATTTTAATGTTTTTAATTACCAGTTAATCCATCATGAACTCTTCTGCATGAATCAATTTGGTATACCATCAAAACAAAATATTAGATAAGAGGAGGAATTCTTGAATTGTGACATCAGATATTGTTAAATTTTAATTATTTTTAGAATTTAAAATTAATATTTTAGATATATTATTTTATAGTTGCTATTTTGATATTTTGTGTGACGATGGGGGAGGGAGAGGTGTAAAAATGCAATTATATTCATAATATATAAATAGCTATCAAATTTTCCAAAATCCACCATCCAAAAACCAAAAATAATCATGGATTCTGACTACTTTCAATATCCAACCGACTCTAACAGCTCTAACTAACATATATCCACATTTCCACTCCAGAAAAATTCCTATTCGGGGATAGGTTTAATATTTTAAATAATAAATAGCCAATCCAAAAATAGAATTTCGTTTTTGGCTCTTTTTTACCGTAATTTTTGAATGATTTTCAAAATTTTATGTTTATATTTGGCCCTGAACTACCACAATATTATTAGAAAATCTTTAAATTCGTGAGTCCGGTTCATATCAACTCCAAATACAAAAAACATCTAAAGTAAAAGTAGTTATTAAATAATATTTACGTTTTTTTTTATTAATGTTCAAGTTGGCATTAAAAATTTATAGACAGGTTAATCCCTACGTATAGAGGATTCCCCGGTTTACGCATGTTGTGTATCTGTTAACTGATTTAATGACGCATACTAGTCGTTCAACCAGACATTAAAATAAATTTATTAATTTTTAAAATTACAACTTTACAATAAATTAATCTAAGCAAGTAATTAGCATATTATATTGGTGATTTCATTAATTTTGTTGTCTTTATATTTAAAATATAATGACTGTAGACTTCCGTAGAGAAATAAATAGTTTAATATTTATTATCTCCAAAATAATCTGATAGAATAATTAAGAAATTATTAAATGAATTAATAATTTTCTGTCACTGAACTATCTATCATCTTAGATGTCAAATTGATATTCTGTACTTACGATAGGTTGAATATAAATGAATAACAGCTCATAAGAAAATATTCTGCTGAAAACGTTGTTCCACATTCTCAAGCATTTGAAGAGAAATTTAACGAGCTTCCATTAGGATATGTTATCTCAAACCTTGTAAAGAAATCGGTCGACTTCAAAAATTGTAAAGGGAATCTATTGGAATTTGAAACGGGAGTAGCAATTATTCCGCGAGATCTGAAGTTAACACAAGAAGAACTACATTGCAACAGCAGATTTGCGACCGGGAGAGAGCTTTGAAATTTCCCCAGTAACTGAATAACTACTCAATTTTGATTTTCGAGTCGATCAGTATTTGATTGAAAATAATGAAAGTTTAGTTATTATATGCGAATTTCTTGGACTTAGAAAATTTTTCCAAGTTCCACGAAACATTTACAGACATTTTATTGGATTTATTTAATTTTTTACGCTAATTTTCAGCGAGATGTGCACGCGATTGCTACGCTTATTAACCGGTAATTCAGGAATCGGATAGTTAGAAAATAGCCCAACCCAAGTTGATTTTCCTGTTAAATAGAAACATTTTAAGTGCTTAAAATCCATTTGGCACTTAAATTCGAGGAATGAGCTAGACTTGAGGAGAATTAATGCTTTTGTTTTTGGGATAATTTTGCATGCAAATTTTTTCACCCGATCATTGATTATGTAATACTGCGGAAAATTTAGTAGACGCATACTGCTGCTTTCAGGTAATGCGAATGAAGTGGGTGCATTTTATATTCATGGATATTCCAACAAGTTTTCATTGTTTATATTTTTGTATGCAAAACTTGAACTTAGATTTCCACCCTTATATCGTTATGTTTCAGGGGCTGACTAATAGCTCACCTGAATTTAAACAACCCTAACGAAGTAAGTCAAGTGATTTTCACGATTGAAATTGAAAAACCGAATACAAGTATGTCGCGAATACCCTACTGTGCAGTTGTAGACGACTATGAGCAAGTAACTTCGCGACTATCGAGGCTACCAATATAAAATAAAAACCTCTCGTTGAGTTTGCACGAGTTCAGTTTGCTCAGTAGTGTTGAAAGTGCTAAGGAAGCTTAGCATTGCAACAGACTAGCGAACAATTTTCATATTTACGCGAATTACATAAATATTGTAACTTGTAACAAAAGATTATGAATGAAAAGTGACATCAAGTGTTTGGTTTAAGTGAAAATTTTGTGTTTTTTTTGCGAAATTTAAAAAATAACATTGTTCCATTTTGAAAAAAAACTGTTGTTACCTGAATTGTGCATCTTGTAATAAAAAATTTGAAAACCGTTAAATTAAAGCAACTCTTCCAACTGCAAGAATCTTCGGCTTATGAGGAATTTAGAAGTAGGTGGAGGTGATGAACCCCACGAAGAATGTGACTAACCCGCTGGATTTAATACTGCAGTGGTAATTTCAAAACAAAAGCAATGATTAATTGCCATTAACATTGTTATAATAACCAACGTTCGCAAGATAAAAATGAATTTTTTACCATTATTAGAACCAATTTGAAATTGTTCTCGTAATGTGAAAGTGTAATGGTGAAATGAGGAAAGATTTATACAATTTGGAATTAAACATGTTAAAAATTAGAACGGGTAAGTCTATAATGAAAAAAAAATTAATATTTTGTCTAAATTAAATTTAATAATCACAAATCTCCTTGATAGTATTAAAATTTTCATTTTGGGTTCTACGTGAGATTTTTTCAAAAATTCGAATTGAAAAAATTTGGGAATTTATTACGAGAACTTCTTAGACAACGTGAAAGTCTGATTATGTACCGAGCCGTATTATGACTATCGAAATATTGTTTCACATAATGGTCCCGATTTCGTATATCTATGTATAATGTAACTTCCGGAAATTTGACCCAACTATGTAAAATTTCCACTGACACCATGTAAACCAAAACAGCAGTGCTAATTTTTTTAATGCAGTAATTGGATATTATATAGGACCATTGACCTATAAATATTTTCTAAAGATATCTAGACAATAACCTGATTCATTCGATACCTACGTGGTATAATATTACAGTTATTTAGGTGGTTAGGACTTTTGTTATAATTTTACTACCAGTCCGTTTCTCATTTCCAAAAAATATCAAACTTCCATTATTTAAAAAAATGGCCACTTTGTGGCCAACTTGTTGATATATACAAATAAAAATGGTAGCTATTGTTGCGATAATGTAACAATTAAACAATTTGATTGTATCAATGTTGTGCACGAATCGATTAAATTCTCAAACAGTCATTTCCACCTGAACTCTTCATATCTTCAGACGGTTATTGAAAGCGATAGGAATGTGGAATATTGTCAGTAAAACTGACATACTTCTTTGATCTACCTTTTCTTTGTTATTATTAGAAGATAATGAGGTCTTATTAGTTGTAAGACTGGTTTTGTGCAATATCCTTCCTCTTTAACTGGGGGCAGTAGCAGACCTAGCTTCTTTGAGGCCGAAGCTAAACAGCCTTTGTTATATCATTTTCATTCTGCCAACCCCTGAAAATACAATAATGAGTTCCAAAACTTGGAAATACGCATCATGTTTAGCTGTAGGTGTCTGTAAAAATTACGCAAAATTATTTTTTAATTATATTAATACTTACTATTTATAAATAAAAGGTCACGGTTAATTTGGATTACATCAATAGCTGTTATAATTTAAGCGTTTAGAAAGGAAACTAATAAGTAGGTGAGCTCTATTTTTATGTAAGGAACTAAAAAAAATTTTCGAATTGTAATTGTTACAGTTTAAATGTGCAGAATTAAAATATTTTGCATTCAATGCAAAAATGATTACCTACCAATTTCAAGGTTGCAACTTTTTTTTTATTGTCAGTAAAAGTTAGAAATAATTGTAACATAAATGACTAAACGTGTTTATCTAACAAATCTTAAATTATATTGCTAATTAGCATCTGATCATGATAATTTAGCATTAAAAAATTTAATAGGACATAATTATTCGTGAATTATGAACAGGAGATACCTTATAGTTTTTGTAGTAATTTTAAAATGGAACTTAATATTATTAAATTAATAACATAGCTTAGCAACAATAAAACTTAATTACTGTCTAAATGTTTTCCTGTCAAATAATATCAAAAGAAGTTAATAAAAATCAATAATTTCAATTTAATTGTGAGTCTCGGCGTTTACAATACAAGAAAATTGACATAATGAAAAAGTATCACAGTAAATTATAGCAGATGCTCAAAAAGTTTTCCTCCATTGGGAAATTAAATTTTCCCCTTTTGGTAATCAGCCACTCCAAACCTAATCTAATGATTCCTAAGCGTAAATTTAGATCGGCTTGTTATCTGTTGTTAATAATCGTCAATAGTAGCTGATGAGCTGCACAATGAACAGGTTAACTTAATTTTTCAATATGAGGAATTTTGTTCCCCCCGCAGAAACAAAATGCAAATTTACCATAATTATTTACATCATGAGGATGGATTATAAATCATCACAGAAGTTATTGCCAATCAAACCTGAATTAATTGCGAGAATAAAAATTAATTCATGTTATTAATTGTCTCTCGCAGTACTTACTGTAATTAATTATGGTCTATCATAAATTGTAATTGTAATATATTATGTATAATAATTAAATCTGATCAAACGAAACTCCTAATTCAAATTCGAAATTTCGGTTAAATTAGTAATTATAAGTAATAACTGCGTTCAAAAATACATTTTTTGAACGAATTTAATAACAAAATAGTTCAATTTTGAATATTATATTTTTGTATTTGATATGAAGAAATTATAGTTTATTAGATAATATTATTGTTTCTCGAAAATCATCTAACATTCATTATGACTGTGTAGTTTTAATTGCTACATTAATTCCGGTTCTACCCTGATTCTAATAGATCTTGATTGTAACTCTACTTTTCCATCACGTAACCTAATTTTTTGCTTTTTTTATTTACTTGGTAACTAGGATAATTTACGATTAGACAAAAACAGCTATAAGGCTCAAGCTGACTTTTAAATGTCAAAATATAATTAATAATAATTTAATATAATTAATTATAATTAAAATAAAATTAACATAATATACTATGAGTGATTGAGTAAATTTAAAAATTATTATGTTGCCTTACAAGGAGCAAAAGTAGAACTTTAAAAAAAAATTGTTTACTGCCGGCAACGGCGGCACATAAGTTAAACAAATGATTTCAATTCATGAATGTTACTTCCTTATTAATTGTGATTGGAGGAAGTAATTTTGAAAAACCGGAAGGGTTCGTTGTGCACTTTTGCGATACCTTGATTTATTCAAATTTTGCTTGTCATTATTTTAAAGTAATAAGCATATTAGCGATAAACATACACAATAAATTAAGTGGAATATGCATATTGCAAAACAAATGACATTTTGTATTGTAATTTTGAATAGCAATTGTTTTTCTTAATAGACCCATGAAGGTGTGGTATATTATAGTAAATTCATTTGTTTATTGCCACCTTGTATAAACATTACCCAACGGATTAACAAAATATTATATTATAAATAAAAACTACAGTTTAACGTGGAGTAGGAACCCGCCACACCGACAATCGTTCGTAGGTTCGAATCCTAAACACCACAAAACAGTTATTATGAAATTTGAAAACGTGAGTTTTAAAAATACGTGACATTGCTATAAAATTTCGTAAACCCACCTACATTAACCGTTTTGGTAGGCTTTAAAATATACAATTAAAAAGACAAATAATGTTCTAATTGAAATAGTCGTTGATCAACCCCGAAAACGTGCCTAAAAATAAAATAAAAAATGTTAACCTTTCGTTTGTATTCAAAATCACGCTTAGCAGCTTCCACGCTGCGCTGTGTAGTAAATAAAAAAAAAAAAAAATTACTGAAACTAAGCGAACAAAAATTGTTATTAATATTACAGTTAATTAATTACATTCGACCTATATAAAATGGATTGTTGAAATTTGAAACAATTATTTGGATATTTTATTTTTTGATTGGTTTTTGTTGTATTGGTTCTAAAAATAAAACCCGCTGGTGCTATAATTTCGCCTTGCTATTAAAAGTTAATCTGTAAAAATATAAATAATTCATGACTATTTATGTATTTATCAATCAATGGTATTTTTTATTTTCTCCAAAATTTCACTATAACTATAAGTTTCTTGTATTTCAGCAAAGTTATAGTTTCGAGATATTCGAATAAATGCCCTTTGGCAGCGAGCCATAATTTTCTTTATTCAAATGCAGCACGTTTTCAGCTCGTTCGAGTAATAAGGAATAAATTTTAAACTTTATTGTCCTTGAATCAATCAAGGGTAACATTCTTGTAACATTTGCAATTTATAAGATCCTATTTTGTTAATTTAAGTATGTGAAAGTTTTATTTACTAATTTGAAGGTAATTTACAAAAATTATTGAGCTTCTCAAATGATTTTGGAACTCGGCCACAACTTTACGAAGATCCAGTGTCGATATGTTAATGGTTTTTAAATTATTTTAATTGATTTCCTGTTTTATTTTTAATATTTTGTAACATTTTGAAATTTATATTACTTACAAATAGAAACCATTTTCATTCATGCATGGTCTTCATGCGCACCTAATGATAGTAAATTTTCTCATATACCACATCAAATCCAAGTCTAATTACGTATTTTATACTATTATATAAGATATCGTATTTCAACAAAGTCCTTTCCCAGTAAATGTTACTACAGATAGGTCATATAATTTCGAAAACGTAGATGACTAGCTCTTTTCCAGTTACATCCATGGCGAACTGCTGTCTCCTTCGATGTTGGCTATATTAAACTCAACGTGCGTGCATTTATCAATTCCTTGGACTTTTTCAATATTTCATCTTTAAAGACAGATAATTTCTATTTAACCTTGCAGCGATTTAATATTGCGAACCTTGGTAAAGAAATTGAGCTAGTAATAGTCGAGGCGAACTGATGTAAATCAAAATGAAAAAGTGCAGTGTCAATTTAGATTTATAGTTTTATTCCATCACTTCCAGTTCATCTTGATTTTAATTAAAATCGCAATTCTTGAGAAATGCATTATAACTATCGATATTCCACTTGATCCAGTTTAAAACCGTGAAGGTCTCTCCAAGTTTTACTCCACATTAACATATAATTGGAACTTGGATATTGCAAATACAACATTTTGACTTGAAATTCATTATACGTAGGTATTTAAAATTTGAGTTTCCAAGAGTAAACGTTATGCTGGCAGGATGTAATTTCCTTTATGCAAATTGGGACCTCCATTACAAAACCAGGCGGTTGTAAAGCCTGTTGTTGGTATTGTTTCAATTTTAGACTGCACAAAATAAATAAATTCAAATTTTCCATTCGTTGGCTTCAGATGAGAGTGGACTTTGGAATATTAATAAATTCGTACGTTAGATGCTTCTCGGATAGGGAAAATGAAAGCTTCGAGATGAAAACGAAACCGACATATTGCATTGCACAAGAAACTAATTGATAGAATGTCAATCAACCTGCACTATTCCGAACAGGTTAAACATGGGAATTACCCACTATCGTATTTAATGCTCTTGAACCTTTCAATTAATATTAAATGAATAATACATAATATTATTTTGGTATTATTATTATTTGTAAAAACGGTAGGTGTTGATGATGCGGTGAGCTCATGATGCATTATTTTTAAAAAGAAACCATTTAAAACGATTGTTCTTTATGTATACGCCAATTTGTACTATTATTATGAGAATTTGAGCAAATGCCAAAGTGAAACTTATTAAAAAACCATAAAACATCGTCGGTATTGTAATATATCACATAGATACATAAGTTAATAATATCGTAAAAATTTTCCCTCAATTGAGCAAATAATGCAATAATGCAATTGTATAATAAATCCTCGACTTGCTCTTGTAGATGTTGGCACGTATTTCAATGCGGAAAAGAAACTAGGGACTGTTTTTTTTTTATTGCCAATACAAAAAAGTTACACATACAAATTTATGCGTTTAACCAATGATGAATTAATGTAAATAGGTTGAATTTAATTCATACACGTCTTGACTTTCATTGTGATTACCGAAATACTTCCCTACTTTATCAACTGGTCACCAACTAAATTTACATTACTTTATCGACTAAATTAAAGTGGACGCGTTTTTTAGTACGGAAACTTTGATTTTCGTAAATTTTGTAATAAATTTTCATTAAGGTTTACAGCCCGTAACCTTCGTATTGTGTAATTCGGTTTTATTATGTTTTGTTATAATTGTAATTAATGAATCGTTTACCTCATCCTGGAGTGTACTAATTTTAAATTTGATATTATTTATTTCAAAAAGATATTCTAAACTCTCCAATTACCCTTGAAATTATTTGTAAAATTCTGGTTTGGATTGCCAAAGCCAAAAGGTTGAGTCAGCCCAGTTCCGAAACTCGTATGATCAATTGGCAAGAGGCAAATACATACATTACCTTCGTCAAATTGTTTTTTGATATTTCAATAAATTGTATTAACCAGCATATAAGTTCAAGTTTCATTTTTTTGTTCAAATTATGTAAACGCCCCAACACAAGGTGACTGCGTAGGTTTCAAAAATAATTGTCTTCACCTTTTTAAGAAAAGGTCAAATCAAATTTGATATCTATTTGTAGTTTTCTAGGATATTTAGTCACCTCTGTAAAAAATTTCCTTTTGATAATTATTTTGTTTTTCATTGCATTTCCATTCTCATTGGGCAAAATTAAGTTCAAAACAAATTATTTCAAGCGGTTCTTTCTAGAAAATCTTGTAATTATAAGTTAAACATCGGATTTTAATCAAAATATATCGGGGGGGGGGGGGGGGCATGAGTTCTACAACGCTTAAAACAAATTGGCAAACCCCCCTGTTCCCAATAGCTGAAATGTCGATAAAATAAATGAAATTAATAAAATGCATATTATATATTTTTTGGGTGAAATTTGAAAAAAATATTAGCAGCACAATATTATTTGTTTTAGTCATATCTACGCAAAACTTAAAGAAAATAAAAAATAAGTAGCTGACGGACAACAACTGGCTGCCAGCTACTTAAAAGCTAAAAATGCTGCTTGGGTGTTTTTCGATATTCCTAATAGTACCTACGTTAATAGCTGATTACGTGTCACTTTTTTGGGATGTTCATTAGCTTTTTGAAAGAAAATCCAATTAAAAAGTATTATATACATGACAATCGAGTGGATGAGATGTTTTCCTTATAAAGCAAAATTATATGGTAGGTAAATTTATGTAAATATGGGCTGGGATATTTTGGTGTATCTGTAAACAAATTGAGAATTCAAAAGTCGCAGGACATCCAATAAATCATTCAATAAAATCATATTTAACCTATCCGGTGTGTTGGTATCACGTACTAATTACAATATTGCGTCAAGAGGAAACTCATCCATAAAATGTTATTGTTCTAAAATTTACGGTAATTTTCATAATGTGACATATGATTTATCAGAAGGTATCCAACCACTAAAACTGATATAATTTTGTTTCAACTGAGTTGCTGTTAATATACAGTTCGTGGGATTTCTCGTGGCATCGTGGGTGTGTGGTTTTCGAAAATATTGAACATTTTGCTGTTGCGTATCGAAAGCACCAACTTCTTTGTTAATAATGGTTAAAATCGATCAACCGGAAAAAAACATTAATTTGTATGTAATAACTAAGTTAAAGTAATCGAAATATTTTAATTTGTTTTCAATTCGAGCTTTAATTAACGGAAATTCCACAAACAAAACAAAAACAGCTCCTAATGTTGTGTAAACATTTATAACTGGTGTTTCCCCTAAGAATTTTTCCTTTAATGACTTAATGCAAAATATGATAATGACACAGCTGTGTGTTTCAAGTCCACTTATTCCAATCCCGGTAGTCAATTTCGAACTTTGGATCTAAAATTTAAGGATTTTCCATACAGGTTTTTGTTCATGCATGCATATTTCATGAATTTTTAAAGCGCGATTCTGATTTATACAAATAGGCGTTTAAATTATAACGCTTTTTATTTAAAACATTACGTAGTTTAATATAAAACGCATCCTGTCGTCGCACAAGCGATAATAAATTGCTTGGGGAAATTCAAAACCATTACATCACCAGGGGCGGGCAAAATACTGCCCACCCCTGCATATCACAAGCGGTGGGTGAAATGCACCCCAATTGTGTTTATTAAATAAGAAAAATTGTTTACAAACAAAATTCAAATTAAAAAGAAATTTTTATATTGTTTAGCCGGTGTAAAGTCGGAAAAGCTCGATGACCCCTGTAATAATACAGCTTCCATTTGAAAAATTCTCTTACCAATATTTGAACTTGAGCTAAAAAATAAGTAAAATTATTTACGACACATCTGAGTTGAACTGATTTACTTTTATATTTTAGCAAACTATGTTCCTTTGAAATCTTGCGGCTTTGTTTGCACAAACTTAAGTTTCCGGAGATTACCTCGTTTTTCCAGATAGCAAAAATTATTACACATTTTTTATCGTTTTACGTCATTCATTCATTGGCACTGCAGGTTGGTTCCCAAATTACAAGAAATTCATGTGATTACAATTAGCATTTAATTATAATTATTTCAGCGTGAAATTATTAAATTAACATAGTCTAGTCATTACGTCACGAAAACTGACGTTTTTGCCTAAACGTCGGTTTTTTAGTATCCGGTAGACCGGACCTTAAAAATATGTTGGAAAAAAGTCAAATATCACAATATCCTAGCTAGATTTTTGAGTAAAAATGTAAAAATAATGTTGTTCTAGCTCTTACAGATTCCAAAAGTCCAAAGATCACCGATCTGTAGTTTTCCACGTTAACTTTAGGAAAATTTATTAAAATAATACTGAAAAATATTTTTCAGGGGGTAAAATCGGGGTGTTTTTGACAGCTGCATCTCGAAACTTCCACAGTTTGAAAAATATTTTTAGATCTAAAATTGCCGAATCGATGAATGAAAATGTTGACGTAAAAAATTCCGATTCATTTGCATAATTATGCTAAATGCATGTCAAATTTTTGGAATTCACTATTATATAATTTTTACACACTATTGCGATTATTATTTATTTGGACTAAAATGTAATGTTTATTATTTTCTTTAATCATTAAACAGAGTATTTTATTGTTACACTGTGACAAACATTGGCGATATGGAACATTACGTTCGGTGCTTTCTCCATCAGAAGTAGACCATGGTAATGTTTTGGGAACTTTTTTGCAATGTTGTTTACAAATATTTATAACATAGTAAATTTTTAACGGTTTTTCAGTCTAGACGAAAATATTTTCAATTTAGAAAAATCTTCTTCTGCCCATTTTTGCAAGATTGAAGGTGGTTAATTTATATAGAAACATTTAGTGGATTGAACTTGACCTACACTATAATTTATCGTACGCTATATTTAAAAATACCAAATTTAATAAATATTATTGTGTCAACAATATTTATGATATCGAAAATTGTATATTAGAATAACCCGATGATTTATCAATTGCTTTTTTACTATCTCATATATTATTTGAGTTTTTTCACTTTCACGCATCATTAGGATGAAAGATTGGCGTTATATTGGTTCACCTTGAGAAAATTTAATTAATTTTAATAATATGCAATATATTATTATATTTTTCTGAACAATTTTCCCCATCAAAATTATTCTTCTACTCCACATCGTAAATCACAATAAAAATTTAAATTTCATGATTTTTAAAATGAGATCAATTTCGTGGCGTATATTTAATGAGGTTGTATTTTTTGTTATCAGAAAATCAGTTATTATATGTAATTTTTGGAACTACATAGTAAACACTTTGACTACATTTGCGTACTTAATTACATCATCAATTTTTGATACATTTTGACCTAAGTAGAACTGATAAGTTGAACAATCATAAACAATATGATGCAAATAAGCAGCTTAACAGTATCATCAGTGTTATTCGTAGGGTCAATCGTCATTGGTGGGTGTGTTCTCCACGCAAGCAGATAAGGCGTTAATTTTTGGAAAAAAATTGTTATCAAGGTAAGAATTCTTATCTAAGTTTCCAAAGTAGTAGGTATAACTCCGAAATAATAAGATCCTGGATCAGGTTCCATTGGAAAAGGTCAAGTCTTGCCATTTGAGGTGGAATTAAATATTATTTTGACTATTTAATTGTTGGCCTGTCATTTTACTTTATGTAATCGCCAAAATTTAGTCAGTATATCTCTTTTTGGTCAAAATGATTCATACATTCGATCACTTTTCTATTGTTGGGATTCAAAAATCAACAAAAAACTAACCTGTATTATAATTTAAATCAGCTAATTTGTCATTCCTAGAAGAGTTGGATACAATAAATTGGGTAAATATTTCCATAATTACTTGCTACTCAAATAACAATAATGTATATTTGCAATTGTTAAATATTGACTTTTTAAATTCTTTGCATACAGAATCGTCATAAATACTATATTTTATTACCCAGCGCTCTAGCTGTGTGGGAGAGTGCTCGAAGCGGTCTGAGGAGGTTTTATTTTTTTATTAATTTCACTTTCTATATATGTACGTTTTTAACGAATTCACGTATTGATAAGCGAGCAATAAAAATGCGATATGCAAGCACGTGAGTACCGTTATGCTAGGTCCACCGCAAGTTAAAAATAAATCACACATTTCAAAGTTTTCTAAACATTCTGTAATTATAGATTATCATTATCTCCATTTAAATATTTTTTAACTTTCACTATTTTGAAAGTAAAACCAATAATATTTGACAATGAAATTTTAATTGCTGTCTTTATTTTAAGTTTTTTGAATTTTTAAAATGAAAACATTGATTTACGGAAAATAAAGGAGAAGGTTGAAATAATAATTGAGAAGGAAGGAGGAAATTGAAGATAAAAAATGAAATAAAACAATAAATTAATAATAACCTGAATATATTTTTTAATCACTACTTCAGTTAATTAATAACTTAGAAACCGTTGATTTTAGACAATAAAGGATTTCGAAATATAAATTTAAAAAAAATTACCAACTGATTCTAGTTGGTGAATACCAAATGCAGAAGTTATCTCTCATCGGTGCACAGAAATTTTTCGGTTGTGAAATATTTTTTATAAAAGATACAGAAAAAGTCCCAATCACATCAGCATGGTTTATGACGTGTTTAAAAGGAAATCATCGTGGCTAGCTGGCCAGTAGTTCACATTTTCTTGTAAAATCCCACAAATAACTGGTTGGCAGTTACTCTTCCTGCATCTTTTACATCAGTTCCACTGTTACCTAAACGGAAATGGTACCAAGGTACCTTCAGATTTGTTCGATTGTAACTAACGCGTGATAAATGTTATAATCGACTTAAAAGGAAAGTGTATAAACTTGGATGTCATTAAACTTTTTTTTTAGGAAAATAAAAGTGTTGTCGCACAATACATAATAAATTTCCTGAATTGCTCCGAAGGTTGCTTACGGCTTTTGAAAATCATTTTCAATGCTGATGCCTGTATGTACATTTCATTACTATAAGATTAAAACGATTTAGTCAGAAAGTGAACAAAAGCGGAAAAAAGTACCAACGTCCTTAACTTTAAGATTTGAAATATGCTGGTACAAAGGTCGTTAGAACTTAAATTCATTGAAGTGGCAAATTAATTTATTCATAATTGCACGTTTCCAATATTCCAATGTCCTTTTGTGCGTAATTAGAGGTAGACGAATATTAGTGGACCATAAATTTCCTCGATCAATGTTGACTCTTATCGAGCGTTTTTATCTCGGAAAATTTACCAAACTCATTTTCCCTTGGGGTCAAGAAACTGAAATATCGTGGTTTTTGTTTATAAAAAGAAGCAGTTTTGTAATGAGCGTGCTTTGATTAAAAGAGATAATCGTAAATTCTGGTTGGTTCTGAAACTTATTTATTGGTCACCCGATCGAATGTTATTAATTTTTTGACTATTTATTTCATTTATTGATAATGTGTTACCATCAAGGTCGCAATAGTTGACTGAGGTTATCAATCCGTATTTTTGTGATTGAGTTCGTGATATTGTTGCTATTGTGGAATTAAATCACTAGCGAAGGTAGGGTGTAAGATTTATCATTAAAAGTTTTACGATAATGAAAATCTATAGATTTTACAACCTTTTTACACATCACGAAGTTTCATTCATAACTTTTTATTGATTTGCGACACTCATCCATTAGCTATGTTGACCTCACAAAAATTAAAATATTAATAGACTGATTATTCAATTAGCCGAATTTGTTTGATTTATTTTAAACCGTTGTTGCCATTGGCTTAAATTTTCACTATTATTCATATTCAAATATAATATTTTGAAAAGGTTGAAATTGCGTAATGTCACCTTATTATATTTTCTTTGATACCTACTTAATATTGAAGAGATCGAATTTCTTCAAGTCTTCGATTTCTGACTATCTGCCAGAAATTTAATAAATTTTTCTGACACAGTTTGACCTTCTTTCTTATTTTCTCTAATCAATTATTTTGCCAAATGAATATGTCGTCTTCAGAAGCTACTAGTAGTGACAATTGAAGCGGATTCTATTACATTTTCTATTTTCGTCTCGACGAACACCTTGATTTTTCGTTTCAATAATGTAAAGTTCGAAAACCTATGCCAGCATATCAGGATTGTTTGTTTTGTCAATGCTGGTATATCACACTATTACACGCAAAACCTGCAGAGGTTATTATTACAGCTACGAAGTTATACCGGTAAAAAATTACAAAGGAAAAAATTGATGACATTTATTTATAAACATCTGAAGACTACAAGAAATAACTGTCGAAAGTTACTAGAATTTATTCATTTTTTTGCGTCGACGAACAAATTCATAAATACAATGAATTTTTTCATGAATACTATGAATTTGTCATCAGAAAAGAATTAATAAAATTATTATGACACTTGATAATTATTAATTAATTTTTATTTATGTTTTTAATAAATGAAGATGTTAAAAAAATTAAAGGAAAAATTTCGATTTTGATACCACATAAAATGATTTGATTACAAAATTTGACCGCATTTTGAATGCTTTTGAAATTATAACATTAAGTTACTATTACTATTGCGCGATTGCAAAATTCTCTTTGGGTGCAAAATTTGCACCAATAAACGGGTAATGTAAGCTTTCTCATTAATTTATTGTTATTGGAACAGACAAATTAAATTAACTTCAGTGATTTAAAAGTAATTGAAATGCATCGACAAATAAAAAATAAGTCTGCACATTGATTTATGTTCGGTAATTAAAATAAATTTAGTTTCTTCACACAAATAGGTCATCTGGTCAAGTACCTAACTGCCGGTTAATTATAAAGTAACTCAGAAGCCTTAGTGGATTACTAATTATATTTTGTTGGGAAACTATATTGCAAATTTATTTATAGTTAAATTAGATACTGGAGAGGTTGTTTTATATCAATGAAATGAAAAGTTCCAAACAGAACTTACAAACATATAATTTGTACTGATTTGTATTTAGTCAATCTGGCTAAAGTCAATGATCTACCAACGATATATAAATTACTCGTCTATTTCTGTATTGTGACATAAGATAATTATAAGCTTTACCGTTAATGATAGCACACTTTTTGGTGCTTTGTTTTGCTGTAGGACCAAAAAAATTACGTTAGTGGACGATATGATATGATATTCGGCTGATGGTACGTTAAGGCTAAAGTATCTCTGTAGTATGCTTTAACGAGATCCAAGGCTATTGAACTATTTACCTGCATAGTATTTCTAGATTTCCAGTAAAACGGTTTATATCTTTTATTTTGGTTATATAAACTTCTATGAGAACGTACGAAGTTGTACGAGACTCTGCTCCAGCTACAGAAGTGCAGAAACATGAGTGCATGCGTAGCTATTAATAAAGGAAGCTATTTGAAGTCTATGATCTTTTTATAATAAAAAACCATTGTTAATCAATCACTGAAGAAGCCAAATCATTAACGAGGAACGATAAAAGCAACTTAATTATTTTATAATTACCATGTCCACAATTAAGTGAAAGCATTAATGTCCAAACAAAGGGAAAGATTTATTGGTGAGTTACAGATGAGTTTTGAACAATAGTTGTTTAACCGCAAACCTAGAAACAAGTTATAGAATGAAGAGCAATCTAGAAAAAAATTTACATCAACACCAATTGTCTCGAGGTAGTCTACTATACCGTAATGGGAAATAAGATCTTGGAATATGTTACAGTAACCTATTTAAAATTTTCTATTTCAATATGAATATAAACACGAAGAAAGTTTATATGTCATATTTACTCTGGAGAAACTGTCCGAAGGTGTAAGCAGACTTTTTTCTAATATTTACATAATCAGATTATTCGCAACAGTTTGGCAGCAAAGTGAATATTTTTGCACTAGAGCGCGATTTGATGCTTTTCTCACTTTCCATCGGTGAATTGCGGTTGTAAACACACCACTGGCCAGGTTAACTGGCTTAGAATTTTTTCAATTTGAAAGGAATTTCATTGGTGGGTTCTGTTATAAAAAAAACTTAACCGATTGAATCGATTTGTAAGCTGTATAGACGTGTAGTGACCTAGCATCATCGTCGAGCAACGTCCATGTTATTTGTGTGGATCTAGAAATCGGCGAAGGGAAACATAGGAATGATCCCATGGTTACATTTTGGTAACCAGGGTTTATCAACAGGACTCAGATATCAGTCCTCATATCAATATCAAACGGACAACACGTCCACTTGCGTCCATTAACAAATAAATTGTATATTAAAAACATTTGTAAATAACCAGCAATAAAACTTAATTAAATGTGACAACATTTAAATTGTTATTTACAAGTTAAGAAGCAAAAGCAAGATTATGAACCAGAGCTATAAATTTAACAACCGTAGCCCTGGCCAGTAACATTGGTGACCCCCGACGTGATCGAAAAATTTTCAACTTCATTTTCCCGAATTTCGAAGCCGATAGAATTCGCCCAACGTATAAAGCGTTTGTACTTCAGCAACGTACGTGCTACGAAGTATACAGAACAACTACAAGAATTACCTCGAGATTCTGGACCCCATTTTTTGGACGAGGACTCCCAAAAATTTTGGTTGGCGCCCAGCTGAGCTATTCCCGTCAACCCGTTCCTGTGCATCACATTTGGATCATTTCTATAGTAAGTACCTTCACTTATTTCTTGATCCACATACTACGACATGGACGACGTTCACGATGCTCTACCTGCGCCACTACCACTACCCGCGTTGGAACCGTTGGTTCCACACAATATAATTGCCCCAGTTAGCGTTAAAATACCACCCTTTTGGAAAGCTAATCCTCGCATTTGGTTCTGTCAGATTGAGGCACAATTCTCGAATTCTAGAATCACCAACGACCGTACAAAATATAACACAGTCGTTGCTGCACTAGAAGGCTCGATACTATCTCAGATTTCGGACATCATTTTGAATCCTCCCGCAAATTTAATGTATGACACTTTAAAAGTCAAACTTTTGGAAAGGTTCGAAGAGTCCGAACAATCGAAATTACACACACTATTAACCTCCCTATCATTAGATGACAAAAAACCAACTCACTTACTGAGGCAAATGCGAGAATTAGCTGGAGGCAACATCGCGGACACCGCTTTAAAATCCCTCTTTTTACAACGCCTGCCGCAACAAGCCCAGGCGATGTTTTCTATCAGCGACCAAAGTCTAGAACAAATCGCAATTCTAGCCGATCGTTTTTTAGAAGTTACTACAAGTAACATAGTCAGCATTCAAAAACAACCTAACGAGATTACCAATGATAAATTCAATTTTTTAACAAATAAAATAGAAAAATTGACATTAGAACTTGCATCTCTCAAAACTAGCCGTCAAAATTTCGCATATGACAAGCGACCTTCACGATCGCTTTCGAGATCAAAATCCGCTTCACGTATCACTAACAGTCCTGAAGCTACCAAGAAGGTTGCGCCCGCTATGTGCTGGTATCACTACAGATTCCACGAAAAAGCACGCAAATGCATTAAACCATGCAATTTTTCCCTTCCGGAAAACTAATCAGTCACAATATTTTTTCGGCAGAAAATATTGTTGACTACGCAAATTGTCGACTACATATTTTAGATCCAACCACAAAATACACCTTTTTAATTGATACAGGCGCGCAATTATCCGTAATACCAGCAAAATTAATTACACCCAAGCCCACAAATTCTTTAATGAAATTATTTGCAGCAAACGGTTCTACAATTAATACTTTCGGTACCAAATTATTGCACTTATCATTAGGTCTAAGAAGGTCTTTTCCCTGGATTTTTACCATTGCAGAAATCGATAAACCTATAATCGGTGCAGATTTTCTAGCAAAATTCAATTTATTAGTCGATTTAAAAAACAAACGTCTAATTGACAATGTCACACATCTGTCAATTCCCGGACAAACTTCAAATAATTTCCAATTTTTATCTTTAACGACGCTTTCGCCTAATTTAAGCGAACCAATTTTAAATTTATTAAAACAATTCCCGGAAATTACGAAACCCGGTGCTATTAAAGTTCCACCAAAGCATGACGTATGTCATTTTTTAAACGTTACAGGTCCGCCAATATTTTCTAAACCAAGGCGCTTGGACCCGGAGCGATTAAAATGCGCTAAAAAAGAATTTGAATTCCTTCTTCAGCAAGGAATTTGCAGACATTCCACAAGTCCCTGGGCATCACCTCTTCATCTTGTTAAGAAGAAGAATGGTGATTGGAGACCATGCGGTGACTTCAGGCTCTTGAACGCCCAATGTACCCCCGATAGGTATCCAATTCCAAATATACAAGATCTAACACACAATTTAAAACATGCAAAAGTCTTCAGTACCCTCGACCTCGTTAGAGCGTATCATCAAATACCTGTTAACCCGGACGACGTACAGAAAACCGCCATCACAACCCCTTTTGGTTTATTCGAATTTCCGGCCATGACTTTTGGTTTACGGAACGCAGCGCAAACCTTTCAAAGGTTGATGAACAGCATGTTGGGTAATTTTGATTTCTGCTTCGCTTACATTGACGATATTATCGTCGCATCTAAAAATTTAACCGAACATTTTGAACATTTAAAACAAATTTTCACACGATCGAGTGAATTTGGCATAATTTTAAATGTAGATAAATCCGTATTCGCGCAACCCTCAGTTGAATTTTTAGGTCATTTAATTACAGAACACGGAATCAATCCATTACCAAGCAAAACTAAATTAATTTTAGATTTTCCTTTACCTATCACAATAGTTGAATTAAGACGATTTCTAGGCATGGTAAATTTTTACCACCGTTTTCTCCCAAACGTCGCAACTATTCAAGCTCCTCTACATTCTTTGCACCACGGTAACAAAAAGAATGACAAAACAGTAATAATCTGGAACGACGAGTTAAAAAAAGCATTCGAAGCTTGCAAAACCGCTTTGGCAAATTCAATTATGCTTGCTCATCCTTCGGACAAATTTCCTTTAGCATTAATGGTAGACGCCTCCGGTACAGCTGTTGGCGCGGCTCTACAACAATTTAATGGAAAAAGTTGGGAACCTTTGCATTTCTTTTCAAAGAAATTATCCCCATCTCAAGTAAAGTACAGTACATACGACAGAGAACTTTTAAGTATCTACCTCGCAATCAAACATCTTCAAGATATACTTGAAAGCAGATCTTTTACAATTTATACAGATCACAAGCCATTATGTTTTGGATTCACGCAAAAGGTGAGCAAATTGTCACCACGTCAAACTAGACATTTGGATTACATAAGCCAATTTAGTACTGACATTCAATTTATTGCTGGAAAAGAAAACGTAGTCGCAGATGCACTTTCACGCATTAACACTATAAGTTTTCCTTCAACAATAAATTACGAATCCATGGCACAAGATCAACTGGTAGATACCGATTTAAAAATTTTGCAAAACTCTTCAAGCATTAATTTAAAATTAATTCCCATTTTAGGATCATTAAAATCCTTATACTGTGATACTGCAACCGACATAGCAAGACCCTTTGTACCGTTATCGTGGCGAAAAGAAATCTTTAATATGTTACACAACCTATCACACCCCGGAATTAAAGCTACTGTTAAATTAATAAGAAAACGTTTTATTTGGCCCTCAATCAACAAAGATTGCGCATCATGGTCAAAGAATTGCCAACGTTGCCAAGAAAGCAAAATTACCAAACATGTTCACTCTCCTGTGCAATCATTTTTGCCACCGACCGAACGTTTTGCACACGTTCACATAGACTTGGTTGGCCCCTTACCTCATTGTCAAGGTCATAATTATGTTTTAACTTGCATCGATCGTTTCACACGATGGATTGAAGTTATACCAATTGCTGATACAACAGCGGAAACTGTTGCCATCAATTTTCTCTCGGGTTGGATCTCCAGATTCGGCGTTCCCCTTAAAATCACAACTGATCAAGGCCGGCAATTCGAATCAACATTGTTCCAACAATTCTCACTTTTACTCGGAATCAAGCGCTGTCGTACTTCACCATACCACCCTCAATCCAACGGTATGATCGAACGCTTCCACCGATCGCTTAAGAGTGCAATAATTTGTTACCGAAACGAAAATTGGGTTGACATTCTGCCACTAATTTTATTAGGTTTTCGAACCATTTATAGAGATGATTTGCACTGCACAATTTCAGAACTAGTTTATGGTACAACACTTCGTTTACCAACAGATTTTTTCTCTACGGAAAAATCCGTCACTACAAATGAATTTGTTAAATCACTCCATCAAACTTTACAAAATATTAAACCGGTTCCGATAAAGAATCGTTCAAACCGCACTATATTTGTTTTCAAAGATCTTGCAACTTGTTCCCACGTCTACATTCGGAACGACACTATTAAAAGAGTTTTGAAACCAGCATATAGCGGTCCGTACTTAGTTGTTAGCCGTCAAGAGAAACATTTTCTGGTTAAAATTAATAACACTGAAAAATCAATTTCAATTGATAGATTAAAACCCGCGTATTTTTTAGAAGATAATTAGTTAACTAGTTATCTTACCACATTTGGCATTAATACGGCATTTTTAATTTATTTTCATTTCAATTTTCATTCCTTCTTTTCCTTGGGTAACAACTTTTCCAGAAACGGGAGTGTGTAGTGACCTAGCATCATCGTCGAGCAACGTCCATGTTATTTGTGTGGATCTAGAAATCGGCGAAGGGAAACATAGGAATGATCCCATGGTTACATTTTGGTAACCAGGGTTTATCAACAGGACTCAGATATCAGTCCTCATATCAATATCAAACGGACAACACGTCCACTTGCGTCCATTAACAAATAAATTGTATATTAAAAACATTTGTAAATAACCAGCAATAAAACTTAATTAAATGTGACAACATTTAAATTGTTATTTACAAGTTAAGAAGCAAAAGCAAGATTATGAACCAGAGCTATAAATTTAACAACCGTAGCCCTGGCCAGTAACAGACGTGAAGTCACATTTTGAAAGATATCAAGGCGTACAATCGTCACTTTGTTACTTTTTTATTACCTTGAATATGTTCACATGTTTCATTCAACGGCATATTTTAATATTTTAAGTATCTTGTCGATAAATCCATTTTAAATAAGTGATTTCATCGCACGTGTACATCATTATGCCCAACTACATGCTTATTTCATTTTGGAAAGTGTTTTGAAAGAACATTTATGTATTGATCGATTGAATTTAAATTTTTCGCGAAGTCTACGCCATGATTCAGCTTGTTTGTCTGAATTATCCTTTGGAGCTTTGTTGTTTTTTAAATTTGTATACAACTCACCTCATGGGGAGTCCTGACAATATATTCCAAGGGAGGTGCTGACAGCTTGAAATATTTAAATTTTTTTGGTTCGAACAAAATTTCTAATTAGTTCAATTATTCTATTCTATTTTTATAAATGAACAACATATAAAATTACAGTGGGTTAATGAATTTGTAACTTCATTAAGCAACAACAATTGACCCGTGGGTGCGGTATCCGTTATGCATTTTACTTGTAGATGGAAATTATTGTCTGTTTGCAAACTGAATTTTCCTGATGCTACAAATTAATTTAGGCCACGTGCAAGTGAGATATGCCAGCAATTTTACATACATACAACCAAATTTATGTAAGCTGCTTTCGCACAGGACAATAATAGCTTACGTACAATGGAGAAATCGAAACGTGGGAGTTATCGCAATTTCTTTGTTGTTAATTTTTAACGATAAAAATAATGTTAATCATTGAAATCAATTTTTATGGCGTTTAAAATACTTTGATTTTTAGACTCGTGGTTACAAGGTTTACAACCGCATTTGTATATCTAGGCCAAACACCGCAATGAACTTGATGGAAAACAAAATTTTTGTTTTCGTTCAACTTTCCTTTAAGGTATTCGAGATTGAATTTTAATATTATGGTGATTTTGCCATTAATTTTATTTATTTTCAAGTAAATCCCATTGACTAAGGAGAAACTCGTCGAAGTATGGCACTTTTACTAGGATTTTCCAAAAAATCATGTACAAAATAATTTGTAACTGTTTCATACGCCTTTTATGGCTTGCGGATCTTTAATTGTTTAAAATCCCAGTGTAGATTTCTTTTTCCAAAGGTCTTCTGAAAACTGGGTTTTTACATTCTGGAAACTCAATACAGTACGGTGCATTCTCTTAAACTGATAATTGCACCATTGACATTTTCATTTAAGCAATTGCACTCAAAAAAGCTGTCTGTAAAAGATCATTTTCAATTTCCTTTGTATTTATAATGTAATTTATCGATCTAAAAACAATGTTTGGATAAAAGTTATCGTGGTCATCTTTAGTTTTCTTGGTTTACAGGTAGACTGTACTAGAAAAACTTTAATTACATTTACACAAAAAATTTTAAATTACTTGTTACAGCCAATATCTTCAAATAAGCGGACAAACTGATTTGAACTAAAACAGGATACTGTTTTGTCAGACGTAATTAATTGATAATAATTAGCAATTTGGAGCGAAAAAAGTTTTTTGGTAATTTAAAAATACAGATATCCAAAAACGTTTAAAAATTCTAAGAAATTGAAATTTTTATCAAATTACGGTTATTCAAAACTGATAAAAATTTAGGTTTATGGTGAATTACTAATTTAATAAACACGAGTAATTTTCCATAGTTATTAAATTTGCTGTAGTGTGATAACCTCTTGCTCATTAATATTGAACTTCCGATTTATGCATAGTATAAGTTAATCAAATGACAATACAGAATATTGGCTAATTAAACGTTCTCATAGCAACAATCAGTTTTCAGTTTATTAAATTACAAAAAAAAACGTTAATATGCCTACTCGTAGTTTAATTAACCTGAGGTAGATAAGATTTTATCGAAATTAATTTAATTCGTATTTTTAATGACAATAATTATTAGATTTTTCTAAGAATCCATTTTTGCGGACCTTCAGAGGTCCTTCAGGCTGTTGTGTCTACATTTTCTAACCAGGACGATTACCAAGAGACTTAAAAGTAAACTAATACTTTACTGGGAAGTTTGTTTTTGATCAATAAATTACAGTTCCTGCAAATTTTCCCCTGTATTATTAAGTAGGTGTGCGACATTTTCTCTATAATGTTACTCCAATGGATATTATTCGCAATCATGAAATGTTAAGTGTCAATTGCTCGAGATGATTAGATTAAACCTACTTATTATTCTACTTCGAAATTGTGTCTTTAAAACTGGCACAAGCTTTAACCTTCATTATTTTTGGATGTTTACTTTCCAAGTATCTAGGAACACCTGAGTACCTACCAAACCGTAAGAATCCTCTTAACTGTTCTAGAATTCCATTTTGGGGAGTTTCGATCACTAGGAAAAATAAATAGTACTATTTATTGGAAAGGCCAAAATTGGCAACCATCATAATCTGGTGCACGTTGTGGTATCGTGTACCTTTTATAAAACCAATGCACGTAATAAATTTAGGAAGTCGCTACTTGATAAACCATTCCGCAGAATACTTATCTACTTGGCAGATCAAAAGTCTGCTTCTGCCGTAGTTAATTAAATTTATCCAATACTAAATAATAAACATCTTCCAATTTTGCTTTTTGAAAAGAGCCACGTTCCAACAATTGACGGCATTAAATAAATAAAGTGGGTTTTTAGCAATTAAGAGGTAACAGACAAAAACGCGTAGGTAACCAATAAAATTTTCCACTGCGAATAAGCTTTCGTGCATCATTAGCATTTTAAATTGTCAAATTTGAAATTATCCATATTTTGAAACATATACCTTAACTACCTACTTCAAAGAAAAGTTTTGGATGTAAGGTCGCATTATCAACAGTAATCTCACCAATTTGTCACAAAATAATTACGTGCTTTGCAATTCTGTAATTTCGGATAGAATATTGTGCAAAAACAGCCTTGTGGGAAATATTACTTTACGACGTGGAAAACGATTTTTCACTTTGTTAATAAATTGTTTCCGACTGATTTCGGCAAGTGGTCACTTATGTTAATTGACGGTGTGGCATGGTAACTTTTTTTAATTATTTAAAAGGTGTAGGCAATAGGATCTATTAGCTCTTTCCTGATTTATTTTTGAACGGCATTTCATACTTATTTATATTCAACGGGATTTGGAAAAAAATTTTAAGTAACTCGAAATTGATTTATTTATGTTTGTTACAGATTAAAAGAAAACTGCGTTCAATGGCTTTGGATCATCAACATTGGATGGTAACGGTAGCTCTAGTGACCTCGTCGCTTACAGCTTTTATAGCGAATTTGTTGCTTCTCTTGGTTTTTTGCAAGAGACGTGGCCTTCGAACGATTTCTAACAGGTGAGCAAATAATTTTTTTTACCTTCCATTCAAAGTAATGCAATATCTGCTATATCCTCAGCGATGTCTGCTGCTTAACAGCTCAACTGCCCTTGTTTCCAGACAAAATTAATTCTGTTTGACTTAGCACGTGTGCAATTATAAAATTTTCCGCTGCATATTGCACTATACCGACATTAAGTAAACCGATTGATTTTATGTAAATATTTCCGATAAAACATCAATTATTTCAATGTAACCCCAAGTTAAAATAGACACACACAATTAAGATTTATTGCAAAATTGTTCTAATTGCCAATAAAAATTTATATTTCAAGTGAATTACTTTAGTTGATACTTGAAAATGAAACAAAATTTTCCAAAGTATTCAGGTTATACAAACCTGATTGCAGTTTATTTTTATTTGAACAAGGAGAAATTTTTTTGTATGTTTGAGCACAATAACAATAATTATTGATATATGTGGAAACGTCGTTTCCAACATCCATTCTCCGTGACAGTACCCAATGGATACTTTAATATTTTACAAGAGGAAATGAATGTTACAATTTTTATTTATCTATTGATTTTTGGTATAAAAATACATTGCTTTCAATTACAATTGGATTTACTGTACAATACAGTTTGTGTCTATTTATTTGTGTCTGCTGTATTTCCTTTGTACACTATAAATATACACTATGATATTATTATTATTGCATTTAAATAGAAATAGCTACTCGATCTTTTTGAAGATTTTCAATCACCAAAACTTTCAAGAACAGAAATAAATCCGATATTGATTAAATTAAATTGATGAATAAATTCATATTGTGATCGAAGTATTTTTACTAATAAAAATAAACAAATATGTAAATATTTTTTGAACTCGAGAACGCTGACCGCTAGGCCATCCCATTGTATGTCTTCTTCTTATTGTTTTAACTTCATATGCATATTGAATCTCATTATCTCCAAAAAAAATATGCTGCATTTAGATCAAACGACGACACCGAAAACATGGGTGTTAAATTTTTATTATTTTTTTCAGATTTACAATCAACCTATTATTCACGAATTTATTATCCAGCATTCTTCTGATACCATTGCTGATCGTGGATCAGCAGTCATCACCAAAGAACCAAACGTCAGAACTTCCGGTAAACAATTACGAAGTCAGGAGCTATTTTCATATACAAAACATATCTTCTCCCAGCGAAATTGTCTTCCAAGAAACCAAAGATGAAATATTTCAGAGCAACATGTTTGAGAAAAGCGAGGAAATCATATCCGACAACTTCCTCATGACATATCTGGATGCTAACAAGAGCGAAGATGAAAACGTAACGGCAATAACAAAACTGAGTGTTTTTGAGAGTGAAACAGGAAACTTTAATTTTGTCCTGTGCTATATGGCCCAATGCAGTGTTGGTCTAATCTGCACTGCCTCTATTTTAAGTATATTGTTGATTGGAATCGACCAATATTTTGCAGTAATACATTCGTTAAGGTATTACTCATACATTGATAAATTTCGGTCGAGTGCATTAATTATTGGCAGTTGGATGATATCAGTTTTATTTGGCATATTTGGTGCATTAACTCAAAGTGATTCAAATGTTTGGCAGTTCTGTGTGCAAAATACCAACGAGACTGCGAATTATTTACATCCTAAATCAATTAACTCAATTTATGCGTTTATTTATTTCATATTCATAATTCTGACTCCATTTTTGGCAATTTGCATAATATACGTTTGCATTTACACGGCCGCACGTAATAATAGTGAACGTATGCGAAATACCACAAACGGACATAACATAGATTCCTTTATGCAAATCAGAAGCAAAAATCGAGCTCCAAGTGAAAGTCGTTTGGATGTAAAATCAAAAGAAGATAAAGAAAATCAGAGAGAAAGCGTTCCGAAAAGTGGATTAATTAAAGTGAGTTTGAAGAAAACTAAAACTTTTATACCCAAATTCTAACGTAATATTATTTTTTCAGGTTCAATCTGCGCCGAACTTCACAAACTTGGTCTCCTTGGAAGAAGAATGTCCGCCAACTCGAGAATCGTTCCATCCTCCAGTGAAACGAACGCTCAGTGATCGAGTTGGTTTTATTACAAACCTAAAGTACAAAATATCAAACGCTTCAGTTTTTAAATATAGAGAAGAAACTCGAGCGGCCAAAATAAGTTTTCTAGTGATCCTTATGGTACTTATATGTTACCTACCATACGGTTTAGCCGTAATTTTAAATTGCCATGTAGTGAAAATTACAATTCCACCTAGTTATAATTTTATTTCCTTAGTATTGTTAGTGTTCGCAAATATCATTTCGCCATTTTTATTCGTGTACCGTAATAGACGCGTAAGACGGGAGCTGCTAAAATTTTTAAAAATTACTCCAGCTAAAAACAGCAGTTCGTGGACGAACAAACGAAGCAATTCGATTTTGCCTACCGTAGTTACGCAAAACAATTTAATCGAAGAAGAATGTGAAAGAACAGAAGTGGGCACTTCGGGGCAGCCATTTTTACATAACTCTTGTGAGGTTCCTCAAGTTGTGGTATCGTGTAAAGTGGAAATCGAAAAACCCGAAAAGCATAGCATACTAAAACGAGTCTGCAGCGGGAAAAATTGGCAGAACTATAAAAAGTGTAGTTTTATTACGGTGCCAGAGAGTTGCTGGCAGACCGAGAGTGCTCGGGGTTCTTTCTCGAGTGCAAGTACACAAAGCTCTCTAGAAGAATAATTGTGTTGGATACCCTGAAAGATACAGATAGCAGCCCAGGCTTGTATGGTTTTTTCCTTGACAAAATCTATGTAAAAATGAATTTTTGATCGGTGGTCAAATTACATAAATTTTTTCAAGGTTTGGAGCTATTTTGCCTAAAATGCTTGGGTTATAGTTATCTGTCGACTTGGGAAGAACTCCTGAACAAAATTGTAACTGTGGAGTTGTGTGATAATAAAGTTGTCGATATTTTTGTAGCGCACAAGCACTGAATTTTCTTTGATTCCCTTAATTTATAAAATTGTCCTGTCTACAAAGGAAAAATTGAAATTAAAAATAGGACGAAGTTACTTAAATTACTCTACAATTCTAAGACGATGATCATGTAGCTAAACCAAATTTTGTAAATTTCATGTCTTTTTGTGCCAATAAACTTTTATATTCGTATAAATTTTTGAATTCTACAAATTATATAAATAAAATATATTATATTATTTTAAGAAAGCTATTAAATTTTGTATTACTTTTTAGGAATTTAAATTTTTGAAGTAATTAATTTTGTGTAAAACTTCTACACACCATTAAAAATATTTTTAAATTGTAACTAATTTTGAAATTTGTTTGCCAGCCGAATTTTAATTAGTATGATTGCTGATTGGGTCACGGGGCGGAAATATCACGATATTTCGTTCCTTTTGACATTTTAATAATTTTTTATTAAAAATCAAATTTTTCACGAACTTTTCTAATATGTATTAAAATTCGGCCAGCAAGCATGCTCTAATTTAAATAACTAATTTATTTTTTATGATAAATTAAGAGTATCCACATCAAATTATCAAAATATTTGTGAATTAAAAATTCTGACTTAATTTTGAATTTTCGCAATCTACCAGCAACAAAATTGTTTATCCTGTGATTTACCGAATCGTTCATTTTTTACTAATATCTACATTATGTAACCAACAAAGAGAGTCGCTTAAAATTATTGAATAATTACCTAAAGATCTCATATCGTGTTTAAATTTCAAAATGTAACAATTTTATAATAATTGTTATAACAAATTATTATTATGTTATGATTTTATTTATTATTTATTATTAATAAATACGTACTTACATTTTTTATTGTTGTGTTTTATTATTACAACACCGCAGTGATGTGTTCTGCGTGGAAGGTAGAGCAGCACAGTTTACATAACTAAATATTTTAATTTTAACATGTTAAATGTTCAAAATGTTAGTGTATAATTTCATTTCTATTTTTTAAAATTTATTTGAAACAATATTATGCACCTAAGTCCTGTAGATAATAAATCAATAAATAAATACGTTGTGTCGTCTGCGTAACAGGTTTGCTTCGTTTGGAAATGTCCGTTTTGAACTCCTGTTAGCATTTTAACAGTAACCTCGTTCCGAAGCTACCATTAGTATCTTGAGTATATTAATTTTTTAAAGCCCGAGGGTTTTAAATTTTTTTATTAATAATTTATTCTAATTTGTCATGAAACTTTTTCATTCACAATAAAAATATCCACTTGAATATAATGAAACTTATGTGTAAATATTTAGACGTACATTCCTATCACGAATAAACAATCAATGGAGGTACTTAAGCAGAGGTGTTATCTCCGTCTAATATAGTAAGTGATTATGGTTAATTGAATGTTTATAAAGTTAACAGTTTATTCTACGCTACAATGCGTAGCTGCACAAATTAATGTAATAATAATTTAAATTAATTTTTTTACGTGGGCCCAAACACGTAGGTAGTAAAATATTGACATATTGCAGTGCAAACTTTTAATTTAGACATTCAGATTTTCCAAAGGCAAAAAATGTATGTATGGTATTATGTATTGGATCAATGCCGTGAATTTCTGTTTTCAACGATTTGGAATTCCAATATAATTGGTCGCTTTAGTTTGCCACCCGGCCTTTTGCCTCATCTCATAGCCAGTTTTTCCAATTTAATGTAATAGGCTGTAAATTAAAATTTTTTTATAACTAAATTTTCAATCCCGAAACATCCACCATTTTGTAGAACGAGACTCTAAAATTTTAATTTTCTATTATTTTTCGGCTTTTTTCGCTTGTTTTGATGCACATTGCAATTTTGTGTTCCCTCGAGTTAAATTTTTTTACAACAATTATTTTCAAATCCCACCGTTATCTTTTAATTTTCCAATTTTATTTTCTTTTATCCAATTTCAACGTTTTCTTTTATTTATTTAAGAAATTTAAGAATATTCTTATTTATTAGTATTATTTTAATCTGATCGCGTATTTTCCTGTAAAAATTAGCTTTGTTAATTATTTTTAATGCATAATAGACTGCATTAACTCACCTGACTGACACCTCTCCTCCTTTAAAAAAATAATAAAATTTTTAGGAATAAAAAGATTTTTTTTATGGAAACCGGATAATGTTACAAATTTTCAATTAGATTTGGTAAAAGATAGCTGCCTATTTTGATTGAGTTATTAAAATTGTTCATATTATTAACAAAAATGAACGATTAATAAAAATTTCATAATGGGATATCTTTTATCAAAACCTATTGATTTTAATTTGTTGCTGGTATTATTATAATATTAAATTTATCATGCTGGTTAGAAATTTATCCTCTTTCTATTACAACAATATCTACCACTTATAGATTTACTTACAGTGGTTATTACAACTTACAGGATTGTTGGACTTGATTAAAAAAAAATATTTTTGGAATGGGTATCTTAAAAATAAAAAATTATCACAATTTAACACCATCTATAGTGTGGTAACGTTTTAAAAAAACTCTATGTTTAGAATATTCTTAATGTTATTAAAGATCAATGATTATTTATTTATGTTTTAAATTTTATTTCGTTTATGAATTATACAAAAAATTGTAAGTTATATTAATCTAAACAAAGTACCCACTATTCATTTTATCTTCATTCTTTTATTATTTGTTTTTTGTAGAAATTTTATTACTTTAATACTAAGTTTATTACTAATAATAATAATAATATATTGTCTAATGACTACATAATAACTGATTTTTAAGGAACTCAAACCTAATCTACCAAATAAATCACAGGTAAGAAGTCATAATAGTAAGTATAATTACAATAGGTGTCAAGACCCAGGCATAAGACTTCAGTGCTCTCCGATTATAATGATTATTTTTTTTTAATTTAATTTCATTAATTAACTATTTTTAAAATAGCATAAATCGTTAAGTATATAAAACAAATCTGTCATAATAAGACAAATGAGCCGAGTAGGCTATGGACTGATGTGTACCTCAATTGTACAACATTGTTTAAGAATATTGCGCCAATGATATTCAGCAATGTTGGTACAATATTGTGTGAATATTGGCGAAATATTGTTTCTATATTTTTTTGCAAATTAACAGGTTACACTTCATAGAAATATTGTGTGAATATAAACTTAGAAATGCATATTTGTAATTATTGCTAGTAAACAGCCTTGAAAACTATTTTTCAAATTGTTATTAAATAAAATTGAAGAAATTATTGAATCAATATTAAAGATTGGAGGTACTGAAGGATACGGATAGCCTCAATGACCACAGATACATTCGGTATACAATTAAGGACTATCCAAAAAATAACGATGAGAACAAGAAAAGGATCGACAGTCCAAGGTGCATTTCGCCCCCATTTCGAATTTTGGATCCAAAATAGTTTAAATCATTTGTACCTGTTTTTACCTTCTTTATTTTTGTTTGTACTCATTTATTTTTCAGATATGTCCATATTTGAGATATTTTAAAATATCTGAAAAATTAATTGGGGTACAAACGAAAATGAAGAAGGTACAAACGGGTACAAACGAGGCACAAACGATTTAAACCATTTTGAATCAAAAATTCTTATGGGGCGGGGGGCTGCGGAAATGCACCTGATAGTCCAAAAGCTCGATCAAGGAAAACTATTGGAAAAAATAAATTGAAAAATTAAAAAAAAAAAGAACTATCAACGATGCTTGAGAGATTAAGCGATGACTGCATGCCAAGAAAAAACCCAAAAGTAAAAAAGAGGATGTACTGGTGGAATGATGCAGAGAAAGGTGCATAAGCCAACGCCGAGAAATGGAAAGGCTCACAGAAGAAGCAAACATCCAGCCAATATGAAACTGAAAAAAGCCAGAGAAGAACTCAAACTGGCAATGGTCAAACGCAAGAGGGACTGCCGGTCGGAAGTTCTTCGAGAAATGGACGCAGATGTATGGGGATTGGGATACAGACTAGTCACCAAACGCCTCACAAACAATGCTATCCCAGGGCTAACTCCAACCAGAATTAAAAGCATCATCTGCACACTCTTTCCGGCGCACCCAAAAACAAAGCACAATCGGGACGAAGTACCTCCGGGGGAAGTAGAGCTGCGCCGGACAGAAGAGATGCATGTCAACGAGAAAGTCGCCAGGTCCAGATGGAGTTCCATCGGAAATAATCCAAAAAAAATTTACGAACAGTTGTTTGAAGACTGGAGAATTCCCTAATGCATGGAAGGTGGCTAGATTGGTGCTCCTGCGTAAGGGGGATAAACCGCTAAAAAGAAACCGACATCGTAGAGATGTCGAAAACGGGTTGGCTCTCAGCAGAACAATACGGTTTCAGAAAGGATAGATCCATTGTGGATTCCCTTATTAAAATAAGAGATATGGAGCACGTAAAATCTGGAATTCATTCAATTCGGCATCTCGGGTAAACATTCTACAAGAACTGGAAAAAGTAACTATTCTGCCATATCTATTGAACATAATGAAGAGTTACCTGACAAACAGGAAGATCCACATAGATGAGAAACTAATACAACGAGAGCAAGAAGTGACAAGGTACCAGAGGGAGTGTTCATCGTCGGATTCGCAGATGACCTCACACTGGTACTAGCGCCAGGAAGATCAAAGGTCTCAACGAGAAAATTGAAGGAGCTCTGCAAGAAATCTGCGCTTGGGTGGAGAGTAGAGGACTTACCCTAGTGCCACAAAAAACGGAAGCCTTGCTGTTGCGGGGTAGAAGGAAGTGAAAAGTCGAGTCAATTAAAATTGGGGGCTGCGAGATCACGCCCGGGAAAACAATTCGCATCCTGGGTGTCACCTTTGACAAGTATCTTTGTTTCAAGCACCATCAAGAAGATACATCCGAAAGAGCGATTAGAATGGCTACACTACTTTATAGGGCACCACTATGGAGGAAATCAATCAAGGTGGAAAGCTACCGGAAAAAATGGCCGTCAGGGTGTGCTCGGCATACAAAACGTTTTCGACTAAGGCACTATTAGTATTACTGTTGGCTGGAATGCCCCCGATAGATTTTCTGGTAGAGGAAAGAGCCAACAACAACGAGGGCAAGCACGACTAAGTAGGAAAGAAACTAGAGAGAGAAAGGACAATGCAAAAATGACAGATCAGGTGGGAAACGGACCAGAGACTAGCCTCCTAATTTCACAAATAACGCCGTCGCTTGAACAAACGTACGGAGAAATGGGATACCATCTAACCCAAGCATTGGTGGAACATGGATGTTTTAACTCGCACCTGCAAAAAATCGGTACAAGAAACAGCCCAAAATTCAGATATTGCCAGCAGATGATAGCATATATGGGATCACCCCACAGGGCCTAGTACCCCAAATGGTGAAATCACAAGATATATGGAAAAATCTAGAAGAAATGATCATCTCAATAATGAAGACCAAAGAATAGTACCTAAGGATTGCATCAATACTATGTATTACATGCAGAGCCGTAGCAAGCTCTTCTGGCACGTGAGGCAAATTCCCCCTCCGATTTTGGACCTGTCAGCCCAACGGAATCAAAAATGGCTCGATTGGCCATGGCGGCCAAACGTTCTGTTATGGTAAAGAGAGTAGGAACAGGATATTATTATCTTTTTTATTAAAATTACTGAAAAAACGTGATTAACGATGTAAAATTGTTGCTTACAACTTAGTTGAGATGCGCCAGATATACGGCCTATCTCTGCGATATTCGTTATTGCGTTTGAGTATTTACTACAAGATCATCTAACTCAGCTATTTTGATGCGATCATTTAAATATAAATCCAGATTCGAATTTCCAAGGTGACTAGTTTGACTTGAGTTAAATTTAAAATCTTCTTCTAATTCTGGCGGCGCTTCTCTCTCTCTAGGTACTTCTTCCGATTCTAAATCACGACCATCATTTTCTTCACTTCCAAAAGCTTCTAAAGACGAAAGTTCGTTTGCCTTCTTTCTATTTAGGTGCATTTTTTCCATGATTTTTAATCTTTCTTCAGTTAAAAACGCCAAGTCTTCTAAGAAATTTGTAAACCTTTCCTGAAGAGCATGTGACATAAGTTCGCAAACTTCGCGATCAAATTTACTAAAACCTTTTGCAGCTAAAATCGATTTTATTCTGTTTTGCAGACCCGGCATATTTAACAAAAATGTTTCTTCGCAGGTTCTTTCTTGTGTGGCGACGGAATTTATTGAATTCAACATTAGTTGATTTTCTTCAGCTAAATTAACACCTCCCATAATTGTCACATCATTAATATCCTCGATATTAGTGATTCTAGCCACCATTAATTCATCACTATTATTTGATGCAGTTTCGGGAATCACAGGGGGAGTTGAAAGATTGGACATTACTGGAATCGAAATATTGAAAGAAGGTTGTTGTTGCATTTGACTGGATGCAGAAGTACGAATTACTTTGGGAATGCGTACTTGTACTGTGCTGGTAAAAACTTGGACAGGTTTTCTTATAATGCGACTATTGGGAACAAATTGTGAAGGACGTGGTTGCACCTGAAAGTTGGAAATTTTTCGAGTACCTGGTTGACGAACACCCCTTCCCATATAGCACAAAGTGGTCCTATGGACGTCCATAGTACGTCCTTCTACGGATATCTGTACGTCCAGTGGACATCCGTGGAAGTCCATTGGACGTCCCATGTACGTCCATAAAAGGTGAGTTTGACACAACATTGGACGTCCTTAAAATGTCCGTCACTGGACGTCCTTAAAATGTCCGTCACTGGACGTCCTTAAAATGTCCGTCATTGGACGTTCTTAAAATGTTAGTCACGGGACGTTCTTAAAATGTACGTTCTGGACGTTCAGTGGATTACCAATAAATTGTTCTTTAAATACACAAGAAAACAAAGATAGCACTAATATTTATAATTATTTATTATATAAATATTTACTTAAATATATTACATATAAGTTAACATAATATTATAAAATGAATCAGATTTAAAACTACTTAGAACTCAAACGAAATACTACCTACTTAAGCACTATTTCAGCATCTACATTCTACATAAACAAAATTATCTTAAAAATTAATTACTTATAACTATTATCTAATCCTACTTGAAATTTATTGCGTTATTTTATGACCTATTATCAGATGCAGAAATCTTGATTTAACAAAATCTTGATGATTAAACTAAATGCTATCAAATATATTAAAATTTAATATTTTTAAAATGTTTACTTAATTTTGGCTCTTTCGGCACATCTCTTCAACCATTTAGAAATGTGTTGTTCAATTTCTTTTTCGGTTGAACTGGGAAAATTCTTCTTTGGTGATTCTAAAATAAATTATTAATGAAAAACTATACAATGAGTTTTGATATAACAGTATTTACCCATTAACAAACTCCACAATTTTAAATCTTTGAATGGCTTCTTCTTTTTTCGGTCCAACTAACTAAAATCAGCTCCATAAGAATTTGTTATTAGCTTTGTAGTTGCCCGAACTATAAAATCATAAACGCTATTTCCTCCCACGGAAGCAATACTTGTTACCTGAACAATAAAAATATAGAATGATCAAGCATCATGGGTTTACTATTTTATTTCAAATATACTGACCGCTTTGTTCATTTCCAGATCGTTAGAGAGAAAATCTTCGAGTAGGTGCAAATCATTTTGACAACTGGCTGGTAATACCTCTAATTGAACAAAAATATTGTCCAAATGATTTCCAACTTCTTCTATTTTATTTTGAAATATGGTGGGACTTTATTCTATCTAGATCTTCCCCTAAATCTGTCAACATTGACTGCAAAATATTTTGCTTTCCTACAATTTGTTTACTTTGTCCTAAAAAATTTAATTTATATTATACATTATTTATATAATCAATAAAAAATTATATTAATAATGAAAAACACTTATACTTAATAATTCTTGAGGTACATCGGTTTCCACTTCCATTAATATTGAACGTCTTGGTGTTTCAACTGCTAATGGCCCATTACAATTCGGTGAAGAAGTGTACCACTTGTAAATATGTCGGATCTTTTTTCTACCTGACTCATAATTAAGCTGGGCTTGAACAACTGTTAGTTATATTTTGCAACTAAAACAATAATTTATTGCACTACAGAAAATCGGATGTGCCTCTAGCTCTACGACACTCGTAAAAAAATACTAAATAGACATTTACACTTTATACTTACCAAGAGATTAAAATAATAATTATTATTGTTGTTGATTAACCACACTGCACATTGTTGTGAAGCGAATTTTAAGAAGAAAAATTAGTTTCTTTTTATATAGGTAACTGATTTCTACTATAGTTTATAACCAAAATATATAATAAGGTTTTGACAATAATTAGGTACGTGCGTCCGCATCTACCGATCTTTGAAACTTAATTTCAACTGAGTTTTTAGTAACAAACTGGCATCCGTTTTAAGGGATGATGAACGAGGAAGTAAAAGATATATGGTTCTTTTTTTCCGTTTACATAATACCTAAAAGAATCATAAAATAATAAAAAACAGTAATACTTTTATCCTTACTGCTACTTTTAAAGGGTTGGGAAAGTAATATAAATGCCAAAAATAAATCACAAAATATCAAGTCTTTAATAATAGCATATGTATTGCATCCTTCAATAGAATTTTACCAAGAATTTAAACTTCATTACTTTGGGTTGTACTCACATTTTCATTGTAATTGTTACAGTTTAAAGATTAATAAAAAAAATAAATGCTCAAATAAATGACAAAACGTTTGTTCCTTGTACATTGCGCCTTGCGAGAAATTTTTGGTTTAGCAATTTATTGCTTTTCATATATTTTGAATTGAAATATATAACACAGTTTCAAGTTGAAGTGATATTTTGTTAAAATGTAACATAATATAATGTATACCACATGTCTACAAGACATGGTCAAATCCAGGAACCGCCTATAATAAATAATGTTCTAACGCGCCAAAAAAACTAGAATATTACGAACCATTTACTTATATTTTATTATTTAATTAGTATACCTACTAATTTACTTTGTGTATATTATTTAATAATATTTGTAATAAAAAGATTTTTAAATGTCAAATTAATAAATTTTATTTCATAAATTAATAAAAAATACTGGTATTATAGGTATTCTCAATAATAAGCATATAGTTTTTAAAAATTTAAATTATTTGGACCAGTATAAATTTGTTGAGGAAAAACTTTATAATAATGATATAAGTAGGAATTAAAATAAAATTCACGTTTTACAATTTATTCTAAAAGGTCCAGTCTGTACATACATAGGACGTCTTATTCTGGACGTTCCAAAAATGTCCGGTAAAGTACGTTTTATGTATGTCCAATTTAAGTCCATGGACGTACGTACGTAGAATGGACCTAAAACGGACGTCCATAAGACATTGTGTGCTATATGGGTTATTTGCTTCACCATAAATCTTTGTTGCATTGGAAGGACCCCAGGTCTACCTCAAAGAGGTCTAGGTCTTCCTAGACGATAATTAGGTGCAAAGCGAAAAGCACTAAAATGAATAGGTCTGAGTTGTACTTGAGAAGTTGAACAAATTTGAGAACTAGAAGCACTCGGTCTGAGTTGTACTTGAGAAGTTGAAAAAAGTTGAGAACTAGAAGTAATCGGTCTGAGTTGTACTTGAGAAGTTGAACAAAGTTGAGAACTAGAAGCAATCGGTATATTGGATTTAAATACATAGTGGTTACATTCTTAGCTTTTGCAGTAACAATGGGCATTTATTCCTTCTATGGAAACATCTCCTCTTATTAACGCTTGTCGGATAAGCGGTAAGCTCGTGTTCAAGAATAATAATAAACTGGATTGAGAATGGACTTTCATCAATTGTCGTAAACGATTGCAAAACTCAGCAGAAGATATCCGTGCATCAATCAATTCTTGAATAGCAATTTTCATATTTTCCGTCGGGCCAACTTCCCTCTTCCATAAAGAAAGTAAAGCGTTAAAAAATGTTTTGCATTTTAATATCATATCCTTAGCTGTCATTTTAATTTTATTCTATGTTGTTTGACCATTTGAAGTTGCAGCAGATGTAGTAGAAGCTAAAGGAACTCGTTGTTGAATAATCCTTGGACGTTGTCCCATGGAAAATCTGGGATTGGTTGGGACCGATTGATTTGATTGTAAAATTTGAGTACCTAATATAATTCGTTGTTGATTCGTGGGAAATATTTTCCCATAAGTTTTGTTTGGAGTAGAACCACCTTGTATAGGATTATATTGTGGTCGTTGAAATATAGCTGGAACACCAAGTATTTCGTTAAACGTATTGAAATTATCTTGCTGTAACGGAGCACTGGTAGATTGATGAAATTCCGTCGAATTTCTTCCATTCCCACTTGTATTTAATTAATTTTGGTTGTTGTGTTTTCGAAATAGAGTCGCTACCAACATTTCCTCTTCCTTTTTCACTTCAGCATCTGCTTCTTTTCCTATAAATGCCATCAGGTCTCTGAGTTCGGACTCGTCAATGTTGGAATTCAAACTATCTTCCATAATTTTCATGTTGTCAATATTTTCCATTTTGTATAGCAAACAAATATCAAATCGTTTCTAAAATATTCATATTATTATCTTAAGGTTACACAGTTTTATATACTTTACGCTATATTACCTTTAGGTTGGTAAAATGCAAAACAGTTAAATTGTGAAGGCAAAATATTGTTATTTTATTTAAGGCAATTGTGCCAGGCATGCGCTCTTTTCATCAAAATTCTTTTCGAAAATCGTCAAATCACTTTTGAGAAGAGTTATTTTTTAGTGAAATACTGCAAACAGAGATGTCAGATTTTGTTTCGCGGAGGAGGGGTAAGTTTAGTGGCGCACTCATAAATTTTGTCATTTATCTTGTAGTATCCTCCTCTCACTTATGGAGCTGACTCAACTCAATCTGAACATCGTAGATTGGAGAACACATCGGTTACAGTCGATCTTTTACTCTTTTTTCCTCCAAAAGTACGATAGACAACCTTTAAATATTCGGAAAGAACAAAATTTAAGCTTTCTTATGAGGTGAGGATAAATAAAATCAGCCCAACGGTTAATTCACAATTTAATTTTAAAAATCGACTTTTTGATGTAAATTTTACAAATTTAAGTTCATGGTACCTTTAAAAAAACATTCACTTGACGGTACGTGTACGCTATGTGGGTCTTGGTAATCCCAATTTAAGTGGAGCGCATTTGCGTTCCGAGTATCCTTTAATTAGCACAGGGGTTGGTTTGCTACGGTCGGCTCTGGGCGGTTTTCCCTGCCCCTGATATTGGCAAATCTCGGATCCCAGCATTCGAATTTCGTCATGTACGAGTTCTGTTGCGCCCCGCGGGATCCTTTTAATGCTCGAGCGAAGCTGCAGCCCCCTTAACCCCTCTTAAAACGATTACGTAATTTTTTTTTGTTTTATAGCTGCCTTGCTAATTATTTTTTAATTTTCTGTGGAATGGATTGGTTTTTCAAAAAGTTTTACTAGACAAAAGTTGTAGTCCGTTAAATTTCCTATCCGGAAAGGGGGGTAAAATTTTTTGTAAAATGTTTCGTTTAAATGATACAGGGTATTAAAAAAAAAAGATTGCAAGTTTTTACATTTATTTACTTACTTTATTTCATAACTCGAAAGCCGTTGATTTTAGACGATCAAAGGTTTAAATCTAGTTTGTAGATTATCAGGCTCTTTGAGAGCTTCTGAAAAATCAATAGTTTAAACCCGCTAGAGTTTTTTTCTAATTGCTCAAAAATGATGGATTTTAGAGTGCCCCGATTCGAGATTTGTCTAATAATAAAATAAAATGAAAAAATGCAAATTTTAAAAATAAAAAATAATTAATCCTTATGTTAATATTTCAAAAATACTCGTGTAAGTTAACATTATTATAATTTTTTTACACTACTATTATTGACTCAATATTGTATTAATATTCACACTATATTGTACCAAAGAATTATTCCAATATTGTTACACATTATTAGCACAATATAATTATAATATTAAATCAATAGTAATGTATTGCATCAATACTATGTATTACATACAGAGCCGTAGCAAACTCTTCTGGCACGTGAGGCAAACTCCCCCTCCAAAATCGTTCGATTTTAAAAATTTTAATCTATTTTTTATTTATTGTTTTGAGTTTAGCATGTATTTATCTATTTTTACAGATATACAATATAAAAAAAAAATGAAATAGTATCTACTAAAAGAAACAGCATCGTGCAAAAGATTTTTTGCATATTATAAACATCGCAAAAATTTAAATTAAATATTTATAGCATATTAAATTATGGAATTACCCAGTCCACCCCCCCCCCCCGTCTTATATATTTTGATTACTTTTGACCCCCCCCCTCCTGTTGTATTGTTTACTACACTTTTTATAAATTATTTATAGATTTTTTTCCGGCACTAAAATTTAGGTAAAATGGGTAAAAGAGTAATAAAACGAAGAAACAAAAAATTACAATTTAAAATTTATTGAAAATTTTCATAAGTAGTATATTTACAATTTAACAGTTATCAATAAAAATAAAAGGAACAATCATTAATAAACAATAAAATGTTTCATTTAATAATTCAATAAATATGTACACTTATAAAATAAATAGCCATCGCATTTTTTATAACACAAATGCTTATATTCTTAGGACGATTAATCAGTCTAAATATGAAATCGAAAATAAAAACAAATTTGATCAAAAAAATAATAACTCCGATATTTTATTGTTAAAAGGTAAATTTGTTTATTTTTAAAAATTCCATTCAATTTCAGTCGTCATTTTAAATAAAACTACCGATATTTCAGTTACAAACACCGAAAGAGTTAATCATTTTAATGCCCAATATCACACAAATTACCTATCAAAATCTTTTCGTCAAATTTTGATCAAACTTGTTAAGCTGCTGTATCTGCTACTATCGCTAAAATAAATATTATATTATAAAGAATGATATAATTTTACACATTTTTAGTTGTAATAATGTATAACCGGTGCGTCAATACTGGATGTGTTCAATGTTCAAAAGAAACGCCATCTTGTACAATTTTGTTTTGTCTGCATAATGTTGGATCAAATAACTTTCAGTCTTCTTTCTTTCACCATATAACCATTCTCATAGTCGTTTTTAAAAGCAAGAATTAACATTACAGCAAGTAAATCATAATTCCATATTGCTAGGCCTCTCCAATTCTTCAGATAGACAAAAGGAAGCTTAAAAGATAATCTATCTCTACTCGATGTTTATCACAATATGGTAATAAAAAATATATCCTTGCAACTAGAAGAAACCATTCTTCTAATAAAATCGGCTTCTTGGTGGTATTTATAGAAGACAAATTTTTTACGTTGTGTTTTTAGAAAGTTTTCTAGTCCAAAACAGACTTTCTTTTAATCCCATGTGAAACTGGAATCTGCTCCTTCATTTTGAAATAAGTGTTGATCCTTTCTGCGGCGTATTCCTATAAATAAACATAACATGAATTCTTCAATTTTAAAAATAAATTTTTCTAACATACCCAATATCCAAATGGGATTTGAGACGTTTTGGTATTAATGACAGCCCACAAAAACCAGAAGAAATGAGAAGCCAGCGTGAACACTTCCACTTCTTTCATCACCCTTTTGGGATTTTCTTTGGATCCAACTTCTTTTAAATACGTTCGGATGAACTTTAGCCTTTGTGCTTCAGACGGATAATTTTCTGGATTTGCCTTAAAATAAGGTTCTTCCTTTTCTGTATAATCGTAAGTCCATTCCATGAAGTGGTTTGCAATATCGAACGCTCTGTAATTGTACGAGCAGTATTCGAAGTCTAAAAATAATAAACGATTATTTTTAGCGTATAAATAAACCTTGAAAGCTTTAAATTTGTAATTCTTTCGCTCGCTTACCTATTAAAACCAGATCGCTTTCTGAATTGTTATTTGGCGAATCCTCTTCGCTCAACAGAATATTTCCTTCTTGCATGTCATTGTGGCAAAAGACGACGGGACTGTTTTCTTGTTCCATTCGCTGTTTTAGCCAATCCATCTCGCCTTGCAAATCAATATCGGATAAAAATTTAACCTTTTCGGGGATATCGTCCAAAAGACGCTTTTCTGAAGTTTTAAGCCATCGATTGATTGTGTTCCATAACCAACCAGCCGTTTTATACAATGGAACCTGAAAATGTGTTTGATGTCAAAAAAATCGTCCCACTGAACTATTAGTAAAAGTTACTAGGTGTGTTTTCTGTACGCACGCAAAAGATTACCAAAAAATGAGCGCAAAATAAAACTCAAAATTTGTTAATTGCAAATTTAAAAAAATTTCTGATGCCTAAACAAAAAAGTTAAAATGACTACATTTGCACAAAAAACATGCCTGTACACAAAATGAGTGAAGATTCCTACGGTTGTTACGTCCCAGGAGCCACAGGGAAACAAACAATACGTTTATCCACGACAGGACGACCAGTAGTGTTTGTTCCACCAACAAATATTGATAGATGCTGAAACATGGAAATAAATACACCCTATATGTGTGAGATGATAGGTGGTGCTAGCCCTTGCAGAAATTAATAGTAATAAAAATAATACATTACACGCTTAATATAGTGTAAATTTTTAAACTTAGCTGTTGCGTCATCATAAAATAAAAACCTGACAGTCATGAAAATCGCTAGCCAATGAATTCGACTCTTCGTATATGTCTGTTATAGAGTTAATAGAATGAGTTATAACGATGGATTAGCGATTTTCATTTTATGATGACGTAATAACCAAGTTCCAAGATCTATACTATGTTAAAAAATTTACATCACGGTTATAAAAAATTATTTAATTCAGTTCAAGACATTCTGCTATTTCTATGTTCGAGAAATAACTTGAAGACCAAACAAAACAGCAACAAAAACGAAAAATTTTATTGTTAAATTATTTACTTCGGTGAATGTGAAAATAGGCAAAATCATGCAGAACAAAAGCGTCTCTATGAAGTTTAAATGAAATAAATCATGATTGAATAATTTTGCATTCGTTCAACGTTCCGTTTCCGGTTAGTATTTAATTGTCATTGCAGTGATTAGTAATTACGATATAAGTATGTAGTTCAAGAGTCAATAACACAAGTTCTTTGCTTTTGTTAGATAAAGAAGATTTCACTACAATTCCAGAACAGGGACGTACGAAGCATTTTGACTGCTACAAAATGGAAAATTAGTAAATTTTTGTTTGAAGAAGAAAAAATTAATTAATTAACGCATGCATTAAGAAGAGAAATGAGGATAATATTTTATTTTCCTGCTCCAGATACCAACAATCTAACAATGTAAATTTTTAATAATTAATTTTTCATTATCGAAGCTAATAAAATCGAATCATGATAAAAATTGTTTTTTACTTAGGTTGTCATTGTGGAGAAAGTGTTTTGCAATCAAAATTAAATGAATACAACATTCTCTTATCACGACCAGACCTTTTAAGTGTCGATATTAAAAAAAACACAATGTACGATCAGTTTAAACCTTAATAACGCAAAATAAATCGTCAACCAGAACTTGAACTGAATTTAATATTGATTTTTATAACGCTATATTCATACAGGTTGTTCGCAATTTCAAAACCAAATTAGTAATAATTAAAATAATATATTGTTGTTTAATTTTGAACTCAAAAGTTTGATCAAAAATTATTAGAAAATAAAGCAAAAATTTGCTGAACACCCTGTATTTTTTGTTAATAAAATCGGCCTCGTTATTGATGCAAAAAGTTGCAATAAACAATTAATTAAAGAGTTTGTAGCATTTCCTGATAACCTACAGACGATATTGAACTTGATTGTTTACAAAAAATTAATATTTTTAATTATAATTTGAAAACCTTGTTCTTTAAATAAAACAAACAAGGCAATTAAAAAGTTATCCATAGTTCGAGAAGACCAACATATTTGCTACTCGATCAAGTTTTTGCATATCTCAACTTTGGAGTGAGTGTTCACTCCAATGTTGTCCAATAAAAAAACCGGCCTTTAAACAGTATTGTTCCAATTAGAAAAAAAATGATAATTTCTTACCTCGATGAATCTGCAATAAGTCATTTAAAAATCTAAAACGTTAATCTACACGACTAATAAATTAAAAAAATCGGGGCTAGCACCATATTACATATATAAGGTAATTTCGTCGAAAAAAAAAAGATATAACACAAATTGAATTAATCTCACCTCCATGCCATGAATTGCTGCCATTTTCTGGGCTATTTTTACTGACAAAAGTTCATCTGAAAGTTCTTTAGTTTTCAGAGGTCTTGCTTTCACGTATTGTTCGATTCTTCCTCCGGGAAAAATTCCGTGCAATTTTGGTCCCAAACCGCGTTCTGAGAGTAAAGTGAAAATGACACTTTCGGTAATCAAGGCTTCTAGTGCGTGCTCTCCATGTGTTTGTCCATAAACTCGAATCAAAACCTCTTGTGGATGGTCGGATTTTCCCTGGTACGTTTCCGATAATTCAACCGGTAATGAGATGTAGTAAAGTAAATTCGATAAACCGCCACTGAAAATAAAATATTATATTTATACGGATATTTATTTGAAATTTAATTTAACATTGAACTATATCGTACGATAGTAATAAATTGTATTACAGTTCCAGTCGATTAAACTGCTAAGCAAGCGACCTTTGATTACCTATTGTTTTATAATAATTCACGGTTTTCCAACTCATCGCATTTAGAATAAAAAAAAAAATTCTGAGTCTGCGGTTATATATGAAGCAATCAGGAAGTGATGATTTTTGAACGAAAAAAATTAGCAAAAATCGAAATATTGCTTTTCAAAGAACAATTTAAGGGGCCCAAAAAGTTTTTCGTATTTCTAATTTGTTTATATATATTTAAATATAATTTCACCACAAAAAGTATCCTAGAATAAATTATTTTTAGAACATTAGATATTATTAGGATTCTTATCGACCAGAAAAAAAATTTTAGTCGCCCGGATGAACAGAATGAAATTATTTTGTAATAAACATTTTTTAGATAACGAATATTACTAAGCTTGTCTTGTTAATGAAACTTTTTTTTGTAATAATGTAGGTTTGATTCAAGAGGAAATTGATAATTGTTAATTTCTAAAAAGCTGTTATCTGTCCAAGCAAATTAATATTTTTCCATTGTTCTCATTTTCAGCAATATTGCGTAGTCAGCACAATTAATTGAATTTGCATAAATCGCTTTCCTGAGATATAATATTTCATTATATTTAATGCTAAATAGAGAATACTGAAAGAGCTAAAATAATGCACTGTTTATCTGAAGCCACACGCTTATGACACCGAAATGAAAAAAATAAAAATTATAAATAGGAATATTCATAAAATGTAAACATAACTAATATTACGCATTAATTTCGTTCGATTTGGCTGAGCAGTCCCCAGTTGCATTTTGAATTTCTTGTCCCTTGATATGCTAAGATAGTGGAGTCCCAAAATTTTATGCTACTACAACACTGAGGCTGCTCGTGTGCTTGTTGTTGCCACACTCAAGCTGTTACTTCATCTACAAAAATTGTAATACGCATTTGGTGCTTATAAATAGCTGTTCTTTTTTAAATAAATTGTTTTTATCAAAACTAGCTCATACAACTGGTTAATTAAAACTTTGTAAAATTAACCAAGCCAACTCCACCCAATTATAATAAATATTATGCTTATCAAAAACTTGAAGTGTGAGAAATATCAACGATACATTCCAGATGCCCATTCAATTTCGAAATCTGATAAGGATAGATTGCCATTTTTATCGATAAATGAGATTGAAACTTGCAAAATGATCGTAGTAGTATTTAACTTTTATTTATCAATTGGTTGTACAATGAATATTTAAAACCAAGGTAAAATTTTTAGTGCACTAATGCAAATTGTTGCATCAAAATAGCAACTTTCTATTAAGAAAGTGCAACGGGACATTATCCAATTCTAAAGAATACAAGAAATGCCATTCCAATATTCAGAAGTTACACGTAATATGTGTCCGATTAGAAATTTTTAAATAATGAAATAATAATCGAGGTACTAGAAGGTATGGCTGAAACTGGGAGGTCTGGGAGGTATGGAATGGAAAAACATTATCGAAAGCTGGCTAACTACATTTTATGTAATTTTCATAAATATAATGAAGAAATTTCACTGTTTCAATGAACATTTTCGAAAAAAAAGTAGTATGTATTATATTGTGTTTTCACTGCTCTCTTTAAGTAAATTAAAAAAAATTGATTTTATTTTGTAGTTTATCAAAATAATAATTATATTATCAACAACAATATTTTTGAACCGGTTTTTATCAATCACTCGAACTTTCAGATAATAGTAACTGGAATCAAGTACGTTTAGCCTTTACATGACATTACATTGAATTTTATTTTCCTAGTTATTGTTATGAACAAAAAAAATTAAAGGTTGAACTTGAGACTTCTGCTTTGAGGGTTAGCCGAAAGTCAAAATTTTATTATTTTTACTTTGTAATTTTGTCACCTTGGTTTTTCGGAGTTACTATCAAACCATAAAAATTGATAAGGTACTAAAAATATGCACAACAAAGTATAATAACAAATTAAGTTCATAAAAGCGCCTTGCTAATTAACAACGCTATAATTAGTAACGATGCCGGTCATTACAATTAATTACGAAGAATTAATCCACGCGATAAAAATAATCCATTTTTATGACTTAAAAATTTTCCGACCAAACACCAAAGTTATTTTTATGTAATAATCAAAACATAAATAAGATAAGGCTTGAACCTTGCAATTTTTAATGCACCCTTGCATGAAGGACCAACATCAATTCGGCCAAGATATGCCATTATCTACACTTGTAAAAAATGACCTCGATACATCATGCAAAAAAAATATCCAATGTTTAAATGCTTACTGACGAAATCCACGGCTTTGATAACCAAAAATGTAAGCTGAATCCAAAAAACAAACCAAATTATTGGCTTTTACGTGCGGTTCTCACTTCTCTTCTATGCATAGGAAATGGTAGAAATTAATGATAAAATATTCCAAAAATGTTTTTCTTTTAATTTAGAAATGCAAGCTGTAGTGGCTTGTTTATATGAAAAATTCCGTAGATATTCTGAAAATATGTGCGCAATTCCAATTACGTTCCAATTAAAATAAATGTGGAAAATTACGTCCACTTGACCTTTTCCATTATGCTCCCATAATTTATTACATAGTTTGATGTTATTTACGTATTATGTCTAAAAAATTGTAAACAGTTTTCATGATAATTAGACATAAAAAACAAAATTAATAGTTCACTCGTGATGGTGAAAGTTAGAAATTTAATCATAATTGTTGATATTCTCTAAAATTGGAACTCGACGAGAAAATGAAGTAATTCCCTAAGATAACCATCAAAAGTCATTATTGGAATGTCGGTTACTGTTTGTTTTGCAGAGGTTCTGTTTTTGTCGATGTCTATAAATAGAAAATATTGCAATTTGCAAAAAAACTTGAATAATGGAAGAACAAAAACTGGTTTAAAGAAGAGCAAAAACCTATAGTATACAATCCGAACATGCAAATATTTAAAAATCAACTGGGAATAACCGAAACGAAGAAACACAATTTTTAAAATATAGCAATCAAATAGGTTTCAAATATCTCATCCAGCAATGGATGGATAGATTGACATAAGTTGTTTCCTCAAAGGCACAGATGCAAATTGGAAGCAACTGAACAATATAGTTTGGAAGCCATTGGTTTCCAAAAGGAAACATTCGGTAAAACATACGGTGAGTTATTTGTAATGAGTAAAAATCCTTGAAACTCGGGAAAACCTCAGCTTTGATTATACCGGTTTCAATCGGTTTAGTTATTTAATTAATAACAATATGAAATTTACATTTCATAATATGACGAAAACCAAACCTGAAGTATGCCGAAAATGGCTAAGCCAATGAGAATATTTGGTATATTACTTTCAATTGTAAACAAACAACCTCCAAATGACGGTGGTGAATTTATACTGCAATGATGTCATGTGCATAATATTATGATCAAAATTCCCAAAACTTAACATAGTCAATACTGTACTCGCAATGAAGTTAGAAACGCAGATGTCCAAAATCAATGCCGGTTTTTATACAATCTTTCTGACGTTTGAGACCAGGAGAGAAAAAAGGAAATTTAAAATAAACAATTGATATTATTACAAATGAATGAATTTCAATGATACATTCACTGTAACTTTTGGACCTGTGATGATTGTGAAAACCCCTTTGATAGTTAATGTACAATGATTCATAATTCTGAATAATTTAAACAGACGATAGCAACAAAATTTTTAATTTTACTATATTGAGAGTTTATCTGCCAATCTTACTCTTGCTCAAAGTACAACTAGTAACTAGATATTGATCGAAAATCCGGATCTCTTGTAATTAGGTCTAGGATCATTTCACAAAAAAAAGTGTTGCAAAATATTTACGTTTGCTGAAGGCTGATAGAGATAAAAGTATTGACTTACCTGATATGTTTAAAAACTATGTTTTGAGCTGTGACGTGTTTCCATGGCCCATGGAGGTAGTCCCGGCAAATTCTTGCTCCTAATTCGCGCATCTCCAGATTCGTATCTCCTCTCACCTGTTTAAAAATTGTAATTAAATAATTCTGCATATCACTCAATAAAATTTACTATCGAATTTATCACAAATAGCTAGGTACTGACGTTTTGATTAGAAATTTTTTTGACCGTATAGTAGGCAACGAGAAATTGATTTCCGTAAAATATAACAGGACGATTCCGTATCAGTCAATATTTTGGCGCAGTCGTGCAGACTATCTTTCACCAAAGAAACTTACAAGTTTTGAATGACGTGAAAATAAGGCGAATCGCACTCCAAAAAAGCATTTAATAGAAAATTGAAAAAAATAATTGCAAAAATGTGTATACAATTGCGTAGATAAGCAAAATTGGTATGTGTAAATATTTTCCAATAAAATAAACATATCTGCTTACATATGAATTATTTTATCAATAACCTAATTTAAAAAATGTATAACAAATTAATAATGCCAGACAACATATACGTACTTACGCAAATGTATGCAACACATAAATAGCTATTGCAACGCGAAACGCGTGATTCCCAACAGCGAAGCGCTTCTAATTTAAATTTAAAAAAAAAAAACAGAACCTTAATATATTATTTTCATTTGGGTACAAAGGTTCTGCTGATCATAAAAATAGTTTTCTTACCTTTTTAATAGAAAATTGGGTCATCTTAAATTAATTTCGCCACGTAATACAAATTATCTAAAAACTTTGTTTAATTAAAAATTAATTCGTTTTTGAATTATAATCAACTTTGTTTTTGTTCAGAAAATACTTTAAAGAGAAAATAATATTTAAAATTCGTTATGAAAACTGCAGTGATTTTTTTTCAGTCCGTACACGACAACGTCTACTCGGATAGTGAGGAATGTGATGTGACGCCGTGGTATCCAATCAGTAAACAGTTGAAAAGTTCGATAACGTCAACAATGACGAAAGCAACCCATTCGGTCCAGGGGGTCCATTATTTGAGGTATCAACCACTCCACGTGCAATCAGCCATGCAGTCGTGATGAAAAAATCGTGCACATTTAGCCCTCGACTCAAGTATTTTTTTAATTTGAAAAATTTTATATCCCTGTGAACAGGAATTCTAAATTTTCCATTATCGTTGACGATAAGCATATCTTGAGTTTTAAATATTATTATCGTTAAGTGTATAGTTTCCAAACTAATGCTAATGTATGTTATCAATGCCGTGTGTAGTAAAAATCACAGCGATAAATGAACCATTTAAATATTTAAATACTATTTTGGCAGTGTATACCGGCATTATGGCAATGCCCGATATAATTGCATAAATCGGCATACGAACGTTTCCGGTTTACTTACCTATTATAAATTTATTTATAACAGAAATATTTTAACATAGCAATAAATTGGTAAAAAAATAATAAAACTTTAATTATATTATTTAAATATTATTCATTTTCTAAATTTTTATAATAATAAAATAAACTATAATTAACATTAACAATTTAATATAAATTATTTTATAAATCGCCTGTAAAAATAAAAAATATTAGTTATATTACAATATTAACATTACATACCTAAATAAATCTTGTGTTGATGTTCGTACTTCGTATTCTCAAAAATATCTATTGAATTATATTATGAAACATATACCATATAATACCAACCAACTTTTCAAAATAATAAAATTGTTTTTTTTCCTTTGCCAATAATTTAGAATATTCCTTAACAATAATTAAAAACAGTATCTACCATACCTTGTATTGTTCAGTTTATCTATTTGTTTAAGTACCTACTATTATTATGTAACGTAATTTTACATGGTACCGTCATTAAAATATAATAATGTATATATGGCGTATTTCAAAAAGTTTACCAAGTACAAAAAATATATACTAAAGTAACAGGGCCATATTTAGGGGAGTTAGGAAATTGTCCCCCCCCCCCCCCCGTAGATTTGTTCTTATATTTTTGGATAAGTTTTCTATTTTCATCTCCACAACAGAGCATTTTTATAATTTTTATAATATTATTATATAATACCTACTACATTTTTTCATAATAATTGTATATTATATAACCATGGTGAAAAATATTGTCTGGAATATAATATACTTATAATATATTTTTCATATTAACAATCTAGGCACTTTTTACAGTCAATATATCTATTTATAATTAATAATAGAAATTTAAGTATAATTAATTGTATGGTATTTGTGTATTATTCCTATAAAAAAAGTCTTTATTATTAATTTAAGTTATATTTATATTTTATTTATTTATTATTTTTTATTTTAATATGTTCATTAGCTTTTAGTAATTTATTAATTATTCTTTTTTTCAGATTGTGTAATTTTAATTTTATTTGTTTTAATGAAATGTTTTAATAAAAAACTCTAGCGGAATTTGTGTTTTGTATTAATATCTAATTTTTTTTAATAGCATATAATTTCTTGCAATTCCTTCTTCTTATATCTTTTATGAAATATATATGAAATAATATATAAATCTATATATTTTATAATTAACCAAACATTTGTTATAAAGAATTTTTTATTAAAAGTTAAGTAAAAGTAAACAATTTTAATATTGTATTTGGTTATCATTTACTATATATGTTAATAAACCTAAATAATTGTACCTAATAAACCGTTTTATCAATATGAATATATAAAAATTTGCGATCGGAATTTATTTAACTTTAACCTACTTATTTAAATTCAACAATTTCCATATTTCCACTCATAATATAATTATTAATATGACATACCTAACTACCACTATTTTGTCCTGCAAAAAATAACATAATATAATTATTGTACATATTGCGATGCCCCGAAGTATAAAATTGTTATTTAGCACTGACTCTTATATTTTTATATTTTGCGCAATTCCATATTCCAAATATCAAATATTTTTCCTCTTACCACTTTTTATTTCCAATCAGCATCCAAATTTTTACCATTTTCAAATTAATCAAAATTTATGCAAATCCATAATAATAAACTCAATCAAAAAACACTATTATTTTCACACAATTTGCAAAATTATAAATTCCACATCTGGCCACTGCGACCACTTTGGCAAAAATCCCCGTTCTATCTTTTTATTCGCGCAAGTTCCTCGATACCAAAATTACCAACATAAATATTTTTACATAAAACAAATTTTGAACACACACAGAACATTTACAAATTTTAAAGAAACCTGTAATAAATAAAAGCAATTCTATACAAGAAAAATCCATGACAATATAATATAACTCGTGAACAGAGATACTTTTCTTCACTTTGGTATGGAAAAATATATTTACAGTTGAATTTATAAGGGGCCGTCCATTAATTACATAAGGGTTTGCGGGGAGGGAGTATCAGAAATCTTACGGACCCTTACGTGGGGAGACAGAGTTTTTTTAAATTTAATTTCAAAATCAAATTTCTTTTTCTCTTTACAACATAAGGTTTATTTCAAATCACTCAATATTAAAAAAAAAAATTAATTTTAAGAAATTTATATTGAAATATACATAAATGTGACGTACACATCCACAAACAGCAGAAATGGACAACATTTTTGATGATTTTGATGAAAATTAATTTGTTTTAAATAATCCTAGCTGTACTAGCGATTTGCCACCTGCGTTCTGCGGAAAAAAATTTCTTAAATGTTAAATTTATCTCCCCCCCTCCCTCTATACGGCATTATTGAGCTTACGATTAGGCGAATACATTTTTAATTTTTATAGGAGTGAAATTTTATATATTAAGGTACACTGATGTACACTATGACGTAACTAGATATCAAAAATGTCCGTACTCCGTTTTTATGTTTTGAAATTTTATTTCTTGTAAAAATATAAGAATAATATTATTACTAAACAATTATGATGATAATAATAATTATCAGATTTTTCTATAATACCTACTAATACGGCAATTATATTATGTTATGTAGGCGTATTATTACAATATAGCATTAGGTGTCCGTAACAATTTTTTGCATTCAGATATACTAAATATTATCATACTTTGTATTTTCTAACTTGAGATAAACCCCGAACTGAATATATTAAACCCAATTAATTTTTGGTAAAAATATAATCATTATTTTGTAATTTTTAAATTTTATATATTTTTTTTGAATGATACGATATCTGTCATAATTATATTACTATGCTAAATTTTAAAATGTCCCATTGTGCTTTGTATCTAAATGTGCCCCTTCGCCCTCTTATCAATATCACTCGATTCCAAACATAAACTTCAAAAATCAGTAGGCAAGTGGGTGTAATCACTATGATACACCATACATATTATGAATAATCCAATCTACATGTATTATCTTACCGTCTATCTACAAAAGATAGACACAAATAATAAAAAATTTGGTGATTGATATTAATCAATCAGCCAAAATTCATACCATTTAGAATTGATGATATCAGGACCGGACTTGAGATCTAAAACGAAATTCCAAACGTCCTTGACGACTTATCTGCAATAGTTATAAAGTGATTACTTTTATCTTTATAATAAATTAATTACATACTAGAATAAAGTTATGTGGAACATGGAAAATTTTAACAAATTAATAACAAACAAAAATTATATCATAAAGAGAAAGTCATAAATGACTTATCGTAAATTTGAGGTCGTAGGTCCAGCTCTATTAGTGGGTGAGTGCTATTAAAGTATAATACTTGAGACTTTCCAAATTGCAAGGTTGTTATCAAATAAGGGCTTACAACGTAGATTTCCCGGTCGAACCGCACGTGTATAAATTTGAGTTCCCCCCCTAAAAAAATTTAATGTTTACCAGAATTTTTATTCATAATATTTTGAAACAAAAATTCATGTGGATAATAAAAATTATTGTCTTTAATGATATTTATTGTGCAAAGAAGCAGTTGGGCCATCCTCGTTTCAAATAGGGGGCTTCCATTGTAAATCAAAAAAAGTGCACTTGTACCAACTCAGTTCAATTAACTTCCCGTTAATTAAATAACAAATTTTATATAAATTAATACTGATGTGTTAAATTTCAATCGTGCAAACAAACTTTAATACGTCACTTGTTTAGAATCTTTAAATTACAGAAACATTTTAGACTAATAACTTACAATTTTTATAATATTTGAAAAAAATTCTTCCGAGTATATCAAGTTATTAATAATTAAATGCAGAATTTTACAAATCAGTGATAAGCAAGCCTGGTGATAAGGGTAATAAATAAATTATGTCAGCTTTATTATTCTTAAACAACAAGGTCTCCTTTATTAGATTCTGATTAGCACATTTTTCTGTTAAACATAGAAGCTGTTTGTAAAATACGAATTCAAAATACAAGCTATAAATATGTTTTTATTTTTTGAATTAATTTACAACCTATGATAATTAATTTAAGCTGGGAGAGCGTTTGTACCACCCGCTTATTAAGGGGTAATATCCACCAAATTTTTTTTTCAAATTTTTTTGTATTGGCTTAAATCATGCTAAAACTATCCTAGAATCAAAATCTACAACGCCCAAGTACTGATCTAAACTCAAAATTATAACTAGATTATTGCGATTCTTAAGATTTATAGTATTTTGAAACTTTTAACGCGTTTTCCTCAAAACCATGTTTTCAAAATCGGCAAGCAGTAGGACTGAAAAAGTTTACATCCGATTGACTTGAAATTTTAACTGTAGCTTCTTCATTAGATTATCCAGTGAAGTACACACGATTTTAGGGATTTATTAACAACAAAAAAAGTTATAATAAACAATTAAAGTCAATTTTTTTTCAAACCGTCGCCATTTTGCGCCGCGGAAGAACTTTTTAAAAAAGCGGTTCACGGCAATCGCTGCACAGCCGCCATTTTGTAAAAAAAATAACAATAAAATTTTTTTTTCTATTCTCCAAGAGTTGCTTAATCCAATGATATATTATTTATATACCTTACATCTCAAATGTCCTTTTAAAAAAATCATGAAAAAAGTCTTGTTTTTTTGAGCATTTGGTGGATATTACCCCTTAAACAAACGATTGTTCAAAATGTTGTAACTTTGCGAAAGATGCACCAATCCCATCGGATTTTTTGAAAATTTTTGAGTTTGAATGCTCTTTCAATAAAAAAATATGATTTTAATGCAAATATTTGCGATCATCTTTTTCTTTTAGTTTTATGCAAAAACAGTTGTTTTTCGAAATGTATAATTTCGACTTTTTTGAAAAAATTCTCAGAAGAATTTCGATAAATATAAAAAATTTTAAATCTAGTCTGATCGTCGGTAAATATTTATTTCTAATTTTTTTTAATTCTAACATTGAAATTGTTCTAAATTTGCTATAAATAAAAAACCAAGTCTGATATTATACGAATGCGAATACAAAAATCATTTATTTTTTATAAATTGTTTGCTATAATCGAAAATTAATAAAATAAAAAGCTAAATAGAATTACTATATTTTCAAATTTAGTAATGTATGCAGTATATTATAAAAAATTAATAAATATTAAAAGAATATAATATAATATGTTAAATTAATTAATATTTTTACAAGTTACGAATTCTAAAATTATATTAAAAGAATATATTATTAAAAAGTTCACATTAAATATATACATTTCAATTAAATACTACTTCTGGCGATTAATAAATAATATAGTAGTAGTACTAATGTGTTTTATTATGATACATAGTTGCTATTGTATTTATATTATTACGTAATATAGTATGCTATGTACGACAGTCGAGCTTTTTGGAGACAATACGTTGCAAGACGCCCCTAAAGGGATTTTATTATTTTATTTTATTGTATTACTATATAAGTAATATAATATAACGAACAGTGCTTCGTGTTATATAACAAATATTATTTTCATATATTAAATAATATTTCTATATATTAATTTTTTACTTATATATGATTTATTACTATTCTTACTTTTTCAATGCAAATTTATATTTTTGCTAAATAAAAGGGTACCATGGTTACGTAGGTACCATGGTACTCAATGGTACAGGGCTACAACAGGCCACAGTATTAAGGAAAATAAACCTTTTATATTACAATTAGCGCATTTTAGGATGATATATTACACAAACATTAATTATATTATGTTTGCATTACTCACACGGACGACATTTGTTTGTTTAACGTATTGTTTATCACTCGCAATTTGTAGTATAAATTTTATAAAATAATGTAGTAAATTAAAATAATTTATTTCATCTTATAAAATTTTATTAATTAATACAAAGAAGAAATAAGGCAAATCGTGATATTTTGAAGTAATTTAATATTTTTAGGGGGCTCCTTTGTATTTCAAATATTTGAATAAACGGGCCTAATCAAAATCGTATTTTTTCTTTAAATAATTTATTTTTTGTGCTCATTCATTATATAAAATTAAAATTTTAACATACCTACATACAAATTTTTATAATATGTATTAGTATCTTATCGTAAGACAATAGCTTATAAGTGGAATACCAAGGCCGAAAGCCTTACATTATCCTCTGTTCAATAACCAGAATAAGCCTGTAACGCGACGTTGGAAAATTTTTTAATTTTAAAAATTCCAATTATCTACTAAAAAAAATAAATAAAATTATGATGTATTGAAACAAAAATGTGAAAACGAAAAATATTTACACAAAAATTGGATGATAATAGTATTTTACACTTGAAGTTAAAATAGGCAGATTACTGAATGAGTATACTATACACATATGTTTTCAAATTTTTTTCAATTGTTGTTTGTGATAATATATAACGTATTTGTGCACTTTATTAAAACATCAATAAATTAAATAAATAACAGCTTATTAAATCATAATAAAATTAATTTTTTTTTAATCCATTAACATGGATCCAGGATAGAAAAGTAATTATTAATTGCCCTATTACCCCCTTGCCCCACTACTTGAGTATGATCTTGCTCGGTGCTAGGGTTGATGCCTGCAGAAGCGATTATGAGAAAATTTTCCATCTTACCAGATAATAAAATATGTTATAATAATTTGTTGCTTCCGTTATTGTTATTAATATAATTGTGATTAAATTATCAATTAAAAAATTTATTTATTTAACTTTAATATAAAAATAATATCTTGAGTAACATTAAGTAATTGAAATAATCTTTTTGCAAATAAAAATTATTAAAAAACAAGTTTACAATTTTACATAGACCGATTTCGGTAGCAAAAGTGCACTTTTACTAGTACGAATATGGTTTAAAAGCCGAGACGAATAGTCGAGTATCGAAAATAATCTTGTTTGTTTTCCCCCAAGATTTTCCTATGTAGATATTAAAATCTTTATCGCACAACTAAGAGATTTATAAAACTGGAACGAAAAAAAATAAAAATTGTATTGGCACATCACGATACGGAAATTATTTGAATACAAATTGACGTCACAGTAATTGCGTGTATTATCTTGAAAACCTTCAATTAAAATAAAAAAAATGTAAACAGACCTCTATGATCTATGCACAAACATATACATATATATTTGTCTTTACACTTCCATATCTTTTTGAATAAACGAGATATTATTACTTCATAAGTTGAAAGAACTGAAATAGTAATAGAAATTAAAAAAAAATTGTTATTATATCAGTTTTCTCAATGAGAATAGAAAACCCATTCATTTTTATAAAGCATTTTGCTTTTTTATAGTTATGATCAGTCCTACACGTAGGGGTTAGGAGACCTACACTCATCTTTTATTCAGATCCCCCATCAGACGTTAGGGCTGGATAACCCGGATCTAATAGATCGCTTCTGAATTTATCTACCAAATTTGGGGTAATCACAGCCGATGCGAAACTGAACCTAGACGAACAGGAGGAAAACCTCTTTTTCTGGTCGATGTAAGCTCTCAGATCTTGATAGAACCCATACTGGAGAGCACCTGCCTCCAACTATCCTCCTCTAACCCGTCAGGTGTTCAAGAAACAAACCCGAGACGCTGAATCGCAAAATTTTCACTTCACGGAATAATTGGTTGAATGCATCTTTTTCTCCTCGATGGAGGGGGAACCCCTTTTAAAACGAAATTTGGCATAACTCTATCGACTAGAACCATCAGATCTCCAAGCATCAGTGGTATTCTTTCCGACCCGGAACAGCTCAAACCTCTCAGACTAGTAGATTTTAGGGAAGCGTCCCCGTCCGATATTAATTTAAGTTTTTATATTACCACGCCATCTACTAACCAATTGCTTTGATCATTTTTTCCATTAAATTTCCATTAAAAGTGAGTGCACTTTATAAACTAAGTTTGTTTGTAAATTAGGCAAACAGCTTCACCGTATTTTTTTTTTTTTAATTTGAACCCAAAGGTGGTGAAAGAAAAACCAGAGTATTGATTGTTATTATTGTTTAATAATAACAAATTCAATTTACAAATAATGTCGCTATTTTCATAAAAACAATCAAAATATCATTAAAACAAAATAAAAACTGTCGAAGGTATACAGCAGTTTAAAATTACATAATAAACAACAATAAAAATGTTTTGTCATGAACAATTTGCAATAATATCCTAATTTATTTATAATATAAAGCATTATGTTTATATCATCAATTTACATATTTTAGCTTAAAAACAAATGACTAGAAAATCTTCTTCAAGTGCTATTTAAAAAATTAATAGACTCGAACAGACTAGGAAAAAAATCTACTAAAGTAAATTAGATTTTTCAATTTTTTTGTCTTTCGATATTTATCTATATATTTATTTATATGTATTTACGGATACCAAGCAGTGTATAGTAGCTTTATTAAATAACAATTTTGCACATCCTAACGAGATAGGTAATGAATGTATCCCTGCCCATCAATGTAACTCTTTTATTTAGTTTTAAATTTAGCAATTAATTGAAACTACAAATTTGTGTACTATTTTGTAAGTAGGTATTTGATTTCCAAAAATTATAAATTAGTCAGCCTACTTTCAACAAACAATTTTTCATCCTAGAATTTGATCAACACTAGCAATAGGTCATATAATTTCTAAAATATTACATTATGTTAATGAGACTAGCATTAAGGAAAGAAATTATAATAAGAGAACACAATTGTAAAAAAATATCTGCGTATCATCCAGAGTTAAATCACAATCTTACAAGTTACGACGATTTTTCAACATTAATTGCTTTAAATTTGCCCTTACTTATAATAATCATCGCTTGGCTTCTTAAATAAATTGTGTAAGAAAAATATAATAGAGAGCAGCAAAAATATACTTTTACCGAATCACAATTTCAACCATACATATTTAAATTGAAGAGACGTAAAGATTGAATTCGAGACATTAAAAATTAATAAATTAAATGTGCAACAACCTAAAATTCACGTCTCACGTCACACCTCCCCAATTCAATATTAATCTGGCTGCTTTATGTATATATTTAATATAGATCAAGATAAGTGTCAAATACTAAAACCTATGAAACTACTACGTAATAGGACGATATCTTCTACATCGTACTTGGCTTTCAGGTAACGGTTCACCTGATGGAGGTGGCGGTGGTGGTCCTTCGGATGTATCCGGTGAACTCTCCGGTGCTCCAATCAAACACGTCGGAACACCTCTCACTCTAGCACCTTCAAAATTCGGTATATAATAATTTCATAGCTATGAACAAACGAGTACAAAATAAAAAAAAATCAAAAAAAAAAAATTTGTGAAAAAATGTCCCGTCAATTTGTTCCAAAAAAAAAAGCATAATATGCAACTTACCTCCAGCAGTAGAGTGCCTTTTAAACCTGAGATTCAATTCACTAGGATCATTAACGTATTTTTCAGTCAGTCTACGTCTTCTTAAACCTGGTGTTAGATCACCTGACCAAGACATGCATTTAGCTAATCTTTGTCCACTAACAGCTACTGGAATTCGTGAAATTTTACTACCATCGGGGGCGGGACTAACCTAGTGAGAAAAAAATTATAACGTAAAATTTAAGAAAGTTTTTAATTCCACATACAGAAGACTCTCGTAAAAGTTGGCTAGCGTTATCGACACCACTATCGTCGTCCTCTTGTTCCTGACGTTTATCTTTTATATTTTCAGTGGCATCAAAATATTCCGATTGCTCTTCGATTCCTGGACTTAATCCATTTATAATTGATTTCTTTTCTTTACTGTAAAGTGAAATTTTTATTTTCAAAATGCTTATAATGTTTATAGCTAGTTTATTCTAAATTGACGAGGAAACAACTACTGTAGGCTCATCTCGTTCAATTCAATTTTCAATGCTTAAAAGATTAGACTAACCTGTGCTCCAAAGTACTAACTGCCGAAGTAAAAGTAATCCCTTGTGTAACATCCATTGACGGTGAACACTGCCTACGATTGCTTAAATTCATTTCTGCTTTCGACTCCTTTGGTTTATTTTCTAACTCATATATTAAATTTCTAGCTATCTGTTTTTGATTTGTAATTCCTGTTCGCGTTTCCAAATTACTTTTAGTTTGATCCGATGTAGAGCCCACCCTACTTGAACTGCTTTCCGATTTCGAATCAACACAATTTTGTTTAACTTTTTCCACAGGTTTTGAAACAGCTTTGTACGAATTTGTATCACCTTGTTTATTTTCTAAATGTACCGGCGAATCTCGAAGTGTATATTTAAAAATTTTGAGATCATTTTGATACTTGGAATTCTTTTCAGACTTGACTTCCTTACTATCCTCCTCATTTTCGACTACTTCTTGTCCAACGTCGTCGGCAGAAATGTTACACCCTTCATTGTTGTAAATTTTAATTTTTTCTATTACCTTGGGCTGTGTTGGTTCTACACATTTTACTTTATCATTGGTTGCGTCGTTCACTATACCCTCAATATTTTCAAGAGCTTGAATTTCGTTTTCTATACTGACGCGTTTTTCTATTCTATTCTCGTCGGATTGTTTCTTTTCTTCAAAAGCAAAAGTTATATTTTCTTTCTTCGGACTATGCATTTCCTGATTGTCTCCTCTTTCTTTACTGCTCTGTTTTAATATGCTTTTAGTTCGTTCCATTTTAACTTTAGGTGGAGCCGACACTATTGGTTTATTGCTTGTTTGTATATCCACTATATGAGTTCCATTTTGTGTTACTTCTGTTGGTTCAATACCATTTTGAACGATATTGCTTTGCTCTTGTGACCTAGTGGCCATTTCTTTTGGCACAACGCGAATTTCAAGTCGACCTGCCACCTAAAACAATTTAAAAAAATTAGAAACAAAGTAATAATTTCGTCGCTCATCATACCTCTTGCAAGCCTTCATCGTTACCTTCCTCCTCACAATTTGTATTAAGACCTAAAATCATGACAGGCAAACTACCCCACTTGTGGTGTGAAATTAAGCCACTATTTTCATCTTCTGTCGGTTGAGTATTCTTCGTAGCTACATTTCTCATAACATCAACTTTAAAAACTAAATCATCAAAAGCGGCCTGCTGTAAAAGTGGCGCTTTTAAACCTGCACGTATTGACGGTCCCAAAGAAGGACTGGACCAAGCCCTTGGTAAGCCACCCATCAATTCGGGATAATCCTCAATTCCTGCTATGTTAATGTATTTCCTTTGACTATTTCTCGTCCTCGAGTCTTCACTAATTTTACTTAAAACTGGTGGAACCACAACTGCGTTTGCTTCCGAGGTCAGACCCAACACGACCTTATGTTCGGGACTTTCAGGTTTCCATTCATTATCAGTTGTTTCTTCACTATCATCAAATTGAGATTTCCATTGACTTGCTAACGTTAAAGCGCCTCCCTTTGTTACCTTTAAAAAAAGGATATAATTATAGCAAATTTAATTTATAAACTTTAATTTTCGTTTAGATACAGTAAATTAATGAAATACATACACATAATAAATATATATAAAATTCTTAATGTAAGTATAAGCAATAAAAGTAGCAAAACAAAATCAGTCACTTTTTTTTAATGAATAAAAATAAATATTAAATGAATTAAAAACAATTCGTATTCATTGTTAATAATTCAAATCTTCTAATTTTAGTTTTTCCAGTTGTCTTTGTCTTATTGTCTTTTTTTTCTAAATGTATTTTTGAAGTCGAGCCAATTTCTTAATGTGTCTATGTATAATTTTAGTATTATATCATATCTTATCATTTTAAGGGAAGCCAAATCCATCTCTCGAGAATATTACATTACACTCGCTTCATCCTATTTTCTTCATTTCATGCAACATACAATCCCGCACTTTGTTTCAGTTTTCTTCTCACGTTTGGCACATTATCCAGATATGAGATGATGTTAACAAAGGATATGTGGCAAATGAAGGAAATATTGGGAAAGTTCAGGAAATATCTGGAAACAAGAAGGATGACAATCAAAACTCAGTAACGTTGATAATTGAAAAAAATTAAAAATACTTTAATGACTTTCACAAATTCTCCTTCAATTGCATCTTTTAAAATTACCTGATTCCGTTCAAAGTTTCTGCTAAATACAGTAGATTCGTCTTTGGCAATAAATAAATTAAGTTCATTTCTGGTTGATGAAGGCACATAATATTATAGTCAATGATAAAGGGAGATAAATTAATAAGAAATAAACTTTGAAATTCAACTGGAAGTGGGTAGTAAATCTTGGTAATTTATTTAGCAGCAAATTTGAGATTTATGCATTAATATCGTCATTCATGAGGAGGCGTAATTAGGGTAGTCTGAGCGGAGGAGTTTACATAAGCGCAACATTAAAAGCATTAAGCGAAAGCAATAGTTTGAAACTGTAGACAAATCTACCTTTGCCTCAAACCCAAATTATCCTAGGTACGCCTCTGCGCTCATGCCAAACGACACAAACAAGCAGTTTCAGGTATACAATAGCACCCGTGCAATTCAGTCGACTGTAAGTAAAAACAATTAATTTTTATTCTTCAGGGAAATAAGAGCAAGTGAAAACTCTTAGTTTCATACAGCTAAGCTCATATCAGTTAACTGCAGAAAAATAGGACTAAAAGTGCCACTTTTCTTTAATAACTAAAACGCAGTATGTTATAAGTGCTAAGTATATCGCAAGTGAACTTACTTTTGAGTTTGGGGTAAATGCACTTTTAAAAGCATAATTTACCTTCTGTTTTTCCGCTGGGAGTTGAACATAATTTTAAATAAAATATTTAAGTAAAAAAAGTAAATTTAATAAGCTATAAGTGGTAATTTTTTCTGTAAATATATCCAAAATCCTCAAGTGTAAATTAAAAACAAAAAAGTAAAATAAAAAATGCACTCAAAAGAATGAACGAGAAAATAATAAAAATATGTTAAATAAACACACTTAAAAATAGTTTTAGTAACAAATGCACACCAACCTGTTGACTAACATTTTCATCATCCATAACAGCAAATTGAGTTAAACTTTGATCACGAACGCCAGATCGAGAACTTCTAGCAGCAGAGGGTTGACGTCTTCTAGGTCTCTCTTGTTCGGGAGTAGCAGGAGAATCTACCACAGTACCGCTTTGAGGGGGTGTGACAACTCGCAACCGGCCCAACGTGGCAACACCAGATTGGCTCTTACGTAATGGCACAGGTTTTTGATTTGTATCAGCAACGGACCTAGCGGATGCTGCGCCTTCGTTGTCTAATTTTTCCGGAGTTTGTTCTAAATGAGAAGTGGCCCGACGTCTTGGTCCTGCAATTTGCAATTTTAAAAAGCAATTAGGCAGGCAATCTTTATACAAAATTACCTTGAGTTACTTGTTCTGTAACTGTCGCATTACAATTTTTATCAACAGTTGCTTTTGTGACTGCTTGCGTTTCGGTAACAAACGGTGCCGTATTTTCAGTCTCTAATCGTCTCCTTCTCGCTTCTAGCTGCGCCTAAAATTAAAAACTTAAAAAAAGCAATATAAAATAAGATTTCTTTACCTCTTTATTATCAGTTGGTTCAATATTTTCTTGATTATTATCGGTGGGATTGTGTTTGTGACGAGGTATAGTTATAGGAGCAATTTGCTGTTGGGGTTGAGGGGAAGGTGTAATGGTCATATTATCGCCAATAGGTACTTTCTCCCAATCGTAAGGGTCGGAATCTTTTACACCTCTCCTCTTCATACATCGTTCAAAAATACCAATTAGCATCTAAAAAACGGTAAAAAAATTAATAGCTGCACTTGCGGAGTTGATAATCTCCTCACCTGATAATCGGGCTTATCTGCATATTCTAAAACTTGTATATGATCTAAAAATTGTTTAAGATCGGACGGCAGATGCTTGAGAAGTAATCTGTGATCGTATTTTTCCTTCATTAAACCTACTTGTTCTTTGTCTTTCACTTTTCTCCATGGCAATTGACCATTGACAAATTCAACTAACATATAAAATAAACTCCACAAATCGTCATGTCGACCCATTTCTGTAAAAAATTTAAATTAAAAAAAAAAGATTTACTCAAACACAAAATAAACCTTTATTCCTATGCGCATTTATACTGGCGTAACGTACGGTACCACGAAATCCAGCAGCAGCTCTGGGTGCTCTAACTTCACCCGTTGCCGTCGTATACTGTCTCGCTAAACCAAAATCCAACATATAAACTTTTCTACAATTATACGGCATCCGTCCCATGGAAAAATTACTAGGTTTGATATCACGATGTAAAAAACCAACGGAATGAATGCTTTCAATAGCTTTAAGAATTTGTAAACCTAATCGTAAAGTTGTAGATAAACTAAAAGCCGAGCGTGGCTGAGCACGTCTCAATTCTGCCAAATTTCTGCCTTGAAGCTGCATGACTACATAATTAAATCTATCGTTTCGACCACAACCAATAAATCTGAAAAATTTTAAATTGTATAAAGAAGTCGTTTACATTGCAACTTAAAGAAGTTTTTTTGTAATTTATATGCAACTGTGTCTATTTTTTTGTAAGTTAAATAAATTATTAATAAAAAATTGTCTGGCTGAGCGAGTAGCTTTAAAATGTCTCAAAAATTCCGTTTAATTTCTCGTAAAATCCGATCACATTCTTTTAGCTTATCCGGAAGCTTTGAAAATGCCTAAAAATAGTTAATGTTACGTCCGGTACGAATTAAACATTTTAAGACTTTCGAGACTTTTGAGACCTTTGGGTGGGACAAAAAGAATAAAACTGTTTCAATATTTTAGCAATTTCTGTTAAATCCTGTTAATCAATAATGAGTTGACCCACAACGTACAAAAAAAATTGGCTAACCACAACAAATTATTAAACAAGTAGATAATTATAGTTAACATAGGTGAAAGTCATGCGATCCTAGGGTAAAATACTCGCTGGGTACCCAGTCCTGGTGCATTTTAGTAAACTTCAGTTTTTTAATTTATCAAAAAAAAAAAACAGTACAGTGCAGTACAGTACTCTATATTCGCGAAGAAACATAGGAGTTAAAAAATAAAAGAAAATTGAAAATAATATAAGTAATAGAAATGTAAATTAAAATGGTTCATGCTACGTCTGACGTCACACAGCCAAGATAACAAGTGATTTTGAAGTTAACTACGGAAGATGGCTTCCGAAATATAGAGTGTTTTACTGTCCACATCTACCTAGGCACGGTATAAAACTGCATCCCTTGATTTTCGTGGAAAGACATTTTTGACCATTATAAAAAGCTGGTTCAAGTACATTTACCTTTATCCGAAGATATTATAGATATTTACAAAAATGCAGCGGAATCTGATAGATAACACTAAAATGAAGCGATTAAACTAAAGAGGAACTTCTGATATCAATTGATTTTGGAAATAATCGATTTTTCACATAAAAGTTGGTGTTTCGGTGGGCGGAGTTGGCTTCAGTTGCCTTCTAGCCGTACTACTGCTAACAACATTTTATAAATACTTAAAATAGGATTTCCTCGTTTTTCTAATATCTAAGTTTTCTAGTTGGAGCGACTTCAGGGATGTTTTTAATAAGTGAAGTGGCTCAGAGGTACACTGTCATTTATATTTGAAATTTACGCCATAGAAAATATTTTAAATCTGGGTAAAGGTTATCGTACTAACTGCTTAGAGCTGTGAAAGCGCTTATCAAAGCAGAGAACCTGATTCGAGCCAGAGTAAAATAAAAATTTTATTCTGACCATTCTTCTTCGGCAGGCAATGGCAAACCAATAAGGTATCCTCCTTGAAAAAAAAAACAATGTAGCGGTCAGCCAAAATCCATTGTGGGTTCAGGCCGCACAACCTGAGCATTCGAGTTATCACGATAATGAATTGCAAGTCTTTCTTGATCTGCATTAGACAGTTTTTAAATATTTGCCACCCCAACGATGCTCAAGCTCACTCGACTTGATCATTATATTTCAAAGCCATGGGAGTGTAGTTAACCCGACCCCCCCTTCGACAGTATCCGTCAATAATAAAATAAATTCGAGGGACTCCAGAATCCACTCCCCCGTTCCAGGAGAAAATCAGTTAAATAATTTTGCAATTGTGAATAACTATTTTTGGAGGTGAAAGTAGCCGGTGTCACAGGCTCAAAAAAGAAATATGGTCAAAAACTGACAATAGCAGAATACAAGTTACATTTTTGAAAGTCAGGATTTTCTATGAAAATTCCTTTATGGAATTTATTCCAAACTTCAGGACCTGACCGTATGTAAAAGTTTTCTTGGTAAGCGAGTTTTACGTAATTAATTATTTATTCATTTACTTGATGAGCTCTGTTTTGCTCCTTTGGTTCGTGCTCCCAATGCAAGAAAGCTATAAATTATAGGGAAGTTTTTTTGTCGGTGCATAATAATTATTAAAAATAGCAGATGCGTAAGTTATGGGAAAATCCCGAATTCCAACTCGTAAACGAGATAATTAAAAAAAAATTTAAAAACCGCTTTAAGTAGGCTTTTAACACAATATAAATTTTCCGGCGCGATCACCATTCACTCGATAGGTTGACGTAACTTGATTTTCTCAATTTTGTTTTCGAATCGTTCACAATACTTTCACTTCAAAAAGAGTAGCCAATATTCTTCGATAATCCATGATTTTCAATGGGACGTACCAGTTATACGAGATAGTTTTAGTTAGAAATAAATGGACAATTTTATTTTAAAATTCATGTGCTTTATGTAGCGGAGTAGGTAATAAATAGAATTACATACCGACAAACATGTTCCTTTCCTTGCAATTTTTTGAGAACTGCTACTTCCATTTTGAGTACTTGCTTAGGTTGTCGGGCTGACTCTACCTTGAGAGCAACTTGTTCCCTAGTAATCAGATCTAAGCCTTCGTATATTTCTCCAAAACCCCCACCCCCGATTTTTTTCACAACCTGCAAGAATATAATAAAAATATTAGCATTTCTAAAGAAAAAGTCTATTATTCTTTCTTACCTTCCATCTCTCTTTCACGACATGTCCTGGTTGTAAAAGGTCTTCTGAAGTCATTGTGATATTGTTATTTTGGTCTGTTGAATCAAGTGCTCCTTCCCAACTTATATTCGTTTTCCTACAACATTTTCTTTGTTATTACAAATTGTAATCTGAAGTCTTGTGATAAATGATAAAGATGCAGATATATCTGAGTTGCAGCGAGGGCGACCGTCTATGTAAATCATAAAAAATATATCTTGGAAGGATGCACAGATGATGTGAAATTTAATAGGATTCGAATAAATTGGACGCTCAATATATTTTTTTGAAATAACCAATTTCACAGTGGCGAGACTGTGCGGTTCGCGACATAGTTTTTTTCTTGCCGATAAAAACCACAATTCATTGTGTTAAAAACAAAAAAAGATCAGGAGGTAGTATGAGTTGCATAAAGTAAGGCGCTGATGAATGGTGAAATCCAGCTGATTTTTACGACGCATGTGCATTCTTTGCCAAGATAATCGTCCTTGATTGGAGTACGCCCAGAACTTATTGATTTTATAACAATGTTAGACAGAATTAAATCATTTTTTTAAATAAACAAACTAACCGAAACAATCAAATTATAGTCATCTTCAATCCGCACCTAACCAACAATCACAGAGACATTAATTCCAGGATGGCCATTTTCAATTTTTAAATTTGAAAATTTTGCTGTTAGCAATTTTTAGAAAAATCTTTAATTCAAATTCCAAAGTCACATACGCAATAAAGGAACCGTAATGATTGTTCTCTTGGTAAAAATGCGCGATAATTTTAGAATCTTCCAATTTAAAATATCACAAAGTTGAAAAATGGTAGAATATAAATAACACAGGTTTTTAAACACCGAAATGATTGCATATATCGCAAACGACACTTAGAACACAAATTTTACTATTACATGCGTTTAATTACTTTCAAACTTAATAAGCTGTCGAGGCGAAAAGGTAGGTAGCAAAGGTAAAATTGCAGGGTCAAGGAAATGTGAGGAATAATTAATAAAACCAAGTAAGAAAATTATAATAAAATAATTAAAAATAGGTTAGAATATTATTTTTAAAATTAAAATATAATTTTGCAAGCGTATTAAATAGACAATTTTATAGTTCTTACGGTTTAGTGAAAATGTAATCGATAGGTTCGCCATCTTTTACACTGCCATGAAGTTAGGTATTGCTGTTTCCCGCTCGAGAGTATTTTATTATTTTAATTCAAATGCGAATGGAAGAAATAGTCATATTGTGAAATTTATACAAAAAATGAAAGATGTCATATATTACTAAAATTTTGATACTGTATTATCTTTTGCTTGTTTTTTGACATTTTAACTTTCTAGATTTCTATTTTTGAAATTTAAGTAGGGAACACACACTTGAACGATAGGAACACGTTCAACTACCGTTCCGACCTCAGACGAAAATGTCTCTTTCCTGTTTATTTTTAACTTTTACATGATCTATTATTATCATTTTCAATGATTATTATGATTTTTAAAATTAATGAATTTAAGTACCTAGTACAACTTCCAAATAAATTAACCAATATTTTTTATTTTATACATTGTATAATATTACCTAACATTGGGCGATTGGTCAAAAAATATCGATCGATAATTTTCATAATAATATTATTTGCATTTGTCCAAAGAGACCCATGCGATACATAGCAAACGTTGCACCGTGCCGAGCAAGCGTAAATTAAATATTTTTATTTAAATCAAATTGTTGATATTCCTGCAACGCAGTTATTGTTACAATTAAATACTTTGCGGCCTTCAAATAAACTTGATGAGAATGCGGAAGACCATGCAATACAGACAATCCAATCCAAGAGCATGTTTTAGTTCATCGACCCGTCGCTCGTCTAGAAAGCATCTCAGGTTAATTAAAATCGCTTCTTTTCATCCGAGAATCCGAGATGTTTATTATGCAAGGACCTTTTATGTATAACATAGAGCATTCATTTTTATTCCATCCGAACCGCACCGCGAGTGTGTGGTAACAACTAACACACTTTGACATAAATGGGAAAATAACTTGAATTTTCTTAACGAAGTGGTTTTCCTAGTGCCTACTTCAACTGATTACATGTTAAGTGCAGTTTAAGCACTCGTTATACCTACTTGTAATTTAAATTTACAGTGCAGATGTGCTGAAATTTTGCCAATTTTAATGCATCAAAAAAACTTTTTCTTAAATTATCTATGTAACAATATCTTTCAGAAATTTCACAATCCATCTCATTTTTTGTACGGGACTTCCAGTTCTAAGTATAAAACTTTGTTTTTATTTTATAAATACTCATACGACTCGCAGAGCAGCTTGTCAAATGTTAGACCGACATGCGACATTTTATGCGAAAAACCAAAACTTCGAAAATAATTCCACGCGGCCTTCCACTGAAAACGCTGCAACAACGGTAAATTTTCTACAAAATCGCCTGATACACCATAATTATCTAAGGAATGAAAAACAAAGTGGAATTCGTATGACAACAGTTCTTATAAAACCCAATAACGGCGCCACTGTTTCAATAATTGAACGACAAAACCAATATAAAATTAACCAATCGAATTAAGTGCATACCTGGAGTGCCAATCCCAACAAAACAAAGCTGCTCGCGACTTATTTTCGTCTAAACCGATTTCTACCAATTATTTTATTTTCTCATCTCAAATCTTTTTAAGGGGGGAGGCATACGTAGTCATGACGACAGGATCATCAGAAATCAAAAAACATAAAAGATTTGGTTAGTAGATTACTTCATCTCTTTATATTTTGAAAAAAATCGAATTTTGGATTTTTTAGAGAACTTCAAAGTCAAAAACACGATTTTCGTTGAAAAAATCTACTGTTTTATTCTTGTAAAATAAGTTCTAATCATTGAAAAACAAAATCCTTCGACCACCCCCTAGTAAATCTTATCTAAAAGAATTTCGTAAAATTGCAGAAAGATCGGTTCATTATTTTTTGAGATATCATGTCCAACTACTTTGAAAATGCAGTTTTGAGATAAACACGTTGAAAGTTTTCAATAATAAGGAGAAAAACCTTCATAAAATAACTTTTTCGAAAACTTACTATCTCTTTCAATTTTCTTCGAATCGACTCGAAATTTTGGGAAAACATTTCTGACATGTTGTACTTTAAATTAAAAAAATGAAAAAAACAAAAAATGCATGTCTGTAGATGGATTTATTTTGATAAATTATTAAAATTTAACCACGGGACATTACAATATAATTAAGTAGATAAACAGTAATTAGAGATGATTTTCACTTTTCACGATTTTTTATTTAACAATAGACAATTTAAAAATCAAAATTGAAAAAAATTAAACGATATTTTTAGATAGATTCACTGGCGTACGGGGCGTACCTAGAGGGAGCGTTGGGGGGCGGCCGCCCCGGGAGGCACAATTCTTCTTTTTTACAAAAAAATATTTTTAAAAAATAATAAATTCTTTAATTACAAAGAAATATTTTTATTTTATTTTTATTTGTTTGTTTTAATATTATTAAAATACTAGTATAATTATTAATTAATTTAATCATAATAATATTGTCATTATTATGACCGGATAAATGAGCACGACTTTTTGAAAAAAACAGTGCTTAAAAAAGCACGCTATTTTAAAAAAATAAGTTCGAATTACTATGTCAAAAAAAGTTATGAAAAAGTTAACAATTAAAAAACAAAAAAAGCAAAACATGGCAACTTAGACGACATAATTCGAAAGATGTAAACCAAGCAGTTTTGCACCTATCATTTAATTAAGTTAAAATATATGGGGGGCATACCATGCTAAATCGGGCACATTTTTAGGTGACCCCTTTCGATTTTTCTTAAAATTTTATATGTTTTTGAGACCGTTGTTCTTGATTTTTTAGTCAAGAAAATTTTTTTTTTAATTTTAATTAAAATGTTTATAGCATTGCGAAAGATGTAGGTACATATTATGGGATCGTTTGTTTTGAAAGTTTCTGGTTTTCAATGTTCTTTCAAAAAAAATATATAATGATTTTGATCCAAATCATTGCGTTCACCGTTTATTTTGCAAAATGCAAAAAATGTGTATCTGACAATGCTAGATAAACAAAACGGAAAAGCTGACTGAAATCACTAGATCAGTTTAATGAAATCTATTTAATTCAGTTAAAATTGAGCAGGTAGAAAAATCATATTTAAGGGTACGTTTATGTTGGAGCTATGATAAGTGATAAGAGCGAAGAAATTTCTTAGCTGTAATCGCTGTTCTATGAATTAATATTGGCTTGCGCCCTGCTTCAACATAAGCAGTCACATAATATTTCAACATTTTGCTTTTCTCTGCTTCGCTAGTATCGCGGCTTTTAGCGCTTAAGGGTACGTTTATGTTAGAGCTGTGATAACCGCTAAAAGCCGCGATACTAGCGAAGCAGAGACAAGCAAAACGTTGAAGTATTATGTGACTGTTTATGTTGAAGCAGCGCGCAAACCAATGTTAATTCATAGAACAGCGATTAGAGCTAAGAAATTTCTTCGCTCTTACCACTTATCACAGCTCCAACATAAACGTACCCTAACACAGCTAGAACATAAACGTACCCTATAAGTAGTTAACAAGAATTTAAATGACATATAAAATAAGTCCTAAATAAGTTCTAAAATAAAATAATAAGCATATGAAGTCAAAGTTAAATTTTAAACTCGAAAATAAGTTCAAAATAAGCGAAAAATCGCAAAGAAAGCAAAAAAAGTGTGAAAAACTTTACGTTAAAATACATCTTTTTATGTAATTCGTCCAGATCTCAAATTTCAAAAAGCTGCTTTTAAAATTGACAATATGCAAAAATGCTTAAAATCCGGTCTCTAATCATCACTCATCAGTGTCGCTAGTCGCGAACGGAACTTTTCCAAATTAATCCATAGAAAAAGAACCAACGGATGATATAAATTTTGACGATATTATTTAAGACTTGATAATAAGAAGGCCAGAAAAATAAATATAATATAAACACGCGTTTCGCTATAATTTTTTAATTTATTTATTCATGTTCAGTAATATTTATAATGGCCTTTATATGGAGGGGGTAGTGGGGGGGGGGATTTTAAAACCGCCCCGAGATGCAAAAGCTTTAGATACGTCCCTGGATAGATTATTAATCTAATATGAGAAATATTGATAGTTAAAAAGCGGTTTAAAAAAATAGGAACAAATATAATAATTTAATATTCCATCTATGCTGACTTCATTATATCCAGATTCCAGAATACGTTTCCCCCTATCAAAAGATTCGACATCCCTTTTCTTAATTTTTTCAATTTTGTTCTTTAAATTGTGTATTTTTAAATGATTTTCAAGTTGTAATTTTATATTATTTTATTTATTTCTATATTTAATTCTCTTGCATTTTTCATAGTTGCTATATATTTTTAGCTTTGAAAATGGGTCACCAATAAAGACCTGAAACGTCGGACAATTTACTTTGTTTTAAATGACCTCGTCCTTAACTATTCTTTAATCTTATTTTAAATTTTTGACCAATAAAAAGTAATCCGTGAAGAAAATCTGCAATATATTGCTGTTTTGTCTGTTTTTTTATAGACAATATAGAAAAATATTTTTAAAGTCTAAAAATAATATTAAATTAATTTTTTTACAAAATCGAGTTCTTGATATTTTATCATATAAGTTTCACCGTTATCGAATTTCATTTAAATTGGTGTATCAATTTTGTTGTTTTATTGCTTATAAAGAATGTTAACAATTTGTTCTATAAACATGGTTATAATTTAAAAAAATGTTGTTTAATAATTCTATGTAGGTTTGAGATTAAAAATTGTCGTAAATTTTAATATTTATAAATAAACTTACATTTTTGTAATTAGGAGCAATGTAATAAAAGTCGCAAGTCTCCAATAATTTTTTACTTTTTATATTTCCCCATATACGAGGAAAGTTCTCTTTTCACAAGAATAAAAAATTTTGAATAATTTTTTAAATTGTCGAAAATAATTTAATTAAAATTTTTGGGCCGATTGCCCGATTCTCTAGGCCAGTGCCGTAGTAAGCTTTTCTGGTGCCCGAGGCAAATCAAAGGGGAAATAAGAGTGGTGACCGAACGCGAAGGGCTTGGGTAACAACGAACGATGGTGGGAATAAGTTGCGCAGGAAACATTCGTGATTCGAATGCTGTAGAAAATTAATGAGGATTACCTCCTTTTTTAAACGTTTTAAACTGTTCGTTGTAAATATCTACATTCAATTGAACCACCATTAAATAAAAATTAAATTAAAAAAATTCGATAAAAATTTGTTAAAATTTTTAGCTAACTGTCAACATTTAGGCGACTCAACTAAGTAAGTTGATCCCCAAAAACTTTCAAGAAAGATGTAGATTATTTAATGATCATTACTTTTAATTTGGAATTAACATTTTTAAATACATCATTTAAAATTAGTGATCATTATTTTAAAGATTTGTAATTTCAATTTAAAAATTATAATTAAATATAAATTCTTAAATTGAGAAATATATTAGTGAATAAATTAAAATTGAACAAGATATTATGTTAATAATATTAAAACCAATTAAGTTTTTGAGCTTTCGATGACTTTCGCCACCTTCATCAGAGACGTCGAGCTTAAAAATTATAATTATAATTTATAAATTATTGTACTACGTTTTTAATCAAAAACATATTTCAAAAGTAAAAAAAATGTATTTCTTTTTAGTTTGACCTGCAATAAAATGTCCACTACTGATGCAAATGCTTTAAATACTGTAATTTATTATCAAGTTTGTTAATGGAAAATGTGCAAGTATTAAATTATCTTTTCCCAAAGGAGATTTTAAGTACGTGGGTGACTTTTCTTTATAATTTTATTTGTTTCTAGCAGAATTTACAGAGTAATTTTGGTAAAAGACTCGATACCTTCAACGAATACTAAACAGTTTAGCCGTAATAATCCTGCCTAATTAATGCCAAGTCAAAACTTTTAAATATTTTTAATATTTACTAGTGGAAAAAGGGTAACTTTACAAAGAATCTTTGTCATCAATTTGCAAGAAAACGTTTGAATTATTTTGAAATTAATAATATATAAAATAATAAAATTGAAAATTATGGTATATCTATCGATTGGAAGACAAATTTTGTATATGTTTTTTGCATGAAAAAATGCAAAATCTGTTATATTCACATAAACATTGATTTATTGTTCCCATATCCTTGATCCAATTTATCAACCTTGACAAATCATCATTACAATGGCAAACAAGGTTAATAATTCCAATTATTTTTATTTTCAATTGTAATAATGATTCATCAAGCGTGTAAGGCAAATTATATTTGATTTCTTCCTATTTGATTAATTATTCAAGAAAAACTTCCTTATCTCTAACTTTTTCTAGGGCATATTATATAATTTCTGTACAGCTGACGGTTTAGACGCTGCAATGAGTAATTAAAATTTAAAAAATCAATTGGCTATTCAATAAAAAAAAACTTCTACGAAAAAGTCCCGGATAGCTTATATTTATCCAGGAAAGAAACCTTTCTTCTTTGTGAGAAGAAAAATTTTCGTGACCTAAGTCGTGGTCGTCAAAACCACTTTTTTGGAAAGTGCAAAAATTGCAGTGAGCAGCTCTTGGTCAAAAATATTAGCAAAGCGTTCAATTTCAAATCTAAAGGTTTATGACTGGCGATAAAAAATTAATTATTTAAAAACCAAGAAGATTTGTTTATTTATAGCTCAATATTATGAGAAGCTGAAAGGCTGAAACGATCAATTTATAAAATAATACAAGTTTATGTTATGAAATTTTTGATGCGTTTAAATGTCTGAAAAAATTCGAGCCAAAAATATTAGTTTCGAGAATCACAAACAAGCGTCATACAATACCCAAGCAATTAAAATCCTTGTAGTCAGACAAAATGTTTAAATTTATTGCAGTAACCTTAAGAATTTTTTTAGTTTACTACACATGGCAATCCAAAAATAGCCAGAATTGGAATATACGGGATGTCTTAAATATTTAATCGTTTATTATTAATTAATTACCTGTTATTATAATGTGTAGGTATTAATTAAATTTAAATTATACTGTTAGTTTTTAGATTTCAGTGTTAAAAGATAGCATTGTAGTTAGTATGGGCGGCCTTGAAGCCGCATCATTCAATCAGTATAATATGCATACTTCATCTGGAAGTTTTATAAAAAATTCTGCTTTACAGTAACCTAGTGATTGATCATTTCTCGATGACACAGAATTTTGTGGTTGCTGTTCCATAGAGCTTTAAATGCAGACTCACTTATATTAGTGTTCTTTTAATTTATTTTCCTTTTCACTATTTTTATATAAGTATTTTCAATCTCTATTATTTCTATAATGATTTAATTACCCTTAAAAGAAATGTTAAAATTAAGTTTATTTACAAATTCTTATTTTTGTATTAGAATTTACGAGGTATCAATAAATAATGAGGAAATCCAGAAAAATACGAGTAAACCTCGTAAATGGACATCTGGTATATTGATCAGTAGCGAATGTCGATCACCGTGATTTTCGAAAGGGCAGTGGCAAACCACCTAAATGTAATTTGTCCACTAAATATTTTCCAGAGGGGAAAACAAAATAAAACAGAGTTAGAAGAATAATTATTGCATATTGGTTATTCAAAACTTTAGCAACATTTTGTATATAAAAATACCTATGACCTTGAAGTTTTATTAAGTTACTATAAATTATGTGAACATATAAAATTTATAACGTAGTGGAATATTGGTGATGGAGACTCAAAGTCTGCTATTGAACTTATTTTAATTTTATTTACAAATTGATATAACTTTACACCTGAATAAACTATCCGCCTGTATTTAAAATATTTTGGAAAAATGCTTATGTAAAATTTGTAACAGGTCGTCAAATGCGAACCAAAATGTAAACAATCTCGTGCGGGGATCTAGAAAAATAAATTTAGAAGAATTGCAGCTTTATCAAGATAAGTTTGTTTTTGTTGCTTTGTCGATTTTTAAAAATAATTTTCAGGTGAATTTCATTTATAAATCAGGTTGTTTTTATTCACCCTGCTCGTTTACAAAATTTAATAAATTCCCCTAGCGTTCTTTAATTGGATTAAAAATGGTTTTCGAGACTTAATGGTTTGGCACAAACAATTGTACGAAATTTAACAGTCTTGCACAAATATACACAAGTTCACGTGTTTCTTGGCGAATTTTATCAAAATATTAATTCCTACACAAATAGTTTTATTTTCTGATACTTAAGTGTTTTATGAGGCTACCGAAATTGAAAATTTTACTCGCCGTTTAAAACTCCGTACCAGTATATTTTAAGATGTTTTCCAATTACCAAGTGATTTAATTGGAAAATAAACTGTTTATATCAATAATGGCATTATAAGAATTATTTATAGCAGCTTATTTACTACTCATTAATTTTCATCAGAAACATCAATACTAAATGTCGGTCTCTTACGTAGGTGCGATAATTAAATAAATTATTACTTTCTAATAATTTTTTTTGATGTTACAAAATTAAAAGGGATAACCAAACAAAATTACTGTCTGTTATAATTATAATTATTTTCTGTGTCGAACAAATTTGATATTCCCATTAAATATTTATTTCAAAATTAATAACCCGATATTTCGTGATTAATTGGGATAACTCTCAATTTTCATTCGAGCAGGTTTATTTCGACCAAACAATTAGCAAAAATACTAATAGCAAATATTTCGTAATTAACGATTATCTTTCAACAATTAGGCTACATTATTATCAGCATCAATCATGTAAAAAGAAAGTTTGTTTTAAATAGTCCAGAGTAAAAATACATCAATCTTCTCGTTTTTTTCGTTAAAACAAAATAATTACAAATTAATAGAAAAATATACAAATACATAGTTAAAATACAAAACTCATGTAATAAATCAATTAACAAACATTTTATCTAAACTATTTTTAACTTAATAAGTAAAAATAGAAGCTAAAAGCACGAGTTTGCGAATTGATAAAATCGACAGGTGGGTATTCTAAAACTGTTTTATATTTTTACAAAAAAAATAAAAACTCACCACTTCATTTTCACAAATTAATTGTCTTCAGCAACTTTAATTTATAAAATCATTATCGAACTAGTCCAAGAGCGTAAAACACAGTTCCGTTTAAGTTTAATACACAAACTTGTAGATAAAAGTCTTTTCACTTTATAGGTGACAATATGGTTTCGAGTTCGAAACTTCAAATTTGAACAAAAAATATCAAATATCCTGCAGAGTTAAATTCAATTTCCGCGGACAAAGTGTATAGCAGTTTTAAAGTAGACCACCTCAGTGTCTAATGTTGACCCCACCACGTTTATTTTTAGTTAAATTTTAGTATAAGTTTATTAACATTAAGGTAAGTGCAAAGCTTTTTTCAAAAAAAAGACGAACACCATTTGAATTATTTTGAGTTGCAGAAGTGTGAAGTGCGCTCGATATTTTGAAGTAGTAGCCGTTCCAAGACTTCAAAGAACCACTTGGTTCTCAAGTGTTACTAAATTCAGTCGTTAAAGATTAAACTTTCAATATTTGATTCTAAATGAATTAATTTATTAGTGTGACCCAAAATATTTTTTATTTTAAAATCTACAATTAAATAAAATAAAAAAAACTTATAGATTGGGCGCGGTAAGCCAGTTGCTTTAATTGGTCAAGTTGTTTTATTATTTTCTACGAACAAAAAATATACTAAAGAAAGTCGAAGAAGAAGTTGTTTTCTAAAAGAGCTACAGTTGGATGTGCTTCCAAAAAAAATTATATTAATTTTTGTTTATGGCTCCAAAATGGTCAATCCTCAGATGTTCAGGTTTCTTTTTTCCGGTGAAATTGCACATGCGAGCAATCACCAATCAACACTGAAGATATTTATGCAATATTTGCTATAAATAATATTAACTACATTAATATGATCTAATAAAATTATTCAAAATAGATGTCCCACGCTTTTAGTCAATTTGATGTGTTTTTGTAAAACTTGAGCAAAAATATTTTATTGATTTTCAATTTTTTGGTTTTTTGATTAATTTTTTCTTATAATTTTTAGCCATACCTAAATTCTTACATAATTATATAATTTTTAAAACTAATTTAATTAAAATTTGTAAACACATGCGGCGTGACCTTAACTAGTAAGCGCTGAGATCACGATAAGCAATATATTTTGTAAGGAATTTAATTTCAAACTAAAAAATAACTGCATTAAAAGGCACAGGAGCACGTGCCCTCCCTAAGGCCATTATTTTGTAGTATATGTACAATATGCTATCATAATTAGGTATGTTATTCAAAATTTAAAAAATAGTAGATACTTTGTTTTAACTTTTCCTGCCTAGCGAGTTTTTCAAATGAGAGGCGAGTGGAAAAGCTCACTTTCTACACCGATTTGAGTTATATAATGAGCTACTTTCGCGCACTGATATTTGTTGACATTACCCGGCTAACTTCCACGACAGTTCCATTTCGTTTTCGTCCAGTTCCATTTGAATTGCCTGATGAGCCAAATTTGAGCGAATAAAATTTAAATAAAATAGTATAAAGATTTTTAAACAATACATTTGGTTTTTCTACTATTACACATTCTCCTATACATTAAAAGTATCACGACAATATATTGCAACTTTGATTATAAATTTATTAATTGAAGTAGCTTACTCATTTTATATTATTTATTAAATATATGGAAAACGTCACTTCAAATAAAAATCATTAGATTAAAAAAAATCGGAAAAACATAAAATTTTCTAAATTATATTCGTACATGTAGAAAAGTCTTATTATCGCACTTGTGCGATTGTGTTTTAAAAGTATCACGTGCGTTGAAACTTTTTAGAGGTAAAATATATCTAATTTTTTACAGTGTATATTTATTATACATTGAGAAAACTACTATTGGTGTGTTGTTATAATTTATTGATAAGTTGATAAAAATAAAATAAATATTGTTGCCAACGGAAATTGGGTCCAAATAGAAATATAGAAAAATTTCAGACAAAATTACAATTTTTCCGTTTGGTCAAGTGAAATCAGAGTTTGTAAAAACATTTTTAGTTTTTTGATCCCGAGTGTCAAGTTGAGGACAAATTAATAAGATTTAATTGAATTAATAGGATCAAATGTTGGCAATTTCAAAGATGAAATGTGTGCTTTTATCTTTTATTTTTCAGAATTCAATAAGTAGATATTTGAATTTCTGCCACCAAACGGCAAAAAAACGATTGTTGTGCAAAAAATTATTATAGTACCATGATAGTTACCGACCGTACACCCGATCATAGAGAAATAATATGAAATTTTTTTTTTTAATTTCCGCAGCTCATTATAACGTACAAAAATAAAAAAGGAATTGATTATAAATTTAAAAATTATAAATAATAATACAGATAATGTTATGTACATTGCACACACCTATAGTTGTAACTCTGCAACTAATCGATCTGAAAAACAAAAGAAGAAAACTTATAAAAAAATTAGTCTGCTTTGTTTTCAGTTATTTTGTATTTACTGCAAAGGTGTTCTTTTTGTCTTGCTTTTTCATATTATGGCAACCAAATATAAAAACGCTAGACCGTGTAAAACCATTATGTTTTTATTTGAATCGTACAATACTATAATTTTCGACGTCAGCGCATGAGGTGGCCATTTCAGGAACTTTTGATCTACATTTCCTGTTTTCTCGTGGGTTGGTTCATCCTCTCATTAGTTCGTTCATTTATATTCAACCAATCAGAATTAATTATTCTAGATCAATGCTTGAAAGTTGATCTAACAATAAGTACAGTTAATAAAGTTTATTCCAGTTTAAATTTTCAAAATATATGATAAAACCTCGTCGACTAAGCTTATTCTATAAGTAAGCGCTTTTATAGAGGGTTTAGTTCAGTAATACAAGCAAACAATAGTATATTATGAGAGGGTTTAGAAACTTGACTAAAAATAATAATGGTTAATTTGAATCACTCACAGGCCATAAAATATGTAATTAATTATTTAAAACTATTGAATTAAGATTACTGGAAAGCAAACTTTGAGTTCAAAAAAAAAATTTTTTTACTTTCAATATTAATGGATAAAAATTAACCATGCGCATATATTTTGAATGCTGTATCAATCAACAGCTTTTTCACTTTTAAAATTTAGGAAGTAATCCAATTTTAAGTCGTTGACTTATTCGTGGAAGGTTTGAAGTAAAATTTGTCGTTTAAGTAAGAGTTAAAAGTTGCTTCCTGTAAATGTTTACGTCTTCATATTCTTAAAATCAGAATGTTATTATTAGTAATGTTTTTTGGTTTAAACAAATTTTCTTGAGGGTTACTTACACCAAACGAGCGATTTGGATATTAAAAAAGCTGGCCGTGTTCCAGATTACCTGCTGGCCTACTTCTTGAGTAATTAACGTTTTAATATAAACAGTTTTGCTATTGGGGATTTGCTTTTAAATGTTAGAAGAGGTAGGACAACACTAATAGACGGGTAGGTACAACCTCCCAGAAGGTTGCAATAACATTAATGACTTGGAACAAAAAAGTATAAACATTTAATATACAATAAAAAAATTGACGTTTATTATTAAAAAAGTAATAATAATTTATTTCCATCAATACAAACAGTGGCGGATCCAGGATCTTAGTTTGGGGAGGGCTTAACTTAGCTGAAGGTAGGCTTTATCAAGGTAAAAATTAAATACTTAAATTCTTGATCCAAGATCCAGATGCTTTTGGAGGGGGCTTGACCCCCTAGCCCCCCCCCCTGGATCCGCTACTGAATACAAATTAAAACAACATTTCTTTTCATGACAGGATATTATCTTCCTATCATGTATGTATTCGTAAGTTTCTTGTTTTCAAAAATCGTCACTTTCTGATGTTCTAAGTACAAAATATGACCAAATCATCTCATTGCAAGTAAGTAAAATTCACATCACATTTTCAAGAAAATTTGAAAAAAGAATTTATGTATATTTTGACGATGAACAGTCACTTATTTTACCATTTTATCTGGATAGCTATTATGCTGTTGTGTGTCGTGGTAAATGTTTTAATTCGTCGAAAAATATTTAAGAAAGTTAATTCAGTTTTTCTAAATTTTTGCATTTGCAATATTTGCCAAAACTTCTCGGTGGTATCAGTTTTTATTGTTAATCAGCCAATCAAAACACGGAATTTTAGGCCAGTGCCGTAGGTAAATTCAATTAATCGACATTTGGGGGGGGGGGGGGCACGTGTTTCCGATGACCTGACTACAGAAATGTTTTGTTTTTTTGTTTTTCTAAGACCGCCAACAAAAGTCAACTTGTAAAATATAATTGGTTTCAGATTAATATTTTTCAAAATATTTCTACGAATAAATTAATAAATATATAGATCAATATTTAAGAGACAGTCTATTATTATTATCATCACGAAAATAAAATCATTCAATATCAGAAAAGTTCAAATATTATTTAATTAATATCTATCATACCGATATCCAGGTGTCTCTTTATCAATCCAATTTTGTAATTTTGTTTAATAATTTCGATCCAAATATTTTACAAAATCTTACCAGAATAAGAATCCAATTTTAGTAATCTCCCCCCCAGTGTACACATTATTCCACGATAATATATTGTATAATATTTTTTATAATATACCTACAGTGGCCGTAGAAAGTATTCGTACACTCCTATATTAGCAATGTAAATTGTACCTTTTGAAGACCACATTTTTCATATAAAAATCAATATTACAGCAAAACTTTTTAGACATTTTTTGTTGTAAATTTCATTGCCTTCAATTTTGTTTCTATATATTTTTCAATTTTGTCTCGCCGTTTCTGACTGACAGCGACTTAAACATTACTCTGTAAAATAAAAAAATTATTGTCATAGGCTGGGTACGAAATGGAACATTCGCCGTAGCCAATTATTGCATTTAGTTTATATTTACAATATAATTATATTTTGAATTATAAATTGGAATAATATTTATTATTACCCAAAATCTCTCCCAGAATTAATGCATCTATTAAATGCCTTTTACCGTTGAATTTACTTATTACAATTAATTTTAGAAATTATCGGTTTTTTCAACGGTTAAGTGCAGTGGCGCCGGAAGAGTCAAATATAGAGGGGGGCAAAGTATTCAATTCTGTTAGGCTTTATGATTTTAAAGAAAAATTCTAATATTTTACGAGCGCTAGCTAGATAGAAACAAAAAATTTAAGTTTCTAGGGGGGGGCAAGTGCCCTGCTTTGCCCCTATATTCCGGCGCCTATGGTTAAGTGGTTAAGTCGCAATTAAGGGTTTATCCATAAAAAAATTGCTATTATTCAGAGCAACCGGTCCCCCCTGCTGAGCAAAGTCGAAGGCCGAGTACCTAGCCAAATCCGGGTAGTGAAAAATAATTAAGAAAACGGTAGCGTGTTCCGATAATTATTGTATAATCCTATTTTTAGTTGTGATTATATTTTTTGAAAGTAATAATTTTAAAACCAAAAATTTAAACGACTAGGAAACAATGCAGTGTACTATTATGTATTGTTATCTTGATCTCTTGAGTTTTTGCGTGATCTAAAGTCGTCTACAAGGACTAGTTTTTCAGCATGATTACTCATCCTGAAATTAATTATAGGTGTGAAATTGGCGTGAAGGTAGAAAAAATTAGATCATTGTTTAAAGATAAACCAAATCTCCCGATAGATGGCAGCACCATACAAGTTAAAAACATTTAAATGTTCCAGCGGAACAATTCGGTTTTTAACGAAAAACAACAAATTTCATCGAATAATATTTTGAATTAATGTAATGCCAGCAATCAACAAGTCAGTTATGGAAAAATGATAAATATTTTTGTATTATTAGGTTAAAAAAAACATGAATCTAATATTTTGATCTGTGATAGAAAACGTAAGTAAAAATTAATATGCATTTGCCCCGGTGACGTTTCGATCAAAACGGCGAAACGTTGTTGAGGTTATGTTCAGTTAATTTTGAATTTCTTGATTTTAACAATGCCTATTCTTATTGTTGTTCTTTTTAGATTCCTTAACGAAATCATTCCTTTTATACAACAAATGCTCAATACACGATGTCCCGTCACGAAAAAGTTAAATCTGGAAATTTTGTAAGTTACCTTAACGAGAATACAATTTGATCGTAAGTTTTCTTCAGGCGTCTGTCGGAACTTCCTTGTTATTATTACCGTATCTTTATTTCTATAAATAAGCGAAATACCCACTTTGTTTAAATTTTTAGTTCGACGTATTTCAAATACTAAATTAACGTTTTTTTATAAATAACAATAATAATCTTTACAACTCTTATCTCTACAAATTATTTGCGTTAGATAAAGTGTAGTGCATGATCTAGTTACTTATTTGATTAACTCAAAATCTTTGGCAGTGTATTCTTTGTTTACGTTAAAACCTTCATAGATGGATTCGGTGCGGCACAAGAAACGATCAACTAGGGTTAAAACACTTACAAATGTAAGATAGATATGTTCTTTTATTTTAAATGAAGTGTGGTTATAATTACTCACCTATGCATGAGTAATACATTTTTTTCTTATCTTGCTGTCACAATTTTAAACCTTTTCTTGAAGAAAATTGTTTTTATATTTTGCATACCACTACAAGAAAAAGGCTTTCAATTGTTCTTGATAAAGTGCACCATACACCTTTCGAGGCGAACTTATAAGGTTACCAATATATAAATTTATTATAAAAAATATAAAATTTGTTCTCGGGAATAATTTTCATTTGTTCATGAAAACAAAATATTTCTGTTACCTACCACTTATATTTGTCGTTTCATTATTTTTAAAAATTCAAAGTGTTTCGTGGAAAAATAATTGTAGAAATAAATCGCTTTCGATTGATTCCATCTTAATTTTTATCAATAACAATGTGAATTTTATTTTCTGTGGGGCTCTCTTTGTGTTTTTTTATCAATATAATATCAACTAAAATAAATTCACAATTTAAGCTTGCAATTAACAAACAATTTGATAACATTATTTTCATTGATATCAATAATAAAAAATCTAATAGTTAATAAATTGTATTTGAAAACATACGAAACGTTTTATAATGATTTCGTTTAGATAAAAAATACGTATAAAGTTTGTTGAATTTTATCTATCGACTGGTATCAGTTAAGTGCATTAGTGGTCACTGGAATCTGTATTACTTAACTTTCCAGAATTATAAACTTCGAAAATTCCACTGCATTTCGTTCCCACTCTCGTCAGGGCAGTGATATCATAACATAAGGCGGTATCTTTGGGATAAAAACATTAATCAATAAATTGATACAGATCGGTTATCTGTAGTTTGAAGTGGCAAATATCAATATAGTTATGATTCATGTAACCTTCGTAGTATAAGATTTAAATTGCACGACCTTTCATTATTCATCGATATCTCGATTAGTTCACCCGCCCACAGAAAAACGATTAATCTTATAATAAACAGCAGGACAACTAAAATTCAATAATTGAATTGATGATAATTATATTGGACTTCATATAATGCAAAATATTGGTTGTGCAGGGTTCCTACTCATTTTTCAAAATAAATTCCCCGACTTCCAAGTTTTCCATGACTAACTCAATGTTTTAATTTCCCTGACAAAATTGACACAATTTAAAATTCCCTGACTTTTCCAGACGAGTGGGAACTCTGTATGTAAGCTATCGAATTAACAATAATATAATTAAATGAAAACATTTAAATTGTTACACACTATTACGTGTCTTGAATGTTAAAGTAGATGGCGACACGTAATATTTCGAATGCATTTTCCGTTAAATATTAGATCTCTAACGGTTTCTTATTTTGATAGACAATTCATTCATAAAACAAAAAGACCAGAGTACTTTTAACCAGAGTTAAAAACGCTTAAAAAATATCTTGAAGGTATGGAGACCACCGTACTTGTTCAAAAAATCACCTGAAAATGGGGGGGGGGATGTTTCTTATATTCCTGTTTTTACATCTGCTGTAAAAAAATTTGATATTTTACACAACATTATCGAATCGCGAAAAAAGGTTTACTCGCGACTTTATCGCTCGTGAAATAACATTTTTCCCTCGTATAGAAAATAACTGTTAATTTGATTTCTTCAAAATTTATCTTATTTTTATTGAATTACAACAATGAATAGAATAAATTATTTAAAAAACGTAAAACTTATTTTGATAGAAAATTTGTAAATCTCTTGTAATTTTCTCCTAACATCGATTGAAAATTAGTTATATAGGGGTTATATGTATAACTGGTATAACCGAGGAGTAAACCGCAAATGAATTTTGATGTGCGAGAAGATGGTTTCAGTATATTTGGGGGAAACAAATGTTGTATCATATTTGAATGAAACGAGAGAAATTATTGTTAATGTAAAATTAAACCATACAGTGCAAAAAGCGGATATACAAGATTTCTACTCATCTGGAAAAACTGGTGAAGTTTTTCTTTTATCTGTCTGTCTCCAGGCTAATTTTATAACAATTTAAGTCTTCGACAGCTACCTTCCGATATTTGGAACCACTTGTTAAGTTACTTATATGTTTGTTATTTATTTCTTATAAAGAAGCGTTTCAGTATTTTCAGGTTTCAGTACCTTAGCATTATTAGTTGAATGCGCTATCTGTTAGGCCAATTATCGTCTCTAATAGATACCTATAGTAATGATAGGAAGAATATTTTTTTTATGGAACTTGGGCCAGGGACGCGACGGCCCGATGAGAAATTTTTCCGGGGGGGGGGGGGAGAGAGCAGTTTTTAATTTGCCAACTGCCGACATTTAATTTGCCAACTGGTGATGCTTATTTTCTGCTTCTCGCTTCTCTTGGGAATACCAATAATCTTTTTAATTTTGCGTACTCGTACCCTCATTTACCAACTACTAGGTACATTTTAGCAACTTTTGCAAACATTGGGGGTGGGGGGCTCCCTCTCATGTGGGTGTGGGAAAAACCATACAGTAATTTCGTACTGAGATTCATTGAAGAATCCAGTAGAATTTAGGGTACTTATTTTTTAATGCTGATATTTACATCCGATCTTTGGATCCAATTATCTTTGAAAATATGCCGCAATAGATCTAATTGCTTGGACACTTCATTCATTAAAAAAAATGGTTGTCGAAATCGGCGAGTGATAGCTGGGGAGCCCCCTTGTTATTTTTGGACTATTGAAAATATTTTCATGCAAAAACTTTTGTGCCAGTACCTTTGTCTGTTAGCTTCATACACATGTACACAGCAAGGTTTGTGGGTTGGGGGTCTACTCTTCCACAGGCGGTAAGCCGCAAATATACCTCGAACTTGCGTCTTTTAGCTACGTGTTGGTTTGAGTACTGTTGATCTCCAAGTGACAAAATGGTAATGTAATTTTAAAATATTTTTATTATCTGTTTCTAATCTTCGTCTACAACGAATGTTGTAGTTAACTACGTTTGTATTTCCACGCGGCTCGACCTGCAATCTCACGATTAACAAGAAGCTGTTTCAATAATTAACAAATATTTCTAACCACTTCCTCAATACTTATTGTTCCATTCGAATAGTTGAATCCAATAAAATAATTTAAATATTCATTAATTTTTTTTCTATTGTTAACATTTCACCTTCTGCAAAATTGAATTTTTTTTGGAATAATTACCTACTCATCCTGCTAAGGACACAGCTGTTATTTTATTTTCCATTAAGAAAAACTTGTTTCTGGTGATTGGTCACCTTCATTGATGAGTTTTAAATTAAAATTAGGTAAACAGTACTCTGCAACCTTAGTGGCAATCAATAAATTTGCATAAATGATGTCACAGTCTGAAAGTGAACGATAAATTCTAATCTATTGTACCATGCAGCATTCACACATCACCAACATTCTATCTCATTTAACGATAATAATTTACAGTTTGTGGTGTAAATAAATTCTTTTGTGGGTCAAAGACGAACACATTAACACACCAAATGTTTTGATGTTGTATGACATCATCAACGTATTTGTCTATGTGATTGAAGTTGAAGTTCACGTTTGAACGTCGATATATACAACGCAGTGAACTTTTTTGCATTACTTCAACATTTTCGTGTTTATTTTTGGTTTTTGTGTTTTTATATTTAGATTGGTCACATAGTGTGAGTGCGCGCTCCAGTTTGAGTAATTATTTTTGTATTTGGTGTTGTTTCGTTGCAAATTTATTTTTCTTATGGTGTAATGTCCATTCGGCATGTATAGTTATGTAGGTACTGCTTTTTTAATTTTTTTTTAAACAGAATGTTGATTTTGCTTGTTTTTTTAAATATAAAAATTAAAATGCACATCAATTATTGCTGGTGTATATTATCTACAGTTGAAGTGAATGTGCTTGATTTTGTGGCCAGAATGTAAATGTCCTAATTAATATTATATTGTGATTTTTTAAAGTTGAAATAAGTGGTTTCTTTAGACCGCAAATACCCAGTTTTATTTTAAAACTCGCGGTATGATTTCTTTTAGAATGTACGTAATAATATGTAATTGCGTCGAGCTATGATAAAGAACTTCTTCGGCTTTACATCTTTGGAGTGTGCCAAAAAGTTTCTTGGCATTGTCGATTGTTGTATGTTACGTAGTTATATCAGTGAAGTTAAAATATGGGTTCATTAGTCTTTCAATTTAAATATGATATAAAATTCATTCTACGATTTTGATACGATCCGGTGGAGTAATTTACATTTGTACCGCATACTTGTAAAAAATATGTTTTGAAATTATATAAAATTTTATGATTCACATTGACCATAACATTTGTTATTTTTTATTCTGATGTCACTTCTGTTATTAATGTCTGATGAAAAATATCAACATAATGACCAGCATTTAGTACTTTTTTTTATTATGTAGTTTCAGTGGGTACCTATTGCAAATTTTCTTAAGCGTTGAACAATATAATAATTTTCTGGTTACTGAACTTTCAATTTACTTTCACGTTATTCTTCTATTGTTGGTCGGCTATATTTCAAATTCTACCCCTATACTGAAAAGCTTCCGTTGGGGAGAGATCTATTTGCCCATTACCAAATAAAACTGCAGCCACGCTTACTTATTGTCGTTTAGTCATCCATTAAAAAAGTATTCATTCAACATGTGGGTTTATTTGTACAGTTGTTAATTTCACCCTGAACTTTTTAATTTAATATTGAAAATACAGTTTTTTACATACATAAATGGTTTTTATTGCTTCCAAATGCAAAATAATATAATATTAAAAATTATGCAAATTTGTATGGGTTTGTATTTTTATTATTACATTTAAAAATATTTTTAACGTTTTTTTAAATCTATAGCCTTGTCAATAACGTTTATTTATAGTATCTGCATTAATATGCCCTTGCAATATTATGTTTTAATAAAAAAAAAAATATTGATTGATAACATGTCCATTGCATTGTATGCAATGTAAATATAAATAATAATGTAATCGGGTTAACACAACGCTTTAAAATTTAATTACCTATTTAATGGTTTTGTTATTAATAACATTTTATTGGAATATTTGATGTAAATGTTATTTGTTCAAGCTTTACTCGTACAGGATTTCCTCTGATATGATTTTATTTTTATAATTGGGTAGAAATTTTAATTAAAAAATAGGTACTTTGCATAGTTATTAGCGCGTGGGTTATTTATGAGGTATTTGTTTAATTTTTCAATTAGAATGTACCAACTTGTTAGGTTAATGAATATTCAATCACCTGACGAATTCATATTCGCAAAAAAATATTTTAAACCAATGGGTATTATATTGAGAAAAATATCAAACGAATTTATTTTTAATAATAATATTTATAAATTTTCTAGTAGGGGATTTTCAAAAACTAGCAATCGCACTGATATAGTAGGTTTTCCAAACTATTATGACCGTAATATTAAATGCTTGGTTAAATCTCCGGTTAACCACTGATTATGTTTGTTATACTTTTCTGAGAATGTTTTGTTAATTATAAGATTTCTTTTCTATACGCCAGAAGGCACATAAAATCGTTGGTCACTAGCAATAAACCAGGGTTACAGACACATTTGACTTTAATTTTCTAATACTTTTCAATTGAAGGGCTTATTGCAATATAGTGATAAGCCACATTTCATGGTTATTGAGATATCAAGCGCTAAAGGTTGTGAAGTATAATGCCAAGCCATATAAATAAATATTACAATAATATTTTAATAATATTTCCGTATATATTATTATAATAATATTTCGGTAGTGGCTAGTCATTATATTTCACAACCAGTTGCGCTTAAAATCTCAAAAACCATGAAATGTGGCTTATCACTATATTGCAATAAGCCCTTCAATTGTTGAAAAAAGCATTTACCAAATTTATTGATTTTTAATTTCTTCTTGTAAATAGTTGGAATCATGGTTTCAAAGGGGTCCAAAGAAAGGTGGTTCCATTTCGAAGTCGGGTGGAAGTCTATCGACATCCCGCCCGACATCGGAAACAGATTTTGGAGAACCGGACGACGAAAATTTACTTAGATTTTACGAACAACAACTTAATTCCATGGATGAAAAGCAGATAGATCAAAAATTTGAAGAATTATTGGTATGTTATTTACTTTAAATTTATCGAAAATCTTATTGGTATTTTTCTAGAATGATATGAATTTGAACGAAGACAAGAAACAACCCTTGCGTTTGTATGTGCAAGATAACAAAAAGAAAATGCTCATTATGCAATATAAAGGTGCAAAACAAGTGAAGGAGAGTAAATTTGATACACCTCAGCAATATATAGCTTACTTAGAAAATTATTCAAAGTCTGATACGTTAAATCCATCCAAAATATATAATTGTGTGGAATCGTTGAGGATAGCACTAACCAGTAATACTTTAAGCTGGGTACACGATTTCGGTAGCAAAGGTCTTCAAACAGTCTTAAATATTTTAGATTTAGCTACTAAATAGTAAGTTGACTTGATTTCTTCCAACATGATTTTTAACAAATTAAATTGTAGCAATAAAGATGAGAAGTTTGAAAAAATTCAGTCCGAGTGTCTTAAGTGCATATTGAAGTTTACAAATAACACTGAAGGCATTAGAGAATTTTTGTATCACGATCGTGGTCACGAAATTGTTGCCAAATGTATTGATTACAGGAAACCATCTGTGATGATATCTTCTCTACAGGTTTGTAAATTGTTGATTTGTTAAAACCATTAAAACATTTTTTCTTTTCCAGATTTTAGCCGTTTTATGTTTTTTAAGCAATTCAAAAGTACAGGGAATTGAAAAGACCCTGGCAGCGATAACGCTTTTATCAGAATATAGAAAGTGTGAGCGATTTTTGCCCATCGTAGAAGGCATTACCATGACAGTAAATGAGGAATTATGGGTAGGTACTTTTTATTTTCTTCTCGTTATTATTTTTCTATTTGATTTACGCTTATGAACATTGTGTAAACAGAAAACTGAAAAATATTGTATTGGGAGATTCCCAAATTATTTCCACATTTATAAAATCAAAATCAACTCTTCATCAAGTTTTACTTTTAGAGTATGTGTCTTCAATTTATCAATGCTTTGCTGTCACAAACGGACGATTTTGAATTTAGAATGCACTTGAGAAACGAAATTGTTCGAAACGGCCTCTATGATAAATTAGGTAAGTTTATTTTTCTAAATACTTTATCAGAGCTCAATTTGATACTGCAGTCTTTTTTATTGCTGGTGCATTTTTTTCCCAAAAAACAAACTGAAAATCCTTATGTTTTGACTTTTAGATGTCTTAAAAAGTGAATCGACTCCGTCCGTAAAAAATCAATACAATATTTTTGAGAACCTCAAGGAAGAAGATGCCGATGAATTGCAATCAAGATTTGATAACGTCAGGATGGAAATCGACGATATAAACGATTGTTTTGAGGTGTTGAAAAATACGACGCTAGATACACCCGCAGAACCATACTTCCTCAGTATCTTACAACACTTACTATTTATAAAAGATGACCACTACATCAGGCCAGCTTATTACAAATTTATAGAAGAATGCATAACTCAAATTGTTCTGCACAAATCTGGCTTGGACCCTGACTTTAGTAAAAAGCATTTCGATCTTGATTTGCAACCACTAATTGACGGTTTAATAGGTAAAATTTCCTTTAAAGTTGGTTAAATCTATGCTAACAACTTTTTTTTCAAGACAAAACGACGGAAATTGAAAAAGATAAACAATCTAAACAGGAAGAGCTTAAAAAACAGCTCGAAGAAGCTTTAGCTGCAAAAGAGGAAGCTTTAGCCAAATGGGCCATAGCAGAAGGGCGTCCCGTTGGTACAACTGGAAAATTGGATCAAAATTGTGTTGATCACGTTTCTCAAGCTTTAAGTGGTCCACCACCTCCACCTATGCCCGGAATGCATGGTCCCCCACCACCTCCAATGCCCGGAATGTCAGGACCACCGCCACCTCCCATGCCTGGCATGGGAGGCCCACCACCACCTCCCATGCCTGGTATGGGTGGTCCGCCACCACCTCCAATGCCTGGTATGGGCGGTCCACCACCACCTCCTATGCCTGGTATGGGTGGTCCTCTACCACCTGCAATGCCTGGTATGGGTGGTCCACCACCTCCGCCATTTGGAATGCCTCCTCCACCTTTCCCAGGATTAGTTCCACTACCGGGTATGGCAAATCTCGATTTGTTGCCACATGGTCTGAAACCCAAAAAGAAATGGGAAGTTTCGGGACCTCTAAAGAGAGCCAACTGGAAAGCTGTGAGTTACAAATTTTTAGTCTAACTATTATGTTTCATTATTAAACTTCAGATTGTACCACAAAAAATGTCGGAAAAGTCGTTTTGGGTGAAAGTGCAAGAGGAAAAATTGGCGTCTCCTGATATTTTGGAAGGTTTGGCTCAAAAATTTAGTTCAAAACCACCAAGTAAAAAGGTCGATGATGATATTGTCGATAGGTAAACATTCTTTCAAATTAAATTACTTCATGTAGCTATCAAATTTTTTTTAGAGCTTACAGTCATGGAACTATGAAGAAGGTGAAAGAATTTAAGGTGCTTGATGGTAAATCTGCTCAAAACATCAGTATTCTTTTGTGCGGTTCTTTGAAACACATGGCCTATGATGACATCAAAAAGTGTTTGCTTAGATGTGACGATAAAATTTTGAATCAAAATGTGCTGGAACAACTTATTCAAGTAAGTTTTCTTTATTTTCTGAATATTTTCTTCTACAATTTAATTTTGTTTAGTACATACCGCCTGCAGATCAGTTGGCAAAGTTACAACAATACAAGGATTCGTATAGTGAACTTACCGAAGCTGAACAATTTTGTGTAAAATTATCAGAAATAAAACGCTTACTGCCAAGATTGAAGTCGTTGAGTTTTAGACAGCATTTTTCAGAAATGGTCAGCGATTGTAAACCTGTAAGTTATTGCTTTTTTAAGCGAGATACAAGATTGCAATTATTTTTTTTAGGATATTGTAGCAGGTACAGCAGCATGCGAAGAAATTAAAAAGAGCAAAAAGTTTGCAAAATTGTTAGAATTAATTTTATTGTTAGGAAATTACATGAATAGTGGTTCTAAAAACGCCCAGACGTTTGGTTTTGAAATTAGTTTTCTGACGAAGGTAAAGTAGCAATTTTATGAAAAATTTGATGATAAAATTTTTCCATTTCAGCTCACTGGTACTAAAGATATTCAAAATAAGCACACTTTGCTTCATTATATTGTCGAAACTACCGAAAGCAAATTTCCTGAAATACTCAACTTTTACGACGAGTTACCACACATTGACAAGTAATTAATTGCCTTGATTCGGTTTAATTGACCATTGAAATGTATAATTTTTTCAGAGCTAGTCGCGTTTCTTTGGATATGATCCAGAAAACCCTCAAACAAATGGATAACAGCATCAAAAATCTTGAAATGGATTTGGCAAATAACAAATTACCCCAAAGTGATGACGATAAATTTGCTGAAACTATGAGCGTATCCTTTAGTTATGATTTTATTTAAACTTTTTGTAATTTGATTACTTTCTTAACCCACAAATTAGACCTTTGCAAAGGAAGCTAGAAATCAGTGCTTGGTGTTGCAGAGCATGTTCAAGAAAATGGAAACGCTTTACACTGACCTTGCTGAGTTTTACGTATTTGACAAACAGAAGTATGCTTTGGAAGAGTTTTTTACAGATTTAAAAACTTTTAAAGACAGTTTTATTGTGAGTCAGATTTTAAATAAAATTTTATATTTTTACAACTAATATTTAAAATTGCAGTCTGCGTATAAGGATAATGAAAAGGAACGTGAAATAGATGAAAAAAATAGAAAGGCGAAAATAGGCAGAGAAAAAGCAGAAAGGGAAAAACAAGAAAGAGCTGCAAGAAAGAGGGCAATAATTGATATGAATCCTTCAGAAACGCAAGAAGGCGTTATGGACAGGTATATTATTTTGTAAAATTATATGTATTATATTGGTTGGTTTACATAAATTTCTTTTCAGTTTACTGGAAGCCTTACAAACTGGCAGTGCTTTCAGTAGGGAACAGAAGCGTAAAAGGGGACCAAGACCGGCAGGAGGTAAGATTTTTAAGTTAAAATTTTTTATTTAGTGCTTACTAATTTTTATGGTCTTAATAAGTTTACCATTTGGAAATTTCGGTAAGGAGCCTTTTAAATTCAAAGAGCTTAACTTTTTATTTATTTTTATGTTAGCAAAACTTTTTATTTTACAATTTGCTTGTATGCTTCTATTTTAGCTGAGAGAAGGGCACAGCTTGTAAGATCCAGATCAAGAACGGGCTTAATTGCAGGTCGAGAGCTTACAAGGTAGGTGTAAGCTTTACTTTAATCTTGCTTAAGCTTTATATTACAATGTTTTAATTGAATTGTTATTATAGCGAAATCTTGGCGTAAGGAATTTACAACAATTTAATGAAACGAATGATTGCAACGAATTGTAGATGAGATAGTGTAATTATTTTTACCAAACTTATAGTCTTCCTTGTACATAAATTTTTATATGGTAATTGTACATATATATATTTGATATCACTCATTTTATATACATAAATTATTATAGGTAACTTTTTATAATGAATCTCACAGAATTAATTTATAATTATTGACAAATTACTTGTATTGACACCATGTATTATTATTTTTATTATAATTTTTCAAGGCCCTGAAAACTTGATGTACAGATTCATATATACCTCATTTTGTAGCTGAGATTTAAATTTGTAATTTCAAAATTTTAAATCTTACTCCAATATAATTATTGAACTGAGATGGTGATTTAATAAAATATTGTAAAGTTAATTTTGCTTTTCTGTGAAAAGTTTTCCTTCCTCCTTGTCGGATAATTAAGGTGACCGTACGTCTCCTCTACAGAAAGAAAATTGAAAATATCCATCAAATTATTAATTAGTAATTAAAATTATATTTCTATTGTGGATAAAATTTTGATAATTTAACGACAATGTAATAACAACAAACTTTATTGCCTCTGAAAATTTATGTGCAAAGCATAAATAAATATAACGTAACAAATTTGGTTGATGCATACCATAATGAAACTTGCAATAGCTTGCAACAATTTAGGCTACATTAAAATAGTTTTTTATACAAGACGATAAAATTCTATTTTATCGATGAGTGGAAAATGTTTTTTTATCGTCTGTATAAAATTCAATTTTGATTGTACTACATTTGTACAAACACACGTTGCAATCTCAATAGTAATTTCAGTAAAAATATTAATGTATTTTATCTACTTTTTGTTGTTGAAGTGCTACGTCATCTACCCTTATGGTTAAAGTGATACTTGTTCTACTATTTTTGAATAAACCGCACTTCAACATCTGTTATGGAAACAATATAAAAATAATATCAATATACCTAATTAATGAATAAATTAAAATTGAACGAGTTATGTTAACAATATTACAACCAATATTTATTTATTAAAAACATAAATTATGTATTAATTTGGAAAACAGAAGCGTGACAGCCCGGGTTTATGCTGAATGATGGTGTACCTTCTTCTCTCTTTTCATTTATTTTAGAACCCCACGATTTCCCAATTTATACTTCTTTTCCCCCCATAAGCTGGGAATTCTCACATAATGCAGGTTTCTACATTTTGTGAAGGCTACCATAGCGGTTTTGTCCAGGTGTACCGACAGTCCTTTTTTTGTTCACCAACGTCCGACGGTTCTTAGGGTCTGTTGCATCGATGAAGATACTACTCCCCCAAACTTCCCGTCGATGAGGATTGTAGTATCGTCCGCAGATCCTAGCTTATGTATTCCACTCTGCTTCAGCTTATTTTTTCGAAATGTTGCCGATTTTGTTTTGTTATAATAATATAGCAATTATTGTGTGAATTCAATGTAGTTTTTATTTCTAACCCATATAGAAACAGTATGGATCAATAGAAAACAATAACAACAATAGGAATAATAGGCTTTTTGCCGTGACGTCTTGGTCCAACGCTTATTAATATTAATTTTCTCTAAGAGAGAATTTGATATTATACCACTCTCACGCTTGATGCTGTGCAATTACTCATTTGAATTCAATTTCCGATTAAACTGTGCTTTGCTATGACAATCACAAATACTCACGAATAGTCACTCAGCTTGTAGCTTCTTCCCGCGCCGAAAGTAGTTTCCAAATTATTCACAATCTTATCTAAAGTTGGTTTGATGAAAGAAAAGCAATTCTAGTGCTGCAAATTTGTATACCAAACGAGACATAATTATTTTAAAACTTTATTCTCAGGCTATTGATTTATATAATAGAATTTGAATTAGTTACTTAATATTAATTGGTTCACAATGATGGCATTTGATAATCACATAGATAAGTAAACAAAGTAAACGAGAAATAATAATAAATAAAAATATAATATTTAATTTGTTTAACCGTTAAACCGAGCTAGTAATCTGATGTGTAGTACAGTGGCTATCTGAAGAACATACAGAAAGTGGTACGGGGCTATAATTGTTATAATCGTTGCAATTTAAATATAACCTCGAACTTGATTTGTCACATTCTGGGCACGTGCGCTTTTTACTTTTCTTGTTCTTTCTGAAAAGTTCATATGCACATCTGAAACAAATATTAAATAATATTAAAGGAAGAAATCAACTTCAAAATTATTTCCCCAATAAGGGGAAATAAGAGTGGGAACCGAATGCGAAGGGCTTCGGTAACAACGAACGATGGTGGGGATGAGTTGCGCAGTAAACAACAGTCGTAATGCGAATGTAGTAGATTAACGCCGCGGAGCGCGTCTTTGTTTAATATTGAACCTTAACATACCGTCCGGAACACTCTGTATATTTTTATTGAAAATATCGACTTTAGCAATGTCATTTGAATTAATCAGTCATTTAAATTTATTCTTACCGCGTTTTTGATAAAGACTGCTTTCTTGTTCTTACTATTATCGAAACTAATTTTGGCAAGGATTAAATTGTGATCTACAATTGAACTTCATGAAACTCCAACATTTGAGATATTAAACTTCTCGTTTACTACTGTATCGATTTACGTTGAGCACTAATAAGGTACTAATATGTACTGCCGTAATTTGCTTGTTTATATTTATTGTTTTTGTATTGTGTGACTCTTGCGACATAAAAAGGGTTTTATGTTTATTTGCAGTGTAAATAAATCTTATCTGTCTAATATGACCATCAGAAGAGTTTACTGTAGCTGGAAGTTTATAGGATAATTTACCAAACATAAAGCCGGAATCCTCACAGAAGCTTGAAAAACTTTTAAATTATTGAATTTTCTCAGCTATTCCTATTTTGGACCGGATCACTTGAGATAATAAATATGCTCTCCAATTTTTTACTTTTATTTTAATTCGGAGATATTAATTTTCTTTTTTAATTGTGGTATAGCGTCAAAAGTTTCATCACTCGGATGATAATCAGCTATGCTACTCTGATGAGCAATGAAGAGAAAAACTGTGTTTAATCAGCAGGAGACGAGAAATTTCTGCTGAGCAGGTAGTTTTATATAAAAGAACGCCTGTCATTTTAGGAAAACCGTCCGCAAGCTATGCTTTTAATAATTCAAAATGGAAAATAAGTATGTGAGTGTCTGTTGTTTAGCACTTCATTGTATATTTTTTTCTAATTGGTGTGACTTCGTTAATTAACATATTTTAACTGAACACTCAATAGAATTTCACGTTGGGAACTAGTAAGGTATGCATAAACTGCTATGTGGAATATGTTTCTGTGAATATAGAAAATTTCACAATATTATTACAGTACAAGAGATGCGAAAACTTTAGGTAAATATTTACCGAATCAATTTGGACTAAGCGGGAAAATTAATGACATACGTAAGCTTTTGTATGTTATGTATACTCAAGAGCAAACTAATTGCAATTCAAATAAAAAATAATACATACAATTTCAGGATTATTTGCTTCAAGCACACAATCGATTGCAATCAAATAATAGGTACAAAAAAAGTTTAGCTAACTTTAACAATTTAAAATAAAAACTTGGAAAGGTATTGAAGTACATTATAATAATAACATTTATTTCATTCACAGAATAAGGAAGTCTCAGCTGCTTTATTGCACTGAAAACTTCTCAAAAATGCTAATTGTCAAAATAATCCTGCATAATTGCTAAAATTGTAAACGAAATGGCATTGCCCTGTACGCAGACGACACTGCATTTACGCATACCCGTTCTAAGTAAACAAATTCTGGTAACAAAAAAGTAAAAACGTAGAAAAAGTCAGCCACGTTATTTTATTTAAAACAAAATTTGCAAAAAATAAAGTAAATATGGTAAAATTTAATTCTGAAGAGGAAGCTAGATTAATTAAGATAGGCAATGTGTTAAAAGAAAAACAAAACAGAATGTGAAGTGTGAGTTTGTTGAAAAGGGTCGCAGGAATAATAAAATGAAAAAAGTTAGTAGTGTTAATTATAGAAAAGAAATTAGCTTAGGAACGCATTAATTAAAATTGTGAAAAGCATAAGAGGAGATTTTAAAAATTAGAATTAAGATAATTAAAATTGAATAAATGAGAGATTGAAACAAACGCCGAGGTTAGCGAAACCCGCATGCGGTTGATATAATTGGGGTCAAAGAGTTTCAAGCGTACATTGTTGTTTAAAAAATTAAAACTTTTAATTTAAAAAATTTATAAAATACTGTTCACTAATTAAATTTAATAAATTGATAAAAATAATTATTGATTAAATTAAAACAAGTTTAGTTGTTTGAGTTACAGCATGAAAGGAACCTGACACGTCATGCCAGGCATGAGCGTGTGGAAGCACCTTCAGTTTGTTTCTAAAATTTAAATTTTAGCTTGCACTGTTATTTTTTATAAAAATATTTACACAGTTTAAAGGCAAAATGCGGTAATTGCGATTTTTTAAAATTAAAATTAAAAGTCTGGACGACGAGAGAAAATTCTTTTAAGCTAAATTGCCGGAAAATTAACTTTTGTTACCGATTATATAGTTGTAATACAGAAAGTTCTTTAAAATTGATATTGCTTTTTTTTATTTTCTCGATGTTAGTACTGTGCATTCAATAAAATTCTAAAAATATCTCGGCATTAAAATTTTATTTTAAAAACTTTAATTCAATTCCGTTGCGCAATTTACAGAACCGTGTTATGGATTGAATTTTTCATCTTTTTAAATTTTCTATTTAGGTAATTTTATTATTTTTTTTGATTAAATCATTGAAGCTTTAGAAAAAATAGTTTGAAACTATAACGGTGGCCTAATTTTGAAATTTGTCGGTATTCATTACGGATTCCTTTGAGTTAGCTGATATCCTTTGATAACGAAACTTGCTCAAATTACCCAAAGCTACAATAACGATAATCAATAAGCAGGAAACTTAATTATTTTTGGAGGTTCACAATCTTGAAGAAAATCCCGCTGCCAAAAGAATTACTTTTACCCAATAAAATTGAAACGTAGAATTAATAACGGCAGAATAAATAAGCAAAATAAAGTTTTAAATAAAATTGCGAAAACATAATTTAAAAATGTAAATTAAACGACAAAAATTATTATACTTTTAGCTTATAAAAGTTATATTTCAAAGTTTTAATTGTCCTTTTATGTGAAATGTATCCCTCGGGTCTGGTAAATTATACAACAATTTTTGTGGCTTAAAATGAATTTAACCGAATTCTAACCTACATTGTTTCATATTAAGGAAAGGCGCAACGTGACACATTTCATGTTTTGAAACAAAGATGGCACCACTGATTCGTCATAACTTACCTAGCGTGTAATATATGAGTACATGGCAGTGCTTCTAAAGAATCACTTTCTAATCCATACGGAGATTCACAGCCACCACACGTGAGATCCATTTCATTCTGCAATCTTAACGCCATACGTTGATGATGATGCTTTTGATCGTCGTCTCCTAATGCGTGATATATTTGTGATAGTCGAATACGGATTGTACGAACTAATAATTTAGCACCAACGGAACTTGCAACTTCCAATAACCTCGTGTTGAATTCCAAGGGACGGCAGTTGCAAATTTTATGTTGCAAACGTAATGCTTCCAGACAACGTGCAGCTCCATCCATCGATTCCATTTGTATCACCCGATCGCCCATAGATGCCGCCGAACCCATTGCGGTTTCGTACTGCCGAAATGCTTTCTAAAAATAAGGAAGATAAATTTACGTAATAATCCCCGTGCAATGGCATTAGGTAATACTTTTTACGTTATTGGTGCTCGAGTTTTACTATGACTCTTCGATTTTAAAAGTGAAAAACTACCCTATTAAACATTTAATCTATAAATGGATGTGTTTTATTTTTATGCCCTACCTACTTTATTTAAATTTCAGTTTACCTATATAATTTTAATTTATTACGTCGAGCGAAGCCGTTATTACCAAAATAAACAATTTTGTTTTCATAATAATAGTTAAAGCGCGACCAAACGGCATAGTTTTGAGAAAGCATTTTTTGCTTTCGGAAAGGTAATGAAAGCAAATGGTCAAGTGTGAGCGAAAATATGCTACGTTTGTTGAAAAGAAATTCATTTTAAATTCAACAAAAAGGTAAGCGATAAATTTAATTTCGTAGTTTACGGTATAATACCTACCTACCTCTTGGTCCTCTTGCGATAACAAAGTTTGCTAAAGCAAAAACTTTTGAATGGTAGAACATAGTTTTTAGTTTTAATAAAATTTACTTAGTTCAAAAATATTAAATCTTTCTAAGGGCTTGAAACACGAACTTATTAATAGGTACTTGTTATCTCATAATAGAGGAATCTTTTCAGGTTGTTTTCTCTTCATCAAAAAACGTTAGGAAAACATTCCTTTTGCTTTAATCGGGTTTTCAAAAAAAAAGAAAATCTTTTTTGTATCGAAATTTACTTAATTACCTTTTTTCAGAAAAAAACGTGGGAGATATTGCCGATATCATGTTAACAAATTCGTTAATGTTACCAATGAAGTGACAACACGATTCATTTTTAAAACGGAAAATGAGCGACAATTTTAAAACGAAAATATTTTCATTATAAAAAATGGAAAACGACAGAAGTAGGTAGCTGAACAAAATATGTAAATACACCTTTGTTATAGAGGATTTCCTAAGCTTCAGGGTCTTGCTCCGAATATTGGAGATAGATGTCATTATGTCAGCGTAAACCTCTTTAAATTACCCGTTCTTTGTATGCTGAGCCGCGGTACGAACGTTGCGGGTTTTTATTTTTAAAAAATTAAAAACGTTTTTGAAATAAACCTGCACTCACGTTAATATCCAACTTTTTCCTGTAAATGTCGCCCATGATTCTGATACTTCTCGCATAAGTGGCTTGATCTCCGGACACTAAGGCTAAACGTGTAGCTTCCTAAGTAAACAAAATGAAGTAACAATAATATAAATTTATAAAAAATGGTACGTACCGAACAATAATCGTGAGCATCTCCCAACTCTCCCTGTTTTCTTAATGCCGACGCCATTTGTAATAAAGCAGCTCTGAGTGGAATTTTTGAAATTACAAAATTAAATTACATTTTAAAGCAATCCAATTAGTACTCGTACCTGTGATCCTTAGAATTCATGTCCCCTAGCTGTAACGATCTTGACATATCGTAAGCTTTGGCAGCATATGTGGCACTTTTATCCGCATCCTGTAATCGACTAAAAAGCTCCGACAGTCCCAAATACACCTAACACGAAATGGAACAGGAAGACAAATTTATTACATATTGAAGAAATAAATTTTACCTGTAATTCCAGTGCACGATCATGAACAGTTTGTGCAATTCTATGAGCGTGCTGAAAACTATCTAAAGCTTTATTATATCCTGCTAATTCTATGTAAACTGAGCCGACTGTAAGATGCACATGACCTGCCGTAGCACATTGTTCACATTCGTTGTATAATGAATGTCTTGCATATGATAAGGCTCTAGGAAAAAAAATCGTTAGAAACGCAAAACTTTCGACCTCCTCCGTTTTACCTTTCTAAACCACCCAATCGTTGGTGCGACCTAGCTAGATTTAAATATGATTCTGCTCTCATATTTGGATTGTCTAATTCTTCTGATATAAATAATTGTTTATGAGCAAATTCCAAGGCATCTCTAAATTCAACAGTAATTAATCTCTCGTGACAGTGATAAATTCATAACAACAGTTTTTAAAATGAACGAAAGTGCGCAAGAAAGGAGAAACCATTTAAACTCATTTTTTAAAGTGGACAAAATTTTATTAAACAAAACAGCTAAGAAAATCAATTTTTACTTGCCATAAAAGGCTATGTATAATATAAGTGTATGTTGCAGACACAAAAATGTTTTTAGACCAACATTTATGTGCGGAGACATAGATGAGTAGGTACTAACACGTAAATTTTTAAGTGGGTTACGCGAAGGGCGGAGTGAAACTCAAGAGATGAAAAGTAACATTGCGAAGGAAGTTTGACTTTTTAGTATGGTTTTATGAAACTTCCAAACAGCCCGTATTTCATACAATTTTTTTTTCAAAGATCTCTTCTTTTACCCTTTAATTGATGAATCAAGTCGAACTTGTGCCCTCTCGTGATGGAAAAGCCATTTACCAGGTGATGAATAGCCTTAGGAAGAATTCAGAATTCTTCATTTGATCGTAGACATTTTTTTATGTGGCTCACGCCCTTCGCACTCGTTCGTGATAACAAAATATAAAAAGTTTATAAATCCCTTTACCGAAGCAGGCAGTTCTATTTTTAGAATAACACTAAGCTGAAGTTTTTGCCTTCACATCATTGTTTTGTTACAATCCCTTTTTTAAGTTTAAGTAAACAATATAAAATTAAACGAAAACCTTTATCGTCCTTTTACTGGTTGACAAATTTAAACTTCGCTGTTTTCATAAAGCTATTTTTTCCGAGTCGATTTTTGTTGTTTCAGAATCAAAATTTCAATTGACGTAATTGTAAATTCAAAGTCTTAGCTAAAATAAATATCAAATCAAAATTTAATTAAGACGTCTGTTGGGAACGAAATAGTTGAAAGGAATTGTATTCGAAATAATAATAGAGAATTAACTGAGTTAACGCTATCCGAAAAAGAAAAAAATTTTCCCTTTGAATTAACCGAATGAGATTCCAAATTACACGTAGATATACTTTTACAAAATGGAATTGCTTTGAGTAATAAATTCCATCAATCTTCAGCTTTCTGCTTGTACGTATCTCATGTGTTAAACATGTTTTCAAAATTTTATATATTTTTTTATGTCTAATAAACAATAAACAATTTAGGGATGAAATTCTCTAGTCGTAGGTCCAATATCGAATTTCTCGCTGAAAGAATTGCCATAAATGTGTTCGGTTAGTTGAAGGAAATGAAAAATGAAAAACTACAGCATTACTCATCAGTATCTCTTAGGAAACTAGAAAAACTGGATTATAGAAATTGCAAAAAATATTTTTGCTTGGAAAAGCGCGTATATTGGAAGACAAAATAATATTTTTCAGTTAATTTATTACGCATTGCAAAAAACAAACACCACTTAAATCAATTAATTTTTAATATAATAAATTTTAAGCGAAACTCAATTTTTTAAACGAACATTTTTGCGGAATGCAACAGATGAGCTCGAGGATTTTTAGAACAATTTCGTTAATGCAAATTAAATCTCGCAACCGGGTATGGAAGCGATAGACCGATAATGCTGTCTGCCATTACTAGGCGTTTGAAGTTCTATTGGGGTCACCAATACTTTTAAAATGCAATATGCTATTTCGATACAAAAACTAAAGATTTATAGTGAAAAGTTAAACAACCTATTTTAGGTCCGTCGCATTCGCATTTATAGTACATTTGGTTGTTTCGTAAAGCACAGGTGTATCAAAAGGCCAATCTCTAAAAACAAGCGATGTCCCTTTTATAACACGGGTCGAGCAAACATTTACTTTGAGTAAATTTGAGAATGTCGGTAATTGTGTTGAATTGGTTTACTGATTACATAGCTACATGGTTATTAGAGATCATAGACGCAATTTAAATCTAGGTGGGCAAAAAGAGTCGAAAGCTAGAAAATCTGATAACAATATGCTCACGTATAAGATGAAGTTGTAAACGTTTTATGCTTTTATGTCACATTTTATTATTTTTTACCAATATCCATTTCAGTTCTAGCTTGTTGAAATTTTTCCGGATATTAAACCATTTCACAATTTGTACAAATACAAAAATTTCTTTGAGCTCTTATATTATCTAATCAACTGATTCCCAAGTAATTCTACCCTCAAACGGTAACATTTTCTCTGGATATTCCTAAATTTCCAAAAGACAAGTTTTGGGTAACATTTACACCAAATACCTGCCAGTATTTGATTTCAAAACTCAGCTTGTAATTAAGTTGATGAATTCGTCTCATTCATTTATATCGTTTTACCACAAATTACAAAATTGTTTGTGGGAAGCTGTAAATTATTTCTTAAGGGGTAAAACCACTGTAAAATCTTTAAAAAATAGCGTTTTTCTGCCAATTTTTTTTGCATAGCAGGAAAGGTAATAGAATAATAATAATCGAGGTGGTATTTAAGTTTATATTTAAGTCCTTTAAACAAAAAATTATCATCACTAAATATAAAGAATTGGCGACACCGGAGGCATTCTCGTGATGGTTATTGAATTTGCGGCACGCAGTGTAGCGAGTTCAAATTTGAATTTAAAAAAAATAAAAAAATTTCACTTAATCTACGTGTTCATAGCTAGAGAAATACGTAGGGGATTTTAAAAATATTGATTTATGTATGTTGGAGGTGTATTTGAATGAAAAACTTTAAATATTCGATCAAAAAATTGGTAATCATTTGTTAATAAATAATGTATAAATCAACTTATTGAAAATCCCGTACGTATTTCTCTTCAAAAGATTGTTTTAAAGATATTGTTAAAAATTCGAATGAAAATTACAAAAATTGTTTGAGTTAAGCTGCGTGCCGTTTTGAAAATGTTGTTTTGCAGCAATCCGACACTTTTGTGGTAGAGCTCGAAATTTCAATGAAAAACATTTCTTTCGGGTATTAATTTTTTTGTCCTATATTCCAGAAGGTTAAAAGTATCTTTTAAGCCAATAAAAATAAAATTGATTTTTTGAAAAATTTACTGTGGTTTTACCCCTTAATTGAAGGTATAAATATATAATTTATTAATTAGTTTGTAATTCTTTATGTGTGACTTTTCCCCACACAACAGAAAATGGAAACATTTTCGCTCGACTTTTAAAGTCGAATACAATTTTTGTTAACTTATACTCAACTGGAATTTCGATAGCGAAATAGTATATAAATCGAAAAACATTTTTATTCTCGTCTAGGATACCCAACATTTGATATTTTTCTTTCCTTGTAAAACTATCGTTTACAAATTGCAGCCAATTTTTATTCAAAATATAATTCGATACTTTTTCCAAAACTTAATTATTGTGAATTTTGTAAATGTTTTTATTTGAAAATTTTGGAATATATCAAAATAAAAAGCATATATTGGCTCTGCGATAATTGATCGAAGAAAGTTATTCGAAATTGCTTGTTTTACCATAATTTTCGCGAAATATTGAGCTGGTAATTACAAAGTTTATGCTCGGCTTTCTACTTTAAAAAATTCCGGTTGTTTTGTGTTAACTATCATTAATAAACTTTGGAATATAAGCTTCCAACTTGGGTACTTTATTTTTTGATTTAATTATATTGCGTTCAATATTTAACAAAAAATCACTGTTATTATTAACTTGCGTTTTATTCATTTCTACCAAACATACTGTGTGAATTCACGACTCTCGCTTACCGTCCAGTTGCAGCAGTTACAGGATTGCAAACTGTGAGTTAAAAACCGCGAAAATTCGACCAGTTGCATTTGAGATTAATAGGAAATACGTCCAATAGCGACATATGGTTTTTTTTCCGCAAGCGTACGTTTTATCGAATCAAAGAAAATAAATTTATTTTTAACTATGAGAATCATTACAAATTACCAAATTAATTTTGCAAATAATGCTACAAATATGAATCATGAGTCAGACCGAATTTTAATTAATTTTGCCCAAGTTAAGGTAATTAATTTCTTTTGTGCAAGCGATCGGTTTAATAATAAAATATATGCCGCTTAAAACAACCATTGTTATACCGGACGATTCGAAATTCCTGTTTTAAACTAAAAACTAACACTGTACAAAAAGTTTAGGTACGGCACTGCTAATTAAAGGCCGCACTGACCCGTCATTACCTTAGAACCATAACGGGTTCCTTAGAACTAAAACTTTCATTTGTTTTATTTCAAAATTTTTAATTTAATTTTTGGTAATAAGCGCCAACTAGCGGAGAATATATGGCGGTTTTTACCAAGATGGCTGAGGGGCCGTAATATTTTTGTATTTAAATTGTGATTTTTATGAAGAAGTGTTTATTTTTAACGCTGACAGAAAGTTTAATTGGATAGCGGTGAGAAAATTAAATAACAAATAAAAAATAAAAGCGACAGGCGGGCAGCTGCATGCCGGCATGGAATTGTGTTTAACGTTATCATTTCCAATAAACTTGTATTATAATTCGAAATTAATTCAAAAATAAAATTTTTGGATACAGAAATCACGACAATGAAAATCCAAGTTCAAATAATCGTATCCATGGCGACTTCAGTTTTATTTTCTCTTGAAATTTAAATTCGACATTCTAAAAGATTTCTCTAGGGTTTTATTTAAGGTCAACATGCGTTTAACAGAAACTAAACATGCAGAAATTGAAAATCTTATTCCGAAAATAAAGTTTATTTTGTAAGGCAAAATAATTTGGAACGTCTACGATATGAAATGCGACAAATTACACCTAATGTTGTTGAAAAGGTCCAACAAGAATTTATTTCTCGTCTTGGTCGCTGTCAGGCAGTAAATGATCAAAACTTGGAAAATTTATTGTAATAATATAGCAAAATTTTATTAACTGTCAAACTTTACAACTGACAGTTTCGATAACTGTTAACTGTCGTCATTTGTGAAAATTTAAATTGCTAATTTAAGTGTCACCAAACAAACCATTTTGCTTTTCGTATAAAATATTTTAGTTTTTTGTCATAATAAATATTCATTTTCGGTCCAATTTGTTGTTTAAGATGAAAAATTGTACAATTTTTCTTGAATTAATACAGCAAAATTAAATACATAGAACGCAAAATTTGATATCTTGCGTTCATTTTTTTTACAAAATTAAAGAAACTGGCCACGTCGTAATCCAGATCCAAAAAATTTATTTAAATTCCTCTCAATTGCCACAAAATGCCATAAAAATTCTTCAGGATTTCCGTTTAATTCCTAACTTCCAATAATTTTTTTTAAGCTTTTTACTTCCTACATTTCACGATCTCAAAATTTTTTGCTGACTATCTTGAGTAACACAAAGAAATTTTTTATTTCTTATGAATTACTAATTACTAAAAATTGTAAGAGCTCACTTGTAAAGAATACGAGTGCCTGTTCAAACAAAAACTTTAATGACGTCTATTACCTCCGAAGTCTTTGAATTTAGTTTCGGAGTTGAACTTTTATGAATTAGTGTTCTCGGGAGCTTCTCATGCAGATGAAAGAATATGTGATTGCTGGGTGCCTGGTGAAATTGATAAAACAAACAAGAAGCTTGATTTAATTCTCAGTTGAAGGTGCACAATCTCATTAAAGAACTATAAATAATTTATCTGCTATTGTAATAAATTGAAAGAAAAATAAAATACGTTCATAAACATGAATATTATTATAAAAAGTAGCGAACAGAACAAAAATCTACTGAAATATGGAGAAAATTTATATGAGACATAAATCTCTGACTATGTAAGGTACATTTTAGTTTGAAAAATATCACGATATTAGATTCTTTCAACTACCTAGAATGAAGACAGAAGGGATTGTTATACTCACGAAGGGCATAATAAAAAACGATAGTAGTTGGCTAATTAGAAAAAAAAAGAACTGAAGCGGAGATGATCCTATTACTATCCTGAAAGGATATTACCGTTTTAACGATAGATCGCAAATAACAATGAGCTTTGCATTGTATAGCAGGTCGACTTAATTTAATTCTTTCAATTTTTTTTTTAGTTTTGTGAATAATTTAGGTATATGCCAAAATTTTCGACGAGTGTCAATCAACACCTATATTTGTTTTTCTCTAAGGAAATTGAACCCAGCTCTATGAACTGTGTAAAGACTAGCCGTCTTTAAGATCAAAGAGACTTCGGAATAAGTGTACTTTTGGAACTCCAGTTGCATAAGTTAACAAAAATGTTATTGGATTTAAAAACCGACGACGATACTGGTATTTAAATAAAAGTAAAACAGATTACGAAGTCTGCATCTTTACATAACGTCTAACGCAATATTTGAAAAGTAAAAAACTTCCATCTAAATTTCTACTATTGTTGCGCTGTCAGTTCCAATGCTTTCAACGCGAATAATTTAATTTCTCCTTATTTAATTTACCGAACTATAGTCAGTGCGGCTTATCGTAACGGGAAAATCATAATTTTTAATTTACGTGTAAATACGCGATAACGAAATTAACCCCCAAGTAAATGGAAAATTAATTAATAGCGTAAAAATTTATCATTTTCATAAAATGAAAAATGTTGGAATAGCTTTACGAGAAGACGGAAATTATTTTGAATAAAACTTTAAATTGAATGCAAGTTGCGAAACAAGAATTTTATGTATACAAAGAGTTGTTATCAACCGGTAGTATAATTTAAGAAAACTCGCCAAGATATATACCTACCAGAAACCGAGTTTCTTTGTGTATTAAAGGAAGCGCTCTTTTTAGAAAAAATGCTAATAAAGAATTTGAATATTGTATCTTCAAAGTTTTAAAATTAATTTAAAGGTTTATGCAAATTATTTACTTACCTGTATTTTCCCCAAGCCATGTAAGCTTCGTATAGGTAACCCAAAACTTCAAACTTGTCTTCTCTTTTACGAATGGCTTTTAAAGCAGACTTCCACTTTTTAACGGCTTGCTGTTGTTTGTGTTTATTATAAAGACGTACACCCTGTTCCATCTGAAAAATTTTGAATAAACAACTTTTACTCGTTGGAAGTTTGTTTCCACAGACTTTTCTTTTCGCTAAACTATGATAAACGCGAGCTTTGCACGCCCTAAAGCAGCCCAGTGTAAAAATTGGAGGTCTAGGTGTTCTGACTTCTGTATACGCGTCTCTATGCAAACTCGAAAAGGAATCCGCCCAAGGCCATGTTTGGTCCATTTCGTCCAAGCAGTATCGCGATCCATCTGGAGATGACAACAATCGGGTGGCCGAAAGTTGATGGCTGACGTTGTTCCCACTGCAAAAAATGTTTTTTTAACATGAGAATAAATTCAGTTAATCTAATAAAGTTATTTGACAGCCAGAAGTTATTTAATCTCACAAATAAGAGGAAGTCAAACTAGGAATAATCGCGAGGGATACCATTACTCTATCTTTATTAGTTACGATTCCAATTTAATACCCACACCTTCATTACACAGAAACATACATAATCTAACTTCTCATCTCAACCTATCATTAGTTAGAATTAAAATTTATTACTGAAACAGCATTTTCACTGGTAAGCGATGCCAAAACATAAATATTGTTATCAGATATTACCTCAAACCTACCACATCAAATTGATGGGCTTATTTTAAACACAATATTTTTTATTGCGTTGTTTATCATTTTTTTTCCTGTGATGTTCCGTGCTACTGCAAATGGTATGTGGATTATTTATCAAAGAAAAAGTCAATTTATCGGCTATCAATTAATTAAGTGATCTCGAAGCGTCCAATTTCCAATAGATGTTAGGAATTTAACGAACGGAAAAAGGAAATAATGCCTTTTACTCACGCACGCCACGGTTTAAAACATTTGTAAATATAAGAAGTAAGCTAAGTTAAAGATCAATATAAAGGGCGTAAGTCACAAATTAACAGAATTTGTTCTAATTTATCCAAATTTTTTTGATCGTTAACAGAAGTAAAAAGGGAAATTTAGACGTCATCGTCAGTGGATTGTGATTATAGAAAAGATCTTATGCGTAATACCTGTTGGGATTTGATGTCGTACTTTTATAATATTAGAAAATCTACTTTAACCTGCCTGCACGTTTGAGTGGATGAGAATGCGTAGTTTAAATTGTTACAAAATGGAGATGTCACGAATGGTTAACGTCGGATGCTTTAAAAACTCAAAAAAGATGATTGATGACCTCCACGACAAACATATCAAGTTGTGGCATGCGAATTAATAAAACTGAAATATGTAAACAAGCGGAAGAACGATCGACTGCAAAAGGCTGGAAATATTAATTATTTGGTTCTATTGCATAAAATATACCTATCGAATAATATTTTAAATATTAAACCATTGTGTGAGCTATTTGTGCGGAAACTAAACGACAAATAGCAATTATTCGAATATTTGCTACGATGCGATAGATAGATATTATCTTGCTTTGTTGAAGTGAAAATTCAATACCAGGTCGGACAGGAGGTACTCGGGCATTAAATTTAATTTAATGTATTTGAATAACAAAGGCAGACTGTGGCTACCAATTTCAGAGTTCTTTTAAATGTTTCTGATGTGACTCAACCGACCTGCCACCTTTTGTGGTAGCCCAATCAGTATCTTACTATACAACATGAGGTATATTTAATAAAAATAAAAGTTAAATATTGCACTTATTATAATTTACGTCGTAAAAAAACGTTTCTAGGCAGTCTCAATGTTTCAACTTGATTCGACGCCATCTAAAGAGCCGTCGGCGTTATCTTTACCAGCGCCACGTCACGTTCTACCGGCAAGAGCATTTTTAAATTTTAAATTTTTGTTAGAAAGTTGTAGAAGCAGAGCCGGAATAAGGGGGGGCAGAAGGGGGCTGCAGCCCCGGGCTTCCAAATTTCTAGGGGCTTCAAAAAATTGAAGCAACAAAATTTAAATCCGGAAAAAAATTGCTGGACTCTTTCTTAAAGTAAGAAAAAAATGCTTATAAAATGTTAGTATGTACACTTGTGTTTTATAAAACATTCTATAATAAAATAATATTTATAATAATTACTATTCTTTCAAAAATGTTACTTTTGATCTAAGTGCGGTTGATCTTGAAAAATCAAAAATTTTCGCCTGCGACGAATTTCATCAAAACATGCAAGGCCAAGGGGCATCCAAAAGAGTTAGCCCCAGGCCTCACGTATCCTTAATTCGGTTCTGTGTAGAAGCTGAAAAATGTAGCTAAATATTCTAAATAAATAACACTAGAACGAAGCGATTTAACATATGAGAACCCTGACATGGAGAGATTTAACTTTCGATTTGTGTAAAATCATAAAAACTAAATTGATATATTTCAAAATGCTCAAGTTGGAAAATTAACATCTGTTGATTATTATTTAACTAATATTTACCACCTACGCGTGGCTCAATTTAATTTTTAGTTTTTAGGGGATTTTTTGGATACTGTCGATCTTTTCTGGGTTTTTCCTTCAAAAGTACGATAGAAAACCTTTAAATATTCTGAAAAAGCAAAATTTAAACTTTCTTATGAAGTGAGGATAAATAAAATCGGTCCAATGCAACGGTTGCTTCACAAATTAATTTCACAAACAATTTAAGTTTACGTTCATGTTAGCTTCAAAAAACATTCACTTGACGGTACGTGTACGCTACATGGGTTTTAGCAATCCGAATGTAGGTGGGGAAAGTGATTGTTCTGCGGTTGCAGAGGAAGCATCGTTCGAGTTCCTACATTATTGAGTGCATTTGCGCTCGCTAACAGCTCGGGCGGTTTTCACAACCCCTGAAATTGTCAAATCTCGGATTCGAGCTTTTGAGTTCTGTAATTTTCGAAATCGGTAACTCTAGGGGAATGTTTTTAGCAAAGGTGTGAATGGCGTAGTTTTGACAAGCGCAATCACTGCAAATCTCGGATCCAGGCACAAAAGTAATCCACTACTTTTAAGTAATTGAAAAAAATTATAAGGTTTGTTAAGTAATTCTCACAGGCTCCACCTCCTGCCTGTTTTCAGTGACCAATGGTATTGCAAAATAAAATGCATTAATTTAAGAATTTTCCTTTGTTAATTTTGGAAAAACTACTGGACCATCCGCAAATTTTATTTTTTATAATATGTACTATATAGACCATTATCTACCAACCAGTGCAAAAATTCGACCATTTCTGAATTTTTTAGCAAGTGGGTTGGTCTTAAACCCGTACGTTAGCCTCCTATGGTTAGCTTAGATTTGTCGTTTTCGGGAAATTTTTGTCATAAGTTCAATATGTTGAAACATTGTAGTCGGATTTTTGAGCCAAATAAAAATCGGGAAATATACTAATCGAGAACATTTCCGTTAAGTGGAAGTATATAGTACTATGTTAACTTGGTCCACGAATTTAAAAATCGAGGGGAAACCACAGGCCAAAATCTTGTACACAATTCTTATTTTTCTTTCTAAATTTTACAATTTCTGCATTAATTCTCTGGTAATTTCTAGATCTTGTACACGAGAATTCTTTTGCAGTTTAAAATCAAATTACTTTATTGGAAAATTTGTGTTCAACCCTTATGATTTGTAAAACATTGCCCAGATTGTGCAGCCTTAAGGGTGCAATGACCTGTCATTTTTTCGAACTCGATTTCCCATAATTTTTCAATTTTATTTTAGGTTGGTAACTTATAATGAACCAATGGGAAGTGTGTCGACCTGAATATATTGATGCACTGTCGGATAAGGAAGATATCATACGACGTCTCTGAAAATGCAGTGCGACCGAAGAAGACGTATCGGTCCCTTAGACCAAAGGAGCTTCAAGATGATATTATAAAGCTGCATTCCCATTAAGACGGCACGGCAAGCGGTACTTTGATCTTGCAACAAAGATCAATAGTACCGCGACAAATATCAATAGCGCCGCTTGCCAGGCCGTCTTAATGGGGATGCAGCTTTAGATATGATCATTCACCGCACAGCGGTTGCAGGGAAGTGAGGGAAAGTCAGACCAATTAGCAGCTGTCGGTTAGAGGACCACGATCGCTTTATGGGCCTCTTCTGTATCCACTAATATATTGGCAAGAGCAGATCCAGATCCCTGTGGGGGGGGGGGGGGGGGAATTAATTAATATATCGAAATAAACTTGTTTATTTTTACTATCATAAAATTTTATAACGAAAAATATGAGTATAAATTTAAATAAGAACTACCCCGATTACCTCTCCATATAAATCCGCCCTTGTATACTATTCTTTCCGGTATTGTCGCTGTTGGAATTTTTGTAGAGATGTTGTTCTTGTTAAAACGGTTAGGTTAGGATTAAATAACTTTAATAAATTGTCGTTGGCCGGAATTTGACCTTTTCGGGGTTTTGTCGAAGAAAAGCTTTGGATTAGTAGTTTTTTATGCATGTTATGCTAAGAATAAATGTAAAGAAAGGTAGAATCCATGAAATTCTACAGAAATCTACATTACAACAAATATAACACGTTATTATAACGTTATAAACTGGTTAAAACATGTTAACTCAACCGGCATGGGCTCTCCATGATCGTTTTCTTAAAACTGTACGGATTTATAATTTTGTTCTAAATATCTAGTATTTCATTAGGAGTAGAGGGCGTCCGGCAACTGGCTTGTCTATACAATCCACAAAAAGTACATTAACATGGAATAAAATTTTTGTTAGAATTTATAAAATTGTTTTGCTCCTACCGGATGTATGTATATGAAAGAATATTAAAAATACAAAGTGTAATTTAGAAATTATACCAATTTGAGACTGCAGACTGCAGGTGCTTATTTCTTCTGCAAAATGTGATATTCCTTTGTAATAAAATCAATTGGACAGAATATGAGCAAATGTCATCGGTCTGTGAGACCGGTGGTCGGGGGAGTATCTCAGCTCCTCAGTCATTGGTCCAAAAGTAAAATAACTGTTCACTTTACACTATGAACTGAAAGAGTAAAGTAACTTATATCGTCGAGATGGTAAAAAAATATTATTTTCAGCTGTGAAAAAAAACAATTAACGTTTTTAAAATTTAATAAGTATTTAATATTTTCGATGGGCCCATCATCGTCTCTGACGAGATAATTTCTTTTTTTTATGTAACCACTTCAAATTTGTGTGTTAATTTAAAAATTAATCAATACAAAAAATTGACAAAACTTTTAAAAATTTTCCAAAATTATAATTGAAGTTGTCAATCTCTCAAGTTTAACTTTTCTTTTATAACAAACTTCTGACTGAACTAAAATGTTGTTATTATTATTTTAATGTATAAAAAATTATTAATTATTGTCACACGGAGTTGAAATTTTCAATTTCAAACTAAATTACTTTTGCAAAAAATTTCAGGATTAATTTAATATTTTGTAATTATTTTCTGAATTTTTCTTCTTCGAAACTGCTGCGGAAATTATGGGGACTGTTAAAATTTGAACCATTTAAGAATTTTTATTCTACGACAAATTATAAGTTGATGAAAACAAAAGATTAAATAACCAGAAATGCTGTGAGCTGGGAAAATATATTTTGAAAGCGGGATTGTTTAATAAATTCATTCTGAAATAACTTTATTTCTGGACAGTCAAACCCATGAAATAGTAGTAGAAGAGAATCAAGTGGTCTGCTTTAATCTTGTAAGCTGTACGAAGCGGTTATTTTAATTGATGTTCGTTCTTTGTTTGTAATTTATTTATAGGAACATGTTTGTTTAGAATTTTCCCGGATGATGGCAATTCTTGTTGTTGGCCGTCGGAATGTGCATCCGGATAAGGGTTGAGTTTTACCGTCGGAGAATACTCTTTCGGCTTCGATTTGTAGAAACATTTGGGCATTCTTCGGAAAGTTGAAAGGTTTTATTTTCATTCAGTGTAATTTCGGTTTATTTTAGTATTCCATAAGCAGGCTTTCAGCGATAGCTCTTCAGTCAAAAAGGCTGAATATAAACTAACATCGATTGACGTTGATGACTATTTGATGTGTGATTCTAATTTAAATACAAAAACATTCAATTTACAAAACGTGTTATCACATTTTCATTGTGCAAGCAGGTCCAAAGCATGCTGGAAAAAGATCAATTTAATATATCTAAAATTTTTCAATATATCTCGAATTAGTCCCAATAAAATGCTGGATAGAAGTATAAGGTAATCATGAAGAATAATGTTAAATGTGAAAGGATGAATAGTGTGCTAAACACCGCAATGTGCTTACAACAAATGGTCTGAAAGGGAAAGATTCATTAGATAAAAACTTTATTTGCAACACGCTAATGCTACTACTCGCACAGCTCGTGAAACTTGAAATGATTCACTGTTAGATAGCCCTTATCGAAGGGCTTATAGAGAACAACACTTCGTCCCAATCCCAACTAAAAACTTAAAAACTCGCCAAATAACTTGGATGGTTTTTTATACAAATACCTGCTCTGGATTATTCAAAAGCTAAAGAAGGAGAAATCCATTAGTGCGATTCCATTAATTTTAGTAATCAATTTCTACATTTACATGTCTAAATTAACCACCTAATTACAATATCCATGCGTAAGGATACACCCAAATAGTTGAAGATTAATTCAAATTTGATACGGAAGGATTAACAACTTGACGATTCTATTACAAATTTTCGATTGAATAAACCATTAAATTTCTGCAGAGCACTAAGAAAATTAAAATTTAAAGACTTATCGTGATAATTTTCTTATGCGAATGGGAGGCACCACGGAACATCTGAAAATAATATTTTTTAATTTTATCACCTTGTATACTACAGATATACACGAAGAGTTTGGATGTTCTAAAATAATTCAACAGCTTGCAAAATGACTGTTTTCCTCCTTTCTTGCGTTTTTTAAATCAGTTAAATTTTATTGGAAGAAAATTTCATGCAAGTCAAAGTTTACTTTAACTTTCTTTATTGCTTGCCAAAGTTGGCAAAAGTTGTAATAGGAATTTGAAGATGTAAAATGATTAATGCAGTAGAAAGCCTATTAAAATAATCAATTTTTTTTAATAATTAGATATTAATAATTACCCCATATAATCTTGCAAGTTGAGTGATTCCCACGACATTTTAATTAAACCACTATACACTTCCAACTCCAATTAAAAATTTATAAAATTAACCTAACTACATAATTGAAAACCGTTAAGAAATAAAAAATTGACTATCCTCATAGTGCATTAATAAATACGTGATAAACATGCGAAATTTTCGATAAAATTTAGATAGATTTTTGAATTCGACTCTACGTTGCTATATTTTGTAAAAAAATAAATTATTTTCATTTTCACAACAACTGACGATTTTAGTTTATTTTAAATAGGCCGTTACGAATGAAATAAAAAATGGAAATAATCAATTTAATTTTATTCGACACAACACACTCTTGGGGTTTTAACAATTTTAAATGAAAATAATGCTTAAAATTTTGTATATTATTAAAAAGTTACTTCCGCTAACACCACCCCTACACATCACAGCATCCTTTGGTCCTGGACTAAAGCATAGCATCGGAGCTTTCCGACGCAAGTCGGTCAATGGAGCTTCCAGTGAAAAATCGAATTTCTTGGGGTTGTTCGGCAAAATTTCCCCTTTAATGCAGTAGTGTAAACTTGCATAACAAAAAAAGTGCAACAGGGCGTTGCACATTTGATATTCATGTATTTCCACTAAAAAATCGTTTTCGGTTATATCATCGTGTCATCCTACTTTCTAAATTTACACTTGGTTATTATTTATGTAAATTTAAATTGTCATTGTTGTTGTTAATAAGTGACACTTAAATTATGTAAATTTGCAAATTAGAAACTAAATTTTGTTCGTTAACATAATACAGAAGTAGTTGTATGCCATGCAGACGTGCAAGATGAATTTGCATAATTTACATATAAATTTCTAATTATATCAACGTTTGTTTATAAACCACATTAAATTTTTAACATCAAAGTTATAATTAAAATTTTTTTTTTCAATTATAATTACACACGATGAAAAATTTACTGCCACACAAATTTGCATCCATATTATAAGAGTCTTAAAATATTCAATGAACAAGTTAAAAATTCAAATTTTCAGTGGGGTAAATTTTAAATTAGCGGATGGTGATGTAACACTCAACATTAAAGAAAACCGAAATTAATCGAAAAGTTCGCAACTTTTCTAGGCATTCGTGCATGGTCGAGGATTGTGACATGGTTATAAAACCAGGTCAAAGAAAGGGTGGATGTAAATTATAAATTTGTCGAATTATCCAAAAAACTTATCAAATTATTCCATGAATAAATGTAATTGGGATAGTTTCGAAAATGTTTGGTTTATTTTAAATTAGCAATCAACAGAAATGATGCAGCGTGATCCGAATTTAAACGAACTCAAAGTTTTTGAAGTTTCCCAACGAAAAAGTGGTGGAAATTAATCAACAACGTGAAACCAATTAAAATTTTTTGCTGATACTCATTTTCATCTAAAATATTTTCACCGATTTATTGTGCAAAATTGAAAATATTAACAATAAATTAAAATTTTAGTCACGTACTATTAGAAAGATTTAATTAACAGTTGTCCGGATGGAAATGAAATCCTCTTCATTTTAAAAACTGTAATAAAAAATCGCTTCCATACGGACAAGTTGTTACATTTTCATTACTTCTGCTTTTTCATCACAAGAAGCTTTCCTCCGTTGACGTTTGAGTCTCATCTTGATGAAATATTATTTTTTTGCCAACTTTAGTCACTCACCTATTTCATCAAGCTAAAAATCTCATACTTATTCGATGTATTGCCATTGCTTAGGTACTAAAGCAAATATTTTATTATTATGAAAACAATATATAAAAAAACGAAATAAATTATAGATATTCTTTTTACGAACTAGTTTTTGGCAAAGTCTGTAAAAATAAAAAAAGACATATGTGTATATATGTGCAATTTTTCATCAATCTTAAGTATAAGATTCTGAAATATGTATTATAAGATTGACAGCAAAAGTTCGACAGAATAATAAAATGAAAAATTATCAATAAAAACTACCAAATAACAAGAAAAATTTTACATCTTATTTCTGTAAGCAATATATTATCATTGCAAAAGTCTAGTCCTGAAGTCAGCAGGTAGACATTTCCTGTTTTGCCTGTCAGTAGATTGACCAGATGTTTATAGAATTACTATTAAAAATATATGGCAGCTTTTAGTAAAATACAAATAATATTGAATTTTATTGGTATTTAAACTGAGATACGAAATAAGACGAGATAAGTCGTGGGTGGCAGAAGGTAATTAATTATGTTATTTTGCATATTTATTAAAATTGCTAGCGGTTATATGCATAACTGGCACGATCTACTGGGTAAAATAATTAATGTAACGAAGTTAGATCAATATTTCTTAACTTCAAATCTTTAAAATATTTCAAATACTTGTGAAATACCGAGAATGCTTAGTCTTTTATTTATTCTTATTAATATTAATAATCTTCTTTTTTTCGCATGACTTCGAACCTCATAGTCAAAACCATTAAAGTATTCCACAGCTCAAAATTAGCTTTGGGAATCAAAGGTAAATTAAGGTCAGCCAAAATGCCCTCATACCCACTAATAAAAAAATTAGAAACGTTTTGTAAGGTGCATTTCGCCAGAACCTCCCCCCCCCCCCCATTTCAAATTTAGGATTCAAACTATTTTGTACCTCGGTTGTACTTTCTTGGTTTTGGTTTGTATCCATTTAGTTTTTCAGATATTCTGAAATATCTAAAATAGGCATTTCTCCCCCCCCCCCATTTCGAATTTTGTAGGTTGTAGTTCGATTTGTTTTTTATATGTGGAATATCGTCCTGGATTCTTAAAAACATAAAAATCCAGAAAGACCAAATTTAATACAATGCTTCTGAAGAAATTGAGGGTGAATTTTCTGAAAAACCCACATTTTTTGGGTTTAAATAACCTAAATATATTGTTTTTTTTTATACAAAATGAGACCCAAAATTATTTGTTTTTCGCCTGAAAAAAATTTACAGTGCTCGATTGCGGCATTTTATCATTTTGAAATGAAAAATGTTGTTCTTAAAATTACCTAAAATTCTTAAAACCATAAGAAAAGTTGCTGCCAATGCCAATTCGAATTGAATTAATTGTTATTTCTCTCACGTAGAACATCGTACTTTTAGATCTGAATAGTATTTGAATTCGCCACCTCCCCATCATTTCAAATTTTGGATCTATAATATTCTGCATCTTGTTTGAACTTTCTTGGTTTTGGTTTGTATCAATTTAGTTTTTCAGATATTTTAAAATATTTAAAATAGGCATTTCACCCCCCCCCATTTCAAATTTTGAATCTTGTAGGTTTTAGGTCGACTAGTTTTTTATACGAGGAATATGGTCCTGGATTCTTAACAACATAAAAATTCAAAAAGACCAAAAATATTACAATACTTCAGAAAAAATTGAGAAAGAAATGTGAAAAACCCACATTTGTTGGGTTTATATAACCTAAATATTTTGTTTTATTACAAAATAAGACCCAAGTTATTTGTTTTTCGTCTAAAACAATGTACGGTTTCGATTGTGGCATTTTATCATTTTGAAATAAAAAATGTTATTCTTAAAATTCTTAAAACCATAAGAAAAATTACTGTCAATGCCAATTTGAATTGAATTAATTGTTTTTTCTCTCACGTAGAACATCGTACCTAGTTTTGAATAGTATTTGAATTCGGCACCTCCCCCCCCCCCCCGACTTCAAATTTTGAATCCAAAATATTTTGTACCTTGTTTGTACTCTGTTGGTTTTGGTTTGTATCCCTTTAGTTTCTCAGATATTTTGAAATATCTGGAATAGGCATTTCGCCCCCCCCCTATTTTGAATTTTGAATCTTGTAGGTTTTAGTTCGATTTGTTTTTTAAATGTGGAATATCGCCCTGGATTTTTAAAAACATAAAAATCCAAAAAGACCGAAAATATTGCCATTTTTTTTTAAAATTGATGTTGGATTTTCTGAAAAACTCACATTTTTTGGGTTTATATAACCAAAATATGTCATTTTTTTATACAAGATGAGACTCATAATTGCTCGATTGCGGCATTTTATGATTTTGAAAATAAATAAATTTGTTCTTAAAATTTCTTTTAATTTTCTTAAAATACTTAAAACCATAAGAAAAACCACTGCCAATTCGAATTGAATTGATTGTTTTTTCTCCCAAGTAGAACATTGTAGGTATCTACTTAGTTTTGAATAATATTTGAATTCAAAAAAATTTAAAAAAATATTGTTTTTTTTTCTCAAAAACTCTATCTTTGTGTTCTTAAAAATTTAATGTTTTTGCAGAATGCTTACTCTATACGGAGATATTCACTTCTAAAATTTTAAAATTTAAATTTTATTATTAAAATAAAATTAAATTTTTTTAAAAATAATGAATTTTCACCTAAGTATTCCGTTAAAACATTAAATTTTAAAAACGAATTTCAATGGTTTCAGTAAAACAATTGAAAGAAGAAAAACAATAAGATAGTGTACACAGCGCACGAACAGTTTAGATCTAGAGGTACATTTCATGGCCCCCCCCCATCTCGAATTTTTTTATGTAATTGGTCTCAAACGTTTGAGCTCCAATGAGCTTCCATTTCCATCGTTTGAACCACAACCGTCGCGGAGTTATTCGCAAAAACTTTTGGGGGGCTGGTGAAATAATTTTCCAATTTTCCGTTGTGTGTGAACATGAAATGTACCTTAGTTCTAGACTATTTTGGATTTGTAATTAAACAAGGAGAAACTTCCAAAAAGCTCCCCCCTCCTAAAAAGTTTTGAAATATCTGGAAAACAAAATGGGTACAATCGAATATAAAAATAAAATAGTACAAACGATTAAAACTATTTTAGATCAAAAAAATTGGCGAAGTGCCTATTTTAGATACCAATTTCAAAATATCTGAAAAAATAAATGGGTAGCGTCAAACGGGGTGAAAGGGAACAGGTGAGGTGAATGGGGACAGTTTACGATTTTGTCGGGTTTTGCGTAACAACAAAACCCCAAAACCTGTATTCATTATTAAACGCAAAAACAGGTCAGATAACGACGTACAGAAATGGCTTTCATACTTAAGGTAAGTAAATTTTGAATTTACCATCTTTTTTGTACCTATGATACTTTATTTTTCCATGAAAAGGACAAAATTAGAACCATATTTAGAGGTTTTATTAATATTTCCTGGAGAAAAATGAGTGCTCGAAAGATAAAGTGTGAATGGGGACACCGCGTACTGATTTGTTTCATTTAAAATTTTCTCTCTTCTAATGGCTTTTTGGGGCCCATAGTTTTTATACATTTTTTCAAAATTTCAAGTCCTTGAGTACTACTTCCAATGCTTTAAATTAAATGTTTTTTACTTAATTAACTTGTTTTTGTTCAATTGAAATTGTTTTTTCAAGGTCTGAGTCAAATTTTTTTTTCAAACCCAGACAGTATTTTTATTCACCCTCCAGCTAATTGCATGGGGACAATGCCGTAAAAGCATTAAAAACCACTTAATTTTTGGATCGTCTAAATTTTTGGAGAAAGTATAGGTTTCTCCACAAAACAGGACCACAACTTAAAAAAAAAGCAACAATTTTTGACCAAATCTGTGAGCCTCGTGTACGCATTTACACTATAAAGTGTCCCTATTCACCCCGTTTGACGGTATAAACGAAAATAAAGAAGGTACAAACGAAGTACAGGCGATGTAACTATTTTGGATCTAAAAGTGGAAATGGGGGGGGGGGAGAAATACATCTCGTTCAGTAGCGATTCAAAGAATATTTTGTATCTTGACTGGACGGAATCTCCCGTTGGAACTTTGAGAAGGTTTGTACATTACATTAAATCTCAATAGTTGCTATTACTTTCTGGGAAGACATCATGACCAGAATAGAATTCTCGCTTCTCGCAAGCTCAAAACGGGAATTTTGGGAAGATGGCTGTACCAGCAAGGTAGAATATACGCTGAAAAAAATTGTTTGTGATAAATTTTCCCCGACGTTACGCATTTCAAATTGTACAAATTGTGTAATTTTTTTACTGCAAATTTGTTAGAAAAAAGTATATTTTAAAAATGCAGGATGTTGTTTTAGAAATACATAATGAACAATTTTTGTGCAGATTTTAAACACAAATTATTGGGATATTTTTCTGCACAGATTATGTAGTTGAAAATTACACAACTTGAGATGTTTATCTGCTCAAAATTGCCGACCCAAATGTTGAAATATTTTAGGCTGATCATTACTGTAGCAGTGACCATTTTGTTATTTATACAGATTATTGCAAACCAACTTCGACCATTGCTTTGGGTTTTGTTAAACATGGCGTTACACAATTATTATACCGCAGTAATATAGAGTGGAATATTATTTATTTATATTTCAATTTAAATTGACGAATTTAAATTCGAAATGAAGAGAAAAACTTAAATTAGTTTTATTGGAAAATAAATTCAAGTCTAGATTTTATCAATTCAGTGTTACTTTATTTTTTTAAATTTTCGTGGTGCATACCATATGAATATCATATTGAAATTTTTAAATTAAAAAAATTTGGGAGACCTGTCTTAACAATACTTTGTTGCAATCGGCAATGAAGTTGGCGTGCTGATCTAAATTATGATTTCTGTTAATTAAAATTGTTACAAAGATTACTCAACATTTACGTTGTAGATTTTTAATAAAATTACTTTATATAACGAAATCTTAATTTCCATAAAGTACCTGCTAAATAAGTACTAAAATAATAAATTGATATAGCACATTATCACGCTTACATTTTCCGGAATGTTGGTTATCTTAAATTAGATTTTTAACGGTTTCTGTATATTGTATATTATAATTTTACTTACCTCGATTATTCAAATTAATATTTACAAAACTGTATAAAAAATAAAACCGTGACGATCAATATCACAATATTATGTTGCAGCGATATTACAAATTCATTTTGATGAACAACTTTATAAATGCAATGACTTTTTTCATGAATACTATGAATTTTTAATTAATATGATGAATTTTGTTCATCGCCGAAAAAATTATGAATTTTTCATGAATTATATTTTTCAGGTTTCATGCCCCAAATAGGGCAAAAAATTGCTAAAAATCTTTGCTAATGTGTTCTATGTATTGCTGACATACAGAACATTCGGTATATTTAGAATTTTATCATCTCGTCCTTCTTCGTTTTACTTCCGGATTAACGATAATTTAACATTAAATTCCACTTCTAAATTTACTTCATTCTGCTACTGTGGGTACAGGCTTTATAAAAAAATTCATTACTTAACCAAGTAAACAAATTAGATTATTACACATTTGCACAGGCAGGTACACATTTTGATGTTCAGCTTAGTGGGAAAACATCAATATTATCATACCTAATTGAAATAAATGTTCGGTAACGTCCAGAAAATTAAATAATGGTAAATTGGATTGATATTCTCCAACTGTTTTTTTTGTGAATTCCATAATGGCCGTTACAAAATTTTTAAAAAATTCGGACTTCTGGACAGCGTTAGCCCCAATCTACATTGTACTAAAATTACTGGGCGCAGGACAATTTATTATTTCAGGCTCCAGTAATAATAGAAACCTGAAAACAATTCATTGTTGTAGTTTATATAAAATAACCTCGTATGTAGGTGCAGTGTTTTTATTGCTAATTTTTATAATTGAAGCTAACAACAACTGGAGTTTCGAGCATAAAAATGTATTGCACGTATATATGAAAATTTATTCGATACTCGTTTTATTGTTGTTGATAATTTCGACAATATTTGCTAATGTTAGGTATCGATCTCGAGTTATAAAACTCTTCGAAGACGCTATCAAAGTTGATAGGGCAATGTGGAATATTAATGCAGCTGTAGATAACAGATTGGCTTGTAATTTAAATATATTTTCGATAGTTACTTATATCGCTGTGGCATTTATATTATTGGCAATGAAAATTACTGCTTTAGATTTCGGAAAAAACGTAGCTAATATAATTCATCTTCTCATGTGTCTGTATAAATCACTGATAAGTATTTTGTATAGAGGCTGGATCTTTTCTTTAAGTCAACGATTTTCCAGGCTTCACAACTGTTTAAATTTATCCAACAAGAAAAACATGAACGAAAAAGTGTTTTTGAAGAAATTTGTTGCTATTCGAAGTATTTATTACAATTTGTGCGATATGCTGAAAGAGTTGAACGAACTAGGATTTGTACCAACGGTTATAAATTTTACAGCCAATTTTTCATTTCTCACTATTCATTGTTATTACGCCATATCGATGATACAAAATTATGATGTTGACGACAAAAACTCGATGAACGAAATAAAGATAGCTATATTTAATGCATTCACCGATGGACTGGAGATAACACTCATGATTAGTTTCAGCTATGTTTTAGGAAAGCAGGTATAAATAATTCTCTTTATAATTAATACTTCAAGAGCTGCTTTTCCAGTGGCCGGTTAAACTTTGATTAACGCTAACCGACGATTAAATATTTTATAATTTATATTTTTAATGAGTTTCAGGCCAATCGTATGAAAAGAAAACTATGCAACCTTTGTTTGAGGACTAGAAATTTTGATTTAAAAAAAGAGGTGAGTATTAAATTTTCACGATGCGAAGTGCATTGAAATGTTCACAGATCAACACGTTTTCGCTTCAATTATTACACGAAGATGTCCAAGTTTCAGCAGGAGGATTATTCACGATCGATATGACTTTATTATTTTCTGTAAATATTAAAACTTATCACGTAGTTCAAGATAAAAATATATTAATATTTACAGATGGCAGCAGCTGCATGTACTTATATTGTTATATTAATTCAGTTTAACGACGCTATAGTTTAAGTTTCACAGTGCCATTACACGTTTAGCATGAATTATGGAGGGTTTTCTTTATGAAAATTATTCTGTATCGAAGGAAATACGAGCGAATGTATTAAGAAAAAAACTTTAATAAACATTTTGAAATGTAATCAAGTTCGTACGCCTTCTCCATATCCTCTCATTGATTTTACTTATTTTTCTTTTGTTAACCGCATATTATTTTATATTCATGTTGTTGGATATCAGCAGAGCTTGTTCTCGGTTAATAATTTATTTAAAAAGTCTTTCGGAAGTGAGTTCTTGGTTCTAATAAAATTTACACTATAGGGGCAATTTCTTAGAGTAGTTATTGAAAACACGAGTGTTTATAAATAATAAATATATGAAGCTATATAAATTAACGTAGATCGATCGATGACGAACAACGATAACATATTCTTTGGGGAATTTCGCTCCCGGTCACTTCGCATCAATATAATAAATGGCTAAACTTGCCATTAACTTTAAACTATAGATCAAAACCACTGTTATGTGATATATTTCAGATTTTAAATGGGATTTTGACTATAACCGGTTTAGAATGCGAATTTAAAAATAAGTGAGCGAGGATTGGCTTAGTGTAACTACTTAATAGGTTAAATACAGTTTTTTCAGTTTCGGTGAGCGCCAGGCAGAGTTAATAAAACACGACACCAATAAGAAAGTTCTTTTATTATATCATCAAAATAATAATAAGGAAATCGAACATACAAGAAAACTAAATTATCCATTTTCAACTGATGTATTAGCGAAAATGTATTAAAGATAAAAAAAATTTGGAATTTAATTAAAAATCATGTTTATGCGTATGTACAACCAATTCAATATTGCCATTTTCCCATATTTACTTTAAATTTTCTAAATCTATACTAATTTTGTATAAACTAAAGCTATTTTATAAATCCTGTTAAATATTAAATGTAGGCACCTACTTTCGTACAGCAGTGAGTGTTCTAAATTAAACTTTTTTCTTTAGTCGAGCAATTTTGGTTTCTAGTCAGGTTTACTAAATCCTCTCGTATTATATTGGTCGCTTGTTAAATGAAAGTGGAAATTCTTTCAATTTCAAGTTTGATAAAAAAGGTAGGCCGTTCCCTTTGTAGTAATTAAAGTTTTAAAATTACCTGTTTTTTTATGATTATTTATTAAATTTTTATTCAAAAAGCTATAAGTGGAATGAAATTGTTATTACATTATAAGAGAAAGAAAACGCCGGAATATTCGTAATCAGCTTAAGGAGATATTTGAGAAGATGTTATATTCAATTATTGCTTTTCGCATCTTCAGCATTTTTTGCTTTGCAGCGTGCAAAACTACATTACAGTCCATTAACTATTTTGTTTTATATGCTATTTTATTGTAATACTTCGGGGCAAAAAATTTAGCTAAATAATTGCGTTATTTTAAGCTTACGATTTTAGTTATTAAGAAATAGAAGAACACAGTTTTTTAGTACTTTAGGGCCGTCTGTCGCCGGCAGTAAATGTATATATTGTAGTGAGAATTTAAATAACTCAGATTAAAATTTTTATGCGATTGAAAAATTTGTCTACCTTTTTTTAATAAATTTTTGTAAAAATTTATTTACCTATAATGCAGTGGCGTGCCGTGCATTTTGGAGCGGGGGGAGGGGCAAAACATTCTTAGGGTTCACAATTTAATTTTGAAAATCGACTTTTTGATGTAAATTTTACAAGTTTACGGTAATATTAGCTTTAAAAAACATTCACTTGACGGTACGTGTTCGCTACGTGGGTGGGTATCTTAGCAATCCGAATGTAGGTGGGGAGAGTGATTGTTCTGCGGTTGCAGAGGAAACATCGTTCGAGTTCCTGCATTATTGAGTGCATTTGCCCTCGCTGACTGCTAGGGTGGTTCCGGGTGGTTTTCACAACTCCTGACATTGTCAAATCTCGGATCGCAGCTTTCGAGTTCTGAAATTTTCGAATTCGGTAACTCTAGGGGGATGTTTTTAGCAAAAGAGTGAATGGCGTAGTTTCGAAAAGCGCAAAGCACTGCAAATCTCGGATCCAGGCACTCTGTTGGTTAGAGGATCGCGATCGCCTTAGGGGCCTTTCCGGTATCCACTTATGTATTGGCAAGAGCGGATCCAAATTCCTGTGTGGGGGGGGGGAAGTAATTAATATATCAAAATAAATTTGTTTATTTTTGCTATCATTAAATTTTACAATGAAAATTATGAGTAGATATTATATCAACAAATTTAAATAAGAATTACCCCGATTACCTCTCCATATAAATCCGCCCTTGTATACTATTCTTTCCGGTATTTTCGCTGTTGGAATTTTTGTAGAGATGTTGTCCTTGTTAAAACGGTTAGGTTAGGATTAAATAACTTTATTAAATTGTAGTTGGCCGGAATTTGACCTTTTCGGGGTTTTGTCGAAGAAAAGCTTTGGATTAACAGTTATGCTAAGAATAATTGTAAAGAAAGCTAGAATCCATGAAATTCTACAGAAATCTACTTTATAACATATATAACACGTTATTATAACGTTATAAACTGGTTAAAAACATGTTAACTCAACCGGTATGGGCTCTCTCTGATAGTTTTCTTAAAACTGTACTGATTTATAATTTTGTTCTAAAAATCTAGTATTTCATTAGGAGCAGAGGGAGCCCGCAACTGACTTGTCTATACAAGCCACAAAAAGTACATTAGTTCAGAATAAACCTTGTTATGTTTTCAGAAAACGTAAAAATATAATTATTAAATCTAAATAACATTATTTTTAAGTTTTTTAAATTTTAAGTTCAAAATAATCCGATTTCACGATACGAGTATATCTGAGATACAAAACTGTATATCAAAATTCTGCTTAAAAATAAAAAATATTAAAATGGAATTTGAATAAGTTTAGATTTTTGAAAATAGTTTTATTTTTTGTGAGAACTAATAAAATTGTTTTGCTTCCACCGGATATATTTGTAGCAAAAACTAGTAAGGGCGGTGACTACTAGAAATAAGGGGTCAAAGTGTAATTTAGAAATTATACTGATTTCTGCAAAAAATATGGAAAAATGTGAGAATAAAATCAATTAGACAGAACATTAGAAAAGGATATCGGTCTGTGAGACCGGGGGTTGGGGGAGTACCTCAGCACCTCAGTCATTGGTCCAAAAGTAAAATAACTGTTCACTTTACACCATGAGCTGAAAGAGTAAAGTTACTTATATCATCGAGATGGAAAAAAAATATTACTTTCAGTTGCGAAAAAGAACAATTAACGTTTTTAAAATTTAATATTAAGATGGGCCCATCATCGTCTCTGACGATATAATTTCTTTTTTTTTATACAACCACTTCAAATTTGTGTATTAATTTAAAAATTAATCAATACAAAAAATTGACAAAACTTTTAAAAATTTGCCAAAATTATATTTTAAGTTGTCAATCTCTCAAGTATAACTTTATGTACTTATGGGTTTCAATTTAAACATTTTTTGGGGTCAGTAGTCCTTCTATCTAAAATTTTACGGCCTCACATTTCGACAAATTATTTTGAAAAACTGCTAGTAAATAGGTTATAGTAGGTATACATAAAAAATATAAAATCTGCGGATTTTTCATAAATATTTTCTTTGGTTACTGGTAGTTACGGCTTTTTCCCTTCAAAAAAGAAAAGAAAACCAATGAATATTCTGAAAGAGCACTATTTAAGCTTTCAGATGAGGTGAGGTTGAATGAATAAATTAGGCCCACCGATTACTTCACAATTTAATTTTAAAATCAAATTTTTACATATTTTATTCTCAAATCTTCAAGTCAATCGCCGTGTTACAATGGCATTCTATAGCCGGTCCGTGTGCTCAACGTAAATATACTAGCATTAATTTAGCATGAAAACTAAAATCCCAGCTTTTGAATGCTGTTATTTTCGTGTTCGGTCACACTTCATGCATGTTTTTAGCGAGTTCCACCATTTCCACCATTTTTGAGTAATTCGGAAAAAACTTGACCCCCTAGCTCCCACGTGGGCACACCACTGCTATAATGTTAAATATTAGGGGTACTCGTGTCCTTTATGTTGGATTTTAACATTTCTAACAGTGCAGTGGACAAGTAAAGTACCTATTAAACTTTTAGTGTGTATTTTTATTTATTTCTGCGCGGTATTCAGAGTAGACTCACGACTCTCGCTCACCGTTAGGCGATTTAGTTCTTATATGGTTAAGGATTGAGCTAAATTTAAAAACTAGTGAAAATACCACTTTGGCTATGAATAGCGTATCCGGTTTCTAGAACAAGAAGCGTTTGAGCTGGACATTGACATATAAATTTTTTACTATTAATAATGTTTCCTCACAGGAAAAAAGACCAGTTTATGATCAATTAATTAAACAGAAAATTCAAAATTAAATAATTTAATGTCGATATTAATTTCAGCTATTCATAATAAACAACAGAACCTTATTACATTTATAATATAATTAATTTGACGATATTAAAACTTAAACAATGAAATAAAGATCCAAGAATATTGAAGGTATTCTACTAAAAGAAGCTCGCCCCAGTTCAAAGAATGCAAAATAAATTTTATTCTCTTCCTTGCCCGGTGTCTGAACGTTGGAATACATCAATCTTACAACCCTCTCCTGTACAAATTAATCATTCAATATACTTTCCGCTATTATCATGCCAGAATTTACACTTATTTGCTGGTATACTTCATAAACTGCTACATTTTCATTTATTTGATTTCTTTCCTCTCGAGTTCACTGCGACTTTTAAAAATAACGAAATTCTATTATTGTGCAAGTATATTATTCGAAAACTTGTGCAAGTTTAATCAGGTGAGAAAAATCTTCCATCTATTATCTGAACACTATTCACATATGCAGTGTAAATGTTCTAAATTCGTTTTCCAATATAACTTGTCTCCATCGTAATTTAAAATTTAATATACATTTCAGAAGTTATAAATATCCACTTATAAATGTTTTAAATGAAAATTTTTAATGCAAATATGCAAAGCTTTCCATTTATTTGGAAATTAATTTTATTGCTACTTCTGCAAAATTTTACCTTCAATTTCGAAAAGATTATGAATCTTTTTGTTACTTACAAATAATTTAAACCTAAAAATTTACAATTATATTGGAATGATCCGATTCGAGTGTTTTTATAGGTGAAAAATCTAAAATTAAATCGCTTTTCTTTTTCCTTCTGGAAATACAACAAAAACTGTGTGCTCAGATAAAGGCTAAAGAGAAAATACTTTATTAGCATAAATATCACATTACAAGTAAACTTTTAGCTAAGAAAAGAACATGAAACTCAATTCAAGATTACAGGTCCATTGATCACATTTCTCTTGTAAACTTTTCATCGATTACTTCCTGCCTCGATTTATTTCTTTCTAAACGGATGCTTGCAAGTGATGACATGCTATTAAACATTAATGGATTTTAATTTAAATCACTAATGCTGTTATTAAGTAAATCAAATTCGTAAACTTGTTCAAACCCAATGAGATGGGAAGCATCAACAAGTTTTATCCCATTACTCGGTAATCGACGGTCTTAAAAGTTTTAAATTTTCTTCGATTGCTTGAAGTGACTAAATGTTCAAAATTGCTATTATTGTTATCTAACTAAGGGCTTTTAAAATTTGTAACCTGATAAGAATTTTAGGAATTCTTTCGAAGTTTCTTCGTAACAAGTTTTGGAACAATTGGAAAATAAATTGGTTGAGAATGTCTTTCTAATTTTATTGTTTTCGATTTCAAAAATGATATTAAGTTAGGTAAACTTGATGATAAATTGTTGTACAATTTTTCAATGTCGTAGTGAGATAAATGTAACGATTGTAAATTATAAAGGCCATTAAATAGGGTAGCTGGTAAGAAATTTGCATGATTATTATTTAAATGTGTAAATTTAACATTTTTTAACATTTTTAACCATTTAATTTGATTATTTTGTAAAGCGCTATATTAAAATTTTAAACTTCTACCGGTAGTTTCTAGAGGGCGTCATGCAATAATTTTAACGTTTCTGAATTGTATTCCATTTTTAAATAAGTCAACTTTAACGACTTTAGTTTATTATTATGTAAATCTAATTCTCGTTAAGATTTTCTAAGTCATCAAAAGCACCATCGGGAATTCCTGCTACTTCGTTAGCAATAATTGCCAAACAATTTAGTTTGTTAAGCTTCGAAGCTTTTCCATTATTTTGATCTATTTTGCTGATTCCTATAATTATTTGAGCACAAAGTGTTCGTATTTCTTCGAATGCACTGACAAAACTTTCTTTTATATCTATTGTTAAACATCAGACAGAAATTTTTTAAGTGATCCATAACGTCAAATAATTCTCGTAGTATATTGTATAATCTAATTTTCTTCGTTTCTTCTGCTTTCTTTATTTTTTCTGTTTCTATGCATTATTACTTCCATTCCTATATTTAATGCTTTTCAGAGTCGACGTTGGCAAAATCTAATCTAATTTAATTGACGAAACTATAATTATTTTTCACTCCCAAAAATTTATATAACAAAAATCAATAATAATATGATGGATTTGTATAGTACATTTTATTAATATTTAATAAACTTGGTTTAAAAAGTTACCGCCATCTCCAATCAACCTGAAATTTAGAGCATTTTGAAACAAAATCAATTATTATAGATCTACTTTACACATTTCTTTTATATAGGTACCTCATCGATTACTGCTTCATCCAGTTTATTTCCTTCTAAGTAGATACGAGTGATTGATGTTGTGGTATCAAAAATATGTGAACCTAAGTCACCGATATTACGTACACTTTTTCAAGTCCAATTAAATGTGATGCAGTGAGCACTTTAATTTTATTGTCTGATACATCTAAAGATTTTAGCAGTCTCAAATTTTCAAAAGCATTTTCTTCAATAGTTGATTCAATGCTGTTGTTCTATAAAGTTAATTGAAATACATTATTTGATAAAGTTTCAAGGAGATTTATATTTAATAAAGACAGATTATTGCCATCATACTTATTTACACGTGACACCCATTTAAATATTTCTGAAGGGAAACTTTCAAATTTGTTGTTTCAGAAAGTAATCGAATAGAGATTACTTACGATTACGTTTGTAGGTGTGAGGCTTTTAAACTTCCAAAAGCAAAATCTTTGATATTGTTTCAAAATTTTCATTGTTTTGAGTTTTACTTAAAAAGAGATTCCTGCTCAAATCCCTCTTTTTCGAAGGATTTCTTTTAATAAATACTGAGATTACTAAAGACATAAATGTAAAGATAGCGGTGAATCGATTTAGTGTACCAGCGAAGAACCTAGTAAATCGAGTCGAGTTTATCCAGAAAGTCACTTTACATTAAATTAACAAAACAATGGATATATTACTGCCGCAAGATTAATTATTATCTTTTATCCGATGGCGCGTCCCCAGGTTGCGGATATGGGAACGACCAAATATATTTGTTCAGCTGTGAATAATCGAATAAGCAGCCGCGGACAAGGATAATCTAAAGAAAATTCAAGAGTTTTTCTTTTTGAATGCGGATTTTCATCAGAAAATTATTCCACAGAAATTTGTTTAATCCACATCAGTGGACTCTGAAGTTTCCAAGTCATATCATAATTCCAAGTCGACCGCGTCTGAAAAAATTCAAAGCAGAGAAAATTCGAAATATTTGCATTTAGCGCATTATGACAATAAGCACTTAAAACCTATAGATTTAAAAAAACTACTTTGTTGCAATCCCTTTTGCAGCAATAACAGCTTCACATCGTGATGGTATAGAATCAACCGGATTCAAATCAGGAGGATACTCTAAAAGGGGGATTTTGGCCTTGCTCATTATAATTATGATCCTTAACATGATTTGTAGTATGTTTTGGATCATTATCCTGTTGACGCATGGAATTTTGCTTTTGCCGCAAATAATGATCTCTCAATATGTCGGCATACATAAATCGATCCAAAGCAGCTCCATACCATGGTGTATCTGACGTTTACTCCATTCGAAACAGTTTCTGTATTCGGGTTATCATACAATTTCCACCTTTCTTTCCAATAATCTGGTATAACGAAATATTCCTAGACTGAGATATATTCTTCAAACTATTTCTTCCAATAAGCAATCTTTATAAAATATTATCAACTTAGGAAGCAAGACTTCATTCCACAGCTCCCGATTTATCGAAATTTCTTCTATGAAAGTATCGTCGTCAGTTACATAAACCATAAAATAACATTTTTGTCCCCCAGTTATGTTCATCTTGCATTGGACTTGATAATAATAAGCATGATCCCGATTTAATTCCACGAGACCTCGTTCGTTTATTTTTAGACACATAAGTTTTTTTTCTGTCCCTTGCCTTAGAGTAAGATTTATCTTAATTAATATTGGTATACATTTTTCCTCGACACAATGTATGTATATTTTACCAACTAGCCCATCTGGAGATGCAACTAAAATGCAATTATTTATCTCGACATACAAATCCGCTTTTGTTACCTCTTCAATGCCAAGCTCTTTTGCTAATAGAGTAAGAGTAACTGCTTCATATCTTTTTCCAAATAAAGTTGATTCAGATTGAAATTCTGATGGATAGAGTATATCTTTTACAAGTCCATGACATCTGGTTGTATTTCTTCTAGCTTTCGCAGCACCACATTTTGATGCCGTGAGATGAATTTTTCTTTCTGTTCTGTAACGATCATTTTCAAATTGGTTTATCGTTGACATGGCAATATCGTTTACAGTTTTCCCATAGTGCGCTTCTTTGCTATTTCTACTTCTTCTGGTGTAAGCTCGACTAGTTCCGCATATTGAACTCAAAGTTATGCACTTATCGGACGATTCTTGCAGTATCTTTCCAGTAATTAAATCGAATCCAGGGGCTTTATTGGATCGAATCTCTTTTGTGATTATCCTTCTGACTACTTTTGTTTTGAACTTGATAATGGGGGGGTTCATTTGGAATGGGGCCTCGAGATATTCTGTAATTTCTCTTTCTTCCTCCATTGAGATGATAGATGAGTTGGGTTGAAAGATGTTTGTTAAATGATTTGCGAAGATGCTGGCTTTCTCTTTATCGCTTCTGGCCCAAGTACTGTTTTCATCCTTGATAGGCGACACCGGCTGTTGTAGCCTCGTGAGTTTTTTGGTCGCCTTCCACAGGGAGTAGTCGGTGGCGTCTGTTGGGCTCAAGCCTTTTAGGTAGTCTTGAATGTTTTGATTTTTTATTTCTGTGAGCATTTTATTCAATTCTCTGGTGACTTTATTGAGTTTTGTTCTGTCAATGGGATATCTTGTTTCTTGCCAGCGTTTTCTTATAGCTTTTTTTCAGTTATATATTTGGTAGTTTTTCCTCGATATCGGTAATATGTGTTGTTACTGTTGGATACTAGTAGTGAGATCATTAACTGCTGCCTCTAAATCGGATTTTGATTTCAGAGGTCTCTCGAGTATTATTAGTTCATTGAGGATTTCTCGGAACGTGTTCCAGTTAGTTTTATTGCTGTGTAGTGTTGGTTGTTTTTTTTTCTTAACTGTTTATGTAAATACGCTGATAATTATTGGTGAATGGTCCGATGTGAGGTCCAAACAAGACTCAGCTTTCACTTTTTTAATATCGACATTCTTTGTGATGCAAAAGTCAATCACATCCGGTGTTTTTTCTCTATCGGATGGCCAGTAAGTTGGTTCACCAGTAGATATGATTTTCAGGTTTTTAGATTGCAGAGCTTTGAGTAACTCCCTACCTTTTCTTGTAGTTAATCTGGATCCCCACATCGGATGTTTGGCGTTATAGTCACCACCAGCTATAAATCTATTTCAAGTTAAAAAATTGCTCATACACTTTCTTTTTGGTGTTATATTGGCCGAAGACCTCGATTGTAAAACCTCGCCTCGAATGGAAAAATGTTAGTTTTCCTAACTTGTATGTAAAATATCTATTAATGATTTCTAAAGATAAAGCTTATTGGTTTTACAAATTGTAAATAACAAATAAGTAATAGATGAGATAGGTTTTAAATTTAAATAATACCTACAACAAATCAAACCATATAAAATAAAGCCTCCAACCCGTCAATTTTTCCAACTGTCCCAAGAACACTAGCAGCGTTTCCTCGCTGAATGACAATACTAATATGTTGGTGCAGGTATTTAGTAGCTTGATGAACACCAGACTTGCTTTTAATAATGTTCCCCAATTCTTTTATTAATAATTTGGCATCTGAACCCCACGTTCCAAACGTTTCAACGGCAAAAGGTAAAAATTCATATGTATCTTTAATTTCGATGTACTTCCAATTTTTCAAACGTTCGGCTGTAGCGGCAGTATGGTGGGAATATCGGCAGACACAAAAGCACGTTTCAAGATGTTGTTTATTTCACTATGCCGCGAGAATCTGCCATAGCTTTTAGAACATGAGAGACCATGATGTCCCAACCGATCAACCAGTGTTCCACAAACACACACATGGGGCTGGCAAATTTCTGAACCAATTCTTAAAAATACGACTATTTGTAAAACATGTTTGTCTAAAAGGGTCCCTAAATTTGCAGAAGGTAAAGCATCTAACCATGCACCAGATTCATGTTCAGACGCAGCAAGTAAGATGGCTCTGTGTGTGGATTTTCCTTCATAATTTGAATATCCCAATTTTTTTGTATGACTGGTCTATCCGGAATCATTAAATCAGGATGTTGTGTTACCCAGAAATCCAAAGCTACTATTTTGTACTGGATCTCAAAGTCTGTTAAAGACGGATTGAGAATTGTACCGACAAGATCCGAAGTACAATGAATAGAAGCAAGAAAAGAAGGTAAAGATAAATCCGATATGGAACGAACTCCTAGACCCCCTAAAGAGACAGGAAGGGATGCCTGAAGCCACGAAATGGGAGAAAGACTAATATTTAAAAGATTCTCCAAAGTGTTTTTGATTTTGGTGTCAAAAAGTTGACATACATCTTCATGTTTCCAGAATGGACAACATCTCAAAAAATAATTTAGTTTGGGTACCCATAAACAGTTACGAAGAAAGAAAAGCGCCATATGTGGGTTTATATTAGATGGATTATTGGCCAGAGATGTAAATTATAATGTACCTGTGCGAGGGTAAACTTTAATTGTTTTTGTTCACGTTGTCCCCACCCTGCTGTTGAGTATCAACCACAATAAAGGGACCACGAGTAAAGTTATTTAAATAATTAACAATACGTTAAAAATTCGTCATTATAACGCTAATGCAAAAAAAGCGTAATAGTCATATTTAAATATAAAGCTTTTACCGACTAATTGCTGTTTTGTAATATATTTACTGCAGCACAAAAACCAACATAACCAAAATTAGTAATTTTAATTAAATTGTTAAATATAATATAAATTTTAATATTAATTTTACAGATTAATAATTTGCTTACTTAACATATTTATTCAGTAAAATCGATAAAAATTTAAATAAATATTGTGCTTTAATTTACAGCTTCAAGCAACTAATTCGAGCTTTACTAAAATAATTCTTCTTTTATATTATATTGTAATATACATAAATATTTATTCGCTATTCTATAATAGTTATCTTATTGAATATCAAATTACAATCAATTTGTATAATGATCGTATTGTTTTTTTGCAATTATTAAAAATAAAATATTAGACAAATTAACATAATATTTTGACAGGTTGATAAAATTATCTCAGATAAATGAAATTTAAAAATTTGAATAAAATAATTATTGTGAGAATGAATAAGTATAAAAAAATTTAAATAAACTTTTATCTAATCATTTAATTTGTTTATTCTGTAAAGTTAATATACTAAGCGCTATATTAAATTCTAGAATTTCCGCTGGTAGTTCTTGGCGGTCGTAATCAATAATCTTAACGTTCTTAAATGTATCACATTTTTAATTAAGTCTACTTTAACGACTTTGAGTTTATTATTATGTAAATATTATTCTAAAAGAATTTATATTTTAAATTGCCCAAAACACCTTCGAGAATATCTGGCACTTCGTTAACTATAATTGCCAGACGTTCTAGTTTGTAAGCTGGGAAAATGCTTTTCCATCAATTTTATTTGTTTTACTGATTCCTATACTTATTTAATCAAAGTATTCGCATTTCCTCGAATGTGCGGGCACGAAGTTGTATTATTTTGTTAAATATAATCCACCATTCAAATTCTTAACATACGTATTAAATAATTTAGTTCACTTCTCTCAATTTCAACCCATTTAAAAGTATTTCAATTTAATATTGATTCCGTATCAGGGATTAGAAAGAATGACGAAATAGGCAATACTACCTACGTATATAATTAAAACAAAAAGAAGAATTATCTGGAAGACCAGTTTGACTACCATACGACTACAACCATTATCAACTAAGGTAAGGCTTACAATCTTTTTTTATACCAGATTCTGACTAACAAGTCGGCATCAAAATTTACAAAACTCCCAAGCTGAGATCCTCGGAGTCTCTTCAGCATGCGGTCTTTATTACAAATCTCACGAGACGAAAATCTAATCGTCAGCAGGAAGCTCTTTCATGTTCATCACGGATTTCTAAACCATACTGATCCATTGGGTTAATTGGGCTATAGTCTAGAGGTGACAGAGACGACAGGAGCTAGAGAAACAAGCGATGGGTATTTGCAGATAAAATCTGGTGTACAAGTGAAGAGAAATCTAAAGAGTTTATTGGTTCCTAAACTGAAAGTTTCTCAAGTACGAACATTTTTAATTTCGCAAGTTTATTATTTTGCAGATAAATTTTAGTAGGTTTTTGTTAAACTTAAAAACATCGGCTTATTCTTCAAGTTCGTTGTCGAATAATTCCACCGACCGATGTTAACAATAATTGCCAGACGTTTCAGATGGTAAGCTTGGAAAATGCTTTTCCATCAATTTTATTTGTTTTACTGATTCCTATACTTATTTAATCAAAGCATTCGCATTTCTTCGAATGTGCGGGCACGAACTTGTGTTATTTTATTTATATATGCATTGCATAATTCACTTCACTTCTCTCAATTTCTACCCCTTTGAAAATATTTAGGCTTATTATCCTCATGTCTCTGCATTTGGTTTCTTATGTTTTCGCAGTTACTAATAATCGCTTTGTAAGTCGCAAAGAATAAAGAAAATAGCAATACTACCTATACCTATAATTTTTGTTAAATGCTTCAGTTTGATCTGAAAGAAAGCTAATTTTAAAATAACAAAAGTTTCGCTGAAAGAGTTTTGAATAGAGATGAAATTGTTTGATACTCGAGGGAATATCATAGGTTTATTTAAAAATTTCCTGGTAGTAGCACTTGATCAATTTGACAAAGAAACACAAAAGTATCTAGTATTTTCGAGTTTATTTTATACGGGAATGTTCAAAGTTTACCAACCGATTAATATTGCATTATTCACCTCTGGCAAAAATCAATAATGTAATGGATGTTACTGGCATATTAATTATTATAAATGGTACCGTTAAATATTTATTCTTACAAGTTTTAGTAATTAATTTAACGTGACATTTGCTATGAAATATCACTTTACCTAATTGTCTCCATGGTCCATGAGTTGTAGAATCATCAAAAAATCTAAACGAATGGTCGTGGTTTTGATTTCGTTTACGATCTCGTTATATTAGGATACACCGATAGTTCTTAAACAGATTTAAAAAATAGTTAAATTTTGCAATGTATCCTGACCATGTCTACCACATAGTATAATGAAAATCCGCTTTCCCCCTCGGGTGATAGCGGTTTATCACCACACCTGGAATAGATTTTCTCCAGTAAATTATTCGTGTGATGAGGCCCTGATGTTACACTCGCTCGTATAATTATTCGGAGGCAAGAGCGTAGGTTCTGAAAAAAAGGTGAATTGCTTCCAACCACTCCCAAATAAAACCCCGTTTTATTCAAACAACTGTATATTAACGGAAGTGATACAAATAGCGTATTTAATGAAATTGCTGCGACAACAGCCTCCAACATAAACAATTCTGACTCGGCAGCCACTCTGGGCAAACAAATCACGTCGCAACACAATAATAGCCAAATACTCGAACTCAGTACAGCCAAGAAAACAGTAATACAAAAGTGGTACTTACCCAAGCGCTCAGATAAGTTTACAAAATAATTGATGACAAGAATAGCACTACCGAATCCCGCTGTACTTTCCAATGATCCGTCGTGGTTGGCGTGAAGAATTTCCCTGCTGCTTGTTGAAATGATGAACTTGATGCTGGGCTGCAGAGGCCAAGCCAATCGATGTTGAGACCCAAACAGCAGCTCGAATTACGCACTAACACAGACGCACTACACATGAAACGCGTAACACACAGTCTGGTCGTCGACGACAACAAAGATAAGGTAAGGAATCGCTACTACTTTGTACTTCGTAGTTCCACTAACGATTCTTTCGATGATGTTGAATGGTGACGTTGTTGTTGGTGGCAAATTGAATTTAATTGGCATTAATCGCAGGTTATGAAAATTCCCCAAAGGAACCTGGTACGTGAATAACTAATGACTCCTACTGAGTCAGCAACTCTTCGTTCTAACTTCCGGAAGGCACTCGCTTACTTTTACAAATATTCAGCCGAGTCCTGTACAGACACGGAACGTTACGGAACTTGACCCTCAATCTCTCACGTTCAAACCAAGTCTCCCCTACCGCGATGTTTTAAAACTCCTTTAAGGTCAAGATGTGCAGCGATGGTTGCGCATGGAAGAATCCCATAGGCGTCCAGAGCAAGAGTACGCAAGGAGCCGCGACAACAATTATTACAATAAATTGTTACAATAGGTTCAATTTAACGTAGTATTAGGGATACATGGGATAGGTACCAAAGAGATATTTTTAAATCAAAAAACGCCGAATAAAAATATAATCCTTCTCGCTAGTACAAAGCGGCAAAAGTTCTTGAAATATACCCACTGGTAAGAAAGTTAGGCGATTGTTGTTTAAAAGCATACATCCTAATTAGGCAGTCTGATTCGCCGAGTTTGAGTTTACATTAAAAAGATTCAATAGTTGTCGATAACAGAGAATCTCGGGCACCCGGTAGCCTGTTCTCAAATAACTCGAGCAGCAGAATTCCTACAATAATAATTTTCCCTCTTCAAATCAAAGCAAACATCCTACATATCGAGATGTAGGAGACATCCTACGAGACAACAAGGAAGACTACATTATATTATACTTTACAGGTAGGTACGCAGACCATTTAATTCTTAAAATTAAAAAAGGTATCTTTCTTTACTAAAAATTTATTATTTAAGTAACTTTTATTACATACAATTCAAGCAAAAATGTATAAGATGATAAAAATACAATGTGCAGAATTCTAATAACATTCTAATTCAACATTATTGGCTCGATGATTAGTACATTTCTTTTTGATCGAGCGAAGCTTTCGACGGCTTGATCGGGTCGCGCGTGCATAATCGAGTTATAGACTGCTTCTAAAACGATTTTAGGTTTTTTTGTGCGAGCTATTCCAAGAGATCGGGGATAGGTACAGCTTAGTGTGATTCGTCATTAACTAGCTCTATAACTGTAATTTTCCAAATAAAAACAACTTTGTGCCATTTGCTTGATAAAGAAGTTTAAATAAAACAAATAAATAAAAAATAAAGAACTTGTAAAGGATACAACAAAAATCAAAACATAAGTAATTGACTTGACATTTGAATGCATCTGGTTTGCATTACTAGTATTACTCTTAAGCTCGATTAATTTTCAGCAGCAGAGTAGTGTTTACCTCATCGATTATTGCTTGACTTAGTTTATTTCCTTCTAACTCGACAAGAGTGAGCGATTTCATGCTATCAAAAACGCATGGATTTAAATCACCGATACTATTATTTTGTAAATAAAAAGTGTTGGTTTGTTCAAGTCCAACGAGTTGTGATGCATCAAGGAACTTAATTTTATTGTTAGATAAATTTAAAAATTGTAATTCCCTCATATTTTCAAAAGTATTTTCTTCAATTAATTCAATACCATTGTTCTTCAAAGATAAATACTGTACATTTGATAATTTTTCAAAAAGTTTTTTATTTAATATAGGTAGATTGTTGCCATCATAGTTGAACGTATTTACAGAGCCTGGCAACGATTTAAACAATTCTAAAGGGTTACTTCCAAATTTATTGTAGGATAAAGTAACGGAATCTAAATTGGAATTATTGGAGAAAACGTCACTTGTTAAGTTTTCCAATTCATTGTCGTTTAAATAAATAAACCTAACTGATCCAAAAGGTTTCAATATATCTGCGGTGAGAATTTTAATTTTGTTGTTATTTAAGGTTAAGTGGTCAACAGATGATAATCCCAAAAATGTTTCGTCCGTAAGATTTTCTATTTCGTTATCAGATAGACCAAGATAATCTACAGCTGTTAGGCCTTTAAAAGCGTTGGGTTCAATTACATTAATTGAATTATTTTCTAAATTAAGTTGTCGCAAATTATTCAACCCAGAAAATCCATCGGTTTTTAAAATTTTCAACTTTTTGTTATTATTTAGATTGATGTACTCGACCTTGCTAAGGTCCTTAAAAGTATTGGGCTGAAATTCTTCTAAATCATTATTGTTAAGATACAATTTCACTAACGAAGTTAATCCTTTAAAGGCATCACTGTCGATGGTTGTAATTTTATTATCGTGCAAGGTTAAATATGTTACTTCTTCTAAACCTTCAAATACTCCAGTTTGGATGCGTTTTAGACTATTTTTATTTAGATTGAGAGTGTTAAGATTTTTAAGATCTTTGAAAGTTCCTGGAACAATTTCTTCTAACTTGTTTTCATAGATACGCAGTTCGTTCAAAGAAATAAGACCATTAAAAGTGTTGTGATCTAAAGAAGTTAATTTATTGTTTGCTAAATTTAATATATTCAAAGCTGTGAGTCCTTTAAATACATCGCCTGGTAAAGTTTGAATATTATTTTCTTGTAAATTCAAGTTTTCTAATTTATCAAGTTCCCAAAATGTGCTGACCTCAATCGTCTGTATATTGTTGTTGTTGAACTGCAAATCCCTCAATTTTGATAATCCTCTAAGCAAATTGCTTGACACAGATTCGATTGTATTGTTTCCTAAACCAAGAGTTTCCAATGTAGGAACATTTTGAAATAATTTATCTGGAAGTCCACTAATATGATTATTGCCCAAATTTATGTTAGTAAGTTTAGGCAGATCTTCAAAAGCTTCTTCATCTAAATTTGTTATTAAATTATCTGATAAATCAATCGAATTTAAATTTGGCAAATTTTTGAAGATCTTCTTTGGAATTTCTTTAATTTTATTGCTTCCCAGGTCAAAAGTTTGCAATTCCGACAAACCCAACAATAAATTTTCGTCCAATTTCTCAATATTATTGTTGCTTATTATTACGAACTTCAGAGCGGAGAGATCTTGAAATACGCCAACCGGTAAGGAAGTTAGAAGATTGTTGTTTAAAAACAGCGATTCTAATCTTTTTAGTTCTTTAAATACATTTTCGTCTAACTTCGCAAGTTTATTGAATTGCAGATAAATTTTTGTAAGGTTTTTGTTAAACTTGAAAGCATCAGCTGGTAACTCTTCAAGTTCGTTGTCTAATAATTCCACCATCTCCAAATTTTTCAAATTTTTAAATACGTCGGGTTTAAGACTTTTTAATTTGTTGCTATGTAAATTAATTTCGGAAAGATTTTCTAGGTCGTCAAAAATTCCTTCGGGAAGTTCTGGCGCTGTATTGTAGTAATATATAAAACGTATCAACGAGGTAAGTTTGGAAAATGCTTTGCCACCGATTTTTTCAATTGTATTGAAACCTATGCTTATTTCTTCTAAAGATGTTAGTTTTTCAAACACATTTGCAGGAATTTCTGTAATGGTGCTAAATAACAATTTGATATTTTTTAATTGGGTGAACCTATTGAAAAGTTCAGGTGTTAAGTAATTTATTCCGCTTCTTTCGATTTCTAGTCCGTTAAAATCGTCGATTTTAACCTTCTCTCGTTGTACGCAATGGTCGACTTCAGTTTCTAATTCTTTTGCAGAATTAATGCCTTCACAGCCAATTGCATTCTCAAATTTTTTATAATTGCATTTTGATTCTGCGTCATTTGGAATTATAAAGTACCATAATATAAATAAAACTATTTTTGATTGAAAGAACCTCAATTTTGATCTAAAAATACAAAAAGATTGTTATTAAAAAATGACCGCGTAAAGGAACTTAACTACAATTAGTTCTAAATTGACACATTACATAATGAACGAACTCAACAGTTTTTTATTCCTGTTTACTTAACAAAAACATAATATGCAAATTTTAACTTGGGTTTAAAAGTAAAATTTAATTTTGAAAATAGCAAGTCTCACTTCTAATACTACTATTTTTATTGTTTTTCTAACGTATTGTTATTGCTAAATAATGGTAAATTGTTAAATACACAATCTCAAGAAATTTCGTAGAACTGCCAATAAATTAAGATGATTAATTAGGTAAAAAGGTAAAAATACTTTTATTGATTTTATTTTGTTCGTCAATTAAATTTAAAATTTTCACTCTTTCATTATAAAATAAAATATAATATATAAATAAAATATAACATATCATTCAATTTGGACGCATACAACAATTGGACGCCGAAATTTGTCGCGCACCAATCGGAGGCATGCGATATGGACATATTATGCAATAATTTTCCGTAAATATGCTAGATATAAAATCTATCTACAGTAGAACCTGCCGGGACCGAGCCTTCGCCGGATAATCGAAAGCACGGATAATCCAAAGACCTCATTTTTATTTATTTAATAATTTATTCAGTGAAATACATGTGTCAGGCGAAGAAAAGAAACGCAACAAAAAAACTTGTTTTGATGACGCAATTATTCTCATCGTCATCACTACTTTTGTCAGAACTATCTGCAGAGGTCTAATTATCTGAATAATCGTCATCCATAATCTGATACCTTTTTTCTTCGTGATAACATTCTATCCATTCCTGTATATTTTCGTTGTCCATTTCTTCCAAACGGTTAATTTGCGAGGCTATAGACGCTATTTTTCCGATCGATAACTCACCTTCATATAAGTGATTATCGTCTTCAGTATACCTTCTCCATCTGATGTATCTTCTAAGGTCATTATTTTATAAAATGCTTTTTTAATATTAGTCGCTTACACTTCACTCCAAGCGCGAGCTACAGCATAAATTGCTTCTTTCAAATTTAGACGTTTCCAAAACCCCAAAAAGTCACATTCTCCCAACAGTTGAAGCATAAGGTCTTTCCTATAAAGCGTCTTCATGGTCTCTATAACACCTTAGTCCATTGGCTGCGCAATAGATGTTACATTCGGAGGAAAATATGTATATAAGCTGCCTTTTGATTATAATAATCAACCGGCAGTGTTTTTACATTTTTAAAAGCCCGCGGATTTTTAGATTTTCCAATGATTGCTTTCCAATAAAGTCCAGTTTCGTCTCTTGTTATACACTTGCTCAGGTTTTAGGTCGTGCTGTTTTATAAGATTTTCCAAATCATAACAAAATTATATCATATCTACATCATCAGCACTTAATTTCTCCCCTTGAACAGCTAATTCTCGTATTCCATGACGTTTTTTAAACCTGTAAAGGCAACTAGAAGATGCCGAAAAGTTTCCTTTGATTTTCAACTGCTCGTGAAACTTTTGGGCTTGCCTAGCACACATAGGTCCTGATATTGGAACCCCTTCCGATCTTTTCTGCAAGAACCACCTGGTCATAGCATCATCGAGCTCTCGAAAAGTAGACCCTTTTAGAGATTTCCTGTCAAAAATAACTTTTGCACTGTCAGCTTTAGCTACAAAGCTCTGTAATTCGGCTTTCTTCTTCACAATGTCACGAACCGTTTGTTTTCCAATGTTATATGCTTTAGCTAACACAGCAACACCTATGTTATTTTCAAATTGTTTTAAAACTTCCATTTTTTATTCAACAGTTAAAACATTGCGTTTACGCTTTTCATTAGCACCGGTACGCTGCATTTTAAGTTTAACTAACGAGTCTGTCGGCAGTTGGCAAAAATAATAAGTAAACACATAAATGGGGGATTTCCCGAGCCAAACTTGGGGATTCCCTGAGACGAACGTCTGTAAGGTGCATTTAGCGTTCATGGGCGAACCTCTGGCCGTCAGCCACGGATGATCAATTTAAAATTCCTCCCGGATAATCGGGGTTCTACTGTATATCTATCTATAAAAGAAAATATCAAAAAACTATGTTCCAACAAATGAATCAAGTTGAAAATTGTGCAAGCAAGACGGAGTTTTGTTTGTGAAAAATTTGTGAGTGACACCCAAAAAAAAACATATTTAAATATAAGGACAAACACATTTTTATTTTAAAAAAGCAAATTAGAAACCAAAATGAGTAGGAAATATAAAAATTTGCTTTTTATCAGGCCCGCAGCCAGGAGTGGGTCCCTGGGGGCACGTATCCCCCCCGAAAGGTTCAGAAAAAACACCCATCCAGGTCCTGCAAACAAAGGGGCCCGATTTACGTGAAATTACTATTAAAATTATGAGTAAAGGCTTACTTAATTTCTTTGTCGAAGCCATTTAAAGCATTTATTTGGTAAATAATTTTTCTTTCTTCTAATTATTCTATTACAGTAATATCTTCAATAATTTCTACAATTTAAACCCTGTTGACCTTGAAAACTCAAATTTTACCGCCTGCGGCGCTTCGTGGGATCTTCGCACGGAAAGGGAACCACCGAAAATTTTACTTTCTAGAACTGCCCCCCCCAAATGAAATCCTGACTACGGGCCTGCTTTTGATTATATTAGTGGGTTTTTTGGGTCCTATTATATAAATAAAATTAAAACTGCTTATTATTATGTAATTAAATATTAATATTATATTAATATTAATATATTATTGTTAATATTATATTAACTTTTAATAATTATTACAATAGTATGAAATATTTAAAAAATAACCTTTAATGTATTTTTAAGTAAAAAAAATATTTTTCAAGTATTAAATAGTAAATAACCAAGAAAATATGAAAAAAATCGATTTTATTTTTTTTTAGTGTGTTTCACCAAACGGTGGAACGTGAAAGTTTTGTTAAAAAATATTCAGTAGAATAGTTACAATAAAATAAGTACTAAAAAATGACTATTTTTAATTAAGCCGTAACTCTTCGGGTTTAAAAGCTGAAATTTTGAGAAAAAATGTTTTTTTCAATTAGAAATCGATCAGCTATATGGATTTTTAAAAATCGCTGGGGGCACTTTTTACATGCTTATCCGGCTATACCCTTTCTAGATATTGGGATGATACCAGCACCAAGTAAATGCTTAAATCCATTATACCATCCTCCATTGAAATTATTTGTTCGGGGAATGTCATTCTTCAAGAGTTGATAATATTTCCACAAATTACTTGAAAACAATGGTGGTCTGCAACGTCCCCTCCTGTCACGCATTAAAAAGACTAAACTAAACGTATATCCTCGGTGTATCCAATTGTAATCCAAACATCTGCGTCCAATTTATTGTCGTATCCCCAAATTGTCGCTTGCGTCCACTTGACGCGCGCCCAAATGACGCGCTCCCAATATTTTTGTATGCGTCCAATTGTTGGGCGCCTAAATAACCGCGACGTTTTGACCCCTCAGTGAGCTATGGACTTTTTTAGTAATGAAAGAAACAAGCTCATTGAACTTCAGAGATCTGTCCATCACTATCACTTTGATATGTCAAGTACCATGGTAGTATGGTATTTTTTGTCAATTGCACCGAGTATATCATCTGTAATAGATGCCAGTAGGGTCCAAGTGCTGTGATTTTTACTAAATTCTGAATTGTTCAGGTGGTATCAAATTATTTTCTGTTAAAAACCTGTTAATTTGTTTCGAAAGTACAAACTCTGCTATTTTTATTTTTTGAAATTGGTTTAACTTGACTAATTTTTCTGGGGGTCCCTCAGAAGCCAAAAAATGTACATTGATTATATATAAGAATAATATTCTTATACTATATTTCTTCTGCTTCTGAATAGGACAGATTTTCAAATATATTTTCCAATTCAGATTCTTCGGCATTTTCAATATCGCAATCAAATTTATAATTTCTTTGAAATTAAAAGTAATTTTTTGGGGTTCCAATTTTACCTACTACCTATTTCGGTTTAAACAATTACTTTTACAATTTTACATTACTTTCACTTACCTAATTTTGTTAATATACACACTGTTATTTATACACACTATTATAAATAAAACAAAATGAAAATCAAGATTCGGTCATTAAAACACTGCAATAATCACTGGTAGCTACGCACAATTCCTGAAAATACCTGGCAAAATGTGCATAGCGATACGAGGGTTTCCCCTAATTCCGCTAGTACTCCGTGATATTCCCTTAATGTTTCATGTATTCCAGCTATTCCCCTTGTATTCTCACCAAAATGTACATTGATTCCGCTAAGTGAGGGCCCCCCGATATTTTCATTAAAAATTTTAGCATTTGCATTTATATCATTTTTTTACTCCAATCAATATCCTCCGCATCATTTCGAAGTGCATAGAGATTTAATTTTTATAGTTTCTGCATTGCCGATAGACAGTGTTTTTTGAGCTCGTATTCCTCAATTCACAAAATATTAAATTTGATCAGCGATGGTACATTCCGAAACGCCACTGTTGTTTATCCCAAGTTCTTCATTAACTATCATAATATCAATTAGAGTTGATGATGTCGCAGTCGACCTTCTTGAGTCAGATATCAATTGTTTACAGCTAAGGAGGTGTACAATGTTTTGCCTCAGAATCGTTTACGTTGAAATCACCCATAATGACAAAATCATTGAATCTATTAACTGCAAGGAATGAGAGATTGTAACCACAATGTTTCGATTATTAACAATTAGTTTTAAGATTACATATTCAATTTCGGGATACTCATCATTAGGAAGGTCGATGAGAGTGCATCGATTTGATTTTTTGAGGTAAGGCTATTTCGATCTTTTCTTATTAAATTATAACCATTTACATTAAAGCTAGAATCCAAGTTGTATGAGTACTCGTTCATTCCAATAAGGTTTACAAATTCTTTGGTAATAATCGAACATTGACGTGGCACAATTTAAATATAATAAATTTTTTTTAATCGAGTGACTTCCTTGGGCATTTCTTGGTAAATTTTATTTAAATTTTCTCTACCGGAGTAGAAATTCCTAAAAAATTTGAGCTTTTAGGAAGTCAAACCTTCTAAAAACAACTGCGGTAGGCCAAAAGTTGAGTCATAGATTTTTTCTTTTACCGAAAAGTCAACACCGATCTTCAAATACATTTCTGAGAATTCATATTTTGGTTTAATTTGTGTCACATAGGGATCACTGCCTTCAATTTCTTCTTTTATATGATTTTTTATAATTTCTTCTGTTGCATTATTTTTAACTATAGAAACTAGCAGCCAAGCTTACTTTTTTGTTCGAAGCCGTTTCTTTTTATATTATTTCCAATTGATCCAACGATAATTTTCTTTCAAAAAGTTTTCTTGTATGTTACCCGTTGGAAGCCTCGACTATCAATACTAGGTTTATTCACTTCATTGCTAGGGAGATCATTGTTTACTGAAATAATTATATATGTTTTTGAACGTTTTGTTGTTCAAAAGCATTTTTCACGTGTTGGTTGCTTATGATTGTTTTTTGATTATTTATATTATTACATTTAGTTGTCACACTTACATTACGTTGTCCAGCATTTTTTACCGTCGTGGAATCACTTAGGTTTGTTGTTCTTTTGAGGTTATTTTGCTTATTCGATTTAAAACATATTTAAAAGCATGATTCACAGTAAATTTTGTATTAAACTGATCCGTTGCGTTGGTTGTCTAACCTCATCTTTTAAAAAAATTTCACGATGTTTTATTGGTAATTTCTTCTCAATAATAATATCGATTATCTCTTGTTTTAGAAGTCGGATTAATTCAGGTTTCATAAGCTAACTTTTTACCATGTTGTTGCTCATGTTACCACTATCACTTACATAAATGAAGATTATTGGGCATTCTACGCCAAATCGGACACAATTTTGCTGTTGCATCTCTGATATTTTTGAAAATTGCTTGTGTTCTAGTATAGGGATTTTACACTACCGATGGTGGCGCTGGAGACAGCTGCAATATGTCTGCTTTAGCGAGTATTTCTCAGCAGAATGTTGATTTGTTTATAGTGGTTCTGCAAAAAGTTTTGATTTTTCGTTTATTAGATTAAAAGACTAGGTTAAAAACTTACTCGCTAAAGTAGTTACAATTTCTGTCGTGTGGTGGCGTTTGGTTAATGTTAAATCCCAATTGGTTAAGACTAGCGTCCATTTTGTTTTTCAATTGTTTTTGTTAAAACATTTGCGAAATATTAATTTTACAAAAATTACGTACCTAACTTTTCTTTTAAACGCCCATAACTTTGCGAAAAATGAGCCAAATTCGACGTTGTTGTTTTAAATCATTTATCTATGTACTATTGATCGATTTTCTTAAAAAAAAATTGTGAAAAACTAATGTCCATTTAACAACATTTAAGCCTGGTCTCATAATGGGAAAACGATGGGATCTATTATTTTATTAATTTTTAGTTTTTTATATAATATTTAACTTTCGATTTTTAAAAACTCAAAAAAAAAATTAAGATATTAAAAAATAATATACAATAATTACTAGTTATTCGTAGAGACGGGATAAATAAACACGAGTTTTTGAAAAATAAGTGCTCAAAACGTACGCTATTTTACAAAAATAAGTTCGAATTATGTCATAAAAAGTTATGAAAAAGTTAATAATTAAAATAAAAAAGCAAAAAACTGTAGGTTAGATAATATTATTCGAAAGAAATAAACAAAGTAGTACTTTTTTACTTATTATTTAATTTAGTTAAAATATATTATAGGGGACATTCCATGCTAAATCGGACAGTTTCTTTGGTGAGCCCTTTCGATTTTTCTCAATATTTTATGTGTTTTTGAGACCGATATAATACTCGTTCTTGATTTTTTCAAATTTGTTTGACCATCCGTTTTTGAAATATGATTTTTTTTAAATATCGATAACATTCCGAGAGATGCACCAATCGGATCGTTTGTTTTGAAAGGTGTTGATTTTCAATGCTCTGTTAAAAAAAAAAAATAATATAATTTTGATTCAAATCATTGAGTTTAACGTTAATTTTTATTTTAATGCAAAAAAAGTTGTATCTGGCATTACCAAATAAACAAAACGGAAATTTAATTAAGGGCCGATCTTTTCACCTTCAAGTAAACCCCAAGTAAGTTTTAATCTACAAGTAAGTTACTTTTCGGTCTTTTCAACTACTAGTAAAAGTTATGATCACCTACCACAGACCTGTAATAGTATATTACGTGCCGAGGTGGAAAATGCTTCATTACTGCGGAGCGCTAAGTTAGTTGACTGAGGTGCGAAGCGCCGAAGTCAACTGTAAGCGCGACGCTGGAATGAAGCCTGACACCGAGGTATGTATACTATTTTATTCACAATCAGTTTGCAAATAACAAATTATTAGCTTTCCTTGTTGAAATCCAATTCAATTTCATGTATTTAAATAAAAAACAGTTTACCTAGTTGGTATAAAATATAAACAAATTGCTATTTATGTCAAACAAAAAATTTGCTTTGTATTAAACTGGCAATAATTATATTATTGGCAAAGCATTTACAAATTTGTTTCCATTTCTTTATATTTGTGCTTAAGTAATTTTTGATAATAATAAGTAGATTAGATTATAATTATGATGAAAGCTAAGAATTTTCTTGACACTTGACATAACCTTAACTAGTTTGACGCACATTTTTTGTTGGTTCCTTTTTGAGCCACCGACAATGCGACATTGCAGGGCGGGAAGTGATCACTTCCCGACCTAAGGTTGGGAAGTAAAACAAACAAGCTTCCTGATTGGTTAGCAGTAAAAGTAAATAATATACTGCTTCCCAACTTATTAAAAGTCAGGAATGTGTCGATTACTAACTGATTGTGAATAAATATTTATTAGCATGATAAAGTTGGTGGACAAAAAACGAACTATGATTCTGCTTACTACAGTTTTAAAATAAAATGACGTTTTTAGAATTCTTATGTTCATGAATGCGAATTTTTGCAAACTTGCTACTTTTTTGTCTATTTTGACTAGACTATGAAGTAGAAGATTATTGTTGATTTTGGGAAAATTTTAGTCTGACCGATGATCTACAAATACTACTTCAACAGTGATGTCTTTTTTGCTTTCTTCTTCCTCTGCTTACTGGATTTCTGTAGATTGTTATAATAAGAAAGACCAAAGGGGGTAATCACTAAATGAAATCTATGGAAAGGAAAAAAATTCGTCTGCATGAAGTCTTTGTGAAATCTCATAAAATCTTCAACAATTTTTATAAAGTTTCTGAAAGTTTGTACTATTTTTATAAAATCTCGTGAAGTTTTCATAAAGTCTGTGGAAAGCAAAATCTAAAGTGATCACCCCCTTGAGAGAAACGTATCAGTTGTCTCATTGATATCATAAGAATCCTCATCTGTTGTATCTGATTCAATATTGGAGCAAGACTGGCCGTGACCAGTGCGGTAGATACTGGTAAACAAACTGTGACACGTACACTTCCTCATAGGTTGTGCGGAAATGTATGCATATTATAATATGTAGAATATGACTTCTCCAACTTTTGTAATCGCGATATCTCAGGATAGGTGATTCGTAGGAAGAAAGTATGACAACAATAATTTTTGTGGGGGATTGCATGATCTGCAATTTTTGTCTGACTTATTTTTACAATAACATTTACCTTTTACAAGAAAAATGCGAAAAACAGATATCTTTGATTTTTGACTTAACACTTTTTCGCAGAATACCTACGATATACCAATTTTCAGCTTTATGCGAATTTTTCCAAACTTAAATGTCTATTTTGACATTTACAATTGTACCAAATTAAAAATTTTTAATATCGATGACTTTTATATTTAAGTAAATTTGAGCTAATAGTTCAATTCGCGCTAAATTTTAGTTTTAATTATAATACCAACCGTACTTATACTTCAAGTAGTTACTGGTTGCATAAAATTGAATGAAAAGACCGAACTGACTTATTCAACCATTAAAAAGCCCAAGTAAAGTAAACGTCAAGTAACTACTTGACGTATAACTTAAATATGAAAAGATCGGCCCTAATTCAGTTAAAATAGAGCAGGTGGAAAAATCATATCTTAGGGTACGTTTATGTTGGACCTGTATTAAGTGATCAGAGCGAAGAAATATCAGCTCTAATCGCTGTTCTATCAATTAACACTAGCTTGCCCTCTCCTTCAACATAACAGTCACATAATATACTACCTACGTATTGTCATGGTATTTTTTGTATAAAATTGTGTAGGGGGTAGTTTTATTTTGATTATGTTTGTAAATTGTTTGTGTTGCATTCTGAATGAGTTGTCTTTATTTTAAATTGTTTATGTTGGTATTTGTTAAATGTAAAACTTGGCTTTTGAATGCCGAAAGTCAACGCGTGAGGACGCGTTGATAAACGCGCATAATTTTGATCCATATTTGGATATAAGTTTAAATTTTTATTTTAAAATAATAATAAAGTACTAGTGAAAATTTATGAAGAGTTGGTGTTATTATTTATATCGAAATTGTACCCGAAACCAGGGAGATTGGAAATTTTTGGAAAATTTACCACATTTATTTGGTACGAAACCAGGGATCGGAGAGAAAACAGGGAAGGTAAACCTTTAGATTTTTCATTATTGCTATTGAAATTGGAATTGGAAATTTGACATAATTCAAATTTGAAAATTTTTTTTATAAAAATTGAAAGGTGTTCCAACAAATAACGTTGCGAGCACAGATAACACTAATCAAAAACAAAACTGAATTCAAAAACTTAATGTTTTCCTTGAATAACAAAATAAAAATTTAATGAAGATTTTTAAATTTATAAAACTAATATTATTACAAATTGAATTACGAAAAATAATATTACAAATTGGCATCCCAAGAACGTGGGGCGTGGTTGTTAGCTTAGAACCGACTAATAGACCCTGCGATTTAGTAAAATAGATAATGGATAATTTAATTTTCAATGAATTACTGCTACAACTATTAAAAGGACAAGAAGAAATAAAAAAAAGCCTAGAAGAAATAAAAGAAAGCCAAGAAAAAATAATAATAAAAGTTGATTTATCAGAAGAAAATCTAGAAAATTTTTGCCAAGATGCGAATCAAGATGAAATTGTGGGGGAAAGGAGATTAAATGGACAGATGAACAACGGGGTTACAAAAAATAGCAAAGTGCATAAAATTAAGAAAAAGATATTTAAAAATAAAAAACCCAAAACGAGTTACAAAAAATTAAAAATTGTACATAATGGGAAATATTTTGGAATGGTTCAACGAAATAAAAGAAAAATTAGTGGATGTATGAAAATAAAATTTGGACATGAAACTACGTTTGGTGGACAAAAAAATAACAAAATTGGACACAAAAGAAAGAAAAACAATGCACATCGACAAAGGAAAGGTAAAATTTTAGATGAAACAGGAAAATGGACGAAAATTGGAATAAGGATCAGGGGGGTGGACCAATTACCTCCAAAGCTGCTGACATGGAGTACGAAGTTGGTCCAGTGGAAGTATTTTAGACGGAAACAAATAAAATTTGGAAGCCGGATGAAAATGAGTAGATAACTGCAATTATTTTGATTAATTTTAAAGATTGATTTAATTTTTTTGTTTAAAATAATTTGGATTAAAAAGTTTGAAATTGAGTTGATGAATGATTTGAAAATTTTTATGAATGATTGGAATTTTAAAATTTGGATTTTGTTTATTTAAATTTGTAAATATTTGATTTTTTGATTTTGTTTGATGATTGTTTTAAAATTTGATTAATTTGTAATTTGTAAATATTTTTGAACATGACACGTTATTGTTTTTAATTGAAAAACACCTTGGTTTTGTCAATTAAAACCAAGGGGGTAATGATGTCATGGTATTTTTTGTATAAAATTGTGTAGGGGGTAGTTTTATTTTGATTATGTTTGTAAATTGTTTGTGTTGCATTCTGTATGAGTTGTCTTTATTTTAAATTGTTTATGTTGGTATTTGTTAAATGTAAAACTTGGCTTTTGAATGCCGAAAGTCAACGCGTATGGACGCGTTGATAAGACGTCCAGTTTTTGAGTCCATTTTTGGGCATATTAGTTTAAATATAATTTTATTTTAAAATAAAATAAAAAGTGATTAGTTTTTGAAGAGATGGTTTTAAAATAATAATTAAAATTTGAATGTTAATTTTAATGACGCAGTAAGCCTGAGTGCCGGCATGGTAAAATGTGCTAAGCAATTTGTGATAAGGATAAGAATTTGTGAAGTAAACCAAACTTTGTTCAAAAATTAAAATTAAAAATTTTCCTTCGATAACTAAGATTTATAAAATTTTACGAAAAATAATATTACAGTATATAATTTTTGTTAACGCTTCAGTTTGATCTGAAACAAATTTAATTTTAAAATCACCAGAGTTTCGGTGATAATTTTTTTTTTACTAAACTTTAGGGTAGACAGTTTAAGATTATTAACCTTGATATAGACTACTAAGATTTAATTTATAATAATTTTATAGATAATTTTTCCAGAATTCAGTCAGAAAGGAAACCTTAATTTAGTCCAAAATATCCCGAGGTACTGGGATACAATAGACATTACCCGGTGATATACTGGAGAATGGACATGCAGGGAATGTAATGGACAATACAAACTTAATATTTATTAAAACATTAAAAAACTAAATTATGAACAATACTATAATAATATTATAATTTATTAAACTTTAAAAATTACTACGAAAATTTTAATTGAACAATATTATATTTCAAAATCAGACTCACTGGATGATTTTATTTCTAACTAAAAATAAATCTTTCTTTTCTTTCTCATTATTCACTTTCATTTGTTTACAATTAGTAGTATCCTTAAACTCGAAAAAATTAGTAACCCTCCTTCGGCAGTCGAGTAAAAGTATTAGCTTTCACCTACAAATAAAAAATATATATCAAAAATTCAGCTTAAATAATTGAAAATCCTTACGTAGTCACTATGAAAACTTATACACTCTGCTCGAATAATATTTTCTCCTCAATTTTGACATATTTTGTACTGATGAGGACTATGGACCCAGTTGAAACTAGTTTACAATAATTAAAATAATAATTGAGGAAATTGTATTATTGATCTTCTTGTAATATATCACTCAAGGGGTAACTTCCTAACTTCTGTCAATTTTGGAATGATAATAATAATTGAAAATGTAATAGTTCATTCAAGTCCGTTTTGGTAAGAGGTCAGCTGAAAAAAATTCATGCAGCGCTAAAGGAGAGTAACTCATCTAAATATTATAATCTCAATATGCAGTTAGGTGCTGTATAGTTTATTATGAATTATGAAAATTAAAACAATTTTTAAATATAATATTAATATTGAAGTGATATGTTAAAATTATATTATGTAATATCATATATGCCATTTATACAATACATTATGTACATATAATGCAATACCATTAGTGCAATGTACCATTATTAGTATGTAGGTACAATTAACTTGCAATATTAATATTTGCATATAATTCATTTTATAATAATTTATTTATATTTAATTATTAATTTTTGCTGTATATTATACATTGTCATTCTGATATTCGTATAATATTAATTCGATATGGTACAATGCAATCTTAATATTTTGGTGCTATACTGCTATCATAATATTTCCAATATACTAATTATGAACATATATGTATATCTATATTGGAACATTCTCACTTTTCATCTAAAGAATCAGTAAATTGTTTGTTAATTGAACCTCAAGGTATAAAAATATAATGTTTCTTTCTTCAGTTAATTTAACAACAGTATATTAACTGAAAAGAATGTAGTAATATTATATAATATTATAGAATCCTAAATTTTATTTTCAATTCTAAACTTATTTCCTTCTTTCAATTTTAACACAAAATTTATTTAAAAAATTATATTCGATAAGTTTTCGTCAAGTAATAATATAGTACCTATGTATTACTTTACAAATTGCGGAGTACAAACGTTTGCAAAATGCAAAAACTGTGCATTTTAGATTTTCAAATACAGATATGATTAAAATAAATACTATGTATCTACTAATATTTTATAAAAATTTAATAAGTTAAAAAAACAATTTTTTTTTCTATAATTAGATAAAAATTATAAATTACAACAAATAAGTATTAAACGTTAAAAACCGCTTATTTTAACATCATTATTATTTATAAAACTGTATTGCGTAGTATCCTTCCAATTAACGAGATATATCGGGATCGACTGCTAATTATTCGAAACTTCAGCATAATAAGCAATTTTCAAGTATCCGAATTCGAGATAAGTACCAGTATTATTGGCTACATTTGCAAATATTTGCCAGTGTAGGTATAGTTGCCAGAAACAGGATAGCGGTTTTCTTTTACTTTGTATCAATATTATTATATGATGTAGATTGCCATGAAATTTAATGAAAAATACTATTATACTTACATAAAATTATGCAATCGACAAGATGTAGAGTTAAATAAGATTTACCAAGACAAATAGTAGAAAACTTTTTTTGTAGAAACTACATAAATTATAGCAGCGTCAACTGCATAGCTTAGAAATCTACAAATTTTGTTTGTATTTACAACTTAGATTAAGGCCTACCTCTAAAACTTTATAGCCTTTCTTTTCCACCACAGTATATTTAGACAACATAGTAGTGTCCGGTTATAACGTACTTCGAGGGACCGAGTGATTTGCTAGACCTTTAAATTAGTTTGATATGAGCAGAAGTCCATTATAACCGGTTCAGATAGTAATACCGCTGAACTTTAATTTTCAGCATTGGAAATTTAAAATTTATGGTTAAATTTGTTTTATCAGAAGAGTTTTTGATATTTATTAAGTATTGTGGAAGTAATTTATTATAATATAAATAAAATTAAATTTTTTTTAAATTATAATAAATATTTCCAATGTATCAAAGTTGTAATAGATTGAAACTAACGAATTTTACATTCTAAATTTTCCGAAGTTGACCCGATCTAACTTTTTGTGCCATAATTTAATATTAAGTTAATTTTTATAGGTAATTAAAAACAACTTAAAAATATTAAAACGATTATTAAATTACTATACCGTCGAGGAAAATTTTATTATCGAGATAAGGTCGACTATATTTTAAAAGCTTTAATTTCTTTTTAATTATTTCAAAAAATTTAACATTCTTTTAATAAATATAAATTTAATTACCATTGGCCAAATACTATAGAAATTTTGTGATATATGCATATTATAAATTATTTCCTACAACTTATTATAATTTTTATTTTCCATATTATAATAATAATATATTAATATTCAAAATCAATTTGAAATAATTACGTATTTAATTTAGGAGGAAATCTACTTCTCTCTGAGTTTTTACTCATAAATATTTATTTTTTAAATTGTAATTAGAAAGAAGTATAAAAAATTTAGTAACCAACAATTGATTGATATTTCTAGGTAATTCTGTGCCTTTTTATTAAATTCTTTTTATATACTTCATCAATTACTGCTTCACTTAATTTGTTTCCTTCTAGATAGATCGATTTGAGTGATGTCATAGTATCAAAAATGTGTGGATCTAAATCACCGAGGTTGTTATTTCTTAAATCAAAATGGTACACATTTTCAAGTCCAATCAGATGTGAAGCAGCAAGCACGGTAATATTATTATTATTCAAATCTAAACTTTTTAAGTTCTTTAAATTTTTAAATGTATTTTCTTCAATCGATTCGATACTGTTGTTCCTTAAGGATAAATGTGATATATTTGCTAAATTCTTGAAATGGCTTCTATTTAATGAAGGTAATTTGTTTCCATCGTAATTGAAATAATTTATAACTGGCAGCGATGTAAAAATTTCTGAAGGGAAACTTTTAAATTTGTTGTTAGATAAAGTGATGGAAGTGAGATTAGGATTATTGGAGAAAACATCACTTGGTAAGTTTTCCAATTGATTATTGCTTAAATTAATAGATGTAAGAGCTCTAAGGGGTTTCAAGATATCTGCAGTAAGAATATTAATTTTGTTATTTTCTAATAATAAGCATGTTTCCAAAAATGTTTCGTTGGTAAGATTGGCTATTTCGTTATCAGCGAGACTTAAATAAACAACACTTGCTAAGCCTTTAAAGGCGTTGGGTTCAATTTTGCTAATTGAATTGTGTGTTAAATGGAGTTGTTGTAAACTAGTGAAACCAGAAAATCCATCAGTTTTTAAAGTTTTCAGTTTATTATTATTGGTCAGCTGAACATGCACTGTACTGCTAAGACCTTGAAAGGTATCGGGCTGAAGTTCTTCTATATCATTATTACGGAAGAACAAATAAACTAAAGAGGATAACTCTTTAAAACCTTCACTTTCTATCGCTGAAATTTTATTTTCGTCAAGTGATAAATACGTTAAAGCTTCTAAACCATAAAATATTCCACTGCGAATGCTATGAATGCGATTTTTATCAATGTAAAGTGTTTTAAGATTTTTTAAATTTGCAAAAGTTCCTTCAGCGATTTCTTCCATGTTGTTGTTTTTCAAATTCAGGAAATTCAGATTTTCGAGTCCTTTAAATACATCGGATGATATATTTTCGATAACATTTCCTTCTAAATTCAATTCTTTCAAGTTTGTAAGTTTCCAAAATGTGTTAGCTTCGATGGTCTGTAAAAGGTTATTTTGCAAGTCTAAATTTTCTAAATTATCTAAGTCATTCAACGCTTCCGTTTCGATATTTGAAATTTTGTTATAACTTAAGTCCAAATTTGTTAAATTCGTTAATCCGTTAAACAAATTTTTTGTGACACATTCAAGTTTATTGTCATTTAATTTCAGAATTAATAAAGTAGAAACATCTTGAAATAAGTTTTCAGAAAGATCACTAATTAGGTTATAACCTAAATTTATGTTGGTTAATTTGGGCAAATTTATAAAAGTTCCTTCATCCAAATGTGTTATCAAATTGTATATTAGGTTAATCGAATTTAAGTTCGGCAAATTGTTAAAAAGTTTGCATGAAATTTCTTTAATGTTGTTGCTTGCAAATTCAAAGGTTTCCAATTGAGACAAATCCAGCAGTAAATTTTCATCCAAATTCTCAATGGAGTTTTCAGCGAACTGTAAGTACTTCAATTCAGAAAGATCTTGAAATATACCAGCGGGTAAGGAAGTTAGACGGTTGTAGTTTAAAACCAGAGATTCTAATTTTTTTAGTTCTTTAAATACATTCTGGTCTAGATTGGTAATTTTGTTATTCCGTAGTTCAATTTTGGTTAGATTTTCATTAAATCTGAAAACATCTACTGGTAGTTCTTCAATTTCGTTGTCGTACAAGTCGAGTGTATGTAAATTTTTCAAATGTTTGAATACATCCGGTTTTAGACTCTTTAATTTGTTACTATGTAAATCGAGTTCGGAAAGATTTTCTAAATCATCAAAAATTCCGTCCGGAAATTCTGGCACTTTATTATAGTAAAATCTAAAAGTTTTCAATACGCCAAGTTTGAAAAATGCTTTTCCATCTATTTTTTCAATTGTGTTTATACCGATGTCTAGTTCTTCCAGAGATGTGAGCTTTTCAAACACGTTAGCAGGAATTTCTGTAATGTGGTTAGATGAAATTTTGAGTTTCGTTAAGTTTTCTATTGTTGTGAACAATTCGGATGCTAAGTAATTTATTTTCTTTCTGTCGATTTCCATTTCTTTAATATTTTTGCTTTAAAGTTTTTCTTGTTCTAAACATTTGTCGTCTTCATTTATCAGTTCTTTTTCGGTAATTATGTGATAACGACTAATTGCATTCTTTAAATAGCAATAAAACTAATTTTGATGGAGAAGATCTCATTTACGACCTGAAAAAGAAATAGAATTCTTATTAGAAAAAGTGAAATGAGGAATCATAATAATTTAAAAACCATGTAAAGCAAGTAAAATCTTATAATAATAATGTTATAATTTTTGTACAACAGATTTTCTTCAGATTTAAGAGAAGAATACAATAATTATGCAATTGTTGCCATATTTCATACGAGCGAGAGTCTGATGGTTGTTTTTAGAATCTAATTTGAATTTTGAAAATGTATAACTGAATTAATAAAGCAATTCCGCTTTCTTTTCCTATATTTCTCAAGCATTCCAAGTTGCAAACTGCAGTGTTTCCAAACCAGTGTTTTCAGAAGTAGTTTGCACCAGTGTTTTCTTCTTTGAGTCCCAAATTTACATTCTTCGAAATTACGTAGTTTCTTCTCTCCCATTTTTTCTTAATGAAATTTTTCATTAACAGATATCTGATTGATATCTTCATTTTTTCATTTAACTCGAAATTAAATTGCAAAGCTTTTACCTCCAATTTGTCCTTCTTATTCCTTCTTAATTTTTGAGATTTCTTCACTTTACTCCTTCACCCCACTTTTTATCATATATATTTTTTTTTGTTTCTCACAGCTCCGGAGCTATGCAACCAACTTTACTTTTCTCTAACATAATTTATTAAATTTCAAAAATATTTAATAACAAAAACTTTATGTATTTGCCATGTTGCTGTTGGGTTCGTCTAAAAACTTTTTTTTAAATTGGTGTTCCTCTTCCACCGTCGTGAGAAAAAATCATTAGTCAACTTTGAAGTTAATGACCTCTGCCAGTTCGTTCAACAAGTTAATATTAATTAAATAATTACTTTTATCGCCTGCTTTACATTTTGATTAATATTTTAGTGTTCACCATTATAATTCAACCAAATAAAAATTTATTGGAAACTTACCAGCTATAAAATATCTCATGATGGACTTTTGAACTGATTCATTGGTACTGTATACCTGCAAACAATGTTTTTGAAGTGTCCAACTCGAAATAATTTTATTTGTTTCGCTTCAGCCAGGATTGTTTAACACCAACGAATAGGAAGAATATACTTCACAAAATAGTATTATATTTTATTCCATTATTATTGCCGACCAGTTTCGATATTTACCGATCTCATTTTCAAGGCAAACTAAAAAAAAACTTCATAGGCGTCGAGTTTTAAAATTTGATATTAAAAGGGTATAGCCGGATAAGATGGTGAAAAGTGTTCTTACTGCATGCTGTTTCCCTACTGGAATGCTGTTAATATAATGCAATTTTGCAATTAAATGCGAAACATTTAATTCTTAAAATTAGAAAACGTATATTTTTTACTAAAATTTTATTGTTTAGGTAAATTTTACATACAACTCAAACAAAAATGTAAAATATGATGAAAATACAATGTACAGAATCCTAATTCAAAATTATTGGTTCGATGATTACGTTTCTTTTATATATCTCATCGATTACTGCTTGACTTAGTTTATTTCCTTCTAACTGGATGAGAGTGAGCGATTTCATGCTATCAAAAATGCGTGGATTTAGATCACTGATGCTATTATTTCTTAAATCAAAATCGTAGGTTCGTTCAAGTCCAACGAGTTGTGCTACATCAAGCAACTTAATTTTATTGTTAGATAAATCCAAAGATTGTAATTCCTTTAAATTTTCAAAAGTATTTTCTTCAATTAATTCAATACTGTTGTTCTTCAGAGATAAATACATTACATTTGGTAAGTTTTCAAAAAGTTTTTTATTTAATGTAGGTAGATTGTTGCCATCATAGTTGAACGTATTTACAGAGCCTGGCAACGATTTAAACAGTTCTGTAGGGTTACTTCCAAATTTATTGTAGGATAAAGTAACGGAAACGAGATTGGGCTTATTGGAGAAAACGTCACTTGCTAAGTTTTCCAATTCATTGTCGTTTAAATAAATAAATCTAAGTGCTCCAAGAGGTTTCAAGATATCTGCGGTGAGAATTTTAATTTTGTTGTTATTTAATGTTAAGTAGTCAGCAGATGATAATCCCAAAAATGTTTCGTCCGTAAGATTTTCTATTTCGTTATCAGACAGACCAAGATAATCAACAGTTGTTAGGCCTTTAAAAGCGTTGGGTTCAATTACATTTATTGAATTATTTGCTAAGTAAAGTTGTCGCAAATGATTCAAACCTGAAAATCCATCGGTTTTTAAGGTTTTCAACTTTTTGTTATTGTTTAGATGGATGTACTCGACATTGCTAAGGTCCTTAAAAGTATTGGGCTGTAATTCTTCTAAATCATTGTCGTTGAGATATAAATACACCAATGAAGTTAATCCTTTAAAGGCATCGCTGTCGATGGTTGCAATTTTATTTTCGTCTAAGGATAAATATCTTACTCCTTGTAAACCTTCAAATGTTCCAGTCTGGATGCGTTTCAGACTATTTTTGTTAAGATAAAGGGTATTAAGATTTTTAAGATCTTTGAAGGTTCCTGGAGCAATTTCTTCTAACTTGTTTTCATACATAAGTAATTCATTCAAAGAAAGAAGACCATTAAATGTGTTTTGATCTAAAGAAGTCAATTTATTGTTCGTTAATTGTAACACATTCAAAGCAGTAAGTCCTTTAAATACATCGCCTGGTAAAGTTTGAATTTTATTTTCTTCTAAATTCAATTTTTCTAATTTATCGAGTTCCCAAAATGTGCTGACCTCAATCGTTTGTAAAAGGTTATTATGCAATTCCATATTTTCCAAATTTTTCAAGTCGTTGAAGGATCTTAATTCTATATTTGAAATTTTGTTGTTGTTTAACTGCAAATACCTCAATTTTGATAATCCTTTAAACAGAGTACTCGACACAGATTCGAGTTTATTGCTTCCTAAAGCGAGAGTTTCCAAAGTAGGAACATTTTGAAATATTTTATCTGGAAGACCACTAATATGATTATTGCTCAAATTTATATTAGTCAGTTTGGGCAGATCTTTAAAAGTTTCTTCATCTAAATTTGTTATAAAATTATCTGGTAAGCCAATCGAATATAAGTTTGGCAAATTTTTAAAAATCTTCTTTGGAATTTCTTTAACTTTATTGCTTCCAAGCTCAAAACTGTTCAATTTCGGCAAACCCAACAATAAATTTTCGTCTAAATTCTCAATATTATTGTTGTTCAACGTTACGGACTCCAAAGCGGGGAGTTCTTGAAATATACCAGCTGGTAAAGAAGATAGACGATTGTCGTTCAAAAACAGAGATTCCAATTGTTTTAGTTCTTTAAATACACTTTCGTCTAACATCGCTAGTTTATTATTTTGCAGAAAAATTTTAGTAAGTTTTTTGTTAAACTTGAAAGCATCGGCTGGTAACTCTTCAAGTTCGTTGTCTAATAATTCTACCGACTCCAATTTTTGCAAATTTTTAAACACGCCCGGTTTAAGACTTTTCAATTTATTACTATGTAAATCTATTTCGGAAAGATTTTCTAGGTCGTCAAAAATTCCTTCGGGAAATTCTGGCACTGTATTGGCGAAAAATATGAAACGTGTCAACGAGGTAAGTTTGGAAAACGCTTTCCCATCGATTTTTTCAATTGTGTTGATACCTATGTTTATTTCTTCTAAAGATGTTAGTTTTTCAAACACATTTGCAGGAATTTCTGTAATGTTGCTAAATAATATTTTGATATTTTTTAAGTGGGTGAACGTATCGAAAAGTTCAGGTGTTAAGTAATTTATTCCGCTTCTTTCGATTTCTAGTCCCTTAAAATCTTCGATTTTAACATTCTCCCGTTGTACGCAATTGTCGACTTCAGTTTTTAATTCTTTTCCAGAATTAATGCCTTCACAGCCAATTGCATTCCAAAATTTGTAATTGCATTTTGATTCTGCGTCACTTGGAATTATAAAGTACCATAACAGTAATAAAACTACTTTTGATTGAAAGAATCTCATTTTTGATCTAAAAATACAAAAAGATTGTTGTTAAAAAAATGACCTTCTAAAGGAACTTTAATTAAATTATTTTTAAATTGACACGTTACATAATGAACGAACTCAACAGCTTCTTATTCCTGTTTGATTAACAAAAGCATAATATGCAAATTTTAACTTGGGTTGAAAAACAAAATTAAATTTTGAAAAAAGCAAGTCACCTCTAATAATACTTTTGTTATTGTTCTTCTAACGTATTGTAATTGCTAATTCATGTTAAATTGTTAAATACACAATCTCAAGTAATTTCGTAGAATTACCAATTAAGATCATTAATTAGGTAAAAAGGCAAAAATACTTTTATTGATTTTAGTGTGTTCGTCAAGTAAATTTCAAAATTTCACTTTGCGATTACAAAATAAAATATAATAAGTTACATAATGCTATATTATTATGAACACAAATACTTGCTGATCGTAGACAATAATTACGATAACCAATGTTTTTTTTAAATATTATAACAATGATAAATACTCGTTCTATTATATAGGTTAGATATTTAAACAATTAATTTTAAAAGGCATCTGCCAAATTTGGTGTATTAAAATTAATCTAAAATTACAGAATTGAAAAACTTACCACCAATGTAAGATCTGATAATGAAGAACTAATTATTCGATACTTTTGCTGCACTCGAATGTTTTAAAGTGTCCACAACTCGAGACAAATATTTCCTTCACCTCACTCAGGATTATCTTCTTAAGGTCAATTAAGATTAAGTGGTACAAACAGGATAGGCGACTTCATTCAATATTTTCACAAATATATTTATTAGTAATCAATTATAATATATCACCGTATCACGTTTTAACAATTATTATATGCTTTATCTACAGAGTAATGAACAATAGTAATACGCAATAATAAATACTGCTTCCTAAATAAAAAACAATAACTTATAAACACATTCTTTTGGGAAGTTATAAATAATATTTAAACAGTTACTTTGAATATTATGCCCCAATCCTGATGAGGCAGCCATGTGGTCTAAATTTTGAAACCTCACCCATTCATTTGTCGTTCATAATGGTGAAGCATGTAATTTCCAAAATTAAAAATGTTAAAGTTTTTAAACTAATTAATTCAGTGCAGCATTATAAAGATCAACTTCTTCACAACATAATTTGCATCAAAAAGAAAGATAGAACACAACTAACAAGAAAATTAACCTTGAAGGTTTAAACAACATCTTCTGCACTAATCATCAAAAGTTAATGTTACCTAGGTGAAATATTAATTTAGCATCGAGATTCAGGATCAAGATTTAGTAAGTTCATGGTTAAAAAAGAACTGCAAGCTTATGCGAATTTTTAATTTAATTGTGTTTTTAGCTTGTTGATTTTTAAATTTTACACCAATAAATTTCATTATTTTGGTTATTTTCTCTGCCAACAGTCGGATGTCACAATTTCTTGCTTATAGTTTACGTGTTCCACTATTTATGCCACTCCTCTGAGCTGATTTTATAAATATTTGCCAATAATGATAAATTATACCTTTTTACCTAATTATGCAGATAGCGTAGCGGACTATCTAAAAAAATTCGATACCCCATACGTATAATTTATAGCTAGGATTATAAGAAAATATTTATTATTCAAGGTACCTGGTACATTCAAGAAGGATTTTTAATATTCACTCTTTGTAATGAACTGCTTTTATTGAAAATCAGACTAATTTACTATATGTACATAGGGGTCAGGTACACAGGAAAGAATGAGGACAAGAGCGGAAATTACTCCAGAATTGAGGTCACAGTTTTTCTATCACAAACCTTGACCAACTCGTAGTTTGTGTGAAAGAAAACCTGTAAGTAAGTACATCTATACAGAAAGCATGAAAGTCGAGGAATATTAGGAAAACATTTTTATATTTTATGATTTTTAATCGGACTTAATATAAGTTGTTATGTTGATTTACAAAAAAGGTTTGCGTATGTACTTTCTAAACTGGGCGGGGGGGGGGGTTCCCTAAAATGTAAAATATTAAGTAGTTTTGACACGAGGAGTATTATAGCAAATAGAGGTTTCATCAAGGATAAATCTCACACTAACACGAGAAGATGAAGTCTTAGTAAAATTCTAATATGCTAAAGAATAAAAAGAGAAAACATTTTATATCTCACTTCTTAGCCAGGTCAACCTAAACCATGCAAAAGTGGTCTAAGACCTGCTATCGTGAATATTCCACAACAGCAAACCCGATATAGTATTTCTAAGCAAGCCGTATGAAAAATAGAATCGGATTCTTTCCAAACAGAAGACAACAGAGCAACAATGCTAACATCTGGAAACGTCGAAATCTTAATCTGCGGAAAAGTGTTAAATTCGTAACACATTTGTGTTATTTTTCCAACAAACAATGACCTGGAGGTGACTCAGGATGAACTCTGAAACCTAAAGAGATCATAAGAAGACAAAGCAAACCGATGGTGTTTAAAGAGCTTTTGGCATGCAGAGTGTCAGAGGCGAAACAAGAACAGACGTCAAAGGACAAATACTCACCGAAGCGATGGCGTCCTCGGGCTTGTATATTTGCAACGAGGGCTGTGTGTCGACATTCACCAGAGAGGTAACAGAGAACATAGCGGCCTCCGAGTAAATTATTGATCTGACAATGGCCTCTGCAAATACATTGGGCAAGGTGACCGACTGGAGGGTGCTGGATAGCCTTGAGAGTCTCAGCGATCACAAATACATTCAGTTCATGATATAGGACCAACAGAAGCAAGAAGACAGACCAAAAGAAGGGTGGGCCACTGGAAAACTAAACCTTGATAAACTACTGAAGAGGATAAGTGGGGCTGCAAGAGTTGTGCAATAAATGTATGCTGAAAAAATGTACTGCAGGAAAAACAAAAATGCACTGGTGGAACGAGGACGTGGCCGGATGCAGAAAGAATTTCATGGCGGAAAGTCGTCGTACAGGCCCATATTTTTGCCTATTAGACAACGCCGGTAAACTGTTCGAGCGACTGCTACTCCAAAGATTGAATTAAAAATAGAGAAATCGGGCGGACTTACGGAGGAACAGTGTGGATTTTGAAAGAGAAGATTCACGGTGGATGCCCTCATCACAATACAAAACAGGGCAAAAAAACGTTAACTCTGGAACCCACCGGACCAGAGAGCTCTGCTTGCTGGTCACACTGAACGTCCGAAACGCTTTTAATTCGACAGCATTAGTTCACATAGTGCAGGAGCTGGAGAGAAGAGCGATTCCAGGCTATCTGCTCAACATGATGAAAAGCTATCTGACAAATAGGAGGATTCTGATTGGCGAGAAGCTCGTACACCAAGAAAAAGAGATGACCACTTGACCAGCGAAGTATCTTAGGGTTCGGTACTAGGGCCGACCCTATGGAATATCATGTACGAAGGGGTGACAACTGTGGGAGTGATAGATAATCTCATCCTTATAGCGATAGCAAAGACGGTTGAAGAGCTATACGAGAGCATGGAAAACGTCATACAGAAAATCTGTGTATGGATGGCAAGCAGAGGCCTGCACCTGGTCCCAGAAAAACCCGAGGCTTTGATGGTAAAGAGCAAGAGATAGTGCGAGGCTGCCCCAATCAAAGTCGCAGGGTTCTAGATCACGCCAGGAAACACCATCCGAATACTGGTAGTCACCTTCGATAAATACTTATACTTCCTCTACCTGGAGGGCACAGCCAAGAAAGCAACCAGATTGGCGAACTCACTTGCTCGACTAATGCCAAACATGAACTGAGCAAGGCCGATGAAAAGAAGAGTGTTGGCATTGGTGGTGAACTCCATTCTTCTCTACGGGGTCCCCAGTGTGAAGAAAGGCAATAAAGGTAGCGAGCTATCGATGGCAATACGACGGAGCCCAAAGGAAGATGGCCATCAGGGTATGATCGGTATATAGAACGGCATTAACAGACGCCCTACTGGTGTTGGCAGGGATGCCACCGAGAGATCAGCTAGTGAAGGAAAGAGTGGAGAATTTTAAAAACGGGCAAAACCGGCAAGACACGCAGAAGAACAGCGTACGTTCTAGAAGTGGCAAGCCAGGTGGGAGAATAGCCATAAAGGATCATGTACCAGAACCCTTAACCCACAAATTGCGAAATGGTCAGAAAGAAAACATGGCAAAATTGGATACCATATGACGCAGGCTCTGCTGGGCCATGGATGTTTCAATTTCTATCTCCATAGGATAGGAAAAAGAGATAGACCAGATACTGCAAGAGGGAAGATACTGCCGAGCACACATTGTTCAACTGTAAAAACTGGAACGATCCCAGACAACCAAAGAAAGGGCCGAAAGAGCGAAAGTGAGCTAGCTGAGCAATAAATATAACACCATAAGGTGGGGTTTTTAGTGGGTAACATCAGGTATGAATCCCACACTCCTGGCTTCGGCCGGGGTCAGGTGCATAAAGCATTTTCCCCTCCTCCAACGCACCATAAAAAAAATGCAGAGTGCAAAGATGGCGTCAAATGCGGCATCAACAGCAGTAATCCTTTACAAACTGACTCAATGAAGACGCTGTAAAAAATAAAAAAAGAGGAACGAAACGGTCGTGTTTAAATTCATTAATTTTAGTTTTGTGAGAAACCCAAATTATTTTGTTTATCTTGAGTCAATTTATTAAAAACTAAGGTAAATTATGTTCGTAATTAAATCTAAAATTGAAGGTACGAATTCTCGTGTTACTCGAATAAAATTATTATGATTAATTTTATTAAAAGTTTTACAATTAACTATGGACTGATGCAGGGCTCCTTTCTGACGAGCCAAAATTTAAGCCACATTTAATTCCATTAATCGTGGTGTAAAAACTATAAATATCGTAAGATCCAATGATGTCATTGTAAAACTTGGGGTTTGTCCCACGGAAGCCCAAGTTGAGTTTAGATTTTTACTACAATGATTAATGTAGACTCTGAGCGACCAATGTTTTCATAAACAATTTGACCATGCTGGCCAAGTGGATCTGACGAAAACTTATATGGCAAAATAATTGGTATTTTCCTCAAAACAACTGATCCATCACCAGATGAAGATAAAATATTTGTTTAACGGTTTATTTTGCTTTAATTTTTACAAATTTTAAATTAACTTTAATGTAAATGTAACCAAGGTGTAAAATGTTTTCAGTCTTCTTGGGATTGATTCATATAATACCACGTTGATTGATTGATTTATTGATTGACATACAAATGGTAATTTATGTAAATTATGAATTTTATTTCAAATAAAACATGAAATAATAACTTTTATGCTATTAATTCGTCAATGCGAGTTTCAAGGATCCGCTGTAGCATAATAGCTAATATTTACTTGATCCATGACCCTATGATATCAATCACGTTATGTATTTATTACCTATAGCTTTTCAGGTGCGCGTAAAAAATGCATTTTCCATTAAGTTAGAATGTCGTGTAGGCCAAGAGAAAACCAATTCTTTACACCTTGACTCCAATAAATGGCTTCTGCACGATATTCTAGAGATGAATAAACCGATTAGAAATAATTAATATAATATGCAAATCTTAATACTTAACTTGATCATGTAATAATATTATAATTTATTGCTACGAAATTGTATGTAAACGAAAAAGAAACATTCGGATATGAATTTGAAAATGAAACAATAAATTAAATTCTATTGCCTGGACTTGAGAGAAAATAATTCGTCTAAAGATTAAAAACATGATAAACGATTTAGCAAAATCCCATGCTATTACAATACGTTATTAAAAAATAATATTTGATAAATAACACAGTTGCTCCAATAATAAATCTGTTTGGCACCAAATATTAATTTGCTCTTTTAAAATACTGATTGATTTCAGACCCAAAACTAAATTCGGCCTGTCTCATTTCAATTTTCTTTTCAATCTCTTCGATTACTTCTTGATTTAACTTATTTCCATTTAATTTAATTGAGGTAAGTGATAGCATGGTATCAAATATTTTTGGATTTAAATCGCTTAAGCTATTATTTTCTAAATTAAGTTTAAAAACCTGTTCCAGCCCAGTGAGTTGGGAAGAATCGATAATTTTTATGTTATTGTTAGATAAATCGAGAGTTTTCAAGGCCTTTAAATTTTCAAACGTATTTTCTTCTACTGCTCCTATGCTGTTGTTATGGAAAGACAAATATTCCAAATTAGACAAATATTCAAATAGGGTCTTATTTATGGAGGTTAGCAAATATCCTTCATAATATAAGGTACACACCAATGGTGTCGACTTGAAAATTTCTAATGGAAAAGTTATAAAATTATTGTTGGACAGGATCAGGGTATCCAACTTTGGATTATTAGAAAAAACATCCTCCTCCAAGCTCTCCAGTTGATTATTTCCTAAGTACAGATACCGAAGCAATTTCAGATGTTTTAAAATATCTGAATTAATGATTTTAATTTTATTATGTTCTAGCTGTAAGGAACTTAGTTTCCGTAACCCCATAAATGATGATTCACTCAGATCTGCTATTTGATTATAAGCTAAATCAAGAGTACTAAGATTATGAAGCCCCTGAAATGCATTCGATTCGATTTTGATAATCGAGTTATTGGTTAAATAGAGTTGTGAAAGCTTATGTAAACTTAAAAATCCATTACTTTTCAGAATTTTCAATTTATTATTCTGCAGTCGTAAATAACCTCTTGTTGCGTTCAGTTCCTTAAAAGCATTGGCTGGTAATTCTTCAACTTCGTTATCGGTTAATTCAAAATATCCCACGGACGACAATCCTTTGAAAGCGTCATCTTCCATTATCGAAATCTGATTTTGTTCGATTAAAAAGAACTTAACAGATTCCAATCCCTCGAACGTTCCGGTTCTTATACGTTTTAATCGGTTTTCATTAATATTAAAGATTTCGATATTTTTCAAATTCTTGAAACATCCTGGAGTAATATCCTCGATAACGTTATCACGTAATTGTAGCTCGGTCAAACCGCTTAGATCATCGAATATATTTGCATCTAAGAATGATAATTTGTTTTTCACCAAATGCAGTTCTTTCAAATTTCCCAATCCTTTAAATATGTTACTAGGTAAAGTTGTTATACCATTTCCTTTCAGCGTTAACTTCTCCAAATATTTCAGTTCCCAAAATGTATTTTCCTCAAGTGTTTCTAGACGATTCTCCTGAAGGTTTAGATACCTCAAATTGGGTACGTGGTCCAATGCTCCGACCTCTATTTTTGAAATGTTGTTGTAACTTAAATCTAAGTGCTTTAAATTTGATAATCCCTCCAAAAGAGTTTTTGGTATAGTTTCAATTTTGTTACTTTTTAAATTCAAATACTTCAATGCTGTAATATTTTGAAATGCCGCACTGGAAAAATTGATAATTTGATTACTTCCCAAATTTAAATCCATTAACTTTGGTAATCCGTGAAATGTGTTTTCGCGGATATTTATAAGTAAGTTGTCAGATAAATCGATTGAATTCAAGTTATATAAATTATGAAAAATGTTTGCTGGGATTTCCCGAAGTTTATTGTCTTGAATATTAAATGACAATAAATTTGATAAGCCCAATAACAAATTCTCATCCAAACTTTTAATATTGTTGTAGGATAATTGTAAAGATTTCAAATTAATCAGACTCTGAAATACTAATGCTGGCAGAGATATTATACGATTGTTACTTATATTAATTATTTCTAATTTATTTAAATTTTTAAATATCGTTTCATCTAAAATATCAATTTTATTATATCTCAGATCAATTCTTGTAAGATCTGCATTAAATTTAAAAGCATCCACCGGTATTTTCTCGAGCTCATTTTCATGTAACTCTAACGATTGCAAATGGATTAAATTTTTAAACGTGGCTGCTTTAAGGTTCTTTAATTTGTTACCATGTAGATCCAAAGTTAAGAGATTTTCTAAATCATCAAAAATATCTTCGGGAATTTCTGAGATTTCGTTGTAGATAAAACTTAAACGTTTCAATTTGTTCAGTTTGAAAAATGCTTTTCCATGAATTTTCCCAATTTCGTTTACTTCTATATCAATCTCTTCTAACGACAACAGTTTTTCAAATGCGTTATTGGGAATTTCCGATATATTGCTATATCGAATATTTAGAATTTTCAAATGATCCATAGTATCAAATAATCCATTCGTTATGTAGTCGATTTCACTTCGTTCTATTTGCAAATTTTGAATATCTTCAATTTTAACACCTTCTCGTTCTGTGCATGTTTTAACTTGATGTTTTAATTCTTCTTCGGAATAAATATTTTCACATGCAATAGCATTAAAAGATCCGTAAATGCAATTTTCTCCTGGGTATGCATCGATTGGAATTAAGAAGTATCCAAAAAGAAATAGCGGCAGAATATTCATTTTTCCTAAAATTTAATATTGAATTAGAATTTATCATATTGGAAACTTTACAAATTGTTTCTTACTTCGAAGTATTTATTTCACCTTTATACAAGTTATCTTGTCCAGATCAAAGGGATTTTTTAAATTTTTTCAAAATCAGATTAAGAACCGACTTACCACGTATAATCCGGTATGTTTTGGCTTAGAAACTCGGTTCAACCGAAGAAAACTAAAAGAAAATAATTCAATGAATTATTTTTGATAATTTTTTTTTCAAGTTAATAATCTATTTATTTATAAGTTTTTTAAACGCTTTATTGATATTATTATTTTTATAAATTTACAACTTTTTCCAATTTGAAAATTAATATCCTACAGTTGAAAAATGTTATTTTAATAGCCCTTTCCCTTCTTTATAACCTAATAAACATTACCTCGTACATTCATATTTCAAACTAATCTTTTCAATTGTTTTTATAATACCATCAAAAATTTTAATGGTACCTGCTAGCTATTCTATTAAATTCTGTGTTTTCTCGTTTATCTTAATTAGATTGTGAGTAGTCGTTTAATTTTGTTATTTTGTTTAAACGATCGCATGCTGGACATTTTACTAAAAGGACATTATATTTTTTTAAACCAAAAATTTTTAATTAATAATGTTGAAGTTAGGAAATTATTTCAACAAAAGTTAAGCACCACACACTGCCTATTTGTCTGTCTGACGCTCATAAATAGAACCAACCGTCTTCTTCGCCAGGCAATGGCAAACCACCGAGGTTAAAAATATGAAATGGTCTTTCAAGGTCGAAAGGCGAGGAAATCAGAGACAAAAAGAGCTTTAGATATTTATTGTGCAAGGTGGGTTGCATAAGACGCAATAATACAAAAAGTAGAACTTTACTTCCGTTTATGGCTGACTTTACCGATGATATATTCATCATCAAGTTTCAAATGCTGTGGATCTAACCAACTAACGAACAAGGTCAATAATCATATGTAGATGACTTTTCAATAATTGGCAAAAAACGTAAGTAACTTTTGTAAATGTAAAGTTGACATTGATGTGAAATGAGTTATTTTTTTGCGTGTTAAAAATAAACAATTAATTATAACTTAACTAAAAAAATCGTTATACTCCCGATTTTTAGATTATCACTGTGTTGCAATATAACAACAAAAAATTCAACCTCCAATGTTTGCACGTCGATTGTAAAAATTTAGTTAATAAAATATTACGATTTTAATTAAATTTGTACTTGGTGCTATCGTTAAGATAATTTTATATTAAAACGTACCGAATAATAATTTATTAATTTGATGCTTTGTTTTGTAGTTCTCCCATAAGGAAATCACTAAAACTATTTACAATACAAATACTTGATGTCTTAATGTGTAATGAATACTTAAGTAATATTGAATTCGTATCGTTGCTATCTTGTGCGTATCATAAATGATACGTACGGTTAATTGTTTCACTTATGTTGTTATGACTTTTCGTATTAATTAAAAATGAATACGATATTGTATTGAGTTGAATAAATAAATGTAGGTTATTTGAGACGTTTCGATTTATTAAATCTGTAGGTTAGATAAAGATTTAATATAAAATATAACGAAACGCATCGAATAACCTACATCTCTTTATTCATGACTAGACAATATGTTATTCATTTTCATTATCATAATACGTTTTTAAGTGTAATTTGCTATTACATAAATTCGTGTATTCTAAATGCTTACAGGAAATTTATCAAAAACGTTGAATTATTAAAAATTATAGGTAATTCTTTTTAAATTAAATGACAAAATTTTCAAAAAACTTTTATGGATATAGTATCGATAATTACAAAACATGGACAAAAAATTACAATAATTATGATGTAATGCTTAATTCTAAAATCTGAATAAACAAATTTTCCGCGAAATGCTACAAAAATTATGTCACAATAATAATTTTTGTAAATTCATTTGTAAATATTACAATAATAATTTTATTCAACATTGTTAATATACAACCACCAGTACATCTCTAACACAAAACGAATTACAAAAACTAGATGATACGAATTTAGTTAATCCATATATATTAAAAAAAATAATTATTCTTTTATCTAGAGTTAAGCAGCAATTCCAATCAAAATCAAAATAGTGAAAATTAATCACAAAAATAATTTTTTAAGCAATATATAAAAATAAAAAGTAGTAAATCTTTTGAAATAAGTAACAATCAATACTAAAGAAATTATTAAAATATAGTAAAAGAATAAATAAGTTAACTATCATAATACCCAGACGTCAAATCAAACTCCATGCCACATCATGGGTTCATAATACTTTTTGTAAATGTATTGTAATAATTCAAAGAAATACGTAAATTAATTAAATTGTTTTATTATTATTACTTCACATATTCACATCTCCATATTGGAGCAATATTTATTTGTAACGTTGTCCAAAAAGATATAAAATCAATATTTTACCAATATTGCCCCAATATTTGTGCTACATGGAAAGTTTTCTAAAAGGCACTGCCGGTCGGTTTTTTTGTATTATTGACCTATAATTTCTAAATCAGTACAATTCAAGAGCAGACAAACTAAAAGAATAAGTAAAATTAATAATTTATTGATTGTTTCAATTTATCTTTTTTTTTTTTAAATTTATCACTAGAAAGAAACTATCAAAATTGTTATCATTGGCAATCCTTAGAGGCAGATTTACTTTTTTTTCGCACTAGGCTCGCCTTGTTGAGTACAAATAAGCAAAAAAAATACTTTTTTAAAACTTGAAAAGATAGAAGAGATGCTGTTTAGTATTTTGTTTTTTCATGTTCATTTGTTAGTGAAAACTACTGTCCTTATTTCTATGGCAATCCTTATTTAAGCCACAACATTTAAATGGAGATTCAAATAACCTGTAATATTGTATAAAGAAGTTCACAACTTTGAAGCAGGATGTTATTATTTTTTTAGTAAATGGTTTATCCAGGAGGTAAATATCCACATAAATTAAGGTACATAAGACTCGAAATTCCAAAGATTTCCAAGAAATGTTAAAGATTTCCAAGAATTCCAATGATTTCCTAAAAATCCCAAGAATTTTCTTAAGAATTCCAGGAATTTAAAAAATTCCAATGATTTCCAAAAAATTCCAATGATTTCTAAGAATTCCAGTAATTTCCAACCTATCCTAGTAATTTCAAACCTATTCCAGAGATTTTCAAGGAATTTCAGGGATTTCGAAAGAATTACATACATTTCCAAGAAATTCTAGTGATTTCCATTGAATTCTATACTTTTCCAAAGAATTCCAAATTTTTTCAATTTATACCAATGACTTCCAAGGAATTCCAGTGATTTTCAAAGATTTTGATTCCAGAGATTTTCAAAAAATTACATAATACATAATTTCATTTTATTTCAGATATTTCAAAAAAGTGACATACATTTCCAAAGAATTCCAGTGATTTTTAAAGAATTCCACACATTTTCAAATTACCAATGATTTCCAAGGTTTCCAGTTATTTACAAAGATTTCTAATTTCCATTTCACATTTTCAAAAAATTAGAGAGATTTTCAATTTATACCAATGACTTTTAAGGAATTCCAGTGCTTCCAAGGAATTCCAGTGATTTCCAACGAATTCCAAGGATTTCCAAAAAGTTTCATACATTTCTAAGGAATTCCAGTGATTTCGAAAGAATTCCATATATTTCCAAGAAATAAAAATTAACACAATCAAGGAAGAGTAGCAGACAATTACCAAGGGACAATTACCGATGCCGACTTACCGAAACTATCACCCATTTCTGTGTTTCTAGCTCATTAGCCGTCATCAGTACCATATACTATGTTATCACTTGATTGTGTGGACATTTCAAGGAAATTTTCAAATTATACCATTGATCTCAAAGGAATTCCAGTTATTTACAGATATTCCAAATTTTCAGAGATTTTCAAAAAATTACAATAATTTCAATATATATTTCCAATATTTCCAAAAAATTTCAGTGACTTCCAAGGAATTACAATGATTTCTATGAATTCTAGTAATTTTCAACCTATTCTAGTAATTTCTAATCTATTCCAGAGATTTTCAAGGAATTTCATGGATTTCCAAAGAATTCCATACATTTCCAAAGAATTCTAGTGATTTCCATTGAATTCTATACACTTCCAAAGAATTACAGAGATTTTAAATTTATACCAATGACTTCCAAGAAATTCCAGTGGTTTTCAAAGATTTTTAATTCCAGAGATTTCCGAAAAATTACAATAAATTAAATTTGTTGCAGGTATTTCCAAAAAATTCCAGTGCTTTCCAACCAATTTCGTATTTCCTAATATTTCTAATTTCCAGAGGTTTCCGAAAATTCACAATAATAATATCAATAAATTCCAGTGACTTCCAAGGAAATCCAATGATTTCAAAGAATTCTACTAATTTCAAACCTATTCCAGAAATTTCCAAGAAATTTCAAATATTTCCAAAGAATTCCATACATTCCCAAGAAAGTCCAGATTTTTCCAAAAAATTCCAAAGAATTCCAATGATATCCAAAAAATTCCAGAGCTCTTCAAATTATAACAATGATTTCCAATGAATTTCAGTGATCTACAAAGATTTATAACTCCAGAGATTTCCAAATAATTACTAAAATTTCTACTGAATTCCAGAGATTTCCAAAGAATTCCACTGATTTGGAATCTTATACAAGAAATTTCTAAAATTTTAAATGATTTCCTACGTATGCTTTGCAAGAAATTCTAGTGTTTTCCAAGGAATTTCAATGATTTTCAAAAATTCCAGTGATTTTCCACGAATTCTAGGGCTTTTCAAATTATTCCAATGATATCCAAGAAATTTCAGTGATTTGCATAGATTTATAATTCCAAAGAATTCCACTGATTTGCAAGGTATTCTAATTCAAAAGATTTCTAAAAAATTTAATGATTTCTTATTTATGCTTTCCAAGGAATTCTAATGGATTCCAAAGAATTTCAATGATTTCCAAGAATTTCAGAGATTTTGAAAAAAAACCAGTGGTTTTCAAAGAATTTCAGTTCAAGTGATTTCCAAAAAAATTTTATTTATATTTCCAAAAATGTTCAAAATTTCCTAAAAATTCTAGTAATTTTCCAGGAATTCTAATGATTTCTAAGAATTTATTGTGATAATTTACAACCTATAGAGTGATTTACCAAAAAATTCTATTTCAATAGATATTAAAAAATTCTAAAGATTTTTTATAAGAATTGCAATGATTTCTAAAGAATTCGAGTGATTTTCAAAGAATTTCAGTTATTTATAATGTACTCTAATTCAAAATTTTTCCGAAGCTTCCCAATATTTCTTAACAATTCTAATTATTTCGAATGAAAACCAATGATTTCTAAGAATTCTAGTTATTTCCAACCTTTGCAGAGAATTCCATGAAATTTCAAAGATTTCCAAAGAATTACAGATTTTTCCAGGCAATTTGAAATTTTTTTAGTGATATTCAAGGAATTCGAAAGGTTTTCAAATAATATCAATGATATCTAAGGAATTCCAGTGATTTCCAAAGATTTCTAATTCCAAACATGGATTCCAAAGATTTTCAGCGATTTCCAAGAGATTCCAATTCAAGAGATTTCTAAAAATGTAATGATTTCTTAAGGATTCTAGGGCTTTCCAAGTAATTCTGGTACTTTTCAAGTAATTCTAGTGGTTTCCAAGGAATTCTAATGATTCCAAGAATTCCAGAGATTTCCAATGAATTACAGAAATTTTGATTGAAACTAGTGATTTCCAAAAAATTCTAATTTATGATATTTCAAAAATCTAAGAATTTTAGTAATTTTCCAGGATTTCAAATAATTTCTTAAAATTCTAGAAATTTTCCACCTATAGAGAGATTTCCAAAGGAATCTAATTCAAGAGATTTTCAAAAATTCCAATGATTTCTAAAGAATTTCAGAGATTTCCAAAAAAATTCCAGAGATTTCCAGTGATTTCCATGGAATTTCAGAATACCGATGATTTCCAAGGAACTCCAGTAATTTCCAAAGATTTCCAATTCCAGAGATTATCAAATAATTACAATAACTTCCAAGGAATTTTAGAGATATCTAAGAATTTCCAGGAATTCTAAAAAATTACAAAAATTTACAAGAAAATTCCAACGACCTGCACATACAATATTTTGGGATATTTGCCCCTTGGGTTTACGTTATGTGGTTATCTTGTCATAAATTGCTATCTATCGCATCGAAGAGTTTGCAAATATTTGTGACAAGAAGGTTTGTCATATTATTTTTGCTTCTTTAGGTATACACATAATTACATTTCCTGTGTGTAGAAATAAACTTAATATATAAATGTACGTAAAATGTAATATTAAACAAAATCTAAACAAAATGAAAAGATATTAATTTATTTAACACTTTTGACAGGGTAGGACTTTACAGTTAAAATTGGGTCAATTTTTAGAATAAATAAAAATATGTACAAAGACTTGCAAACTGGTTTTCCATAGCTTCGAAGACCAATAAGCCTTGGGTCAAGACCCAAGCTGCTATTATAAAAGTGATCCCTTCTTATATTTTTTTAAATAGGTCCAAGTGACCATTTGCTTATTTGTATATTGCCTGTATAGTTTGTCAAACTGTTTTACAATTTTTACAGATCATTTTTGATTTTTCGTTCGTTTGTTTATTTTGATGCGTTCTTGACTTTGTACAGCGTAATGCATAACCTGTATACACAATTTAAACCAACAGTTCTTCAAATGGACACTTCGAGCGCCAATGTTAGAAATCAAAGATTGTGTCAACGAATTATATGATAATTAAAATTTTTTAAATTAAAAAAATATGAAAATTATCGCAGCAATAGTATAGAAGTCTAGCCAATCAGGTATAAAAGAAAAACTAAACTATGGCTTTGAGATTTAAAAATAAAAGATAATAATTGTCTTTGACTTAAGAAATGCAATAATAAGAATTTATATACCACTCCAATTCTATTTATAAACAATTATATTAAAATAATTTTAAATGTAAGACTTCAATCTTGAGTTTCCGGATTCTAAATTTAAGATTAATTAAATTTCTATATTAAGAGAATTCAAATCATTGCATTTGCTGTGTAATGTTCAAAGCTGTATTTTTTATTTATCTGAAAATAACTATTAAACGTATCTAAACAACATATAATTCGTTCTTTTTGCTGATACATATTTTTGGAAAAAATGTCAAAATAAAAATTAGGTAAAATTTTTTAAATAGGATTAATGGGGGATTTTAAAAGCTAGACTTTGTTTTATTAGATATTTTATAGTTTGTCAAACTGTCACGCTCCATATGCACAGGACGTAGTATGCAAAAATTATTTTAACTTACTACTGAAAAAGGTGGAGCTTGCTATATTTCAGATATTCATTGGTTCTGCAAATATCTTACGGGCGTGGTGACTTAAGTTGTTATCAAAATAAACTATCAAAATTTTTATTAATTATTGTGAAACGATATTTTTTTGGCGTTCCATTAGTAAAATTTTTGTTTTGCAACAAGAAAAATAAATTTTCAGTTTGAAATGTAGGTATGGCAATATGTTACATTAATTTTATTCGAAATTATGCACGTGTTTTGTTAGAACGAGATAAAAATACAGAGGATTGTAAATATCTCCTTAGAGTTCGACTAGAGCAAAAGTTTTCAGCTTTCAGTTGGTGCTTAACGTCGCTGCCGTTATTTCGAGTTTTTCAGTAAAGTTTTAAATTTAAGTGCACCTTACCTTACCTATACCAACTACAAAATTACCTACAAGTGATTTAAACGATAATTAAGTAAGAAGTGCTTTTTTGGAAATTATTACACTTTAACGAAATTGTGTAGCTATTCAAATTTTTTAAACTGATTTATACACAAGTTGACTTAATGGAAAAATCAATTAATCAAACACTTTTAAATTCATTAGTCTTAGTTTTCGGTAACGTAACCGTTATAAAAATAGTAAATTACATTTTTTATGGTTGTCGCGTAACACAAATTTGATGATTTTAAAATAAATAAATTTTTGATCACTCCATGTGTTTTGGAACACATTTTTCTGGATTTTACATTTAATCACAATCTATTAACATATCAAATTTGTTACGATTAATGTTATGTCTGTCTTTGTTTATTTTTACGTGATGCCATTTTCCGATAAAACTGATTTGAAAGCGGATAATTTTGTAATTTCAAATTTTTCAGCACAAACAATTCAAAATGCTTTACATTTTTGTTTAAATTTAAATTGAGATGCATAGAGAAAATCAACTTTTACGCACTTGACTTACATATCCGCATATACCTTATCCGACAGTTTGAATTTAAATATTGCGAAAAAATGATGGAAATTTGTATTTTCATCTTATAAATATTTTAATAAAAATTTTTACGATGTCACAGAAAGTCGTTTCGTATATCTGCTTTTTTGCTTTTGGTACTATAATAAACTTAAATTATTGATTACTTCCACATAATCCAATTTTTTGATAAAAATTCATTTTAATAGCTACGCATTTTTATTCGAGAATATTAATTTATCTTTTCAGATTTTAATTAAAAAATAAAAGTGATCTGTGCAAATTAATACGTAACTATGAGATTCGGCGAGTGCTTTAAAGAATAAAAATCATGAATATAAATTTTGAAACAGTTCAACGTGATTTATTCTCAAGAACCTCGCAGTATAATACAAAAGTTTATCATCAGAAAGTTAATGCCTACAACGGAACGTCGTCGTTTTTCACTAATTTAGCAATGCCAGATAGACAAACAAGCAAAAATGTAGCAAACTACTACGAACAAAGGACGCCTTTTGAAAACAACCGTTCCGACAAATTTTATAAAGACTTTGAAACGCCACGAAAACTAGTGAAGGCTTTTAAGCCAATAAGCTCAGAATTTATTGGCAAAGCTACTAAAAACCAAGAAAATAGAAAAGCGCAGTTTAAACAAGACACTGGTTACGTCAGTGCAGACAGTTCGATAGAAAGTGAAGATGAAAAGGAGCTTAATCACATTTTAGAGCCTCAGAATGAAAGTTGTTCCACAAACGGACCTCGAAAATGCCTTGCTTGGGCTTGTAAAGCTTGTAAAAAGAAAACCGTCACAATTGATAGAAGAAAAGCCGCAACTTTAAGAGAACGTCGGAGGTTACGTAAGGTTAGCAAACAGCTTTATGTACACTTGTGTTTTAGCTTCATTTTCAATATTTCGTGAAACACAAATTTATTAACTTGAACTGCTTTTCAGATACAAAAGCTCTCCTGCAACTTATTCTATTAAATAAATTCATTTGCGGGTTTACTTTAGGTTAGACGTTAGACAGTTAACTCGATAAGTTTCTAAGAGCTTTCGTAATCTAATTAAGTAATTGATTAAGTTTATAAAACAAAATTCATTCATTTTGGTGTTAAATATATAAATTTTAAATAAACTCAGGCTCATCGTGAATCGTAAATAATATACTATAATCATGTCCGGCTATAATGTACTTAATTTTAGGGATATTTTGTTTAAAGAAAATGTAAAAATCCCTATAAAACAGCCAAATCCTCTTATTAGCAAATTTTTTACCAAACTATAAATATAAGAAATAAAAATATAGGCATGTCCGGTTATAATGTACTTACTTAATTTTAGGGATATTTTGTTTAGAGAAAATGTAAAAATCCCACAAAACAGCCACATTATTATGAACTTACTTATAATAAATTTTCCGTTATTGTAAACTAAATAAATTGGGTTTTTCGGGTACGTTATAACCAGACACGACTGCAATATAAATAAAATATTATAAACATTAAAATTACGTATAAAACTCGATATCTAGTTCTGTAAACATTCTCTTAGGGCTGGTTGTATAACAGAAAATCGCGAAAGGTGTTTGTATTATTATTCGTCTAAAACAGACTATTTTGAATCAAAATCTATAATTTCAGCTTATACAAAAAGATATTTAAATATTGATTTGGATTCGTTCTACTCTGAATCTTGATAATTCTATTTTTTGTTTAATTTATATTTAAAAAAATTCAAAAACTTTTTCATTACATTTGCATTTTTTTCTTACAAATTGCGCATAATATAATGGGGCTTTTACGATATTTATAATTGATGACTATTAGTTCAGAACTTTTCAAAATACTTGGAAAACTTGCTAATCGTTTGCTTCGATCTTTAGAAAATAATTTATATTCTATTCAAAAAAATAAAAATAACTTTTAAAAAACGGTTTCAATTTAATAAATAGGACCGTTAAAACTTCAAAATTACAAAACTTTAACATTATAGAGCGGTTTTGCTTTTGCAAGATTCAAAAACAACACAGGATGTGGCACATGTAAGTGCTATACCTGTAACTACTTATAGAAGTCATATTACAGCCACAAAATTTTAAGTTGAACATGAAAGCATAATTTTAAAATAAAATTTCTTGCCCCGAAACTCGTGAATAATATTTTTTCAAAGACAATTTTTTTTCTACACAGAGCGAATAGAAAAAAAATTTAAAACTGGTTTTAAAATTTAAACTTTTCAGTTTTCAGGTCAAGTTTCCTGCTTCTGACTCCTACATGTATGTCCTGCTTTATTCACTATATTATAACTCAACTCTTCTTTGATAAACTTCCCAAATTGACCTCCTATAAATAGGTTTAGGCTGTTTCCTTACCACTAGGGTTAAAACTACGGTCAAAATTTGAAAACTTCTTGTGATACAGACAGCTATTACAGAGAAAAAAATTTGTTATATTGAGTATTATTTACAGTTGAAGTCCTTGTCGCCGTTTAAAACTTTTAAAACATTATTAGAAAATTTTTGCAAAGGGCCGACTTTTAGCACTCCTCGGAGGCCCATCCACCGCACTCTGCATCGACGATATATGTAGATGATTATAAAAGTTAGGCTGTTAGGTAAAACAACTTTTATAAAATCAAAAACTAAAAAAAAAAAATTATCAACAGAACTGCATACAACACCGAAGCTGTAAATGTAAATAAAAATACAAAATTCTTCAACACGGCAATATGTTCATTTAAAAAAGTTTTAAATTTTACAAATTAATTCACTTTTTTTAACTTAAAAAATATTTGGGCATTTTTTTAATTTTATCTGCTATATTTATAGTCGAAGTTTATAGAGATTTTTTGAAATCACGTTTTTCATCTTAGTATACACGATTATTCTGGAACCAATAAACCAATCGACTTAAAGTTATTTTTTTCTTAAAGTAGACATTTCTAATTGGAGAATAAACCTAAATCCTGCAAACTTTCGTATTTTTGTAGTAAAGTTTAACTTTTGTGTACACGATTACGCTTAAAACAATTAACCGGTTGACCAAAACTTTGTTTTTATTCTTGTAGTTACGTAAAATGCAATACAAAAAAACTCAGGTCAAGAAATATTTTTTAATTTTTAATTAACAAAATTTTGAATAAAAACAAAATTGGGAGAAAGATGTCTGCAATATAATTTAATAAAATAAGTATAATATTCCAACTTTTGAAATTTTTTAATTAAGGATTTTGTACGGAGTAGGATATTTTAAATTGATTGGCTTTTAAAAGAAAGAATAATGAAAATTGATTTCAGCCTAAAGGAAATTATAAGACGACGAGAAAATGACAGGTCAGAGGTCAGTACGGACTGCGCAGTCAATCGAGTTCCACATTTTTCATACTATAGCAAATCATGCCAGCAATGTAATTTTTTTTATTAATGAAATCATAATTTAAGGTTGTTAAGAAGAGGGGTGGGGATAAGCGGTGGTGGGGACTCTGCCCTATGCTAAATACGTAGGATAATGTATTCACTGCCAACCTCAAATAAACAAAATTTTAATAATTAAAATAATGAAAATATGTTTTTTTTATTAAAAATACTTAGTTTTTAATAATTTAGTTCTTAATTTTATTCATTTAAAGAGTTTTGGTCAGTTTAACGTTTTTTTTACTCATTTTAAAAAACTTTTCTTGATAGCTGTCGAATCTAGATAGCTTTTCTACTATTTTTTTGAACAAAAACTTAATTTTCTCGGAAACTAAAAACAGGACTTTTTTGAAATTTGGTACACTTATTTGTAAGACTTTCATAAATATTTTGGAAAATTTTTGTAATGATGACATTTCTGATGTCGAAGCAATGACAAACTCGTCCCGTGCATTTACCGCAATGTAAAAACGTAACTTTGACATTTTCAAACTTTCAAGTTCAAACTTTGCCAGAAGTTTCTTTATTATGCAAATAACAGGGGGTAAATATCCAGAAAAATTTATGTACACAAGACTCGGAATTCCAAAGAATTCCAATGATTTCCAAGAATTCCAATGATTTCCAAGAATTCCGATGATTTCCAAAGAATTCGAAAGATTTCCAAGGAATTCCAAAGATTTCCAAGGAATTCCAATGACTTCCAAGGAATTCAAGAGATTTCCAAGAATTCCAATGATTTCCAAGAATTCCAAAGATTTCCAAGGAATTCCAAAGATTTCCAAGGAATTCCAATGATTTCCAAGGATTTCCAAAGAATTCCAGAGATTTCCAAGAATTCCAATGATTTCCAAGAATTCCAAAGATTTCCAAGAATTTTAAAGATTTCCAAGGAATTCCAGTGATTTCCAAGAATTCCAATGATTTCCAAGGAATTCCAAAGATTTCCAATAAATTTATATTAGTATAACTTTCTAATATTGATGAGTCCTATTTACAGCCATCGTCGCACCTTATATTCCTAAAACCTCACGACATAATTATCACCAAGGGGGATGGGGGGGTGTAAAAAAGTAGCATGAAAACCTCAGGTGATTAAAGGACGACCCCTAAAGCAAGTAAGGCCCAGTAGTTGAGTTGCAATTTAAACGCGCGCCACGATAGTTGTAAATGGTTGTATGGAATAACTTTGATTACGTTGACGTAATAATTTAAATAATAACATCCGTCGGCTGGTGTCTGATAGCAGTTGGCACACCTGATAATGCAGTACAGCTCCAATTATCCGAATCAATTGGGACCGGATCCCATTCGGTAATCAGTCATATCCATTCCCCCTGTGCAATTTTCCTCATTTAGAAATTTTTTCGTGCCGTAATAATAACTTGCAAATAATAAGTAAGCAGCGATTAGGTCCTCATAAAAATTAATTATACAATGTAATATGTGTCAAGTTAAAAATCAGGTCGATTCCGATGGTTCTAATCTATAGTTTAGATATCAACAATGCAGCAGTACTTGGAACAATTTTAACTGGGGGAGGTTATAGTCAATTACAGAATTTCTTGCACATTGTGATATTTATTTAATATTTGTTTTTGGAGAAAATGATCATACCGTTTTATTTCAAATGCATATTACCTGAATTAATAGACCCACAATATCCAAAAAAAATTATAATTAAAGTTTGAGAACAAAACCAAGTATAGTAATCCACGACAAGAGTGCTGGGTGGATTACTATTATAGCAAGTTTATTATTTAATTTAAATTTACCTACTTTAAAATGTAAATTTTTTTGTAAAATTATCTAAAAATTTACTAAATTGAAAAAAGGGACATAGTTTCCCGTTTTCTTTTTTAAAACGCTGGTTACCATTTTTTGTTCAGACAAGTTTTGTAAGATAATATTGTATGTTATAGTCCGAGATCCCACCGTATGATTACTGCACTCATCTGCTTTTTAATCAAAATACAATTTTTGTGGATAATTATTGATAGAGAAATACGGTTTTGCGGGGTTGCCTATCAAAATATGGCCGCAAGTACCTTTAATTAATATTTTAAAAATTAATTTTTTCAACGAATTTCGTTCACTTGTTTTTCAGATAAAATATAATTCATATCAAAGATAGATAGGTAAAGAACTTAAAAAAATTGGGTTGCCGTTTGCCGTTTCTCACTTGGCCGCAACCTTCTTTCAGCCGGGCGTAAACACGTTCAATTTCGTTCAATATATTGTGATGTCCTGAAATTTGTTATATTTATTTTTGAAATTTAGAGATTTGGAAGAGAAAATTTAAATTTATTTTAAATTAGAAAATTTGTATTTGCCGCTAAGATTGTGTGGTGGAAGGGAGGAAATAGTGGAGAAGGGTTTTTTGTCCGCGGTGATGGTAGCGGACGGCCACGATTTTTGGTTGATTTTTAGAATTTTTGAAAGAGAAAATAAATTTTGGGAAGATTATTAAAATTTGGTTTGATTGAATTGTTTATCTGGAGTGGAAATAAAAATTAAGAATTATTAAAAGTGAATTAATGGTGTGGAAGGCATTTAAAAACTTAATTTGGATATACGAATAATTTATTGTTGCTTATAATATTTGCTTCGAAGGTGATAAGAGGTATCACCATTTATTTAGATTTGAATGAAAATTAAAATTGATAAAGAAAGAGAAATTGAATGTTTTATAATTTTATTGATGGTTAGAAAATATTTGCATTTAAAAACAACCCCGAGTTATTACATAACAATATACGTTCATGGCGTATCTTAATAAATTATATATCAAATTAAAGCTAATTTTTGTCTCTAAACGATAGAATGCGGTTGCCTATGTAAAAGTGCCCGCAAATAGGGGTTGCCAACGTTTAAAGATATATAAGGGAGCGAGAAAGTTAGCACACCACGCCGTTCATCAGACAAGGACGCAATATGTCAGCTTTCCGTGTTCTGACGTTGTAAAAGTATTACGTAAGCGTCGCGTCTACAGTGAAATGCTGAGCTAGCCCTTTAATTAATAGCTACTTTTTTACAACGTCAGAACACGGAAAGCTGACATATTGCGTCCTTGTCTGATGAACGGCGTGGTGTGCTAACTTTCTCGCTCTCTTATATATCTTTAAACGTTGGCAACCCCTATTTGCGGGCACTTTTACATAGGCAACCGCATTCCATCGTTTAGAGACAAAAATTAGCTTAAATTTGATATATAATTTATTAAGATACGCCATGAACGTATATATTAAACGAAATTGTACGTGTTTACGCCCGGCTGAAAGAAGGTTGCGGCCAAGTGAGAAACGGCAACCCAATTTTTTTAAGTTCTTTACCTATCTATCTTTGATATGAATTATATTTTATCTGAAAAACAAGTGAAGGAAATTCGTTGAAAAAATTAATTTTTAAAATTTTAATTAAAGGTACTTGCGGCCATATTTTGATAGGCAACCCCGCAAAACCGTATTTCTCTATCAATAATTATCCACAAAAATTGTATTTTGATTAAAAAGCAGATGAGTGCAGTAATCATACGGTGGGATCTCGGACTTAGAAATGTAATAAATGTCAGTAACTCGATATGTTTACGTTTTCAAACTGTTCTTAAGTTTTCAAACTGCACGATAGTGCACTTCAAGTTCATAGCTCTATTAATGACCAAAAAATTTTGAATTTTAATTTAATCGGCAGCTAAAGGTTCATTCTATTTCGATAAAAAAATATTTTTCTGGTAACTTATATTGATAATAATACATAAGCGCTGAAAGTTAGTCATATTAGAAGGTGTTACTACTTTAAAATTTGTTATATTTTTAAAATTTTATTCTTGTACCAAAATAGATTCATATCTTGTCTAATTAATTATTTTTTAATCATTTAGAAATATTTATTATTAACGGAGAATATAAACTTATTTATATTCTTTTTAATTTGTTGTATTCCTTCAAAATGGGTCATTAAACGACCTGAAACGTTGGACAATTTAGTTGTTTCATTAGGCTTTTAAACTTAACGATATTTTATTTACATTATTAAGAAATGAAATGAATATAAAATTAAAACTTTTAAATAAATACCATATCATTAGTACTAGCTTCCTAAAATACTATAAAACACCGACTTGTGTTTAGAAAATTTTAAAAAATTGAATGAATGATTGCCAATAAAAGTGTGTACACCCTCGTAGGCCTGACATATTTACTGACGTTACCATTTTATATTGAAGTAGTAATTTCCAGTCGAATTAAAGCATTATAAAATTGTAATGATTACCAAAGAATTCCAGGGATTTCCAAGAATTCCAGTGACTTCCAAGGAATTCCAGAGATTTCCAAGAATTCCAATGATTTCCAAGAATTCCAATGATTTCCAAGAATTCCAAAGATTTCCAAGGAATTCCAAAGATTTCCAAGGAATTCCAAAGAATTCCAATGATTTCCAAGGAATTCCAGTGATTTCCAAAGAATTCCAGTGATTTCCAAGAATTCCAGTGACTTCCAAGGAATTCCAGAGATTTCCAAAGAATTCCAAAGATTTCCAAAAAATATTAGGGATTTCCAAAGAATTCCAGTGATTTCCAAAGAATTCCAGTGATTTCCAAGAATTCCAGTGATTTCCAAAGATTTCCAAGGGAATTCCAACCACGTGTACACAACTTTTTTGGGATATTTACCCCTAGGCAAATAATATACTGTAAAAATTTCAAAAACTTTTCATTTACTTCGATTTCCTTTTTAACAACCTTAATATTAAACTAACCTCTAATCTAGTGTTTTCCAACACTTTTCTTGGTTGAGCAATACAATCTATGAGTAATAAAATTTATATATCTATTGTAATGCACGGGGTGTTTTTTTTAAATTTAATTATAAAAACAAAATTTCCGCCCAGAAACATTCATTCTTTAACAATTGCCTCTTTTTATTTTCAGGTTGGTCTTTATAATTTTGGGTTCCAATTTTATTGTTTAGACTGATTTTTCTTATAATAATACGTCCAGCTGTGAAATTTTTATTTAAAAAGTGCGGATTAATTACCAAATATAGTTTGATAAATTTTTTCAACGCAACTTTTGCAAATTCCGGCTTCCGTTTTTTATTAATTTCAAAATCCACATTTCCGATCCAGCTTCCATTTTTATTTTTCCTTAAACCAAGCTTGTTCAATTTTTATTTTTTTGGTTTTACTAAATTTTCTTGTTTCCACATTTTACCTTCTTGTGAGCCGCATTTTGTTTTCTATGTTCAAATGTCCTTTTCTTAATTTTACGCAAATTTCTTTTTTTTTTGCCATTTCGTCCACCTATCCAATCATGATCATACCAATACCATAGTCCATTTCCACCGCTTTTAAACCATTTTCTTCATCCTCCAGTCCATCAACCTCAGAGATCACCTCCTTATAACTTTCTGTCTCTATTGTCATTCTTTTGTCTAAAAGGTCGCTTATTTTTTGCAACCCTGCTATTAATTTATTATACCAAATTTTCTCCTTCTTGTTACAAATAAACAATTTGACTTTATCTCTAGGTCAAAAGTAAGTTCTCGTTTATCTAAGTCTCGCGTTCTTGGGATGCCAGATGATAAGAAGTTTTGCAACCTGTTCTTTTTAAAAGTATTCGGATTTTTAGGGAAAACTTCAAATCTTTTAAATAAAATGTGCTCGGCTATTCTAAACTTATCTAATTTTAAATTCAAATTCGTCAATTTTAATTTTCTAAAGGCAACGATTTTATATCGTCCCTGCTCACAAATGTGCCCGCATTTGGCGAGCTCCAATTTAAGGTTATCAAAATGTAATTTTTTTTATACAATTCAGGAGAAAACAGTGAAATTCTAAAGTGCAAAAAAGCACTTTACTTTCACAAACTTAATCAAAATCGCAATTAATATCAAAAATACCAATCGTGAGAACTACCACTGGTTTGGTGGGACGGTCACCAAGAGACCACGAATTTACCTGGCATGGCACAAAAATGGTTAAGAAACGCTGCACCAACCTAACCACTAACCTATACTTTAACCTAACCTTTAACCTAATCTCTAACCTAGGGAAGAGTATGATAACCTTGACGCAAAGTTGAAAACATTTATGATGGAATTATGGTAGTTTCAGGCGTAAATTACAAACATAAATATAAAATTGTAAGAATAATTCAAAATTTTAGGTAGAAAACGGTCAGAAATCGGAAAAATGTAATGACGATACAGGATTAGCTAATTTCATGTGGTTATCTCCAGTTGTTTTCTTACCGAAACTGTACATGGGGACGTGGGATGTTTGAAAATATTCAAAATCATCCATAAAGAGACACTTCCTTTACTGCAATTATTTACATCTGTTACACGCACTGTTAACAGAATGCAACTAAGTCCCGTCCACTTTGAACAACTGGCTGGTTTTTGCGTGAAAAATCGAAACTATAATATTGAATATATGCTAAATTAATCGATCGTTAACTATCAGATACAATCGCATATTTGTAAATATCTATAATATTTTCTGATCAAGTTCAACATAGTAGGTACTCTAATTATTTATAAAGAATTAAAAAATATAAATGTATCTTTATGAGCCATAAAGAGCATTGCCATCACTTCGTACTTTACGGAGATTTGGTAAATTGTAAATTTTGTAAACTGGCAACACATGAAAACTATCGATCAATTCTTTTGTAAATTTTGATAGTTTTTATATTTAAATTGTTTCCTACTTATAATTAAATCAATTCATTTTCCGGTTAGAGGTAGTATTCTATGGCTGTCCCCCTTCAAAGTAGGAAGGAAAACCAATGAATATTATGAAAGAGCACAATTTTAGCTTTCTTATGATGTGGGGATGAATAAAATCGGCTCAACGGCTACGTCACAATTTAATTTTGAAAATCGACTTTTTGATATAAATTTTACAAGTTTACCTTCATATAAGCTTTAAAAAGCCATTCTATTGCCGGTACGTGTGCTCTACTTGGGTCATTGCAATTAAAATTTTTGAGGGGAAACATTCAACAAGTGACGGACATTGCGAATGAAATCACCACATAAATTGAAATTCATCCTATCCGATCAATGCCGACATCAGGACCAAAATCAAACCAACACGGGCCAAACCACCTTCTTCCACTTCGACAAAATCCACACAACTCGGACGATCTCTACACGTTCAACATCATTTCAACTGCGGCCGCGTATATTTACCATCCAGACGGGCAAAATTTACAACTTTGCCAGCGTTTTACTGGCTTCTTGGCACGCAGTTACGATAATCAGATGAAGGCGATTAATGCGGAGGAAGATAATGCTCCGAAAACCAATCACGCTACGCTTGCTTTGGTGGGGAGAGAGCGTGTTCATTCAAGTGGATGCCGTTGAAGTGACAACATCGTTCTATTTCCTGCATTTTCGAATGTATTTGCCATCCGGCGTTTGTAACAATTTACACAGGGGTTGGGAAAACCGCTCGGAGCCGCCCGAAGTTCGTGCGGAGGGTATTTAGAATTTGTATTTAGAATTTTAAAAACCCATTTGTGTGTATTTTGCCCACCCTTGACTATTATAGATCGCTCCCTGATTGGTCAGTCATAGCCCATCATTATATTATAATCTTTCGTTGAAAAAATATTATACATTTTTAGTTTAAATTTATTTTTCCGTATTTTTCTTATTTAGAAATATTAAAAATTAAGATAACTCATGAGAACTTTTACTATTATAACTGAAAAGGTCAATATTTTCAGATTCCATGCTGAAGACTATATTGTGCACATACAATATATAATTTTTTATATTCTTCTATTTGTTATCATTAATTCCAATATAGAATTTATAGTACGCTCTACCAATGCGCTTCTTTATGTTTGATTCGGATTCTAAAAAGGTTTTCCATCTAAAATTTTATTTCGTCGGCCTGCTTAGCCTGGTAGCGCTTTTTGCAATAAATTACATATATCTTTACAATTTTTCTGTTATTCAATTTATCAGAAATACCACCCCCTCTTTCTAAAATAATTTTTGCGACCACTACGGACTATAATATCATTCGGTATTCTGACAATAAGTGGTTTGATTTACCTCTCTATAAAAGTGTTGAGCTTCCAAAAATTAAATTTCCCTCGAAATCATAAAATATTTTATAGTTGTTACAAAATTGAACTTTTATTATGATGAAATATAATTTAATTTTAATGAAATTTTATTGCCAATGTTATAGAATGAGTGGCCACTCCCAAAGCGTTGATTACTTTTTCTTTTTCCTTCGTGATATATTACAAAATTGTTACCATAACTTATGACAGTATGGGAAGGTGGGGTAATTCCACTTAAATTCGTCAGTTGTACTAATTATTGCAGTGCCTTCTGTACATGGTATTTTTCTATTTGCTAAAAATAAAAACAACTTTAATCGATTAAGAATAAAATTGAATGATTCAGATCCTAATCACTCAAAGTAGGATAATCAGTTATAATTTACACCAATCTTGCAGACTGAACAGCCGTCTTATTTTTAAAATTTATACGACAAACTTGAGTTCCAATTTTTTATAATGTTTACCTAATACCTAAAGCATTTCGAAAATAAATAAAGCAATCAATTTGTATTAATAAATGGTTGTGTCTTATAGGTTATAACTCAAATTTATATTATTTTTCACGAGATGCCATAAACAACTTTTATTGGGTAGCTGATGATTATATTATAATTTATTAAAATTGTTAACTTATTGGATGCAATAAAGTTTTGAAAATTCCTGCGTAAATTCGGTTTAAATTGAAAATAAATGAAATTGCGATTAATTTGAAAAATTGACTCTTATCTCAAAGAACTTGTGATATTTGAAAAGTTCCTCAACTGTACGAAAAAGTTTAAACTTGTGTAATTTATTTTACACTTGGTGTATTCTCACACACTTATAAGTTTTCCACTTCGGTGTCTAATTAACTGTTAAAGCTCGTGGCAGAATCTTATTATGTTTTCATTTTACGTGGTTCTAACTCTTCACGTCATAAACTACTTAAATTTATTGTGGGTTCATATCACTAAACCGAAATTAAATTACGGCAAGACTTTCGAGGTATAAAAGAAACGCGGAGTAAATCGATACCAGATAATTTAATAAAATGAAAGAACCGATAATTGAGTTTCATTGAAATTACCAAGTTTCTCTGCCTCACCTGGCTGGGGCACAGGTAAGTTACAACTTACAACCTTAAATAATCTCAAAAATATTCAACAAAGGCGAGGTTTTTTATTAGTTTTAAATTAACCATATTTCACCTAGCTTTGCACTTGGAAAAAATAATGCATTTTCGTAAATCTTTTTAATATCACAGTTACTGCTTTACTTAACAAAAGCTTTGGTTAATTATTTAAATTAATGAGAAATTTCGAGCTTGCCGGTTAGTAATGTTTATACACTTTCGCAAATTAACCCAAATGTGAAATATTAAAAATCAATTGATAACGTTTTACGAATTTTTCTTTAAAATTTGCTTATTTTTCGTTTTTAATAAGCGTAATAAGTGTGACGTTTAATTATGTCGAAACACCTACCATTTTCGCAATTAGTGAAAAACTATGCCTTTACCGGCGCGTCATGGGGCAATAATATTTTTTTACATTTAGTCATAACTAAAAATAATACTTAACATAAGCAAAAGAAATACTTAACATAAGAAATCTCTAATATCTAATTTACCTACAGATTTAGAAAGGCAGGAACATCCCTGTAGGGCGTCCGAACTCGAAAATTAGGTATCTAGAAAGACAGGGGTCTGTAAGACAACGCACTTGCTAAAAACATCCCTGAAGGACCCCTAAACTCGAATGTCAGTGATTTAGAAAGACGTGGGGATCGCTGATCTACAATTCTCTTGTCAGCACTCAAGATAGGAGCCTTGATCCTAACGTGAATGCCGGATCAGGAGGTTTGCCTTCTCAATTAGGGTCGGGCGGACTTAATTTGGCTTTGAATGGGGACAGCCTTCTCGGGACTCCTCTCCAGTTCGGATGTATTGGGAATTTCGTAGTGGTTCGGTAATTGGTATTTGGCAAATCCTGGATTGTCTGCTGTTTCGTAATTTTTCTGTAACAAATTGTTATGTCGAGTGGGGAGGAGGACTCTGCAGGATAGCTTTGGGCCTCTCGTACCTCAGGTAGTCCTCAAGCTGGTAATTTCCAAACTCTCGTACCAGAGGGTTCTCGCTGGTTTCCGCAGCTTCTTAAAATTTCTTCGTCACTTTGCGAATGAAATCCACAATGAACTCCATTTCCGAGTTCTTTTGTAGTTTCTTGTTTGAGGTGCGCCATTAGGCTTTCATGGCATGCCTCAAAGCAATGTTTTAAACTCTTTGCAATCTGAAGATTTGGTTATCGGAAGCAAATCCTCAGACTGACGCCGCGTAAGTGACAATCGATCTGACTATGGGTTTAACCAAAGTCAGGCCGTTCTTGATGCTTAATTAGCTTGTCTAACGTCACCCCCAGGTATTCGGAGGTGTCGTTCCAAGAGATCTCGGTGCCGAACATTTTTAGTCTTGTTTGAGGGAATTTATCTCCTGTCCTGACAGCGGTAGATCTGCTAAAGTATGTTGCTGTACTTTTTCCTGAGTTTACCCCTATGCGCCAAGTAAAGCACCATACCTACAGTTTGTCTAAAATTTGCTGAAGTTTCGCCGTTATTACTGCGGCCTTTGGTGAGCTCACGAATTATGCGGTGTCGTCATGAGCTGCGGGGAGGGAGTCGTGTAGTTGGGTGGTGGTACCGGTATGTCGTGTGCGTACAGGGTATGTAATATAATATATTAGCCTGACGTTTGATCGAGCGCCTTTCACTCCCACACAAAACTTTCGGCCAGTTAAGTAAGAAATACTGCGCCGCGTGAGTGATAGTTTGATGCCGCCTTGTATCATTTTATGGATGATACCTTTGATGCCAGACCTTATGGAAGGCCTTGGCGACATCGAGAAACATCGCCCCCGTTGACTATTTAAAACATTTACTGCAACTTCTTATGTTGGTTACACGCAACGTTAACAGAATGGTGTTAAGCCACGCCCTCTTCGAACCACTGAGTGTCTCTTGCATAAAAAATCGAAATTTTAAAATCGATTATTACCTAAATTAGGGGCCGGTAGCAGACTACGGTTACAAATTTAACCGAAATTTTTGCACTGGGTGGTAGGTAATGATCTCTACTCGGGCGCTAAACTCATTAAAAACATCCCCCGGAGGGCACGGACCTCGAAAAATGACGAAATTCGAAGGGTGGGATCCGAGATTTGCCAATGTCAGGAGCAGGGTGACAATGCGAAGCATTTGGTGCCGCAGTCACCTTAGTCTTCTTCATCTGATCTCTGCATTTTAAGCGTTGAGGTTAAGAAAACAAATTATATGCTGACACGTCTGCCCCCACGTCTGTGGGGCTTTGTAGTTAACACAAAAAAATTTTGGGAAGGAGATGAAATAAAACGCAAAAGTGAATGAGGGGGAGGGCTTTGGACGAACCAGTTTTTGAACGTGTAATTTCAAAGCCAACCCTTTGCGTTTACGCGTCTTTAGTTTTGAACCGGAGCGGCGGGACGGGGGCGGTGGGTCGCGTGTTAGTTAAACTCGAGACATCAAACCGAGGTCATGGGAAGAATTTGCCGAATTCGGTATGGAAACCGTGATGGGTGCTTGGCGGTGGATATCTTTCTGATATCTTGTTAAAATTGTGATCGCAAAAAGAAGTTACGTAATCAACGAAAAAACAAACGGGGCGGAGACCAGCCGCAGCCTGGCTTTTCCTGTGCTTTTCCTTGTTGGCTTTGGGCTGTAAGAGAAGGGTTAAATAATTAAGATTTGTAATTAAGTCGTCGGGGTTGTACTGACCAAGTTGGTTGACCAGGGGGTTGTCGACGTCGAAGCATCTGTCGTACAGCTTCTCAGCTGCCTTGCGGTTGAGGTCCGTCAGGAGTTCCAGTTTGGTGTCGTTGTGGAGTTGTCGATTGGTTGATGTACCAGGGTGCGTTCATTGCCCTGCTCAGGCAGATGATTTGGAGTGTCTGGATACTCTTCAGTCTGTTGGTTTGGCTGTAGGCCCATGCCGGTGCGGAGTAGGTGAGGGTTGGGTGGATGATTGTCTTATAGAGTCTTAACTTGAGTTCCGACGTCATCTTACTTCTTCTTCCTATCAACGGGGCTAAGGTTGCCATTAGCCCTTGGTGCGGTTCCGAAGTGCGGTGAAGTGCTTCTTCCAGGTGAGGCCGGGGGCGAGGGTGACCCCTAGGTGGTGGTCCTCGCCAAAATTACAATTGCTATGACCCAAGTAGAGCACACATACCGGCAATAGAATGGCTTTTTAAAGCTTACATGAAGGTAAATTTGTAAAATTTACATCAAAAAGTCGATTTTCAAAATTAAATTGTGAAGTAACCGTTGGGCCGATTTTATTCATCCTCACCTCATAAGAAATCTAAAATTGTGCTCTTTCAGAATATTTATTAGTTTTCTTTCCTACTTTGGAAGGAGGACAGCAGTAGAATATTACCTCTAACCCTTACAGATCTATCTGAATAGGGCTTTCAAATTTATGAGATGCAGTAAATATACTACAAAATCAATGTAATAATTTCAAATACAAAATTTACATTCCAAACCTAATCTGATATTAATTTATCAACGGGAGATTTGACATCGTATCAATTTTAAATTAGTTAAAATTGTGTATCATATTATTGTATATACTTTCACAAGTTACGATACTTAATTAGTTATATTTTAAATTATCGTAAAGAATTTGATAAATATAACATAATTGATTTTTATACTATATTTTCAGGTAAATGAAGCATTTGAGCAACTGAAACGCAGAAGCTGCAACAATCCTGGGCAAAGATTACCAAAAGTGGAAATTCTTCGAAGTGCAATTGAGTACATAGAATATTTGGAAGATGTTCTTCAAGGTTCCAAATCGTCAAACGACTTAACCAATATAAGTTCCAATAGTCAACAATATGTGGTAAGATCCTTTGGATTTTTTTTGGGGAAATATTTACTTTTTTCTGTCATATTTTTCAATATAGTATTATTGATCCTTTAGTGTTGAAGAAAATATTAACTTTTAAAAGACTGAACTACTAAAGCACTGAACTATTAATAAATTAAGAATTTTTGTGTAGAAAAAAACATCATTAAATGTAAGTTTTTCTAACATATAGTCGCTTAATACCGGCTACAAAAATAGATGATAAAATTCAACAAGATAATAAGCTTCATGTGAAGTCTTTACGATATCAGATACTATTATAAACATGTGGTCTCCATGTGAATATCAACACACAAATCAACCAACAATTTAATAAATTAAGAAACATAAAATAAAAAATATATATAACACCAAAATTTATGCAAATAAAATTTACAAATATATTATTAACCGCAAGTTAGAAAAATATGTACAGTAAATTTTCATCGCATTAATATTATTATGAAAGAACTGGAATTTAATTCGAATCTTGTTTGTTAGCAGGACTCATTAATCCGATGTCGGTCTGAACTCTTCGAAACGTTGGATTTCAGCCAGCCCTGAAATACTCGACGAATTACCTGTCAAAATTTAAAAAAAAACAATGAAACTAATAACGCTTTGCTTACGCTTTAGAGGTCACAAGGATTAGTCTATTAAAATAACTAAATGTCACACCGACATTTTTTTCGTTTTCTATCAAATTTATCACTCTCAATGAAAAATTAAACATTTTTTGCTATACCAATTTATCGACGAAAACCATGGGGTAAATGGGAAAAGCGAAAATACTTAAAGTCATATCATCAATTTTATGATTTAATTTTGCAAAGTACAGGTTTGTGGAAGGATCTGTTCGATATTGTAAGTGTTTGATTACTTGTTCTTGTCAAGTACTTCCTTTCAAATACTTGAAACTGAAGCTGGAGATCTTGGTTTCAAAGAAAATTAAAAAACTATTATTTTCTTGTAAGATGAACTTATTTGATGTGAATGTCATCGGCAATTTAAACAAAAAATGTAATCAGCAGGAGTGACTCGATGTGATCCTGTGATTCTTTTTCGTTACAACTTCTTAATTACTAGAAGCTATTCTGGTGGATGAAATACTTCCAGCTAAATTTAATATGTGTTCATATGAGATCTAATCAAATTTGACCTTAACTCGGGACTTTTTCAATTTCAAAGCAATTTTTTGTATAACCTTGGCCTATAGAGTAATTTTTAGTTTTTCAAAGGAGTCCCTTAATAGTGACAATTAGGAGCTTTGAAAGATACTCATCAAAATATCAACAACACATAATAACACAATAATTATTGGCATAATTTCAAAGTGTTTAGAAAAGCATTTAGGGCAATATTCGCTCAACCAACACATGTTAACATCGCGGTTTTTCGTTTTGTAAACTTCGTCGTATAACTATCACTTTAAGTCACCGTAATTATAAATTATCCAGAGTTTAAATGTCTTTGTTTTTCATTTTCGAAATAATATTTTCGTCGCGCTTTGTGCGTAATTATTTAAATTTTTAATACGTTTTCTTCGACTTGCTGTTATAAATAAAGCGTCAATTTAGTAAGTACGCAAAACGCCCCCATTGTTTATATTTATTATAATAAAAAAAAGAAAAATATATAAATCTTATAGTATTTTTCAATTTTAAAATACGACTTGCGTATTTTGCAGCTCTATACCAATCGTGTCAAAGTTTCGCTCATATAAAAAAACATGTCAATATGTAAAATGTTTCTCTAAAATATTTAAATAATTATGATTATTAAAATTTATCGGTTCTTAATTTTTTTTAACTTTTTAAAATTATTGATATTCAAACCAATTATTTTCTATTCTTCCGATTTATCTATAATTTATTTTAATTTTTCTCAAAGATCTCTACTTGATCAATAAGTAAATAAAAGTATTTTAATCTTTTTTCACTTTTATTTTCTTAATTTTTTCCTTATATAAATTAAATAGTTCTGCATTTGCACTAAACTTTAAGAATAAATAAAAATATAAAATAAAGCTAGCTTTAAAACAAAATACACAGCAATATAACGCCAATGTGAGCAGTGGTTATTTAAAAACTGCTCTTGGGGGGGGGGGGGGAAACCAGAATATTTTTGGTTTCTCGTTAATCCCTTCATGCGCGTCAAATTTTAAAACTTCAAAGTGAGCAATGTTTACTCAGCCCTAAATATGCCGCTGCTGGAAAATCAGCCGAAATAATTAAATAATTAATTAAGTTCCTTTTTTCCAAGACTGAACACTGCTGTTTAGTCGATTTGCTCAATTGAAATTGAGCAGTTCAAGTGAAAGCCATTAATTTTAACTTAACTTTTTCAATAAATTTCGGTTACGAACATATATTTTAAAATTAAATTATACATTTTTATATAATATGTAGGTACATACGTAAAACGTGCAAACCGCTTTAATTAAACTTAACAAATTGTGAAAGAATTGTAAGGTTTTTCATTTAAAGTTCTAAATTTATAATAAGCGGAATCGTTTGAGTTTTTCAAGCTGCTAATTATTTTCAAATTGTTTAATTGGTAGGTTTGGGACAGCATTATACGTAAATTTTCAAGAGCGTGTTGTATAAATTTAAAAAGCTCAAGGGTTTTTTCTTTTTTCTGTTTCAGTAATTTTGAATTTTCGCGTTAGTTTCCGACCAATTTAATTTATGTAAAGCGAATTTTGGGTTCTTTCTTCCTTATCGGATTTGTTTTTTCCTCCAAAAAAAAATATCGTTCGGTATTTGTTATAAGAAAATTACTATACACTTAAATAACAGGAAACTAGAATTAGAAACGTAAGTCGATTTCGACCGAGTTAATACAAAACGACACTCAAAAGGATTAAAGAATCCTGCAGGGATATAAGTTAAATTGGAGTTTCACAATTTATGTTTCTAAGAGCTATAAATTATCCTTTTTATTACTTCACTTATTTTAAATTTTTATGTAAATTGAGTTTTCGTTTGACGAAGTGAAGAATTTACACAATTAATTGAAAATTCTTATTCTTTCAGAACGGTCAAACGCAGCCGTTTTTTACCGAAAAGCTTCATCAGTTTAGCGAACCGTTAAACAAATTTTCTTCTGCAAACAGTAAGTACATTTAATTAATTTTTTAAATTGAAATCGTACGTTTTTTGAATATCTACCTACTTAAAATTAAATTTTCTACTTGAAAGCTTTAAAACCGTCAACTTGTATTTGTTCACCTGAACCCAAGGCGAAATGTCGGGTTTAAAAAAATTTGTGTAATCTACTTATCTAGAGAAAAAAAAACAATTTAATGTGTTTTTATTAAAACTTGCGTTTACATTTAAATTTTTGCTCACGAACGAAAATGGGTCTCATTAGCGCCCAAAGTGATAAAATTAAATTAAATAGGCCATAGACGTCGAGGTAACAATTTTTAATATCTGACTAATATAATTACACCGAGGTGTGATTTATTTAAGTAAATAACTTTAAAACGACCTGATTACCTTTGATCACAGCGAAAACATTTACTTTGATTAAATTTTCTATAAAACAAAGAGTCTAATGTGCTACAAACGCGAAACTAGTTAATAATAGTAGTTACAATATGTCTGGTTATTTGTTTTTGATTTGTTTATTTATGTCTCATGTTGGCTACATCACACACGATCTTTAAAGAGTTTCAAACATTCATCATATAAATGAGTTTACGAATCACTTCCAAATTGACTTTTATGTTATTATGTCGTATTTTCACTACTTTTTTTTCTTTATAATTAATGATTATTTTATTTTTCTTTAATACGTTTTTGCACTTAAAATATTTTTCCGAATTTTTTAAGCAGTTTTTTATATTTTAAAAGCTACACCTACCATCGGTGGATACATATTATGTGTGGGAGTCTTTCATTTTAAATTGAAAATTTAAAGTATCTAATAGTTCTACCAACAATAATTTTGTTGAAATATTGGCATTTCATCTCAGTGGGTTACATCTATAATTTACATCTAATATTTAATAATATTAGTATACTATTTTATACGCTTCAGAAAATTGCTACTTAATTCTTACGACTGGCTTCGTCTGGACCTGACGCTTATATTATTAAAATCGACTAAAAAAATAATTATAGATGATTATATTTATAAGCAAATTAAATAGTACTTTGAATGGCAAAAATTGATTATTGTATTGTCGTCGTAAGCGATAAGTTAACTCTCAAGAAACAAACTTTTAAGTTGTTTTGGAAGTGTCGCCCATATTAAAGCATAAATTAAATTAGTTAAATTATTATGATTGATTAGATTTTTGATCGGATTTTTCGACATTATAAATTCATTTACGACAGGAACTTTAAACTTTATATTTTATTTAACTATAAGTTTATAAGTATAATTTAAATCCGGTAGTAATTGCACCAAAAATTTTTAATTCCTGAATAATTTTTCATTACTCACAAGAATTTTACAAGGTTTTCCGAAATAGAACTTTGAAAGTAAGCCGACAATTTTAAGCCGCTTTAATTATTTTATATTTCACTTTTGGCGTTAAAATTTTCGCCTTTTAATTTTTCATGCAATTTATAATACATATAGAAAATGGGCTGGTTATGTAAGAATTTTGTTATCCGAAATAGCCCGCATGGAACAAAAATTAATTAATTACTTTAACAATCAGTTATTATCCGGAAAGGTTGACGTCTGTGCCGCATAAAATAATTAATTTATTTTTAATTCGAGAACTGAATTTTCTTTCAAGTTCTGTGAAAAGTACTTTTAGGAAGAAATTTTTAAAAACGAAATCTTAAAAGCAGTTATTAACTTTAATCTCCTTAATTGGAGCTTTATTGTAAAACTTTGCCCTAATGGCAAAATAAATTTAATTCTTAGTAGTATACCACTTAAGGGACAGGGTCAGAGGTATTAAATTCAAAATTTAACCAAATTTTTGCTGCGTCTCGAAGAACAATAGAAAATGTTTTTTTTAGCTTGGAAGGATGCTTAGTTATGCGAATTGCTTATTTTTAAAATTCAATTTTACTTTTAAAATAGATGGCTTTAACCTAAACTTTTCGACAAAACATATTCGAAGGATTAAAGTGATTTTAACTCAAACGATTAATTTTAGAAGTAACTGTCATACACGCGTACAAAATTAATTGCTCATTTCACTAATTCCACTAATAAAAGTTGTTTTGCTAAAATAACGACGAACCTATATAAAAGTAATAGCAACGTTCACACAAGAATTTTTTTTTGAGGGCTGCTCCACTTTATACATAATTTATGGTCAGTCCTAAATCTTGTAAAAATAAAAACCCAGATGTCACATTGATTTTAATGCTGGAATCGTGTTTAACTACTTTTCGGCGCGATTTCTAGTCAAAATAGTAACAAAAATAGACAAATTACCCTTGGAATGTTGATGCAAAATGATGAAACTTCCGATTGCTCTTAACTTTTAAACGAAAATTTAAGATAATAAATCTTGCCTGTATATGGAAGATATTACCTTCCTACCTTTAAGCTTTTGTAAAATTTTATTATTTTTAATCTTACATTTGATGTTCAAAACAGAAGCAGCAACCAGCAACGGAACTACTTAATCTTGGAGATCACAAAAAGATCACGTTTTGTTGGAAGAAGTAATTACAATGTCAATTCTAAAATTAGCTCACGTCTTAATTGAAACAACCGAGTTGAAAAATTTAAATTTTTGAGCCTTTTTGTGCTATCTACAGATTTGTAATGAAATCTTTGTCAGCTAGGCCTAAATTATAATTATTGGCTTATAAATTAAGATTCTTTATTTTACTGCTTTATTATTTTGAAATAATAAAACTGGTAGCTAACGGCCATGTCATAAAATTATTTTTGAAACACAGTAGTTACTATACTACATTAGTAAATCTTTAAATTATATCAACTATAATGATGAGGACTATAAGTGAAAAAATAGCTTTAACGAAGTTAAAAACTTCTGGAAGTTAAGCGGCCGTTAAAATTAAGTGCCTCTTATTTTAAAAATAAAACATTAAACGCATTTAAAATTATCATCGGAAGACCTAACACCTAACACGTTATGATTTACTATTAATAAAGTAACAAGGAAAAAAAAGAATTTAATATCAAAAATTAAAGTTGGATCAAAATAGAAGATTATAAAATAAAATATCTGTTGACAGGCACTTTGTCGTCTTAAGTGGTGGTATGTAAAACGGGGTTCGGCGGCACAACCCCAAGGATGAGTTCCACTTTTTACAACATCCGCTAACTAAGTATATTTAGGTGTTAAATACTTTACAAAACCCCTATGTTTAAGGAGACAATTTATTACTCCCAAGTAATATTAAACAGAACCTGACATAAAATCAATGCATTACCATAAATTACATTTTTTTAATTTTAGTTAAGTTAAATTAAGAAGCAATAGGCAGACGAAAAGTTCTACTTTTTCTCCTAATGAAATAATAATATATTACTTATTATTTACAATTAGCGTAGGAAGCAGTAACTCAGTCATACCAATAATTCATTTAAATATAATTTGATATGATGCCATAATTACATGCCGTTCAACTTGAATGACATTTCAAAATAATTACAACAACTGTCAAAACGCTGTTATGGGTGTGGTCTATATGGTTATAAAAACAAAAGAGTGAGTTTTCGGCCTGATAAAGAGAAGAAACCGCATAATTTTTCGTCATTATCACTTCTATTTGCTTTGTTAAATCGCAACAATAGCAAATAAATATAATATTATGCTGGTAGACGAAATAAAAAAAAATTAAAAAGAAAATTTTTAAACAAACAATCAGCAAGTTTGAACAGATTTTGTCAAAAATGCCAATCTTGTTAAAAACGATCAAACAATTTAATATTTTTGATAGCATTGATTTAAAATGGCGATAGCTATTGAACGAATTGACATTTTGGGTAAATTTAATAATATTATATTTAATAATACAAAAACCGGACACCGGACTACTTGTCTTGAAACTCCGACTATAGAATAGACAATAGGATAAATAATTATATTTAATTCATTCCAAAATTGGGTAAACTAGTTTTGATAATATAATATTAATACATACAACATCATAAGAGGAAACTGACGCGTTTGGAAATATCTTTTCTCCGTTTTGTTCTCTATACACAATACATTGCTTAAAAAAATTGTTAGTGATGCCACTTTACACATAAAGAAATATTTTGAAAAAACTTGTAAGCAAAGCATTGTATACTATGATACAAATGATGTAGCATTAAAAGTCCACATTTATCAGACCATATTTTACACTTCCACTTGACGTTATAATAATTTTCTCGTTTCTGTTTATTACGCTTTCAATGAAGTAATTACATTTTCAGCTTTCGCTATTAAATTTAACTAACGATTATATTCGTTAAAATGCTGTTTATTTTGGTTACACCTTTTGAACTTACTTTGGCTTAATTAATTTTTAAAACTATCTATCAAAAAGGCTTTTCTATATTTAATTAATTATTTTTACCTATTCCGTCGGAAAATCAATTAGCTGTCAATCATGGTGAGCCTTATGCATAAATAATTATAATAAATTATCTCGCCGAGTGAAAATTCCAATTTCGAAGTAATCCGGCCGTTTCTCACAATACCTGTGATTCCCATTTTTCACGATAATATCTCCAATTGTATTATTAGAAAATACAAGAATATCAATGTCGGAGTAGCAAATTGTATTTGCCAACAAATTTGTCGTTTCAAAGCCTATACATAAATTTTTCCAACAAACAATTATTTTATTTTTATTGTTTAGCATTTCTTTATTTTAATGCGAGCAGTAAATGTTATAATAAAATACAAATTTTCCCCAAAGTAAAACGTTAAAATGTAACTTTTTATCAAAGCAACTTTATAATTCTTTTAAGGCGTGATTTATTAAAGTCATTAATGTGTTCATTTATTTTATTTCTTCTTTTGAACCTACTTCTTCTTTTTATACCACCAAAAATATGTGGAATGCTTTAAATAATAGTTAGCAACACTTTTTAGTCAAATTTGTTATAAAACCGCCGATAAATTTAAAATACATGTAAAATGGATTAATTCCAGAAACGCTTTATCCCTACTTTCGGGCAAATTTGGTTAATCAATACATCAATCCATTAGGCAACTGAAGTAGAAGAAAATGTAACTGTCTGTTTTATGCAAAATTACATTTCAATTTTTTAAATTGGCACGAGCATAAGGCATATCATACCTATTTGGCAGGTTTTTGTGAGATATTTCATTCATATTCATTTATTTTAAAATTTCTCTAATAGAACATTCCGAATTTTTAATTCAAATTTCGTGGTTTTTAGTAATTCGACGATTATTCTTTCCCTAAAGCTCGACAATTTGCCTAATGAAATTTCGTAGACGATAGCTGGTTTGGAAAATTAAAAAATTTGGAAATCTTAAACTACACCGGAAATTACGGAAATAATTTTTTCTGCTAAATTTCAGCATTATGGATAAAAATTAAGCTCATTTCGATACAGAAATCTCTCGGGACAACATTTAAGTGGCTTAAGGTATCAGGGTTAAAGTCGACATTTTCTCTATTGCAAAGTGTAATCATTTAATTACTCTTAAATACGTCCTTCTACAGGGAATAAGTAATTTTCTAAAGTAAAAAATTTAATGTTTTAATTTCATTGAAACCATATAGTATTTTCAGAATATTAGTATTAATGTCAATGTTATGTTAAAATAAAACTGCAGAGTCGGGAATCCGTCTTACAAATTTTAAATTTCTGTGATCTATGTTGTAGATTTATTTATTGTGGTGTAGTAGTTTGAATTTTAGATTTCGTTTGATTTTCTTTTGAGGACTTTTAAATTTTAAATTTCCGTGAGTTGACGAACCTGACGCCTACTAGCGGAGGATGTGAAGCTTTTTAGTTCAAGATGACGAAGGAACGAGAAGTAAAAATGGGATGTCCGAGAAATCGTGCAATTAATAAAATTAAAGTTGTTTCATGATAAAATGTTAGTGTATGAGTTTAAAAGTTGAATTATTATAAGTAAATTTGAAGAAAAATTTAAATTGGTAGTCAACAGGTTAATTTGTAGATTGCAAAGATTGAAGGGGATAGATGGGAAGTAGAGCTATAGGATTGGATACTCGATTGATTTATAGTTAAAATTTTTGAACATTTAATTAAAATTTTGTTGAAGGAACGGCATAATTTATATAATTTCTAGTTTCATATCATTATTTTTTATTTTTACTAGTTATATGCAACTGAAGATCGAAAATAATCGTGAAATTTAAATTACGAAATTTACAAATTTTAAATATAATTAATTTTTCAATAGAAAAAAGAAGAAATTTATATCCCCTGGGTTTGAGTCCCAAAACCATGGTGTTTTTGGAGTCAAAACTACTATGTTTTGTTTTCAAATAACCTTTACAAATCACAAAAATTCAAATTTAAATTTTAACAAACTAATATTTTACAAAATTCCAAAATCAATCAATCCTACATAAAATTAATTAAAATATTCAAATTATAACAAATCAAAATCTCTAATATAGTTTAAATCATTATCAAAAATATTTCAAATCAAATAAAACCCAAACTTTCAAATTAATTATTTCCGAAAGAACAAAAAAATTTATTATAAACAAAAACAAACTTGACCGAATTTCAGCAACTTCAATTTTTTTTAACAAGATAATTTCAAAATAGTTAGGTACTTGTTTTTTTCATTCGGCAACCATTTTTCTCATTTTCTTCGAAAATACCTCCACTGGACCATTTTTGTACTCTTCGTCCACACCTTTGAAGGTAATTAGTTCATCCCCCTGCTCCTTACCTATATTGTTCTTCCAAATTTTTTGGTTGCATCTAAAATTTTACCTTTTATTTTTCGTCCATGTCCAGTGTTTTTCTTCTTTTTATTTTGTCCAATTTTGTTTATCCTTTATCCACTAAACATAGTTTCATGTCCAATTTTAATTTTCCTTTTTGATTCAAATTTTAGTTTTCTATATTTTAGTATTCTTTTCTTATTTTTTCTATTTTTTTATTATATTATATTATTATTATAACACATTATTATATTATTATATAACACAAATTTTTCCCCTAAATTTGTCTTGGGGGGGCCAATCACGTCCACAGCCCCTCCCAAAAGTTTTTGCGAATAGCTCCGATACGGCTGAAGCTCAAACGACGGGAATGGAAGCTCAATGAGGCTCAAACGAAGCTCAAATGTTTGACACCAATTTCAGTAAAAAATTCGGTTTGGGGGGGGCCAGCGACATGTACCTCAATTAGATATAAGTTAGCGTTATCCGTGTTCGCAACGTTATTTGTTGAACACCTTTCCAATCTCTTTATATTTTTGTTAAATTTCTTTAAATTTTGTTAATTTAAAATGTAAAACCTAAAGGTTTTTTTACTTCCCTGGTATTCTTCGTTTCTTTGTTTTTCTTCGTTCCCTGGCTTCGGCACCAATAAAATGTCGTGCTAGTTTATTGTTCCTTATATGATTTCTTATCCAAATCAGGGTATATTTTACGATAAGGCGCATTAGGTACGTGCCTAGGGCCCAATTACTAGAGGGGCCCGAAAATAAAGAACATAAAATCGTAAAAATTCACAAACAAAATAAAAATTCCTACTTAAATCTCTCAGATAAAAAATTTAAATGGAATAATATTCATCCATCTTTCCAGTGGCTAATTAAGGGAGGGGCAGGGGGCCCACCGCCCAGGGTCCTGCAAGGTAAGGGGCAAGATTTACGTGAAATTATTATTACAATAAATTATGAGTTAAGATTTATTTAATTAATTTTTCGTAGCCATTGAAGCATTTATTTGAAAATAAATTTATTGGAATTTTGTAGCTATTACAATAATACCATAAAAAATTTCTAAGTTTTGCACCCTGTTGACCTTGAAAACTTAAAATTCCCCGCCTACGACGTTCGTGCCAGCTTCGCCCCTCGACGCTCTTTTAGTAGGCCCACAAATGTCTTAATCGGCCACTACATCTTTCGAATGTTATGAAGTTATGATTTTAGTTTCAACCCAGGGCAATTTGAGAAGCAGTTTAGTTAATGAAATTATATCATTTTGTTTTCAAATACATCATATTTTATTAAATTTTATTTCATTTTTATTTTCTATCCAATCCTGATAAAATAAACCAAAAATTGGGCCTTTGATGCTATTTATTACATTCGAATATTAGGGGTCCGAAAATTTACTAGAGCCTAGGACCATTTAAAACTGGTCCACCCTACATGAATCTACGTCAATTCGTCGCGCGACAATTCGCTGCCTGCGACAATTCGTCACCTACGACAATTCGTCACCTACGACAATTCATCGCCTGCGACAATTCAACACCTAAAATAATGTATAATTATTATTTCATAAAAAGGTTTGCAAATAATGGAAAAAAGTTTAAAAGTGAACCCATTTTTTATGTTTACGAGAATTTTTCTTATACAGGCCTGGCCCGAATACAGGATTTTATTTAGGGGGGCGGGCTATTGGGAGCAATTTCTAGAAAATGTTTTGAAATAAAACAGTAATACAAAACAAAAATTACTTTCCCCTCCTGATTATGAAAACAAGCCGTTTCTAGATTTTTCTTTAGGTATAGCACATAATTTTTAATTACAATAATTATAAAAATAAAAAGTTTTTTTTTTATAAAAATATGTATCTACATTCATTTTGATATATTGATTGTTATTTATTATCGTTAGTATTTGTGTATTCTTTTTTTTTATTTTTTTTACATTATTCGTCTCAAATTATCACGCACTATAAATTATTTTAGGCGACTAATAATTGTCGCAGCCTTGAATTGTCGCAGGCATATACCACTCTACATGAGCAGGGCTGGCAAAAGGCAACGTTTCTCATATTCTTGCGCGCAATAAGTGCCCTTTCCGAATTGCCAACAAGAAATTTACAAAATTTAAAATACAAATTTACAAATTTTCAATAAAAAAAACAGGACAGTAGTATATTTCTCTTGCATTTTTATTTTGCTGACTTTTTATCAATTTCTTTGAACCATAACCCACCATTCTACACTTCGGGTGGTGGTCTACTCCTTCCCTCTTGACCACAAAGTCAGGAGGTATACAGTAAAGTGCAGTTTACGTTATAGGATTTCTCTTATGATTTATTACACTGTGTTTTCTTTCTTAAAATTATAAAAAATGCCATATCAACCATACTTTATGCTTTCTCCTATGATAAATCCTAAGAGATGGGGTCGACAGTTTTCCACAAATTTGCTCCTGAATTGTCTTAAAATTTTAAGGTAAAACATTAAAAAACCGTACAACCGTATAAAAACTATAGTGAGTGTTTATGTAAACCGAGACATAATAGACTATCTGCGAGAATTATCTTACAATTACGAGATGAATGCGTAAACGTAATATTGTTTTTGCCCAGAGGTAAAATAATAGAAACCTTCTAGAAATTAATATTCACCCTAACAGAGCCACGAGCTATTTTTATTACGATTCTGCGACAGAAAAACTGCCTTCTACTACCGGGCGTGTGGAAAGTATTTTATTATCTACTATAAAATGACATTCGCAAAAATGCGATGATTAAAGACACCTCGAACCTCGGAGTTTCAGCAGGTGTTTGTAGGTATTGCTTCTTCCAGTTCTTGGATGCTAATTTTAGCAAAATCGAAATCAAATTGAATTATGTGCAAAAAAAAAAAATTGTTTGATATAGGTATACAAATATAAACATAATAATAATGTATTTTACATTTACTGTATAATGGAAGCACTCTTCCGATCAAGTTTCCGATTACTATAGAAATGATAGTCTCTCTAACGAGCTGACTGAAAAAAACTACTTTTATTACGCATCGGTTAATGTATTTATCAAATAGAACCTTTAGAAAAGCTAAAAACAGCACCCTTGTCCATTAATTAATCAAACGATGCCCCCTTGTCCTATGAAGTATACTTACTTTCATATTTTTGATTTAAATTTTGTTTTTTAATTTACACAGCATCCGAACAACATTTTTAAGGCGTTTCTAGGCATCTTTATATACGCAATTATTTAGTTTTATAACTTGTAATATGAATTTAATATGAACACCGAATAAATTATTATTATTTTTCGCTGTAACATTAAAAATTTTACATGATGGGATAGCAATATTTATCATTTAAATGGTTTTCATGTGTTCAAAGGTTTGTATTCAAAGCAATGAAAGCGATATTTTTTGTAATTAATGCGATCGTAGCGACCAATAAAATTAACCAAAATATGATCTGTTATCTGTCAGAAAAGTAAAGAAAGATGCGTCTACAAAAATCTTTCGCCAGCTATTTTGAAAAAGACGTTAACGTCTAGGTTGCCAAAAATACCTATCATCTCTACACAGAGCAATATATTTTATACGCTATAAATAAAGTACAACTTTGTAAATTATATCATTAGAAGATACGCTCTGTCAAAGATATCTGGATGGCTATCGCTATGTTTAGATTAGTATGAATCACAATTTCTAATTATTTGGACACCAATATTTTGTATAATTATTATAAGTTATACATATAAATACCCGCTATCCAAATACAAATCTTATACTAGTGATTTATGCCAACTATTAAAATAATGAGCAACTTAAAAATAAATATCTTAATACACAACATTTCAGGTGTTTTCGTGTAAGTACAAAGCGAAATGATTTGTTAGATGCGATTTAAACGTGGGTGGTTTTCTATACATTAGCCATCTACCATATAGAATAATTTTAATTAAAATGATTTACTCGGCAAGATTTCGTGCAAGTGTTGAAAACTTGTACCAAAATAAACCTAATTTAAAAAATTTATTGCTACCAAAAACATATATTAATTCTCTTAAACTGTTAACAACTTTCAAATCAGATCTTATTTGCTTCTGATGCCTGCTATGTTTCGTTACCACTGAAATTATAGTTGATTTTGTAATTATTGTATCAGAGGGATTACCGAGCCAAGGAAAAAGTTATCTTTTTTACATGTACCTACTCTCTCCTTTCATTTCATCTTACAAACAATTTTAGTAAAATTTATTTTAAATAAATTACTTTATTTATTAGCTAATGCATAAATTCTAAAAACTTCCTATAAATAAAAAATTTTAGTCAAAATAAAGTTATTTTTAAAATTTGTAAATAAATTTTGTTTTGAACAACTTATGGATAAATTTTAAATTATCATTAAAAATAACTTTAAATTTAAAATTTGTAATTACCTTGTCTTAAAAATTAACATTTGAAATTTTATATCTGATTGAAGTTTCCATTTTTAGTCCTAATGGTTGTTCTTAGGATATTTCACTTCATTAAGTTTACTTGACTTTTTATGTCCATCGATATCACACTCCATCATCATTAGTCCTGTATATGTGTGGAAATGTTCTGAATGTAACTGATTGGTTGATGTTTCTGCTACTTCTTCCTGTTTCAAATATTAACAAAATATTATAATTGCATAAAATCACATTGCTTGACAAAATTAAAATTACCTTTAATTTTATCAGTTTATTGTTAGAAATGCGTGATAAAATTGAAATTTATTTATTTATTACAATTTTGTTTACAAATGTAGGTACTAAATAATATCCACTCGTTTCAAAAGAAAATTAAATTATTAAAGGATCAAACAATTTTACATTGCAGGATAAGCCCTCATTGAATAATTAATAAACTCAAAGTTAGCTTTGGTTTAATAATTAATGGAATATTATTGTTGAGGTTATTGTTATTGAGAGTATTTTATTTTATTTACAATGTAATTGATAATTTGTTTTATCGCCTAGCTTTTCACATTCACTATCTTACATGCATCAAAATTACTCTTTTAATAATTAAATTTATTTTTTATTTTATGTAAATCAAAATCGTTTTAATCTATGGTGCAATCTGAGATAAAATAAAAAATATTATCTGCCTACCTTCAGAAAATTTTTTAATTTTGAAGTAGATCTTAGAATCTATAAAATATATCAAGTACCAAGGTGCAGTGTAAAACCTTCATTATAAGCCTTTGGGCCCTTGTTATATAACAGGGCTGTTCAATATTTAAATCTCAGCATCTATGCTCCCAAAATCTTAAAATTTCGAGATAAATCAAAATTTTCGATATTTTCCAGATTTTCACTAAATAACAAATATCAAATTCATATTTTAACATACAATTTATTAATCATATTCTCATTATATAAATTATACATACATACATAAACTTCAAACAAAGATTTTATAAACTAATTGCTAATTAAAATCATAATTCCCAATTAAATCAATTGGCAGAGCTTCTAATCCGGGAAGAGTCGAAGAAACTTTCAAATGGCCGTTTCCATGCTTCGGAGGACACGTTAGGTCTCCCTGGAGTGATGATTGGCACCATCAACCATTATTAAATAGAGTTATAGGCATTCTCCAACCCGGTTTGTGCTAATCTAAATGCTTAGCTTATGTCTAGCAGTAGGCAGAAAAAGGGCTGAGAGGAAGAAGAAGAAGAAGAAGAATCCTTATGACATACATCTTCTTCCGCTTATCCATTTTTATCTGATACTCTTCCATAAAAAAATCTTCGCTGTATCTATCCACAATTCAGGGAACAACTGATCGCTCTCCACTTTTTTGTAATTCATAATTTTTTCTTTTCAAAATCAATTTTTTTAAAACTATTTTGAGCTATTGTGATTTTGACCATACCAATTTTTATATTTTTTTTTAATTCAAAATTTGCTATTAAATTTTTTAATACTTCCAGTAAGTTATCATCAGGTTTTCTTTCTTCAATCTCTTTCATTTTCAGCGTTATGTTTTGTTCATTTCATAATTTATTTATAAACAACTTTGCTGTGGTTCTTTGCCTCTATTGTTAATTTTGTTTGTTGTTCTTACATCAAAAACAGTTTTTCAACCAATGAAACAATAAACAATAAACAAATTCATAAATACAATGAATCCTTCATAAAAATAATGAATTTCTTCCGTTAAACTACGAAATTTTCATAAATTTAGTGAATTTTGAAATTTCATTGCTTTTATGAAATTTTCATTGAATTTTCACTGTATATTTGACAGCTTTTGGTTCAGTATAGTTCTTAACACCAAGGCTTCTTTAATTTTACTCAAGCATTTTTGTAATTTCAATTCTTTCTTTGCATTTTTATGATTAGACTGTAGTCTAGGGCCCGAAACTCTTTGGGAGCCTCTATGGTAGCTGTATTTTAGTGCAACACACGCAGTGTAGCACTTATATGTTATATGCTTAGGTTTTTGTCCGTCGGTCGCAACGAGATTAGAGACCTTAGGTTTTCGCTAGATGATACAGCTCTGGTGCTGTAGTTTAGCCCATTTTTAGTTTAAATTCGTAATTTAAATATACGTGTGTGCAATATAATCTCAAAATTGCATAGCCAAAGGCTCAAATAAGACTTAATCCGGCCCTGCCATATAATCATATCTACCTTAATTTTTTCTAATTTTTTTTCAATTTTTTTCCAATAGCTGCAAATTTTATATCCATTGTGTGATAATTACAATTCAGATGTTCTTTTTTTATTGGTTTGTCTGATTTCTTTTATTATTTATATTATTACTTCTCTATGAATTTCCTCAAAAACCTTCATCCTAGACATTTTTAAACAAAATTATTGAAATTCCAAATTAAAGGCAATTTTATATTACTAAGTACACGGCAATATATAAAACCAAATCAGTCATTTCTTTCGTAACAAACCTCCGGTTGATAAATTTTTCTTAACAACCTAAAAAAAACTTTAGAATTTTGGGAGGTTACGGAAAATTGACGGAGCAATGCGGTCTCGAGCCCCTCCCGCTTCTGTCTATAGTGCTGCCGTAGCGTCCCAAGCGAACCACTTTTTGTAAAACGGGGCCCGGTAGTAATCTACGAATCTAAAAATATACATAATTTGCGGAAAAACCGGTAGTTGTTCTAAAATGTTCATAAATATTTTCTTTGAATTCAATTAACAACATTGTCATCTAGTGATTGGCTATACAAGGCAGGTTGGAGGAGGAGCCTGTGAGTTTTACTTAACAAAACAAACGTCAAGTTTTTTTGAATTACTCAAAAATGGTGGATTTTAGAGCGTCGCGATCCGAGATTTGCCTTGGTTGCGCCTGTCAAAATTGACTCTCCGCCAATCTTGCTCGGGCGCTCCAAGCCGTTTTCACATGCGTTTTGACATAAATGTTTAATTCGGCCCTATTTAACCGAATGCAATCTAAAATAACTATTTTACAATCTAAAATAATATTTATGTTTAGCACACGGACCGGCTATAAAATGCCGAAAAATTTGATTTTCAAAATTAAATTGTGAAGTAACCGGTGGGCTTAATTCAGTCAACCTCTCACCTCATCTGAAAGCTTAAAATGTGCACTATCAGAATATTCATTGGTTTTCTTTCCATCTTTGATGGGAAAAAGCCGTAGAAAACATCCAGTAACAAAAGAAAATATTTATGAAACTACCGGGTTTTCCAATGATTTTATAATTTTTATGTATACTAGAGCCTATTTACTTGCACTTTTTTGAAAACATTTGTCAAAATCTGAGGCCGTAGATTACTAGCGGCCCCAAAAAATGTTTAATTTGAAACCAGAGGTATATATTTCCGCCCCTAAGAATGTTTCCCCCCCCCCCCCGCGCCCCAAAAGGCACGGCACGCCACGGGTGCTGTGATATTTATTAATAATGAGGATACAATAAATTATCAAAATCATAAAATTTGTTCAAGATATTCAAGATTTGTGATTTAATTGTATAATAAAAGTAGAATTTTCAACTTCTAATAAAATATTCCAAATATACTATTGTCGTTGACCTTATCTCCAATAAAGGTTCACATAAAACTTCGAAACCAAATTCTGTTTTTCCAATTATTCAAATATATTTTTAATTTTTCTCAAATTCAATCAGAACTTATTAAATGAAACCAAGTTCATTTTCCGTTTTATTTTCAAATTAATTTTATTTTTAAAACATTCTACCAAAATACGCCCCACCTCTCACAAACTCCGAGGTGAACTCCTCTACCAACTTAAAAAGTGAGAAACTGCCCGCATATTAGAAATTTTAAAAATAAAACAAATAAAGCCCATTCTACAGAGCACATTACATTAGAGAACGAGATAATAATTATTCCTCTCCTGGTGGAGAAGTATAATTTTCTCTACACGCTGAATGCTCAGCTTTGTCTTCGTGCAGAGGGCCCTAAGATATCTTTCAACTAGCTGATTTCTGGCGGAAGCGAGAGCGACGTTTTGGAAAAAGATTATCCCAGACAAGTTTAGCTCTACCGAAATAGAAACACAATAAAAACACAAAATATTTATTATTTCTAATACCAGAGATCCAAAAATTAAAACAGGTAACGTTGTCACACAGGTAAATGTTATCTATACAGACGATGTTATCTGTAGTCACAATTAAATATAATGACCTGGATTTTGTGGACAAACTGCTCCACAGATAATACCTGTCAGATTAAAAGTGTAAATTCTCTTTGTGACAAAAAGCAAAATAAAAACGGTAATTTCACGCCGCCCCCTGATCTATCGCTGCATTTTCGGTTTTTCGCAAACGTCTTAACCCTATCTTATACTATGTTTTTCTGCAGAGAACTTAGTTAATTGTTAACCCTGTCAACCCAAGCGTCAAACCATGTAACTATTACGTGGGGCATAGAAGTACCGATGACAAGGCACCGAGACAGTGTTGCACGCTAAAAAGAAAACGAATTACAAAAATTTGTTGCAACCTACCGGTTTAGTGATCTGCTAGTTATATTATATGAAAAACCTTGTCTTTTTAATTTACTTCAAGTTACCATTCTAAAAAATTAGAAAGTTAGGGAAGAGTGACCAATCAGTGCGGCCTTCGATCCGCATAACCTGGCCGTTCTTTAGTTTTTCAATATTTTCCACACATATGAAAAGCAGTAATTTATTAGAAAAAGTATATTAATAGTCAAGATTTGAAAACTACTCGATACTGGGCATACAGCTATGTTGAAAAACTACTGAAGGTGTAAAACATGCACAGAAACAAATACTGTCTGACAGCAAAGAGATATGGGGATATAGAATACCCCCAATATCCCAGTGATTAATTTAAAATAAATGTGTGTTAGATTAATTAATCATGGAATATAATTTTAAAGCTTAGAGTTCAATAACGAAAACATTTCTATTAGAGAGGAGTATACTATTTTATCGGGATTAATGTAATAAATTCAAATTAAACAAAGTTATAATATATCAAAAGTTACTAATCTTACATTTAGAAAAAAAAATTAAGTGACTTCAAATTTTCCGATAAAACATAGTAATGGCAGCAAAAACAACAAATTACGTAAGATAAAGTGGGGAAAGTGTTTAATAGAATTCGAATAGTGGATGTTACATGTATGTATAACAATTTTTAATAATGCTATTATTTGAGATGAGGATATGAAATATTGATAAAAATGCACTAACTTGTTGGTATTGCCAACATAGCATAAATAAATAAAAACAAATTTTATCTTTTAGTACCCATTAAAAAATTTTTATTAAACATAAAACTGTATAACTTACAAACATTTTAATAGAAAGTTAATAATGTCTTAAAACCTATAAAACAAAAAATGCTGTATAAGTAAAATTTGGCATTGGTAATATTTTGTGTAAGTAACACTTAACTCTCACTTTTTCTCACGTAATTTCTTGGCATTTCCAATTATATTTAATAGTTTAAATAAAAGAAATAATAACTGTTGAAATAGATGTGCTAGAGGATGGCGAATAGTCCCTTTAGAGGAGAAACAAAATTTGGTAACTTTTTTCGGCAGCATTTGTTTTAAATCTTTTTCAAGAACCTGATCTATGCTTTTGTTTGATTAGTTTACGTCTTTTCCGCAGGATCTAACCCACTACCGAATATTTTTGTTTTTTTAAATAAGTAAAAAATTTAACATGTAAATTGAAACAAAACAAAATTAAATTTTAAAGCACATTTTAATAAATCGATCGAATAAATTTTCATTTTATTCAAATATTGCTTTCTCCGATTTGCTTATCCAATTTTAGAGGCGTTAAAATATTCACACTAATAATTATAGCACGTTAAAATTAATTATAAAAGTTTTCGTTTAATTTGAGGGAGAGTTGCACATTGTTTGGCAACCAAGCCGATGGCTTTAATTTAATATTAAATCACTTCTATTAGACTTCTATCATGACGTTCTGGTATTATTGTGGTCACATTATTTGTTTAATCATTTTCAATCCTATTAATTATTTAAATGTTCTAATATTAATTTATTCCAATAAAAAAAACTTTCTAATGATGCTTATAATATTATTTTATTTTAAACTTCGTGAAACTTAAACAATGGAAAATTTTATTTTTAAACTGAAGCATTAATAATAATTATTCAATACCCGAAAAGAGTTATAAACGACTTAAACGACAACAAAGCCTTCCGATAATGCTTTGTTCGTCAACTTTTAAAGTATTTTTAAAAAGCTATGCATTTTTGTTAAAATTTAAAATGTAATATAAATACTTTGTCTTTAATTAAATTCGCTTTACAAAGAAGGGTAATTACAGACTGATATAATAAATTTTATATTAAAAATTTCAAATTCGGAACCTAACAAGTAAGACCCATTATACTTATTATTCTCAATAATAGGCCTTTGTCTAAACATTGATTCGAATCGATGTTTTTAATTGTCAATAACTTGACCTGGTAACTGGCCGAGCAACCACGTCAATCATAGATAGAACGCTGCGATTTATATTTTTTTAAGTACTTGCGAACGTGTAATTGTTTTCATACATTAATTAAGTAATATTTTACAGATTACGATTTGGTTTCAACAACATCCAGCTTAGATTGTTTAAATCTAATCGTGCAAAATATCGCGAACAATGGGAAAGTACAAGAGCAACGTTCAACGTCATGACGAAAACTGAAATTAGTGAATTTAATTATAATTTATTTTCGTATAGATATATTTTTTGTAATTTTTTTTAACGAACACATTAGTACTATGTATTATTAGAAAATATGTTTTTGTTATAGTTTAGATAAGTATTTAATTATGTACAATAGTCGATAAAAAATAATATATTTTTTAAAATTTAATTAAATTTAAAACTAAGATATTTCTATATAAAATACGTTAACTGCGCACCTATCCAATGAAGTGAATGTTTTAGATTAAAAAAAATTAATTAACTGAAAAATAAATAAATAATCCAAAGGAATTTTAATAAGTAAAAATAAATAAATAAACGAATTTGAGGAGTAAATGAAGAAAGTAAGTATTAATTAATTGTTTGAAATAATTAACAAGATTTAACCTGAAATAGCATTTTCAGCAACGAATTTTTATGTAAAATTTCATTTTCATATTTCAAAGTTAAACCTGTCAATAAAATTATTTAAATGTGTTCAACATTTTGATAAAATTTAAATTGTGTTAGGTCGATGTTCATAAAAATAACAATGTATAGATTCGAAATAAAATTTTTATCGGTAACAGAAATTTAGAAGCAAGAGCTTAAAAATAGCTTCAATATTATTATAATGTTTTAAATGCACGAGAAAAAAGATTTTCAGAATAAAAATAAATAATTAATAATAACATAGTTAGATAATATTAATAATAATCAGTAAAAAAAATTTGGTACGATAATAAAATTTCAAGCTAAAAATGTTACTTGCATTTTAACGCCTGAAAGTAGGCAACTTATACTACATCAAAACTTTATCTTCACGGTGTAGGTTATGTTAATAATTTTTGCATTAAAAGTTTGATTTATAAAATTGAAAACTGAAGTGGTAAATTTTAAAATAAATCCTTTAATATAATTGACTTCCAGGTCTGTATATAAAACTTCAATTGTTTCATTTTTAACTTGTTTTTAAATTACAGTAAATTTTGAAAATGGAAAATGAGGAAATAATAATATCAATATGCCACTATCAGGAAAACATAATAAAATACAGAAAACGCAACGACCAAGCAAAAACATTATATTGTCTTCTGAAATTAGATGAACTGCCAATTGAAATTCAGCATTTCGAACAAACTAAAATAGGATTAACTGCAAATTCCCTGTGCAAGGTTGTTGGTGAAATTGGCGATGTTTCCAATTCTTTGGTTACTAAATGGAAAAGAACAGTTAGCGAAAATATCGACAAAGAAGAAGAATTAAAGCAAAGATCCGCTGAAAAACGCAAAAGACATTCGGAAAGTTCTTCAAAATCAAAACAATCACCAATACAAAGAAAATATTCTGATCCTGAAAAAAATCAGAAAACAATCAAAAAAGTGCGTACTTCTGTGGTTACAGATAATCCGCTAGAAATTAATTCGGATAACCGAGATTTGGAACCGAATTCAAATTGTCCAAACAGGACTGTCAAATCTAAAAAATTAACAATTGAAGCTCATAAAACACCAAAACCTTGTTTTACGAAACCTAGACCGAAAATTTATGTTCCTGAAAAAGAAATTCCATCAGAACAAATACTTAACAAAAAAAGAAAGACTACTAAAATATTCTCCGGATGTAAAAGTACTGCTCCAAAATTAATTAGTTTATACCAAATGTGTGTGGAACATATAAAGAAAACCCTGAACACTTTACTGTACACACGCGGAGCAACTTTTAATGCCTTAAGGTGGCGATTTTTCGGCTTGTTTTCTGGTACGCGCAGAGTAAAACTGGAGTCAGTGACACTCAAAAAATATACACTCTAGGAAAACAAAAATGCACAGGCGTAATCATGAAAGTCTGAACTGCATCCTAAGCTATTTTTTATTTACTAAAATTTTATAATATTTGAAAAATAACAAGCTAAACTTGATCAAAATTTCCCTGTTGTTATTTAGCGATTAAAACATTTTGTGATGGAATATAGAAAAACAAATATACTCAGGATGTAATTTGTACCCTTGAGCTTCGTTTGACACTACGTACGCATTATTTAAACATTCATATCAATAATGTCACTGACTCCAGTAAACCACTGCAAAACATACATATCGCCATTTTAAACATCTTCAAGTAGCAAACCATTACAGGGATCGTTGAAATCTTTTGAAAATTTTAACCACTATAGTGTAGCTTTCAGCGCATAGATGGAAATGTTTCCGTCTCGGTTTTAAACTATGCTCGGCTTTGAACATTTACGACCAGTCGACAATATTTTTATGGTGCTAAATATAGAAAAGGAATCAACCTTTTAGACGGACACTAAAAGATGAGGTTATTCCGTATTCAGGCCTGTCCGTATTTCAAGAATAGTTATTATAAAATATAGAATATAATAGATCAACATGTCTAAAATTGTAATATTTTTCAAATATACAGAAAGATAAACAATTATAAGGAATAATACAAATCCAAAATTATTTTTTCAAATAAATTTGGAAAATGTTTTTGAAGATGGTTTTGTTTAATTACCAAAGAGGTAGTGATGAAGTTTGCTAATTAGAAACTAAATTTATGGTAACTACTGAGAAATAATATTTAAAAAATATTTAATTTTGACAAAAATTTGGTTGATAGATAAGGACTACGCGTGATAAAAGTGTATCACTTTATTTAAAATTATTTATAAAAATTGAATTTATTGAAAACTTGAAATGAAATGTTTATTTTTGTTGCACCCTGAGAATTATTTTAAATATCACAGCAATATTAAATGTAAATTATACATTCTGCATGCAAAAATTTCTAGAATAAAACTTTTTCATTTTTACGATCAGCAATACCTAATGTCGGTAGCATGGTTACACAAATCTTTGGGTCCAGTGGTCAAACCAAATGATGAATATTACAATTTTCATTTCTTAACAAAAACAATTGTTCAAAATGTACTCATCAAATTGAAAGAATAATCAGCAGTGAAAAGAAAACGTGAATGTGCAGAAAACGCTGTTCAATTTATAAAAAATTTCAAAAACAGCAGTTGTTAAAAAGTCTATGAAATCAAAATTGCTAACCGATCAAAAAAATTAAAAATCAACAGAAAAACCAGATCCAGCAAATTATATTATGAAAATTTTTAATTTTATTAATAAATCTTATAAAAAAATTTCATAATATATTATGATTGACAACAAAACATACTGTAAATCAGAAACATACGAACAGCTTCTGGGACTGGATTTTTATGTTGGCGGGGGTCGAAGAATAGGTAGTCCACGATTGTAAAAAATATAAAGAAATTTCTTCTAGCACACTTTAGTTTAATTGTATAACACACCCTCAATAACCTTTATATACGTCGTTGTTTTTTTTTAATAATAATAATATAGTTTATTAATTTAATAAGTTTATTATAATTTAATATTATTAAATTAATATGTTGAATATAATATTCAACAACAACCTATTTGTTGTGTTCAACTTGGCGGATTTCGACAACAATATTTTACAGAATTGGAATAGTAACGTAATTTATTAACTTTGTGAAACCAGGCATGAATGAGTTGAAGCAGAAATTTTTCAGAAACGCCATAATATAAAATCAAAAACTTTCATTGTAGAACATTTTTTATTAATTACGTGGCACGAGGATACCTTACAAAAACTTCGCGTTACATTTATGTTAAACATTTTATGAGCAGACGGAGTCGATTGGATTAGTGACTGGTTAAAATGCTACGTCAGGGCTCACTATGCTGTTATTCTTCCATTACAGTTGACTGGCAATTGGTTTAGATCATTTCAAATTAGCTCAAAGCATGATAATTCGTGAAATTAAACCTAAAATTAAAAAAAGGTAGAAAAAATAGTAAAAAGGAATACTTATCGAAGATGTAGCTGTAAAGGTCGCGAAGTGGCCTGTTACTGGTTGATGATGAATACAGGTGTACATATAGATCTGATTCCTGAAAAAAGCTGTTAAATGCCAACGGGGGAGGAGCGGGAGGATTGATAATTCTAGATTTAGGCGGGGGTAAAAATATTATTACCTGAATGAACATAATTACTACCTGATAATTTCGTGTTGTTTTGTGTCTTACAAATTATGTAAGAAATTTTTATTGCTACTTTTCATGCTTGTTACACAAAATGTTCCTCTTTATTCTTCCAAGTATTATTTCTGGTGCTACACATTCTTCATAAAAAGATTTTAATTTGGGAAGCATAAACTGTTGCCAAAAATGTTCATCTCTATTGATGGTTTCTATATGTAAACTGTTATTATCACCGGAATAACCAATAAAAAAACATTTTTTTCGTTTAGTTATTGCTAGTTGCCCTTGGATCTGTCAAAGAATAAAATTACATTATATTTTAATATTTAGTTAGGTTTTATATTTACCTGGTAATAATAAGAATGATCTTTATTTAATTCTATATTGTTATCGACAATTTTCAAACAAGGTATAAGTTTTCTTATTATAGCATCTTCCAGGGAAATTCCTAGTGTAGCAATTTTAAAAAAGCATTTCACCTCTACTATGCAATCTTCCCCAATAAGACCTACATTCAAATTAGATGTTAATTTGTATGAGTATCACTAATTTAATATATCTTACCGTCTGGAGAAGCTCCCAAAAATCCATTGTCAATATCTACAAAAAGGCCCGATGGCTGTACTTCCATTCCTGTCGATTCTGAAAATTTATTAATTGCTACAATTTCATTCCTTTTGCCGTATTCCATAGCTGGGGTAGAAAATATTTGAGGGTTTAATATGTTTTTTACTAAAGACTTGCACGATGTAGTCTTTCTTCGTTTCACTACACTTCCAAAATGGGATGCTGTTAATCTATGCAATCTTTGGGATAAATATATTGGGTTTCCAAATTGGCCTACTGTTCTGGATGCTATTTCGAGTTGCTCAGTGGGTGAGACCTGCAAGAAGTAAACATTTAATGTTATAACACCACAACAAAAAATATCCGCACCTGCAATCTTTCTTTAAGTTTACAAACTTCTGCCAACAAGTCGTCCTCATTTAAATCTATTATAGGCGCTATATTTGGTCCATAACTGTTATCAGGTTCGCTTCGTAGTAACTTCTTCACAACTTTTGGATTTCTTACCCTCTTACCGCTTTCTTGCATGACACGCTTGAGTTGCGCTGTTATATAACTTTGTAAATATTTGCCAGGACTTGAATCAAAATACTTTTTCCATGGCTTTATGTGCCATGCTTGCCCTTCATTATATCTAAGGCCCGTCAAGTAAGACCTTGTTTGAAAAGAATCTCGTTGTATGAGATTTAATCGTTTCCCCATATTAAACCTCGCCAAAATACTCATGAAGAGCTCAGCACGATTAGTTGTCTCATTATCTATTAATAAATGAGCTTTTGGTAGCAACATATTAATGGCGGCCAAAACATGATGATGACCACCGCAGGCTTGAAATTCCTCAGTTACATCGATATCAGTAGGATTTGCCTCACAAAGGTAATCTTTGCATCTACCGTGTTTTCCAAAAACGTGATGATAAGAGTTGGAAATATCGTCTTTTAATATTTTTATGTCGCCACGTGCATTAGCATATATTGCTTTTTGTATTGTCTTGACTAAATTAGTAATCCTATCTTTTGTTAATAATTTTCTAACTTGTAAAGGTATCGTTTTGGTGTCTTTTTTTATATTTAATAATTGCTTGTTAAAGTTTTTCAGTGCATGATTTGTGCATTCCATTTTGACAACCTTAAACAAAACAAGTAGTTTATACATGTACCTATTTCAAATATTATTATTTTATTATTTTGCACACTAAAATATTGTCGTAAAAAAGTTTTGAAAGTTAAAAGTTCTTTTTTGACAAACAGCAATTTTCCACTTACGACCTTATTTTGGTGATTTATATCAGCGAAAAAATAATTTTTCTTACCTCTTGACCATAAGATACATTATTTCTTATTTTAACTTGTACAGAAGAATCTCCATCTGCGATAAACTTTTTGTATCTTAAGTTATGCATCTCTAAACTTATAGAAAATCCTTCGACGATAATGTCAGCTTCCATCGCCGAAGAAGAACCTGTCCAATTTTTAAAACACTGATGCGGTTTAACGGAAATATTTTTGTTTTCCGCTCGGCAACAAATAGAACAAAATTTGTTTCTTACGCCAAGAAACAATAGCTTTCCCGTTTCCCTACCTATTATCACTGCCTAAAAACATACGTTATACACTAGATAATTAAAAAAAGGAAAAGTAAATAACTTACAACACCAGAAGCAGCATTGTAGCTATGGCCGTAACTCCTTTTTGACCAACCTCCATCTAAGAAAACGGTAATATAAGGTATCCCGTCACTGTCAATATCACCCTTTTCAATTGCTCTTTTTCTTTCTTCCGTACCGGCGTCTTCCATGATGTCCCACAATGATTCTTTCCATAACTAAAAGACAATATAATAACTGTTGCATCTCCTGCGTGAGTTAAAAAATTTAAAAGCGATTTGCGATCTCATACTAGCGTAGGTCCACGGGTGAAGAGAATTGCCTTCCTCCATCATACTTCATCAAATCGTGTATTTTTAATGTTAGCAAAAGTTTTTAGCATTATGTTTTTTGTTACAAAACTTAATAATAGTAAGAAAAGAGTAAACAATTTTGTGAGTACCCCCTCCCCCCTTTAGAACCGCGGTAAAGATCCGATGATAATAATTAATAAATAATAATCAAGATGAAAAATTAATACTTACATAACCTAAAGTTCTTTGTGTTTGAAAAAACGAAGTTCTACTTATAGATGGAATATCCATTACACTCAATAGCTCTGTTAAATGAGCATGAGTGCTGCCTGTCGCAAGAGTCCCCCAAACTGCTGATGTGTTAATTTTGGATTTTTCCATTGGCTTCTCAGTACTGAAGCCGACTTCCTTTTCGCAGGTGTTACATTTATAAATGAAAGTGCTTACCAAGCCCGATCTTTTTTCTGCTTTGTACTCCAATTGGCCAGCCGTACATTTTTTGGAGTGATTGCTTTGGAGAGTTATAGTATTTTTTAATAAATAATCTATATCTACAATTCTGTATCCTTCTATTTTTGGAACGTAATCATCAACTGTATAGAACAGTTCTTCTTTATCTATCCTAAAAATGTGTTGTGTAAAAAAATTTAATAATAAATCTTACAAAGATGAAATTAATTAAAATGATTTCATTGTATAAATGAATAATGCACAAATGTTATTTTACTATTTGATTCTACGACACTTGATTCACTTAATTACCTGTCAAATTCTTCCAATGAACCAAATATAAAATCAAATTCATCTTTGTCATCATCTTCGTCGTGCCTAAGTTCAATTTCATTATTATTGGATTGCTTTTCGGTGTGGTACACATGCTGATTTATTTCCATCACAGTTTTGAATGAAGTTTCAAAACTTTCAAAGTTAGATTCGTTTTTTTCAGGTTGATCCACTTCCTGATCTATTTCCATCTCTGTTTCGACCAGATTTTCTAAACTTTTCAAGTTGGATTGTTTTTTTTCAGGTTGATGCACTTCCTGATCAGTTTCCATCTCTGTTTCTATGAAATTTTCAAAAATTTCAAAATCAGATTTATCCTTTTCAGATTCGTGCACATCCTGATGAATGTTGACAACTGTTTGGAATAAATCTTCTAAAATCTCATCTACAACTACTTGTTTTTTTTCATTTCTGTTCAGAGCCTCCTGTCTACGTATCATAGACAGTTTACTTCGTTTACGATTTTTTGAACAAATTTTTTTCCCTTTCTTAGAGATACCCATGATTACACCACACAAATCACAAAATCAATCACTAAAACAACTGAACCTTCTAATGCACAAACAAAAAGAAAGTATGTGAAAAATATTCATAGAACCGTAAATATAGGAAATATATTTCTTTGGAAAAAGGGCGTGGATAACTCCCACTTTCTTCAAAAATGTCCAACTTCAAAAAATATCATCGGTAAAATGCCAAAATTCACAACTGTGATATTTATTACTTCATAATTACTTTGTAGGGTTATGAAAAATACCAAAAAAAAGTATAATATTAATACAATAATTTATAAATAAGTAATTTTTTATGAAGACAAAATTAATTCAAATTTTTTTGAAATATTTGAATAATGCTAAAATTATTGCACATTCGTGATTTTGGTAATAAGCGCAAGCTAGATGCAAGATAATTTTGATGTGCATTATTAGTATTAAAAATACAATAACTAATGATAAAGTTCACTCGACTTATCTGTAGGATCTAAATTTGAAGTGCAAAACCTTGCATTGATATTTACAGATATCTGAATAACTGAACAAATTTTGAAAATAGTGCTTTCTTTTGCTCAACTTTCAACATCAGTAAATGGATTTTATGAAACATGATAAAAATAAGAAATTTATTACTTATATTTTTAAATCTTTATTTGTAAAAGTGGTAGGTAGTAACAGATGCTCCAACATTTTATTTTTCAACAAAATTTTATGGGGTGTTTTAAATTTCATTACTGTACTTTTACTTTTGTAATTTGCGTATATTGCTTACTGGAAAAAATGATGAGAGTGCAATTTTGTTTGATTTATTTAATTAGAATAAAAACAAATGTAAAACTCTGTTTCATTCTTCATCAATGAAAATTACTTATATTGACGTATTCGTAGTCGTTCTACATCTAAAGTTAAAACATAATTTCGTACACAAAGTTACGACCATTTGAAAAAAAAATTCTACCTCAAGAAGAGATGATCAAAAACAATTGAAAACACACAAAAACGCGTTTTTCATCGATCTCAAAAAAGTGGCCGATTTGGCGTGGAATGCCCTATATAGAAGAATCAATGATAGAAGATAGAATGTCCAGATGTTATTTAATTTTTTCTAGTGAAGTTGGTTTTTCCAAAAAACGATATACGTTTACTGGCCGACCCGACCGACCACAAAGTATGCAATAAGCGGATTAAGGGTAGTTTTATTGCTTTATTGTTATAATTCACTAGGTATAGTTGTTATTTAGTTAGTTATTTAATAACTTAAATCTGTTCATAAATTAGCATTGCAAAATTTTAAAGTATAGAAAATAATAGAAAAATTTTTAATTATTTATAATTCAAATTATATTTTGTTCTTGCTGTTTATGCCGCCTTCTTATAGTGCCGCCTCATGCGCCTGATGCGGCCCCATCTTTGCATCATATCAGCGCACGGCCCTGAGGCCCTCGCCAAAAGTTCTCAACAGGCGCGGATACAAGGGGGAGGCAATAGAGGCAATTGCCCCCCCTTGACTTTATTTTGACCAATTTCATAATTTTATCAAATAACAAACTAAAATTTTGTTTAAAACAAATTTTTTGGAAAATAATTATGTAAATCACACAAAAATTGCCTCTCCCTAAACAAAATCCTGTATCCGCGCCTGTCTCATAAGGTTGCGAATCTTATTATTAGTTTATAATGTTATGTGTTTAGCAGTCTATATATTTTGCTTTCTCACTTCTTATTTTAAAGAAATGCTATTAATTTTCTAACAATATACGCGAGTGAATTGTGAAAACTGACAATTTTGCCAACTCCTTACCTAATTTTGCTCATTTTCGAAGGGCCTTCCCTGCTTCTACGTAGTCACTGTAACATAATAACAATGGCGTAATCTTTTCAGCATGCACGTCGTTTACATAAGAAAGTAATGGGATGCAACGACACCGACAAAATTGCGTAATGCCTGAATCAAACTTCAATTCAAACTTTGCGATTTAATTTTTATCAGTAATTTTGAAGTCACACTTGATCGATCGATATAATATGCTGCGGTATACCCTACCATATATTACGCGTATTGCGACCAACTCTTTACCCTTGTCATTCTGAGAAGTTAGGATGTTTGGAAGTGACACAATCAGGAAGTCGTAATTTGTAAAAGACTGTAAAAGCTAAAAAAACTAGCAGGTCAAAATTGAAACCTACCTAACAATATCTGTGAATCCAACAGGGGCACTAAAAGTAAATAGTATTTCTATTGGTTGCTTTGTTAGATTTTATGGAAAATAGAAATTTTTTTACAATTATTCGACTAAGAACGTATTTAAAACATTTTTCCTAACGTTGCGCGTTGTTATTTATTTATTTTTTCGTATATTATGTTAGAAGTGTTTCATATTTACCATTTGTATGTTTGACACTTGTTCTTCTGTATATCTAATTATCATTATTTGTGCTCACATGCCGTGTACTTACCAATATTTTATGTATCTTGTTATTTGGTAGATGATAGGTCATTTTTATATGTTTTATATGTATTGGCTTATGCAATTTTGTTGAAAGATACATTTTCAAAGTGGCGATAAGTGTAAGCACAAGATATGATATATGAAGATGGAAGACGTTAATGAAATGAATGTGGTTAGGCTTAGTAATTAAAAAGTACGTGTGTAGTACTAAACGGTACCATAAAGTACAAATTATATCCTGACTATTTTGTTTTTCTATAGTTCAAAACAGCAGTTTGTAATGCCTAAGTAAAAACGCCGATAAAAGTGCAAATTTTGGCCAACTTTACTCGGTTATTTTTCCAATATTTTGGTTAAAACAAAATCGCTTTGGATATAGCTACTGTTACTTTGTGCTTCAAAGATTACATTCTCATCATCAGCGTTTTCCTAAAAAGTTTTTGTTTTGAATGGTCAGTAAAACAGTTTTACTTTGTACGCGTCAACCAACAAACAAGGGGATTATCGTCACCTTACCCAAAATGACCTGAAAGTCTTAGAGTTGTGTAAGCATACCCCAGGTATATTTTTGAGGGTAGATTCCTCTCTAAATATTGGCAAGATAACATCATAATAGCCATATTGTACGACTTTTCTACTGAAAGCTAGGTGCCAGCACTTTGCAGCAAATAAAAGGGATATATATATGGAGTCAATTCTTCGTCGTGCAGAACCTATCCTTAAAGCCAGTTTTGGAATATGCAAATCCAGATCAATTACTGAAGTTGGAATATTACAATCCCTATTTAATGGAAAATACTAACGAACTGTGGCAAACTCATTGTAAAACGCGGTTTTTCAGTAAAAAACGCGAAGAAATGGAAACATGGAGGGATCTGTTTTTGCGTTCCGTAGACGAACGAGAAGCTAAATTGAAATCTGTGACATCTAATATTATATCGTCTCGCGAGAAACTTCCAAACAAACGACAAATAGAATTTATTAATACTTGTTTACCTGTCAAATCGCGTTCTATAATATTATCGAATTCTGGCAATACAACTAACAGAAAATCATTAACAAAAACTGTTACGATGACTGATTCTAAAACTAAGGAAAAAAGTATTTCAACTGATAAGCGTAGCCCAAAACCCAAAAAGAGTAGTTTGATGCAAATATTTGGTAATTTATTGAAATGAACTTTTATTTATAAAATTAAATCAACATTTTATTATTAATTTTATTTTCACCCTGTAGTATTGGTAATACCAAAAACTAGCTGCGATAAGTATTGCCTAGTAACGAACGTCATATCGTACGCCTTGAACATAACCTAAGCAGACGAACTGTCAGTCTGCTGCTTTTTACACATTGGCGGCGGATAGTGGTGTGGTGTGTTAGTTGTAAAAATGAATTGATTGTTTATTAATATAATATTTAAGGGTTGCTGTAATATTACAAAATGGGCCAACATGTATCAAGAACTGATTTTGAGTGGACTTACACCGAAGAACCACACGCAAGCCGGAGAAAACTCATTTTAGGTTAGTAATTTGATTATAACTAATTACAAATTAATTTCACGTTTTTTATCAGCGTTTTTGTATATTACCGTTTTAATTAATTGATGATTCACTTTCATGCAAGTAATATGCTTGATTTTTTTTTATATTTTGAGATTATGTAACGTCACATCCAGAGGACATATTTTTAAATTACCAATCAATGTCAAGGTAAAATGCAACAAGTAAAAATTAGATAATTTTTATTAAATAGCATTTTTAAAAATGTTTTTGGATGTTCGATTATTTTGAAGTAAAATTAACCAAATTCTACCTTGACATCTAATTTTAGATTCAAGTAGTTGAGATAGTTTACAAAAATTAACGTTGTCGAATAGACTTTTGGGTAGACATTAATTATTTAAAATGTAATCACTCCGTAAATTCGATTAAGGCACCATTATTATATTAGGGCGGGGCGAAGGGATTCCTTTTTAGAGTAAACCCGATGACAAAAAATATCAAAAAATTTAAATTTTATAGATTGATATTCGGAGTCGCTCGCTCCAAACCAATTGAACAAAAAGCGTGTTTACTTTGTAATTTTACTAAGTAGCTATGCGAGAAGTACATTTTATTTTTGCAGACAGGAAAAGAGCTGAATTATTTTATTTAGCATTTTTGTTAATGATACAAGACCTACGAAAACATAAAAATGAAAAGAAATCATTGATTAGTTTAACGGCTTGCTAAAAGTTGAATTTTAACTATGATATACTTCTATTTTGATTCAAACGTGTTAAACAGATCTGAAGAAAAAATTTATGTCAATTAATTACATTATTGCTTTTGTGTCGGAACGCAAATTCTGGGTTGAAATCTCCGACTTGACAGAATTTCTTAGCTCGGTCTTCCGATGCACATCAATATGATGCGAAGTTAAGAATCGGTTCCATATTTACGTAAGTCTGGCCAATTGACAGAACGTGAAGGTCAAAAAAAAAAAGGAAATGAATAAACAATTCAATTTGTTCTTATCAACTTGACACAAGATGTTATTGTTACAACACACCTATGATGCCTTGAACTTGACAAAACGCTGTGGCTCACGTATAGATAAGAATTTGATGTTAGTGCGTTCAACGTATAATACATCATTATGATATCTAAATTACACCAAATTTAAGAAAATATAAACTAAATAATAAAATACGGTACCGCAAGCGTTTGTTACTTTTATCAGCCATAACTAAATAAAATGTGTAAATATTTAAAACGTTAAAAATTATATTTCATATAGGTACCCACTATAAAATATTTTATTTACTGATAAGTGATAACCCGAGTTCGGATTTTAATTCCTGGGATATATTATAATCAGAGACGGTGAAAAATTATGCAAAAATTCTTATATTACTTTTTAGGATATTATTTGGCTCTTCGGATTTTGATTTTTAAAAGATTTTAGAACACTTGTTAATTCTATACTCAAACTGCTTACAGAGACATTTATTGGCAGCTTTTCGAATAGCTGTTTATACAACTATGCAGTTGTAAAATTTGTTTAACGCGGCCGAAAGCCAATTGTAAACACGCCAAATGTGTAAAACACAACTTTCGATTTGGGTTTTATACAAAATATTTTCTTCGATCGTAAAAATTATAAACATGCATATGATGAGAGTTTTGGAAAAGAAATAATAAAACATTTGAAATAATTGGCATTTTCAATTGCAAGACATCGCACCAGGTCACTTGCGCTGGTAACTTCACCCTGCTATACCGAACACTTGCAATGGTTTTCCGTGGGTGTCCAGGGTGTCCGATTTTCTAACTTCGCCATGGGGATCTCAGTTATCGTAACAGATACAAAGTCCATTAAATTAAGGTAAAGTTGCGTAATTATTGTTCTCTGGATAATTTGGAAAAAAATTTACCTATCATTTTTAGTTTTAAAGATATCCTAAAAAAACCTTGGTCCTTTTACAGTAAGTATTATTTGCAGCAAAGGAAAATAAATTTGGAGCACATGAAACCAGATTTGTCGTTCATGAAAACAGATTTTCCGTTCATGAAACCAGATTTGTTGGAAATGAAAACAGATTTACCGGAAATGAAAACAGAATTGTCGTTAATGAAAGCATATTTGCCGTAAACGAAAACAGATTTGGATCGAATGAATGCAGATTAAGAGCAAAAGAAAACAGATTTGCCCCAAATAATAGCAGATTATTCACAAACGAAAACAGATTTTCAAATTATCGATTTTAGCAACCCAATTTTTTCAAAAGATCTCGCACAATTTTACTTTAAAATATTTAGGGGAGCAAGGAATTTCATATGCAATAGCGGGGGGGGGGGGCATTGAATTACTTATCATAATATAAAGATTTTATTACTAGTAAAAATAGTACTTTTCTGTGGTTTTCAAAATGCTCCCCATAGCCCATAGCTACTGTTTATTGTGTGATTTTACGTGTTAAATCTATATGTTGTACTGGACAATTCAGCAATTGATCATGTATCAATATTTTAATACCGCCTAGCTCTAATTTTAATCTCCAGGCAACTTGAAATTTAGAAGGGGTATCCGCAACTTGTTCATCGGAAGGTCAACACTAAATCTACGTTGTACAAAACTAATTCGGGCTTGGACTCGAGATCAAATCAACGTTCATTAAAATGATGTCGAAAAAGTCAATTAACGTAAATTCAAGCGTTGTTCAATCAATAGGGGTCTAGGACAGTTCGTCGCGAGAAAACAAGGAGCTCTTCAGTTAGTACCGTTTTGTTGAGTTGCTTACATAATTTTGTACAAACGACATAACCAATTGAGATGATTATTAAATGCTCGCACCGAACAGGCTTGCGTCCAATAAGTCTTGCATCGAACAGGTTTGCATCAAAACGGCTTTGCTTCGAAAGGCTTGAACCGAAACTCTCGCGCCAAATTGTCCGATTCCTATACCAATGTACTTAGTTTAATTACCTACTAATAAATATTTTCAAATGTTATTAAAATTACCATAAATAAAATATATTCATATCTATAAATATTTCTTTCACTTATACAATATCTAAATCTGATCTGTCCTGTACCAATGCACCTGGTGAACACTTCAATAGATTGAACTTGGGCTTTTAGATCGCAGCAGTGCATTCGACGCAACCAGAGATCGAACCGCTATTTTCTTCTCCCTGTATGCTACTAAATTAAAGGCTTTAAATTTTTTGACAGTTTAGACATGTTAACACTGAGTCAGGTATAGCACAACATAAAAATCTCAGCCAACGTCGGTTCAACTACCTTGTCGCTGAACTTGTATTGTACAACGGAAAAGCTTGACCTCAGTTCAGTTGAACCGACGTTCAAGGGATTTTGGTACAACCGGCTCTAAATATTCGACTGCCGGTGAAATAACGCGAGTTCTATACTGGAAAATACTAAATGGGGCAACGCAAGTGCATCTAGCGAACGTCTGATGCGATGCCTATCAAAAAATATTGAGAACTGCTGATTTAGAAACTAACATAATATTAAGTACATAACACATAATAAATATATAAAACTTAACAACTGATTGTATTTTTTTTGTTTCTAGAAAAATATCCTCAAATTAAGAAGTTATTTGGTTTCGATCCAAATTTTAAATGGGTAGTTTTACTGATGGTATTAGTTCAATTTATAATGATCTTTTTTGTAATGCAAAATCGTTCGTGGAGCATAACCTTATTAATCGCTTACTGTTTTGGAGGAATTATAAACCATTCGCTTATGTTGGGTATGTTAATCAACATTTAAAAAATATTACCGAATTTAATACGAACATTTTTAGCCATACACGAAATTTCACACAATTTAGCCTTTGGTTACAGCAAGCCACTGAGAAATCGTCTGTTTGGAATGGTTGCAAATTTACCAATTGGTTTTCCATTTTCGATAAGTTTCAAAAAGTACCATTTAGAGCATCACAGAGTAAGTTTTCCTTTAATGTGATGTTTTTGTTTTAAAGTTTTTAATTTTAGTACCAAGGTGATGAACTGAAAGACACCGATATACCTACTTACATCGAAGCAAAATTATTTTGTACCACTTTTGGTAAATTTATATGGGTGATGCTGCAACCCCTTTTTTACGCTTTAAGACCTCTTGTCGTGTATCCTAAGAAACCAAATTTACTGGAGTTCATCAATGTTGTCATACAAATTGCTTTTGATGCGTTGGTTATTTACTATGCTGGTAGCCGTGTCTTATTTGGTTACATGATACTGGGATCCCTTTTGGCAATGGGTTTACATCCGGTTGCTGGCCATTTTATATCGGAACATTACATGTTTAAGAAGGGATACGAAACGTATAGTTATTATGGACCTCTGAATTGGATTACATTTAACGTTGGTTATCATAACGAACATCACGATTTTCCAGCAGTTCCAGGATCAAGATTGCCTTTGGTATGTTACTCAAGTAACTGAAAATTTTGTTATTAAACCTAAATTTGCAGGTTAAAAAGATTGCTCCTGAGTTTTACGACAATTTACCTCATCATGATTCGTGGTCAGCAGTTTTATATGACTTTATAATGGATCCCGATATAGGACCCTATGCTAGAATAAAACGGAAAGCTCGAGGACTGTCCACATAATTGTTTCCTATAGTTTTATTTACTATAACTTTGTGTTGCAATTGTGATTTTTAAGTCATTAGCATTTATTTATGTTGTAAATTTAATTATCGTAAGTTAATTATCCGAAGGCTTCTTCTAATATATACAGTATACATACCTACAAATTACTTAACTTGCTAAACCAAATACTAGCTTAATTACAACAATTGATAAAATTATTACGTACTTTTACGCAGAGAAATTTATAAATAATGTAAGCTGAGACATTATATTGTTTAGGTATTTTACAATCAAATTGTGATGTGTGACAAATTATAAAGTTATTTCTTTGTTTTGTGTTGGCACAAAAATACTCTAAGGCTAATAAGAAAATTGTATTAGGACTTGATATTTTCAATACACTTTGTAAAAATTATATAAAATTTTAATATAATACTGGTTTATTTTTTGTATCCCCTAATAATTATCGTCTATCTGTTTGGCATTGCATTGTTTAGGTAGTTGTGTAAATTATTAAGGTATTTAAGCTTTTCTTATACCATCAACTCTCGAAATGTATAAGGTACAAGCAAAACTTGAATTGAAAAAATTATCAATGTGTTATATAGGTAATACTAAACTTTTCTCAAATTTTTAATCCGTCATTATATTCATCAGGAATATAAGTTAAAATATAATATCATTAATAATATTTTTAACGATGTTTGAAAAACTTTTCTAATGTATTAAATACTACATAAAAATTATTGATTATACATTTTATGTATACATACATATGCCAATACATATGTATTAATTATTTTTAGTAAGTAATTATTTCAAAAACTAATTTATTTACTAAAACAATATAATTAAATATGAAATTAATGAGATAGGAATGTAATATTATCAAACTGTACAGAATACCGAACAAAGTAGTTTTCGATATACACTATGCTCTACAGTTTCCTTAACGATTTTAAAATTTTAATTTGTTTATGTAAAATTTTTGGAGTGATTGGTTGCCAGGTATTTAAAGTACAAAAATTTCCAATTATATTAATTGATGCGATTTGGCATGGACCTTTAATTATTTTGTATCCAATTATTTTGTATAGAACAATAGCACTATATCAGGACGAGTTATTTCGCGATGACGATGGAGTTAAAAAAATATTCGATATAATCCAAACGACAGGAATTATTTTTTCTACTGCGGTAAAAGTATTCTTCAGTTTTTATCACAGAAACCGGTTAGATCTTCTATTGCAAGAAATTTCAAACCACCAACGACATTTACAATCGACAAATAATTTCACTCAAGGCAAATTAATTTTAATTTTTGTAATACTTGAATTGCTGTGGTTTGTTTCTGACAGAACTTCCCAATTGGATTACTATGAAAATCAATATTACAATATAGTCTTGTATCTAACCATGCGAGTAGTACTCGTCATCGGTCAATTGGATATTTTTTTCATTTTTATTATTTTGGCAACATTGACCAAACAAATTCGCGTGTTTAATATGAAATTATACAGGATCGTTAAAAATTATGAAATGTTCCAAGTGGAGACCGTCTCTGAGAAAAAAATACTTTGCAACATCGAAGAATTCAATATAAAATATATCATGAAGGAATATTTTGAATTAAAACAGTTAGCCGTATTCACAAATCAAATATTTTACAACAAACTGGTATTTACGATTGGGACATTGCTTGTTCTAATGATCACAAATATTAATTTTGCAATATTAATTATAGACGAATTAATAAGTACAGGAGAAATTGGTTCTTCTATTTTCTATTGTTTATTTGCGATTGGATATACATTGATTGGTATAATTTTAACTATCAAACCGTGGAATTATTTACAAAATGAGGTAAGAAAACTTCTGTATTGCTAAAGAAGGATATACCACAAACAGAGTTTCAATATTGGTAGTTTTGTTTCTACAGCAGTTGGAAACATTTTGAAATTGCGGATTTTGTTTGGGATCCAATCCGGTTGTAACAATGACTGCAAATCATTAGGATTTGAATGAAAATTACTAAATTATTTTGAAGTCACTTAAGTTATCTGTTCTAGACCAAGAAGACGGCAACTTATATTCACGATATTTGGAATAATTACACTAGCGAAAATTTGGGCGATTCAAAATTAAACCGGCTACAATTAATTTCCCTTCAATTTCTGCATACGCAATGTAATTTTACTGTTTATGGATTTTTTTCCCTAGATTGGACACTGTTATACGTGGTAAGTAATTTGTTGATATTTATGGAAACCATCAAAACAATGCAACTAACAAAAAAAGGGCAGATCTATGAAATTTTGTTTCCCTGAAATAAATGTAAAGGAAAATAAAAATTCGTGCAACCTCCCCTTTCCTTGTAAGTCACAGTTTGGTCTGGTTTTGGGTTTCCATTTCTCCTATTATTAAACCACATAGGTAGTATTAATATTTTCAGATTATTTCAACTGTTATGTCTTATTATGTTGTTATACTCATTCAATTCAAAACTACGATTAATTAAACAAAATTAATAATTGGAGATATTGGAGTTAAAACATCGTCGAGCATAAGAAGCCATTTAAGCTCAAGTCCAGCGAAATATACCAACACATGCAGACTTAACAAAGTAAATTTTTGAAAGCTCTAAGAAACTGAGATGTTTTTTCGTCTAATTTTGGAAGTCTTGCTCATATGGTTTCGAGTACTGTTTTAATAATCTGTCCATCACTGTAAACTTACTACCCTCTCTTTTATTGGTCGACTTTTTTTATCAACTTAATAAAATATTACATCAATCAATCGAATTATATACTAAACATTGCACATAAACCGAATTTATTTTTAATTTGTTTTTATATGGAACGAAGCTATCAAACAAATTTATTGTGTACGTACATGTTTTATTAATATAATTTAAGTAATTGAAATACCTCATCATAAAAATTTTGTCATACTTACCAAAACCGAACTAATCTATGTATTTCTAAACGCTGCGCTGTTTAAAAGAAATTACAAATGCAAACCTGGGCATTACAAATTTTTGGTGCTCTTTATTTACCTTTTAAAATTTTCAGTCATATTTTTAATATTATAGTTGAATATTTCTGGGGTATATTGAACCTAGCCATATATATTTTGTTGTTCAGTTTGTATTATAATTATTACATCGCAGTAATTAGTGGAAAGTCTGAATTTAAAGTATATAATATTCAAGATTTTATTCTAAATATAATAGTGTTGTTTCACGTAATATTAAAAAATCTGGCAAATCTATATCACGGACACAGTACGAAAAAATTACTTAAATCGATTCACGATATTAGTTCGATCTTAAATGGGAATCCCACAAATTACATTGGCTGGAAGTACACAATTATTTCATCTAGTATTATTTTAATTTTGCTGTGTTACGATACTTATTTGGCAAACTTTTATTTTGGTTGGCTTTCTATTTTCTTTGTATTACCATGTCAATTAAATTCTTTATTAGTACAACTGGAAATCCACCGGATTTGTAAAATATTAGCAAAAATTAAACAAAACTTTAATAAAATTAATGAAGAATTGTTTTTCATCTATAATATTGATATCAATACTAGAAACTCAATTAAAATTAATAAAATTTTACATATAATACAATTTTATAACAAAATATTCAACACTGCTAAAGCAGCAAACACAATTTTCCAATGTTCTATTATTACAATCGTAATTGTTTGTATTTCCTTTATAAATACCTACTTATATATGATAATAGTAGATACGATGACAAATGATGAAGATGAGAGAAGATTTCTAATATATGTGTATATATCTACAATTATACTAATAATGATTTATTATACTAATATTTTAGTTATTATAAAGTCATTGATGTCGATTATTGACGAGGTAAGTACGGTTAATTTTCTAACGAACGTCCCCACTCGGGCGCCAAATTAGTAATACAATATTTGACGATAATCGAGCTAGTTTAGAATAAAAGTTTATGTTGCAGTTCATTATAATATACAAGCTGGACTAGACAATATCGCCGTGTATTGGGTTTCTCGTCCCGAGTAAAATTCACTTCTTAAAATTAAGATATGCCGTTTATTATTTTTTGCAGACCAAGAAGATTGCAGCTCAAATCCACGATATTTGGAACAAGCACACAAATAAAGACTTGATAGATACAGATTTAAATCATCTTCGATTAATTTCTTTTCAGTTACTAAACAACGAAATACACTTCACTGCTTATGGATTTTTTCCCCTCGATTGGACTTTATTGCGCGCGGTAAGTTTTTTTAAGTGGTGTTCATATGAATCCGATATTACTTTTTTAATCATTTTTAGATAACTGAAACAGTCACCTCGTATGTCGTAATCCTTGTGCAATTCGACATAGCAACGCACAATCTTTAAAGAAACTATATTATTTGTCCGATGATGTCATCAATGTAACATTTATTTTATAAGAGATTATCAAGAATATGTAGGTCAAAAATATTTTGAATTTTTAAAATTTTTAAAGTATTTTTTTACCATTCTGTGGCATCATCAGTTCTAAAGGCTATCAGCTGATGATGGCGATTTATTTGAATTATTTCGCCAAATACAAGTATTATTTATTTCAATCAAATAAATTCTTTTTTCTGTGTAGCTTTTTTAAAATTTAAAAACATTTTATTTGTATTTTGAGCGATGTTAAAATTAAAAATTTTATATTTGTTTATTACATCATTGTCCGGGCAATGTCGTCATTGGCCAATACAGAATGGGTGATGAAGAAACTATACTATAGGGATTTTACACTACCGATGGTGGCGCTGGCGACAGCTGCAATATGTCTGCCTTAGCGAGTATTTCTCAGCAGAATGTTGATTTGTTTTTCATTTTTCGTTTATTAGGTTATGACTAGGTTAAAGACTTAAGTTAAACACGTTAAAAAACACTTTGGTGTACTCGCCAAAGTAGTTACAATTTCCAAAAACTTGTCTGGGTGATGGGGCTTGTGAGTTTCGATGAAGCTGCAGGCGTAAACTCCAGGACGAGCAAAGGGGATACCACCCCCCATTTGGTGCCGGCCAGGACTTAAAAACTTTTTTGCCGAACTTGTTCCTAAGAAGATACTAGTTACAAGGGGCGCGGGGGCTTTGGCTTAATCTCCTGGGTTAAGTGGATGAGGAACCACCATAAAAAAAACTCCCAATTCTCACGGTTGGTGATGCCAATGGGTTGCAAGGCTAAGGAGAAGCTCGGTCGTTAATCACTAAATCTCAGGGCAATGGCGCACCTTATTGTATTTAGCTCCCGTCGGGGGCTGTGCGACGGTGAATATTTCCCGTCTACTAGTGGGAACAAGTATGGAAAACCAAATTTAAAAAACATGAACGAAGAGGGTGGAGACTCTGAAAGGAGGGCCCCGTCGAAAATCAAACGATCCGGATCAGCCAGGAAGTATCTGCAGAACCAAGAGGCCTCCGAGACCCAAACAAGTGCAGGGACCATAGGGAAACCTACACTAGATCAATAGGTACAGGGGAGGGCGTCTCGACCGGGGGCCAAAAGCGCAACCGGTCAAAAGGAAGCACTCCTTCTAGTATCGTGAGACCGACCAAAAAGGGCAGGGACAAAGGACCTGCGTTATCCTATAAGTCGGTCTTAACCGACAGCCATTCAGCCAGACGGACACTCAGATTCCGTCCTCAGCACTGAGCGATACTGCTCAAGGCGATGGAAGGGAGACCATCTCCAAAGTTTTCGGAGATGAGATTAAAGGGCGGCCTTCTTGTTGCATCCTGCACTAATTACTGAGTGGTTAGGGTAGTAGCAGAAGGAACACCCTGAGAGGGGGCGAATCTTGATGTCATCGACTCCAAGAACATCCCCAAACGCATCAGAACCATGACGTGGATTCCGGGACCTTCTGAGGATTCGGACAGTCATGAAAAGTCTTGGGGTCCAGAATTCAGGGCTAAATGTAATGGGCCGCAAGCAGGACCCCAAGGGACAACAATTAACCATTCTGATGGATGATGCTTCCTGGAAGAAATTACATGAGGTACAATGCAAGCCCTACCTGAACTTCTCTAGGGTGACTTTTAAATCACTGGGGAAGAAAAAGAAGGAAGTAACGGAAGAGATGGAAGTGGAGCAGGCAGAAGGGGAGCTAACGCACCTTGAAACTGCTCCGCCCATCGGAAAAAAATCCCCAGCTGATCCAGACAGCACGGAGGAGGAGGCGGACCTGTAGGAGGACAGAGTGTTCCCTTCAGGTTCGTAAAAATAAACTTGCACCACTGCAGGGAAGCTTTGGCCGCCCTGCAGGCGTACATAATGAATTAAACCAGAGATATTGCTCTGATATAGGAACCCTGGATAAACAAGTGACATATCAGAAGGTTAAATATTTCTGGGGACTGGGGATAAATAAAGAACCCCGAGTATGCACTATTGCAAAAGAAAACACAATGTGCTGCTACTATGGGAACTAAGTAATAGGGACCTTATAGCGGTAAGAACAAAAATCATTATGGATAGGGGTGTGATAAACCTGGTGCTCGCATCGGCATACCTTCCACATGATCAGCCCGGACCGCCACCTACCAGCAAAGTTAGAGACATGGTAAGGTACTGCGTAGGCTGCAATACACAGTTGCCTTGAGAGCTTTCCTTGACATAGAGGAGGCGTTTGATAATATTTTCTTCAACTCAATAGAGAATGCACCTCGAAGACATGGGGCACACCCATCCATTGTTGGTGGACTGACACAACCCTAAGAAGTAGGAAAATTAGTACCGAATTGGGTCCATTAACTGCGAAGGTTTCAGCTGGGCGAGGATGCCCGCAGGGGGTAGTCCTCTCACCCCAGCTGTGGTGCCTGGTTGGGTTCGATCTTCTGTGAAAGCTGGGGCAAGTAGGCATACATGCGGGAAATTTGGGGAAGTTGTATCATCATTGATGCAACATTGCATTAACAAAACGTAGGAATCTACGGGATATGAGGATGGCCAGCGTATGGGGGAATAAGCTATAATTGGTACGAAAGTTCAAATACCTGGGTCTAACTTTTGAAAGCAGGCTGACCTTCACACTACATGTGCGATTTGGTCAAAGTGGGCTTGTAGGGGAATGATCGGGAAATCGTGGGGACTAAAACCAAAAACGGTTCTTTGGTTATACACCAAAGTTATAATACCCACAGTAACATAATATGCGTCTCTTATCTGGTGGCATAAAGCCCAGAAAAGGGGTAATATCACAGCTAAACAAGCTTGCCTGTTTGGGAATAACGGCGAAACGGTGGCTCTATTGACGGCAAACAGGTTAACTATTCCGACTGAATCAGCACTGTAAGATACTTCCAAAAACCTTTCGGGGTTTTTATACCTGAGGGGGGTAATGAGGGTACCAAATAGGAGCTGGGAGTTCGGTATGATACCATCTGGTACACGGATGGATCCAAAACTGAAATCAGTACCGGAGCAAGAATACGTGGACGCCGAATGGGCGATGACTTAGCATAAACCTGGGCTGCCACGCTACTGTCTTCCAGGCAGAAATAACTGCAATAATGGGGTGTGCAGAGGAAATGTTATGGAAGGCTTATGACAATAAGCAGATCTGTATCATGACCGATAGCCAGGCAGCTCTATGGGTTTCCGAAAATGGCCTTTGTAGATGATTCTACATGTTTCAACTCCACAACACATACTATGTGGATGTCCAGCACTAGCGACAATAAGGCGAGTATACCTCGGTGCTCTTTACCCGACCGCCAAGGAAATAATTAAAACACCCATCGGCTGTATACTCAATTTTATTGAGGAAGCAAAACTGATGGAGTAAAACTTGGAACGCTGGGCACAATAAGCCAAGAGCTTTAGTGCAGATGGTCCAGGAACCATAACCCGTCCAGCAATAATAAAATAAATTAAAATCGGGCAAGAAATTTAAATAATAAATTATCAAATTCCCCAAATCCCAATACTGCACCTGTGAGTATGAGACTCCCATCAAAATTTTCAAATTCTTTATGTTCACTTTGATAATATGAAGTAAAAGCAAAATTGTAAAATAGAAATCTTCAAAACTCCTCTGTTAATTTAAATTTTTAATACAAACCAAATTTTAAATTCAGTGCAACGATAATACAATTTCCATAATATTCAAAACTTTTACAATTATATCCAAACGATTTACTTCATTAGAATTTATTCATATAGCATTAAATCATTAATATTTAATAGCATAAGTCAATTATTATTACAAACAATATACGCGTTTGTTACATGTTCATCATATTGTTTACCTAATCTATTTAAAAAAAAGTTCGATAATGTTCAATTACAATTTACGCATTATATAGTATAAAAAAATTATTCATCAAACCGGCTGCAACTAAAATGATTCCATTTCGAAGTTCAGTCAGCAAAGCAATAAAAGGAAAATGTTTGTTATTTCAAATTCTGGGGATAATTTATTTACCTTTTGGCGTTGAGAACAAAATTTTCAATACTACAGTTGAATACTTTTGGTGTCTGTTACAAATAATTATACATTTATTCCTATTCGTGTGGTTTTATACCTTTAACACTTATGATTCTGAAGACAGTAATAACTATGATATTAACAAGAGTTTTCAAGTTCAAGATAACATTTCGATGACAATGTTTTTAATGCATCAGGAAATTAAAAGTGTTTTGTATTTCCTACACAGACATAACACCAAAGTACTGGTGGAATCTGTCGAAGAGTTAACTTTATTGCTGAATAAAATGTTTAAAGATTGGTACGGTTTACTTTATGTAATGCTTGGATTTAGTATTTTCTTAACTTGTTACCAGTTTTATTTACATCAGTTAGTGTACGGATGGGTAGTTTCCGCTAATTTTTTGACATACTATTTAAATATTCTTTTATGGCAGCTGGAAGTCAATTCAGTTTATAACATTTTGCGCAAAATTAAAGTCAACTTCAGTGTAGTTAACAAGAGACTCATTTTCATCTCAGAAAACGGAAAAGGGAATCCAGTCCAAATTAACAATATTCTAAACGCGCTTGAACTATATAACAAAATAAGTCAAACGGCAAAATTGGCAAATAAAATTTTTGGATTTTCCATAGTCACAAGTGTTGTCGTCAGTGTTGCCTTTATAGGCACGAACGCTTATATGCAAATATTTGTATTAACAATCGACGAAGACGAAATGATAGTTTATTGTTTAATTAGTGCAATTGGATGGTCGTTATACTCTTTTATCATTATTTTACTTATTACAATTCCCTGGGTGTCAACGAGTACTGAGGTTAGAAAAGTCTTAAATTTAACTTTCTTTTGTTGTGCACGCATTCATCAATAATTTCAATTCAAAATTGAATTTTATAGGCGAAAAAAACGGCAACTCATATCCATGATATTTGGAACAGCCAAACAAACAAAAACTTCTTGGATCCAGATTTAAACCACCTTCGCTTAATTTCTCTTCAATTACTAAACGGAAAATTGAACTTCACTGCTTACGGATTTTTTCCACTCGATTGGACTTTATTATATTTGGTAAGTCTTTTTCAGTTTTGCAGGCGATATTTACTCATCGAATAATTTTTAGTTAATTGGAGCTGTTACATCTTATGTCGTAATTATTGTTCAATTCGAGATAGCATTTTACAAAATGAAATGGCTAAATGACACTACAAGCGGTTATGTTTCGTTCACCTAAAATATTTTAATTATTCGATACTAATATTATTCGACGCCCTCGGGGGCATGCATGGACGAATTTTTCCACATTACTGTATAATTTGATGGTGATTTATTAAATTTAAATAACATTTGTCACACTCTGTATGGGTACTTTGTAACAGTTTTGTGTTTTGTGTTTTCATTGTTTTCGGGAAAAGTTCTGATTGGCCGATTGATTACAAAGGTTTTGAAGGAAAAATGGCTCAAACAATTGTCATTAAGAATAGCTTCCAGGCAATAGAAGAGTATAATAAGCTCGAGGACGATTTAGAGATATTTTAGACAGGCTAGAACAGCAATTTGTGGTTTAGGAGATTGAGGAAAATAGAAAGATGGCAATTTTAATTACAAATGTGCACAAAGACGTGTACAACATTTTAAAAAACTTGTGTGATCCAACCAAGCCTAAAGACAAATCGTTTGGGGATTTAGTGGAGCTATTAAAAGGACAATTCGCACCACGGGTGTCGGCTCACTGTAAAAGAAGAGAATTCGAGAACCTTAAGCAGTACAACGAGAATGTAAGCGAGTGGTATGCAAAGGTAAATGGGGTGGCAGCAAACTGTGAGTTTGGAGCGTTTTTAATGGAGCATGTAAAATTCAAATTTGTTTATGGGATGCGAGCGGGTTCTATTTTAGATAGATTAGGTGAGAAGAAGTTAGTTAAACCATTGAAGGATTTGATGCAGATAGCTGTCCAAAAATAAGCAACGACAATGGAAAAACGACAGGTTGGGGTGGACAAACTGTTTCACGAGGAGAGACCAACGAGGGGGTTATGTGTAAAGCCTCCTACAGCAGGAGGGGAAAACGAAACCACCCTTGTGGTAAGGGTAACCATGTTTTTAAAAACTGCAGTTTCAGAAGATTTGTTCGAAATGTAAAATTAAAGGGCACATCGCTGCGGCTTGTAAGAAGGAAAAATCGTACCAGCACTTCGTGGAGGAAGAGACGGTGGGTATGCTGAACATCACAAGTAATTGTAATTTCGTTGCTCCGATTATGATCGATATGGAGGTCAACGGCCGTTTAATACCAATGGAGGTGGATACGGGTGCAGGGGTGAGTTGCACACCCTTAAAGGTGGTTTAGCAAAATTTCCGACACGTGCGAATGGAAAGTACATGTGAAGTTAAAAACGTACTCAGGTCAGGTGATCACACCAATAGGATAGTTGCGGGTAACAATTGCGATTAACGGCGAGCGCAAACCTTGTAGATTGGTAATTGTGAAGGGCGCCAGTCGAGCCCTGTTAGGAAGAGATATTCTAAACGAGTTCCGGTTAACTATTGGAGGGTCCCATTTGTAGGTTAACAGGTTGAGTACAGCCAATTTAGAAAGTATCTTAGAGAAACACAAGGATTTCTTTAAAACCGAATTAGGCACTTACAATGGGAACAAAGTTAAACTAGAAACGGTGGAAGAGATAAAGCCGGTTTTTCACAAGCGCCGGCCAATTCCGTTTGCGTTTAGGAAGAAGGTTCTAGAGGAATTGGAGCGTTTGGAGAAAAACGGTGTAATAGAAAGGGTGGAAAATTCAGACTTCGGAACGCCTTTGGTGCCGGTTATGAAAGCTAACGGCAAAGACATTCGAATTTGCGCAAATTACAAAATTACGATAAACAAATATTTGAAGGACTTTAACCACCCGCTGCCACGAATTGAAGAAATTTTTGCTGCTATTGGAGGAGGGCAGCAGTTTACTAAATTAGATTTCATAAATGCTTTTAATCAGCTGGTGTTAGATGAAGAGACGGGAAATGTATTAGCTTGGAGCACACCTTACGGAATTTTTAGGGTCAATCGATAAACGTATGGTACAAAGCCCGCCTGTACATTATTTCAATGTATAGTGGAGAAGGTCCTGCAGGAAACTAAAGGAGTTTGCAATTTTGTAGACGACATCATCGTAACAGGCAAGACGAAAGAGGAACATTTGCAGAATTTAGAGGAGGTACTGTCCCGATTAGAGAAGGCAGGGTTCGGACTGAATAAAAAGAAATGCGAATTTTTTCGGGACACCATTACGTACCTGGGACATACAATTTCGGCTAGGGGGATATAAAAGGACGAAAATAAGTGTAAAGCCATTTCGAATGTGCCGGCCCCATCAAATGCCAATGAGGTGAGGGCATTTTTAGGTATGGTCAACTATTGTAGAAAATTTATCCCTAACCTCTCCGCGAAAATGAAGTCGTTGTATAACCTATTGCAGAAGAACAGTGTATTTAATTGGACTAATGAATGTAAGGCATCGCTACAATGGGTTAAACAAGAAATTATTTCCGAGCGAGTACTGGTACATTATAACCCAGATTTACCTTTACGCTTAGCCTGCGGTAGCAGTTCTAAAGGAATTGGGGCAGTATTAGCGCATGTGTACCCAGACGGAATATGTAGGCCAATAAGTTTTATTTCAAGGGTCTTATCTAAGCCAGAGCAAAACTATGCAATGATACAGAAAGAGGCATTAAGCATTGTGTGGGCGACTAAGAAATTTTTTCAATATCTAGTGGGAAAGAAGTTTGAAATCTTAACGGACCACAAGCCTCTGCTGGCGCTATTTGGGGAGCACAAAAGTTTGCCACAGATGGCTGCTGGCCGACTACAGAGATGGTCTTTATTTTTGGCGAATTTTGATTATACTTTCAGGTTTATTAAGGGCAAACACAATGTGCTAGCAGATTATTTGTCGAGATTACCGATACCATTGAGCGAAGAAGAGGAAATGCCATAGGACACGTTGGTGTAAAGGGTAATGAAAAGGCAGATGCCCTCGCCAAGGCTGCTGCAAAGCGATGACTAGTAGGTCCAGAGGCAACTTACGGGATAGAATATATGACCGCAAAAGGGACTATCAAGGAACTACTAAGCAAACAACATCTGGAGTACTGGAGGGACCTCCCTGGAATAAGGCAATCGCGGATGTTCATGGAAGAGCACTCCAATTACAAAACAAAACAAGTAATCCTTAAGTTGAGTAGTACTCAGCTCAAGAAGACAGTCGGGCACTTACAGGACACTGATGTCTAAATAGACACTTCTGGATCGGTTTAGGACAACAGGACGCTGCCCAAAGGATGCGAGCGTTAGGACGCAGACCCAAAAAGACGCGGACCATAAAGACGCAGACCCAAAAAATTATTTTTAATTTAAATTATTGAAAGTGTTTTGTCCTTCCTACTCAGACATAACATCAAAATCCTGGTGGAATCTGTCGAACACTTAACTTTATTGAGTCTTGTCCAGTACATACTTCGTCCATACTTCTTTAATAAATATCAATTATTCAGCTATACAACTCCATCATCATGTGATCGCTTAATAAATTACATTTATATTGAACAAAAACTGAAACAGAACTTTAATATATTAGAATTTTAACCGTGTAGCGAAGAACTACTAGAATACATACGTAAATACATACGTAGAAAAATTATTTAAAAAACAATGAAAATACATTAAGGGGTAATCTTTTACAATTAAATGATTCCATTCCCAAGTTCAATCACCAAAGCAATAAAAGGAAAATTTTTATTGTTTCAAATTCTGGGAACAATTTATTTGCCCTTTGGCATTGGGAACAAAATTTGCAATGCTGCAATAGAATACTCTTGGTGTCTGTTACTACTAATTATACATTTATTCCTATTCGTGTGGTTTTGTACCTTTAACACTGATGATTTCGATGACAGTGATGACTATGGTAAAAAGAGTTTTAAATTTCATGATATCTTTCTGATGGTAGCGTTTTTAATGCATCAGGAAATTAAATGTGTTTTGTACTTCCTACACAGACATAACACCAAAATACTGGTAGAATCAGTCGAAGAATTAACTTTATTGCTGAAAAAAATGTCTAAATATTGGGACGGTTTTCTTTATGCAATGCTTGGATTTCATATTTTTTTAACTTGCTACCAACTTTATTTTCTTCCGCTAACCTTCGAATGGGTAACTTTGGTTTATTTTGCTCCATACCATTTAAGTATTCATTTATGGCAGCTGGAAGTTAATTTAGTTTACAACATTTTGAACAAAATTAAACTAAACTTCAGTATAATTAACAAGAGACTCGCTTTCATCTTCGAAAACGCAAAAGAGAAACCAGTTCAAATTAACAATATTCTAAACGTGATTGATTTGTATAACAGAATCAGTCGAACGGCAAAATTGTCAAATAAAATTTTTGGATTTTCCGTTGTCACGAGTGTTGTCGTCAGTGTTGTGTTTACTGGCACAAACGCTTATACGCTAATATTTTTATTAACAACTGGCAAAGACGAAATCACATTTCATTATTTAATAGATGGAATTGGGTGGTCGTTATACTCGTTTATCCTTACTTTACTTATTACTATTCCATGGGTATCAACTAGTATTGAGGTTAGAAAAGTCTTAGATTTAATTTTTGGATAGCAATTATTTTGGATAAAATTGGATTTTATAGGCGAAAAAAACGGCAACTCACGTCCATGATATTTGGAACAGCCAAACAAGCAAAAACTCGTTGCATCCAGATTTAAACCATCTTCGCTTAATTTCTCTTCAATTGCTTAGTGAAGAATTAAACTTCACTGCTTACGGATTTTTTCCACTTGATTGGACTTTATTATATTTGGTAAATATATTTCAGTAAATTTGCAGGCGATATTATTCATTGAATAATTTTTAGTTAATAGGAGCTGTTACATCTTGTGTCGTAATTATTGTTCAATTCGAGTTAGCATTGTACAAAATGAAATGACTACTGATACTGCGAGAGGTTATATATTATTAACCTGAAACATGATTGTAATTATTTCAATTTTAAAAGAGCACATCTCAAGAGGATAATGAATCATTGCCATTAATGGTATTATAGTGTGAATTCACCTTGCACATAATGGTGAGAAATATGTAAGGCAGGAAATAGCAGAATTTGTATTAAAATGATGCTATTAAACAGAGGATCAACAAAAATGCTTCCTGGAAATTTCAAAATTCTTAATCGAATTTGAAATATCGATTTTGCATAGAAAGTACGTGGAAAAATCATTCTGATGACGGTCCGTATGTTCGACGTAAATAGATGCAGGGATGTGTTTTTGTGTGCGGGGCCGGCTTAAGTTTATTTTTGTGAAATTGGTTCCATTGGCTCATCAGCTGCACTAGGTCGTTGAAACTGTCGTCTTCGGAAATAAAAATTTACAAATTGACTTGCAGGTCAGTTGTTTGATTTTGAAATTGTTTAACTTTTTTATTTATTTTTTTTTTATTATAATAATTATAATTTCTAAACATCATTGGGATTTATGTGCCGCCGGCCTCTGGGAAAAGCGTTAAAGTAGTGCCTTTTCATTGTTTTTTAAATAATAATTATCTTCTACATATTATGCTAAATACCACAATTTACTTAAGATTTGTTTCTTAAATTATATAATCGATAATAATATCTAATTTTTTTGTTATGACTTTAGGAATTAATCAACCTAATGTATTTATTATATGTTCTACTAATAATAATTAAGTAACTGGTTCAATTAATCATTAGATAGTTACATGTCGTAATTCCTAAGTTCTTTTTTTATTCTCATGAGTAATATGGGAGCTTTCCAGCAGCAACTGATAAAACCAATTTGGATGTTGAAAATTTTGAGTATCCTTTATTTATCACTTAAAATTTCCATTCGAATTTTGAATTTTATAACTGAATTTTGCTGGGGTATACTATACATATCAATATTTATTTTGCGATTCTGCTTGTATAGCAACATGATTTTACTAGACGATGAATCAAATGTGTTGAATATTCAAGATATGATTATAAATGTAATATTTTTACTCCAGGTGACATTAACAAATGTGGTGCATTTGCAAAACAGACACCATAGAAAAAAATTACGTTCGATCGTAAAAAGAGATTATAAACATTCCAACAATTACAAATACACACTGATTGCATGCAGTACTACTATCGCAATTTTAATGTGTTATGAAATTTTCATGATGGATTCGTATTATGGTTGGTCGAATATTTTATTTTTGATACCATGTGAAATAAATTCTTTAGTATTGCAATTGGAAATATACAGAATTTGTGAGATTTTTACAAAAATCAAGGAAAACTTTATCGAAATTAATAAGAAATTAAAATTTATTTATAAGCCTAATATTAAAACTAGAAGTTCTAATAATATAAGTAAAATCGCATTAATAATACAATTTTATAACAAAGCATACACGACAACAAAGGAAGCACAATCTATTTTTCAATGTTCTATTATTACAAGTGTGTTTGTATTTGTTTCACTTATTAGTACATACTTTTACATGATAGTTGGATATATTATCTATCAAGATGACGAAAAAAGTTGGAATGAGAAATATCAAATTATTTCATCATTACGGATAGTAATTTATTCTGTTAACATTTTCGTGATTTTAAAATCATTTGTGTCGATTACTAAGGAAGTAAGTACTTCTAACCCTAATTCTATTCGAATGACATTGTTCCAGGTCGGGCGCCAATTTTGTAAGCTCATATTTGATTTACATTCAATCTGAGTTAAAGCTCTATCAATGTTTACAGCAAATAAAGGCATTACAAAAACTTGGCTAAGAATTGAAACAATAATTTGGTATTACAAATTCGTCAAAATACTCTATTTATTAGGCAAGGAAAACGGCAACTGGCATCCATGATATTTGGAACAGCTGTGCAGAAAACAACTTGATCGGTCCAGATTTGAATTATCTTCCCTTTATTTCTCTTCACTTACTTAATATCGAGTTAAACTTTATTGCGTACGGATGTTTCACCATGGATTGGACTTTGTTATATGCGGTAAGTACCTTTCGTAAAATTTCTGTAATTTCTAATTTTATAACGTTTAGATAATTGGTGCAGTTACATCATATGCCGTAATCCTTGTTCAATTCGAGACAGCATTGTACAAAATTTAAGCAAACATTCAGCACATGCAATTTTTTCACGTCATTGATAGATTGATATACAAAGTAGGAAATATGTATGTATGTTACGGTCAATGATGTGAATCGGACGTTTACAATAACGTAAATGACCAACAGAAACGGGCATTGACGTTATTGTCCGGCCATTGACTTGTTTGCCCGTTAAAGGTGGGCAATGATGCAAATATTTTCATCTGGTTATATACGTCTTTTACTGGCATTAAGTTAAATTCCCCACTTGTATATCCGTGCTTTTATCACTTTAGTAAACCGTATTTCTTGCCCCAATAATTGTTTCCTTTGCTGGTGATCCCATTAACCCTTGACGAAACCCCTGTTTAGTCGCTACCCCTACTCGAGCTGGAAGATTTAACAAAGGTAGGTCTTCGTATTGCTCTGCTCGAGTGGCGCCCTCTCGATTTTGTCACTTCCCTATTTGACCATTCTAGCGACCTGGTTTCGGACTCGGGAATCCCTGTTTTGGACCCGCGACTTCGCCAGTGAGCTGCCGGCTTCCCGTTGATTCCAAAAGGACTAGAAACCGCCAGGTACTTTTCAAGCCCTTTCATATTTTGGGCTCTATTCATTTTGAGCACGTGACACAAGAAGGATTGGACAATGATGATAATAATCGAATATAATACAATTTTAAAAAATTAACAGTCAACTGGCAAGTGACATTTACGTGTGTTGCGTTTATTATACATCACCCTCTCTGGTATATTCCGTGGTAAATATACCCAAGTTTAGTAGGGTGTAACTATGCATGTGACTATATCTCCCATAAGAGCAAATACCTACTATACCTTGCTATATTCGAAAGGTTGCGTTTACGTTTCTTCATTAGTAGTATTATAACTTAAAATATAATGTACGTATTTGTGCCGAAAGTAAAGATTAAAGTTCAATACCTAGGAAGTATAATACCTTCATATCATGCGGTATGTTCACAGATATGGTATAAATGTATGATAAATTTACAACGTGTTAAATATACAAGAGTCAGAATACCATAATATTTATAATCATTTATTAATAAAAATTAACAAAAATTTTATCTTTTGTTTTGTTTGGAACTGGATTCGCACAATCTGACGCTGCACTAACATGGCGTATAATACTGCAACACACACAAACTGTCAAAATATATATTTCACTACCGTAATTGCTGGCGTCGAATATTTAAAAATTCTAAAGTAAGAATAGTAGTTTCATCATAATGATATAAAAACTAGATATGAAATTTTAAATGTCAACATTGCCTAAAATGAATGGTCATTGACGTTATTGCCCGGACATTAACGTTAATGGCCGAATTATCATCATTGACCGTAACATGTATAAATATGATACTGCAAACAGTTATGTCATGTTCACCTGAAATATTTTTGTAAACATTTCCGTATTAAAAGAGCACATAACCAAAAAATCTAGTAGTTTTTATTTGAAAGAGGAGAATGACACATTGCCGTTAATAATTCATCTTGTACATAAATGTGAGACAAGAAATTTAAATTTTTATTTTTATTTGTATTTCTTGTATACTTCGTTTCATTGCGAATTCAGAATTTTAAAAGAATTAGATTTCGTAAGATATTTATGGCCGAAGCAGGGCTTTTGGACGCTAAGGTTTTGGGTGCCAAAACCTTTACATTTTGCAACAGATCATATCTATATTTTATATTGTCGTGGAACGTCTAGTGCGAAAAAGAGGAGAGGGGGTTAGAATTAAGTTTAAATTTTATTTACTTTTGTTAAAACTGGAAATTCCCGAAAGTTGCCGAACCTGACGTCAACTAACCGAGGAGAAGGGGCTTTTGCGCCAACATGGCGGACTGGCCACAACTCAAATTTGTTGAAAATTTTTAAATTGATAATTCTTCTTCTTTGTGGCCGTCTCCTATCGGAGGAGACACAACAACAAAGGAAGCGCAATCTATTTTTCAGTGTTCTATTATTACAAGTCTGTTTGTATTTGTTTCACTTATTAGTACATACTTTTACATGATAGTTGGATATATTATGGATCAAAATAAAAGTGAAAGTGAGATTGTGAAATCTGAAATATCTTCATTATTACGGATAGTAATTTATTCTGTTAATATTTTCGTTATTTTAAAATCATTTGTGTCGATTACCGAGGAGGTAAGTACTTCTAACCGTAAATCTATTCAAATGACATTGTTCCAGCTCGGGCGCCAATTTTGTAAGCCTATATTTGAACATTCAGCATGAGTCAAAACTCAATTAATACTTACAGCAAATAAAAGCATTACAAAAACTTGGCTAAGAATTGAAACAATAATTTGGTATTACAAATTCATCAAAATCCTATTTATTAGGCAAAGAAAACGGCAAGTGGCATCCACGATATTTGGAACAACTGTACAGAAAAGAACTTGATCGACCCAGATTTGAGTTATCTTCGCTTTATTTCTCTTCACTTACTGAACACCGAGTTAAACTTCATTGCGTACGGATGTTTCACCATGGATTGGACTTTGTTACATGCGGTAAGTACCTTTCGTAAAATTTTTGTAATTTCTAATTTTATTATGTTTAGATAATTGGAACAGTTACATCATATGCCGTAATCCTTGTTCAATTCGAGGCAGCATTGTAGAAAATTTTACAAACGTTCAGTACATACAATTTTTACAAAGCTATGTTATCAAATCAAAAGATGACAGAGCTTCTGTAAAAAGCACAAAGTGTCAGTGATAGATTGATAGTATAATAGGTATATGTATGTAAAATGATGCATATAGTAGTATTTAAAGTTTTATAATTTATTATAATCGGTTGTAACGCTGGTGATCGAATGTGCTATTAAATAATTAAGAAAATGTTCTAATTGATGTAAAATCATAATATGAGTGATTGTCGTGAAGGAATTATTGATAAACATAATAAAAATGCTTATCTTTTGATTATTTAGCTTTGTTTCTAAATATAGGTAAGCTAAATGATACTTAAAAATTTTTCTGCAAAGATTGGTACCATGCGCAGTCAGTTCCGGCCAGTTCTGAATTAGTCAACAGTAAAACAATGAGGTCTCAGTTGGATCATTATAATCATTCAATAGTTTTGATGTATTATTACGTTAGTTATGAATTTAAATAAAACTATAAAAAATATCATCATAATTTAAAAACAATATAATAATCGTATTAATTATACTTATAAAAATTATTTGTCTAACAGACAACAAAGTAAATCTTTGATATTTCGAATTTTCTTGATTATTTAAATATCTTTTTTTTAATATTTAATAATTTTTAATTCTTATTAATACCAGTGTCCTCTTTTGAGGACAGTAAGATGAACAATTTTTAGCAACAATTAAAATTTGTGTAAATTTTTTATAGCTTGCAAGGTGATTTTTAAATTTTCAGAAATTATCAGTCTAGTACTTAATGGGTTAATATTATATTATAATTATAATAGTATCTAATATTAAATTATTTAATAATAAACTAATATATTATATAATAAAATAATATATTATCATACATATTATCTACTAAATACCACATAAAACCTAAAATTTTTATTTTAAATAATCAATACAATTATCATAATTTTTTTTTTACCAATTACATTTATTTAAAGAAAACAAATGGTTCGATAATGTTCAATTTACGCTAAGTGTAATATTTATGCACCTACCGATTATGATATATTTTATTATATAAAAATTAATAGTCGAACAGGATGCAATTAAAATGATTCCATTCCCAAGTTCAGTCACCAAAGCAATAAAACGAAAATTTTTATTTCAAATTCTGGGAACAATTTATTTGCCTTTTGGCATTGGGAAAAACATTTGCAATGCTACATTAGAATACTCTTGGTGTCTGTTACAACTAATTATACATTTATTCTTATTCGTGTGGTTTTGTACATTTCACATTGATTATTCCGAAGACAGTAGTTACTATGGTAAAATAAGTTTTAAACTTCAAGATACCGTTTTGATGACAGCGTTTTTCATGCATCAGGAAATGAAAAGTGTTTTGTACTTCCTACACAGACATAACACCAAGATACTGGTGGAATCTGTCGAAGAGTTGACTTTATTGCTGAATAAAATGTCTACATATTGGGACGCTTTACTTTATGCAATGCTTGGAATTACTATTCTGCTAACGTGTTCCGAGCTGTATTTGGAGCAGCTAAACTTCGGATGGGTAGCTTTGGTTCATTATATACCAATCAATTTAAATTTTCTTTTATGGCAGCTGGAAGTCAATTTAATTTATAACATTTTGAGCAAAATTAAAATAAACTTCAGTGTAATTAACAAGAGACTAGCTTTCATCTTCGAAAACAGAAAAGGGAAACCAGTCCAAATAAACAATATTCTAAACGCGATTAAATTACATAACAGAATCAGTCGAACGGCAAAATTGGCGAATAAAATTTTTGGATTTTCCACCGTCACGAGTATTGTCGTCACTGTTATATTCCTAGGCATAAATACTTATACGCAAATATATACATTAACTACCGATGGAGCCATCATAGTTGATTATTTATTAATTGCAATTGGATGGTCGCTATACTCTTTTACTATTCTTTTACTAATTACAATTCCATGGGAGTCAACTAGTATTGAGGTAGGAAAAGTCTTGCGTTATACTTTTTTAATTTTGCATGCAAGTCCGTATCTTCCCATAAATTAGAAATTTTTTAATTTTTATATTGCAATAGTTATTTACACTACACAAAAACAAATTTTGAAATTGACAATGACATAGAATTTAAATCGTTGCAATTTAACAAACAATTTGTTTACTCTAGCAGAGTGAAAGTTTTGGATATGTTAAAAAGAGGTGTCCAGATTCAAATCCTGGTCGGGGATATTTTTTTCCAGTAGCTGGTTCGGTGCCGATTCCGCGTTTGCAATGAAAGGGTCAACCACTGTAGGTATTTATTCTGAGCAATCTCTACGTCGTCAAACTTAAGACAATCAAAGTCAATAGACCAGGGTTGCGGGACTCAGCCCAGAACGAACTCCCTTCGTAAGTGTCCAACGACGACGATACGGGCACTACAACGAACATCTTCCAATAGCTGATCCGGTTCCATCGGGGACTTCCGCCCGACTAGTTGGAGTCTCCCCCTAACCGATGAAAGTGGCGGGAGTCTTAGATCCGGCACTCCTAATAAGGCCAAGATGATGTGGTCGTAATTTAGCCCTAATAATTAAATCATTGTTATTGTTCGCTCATAGTCGGCAAACAGATAAAATATGCTACTCAATTTTTAATTTCAATTCAAAATTAATTTTTTAGGCAAAGAAAACGGCAACTCACATCCATGATATTTGGAACTGCCAAACAAATAAAAACTTGTTGCGTCCAGATTTAAATCATCTTCGCTTAATTTCTCTTCAATTACTTATCGGAGAATTAAACTTCACTGCTCATGGATTTTTTCCACTCGATTGTACTTTATTATATTTGGTAAGTATTATTCAATAAATTGGCAGGCGATATTACTCATTGAATAATTTTTAGTTAATTGGAGCGGTTACATCTTATGTCGTAATCATTTTTCAATTCGAAGTATCATCGTTCCAAATGAAATGATTAATGCAAATTTGCATGTGGTGTTCGTTTATTTTAACTAATTTATAAAATAATTAAATATTTTCAATATCAAATAACAGTTTTTTTCAAAGTATTTACTCCAATTGCAAATCAAAAGCACATCTGTTTTTAAATTAAAAATATTTTACCAGATAGAAAATCTAGTATTTCTGTTATATGTGGTAACAGGAATTTGCATCTTCAATTTTTGTTTTTAATTGTCTATAGTCCATCACTACTCTCCATTTCCAGTTGGATCTGATTTTGCAACAACGATTAACAATGTTGCTGACCATCCACTTTTTGAATTGAATATTTTTCTTCTCCTGTTAAATCATTGGTTTTATAAAATTAAGTTATTTACCCTACTGACCTCATAATTTGACAAAATGAAGTGGTATAGTAGTAATGAAGTGGGCAAAACAATTTACTACTTATTTCCACTTAATATCAAACTAAATGGTAAATACAAACAAGTTGAAAATGTTTCGATCAATACAATAGATTTTCAAAATTATAAATCAAAGCCCAATGTTCTTCCAAATTTTGGGCCTCTTATATCCAAATAATAGAGATTTCGATAACAAATTCTGCAATATAATATTCAAGTATTTAGTGCATATATTACAAATATCGTTCTTCTGTTTCTTCATGTTGTGCATTATAATGGCCTTTAAAATGATGTTTTTGCATGATTTCAACAACAGCGCAACTAAGCAAATGGTAGACATTTTAAACGTAGCTACTACTAATTTTGTTACATCTAATAATAAGCAATATACGTTTATCATAGGAAGCACATGATAAAACTATTACAGGTTGTCCAAGAAATTAGTTTGTCAATTAATAAAAATTTTGAACAATCCTACGGTTTATTATATGGATGTTTATTATTTTTCATGGCATTTGCTCTACTACATTACCATCTTTTCAATTTTAACTTGGCAAAGTTTCAATATCTAGTGCCATGGATTTTAAGTTATGCCTATCAGCAGGTAGAAATTTATTTCATTTATAAAATTCTGAACGATATCAGACAAAATCTTGATTTTGGGTTCCATGCCACCTTATCAATAGCATATTTATTATAAAACCCTGGGTGTTAACCGCAATCGAGGTAAGTTTGAATATTAATTAAACTCTTTGCATAACATTTTCTTTAAAACCAGTATCAATTCAGAAAAAAAATTGTTTTCAAAAAAAAGTTATATACCAGTATACCATCAGTTCCTTGGGAAAAAATTTAACTTAACTCTTATTTTAAGTTTCAAATTTTGCAACTTCACAATTTTGTAGGCAAAGAAAACATCAATTTATATCCATAGCATTTGGAATAAATATACAAATCAAAGATTAATTAATTCCTACTTAAGTCATTTACGATTAATTTCACTTCAGCTGCTGAATACAGAACTGGACTGGACATTGCTTCAAGCCGTAAGTTTCTTTCTAAATAAGATTTTTATTTTTTAATAAAGCCTGCAGAATCAACTAGGGTAAATATTAAATTAAGTTTGTGGGTTTTTAAAGCATTTTGTCTTTGGTAAATTATTTTTTCCATAATCTGACAAGTGCAATAATTTAAAACGAAACGAAACACAAAAAGAATTAAATTCTTAAATTGCTTACATTTCAAATCATATATATTTTTAGCTAATGGGAGCTGTTACGTCATATTTGGTTATATTCGCGCAGTTCGATGATTCGGGATTCTAATAAAAATTGTAAAGCCTAGCGGAATTCAACATTCAACATGTAGAGTTAGGTCGCAATCCCACTGCAGCCACCAGCTATCATCTACTAAAATTCAACTAATTCAATTGGTGCAAATAATGAACAAACCACTTCCATTGGTTGAATTTTGCAATAGTGGTTGATGGTGGCTGCAGTGGGACTGCCGCCTTATAATCAAAATAAACCAGTTTCCGACTCACTGCATCTACGCTGCCATATATAGTATCATCGTATCCACAGAAGCATTCACAATTAAGGAGAAGGTTTTTGTCCTTTCTGCGGTCTTCGGGTCCACTGGTAGCATAGGACACTGTGCTATAGTCGCACACCATTCGAAATGCTTCACGTCTTTGGACTCCTAGCAGCCTCTCCACATTCCTTGAGAATTTCAAAGAGTTTAACACAGCGGAGCAACGTATAGTATTATGGAGCTAATCACAGAGAAGATAGCTTTCCTTTTTGATGATTTAGGGCCCCCGACATTTTGCATTAAGCACGATATTGATCCTGCAGATCCTTCAGCTTTGACCGCTGTCTCTAAGATGTGCTTGGCGAAGTTTAGGTGTTTGTCTAACCTCTCGCCGAACATAATGATGGATTATCTAAGACGGATACTGATACCTTTCATATCTTCCTGCCCGATACCAGTACAGTAGAGAGTAGTGGCTATAGTCTCGTTGGTTTTAGCTTCCACTATCCTTATGTCACTGTCACAGACGATGCCATCCGGCACCGTTGAAGGCATTCCGCACATCTATTGTTGCCACTAAGTAGTACTTTCTTGTTCGACGTGTTCCACTTCTTGCATCCTGGACTAACCTTGTTATCTCTTTTAACGCGCTTATTGTGGACCTACCTCTCCTAAAACCATACTTGCTATCGGAGAAGTCGCCGAACTTCTCAATTTCGGCATTTAGCCTCTTGAGAATGAGCTTTTCTAATAGTTTTACGGAGTTGTCCAACAGACATATTGGTCTGTGTAGTAACTCGACGTTTAGTACTTGAGAATATTTTTATTGAAACTACTCAATACATCTTAGTACTTATTATATTACAATACTACTTACTAACCTACACACTAAAACCAAACACCAGCTAAGCAATAACCTATTAACCTTATCAGCAATATTACTTAATATCTAGAATACTATTACTGCAATACAATATTATTGATTACTTAATATTATTTAATATACTATTTGGAACAACTGTATTGCAGATCGATCCAGATTTGAATTATCTTTCCTTTATTTATCTTCACTAACTTAACATCGAGTTAAACTTCATTGCGAATAGATGTTTCACCATGGATTGGACTTTGTTACATGCTGTAAGTAACCTTTCGAAAATTTTTTGTAATTTCTAATTTTATAATGTTTAGATAATTGCAACAGTTACATAATATGCCGTAATCCTTGTTCAATTCGAGACAGCATTGTAGAAAATTTAAACAAACATTCAGTACCTACATACAATTTTTACAAAGCGATGTTATCAAAAGATGACAGAGCTTCTTTAAAAAGCAAGAAGTGTCATTGATAGATTGATAGTATATAATGTATTGCTGTGTTATATAAAAATTATCTCAGGGTGCATCTTCTTAAATTATCAAATTTTCCAACCACAAAATGATTTAAAGAAAACTTCAATAAAAGTTATAAATAAAATAGATAGGTATCTCGTATCACCTCGCCTGTTTTCCACTAATTCAATAATTAAATAAAACTAATTTTTTAAAACCATTTTCCAAATTTATTTTCTATTTTTATCCACAATTCTTCTAGCAAACAAAATCGCGGCGATCCGGCATTCGCTCCTCGGAGTGACCTCTTATCCAAACTTTTCCCACCAAAATCTGCATGCTGCGCATTTTTCAAAATAAATTAAAATACAAAACTAAAAAACATTTTACATTGGATTACCTAACTTTGTTTCTATGTAAATATAAGCTAAAAAGTACTATAAAATTTATCTGCAAAGACTGCTACCATGCGCAGTTAGTTCCGGCTAGTTCTGAATTAGTCAATAGTAAAACAATGAGGTCTCAGTTGGAATGATATATTCAACAAAAGAAAAAGAATATTCAAAGTTTAAAAAAATTATAATATATTATTTCATTTCGCTTTAAAATCACTAGAGTATATATTTCTATTATAATTATCATATAAAACAATTAAAAACTTATTAAAAATATTATCATAATTAATAACAATATAATAATCGTATTAATTATACTTATAAAAATTATTTTGTGGATTATTTAAATAGTTTCTTTTAATATTTAATAATTTTTAATACTTACTTATTAATATTATATTATAATTATAATAGTATCTAATATTAAATTATTTAATAATAGTTATTTAATAATAAACAAATACATAATAATAAATACCACATAACCCTTAAAATTTTTATTCTAAATAATCAATAAAATTATCATAATTTATTTATTTTTGGGCAATCGAATTTGTTAAAGAAAAAAAATGGTTCGATAATGTTCAATTTTCACTAATTATAATATATTTAAGTACTTACCGAATATAATGTATTATATTATATAAAAATTATTCGTCGAACAGGATGCTACTAAAATGATTCCATTTTCAAGTTCAGTCACCAAAAAAATACAAACAAAATTTTTGCTGTTTCAAATTCTGGGAACAATTTATTTGCCTTTTGGCATTGAGAACAAAATTTGCAATGTTACATTAGAATACTCTTGGTGTATGATACAACTAATTATACATTTATTCATATTCGTGTGGTTTTGTACATTTCATATTGATGATTCCAACGACAGTAATGACTATGATAAAAAGAATTTTAAACTACAAGATTCCATTTTGTTGGCAGCGTTTTTTATGCATCAGGAAATTAAAACTGTTTTGTACTTCCTACACAGACATAATACCAAAATACTGGTGGAATCTGTCGAAGAGTTGACTTTATTGCTGAATAAAATGTCTAAATATTGGGACGCTTTACTTTGTGCAATCATGCTTGGATTTGGTATTGTGCTAACATGTTCAGAGCTGTATTTAGAGCAGTTAATCTTCGGATGGGTAGCTTTGGTTCATTTTATACCAATCGATTTAAATTTTCTTTTATGGCAGCTGGAAATTAATTTAATTTATATCATTTTGAGCAAAATTAAACTAAATTTCAGTGAAATTAACAAGAGACTAGTTTTCATCTTCGAAAACGGAAAAGGGAAACCAGTCCAAATGAGTAATATTCTAAACGCGATTATATTATATAACAGAATCAGGCGAACGGCAAAATTGGCAAATAAAATTTTTGGATTTTCCATCGCCACGAGTGTTGTCGTCACTGTTTGTTTCATAGGCATAAATATTTATACGCAAATATATACATTAACAACCGAAGAAACCATAGTTGATTATTTTTTACTTTCAATTGGATGGTCGCTATACTCTTTTACCATTCTTTTACGAATTACGATTCCATGGGTGTCAACTAGTATTGAGGTAAGAAAAGTCTTGCATTATAGTTTTTTTTATTTTGCATGCAAGTGAGTATTTTCCCATTAATTAAAAATTGCAATAGTTGTTTCCACTACACAAAAAACAAATTTTGAAATAGTCAATGATGTAGAGTTTAAATCGTTGCAATTTAACAAACAATTTGTTTACTCTAGCAGAGTGACAGGTGTCCAGATTCAAATCCTGGTCGGGGCTATTTTTTTCCAGTGGCTGGTACGGTTCCGTTTCCGCGTTTGCAATGAAAGGACCAACCACTGTAGGTATTTCTTCTGAGCAACCTCTACGTCGTCAAACTTAAGACAATCAAAGTCAATAGAGCAGACTAAACTCCCATCGTAAGTGTCCAACGACGACGATACGGGGACATCGGGGACTTCCATCCAACTAGTTGGAGTCTCCCCCTAACCGATGAAAGTGGCGGGAGTCTAAGATCCGGCACTCCGAATAAGGCCAAGATGATGTGGTCGTAATTTAGCCCTTATAAGTTAAATCAATGTTATTGTTCGCTCATACTCGGCAAACAGATTCAATTCAAAATTAATTTTTTAGGCAAAGAAAACGGCAACTCACATCCATGATATTTGGAACTGCCAAACAAATAAAAACTTGTTGCGTCCAGATTTAAATCATCTTCGCTTAATTTCTCTTCAATTACTTATCGGAGAATTAAACTTCACTGCCCATGGATTTTTTCCACTCGATTGTACTTTAATATATTTGGTAAGTATTTTTCAATAAATTGGCAGGCGATAATACTCATTGAATAATTTTTAGTTAATTGGTGCGGTTACATCTTATGTCGTAATCATTTTTCAAATTGACGTATCATCGTTCCAAATAAAATGATTAATGCTTTGCATGTGGAGTTTGTTTCTCTAATATTTTAACTAATTTAAAAATAATTAAATATCTTCAATATCAAATAAAAGTTTTTTTCTACTTTATTAGATCCGCTTGCATAAAGCTATTGGTTTATCGTCTCCATTACAAAGTATTACTCCAATGGCAAATCCGAAAGCATTACTGTTTTTAAATTAAAAATATTTTACGAGATAGAAAATCTAGTATTTCTGTTATATACGGTAACGGGAATTTGTCATCGTCAATTTTGGTATTTAATTGTCTATAGTCCGTCACTGCTCTCCATTTCCAGTTGGATCTGATTTTTTAACAACGATTAACAATTTTGCTGACCATTCACTTTTTGAATTGAATATTTTTCTTTTCTTGTTAAATCATTTGTTTTTATAAAATTAAGTTATCTACCCTACTGACCTCACAATTTTTTAATGTTCTAGTTTTGGTTTAAAATTCTTTAATTATATTCACCTCCAGCTTTTTTAACAATTTAAGATTATACATTCTTTAATTATTCACACTTTCGTGGAATTGTAATATAAAATCGAAATTTTGATTGTTAGAATTCCGTCATTTATTAAAGTTTGTATTTCTTCTGTAAATTAAATTATTATGTGCAGTTTTTCCATGCATAAATAATCAATTTTTGTCTTTCAATTAATTACAAAATAAAGTGGTAGGAATAAGTACTAATGAAGTGGATAAAACTATCTACTATTTCCACATAATATCAAACTAAATGGTAAATACAAACAAGTTGAAAAAGTTTCAATCAATACGACAGCTCTTCAAAATTACTAATTTTAACTAATTTAGTTACATCTAATAATAAGCAATATTTCATACGTTTATCATAGGAAGCCCATGATAAAACTATTACAGGTTGTCCAAGAAATTAGTATGTCAATTAATAACAATTTTGAACAATCCTATGGTTTATTATATGGAAGTTTATTATTTTTCATGTCATTTGTTCTTCTACATTACCATCTTTTGAATTTTAACTTGGTAAAGTTTCAATATCTAGTGCCATGGATTTGAAGTTATGCCTATCAGCAGGTAGAAATTTATTTCATTTACAAAATTCTGAACGATATCACACAAAATCTTCATGAGAATAACAATCGGCTTATGTTTATATGCCAACAAATAATAAAGTAGTTGATACTGTAAAAATGCACAAAATGATAGAAATAACAGAATTATACAGCAAACTATAGTCCAGGCAATGGGTAGTTTCTGAATTACAAAAAACGGTCAAGGAAAGTTCTAATTTAGGAGATTTTGAAGCGGTTGTAAGCGGATGTAGGCAGCAGGAAGGGAGTCGAGCTATGATTAAGAGAGGATCTCCGTAGACGAGAGATCGATGTTCTGAATCTATGAGTGTTATATTGCTGTCAATAAATAAATGTTAGACTGTGAAATTCTATTTGTACCTTCCTGAATGAAAAGAGCCCCCTAAGAGCAGAAGAACCGGCGCAATTTGTACAGTTTGTTGTCCTAATTAATATTTTGAGCGACCGCCGCTTGCGCCGCCATTTTTCCAATATGGCGGCGGAAACTAGTTATTCGAAAATATCTTCTCCCAGCGCCACCTACATCAAAAATAGTTCTTTTAAAAATTGTAGAGCATGAAATTTCCTACAACTTTTGTAAGAAATATTTTTCAATGAGATAAATAGTTCACAAGGTACAGCTGAATGAAGCTTATCAAATTTCTACAATTTGCAAAATTGATAATACATACGTACTACATATTATTTTGTTTTATTTCATGTGGTATCCCCAGTAGGCCTAATCCACGATTAGTTATTCACTGATGTCTTTTCATCCGTTTCGATACCTTAGATGGTCCAGGCTCACTTATATCTTCTTGCAAGTTTCTTTTCTCCTCCTCCAAGTTTTCATCGTCGTCGTCTTCTTCTTCTCCAGATCCCACAAAAATCTCGGCAGTGTTTTCATACGCGTCTTCGTGACATCAGCATGTACAGATATCAGTGCAGAAAACCCTGCACCTTTAACATAGTTATTCAACGTGAAAGAATCATAAACAAAATTAATAGGTATATGGGCATTGCAATTGTAAGAATCCGTCCGCATGGTTTATAAAAAAATAAGTAAATTTTTGTTTCTTTTTTTTACTATTAAGTCGTAACTATTATTATCATTGTTTAATTATTCGAATACCATCAAGAATTTCTATTTGTTATTGATAAATTTATAAAAAGTGACGAATCCATTTAGTCTGGTAATTTCATAATACATTATGTTAATGTTATCGATATTTTTATTAATAACTAAATTGAATGAGAAATGAGGTGATATTGCAAAATATTTCAAATTAGTCACTACATAAACAAGACAACTACAGTCAGAGCAATTACTAAGGCAAAAGAAATGAAAAATTTCCAAAATACAGATTTATGGACAGCTTTGCAACCTATTTATGTAGTTATGAAGATAATTGGATGGGGGCAATTTAAAGTTTCTGGACCGGTTAATAATAGAAGCATAAAAGCTTTTCGTTATTGCAATTTATATACAATTGGTTCTCATTTGATTGGAATATTATTTTTAACGGTGTTCTTTTTGTTGAAAGATTACCTTTGGAGTAGCAGTACAACCAAAAATCACCTTTTTGAATACACCCATAGGTACTTGCTATATGCTGTAATACTTACTGCAGTTTTGGGTTATTCTGCGAATAATAAATATAAATGGTGTATTATAAATCTATATTTTAAAGTTAACAAGTTAATTGACAAAGAAATAATGTTAAATGTAAACGTAATAATCGATAACACATTTGCACGTAATTTAGACGTATTTTTCATATTCATAATAATTCTTATTCTGTGTCTGTTATGTATATTTGACATCAATCATTTTGATTTCAAATTGATTGCATCAAGTTTTTTATATCATATAATATTTAACATTTACAAATTTATGGGCAGTGTTTTATGCAGAAGTTGGATATATTCTATGTACCAGAGATACAATGTACTGCACAACAGTTTAAACAAACGTGAAATTGAGAATGTTGACTATGTTATAAGAAAAATTAAAAAAATTCGTTGCATACATTACGACTTGTGTGATATTATAAGAGAATTGAACGAAATATTGACTGCGTGTGCAGTTATCAATTTAACTATCAACACCGTAATAATTGTTGCAAATCTAGTGCTTTTGATTTCATTAAGTTCATATGTAGAAGATGGCTTTAAAAAGCAATGCATTTACGTTGGTTCTGAAACTTTACTGTTTGCAGCCGATTCATGGTTAATTATTTACTATTGTCACATTTTGGGTCTACAGGTACATAATAAAAATTATGATATAAGGCTACAGTCCCACTGCAGCCATCCTACACCATCTACTAAAATTCAACTGTTTCAATTGGTGCAAATAATAAATAAACCACTTCTATTGGTTGAATTTTTGGTTGGTGGTCGACGGTGCTGCAGTGGGATTACCGCCTAACTAATACTTTTAGTCTTTTTAGATCAAGCACACGAAAAATAGTTTATTTAAACTATTGCTTTATACAAATAATTATTTTTTAAAGAAAGAGGTCAGTATATTACATTATTGGTGAGATTTTATAAATTTAATAAATTTATTGTAGATTAACGCATTTGCAATTCAAATTTTACACGAAGATGGCCAAATGTCACCTGGAAAATTCTTTACGATTGATATGACTTTATTATTCTCAGTATGAAATCTTATAAATTAAATGTAATAATGGAAACTACATTACATTTCATTGTTTTTAGATGGTCGGTGCCGTTATTGGTTATGTACTAATACTGTTTCAATTTCATGAAGTATTTCGCAACTAATCTTTCTACTCTTTTTCAAAAAATTACACAATTTTTATTAATTTATAAATCTTAATCCAAAATTTTGTTCTTTTATGGTTTTAAAATTTTACGAAAATGCACTTAAATTGTTCTCACCCGTAATAAATTTGAAGTTTTCATTTGTTTGTTGTGGTTTCCACTTTTTTCACCTTTTTGTGTGACATATGCTGCGTTACTCGTTCCTGCTATTTGCTGACGATTATGTTTGGTCGTAAATAAATTTTGGTTCTTCTTTCTGTTGAAAATATTGGCACAAGCACCTTTACTCTGAATTTGTAATCTTCAGGTACGTTAAATCTTTTAATTGAATTTGTCAGAATGAATTATTTCACCAATTTTTCTCCCTCCTTGATTTTTGTAACTTTGAAAACTTTTAATTTTCCCACTTAATTTTGGTGGGAATGCAAATTCGTTGCACTGCATTTGTTGATTTATGACAGTTTATTTTATAAAAATTAATAATTGATTGAATTCTCATCGACTTCATTGATGAATATTGGTATTTGTCTTTTCATTCAAAGATCTTGGACCAAAAACATCTTTTATATACTCATAATTATTGAAAACTCAACTCAAAATTTCCTTATCTGTGCTTTTCAACTTTAAATAATCATTTAATCTAAAAATATGAAACCGAATTATTCATCACAAAACAAATTATCCACTTGAATGTTTTTAAAATTAATCCCTGTTTTTAAAAAATTATTTACAACTTAAATGCTTATGCAAAATGAAACATGACAATATATCGTTGAAAAGAGGTTAAAAAACGCTATTTAAAAATATAATTTTCAACTATGGTTTCCATTAAAAAAAACATAACTTTATGTTATAACTCTGAAACTGAGATAGATATTTAAAATCTCTTTAGCCCATTTTATTGATCTTAAAAAAGTGACCGAAGAAAATGTTAATATGTTTTTGATAACTTGAAAAACAACCGAGATATCGAAAAACAAAAAACTTTTGGCTAGAAAACAAAAATAGATAAGCGAATTCTAGTTTAGGCCAATGAGCTTTTTTCGAAAAAAGAGATCGAGGATGCGCCATACATTTTTTCATATCTAATATAATATATTTACGTATATTTAAATATAGGTAATATAATTTTAATAAAATAAAAACTATTTCTTTGAATAAAAGTGTTAATACTATAGAAATGACGACACCACGGCAAACTTAATAAAAATATTGTTACCCCATTAAATATCAGTATATAGGTCGTTAATAAACTACATCACGCAATTTTAAGCATTATTTTACCCCCCCCCCATCGTCACACTTCGCCACAAAACTTAAAACAGACCCAACCAATCATTAACAATTTACTTTTTAAAATATATAATTTCAAAAATTTGAAAATGAAAAAAAAAATTGTAATAATTAGCAATACGTGACGTCGCAATTTTAGAAACGCCCTCCTCCGTGTATGCAAGTCGTCTTTAGAATTGGTGCCAGGTAAAAGAATTAAAGTTATTAGATTTAAAAAAAGCATTCAATTCTCATCAAATATGTACTGACAATTGAAAAAAGTAAAAGTTGAACTTACGATTATTACAAACGCTCATGAAACCTGCCAACGTGCACCTAACTGCCGAATAATGCTCGTATTACGATATTGTAACTAGAAGTTTTCGTACTCGTCCTCTTTAGCAACGGTCGCTAACGTACTGGTCTGCGGACGACTAGTGGTCTGTAAAATAATTTATGGGGTCCTCTCAGAAATTTTAAAAAACTTCATATTTTTCAGTGTTTTTTATTTTAATTTAAAAGATTTTGGTAATCTTATCATCGCAACAAATATTTTTGTAAAACTAAACAATTTTTGAATTTAAAAAAATATAAATATAGTAATATAAAGGGTACTATTCACACGCGTATTTGTCCGTCGGATCTGTCCGCCAGATCTGTCCGTTATACAAGACAACAAAGACATATCCAGCGAGCACGCGGATACACACATGCGGATTTGTATAACGGACAGATCTGGCGGACAGATCCGACGGACAAATACGCGTGTGAATATAGTACCCTTAAAAGTTTCATATAATATTCCAATTGTTTTTTTTTTTTTGAAATTTATATACAAAAGATGGCTTTTAAATAACTAAAAAAAAAACAATAAAAATTTTAATTTTGAACTTCAAAAAGTATAAAAAATAATATAAATAAAATTTTCGTATTTTCAAAATGTTTTTTTCTTAATTAAAAAATTCTGTTATTTATAATCGCAAAATACATTTTTAAAATTTCAATAGCTAAGGTCAAAAAATATCAATATAGCTAAGTATAAAAGTTTCATATTTTTTAAAATGAGATTTATTAATTTAACAATCCAAATAATTTTGAAATTAAAATAGTTTTTTTTTATCATTAGGCTGGAAACTGAATTTTTCGAGTACAAGTTTTTTTACTGGCCGAGGCGGATTAGCCGAGGAATCTCGTTAATCCATTCGTGACTCGCCACTTACTTTGCCACCCTCTCCACAACCCCCCCATGCATTTCCGCAAGATACTTTTTAGATTTTCGTCTTCAGGAAGCCTCAGATCATCTTTTCGAAAAGTTACAAGAAAATCAGACTTGGTTTGCTAAACTGCAATATAATCTCAAAAATAATATTTTTGAGTTAACAAAGCTAAAAAAAACATTTGAATCCCACAAAAATGCAGTTATTTTGAGAATTTAAGATCCAAAATCAAATTTTTAAATTTAAACAAAATTTGTTAATTTAATTTACGAAAATATAATTTTATTAAAATTCCGATTTAAAACTGTTTTTGATTATATTCTCAAACAGTAGTTTTTGTAGAGCTAAAAATACTAAAAAAGATAGTTGCTGTTTTTATATTCTCAAAAAGTATTATACTTGATTAGAAGTCCGGGGATTCGGCAAAATAATTTTAGTGGTCCACGAGGTCCAAAAGTTTGCCGGCCGTGGCTCTGTAGGTTTTAGAATTTCAAGAAATTAAGAAAATAATTAACACTTTATGTATTACTAATTTACAAATTAATAATATAAATTCCATTCAATATAATGGGTGCAGTTTATATTTAAATTATAAAATATGATAAAATATTTATAATATTTACATTTTAATTTTATTTAGAGCAAATAAATTTTTTTAAATTGAATTTAATTTATTTGTATATCTTACAATAATAATTAATTTTTATATTTTATATTATAAGCTATAATACAAAACAAAATCATATTGAACCGATTTAAATATTTAAATTTAGGTGGGAGACGCGACATCTGTGTTCGAGTAGTGTTACTACGACTTAGTGGGTAAGAAAAGTTCCTGCTGAAAAACCGCACCTATTAGCTTATAAATTACAAAACCGTTAGTATTCGCGGTGGTAGGTGTTGTGATTTCTGCATCATCTCCGAAAATAGTTTGGTTATACTGTGAAGACCTCGACCGCATTTAAAAGACTTGTCACATCTTGACCAGTTTGTGATAATCTACCTTTTGAAAAGTACGGTGCTTAAATTTTGTTCGTAAATCGATTGTTTGAAAGTGTTTAAACGATGGCTTCGAAAACCAGAAAGAGCGCGACGCCGGCATCACAGTCTGCGGGGCGCCCATCGAGCCCTCTGAGCCCAGTGTTTCATTCACGTTTGCAAGAAAAGGCCGAATTACAAAACCTAAATGATCGTCTTGCAGCTTACATCGACAGGGTACGTTTTTTGGAAAATGAAAATAGCCGGCTTACCCGGGAAGTTCAAACGAGCCAGGAGACGGTCACCCGGGAGGTTTCAAATATTAAAGCGATGTACGATCATGAATTATCGGACGCCAGAAAGCTACTCGACGAAACGCATCGCGAAAAAGCCAAGCTGGAAATCGACAGCAAACGTTTGTGGGACGAAAATGAAGAGTTGAAGCCGGCCCTGGCAAAGAAAACTAAAGATTTGATTTTAGCTGAAAATTCCAATCGAGTGCTGGAGACGCGTTGTAACGACGCTACTCACAAATACAATCAGGCCCAAGCTGACGCCAAGAAGTCTCATAGCGAGTTACGTGAAGTCGAGAAGGAAAGAGATAAATTCAAAAAGCAGGTGGAAGATCTGCGTAAACAGTTGGAGGACGAATCTTTAGCTCGAGTGGATGTCGAAAATAATAATCAAAGCTTACGTGAGGAGTTGACCTTCAAAGATCAAATTTTCCAACAGCAGTTGACCGAAACTCGTACCAAGCGACAAATCGAAATCAGTGAAATTGATGGTCGGTTAGCCGAACAATACGAAGCCAAGTTGCAGTCAGCTTTACATGACTTGCGTGAACAGTACGAAGGACAAATGGCCAGCAACAGGCAGGAAATTGAGGTGCTGTATGACAATAAGATTAAGAACTTGCAGAATACATCCACTCGTCAAAGTGCAACCGCTGCTGCTGCAATGGAAGAATTGCGTCAGACACGTACTCGAATAGATACCTTAACTGGTCAAATCACCGATCTTGAAAATCAGAACAGCTTGTTAGCATCACGATCGAGGGATTTGGAGAGGCAATTAGAAAATGAAAGGGTTCGTCATACCGATGATTTAGCGTTGTTGGAAGCTGAGTTGTTGCGTCTACGGGACGAAATGAACCAGCAATTACAAGACTATCAAGACCTCATGGACATCAAAGTAACCTTAGATCTGGAAATTGCGGCATACCGCAAATTATTGGAATCTGAAGAAGATCGTCTCCACATAACGCCATCTGGAGCTGCCGAAACCAGCCGCAGCACACGATCAAGCTCAACTCAAAGACGTGGCACCCCTGTACGTATGGGAGCCAAACGCAAACGCACTCTTTTAGAAGAAAGTCAAGAACACAGCTCATCAGATTTTAGCATTACGGCATCATCAAAAACTGATGTTGAAGTTGCCGAGGTTGATGCCGATGGTCAGTTTGTGAAGATTTATAATAAGGGTAACAAAGAAATTGCGTTGGGCGGTTATCAAGTTGTGAGGAAGGCGGGAGAACAGGAAACAATTTTCAAATTCCACCGTACAGTGAAGATTGAACCCAAAACATACATCACGATTTGGTCGTCTAATCTGGGAAAGGATCACGAACCCCCACACACTTTGGTTATGAAGTCGCAAAAATGGTTTGTTGGTGATAACATGACCACAACGATAATTGATAACAACGGTGAAGAAATTGCAACTTCGGAAAGGTATGTTTCATATCAAGATAAACAAAGATCGCTCTTCTCGCGTCATTATTAAGTAATTTTTTCTATTAGATAAATTTGCGTAACTGGTTTTTTTATTTTTTGGTTATTTTTATCTATACAATTAAGTAATACATATTTAAATGATACTATGTAAGGTGTTATCTATGTAGACAGCTGTATTTTTAATATCATTAAATGCATGGTAGAGTTGGAGAGTTATTTTTATTTCCTCCAAAACTAACACATGTAATTGATCGAACTAGTTTGGACACGATTTTGTGATTATTGTATGGGGATGTGAAATGAACTTCAACTCTTTTAGATTTCAATGTCTTGGTAGATTTCGCATGCTCTGATTATTTTAATTACTTCAAAACGTTGTCAACTTTAACCTAACATTTCAATTATTTTAAACATAAATTATTCAAGTTAAATGCAGAGGCGGACCTGGGAGTAGACAACTGGTGATCTCGCTCCTCCACCGGTCCGGTCCACTGACTTGCCTTATCGACGACCTTCAAAATTAAATAACACCTGCCATGCTTTGCGTAATACATTGAGCAATGATTTATAGGTGCGCCACTGGTTTCAAATAAATCATGTGGAAGTATTTTATTTCTGTTTATTCGCATGCATTAATAATTTATATTCTAGAAAATATATATATAGAACTTTTCAGACTTTAGTTTAAGAAAAACCGTTTATACAGGGTATCGGGAAAGAACTGTCAAATTTTCAAAAAATTTATCGTGTATTATTTTGTTTTCATTTACTGAACTTTATGATTAGCACCTGATTTATTGTCTGAAGAAAAAGTTTCACAAAGTATAGTGCATTGCTGCCAGACCTCCATCGACAGTGGAAGCCGAATTTCGAGCAGTTGTTGTAATATCAACGTTCGACTTGATTGTAAAACCGAGGTTTAATTAACATTCACTTGTACAATCGAGGAAATGTTTGCCACCATTTATTTCATGATCATTTTTCCTCAAAAACAAAATTTATTATTCTTGAAAATCTGGCAGTTATTTTTTGTTTCCTTAAAATGCAGATCAAACTGAAGCTGTAGATTTTTTATTTAGATTCAAAAAAGGTAGGAATGTAATATCACTACCTTAACTGTAGCGAATATGTATGTCTACCCCGAACGATTCATCGATTGCTATATTCCTGACGAGTGGAGGGCTTCGAAAGCCACTGAGCACTTCTCTGTTGGTAAACGTTGATAATAATAAATATAAGTCAGTTTTCAAAGAAACGTAAATAGCATTTTAAATAAACCTAGTTTTTACTAGATTGTCGAACCTGGCACCTGCTAAGGAAAAAGTTGCGATTTTTCAATTTTTTTGTTTGCATGTTCTGATTGTATATGTTTGCATCAGTGTTTTCATCAAGCAAGAAAGTCTTATCTAGTGTATCGATTGATAATAATTGTTTAGTTTCTTAGAATTGATTGTGAGCATTCAAAAAATTTTATTTTGTAGATTTGACCTCTTTTCGTAGCAGGGCAGTATTGTAGCTCTCAAATATAAATTATATGTTTTAATTTAAAAAAACTTAGGTCTGGGAGGGTAAAAGTCTTATTGTTTCGAATGCTTTATTTATCAAAGTCTATAGAAGAATTTTTAACTACTCGATTGCTGCTCCGAAGTTATATATATTATCATATATATTTCGACCATAAATTATAAAATTTGAAATCTTGCTAATCAAAATTCCAAAAAAACATTTGAAATAATAAAAAATAAATAAATTATAATTACCGAATTATATTTTTGTTTATTAAATAAGTAATTTGAAGCGGAAAGGGTTAATTATAATTTTATCACATCACAGTTTAACTCTGGTTTAAAACATTTATTTTTAAATTTTGGTTTTTAAACTGTGTAGATTAAAGGCTGTTTCTTACCAAGCAATGATTAATTTTCAATCTTTGTTTAAATTATGTGCAGCAACAGTAACAATTTAAACTCACTGTTTCAAAAATACCAATCGGGTTGGTTTCAAAATATTTACTTTATGTAAAAGTAAATAAAAAATTTCATCCTTCGTATTACACCCGGAGCTGAAATGGGCAAAACCCAAGATTAACTCTTTTTAACCCTCTTAGCCATTGGTACTTACACTTGGAATTATTTATGAAAGCTTCTGATTGAATTTTAAACTCATCGCATCTTCGGATGCATATTTCGGAGAAAATATGAACTGAGATCAAACGCTGAGACTCTAATAATCTTACTATTATAACCCATCTGGTTTAAGTCTAGAGAAGAGAGCACTTCAGACTACAATTATTAAGATTTACATGTGCATAGGGGGGGGGGGGGGATAAATAATAAGTCTGTTATTTATGCAAGTGTTTTTGAAATCAAAAATCGAATATGACTGTCTCAGTTAGTGTGCCTTAATTTGGGGTGCCACGAAGGGTGAGTTCGAGCGCATCGCAGAATACGCAGTATAGTCTGCCCTTCCTATCTTAAAGAATTCTTAAAAAATATTCTTTTTCGTGTAGTTTACGAGAAATTTAAAGTGTATCGTTCAATCGACCCAATCTGACTGAAAATCTAATTTTACAATCTACTGTGACGTCAACATTATTAAACAATCTATTTGGTGCTTTCACTTAGTGGAAGGGAGTGAGCTCATCCCTTCGTGATGGTTTGAATAATTAACGTTTTGTAAAATCAACATTGAGATTGTTCAATAAAATCGCCCAAGGCATTTGCTTTACAATAAATTACTCTTTTTACTGTTATTGTTTTGAATAAACATCAAAAACCGCGCTTTTTTTCGTTTTTTAATATACTACACATAATTTGACATACAACAATCTAGAGATTCCAGATGGATGCAGTATGTCGTTTCCATATATGGTTTTCTACAAAAATTTCTCCCCATGTTCTGCCATATGTTGGTGTGTTAGTAATCCATTCAAACTAAAAATATTATATTCCATTGCATTACACCAGTAATGCAAATTTTATGAAATAATAATTACTGAAATTTTTTTGGCAACTTGGGTGATCAAAAATCCAATTTAACTCTTCAATGGAATTTTTACTCAAAAATCTAAATTAGTCTGCGGCATGGTTAATTATAATTTGCATGTATGTGCAAATTAAAGCAACTAAGTGAAAGCAATAATGCGGATATTAAAATAGAATTTGGGTCAAAAAATATAAAAATTAGAATCGCCGAGATAGGATAGGATTTGGGTTCTCTGTTGCCGGTGACCTATTGAGCTAAATATTGGAATATGCGACCGACCTTCACACAGGCCGTGCTCACCGGCGATGACATCAGCATTACATACCTTTTATTGATTTTTTATGCAAATAGGGATCGTTTTTTCTAATCATTTGTCTTTTTATTTGATAACAAAAATTCTATTAACGCGTTAAAATTTAATTTTTTGGAGTGGGGTCAGACAGCAGATAAAAAATGATATATTCGTAATTCTCTAATAATTATGTCAGCTTTTAAAATAAATTGGAAAAGTTTAATTCTGGAGGTGATCAATATTTTTTCTAGTTAGCGTAGGTTTGAAAAGTACTTTTGTTGGTTACAAGGCCGAAACTTTCGTTAATGGAATTTTAAGTCAATTTTAATTTTTCAGAGTACGAAGACAACAGGCAAGTTCGACGTCGCGACACCGCGAGTTTTCCGGATTGTTAGGTGGATCTGAAGAGTTACATTATTCACAGGGTGATCCACAGGGCGAAGAAAAATGTAGTATTATGTAAGACATTTAAAAACCAAACTTTCTGCAATTTTTTAATATATAAAAAGTGATGGAGGAGTCAAGTTGTGAATTTAATTCTTTGGTATTACAACTTCAAGATTATGTTTAAGATATAAGAAATAATTTTATTTAAGTTTAAAAAAATAATATTTGGCTATTTTAGGTAACTACACGCGGTTATTTTTTAAAACTGCAAGACTTCGGGCTTTTTGGGCTTGATATTTTATGTGTTCCTAGAAAAGCACACAATTTATTGATTGTTTAGTGAAATTAGTTTGCAATCTTTTATATAATATGATTCCAAAAATTTAAAAGTAGTTGTAAGTGCTAAACTGCCATAGTACGTTAGAATTTTTTTATATCTACCTGAAACCCCAAAATTTCGGCTTTTTTGTGTAATTTTTTGTTTATTTAAATAAATAGCTAAGTACTGAAGTTTTGATTATTTTGTGCATGCAATGTTTTTTTGGTCGAAGTAATACCGCGAATTTAATAAATTCTCTTGGTTAGTTTGTTGAATTCGCCGGTTTATTTTGACGAATTAACTCTTGTCGTTTTTAAATATTGTACGAACAACGCCGATCGGCAGCTACTTTTGACCGTTATAAACATTGCGGTTACCGACCGGCGACGTTCCCACCAAATTTGAATCGTCTTCATTAACAAGGGTACGCAAGTAATTGATAATACTTAAAAGAAGGCAAATAAAATTGTTGAGATAGAATTACGTAGTTGGTTGGACCGAAATTTTATTTTTAATTGTGCCTTATAAATATTGTATTTGTATGATAATAATTGTCTTCAATCCCTTACTTTTTTTCTAAGGACTTAATAAAACAGGATGTTGTATCAAAAACAATTTTGTAAATTACCTCATTAAGTTAAAATAATGGAATAATGTTTTTGTATTTTTTTTTCTGAAAATTAGATTTTAGTCGGTTTATTAATGTAAAATTTAAAATGTCTTTATTTTACACAGAAAGATCAATATATTAAAATAGATATATTTTCTCCAATAGTTTTATTACTCCTCCCTATAAAATTACATCATTGATGCGACGACATGATGTGAATCACCTCTAAATATAGCGGTCGTTGCATGTGGTGACGTCACCAACATAATTTATTACGACACATTGTTAACACACCTCAATATATACACGACATCTGCCGACCGGTAGGAACAGTACCAAATTAATAGTAAACTATTTAGCTAGAAAACTTGGCTGCTAATTTATATTTTTATAGTCGCCCAAATAAATAAAGGAAAATTATGTTCAGGAAGATACACGGGGGTTGGAATTACTAGAATTTTTTTGAATTCTTTAGAATTTCTTGGGGGCCGTTCATAAATTACGTCTCGCAATTTTAAGCATTGTTCTAGCCCCCCCCTCGTCACACTTCATCACAAAAACCTAGATCCCTTTCCAAATATTACGTCGCTCATCCTTGAACCCCCCCTTTTTTATTATTTTTCATTGAGCAAAATTCAAACAACCCAACCAATTATTAAAAATTTATTTTTCAAAAATTAGAAAATTATAAAAATATTATATGGGGCATTCCGCTCCAAATCGGCTACTTGTTTAGGTGACTCCTTTCGATTTTCTTAAAATTTTATATTTTTGAGAGCGATGAATTTTTGATTTTTCAAATTTTTTTGACCATCCGTTTTTGAAATATAAATTTTTTTTCAAATGGTCTTAGCTTTGCGAATTGTTTTTTTTTTAAATTTTTGAAAAATCCATTTAGCAATCTTTAAAGTTTTTTAACAGTTAAATTAAGGAATATTTGATGGTTAAATTCAGTCAAAAATTTAAATTTTCGAATTAAGAAAACATTCAAAATCAAAAATAGAACGACTCGATTGGTGCATCTCTCAAAGAGTTATAAACAATTGAAAAAAATATCATATTTCAAAAATGAATGGTCAAAAAAATTTGAAAAAAAATCAAGAACGCGTTTCATCGGTCTCAAAAATATATAAAATTTTGAGAAAAATCGAAAGGGGATTTTAACCAAAATTATTTAATCAGCAATAAGTCTTTTTTGAGGTACCCATTTTATACATAAGAAATTTAAAATGTAATCAAAAATTTTGATTTAATTTTTTAATCTTCAAATTTTTATTTAAAAAATTTCAATAAAAAATGACAACTACGACACTGATATTTTCCATTATTTACTTGAATCACTCTAAAAACATAAACGAATCAGAAATAAGTTCCCATTATTTTTTGGCGCTCAGGGTTCAATCAAAACATAACCTAAGTTGAATTTCTTCGTGAGCACTCTTTTCAAAACGAATTAAAAGTTATGGAATCGATGGAAGTAGATGCTATACCATCAACCAGTTCTGTTGAAATTACTTCCACCAAAAGTAGAGAGTCACATCTGCCATGGTAAGACAATTTTATAATTTTCCGATTTTTTCTGTTTAAAAGGTTTTTGTTATTCTAGGATCGAAAAGTATCGACCTCAAACTTTCGAAGACATCGTTGGGAATGAGGATACGGTTAAAAGATTATCAATTTTTGCACAACAAGGAAACGTACCCCATATTATTATAGCAGGCCCTCCTGGTGTGGGTAAAACGACGACAATTTTATGTTTGGCTAAAATACTTTTAGGACCGGCCTTTAAAGAAGCGGTACTGGAACTCAATGCATCGAACGACCGCGGTATTGATATTGTGCGAAATAAAGTTAAAATGTTTGCACAACAGAAGGTTACGTTGCCACCTGGCCGTCATAAAATTATTATATTGGACGAAGTGGACAGGTAAATTATGTACTGATGCAAACATGCAAATTTTATCTTTATTTTCTGCGTTAGTATGACCGAAGGGGCTCAACAAGCGTTGAGACGTACAATGGAAATTTACAGCAACACCACAAGATTTGCATTAGCTTGTAATTATAGTGAGAAGGTTATAGAAGCCATACAATCACGATGTGCTATTTTGCGGTACTCGAAATTATCCGACGCTCAAGTTTTAGCGAGGACAATACAAATTTGTCAAATGGAAAATGTAAATTATATTGAAGATGGTCTCGAAGCGATAGTTTTCACGGCTCAAGGTGATATGCGACAAGCGCTCAACAATTTACAATCAACTCACAACGGATTTGGGTTGGTTAATTCGGAAAATGTATTCAAAGTTTGTGATGAACCGCATCCTTTACTAATCAAAGATATGCTGATGAATTGTACAAGCGGAGAAATAAGGAAAGCCTACAAGGTTATTTTAAAATTATTTTGTAACAAAGTTTTGCAAGTGTCTTGTTTTAGATTATGGAGCACTTGTGGAACTTGGGATATGCTGCAGAAGACATCGTAAAGAATGTGTTTAAGGTGTGCAAAAATTTGGACGTAGACGAGCCTCTCAAATTATCCTACATTAAGGTAGCCATGTGTATAGTAGATATTTTTATTTCAGTTTTAAAATTGGGTATTTTAGGAAATTGGTTTAACTCATCAAACAATTGTCGATGGTCTCACTACCTTGTTGCAAATGTCGGGTTTATTAGCTCGGCTGTGTTTGAGAGCACAAGGAGTGGAAAGCGGGCCTTAGTTGTTTTTCTCTTACGAAAAACGGATTAAAGTTTTTATTCTCTCAAATAGTAAGTTTAAACAGTAACTTGCAGTTTACCGTTAGTTGTCGTATAGGTATTTAAGGCCAACATCATGTCTTTTTATTTTAAAAGTATTTTTATACATTTCAATAAATTAATTTATTCTAAGCATCTCATTTGTACCTTTCTTTGGAAACCTCTTATTATTTAGCGAAACATTTATTAAACAGGTTTAGATGTATTTAAAAATCAATTCTTTTTACATTATAATTTCAAAATTAATTTATCGGCAGTCTGCGAGTAATAAAATATTATAATGGTTTTGGGATGAAATGTAGAAAAGGTAAAAATTTTGCCTTTGGTTTTCTGTTTTCTTGATTAATTTCGTGGTTTTAATTGAAATCGACGATTAGAAATTTGAGGTGATTTTAATAATTTGTATATGTGAAGTCACGAGAGTTTTGATTGTTGTATTGTTGTGTTAGTTTTATTGACGTGAAAGTAATTTATTTTTTAGAAGGCTCTGTTGTTGTGAATTGGTATCACGTATCATGAAACCAGTCAGCTCTTAAAATGAACAATTTCTTCCTGAAACCTTTAATATTATAATTTCAAATGATTATTTAAATTTTATTGTTTTTTTTAGTTCATAATATTATCATGGGGTAATTTGTTCAAAAATAAGCAGGTTATAAAATTTATTGCATTCCACCGCTGCAGTGAGTTAGAGTTTGCAAAAAATTGTAAACAATCTGAAGGCAGACAATAATTGAAAAAAAAAGTCAAGTTAACTTCAAGGGTGCAACATAAATAAATTACCGAAAAACTTTAAGGATATGTTCAATTTAAATAAACATTTATTGAAAAAATGTTTAAAAAATTAAATCTTTAAATGTGAACAATTTCAGGGAGCGAAACAAAAATATGGAAATAGTTGAACTGTGGTATAATTAATAATTGAAACATTGGAATAGAAAATGCTGATTAGAAATTACTGGATTTCTTGTGCGTGGGCTCAGAAGCACCCGTCTTTCTAAATCCTTGACTTTCGATTTCAGTCATCCTTCAGGGATGTTTTTACAAAATAATTTTCAAGTTTTGTCGTCATTCAGGGATGTTTTTATATGATACGATTATTATAAATTATATGAAAAAGCTTTTTACAAGTTAATAATCCTAATTTATTATAAATTATATAAGTACTTTTGAGGGCAGTTTACATGTAACAGTAGTGATTTTTTGCTTGGAGAGCTATTTACAAAATTCCGACCCACCTGATGTCTGGGAATTTACTGGGAAACAGTGTTACCCCTTCTTCAGAGGATTATTTTTTAGCAATGTTGCTAAAATTCCTTTAAATTTACTCAAATTTTAGTTTAATGCGCTTAAAGACCTCTTTTTGCCTTTTCTATTTTTTTAACATAATTTTGTATGTAGTTTACTTAAATAAATACATTTTAAAATTTTTCACGGTTTGAGAAATTACTCACACTGACAACGCTGCTGGATAATAAAATAATGAACTTCAGTGTACAATTAATTTTTTTTTTGTGAAACTAACATTTCACGAAAAAATGAATGGGCGAATATCAAGCAGATTGATTAATTTTCCCAAAAAACCTTTTGACATGCTTACTTAATTTATTGTTACTTTTGTTGTTATGGTTACAGTTAAAGTTATTTTAATAAACGAAAAAATTTTACAACATACTGAGTATGATGAACAACAAGCAGATCAGAGCGGATGAATTACAATTACAGGTCAAAATAATCCATCCAGGTTACTCTGGGCACAAATGGAGAGAAATAAATAGAAAAGTTTTGAAATTTGGTATGGACATTTATTTAAGCTTACAGTTGAACCTGTAAAAAGTACTGAAAAATTCAAGGTTAAATTCAAGTCCTTCATACCAAATTTCAAAACTTTTCTGTTTTTTCCGTCTCTTCGGTGTCTGCACTATCGGATTCGCTTAGGTTCTCTGTCGCTTTGTATTATTATTGTTATAAAATTTGTAATTCAGTGAATTGTCTTGTCCATTATGGAGGATTTATTACATGGGAAGTTGATAAAGAGGCTAAAGAGGAAAGCCCAGGAGAGAATATTATAAAAATTGAAAATGACGACGATTAGAAAGCAAGAAAACTACCCCATTTATTTTATTTTTCTAGTTAGCCATCTGGGCTGGCTTTCTTCAGCTGGCCAAGTTGAAGGCATTTTTGACTTCTAAGCTCTGGTCTGGTCCCCCACGTTTCCCTTCTAGCAAAAGTCGACGGTGGTTACAATCCCACCACAGGGACGCTGTTGGGGACCGGTGCTTTATATAAAAAATGGTCAATAATAAAAGTCAAAATAACTTAAGATCATCAGGTGGATTTTTTTACAATACTAGTGGGTATTCTAAATTTATAGAAGCAGGAAATCTATATGACGAAGAAAATAACTTGCAAATCCTTGCACAAAAAGCTTAATTTTCGTGTTACGAAAATTTGTTGTTTTCAATAAAATATACTAAAATTTTAATAATTCACCCGATTGAAAGTAGGTAATTGGGATTCAGAAAAACAATTACATCTATAAAGAAATTCAGTTTTAATTTGCCCCCTTTAATAATGCAGATCCTGCAATTCAAACTTTATGAGCAATCTACCAGATGTGTTTTCAACGTTTCAATAGTTGTATATATTCTTGATGGAACTGTGCGATTGTATTACAAGGTGGTACATAATATACCAAGGGGTGAAATAAATAATAGCGGTCGACCCATATTAAATTGTTATTAATAATGCTATTGTAAATAAAGAGCAAGTTAAAAAGAAAATATTTAAATAATTTTGTTGGTTCACACAAAACTTGGGGAAATTTTGCTGTAAGGGGTTTATAGCTTAAATATTGATTTCTACCCACCCTTCTGCAAGTAGGCACTAAACTACAAATCAGTGCAACTTGTAACTTCATAGTCAGATATGTAATATTATTTAATAAAATGTGTTAGATTGTATAAATTTGATATGTTTAATTACTACGCGATGTGTTTTTTATGTGCGGAAAGCTTTATTTGCGGAAAATTGTAAACGCTAGCATTATCGACGAAGAATTAAGGTATGAATGGAACTTGTTCGTACACATTTGTGACACATTTAAATTTAGTTTTTTATTAATTACAACATTACTTCGCCTCGTAATATTTATTGTACAATTTTTTCCAGAAATAAACTATCGATTTGTTATTTACAAAACAACAAAATACATTTCCGATAGATTTCAAGTCTGACAATATTATTTAAAGATAATGTAAGGTTTAATAAAATAGGAAAAAATGCTACAAGAAGATTTGGATATCATGCATTCGGGTTTTGAAAAATTAAAAAAGGGAAGAAAATTGTGACATGTAACAAAATTATAAAATAAAATGCAGAAGGAAAATTCAAATCAATCGACCGAAGTCCAACAATATGTGGGGCCTTACCGACTCGAAAAAACACTTGGAAAAGGCCAAACTGGTAAGATTTGTGAACAATACATTTTTTAATAATTTATTTTTGTTAAATTAAATACTGCTGGCGAAAATAATCGCCGAAAAGTATTTTAATTGTCCAATCTGAAAATTCCTAAAATATAAAATTTAATCGCAAAATTTTTAATTAAATTAATATGTAGCTGATATTAAAAACTTCTCCAATCAAAAGACGAGAAAATGGAAATTGAAAAATTTAATTAAAATATAATTAAGACAACCAAAAAATTCATCGTATTCACGATTGCAAACGGGTAAATAATTTGTGGATATTTGATATTTCAAATAAATTTTTTCTAACGAAGTTATAAATCAACACCTGAGAGGTTGCAGAGTGAAACTAACTATTTCATAAGTTTTGACAGTTCATAAACTCTGTGAGACTGATTCCTTGACCGATTCGAGCTACCTACCTTTAATCATGGTTTGTAAGGGCGCAAATTCGAATGGTATCTACCTATTAAATACAAACCACAATTTTTTTAACTTGACGATTTTATGAAAAACAACTGTTTCGAACAATAGAATTCTAAATTTTTATCGATTAAAGTGCGTTTTCGTTTTCTAGCAAAAACTAAAAAACATAAAAATCCAAAATCACAAACGAGTTGATGTAACGATTCAAACGATCAAAGATATAAAACAAATACCCTTTTCAAGGATTCACAAAATACTTCTTATTTTCATGAATAGCAGGAGACAGTAAAATCAAGATCTGACACAAACTCTGCTGTGAGCTTGGGACATATTTTCTTTTAAATGAAAAACTTTCTTTTTTAATTTAACATAGACTTTTATGGGCTTTACTTGGTTTTTATGTTCGACATTTATATCCAAATGCATTTTTTTGGCTTTAGTATATTAAGTATGATTAACGACAGATAAAACCACGCCATTTTTCATATTTATCCGGTTGTTTAGCGAATTTTTAAGATGAATAGTTCTCTTTTCATGTGGACGTCTGGAGGGTCAAATGAGTTTGCTCAGAGAGGAGGGCATACTCAAAATTAAATAACTCTGAATTAACATTACATATTCTTCTCCGAAGACCTTTACGATTATAATAATGTATCCAGGTCTTGATACTTTAGCTTTTATTTGATGTTTGGTAAAGTGGTTGAAGCCATTGCAAGATTTCTCTTATTTTACTTAGATGATTTCGATGAAGTCCCAAATTGGAGTGCTGCTCAATGTCCGATTTGTTTTAAAGAAATTAGCAATTTGAAGAAAGCAAACAGCTACCACAATTCAGAGTAGTAACTCTTTTAAAAATAAAGCAGTTGCATCTGTACTAATGCAATTAGGCAGCATACATATTATAATTAACTAAGGAAATTAACACCGAACCGTAATTGGTATTATTTCGATTCAATGTTCGTACCAAAATAATGTAATTCAAATATTTTGTGTTTGAAATAACTAATATTTGGATGACTTTCAAGCTATCTTTGAGAATTTTGTAGACCTTCGATCAGTTAACAATTCCAGATCTACCTCATGGTAATTCATGTTAATAGAAAGATCACTCACAAGCCGATCTCTGAGTATTAAGAGTTTTCCAAATGTTTCCCAAGAAAATTAACCAATAGTAATTGAATCCGTCGCTAGTCAGCTTGGTATAAAAAAAAAGATTGGCTGATTGCCACTATGCGGACCATTAATATTATGCCAGAAAGTATTTGGCAATGCATAGAAGCAATAGAATATTACTCTTTTTCCAACTCAAAGCTACCTGACTCTATGCAATATGGCGAAAAAGTTGACAAACTTATGGTCGAGCTAAAGCTGTTCCTACTGAGACCACAATTCGGCGATCTGGTAAACTGCACAAAGACTGTCCCGAGTCATCTTCGGCCTTTGAACAATCAGTATCTTTTACCGAAAAAGGTTTCAGCATTTACCTATAATTCTGCTGTGTGGATTGGAATCGACAACCCAGCATTTGTCCCAACGCTTAGAGCTGTCCCATATATACCTTATTCTTGCCCATTCTGCACACACAGGTTATTTAAAATCTTATCAGCTATTAGAATGATTTTTTTTTTAATTATTGTTGAGTAGTATATTTCGTTATTCTGGATGAGACATTTTCTATTTTCTATAAACGATAAAAATTGGCATAAAGTTGTAAAAAAACCTTTTAAAATGATTTAAATAATTTTGTATTCTTTTCGGCTACGTTCTTTCAAAAACAACAAGATAATACTTTTCAAAAGAATTTCAAGTTTAACCATTAAAAAACAAATTTGTAATATAAATTGCTTACTTTTATAAAAAAATAAAGCATACTATTTGAAAGTAAAGTCAACAAAAGTTATCGATTAACTGAATATGGATTAAAATGCATCAAAAATTCTTGTTGTAGATACTATTCCTGTAATCGGTAATTCAAGTATATTTTATGTAGAATATCGCAATCTCATGTAAGACGAAGATTCGGCCAATTTTTAAATTTGAACCATTCAGTTTGTTAATTAATATAAAATGTACATTACTGTACACTGCGTATACAGTATATTATAAAATGTACACAAATGTATCCATTAATATAAAATTTTATAATATACTAGCTGACCTGGCAGACGTTGTCCTGCCAAAATTTGAATAAATTTGTTTGTTCGTTTAGTTACATCACGCCATCTATCGATAACCTATTGTTTTAACCTGTTCGCGTATAAGTCGACCCCGACGCGACCAATCTGGACCAAAAAATAGATATGCAATCTGCATAATATATCTAAGCTATGGTGCAAATAATATGGCTTCGATCCCTCTTGCGGTTTTCGAGTTTACCTAGGCCTAACAAACGCACAAACTATTTTATATAATATAATATTAGATTAAATTAAATATAATAATAAATATTTACATTGTGTAAACAAAATAATTAACTAGCAGCTCTATTTATATAAAAGAATAAATATTAATATAATCGTGTCATATTCAAACGGTAATGGTAACTTCACATGCATCAACTTTGAAATAGTAATATTATAATTAATAATATTATTAAACTGAAACGTTGAAGTTTAATACATAATATATGCATTATAAAAAAAATAATAGCTAAAGGTTAAAACCGAATCCATGTTAAAATTCACAATTTGATATCGATATCATATCATATCGATAGACACTGTGTTTCTGGCTTATAAGCCGTTCTCAGTACCGCATACACGTTATTACGCAATTTTCCTTAATTATGCCAAATTTATTAATAGTAATACAATTTGAAAATTACAATCCATGGACGTTTAAAATATAGGGCCGTGTTCAGTGGCGTATTTAAAAAATGCCTATGAGGGGGGGGGTGTTTATTTTTAGATTCTCGTTAATCCATTCATGCGCGTCTCTGGTATAGTAGGTATGTTTGAGGTATAGAAATTATTAATCCTATTGTAATTGGCTAACGGTAAATAATTTAAATATATTAAAATTGTAAAACCTCATGGTAAACATTATTTTTAATGTTTTTAAAGTTTTGAAAGTTTTTAAACTATTCAGTGGCAGCTGGAACTGGGGGACCGGACGCTACCTTCTTATTATTATTATTTTCCCGACAATAAGCCTTAAGAATTTATTCGGAATAAATTAATTTTGATCTCCAAAACCTTGTTTGTAAAAACAAATAGATAGTACATTCGATCAAAATATTTGTTTCGCAAATACACGCGATCTCTGAAGAGTTAAAGAAAATTGAATGGGGAATTCGATGTACAGAAATATATAGGTCCTTCTGTTTAAAATAAGATAGTTGTATGAAGAATTGTATAGAAGTCTTTATGTTTCTTAAATACTTTTCAAGGACGACTCTTAAAAGCAAATCAAATTTAAAAAAGTATAGGTAAAATATAAAAATAGTAAGAAATAAACTTCGCATCTTAAAATTAAATTTAAAAAAATACCAACTTTCATATCGAAGTTTTTTTTTGAATTTTGAATTCTATGATAAAAGTCTACCGGTTGTCAATGTTGTCACCGGTCCAGTTAAACAGGTAGGCTACCGGTAGTTTCGTCTGTTTACTTTTAATATTATCACCAACAAATTTTATTTTATGGGAGATAATTAATTATTACCAAATGTGTCACGTAAAAGGTTTAAGTTGCTGGTAACAAAAATATAATTAAAAATAAATAATAAATTAGCGCATTGAAGAGGTTGATAATTTGAAGGTAAAAATAAATATTTCTTGCTACCTACTTCAAGCTTTTAAGTTTAAATTTTGCAACATCTGGAACAAAAAATTATAAATGATTTTGTAGAAAATTTCATTTCCTACAAAATCGACTTTCTCATATTTTGTCGAAAATTTCACCGTTATCGAATTACATTTAAATTTCGATGAGTCAACCTCGTTTCTTATGGAAAATATTAACAATTTGTTTTATAACAATTATTATATGTAGATGTAATTTTTTATTCGAGGATTCAAAGCTATAATTTTAGTTAAATTTTAAAATTATAAAAAAAATCAATAGTGAAAAAATTCATACAATTATTTAATTTTGTAATGTTATCTAAATTATAAACTGTACATATCCGTCGCGACCTTACATTAGAATCACTGCAGGAATCTCCAAAATACAAAATTAAATTGTTGTAAATTAAATATGCAGTTTTGCATATTGTTTAGAATTGACAATAATAATATTAATTATGTATTATTTAAAGTTGAGGTAATGATTGAGGATGGGAAGGCGGTACCCTATTGCTCTCCCCGTACCAGCTGCCACTGAGTATCTTTAGATATTCTTCAGATTTACATAAATTTTTATTTTAAAAGTTAAACAAAATTTAAGCCCATATTTTCTCTTTAAAAGTTGTTTCAATGAGCTCTAATCTCGATTACCCGGCTCCAATATATATTTTAAGTTGGAAATTTTCTTTCATAACTGTCTTGTTTTTTATTTCATGAGTGATCATCACTTCAAGTGATTTATCAAACTTTATCTGAGCGAAAGAAAGGCAGTAGTGTAACTAGAACCTCCCGGGGGGGGGGGGGGATTATTTGATTTACATTTATTTTCATAGTTAGATGGTAGAGCATTTAGTCTTGAAGGGGATTTCTAGTCCCATAGCCCCCCCCCCATGATAATATAACTTATTATATTATTACAAAATTGGCAGTCTGGAGTAAATTGTTTTTTGTGACATTGGGAATCAACAGTGGGAAATCAAGTTATAAAAATAATTTTACTAATAAAACAATACTTATTTTTATACAAGACAAAAAATATATGCGATTTAAATTTTATCGTCGCGTATAATATTCAATTTTTTTCTATGGTAGATGTTCAAAAAAAAAGATATAAGAAATTCCAATTACAAATCAAATTATTATTTGACAGCTTTTATTTTACAATAAATCAAGTATATTTCGCGATTTCAATAGTAATTTCAGTAAAAATAAAATACTTTAACCACCCTTGCTGTTAGAACGTTACTTGACCTACTCTTGCGGTTAAGGTATCACTTGTTCTGTTATTTTCAGTCGAACAAACCGTATAATATTGTTTATAAAAATATTATATTTATTTTAAGACATTTATATAATATGGAAAGCATTTAAATATGCATTTTGACTCTTTAGTTGTTATTTGCGACTTTCAAAGTCTAGCACGCTTAAATTATTAAAGATAATTGTATGCTGTCACGAAATTTTTTTGCAGAAAACGTAATTTTCTACGAGATTGTTTTATATAATTTTGTTTCTACCTTTTATCGCTTTTGCAGCATTTTGAACATAAGATTGCGTCTTTTTCTGTACAGTACACAGTATAATTTTAGAGCTATTGTTCATGTGAAATTAAAAATTTTTTTAAAAAGAAGTACCTACCTACTTAGTTTAAAAGCTAATATTTATAATTAAATATAGCTTTTACTGAACACAAAGAAATATTAATTTACAAACCTATGGATTACGCACAATATTCTCGTTCTCTATCTGATTTCTGTAACTGATTCTTAGCATCTTCATCTCGTTTCGAAAGTACTCGTAGTTCTCAAATTATTCTATATTTGAGAAAGGTAGAACTCAAAAGAAGTTAAATTTAAATATAAAGCAATAAAAAAATATCTTAGCAACTATTGATTGTAACTTCGTCTTGGTTTACCTTTTCGTAGATAATAATAAATATTTAATAGTCGTTTGAAATTTACATGTCTTTGTGTGACATCAAAAGTGTTACATTTTGACAAGCAAATATAACTCGTCACTTTTGAAAATTCTATAAAATCTTTGAGAAATGCAGGAACCTCCGTCGTAGAATTCTTGCTGAAATTGTGATTATTTAGAATGTATATTGCAATCCAGCGGATAATAAATTAACGAAACGGAATTCTTCGCTGTTTAATTTTAACAACAAAAACTTGAATGAAATGTACGGTAAAAATCAACTGGTTGAAACAATGGGATGCAAAATATGTACTTTGTTTATTAAAAGGCTTTGTGTTACAAACTTTAATATTCGCACTACGATTTCTTTTTTTTAATTGGGTTTGTGATTTTGAATAAAACGTTAATTCCTGAAATACTACGTATTTAATATTATAGCATGTATGTAATATGTATTCATGTACTGTGCTTTTCACCAAATTAGTTCAACCATAGAAGTTTCAACTTTTCAAGTTAAAATCAAATGTAAATTTCTATAGTGTGAAAAATGGTTTGACGCCAATTTTAATTAAGTAGGTATTGCATAATATGAATAAATTTTCCTGTTAATTAAGTAAATTTGCGAAATACCGTTTTCTTGCTAAACAATAATTTATTACAATTGAAACCAACGTAGTACCTACTTTCCTAATTGCGATCAACAATTTTTTTCTAGCTTTTGAACCTGGCAAGAAAAGATATTGAATAAATTTTAGATTTTGTGCCGTTAAATTATAAATGTACAATAGAAAGGAAAAACTGTTAAAGGGAAATTTTGAATACAAATGTGAAAGGAGCGCTTTAAAAACCGCATAATGTGGAAAAATGCTGCCAGGTGTTTTTATATTTATTAATAGCAGGGTAGTTTGAAATGTAGCATACCAAACAGATACCTTTCATTCACACCAAAAAGAATAAAAATTAATTAACATATTTTGGTATATATATTTTAAGGTTGTTAATATTTTCAGGACTCGTCAAGCTGGGTGTACATTGCGTTACTGGGAGAAAAGTGGCCATTAAAATTATTAATAGGGAGAAGCTCAGCGAAAGTGTACTTATGAAGGTAAGCTTTTTTTGTATCATAGGAAGCCAAAGAAAACTTTTGCACTTGAAATGTAAATCAAATTTTCAATAATTGTACAGTAATCGCAGTAACGGGCAACGCTAAACTGAAATCGCTTTCCAATTATTAAATTCTTTGAGCTTAGTTATAAGTTTGCAAAAGTCTCCAGACATTATTTTAAATTATAATTTTATCAATATTTTTAAGATAGCTAAAATACCTACGAACTTTTCGCATTAAAAATGCAAATTTTAAATTTAAATAAGGGGTTATAAGGTTTTTCTCTTTAGCACGACGATTAAATTTTTTGCTCTTTCTACATACTTTGTAGTGCTTGAATTAAAGAGTGTGACTGGGTTATATCAGACTATTATTTTTCAAGTGACGTTTGATAATTTTTAACTAACAACAATTTTTTACTTCACTGCCATATTTATCACGATTTATACTACGCTAAATAGGTCAAATTTTAAATTTTGAAATCGTGACAAATTCCACTATTCAAGTATTTAGCATCTTACAATAGGAATTCTTAAGAGCTTTCCGCTGTAGAAATATGTATTACTCTTGAATCTTCCAATAGTAAGTCATAAAAAATAAATAATATAATCAAAATTATTTTTATTACGACTCATTTACTTCAGCTTAACAATGAGGCCCTAACAACGTCAGATCTCGTATCAGCTAAATAATACAAATATTCGTTGAATTTCTTAGACAAGAATAATCGAGTAAAGCTAGTACTAAATTGAAGATTTCAGCTCTACCAAACAAAAATAAAACAATACACTTAATTTTTTTAACAATTTTGAACAAGATAAACAAACATACACAACAAGATAGGTATAGGAAATTCTCTGGGAGACTCATCCGGAATGCAACTAAACTGTTTTTTTTTTCGCGATTTTTCAATTTATCATAGATTTTTTTAAATTTAATTTTATATAATTTTTTTTTATTTGATTTATTTTTAAATAATTAATTATACAACATAAACGCACTCTGGGTGAAATTCTGGGTAAAAAGAAATTCCAATTTTATTTTATTAATTTGTTAATTTTTAAATTAAAAAATATTAAAAAATAGTTTAGTTTGCTTTCAATCCATTGAAAAAATTCAACAGATTCTCATCTCATCTCATAATATATTGTACCTACGATTTTGTAACATATATGTATTTTCTCAAAACTACTAACGCACAAATATGGATTTGCGAATCGGTCAACTCGGCGACGACGTCAACTTGGCGACGGTCATCTTGGCGGCCGGTCAACTCGGCAATGGTTTGTTCAAGGGCAGGAGAAATTTGTTTAATTAAACAAGTCCCTATTAGGATGCAAGAGATAAACTTATTATTTATTTTTCTTTCTACAAAAAAATCTTGTTTAAAATTAACGCTCAGCGCTCTTAATTGATTAAGGCGATTATTGATAAAATTTGTTTGGCCTGATTTTCAAGCTCAGCAATTGCATCAATAACGTAGGTACTCTTGGGGAACAAATGCAAGTGACGTAATTATTTTTGCAAATAATGCAAAATTTTACGAATAAAGTGATAATTTTTTGAATTTTGAATCGGAGTCGACCAGTGTCGCAAATTGTCTGTCGTCGAGTTGACCGATCGCCAAGTTGGCCGATCGCCGAGTTGACCGTCGTCGCCGAGTTGTCGCGTACCGTAAATAGTTTGTACCTATGGGGTTGTTCATAAATTACGTCACATATTTTTTTTCTACAATATACTCGTATATATTGTCGTACTAGTCGGCAGCAATAATTATATTCTCAAATTAATTGCTCCTAGTAACACGCATTTTTCTAATCTTACAGCACGTGGGCTGGATTTTACATTTATCTGCACAATCCCCATGTGTCTTGCTTGGTAAAATTCCAAATATAAATTTCAATTTCTTACCAGTTTTATTTTTCCTATTTTTTTATCTCTTCCAGCATCCAATTTATTTATTTTTTCTTCAACCAATCTCAATTACCAATCCAAATTATTTTATTCTTTTAAAGTTTTCATAATATCACTTTTTAATATCAAATCTTAATAACTGACTTATTAAAAATATACAGATCCACTCTCCACAAGCAGGGCCAGTGAAAAGCAACGTTTTACATTTGCTTTCAAAACTACCAATATAAAACTACAAATAAAGTAAAAATGCAAAATTTTTAAATGTACAGGATTTGCAAATATTAAATAAGTAGTATAATTAAATTTTCAATAAAAAAAACAGAACAATAATATATTATTTATTTTAATTTTAATTTTTGTGACAAAGTGTGACATTCTGGGGGGGGGGGGGGTTAGAATAATGCTTAAAATTGCTTGACGTAATTTCTGAATGACCTCTATGTGGATCTGCATACAAAAGGCAATCCAATCTTTAATCTATGATCCAGGGAGTGAATGGAATAAAATGTTCCCGTCCGGGGTATGCTTTTTTAATGCTGCCATTTTTAGTATTTTAGATTAGTTAAATAATTTACCCATTAGGGATGCTTTACAGATAGGCCGATAAATATGTACATAACATATTGTATACACATATTCTTTCTTCTTCGATTTTGTCTTGCCAGTAGTCGTGATCTCTATTTGTTCTTCAAATTTATTGCTTCCCATGTCGCCAATTGCTCGAACTACACTGTAAAAAATGAATGTAATTTTATCCGTGAAAATTACCCGGTTTATAAAAGTAAATTTACCCTAAAAATGGTGTAATTTTATGTTTTACCCAAATAAAAGTTTAATTAACCGAAAAGGAGTATTAATAACATCTTGGGGCAAATTTACCCTTATAATAATTGATGGTATCTCAGTGGCGACCAATTTTCTAAAAAGTTGTACAATTACTTTCCGAATCTGTAAAATTCATCATTATTGTGATATTACTCGATAAAACTACATTTTGTTGAGGAAAATTAACCTGAAAATGTAAACTTCACCGGTGATTTTACACCTGAAATAAATTTCACCTGATTCACTAGTTTAATTTTATATTTTTTAATAAGTTTGATGCTGTGTTTGATTATTTACTGATGTAAAGGTTAATATCAACAAAATTTTAATTTTAAAATTTCATATACTACCTACTATTTTTTATTACGTTAGAATACACAATAGCCAGTGCTCATCCAATATTTGTAAAAGCAAATTATGTCTTGAGTTAATTTGAACAAGAAACTTAAAGTAAATGAAACTCTTGGTAGAAAATATTCCAATCTTTTGTTTTCAACGCAATTTTCTTTGAAAAAAATAATTGCTTTAGATCACAATCGTGCTAATTACTTCCGGAATATTAAACCTCAAATAAAATTAATGAGTTAAATTATTTTTAAAAATCACAACTGATAAAAGTGTTATAATTGTTTCTTGTTTTAGAACAGCAAACAATTTATTAACACAGGAACTTTCGTTACAAAAATAACTTAATGATTGATTGATGACCAAACTACAATTATTTTAGTTACATACATTTTTTAAAACACGTAGTTTTCACGTGTTTTTCCTATTCAGCCTAATCGACGTTAATTTAACGACTTTTTAACGTGGAATTGACGTTTTTAATATGAATATATTGAGTATGAATTAAATATTACAATTTTAATCCATAACCAAGTTTATATTTTTTCTAAGGTACTGTGGAATATAAGCCCTTTCTGTCTTTGAGACTGGGGGGTCTGGGGGGTATTGAATACTTCGTAACGAATTATTAATTATGTTTGAAAGGAAAACTTTTTAAGACAATGCAGACTCAGCTTAAATCCTAAATCAACTAAATTTCTGCTTTAAATCTTTTGAGGTCTATTGAAGACTTTCTTTATTGTTTACAATCGTTGTATTGTACATATATTGTTTACAAAAGTTTACAAACAATTTATTGTTTACAATTTGCTATATTTCGGGTTTAAATTGACATTGCAATATATTATGATGGTATGTCTACTGGTGTTTTTGAACATTTTGCGTCGTTGTCTCGTTTTTTCTCCTATGTCTATAGTGAGTATGTTCTAGTATCAACATCAAAACCTAGAATTTAACACAGGCTGTTTACACTTCAATACTTACAGAACAGATATTAGCATTACATATACCTATAAGATATTGCTAGCAGCTGGTGAGAGACATTTTTTGAATTCAATTACAAATTTGTTTTCGTTAAAATCCCAAAATAAGGGCAATTTTACATTAAATATAAAACGGTAGGCTAGGGAACGAAAAACCGCAGTTGTATTCCCGGTCGCGCCGGTTACACTGTTGTGTATGTAACTTTGGAGAGAAGCAAATTTAGTTATGCCAAATGCAACGAAAGAATAGAATATAATATTATATGAATTAATACAGTTCAAGTTTCACTACTAAATCTGAAAGAAGCCCAAAATCAAAAAAATTGATGCCTCGACCTGAGAATTACCTCTTGAATATTCAATATTATCAAAGCGAATATATCATCAAATACGCTTAATCGTTCCCGCTAGTGAACCCAGTTTTCGTAAACACTTTTTCTATTTTCAGCTTACGAACTTTAAAAACAGTAAAATATCACGAGAACACTTTTAGGTGCTTTTAGTTTCAAATTTCCACCCCCGGCGGCGATGTCCGATACACGATTTAAAAGCCACTAAGGAAATAACTCGAACTAATTAACTTTGAAATAAATATTTTTGTTCGATTTCTATCAAAAACAATGTTATAGTAATTAATTTTTAATTTCGTTGAGCTCTGGTCATTTATTTTTCCAACGATCGGAAATCTGAAGTTTACATGTTAAATTTTAACGTTTATTAAATTTCAGGTGGAACGGGAAATAGCAATTATGAAATTAATCGATCATCCTCATGTGTTAGGTTTATCCGATGTATATGAAAATAAAAAATATTTGTAAGTAATTTATTTCAATTGGCTAGTGAAAATTTTTCATTAAACTTTTTGCGACAGGTATTTGGTATTGGAGCACGTTTCCGGTGGAGAATTATTTGATTATTTAGTTAAAAAAGGTCGATTAACGCCTAAGGAAGCTAGAAGATTTTTTCGTCAAATTATGTCCGCTCTAGATTTTTGTCATAGTCATTCAATTTGGTAATCTAAATTATTTAAATTGTTCCTGTTTATTTTATTGCCTGGTAATTTTCAGTCATCGCGATTTGAAACCGGAAAACCTTCTGTTGGATGAAAAAAATAATATCAAAATTGCCGATTTTGGTATGGCATCTTTACAACCAATCGGATCAATGCTGGAAACTAGCTGTGGTTCACCACATTATGCCTGTCCTGAAGTTATAAGGGTAAAGGAATTATTAATTGAAACAATCAATCGATTTCAAATGTTTGTGTTTAGGGTGAAAAGTATGACGGAAGGAAAGCGGACGTCTGGTCATGTGGAGTCATTCTTTATGCATTATTAGTTGGTGCTTTACCGTTCGATGACGATAATCTTCGACAATTATTAGAAAAAGTAAAAAGAGGCGTATTTCATATTCCGCATTTTGTTCCACCAGATTGTCAAAGTTTGTTGCGAGGAATGATCGAAGTGCATCCTGACAAAAGGATGACGGTAGGACGACGGATTTATTTCGACATTTCTTTTTCATTACAATTTTTGTTGCAGTTATCGGACATCAATAAACATCAGTGGGTTACTTCGGGCGGTAAAGGGGAATTGGAGTTAGAACTACCAATGATGGAAGTTGTGCAGACTCACGTTTTGCCTTCGATAGATTCCGTAGATCCAGATGTTTTACAAGCAATTTGTAGTTTAGGGTGCTTTAAAGAAAAAGAAAAATTAATTCAACATCTTCTTAGTCCCGAGTAAGTTACATAAAACCGCCTTTCCACCGTAAGCGTTACAACAATGCAATTTTACAGCCATAATACGGAGAAAGTTATTTATTTTTTACTATTGGAACGGAAGAGAAGGAGACCTGCATTTGAAGATGAGACTGAAGCTATGTTAAGGATGAGAACGGTAGAAACGACGGATCCTCCTAAAAAACGAATCGATACGTGTCGGGTTAACGGACAAACTTCTTTGCAATTTGGACAAATTAGCGAGGGATCACCAATCACACCTAGAAGATCGCATTTCAAGTAAGAATTTTAAGTGTTTCATATTGTAGATTTGAACGTTTTTATTGAAGTAGGAGACATCATAGTAGAAGAAGCCCGTCCACTGGTAGTAGTCACAGTTCCTTAAGTATTCATTCTCCAACTCGATCTTCTGGAGCCTCGAGTCCAATTTTATTCAATAATACAACACCAACAAATATTCACGGAGGAATTTCTTCGCCCGCTAGTCCACGATCGTCGTCTACGCATCATTCGTATAGGTCGCAACATAGTTCTCCTAATTCATCTAGTCAACCTCCTCCAACACCAACACATCATCGTGCCAACAGCAGCGGAGGAACTACTGGACCATCCCTCTTATCAACTTTAATGTCCCCTGAAACAGACACCACTAGTTTAGTACCAGGTAAAATTTGAATATTAATTAAACGTTACCAGGTTTTATAATCGGGATTGTAAATCTTAGGATCTGGAATTATAACACCAATGACTCCTCCAGGATCACCTCATTCTGCAACGGCTGCTAGTCATCATTGGCGATCTAGATTGAACACAATTAAGAACAGTTTCTTAGGATCGCCTCGATTTCATAGAAGAAAAATGCAAGGTAAATTATTTCACATTTCTGCAATATCCATGGCACAATTCAATGATGGACGTTTTATAGCTTCTTCGGAAGAAGTACACTTAACACCCGAATCGTCTCCCGAATTAACAAAAAAATCGTGGTTTGGCAGTTTGATGGCTACAGAGAAAGACGAGACGTTTACAATTTTAGTTAAAGGAAAGCCGCTAGCGACAGTGAAAGCTGATTTAATTCATGCCTTCTTATCGGTGAGGAAGAAATATGTGACGAAATTCTCCAAAATAAAACCACGTTATTTATTTTCGCAGATAGCAGAACTTAGTCATTCGGTTTCAAGTCCCATGTCATTTCGTGTTGAATATAAAAGAGGTTCAACGGCTCCCGCAATGTTTCAAAGACAAGTTAGATTTCAAGTCGATATTGCTGCCATTCCTAAACAACAGAGTGGAGATAACTCAAAGGAAGCTTTATTCGCTATAACTTTTACTTTATTATCAGGTAATTTGTGCTTGACTTTAAAAAAAGTTTTAAATATGTGCAATTTGACGGTTTGCAGGAAACATCCGACGTTTTAGAAGAGTTTGTGAACATATCCAAGCACAAGTTTGTAGTAGAAGAGCGCCACCAAGTCCAAGAGCACAAAGAAAGTTTACATCCGAATTGAGTGAGAGTTCCAGTTGTGGATCGGATTCGAGCGAATTATATTCCAATCCTAGACAGGTATAAATAATGAGTGATAGTTGATCATGCGGTTCCGGCAGTAATTTGAATTGAAATTGGACGTAGCCATATCGTAACTTATATTTAAAAAAAAAAAGAGTCAAATTTATTATATTTAGACTCAGCGGACCCTGAAAGCTATATTTCCGACAAAATCTAACGAAATTGTTCAGTACGTTGTAGGTATAATAAAGTGCAAATAAAATCGATACAATTCAATACATTTTCACGAGTTGACATATCCGAATGATTTTTACCAAAAATAAGCGCTTTAGAAATATCAAAATAAAGAAAAAGAATTTAATGAAAAAACCCAGTCCATTTTTAGCATCTTTACTTTATATTTTATTTCCTTTTGATTCTAAACATACAATATGTTATATATAAGAAAATAAGATTTTCCGAGAGAAGGCCGAAAATTTGGCTAGTTTTAATAAAATTCACAAGGTGAATTTGCATTTTAAACAATTAATTCGAAAATATTATGCATTTTTTTGGGGATTTATATTATTTTAATTTATATTATTTCCGCTACGGCAGTATTGTTATTTGATTCGATTTGCATCGTGAACGGTTAAACTGCAAATTCATAAATATTTTGAAATTCGAGGAAATAAAAATAAAATCAATAAATCGCCAATTTACTTAATTTTCTAAGTCAAAAACTGGAAATATGTTTTTGAATATGGCAGCATTATTTTAAACTCTATCTAAAATCTGTTCAGTTATTATGTATTTAAGAGTTGCAAAAATTTCTGTAATTGAGAAGCCATGATTCTGACTTTATAGTACAATGAGAGATTTGTCGATTAACCATATCAAAGCTCCAGCGACATTATTAGAAGTTCAAACAAGGTTAATATCTTCAAAACTTTGGATAAAAATGGATTCTCTTTGAAGCTTACATACGGATGACATCAATTTTACAAAATAAAGATAAAAAAGTAGCTAGCGAATACGTTGCTGTAGCAGAATAAGGAGATTATCAGATTAAAGAAATGTCCTCGAATGAATTCAAATTCTCATTTATTTTATAATTTAATTAGTATCATTCAGTTTTAATTTGCTGTGGGTTCTTTATGACCAAAGATTTCGAGAATGCACAAATTTTGACATCCTCATTCCGTTTTAGAAGTACAATTTTAAGCTTTAAGATTTATTGACATATTTCAATTTCTTAATCAGGATATAGCACAAAACGAGTGTTACCAAAGTAAGCAAGTAACATTAACCTACAGCTGAAGGCTACAGGGCAAGGCAATAATAAGACAAAAGACTAAATGTTTATTTACGGTTATTAATTACAGAAAATAAATATTTCGTAGCAAAGGTGGTCACCCCAGCAAATGGGACCTTTACATTGGCGCAACTTCTCACAGGACACGGAGAATTCAGTAGGCACTTTAAGGTGACTAGGGAGAGCCGCCGACGGACTATGCTCTGTGTGTGGGCTCTTGAATGAACCGGCACACATAGAATCATGGAATGAAACCTCTACAAGGACGAAACCTATCATGTACAAGACTTTTTTGCAAGCTTGGACGAAGTGTTCAGGATCACACCTCCAGATCTACCCCTTCCTGGCCTGAAAAATAGAATTCCAAGGTTCAATGGACCCAGACTCTCCTGAAGGAAGAACACTGCGGCAACAAATATTCTGGAATCCCTGCACGCAAAACTCCAAGGAGTGGAGGCACTTCTAATTCGAGTTTTCCATTCAAGAATTTTTACAAGCAATCTCCAGTAGGTAGCTTCTGTATCAAAAGGATCCTAATATTCAGGATACAGCGGCAACCAAAAGTGAGGGAGGGCACTTCAAAAACAACCCTTTCCACCCAGGCACAAAAAATACAGAAACACAATTTTACCAAATCACGTACTACATGGAGCAAAATGTAAAAAAGATATAAATGTCTAGATTCCAACCTGTGAAGTCCGAAAACGCCACCAGAGACTCGAAAATACGACAAAACCAAATCTCATAGCGACGAAAGGGTGAAAGGTCCTTACAAAACATAAAAAGGGGAAGACAACGGACGCAATAGCGAATGGAGAAACAAGAGAAACGGAAAGTAGATAGGCAACCCGCTATTCTTCTTTTTTAAAAAACCGACTAATTTGTATTAATTTTTGGTATATAAATAAAATCAGTATCTTATGAGAAAGACCCGTTCGGAAAATTTACGAAGTATTTGGTTTGGGAGCAAATTCACGATTATGACATAACAGTCCTAAGATCTAATCTCTAGCCTAAGACCATGTTTTAAAGCTGAAGAAAATAAATGTAAATTTAATTAAAATAATCCCTTGCATTTACTAAAATTCAACTAATTCAATTGGTACAAATAATTAATAAACCACTTCCATTGGTTGAATTTTTGGTTGGTGGTCGACGGTGGCCACAATGGCAGCCCCACTATTTATCTGCTTGTTGGTAGAATTGTAGCTTTTATTGAAGCGTATGACAGTCTCATATGCTTTCCATGGTAGCCTATATTTCCTTGGTCTAAAGCAATTAATTGTACTATGATCAAAATTATTCTGAAACTTTCAGGGGCGGATTGGCACTGTAATATTGGTTCGAAAAAATTTTAAGAGGCCCTCGACAACGACAGCCCCCTAGAAATTTGAAAATAGAAGAATACTTTATAATTCACAGAAAAATGCAAAATAAAAAGTACCACAGGCGATTTTTGGGAAAATTTCTAAAACCAATCATGTGTTGTACAGGAGTTCAAAGTTAGTTTTACATTGAAATAGTTTTTCAGAATTAATTGCACATCTCATTTTATTCAATCATACACAGGCTGAGTTGTTTGAAAATTTCCAGGTAAAGCATGTTTACAATGCAAGATAGCACCGTATTTTTTTTGACGCCTAGGTTTTACCTAACATTAATTCTGGTACTGCTACTAGGACTTTGGGCATTTGTTGATGGAAAAAAGAACCAAATTACTTGTTCTTTCCATTAAGCATGTGAAAATTTTTAACTTTTATAGAGCATTTTTGAACGAAATTAAATTTTGGCCATGTGACATGGTGACATTTTTTTAATGCAACTCATTTACATGTTATTAAATTTTAAAGATTGGTATAATGCAACACAGTCACGTGGAAGGATCGTCATAAGCATCTTATACCTTATTTTAATAATTGAGAGTTATTGCACCTACAAGCTTTGGGAATGCAATGAAATTCATTTATTACGGACCAGTTTGTCCAAGATATTCGTTTGTGCAAGCTGTGCTAGTGAAATATACAATACTCATAGATGGTAAATTTATTTTTAATTTTCAGCTGAATGTGCTGCAGCTAGAAGGAAGTGATCAAGAAAGTGAATGTTTATTTGATGTACGAACAAGTACTAGAGATTGTGGTAGAAGATCTTCAACAAATAACAATACAGAAACAATTGATCAACCAACAACCGGGTCGGTTAAAGCTGTACGATCAAATTCAGAAAATACAGATTCTTGCGAAAAAACTTGTGTTACAACAATGTCCGGTAGTTCTATAGCATAATACGATTTATATTATCTAGTTTATAAAATTGATATGATGTTCTTGATTAAATTAATAATTGACGTTACAACAAAAATGTTGTGTATAATAATTTTTAATTTATTTTATTTTTGTTAAAATTTAGATGTTCAGCAATTACAATACGTGAGTGCATTCGTAAACGTTTACGAATGCGGACATCACGTAAACGCCAATATTGCAAATTTCAAGTAGAGAAAGATTTACTAAATGAATTGGAATGTGTAAAAACGGGCATGTGTAATAATTATTTTAAATTTGCAAAAAAAAAACTTGTAGTTACTAAATTTGTAAATAACGGCAACTATGTACAGAAAAACGCTTTTGTGATTTTGAAGTCTTATGTGGGATATTTACTGATTCGAATCAATTGTTACATTTATTTATATTTAGAATAAACGAATTTAGTACCTACTCACTTTCTTGGGTTGACAAATGCATGTTAATGTTATTTCGTAAAATATTATTTAAAATCTCGTTACATTGATCTTAAAGTGTTTGTTTAGTGAACTACACAAAGAAGTACTACTTGTTTAAATTTTGTGAAATTTTTTTACAATAACTTAGCAAAATAATATATTGAATTATGTACCTAATGTATGTAGATATAAAAATATGTGGAAAAACGATTTCTACATTGGATAAACAATTGCCGGCCATCTTAACATGTAGAAAACTTACAATAGAAAATTTGGTATTGATAAGATTTTGAGATGTAGGTAGATTTTTCAAAATTTAGTTGGTCGTATATCAATTTCGTAAGCAAACAGATGAATTAATTTTTGGATTATTTTTTAAAAACATTTAGAATGCGCACGGAGCTGTTCAACTGCGTTTTAATATTTTTCACATAAATAATAAATGTAATTAATTGTATTTTACTACTACAAAATTTACAGTTTTAAATAAAAACGTCTTTAACTTAAATGTTGTGGAGAAAATATATCTTTCGCGATCATTTTCAACAACTCGATTATACAGAGGCTACTTACCTACTTGATAAATTTTTTAAATAAAACTACCTTGTTAAATTTTTTTAAATTAAGCATTACAAACACTCAGTACAAAACTTTATCTAACAATTAATTATCAACACTTCGTGTGGTTACTGCACCATGAAACGGTTTTTTTGAATTTTTATTGCGGTATTAAAATATTGGCGAGATAATTAAATTATAAAAAAATCAAAAATATTTTTTTGAATTTCTCTTTTCACAATTTAAGCACAATATTCGATTTTCCATTCGTCGCGCTGTTTTTCTTGACGTAAAAAGTACTAGTTAAAGAGGTCACCAACGGACGATAATATTCATGAAAACTTATAATAAAACCGTGGCTTTGATGTTAAAATTGTGTTCTTATTTTTGAGAAAAAAGCATTAAATATGTACGAACATATCAAATGCAAAAGTGCTCAAATATAATTTCGCTTAAATCTTTCATGGCGGATTGCTAACAGTTTCTCTAAGCGCTGCTTGAGCCCAAGTACTTACCTAATCAAAATACATGGAAGGTGATCATATAAATGTGTAAATTATTGACAATTGTATTAAATCATGTAATAAAATCGATGAATATCTTTATAATAAATTGCAAAACGCTATTTGCTAACTATGTACAATACATTAAAAATATTAATAATCAAAATAAAGACACAGTCGACTGTACAATAATTAGTGAATGTATTGATGTAATGTGTCTTTATTTTGATCGTCTCGATTCGATATTTTTTGTAAATTATTAATCATAAAATTATGATTAATATAGATGATTTGTAAGTTTGTAAATATCACCTTTATTACAACTATTATATTATTGTTATCATTGTTTGTTTATTATTATTCTGCTGCTCTTATTATTGCGCTGCACTGTATATGTTAGCATATTACTGGTGAATTATTTTATATAAATGAATTGATAGTTGCGTGTAAGTCAGCTGTAAAAATTGTGATAATAAACAAATTTGCACAATTTATGTGATGTAATAATTTAAATGAAAAAATTCATACAAAAAGATTCGATAACGGTCAACTCTTTGGAGGAGCTCCTACAGTTTCTACTTATATTTTCCTTTCCTTTTCCAAAATAAGAAAACCAACTGAACAGACAACTACCAAATTTCCGATTTTTTGGTAGGAAATTTTGTGAACTTCCATCTAATTAATAGCAATTGGGTTCTCTTAAGTTAAATAACCACGTTAAGGGCCTATGATCCGTGATAATTGTAAATTTCATTAAATCAATGAAATTTAAATCAATGAACTAAAATTCACCACCTTTTTTTTAATTTCATAATATTAACGAAAGAAATTCATTGTTTTTATGAAGGGTTCATTGTATTTATGAATTTTTTTATTGTTTTACAAAATTCCTTCATTGTATTTATGAATGGTTTTTAAATGAGTTTTGTAAAAATTCTTATTTATCATATTGGCTTCCCTTCCCTATAAATTCATTCATAGTAATCTTTGATCAAAAACTCAAAAATTAAATAAGTTGTAAAGTAAATGCACTATACTCGTATTTCTTTATTAAATCCTTATCGGATTAAAAATATTTGGGGAGCGATTTAAGAATAATTTTCACTTAATTCATATTGATGAATCAAATCGAGGTTTCCTTTACAATTAACCAGAAAGAAAGGGTATGTATAAAAGCCTTAGAACTGCGGTCATCCGAGTTCCACCTTGTTTTTTAAGAAATAAGGTAGTCTGAATTGTTACTAATTATCAAATAAATAACTTCTTCTGTATTTCTGTCTTCCTTAAAATTTTTGGAAAATGAAAAAGGGAAATAAAATAATAAACATAAAATATATTATTATATATATTTTCACGAATTAATAATATTAATTAATTAAAATAATAAACTTTTACAAAATCTGAAAGAAATTAAAAAAGTTAATTGGCGCCCAGTTGATATGAGGTGAATTTCGCACCCCTCCCCCATTTCGAATTTTGGATCCAAAATAGTTTAAATCGTTTGTACCCGTTTGTACCTTCTTCATTTTCGTTTGTACCCGTTTAATTTTTCAGATATTTTAAAATCTCAAAATGGGGCATTTCGTCGGCCCCCTCCCCCATTTCGGATTTTGGATTAAATATAATTTAAATCGTTTAAACCTTGTTTGTACAAGTGTGTGTCTTCTTTATTTTCGTTTGTACTCACTTAGTTTTTCAGATATTTTAAAATTTCTCAAATATGGGCATTTCATCGTTTATACCTCGTTTGTACCGTCTCTATTTTCGTTTGCACCCATTTAGTTTTTCAAATATTTATCTAAAATGAGCATTTCACCGGCGGCCCCCCTAATTTAGAATTTTGATTCAAAAATAGTTTTGTTACTCGTAAAATGGATCAACGAAATTTTAATAAAACAATATTTTATTAGTTTATTAGAAAAGCACAAAAGGTACAAAATATGAAATTAAAAAGTAGAAAGCTAAAAGTTTAAATTATTTATTACACTTTCGCGAAAATCCGAGGAATAATCAATTTTTAAAAGGAAGTAGAAATATCGTTGTACAGAGCTCACCAAAATTTATTGATTAGAAAGTAGTAACAGAAATTGTCCTTAGAGAAAAAATTAATAATTTTGAACAGTTGTTTTGAAACTTGAGGCAAAAGGTTTACTCCTCCAACGACCAGTGGTAACTTAGGTGCAAGGTAAGGAGTTCAATGTTTTACAATGTTTTTTTTGTGTCTGAAAAACTAAATGGGTACAAAGAAAACTAAAAAAGGTACAAACGATATAAATAATTTTGAATCCAAAATTCGAAATGGGGGCTGGCGAAATACCCATATTTTAGATATTTAAAATATCTGAAAAACTAAGTAGATACAAACGAAAATATAGAAGGTACGACCGAGGTACAAACGATTTAAATTATTTTGAATCTAAAATTCAAAAGGGAGGGGTGTCGGAATGCTCATTTGAGATATTTTAAAATATCTGAAAAATTAAGTTCGTACTAACGTAAATATAGAAGGTACAAACGGATACAAACAAGGTACAAACGATTTAAACTATTTTGAATCCAAAATTCGAAATGGGGGGGACTGGCGAAATGTCCATTTTAGATATTTTAAAATATCTGAAAAACTATATGAAAATGAAAAACGAAAATAAAGAAGGTACAAACGGGGTGCAAACGATTTAAACTATTTTGGATTAAAAATGGGGGGGAGCTGTGTAAATGATCCTGTTGACATGCGCCAAGTAGTTTTGGCGGCGAGTTGGCAGGTGCTGAGTTGTGCCGAACCGGTGATATTGTTTAATTGTTACAATCGTGAATTGAATTTTAAACCTCTTTTGTGAAACCCAACATTAAAAACGGGGGTGTCCGAAGCAAAATCCAGCAAACAATCTCCATTAGTGAAAATATAAGCAAATAGGTACTACATTAAAATTAAGGCATGCGCTGAACTTTTACTGCAGACAGTGCATTTTTTTCGTATTACATTTTTTACTTTTTACCAAATTTTTTGCTACTTATGTCACTAAAAATAAAAAGTAAACATTTTCAGCACAAATTTTTCAAAAAATAATAATGCGCAATAGATTATTTTCAATATATTCAAAATTAAATTTTCGAAAATGTATTCCATTATTTTTTAAATTACATTATTAAATTTTCAATAGATTTTTTTAATAATAATAATGAATAAAATATTTTATAAATGGTTTCAACGAACCTGCTACCATTGATATATCTAGATATAGTTGTCATCACGAAAAAAGAAGCTGACGCAATTTTCGATATGCGTATGAAATAAGATGAAAATTGTAAGTCAAATAAGTGTTCGATATAATAAATTTAAATCATTATATAAAAACAAAAAATTCAAATGACTGTCAATATGCAATAATTTTAAAGTCCTTGTCACAGGGTAAAAAATTTTATTAACATTTTGATAAAAATAATAATGAACATTTTGTTCGTGTGACAAGGGTTTAGTCGTAGATTTGTTTTTCCTAAAGATATTCATTGCTTGAAACATCGTCGGCTGAGAATTTGTTTGCGGTAAACGCCATTTTTTACAATTGCAGAAATTGAATTTTAATGTTTAAACACATATATTGGAAAAACTGACCGATAGGATTTTCTAATTTTTTTTTTATAAATTAGTGCAATAATTCTAATTATTACCCAAATGTTTCTAAAACTGGGACGAATTTACTTTAGAAGATATTAACAAATTTGTTCGGAATGAGTTTGCCGTAAAAACCACTGAAATGACAAGTTGGAATTTTATAGGGATATACGGCAAATTTTCTTGATATACATCCCAAACAACACAAACCGGTCTTCTGGATATCCACTGGATGTTTTGACAAGGTAAACCTCTATCCAGAGGATAGCATATGTTGGGCTGGTAAATACACTGGATAACTAGTGGACATCCAGGTGTCACAAACTTGGCTATCCATTGTATGTATTGTGTGGATATCTAATGGATGTACTTGTTTACGTTTAATAGATATCCCAGACAACGCAAAGCCATCTCCTAGATATCCACTATCTAGAGGATCTATTCTATGGACATCTAATGGATGTGCTAACATAATGTCCAGAAGATGTGCAATTAAATATATCTAGTGGACGTCCAGGTGTCACAAACTTGGCTATCCAGTGGATGTACTTACATATGTCCAGAAGACATGCAATTAAAGGTATCTAGTGGACGTCCAGGTGTCACAAACTTGGCTATTCAGAGAATGTATTGTTTGGATATCCTATTGATCTACTTACATATGTCCAGAAGACATGTAATTAAAGGTATCTAGTGGACGTTAGTGATGTTAACATCAGTAAAAGTACTTTTTAACCGCCTCCAAAAAAAGAGGATTTTACGATTTATATAATATTTTAATTGTAAATTAAATCAAATTCTTTATTAAAAAAAAATGTATACTAAATATAATAAAAATAAATTATTAATTATTAAAACAATTATTTTCCTTTAGTTTCTTTTGCCTCGTCCTCTCGGTCGCATTTTTAATGTAGATTTTTATCAACGTTTCACCAGCTTTTAGGTCTTGTATATTTTGAGATATGTTCAGTGCCCCTAAAAAATAATAAACAGTTATAGATATTTTCTAATTTGTTTACAAATTCGAAGATATAAAACATTAACAATTTAAAATATTATTCAAGAAAATAAATTATACATATTATTATTAAATATTCTTTTGTGATAAAATGAATTCAACGCTGTTATCTTCCCAAAAGGAAACAATTGTTCAGCTTGCCATTTTATTAATTTTCTTCTTAATCGATTTTTTTCAATACAAAATCACTGGTTTTCCCTTTTTGGGTTTAATGGTAAAATAACATTTCAACATTGTACCAACATTAAAATATACAAATGATATGATTGGTTGCAGTCGTAATTATTCCGTTGTATACAGAGTTGTCGAAAAGTTGATCGTGAATTCGTATCACTAAACCTTTAAAATAAAAAAATAATTATCTAGATTAAACCATTAAATTACGGAAAATACTTACCAACCAAAATAAATAATATATTGATATATATTTTTAGAGATTCGAAAAATACAAATTTTAAAAACATAAATTAATAAAAAAACGTGTGATCACTAACCTATTCCTTCTGTAACTGCTACTTGCTGTACGGTGTACAACCGTACTTATACCTGATATCGTAAATTGGTGATTGGTTTTAAAGACACCCTCTATATTAATTTTTTTACATAACGCCGAAAAAGTACTTTGTGAACACAAATTAGTTTAATCGACTAGTTCATCGTAAAATTTAAGGTAAACCCTGCATTTATATGCATTTTGTAGTCATTTTTTTTCGTTGAATATCTAGTAACAACAGCAATTACAAAACAATCAAATAAAACTTTTTTTTATGACACTCTCACTCGATGGTTGGATCACATACTAAAATTGTAACTATTCACTCCGGTTCTTAAGAAAAACTTGCTACCCAATATAAAAAAAATTTGACTAATTTTAATTCGACCAATTGGAATCGCAATTTTGAAAAATTTGAGTGTCCCACATCTGGAGCCGTCCCATATCTGGTACATCTCCCTTATATAAAGACATACTCAAGTATGTCTCGCGGATATCCAGACAAAGCCGGGTGGTGCCTTACAAAAAATAGATGTCTACTAAATGTCCTCTACATACATTCACTAGATATTGTTTAACGTATATCTAATAGATATGCAGATAAGGTCTAGGATATACGTACAAGCTTTAGCCATCTATTGGATACCCACTATCTACGTCTATTGGATGTTGTGCAAAGTTTATCTTGTGGATATACTGTCCGATTTCCACAATATATTTTTCTATTACATCTATTAGATATTGTTCCAAGTATTTCTTGTGGATATCCAGACCAAGCCCGGTGGTGACATTCAAAAAATAGATGTCTACTAAATGTTTTCTCCATACATTCACTAGATGTTGTCCAACGTATATCTAGTAGATATCCAGAGAAAGTCCTGGATATACATACATTATCTGGACTGGAACTGGATATCCAGTAGATATTGAGTGTTATCTGGGATACGTTAAACAAATTCTTAGATGTAAGCCAAAATGAAAAACAAAGGTGATGTTTGCGTGTCACTTCACTACAGTTAAAATAAAATAATTATAATAAAATACTATTTAAATTTCATATAGGGAAATATATTATTTCAGCTGGATGAGGTTTGAATATCTTAAAAGGAATACAAGAAAGCATATTATATTTTTTGAATAAGTTAATTAAACAATTTAATGTGTTTTAGAATTATAAGTAAACAAAATACTTAATTCACTCAATAATACAATTTTATATTTTTAATAATGATTCAAAATATCTTTGATCTTCATCAGGTAAAAACCTTAGAAGGCTTTTAATGTCTTCTTTCTTCTCATTGCTTATACTCGTACTTGGACGATAGGAAATCGGCAATAATTTTTGGTTAAATAAATTTTTTGACGTTTTCATTACTTTTTTGGTTGCAGTTTTAATAATGGATACATTATTATATAGCATCTGTCTGCCTGATATTTTATATTTCATTGTGAAGTTTTCGTTAGAATTGTATTCAATCATTTTTACTTTTGAAAAAGGAACTTTTTGAAAGCTCAATTGACTGGATTTTTTCGAAAACGACAAAAAGTTATGTGGTTGCATTTGAATTATTGTGAGGTGTACTTTGGTGTAATTCATGCTTTTCAGCAGCTTCATTAAGTGAAGAAGGGAATGAATTTCTATATTTTTCAAAAATCTGTCAATTGCACTATGCACACAGTCGATTTCTTGTATAAGCGAATGACCCGGCTCGTAGAATTTTTGAGTTATTTGTTGAATATTTTGATGGTCATACAAAAATTGTTTTATGGCTGTTGAATTAATTTGGTTTTGTGGTAAGTACACATGAGTCACTCCATAAGGTAATTCGTTTTACATCTGGATTGTCAATAACCACTACTTGTAAAATTTTAAACAGTACACTTGATATGTCATTTAAACTTAGTTTGCAGTATATCCATTCTAATTTTAAACGTACTTCAATAATTATAAACACGTACGGCAAACAAGTATTAAGAATGTTTTTGTCATATATGCCGTATAGCCATTCCCTATCTACATACCCCAAATTAATTCTGACTAATTAAAATGCCAACTTTATGTGGAAAAATTGACGTATACGCCATGAATTGGTCTATACTGCAAACAAATTGTTACAGCAGCTCAAAACCATTGTTCATACGGTAAACAAATTCTGAGTATCTCAGCAACGAAAAGAGATAGCTTTTTTCTGATTAGTGTAATCGAAAGAGCAGGTCCGAAAACCCCTAAAAGTATGCTTAGGTTGAAAAAGTCAAAATTGTCGTTTACGACAAACAAATTCTCAGCCGACGACATGTAGTTTCCAAAATAATGTAATAAAGGCTGAGAAGTATATATGTTTATTAAACTATTTTTGTTCATTATACAAGCTATTGCAATAGATAATATTGCAATTTTTAACACAATCATTACTTTAGAACTTAAAATTATTTATTGATGAAAAAAAAGTTAAATAAACTAATATAACAAAGGTCAAGATCAAATTCCGCCTTCGAAGAGACGGTGGTTATGGCTTGACGCTTAAGTGCGTCGACTGCTAATCCGAGAAGCCCTGTTCGATCCCGGGTGGAATAATAAATTCAGACCATCTTCCCTCGGAAGGCAGTGGCAAACCACCGAGGTACTTTGCCAAGAAAGCCACTTCACAATCCTTGAGAAACAGGTCACGACGTTAGAATTCGAACGACGACGAAGAAGAAGAAGAAAGATCAAATGCAGAAAGAAGCAAAGATAGAATGGCACCCCAGTTTTGCTCTTTAATCACTTTCTACATCAGTGTCGGAATCGCTATCATCATTCAATTAATTTTTTTGGTATGACAAACACAATTTCTCTAGACTTCTTGTGAACATTCCTCCACTGTCTCTTCTCACTTTGTTATTACTTTGTCATTCCCGTAACTGTCCCGACCTATATGTTTATTGTAATAATCTTTGCAATGAACGCACACTAATTCGATTGCATTAAAATCGCAGTGGTAAGGTGGTAGTCGTAACACTTCATGACCATGTTCCCTTATTAATTCGTCAACTTCGTATCGTTTTTCCTTTTTGGGCAATTTAGACAACGGAAGCAATTCCGGTTTAAAAGAATGTGTATCGTAGTCAATATGTCAAACGTGAAAATTGAGCACCATACAATTGGAAGCAACTTATTCGCATCTCTTCCAAAAAAATACCGATGATCGTGACAGATACGATCCAAGAAATAATTTATGATTTTTCCTGTTTGCTGAAATGAAAGACGTGTGCAAGGGTACATAAAAAAATAAAATTGGCAACAAATTTGAGTGGAGACCAGTACAGCGTTTGAGTTATATCAAAGCCGAATCTTTCATTGTGTTATATAACACTCCTTGAGAGAAGAAGATGAAGTTCTTATAGAATTTCTTGGCAGTTAGTAAAGAAAAGAAAAATACTTTCTAAGTACCTCCATTTGATTAGCTCACTCCATCACGAATTTTGACTGATGTCTGGTTCTGTAATTGTGACAAGTTTGGTTATATTTTCTATATTTTATATTTTTTAATATATTTGTATTTAAATTTTTGGTTGTACTTGTATATTATACAAAATATAACCAAACTTGTGTACTTGTCAGTTGTCACAATTACAGATTAGTCACTATAAAAACTACTTTCATTATAATTATTATGCACGCTAAGAACTATTGTAGCTATCTTTTTCTATCGCATGCGTTTAGTATCATATTATTTTTGACGTACAAGTATTTTAAATTCACATACTTAAGACACATTAATTTCAGTCTGTCTTTGTTGCACCTATGGTACAAATTATTAATTTAAAAAGTAATTTGTCGATACTTCATTCAGATGGTTCTGACGTCAGCCTCATTTTTCGTGAGAGCAACTTTACTTAGCATGATTGTATTATAACTTCCGCTATAACAAACACAACAAATAAACAAATTAATATAAATACATTTTCTAGTACAAAATATTGGTATCTATCTACATACTACCGGATATTATTCCCAAATTTAGATCAGGTTTTTAGTAACCTAAAACCTCATAGTTTAAAATACTACGATGTTAATTTCACTCATGTGTAATTAAAGCGTTTACATGCAAATGTGCGTAAAACAATGATAATTTTTACTCGTGTTACGTTTTTGTTGAAGATACAAAATTACGTAATGATCGTAAAAACAGATGCCATAAACAGGATATAAAATATAAAAAAACGGAAGTTAATACAGAATTGATCAAGCATTCTGCTCGCATTAAAAATAAGGTCGATTACTACAATTTAAATTTATTTTACAAAACTAAACCCAACAATTTTTAACATTAAATTTATAATAATCAGTCGATCGATTAGATTTTTACAAATTTTGAAAATTTTTATTTAATTTGTAATTTAATAAAAATGTAAAATTGCCCAACCAATTATTAGTTTTTATCGTCATGTAATAGCACTGTAAGTTTGATACGTTTACAGGTACAAGTCATAATTAACCTTTCGAAAGGGGAAACTTAAACTTTTGAATGTACAAAATGAGGGTGAAGTGAAAAAATATTCGACGATAAAATAGAAATGATAAGAAATAAAATTTTTAATTTTTAAGTAAAAATATCAAAAATGATTTCGCATCGGAGGGATGGAAATCCGATTATCCTGCCTTTATTATTACAGGATATATTACAATAATTTTAAATTTAATTACAGTTTTATACCTCACCTTATAAAAGCGTAACCTTTTAAGGGTATTTTCATGCCATATGCTTTCCTCGTGTTTTCCGGAATATTTCGTTATTCAGTGTTTGTATTGTCACGATTCACGAATTTGCCTCTATTCGCATTAGAATAGAGACATCCACCTATGACAACATGCTAAAATTTACGCTTTACTATTAAATTTAAAAAAAAATTCGAACTAGTCAAATGATTTACTCAAATTACAATCCAGTCGAATTAACGAAGGTGCATTACTACAATGCAAGTCGGCGAGGTAGAAACGCGCAAATTTTCACGATATCAGGAAACGATCACAATTTGAAAGTTACAAAAAAATGTGTAATAAAAAAAAATATTTTCGGTCATAAGTGGGTATTAAAAGTAAACGAAATTGAAAATTTAAAAAAATCTAGAACAAAACATGTGCTTTATATTTTAGTTTTCGTTTGTATAATCGTTGCCGTGTCGTTCGGAGTAATATTTTCGATTGGTAAGTTTTAAAATAAATTTTATATTATTTAAAAAAAATCATTTGATTCTTTGGCTTTCAGAACCTAATATATTCAATATAAAAGCGTCCGTCAATAAAACACAAAAATTAGTGCCAAATTTTAAAATGAATGTTACTAATTACCATAATAAAAGTAATTTAAATATTTTACGTAATACTACATTTTCCTTATATTCGCTGCAAACTAACAACATGAAATTAAAATTTGAAAATGGAGCAACGGTCAGTATAATTTATTTTCTGTATAATAAAGTAAATAGTGATAATATGTAAATGAGTTAAATAGTCCTGCGTTTCATTTAAATTATGGAATTCCATTAACTTTTAAAGCAATAAAATACAAAACTACAATGTAATTTGATATTGTTAATTACCTTGGACTAATTTAACAACCCCAAATATATTATATATATTATCTATACATGCTATTGCAGGGGTGAGCAACCCGTGGCCCGCCGCACTTTTTCATGCGGCCCTTCAAAAGTTTTACATTTTGACTTTGAAAAATTCCTACAGCATCCCAAAGCTTCAGTGTTAAATTAACTAAATTGTTTTTAAATTTGTAACTGGCCTATTGTAAGAAAAGGTTGCTCGTTCCTGGTCAATTACATTGTTCCAATAAACTTATACATAATATTAATTTATATTAGAAATTTATTATTATGATTTATGAATATAATATGTATCATATGCTAATCTGACTAAAGTTAAGTTTTTCAATATCCAATTATCTCTAACCAAAAGAATAATTTTTATAAAATTAATTTAGTATCCAAGAAAATAATCACTTGGTTATGAACAACCGGAGATTGAAAAACTGGCTATAAAACAGCCTTAGAGAGAGAAAAATTAACAAAGATTCTCATTTGGCGTTTTTCGTATAATTATTTTAAAAATCAAGGATTCCAAGAAGTACCATTTCCCAAATATTCCCTTGATTTAAGTTTATGGAAAAAATATAGACATAATTCGGATATAACACATTCTCAAAAACAAAAGAACAACGAAAGATGGTAAATCTAAAAGAATGATAGCTATGTCATAAACAAAAATTGTAATGAACAAACAACCAAAAACATCTACAAATCTAGCTCAGATCAACTGCAGCTTAAATAAAGTCCCAAAGTTAGAAGATAATATAATTGCCATAAAGTTCCAAATTTTTACTAAAACAGGCAATGGTGGACTCGACCGGGGTACCATTGCACCTAGATATTTTCAATAGATCTTAAAAACTGGGATTTTGAACTTATATTTAATATGGGACGTTTTTCAAAAAACACTCCTACATTTGAAAGCCCAGTCCAAACCCAAAAACACAGAAGATAAATATTCAGATAAATTTGTGTATACAACACTCGGAATTCCGAAGATTTCCAAGAATTTTAGTGATTTTTAAAGAATTTCAGAGATTTCTATGGAATTCCAGAGTTATCCACATAATTCCAGCGCTTTCCAAAAAATTCTAATTCTAGAGATTTTCAAAGAATTCTAGCGATTTCCAAGAAACTAGTGATTTTCAAGAAATGCCAATGATTTCCAAGGAATTCCAAAGAATTCAAGTAATTATCTACTTATTAAGGAATTTCAGAGATTGCAAAAGATTTCCAGAAAAATTGTGATTCAAATAGATTTCCTAAATTCTATTGATTTCCAAAGAATTCTAGTGACTTCCAAGAAATACCAGAGTTCCAAAGAATTCCAGAGATATCCACAAAATTCCAATAATATCCAAAGAATTCTAATGATTTGCAAGGAATTTCAGAGATCTCCAAAGAATTCTAATGGTTTTCAAGGAATTTCAATGATTTCTAAGAATTCGAATAATTTCATAAAATTACATTGATTTCCCGGAAATTTCAAAGAATTTCAGTGATTTCCAACAAATTCCAGAGATTTCCAAAGAATTTCTGAGATTTCCCAGAAAATTCAGTGATTCCCAAAATATTCCAATTCAAGGGGCTTCCAAAAATTCTACGGATTTTCAAATAATTTTAGTGATTTCCAAGAACTATTGGAGTTCCAAAGTATTCCAGAGATATCCAAAAAATTCCAATGATATCCTAATTATTTCCAAACAAATCCAGAGATTTCCAATAAATTTTAGTGATTTTCAAAAAATTCCAAAAATTTCTAAAGAATTTCAACGATTTCCCAGAAAATCTAGTGATTTCCTAAGAATTGCAATTCAATAGATTTCAAAAAAATCTACGAATTTCTGAAGAATTCTAGTGATTTACAAGAAATATCAAAGTTCCAAAAAATTCCAGAGATATCCAAAGAATTCCCATGATTTCCACGAAATTCCAGAGATTTCCAAAGAATTTCGGGGATTTACAAAGATTTCCAAAAATTCCAACGATTTTCCAGAAAATCTAGTGATTTCTAAAGAATTCAAATTCTATGAATTTCCACGAATTTCCAAAGAATTTTAGTGATTTTTAAGGAATTCCATAGGTTTATAAAGAATTACAATGATCTCGAAGAGTTCCAATAGTTTTAAGAATCTCAACAATTTCCTAGAAAATCTAGTGATCTCTAAAGAATTCCGATTCAATGGATTTCCAAAAATTCCACGAATTTCCAAAAAATATCAGAGTTCCAAAGAATACCGGAGATATCGAAAGAATTCCTGTAATTTTTCAGGAATTCCAGAGATTTCCAATAACTTCCAAAAAATTCTAGTGATTTTCAAAGAATTTCAATGATTTCCAAAATTTCTAAAGAATTATAATGATTTCCAAGAATTCTAATAATTTCTAAAATTTCAACCATTTTATACAAAATCTAATGTTTTCCAAAGGATTCCAATTCAATGGATTTCCAAAAATTCTAGGAATTTCCGAAGAAATTTAGTGATTTTCAAGAAATATAATGGTTCAAATAAATTCCGGAGATATCCAAATAATTCTTATGACTTCCAAAGAATTCCAGAGATTTCTAAAGAATTTTAGTGATTTATAAGGAATTCCAACGATTTCCAAGAATTCTAATAATTTCTAAAGAATTACCATGATTTCCGGAAAATCCAAAGATTAATTCCAAAGAATTTCAACGATTTCCAAGGAAATCCAGCGATTTTTATTGAATTCCGGAGATTTACAAAAATTTACAAGAATTCCAACGATTTCTCAGAAAATTCAGTGATTTCCAAAGAATTTCATTGCAAGGGATTTCCAAAGATTCTAGTGATTTCTAAGAAATATCAGAGATGTTCAGAGAATTCCAGAAATATCCAAAGAATTGCAAGTATATCCAAAGAATTCCATAGATTTCTAAAGGATTCCTGAGATTTGCAATGATTTCCAAGAAATTCCATAGGTTTGCAATGATTTCCAAAGAATTCTAGTGATTTTCAAGGAATTTCAATGATATTCAAGATTTCCAATAACAATAATTTCTAACGAATTGCAATGATTTCCAGAAAATTCAAAAGAATATCAGTGATTTCCAAGAGAATCCAGGGATTCCCAAAGAACTGTAAATTCTAGAGATTTTCTAAAAATTCTACTAATTTCCAAAAAATTCTAATGATTTTCAAAAATTCCATTAACTGCTAGGAATTCTAAAGATTTCCACGGAATTCCAGTTATTTCTAAGAAATAACAGAGGTTTCCTAGGAACTCCAGATATTTTCATGAATTCCAATTTATTATTTCCAAGGAATTCCAAAAATTTTCAAACAAAATTTAACCATGTGAACCTACACTTTGTTTTTGGGTAATTAATCCTTGTAAAAGCAAGTTAATGGAAACCTAACCTACGGATTGCACAACAGGCACTCTGAAGACATCGTCACTAGTTGACTACCAAAAATTTAAACACACAGGATGGCGGTCATAAAAGCAGATATTGGCAGTAGCTGGTTTTTTATTTAATATGTTGAATACAGGGGGTAAACATCCCAAAAAGTTGTGTACACATGGTTGGAATTTTTTTTGAAATTTTTGGAAGTCATTGAAAATATTTGGAATTCATGAAAAACCTTGGAACTCTCTCGAATTCATGGAATCTTATTGTAATTCTTTGTAATTAGAAATATTTCAAAATCACTGGAATTCCATTGAATTCCTGGAAGTCTTTTAAATTCCTTAGAAATATTTGGAATTCCGAGTCTTTTATATACTGTACAGAAATTTACCTGGATATTTACCTCCTGGTTGAACGTAAATAACATAATGTATAGATACTATTTAATAATTTAAATTTTATAATTTCATAAACAGAACGAAGCACAAAATAAATCAACATCTTCAAGTAATGTTTGTCAAAAATGCAAACGCAACGAAGAAATTTGCTTAAATATAATAGAAAGCGAAGAACCTGTATGCAGAAAAATTCTAGATAAGAAGGATCCTACTGGGTGTGGAGGACTATGCAAAATAAATAAAGAATACTGTAAAGTTCTGGATCAAAATGTAATGCTCTTCCAGTGCAGACCCGTTCCAAATGCACTAAATTGTTCAAACAATCATTTCAATTGCGGAAACATGTGTATCCCAAAGAAGATGTGGTGTGATGGGTTTTTTCATTGTTTAGATAAATCCGATGAGATCAAATGTGGTAAAAAAATAAAATGTGTTCTTAGAACGCTGAAAGTATAATTCAGTTATTTTTGCAGATTGCAACTTAGAAACACATTTTCAATGCGGAAATACAACTGGATGCATAACAAAGAAGAAAAAATGTGATGGAGTAGTCGATTGCTGGGATAATTCAGATGAAATTAATTGTAACAAAAGTAAGAACCAATAGAAAATCTTTTTAATGGAAGTAATTTAATTTTTATTTTAGTTTGTGCTAAGGGTCAAATTTCCTGTCATAACGGGCAATGTATAAATAAAGAAAATTTCTGTGATGGAATATATCATTGTTCCGATAAATCTGACGAGCCAAGAGGATGTGAAATAAAATAAAAAAAAGCTAAACTGAAAGTAAATGAAGATCTTCCACAAACAAAAAACAATAAAACATTTTTTATATTTTATTATAACAATGAAAAATTAATGTACCTAAGTTAAAATATTAGACAATAATAAATACTCAAAATATAACATTTTTAATTGGATAAAACACGTAACATCATGGTAAAATCATAAGCACCTTTATAATTATTAACAATTGAAATTGAACTATTCAGAAAACTCTTCCGTGTAGCCTAGAAGAAATAAAATTAAAAGTTTTGTAAACGATCTAAACAAATCACTTACGTCACATTTAGAACTTTTGTAAACTTTCACAGCCTGAGCTTCAAAAATTTCACACGTTAAAAAGTTTTCATTCAACAACATTACAATAAAATCTTCAAACAATTTCCATGATAAATTCGTTGAATTGTTAAAGAACATTAAATTTCTAGGAGAACAAACAGATGTAAAAATATTTTTTGATTTAAAATTATATTGTCTCCAGATAGTACAAACTCTATTTAAAATGTCATAATCGACAATATCAGGTAAGTGAGCAACTAAAAACCATATAAAAATTATACAAATTAAAAAAAAATATTTATCCTTACTCAAAAGTACCAATAGATCGAGAAGTAATGTGTTAATAGACAATAGAATGCACTCGTTCAAATCACATCTTTCTTTTATACTTTGATCTACCGAATCTAAGAGTTTTTTCAACTGTTCTGAAGTCACCACGTCAGATTTTCTTACAACATCCAAACTGAAATTCTAAAAAAGAAATTTTTAAATTTTAATACAACAAAGCTATACATTCTAAATATGTACCCGAATTAAATCAACCGTGTTGAATCCGCTTAGTGCCTTAGGATTGTGAGGCAAATCTGTACCAAAGGTGGGCAGAACGAATACAGCCTTCTCGGCGGAGTCTTTACTTACATGATTACTACTTATAAATAATTTCACTTCGGCATCAAAATCTTTCATAAAAATATCTGAAAACATCTCTGTAATAAAAAATTCAATAGTAGTAAAAATATCAACTTGTAGTTATGTTCGAGTCTCTCCATTGCTGTATTCTTTCGCTACACATTCGTTTAGAGATTTTCACACAAACGTCCTTTACTTGACTTAGCTCCTTAATTAATAAAAAGTCAATTACGGGGCCGATGCATAATTCGATGATGGAATTCGTTTGGTCATTAATTTGATTTTGTAACTGTTGTAAAGAAGAAACAGCGCATTTTTTGGTTCTTTCGTTAATAATTGCCTAAATAAAAATAATATTTTAACAACATAATTTAAATTAGAAACAAATTAGGCGAACTTACCATTACACTTAAATATTCTTCATCTGTTAAACCTGACGTAGTAAATAAACTAAAAACATCTTTTAGTTGTTTCAATGCTATTTTTTTATAGGACGGCACAATTTCATTAAAAATCTCTTTGACGCAAGTTGATGCAATTCTTTCGCTAACAAATTCAACTGTCTTTCTAATTGAGGCTGGTTGCCCATTAAAAAAAGCCTCCTCCAATTGATTCTAGAAATGTTAACGTTAAATAACTGCTAAGAGAACTAAAAGGAGAACCTGAAGGATAACCAACCTGTAATCGTTTACTCGTTACATCAGGTGACGGTTTAGAAGCAGGTAAAAGTGTTGCATATTTCACTGTGCTTTGATTAACCATCTTACTAGAATTGTTCACCAAAATTGTTTTAATATCGTTCAAGTACGGACAACAAGAATATAAAGCAATTTGATCAACAATTCTTGAATTATCTAAATGCACGACTTTTGATAATTCTTCACTTAATTGTAATTTTAAGTCACGACTTATGTGATTCTCATTGTGTAATTTTTGAGAAAGCCATTGATAATAAATTTCTTTCGGAAAATGCGGTAGGTCAAACAGCCAACCAAGAGATAGTTTTATCAGAAAAGCAGTTTCATTCATTTCGCCATTGGAAAAATTATAGTAAACTTCAAACAAGGTGTAAAAAACTTGTTTAAAGTATGGAAGTCTTACAGTGACGTAATCCAGCATTGCTATGTAGTTAACCATCCACGGTATTGCTAGTAACAAACAATTATTTTTCTTGCAATTGCTGAGAATTTCATTCAAATTTATGCTGGGATGAAACTGAAAATTAAAATAAATCGTTAAATTTAAACTTAGATATGATAAAAAATTCCCAAATTTTTCTAGGACAGGTTTAGACTAGAACAGAAGCAAATTTGTCGAAAAAGTTCCCAAATTTAGGGTTTTTTAATTAAAAATAAATAACTTACCTGATTTCTAACTCGAACTTGACAAGCAATAACATTTTGTGATATTTGAGCAGAATCACATTTGTACGGTAAGGATTCCAGAAAGCCAAGAAATTTCGCCAAAACGCTTGAAGATTTGATGCAAACCAAGTATGACTGTTTCAATGCCACATTAGTAAAGGATTCTAAAATTTCAACCGTTTTAAGTTTATAAATAAAAATCAAGAACTTACCAATGCAATCCAAATCTGCAGAGATAAATTTTGAGTTGGTCAAATCGGCAATTTCGGAAGCAAATGCATCACTAACGTGCCTGTTAAACGTTTGGTTACTTGCAAGCACCAAAAATTCCCAATAAAATTCTTCATATCCCACGAAGGATGGAACAGAATTTATACCGCAACCACTTTGCTTGGGAGCAATTCGGTTATTCAACTGCGACATTGTTTCTGATTTTACATTAGAGAAAAGTGAAGAGTTTTCCTGAAATAATAGAAAAAAATATTTAATTAATTTTATTAAGATTAAAGTACCAAATTTGAGATCACTAGAATGTGGAAAATTTGGGAAAAACAAATTAAAACAAATAAACAAAGAAAAATACTCACCTGTGTAGTATTCAAATTCACCATCAATTTAGCTTTGAATAATCGAGCCAAATGTACCAAGTTTGCAGGATCAGAGTGGATATTTAACAGAGACTTAATTTTACCGCCCAACCCTATAGCAAAATCCCACCGAATATCCAAACGATTGTTCTCCCAGATGCGCAAAATTTCGCAAAACATGTCGCGCTGTTTACAAAAGGCCTGAAACGATACCGCAGTCGGAAAATTATCCCTATTATCTGTGTCTAAATTAAAGCACACATTGGTAGGTAAACTATTTGAATAAGGAGAAAAACACTTTTCCAATTTCCCGTCGCGAATTTGAGCGAGATCCGTTAAAAAAGCATCAGATAAAAATTGTTTAACTCGAGTATTTTCTATAAATAAATTAAGAGTGAATCTATCAAGAAATTTAAAAATTTGTATTTGGCACTGCAAAACATTTGCTGCAAAATAAACGCGATTGTGTATGGTTTTAAATAAAATAAAGTTTGAAAGCTGAACATTTTCTTGCAAATTTGATTCACCGTCATTTTCAGGGGAATATTTCTTTTCTAATAATACAGATATTAAAAAATAAATTTCGCTTGCTAAATTCAAGACAAAATTATTGTTTAATAAATGAATGTAAATTGAAACAGAAATATCTAAGTTGTGCTTGTAGGTCACTTTTTGAAAATCCGGTAAAATTTCATTCCTGACGTTGCAGGGTGAAGTTTCAGACACCGAAGAATGGTCATTAGAACATCTGCGTGTTAAAATTTTTGGTAGTTCTTCTGCTAAAGGTAAATCGTGTTGCTCGTTAGAATTGCCCACAACGTCGTCATGTTTAAATGTAAAACTATTTTCATCTTGGCTAAACCGTTTTGCTACTAAATTAGTGGGATTTATTCTTCTAATTCGAGTTTTACTTTTTTCATCCGATTTTACGTTTTCACTTGAACCTCGTTTTGGTTTTTTCTTCGAAGAACTGTTTATAAGAAAGTCACCTAAACACGGCGTTGTTCGTGGAGTTGAACGATTATTATTTTTAGGCGTAAAATAATTTTGTTTATTATATAAAGGTGAAAGGGGACTAACGTAACTAGTATTTAAATCGTTTTTTCGTTTCGGAGTGTGGATAATGGAAAGTTTTGCTAAAATATCATCAGTTTCATTGTCATCCGTTTGGACGTTTTCGTTTCTACTAATATTCAAGGTTTCGAGTCTCTTTGTACGTTTTTGCAAAAGTTCCCCATTTTTGTCTACTTCAAGTACTTCAAAAATATAATTTAAAAAGTATGAAACGAAATTGTTTTGCGAACATCCAAATTTTTCGAAATGTTTACAGTCTATATCCTGAAAGTGAGGTTAAGTTATATTAAAAAAATACGAATTGAACATTATCAAACTTACATTTCTATGCGAAAGCCACGTTAAAAGCGTATCCAAATTAATTTTATTGTTGAAGACGTCGTTCAACAAATTGTCACACATTTTTTTAAAACATAAAAAGAAATTAAAGTTAGGTTAGTCGTGACGTCACAAAAGTTCGTTTCAAAATAAGTTCATTTGAACTAACACAACTGTCAAAGCCTGCGCTAAATGCCAATGAATAAAGAGTATTTTACTCATTGGCTAAGCTTAATCCTTTTAAATTTTTTTAATTAATCAGATTTTGAAAAAGTATCATTTTTGGCGATCATAAGATAAAAATATTGATATATTTTTTATAAACAGTTGGTTTCAATCCGTTTTTATTTACAACAGCATTGTTTCAGTAACCAGGTAAATTTTGTTATCGGGCTACTTCTTTGAGCAGTTTCAAATTATATATATGGTTGAAAAATATCAGCATAGGAAACATTTTCGCATTTTTTATGTTTCATTTCAATTTCATCAATCGTGTCTTCGTCTAGGTCATTCAACATTTGAAGAACTTTCAAGAGTCTGTTTTTCAAAATAATCTTCCGAGCGGCTTCAATAAATTTACAAAGAACGAGATACTTTTTGAACCATGGTTGCAAATAACAAACCTCAAATTCTTCCAAGTTTTGCTATAATTCAACAAATTTTAAATTAAATCTAAATGTACTTTGTCTATTCAACCTTGTGTATTTGTCGTTCGCTACGCTTCTTAATAAGCAATCCCGTTACATTCGGTTCAGCTTCTGTACAACGCAATTGCTACAACAGAAGATTGAAACTGTAACTTGGTTATATTATTTTAAAAAACGTAAACTAACTCTGGATATATAATCACATTCACACTCGGAATTGTAAGTTAAAATTCCATCCGAAAACTGATCTAACTTAGTTTTATTATTTGTAAGGGCAGCCTTGTTCAAATCTTGATATTGCTTTGCAGCCTCATAAAATTCTTCCCTTTTTTGCTTATAAATTTTGTAATCATCATCGCGATGTTTGTTGTTGCTTCCAACGTAATCAAATTCTGTATGTTGGCGAGGACTTTTTCTAATAATCCGCTTATTTATATCGTCTGGTTTGTATACCCTTAATTTTAGTGGGGTGTTATTTGACATTTTGAAGGTTTTTAAACTTGATTTTGAACTATAGAAACCATAGCAACGATATTGCCGGAGAAATTACCTTACGAAGATAACTTCGCCATACTTGTACTATAACAAAATATTAATATAAATACCACCAATACTGCCATAAGGGTGGAGATCATATAGAAATGAAGCAACGAGGTATTCGGTGATTACGCTTGAAAAAATAAATTCAATTTTAATTCAACTAGAAACTAAATATTTTCAAAGTGACTTATTCCAAATAGAGTATTTTGCAATTTTGTATAGATTTGTTAGAGTATTGCACTATAAAGTTAATTGGAGACAAAATTTAGTATCTCTTCGATACAATTTTTTCAACATCGGAGCTAATTATTTTTCCTCTTGAAATAATATGTATTTAACAAACTTGAATTACAAGTATTTTATATTATCCAACTGCGTAACCTAGCGCAAAAATAAAAAACACTGTTTACTTAATCTGGAATCGGATAAGCTGCTTTCTTAACAATATCTATCGAATCCAATCTTTTCAGTAAAGCGTCCAATTTAGCATTTATCACATATATGGTGTCTTCCATTTCTCCTATTCGAATTTCTTGACTAAAATAAAAAAATCGTTGGTCAAAAAAATATTTTACTCTAAATGAAAAACATTTACGCTATGTAATCTTGTGGAGTCACCAATCCGCCGCTCTTGAAATCATTTTCTTTGGCAAGCCTTGTGACTTCTAAAAAAGTAAATAAATTTTTGGACATTCCATAAATAAACTCAAACCTTCTAAATCTTTCATTAAGAGCTCCACGTCAAAATCTCCTACTTCCGCAGTTGGGTCAATGTTAAACTTTTCGAAGAACATTTGAATTTCGATGTCAGTAAAACCACACCTGCAAAAGACTGTTTAAGAAAAAATTTTGTTCCAATGATCTCATACCTTTTTAACGCGTTCTTTATTTCTTCTATTGTTATGTCGTAATCGCTTTGTATTATTGCATCTTTTTTTAGACAGCCGCCACATCCACATTTATTCAAAAATTTGTTAAAACAATCTTTTAGATATTCATTCATTTGCAATTCGTTTGGTGCTGCTGCCAAGTTGCTTTTGACATCCGAGTAAGTGTCGTTTATTATTGCCAAGAACATGTTCTACGATGCAGGTGCTGATTTAGTAAAAAAAAAAAGGATGAAATTAAGGAAACCTACCAGTAGAACAAAAAAAACGAAGAAAATGTAAGTCAAGAAAAAAAGAGGGGCTAAATTTTCATTCACTTCCTCTATTGCGATGTAATCAAAATCTCCCAATATGGTACGAAATAGGGTAAACATTGCTTGACCTACACTGTGGTAAGCATTAACCTGGTGAATAAAAAAATGATCTTTTGTTCTGACAAGAGGAAATTCATAGCTTTACGTGTGTTCCGAATAATAGATAACCAAGTTGAGCATAGGCGGCAAACATAATGAACGCCAAGATTGCAAATGCTGCGATGTCGGTTCCGCACTAAAAAAACGTTTCAGGGGATTGCAAAAACCAACTAAATAGGAAAATGTTACATACCCGCTGAAGGGTGCTGTTCAACTGGCCCATGTGTTTATTAAAGCCCAGATATTTAAAAATTTTAATGTACGTCAAAAATAGTAAAATTCCGATGAAAATGTTAATTCGAATTTGTAACTGTGCAGCAGATTCAAAGTTTGCATACGTGTCGATGAGATGTATATTGTTTACCACTGTTAGCAACGTTTCGGCTTCATTAGCCAAAAAATAAATTATGCACACAAGTCCTACCTAAAGAATTGACTGTGATAGAAAATATTAATCGGTTTTGTAAGTCGCATACTATCACTAGTGCAAGATCGACGTAATTCCAAAATTGGCAGAAATACTTCTCTTTGTAACGGAAGATTTCGATGACTTCTACCACGAAATAATAAATTAGGAACACAACACATAGCCATACGCATGTCTTTACGAAGTAATCCCATGTAGTTACGTAACGGATTAATTTCACAGTTTTGAATGAGTACGATGGAGTTATGCTTCCAGTGGGAGAAAATTCAAAAATTAACCTGCAAGATTTCATTGGTAAATCAAGAGGAAATTTTAAAAAGAAGAATTAATTACTTGACAACACAAAATAAATTCAAGTTTGGATTATAAACAACAAAATCCAGAAACACGCATCTAGTTCCACGAGTAATCCACGTATTGTTTTCTAAAGTTTCAATTATCTCTGTAGTATCGTCACGGTTCGTTCCAAATTCTTGGTAAAAGCCACCGCCATGATAAGTTGCAATTTTTCCTGTGTAAGCAATGCTTTCCAAATCATCATCATAGTAGAACTTCCACCTAAAATAATAGTTGAACCAATGAGCAATCGAAGTAATTAAAATGAAAAATCGTTACGCAGTTTTAGTTCCTAAACCAAATGATTTTCGGTCTTCAGTGGCTTCAGAAAAGTGGGCATAACATTCTTTATTCTTTTTAATTACAATATAGGAAATTTGGCAAGAATTATTTCTCACTTTTAGCTAAAAATATTTTTATTTTATTTGCGGAAAAAGTAATAAAAACAAGTACTTGCCTGTCGAAATCTGGGCACCCCTATCAATTTATTTTCATATAATATTATCCTATTTTTATCATCGGCGGTTTCGTTTAGGTACCAGTAATCCCAATAAAAGCCTTTGATGAGGACCGTTCGAGAATACTGAAAAACGAACCAATGCTGGGTAAATAACCACACTTGAATAATCAAAACCTTACCGCCCAAAACTCATCAACGTTTGTAATTTCCATAAAAGTAAGTTCTAAGTTTTTTTCAGTCATGAAAGGTTTCGTAATAAACAGTTCGGTAAGAGCTCTGGTGAGGTAGTACATAGAAGGAAAAACCATTCCAACGGCGACTAAAACCCAAAAGTTAGTGTTTTCCTAAGAGATAATTTAAGACTTACTTATTGTAACCAGAACAATAAAAATAAAATACAAAATCATGTTAATCAAAGTTCGTTTTAAAAACTTTTCTCGTTCGCTTGGTTTGGCTAAATCGGCTGCTAAGAAAAAAAAGTTTTAGTAGTGAAGAAAGTTTAGAAAACTTTGTTACCTGACTTATCAGCATCCAAGCGACCCTTTTTATTCAACTTTTGAGTAATATTACTGAAACTTCTTGGCTTGCGTTTACCCCACCCATCCCCACTTCTGTCTTTATCCTTAAATCTACTTTTTGTTGTTGTTTCTGGTTCTACTATATTATGTTCTATATCTAAGTCCGAAGGGTCACATTCTAGGATATACGTCAAGGAAGGACGGTCCAATGAAGTTTGTGCCTCATGTCTTGTGGATGCAGTAGAATTTGATCTTTCACCTTGCCTTGAGGATTCAGCACGAGGACGTGTTGAAGGTAAAGAATCATCTGGTTTTCTTCTGTTAGCCATAATTAAATAGAAATTTAAATTGCTTAAGTAGCCTGTCACTTGAAATGTTTCTCAACGATTCAATTTCCATGGATACTTTTCAATAAAAACTCGATTATTTTTTTGTTGAAATTCTGATAGTTTTTCAAATACCTATTTTTAAATTTTTGTGAATTTTTTTTGTAATTAAGGGTTTTTTTTAGTGGAGAATCTCGAGGGAAAAACTCACTTCTTTACTAATTTAATGTTGAGTTTCACAAAGGAGATTTAAAATTTAATTTACGATTATAATTATCTAACAATATGACAATACGTTTCAATTGTAATCAGGAAAAAACATAAAAATGTGCCTGGTTTTGTTTGAAAATAAGATAAAACTTATTCCATTCTTTCGTTATAATTTATTTTTTGAAAAATAAAAATTATTTTTATATTGTAATTATGTACACTAACTAATTAGGTTTATTTTCTAAATGTCAAGATCATCGTCAGGATCTTCCTCGTCCCAATCGTCAGCTTTATCAAACGAATAGTGTATGTTAGAATCAACTTGATCTTGGTTTTCTCTGAATTAATAAAATGTTTAAGTGAATCAATAGCATAAATGAAAATTTCTTACTTTGGCAGATATGGCAAAATTAACTGATCCCTGGATTCTTTCTCTTTGTCATCCAAACTGATCTTAAAAGTCGTCAAATTTTCAGGTAAAATTTCATTTTCTTGTACAGCTTGAGAATTCATTTTATTAATTGGATGCGATTGAATAATACCATTTTGAAATGTATACTCTTCGGTCTGAATAATCAAAATTGTGTTAGCAAAAATTGAATTAAACTGTTTGCTATAAATTTACCTGTTTAATAATTTTACCACTACTTTTTTTAAATTTATATGCAACCTGTGCGCCATTTAAACCAGAATTGGTTTCTAGATTTATGGTAAACGTAGATATGTGCTCAAAATATTGACAAGTTTTATTCACATCCTGGCAAACATCTTTATGAAATACTGCGACAATTCGCAGTAAACCTAAAAATTATTATTGCATTATACAACAATTATTTTAAAATGATACCATTTACCTTCATTGCTCTCTAATAATGATTGTAGCTTCTTGTAAATTGTATTCCACCCGTATTCTAATATAGCATGCACAAGTGAGTCTATAACAATGACACTTCCACTTGCGTTGACCCCCGAAAGAACGTTAGGAAAGCTCTTTTTCTTTCCATCGAGCCAACCAAGCACATCACTGACAAAATCATAGACTTCGAGATTTGAACTGGAAAGTGTTTTAATTTCTGGATTATTTTCGAAATTAAAATACAAAACTTTGGAAGTTTTTAAATGTAAATTAACAAGGTATTTCAGTAGACAGTTACTACGATGTTCCAAACTATCTATAATTTAAAAAAACGCATTAATTTAGAACTGTAATGTTATACATAATTAATTATCTTACCTTGTATTAACACAAATTTGGAAAACGGGATGTTATTTAAATGTGTAGTTAACATGTTGATAAGTTGAAAGAAATTTAAGGTTATTGTTAAAGCAACAAAATTTGGGCTGTGTTCAACAGTGGATTATAAAAGTAGAAATATAAAAATTAATAATAATCCATGTCCAGCACATTTACAATCGAAACCATATACATTTTCTTAATATAAAATAAACCGTGTATATTTTGTAATACTTTAAACACTTGATTATCAGTTTTCCATAGATAGATGTATTAAATGCAGACGCATCCTGTATATACAATTATATTACTTGTGTTGGTTATGTTTACATTCATCGAACTGTCAGTAGTTGTCAAATTTTTCATATTTTTATTGTTAAAATTATTTTTATCCTAATCATTGTAGTTTAAAATTATTTTACGTTATAAAATGCACTTTATCTTCAAAGTTAATCACCAAAATGTCTGATAAAAGCTTAACCGTAAGTAAAAACGTCGCTTAAATCATTTTTATAGGTTATTATTTTTTTCATTATTTTTTAGGATTGCCAGAGCGATACCACCGAAAGTTTAGATGAAGAAATTGAACCAAAATTGAAGTACTCGCGTTTAGCTAATCATTTACAACGTATTTTACTAAAAGACGCCATTAGCTGTATAGCTGTTCATCCAAGAGTAAGCGTCTCTATTTACCGTGTTGCCTTTTTTTTAACACAGCTTTGTTTTAGTTTATCTGCTTGGGATCTCATTTTGGCTTTATTTATACTCTTGATCATTTGGGTAATATCGTAGAAGGGAAGGAGAAGCGAGTGCACAGTGTTTCCATTAACCAAATTTCAATTGAATTGAGTGGCGAATACATCGCTTCTTGTTCCGATGATGGAAAAATTTTTGTATATGGGCTGTATTCTGAAGACCGAAACGATTCGATCAATGTTGGTCGTGTCATCAAAACCATTGCTCTAGATCCAAACTTTCAGAAGCCAACATCTGGTGGACGATTTATTATTGGTACCTTATTTAGATTATATTTAAGCCTTTAGCTGTTTGCAGTAATTATTATTTGAATTGAATTGCTTGATATAAAATGATCCTTCCGACTAATTGAAATAGTTGTGGGCATTACCTTTTAAAATTACTTGGAATAAAAAGTCCAAATAAAACTTGAGTATTTCAAATACTTTTATGAAAAATTTGTATTTTGGTTTATGAAATACTTTTGCTGAAGGTTTCCAACAGCTTTGTTTAAATTTTCATAATACAGTTATATTTTAGGTGACAATAATTTAACATTGTACGAAAGAACCTTTTTGAATCGATTAAAGTCAACTGTCTTATGTGAAAGTGAAGGATCGGTGAGAAGTATTAGTTGGGGAGAAAATTTTATTGCCTGGTCTAGCGACATAGGCGTAAGGGTCTACGATATAAACGCAAAATGTTCATTAGGATTAATTAAATGGGAAAGTAATCCTGGGTAATATATTTTGAAATTGATTTAAATTTGATTATTATATTATATTTTTAGAACCGAAAAGTTTCGCTGCAATTTACGATGGGCTGATGCTAGAACATTACTTATTGGTTGGGTTGACACGGTGCGGGTATGCATAATACGAAAACGTAGTAGTATCGAATTAAGTAATAGAGACTTGCCTGAATATTTAGTAGATCCAAGTAAGTTTCATGAAATTATTAGACATGAATACATGAACATTTTTTAGTTTCTACATTCCAAACTGAATTTTACATATGTGGAATTGCGCCTTTAGATAATCAGTTAGTGTTATTAGGATTTCCTAAAGAACTTGATTCGAACCAAAAATCTCTAAGGCCACAGTTGTATATTGTGGAATATCGTGATAATGATTATATAGATATTTGTACAGATAGCTTGTCATTACGTGGTTACCAAGAGTACACAGTCAACGATTACCACTTGGACGTTTTAATCGAAGAAAATAGATTTTTTATTGTTGCTCCTAAAGATGTTATCGTTGCAAGTCCTTACGATTTAGACGATAGAATACAATGGCTAATGCAACATGGGTAAAAAGTTGTAACACTTTTTGTTATAATTCATCAAATTATTACATTTCAGAAAATTTGAAGACGCTCTGAATGCCGTTGATCAGGGCATTCGCAATAATCGCGAAGCAAAATATACAGTAGAATCTGTGGGTGTTGCCTACTTGGATCACTTGCTGAGTAAAAATATGTTTGATATGGCCGGAAAATTATGTTTCAATATTTTCGGAAATAAAAAAGAACTGTGGGAAGAGCAATTATTTAAATTCGCAGCCGCACATCAACTAAGGTTTGATTAATTTTGCACTTTGTAATATCGAATTCATTACAATTTCTTGCTTGTTAGATCAGTGAGTCCTTACATTCCTAGATCGAGGGCTTGCACACTCGATGCTCATTTATACGAGATGATCCTATATGAGTACCTCAAGCTAGATGCAAAGGTATTATAAATTTTATTTACTCCGATCTTGCGGGAAAATTTTCATTATCCTCAAATTAGGAAATTAATGCAAAACTATTTATTGCTTGATGGGAGGCTGACCATTAACTTTGAAGCAACTTATTTTTATTTTTTTATGTAGGGTTTCCTGAATCTTGTAAAAGAGTGGAATCCAAAATTATATAATACCTGTGCCGTCGTAAATGCAGTATTAGAACATCTGTTGGAATGTAACGATGAACGAAATTTATATTTAGAATCCCTTGCCGTGCTTTATGGTTACGAACAAAAATATGACAAAAGCTTAAACATGTACTTGAAGTAAGAACTTGATTTTAATACTCAACGCTTTTGTGCTCACCTTTTATTTTGTAGGTTAAAAAATACAGATGTATTTAATTTAATTAAACAACACGACTTGTACGGCGTTATACAAGATATGATCGTGGATTTAATGGATTTGGATTTCAATAAAACAATTTCTATGCTATTGGAAAAAAATTGTATTTCTTCTGAAATTGTTGTTGAAAAACTCAAATCCAATGAACTACATTTATACAGAGTAAACAAAGGATTTAATTAGAAAATCTTTAGATTAACAATTTTATTTTAGTACTTAGATGCTTATGATAAAGTAAACAGTAAGGGCGATTACCATGGAAAACTAGTAAAACTTTATGCGGTATTTGCACGTGAAAAACTCTTGCCGTTTTTGAGAAGATCAGATCATTATCCAATTCAAGAGGCGCTTGATATTTGCCAAAGAGCCAAATATTACCCAGAAATGGTGTATTTACTTGGTCGAGTGGGGGACACTAAAGAAGCTCTAGAATTGATAACGACAGAATTGAAAGATATGCAACATGCTATAGAATTTTGTCAGGAACACGATGATCCCGAGTTATGGAACGATTTAATTAATCATTCTCTTGATAAGCCTGGTAAAATTCTTGAATAATTTTTTACCACTCCCTAAATTATAGCGCTTTTATCTTGCAGGTTTTATAACGTATTTATTACAGCATATTGGAACTTATGTTGATCCAACAGTTTTAGTAGAAAAAATTAAAAAAGGACAATCAATCCCAGGACTTAAAAAATCGCTAGTTAAGATGCTCTGCGATTATAATTTACAGGTCAGTGCAAATAATTTCACATCATCAGTTAAGACTTGACAATAAGTGATTATTTTTAGGTATCTGTTCAAGAAGGATGTAAAAAGATTTTAGTTTCGGATTATTTTAATTTACATGATAAATTAGTTCGTGGCCAACAAAAGGGCATTGCAATTTTCGACGAAATTCTGTGTGGTGCTTGTCATAGAAAAATTGTAATAAGAGGTGAGTGACTTACAAAACTAAATTATTATCAATTGTAATTATTTCTGTTTGCTTTTAGACTTTACGCGCTCAAGTAATATAATTATTTATAATTGTAAGCATAGTTTCCATGAACAATGTCTCAGATCAACCATGGCTAGTTGTGGAATTTGCCATCCTACCAAACAAACATAGCATCAACAAAAATACAAAAATTGTTGTAAAATTCTGTGTTTAATGTAAGTATTTTATATAAAAAATTTTAATCGATGAAAAAGTTTTAAATCATAAACCTTTCTTCTTCTTCTGCTACTTCAGATGGATAACTAGGTCGTACAGGTTCTTTGGGACAATAACTTGTAAAGTGTTTGATTGTATAATCGACGATTTCTTCCGGTTTCATTAATAAAGTTGATTGTACATAATCGCCCATCATATTTTTAAATTCAGGGTGATCGAGAAGGTATGATTGCAGTTGCATGAAGCATGTAGTCTAAATGGAATAATTAGAATATAATTTTATTATGTATTCTGTAGTAATCGGAGTACTTACCTTGAAGTCAAGATAGTTGGAAAATAATTGCATGTCTTTTTCCCATATCTTTGATAATACTAAACTTTCATTTCCTTCTGGTTTTTCATTTGAAATTCTGGCTAGGGGATTTACTTGTAAAATGTAATCACAATTTTCCCACTCTTGCTTAACCAATTGGCCTAAAAAGTTTTACTCTTGTTTGTATGTTGTTGACTAAAAGGTGCATCTTACCACTCAATGTTAATAGCGTTACACATTTGTGAATTATTCCACATTCTTCCATAATTGTGCGGTATATTTTACACAAATCTAACTTCTCTTCGTTAACTATTCCACTTTCGGGTCCCGTACATTCCTGTAATCAATTTGTAATCATTTTTCTATACCATTTTTTTACTTACGTAAATATTGCGGCACATGTCTCCGTTGATATACATTGTAGACAGTTCAAATGTTCCAATATATCGAGAGATCGCTAAATACCTCATTAAGACTATATTTGAACCTTCGCATAGGAGATCTTTTGTTTTTTGCATACTGTAATATTTTCTGTCATCGATTCCTTCCATACTGCTTTTATGCTTTATATAATAACGTCGTGGTTGTAGAGCGCAGTATAAAGATTTTTCATTTGACGAGCCATTGTTCATTACAAACCTAAACATTTTTAAGTAAATATATTATGTATATTGTGATAGTGCTTAATGTACTCGGTTCTCTTTTCTTCTAATGTATGGAAGTTTCGGTCTACCCATGCCGTAATTCTGGAACCTGCTATATGTTCATTGGCGTTAAATTTTGAAGAAAGATGCACCAAAAATTTGGTATTATTTCTTTCATACGTAGGTGTAATTGAAGCTGTGTAATCTGCTATCTGTTGTTCCGATTCTGTTAATATTACTACAGATAAACAAGTATTATTATTTTGTTTACAAGAAAACAGTTTGTGCAGAAACCTGGAGGATTATTTTTTATATTCATTCTTTTGGTTATCATTTCGACAATTTGTTGTTCTAGACCGGGACCCATTCTCATTAAAGGATTTTTACCTTTGGCTAATTGAACGTCTTGGCAAAGTCCGCCTACTGGTTTCGGAACCATATGACTAGATTTGGTTGGTAAATAACTGACTACTAGGGTTTCACGAAATGCTAGCTTTTGGTACATTTCGTCATCTGAAATAAAAATTTAACATTGTTGTTGTGCTTTACAAAACGGAGGATGTAACAATAATTATTTTACTAGATAGATTATTTTGAAGTTAATTAAAGTTTTGATTTGTACTTTACGTATTGTTTGTTTTAGATTTCCAGTCGTTAGACACGTCCATTGTAACAATAATTACCAGCCGAATGAGTTGGATTGGGGCGCTCTCATTGCAATTTTAGTACAATTTTTGATGATATACACCAAGAAGATTAATTATTTTATTATTTACATTTTTATTACGCAGCTTTTTAAATGAATAAAATGTACATTAATCCATTGCTATTTGTAAGTTTTTAATTCTAAAACCTTATTTAATTAAAGTAGTCCTAATAGATTAAGCTTTCTGATTGCTGTTATAACTTAAATTTATACAATTAATGTGTGCAATGTGAATGTATTATTTTTATAACGCTTAAAGTCTACTAGTGACTACTTAATATGATTGTGATTACTCTTATTTTTAGTTATTCGTAGGTATATTTTATTATGTTGTACTAATCATAAATATATTTATTATTATAATAATACATTTGCTTCACTAACCTATGTAAAAATGCGGAATAAAAGTAGACAAATCAAACAGCGGGTACTGATTGTGAGCCAGAAGTCTAGCTTGATAGTCCTCTATATACTGGGCTCGATCCGTTACATTTTTAATCACATCTTCCAAAATGCTTTGGACGCGGGTTAATCCCATACCGGAATCACATGGATGTAAATCTTCGCCGCAAAGAAATTGCTCTTGTTCTAGTAGATATTGTAAAATGTCCTGCGATAAGCTTACTCTCATTTCAAATGGATCCATTATGAATATTTTTTATTATTAATTCAAGTGAAATCAAAAATTTTAAATTTTGTATGCGTGCGCACGTCAATGTCAATTATTCTTGCTTTGATGTGATTGGTTCAAGGAAATTAGTTTGCAATTTTGACAGTCATTGGTTGCTTGTCAAATTTCGTTACTGTGTAATTTTGATTTGTTGATTGTTAAATTAAATAAAAAGACGATTTAATTATTAAATCAAAATGGTAAGACTTCGCTTTCTTAATTTATTAATAAAAACCATTTCGGTAAATAATTTCCCAAACTGTTCAAATATATTTTTGGTTATGTATAAATGACGAAGCGGGTTTTCGAATATTTTCAATCATGCAAAACTCAAATTTGATTTAAATCTGTTTTAGTCGATTTTATCGTATAATGGAAGTGCTATGGTGGCAATGAAGGGCGATCATTGTGTGTCGATTGCAACTGATAAACGGTTGGGCATTCAATCGCATACAGTTTCAATCGACTTTCCCAAAGTATTCGAAATGGGTCCACATTTGTACGTCGGTTTACCTGGCTTAGCCACCGATATTCAGACAGTATTTGAAAAATTACGTTTTCGAAAAAATTTGTTTGAGCTTAGAGAAAACAGAAAGATTTCACCACAAGTTTTCAGTTCCATGGTGTCTCATATGTTGTATGAAAAGCGTTTTGGTCCATTTTTTGTGGAACCAATTGTTGCTGGTTTAGAACCTAAAACCTACGAGCCTTATATCTGTAATATGGATCTTATTGGTTGTCGTAACGAACCAGAGGATTTTGTTACTGGAGGTTCTGCTTCGGCACAATTGTATGGTATGTGTGAAGCACTTTGGGAACCAAATTTGGGACCAGATGATTTATTTGAAACCACATCGCAAGCTCTCATTAATGCTTTTGATAGAGATGCAATTTCTGGTTGGGGTGCTACGATTTATATTATGTGAGTATCTATACAGCGAGTTCGTAAAGTTGGGAACAAATTCGATAACATTTTTTTAGAGGAATTTTCTCAGAAAATCCTTGATCATGATTCACGTCAACTTTAAATTTTTAAAAGTCACTTTCATTGATAATAATAAATAAACCACTTTTATTGATTGAATTTTTGATTCAATTTTGTTAATTCATTATTGCCTAAATTGTATTTAGAATTAATTTTTTCAACTTAAAAACTGTTCGCTTCATGGTTGTAGTGGTTTTATGTTTTCTAAAAGAAAACAAGATAATAAATGACAACGGCAAAAAATTACGTTAAAAAGAAAGTTGGTGTGTCCGAGGAAATTCCTCGAAAAAATTATTTTAATATGTTCCAAACTTTACAAGCTCACAGTATATCTTATATTGGTTTTCATGCATATATAACGTTTTTATATTTTCAGGGAGAAGGATAAAGTTACTATAAAGGAATTGAAGACAAGAATGGATTAAAATAGAGCATTTAATTTTATAATTTTCTTTATAAGTTGGTAACGAAATGTTCAAGCACATTAAGTTATCGAAATTTTCTATTTTAATTTTAATAAATTTTCAATCGAACACCTGGGTTATTATTTCAATTTGTTTCATTAGAGTTTAAAAAAATTTTAAAAACTTCCCACTCGATTGGGAAAGTCGGGGAATTTAAAATTTTACAAATTTTGTCAGGGAAATTAATATTTGGGCAAGGAACAATAATTTTTTGAAACTGATAAACAAAATAAATTATAGAAACGAAGTTCTTTATTTTTTTAAATTATGAATTTACCACATGGTGAAAAGTTGGAATTTATTTTGGAAAATTAGTTGAAATTCATTTGTTTGATTTAATATTTCTTTGGGACTCTTGGACCATAATATAATAATATGTAAAATTTAAAATTATAGGATTATTTAATTTTCATTTAAAATTAAGATACCTATTTGTACAATACTTTTAAAATAAAATTTTAAACATGAAAAATAAATTTTCAATTTTAAACGGGGTGGCTTTCTTGAATTTTCTTAAAAATAATTATTGAATAGCAATTTATTATAAACAATTTCTATTATGCAGTTTTTAACTTTTTTTATTGCTATATCGTCACCCTAATTATCAAACCTCGTAACTCCATTTTTGATCAAAAATGAGATTTTGATGCCATTTGTTAGATGAAAAACTACTCTATAAATGGGGAAAACCTTGTAACTGCACATAATTTTGTTTTTATATAAGGGAAAGAATAGAAAACCTCGTAACTCCATTCCGCCTAGCGCTCCAATTGAAACTCGTAATTCCATGTTCTCTAACCAAAAAGTTATGAATTTGGAGTTACGAGGTTTGATAATTAGGGTGACGATATGCAGAACTGAAAAAATCTTACCATAAAATATTGTTTTACACAATGTAGGCGAAGGCCAGTCAAAGTGATGTAGCTAACAATCGAAGGATCTCACAACTTAAATACACTCCAAAACAATCTCGACTTTCTGGGTCTTATTTAGACTAATTTGGGGGGGGGGGGGTTAATGTTACAGATTTAAAGATTTTTTTTCTAATTTTTTTACAATTGTTCCAGAAAGTTCCCTGAACTAAAAAAAAGCCAAGTTATACAGCTTACAAAAAATAAAGAAATTCTTAAAATAATTATGACAAAAACACATTCAACTTTACAGTTTTACACTGGCTTGGTAAAGAATCACCTAACTACGCACCAGTGCCAAATCTCTAAAACAAACAAAATTTGGTGATAGATTGAAATTCCGTCAATAATATATTTTATTTTGTCCGGCCTAACATACAATAACAGTAGCGCACGTGACAAAATTTAAATTTTAACGTAATTTTAATAGTTTCTTATTAATTTGTGACGCATAAAGGAATGGTTATTTCGCTTCTAATTTTTTACTATTTTTCTAAAAAAGAAGCGATAAGTAAAATTTAATAAATAAACATAATATTATTTTATCCTACAATTGAGTTTTTAGATTGATGTTTGAAAAATGTAAATTTTTATTCGCTCACGAAAAATTGAATAAGTAAACTAAAAGATTTTGTTTCATCATATGCATCAGAATAAATTAATAATCACACAGATCTGGCTAAACATCTGCTTGCTTTCAATATACAGTAGTTATTAAATCTAAACTCAGTATTTAATTGAAGAAGCACCCTCTTCATTACACTTCCACACATACACATTTGACTCTTTACCCCTACGCGCATAGGGCAAGTTTACCTCCCTCGTCCAAAATGCCTTATTAACTATAACAACCCCAACCAAAACAAATCGGAGATATTAGCTCCCTTATTTGTATCTATTTTGCAAAGCAAACTAAAACAGATTCAATGATAGCTGTAAGTGTTAACCTTTTTTGGTAAATTATTAAAAATTAGGAACTAAGAACTTAATGATAAATACGATTTTTAATTTAATAGATTAATGGAACAATATTCACACTTATAATAGAAAAAGTTGAGAAAAAGAAATGAAGAGCTTATATTATATAAGCAGTAAAATAATAACAGGGGTGTATAAGCCTATTACACGCATTAATGCCTTTAATTTTGTAAATCAGGCGTCAAAATAATAAGTCTATTTAATAGATTGCTTATGCGTGAAATTTGTCAGAAAATATTTTTATTAAAATTTTATTCAAATATCATTGTCATCAAGTTATTAATTGCTCTGTTTGATTTTATTGGCGATCTATAATTAACATAATATGAAGAATATTATACAAAACAACATCTATAAATTAATGCAAAAAATAAAACTTTATTCTAACCGTCCTCTCTAGGCAGGTAATGGCAAACCACCGAGGTAATCTGCCTTGTTGAGAACCCTTCGTAAAATGAAGAGGTCGGCCATTCCAAAATCGCCTCTTCTCATTTTGCCGCTACTTTTTTTTTTATTTTGCCGCGGATTTCAATTTCAAAACTATAAATCTACAGTTTAATTTGCAATAATGCAGACCGTCCAAATATTCAATCCACTGAATTTCAGTATTCAACCCAAGTTGAATAGTCCATTGTTGCTAATATATTATGGTCACTTACGTGGTTTTGGTCTACCATTGGTAATTGCAGTCAAGTCACGTTCCATTTCTTCTAGCTCTTCTTTCGGACACACAATCACCTCATAAATGTTGGGATGTAATTTCTTGACTAACCTATTAAAGCGGTTGTGCTAACTTTCCACATGGTTGTTTGTCCTCCACATGAGTGCACCCCCATGAAATTGGGGGGGGGGGTGCCACTCAAAAGAAAAAAACAAAAATTTTGCTGTATGTAGTCGGTTGCGTGTCAGAATAAAATTAACAGCTACTCTTGCGATGGGCTGTTTTTACCTTGACCAGATGCCAAGTTTCCATGCGCTAAAAAAGTGCCTCTCCTAGTAGTCCAGTCAATCGGTTATCGAAACTGTCGTTTTCGTAATAAAATTGCAGAAGTTTTTTTCTCAGCGGTTCTATTATGTTTTCTGGAAAAAAAATAGAAAATCCTGAATCAAAACCGATGCGTTCAAGTATCCCTGACTTTGTCTTTAGAACTATAACTGTTTTTTGTGTGAAGAAGAGGAATCTCTAGACCATGCCAAGAAACAAATCAATATACCTCCTTCAAAATAGCCGGTTACACGAAAACTCGGCATCAAACTTCATGGGCTCTTCGCGAAGTTCGCAGATCCCCTGGAGGTGAGGTGTAAGATGCTATGCAAGCAGTTTACTTTGTCTAGAAAACAGTGGCGAGAAATGTCAACTCACCATGGAAGAATTTATGCAGTAGATTGAAGGTGATTTCCTTCCGCATCCGAGCACCATCAGAAGATACCTCCTTCAGAAGTACGGTAACGATATTTTGGTTACAACAACCAAACCTTATTTTGTATGTTTCAAAGCCACTGATGACTCAACAAAAAGCAAGTGGATCTAGAGATATGGAAAAAAAATCAGCAGCCATTGAATTGTTAAGATTCTCAAAATCCTCTCCAAAATTCCGGATCTCAAAAGACACATTATTAAATTCCCTCCCATTACCACACTGCAACCACTGGCTCCCGAGGAGCTTATTCAGCTTATATCTTGCAAATACAAGCTAGATTGCCGAGGTCGGTGTGGGTGTAGGCGAGCAGGACTGTTCTGCACGAAACTGTTCCAGCAATGTTAAAGGTCGTGCTCAAACATTGACGACAATTTAGATACAGAAGAGGAAGACGACTTGGACGAGCCTCTTGCAGGAACAATGTCTGAAGTATAGCTGAGGCGACAGAAGGTATTAATTCATGTAGTATTTTGCAGCATTTTTACTAATAAATGTTCCTCTATCATAACATCATCATTCTATTAGAATGTTTTCGGTTGAAAAACAGCAACCACTCATTGTGCAGCTTGGGTCTTCCACATCCCCCACCCTTTGCCAGAAGAGGAATTGGACCTTTGACCACGTAGCTAACTTGTTGTAAATATAATTTGTTAATGTTTTCATCAAACTTATTTTGTCATCAATTCGCTCAAGGGAAGTATAGCGCTTATGAGAAATAGAGAGATTGTTTTGCTGTAGAGCGTAAAAGGCATTTTTCCTAATTTTCGCTTTGCTCTCTCCCCTATTATGAGAAAATTAAATATTAGAGACGTCTCTTGTAGGAAATCTAACATACTTTCACGTGGTATAATGGCTTTTGTTGATAATAATATGTATATTTTTCGAGTTGTAGTGGATTGGAGTGAGGGTTTTCGCAGAAATATTAAAAAAGTACTGTTCTTCTGCGCGCTATAGCGCCGAAACTATTCAAGAAATCAAAGTTTGTGAATGTATTTTGCAGGAAATTTTGTATACTTTAATTTTGTTTAGAACGATCATCCTCGAAAAACGGATAGTTTTCGAGATATAAGTGAACAATTTAAAAAAGTGCGAATTTTTAAAGTTTTTTGCGTTATTCGTTGTGAAGCCGATCTCCTACAAGGCAGCAAACTTGAAATTCGGATTCAACACTCCAAAAAACATATAGAACCCCTGAGAAAAAAACTTCCGCAATTTTGGAATTGGAAGGAGAAACGTTTTAAATCAAAAACTCCAGTTTCATTAAGCAAACAACCAAAATTATTCGATTTTTGCTAACATAGCGACCATTCCCAGGTTAAATAATTTACTTTTTGAAGGCGACAAAATGAGACGGCGGCGGAATGGGGTTAATTCTATTGGAGATGGGATAACAATCTCGACGAAGGTTATGGTGATCTGGCTGGCTATCGTGCAATTTTGTGCATCCTTGGTAATTGACAGGGTGAGTGTCTGCACAATTGGCGCATAATCGCTGGCGTTTCTTTCGGTTTCGTACAGGTGGACGTCGGGTGTGGTTCTGCGCACTTCACGCATCTCGGAACCGTTCCATAGTTTCCTTGAACGTGTCCGAAGGTTTGTCAGCGATGGAATGTAGATCTTCTTATTGGATCGGCCGGTTGGAATTGTTACCAATAATAACGGTAAAGGCTTCTTGTTTGGTCCTTTATACATTAGGACGATGGTGAAGTCCTTGGTTTGTCAGATCTTTCTTGATGTTGGTTTAGGACCACGTTTTGGCGAATACTCCTTATGACCACTTTAAGTGGTTTTTCCGTTGTGTCCCTTCGCTGTGTGGAGTTTTGCATTGAAGAACTTGGCCATTGCCCTGTAGTCATCAAGAGACTACGATGGCAAGTGATTCGGCTAAGTTCATGATTTCCAGTATTGGATTTCAGGCTAGAGTGAGAACGATTGGAAGAACCCTTTCTGGCTTGACTTTAATTTTTAAGTCGTTTGATTTCCTTTTCGTTTTCAAAGGCTATTCTTTCTTTGAACGACCTCAATTGCTTCGATAAGTAGAAATCTATTCGTGTTTCGGATTTTTCTTCTTTGCTTGTCTTGAATCGGATGACCTTTCCTTTTCCTGTATTTGTAGCTGATTGTGGTGAATCCTATATTCTTGGCGTTGTTTCCATCTTTTAGCCTTTCGAGAGAGGACGGTGGTGACAGGTTTGAAAGGCTTTCGATTTTGGCAATAGGTAGTTAGTTTCTGACATTATTGCCTCCATGTTGCGGGTGTTATATTATGAAAAATTATTGAAACCAAGTTAGTATATTTTTGAAAAGTACACAGTTATACCTCTTGAATTTTTTTTATATTTAGTTTTCAACATAAATATAATTATTTATATGTAATTTTATTTCTTCTTTCATTTTTAGTTTTTCCATAATTTTTCATTTTATTTTTTTATTTATTTCATTTAATTTTTCATTTTTTTTAAATTAAAAAAACCTTAATTTTCCTGAATACAAATCTACCTATACCAAAATACAAAATTATTATCATTTGTTTATATTGTTTCAAAGTTTTTTTAATTCAAGAACTTGTTATTATATAGATTTACTTCAAAACTGAGTTTCGCACAATTTACAGAAATATGAAAATTTCACTCTTTTTACGAAATTATTTATAATCTTTAAATTTTAATAAAATATTTTCAACAATTTAAATAAAATCAAAATTTAGTATTTAAATTCATTTAGATTTTATTTCAACTTGTTGGATATGGGTTTTCACTGTTCGGATGATTCAAAAATAGAAATGCCTATTAACTAATTTAAATTTTTCAAAAAAAATACATTAGACAGTCACATAAAATTTTTAGTCAAAATAATACATTTTGTTAGTCTCACTTTCGTAGTTTGAAATATATTTTAAATATCGTAGGTATTTTCATTTTCATTTTTTACAACTCAAAAAGTCAATACTATCCTGTAACACTATCCGAAGAATCAATAAGAGTCAGTTTTGCCAGAACGGCTGGAAACATGTTTCTAAAAGCGTATTGGTGCGTTGAAGGGTTGCAACCCCTCATAATCGTATTTTCTCCAATAGAATTCTACCCTCGCGCGTTCTGTAAATATTTCGCTATAAAATCTATTTTCGCCTAATGGATGCAGTTATCTAGGAACAGAAAAATTTAATAAATTTTAATAATTGCTTGATATTTGTACCGAGCAGTATAGTATCAGATTTTATCAAGTGGTGTTGTTATTGACAACATTATCAATGAGAATGTCTTTTCCGAATGATCATGGACCATGGGAGTCCAATGGAGTAAGTAATAATAATTTTTCTTAACTACTTCTCATAAATTTTGCTTTCGAATGAAACTAATATTAATTACTTCTATATTAGGAATATAAAGGAAGCGATGTTCCTAATTATCACTCAGAAATTCCTAATTACGGAGGCCTTTGGGAATCGCATCATTGTTTAACCACCCAAAATTCGTCTCTAGGAGGATATCCTGATATTATAACGGCTTTTAATAGCGAATTGGCTTGGCAACGACAACAATGTGGAGTTTTAACAAGCAATCGTTTGAGTCGAAATGGTTCTCCGATAAGCAGTGCTTCGCAATCCCAAAAAAAGCCACGGAGACGAGTAGCTACCATAGCTCAAAGGCGAGCAGCAAATATTAGAGAACGAAGACGAATGTTCAATCTAAATGAGGCTTTCGATAAATTACGCCGAAAAGTAAGTAATTTTTTTTGTATTTATTGTTTTGTTGATTTAGAATTCAAAATGTCTTCAAATTGTCGTGGTATTAGTTACGATTATGAGTCGATAGTTTTATAATGATCAGTTTCATTAATGCAATTTACTGTTTTATTCGGTACTAAGTAACATTTGGGCCAGGCGTATTAACTAGCTCCGGGCCTGTGGTCCAGAACATCTACCCGAAAATTATTTATTAAAATGAAAACTATCAAATTTTAAATTTACCTAATCTATTATTAATAAAAAACTAAGATGAACACACATATGAAATTAATTAAAATCCAATCTTATTATAACAAAGGGAAAATAAAAACATCTAAATAAGTAGATCAAATATAAATTATAACAGAACTTTTTCCAACCTCTAACCATGGCAAATCTCGGATCCCAGCATTCGAATTTCGTCATTTTCCAGTTCTGTCGCGCCCCAAAGGATTTTTTAACAAGTTAGAGTAAGCGAGAGTGTAAAGGGGGTAGTGTTGACAAGTGCAACAACGGTAAATCTCGGATTCATCACCTTTGAAATGTTAATTTTCGAATTATGCGTTATTTTCGAAAACCTACTGGATATTTCGTAATTTTTTTTTTATATGTATTTAGTATATAGACCATTACCTACCACAGTACTGACCTACCGCCCAGTGCAAAAATTTCGGCAAAATTCGAAACCAGAAAACATCGACCGTCCCCTTTGTAACTTTTGGAAGCTTCTTCTTTTTACCGTTGCCTCTTCTTGTGCCTTACGTTTTTGCGCATCAGATTTATATTTATTATGTATTCGTTCTGCAAATCCCTAACCAAATTTTCAGCAATTATCCAGTTAAAAAAGCTTAAAAAGTAATAATTAGTGCAAATAAATATTCAATTTGATTTCATGTGTTAATAACTGATACCATTACTATTACAACTTTACTTGGGGGTCTTTAACCCTTCGGAGGGGCGCTTTTTAGAATTTAAAATTTTTAATCATTTTATTAAGAAAAAAAATTTAAACACATAATAATACCTAGATGCACAATATTACAGAACTAACCAAATCTTAATTGTAATAGTAATATGTAAATTTGCGGATTTTTGACGTATGCGCCCCCTCCGGAGAGTTAAAAAAAAGAATTCTCTTTCCATTTTTAATAAAATATGACCTGTTCTCTTATCGAACGAATAATTAAAAGAACGAGTATTACATATAAATAAAAATCTGGTGCGCAAAAACGTAAGGTACAAGAAGAGGCTGGTAAAAAGAAGAAGCTCCTAAAACGTACACTTTTTTCAGATTTAGTTTTTTATTTTTCGTCTGTGCATAATTTGGGCCGGGCTCTTACTAACTCTTATTATTTTTTTTCACAATATTTGTGGACAACCTTTCAAACTTCGTCCGGGCCCATGTTCCCGGAACACGCAGAACACTGCTAAATACGTCACTGATTTGGGCACCGGGACTTTTAAGTGCCGGATATCATATTCAAAGATATGAATATAATATTATATAATAATATAATAAAAATATAATAAGAATATAAGAATATAATAAAATATAATATAATTGAAGTCAGACAGGAGTGGATCCAGAAATTTTTCACTGGGAAGGGGGAAAAGTCAGATTTTATGATCGGGGGGGGGGGGGCGCAAAGTCAGATTTTAAAATCGAAATCAACTAAAACATGTTCCATATGTAAAATTTTATATCACCCCCTTCCCCTATTATTATGGTTAGTAAATCAAATAAATGTTACGGTAATGTTAATGTAAATCATGTAGATTTTTTTCACATTTATTACAATAATAATTGTTAATAATTGGCAATCTTAATTGAATCTGAACTAATGACGTCCAATTACTTAAGGAAGATTTTTGTAATTTTTTACTGTCCCCCTTCCCATGTAACGGTATATAAGATTGTGGCAACATCGTTCCCATCTAATATTACGTAAGGATACTGGAAACATGCCCCCCCACATCTTACGTAAGGATTGTTTAATAAAAATTTATTTTTACCCCCCCCCCCCATTTTCTCTCCTTTGTAATTAAATTATAAAATATGAATAATAATATATTATGGGTAAAAATGTTTGGAAATTTACCTACATAAAAAATATCTGGGTAAAATTTACAACAAAATTCCTAAAATAGGCTTAACTATACCACCAGAGCTATCATCTAGTTTCTAGTGCAAATCCGAGATCTCTAGGAGGCCGAAGAACCGAGATCTCGTTCGGATAGGCACACGGATACATGGACGAAGGAAAATAAAGGTTGCGCGAATAACTGTTTCCAAAATATAAGATTTGAAAATATTCGACCAAGTTTCTTTGTTTATTTTGTTTCTAGTTCGAAATTGCTCCACACATAATTTGGTTTTACAAATAATATTTAGTGATCACTGTAAACTATTAGGTATTCTAATGCAATAAACAAGAATAAATTAAAAATCAAAACTCAATGTGACATCTTAAATTTAACCTCCACTTTAATAAAAAATTAAACTTTGTATCAACCTAATGAAATAATAACCTCACCTATTCTAATCACCTTAAGCTATACCAATCAGGTTCACATTAAGGCCCTTTGGCAGATATAAAAATAAACACATGACTAGAGACCGGATTTTAAGCATTTTTGCTTATTGTCAATTTTAAAAGCAGATTTTTGAAATTTGAGATCTGGACGAATTACATAAAAAGATGTATTTTAACGTTTTGTTTTTCGTGCTTTTTTGCGAATTTTTGCTTATTTTGTACTTTTGTGCTTATTTTGAACTTATTTTCGAGTTTAAATTTTAACTTTGACTTTAAATTAATTTTTTGACCTTAAGCGGCATTGTTTTGTATTTTTGCTTTTACTTATGCTTATTATTTTATTTTAGTGCTTATTTAGGACTTATTTTATTTAGCATTTATATTCTTGTTAACTACTTAGGGTACGTTTATGTTCTAGCTGTGATAAGCACGAAAAGCCGCGATACTAGCGAAGCAGAGAAAAGCAAAACGTCGAAGTATTATTTTCTGTTTATGTTGAAGCAGCGCGCAAGCCAAAGGCAATAGAACAGCGGTTAGAGCTAAGAAATTTCTTCGGTTTTATCACTAATCATAGCTCCAGCATATAAACGTACCCTTAAATGTAATTTTTCCACATGTTTTATTTTAACTGAATTAAATAGATTTTATTACGCTGAATTAGAGATTTCAGTCAGCTTTTCCGTTTTATTTATCTAGCATTGCCAGATACAACTTTTTTTTTCATTAAACTAAAAATAAACTGTGAACGCAATGATTTGGATCAAAATCATATTATTTTTTTTTGAAAGAGCATTGAAAATCAAAAACTTTCAAAACAAACCATCCGATAGGTGCTTCTCCCGCAATGTTATAAACATTTAAAAAAAATCATATTTTAAAAGCGGATGGTCAAACAAATTTGAAAAAAATAAAGAACGAGTATTACATCGGTCCCAAAAACATATAAAATATTGAGAAAAATCGAATAGGGTCACCTAAAAAAGTACCATAATTAAATAATAGGTGCATATGGTTTTGTTTTAGTTAGTGCAGTCGGATTTCCTGAAATTGAGTAATTGATAAATAATTTCGGGGGGGGGGGGGGTTCTAACCTCTAAAAAACCACTCCCTTAAATACGGCCTTGATAACGTATATGACCATACATAAGAGGAATTTACATACACCGGTAAATTACCATCAGGCCAATGTTTTTCAGGTGTAAGTGGCCGGTTAGTTTTGCATTTTCCGGTCAATTTACAACAAAATATACTTTTATCAAAGTAATTTCACATTTCACAATAATATTGAATTTTACGAAATTATATGGTAATTGTACTAATATTTTATAGAAAATTATACTACTGAGTAAATTAAACAAAACTTTGTTTTAATTGTTTATTGGTTTATTTTTATACTAAAGAACTTTTTTTTTACAGGTTCCAACATTTGCTTATGAAAAACGATTGTCCCGAATTGAAACTTTACGATTAGCAATTACATATATCAGTTTTATGTCCGAACTTTTACATGGAACAACTCCAGATAATAAGGCAAATGATATTTATCCTCAACGCGAATATATTCCATATGGATTAATTAATTAAGTGATTTTTAATATGTTTGTTAATATTGTACTCTTACTGTTTCATGAAAGTGGTTTCATTTTACAGAGCTGTTATTTTTAATATTTGTGTTTTGTTTTCCTCTGTGACGTAAAAGAGTAGATCATGATTCCACTTCTCATTGGCGGATAATTTTTAACTGCACCCAATACACCATAAAATAATTGAATTTAAAAAATATATAAGAATATATTTCATTTTTTCTACTACATTTTTCAAGAACTTTCATTTTGTAACATAGCTGAAAAAGAAAAGTGTTATTTGTTTTAGATTTTCGATAACTTTATTACTTACTAAGAAATGTTTCGTCAAAATATTTTTTTATTAAAAAGTTTAGGTACCACTCCATTTAAATATAGTAAGTACTGGTATATTAAAAATATGCGTGTTGCAAGCTGGGGCATTGCGTGAAACAGTCTGCAATTCTGCATATCCTCATGCAATAATCATGTCTTCCATTGTAATTATTGTAATTTTATAGAATAAGAATAAATTTATTATGTAATGCTTCTTTTATAAAAATGTTTTGTAATGTAATTAATGTAATAATAATAAATAAAATAATACAATAAAAATAAGATTAATAAATAAAAATCGTATTCTGCAGATTTATTATTATTATTTATCCTCATCAAAGGAATATTATTGCATTTCAAAATAATGCATACTTAGCTTGACGAGATGCAATGGTTTTTATAATTTTAAAAATTGCGAAAACTGAAATATCTTAGCTCCTATTTTTTCTATTATCATTGAACTGAAAACAAATTGTTTAAAAATATACTAGCAGCTGCAATATCGATTTTAAAATATTTCTCACTAAACATAGTATGTAATTCTAAATGGGTGAGATTTCTATAAGTAGTCCATTCTTTTTAAGAATCAAGTAAAAATTTGGACTAAACTGATGACCTCAAAATATTAGCTCAAATCAAATTTAATTGGTACTTTTTCATGAAAATGAAACCATTTTATGAAGAAGTTGTTTCTTCTTGGTTTTTTAAATAATGATTTTTCTACGTATTGTATTTTTATTGGAATGTTAAAATTAAGTTCAGTTAAATTAAAATTTTATGAGGGTTTCTTCTAATTTTATTGTCAGGATGTATAATGTTAAAATTAAATAATTCCTATGCAGTATTCTTTTATTTATTTTATCAAAATCGTATTAAAATTGATTAAACTTGTGAAAATATGTTGTAAATATCATATCATTAGGCAACACACATAACACATTACAATGGGTGCGCCATCTTTTATGTCGGTATGGAAATATTTAATAGCTGAAAAAAAACAACCGATTTCTATGTGAGACATTTTTATTCAATTTGGTCCTTTGCAATTTATTTGGACTAGTTTTTGAATGTAACATTAATTAAGTGGCCGCTTTTATTGGCCAATAAGTTTTCGACCTCCGTTCATGCCACCATGTTAAAGAAATGGCGGTCAAAACTGACTTTTTGTTCTATATTAACAATCGTATGATCAAAATACCTCTTATCTAAATATATAAAGCTGCTTTGCCTAACTGACTCACTCACTCACTGATTCATCACCACGTGCGAAAATGTTTGGGCACTTCCGGACCACTTGGAAAGCTGAAATTTTGGCAAGGGACGTGGTCGGGGGTGCATATAACCAGAAAAATCGAAAAACCCCAAAAAGTCACCCCCCGCCCCCGATGATCCGATTTAAAGGGTTTTTACCAATCCGCTCGCATCTCCCTTATTTTTCAACTTTTTTCGATTTTTTTTAAAGATTTGGAATCCTCTCGGCGAGGGCTATCTTTTTGTCGCTGGATTTTTTCAAAAATTTTAACCTTTGACCTATATTTTTTGACCCAAACTTTTGAAAACTTTTTTTGACTGCGGCACCCTTAATACGCCTCTGATCTCGATTTTGAAAAAACCGGCGGCGAGGAAAAGATGAATCCGGCGGAAAAGGTCTCTTACGTTTTTCTCCTAAAATGGATACTTTGGCCGTGATGGCCGTTTAAGAATTTTGGATTTTGCATTAAATTTTAGCAATTATTCAGATTTGACGCGCGGGATTACACGAACCTACTTCGCGTTTAAATAATTTTGAAATAATTTCCATTCGTTTTAGGTTCAATTGGTCTTCTTAAATACGTTTTTTTTAATTTTCGTAAAATAAAAATAGCCCAAGAATGCTAAACTTTGCTAAATACCATAGTTTACCTTCACCTGCAATTGAGAGCTTTCTTAAAAGGTTTAAAATTAAAGCGCATTAATTACACCAACGCACGACGTTCGAAATTTAAATTTAATAATATGAATCGAAAGGAATAGAAAATATAACGATTTTATAATTATTGTATATAATAGATTTATTACGTTACGCGCATTTAAAATAAATTTTAATTGTGTTAAATGAAATATTTGGTTATAAGTTAATTCCACCTTTCTACATTTAAAATAGCGGTCTTGGAAAAGTTTATTTAACTAACCCGCCGTAGCCGTGATGGTTAGGTGGTTGGCCTACCGATCCGTCGTTCCACGTTCGATTCCCGAGCGCTGCATTTTTTTTTTTTTTTATAAATTTTATAAACTATTCGAAACTGATGTTGCATTATTTATTCGATTACCTTATAGTAATTTTGAAAAACTATAATTTTCTAAATCAACATAAAAGCGGTTAGTGTATCAATAAATGGTCTTTCTGTAATTATTATTAAATTTAACCCAGAGGGTGAAGCAATTTTATACAAAAATTTTGGTTGGAAATGCTTAAAATTACCGGGCGCACACGATTCCGCCGTTAAATTTCGACAATTAAAAAAAATATATATTTTCCGAAAATTTTTGAAATTTGGTAGGTAGTTACAAGCAAATTTTTTTTCCTCTTCGTTCAATTCCAAATTGCCACGTTACCTTTGAACTTGGAGAAAAAATGAACTATACCAAAATTGTGGAAAATCGCCGTGCGCTGCTTTAGCAATGCGAGAAATTCGAAATCGCCCCATAAATAAGGCCGCTACGGACGATATAAGAATTTTCAAAATTTTGACTTAAATACGGCCGTAGCGCGTAAGCTATTGAGAAATTTGAAAAAGTTTTGCGGGCATCCGGTGGCGTTTTGCGATGTGCTTCTTTTTGTTAATCGGACATTTTCTCGAAAACCGCCAAATAAAGGAGCAAATCCACTAAATCCGAGGTCTCGAAAATTTTCGTTTCAAATCCCAGCTCTTTTTGAATGAGAACGAATATATTTTTTTTAGCGTTAAAAATTGATTTTTCCAAAAAACATTATTAAGCTTTTCTCAATATTTTCACCATATCGATGTAATAAAAATTTAAAATAACTGAATTTTGAAAATTTGGAAAAAAACGTGACGCTTTGGAGTGCGCGTTACGCCTTAAATGGGCTTTTCCAATATAAACTTCGCCGTAGGCGTACTGCCGATCGTCGACAAGGATTATAACGTCGAAATTTTAAATTTTAGTCCTTTTCCACCGGTCGGGTGACGAGAAACGACAGCTTTTGCGTATATTGTATGTAAAATCCATTCTTTGTGGTTAAATTTTTCTAATAAGGAACCGTAATTTTATGACAAAAACATGATTGGCAATGCTTAAAAATGTCTGGCGCACACGATTCCGCCATTAAATTTCAACAATATTAAAAAAAAATATTTTCCGAAAAATTTTGAAATTTCCAAGGCAGTGGTCCAGGAAATATTTGAACTATTCCTTCGATTCCACATTGTTACGTTACCTTTGAACTTGGAGAAAAAATGAACTATACCTAAATTGTGGAAAATCACATTGCGCTTCTTTTGGAATGCAAGAATTTAAAAATCTCCTAATAAATAAGGCCGCTACGAACGATATAAGAATTTTCAAAATTTTGACTTAAATACGGCCGTAGCGCGTAAGCTATTGAGAAATTTAAAAAAGTTTTACGTGTATCCGGTGGCGTTTTACGATCTGCTTCTTTTTGTTGATCGCACATTTTGTCGAAAAACGCCAAACAAAGGGGCAAATCCACAAAATTCGACGTCTCGAAAATTTTAGTTTCAAATCTTAGCTCTTTTGGAAAGATACCTAAATTTTTTTTTTGCGGTAAAAAAGCGATTTTTCGAAAAAACTTTATTAAGCTTTTCTCAATATTTTCCCTAAAGCAAATAGATAAAAATTTTAAATAATCCAATTTTTTAAAATTTGGAAAAAAAAGTGACGCTTTGGAGTGCGCGGGCTTTACGAATATAAACTTCGCCATAGGCGTACGCCCGATCGTGGACAAGGATTATAACGTCAAAAGTTTAAATTTTAGTCCTTTTCGTAAGATCGGGTGACGGAAAACCACAGCTTTTGCGTGTATTATATGTAAAATCCATTCTTTGGGGCGAAATTTTCTCAAATGGAACTTTATTGGTACAACCGGCCCATGGTATAGTAGTATTTATTTTTATAGTATAGTACTAATATTTTCTTATAGTATAGTAGTAGTAGCCCTCCGGTGAGGCACAAGGCCGATCGCCGATATCGATCACTAATTATTAGTGGGCCAGAGAAATCGATAAGAATGGAGCGATAATGATGCTCTTCCTGTGAGGCCGAAGGCCGAACGACCGTATCCGACGAATATTAAAGATGTTCTCCCTGTGAGGCCGAAGGCCGAACGACTATATCCGACAAATCTATTAGGTTAGGCGGCCGCGAGGCCGCCGTAACCTACTAGTTAATATTATAAAGAAGAAAATATCTTATCACTTTTGTCTAAAACTGTTTTTTGTAGAACAAATGGTTTCTAACCTACAGCGGCGCAAAAATTCAGAAAGTTAATTTGTTTTTCTTATTTTAAATATTTAATATTCATCTTCTTAATTTAGGACTACGTGCTGTTATTATCAATTGGTGTACCAAATTTACACTCGTTACCTCCGTGGTTCTCTGAGCACTTAAATACATTCTAGTAGGGTGCTAACCAGGCTAGATGCATAGCCCATTTTTAGGATGTAGATCACAACAGGGTTACCCAATAATTATTTTCTTCTTCCACTCAGTGAAAGAACTAAAACTGTACTGATCGCAAGTTAACCTAGGTTCATGACGTAGTTTTTCTATAAAATCCAGATTTCACCAAATTTTTTGATTAAAAACCCAAGAATCTCCTTATTACAGAAGGACAGCTGTATGGAATCCTAGAGACTGCAATCCCCTGCGTTCCAACTGTGTTGAACTACATATTGGAGGAGAGTATAACGAAGGTATAATTCTAAAAAATTAGACATCTTCTAAAAAAAAACTTTTCTTCTTAAAATAAATACAACTAAAAAAAAAATAACAATTTTTAAATGTGTAATGGTACTTATTTTAAAATTTTCCTGGACGTTTTCTTCCAGTGTATTTAGTATCCGGTCTAGTATCCAACATTTTCCTTCTCCTTCGTTCTTTCTTTTCTAAAATCCAATCCCTACTTTTCTTTAAAGGCTTATTTCTATTACATCGATTTTGACGTTGCCTATTATGGAAAGCAGATGTTTGTTCCGTACCTAATCCAGCAGGTAACGGCATATTTCCGCCAGTCATTAAAACCAGATACATTTTCTTTGCTTTAGTTGAATTTGGATAATCAACAACTACGCCACCAAAAAACCCAGCTTTCATTGCTTGCGTTGTAATTAAATCTATTTGGTTGCTGTTTTCTGGATAAAATTGAAATACAGCACGAGCTGAACGGGTCTATAACAAATATTAAAGTTACCTAATTATACACTAAACGTTTAAAAGACTTACCAAACAAGCATAAAGATTGGTGAAAAATTTATTTAGCCGCTGAACCGGATTGTGTGATTTTTTATCCGCATTACACAACCACTGCAACGCCGAGATACTAATAGCTCCATCAAAAGCACCTGCTTTAAAAGGCAATCCACTTCCCATGTCGCTTAATATCAAGTCGCCTGACACTTCTCTTTCTGTAGCTACATCTATAAAATATAAGTGAGTAAATTAAGACTTTAAATTTTTCTGAACTTACCCAACATAGCTTTAGATATATCAAGTCCAATCCAATAATGACCAAACTCGTCAAGCACGTTTCCACTTAATCCAGATCCACAGCCAATATCCAACAAAAACTGAGGTTCGTCTTCAGGTAACAACAACAACTCCAAAGCTCTTTCAGTCATCTCGCCTTGAACTTCCATAATTCGGGAACTAAAATTATTGTTGATATTAAAATATTTAATTTAAAAATTATTAAGCAACTAACTTTTCGGTATATTTTCTCGCTTCATCTTCATTGTAGAACTAAAATAAAATTAACGGATAAATAAAAATAGTAATTTTCTTAATATTATTTCTGTTTTACATGTATGTAATTCGAAAAGTACGTAATATTAAATTACTTACAATTTCTGGGGGTGCCGAATATTCGGGTCTCATTTTGAAAATTCTATGTGGTTAAGAAGTTTACGGTTACATAAACAAAGAACAAACGTGCACACTCATATGGATGCAAAACTTAACCTAAAATTATTATTTGACGTTCGAATACATAATAGCCAACCTCTATCTCTTGTTTTTGTTTATTAGATACAGTGCAACCTCGGTAATCCGACCACGGAAGAATAGATAAGAGAAATTGGAAGAAAATGAATAAGTAAAAGAAACAGGACCGGATTTCCCATTGAAAGAATTGTGTTACGTCATACCAGTGACGAGGGTGGGGGGGGCGAGCCCACCAACAATTTATTTTTGTATTTCATTTTTCATTGTAAATTTTTATTTCCAACGTTTCCAACGCATTAGCTTGTTCATCTCCTGTTTATGCCGATAAGAAGAGTTTGTGATTGATGAGCACTATGGGTGACCCTGCCTGTGTAAGTAAGTATTTTAATAATTTTTAAATAAATTTTTTGTTAAATCTCAAAATTGTAGTTATAGCACGTTGTAGTTTGAAATTTTGAGGTTAACTAGCGTGGCTGGTTTTCGTTTTTTTGCAGTGTATGTGCTTAATAATATTTTAAATGATAACTATAACTTATAATAATATTTTATTTGATATTTAATAATATATTTTTAGGAAATCAAACCTCATGTAGGTAATCCACGTGGTAGATACATAAATTTAACTTTTAAAATGGAATGCGCATCATCGCTTTTTGGTGAGTTTTTAATTTAAAATTTTAAAATTTATAGTGAGTTTAAAATAATAAATTTAAAATATTTTGGATTCTCACAATGCGTGCATTATGTTAAATTTGTTTGAAGCAGTGGCGGCTCGTGTTAATGGGCGTCCGTACGTGCGCCCCCTTAGTTGAAATGCCTGATAATTAAGTTGTTTTAATAGAGCAATACCTCAATTAACTAATTTTTATTAATGTACTACTTATAAATTTAATAATAATAAAATTTGTGATTAAATTACAAATATATCTGCTGCTGTTTAATTCGCGATTTACATTACCGTTGGTGGCGCTGCTAAATGTCAACAATGGCGACTTTATTACGTATTTTTAATGTTGTTTACACGTCAACACAATGGGAAATAAGTCATTTTCTACGTAATAAACTAGTTTGAAATTATTCCGCGTGGTGGCGTTTTCTTAATGTAAATAGCGAATACTCATACCATAATTCACAAAATATAAAGTCACAGTTCAAATTTGGGTTTAAAACATTTATTTTTAAACTAGCAGTTTTTAAACTGTGTAGATTGAGGGCTGTTTCTTACCAAACAATGATGAAATTTTAAATCTTTGTTTAAATTATATGCAGCGACAGTAACAATTTTAATTAAATTCACGGATAGAAATTTTTTCAAGTTTAAAAATTTTATTCCGGAATTTTATTGAAAAAAAAAGTGAGAAAAAATATTTTAAATGTTTTTTTTATAGGGAACTAGAAAGATGGGATTTCTGACATATAGTTTGCAGCTAGAATTGAAGTGGTAGCTACCGGTGGGTTCTGAATTTTTGTGCAATACATGATGTCCAATTTTTGGGTAAAATTAAAAATATAATATATTACATGTATGATATATTACATATTATATTACAAAATAATTTTGAATGAAAGGGTTAGTTTACAATTAATTCTATCAAGTCACAGTTTGACTCGTTCTTAAAACATTTATTTTTAAATTTGGGTTTTTTTAACTGTGTAGATTAAGGGCTGTTTCTTACCAAACAATGATGAATTTTCAATCTTTGTTGAAATTATATGCAGCTACAGTAACAATTTTAATTAAATTCACATAATATAGCAATTTTTAAAATTTTATTTTGTAATTTTACTGAAAATGAAAATATTTCAAATTTTTTTTTATAGGAAACTCAAACTAGAAAAATGGGTTTACTGCCATTATATATTTTGAACCTGTTGGTTCTGCAATACACGATGTCCAATTTCTGGGTAAGATTTAAAAATATAAATTATATAAAATATATTACGAATTGTAAAATCGAATTATAAAATTACTAAAAAAACCTATAGCTACTAGAATTATTTATAATTTTAGCAAGTCACAGTTAAACTCGTGTTTAAAATATATACATATTTTTAAATTTGGGTTTTTTATTAACTGTGTAGATTAATGGCTGTTTCTTACCAAGCAATGATTAGTTTTCAATCATTGTTTAAATTATATGCAGCTACAGTAACAATTATATTGAATAAATTGTGAAAAGTGAAAATTTCTAAGTGAACTATTATTTCTAATATTTGAATTCGCCCCCCCTTTTTTTTATATAGTAAAGACATTTTATTATATAAAAAGATTTTTATATAAAAAGCAAAGACTTTTTAATCAGAAATAAACAAAAATTGAATATATTTTTTATAGTAAAAATTTCTAAAATTTTATTTATTTTTGAAATTTTCAACTTGATGAATTATATACTATTAGTCCAGTCAAATAAGCATTCAACCTCGGAATGAGAGGGAATAAACTGTAAATTGGTATAAACCATTGGTATAAACTAAGAAACGCGATAATTGCAAAAAACCGATTTTCGTGACGTTCAATATCTTGGGGACGCGAACACGAGATTATATGAGACTCTTCTACCAGTATTTATAATGCCAAAACAAAGGTTTATACCAATTTCAGCTTATTCCCTCTCATTCCGAGGTTTGCCCTTTATTTTGCCTTTTTGACTGGACTATTTTAAAATATGAGCTTTGAAGGAATTTTTTAATCAATGATTTTAATAGAGTATTCATTTTATTACTTTAACTTTTTTTTTTTAATTTGTGTAATAATAATAAAACAAGGGGTGGAGGTGCGTGACGTAATATTTGGAGATTGCTTACTTTCTTCCACGGTCCCGTACATTAATCGCATTCACATAATGAGATCTAGTGCAATGGTCACCATATTATGTATTTTTTTTTTTACAGAATTTCTGGTATTGGTATTGATATTACCATGCATTATGGAGTAACCAGAAACATGGTTAAATTTTACGTAAACTTTCAACAAAAAAAAAAAAATTCAATGAATTAAAGGAAGGACTTGAAAATCAGCGCATTCGCCAGATTTGGCTTCTTCTGACTGTTGTTTCCAACCCTAAAAAAATTTCTGCTTGGAATGAAAAACTATTTTGAAGACCTTTTGTATCTTACTTTAATGATGGTGTTGAATTATTGGAAAAATGTTGAAATAAATGTATTGAAGTTTTAGAACTCCAGGTTCAGGTTTATCATTGAATTATTGTATTTTATAAATAAAAATGCTGTTTACATCTAATTTTATATATTTAACAAAATTATACAAATACAACAATAAAGCTCCCAATAGGAAGAGGATGATAATTTGGGACTCGGTTCTCTTATTTGGATTTTATGCAGCGTTCGAAAATTATAGTAAAATTGAGCAAGAAACCGTAGAAACGTAAAGCTGATACTGTGTTGGCCGTTTTTATAATATGTTTAGTTCCACCCATTGAGACAATTTATTTATAGGAGTGGTAAATGTAAATTTATTTTACACAAATAATCGAAGAAAAGAATATTTACTCTGATAAGTATCTAATTTTACTAATTTCCCTGTATCAGGGACAATTTATACACCGGCTGCTGATACAAACCAGTCTTCTAACTTCAAACCAAGACGCTCCTTGGCTTCCCCAACCGGAATCCGATATTATTTTTCGTTTTCGAGTTAAGGCCAAAAGTTCGCTTTTTCGACTTTTCGTTAAATGCCGATATCTCGGTTGTTTGTAAAGTTATAGAAAAAATATTTACACCTTTTTTAGACATTTTTTTGAGGAGAATAAATTGGACTAGAAGGATTTTAAATACCTTCATTTGTTTTCGAGTTATAATATATAGTTGTGTTTTTTTAAATAGAAACCATAGTTGGCTATGACATATTTAATTCGAGTTTTTTATGCTCTTTTTAATTATATACAATATGTGGGGTCTATTATTTCAGTTTCACCCCTTATATTAAAGACTGTTAAATAAAAATAAAAGATAGGAAAATTTAACGGTGGCTTTGTGAAAACAAAACACAATCATTATTGACATCTAAAACAATTGTCTCCAATTGTTTTTAATAGGTTTTTTAGCACCTCCTCTATTATTAATTATTTATTTATTTATTATTATTTATTAATCCGTCACTACCCAATTTGTGATTGACGTAGTTGTTATCAATCCAGTTCTATCGGCTGCTCTGACTTACTAATAATTGATTGACCTGGTTGTTCGGCCTTCGGTTTCACTGAGGTACTCATGGCTGGTTACATGTTACTAAGGTTACATTACACCAATATATTACAGTATTATGTGAATAATTTTTCAAAACTTTGGGCTAGAGCTAGAGAGCGAGCTAAAAACTCGCCAAGGGTTCCGCAAAACAATGCTGCTAAGTAAAATAAAAAAAGATTATTCCTATAACCAGGGCCGTATTTAGATTTAATTAAGAAGGGAGCGGGGGAGTTATTGTTAAAATGTAATGATTTTGTTTTAGTTTTGAAGATCTTTTTGGTTTTTTTCTGATTTTTTTACGATTGCAGTCGGATTTCCTGAACTTTAGTAATTCATAAATAATTTTGGGGGGTCTAACCCCCCCCCCCCACCCCCTAAATACGGCCTTGCTTATAACAATGCTTTAATTCGTTAAATGTTCGAGAAGCACTGTGGTAGAAAAATTCACATAATATTACACAAAAAAAAATAGTTTAGAGAAAATTCATCATATTGATGAGGAATTCATAGTATTTATCAAAATAAAATCATTGCATTTATGGATTTGTTCATCGATATGATTAATTTTGTTCATCGGCGCAAATATTATTAATTATTCATCAAAATGATGGACAATTTTTGTCAGTGTATGTATTACACTGAAAAAAATAATTGATTAAATTATTGATGAAAAACTCATAGTATTGATGAAAAAATCTTTATTGTGATGAATTTTGTTCATCAATTTTATGAATTTTTTACACCGGCTGAAAAACGACGAATCTTTTTTTTCGGTGTAGTGTAGTGTAACCTTAGCATATTAGTAAACTCTAATGAGTACCTCAGTGAGGCTGAACAACCACATCAATAACTAATCTGGAAGTGACGACACAGTACGGCCTTTAAGCCACACAACCAGGTTAATCTGGTTTTGTAATATATTTTTATCAAACCGAATCTTTCCTTGAAGTAATAAAACATATTAAATGGTCAATTGCGTCTTTGTAACGGTTAATATACTAACAAACAAATTACACGACAGATGGCGTGACATTCGTTGCATGAGGACCAATGAGAGGCGTTTCTGATAGTTACGGACACATACACACACAAATTAAGGCTGTTTTCATTGAGTGGATAGGTATACAAAAAATTAATTTTTAATTTTTAAGTTGGTAATAAGTTGGCAGAAAAACCGACCAATCAGAGGTGCGTTACGGGATACATATATACATACACAGATTAGGGCTATTATTATATTTATAATATTTACGGAATATCCAGTAATTTTTCAAAAATAATAAATTCGAAAATTATAATTTCAAAGGTGATGGATCCGAGATTTGCCGTTGTTGCACTTGTCAGAACTACGCCATTTCACTCTCGCTTCGCTCGAGAGTTACGGGCTGCTTAGCAAGCGCTAAACTTATTATAAACTTCCCCCGGGGCACAACGTTAACTCGAAAATGACGAAATAAGAATACTGGGATCCGAAATTTGTCAATGTCAGGGGTAGGGAAAACCACCCGGAACCACGGTCTACGAGTATCCGTTTGCCAGTAAATAAATCTCGGTCTCTCGCCACTTAAAATCAGATTTCAAGAGTACCGTAGCGCACACGTACCGTCAACAGAAAGCTTTAGTAATGCAAACATGAACGTAAACTTGCCAAGTTTTCATCAAGAAGTCGATTTTCAAAATTAAATTGTGAAGTAAGCGTAGGGCCGATTTTATTTATCCTCACCTCATAAGAAAATTTAAACTTTGCTCTTTCAGAATATTTACAGGTTTTCTATCATGCTTTTGAAGAAAAGAAGCGTGGAAGATCGACGAAAAGCTTTTCTTCTTTGCTTTAGATTTCGCAAAAGTTGTCACGGTAATTTCTATATCTAGAGTGCGAGCAACGTCATTTTCAATAGAAAATATTGCCAAACCTGATAATCGCTCTTGGGAGATGGTATTTCTTAAATGATTTTTTGTTTATTTTTGTTTAGAAAATGACTTTGAGTAAATGAGTACATCTAAATAAAAATCTTGTGCGCAAAAACGTAAAGTACAAAAAGAGGCTGGTAAAAAGAAGAAACTCTCAAAACTTGCAACTTTTTTCAGATTTAGTTTTTTATTTTTCGTTCGTGCATGGTTTGGGACCGGCTCTTAGTAACTTTTTTTTTTCACAATCTTTGTGGGTAATTTTTCAAACTTCACCCGGGCCCCGCAGATGCCCGGGCCCGTGTTCCCGGAACACTGTGGACTACACCATTGTAAGAAATAAATCGTAACAAAATCATTGAACTGTCGCTTCTTGACCTAGGAAAACTTTCCGAAAAAATTTATATTGACCCGGTTAAGCACAGCCGTAGAGAAATCCGAATTATCCCGGAGTAGCAATTTAGATTCCGACCAGACCATCCACTAGATCCTTTGACTCACTGAGCACATCACGAAGAATTGAAACAAAAACAGGCCACCTTTGTGAATATCGCCAAAGCTTTTGATGAAGTATGGTATCAAGGCCTGTTTTTCAAAATGTTCGAACGGACATCCCAGAAGCCTTGGTTGACCTCATTGCCTTATATCTTCGAAATCTACGTTTCCAAGTCAAAATTGACGGACCGGAAACCGAACTTTCGGTCGGTCACTAACTATAAGTAAAATTAAGGGCAATTTGTCTTAAATATCACGTATTTAAATTAAAATATCTTAAATGCAGACAATTTATTCATAAACTACTATTAAAATTAAAATATTTCATATCAATATATTAGAAATTTTTCGTAAACATTACGGAAGGTATTTGTAAGAGTCACTTGAGCGTTCCAAGTATTCTTTAGATATGAGGATACCAATAGATTTCTTAAAGTTCTGCAGACTTACAGGAAAAAGTGAAATACGTTTCGATACCTCGTCAATTAAGTTTTGGTGCTTCATAACTTGATGCTTTTTCAGTACAAACATAATATTTGATTGAATTGTATTCATACGGGTTTCTTCACATATTTCTTTCTTTTCTTCATTTTTTCGTGTGTATAGTTGAACTAAATTTTCTAAATTAACAGAAGATTTTTTCTTGTCATACGTTTCGTTTAATGATATAATCGAGTTCGGTTCCAAATTTCTTTCTGGGACACTGCATGTTAAAAATTGGCTATGTATTAATGCTTGCAACGATGGCAGAAGATATCCCATTTCTATCTTAGTTTCATTAACCAACTCAGATAATGCCCAATGCGACGATATATTGAATTTTAAAAGAACTGAAATTTGTACGGAGTTAGCCTGTATTGTGAACCTATTTCGAAAGTAATTCGTGACCAGCACACCATTGCACAAATTGTAACATACATGTAATCGCTTCTTAGGTTCTAAGTTAGCATAAAATCTAATAAATTTAGTCGCATATGTTTCTAATTGACCAGGCATGCAGATGATTGGAGATTGTTTAATCTTCCACAAATATTGCGCGAGAACCTTAAAATTTAATTCGATATCGACCGGTTCCTGATGTACTTCAATAAGATAAGTTTGAAATTTTTGATTCAAATTGGTGGATTTCTCAATTTCTTCCAGCATTTGAGTTAATTCACTGGTATATTTTTTAACCACATCATTCGTTACCATCAAAGATATCATTAAATTTTCGGCATCGCAACCAATTGACGTGTTGTTTAGTAAACGATTGACAAACGACTTAAAATATTTAATTTCGAACACATCCTTATTTTCAAGAAAGTTATACAATCCCATAATATTTTTCAAATTATTTTCCAATTCAGAGCTTTCCATATTTCGTTTCGACTTTCTCAATAGTACACCGCAATATTGCGCAAGCAATTCGGAGGATTCGGCACTTGAAGCTATTTTATTTTTGTTTAGAAATCGCGTTAATGCATTCTTGAAAGCTACCGCGAAACAGCTATTGTTTTGGAAAGCGTTCAAAACTAAGGTACCATACTTTTCACATACCTCCAAAATTGTGGTCACATATATTTTAGCATCAGTTGGGTGAGATTTACAATTTTTTTCGACAGCAGATAAACCTTGTTGTAAAACATGCGTATGAAAGAGATCGGCGAATCCTCTCAGATCTTCTGGATTTCGAGCAACGAGCGAATACATTCTTGCCATGTCTTCGTTTTGGTCTAATTTCAGGAAGTTTTTGAATTCCACACGAAATGTACTTAAATGTCTTTGAATAAGCAACAGTTCACAAGTTCTCGTTAAAATGTCGTTGGTACTTTCGTGTAGATATTTTAATCTCTTCTGTTCTTCATCCAATCGTCGTTCAACTTTCTTCATATATTCGGTAACAGAATTATCCTTTAAAAAGTTCGTCACTTCTTTGTTATAAAATCGTTCGGTTTCTTCCAAAAACAAATGCTCAAATTTGTCTTTATAAGACGTTAGATCACCACTTTCGTCTGGTTTTAAACTTACGGCCACTATGCAATCGACTAGATCTGATATTAAACTAGAATCAATTAAAAACCCGTTTCTTTCATTTTCTATTAATTTTAGAGCTTCTTTTATGGTCGGCGTATAAAAAGGTTCCAAAATTTTAGTCCTCCAGTTGAAATATGCCAAATGAAAAACTTTGTACGTTAAATCCAAACTGTTATCTGCATTTGAGCGTTTTCTACCAATCCAATTTTCATTCAGATGCCTACACGCTAAATTTAATGCTTTGCTTGCTTCTTTATATGATTTCCATTTCGTAACAATGAACGTTAAGATATCCCTTTCGTCAATAGTATCAATGGTCTGTTTCAGATCGTCCAAATATTGTTTAAGAATTTCATCTATTAGATTGTATAGTTGTTTTCCTGTTAGGCCGGTTTCATCCCAATCGGTTCTGGTTGTACTAAATTCATATGAATATTTCGCCACCACATACAATTCCTTCTTGAGCAATGCGCCATCTTGATATAATTTGCAGATTAGATCACGTAAATTATTCCAAATTTGCGACGCAAATAGATTCATTATATCTATATAACTTTTATTATTTCTATCTTGGAATAGGTATGCAAGATTCAATAATTATTTTTGCCTATTATATAAAAAATTATAATAAACATTTAAGTTGGTAATTGCGATTATCAGCAACCATTAGCATTAACCCTGTATCACAAAAACGCAATGTTAATAGCAAAATCTTGCCTGAAGATAAATGCATAATTTTTGTTAACCAATCAGAATTAAGAAAGGCTTTTGAATTTTGAAATTTTGAAAAAACGTCAACATTCTGTTTGTGCCTTAATACAATTTATACTTTAAAAATAGCAAAGTTACATTTAAACCCCATTCAGATAAAGATTCTTGTCTTGCCTTGCTTAGGTAGAAACAGGTAAGATCCAATCTGATAAATTCTTCCATCTTTCTTAAAGAAAATACTTCAATCTGATTGGCTCTTGCCAGTTTCTACTTAAGCAAGGCAAGACAAGAATCCCTACCAAAATGGGGCTTTAAACAGTCGTAAATTAAAATTTTGTAATAAAAAGTAAAAAATAGCTTCCCATACCATAAAACATAGGGGAAGGTAACCTGTGACGGCCCTGCTCCTGTGCCGGCCCTGTTACTTTATTTTCTGTTATAGATCTCTGATTAGTACCTATTGTGTTTACTTGATACCATTGTTATGCGCTGGTGCGTCTACAAACCCGGAAGTCCCCTCCAATATTGTGTTGTCTCCTTAATACGTTTCTCTTGCGATCTTGTACGCAATCCCGCAGGTAGGCTCAGGGCCTGTCAGGGTTATGTTTGCAGCCATTCTGGTTTGGCGATCAGCCTCTTCATTTCCCTTTATGCCCTGGTGTCCCGGTATCCACATGAGCGTAATGCTGTTGCAGATTGCCAGTTCTACCAGTGCATCTAGGCATTCTTTTACGACCCTGGATTGCATTTCTACTTCTTCCAAGGCTTTTAGATCCGCTTGGATATATGTCATGATACAGATTCATCTATCTTTATAGTCCCTCTGTATCATTTCATTCGCACAAAGTGAAATTGCAGTTACTTCTGCCTGGAATACAGTGGCATGGTAGCCTAGGTTGATGCCGAATGCATCTTCTGTTCCTTCTCCACACGCACCTGCACCAGTACTTATCTATGTTTTCCATCCATCTGTATACCAGATGGTGTGGATCGTCTGCCCAGCTTTGATATGGTGGGGATCAAAATCCTACTCGCACCTCCTCGTTGGTGGTCCCCGGTAACTTGCGGAGGACTCTCAGAGATCGGGTAACCAACCCCGGTGGAAGAGGGAAATCTGCAAGGCTGACGCGAGAGGTAACAAGGTAGGAGGCCCTGCTCAAAAATCTCCTGACAAGAGCATGAAAATGGAAAGGAATAAAGATGAAACGTTTAGGATGCAGGGGCTCGGATCCCCAGTAGCGGTTGGTGAGGCGGGCGATGGAGTAGACCCCCCCCCCGACCGTTAGCAAGCGACTGCTCTGCGCCCTCGGTAGGTGACCAGGCCGGGGCGTTCTCTACAGCGACTGGAAAAGAAAAAGAGACCGAACTACCTACGTAGGTCATAAACAAGATAGACACCCTCACACCAGAAGAGAGAGAACAGACAAGATTCGAATACGACGCTTGTTCCCGCCTGATCTTGCTCTCAAACAAATGGCAGGGAAAATTTAGCGAGGTCTAGTACAAGAGCACCGCCGCAGAGGTGAAACAAGCGTTTACCGAGATGCGGAGCATCGCGAAATCATTAAGCAAAGAGAAAGAAGAGGCAAACGAAGCGAGACAACTCGGGAACAATAGAGAAAAACTCTTGAAAGATAACAACAACAAATTAACAGAAGAAAATATAATGCTGAAGAGGTCTTTAAACAATCTAACAGAACTGGTTAACTCAAACAACAAAAGTATGGAATCCCTCAAAAAAGAGTCCAGGAAAGCATAGAATCATTGAGCAAACAAGAATTCCAAACATCGTTCACACAGGCTTGCATTACAGATTTTCAAACAATCACAGAAAACATGGAAAAAATAAAAGACCAGGTAAACGCGATAGAAAGAAAGCTGGCTACTCCTCCAAAAAAGAAGGTGGAACGGGTGAACCAAGCAGCCCAGACCACATATAGAACGAGGACGGAAGAGGTTGGCCAGAAGGTGGAGACTCAATCTATCAGCACCACAGATCTAGAGGCACTAGACTCGCAAAAGAAAACGGAAGGAAAAGATGCAACAAACCGGATGAGGACCTACACAGAAGTAGTGGCAAGCCAGATAGAGGAAAGTACCTCCTGGGAAACAGTCGAAAACAGGAAACGGGTCCAAAAGACAATGAATAAGATACTAAACATTAACCACGACGTGCAAAGAGAAATGCCTAGAAATACAAAAAGCAAGAAGCCGGAGGCTGTAATTATCAAACTTAACCCAGAGGAACAGACAGCGGAAATAATAAAGAAATTGGAAACCGGAATAAACCCAGAGGTAAAGATAGCGAAAATCCGAAAAACTCTGGCTGGCGACTTAATCATGGAAGCCGAGAGGGGTTGCGGAAACGCAAAAGGGTTGATGGCGGAAGTCAGGAAGGTCCTAACGAAACACGATTGAAACAGGGATTGTCAACGAAGTCAGGTCCGGAACATGGAGGACAAGAAGGTTTGCGTTGGCTGTCTCATTGCACGTCGAAAACGCTGTTATAATTCAGCAAGCTGGAAAGTCACATTTAAAGAATTGAAGAACAGAAGAGTGAGCGGACCACTACAGAATGTCGTCTCGGAGTACCTCCAGAATAGGAGCATTACATTCTGGGACCAAGTCTACCCAGTTACGTCGGGAGTGGCCCAGGGCTTCGGTACTAGCTCCACTCCTTTGGAATACCAGCTACGATGGAGTCCGCTCACTACCGGTCCCCGAGGGGGTTACACTAATAGGCTTCGCAGACGACCTAAACCTGGTGGTGATTGGAAAAACAGAGGATGATATTGAATAAAGAGCCATAGAGTAGATCACCATGATCAGAGAATGGACGAGTGAAAGGGGGCTAACGCTGGTGCCCGAAAAGACAGAAGCGGTGTTGGTTTGTGGTAGACGAAAACACAGAAAAATTAACATAAGATTGCCCGACACAGAAATTGAACTATGTAAACGATGAGGGTGCTGGGGGTGCAACTGGACCATAGGCTGTCTTTCGGGTCGCATGTACTCAAAACAGCAGAAAAAGCTGAAAAGGCGTCAGCGGCGATCGCCAGTTTCCTCCCAAACATCGGAGGACCCTCGGAAAGGAAGAGGAGAATTATAGCTTCAGTAACAGAGTCTATAATACTTTACGGTGCACCGATCTGGGTAGATGCAGTAAAAATCAAAACGAACGCGTTACCCCTATTAAGGGTACAGAGGAAAATGGCTCTGCGGATAAACAGAGGGTACAGAACAACCTTGGCAGAGGTTATCAGGTCCCTGATATGCACATCAATCAGTTTTTTTAATATCTTAAGTAAGAATGACATTAGGCTGATTGGACGAAAGGATTTTGACTGGGCATAGGATCCACGCCCTGGCTTGGGTATGAATAAGTACAAGTTTCGTATAAGTACAAGTTTTTACACTGTAATAATAAAATCGATATAGTAAGTGGTAGTACCTATCTATAAAATTAACATTTAATATTCAAAATGAAAACATTTACTTAATCATTACAGAAACAAAATAAATAAAGAATAACTCAAATTACACATTAATTAATTTAACCGAACTAAATTGGAAACTTAATGTATATTGTAGATATTAAAAACCAAAAAAAGATCACGCACTAACAATGCCAAGTAACATTGCTGATGATTCTGATATTTGGACTTCCGTTGGTCCGCTTTATATTTTACTGCAATGGATGCTATCCGGCCAATTTCGAGCGAAAGGAAAATCTAAAAACAGGCGATTTATATTAATTAACCACTTCTCTTGTTATAAATTAGGGATGTATTTGCTAACCATAACAACAGTAGTGTTTATTATTGCAGCGAGAGATTTTATTTTTCAAAGTTCCAAAAATGTTGTTCGCCAATCCGTGACCACAATTAAAATATTCAATTCCTTTGTGCTAGTTCTGATGTCAATAATTTGTTATGTGTTACATGGTCCAAGAGTTTTAAAAGTCTTCAATAAAATAGTGGAAACTGATGCAGAATTTTTAAAACTAGGCCAAACCATAAATAACAAATTTGCTTGCGAACAAAATATTTTTTATGCTATCTGCTATGGATTAATTATGGCATTTTTGAACTTTGGAATCTTCTCGTTTAAGAAAATGTATTTTCTTACGGCAATGTATCAATTGATTATAAATGTATACCAATATGTGATGGTCATGTTATTTAGAAGTTGGCTTTATGCAATACAACAACGGCTTTTTGCCGTCCACAGTTTCATTGGAAATATTTCTCATAATAATTCATCTTTGCAAAACCTAAAAAGTGCACAAAAGATTTTTGAAAATTTATGTATGGTTTTAAAAGAGATAACTGCAGCACAAGGTATACCTCTGTTATTAATTTTAATGAATAATTTTCTAAATATTTCGATTCAATGTTATACTGTTTATGGATTCCTTAATAAGGACTTTATGTACCATCATTTAGTTGAGATATCTATATATGTAATAGATACTCTCGTAACTATGATTTATGGTAATAATATTAAGAAGCAGGTATGTTAAATAAATTGTCTTAAATTGAATGTATACAAAATGTTTTGTAGGAATGTGTTCTAAAGCAACAGCTTTGTAAATTGTTTGCATCACACAAGGATGTATATTTACGAAAAGAGGTAATTTAAAAAATATTTCTTAAAAATTTGAAATGAACAATTTTATTCGTGGTTCATGTCTCACTTAGTACCTATGGTGGAACCAACTGAGACAAAGCTTAATACACCGTGAAACATAATGTACAGCTAAATAAAGAAAACAATTTATTGTTTCCATTTACGAAGTTCTTTACTTTCATGACTGACTAAATCAATGACCGCTCATATACAATTTGAATCGGGAAATATAAATTTGTCTCACTTTGTCTTAGTCTCGCTTCTACTAAGAAAAAATCTATGTCGCTATACCGGTTTTACCGATCTCCTAATGAATTGTTGTCATTTTTTTAAAAGTTATTGGTAAAATAATAGTACTTATCAGAACCTAGTTGCGGACAGTTAGAGAGACAGAGTTTAAATTCACTTTCCTGATTTTAAGAAGTTAATGAATAATTGCTTAATTTTTTCAGATAAACGCATTTTCCCTTCAACTTCTACACGAAGACGTTAGTGTTGATATTTTAGGTTTTCTCAAGATTGATTTCAGCCTTTTATTTGCGGTAAGATGTACTTTTTATCATACAATGTATTAATATAACCTATATAATGCAAGAAGTTATCAAATTTTTAAGTCTTTTCAATTATTTTGAATTTTTTAAATAAACTTTCTTATTTTAGATGGCTGGAGCAATAACCACATACATTGTAATATTGGTACAATTTGATCATTCTCTATATCCACATCAGAATACTGCGTCACAGTTAGAATAATAATAATTACAAGAATATTTTAGGTCCCGACAACTTTGGTCAACATTAAATTTATATGTTTCATTAGTAAGCCCTAGACTGTAGAATTGTGTATATATTGTAATGTAAAGGAGCTGGTTAATAAAAATGATACATTTTTTATAATTGTGCAACCCTGTTTACGATATTTTGTTTTTAAATCACGAGTCTCTTTAATTTACTAATAATAATATAATTAGTTCAACGAAAATCACAAAATCTTAATTTTATTAATTTATTTTCATTGTTAATAATTTTTCACCATGCAAATTTCAACGTGCTGATTACGGATCGATATTAGACTTAACCCTTGCGACAGAAAATGTCGGAAAAAAAATTGTCAACTAGGAAGTCAGTGATAAGGAAACCATGAGTGACCACATCTAAATTAAATTTGACGTCGAGGAAGATATGGTAAAGCTCGTCGGAAAACAAAATCTTCACAGATGGAATACCGAAAGGTTGGACAAGCAAACGCTAGAACAAGCTACGGAGGAACTAGAAGTAGAACAAGTCGTACTGTCTGCAAAAGGCTTCTCGGATGTATTAACAAAGGTGTGCCACAAATGCATGCCCAAACTTATAACTAACAGCAGTGGCTCGTCCAAGTATAGGTGGACTGAAGAGATTGCTGAGGTTCTGAAGGGAGAAAATTTTGTTATATTGAAAAAGGGTGATATGTGGGTTGCTTCAATTCATACAGACCTATATGTCTGCTAGACATTTGATGGAAAGCCGTTTGAACAGCTAATTCTGATAAGCTTAAAGAAGAACTAGAGCGCACTGGCGGCCTTGCAGACAACCAGTACGGATTCAGAGAGGGCAGGCAAATAGTAGATATTATCAAACACGTATTAGCTATTGCAAAAAAGCAGCCGGGTATTCTTATCAATGTCGGCGTCTGTGCGTCGTCATAACAATAGACATAAAGAACGCCTTTAACAGTGCTTCATGGCAGGTTATTTTAGAAGCTCTGAGGCGTCGAGGTATAGATGAGAGCCTCATTAACATAATCGCCTCCTATTTCTCCTAAAGAGAAGTAATAATAACAGCGGAAGGAATCTCTAAGACTATAAAAGTAACCAGCGGAGTCCCACAAGGGTCAGTGCTGGGACCTACACTATGAATATACAATACAACGGCTTACTGGTGCTAGAGATGCCGAAGAGAGTCGAGTTGGTTGGCTTTGCTGATGACGTTGCTGTGGTGGTAGTGGCCCAGACAGAAGAATTGTTGATGAACACTGCAAGCACTACCATCATAAAGATTGCAAATTGGATCAGTGAGAGAGGGCTAGAACTAGCACCCCAGAAGACAGAAGCACTTCTCTTAACCACGAAGCAAAAAATTAAAATGATTAAATTTGATATACTGGGAACTACAATAAATTAGTCAAGGACCGTTCAGAAAACAGAGATTGGTTTTCTCCTGGCTCTTCTGCCACCGGTTGTAATGTATTCCTCAGCCTTTTGGCCAGGATTTTCATACTGAGCCATAGTCTCTTGGATTTCATCTACAAGTAGATTGAGGCTTTGAAATTCCTCTATGTTGACTCTGTTAAGAGCGGAGTCACCCTTTTCGTTTTCATTATTCATCATGATGGTTCCCATGAGAAGCTAGGGAAAAACGGTCACCTGTAGTAGAGCCCCGCATACTACAAGAAGGCTATTTAAATTCGTGAGGTCGCCTGGTATCCGAAGTTCGCGTATTATCGACTCGGATTACCTTCCCAGCCATACATTCTTCGGCATATGCTGTTCCACCTTGAATTAGTGTTTTTTAATGGAGGTTTTTTCCTCGCAGGTCAGGCGATTAAGCCCAGCCTCCCGCGATGTTTACTGCATACCAGTACCACGCCTATTGCTGGATGATGTTGCACAGCATCCATCCTATGGTATTACCAACGAATGGCGTGTTTTCGTCTGTAGATAGGGTACCTCGGGTGCGCTTCCTTGGACAAAAATGAAATTGTCTACGCTGGAGAATTGTAAAAAAGGAATCAGAGATACAAGAAGCATCGTCGTCGATACCATGCTTCAGATAAAAAACAACATTCCATCCATGGCTATTAAAATTATTGCGCAAAAAATTATTAAGGATCGTCCAAAAGTTTTTGAAGATGTTGACGACGATGGAGTGATTCTGGGGGACGAATCACACATATTATTCTGCAAATTAAAGGAACATATTAAATATTTAAATAGGCCCCATAAAAGAAATTTTGATAATATCTCCGTAACCAAAGAAATTTCAAAAAATAAAAGAACGCGAATTATAAATTCACAGGCTGGCTGTTCTAACTGGCAGCCTGTTTTAGAATACGACACTGCTCCTGACGATTTGAAACAAAAATTGAAAAATGTAGAAGAGTTTAACGAAGAGATTGTTGACATCTTGGAAAAAACATATCCTAACCAAAGGTAATTTTTAAATACACATGAACCTCCAGATATTGAAAAAAGAAGGCATTTGTTGGCATTATAAAAAATTAATGAATCAAGATGTAGACATCCTTCGCGAAGAAATGCTCAAGAAGGCTGATAAAATATTTAAATTTGGACAAAAAACAAATTCATAAACAGCGTTTCCCCTGAATTGGATGATGATCATAAGATAAGAACAGTTTTGCAAATTATCACTTCCTACTTTAAGGAATCTTTGAATGCTATAATATTGTCAAATCAATGTAAGTGCTACATTTAAATGTATATAATATTACATTAACTTATACTCTTTTATTTTTTTAGAATGAATTTGAAATCAATGATTTTCGTATAAGTGCATCATGTATTGTTACAATTTTTTTTATATTGTTTTAATTTTTCAATTAAAATTATTGATTTTTGAATTGACTGTTGACATTGTATATTCAAAATTTTATGTTGACTGAAAATCTAATAAATTAGTAAAATTTTCTCAAACAGCTTGTTATATAGGTATCTACATAAATATAAATACACTTAATATTAATTGAATGATTGATTTACCACCTATTCAATTAAAAACATAGATACACTAAAAAATAAACAACATTATAATAATTATCATTCATAGTTAGTAGTTGAACATAACTCCATTTCTAAATAAAAATACAAAAAATTTATTTCTGCAAAAATGGTAAAGTCAGATATTTGGCATTCCGTTGGAGCAATATATACTTTACAAAATTTGTTATTAATTGGCCAGTTAAGAGTAAAAGGGGAATGTAACACGAGAAGTGTAATTTTAATTAAAAATTTATCTTGTTATAAATTATTTTCTGCCATATTTGCCATTGTAATCGTATTGATTGTGGCAGCACAATATATTTTTTTTGAGGACACGGCTGAAAATCCGATTTTTGATTACCTAGTATTAGTCAGAATGATCAATTATATGGTGACACTGTCAGTATGTATGATTTGTTCGACTGCAGTTGCACCAAAAACCATAAAAATGTTGATCAATATTATCAAAATCGATGACCTGTAAAAAGATCAGTGGCGGAGTTGTAAAGTTGTTCTTCATTGATATTACGGGCTAAGCAAACCCGTCAACACGTTTGAAGAATGCAGCAATAGAAATCGAATTATTTCCGCTGTATTTCAAATTCCATTGCAAAACTGGAATAGATTTGGGTTTCGAAGGAGAAGCCTTCGATTAATTAAACGATTAATTTCCATTTTAGGATTCATAACGTGATAAAAAAACTTCCTAAATCCCTATTATGAACACTATAAATGAAAATTTAAAAAAATTGAACTCCCCATTCTCAAACAGAAATCTATTCGAAAACACAATAACCACAAATCGACGAAAACACCGTCAACGAATAATAAAGCGTTGGGCGATAATTTTGCACCCTGGAAATAAAAATCATACAAAAGAAAATAAACCTCGGGGTCCGTAGAATTTTGTACATAAACCAGCAAAAATCGGATACAGAAATCCCCTGGGTTAGCTCAGTTGTTCTTGTGGTGACCGAAGTTGTTGAAGAGGCGCAAAGTAATTAATTCAAGATCACAAGAACGATGAAAATTGGTACAAGAAATAGGTACTTCTTTGTTTTAAAGAAAAGGTATTCTCCAGAAAATCTGACAATGTTTAAAACGTGACCCATCGACGTATACGCAATAAAATAAAATAATAAATACAATAATGGTAAACAATAAACTTACAAAATGACAAATGCATCTGACGTTATGAGCAGTAGTATGATGATGGTACTATACTAGATGGTTACTTAATCATCCCTCTCCGAATCTTCTCTGGAATTAAACTTATAAGTTGGATAATCCAATATTTCCGACGCTCCTTCAACCAAATTTCCAAAATTCCTGTATGTTGTTTACCGGAAACACAGTCTTCTTAATTGATTTTTGGTCCATTTCTGTTTGATTGAAGCCTTGAGCAAATTTTAGTTTCGTAGAATAAACGCATTTTCATATATAGGAACTTTTCGATTCTAGGTAGTGTATATTTGTCTATAATGGTATTTTCGTTCAACTTTCGATAATCAATTACCATTCGATATTTTCATTCGTTAGTGGCCTACTTCTTTTTCGGGACTATTTTGTTGTCTAGTAACCTTTCAATTTTACATTGCTTTTGGGTGTCTTAATGACAATTTAATACCTGCTCTATTTGGTTGATTGGAGGTGTCGGGAGAATCTGTGACCAAATGAGGATAGTTGTTACCCCGTCTTATTTTTGGGCCTTTTGTTGCCCGGCAGCTGAGCGGAAAATGCAATGGGCGTAAGTGTTTGAGGAGCAAAAAAGGTAATACACAATAATTACAACACTAAACATAAAATCATATATAATTCTCCGAATAAAACACAATATACAAAAAAAGTTACGTCTTGCATGCAACATTAGTCCTTTTAGTTATATAAGTTGATGGATTATAAAAAATCACAAAACCTTCTATCTTTAAAGTTCGTTTACAATTTTTAACACACTAACCTTACATCTATCGTAGATAAGACATTGCGTTTGTAAGTCCAACGAAGTAAACCTTGTTGAAATGTTCATCCCAAAATGAACTCCTCTTTTGTAAAAAGGTACTTTTTACAATCATCAGTGATAAGTAGATTTTCCAAATTTTCCAAAATATTGATTATTAAATTTCCAATAGTCCAAAAAGCTTTATAAACGCCAAAAATTCCAAATAGCAGAATTATCAATTTCCAAATATACTCGATCGTAATATAAATTTTTAGCAGAATAATCAATTTCCAAATATACTCGATCGTAATATAAATTTCCAACTATACCAACTGGTATTATAAATTTCCAAAATACTGATTATTAAATTTCCAAAATATTGATTATTAAATTTCCAAAATACTCCACAATGTATTACAGATGACATAAATAACTTAATACAACGTAATTAAGTGAAAAACGGAACGTAACTTAGACGTCTTGTACCTTTCGTGGTTGGAACGCTAGTCCACCACGTACCACGAGTGGCTAACCCCTCCTAAAATATACCACCACTTGCAAGTAAAATCCTGACTACTCGCGGTAATATTAATCCAGGGACCCTCAAACTTTAAAATTGAATAAATATAACTTTTTAAAAAAATTTTAAAAATTGTTGAACGCAACACATTCCCTTTTCTTAAAAAAAAAAAAAAAACAAAAAAAAATTACTTCTAGAGTACATTGAGTTGACTAAAGTCGAACTCATGATAACATACGAAAATACCAAAAGAAAATACATCGCGGTAACATACTAAGAGGTTTATAGAGTTGCGAACAAATTATACGCAAAAATCCTAACGCAATATGCAAAAAAATTACCCAGTGTAACCGCACACTTGCTAAAAACATGCAAACAAAAAAACAGTGCCCAAATTACAAATTCTAAATTAGAAAGACTTAGTCAGTGGGAGTAGGGAGTGAATAAGTTAATACTTAAAGTTAGGCGCCACTTAATTTGATAAGATTCAAATCAAGAAAAATCAGTAAAAATAGGGACAACGTTAATAGTTTACAAGGAGGGCAAAAACAAAAAAAGTCGGCCTTAGGGCTTACACGGAGAGTGAAGAAATTTGCAGAAGAAAAAAAGAAAGAATAACAACGCCTAGCTGCAAAGCTAAAAGAACGCCACTCCAAGGATCCTAAATTCACCTAGCAATGGTTCTCGCACAGTCAGCTGAGAGCTAAATAATGTGATATCCCTAACTTACATTCTCATCGCATAATTCAAAGATCAAATTTACACTTAATAACTAACTTAAACTAACTATCTTAAAGTAAACTAAATCTAAAAAGAAATAATCCATAGGATATGGTTATTATTCAACTGAAAAAATATCAGTGAAATAAGTAGTTGATCATCTCGACTCAAATTGTCGCAAGAGGAAAACTATTGTCAATACGAAATGACACTAGATGGTTTATCTTAACAAATACATAGCTAGCTTAATAATTGGTTGTACCATTCTATGAAAATAGTCACGACAAAAATTTACGTGGATCGAAAGGTACCTAACTTAATTCTGAACCAGAAAATTCGATATGAGATAAAAGGAAACAGAAGAACAAGGACTTGATTTAAAAACAAATCAAGGGATGCGGTTTTTTGTCATGCCCAGGACAAAAATATAAGAACATAATGTGATACAGAAACTAAAAAAAATAGTAATAATGTTGAACAATAAGGCCGCAATATTGTTTCAGAAATCGTAACAGTCCTAACCAAACTTGTTCTTAATTAGATTGATTTCGAACTCAATCCTTTCTCGCAAACATAGTGTACGCAACTTCAACGAAACCCTACTCAAAAATTACGGTAATAATGCAAAAATTATTCCTACAAAAATAGCGAAAAAATATGAATGAATAATTAACATAATGATGAAAAACTTAAAGGAGGGAATTGCCTTTATAGACTTTTAAGTCTTTGACATGCCAGATACCTACGTTTTTATTTGTGGATTGATTCACTAGTTCATAAGTTAAGGGACCAGTTTTCGTAATTATACGACATAACAAAAATTTTGGAGCAAGTTTAGCCGAAAAGTTTTGGATTTTATTGGACAATATGTACTGGCGTTTCCAAACAAGATCATTGACACTAAATGATAAGGGGCGTTTACGTAAGTCGTAACGTTGCTTACTCTTATCGTAATATTTCTTTAATTGCTTACGTACATCTTCAAACAAAAAGGGAAGTTGTTGTTGACTCTCGTCAAATCTAATTCTTTCATCGAATTCTAACAAATTTTGATTTTCTGGGACCGGACCATAATAACTGCCGTCTATGGGAATGTATCTACCAAAAGTTAAAAATGCGGGAGAAAAATTTGTGACCTCATGCCTCGCGGTGCGAATAGCTTGAGCAATTTTGAAAATATTTTTATCCCAATGTGTGTGATCTTTTTCTACATAACTCGAAATAGCTGTAACAATAACGCGATTGACTCGTTCGGTGGGATTCACCTGAGCATGGTATTTTGCATTAAACCAAATGTTTTGAACCTTATACTCATCAGCTAGCTTACGAAATTCTTTAGATGTAAATTGTACACCATTATCGCACATTATTATTTGCGGCACTCCGAAAATTAAGAAAACTTGACGTTCGACGAATTTTACAATAGCTGTGGCTGTAGCTTTAACCAACGGTTGAACTAGAACAAATTTTGTAAACCAATCAGTCACTACCAGAAGATGTTGGTTACCACTTTTCGAGCGGGGTAAAGGTCCTAAGAGGTCAAGAGATATTAATTGGAAAGGGTACGAAACTTTCTTTTGATTTCCCATGAGACCGGGACGAGCTTCAGAAGAACTCTTCTGTGACGCACATATATTACAATTTTGAACATATTTCGCAACATCGCGTTTCATTTTAGGCCAATAATAAAGATCAATAATTCTAGCTAACGTTTTTGCCACACCAAAATGCCCAGAGGTAGGTGTATCATGACACATTTTTAAGATATCAGGACGGTTAGCGGTAGGAATTACCAATTTCCATTCAGGTATATTAGACGGAGAAGGGAGATTCGTAGGGATATATTTATACAGACGTTCCTTATCTACTTTAAAACCAGGAAAACCATCGGGTTCACGTCTTATTGAAACTAACATCTTAGAATACCACTCGTCCGGAGTTATAACTTCTAAATTCAGGGAAGCAATTTCACGGGACAAAAAATCAGGTATAATATTTAATTTTCCAGGGCGGTGTTTGATGTCGAATTCATACTGAGCCAATTGCATAGCCCATCGCGCAAGGCGTCCGGACGGAGAATTCAAACGATGAAGCCATTGCAAAGCAGCGCAATCTGAAATAACTGTAAAAAATGTCCCTTCGACATAAAGACGAAATTTTTGAATGCCGAACATAACCGCGAGCAGCTCACGCTCTGTAGCAGAGTATTTCTGTTCCGTGGCAGTGAATGCTCTACTAGCATATGCTATCGGATGCTCTAAACCTTTTTGTTCTTGAAAAAGGAGAGCTCCTGCTCCTTTTAGGGACGCGTCGGTTTGAATGAAAAAAGGCTTGTCAAAATCAGGGCTGACCAGAATAGGGGCACAGGTAATCAACCGTTTGATTTCTTCAAATGCCGCTTCGGCTTCCGGATTCCATTGTACCGTTTGACCCTTTTTCTTGTTTTTTATGAGGGACGTTATCGGTGAAGATATCGTCGATAAATCAGGAAGGAAAATTCTATAATAACTTATAAGGCCGATTAATCTTTTCACTTCAGTGGTGGTTTTTGGGGTTCGAAAATTATTAATAGCCTCAACTTTTGCGGGGTCAGTACGTAATCCTTGATCATCTACTACAAACCCGAGAAAGGTAAGTGATTTGCAACAAAATTTACATTTTTCCCAATTAACTTTAAATCCGGCTTCTTGTAAACACTCGTAAATTTTAGTCAACGTAGATATATGTTCATTAAACGTACCAGATGCAATGAATATGTCATCTAAATAAACGTAAGCTTCTTCTGTTTGTAAAACCGGAGCTAATGTTTTCTCTATGGCGCGCTGCAAGGTTTGGGGAGAATTTGAAAGACCAAAAGGCATTACTTTAAATTCAAAAAGACCTTTGCCCGGAACGCAAAAAGCTGTTTTAGGTCTAGAGGATTTTTCCAAGGGAATTTGCCAAAAGGCTTTTTTGAGATCAAGGGTCGACAAAAATTTGGCATTACGGACTTTATTCAAAATACAATCAGGGCGTGTCAAAGGGTACGAGTCCTTTTTTGTAACTCCATTAATTTTGCGCCCATCAAAACATATACGCATAGAACCACATTTTTTCTTAACCAGCAGGAGAGGACTGGACCACGGCGATGATGACGGTTGAATGACGTTATTCAAAAGCATTTCGTCAATTTCTTTATGCAAAATTTTCAACATGGCGGGAGACAAAATGTATTGTCTTTGTTTAATAGGGCGGGCGTCACCGGTATCAATATAATGTTCTACGTTTTTTACGCAACCAAGTTCGTTGGTTGAGAGTGATTTATATTTATCAATCACGGTAGTTAAAAGATTTTGTTCCTCCTTAGATAATTCGACATGATCTGTAATATCCACTGAAGAAACCCTATTATCGCTGTCGAACGTTTGCCACGAAAAATCATTAAAATGTAATGAAAGATTAAACATTTTACAAAAGTCTACTCCTAACAGGAACGGAATTGGTACGGAAGGGACTACTAAAAACGAAACTAGCTTTTCCACATGTCCAATACGAATAGGTAAAGACACTTCTCCTGTGACCGAAGTATGCTTTCCATCTGCTACTCTAATTTTACTAACGGTATTTTTTATCATATTTACATTAATACCCTTATTTATTAAAATATCGTAACCTGACTGTCCCATGATTGAATTTGTGGCGCCCGTGTCCACTAAACATTCAAAAGTTTCGTTATCTATAACAAGCTCTAAATGAGGTCTGTTATCGTTATTCTTTGACACAAATACAGGGTTTATGTTTATTTCTTCCTTACTCTTTTTAATAAAGTTAGATAGCGTATTTAACCAACTGTGCCAGTCATTATTCACATACTTTGTCTCAATAACGCAATTAGTTAAAGCATTTTTGCTTGGTTTAAAAAATATTTTTACTTGGTGTAACCACTTCACCCATTCCTTATTAAAACAAAATTTTTCTTTAAAAATTCCCTTAAAACGGACCTGCTTTTTCATGTTGGTAATATTCTTTTTATTTTGCAAAAACATATTAAAAGGTTTAACAGACGATCTTTGTTTATTAACAGCACCTCGCGAATTAATGTTATCGCGGAACGCAGATGTTTCGTTTGCGGACATTCTTATCTCATTTTTATTATTCCGATTGTAATATTGAAATTTATTATGCACCTGCTTATCTTTAGGTAACGGAAACGACTTAGATTTGCTTTTATTCATATAACAAAATCTCGCATTGTGACAATTACTAAAACTAGATTTATTTACACTTAATACTTTATTTACATTATAGGGTGCTTCATAATTACTGACATTTTGACTTAATTCTGATTTTCGGAAGGACCTCCGTAATTTTTCCGGTAACTTTGTTGATAATACTGACCTCGACCACGGGCACTGCGGGCTCTTTCGTTTGACGTATTGAAATTTTGTGTAAAATGAGCTGAAGTTTGATTCCAACCGTGAGAGCGATTTATTGGTTCCAACCCTCGGACGCTCGATTCTGGGGTCGAATTTAAGTTTTTTGTTGTTGACACTTCCGCATCAGACTCAACATTACACCTCGGGCACGTACTACGATAAGCATTCTTTAATCCGCAACGAAAACAAAATATATTCTTTGGGGCCGTACATTCGCGATGGCTATGTGCTCCCTGACAATTCCAACACGTAATTTTACTTTCTAATATGGGTTCATTATCTACCTGATTAACTGATTCTAAATTTAAATTTTCTATTTGACATTGAAAATTTTCTTTTCTTTTAGGGGTATAAACTCGGTACGAATCCGTGCGTTCCTTTAAGCCCTGGACTAATTTGCATCTTTCCTTTAACGATACTAAGGTAACATATTCATTCATAGATATATGACTTGCATAAAACGGATTTAAGTTGCGTACTATTTGTTTAACAATTTCGGACTCATTAGTGATTTTATCTAATCTTCTATATAAAGTTTCTACCGAAGTAATGAAAGAAAATATATTTTCGTTTGGCATTTGTACCCGATTATGTATCTCTTTTTCAATTTGATAAATATAATCACTGGGAAGAAATTCAAGTTTAAATGCGATTAAAAAATCTTTCCACGATTTAATTTGATTACGTTTTAAATTTCGGCACCAAATTTTACCTGGTCCTGCAAATAAATCTGATAACTGATTGTACATTTGGTTATCGGAAACCTGACGGGCTTCTTTTAAATCAATGACTTTCTCTAAAAACAATAATGGATCTTCTTTCGAATCATGCCCTTCGAATTTAAGATTCCATTTGAAAATATCTTTGCCCTTATTTGAACTCATTTGCTGCTCTGATAATGTTGGTACCTCTAATTTGGGAATAACTAATTTTTCTTCGCGTTCAACGAACACGTCTTGAATTGATTCAAATTCAACCCATAATTCTTTAATTATTGCTTCTTTAAGTGAATATCTAGACGGAGTAAGTCTCTCTAACATATTATTAAGATGAATACATTTGGAATTGTATCTAGCTAAATCTACGTGATTCATTATGTTTGTTGCTAACATTGATAATTCTTCTAAAGATTTTTGAATGTGAGCTATTTCAACTTCCCATGATTCGACAATATTTAAATTTATTTTTCTTTCATTGACTTCCGCATTGAGTTCTACTCTTAATTGAGCCCTTTGCTCTATAGCTGAATTTAATATAACTACCCCCCTGCTAAGTAACTCCTTTTTGACTTCTTCGACAGACAAATGACTGGGTTCCATTGTTATCGCAAAAAACAAATAAATTTTCAAACGAAACTAATTTACCAACAGATAAAATTGAAATATGAGTAACTAACACCTGCCAAGTCTTATCTACGACATGATTTATACACATTTGCAATAACTGTAATCTTAGATACTAGTACAATTTATAATAACTATTGTTGTATTTTCCTTTTTTGCCAACAAAAACGCCCCACGTTGGGCGCCAAATGTTACCCCGTCTTATTTTTGGGCCTTTTGTTGCCCGGCAGCTGAGCGGAAAATGCAATGGGCGTAAGTGTTTGAGGAGCAAAAAAGGTAATACACAATAATTACAACACTAAACATAAAATCATATATAATTCTCCGAATAAAACACAATATACAAAAAAAGTTACGTCTTGCATGCAACATTAGTCCTTTTAGTTATATAAGTTGATGGATTATAAAAAATCACAAAACCTTCTATCTTTAAAGTTCGTTTACAATTTTTAACACACTAACCTTACATCTATCGTAGATAAGACATTGCGTTTGTAAGTCCAACGAAGTAAACCTTGTTGAAATGTTCATCCCAAAATGAACTCCTCTTTTGTAAAAAGGTACTTTTTACAATCATCAGTGATAAGTAGATTTTCCAAATTTTCCAAAATATTGATTATTAAATTTCCAATAGTCCAAAAAGCTTTATAAACGCCAAAAATTCCAAATAGCAGAATTATCAATTTCCAAATATACTCGATCGTAATATAAATTTTTAGCAGAATAATCAATTTCCAAATATACTCGATCGTAATATAAATTTCCAACTATACCAACTGGTATTATAAATTTCCAAAATACTGATTATTAAATTTCCAAAATATTGATTATTAAATTTCCAAAATACTCCACAATGTATTACAGATGACATAAATAACTTAATACAACGTAATTAAGTGAAAAACGGAACGTAACTTAGACGTCTTGTACCTTTCGTGGTTGGAACGCTAGTCCACCACGTACCACGAGTGGCTAACCCCTCCTAAAATATACCACCACTTGCAAGTAAAATCCTGACTACTCGCGGTAATATTAATCCAGGGACCCTCAAACTTTAAAATTGAATAAATATAACTTTTTAAAAAAATTTTAAAAATTGTTGAACGCAACATAGTTTCAAATAGATGAATATTATAATCTTTATTGTGTATTTATTGCCAGCTATTTCTAAGTTCACTAATAATACCATAATAAATATTTTAAGAAACCACAAATTTTTATTGAATTGTTGGATTATGTTGTTCAAATTGAGATAAAATGATTACATAAGTACTTAGAGCACCAATCATCTACAAATTATTGTAAGTTTGTAATTTTAAACAATTACGATATTAAGGCTAAAATACTTACCGAATAGATCATAGTCATGTCCATAGTAAAAACTCCCCCTGCTGATACTTGGTCATCTTCGTGCAGGAGTTGCAGTAGAAATCCATTAATCTACGATTCAACATTTGTCAAAATTTGGAATAGTTTGATTACCTGTTTTTAATATTACTTCATATTTTACTTTAATATTATTTGTAGCTAACGATAGCTTAAATAATTTATTTTTTAAACCATTAACCTAAAAATATTATCTAAGTAATATATATTACTATGATTTTTTTAAATTTGAAATTGTATTTTACCTCATTCCCAACTAAATAACTGCAAAAAATAGTTAATCCTGTATCAATTATAAATGTTAATGCTGTAGCAATGCTTCCAATCGTTTTAAATTGATAAATATCAAAGTTTTCAAGAATAATATAATGGCAATTGAATAAAATAATAAGAAAATTTACCGTAAGATTTAAGGCAATGGGGATGAATCCCATTTTACCAATTTCCTTTACCAGAGAATACAAGTCATAATGAATGCATTGATTGCTGATATATTGCTTTGTAAAATGATCTCCCGGATTTTGACTATGGGGTATACTTAAAGCATTTTGGAGTGCACGAAATCGTTGATATAGTGATAACATCAAACTTCTAAATAAAATGCTCAAGAAAATTTTATAAGTGAATGGTAATAAGTAAAATACAAGCATTATAAGTTCATACCAGTGTAAGATGGTAAAATATACTGTAATATTAGTAACTGTACAAATTATTATTGATATTATGTTTACGTATTGCACCAACGTATTATTTATAGTTTGTTTAAGATTAAAAAGTTTGTTATCAATTTTAATAATTTCCTGAACGGTAAGCATCATTTTTAAACCATTTGCAATGCAAAAGTATACCGTTGATACCAGCAGCATTATATTCACCAGATTAGCAAAATTTAAAATGTAATTAAAAACTAAAGTTGATGGCACGTCAAGATATCTAAATCTTTCGGATGCAAAACTTAAACTTGTAAAAAGTAATGATAGTAAAGTAAACAAATACAATCTAAATCTACTGAAGCTACATTGCTGTATAATATTAAACTTTCTGTTATTACAAGATCCCGAAACTGCGAATTGTTCGGGACCAAATAATTTTAATACACAGGAAATTGGTAATAATGCTGTCCAGATATCTGTTTCACTTAAGTTTTTCATTCTTTAATAATTTAATGAAATATAACCGTGTTATAACAAATACAGTAGCACCTCAACAATAATATCAAATTAATTATTTTTCGGCAATGCTTTTAAATAAATTTGAATACTGTAATAAAGACATTAAATAAATGGAGTTTAATTAATTATGCCTATATAGCATACCTACTTAGTATGGAATTTAATAAGTTGAATTGTTATTAATATAATTATTGAATGGAATACTTTTCATTAGGTATTTTATAAAATGTATTTTCATTTATAAAAATTAATAAATTTTTAAGCGAAATAATAGTAATACATTATTTATTCTAACAAGGGATTTAAGTGCAGTCTTGATGGTGAAGTTTTTCTCTTTCTTCATTCTATTTCTTTTTTGTACATACTACTCAATCCGGCACTCAAGCAAATTACTTACTCAGACGACAAAAAGCCTTTGCTGGATGGAATCACCTAGAAAGTGCTGAAGAACTGAAGAAAGCCATCACCGCGGAAACAAGGTTACCTTTCAGCATTTGCTAGACAGTTGGAAAACAACGGACTTTGTGGTCTTGTACAAAGCAGGCAAGAGGAAATGTTCTTCATGGGCGGGGCTAATCATATGCAATTTAATTTAATTTAACTTTTCATATCGCGAGTCTGTTACTGCATTAGAGTGATTTTAAATAGTTGAATCTTTAATTGAAAATCTTTATTGTATGTTATAATACATTAACATTACTACATTTACGCGTGTAATATATTGTAGACTTGCTAAATAATAAACATGTTAACGGATAAGCAAATTTGCTTTATTTATTAATCTGTTCAAATTGACTTAAAATGACTAGTAAATAGCCACTTACAGCACCAATCATCTAAAAATATAGCTAAAAATTTGGAATTTGATAAATTGAAAGTACTATTACCGAATAGATCATAGTCATGTCCATAGTGAACAACCCCCCTGCTGACAGATGGTCATCTTCGTGTAGAAGTTGCAGTAGAAATCCATTGATCTACGATTTATTATTCGTCAAAACATTGATGAATTGGTTGCGTATAATATTACCTGAATTTTTTCATTTATATTATTTGTAGTTAATGATAACTTAAATAACGTATTTTTTAAACCATTTATCTAAAAGTATAATACTTTTCTTTTCTTAACTTGAGATTGTAACTTACCTGATCCCCAACTATATGGCTACAGAAAATGAGTAACCCTACTTCAATTCCAAATATTATTAGCGAAACTATGCAAGTAATAAAGTTCTCGTCATAAATATCAAAGTTCAATAAAACAATATGATGACAATTAATTATAATGATCAAAAAATTTACCAATAGATTTACGACAACTGGGATAAATCCTATTTCATCGATTTTTTTTACAAGGGTGTACAGATCATAATGAATAGATTGACTACTGAAGTTATACTTCTTTATAAAATGGTGATCTGTTGGTTGATAATGGCATATACTAGTTAAAACTACATTGACTACACAAAATCGTTGATATAGTGATATCATCAAACTTCTGTAAAAAATGCCGAGCAAAACTTTATAAACACTTGGTAATAAGAAGAAAACATGCATTATTTTTTTAAAGAAACTTGTACTTTTCATAAACGTAGTCAGAAAACCAACTGAATAAATTATTATTGATATTATGTTTAAATAATACACTAATTTATTATTAATGCTTTGTTGATATAACGAAATTTTTTTATCAATTTTTATAATTTCCTGAACTGCAAGCATGATGTTTAATCTATTTTTAATAAAAAATAAAAAATAAAAAATAAAAAATAATACTAGAAGTAATATGTTAAGAATAATAACCAAGTCTGAAATGTAGTTAAATACCATAGTATCTGGTGTTTCAGTATAGGTAAGATCTCTGAATTTAAAATCTAAACATAAGACAAATAAAGATAGTAAAGTAAATAAATACAAACTTAATCCATTGAAGCTACAGATGTGTATAATTTTGAACCGTCTGTTATTACATGTTCCCGAAACCGTGAATTGTTCGCTACCTAATAATCGCAATATACAGGAAATTGGTGATAATGCTGTACAAATATCTGTGTCAGATAAGGTTCTCATTTTTGAATAACTGGGCCGTGATTACAGTATGACGGTAAGTTAGAAGAACTTTCCACAAAATAAATGAAATTGCTACGAATATACTTGAGTACTCTGACAAAAGAATTAATTGTATAAAATGTAATTAATTATGTTGTACGTAATACATATAATAAATTATAATTATTAATAGTCGTATAAAATTATTGTTGAGGATTACAATCTATTACAATCATTTTCCTTCAAAAGTACGATAGAAAACCTTTAAATATCCTGAAAGAGCAAAATTTAAGCTTTCTTGTCAAATCTCGGATCCCAGCTTTCGAGTTCTGTAATTTTCAAGTTCTGAAACCCTACATGGATGTTTAGCGAGTTTAGCGCTTCTCCGCTAACTCTCGCTAGCTCCACATATTTTTGAGTAATTTGAAGAAAACATAAGGTTAGTTAAGTAATTCTCACAGGCTCCACCTCCTGCCTCCTCCTGCCATAGTGACCAATGGTATTGAACAATATATAATGCAATAATTTATTTTTGATAATTTTGGAAAATCTTCTGGATATTCCGCAAATTTTATTTTTTATATTTACTGTAATATTGACCATCACCTAGTTCAAAAATTTCGGCGAAATTCGAAAGCGTAGAACATCGACCGTCCCCATAATCTTACACACATTTCAACAGGAAAACCTACTTACTGGCCCACGAACAGAAGAAAACTCTCGGATGTCATCAATTTTTATGTAGTAATGGGTATACCAATTAACCGTTTAAAAACCGAGTCTTGTTTGGATCTATCATCGGATTTAACAATAATTACAAAAACCAGAATATTCAAAACTATTTAAAAATTTTAATTGCAACTGAGACCACCGATTATTCACCCTGGAAGACAACAAAAAAGTTAAAACACCCGCAAGAAACCATTCACCACTCCGAATGGATAACGGGAAATTGGGCAAGAAGTGATGGTAAAAAAGCAAAATTGTTTGCAAAACACTCATCTAATGTTTTGGCAGCATTCAAAACAAAATTCCCACAGCAAGAACAAACATTTAAGAAAACTTATTCAAAAAATCAGAAATTAAGTTTGCCATTAGAAGTTACTTGAATTCCAAAAAAGCTCCAAAAAATAATAAAAGAATTTTCAGAAAAACGATTTAAATACGTAACTCTATTATTTAATGCGATACTAAGACTGAAGAACTTCCCAGTGCAATAGACAGCTGCTCTAATGATTCCAATTTTAAAATTCGCAAAGTCAGCTGAAGATGTTAAGTCGTACAGGCTGATTAGTCTGCTACCGGTCCTTTCTAAACTGTTTGAGAAAATGCTTCTGAAAAGATTCAGACCAATCTTAGCAGAACTAAATTTAATCACTAACCACCAGTTTGGCTTCAGACAAGGGCATGGTCTCGTAGAGCATCTTCCAGTCTAGCACGAGGTATTGTTATACATAATAACATAAAGAAGAAGTTTTCACATATTATATAATTATTATAGAAATTTCAAGATGAATATATACCATTAGGACCCATAAATCGGGAGTGTCGCAAGATAGCGTAATTGGGCCAGTTTTATACATTTCTTACAAGGCTGATTTGCCTACATCAAAGTGTGCCACTACGGCCACCTTCGCAGACGATACAGTTGAGATAGACATTCGTAAACATACGAAAATCGTACTCGAAATGTTAAAAAATAGTCTCGATAAAATAGAAAGCTGGTGGAAAAATGGAAAAAATCGTTTTTGTTTGTAAAGGGAAAATTATATTGTTTTAGTTGAAAAGGGAAGGAAGGTAGAAGACTTGGGAGAATATGGTTGAAATTGAAGATTAAAATTGAATAAATTTGTAACAAATGTGAATGAAACAATATAAAAAGTAAAAAACAAGTGTCAACCCGAAACGTGGGGCTCGATTTTATAAGAGCGAATTTATGATCTTTTTAGTAAGAGTGAAAAACAGATCAAATCATTGCAAGTACATAGTTGGAAATGTTTGAAAACGCAAAACATAAATAAAAATACAACAGAATAAGGGTTAAATTAAATAAAAAAAACTTGATGTGGCCATTTTATTCTATTTTATATAAGTAATAAAATAAAATTTACATGGTAATGATATATACATGCATTTATTCTTACTGATTATTAAATTATAAACGTTAGATAAAATTATTGTACACTATTATTTATTGATATGTTATTCAAACTGAGTTAATATGATTAAATAGCCGCTTACAGCCCCAATCATCTACAAAATTAATTAAAAACATGTAAATTGATGAATTTCAAATACTTACTGAATAGACCATAGTCATATCCATAGTAAACAATCCTCCTGCTGATACATGGCCATCTTCGTGTAGAAGTTGCAATAGAAATCTGTTAATCTACGATTTATGATTGGTCAAAACAAAAATTGTACCCGATTGCGTAGAATATTACCTGATTTTTTTCATTTATATTATTTGTAGCCAAAGACAACTTAAACAATTTATTTTTTAAACCATTTACCTAGAAATAATACTCCAATTCTATAGTGTCTACATTTTTCTTCTAAGATTCAATTGCAAATTACCTGATTGCCAACTAAATGGCTACAGAAAATAAGTAACACCGCATCAATTGCAAATATTACTGCTCTAACCACGCTTTCACTAACGCCTTCTTTACACATGTCAAAATTCGTTATAATAATATTATGGCAATTAAATAAAATAATCAAAAAATTTATCATTAGGTTTAGGGCAAGAGGAATGAACCCTATTTCACCGATTTCTTTTGCAAGTGAGTGCAGATCATAATGAATAGATTGACTAAAGGTAATCTTCTCCTTTATAAAATGGGAATTTGTTTTTTCACAATGGGGTGCATTTAAAATTGTTTGGAGTGTATGAAATCGTTGATACAATGATAACATTAGACTTCTATAAAAAATGGTGAGCAGTAATTTATGGAAACTTGATAACAGGAAGAACACCAAAATAATTTTTTCATACCAACTTGAAGTTTTCAAAATCGTAATCCCAGCACTAAGCACACAAAACATTATGGATGTTATGTTAAAATAATATACTAACTTATTATTAATAGTTTTCCGAAAAATCAAAAATTTTGCATCGATTTTTATAATTTCTTGAACAATGAGCATTATTCTCGAGCCGTATTTAACAGAAAAAACTACCATCGCAACTAAAAACACCATATTAACAAAAATAATGAAGTTTGATATGTAAATAAAAACCACACTTGTTGGTGCTTTAAGAAAGCTGACATATTTTAACATAAAACTCGAAGTTATTAAAAATATAGACAGTAAAGTAAACAAATATAATCTCAATCTACTGAAACTACAAATGTGCAAAATTTTAAAACTTCTGTTATTACATGTTCCCGAAACTGAGAATTGCTCGGCACCTAATAATCTCAATATGGAACAAATAGGAAATAACGTTGTCCAAATTCATTATATCTAATGAATTATTAAAATTGCTATTAAGTTATATAAAAAATTATAATGTAGTAGTTGCGTAAATTATAGTTGAAAATAAATTAGGCTATTTTTATTTCAATATTCAATGAGATAATATGCGGTGACTAAATTAAAAATAAATTTTAAACAGAAAAAAGGTTATAAATATTATTTATTTTTATTCCAAATATTTGGAAACTCTAGAACCACCGTCTTGGGTTTCTTTTGTGATGAAATATTCAACCAAAAAGAACTTCACAAATTTTAATCTAATTTATTAATTTAAAAAGACAGTTCTGATTACACGAATGTTGTTACGATTAATTTCCGCACGCGCATAAAAAGTTAAGGGGGAACGCCACTGTGAGAGCTGTATAAATCTTGACTCAAAGATGAAAAAAATTCTCCTTGGTCCCAAAATGGTCCTTCATTGTCACCTCCAGTGTAGTCGTTAACTTTTTTAATTTTTTTAATATCTTGTGACCTCTGAGCTTGGCTCTATCGCAGCAAAGCCAACTGCGCAAACTCAGTCCAGAAACGAACTAGTGGCTCTATAACCAAATAATACCCACAACGACTTCGAGCGACGCTACGGCTAGCCTTTGTTTGAGCAAAAAAAGGGGGGGTCAAAGGCGTAGCTTTAATTACAAATGCTTATCTATACAGTACTCCTACCTTTATCAGATTTAGACACGATGATATCCGGATGTTTTTCAAACCATTCTTTAGTGTTGATATAGTTTTTCATGATTCTTTCAAAAATAACATCTTTGTTATTATTATTTTTTAATCTGTTTCTATGATTTGTTATTACATTCGTGCATTTTGCTCTCAATACACATAAAGCTTCTTCATACTTTACGGTTCCTTGTAAATAGTTTTCTAAATATTTAATTATTGGGAGCACCGAAAAATCTCTCATTGGTAATCCAAACTTCGGACTTAAAGACAGTGATGAAGATGCAAAACCTGGTATAGCCAGGTTAGTATAATTGACAATTTTCTTACCCATTCCTACATTCTTACATTCTTGTCTTCTATTTAATAATATTTCGATTTTCATTAAGTGTACTTCTTTTTTTCTACTAAATACCAAATTGTGCTGTGCTTTATATGTCTTAGTTAATTTATAGTAAATGTCTACGTTTAATTCCTCTTTAATTTTTATTGTTAACTCTTGCTTTAGTTTAAGCAATTCACTCAGCTTCCAACAAACGATTCCAATTTCGAAGCTTAAAATTGATTCTTTATATCTTGTTATGTGGGCCAGAGTATTTCCCGATAAGATAAACGACAAATTAAAAGAACTTTTAGAAGAAAAAAATTGAATTTTTGAGTAAAACAATTTCAAAATTTTTGAGAACAATTGCAATATATTACGTCGTTTCGGAAATTTTATATTTACAAAATTACTGAATTGACAGCAACTTTTCTTATGCAATAATCCGTATTTTAGAAAATGACATTATTTAGTCCTGTCAGGCGACAGGACTATATATTATCTTATCGAAAAAAAAAGTTAATTTATTCCCAACTATAATTTAAGCAACTAATATTATAATTTGTTACATTACATACAACCTAATATCAATTCAACTTAAAAAATCATTAGATATAATTAATTAAACCTCATACAATTAATTACTGTTTTTATCCGAGTACCTACGCGAGATTATTATTTTATATTACGTATATTATAGCATTAGGCAATATTAGTTGTATTACTTTCATGAGAATTTCTCAGTTATCATAAACTAAACTATTCAAAAATGAAAATCATAAATAATGCCGACATTTGGACAACATTACTACCAATTAGTTATATATCGAGATTATTAGGTGCCGAGCAATTCGCGGTTACGGGGACGTGTAATAACAGAAGTTTTAAAATTTTACATATTTGCAGTTTTAGTAGATTGAGATTATATTTGTTTTCTTTTCTATCTTTATTTTTCAAAACTTCAAGTATGAGGTTAAAATATATCAGCTTTCTCAAAACACCAACAAGTGTGGTGTTTATTTACATCTCAGACTTCATTATATTTATTAGTATGATGTTTTTGGTATCGATAGTCCTGTTTTTTGTAAAATATAGCTCGAGGATGATGCTCGTCGTTCAGGAAATTATAAAAATCGATGCAAAGTTTTTGATTTTTCAGCAAACTATGAATAATAAGTTAGTGTATTATTTAAACATAATATCAATAATGTTTTGTGTGCTTAGTACTGGGAGTGCGATTATTAAAACAGCAAGCTTGTATGAAAAAATACTTTTGGTATTCTTCCTATTACCCATTTTGTATAAATTTCTGCTCAGCATTTTTTATAGAAGTCTAATGTTATCATTGTATCAACGACTTCATACACTCCAAACAATTTTAAATGCACCCCATCATCAAAAAACAAATTCCCATTTTATAACGAAGTATATCATCTTCAGTCAATCTATTCATTATGATCTGCACTCAATTGTAAAAGAAATTGGTGAAATAGGGTTTATTCCCCTTGCCTTAAACCTAATGATAAGTTTTTTTATTGTTTTATTTAATTGCCATTTTATCATTATATCGAATTTTGATATGTATAAAGAAGGCATTAGTGATTGCGTGATTAGAATAGTTTTATTTGCAACTGATGCTGGGCTACTTATTTTCTGTAGCCATTTAGTTGGAAATCAGGTAATTTAAAATTTAATGTTTGAAGAAAAATGTACTATGTATAGGAGCATTATTTTTAGGTAAATGGTTTAAAAAATAAATTATTTAAGTTGTCATTGGCTACAAATAGCAGAAATGAAAAAAAGCAGGTAATATTCTACACAATCAATTACAATAAAATTTTTTATCTATCAAAAATCGTAGATTAATAGATTTCTATTGCAACTTCTACACGAAGATGGCCATGTATCAGCAGGGGGATTGTTTACTATGGATATGACTATGGTCTATTCAGTAAGTACTTGAGATTCATCAATTTACATGTTTTAAATTATTTTTGTAGATGGTTGGTGCTGTGAGTAGTTATTTAATCATATTAAGTCAGTTCGAACAACATATCAATAAATAATAAGGACAATTTCGTTTTATCCGCTACCATGCTTATAATTTAGTAATTAGTAAGAACAGATGCAAAAATCTTAATGTTAGAATAGCTTTGCAAAATGATCAATCAAGTAGAAGTAGCGCAAGTGTTGGATACAATCTTTGTACAGATTGAACTTGAAATATTCAAATATTATCGTAATATGCGTCTATCTAACGCCACGCTCAACCTCGGAATATTCACCACAGTTCAACGTCATAACTCTTGAAGACATCTACTTTTAAATAAATTTTAAGATTCATGTGTTACGAAAATTTATAATATACTGTCGTGTTTTACGAAAACCTGTTACTAAACCTTAGTTTACCTCGGCTAGCTTTAATCAGTAGTATAGCTTGACACTGCAGGAGTCGGCTCAATGAGGTTACCCAGCTACGCAAATAAAACCGCAACTTATGTGGGAGAAGATGATGCAAAAATTTATTTAGAGACGCTTTAGTTTTGTGACAATCCCGCTTGTTATTTGGCTTATTTTGTGTAAAATGTAAGCTCATTAAATTTGGAATCGCATTTACGTTATCAATTGGAAAATTTTAAGGAGTTTTTAGGTGTTATTGTGTTGAACAGATCATAAAAATTGTAAAGAACAATAGAAATAAAATTTAATGTCAATAAAATAATAAAATTAAACTCTTTATTTGTACCTGATGATACGCCAATGGACATCTGTTTAGGTAGCAGCTGAAATATCTAGTGGACGCAATCCAAATTTCAGTTTATTGGAATTTGGAATGGGCGGGCATAAAAAAAATAAAATCATATTGAGTAAAAATATAACAATTTAAAGAATCCAGGTTAAAGAATGAATGTTTCCGGATGAAAAATTATATAAATTAAAAATTAAAAATTTGCACCCCGATCATCTCAATATATAATAATTAACTATATTAAAAATAAAGTTGAAACTGTATAAACCTAAAAACAACTTTTAACTTTAAGTACATAAAGACCTGGAGGATGGAAATATTGACCATAATAACTGGGATAGATCGGTGTGTGTTGCTACCAAGTGACCCACACGCGGGACTCCTTCAGGAGACTTAATTATTAATTATCCCAATTATTATCACCACTCTTTTCATGCCCCTTCCTTTATCTTGATCGATCCTTAGATCAACTTCTAACGATCGATCTTCGAGGGAAGATCTTCGATCTTTTATTGTTAGTCATGTAATTTCTTTGTTTGTCGTTTTAAATTTTATTTTGAATTAATTAAGTAATTAATAATCATACTCCTGACGTCCCCCTAGGTTGCAATAGCCCCAATTAGTAATCATCCTGTCATTACATGTATTAATGAGGTATTAAGAGATGGAGCAGTTTCTGCACCATAAGGGTTAGTTGGCTTTCGACCCCGGTCAGCTCATGTTGTGTTGGTTTCCATGTAAGTTCAAGATATATAAAGCAAAACCACTTTTTTGTCATGTGACGCTGTGCCATTGCCATGGGGAAAATTTTAAGAAATTAACCAACATCCACCACTAAGAAACGTAACCATTGGTATTTTGGGTCAACCAGCTACTAATTCACTTGGTGAAGACTCCGTTTTTAGTTGAAACTCCTATTCGAGCTGGGAAATTCAACGAAAGATAGGTCTACGATTTACACTTCAGCTCGAGTGGCGGCCCCCCCTAAATTGGACTCTTTTAGCAGTTTATGTTCGGACTTGTGATTTCCTTGTTTTCTTTCAGCGATCTCGGCGGCAATCTCGAACAGCGGATAAAGCAGTAAATCTCCCGCTGCCGTACTAGAAAACCTTCGGACGATATAAGCCCGTGACAAATCAGAAGAAAAATATTTTATAAAATATAAATTTTATCATACCGACTCTTTGCGTTTTGCCCATCAAGTAACTGACATCTATTGAAGTAAAGCCAACAAATCTCACTTGTGCTGAAAGGGCTGAATTGGTCAATACAATCGAGAGCAATGACTTCCAACTATAGAACTACAGACAATAAGTAACCCGAATCAATTGCTAATGGAAGTCTTGCCGTTATGCATCCATTAAAGCCAGAGTTATGCTTTCAAAAGGCCTTAGTAAAAAAAAAACGATTTTGTAAATAAGACTTTATTTAATTATATTTCATTGATGCTTAGATACACAATACAATTATTCAAAGCGTTGAACTTAAAAGTTAATCTACTATAGTGCATTCTGTCTCGTTGCATCAGCTGATGAACAACTTAAGTTTGATATTTAATTTAATATGTCACATAATGACGAAATACACAAGTCAAGGAATGATCACTTTTTTAAATTATGTATATGATAATTTGCAATAGCTCTATAAATTGCTTTTCTTTATTTTTTGTTTTCTGATACCAGCTGTTTAAGGACTGCACCAGCTAGATATCATTTTCATATGCCTCTCTCTCTTCCATTAGAAGACGTTTTGTATGTGGTTCACCGTTTATCATCGAGTTAGGTCGAGGTTCCTTACATTTTCGTTCTTTCCTTACATTTCAGTCCTCACAATTTTCATGTGTTTTTCTGTTGAAAAATATTTGTTTATTTTCATTGCTTTATTGTCGATTCGTATTCTACCACTCTTTCCACCTTTGGTTTGCATGCAGTCTAACATATTGTATATGCTCTTATTTCTTCAATAATATTATTTCTCCAACGATGCATGTATTATGTATATTATTATAAATTTTTCCAACACATTAATCTAAAATTCTATTAAAAATAAATCTAAATAATAAATATTTGAAGTTCAATTTGTACAAAGACTTCTAACACTTGCGTTACTTGATTGTTCATATTGCAAAGCTATTCTAACATTAAATAGTCAAATATTATAATATTATTTTATAAGCATTACTATCGACACTCGATGGTCATAAATGCACTAATAATCGCAATAATCCATATGCATCTATTTTTACAAATTACTAAATTATAAGTATTATTTACTGATATGTTGTTCAAACTGACTTAATATGATTAAATAGCTACTCACAGCACCAATCATCTACAAAAATAATTAAAAACATAATAACTTTACGAATTTCAAGTACTTACCGAATAGACCATTGTCATATCCATAGTAAACAATCCCCCTGCTGATACATGGTCATCCTCGTGTAGAAGTTGCAGTAGAAATCCATTAATCTACGATTTGTGATTGGTCAAAATATCAATTGTACTTGATTGCGTTTAATATTACCTGATCTTTTTCACTTATATTATTTGTAGCCAACAACAATTTAAATAAAATATTTTTTAAACCATTTACCTAAAAACATAATTTTTAAATTTTATCTTCAACCCTTAGATTGCAAATTACCTGATTCCCAACAATAAAACTGCAGAAAATAAGTAACCCTGTATCAATTCCAATTGTGAGCACCCCAACCATGCTTTCAATAATGCCTTCTTTATGGATATCGAAATGCGATATAATAATATAATGGCAATTAAATAAAATGATCAAAAAATTCACCAGTAGATTTAAAGCAACAGGAATGAACCCTATTTCACCGATTTCTTTTAAAAGTGAGTACAGATCATAATGAATCGATTGACTACTACAGATATACTTCTCTATAAAATGAGGATTTGGTTTTTGACGATGGTGTGCAATTAAAATTGTTTGGAGTGCGCGAAATCGTTGATATAATGATAACATTAAACTTCTATAAAATATACTGAGCAGAAATTTATGAAAACTAGGTAAAAAGACGAATACCAGAATTATTTTTTCATACAAACTTGAGCTTTTAAAAAACGTAAAACCAGCATTGATCACACAAAATATTATTGATATTACGTTTAAATAATACACCAACTTATTATTAATAGTTTGCTGAAAAATCAAAAATTTTGCGTCGATTTTTATAATTTCTTGAACGACGAGCATTATCCTCGAACCGTATTTAATATAAAAAAGTACCGCCGAAATTAAAAATATCATATTAACGAAGATTATCAAGTCTGAAATGTAAGTAAACACCACACTTGTTGGTGTTTTAAGAAAACTGATATCTTTTACCGTAAAACTAGAAATGTAGTAAAATAAAGATAGTAAAGTACAAAAATATAATCTTAATCTACTGAAACTACAGATATGTACAATTTTGAAGTTTCTGTTATTACACGTTCCCGAAACCGCGAATTGTTCGGCACCTAATAATCTAAATATACAATAAACTGGTAATAATGTAGTCCAAATATCGGTGTTATGTAATATTTTCATTTTGGAATAACTGAGTTTGTGCGGTAACTGTATTACAATGAGGCAGACGAAATTGTCATGAAATTAATACAATTAATTTCACCTACAATATAAAAAATCTTGCTCTGAGAAAAAACATTAATTTATTGTTTGAAATTCAATTAATTATATCTAAGGATATAATATGTTGAATAGCTATTAATATGTTTTACGCAACATAATTAATTATAATAATTAAATATTAATAAATTAGGCGATATATATTATACTTAAGTAGATCAAATTTAATTAAAATGTTTTTTTTTCTAATTATGTTTGAAAAAGTCTTACTTTGTGATATTCAAAAGTGTGTGGAAAAGTAATACTTTTCCGCAGATGAAATTCGAAGATGAAAGTCCAAAAGTTAAAATTTTCATTTGTCAGACTGATCATGAAATAAATTCAATTTAATTTCAAAATAATTACCTTGGAAACTTGCATGGTCAGTCTGATAAATGAAAATTTTAACAATTTTATTTCAAAAGCATTCTTTGACCCTATAAGTAAAGATTAGATGAAATCTTATGCTTTCATCATACGTAGTTTATATTTCTGCATTATTTTTGGACCTATCATATTTTCTCTAAAATAATTTGGGAAGCAGGAATTTGCATAAATAAGTTTTTACATGTTAATTTCGTATGTTCGGCTATGTCATTCAGCACCCGGTATTTCATTTTTTGGTTTTCTATAATTTTATAATATTTTTGCTGTTGTTATATACCATGTTATATGTCGTTGAAAAGAGGATAAAAAAGCTCTTTAAAAATGTAATTTTCAACTATGGTTTCCATTTAAAAAGACACAACTTTATGTTATAACTCTGAAACTGAGATAGATATTTAAAATCTCTTTAGCCCATTTTATTGATCTTAAAAAACTGCACCAAGAGAGTGTTAACATTTTTTAGATAACTTGAAAAACAACTGAGATATCGATATTTATCGAAAAGCCGAAAATTCGAACTTTTGCTATAACTCGAAAACAAAAAATGATAGCAAATTCTGTTTTTGGCCATCGAGCTTTTCTTGTACTAATATTGTTCTTCTATTTTCCTGAAACAATAAGCATGTTAATGGATAAGCAAATTTATTTTATTTACCATCATGTTGATCAAACTGACTTAATATGATTAAATAGCTACTAATAGCACCGACCATCTACAAATATAATTAAAAATTTGGAATTTGTTAAATTTAAAGTATCCACTTACTGAATAAACCATAGTCATGTCTATAGTAAACGATCCTCCTGCTGACACTTGACAATCTTCATGTAGCAGTTGCAGTAGAAATGCATTAATCTAAGATTTATGATTTGTCAAATCATTGACAAATTAATTGCTTATATTAAATTACCTGGTATTTTTCATTTGTATTATTTGTTGCTAATGACAACTTAAATAGTTTACTTTTTAAGCCATTTACCTAAAAATATTATTTATAATCATATAGTATTGTTAAAACAACCAACCCGCCTTAAGGGCGTAGTTAATAATTTCACCTGGAATTGGTGGTATCCAGTAATTATTTGTAGTTGTTGCCCGCTAGGACACGAAGTCACCAGCCCCTGCTTGCTTATAAGCTTGCGGAGGCAAAGGGGGTGGATCGAACTTCTCGTCGTTAATTGCTTTCCCTGCAAAGAAATGTGAACAAAAGAAAACACAATTTGATCAACAAAATATTTAATGATTTTAGCAGATTGACTCGTGATTACAACTTCCAACGTATCCAAATTTGACTCGGCTATCTTCAACTTTTGAGTCACCGACAATTGTGATAGTAAAAATATGTGTTCGTCTGCACAAAATCTAACAATAAATAAATGACTCACCAGTACTGATTGTCTCACAAAAAGTAATACGACAAGGTGTATCGTCAGCTTCGGTACAGGAACGATGTTAATTGATACTTCCAACACTTGCCAATGACTTCCTGATAGCTCTACAGGTGAACAGATGACCTTGCGAAAACAGACCAGTAGTGGGATTCGATTTACAGCAACAGATGGTTCGGTGTGGAAAACTTTCACACTTGGAAAACTTGATCGCGAACAAAACAGGTACCCAGGTAACAAAATCGCATACAACATTCGCATAGGAACTCTTGGTTTCGTGTTACTTAATTTATGATCTTCCATACAATTGCAATTGCGGCTCGACAAAATCAAACAGTGCTTGAGCGTTGTTGAAATTTCTTGTACAACACAAGTTATTTCGTTTGGGCGTTCTCGGGAACTCACACGGATTAAAACTCGTAGAATTAAAACAGAATACTACTCCGGAGTATCACCTCTAACCACAACATAAACGCACGACTTCTTAGTTTGCCGTCCAAATCTCAAAAGCCTCGAAAAATACGCTGTACGCCGGGACCTTCAGGGCGCGTGGTACCTTTTAAGAACGCTAGGGGCCGAATTCCATTAGCGTCGCGTATGGGAATTCTAAATAGGAAATTATTTAACATAATTCCGTTACACACCCCCTCCCCAAATATCTCCTCGGTAGATGGAGATAGCTATCAACTAACCCAAAGTCTGCAAAAACTGTGCTCTTGCGTTGAAGACGCAGCCCCCTAACTGTAGGATAAACTAAAAAACTTCGGATCAAAACTATCCTAATTTCCCAAAAACTAAACCATAAAATAAAAAATAAGGTAGGTATTCAACCTGATAACGAAACGTTACCTTTAAATCCGCCTAAGCGAGAACCCTCATGACTAAGCTTGGTAGCTTCAAAAAGTCATCAACAAAAAAACTGCCATTTATGCCGTCACATAATGGACTTAAATGCCCCTAGGCTAGTACAGCTCCCCATAGGACCCGTACTAATATAAAAAACTCAGATTCCAACGAATCTCAACAATACACCCAATGGCTACGCCGCCCAATGGTGTTTTGGAATGGACCGCATAGGACCCATTCGTGCCTGCTCGAAAGTGTATCTAATCCCAACTAACACACCCAGCGCAAAAATTCGTTCCGGACCAACGCACTCAGCGTCGTTGGAACATAGGAACTGTAAGTAAAAATAAAAAAATAAACTTCCGTTTTAATCATAAAAACCCAAATCCTCTACAGCTAGTAGACTACGCATTCCTAAGCGTGAGATTAAATCTCAGATGGCGCAATTAAAAGCTTCCGATGTTATGCTAATTAATTGAAAATTTAAAACCCAGGAAAACAAAATATACCCAACCCTTCCCAGGAATGTTACAAATAGGATCCCAATGTGAAATAGGAAGGAGGTAGAAAGGAGGAAAGGTAAAGGAAGGTAATAGGAAACAGAAGGATAAATGACTTCCGTAATTAATGGTTCCCCGCAGCAATGACGTAATCGATGATTCGTCCTCGCGTATGGATGATAACAACGCGTCGTGGACCGCCAATCAACAGATCATCGCCACCGCAACGACAAAACACCAACGACTTGGTCGAATTTGAGGACGGGAGGAAAGGTTACCCCGGGGAATGACAGTATGTCATTGAGAGCCTGAAAAACTCACGTAATCCGCCCTCAAAATTACGGTCATCGTCCGGGACTTAACTGACTGAGTTCCGGAGACTGCACGACGAGAGACCTCCACAAACACCCAGGGCTACCGCTCGCAACGTTAACACGGACTTTCCAATTGACCAACCCCACCGCAACGGTGTAGCGAAGCCTAGCCTAAACAGGGTCTTCAGGTGTAGTCAACCTTTGCGTACGCGCAAAACGAAGGATGGCTTCACAGCACGCTTGGCGTGAGAGCGAATTCCCCCGCCCCTGCAATAACCAGAACCGAAAAAACCAAACGAGTCGGGACTTATTGACTCCACGGAAGACGGTAGTCTGATGTACGACATACGGACTAACAGGTGCTTGAGCAGAACCCTGTAAAAAAACTCTGATCTAGATGTTAACCGACCAGGTTGTGACAACATTACCCAACCTCCACCCATTATGTTGAATCACTCCATCCCACAACCTTCCTCTGCTCTATTATCCTGAGGATGCTGCTTCAGATCTTTGATGTGGAACACTCCCACATCTTTACCCCGTTCGTTGACCAGACGGTAGGTCAAAGGACCTGTAACCTCCTTAACTCTACATTTGACATACTTCGGTGCAAGTTTACTGACGAAATGCTTACTAGCGTTGGACAAAGCGAAATTCCGGCGCCATACCGTCTCACCCACCCTAAAGCGCGTGGTTCGCTTCCGGAAGTTGTAATGTGAAGCATTACGGCGGTAAGCACTCCCTAACCGGTTCGTAACATCATTGTAGAGCTCATTCAGTTTATTCATCTCTTCCGCAATTCTTTCGCGACTCCCTAAGGTTACGTCTCCCTCCCCCAATTCCGACACGCGACCGTAATAATCTCCCTTCGCAGGAACGGTCCTGCCTAAATTTAGGAAAGAAGGTGTGAACCCAGTCACCTCATGAGTTGCGGATCTAATAGCGTGGGCAATCTTGTGGATTTCCACATCCCATGTCCGGTGGTCTTGTTTGACATAAGATCTGATCGCAGTACCTACTACTCTATTCACCCTCTCTACAAAATTAACCTGCGGGTGATAGGCTGCGTTATACCATAGATGATTCACCTTGTAGTCGTTCATGAGTGCCCGAAATTCGTGACTGATAAACTGAGGCCCGTTATCCACCATGCATATTTGAGGAACTCCAAATAGCAGGAAGACTTGGTTCTCTAAAAATTCGCAAATCGACTTTGCGGTAGCCTTACGTAAGGGTTGTACCAGCACAAACTTAGAAAACCAATCACAGACTACAAGTAACATGGTGTTACCCCTAGCAGAACGCGGAAAAGGACCCATAAGGTCGACAGAAATGCACTGGAAAGGAAATCGAACTTTTTTCGGGTTCCCCATTAACCCACTACGCCCTCCCTGACATGCCTTAGACGACAAACACACGGTGCACCGACGCACATACCTAGCCACATCCGCTCGCATCCTTGGCCAATAGTAAAGTTCGCTGATCTTATTCAAAGTTTTAAAAATTCCCAAATGAGCCGAGGTCGGATCGTCATGGCATTCCTTAAAAATGTCCTGGCGTCGCGACTTGGGTATGACTTGTTTCCATTCAATCAAATTGGAAGTCACATCATGATTGTTACTAATAAGTTTGAACAGAAGCCCCCCCTCTATGCGCCAATCAGGATAATTCACCGGATTTTCGCGAACTCTGGCCAACATGCGTCGATACCACGCATCGAAATCGCCCTCGGACAAGTCAAGAGAAGACACCTCCAAAGGTGCGCGTGATAGTGCATCCGGCACTACGTTCAATCTCCCTTTCCGATGCTGGATGTTAAAAGAATGTTGAGCTAAACGTACGCTCCACCTAGCCAGCTTATTCGTGGGACTTTTCATCGATAAAAGCCATAACAAACTGTAATGGTCCGTAACCACCGTAAATTCGGTTCCCTCTACATAAGGTCGGAATTTCTCGATGCCGAAAATTACAGCTAAACATTCCCGTTCCGTCGCAGAATAATTCCTCTCGGCTTTGTTGAGAGTTCTCGAAGCATAGGCAATTGCACGTTCTTCGTCCCCTTCCCCTTGACTTAAAACACAACCCAACCCGTAGTTTGAAGCATCACACTGTATGTAAAATTTCTTACTAAAATCCGGACTAGCCAAAATAGGCGCAGTAACTAACAACTTTTTTAAGTTTTCAAATGACTCATTAGCGTCAGGAGTCCAGGTAATGGATTGACGCTTGGCCCGTCCCTTAATAAGCTCGGTGATGGGAGCCGAATAATTTGAAAAATTAGGAATGAAACGCCGGTACCAACCAATCATACCTATAAAACGTTTGACACCTGTCGTGGTGGTCGGTTTAGCTAGTCGTGTGATCGCTTCAACCTTATCTGGATCCGTGTGAAGTCCAGTTTCGTCGATAATGTGACCCAGAAACTTAAGGCTTGACCTACAAAATTCACACTTTTCCAAATTAATGGTTAGGTTGGCTTCCTGTAGACGAGAAAACACCTGTTCGAGCAGATGTAAGTGCTCTTCGAAAGTTGCCGAGATAACGATGATGTCGTCCAAATACACCCAAATTCTCTCTCCGAGAAGAGATCCGAAAATATTTTCCATCAGCCGCTGCTGAGTCATGGGAGCGTTAGAAATTCCCATGGGAACGACCACGTATTCGAACAACCCTCGACCCGGTACCGTAAAAGCCGTCTTCTCGCAGGAGGATTCAGTAAGAGGTATCTGCCAAAACGCCTTCTTTAAATCGATGGTCGATAAAAAACGCGCGTCGCGGAGAGATGTAAGAATCTCCTCAGGCGTGGGTAACGGAAAAGCATCGCGTTTGCTTAACCGGTTCAACGACCTCCCGTCATAACACAAACGGTGCGACCCATCAGATTTCTTCACCAATAACATTGGAGAAGACCACGGCGATTTTGACGGACGTACAATGCCCATCTCCAACATCTTGTCGAGCTCTGCGTGAGCTATCTTACGCATAGCCGGAGACAACGGATACGCCCGTTGTTTAAGAGGAGCAGCATCCCCAGTATCAATGTTGTGAGTAATCTTATCTGTACGAGTAAGACCATCACGAGAAAGTAATTTAAATTTATTTTTAATTTCAGTGAGAGCAACCTGTTGTTCTAGGTTTAAGTCCCCAGCAGATCTTATCAGTTTCAACGATTGGACCTCGTCCACAACGTACTGATCTTGACGGAAATCTGCTCGAACCCCAAACAGCCGGCAAAAATCTATCCCTAAGGTCAACCCTATATGTATGCTTTTACATACCAGAACCTCTAGTGGTCGCACCACTCTGCCAATACATAATGGTAAATTGACCTTACCCAAAATCTCCTGCGGCGTTCCGTCCGCAGACCGCAAAACCGAAGTACCCCCCTTAGAAAGTATAAGGTCGAGCTTATCTACGAGGTAATGACCCTCGGTACCTAAGATAGATACGCTAGCACCTGAATCTAGCAACGCTGTCACTGGCTCTTCACCTACTTTTAAATTAATATAAGGACGTTGATCGGAAGTAGGATGGAGGAAAAGAGTAGAATCATTGGAGGCCGATCCGCAAAAATCGCGTATTTTTGCCAACCAATTCTTCCAGTCTCCTTTCGCGACGATTTTAGCTTTTCTTAACGCCGCGAGGGACGCGCCGCGACGCCTCCTCGCCCTACGGCGTTTTTTTGAACCCTTACTACAGTCACACATGTTGGTAGCTTTACCCTTGCGGCCACAACCGCTACAAAAAATGGAAACAGGTTTAGGGCATGATCGAAAATGGTGCCCCTGCTCTGAGCAGTTCCAACAATTACCTACATTAAATCTCCGTTGAGAGCTCGGAGCGGGTGGAGTTACAATTGAATTCTCAGAGGCGAGTGTCGACGCGGACACTTCCCTAGCAGTCCATTGTACCAAACGTTCCGCTGCCTGGGCCGTTTGAATAAAAACTTCACGGTTCGACGTGAGAGTCGGTCCCATGGCTAACGAAATTGAAGGCAATAAATTCCTTCGAATCACCCACAATTGATCTTCCTCCGAAGGAACTGGAGAAATTCGCGAAAACTCGGCAAACATTGATTCAGCAAAACTACGCACCGACTCGCTAGGTTTCTGTTTCCGATTACGGATTTGTTCAATGTACTCGCGACTGAAATCGAGGGACAAAAAACGAATTTTTAATTCCTCGACCAGCTGCGCCCATGTGGTGATAGCAGTAGTACCTAACGTCCGATACCAAGTTAATGCTTCGCCTGTGAAAAATTCGACCGCCTTATCGAATAATACTTTTTCGCTTATTCCCCGAGAACGTGAAAGTTCCTTTGCTCTCTCAATAAAACTAAATAATTGCTCGGACCCCCCTTTACCATCGTAAGACAAATTCCATTTATGTACGGCCGAGTTGGAATTTTTATTACTAATTAACGATTGTAACACAGTAGTTAAATCGGGATTACTAACCGGTGGAAGTAGAGATGACTTACGCATCGGGCTCTCAAACATCGAGATCCCGGGATCTTCGTAGACTTCCTCTTCTTCATTTTGAGTGATCACATTCTCCAATTTAACCCTAAGCGCAAGAATTTTTGCTAACATTTTTTCCCTATCAGCTTTAGGAGCACCCTGTACTATCTCTATGCGGTTGTTATAATGCGCGAGCCGGTTGGTGGTTTTCTCGAGCGCTTTAGCGTCAACCGTTCTTTCAAGTTCCTCGATAGAAATTTGAATCTCATTTAACGCCCTATTAGTAGCTTCGAAATCAGCTATTAAATTCGACGGACTATAACTGTGTGGATTGGTGAAAGATGTAAATTTTTCACTACGCATTAATTTATTAAGTTCTTTACGAAGAGAAGTAAGGTGTTGCGGCAAAGTTGAAAGGTCTTTTCCTCTAATAAGAAATTCCACATGAATTTCATCGCGGTTAAGTGCATGAACGTAATTAGTAGCCGACATGTTAAATTAAATTTATTAAAATAATTTATCGTAACTGTAGATAATGGTCGAAAAGCCAACAAAATTGAATGCAAGGTCATACAATCAAATATTCGCATACGCAAATACCTGGTTCAATCTTCAAACAAAAGATTAATTCAAAAATTTTATCACGTGTTCACACTATGCTACGCTTGTATGTATTTCGACGTACCACCCGTATAAAATTTGATGCGAAAAAAAATACCACTGTTGCTGTGACTTCTAAAACAATCTACTGCCCGCAAGTCAATAAAAAAACCGAACAACCGTTGGAAATTGTAACACAGCAATCGTTCAGGGAAAGCAATCAAGTTTAAAAAAAATGGTCGGCAACTACGTTGGGCGCCAGTAAAACAACCAACCCGCCTTAAGGGCGTAGTTAATAATTTCACCTGGAATTGGTGGTATCCAGTAATTATTTGTAGTTGTTGCCCGCTAGGACACGAAGTCACCAGCCCCTGCTTGCTTATAAGCTTGCGGAGGCAAAGGGGGTGGATCGAACTTCTCGTCGTTAATTGCTTTCCCTGCAAAGAAATGTGAACAAAAGAAAACACAATTTGATCAACAAAATATTTAATGATTTTAGCAGATTGACTCGTGATTACAACTTCCAACGTATCCAAATTTGACTCGGCTATCTTCAACTTTTGAGTCACCGACAATTGTGATAGTAAAAATATGTGTTCGTCTGCACAAAATCTAACAATAAATAAATGACTCACCAGTACTGATTGTCTCACAAAAAGTAATACGACAAGGTGTATCGTCAGCTTCGGTACAGGAACGATGTTAATTGATACTTCCAACACTTGCCAATGACTTCCTGATAGCTCTACAGGTGAACAGATGACCTTGCGAAAACAGACCAGTAGTGGGATTCGATTTACAGCAACAGATGGTTCGGTGTGGAAAACTTTCACACTTGGAAAACTTGATCGCGAACAAAACAGGTACCCAGGTAACAAAATCGCATACAACATTCGCATAGGAACTCTTGGTTTCGTGTTACTTAATTTATGATCTTCCATACAATTGCAATTGCGGCTCGACAAAATCAAACAGTGCTTGAGCGTTGTTGAAATTTCTTGTACAACACAAGTTATTTCGTTTGGGCGTTCTCGGGAACTCACACGGATTAAAACTCGTAGAATTAAAACAGAATACTACTCCGGAGTATCACCTCTAACCACAACATAAACGCACGACTTCTTAGTTTGCCGTCCAAATCTCAAAAGCCTCGAAAAATACGCTGTACGCCGGGACCTTCAGGGCGCGTGGTACCTTTTAAGAACGCTAGGGGCCGAATTCCATTAGCGTCGCGTATGGGAATTCTAAATAGGAAATTATTTAACATAATTCCGTTACATTGTATACATTTTTTCTAAACTTTAGATTGCTACTTACCTGATTTCCAACTAGGTCACTGCAGAAAATAAGTAACCATGAATCAATCCCAAATGTTAATATTGAAGCTATGCATCCAATAAAGTCAGTTTTATATATATCAAAATTCGATAAAACAATATAATGACAATTAAATAAAATAACCAAAAAATTTACCAGAAGGTTTAAGGCAATGGGGATGTACCCTATTTCACTGATTTCTTTTAAAAGCGAATACAGATCATAATGAATAGACTGACTATTACAGATATACTCATTTAAAATGTCTTGGCGATAGAATTCACTTAAAACTGTTTGGAGTGCACGAAATCGTTGACACAGTGATATCATTAAACTTCTATAAAAGACTAGCCTTGTAAAATCGGCTACGCCGATTTTACCGGCTAGCTCTGCGAGGCACGAAGCCTTCGGCTTCGTACTTGTCGCCCTTCGGGCTCTGTGGCGGCCTACGGCCGCAATTTCGAACTTAAGGGCGGGACTGGAGTCGCGCCACTAAAGGATCGATACCGAAATGAGGGTGCAAAATGTTTCGATCGATAATTGACATTTGCGACTTGCTTCAACTTTTTATCTTGTACCGGCGGTCGTACGGTTCGGCATTAGATAATTGGCACACGGTAAATTTTATAAATGGTTAGAAAATTCATACCGGCGAGAAACCATTTGCAAAGTTTGTTTTTACAAATTCTCATTCGAAGAACAATTGTTTGCGTTAGGAGCAAGTTTGAACCGACGAAAATTCATTTGTTTGCAACGTACATGCTGTGGCGGATTAAGGGTGTCGCCCAGGGGGCTCATGGCACCGGGCCCTGCAAGAAAAGGGGACCGATTTACGTGAAATTATTAATGAAATTTTGAGTTACAGCTTATTTAATACCGTTTTCCTAGCCATTGAAAACATTTAATATTTGATAAAAATTTTATTCGGATTTTGTGGCTACTTTTGTATTACAAAAATACCTTCAAAAATTTCTAACGTTCAAGTTTTCCCGCTTGGGGCGATCGTGGGGTTTCGCTCCTCTCAGCCCCTTTAGGGTGCCTAAAGATACCTTAGGGCCCCGGTCCCAGATTGTTTTAATCCGCCACTGCGTACATAAGCCGAGTTTTACAATTTACAAATTGCATAAAGCACGGTTTGAAGGACATACGGTCATTGATAGCGGCGAGAAACCATTTAGTCGTAAAGTTTGTCGCCATAAATTGGCACATAAAGGGTGCTCATATTTTAAGTCAGACGAACCCCGGAAAGTTGGAGAATTCGCGAAAAGCTCTTTTTTTCGTTTGGTGTTGTTCTTATAAAATCACAAGATTTTGTTGATTTATTTTATCACACCTTTAGCGACAACCTAACAAATCCTGACAAAATAAAATTATTTTTATAAAACAGAAAAATCATTTATTAGTAAAGTTTGATAATAATTATTGGTATTCGAAGAAGGATAAGGTTGGTAGCATTGCATGAAAGTGACAGATTATTATTGTTGGTTAGGTTTTGTCAGTGGCGTGTTCTGAATATTTTATCCGGAGGCTTATTATTTCATATTGTTAAAAATGTTTAGTAAATTAATTATCGTAACTTGTGAAATATAATAATAAATTCAAACTATAAAACTATTAATAACAAGTTAATAAAACATTCAATAATAATTATTGTTAGCTTTCATACACGCAAGTATTTTAAAAGTATTTAGTTATTCCAAATGATAAATTAGGATTATTAACTTGTGAAAATATATAATTAAAACTCAAAAACTAAACAAGTTAAACAAACGATAGAAATTCTTAAGATCTTTAATATTTCGATACAGAATGTATCTTCATCAGAAATATTTGAATGTTGCAATGGGAAATTACTAGGAAACGGAATGAGTCTATTGCCATTTGGCCAGCCATCTGTATAGATAAAAACTATACAGTAGTCCGTGAATCAAGGAAAAACCTAAATAATCCGTATTTAGGAAAACTTGAAACCAATAGTAGAGATATTAAATAAGAAGAGTATTATAAATATTGCTAAGGCCTTCGATGTCCGTTTTCCTATTGATGGCATTTTTTTCCCTCTTGATTTGAATCATTTCGTGTAGGAGTCTGTCTTTGTAGTTTGTGATTGTTTTTAGTATTTTTGCGTTTTTAAAATCCGCGTCGTGTCCCTCTATTAAAACATAAAAGAATGGGAGGTCACATTTCATCCATTAGATGCAATAAACCAGATTCTACAGCTATTGCCAAACATGTTTTAATAGAGGGACACGACGCGGATTTTAAAAACGCAAAAATACTAAAAACAATCACAAACTACAAAGACAGACTCCTACACGAAATGATTCAAATCAAGAGGGAAAAAAATGCCATCAATAGGAAAACGGACATCGAAGGCCTTAGCAATATTTATAATACTCTTCTTATTTAATATCTCTACTATTGGTTTCAAGTTTTCCTAAATACGGATTATTTAGGTTTTTCCTTGATTCACGGACTACTGTATAGTTTTTATCTATACAGATGGCTGGCCAAATGGCAATAGACTCATTCCGTTTCCTAGTAATTTCCCATTGCAACATTCAAATATTTCTGATGAAGATACATTCTGTATCGAAATATTAAAGATCTTAAGAATTTCTATCGTTTGTTTAACTTGTTTAGTTTTTGAGTTTTAATTATATAGTTATTCCAAATGTTTAGCAAATACTCAATTCAATCTGACAAAATAAAAAAATTATATGAAACAGGGAAATTATTTATTAGTAAAAGCACAGATTAAATATACTACAGATAGCTCGCGCTTATGGGAGAAATAGTGTCCCTTTTCAGGTATTTGGAAGCCAATTTTCTTAGTATGGAAGCCATTCACTTTATATTATAGAGGCGCTGGCTGTTCGTGTTTATTCGTGGTTACGTTATCATTTCTCTTCTAGCCACGGTTGGTGTACGATCGTACTCTAGGCATTCATTAGCTCACATTGCTAATGTAGCGATAGACCGTGAGTATGGTCGGTTACTTACGGAGTTTTCCTGCTGGTACCCCACCAGAAATATATTACAATGATAGGCAGCCCTCTAGAAATCAGAAAAATACATTGCGCGAGCTATCTGTAGTATATTTAATCTGTGGTAAAAGTTTGATAATAAGGTTGGGATCTATGCATCACAGTGACAGGAGATCATTTTAGGTTATGTCGTATCAGTGGCGTGTTTTGATTATTTTATCAAAAGGCTTATTAATTAATTACTTTTTTCAACATTAAAGAATTATTAATCTTTTAACGTTTATTTGATTCGCTTTAATTTTTAATTTACCCTTTGTATATTTGCACGAGTTAACCATTTTAAATAATTTTTAAAACCAAATCTTCTAAACTCACACTTTTTATTATAAACTCGTCGGCCCGCTTTGGCTACTGACCACCAAAAAGCCATTTTACATTTAAACAAAAACCAACACAAACAATTTAAAATAAACACAATTTATACAGAATGCAACATAAAACATTTTACAAACATAATTAAAATAAATAACCCCCTACATAATATTATAATTTTTTTAAAACATGACAATAGGTTGGTAGCTATGCATTAAAGTGACAGATGATTATTGAAGGTTATGTTGTATCAGTGGCGTGTTGTGAAGATTTTATCAAAAGGCTTATTATTTATTACTATTAAAAATCACGGATCTTCACGAAAATTTATGGTTTTAGATCTAGGTTTATCAAAATAATTATTTTAACAGCTGCCTCGTAAATTTAAAATAATTCAACTACGGGTTCATGACCGGCGCCGTCAAAATTTTAAATGTACACTCCGATGAAAAAGTTTCTCGGCGCGAATATTTAAAATCCATAAATTATTTTGTTATTAATTTAGTCAATCAATTTTTGAAGAATTTTCGTTCGTTTGAATCTCAAGACGAATTTCTCCCCGGCAATGCTTATAACTTATATTTTGTTAATTTTATTTTAAAGCAAATCAATAATTATTAAGTAATGTAGGGACCGTCAACAATGGTCAACTACAATCATCAACCCCTAAGTGGGCAGTGTACCACGAATGCTCAAGAGTGTAAGAAGAACGCTCGAAGGGAAGATACATTAGGAACGACGCGTGTGTTAAATATTATTAGTTTATCTCTATCTTGTATTGTTCGACATTTTTTTCTTCTTTTCTACATTAAAAAGTCGTTTCACAATGTGGTTACCAATTTTTATCGATCTCAGACTTTTCTTTAATATTATATTTTGTCACTTTAAAAATTGTATGATTTCATTTCTTTTCTCATGCGATTGAATGTTTGAAAGCACCCCTTAAAAATTTTTTTAATAATAATAATATAGGTTGGTAGTTTTACATCAAAGTAACAGCAGATTATTAAAGGTTATGTATGTATCAGTGGCGTGTTCTGAATATTTTATCAACAGGCTTATTATTTTTATTTGTTAATAATTGAACGACTTCTTATTTAAAAAAAATAAAAATCTTTTTTTTTTAATTATTTTTATTATTATTAAGACGGATAAGGTTAGTAACATTGCATAGAAGTGACAGGAGGTTATTAAAGGTTCTGTTATCAGTGGCGGGTTGTGAAAAGTTTATCCGAAGGTTTATTATTTCTTTTTGAAAATTCTTTACCTCTCGAATCATTAAAAATAATATAAATATAATTTATTTTTTTATTGTTTTAGATCTAGCTGTTTCAAATTTATTATTGAATAGTAATAAATTCGTTTCTACTTTTACGTTTATTAAGATAATTAAATGTTATAAATTTTAAACAAATTTAGAGAAATCTTTAGGAAAAAGTGATTTTCTTTCAAAATCGCATTATTTTACTGAAATTATGAGTATTTAATATGTATTATTAAATATGTTGCGAGTGACTGTACCGTCAATTAAACATGACAAAATAAAAAAAAATTATAAAACAGGGAAGTTTTTTTTTTAAATTTGATAATTTTTATAAATATTGGAAGAATGATAAGGTTGGTAGCTAAGCATGAAAGTGACAGGTGATTATTGAAGGTTATGTTTTGTCAGTGGCGTGTTGTCAATATTTTATCAAAAGGCTTATTATTGAAAATCATGGACCTCTCGAATCATTAAAAGTAATAAAAATATAAAATTGTTAAGATTTGTGGTTTTAGATCTAGGCTTTTCAAAATAATTTCTGAATATTTTCCTACAAAGTTTTTCAAGATATTTAAATGCCATAAATTATAAATAAATTTGAAAAATTTAATGGAAGAGGGTTTTTGTTTTAAAAACGCAATATTTTATGTAATTATGAATATTTACTTTATTTTATCAAATATATAATATTGCAAGTGACTGTACCTTCAATTCAACCTGACACAATAAAAATTTTTTATAAAACAGGGAAATTATTTATTAGTAAAGTTTGATGATTATTATTGGTATTGGAAGAATGATAAGGTTGGTAGCTAAGCATGAAAGTGACAGGAGATTATTTAAGGTTATGATTTGTCAGTGGGGTGTTATAAATATTTTATCTGGAGGCTTATTAATTCCCATTATTAATAATCATGGACCCCTCGAATCATTAAAAATATAATATATTAAAAACTCAAATATTAAACAAGTTAAACAAATGATTAAACTTCTTAAGAACTTTAATATTTCGATACAGAATTTATTTTCATCAGAAATATTTCTTACACTGTTAACTATTTTAACAGTCGTATAGAAAGTATAGGTTGAAACACGTTTGGAATGGCTGCTCTGCACTCGTGGACCGTCACCCTCGCCTATCGGCTCGGGTGACAAACTTTCCCCTCGTGCAGAATATGCCGAATTTCAAACTTGATACAAAATATACTATTCTTTGATATACGTTTCAGTGAGAATCTCAACTCTGAAGACCAATTTATTTCACGCCGCTATTGCTTATTACATTTATTTCAAGTATTAAAAAAATGCAATCAATCGATCAATCAATAAAAAATACAATCTCTCCTTGTAGCGGGACTAAAAGGGCACGTGATTTCAGTTTTGATGCAAAATCATTAAAATTTTTAATTATTGTCTTCCGCTCACAATGAAACATGGTTACAGCAGTGAACCGCATTGTCGTCAAATTGACTTTCGGTGAAATAATTTGTTGTTTAAAATATGATGATTGGATACCCTGGATCGGTTGTGGACTTCTGGCTGATATAGGTTGGTAGCTTTGCTTCAAGGTGACAGGAGATTATTGAAGGTTATGTGATATCAGTGGCGTGTAATGAATATTTTATCCCCGGGCATATTATTTCTGTTATTGCTTATTTATTTATAATTAGCCGTATTGCATATACAAAGAAGAAAGGAAAAGTATCTACATAACAATGTATAATCACATATTTCATCATCATGGACCTTTTCAATCATTAAAATTAAAAAATATATAAAATTGTGCAAATTTGCTGTTTTGGATCTAGGATATCCAATGTTATTATTTATTCGACGATTTTTTCCTCATTTCTACATAACAATAATGTCACTGACCATGTGGGTACGAACTTTCATCGATCTCGGATTTTATATTTTGTCACCTTAAAAATTTGATTCGATTTCTTTGCTCAAGGGTTTCATTGTTTGAACGCGCCCCTTAAATAACTTTTGAAAGTTCGAATGTTACCACACTGTATCGGTTGTGGATGATATAGGTTGGTAGTTTTGCATCAAAGTGACAGGAGATTATTGAAGGTTATGTTGTATCAGTGGCGTGTTGTAAAAATTTTATCAAAAGGCTTATTATTTATATTTAAAGATAAAGATTATTAATATAAATAAAAATCTTCTTCTTTGAAGTTTTTCTCTTCACCTTGGTCCTGTGTCTTGGGATATTGTATTTACCATGAAGAGCTGAAGAGCTGAGTTGTAAGTTGAAAAGTTGTACAACACAACAAATGCATTAAATTTAAAAGAAATATTTAATAAAGAAATAAAATTTCAATAACTGCACAAAAAGATGATCATTTTTGTTATTCTTCGCGAAAGCTGTCTTTAAATTTTTTTTCTTTCAACTCTTGCTAAAGACTTCGGCAATATTGTGATTTATTTTCATAAATTTCTGCAGAGCCAATTTCACATAAATGGGAGGTTTCTATAAAACGTCTACCATGCCTTCTTGATCGTCTCGTTACTTGAAACTTTGAACACTCTACACCGATTTGCACCTTTGTACGCAAAATTTGGCGGTAAAGTTTCATATTTGTCTTACAAATGTGTTACGTTTTGAATCATCACATTCCGACGAAGTCGTTTCGAGCCCCTCGGACTTTCAAAAATTATTCCAGGCACAATTGTGGATATACAAACGACCGCCACCGTTGAAATATTTGCACAGCTTCCTACCGATTTGCACCTGTCTCCACTAAAATGAAGTACAAAATTTTGTATATACCCTACAAGTGACCTACCATTAGATTCCCAATTCTTCAACGGACACGAAGTACTCCTCCTCGACGCTCAAATAATGTAGTCGAACCGACACGTTGCGTAAAAGTTGAAATTTAATTGAAAATTTCTTAAACGTCAAACGTGTCAATTAATTTTCGAAGTTTTTCGAATCGATCGCGACGCGACCCATCTTCCGTCTCTCCCGTTTCGCTTGCATCAGAGAGAGTTGCGAGATTGAACAAACGAAATTTTTTCAAAATAGTCACGTTTGTTCTCGAAAATTGCCCAATAATGCGACGGTGAAGCGCTAAATTTTATACGTTTTCATTCTTCCTCGGAACCAAAATTTCGCTCCGAAGAAGAAATTTTTCACTTTATCTTGGAAAATTACGTAATTTTTTCTCGTCGGCTGTTGTGCGTAGAATAAAGTTCAAATTCTTAACATCCAAAATTATTTTAAGCGTCAATTTCGGTAAATACTCGTTTAACAGCACGGTGCGAAGAAATGGATTTTTTCAACTTTAACAATTTTCTGATTTTAATTTTTAAATGGATAAAAAACGCCAAAATAATGAGAAAAGTTAAGATAAATTTTTCGCAAATAAATTTCCTCGACTGCTAAATACGTCATTTTTCGACTACCCCAAAAAGAGCTAAGATTTGAATCGAGATTTTTCTCGTTCCCGCATATTGTGCATTTCCTCCTTTATTTGACGTTTTTCGACAAAATGTGTAATACAAAAAAATACGCACATCGTCAAACACCATCGGATGGCAGCAAAACATTTTCAATTATATAAATAGTCGCAGCGCTACGGCCCCAAGAAAGTCAAAATTTTGAAAATTCTTTTATCGCTCGTGGCGGCCGTATTTACCAACCGATTTTTAACTTTGACGTCGCTACCGAAGCGCACGGCGATTATCCACAAATTTGGTATAGTTCGTTTTTGCTCCAAGTGCAAAGCTAAAGCGGAGATTTGGCATTGAAAATTCAAAAAAAAATTTCCAATGCTACTGCCTTGAAAATCTTTTTGGAAATTTTTATTTCGAAATTTTGGAAATTTTACGCCGGATTCGTGTGCGCCCGATAATTATAAGCATTTCCGACCAAAATTTTTCTATTTAATTACGTTTCCTTCTTGGAAAAATTTAACTTCAAAGAATTAGCTTTTCATAAAATCTGCGCAAAGGCTATCGTTTCTCGTCACCCAACCTTAGGAAATGGACTAAAATTTAAATTTATGGTTTTACAATGCTTGCCGATCATGGACTGTTCGCCTAAACAGACGTTAATTTTCGTAAAGTCTTTTTTAAGCGTGGAGCACACCCCGAAGCGTCACGATTTTTTTCAAATTTCAAAAATTGAAATATTTTAATTTTTTAATACATTCATTTAGTGGGAATATTGGGAAAAGATTAATTACACTTTCTCGAAAAATCGCTTTTTTGCGCTCAAAAATAATCATTTTGGTACACGTCGAAAAGGGCCAGGATTTGGAAGGGAAATTTTCCGGTCGTGGGATTTGATCGATTTTCTCCTTTATTTGACGTTTTTCGACAAAATGTGTAATAAACTAAATTATGCACACGGCAAAACGCCACCAGTTGTAGGTAAAACATTTTCAAATATATGTCAAGTTTGCGCTCTACGGTCGAAACAAAGTAAAAATTTTGAAATTTCTTTTATCGCTCGTAGCGGTCTTATTTACCGGCCGATTTTTAATTTCGACAATTCTACAAAAGCGCACGGCGATTTGCCACAATATCGGTCTGATTCATTTTTGCTCCACGTGCAAAGCTAAAGCGGGGATTTGGCATTGAAAATTCAAAAAAAAATTTCCAATGCTACTGCCTTGAAAATTTTTTTGTAAATTTTTATTTCGAAATTTTGTAAATTTTAAGCCGGATTCGTGTGCGCCCGAAAATTTTAAGCATTACCGACCAAAAATTTTCTATATAATTACGTTTCCTTCTTGGAAAAATTTAACTTTCGCGAACTAAATTTGAAATAATTGCACCAAACGCCGACCACTCTTGTAATTCTTCGGAAATCCTGTCATTAAGGGAGGTAATTTTTTTCGTTACAACTATTCTCGACGGCATCGACTATATTATAACTTGATTTCGTCGAAATCTGCAAAGCCGTTTTCGCACAAATGAGAGAGTTTCGAAAAATCGTCTACTTGACGCCCTATTTTTATCTCCCCTTTTTTGGCGATACTTTCATAACACGAAGATATCGAGCATTCGATTTAGTCATCGTCAATCTTTCCATGATTGCAAAGGCGGTCTCTCCCCAACCCCTACAAGTCTGCAAAATTTTAAAACGATTCTACATGCAAATTTTAACTTTTAACTCTGGAAATTTTCAGCACTCTTACCGATTATCATCTTTTTACGCAAAATTTAGCGGGAAAGTATTGCAATGACCCCACAAGTTTGGTACCCTTAAGAGTGGAACAAATTGAGGAATCCATTTGGAGCACCATCGATGCTCAAAAATTGCTCTCCGCGTAACCGCGGGCGTCCCGACGTCCGCAGCCGTCGAAATATTTGCACGGCTTCCTACCGACTTTCCCTTTCTTTAACAAAATTTGGACGTAAAAGTTATTAGTGTTCCTGCAAATTTGGTACGGTTTGATTCCTCACGTCCCGAAAAACCAACAGGATCCTTCCGGACGTTCAAAAATCGCTCCCCGCCGGACCCGGAACATCCCGACGTCCGCAACCGTCGAAATATTTGCACGGCTTCCTACCGATTTTCGCTTTCTTTAACAAAATTTGGAGGTAAAAGTTAACAGTGGGTTTACAAATTTGGTACGGATGGATTCCTCACGTTCCGAAGAAGAGTACCGGACCCCTCCAGTAATCAAAAAATCGTTCTCCGTGCGCCCGCGGGTATCCCGACTTACGCCACCGTCGAAATATTTGCTCGGCTTCCTACCGATTTTCCTCTTCCTGAACACAATTTGGCGGTAAAAGTTAACAGTGGTCTTGCAAATCTGGTACGGATGGATTCCTCGCGTCCCGAAGAAGCCGACCGGCTCCCTCCGGTCGTTCAAAAATTGCTCCTCTCCGGACCCGGAACGTCCGAACGGCCGCCACCTGCGAAACCTTTGCACCCGCTCCTACCGATTCGCACCGTTACGCACAAAATTAAAGCGTAAAATTTGGTATTCACCCAGCAAATTGCCTACCCATAAACGCCCAACGTCCCAAGGAACACGTCGCAATCCCTCCCGACGCTCAAAAATCGCTCTCCGCTCTACACTCTCGCAAAACGTCGAAAAATGATGTAATATTTCATAAACGTCAAAATGTCAAAATAATTAATTTAATTTCCGAACAAATTCGAATCGAGTTGCGACGTCCGCCCGACCGTTTCGCGTGCGTTAGAAAGAGACGGGACGTTACGATTTAAAAAAAGGCACGTTAATTATCAAAAATTGACGATAAAAAAACGAATGCGTTCGAGAGAGACCTTGCAATGCTCGACCACTCGCACCCATTGCGAATTTTTTTCGAATGTTAAACTTCAACTTTGCAAATTCCCCACGCCTCGGAGGCATTTTTGCGACGTTTCTGCAATCGGTTGTGCACGATGCGGAACCTTGGTGCGTCGAACGACACCTCGCACGGCCAATCCTGTAGGGCCAGTATGGCTGTGGTTCTTCCCGCGGAATCGACTGTTCAAAAAACCACTCTTCGCGTCGTGGCCGCCGCCTCCGGCGGCGGTAAGCTTCGCTCGTCCAGCCCGAGGCTCGGCTTCGCCTCGCCCGTTCTTCGAAACCGTCCCCGAGCAAAATCGCCCCACGGCCGGCCGCTGCGCGGCCAGTTTAGTGTCGAAAAAATGATCCGGGCCTTATAATCGGTAAGATTTTATTATATAGACTAGCCTTGTAAAATCGGCTACGCCGATTTTACCGGCTAGCTCTGCGAGGCACGAAGCCTTCGGCTTCGTACTTGTCGCCCTTCGGGCTCTGCGGCGGCCTACGGCCGCAATTTCGAACTTAGGGGCGGGACTGGAGTCGCGCCACTAAAGGATCGATACCGAAGTGAGGGTGCAAAATGTTTCGATCGATAATTGACATTTGCGACTTGCTTCAACTTTTTCTCTTTTACCGGCGGTCGTACGGTTCGGCATTAGATAATTGGCACAAGGTAAATTTTATAAATGGTTAGAAAATTCTTACCGGCGAGAAACCATTTTCAAAGTTTGTTTTTACAAATTCTCATTCGAAGAACAATTGTTTGCGTCAGGAGCAAGTTTGAACAGACGAAAATTTGTTTGTATGCACCAAGTACATGAGCCGAGTTTTACTATTTAAAAATCGCATAAAGCAAGGTTTGAAGGACATACGATAATTCATAGCAGCGAGAGACCATTTAGTCGTTAAGTTTGACGCCAAAATTTGATAATAATAATTGGTATTGGAAGAAGGATAAGGTTGGTAGCATTGAATGAAAGTGACAGATTATTATTGTTGGTTAGGTTTTGTCAGTGGCGTGTTGTGAAGATTTTATCAAAAGGCTTATTATTAAAAAGCATGGACCTTTTGAATCAATAATAATAACAAATCTAGGCTTTTTAAAATAATTATTGAATAATATTGTAAACCTATTTGAATAAGTAAAAATATTTAGAATAAATAGTTAATATTTATAATTTGATATTGAATATTTGCCTTCTAAGTTTTTTAATATATTTAAATGCCATAAATTATAAACAAATTTCTAAAAATATATAGGGAAAATGTTTTTCTTTTAAAATCGCAATATTTTTCTGTAATTAATTAATTACTTTTTTCAATATTAAAGAATTATTAATCTGTTATCGTTTATTTGATTCGTTTTAATTTTTAATTTACTCTTTATACATTTTCACGAGTTAACAATTTTAAATAATTTTTAAAACCAAATCTTCTAAACTCACACTTTTTATTATAAACTCGTCGGCCCGTTTTGGCTACTGACCACCAAAATGCCATTTTACATTTAAACAAATACCAACATAAACGATTTAAAATAAACACAATTTATACAGAATGCAACATAAAACATTTTACAAACATAATTAAAATAATATTATAATTTTTATTAAAAAAAATAAACATGACAATAGGTTGGTAGCTATGCATTAAAGTGACAGATGATTATTGAAGGTTATGTTGTATCAGTGGCGTGTTGTGAAGATTTTATGAAAAGGCTTATTATTTCTTACTATTAAAAATCACGGATCTTCACGAAAATTTATGGTTTTAAATCTAGGTTTATCAAAATAATTATTTTAACAGCTGCCTCGTAAATTTAAAATAATTCAACTACGGGTTCATGACTGGCGCCGTCAAAATTTTAAATGTACACTCCGATGAAAAAGTTTCTCGGCGCGAATATTTAAAATCCATAAATTATTTTGTTATTAATTTAGTGAATCAATTTATGAAGAATTTTCGTTCGTTTGAATCTCAAGACGAATTTCTCCCCGGCAATGCTTATAACTTATATTTAGTTAATTTTATTTTAAAGCAAATCAATAATTATTAAGTAATGTAGGGACCGTCAACAATGGTCAACTACAATCATCAACCCCTAAGTGGGCAGTGTACGACGAAGGCTCAAGAGTGTAAGAAGAACGCTCGAAGGGAAGATACATAAGGAACGACGCGTGTGTTAAATATTATTAGTTTATCTTTATCTTGTATTGTTCGACATTTCTTTTCTTTTTTCTACATTACAAAGTCGTTGACAATGTGGTTACCAATTTTTATCGATCTCAGACTTTACTTTAATATTATATTTTGTCACTTTAAAAATTGTATGATTTCATTTCTTTGCTCATGCGATTGAATGTTTGAACGCACCCCTTAAAAAAATTTATAATAATAATATTATATAGGTTGGTAGTTTTACATCAAAGTGACAGCAGATTATTAAAGGTTATGTATGTTTCAGTGGCGTGTTCTGAATATTTTATCAATAGGCTTATTATTTTTATTTGTTAATAATTGAAGGACTTCTTACTTAAAAAAAATAAAAATCTTTTTTTTTTAATTATTTTTATTATTATTAAGATGAATAAGGTTAGTAACATTGCATAGAAGTGACAGAAGGTTATTAAAGGTTCTGTTATCAGTGGCGGGGTGTGAGAAGTTTATCCGGAGGTTTATAATTTCTTTTTGAAAATTATATACCACTCAAATCATTAAAAATAATTAAAATATAATTTTTTTTAAATTTATTGTTTTAGATCTAGGTGTTTCAAATTTACTATTAAATAGTAATAAATTCGTTTCTACTTTTACGTTTATTAAGATAATTAATTGTTATAAATTTTAAACATATTTAGAGAAATCTTTAGGAAAAAGTGATTTTCTTTCAAAATCGCATTATTTTTCTGAAATTTTGAGTATTTAATATCTATTATTAAATATGTTGCGAGTGACTGTATCCTCTATTAAACATGACAAAATAAAAAAAAATTATAAAACAGGGAAGTTTTTTTTTTAAATTTGATAATTTTTATAAATATTGGAAGAATGATAAGGTTGGTAGCTAAGCATGAAAGTGACAGGTGATTATTGAAGGTTATGTTTTGTCAGTGGCGTGTTGTCAATATTTTATTAAAAGGCTTATTATTGAAAATCATGGACCTCTCGAATTATTAAAAGTAATAAAAATATAAAATTGTTAAGATTTGTGGTTTTACATCTAGGCTTTTCAAAATAATTTCGGAATATTTTCCTACCAAGTTTTCAAGATATTTAAATACCATAAATTATAAATAAATTTGAAAAATTTAATGGAAGATGGTTTTTGTTTTAAAAACGCAATATTTTATGTAATTATGAATATTTACTTTATTTTATCAAATATATTGCAAGTGACTGTACCCTCAATTCAACCTGACACAATAAAAATTTTTTATAAAACAGGGAAATTATTTATTAGTAAAGTTTGATAATTATTATTGGTATTGGAAGAATGATAAGGTTGGTAGCTAAGCATGAAAGTGACAGGAGATTATTTAAGGTTATGTTTTGCCAGTGGCGTGTTATAAATATTTTATCTGGAGGCTTATTATTTCTTATTATTAATAATCATGGACCCCTCGAATCATTAAAAATATAATATTTTAAAAACTCAAATATTAAACCAGTTAAACAAATGATTAAAATTCTTAAGATCTTTAATATTTCGATACAGAATTTATTTTCATCTGAAATATTTCTTACACTGTTTACTATTTTAACAGTCGTATAGAAAGTATAGTCTGGAACACGTTTGGAATGGCTATTCTGCACTCGTGGACCGTCACCCTCGCCTATCGGCTCGGGTGACAAACTTTCCCCTCGTGCAGAATATGCCGATTTCCGAACTTGTTACAAAAAATACTATTCTTTGATATACGTTTCAGTGAGAATCTCAACTCTGAAGACCAATTTATTTCACACCGCTATTGCTTATTACATTTATTTCAAGTATTAAAAAAATGCAATCAATCGATCAATCAATAAAAAATACAATCTCTCCTTAGCGGGACTAAAAGGGCACGTGATTTCAGTTTTGAGGCAAAATCATTAAAATTTTTAATTATTTCTTCCGCTCACAATGAAACATGGTTACAGCAGTGAACCGCATTGTCGTCAAATTGACTTTCGGTATTTGCTTTCGGTGAAGTAATTTGTTGTTTAAAATATGATGATTGGATACCCTGGATCGGTTGTGGACTTCTGGCTGATATAGGTTGGTAGCTTTGCTTCAAGGTGACAGGAGATTATTGAAGGTTATGTGATATCAGTGGCGTGTAATGAATATTTAATCCCCGGGCTTATTATTTCTGTTATTGTTTATTTATTTATAATTAGCCGTATTGCATATACAAGGAAGAAAGAAAAAGTATCCACATAACAATGTATAATCACATATTTCATCATCATGAACCTTTCCAATCATTAAAATTAAAAAATATATAAAATTGTTCAAATTTACTGTTTTGGATCTAGGATGTCCAATGTTATTATTTATTCGACGATTTTTTCCTCATTTGAACGATTGATTTCTTTGCTCAAGGGTTTCATTGTTTGAACGCGCCCTTTAAAAAATGTATAATAACTTTTGAAAGTTCGAATGTTACCACACTGTATCGGTTGTGGATGATATAGGTTGGTAGTTTTGCATCAAAGTGACAGGAGGTTATTGAAGGTTATGTTGTATCAGTGGCGTGTTGTAAAAATTTTATCAAAAGGCTTATTATTTATATTTAAAGATAAAGATTATTAATATAAATAAAAATCTTCTTCTTTGAAGTTTTTCTCTCCACCTTGGTCCTGTGTCTTGGGATATTGTATTTACCATGAAGAGCTGAAGAGCTGAGTTGTAAGTTGAAAAGTTGTACAACACAACAAATGCATTAAATTTAAAAGAAATATTTAATAAAGAAATAAAATTTCAATAACTGCACAAAAAGATGATCATTTTTGTTATTCTTCGCGAAAGCTGTCTTTAAATTTTTTTTCTTTCAACTCTTGCTAAAGACTTCGGCAATATTGTGATTTATTTTCATAAATTTCTGCAGGGCCAATTTCACATAAATGGAAGGTTTCTATAAAACGTCTACCATGCCTTCTTGATCGTCTCGTTACTTGAAACTTTGAACACTCTACACCGATTTGCACCTTTGTACGCAAAATTTGGCGGTAAAGTTTCATATTTGTCTTACAAATGTGTTACGTTTTGAATCATCACATTCCGACGAAGTCGTTTCGAGCCCCTCGGACTTTCAAAAATTATTCCAGGCACAATTGTGGATATACAAACGACCGCCACCGTTGAAATATTTGCACAGCTTCCTACCGATTTGCACCTGTCTCCACTAAAATGAAGTACAAAATTTTGTATATACCCTACAAGTGACCTACCATTAGATTCCCAATTCTTCAACGGACACGAAGTACTCCTCCTCGACGCTCAAATAATGTAGTCGAACCGACACGTTGCGTAAAAGTTGAAATTTAATTGAAAATTTCTTAAACGTCAAACGTGTCAATTAATTTTCGAAGTTTTTCGAATCGATCGCGACGCGACCCATCTTCCGTCTCTCCCGTTTCGCTTGCATCAGAGAGAGTTGCGAGATTGAACAAACGAAATTTTTTCAAAATAGTCACGTTTGTTCTCGAAAATTGCCCAATAATGCGACGGTGAAGCGCTAAATTTTATACGTTTTCATTCTTCCTCGGAACCAAAATTTCGCTCCGAAGAAGAAATTTTTCACTTTATCTTGGAAAATTACGTAATTTTTTCTCGTCGGCTGTTGTGCGTAGAATAAAGTTCAAATTCTTAACATCCAAAATTATTTTAAGCGTCAATTTCCCTAAATACTCGTTTAACAGCACGGTGCGAAGAAATGGATTTTTTCAACTTTAACAATTTTCTGTTTTTAATTTTTAAATAGATAGAAAACGCCAAAATAATGAGAAAAGTTAATATACATTATTCGAAAATAAATTTCCTCGACTGCTAAATACGTCATTTTTCGACTACCCCAAAAAGAGCTAGGATTTGAATCGAGATTTTTCTCGTTCCCCCATATCGTGGATTTCCTCCTTTATTTGACGTTTTTCGACAAAATGTGTAATACAAAAAAATACGCACATCGTCAAACACCATCGGATGGCAGCAAAACATTTTCAATTTTATAAATAGTCGCAGCGCTACGGCCCCAAGAAAGTCAAAATTTTGAAAATTCTTTTATCGCTCGTAGCGGCCTTAATTACCAACCGATTTTTAACTTTGACGTCGCTACCGAAGCGCACGGCAATTTTCCACAATTTTGGTATAGTTCGTTTTTGCTCCAAGTTCAAAGCTAAAGTGGCGATTTGGAATTGAAAATTCAAAAAAAAATTTCCAATGCTACTGCCTTGAAAATCTTTTTGGAAATTTTTATTCCAAAATTTTTGAAATTTAACGGCGGAATCGTGTGCGCCAGATAATTTTAAGCATCATCGAGCGAAATTTTTCTATAAAATAAAGCTTCCCTCTGGGAAAAATTTAACTTCAAAGAATTAGCTTTTCACTAAATCCGCGCAAAGGCTATCGGTTCTCGTCACCCGACCTTAGGAAATGGACTAAAATTTAAATTTATGGTGTTATAATCCTCGAGGACCACCGCCTATACGCCTAAACGGAGGATAATTTTCGTAAAGCCGTTTTTAAGCGTGGCGCACACTCCGAAGCGTCACGTTTTTTTTTAAATTTCAAAAATTGAAATATTTTAATTTTTTTATAAATTCTTTTGGTGGAAATATGTGGAAAAGATTAATTACACTTTCTCGAAAAATTGCTTTTTCACGCTCAAAAATAATATTTTTGGTACACGTCGAAAAGGGCCAGGATTTGGAAGCGAAATTTTCGAGTCTTGGGATTTGCTCGATTTTCTCCTTTATTTGACGTTTTTCGTCGAAAGGTGTAATAAACTAAATTATGCACATGGCAAAACGCCACCAGTTGTCAGCAAAACATTTTCAAATATTTGTCAAGTTTGCGCTCTACGGCCGTAATAAAGTCAAAATTTTGAAAATTCTTTTTTTGCCCGTAGCGGCCTTATTTACCGGCCGATTTTTAATTTCGACAATTCTACGGAAGCGCACGGCGATTTTCCACAATTTCGGACCAGTTCATATTTGCTCCACGTGCAAAGCTAAAGCGGAGATTTGGCATTGAAAATTCCAAAAAAAATTTCCAATGCTACTGCCTTGAAAATCTTTTTGGAAATTTTTGTTCCGAAATTTTGGAAATTTTACGCCGGATTCGTGTGCGCCCGATAATTCTAAGTATTTCCGACCAAAATTCTTCTATATAATTACGTTTCCTTCTTGGAAAAATTTAACTTCAAAGAATTAGCTTTTCATAAAATTCGCATAATGGCTATCGTTTCTTGTCACCCGACTTTAGGAAAAGGACTAAAATTTAAATTTGTGGCATTACAATCCTTGCCGATCATGGACCGTCGGCCTAAACAGACGTAAATTTTCGCAAAGTCTTTTTTAAGCGTGGAGCACACCCCGAAGCGTCACGTTTTTTTTCAAATTTCAATAATTGAGATATTTTAATTTTTTAATAAATTCATTTAGTGGAAATATGGGGAAAAGATTAATTACACTTTTTCGAAAAATCGCTTTTTAATGGTTAAAAATAATATTTTTGGTACACGTCGAAAAGGGCCAGGATTCGGAAGGGAAATTTTCGAGTCATCGGATTTGGTCGATTTTCTCCTTTATTTGACGTTTTTCGTCAAAATGTGTAATAAAGCAAATTATGCACACGGCAAAACGCCACCAGTTGTCAGTAAAACATTTTCAAATATTTGCAGAGTTTGCGCGCCACGGCCGTAACAAAGCCAAAATTTTGAAATTTCTTTTACCGTTCGTAGCGTCCTTATTTACAGGCCGATTGTTAATTTCGACAATTCTACAGAAGCGCACGGCGATTTGCCATAATATCGGTCTGGTTCATTTTTGCTCCACGTGCAAAGCTAAAGCGGGGATTTGGCATTGAAAATTCAAAAAAAAAATTCCAATGCTACTGCCTTGAAATTTTTTTTTGAAACTTTTATTTCGAAATTTTGAAAATTTTACGCCGGATTCGTGTGCGCCCGATAATTTTAAGCATTACCTACCAAAAATTTTCTATATAATTACGTTTCATTCTTGGAAAAATTTTCCTTTTGCGAATTAGATTTGAAATAATTGCACCAAACGCCGACCACTGTTGTAATTCTTCGGAAATCCTGTCATTAAGGGTGGTAATTTTTTTCGTTACAACTGTTCTCGACGGCATCGACTATATTGTCACTTGATTTCGTCGAAATCTGCAAAGCCGTTTTCGCACAAATGAGAGAGTTTCGAAAAATCGTCTACTTGACGCCCTTTTTTAGCTTCCCTTTTTTGGCGAAACTTTCATAACACGAAGATATCGAGCGTTCAATTTTAGTCATCGTCAATCTTTCCAGGATTGCAAAGGCGGTCTCTCCACAACCCCTACAAGTCTGCAAAATTTTAAAACGATTCTACATGCAAATTTTAACTTTTAATTCTGAAAATTTTCAGCACTCTATACCGATTTGCACGGCTTCCTACCGATTTTCCCATTCTTTAACAAAATTTGGACGTAAAAGTTATTAGTGTTCCTGCAAATTTGATACGGTTTGATTCCTCACGTCCCGAAAAAGCCAACAGGATCCTCCCGGACGTTCAAAAATCGCTCCCCGCCGGACCCGGAACATCCCGACGTCCGCAACCGTCGAAATATTTGCACGGCTTCCTACCGATTTTCGCTTTATTTAACAAAATTTGGCGGTAAAAGTTAATAGTGGTCTTGCAAATTTGATAAGGATGGATTCCTCACGTCCCGAAGAAGCTAATCGGATCCCCCCGGACCTTCAAAAGTCGCTCCCCGCGCGACCACGGCCGTCCCGAGGTACGCCACCGTCGAAATATTTGCTCGGCTTCCTACCGATTTTCCTCTTCCTCAACAAAATTTGGACGTAAAAGTTAACAGTGGTCTTGCAAATTTGATACGGATGGATTCCTCGCGTCCCGGAGAAGGCGACCGGCTTCCTCCGGTCGTTCAAAAATCTCTCCTCGCCGGACCCGGAACGTCCGAACGGCCGCCACCTGCGAAACCTTTGCACTCGCTCCCACCGATTCGCAGCGTTACGCACAAAATTAAAGCGTAAAATTTGATATTCACCCAACAAATTGCCTACCCATAAACGCCCACCGCCCCAAGGAACACGTCGCAATCCCTCCCGACGCTCAAAAATCGCTCTCCGCTCTACGCTCTCGCAAAACGTCGAAAAATGATGTAAAATTTTCGTAAACGTCAAAACGTCAAAATAATTAATTTAATTTCCGAACAAATTCGAATCGAGTTGCGACGTACGCCCGACCCGTTTCGCGTGCGTCAGAAAGAGACGATTTCAAAAAAGGCACGTTAATTATCAAAAATTGACGATAAAAAAACGAATGCGTTCGAGAGAGACCTAGCAATGCTCGACTACTCGCACCCATTGCGAATTTTTTTCCAATGTTAAACTTCAACTTTGCATATTCGCCACGCCTCGGAGGCATTTTTTAGACGTTAGTGAAATCGGTTGTGCACGATGCGGAACCTTCGGGCGTCGAACGACACCTCGCGCGGCCAATCCTGTAGGGCCAGTACGGCTGTGGTTCTTCCCGCGGAATCGACTGTCGAAAAAAGCACTCTTTGCGCTCTGGCCGCCGCCTCCGGCGGCGGTTAGCTTCGCTCGACCGGCCCGGGGCTCGGCTTCGCCTCGCCCGTTCTTCGAAACCATTCCCGAGCAAAATCGGCCCACGGGCGGCCGCTGCGCGGCCATTCTCGTCCAAAATTCCTTAACTTTTATAAGATTTTATTATATAGATACTGAGCAAAAATTTATAAGTATTTGGTAATAAGAAGAAAAAAAGCGTTATTTTGTCATATAAATTTGAAGTCCTAATAAACATAGTTCCAGAACTAAATGTTATAATTATTATTGATATAACGTTTAAATGGTACACCAATTTATTGTTAATAATTTGCTGACATGCCAAAATTTTTTCATCAATTTTTATAATTTCTTGTACTGCAAGCATCATATTTAATCCATATTTTATACAAAAATATATCGTAGACACCAGAAATATCATTGTAACTAAAATAATAAAGTCTGCAACGTAAGAAAACACCAAAGCTGATGGCACTTGAACAAAGCTAACATTTCTGACCATAAAATTTAAACTCGAAGAAAATAAAGAAAGTAAAGTAAACACATACAATCTTAATCTACTGAAACTACAGTTATGTGTAATTTTAAAGTTTCTGTTATTACACGTTCCCGAAACTGTAAATTGTTCCATACCTAATAATCTCAATATACAACAAATTGGTGATAATGTAGTCCAAATATCGGTGTTATTTACAATTTTCATTTTTAAATAACCGAGTTTGTGACAACTGCTTTATAATACGTCAGAAAACCATTTCATAAAATTAATACAACTGCTATAACTAATGTTCTGGTGAAAGCATTACTTGGATGAAATATTATTAATTATATTTACTTGTGTCTATGTACATATATTTAGTGTATCGAAGATTAATAAATGAGATTGCTTTTTATTACAATTATATAAATAATTATAATAATTGCTAGTTCTGTTTAGAATTACGCCATTCTAACAACGTAACAACATGTAGGTCCTATATAAGTCATATGGCTAGATTGGCAAATTTCGCCTATTTCTTTCTGTCCATCGATGGACAGAAGTGTACAGATCATCTTTTACTTCTCGTTACCATTGCGTACGTGGTCTGCTTCTTCTTCTTTTTATAATCTGAAAAGAAAAATTCAAGAAAATGTAAAAGGTGGCTTTCCATCAGCCCTGCTCGTGGAGAGTGGACCTATACTGAAATGGTTTTATTGAAAATAGTTAAAATTATAATAGTTATTGAATTAATGATATTAAAAAGTTATAAAAATAAATAATTTAATTTTTTTTACCGTTTTCCTTTTGTATCAGCTTTAATTATTTTGTAATCACAATTTATCCTTTTTATCTTCCCAGTACAGCTTCCAAATTTAGTCTAAATAATATTTCAAATCCAATTCTATCGCTCTTTTTACTTTAATAATTGAATGTTACCATTCAAAGAAAACACTTGTCATTTTGACAATCTTTAATTTAAAATATAACATAAATCGTAATTTAAGGAAACTACTTGACAAAATATTTAATATTATCATTGACACACCCCTACTCCTAAACTTGCAAATAATACTAATATATAGTATGTATCAAGTTCCGTATGAATCTGTTTTTATTCTCAATGAAGTTGCAACGTTTACTATCACATAATAGTATACTACTTGCTATTTAACTTATTCGCGGATAAACAAACTATTATGTTCTAAGATGCTGTTCGAACTGACTTAATATGATTAAATAGCCACTAACAGCACCAATCATCTACAAATTCATAATATAATAAAAATCATATATTATAAATGGATGAATTTCCAGTACGTACCGAATAGACCAAAGTCATATCCATAGTAAGCATTCCTCCTGCTGATATATGGCCATCTTCGTGTAGAATTTGCAGAAGAAATCCATTAATCTACGATTTGTGATTGGTCAAAACATCAATTGTACTTGAATGCGTTTAATATTACCTGATCTTTTTCACTTATATTATTTGTAGCCAACGACAATTTAAATAAAATTTTTTTTAAATCATTTACCTAAAATTATTATTTATACCTATAATGTTCAATGAAATATTTCTCTAAGCTTTAGAATTCAACTTACCTGCTTCCCAACTATATAACTACAGAAAATAAGTAACCCAGTATCAATTGCAAATGTAAATATTGAAGTTATATGTTCCATAAAGTCTTCTTTATAAATATCAAAATTAGATGTAACAATAAAATGACCATTAAATAAAATGAGAAAAAAATTTATCAGTAGGTTGAAGACAATAGGGATAAACCCGATTTCACCTATTTCTTTTAAAAGAGAATACAGATCATAATGAATAGATTGACTACTACAGATATACTTCTTTATAAACTGACTATTTGACTTTTGCCGAAAGAGTGTGCTTAAAATTGTTTGCACTGCACGAAATCTTTGATATAATGATATCATTAAACTTCTATAAAAAATACTGAACAAAAATTTGTAAATATGTGGTAATAAGAAGAAAAAAAACATTATTTTGTCATACCAATTTTTGGAGTTTAAAATCATAGCCCCAGCACTAACCAAATAAATTATTATTGATAGAATGTTTAAATAATACACTGACTTATTATCAATCGTTTGTTGACAAAGAAAAATTTTTTTATCTATTTTTATAATTTTTTGAACTACAAGCATCACATTTAATCTATATTGAACACAAAAGAACAAAATTGATACTAGAAATATCATTTGAAAACAAATAAATATGTCTGAAATGTAAGCAACCACTAAACTTGGTACCGTTCTCAGAAAGCTAACATTTTTGAACATGAAATTTAAATTCATGACAAATAAAGATAGTAAAGTAAAGAAATACAATCTTAATCTACTGAAACTATAGTTGTGCGTTATTTTAAAGCTTCTGTTATTACACGTTCCCGAGACTGTAAATTGTTCGGCACCTAGTAATCCCAATATACAGCAAATTGGTAACAACGCTGTCCAAATATCTGTACTGGTTAAATTTTTCATTTTTGAATAACTAAATATGGGATAACTGTATTAAGTCAGAAGAACGTTTCATAAAACTAATAGAAATGCTATAGGTAAATAATTTTCAATGTTCCGATAAAAAAATTATTTTGATGAAATATTATTAATCATATTTCCCCAGCCTATGAATATTTAGAGTATCTACCGAAAATTATATAAGTATATAATAAAGCTACTTGTTAATAAATGAAATTGCTATTTCATTAAATTAATACATATAAATAAATTACAATAATTACTAGTTCTGTAGAGCTATCGTTGAGAATTACGCTATTATAAAATAACGAAATTATTAGAATTTTAGAATTCTTCATACGATAATATGTTATGTATGCATTATATTTACATTTACTTTTCGGTTATTATTCATTTACAAGATACTTTATTTGGAGTTACTTCATGAAGTATAATAAACACCTATTATAATAGTCCAGTCAGCAGGGACAAAAAAAGACCATACAAAATGTGGGGTAGAAACGATTTTGATTTATGTTATTTAGGTCTGGGCCCCGATGAAAAATCCAAATTTTCGACCTCGGGGGGGGGGGGGGGGGGGTCGATCCGCCATCTTGGATGAAAGGTGCCAAAAATTAATTTTTGAAAAATAATTCCGCAACGGTTGATCTCACGACAAAAATGTCCAATACAAATTTGAAGAAGACAAATTCCCCCCAAAGTTGCAGCGGCGAAAACTTGAACAACCCGAGGTTCTAACTGACCTCCGTCCCACAGTAGGAATTGCTGTCGCAGTCACAGTTGCCAAACCTACCGCTAAAGCGGTATTTCTACCGTTTCATTATTTTTGGTCGAGTTCTATTACTGACAAAATTACCATCAGCCCAGGTTGTTGGCTCCGCTCCACTCTCATTTTACAATAAGAACCAGGAGACGGGCTTAAAAACGATAAAAATTTCTTTAATATATTTAAAAAAAAAAAGTCATCTTGCCTTCATCTCCTGATTTTCTTTGGCTCTATGGTAAATGGTCGAAATTTTAACTTCCAGGATGGAACGGCTTTGTGGAACAGGCAACTGTTGATAAATCTTTCATGCGGTCGGAGATAATATGTCTTCCAATTATAAACTATCCACCCAGCCAGTATGACACAATCAATACAGCTCTTCTTATGGAAATCGAAAAATGTAATACGTCCAACCAAAAAACGTACTTTGTCACCTTCGATCAGCCTCTCTATGGAAAAGCTCAAGAAATCGTCGCGAATAATCCTACATTCAGAAATATCACTGTGAAACTGGGAGGATTTCAGCTACTCATGTCGTTTTTAGGTGCTATTGGTTACATAATAGCTGGAAGCGGATTAAAAGAACTCTTCGCTACTATTTATGCTGAAAATAGTGTGGAGAAAATGCTAGCTGGTCACGCATACGCTCGTGCAATTCGTGCACATATGTTGTGTTATCTTGCTTTGGTCCCAAGTAATTTTCGAATACCTTGAATGTATTACAGTTCCTTGGTCATTTGGATAAATCGATGATTCTCAAAGTAGATGAAATCGAACCATTCAGAGTTGTTTTGACAAAATTTAAAGAAGTGCTTACCAAATTAGAAAAGAATGGTCCCACAACGAAACTATGGGTGCAGTATTTTCAAATGGTCACTTTAGTTAAACACTTCATTGCAGCTGAGCGAATTCTAGCTTCCCTATTTCCATGCAAGTGAATATTTCTTGTATGCAAAATGTGCTCATCTGTATCTATGAGCTATGATAGATTTGAAAAAAAGGACCCGGTTGAATACAACAAATTTACGATGGAAGGCTGTTTTACGATTAGGCGCACAGAGAAATTTTTGTCAGGAATTTGGTTTGACATGACCATTGAACAAACTTTGATGCGAATGATGCATAGCTGTGGGGGCCTCACTCGTGGGCGTGGAATCAGTGACAGCGTACTCACACTGTGGACTTTAGGAATGATTTGCACAGCGTTTGTGACTCCATTGAGGAGCAAGGTGTTACGCTTACAAAGTTTTAGTACAACAGAATTTAATTTTCCCAAGTTAGTCAATGTAAAATCAAGTAGTACGCCTATGGTAATCTACTTGCAGGTGGTTCCTGAAATTGTTAGGTAAGCAACTTGGAGTGGCTTACATCAGGAGGACATCAGGATGTAAGTAAGTTACCCACACTTTGCGCGAAAAAAGTATATAGAGCGGGGGGAAATTAGGTATGCGAGAAAGAGATGTAATTATGCAGCTCTTAGATTATTGCAAGAGAAGAATGAGGCATTAATCACTCAACCACAAACGGCGACGGTTGTGGAAAATAGTCCGGTTCAATCGTTGGAATTTGAAATGATTGCCAGATTATTCGGGGGTGGTTTAATCTTTAATTCCGATTTGAATAATGCTTATACGTTCGGTTGTGTAATAATTCAGATTTTGATTCAACTAATATTCCGGTTGTGTTAGTTATTGATGTGTCTCCGAATTTACGTCACACTACGAGGACCCTGCTAAGGACCTTCAAACCTCTGCCGTAATTATGTTCAACGGCTTGAAATCAAAGGTTAGATTGTAACATTAAGCCTTTCAGCTAATCAATTGGTATTTCAAATACCCAGGCTGGGACCAATGTACTTAGATTTAAGTTTATTTGTGGATTTATGATTTTAGGAATTTTCCGGTGGCCCACTCGGTATCTGATCACATGTATTGTTTTATTATGTATTTGGTGTTATGTATGTATGTACCTACCTAAAAAGGTTATTGTAACAATTTGGGTAACTGAGGTTACATTATACGATTTATTCACGTGTATTGTGTTGTTTGACTTTTTCCCCGAGAATATTAAGTTGCTACCACGCTCTGAAGTCCGGCTCTCTGATTTGGCTAGCGGGCCAACGCTCAATTCGGGAGGTAAGTAGCGTAACAGTTTGGCGCCCAACGTGGGGCCGTTTAAGCAACTGAATTGTCGGGGAAAAAGGATTGGCATTGTTTTTGATAATTGTTTGAAAATTTGCGTACAATCAAGTCAAGGTGTGAAGGCCTTAGCAGGGATTTTCATTTGTTCATTTTTGATTTTGTTAACCTTCAATGATAATGGAGCCTAAATTTTTGAGTAAAACTGAGTTGCGATTTGAATTAGAGTGCCGAAATATAAAACCGTGTATCACTAATGTCTCGCGCCGCGCGCAGCTAGATATTGCGTTAAGAGACAATTCGATAATTCCGAAATTAGAACAAGTAGAGTGGAAAATTTTTGAAGAAGAAGTTCGACATTCGGTTCAGGAAATCGGGGTAATTTTAGAACAAAACACCGCGCAAATTAGTGATGAAACGCGAAACATTTTGCTTTCAAGGTTTATGCATTTAGATAACCGGCTCGAATTAAGCAAGGTACACATAATCGACGAAGAGGAAAGCTTTGTAGTTGCCATGCTGGAAGCGGAGATAAAAATAATGGAAGGCGCATTAAGTGAAATAAAATCCGAACAGCCGAGGTCAACCGCGTCAGCTACAAACCAGACGGCGGCGATAACAGCAAATTTTCCGAACACAAGTAATAGAAAGATTGCGGCAATTTATAAATGGAACTTAAAATTCAGCGGTCATAATGACAAAACGGGAATTTTGGAATTTTTAGACCAGGTGGAAAACCTAAAAGAAGCCCGACAAGTTACGGACGATGAGTTATTTCTGAGTGCCCATGATTTATTTTCAGAAAACGCGACCAAATGGTTTAGAAACATTAAAAATAAAATAAATAATTGGACCGAATTAGTACGCGCATTAAAAAAAGAATTTCTTCCGAGAGACTATCAGTACATTTTGAAAAAGGAAATGCAAGATCGAATGCAAGGTGTCAACGAAAATGTGATGTCGTTCATTTTAGATTTAGAATCCATGTACAAAAGAATTGATGACAACGTATCCGAACAAGTATTAGTAAATCAGATAATTAGAAATTTAAACCCATTCTTTTCAAATCATGTTGCATTAGAAGATTTCGACAACTTAGAAAAACTAAAAGAACGATGTAAACGAGTACAAGAATTGAAAAGCAAAAATGAATTATATGCACCGGAAACCAACCGATATCAGCGTATGACGACGATGGGTTCGAAACCATTTGTTCCAGTTAACACGACAAGAAAAAGCGACTACGAACAAAAGAAAAACTTTTTCAGCAAGACGCCAATTAGAACTACCCCGATGACCCAAACGAAAACGTTCGCTATGGAATCATCTTCAGCCGAGATTATTAAGTCCGAACTTCGTTGTTGGAATTGCCAGCAAAATGGGCATAGGGCAAATGAGTGTAAAAAGGAACGATCATTTTTCTGTTACGGTTGTGGACAACCCGGGGTGATTAAAGCCAAGTGTTCGCATTGTTCGCCGGTAACAAACAAACTAATTGGCGCGAGTTCGGGAAATGGAGAAGAGATTGTGAAAACAGAGGGTATTCCCAATCTCAACAATACTACGTTTCACCCTCTAGAAAACCAATTACAACAATTAAGTGTCCGTCCTCAAGGGGAACGCCGAGATCAAGGTTGGGGAAGAGGCCGTGGGAAACCACCGCGACGAAATACGCCCTTGTAAGACCTGACCACATCCTAAATAGAGTGCGTAGCGCGAAGTATTTGTCCTCCATAGACTTAAAAAAAGCGTTTTGGCAGATTCCGTTAGAAAAATCTTCCCGGGAAAAGACCGCGTTCGTAGTACAAGGTAAAGGTTTGTTTGAATTCAAGGTTATGCCTTTTGGATTGACTAATGCCCCAAAAACCTTGCAACGAGTCATGGATCGAACGTTAGGTTCCGTATTACACCAAGGAGATACGTTTGTGTATTTAGACGATATCATTGTAGCCTCCGAAACTTTCGAACAACATGTGACCACTTTGACTTTGATATTTGAACGCCTAAGAGACGCGGGATTTAAGGTCAACATTGACAAATGTGAATTTTTTAGAAAATCTCTTAAATTTTTAGGTTTTGTAGTCGATGAGTCAGGATTACGCACGGATCCAGACAAGGTTAGCGCGATTCAGAATTTTAAAACTCCGAAAACCACAACGGAAGTTAAGCGATTGATAGGGTTAGTTAGTTACTACCGGATATTTTTACCCGAATTGTCCACCATTTCGTCACCAATTTCTGATTTGATTAAAAACAAAAAGAAAGGCCAGGGAATCCAGTGGAATTCAGAGGCCGAAACCGCCTTTCAAAAAATTAAAGAACTAATTACGAGCGCTCCGATTTTGATTAGTCCCGATTTTAGTCAGAAATTTTACATTCAAACCGATGCATCATTAGTGGGCGTGGGTGCGGTATTATTTCAGAAACAGGGAGGGTTAGAACACCCAATTGCGTATGCAAGCCGAGCTTTGACCGCGACCGAACAAAAATATTCCGCCACCGAAAGAGAATTAATAGGTGTTATGTTTAGTATCAATAAATTCAGAGGGTATATTGAGGGCACAACATTTGCAGTAATTACAGATTGTGCTGCGTTACAATTTCTGAGCCGAATCCAGAATCCGTCAGGGAGATTATCAAGGTGGGCTCTTTATTTAGCTCAATACGATTTTGAAGTCCATCACCGACCGGGTAAGCTTAATGTAGTCCCAGATGCGCTTTCTCGTGACACTGCGTCGTTAAGCATTGAAAATTTAATCCCCGACGAATGGTACAATGACATGATTGAAAAAGTTACTAAGGAACCGGAAGGCTACAACAGTTTCAAGGTAATCGACAATCGATTATATAAGTTAGTTCCGTCCCCATTGCCGACCACTACGAATATTCCGGAATGGAAGTTAGTTGTGCCAACTGCAAATAGGGCTGAGGTTTTAAACCAATGCCACGACGAGCCTACGTCCGGTCATTTCGGAGTTGCAAAAACCATCGCCAGAATTTCGGAATTGTATTATTGGCCAAAATTAGTAAGAGATGTTAAAAAATACGTTGCCAATTGTAATATGTGTGCGTCACAAAAAAATTCAACCCAAGCGAGACCAGGATTAATGGGTCAATACAAAAAAATATCCTTTCCGTTCCAATTAATTTCGGTAGACTTGTTGGGACCGCTTCCGCGTTCTAAAAGGGGAAACCAACATTTGCTAGTCGTTTCCGATTGGTTTACAAAATTCGTATTAGTGCAACCTTTGGTTAAGGCCACCGCATCGGCCGTTGCAAAGTTCATGGAAAATCAGGTATTTTTATTGTTCGGAGTCCCGCAAGTCATTATTTGTGATAACGGGGTACAATTCGTCTCTAAGGAATTTAATAAATTAGTCAAGGATTATAAAGTTCAGCATGTGTGGAAAAATAGCGCTTACCACGCACAACATAACCCGGTGGAACGCGTTAATAAAGTTTTGGTAGCGGCCATTTCGTCATACGTAAATAAGTCAGAACACAATAACTGGGACGAAAATATTCATAAAATAGCTCAAGCCATTAGGACTGCGAAACACGAGGTCAGCGAGTTTTCACCTTCATATTTGATGTTCGGTCGTTACGTTCCGATTGACGGAAGTTTCTTTGGTCCTTTACCCGACGACGAAAAGATTCCTGAATTTGAGGAAAAAATTCGTTTAGACAAAGACCAACAGGAGGTTCCCGAATTATACAAAAAGGTCAGGGAAAATTTGAAACGCTCATACGATAAGAGTAAGAAACTTTACGATTTAAGAAAAAGGCCATTAGCTTTTGAGGTCAATAACAAAGTCTGGAAAAGAAATTACGTTTTGTCCGACGCTAGTAAAAAGTTTTCAGCAAAATTAGCTCCGAAATATGTTTTGTGTACGATTATTAAAAAGAAAGGTTACTTATCTTACGAATTATGTAATGAAGAAGGAAAAAATGTAGGGGTATGGCACATCAAGGATCTGAAACCATACCGGGGGAATCAGATTTAATTAGGTAACATCGTTAGGAGGTTCAGGTTACCAGTTGCGACCCTCCGTTGTTTTTACAATTTGAAGATGCGTATGTACCTGTTTTTAGGAAACTGACGAGTTTCCCATAATAAAATTCGTATTAGCCCTGTTAAGAGTAGGAACAATAATTGTACGTACCTGGTATCGTTGAACCAAGAAGAGTGTTTAAATGTTAGTTCCGATCATTTCATAAGTTCAGTTAGTTCACTTGTTAGATTCAGAATTCAGTACCAAAGTTGTAAAGTCGCTAGAAGTATAGCTGAAATTATGTGAACCCAATTTTAGTCAGATCAATTTCGTTGAAAGGCCCATTTCCGTCCCCAGCATGACGTTAAAAGGCCCATTTCAGTCCTCAGCAAGACGTTAAAAGGCCCCCCTTTATCTTTTTCGGTCACTTTCAATAAATTGTAAATTTTAAAAATTAATAAGTACGGCCCTGTTAGAAAGAATTTTGTAGCATACGTGACCTACCTTATTCAATAGGCCAAGAGATCGCATTACAACGGTGATGACGCAATGCAACCGTTAGACTAGATAAAATTTGTATCATTCTGTGACGCATTATGTTTAAAAACCTTGTAACGACAGATCAGTTGATTGTTTAAAGTAGACTACCATTTGTTTTAAATTAACCATTTTAGTTCAGACTGATGGTTCGAATTCGTTTGATTATTTAAGAACTTCAGTAACTGTTGATTTCGTTTGAATTTTGTTTGAGTTAGTAACAATTTGAGTAATTGTTGAGTTCGTCTAGATTTTGTTCAATTAAGTAACCATATGAGTAAATTCATGTGAATTCGGTTTCGTAAGATATTTTAGCACTTCGGTTGAGTTCGAATAGGATTCGGATTTGAAGTGGGAATTAAGCCTGCGTTGTTAGGATGCGATGTCAAGCGTCAGGACGCGAAGACGTCATTCGGCATAGGCGTGCCGCGATGAGTAGTAAAAATTGGTCCGGCCACCCAATCTACTAATTCATAATAATTGTAAATCAAAGGGAATTAATTTGAATTTTCCAAATAATATTAATTGCATCTATTAATAATACATTATTTTATAACATCTTAAGACTAGTACGGGAATTTACCGGTGTTTCCGTGACTAAGTAATTTTTTTTGCGATCCAATTAAGTAGGTTGTAAAGTTGAACTTGGTACTATTGGCTGTGTGAGCACTGTTGCCTGCCGATCTCGGACGCAGGGAATAGCACCCTTCCAAATGTAACCAGGAACATTCTGATCGACTCTTGATTTGGGGAAGTGAATTAATTTTGCTTGAAGGGTTTCTCGCTTTTTCCCACAAGCAGTATGACAAAGTGAGTGGCGTCCAACATTCTTCTTGCTCTCGAGCCAGATCACATTCACCCGATCTATGCAGCCATGTAATAGTTACGGTTAGCAAAACAAATTCGTGCCTGTTTTGCTAACACTAGTTTTTTTTTTAGCTCTTAATTTTAGTTCTCATATAATTAGTTAGCAACTTCGTTAGGTTAGGACGACGAGGCCAACTGGCTTCTTGTGCTAAGTCCCCTGGCTTACTGACTCGGATGTTCGACAGGATAGCCCTCGAAGTAAGGAAGTTTAGCCGCCCTAATTAAATTGTCTACAATTAGTTCAATGTAATTATTTTTCGTTTTTAGTTTTAAGCGGCGTGTAAATTTGATTGCCTTATTAGTTATTAAGTTATGTAAATAGTTTGATTTTAGTTAGTTTTGTTTGAGTTTAGTTAGTTTTGTTTGAGTTTAGTTAGTTTTGTTTGAGTTTAGTTAGTTTTGTTTGAGTTATGTTGAATTAATTTTGAAATTTTGAGTTTAGTCAGTTTGTTTGAATTATTTGAATTAAGTTTGATTATTTTTGAAATTTTAGTTAGTTTTTTGAGTTCTTTGACTTAATTTGATAATTCTGAAATGTTTGAGTTCGGTTTAAAATAGCTTTCCGTAGGTCAGTTCGATTATAACCATTGTTGTGCTCCGAAAGGAGAGTGTCATTTGTTAGTGTTGTCACGTTTGGTAGTTTTATCTCTTAATTTTACTACATCCCATCGTTGATGAGGAACTTTCGGCCCCTTAGTAATTTGTCGGTTGCTAAGGAAGCTTTAACTCCGCGAGTATCGTTAGGTTGTCCCGCTAACCCTGGAAGCTTTCCCAGAGGCGTAGGGTTCGATACAGTACTAGGTCGGTCATAGTGCATGACTCCCAGTAAGTAGAGTTGGTTCCGATCGTCTAGGATCCCGTACTGCCACGGAGACGATCCGCCGCCAATTCGGCTTGTACGCGACAACGTACATGTTGCTCAGGCATTCTTCTTCGTCCCTTTGTTGTCCTCCGTGCACTACCATTTGTGACCCAACTAATTAGCCTGGTAATCGATTTGGCCCATGATCCATTTGATTTTGAGAAGTTATCTTGAATTAATTCCATTAGTTAGAAAGAGTCAGTTCGACGCATTTTTTTTGTTTATTTTTTTTATCAGACTTGTTAGCGGGTGTTACGCTTACAAAGTTTTAGTACAACAGAATTTAATTTTCCCAAGTTAGTCAATGTAAAATCAAGTAGTACGCCTATGGTAATCTACTTGCAGGTGGTTCCTGAAATTGTTAGGTAAGCAACTTGGAGTGGCTTACATCAGGAGGACATCAGGATGTAAGTAAGTTACCCACACTTTGCGCGAAAAAAGTATATAGAGCGGGGGGAAATTAGGTATGCGAGAAAGAGATGTAATTATGCAGCTCTTAGATTATTGCAAGAGAAGAATGAGGCATTAATCACTCAACCACAAACGGCGACGGTTGTGGAAAATAGTCCGGTTCAATCGTTGGAATTTGAAATGATTGCCAGATTATTCGGGGGTGGTTTAATCTTTAATTCCGATTTGAATAATGCTTATACGTTCGGTTGTGTAATAATTCAGATTTTGATTCAACTAATATTCCGGTTGTGTTAGTTATTGATGTGTCTCCGAATTTACGTCACACTACGAGGACCCTGCTAAGGACCTTCAAACCTCTGCCGTAATTATGTTCAACGGCTTGAAATCAAAGGTTAGATTGTAACATTAAGCCTTTCAGCTAATCAATTGGTATTTCAAATACCCAGGCTGGGACCAATGTACTTAGATTTAAGTTTATTTGTGGATTTATGATTTTAGGAATTTTCCGGTGGCCCACTCGGTATCTGATCACATGTATTGTTTTATTATGTATTTGGTGTTATGTATGTATGTACCTACCTAAAAAGGTTATTGTAACAATTTGGGTAACTGAGGTTACATTATACGATTTATTCACGTGTATTGTGTTGTTTGACTTTTTCCCCGAGAATATTAAGTTGCTACCACGCTCTGAAGTCCGGCTCTCTGATTTGGCTAGCGGGCCAACGCTCAATTCGGGAGGTAAGTAGCGTAACAAAGGACAAGGTCATCTCATTGGCAGCTGTCAACAGCAGCATAAAAATCGGTACTGAAACAATTACCATCAATCATCAACCCACTAATGCTGTTCCAGAGAATGTGCATCGCAAAGAAATCAGATAACGAGATGAAGGATTATTTTAAATTCGAGCTTACCCCAATTCCTTTGTCGATTTTTTCGGAAGAAGGGATGCGCAAAGGCACAAAATCATCTTTGTATGCTGTTTTCACAAAATTGTCAGAAGGCGTAGAAATCAGAGATACCAAAATCAATGTCGTGGATGGGGGATATCTTTTACATAAAGTTGTCTTGTATGGCATCGTAATGATTCTTTCGAGTCGATTTGTGAGAAGTCAGTGTAATATGTACGAAAACATTACGGTTCTCATGGAGTTGTTGTTATTGATGGATATCGATGTGATGGTGACAAAAACAATACAAAAGGCGCAGAAAGATTTCGAAGATCGAAGAAGCAGATGTGTGTGGAAGTTCTTTTCGATGAAACAATGACAGTTCAAGTTTTCTAAAAACGATTTCTGGCTAATGACAAAAATAAAGTCCGTCTGATTTCGATGCTGACGAAAAAATTCAAATAAGCTGCTTTTACAGTTAAGCAGGCTGAGGAAGATGCCGATATCTTAATTGTCATTACAGCGATTTCTTTGTGGTCAACATTCGACGCTGTTTTTATCATTGGTGAAGACGTTGATCTTTTAGTTCTGCTGACAACATTAGCATAATCCAAAAGTTACATCAACCTTCGTAAACCGGGGAAAACTGCTGAAAGACTGTATTCCGCAAACAGTTTAAAAAATAAAGATGCAGTCGAAAACATCTTGTTTTTAGAAGCGTTTAGTGGTTGTGACACGACATCGTCCATATTCAACCAAGGAAAATCAAAATTTTGTTCGCTTGTCCAAAAAAACAGAGAACATAGTGCCATCATTGGCATCTTCCAAGATCAGGATGCCAAACCAGAAAATATTGCAGACGCTGGAGCATGTTTTCTCGTTGCTTTGTGTGTTGGCAACATGGAAAGGAAACCTTGGAAAAAGTTCGCTACCACTGATTCGTAAAATCTACCATAACAAACAAATTCAATCTGGCTGCTTTGCTACCAACGATGGACGACGCACGGTACCACGCGTTCAAGACCTACCATCAAATTTAAAAATGGTATGGAATCCAAAAAATCCATGCGACTGGGACTGGAAACTCGGCACTAATAGACTCACCCCATTTCCAATGATAGAGAAACCAGCACCCACACCTTATTCAATTCAATTTCTTGCAACTGTAAGAAGGGATGCGGTGGAGTATGTGCTACAGGAAAGCTGGGTTGAAGTGCTCTGTTGTGTGTGGATTCTGTAATGGCGAATCATGTAAAAATGTACCAGAGGTTCATTCTCCACAGAGGAAACAAATTTTCTATGAGAGGTTTAAATTTAGGCCTAAAAAAGCCTGAATCCTCAGAGATGCTACTGATCTAGGTACATTGACATCATTGACGACCCAACTAGCAAATTCCAAGAAGAAACTAGAAAATTCGTAATTGAAAGCCGCACTATGGAGCAACAATTCTAGAAGAAACCTGCTAATAATTATGAATTCCGCTAGTATCCACTATAGGATCCCTTACAGAAAAACACATAAAACAAATTATGACTATTCTCAAAAGTTCCACTTGTTTTAACCCCGTCGACCCTATAAAGAACTCACAAGACCTAATTAATAAAATATAACACCATATGTAACACCAGAATTCAAAAAATGCTAAATTTGTATCATTTGATGTCCGCATCCTTTTCACTATCATTCCCATACAGACATATAAAAAAATAATAGACGAAGTCATATTTGGATGCGACAGTCTCTCCTAAAATCCACAATGTATTTTATAGACAAATAGATGGATTAGCGATGGAACCTCATCAATGCTCGCAGATGGTTTCATGGACACAATAGAGAGAAGACTCATAGATGATAAAATTAATAAATGGTTCCATAGACATAACAATAACATCAAATTTCCATGGAAGTAGCGTCAAACGGATGTTTAAACTACTTGGATTTATTCATCTACAGAAACCAAGGCTTACATTCATTCAAAATCTATAGAAAACCTACGTCCCTGTCGATTCCAATCACCCTTGGAGACATAAAATTGCGGGATTCAGGTTCATGATATGACGTCTGTTGAAAGACCCCATGAACGATTCCGATAAAAAGCGAAATGCCATCCGCCACACCTCTAACCCCCATGGAAACTCATAACAAGTAAGTTAGCCTACCATATTATGGAATTAAATCTGAAAAGAAATCACTTTTAAGAAGCGACAACACAATCATATCTATTATAGAGCTAAAAATTCCTCCAAGACAGAAGCGGGATATACAAGCTGTTTTGAGATGACTGCGAAATGGTTTATGTAGGACAGACCGACCGAGCTTCCAAAACAAGTTTAAAAGAAAATCTAATTTTGTAGATCATCTTATTAAAGAACAGCACAAAACAAAGGTCGAGAATGCTGAATTCCTACACGTATATGAGAGAAGAGGGTTAGGATTGACCTATTAGAATCGTTAGAAATTAAAAAAATGATTATGTAATCCAGAAGTATTTATTACTAAATCAACAGCTAGAACTAATAGGAGAACCGCTTATCCAAGTGTGTGTTGTTCTCGTGAGGGACGAGAGTAGATAATAACTACATGATACAACTTTTTTTATGTTATTTTATTTGAGGTTTCTGTTCTTATTTATTTTACATTTCAACTGAACGATGGTTCAACAGACCTAAAGTGTACAATTTGTTAGTTTATGACTATTTGATAGTAAAAGGTATGACGTTAACGTTGTTTTATTATTTAATCATTATTATAAGAAAGTTTAATTTGAAATTTACTTTTTTGGATATATTGGACGATATACTTCGAGATAAAAATTGACGGTGCATATTATGTGCTTTGAATGAATTAAATCCACTTCAGCTTTATATTCTCCATTTGGAATACGAGGAGGTAAACGAGATTCATCAATTACATAATTGCAAACGTGATATGTAACATCCTAAAAAATATGATAATAATATGAAAAAGATCATATAAAAATAATAGCGTTGTAAGAAATTCCTATCACCTTTTCGATAAAACAATCACTAAAGTTGCCACAATGGAAGATAGCTCTTGCTCCCATCATATTTAATTTAATGGCTTTGCAGAAATCAACTTGAAAACGTAACCCAGGGAATATGCGATATTCGTTACTTAAAAATTTGTATCCTTGTACTAGTGCCTAATAATAATTTAACACTTAGAAAATAATAATCAAAAAATAATAACTAATGTATTAAAAATGTTGCTTGAATCAGGTCATCGCAACGCATGTGAACATTTAAAAGCTCGCAATGCTTCAATCCGTTATTTTTCTATCCATAAAGCACGACTTCAAAATTAATAAATTGTAATTCGGTTGTGTAAATTGTGTACGGTTACTATCAGCGGCGCCCAACTATCAGCTTTTGATTCAGTATCATCACAGTATCCCAGCTGTTATTTTTTCATTCAAAATTAATTTACGAAAAACTAACCTGTAATTTATTTTCGAAAGTTGTTTTAAAGTTGCCGGTGGAATTTATAGCTACCGTAGTACGATTATACTTGAATGTTGTAAATGTGAGAAAATTCACATAGTCTTCATTATAACTTTTTAAATCAAACCTAGTATTTCTGACTTTAAAGTCATGTTGCACAAACTAAAATGATTAAAAAACAATCTTACGTATGAACTATGATATTATGTAATAAAAAAACCTTAGATAAGAAACTATCACCATTACAAACGACGTCTCGTACTATCAATATTATTATAACTATCTTCATTATAGTGAAGATTACCATCTGAAAATTCTGAGATTACCTAATTTAAAAGAAATATGATAGAAAATAAAAATGTAGAGTAGGTACCTCTAGCACCAATAGCCACGAATATACGAATTATAGCCAAATTTGTCATGGGTATTTTACTTTTTGGAAGGTCGCCATGTACAAATAATATATAATACTATTATTATTAAATAGGTTCGTCCTTAGAAATAATATTGAATATTATCTACCATAAAATTATTTATTTCAAAATATCATATTTTGCCCTAATAATTGAAAAATGCTCGATATTATTATTTGTTTACAATTTTTGTTAAAAATTCATGTCGTTAGTTGTATAAAAAAGTCTACCTTCAATTTACTGAAATAGTATATTGTTTTGAAAAACTATAGAGTTGTAAATCTAGTGAATATTATTTTGTAATTTAAATTTTCATCTTTAGTTTGTAAATAAGTTCTTCCAATTAGCAATAATTAATTTAAATTATAGTTGTTTGTACATATAATATAATTTGAAATTGCATTTTAAAGTTTTAGTTTATATTTAGTTTTATTTTAAAACTTTTAATAAAAGCTTCTGGCGCCTGCTAAGTTGAAGAATAAAAGAACGGCTTAACTCCCGAAAGCTACCCGTGGATTTAAAATTTGGGGCTTTTTTATAAAAAGATCAAAATTGTTTATTACATTACAGAATTATTGAATCCAAATTATCACTGCTCTTTTATTTAGATTTTTGAAATTATAACACGGCTTTCAGATAGAATTGAGAGCAGACTCTAAAAAATGTACTTTTCAAAAAATCCTAAAAGCAAGTTTTACAAAAGATGCGCAATTTTGTGTAGTATTCAAATGTGACCAAATAAAATAATTGATGCTAGTAAACTTCCAATAAAAATTGCTGTAAAAATTTAAATAAAAATCTGATCTTTGTAATAAATCTACAATATACTGCACTGATTTACTTCTCAATTTCGGTAGCCTCAATTTTTATCATTTAATTTCAATAATGTTACCATTTATAATCACTACTATGAACGACAGAGGTTGCTAAAATTACATTTATGTCTATTTTGAACATTAAAATTGCAATGAATGAATTTTCAAAAATTTTACCTGTAATTTATCACCAACAGTTGTCTTGAAGTTGAAGGTACTATTTGTAGCTACTGTAGTACGATTATATTTGAAAGTTATTATTGTTATAAAATTTACAGTATCATTATTATAACTTTCTAAGTCAACTCTTGTATTTTTAATTTTATAGTCATGTTGCACGAACTAAAATTTTTATAATATAAATTTAACTCTATCGATTATAAAAATTCTATAAAAACCTTAGATATGAAACTATTTTCGCAAGCGATGTCTTTCAGTAAAATCAGCAGTATCATTAACAGAACTTTTAAGATTTCCATCTGATAAATTTAAAATTACCTGATTATTTGTAATTATGTAATAATTTCTTGTAAGTAATGAATAAAACTCGGTGTAACAAGAATCAACGTTGATTAACCTATCTAGTCCAAATAACAACGAATATTTATAAAAAAATTGTCAATTTTACCACGAGGACATAAATTCCCACTTTCGAAGGTTACAATACTAATGATTGTTCGGAAAACATACTCTTAATATATTGTGATATTAACTTTAACAAAAATATTTCCAGAAGGTTATAACGTTATGCTATACTGAACAATATTGGCAATATTGTATTTTATGATTTGATCCAATAGTTACTATAAACTAAATTGTAATATTTCACAATTAGATACGCTCGAAACATCCGATAACTTTACAAGCCATCACAATTTTTCTAATATCCTTAAACTAAGTTATCTATTACCATAGAAGAAATTACGAGGAACATCTCATCTGTGAAGACACTTCAAAGCATTAAAACACGCACATGGTAATGGAAAGTCCCACCTTTTGTCGCTGATGTGAACACAACAATATGTGTATAATCACTTTGTAGTATTTTTCCACATCTTTGTGGTAAATCCAATCATTTTTCATATCTATCATGTGGGCGTGTCGCCACAATTGGCAAGGATCAATTTTGGCAACTATGTGGGACAACATTTGAAAAAACGTTGGATTTCTATTAATATTACGTATTAAAATCATCCTAATAATTAGTATTAATAGTTATATTTCCTAAATGTAAAAATCAAACACCTGATCGCAAAGTTGCCAAATACCTTTTAATGTAGTTCTTAAAATTCTCGCGCGACTGTGGCGACGAATTAAAACTTTCAACGAAAGTCAAAATACATCTGAATTTTTACTTTCAAATAAAGCAAAATTGTTTTCAAATCAAATATTTAAAGACAATAATAAATTAAAGATAATGTAAATTTTTTTATGCTTTTTAATTAAACTCATTCTTTTTATCAAAAATATGTCAGTTTATAAAGAGCATTAAAATACCGATCACTGTTGAAATGTTAAAAAACATTAATTTAGATGTTTGGAATAACGAAATCGATCTAACCTTTTTTTAGAATATTTGTATCGAGCAATACCCAACAGCACGGACGTAGCTATAACTTTTATATGGGGGGGGTTCAACATCGTACTTAACATAGAGCCGGATTAAGGGTATGTGAGACCTGGGGCTAACTTCTTTGGAGCCCCTTGACTTGCATGGTCTGGCAAAATGCGCCGCAGGCGAAAATTTTTGATATTTCAAGGTCAACCGCGCTTAGATCAAAAGTAAAATTTTTGAAAATATAATAATTATTATACATACATAGTACTTTATTATACTTTTTTTTTAAAACACAGATGTACATTAACATTTTAAAAGCATTTTTTCTTACTTAAAGAAAGAGTCCAGCAATTTTTTGAGGCTCTAAAAATTTGGAGGCCCGGGGCTGCAGCCCTCTTAGCCCCCCCTTAATTCGGCTCTGGCTTTACAACGATAAACCAGCTTTTGCCAGTGACTTCGTTAACGCCATAAGTAGTCAGAACTGTAAACCCCAATAAAATCAATCAAATGGATATTAAAAATTGCATGAACATGTTGGAATCCGTGTAATAAAAAATGGGTATTCGGCTAAAATTTGCGTAGTTGCTTAGGCTAAGGGGGGGGTTTGAACCCCCCAAACCCCCCCCTTATATACGCCGGTGCCCAACAGGATTCCAGCAGTAATCGGAAAGTACTCTTTCTCTTGTTTAATATAAAAATAATTTCTAAACACTTTTTTACCTTAGTTTATTACCTATATTAAAACCCAAATTCAGGAAATTCATGGAAAATTAAGGGTGTACTTTAAAATCATTACAATAAAGAGGTTAAAGTGCAGGCAGCCTGATGACAGCCCTTAAATTAAAAATGCAACTACATAATACTTATGTTGATTTTATTCAAATTTATTAATTTCAAAAATTCTTAAACCTAAAACAACATAAGTGCGAATATAAACATAATACAAAATTTCACAGTGCAAACCAAAAATTTGTAAAATATTGCTTTCAATTGGATTTCTTCGGATATATCGGACGATATATTTCGAGATAAATATTTACTGTAAATATTACTTGCTTTTCAAAAATGAATTGCATTTCAGCCATATATTCACCATTTGGAACACGGGGAGGAAAACGAGTTTCATCGATTACAAAATTGCAGACATGATAAGTAATATCCTAAAAAAAATTGCCATGAATGAATGAACAGTTGTGAAAGTTTTCTGTCACCTTCTCAATGAAGCAACGACTGAAATTGCCACAAGTATAGATAGCTCTCGTTCCAATCATATTTGAATTGACAGCTTTACACAAATCAACTTGGAAACGAATACCAGGAAATATGCGATATTCGTTACTTAAAAATTTGTAGGCTTGTACTATTGCCTAGTCATTCAAACATAAAAAATATAATAATATACATACTATCAACAATTAATATACAAAAATTAAAATATTAAAATTTTAGCAATTTTTAATATTTTATTATTAGTTTTATGTTGGTGCATGGAATTTAATTGGCATTTATGTATTATACAAAAATCTAACTTTTTCATACTACTAATTTTGGATTTTTTAGTAAAATGATGTTAAAATATTATACATTAATTTACAAAAGACTAACCTGTAATTTATCACCAAAAGTTGTTTTGAAATTACCTGTAGTATTTGTGGCAGCAGTAGTACGATTATATTTGAATGTAGTAAATTTTAGAAAATTTACATAGTCTTTATCATAACTGTTTAACTCATACCTGGTATTTCTTATTTTAAAGTCATGCTGTACAAACTAAAATTAATAAAAAGAACAATATTGCAGTAGAAATAGTAAAGAAAAACCTTGGATAACAAACTGTCATTACAAGCGGCCTCCCCTAATAAAACTATTAATATTATTAGCTGTGTATTTAAGTTTTCCATTTGAAAATTCTGAGATTAAGCACTTAGTAGTTTCAAAAATAGTTCGAATGGTGTGAAGTCACAGCAAAACTGATGAAATATGTCATACATACTTGCTATTATATGACAAATTACCCCAGTTCGTCGTGTAGGGTAAGTATACTATATTATATTTTAAAGGTTGTAATATTTATATAAATGGTAGCTCATTAAATTCAATAATAATGAAACTTTTAAAAAATGGAAATATTTGTATAGAAAATGTTTTTGCTTGTTTAAAATTTTATTTAAAACTTATGTCACGCAATTTGAGTATTAATTTTTGTCCTGACCATTCTTGTCAATTCAAGGATTTATTATGTAACATTAAATATCGGCAAATATTACTTTCAAAATGTTTTTAAATATTTTCTGAAATATTTTTTTTTCAAAATTTTCTATCGATAGTCGTAGGGGAATACAAAATTAAATATTTTGGAGATTTATAGAAATTAGTTCAAACTTCTGTTTGCAATTCTTAGAATTTATTGTGTTACCTCTAGGTTAGCAGTACGGTGAGAGCGTAGACTTCAACAACAAAAACAAATAATTACAAAAAATGAGAATATAATGTCAACCAAAAAGTTTTATTAACAAACAACCACCAATATCTAAGACCAATTTAAAATTTACAATGCATTAAAATATTTAAATTATTGAAAGTACACATAAAAGACAGAACGTTAAATAAAATTTCTAAAATATTATATTTAATTTGGTTTTTTATTTTTTGGATATATTGGACGATATATTTCAGCATAGACATTTAAAGTTGCTACTTTGGCTTTTAAATAAACCATCTCAACTGCAGCTTTATATTCACCATTTGGAATATTTGGAGGAAGCCGAGTTTCATCGACCACAAAATTGCAGAAGTGATATGTAACATCCTAAAAAATTGACTTTATAAAAAATTAAGGGTTGTGAAAATTTTCTATTATACCTTTGCAAAGAAGCAATGACTGAAGTTACCACAATTAAATGCAGCTCTTGTTCCAGCCATATTTGAATTAAGGGCATTGCAAAGATTAACTTGGAAACGAATACCAGGAAATATGCGATATTCGTTACTTAAAAACTTGTATGCTTGTACTATTGCCTAATAATTTAACACCAAGAAAATAAAAAATACTTATTATATAATCAGTAGTAGTACGTTAATCTTATGCAATAATCGATATTTCAAATTCGATTAGCTATTTCGAAATTTCAAGGAAAAATGTATGTTGATTTCTCAATTGCTTCAATTTTAAAGCTATCTTTAAAAACCTTTGGGTCAGGTTTTAAATATACGAGTAGATCATATTGACACAAAAGTTTTCAAATTTCATAACTTTTTTTATATTTTATTTGCAATAGAAGGAACTTATACAAAATTTAAATTTTAGTTTACTTTTAAAATTAATTTAAAAATAATCTAACCTGTATTTGATCACCAAAAGTTGTCTTGAAGTTGAATGTAGCATTTGTTACTGCTGTTGTTCGATTATACTTGAATGTTGTCAATGTTAGCAAATTCACATAGTCTTTATCATAACTGTTTATTTCAAATCTAATATTTCTTATTTTAAAGTCATGTTGCACAAACTAAAACGATTAAAAATCAATATTATGTATATATTCATAATAAATAATGTAGGATAAAAACCTTAGACAAAAAACTATCTTCACAAACGGCCTCTCTTAGCAAAACTATCCAAATTACTAAAAATATACTTAAGTTATCCATCTGAGAATTCTGAAATTACCTAATTTCTAAAATTTCTATGGTGAACAATAATCAGGCAACTCAGTTCTTGTATACTTGTACAATGAAATTTGCTATTAATATTATTTATATTACTATATACATATTATTTTTCGAAGGTTATATAAATGCTAAAATACTATTAAGTAAATGATGATTGATCGGTAGGAAATAATATTATATAATCATAAAATATTTACAGTAAAATTAGATATTATACTAACTAATGAAAAAATTAAAGAAAAAACTTTTATTGGAAATAAATAAAAATTACAATCATTACAAAAAAGGTATTGTATTATTAAAACCACGAAAGAAAAGCCCTGCGTCATTAATAATCAACAGCATTATCCCTAGTGCATAAAAATAACCGATTAAATTTTGACATTTTTTAAACAAAGTTTTGCTAAGCAATACTATGTCGAGTAAATTTCACGAGGAATTTTGGGTGGAAAAAAAGATAAGGAAGGAAACAGGAAGTTGCTGCACGTTTATAACTATATAAATGATACAAGTGAATATATAAAAAAAATGGTAGAAGAAGAAGAAAGTCGAGTTTCATAAGCTGATCAACACCTTGAGCTTAACACCCCTTAGCTGCGAAAGTAATCCCTGACAGTGTTTTTTGCGGTTAAGGGGGCTGCGAGAGGAGGTTTCCAGTCAGTGAAGTCTGACACTACCGTCACAACTTGTGGCGATGTCTCAAACGAGATTTCCTCTCACCGGCAGAAAGCATATATATCGACACCATATATGCTACCCCCCCCAGAACAACCGGAATATTAAACCTCTGGTAAAACTGATAAGAAACTTATTTAAATGATTTTTATAAACCTTTTTTTGTTTAAAACCATTTATTGTTGGAATAAAATATACTTTTATGGTATTTTGGTATGGTTAATAATTCAATCTATATTATTTGTTGTTTTCATTTGGTAGTTATTATTTCGTACGTAATTACTTTTTGTAATAAAATTGTGTAGAACAACTTTCTTTTAGATCCATCTTTAGTTGGGCGCCAGATCAATTAATAAATATTTAAATAAAACAAATCAATAACACAAACAAAACTTTATTCCAACTAAAGTTTTGTTTTCCAGTTTAATTTTCCTCAACGAAGTGTAATACATTATTATCAAGTCATTTTGGAATCACGTCAAACACCGAAACAAAAACACTGACCTAATGTTTGACTGACTTGGAAACTTCTTTTTGCGCAGGATCATTGATTACTTAAGTCGAAATTAAATTTGATTGTTTAGGTAAGTTCGTTTTGTCTTCGGTGTTTTGACGTGGAATCATAATTTTACTTTAAAGTTGAATTTTACAGAATCAAAAATTATACCACTGAGGTAATTTCACTAGGGAAATTTTTACAGTGTATTTCATTACATGTTGAATGTTGAATTCCGCTAGGCTTTACAATTTTTATTGTAATCCCGAATTATCGAACTGCGCGAATATAACCAAATATGACGTAACAGCTCCCATTAGCTAAAAAATATATAATTTTAAATGTAAGCAATTTAAGAATTAAATTCTTTTTGTGGTTTTCGTTTCGTTTAAAATTATTGCACTTATCAGATTATGGAAAAGATTATTTACTAAAGACAAAATGCTTTAGAAACCTACAAACTTAATTTAATATTTACCTTAGTTGATTCTGCAAGCTTTATTAAAAAATATAAATAATCTTATACATAAAAAATACTTACAGCTTGAAGCAATGTCCAGTCGAGTGGAAATATTTCGCAGATAGTAAAATTTAATTCTGTATTCAGCAGCTGAAGTGAAATTAATCGTAAATGACTTAAGTAGGAATTAATTAATGTTTGATTGGAATATTTATTCCAAATGTTATGGATATAAATTGATGTTTTCTTTGCCTACAAAATAGTTAAGTTGCAAAATTTGAAACTTAAAATAAGAGTTAAGTTAAATTTTTTCCCGAGGAACTCAAGGTATACTGGTATATAACTTTTTTTTTGAAAACAATTGTTTTTCTGAATTGATATTGGTTTTAAAGAAAATGTTATGCAAAGGCTGATTAATATTCAAACTTACCTCAATTGCGATTAATACCCAGGGTTTTATAATAAATATGCAATTAATAAAGTAACATGGAACCGAAAAGATGTAAATCCATAAATAACGTTCGTCATTATGTATACCATGGTTATATATTAGTTTTATACCGGATATTGCATAATACAGTATATTAACTTGCCCAACAATTGTAATGGCATACATAGTAAGCAGTGGAATTTTAAAAATCTTGTTCGCCAATTTTGTCATATAGCATAGTTTGCTGTATAATTCTGTTATTTCTATCATTTTGTGTATTTTTACGGTATCAACTACTTTATTATTTGTTGAGGTGCGTATAAACATAAGCCGATTGTTATTCTCATGAAGATTTCGTCTGATATCGTTCAGAATTTTGTAAATGAAATAAATTTCTATCTGCTGATTGGCATAACTTAAAATATATGGCACTAGATATTGCAACTTTACCAAGTTAAAATTCAAAAGATGGTAATCCAGAAGAGTAAATGTCATGCAAAATAATAAACTTCCATATAATAAACCGTAGGATTGTTCAAATTTTTTATTAATTGACAAACTAATATCTTGGACAACCTGTAATAGTTTTATTATGAGCTTTCTATGATAAACGTATGAAATATTGCTTATTATTAGATGTAACAAGATTACTAGTAAGTTTAAAAGGTCTACCATTTGCTTAGTTGTGCTGTTGTTGATATCAAGCAAAAAAATCATTTTAAAGGCTATTATAATGTAAAACATGAAGAAGCACAAAAACGATATTTGCAATATATGCACAAAATATTTGAATATTATATTGGAGAATTTGTTATCAAACTTTCTATTATTTGGATATAAGAGGCCCAAAATTTCGAAGATCATTGGGCTTTGTTTTATAATTTTGAAGAGCTGTTGTATTGATCGAAACATTTTCAACTTGTTTGTATTTACCATTAAGTTTGATATTAAGTGGAAATAGTTAATTGTTTTATTTTAAACATACTAGGTACTTCATTTTGTAATTAATTATTAAAAGACAAAAATTGATTATTTATATTTGAAAACATTATGCACATAGTAACTTAATTAACAGAAAAAATGCAAACTTTAATAAATGGCGGAATTCAAACAATCAAAATTTTGGTGATGAATATAATTTAAGAATTTTAAACCAAAACTAGAACATTTAAATAATTGTTAGATCAGTAGGGTAGGTAAATTAATCTTATAAATTCAGACGATTTAACAAAAAAAATATTCAATTCAAAAAGTGAATGGTCAGCAACATTGTTAGTCGTTCCTAAAGCATCAGATCCAACTGGAAATGGAGAGTAGTGACAGATTATAGACAATTAAATACAAAAATTGAAGATGACAAATTCCCGTTACCGTATATACTGTGGTGGGATTTCGTACAAAACACGACTTACCGTCCTTCACCAGCTTAAATTTACCTCGGCCTAATTCCTAACAATAATTTTATTCAACTATTAATTTTAGTAATTTATCATATGTACAATATAACATAAATTCAATTAGTAAATCCGTTACTGTAATAAATTTATATAGGTAGATATAATTAATTATACTTCATCCAATTAATATTTTCATTAGAGTATATTATCTACTAAAGATTATTTATAGCATTTCTAATAATTTTATGAAAAGTTCTTCTAACTTATTATAATACAGTTATCATAAACCAAGTTCGTCAAAAATGAAAAGTTTAACCAGTACTGATATTTGGACAGCGTTGTTACCAATTTGCTGTATATTGAGATTACTAGGTGCCGAACAATTTACAGTTTCGGGAAAGTGTAATAACAGAATCTTTAAAATTACTCGCAACTGTAGTTTCAGTAGATTAAGATTGTATTTGTTTACTTTACTATCTTTATTTGCCATGAATTTAAATTTCATATTCAAAAATGTTAGCTTTCTTAAAGCGGCACCAAGTTTAGTGGTTGCTTACATTTCAGACATATTTATTTGTTTTCAAATGATATTTCTAGTATCAATTTTGTTCTTTTGTGTTAAATATAGTTTAAATATGATGCTTGCAGTTCAAAAAATTGTAAAAATTGATAAAAAAATTTTGCATTGCCAACAAACTATTGATAATAAGTCAGTGTATTATTTAAACATTCTATCAATAATAATTTATTCAGTTAGTGCTGGGGCTATGCTTCTACACCTCAAAAATTGGTATAACAAAATAATATTTTTTTTCTTTTTATTACCAAATATTTACAAATTTTTGTTCAGTATTTTTTATAGAAGTTTAATGATATCATTATATCAACGATTTCGTGCACTACAAACAATTTTAAGCGCAGTCTATCGGCAAAAATCAAATAGTCATTTTATGAAGAAGTATATCGATAGTAGTCAATCGATTCATTATGATCTGTACTCTCTTTTAAAAGAAATCGGGGAAATCGGGTTTATCCCCATTGTCTTCAACTTACTGCTAAATTTTTTTCTCATTTTATTTAATGGTCATTTTATTGTTATATCGAATTTTGATATTTATAAAGAGGGCTTTATGGAACATATAACTGCATTATTTACATTTGCAATTGATACTGGTTTACTTATTTTCTGTAGTTATATAGTTGGGAATCAGGTAAGTTGCATTCTAAAGCTTAGAGAAAGATATTATGGAATATTACACGTATAAATGATAATTTCAGGTAAATGGTTTAAAAAACAAATTATTTAAATTGTCGTTGGCTACAAATAATATAAATGAAAAAGATCAGGTAATATTAAACGCAATCAAGTACAATTCAGATTTTGACCAATTATAAATCGTAGATTAATGGATTTCTACTGCAACTTCTACACGAAGATGGCCATATATCAGCAGGGGGAATGCTTACTATGGATATGACTTTGGTCTATTCGGTAAGTACTGGAAAATCATCAATTTATTACATTATTTTTATTATACGTATTTGTAGATGATTGGTGCTATTAGCGGTTATTTAATCATATTAAGTCAGTTCGAACAGCATGGTAGTATATAATATAAATTTGTTTATCCGCTAATATGTTTAACTTCATTGAGAATAGGAACAGATTCATATGGATCAATGTCATAAATAAACTTTATACATATTATTATTTGTAAGTTTTAAGGAGTAGTGTGTGTCAATAATAATAATAATATACAAAATAATGCATATTATAATTCAATATAGTGTAGGTATTGTTGTTTGTTATATTTTAAATTTTATTTGAATTCAAATTATTTAGTTTGAAAATTTGGTTTTAAAAATTTAAATGTTGGCTTTTTCGGCGAGTAGATGTAAACGCCAAGAAGCGCAGGTGCTGTTGAGTTTATTTTTGAGTATTTATGTATAGGTATATTGAAAATTAAAGATTATCTAAGTAAAAAGTGTTTTCTTTTGTAAAAACACTTGAAGTGTTTGTTGATTGAAGTATTAAGTAAATTGGTAACAAAAAATTAGAAAAGTAAAAAGAACGATAGAATTGGATTTGAAAATAATATTCAGAAAATTTCGAAGCTATATAGCAAAGATAGAAAGGAAAGGAAGATGGAAATTGTGATTAGAAAGTAATTAAAGCTGATACAAAAGGAAAACGGTAAAAATTTAAAAAGTATTTTCATAAAATTTTATTGAAATGGAACTGAAAGTCAACGCATGGGCCCACAGCTATAAAAATTTGAAATTGATAATTGAAATTAAATAGCCAGGCAAGATAACAGTTAATAAAATTGTATGATAAAAATATATGTAATTATTATCAAAAAAATTAATGAAATGAATCCATTATTTATTTATTTATTTATTTATTTAACGGTTTAGACAGACACCAAACAGTTGTAAACTTATTATATGGAGTGTGTATAAAAAAATATATATTAGATATATAATACATATTATATAAAAAAAAGGCAAGCCTAAGCATTTATGTTACAAAGAAAAAAGAAAAACATATAGGCAAATCAGGTGTCGCGCTGGTGACAAAGCGCCGCGATTTCCCTTAGGCTCATATGGAAGGGGTCAGCAACGTCGGCGATGGTGTTAAAGTTGCGGCAGCAGATGGAGATGGGAGACATAACAAGATAGTTCGTCCTGCATATCCGACAGTAGAAGAGGTTGTGCCGTTTTGAGCAACCTCTAGGTATATGAAAGCTGATCCCATCCAACAAGAACGGACAGTCGATCACGTCTTTCAGTAGTTTGGATCATTTTTAACTTTTCTAGTAATACAGGCTATGATAGCCCCGTCCCTTCAACATAAGTTCACATAATTATAGTTTTTTAAAATTTTCAAACGTAAGTATTAATAACAAATGTCAACAAAAGTGGTAACATATCCCTTAAGAAATACATGAGCAAAATCGCAAATGACCAATAAGTTACTTTTCATAGACTCTTATAAAACTACGGACTGAATAGTTAAAATTTTTCTGAAGAAACTTTACACTCAACTTAATAAACTCTTCATTATTGATTTTCTATTATTTTAATTAAGAAAATTTATGGAGTGAAATTGTGATTGCGAGAAAGGGATTTTTTCCATAGAAATAATATATTTGCATTATAACAATAATTATTATTTATAAATTATTTAAAAATATATTATGTATTAATTATAAGTGAAGAATATTATGTGAAAACGTTAAATAGAATGTCACAATGCTAATTTTTTTTCATTCTTTTATGATAAATGGCAAATGTAAATGATGAAGCTTAAGTTATAAAATAGTATTCTCAAGATTCCTCTAGTTCGTTTTCATCTTCTTCGTCTGGCTGCTCAAATTTAATTTCTATGAAAAGTAACTTATTGGTCATTTACGATTTTACGAGCGAACACGCTCTCACTCCGCGCCCAAATTGGGATTGCTAAGACCCATGAAGAGTACACGTGCCGTCAAGTGCATGTTTTTTAAAGCTAACAAGAACTTAAACTTGTAAAATTTATATCAAAAAGTCAATTTCGACATTTGTCATTTATTTCAATATGTCGTGCTTTTTTTTAAATTTGCGTGTATAGATTGTAATCCTCAACAATAATTTTATACGACTATTAATTATTATAATTTATTATATGTATTACGTCCAACATAATAACATTTCAATTGATTACATTTTTGGCTGTAAAATATATAGGCAGACATAATTAATTACATTTCATACAATTAATTCTTTTGTTAGAGTACTCAAGTTTATTCGTAGCAATTACATTTATTTTGTGAAAAGTTCTTCTAACTTACCGTCACACTGTAATTAAAAGTCCAGTTATTAAAAAATGAGAAGCTTATCTGACACAGATATTTGTACAGCATTATCACCAATTTCTTGTATATTGCGATTATTAGGTAGCGAACAATTCACGGTTTCGGGAACATGTAATAACAGACGGTTCAAAATTATACACATCTGTAGCTTCATTAGATTTAGATTGTATTTATTTACTTTACTATCTTTATTTGTCTTATGTTTAGATTTTAAATTCAGAGATCTTACCTATGCAGAAACACCAGAGACTGTAGTATTTAACTACATTTCAGACTTGGTTATTTTTTTTGACATGCTACTTCTAGTATTAGCGGAATTTTTTTTTATTAAATATGGATTAAACATAATGCTTGCAGTTCAGGAAATTATAAAAATTGATAAAAATATTTCGTTATATCAACAAAGCATTAATAATAGATTAGTGTATTATTTAAACATAATATCAATAATAATTTATTCAGTTTGTTTTGCGACTACGTCTTTAAAAAGTACAAGTTTTTTTAAAAAAATAATGCATGTTTTCTTCTTATTGCCAATTGTTTATAAAGTTTTGCTCGGCATTTTTTACAAAAGTTTGATGATATCACTATATCAACGATTTTGTGCAGTCAATGTAGTTTTAACTAGTATATGCCATTATCAACCAACAGATCACCATTTTATAAAGAAGTATAACTTCAGTACTCAATCTATTCATTATGATCTGTACACCCTTGTAAAAGAAATCGATGAAATAGGATTTATCCCAGTTGTCGTAAATCTATTGGTAAATTTTTTGATCATTTTAATTAATTGTCATCATATTGTTTTATTGAACTTTGATATTTATGACGAGAACTTTATTACTTGCATAGTTTCGCTAATAATATTTGGAATCGAAGTAGGGTTACTCATTTTCTGTAGCCATATAGTTGGGGATCAGGTAAGTTACAATCTCAAGTTAAGAAAAGAAAAGTATTATATTTTTAGATAAATGGTTTAAAAAATACGTTATTTAAGTTATCATTAACTACAAATAATATAAATGAAAAAATTCAGGTAATATTATACGAAACCAATTCATCAATGTTTTGACGAATAATAAATCGTAGATCAATGGATTTCTACTGCAACTTCTACACGAAGATGACCATCTGTCAGCAGGGGGGTTTCTCATTATGGACATGACTATGATCTATTCGGTAATAGTACTTTAAAGTTATCAAATTCAAAATTTTTAGCTGTATTTTTAGATGATTGGTGCTGTAAGTGGTTATTTAGTCATTTTAAGTCAATTTGAACAGACTAATAAATAAAGTAAACTTGCTTATCCTTTAACATGTTTATTATTTAGAAAGTCTACAATATAGTAAACGCGTAAATGTAGTAATGTTAATGTATTATAACACACAATAAAGATTTTCACTTAAAGATTCAACTATTTAAAATCACTCTAATGCAGTAGTAACAGACTCGCGATATGACAAGTTAAATTTTATATGCAATGAAATTGCGTATGATTAGCCCCGCCCATGAAGAACATTTCCTGTTAAAATATAAATATATTTTTATATAATATAATAAACATCTTTAATTTTTAAGATTAAGTTTGAAATTTTACACTTATTTAAAAATTGTGCTTTGTGTAGAAGGATTGAACTAATATTATAATTGAGAATAATTCAGAAGTTATTCAAAAATTCCTAATTTTTTCAAAATTTTTTTGCTTTTTAAGATTTTCTTGTACTTTTAATTTTGATATATCGACCTCTCGACAGCTGCACTGGTAATTAAAATTTGTAAAATATTAAATTTAATTGGAATGTCCAATTTTTGTATATACAGGAAGGTATAATTCAAACAAAACATCTAGAGTGAATATTAAATGCTTTTTATACATAACTTGTATTTCTGCCAAATAACCACCAGGTGGGATAAGCGGAGGAAACCGGGATTCGTCAATTACAAAATTGCAAAAGTGATATGTAACGTCCTAAAAATTTGATATGATCAAAACAGGAATGTTGTAAAAATTTGCCATTACCTTCTTTAAAAAACGACTAAAGTTACCACAATGCAAGATGGATCTTGAACCAATTATATTTGAATTAATGGCATCGCAGAAACTTACTTGAAAACGAAGTCCAGGAAATATGCGATACTCGTTACTTAAAAATTTGTATCCTTGTACTATGTCCTAAGAATTTAAAATCCAAACAATAAAAAATATAATAATGCACGTTGATATTTTGTTGTTGCAATTTTTATTTATTTTATATATAAAACTTCTAAAAAGTGTAACCTTCATAATTCAAACTAATTAATTTTTAATTTAGAATAGGGGAAAATGAAATGTCCAAATTGAGAATTTCTAAAAAGGCACTATGTAAAATTCATTAGATGATAAACACAATACTCATAAAATTAAATTTTCTTGATAATGTTGTGCTAATTACGTAGTATTAATTGGATGTGTGCATGGGGCACTTAAAAATTAAATTTAAAAATTTTGCAATTGAAAAAGTTATGTAGTTCGGATTACTGTGAAATTATCGAAGTTGCATGACACAGATGTTTAATAATTTATGGCGTTGTAAAATACTATTATGACTATCAAATTAACTTACAAAAAGCTTACCTGTAACTGATCACCAAAAGTTTCCTTGAAGCTAAAAGTAACATTTGTAGCTACTGTAGTACGATTATATTTGAATGTTTTAATTTCCAAATAATTTACATATTCTTTATTATAACTTTTTAAGTCAATCCTTGGATTTTTAATTTTAAAGTCATGTTGCACAAACTATAATATTGAAAAACAATATTAGAGATATTTCGATTAAAAAAATTATGTGAAAACCTTAGATAAGAAATCACGGTTGCAAACAACGTTTTTCACTAAAACCATTAGTATTATTAAGAGTATTTTTAATTTTTCCATCTGAATATTTTGAGATTACCTAGTAAAAAAATTGCATAAAACTCTAAAAAATACGAATTAGGTAAAAAAATACTTACTCCTAACACCGACAAAAAACGCGTATATTATAACAAATTATTAAATTTTGCCAAGAGAACATTATAACTCTATTTGGAGGTAACAATACAAATATAAATGGTTGGTAATTTAACATAATGATCATAAATATAATTATAGTAAATACATATACATATAATATACTTGTATAATAACATAATTAAGAAAAGTTAAACTATATTGAAATTTATGTGTGCGTTCAGATGATAAATAACATCGTTATTTATGGCCCACAGATATGTTGCGTCAGATAGTTAGACAGTTATAAAATTTTTTGTCACCTTCTCAATGAAGCAACGACTGAAATTGTCACAAGTTTAGAGAGCTCGCGTTCCAATCATATTTGAATTGATAGCTTTGCACAAATCAACCTGAAAACGAAAACCAGGAAATATGCGATATTCGTTACTTAAAAATTTGTTTGCTTGTACAAGTATGCCAAGTCCTTCAAAAAATAAAGAATATAATAATATTCAGAGCTCTTCTTCATCGTATGCTTCTTAGCAGAAGCGTCTAGACCCTCTGAGACTAGCTAGCGTGAATAGTTTTTCCTATGAGTTTTTCATTGTCTTGATTTGGTCAGTCCATCACTTTGGCGAGCGACCTCGCGATCTTGTGCCCTGAACCATTCCCTGCACAATCAATCTCTCCATGTTGTCGGGCTCTCTGCGTTGGATAATATGTTCATAGAAGCCTGCTATTCTTTTCTGGATGTGGTTGGACAGTCCTTGCGGCTCTTGTATTTCTTGCACAATGGAGAGATTCGTTCTTCTCTCCATCCAAGACACCCTCAGCAATCTTAGCCAGCACCACATTTCAAAGGCGTCTACTTTTATGTGAGGAATATATGGATATATACTTAAAGTTTCCTACTATTTTTGTAGAAAGAAGCTCTACCCAACAGTGAGATGTCCATCTGTTTGCATAAAATATTAAATACGTTATGATTTAAAATAAAATCAAATACATAACATGCGTTTGCGACAATCGTTCAGAAGCATTCCATATAACATTTGAGAACAGTTGATAACATTATTTCTCAAGAGATTGTTCTTCTGCTTCAGTGAAGATTTTGTTCACAGAATAATTAGGACACATTTGCACGAATAACTCTTAAATTGTGATAGTTGTTACGCCTAACAGTAAGTGAGACAGTGTCTCAGTGTTGGACAACAGCAAATGTCTCACTGTTGGACACACTGTCGCGCGTACCATTTTGGTTTATAACTAATTAGATAATTAATACATACCTGGAGAGGTAACACACTTTACAAAAATCTTCTTAATTTTCTTTGCTAAATAAAATAGTCTATGTTGTGTTAAAATTTACTTTTGCTTGTCAGGAACATACCTACTTCCAATACGTACACAATTCGACTAATAACCGCGGCAAAAGTCGTTCAAACTCGTGGCACGGTACTTCCCCTTCATTATTAAAAGATAGGAGAAATTTGAATACTCACTTTGTATACAGCGTATACTCACTCAAGCGTATACAGTAATTCATTGGTTACAAAAACCTGCGCTGTACTGAACTGTGTTGCCTGCGTCTTCGTATACGCTTAGGCTTACTGTTTCCCGCCCACATCGATTCCCGACGTAGCTGGTGTCGTGCTTGTAGTCGAAGGCGCATTGCAACAGTTGTCGGATGTCACCCCAAGTCTTTCACACTGAAAGCAGGCCAGCCTCGTACTTTACCTTCAACGTGCACTCGTTCAATATCAACGTATTAGGTGCAACTAATCCAGTGTCCTAGAGATCCCCGGAAGCAGTTAGTGAGAACAAAATAAGTAGTACTCAGGCGCTAAGGCATACCCAGTGTTGGTAGAGGCGACCCGAGTGCAAAACCTCTGAATGCAAGTTAAATTTATTTAAAGGAACCACTTTAGGGTGCCTTGAAATTACGCACGAAATAGATAATTTTTTAATAATACCCTCATCTGAAGAGAAACTGCAGTATGGTTTAAAACAAAAGAATGAAATTGAACTGAATAACCACCAAATAAATCAATCTTACTAAAGAAGAAATGGAACAAATACGAAATTTACTTGTAGAATTTGAAGATATTTTTTCTAAAAACACAAATCAAATGGGTAAAACACAAAATAGATGTTCAGTCGAAAGGGAAGTCATTGATATGCAAATTCAAGAAATGCTGGATGCAGGTATCATTCGACCCTCACAATCCCCTTGGAGAAGTCCTATAATTCTGGTAGACAAACAAGATAAAACTTTGAAAATAATTAAATTACAGCGATGAATATAAAAGCTCATTGAAGCTCAATCGAAGCTCTATTGATTAACACCAAATTTACATAAAAATTTTGAATAGGACAAAAAATTGAAAAACAAGTCCACAGCTCCCCCCCCCCAAACTTTTTGCGAATACCTTTGTGACGGTTAAAGCTCAAACGACGAGAATGGAAGCTCATTGAGGCTGAAACGAAGCTCAAACGTTTGACACCAATTTTTGTAAAAAATTCGATTTGGGGGAGGCCAGCGACATGTACCTAAGACGGCCGGACGTGCAAACGTCCAAGTTGGGTCCATAACTGGGCATAATTTTGATAATGATTTAAAAATAAAAAGTAAAGTTATGTTTTTGAAGATTTGGCTTTATTGATTGCGTTAAAAAAATTAAGATTAAAATTTGATTGTGGAAAATTTAAACATAAATTTGGATGGGTAATAAATTTTTAATGTACTACCTACTATTTAGATTTATGTTTAGAACTATATCACGAGTATAATCAATGTATTTCAAAACGAAATTTAATGTACAAATATTGAAAATTTTTAAATTTACTATATTTATTAAATTGTAAAATATACGATTATCTATACATAATATTATTTCCTATAGATCAATCATCATTTACTTAATATTATTTTAACATTTTCATAACCTTCAAAAATATTATAATATTATATTCATGATAAATTTTAATATTCATATGTAACAGCCCTAGGGAGCGGGAAATATTCGAGTATTTCCTGAGGACAGGCCTTGAGTATTGCTTTCGCGAGGGCGCAGCCCGAGGGAAAGCAGACGAGAGGCCTGGTCGAAGGCAAATACTCAAGATATTTTTCCGCGCCCGAAGGCTGTTTAAATGATTATTAATCGAGAATAAAAAATTCGATATTTAAATTTTTTTTTAATATGTCACCTATTGTCAAAAAATGCATAATTAGCACCATCTAATCAGGAATGCACGCACTACGAGTGAAGGAAGCATGCTACAACATTAATATTTTATGGCTGTATTTTTCCATTTATTGTACTTTAAAAATAGGAGATTACAAATTTTTTAACTAAATTCGATTTTTACAATTAATTTTATCAAGAAACGGACCGGATTATGACAAAACGGTGCTAAATAGTAAAATTTCAAAACTTTTTATTGTGTAATTTTTTCGTGACGTTTTGATAATTAGCGCCCTCTTGCCAGAAACGCATGCAAATGAATTAACGAAAACTTTAAAATTGACCATTTTATACATACATTTTCTGACATTGGGTGCGTTTAGCGAAGGTCAGCGGCTGAGAAGTTGACTACAGCGGTTTCGCTAAACGGTACGCTGAGCAAGCGCTTACTTACAACTGTTGAGTAAATACCTCAGCGCAAAAATTTTACGCTGAGTTGTTCAACTAATGATGAATTTAACACGTGACCCTTCCCACCTATCCCTTAACCTAAAAATTATGTTCTGTTTATGTTGTTACGTTGTGTTGAGTGTTTCGGGGTTCAGTTTAGTTTTATTAATGATCTTCAGAAGCACGATGGCAGGATATATAATATCCAGATATAAAATATTCACAACTTAACCTCACCCTTTTACTTCACGTTTAATGTATTAAGTTGACTGCAAGCTTACCGTTTAGCGAAATGTAAATAGCTGAATGTCATCATACTCAACATAGTTGACTGATGACTCTAAGCAGCTGCGCTCGCTAAACGCACCCATTGTATAAAATTATCTTGAATCCAATTTTATCACAATACTATTTTTTATCTTACAGTTATGCCCTAGTACAATGCGATACAAAATTTTATTTACAATTATGTTCATAAATTAATTTTTTTACCAAATTCATTCGTTAATTTGTTGTAATTGATCAAACACCCAAAACTCACTACAGAGATTTTCAAAATCGTTAGATATATACAAAATTCGTGTGTATTATAATTATAAGCATATGCGATCAAACTTGCGCTGAAATCAATTTACGCTGCAGTTAGAAGTCTTGCTGGTTTGCTTTCGATGGCGAACAAATATGTAGTATGAAGCGGACTGGCGATATAAATGTCACGTGTCCCAAGCCGTTCAAATATGTCCCAAGGGCAATATTCGATCGAATATTGACCGGGCAATATTCGATCGTAGAGAATTTGGCCAATCATCGATCGACAGATCACATGACATGTACACAAGCACCTGTCTCCGCTCAGACAGCTCCAAATGCGGCTCTCCGATTCGTCGGAAATGAGTGTGAAACAGCTCGAGGGTAATAATCTAGTATACAAGAACTAAGTTGCTTGATTATTATTTACTACAGTAATTTTTGAAATTAGTTAATCTCACAATTCTCAGATGGACAACTTAAGTATATTTTTAGTAATATGGATAGTTTTGCTAAGAGAGGCCGTTTGTGATGATAGTTTTTTGTCTAAGGTTTTTATCCTTGATTATATTATTATAGCAGGTATTTACATAATTAGGATTTTTAATCGTTTTAGTTTGTGCAGCATGACTTTAAAGTAAGAAATATTAGGTTTGAAATAAACAGTTATGATGAAGACTATGTGAATTTGCTAACATTTACAACATTCAAATATAATCGAACAACAGCAGTAACAAATGCTACAGTCAACTTCAAGACAACTTTTGGTGATGAAATACAGGTTAGTTTATTTTTTGAATTAATTTTAAGGTACCTAAACTAAAATACAAATTTTGTATGAGTTCCTTAAAAACTTTTGTAAATATGTTCTTCTTCTATACTTTCAATATAACTAAATCTTTAAGTTAGACTCCTGAATGTCTTTTGAAGTTTGAAGAAAATGTATAATAAATATATAAATTGAATTTATTACAATTATAATATATCAAAAATTACTAACTCACATTTGTATATAAGTTACAATAATAAGTTTTTTTATTTTCTTGGTGTTAAATTATTAGTCAATAGTACAAGCATATAAGTTTTTAAGTAACGAATATCGCATATTTCCTGGTATTCGTTTCCAAGTTAATTTTTGCAAAGCTATTAATTCAAATATGGCTGGAGCAAGAGCTGTATTTAATTGTGGTAACTTCAGTCATTGCTTCATTAAAAAGGTATAATAGTAGAAAATTTTTACAACTTCATTTTTTATAAAGTCAAATTTTTTAGGATGTTACATATCACGTCTGCAATTTTGAAATCGACGAATCTCGGCTTCCTCCAAATATTCCAAATGGTGAATATAAAGCTGCGATTGAGATGGTTTATTTAAAAGACAAAATAGCAACTGTAAATTTATATGCTGAAGTATATCGTCCAATATATCCAAAAAGTAAAATATCTAATTAAACATACAATTTTAGAAATTTTATTTAACGTTGTATCTTTTATGTGTATCTACTTTCAATAATTATGATATTTTAAATGAATTATTTTTGAATTGATCTTAGATCTTGGTGATTGCTTGTTAATAAAACTTTTTTTTGACATTATTTCATTTTTTGGTACCTACTTATTTGTTTTCAAATTAGTTTATAATCAACAACAAACTGTTTCGATTAGTTTTGACTACCAAAATAGAATCTAGTGCAACTTTCGGTAATGGGGAATTTGGTGATGCTCCTTCTTTCGTCTTCCGAAGAGAGTAATGAACATATTTATTATATTTTGTTACATTTGTCGGTTTCGACATGATAGTAAACCTAGTACCTATTACATTTGCTATAATATTGGAGTTCAATAATGGAGTAGGTAGACATTTTTAGGTTATACTGTACATCACTATCACATGTTGTCACGAAGCTGGTTTCGTGAAGGGTTGTAGCTCTGGCAAAATAATAACACAGTCGAATGTAACAAATATAATTTCAAAATAACATTAGGTACAATATGCATGAAACTTACCCTAAAAGGATCGGAAGGAAGATTGTCATGATGACGGACATAGGTTCTTCCGGTCAACTAACTAATCAGTAACCAATTAGACCCTTTTATCACATTCTTCCCCCTTGTTCTTAATTTACTTAATTTGTCATGATTCCTATTGGTCAGTGGTGATTATTGCTTGGTGTTATTTAATAAAATATAGGTTACCGATCGTGTTTGATCAGCAGGGCAACGTCCTTTTGTTTTGCACAATCATCGAGAAGAGGAAGTGGCAAAACGCTTCCTCTGACCACGCCAGCAAAAAGAGGTGCCAGCAACATTCGAGTGGCGGTCATTTGTGGAAACCACGGCTCAGTGCACAGAATCCCTGGATAAACATTAAAGAGTGGTATGTCTTCTACGACACTGACAAAGGCGACCCCCATGGGGAAGCTTATTGTTTTCGCTGTCAATAAAGAAGATAGCGACACCCTCAAAACAAAAAAGGAGAGGTTGAGCTACAGATTCTCCTCTCTACGAATAAATGTACAGCCGATCATACACGATGCTGAAACCGAACCTACTGCAGAGCAGATAGCAGCGGAGTTGGAACTCATGCACGTGGAACCTCTAGCTGGGCCAGCTCAAAATGAAGACCCCACCCCTAAGGGATTCCTAATGATGCGGCCATGGGAACTCTATGCCGCCACCTGACAGGGTGTTCGGACACAATAGCTCTAATTCAAGAGCCATATGTAGTTAAGACTAAAATAGTTGGTCTCTCTATGCTGATAGGACATGTCTTTACTGGCAACCTCTCGGATAAAACCAGGACAGGACATACCTGGCAATATTCAGGCCAACCCCCTGCCGCAGTTCAGCAATGGTGACCTAACCGTTGTCCGGCTGAGTTGTGACCTGGCCAGGGCAAAAAAGATGTCATGCGGATTTCCTTGGATCTGCTTTCTGGTGCCTTGGAGGCCGATATGCTTGGTGAAGTAGCCACTAAAGTCAAATTTGACAACACTGAAGAGATCAAAGTATGCACAAGTACACTGCAAAAGGGTCTATCAATAGAGCATATTAGGCGTCGTGTCCGCTGAAGACGGCTAGCTCTGGCAAACACTTTGGTGGTGCGAAGAGCTAGAGAGGCTGAAGAAGGTGGTCACATAACTCTGTAAGAAAGTGAAAGGTTCGAAGAGCGACTTTGACTGAGCTGCATTTAGGGTGCGACAGTCGGAGTACAAGAAACTGATTCGCCAAAAACAACGTCAATCTTGGAGATACTACTGCAGTGGCACTACAAAGATCATCTCCAAAGACCCAAATCATCAGCTAGGCAGCGATGAAGGCTCCTTCACCGAGAGCCTTGAAGAGACCGCCGAAATAATGCAGCAAACACTGTCCCTGATCACGTGTGGATTAAGCACAACGCTCGGATTACAAATCAGATCGTCGATCCGATCAAAACGGCTGGGCTATCCGATCCTTCCGATAACGTTATCCATCACCTGTTGAGGGCGTACAAGGCATGCATTGCGCATGGCTACACGCCTAGAGATTGGCGGAGCAAATGTTTCATAACGCCCAAATAATAATCTTTATTTACTGTCTGACGTTCTGGCAATAATTCATAATGCACAACAACTTTATAATCAGTGAAAACCGTGAGCATCGCCTTGTTTTTCGACTGAAAACGACGTGGTTTTTTAGTTTAAGCTTATTTGGTGTAGGCCAATCAAACAATTGATGTCTGGATTGCGAGTCATAATCATACCCCGGAATGATGTGTTTAGTGAACGTAGGGTCGGATTCAACCTAGAAAATCATCTCTTTCGCAACGTCAACGCAGTCCATTTTTTGCAAGAAATTCAGGTGTTTTGGTACCAGCCAGGGCCATATTATGCACTAGGCTGACTAGGCTAAAGCCTAAGGCGCCTTTTGCAAAAAAGGCGCTAACCTCTAAAATTACAAGTGACAAAATAATTATTAAATTCAAGAGTTTAATTTTTATTATTATTAACACAAATAATATAAAAAATATAGCATTACTTAGGTCGAACGATATCATAATTTATTTTCTTTCTGCCTAGTATAGAACGTGTTTTTTGTTTTAAGGGGTCTGACCACCCTGATCGCACCAAAAATGGGTATATTGTAAAATAATCTGTAAACTCGATAATATGGAACGGAATTTATTTATTTTTGGACACATACTAGTTTATGGTTTGATGAAGATGTTTTGAAAATTTAGTTAAAAAATATTTAAAAATTACGGCCCTGCAGTAGTTGCCATGAAGGTCTATTGACCGACACGCCCGTAGTTGGCCGCAGGTGAATCTCAGGAATGGCTAAGCGGAAAAAAAATCTGCTTATTGCTGAAGAGTGCGACTACAATGTAGCGTACGGCTTTTGTACTTATACCGTCAAATGTCAACAATCAAGTGTCAAAATGTCAATGGTCGAGTGCAAATACGCGTGCGCATGTTTCACTTTTCTATGTTTTCTATGTTAATGTGAATGGCAAATTATTTCCTATGTTTTCTACGTTATGTCTTGTATGTTTGCTACGTACGTTACTCGGATATGAATGACGCTTAAAGGTCCTAAGTTAATTATAAGAAACAATTTAAAAAACTTGACTTTCCTGAAACTTCGGGGTGGTCAGACCCCTTAAATTATTAATAAGTAAATTAAATAGGCGCCAAATTTGTATTAGCCTAGGGCGCCAAATAGACGTAATCCGGCCCTGGTACCAGCCTTGCAGCGATACGTTTGAGGGACAAACCATTAATCAAAACATATTGAACGATTCCATAAGCAATGTTGGAAGTCTCTGCCAGCTTTCTGATGGCCAATTTGCGGTTTTCGGTCGACATTTCTTTGATTTTATCAATATGTTTTCGTTGGTTTTCGATGTCGATGGCCTGCCACTACGTTTATCGCACTCCGACGTTTGTTTTCGATAGAGTATCATTATCGAAACACGACTCCAACATTTTCAAGATCTTTGTACCATATTGAATCGGCTTTAAATTCAAAATTTAATTCAAACTCATTGTTGCTTCCATTTTAAATATTTTGATAAATCGAAAACACCGACACAGGTCAATCTACTGAAGACGGCGTAACTTTGCCAAATGTCAAGCTATGACCTTGAAATTTGGTGCATATTTCAATCACATATGTGACAACTTAGCAAAGATTAAAAAACAACTGATAGTGAATCACAGTGGTTATTCCTGAAACTGTTTCATCGAGGTATATTCGTTTTAATTTTTATATTTAGGTTATGGTAAATATTATGTTTTTATTTAGGGTAATTATGTTTTTAATTACATGTGAAACTATTAACAATTAAAGAGAGTTTTAAATAAAGTGTTAAGAAAATCTTACTTACTTGCAATATGAAGATTTGGTGAAATTTTGAATTGGGAGAGGAAACGCCAACTTTGATAAAGAAAACTTGCGAATGCGTCCAGATGTGAAGAAAATGTTTAGAGGATGATGTCCGGTGATAATTTATTATGTATAAATTTAATAAATTTGTATTGTAAGGTTTTGATTGAATGATTAATTACATTAGAAAAGACAATTTAGGATTCTGAAACAATATCAACTAATTAATTAATTTAGTTATCAGATTTTATAGTAAAGTCATCTTAAAACTTAATAATTACATGTAGTATAATTGTAATAAAAATTACATTGTCCAGATTTCAAATTGATTCTCTGTAAGAACATAATATTATACTACAGTAAATTATTAAGAATACTACATACCTATATCGCCATCTTTGGTTAATACTGCGAAGGTAATTGAAATCAACCGTATTTCTGCAGAAAACTTAACATTTCACAAAGAATTGGATTTCTAATAAGAAGCTAGAAGCACAGGGGCTACTCATATCTATTCTCTTGAATATTAGTATATCATCAGTGATATCACGTGCAGCAAAAATTTTCCCTTAGGCTTGGCTCAGAACTGCAATGATTATCAGTTGGTTAATGGAAGTGGGAATAATAAAAAAACACAATTGATAAACAAATAGTACTATTGAGATTACATTAAACTTAAATAAGTTTCGTCAAAATCAAAAATATATTGTAATAATTTAACATCATTGGAAAATCTAGCTCATAATACCAATAAATCGAGTTTATATTGACGTCATATTTAAACCAATTGAAAAAAATATTATTATTTTGACTTGAACGTCATAAAATCGCCAGATTTTTTTTCTATAAATTATTCATAAAACTGAAAGTCCAATATTAGGGGGTCGTTCATAAATTACGTCACGCACACAGGGGAGGGAAAGTCAGACCATTGCATTTTCACAATAGGGGTAAGGGTTACTAAAATTGTAAACGTGACGTACCGTTAAATTTTTTTGTTTTATTTAATTTCAGAATTTTAATAATTTTCAAAATTAAATATTTTGAAATATGAATTTTGAATGAATTTGTGAAATTATAAAATTTTAAATATATTATTTTGTTATATTGTATTTATTTTTCATTTTTTTTGTTTGGAATATAAATTATAAAAGGGAGTTACATGGATGAGTGACGTAATATTTGGAGGAATGGGGGAGGGGATGAAAAACTGCGTAAAATTGCTCAGAATAAAATTTAAAAATTAAGTAGTCAAGTAAACATTTTTACTGTAGGCTGTATTTTTTTTATTTTGATAGAAAACAATGCTTTATAAAAGGAATATTAATTACCTATATTTAAGTTTTGTAAATTTTTCCTACATAAATTGGAAATAATTGAAATTTGAAATTTCCGTGAAATTTATCCACTAAAAGACTGTAAAAATACTGGTTTAATTTTACCTCTGAAAATTATCCTGTTTATAAGAGTAAATTTACCCTAAAAATTACATTACATACACCATACATACATATTTACATTATTACATACATAAATTATTATATAGGTATAATAAAAAAAAATTGAGTTTTAATAAATTATTGTATACAGCTTCAAACTTTTTTAACACCTTTTTCTTGCAAGTTTTATGATTGATGTCTATTAGATGTGTTTATAATTAGAAAAATTATATTACACCTTAATATTTTTAATAGAAGCGTTTGAATAATTTTTTTTAGAATTAACGTCATATCGTTTTCGTATTCCTAAAAGCGTATTAGGTACACTTTTGTAAATTCTTGCCGACTTAATTATAAACTTTTCGATTGTGATCTTCTTAATTACTTAATTACAGAAAATTTTAAAAGTTACTCTTTATAAGCACAGATAGGTGTGCAACAAAGTTTTTGAACTAATAATACATTTTAATTGCCTAATTTTTTGTTCGAAAAACTTTTATTACTTCCTTTTAAAATAACACCGGTTATATTAAAAGTTTTCAAAAAAAGTTGTCAGGTATGTACTTAGATGCTTGAACGAAAGTTAAGAAGAACAACATTTTCAAGTTTTCAAAACAACGAAACGTGGTCTACGGAAGTAAGCCTGATTACACTACACTAAGCTGCTTACAAGAATTAAAACCATGTAATCATGTGAATTCTACACTAGGAAGTTATTTGTACAAATCAGTTAAACGATCACACCTCTTATATATTATTATAACAAGTAGATACGGTTGACATAAACAACAATTGAATAGTAAATTTTTCACAGTTAGTTAATTAGATTTGAAAAACGGAAACATCAAATTACTTGTAGATAATTTAAATTAGAATACTGAGAATATCGTGTAGTTTCCACGCAATTTTGTCTTGACTTAATAAATTAACTAATTTATCAACTTTTTCTAGCATGAAAGCTGAAGGAAAATCTTATATCTTCTTTAATTCTGAAAATTTAATCGCTAACGGACATTTCGCGACCACTTTTTGTTTCTTACTTTAAGAATTTCTAATTGCAGGATTAAAAGAACTTTAATATTTCAAAACTTTACGTATAATTTTAGTAACAATTTAGGAGTCGTGTCGAAATGTTCGGGAGCGAATTGTACGGAAGCGAAATGTCCGGTCACCGTACTATTGAAATCTGTTTTGTTTTAAAATTTGTTAAATTTATAAAATTGAAGATTTTAATCTGTATATTATATAATTTTCATTATGATTATTTTTTTTCCTTGTTTACAATTTATTATCATCACAAAGTTGCAAACGAATTAATGAAATATTAAAATTGGCGCTTAATTATGAATTTTTTAAGATTCTTTCCGATTTGAATTTAATGAATTTGTCGGTCTTCGTTAATTAATATAATTACTAGTTTCGCCGTTAGGTTAATAAAACTAAACGAGCAATTGGTAGGTAGGTAATTGCTCTTTTATTATGAAAATTATCCGCGTATGAGCAATTATATCTCACATCAGTTGGCAATTAAGAGCAAAATTTTAATATCAAGTCTCGGAAGAAAATTGGTATCAATAATTCAATTATTTCGAATCCTAAATAATTCTCGTTGAAAATTTTCTTAATGGCTGTTACTGATTGTATTCTTTACACGAACCACGTCCTATCGCATTAATAATAAACGAAAACATCTCCTTAATTTGTCTAATCTGGCCACCTCATCTGAGGAAATGAGGGTCGCAAACTGATGACTTGCATCGAGAGGGAGTTAACACCATCGCCACAAGTAGGGAAAAATATAGGGGAAATAGATGAAGTAATACAAGGTACTTTAGGAAAAAGTTGTGATTTAGATAAAATACAATCTTTTATTCAAACACTGATCGGTATAATAAACAATGGAACTGTTAGGGAGATTCAAGTTTTAATTATGAACTCCAGGAACAGTTAATGAATAAGTACATAATTAAAATGTTATCTAATTATTATTTTATTTAATAAGGTGGATTCTTTAAAATTGCTAATCTTTGTTACTCTTATAATTAAAACACGTAATATATTAAAACTTAGTTCAGAAGAATAATAAGAGAAATGTAAGAACAATTAGTCGTGGGTTTGTATTACACATCCGCCAGTTAGCTGATGAGTACCACGATATTGTTTGGTTGACCTTCCGAAAGTAATTATGTCGTTAGAATTTTCTTTAAGGATTTATGAAGTAGGTCATAAAATACAATCAATTTTTCGACATTTTGACATTGACAAAGGCTATAAATCAGGCGCGACCGTGATGCGGTTTCACGGTTTGCAAGAGAATCCAGTGTCAAGAATATTATTAAACATTTAATTGGTAATTGGAATAAAATGTGGTAAAACATTAAATTATTTGTATAAAAATTGACCATTCCAGTTTTGTATGCTTTAATAAAAATCAAATTTGGAACCCAAAATACACGTCAATATATACATCGAATAATTCATAAATACGACAAAATTTCTAAATATGACTATTTTGACTGATCCAGTTGCTTGGTATTGAATTTAAAATAACTTTCACGTTTAAATTTTTTCACTATGAAATAATATATAATCTACATGTAATTAGGGCGTACGCAGGTGTATTTTCCCTAAGGTCTCACACCTATTGAGCCATAAACTTACGACTATTAACTATATCTTAAAAAGAATACGATAATATTTCCATTAATTCAAAAGAATCATTTGCATCCGTCGAAAATCGATTTGAATATTTAATTGTTGCATAGCAAAAAGCTTTTACTTTGAAATCAATATTGCAGTATTAGTTTCAATTCAATGGGTGTAAGAAAAACAAATTTACAATTCCTTTGTGCTGCCGAGCTTACATGGCAGTTGAACTTCTGATAAAAGAATTGTGACACGCGACATTCTGTTAGTTTAATGATTCATATCAATTTCAGTTTTTCTAATGAAATCTTAAATTGGCGTTTCCGTATGATTAACTTTAAATAAATTAGCATAGTTGATATAGAAATAAGTTTTCCAATACGCAATACTACTGTCTAGAATACGAGAAGAATTAATAATATATCGAAGTCTTCGGTGTTACACATTTTTAGATGTAATGATTAATTGTTATTTGTTATAAGGAAACTACTAATGGGTTTTTCTTCTGTTGTATTCATTGTTAACGAGATAATTAAAGCAAAAAGCAACGCTGCATTAGCTCATAACGCTTTTATATTGAAGTATAGAAGGGGGCAAACATCGTTGATCAATTATGTTGTTAAGGGTAACAGGTATACAAAAAATAGAATCAATGAATATTGGGAATCTCTTAGCTCAGAATGGCAATGCCAAGAATGTATTTGTTATAATACCGCTAGAAATTGATAAATAAATGACCAAAAATATCTGTTTACGACTTGTAAAATATTTATAGCCTCTCACAATTTTATTTAGCGAAAAAAGCAATGGCATAGACCAGAAAAGGGGAGATAATGATTTGTAGCGTTGTCTTTGAAATTATCTTAAATTTTACTTGCGATTTTTGATATAGAAAATAGGATTTTATTTGGAAACTAAAACCAACAAGGAATAATAACATTGTGAATCATTCATTGTGCCAATAAATGGATTTATCGCTGAAGTATGCTCTCCAGAGATTACTTACATGTAGAAAATAAATTTGTTTTGGAGTAAATCAAACAAGTAAGACCAAAGCATTAGAAAAGATAACTATAAAATTAAAAATATAGTCTGAAGCTTTTTTAAATACGGCTCTAAAATGGTCATTAAGCGTTTATTTCATTAGATTTGCAAGCACTAATTGGACTACTGAAATGTAAATTAAGCTTGCCAATGCGATAAATTCAGTTTACATGCTATAGCGCTTAAAATGGAATGAAATTAGAGAATTTATCCAATGAAACATTCAGTCTATAATCTGGAAATAATGAGCAAAAACGAGATCACATGCAAAAGTTTTATTTCGGCTGCACCAATTTGTGCTTAAATACAAAGTTATCAACTTGATGGTTATAGCTTTACAGATAAAATGTCGGGCATTAAGATATCGACACAAGTAAGTACTGGTTTTACTTACTGCCAATTGTGAATTTTCACAATTTACAAATTTAAAAATATATTATTTGATTTTATTTAATTTACAATATATGGGGGGTGGGCAACCCGCGAACCGTATGCGGCCCGCCACACTTTCTCGTGCGGCCCTTGCAAGATTTTATATTTTCACTTTTGAATAATTACGCTTTTTATGAGGGGGGTAAATAATTCAGTTTGCAAAGTAATCTTAAGTTTGTAATTCTTAATACAGTAGAGCGTCGATAATCCGGATCAATTGTGACCGGACCCTATCCGGATTATCAAAATGTCCGGATTTTCAAAAAGAATCAAAAAAAGGTCGTTTTAGTTTATAACCAAAAAAAAGCTTGCTAAAACGGTTAATAAATCACTTTAGTGGTTAAGTAATTGCAGCAGATAAAGAAAACCATTAATTAATATTTAATAATATTTTTATAATATTTAAATATAATATATATTTATATTTAATATATTAAAATATTTTATAATATTTTAATAAAAGTTTAGTAAAAATAAAAATATAAGAACACCCACGCATTCTTTTGTAGCGGTAAGACGACTAAAAAAAATTTTTTTCAACCGGAATTGAATCCGGATTATCGACGGTCCGGATTTCTGACGTCCGGATTATTGACGCTCTACTGTAGTAGCAACACTAGGTTGCCGAGAGGCAATTCGTAGACCAAATTTGTCCCAGTCACATTTGATTTGGCTTTTATACAGTATCATAAAACTTTCTAAATTTATATTTTTGGATTCACCTTTTGAAACCGAAAGTTTTATTATGTCTTGCATTATCTAATTGACATATATTCAGTTGAAAGCATTGTTATCAATATTTTCGGAGCAAATGATCATAAACGATCGAACCATAAAACTGGTTTCTCGACAAAATCTTCACGTTGACCTTTAATTACACGAAACATAAGTTTGAAAAAAAATTGTAAAAAATTCTATTAAAAATCTTGAAATACCTAACTAACAAATGAATGTTTACTTCATCGGCAGCTATGGACAACGAACTCAAACGTTATGTGATTTTTTACCATCAAGGATATTTTTAATAAAATTTAAAGTGTATTGATCTGCGCCGTGTGGATAAAATTATTTTTGCATTAATTTTTAAATATAAAAAATCTAAAATTTATTTGGTCATTAAATAATAAATTAACAACTTTTTTGAAAGCAAACAAATGTTCACAACTGAGTTGATGTATTACCGAAATAAAGAGCAGAAATATTTTTACAGATTAATTAGATTATAATTTAGTAAATTTAAAAAATTTTAATTTGTACAAACACGCTTTCTTTTGATTCTAACAAATATGTGTGTGGGGTCAAGATTTAACCACCATACCCAATTATTTTTTCAATTTGTTTTCTAGGGAGAACTAACTTAGTTTTTTTTTTTTAAATGAATTTATTATATTTCCGTTAAATAAATGGCACGAGCAATATTGGTACCTATATTTAGAAGTAAATTTATTGATCTTTAATAAATTACTTAGAATGTGTTATTTTTACACGTACGTACCTAATTACTTGTTTGTTCCGTGTTACAATTGCAGACCAATTATTTCAATAGAGCCTTATTAAAATTTTTCTGAAAACTAGAAACCTTAAAGTAGGTCGAGATAACTTTCTGGTATGCCACAAGCAACCTTATTATTATCATAATCAAAAGTAAATTGACTTGTAAATTAAATTATAGTAAATGCTATCTAATAAGTATCATTTCCAGAATTCCAATTTTTTCTAATAATTATCCCATTAAAACCAAATTTGAGTTAATATTTTATCGTTTTTTAGGTGCGATATGAAGACTAATAAAACTGGTTAACTTGTTGGGGGGTCCTATTTTTTAACTTGATATGAGATATTAAATCTGCAAGTATGTCATATACTTTGGGAAATATTACGTGAAGGCAATATGAAATGCAAAAAGTATAACATAATTTAATGTAAATCATTAAAATAAATAAAAAATCATAGTTAAAATAGAAATTTTCTTATTTTTAGAATATAATTATCTTTATATTCAATATAATAATTAAATTATTTATATTTTTTTAAATAAAAATAAATTTAATTATATTATATTTTATTTATTTTCGAAATGTATTTCAGGTAAAATAAAATATTTATTTGCTCAGAAACAAAATTTAATTTGAAATAAAAATTTTTTTAATGAAACATAAAATGAGGTGCATCCCCCCCCCCCATTTTGAATTTTGGATCCAAAATAGTTTAAATCGTTTGGACCTCGTTTGTACCCATTTGTACCTTCTTTATTTACCTTTTTACCCATTTCATTCTTCAGATATTTTAAAATATCTTAAATGGGCATATCGCCAGCGCCCCCCCCCATTTTGAATTCAAAATAATTTAAATCGTTTGTACCTGTGTATACTTTCTTTATTTTCGTTTGTACCCACTTAGTTTTTCAGATATTTTAAAATTTCTCAAATATGGACATTTCGCCCCCCCCTCATTTCGAATTTTCATTCTAAATTAATTTTAATGGTTTGTACATCGTTTGTACCTTTTTTATTTCCATTTTGTTTCCTAGATATTTTAAAACTTTCTAGGGTGGGTCTTAGACTTGAGATCTAAACTATTTGTATCTGTGTGTAACTTTATTATTTTTGGTTGTAACACATTCTCTTTTGATACAAACATATTGACTCGTAAAATGGATCAACGAGATTTTAATAAAACAATATTTATTAGTTTATTAAAAAAGTACAAAAGGTATAAAATATAAAATAAAAAAGTAGGAAGCTAAAAGTTAAAATTATTTATTACGGTTTCCCGAAAATCCCAGGAATGATCAATTTTTAAACGGAAGTAGGAAGATCGTTGTACAGAGCTCACCAAAATTTAATGATTAGAAAGTAGTAGCAGAAATTGTCCTTAGAAAAATAATTAAAATTTTGAAAAGGTTGCCCTGAAACTTGAGGCAAAAGATTTACTCCTCCAACGACCAGTACTATAACTTTGGTGCAAGGTAAGCAGTTCAATGTTTTTCTTTACATCTCCAAAAACTAAATGGGTACAAACAAAAATAAAGAAGGTACAAACGATATAAATCATTTTGGATCCAAAATTCGAAATGGGGGGGGGGGGGCTGGCGAAATTCGCATATTTAAGATATTTTAAAATATCTTAAAAAATAAATGGGTATAAACGATTTAAACTATTTTGGATCCAAAATTCAAAATGGGGGGCTGGGGAAATGCACCTTATAAAATGCGTAAACAGAAACTTTTTTGAACTTCTGTCTTTGATGTTAGTCATCCGTCGAATATCACCACGGTTCGTCGGCGTACGCATAAACCATCTTTATTTTGTGAAATCGTCGGGATTGGCAATTTGTTTAATTTCCCACGGAAAATTGTTTTACAATTTGCATTATTACAAGTATTTACAAGAAATTGTACAGCTAATGCGACCACAACCTGGAATATGTAAGTATTATAAAATAAGTTCGCCAAAGACAAAAATGCAGCTTTTGCATTTATAAATAATAAAGTATCCTTTAATGTATTATGTAACTGTAAAAGCCTGAAAACTGGTAAATTACATTTTACGCGTTGTTCCAACGAAGAAACGTTATCATTAAAGACCGGATTTTAAGCATTTTTGCTTATTGTCAATTTTAAAAGCAGCTCTTTGAAATTTGAGATCTGGACGAATTTCATAAAAAGATGTATTTTAACATAAAGTTTTTCATGCTTTTTTTGCTTTTTTTGCGATTTTTCGCTTATTTTCTACTTTTGTGCTTATTTTGAACTTATTTTCGAGTTTAAATTTAACTTTGACTTAAAATTAATTTTTTTGGCTTTCAGCAGCAATGTTTGGCATTTTTGCTTTTACTCATATGCTTATTATTTTATATTAGTGCTTATTTAGGACTTAAGTATAATTAAATTAAAATAAAACGAGTTAAACAAACGGTAAAAGATTAAATTATAAGATCTTTAATATTTCGACACTGATTGTGTCTTCATCAGAAATATAATGACAAAGTCATAACAAAAAATAAAAAACTAGGAAACGGAATGACGGATCAAGTTTTTCCTATTAACGGATTAAATAGGCCTTTTCCTTGGTTCACGGTTTTCTGTGTAGTTCATTTATGCAGAGGGCCGGTTAAATAACAATAGAGTCATTCCGTTTCCTAGTTTTTTATTTTTTGTTATGACTTTGTCATTATATTTCTGATGAAGACACAATCAGTGTCGAAATATTAAAGATCTTATAATTTAATCTTTTACCGTTTGTTTAACTCGTTTTATTTTAATTTAATTATACTTATATTTTCACGAGTTAATAATATTAATTAATTATTTAGGACTTATTTTATTCTTGATAACTACTTATAGGGTATGTTTATGTTTATTCTTCTAGCTGCGATGTTATGAGCTAGCTGTGAAGCGCTAAAAGCCGCGATACTAGCGAAGCAGACAAAAGCAAAACGTTGAAATATTATGTGACTGCTTATGTTGAAGCAGGGCGCAAGCCAATATTAATTCATAGAACAGCGATTACAGCTAAGAAATTTCTCCGCTCTTATCACTTATCATAGCTCCAACATAAACGTACCCTTAAATATGATTTTTCTACCTGCTCTATTTTAACTGCATTAAATAGATTTTATTAAACTGATTTCAGTCAGCTTTTCCGTTTTGTTTATCTAGCATTGCCAGATACACCTTTTTTGCATTAAACTAAAAATAAGCGGTGAACGCAATGATTTGGATCAAAATCATATATTTTTTTTAAAGAACATTGAAAATCAAAAACTTTAAAAATAAACGAGCCCATATGTACATCTCTCGCAATGTTATAAACATTTTAATTAAAATTTAAAAAAAAAATTTCTTGACTAAAAAATCAAGAACGAGTATTACAACGGTCTCAGAATCATATTTTGAGAAAAATTGAAAGGGGTCACCTAAAAAAGTGTCCGATTAAATAATAGGTACAAAAGTGCTTGGTTTATTTCTTTCGAATAATTCCGTCTAAGCTGCCATGCTTTGTTTTTTTTTGTTTTAATTATTAACTTTTTCATAACTTTTTTTGACATAATTCGAACTTATTTTTTCAAAATAGCGTGCTTTTTTAAGCACTTATTTTTCAAAAAGTCGTGCTTATTTATCCGGTCTCTAGTTATCATATATTTTATTTCGTGGTTTTACTATTTGTAATGCGGTTAATCCTAGAATTTACAACATTTCTGTTGTATTATTTGAATGAATTAAGTAGACGCACCTAAGAACTATACACTTTGTTTATTTAAGAGTTGACCCTATGTTAATTTTTACCAGAGGACCAAAAAAGACTTTTTTTAATATAAAAACAATTTTGAAATCAAAATAGTTGCCTGAATAAAATTTTGTTGCATAGAATTGAGAATCCAAAATTAAATAAATTAAAATAAAATAAAATTTGGAAACACTTTTTTTAAATTAAAGAATTGATTATCAATTATTATTATAATTCCACTGCATCGATTAAATCGACTCGAATTGAGGGGTATTATCCATTATTCTGTTTTGTCACAGGTCAAAGGCATAACCAACTGTAAATTACACGATGTAAAGAAGAGATCGGGATAAAGACTTATGTTTTATTTAAAGATATTTCACATTTTCAATAAATTATAAATAATTTTTTAATTATGTACCATTTATAAGAAATCACTATATGCTAATCATTCTGTTAATATTACCAGCATTAAATATAAATAGAATGGGCGTTTTCTACCAGAGGCGAAATTTTGTTTTGGAAAATTATATTCGTAACAATTTTTCTTCATGTTTTGTTTTTATTTCGCCTAATTACAATTCAATTTGCATATTAATTGTAAAACGTCGTAGCGTTCATAAACATAATATTTGCAATGTATAATTAAAAATGGTATACTGAAATGTCTGCATATCATAAAGCATCTAATTAAGACTTTAATTTAACAAATTTATATCAATTATCTTGCAGCGATATGTTATAAAAGTATAACGTGTTATTATTGCAGCTTTAATAAAATATAATTAATTTTTTAGACCAGTTTACCTAAACATTTTTTAATAGAAAATTTTGACCGCAAATAAGATGAATTGCTAATCCGGAGAGGATCTCCTTATATAATTAGATACCTAATTAGGTAATACAAAAAAATTTGCACAAGAATGTTATCGGTCAAGTTCAAATTATCTATTGTCTGAGTTGGGTACTGTTAGAAGAAATTAACACATTTTGATACTAATTAGACATTAGTTTCAATACAAATTATAAAATAAAAAATAAACAACTCGGAAACCGTTAAAATACCATTTAATTATGTACCTACTCCTAAGTAAACGTGTGCCGAAACGGAAAGAGGCGGCCTGACTGTTCGTCTAACTCTAAGTTGCGAAGCAAAAGAATTACAGTCCGGAGGGAGATCCCGGAGTCAGCATTCTGTAACCAACAACGGAACGTGTATTACGTGTCGTGTATTTTACCGGATTCGTACGCAACTTGTCCGCGACATCAAATGAAAGCGATTTTATAGATAATATCATAATTTAAATTTTTGAATTGGATACATAAGAACAAAAATGATCCGGTAAGTTTTACATTTCTTTTATTTAAATTTTCTTATTATTATTTTATTCTTCTAATTTTCTAACGACCAAAAATTATCAGTAAACTGTTCTTACCGTTTTTTCGTCGTGTTATAATGGATCTTTAAGTTTTGATAAAATTATATCACGAAGAGCCACAGAAAAAGTGAACGTTAAAATTTCATGAGAAAATTAAAAATTAATGATGAAATTATAAGAAATAAACGCTTAAATATTTAGTTATTATTTCACCAACTGCAATTTAAGTTTTCAAAATTATACATAATCACATATAATTTAATTTATGGAAAATTTGTTGGATTTCGACTTTTAATTAAATTTTTTTTAATAATAACGGATTTTAAAGATTACACGATAATAAATTGAGAAATTATTTGAATTTGAACATTTAAAAAAAAGTTTATACTTTTCAGAATTCTCGCAATAAATTTCAAAAAACAGAAAACGCATTCTAAATTAATAGAATTCGACATGTAGTTTATTAATTTGGAATTTCCTTCCACATTCCTATTTAGCATTTAGTTAAAAATTATGTTTGATCCGACAACGCTTGCCGTTTCCATAAATATACAAAATTAGTTTTTAATTAAACAGTTGCATTCATTAAAACTTTGGCTGCACAACATAATTGTAATATTAATGTGGATAATGTAAAAGACACGTCTGTTCCAAGCAACTGAAGTTTGAAATTTCAGCAGCTACACTGTGCTGTGTAGCAAATGTGACATTATCAAATTAAATTTGTATAAAACAGCTCATTCATAATTTTTTCGTTTTGTTTTCGGTAAACTGAAAAGTTTTACAAATTTCAAACTTGTAAAATTCAACTGTAACATTTTATTTTCATTGTCGCTAATATTTCTCTGTCAAAAGCTTTTTTCAAGCTTGCAACAGACTGAATAATTAATATATTACGCTTGATAATTTTTGAGTTCTTTTCTGAAGAACGATATTGATTACTGAGCATTTATCTTGCAGCCAACATCCGGCTGTGATATTTTCTTAGGCTAGAAATACATTGAATTTGCCATTCAGTGGTAACTTTTTGATTTATTGTTTTGCAACATGGTGTCAGTTGTGATAATTGAAAACAAATCAAAGAGAGATTCCATGTTTGATCGACCCAAAAAAATTGCAAAAATTTATAATTGGCGTTTGTTACCAACTCTTGAGTTTATAAAACGATCATAAATAAAACAACATGACACTTAGCGGATTTTACTGTATATTATTAACATGCACTTATAGATATATTTTATTGTGTTTGGTGTGCTCAAAAAAAATTGTTTAGTTACACTTGACCTGAGTCAACATTAAAAGGTGAGGTATAACGGTTATGCTCTTAGGAAAACACTTGTCTTCCACAAAGTAACATGTTCAGAAAATCCCCTTATTTGTACTAGGTAGATATTTAAAATATGGGGTGTGTCAACATATTTGTCTTTTTGGTGGGATAACTCATAAATCATGTTTGTTCCTTTCGTGTTGTTTTTTTTTAATTAGATAGTCGAACCGACAACTAAAAATTGTTCATCTATTTTCGTGCATGTTTGATATTGTTTGGTGCCTTATTTGGGTTAATGAGTCTGTCTTTTGCGTGCCGCTCTGCATTTATAAAATGTTAGCAGCCGATTCCTCATTTAAAAAAATTTTTGCCCCAGGTATATTTTCCGTCCTGTTCGAACTCTTTTGCACTCACACTTCAGGAAGCAGTCGACGGTAAACCTCAGTCGGTTAGCCAATGAAGACCCCAAAGAAAATCGACTAGGTATATCTATTATTTGCATATTTACAGCAATCATAACTTTCTTCAGGACATATCATAAAAATTAAAAAACAGTTAAGAATGAATTTAATAGCAACCACATAAAAGATCTTTATGATTTAGGTTGAAATTGATTAGATTTTATGTACCTAGAGCTGCAAACTTCATCTTAAACGAGTTTTATTTTAACAATTTTATACAAATCTCCGCTCGTATTTCTTAATTAATCTTAATGGAACTTGAAATAAACATTCTTATAACCCAACGATTTTTTACATTTAAGATGAATTTAATATTTTTGACGCAATTAAAAATAAACCAGTGGTCGTAGCTTATAAGGCTAGTAGCCTTTTCAACGGGTTTCCCATGTTCCGTCGAATTTCTTATCTTCGTTATGAAATAGAGTTAATAATAGGTTGAATATTCAAGTAGACACCTGATGATGTATATATCAATTACGCGAAACGTGTTGTAAACAGACTATTCTGTTTTATTAAAAAACTTCACTTTACGAGCATTTTATACTGCTTAAAATTAAAACCAAAATACTAAATGTAGGAAAAATAAATTTTTGATTGTATTTTTCATTATAATTTTCATTATAATAGGAAATCCCTATGTTCAGGTGTGCGGTCGGTAACCCGGTTTAGATATTTCATAAAAATATATTGCTATGTATAACCTCCACTTTTATGTCTAACTGTAATTTTTCGAATATTTTTTTTCAGTTTTAATAATTTATTTCGTAGAAACAATGTAAATCTTATATTTAATATTTATAAATTTTGCCTCATTTGAGAATTTTTGTTTTAATTTACAATAATTCGTAATTTACATTAAATTTTATTATTCTTTTCTCACACATTCTTCCTTCGGAGTTCCTGTTTTACTGTTTGACCTTTTTATCAACCAATGTAATTAGAACTACTATGCTGGTAAAACTAAAATAAAAAATAACAAAATTTGTCGCCACAATAATATTTATTTCCCTGTCTATCATATAAACTTATTTATCATATTGTATTTGTATATTAGAAGGTTAGGCAGCCTGTTGGTCGCCATCCTCCTAGTATTTAACAGACAACTCGATTGCCCTGGTTGTGCGGCCTAAAGGCCGCAAGGGTGGATTCTAACATACCAATTTTTAACTAATTTACTTTGGGAATCACGTTAATTCATCTAACATCAATTGAAATCTCGTTAACCCTGTTAATTGTCGTTAAAACCACAAAGATTAAATGCCACTGAATACAGAGATGCTGGGCACTCTGTCAAAATTTAGATGTTATTGATATTACAGTAATCTTGTTAAATTCAGGTTGCTAGGCAACACACACTGTCCGCATTTATCATATTGTATTTGGAAATCCCGCCGCCAAAATCCCGCAGGACCATATGTACGAACTCAATTTTATGAACGTATAATTAGTAAAATTAAATAAAGCAAGTAAACAAATACAATTATATTACTATTAAAATATATGTATAGATGTATAGGTTAGGTTCAGGGCCGAACCAAGGGTATCTGCCTCCCGGCTGCTAAATATAATTTGCCACCCTTCAATTAACCTTGTTATTACAATTATTGTAAAATTCTGATTTCAATTCTTTGATAACTGTTAATTTGTTCAAAAATTAAAAATTATTTAGGTAAATTATTTTTATTTTTTCCCCTCTTACTAGGATGCCGCGCGGGTGCTGTGCACCTCTTGCACTCTCGGCACACGACGGCACTGGTTAGGTTACGTTATGGTTCAGCGGGATCTTGGCGGTGGAAATTGTGGCCGCGAGATTGTTGTTCGGCTGTATTTTCGTTTGGCGGGATTATGGCTTGGCGGGATTATAGTCTGGCGGCATTTTGACGGCGGGGATTTTGGCGGCAGGATTATGTCCGCAGGATTTTATCCTAGAACGATTATATTTGTATACTAGAAGGTTAGGCAGCCTGTTGGTCGCCATCCTCCTAGTGTTTAACAGACAACTTGATTGCTCTGGTTGTGCGGCCTGAAGTCCGCATATGTGGATTGCAACATATTAATTTTGAACTAATTTACTTGGGGAATCACGTTAAATCATACATCAATTGGAATCTCGTTAATCCTGTTAATTGTCGTTGAAACCACGGAGATTTAATACCTCCGAATACAGGATGCTATGGGATACTCTGTCAAAATAGAGATGTTATTGATATTACAGTAATCTTGTCAAATTCAGGTTGCTAGGCAACACACACTGTCCTCACTTCTCTTAAATTTGTAAATTAACCCACGAAAAAAATGAATGAAAAATTCATAGTACTGATGAAAAAATCTTATTGTGATGAATTTTGTGCATGGGTGTAAAAATGATGAATTTTTCATCAATATGATGAATCCTTTTTTTCAGTGTAAAAATGATTTTTACGCAATTTCTGTATAAAAATGATTCTGTACGTTTCTTAATGATTTTCATTAAATCACATTTTTCCGAGCAGTAGGCACTCAAAGTTAACAAATTATCTTATTTCTACACTTTTTATTGCTTTATTTTAAATTACCAATCTAAAAAATTCCCAAAGTTATGGGCTAATGCGGCCTTCAGGCCGCATAAACTGGTTAATTTAGTTGCACACGAGTCGAGTTTCACATGATTTAATATGGTACAGTTATCACTGAAAGAAATGGTTAATCAGTTTTATGAAAAATTCAAAAATTCAATGATTTTTTTCATAAATACTATGAATTTTTCATCATATTGATGAATTTTGTTCATGTTTTTTTTATCTACTAAAAAGCTTTAATTGGTCAACTATTTTTACCAACCTAAAAAATATGGCAGTCAATTGAATTTTTCACCAATGCACATACCAATAATTGAATTCCACTGCTAAGTTAACAATTCAAAAGACAATTACTACCAAATTATCAGCCAACAAAATATAATTAATTATAGGTAACTATTGCAAATGTTAAAATACAGTTATTGTTATTGTTCTTGAATAAAATATAATATATTTTATGATTGCAAAAATCCAATTAGTGCTGTTTTGACACTCAAAAGCATTTATCGCCTGGACTATAATAGGTCATCAAACAAAATAAAAAATTAACAATTTAAATTGTTTGTGAAATATTAATTGAAATAATAAAATTATGCTGTTAAGCGTGCAAAAATAAATAAATTATTATTAATTGTCAATTAAAAATGAATAATAGTGGTAGATTTGTGTTTTCCAAAATAAGCCATTAATCAAAATTGGATCAAACCTTTGCAAATTAAATGAAAAACTGTTTTCTCTTCTACTAAATCTTTCTCATATTGTAAACGTGTAAACCACGTGATTCAAAATAAAAATTTTAAACAAAATCACCAAAATGTTGTTTCGTCAAACAACTCCATTCCGCTACAAGTGATTGGTCATTCAATTTTCAACATTCTCCACCACCCATACGTTGATTTCCCACGATGATCATATTTAAGGGTAGCAGAACCATCATATTGTCCAAGGTTGCAAGCTTAGCAAGTTCAATTTTTTATTTAAATTTTAAACTAGCTGTTCGTTCTACACTTTGCAATTAATATTAAAATTTTTGGTCATCTTTCAAGTATTACCGGAAGCTTTTCCAATTAACTGAAACCTTGAATCTTTTCAAAAAACAGCACGAAAGTTTCAAGCAGAATCATCAATAATTAATAACTTTTACTTCTTTTAATTGATAACCAGTTTATGTTTTTAATGTTATCGATTTCAGTTTTATCGAACATTCCTTTCAATTGTGAGCTTAATTGATTACATTACAATAATTATTGCACATTAAAGCGTATCGAATTTACAGTTTCGTTTATTAAAATTATTTACGTTTATGGTATTTATATGGGTGTGCAACAACATAAATATTTAATATCGTCCATTTTAAGACTGTATAATGTAAACAAAGCTGTAAACTATGGAGGAAGTGATTTATTTTAATAGTTCGAGAAAAAGCAATTTGAAATTGTAATCCTGAACTCCAAGGGAATAGGTCTGTAACGGGAAAATCGAAATACTTTTGTTTTCTGTATAATTCATCAATATCTCAGTATCGTTAGCTTGATTTTAGTGTAGGTGTACCTATGTAAGTGAATTTCCCCAAGTAAGCACTCGGTATCAGATTACACTACTAATTGCTAGGGGGTTAATCCCTTGCTTTCCACACACCACTTCATTATTTTACCCATTCTACTTTTCCATTTCCATATGCGTTTTTTTTGTAATAAATATAAAAAATGAACTGTAACTTTGTTGTAGTACAGAGATTACAATATTCAACAAGGATGTTAATTAAAAATTTGCACGAGTCATCCAAATAATTTATTTAAATAAAAATGAAGAATGCAAGCACTCCCTGCAAGTAAAAAAGTTACATAATATAAAATTCAAATGAATTAGAACGAAAAGGAGTCTTAAACGTTATTATGATAACAAATAGCTATAAGCTATAGTCTCGATTGTCAAGTTAATATTTTTACAAACTCGTTCCTGCTGTGTGCAGAATGTCTAAAATAGTCCGGAGGCAAAAATATTTTGATAGATTTTTTATAACGCTTGTTATCCAAGAACAAAAACCGTATTGGAACGAGTTCAACACGAGACACATTTCAAAATAAACGTTACAATTAATTAAGAAGCTCAAAATTGTAACATTTATATTTAACACTTTATTTGCAAGTCATTTTAATAAATATCATCAGTCATCACATAGAAATTATTAATTTCACATTTTTACAGTTGTTTTATCGGCCCGATCGAGGCCCACCTCAATAGCAGTCTATTTTTATTTTCGTCGGCCAGCAACTTACTCTTGTATGTGATACATGAAAACTGCCGGAAAATTCGTACTACCCCTTACGAGATATTAATACCTTAGGAATCCCTTTGAGGGTTATATAACCTTTGTTCGTGCTTTTTCCCCATTTTGTAGTCTATAAGCTTCACTTTTTCAAAGCCACTTGAATTATAATCTACTGGCAATTCTTTGATCACTTTTGGTTTCCATGCGATAACATTATTAAATAATATGGAATTGCTAAAATTACTAAGTTTTAAATATTTAATCGACAACAACTCAGCAAATACGAAAGCATTTTGTAATAAGCTATTTATATTTATCTTCTTTGTTTAATAATCGTTCAACAGGTTAACCTAAATAAGAAAACCATTCAAATGGAATTCGATTTACCGTGGAATTTGAATCAAGAACGCAATTCAGAGATTAGCACAATAAACTACTCAAACAGTTGTTGTAAAAAGAATAAATTAGAATCATGATTTACAACTCAACAAAGGAGAAATAACGGTGGATATTGAACGCCAATAAGCTGAAATGAAAGGGGAAACAAGAGTGGTGACCGAACGCGAAGGGCTTCGGTAACAACGAACGATGGCGGGGAGGAATTGCGTAGGAAACAGTCGAAATCCGAATGTTTTAGAATTAAACCATTGATAGGTTTAATGGTACCTGTAATTTCAATTTAAAAATTTCTTTTAATTTTACGTACGGCTAAAAAAGTTTCACTTTTCCCGTGAGCTTATGTGGATGAGGCTCACAGGTTTGTGTTTTTTTTATTCGTTTATTTACAACCTACGTTCAAAATTGTGCTATACGAAATTGAAGGTATATAATTAAATTCTCTATAAAGCAGTCCCACATATATTTTTCTTCAGATCAATACTTTCTGATCCATTTTTTCTTTAATGTGTGCAGGCCTGATGATATGAATGAATTTGTTATCGTGGATAACGTCGATTCACGTCCTCTGTTAAATTATGTTCATGTCGTGGTCGCTACCTGTCATTTTTATCTGATTTTGAAAGCATCCGTAACTGATTGCATTGCGTTTTTTGATGAACGATGTGGGAGGTAGCATCTATCTTTAGATAGATCGTACGACTGATTGCCTAATATTATTTTTAAAGTTTTCATTTAAACAAAAAAAAATTAAATCTTAACAGTAGTTGGGAATTGTCCATTTTAAATCCAATTTGCATAGTTTATTCCTATTATAGATATATAAATGGGAGCTCCATGTAATAAAAGATAATTATTATAGAAAAGACAGTTTATAGCAGTATTTTTTTTATTGGGTTTATGCAAATTGTCAAGATTAATGGTTTTCACTCAGGATATCAATAAGTTCCAGAAATCCTGTATAATTTTGATATTTAGCGTTTAATTTCAAAGGCGTCGTCGTTATTACATCTACATCTTCATTTACATTGACAAGCCAAGTTAGGCACCACAATACTAATAGCTCTTAACCATTTATCAAATGCTAAATGTTACTAAAATCATAAAAGTGGTTGTATATGTGCATGTAAAATACAAAATGATACCCCATGCTAATATTCCCAGACAGGTGCTTCGAGAACCACCTCATTACAATTTTTCATTCTCACTTGAACTAATCGAAGAATTTCATGCATATTTCTGCAAAAATTGCAGAAGAAAAAAAATAATTGAACAAATGAAAAAGGTATAATCATTGCTAAAATTCGTGTCAGCATTATTTTATAATTCTTACTTAAGTGCCACTTAAAAATGTTTTATCATAATAATAATGAAACCTACCAAAAAGGTTTACCAATCTAACACTAGCCAGATAATGGAGGAAGAATTTGAGACGATTTCAAATATCCGGAAAGATGAGGTCAGGATGGAAATAAATTTTTCATTATGCATTTTAAAAAATTATGATCCATATCAACAGGTTTGCAGAGCCGTAGCAGCTTTTTATTTTGATATACTGCCTCGGTGTGATATATAATTCCGCATAATAATTTGTGCAAGCTATAACTTGTAAGTTATCGTGAATTATAGATATATCGTTATTAATAAGAGTAAGATGAAAATTAGTTTATTTTATATAATATGGCGGACTGGTGTAAGCCTCAAAATGAAAAGGTTAACAACCTAGTTAAACTTGCAAAAGCTGCTTTTGCTCAGGCATTACTATAAAATATTTTTTTGGAGGCGTTAATTAAGCTTATTGTTAACAAAAAAAAAATTTAATGTCCTGGAAATTGCATACACAAAACACGTATATGTGTGTGTGTGGTAGACCCACCCTAAACAACAGTTAATTAGTAGTTGGTTTGCTACTACATCACAATCAACTTAATTACCCAGTAGAAAAACTACTTAGGTAATTACCATGACACTTTCTAATCGTTATCTTTCAGAAAGAAAATTTTTTTGTTATACCTACCTACTTAACTAAAAAAAATAGAATTGCTTGTAATTTACTGGAATAATGGCAGAGATAGGTTGTTTATTGCAAATGCAACATTATTAACATAAAAAACTTGTTAAATGTGCTCGTTCGTCTTATAACGAATGCACCCAAGTGTTTTCGTTTTATTAATACATCACTAAAATAAAAATGAAAATATAATGCAATAGCGTGCACGATGCGCTCGTAGAAATAACAATATAATTACCAACGATGATGGTGCAAACTTGTTCTCAGATAAATTTCTTCTTATTTTTAGTTAAAATTATTGAAATGTTTCAATCTATGTAGTAAATTGCTTAGTAAAATCGATACTTAACAGTTCAAGAAAGCATCAGACATTAACGATCTTGGAGTTTTCCAGAAAATTGAAATAAAACTTCTCAACTATAAATTATCTGATTTTATAACTCTTCTTCTTCCTCGAGTTATTTATAAATAAGTTTTTGCCAGGCAAAAAATTATATCTTATCTTGTTTAATATAAAATAACAACAATAACTTTTTATTGCTATCTGACCGATGTTTTTGATTTATTGGTGATCTCGAGAAGAAACAACCACGTGAGTTCACTTATAATGTCATTCATGCAAGACCAATTTCATAGAGCAACCGCAATAAATCGTAGTTCGTGCCATACTACTATAAAATTTATGATATAATTTAGATCGTAATTTTAAACATTTTACTACCCTATGATTTTTGGAGTTTCATACCCCCAGACCCCCCGGTCGAATCTGCGTTGTTACTGATGTGTAAAATACCACACCAATTAATTATTGTATGTTTCCATGTTTAATTAGCTTCAGTTTACCGTGAACTGCCTAATAGCATATTAAAACCACCAAACAATGTACCTTGAATCATTTTATCAATTGCAACCTATCTTCCCGATCTTAAACGATTTGTAATTCTAATAGGTATTGCATTTTTGCATTTCAATAATAAAAATGTTCGGTCTGTACGGTCAGATCAAACGAAAGCGAAAAGAATCTGTTTAGAATATTTTACATAATGAATAATAAATCTAGTACTACCTATATACATAAGATAACTAGCTTGAATGACCATAAATGAATTTGTTCATTCGTATCATACTGTGCAATGTCCGTATGAATAATTTAATTATGCAAAGTAAAACTGTGCGTTAACAAGTTAACCAAAAATTAAATTGCTTCTCTGATTATATTGTTATATCACTGCAATTTAATAAATTATTTCCAAATTATTTTTTGAAATATTCATTTATTTAGGGTTGTTTACCATGAGCTTGTTAGTTAACAATATTGTTAAAACGAAGCTATGCTATGCGAAGCAGGTTTAACCGATTTTGATTATTTGTTTTTTTCTCAACTTTTAAATATTTATTGTGAATTTTCTAAAAATTGAGCTCCATGTCCCCGGCACCCCCACTTGAAAATATCGAAACCGGACTTGGTGCAATCGTTTGTACCTTTTTTATCGCAAAAGTTTTCGTTTGTACCAAAAGCACAAAAATGAATAGCTGAAAACAAGCTAATTAGAAAAGTTTGAGATCAACGCGCATGCACCGATTGTACAGGGGTGGCTTTAGAACACAGTAAAAACTTTTTTTCCCCTCTTTCAAAGAAAATAATGAGGGATATTGTTATTATTACTTACAATAAATAATAATGTACAATTTATGTTGAAGAAAGTTGTTACAATCAGTGGCGTAGCTATGTTAGGGCAGTTCGGTGCGGCGCCCAGACGGTTTGAGGGCCCCCCATGAGCCCCTAAGAGAAAATAATTCAAAACGCTAGAAAATAAATTTTTCGAGGAAAAACTTTTTATTTGCTCCGTAATGAATTTTTTTCAGGTACCTACGTATAAGCTCTTATTTCCTGTCCTATATAATAGTAAAATGTGTCAAATAAACATAGTACATCGAAAAAAACATTTCAACCAATGAACTTCTTTATAAACCTTTCATAGATACAATGAAAGAATTTATTAAAACAATAAAAAAATACATAAATACAATAAACCCTTCATAAAACTAATGAATTTTTCATTAATACTGTTAATTTTTTTATAAATATAGTGAATTTTAGTTCATTGGTTAATACTTCATTAATTTAATGAAACTTTAATTGAATTTTGCTGTGTCTTACGGCGCGGAGTAGTTGTCGGAAATATAACGATAAAAAATGTTTTTGTATGTTCTTCAGCAGCCGCAATCGCATCACAGGAATACTGAAAAAAAAAAATTGATGAAAAATTCATCATTTTTTGGGTCGATGAATAAAATTCATCATATTAATGAAAAATTCATAGTATTCATGAAATTGTTCATTAATATTAGCTTAGGTCGGCTTAAAATTAAGAAGCGTAATTACGATACACATCATAGTTTGCTTTGACAGCGGCGTATTTAAAGGTGGGCAAGAGGGTAATTGCCCCCCCCCCAAGGATAACTTGTGTAACGATAAAAATAATGTTTAAAATGAAATTTAAATTTTTTTTAACGAGTTTAAATTATGTACCATTAGCACCGTCCACCAATTACAATAGAATTAATAATCCTATTGTATTGTTAACTTTTTTAATCCATTTTTTTGAATTTTGGAAATTATCAAGTATTTCTTTACCACCGACGCGCATGAATGGATTAACGAGAACTTAAGAATAATCTTGTTTGCCCCCCCCCATAGGCCTTCACGGTTCATGTACATGAAGCTCCGTATTATAGGAAACTATGTATGAAAATTCATCATTTTTGCGCCGATGAATAAAATTCATCAAATTAACGAATGATTTCATAGTATTTATGAAAAAAAACATTGTATTTATGAATTTGTTCTTCAATTTGACTAATTTTGTTCATCGGATTAAAATGATCAATTTTTCATCAAAATGATGAACCATATTCATTCAGTGATGAAACATGAGTTTCAGTGTGTTGTTGTTCAAAGTCGGATTAAGGGTGGGGGCTAAAGGGGCTGCAGCCCCGGGCTTCCAAATTTCAAGGGGCCTCAAAAAATTGAACCAACAAAATCGTAAAAAAGTATAATAAAGTTTTCAAAAATTCTGCGGCGCATTTTGTGCAAAGGGGCATCCAAAAAAGTTAGCCCCCGGCCTCGCATATCCTTAATCCGGCTCTGTCGTAATAATATATCTTTTAATGATTCCGCGTCTGGTTCTGCACATCCCTGAAACAGTTGCGGCCTTCAGGCCGCACAACCTAGGAAATCTGATTCTATAAATGATAGAAATATTTAGCTCCAATCAGAATTGATTCGCAGAATTTACTTTAAATAAGATCTTAAAATATAACCTTTACGTTTTCCAGCCATTTTTAATATGTATAGCAAACGATGGCTCAGTCCAGTGGCGTATTTAGAGGGGGGCAATAGGGCAATTGCCCCCTACCCCAAGGATGCTTCGGAAACTGACGCGCATGAATGGATTAACGAGAATCCGAAAAATAAACTGGTTTTCCCCCTCCAAAAGTATTTTTTAAATACTCCACTGGCTCAGTCAGACTCCTATGTTGAGCTTTAATAACATTATGGTCTGTATTACATTCCAAATATATTGACTAAAATGCAAGAAGCATCCGTTGTGAGTTATGCTGAGAAAAACAGCTTGAAACGCCTTCTTCTCAGCAATCTCGAAGTCAATCACTGATGGGGCCGACCTGAATGTCCCATTGGCAAAGCAAAGCTCGCAATCAGCTAAAAAAATGGGAACGTTAAATAGAATTTTATGCCCATATGTAGCTGTTCTCTTATATCATTTACAAATATTTTGTAAAAATTTGACCACCATCAAATTCATTCCAAATCATAGATCAAAATTTCACTTTTTGTCTATCTTTACCTTATCTTCTAATCAACACCTATATAGCTTTTAGTTAAAATTCAGTTTTTTATTTTATTGATTACTCAAAATACAAATCAAAATCCATGGGCTTAAAAATTATACTTGAAGCCTTTCGGCCATCTTGGCAAATAGCCTTTATCTCCCCGCCACTTGCCGTCAGCTTCTCCAGCTCTTGGGAATTTTAAAATTTAAAACAAAAATGAACTAAAATTTAAACTTAATGTTTAAATACCCCCCTTTTGTATACAGACGTACACCGACAACATCCCTTTGGATTTGATTGTTAAAACAATGCTTTTCATAATCAAATCTATCAACCTGTAGTGGAACTTCTCACAAATATTTAAATTAACAATAAAAATTTTTTCCCAAAATCAAATATTTGTAAATTACATTTTTATGTCAAATTGTTTTACAAAATTAATCAAATCAAATTAAACATCTGCAACAAAAACTTTACGTATTCATCCAAAATTTATTTTAAATGTAATTAAAATAATATCAAATCACCTATTACACGAATTTTAAATTAAATCAATTTTACAAATTCAACCATTTATATAGTTTTTCATATTTAATTTAAATACGATTCAAAATAAACTATAACAAATTCATCCATCAATAAGGATTTTCAAGAATTTTCAAATTAATCATTAAATTTGAAACAATACAAATCTTTAAATTATTTACCTAATTTTCAAATTAAGATTTCACCTTCTCTTCCACCTGTTCATTTATATTTTTTGTCCGCTGCGAACCAATAAATTTTAGCATTTTCCATTTTTTCTAAATTTTATTTGTGAGAATTTTACAGTAACCATTCATTTTTTTAGATCCAAAATTTTCTTTTTCATACTTAGATTTTCTAATTTTTGTTTCAAATTACATCTTGATTTTGTAATTTTTTCGATTAATCTGGAACACTTTTCTTACCATAATAATTTTCTTTGTGTTTTTCTTATTTGGTTTAAATTTTCTATTATTTTGGCGATTCTTCTTTCTATTTCATATTTTCTATCCTGTTCAGCATCATCTTTTTCATCTTCCAGAACTTGATCCTCCATATCTTCATCTTCCACTTTATCCATCTTCTGCTCCACAATCTCTTGTAGTTGGTCTTCCATTTTCATTACCAACACTTCCTGAATGGCAACTTCTTTTTTCATTGGCTCTACAATTTTTTTATCCATCCTCTTAAAAATCGGATCCTGCATGATCTCACATATGGTAACTTCTTCCCAAACAAGTTCCACGATTTCGTCTTCTATTGCCTCGTGTTCCTTCCTTCCCTCAGCAGAAGATGGATAAAGTGGAAGATGAAGATATGGAATATAAGGAAGATAAGAACTATTATATAGGACAAGAAATAGGCCCCGTTTATGTCGAGTAATAAGAGCTTTCACTTAGGTACCTGAAAAAATTCATTACGAAGCAAATAAAAAGATTTTCCTCGAAAAATTTATTTTGTTTTGAATTATTTTCTGTTAAGGGCTCCTGTGGGGCCCTCAAACTGTCTGGGCGCTGCACTGGCACCGCCCTATCATAGCTACGCCACTGTTTGTAACAACTTTCTTCAACATAGATAATAATAATACAAACGAAAACTTTTTCGATAAAAAGGTACAAACGATTGCACCAAGTCCGATTTCAATATTTTGAAGTGGGGGTGCTGGCATGTCCCTGGCACCCCCACTTTAAACGTACCGTAACTTTTTTGCCTATTTGGTACAAACGAAAAATTTTGCGGTGCAAACGATTATTGCACCAAGTCCGGTTTCAATATTTTCAAGTGGGGGTGCCGGGGACATGGAGCTTAAAAATTGCATGCATTTATAAGCTGGATTTTTATTTTACTATCAGGTTTACCCACATTAAAACTATATTGCTTCGTTAACTATTACAGCTTACGTTAGAGAAATACGCAATGTTGTTATTAGTTTCAGTTAATAGAGCTGCTACTGAATTAATTTTATGGCTTTAATTTCATTTTTTGAAATGCCTTTCTGTATCTTAATTGATACGTACATGAACTTCATCAGAAGTCTCTTGAAAATTCATTTCTTAGCTATACATCTTATAAACAATTTATCTGTTAAAATTGGTGAGCGGAGGAAAACCATATTCTTGAAGCAAAATATTAGCCAATTAAATTCAATGATGACAACCTACCTTGCCTTCCAAAGATAGTGATCTATTGTTTTATTTTTATTCGGACTAACCAAAATTTTATTTTAGAAAGCAGTAACCGAATAAATCGTAAAACTGTTTACGACAAGAAAACATTTCGCTTTGTATTTAAACCCCTATCGGAATACTATCAATATATCACCCTAGATATAAATCAAATATTTACAGTTACGACTATTTTATTACTCAAGGTATATTTGATTTTTGTCCGGATGCGCATTTTGAAACACTGGCACTGGTACGACATTAATTAATTATTCTTATAATTCCGTACCATTAATTTGTTTCTTAAGTACGAACCAAGGTAATCTATAAGTAGAGGTTAATGATCCATTTGTTCAAAATAATAACTAAAATTAAATATTTATTGTGCATATTTTGTAATACAAAAACTGAGAGGTCTACCGGCTATAAAGTGCTATTTTTTTGTGATACAATGGTTTTTTCCATTTTGCGTATCCGGTTTTAAATATTTTTTTCATTTTTACCATAATTTTATTTTTAAGATATTGAAAACATTGGAATTTCGCGGTAGTGTAGGAATTAAATATAAAGGGTTTTCCAGACCCCATCTTGTTTCTCAGATTAAACTATGGCTATTGCAACCCCCCCTCCCTCAATCTATAACGAAAAATGGAATTTTTGTTTTTGGATTTTGAGATCCAACCTGTGTAAAGTGCTTTCTTATAATATGAGGTAGTGAGGTACCACACAAATAAAAACATTAAAGCACTTGTATATCCAATTAAAATTTATTATCCAGTTTCTTCACACATAATTAATATTATGTATAATGTCACGAACTGTTAATTTAAATTGCTATAATTTCTGCAGTAACTCTTATAATTATATATAGCTTGGAAAGTAAAGCCAGATTTAAGTACGCTAACCAATATTGGAAGCCTTCAAATATATCAATTATATCACGAGACCTAGCTAATTTTGTTTGATTTTAAAATAGTTAATTTGCCCTCTTAACAAAATTCAACTAAAATTGAGTCTCTGAACAAAAATCTGTCGATGGATTACCATTAACCAGCTCTAAACTACATAGTAAATCTAAGGGTAGATGTTGGGTGAACAGTGGCAAAATAAAAAAAGAAGGCACTACTCAAAATATCTTATATATTACTAAAAAACAATTGGACGTAAAAGCGTAAAACAAACAAAAAACTGCCAACAATTAACATTTTCTTTTATAATACAAATTAAAAATTTTAATAGTATGTTTCTCTTGCAACCCATCCGCGAGGATATTTTCTTATAAAGAATTTACGAATTTCATCGAAAATTATAATAATGAATGCATATGGAATTGCAGGTATAAAAGTGTACCACTCGAGTGGTTCAAAACTTAAAGCTCTGTTTAATCCAGGGATGTAAACAACACTAAAGGCAAGAAACAATTCGAACATAATTCCAAAATTGAATACCCAATTACCGAACCCTTGCTGAAACAAGGATAACGTCCTAGTTTTGGAGATCATTGCATCGGCAACTTGCGTAATTACAAGTGACATAAAATAAATGGAGTAACCTTTCCTTTCCAAAAATTTACGTTCTTCATAGCTCCACGGTATTCCATAAGAATCTTTTAAATCATTTACTTTTATCGAGTCCCACTCTGCCCTTATTCCAATTAGTCGATCGTAAAAAAATCCATGTTGTGCCATCATGAGAAAATAACCTGTAAAACCGGCACACGTTTGTATTACTCCAATTTGTAAATACGTAAAACACATAATTCGACTGTTGACCAATTTATCCACCTTTGGATTACGTGGATTACGATTCATTATATCCGCTTCGGCATATTCGTAAGCCAAACTAATAGCTGGCCACAAATCTGTACCTACGTCAATTATTACTATGGATAAAACGCTAAGCACCTGTGGAATGTTTAACGTAACAAAAAGAACAAATGGAATAATTTCGGGAACGTTAGATGTAAGCACGTATGCGATGCTTTTCTTCAAATTATCAAAAACCAAACGTCCTTCTTCAATTCCCGTAACTATGGAAGAAAAATTATCGTCTAGAATTATTAAGTCTGCGGCATCTTTTGACACCTCGGATCCTGTAATACCCATAGCAACTCCTATATCTGCCTTTTTCAATGCAGGAGAATCATTAACGCCATCTCCAGTTACTGCGACAATATTTTCAAGTCGTTGCAAAGATTCTACAATTTTAAGTTTTTGCTGCGGACTTGTTCGAGCAAAAACTATTTCTTTGTAATTATTCAAAACCGTGTCCAATTCAACTTGAGTCATTTCTCGTAAAGAGGCTCCTGTTACTACTGACGCATTACAATTTAGAGCATCTCCATCGCTTACCTTCAAAACAGATATATTTCGTCTCATGGCGATATCGTATATCGTTTCATTTTTTGGACTTATTATACCAACTTTTCTTGCAATTGAAATGGCTGTGATGGGATGATCTCCCGTTACCATGATTACTCTTATACCTGCATTCCTACATTTTGCTACAGCTTCCGGAACACTTGGACGTGGAGGATCGATCATCGATATAAGTCCTACAAACCTCAAATTGTTTATTGGGAAATTCAAGATATCCGCATTGAAAACATATTTCGGTGGAAACTGATCTTCGGGAAGTAATAAGTCTGCAAATCCCAACACCCTTTCACCCATGTAACCCAATTTGGAAACTACTTTATGCAATTCGCTGGTTTTGGTGGAGTTCAATGGTACAGAATTTCCATTCGTAATATACGTGGAGCAATGGTCTAATATCACTTCGGGTGCACCTTTCATCACTATAAGAAATCTATTTTCAGTTTTGAGGAAATGAATCGAGAGCTGATACTTCTTGGTTGAATTAAAGGGGATTTCGCAAACCTAAAATCAAGAGGATGTTAAATTTTAATACACCTACAATTTACTTAGCCACTTTAAACAATTCTGCACGTATTTCTCTAACATTTCCAACCAACAATTCCATTACTTTCAGTACAGCAATCTCGCTGGCATTGCCCACCGCTTCTCTTTTATCTACAGGAATATTATCTTGCCCAGGTTTAAATTCGGCTTTATTGCATAAGATACCAACTCGACATAAATATTCAAACGCTATACTTCTTTCTATACTATCTGTTTTTCCCAAAATGTCAATAATATAATCGTCGTAAAACAGATGTGCAACTGTCATACGATTTTGGGTAAGAGTTCCAGTTTTGTCTGAGCATATGACATTGGTGGATCCCAAAGTTTCGATGGCCTGTAAATTTTTCACCAGGCAATTTTTGGACGACATTTTTTTTGCAGTTAACGTTAAGCATGCCGTTAACGTTACCAGCATACCTTCGGGTACGTTGGCAATAACAATAGCAATGAAAAATATACAGGCATCAAAAAAATTATAGCCGACACAAAGAGAAACTACGAAAAAGAGAGCTCCAGTACAAACGGCTATGATGCTTATTATCCTGATAAACTGGTTCAATTCTTTTTTAATTGGAAGTTCGTCGGGCACGATTGACGATGTTAATCCTGCTATGTGTCCAATCAGGGTGTTATCGCCACAAGCTACTACTATTCCTTCGCCTGCACCTTCGATTACGTTAGTGCCGAAAAACGCCATGTTTTCCGTTTCCAACGGATTGAGGTCCGTACATTTGGAAGATAAATTTTGGTATTCAGATTCTCCGGTAATGGGGCTATTATCGACTTTCAATCCACTACATACAAGAATTCTTATATCAGCAGGAACGCAATCACCTCCTGCTATTCCCACCAAATCGCCCACCACTAGTTCTTCTGCTGGAATTTCTATCATGTGTCCTTCTCGAATTACATTGGCAATTTTTGGAATTAGTTTTGAAAAGCTTTCCATAATTTCAGCATTGGTAGAGTCTTGAATGTAAGAAAATATGCCAGTGGTAAGGACAACCGTTGTTAAGACAAATGCTGCAATTTGAACATTAATTTATGAAATAAAAGAGTTTTTTTCGTGAACCTAAGTAAAGATTATCGAATGGAGTGTGGCTGTTTTTATAATATGCCATAATATAACTTAACGTTGCTAATATAGCTCCGACCCATAGCAAGCGAGCAAAACCACTAAATAAGTGTTCCACTAGTATTGATAATTTTGACCTAGGAGTATTTGCTATTAAGCAATTTGGACCATTTTTCTTCAGCAATTCTCCAGCTTGCTCTCTCGTGAGTCCGTTTTGGAGATCGGTGTTGTATCTAGATAAATGTAAATAGTAAGTTTCTTTTTTACGTTTTCAACACTTAATTTACTTCTCTTTTAATTGATCGAGTGTTATGTAATGGTCGTCTATAGAAATTTCCTGTTTGAAGTTTTCGACTTCTTTTTCTGTTCGTTGTTTGGATATAGTTTTGATGTAAGTTACATTAACTCCACTAGCACGCGATGCAGCTTGAATAATCGTTGAACTTTTTCTCATCATTTTCGATTGAATTAACTTGACTAACAAGTAACAGCCTATTGTTTTTACTACTACTTGATAATTTTTTACATTGTTGTGGTCCTGGTAAAATCGTAAAAATTGTTGTTTAAATTTACGATTGTGGTGTACGAGTACCAACTAAATCAAGAAACACAACATGCTGCTTTATGTGAGGGCGATTCTTAGAATAATTGAAAGCCTTTGCATGTTTTAAATTACTTTCTTTTATTGTCAGATAGGTATTTGCATTTGTATTTACATTCCTTTTATGTCTTGACTGTATTTTTTTTGAGTACCACTACACGAACTCGTTTGTAGTATGTGACGAATTTATAAATTTTTCACTTGATACATTTCTGTTAAATACTTTGTAAACTTCGACCATGCGAACTTGGAGGTCAACATATAAAGGATTTTATTAGCTAAACAGACACCGAATCGGGCCATCGTATTTTTTGCAGTTTATGGAATAATTTGATAAATCTGTCATGTGATAGCTGTTGTCAAGCTCATAATAATTATAATACTGTCAAAAATACATAAGCTGCTGATTCGAAATATCTGCATGGGCCGAGGGTCTGCAACAGTCTGAAAAATCATTCCATCGTAAAATAGCTGTGCTTGGTACGAAACACGTTTAATCCTAAGAGTATTTCTTGAAAAACGCCTGCAGTGATATTTCTTATCAACTTCATCGTCATAAAATGCTGCTTTTCTTCACTATGAAAATCTTAATTCTAATCCGCTTAGCATTGCAAATATGATCCTCAATCTGGTTAACACTAAATTCTGGTCACCAACAGGATATTGATGGTGCAGAGATTTTTTGTAGTATTTTTCAACATTGAAAGTTTTTTTGTTTTTTTAACTAACTTGGAGCCAAGATATCTACGCACGTCGCGTCCCACATCAAAGCTCTCCTTCCATCCATCAAACGCTAGGAATGTTTTCAGTTGTAAGAGAGACTGATGGATTTTTTTACTATAAAATAACTGAAAATGAAAGGAAAAGTGAAATATATTTAGATTATCCTTTTTTAGGATTTTTTAGGGCTACAGGAATTCATGCACTGCGGAGGATTACAGCAATATTGACTTTAAAATCCAGAAATTGTTGAATATAATAAATTAAGTTGTTCCTGGTATTTTGATTATTGTGAAAGTTTAAGAGGAACACCATCACTATGGCTGTTCTTTACGAATTTTTAGGCCTAACAATGTGGACGTCGTACTGCAGTAGGATCAGCAACATTTACAGATTGACGCATTTATTTAAACAAATTAATAAAATCCAATAACAATAATGTATTTATGTTTATCCTAAAAACTAAATAGCAAAATTTATTCTTATTTTAAAAGTAAGTGTTAAATTTAGTACAGCGATGGCGCCAGGGGGGAAGGGGCTCGTGCCCACCCTGTTGCTTGAAGTGCCCCACCAAGTGTTAAAATGTAGTAAACCGAAAACCTTTTTTTTAGGTATCTACTTATTTCTATAATGTAATTAATTGAGTTTATTTATCAATTTTGTGTGCCCATCCTATATACATTGGGCCCAATTTGTTACCACCCATTTCAAAAATGCTGGCGGGGCCGCTGATTTAGTAGGAGTATAATATAAAATTGATAAAATATTAAATTTATAAATTAACTTCAAATTTGAACAAATTTTAGCGGGAGCAATAAAAAGTAATGATTTCTTGAAAACAAATCTATTGACTTTAATTTTAATTAATTTGTATTTTAAAAGACCTTTAATTTGAGATATCGCCAAGGATACGGTGTAATTTAAGTTTTTTAAGTTGAGGTAGCTGGGGGTGAAGGGGTGAGTTATAAAGAAACGCAGAATACGCTGTCTAGTCTACATTTTCCTATGTAAAAAATCATAAGTTTAATAATTCAAATGTAATTATTCAATTTTAGAAAAACATAAAACAACCTTTTTTTATTATTTAATAAATTTAGGTAGTAATCTTATATAAACTCAAAAGATGTTTGAAGTCGGTAAAATGTACAAAAATTATTTAAAAAAAAATAGGTTGTCTATATGAGATTTGCTATTATTTGTGTTTGACAAAAAAAATTATATTAATTTATAGTGTAAATCATTGAAAATTGAATCTCGTTAATCCATTCGTGCGAGTCATATTTTTCACTATTTAGGTTGTTTTTAAGAAATAAACTAGTGATGTGATCGCGCTTGTTTGAGGGATATTAAATACCATCTAGGATTGACTTGACTACTGAGTAATTCGCGAAAAAAGAGGAAGGTTGCACTGGAGGGTATTCCATACCCCCCGGTTTACATCCATGGTTTTGAGTCTTCAAAACCTAAATTCAGTTATAGTATTAAAGCTCATCTAATTTTAAGAGTTTTAACAGTGAAAATGTTTTACTGACCCCACAATATGTTTAGAGCTTCGGTTCCCGAATAATTTCGTTCCGAAGTTCGTCCAGTTCATTGTAGTTATAGGCAAACCGGGGGGTCTGGGGGGCATGGAATGCCCTCCAGTGCATCACTTAATTTTTATTCACACAACAAAACTAAAGAGTTCCTTCGTAGTACCACGTAGCCTGGGCGATATTGCATACCCCCAGACTCTCGAACGAAAATCATCGAGAAAAAAGTTGGAAAGAGCTTAACTGAGGACATATTTAAACGTATTTATTTATTGTTGCAGCTTCAAATGTAGTCACTTCATTGTAGCTAATTGGCAAACCGACGGTCTGATGGTATTGGATACCCCCCGGACACAAGAGCAATCTAGAAAAAATTAGAGCGTAGAAACAAATTTTGAAAGTAATTTTTATGATCTCTATGAATATGTTAGAGGTTCGCGGGCTTTGGAAGTGCGAGTTAGTGGTCTTTGAGGTCCGAAAGGTTGGCGACCACTGATCTAGCGTCAATCTTATATATTGTCGTGCTAGTCGGGCGCAATAATTATTTTTAAAATTAATTATCCCTATAGTAGGTATATAATTTATATTTATATTATTATATAATTTAATATCAAATCCAAATTTTAATTTTATAACAATCTCAATTTCCGTTTATCCAGCGTTTTAAATATACGACCAATCCAATTTATTTTATTTTTATTATATCTCCAATTCAATAAAACACTTAAAAACTTTATAAATCACGTTTAAATTATCATAATCTCAATTACTTAAAATATTTTTAACAATTTTCAAAACTTTGCAGACCTACAGGTCCACTCACCTCGAGCAGGGCCGATGAAAATCCCACGTTTTACATTTTCTTGCAACGCAAGGTCCCCTTTCCATAATTACCAATACCAAATTTACAAATTCAAATATAAGTTTACAAAATTTTAAATACAAATTAAAATTTCAATAAAGAAAAACAGGACAATATAGTCCTCAAATCTGTCACATGTTGTATCCAACTGGCTACCAGCTTGGTGGGTACAGTTTTAAAATCTATATTCATTTATCTACTTATTTTTAGTAAAAATGATATGTCACTTTAGTTACTATGAAATTAAAATAATATTTTTTATCCTACTTATGTGCTAAGTTGCCGTTTGCCCAGTCAACTGTTATTACACTGTTTTTCAAGTTCTATCTTGGCTTTCGTTATTTTGTTCGGTAAATAGCTGTTTGCCCTTGTGTGCGGCAATAACTTTGCGCACTGAGGGAAATAGACAACTTCCCGCACTTGTTGCACAATATAGTACTTATAGGTGCGGTAATTGTACGTAATGCACGTAAATTCGATGCCAAGGACAGTTTTGTATAAATTAAAAATAAATAAACAAAAGAAAAAATGAACACTTTCAAATCTATAATAATTTATATAATAAAAACCCTCGGGTACTCGAGGGTACTTGTGGGCAATCGACAACTTACCGCACTTATTGCACATATAAAAATATGTGGCCAAACAATTGAGTGGGAAATTTTTCGGGTTGTGGTTATATAATGTAATAAAGAAACAAAAGGAGAAATGATCAGAAAATACTAAATAAATATAATAAAAATGATTTGTCAAATAATAAATAACAATTAGTGTTGTTTCAATCAGAGAATTGGATTCGTGGATGCGGCCGAGTCCAATCTTTTAAACATAAATGAAACAATAGTAGATACCCAGGAGCGGATCTATATTGAAATTAATTAATTAATTATGATCAATTACTAATCAATGTTTTTGGTTCACAGAAAAAAAAGTCGCTATACCCCCGATTCCGGAGTCCAACCCCTGAACCTCCGGTTTTGGCAGCACTTAAACAATTGATTTTTACGTTTGGAACTTTTTTAAAGTGTCCAATCGGCAAGCCAAACGTGGTTTCGATCTTGTTTAGAAGATCTCATGGGTCAAAGACAAACAATTTTATGCTTCATTGATGAGCTTTTAAGTACGCAATGTATGTAGGTATATGGGCACGTCTTCGGTTAAGCTTTTACGTTATTTTCTCTGTCAATTTTATGAACAGCTACTATAATTTGATGTTGCTTTTTTTTATTGTGCGTGACCATAGCGTATATTACGTTAATGTACTATTAAACTAATTGCGCTGTTATTAGAAAAAAGTTATGCCTAAGCTAAAATAACTAATGTGCATACATTAGGCATTATATTCCAAAAAGCTCATGCGAATGTTGAATAAAACCTGTTAGTTTGTTTTGGCCATATTCAGAAAGCGTACTTCTATACTTACAATTTAATTGATTTTCTTTATTATCTAAATGGTAGGTTCGGATTAGCGAGAAAAAGAAAATAACGAGAGGAAAACATAATAGAAAAATCATTATGTGTGACATGTGTAGGCTTCTCGTTTACACATACAAAGTACTTTAGAAATGTATAGTTTGACCTGAAGTGACCCTCATGTTAATGCAAAATGCCTTAAGCTGTCCCACCTTACATATCGTCAAGAGTTGGACACATGTTTCAGTATATGTACCAGCAATTTTTGCGGATCTATGTCTGGCACAATATGTGTGCAAAATTACGCGTTTTACCCAATTAGATCAACACATCAAAAGATTGAATATGATATACGATAATGATCTACGAAATTATCTAAACGGTCATTAAAATTGATATAAAAACTGTGTTTACGAATTTATTCTGCAGTTAAATAATAGAGCGGGTTTATTATTATTGACGTTATCGATTTTTAGTAATCAAAATAATACCAGTTTATTTAGAGCAGGTTTAGCTTCTATAAATGCATCTGGTCGACTGATCAATTTTTGACCAAGATGAATCATCGGCAGATACATTTTTGGTCCGGTATCCGATCGGGATTGGATTGCAAGTTTTTCTTTTATCAAACTGATGTCTTCAAATTTGTTTTCTCTTATATGTCTTCCCAATCATGTTTTCAATTCATTAATCAAAAAAAATAATTACTAGGTTTATTCCATTTATGGCATTATTAGTCTGGTTCATTTGTGAACTGAAAAGTACGGTAGTTTTCATTCATCTGATGTAATTGCATACATATGAACAATACTACGTTCTGGAAAACAGTTATTTTCGTAATGGATTCAAAAAATTACAAAGACTGCATTACTTGCACCTGATTCACAATAATAAACGGCATATTTTCAAACAAGTGTTTACATGGCAGGTCTTTATTGAAGAATTTCAAGTATGATGTAGGTGAGTCATTGTGTAAGAGATTGAGGGCAAGTGAAATAATACTTCACAGATTCGCATTAGTAACCTTATCAAGCGTGAAGAAAATTAAATTTCATACACTGTTCGCATTAAAGAGTTTTTGTAATTTTGAATCAAATCTTTCGGCCCCGCTCCCATATTGGACTCCGCGAAACGGCCAAAGGAACAAATATTGTATGTCAGTTTACCGTGGATTCTTGAAGATGTAAAAAAGTCGTTGCATGTCTTCCAAAATTGTTTTACCGTTTTATTTCATTTAAAGCCACATTCTTCTCATAATCCCAGCTTTTTAAATTCTTCAACTTGAAAATTGAGAGCACTTGCACTTGAAAAGTAAAATCCACACTTGACATAAATTTTAGTTTTTTAAAATTTGCATACAAATTTTTGAAATCAACAAAAACCAGTTCTTCATTGGATAAAATATTTGTATGTTTTTTTAGTGCATAACTTCATCGGACACATAACTTTTATGGTTGCTTTTTTGCAATTACCCACATTTAATTGCGTTTTTATTTCTTATTTTCTGTTTTACGTAGGTACTAATTGTAATTTATTGTTTGCGAAAGTGAATCTGAAAATTTTATTACCAAAAAAATTCGATCTTGATATAACTTCGTGTTTTTTAATTGAAATCCCATCACGTAGTCATTTGAATTATTCTTTAAGTGTTAACGGAGGGATAATTTTCTCACTGGTGCCGGTTGTTCGAGAGCTCTTTTTTTTCCAACAATTTTTGCGGGTGGTGCCAAATTTTGAATTTCCACTACTGATTGCAGGTAATTATTGCCAAAACATTTTTAACATTTACTATTCTAATCGTACTTGTTTGTAAACTTGCTGTTGTATACATAAATTAATATATATACTTAGATCGATATACTATCAAGTTTTGCTAATAATAATTTACGGTTTGCATAATTTAAAACAAGTTTGAAGATACGAGTTTATTCGCGAGAATTTTTTTAGTTTTAAACAAGCCGATTACATATCCAATAAGTGAATATATTTACTCTACCTTGTATGTATTATTTGCTATATACTCAATAGCTTTACGTTTTGTTATCGAGGTGTTGCTCGAAACTGTTATAAACTACCCACGCTAATCTAATTAGTCTTTCAGAGACTCGATAACATAATTTGTTTTCGTTACCTACACCGGTTTACGTATTACGTTAATTTATTGTTGGTTTTAATAATTACACGAATTGGTGCTCGATATACGAAAACGTGCAATGGGATGCACCTATAGGGTGTTCCACAAGAGGTACCCGATCTAAATTTATCGCCATTTCTCTTGCGGTGGTTTCTGAAAACTGAAAGTGACATCTGCACGACAGCTGTCATGCAGACAGTATGCCATTACACTAATAACGTATACTTATTATGTTTGCATTTATTTTATAGCGAAATTTAAAGAAAGTGATATTCTCGAAGAGCTGCTGTCTAAGATCTTTGGTGATTCATTCGGAATATGTTAAAGGAAGGTCCTTTAATCCTGGGTGGATCGGCTAAACATTGATTTTTTCCATCTACAGACCTAGAGCGATAAAAATGTAGAAAAATACTTTTTCCGAAAACAGTATAGAAAATTTACCTTTTATCAATGAACTGTCAAATATAACACTCATATTAGGTAATTGAATAATTAAAAAGAAATGTTTTAAGTAAAACTTTTTTAAATGCCACCTGAAAATAAGGTAGATCAATATTTGGTTACAGTCAATCTTCTACGTTTTTCTCTTTCAAAAGGAAAGAAGATGAATAAAATCCGTCCGACGGTTACTTCACAATTTAATTTTGAAAATCGACTTTTTGATGTAAATTTTACAAGTTTACGATCATGTTAGCTTTTAAAAAATATTCATTTGACGGTACGTGTATGCTACATAGATCTTAACAATCAAAATTTAAGTGGGGAGACCTCACAGACCGACGAGGGAAACTGCGTCAGCGTAAATTTTGTTTTCTTAACCTCAACGCCAAACATGCAGTCATCGCTACGCTTAAGTGGGGAGAAAGCGTGTTCATTCTACTGCATGCGGTTGCAGTGGAAACATTGTTCTAGTTCCTGGATTGCAATAATTTATATAGGGGCGGGGAAAACCGCTTGGAGCCGCCCGAAGGTCGTGCGAAGGGTAGGTTTTCACTGTCCTTGACATTGTCTAATCTCGGACCCCAGCTTTTGAGTTCTGTAATATTCGAATTCGGAAACCCTAGGGGGGATTATTTTAGCGAGTTTAGGCAGACGGAGAGTCAGTTTTGACAAACGCATCCACCATTTTTGAATGATTTGAATTCCTACCTGGTGTCAGTGACCAATGGTATTGCACAATATAATACAATAATTTAAGAATATATTTTAGGAAAAATTATTGGATATTCCGCAAATTTAATCTTTTATATTTACTGCCACCCAGTGCAAAAATTTCGACGAAATTCCAAAGATTAGAGCGTCGACGGTTCCCGAAAGCATATAAAGTATGGTTTACATTATTTTCTTTTATATTTCTAAAACGGAAAAAGCAGTGTAAACTATGTTTTATGGGTTCTTTTATGATAAATCATAAGAGAAATCATATAACGTAAACTGCACTTTAAATTATCTCTTGGCAAGTTGAAATCCTGACTACGGGCCTGATATTGTATTATTACGCGATTATATTATTATTATATATTCGTGGCAACAACTACTGTTTGGCGATGCATAAATATAGTTTTCAACCGTTTAAAGCAAAATATTTGCATTTGTACTAAGTATGTCGTTTTACCTGAGTATATCATATTAAATATAATTTCCTTCGCGTTTTTCATATTGTGAAACATAACGTAAAAAGAAATGAAAAGGTGAAAGGGTTGCGTTAAGATTAGGTCAGATTTAAATTGGATTAGGTGAGGTAAGTTAAATTAGATTTAATTTACGTTTGGTTACGTTAAATTTGTCTTTGAAGGGACACATTTCAAAGTATGACATTACCGGGCGTGAAATTTCTGAAAGAAAATCAAAAACCCCAATTAAAATTAAAAATGCTTTTTGTGCTTACCATTGGCTGCATTGTTACTCAAAAGATATCATGTAAGTCATCCAACTACATCTCCACCAAAATTTAGAGGCGTGGCTGGCGCTGACAAAATTTAATTCGTAAATTATTTTGCAAATTGCAGTCAATTTATGAAGATTTGTTCTGAAAAGAACAACTTTTGTAACATAATGTACTTGAGAAATAACTCGACGTTCATTGGTTCATTCAAATTTTTTTCAAATTAGTTGGCATACATACCGAAGTGGAGTTATAGAATTCAACTCTCCTTCTAAGATCAAACGGGACTGTTTAATCACGGCTCGCAGTAAATCTAAAACCAAAACTGGAATCGCAAATCAAAACTAAAAAAACACTAAATTGCACTTTGATTAAATCACTATATTGACATTTCTTAAAATTTATTGCGAATGTCCCTCATCGGTATGAAATTGAATGAAAATATTGATATACGGATTATTGCATAACTAAGCGGTGTCGAGACCGCTACACTGCGCTACCATTAAAACTATTACAACATTTTAAACCTTCAATATGCCACGGTGGTAATTGAAAAATATTACCAACGTTAGTTGAAGTACAAATATGGAAGTATTAGTCTTACAATTAAGTTTATTAAGATACAAAATTTGCAGATACTGTTAGATGTTGTTAAGTCATAAGTTAATTTGTTTGTTACGTTTAGTTACTGTTACGTACTTATTTGGAAGTCGTTTGCCAATTTTATGCGAAATAGATGAATTTAATAGTGTTCTCGTGAGATGCATACTCTCATCGTGACGAAATTTTAGCTAAAATTATATATAGTTCCTGGTGGTATATGGAAACGTGTACCATGGTACTTATTAATGTCAACAACCATCTTAATTAGACCATTTTAATTAGCAAAATGGCTATCATAACAAGTGAAGATGTTGAAGCCAGTAATTCTTCCTTCTTCCTTATCATCATCGACCGTTGCTTTCCAATAAACGTTATAAAGTATAACTTAGGTCGATTCGCTTTGAGTAATCGTTACCTACCATCCAGTGGTTACATTAGAGTTGATGGTTTTATGAAAATTGTGAATTGCAAGTGCGATTTTCGATTTAATGGTAGATATTACGGTTTTTTCGCTATATGATAAAAGATTTATTCTTCTTCTGGTATCCTTTGGGTGATGCACCCAAATTTGAATATCAAAACGCTCAGAGGACGGTATCACACTTTTAAAATCATCTAAATCACTTTGGTGAGTTTGAAACGCCCAAAGTATTAAAATTAATATAATAATGGGTTTAACTTGCGATATAAAGTTACAATTTGCTTCAGGATTTAATTAATTATAATGCTGAAGAAAATTTGTAGTAATTTTTGCATAAATAAATCATAACCTATCATTAACGGTGTGGCTGTGCTCACAAAAGTTTAAAAGCTTATAAATTTCAATATTATACTGTGTCATAAATTTATTTCAAAATTATATTCGATTAGATACAAATTCTTTTCACACTTTAACAAATTATCTTTGTTATTTCGTGATCACAATTTACTGCTACGTTATTTATTTTTATGTTAATTTATAATTGCAACATTAATTTTTGAGGAGCAGGAATAAAACTTTTTGAAGATTTAATTGATTATAGTAATCCTAAGACAAGATGAACACCAACACAAGTATAGAATTATTATATGTATGTCCAAAATTAAAAAACCAGTCTTTTATCCTGTATTGCTTTGTAATACAGCAATTTCATGAAGAAGCTGCTTGTCATATTTCCTCTCTATTACTTCACAGAGAAGTTATTTAATTACGATGTCTGGAAATCAAGTTGACAAATCAATTTTTCGTTAAGAACTGGCAATTAACTTTTTATTATTTTTCTTTGTAGTTTTTTTTATACAAACTTAAAGGCAAAGGAAACGCTGAGTTTTCATAAAACTGAATAAAGTTTCCGGGGGTTACCAGACCAAAATAATTGAGTTATTTTTATAAAATTTCTTAGAGCGCTTCATTATTCAGTATATTACAAAATTCATATTTCTTTTAAAAATTTCTACAATGGACGACGTAAGAAAGGTTCAAATATTCATTATATTATATCGAGGAAAATAGAGTGAAAAGTTATTTTACAAAAGAATTTAAATCTTGATAAGCTACCTAAAAAATGTAACAATGCTGATACCTTAATTTGCTTTCCCTGCCAAACATCAGCATAAAAAATTCAAACACGTCACTGTCGACAGCTTAATACTCCAGAGATCCCTTTTACTTCGTTAATTATTGAAAATGCAATTTTAGCTTCTTTCCATTGGATTGTGTGCCGTCTAATCGCTTCTCTAATTGGGAAATACGCCTTCTATTATTTGAATTATGTATTGTATACAAAATATCTATAAAAAAATCTGATAGATCTGTTTTACTGACACCATCAATTTACTATAAATCTATCATGTCTCTTAGTCCTCTGGAATGTTATAATATGCCGCTTAAGATAAGTACAGGTTTGGTTTAAAAATTGTGTTGAAGCGTTTGTGTAAAATACGTGGGTGTATGGATAATAAATAATTTTATAATATAAACTAAGCCATATATTAAATTATAATATTGTACCTATTGGAACTTTACGATTTTGCTGATTTATGTATAGCCAAAATTGGTTGACTGGCATATAGTACTGTACATTTTTCCATATTTAAATCGTTATTTACGGCGATCAGAAAAAGAAATATTGTTATTACAGTTTTTCAAGCAATTTCCAAACTTGTTGTTTATGCTCGCTCGCCCGGTAGTTTCCCTTCTCTCAATTTTTAGAACGGTTGTGAAATGTCATTTGTCAAAAAACCGTTACCTATTTTGGGGGGACTCCGTTATTTATATTTTGAAACTTTTCCAGAAATCGCAGCAGCTTTTGAGTTTAATTAGACAAGCAGAAAACTTATTTTCATATTGGATTTTGACACTACTTTAATCTAAACCACTTACATATAACTGATTTTGAACTTATTAATTTGTAAGAATTTCAAATTACATGTCCAGTAGCCATAATTGAAATATTCTTAACACGTAGTGTTGAACATCATCACGTTATACATATAGGCATTAAAAACATAATTTTATCCAATAACCATTTTGCAGTAATTACCATATTTATTATACTTTATCTATAAATAACTAAAAGCTTTTAAGCCTTTGATTTTTTTACATTAAGAAATTCCTCAATATCGGTCAATATACAAGGAGCTCAATTTAATGCATTTCTTCGTATACTCCATCGCTTAAACGAGTTAGAATTAGTTCAATTATTATTTGAATTTAAATAATATTCCGTAGTCTTTCATTTGGAAAACAATCTACAGCAGAAGACATTTCAAAAACAAAAGTTAAAAAATCAATAAAACAAATTTTACGATTATTTTCGATCTTCAGTTGCGTATAACTAGGAAAAAAGAAAATATAGTGATACGAAACTAAAAAATATATTCAAAACCATTGAAACATTGTAAACAATTAACAACTCTGCTTGTCTCTTCTTTTTTGCATAATATACTATTAGATGACTGTAAAATACTAATTCCTGATTTTATTACAGATATTTCGTGGTATACTGTTGGATCGTCATCATATTCTTCGTATGCGTCTGCCATTCGACGACAAAATTACCAGAACATACAGCAAAAAACCACGAACTTCTTTCAAAACTTGGTCTCTCGCGAGTTCGAGCACCAAACAGTCATCATAGAAAACGTCTGGCCATCGAATCTCGTCACCACAGCCGTTCCGATGATTCGCACATGTTCGTAGTGAAGCTGCCCCCCAATCCATACTATTACGTCCACAATAAACCAAACAGTTTTGACGACTCAAGCAAGAAAATACCAGTCGGTTTTAAAAGTAATGGAAAGCCAGATAAAATTTACCATTGGAACATACCGGTAATTAAAAAATATAAATCAATTAAAAGCAAATCAAGAGCAAGTGACACCGACGTTACAAATATTTTGAACTCGCAAATGTGGAACGAAGTCGTCGAAAAACCTGGCCATTTCAGAAAAAATTCCCACAAGCCATCGTATTATATTCCGGCGAGACCTAAGAAGTCATCGGTTATGAAATATTTTCCAGGAAATGGAAAGCCCAAATCGTTTTATGTCATAGAAAAAAGCAAAAAGGCGCATTATCATCGTTTACTTCCGTAAGCGTTACATCTTCTTGTTAAGTTGACTTGTGCAATATTTACACTTGACTGATTTCATATTTTTTACTTTACTATGTTGTACAAGGTGTAATTACAACTTTTTGATACTTTATTTGAGATTTTGATCAATTTATAATTTATATTAAATAATACTAAATTGGTTATCGATGCTATAGGGGTTTTAAATTTGTATATTCGAAATGGTGTGGCGGTCTTGATATTTTTTGGTTTCTTCGAAAGCTTCTACTTGGTGATCAACTAGAACAACTTGATATGATGAGATATGAAAAGTTTTTCAGTAAACCAATCGATATCTTATGTGACGGTATTAGGGTCCTTACTGGTTTTTCTACTACTTTTACTTAATTTAAATGTTTAACTATATTTGGTAAAGCATATCAGATTTAAATCCCCCTTCACAATATAGGTGAAAAGTCTTGTAAAATTGTTTAAAAATTGTAACATTTATTTATATTACTCGTTAGAATGTAATTTTGTAATAAACTTTGTTGTAATAAAACTCGATGTTCTTAACTTGTTGATTTATTGATAAGCTCTGCCTGTTTCTGCAAACAACGATTTTATTGATAACTTTTTGATTTAAATGTTTTTATGCCATTTCAATTTTAAAAACAATTAGCCATAACTTGACCAATTCTCGCATAGGTGGATAATAGAAATATTACATATAAAACAAACCTACCCTACCCTTCCAATATACAAGATCCTCTCTTTTAACGACTGTTTTTCTAAAGAAATAATGTAAATTTACTCTAACCTTCAGATCAGACCCATGTCTTCACAGCGCAAACTCTAGAATATGTCAATGTTTTCGCACAGTCACTTCTATTACCGACCGACGGTTTTGCTCAGACGAACGGTCTCAAGGGATCGTTTGTTACCGCGTATCATTTTTTGGTCATTCAGGATAGGAACCTTTAACCCTGACGTGGACGCCGGACTGGGAATTCGCGACTTGGGAGCCAGCGCAGCGGGTTATCGTTCTCAGGAGTTTCTCTTGGTTGGACAGTTGGAACTTTGAGGAAATATTATATAGAAGAAAGGAAGCCTCGTGAGGCTGTAACTCCGTGTGTGACCTTGGGACAAAACGGAACGTGGCAGATTTAGCTTTTTGTTTGTGCGCTGGGAGCGGGGAATCTTCAAAAGACATCACCAGTTGTTTTGGTTGGGAGTGTCGGATTTTTACCGACAAAAAACCCACTCCATGAAGTTTCCGGGAATTGCAATCGCATATCGTCCGAACAAACTTCTGCGTTTCTTCGTGGTTCTGCCTTTTCGGGTCTTTGCTATTCTTGTCTTTCCGCACTAGTGGCAATTGTGGGAGTCTGCTCTTTTGAACCTATGTAAAGAGCTCCGGAAACAACTATGCCCGCTGAGTGCCTGTGTGACCTCAAAGCCAATCTCACCATGTTTTCTTGAGACCCACGGAGCGATGTTCGAGATGGGGCGATGTGTCCACCTGCTTTTAGTAGAGTTGTTCCAGATGTTTTGCCAAGTGTCGTTGGTGTTTCGGACTCTAGTGTCACAATTCTTTTTGCTCTTAGTCCGGCACTTTGCGTCTCGTATCTCTGCCTTGAGATGTATCGGAAAAAGGGACGCAAGTACTAAGACCGCGTCTATGGATATGGATATATCCGCAGGGAGCTCTTTTCTGGACGGATTCGAATTTTTGTCGATATAGGTAGTCACCCATATTGCCGTACATCATGATAGATTCAGCCACGATGCTCAGGAGCCTCCTCTTGTCTCTCTGAGGCCTCCTTTGTAAGGCCTCTGTTAGTGACGCTGCTTTCTTGGCGACTCGCAAGATGTGGGGCTTGAAGGAGAGACAGCTGTTAATATCGATTCCCAAACTATACGCCACAGTCCAGTTAATCAGATCTACCAGTTCCCCCTCCGTGCGGGCTTCAGCCATAATCATGATATCGTCCGCTAAACCACTGATGCTAACAGATTTAGCTTGGGCAAGGAAAAGTTGGCGCCTTCTGACAAGCTCGGTCTATGCGACCCCGCCCAGGACGTCAATATTTACAAAAATAAATTTATCAATCGTAGAACAGCTTCTCCTTTGGGCTCCTTCTCAGGCTCCAGGTTGTTTCTGTGGTTTTGTTGATCCTGTATGTTTAGATTTCGAGTAACCTATCCCTGTTCGGATAGATAAACTCTTCGATAGATTCCCGTCCTGTCACTTCTCATAAGTCATCCCAATTGCAGGACGAACTCAAGTATTTTGGTAGGTGGAGTGTCACTGATATTAGCCATGCTAGTCCAGAACTGTCCCAGCATAGCAGCTCTCTTTAACGATAGAGACGGACTGTAACAAAGGACTCCTTCCGCTATTTTATCTGCTGTGTTGCATTCCTGACATTTAGGATTATCTAGAAATTTCAGTGTATTGAGATGTTTGTTTAATTTGCAGTTCTCAGTTAATATCCCTGTAATTATCCGTGGATAAACTCTGGACAGCTTTAAAAAAAAATTGAGTATTTACCAAAGGGTGCTTTTATAGTTGTCCTTGCTTGTCTGCATTCAGTTTCTTTTGCCCATCCGATGGAGTATAGTTGTAGAGTGTGTTGTTTTAAGAGTGTCGACAGTTGGTGCAATCGTCGGCTCCGGATCGCAGGGACGACTGTTAAAACAGTTTCTTTTCAGATCGTCCACTTAAGCCAACATTATTTTTGAAACCATCCAGAAATAAACATATTATGTCATAATCGTAAGTCTAAATTTGGATTCAACAGTATATTGTATTTCCTATCAAATATATATTTAGGGAAAAGCCTATCCGGTTCAAGATGCAGCATCGGTACTCTTGCTGAGTAATTCTCTATATAATCCGCGTATGACCAACCTGGTAGCGGCCATAACCTACCCTTGTCCAGGATCACCCCCAGATATTTGGAGGTGTCTGTCCATGGGATTACGGTGCCATACATGGTGAGCTCCGTCCTTGGAAGTCGTTCCATTTTCAGGGCCGACTTCTTTCGGTGGGGGGGTTTATTCGATCTCGAGAAATAGATCGCCGTACTTTCGGACGGGTTAACCCCGATCCGCCAGGTGCGGAACCACTTCTCGAAGTCGTTGAGGGCGGTTTGGAGTCGGGCGATGATAGAAGGGGGGGGGGGAACGGAAGGAGCTCGTGAAAAATGTGATGTCGTCTGCGTAGAACGCCCTCTTGGTCAGACGTTCTCTTGGGGAACGGCCCATCCTGGAGATAAGATGCAATGAGGTATACCAGGGCATGTGGTATACCCGCATTAAACATTTTGTGGATGAGGCCCTGGTGCCACACCTTGTCAAATTGAAAGAAGGCAACAGTGTCCTGATTTTTGTTCCACCCCTCGGTGATATGCTCCGTCAGCCTTAGAATAGGGTGAATGGTGCAATGCCCGGGACGGAAGCCGAATTGCTCGTCGGGGATTAGACGAGATTCGGCCAGGGAGGAGTTCAGATGGACTTGTATGATCCTCTCCGCGAGTTTCGCAGGAGAGAGGAGCAGGCTGATGGGCCTGTAGGTTCTGATTGGGTTTCAGGATCATGAGCACATCGGCCAACTTCCATGAGCTTGGGAAATGTCTGATGGCGAGCATGACGTTGGCGATGTGGGTGAGCGCCATGATCCCGTATTTGGCCAATTTTTTGATTGCCCTGTTAGAAATGCCATCATGTCCCAGGGCTTTGGAGACCTTCAGTTTCCTGATTTGGTCGACCATCTCCTGATAGGAGGTGGGGGAGATGGGGGTGAGAGAATCGAAGGGGGGGTTTAGTTTTTCCCTGACGTCGATGAGACCTGTGTGGGTGGAATCTGTGTTGAGGACGTTGGGACTGAATTGACCGACAAGACAAGGGAAAAAGCCAATACAGTATTTGCTTTACATTTTCACAGTTTTTACTATATTATACCAAATTTTGCAAATGAAACTTTTCCCGGACACTGAAAAAAATAATTGATGAAAATTTATAATTTTTCCGCCGATGAACAAAATTCATCACATTGATGACCAATTCGTAGTATTCATGAAAAAAATCATTGTATTTATGAATTTGTTCATCAATTATGATTATTTTTGTTCATCGGCGCAAAAATTGTGAATCATTTTTTTCTGTGGATATTATGTAACTCCCCTACCACTAACCACTGTAAGTGCATCACTAGAAAATATTTATATTTCTTTACGTTACAGTTTTGATTGTTGAATTTTATTTATAGTGTCATAAAAAGTATTGTAAAATTCATAATTTTATTTAAATAAATTTGAATAATATAGAATATAATTATTATTATTTATTTTACTTTTCAGTGCGATATTCTTAATATACTGATTTATTGATCAAACTTACCTGTTCCTTCAAATCACATTTCGTGTTCACAGTAGGCATCAAGTATTCATTATTGTCATGTGACATAATAGAGACTTTTATTAATTGATACATTCTTAAAAAATTTAAATGGCTTCAACTGTGCAAGTGCCTCTTCTTCAACCACGTCTTGTTTATGGTCTTCGTACTGATATTTTGGGCAATGCAGCTTTTATCAGTGACGAAGAAGTGCTTTATCCTGCCGGTGGACTTATGGTTATCAATAATTTTGCTCAGAAACGACAAAAATTTATAAAACTTCCCGATAAAGGCTTAAATGTTAACAGAATACTTATCAGTCCAAATCTGTAAGTATAAATGAAATATAATATCTATTGGTAAAAAAAAACAAATTTTGCAAAAGGAAATTAATTGCTGTTGGAGAAAAAGGTGAAAGGCCTTCAATATATTTATATGACGCCGAAACATTAAAGAAGAAGAGACAAATGCAAATCCCTCCAGACAAAGATAAAGATATGATATCAAATATATTTGAAACCTTCCAATTTACATTCGATTCAAGCAAGCTTGTATCAGTTACCGGAGACCCAGATTGGAATATGTACGTTTTTAAATGTGATAAGGGAAAATTAGAAAGTAGTGCCAAAGGAAACAATTTAAATGGAACAGGAACTGTGGCTGAGGTATCTTTTCAGATCTTCATTTATACTGTAGCATTTGAAAATTGTAATATTCATCTTTCAATCTTGGTTTTGCATTTCTTCTGTCAATCGTAGTTTCATTTTGTATTGATTTTAAAAATACCACTTTCCAGATAGCCTGCAATACAAACGATGTCAATTTGTTAGTTTTGGTAGGAAGACAACTATTTAAAATGTTCGCTTGTACGGAAACTAATTGGCGACAGTTTGGTTTCAATAAATGTGATAATTTGAATTTAACATGTGCGGCTTGGATGACACAAGACCGCCTAATGGCTGGAACATCGGACGGAAAATTCATGATTTTTGAAAGTGGAGATTTAAAATTTATATTTTGGGCGGGCGACTTACCAATAATAAATTTAAAACAAAAAGAAAAGGACGAGTAAGTATAACATCTAATTTAGCCCAATATAATTAGCTAAACTAATTTGTTAAAATTTTCAGTTTACAGGCACAATCACAAACCAACATTAGCGAACCTAGTATGGGAAGTATGCACGTGGGGGAAGATTACGAAATTAGATTGCTTACTATGTTTCCAAAAGGATTTGCATTTACTTATCTAAACGGCACCGTACACTTGTACGAAAAGGAAAACCCGCTTAAGTTTATAAAAAGAAACGTCTTTAAAGTTCCAAATCATAACATAGTGAGAGAGGAAGCAGATGCCGACTTCATCATGAACGAATTGCATTATTTGTGTATTAATCCATCTCAAGATAAACTTATAGCAACCTGCCACGAAAATCAATTGTACATGGTAAAATTATGGGGTGTGGACTTATCTGCCAATCCAGAGATTATGTTCCAAGAATTAGGCCCTTCGTTACATCACGGTCCAATTGGCGGAATGGACGTTTGCGCTTGGAAACCAATTTTCGTGACGACCGGATCATGGGATCGTACCATCCGTGTCTGGAACTACGAAACAGAAGTTTTAGAATTATCCAAACAATTTCAAGAAGACATTCTTGGAATTGCTTTACATCCTTCTGGACTTTACATCATTGTAGGATTTTCAGATAAATTGCGTTTTCTCACCATCATGATTGACGATTTTATTATGAACAGAGAATTTCCCATAAGAAATTGTAGGGAATGTTCGTTCAGTACTATGGGCCAATTTTTTGCAGCCACCAATGGCAATATCATACAAGTCTATAACACAACAACTTATGAAAATTTGTTTAATTTAAAGGGGCACAATGGAAGAGTGAGTGTGCAAAAGACATGCTGAAGAAATTACAATAATAAGTTTAGCTTTGATTATTTTTAGATTCGTTCTATGAGCTGGACACCGGACGATTACAAAATGGTGTCGTGTGGTGCTGAAGGAGCTGTTTACGATTGGGACATAATCACAACTAAAAGAGTTACCGAAACTATAATAAAATCTTGCGCGTTTTCCGGTGTCGTCACCACAAATGATGGAAAATCAAATTATGCTGTTGGATCCGATGGCTTCATTAGAGAATTAATAAATTCTAATATTCATCGCGAAGTTATGGTGCACGAAGGAGGATTGGATCTCATTGCGTTATCTCATTCAAATCAAATGCTGTTCGTAACCGGAAACGAAGGTGTAATATATTCGGTTAAATTACCAATCTTGGACATGGCCGAATATATGGAATTTGCTGGACATTCCACTAATATTCAAAGGGTAATAATACCTATGCCTTTTTCCTATTTCTTCATACATTTTTTTAAAATTTCAGATGTGCATTTCTTTCGATGACAAATTTTTAATAACTTGTTCTAGCGATAGTCTCATATGCGTTTGGAAGCTGTTGAATATTGAGGGAAAAGCCGTTAAGGTTGATAAAGAGTTTGTACCGTCTACCAATATTTTAATTTCTCGAGAAGATTTGGAAGAAAAATTGGAAACAATTAGAGATTTACAATTAAGAATGCACGAATTGCTTACCGAACATTCGTATCAAATGAGAAACATGGAAGTTTTGCACAACATGAAACTAAAGGAAGTGCACGAAGGTTATTGCCTTGCAATAGAAGATCTTAAAGATAAAAACGAGGTGATTTTCTAAAACTGCGTTCGTATCGACAATTAAATTTTACCTTTTCAGAATCTCGAAACTGAACACGCTCAAGAAATCAGCAACATGACTGTTGATATGAACAACGTTAAGCAAATTCACGACCAATTTGTTCAGAAATTAGAAATTACTTACAATGATAAACTGATTATTGAATACGATAAGTATTTGGCATTAGAAGATAAAATGTCCAGTATGAGAAATAGATACGAAGGAGAGCTAGAAGAATTAAGAGAGGCGAAACAAAATTCTGAAGAGTCAATCGCGAATGAATTTGTTCAGAAATTACACGAAAAAGAAGTGCAAGTCGAGGAAGTGAGTATTCCAAAATTATGTGTTTTCTAGAAATTTCCTTGAAATTATATTTCAGTTAATAGAAGAAACTAAATCAAAAACTCAAGAACATGAACTGATCAAACAACAAATTGAAGACGACGCTGATCGGGAAATTTACGAACTGAAAACAGTTCACGAAAAGGAATTAAAAGAAGAACAAGATAACAATGTTCGTTTACGTGGCGAAACTGGAATAATAAGAAAGAAATTGATGATATCGCAAAAAGAAACGGACGAATTGAAGCACACAGTTTACACTTTACAAAACGAACACATCAAATTTAAAGCCACAATTGTTGGATTAGAAAGAGATACCAATGACTTGAAGACTGAAATATCAGAAAGAGATGCAACGATTCAAGACAAAGAGAGACGTATTTACGAACTGAAACGCAAAAATCAAGAGCTGGAAAAATTCAAGTTCATCTTAGATTTCAAGATTAAGGAACTGAAATCACAAATAGAACCTCGTGAAAGGCAAATTCGTGAGCAAACTGCCCAAATTAACGATATGGTGAACGAATTGGAAAATTTACAGAAAGTCATCATCAGTCTTGATATACAGCTTTCCGAATTGAGGGAAAAACTTCGGGCAGCAGACAACGAATTGAAAAGAGAAGTCGTTAAATTTAAAACTGCTAAAGCTGCTCTGAAAACCATCCGAACTGAAATCCACAACATGAGCGGACTTACCCAAGACGTTCCCACACTTACCAAAGCATTGAAGGAAATGTACCACAAGTATAATGCCGACAAAGACTTCGAATTAAGCCAAGCCGAAGATAGGGAATCCAGAAACGAATTTTTACGACAAAGAGACTTTTTGGAACGTACAGTTAAAACTCTTCAAGGACAGGTACTTTTTTAATATTTTAACTGCTCTGTTTTTACACAAATATTTAAGCTTGCCAAAAAATCGACCGCTGGTGGTGGTGATAAAGTGCGTTTGGTTGACGAAAACGCTATTCTTATTGAAGAGACCAACAACTTGAGAAAGACCTTGAAGAATGAAATTAAAGAAAACAAAGACATGAAGTCGCTTCTTGGATTAAGCACAAAGTATATGCTAGCTAGACAAGCGCAAAAAAAACTAAACGATGCCGTTGCAACCACAGAAGAAATTCACGAGGAATATAAACAGAGAATTCAGGTTTATAATTATATATTTTAAATTAAAAAACATTGAATTAAAATTTGCTACGATAATTAGGATGAAGAAACTGCCGTTCATGCTCTGAAAGATGAAACCGCTCGATTAGTAACTAAAATTATCGAGGAAAGGGAAGACGAAGATGAAGAGGAGCAAATTGATGAAATGGAATTGAAATCATGAATTTTATACATTAAGTTATTTTGAAGCTGTAAAAGCAACTTGAGTGTTTTTTTATTAATAAAACTGTTTTAGTTTTAAATGAATTGTGAAGATTCTACTCACAAGTTAACTCCATTAATTTTAAACCCTAAATTGTCATATGGCTTCGATAATCTCCGCAATCCTATCTGTTCCCTGTACGCCAATTTCCAATTTTTAAACTTTTCTTCCTTTTATAAGTTCTTGGTAACAAAAGTTGTGTCCAATAAAATTAAGATGAATATTTATCATAACATACTTCGGTTATGATGAATCTAATTGGTCAGTTCCTTGAAGTTTGTTATAATCTTTCCAAAATACCTTCCGTACAGGGATATCTTCCATTTTTTTAATTTTCCGATCGTCTTTTATATTCTTTCTGTAGTTAGTTATTTCTTTTTTCTGTATTACTATTTCAACGTATTCATTCCGATTATTTGCTTCTATTTTCTGCGAGCGAGTTCTTATGGCGTTGTAACCAATTTCCTCTTTTCGTGTTGATGTATTCAAGCATTTCAGCATTGCATATAAATAATTTTTTAATTTTAGAAATATTTAAGATTCTAAAAATTTTACAGTATGTGCAATTAGAGGTAATAAATACAAAAAGTTTTTAAATAAAGCTAATAGCATTTGGTGACTTCTTAAGCCAATAAAAAACCGCAATAAACAACACAGTGTCCATTAACATAAATAGTTAGTAAAGAATTGTCTGATCCTTGCAAACTGATATACTTTGATATCCATTGTTGTATTTGTCCCTTGGTGCTTTAATCACAATTTCCAAACATTGAAAATCAGTTAAACGTTTAACATCGCTGTCCTTCCTCAACCTCGTATTAGGCAACTTTCTTATCCTTTCTACTTGATCGTCTTTTATTTCTAATTCTTCAGAACAGATATGTAAAAGTGATGCATAGGTCAGTTTCCAACGTGGAATTTCTATTTCTATGTAATCAGGATCGGGTGATCCAGCTATCCGCACCTTCAGGATCAAATCTAAACAAACAATTTTAAATTTTCAACTCAAATATTACATCGAGTTAAATTACCGTCTGTTTGAGCCGGTAAAGTTGTTGTAGGCATAGTAGACAAATCGGGATGTCTGGTCCGCAATCTAGGGGCTACATCAACTTGCCCATTCAGCGGTGGATTACTAATATAATTTGGGATAAAATTTTTGGCATCGTCAGAAATAAAATGTGAATTTATAGAAGTTTGTTTAGTAGGCTCTCCTAATAAAGGATGAAGTGTGATATTTGAGCACACATCGGCAGGCGTTTCACCCTTAAAATTTTCTAAATTGGGATCAGCTCCGTTATTTAACAACAAACGAACTGTATCTTCGTTTCCCCGTTTCGAAGCCCAATGCAAAGCTGTCCTGTAAATTTGTATACGTATAAAGTGGGGTTAGGTTTTTAATTTAATATTGTTTTACCATCCGTTAATAGTATTTTTTGAGTTGATATTTACGTTGTGTGATATTAAGGTTTCGATTACATCGATATCTCCTACACAAGCAGCTTCGCGAAGTTTCTCCTCTAAAACATTAGCCATTATTGGAAGCACTACATGTACATCACAATCGAGAGGATCTTTGGTACTACCAAAGTGGTAGTTGGTAGGCAAATACTAGCAAATTTAAAATTAAATTTTGTTCGCAATCCAAATCGCAAAAAATTTAAATCGGATTAGACATTAAACACGTGCGTTCGATAAATTTAGCGTTAGCAGTCGTAAAAAATCTTGCAGGGAAGATAGGGGAATGATCTGATTGGTTGATTTGTTTTTATTTCAATACATTAAATTTCCAATTGTTTTAATTTATCGAAGTGGTAATAATAATTTGTAAATAGTATTCCATGCTTTGAAATTTATTATTGAATTATTGAATCTATTTATTATTTACAATTTAAATCAGTTCAAAAAGTTAATATCTTGCAGTGCTTCTCAAACTTGGGTAAGTACATACGAGGAAATTATAAATCTTTCTCGTCAGTAGCGAATAATCAGAACCCCTACAAACATATTGTTAGATTTAGAAATGAAAAATACCGCTTCAAAGAGGTCCACTTCTCAAATGTTTTAATTACTCGTTATATTGATTGAGAAGCACTGTTTTAAAAGTTATAATTTTGGTTGTTTTGGTTTGGGTTTGATTTAATTTCAGTTGGTAACACACCAAATCGTCGCTGTTTACTCCGCTTACTATTTAATATTTGGAGTATTTTACATGTAAAATTTGTAAACATGCAAGATTATCTCAATATAGGTCTACATATAAACTGAAATATTGCAACGTTTTACTTGTGCTAGTGCTTCTCATAATTTTTAAAATGGGAAAAATTAATGGGTAAGTGAAGTTTTATAAAACATAACCTAAAAATTTAATGACTTTTTTTTAGGAGAGACCGAAGCCGAAGTAGATCACCTGAAAGAAAACGTCGGAGACCTCGTAGTATAGAACGCGAAAAACCTAAATCTAGTAGACACCGTAGAAGTAGATCAAGAGAGAGACGTAGCCGGTCAAGGGAAAGGAAACCTGTTAGGGATCTTCGGGAAAGGAGATCTTACAGCAGGGATAGAGAACGTAGAAGGTAGAAATTGCTTAATGCTTTTTATTTATTTTTTTAGACCATGGCCACACTTGCGACTTGAACACCGTAACTGAAACTAGTGACATAGTGGCCAGCTTCATTTATGGATTTATTTACGCAACGTTTGGGTCGTAAGCGTCGCCCTGGCCTTTGTGTTATATCAATATTTGATTTTCTAATATCTACCCTTGATATGCATGAAAAACTGCCAAACTACCATCTTATCATATTTAAAAGTTTTCTGAATAAATTCGACATTGTTTTGATTCGAACTTTATGATTCTTTTCCGATACTAAAAATGGCATTTCCAAGTTTCATCTATCTATCATCGCTTTTTGGCGAAGCGATAATTGCACTAAAACGTTTGAATTTTTGACTTCCATTAAAATTTTAACAGTAATTTAAGAGAAACTCATGTTATTTAGGTACACAAGCAAAATGGAATTACTGGAATCAAATTGCTAGAGAAGGCACTGCATAATGCTGTTTTTATGTATGATGGTAAATACACTGGTTCTACACTGGTTACTACATGTTAATTATTTTTTATAATTTTAAATACTATTCCAAAAACATGTTCTAAATTTAATTTGTTGCAGGGCGGATAGCAAAGAGAAAAGAATTTCGGGAAGTAAGCGACGAAGGGATAGGACCAGATCAAAGTCACCTAGGGAATCAAAAAATAAATCCGAAGATCATTCTGATTTACCTTTTGACCCCTCAAGTTTGGATAAAGTAAGTGTTGAATTAATTTATTTTACGATTACAGTAGAATAATTCATTATTTTGCAGGAAGAGGAACAAAGAAAACTTGAGTTAGAAACACAAAAGCGTCGCGAACGGATAGAAAGATGGCGTGCTGAACGCAAACGTGAACAGGAGATAAAAAAGGAGGCTCAAGATGAAGCCGAAAGCAGAGAGGCCGGCAAAAAGTGGTCATTAGAAGATGATTCAGAAGATGAAGAAAAAACAGAGAAATCCGAAAAAGAAGAGACAGACATAAAGGTAGAGGAAAAGGAAATTAAAGAAGAAGAAAAAAAAGAAATTGAAGTTGTGGAAGAAAAAGCGAGTGTTAAAGAAAGTGAAAAGAAAATTGTCGTTGAAGAAGATGAAGTGGATCCATTGGATGCTTTCATGTTAGGTAATAAATTAAAACTAAAATAAAATTGAATATTTTTACTAAAATATTATTTTTAGGGGTTCACGAAGAAGTTCGACAAATTAACACGTTTGATATAAGAAAAGACCCGAAAGCAGACTCTTCGTCAAAGAAAGGAGGACTTGTCATTGTGACCGGAGTAGCCAAGTCAAAGGTAATTAAAAATAAAGGTGAATTAATAGAACAAAATCAAGATGGCCTTGAATATTCTTCAGAAGAAGAACAAGAAGATCTTAAGGATACGGCTGCAAATATTGCAAATAAGCAGAAAAAGGAGCTTATCAAGATTGATCACAACCACATTAGGTATTTGCCGTTCAGGAAAAATTTTTACGTTGAAGTTCCAGAAATTGCACGAATGACACAAGTAGAGGTCGAGGCTTACAAAGAAGAATTGGAAGGGATTCGTGTTAAAGGTAAGCATAATCAGAGTTAGCCAATAACTAATTGCTTTTTAGTTAAATTACTAATTTAAGTACTTAGGTTAGTTATCACTTGGTATAGTATCCAACTTATCTAATTTTTTCCAGATTATATTTTCAACTACTTTTGAAGGGTTCCTTTTCTTTATTTCAAAATATTGAATCACCCTATATCCAATTTAATTAATCTTTTAAAATCAGTTCTTTGAAATTAAGAGATTTATTCTTTCAGGATTTTTGGACTAGGTCTAAATAAAACTCACTTCTCGTCGACGATTTTTTTAGCTACCAAGGTTATATCAATAAATTATTACTTTGGTTTTTTAAAGATAATTTTATTTTTTTGATTGTTTGATGTTTTTAAATAGTATTGATGTTAGTTGGTTTCACGCATATTGATGAAACCCTGGTTTCTAAAAACTAACCTTGAATCCTGAAGATGAACTAGAGATAGTTCAAAAAGTCGACAAGAAGTTAAAGTTTTATTTAGAATCTTTTAATTAATGATTTTAATTTATCAGTGCTAATTATGGTTTGGGAATCCCTGAATCCTAGTTATACTGAAATGATGAGATTGGGCAGAAGAAATTATGGTGTACCCAGCTCTGATAATAATTAACGCAAGTTATATACTTATTTGCTTACAAATTGTTTTTTTGTTGTAGGTAAGGGTTGTCCAAAGCCAATTAAAACGTGGGCTCAATGCGGAGTATCCACTAAAGAATTGAACATTCTTAAAAAGTTGGGTTTTGAAAAACCGACACCAATTCAAACTCAAGCAATTCCGGCAATCATGTCCGGACGTGATTTAATTGGAATAGCCAAAACAGGTAGTGGTAAGACATTGGCTTTCTTATTGCCCATGTTTCGGCACATTCTCGATCAACCACCATTAGATGATACCGATGGTCCGATTACTATTATTATGACACCGACGCGCGAATTGTGCATGCAAATTGGAAAAGATATCAAAAAATTCACCAAGAGCTTGAATTTACATGCCGTCTGTGTGTATGGTGGTACAGGTATTTCTGAACAAATAGCTGAATTAAAGAGAGGAGCCGAAATTATTGTATGCACACCTGGCCGCATGATTGATATGTTGGCTGCAAATAGTGGAAAAGTTACAAATTTAAGAAGAGTCACTTACATTGTTTTGGACGAAGCCGATCGTATGTTTGATATGGGATTTGAACCACAAGTAATGCGAATTATTGATAACGTAAGGCCCGATAGACAAACTGTAATGTTTAGTGCGACATTTCCACGCCAGATGGAAGCACTAGCTAGGCGCATATTACAAAAGCCCATAGAAGTGCAAGTAGGTGGAAGGTCTGTGGTATGTAAGGATGTAGAGCAACATGCGATTATTTTAGAAGACGAACAGAAATTTTTAAAGTTATTAGAATTATTGGGTTTATATCAGGAACATGGAAGTATTCTTGTGTTCGTTGATAAGCAAGAAAATGCTGATATTCTGTTAAAGGAATTGATGAAATCTGGATATAATTGTATGAGCTTACATGGCGGTATCGATCAGTTTGACCGTGATTCAACAATTATCGATTTCAAATCTGGAAAAGTTAAACTTTTAATTGCAACTTCTGTTGCAGCAAGAGGTTTAGATGTTAAGCATTTAATCTTGGTTGTTAATTATGATTGTCCAAATCATTATGAAGATTATGTTCATCGGTGTGGTCGTACCGGCAGAGCTGGCAACAAAGGCTTTGCTTACACATTTATAACACCCGAACAAGATAAGTATTCGGGTGATATTATTAGAGCATTAGATTTGGCCACACTTCCTGTACCTGAAAATTTAAGACAATTGTGGGATAAATACAAGGCCAAACAAGAAGCAGAAGGCAAAAAGCTGCACACAGGTGGTGGATTTAGTGGTAAAGGATTTAAGTTTGATGAAACCGAAGCAGCTGCCATTAACGAACGTAGAAAATTCCAAAAAGCTGCATTAGGACTTCAGGATTCAGATGATGAAGATCTCGAGCACGATATTGATCAACAAATTGAGAGTATGTTTGCAACAAAACGTACCGTTAAAGAAATTAAAGCACCATTAGGTAAGCAAATGTTAAAAATCTTTAAGTATTTTTTTCTAATTATTATTTTAGGAATAATTAATCCTGCTGCTATTGGTATACATTCCGCTGTCGATAAATTGGAATTGGCTAAAAGGTTGGCCTCTAAAATTAATCTTACCAAACATCATGGTAGTGATACCAAATTTGCAACTCAACAAGCTGCTGAATCGATTCTTAAAGGTAGTGGAAGTCAACCATTAATAACAGCTAAGACTGTGGCCGAACAATTAGCTGCCAAATTGAACACAAAACTCAATTATCAACCGAAAGATGATGACGACAGAAACGACGACGATTCTGAGCAAACTTTCAGGAAATATGAAGAGGAGCTGGAAATAAACGATTTTCCACAACAAGCAAGATGGAGGGTTACTTCCAAGGTAAGTTATCATTCAATTTTACAATTAATCGTAACAATAAGAGTGATTGAACCTTCAAATTTATGGTCAAAGGTTTTTGGGATGATGAAATAGTAAGGTAAATTGAATAATACACAAACAGTATGATATAACATTTATTGTTGTTGCATCATTTAATTTATAAATTGGAAGACTGGATGGTAAAATTTTTTAGTTGGTTTTCTAAATCTTGAGGGTGTAGTGGTTAATTTGTGGCAAATGCGGGTACTCCCCGCTGGGAGTACTGGATTACGTAACTTAAAAATTTCTTGCTGTGTTGGAAAGTTCTATTTTAATTGGTCATTTCAGTGTGCATTTTTTTCTAATCTGATTAAAAATTCTATACGTTGAGTGAGATTTACTGCACAACTACCTATTTATTTGCAGCTGCATTATCAAAACATTGCAACATATTTGTTATTTCTCTAATCCGTTACTAGTTTCTGTTATTCAATTTTGCAATAATTTTTTAATCAGAGTTGGGATTAAGTTTAATTATTTTTGTTATTATGGAGTTTCTACTCTTCTGGAATACCTGGAAAAATTGGAGAATACTAACAGTTCTTTTATCACTATAAATTTTTTTTATTGATTTAATTAAGGACGGGGGCGAAATCGGAAATTTTTTCTCTGGAAATTTCCAAATAATTCCATGCTATTTTCACTTTCTTGTACACCTGTTTCCAGTCGAGATTTATCTGGCTTTAATAACTAACCAATTGAAGTTTGCGATTATATACCAATCTATCTGTCTGGAATAGTTGAAAATGTCAGAGAATTTCGTTGAAACGTAAAAAAATTCTAAAATGTAATTTTGATTTATTCTAATTTATAAATAATTTTTTTTTAATAAATTTTTCAAGTTAACAAAAAGGAAAATCTGGAGAAGTTAAGAAAATTTTTTTTTATATTGTCTATGTTAGTTATGTTGCATTTTTGAAAATTACGTCATGCAGTCTTAAACAGTTAATATGTGTATAATATGTAATTTGTGTATATTAATTGTTTGTTTTGAATTAACATAAATATTATAAAAAATCAACAATGGCATAGAATTTACTAACAAAAAGTAATGAATACAAAAATTATCTCGGGATAAATATACCAAAATATTTTGCAATTTTTTTTCCAAATTTGCTAATTGTAAAAAAAATTATACTGTTATTACTTATAATCAAATTTTTAATTTCTACATCAATGCTAAAGAAACAAATGACAAAGTAGTTATCCTAATGGTCAATATAACAGTTAAAAAGCAACTAAAAATGATTTTAATACAACTAAAAAGTGAAAATAATTAATAAATTTCATCAGACTCAGAGAGGTTAGGTCAAAAACATTGTTTTAATTTATTATCACAATAATATCAGTTGAAATAAATAATATCTCGCAGGCACGATTAATTAGGTGGTGTAGACTTTTTAATCAGAAGTCAAAAGTGCATAAGTGGAACGATATTTTTGTTTTTGCTGCTTACCTAATCTCTTGGAATATTTTTCTAATTGCCAACAATTAAGTCATTATTTTAATATTACTTTTAATTGTGGGGTCACTTCAATATCTGGGTCGGGTCTTTGTTTTTTTTGTATATAAAAATGTACTACTAATATTTAATTTTTTGATAACTTGTTACCAAGGATGTTGTTTTTTTTTTATTTAAACAATAAATACGGTATTACGAAACATTAAAATTAATTAACTCATTTGTGATTTTAGGAAGCGTTGGCTCAAATTTCTGAATATTCAGAAGCAGGTATTACAGTTCGGGGCACCTATGTACCAACAGGAAAAGCACCACCAGAAGGCGAAAGAAAGCTGTATTTGGCAATCGAAAGTACTAGCGATATAGCCGTTTCTAAAGCTAAAGCTGAAATAACTAGGCTGATTAAAGAAGAATTGCTTAAATTACAGACTGCCGGTCATCACACTTTTAATAAAGCTAGATATAAGGTTTTGTAAATCTGAAAAAGTTTATTTTGTATCTGTGTTCTCTCAAGAACATTTTTTTTTACTATTTCAAATCCAATTTTGGAAAATACACCATTTAATTATTATTTATTAACAAAGTTAATATCATCAAAAATTACTATAAAACAATTTATTACTAAATTGGTTTGATTTGAAATATTTTTAATCTTGAAATAATTTTATTTGTATTTGCTTGTAAAAGTTAAAATAAAATTTATTCCATACATGTCTTGTTTAATTATCTTTATTTATTTTCATTTTAAACTATTAATTAAAAGGAAGGATTGAATTTTTATCATGATAAAATATAAAAAACTAATTAGTTTGATTGTAACTTTTTTTAAATTATTTAGAAAACAAACCGATATTGAGTTGTGATTGTTTTGAAATTTGATTAAGGTGACCAACTAAAATTTAGTAAATATTTATAAGATTCTTGGATCCAGGCCATTCTTCTCTGGATTGTAATTTTTTCTGCAAATACACCTGCATATCAAACTGATTTTTAAATTTTAATTTAGAAATACTGTAGCGTGTGGAAGCATATACTTATGGAAACGAAAAGATTTCTGTCATTTACATACAGTGACTCGCAAAAGTTCTCGGACACTCCTATCTTACCAATGTAAATTGAACATTTTGAAGCTGTTTTTTGTCATATAAAAATCGATTTTACAGCAAAATTTCTAAGACATTTTTTGTTGCAAATTTCATTGCCTTTAATTTTACTCCTATACATTTTTCTATTTTGTCTCGCCGTTTCTGACTGACAGCGACTTAAACAAGACTGTAAAATACAAAAAATATTTTCGTCTATATCTCGGAAACGGTGTGACAAAATAGAAAAATTTATAGGAACAAAAATGTAGAGAATGAAATTTACAAAAAAAAATACCTATTCATTTTTTTATTTCGTTTCACCATTTTCGAGATATACATGAAAATATTTTTTGTATTTTACAGGGTCTTGTTTAAGTCGCTGTCACTTCGAAACGGAGCGACAAACTAAAAAATTGTATATAAACAAAATTGAAGACAATGAAAATTGAAACAAAACATGTCTACAAAGTTTTGCTGTAAAATCGATTTTAATATGACAAAAAACGGCTTCAAAATGTTCAATTTACATTGGTAACATAGGAGTGTCCGAGAACTTTTGCGAGTCACTGTAAATATTTTTAGGTGGTATTTTATGACAAAAAAATTTTAAACTCTAATCTGTTTGCCAAAACACATCAGGGTTCTCACTTGGCTGGAAAACAGAATTTTAAATTGGACAAATTTTGTGAAGGAATTTTATATTATTTATAAGCAAAAGTCAGGGAAATTGAGAATTTAGGCCAGGAAATTTTTTGGAAACTTTGAAAAATACAATTAATTGTAAAAATTGCTTTTTATTTCTGAAAATTATTAAAAAATTCAATTTTTAAATTTGATCAATATTGGAACTGTCAGGGAAAAGCTTCAAGTTTAGTTATGGAAAACGTTGAAAAGTCAGGGAATTTATTTTGAAAAATTAGTGGGAACTCAGGATAAGTGTAATGCAGGCAGTACAACATATTTTTAAAATAAAAATAAATAAATTGAACCTTTTCCGCCACCAGAAACAAAAAATTTATCAATTGGAATGAATTTTACCCAAAATCATCAGGTCAATAATGGAATAATGTATCTTATGGAATTTTCAACCAATTATTTACATAATGAGGAATTTCATTTATGACTGAATCCATTTCAAATCATGCAGGCTGATTGAATCCAATGTTCCAGAATTCGTTTTAGCTGAAATAAATTCTCGAAAATATTGTGTATTACATAGGAAAAATTGCTGCCAATTCGATAATTTTTCTAGTTTTTGTGAATACTTGATTTTTAAAAACATTGCAATTTTTCTGAAAAAATTTAAAGCTTATAAGAATGTAATATGTTTTGGGGAAACAGTGGCGGCGCCAGCAGTTTCTAAATGGGTGGGCCCAATATATTTAGGGTAGGCACACAAAATTTATAAAATAAACAAAAATTGAAAAAATATTTTCTGTTTACGGCATATTAAATTATTTTGTAAATTTCGGATGGGCCCTTGGTGGGGCACTCCAAGCAACAGGGTGGACACACGCCGTCACTGTGGGGAAACACAACTTATCTTCTATAGCTTCCAAATTTTAATATCGATTTATTATTATTTATTACTTACGGAGATATTCATTTTTGAAATTATATAATTATCTTGCTGATAGTCAGGGCCGTAGTTAGGCATTGGCCATAGGGGGGGGGGTTATGGAATTAAAAATGAAGTTGGCATATGCCCGTAGTTTAATTTAATTCTTGTTATTTAGTATTACTCAACCTATGGGGGGGGGGTTGAACCCCCAAAACAACCCTCTTATATACGGCCCTGCTGATGGTACAATATAGCAATTAGCAAATCATACAGGCGAGCGGAACTCATGTTCCACAATTTATTCTCTCTGAATTAAGAAAGTCCTGACGAGCGATAGCGACATTTTAAGATTTTGAAATAAATTATGTTATTCTCATACATTCGACATAATAGGATAGAAAAATCACGGCCAATTCGATAATTTTTTTTTCTCCTTCGTAGAATATTAGACTTGTTTTTAAAAATATTGCAATACCAAAAACCTACCTATTTCTAAAATAATTAAAATTGTTTAAAAAAAAAATCAATATTTTTTCTAAAAATTTAATATTTTGAGGGAACACTTACAAAACTTATAAATCTCTTAGGCAACTTAATTCTAAATAATTTTTTATCAGTTTAATCATATTTATGGTATTTATTATCATGAAAATGCAGTTATATAAATTTAAAAATTAATAATTTCGAATATAATAATTAATTAGAATTGTAATTTGCAAGGCATTATAGAGTAGCAAAACATATCAAATTTTTAGATGAAAAAACGTGGGAATTTTGAGAAAAACGACTTCACTTTTTTTGAAAATTTTTGGTCTTTTTGAAAATTTTTTGGATTACAATATTTATAAAAATCGAGTACCTACGATGTTCTATGTAAGAAAAAAATTATTCTCAAAGATATAAAATTACCGAATTGGTAGTGATTTTTCACGGTATACAATACGGGTTTTCTTATTTCGTATAAACTACAACATATTAGTTCGAAACTAATAGTAAATCGATATTAAAATTTAGAGGATATAAGGGTAAGTATCCCCCCTAAAACATTACATTTTTAGAAAAAAGTGTGTCTTTTTAACACTACTTTCAATTCTTTTTAGAAAATGTATGAAATATTTTTTTTTAATTTCTTTCATTTAAAAGTTTAAAAAGAAAGAGCACAGTTTAAGCTTTCTTATGAGGTGTGGATAAATAAAATCGGCCCAACGGTTACTTCACAATTTAATTTTGAAAATCGACTTTTTGATGTAAATTTTACAAGTTTATATTCAAGTAGTAATCTTAATTTCGGTGAGGATAGAGCGTGTTCATTCTAATGCATGCAGTTGCAGTGCAAACATCGTTCGAGTTCCTGCATTTTCGAATGCATTTGCAATCTGAGGATTGTAATAAGCAATAACCCACACAGGGGTTGTGAAAACCGCCCAGAGCAGCCCGAAGGGCGTGCGGAGGGAAAGTTATCGCTGCCCCGGACATTGACAAATTTAATAATTTTCGAGTTCTGTCGCGCCCCGGGAAGTGTTTTTAATGAGTTTTGACAATTGCAACCACGGCAAATCTCGGATCCATCACTTTTGAAATTGTAATTTTCCAAGTTTGTTATTTTAGAAGAACTAATGAATATTATTTACTACTAGCTGACCCGACAGACGTTGTCCTGCCCAAATTTCCATTAATTTGTTTGTGATCGTTTTGTGTACCTATTTGAAGCTTATGGAAATGTGTAAACAACAGTGACGGATTTAGCACTTGAGAGGCCCCACAGACACAATTCAATTTTAAGGCCTCCTTTAAATATTTTCACTACTCACATAATTTTATACTGGTTTTCATTATAAAAAAAAGTTAAATATAATTACTTTATTTTATTTTAAGAGCTGAATTTTGAGACCCCCTGGATTTATGAGACCCCAGGCCCGCGCCTCTTGCGCCTGTTCGGAAATCCGCCACTGGGAAACAAAGTAAAAATGAGAAAAAAAACGTATTTCTGAGTGATCATTGTATTTATTAACGATCGTGGCCATGGATATTCAATTTGAACAGGGACGATTACAAGAGAAATTTTGGAGACGGCTAGTCCTCAATTTCTCAGCTGTCAATATTTATTTTGCCAACTGTCAATATTTATTTATTTCTAAGCTTCAGAAATAACTACATAACTTCAATTCATACGTGGATTTTACCAACTTTACCAAACTTTTACAGACATTGGGGGTCAGTCTCACTGTGACTATGAGACCTCCCCCCTATCCATACAAATGTCCCGCATTGACTTTTTAGAAAGTTAGGCGCCTTAAATTATAATATTCTTTAAAGCTTTAACGTCAATCAATGGTCGAGTTCATATATTAATAGATTGTGTTAGATAAATTAGATTTAAACCTACTTTTCCATCCTAAAACTAAAATGTATTTACATCTTTTCCTCAGACGTAGGCGGATGTCTGTGAAAGCGATAGCATACAAAAGAAACAACGAAATAATTCGAAACCACAATGGGGGGGGGGGTTCCTAGAACCGATAAGATATAATCCATCATAACTTCGAAAAACAATGGAATAAACAAAAGTTTATTATGAGAAAAAATTATCAGTATCAAATTACCTACAACTTTTGTTTTCTAAATTGTTGTCTAAAATTATTTTTAGAAATTAGAAATAAAAAATTTAAGAAATGATAAAAAGTTTTGTTTAAAATTTGCAAATAAGTTAAATTTTATTTAAACTAGAAGGGCGAATAGAAAAATTGATGATACATTTTTTAAGTGAATGAAAAACCCAAGGCCGAAACCAAAATTAGCTATTGTCTTTTGTTTTCGAAATGTAAACGAAAATTTATTTGTTCCATATTTTTGGTAATTATTGCTCTCCCCTGATAAAATTTAGTATTTTGGTTTTTGCTAGCCAAGGTAAATTGCATAAGTGTTAATTTTAATAATTGTTTTTAGATCAATTTTTTTTTAAATTTGTTACATCCACCCATCAAAATTTCGTATTATGATGAAATTTTGGGGTAAATGGGTAGATAAATTTAAACCCAATCTATCAAAGTCTTGATTAAAATCAGAAATTTTGAAATAGTAAAAATCTTCTTCAAACATATTTAACCAAATAATTATTATTAATAGGTAGGTAGCTATTTAGTTTGAATAAATATAATTTTTTTTTAAATTTAAATTATTTTAAATAAAAAATTAGAAAGCAAAATTCAGAAAAGGTACAATATTGATATCAAAAGCATAACAAAATTACAGTAAAAAGATAATTATGTTGTTAATTATTATTTTATAAAATTTATGTTAAACAAACGATATGTTTATTATTATTATAAATTAATAATAATAAAATTTAAAACAAAATTTTAAATAAATGATGCAACTTTTGTCCCATTTAAATTGTTATCCTACCGTTAAATAATAATAAAGTGCAGCAAAATAGTAAACAATATGTATTAGTGTATTATCAATAATTTTTTATTTATATTTATATTTTATATTTTTATCTCGACTTTAATAATAATTAAAACATTAAAAAAGTTAAAATAATTGATATACTTTTAACTGAATTATCAAAAAAAAACAAAACAATATTAGTAAAATTAAAATTTTTCATTGTTATGTTTGTACGAAAATTTAGTTCATTATTGATTAATTAATCAATACTTGTCGGATCTCAAGAAAGTTTATAATTAACATAAAAAGTAGAATCTTCTTTTTTGTATAGTCAACGTTCTTTTTATCAAACTAGACAATGATATTGCCGGGGTCCAGGTCAATTCCGTTGTCAAAAGGTCATTCCGATACTAAACTGATGGTGTAAAGCGACTGACTTTTAAATATAAAAAGCGGAGGTGCAAGCTAGAAAAATCAGAGTAATATTAAGATTTTAACCGCAAACATGGCGAAAACTGTCGTCCTTTTATTTTCGTTCATTTTGTGTTTTTCTGTTGCATTATCAATCTGTGAGCGAGACCAACATCGTTATGGTAGCCAGTCACCTTTTAGAAAAGGTAAGCACAATAATTTTAAAAAATTATTCAATAACCAAATTTTTTGTTTTTCAGCAAATCAACAATTTGTGGAGAGGCAACAACTTGTTCTGAGATTGTTCCAATACGTTAATCAACCAAAGTACTACCAGGATTTTGTGGAATTAGCCAAATCCTACAAAATTGAAAACGAATTAGGGAATTATAATGTAAGAATGTTTTGCTTAAAGGACTCTATCATTTTTAAAAAATCTTATTTCAGAATTCTCAATATGTAAAAGAGCTTTTCGGTTATTTCGATAATGACTTTAATAAAGCACTGCCACAATATGAAGTTTTCTCACCATTCAATGATCAGCATCTTAAACAAGCTATAACTTTGTACAAAGTGTTTTACTACGCAAAATCTTTTGAGGTGTTCTACAAAACTGCCGTTTGGGCTCGTTATAACTTAAACCAGGGATTATATCTTTATGCATTATCTGTTGCTATTTTACATCGTCCAGATACTTATGGTATAACTTTACCGGCAATTTACGAAGTTTACCCCTACTACTTCTACAATGCAGAAGTTATCGCAAGGGTCCAAGCTTATCACCAAAATTATCTGTCACAACCTAATGCACCATCATGTATGTACTTTATAACAACATTTAAGAAAATATTAATAATTATAACTTTACAGCTTATCCAGTTGCTAACTATACTCAATATTACAATGCTGACAGCGAACAATCCATTTTGGCCTATTATTTAGAAGATGTTGGTATAAGTGCTTTCTATTACTACTACAATCTTTATCATCCCCAATGGTTAGAACAAGAAGATGGATATGTTAACTCTTACCAACGCGGAGAAGAATTTTATTATTTCTATCAACAATTATTAGCTCGTTACCAATTGGAACGTATATCCAATTCCCTACCCAATGTACCTGTTTATAGCTACAAAAAAATCTTGAAAGAACCATATTATTCCTACTTAAGTTACGCCAATGGACTACCATTCCCATCGAGACAGCACAACTCCGAACCAGATTTTGAACACCAAGAAAATTATTATTGGCAATCACATTATGAAGCATTACAAAGATTAGATGAAAGATTCTACTCCACTGTAGATTATCAACACATCTTTTTGGTATGTTTAACGATTTTAAAAACTAATGGGCCTATGTTTCTATGTTTATTTAATTTTTTAGCTGAAGGACAAGCCATTAGATATAAGTCTACCAGGAGGTTTTAATGAACTTAGTAACGCTGTCGAAGACAACACTGATTCGTTAAACAGGCGTACCTACGGACATTTGCAAAATTATGCTCGTATTTTCCTCGGCAACAGTTTCAGAGGTTTCAAATATGTTCCATCAGTTTTAGAACAATACGAAACATCACTTCGAGATCCAGTATTCTACCGCCTTTACAAAAGAATTATTTCTTATCTCCAAAGATACAAATTCTTTTTACCTAGCTACACTTATTCCGAACTTGAATTTTCTGGAGTTAAAGTCAATAATGTAGAAATCGAAGATTTGGTAACATATTTTGAAAACTATAATGGCAATGCTGCTTATTCGTCCTACTATGGCGGAGAAAACGAAAGCTTTTCGGTTCCAGTTAGTCAGTCACGATTGAACCACAAACCATTCGTATATAAGATTAATGTAGAAAGTCAAAACGCTGTAGATTCAGTCGTTCGAGTTTTCATTGGACCAAAGAATGACTTACCCATTGCTTACAATCGTGCATATTTCGTCGAATTAGATAGATTTAAGTATCACTTAGAAAGTGGAAGCAATGTCATCGAACGAAACTCTTACCAAATTTACTCAGGAGATTACTATGGAATTCAAGATTTGCAATACAAAGTTAAGTCTGTATTAGAGAGCGGAGAATATTACAACGTTTATGGTTCCGAAGTATTATACGGTTTCCCAAATAGGTAAACATTTTTGCTATAGTTTATTATATCAATTTAACTACGACTGTATTTTTTTAGGTACGCTCTTCCTAAAGGAAACGCTGCTGGTCAAGAATACCAATTCTACGTTATCGTAAGCCCTTACAAACCATACAATTCAGACAAATATTTGGAAAGACAACAGCAATTTAAACAAGAACAAGAACAGTATCCAAAAGCCGAAGGAGTATACCAAGAGTATTATTATCCTTATGTTGGTCTGGGAGTTTCGAGAGTCGATTCCTATGATTTGGGTTACCCATTCGATAGGCACATTCCCGACGGAAATATTTTCAATGTTCCAAACTCTTACGTTAAAGACGTAAAGGTTACCTTGAAGAGCGAAAGTCAAATTAATGCATCTACCCAGCAATAAGAAGCCATTAATTTCAAATTTTTATTACGTGTTATAAATATTATGAAATATTTTGAAAATTAATAAACTGTACTGACCGAATAAATATTTTGTTTTTATATTGGTAGAAAATTAAAGAAAATCTAAGAAGAAGAAGAATAAGCAGTGACTTGGATAAGTAACCAATGACAGATGTGTATTAAGCCACGTGACCGAATACAAAAGTGTAATATTTTAATTTTGGTCTAATAATATCCAAAATGAGAGATTTTGCAATTTTTATTTTAAAAATAACCGATTTATTTTAATTTTTACAAAATAATATAAAGCATTAAAATTTAGAAACTCGAAAAGTTTATTAGATGTTATAGATTTGAATACTGAAAATAGCAGTATTGAATTAAGATCTTTTCTGGGGGTGGGCAGGGGAACGAATGTTATTAAGAAATTAAAAATATATTTAAAATTCAACTTTTCCGAAATTAATACTTGCAATTTTAGGTACATTTGCAGTAGCTAATCATATTATTTTCATTCTCGATAAAACTATTTAAAATAAATAAATAATATAATTTAACCTTTTATGTAATGTTAAACTTCAACCTAACAATAATATATCAAACGGAGTATATAAAATATTTTGTAATGACTGCGATTATTCTTATATTGGACAAACTGGCCGGAGACTAGAACTTTAGACTATCCGAACATGAAAGAACAAACTCAATTTCCCAAGCTGCAAAACATTTAAAGCTGAAAAATCACACAATTAATCACAGCAAAACAAAAATTTTATACCGGGAAGATAAATATTTGAAAGAAATTATCTGGGAATCTTACGAAATTCAAAAAGCCACCAATAAAAACGAACTTCTTTTAAACAAACACGAATTGCTGAATTTTGCACCACTTTAAAACACTTTTATAAGTACAACTTCCTGGATTTTTAAACATTTAAAAAAGTTTCAACTTTCCCGCATTTTTGTTTTTCCACATTATTAATATAACTGTCAACTTCAAAAAAAAATTTTAAATTTTTAAAAAACTCAAAACCACACTTAAATTATAATTTTTTAACATAATTTTTAATTAACAATAAGATCTTAGTTTATAAATTTATAATATATTATTTGGTATGTAAAATCGTTTTTTCAAATTAAATTTTTACTTATATAATTATATTGTATTCTGTAGACACCTGAAGATGTACGATAATCGTACGAAACATGTCGTAAATAAAGAATACATTTAAAATATAAATGAAAACAATTTTATGCGAAGAAGTACTTTTAACAAAAATAATATACAATAATATAATTATTTGCGAAGAATATAAAAAATATATCATTAATAATATTTTAAACTATAACAAAGTTAATTAAACGCTTAAATATTTTAAAAGAAATATTTATTAGAGACGATATTTCGAAAGCGTTTGCTTTCATTTCCGAGTTTCGAAATGAAAATATGAAAATATTCGAACTCGAAAATGAAAGCAAACGCTTTCGAAATATCGTCTCTAATAAATATTTCTTTTAAAATATTTAAGCGTTTAATTAACTTTGTTATAGTTTAAAATGTTATTAATAATTTTATCAAAAGTTACGAATTCTAAAATTTATAAAAAATATATCTACTAAAAAATATAAAAAATATAATATTTATAATATATTATGAATACTTACTTTAAAACATATGAATGATTCCACTTTTTTGAATCAACAAATAAATTTATTTAAAAAAATGTTAGTTTTAAAAATGTATCCAAGTCTATTTAATTTGTCTTTATTTATTAGAAATTAATATATTATATTAATAATATTAATTAATAATATTAAAAATATAAAATAAATATAAAAATCAAATTAATAATCCCTATATTATAATAATATATTAGGTAATAATATTATATAATAGGTGATTTCATTTCTTGTAAAATTATTTTATTTAAAAACAAAATTAAAAAATTAATAATAAATAATAATTGCTGGTTGCATTGTTTTTTTTTAATAAATTTTAATGTTTGATAAAAAAGCAAAACAGGTCGTTTGGTTCGAAATTTGAGTTTTATGGAATTTTTGAGTAAGTCTAGTCTGAAGTGGTTTGAAAATTGTTAAAGCTGGTCAATTTGTAAAGTCTAGGCTTATTAGATTAATTTGGAAATACGCACAATGGTTTGATGGACGTTTGGGAAACATAGCACCTAGCTGCAAGATATTTTTAGATGCATTACGAACTAAATATATGCATACAGTGTTTATTATGTAAAAAAAAGTTATCTACAATTCGATAGTAAATTTGTTATTATTTAATATTTTTAATGTTTAAATAATTAGTTTATATTTTGTTATTAAAATAATAAATAATTGTGTTTGCGAAATTTTATGAATTGTTATCTTTTTTTGTTACATATTTTAATTGTACTATGCAATATTGATATACTCATTATGCACTTACCACTTATGAATAGAAAAATACTTTTTCTGTTATCTTTGACTTTACAATCCTCAATAATTTAGCCGATAATATTTTTGTTTATTTTAAATATAACATTTGGCAGCGTAAAAGTTGACAAAAATATAAAAAAAATTTAAAATTTTTTAAGTTTTCTATTTATTGTTTAAATAAACAATATTTTGTTTGTTAATGAGCATTTATAATAAACACTGTAATAATATATTGTTAAGATAACAATAATCGATCACAACCAAATTGACGATTTTAAAAAAGTTATTTTCGTCGTTATTAATTTTTCTAAATTAAATGTTCTTTATTGTATTGTAGATAGGTTTTAAATATTTTCAATCAATCAAATTTTTAAAATTAAAGTATGACAAATTTTATAATATGTTCTAAAATTACAATATTGTTACATAACAAGATTGTTATATGAAATCAGAATGTAGATACATATAAAATTCGCAAAACTGTATTTCTTGTGCTAATAGGTAATTTTTGTAGATCTGCTGATTTTGAACTTGATTTTAGTTGCATAATAATATTTAAGTTGAAAAAACCAGCTTCAATTAAAATTGTTATAATTTAATAATAATAAAAAAAATTAGATAGCAATAATTATATTGAGCATTATTAGATACTAGTTTTGTTGTTAATAATTAATTATAAGGCTATCTGTTTTTAATGTTTTTAGGTGATAATGTCACTAACACTGGTCAGCATTGTGTTTACTTAATTGCGGTCTACTTTTCAACTGTTAAAGTTGATTGTATGACCTCCCAAATTATATAGTATATTCTTAAAAAAAGGCGATCTATTTTAAATTTTTTAATATATCTGAATTTGATATTTTTGATGAATGAATAATTCGAATTGTACGTTTTCAAAGATTTTTAAGTTTAACTAATTTTACTGACACGAAGCGACGCTTAATATTTTCCAGAAAATTTTCACAAATTTCTAAACAATTCATAATATATGTAGGTATATCTACATTTCACAGCACACATATTAAATGTATTCGAATTACTAAATTTATTTTCAAAATTTTCTTGAATTTAAATTAATTTAATTTTGGACAGAAAGTTTAATTAGATCAATAAAAATAAGAAACCTTTAAATTTAATATATTCAAAAAAATCTCAAAATATATCAGAGAAAATAATATAATAAATAAACAAAAGTTTATATTACAACATCAAAGTTTTTTTACTTCAAGTTGTGTAACTCTTGAAGTAAACCTAATAAGATTTTTGAAATTTAACTACCAAATGTTGAAGTAGCAAATATAATATAATATTTATTTAATTATTAAAATAATATATTAAATATATAATAATATTGAAATTTTGATTTTCATACCCTAAAGGGCATTTCATACAATTACAATTAATAATTAATACAATTATTAATTAATAACAATTAAAAATAATATATCCATCAATACCGCAGTAATTGTACTCGAAATACAAACTGTGTTATTGAACTCTAGACGATGGAGAGGACAATGGAAAATCACTCAGTTAATTAATATTTCTTACTATTTATATTACGATATTATATTTCAATAAACTTGAAAATTATTAACTAGTGAGAAAATTATAAAATATTTAAAATAATACTAGTTAAATAAAAGTAATAAAACAATAATGTTTTAATATTTCGCAGATTTTTCATCTGCTTCGTCAGATATTATATTATATTATATTCCATTGAGTATGCCATTTTTAGAAGAAAATTTCAAAATGATTTCAAAATGATTTTGAAATTTTGAAGAAATACCTGTTCTTTGTGAATTTCTACAATACTTCTCTGAGGAAGATCTTCTATCTCCAGTAGAATCCGTAATTTCCTGCTTTTCTAATAATTTCAAGAACCAGAATAACAATTAAATATTAATTTTCGGGAATGCACTTCTGGATCAAAATCTACAAATAAAATAAAATTTGCACTCTCCATAATGGCAGAAATTAGATATAAAAATGTCGAAAATTATCTAAAACAGCAATAAAATATTTCCTTATATAAATTGCTTTTAACTAATGAAAATTTATAATTTACCATTTTAAACTAAATTTAAAAAATCCTGCTGAAATTTTTTAACTGCAAAATTGCTAATTTCATTGGAAAAGTTGGAAATCCAGAAAGAAAATTATTGTCAAGATATTTATTTAATAATATTATCGGTTAAGTTGTTTTAAAATTTCTAATCCTACAATATTAAAATTCTAATTTCCACAAAACTGTTTGAAATTATTTTTTGAAAATTATACGGCGACTTAATCAGTTTATTTATTGCAAAGAGTTAGATATGCCGTATTTAGAAAAATTGATAAAAATTATGGTCTTGTTACCAAGATAATAGAATGTTGTGTAAATTTATAAAAATATAATGGATTAAGATAAAATAATCGCCTATGAAAACATATTGCATAATTAGAATAAAATTTTAAATTTTCTTAAGAAGGGATAAATTTATAGTATAAATTAAGAAGAAAAATTGTATTTGTTACATTTTCCATTGTGTAGCATATGCAAACGCAATGAAATTTACTTTGGTCACCGTACTTGCGGGGTTAGTCGCCCTTGCATTGGCAACTCCTACTTATCATCAAAATGAAGAAGATGTTAAAACTCTAAAAGAAACTAGTCAACAATTTCATGGTAAGTTACTTTTTGTTAAATATTTATCATATAATAGCAGCCGGAGTGTAAGGGTAGCCTTAAGTGTGTTACCCTAATCCTAACTTTTTTTTTTTTTAATTGTGATTTTCGAATAATTGATAAATGTATTTCTAATTGCAGAGAATAAAGACTTCATTAAATCGTACACCGACGTTTTAACCCTGTTCAAGTACATTCACCAGAACACATTCCATAAGGATCACTTAGACATTATCAAGGAATACTCCATCGAAGGAAACTTACATGGATACTCCGTAAGTAATATATATTTTTTTAAATAACTTATAATAATTTTGGGATTTGAATATAGAACGATAAAGCCGTGACCGAGTTCTTGCAATACTACGACAATGGTATGTTACCAAAAGACGCCATTTTCTCCGTATTCTACGAACCACACCTTCACCAAGCAATTGCTCTCTTCAAAATCTTATACCATGCTAAAAATTTTGAAACCTTCTACAAGACTGCAGTTTGGGCTCGTTATCACTGCAATCAAGGTTTGTTCTTGTACAGTTTCTCTGTTGCATTGATCCATCGTGAAGATACCCACAACATGGTTTTACCACCAATTTACGAAATCTACCCCTATTATTTCTTCAACGCTGATGTCATCCAACAAGTACAGAAATTCAAGGAAATGCACACCGATTCTGGTGTACAAGATAAACGTAATTACATAATGGTTTTATTTTAAATTGTGTATTTAACTAACAAATATTTTATAGACTTCACCGTTTATGCTAACTACTCAGGAGACTCTCTCAATTTACATACTGAGATGTCCATGGCTTACTTCTTTGAAGATGTAGGTGTAAATGCTTATTACTACTATTACAACTTACACCGTCCATTCTGGATGAACTCTGAAGAATATGGAATCAATGTTCACCACCGAGGAGAAGAATTCTACTATTTCTACCAACAACTTGTAGCTCGTTATTATCTTGAACGTTTGTCCAACCACTACGGTGAAATTAATGTTTACGATTACGATGATGAATTCGAAACTGGATATTGTTCTTTGTTACGTTACCAAAACGGTATGTCATTCCCCCAAAGACACAGCTGGACTAGGTTCTTCACCAACTTCTACAACTATAAACAAAGTTACACAAACAAAGGAACTCTTCCTTACAGTTACTACAAAATCGAAGATTACGAAAGGAGGATCCGCGATGCTATCGATGCTGGATTCATTGTCACCGTAAGCATTTTTTTTAAGTCTTGGAATAAGGTATTTCATTTTGTATTTTATATTACAGGAAGATGGACAAAAGATTAACTTATTTGAAGCAAGCGGTTTCAATACTCTTGGCAACATTATCGAATCTAACCCCGAATCTGTCAACTCTAGATTCTACGGACACGTTTTAGTGTACGCTCGTCATCTTCTTGGCTACTCTTTCCAACCTCTTAACGATTTCAAGATGGCTCCATCCGTTTTGGAACATTTCGAAACTTCTCTTCGTGATCCTGCTTTCTGGCAATTGTACAAACGCGTTGTGTTATACCTCCAAATGTACAAACAAAAACTTCCTTTCTACAAATACGAAGACCTCGTATTCAAGGGTGTCCAAGTACAAGATATGGAAGTAGATGACTTAGTTACCTATTTCGAATCCTACAAAATCGATTTAACCAACGTCGCTTACATGAACCAACGTGAATTTGAGCACAACAATTACGAATTATTTGTTCGCCAACACCGTCTCAACCACAAAGCCTTCTCTTACAAAATCCATGTTAAGAGCGAGAAATCTACCGACGCTGTAGTACGCGTGTTCATTGGACCCAAATACGATGAATTCGGCCGTTTCATTAATATCAACGAAAACAGATTGAACTTTGTTGAATTTGACCGTTTCAAATACACTTTGAAATCTGGAGAAAATGTGATTGACCGTAATTCACGTCAAATCCACTTTGCCAAGGACCGCACAACATACAAACAATTGTACGAGTACGTTATGACCGGAAACGAAGAAACCTTCCACAAGGAAGTACACTACACTTTCCCCAACAGGTAAATATTATAGAAACCCTTTAGTGTTATTTTTCTAATTGAATTTTTTTAGGTTCTTGTTACCTAAAGGTAAAGTTGGTGGACAAACTTACCAATTCTACGTTATGGTCACACCATACAAAGCTATTGCTCATACCGCCTCCAAACAAGTAGATACACATACCCAAAATACTGAAGTCCATGATGATGATTTCCCAATGGTTGGTTTGGGTGTACAATATTTGGATGCTTATCCTCTTGGTTATCCATTCGACAGACCAATTGAACAAGAATACTTCTACGTTCCCAACTCCTACTTCAAGGATATCGTTATCTACCATGAAGAAAGAATTGAAAGTGATGTACATCATCATTCCTTCAACGATGAAGCTAAATACTTCGCTCATGATGATGTTAAACACACCGTTTATGATGATGTAAAACATAACTTCTATGGAGAAAATCGTGATCAACATCGTGATTATTACACTTCCAGAGACTACCCACGTTTCTAATTTGGTTTAAAAAACTATAATTTGTAAAGTGACATGATCTATGAGTATATTATTGTACTTCATACAAAAATAAACTGAAATTTCTTTAATCTATACTTTAATTTACCCTTACTCCCTTAATCTAAAAATTAAACACGAATAACTACAGTTAAGTTCGGTGTACATCATTGTAACCAGAAAGCTTAATTAAAAATTGGTGGGATATCAGTTCATAAGGAATTCTCAAATTGTATTAAAATTACAATATAAGTGCTCACTGCTCCAATCATCTAAAAGAAGATATTTTAAAATATGGAACTTTTCGGAACTGACGAAAAAGTTCTTACTGAAAATAATAAACTCAAATCAACTGTGAGGAAACCTGTAATATCAACCCTAATTTCTTCGTGCAACATTTGAAGAGAAAATGCGTTTATCTGCAAAAATAATTAATAATTAAATGGCAAAAACACTTCATATCAGTTCATCATATCAAAAAGGATAAAATTACTTCTTTTCTTAGTTTAAAATTATGAGGAACAGTTGCAAAAAATTTGAATAGCTTTCTCTTCATTGCGTTTCCCTAAAACACAATTATTATGATAAAGTAATTAAACACTTGTTTCATATTTTTTGATAAGTACCATTTTTTTAATATTATCTCCATAAATAATAATTAAGACAGTATCCATCGTATACAAGAACAACTCTATAGAGATCTTTTGAACTTCCTCAAAATCTGCGATATAAAATAAAAAGCATCGAATTACGATATGGGTGAAATTCATCACTATATGGAATAACAGAGTTGCACTTCGCGACGAAGAAGCTATTTTTAAAATATTAAATATATCTTGAAAAATAACTTCCAAACTCCTTAGTTTTTGTAAACTTATGTCGTCGGTTGAAAGACTGTCAATACAGATATTGATTGCTGCGAACCGTTGGTTTAAAATATGGAACCAACTTCTGTACAATATGCTAATCAACGATAGGTACGAATTGATTATCAGATATGTTACTGCAGTGATAATGATAATTCCATTGGAATTGTAATTATCGTAGATGTTTTCAATTATAAAAATTGTTAAATAGCAAACTATATAAGCAATGCTAACTTTACGAGCAAATTTGTTATCAATCCGAAACCCAAGTTCCATTAATTTTGCATCAATTTCTATAAATTTTTTTAACATTGTTATAATTCGTGGTCCGCTTGTAGAATTACAAATTATTGTGACTACCATTAATGCCAAGCAGTTGTAAACTTTAAGTAAACCCAAGTACTTCATAATAACATTTTTAGAAATTGCCCAATAAATATTCGACGTATAAACCACAATTGCTATCGATCCAATTGTCACAAAGTATGATACTATCTTATACCAGCTTCGGTAACCAATTAATGTAAAAATTCTGTTGTTGCATTTTCCTTTCACAGAAAATTGACCAATAAAAAACCAAGTAAGTATGGAATAAATTGGTTGCAATGAAGTCCAAATATCGGAATCGTTCCGTCTTGACCCCATTGGAATTTTTGTTCAAAGTGCGTTTAATAATTTTACATGTATATTTTAATATGTTAATAAATTATTTCCAGCTTATTTTATTATTTATATTGAGAGGTATAAAGTAAACATCTCATATAAATTAAAAAGTTATGTTTTGTTTGATGTAAGTATTATATTTACTTTTATAATTGCTTTTTTTGCCTGAAATAATTTATTTCGGTTACACCTACAATAACTTATTTTTACCACGTTACCAGTAATTTATGTTTATCGAGATATAATCTTCCTTTGTTTTTAAATTTTAACTATGTCGCATAATTGATTTCCTGTGACGTAGTAAATCTGAATATCTTTTATGAGAACAGATTTATCTACTACCGTTACGTAATAGCTCACTTTCTACACTGATTTGAGTTACATAATAAACCACTTTGACGCACTAGTGCGGAAAGTGATTTACTTACAACACCAGGGTTGAAAGTAAATTTACTGTGTACAGTGCAGAAACATTTTATTACTGCACTTGCGTGTTTGGCAAGTATCAATCGCGTTAGATTATAGCATACTTTCTACATTGATAAATAAAACTAACTCTATGTAAATATATTTGAATAATTGAAGTTATACAAAACATGTATGTACCTACAGTGCATATAAGAACTAGGTTATGTTATGTTGTATATCAACAACGTTGTATATAACAACGATATTCTTAATATATTCATATATTTATTAATATAGAGAATTCTCAAGTTGTATTAAAATTATGATGTATGTAGTAATTGCCCCGATCATCTAAAAAATAAATATTTTAATATACTATTTGAATAGTACAGGTAGGTACTGTGATCATAACAAGAAAATTTCTTACGGAAAATAATAAAGTGAAATCCATTGTGAGGAAACTCGTTATATTAACCTTGACATCTTCGTGCAACATTTGAAGAGAAAATGCGTTTATCTGCGTAAAAATTGATAAAAAATAATCATAAATATTAAAACTCTTAAATAAAAAGTTTTTTTAACTAAAGTGGCGGATTTGTTTTCGCCATTGCCAAGTCAGTATTATAAAATTTTAAAAGAAAACTTTAAAATTTGAAATCAGTTTTTTTTTAAATTTGTTGAAGTATACTTACTTAGTGTAGAGATCATTCAGGAGGTCATGTCCCATACAATAGTGCGCAGAAATGATAAAATTCGTTTTAACAAAATAAATACAGTCCTGAAAATATCGTTCTTTGTTGACGTTTTGCTTTGACAGATTCGCTATTTTCGTGCTTTTGATTATTAAATGATATTAACATTATTTGATAATTTAAATAACAATCAGCCTTTTTTAACGCAATTTGAGTATTTTTATTATACTGAGGTTAGTACAAACAACATTTTAATTTAAAATCGTTTTTAAACGAAAATTTTATTTTTAGGTTAAACTGCTGTGTGCACCACTAAATCTTTTTTTACATCTATTTGACGAAAACGTTTATTATTTTATTGTGGTAGGTAATGCATAAACAAATTAATTTAACATCGTTTTTTAAACAAACAATATTTTTTACAGTTAAAATTCATTACTAATATGAATAACCGTAAAGTAGTTCATAGTCAAGGACGACAAATAATTTATAATGTCATTCAATATACAGCTGTCCCTCGATAATCCGACACTTTTTAATCCGACGTACTCGGTAGTCCGACGCGCTGCCACGCATCTCCCTCCCTCCACATATTGTATATTTTACTTAAATTTCTTTCCGTATTTCTTTTAAAAACTTACATGTACTGTCATTTTGTATCCTGGTATTAATAAATTACATGTACCTTTACTGTTTCTTCCTTTTTTTTTTAACTTCATTGTGTTCAAACGCATTAAGAATAAAACATCTTTGATAATATGACATTTTTGGTAATCCGACATTTTCGGTAATCCGACACTCTCTCGGTCCCTTAACTGTCGGATTATCGAGGGACAGCTGTATTATGAATAAAGAAAAATGCAAAGGAAATATTTTGTATGCAAAAGTGTCATCTGCAACTGGAGTTTCTTATAAAACTGTTATAAGAATAATGAAGGAAGGAGCTGAAAATCCTCAACAAGCCAAGTTTTCTACTCCCAGGAAAACTATTAAAATGCCATCCCCAAAAACTACAACAAGCCAATTTGAAGAAGATGTTATTAGGCGTATAATTCATTCTTATGCGACTATACATAAAAGGCGACCTACAATGAAAACTGTGTATGAAGCGATGAAAAAAGATCATGGCTTTTCTGGATCGCTTTCATCATTTCGAATTGTAGTACATAGGATTGGTTTTAGGTGGAGAAAATCCCCATGTAATAAGCAAATACTTGTTGAAAAAAGTGATATTCGAGGTAAACGAGTTATGTTCTTAAGAAACCTTATAAAATATAAAGAAGAAGGAAGAAATATTGTTTATACGGATGAAACTTACATCCATAGTTCACATACCGTTCCTAAATGTTGGGACGATGGAAGTACTAACGGTTTAAAGACCCCAGTGTCTAAAGGACAACGATTAATTATTGTTCACGCTGGCGGTGCAAGAGGTTTTGTTACGAGGGCCTTATTAATATTTAAATCTGGCCTTAAAACTGGAGATTATCACGATGACATGAATCACAAAAATTATTTGAAATGGTTAAATGAAAAATTAATTCCAAATCTAGAAAAAAATAGCGTTTTGGTTATTGACAACGCTTCGTATCATAACGTTAGTATTTTAAAATGCCCTACGTCTTCATGGAGAAAAGGTGCTATGCAGCAATGGTTATCAGAAAGAAATATAATATGGCAAATCAGAGATACAAAAATGGATCTGTATAATATAATTAAATTACACAAGCCACGTAATAAAAATTATTGAGAAAATTTGGGCGTTGGTAAAGAATCGTGTTGCCGCACGAAATACCACATTTAAAATGGACGATGTCCGAAGATTGACTGAAGAAGAATTTAATAAAGTCACAATAGAAGATTGGCAAAATATTTGTCGCCATGTAGAAGCCACAGAAAAAGAATATATAGAAAAGGAATATATTATGGATGATGTAGATGAACTCATTATTAGAGTAAATTACGAAGATGAAAGTGACAGTTCAGATTATCTGTCTTCGGAAGATGAAGAAGATGATGAAGAGTTCAATTTAGAATGTGAGCCCATCTTGTAAAGATAAAAATAAAAAAAATCAATTACTCGGCTAATAAAATTTACTTCAATGTGCGATTACTCACTTTCTTGTTCGTTATTATTTTATTATAATAAAAATAATTTGTTTTACTTGTACAATAGTATTTGCTTGTACTATAATAATAAAGTTTTACAATAAATTACATTCCTATAGTAATCATTTTATTTTTTCTATAATTAGTTTTTCTTTTCTATAATTATAATGAAAATAATGTTCAAGTCAGATTTTTTAAATTTTCGCGCCAAGCTGATGTTTTCATTTAACATTTATTCTTATGTATTTTGCCCGTTTCGCGCATTGTATGAGACTTAAGCTTCTGAACGAACTCTACTACAGATTACTAAATTACCTCTTTCCGTAGTTTAAAATTATGACGAGCAATTGAAAATAATTTACATAGTTTTCTCTTCAATAATTTTCCCTAGAATAGAATTACAATAAAATATAGTAAATCATCAGATTTGTTTTCACAGTTTTACCTTTTCTTTTATATTATTTCCGAAAATAATAATTAACAAAGTGTCCATTACACTACATAAGAACATCTGCATAGAAAGTTTTTGGGCCTTACCGTAGTATACCATATAAAATACAAAACATTGAATTGAAATAATGATGAAATTCATCATTAAGTGAAATAATAAAGTTATACTACGCATTGAAGTTGCTTCTTTCAAAATAATACATAGATCTTGAAAAATCCATTCTATTTCTCTTAGTTTTTGCACACTATTTATGTCATCGGCTGAAAGATTTTCAATACAACTACTGAGTATATTAAGTCGTTGATATACTGCAAAGAACCAACTTCTGTATAATATGCTAATCAAGTACATATATGAATTTATTATTGAATATGTTATTGCAGTCGATAAGACTACTTTATTGTAATTGAAATGATCGTAAATGTTTCCAGCTAAATATATTATTAAATAGCAAACTATCGAAGCAATGTTAATATTTCGACCAAATTTGTTATCGACCAAAAAACCCAATTTAAAAATGTTTGTATCAATTTCTATGACTGTTTTCAACATTTCAATAGCGTGAGGTCCACTTGTAGAAGTGCAAATTATAGAAATTACAACTAACGCCAAGCAGTTGTAAACCTTCAGTATCCCCAAGTACTTTAAAATTATATTTTTGGAAATCTTCAAATAAATTTTCGTCGTGTAAATTACAAATGATATTGAGATAATTGCCAAAAGACATGATGTTATCTTATACCAACTTCGATAACCAATTAATGTGAATACTCGGTTGTTATATTTTCCTTTAACTGAAAACTGAGCTGTAAAAATCCAAGTCAGCACAACATAAATTGGTTCCAATGCAGTCCAAATATCAGAATTATAGAATTTTAACGCCATAGGTGTTTTTGTGACCGCGTTACGTCATATTAAGAGCAGTATAATATAATTTTAATTGTATATTTAAATATGTTTACTTTGTAAACATCTTAAATAAATTTAAAAACAGTTCTTTGCGTAGTGTAATTTCATAATTATCTAAAAATATTTGATAGCCAAAGTGTCAGTTGACACACTTTTCAAAGTTTGTTTATATTAATTATGTAATTGTGCGTGGAAATAACAAAAAAAGTTTACCCTGATATACTATTTTGTATACATAAAATCTTGCTTTGATGGACATTATAATGTCTTTCACAATTTTCAGCTTTTAATATTTTTAAAGAGTAAAAATTCCGTCAAGTTTTCATACCAAATTCATCTAGTTTGACTCTCCACTTTATTAATCTGGTTTAGGTTCTTTAATATTGTGTATCCAATCCAAGAGATTGTGGTCATTTTCTATTTTAAATTTTTGCCAATACATGTTAGGAAAAAATGTTTGGTTCCATGTAGTACAGCTAATAACGCTTTTTTCAAGCGAAGTTACTTCTTTACTCCTTCGTTATTATTCTACTTCTTCCTGACCCGCAAAACGAAATTTGAAGGTCCAATCGACCTAGACCCCGTCTTAAAGTCGGACTTCTCTGACGACTCGAAATTCGAATATCTGGAATTTCTGCATGCAGAAACCCTACCTTTTAACCCAGGCAACCTTTTACAATACATCCCCAATAGGTAAACCTGGTAGAGCTTAATCAATGTATATTTATTGTTGAGTCAAAAGTGAAATAAAATTACAATAATTTTACAGTGCAGTAAAATAATTTATTAAATAACGAAAAACTTATCAATAATATAATTCCTAGCGGGGGCACACTTTCGCTACTATCATAAGGCCCCCTTTTTACCCCCACCACTTTTTTTTGACTATAAAATATATTCATATAGTATTAGAAGAAGATATACACAGTTGCTTAATTTTATTAGAGCTTTACAAATTTTTAAATAAAAATAATATTACCAAAAGTTTAACATCTAAGATAATTAAAAATACTACTATTGCAGTTATGAACTAGGATGCTGATCTTGATACAGCGAATTATCAAATTGCACCAACATTACAATGAATATAGTTATTGCTCCAGTCATCTAAAATAAAATGAAATTTTAACAGAACCTGAACAATTTTTTTAAATTTTAGCATGCATAACTTCTTTTAAATATAGCTCTTACCGAAAATAAAAGGCTGAAGTCAATAGGGAGAAAACCTAAAAGTTCAACCTCGACGTCTTCGTGTAGAAGCTGAAGAGAAAAAGCGTTTATCTGAAAAATTAAGAAAATTATCATTATATCACTTTGTATTAGTTTGATTTATAAAGGAAACATCAGTCTTTTTTCTTTCAAGAAAGCTTTCAGCATTTAGAGATAGGGGAACGCCTGTAACCCTGTTTTTAATAGTTGATGATGACAATCATTTATTGACCGCTGGCTTTACGTGCCATCTGATGCACGGAGACGGTCATAAGAATATAAGGTCAGGTTGTTTAAATTACCTCTTTTCGCAATGTTACATTCTTGTCAGCTGCCGAAAACACTTTAGAAAGTTTTCGCTTTAGTATACGTGCCTACAATATTTTAGAGTATTTATAACATGGAACTGATACAACAAATTTTATTTCACATACTTCATTTTTTATATTGTTACCATAAATTGCAGTTAATAAAATATCTGTTATGCACAAAAATATGGTGATTAAATGGTCGTAAAGATAGTCGAGATTTTGCAATCCGTAAACATTGTAACAACTAATAGTGATATTAAGAAAACTCTGGATTAACGAAAATATTAGTGGTATGCTTTGTGCAGCACATAGTTCTTTTAAAATTATATATAAATTCTGAAAAATCCATTGTGTATTTCTTAGGTTTTGCAAACTCAAATGGCTACTATTATTGCCAATGAAGGTGTGGAGTACAAACATTCGCTGTTTTATTGCATAAAGCCAACTTTTAAATAATAACACCACCACAGCTTGGTACAAATTTATAATGAATTGTACTATTGTTATAATTAAATATAATCCTTTTAATGAGAAAATTCCACTGTTCACATACATAACAATTAATCCATAACAAATAATATAAGCACAGTTTAGTTTAGATGCAAATTTATTATCTATGGATAGGCCAAGACCAAGATATTTTGAATCTATCTCCAGAACTGCATCGAAAACTTTTAAAATTCTTGGACCATTTAACACATTGCAAATTATTGATAAAAAAACTAACACAAAGGAATTAAATGCATTCATTATTGCCACATGTTGGTAAACAATATTTTTTGATATTTGCACAATATAATCCTTTGATATAATCAGAAGCACTACTGTCGCTATGGCTAGCGAATACGTCCCTAATTTATAAAAAGAAAAATGATTAATTAATATAATTCGTCTGCTATTGTATTTTCCTTTCGCTCTAAATTGGCCGCACAGCATCCAGTCCAGTAAAATATAAAGCGGACCAACCGAAGTCCAAATGTCGGAATCATTAAAAATTTTATTTGGCATATTTTGTGCGGACAGTTTAAAAATCATCCCTAGATAGGTAAAATACACTTTGAGTATGTACGAATTTAATTCTATATACCTATCTAATTTAATTTATTTAAAATAAAATATTGGGCTTATAATAATATAGTCCTAATGCTGTTTATGTAATGATTAGGTAATTGTTTACTTTTGGAATAATTTAAAATAAATTCATTTTATGTGGATACTTACATAATAAACATATTGATTTTGTTATTTTCAGTAGTTCAATCGACAGGCATTTTTTTATTATTGAAATAGATATTACGTAACAGGTTTGGTTAAGGGGGAATGCCACTGTGAGAACTGAAAAAATAGTCTATTTCCAAGAATTTTTTTCACAGGATTAACTAATTATTAAAGTAATCGTATTGTTATTATTTAATTAAGTATTATATATCAAATTTGTTTTATATAAATTTTCATCCAAAAATTTCAAAGATTTACATTGTCCCAATGGTTGTCTGAAAAAACAAAATAAATTTTTTTTCAATATCTATACGAATGTGGTTATCGTTAAGTGTATGTAATTCGGTCAATTTTCATAATTTTAAGTACATATTTTCGAATGCATTTAACTACTTTAAAAACAAACAAAAATTTTTTTTCGGTTTTTCCAATTTTCACAGTGGCATTCCGCTTTAAGAGTTGTGAAAAATATATAAAAAATTCCTTTTTACTTTTTAGTTAACTCGATGCACTCTAGAAAATGCCGTTTTATCAACTATGTGTCATTATAGGATAATAGGTAAAATGTGTAACAAAAATTAAAAATACTAAATATATAATAGTAGATTAAATAACAAGGCCGTAAAATAGCGTATTAGAGAATATGTCACGAAACGAAAGTTGAGTTATAAATAAATAATAATTACCTCTTTTCTTAATTTAAGATTTGAAGTAGTTTTCAAAAGTAATTTATAAAGTTCCTTCCTTATTGCAACTGCCTATAAGAAATTTTAAAAAATAGAAGCGGATAAATAGAATATCTGTATCATTTCCTACCTCAGTTTTAATGCCATTACTATATATGACAAGCAAAAGAGTATCCAGTATATTTTCCAATATTTCTATTAGAAATTCATAAGGAATATTCTGGATAAATTTAAAGAACAAGAAACTTAAACACGAAATATCATACATATTCATTAATAAATGTAATAAAACTGGTCCACCCCGTAATGTAGAAAATTCTTTCAAACTGTCACATAAGACTTGAAAAATTCGTTCCACATCTTTTAATTTTTGTAAACGTAAATCGTCCGATAGTTCTGCTTGAGGAAGATTAACGACAAATCTGTTCAGAGCAAGAAATCGTTGCTTTAGTGCATAAAGCCAACTTCTGAATTCCAGCATCATAGCATACTGATATAAACCTATGGTTAAGAACATATTGGGTAGTACAATTCGATTATAATTATTATTGGATATAACCAGAAAATATTCCGTAATTACTAGATAAGATCCATACCATATCATATTTACTATATTCAGATTACTAGCAAATTTGTTGTTCGTCGATAAGCCTACATCAAAAAGCTTTGCATCGGTTTCTATAATATTGACAAATATTTTTATGGTTTTTGGTCCAACCGTACAAGCGGAAAATATACTTATTATCACCATTATTAAACAATAGGTGCTTTTAATTATTTTTAATTTGTAAATCAAATTGGAGTTAGCGGTGTCCCAAAATATATATGATATTGCTACAATCAGTACAGCTGCAATTGCTAACATGGTAGATGCCAATTTATACCAAGAAAAATGTTGAATTAAGGTAAAAATTCTATTATTACATTTTCCTTTTACTGTAAATTGACCAAATAGTAACCAACTCTGTAAAGTATATGTTGGACCAACGGAAGTCCAAATATCCGAGTTACTAAATTGTATCATATTTTGCACAAATTAATTTTCAACATCCAACAAACCATGAAAGTTTTTATAATAATGGAGTTTTGGTCAATTTCAATAAAAATTTTTCTATTGTTTGTAATTGACATTATAAGGTAGGTACTTATTAGATAATTATGTTTATGACAAATGGTTATTACTATTTTTCTTTAATATTATTATTCGTTTAAATGCAAAAATTTAATTTTGTAATGTTGTCAATTTATTACGAACATACAGTAGCGCTCAAAAGTTAGTTGACAAACAGTTTTTTCTACAAGAACTTTTTAATATTTCAACATTTTTCTTTCATTTTTGTAATATTATTTTTCAAAAGCTCTTAAATTAATAGGTATAACTCTAACTTTCTATATAATGAAAGAAAAATGTTCAAATTAGAAAAAGTTCTTAAAAAAAAAACTGTTTGCCAACTTACTTTTGAGCGCCACTGTACATATAAAATAATGCATTTAGTTCATAAATTAATTAAAAATCTATGACATTGGTGTATTAATATAGAGAATTCTCAAGTTGTATTAAAATTATGATGTAAATAGCCATTGCTCCGAAAATCTAAAAATTAAAAATTTTAATATAAGAGTAGTACTATTTGAATATAATTAATAAAATCGTAACTTGTGAAGCAATATAATATATGTATTAAAACTAAAACAAGTTAATTAAACAATTCGAGAAATCAATATTTATTTATTTAAGCTTTCGAAGCGTATGCTTTCATTTTCAAAAATATCTAAAATATCTTTTTTCAAAAATATCTAAAATATATTTTTTCAAAAATATCTAAAATATCTTTTTGAAATTGAAAGCATACGCTTTCGAAAGCTTAAATAAATATTGATTTCTCGAATTGTTTAATTAACTTGTTTTATAAATTTTAGAATTCGCAACTTTTGATAAATTGTAATAATATTTTAAACTATAACCAAGTTAATTAAACGCTTAAATATTTTAAAAGAAGTATTTATTAAAGACGAAGTTTAAAATATTATTAAAATTAATTTGTTTTAGTTTTAATTCATATATTATACTATGTATTTGAATATACAGATACTCTGATAATAACAAAAAAAGTTCTTACTGAAAATTGTCAGGAAACCTACTATATCAACCTTGACATCTTCATGCAACATTTGCAGAGAAAATAAAAAAGGTATAAAAAAAATCAATCAAATTAAAATTCCTGCAAAATAAAAGATATTGGTGGCCGTTTTGTCACTAGACCGAAAGTACAACGGAATGGATTGTTTCGCGGTCCCAGTTCCGCCATTGCCCTTTCGTAGTTTACACTTTCACCGTCGCCAACAATTGTTTTTTCTTCTTCAAAAACAATTTTCTTCTTAAAAAACAATTGTTTTTTAAATAGTAATTTAATAATTAAATTATTAATAACAACTACGTCAGTCACTAATTGCTAGTTTACTATAAAACTTTATAATTTGAAATCAATTCTTTTAAACTCTGTTGAAACGATCATGATACGTACACTACCTCACCTAAATTACAATAATTTGGATGATATGGATTTGGAATTTTGGATTGATATGGATTCTAACATGTGTAGGTATGTATTTGATTGATTTTATAGGGGTTTACAGTTCTGACTTTTTATGGTATTAAGGAAAAAGCTAGTTAAGTTTTATAAAGTACTGTCAAACCCCCACCATGTAAAAGTTATAGGTGGAAAACATTGAATTGTGATATGTGTGAAATTTATCCTATTTTTTTGTTTTAGTTTACGCAGGGAAGAGGAAATCTCGTACGAGACACCACCATCATCTCCCCTACCCCCCCGACTAAGAATTCGCCGTAAGGCATTACTTTCCATCGAGGGGTTGAGTTGGATTCTTCCCTTTTTCTGTTCCTTCTGTCGCCGTCTGTTTGATGTTTCGTCGTGTTTGGCTTTTCGCTTCTTTATTCTTCATCGGTTTGGTCCGTCCTATTAGCGCGGTCCGCGGCTTCGGCTTCTTTTCCTTTCAGGACCGTGTGCACCATTTTGTCGATGGCGTTCCAGCACTCTGGGCTTCTCAGCATGGTGTCCACTACGTTGTCGGGCGTCAGTTGCATTTCTGTGTCCAACTCTGCGGTGACTCTTGCCTGCTCCCATCTTGGGCACTCAAAGAGGTTGTGCTCGGCCGTGTCTTCCGCATCGCAGTAGTCACACTTAGGGGCCGTTCTTCTGGCGAATCGGTGGAGGTATGCGTTGAAGCATCCGTGACCGGAGAGGGCTTGTGTCAGGTGGTAGTTTGCCTCTCCGTGTCCTGTGTTGACCCATTTTTGTATGTCGGGTATGAGTCTTCTTGTCCAGCGTCCGACCTCGGCTTCATCCCATCTGGTCTGCCAGAGTGCAAGTGTCAGGTCGGGTGTGTTCACTTGGCCGGAGTGGGTTCTCGCCTTTTCTCCGGCCTGCAGGTCTCCTGGTGGTATCAAGGCCAACACCAGCGCCGCTTCGCCTGACACGGTCCTGTACGCGCTTATTGCGCGTAGTGCAGCTCTTCTCTGTATTTTCAGCAGCCGGTCTCGGTTTTGTTGTACCTGGAGGGCCTCGTGCGACCGTTCAACCACAGCCACTGCGAAACCTACACCTAGACGGGCAGACTAGGCAAATATGGCAAGTCTGGAGCTCCCGTCCCCACAGTACCTGAAGTTCATAAGCGCACCCCCCCCCCCCAACAAGCCAGGAGGAGGCCCACATGGTCATATCGGTTAACCATTAGGCTTTGGGTGTCTTTTTGCTATAGACGGCCCCATTACCTTTAACACCTCTTTATGAAGCAGATTGCTCATCTTCATCACCACCGCAGACTCCACTCCTGTAGGAGATTTTCTCGGAGTAGCAGTTTGAATCACACTTTGCTTACGCCAGGCCCTCAGAGTTCCAGCAGCTCCAGCTACCTTTCCTCTACAGAGGCGGTTGAAGTCTATCACACGGAAAGGATCTTCTCCGTTGCTTGTCTGATATGGTCTACGAACCATATTTAGAAGCTTTTCTCGGAGTAGCAGTTTGAATCACACTTTGCTTACGCCAGGCCCTCAGAGTTCCAGCAGCTCCAGCCACCTTTCCTCTACAGAGGCGGTTGAAGTCTATCACACGGACCGGATCTTCTCCGTCGCTTGTCTGATATGGTCTACGGACCCTACCTACTTCGCGGCGGATAGGACACACTGCCATCCAGGGGGACTCTACCTATTAACCTCAAACGCAATACGACGAACGGTATCGCTCATGATTGGTCCTGGTCAAGGCGAGGGAGCCAAGCTACGCCCCGGTTTACTGCTAGGCAAGAAATTGTCGGGATGATAGCCCATATAGCTACAGGAGGCCAGAACGACGCCTTGGGTTACTGCAAGCAGGAATTTACCAGGACGAGCGGTCCAAAATAGCACTCCTCGTTTGAACAAGTTAAAGGGTTTCGCTCGTCGCTCCTTCTCGCTCCGCATTAACTTAGTTTAAACAGCACCACCAAGTGTAGGTGTTAAGTACGGGCTTGGGACCAAGTCCCCTGGGAGACCCTACATGTTGTATATAAATAAAAAGAGCATAAAAAATTCTAATTAAATATGTCATAGCCAACTATGGTTTCCATTTAAAAAAACACAACTATATATTATAACTCGAAAACAAATGAAGATATTTAAAATCCTTCTAGCCCAATTTATTCTCCTCAAAAAAATGTCTAAAAAAGGTGTAAAAAATTTTTCGATAACTTTACAAACAACCGAGATATCGGCATTTAACGAAAAGTCGAAAAAGCGAACTTTTGGCCATAACTCAACAACGAAAAAAAATATCGGATTTCAGTTTTCACCATTAAGCTTTTCTCAAAAAAAGAGATCGAAGATGCGCCATCCATTTTTCCATAACTCTTATAGTTACCGAATTCCCCATAAGAACATTCGAATTTGAACCACCCTGTACTATTACATCAAACTCAAACGACTTTGACTTGGAAGATGACGTGCCTCTGTCCGTGTGGGCTAGAGCTATTGATAATCTACTACTCGTAAGAAATGAGAAGCTTGAACAATATACCGTTATTGATGATGCTGTCGCCACATGCAAAGAACCGTCCAATGAGAACATTGTGCATAATATCATCACCAACAGGCAAGAAAACGACGAAGATGATGACGACCCGGATGAGCTTTGGTCAACTCCCAGTGCGAGGGAAGCCTTGAAAGCTGAAGAAGTGTTAAATGTATGTATTTGTGCATATAGTAAATGTCGATGATGACACTATAAAAAGTAACATGGGAGCAGGTATAACGGACATAGACTTGAGGAGCGATTGCTTCTATTATCCTAGCAAGGGCACCCTTTCGCTACTATCATGAAATCCCCGTTTTATCCCCACCACTTTTTTACAATAATATATATTCCTATAGTATTAGAAGAAGATGATATACATCATTAGATAGTTTTATTAGAACTTGACAAATTTTTACATAAATTTAATATAATTAACCAAACGTTTAGTAACTAACATAATTAAAAATACTATCTATTGTAGTTTTGATTTAGTATGCTGATAGCTATAGCGAATTATCAAATTGCACCAATATTACAATGTATGTAGTGATTGCTCCAGCCATCTAAAATAAAATGAAAATTTAACAAAGCTTAAATAATTTTTACAATTTTGGCATACATAACTTCGTTTAACTTTAGGTTGTATGGTTTTATACGTATATGGTAAAATAGAAAAAATAGCTCTTACCGAAAATAAGAGGCTGAAGTCAATAGGGAGAAAACCCAAAAGTTCAACCTCAACGTCTTCGTGCAGAAGCTGAAGAGAAAATGCGTTTATCTGAAAAATTAAGAAATTTGTTTTTACAACACTTTGATCATTCTTTTTTTTTTCAATAAAGGTTTTAGCATTTAGACCCAACGGCGGCTTAAACGAGATTTGGGAACGTCTTTGACCCTGTTTTAAATAGTTGATGATGGCAATCATTGACGGTCATAAGAAATTGTTCAAATCATAATATAAGGTTGTATAAATTACCTCTTTTCGCAATGGTACATTCTTGGAAGCTGCCGAAAACAATTTAGAGAGTTCTTGCTTCAGTATACGTGCCTACGATATTTTTCGAGTATAATAATTATAATATGAAACTGATAAAACAAATTTAATTTAACATACTTCATTTTTTATATTGTCACCATAAATTATAGTTAAGGAAATATCTGTTACACACAAAAATATGATGATTAAATTGATGTAAAGAGCGTCGCGATTTTGAAATCTAATATAAACACTGTAACATCCAGTAGTGATATTAAGAACACTCTGGATTAAAGTAAATATTAGTGGTATGCTTTGTGCAGCACATAGTTCTTTTAAAATTATATATAAATTCTGAAAAATCCATTGTACATTTCTTAGGTTTTGTAAACTCAAATGGCTACTATTATTGCCAATAAAGGTGTGGAGTACAAACATTCGCTGTTTTATTGCATAAAGCCAACTTCTAAATAATAACACCATCACAAATTGGTATAAATTTATAATGAACTGCAGTATTATCAGAATCAAATATATTCCATGTACTTTGAAAATTGAACGGTTCACATACGTAATAATTAATCCAAAACAAATAATATAAACAGAGTTTAGTTTAGATGCAAATTTGTTGTCTATGGTTAGGCCAAGACCAAGATATTTTGAATCTGTCTCCAGAACTGCATCGAAAACTTTTAAAATTCTTGGACCATTTAACACATTGCAAGTTATTGATAGAAAAACTAACACAAAGGTATTAAATATATTGATTACTGCCACGTGATGGTAAACAATATTTTTTGAAATTTGCAAAATATAATCTTTTGAAACAATCATAAGCATTACTGTTGTTATGGCTAGCGAATACATCCCCAATTTATAAAAAGAAAAGTGATTAATTAATATAATTCGTCTGCTATTGTATCTTTCTCTTGCTCTAAATTGGCCGCATAGCATCCAGTTCAGTAAAATATAACCCGGACCAACCGAAGTCCAAATGTCGGAACTATTACAAATTTTATTAGGCATACTTACTTTGTGCGGACACTTTCAAAATCAGTTCTAGATACTAGGTAAGACACGCTTTTAGTACGTATTAATTTAATTCTATCTACTTATCTAATTTAATTTATTTAGAAATAAAATATTGGGCTTATAATAATATAGTGCTAATGATGTTTATGTAATGATTAGGTAATAGTTTACTTTAGGAATAATACAAAATGAATTCATTTTAGGTGGATATAGATACTTATAATAATAATGTAGATCGATTTTGTTATTTTGTGTAGTTCAGGCGACAGGCATTAATTGTTATTGAAATAGTAATTAACAGGTTTGGTTAAGAGCTGCGAAAAATATGTTATAAGATAATAGGAAAAAAGTGCAAGAAAGTGAAAAATTAAAAAATATTAAATATTTAATAGTAGATTAAATAACAAGGGCAAGAGAATATGTCACGAAACTAAAGTTGAGTTATAAATAAAGAATAATTACCTCTTTGCTTAATTTAAGATTTGAAGTAGTTTTCAAAATTAATTTATAAAGTTTCTTCTTTATTGCAACTGCCTATAAGAAATTTTAAAATAGAAGCGGATAAATAGAATATGTGTATCATTCCCTACCTCAGTTCTAATGTCATGACTATATATGACAAGAAAAAGAGTATCCAAAATATTTGCCGATATTTCTATTATAATTTCATAAGGAATATTCCGGATAGATTTAAAGAAAAAGAAACTTAAACTTGATATATCATACACATTCATTAATAAATGTAATAAAACTGGTCCACCCCGTAATGTAGAAAATTCTTTTAAACTGTCACATAAGACTTGAAAAATTCTTTCCATATCTTTTAATTTTTGTAAACGTAAATCGTCCGATAGTTCTGTTTTAGGAAGATTAACGACAAATCTGTTCAGAGCAATAAATCGTTGTTTTAGTGCATAAAGACAACTTCTAAATTCCAACATCATAGCATACTGACATAAACCGATGGCTAAGAACATATTGAGTAGAACAATTTTACTATAATTATTATTGTAGTTAACAAGAAAATATTCCATAATTACTAGATAACATCCATACCATATCATATTTACTATAATTAGTTTACTAGCAAATTTGTTGTTTATCGATAATCCTACATCAAAGAGCTTTGCATCGATTTCTATAATATTGATTAATATTTTTATGGTTTTTGGTCCAGCCGTAGAAGCAAAACATATACTTAATGTCAGCATTATTAAACAATAGGCTATCTTAATTGTTTTTAAGCATCTGTAAATCAAATTGGTCATAGAGGTGTTCGAAAGTATATGTGATACTACTATAATCATTACAGTTGCAATAGCTAACATGGTAGATGCCAATTTATACCAAGATAAATTTCGAATTAAAGTAAAAATTCTATTATTACATTCTCCTTTTACTGTAAATTGACCAAATAGTAACCAATTCTGTAAAGTATATGTTGGACCAACGGAAGTCCAAATATCTGAGTTACTACTAACTGGCATCATATTTTGCGCAAATTAATTTTCAGCATTCAACAAACCATGAAAATTTTTCTAGTAATGGAGTTCTGTTCAATTTCGATAAAATATTGTCTATTGTATGTAATTGACATTATAATGTAGGTATACTCGTTAAGTAATTATGTTTATGACAAATGGTTATAACTATTTTTCTTTATTATATTAAGACCCATTGAGTTAATATCATTCGTTTAAATACGAAAATTTAATTTTGTAATATTGTCAATTTATTACAAATATATATTATATATAATAGATTGTTTATTTAAATTAAATAGAGTTAAAATAAAAGAAATAAGTTTATATATCGTAAATTTAAATTTATTTTGATATTTAAAATTTAAATGATTTCTAACATGAGGTTTTCTAACATGTTTGCAGTTGATAAAGGAACGACGAGTTCATGATTCGAATAACAACCACTGATGACAAAATTAACTAAATAAACTTATATTATTAATTTAAAATTACGTGCCATATTCGAAAGTGTGCAAAAGACAAGGAAAATTGATGTCAGTTAGTATGTAGTTCATAAATTAATAAAAAAATATATAATATTGGTGTATTAATATAGAGAATTCTCAAATTGTATTAAAATTATGATGTAAATAGCCATTGCTCCGAGCATCAAAAAAGGCATACTTGTTAATTGCCTAAGTATAAATATATATTTATACTTAGGCAATACATATGTATTATATTTCAAAAAATTTAATATATCTAAAAACAAGAATAATGATTATCTGATCAAGAACCAAGAAACTTAACAAGGAAAAGATAGTACCAAAAACCGAAAACAATAAATTATATCAATAAGTGGCAATATAATTTGACATTAAAATCTTGCGTCATTAGTTTTAGAATGGAATCTATTTCAAACATATCTCTCCGAATTTTTACGATTAGAATTCCATAATATTCGTTAAAAATAAGACCAGTTAAAAATTCCATTGATTCTGTTAAACCAGTTACTAACAGAAAAAATCGTTTACTAAGTATTCTGGCTGATTTTTACATTCGAGATATTTGGTTAATTAAACTATCATACACAAATATTATAATTATAAGAAAGTAAAATATTAAATTCTTTAGACCAATCCGTTGATTTATTTCAAAATGTAATCTAGGTTTGTCTTTTACTATAAAATACGATAACCTTAAATATTTATAAATTACAGAAATAAAATAAAGTGAATTAAATGTGTCGTTTATTTATGTTAACTTGTAAGTGCCAGTTAGAAAGTTGTAGGTACAGTAGAATCCGAATAGTACGACTTTGTTTATAACGACCGACCGCTTTTAACGACGTAAGTGCAACCTCAAGTTCCATAGTATAATGGATATACCATCCTGCGAAATTATACTTCCGTTAAAGCGACGAACCGCTTTAAGCGAAGTATTTATTAAAAATCGTCCGATTAAAACAACGCTCGGCTCAAAACAATTCATAATTTCAAGAACAAATGTCGCACAATGCCTTGCTTATTCCCGAGTAAATCACTTATTAGTATTTTGTTACCTTTCAATGTGTTATAATTATAACTTTGTTTCAAAATGAGTTCCGCGAAACGAAATTGTTTATCCATTGAAGAAAAAAGTGTTACAATACAACGTTTAGAAGTTGGAGAATCGAATGTGACTCTTACAAAGGAATTAGGTGTAGCTCATTCAACAATATCAACAATTAAGAAAAATAAACATAAAATAGAACCCCCGTTTAAGGCAAATGTTCTTAAACTTAAACGCGTGAGGATATCCACAAAAGAAGAACTCGAACAGGCACTGGTACAGTGGTTTAAGCTGTAACTTAATCGCGGAATACCCGTAAATGGGCCTATGCATCAAAATATTCTGGATTATAATTGCTTGGCGAGCTGAAGAATCTTTGTCTGTCCAACAGAGTGATGTAAGTGATTGGTTAGCAAGAGTGTGATGAAATGTTTAATGCCGATGAAGCTGCACTGCTTTAAAAGTTGATACCTTGTAATAAAATTTACGTTATAAATCTTTAAAACTTATTCGCAAAATTCTAAAACACCTGGAATAGATGACTTCCCGTATTAAATTGGTGGCGAAGCCCTGATGACAATTAATAACTAGCTCTTTTATAAAGTCGGATGCGAGAGCGTGAATCCTGTAAGAAAATAAATATGCCTTCCTTATTGCTAATAAAAGACGATTGACAAATAATCGTACATTAAAATGATCGTTATTACAATTTTAGCAATGTCATACAAAACCAATTTCCAAACGATGTAAATCTGAAATCGGCAACACAAATGTCGACCACAAAATAACCGGTACCAAAATAACACAGCCTGGAATAGTTAAAAAAATGCTTACCAAGTACTTTAGTTCGCTTACAAGATAGTAACGACAATGGCTTGCTATCCAGGAGTGACTTCGGTGGTATAGAAGGTCTGCTACCGGATTGCGTCGGGTTGCTAGGATGAAGTTGGAAATCGTCCTTGCGGCTTACGGTTATATAATAACCGTAATAAGAGGTAGCACAGCAGCACTTTACAAATGGTGCTTCACTTAACTCATAAACAGATGGTCGTTGGTTGTAGTATACAGAAAATATTGTTGATGCAAGCGACCTGCATTCGTCGCATTCGAACTCGACGAAAAACCCTTGTGGTATATTGTGTTGTTTTCCAACGGACACCTCGGTTGTAGATCCCCAAAGGGCTCCCGGTGTTATAATTAACAGCAGGAAGGAGTATAGCGCTCTCCAATAATCAATTAATGAGATACGGCTCTTCGACTTACTTTCATCAATATTTGGTCGAACCCCAATGCACTAACTCCCCACGTGAATTTTAATAAGTTTCCTACTACGGTCTAGTCAAAACTTAATATCTCGTGTACCAATTCGTCGCACCCCAGGGTGCGCCTTGCTGAAAACCCACTGGTAAAAAGGTAAAAATTCGTTACAACCTGACAAAACATTAAAATTTAAAGACGAAAAATGCACGGGAGGAACATTTTCGAAAGAGGGAATAACTGTGATGGTGACAACCAACATGAATGTCACAGTGAAAAAAAACTCTTGATAAGCGGAAAATTTTAACGTCTCAGATGTTTTAAAAATGTACGGTCATTACCAGTAGATTATGAGAGCAATCCCAAAGCCTGGACGGCATCTGACATTATCACAAATTGGGTACGTGCTTGGGATCGTGCACTTATGAAAAAGAAGAAAAAAATCCTACTTTTGGTTGACAACTGTTGAGCTCATCTCGCAATTCCTAATCTGACAAGCGTAACCTTGGTATTTCTGCCTCCCAACACGACGACATCGGTATTACAACCTATGGGCCAAGGGGTAATTCGAGCTCTGAAGTCACATTTTTGTAAAAACCTTGTCCTGAAAATTATTGACAGTCTTGATAGAAATACAGATGCCAGTAACAGCTTCCAGCAACCAAAGATTACAATACTAGATGCCATTCTTATGATTTACGAAGCCAGGACCAATATCACACAGAAAACAATTTACAACTGCTTTAAACATGCTGGATTTATCCGAGACAATGTAGACTGAACTATTATACATCAAACTCAAACGACTTTGACTTGAAAGATGACATGCCTCTGTCCTTGTGGGTGAGAGTATTGATAATCAAATACCCTTACCTCCCCGAGTAAAAATGAAAATAGATTTTAAATTTTATACATCGCTGCACCATAACTGCATAACGCCCGCACTTCTTGCCCACAATACCGCCGCACCATAGCAGTTTGGAGGACAAAACCGCCTCATGCAAAATTTTTAATCACACCCAGCATAGCCGCACCACTGCCGCAACACAGCTGCAAGCTATCAAATTTTTAGTAAAATCGCTGGCCGCACCACCGCTGCAACACAACTGCACGCGGTATCGGGTGACAGTTCGATTTTTGAATATAGGGAATTTGCATGAGAAATTGATTTTTTGTAAATTCCTGCTTCCATTATGTTTCAATGTAAACTTATTGACGGTAAGAATTCCCTAAGGTTGTTAAATTATTTTGAAAAATCTAGAACTTGTAAAAATGTTTTTTGTAGGAATGTGCTGAAGAAGACTGGGTCCAGTCGAAACTAGTTCACATTAACAATAAATTGAAACTTCAGGAAAGTGTTTTTATTTATTAATTTCCTATCCGAATTAACTTAGGTTTTAACACTTCCATGATATTATCTTTTAAACCGATTATTGAAGTTTTATATGTTTCAGCACCCACTTTTCATTAGACAATAAACCAAATACTTTAACTGTGCACAAATTTATTGGTTAGAAGTAAGACCGTTGTCTAAACTCGAAAGGATTGAATTAATAACTAAACAAGAAGAACACGATCGGCATAGATGATCGCTTAGTACCTTGGTTACCCACGTGCTTTCTAGTATCTCACTCACACTTCAGTGTCACCGTGGCGCCAGCTTATGTTGCGAAAAATTTCAACACTAATGCTGCTGCTCTTTATGTGTCGATGCATTAATGTTGCGGCTACAGAACAGCGGTTTTGCAGCGCTTGGAACGTTTCTTGTATATTTTTATTAAGGTGCAGTCATGTTGCGGCGGTGTTGTGGCTATTAAAATTATTTTCTACCATCACAGGCAGGTTTCAGCGGTTTTGCAGACATGCAAAGGCCGTGCTGCGCTTTTGCAGCGGCAGTGCGGCCAAATCCATTTTTACTCGGGTCCTTAAGGAGCTTGAATAATATAACCATCCGATGAAAATATTGTGCAAAATATCATCACCAACAGGCAGAAAATGACGAAGATATGACGAGCCGGAGGAGCATTGTTCAACTCCCAGTGCGAGGGAATCTCTGAAAGCTGCAGAAGTTTTAATGTATTTGTGCATGTAAATGTCGATGATGACACTATAAAAAGTAACATGGGAGCAGGTCTGACGGACATAGAGGAGCGCTGGTTTCTATTCCTATCGGGGGCACCCTTTCGCTACTATCATAAAACCCCCGTTTTATCCCCACCACTTTTTTTATTGTAAAATATATTCGTATAGTATTAGAAGAAGATATACACAATTAGATAATTTTATTAGAGCTTGACAAATTTTTACATAAATTTAATATTATTAACCAAAAGTTTAATATCTAAGATAATTAAAAATACTACTACAGTAGTTTTGATTTAGTATGCTGATCTTGATATAGCGAATTATCAAATTGCACCAATATTACAATGTATGTAGTTATTGCTCCAGCCATCTAAAATAAAATGAAATTTTAACAAAACTTCAATAATTTTTACAATTTTGGCATTCATAACTTCGTTTTTTATGTTGTATGGTTTTATTACGTAGGGTAAAATAGCAAAAATAGCTCTTACCGAAAATAAGAGGCTGAAGTCAATAGGAAGAAAACCTAGAAGTTCAACCTCAACGTCTTCGTGCAGAAGCTGAAGAGAAAATGCGTTTATCTGAAAAATCAAGATCACTTAGTATTAGTTTGATTTTTAAAAGAACCATCATAATTTTTTCTTTCAAGAAAGGTTTTAGCATTTACACGCTTGTAACCCTGTTTTTAATAGTTGATGATGGCAATGATTTATCCAGGGCGACCGCTGACTTTATACGCCATCCCATGCACGGAGACGGCCATAAGAAATTGTTCATAAAATCATAAAGTCAGGTTGTTTATATTACCTCTTTTCGCAATGGTACATTTTTGGAAGCTGCCGAAAACAATTTAAAAAGTTTTTGCTTCAGTATATGTGCCTAGAATAATTTTTCGAGTATAATCTAACATGAAACTTATACAACAAATTTTATTTAACATACTTCATTTTTTATATTGTTACCATAAATTATAGTTAAGAAAATATCAGTTGCACACAAAAATATGTTGATTAAATTGTTGTAGAGAGTGTCGCGACTTTGCAATCCGTAAACAGTGTAACATCCAATAGTGATATTAAGAACACTCTGCATTAAATAAAATATTAATGGTATGCTTTGTGAAGTATTTAATTCTTTTAAAATTATATATAAATTCTGAAATATCCATTGTGCATTTCTTAGGTTTTGCAAACTCAAATGGCTACTATTATTACCAATGAAGGTGTGGAGTACAAACATTCGCTGTTTTATTGCATAAAACCAACTTCTAAATAATAACACCATCATATTTTGGTATAAATTTATAACGAATTTCAGTATTGTCAGAACCAAATATATTCGATGTAATGTGAAAATTGAACAGTTCACATACGTAACAATTAATCCATAACAAATAATATAAACAGAGTTTAGTTTAGATGCAAATTTGTTGTCTATGGTTAGGCCAAGACCAAGATATTTTGAATCTGTCTCCAGAACTGCATCGAAAACTTTTAAAATTCTTGGACCATTTAACACATTGCAAGTTATTGATAGAAAAACGAACACAAAGGTATTAAGTATATTCATTATTGCCACGTGCTGGTAAACAATATTTTTTGAAATTTGCAAAATATAATCTTTTGAAACAATCATAAGCACTACTGTTGTAATGGCTAGCGAATACATCCCCAATTTATAAAAAGAAAAGTGATTAATTAATATAATTCGTCTGCTATTGTATCTTTCTCTTGCACTAAATTGGCCGAACAGCATCCAGTTCAGTAAAATATAAACCGGACCAACCGAAGTCCAAATGTCGGAATTATTAAAAATTTTATTCGGCATAGTTTGTGCGGACATTTTCAAAATCATCCCTAGATAGATAGTAGATACGTACTAATTCAATTCTATCTACTAACCTAATTAAATTGTCTGTCCTATAATGCTGTTTATGTAATGATTAGGTAATTGTTTACTTATGGAATAATATAAAATAAATTCATATTTTATGTGGATACTTATAATCGATTTGATTATTTTCTGTAGTCCAGGCAACAGGCTTTTTTTTTATTAATCAAATAGATATTAACAGGTTTGGTTCAGAGTTGTGAAAAATATATAAAAAAGTCCTTTTTCCTTTTTGGTTAACTCGGTGCACTCAATACAATACCGTTTTATCAACTACTATATATGTCATTATAAAATAATAAAAATACAAAAGTGCAGAACAAATCAAAAATTGAAAAATGCAAAATACTTATAATAGTAGATTAAATAACAAGGGCGTAAAATAGCTTATTAGTGAATATGTCACCAAACAAAAGCTGAGTTATAAATCTAATTATAAAAATATTTTAATTCTAATCAAAATATAATAATTACCTCTTTTCTAAATTTAAGATTTGAAGTAGCTTTCAAAATTAATTTATAAAGTTCCTTCTTTACTGTAACTGCCTATAAGAAATTTTAAAATAGAAGTGGATATATAGAATATTTATACTTACCTCAGTTTTAATGCTATGGCTATATATGACAATTAAAATTGTATCCAGTATACTTGCCAATATTTCTAATATAAATACATATGGAATATTCAGGATTAATTTAAAGAAAAAGAAACTTAAACACGATATATTATACATATTCATTAATAAATGTAATAAAACTGGTCCACCCCGTAATGTAGAAAATTCTTTTAAACTGTCACATAAGACTTGAAAAATTCTTTCCATATCTCTTAATTTTTGTAAACGTAAATCGTCCGATAGTTCTGATTGAGAAAGATTAACGACATTTCTGTTCAGAGCAAGAAATCGTTGTTTTAGTGCATAAAGCCAACTTCTGAATTCCAGCATCAAAGTATACTGATATAAACCTATGGCTAAGAACATATTGAATAGAATCATTTGACTATAATTATTATTGGATTTAACCAGAAAATATTCCATAATTACAAGATAAGATCCATACCATATCATATTTACTATATTCAGATTACTAGCAAATTTGTTGTCTATCGATAAGCCTACATCAAAAAGTTTTGCATCGATTTCTTTAATATTGACTAATATTTTTATGGTTTTTGGTCCAACCGTAGAAGCAAAACATATACTTAATGTCAGCATTATTAAACAATACAATATCTTAATTATTTTTAAGGATCTGGTAATTAAATTGGTGTTAGCGGTGTTCGAAAATATATATGATATTGCTACAATCAATACAGTTGCAATTGCTAATATGGTAGATGCCAATTTATACCAAGAAAAATTTCGAATTAAAGTAAAAATTCTATTATTACATTCTCCTTTTACTGTAAATTCACCAAATAGTAACCAATTCTGTAAAGTATATGTTGGTCCGACGGAAGTCCAAATATCTGAATTACTACTAACTGGCATCATATTTTGCGCAAATTAATTTTCAACATTCAACAAACCATGAAAAATTTTCTAGGAATGGAGTTCTGCTCAATTTCAATAAAATATTGTCTATTGTATGTACATATGTATTTGATATTATAAAGTAGGTATGTTCATTAAGTAATTATGTTTATGACAAATGGTTATTACTATTTTTCTTTGATGTCATACGTTCAAATGCGAAAATGTAATTTTGTAATATTGTCAATTTATTACGATTATACATAATTTATTAATTTTTGAATTCATGTAAATTGATAAAAATAAATTTTCTTTATAGCCATTTCGTCAACAGAATACAAACTGTATATTTAAATTAAATAAAGTTAAAATAAAATTAAGAAAAAATAAATCAATAAGTTTATATAATATCGTAAATTCTTTATTTCGATATTTCATTGTTTTCTAACAGGAGCGCACGCCACATGTTCGCAGTTAACAAATGAACGAGAAGTTCATGATTCAAATAAAAACCACTGAGATTAAGTGCCATATTTTTAAGTGTGCAAAAGACAAGAAAATTGATGCCAATCAATATATGATATTGGTGTATTAATATAGAGAATTCTCAAGTTGTATTAATATTATGATGTAAATAGCCATTGCTCCGATCATCTAAAAGATAAATATTTTAATATAAAAATACTATTTCAATAAATACTGGTATCTACTCGGATAATAACAACAAAAGTTCTTACTGAAAATAATAAAGTGAAATCCATTGTGAGGAAACCTGCTATATCAACCTTGACATCTTCATGCAACATTTGAAGAGAAAATGCGTTTATCTGTAAAAAAAAGTAATAAAAAATAACCAATAAAATTAAAATTACTGCAAAATAAAAGATATTTTAACAAAAATAGACCGAAGATACACTAGAATGGATTGTTTCGCGGTCTCAGTTTCACCGTTGCTCTTTCGCAGTTCACAATTTCACTGTAGCCCACAATAATTATTTAATCACTAATTACTAGTTTACTATAAAACTTTATAATTTGAAATCAGTCCTTTTAAACTCTGTTGAAACAATCATGCTCACCTAAGTTACAATAATTATTTACATAGTAGATAAACTTTATATAATTACCTCTTTCCGTAGTTTAAAATTATGAGGAGCAAATGAAAATAATTTACACAGTTTTCTCTTCAATTCTTTTCCCTAGAACAGAATTACAATAAAATATAATATAGTAAATCAACAGTTTTGTTTTCAAAATTTTACCCACCTTTTCTTTTATATTATTTCCACAAATAATAATCAACAAAGTATCCATCGTACTATATAAAAATAACTGAAAAGAAAAATTTTCGGCCTTGTTCTGATATATCATATAACATAAAAAACATTGAATTGAAATATGTGTGAAATTCATCGTTAGGTGAAATAACAGAGTTATACTTCGCGTAGAAGTTGCTCCTTTCAAAATAATACATAAATCTTGAAAAATCCATTGCAGTTCTCTTAGTTTTTGCACACTACTTATGTCATCGGTTGAAAGATTTTCAATACAACTATTGAGTATACTAAATCGTTGATTTACTGCGAGAAACCAACTTCGGAATAATATACTGATCAAGTACAGGTACGAATTTATTATTGAATATGTTATTGCAGTCGAAAAGACTATTTTATTGTAATTATAATGATCGTAAATGTTTCCAGTTAAAAAAATTATTACGTAGCAAACTATAAAAGCAATGGTAATTTTACGAGCAAATTTGTTATTGACGGAAAAACCCAATTTAACAATTTTTGCATCAATTTCTACTACAGTTTTCAACATTTCAATAGCATGAGGCCCGCTTGTAGAATTGCTAATTAGAGAAACTATTACTAACGCTAAGCAGTTGTAAACTTTTAGTAACCCCAAGTACTTTAAAACTATATTTTTAGAAATTTCCCAATAAATTTTTGTCGTGTAAATCACAATTGATATTGTGATAATAGCCAAAAGGCATGATGCTATCTTATACCAACTTCGATAACCAATTAATGTAAACACTCGGTTGTTACATTTTCCTTTAACTGAAAACTGACCAACGAAAATCCAAGTTAGCACAACATAAATTGGTTCCAGTGAAGTCCAAATATCAGAATTATTAAATTTTAACGCCATTTGTGCGTTAGTGACCGTTTCACTACGTATTAAATGTAGTATTAAGGATTTTAATTGCAAATATTTAAATATGTTTACATTATAAACATCTTATTTAAATCAATAAAACGAAAAATGTTTTTTTTGGTGTACTTTCGTAATTATCTAAAAATATTTGATATAGCTGAAGGTTCAGTTGAAAAACATTTTAAATTTTGTTAAAATTAATTATGTAAATTGATCTACAATTCAGAAATGGCAAAAGGAAGTGTTGAAAGGAATAAAGTAATAATGAACGTAGGGTCAGAAGACATGCCTGAAGTTACAAGAGAAGAAATCAGAAACACCTTGAAATATATGAAAAACAAAAAAGCACCAGGAGAAGATCAAATCACAACCGAGATGCTGTAGTTAGGTGGAGACAGTCTTGAAAAAACACTGGCAATGCTTCTAAACAAGTGCATAGACGAAGGAAACATACCAATAACATGGAAGAACGCAGAAGTGGTGCTATTATTTAAAAAGGGAGATAAGACTAACATCGAAAATTATAGACCGATAAGTTTGCTGTCACACTTGTACAAACTCCTTGCCAAAATAATTACAAACCGTATAACACAAAAACTGGATTTCTATCAACCAGTAGAACAGGCAGGGTTTCGAAAAGGTTTTAGCACCACCGACCATCTGCAGACATTACGCTTATTGATAGAGAAATGCACGGAATACAATGTCTCGATGCACTTGGCATTTGTCGATTACAGCAAAGCCTTCGACTCCATAGAAACTTGGGCTTTTCTTCAGGCACTAGATAACGCCAGGGTGGACTCAATGTATACTAAAGTCATCAAAAATATTTATGGTGGAGCGAGCTTGCAGATTAGGTTAAACGAGTCTGCAAAAACCGATAAGATTACCATTCACAGAGGGGTCCGGCAAGGAGACCCGATGTCTCCAAAGTTGTTTACCCTGGCTCTTGAAGACGTCTTTAAACAACTAAATTGGGAAAGAAAAGGTATATCAATAGACGGAAAATATCTGAGTCATTTACGTTTCGCGGATGATATCGTTGTAATCGGCAGTACGGCCGAAGAACTGAAAAATATGCTTCAAGAACTGAATCGAGCATCTCAGCGCATAGGGCTAAAAATGAACCTAGCCAAAACAAAAATTCTATTAGGTGGGGAAGAAGCACAAGAAATATTAGAAGTCGATGGTACAATAATAGAAAAAGTCGACGAGTACATATATCTAGGCCATAAAATCAGATTGGGAAAAGGAAACCAAGAGGCTGAAATAGAAAGAAGAAAAAATCTGGCATGGGTAGCCTATGGAAAACTGCGTCATGTGCTTGCAAACACAGAAATCCCAATAAATTTAAGGCGAAAGGTGTTCGATTCGTGCATATTGCCGGTGATGACTTACGGGTTGGAGACAGTGACCATTACCAACAAGAGTGCAGAAAGGCTAAGGGTGGTGCAGAGGGCAATGGAAAGATCGATGTTGAACGTAAGTTTGCGAGACAAAATAAGAAATACAGAAATAAGAAAAAGAACTGGAGTTGTGGACGTGATGGAGCGTGTTGCGCGTCTGAAATGGAGTTGGGTCGGGCACGTGGCGAGGCAGGATTGCAGCAGGTGGACAGTAAATATAATAGATTGGAAGCCAAGAATGACGAAAAGGAGCAGAGGTAGACCCCAGAAGAGATGGCTCGATGATATTAAGAAAGTGGCGGGTCGAGAGTGGTTACGGAGGGCCAAGGAGAGAGAGGTTTGGAGCAGATTAGGAGAGGCTTATGTCCAGGAGTGGACCGAGAAAGGCTGACAAAGAAGAAGAAGATGTAAATTGTACACAATAGTCATTAAATATTTTGCATGAAAATAGATAAATAAATAACTTTACCTCCACGACTAACGATAGTATGCTTTCTGTACGATTTATCATACCGAAAATAACACATTACGATATCGTGTTAGAAAACCATGTGACCTGAATGAATACGGACAGAAAATTTTACTTTCGGTTCATGTTTATTCAGGTTACTATTTTCTATCCACGTTTATTGAGGTTACACTGTAAAAAATTCCAGGGTCAAGTTCCCCAGTGGTGTAACTTTCAACAGCGATGTACCTTCTCGTTGTGTAAAATTCATTATTGTAGTAAAATTCGTAGATAAAAATCATAGTTAAAGAAAATTAACCTGCAATTTTACATCAGAAAAAGAAAATTACCTACGGAAATTTACACGGTCGAGGTGTAAAATTAAACGGCAAATTTAACTTTTTTTGGCAAATTTACATTATTGTATTTTAAACCTAATGTTTATTTTGTATGAAATTCGCAAAATGATATTCTTAGAATATCTCCTGCCCTTAAATCTCGGCTGTGCAAATTATAAAGTAAATTTTTTTCGATGTAAAACTACCATATACTTTTCCTCAAGTGATGTAAATGTACCATCTAAAATTTATTTGTAATTTAAATTTACCAGTTAATGTTTCTCACAAAAAAATGTAATTTTAATAAGTAATGATTTTACTACAATGTTGAAAACGAAAAGGTAATTGTACACTCTTGTTGAAAATTACACCAATTTTTGAGTAAATTTACCACAAAGTGTATTTTGTAAGTGTATTTATACGATTATTTTTAGAGTAATTTTACATTTTTTTGGGTGAAATATTAAATTACATCAATTTTAGGGTAAATTAACTTTTATAAACCGCGCAATATTCAGAGGTAAAATTAATCCTGTATTTTTACAATGTAAATTTACTCTTATTAAGTGGATAATTTTCACGGGTAAAATTAAAATACACAATATTTTTATTTTTACCCATCAATTTTCTTTTTTAAAGGTCCTGTCTTGGAGGTAACTGCCCTAAAGCATATAGGTACTACGATATTGTACTAAAAATATATATACCCAATTACACCATTTTATTAATTGAATAAAAAGCTTTAAACCTCGATTTTTCACATAAAATTAATGTAATTAACTTAAATTAACCAAGGCTTTAGAGTTATAGAATATTCTTCTTTTTATTAGTGCTACTATTGTTTTGGTTTAGAATTCTGAAGTTAATATAGCGAATTATAAAATTGCACCAATATTACAATGTATGTAGTTATTGCTCCAGCCATCTAAAATAATTTAAATGAAATTTTAGCCAAACTTTAGTCTTTAAAATTTATGCCATAATTTAGTAATTTAGTATGGCAAATAAAATAGAAAAAATAGCTCTTACCGAAAATAAGAGACTGAAGTCAATCGTGAGAAAACCTAAAAGTTCAACCTCAACTTTTTCATGTAGAAGCTCAAGAGAAAATGCGTTTATCTGCAAAATTAAGAGTTTATTTAACTAAATGCACTTTAGACGATGCCATTTTATCAACTATGTTATCCTAGGATCCTTTCTCCTAGATCAAACTCAAAATTAAATAATTTCTAAAAGTTTTAAAAATGTAAAAGTAAAAAAAAATTAAAATATTTAATAAATAATGTAAGATTAGTAACTTTTAATATATTATAATGTAATAAATTTAAATTAAACAAAGTTAAATAAACTATTGAAATATATATTTTATATTACAATTGAAACCTCAATTTAAATTTATTAGATTATAAAATATTTAAAAGTGAAATTAAATTAGGTGCCATTCCTGACGGAATATAACCACTTCTCTAGAAGTTTTCCAAATCCATGTTTGAAGTGGATTAGTCCTTATTTCTCCCCACTACTACAGTGCCCTGTGTGTCTTGGCAGTATTAACGATTTTCCTCCATACGCTTTTGTAACTACACTTTGCTCTCCAGTCTTCAATGCCCATTCTTGTCAGGTCCTCTTCTACTTCATCCCGCCATCGGGGGTGCTCTTCTCCTTTCATTCGTTGGTTTCCACTCCGTCATCATTCTTATCATCTCATCCTTACTTATTCTTCTCTTTATATGGCCCATCCATCTTATTCTCTGTACCTTGCTACACTTTACTATATCTTCGTTTTCTATTACTTGCATTATTTCAGTATTTGTTTTCATCCTTAACCCATCTGCATTTTTTTGCATTTTTAAATTCTTATTGTAACACCTTCAGTCTCTGTACAGCATAAAGTTTCGGCAGCACACAGGAGTATTGGTCTAATCAACTTTCTATAAATTTTTATCTTCGTCTTTAGGCTTATATTCCTGTTGCCTAATAGCTGTTTATTAGCATAGTAAGCCTTGTTTCCTGCTATAATTCTTTCCTTTATCTCTTCGCCTCTTTCGTTCTTGTTATTTATATTCACACCAAGGTACTTGAAATTTTCTACTTGTTCGAACTCATGTTTGGCCGACTTCAGATTCCGTAGTTCGTTTTGTTTACTTCCGTTGAAAAGCATGTATTTAGTTTTCTTTTCATTTATTGTGAGTCCTAGCTCCGACGCTTCTGTGTCCATATTTTCAAGAATCTCCATCATTTTCTTTTTGTTCTCGCAATTATGACTATGTCATCCGCATATGCTAAACCTTGACTTTCTTTTGTAATTATTGAATTCCCATTGCCGACTTTCCTCATGACCAGATTGAAAAGTGTCGCAGACAGTTGCGTTTTGACAGTTGCCTTCGTATTTGTCAGTGTTATTTCGATGAGATTTCTCAACTTTTGCGGTACTTTCATCACTTTCAATATTACAAACAACTTATTTCTGTTGATCGAGTCGAACGCCTGTCTGGAATCTATAAACATCATACGAAGTTCCATGTTGTGTTCATAAAAGCGTTCTGTTATCTGTTTAATAATTTGCATAGCATCTACTGTTGACTTTCCTGCTCTAAATCCATAATGGTATTCTCCAAGTGCGTTTTCAGCGTATTCCTTCAATTTTTCTAGTACCAACTTTACTTTACTTTACTAGGCTTTACTAACTCCCCGCTTCCAAGATCTCGTCCCGTAAGATCATTTTTAGTTACCCGTTGGTATTTCAATACAGTCCTCTGACAGTAACTTACGGTATGGGACCTTGGTAACATCTTTGGCTTGCTATCGTTAATTTTAGAATTATCCTGCTGGGATTTTGTAACAAGATTTTATATGTGTTATTTGGGTTGCAAACCCAACAAGTAACTGTTTTTGGATCACACCAATTGTAATTATTATGAGTACTATTGGTGTATTGTTTAGTTTATTTAAGATCATTCATTTTCATTTACTATAAGTTATTAATTTTGAAATACCAAAATTGTTGTAGTCAAAATATCAATTTTTACTGGCATTAAGTTAAATTCCCCCTTTGTATATCCGTGCCACTATCACTTTAGTAAACCGTATTTCTTGCCCCAATAATTGTTTTCTTTGCTGGTGATCCCATTAACCCTTGATGAAACCTTTGTTTAGTTGCTACCCCTACTCGAGCTGGGAGATTCAACAAAGGTAGGTCTTCGTATTGCTCTGCTCGAGTGACGCCCTCTCGATTTTGTCTCTTTCCAATTTGACCATTCTAGCAACCTGGTTTTAGACTCGGGAATCCCTGTTTTTGGACCCGCGACTTCGCGATTGAGCTGCCGGCTTTCCGTTGATTTCAAAAGGACTAGAAACCGCCAGGTACTTCTCAAGCCCCTTTCATATTTTGGGCTCTATTCATTTAGGGCCCGTGACACCTTCTCATATTTTTCCAGTTTGTTTTCAAGTCTCAGCACCTTATCCTCGTCTTTCTTGCGTTTTCTCGATCGCTTGCTTCATCCTTTGCGATTCATCTCTCCACTTTGCTTCCATCGCATCCAGTTTTTCTTCCATCTCTCTCACATCACGAAAACTCTCATTAACAATCCTGGTTAGGTTATATAGCATCGATTTAAATCCTCCATCTTTTCCTCCTCTTTATCTTCTTGGTTCAATCCCTATACACCTCTGATAGGTGACTTATTTGTCTTCTTACTTTTCTGAAATATTCTCAGTTCTTCAGATTGACCCCCTCTGACGGAGAAGTAGCTATTAGATCTTGTTCTTTCGTTGTTTCTATTCATCTGGAAATGCTTATAAGGTTCTTCGCCTTTTTCTGCCGATTGTTGCCTTTAACCTATGCAACCTCACTAATTTTTGACTATAGGTGTCCGTGTTTATCGTTATTACTTGATACAATGAAGATGTCGTATACGTGGTACTACCAGTATCCGCGTCGTCCCCTCGGAGATACCTGCACTATCAAGATAATTTACTTATGTGGCTACTCACCACTGTAGTACCTAGTTCTAGTTTCTAGTATAACGTTCTCGATTGGTACCATTATACCATGAAATTTGCCTCAATTCAAAATATGATATCAACTTTAACCTCAAAATCCTGTCACTTACTTCTTTTCCACAAGCTCTTTCGGTTGTAGCCGTCGCAATACGAACACTTTACTCGTTCTCTACACTTCAAAATCTCTCAAATATCGAAACGGAATCCAATTATTCTCGGTATAAATCAAAAATTTTCACCTCGAAGCATAATCACAGCATACAAGACACAGGGCCGTACTCCTTTTGCAGTTTATATTATACATTAAATATTTAATAGTAGATTATTTAAAATGTGCGCAAAATAGCTTATTAGTTAATAATTTAATCGGTCATTTATATAAAAATATTTTCATTTATAATCTAAATATAATAATTACCTCTTTTCTTAATTCAATATTTGAAGTAGTTTTCAAAATTAATTTATATAATTTTTTCTTCATTGCAAGTGCCTGCAAGAACATTTCAAAATTAAAACGGATAAATATAATATCGGCATCATTTCGTACCTCAGTTTTAATGCAATGACTGTATATGACAATCAAAAAAGTATCCAATATATTTGCTAATATTTCTATTATAAATAAATAAGGAATATTCTCGAAAGTTTCAAAAAAAAAGAAACCTAAACATAAAATATTATACATATTCATGAATAAATGTAATAAAACTTGTCCGCCACGTAATGCGGTAAATTCTTTTAAACTGTCGCATAAGACTTGAAAAATTCGTTTCATATCTGCTAATTTACGTAAACGTAAATCGTCGGATAGTTCTGATTGAGGAAGATTAACAACAAATCTGTTCAGAGCAAGAAATCGTTGTTTTAGTGCATAAAGCCAACTCCTGAATTCCAGAATCATAGAATACTGATAAAAACCTATGATTAAGAACATGTTGTGTAGAAGAATTGACATAATTTTGCTATAACTGTAGGTAATCACAAAGAATTCCACTATTAACAGATAAGATCCATACCATATTATATTTACTATATTCAGGTTACCAGCAAATTTGTTGTTTGTCGATAGGCCGACATCAAAAAGCTTTGCATCGATTTCTATAATATTGGCTAATATATTTATGCTTTTTGGTCCAGCCGTAGAAGTAAAACATATACTTAATGTCACCATTATTAAACAATAGGTTATCTTAATTATTTTTAAGTATTTATGAATCATATCGGAGTTAGCGATGTCCCACAATATGTATGATATTGCTACAATCATTACAGTTGCAATTGCTAATGTGGTAGATGCCAATTTATACCAAGATAAATTTTTAATTAAAGTAAAATTTCTATTGTTACATTCTCCTTTTACTGTAAACTGACCAACTAGTAACCACTTCTGTAAAGTGTATGTTGGCCCTACGGAAGTCCAAATATCTGAGTTACTAAATTTGATCATTATTGCACCTGAAAAGTTTTCTACTAATGGAGTTTTGTTCAATTATGATAAAATATTGTCTACTTTTAATATTTGATATTATTAAGTAGTTACTCTTTAGGTAAACAAAAAGAAATTAGTTTAAATGCAATAATTTAATTGTGTAATGTTTCCTTGAAAAATCAATTGACAACAATTCTATCTATGATCATTTATTATTTCGATGTAACAGATCTAAAAAAAATTTTATTTATACAATTTACAACTTTTCCGCCTCTCGTCGCTAGTAGAAATGTTAATCCCTAGAAATTTTTTATTTTAATTGTCGAACGAATTGTTAGAAAATAAATTTTTAATAAATTGTTTATTATACAAAACTTTCAGAAAAGTATAAATATTTTTGTAAACAATTAGAGGGCAAATTCATGATGGCAAATTTTAAGACAACTTGTTTCTAAAAACAATACCGAATAATAAAAACGATTATTTAGTTATTTTGTACGGTTTAAACATAATTATAAAAAAAATAATTTGTTTTAAATTATCGTTGTATATTATCTAATCGATGTAGTATAATTAAGTAAGTGCAAACAGTTATATTTTTAAAATTTCAACTTATTACAAATTACTTACATTGTAATTGTGCTAATTTTACACAAAAATCCAGCGACTAATACAGTTTCATTACAAAGTGATAGCAGCAATAGTGTTTTATGAAGCTGAAAATAGATTTCATTACTTACAACTAATATTAATTTACGTATTAAGTTAAAAAATATACCATCGATTTTAGTACGTCATCTTTGGAAGTCACAAAAGCTTTTAAAAACCATTTTTAAAATTGTGTTCCTGAAAGTACATAAGCAATTCATATTATAATTACATAAATTCTGCTGCAACTCATTTTCTTTATAAAAGAATTAATATTTAAGGAAAATCTGCACTAGGTAAATTTTATCAAGATATTTTCTTTCAATAAAATTAGAAGGCAATTGCTGTACAACCTTGTAGAAAATTCCACCATTTAGTAAATTTCCACCAAAATTGGTGGCAACTTCCACAAGGTGTACTTAATACTCATATTTTCGGGGTAACTTCACATTTTTTTGCTAAAACAAGATATTACATCATTTTTAGAATAATACTCTTGGATGTGGAAGTGGACAGTTTTCACGAGTAAACTCACTAATTGTCTTGCATTTGGTATGTTTATTCTTAGCAGCATTGTTAGCAGCTAAAGCAGGTCCTTTAGTATTTAAGGTTAGATTTCAAAGGGCGGGTGTGTCCACACAAGTAACATCCCAGACTAGAGCACGGCCTTTCTTCCAGGGAACAAGTGTCATACCATCTGGTCATTTACCATCACCTCGATGTAAACCTAAGGGTTTAAGTACAGGGGGAATGCCGGCAGATACCAGAGCTTTCAGCATTCCGTGACAACTTAATCTTCCAGCGCTTTTTTTGCAAGAAAGTCCATATCTCCATAAGTTATCAACTTGGGTTCCACATGAGCAAATGTGAGGTTCACAAATCTTCATTCCGAGGCGGAGACAAAATGCTATTCGAATGCTCTCTTTGTCTAGGAGTGTATCAAGTTGAGGAGAGGGTAGAGCGTTGAGCCAGGCACCTGATTCAGGTTGTGACACAGGTACTGTGGATAGACGAGATGGAAGCAGGAAGAGCGAGGACTAATGAGCTGCGTATTCCGATGCCGGGGCAAGCAATGGGAAGGGTGCATTGAATCTAATTGTCTTCGAAGAAATTAAGGTTTGGCAATTTTTTAAGGTAATGTTTTATATTTTCGTCTAGTTTGTTAAGTATGTCTTTGTATTTAAACAAAGGAGTGCATCGGAGAAGATACATCAATTTAGGGATCCATAGACAATGCCCGAGGAGGTAGAGAGCCATATGTGGTTGTATTTTTTCCAGTCTTTCAAGAAAAAGCAAAAGTTGTTCGGTTTTCTTATCCATTACACGGTTGATGGCTTTTTCGAAAACCGGTGCTCCAAGCAAAGCGAGAGATTCATCAGAAAGGGTAATAATTCCTGGAGAGATTTTATTGAGGTTGTCCAAAATATTAGAGACTCTTCGCTAGGTTGCAACATGTTGCACAACTTCCTTTGACTCCAACTCCTAATTGTTTTGATCCAAATTCATGAGAGTAAATGTCTTCTACACTGCGGCAAGCAACTTTCGAAACTAATGTACGAAGAATGCAGCCAACTTCTATCGGACGGATTCCACCATCTTTCTTTGATAAGGCTATTAAAGAAGCTCCATAGATGAATGGAATGAAAGCAGGGTTAACGGTCCCTTCGAGCATCATTATATTGCAAATGGCAGTTATGGCTTCTAGTAGAGTTTTCCCAATTTGACCGTTGGTTTTAGAAATTAGGAAAAAAAAGGTTGGCATTATTGAAAGACATAATGGCTTTCAAAACGTCATCGCTGCATGTAGTTGCATGTAGACTCCTTTCTTCAAAGGCTGGTGGGGCAGGTATCGAGGTATGGATGCTTCGTTGTGGGTGTCTTTCAGTCAATTTTAGGAAGGTGGAATCATCATTAGGTACGAGTTGGTCATTACTTGAGAGGATTTTAATTGAACCTTCTACGTCCCCATCTGTCAATTTACTTTCAATTCTTCTGTTGAAAGTCAAGAGTTTAAGAGGTTTTGAAGCAGGAACTGGATTTACATAGTTTTGTGTATTCAACTTTATTTTATTGGTTAGATTTGTCTTCTCAGGAACACGTACAGTCCTATATGCAAAAAAGAATAGGTCTTCCCACAATGACAGAGAGTTGTTTTTCAGACAATTATAAATACAAGACGTTAGTTTTTGTGCTACTGTAATTCTGGCTCCTCTTAGAATACGACTTATGACTTTGATAGATGATTTTTATTTTGTTAAGATATTCTTGGAATCATCATCGCGGTGTGCCCTTGAAGCGTGACTAATTACTCCTCTACCACCTTTGTAAGTTTTTCCGGAGGAGGACAAGGAATCAGTGATATATTCGGAAAGTTGTTAGGTTGCGTGAGACTATGAGAAGCGCTGGGTTGGCAAAACCAGTCTTCATCTAGTGGGGAAATCCGATTGAATTCTTCTGAAGAGATGTGTGCGCGGGTTCTATGTAACCCGGTCAAGCAGCCGCTGCACCAGATCAAACCTTCGAGTTCATCATAATTAAGAGTCAAAGTTAAAATGTTCAATTGTCAAACTTTGACAATTAGATTTATAAATTAGAATGTAATTAAAAGAAACAACCAACGCGAACAACACCACTTCTAACCAGAAAACGAACGAAATCAGTATTAACAATAAATGCTATCAAATAAACTTCAAATTAAAGGTATTGTACGAATTTTAGTGGGAGCGGAAAAATTTTTCTTGTTAATTTAACCATACATTTTCATTAAGGGGTAAAACCACTGTAAAATCTTTAAAAAATAGCGTTTTTCTGCCAATTTTTTTTGCATAACAGGAAAGGTAATAGAATAATAATCGAGGTGGTAATTAAGTTTATATTTAAGTCCTTTAAACAAAAAATTATCATCACTAAATATAAAGAATTGGCGACACCGGAGGCATTCTCGTGATGGTTATTGAATTTGCGGCACGCAGTGTAGCGAGTTCAAATTTGAATTTAAAAAAAATAAAAAAATTTCACTTAATCTACGTGTTCATAGCTAGAGAAATACGTAGGGGATTTTAAAAATATTGATTTATGTATGTTGGAGGTGTATTTGAATGAAAACTTTAAATATTCGATCAAAAAATTGGTAATCACTTGTTAATACATAATGTATAAATCAACTTATTGAAAATCCCGTACGTATTTCTCTTCAAAAGATTGTTTTAAAGATATTGTTAAAAATTCGAATGAAAATTACAAAAATTGTTTGAGTTAAGCTGCGTGCCGTTTTGAAAATGTTGTTTTGCAGCAATCCGACACTTTTGTGGTAGAGCTCGAAATTTCAATGAAAAACATTTCTTTCGGGTATTAATTTTTTTGTCCTATATTCCAGAAGGTTCAAAGTATCTTTTAAGCCAATAAAAATAAAATTGATTTTTTGAAAAATTTACTGTGGTTTTACCCCTTAAAGCAGGTTAGATTGATTATTAAAATTTTTTTTTCTTAGTTATATGCGACTGAAGATCGAAAATAATCGGTAATATAACATAACGTAACATTGGTTTTATTCTTTTTCAAAACTTCAATTTTCTACGTACCTACTATGTATATTCTTCATTTTACAGTTAAAATTCTATTATTTTAATAAAATTTACTAGGTCCAAAAATTTATATATATGTTTTTAATTAAAACTGAATACCTTTTTAATTTGTAACTTACCGAAAACGTTATAGGTATTTTATCGGGACATACTTACACTTTTTTTGTACAAGTTTATTAATGACTAACAATGATTTTTGCAATTGCCAATAAATTATAAATAAATTAATAAGAATAACAGAATTAAGTTATAATAATTATGAACATCAAATTATATAGTAAGTTGGAATAATTCCTCTATACATGTCCCTGTGGGCATCGACCCTAGCACCAAAGCAGAATTTGCGCGTCTGTCCCCTGACAATAGATCCAAGCGACTAAAGCCTTTGGATCGCAACTACATGGCCCTAAGGTCTCTACCGCAAAGGCTGAGAAATCATAATAATCTTCTATTTTCTTGTAAGTAGGTAATTATTATTATTCTAGCTCTGCTTCAGTATTCTGATATTTACGTACAGAAATATCAATTTGCACCAATATTATAATGTATGTAGTTATTGCTCCAGCCATCTAAAATTAAAAAAAACATTCACGATGAGTTTTCAACTATGAAGAGTTGGGAATTTAAAAATGTCGTAAAATAAAAAATTAGTGTTTACCGAAAATAGGAAGCCAAAATCAATCTTGAGAAACCCTAAAATATTAACATTAACGTCTTCATGTAAAAGCTGCAGGGAAAACGCATTTATCTGTAAAATAAAGAAATTCTTTTAAATGAAAATTCCCTTTAAAACATAAATAATGCAGATTAAATTGAAAAAAATGAATTTTTTACCTTTAAAATATGTACACTATGCTTTTGTTAAAAACGTATTATAATTTTAAATTGAAATTAGAAATTTTTAAAATTATGATAAGAAATTTTAAATAATTTAAATTTACGATTAAAACAATGGTAAATTGTTTTTAAATACTAAACCGTTTAAAAAAAGAGGCACCTCGGTTGATTCGGATCACCACTGTTTCTTGCGCAACTGTATAATAATTACCTCATTTCTTAATCGAAGATCTCTAGTGTTTAGAACATATTTGTAAAGCTCTCTCTTCAGAACATTTGCCTGCATAACATAAAATAGAAGCATGAAAATGGAATATAATATTTTGTTTATCATACCTCAGTTGCCATGTTATGGCTATATAAAATAATTAAAAAAGTGTCGACTATGGTTACTAATAATGGTATTCCAATTGTATAGTGAAAAGTGTGGGCAAATTTTAAAACATAAAAAGAGTAATACGTTATGTCATAAAAATTCATTAATAATTGCAATAATACTGGTACACTTCGTAAACCAGAAAATTCATTCAAATTATTGTACAAGTCTTGAAAAATTCTTTCCATATCCGTTAGGTTTCTTAATTGCAAGCAACTGCTAGACAACTCTGAGCGAGGAAATCGTAGAATGAATTTGTTTAGCGCGAAAAATCTTTGTTTAAGTGCATAAAGCCAACTTCTAAATTCCAGAATCATGGAGTATTGATAGAAATCTATTATTAATGTTATGACATTAAAAACGATTAAATACATTGAAGTAAACTCATATAAAGAGAGGTAAAATATTTCTATTAATATTAAATATAATCCATAACATACCAGATTTGCAATATTAAGTTTACGTGCAAATTTGTTATCTATCGATAAGCCTAGATCAAAAAGCAATTTATCAATTTGGTCAATGCTCTTCAATATTTTTATGGTTTTTGGGGCAACTGCAGTTGAACAAACCATACATACTGTCACTGCCATTATGTAATTCATGATTCTGACTAATATTAGGTAAGCAATAATCTCACTCTTAGGCATGCTGTCAAACCGAAAATGACCTGAAGCCACAATCAATACAGTTGCAATAACAAATATGATTGATGATAATTTATAACAAGATACATTTTTAATTACACTAAAACTTCTCTTGTTGCATTTTCCTTTTACTCTTAACTGGCCAAATAATAACCAATTTTGTACTGTATATGTTGATTCCACGGAATTCCAAATATCAGAATTACGCAAATCAACCATTTTTGTAGAAAGTTTCTCTAGAAATGGAGTTCAACTATGTACTATAATGTTGTTTATTCTTTAGTGTATCTATAGGTTTTTAATTTAGTTGATGGGAAAAATTAATATTAAATGTGGTTATATTTATATATGAAGGTATATATACCAAAAATTTTCAAAGGAAACCTTCTACTGATTTATTACACCATACATATACTTTGAACAAACAATGTAGATAATCAATGACAGTAATGTTTTTAATAAAAAAAGAAGCTCTTATAATATACTATGCAGACATCACGTTAATATACTTCGTATTTTGTGCTGATGTAATTGTGACTTTCAATTGGACCTTCCTCCTAACGAAAAAACAATTGGTTACATAAGTGTTATCCCTTAATTGAAGTGTTACTGCGAACGAATTTTTAGCAAATTAAAAAAAAATGCATCTAAGATTTCGTAATCTCAAATGGTTTTCTGTTTAGGTAGAAAAAATGGCACATGATATCAATATTGTCGTGAAAAGCCATGCACTTCCACAAGCTTTTGAAAATTAATAAAATAACTAAAATTTCAATGAGGATATCTGTTGGTGTTTTGGGAGGTGTACATTTTTGTTTTTTGCTCGAAATTCTAAATAAGCCTTTTGTTAGAACGAGAGAACGTTTAGCCACCAAGTTGCATCTACTATATGTTTTATAATTTATGATAATTATATATATTTGTATATTAAAATAATTCTCACTATATAATTTTAGAGTGCTTGTATAAAAAATAAACTGTTTAATATATTAATGAAGTCAAAACATATTCATCTGAAGAAAGAGGTAGGTAATTTAGATTAAGAATTTACAACAATTATAATCTAATCAGAGCCTTGATTTATTTCAGATTCAAATATTTTCACATCGGCTATTACATGAGACATCGTAAGTTTCGGATTTTTTACAATAGATTTGACTTTATTATTTTCGCAAAACTTGTTTATATTATATTGTAAATATCACCTATTGCAGGCCCTGGACACTTTAGGATAATGGGAATATTGATTATCGGTTGGTGATCTGGAAATAACTATTAGGCCCCATGAATCGCGGGGCCTTGACCAGAGTGGCCAATGATAAAGAGAGGCCTGCCCAATGAACAAGTTTTGTTTTAGAAATAAAGAGAGATGCAAAAAGATGCAAGAGAGATGTGGTGAAGTTGTGCAGACGGAAAAAGCAAGAATTGATGATAAGAAAGGTGACACAGATATAGAACAAAGTAACAGCAATCCTTGAAAATTCTACAAGAAGATAAGAAATCAAAAATAAACCAATAAGATGCAAGTACGAGGAATGAAAGACAAAAACGGTAATAAAAAAACAATTGTTGAATGAAGAAATAGAGTCAAGTACAAGTGGAATGGGGACAAGAAAAAAAAATATGAACAATACATCATTAGAAGAACCATCTCATGAAGAAATTAAAGAAATAGTTAACAAAATTAAAAGCCATAAAGTACCGAGAAAACCAAGCATAGGCAAATGAATTTATAACAATGGGCAAAGAAACAACATGGAAGAGAATATATGAATTGCTATTTTAAGAGTGGAAATAAGAAAAGATGCCAAGAGAAAGGCACAGTGCCTTTCACAGAGTAATATCACTGCCTTAATAGTCTGGATAGGTCCAAAATAAATGTACGCCAGTAACGAAAGAAATTGATTATTGAAACTTGAACGAAAATACTATTGGAGACAAATAACCACTACCTCGAATCGGAAAGATTGTTAGATCATTTTAATTTTGAAGATGATAAAATATTTAGTAATTTTGTCCACAGTTAATGTTTTGAGAGTAATTTGGGAAATCGCCCTTCAACTTGGGGGAGTGTTATATCATTTCAATTTTTGAAGACACCCGGTAACTAACTTTTTAAAATTATATTTTTAATAACTATTTTTGCTATTATTCTTTGCCATTAAAGTTATTTGTTCATCAGCATGATCCAATTTTCATAAGAATTTCTTGAAAAATAGATGAAAAAACATGAAATTTAATAGCTTTTGGCGTCAATAGTATTAACAACATGTTATTTTTGGGCTTAAGTATAGTTCATAGAAATTAATCACAAAATTTCTAGTATGATTTTAAAATTCCCTTATTGGTCATTTTGAACGAAACGTTTCACTTTATTGATCATTAACAAAAGTTATAAATTTTTCTGTTGGTCATATTTTGGGCAGTGACATGCACATTGTTTCTGAAGCATATGTAATAACAGGTTTAATCAATGTTTTATAGATCTTAAATTTCGTTTCTTTCCAGTCTTTAAATCAGAGTTTATTAGCATAGTAGGCTTTTTTACCTGACTACTCTTCTTTTGATTTCATCCATATCACCATTCAAATCACTCACTTGCATTAACTGCAAGTTATGACGAATATGTAGTTACAGTAATTTTCTAAGATATTATAGTTTGATTAAACCATTTGACGTTTTATTTATTGACTCATTGCTTTAAAAACAATATGTCGAAACAGGGTTGAAAATTTATAAATTTATTTTTTATGATTTTTACAAGTTCTTTATAAGCATACTATACGATAGCTGGATATTTGTAATAGCTCAAAGATTTCATAAACTAACAATTTGTGTAAAGAGTAAGAGCCAATTTCATAATGAATTTTAAAGGAAGCGTTAAATTTAAAATCGCTTTTAAAACCAAATTGATAATTTTGTCTTAATAGCGGTTCTAACTTTACCGCTTCCTTTAAAATTTATTATGAAATTGCCCTTCACAGTATTAATATAATAGATAAAGAAAATAGTTGCAAAAGATTAAATATAATTCGTTGCATTCATTATGATTTGTGCAATCTGTTGAAAGAAGTTGTTAAATATGGATTTTGCAGCATCCGTTGTAAATTTTGCAATAAATTTTATAATTATCAAAAACAATTTATTGTTATTACATAGTTTCAATAGTTGATCACGATAGTATGTTTAGCAATTTAACAATTTGTAATTCAATAATAATACTTTTGTTTGGAATGGACACCAACGTAATATTACGTTTTGTTATTATTAAAAAACTAGGGTAGGTATATCATTAAGTTTATTCTGGATTTTATTTAATTTTAATTTTTAGATGTATTTTTTGAAAAACGAATTAGTTAAACTGTTGACAACGACTAGAAATTTGCAGATGATAATAGAGGCAATCATTGGAGATCTTATGAAATCTTTGGAATTCATTTGAAATCTCTGAAATAACTTTCAAATCAAAGAATATTTAAAAAAATTATTAGAATACTTTCGAAATCATTGGAATTCTTGGAAATAATTAGAATTCTTTTGATATCACTGAAATTCTTTTATAATCTCTGCAATTTCTTGAAAATCAATGGAATTCCCTGGAAACCTCGGAAATTCTTTAGAAATAATTAGACTCTTTTAAAATCGTTGAAATTCCTTGGAAATCATTGCAGTTCTTATGAAATTTTTGGCATTTATTGGAAATCTCTAGAATCTTTTGGAAAGCAAAAGAATTTTTTAGAAATCATTAAGTTTCTTTTAAATACCCTTGAAATCAATGAACTTTCTTGAAAATCTTTGCATTTCGTATGACACTTTTGAAATTCACCTCGGGAATTTCTTGGAAATTACAAGAATTCGTTGGAATGCACAAGAATTCTTTAGAAACCATTGGAATTCCTTTTAGATGTCACTGGAATTATTTCTAAATCATTAGAATTATTTAGAAATCATTAGAATTTTTTCGAAATCTCTAGAATTTTTTCGAAATCATTAGAATCCTTGAAAATCATTAGAATTTTTTAAAATCATATATATACTGGTTTATAGCAAAAATCTAAAGAGCTGATTAGATTTTGGTTGAAATCCCTCCATGTTGACTCAATTTTTTCAAAGAATGAAAATCGTTAAGGCCCGGTTCTTCTTTCCATTTTTATAGATAGTAATGAAATTAGTCTCAATCGAAAGAAATTTTCTTTGTGCGTCTAATGATAACCAATACTTGATATTTCTCTTTTTAATTACTGACGAAATAAAGTTTTATTGAACTTCAAAGTATTTTGAAACGGGAAAGTCATGTGATGTCACATCAGATTTTTTACTATATAAGAAAAAATTTACACTAAAAAATTAAGGTAGCTGAAAGTTTGCTTGACCTTTTAATTTTTTATAAAGGACATACAATACTTCAATACCTAGTATAATAAAAAAATCAGCATGATATCAAGAGTATCAGATTTAAAAAAAATAAATAAATAAATAACGGATAAAAAACAATAATCCGATAATTGGTAATATAATTTTACTATACAAGAAAAGAAAAAATACACCAGATTTTAAGGTAGCTGAAAGTTTGCTTGATCTTTTAATAATTATATTTATATTGAAGTGTTCTACTTGCAAAATAAAATATTGTGTGATTTACCAACCACACAATTGTTCTATTTATTCATAATAAAAGACATTTTTATAAAAGACATACAATAACTTGTTTACCTAGTATATTAGTCCATAGTCGGGTAAATATAAAAATCGGCATTATATTATATTAAAAATGGAAAAATTCAAATTCTATTCTATTTTTATGTTGGTAACAGTTCTTAAATTTGAAACATGCGGACGGACGGACACGAGAGCAGAACATAAAGCTTCCTTGCTATACTTGGTATAGAAGCCTAATTAGAGTTATGACGGTGAATTAAAGGGTAGATGAAAATAACGCATTAATACTTTGTCTCTTTCGGTTCGAAACAACTAAATCAATTTTGTTATTAAGATGAAAAAAGTTATATTTATATAAAAAATAAATAATACTATTTTACAAAATATAAATTTCCTTCCCAAGTAACATTTTTCGCTAGCGAAATTAAAATTTCTCTGCTAAGGCCCTGCCTATTAACTACCAGGTGGTTATAACAGGGTTTCTTAATCAGACATCTAGCAGGTGTCTATAACGGATTATTTGCAAAGGCCCTGTAAAATGTCTGGGCTAGGGCGCTACTAGGACTCTGTTGTAGGTAATTTGCAGGGCCCTGTAAAATATCTGGACTAGTGCCCTACTAGGTCTCTGTTGCAGGGAATTTGCAGGGCCTTGTAAAATATCTGTGGTAGGGCCCTACTAGGTACTCTGTTGCAGGTAATTTGCAGGGCCTTGTAAAATATCTGGGCTAGGCCCCTAGTAGGACTCTGTTGCAGAGAATTTACAGGGCCCTGTAAAATATCTGGGGTAGGGCTCCACTAGAACTCTGTTGCAGGGAAAATTGCAGGGCCCTGAAAAATATCTGTGGTAGGGCTCTACTAGGGCTCTCATTGACTTATGTGAATTACCTGTAACAACTTCCTATTAGGTCTTTAATAGACAGACCTGGCAGGTCTTTAATAGAGAAACCTGGCAGGTCTTTAACAGAGAGACTAGTAGGTATTATACCCCATGTGGTTTTCATAATAAAACTTCTCATTTTTTGCAATTTTTATTATTATACTTAATTATTTATTTGTCACGATTAATTATTTTTATTAACAATTCATATAATTTAAATAATAGGAGTATTATTGTTCTTTTTTTTAGTATTTCAGAGTTATTATGGTATGCACATAATAACGCATAATTATTATAATCATTTAACCAATCAGAATCAAGAATTTTGTTAACGTTGAAATATTTCTTCATTCTGATTGGGGATAGGTACCTAGTATAGGTCTCCGTTACATGTACCGCATGTACCTATTAGGTTTCTGTTACCAGGTACTTATTAGGTCTCTGTTACAGGTAACTATTAGGTCTCTGTTACAGGTACCTATTAGGTTTCTAGTAGGTCTCGAAAAGATTGTGTTACAGAGCGTTTATTAGGGGCCATTTTCTCTCTCTCATATTATGTGACAGAGCCCTGTTACAAGCCGATTACAGAGACAGGTCCCTGTGAGATTTTCCTACTAGGAACCTAACAGATATCTTACAGGTTAAAAATGTTACTTGGGTTAGTAGATCAAAAACTTATCCGTATTTAAGATATTAAATTTACATGTTGTCGAAATCAAAATTTAATATTTTAAGGGCCAATTTCATAATAAAAGTTAACAGAGCGTTAAAATTTAAAAGGTGACTTAAAGCAAAACTGATGATTTTTATTGGTCTGTTTTGTCTTAAGTCGCCTTTTAAATTTTAATGCCCTGTTCACTTTTATTATGAAATTGGCCCTAAGTGTTTTAGTAGAAATTGATTTTGAATAAAAATTATTAATCTATAATATATAAGCATTGTTGTTGCGTTTGTTAGGCTTAGGTAAACTCTTAGGTAAGCTTAGATAGATTATGCAGATTGCATATCTATTTTTTGGTCTAAATTGGTCGCGTCGGGGTCGATTTATACGCGAACAGGTTAAAACAATAGGTTATCGATAGATGGCGGGATGTAACTAACTGAACAAACAAATTTATTCAAATTTGGGCAGGACAACGTCTGCCAGGTCAGCTAGTAATATTATAAAATTATTAAATAAATATTATAATATGTTAGTGGCGCAATATTAGTGTATATTTTAAGAGCCCAAATATTTGACAACTGGGATATTATTTATTTATATTATTTAATATTATTATATTAATTTCCTCTACTTCAATTTCATTTAAACATAATTTATTAAATTTATCGATAGTAGTATATACTATTAAAATTTATTTATGTCAACAAATAATAACCTACTAAATACCCAATACCACAAAAAATATCTAATAAATGATTAATTTTTTTATTTATTATAGGTATACTACCTAATATTTTTAAATAATCGAACCATTCACTATTTATTTTTACGGTAATACAGCCCATGTAGCACAAATATTGGCGCAATATTGGTCAAATATTGAAAATCAATATTGGTCCAATATTCAAATGTGAACATTTTGCAATATTGGCGCAATATTTAAAAATAATATTGGTCAAATATTGAAAATCAATATCGGTCCAATATTCAAATGAGAACATTTTGCAATATTGGCTCAATATTTAAAAACAATATTGTTCCAATATTAAAATACAATATCGGTCCAATATTGAAAATCAATATTGGACCAATATACAAATGTGAACATTTTGCAATATTGGCGCAATATTTAAAAATAATATTGGTCCAATATTGAAAATAATATTGGTCCAATATTGAAAATCAATATCGGACCAATATTCAAAAATTTTAAAAATTAAATTTTTTTTTCATTTTGCGTAGTTTTTCAATTTTTGTTTTGTTTTTGTAGTATTTTAGGTGTTGTTTGTTACTTATTATGTAATTATTGTTTCTAAATGTTTCTATGTATATTGGTATATCGGTATATTATATTACATAATTATTTCCTTAAATAGTCCTCCTATTAATTAAGTGGTTAAATTATTTTAACTGAACTTTTTACAGCGTCTCTTGGATGTACTGTGTAGCACCAAACATCATGTAAATCTGGAAATTAAAGTTTAAACATTTTTTTTTTCTTACCGCATCCACCGGGATTCGAACCCACGACCGATCCTTTGAATATTACAAAATCCTCCACCTAAGCCTTATACCTACGAAGGTTACTTATTTAATTTTGATTCTTTATGGTATCTTTATGGTATAAGATGCTATATAAAATATGCCATTCTAAAAGTGACGTATTCGTATTTTAATTTTTTTATTTAAACAGAATAAACGAACAATAATTAAAATTTTAAATACACGTGTTAGTATAGAGAAATTAGAACTGGTGAAGTAGCTCAACTGCTACAAAGTAATCTTCAAATGTAGTCACTCAGCATTTTGATTTGATTTCTTTTGCTGATATTGTGTATTCGTACTGGACTAAATTTGAAACTCGATAAAATCCAACTTCCGTCGATGGAAGCGGTGTCTTATAAAAATGTGTAATATTATTGAAAATTTGAATAATTATAGAGGATTGATCTAAAATTTTAATAACTTTGCCCACATCACCATCTTCGGTAATTATGCAACAATTTTTTTCGTCGAATTTAATGTTATTGATACAAAATTCTTGTATAGGAGTCCAACTAAAGTTAGCTTGTTCTCGTTCATGGATTCTGCGTATCATATGCGTAAGATTCTGGCAACCTCCCCCCCTCCCCCACTAAGTTGTTCACTAATTCTAAAACATAAAACTAATAACAATCACTAAATAAGAACCCCTGTATTCATAAAAATATTTAAAGAGTGTTTTAAACCTATTTTAGTTAAAACGCTTATTAAAGTTCAACAACCAATGAAAACTCTACAATATTGACCAATAAACGTTCGTGATTGGTGTTTTATGACACATTTACACATCCAATTAAAGGGTTTGTAAACCTATTTTAACTTTCTAAAATTTTTATGAATCTATATTTATTTAAACTATGTCACTATATTTATTTAAACCGAGTCACAATATTTATATAAGTCCACGAATTTATATTTAACACGAGTTTCGAGAATATTCGAAGAACCTTCTAGAATATTCGAAGAACTTTCTAGAATATTCGAAGAACATTCTAGAATATTACAACACTACAATACTGTTACTGCTACTGTTCAACATTCTCGAACGTCTACTGAACATTCTCGAACGTTGACGTAGTTTTGTTTGTATAATAAGAAACTTACGTAAGGAATACGTCGGACCCCCCTCTTACTAAGGGCCCGTAAGATTTCTGATACCCCTCCCCTCTCCCTAAACCCTTTCGTAATTAATGGATGGCCCCTTAGGACTGAGAGTTATTTTTCATTGGTTTGTTAAATTTAACGACCGGGATGATGTTGAGTACTGAGACACCCTGTATAAAAATCAATAATTATAATTAAGGGGAGGGGGGAGGATTTATATGTAGTAAAAAAATTTGTGAAACAAATTTCAAACAATTGAAACATGTGAATAAGTCATTGGGGGTCCCCTTTTGTTGTTTTCCTTGATAAAATGTCAAGGATCCTCCTAAAACTAGGTGTAGTTTTTCAAAATGGGTTTTCATTATTTGGCACCCTACAGCTGGGGTGGCCAACCGGTTGATTTTTGGTCGATCACCACGCCAATCTATCGCAAGAATTCTTTTTCCGTTTACCCAACAAAAAATTACCAAATATAGTTTCTTTGCAGTTATAGAATATATACCAACTTAGAACTTAGGATTTTAATTTTCAACATTTTCGAAAGCATTCTGCCACGCCAATAGTTGGATAATTAATATAATTATCTTAATAATCTTAATAATCAAAATTATCTCGACAAATGTGTTTTATGACATATCAGGGCCTCCCACATAATTGTAAACATAAACAAAACTAGTAAATATTTTATATTCAGAACAAATCAGAGTAAGCCAAATCTGGACCGTTACAATTCTAAGTGCAACTTTCTTTAAAATATTGGAACAATATCAATTTTCAATATCGGCGCAATATTGGAAAACATTATTGGACCAATATTGGTTGAACATCTGAAGGCAATATTGATCATCCATATTGGCGCAATATTGCACCGACCTATTCCCAATATTGGTGCAATATTGATTTCATATATCGGCGCAATATTGGAAAACATTATTAGACCTATATTGGCTGAACATCGGCAGCTAATATTGGTCATCAATAATGGCGCAATATTGCAATCAACCTACTCCCAATATTGGTGCAATATTGATTTTCAATATCGGTGATATATTGGAAAACAATATTGGACCTATATTGGCTGAACATATGAAGGAAACATTGATCATCCATATTGGCGCAATATTGGAATCAACCTACTCCCAATATTGGTGCAATATTGATTTACAATATCGGTGATATATTGGAAAACAATATTGGACCTATATTGGCTGAACATCTGAAGGCAATATTGATCATCCATATTGGCGCAATATTGCACCAACCCTATTTCCAATATTGGTGCAATATTGATTTTATATATCGGCGCAATATTGGAAAACATTATTGGACCTGTATTGGCTGAACATCGGCAGCTAATATTGGTCATCAATAATGGCGCAATATTGCAATAAACCTACTCCCAATATTGGTGCAATATTGATTTTCAATATCGGTGATATATTGGAAAACAATATTGGACCTATATTGGCTGAACATCTGAAGGCAATATTGATCATCCATATTGGCGCAATATTGCACCAACCCTATTTCCAATATTGGTGCAATATTGATTTCATATATCGGCGCAATATTGGAAAACATTATTGGACCTATATTGGCTGAACATCGGCAGCTAATATTGGTCATCAATAATGGCGCAATATTGCAATCAACCTACTCCCAATATTGGTGCAATATTGATTTTCAATATCGGTGATATATTGGAAAACAATATTGGACCTATATTGGCTGAACATATGAAGGAAACATTGATCATCCATATTGGCGCAATATTGGAATCAACCTACTCCCAATATTGGTGCAATATTGATTTACAATATCGGTGATATATTGGAAAACAATATTGGACCTATATTGGCTGAACATCTGAAGGCAATATTGATCATCCATATTGGCGCAATATTGCACCAACCCTATTTCCAATATTGGTGCAATATTGATTTTATATATCGGCGCAATATTGGAAAACATTATTGGACCTGTATTGGCTGAACATCGGCAGCTAATATTGGTCATCAATAATGGCGCAATATTGCAATAAACCTACTCCCAATATTGGTGCAATATTGATTTTCAATATCGGTGATATATTGGAAAACAATATTGGACCTATATTGGCTGAACATCTGAAGGCAATATTGATCATCCATATTGGCGCAATATTGCACCAACCCTATTTCCAATATTGGTGCAATATTGATTTCATATATCGGCGCAATATTGGAAAACATTATTGGACCTATATTGGCTGAACATCGGCAGCTAATATTGGTCATCAATAATGGCGCAATATTGCAATCAACCTACTCCCAATATTGGTGCAATATTGATTTTCAATATCGGTGATATATTGGAAAACAATATTGGACCTATATTGGCTGAACATCTGAAGGCAATATTGATCATCCATATTGGGGCAATATTGCACCAACCTATTTCCAATATTGGCGCAATATTGATTTTATATATCGGCGCAATATTGGAAAACAATATTGGACCTATATTGGCTGAATCTTGCAATATTGTGCCAACATTCAATATTGGCGCAATATTCCGCCAATATTGCGCCAACATTTTGTGCTACATGGGAGAAGTTATAATAATGCAAAGATTAAATAAATCCGATTTTTGGACAGCAATCGCTCCAATTTACATGCCATTACGATGTTTAGGTTTTGGGCAATTCACGGTTTCAGGAAATTGTAACAATAGAAAATTTGAGTTGATACATTGGTGTAGTGTCTACAAAATATTTTTCTATTTGTTTTTTATTGCTTTCGTTATATTGTATTCAATTGTTGTAGAAACAGATAAATTGCCCGGAAAAAATAATTTGATCTATTTCTACACCAGAGTTTATACGACTCGCATTTTTATTTTATTGCTATTTATTTGCGTGCTGAAAAATTTTACCAATAGATTGTATGTGATAGAACTTATACAAAAAATTATGATAATCGATAAAAAAATTCGTTGTGTAAACGGGAAAATTAATAATATTTTGGTTCGAAATTTAAGCATATTTTTGTTAGTGCTATATGTGGTTTGTATGTTGTTATTATTATGTTATAAACATACTAATTTAACTGATATACAATCCTATATGATATACTTTATTTTACTTTATATTATTTTTTATAAATTTTGTATAAGCATCCTATACATTAGTTGGATATTTGCATTAGCTCAAAGATTTAACGCTTTAGCAATTTGTACGAGCAAGATTAGTTTTAAAATTGGAACCGATGAAAAAGATTGTTGTGATAAAATTGTAATAATTCGGTATATTCACTATAATTTGTGCGATCGTTTGAAAGAAACTGTTAAATATGGATTTGCACCAGCAATTATAAATTTAACAACCAATATTGTATTAGTCACTACTCGCTCTTTTTACATAATTTCAATAGTCGAACGCGATCATATTTTTACTGAGCTAATGATTTCTGCTGTTACTGTTGTGACTCTGTCCGGAACGGATACCTTACTGATTATTACGTTTAGTCATTATTTAAGAACTCGGGTATACCATATATAATTTTTCAAACAAATTTTTAGATATAAATTTATAATAATTTTCAGATGTGTGTTTTGAAAAATAAATTAGTTCAGCTATTGACAACAACTAAAAACTCACAGATAAGAAGAGAGGTAGGTTGTTAGAAATTGTATTTCAAAATCTAAATCAAACCAATGTCTGCAATTTATTATTCTAACTAGAAATTTAAAACAATGATCACGATAACGCTTTTGCTTCCAAGGCCAACGAAAGTATCACTTTCTATACGATTTATCATAGCGAAAATGATACTTTACAGTATCGAAAGGATATGTTTCGGTTGCTTTCCAGTAAATATCTATTTAAAGATTGATTCCAGATGTATTCTTACAGATTAACGAATTTGCTTTACAACTTCTACACGAAGATACTACGGTATCTTTAGGAAAATTTTTTATTATAGACATGGCACTTTTATTTTCTGTAAGTTTAAAATATACAGTACATTTAGTAATGTTTAATGTTTACAGTTACTATAATAGTAATTTATTACAGATGATTGGAACCGCATGTACTTACACTATCATATTGGTTCAGTTCAATGCAAGTTTTTCTTAACGGTGAGTTCCAAAATCTGGATAATTACTTCTTATAAATTTATAAACATTATAGACAAAAGAAAAGCGATACCACAGCCGATGGAGCTTATCATTAAATATTAACTAGAGTCTGACCGAAACACGAATTTCAGCTGAAACCGTAACCGATTATTCGACACCTCTTCTAGTTTCGCCCGAAAGCGTAACCGAAACCGAAATTTATGTAGTTAAGCAGGGACGGTCCCATGGGGGTGGTTCTCTCTCCCCCAATGTCTATGAAGATTTGGTAAAATTAGTAAAATCTTCCTATGAGTTGGCAAATCTACGTATAAGTTGGCAAAATGAAAAAAAGCATTTCTTAAAAATAAAAGCATAAGAACTGAAAAAACGCCGACATTAGACAAATTGAAGACTGTTACCCAACGAAAGAAATTTTTGGAACCGTCCCCGTAAAATTAAAATTTCGTAAAATTTTTTTAATTGTACCTACTCTGAAATCTAGTGTTTTTCATAGTTTGGTAACAGATTATTCGATTAGATTAAATAAAAAACTTCAGTTTATTAGGAAAATAACCTTCGGTCGATCACTTATATTAACGTTCCCATTATATAAAAATGTAACTCAAAATAATTTTTTTTAAGTGTTTCGTGGTTTACTTGAAGACTTTTTAATTAAAAAAAATTATTACTATTATTAAATTTGTGAATTAGATAAGTAAATAAATATGAGTAAAAATATTATTCCTTTATATTAAACAATAGAATTATTTATTGTTTTCTTTACTTCAATTTATTTTTTGCGATAATTTATTAAATTACTGAAAGTAATTTTATTAAAATTTCTTCATGTTACTTAATAATATCATAAACGGTTACAAAATTACCACAAGTAGTTTCTACTAATTGATTACATTTTTAGTCAATATACAATATTTAATAAACCTACCATTCATTTTCTCTATTTTACTGGGATAGAGAAGTTATAACATAGAATAATAATGCACAGTTTGAATAAATCCGATTTTTGGACAGCAATCGCTCCAATTTACATGTCATTACGATGTTTAGGTTTTGGGCAATTCACGGTTTCAGGAAATTGTAACAATAGAAAATTTGAACTGATACAATGGTGTAGTGTTTACAAAATATTTTTCCATATGATTTTTACTGCTCCAGTAATATTGTACTTTATTGTAGAAAAACAAGGAATAATTGCCGACAGAAAAAATGCGCTCTATTATTTTTCAAAAGTTTATACGGCTCGTATTGTTATTTTATTGCTAACTATTTGTGTGCTAGTACATTTTAACAATAGATTGTATGTGATAGAACTTATACAAAAAATTGTAATCGTCGATAAAAAAATTTGTTATTTAAAGGGAAAAATTAATAATATTTTGGCTCGAAATTTAAATATACATTTGTTAGTGCTATATACACTAGGTATACTGTCAATATATTATTTTAAGAGTAAGTTAACTAATATACAATCCTATGTTGTATACGGTATTTTAGTTTTTATGATGTTTTACAAATTTTTTATAAGCATCCGTTACATTAGTTGGATATTTCCAATAGCTCAAAGATTTAATGCTTTAATATTTTGTACGAGCAGGATTAGTTTTTTAGGCACCGATGAAAAAGATTGTTGTGATAAAATTGTAATGATTCGGTGTATTCACTATAACTTGTGCAGTTGTTTGAAAGAAATTGCTAAATATGGATTTACACCAGCAATTATAACTTTAACAGCAAATTTTATACTAGTCACCACTCACTCTTATTACATAATTTCAATAGTTAGACACGATCATATTTTAACTCCGATAATGATTTCTACAATTTCTTTTACCGCGTTGTTCGTAACGGATACCATAGTAATGACCACGTTTTGTCATTATTTAGGCACTCGGGTATACCAAGATACTGTATTTTAAAACAAATTTACATTAATTTAATTTAATTTTTTAGGGGTACGTTTTGAAAAATAAATTAATTCAGCTATTGACAACAACTACTAACTCACAGCTAAGAAGAGAGGTATGTTGAAAATATAAATTAGACTCTCATGAATCCGAATACTGCATCCGTGTGAACACGAGACTCTTCTAAATTTGCAAATTTAAATTTATTTTTAAAACAAAATCGTGTTTTCAAAATTATTTAAACAAATGATAAAATTTCTTCAATACAACTTTTATAAAACTTTCAGTTTTCTTACCCTCTTTAACAAATAAACTCATATTTTCTCTTTATCCAAAATTCAGTTACCTGTTCCTATCTTAAAACAATATATTACTACTACATATTCAGAATTTTTCACAATCAAATTCTGCCCAAAATTCCCAATTCTATTGTGAAATCGAACCTCATTTCACCATCAAAAATTACATTTATTAATCGCAAAAATACACTATTGCATATTTCAAAATACAAAAATTTTGTCCGAACTACGGACTCAAGATCATGGAATGCATCAAGATCGCATTGGCTGGGAGAGTTAGTCGTGAAAATTATTAAATTTTAAATACCCAATTATAAATTAAAAAAGGGGCTCGACAATATATTACACATAGATATTATTTTTTAAATAAATGCGTTTAAAGATTGATTCCAAATGTATTCTTACAGATTAACACGTTTGCTTTGCAACTTCTACACGAAGATACTCCAGTATCTTTAGGAAATATTTTTAATATTGATATGGCACTATTATTTTCTGTAAGTTTATAGTTTAATTTTTATTAATGTTTGCAGTGACTAATAATTTTTTATTGCAGATGATTGGAGCTGCATGTACTTATACCATCATATTAGTCCAGTTTAATGCAAACTATTCTTAACAATAAGTTCCGAAGTCCGGATAATCACTTCTAATAAATTAATATTATATTTTGATATGACTTATTTTAAATCAAAATTATAATGTAAGAACTGAATAGCTAGAGAAATGTCCTGTATACCAAATATATCAATGAATTTTGTTCGATATATCGATATATCGATATCAATATCGATATATCGATATTTTTCCCAGGACTACTTGTAAGATAAAATAGTAATAAGTAGTGAAGCACGATAAAAATAGAGTGAGAAAGTAAACCATAATTCTAACACTAGAATATTCAATTGAATTAATAATCACCATCACCCCTAGTAACATCTACGTTAAGAATATTACTGTTGTTATTTTTGACGAATAAATTGAAATGTGATATAAAAATTTGCCATTCGCCCCTCTTAATACAGTTGCAATATATAGCATGGTAGATACCAATAAATTTATATCAAAATAAACTTTTAATTAAAATAAAATAATTCTGTAAAATGTAAATTGGCTGGATGAAAGTACAAATTCTACTATTTTCGGTATATATGAACTTTTCTACACTAATTCATTGTATGGAACTAAGAAAAAATAATCAAGAAATTTACTTGATGTACGCTAAACTATCGCTTATTTATTTTTAGCCTTTCATATTATTAATATGATAACCGTTTTATAACATTGTTTATAAACAGAATAATTTAGTTTCTTAATGCTTTTGGGTACTTTAATTTATTAGTACTAAAATTCTTTAATTTAATTTATTATTAATCAATAACAATAAAAATTTCTACTTATTAATTACATTATCAGTCAACACAAAATTTTTGTCGTACAATTGTACAGTTCCAACCGAGAAAGAAAAATTATAACAAACAAAAATAATGACAAATTTGAATAAGTCTGATGTTTGGACAGCAATGGCACCCATTTATTTGTTATTGCGGTATTTTGGTTTTGCGCAATTTACAGTTTCAGGAAATTGCAATAAAAGAAAATTTGAACTGATACATTGGTGTAGCTTCTATAAAATATTTTCCAGTTTAATTTTTACTGTTTTGATAATATTTTACACCATAATTTCAGAAGTGGTGTCTCCTGATGAAAATTTGCTGTATTTGTATACAAAAATTTATACAAGTCGTATTTTTTCTTTGTTACTCATTTTTAGTATGCTAACAAATTTTACCAATAGATCTCATGTGATGGAACTTATGAAAAGCATAATGGTACTAGATCAAAAGATTTTGTATGTGAACGGGAATATAAATAATCATTTGGGACGACAATTAAACTTCTTTTTCATAGTATTATATCTAATAAGTATTATCATACTTTGCTCTTTCAGAAGTATGATAGATGACGTTAAATTCTATAATATGGTGTACATTATTATATTTGTTATGATTTTATACAAGTTCTTTATAAGCATACTCTATGACAGCTGGATATTTGTAATAGCTCAAAGATTTTATGAACTAACAATTTGTGTAAAGAGTAACAGTATTAATGTAATAGATGAAGAAAATAGCTGCAAAAAATTAAATATAATTCGTTGTATTCATTATGATTTGTGCAATCTGTTGAAAGAAGTTGTTAAATATGGATTTGCAGCATCCGTTGTAAATTTAGCAACAAATTTTATAATTATCACCACCAATTGTTATTACATAGTTTCAATAGTTGATCACGATAGTATGTTTAGCTATTTAACAATTTGTAATTCTATAATAATACTTTTGTTTGGAATGGACACCATAGTAATTATTACGTTTTGTCATTATTTAAAAACTAGGGTAGGTATATCATTAAGTTTGTAATATTCTGGGGCATGGATATAATCTTATTTTAAATTTTAGACGTATTATTTGAAAAACGAATTAGTTAAGCTGTTGACAACGACTAAAAATTTGCAGATTAGAAGAGAGGTATGTTATCAGCACTAAGTGCTGATAAATATATCAAAAAAATTGTATATGCTGTATATTTGGTTGAGTTTTTCTGAACATTTCTAGAATTCATTGGAATTCTTTAGAATTCCCAGGAAATCAATAAAAAAAATATTGTAAATCATTGGAGATCCTATGAAATCTTTGGAATTCATTGGAAATCTCTGAAGTAACTTTCAAATCAAAGCATTTTTTTTTGAAATTATTAGAATACTTTAGAAATCATTGTAATTTTAGGAAATAATTGGAATTTCTCAGATATCACTGAAATTCTTTTAAAATCTTTGCAATTTCTTGAAAACCAATAATTTTTCCGGAAAACCTCGGAAATTATTTAGAAATAATATTAGACTCTTTTAAAATCATTAAAATTCATTGGAGATCTTTGATATTCTTTGGAATATCTTGGGAATTGTTAAAATTACTTGAAAATCGCAAGAATTCCCTAGAAATCGCGGAAATTTCTTAGAAATCATTGCAGTTCCTATGAAACTTTTGGCATTCACTCGAAATATCTGAAATTTCTCTGAAATCACAAGAATTGTTCAGAAATCATTGGGATACTTTGGAATATACCATGGAAACCAATAAACTTTCTTGAAAATCATTGGAAATCCTATGAAACATTTGGAATTCATTGAAAATTTCTGAAATTGCTTGGGAATCTCAAGAATTCTTTAGAACCCACTCGAATTCTTTGGAATGCCAAAGATATCACTGAAAATTCTTGGAAACCACTAAAATTTCTTGAAAATCATTGGAGTTGCTATGAAATCTTTGAAAGTCATTGGAAATCTTAGGAATTTCACGAAAGTCACAAAAACTTCCTTACATAGCACAAGATAGAATTCTTGAAAATAATTGGAGTGTCTTAGATATCAGTGAAATTCTCTATAAATCTCGGTAATTTCTAGGAAATCAATGAAATTCTTGGAAATTCCCTGAAAATCTCTGGAATTTCTTGTAAATCGTTGAAATTCTGTGGAATAATAATTAAGAACACAATCAAGGAAAGAATGGTAGACACAGATACTTCTTTGAGGACATTATAAAACCATCACCCATTTCTGCGTTTTTGGCTCATTAGTTTTCATCAGTACCACATACTATGTTATCACATGATTGTGTACACATAAAAAACAAAATTGTCTAATTTCCACTATTTGTTGATAGTTTCCTCCAAGATATTATGACTTTTCATTTATAACGAATATAAAAATAATTAATATTGTCTAGTCATATATGCGTATAAATTTTATTTGACGCGTTTCGATCAGTTAGATCATAATCTTGTTCCAAATTAAAATTCTTCTTTCTTTGATTGTACTGTAATTATTAAAATTTTTAATTGCAATCAATTGCGAGATACTATTATCTTCTGTGGAATATCTTCAAAATCGTTGGAATTCTTTCAAAATCACTAAAATTCCTTGTAAATCACTGAAATTTCTTGTAATTTATAGGAGTTCCTATAAAATCTTTGGAATTCTTTGGAAATCTCTGGAATTTTTTAGAAAGCAAAGGAATTGTTTAGAAATCATTGAGATTCTTCTGAATACCCAGGAAATCACTGAAATTTCTTGCAAATCTTGAGAATTCTTATGAAACTTTTGAAATTTTAAAATCTCGGGAATTTCTTGGAAATTACAAAAATTTGTTGTAAAGCACAAGAATTCGTTAGAAATCATTGGAATTCCTTAGATATCACTGGAATTATTTAAAAATCATTAGAATTGTTTAGAAATCATTAGAATTTTTTTGAAATCATTAAAATTTTTGAAAAAGATTAGAATTTTTGAAAATCATTACAATGCTTGAAAATGATTGGAATTCCTTGGAGATCATTGAAGTTCTTTAGGATATTTTGAAAATTGTTGAAATTCCTTGAAAATCACTAGAATCCCTGGAAATCAGTAAAATTTCTCACTAGAATTCTTTCGAAGTCATTCTAACTTCCTGCAAATTACCAAAATGTTTTGGAAATCATTGGAAATCTCTGGAGATTCTTGGAAATCACAATAGTTCTGTTGAAAGCACAGGACTTCTTTAGAAAGCATAAGAATTCTATTGAAACCATAAGAATTCTTTAGAAATCATTGGTTTACACTGTAAATAATTGGAATTCATTGCTAGATATCTCTGGATATCTTTTTAAATCTCTGAAATTCCTTGGAAATTAATGGAATTTTTTAGAATCTCCTGAAAATCTCTGGGATTTTTTAGAAATCATTGGAATTTTATAAAATCATTAGAATTCTGTGAATATCATTGGAATTCCTTTAAAATTACTAGAATTCCATGGAAATAACTGAAATTTCTTGGAAATCATTGGAATTTTTATAAAATCATTGGTATTCTCTGGAAGTTTTTGAAAATCACAAGACGTTTTTTGAAAGGTCAATAATTCTATAGAATTCATTGGAATTCATGAGAATAATTGAAATTCCTTAGATATCACTGAAATACTTTTTAAATCTCTGCAATTGGAATTCCCTGAAAATCTCTGGAATTGTTTAGGAACCACTAGAATTCCTTAAATATTATTGGAATTATTTGGGATGTCTTGTAAATCGTTGGAATTACCCAAAAATTACTAGATATTCCAGGAAATAATTCAAAATTTTAGAAATTTCTTAAATTTAAATAATTCTTTGGAAATCACGGAAATTTCTGAGAAATTCTTGGAAATCTACAATTTTCTTTAAAAGTATTTTGAATTCCGAGTCTTGTGTATTCAAATTTACCTGGATAATTACGCCGAATGAATTTACAGCTATAGAAATAGTGGTCTATAGTCTATACCATGTGTTTTATGATGCTGTTGTACAAGATCAAGTCTTGCTAATTCTAAATGTATTTTTATAGATAAACACATTTGCCTTGCAAATTCTACACGAAGATCCCAAAGTGTCTTTAGGAAATTTTTTCACTATGGATATGGAATTATTATATTCGGTAAGTTTAAATTACATATTCTAATTGTTTTAATATATTTTGCAAGTTTATTTTTACAGATGGTTGGAGCTGCGTGCACTTATACTATAATATTGGTTCAATTTAATGAGGATTTTTCTTAAAAATTAATAATCCATGATTACACAATTTGGAAATTAAAATTTTAAAGTTGTATTTCTAGGATAACGCAAGTATTTTCGTAATTAATGTTGTAAAAATATTAAATATTGAACAAAAAAAAACAATTTCTTTACTTGACACCATTTAATTTTGCGCAGACTTATTAAGAAATATTTTTTTATCGAGTACTTTCTCGTAAAGATTTAAACTGATGTAAAAATTGCGAAGAGGGTGATTCAACAGTAACCTGATATCAAAAAATAATTTAGGGTGAAAGTGTCACTCAAGGGTCTTGATTTTACAATCCCCAATTAGGTAGCATGCGAATACTAAGCGCTGCTTGTGTTTCCAACATATTATTATCCTAATTTTTAATCTAATCGACAATCGTAGTTTCAGATTTTATTTTTATAAATTTCAAAAAAAAAGAAAAAGAAATAGAACATGAAAACAAATTGAAAATTTAAAGCAGATAAGTTGAAGAGGTAACAGTAAAAAAGAAAGAAGTTAAAATTGATTCTTTAAATGTACAAAGCATTTTCGTTCAAACAGAAGTCGCACGTCAAGGATAATTTAATCAGCATCCATTCAATAAACGTGAGTCACTAAATTAAAGACCAGATCTAAAATTAAATAAACTATCTATAGTCGACAAAATAATGTAATATGAAAATCCAAAGGAAGATCAAAATAACGCGAGTACAATAGAGTTGTGCTTAATTAAATAAGCAGCCCTCTTGGTATTCATTCAATATAGCGTATACCAACTGAATTTTCTACTCGTTCCATCAGAGTTAAGTAAAATAATTTGAGTTAACACTGAAAAACATCCAATACCAAAATTGATATTTTTTATGGAATATATAAAATACTTTGAAGATAATAAATAATTTAGGTGCTATTGTTTAACCCCAATTTATAATGGGCTTTTTAACTTTAAGCATTTTCTAAACTAAAAGATGTCACTCAACTTGATATATCTACTGTGCTTGTAAAAGGTCTTGAGCTTTCACTGCAAATGTGCTAAGTATCATCCAACTACTGCACTCATTTAACAAAGGAAACCAGAAAACACAAAAGATAAACGATGAGATGAAGTTAAGTTGTCGGTGTTGCTACCATTCAACATTTTTAAGGGTTAAAAATGATCTCAAAATAGGTTTTTTTAACATTATTATTACTACGTCGGAGTTACATAACAAAATAAATTGATTTACCTAAAAGTAGCCATTAAAAGACTAAAACGTTCCATGACCTTTTGTGACATTTATCATAACATTATGTGGCGACCGATATTCTTAACGATTAACCTTTATATTTGACATTATTTCACCCCAGTTGTTAATCGAATCGTTAAATTCTTAAGAGAAATTATTATATTTGATTTCGTAATGATTTTGCATGTTCAAAATAATTTAAAACTTCTGATTGAGATAATTACGGCCATTACCAATAAATTATAAGGTGACAACTGAAAACCCTTTAAGTTTCAAGCCGAATCAAGTTTTTTTTTATACGAACTGAGCTTTTGTTATTAGGTACGGACACATTTAAATAAGAATAAAAGCTGTAGAGGAAGAGCAGCCTGTTATTTATATAAAAGAAAATTATTACAGTCATAGACGGATCTACATTAAAAATGCCGAAGCTAAGGTGCAGTTTATCAGCCTCCCCCCATTTGGAATTTTAGATCCAAAATAGTTTAAATCGTTTGTACCATTTTTATTTACGTTTGTACCCATTTAGTTTTTCAGATATTTTGAAATATTTAAAATGAGCATTTCGTCAGTCCCCCCCCCCCAATTAAGAATTTGTGCTCCAAAGTAGTTTAAATTGTTTGTACCTTGTTTATATCTGTTTGTACCTTCTTTATTTTCGTGTGTACCAATTTAGTTTTTCTGATATTTGGAAATATCTAAAATAGGCATTTTGCCCTCCCCCCCATTTAGTCAAAAATTGTTTTAATCGCCTGCACCTCGTTTGTACCTGTGTGTGCATTTCTGAATGGTTTTCTTCTTTCAATTGTTTTTTGGAAACAATTGAAATTCGTTATTTTCCATTGTTTCAAAAATATTTTACGAGAATACTTACCCTATGTGCCCTTACATAACGTATAACTCTTAGGAAGCTTTATTCTAAATTAGTTTTCATCTGTTTAATAATTATTATGAGATTTATCATTGGGAAATTGCAGCTAAATAATTTTAAAATTTAAAAAATTAAATCTACGAAAATATCTAATAATCAATCAATATTGAAATTTGGAAAGTGTATAGAGTAAGCATTTTGCCAAAATAAAATATAAAATATTATACAATAAGTACGGTGTTCTATGTGAGAGAAAAAGAAATGCTTATCGAGAATCGGGAATGGTGAAAAACAAAGTATTTAAGCTAAACACTTCGGAAACATGAGCTCCGCCAGCCAGTATGATTTGCATTCAATCAGCTAAATAATAATAGAATTTAAAAAATAAAAATGTTATCGTATTTACTGAAACTTGGCTGAGCGACTCATTTTTAAGCTCGGAGCTATTTGACTCGCAATATGTAGTTTTTAGATCCGATAGATCCTTTGCAGACACACAGAAAACGCAGGGAGGTGGTGTCCTGATTGCAGTCGACAGGTCTCTGGGGTCTTCTCAGATTCACTCACACTCTTCGGTGAGGAACGAGGTTTGGGTGAGCATTCGTCTTGGATCTTCAAGGCTGTTGATGTGTGCAGTTTATATTCCGCCGGGCTGCAATTCAACCGTCTATGATGAATTTATAATATCTGCTAACAATGATAGGTCCTATCTTAGGTCCTATCTTAGGACCTAATGTTAGGTCCAATCCTAGGTTCCATTTTATTCTAGTTGTATATTGATGATGTATGCGCTGTATGTCTTTGAACGACTTGAAGCTGTTTCGCAGATTGGAGTCTGGAGAGGACTGTGCGATGCTGCAGAGGGATCTCGAAGGTTTAAGTTACTGGTGTACTCGAATTCGTCTTAATTTAAATATTGGGAAGTGCAAGGCTATGAAATTCACTCGTAAAAGAACAAGTGTGACGTTTCCATACAGCATTGACTGCCGGGCGCTTGAGATTGGCTATGAATTTAAAGACTTGGGTGTCAACCTCGATCCCGGGCTCTCTTACAGCTTGCATTTGGATACGGTTGTCTCTAGAGCAAATAAAATGATAGGATTCGTGAGCCGGTCTACACATTGTTTTTCTGATACTAGAACACTCATTGTACTATATTCGGCCTTTGCGAGGCCCATTCTGGATTATTGTTCTACCATATGGTGTCCTTCATACATATCTAACGTTCAGAGACTGGAGAGGAAGGACATGTTGTCTACTCTTCCGAAACTTATGCCCTGCTGCTTCAATATTTTGCTCTTGAGCTGTTGTCAGCAAGTTGGTCTACGGCTGATCTATTGTTTTTACTTAAAATTTTGAATGGCAGTATTGATTTCCCGGAATTAGGTACTACAGTCTTTCAGCTATCATTGTACCCGCGAGACCTCTGAGATCAATTAATTTATTAGCTGAGGAACCTCACCGGTCTAACTTTGGCAAGCACTCAGCTGTAGCTAAACGTGGCCAATGCAGATGGTAGCGATTTTGTTTTTTTGATACCAATCTCAAAACATTTAAGCGTGTATTGGTACAAAATGCTTGGTACAATTTGTTGTAATTCAATGTAATTTTTGTGAAAAGGTTTTATTTCATTCGTAAAATTATTTATAGTGTATTGTACATGAATAAATAAATAAATTAATACAAAATATCTCCGAAACTAATAATAAATCGATATTGAAATTTGGAGGACAAATTGCGGGACCCCCCGCATGTAACATACTAACCGTAAAAAAAAGTTGTGGGTTTTGGAGTAAAACCACTTTCACTTTCTTCAGAAAAATTGCCATATTCATGGTCTTTTTGTATTGTTATGTTTTTAAGAATCAAATACGATATTCCACGTAAGAAAACACAAATCAACCCAAAAGCTTTAAAATTTCCAAATTGGCAGCGATTTTTTTTCACCTAATTTTCGAAAATACCATTATTTTATTTCGAAATCTTGAAATGCCTGTCAGGCGACAGGACATTTTTTAAAGTGAAAATAAAGAAGGTATAAACAGGTTCACACGATATACAAACGATTTAAATTATTTTGGATCAAAAATTCGAAATTGGGGGGAGGCTGTCGAAATGTCTATTTTAGATATTTGAAAGTATCTGTAAAACTAAATGGGTACAATGTACATACAAACGAAAATAAAGAAGGTACAAATTGGTACAAAAGAGTTACAAATTTAAAATAACGGGGGGGGGGGCAGCTGGCAAAATGCACCTAAAGTTAGAGTTTCAGAGCCACTGTAGGCCCCATTTTTATACATGAGCTTATCTAGAGCTTAATCTTTGATTCCCGATTCAATCTTTTCTTTCTGCTATTTATGATTACTTAAATTAGTTGAATTGATTAATAGAGAACTGACCTTGTAGTTGCCGATTTAAGTTACTTTAACGGCCTTCGGCAATACTTAGACAATTGATTTCAAAAATTTTTTAGTTCATAAAAAATATTTTAATGAAATTATGGTAGTTGAAGGCGTAAGTTATATAATAAACCTAAAATTCTGACGATTATTTAGGAATTTTGATAAATAATACCCAGAAACCTTAACATGTAATGCGAATACTTTATTGGCTGTTTCTTTATGCGTAGTCCACCCATCAGGGAAGTCTATAAATATAAGTATTTACACGCAAATGTTTTCAGTTTGTACATTACTGCGGTAGTTGTTAATAGAATATTTATTTAAATTGGAGTTTTAATTATTTATAGAGAAAAATTCATTGAAAATTTCAGTTAGATGTAATTGACAATCAATTCATCTCATATAAGGAAAAAAAATTCTATCCCAACAGTAATGAATGGTGAAGGTGCAGCAGCGGCAACTGATAAAAATATGTCGCTTTAGGAAAACAATTCTTATAAGAATTCTCAGAATAAATCGCTATCGTTGGGGAAAGCTTATACATACTAAATGTACAAAAAATTATGCTTGAGCGCGGGTGGTTCAGGGTTGATTTGGAGGGTTGAAAAGGGGTTAAAAATGGTATTATTGATATTTTCGGCCAAAGTTCACATCAAAATGAAAAGTATCCAATACAAAAGTTGTAGCTAAAGCAAAATCTACCACTTTTGTAGAAGTTACTTTTTAACATTTCCGCAAAAATAATTTAATTTTGACGAAGCTAGGCGGAAGTATACCTACCTTTTTGTGTCTTAAATAACCACAAAATTAGATAGATAAAAAAATCAAGAAGTTTCCGAGATATTCATTTTTTCCGGTCCGAAATACTTTTTATTCAAAATAAAATTCTACTTAGGAAAATCATCATACAGAGTTCTGCCAGGTCTCATTGTTTTCGTTTTGACATATACCTTTTAGTAAAATAACAAAAATCTATGCAAAAAAATGCAAAAATAATAAAAGGTGACGCTAGCAACAATAAATTTTTCAATAATTTATTGTTAATAATCTGTTTAGATTTCTAAAAAAAGTTATAAAACTGATTCCGCCATTCAATTAAATGGAAAAAAGTTTAAAAGAATTCATAAATGTATAATTTATATTTTATTTATTATATTACATATTACTTTATATCAACTATATTTTTTTTATAATTATTACTGCACTTTAAAATATGTATTTAATAAATAATCTTTCTTATAATGTCTGGCAAAATTTTTGAAAATTTACAATATATATTTTTGAATATTTTAAATTACTGTAAAGGCGTGACGGGGATAGAGCACATAAAAGTGACTTGCCCGAGGGCGCCAGATAGGCTTGGCGCGGGCCTGGGTGTTTATAATCGTCTGGTTAGGATTATTATAATATAACACACACGTTTGGGCATCCTAAAATTTTGTATAACCAATAAAAAATTAAGAAAGCCCTGCGTCAATTTTAATATTATACGCATTTGATCTAAATTATTACTTTATATTAGATCTGATTTTATTATAAACCTTTAGGAAATACAATACTAAATAAACAGAAAAGATAAAATTATTTTTGAGTTAGATGTTAAAGTAAATGGATGTATACAGCAATCAGTCACTTTAGACTTGAATGCCAATTTTAACCTCATATTGAACGAAATTGGAACGTTATTGGAAAAATTACGGAAGAATAGCATTCGTTACAGTCAATTTGTGGCGTACACTCCATTGCAAAAGTATCATCTAGTTTGCCGTTGCTGAGAAGGAAAATTCACTTTAATAAAAATTTTCCGCAAAATCTTAATTTTTTGTTGTTGTCTCCTTGTTTATAATATTAAGTACAATATGTTTTTATAATTTGTACGTAGAGAAGTTCTTGCATTTCCTCATTATTGTATACGTGCTTTATCGTAATATTCCGTCTTGTTAAATAAAATATTCTTTAAAAGTGACAGACTTGAGGATCTCATTAGGGATTTTACATACGGGTTACTAGATAAAGTACTTGAGTTTATCATGAGAACCACAATTTACTAAACACGCCGGTGTTTATGATAACGGCAATAGAAAAAGGATCTATTGATTTTTTTTAAATTATCACGTTTATTAGAAGGACGGTTAGATAATAATTAATTATTCGATGTCGGTTACGAATATTTTAAAATTATGCTTCATTTATTCTGCAAATGACGCAAACGAATATGTTCATAACATTTGTAAACACGACCATCATTTTGAGCTTACTTACTTTTATCACTTTTATCAATACGAATGTGTGCATTCAAGATTTGCTCTAAACTTTCTTCCCATAATACGCCGCATATTGCTGTAAATGCCCAATTTAGTCTGCTACACAAGGATCAGGACATAATACAATCTGCTGTGCTATTGGCCCGCATAACAATACCGGGGTTATTACGGGGTTAGTCGGGTATGGGGTGGCTGAAACAGGATGCTGATTGGGTTTTCACGTTCCGCCCAAGGTCTGTTTCCATGGAAATGTAATCTGTAGGTTTAATGCACCTTAATAGGGATAAACTACCCTAAAGTTGTGGATGCAAAGGTATTAACTCCGTTAATGGAATACTGCTATTTCCAGTTTCAAAGCTATCAATTTGTGTTAATTTAAATAACTGGAATATGTCGAGTACGACATAATTATTATGCTTGTCTCATAATCGTATTACAACTTAGCTTTTAATTATAAAATATAGGCATAAATTATCAACTGATTAAAATTGAAAGATTAATAACTTGTAATTATTATAAAAAATTTAATTTTTCTCCTAAACTTTTAACTTGTGAACAGGCAGTACTTTATATGGAAATAAAGTAATATAATATACAAATTTTGATTTAAACTGCAAACATATTATTAATATTGAAATTTAATTTTCAGTATGATGTTAATTACTTGTTATTGTAAATATTGTATCTACTTGTTATTAATATTAAATTTATATTTTAGTAGCTAATTATTTTTTAATTTCCTCAATTACGATTCAGCCAGGTCAAACAGTGACCAAAAAATTATATGAAAATTAATTAATTAATATAATAGTTGACATTCTTTATTAATCTTAATAAAAATTAGTTAAGATATAAATAATATATAAGATGTTATTGTATTTTGCCTTTAAAATGGATTAATAAAACGATCCGAAACGTCGGAAAATAAAATTGTTTCAGATACATAACTAAGTACATAATATTGAATATTAAATGATATTATTCCAATATTCTTACATTTAATCAGGCCCAGACTGATAATAACTATTTAGTTACCGGATAACTACGTTAGGTGGCTGCAGTCTTCAAAAACAATTGTTTCATATTTTTGAAAGGGAGGCGCTAAAGTAATACTTGTGCCCCGCGTCACCGATAGTAAAAGTAATAATAATTAAATTTAATAACTCTTTTACATTTGCCGTTTGTTTGTTACGTTTTCAGCTCATGGCTGCTAACCTAAGTTATATTAATGTAAACTTATTTTAAAGTTTCTGCCCTTTATTAATTTTATAATTAATTTTAAAAACAAATTTTTTGAAATTTTAAGCATTTATATCATCTATTTCAATTTTTTTTTAAATTTTAAAGTAGAATTGTTTTTTTTTAATGAATTTTTACGATTTATGAGTATATATTTGTGAAATGCAAATTAAAAAATATATTGTAAATTACTATTCGAAATACAAAATTAAATACATTGAAAATCGGTAGAAAAATATAAATACCAATGCATTTTCAAATATATATTGTTGTGTAATTTATTACAAAAAATGTAGTTCTTTGAAATTATTTTTATTTTCAAAAATGGGAAATATTGAGGTAAAATTTAAAGATTGAAGCCGATTTATAAAGAGAGAAGGGGAGGGGGTTAGTTTGCAACGAAGCGAACGTAGGGACGTTCGATTTTTGCGTCCAATAAATTTTAATTTATATTTGTGGTAAAAGTGATATTTTGATATCGATTTGATATCGAATAAGTTGAATTGTTTGAAGTGAGTTTGATTTTGGATTGCTTATTAAATTGCATCTTTTGAATTTGGGTTGTGAAGATTGAAGCTGGAATGGAAGCAGATTGAAAAGCTTTGGTTTTAATAGAGAGTGAGAAGATATTTTAGAAGATTGTACATGATATTTGGATTCAAAACGGTTAAAATTACAAAAATTTAAATTTTTTAATATATTATTTTGTTTAAAATTTGCTACGATAAGTGACCATCTGCAAGTTGGGCCGCATAAAAAAAATTTGTAAAGAAAATTAAATAGTTAGCCGGGCATTTTTAAGATTGTAATTTTCTCCCAAAGTCGCACCCATTTGCAAAAATTGAGGGTCCGGGAAAATCTATTTCAATATATTTCATGTAATATATGCCCACCCCTGATCATAGCATATAATATTTGAACGGTTTAGTATAAATGTTAAATTGATCAGCGCATGCCCTCTAGTTTTTTAAATACGCCACCCACCTGGAATTTGCTTCTTTTCGTATTGTCGTGGAATTTTTAGGTACAGGGGGGGGGGTTTAGTTTTATGTTTAGTTTTGGATTGAGTTTGTTGAAGTTTATAAATTTTGATATATCCCGCTAGTTGGTAACCTGACGCCAACTAAGTCAGAAATCCTCAACTGTAATTCAGATTTATCAATAAATTGATATTCAGAAATCGTCAACTGTAATTCAGATTTGCCAATTAGGTATTTGAATAAAAAATAATAATCTATTTTTTTATTTTATTTCTATACCTAATTATAAATAATATTGAAAATCAACACGAAATTTTTTTTAAAAGTTACATACAATTAGTTATAAATTGATTAAAATGTGGATAATTTTAAAAAATATCACGTGATCTGAAACGCGCAACAATCGGGAACCATCGGCTGCCATGCTGGTGACGTCATAATCACACAACCTAACAACAACTTGAAATAATTCAAATGTATTTTGATGTTTCTGTGTGATTCTGACGTCATATTGAGCTCGGGAATTGTCGTGCGTTTAAGATACCAAAGTTTAAAAATTTAATTTTTAATTTGATTAACTTATTTATTATTGTGAATTTGATTTTGAAAATAAAAATGGTTTACTTATGAAACTTATTTATATTATCTTTCCATTATTGACAAAAAAAATGTTTATTCAAAAACCCAATTGACATTCAGAAATTATTAATTGTAATTCGCATTTATTAATTGATATTCAGAAAACGTCAATTGTAATTCAGATTTGTGAATTGATATTCATAATGATCAATTTTAATTCAGATTAGTCAATTCATATTCAGAAATGATCAATAAAACTGGCAAAATTTTAATTTATTTTTTTATTTATGGTATAAAAAATACAGCATAAATTATTTCACAAAAAAATATTAAATCATAGCGAATAACTTAGCAACGCACTGGCATCTTCTATTGTTAGGGTTTACTTTTTTATTAACTTTTACTTTTATAATAAAACCGTAATAAATCCAGGGATTTAGAGATTTTTATTAATAAAATTTAAAAATTATAAGCCACAGAATTGATGCTTTTTGAATTACATTTGACGCTTTCTGATTTTGATTTGACGCTCTTTGAATATTATTTGATGGTTTTTGAATTTCATTTGACGATTTCTGAATATCAATTGACAAATCTGAATTACAATTGATGTTTTCTGAATAACACTTGACCTTTTCCAACATGGCGGAGTGGTTATAAGTCAAATTTTCCGATTCTTAATTTATTTTAATTAAGAATTTTAAATTCAGTGGTTTTTAAATAATTTTGTTTTTTTGATAAGTAGTCAAATTATAACAGTTACAGTGGTCAGCTGTGAATGTGGAGATAAAGAAGTTTATAGAAAGGAAAGTTAAAATAATAATAATAATTAATGGATTTGGTATTAAATTTTGATTTTGAATTTTGAAAAATTGAAAGATTTTGTAAAATATTTGGATTTGAGTTTTTAGAGGAAATACAAAATTATATTGATAAAGAGACACCTGAATATCCATATCAAACAAAATTAACATTTCAATTTAAAAAATTTATTGAAATAAAATTGAACTTTTTACAAATAATGTAATTAAGTTGTGATTTTTCCGAGAAATCTATTTGGAAAATTTTTGATGATGAAAAAATAATATCGCAATATGTTTGTATTGACATTATTAGTGTTATATTGATCCATAATATCTTGGCAAAGTGTTATATTTATTTTAAAAAAATGTCAATACGGTCCAGAACCTTTCGCTGTCGCCACTTCGCCGGCGCCGTTTAATGCGGAAATTACTGTAAGTTTACTGTAATTTAGTAAATATTTAGTATACAATATTTCTAATAGATTTATGGTATCACCAAAAATAACAAATAATATTTTTTTTTTAATTCAAATTTTATTCAAACTTTTTATAGTATTAAACAAATTTTTATTAGCTGCTCTTTAAATCCATCGAAATAAAATTTTAGCGATATATTGTTGTAAAAAAAGTCTATTATATAAATATTTTTTACAAATAGAATATTTTTGTTAAAGTTTAGTTTAAATATTTAAGTTGAATTTGTAATTAAAATTTTGAAAAAATATATTAAATATATTAGTCGACTCTTTCCCTTAGTATATGACCAAATATTACGACAAAATATATGACATAATATCCTACTGTTTTGAGTTTCTGACTGACTTATTTTGAATCTTTCCTGTATTAAATTGTGAATTTAATTAAACTTGTTAGTGTAGCAAGTAATTTTATTTATTTTTATAATAATTATTATTATATTGATTTGAATAAATTTTTATTTCTACAACTTTTCGACATTACATTTTTGAACCGTTGTACTACATAGTTAGCACTGTGTGTACTAAATATTCCATTTTAAATTATATTAAAAATGAAATTAAAGTAGTAAATGCAAAAATCTAATTTTCGGTGCACTATAAAATAAAAGAAATCTAATAATTATAAATAACAGTGATAACATGAAACGTTTTAAAATAATTAGATTAGCCTAACTAAGTAAACCATACAATTTTCTCTTCCATTTACTTTCGGCACCCTAATTCTAACAATTACTATAGCCTAATAATTAACTTAGAGAAAACAATTACCCTCAATCAATCTCGTCACATTGTATTATCTGTTCATTTATCCGGTCTTGTGCTCAATCCTTACTTCTACGTGTTTAGGGTTGAAATGCTCCAGAAGGCGGAACAACGTAACGACAGATCAGGGGTTGTCTTGTAAACGCAGAATGCGATTGTTTGTCATCTCGTGCAGTAGTTGATAAAGCAAACTACATCATATCGGTGCAAATGTTTGATTGATTAAGTGTGGTAAATATTTATACATGTTCGGTGTTTTAAATACAGTAATATGGATCCCGAATTGCTAAACAAAGATTTAGATTCGAATTTTTCGCAAAATATTCCGAATCGCACCTCGTTCCTAATTGAAGACATATTATATCAACGGCAGAAAATTAACCAGGACGTTTTATCGGCACAAACAAAACAAGTTGAAAGCAGAGTTGATTTTGGACCATCAAAACACGCATCAATCAAGTTTGACGATGAAAAGTTGTATCAGCACCCACAACCCAAATATTCTGATAAACGGCAACAAGAAAAAGGCGGTTATAGTTATTTTCAACCACACCTACACAACACAATAAACGGGTGCATTCAAAATATGCATCCACCTGAAAATGGTTACATACAAGTCATGGGAGCTTTAGGTGCTTACTTGGGTGCTCCGTATAAGGGAATCTCAGATCATCCCTATTTTCTTACACAAGGTAAAAATTATTATGGTAGCCACTTTTCTCAAATTTATTGTAAGGTTTTACTGCAGGCTTACCGTTTCATCATGCATTGTTTGGTAGTAGTGCAAGTGAAATTTCTTTAAATGCGTTAAAGCACTGCAGGAGAAGGAAAGCTAGAACGGTGTTTAGTGATCCTCAGTTAACAGGTATTTATCATTTTTTTATAAAATATATCCGTTGTGTCTTTTATGTAAAAACACATCGAATTTAAAAATTTGTACTGTAATCGGTCGAAAATAATAATACCTCCGTGGCGAGGTAAGTGCATTTTCTTTTAAAATAATTTCATACATGACCATTAAAGAAATCGAATTTTTCCAAAACAGTTTTGTTTGGAAAAGCCATGTTAAGCTTTTAATTTAATCCTCCCTGCGTGGATATAGAGTTCCAAACGTCGGCGGAAATGTTTGATTGTTTTTCGCAAATATTCGCATTTCCGACGCAAGGATTCCTTCAGCGATACCAAAATTTTTGGGCTTTTACACAGGATCTGGCCTCTAAAATTCTCCATAATATACAATAATCCATCAGGTTGAGTTCCTGTAAGTACAGGGACCATTTGCATCGACAGTTTTTGTCGAATCTAAAGTTTTTTTAACTTCCGGGTGGGTGCTCCTCATTGTGAAGCTCCTTGAATCATTTGATAGCATCCGAAAAGGGTTTTCGAGGAATGTGAAGCATTAGAAAAATTTTACATTGATAATTTTCGACTTCAAATGACGATAAAATTGCGGTGCGACGTCTTGACATCTTGTAACTCACAAAATTACAATTTTTTAAATTTTGTTTCTATGATTTGCCACTTCTCTATTCTTCTTAGAATCGGCATACTAATTCTATTTTGTTAAAATTCAGTAAATAAATTTTATTTACCATCGGTTTCGGTTTATTAAACCATCATCAGAATGGAAATTTTTTATTAATTTAATGATATTTTTGAGCATTTTCATCCGTTAATTTTATATTAATCTAATCTTCTGATTTATATTTATTAAGTAACAGCTGAGCCACTGAATCACGCATAATGGGACTAAAATTTGGTCAAAAATTGTTTGTGAAAGAAACCCGGACTTTCAACAAGTCCGTAAATATATCATCCACTTTCTATCATTTCTCCATTCGGCTGATGGTTCTTCTCGAAATAATCAAAATAAATTTTTGCACGACTGCGCCGATTAAGATCTTTTACTTTTTTATACAAACTTTTACAAATGAAAATACGAATAATTTTTCGAAATTCGTCGTAAACCATTTTTTAAATTTGCTGTTTGCCTGAATTTCACACATATGAAGAGAAAATACAGAAAATTGTATGTAAGAAATAATTTTTGGTAAATCTATTTATTTTCCATTCCATTAAATTGAAGTAAAATAATCACATATGTACACGCTGCCCCCACCATCTGAAATTTAAATATATAATATTTTAATGTAGATTAATAGCGAAATACTAACAGAATACAGTAAATCCATATTAATTGAAAATAGTCCTCCTACTGATACTTCCCCATCTTCGTGCAGCAATTGCAGAGCAAATACGTTAACCTAAAATCAAAAATAAATTTTTTAACTGTTGTTACTTTTTGAGTCTTATACCTCACCTCCACCATTAAACGATAATTTTTACTCGCTACCAAGAATAACTTAAACAGTTTAATTTTTAAAGATTTCATCTGAAATATTCAAATATTTTTACTACTCTCTGATCTTTTATTTTAATCGGTTTAACTTACTTGTTCACTCAACAAATCACCAAAATACATGTTCAAAAATGTGTTAGTAATGAGAAAAGTTAATCCTACACAAGGTGTAATTAAATTAATATTCAAGTAGTATTCTATTGTTGAAGAAGTCAACATTGTTATCAACATGTAGGTATAGTAAGTGATTAATACAAACTTTAATGTGAACATTGCAATTGCAGACATGAAAGTTAAATCTTGAAAATCTTTTAAGCAGTTGCACAAATTGTAATGAAGACGTCGAACGATGATGAGTTCTTTTATGCAAGAGACGTCGTTATTAACATTTACCACTTTGATTTTATTTAAACAGTCATTAAGTGCGTAAAAGCGTTGATTGATTGAAAATATCCAACTACTGAATATGTTAAATATAGTGACTTCGGATATATATATGAAAAAGTATAATAGATTCAATAGGACTGATTTCAAATCATAAACATCAATGTTAATGATGCAGATTGTAGTTATGCATACGAAACTACTTAAAAACAAAGTTATGTTTAGATTTCGCGCTAGTTTGTTATCTATAATATTATTTATACAAAATATATTCTTATCGACATCTATCAGTTTTTTGTAAAGTTTTATAATACGAACCCTATTCTTGAAGCCAGAAAATTTAATTAAAATTGTTATAAAGAATACCACGCAGTTAAACTTCAACATTGCACTATTTTCAATCAGATCTTGTGTATAGCCATTAATTATATAATTTCTGTATATTACAACCAACGTGACAGTTATTATGGTTAAAATACAAGTGATAACGTGATAAAACCCGTGGAATTGCATTACTGTAAAAATTCTGTTATTACTTGGACCCGAAACCACAAATTGTGCACCACCCAATAACTTCATTATTAAATATAGCGGTTGTAACGCTACCCATAAGTCCGTTTGAGCATAATCCATTTCTGCAAACCACAGTATTCAACCTTTTTAACTAACGAAGGAATAAAGAATGATCGATTAATTTCGCGTTTGATATGTTTAGTTAAGCTTCAAAATTTTTGATTAATTAAAGTGACCTAATCATCCAAATAGCATTTTAAAACTAATAAATAAGTAATAGATGGCTAATAACTGAGTTTATTTATTAGAATAAAAATAAAAACATTTTTACATAATACTGTATACTAATCAATTTTTTTCATTTTTATATTCATCTCATTTATTAATTTTTTTTAGAACGTATTATTATCCCAATTTATTTAATTGTTATTCTTGCCTATTTTTCCATTTCATGTGCTTCCACAGAATTCCCTTTCATTTGTTTTTGTTTTTGGGTTTTATATTTTTCATTTCTTTCTTCTTTTTGTATTTTATTTTCCAAATTTTGAATCTTCTTTTATTTTAAATAATTTTGTATGACTTAATCCCGATTTGGTTATTTCATTTAGTTTTTTCGCTCTTGTTTGTTTTAAGTTTTTCACGAGTGATGGAAATTCTCCAAAGGTAACTTCAGTAAATTTTCCATTAATTTTCTGGTCTCAATCTTAACTGCTTTGGAATTCACCTGTCTATCTAATGCAGTTACTTTTATTGTAATTTCTAGTCTTGTTTCTCTATTTTTTCTTCAATGTTTCTTATTAAATTTGTGACTCCCTTCTTTCCTATCTTTCCTAATAGTCCCATTTACCTTCAGTTCGACTTGAGCCGCCTGATGAGCAAAATTTAGGCAGAAAAAGAGCAATTTCCAAATTTAAATAAATTATATAACCCAGCACTGTGGCAATAAATATTTACAGAATTTTTTTTTAATTGCTACACCCCCCTACAATAAAAAAATCACGACAATATATTTATCAGACTTATATCCAATTAGTTAAATATTGCTTATACGAAGACATCTATGAATTCTTTCGAATTTTTTTATGTACAATTGAATTGGTGGAATCGGTTTAAAATTTTTTTTTTTTATCTAAATAAATGAATCTTGTATTAACTTCCCTAGGAAATTTGGTCACCTCGTGAATCTCAATAAAAAGAGATCGTGACGTGATTTTCGCAGTCGATGACAATCCTAATCAAAGATGGAATCTTAATGTTAATAATCACCGATCACAAGATTCATTAATAATTATATCAATAATCAAATAACAAACGACTCTACCAAGAATACTAATGGCGTCCGTACCCTCTCCCCTGAGTTTTTAGACTCAGCAATTAGAGCAATTAGAAGGCTCAAAACTTTTAAATTGTTACAAAACTAAAAAAACGATTTTTCTCAATTTTCTCAGAAATTTTTGTATGATCTACAACTTTTATATTAGCTATTTTTTGTTTTAATGTCAACTTTTGCTAGAAATCGCAATAGTACCATTTTTTAACCCTTTTAATCTTTTCAAATTAACCCTAACGTAATATTTTTACCATTTATTTTCATTATTGTAATACAGTGGTTGTAACGCTACCCATAGATCTGTTTTCAACTAAAAATACCTTTTTTTTTACAACGAAAGCATCAAGTACAATAATGCAGAATGATCGATTAATTTCGTTAGATTTTATTTGTTAACCATCAAATTTTTGTTTAATTCAAATTAGTACTAATCACCCAAATAGCATTTTCAAATTAATAAATTTCTAATAACTGAGGTAACTGTGGTACCCGCAGGAGTTTCTGCAGATAGCTTTACAATGCAAGAATTTTGACGTCAGCAAAACAATTTAGCAATATTGTTAGTTGTCATAGTTGCCAAATTACCCACCCATTTCTATTTTCAGTTGTAATAATATCACAAGAGAATGAGAATAAAGTGAAAATTTCTCAAATTATTTTCTAATTTGTCGAAGGTTCTTGTGGTATTCGATTGATTATTTTGTATCAGGAAGACTTTGTCAATATCAAATTTTTATTTTAACAAAATATGATATTATACAAATTAAACTGTGTTGCAGTTTTGAACATGAAAAATACAATTATTATAGATGTTGTGTCCCCTGGGTGCAGGATTACGCAAAGTGATTCAATAACAATTCTTGAATAATTTGAAAGAAGACATCATAGAAAGTACGTAAAACTCATTCTGTGTTCGACCTAAATAGAACCAGGAGTGTGATTTAGTGGTCGGAGCCAGCTTCAGTTCATTTAAGCCGTGTTAGTGCTAACATCATTATTAATAAATTTAAAACATTTTTTAAATTTGTCATTTGCCTGTTAAATCCCTAAATGATTGGGAAGCGTAAGACCCTGGTTCAAATATTGATCGCGTCGGATACTCTGCTGTGATGTAAAAGCCCAATATCGATCTGTGAGCTATGGTAAGGCAACGGAAAACCATCCCATTAATCCCCAAAAGATTTTTAAAAAAACTGATTTTTGGTCAGAAAAACTCGTACTTTGTGGGTAAATCTACGGTGCAATTCTATTACCAAAAATTTGTTTTTAACTTGATCTACCGTTTTCTAACATTTCGTTAAATTGAAGTAAAATGGTTACGTAAGTGCACGATGCTCCAATCATCTGAAATTAAGAATTCAAAATATCATGAAATTGGGCAATAGTGAAATTCTTACAGAAAATAATAAAGCCCTATTAATGGAAAATAGCCCTACTGATTCTAATCCAGTTTCGTGCAACAGCTGAAGCGAAGACCCATTAATCTACAACATAAAATTAAAACTAAAAATCAACAAATTTGTTTATTGCTATATTGCCTCTTTTATCAAACGATAATTGCCTTTTCCCAGCAGAAGTAACTTAAAAAGTTTATTTTTTAAGGAAGTCATCTGAAATATTAAAATATTTTTATTATTTTCCTGCAGTTGTAATCGTAATAATCGCGACTTTACTTGTTTGTTCAACAAATCACTGCAATATATGCTTAAGATGGTATTCGTAGTGAAGATAGCTAACCCTACACCAGATCTTAATAAGCGGTACTGATAGTTATCTTCTTTAATTGAAGAAATCAACGGCAATACAATGACGTACGTATAGTAAGTGATTAGTATAAAATTTGATATTAAAATGGAAATTGCAGGCACAAAAGTTACATCTCGAAATTGTTTTACACATTTACACAAATCGTAATGAATACGTCGAATAATACTAATTTTTTTTATGCAAAGAATAACATTATCGACATCAACCTTTTTGATTTTATTTATACAATCGTGAAGTGCGTAAAACCGTTGATTTATGGAAAATAGCCAACTACAGAATGGAATATATGAAATGGCTTCATACATATATATTAAAAAGGATATGAGATTCACTATGTAAGATTTTGTATTATAAAAATCAAAATTAATAATGCACATTGTAATCTCACATACAAAATTATCCATAAGCAAAATTACATTCAAATCTCGCGCTAGTTTGTTATCTATAATTTCATTTATCTGGAACATATTCCTATCGACATCTACCAGATTTTCATAGAGATTTATAATGCAAAGCCTCTTCATAGCACAAGAAAATTTTGACAAAATTATTATAAATGATACGACGCAAATAAAGTAAGTCTTTACGAAGTTTTGTATCAAAGTTTTGGAATAACTATAGGCAATTTCGTTTCTGTATATGAAAGCCATCGTTAAAATTATTATAGTTATTATGGTTGAGGTAATTTGATAAAAACTATGATATTTGATAAATGTAAAAGTTCTTCTGTTACATGGTCCTGAAACTCTGAATTGTGCACCACCCAGTAAATATAGTATTAAATATAATGGTTTTAAAGCTAACCATAAATCGGTTTTATTGTAATTCATTTCTAAACCTTGCATTTCTACGATTATTTAACGTTAAAGTTTTGGTAGGTAATAAAGCTACATCGATTTGTTTCGCGTGATATTATTTAAATGGACTACATTTTGTTCAGTTTAATTCAAGTAAGTAGTAATTACCAAATAACATTTTGAAATTAATAAATAGCTAACATCTGGTTAGCAACTAAACTAAGTGTTGACAGACAACTATTCAGTCACTCAGTTACCATCAGTTTTACAATGTTTTTAACGTATACTAATTTGCAAGAACGAAACAACAATTCCAACACATCATTCATCAAAAAATACTACAGAAAATCAGTTACTAATTTTATTACATCCGATGAATAAGAAAAGGGAGTGAGGTTGAGAATTGCACGGAAAATGTATGAAAATTTAAAAGATTGGAATTGAGAATTTGTAAAAATGTGAATAAACCGACATTGTTAAAATACTTGAATGTGTTTTAATTAATAAATTAGTGCAACCTTAAAAATCCATGTCGATATAATGTAAAATTTAAATATACAACGTAAAAAAGTAAAGTGGATTAGTTACGAAGTACTTCATGAAATTGGAACAATATGATTGTGTAACCAATAACGGCACCTACCATCTAAAAATTTTGAATTAATATTAGCATTATAACTTACTCATAAAATTTCTTACTGCAAATAATAAAGTCATATCAATTATAAAAAATCCTCCAGGTGACATTTGCCCATCTTCATGTAAAATTTGAATTGCAAATGCATTAATCTGCAACAAATTTATTAAATTTATTAAATCTGATTATTGAAGTGCTCACCTCTTTTTTTAAATAATAATTGTTTGTATAAAGCAGTAGTTTAAATAAACGATCTTTCGTGTACTTGAGCTAAAAATACATACCTAACTTATTATAGTCACTAATTTAAAAAATTGTATAGTAAGTGGAGACTTCTAAGCTATTCGTTTTAGTTGAAAATAAATTATTTTTAAATTAATTATTAGCAACCGTAGGCGACATACTAAAGCCCAGTTGTTCAGTTGCGGGTTAAACCAAAGAGTTTCGGTTAACCAAATTTTTTGGTTTAACCTGCAACTGCAAAACTGTGCTTAAGTGAAATTATTATTATTATTTTGGACAAGAATGAATCAATAGTTGCTACCTTTTGTTTTTAAATAACGTCTTTTTAAGAACTTATTTTTATAACCGCTTATTTTAAAAAATAAGAAAAGTCTTACCTGTTCTCCCAAAATGTGAGAGTAGTAAATAATCAACCATAAATCGGCTGCAAATATTAAAGTCTCAAAAGCTATGTAAATGCATTTGTCTTTATAGCAATCTTCTTCATATGAATTTAAAGAAATCAAATTTACTAAATATGTAACAATAACAGCAGTATTTACAGTTAAATTGCTAACTGTATGAACAAGCATTAATCTATTTAATTCTCTAAAAATATCACACAAATTGTAATGAATACAACGAATTTTTATAATTTTTTTTATGAAGTTGTCGATATCATCAATTTCACGTATATTTAAATTTTTGTACAGTACATTAAATCGCTGGTATGTACAAAATATCCAACTTCTGCACAAAATACCCGTCATAAATTTGTAAATGTTAAATATTATTTGAAAGAAAATATTCGATATAATATATTTGAATTCAGAATAGATGATGTTACCCAGACATAACAGAGTTAGAGTGAAAACCAACAATAATATGGAAAATATATTTAAATTCCGTGCAAAGTTGTTATCTATGGTTACATTTCCATTTAAAATCATTTCTTTGTCAATTAACTTGTTAATTTTTAAATACAGATTCACAGTACTTGATTTACTTTTATTGTTTGCAAGGAATGCCAAAATTGTAGTAAACATAATCAAAAATGCTAAGTACAAATGAGTGTATTTAAAAAGTTGATTGTTTGATATGCCATACCAAATCTCATCTTTTAACAAAAAGAACATTGTTGAAAATACTATAGCAAATATATAAGAACGAACTTTATATAAACTGCAATAATGAACGATTTTTAATTTTCTATTGGTGCATGGTCCGGAAACTGTAAATTGCCCCCCTCCTATTACAGTCATAACTGTATAAACTGGTTGCAAAGCTGTCCATAGATCAGTATTTTGTAAATTTGTCATTTTTTTACGTTTATATCTGATTATTATTTTAGTTTAGTATTAATATTTTTATATTACTAACATTAACATGTATTATGGCAATGATAGATTAAATGAATTCGTTACTTTTATAAATTGGTGAATAATTAATAAGGTTTTTAATGGCATTCTCAATCAACTACATACGTATATCTAAATAAATAATAACTATAATAGTATACACTGGTTTTGTTTCTTTGAAAACAATTTTATTAATATTTAATTTGATAATAATTATAATATAAAATTCCGTGACCCCGAAAATGAGATTTGCACATTTTTTTCCAAATTGAGTTAGATAGATATTCGGGCTCCCCATTTTGCATCTAAATCTAAATAAATAAATCATCAAAATATCTACTAATTGTCGAAAGCTTTTTAGAATATGGACATTACAGTAATTTAAAATGTTTTTTTTTGTTCTCCATCAATCAAATTCTTCTAATCGAGTTCTTCGTCTAATTAGTTTTTATTGGATTCTTTTAAATGGAATACCCATATTGCGGATGTAGGGTCTGTATTGCACAGTAACAGATTTTGTACAGATTCCAAACAGTGCAGTTGACAGATTAGAAAGATTAGTTACGAAATATTTCATGAAATTGAAACAATATCAGGACATAACCAATAATAGCACCGACCATCTAAAAACAATTAAATATAATATTCCATCATTAAATATCATACAATTTCATACTGAAAATAATAAAGTCATATCGATTGTAAAGAATCCCCCAGGCGACATTTGCCCATCTTCGTGTAAAATTTGAATTGCAAAAGCATTAATCTCTCTCTTCAAATAATAATTGTTTGTATAAAGCAGTAGTTTAAATAAACTTTCTTTAGTGTACTTGATCTAAGAAGACGTAAATTATTATTTTCTGATTAAAAAAAATAGTAGTAAGCCTTACCTGTTGGCCCAAAATATGACAATAGTAAATAATTAACCATGAATCTGTTGCAAACAAAAAAATTTCAGCTGCGACAGAAATGCATTGATCTTTAAAGCAATATTCTAAATATGAATTTAAAGAAATTAAATGCACTAGGTATGTAACAATTACTACAGTATTTATGGTTAAATTGATACCAGCACACACAATCATTAAAATATTCAATTCTCGTAAAATATCACACAAATCGTAATGAATGCATCGAATTTTTATAATTTTCTGTATTACATTGTCAATATTCTCAATTTTACGTCTGTTCAAACAATTTTGGAGTACACTAAATCTCTGGTATATAGAAAATATCCAACTTCTGAACAAAATACTAGTCATAAATTTGTATATGTTAAACATAATTTGATATACAAAATTTGCTGCAACCAATTTGAAATTAAAATGATGAATGTTAAATATACATAATAGACATAGAATAAGAATTATTATGAATATCGAAAAAATGTTTAAAGTACGTGCGAATGTGTTATCGATTATTACATTTATGTTTAACATTATTTCTGTATCAATTAACTTGTTAACTTTCTTGTATAGATTTATAAAACACCATTTATTTTTATTATTTGCAAAGAATGCCAAGACTGTAGAAAGTATAATTGCACATACTAAGTACATATGCGTGTATTTAAAAAGTTGATTTCTGGTTGTCCCATTCCAAAACTGATCTTTTAGCAAAAAGAAACCTGTTAAAAATAATACTCCACATGAGTAAGAAACCATTCTATACAAACTGCAGTAGCGAAAAGCTTTTATGCTTCTTTTCTTGCACGGTCCAGAAACTATAAATTGCCCCGCTCCCATTATCTTCATAACTACATAAATTGGTTGCAAAGCTGTCCATAAATCGGTATTTTGTGAATTTTCCATTTTGGTAATAATAGCTGTCTATATGTAGTGACTAATAGAAAATATGTTACAATATCACCGTTTCTAATTTAATTTAATTATTATTAATATTAAAGTTGTGTTATGAAATTAATAAACTAAATGGATTACTTTTAATAAAGTATAATTAATAATATAAGAGTTTTCATTGGAATTCATATTTAAGTATATGAATAAATAATGATAAAAATAATTACTATTTTTTATAAAAAGCAGTCTTATACAAAAGAAAAAATTTTTAAATCAGTGTTCAGCAACTTTAAATTTAAATCATATATTTTAATTTAAATTCACCATATTATGGAGAGTTTTCAATTAAAAATCTCACTGTAAAAAATTCCAGGTTAAAATTATCCCTAAATTGGTGGCCAGTATGTTGCCATTATGTTGCCACTATATTGCCACCAATTTTAAGGTAAATTTTCTACAAGGTACTTTCGGGGTAATGTTACATTTGTTTTTAACCCTTTAGGGTTAATTTACTGTTACGTAATTAAAATTATTCTTGGTCCAATTATATAAAATACTACACAGAAGAAACACAAATTTATTATTTAAATTTTAACGTGCATAATATCAGATACAATTCAGATTATACAAACAGCAAACAAGATTAGATTTTGTAAAAGCGTCTTATGAATAAATCTACAATGCATTTCTACTACCTCGAAATCATTTTTAAGCAATCAATGATTTTCTACCACTTCATTAAATTGAAGTAAAATAGTTACATATGTACACGATGCTCCAACCATCTGAAATTGAGAATTTAAAATGACCATATGTAAGTAATGAATAAAATTCTTACTGAAAATAATAAAGTCATATCAATGGAAAATAGCCCCACCGACATTGCTGCATCTTCGTGCAGTAACTGAAGAGAAAATCCGTTAATCTATAACACAAAATTCATACTAAATTTACTGTCACATGACGTTCATTGCTAGATTACCTGTATTAGTAAATTGTAATTGTTTTTCCCGGCCAGAAATAATCTAAACAATTTATTTTTTAAAGAAGCCATCTGAAATATTAACATAATTTAGTATTTGTCTGCAGTTGTAGTTATAATAATTGGTTTAACTTACTTGATTATTCAACAAATCGCTGAAATAAATGTTTAAGATAGTATTCGTAATGACAAAAATTAACCCTACACTAGTTCTAAGTAAGTTATACTGAGAGTTATATCCATTAGTCGAAGAAATCAACGGCAATACAATGACGTAAATATAATAAGTGATAAATATAAAATTTAATGTAAACATTGCGATTGTAAGCCCAAAAGTCAAATTTCGGAATTCCTTCGAGGAATTCCTCAAATTATAATGGATATGTCGAATAATAATAATCTTTCTTATGCACAAATCAACGTTATTAACATCTACCACTTTAATTTTACTTAAACAATGGTGCAGTGCAGAAAACCGTTGATTTATTGAAAATAGCCAACTACTGTAGAAAACAGATAAAGTGGATATATACATGTATATGAACAAGTACATCAGATTAAATGAGTAAGATTTCAAATGATACACATCGACACTTACACTGCAGCAAACAGCCAAAGATGCAAAATTAAACGAAAGATAAATTATATTTAAATTTCGCGCTAGTTTGTTATCTATAATTTCGTTTAAACGAAATAATATATTCCTATCAACTTCTGCCAGTTTTTGATAGAGATTTATAATACATTGCCTGTTCTTCGCATATGAAATTTTTACAAAAATTATTATAAATATTGACGCGTGAATAAAGTAAGTTCTTCCGTATTGTTGAATCAAAACATGTGAATATTTGTAGGCAATTTCATTGTGGTATACAGATATAATCGTTACAATCATTATGGTTGCTATATATGAGGTAACTTGATAAAAACTACGATATTGTATTAGCGTGAAAGTTCTGCTATTGCATGGTCCTGAAACCCTAAATTGTGCAGCTCCCAATAATTTTATTATTAAATACAATGGTTTTAATGCCACCCATAAGTCGGTTTCAGAGAAATTCATTTCTGGACTCAATATTTTTTTAATTAAAATATTTACAACGAGTAGTAAAAGTTGTAGATTGGTTATGTTTAATATTATATTATATTAGACATACAATTTTTGTTTTATTTAAGTAGTTACCGATAATCATCAAATAGTATTTTCAACCAATAATTAGCTTTTCCAAATAATTGAAGTATCCTTATGGGTTTTAGCGTATGGTATTTAGTAGATTACTATATTTTTAGTATTTAATTAAATAGCTTTATATTAGTCAATATTAATATTTTTATTTCTGAACTAAATATTGGTTCAAAACCTATTCTAAATAGGTTAACAATCACATGTTGACTTGTTGAAGTCAAGGAAATGATACAACTACTGAATGGATTCCCTTAAATTTTTCTTTTTATGTTTACAATTTTGCAAGAACGAAAAGAATTCTAGAATGCAATATACCATTTTTTATCGTGTATAAATGCGATGTCCAAAGGCGTAAAAATTGTTTTGAATCTAAAGAAAACCTAATCAATTACCTTTTTGAACATCCATCCCTTGTTATAAGCTTGCGATTCCTTTAACTTATTTTGATGTTGAATAATTAAAGGAGTTAGTCAAATTAATATGTAATTTAATCAGAAATCAAATAAATTTGAATTTTTACAAATTTCACAGAGCCAGGCTAATTTTTAATTTATAAAAATGATTAAATTTGATGTTTTTAATTTTATACCGTATTACATCGGTTTACCAAATAAATCAATTTCATCGAATTGTAACTTTAATCATATTTACGATTGAGTAATTCTTTCAACTATCTGGATAAAGTTGCAATTTTGATGGCAAAAAAATACAAATTTTAAAATAAATCAATTTTATCGTGGTTTATTTAAATTTTCGACTCTGGGCTTTAAATTTCGAACTTGACGAAACGACGGCCTTGCCCAGAATGAATTACCTTTTTAAATTTTTCTCCCTCCTTCATTTTTGTTAGTTAGAAAATTTTCAATACTTGAATTTATAGTGGTGGAATTTGCAGATTCGGCGCATTATAATTTTAATCACTTTCGTTGATTTAAACACTTTATTTTAAACATTTACAAAAACTGATAGAATACTGATCGACTTCCTCGATAAATTTGGCATTTGTCTTTTCATTCAAAAATCTTGGACCAAAAACATCTTTCTTATTCTTAATTGTTGAAGATTTAAAACAAATTTTCTCAGCTGTGCTTTTTAATTTAACTTAAATATTATCAAAAAAATATGAAACCGAACTATTCATCATCATGGAAATTTATATTAAAGAAAATATCATGTTCTTATAACAAAATTTATCTAATTTTAAGAGGTTCAAACTAAATCCCTGTTTAAAAAAAATTCATTTATACTAAAAGACGTAAGTTTAAAATGAAACATGACAATATGGCCAATATAAAGATATATACTATTTCCGAATATATTTCATTTTAATGGATCGATTATACTAGTAGGTATATTTATCGTCATGTTGCATTCTTTCAGTTATGTTTTCATATTAACACCGATTCGCCCAAACACACTTCGCTTCCCTAGAGATTGAATTATATTTGTTGAAAAATACATATGATCGAAAAACTGTCCTGAGTGTTTTCTTTGTTTTTTTTTTTCTCTTTCATTCGTCCTTTAACTTTATTAAATATACTTGGCATTGATTATATTCGAAAAATTTCCAAATTGCAGTAGAAACTGATTATTTTAATTATTAAATTAGTTTAAAGTCCTTTCAAGATCCATTTTTTAAATTGAGATTTAAAAAAGTAAATTAGGTAGGAGTTTGAGTTTTTGAAGTCAAGAATGATATAATTTGTTATTTACTATCGTTATATAATAACTGACCTCTACACTGATTTGAGTTGTATAATAAGCCACTTTAGCGCACTAGTGCGGAAAGTAAAATTTTATTTTATATAAAATTTCATAATCAGTCCATTTTAAAGAATCCACCAAGCGACCCTTTTAAAAATGTTGTTAAAAGTAAAGCAAGTACAGACAAATATATTTTTTATACATTTTACACACAAAAAAACTAAATCAAAAATTTGGTTTACAATGAGATAAGCAGAAATCACACTTTATAGATTATAGATTGTTTTCTATAATTTCGTTAAACTGAAGTAACATGACCACATATGTACATGATGCTCCCACCATCTAAAATTGAGAATAAAAAATAACATGATAAATAAAAAGTGAAAGTCTTACAGAATATAATAATGACATGTTCACTGAAAATACTTCACAATTTTCGTGCATCAATTGAAGAGCAAACGAGTTAATCTAAAAAGAAATTTTTAGTTTGTTTCTGTATTAAACTTTTTCAAATATTTCAGTTTAATCTGAGAAAGCCTAAATAAATACACATTACAGCAGAAATATAAACGTAGTAATAATTATTATTTTATTTGCTTACTTTACTTACCTCTGTCGTTAAACCATAATTTTTCCTCGCTACCAAGAACAACTCAAATAATATTTTTTTTAAAGAAATCGCCTGAAATATTCAAGAGCTTTCAGTATTTTTCTGCTATTAATAATCGCATCAACTTACGTGTTTACTCAGCAAATAACAGTAATAAATAGGTAAAATTGTATTGATGCTGATCATAGTTAATCCGATACTAGCTCTGAATAAGTTATAATCAAAGTTAGTACTATATTCTAGAGAAGTCAATGTCAATACAATGACATAGGTAAAATAAGTAAAAAGTACAAAATTGAATGTTAAAATTACAATTGCAAGCACATAAGTTAAATCTTGAAATTCCTTTAAACAGTTGCACAAATTGTAATGAAGCCGGCGAACAACTATAATTTTGTGTATGCAAGAGACATCCTCATTAACATCTACAACTTTAATTTTATTTAAACAATAATTAAGTGCATAAAAGCGTTGATTTATAGAAAATATCCAACTACTGAAAATAATAAAAGCAGTGATTTCATATGTATATATAAAAAAATATACCACACTGAAGAGGAAAGATTTCAAATTATGAACATTGCCATTAATAATGCTTATTATAATTGTACATACTAAATTAATTAAAAACGTGATTATATTTAAATTTCGCGCTAGTTTGTTATCTATTATTTCATTAATACAGAAAATATTTTTATCGACATCTACCATTTTTTGATAGAGATTTATAATATGAACTCTAGCATGAAAAAACTTTAGAAAAAGTAATATAAACAATAAGATGCTTGTAAAATACATCATTACGTAGTTTTGAATCAAAATTTTTGAATACGTAATGTTGATCATTTCATTTCTATGTATTGTGATAAATGTTAAAATTATTATGATTAATGTAGTAGAGGTAATTTGATAAAAACTATTGTATTGGATTAGTGTGAAGATTCTCTTATTACATGGTCCCGAAACTGTAAATTGAGCACCACCCAATAATTTTATTATTAAATATAGTGGTTCTAACGCTATCCACAAGTCTGTTTTAGGATAAGTCATTTCTGCAACTTGTCGTTTTTCATCTGCATCTTTTTAACTGAACTGTAAGCTAATATACAATAATGAAGAGTGATCGATTAATTTTGTTTATTGCTAAGTTTCAAATATTTGTTTAATTTAGGTAAGTACCTAGTAATCATACCAATACAATGTAAAGCTACCAAAAAAATAATTGATCCTTAATTAATAACTGTCCTAATAATAAATTGTAATGTTTAAAAAAAACTAAACTAGAAACTAAACATTTTACGTGCTTAATAATTTTACTCAAAAAAATCACCATCTAATTAGTCTTCGATTTGGTTCTCTTAAAACGAATACCCATATTGAGGGTGTAAGGTCTGTATGTAATATACAGTTACTTTGGGCTAATAAATATGGTTTAAAATATATAATTATATTCTATATGACCATTAAAATTTCCATTCAAAAGTAAATTTTAAAAGTTGAATAAAATTTTGGTATATGAATAAAATAAAATTTTATACGTACTATATAATATAAATAATTACAACAAGGGTAAGTTTTTAAGGAATTTTTGTGGTATTTTAGCGTACACAATTTTTCAGTGACTTATCCTGCGTATTAAATACCTAAGTATCAGCACCGGCTTCTCGAAAGTACTGTAGAATTGCACAACCACCAAAAATAAAAATACCAATTGTTAATTATTAGTATAACTCAGCTTTAGGTGGATTTTACAATCCCAGCCAGATTTAATTATCCGCAATATAAAGAGTAATTACCGTAGGGGAGACGCCACTATTATTTATTTAAAGCGGTATTAGAATATTAACTGCTGAATACAATATTTGTGAAATAAACAGTAAAATTTAATAAATATCATAATATATATTGGCAATAATAAATTAAGTAGTGCTACAAACATTATTAGAAATTTAAATGTACATAATAGTAAAAACTTTAAATTGTTCGAGCAGCTGAAAGGCGGTAACTTCTCGAAGAGAACAATATGGATTAGTTATGAAAAAGATCATGAAATTGAAACAATATGATTATGTAACCAACAACGGTACCTATTATCTAAAAATATTTAAATGTGTACTGGCATCATAATGTAATGATATAATTTCTTACTGAAAATAATAAAGTCATATCAATTGTAAAGAATCCTCCGGGCGATATTTGCCCATCTTCATGTAAAATTTGAATTGCAAATGCATTAATCTACAACAAATTTATTAAATTTATTAAATCTCACTTTTCAAGCACCCACCTCTTTTTTTAAATAATAATTGTTTGTATGACGGAGTAGTTTAAATAATCGATCTTTCGTGTATTTAAGCTAAAAATACTTAAATTATTAAAGTACTAATTTAAAAAATTGTTTCAAATATAGGGACCGGATTCTAAGCTATTTCACTGATGTTAAAATTTAAAAGCAGAAACAATTTGGTTTGAAATCTGCTCAAACTGCATAAAATGAAGCAATTTAATTATTTGGCCAAATCTGGAGAATACTGGGTGGGGAAGCAATTCATAGCCCAATCATTGAGTGTGACCATCGTTTTTATCGACTTGTGACACGGTGCATTGTCTTGATGAAACAATTTTTTTTTTTATTATAATAACTAAAACTTTTGTGCGTGCTATGTTTCCGGTCTCCAATAAATAAGAATGCCTTACCTGCTGGCTCAAAATGTGACAGTAGTAAATAATTAACCATGAATCGGTTGCAAACAATAAAGTAACTACAGCTATCTGGTCTTGAAAGAAATATTCTGCATATAATTTTAAGGAAACCAAATAAACTAAATACGTGAAAATAACTACAACATTTATAGTTAAATTGATAACTGTATGTGCAATAATTAATCTATTCAATTCTCTTAAAATATCACACAAGTCGTAATGAATACAACGAATTCTTTTAATTGCTTTTATTATATTGTCGATATTCCCAGTTTCACGTCTATTTAAATTTTCGTTGAGTGCATTAAATCGCTGATATATACTAAATATCCAACTTCTGCACAAAATAGTCATCATAAATTTGAAAATGTTAAATATTATTTCAAATGAAACATTAAATATAAAATATTTAAAATCAGAATAGTCAAAACTAAACATACATATTAAAGATATAGTCAAAAATAGTAATAATATGGAAAATATATTTAAATTCCGTGCAAACTTGTTATCTATAGTTACATTTCCATCTAAAAGTATTTCTTTGTCGATTAACATGCTGACTTTTGAATATAGATCCACAATACAAGATTTATCTTTATTATTTACCAATAATGCCGAAACTAAATTGCAGAGAGATATATATGTTAGGTACATATGAGTGTATTTAAAAAATGGACTGCTGTATATGACATTCCATATCTGGTCTTTGAACAAAATTATAATTGTTAAAAATACTAGTACAAATGAATAATAGCCAATTTTATATAAACTGAAGTAAGGGATTACTTTTAAACTTCTATTGTTACATGGACCAGAAACTGTAAATTGTCCCCCACCTATTACTGTCATAACTAAATAAACTGGTTGCAAAGCTGTCCATAAATCTGTATTTTGTAAATTTTTCATTTTTTTTTCACGTATTATATCTTATTATCGTTTATATTTAGCCCTACTTTATATTGCGACTAATATAAATTACAATTTTCAATTTCAGTTTAGTGTTTATATTAGGTAGTTGCTAATATTATCCATAATATGGAAATTGTGGATGAAATGGATTGTTTACTGTAATAATATATTAGTGATAAACTAATAGCTTTTAATAGCATAATAATATGTTCTTATATACCTACAATGGTTTTGTTTTTTCAAAATAATTTAATTTGTAATATTACCATACTACAACATACTAGGAAGTAATTGCGGCCTTCGGTCGCAATGAGCTACTAATAAATGAATATACTCGATTGGTGTGAATTATGAGCCCTTAGTTTAAGAATGATGTCGGTATTGACATCTTTGAAATTAGAAATTAGGGAAAATTAGAGAGAGAAAATAGAAGAAAATTAGAAAACCCGATCGATTAAATAAAGTGGAGGTGTTTGCTAATCATCCAGAAAGATGGCCACTCCAAATGGCACTACCTATCAAAGGCATACAACTAAGCAAATTCAAAGAGGCAATTCAAAATAATCTCAATTCAAAGAAAGCTCTATGTTATAATCTTATAACTGATAGAGATAACCAGATAGAGCACTTGTTAACCTGCTGCACATTTTCAGAACTGACCATTACCCATCACAATGGAAAGTGGGCCAAGTAATACCAATCCCAAAATTAGGAGAGCCAACGGAAGAGGTATCATCGTATAGGCCAATAAGTCTCCTACCTATATTGTTAAAACTCTTTGAAAGATTACTTTTGACGAGATTAAAACCAAAACTTGACCAACTCAATATAATCAGTTTGGATTCCGTTCAACGCTACCGTTGAACAGGTACACAGAGTTGTCGAAATAATAAATAACACTTTTGAGTTAAAGAGATATTGTTCTGCTGCTTTTTTGGACGTTTCCCAGGCGTTCGACAAGGTGTGCTTCGAGGATCTATTAAAATCATATTACAATAGATACTTCATGGTTAAATACCAAGAAGAAGTGACTCAACTGCACAAAATGCAGTCGGGGATACCGTAAGGCAGAGTTCTGGAACCAGTATTATACCTCTAGTATACTGAGATATTCCTACTACACCAAATATTGGATCTTTATAAGATACTTACTGATCACCCGCTTGTTATGTTACTCTAGTGCATTTACTGAACAGACAGAGTGCATCATAACAAACCACTGATACATCCCATCTCGTGATTTGCGTCTTACCTTTAGGCTCAACACTTATAACATGCTCAATGTATTGTCACATGACATTAAAATAACGTGAAAGTTGCATATTGTGTTTGTTTACATGCACTCCGTTTGTTAAGTAAATAAATGCACTCGAATTTTGTACTGGTGCTAAAATGAAAAAAATTATTAGTATTACTCAGCATTACAGGAAGTTTACAATGCCAGTCAGATTCAAATATCCAAAATATAAAGAGCAATTTCTTTAGGGGAGACGCCACTGTTTTATATTTAAAGCGGAATAATTAAAAAAGAAATAAGAGATCCCTAATTTATTTCTATAAAAATATTCTGAATTAAAAAATACAATAAAATGTAATATATATTGTGGTATCCCTGTGGGAACACTAAAACACTTTGTTCAAAACTGGTAGCAGTATATTTAACAGCTAATAATAATTTATTATAGTTCTTAGTACAATTAATAATATACGTAAACGTAATACAATAGTCAATACGACCGTATCGCACAAGAGCTCAGGCCATACTCCCCAATGATTAGAACACCATGTGTCCTCACAAGCGCGGATCCAAGGGGGGGGGGCAACAAATCCCCGAGAAAAATCTTTTTTCATAATCTTCAAAAGCAATTACTTGGATGCTTTCGATTAATAGGTACCTAGTAATTTTAAAATCTGACTTTGCGCCCCCCCGGTGATAAAATCTGACTTTGCGCCCCCTCGGTGAAAAATTTCTGGAATCGCCCCTGTGTCTTCATTTACATTTTTAATGTGATAACAAAATGAATACACTTTAATTCTTAATCGCGCTCCCACATAATAATATATCATATACATATATTGGCAATAATAAATTACTTAAACTGATAAAATTATTTTTATCTTTTTTTTTTTAAATCTTAATTGTAATTCTAAATGTGGCAGTTGAAAGGCGGTGACTTCTCGAAGAAACCAATCATGAAACATCATGAAATTGAAACAATATGATTATGTAACCAACAACGGTACCAATTATCTAAAATATTGAAATGTATACTTGCATTATAACGTAATCACGTAATTTTTTTACTGAAAATAATAAAGTCATATCAATAGTAAAGAATCCGCCGGGCGACATTTGCCCATCTTCGTGTAAAATTTGAATTGCAAATGCATTAATCTACAACAAATTTATTAAATTTATTAAATTTTACTATTCAGGTGCTCACCTCTTTTTTTAAATAATAATTGTTTGTATGAAGCAGTAGTTTAAATAATCGATCTTTCGTGTACTTGAGCTAAAAACATAAAAAAATTGTTTAATAAATAGAGACCGGATTCGAAGCTATTTTGGTGTTATTAAAATTTTAAGGCAAAAAAATTTGGTTTGAAATATGATCAAATTTTATAAATTGCATACTTTATTTTTAGAGATTTTTTGCTTATCTGTTTATTATTTGGCTTTTTTCTTACTTAAACCGTATTTTTATTATTAATTTAAAGCCTTTTTATTAACTCAGCATGAACGGCATGAGTCAATTTAACTATGAAAAATATAACAAACTTCCTCACATCCTACAGAGTTAACATTTTGAACACGGTTCCAACTAGTGCGACCTATTAATATTCATAATATAATAATTATTACTTATAATTTGTTTTAAAAACACATAAATATTATAAAAAACAAGATTAGCTTAGAATCGGTACTTCAACACAATTATATATTGGTAATATCCAGAAATTTCTTGAAACATATGTACTAAATGTTCGATAGCATATAATATAATCGAAGGCGTACATTTTAACAAAAACTAAAAAAAATAATACAATCAATAATAATATAATATTAATATTTTCTTTCATGCTTTTTTTTCCCGGTCACTAATATTAAGAATGCCTTACCTGTTGGCCCAAAAGATGACAGTAGTAAATAATTAACCATGAATCGGTTGCAAACAGTAAAGTCACAACAAAAATGTAAGTGAACTGACCCTGATAGAAATCTTCAGCATATAATATTATCGAAATCAAATATACTAAATATGTGAAAATAACTACAACATTTATAGTTAAATTGATAACTGTATGTGCAATCATTAATCTATTCAATTCTCTTAAAATATCGCACAAGTCGTAATGAATACAACGAATTCTTCTAATTGTTTTTATAATATAGTCGATATTCTCAATTTCATGTCTATTTAAACATGCGAAGAGTGCATTAAATCGCTGATATATACTAAATATCCAACTTCTGCACAAAATAGTCATCATAAATTTGAAAGTGTTAAATATTATTTCAAATAAAATATTAAATATAAAATGCTTAAAATCAGAAGAGTCAATACTAAACATACATATTAAAGATATAATGAAAAACAGTAATAATATGGAAAATATATTTAAATTCCGTGCAAATTTATTATCTATGGTTACATTTCCATCTAAAACTATTTCTTTGTCAATTAACTTGCTAACTTTTAAATATAGATCCACAATAGACGATTTATCTGTATTATTTACCAATAATGCCGAAATTAAATTACATAGTAATATGTATATTAAGTACATATGAGTGTATTTATAAAAAGGACTGCTGTTTGTGGCACTCGAAATTTGGTCTTTGAACAAAATGAAAACTGTTAAAAATACTACTACAATTGAACCAATTTTACATAAACGGCAGTAAGGAATTACTTTTAATGTTCTATTGTTACATGGACCAGAAACTGTGAATTGTTCCCCACCTATTACTGACATAACTAAATAAACTGGTCGCAAAGCTGTCCATAAATCTGTATTTTGCAAATTTTTCATTTTTATTTATATGATTATCATTTACCTACTTTATAGAGCGACTAATTTCAATTATTATGTTACATATTACAATTTTCAATTTCAGTTTAGTGCTTACATTACTAATATTATCACATCATATTATCGAAATTGTTGATTAAATAAATTGGTTACTTTACTAATATATTAGTAAAAAACTAATAGTATATGTATACTATAACATACTTCCAGATAGCACAAAATATTCTCTGATTCGCTAAAGCGTACCTACATTATGTACATACTATTTCAATTATTTTTAGAATATTATTACATATAGTACCTATATTATATAAATACAATACATATTCAGAGAATATTTCTTAAATAATATTCATAATATTAAAATTATTTTGCAAAAGTAATTAATTTAATTTAACTTTTGGTGTTAGAGTGTACAGGGTGGGCCAATTTCGATAGTTCTTATGGGAAACTCGGTAACTGACAGAGATATGAAAAAACGGATGGCGCATCTTCGATTTCTTTTTTCGAGAAAAGCTCAATGGCCAAAACCGGAATTCGCTATCTCTCTTTGTTTTCGAGTTATAGCCAAAAGTTCGAATTTTTGACTTTCTGATAAATGTCGATATCTCGGTTTTTATTAATGTTATCAAAAAAATGTTAAGACTTTCTTGAGGCACTTTTTTAAGATCAATAAAATGGGCTAAAGATATTTTAAATATCTATCTCAGTTTCCATATTGCAAATTACTTTCAAAATCAGCGTCTGTGCTTTATAATTTCCATAGATTTGCAATATGTAGAGAGTGACTTTAATTTTCAATATATTTTTGTAGGTGACATTAATAATATATAAATTTCATCTCTTGCACTTATTAATTTTAAATATATTTAATGTAAGTCGTCATTAAACATATTATTAAATTGAAATAAAATAATTATGTATGTACAAGCAGCTGCTATCATCTACAAAAAATTACATTATTACTCAAAATTACCAAAATATAAATTGTAATTTGAATACCGAAAAGAAGAAAGTTAAATCCAATGCAAAAAATCCTCTTGCCGATACTTCACCATTCTCATGTAAAAGTTGCAGTGCAAAGGCATTAATCTATAAAAATTGTTATAATCATTATGATTGTAGTATATAATTTGATATTAAATAGCTAAAAAATTAATAGTACCCCCTTCTTTAAATTGTAGTCTTTCGAAGATACCATTAACTTAATTAATCTGTTGTTCATGTAATTTCCCTAAAAAAAATATTTATGTTATTATTTAATGATAAAATATTTAATTATTTCAAAAATTACCTGTTTCTTTAATACATGACCACAAAACATGGTTAACCATACATCGAAAACATGCAGTATGATCGTAAATACATTTTTAAGACAATTAAAGTATTGAATATCCAAATCGATAAGAAATAATAATTTAATTAAATCGAAACAATGGGCAACTATTATTGCAAAGTTTATCGATAAATTTATAACTGCAGCAACAAAACTCGAACTGTTGAGTTCTGTCAATACATTGCACAAATCGTAATGTATTTGCCGAATATATGTCATTTTGGTAATACTAATATTTTCTAATTCACCTTTACGTAAACAATTGTGAAGAGTATAAAACCGTTCTCTTAGTAAAATAAGCCAGCTTCTATATAAAATACTTAAAAGGAGTTGAAGTATTTCTATCAAACAAAAACTAAATGTTATAAAAAATACCTTCAAGGTAATTTCGGTTTTAAAAATTATATGCATCCACATTATAATAAACATAAATGCTAAATATACAATAATCGATAATATATTCAAATTACGCGCTAGTTTATTATCTACAACTTCGTTTATATCAAAAATATTTCTATCAATTTTAACAATATTTTTTAACATATTCATAACGCGGCATTTATTTGCAAAATTGGAAAACAAACCCGATATTATAATAAGCATAAAATTAAACACCAAATATAATTTTGTATATTTTTGCAGGTGATTTTTCGATTCAGATTTCCAAATTTCATTTTTTTGAATTATACAAGTACTTAGAAATATTATAATAACCAAATAGTAAAATATTCTGCTAAGGCTACAAAAATGTTTTAGTTTAAATCTTCTGTTATTACATAATCCTGATACTCGAAACGGCACACCCCCTATTAATTCATATATTTTGTAAACTGGCTGTAACACTGTCCAAAAATCTGTATTGGGTAAACTTTTCATTTTTAAAATGTACTCTCTTTTCCGTGAACGTTATTTTAAATGATTAACGAATTACTAATGAGAATGTTTGACGGGAGAAATTATGTTTTCTTTAGCTTACATAATATTATTTAATTATAATTTTGTTAATGTGTGTTATTAATTTTAATAAGTGATAATGACTGAATTTTTAATTACATATTATTGTTTGGCTTTAAACCAATGTCAGCAGCGCTTGTAAGACAGAATTTTAGTATTTATGTCGTTCTGCTTTAACAGAATTTCTTGAGTGTAGTTAAACTATAGATGAACATCAATTTTGCCTTGAATAGTTTATATTAAATTAAAAATATTATTCTATGCTCATAATAGAACAAAGCTGATATTGCTCTAAACTCGGAAATCTTGCTTAATCAAAGACGATATTAATACACAGCAGGGTGGTTGCTATTCGTATTTAAGATCAAGAAGGTAATTTACTGTCAAACCAAAGGCCAAAATGAAGAAATTCTTATTGAATATACTTAACATACAAAATTAATTTGCCACAGGTGGTTTTCAAATAGTTGAAAAAAAAACTACAAAAGTAAATTTTTAAATCTTTATTTTGAATATAATAAAAGTGCCAATTTTAGGTGTAGAAATACGCTCATTACTCATTACGTAATACCTCACTAGTGCAGAAAGTGATTTATTTCTGGTTTTTAGGTGAATGAAAATGAATTATCTGATGAATCGGTTAATCAATTATTTGGTGAAATTGAAATAATATAATTATGTAGGTACACGCTGCCGCCACCATCTACAAAATCATGCAGTCAGATTAGAAGTCATAATAGGATCAAGTTTTACCGAAAATAATAAAGTCATATCTATTGTTACCACTCCTCTTGGTGAAACCTGAAAGTTTTCTTGTAAAAGCTGCAGTGAAAATGCTTGAATCTGTAATCGCCATTGGATAATAGTTATCTGAGTACTTATTATTTATCACACTACCTCTTTCTTTAGATCCACATTTTTGGTACCCAGCAATAATTTAAACATCTTATTTTTTAAATCAATTCCCTAAAATTTATTATGGTAAATAATTTAATAAAAGACGTAAATCGAGCAATTTGTTTATAAATTTTATTTTTGCATTTTTGACAACGTGGAAAATTTAAATTTTCCACCATTAAATTCAGGAACTACTAAAAACTCTGATCGGTACTCACCTTTTTAGCTACCGTATCACTCAAAAAAATGAGGAAGCACACATCGCTAGCATTCATTAATAGCATCAGTAAATTTCGTAAACATTTGTAAATAAAATATTGATCATAATTAGAAATAACCAAAAAAACCATAAAGAAAGAGTATGTTACAATTACTGCAAAACTGGTTAATAAATTAAAAAGTACTGGTACAAATACTAATTCACCTAGTTCTTTTAGGACTGTACACAAGTTGTAATGAATAACTGCAATATTTTTAAATTTTTCTAGATTACAACTGGCTTTAATATTGGCCATTGTACATTTACACAAAAAATTGTTAATGGCTAAAAATCTCTGGTTTAACGAAAATAGCCAACCCCTGAATAAAATATTTACATGAAGTTTGTGCAGGCATATAAATAAATGAACAAAAAGTGTTGTTAACGAGTCTAAATTAAATGATAATATATCACCGGTACTTACAAAGCATATGCATAATACAAAATAAAAAATTATTGAAATTACATTAAAATTGCGGGCCAATTTGTTATCTATTACTTCATTTATAGTTAACAAAATATTATCAATTTCCACAATTTTTTCATACATTCTAACTGCCCGATATCTGTTAACGATATTCGAAAGAAACCCAAAAATTAGAGTAAAAAACACGATCACTAATGTATAAAGTTTTACGTAATTTTTAACTGAACTTTTCGATTCAGATTTCCAGATATTATCTGATTCAATAAAAAAAGCTATATAAAAAAGCGTTGCAACTGTGTATGTGACAATTGTGTAGAAACTGCAGTACTGAATTATTTCTAATCTTCTTTTATTGCATTGTCCCGAAACTGTAAATTGCCCATTACCTACTATTTTCGTTAAAATATAAGTTGGAGCTAACGCAGTCCATAAGTCAGTGCTATTTAAATTTTTCATTTTTTTATCAAAGCTAACGCTCGTCACTCAAAATATAAAAGTCAAGTAATAACTAAACGGTAAACAGTCGAATTAATAATACTTATTAATAAGTACATTATCTAAAATCATTAATTTTCCTAAATTTTGTAATCTATTATTATGAATATTATATATTGACATGTAATTTCCTCTTCAATTTTTTTAATTTAATTTTACGTCTACTCAATCGCTATTTGTGGCAAAAAGTCCTTGACATCCTTTCCTTTTTTCAAATAGTCACATCTCTGTTTTTGTTACCAACAGTTCAAAAACTCAGGTTGGCACGAAATCATTGACAACGATGGTATTTGGTCATAGATGTTGAACTAAAAATGAGAATAAAATACCCCTCAAAATAATTATTAAACAATTATATATAATGAAAGTGTACATTTTAGTATGTTTACATTCCATCTGTTTTCATTAAAAAGGTACTTAATCAATTATTTGGTGAAATTGAAATAATATAATTATGTAAGTGCACATTGCCGCCATCATCTACAAAATTATACAGTAAGCAAAAAGATAATGGTCAAATATGATCAAATCTTACCGAAAATAGTAAAGTCATATCTATTGTCACCACTCCCATCGGTGAAACTTGTGAATTTTCGTGTAAAAACTGTAGTGAAAATGCCTGAATCTGTAATGCGATTTGATAATAATTTTTATTTATTATTTTTATAATACTACCTCTTGCTTGAGATCGAAATTTTTGTTGGTCAGCAATAATTTAAACAATTTATTTTTTAAACAAATCCCCTAAAATGTAAAATTATTTTTATAATAAAATATAGTTTATGCTACTAAATAATCGAAATGTAATTTTAATTTTGATTAGACCGCATGCAACGTTATCAAAGTAACACATTTCGCCGTCTCCGTTTCGTCATCGCCATTTTGATTTACTCACCTTTTTATGTACTATATCACTCAAAAATACGACCAAGCATATATCGCTTAAATTTAGTAATAGTGTCAGTACAGTTCGAAAACATTTGTAAACAAAATATTGATCATAACCAGAAATATTCAAGAAAATCAGAAAAAAGGAGTATATTGCAGTTAGTGCAAAATTCGTTAATAAATTTAAAACTACCGGTGCAAATCCTAATTCACCCAATTCTTTTAAAACTGCACACAAGTGGTAATGAATAACTGCTACGTATTTAATTTTTTTTGCCTCAAAGTTAATTTCCATATTTTCTATTGTGCATTTACTTACAAAATTGTTAATAGCGTAAAATCGCTGATTTATCGAAAATAGCCAACTTCTGAATAAAACATTTATGAGAACTTTGTACATGCATAAAAATAAAAATATAAAATAAGTTATAAATGACTCGAAATTGAATAGTATTATATCACCCATACTTATATAACATACGCACATTATAAAATACATAATTATTGAAATTACATTAAAATTGCGGGCAATTCTATTATCTACAACTTCATTTATATTTAGCAATATCTTATCAATCTCTACAATTTTTTCATACATTCTAATAGCCCGATATCTGTTAATGATATTCCAAAGTAATCCGAAAATTATCATAAATGAAACGAAAACCAACGAATAAATTTTTGTGTAACTGTTAACTGAACTATTTGATTCAAAATTCCAGAGACTATCTAATTGAATAAAATAAACTGTCAAAAATAATGCCGTAACTACGTAGGAGACAATTTTGTAAAAACTACAATGTTGAATTATATTTAATCTTCTTTTATTGCATGGTCCCGAAACTGTAAATTGTCCGTTACCTACTATTTTCATTAGCATATAAGTTGGAGATAACGCGGTCCATAAGTCAGTATTATTTAAAATTTTCATTATTTTATTTTATTATAATTATTTGACACTCCTAACTCAAAATAATAAAATTTAATAACTTAACAGCAAGGCAGTCTGAGTAATTGTACGAACTTTTAATCTTCATATTGCGTTTTTATGTAATCAAACAAATTGATATGAGTCATAATTATAATAACGTATTATTTATTATATTTGAAACAATTATATTTTCTAATATAAATATTAGATATATACTCAACTGAAGTTTTCTAAATTCCAATAAATTTTAGATTAATTTTCCGAAAAGAAAATTCTTCTTACTATTATATTTTGCTTAAATAAATTTGTAAAAAAAGTGACGAATTTATACAAGAGAAACTTGGGGTACAAGTAAACGTTATTGAAGCATTCAAGGCGGGAAAAATACCCGGAAGAGAAATAATTATTGCCAAACTAGGAAGCTTTAGCAAAAGTCAGCAATAATGGAAAACAAAAGCAAACTGAAGATATACATCGATAACGACTTCACACAGAAAGAAAAAACAATACAAGATAAAATCTTATAACATGCTCGAGAAGAAGTAAGAAATGGAAAGAGAGTAAGAGTAGGCTACAAAATGTTGACTGTAGATGGCAAAACATTTATATGGAACCAAAGGAATGCCACGCTGGTGCCAGCAGTGGAGGCAGAAGGAGTACCAAAAAACTGATTAAGGTAGAGGGAGTAACCGTAATGTCTCAGACGGAAACTCCTTATTATACTGAAACCGAGACGAATATGAAAACATCGCAAGACAACCGGAATTTCGAGATAAAAAATGAAAATAGAAAACATTTGATGATAAGAAAAAAGAAACGTAAGCAAGATTTGATCACAATAGGTACATGGAATATAAGAACGCTACTGAACCCGGAAAACTAAATGAAGTTGCAAACGAGGTAATAAGATACGGGATAGATGTGGCAGCATTACAAGAAATGCCGAATGCTTCGGGATCAACGGTGGAGTTAGGCAAGGAGACGCACTGTCGGCGGCGCTCTTTAACATATAGTAATAGAAAAAATAGCTAGAGATATGGCAATAAGGGGGTCAATCATAAACAGAGAAGGACAATTGATTGCCTACGCTGACGACTTCCTTACTGCAGCGAGATCCCGTAAGAAAACGGAAGATATGTTTCATGAAATAGAGAACAATGCAAAGGAATTGGGACTACTAGTTAACGAAAAGAAGACTAAATATATGAAGCGTGACTTGTTACAGTTACTTTACTTGACTCAAACTCAATCAAAAACTTAAATCAAAACAACTCAATAATACCCGGACTAGCTCTGACGGGGGGGTACTGAAATTATCAAAAATATCACACGGGTCGTCTTCATTCCAAGACTAAGAGTTTGGAATAAAGATGCGGCGGTGAGATCTCCCTTACATTTAGCTTTCTCTGAAAATAAAATTAATAAAAACATAAAGGGGCGACAGGTTTATTTTGACTCAACAGTATCTCAAAACTTTAACAAGGGACATAAATGAATATAACAGACTTAACTTATTAATAATCAAGCTAAGATCGATCTTTCCATGACTCTACTTAAGACTACAAACATTATCCTATACTACACAATAAAAAAATAACAATTTACAAAGGGCGGTACAGATCCGCTCAGGTATTAAAACTGCGGCCACAATGGCACTGATGAAGATTAAAATCTCTTTCTGACACTTCACTATAACGTAAATAATAAGTACACTTACTTGGTGGTTTAAATTGTGGAGATCTCACAATGGCCTCTGTTTCCTCTATAGCAGCAAGGGATCACGACTATGTGCGGTAACATACAATAACTAATATGGCAAACAACCATCTCCCAACAGGACTGCCAGCTTCTTTAACAAGGCTCTCAAGCGTTGCAACAATGGACACTGGCGTCCTTGATTCATACGACAAAATCGGTTTTACAGACTTGACGCTGCATTTCTCGACAAAACGGTAATTTAAATTTCTCAAAACTTATTATTGAACTCAACAAACATTACAGTCGCACGAAACCCAAAACTTTATAACTAACGGTGGGTATTAATTCCCTCCACTCAAAAACAGGTTACTTAGTTGGTCGTTCGACTTAAAGTGAGTAACGCCAACGCCCTTCCTCCCTGCCAAGACAAGATTCGCCACCCCACCATCTTGATAATTTCCGCTCGCACTTGCGGCAAATTTAAAACTTTGAAAAGTGGAGATGTAATCGTAACAAATCCCCTCTAAGTCATTAAAAAAACAAAAAAAAAAGGCGCGGAAGTCGGGACAAATTCAACCATTACCAATAGGTCAACTCCAGCTCAATAGAAACACACTTACAATAATATTACAGATAGTAAGGGGAGGGGCCAAAATACGAATTATGCAAAAAAAAGAACACAGAAAAAAATAAGCGGAATTAGCAGGGATTCCCTTTGTGTAACTCGAGGTGAATATGCCATATCCACTTGGGCCCTAACGGCTAAACTAACTAGTCAACTTCATATGAATAAATGTAGGTACTAAACGAATAAAAGAAAATGTCGACCCTTAAAATTTTAAATAAGATCCCAGAATTCAGGAGATATAATGACCTAAACAACTAATTAAAATATTATTTCTAAACTCAGAATCCTAACACTATCATAATTAAACGTAAACTTAACTAAATAGGGCTAGCTCGTGTTAAATGAAAAGATTAAAACCCACAGGGAGAGAAAGTGTCATCACTGTTGACAAGAAGGGGGGGCAAGAAAAGGGTTCGTGGGTAATAGGGGAGTAAATGGGCGCCACTTGATTTTTAATGGAGGCCTAAAACCTTAAATCAAGAAACGGAATTAGGGGTTGTTGCTATCAAATTTACAAGCATCTAAAGTTAAATTAAAACTAACTGTACAAAAAAAAATTATCCACCAGGGCTCAAAACACTCCGTTGATCAATTGATTGATAGCAAGCCGCGAGAGGGGTACTCCTTTTATCCGGGTCAAAAAGCAATAACTGATCCCACAAGTGACTACTACCAACCCAAAAATGCCGCAGTATCCCAAAGGTCAAGTGAACAATAATTAAAACTAATTAAAGGATAAAATAAAATTAAAACTAGACTAATATTAAACATGGTTTTGAACCAGAATAACCCCTTAAGGGAGTCGGTCGAATCTTCCGTAAGGGAAGTGTAAGTGCAGACCTGCACTGGCGACGTAGTCGCTTAAACTTGAGGCGACGTAAGGCGTCGCGTAACAACGGGCAGTTGTTAAGAAAATAGAAGGCCAAAGGGTCTTCTGGGGGGGTTGAGCTTTGGGCTCAGCGCAACTTCGCAGAACATTACCATTCCTAAGCGATAACGGTACGACGGTAAATAAGATAATGCGATAAAAAATACGATAGAGCGATAGGTACGATATTGCGGTAGGCACGATATTGCGGTAGGTGCGATATGCGATAGGTACGAGATTGCGATAGGTACGATATTGCGGTAGGTACGATAATGCGGTAGGTACGATATGCGATAGGTACGATATTGCGGTAGGTACGATAAGCAATACTAACATATGGCGGTAATTACGGGAGGCGGTAATTACGATAGGGCGATAATACAATTATGCAATAATTACGATAACACAAAGGTAATTGGCGATAAGGTAGTAGTGACATGAACACTAAATTAAATTGAACAAAAAAATCAACAAAAATTAGCTCAAAAGCTAGCAGCAAAATCACCTAACGCAAGACAACGGGTAGAGCCGGATTTCTACTCCCATAACTGGATTATCAAATCCTTGCTTGCTGTTCTCAATGGTGAACTCCGGAGGCTCACAACGTTGAACACAAGAATCTGATTACACCCATCAACGAAAAGCAGGAAATACTCGGACACTACAAATTGCCCAACGAAAGGATAACAAAGCTTTAAAAACACAGGCGTCAACAAAACTATTGGTGACCTAAATTGACACTATCCAAAAAAAACTAATTCCAAGGAATTTACTGCAAAAGGCTGTATCGGTAATTTCAATTTACTACTTCTTACTAGTTTAAGTAACAGGTATTGACAACAAAAAACGTTCAACTGCGATAGGTATTTAATATTACCAAACATAAAAAATTAAAAGCCATTGGCTTACAAAATTCAAAGAAATATACTTATAACACTAGGATGGAGCCATAGCTCTTGTACAAAATAACGGCCGGCAGGCGTAAAACATGGCTCCAAAGGCTAAGGCACAAAATTTTGCCAAAAACGGCTCACAGTTCATAATACTGTTAGGCTACAATCTCTGAACACAGCTCTAGGGGCAATACTTAAGTTTAATCTTAACGGAGATATTCTAGGGAAATAACAACAAACAACATGCTCAAGGGGCTCACGGGAAGAACAAAGTTGAAATAACACAAAGATTCAAAACAAAAATGCGAACGGGCATAAATCACAAAAATTGCCTAAGGGCATATTAACTAAAAAGGTACACAAAGAATATGCTAACGGGCATAACGAAATAACTTGCCAACGGGCAAACTCAACAAAACGGTAATACCAAAATTCAAAAATAAATAAAATAAAAAAAATGCCAACGGGCATACTAAATTAAAGATAATACAAAAAAATAATCAAATGCCAACGGGCAAACTTACTGAAACGGTAACACGAAAAAATTAAAAAAATAAAAATGCCAACGGGCATACTAAACTAATGATAACACAAAAGATTAAACAAATGCCAACGGGCAAACTATACTGAACGGTAACACGAAAAAAATAAAAAAATGCCAACGGGCATACTAAACTAAAGATAACACAAAAAGCTTAAACAAATGCCAACGGGCAAACTTATTGAACGGTAACACGAAAAAAAATTTAAAAAATGCCAACGGGCATACTAAACTAAACGTTAATACAAAAAGATAAATGCCAACGAGCATACTAACTAAAAGGTACAAAAATGCAAATCAGAAAAATATAATAGTGGATCATAAAGTTGAAAAAAAAACGGGATCTAACTATCCTATACAGGGTAAGACAAAACTAATACGAAAAAGTTAATTACTAATTATAACACTATGACTAAGATCAATTGAATATTTACATCAGGATGGAAAAGTTAGGCAGGGGAGGATTTTATGTCTTTAATATGCCATCTGCCTACATTTTTTCCGTTTTCATCGGCTAATTCATACGTCAAATCCCCATGTTTGCGTAAGACAGTGCATTTAATAAATTTAGGGGCCAGTTTGGCCGCAAATTTCTTGGTAGCGTCAGATAGTACATAATTTTTCTTCCACACGGTATCACCTACTTGGAATGCCAAAGGGCGTTTCCTAAGGTCGTAGTGGGTTTTACTGGCAAGGTATGATTTATTTAAATTTTTTCGCACTTCCTCAAAAAGGGCTGGCAACTGTTGTTGGGTTTCATCCCAACGAATTCGTTCGTCTAGTTTTATAACTTGAGTGGGGTCGGGAACGGGGCCATAATACGCACCATCAATAGGGAGGTATCTTCCAAAAACTAAGAAGGAGGGCGAAAAGTTCGTGACTTCATGTTTTGCGGTATTGATAGCCATCGCTATCTTATAAATATTTTCGTCCCACCTTGTATGATCGGTTTTGATGTACGACGATATGGCGGTCACTAATACTCGATTAACCCTTTCTGTTGGGTTGAATTGTGGATGATAGCGAGCATTAAACCAAATTTTTTGGACATTATATTTAGAAGTCAACTCGTGGAATAAATGGGACGTGAATTGAACGCCATTGTCGCATAGGATTATTTGCGGGATTCCATAGACCAGGAAGACTTGTTCTTCAATAAAACGGACAATTGAGGCAGCCGTTGCCTTAGGTAATGGTTTCACTATTACGTATTTAGTGAACCAATCTGTGATTACTAAGAGATGCTGGTTGCCTTTTTTCGATCTGGGCAATGGCCCAAGTAAATCCATAGAAATGAGTTGAAACGGGTACGATACTTGTTTAGGTTTTCCCATAAACCCTGGTCTAGCCTGTTGGGAACTTTTTTGGGAACAACAAATGTCACAATTAAGTACGTAATTTTTCACATCGTGATTCATTTTTGGCCAGTAATATAGTTCCAGGACTCGCGATAAGGTTTTAGAGATTCCGAAATGTCCTGCAGTAGCGTCGTCATGGCATTGTCGGAGGATTTCCGCTCTATTGGCCCTAGGCACCACTAGCTTAAATTCGGGAAGGTTAGATACGGTAGGGTTGGACGACGGAATAAGTTTGTAAATCAGATCGTCTTGAACACTGAACTGGGGGTAGTCTTTAGGATTCATAGTAATTTTCTCTTGGAAATCTATGTACCACGGGTCTTTAATTATGTCGGTGGTTTTCAACAAACACACATCGCGCGATAGTACGTCCGGTACTATATTCAATTTGCCCGGTCGATGGCGGACATCAAATGAGTGTTGCGCGAGTTTCAGGGACCAGCGCGCTAGACGTCCTGAGGATTCGTTAAATCGGTTAAGCCACTGAAGAGCTGAGCAATCGGTTATGACGACGAAGTGCGTCCCCTCAATATACCCGCGGAATTTATTTATGGCAAAAAGTATGGCTAATAACTCTCGCTCCGTAGCGTGGTATTTCTGTTCAGCAGAAGTTAGGGCGCGACTAGCGTATGCGATAGGGTGTTCCAAACCGTCTTTCTCCTGGAATAACACTACGCCTAAACCTACGGCACTGGAGTCGGTTTGCAGGAAAAATGGCTTCGAAAAATCAGGGGAAATTAATACAGGGGCGGTGGAAATTAAAATTTTAATTTTTTCGAAGGCTTCCTCAGCCTCCACGGTCCAAGTAATGGTTTGGCCTTTCTTTTTGTTTTTAATTAACGCCGTTATCGGAGACGAAATAGTCGAAAGATCCGGTAGGAATATTCTATAGTAACTAACTAGGCCAATAAGGCGTTTAACCTCAGTGGTGGTCTTAGGGGTTTTAAATCTTTGAATACATTCCACCTTTGCAGGGTCGGTACGAAGACCAGTTTGGTCTACAACAAAGCCAAGAAAAGTCAGAGACTTCAAACAAAAATGGCACTTTTCTAAATTAGTGCGAAACCCGGCGGCTTTAAGACGTTCGAAAACTTCAGTAAGTGTTTCCAAATGCTCCTCAAAAGTTTCAGAGACGACCATGATGTCGTCAAGATAAACAAAAACCCTACCTGCGTTGATAAGGGGTCGTAAGGTAGCGTCCATAGCTCGTTGTAGCGTTTGGGGGGAGTTTGATAATCCAAAGGGCATTACTCTAAATTCAAATTGTCCACGTCCAGGGACACAAAAGGCCGTTTTTGGTCGAGATCGCTCTGTCAAGGCAATTTGCCAAAAGGCTTTACGTAAATCTATGGTCGAAAAATATTTAGTGTCTCTTAAACGATTTAATATAGAGTCTACTCGGGGAATAGAGTAAGCATCGCGTTTTGTCACTTCGTTAATCCACCGGCCATCATAACAAAAGCGGAAATCTCCATTTTTCTTTTTTACTAACAAAAAAGGACTACTATATGGAGAATTGGAGGGTTGAATAACTCCATCACGAAGCATCTCGTCAATTTCGCGATGTAAGTGCGCTTGCATAGCGGGGGATAAGGGGTATTGTCGTTTCCTAAAAGGGGGGGTCGTACCGGTGTCAATATCATGGGTGGCTACCGTGACACACCCAGAGGCGGCTTTACTTAGGGACTCAAATTTAGCAATAACAACAGTCAAAGCATCTTGTTGTTCTGGTGTGAGGGGGACTCTATCCTCTGAAGAGGGTGGGGGCGCAATGGAATTTTGTTCTAAATTTTCAAACGGTTTAATATCGTGAGGTAACTTTTCTAATTCATGAGCTTCAAGGGACGAGATTATAATAGGATCATTTGGGAAAACTTGATCATTATTCGATAGGGGTTGGGGGGGGTGAATTTCAATTTTTGACTCCGGCATACTCCATCGCGAATTTTCGTAATCTAGCGTGAGGTTAAAAGCACGGAGAAAGTCAGCACCCATTAAAAAGGCATGCGGGACAGAGGGGACTATCAAGAAAAATATCGACTGGGTCACGTTATTTAATGTGATCTTAACGGAAATTTGGCCTAAAACCTTAGACTTAGCCCCATTGGCAATACTTATGCCAAAAGTAGAGGTAGGTTGATAATTAAGTAAATTTTTTTTTTTTAAAAACTCAATTCCCTTAAATCCAATAATGCTATTAGTCGCGCCGGAGTCTAATAAAGATAAGAAAGAGGTATTAACAATCGAAACTTCTAAAAAGGGTCGATTATCCTGAGGGGCTTTTAAGAATAATTGGTTTAAATTATCCATATCAGGAGATGAGGGGGTTCCGAAAGTTAGGGCCACGTGGAAAGTGTGACAAAAATCTGAGCCGATAATGAAAGTTTCTTGCACCTCAGGTGCTATCAAAAAGGAAACCGCCTTAGTTTGGTTATTATACGTTATATTAAAATTTGCGGTACCGATAACAGGTAAACTAGAACCATCAGCTATTTTAATTTGGGACTCCCCCATTGATTTAATGTGTTGGGCGCGTTGTAACTGCAAAAATTTTAAACCATATTCACCGATAACGGAATTCGTGGCCCCGGTGTCCACAAGCGCAGGGATTTCCATGTTAAACAAATTTAAATATAAAAATAGCCGTCGATCACGGGGAGGAGACTGAGTGGTGAACACAGGTTCTAATGCGGGTCCAGTGTTCTTAAAAAATGTCGTGATCTGCGTTAGCCAGTCCGCCCATTTTACAGTATCATGTTCAAATTTTCTATTACTTACTTTTTGTATCGATAATTCGGGCTTAACATGCGGGGTAACAAAGAAATTTTTTATTTTGCTTAACCAAGCATTCCATTTAATTTTATCAACTTCAAATTTAACTGGCGGTAATTTATTTTTTATATGATTTTCGGGAGTGCGGGGTTTGAAGTTGAGTTTTAACGACATTAGTGGCCGGATGGGGGAGGGGTTGGATTGAATGAGATACCCCGGCCTCTCCCGCGTCTTCCTGTAAACTTGCCTCGAGTGGACTCTCGGGTTGTTCGAGGTTGTGTCGAATTTAAGTTGGTCAAGCATAGGTTGGCGGACACAGGGTTGACCACTAGAGGAGTGCCGCCAAGTTCGTTTCGCGACTTAAGACAACGCGGGCAGCGGTTTTTCGTTACATTACTCAAACCGCAAGAAAAGCAAAAAATGCGACGTTCGGCGGGACACTGGGAATATCTATGATTCTTTTCGTGGCAATTCCAACAAATTAATTCAGGTTGGTTACTCGGGATTTCACTAGCTATCTTTGGGGGGGGTAAGGCACTCGCACGGGCCGCTTCAAGGTCTAGTTGTGCCAACTGGCCGGAAATTGACTCGAGGGATTTAGAATGTGCTCGGTATAAGGAATTTCTTATCTTTAATTCGTGAATGCGTTTGCATTTACTTTTTAACTCCTCTAGTGAAACGTAATCGGACGATATTAAAATAGAAGCAAAATAAGGTTGTATACCACGCAAAATGATTTGAATAATTTCCGCTTCCGATACTGGGCGTTCTAATTTTTTCGACAAAGATTCTACGGCCGTCAAATAAGTAAAAATATTTTCATTCCCCTGGGTACTATTTTGAAATTTTCGTTCCAAATTAACTTGGAAATCTGACGGTAGGTATTCAGCCTTTAAAAGTTTTACCAAGTCCGACCAATCCTTGGCTTTGGCTTTAGCTATCCTTACAAAATGTATCGCCTCAGGACTAAAAAGATCAGTGGCGGCATCAAAAAGATTCTGGTGGGTAGCGCCACGGGCTATACGCAAATCCTCAATTTCCTCTAAAAAAGTTAAGATATCTTTTGAATCCGAGTGGCCTTTATATTGAGTAAATCGCCACTTAAAGACTTGTACGCTTTTTTCGCGCGGCGGGGGAAGATTAGTCACATCCGAACTACACATACTTAAATTATCCAACATTTTACCCTCTTTTTCTAAAAATTCTTTCTCATAAGTCGTTAACTGTGACGATAATTGTTCTAAAATAATTTGTCTATCGGGGTGACCTTTGTTATTAACAATTAAAATCCTATTCTTTACGTGCTCAATCTTGGTTTCAACTAACTTAATTAATTCTTCGTCCCAGGGTTTCTCAAGACTAATTTTAATTGTTCCCAATGACTCCACCAATTCCTCAAAATTTCTCTCCCATGAATAAGGGTTTAATTTTTGCGGGGTTTTCTTTTTATTACTAAGGGCAATATCCATTTGCGCGCAACGAGAAGTTCTTGAAATTTTTGGAATAATTGATCTGGACAAAAGTTCAAAATCTAATTCAAGATTGCTTAAAAACTTCGCTTCCATTTTTATGCTTACTAATTACAGCTTGGTATTTAAACGATAAGAAAACGCAACCCGAACGAAAGCACGGTTGACCTCGCCTCGTGCTTGAATAAATACAAAGATACCGCGACACCTTGTCTTGGTTACAATTACTAGTTATTATTTTAAATTCACGATATAAATTTACCACAAAATTTTGGGATTCGAGCTCCACGATTAGGGCGCCATTTGTTACAGTTACTTTACTTGACTCAAACTCAATCAAAAACTTAAATCAAAACAACTCAATAATACCCGGACTAGCTCTGACGGGGGGGTACTGAAATTATCAAAAATATCACACGGGTCGTCTTCATTCCAAGACTAAGAGTTTGGAATAAAGATGCGGCGGTGAGATCTCCCTTACATTTAGCTTTCTCTGAAAATAAAATTAATAAAAACATAAAGGGGCGACAGGTTTATTTTGACTCAACAGTATCTCAAAACTTTAACAAGGGACATAAATGAATATAACAGACTTAACTTATTAATAATCAAGCTAAGATCGATCTTTCCATGACTCTACTTAAGACTACAAACATTATCCTATACTACACAATAAAAAAATAACAATTTACAAAGGGCGGTACAGATCCGCTCAGGTATTAAAACTGCGGCCACAATGGCACTGATGAAGATTAAAATCTCTTTCTGACACTTCACTATAACGTAAATAATAAGTACACTTACTTGGTGGTTTAAATTGTGGAGATCTCACAATGGCCTCTGTTTCCTCTATAGCAGCAAGGGATCACGACTATGTGCGGTAACATACAATAACTAATATGGCAAACAACCATCTCCCAACAGGACTGCCAGCTTCTTTAACAAGGCTCTCAAGCGTTGCAACAATGGACACTGGCGTCCTTGATTCATACGACAAAATCGGTTTTACAGACTTGACGCTGCATTTCTCGACAAAACGGTAATTTAAATTTCTCAAAACTTATTATTGAACTCAACAAACATTACAGTCGCACGAAACCCAAAACTTTATAACTAACGGTGGGTATTAATTCCCTCCACTCAAAAACAGGTTACTTAGTTGGTCGTTCGACTTAAAGTGAGTAACGCCAACGCCCTTCCTCCCTGCCAAGACAAGATTCGCCACCCCACCATCTTGATAATTTCCGCTCGCACTTGTGGCAAATTTAAAACTTTGAAAAGTGGAGATGTAATCGTAACAGACTGGACCATTTCACAAAACAGGAATGAAATTATGATAGGCAACTACAGTTTTGAAGAGGTAAACAGTTTCAACTATCTAAGTACTTTCATAGACAAAAACTGCAACCGAAATGAAGAACTACGAAGAAGAATTCAATCTGGAAACAGAGCATACTACACGAATAAAGCCCTTCTTAAAGACAAGAAATTAAAGCAAAACACGAAGATGAAGATATACAAATCTTTGATAAGACCAGTAATCGCATATGCTGCGGAAACTATGTGCTTTTCTCAGGCAGAGGCCGAACGTCTCAGAATGTTTAAGCAAAAAGTTTTCCGTGCAATATTGGGCCCAAAAAGAGATAATAACGGTGAAAGTAGACCTCTGATGAACCACGAAGTAGAAAACGATGAGACTCATGGCGAAAACATAGTCATATTCATCAAGTCACAAAGAATAAAATGGTTCGGACACGTTATGAGAAAAAATGAAGACAACAATATAAGAAAAATAACAACCTGGAAACCCAGTGAGGAAAGAACACGAGGAAGACTAAAGGTGAGATGGTAGGACCAGGTGACAAACGACTTAAGGTCCAAGACAGGCAGATATGGAACTTTGAATGTTATATGGGGGTTAATCCTCCCAATTTTCTAAATAGTTTTTAAGAAATAATCATCTGTCGTGAACTTTTTTTAAATACCTAATAAATTTTTTAGAAATTTAAAATAATCCTATCGCAATCTACAAATTATTTTTTCTAATTATGTTTAAAACAGTCTTACTTTGTGATATTCAAAAGTGTGCGGAAAAGTACTACTTTTCAGCCCTAGTGCGGAAAAGTATTACTTTTCCACACCTTTGTAAAAGTATGCGTGAAAAAGGAAAAGTTCAGAAAAATAAATCTACTTTGTTTGAAATATACATTTAAGATTAAATTCGTACAAATCGATGATAAATTTAAAGTAATAATTTTGAATTCATTAAGTACTTATGGTGGGTTTCATAAAGGTATCTTAAAATTTAAACTACGATTAAAATTATAACCATAGTTACAACAATTAAAATGCATTGTTGTTATATTGTTTGAATATTATAATCCTAGATTGAATTTTAAACCTCTTTTGTGAAACCGGGCATTAGTCCTTGATTTAAGGTTTCCTTGAAGATGACATCCATCCAACCTGTTCTTTCTATAGGCTCTTACAGTGCCGTAACTAGGACATTTGGCGCCAATGGCCAAGTACGAAAAACGCGCCTTAAACAGAAATAGGTTCAGGGGGAAGGGTTCCCCGGTTTTTTTAATTTCGTGCAAAATGGCAAATTTTGAGAGTTAATTTCAGTTAAATTTGTTAAATTTAAGAAAAAAATACCTTAAAATGCTGAATATATAGAAATATAGGTCCTATATAGGACCCCACTCAGCATTTCAAGGGTTAACTGATTTAAAACAATTCCACAATGCATTATAGTATATATTTTTAATTTAAAAATATTTTGATTTTTTAATTTAAATTATTTTTAAATTTTAATTTGGGTTCTTCAGGGTTCCCACTCATTTTTCAAAGTAAATTTCCTGACTTTTCCAGGTTTTCCGTGAATAAAATTGAAGATTTTCTCCGACTTTTAAAACTTGGATAAAATTCAGAAATTATAAATTTTAATAATTCACATAAATAAGAAAAGTAATTTTTCTAGTCCAGTCAAATTAGAATAAAAAAAACCGGATAGATGCAATAAATCCAGTAGATTTTTTTACATATTATACGGGTTGAGGCTCGGATCGATTTTCAGTAGTTTTCCAACAAAAATTTCTGCCGCGTGCGCCGCCAACTTCAAAAAACAGCAATATTTTCCGACTTTTTTCAGTTTTTGTTAAATAGCGGTCAAAATAAGCGTCTGACAGAAAATTTATATCAAACCTTTTTTAAAAAGGATTAAATTTACTGCTATTTGAGACTAAAAAGAGTTTTCTATCTCCAAATAGTTTCCGACTTACAGATCTTAAAAAATCAGAGAAAAATTTAGCAAAAACTGAAAATTGATCTGGACATCAACTCGTACAACATATAAAAAAATTAGCTATAACGGAATAATTAATGCACCAATTTTCACTATTTTAACTGGACCATTACAACTAATTACTTATGTTTCTAAAAGTATCAAAAAAATTTCCCTGACCCAAAATTTTCATTTCCCCGACTCAAAATTTTCATTTCCCCGACCTTCGCTTCAAAATTCCCTGGTTTTACCTGACATAATTTGCATAATTTAAAATTTCTGGACTTTTCCAGGTATTCCTGACGAGTAGGAACCCTAGTGTTTTCATTTGAAATTTTGGATTTCGGCGCCTTCATTCAAACGGCGCCTATGGTCGGGCCATATTGGCCATACCCTAGTTACGGCACTGGGCTCTTACACTTCCATAGAAATATCTCTGATAATCATTTTAATCGTCGTCTCAGTTTCCCTCGAAATAAGCAAACGAAAATACTTGACATTATTTCTTTATTTTGGAATAAATTTTTATTTTTATTTGCACATTTCTCCCACTCCCGACTTAAATACTTTAAACCAGCATTCGCCAACCTTTTGGTCCTCGTGGACTACTAAACTCATACTTTCCAAAGCTCCAGGCAACAAACAAACTTTTTTTAATGATCTTTTTCCTATTAGATTTTCTTTAGATTATATAAATAAAAATATTTGAATATGAAACACGAATATATCTTGAAAAAACATTTTTCAATCTCAAAATTGTAGTTATTATAATAAATTGCAAATGCAATTCTATTTTTCAAAATGAAAATTCTTTATGAGATTATAAGATTATTATTTAAACTTTTAAATTACAAGAAAACTTCATGTATCGATATTATTAGAATTTCCAAATTCGAAATTTGTTAATTTCGAATTTCTTTTTAGCCTTTTAGTTGTATATAAATTTTTTGAAATCATGAAATATGCAATTTTTATATAAAATTTAAATTACAGCTATAAATCAAGTATGAGTCTTGACGTCGGCGTCGACAAGAAGTCCAAAAATTCTTAAATGAAATTTTTGATTTAAAAATTTAAATTTTGTTAATAGCTTTCTTTAAGCTCAAAATTCAACTTTTTTTATTTAAATAATTCAAATAATGTTTTCCACACATTTTTTACTCTGAAATTTTTGTTGGAGGTTTATAATGATTTATATTATTTCTATATTATAAGATTTTAAGAAGTACTTAATATAGGGTATTTTAATAATTGATTTATCCCTAATAGAAGTTTTCTCCATAAGTAGATACAATCTGGCAAATAAATTTAATATTTGGTGTTAAATAGAGGTAAGAGCAGTAAAGTGTTACATAATATCAATTAATATCTCTATCAATGTAAATTAATTTTATATCGCCGCATCGCGTCGTTGCAAATGCGGTTCCATCAATAAATTTTAACAAAACATTTACAATTTTTTTACCGCTTTGTAATTTAGTGTGCAATTCCAATATTTCCCTTTATCCAATTTCCAGTTTATCTTTATCCAATTTCCAGTTTACCTTTTCCTACCTTCAAGCAATATTTCGCTACTGTTCCGAAATTAAACTTCAAAGATCAGATTTTTGAAAAATGCTAAAATTATAAATATTTACAAAATAACAAAATAAATATCAAAATTAACAACAACCTTTATGAAATAAAAAGGGACACAACAATATATGCCATAAAATGATAAATAGTAATATTCGCTAGGATTCCAAACAAAATCAAAGTTGTTATGTTTTCAAAAGACAAAAAATTTCATATTGATGAAAAATTCATAGTATTGCTGAAAATATTTTTATTGTGATGAATTTTGTTCATCAATTTGATGAATTTTGTGCATCGGATTATGAACCATTTTTTGCAGTGTAACTGTGCAAAACTGTAATGTTCTAACACGCATCAGCTAGCTTTTGAGGTCTACTCTAACAGTTTTTAAGATATAGGTGATATCATCCACATCGTAACTTATCGTATACGCAGTAAGTAAGTAATACAAATAAAGCTATTATAACTACTATGAAAGCTTGATTTTAATATTATTAACAAAAATAAAACACAGGTGATATCGGCAATGTATAATTAATTCACTACTCAATACATAAACGTAAAACACACACATTAGAATTAAATAAAGCTAGTACTAAGTTGAAGACTACTTAACTTGTACAAAAAGAATAAAACAAAGAAGTTAACTTTCAGCTACTGTTATGTTTATGATTCTTTAATTGTTCCATCATTTTCTAGTTCAGTCAAACTCATAACAGTAATTCAATCAAAAATTTTTTTCAAAAATATTTTATAATATAATTTGATACAAATGCCCAAACGATGCTTGTATAATTAAACTGACTAATAATATTCACACGACAGAAAGAGATCGTTATCAATTATCAATTAGTGCGTCAAATTGAAATAATATAATTATGTATGTACACCCTGCCGCCATCATCTACAAAAATATAATAACAATAAAAGTTATGATACAGTACGAACAAGTTTAACTGAAAATAATAGAGCCATGTCAATTGTAAAAAATCCCTTTGCTGAAACTTCTGAATTCTCGTGTAAAAGCTGAAGCGAAAAGGCTTGAATCTGTAATAAATAATGGATCAATTATATTATATGAGTATTTTGTATTTTTGTAAAAATTACCTCTTTCTTAAGATTACTGTTTCTGGTGGCTAGGAATAACTTAAACAGCTTGTTTTTTAAATTAATTCCCTAAAATATTCAATATGGTAACAAAAATTATTAAAATAATATACAGATTTATATATTATCATTCTAGGTACAATTATCTGCGGCAAAAGTCCTCGACATTTTAAAGGAGCTGTGGCAACAGCAGAAGTACAAAAAAATTAAAAAAGGCTTATTTATTCCAGTTTCTCGTCGTTTACTCACTTTTTTACCTAATATAACACTTAAAACAATTATTAATCCCGTATCACTTATATTTACAAATATTTTAAATATAATTTTAAAACATACTATATAATCAAAATAGTTGTCGGAAATAGAGAAAGTAAACGAAAACATCAGATAAAAAGTAAATACTGCAAACATTAAAAAATTTGTTGTTAAGTTCATGACTACAGGTACAAATCCTATGTCACCTAATTCTTTTACGACGGTACATAAATTATAATGAATGTCTGCCACGATTTTAATGTTTTTGGCAACTAAAGTAACATCAATATTTTTTTTTGTGCAGTTACTTAAATAATTGTTTATGGCATAAAATCTCTGATTTAGTGAATATAACCAACTTCGGAATGAAATAGTTATAATAAATTTATGCATCAATATTAAAATGTAAATAATGCATATTGCCAGTGACTCAAAATTAGATATTTTTACATCGGTGAGATATATAGCATATATAGCTACTATAAAATATACAATTATCGAAATTACATTAAAATTGCGAGCCACTTTGTTATCTAATTCATTTATATTCAATAATTTATTGTCAGATTCTGCAATTTTTTCATACATTGCAATAACACGATATCTGTAAATGATATTGGAAAATAATTCCAAAATTATTGTAATGAACAAAATCACCACCAAATAAACTTTTGTGTAATTATTAATTGAACTATTTGTTATTGATGCCAACAGAATATCTTCCTGAATCGAAAAAACAATTAAAAGCACTGCGGTTACTAAATAAGACGCAATTTTATAAGAACTGCAGTAATGAATTGCTTCCAATTTTCTTTTATTACATGGTCCGGAAATTATAAATTGCCCGTTACCCATTAATTTCATTATATTATAAATTGGAGCTAATGCTGTCCATAAATCACATTTATTTAAATTTTTCATTTTTTATTACAATTCACGCACTTTCTTCAACCGACAAAGTTAGGGTTGTAATATAGTCACCTGATCTAACTAATTGAAGGTGCCTTTATTTTACATTTTTACTGTAATAGAATAATTTATGACGTACAATATTCAATTTGTATATTAATAAATTTATTCTATCTACATGAAAACATATTATTTATGTAATTTTTCAATTTCATAATGATTGTATGTATTCATTTTTACAATGTCAATTTAATTATGACCATTTAATAAATAAAATAATTTTGTAAAATTAAATTAAAAATTAAAACGAGTTAAATAAACGATAATAGATTAAATTAATAATTCTTTAATATTTCGTTATAATATTATGTCATAATATTATTATATTTCTGATGAAGGCACAATCAGTTGCAGTAAAAAAACTGGGGAAACGGGGAGTAGTACAATAACCGGACCCACAATTTAAAAAATGTTCTAATCAAAGTTTAATTTATGTGTAAATTAAATAATATTATAAACAATAAATATTATTAATTTTTCAAAATTTAATTCATTAAAAACATCACTCTAACTAGAAAATTATGGCTCAAGAATGACTCGGATCTTCTGTTTTATATTAAATTCAGCTATAATTAACGAAATCCAATTTAAAATAAATATAATTATGTTATGATATTAACTGTTGCACTCCTAGAGGACAACTGCGGCCGGTTCCTTTCACAAAAACACATCGGAGACCCAATTTATATTCATTCTACAAGAATTTGTATCCCGGCAGTGACTTTAATTAAAATTGCTAAAACTTGTTTCTTACTCACCTTTTTACCTAATCGATCGCTGAAAGCAATTATTAACAACGTATCACTTATATTTATTAACAATCCAATTATAATTTTATAACTTGCCATATAAGTAACAGATTTGTCAGAAATAGAAAACATAAACTCAAAAATCAGAAAGAACGTGTATGTTACAATGTTTCCAAAATTTGTTGTTAAACTGATAATTACAGTTAAAAATTCTAAATCACCCAATTCTTTCACGACGGTGCATAAATTGTAATGCATATCAGCCATGCTTTTAATTTTTTTAGCATCAAGAGTAACATTGATATTATATTTTGTACAGTTATTTAAATAATTGTTTATTGCATAAAATCTCTGATTTAAGGAATACAACCAACTTCTGTATGAAATACTTATAAGAAATTTGTGCATCATTATCACAATGTAAACAATGACTGTTGCAAGTAACTCTAAATTGGACATATTTAAATCATTGCTATATAATACAGCATGTACAGATATTATGAAATAGATAACTATCGAACTTGCATTAAAATTGCGCGCCACTGTATTATCTATAATTTCATTTATAGTCAACAATATCTTGTCAACTTCTACTATTCTTTCAAACATTGCAATTACACGATATCTGTAAATCGTATTAAAAAATAATTCAGAAACTACCGTAATAAACATAATACATATCGTAAAAATTTTAATATAATTTCGAACTGAACTCTTCGTTATCGAGATGGACATAGCATGTGACTGAATCAAAAAAAAAATTAAAAATACAGCGCTAACTAAATAAGAGATAATTTTATAAAAACTGCAATAGCGAATTACTTTTAATTTTCTTTTATTACATGGTCCCGATACCGTAAAGTGCCCGTTACCTAGCAGTTTTTTTATAATGAAAATTGGAGCTAATGCTGTCCATAAATCACCATTATTTAATTTTTGCATTTTTTAACAAAATTTACGTCATTGACTTGAACCGAAAATGGTTAGAAATGTATAAAAGGTAAGCCGATCGGACTAATTGAATGAGTTTTTAATTTATTCTGCGTTCCACTATAATAGATTAATGTATGACGTACAAATTATATCTACAAGGAAATAAATATTTATGTAATTTATTTAATTTCGTAAATATTTTTTAATTTAGAAATTAATCCAAATCATCAATAAATTAGAGTAAAAGAATTGTACTTGTTGCCCACAGCGAAATGGCCGCAGTGAATTGTCCTAGAACTACCAAAAGTTGTTATCATTATGTACTCACCTTTCTACCTAATATATCACCAAAAAAAATTATTAACCACATATCAATTATGTTTAACAACAATATAAATATAAGTTTAGCACATGCTTTATAAATAAAAGATTTCATACAGTTTTCGACGTATTATATTGTTTATTTCATCCCCCTCAATAAACTTTGGGTATTCCCGTAGTGTTACTTCCATAAGCTTCCAGTCAATTTCTTTCATATTCTTGTATTTCTATGTCATTTTTTTTTTTTAATTTTTGCATTTATTTCTTCTATATCCGAAGAGAATGCTTTAATTGTTTGATTTAGGGTTAATTCCACTCCCTCTACCTTAATTGTTAGGTTATCTAATTTAACTCCCAAATCTGTCATGTTTTTGGTTAAAATTTTTCCATTTTCTGTTAAATTTTTGATATCTTCTATCCTGTTTTCCATTATGTTTTTTAACATGTCCAACATAGTTGCCATATTTTTATCAATCTCGATTTTTTTTTCTTCTTCATCAGAAAGTTTCCTATTTTCTTCTTGATTTTTATTTTCTTTTGAAATCCCCAAGTCAGTAGTACCGCTTCTTGTACTTTTGTATGCAATTGCTATTCCAAAATTATCCCCCATACTACCTTCTTAGATGTTTCTACCCCTCGTATCACTCTCTTCGTCACTCATTTTAATTTCTATCTTAATCTTAAAATACAATAAAACGAGCTCCACGTTTTCGGGATGCCAAATTGTCATTAATATTTTAATAAGCCCTTCACGTTGCGGCGCCAAATTGCTATGTATTTTTTTAAGCTTCAATTAAATTTTCAATAACACAACTTATCTTCATTTTTTTGATTTATTTCTCTCCAAAACACAAAATTTAATTAAAACTTAACCTTCCAAAATTTTTATCCGACCACACTTCGTATCTCTGCTTCCCACACCAAGTTTTCCTTCCCGCGCAAATAACAAAATTTAAATAAAATAAAAATACTAAATTCTACCTTTATACAAACAAAAAAAGCGATTTTAAACAAACTAAATATTTCAACTATAACACGAAAAAATCACAACAATATTATAAGATTGTTATCACTTATCAATTAGAACATCAAATTGAAATAATATAATTACATATGTACACGCGGCCGCCATCATCTATAAAAATATAATCACAATAAAACTAATGACATCGTACATGATTTTGAACTAGTTTTACCGAAAATATTAGAGTCATATCCATTGTAAACAATCCTTTTCCTGAAACTACTGAGTTCTCGTGTAATAACTGAAGTGAGAGTGCTTGAATCTGTAATTAATAATGCATTCTGTGAGAATACAATTCCGGTTTATTTTGTATAATCTACCTCTTTCTTAAGATCAACATTTCTGGTGGCCACCAATAGCTTAAATAGCTTATTTTTTAAACGATTTCCCTAAAATATAGAATATTATATTATAGGATTATGGATATGCAATCAATCATTGAAGTTCTTCAAGTTTTATAATTTATTCTTTTTTTAAAGTTATTTTATTCACTAATGTATACTAACAGCCGCTTACCGCTAAGAAAGTAAATTTACTAACAACTTTGAGCGAGTGTACACTAGTGCAGCGTACAAAACAATAATTAATTACTCACCTTTTTACCTAATGCATCACTAAGACCAATTATTAACCACATATCAATTAAATTTATTAATATTCCTAATAAAATTTTAAAAAATGCCATATAAGTGAAATACTTATCGGAAGTAGAAACCATAAAAAAAAGAAGATAAAAAGTGTAGGATACAATCATTGCAAAAATTGACGCTAAACCGATAACTATGGGTACAAATCCTAATTCCCCTAAATCTTTTACTACAATACTCAAATTGTAGTGAACATTTACCAAACTTTTAATTACATTCACATCCAAATTAACAATACTATTTTTAATTGTGCATTTGTTTAAATAATTATTAACAGCGGAAAATCTCTGATTTAACGAAAATAACCAACTTCTGAATGCAATTGTTATTAGAAATTTATTCATAAATATAACAAAAATACTAATACAGATTCCCAGTGATCCAAAATTAGATATTTTTGTATCTTTCAAAAATATATAAAACAAATCTATTAGGCAATATGTAAATATCGAAAGTATATTAAAATTGCGAGCCGTTTTGTTATCTATAATTTCATTAAAATTCAACAATATATTGTCAGCTTCAACAATTTTTTCGTACATTGTTATAACACGATATCTGTAAGTCATATTAAAAAATAATTCCATAACTACCATAACAAACAAAATTACCAGTAAATAAAGTGTTAGGTAATTTTGAATTGCGCTTGTGGTTATCTCGAACGACACTGTATCTGTTTGCATCCAAAAAACTATTAAAAATACTAGGATGACTAAATAAGAGAAAATTTTATAAGAACTGCAGTAGGGAATTGCTTGCAATCTTCGTTTATTGCATGGTCCCGAAACTGTAAAATGTCCCGTACCCAGTATTTTTTTGATAGTGTATATTGGGGACAACGCGGTCCACAAATCAGTGTTATTTATATTTTCCATAATTTATTACAGTCTACGCCGCAACTTTTATCGAAGAAAGTTAGAAATGAAATGATAACGTAATCTGAATAATTTATTGTATAAGCTTTTAATTTTCTTATAGTGTTTTAAATGTAATTGATTAGGTTATGATATAAAAAATTCAATAAAAAAGAAAACAAAAAAATTTAATGATTAACTTTTATACTTTTCTATTTAACTTAGCTTTTTAGGGGGTTTTTCTGAATTTTCTGTTTTTGTACGCACTATCAATCCATTTCAAAATAAAGTAAAATTAAAAAATTACAAAGATTGTAAACAAATGAAAGTGATGAAAAGGATAGCAAAGAAGAATTTATTTAAGGTTGAAGTAAAATCATCCAGTGAGTGATTTTGAAATATAATATTGTTCAATTAAAATTTTCGTAATGATGCAAAACTTTAATTATAATATGTGAATAAACTATAGTTAAGTTTAAAGGTATATTCAAACAACTAAATTGTCCAACGTTTCGGGTGGTTTAATGACTCATTTTCAAGGTAATACACACAAATTAAAATAAATATAATCCCATATAGGATGAGAGTGGTTTGGTTTATACTTTATAGCATACCTTGTAATGATTGTGATTCGGTTTACGGGGGTGAAAGTTCTAAAAAGTTTGGTGTCTGGATAAACGAACACAATAAAGACGTTAAAAAATCTCAAGCAATATTTCGTTACTGTTTAAATTTAACTTAAAAAATTAGATTTTAATGCAATGCTAAATTGCTGAAGGTTTATTACAAGGAATGATAATTATACCTGTTTAATCAATTTAAGTGATACCTAATTTAAATAATATACTATATAATAATAACAAAACAAATTTTGGATGTGTCGAAAATTTCAAATAATATCACACCCACATGCACTGAAAAACATTGTTGATGAAAAATTCATAGTATATTCATGAAACAGAATCATTGTATTTATGAATTTATTAATCAATATGACTGATTTTGTTCATAGATACAAAAATGATGAACCATTTTTTTCAATGTAGCTCAGCATAAACTGATGTAGCGAAAGTTTTTCTCCTATCTTACCACTTACTTAACCGTTAATGTTCTAACACGCATCAGCTAGCTTTTGAGGTCTACTCTAACAGTTCTTGTGATATAGAATTTTTCATCCACTTCTTAACTTCGCATACGCAGTAAGTAACTCAAATAAAGCTATTAACTACGTAAGCTTTATTTTAATATTATTAACAAAAATAACACACGGGTGATATCGGCAATGTTTAATTAATACACTAGTCAATATAGAAACGTAAAACACTCACATTCGAATTAACTAAAGCTACTACTAAGTTGAAGACTACTGAACTTGTACCAATAAGAATAAAACAAAAAAGTTTACAAATTTCAGCCACTGCTATGTTTATGATTCTTTAATTGAAGGGCTTATTGCAATATAGTGATAAGCCACATTTCATGGTTATTGAGATATCAAGCGCTAAAGGTTGTGAAGTATAATGCCAAGCCATATAAATAAATATTACAATAATATTTTAATAATATTTCTGTATATATTATTATAATAATATTTCGGTAGTAGCTAGTCATTATATTTCACAACCAGTTGCGCTTAAAATCTCAAAAACCATGAAATGTGGCTTATCACTATATTGCAATAAGCCCTTCAATTGTTCCATCATTTTCTTGTTCCGTCAAATTCATAGCTGTACTTAATCAAAAAATCAAATTGTGTATCAAAATCTAAACCTTATTTCAAAAATATTTTATGAAATAATTTGATAATAATGCAAGACTAATAATATTCATCCGACAGATAGGGATCGTTATCAATTATTATCAATTAGTGCGTCAAATTGAAATAATATAATTATGTATGTACACCCTGCCCCCATCATCTACAAAAATATAATAACAATAAAAGTTATGATATAATACGAACAAATTTAACTGAAAATAATAGAGCCATGTCAATTGTAAAAAATCCCTTCGCTGAAACTTCTGAATTCTCGTGTAAAAGCTGAAGCGAAAAGGCTTGAATCTGTAATAAATAATGCATTAATTACATTACATGAGTAATTATTTTGTATTTTTGTAAAAATTACCTCTTTCTTGAGATTACTGTTTTTGGTAGCTAGGAATAACTTAAACAGCTTGCTTTTTAAATTAATTCCCTAAAATATGCAATATAGTAAGAAAAATTATTAAAATATACAAATTTATATATCATTATAGGTACAATTATTTGCGTCAAAAGTCCTCATAATTTTTGGGAAACTGTGCCAACAGTGGAAACACATAAAGAATTAAAAAAGCTCATTTATTTCAATTTTTAATATTCTATGGGAATCGCCTACGACGAGATGGCAACGGAGGTTGTCTTAACCACCAAAAATGCTTGTTGTTTACTTACTTGTTTACCTAATATAACACTTAAACGAATTATTAATCCAGTATCACATATATTTACTAATATTTTAAATATAATTTTAAAACGTACTATTTGATCAAAATATTTGTCGGAAATAGAAAAAGTATAAGAAAAAATCAGAAAAAAAATAAATACTGCAATCATTAAAAAATTTGTTGTTAAATTCATGACTACAGGTACAAATCCTATGTCACCTAATTCTTTTACGACGGTACATAAATTGTAATGAATATCTGCCATGATTTGAATGTTTCTGACAACTAAAGTTACATCAATATTTTTTTTTGTGCAGTTACTTAAATAATTGTTTATGGCATAAAATCTCTGATTTAGTGAATATAACCAACTTCGGAATGAAATAGTTATAATAAATTTATGCATCAATATTATTATGTAAATAATACATATTGCCAGTGACTCAAAATTCGATATTTTTACATCGGTGAGATATATAGCATATATAGCTACTATAAAATATACAATTATCGAAATTACATTAAAATTGCGAGCCACTTTGTTATCTAATTCACATATATTCAATAATATATTGTCAGCTTCGGCAATTTTTTCATACATTGTAATAACACGATATCTGTAAATGATATTGGAAAATAATTCCAAAATTATTGTGATTAACAAAATCACCACGAAATACACTTTTGTATAATTATTAATTGAACTATTTGTTATTGATGCCAACAGAATATCTTCCTGAATCGAAAAAACAATTAAAAGCACTGCGGTTACTAAATAAGACGCAATTTTATAAGAACTGCAGTAATGAATTGCTTCCAATTTTCTTTTATTACATGGTCCGGAAATTGTAAATTGCCCGTTACCCATTAATTTCATTATAGTATAAGTTGGAGCTAACGCTGTCCATAAATCACCTTTATTTAAATTTTTCATGTTTTAATAAAATTCACGCACGTTACTTATGCTTTAACGGAACAAGGGTAGGAATGTACTATATAGTAACCTGATCTGACTAATTGAACGAGGCTTAATTTTTTTAGATATTTAATGTACTACTGGTAATAAATTAGTTTATGACGTACAATATTCAATTTATATATTAATAAATTTATTGTATCTACTTGAAAATATATAGTATTTATATAATTTATTAAACCTGTTGATGCAAATATTTTTTATTTATTAAAGAATAAATTGCATAATATGATGTTGAACGAGTGTGTATTTGCTAGAACGAGAGAGCGTTTAGCTACCGAGTTTTTGAGTTTGGGCTTAATAATTAATCTAAATCATCAATTAGAATTTTCAAAAAATTGAATGAAAATATTTAATTAGTTTTCAACTGAATTATACCCACAGCGAGATGGCCGCAGTGAATTGTCCTAAAACTATCAAAAGTTGTTATTATTAATGTACTCACCTTTCTCCCTAATATATCACCAAAAACAATTATTAACCACATATCAACTATGTCTATTAACAATACAAATATAAGTTTAGCATATATTTTATAAATAAAAGATGTGTCGGAAAAAGGTAAAATAATCCAAAAAAACAGAAAAAACGTGTGTGTTACAATATTTCCAAAATTCAACACAAAACTGGTAATTACCGGTACAAATTCCAATTCACCTAATTCTTTTACGACGCTGCATAAATTGTAGTGAATATCTGCCATGCGTTTAATTTTTTTTACATCAAAAGTAACAGCAATATTATTTTTTATACAGTTATTTAAATAATTGTTTATCGCATAAAATCTTTGATTAAGTGAATACAACCAACTTCGGAATGAAACAGCTATAAGAAATTTGTTCATCGCAATAACAACGTAGATAATGCATGTTGCAACTGACTCAAACTTAAATGTTTTAAAATCAATGATATTTAATATAGCATATAGAATTAATATAAAATATATAACTATCGAAGTTACGTTTAAATTGCGCGCCACTTTATTTTCAATGATTTCATTTATATTCAACAATATATTGTCAACTTCTACAATATCTTCGTACATTGCAATAACACGATATCTGTTAATCATATTAAAAAGTATTTTCGAAACTATCACAATAAACATAATCCATACCGTAAAATTTTTAATATAAGGTCGAATTGAACTATTCGCAAACACGAGAACCGTAGTATCTGCTTGAATAAAGAATAAAATTAAAATTATGACGATAACTAAATAAGAGACAATTTTATAAAAACTGAAATAGTGAATTGCTTCCAATTTTCTTTTATTACACGGTCCCGATACTGTAAAGTGTCCATTTCCTAGTAATTTTGTTACATTGTAAATTGGAGCTAATGCTGTCCATAAGTCCGAATTACATATATTTTTCATTATTTTATTTCAATAACTTGAACGAAAGATAGTTTTTAATGTATAAAATCCATTTGTTATAATATAGGTAGATATACTAAAAAATTTTAGAAAAAAATTATTTATTAAGTATGAGTATTAATTACACTACATATTATATTGAATTTGGTCAATACAATTTTGTTTTTTAATCACTTATTATTAATTATAATAATGTCGTAGTTTAAAAACAACATTGAAATTAATTTTTTTTTAAATAGTACGTAGTAGGAGAGGCTACTGGGGACACTTTTTACGTTTATTACTTTTATTTTTTTCCAAACACCTTCGGCGATTATTTTTTTACTAAACTTTAGGGTAGACAGGTATGGAATACTGTGGACATTACCCAGGTATACCGTGGACATGCAGTGAATGTAATGGACAACAGCAAGGAATTATGAGAAATCAAATTTTGAAATAATACGAACAAAATATTTATTAAAACATTAAAAAACTAGATTATATTATATAGGTGATATTATAATTACATTTTAAAAATTATTACGAAAATTTTAATTGGACAATATTATATTTCAAAATCAGACTCACTGGATGATTTTACTTCTACCTTAAATAGATTTTTCTTTACTTTCCCTTTCATTTGTTTACATTTTAGTAGTATCTTTAAATTTGAAAAACATTGGATTGCCTCATTTAGCAATCGAGAAAAAGGTATGGGATACATTGGACGCACTGTCCTTTACATCCTCTAACAGGAAAAATATTTTAAAGTTAATAAAATTTATATAAAGCAAACATTTATTTTTATGAATTAACTATCGGCATACCTGTAAAACTTCACTTTTCACCTACATATAAAAAAATTACAAAATATTCAGTATAAATAATTGAAAATCCTTACGTTGTCACTATGTAAACTTACAACTAAGAGGTTGAAAACAAACTATTCTATCGAAAAACTTCCGATGATACCATAGCGCCGATTTAGAGTCATGTACAGCAACAAAATCACTAAGACCCAAATTCCAAGCGTGTCCATTGCATCCCAGTGTCCACACCATCCCCAGTGGCCATATCCAGCATAAGATGTTCCGCTATCTTCCATGAGTATTGAATAAAAGTCTTACTAGGATAAAAATTTTAACTCTTTAATTTCAAAGTTATAATGTAAATAATCCAGAACTGCATATTATTATAATATCAGATAAAAATCTTAAAACTTTTTTTTAACATATTATCAAAGATCATTATCACTTATCAATTAGAGTATCAAATTGAAATAATATAATTACATATGTACACCCGGCTGCCATCACCTATAAAAATATAAAAGTAATGATATACTAATATATGACTTTAAACTATAGTTCACCGAAAATAATAGAGTCATATCCATTGTAAACAATCCTTTCGCTGAAACTACTGAGTTCTCGTGCAATAGCTGAAGTGAGAAGGCTTGAATCTGCAATTTATTAATAATGCATTTTGTGAAATTACAATTCTGGTTTATTTTTGTATAATCTACCTCTTTCTTAAGCTCAACATTTCTGGTGGCTACCAATAGCTTAAATAACATATTTTTTAATTGATTTCCCTAAAATATATATAGTTTTATAGCAGAGAATAACATTTAAATATTATATATTGCTGTGAAATTTTCTTTTTTAACACTTGTTATTTACCTACTTTTAATTACTCACCTTTTTACCTAGTACATCACTAAGACCAATTATTAACCACATATCAAAGATATTTATTAATAATCCTAATATAATTTTAAAATATGCTGTATAAGTTAACTGTTCATCGGAAGTAGAAAACATAAACAAAAACAAAACATAAAAAGTGTAGGATACTATCATTGCAAAAGTTATTGCTAAACCGATAACTATGGGTACAAATCCCAATTCCCCTAATTCTTTTACCGCGATACACAAATTGTAGTGAATATTTGCGATATTTTTAATTACTTTCACATCCAAAGTAATATTTTTAAAATTTTTAATTTTGCATTTGTTTAAAGAATTGTTAACGGCGGAAAATCTCTGATTTAACGAATATAACCAACCTCTGAAGGAAATTGTTATTAGGAATTTATGCATAAATATAACAAAAAAAATAAAACATATTGCTAGTGATTCAAAATCAGATATTTTTGTATCTTTCAAATTTATATAAAATACATCTATTAGGCAATATAAAGTTATCGAAAGTAAATTAAAATTACGCGCCTTTTGGTTATCTATAATTTCATTTATATTCAGCAATATATTGTCAGCTTCAACAATTGTTTCGTACATTGTAATAACACGGTATCTGTAAGTCATATTGAAAAATAATTCCATAACTACCACAATATACAAAATTCCCAGTAAATAAAATGATATGTAACTTTGAACTGCACTGGTGGTTATCTCGAACGACTCTGTATCTGTTTGCATCCAAGAAACTATTAAAAATACTACGATAACTAAATAAGAGACAATTTTATAAAAACTAAAGTAGTGAATTGCTTGCAATCTTCGTTTATTGCATGGTCCCGAAACTGTAAATTGTCCCGTACCCAGTATTTTTTTGATAGTATATATTGGGGACAACGCGGTCCACAAATCAGTGTTATTTAAATTTTTCATAATTTATTACACTCTACGTCGCGTCGTAACTTTAATCGAAGAAAGTTAGAAATGATATGGTAACGTAATCTGAGTAGTACTTCATTGATTGTATGAGCTTTTAATTTTCATATAGTGTTTGTAATATAATTGATTAGTTTATGATATTAAAAATTCAATAGAAAAGAAAACAATTTAATTATTAACTTTTATATTTTTCTATTCGACTTGGCTATATAGGGTGTTTTTTTGAATTTTCCTACTTTTGTACGCACTATCAATCCATTTCAAAATAAAAATAAATTAAAAAGTTTGAAATCTTTTTAGGGGATTAGTGCCCAATTTAGGTCCGCTCAACAATTCAGCTAGTTGAGATGTCATTATTCACCAAAAGGTCGATCTACTACAGGAAAAACTTTATATTATATCGTATTTTTCAGTGTTTGGCCATCTCCAGAATAAGATGTTTCGCTATCTTCTATGATCGGAGTATTGAATAAAATCCAAACTACGATAAAAAAATTAACTCTTTAATCTGAAAGTTATACTGTAAATAATCAAGAACTACATAGTATTAAATCAGTTAAAAAAGTTGAAATCTTTCTTTTAATATTATTAGAAGATCGTTATCTCTTATCTATTAGAGCATCAAATTGAAATAATATAATCACATATGTACACCCGGCCGACATCATCTATAAAAATATAATCAAAATAAAACAAATGACATAATACATGATTCGAACAAGTTTTACCGAAAATATTAGAGTCATATCCATTGTAAACAATCCCATTGCTGAAACTACTAAATTCTCGTGTAATAGCTGAAGTGAGAAGGCTTTAATCTGTAATAAATAATGCATTATCTGAGATTATAATTTTGGTTTATTTTTTGTACAATCTACCTCTTTCTTAAGATCAACATTTCCGGTAGCTACCAATAGCTTAAATAGCTTATTTTTTAAATATTTTCCCTAAAATATATAATATTATAGCAGAGAATTAATATATTGCTATGATATCTGCTAAATTCAGTGAATAATTCTTTTCCAATGCAAAAATCAATCATTACAATTTTTAAAAATGATTTACAATAGCAGAGATAAGCAAAATTGCTAATTAACTTGGGCGAGTGTACACCAGTGCAGCATACAAAACAATAATCAATTACTCACCTTTTTACCTAAATCATCACTAAGACCAATTATTAACCACACATCAGTTAAATTTATTATTAATCCAAATATAATTTTAAAATATGCTGCATAAGTTAAGTATTTATCGGAAGTAGAAAATATAAACACAAAAATCAAGAAAAAAATTGATGATACAATCATTGCAAAATTTGTAGCTAAGCCGATAACTATAGGTACAAATCCCAATTCCCCTAACTCTTTTCCCACGATACACAAATTGTAGTGAACATTTGCGATACTTTTAATTACTTCCACATCCAAAACAACATTTTTAATATTTTTTATTGTGCATTTGTTTAAATAATTGTTAACGGCGGAAAATCTCTGATTTAACGAATATAACCAACCTCTGAATGAGATTGTTATTAGGAATTTATGCATAAATATAACAAAAAAAAGTATATATATTGCTAGTGTACTAAAACTAGTTATTTTTGTTTCTTTCATATTTATATAGAATAAATCTATTATACAATATAAAATTATCGAAAGTAAATTAAAATTACGCGCCGTTTTGTTATCTATAATTTCATTTATATTCAACAATATATTGTCTGCTTCAACAATTGTTTCATACATTGTAATAACACGATATCTGTAAGTCATATTAAAAAATAATTCCATAGCTACCACAATAAACAAAACCCCCAGTAAATAAAATATTATGTAATTTTGGATTGCACTTGTCGTTATTTCGAACCACACAGCATCTGTTTGTATCCAAGAAACTATTAAAAATACTACGATAACAAAATAAGAGGCAATTTTATAAAAACTAAAGTAGTGAATTGCTTGCAATCTTCGTTTATTGCATGGTCCCGAAACTGTAAATTGTCCCGTACCCAGCATTTTTTTCACAATATATATTGGGGACAACGCGGTCCACAAATCAGTGTTATTTAAATTTTTCATATTTTATTGCAGTCTACGCCGTAACTTTTATCGAAGAAAGTTAGAAATGAAATGGTAACATAGCCTGTGTAATTTATTGTAAAAACTTTTAATTTGCTTATAGTGTTTCTAATAATAAATTAGTTTATGACATACAAAACTCAATAAAAAATCAAACAAAACAATTTTAATATTAACTTTTATATTTTTATATTGTGCTTAGCTATATAGGGTGTTTCTCTAATGCTTCAAAATAAAGAAATATTAAAAATTTTGAAATATTCTATAATTGCAAATTAAAATTAAACGAACAAATTTAATATTCCCAAGAAAATTTTTGTACGTCGGCTTAAATTCTCACATTTTTAGTGTTTTAATAAAAGTTTAATAGTTTATACTGCAACGAGCTCATAGGTTCTGAATAAATAACTTAATTCGTGTATTTCTGTAACCGTATAATACTGCATATAAACCCGCCTTCTAGTCATAATATATACTGCAATTTATTGCAGTAAAACTATTTAGAGAAACAATATATTTTACAAAAAATATAAAATGCGCTTAAGTTAAGATGCTTACACATAGTCATGGCATATGCAAATGAACATTAGGCATGTTTAGGTGATATGCCCTGCTGTACATGTTTTCTCTCTGTACAATTAAAAAACTTAAATTTCAAAACCTACAATTTTTATCATCTTAATTTCAAAAGTTATAATGTATGATGTACATAATCAAGACTGCATATTATTATTATTATTATATACTTATATATCATTAAAAGATTGTTATTATCTACTTATCAATTAGAGCATCAAATTGAAATAATATAATTACGTATGTACACCCCGCAGCCATCATCTACAAAAATATAATAACAATAAAAGTGATGACATAATATACAATTTTAAACCAATTTTACCGAAAATAATAACGCCATATTTATTGTAAAAAATCCCTTCGCTGAAACTTCCGAGTTCTCGTGCAAAAGCTGAAGTGAAAATGCTTGAATCTGTAATGAACAATGCATTCGGTAAGCGATTGCAATTTTGGTTTAGAGATGTTTAGATTACCTCTCTCTGAAGATCAACATTTCTAGTAGCTATCAATAGCTTAAACAGCTTATTTTTTAAATTACTTCCCTAAAATATATAACATTATTAGTACAGAATAATAATATGCACAGATCATCTGTATAAGGGATAGTAGTATGATATTGGTAGAGTATCTTTTAGCAAACCTGCGTGGCGCTCTAATACAGTGGTACTAAGTTATAGCAATTGAGCGAGTGTACACTAGCCCAACCTACCAAACAATAATTATTTACTCACCTTTTTCCCTAATACATCACCAAGAGCAATAATTAAACCCGCATCACTTATATTTACTAATAATCCAAATATAATGTTAACACATGTTGTGTAATTAAAAAGTTTATCGGAAAGCGAAAACATAATCAAAAATAAAAGAAAAAAAGTGTACGATATAATCATTCCAAAATTTGTTGCTAAACCAATAACTATAGGTACAAATGCTAATTCACTTAAATCTTCTACGACGGTGCATAATATGTAATGTACTTCTGCGATACTTTTAATAGCTTTCACATCCACAGTAATTGTACATTTACTTAAATAACTGTTTACAGCATAAAATCTCTGATTTAACGAATATAACCAACTTCTGAATGAGATTGTTGTTAGAAATTTATGCATGATTATAATAAAATACATAGTACATGATGCAAGCAACTCAAAATTAGACATTTCTATAGTATTTTCACCACCTGTACTTATAGAAAATATAGATATTATACTACATACAATAATCGAAAATAAATTAAAATTGCGAGCTGTTTTGTTATCTATAATTTCATTTATATTCAACAATATGTTGTCAACTTCTCCAATTTTTTCATACATTGTAATAACATGATATCTGTAAATCATATTACAAAATAATTCCGAACCTATCACAATAATAATAATCCCCATTAAATAGATTTTTATGTAATTTTGAAGTAAACTTTTCGTTAGCTCTAACGACATTGCATAATATGTTTGAATCAAAAAAACTGTTAAAAATACTGCGATAACTAAATAAGATACAATTTTATAAGAACTGCAGTAGTGAATTGCTTGCAACCTTCGTTTATTGCATGGCCCCGAAACTGTAAATTGTCCGGTACCTACTATTTTTGCTACAGTAAAATTTGGAGCTAACGCTGTCCATAAATCGGACTTATTAAAATTTTTCATTTTTTTATTACAATTTAAGAGCGTAACTTTAACCGAAGGAAGATAGACATGAAATGATAACATAATCTGACTAATTGTACCAGGCTTTTAATATTTTCATAGTGCTGCTTTTTATAATAATTGATTAGTTTATGTTTTACAAAATTCAATAAAACAATTAATTTATTAACTTTCATATTTAACTTCGCTATATAGGGTGTTTCTGTAACCCTACTGAGTTTTTTTTAAGTACTATTTAGACAATTAAGAGTTGGAATATGTTATATGGATAACGTATCGCATTTAATAGATAAAAATTAACTTACTGTAATTTAATTGCAAGCGAAAAGCAATAAACGTCAGAAACTATTAAAAACAAATCAATATAATACGATTATATTTAATATAAAAGTTGTTAAACATTATTTATTCGTAGAACAGTGCCATCTATCTAAGAAGTTGACTTCTATAGGAATAATAATTGGCTACTGTATAATTGTATTATGTTAATACAGTAAAAGCTCTTTCATCCGGCAGTCAATTAACCGACAATCATCTGGATTTTAATTTTACATTTGAATTATTGAAAAGTGAATTATTATAAACAGAAGTTTTATTTATGTTGATTCTGCATTTTTCTTTTTCTCTATAATGTTTTTAAGAAGTTATATAGTATATACCCAGATAGCATAGATACAAACATTTAGCAAATAATGACAATGAAATTTGAACAAAGCTATTAAAATATTTTTTATTTTATTCTTGAGTTTTTAACAATATCAAGGGTTGAGAAAAATTTTCATTTATACCATTTTCATTCTTAGCGGTTATAAAGGAAAACAGAAATTTAAAAAATATTATTTTTCATGTTATTTTTTTCTGAACGCGTGTTAGTCGGTCACTTTTTAAATTACTATAGCATTAGCCGGGAAAATTAAGTAATACAAAATTTACATTGACACAAAATTTTATTTGAGCAGAGTCTCGTGTTGAAAGATGCATTACTGGGGTTAAGGGGGTTTTGTTAATTTTTAACTTATAAAACGTACCCCGGTACATTGCAATATATTTTATTGTATATACTACAATATGGAATATACAAAATAGTACATATTACTTAATAATATAGTGATACTTGGTTTTACAGCGACACAGACATTTGCTCGAATTTTAATATATTGATAGTTTCAAATATATTTTACGAATTATAAAAATTTGTTTTGTGTTGGTAATTTTGGTATGGGATCCTTCGCGCAAGCAACAGAAGATCGGGGCTTTTTGCCAAAATGGTCGAAGTGAACAGACGTAAAATTATTCGTCTGATAATTCTTGAAAATTTATGAAAATTAAAGTTTAAATAAATGAGCTTATGATATTAAAAGTGGAATTTATAAAAGTTTTTGATAAAATTTATTATGCGCTGAATTGGAATTTGAATTTGGATTAAGAAATAATGAATTTGGATTTGGAAAATTAAGTAATGTTTGAATGCTGAACATAAAATAATTGTACGAAACTAGGGAGATAAAATTATTAAAAAAATATATCGCAATAATAAGTATATTATATTAAAAAGACAAATTAAAAGAACTCAAACTACCATAAATATGTATGTGTAATTTACTCACCATTTGACATAATATATCGCTCAAAAAAATTGTTAACCAAATATTATAATATATAAACGATAATAGTAAAATTATAATTCGAAGATTTTCTTGAATATCTTATCTTTCGTATAAATATCAATTAAATTCATATAAATCAGAAAAAAAGATAATATAGTAACAATTGTAAATTTTTTTGATAAATTGACAATTATTGGGTACAAATCCTAATTTGCCTAATTTTTTTACACAGATATAGCCTTTTTAGTTTAACGTAAATTTGTAATATATACATATACTACATAGGTCCAATTTACACCATAAATAAATTGTTTGTTCTTATTACATTTTACTATATAACATAATGAATTTTATTTCGTTATATAATAAATTGTACTGCTGTCACAACACAATTCGTCAGAGCTCTTACTAAACGTAGCCAAAATTTTCCCTAAATTAATAAAATAAACTTCATTTGTATCACGATTTTGTTAGCTGAAGAAAGAAAATTTCCAAACAATGTTATTACGTTGGGCGAGTGTACACTAGTGCAATGTACCACAATATAATTATTTACTCACCTTTTTACCTAATACATCACCAAGACCAATTATCAACCACGTATCACTTAAGTTTACTAATAAACCAAATATAATTGTAAAAAATGTTGAATAACTGAATCGTTTATCGGAAATAGAAAACATAAACAAAAAACAAAGAAAAAAAGTGGACGATACAATCATTGCCAAATTTGTTGCTAAACCGATAACTATAGGTACAAATCCCAATTCACCTAAATCGTTCACGACGGTACATAATATGTAATGAACTTCTGCGATACTTTTAATTACTTCGGCATCAACAGTAACATTGATTTGTTTATTTGTACATTTATTTAAATAATTGTTTACGGCATAAAACCTCTGATTTAACAAATAGAGCCAACTTCTGAACCAAATTGTTATTAGATTTCTATGCATAAATATAACGAAATAAATAATACATATTGCAAGTGATACAAAATTAGATATTTTTATATCACCCATATTTACAGAATATATGGATATCATACAATATACAATTATCAATAGTAAATTCAAATTCCGAGCTGTTTTGTTATCTATCATTTCTTGTATATTTAACAATCTATTGTCAACTTCTACAATTTTTTCGTACATTGTTATAATACGATATCTGCAAATCATATTAAAAAATAATTCCGTGATTACCACAATAGATATAATCCCCACTATATAAATTTTTACGTAATTTTTAAGTGAACTATTCGTCATATCTAACGCCATCGCATCTATTTGAACCAAAAAAATTGTTAAAAATACTGCGATAATTAAATAAGAGACAATGTAATAAGAAGAGCAGTAGTGAATTGCTTGAAATCTTCGGTTATTACATGGTCCCGAAACTGTAAACTGTCCGGTACCCACTAAGTTTTTTACAATATAAATTGGAGCTAACGCAGTCCACAAATCAGATTTGTTTAAATTTTTCATTTTTTTTTAACAATTTAAGCGCGAACTTTAATCGACCAAGGATAGGAACGAAATGATAACGTAATCAGACTAATTGTATAAGCTTTGGATATTTTCATGTTTTTATTAAAATTAATGATTTTATGTTATACAAAATTCAGTAGAAAAGAATATCATAAAACAATTAATTTATTAACTTTTATATTTGACTTTGCTCTATAGGGTGTTTCTCTAACCCTATTGAATTGTTTATTTAAATAATGTACTATACCACTCTATTTTTTGTATACAACAAAATTATAGTTTATTGAAGTTTACGATTTAAATTATAAAAAGCCGGGTGTTGTTTTCCTCACAAATTGCACCCGCGGATTTGAGTAAAGGGTTGGGGAAAATAACATATCGATATATACATAAATAATTAATTATAACTCTTCAAAACCATCTTCTTCATCTTAAAGTGCCTTATCTGCTTTGGACGTTGGCGATCATCATGGCCGTAAAGCCAAAATGACGTACCAGGGAATTTAATTAATGGGTGGTTTCCCGTTGCCTTCCCCATAGCCCACAGATCTATATTGGCCTTTATTAGATCACAGCAGTGTATTCGACTTCATAATATATTTTATATTTGGATGCTACCAATTTGTCGAGCTACGCTACGCAGCAATATTAACCTCGAGGGAGATTTATTATGCTGAAAGCTGACCAAATATTTAATTTAAATATAAACATCATTTCTGATACGTCAGATATGGGATATGATTTAAAAGTCTATTTAGATAAACTATCCGCGTTACAATTCAATAAAACACTGTAAAACTTTAATAAATCACGTTTTAATATCATAAACTCAGTTACTTATTTAATTAACAATTTTCAAAACATTGCAGACCTATAATAATAGGTCCACTCACCGTGAGCAGGGCTGATGAAAAGCCTCGTTTTTTGTTTTGTTGCGCGCAGGATTCTAAATCATCATACTACCAACTTAAATATTTAAACATAAATTTATAAATTTTAATACACAAGGTATTTACAAATTAACAAACAATAAAATAAATAAAAACAATTCTGATTGGGAAAAATCCACGATAATATATTATTTACTGTAAAGCTTCAAAACAAGAAAGAATTAAATGGACCTCGTAGAAGAATCATTGAAGAATTTTCTATTCCATGTTGCATAATATTATAATTATATAGTGCAAACTAATAAATATTGTATGATGGATTAGGTATTTTGTGCTGACAACAATGTAATTTTGTCAGTGTACACCTAATCCATACTGAATATATCACATATTTAAAAAAAATATATAAATATATCATATATCTACTAAAATTATAAAAATCAATTGTTGTTTTATTTTATTTTCATAAAATTACAGCTACTATACTTCTTTTTGCAGCAAATCTATTGAAATAATCAACATTTTGGAAAGCTAACCAAATGATTTAGCTAGATAAGACGTTATAACTTATAAAATGCACCTCGCAGTTTGATCCTCCCGGGAGTAACTTTATATATCGTATTTTTTCACATAAAAAATTAAATAAAGTACGCTTTAATATGGTCATGCATATGCATATGGGTATGTTTGGTAAACATGCCCTTCTGTGCAGGTGGATTTCGGGAAATATTTTTTCAGTGCATTGAAGATAACTTAAACTATAATTCAATTCATATCACATTAATTTTAAAGTTATAATGTAACTAATCAAGCACTGCATATTATTATAATTATACTAAAAATTAAAACCATTTTTGTTTAAATATCATGAAAAGATTGTCATCACTTATCAATTAGAGCATCAAATTGAAATAATATAATTACGTATGTACACCCTGCCGCCATCATCTACAAAAATATAATAACAATAAAGATAAATACATAATACATATTTTTAAACCAGATTTACCGAAAATAATAGAGCCATATCTATCTTAAAAAAGCCTTTCGCTGAAACTTCCGAGTTCTCGTGTAAAAGCTGAAGTGAAAATGCTTGAACCTGTAAAAAATAATTCGATGGATAAAAGCAAAATTTTGGTTTATACTAATTTTGCATATACTACCTCTTTCTGAAGATCAACATTTCTGGTAGCCAGCAAAAGCTTAAACAGCTTATTTTTTAAATTATTTCCCTAAAATATATAATAAATATTATAGTAGAAACTGATATTTGTAAATTTATAAATTTTTGTAAAACATACTAAAACATATTTAAAATAATTCGGTCTTGGTGTATCTATGGCCAGTTTTACTGTCGTGCATATGAAGCACTGTCTACAGACGCACAGTGGGACCTATCATCGAAAAATCGGTCAGAATCTCAAAGCGTTATTCAAATTTTACAAAAATTGGTATAAGTATAATTTACCCGTTATGCAGGAAAATAAAGTAAAATAATACAATTGAAAAACCAAAAATTACGAACTGTGTGTTTATGCATCAATTTCGACTAAATAACTGATCAAAATTGGCAAGTCAATGGTAAAAAATGCAATCAGCAGTCTGTGAAAATTTATCGTTTTCAACAGCAGGCGAACAGCAATGTTTTTTCAAAAGATAAACATTAAATAATTAGAAGTTTTCCAAAATACTAGAATGTTCTGCACACTCAGGAGTTATTTTTATATTTTGTAAATAAATTAAATCTTTTTCTCAAAAGTTTTTTAACTATACAAATATCACTAATTTTAATGTATTACTGTAACTATGTAATTTACGATTCTCATCTTTTTCCAAAGTAATAATTGATAATCTCCCTACCAACCCCCACATTTTAATTTATGTTCAAATTAAATTCTTTGAGGTTCAGGTCGGCGTTTCGGGATTTGGTCCCATTGATGTAAACTCAGAAACACTCAGTAATAATTTAATCTAAAACCTCTGCAATTTATGAGAAAATTAGTTATAGGAATTTTCAAGTTTTGTTTTGACTCATTGAAATATTGGTTTAATTAGGTGCGTTTCGTATGTTGCACTAGTGTACACTAACTGCCCGTTTTATTACAAAATTGCTTTGTTGCACTGACCAAATAGACCTCATTTAAACGATTTTGTTGTCGGGAAAAAGCAAATTTGCAAACAATGTTATAAAGTTGGGCGAGTGTACACTAGTGCAATTTACCAAGCAATAATTGCTTACTCACCTTTTTACCTAATACATTAGCAAGAGCAATTATTAACCACGTATCACTTATATGTACTAATAATCCAAATATAATTGTAAAAAATAATGTATAATTAAAATACATAAACAAACGACAAAGAAAAAAAATGTATGATACAATCATTGCCAAATTTGTTGCTAAACCGATAACTATAGGTGCAAATGCCAATTCACCTAAATCCTTCACGACAGTACATAATATATAATGAACTTCTGCGATACTTTTAAGTTCTTCAGCATCAAAAGTATCATTAGTATGTTTATTGGTGCATTTACTTAAATAAGTCTTTGCGGCATAAAACCTCTGATTTAAGGAATACAACCATCCTCTGAATGTTATTGTTACTAAATTTTTATGCAAAAATATAACAATGTAAATAATATATGTTGCAAGTAACCTAAAATTAGATATTTTTATATCACTCATATTTAAAGCACATACATCTGTTATGCAAAAAACAAATATCAAAAGTAAATTCAAATTCCGAGCTATTTTGTTATCTATAATTTCATTTATATTTAACAATATATTGTCAACTTCTACAATTTTTTCATACATTGTAATAACTCGATATCTGTAAATCATACTAAAAAGTAATTCCCAGGTTACCATAATAAACATAAACCCCACTAAAAACATTCTTATATAATTTAGAATTGCACTTTTCGTTATTTCTAACGACACTGCATCTGTTTGAATCAAAAAAACTGTTAAAAATACTGCGATAACTAAATAAGAGACAATTTTATAAGAACTGAAGTAGTGAATTGCTTGCAATTTTCTTTTATTGCATGGTCCCGAAACTGTAAATTGCCCGGTACCTACTATTTTTTTTTTACAGTATAAGTTGGAGCTAACGCCGTCCATAAATCGGATTTGCTTAAATATTTCATTTTTATACCTATTACAATGTAAGCGTGCAACTTTAATCGACCGAAGTTGGAAATGAAATGATAACTTAATCAGACTAACTGTATAAGCTTTTAATATTTTCATAATGTTTCTTTGTTTATGTTATACAAAATTCAATAAAAAAAATATATAAAACAATTTATTTATTAACTTCGTTTTTCTAACCTACTGAATTGTATATTTATGTATGTACAACCAATCTATTTCAAAATATCGAAAAATAAAACTTTTAGTTCTTCACATCAATTCAAAAATCGATAGTTTTAGTGAACTATTTGATTAAAATGTCTTGCAGTTTTTATTTTGTTTTTTTTTTAATTATTGAAATTTTTATACAATTATATACAATTTTTTCGTACATTGCAATAACGCGATATCTGTAAATGTTATTACAAAATAGTTCTGAAACTACCACAAAAAACATAATCCCCGCTAAATAAATACTTGTGTAATCGTAAATTACACTATTCGATATCGCGGCCGTCAAAACATTCGTTTGAATCAAAAATACTATTAAAATTAATGCAATAACTAAATAAGAAACAATTTTATAAAAACTGAAATAGTGAATTGCTGTCAATTTTCTTTCATTGCGTGGCCCCAAAACTGAAAATTGCCCGTTACCTACTATTTTTGTTACAGTATAAATTGGGGCTAACGCAGTCCATAAGTCAGTTTTATTTAAATTTTTCATTTTTACTTGCACAACTTTAATTAGGTACCGAAGAAGGTTAGAATTGAAATGATAACATAATTTCGCTGATTTTTAATTTTCTTATAGTGCTTTTATAGATCATAATGTTAAAAATGGACACAAAAAATATGTATAAAAAGAAAAATTTATATGTTTACTTTTATAATCATGTTTTTTATCAACGCTATATTTGTTTTTTTTTAATAAAATTGTTTATAATACATATTGATTTAATTTTTTCTATCAGCAATCAATATATTGTTTTTCGTTTACGGTTATAAACTCAAATAGAAATAAAATCAAATATTCCAATTTTAATATTAATTCATAATTAATATTTTGGCAAAATCTGTAAAATAAAATCTAAATTTTGGAAAAAAATTTCTTCTCATTGAAAATTTAAAATCACAGCAGATTTCCACAATTTCATAGATTGCAGCATTTGTTTTAGTGCGCGGAGCTGCCGACAGGGTAACTTCTAACTATGATGGTACTGTTAACAACATATTATTGAAAATTTATTTAATACGGGATTCTATTATTTATAGTGGAATTTAACTTAAAAATAAAGATCTTGTCCTTCTAGATCCGTAATTTTCAATTAAGGGCCGTTTCAGAGATGTTTTAAATGATTCTTAAAGATTAGATAAGAAACTTTCTAAATAGAAAAACAAATTGCAGGATAAAGGTGTAAAAAAATTAAATAATATTTACTAGAATACAACGCAATATATTGAAAGAATCAAAGGCAAAGGTGAAAATAGGAAAACCCGCCGCGGCATTCGTCTTGTCTCAGCTAGACCACTTGGTAGCCACAGCAATATCTCAACCACCCTCTTCCAAACACATTCGGGGTGTCTTTTAATGTAAGCTTGTGAATACATTTTATATTGGACCCATTGAACCCAGGTCAGATTTCGAATCAAAATGTCGCGGCGAACTATCCTAACCTCACTAAATATTATAGTCATTTACTCACCGTTTCGCCTAACATATCACTTAAAACAATTGTTGAGCACGTGTCACTGATATGCACAAATAATGAAAATAAAATTTGAAAACATGCTGTATAAATCAATTGCTTTTCGGGAGTCGGCAAAATAAACAGAGAAATTAAAAAAAAAAATATACTACAATTATTGCAAAATTTGTTGATAAACCGACAACTACTGATACAAATCCCATTTCACCTAATTCTTTTAGAACACTACATAAATTGTAATGTATACCTGCCATGTTTTTAATTTTTTCTGTTGTACATTTACTTAAATTATTGTTTATGGCATTAAATCTCTGATTTAGTGAATACAACCAACTTCTAAACGAAATAGCTACAAGAAATTTATTCATTATTATAACAATGAAGATAATGCATGTTTCAAGTGACTCAAAATTGGTTATTTTTATATCACTGATGTATACTTTAATTGTTAGAACTCGATGTTGGCGGCATTTTCAAATGCAGTGTCGATCCGCAACTGTATACGTAATAAATACAGGATGCTAAAAAAAACAATGAGTGTTGACAGTGATTCTAACGATGTCACTCACAATGTGAATATTAGATTTGTTATATTATAGTTTGATTGTATATTAACCGTAATAAATATTACCACTGCGCATCTTTAAGCTAATAGGTTACGGGCCCAGTTAGCGACGAAAGTAAAAAGAAATAATTAAAGTTTGTCTGAAATACGTGCGTGTCTTAAAATTTATTTTTCGCTGAAACCAGTCAGAACGATAGTACGACGATATAGGAACTATAACCAGAATAGAAGCGTTAAATAAAGAGAATTACGACACATGGAAAATTCAGATGGAAGCAGTCCTGGTAAGAAGCGATTTATGGTTATACGCTAACGGAAACATTGGAAAGCCAACAGTAATCGAAGGTGAAAATGACTCAAAAACGGAACTCCAAAAATGGTTGAAAGCCGATGGCAAAGCAAAGGCTGAAATAATTCTGTCAATTAACCCGATAGAATTAAAACAAGTCAAGGGGTGTACCACCTCGAACGAAGTCTGGGTCAAGTTAGAAAATATCTATCAATCGAAAGGACCAGCAAGGAAAGCCACATTATTGAAACAATTAATGTTACAACGAATGGAAGAAGGTAATGACGTACGAACACACATGAACAATTTCTTCGACGCAGTGGATAAATTGGAAGACATGGAAGTGAAAATAAACGCCGATTTACTAGCCATCATGTTGCTATACAGCTTGCCTCCGAGTTTAGAAAATTTTCGATGTGCGATCGAATCTAGGGACGAACTACCCACTCCGGAAGTATTGCGAATTAAGATCACAGAAGAATATGATGCGCGAAAGAATGAAACCCGTGATGTCGAACAGAACGCTATGTATGTGTACAAGAATTCGAAACAGATGCGTTCAAAGAATGTGAATTCAAACAAGACGGTGGATAGTTCTTTTAATTATCGTTGCCATAAGTGCAGAAGATTTGGGCACAAGGCAGCTGACTGCAGAAGTAAGAAAAATAACAATGGAACGTTACTTGCTTCAGAAGCACGTCAAATCGGATCAAACAGTTTACCATCAACCTGGTGCTTGGATAGTGGTGCAACAGCACACATGTGCATGAATGCAAACAATTTCACAAAAATTGACACATCCAAACATGAAAACTTAAATTTAGCAAACAGTGCATCGACGGAAATATTGGGTCAAGGCAACGTAATGTTAACTACAAAAGTGCGTGGTAAAGTTGAAAATATAACTCTAGGTAACGCTCTACACGTACCTGACTTACGCACAAACTTAATATCGGTGAGCAAGATAACAAGCAAGGGCTACGAAGTGTTGTTCAAAAAACACAAAGCGCTAGTTACTCGTCCCGATGGAACTGTTATAATAGTTGCTGATCGCGCCGGTGATTTGTATTACGCTCGGACAAAAAACCGTGTGGAAAACGCTGCAAATAAGATAGAACGTAATAATATCTTATCGAAAACATCGTTAGAAAGTGCAATGTCATGGCACCGTCGCATGGGACACTTAAATTTTAAAGTTTTTTTAGAAAGTGCTAAAAGGGGTACGATTAAAGGAATGAACATTAATTTTAATTTAAAAGACGATAACCTCGAATGTAGTGAATGTTTTAAGGGAAAAATTACGAGAAACGCCTTTCCGAAAAAGTCGGAACGGAAAAGCGATCTTCTCGAAATAATACACATGGATGTATGTGGACCTATGAGGATCGAATCGAAAGGAAAGTCAAGGTATTATGTTGAATTTATAGACGATAATTCTCGATGGTGCGAGGTTCGATTTTTAAAATCAAAGAGTGATGTTCTCGCAGTAACGAAGCAGTACATCAATATGGTGGAAAAACAAAAAGGAAAATCGGTGAAGTGCATTCAGTCCGACAATGGCACGGAATATACAAACAATGAATTTGAAAAATTGTTGAAAGACCGTGGAATCATTAGACGATTGACTGTTCCGTATAATCCAGAACAAAATGGAATTGCAGAGAGGAAAAACCGTACTCTTGTTAGCACAGCTCGTTGCTTATTAATGCAATCCAATTTACCTTCATCTTTTTGGGCAGAGGCAGTTAACACTGCAAATTACATTCGTAATCGTTGTCCGACGAAGAGCCTGAATGGGAAAACCCCGTACGAAATCTGGAATGGGAAGCCTCCCGACGTCAGCAATTTTAAAGAATTTGGTAATAAAGTTTATTGCTTGAACAAAGAGCCAAAAAAGGGAAAATTTGACGATAGATCGAAGGAAGGCATATTTCTAGGTTATTCGGAAGAATCCAAAGGCTATAGGGTATGGTTAACTAAGCAAAGGAGAGTAGAAGTGACACGAGATGTTAAATTTTTGGAAAGTAACAATACTGACAAACAAGAATTTGGAAAATCTCTCCTGGAAGCCGAAGATGTAAACGAAATTGTTCAAGAGTTCGAAACCGAACCCGTAGTTGAAATCATTCAAGAAGTCGCAACCAATGATGTGGATGAAATCATTCAAGAAGTCGCAACCGAAGAAGTGGATGAAATCATTGAAGAAGTCGAAGCCGAAGATATAGATGGAACAAAGCAGGAAGTTGAAGCCGAAGACATAGATGGAACCAACCATGACGTTGAAGCCGAAACTATAGGTGAAGAAGAAATCACAACCCATCGAAGACATGAATCACGTAGTCGCGGTAGACCTTCAATAATGAGGACTGGTTGCAGGGGAAGACCGAAAAAGGTGTACAAAACGATTAATCCTGAAGCAAATCAAATCCAGACAGAAATTCAAGAAGCATTCATTTCAGAAGTTACGATGAAGCAAGCAATTACTGGACCTGATTCTTCAGATTGGTACAAAGCAATGGCGAGCGAAATGACATCAATTATAAAAAATGACACATGGTTATTGGTGGATCGTCCTACCAACCAAAACGTAGTAGGTAGTCGAATGGTTTTAAGGAACAAATACAAAGCCGACGGTACTCTAGAACGAAGAAAAGCTCGACTTGTAGCACAAGGTTTTAGCCAACAACCAGGAATACATTTCAATCAAACATTTGCTCCTGTTGCTCGACTCAGCTCAATGAGATTAGTAGTTGCTCTAGCAGTTCAACATAGTATGAAGATACATCAAATCGATGTGGCTTGCGCCTACCTAAATGGCGAAATAGAAGAAACAATATACATGGAATTACCAAAACAAGCATCAGAAATTATTAGAATTATTTCTCACCAAGACAATCCTACTATTGTTAAGAAGGCAGAAGAAATGTTAAAAGCTATGCAAGACGGAAACAAAGTATGTCTACTTAAGAAGGCTCTATATGGTCTCCGTCAAGCTGGAAGAAGCTGGTACCATAAGCTTGATAAATTCTTGCGCAAGATAGGTGCCAAACACACCAATGCTGATCCATGCTTGTATCGTATTGGTGGAGGGGAAGATGTTGTACTAGTATTGGTATATGTGGATGATATTTTAATAGCTTCGAAGGATTCCAAAGCAATCCACAATCTGAAGAAAATGTTCTCGGATGAATTTGAAATAAAGGATATGGGTGATGCTAGTTATTGTCTTGGAATCGAATTTTCTCGAAATAGAAATAACATAGGTTTGCATCAGCAAGGGTACGTAATTGATTTATTAAATCGTTATGGAATGATCGACTCAAATCCAGTGAGCACGCCGATGGATCCGAATGTGAAGCTACTAAAATTAACAGAACCTGCAACAAGTGAAGAAGAAAACTTACCTTATAGGGAATTAGTTGGTGCCCTAACGTACTTGGCCGTAGCTACTCGACCCGACATTAGCCACGCGGTAAGTTGTTTAGGTCAATTTAACAACTGTTACAGAAAGTTTCACTGGAATGCAGCGAAACATGTCCTACGTTACCTGAAGGGTACTACTGGTTTAGGAATTTTATATAAGCCGGATAATCAAGGTCTTAGAGGATACGTGGATGCCGATTGGGGAAATTGTCCAATCGACAGGCGCTCTTACACAGGATACACATTTATTATTTCAGGTGGTCCAATTTCATGGGAATCAAAGAAGCAGAAAACTGTGGCTCTTTCGTCTACCGAAGCCGAATACATGGGAATGACAGAGGTAGCAAAAGAATCCATATACCTGCATAAATTTATGAAAGAACTTGAATATGAAAATTTACCGAATATTAGGATATTTACAGATAATATGAGCGCATTAAAGTTGACTGAGAACCCTATGTTCCACGCTCGAAGTAAACATATCGACATAAGATATCATTTCATACGTGAAACAATTAACAGTGAATTATTAAAGTTATTACACGTGAGGACTGAAGAAATGATTGCGGACGTATTAACGAAAGCTTTAAATAGACAGAAACATACATCTTGCGTTGAGATGATGGGTCTTGGATTAGCAGCAAGTTTTGGTCGGTCGCGTCTCGAGGGGAAGTGTTAGAACTCGATGTTGGCGGCATTTTCAAATGCAGTGTCGATCCGCAACTGTATACGTAATAAATACAGGATGCTAAAAAAAACAATGAGTGTTGACAGTGATTCTAACGATGTCACTCACAATGTGAATATTAGATTTGTTATATTATAGTTTGATTGTATATTAACCGTAATAAATATTACCACTGCGCATCTTTAAGCTAATAAATATAAATAATAAAGTTACCATAGAATATAAAATTATTGAAATTAAATTAAAGTTGCGAGCCCCTTCGTTATTTATGGTTTCGTTTATTTTCCACAATGAATTATCAGTTTCTGCAATTTTCTCATACTACATTGCAATAACGCAATATCTGTAAATTATATTTGAAAATAATTCGGAAATTATCACAGTAATATAAATCGCCAACAAATAAATTTTTGTGTAATTTTTAATTGAATTATTCGATATAGAGATCGGCATATCATTTGATCGGAAAAAAAAATAACTAAAAATGCCCCAGTAACTAAATAAGAAATAAGTTTATAACAACTGCAGTAGTGGATTTCTGCCAATTTTCTTTTATTACATGATCCCGAGACTGTAAATTGCCCGTTACCAATTATTTTTAATATTATGTAAATTGGAGCTAGCGCTGTCCATAAGTCAGCTTTATTTATATTTTTCATTTTTTTTTTATTTAAATTTACGCGTGTGCTTGAGCTACAATAAATTTATTGTAAATGAAATGGTAACTTAATTTAACTAATTGTATTTGTTTTTAATTTTATTATAGTGTTTCTAATACATAATACCTACTTAAATTAATTTGTAAAGTACTAATGTATCTTAATATAATATAATGGTACTTATGCCCAGTTTATTATTTTTTACCTTTTCTAAATGTTGGTCATTGGTCTTAATTATGTTTAAGAGAAATTATGACCCGGTCAGTTCGCTGATGATATCCAATTTAAAATAAGATTAAGCTATCGCACTAACTATTTACATAGATTTAAAATATTTTTTACAAAAACTAAAAATCAAAAAATTATTTTTATTTTTATAAATTATTTTATATGAAAAACTAATACAACAGTATCTTCTACATTAAGCGTCCATATGTACTATATCTATCATATAGTAGATATTATTTTCTATATAAAGTTTGAAAAAAAATTTTTCTTTCGAGAATGCAATTTGACAAATTAAAGAACCCATAAAATACAACTACAAACTATAAATAAATATATAGTATTTGTAACTCACTCACCTTTTTGCTTAATATACCACCAAAAAATATCAATAACAACATATCGGATATCTGTAGTGATAGTACAATTATAATTCGAAAAAAAATTTGGACGTAATATTTGTCGTAAATAGAAGTATAGTTCAGAACAATCAGATGAAAAAAGTATATTACAGTTAACGTAAAATTTGTTAATAAATTCCCAATTACCGATACAAATCCTAATTTGCCCAATTCTTTTACAACTGCGCACAAATTGTAATGAATAACTGCGACTTTTCTAACTTTTTTTACATTTAAACTCATGTTAATATTTTCTATTGTGTATTTTCTTAAACAATTATTTATGGAATAAAATCTCTGATTTAAAGAAAATATCCAACTTCTTAATAAAATATTAGTATTTAGTTTGTATATGCATAATGTAAAATACACAGCATAATTTGCAAATGATTCGAAATTTGTTATTTTCAGATCACCTACATATAAATAACAAAAAGTTAGTACGCAATACACAAATATCGAAATTATACTGAAATTGCGCACCATTTTATTATCTATGATTTCGTTTATATTTAATAATATATTATCAATTTCTACAATTTTTTCGAACATTCCAATAACACGACGTCTGTAAATATTATTCGACAATATTTCCAAAATTATTAGCAAAGCCAAAATTCCCATCAAAAAAATTTTTGTGTAATTTTGAACCGTAGTATTCCTTTCAGTATTCCAAACAGTATTTTTTTTAACCATAAAATTGGTTAAAAATAATGCAATAACCAAATAAGATATGATTTTATAACAACTGCAGTAGTGGATCACACTTAATTTTCTTTTATTACATGGTCCTGAAACTGTAAATTGCCCATTGCCTACTATTTTGGTTATCGTGTAAGTTGGAGCTAATGCTGTCCACAAATCAGTGTTTCCTAAATTTTTCATTTCTTTTATTATACAATTGACGCGCGTAACTTTAATTGAATATTAATTATAATTGTAAATCACAACTTAAAATTTATTTTAAATTTTTATTAGCCAACAAGCTAAAATATGTCGAGGATATGCAAACACGAGGAACTTCGAACAAATAATTAAATTCAAGATTATTTATCTTGCATGCATTTTGATATTATTATTAACCAATCAACTTATTTTCGATTGATTAATTTTGATAGTTAATTGAAAACTTAATGTTACTATAATATTAATAAATATATGAGCTTTTAAATTAGGTCATAGCTTTTAGATACAGAACTTAATTTACATAATGCTATACTACATAAAAAAATTAATTGATTTTTATTATTTATATAAAATAATTCAGTTTAATCGATTATAATTGCATGAGTAAACTTTGCGCAAATTTGATTCAGTATATTAATTTTTAAATAATTAGTAATACTTAGTTTTCCGAAATTATTAAGATCCGTGTAATTTCTAAATACAATCCAATCTCTTTAAATAGACAATATTTGAAATAACATTAGTTGAATTGGATCAATTGAGAAACATAATTTTAATTAAATAATTTAATTGGATTTATTTAGATGGCTGATACGAATAGACTTGATGATCGCCAACAATTGAATTATTAAAAATGCGCGAAAACATACTATTATTTGAGCAAACGGGTGTTCCGAACTATTGAGAATAACTGACCCAGCTGTAAAATATAAAGCATGAGTACATTAGCACTTCGTCGGAAAGTTAATTTAACACAAAATCAGTGACAGAAAAAAGTACGATTATCCGGTCCCAAAAATTGTGTATTATTTAGCTATTTCTCAATGGTTAGCTCTCAGTTAATACGTCTAAAAATTTAAGAATTAAGAATAATAAAAGTTGAAGTAAATGTAGGATACTTGGACCATTGACCTTATTAAAAATCCCGCGAAAACGGCAGAGATTTAAGTTGATAAGGTTCCGAAAAATATTTCCAAAAATAGGTGTTTCTCGTATGAAAATTTTAAACTTAAGGCGGGCATAAGTGAGACAGAAAATGCATAGTACTCTTTCTCTCATGCGCATGGGGGCGCATAGGAAGCAAAAATCAACATAACGTCGTAAGAATTTGCAAAACGAAACATAATTTCTTGATTGTTTTTCAATTTTTAGAATCTTAAAACTTCGACAACTGTTCTAAAGAAAATTTCTAGTCGATCGGTTAATTACTTTTAAAAATACGATAGTTTCAAAATAGCCGAAAAATAGTTGATACAATTTTACACAGATTTTATTTTTTTTAAAAGTCGTTTTAAATCAGATCGTCTTAAAAATTCCTTTATAACAACCGCAAATATATTATCCTTCGATTAAAACTAAAACATTTAAACAATTCGGTTTATTTTCGAAGCAACCTTCGACGTTTCGTTAAATAATTTTCTGATTAATTTCGATAGTTTTATTGCAGCAAATTTGATTAAAATTTACAGATTGCTAAAATTTTAGTGGAGCTTTAGAAAAGCAGAGAGCGCTGTATTTTTAAATGATTTTTGTATAATGAACATTGTATAAGAAATAATTAATCTCCAAGATTTTTTATTATAAATAACTAAGCAATAATATTTTTGTATAATTAGGCTAATAAAAATGTTACAATTTACAATTCTAGTTTAGCAAACACGAGCAATTTATTTCTTGAAAAGAAATCAAGAGATCTGCAAAAAGGTTGTTGGGATTCACGTTCAATTTTTAAAACGCAACTATCGGTCTGTAAATAAAAGGGGAGGAGCTTATGTCTCCCACTTAGAAAATCACAACCTTAAGAAAAAGAAGACAATTCAATTATTTGTGGACTCAACGTTTTTTCGTTGTCCTTTTCTTTTTGGTTATCAAATAGTGATAAGCCAACTAAAATACTATTGAAAAGTTTAAAACTTTCATTCTACTGTTATCTGACGTTTTATGTCGCATTTTAAAAAATGTCTATAATATCTCCGGGTCTAGGTTATCAATACTCAATTCAAATGGAAGAATTTTTCAGCTGAGACTCCACCATTTTTGAAAAACTACATTTTTATTTTATTTCCGAACTTTCCGGATCATCCAGCTTTCACTGTTAAATTACAATATCTTTAAGTAAATTGGTTAATAAGTTTATATAATATAAGAACAATTATAAAGGACTACAAAATAAAATTATAAAATTAATTTTTGTAGTTCAAAAAATAAATATTATTAGTCTTAGAAATAATTAAATCTTATTTTTTCATTCTTATTAAATAATATCTTCAAATTGTATTAATATAATTACATAAGTAGTTGTCGCTCCAATCATCTAAAAGTACGGTGTTATTATATTATAATTGTGGTATTTTAGCTACCTACTCTTGGACGCAGTTAAGTACTTACTGAAAATATAAAAGTCATGTCCATTATAAAAATGTCTCCTGCCGATACGTAAAAATTTTCGTGTAGAAGTTGAAGTGAAAATGCGTTTATCTGAAAATTATAATTAAATTTGTTGAGCTAATCTTTAAAAAATTGGTAGCCAAGTTTTAGAGTTAACTTACTTCTTTTTTTAATAAGTCGTCGTCGCACAGCATCAATAACTTATATACTTTATTCCTTAAAGAACCCATCTGAAAATTTAAAAAAATTTTGGAACTTTTAAGATACTCCATTGATTTACCTGTTTGCCAACTAAATTGCTGTAAAAAATGGTCAACCAAGTATCAGTTATGAATATCATCAAGGAAAACATAGTCTCTATATTTCCATTTTGATAAATATAATGATTTGATAAAGACAAAAGAATGTAGTAACATTCAAATACAATCATAAAAAAATTTATTGATAGATTGATAACAACGGGTACAAATCCAATTTCACTAATTCTTTTAACGATGGAACCCAAATCATAGTAAATGTACTGAATTTCCTTCATGCAACGGTAGTCAATGTTTTGAAAATTTAGTTGTGATAAAACATTTCGCAATGCAGAAAATCTTTGATATAGAGAAAACATCCAACTTCTATATAAACTGCTAAGCAAAAATTTATAAAGATGTGGAAGTCCGTTAAGAATAAATCCGATTTTATGGAATAAATCCAACGTAATAAAATTATGGAAATAGACCATGCTTAGAATCACATAATTCATTATTAGTGTAAATAAATTTAAATAATATGCGAAATTATTGTTAACAGTTTCGTTTATTTTCAATAATCTTTTATCAATTTCGATCACTATATCCAAGGCAATCTTTATGGTGCCTCGATATCCAATGTAAAACAATGCTGATGTAACAATGTAGAGCGCGTTAGCAAATGATGTAAATTTTTGTATATACCCGAAAAGTGCACTTTGGTCTAAATTGAAAAAAACGTTGTTTTTTGCCGATATAATAACAATAATCGCAGTACACAGTAAAATAAATAAATAATATTTTATTTGACATCGAGGTGCTATTGCAAATGTTCTTTTGAGACTTGGTCCAGACACTACAACTTGTTGGGCACCTATTAATTTTAATAAAGAATACCCTGGTGATAACGCTGTCCATATATCCGAACTTTCTGGTTTAATCATTGCAGAAATATTTAGTTTTTAAAAGCACAAAATGGTTTACGAGTAAACTCATTCGACAAACATTTTTTGTTTGGAAATAAAATTTCTTATTGTTATGTTATTCAATAGTCAAATATACTTAACAAAATTAATGCACTGCATTATTAATACCTTATTATTGAGGTGTTTTTATGCGAAGTATATTAGATGACTACGCATGCTTGACACCGAGCAGAAGCGCTCTAGCAAATTATATTATTTTACGGTGAAAATTTTTGTTCATAAGTAAATTTTATTTTCGTTTCATACAATAAATTGGAAGATATCTCGGATATTTCAACAATCCGTCGCAATTTATATTTTGAAATTTTAATTAATACCTACTACTGAAAATTTTTACCTCAATTGTTGAATTTATTCTTACAATTTTACAATTATATTTTACTTTCTTTTTATTCGTTTCTCTCAATTTTTTTTACAGCTTCTAATTTTTTATCACACTTCCCATAATCCTATTTTCTATATTTTCTATACCCACTAGTAACGGCATTCAAAGCACATCAACTAACAAATAATATTTACTCTGCGGTGACATTTTGACTGCTCCCATCTTGGACACTCAAAGAGGGTGTGCTCGGCATTGTCTTCCACATCGCAGTAGTCACACTCGGGGAGCCGTTCTTCTGGCGAATCGGTGGAGGTATGCATTGCAGCAACCGTGGCCGGTGAGGGCTTATGTCAGGTGATAGTCGTGGCCTCTGGCGACCCATTTTTGGATGTCCGGTATGAGTCGTCTTGTCCACCGTCCGATCTCGGCTTCGTCCCATCTGGTCTGACAAAGAGCTAGCGTCTGGTCGGATGTGTTCACCTGGCCTGAGTGGGTTCTTGCCCTTTCTCCTTCCTGTAGGTCCGCTGGCGGTATCGAGGTCAACACCAGCGCAGCGTAGAGCATGATGGAATGCACCACGGTGGCAAGCACTCTCCGCCTTGGCTATCTACCTGATGTGCTGGGCAAAGTTCAGGTGTTTATCTATTCTGACTCCCAGCACTACTACGGAATCCCAAATTGCGATAGGGGATCCGTCCATCAGGATGCAGATGTCGGGCATCCTTCGTCTTCCGATTACCATGACGGCTTCGGATTATTCGGGGACCAGTGGAAGCCCTTTGTCTCGTACCCACGTCAGGATGATGAAGATGGCCTGGTTTGCTTTGAGCTCCATTGCCTTGTGGTCACGATTGCTGACTATAAGGGTCAGGTCATCGGCAAATCCTAACAGGGTCGCTCCTTCCGGTAGGCGGAGTCGAAGTACGCCGTCGTACATCAAGTTCCACATGGATGGACCGAGAACTGATCCCTGCGATACGCCGCTTGTCACCTCCATTGTTTCGTCAATTTCATCTCTATCCAGGATTATCTCCCAATCGTTTAGGTAGCTGACCAGGATTTTGTAAATTTTGTAGATTATGTGGCTGGCGTTCCGCACATCCGAGGTCACTCCAGACAGTACTCCCTGGTTCTGTGGGTTTCTGCCTTTGCCGTCCTCACCGTGTCCACTCGATGTCCCGCATGAGTCGTCTCAAAATCATCTGCTCGAACAACTTCCCGGCGTGGTCCAGGAGGCATATGAGCGGTTTCTGGCCCTTCCTTATCAGAACCAGTTCCGCCTTTTTCCACTCGAGGGGATAGTTACCTTCCTCGAGTGCTTTGTTGAAGGCGGAGAGGAAGATATCCGGTCTCTCGGTGGCCAGTATCTTTAGGGCCACCGCTGGAACTTTGTCAGGGCCAGGTGCTTTGTCCGTCGGGAGGGTGGATGTCGCCGCCCCGAATTCCTCCTCGATGAAGGGGTCCTTGGGACAGGGGTGGGTAGTTTTAGTTCTACTACCTTCGGATGTGCCGGAAACAGTGCATCATCGGCATCATCCGGATTCTTGATGGTGTAAGTCGCCTGTCACTATCTTGTAGACTCTTCGCCACGGGTCCTCGTCGAAGAGGGTCAGCAGTTTCTCCCAACAGGTCCGCTTGACCTTTTTGATTGTTCTGGCCATATGTCTCTTAGAGGCCCGGTAATCCTGGTAGGCTCTGTCTTTTTTTCTTTGGTACTCCCTATGTTTTTTGCTCGCGGTCGCCCTGAATTCGGCAATCTCGGGGTTCCACCAGTAGACCGGCCGTCGTCCATTTCCCCCCTTCTCGGCATAGCGGTGTTGCAAGTAGTCGTGACCGCCGCCATCAGTTGGACCGCTCCACCCTCGCCCCCCCCCCCAACCGCCCCCGTGAAAGCCTCCAGCAGCTTATCTCTATCCATCTTGTGAGACAGCCAGCCCTTGTTTGTCGCGGGCTTATTCGCTGGGTCGTAGGATTTTGTGTCCTTCATGGTATATGAGACATATCTATGGTTGCTCAGTGTCTCTCCTTGCAGGACCTCCCATTGTGATATTTTTTGGAGTGTCTGGGGTGAGGTCCAGTATCGAGGCCGACTGTTGTCTTATGAAGGTGGGGTGTTTCCGACGTTGGTCACTGCTATGTCCGCTCCCGCCAGGGCTTCCAGGAGGATTTCTCCTCTTTTGTCGTCTACGGGGGATCTCCAAGCTGGTGCACCATAGCTTAGATACATTATGTAGATTGCATATCTATCTTTTGGTCCTGATTGGTCTCGTCGGAGTCGACTTATACACAAACAGGTTAAAACAATAGGTTATCGAAAGATTATCGATAGATGGCGTAATGTAACTAACAGAACAAACAAATTTATTCAAATTTGGCCAGGACAACGTCTGCCAGGTCAGCTAGTTAGGGTATAAAAATGAATGTATGTTTTGAACCAAACTTGGTGCACTTACTCAGTAGGACGTGGGAAATGATATAGTGTAAGAAAATGTTAGAAAGGTTGAGAGGAGAGCGAGATTTCACGAAATTATACGACGCGCATAACAAATGGAGATTCATATAAACCTGGTAAGCCTAGCTGATTAACAATTAATGATGAATTCAAAAACGATAATAATCATGAATTTCTATGAAAAGGTTAAAAAAGTTTTAAAAAAAGTTGAATATGAAACAAACGAGTAACGGGAAGCAAGACGAGAAAACGTTCACGTACGCAGACTAATGCAGAGTATTTTATTTTTAAAGAAACCCCAGGAGGAGTCAGGTATAATTTAAAAATTATAAAAATTTTAATATTATAACGAAATTATTATTTGCGACCCTATATTGTATTAATATTTGAAGATGGATATTATTTAGTGGGTTTTTTGGGTCCTATTATATAAATAAAATTTAAACTGTAATATATTTGATGAGCGGTTTCAACCTATATACTATTTTCTTATAATGTAACCTTTTTAGACTCTGATGAAGACCAATATATAGTTTGAAACCGGTCATCAACAAATATCCATATAATAATAATTATTTATTGTAAAAGACTTTTGCTTTGTTAATCTTTAAATTTTGACATTCCTCACAATAAAGAAAAGTATTTCAGGATCGGATATTCTCGTGTAAACTCCTGGATAAGTGGATAATCCACAACCTAAACCCCATGATACAATCCCTACGAGTTTACCATAAGACACTAAGGGTCCACCGGAGTCTCCCTACAAGAATTTATGAAATAAATGGAAATTAATTTTGAAACAAAATATCTTATACCTGACAGGCATCCCTTCCACCTTGAATACTTCCGGCACATATCATTCTGTCTGTAACTACATTTGAAATATAATTTCTTTTGCAGATGTTTTGATCAATTATTATTACATTCACTTTCCTTAAAAACATTGGCTTATAGTATTGAATTGGGTGGTTTGTAGTGCCCCATCCACTCACAACAGTTATTTGTCCAGTCCTTGGATTTTCATTTGGTCCTGGAAGTTTTATTGGAATGATTTCGTCATACAGATAAATTAGACGTTTAAAAATCAGTACAGCTATATCGTAATCATAACTTTTAGTATTATATTTTGGATGCCTTCTAATGTAGACCACATTAACGGATATTCCTCCAAAATTAGTTAGCTGAGATCCAGCTCTAACTGTATAATTCGTATTGTACGGCTTCAGTACACAATGAGCCGCAGTGAGGGCTGCACTTTTAGTGATAAGAGCGGCCCCACACTGAAAAAAACCTCGGTAGTGTAAAGATAATTGGTATGGAAAATCACGTATGGAAGCCAATGTGCCTCCAATAATACGTTCCTGTGACGCTACTAAAAAAATTGTTACCTCAATTCTAGTAAGAAATATAAGTAGTACTTACCCGATAGAATATTTATGGTAACAAAAAGCATAATAAACGTAACGAACATATTATTCATGTTGAAGTAAAAACGTACAATAATTTTCAGAATTTCAGGGTCAAAAGATAAACCGTAACACAAGCGATAAAAGGAAAACACCTTAAAAATACTTGTAATTAATTGTTTGAGAATTATTTAATAGCTTTTTTTTTGTTATGGGTTGAATCCTGCACATCCTGCTCCTACAAGTTATAAGCTAGAATTTTTTAAAGTTATACACTAGAATATCTAAATATTTTATATTTCTCGATATTACTCATTACTTGTATCAATATTGCCATTTATCTTTATTAGTCATGCTAAATTATATTTAAATAGTTTAAATAAGTTATGTGTGGCTTAGGCTGACAGTACAGTAATTATATAAGCGTAATAAACTACATGGAAGGTCAAGAGGCCCAGTTTTCAATAGATTATGAGTGTCAAGCAATGCAAGTTTCGGTTCACACTTAGGTGGGTGACCATTTCGGGAACATGTCTTGCTTTGAATAAGTCAAGGTATTCCCACTCATCTTTAACTAATTAACTAAAATCGTTGAGTGTTAATTGAACTTCGTTTATATTACTTCAACTCTTTCACGACTTCCAAAATTCCACATGTAGGAAGTGTGGGGAGGAGGAAGAAACTTCACACCATACATTAAGTGTATATACCTGGGTTTTTCATATCCGACAACCGAGGAGATAACCCACGCACCCATCGGCAGTGTATTCAACGTCATAGAGGAAATAAAGCTGATGGAGTAATAGGTACTGGGAACGCGGCTTTAGTGAAAATGGGCCTGGAACCATAACCTGTTCAGCAATAATAAAAATAATATCAATGGAATAAAACAATTTTATTGAAATTGCGAGTGCTTAATTACTAGATATATCAACTGTGATACTGTGAATATTTACTGTTGTTTAAGTTAGCACTGTTTGAAACTGAACTAATATAATTACATATGTGCTCAGAGCCCCAATCATCTACAAATATAAATTTCAGTAAAAAAATTTGATTCGGCTGCGGTACGTACTGAAAATAAGAAAGTCATGTTCATTATGAAAAATCCTCCTGCCGATACATATAAATCTTCGTGTAAAAGTTGAAGTGAAAATGAGTGAATCTAATAAAAGTTATTCCGTTAGCTTATTTTGTTCTAAATGTCGCACTCACACAACTTACCTCTTTCTTTACATAATCGTTTTTCATAGCTATTATTAGCTTAAACAAGTCTCTTTTTAAGTAATCCATCTAAAATCAAACTTTAAAACTGTTTATTTTTGCTAAAATACCTTCACCTGCTCCCCAATTAAATTAGTGTAAAACACGGTCAGCCAGGTATCGATCAGAAATAGAAGCAAGGAGAACATTGCTTCAATGGTCTCTTTATCAACACCATCAACTATTTTTACAGTCAGGTAGTAACAATGGAATATTATTATAAAAAATTGTGTTGCCAAGTGTATAACAACCGGTATAAAACCAACCATACCAATTCCTTTTAAAACGTTGGATAATACAAAATGAATGTGTCGAAGGGTGGCAAATTTCTCCCTCCAATTTTTATCTGTTAAATTTTGAAAATTTCGATCATTGAGAACCTTTTGTAATACAATAAATCGCTGATATACGGAAAGCATCCAACTTCTATACAAAATACTCATCGAGAGTTTGTAGACATATGGAATTACAACAATAATCAAGTTTATTCTCTCCTGGAAGTTCAACGAAACCGATCTACTAATGCTATATATTATTACGAAAGCAAAGTAAATCATAATCGAAAATATATTTATGTGACATGCTAAATTATTATTTACAATTTGATCAAGACTTAAAAATTCTTTGTCGACTTCAATAAGTATCTCCAATGCAATCATAAGCTGGAGTTTATACCCCAGATAAAAGAAACCAGATGTTAAAATAAAAATTCCGTCGGAAAACCCCACAAATTTACGTATGTAAACTAGAAGAACATTGTCGCCCACTTCATAAAAAATATCATTATTAGCGGAGAGCATAATTAAAATTATAGCAAATAGTGCAACCAAGATATAAAATTTAATTTTGTTAAAATTAAACCAAGTTGCCAGTTTAATCCTTCTGTTGTTGCATGGTCCCGAAACTGTAAATTGCTCAGCACCAAATATTCTCAATATAAAATAAATTGGCGATAATGCTGTCCATATATCTGAATTTTTTACTTTTCCCATTGTAAAAATATATTTAATTTTACGCTGTAAGTTCAAATGTAACAATACTGTTAAGAGCTTTGTATTAAATGAAAGAATTAATATATATCATTAATAATTCCTAGACCTATTAGCTTATGGATATATGATGGATTACCAGGGTAGTTGTTATTTTTCTATGCATTCAAGTAATTTAGGTAAAATAAATATTTGGATATTAATAAATAAAATATGAGTCACTTAACTACATGTTTATCACCACATTAATTTTATTTTCAGGTTTAGAAAAACGATTTGCTGCTCAAAGGTACCTATCGACACCGGAACGGGTTGAACTGGCAGGAGCTTTAAGCCTCAGCGAAACCCAAGTGAAAACGTGGTTTCAAAATAGAAGAATGAAACACAAAAAGCAAATGCGGAAGTTACAAGAAGAAAAATCAACTTCGACATCTGTGATTAGCGCTACTAATGGCGATAGCACAAATTCAAACGATGAAAATACCAAAGGTGAGTTAAATTCTTCATTTTTGAATTTTGAATTAAGAAGTTTCGAAGATAAATCTTTGAAAGTCCATTGTTATGTGTATTATTTACCTGATATAAAAGTTTCTCATCGGAAAGCAGATCAACAAAGCTAAAGGAACGGAAATAAATAGGAAAGTTTTGAGCCCGTATAAAAAGTCCTGGAAAATTCGATTTTTTATTACTTATTATTTAAAAAATTCTAAATGGAATTGCATTGTTTGTTAAATTTTTAATTTTCATATTAATTTCAATTTAAAGACTTAAATTTTTAGGTATAAAGAAAAGAAGCATACATTTTAAAATTAGCCCTTTTAATTAAATTTTGAACATCCACGCTAAAAGTTGATAACTTCCTAAGAAACCTTTTGGATATTAAATTAGTTTCTTATTATAACATCATATTTGTGGCGTTCCAAGGTTCAAAAGGTAACTAACTTATTCATGTTTCTAAGTGGCCGATCTTGCCTTCACTTCTGCCATCTTATGTCGTAATTTAGTTCATTAAGTTCTGAACTTGCCTTAATTGATGTTTAAGAAGTTGTACATTCCCGACAGAAATTTGCATCGAGATAACATTGTACATTAATAAATTAAATTTTATCATCGTTTATTTAATTTTGCAGTAATAAATTTAAATATATTTCAACGTTAGCTAATTTTCAATTAAATAAAGTTTGAGCTTATTGTAAATTCTTTTTAATTAGGATTTTGCCAAAGTACATGAGCGATGCAACTGAATATCGTATTCCACAAAATAAGGGTAGTCGGTACCGGGAATCCTCTTAGTATGACAGGGAGAAGCTTCGACCGCAGCTCGGGTAACTAAACAGTCTATAGGGACATCGTTAAAATGGCATTACAAATGACAATCACCGATTTCTACAGACATTCACTGACAAATTAATACACAATTATAGTAATTGATCGGCAAGCGTTAACAAAAGTATTTAATCACTAATCTTTTCAAATAAAAAGAATAGTCATTTAAAATCTACTTCGATTTATTTTATGAATTAATTAACTATTTGTAATCAATTATATATTTTTTTTTGAAATTGGGATGATTTATTTGAAAATGTAATAAATAAGCAATTAATTATCAGCATTAATAAACAAGAACAAAAACAAGTTTATTAAGAATATAAGAATTCCTGAATTTGTTGGAATAATATGTATCCATTTAATAAATCTAATAATACATACATGAAAGAAAATAAAATAATGAAAGAATAATAATAAAAACCGGGAATTACATAGATATTACGATGCAATAAAATGAATTTCTATGTCTCATGTTCCTTTTTACGCTGATATTTTCTATAACTATATTGAACTGCATCATATCGGGGTCCTTAATTTTCCAAAATGGTCCCTCGCAGAACAATACAATTTCATTTAAAGTTTTGTCCATACAAATTTCACAAGATTTCCCTTTTCCCATCAAAGTAGGAAAGAAAAACAATTAATATTCTGAAAGAGCACATTTTGAGCTTTCAGAATAGATGAGGATGAATGAATTGGGTTCACTGGTTACTTCACAATTTAATTTTGAAAATCAATTTTTATTTACTTGCATTTTAACATCTACAAGTCAATGGTTGCTTTACAATCGCATTCTGTTGACGGTACGTGTGCTCAACGTAAATACATGCATTAGCGATACAAGTACAACTCCCTAAAGGAACAAGTTAAAAGGGCTATTTCTGAGTTCAAGAACGATAACTGGAGCAGCATGCTGGAGGAGTTTTCCACAGCAAACAAGACAAAGCTGAACTTCTGACAGACAGTCTTGAAGCCCAGTGCAGACCAAATGAAAATATAGGCACCCCTGAACATACGACAACGATCAACACAGAGGCCCACAATTAGTTAAGGCAGGGATAACGGCTCCATCAGCCTGCTCCCTGCGCTGGATAAACTGGCAGAGAAAATAGTGAGCACAAAGCCATTCCCAATGAGCAATTAGGCTTCCGACCAGAGTACTCAATAGTACTACTTGTAGAACACATCACATTGCACTGAAACAAGAAACAGGCTACGGGAGCAGTGTTCCCCAACGTCACAAATGCCTTCGGCAAGGTCTGGCACCAGGGGTTAATCCATATTCTAATAAAAGGTGGGTTCGATCACGTCCTAATAAGACTCATAGCATCCTACCTCGCGGATAGGAAGTTTAGAGTCAAGCTAGACTGTTTGCGTTCCAGTGAACGCGCAATAGAAGCAAAGATTTTCCAAGATTACCGGCGCGGCACCAGGAATATCACCGACGACTTCAAACAACCACTTAATAATGTATGCGGACGACACCGCGTGTTTCTCTAGTTCACGACGACCAACGATAATAAATTGTACAAAATTTACGAACGGTCCTTGATGGACTAGAAGAATGGTGTAAAACGTGAATATGGGCAAACCCCAATAAAAGCACAACGACATTCTTCTCAATGACGACGGAAAAGGATACAAACGAAAACAAGAGACCTCACACCAGATCGAGATCCCCTGAAGTGATACCTCTAAATACTTGAGGTAACATTGGACAGGGGAGGCGGGGGCCTCGCATCAAAAAAATCACAACAAAAGTAAGGGGTGCCATGGCCGCTCTTGCCCCCTCCTTCTTAACCACAGTAAGACCATCGTAAGACCATTACAGCCTGCGGTAACTCCAGGTGGTACAGAACATAGCTATGAGACGGTCCATAAAGGCCCAATGGTGCATCTCTAACAAGCGACTGCAGAAGATCTCTAACCTAGAGACTATTGCAGAGTTTATCCGAAACTACGCGGATCAACTCTATAAAGTTACGGACACCTCTGAAAACTCAATATTCCAAGAGCTCGGTAACTATCAGCTCGACGACTTTCTAAGGTACAAAGCGATCCTGCAACCTCCCCTTCTAAGCCCCCGCTAAATATGGAGTATACGGCTAATGGTATTCAAATAAAATTGGGGTAGAGTCCTACTAAACACCAAAAAAGAATCCATCAAGGATTACTTAACTAGAAAATACTCGCGACAGGACTTCATAGTAGAGGCATGTCGAGTGCGTGATAATGCAAGGAGTGTATCGTTTAAAATTAAGGCGGATTACTCACTATTGGACCAGTTCTACGAGGTGGGAAACAGGCCTTCTGGGGGGTTACCGTCGCGCGCTACAGGTTTTTTCGAGACACGCAAGCACAAAAGTTTGAAAACAAAAAAGAAGAAATATTCCAATACTAACGGGAATTCTGACTTACCAAACAATAGGAACAAATCAAAACAGAGAGAATCACTGAAAATTCTTAATTTGAACATCCAAGGACTCTATAATAAATGTCACCAACTGAGTACTATAAGGACTCTGAAAGATATTGACATCGCATGCCTGAGCGAAACATGGACGATTTCAGAGTGCCTTTCAAGTCTGCATCTTATTCCATAATTACGAAGAGTTCTGTCAAAGCAAATCATTTACAACCATATACGGATATCTCCGAGGAATTAGCATTTGAATGCGAAAAACGTCATAGTAGTCAGCACATACAGACAGTCAGTACATAAGACTTTTTAGAAAAATGGATGAATTACTGAATTGTTTGACAGTGAGACATGGATCCAAACATATTTACATCGAGGTAGATTTTAATGTAAATATCTTAGAGAGTTGTGGTGCATTGGCGGAGTTCCTAAACCTTTGAATGAATACGGTTTACGCCAAGCTTCATGGAGCCCTCCACAGAGACAAGATTGTCAGCAACTTGCATCGACAATATATTTTCAAATTGTGGTAATCGGAAAACCGAAACATTTCAACCGCATATATCGGACCACAAAGCGCTATATTTGGAAGCGACGTTAAGCAACCAGGGTTCCGTGAGTGTGGGGTTCGTTAAGTCCAGACAAATAAATGCACATTGTATTGGTGCACTAGTCCAGAGGTTGGAAGAGATAGAGTGAGAGCCGGTTTTGGATGACGATTGCCCTGATCAGGCTTTCAGTAATTTTTTTGAAGTCATAATAATTATATAGAGAATTTTGTTACAGTCACCCAGAGCAAACGATCAAACAACAATCCTCACAAACTGGATTGGTATACGCAGGAACTGAAAAACTTGAAGAATAATTTGGATGCATGGAAGAAGCAGAAAATAGACATAAGGCAGTTTGGGATCTGATAAGAAGAGAAACAAAATCTGATAGAAGGCACTACGAAACCAGATGATTTCAACGAGTACTTTTCGGGTCTCCGTCGCAGCAACAAAAAACTCAAGAGCGAGAGTTGTTAACTCGATGGGTTTTTACGAAGTGACCGAAGATGAGGTATTAAGAACTGTTTGCCGACTTAAATCAACAACCTCAAGAGACGTATACAGCCTAAACGTGAAGTTAGTGAAGGGCATCATTGGTGTGGTTGTGGCCCCCCTCACAGTCTTGATAAACAGATGTTTCGTTGGGGGAACCTTCCGGGAAGTACTGAAGACGGCGAAAGTGACTCCAGTTTATAAGAAAGAGGGCATTAATAGCCCAGAAAACTACAGACCTAATCGATCCTTCGATCCATAGATAATTAAGAACCGACTTATAAATTTTCTCGAAAAGTACCAACTGCTCGATGAAAACAAAACTGTTTTAGAAATAAAAAAGAAATAAAAAAGGGAACAAGGGTAAAATTTGTCAGATGATGTGTACTGACCTGAGTAAGGCATTCGATAGTGTGAACCATGACATCCTGATAGCAAAATTGGAATATAATGGTATAATGGGGCCTGCTTGAGATTTATTGAATCTTTTCTAGAAAATAGGACTTAAAAAGTAATTCTTGAGGAGGAAATTATCAATTTTGGAGTCGACTGACTATGGAGTACCTCAGGGGTCCATATTGTAACTTGTTTTTTCTGATGTACATGAACGATTTAACTTCAAATTTTTGGAGCTCAATTGGGTGGACGACACGAGTTTCTTTAACGTGGGAGACTGCAAAACAGAGGTGGGTTTGCGGTCTAATGCAACACTGACTGGGGCGATTGATTGGTTTTCTGCTAATGGACAGCTGTTGAACACCGATAAGACACAAAGGATTACCTTCAGTGCAGTTACCATCGCTCCCAGGCAGTCTTTGACGTTCTTGGGTATCTACTTCCCACGGGACTTAAAATGAGCGACACATATCCAACATCTGTTCGCTAGGTATCGATGTTGATGAGGGGGAGGGGGAGGGGGGGATTTGACCATTGCTTTTCGGAATTTTGATGAATGTTTTTGGTGATTATTTCACCGTAGCTAAGAAATACATTTGCCGGATCCATTTTCAAAAAACAATATTTATGGAAATTTTGGAAAAACTACCGGGTTCTCCCCCGATTTTATATTTTTATGTATATTATATAGTTAAATTTACTACCACTTTATCAGAAAAAATTGAAAAGCCCTGTCTCCCCCTCTAGTTGAAAATCAACTAACTTGCTGGAATTTAAAATTTCAAAATTCAATCAACAAAAATTTCGCAAGGAAAGACAATTCAAAACTTGTGACAAAAAATACTGTTAGATATTATAGTAACCTAGTAAAAAAAAATGTAATAAACAAATTACTAAACTAATTTATTATTTGCAGGCACACCAATAGATTACACATCAGATCTTCATGTCAATTTACAAAAAGATTCAGAAAATTCTAGGTCGAAAAGTCATTTGCAAGATTCCGATATTAGTGATTGCGACAGCGATATTGATATAGTGGGAGATTCAAAATCTTTAGCATATTCTTACAGTGGTGCCTAATAAATATTATGAAAAAAAGAATTATTTATTAAAATTTCTAAAATTGTTACGTGTAGATTCCTTATTATGTACAAACAACACACAATAAAATTTAATTAATATAATTTAAATATTATAAATAAAATAAATAAAAATGAAAAATTTATAACTAAACACTTTTTTATAGGAAAATTGTTGATATTGATTATTACAGGGTGGCTAAATTAAACTGCACACTATTTATTTTCAAATAATGTTGTATTGCTGGTGTTTGACCTCATATTCGAAATTTAAATTTTTATAATTTTAATTTAAAAAGTTGGTTTGTGGGCGACATGTACAGTGTATAATTCAAAATATTAAATTTTCTTTTCACTATTTGGCAATTTGTTAATTAGTCGAAAAATAAAGTGTTTTTGAAGTTGCAACCAATCCAGCCACTCTGTATGTTGTAAAAAAGATTTCAATCAAATAAAATGTATCTGTATTGTGCAATTTATGTTGTAATAAAAACTTTATTAAAAATACAAAAATATAGATGTATTATGCACATTCCGTTGCTTTATTTCTTTTACTCATTCAGAAGATCTTCCATTCTACAGTTTCAAACTACTGCAGAAACAAAGCTATTCCATTATGTTTAAAATATATGGCAATCCCATTTTTTTTGTGATTTTCAGTTTATACTTTTTGCAGGTAGTACATCTCATATAATCCAACTTTGTATGTATCTTTTCAATACATATGATTCACAATCTTTATGAATAACAATGTTATGAACCTGGACGCTGTTGTTATTACAAAGTACAAAGAGATTGCTAACAAAATAACGTCGCGTGCCATCGTTTAGTAAACGCATCGCCCGCTATGCTATTATAGTAAAACTCTAAATAAGACACCTTTCCTAGGGGTTGATAACAAAGAGTGGACCAAAATACAATTAAGTGTAATTACAAAGAGTTTATTATTAAATTTGATCTTTCAAATGCTTTTATTAGAGCATTGTCTAGTTATATTACATTTTATTAAACTTGTCAAAGTAAATTATACAAAACGTTTCTACTTTATTATTATCCTTTACTCAATAACTTAATCATCCACTGGAATAAATTTATAATTTTGGAAAATATTAAAAAATAATGCAAAAGAATTTTTATTATTACATTGGCAGTGTTGCTTGAGATAAAGCCCGAATTGATAATTTAAAATATTATACACTTCATACTTGGATTCATCCGCAATCCCAAAGCGCAAGTGAAGTCCTTCCCAAAATTCCTGTTATTGCTCAATGAGCCAAAACTTCTAAATGTAGGATGCCCGACAGTTTCATTTAAAATAAATTCTTGCAATATATCCAAAGAAACTGTGTCGCAAAATGTGCTAGCGACAGAAATCCAAAATAGCTGTTTCGGTGTGTAATCTATACCAGGAAGAATTTTTTCTTCGCCATGTATATTTAACCAATTTTGGTAAGCTCGATAAGCTATTTCGACTCCAGTGTAGTCGCATACAATTTCTTCTAAAATTTGACTTCCGTTTATCTGTAAGATTTAAAAAAAATAATTTGTTACATATAAGATAAAAATTTTAACCTACCGGTAAACTAGAATCTTCGATGGAAAATACATTGGCTTCGTTAATTATACATTCAGTTTTCTGATCGTAATTTTTTTTTGTCCTATTTGTCCAGCCAAATTCTTCCAGATTGTTTGTACTGTAGTTATTTCCGTCTTCATTGAACGCATGCATCAACGCCGAAGCTAACAATGTACCTACAGTTCCAAAATTCATGTATTGCGGTCTGTTATCAGCAAAGTACAATCCTTGGAAGATAGCAGCAGGAATGGCTAGGAAAAACAAACAAAAATATATCCTGAAACAAAAACAGACGTTCATTACCTAGAGAATTGCTTAAGGGTTCGAAAAAGGCTTCCACGCTGATGGCTTCTTCATACAAAATGTTGTAATAATCTTTGACGTTTTTGACTCTTACGGCCAAATTGGCGGCTTCTCTCTTTAACAACGCCGTAAATTCCAAAAAGTCGTTAATACCACTTATGTCCTAAAACAAAAGAAATTAGATTTCTGGAAAATCCTAACTTGGGCAACAATTTTCTACTTCGTCCTTATCGAACAACTCGGAAAATATATTTTCGTCGAGTAGTTTTTCCGGAGCTCCAGTATAATAAGAAATCTGTTCTAATTTTTTCAACATTTTACTTCTAGTTTCTTCGTCGTATATTTTTGTCGACTGGATTAGCTTTTGCAGTTCTTCCTTCACGGCTGTTACAATTTCCATAGCCTTTTGCCTCTTGTTGGAGTTAAAATATTGTCGGATATAAAAAGCTTCAAATGCTGGAGGCAAACTTTAAAAAAATTTAGTTTTTGTTTCAACTAATGCGCCCACAATAATTACATTGTCTTGGTTTCGTTTCTGCAAAAGTGCAGTCTCGATTCCTTTCGACCGGTCGAAACCCCCTCGTACTCCTGTTTGAATTCCCTAAACTGTTTCGGTAAATACATTATAACGTCCTCTACGGCTTGCCATATGACGTAGTTCGCCAAGGTACTAAAAAGATTTAACCAATTTAAATTTTGAAGTTGGTTCGAGAACCATTTACCGTGAGGGTGTTTCCGATAATAATTGAACCAAGTTGTTTAAATATTTTCTCGATGGAAAATATAGCTTATCGTACACGCTTATATTTTTATTTGGATGTATTATATTGTTAATCAAGTATAACCAATCAAAGAAGGGAAATTCTTCCTTTATGCTGTGGATACTCGAAATTCTGCACTGATCGGCGTTGTCTAAAACCTTAAACAAATTTGATAAGGCCAGTTTTTGAATATATTTCGGCGAAACTTACACGCCGAAATTTTAATTTAAATTGCAGTGCCTTTTGCAAATCACTGGATGCTACTTCTTTAACGGCCCCCAGCTTAACAGCAACGTTGACCATGTATTCATAATAGCTTTCAATTTCTGTATCATCGATATATGGTACGTACGGCTCTGTTAACTAAAATAAATTGTTATTACAAAATACCAAACTAATTTTTATTTCTGATAAAAAATTCGTCCTCCTTTAATCAAGGATCTAAATTTGTAACATTTGTGTAGGGGCCTGTTTATTAACGTTAAAGTTAAACATCGCATGTAATCATAACTATCTCATCTATTACATCAAATGTTTATTTAAAATTTAAATTGAACTCTTTTTCGTCATTTAACTTAATTCTGGTATCCCCCTCTAATTGTAACCACTTACCACTAAACTTGGATTTTTGAGATCGACAGTTGATCCAAAATAAAATAATTGTTTAAATTCCAATCCCAATTTTCTTAATTTTATCAAAAGGTCTTCCACTTTAAATTCGTTCTCGTTCCATCTTGGACCCTCAACTGCGGGCCACCCTCCCAACGATTCAAGTGCATTTTTTAAAGAACGAATGCCGGCTTTTTCGATGTTGGTTTCATTCATACACAAATTGAAAAATTTTTTTAATGCTTGAACAGCTTTAGGCTCGGATGGATGTGGAGCCTTTTTTAACATGGAAGTAATTTGATCGTCCACTTCCTTGGAAACGTATGCTTTCAACGATACCGGTTTACCTTCATAACTTTTCTTAAATATTCCACTACAGGCAAATTTGTAGAAATCAAGACACGGGTCGACTGATGGATCAATGAAACTTAAGATATCGGTTGACGCTTTTCGGCAACCAGGAGAAATGCAGACATCTGATAACACTAATTATTGTGTAATTTAACATTTATTTTTAAAACTATTTTCAGCAATATGATTTACCTGTGTTAATGGTACTAAAGAAACTTAAAACTGTCACAATAAGAACTTGATTAATTTTAAACATTTTGGAACAGTGGTATTTTTGTATCTAATACCAAAATAAAACTTCTAGATAATTCTCTTAAGTGCGTTGAATGGATGTTTGCAAGATAAAATAGTTGTATAAATTAAATAATTGGGAAATTACGACTACAACCGTTTCGTCCTACGAAATAAACTCATACTTTTATTAAAAATGACCTACTTATCAAGGATTTGTAGGGTAAATATGTGGGACTCTTTATTTTTTATCGAGTTATATTAATTTGCTAGCTGATGTAATAACATCAAGATTTGTAGATTTTACTAGGTATGTAGGTATCAAAAATGTCCGGTATAGAGTAACAGGAAGTTGCAATGTAAATCAGGTTCAAAAAGTTAAGCTTTTTATTTGCTTTTATAATTTTTGATTAAATCAAAAAATTAGAAGATATAAAAAAATATTAAATCAAATTATTGGTGTTATCAGCAAATTTTTGCGGTTTTGAAGCAAGTTACGGTGTGATTTGCCGGTCAATAACACAATGAGTGACTTGACTTAATATATTCAAATATGGCACAGTGGATTACCAGAACTTGACCCTCCAGTTACTTCATCAGACATTCGTTTAAATAAAGCCATGACATTGGAACAGAAATTGTTTCCATTGTGTTGTTGGTGATTTAAATCATAAATGTTTTAAATTCATAAATTTTCACGGATTGGCTTTACCGTTACATAACAGTTACTTAATTTCACTCATTTTATTTCTACTGAAAGTAAATGGAAAAATGTGGTATAATTCAATTAATTAAACGAAGAAACCCCCCAAAGAAAACTGAATATAGGACCCCTGACAATGTTCAATGTTGCCTCATATACTAAATGGTCAGGAGATTATACAAATTTTTGAAAAAAAATACGTTCATTTTTTTTTTAATTTAACATAATTAAATCAAATTACAAAAAAAATGTTAGCCTTACATTGCGACATTTTGCCGTCCATCGGTCTTTTCACCATCAACCCATTTTGACGTCGGAAATTCAATATTTATTTTTTTGACGTAAATATGAGGATTGTTAAGATTTTTTTAAGAAGAATACTACTCTACATATTTTAATATATTATGGTACAATATAATATATTTTAATTTAAATTAATATAATTTTTTTCTTCACGTTTGATATTTTTTCAATCAAAAATGTATATTTTAATTTGTTTTTATTTAAGACTTTATTATGTTATCTATACCAGCGGTTGCCCACATTTTGGACTTCCGGGATCACTAAAACAATATTTCCAAAGCCGCGGGTAAGCAAAGGTTTTTTAAAAAACTTTGTGACGAGCGACGTCCTTTTTAATTTTTAGCTTTTTCAGCTCTATAAATAATTCTTTTTGAATATAATCAAAAATTATAATTTTTCAAACTTTCAATATTTAAATATTTAAAATTTCTAAACTCAAAATTTTCTTAGCTGTAAAAAATATTTTTTTAAATTTTCTTTATTTTTTAAAAATTAGAAAAAAACATTTTGTAAGTTTAGAAATTATTATACGTATCTACCTACATTTATTTCAAAATTGAAATTCCTTTTAGGATAAATAGGAAATAATATTTTCCTTTTCCATGGTGATCTTTCCATGCTTATCCTTCTCAATTTCAAATTCAATAAAACATTTTGATTAAATCAGCAGAAAGGTAAATGATACACTTATTATTTCTAAAAGAAAATTCTGGAAAAAAATTTTTATAAGATTTTGAAAAAACATAGTGTTTAGAAAATATTTACAGTAGCGCTCAGAAGTAAGTTGGCAAACAGTTTTTTTAAAACAACTTTTTCTAATTTGAACATTTTTCTTTCATTACTTATATTGAAAGTTAGAGTTATACCTTTTAATTTAAAAGCCTTTAAAAAATAATATTACAAAAATGAAAGAAAAATGTTGAAATATAAAAAAGTTCTTGTAGAAAAAACTGTTTGCCAACTTACTTTTGAGTGCCACTGTATTACTGAATTTAATAAAGACTGATTATTAGCTTTACAATGGATATTTTTCACCTTTTACTTCCAAAATATGAAAAAAAATCAAATTTTACTAGGAGATATTTTATTTTTGTTTCTTTCAATTAAAATATGAGCAAAAATAAAAAAAAATTTTATCTCTGCCCACTCCGTTTTTTGGATGAATATACGTGGTTTGATTCCCTGATTTCACACAAAAAAATTCATTAATTTAAAACGGGTCAAAATCGACTTTTCCTAAAAAATTAATATTAAAACCTCGATTTTTTGAGTTAAAAATGGCGATAAATATTTTATAAAAATTCAGGCTTCAAATTTGCCCAAAAAAAGCATAAAAAAATTTCTTAAACAAATCCAAAGAGATCAGGCAGATGACCATCTCATTTGACTCAGAATGCCCCAATTTATTGAATTATTCACTTGCGATTCCTTTTTATTATTCAACTTTTACTTCCAAAATATGAAATAAAATCAAATTTTACCAAGAGATGTTTTATTTTTATTTTATTTTATTCTATTTAGAAGTGAAGAAAAACAATTTTTTTTGTGACTTGGTGAAAAAAAATTTTTGAATTAAAAAAAGATAGAAGATAATCTCAGCCCACTCTGTTTTTTGGATGAATATACGAGGTTCGATTCCCTGATTTCAGACAAAAAATTCATTAATTTAAAACCGGTCGAAATCGATGTTTTCTAGAAAATGAATATGAAAACCTCAATTTTATCGGATAAAAAAAGCGATTAAAATTTCATAAATATTCAGGATTCAAATTAGCCTAAAAGAGGCATAAAAAAAATATTTTTTGAGGTTATAAGATTATCTAAATTTCTATTAAATCAAAAACATTTTGAAAAATATGAATTTTTTGTAATTTATATTTTTTTTTTTATTTCTAAATCCAATTCTTATCACTTCTAAATTCAAATGTTAGCTATGTTAGCTCCAACAAATAATTTTTATCCACTTTTTTAAATTAAATAAAAAATAAGTTATAGTAGATTAGATATTTTTGTTTATATTTATTGAATTTTGACAGAGCTAATAAAAAAGAATTTCTTGAGATTATAAAATTATCTGAATTTCCAAATTAAAACAATAACATTTTAAAAATTATTAAATTTTTGGTTTTTTATATTTCAAAATTTAAGCTTTTATAGTTTATTTACTATAATTATTTGTTTTAGTATCTACTTTTAGGTAAAAATTAATATTTTTTGAAATTACAAATATTATTTTCATTTCTAAATTTTAAATAATTTGAAATTTTTTTAAATTGATTTTTTTATATAATTTTAAAATTCAAATTAAAAAAAAAACTTTTAGAAATCTCAAAGTTGCACATTTTGGATATTTTCTGTTAGCTGTGTATATGTGACGCGTTCGAGTAGATTAACGAGATTCTTGGAGTTTTTATAATAATTATAAAAAATTCCTAGATTAGATTTGAAATTTCATCTAACTAAATGTATGTATCTAGTAAAGTGAGTACCCCACTAGGAAATGTATTACTTACATGTTCACAGAACCAAAAATCCTAAGCATAAAAGCATAAATCATACGAATTCTATATAAATTAGTTTTAAAATCCATTTAAAAAGCGCCTACGATTCTGTTTATTTAATTTTATATTAAATTATATTTACTTACCTTGTTTACAATTTGCTTAAAAAAATTCCAAAATAAAAGCAACAATTTGAAGTAATTGTATAATTTATTAACGAATTCTGAAACATTGCTATTAAAAGCATCCAATATTTACAATACCTATTAGAAAATAAATAATTACTTATGAAATATAATATTAAAAAAAAGCCTAATATAAATAATTTATATTACAATTCAATTTTCAAAAAAAAAAGAAAAACAATTTGAACACATTCACCATCAAAATTATTATAATACAAAAATAATTTCTAAAAAATAAGATTACAAGTATGGCTCAAAATATGTTGAAGTTAGTCGTTTTATTGTCTAATACACCTTTATTCAGTATGAATAACGAAAATAATAAATTAGTAATTCTCACTTAAGCTAGTAAACAGAGAAATTTAATATTTTAAATATTTCAGAGCTAAATAAAGCATCACAAAGGAAAGTTGATCAAGTATGGTTTAATCAAAAAATAAATACTTAACTCAGTCTTATAAATATTATTATTTTAATTGAACTTCTCTATATCTTTGCAGTTTTCTACAAAATTTAAATACATAGTACTAACGAAGAAGTTCAATTTAAATAAAATCATTTTGATACTGCTTAGGCCTTATACTTTAAAAGGTGATGTTCTTGCTTACACTTTAAACTAATATTGGTCTACATTTTTCAAATTTGCTGGGCTAACAAAACCAATACAGTGGCCAGCGTCCAAAATTTAAAATTTACGCTAAAAAGTTTTAAATTTGATTATTAAAATTTTTCAATGTAGACCTATTAGTTACCAATACATATTTTAGTTATTTTATTAATTTGTTAATTAATTAGAGAGCAAAAATAATTCATTCCTAATTTTTTTCTAAATTTGATATGTAAAAACCGAATAAATACGAAATTAAATTTGTTTGGCAAAAACTAGAAATCCGGCGATATTTTAAAAATTGTAAAAAATACGATTTATTAGTACGTTTTTAATTTTAACTGCTCGTTAGTAGGAGGTAATCACATGAAAATTTTAAACATTTTACTACTTTTTATTGCAGCTAGTCCTAAAATAATAAACGTTTTTATATTTAGGCCTAGAAGTTAGGCGTTAAAAGCTATAAGAAAAAGCTAGACCAACTATATCATACAGAAAAAGATTCGGCAACAACAAATTAACATTTTCAACTACAAAATTAATAACAATAACCAAACAAACTCAAAATTAATGTTAATATTAGTCACTCACAAAATGATAACAACTACAAACCTACAAAAATATTTTTTTATTTTTAATGCACTCTTTAAGCATCAATAATAAATTACAACAGATAGATAAAAAATATTGGTTAAAAAATTTAATTTGATATCAAAAAGTGCACATATTTTGGTCATTTCGTATTTTTTTAATTAATTTACTATTAGAAAAATGTTTCATTGTTGCGATTTTGATTCGAAAATTGCTTTCATGTCCTTAATACAGTACGACGGGGACTTGGTGTCCTTTCTGTAAACAAAATTAGTGCCTCACAATTAACTGCATTTATACCTTTTTGCAGAATGCCCTTTTGGTTTTTATAATATGCAATGCATCAAAATCTAATTAGACTTCAAATTAAAACAGCTATTAATCAATTAACATATTATTTAAATTTTTCTATATAACATTTCATAATTTTCTATATAACTTTTATTAATATCCTATATAACTTGCGCAAGAATTTTATAAAGACGATAATATCTATGGACGAGTTGGGCCAGCAAAATATTTTAATACAAACCAGAAGTATAGAGTAAGAAATATACCAAGCAAGCGTAAGTTGATGCGTTGCAAAAAAAACTAAAAAGGAGTTTTATATAAAAATAATAAGATCTCTTACCTAGGACTTCTATTTTCTAGACTTATCCTCCTTATAACATCAGCCTCAGATTCTCTTTCCCGCTCTTTCGATTCGTAAGTATGCCTTCTCCTTTCATTTTTACTAAAATCATCATCGATTTTTTTATTTCTTATAAAATCATCACCACTTTTCAAAATATCAACATTCGACTCTTTCACAATTTTTCTAACATTCAAAGGAGATTTAAATTCTTGTACTTTCTTGGCATTATTAATCTTATTATTAGAATCGGTTGGCTTGCCAACGCTTTTATCACAAATAAACGATTTACCTTCAGGTAATTGTTTACTTTGGTTTAATTGAGATTCAAATAAAGCCGTTCTATATCTGATGCTTTCCCTGAAGTCGTTGAACGGTTCTTTAACTTCTTTATCATCTTGGCTTTTTGTTTGATCAAAATTATTATCACATTCTAAACTGTCGCTCGAAAATTCGTTCACAATTTCATTTTTAGGCACTTTCATTTCATTTTCACAATTCTTACCTTTAGTGCCAATTTTCAACAACTCCAAGTAAGGACCTGGATCGCTTGAAAACGTTCGACCCAAAGCAATTTCGTTCTCACCCACTTTACCTTTCCCCCCTTTATGTTTAAACCTCGACAACAAAATATCTTTATCCTCCTTAAACGATTCCGATCTATATTTTTCATGTAAAATTTTACGTCGTTCTTCCTTATACCTTTCAATGCGTTCCCTGTTCAATTTTTGTTCAGGAGCGGCAGCGTTTATGTTGTCCGAACTGTGAGCCAAATGCAAAAGTTTCTCTCCTTCGGTTGGAATAGGTTTAGGTTGATTCAAAACTTTAGGTAGAGGAACTAATTTTGAACCAAAATTTTCGTCAACAGATTTTCGCCTCTCCGACTGCAGTGAGCCAAACTCTTTTGTAAATTCGTCCTCGTCCAACGATCTTGTTTTTATTGCATTTTTAAGTTGTCTAGCACGCAAACAAGGTGGTAAACTGTCACGATCATATACAATTTTTTGAATTCTATCACCTTCTTCATCTTTTACTTTCACTTTGGAGGAGTCACTTTTTACCGATTTTTGAGAATCGTTTCTCTTAAAAATTGGAGGTTTATCGTGAGATTCTTTCATTTCAAATCGACTTGTAAGACTTCGTACGTTGGGTTTTTGCACATTTTCATCAAGAGAAGAAGGTGCAGATGTCACTGGAAGAGTTTTAGAATCTAAGGTTGAATTATTCGAGTTGTCACTACTATCAACATTTTCGTAAATGTGAACATTATTTACTTCCAAAGAGTCAAAATTTTCAGCTTCACTGTTGTTCTCCATTTCAGCATCAATTCTTTGATTATCGTTAATTATCGATGGTTTTATTTCAAGGGCTGGATCAAAAGAAGGTTCTTGTAAATCTAACAAAGCGTTAATTTCGTGTATCGAACTCCGAAAGTATTTTACCTACAAAAAATTTTGAGTTGTAACTTTTGTAAAATTTTCGGCAATAATGTAAGTACCTAATTATAATTATTTTAAACAAAACTTCATTTTTGATTTTGACAGCGACAGTTCTAAAGCTATGAAGCAACGCCATATTTTGATTGGTTAAAAGCGTTTGTATGAAATTCCAATCAAAATAGATAATTGCTACGTTATGTCACATTACGGTGTAAAATTAACTTAAGATTTGAGATTCGTGTTTATACAATAAATTGAAAGAGTTGTTAATTTGTACCTCGAGTACAAGTAGATTTGTGCATATTTGACATTAGTTAAGTATGATTGTGTTTTATTTTTATGCCCTCAAAGTTTTAAGTTAATCCGTCATGTCATTTTTAAGAAGATATTTTTGAATGAAATACTGCAGAAAATGCAGTTATTGCGGTTGTTTCAAAACTAGAATCCATAGATAAGAAAGTGTTATCGGTGATATCTAAAAACTTGGATATCATTTATGGCATGAAATCACTCAAGTGCATGGATGCACCTAGAGGGGCACTTAGAGATTCTCGTGTAATATAAACACAAATAATATATTGTTTTATTACAAAAAAAAAAGAATAAATTTTAAAGAATCTCAAATCTGAAAATATATTTTTAATTAAAAATACTCACTTGTTGGTACACATGACTATCTGCTTCCATAGGTTCAGATTCAGGTAGTTTCCTTCTATCGTTTGCATTGTTCAAATTGGAATTGTTTGGTTCCTCTACGACTGGACTAAATTCTATAAGATTAACACTTTGTCGTTTATCACTGTCGTTTTGTATATTTAAATTATTTGGTTGTATCTTCTTAACTTCTTCCTTTTCGCTTTCCAATTCAACTTTATCACTTACAATATCATCCATTGTATTGGAATTAGATTCCACTACACATACATCTTCATCATTCAAACTTATATTCTCGGTCAGTTTTAAATACTCTGGATTTCCATATCTGGCATTTGTTAAATTTTCGTTATCACAAATGCTAATCGACTTATCATCGAAACTGCAAGCACTGCTATCACCAGTTCTCATATCTAAAAGGCTTGCAACACTGGGACTTAACGAACTTAAAATTTCCTGTGACAAAGTTTTAGTTTCGTCATATAACATTGGACTCACATTTGGGCTAACAGAATTGTTAGGAAAACTAAGTGACAACTGACTCGTATTTAAGACTTCGGTGGAACTGTGCAAAACTTCGCTCAGACTTAAATCGGTTGAACTTTCCATATTGCAAGCCGACAATATAGGACTACCCCGTGAAATTAAATTTAAACTTGTACTCTTTTGATCACTTTCACTGTGATTATTAAATAAATTGTCTTGACGTGTTTCGACTTCACATTTATTTAAATCTTCAAGTGCGCTCAGACTCTTAGGTCGCTGGTCGTTCTTGTCAGGTAAGTTCAAGTTGGTGATATTTGTAGGTAATGAACTGAGACTTTTTTGAAAATGAGGTTGACTTGCTTGTTGTAATGGTAACGAAGCAGAAGATGTTGGTACGATTGCTTGTTCTGGATTTAAAATGCAGACGTTCTCGTATACAGAGTCGTCTTGAACAATAGAGTTCTTAGAACTCTTAGTAGGTGACTTGTACGTTATACTTATGGTGGTTAATACGTTTTCATAAGTAGGACTAGATTTTTTGCTGACGGGACTTACGATATTTTCGTACACCGATTTTGAATCGTTTTCTTTAGGCACTTGACTTGGATACTGATTTAGGTTTTGATACTCAACTTCAAGTGGAGTGTTGTCATCAGGTGTGGTGTTAGAACTTGAATTATCAAATCGATTATACAGAGGAGATTGCGGTGATGTAATTGCACTGGATTGATTCGATGGGATGCCTAATTTGCTTTGAAGGTTAGATTCGGTAAACGATTTCGATATGTTAGGCTTTTGGCATTTCTCAAAATCCAGCGATTGTCGTTTCGTACAAATTTCTGAACTCCGTGGTGATTTATTCTTAGGCTGATATAACTCCACAAATGTTGGTTCCGGTTGTGAATGAATCATTGCGGTGGTCGACACCACACACATGTTGTCTGGGGTGTTACAGTCAATGTACTGTATATCCGACAATTGATCTTCAAGCCTTGTACGTTTACGAGAATTTAAATCTGGTGACAGTACAACTCGAGCTTGTTTCTTAGGAGATGGATTATTCGAATTATTTGTACTACTAAAATCTTCTGGCCGGGCACGAGTTAAAATTCTTCTATTATGAACCTGAAACAATATTTAAATTGTAAATGAAATTTTCGAAGAACAAGGACGTGCCTGCTCCATTATCATTACATTTGATTCTAATAAACTAAAGAACTATTTAAAAAAATAACTTACTGCGTCTTTTTGTACTCTTGGAGAACTAACAAGACTTTCATCTTCCGAAAAGATCCTCATCTCAGATTCTTCCAATTCAAAATTTAATTGGATTTCGCTCAGGTCGTATAAGGAACCTTCAGAATTATGCTGTGAATTTTGAAGCAAATCAAAGTAAGAATCGTGAGAAACAGATCTGTTATGTCCAGGTGGTTTATTCAAGCAGTGTAGGGGTCCTAAAACGTCTTCGCAACTAGCGGGTTCTGAATGTCCCGAAGTTAGACTTTCGGCCGACTTAACCGGTCTCAACTTTCTTTTCATATCAGATAAATCCAATTCGGTTACCATTTTTTCCTAAACACAAAAGAAATATATATTGAGATAACTTTAAACATTAAATTTATTTACCGTTGAGATGCTTCCAGGTGTAGATGCTTTGCGACTTTTATTTAAGCTACCTTGAGACCGTGAACTGCTCCTCGATTTTGAGAAAAAAGACCTCCAGCCCAAAGGCGATCTTTTGGACAAGCTTCTCTTTCTGCTTCCCGCTGGCAATTCGATAATAGTGTGGTACTTTTTGGGTAAAGTGTTTGGCCCACCACCGACTTCGATATATCCGCTATCATCTGCTTTGCTCAGTAAATGTTTGGTTCTAGCCTCTTCCAAGGTGATCAGCTTAGTAGGCGTCGAGATTGCTAAACTTTTAGGTCGACACCTTTTTGGTGACAGTGAAGATTCGATATCAAAGTCTGCATTATTTAAGCTTGGCAAACGATCACAAAATATTAAATCGGAGTAGCAAATTAAAAATTCTGTTACGACGGCCTGAAAATTAAAAAAAAAGGTAGTCTCTCCAACTGCACAATAATAAATAAGTCATAGGCGTCCATGAAACTTTTTCCGCGAGAAGGAGAAGGAAACAAATTCATAATTAATAAAATAATAATGTCCATAATATATAAATTAACCTCTCCGGGTTTCACATATTTTACAAAAAAAAAAACAAAAAAGTTAAATTAAAACCTGCTTAATATGTATAATTAAAATTAGTTTTAACTACGAATCACAACATAATTTTATCATTTTAAATGGAACATCCTGTATAATTTGCCATGATAATGCAAGATTAGTTATTTAATGCCGTACTCGATAAAATACTAATTTATGGGTAACTTTTAATTTTGCAATAAAGAAAAACACTTCAAGTTCAATAATATCATAATTGAAATATAACGTCAGCAATCAAACATACTTGTACTACAGTTATTCAGAAAGATAGTAAATAATTTATTAATCTTCTTTTTTTTTCGATTATTTATATGTTCCTAATATTATTTTTATTGCAACATCACTAATTAATTCATAAACTACTAAATATTTCCTAAATAGGTATTTTGCTTTTAATTACTTATAATTAAGATTAATATCTAATCAATTTAACACAATTATGGACAAGAGGTGCTGCTTCTAAAAGTAAATAATTTTAAAAGTACAAATAATTACTCCTACTAGTAAAATACTACTTTGCATAATTAAGGAGTTAGCAATGGACACAGTGTTTTACCCTGGCTTATTAGCCGTCGTTTGTACCTTGTCTAAAGTATTGTGTCCACACATTCCAAAATTAAGAGTTCATAACGTGTTTGCGGCACTGATAACAGCTAATAAACCAGAACCACAGTGTCTATCGCAAATAATATTTAAACAGGCAGTTGTTTATTCTAAATACTTTCTGAATCATGTGGAAAATACAAACATAATTATTAAATACTTCAGCAGTTACTTGGGAACGTATCAGCCAATTAGTTTTTTTTTGCGATAAATCAAAGATCAAGATAAATCACTTGACGTTATAGAGATATGATTGCTATTTTAAAATTTTCAAGTTGAGGGTTAAGGATGTAAAAATTAATAAAATACGTATTACCGTTTCTTCTTGAAACTAATTTCTGTGGCTTTTCTTTTGCTTAAAAAAAACCCTATACCTCAAATAAAAGTTACTAAAAATTAAAAATGAAAGGCAACTCTGCTTCTTAAGAACGCCCATTTTATGAGAACTTAATTTTAGAAGTAAAAAAATTATAATTACCTGTACGCCAACACCTTGTAGAGCAGCAACCCCACCCACTTCGAGTTCGGCACATCTCAGCAAATTAGGAGCCCAAACAATTGCAATGTTCCTGGTCGTCATGCCAGTGCTAGGTCCATAATGTGCAACGCGAGATAAATGTCTCATTAAATATTCTAATGTCCTAATTTTGAATTAAAATGTAAGCAGAGTTTCGTTTTTTAAATTTGCAATACAAACCTATAATGTGGAGGAGGAAGTTTTTGGACTGCTTCTCTCATTTTTAGAAGTCTTTCGTGATCAGTAAGAGAATTGCGTTTAACATTATTGCATCCCTGAACGGCATGTACAAAACTTTGATACAGTTGATACGTACAAAGGGGATTTGGTAGTTCCCTGAAAATGAATTACAGGATTACATTTGAATTTATAATCAAAATAGTCAAGATAAAAATTGAATGAAGGATTATTGAATGTAACACTTGAACAGGCTTTACACTTATCTGATAAGTTACGTCGTATAAAAAAAAATAAGTGTTTTAAAAATAGAAACAATAACGTAATACATTTTATTTTGGGGTAGTCAAGGATTAACATATAGCCACGTGGATAGAAAGATATAGAACTTGCTATTCTGGAAATCTAAAATCGGTGGGTATCTAAATAAATCCTAGCCTGAGATATATTCAAGTTAAAATAATAAAAATATCAAACAAAACAAATCAATTTTTCTCTTTGTAACCAGGTATATTTAGAAAACAACTAAGAAAAAGAACCAACGATTCTATAAATATTAGGAAAATCCATAAATTAATGCCAAATAAGATACCTCTAATCAGATACCCAATCAATAAATTCTAATAATTCATAATACACAAAAATATTAAATGGATTATTGTTAAACCAGATTTAAAGCCATCCGATTCTAAAAAAAACCAGTAGATAATAATAAGCCAATTAATTACTGATAACTAAAACAAAACTTTTCCAAATCCCGTTATCAAGATTGGCAATAAATAGCCCTTTAAAATTAATTGATAAAATGAAAATTCACTTTAAAAGCTCTCCTAATCTCAAAACTGGTCAGTTACTCCTTGTTAGTTTTCTTGATATCTAGTAATAATTTAGTTTATGATGAAAGGTAAGTTAATTTTTATAATAATTTAATGCTTTTCGTAGTACAAAACAAAAATATATTTTGTTTTCATAGATGGAATTTGGATATTGCTAGTTGGTATTGCCTTGATTAAAACAATTAACGGACAAGGTAAATTTATTATTTTAACAATTCACGAAATTAATTTAATAAATTGTAGGTGAAGTTCCAACAGAATGCCCATATCCAGATCCAATTGACCATACAGTACATCTACCTCACGAAACAATATGTTCGAAATTTTATATGTGCTTACATGGCCAAAGAGTTTTATTCGATTGTGCACCGGGAACGTTTTTCAACAGATATTTGCAGATATGTGATTGGGATTATGAAGTAAATTGTAGAAGTTACCTTACTACAACTAAAAATCCTAACACGAAAACACCCGAACCTTCACATAATTTCACCACTGCAGTCCCAATAACAACCACAAATATTTTACCGACTGAAGAATGGAGTACTACAAATCAAGAAAATGATGATGATAAAACTACTGAATTATCATCTGAACCTACTGGTACAGCCACAAATTGGCCATCAACAGAAATATCTACACCTCGGGATCCTCCTGTAAGTACTCACAAGCCTACTTCAACTGAAAATCCTACCACAAGTTGGCCAACAACTGAAGAACCCACAACTTGGGGTTCTACTGGAAACACCGAAGAGTGGACCACACATGAACCTACTACAAATTGGCCATCAACCGAAGAACCAACAACTTGGGGTTCTACTGGAAACACAGAAGAGTGGACTACACCTGAAACTACTGATCCTACCACAAGTTGGCCAACAACTGATGAACCCATCTCTACTGAAACTATCGAAACGTCTACTTCAAGTGAAATTGGGCCACCTTCAACTGAAGAAACTATCAATCCAACTAGACCTACCAGGCCGACTAGACCAACAAGGCCGACTAGACCAACGAGGCCGACTAGGCCAACGAGGCCGACTAGACCCACGAGGCCAACTAGACCCACGAGGCCGACTAGACCCACCAGGCCGACTAGACCCACCAGGCCGACTAGACCTACAAGACCGACTAGATCTACCAGACCGACCAGATCCACAAGACCGACTAGACCCACGAGGCCGACTAGACCCACCAGGCCGACTAAACCTTCCAGGCCCACTAGACCGACTAGACCCACCAGGCCGACTAGACCCACCAGACCGACTAGACCCACCAGACCGACTAGACCCACAAGGCCGACTAGATCCACCAAACATTGGCACACTAGACCCACAAGACCTTGGCACACCAAACCTTTCAATAATTCCACTAGTACAATACAACCTAGCAGAACAACAAAACCTTCAAAGACAACTGAGCCTACAAAGACAACTGAACCTACAAAGACAACTAAACCTACAAAAACAACTAAACCTACAAAAACAACTAAACCACCCAAGACCAAGCCCACTAAGACTACAAAAACACCAAAAACTACAAAACCAATCAAGACTAAAAAGCCTACTAAACCTAAAGATTCAAAAGAAAATAAATCTTCCGAGGAAAGTAAGAGCTCCGAGCAAAGTAAGAGCTCCGAGCAAAGTAAGAGCTCCGAGCAAAGTAAGAGCTCCGAGCAAAGTAAGAGCTCCGAGGAAAGTAAGAGCTCCGAGCAAAGTAAGAGCTCCGAGCAAAGTAAGAGCTCCGAGGAAAGTAAGAGCTCCGAGCAAAGTAAGAGCTCCGAGCAAAGTAAGAGCTCCGAGCAAAGTAAGAGCTCCGAGGAAAGTAAGAGCTCCAAAGAAAATAAAAGTTCCAAGGAAAATAAAAGCTCAAAGGAAAATAAGAGCTCCAAAGAAAATAAGGGCTCCAAAGAAAATAAGAACTCTAAAGAAAATAAGAGCTCAAAAGAAAATAAGAGCTCAAAGGAAAATAAAGGCTCCAAAGAAAATAAAAGGTCAAAAGAGAATAAAAGTTCAAAAGAATGCAAATATTTCTACGATGAAAACGACATACAAGCTAAACGCAAATGCAAAGATACAATAGAAAATCAAAAAACTGAGAACCTATTAAAAGAGTTTAGTATTTTCGAACAACCAATATTTCAAAAACTTTTAAAGAAGGATTTCATTAAAAAACAAAATAATTAAAAATAGCAATACCAATTCTTGAACAACCTCGTATGAAGGGCAGAAACAAAAAATATTAAATGCACGTAATTTGTAGTGATAGTAAAAATATAAAATATTGTAAAATTTTTGTTGAATTTAAAACAAATAATGTAACTTAAAATAATAATAAATAGTTAGTTCTTGTAATAAATAACAATTTGTGCACACCTGAAATACATTTTAAGTAAAGATGCCACGGAATGAATGTCTTGCAAAATTTCTTCTGTATATAAATCAGGAACTCTGTCTTCATCGAATGCATTCCTCAGTTTCTGTATGTTGGATGTAACCCCTGACAATCTAAATAAAAGTATTAAAATGTATAATTTCCAAAGAGTAAATTTTTTACCTGTAAATTCCATCAACAATGCCATGTTTTTCAATAAATTCGGAACAACACTTAAGAACCGTTGGAATATCATGACCGGAATTTAAAAGATGTTCACCAAGATCACAACCGAAAACCCTTTCTTTTAAAATTCCCGACTGTTTCAATCGACGCCTCGATGGACGATTTAAAATAAAACTTCTAAAAAATGCGATCAACTTTCCATGCTTCCTCAACACGGGCTTAACTGGAGTAATTGCTAGCGAACTAAAAGTTATAAATAGTAAAATAATTTATATACAAAATAAATTAATCAATCATACCCAACAACGGGAGGTGGAAGAGGCATATTACGAGGTACTTTATCTCCAATAATGTGAACACAGTGTTGAGGAAAAAATCCGACTTGAAAGCCACGCTTTCCCCTCCACCACACTGATTCTGCTGGACTAGCCATATCAATCACAGAGATCATGTCGCCAACTTCCAAGTTTAACTCATCCCTAGCCTGTGACACATATCGACGAACACTGTAAGCAGCAGCAACAGCAGGAGTGTTAATGGAACGACTTTCTTCACTCGGTACCAATAGACGATGTCCTTTATTATCCATTTGAAACCAATTTAAGACGGGACCGCAATTTACCGAATTATTTGCTATGCACGTAAATTTAGCAAGGTACTGAATTAACAAAGTCTAAAACAATCAAGTCAGAATATGCGATTTAAATAATTGGAAATAAACTTTACCTCAATGTCTTCTCCATATGACGGATGACTAGAAAGATCTGGTAATTGTGATATTTTTCTGTCGTAGATGCACTGGTGAAGCTGTGCATCCAACATTTTGAAATTTTCATAACTTCTCTGTACAAGCCAACATTCTTCAGCCGAAGTTACCTGGACCATGTGCCAATCGGCAGAGTCGTCGTCATTCGCTGGAAGTAAAACAAAATACAGATGTCTTGGTGCACAATACAGTAATAAGGTCTTAAAAACTCATTAAAATGTTAACGATCTCTCTTTTTACCTTGAAAGATGCGATTAGAAATAATTGCTGAAACATTTGAGCACTCAACCAAATACAAGAAAAGTCTTACTATTCTTATATAATTTGAATAAAATTGCTTTTCAAAAGTTTGTTTACTAAATACACACAAGTAGTGTGTGCACTGATATCTCATGCAAATATAATTGTTTTGGGTAAATTTTGAAACCATGGAATACTTACTGTGTTGTGAATGCAGCGATTGATCCATACTAGTTTGTAAGGTGAGAGTGAGTTGAGGCAATTGTACTCTTTCATAATGGAAGTGTGCACACTCTTCTAGTTTAGGAAATCTACAAGGTTCGTTCCCTGCTGCCGGGACCCCTCCCGCAGGCTCCGATATTTGCATGTCGTAGACTTCAGTGCATAGCGTCTGAAAAAATTGGAAGAAAATTTGTTAAAATCAAAATTATTATTCTATCAAGTAGGTATTCAAAAAATTAATTACATAACCACCATGTTAATGTTATTATAATTAAAATATCAAGGAGATGAACTAATTATATGTTACTTTGTAATCAGCATATGTTCACCAGTTGCTCGTTAATTAAAATACAACAACAAAAAAACTAGACAGACGCAAATAAGATCTTGATGAGAATAATATAAAACATTTATCTCGACATTTTTTAATTTATAAAAGTTTTCTTATCGTTCATTGAAGTGTTAAATAAGAACAAATGAATAGAAATAGGAAAGGAAATAATATGCCATCATTCGTGAATGTACTTCTTCGCCCAACGCCAATCGTCACGGACCACATCCAGTTTTATAGATCAGACGTCAGAGTATGGAGTGGCAGTGGTGTCCCTATCATCAAAGCGGGCAAATTGATTGCCTCGGGGCACTTTTTCCATGCATTTACCTTTACTCTAAAATCAATAACAATTTAAGGCCCGCTATCACTCAGTTCTATTTATTTGAAACTTTAAACTTCACATCTCTCTCTATTTTGTACCTTTCTTTTCTAGAAGACTAGAAATTACTTACAGCATTCTGTAACATTCTCTGGGCCAGATCAGACGAGCCCTGTTGGGGCAGTTTATGGCTGAGCCTGACTTAGATATTCATAAGTGGACCTAATTGTTCTGGCTCCACCAAGTCAGCTGGATTTGGTCCTGATCAAGTTTGGTGTTATGCCTGATAGGCACCAGATCTTCCTAACGGCAAACCAGATCAGTCTCTCATTTTAGCCTTAAGAAATTTCTAGTCGGGTATCTCTGCCTGCTTCCGTTCATTAAGATGTTCTTCCACGCAGGATTCTCACATCCTTCGTCTTTCTTCCGTCAGCCACACCTCAAAAAATTGAAATAGTCCAATTGCATTGTTGCAAGATATATTTCTCTTCAATTAATCGAATAATAAAAAATACGAAGACTATTCAAAGATTTCATTTTTCAGTATAACCGCAGGACATCCTGTCGAATATCAATTTATTAAAATATATTGATAAAATAATGAAAACTGAGCGGAAAATTCAATAATTTTATTTTAAAAAATCAGGTTTGCTCTATAATTTGTAGAAGAAATTCTCATAATTCCTTTTACCTTATATTAGAAATTGATTTTTGCTTGAAGCAAAAGCTTTCTAATTTTGATTTAAAATAAAAAATGTAATTTTACAAACTGTACATAAAATTTTGCTGCATGACTAAATAATGAATGAAGACTACTCACTACTGATATAATTAACTAAAAGAAAATAAATGTAACAGTTAACTAATTTGCATAATTAAATATTTCGAATCAAACATAAAAAAATTAACATATATTTTACCAAAATTTAGGTAACCTTCTTACATGTGTTACAAAAATTATAACCGATCTGACCAAAATTATATTAAAAAAGTAGAAAACTATAATTAATTAAAAATAAACAAAAAATTTAAAAAACTACTAACTTACATTTGAAAACAATTCTGTAGATCTGTGGCGAACGTCGACGAATATCATGATTAGTGGAAAATAAAATTTTTTACGATAATTAACATTTGATAGATTGGCAAAACATAATTTAATTGCAAAAAATCACTTAATCACCCAATTTGGATTACTAACGAAAAACAATGATCGCTACTGTAAATGAAGTTATTTGAATAACAAATTGAAATTTATTAGCCACCTGGCAAGTCATTAACACACTTAATTTATAAATAATGAAAAATAATAGAAAACAACTTACTGCACACACTAATGAACCAGCAAAGCCACTCAAAACCCTCCGCATTACTGTTACACACATTTAAAAAAAGTCAACAATAAGTTTCTGAGAGAAAATCCATTTTACTTGACACGCAGGGAAGTTAGATCAGATAAAGCAATAAAATCGCCGGCGATTTTGCATTATCGTTCACAATTTAATATATAAGAAAGCTAAAGCATTGATAAGCAAAAGAACACACCCCAAATTTACAGGTTAGGTAAATAGAGTTGCACAGAACCTAACGCAAGCAGGAAAACTGGGCAAAAGCAGGACTTAAAGAGGATATTCCATGTCATCCGGTAGCGCCTATATATTGATTAAAGCCAGATGAAGAAAAATATAATCGTTTAATAATCGCGAAAAAAATTTATATGCATAGTTAATTAGGTTTGCGTGGTAATTAAGTAATTATTATGGTAAACATAATCGAAACTGCCATAGAAAGATAACGTGCGTGCGGTATCTTCCCCTGTCCGTTTTGTTTTTCATTCCGAAAGTGGTCAATTAGCAATTCACAACTAAAAGTACTGAGGAACTGATTGCCATATTCTGCATGTCCCAGATTTCAGCATCCGCAGCTCGAAAGAAATTAAGGGAAACTTAGCTATTTGCGGAATTAACCTCGGTATAATAATGATTTTTGTAATTAGTACATTTTTATCTTAGAAAGTAAGTAAGTCATTATAGAAAAACATTGAAATTGAAACTGGTTCACATCTAAAAGAAATCAAAATATATGAGAAAGCTAAACTAAAAATAGTTAAATAAACGAGCACTCAACTTTATGCAATCTACTCCATGTTATGATACCAAGTTGATAATTTTAGAAGTCAAGGTAAAATTTAAAAGCAATTCCTAATTGATAATTCGGCTTTACATAACGTTTAGAAAAATGAATAATAATTCTACCAACAGACATGTCTTGCATTAATAATGGCAATTTCAAGTTAAAATGTAAAAGGCATGAAATTCTTTAAAAATAAAATATAAATGAACAGTAATTGCCGAGTGTGAATCATTCATGTTTAAAACCAATTTATCGACGCCTGTTAAGTTCATTATAATGAATAATGTGAAGAAATTATAAACTGAGCCAGCATGAACTACCTTCACACTATTGCAATTGGAAAAAGTTTTTAACAGGTAAATTGAAACAAGTAAAAGTAAATAGAAAATATAGTAATCAACAGATGGCGTTATGTTCGATCGTCGTTAGTGAAATTTTCATTAACGCTCTTCAAAAACCAACCGTTGGCAAGGTGAATTTGTCATCTAGTAGGGCCATTCTTGACCATTACTAAATAGCAGGTGATGATATTGGGAGATGATTTCTTCGTGATAACACCCCACTTCATATGTAATGATTTAACGACCGTTACATAAGAAAGATCTGATGCTATTATTGATGACTTTTTAATTTCCAATAGATAAAAAAAACTGTTTCTGTTTATATAAAAAGTAAACAAACTTTGATATCTGTATACTATCAAACCACATTTTATCGGCGTATAAATTCCTGACATCAACCGACAGTGTTGTGATGCAACGCAGTGGGAAATATTTCTCCGAATTTTATTTTAATTTTTGCGCATTTTAATTATTAAAGCAAATGCCGAGTTAAACCGAGCAATTGAATATTATGTAAAAATGTAGTAGTATAGAATTGAAACAGAATAAATGTATAGCAAAGAAAACGCATCGAAACTTTTAAAAATATACAGTAGATAAATAAATTAAAAAAAAAAAAAAAAAAAATTTTTTAAGAAATCAAATTTGTATAATTTAAATAAAATATATTTTGGTGTAAGAGCAGAATCTTACCGACAAAGATAGATATATAATATTTCAATGCAATAGAGAGAGACCTACATTATGTTACTATATACACTACCGCTCAAAAGTTTGGAAACAAAAAATAACATTAAATTAATTTTAATATTTTTGATATTATTACATAATATTTTATTTATATTATATATATTATATTATATAGATATATAATTTGATGTTTTTTCGCCATTATAAAATAAAATTACACTCAGAAGGAACCCGAAACAAAATGAATGATTTAAATTTTTGAATTCAACTTATTTCATATTGCAACTTGAAAAAGGGTCGTAAAACAAATATATCTGCAGTTTTGGGTATTTACTATCATAAAATTAAAATTAAAACTTTAAGGGCTCAAATTAGTTCAAAGTTCGCCGATCCCGTCCGGCACGTCAAAATCCCAACATTTGTTTAAATCCTTCTATTCAATTTTAAGAAAATCTGTAGGCGGATTTTCCGTAAATTTTTACATTTATAACTCAAAACTGATGTTGTGTGAAAATTATTTCAAATTTAAATCATATATTGTAGTAAAATTATTAATATTATAAAAAAAATTTAAGTGTTTCCAAACTTTTGAGCGGTAGTGTATATTATAAATGGTTTAACTTCACAAAAATTTAATTTATTCAAGACTTATCTTTATATTATTTATATTTCTACTTTAGTTATTTTGGAATGTACAGTACTTTTTGGTAGTATCAAAAAATTCAAATCGTAACATTTTATTTCGGGTTCTCTCTATTACATTGAAATGTTATATCTATCTTTGTCGGTGAAATCCCACGCTTAAGAGCATTTTTAGGTTATTTTGTGTATTTTGAAGATTTTTTTTTAATACTATAATGAAGAACATTAAAATTAATTTTTTTCAGATTGTGATAAATTTTTTCATGCATCTTATCCAATTACCATCAAATCTCACCAAGGGGAAGGGGGGGATCAACGAAAATCTCACGCCAACTTTTTAATTCAGAGAACATACATTTATTATAACAGATAACATTTTATATTACAAATTCAATCCCGGTCATAGACAAGATTATTAAATATAAAATTAATAAAATATTTAACTAGTATTTGAAAATTATATAGTAAATCTCACCGGAGGGGGGGAGGGGATCCCACCAAATCTCACCAAAGGGGAGGGGGGCCTAAATTTACGATAAAACACCTCACGTAATTAATGGACGTCCCCTAATGTAAATTTATAAAAATAAAATATTTTCTTTTAAACCTCATTTTTATTAATTGATTTGACGTAAATTAGTTAATACAATAAATAAAAATTTACTTGAAGTCGAATAATACGGTGAAAACGAGGTTTTAGATGAGAAAATCAATTTTTCGCTTTATTACAGGGCGGCCATCAGTTAAAAATAAAATTTATAATAATTTAATATAAAATTTATAACTAAGGGGCGGACTTAGATGCAGTAAAAACATCAATATAAATTTTTTTTATGCGGATAAAATTAGTCCAAATAAGTTTTTTATATGCGGTTATAATTAATGAACATAAAAAAAAAATGAAGGAAGTCGAAATTAATTAATTAATTTATTTATTAAGTAAATATCTATTTGCTTATTACGTAGGTACTACTAAAATTTTATTTACATTTTCACTTTTAAAATTTCTAAAAATCTAATACATTCAACTTTAACATTAACCCCCCCCCCTCCCCCCGAAAATTTAGTCTAAACACGGCCCTGATTGTGCTGTTTCTAACTCTTTAATGGCAAAATATTAATTAAGAAAAATTAGCGTGTCACGATATTATTATCTGAGACACAGATGTTTTCAGAGCTGCCGATTCATTTCGAAAGCAAGAAAACAATTTTTGATTTTGGTAAAATTTTCTGCGTAGAATATTGCAGCGTCGTTTGGTTTTGGTTTCATTAGTTAAAAAGTTCAAATTAAAATTTAAAATTTTAATTAAGTTTAAAATAAAAAATTGGCAAATATGGATTATATAATATGCAATTATATGCGATATATGGATAATAAATATATATGCTTTAAAAACCGAAAATATTTAGTTTTATGCGGTATAAAACTGCATATTTTGGTTCCTTGTAGTACAAAAATTCAGCTTTCTATGGTATATCAAATAAAACATGCAAATACATTTAAATCCGCCCTTTATTTATAACTTAAGGGTGGGATCTCACCGACAAAGATAGATATAATACTTCAATGCAATAGAGAGACCGAAACGTTATAATTTTTCGATTCTAACAAAAAATATTGTATATTTAGGAATAACTAAAGTAGATATATATAAGATTTAAAAATAAGTCTTTCGATAAAATTAATTTTTGCAAAATTGTTTGATCAACTTTATTTTATTCTTGAATGCATAAAAGTATTTTTTTGTTAATATCGAGAAATTGTGAAATATAATTCGATCTTCCTTTATTGCATTGAAATATTATATTTACCATAATATTTACCTTTGTCGGTGAGATGCTGCCCTTTAATCTAAAATTTATGACATTTATTCTGCACTATTTGTGCCAAAATTCATATGCAAATCACAAGCATCAGTTTTAAAACTTTTTTAATTAGTTATGGTTTTGATAGTTTTCCATCATATTAATTCAAAATATACGACATTTTATGACAAATTTTTAAAATTTATGACAATTTAATATAAAATTTAGGACTACTTAAGGATGGGATCTCACCAACAAAGATAGATATAATATTTCAATGCAATAGAGAGAGAAAGACCGAAATGTTACAATTTTTCGATTGCAACAAAAAATGTTGTATATTTAGGAATAACTAAAGTAGAAATATAGAATTTACATTAAAAACAAGTCTTTCGATAAAACTAATTTTTGCAAAATTAAACCAATATAAATAGGTAAAATTTGATATATTTATTCTTTTTTTAAGCTTAGACTTTTTGTATACCATAAAAACAAAATTTTATATTAAATTGTTAGATCAATTCTTGAATGCATAATACTTTTTTGTTAATATCGAGAAATTGTGAAATATTTCGATCTTTCTTTATTGCATTGAAACATTATAATCTACCTTTGTCGGTGAGATGCTGCCCTTAATCTAAAATTTATGACATTTTATTATAAATGATTTTTGGTCATTCAATTTTGCGCAATTCTGCACCATTTGTGACAAAATTCATATGCAAATCACAAGCATCAATTTAAAATTTTTTAAATTAGTTATGGTCTTGATATTTTTCCATCATATTGCAATTTAACCAGTTTTGTTGGAATTTAATTCAAAATTTATGATATTTTATGACAAATTTAAAAAATTTATGATATTTTGATAGTATAATGATATTTATTTTATCCATTAGGCTTTTTCACATGTGGTTTTAGTATTTTTGCAAAAAAATTCCGCCCTGGGCTATCCCCTAAATCCGCCACTGCACTTATGGCCGATTTTTACACCTCGGAATATCTCTAGGAAGGAACGGTCCAAACAAAGTTATTCGCGGGGGGGGGGTCTTCAGTTTATTAATTTATTATCGTTGATTTTTTGTTTTATTCTTCCGTATCTTTTTTTTGCCAATTTTTCAGTATCTTTGCCACTGCCTAAAATACTGAAGGAAATGTTTAATGATTAATGCGTTGCAAAGGTGAATTTAAACTTTACATTTGGATAAGAGTCTCATGCTCATAGGTGCAGTATTTGGATTCGGAAATTTGATAATCTTTATTTAAATTCCACGCCCCAGTACATCACAATATATACTATTTTATACGTTCTCGAAAAATCGACCAAGTTATACGAATTTGAAAAAATAAAATAGGAGAAGATTAAAATTAAAATATTATAGGTTGAATTAAAAGAAACACGCAAAAACTAACTTTTAGAACGCGGTCTTTCTATTTGAGATATTCAAATTAATTTTTTCAATCGGTAAGTCAGAGTACATATTGTGTAGTGTCACAACGTCAGATGGGATAATTCTCCTTTGTGACATCATGACAGGACATATGGATCTGCGACTTGCCATTAGCTGGAAAATAAATTAATATCTCAAATAGTTCCTCTTTTTGTTATTATTTTAAATTAATATTAAATAATATCGTTCACATTCATTCTGAACATACAAACATTAAATTACATCCGCGTAATCCTATAATATGTTATAAACAAATCATCGTTCATTGTTATGCAAAAATTTAATTTTCAAGGTTGCAGTTGGTAAACTAATCGTAAATCAACGCAGAGACTTCCTACACACACATATTTTATTCACAAGTACGCATTTGAAATAATATGCAAAAATATCATAAAAAATGTAGTAATATAAACAAAACAAATTTCACCTGCTAAAAATTCTAAAACGCCACAATAAAGGTGATAAATGCTCGGAAAGCCTCACAAAAAAATTTCAATTATATAAAAAAATCGCGTGAAAACGGTGCGATGCCAAGTTTTTAAAAATAATTTCAACAAGGAATCTTAAAGTAAAAAGTTAATGCACTAAGGGCGATTATGTTGCGTTGTATAGATTTTAACTTTCTTGCAGTATAAATAACTCTTGGCATTTCCCAATTTTATTCGACCCAAATAATTTAGCACACAAAAACTGGACAATATTGAACCAATATTGTGTTTTATAGAATAAAATAAAGCAGATATGCAGAGACGTGCATTGGTTTTAAGAAAATCGATTATATACCATACCTGATATAAGCATTGTATAGAAGACAGGCAGGTGTTAAAAGCAGCCCCACATGACATTTAGTTTCGAATCTGAAAGTAATAAAGATCCGCCACTGGCTCTGCCCCCTAGCGTTACCATTGGCGTTTCAATAAAAGCCAAATTTCAAAACAAAGTTACGTAAGCATCCAGAAAATTCTCGATTAAATCAAATTTTATGTCTAACGGAAATAATACCGATATAATTTTTAATGCCCACAACTTTGTTGTAAAATGGGTTTGCCTACACAAAAAGAAATAAAGTGAACCAGATGCTGGTTTGAAAGTTTCGTCTTTTTTGTTTGATGCATAATATTAGCACTGTAAACTGAGCTTATAAAATGTTAATTACCGAATATCATACATCAATAATTTCCAAGGATAAGCAAGGGAGTGGTCCTTTTATTTTAATTAAACCTACCCGGAGTTTTCAGGGAATTTTTTGCCTTTTCATAACTGAACAGTTAAAAATTGCCAACATAACAAAGAAACATATTAGGATAATAAATCAGCGCGCTCGTATTGACCCAAATAAGAGTTGGTAACCTTTCGAAAATAATGAGCAGTTTCCTTAATTTTAATAAAATTTTAGAAGATTTACCTAGTTTATGAATTTAAATCCTAAATGAATTAACTTTAACTGTAAATGCATTTTTATTTTAAAAAAAAGTACCTACGCCAGTTTAACTGTCTAGTAAACGTGGGTTCATTTTATTCAATGCGATGCTTTTTATATAGGTCAGTTTGTGCAGCTTTTATTTCTAGATAACTGCACAAAAAGACTAGGGGAACAAAGTCACATGTGATCGTAAACTTGGAGATATTCCAGCCACTACGACGCCAAATGCCTTCCGGAAATGTGTTATTTTCTTCTTTTGTTTGCGTAGATGCAAGAATGCGTTAGTCTAACACATGTTACATATTATTACGACGGTTATGTGCCTTTTGGTGCAGCAAATTAGTGGACAGCATATGTTGATTTTACAACAAAACCAGTAGTGCAAGATTTACCTTCTTGCAACTCGATCAAATTTGAACCAATTTTTAAGTGAAGGACCAAATTAAAGCAATAAGGGGGAAGCAAACAATGTCAATCACGCAGTGTGACTCACAATTAAATTATCATAAAATGTTGAATGCATTTACAAGTGGTTCAATTGATTCCACAAGAGGGGATCTACGTGGTGCACTGTACGCTCCCAAAAAATGTTGGTTATCTCACGGACGACACTACGTATAAAAGAACTATTTGCATAACCATTTCAATTGATCGTTAAAAATAACAACGTAGACCAAGTTGCTGCAGAAAAGAAAGAATTGAGAAATACTATAAAAGAAGTGTTACAGACACTACATGCACTTAACAGTTTTTCATTTCAGAACTTCCTGTTAAAAAACGGTGTTCGCTTTTTTAAAGGAACAAGAGTTCCTTAAATCGTTACAAAATTATTACGATACTTAAACAATTCAAAAAGAAGGTCACATTCTATGGCCCAGAATGCAAAAGGTACACCTAACAACAAGTTGGCTCATTATTTTTTTAATTTAATTTGAAAGTATCATAAAATTTACTTCAATTGCCTTCTTCAATTTTATAATTATTATAAACAAATCATAGTAATTTAATAACAAACTGCGTCATGACATTGAAAGATAATACATTTTTTGAAAACGATACTTGAATACATCTTGGTTGTGAAGTAATAATAATATTGTATTTGATGATATCCATTGTTTCGTTGTAAGAAGGAAAAATCAGAAAGAAGTTCATTAGGGTCAATAAAGTTCGGATGTGTGAAGTGAACTTTTCGGGTAAGAAAGTTTCCAACTCGAAAAAGACTAACAATAATTCTGTTTGCACCTTTTAATCCATATTAAAAGCTATAAATAATATACTAAAATAATTATGAAATTTAAAGCACCTGCCCAAAATTTATACACTGCAAATATTAACTTTCCAGCTCAGCGTTGACGATAATTTGCCATAATCATTATATTTATATAATATTTCATATTACTTTTAAATCTTATTTATTTTTTAATAAGAAGCAGTTAATAATAGATAACAGGAAAAGAGCATCCTGTTTTAAAATAAACTCAAATTTTTAATTAGAAGTTATTTATCCAATAGTAAGGTTACTAAAGTGTTAACTTGACAGTAACATTTCCTCACCTCAAACACAACTCCAAGGAATAAATTAATTTTCGATTCGATCCGCTCAGCTCACACTCTAATTGCATTTAATCAATTCATTCTATAACTTATTTTTTTTGCAATGGAAGAAGTTTCTCTTGCAGCGTTCCATTGCCCATAACATTTTATTGTATACGCTTTCGCTTCACACACCGACTTATTTAGAAGAAATAAAAATTAAGAACAATTATAAACGAATGATACAGTGCTTCTTAATAGTTTAATTAAGTAAAATTAAGCGGAAAACCTTCAAATATACAAATAACAATCCCACAATTAACTATAATAATTAATTAGGCTCCATATATTTGCATAATTTGGCAGAAAATTTAAAAGATCTAGTTAGTATTTGCTTAACAAATTCTATGATTCAGTTGAATTTTAATCTAATCTAATAAAAATTGCATTTTTATCCGATGCCATCATCTTATTGAATAATCAGGATACGAATTTCGTAAATAACGTTTCCGGATTTCCGCTAAGCTGGAACATTATTGCAAAGAGAACAGCTGCCAAAAATAATATAACAGTAATTTGTTTTCGTAATTAGCAATAAGTGATATGATAGAATATAATTTATTATATTACATATTTATGCACTCGGCAATGCCACGCTACAGGCATGAACTGCTCGATATTTCCAAGGTTCCGTTTCCGATATAAATACATATAGTAATAACAAACAGGATGACTTTTAAATGAACTCATTTAACAAACTTTGTTACATTTATAAATACGTAAGGGTTGCGTAAAGATCAAGACATTTAGGGAGCTTCCTATGTTTATAAATATACGAGCATTTATAATGCTTGTAGAACTACGAAATTCTATAAAAAATTAATAGTTTCAAGAGCTTTAACAGGAAGAAAATGTATTCGTTGATTACCGAATATATTATTTTACCACAGAACGTTCTCTATAGATCAACATAAATCTCGAAACATTTGCACATTTACAAAAAAATTATTTATGTACCCTATAAAACAAAGTGGAAAGATTAATCTACAATAGAAGCCATATTTTGATATAGTGACATATTCAGCCATCATATAATCGTCAAATCTTTTCATACATTTTTGAATACCAATTTAAAGAAATATGTCACTTAAGGGCGGGATGGCACCGACAAAGATAGATGTATTATTTCAATGCAATAGAGGGAGACCGACATGTCACAATATCTCGATTCTAACAAAATATATTGTAGAAATATAAAATATTTCGGTCTTTGTCGGTGAAATGTTGCCCTTAAAGTAAAATTTTGTGGGTATTACTACGATTAAAACTAGTGTAGACAATTTCGCCACCAAGAAAGGCAAAAGTTGAATATTAAAAAAAAAAAAGCATTTTTTCCTTCAACTTTACGAGTAAACCTAACATAGGGATGTAAAGCATTCAAAGTCGCGGATATTAAATTTATAATTTAACAAAGGTATTGTTTTTTTTTGTAAAAAATTTAATTTAAAAAAATATTTACATATTTTGTCCATTTCTTTGCCGGTTTAAAACATTTCATATTTTTTAACGAAATTCTCCGATTAATTAAATTTATTGCTGCCGAACGGGTAACTTTGAAGCATTGGTGTAGAATAATTAACTGATTGATTGAAAATTAAATATAAATCAATGGATCAATGGGGGAATGGAAAATGTACATCAAAAGTTCCTTATATAATCACCAGGTGAACCGACGACGCGACGTCGAAAATAAGTTTTATCTTTTGCACAGAATCGTGCAAATGTATATTGCTGTGTAACGACCTTAATTAAATATTTTTGTAAGATTTTGGTTGCACAAACAGTTCCTCAACAAATTTTTTTTATTTATTAACTTCAATCTGCAAACTCAAGGATAGGCGCTCGGGGTTGCAGAAATCGATTTGAGAAATTCCTGTTTTAGATTTGTTTACCCTAATAATTTATTTTTAATTTTGACAGTATTTGCCCCCCCCCCCCCGCCTAATGATTTTCACTAAGAATTTGTAATAATAATTTGAGAGTTGAGTTACTCGTGCTTACAATTTTAGAGGGTTGTCTGAGCTGATGCATTGTAAAATCCCAATATCTTCGGGTTTTCTAGCCAGATTCGCGCCCTAATAGAGTGAATCATTAATGCCCACAGAACCAATAAGTGCCAAGAGTAGACGTCTTGTCTAAAGAAGAAGAAATTTAAATTAGTTCAATCATAAAAGCACAATTCAGTATAATATTGTTCAGTTTTCTACCATAATGAGAGTAAGAAGTCAGCAGTCGTTAATATAATAATAATGAAAGATGTATTTTTGCAGATATTTTTGTTTGATTGTATGAACTTAAAATCGGAGTTAAAAATAAGTTCAGGCTGCACAGCCTGGGTAATCTGGTTGCATTATACTTTTTAATATTTACATTTAACATTTAAATTTTCAAAACATTGTATCAATGATTTGATTACGGATGCACCAGCGGTCACCAACGAACTCACGGACCACTGAACTCACATTTCCGAATCATACGGACCAATAACATACATTTTTTTAATCCACAGGTATTAAATTTCATTTTTTTCATAAAAACAAATTTTTCTATACATAATACATTTTATAATTTTACAATCCAAACTTTCATTTCGATATTGAATTTTTGAATATTGGAACTATAAAATTTACTTTTTGAATGTTTCAAAATTCAAAGGGTTTTTTTGACTTTGTTAGCTTTAAAAAATTTGTTTTGGGATTATAAAATTAAGAAAATCCCGAAATTAGCAAAAAAAAAACTTGTTGAAGGATTAGAAATTTTAATAAGTATTTTTATCAATTTCAAAATTACTATTAGCCTTTAGCTCTAAAGAATATATTTTTTAATAAGATTATCTGCATTTCTCAATTTTACAAAAAAAATTAAAATTAAAAATTTGTATTTTTATATTTTTTGAATTTTAAAACTCAATTTTTTTTTCTTTTTTAAGATAACATGAAAGCTAAGTAATATTTATAATATAATAATATTTTTAGAGGTTATACTATTACCTAAATTTCCAAATTTAAACGAGAACATTTTGAAAAATATGAAATATTATATTTTTTTGAATTCAAAATTTAAATTTGTTGAATATCAAAATTCAAATTTTGTTTAGTATATTTAGCTATATAAAACATATTTTGAGATTGTAAAATTTTATAAATTAAAAAAAAAACCACTTGAAAACCAATATTTTTATAAAAATATAGTATCCCCGTAAAACCACTTTTCTATGGAATTTTATCAAATTTTGGTAATACATAAGAAATAACCTTCTCGTATTAAACTGCTTAAATTAAAACCTTTTGCCCGTCAAATGAAGAAGATATTCTCAACCAAAGTTTGAACTTTTTGCACAGTTTGAATGTACCAGTTGACTGAAACTTACACATTTCACATCTTAACTTGTAAAATTTCTATAAATTTCCTATAGATTTTTTTCAAAAATTAATAATTTATACATTAGTTTATTACGAATATTTTGAATTAAAAAAACCGGTTATTGCCCGATTTGGTGGTGCAAAGTAAACAGTTATAATTTATAAAATATGCTAGTACAGGGTACCTAGGTTACCTGTGTATAAAATTATCAGACGAAAATAATAAATACTAGCCTGTTGATTTCGAATTAGTTTACGTTTAGTATCCGATTGTCGCGAAAAAACTACTTTAAATATATTGCAAATTTTTTTAAATTTTTCTGTTATTTAAAATGCGGAGACAAAAGTGTAAGCTTTCATCTCTCGAATTTTCCAATTTTCAATTAAATGAATCAGATACAATCATCACCATAGAGCAGTCGAACATTTCCTTTCTTACATATTTACAACTAAATTCTGTTAATTCAAACTTTTGCCACTATTGACTCTGTACTATATACACTTCAATCACGAATCGATTCCAGTGGGGTGCTAACCTTGCAAAATGCTCTAAACCCATCCCTTTCGGATGTCCGGATATCGGAATCCTTTTAGGCTAACTTAAATAATAGGAACCTCTATTTTAAGAATTCCTGAAAACCAAGATGTGTCAATCTACCATCTAATTTTTTCAAATAAAAGATCGCCTCAATGAGGCCCCCCATATAAATTATTATTTTAAGTGATAAATTTGAAAGTTAATGAAGTTAAAATAGATTTTACAGAGGTAATTTCATTCGAGCGACTGTTTATTCCATAAACAAATAGGACAACATCAATAAAATTAAAACAGGGCTTGTTCAAGACACCATAATATTATTTTAGTGAATCCATTTTGGTGATACCGATTGTCTGATTCAGAGAAAGTGCTAATGTCACAGCATGTCCCTATTTTCATAAATTTGAATTTCTTATTCTATTTATTGGCTAAGGGTTTGTGAATATTATAAGCTCATCTTAGTAGACCAGGCTGGGAAACTCCGTGAAATCCGAAGCTGGTATTTCCGCTCTATTACTTATTCAATAATCACAGCTTCCCAGTGCTTTCATCCATAAAGTTCTCAATATTAGTAGCAACAAAAACTGAACGTCTTTTTGGATTTTACCAAGACTTCAAATGGTTTTTTTCTGAAGTGTGTACGGTAGACTCTTAGAAAACGAAAAATTAGTAAGCACGAAGCTTCTTTGATTGTTAACAAATTAATAAAAATGTCGTGTACCTTAAAATTTATTATTCTAGAAGGAATAAATAGTAAGTCACAATAAGTCCAAGAAACACTTATTTATGTAAATTTGAACCCAAGTGCCCTCATTAAAAAAAATTATTCATATTCGTATAAAAATTACATTAATTTTGTATAAATTAATATAAAAAAATATTTATATGTCGTATAAATTTCTTATTCATGAACTTGAAATTATTATAATAAAGAAATAAATTAACTAATGAAATTATATTTCAATAAATTTTGATTTCGATTAGGTGAAGGGATGAGGGTGACTAATTGGGATTATCGTAGTTGTGTGTATTTACATAGAAAGTGCAAGCAAAACACTGCACTTTTAACTATCAGCATTATTTATTTTTCTTGTTGCAATATTTTCAGTCAACATAGAAAGATATAAAAATAAAATAGAACACCAATAAAACTAACATTAATAAGCTCAACTTTAACTTAAGAAAACGAGCTGCATACAAATGACAATTGTGTTTTAATTACAAATTTACAGTTAAAAAATGCACTCATCCATGCAATATCCAAGTCGACGTCTATTTTTTCGCCTATTATAAACAAAAGAACATCGATTTGTGAAAATATGAAGTTCGTTATCGAAAAAAACAAAAGACCAATATAAAAAATAAAATTTTCTAAATAAAGGACGTAAGTTCTCTTATATTATTTAAAGCACAAGACGACAAATAGGTAAAAATAAATTAAAATTATTACGCACCTCAAGAATATGTGGTTTTATTAATTTTTTCAGTTATTAATTACACTTGTTCACACACATAATCTTCAAAATTCACCAAATGTTCATCGAGCAACGCACCAGTCAACTTTTACTCCGCCATAATTGTACAACTGTTTGACATGTTATGGTAAGCAACACTCGCGACATCTTTTGATCGGCGTACGACATGTGTAGAATTTTACTTCATGTAGGCGTCGATATACGTAGGCCACCCATCATGCAGCGAAGTAATTTTTTAAACATTCGATCTAAACAAAATATTTACTGAATAACTAATGCCGTATTCACAAAGCTTTTATCCAGCCGTTATATATTTTAAAATTAAAATTAACTCAAATAGGTTGGCGAAATAATAAGAAAACATTGATCGAGATACAATTTTTTTAAAGGGATGTTATTTTTTAATTTTAATTTTTAAATTAATAAATGCAATTAAACCAACTGTGCTCATTTATCTTAATTGCAGCTTTTGATCTTTTTTTAATATGGCAGAAAAAAGATAAAATATTATTTTTAAGTACACTATCGCAGTTCCTTTTGAAATTTTTTTACCTGGATTTGAATACATTGTCGTGTTCTTTTTATTTTATTACGGGGGTTGAAAAAATTTTAGTCGTTTGTTTAGCTTGTTTAATTTTTGAGTTTTTAATATATTACATTTTCACAAGTTAATAATCCTAATTTATTATTATTTTTTTTACTTGCAATTATTTGTATATTTTGAATTGTTTAAATTTTCCCGGGATTAGGGCTCCATAGAGGGAGCTAATAAAAAGCTATAAAATCTGGACAAAATAATTAAAATTTGAATTATTTAAAGCGGTGAGAAATAATTTAAATTTGTATTTGTTTAAATTTAAAAATCAACGGATCGCAAATTAAAACGTGGATCCTGCAGTTGACGAGCAATTTACATGGATAATAAAATTTAAAATTGTATTGAAATTTGAATTAACCAACAAATATTACCTATTTTAAAGATTTTTTAATGGTTTTGAATTTAATTGAAACCGTATTAACCGCAACCATATTATATTATAATATTTTCAAGTACCTACCTAAAATAAAAACAAATTTGGAATTCCTTATAAATAAATAGAATTCATGAAAATATTTGGAAATATCTGTAATTACTTTAAATCATTGGGATTCTTTGTAAATTACTGAAATTCTTTAGAAATCAATGGCATTTTTGGAAAACTCTAGAATTGAAATCCTTTGGAAATCTCTAAAATTCCTAGGAAATCACTGCGATTTCTAGAAAATAGTTGAAAATTTTTGAAATCTTTGGTTATCGCTGAAATTCCCAAGAAATCACTAGAATAGTATGGAACTCCTTGGAAATCGCTTGAATGCCTTGGAAATCATTAGAATTACTTGGAAATCATTAGAATTACTTGGAAATCACTTGAATTTTTTGGGAATCATTGGAATTCCTTTTATATCGTTGGAATTTAAAAAAAAAATCTTGAATTCATTAAGAATTACTGGAATTCTTTGCAAATCTCCGGAAATTCTTTGAAATCATTGAAATTTTTAGCAAAATGATGAAATACTGTAAATCTCCGAAATTCTATGGAAGTCACTGAAATTTGTAGAAAATTCTTGAAATTGTTGGAAATCCTTGGAAATCTCTGGAATTCCCCGGAAATCAATGGAATTCTATGAAATTCTCTTGAAATCACTTGAATTTCTTGAAAATCATTAAAATCCGTTGGAAGTCACTTGAATTCTTTAAAAATCATTGGAATTCCTTGAAAATCAATGGAATTATTTGCAAATCACTGAAATTCATTGGAAATCATTGGCATTTTTAGAAATCTCTTGAATTAAAATCTTTTCGAAATCTCTGGGATTCCTAGAAAATTGTTGAAATTCTTGGAAATCTCTGAACATCACTTGAATTCCTTAGAAATCATTAGAATACTATGGAATTTCCTTGAAAAATCTTTAATTCTTTGGAAATCATTAGAATTCTTTGGAAATAACTTGAATTTTTTGGGAATTAATGGAATTCTTTGCAAATCTCCGAAATTTCTTGGAAATCACTTAAATTAGATAAATGTTGAAATTCTATGAAATTCCCTTGAAATCCCTGGAATTCTATGAAATTCCCTATCACTTGAATTTCTTGGTAATCATTGGAATCCTTCAGAAGTCACTTGAATTTCTTGGAAATCATTGGAATTCCTTGGAAATAAATGAAATTCTTTGAAAATCTCTTGAATTCTTGAAGAATTAATGGAATTTTTTAGAAATCCCCGGAATTTCTTAGATATTACTTTAATTTCTTTGAAAATCACAGGAAATCCTTGGAAATTTTTTTATTTTTTTTAATGTGTGATCAAATTTGTACTGAGTGCGCATCCAGATTACCAGCCAAAACGCTATAACTTTTAGTACTGCCAGGTAGGGGTCGTCTTCTGGGTATAATATTTTTCAAATATGTGTAAAGTTAATTCAATAGCTACTAAACAGCAGTACATCAGCTATACTTATATACACATGGGCGTTTCAAAGATATGAATATCTCCCCCCCCCCCCAGTAATAGTCTTAACTATTAGCCGAAAAATTATACTTTTTAACCATTTAAACCTGCAAAAACGCTGGAAAATACATTAATAATTTTGTTTAAATTCAGGCTATAACTACATTTATTATTAGGTACTACACGTTGAAAAACTATTCGAGGTTTTTGTTTACTCGCGCTCAGAACTCATACGCGATAACAAATTTTCAATCTTGCTTGTAGTGGCATTGCCAACTGAATAACTCTTGTTTTTTTCTCCCTTTCATCTCATTTCATAATATTTTAAGTTAAAAACTTATTTTTATAAACTCATAGGTACATAGGAAACTAAGGGTTAGTTTGATCCCCCCCCCCCTTCTCAAAAACTCGTTAAATTATTAAAGCCCGTGTCTCACTATAAAATTTGTATAAAATCGTTTTTATAAAAATTTGCATACAAACAATGTGACGTCACGTGACATAAAATATTTTTAAGCCATGTCCCACTGTAAAATATTCGGTGCAAAGTTTTATACAAATAAGGTCAGCTGTGACAGCTCAGTAGTTGACGTTTTGGCTTCAACAGCCAATGGAATGCTTCCTTTTATAACAATTTTTGAAACTGCTCTAAAATGAGAATTTTTATAAAACAATTCCGCTGTCACACTATCCAAATCGTTTTTATGCAAACTTTTATAAAATTTTTATTTTAATTTTTTGCTGGTCCAGTGCCAAAATCACTCTTAGTTTATGGTCATAAGAAGAAGCAATAATTATTGCTACACCAAGAAAAATGTTTGGTTCTTCCAAAAAAACACTTTCTTGTACGATGATATGGTTACTAAAACATTTTTTGTTATAGCTATAATTTTTTTTCTCAGTGTACGATTTTATATATTATGTTTTAAATTTCTTTTGTATTAAATTAGTTGAAATTATAAAGTAAATATTAAATAAATAATAACACTGCTGTGAGTACAGAATTATCTATATTGTGACAACTTGGAGATAAAAATACAAAAATATAACCAGAACTTTTAATAAATCTCTCATTTCAATTATATCTACTGTCGCGGCTGCTCGGGTTCTATAGAAAATAGCGATTTTCTTAAAATGTCCAATACTGAAGAATTTGAAAGTGTTGAAGAACTTTTGGGTAAATTACCATCAAGCGATGATGAGAAACAAATTAAAAAAGTTTTGTATGGAACTAACTTTAAGTAAGTTTTTTTAGATTAATAATTATATCGTATTGCTATCAACATAAATCGAATATTGCGTAACGTGTTTACCAATACCCAGCGGCGTCACTTCAGACTTTACTGTGGGAGGGCTACGATACCAAGAAGAAAAAAATTTTCTCTTCTTTCATTTCTTATTTCAGCGGTGGGAATGGGATACCCGTAGAAATTGTAGTTTACCCTACCGTTTCATCTGTATTTCAACCTAATTTTAAGATTTATTTTTATAGAAGTGTACCATATTCAAGCGCATCCGCAGCTTCTAAAAACTTAGAACTTGGGTTCTATAGGCACACGTGGAATGAAGAACAACTTAGACCGCCACGTATTGTAGTTGTTGGTTGTTTACAAAATAAATTACCATTACCTGCTGAAGCACCAATATTGGAACAGCGGAAAGCTTTATTTCAACTGGCAAGCGATGCACTGTTGGTGGCTTCTGAAGCGAAGGTGAACATCTTTTGCTTTCAAGAAGCATGGAGTAAGTATATCTGCATATAAAAACGTAGTATGGAAAGTAATTTTTAAATTTTGTCAGATATGCCATTTGCGTTTTGTACTCGAGAAAAACAACCATGGTGTGAATATGCAGAGTCAGCTGAAAATGGTCCAACTACTCTGTTTTTGTCGAAGGTACTATAAGTTTTTCTTTAATTTAATATTCAATTAAATGATTTCATTTTAGTTGGCTCGTCAGTACAATATGGTGATAGTATCGTCAATTTTAGAACGCGACGAAGTTCACGGTGATGTTATGTGGAACACGGCTGTGGTAATCGACAACTATGGGTCGGTTTTGGGAAAGCACAGAAAGAATCACATTCCAAGGGTTGGAGACTTCAACGAATCAAATTATTACATGGAAGGAAATACTGGGCATCCAGTTTTTGAGGTAAATGGCAGTATGCATTTTCTCTCTTTTTTATGCAATCTTTTTTAGACTGATTTTGGAAAAATTGCCGTCAACATTTGTTATGGTCGTCATCATCCATTAAATTGGTTAATGTTTGGGATAAACGGAGCAGAAATTGTTTTTAATCCTTCTGCTACGGTACGTAAACATGATTTAAATTTATTTTAAAATTGAATAATAATAATTTACTTTTATCAGATCGGCGAATTAAGTGAACCGTTGTGGGGAATTGAAGCTAGAAATGCAGCTATTGCCAATGGATATTTTTCCGTTGCTATTAACAGAGTTGGAACGGAAGAATTTAAAAGTTTATTTACATCGGGCAATGGTAAACCTGCACACAACGATTTGGGTCACTTTTATGGTTCCAGTTACATTGCTGCACCTGATGGTTCACGTACTCCGGTATGTACGCACAGTTTCATAGATTTACAGTTTTGTGAATTTTATTTTCAAATAATATCTACTTTGAGCAAACGTTATTACAAAAACTTATGTGTCTTAACTCCTGAGTTGATTATTAAACATTTCGTCGTCCCCGTTTCGTCGTCGCTGAATACAGTATTCAATTTTATTTATAAAATTATTTTAGGAGGTGAAAAGAATACTCAACAATAAAATTTGAATTGTTTTTATTCTTATTGAGAATATCAGCTCTGAGCTGATATTGAGTAAATTAGATAATAAGTTGAATTTAAACAAAGGAATTATAATAAACGAGAAAATAATATTCGATATTTATGAAATTAATGTAATTTTTGCAATTAAATTTGTTAAACAATTAATGTTAAACAATATCTTCAAACTGTATTAATATAATTACATAACCAGTTGTCGCTCCAATCATCTAAAAGTACGGTATTATGTATATTATGATTGTGATGTTATAGCTACTCTCGGACGCAGTTAAATACTTACCGAAAATATAAAAGTCATGTCCATTATAAAAATGTCTCCTGCCGAAACGTAAAAATTTTCGTGAAGAAGTTGAAGTGAAAATGCGTTTATCTAAAAATTACAATTAAGTAGAGCTGTGTTGAGCTAACTTTAGCTGCATTTTAAAAAAAATGGTGTGAGCCTCGTCCATATTAGCTCACGGGGGAAGTGAAACTTCTTTAGGCGTACATGCAAGGGAATTTTAGTTATAAGTTTAAAAATCGCAACTTTTAAATGAAAATTTCAAAGTTTCCATTTAATACAAAAATAATGCAGGTCGAATGTGTACGCAGTTAGCTAAATATTATAACAAATTTTTATCATTTGTTTAATTGTGGTTCAAAAAAAGAGGCGCTCCGCGTTAATTTTCTACAGCATTCGGATCACGACTGTTTCCAGCGCAGCTCATAGCCGCCATAGTTTGTTGTTACCGAAGCCCTTAGCGTTCGGTCACCACTCTTGTTTTCCATTATATTTCCTATTTGTTGAGTTCTCCATATTGCAATAAAATTCAAACAGAGTACGCCGTTAAAGAAGTATCACTTCAAAAATAGGTAACTTACTTCTTTCTTTAATAAGTTGTCGTCGTTGCCCAGCAGCAATAACTTATAAACGGTATTCTTTAAAGAACCCATCTAAAAATTAAAATAAAAAATATTGAACTTTTAAGATACTACTCCGTTTATTTACCTTTTTTCCAACCAAACTGCTGTAAAAAATGGTCAACCAAGTATCAATTATGATCATCAGCAAGAAGAGCACTGTTTGTATAATACTATCATTTTGATAAATACAATAATTTGATAAATTAAAAAATATATAATAAGCTTCAACAACAATAGTAAAAAAATTTATTGATAAATTGATGATATTGGGTACAAATTTAATTTTACTAATCCGTTTAATAATAGAACCCAAGTCATAGTAAATGCACTGAATTTCTTTCATCAAGTAGTTGTCAATATTTTGAAATTTTTTTTCTGATAAAACATTTTGCAGTACACAGAATCGTTGATATAGAGAAAACATCCAACTTCTATATAAATTGCTAAACAAAAATTTATAGAGCTGTGGAAGTCCATAAACCATAAATCCTATTTTATGAATTATATCCAATGGAAACAAAATATTAAGAAAAATTGTAATTTGAATCCCATAATACATTGTTAGCGAAAACATATTTAAATAATATGCCAAATTATTATCAACAATTTCATTTATTTTCCATAATCTTTTATCAATTTCGATCATTTTTTCCAGGGCAATCTTTACGGTACCTCTATATCCAATATAGAAAAACGGTGATGAAACAATGAAGAGCGCGTTAGCAAATCCTATAAATATTTGTAGATAACCGAAATGTGCACCTTGGTCTAAATTAAAAAAAGAAGTGATTTTTGCCGATACAATTAGAACAAACGCAGTAAAGAGTAAAATAAATAAACAATATTTTATTTGATACCCAGGTGCTCTTGCTACTCTTCTTTTGTGACTAGGTCCAGACACTTGAACTTGCTCGGTACCTAGTAATTTTAATATAAAATATCCTGGCGACAATGCTGTCCATATATCTGAACTTTTTGGTTTTATCATTACAGAAATATACCTATAAGTAGTTCTCAAAAGCACTGAATAGTTTGGGACTAACTAAAGTAATCTAAATAATTATAATTCATTTTCGTAATTATTTAATGAACATTTTTTGTTTGTTTTTTTATTTATTTTATTTATTAGGGAAGTACTCAGCAAAATTAATATAGGTACTTTATTATTAATAGCTTGTTATGGAGGTGTTTTATTATTATATTAGATGGCTACGCATGTTTGACACCGAGAAGAAGCGCTCTAGTAAATTATATTACATTGCAGTAAATCCCCCTGTAAATAATTTCAATTTCAAATTTTATAAAAATCGTAAAATTTTGTTCATAAGAAAATTTTCTTTGTATTGTTTTCTCACAATATTTTTGCAAACCCACAGCTCCAGCTTCTATAACTTATTATAACGGCAATATAGAAAAATGTATAGGAATAAAACTGTAGAGAATGAAATTTACAAGAAAAAATGCCTATACATTTTTCTATTTTCTCGCACCGATTCCGAGATATAGATGACAGTATTTTTTGTATTTTACTGGAGTCTATAAATAAAATTGAAGAACATGAAATTTGCAACAAAAAATGTCTAAAAAGTGTTGCTCCAGAATCGAATTTTATATGACAAAAAACGGCTTAAAAATGTTCATTTTGCATTACCGACATAGGAGTGTACGAATACTTTTTACACTCACTGGTATATAATATGATATATAAATACCTACTACAAAAATGCAAATAAGATTTAAAGTACATACATACTCCAATAAATGCCGGATTTTCCTCTATCTTCATTTAAGTGTATGTTGGACTATATTACATCATTAATCAGAGATTATTATCACTTAAATATCAGACATTTCAAGTGAATAATTCAATATTCAACAAATCATAGTCACAATAGCAAATAATAAAAAATTGCATTGGTTACTAGGTAAATTTGTTAATTAACATATTCGAAGATATCTCAAGATGAAGAAATTAAAAATTTTAGTGCTTATTGATTTTACTCTATTAAATTAAAGAATAAGTATAAATTCCAGTGATGTTCCAGGATTTCCACAAATTTCCTAAGAATTTTAGTAATTTCCGAAGATTTACAATATTTCCAGTAATTTCAAATAAATAGCAGTGATTTCCAAGGAACTCCAGAGATTTCCACTGAATTTGATTCAAGAAATTTTTAAAATTCAAATGATTTTAAAAGAATTCTAGTGATTTCCAACAAATTTCAATGATTTTCAAGAAATTCTAATGACTTGCAAAAATTCCAATAATTTTTAAAGAATTTTAGAGATTTCCACGGAATTCCAATGATTTCCAACGAATTACAGTGATTTCCAAGAAATTTCAGTGATTTCCAAGAAATTCAAAAATATTGCAGTAATGTCCGTGAAATTCTAGCGATCCAAAGAATTCCAAAAAATTCCAGTACGATCCAAAGGTTCCAAAAGAATTTCAAATAATTCCAGGGACTTCCAAAATATTCCAATGATTTCCAAAGAATTTCCATTAATTACAACGATTTTTCAGAAATTTCAGTAATTTCCAAGGAATTCTAGTGATTTCCAAGGAATTTCAGTGATTTTCAAATAATTTCAATGATTTCCAAGAATTCCAGTGACTCTTAAAGATTTGCAGTAATTTTCAATGGATTTTAAAGAACTGTGACTTATTTATTAAATGCCAAATCCATTTCTCAATCTCGTTAATCTATTCATGCGTGTGAGTGAAAAAAATAAAAGAAATTTGTAAAAAAATACAAATACTATAGATATTTATTTAATTATCTATAGTATTTGATATATCTAAGCACAAGGTTAACAATACAATGGGATTATTAATGAAGGCTCTAGGGATACAACCCGAGTCATCCTTGTAGGGAAATTGCTCCCTTGCCCGCTCTAAATAAATTTTCAAGGAATTTCATTGATTTCCAGGAATTCCAGATTTTTCCAAGGATTTTCATGAATTCCGAAGAACTCCAAGAGAATTCCAACTATGCAGACACAATTTGTTTGGATATTCGCCCCTTGTCTAATGTTTTCTTTTTCTAATCATTCAGTGCTTGGTGCCCACATAATGTGCAACAAAAAATAAAAGGTGGAAGTGTTTTGACCGTTTCTCTTATTTTTAGAAGCTATTCTTATGCTGAATATGTTCAAAACTTTTAACGTCTCGATTTTATACAAAAATGATTAATTGTTCTCTAAAGTTAATTTTAATACAGGAAAATACTTCAATTTGTAATCTAAATAAATAAGATAAAAAAATTTGTCACAAGTGAATGCAAGGTTGCTAAATTACAACATAACGATAGTTTTTTTGGGTAGTAACTGGTAAACAAGAATAACAGTTTTTTTAACAGGGACAGTCCCATGGGGGTAGTCTCCCCCCCCCCCCCGGAAAAGCGGCCCTGATTTTACCTATCTTCCAGAAAATTTGTTTTAAACAAAAAATTTTATCAAAGTTTCGCTTGTTATTTGATAAAATTTTGAAATTGGTCAAAGTAGATTACCTACTTCGGTTGTGAGTCAGGGGAGGGGGCCAATCGCACCCTTTACCTTCTCCCCTTGTATTTGCACCTGACATAATAAAAGAAATTATAGAAAAATGATATTTTTTACCATTATGGCAAACTTCATTGATTTTCGTTCATCTAAAATTACAAAAACACAAACAATAGTTCAAATTTATGATTTAAAAAAATATGATTAAGGAGATGATATTAAATAATTAAAATTATTAACTCGTGAAATTATATATAAAATTATATTAAAATATAACGAGTTAAATAAACGATAATATATTAAATTAATAATCCTTTAATATTTCCGCACTGATTGTGCCTTCATCAGAAATTATAATATGCTAAAATCGAACAAAGGAAATTGTTTTGTCTATTTGTAAGAAGGAATATTAAGTAAAAAATTTCAATAGTGCAAGACAAGATAATATAAGAAACGTAAAATACAAAATAGTAAGGCAAAGTATACTCTTAATTTACACTCTAAAATAATCAAATTTATTGGTAAATCCCATTACAGGACTTGAGACTACCAAAATTATTTAAAAACACTAATAAATGTAACTTATCAGTTTCGAATCGTTTTATCTAGATTAGCAAAAAACTTCCTTGTAATATAATTGATAAAATGCAAAATTACTTTAAAAGCCCTGCAGCGTTAAAAAATGTCCATTACTTCTTTGTAAATTGCTTCGTACGTAGTGCTATCTAATAATTTAGTTTATAATGAAAGGTATGTCAATATTTAAATATAATGTAATACTTTTCGCGAAACAAAAATTTGTTTTCTTTAGGTGGAACTTGGATATTACTAGCTAGCATTGCCTTCATCAAAACAATTAATATACAAGGTAATTTCTTTTTTTATTTAGTGAATGAAATTTATTGACTAAATTGCAGGTGCACTTCCAACAGAGTGTCCATATCCAGATCCAATTGATCACACAGTACATTTACCTCACGAAACCATTTGTTCTAAATTTTATATTTGTTCCAATGGTCAAAAAATTGAATCTGTTTGTCCACCGGGAACGTTATTTAACAGATATTTGCAAGTATGCGATTGGGATTATGTAGTAAATTGTACAAATACTCCACCAAGTATTACTAAACCAATTACCACACCAACTACTACAACAACTACTAAACCATTTACTACACCAACAACTACAACAACTACTAAACCAATTACTACAATAACAACTACAGCAACTACTACAACAACTACTAAACCAATTACTACAATAACAACTACACCAACTACTACAACAACTACTAAACCATTTACTACACCAACAACTACACCAACTACTACAACAACTACTAAACCAATTACTACAATAACAACTACACCAACTACTACAACAACTACTAAACCAATTACTACAATAACAACTACACCAACTACTACAACAACTACTAAACCAATTACTACACCAACAACCACACCAACTACTACAACAACTACTAAACCATTTACTACACCAACAACTACACCAACTACTACAACATCTACTAAACCATTTACTACACCAACAACTACACCAACTACTACAACAACTACTAAACCAATTACTACAATAACAACTACACCAACTACTACAACAACTACTAAACTAATTACTACACCAACAACTACACCTAGTAAACAACAGAGGACAACAGAGTGTTCATATCCAGATCCAATTGGTCACACAGTACGTTTACCCCACGAAACCATTTGTTCTAAATTCTATATTAGTTCCAATGGTCAAAGAATTTCATTAGTTTGTCCACCTGGAACGTTCTTTAACAGATATTTGCAAGTATGCGATTGGGATTATGAAAAAAACTGTAGTAGTTATCTCATAACAACTGAAAATTATATCAGCACAACACCCGATCTTCCAATCATCTGCAGTACCCACTGAGACCACTAGGAAACTTATTAAAACGCCAGCAAAACCTACTATGATAGCAAAGGAAGGAAATCCACTAAAACGTCAAAAAAACCATCTGTACAACAAAATTCTAACGTTGCAAAAAATAATAAACCTAAAAAATGAAGTAATCGATTTATAATAACTGTCTTCAACATCTAATGTATTCTTTTGTTTCTGTATATTGGTTGTAATAATGTATAATTTTACAAGAGTAAATTGTTTAATCTATAAATTCCATGATTTCCATCAACAATAATAATCCTAAACACTTCCAAACTAGAGAAGCTATAGAGATCACCACCAAACACTTTTTTTAAATTATTTCTGAATATAATTCAAAATTATTGTTCTCAACTGCTAGAAGTATATTAGTACCCACTAACTTACTTAATAAACAAAAACATATTTTGAATTAATGTTATAATGTTTTTAGGGTCTTTCGAGAGTTAAAAATGGAATTCTTGTAGCAGAAATTAATTTAAATATGTGCAGACAAACGAGAGACCTTTGGGGATTTCAAGTAAGTTGTTCAATACAAACTGAAATTTTGAAAAATATTGATTAAATTTTGCAGATGACTCGTCGACTTGATTTATATGCTGAATCTTTAACAAAGGCTACCAAGGCTGATTTTGTTCCGCAAATCATTCGAAAGAAATAGAATATAGAAATTATGACTATCTACGTCAAAGAATTGTATTTTTTTATAAATCAAAATATTGATTAATAAATACAATGTAAATTTTTGAATTTTTAGTTTTGATGAAATGGGAAGATTAAAAATCAATTTGATCTTCTCAACCAAACCGAAGTGGTTAACTGAGTTTAATGGTAAATATTATTTTTTAGACTTATTGGTCAATAAATAATTTATTTTTGAGCCAAATTTGTTCAGATGTTCAGTTGCAAGATAAGCCAAAAATTTTGGATTAATGCTTTTCAACTTATTCCATTGGTTAACCTAAATTTTTTGGTTTAACCTGCAACTGAACAACTGGACTTAAAAAACAAAAAATTATTTTTAATCGTAAAATTAAATTAAATTTTTTTTTACATTAATATGGTGTCCAAAATGTCATTTCTCTTGACTCAAGGTCAATTCAGCAGAAATAAGTCTATCAAAAATGTTATTTAAGATATCTAAATGAGTATCAAAATCGGAGCATTAGTTAAACCAATGGCATTCATTTAAATTGAAATGAACCTCTAGTAGGCACAGTAAACGCCGTATATTTACGGGAAGAAACTTTAACCATTCCATCCAAGATAGAATTAACATACGGAATCGGATAAGCATCTATTTCAGTTATATTATTCAAAAAACGGTAGTCAACGCAAAAAGATATTCTTTACCTCCGGATTTTGGAACCAAAAGGACTGGCGATAACCAAGCGCTCGTAGAAAGTTCAATAACGTCTAAATCAAGCATTTTCTTTATTTTGTCGTCAAGAATTTTCTCTTAATTGGTTTAACGTTCGGCTTAATCTTAATTTCATGTTCAGTTAATCTTGTATAACCAAGACCACTGCCCATTTTAGAAAATTTGTCTTTCAACAGTAAGGACAAACGCGACGACTATTCCGTAGAAAGATTTCTGGGGTCTTGTACAGATGAATTATTAAAATTAGTGTTAAAATCTCCCAAGTTCCAAACATCACGATTCAAATCCGGAACTATATAAATCGCATGCTAAAATTTTAATCCTAAAATTAACTTACTTGAAATACTCTTTAAAGCAAAAACATCAATAACTTTAACTTTCCCCGTTAAGCACATTGGAACTTTCAGCATATCTAGGAGCAAGACAATTCTGACCATTAGCTACCACACAGCGAACAGTTTTAGAAGAGGTACCGGAATCTAGAAGACCCAACATATGTTGAATTAAAACGGTGACTTTTAAATGCGACCGTTGATCATTAGCAGCATGCGACAGAATATATAATTCATTAAAATTTTATGTCGGGAAGCATTATTTTATAAAGCATCATCGGTTTATAAGATTATTTTAGGAGGTGACAAGCAAACTCATCATTGTTTAATACACATTTAATTCAACAATAAAATTTGAGTTGATTTTATTCTTACTGAGAATCTTGCATAGAATAGCAGCTCCGGTTTTCCAGATAATCCAGCTTTTACTGTACTGTATAAATTAAATTACAATATCTTTTAAGTATTAAATTATATTAAACGAGAAAATAAGCTTCAACATTTATGAAATATAATTTTTACAATAATTTATGTTAATGTTAAACAATATCTTCAAACTGTATTAATATAATTACATAACCAGTTGTCGCTCCAATCATCTAAAAGTACGGTATTATGTATATTATGATTGTGGTGTTATAGCTACTCTCGGACGCAGTTAAATACTTACCGAAAATATAAAAGTCATGTCCATTATAAAAATGTCTCCTGCCGAAACGTAAAAATCTTCGTGTAGAAGTTGAAGTGAAAATGCGTTTATCTAAAAATTACAATGAAGTAGAGCTGAGTTGAGCTAATTTTAGCTGCATATAAGCTCACTGGAGCAGTGAAACTTCTTGACCCGTACACGTAAAGAAAGTTTAGTTATAAGTTTGAAAATCTCAACTTTTAAGTGAAAATTTCGTAGATTCTATTTAAGTGATAGATGTCTATTTTCGTCCATTTCAAATGGGAACTCGGGAATTTGGGAATTTATAGCCCAAAGTCTGAATTCCCAAAAAATACCATTGAGATTCCATTTAAAACAAATATAATGCAGGTAAAAAAATGTGTACAGTTAGCTGAATATTATAAAATATTTTTATCATTTGTTTAACTGTGGTGAAAAAAAGCGGCGTTAATCTTCTACAGCATTCGTATCACGACTGTTTCCTTCGCCATCGATTGTTGTTACCGAAGCCCTTAGCGTTCGGTCACCACTCTTGTTTTCCCTTGTATTTCCTCTGATTTCGATCCTCACTGTTATTTCCTAATTGTTGAGTTACCTTTATTGCAATTAATTTCAAACAGAATACGTTGTTAAAGAAGTATTATTCAAAAATAGGTAACCTAGCTTTGGAGTTAAGAAAATATTACGTTACTTACTTCTTTCTTTATTAAGTCGTCGTCGTTGCACAGCAGTAATAACTTATACACGTTATTCTTTAAAGAACCCATCTAAAAATTAAGAAAAAAAATGTTGAACTTTTAAGATACTCCATTTATTTACCTTTTTGCCAACTAAACTGCTGTAAAAAATGGTCAACCAAGTATCAGTTATGATTATCAGAATGGAAAGCACTGTGTGTATATTATCATTTTGATAAATACAATAATTTGATAAATTCAAAAATATATAGTAAGCTTCAACAACAATAATAAAAAAATTTATTGATAAATTGATGATATTAGGTACAAATTTAATTTTACTAATCCGTTTAATAATGGAACTCAATTCATAGTAAATGCACTGAATTTCCTTCATCAAGTAGTTGTCAATATTTTGAAGTTTTTGTTCTGACAAAACATTTTGCAGTACACAGAATCGTTGATATAGAGAAAACATCCAACTTCTATATAAATTGCTAAACAAAAATTTATAGAGCTGTGGAAGTCCGTAAACCATAAATCCTATATTACGAATTATATCCAATGGAAACAAAATATTGAGAAAGATTGCAATTTGAATCACATAATACATTGTTAGCGAAAACATATTTAAATAATATGCCAAATTATTATTAACAGTTTCATTTATTTCCCGCAATCTTTTATCAATTTCGATCATTTTTTCCAAGGCAATCTTTACGGTGCCTCGATATCCAATATAGAAAAACGGTGATGTAACAATGAAGAGCGCGTTAGCAAATCCTATAAATATTTGTAGATAACCGAAAAGTGCACCTTGGTCTAAATTAAAAAAAGAAGTGATTTTTGCCGATATAATAAGAACAAACGCAGTAAAAAGTAAAATAAATAAGCAATATTTTATTTGATACCCAGGTGCTCTTGCTACTTTTCTTTTGTGACTAGGTCCAGACACTAGAACTTGCTCGGTACCTAGTAATTTTAATATAAAATATCCTGGCGACAATGCTGTCCATATATCCGAACTTTTTGGTTTTATCATTACAGAAATATATTTTTCAAAACCACTGAATAGTTTGGGACTAACTAAAGTAATCTACAAAATTATAATTCATTTTAGTACTTATTTAATGAACATTTTTTGTTTAGAAAGGATTTCTAAGTGTTATTTTATTCATTAGGGAAGTACTCAACAAAATTAATATACTCCATTATTAATAGCTAGTTATTGAGGTGTTTTATTATTATATTAGATGACTACGCATGTTTGACACCGAGAAGTAGCGCTCTTATTACATTGCAGTAAATTCCCCTATAAATAATTTCAATTTCAAAATTTATAAAAATTGCAAAATTTTTGTTCATACGAAAATTTTTTTTCTTTGTATTGTTTTCTCACAATATTTTTGCAAACTCATAGCTCCAGCTCTATAACTTCAGCCAGTCGTTCAAATCTGGCCAATTTTTTTTTATTAAAATTTATTTTACGTTTTGTTTTAGTTTGTTCAGAGCTATTTTTTATTGATTCCATATGAATTTGCAAAATACATTAGTGACGAAAATAAGAAGTAAAAAAGTATTTAGGATAATTTTCCTGTTACCTATATTATAATATAAATACAAATATATAAAATAATACAACAATACAAATAAGATTAAAGTGCATACATACTCCAATTAATGCCGGATTTTCCTCTATGTTCATTTAAGTGTATGTTGGAATATCTATCATTAATCAGAGATTATTTTCACTTAAATATCAGATATTTCAAGTGAATAATTCAATATATTTAAAATTATTTTTCTATTTATTTCTCAAGTTAAAACGTTAGTTTAATTATAAGTAGACTAATATTATTTTCAATTCTGATATATTTCACAAAAATTAATAGTTGATAACTACTCCTAAGTACCTATAGTAACCCATTAGACAGCAACAAATCATAGTCACAGTAACAAACCACGCGAAAGTGGTGTCTATCGACTAAAACCCCCTCCGCTAAGGCAATTAAGGTGCTAAGACATTTTTTGTCATGTCCACCGGAAGGCCAAGCTAAGAAATTCCGTCAGGTCCGAGATTCGAGCCCAGAATTTTCGCTCTGTAAGTCAACCAGCCACACCAAGCCACCACTGCTGGTTGTATTTTTTTATTTAACATTTTTAGTATAACAGGATGAAACTGAAATAATAGACCCCACATGTTATATTATATAATAATTGAAAAGAGGATAAAAAACTCTATTTAAATATGTCATGGCCAACTATGGTTTCCATTTAGAAAAACACAACTTTATATTACAACATAAATTACAACGATAGTTTTTTCAGAAGAATTCCACAAGAATGCTTTCGAAATATCGTGTCTAATAAATACAACTTTTAAAAATCCTTACCTACCGAGGGGTAAAATTTCACTGAGGTAAATATTCCCAGTTACACCGGCAATTCTGGTTGATTTTATCCAGAGCCGTTTTTAACCTCCCCCGGCGCCCAGGGAACTTAAAATTTTTTCACTATTTCTAGAGCACCCCCTCCTTAAGTTCTTACCTTACTAGTTTTGGTTCGGGAGGAATTTTTCTCTTTCTTTGTTTTTTCTCTTTGGAGAGCTTTTCCATTATCCACCACCCATGGACCCGCCGTGTCCTGGACTGGCAACTATAGTGGATAATGACGTGGTTTGGCCGCTCTTGTTCATTTCTTACCTTACGGCATCATGAATTATCCACGCACACTTTTGTAAATTAGTGCAGTAAATTAATGAAATCGTTATCGTCATCTTTTTCATCGCTTATCGCTTTACTATCTTTTACTTTTAGATATCCTTATTCTTTGTTGAGTCATTGTTCTTGGACAACAACGGTTTTCTTCGAGCTTTGATCATTAATGACATTGTTGTAATCAATTTCCATTGTAATATCATTTTGAGTGCATAGCAAGATAAAACTATTAAGCTTTTCATTTTCCTTGAAGGTTGGTACGTTCGCTATAATTTAATTTATTTTCCTTTTTGCCGGCAAATTCTTTGCTCACCCAAATCTTTTGCGTCCTAGGCATGCGCCTTATCTTCCAGAAAATTGGTTTAAAAATTTTTTTTTATCAAATTTTGAAATTTGTCAAAATAAAGTACTTTGGTTGTGAGGCAGAGGTATTTGCACCTGACATAACAAAAGATATTATAGAAAAATGATATTTTTTACCATTATGGCAAACCTCATTGATTTTCGTTCTTTTAAAATTACAATAGTTTAATTTTTATATTCATGATTTCAAGAAATATGATTGAGAAGAAGAAAATATTATTTAAAATATGGTAAAATCGAACAAAGGAAGTTGTTTTGCCTATTTGTAAGAAGGATTTTTAAGTAAAAAATTTCAAAAGTACAAGACAAGATATATGTATTAGAAAAGCAAAATACAAATTAGTAAGGCAAAATAATCAAACGAATTGCTAAATCCCATTAGAGGACTTGAAAATATAAAAATTATTTAAAAACTCTAATAACTGTAACTTATCAGATTCGAATCGTTTTATCTAAATTAGCAATAAAACTTCCTTTTAAAACAATTTATTGATAAAGAGCAAAATTGCTTTAAAAGCCCTACAACATTAAAAACTTGTCCATTACTCCTTTGTAAATTGCTTCGTACGTAGTGCTATCTAACAATTTAGTTTATAATGAAAGGTAAGTCAATATTTAAAAATAATAATTTATTATAACGAACGTTTATCCACCCTATGATTCATAAACAAACGGAAGATGGATCCTATAGTGGACCCCAAAATAGGATCCGTCTTCTGTTTGGTTTTAAATATAATGGAATAATTTTCGCGAAATAAAAATTTGGTTTCTATAGGTGGAACTTGGATATTACTAGCTAGCATTGCTTTCATCAAAACAATTAATGGGCAAGGTAATTTCTTTTCTTTTTTATTTAGTGAATGAAATTTATTGGCTAAATTGCAGGTGCACTTCCAACAGAGTGTCCATATCCAGATTCAATTGGTCACACAGTACATTTACCTCACGAAACCATTTGTTCTAAGTTTTATATTTGTTCCAATGGTCAAAAAATTGAATCGGTTTGTCCACCTGGAACGTTATTTAACAGATATTTGCAAGTATGTGATTGGGATTATGTAGTAAATTGTATAAGTTCTCTCACAACCACTGAAAATCTAAACACCAAGACATCCGAATCTTCGTACGATGACATTACTGAAACCCCCATAACAACCACAAATATTTTATCTACTGAAGAATGGAGTACTATAAATCAAGAAAATCACGATGATATAACTACTGATTTTTCATCTGATGATACTACTAGTTGGCCAAAAAAATTTACACCAAGTACTGCTGAAACTGGTCCTACTGCTACTGACAAATATTGGCCATCAACTGACTATTCCTCAACTTGGGTTCCTACCGATTACAAAGGTAATTTTAGTTTTTAATTAATTCATTAAATTTATTGACTAAATTGCAGGTGCACTTCCAACAAAGTGTCCATTTCCAGTTCCAATAGGTCACACAGTACATTTACCCCACGAAACCATTTGTTCTAAATTCTATATTTGTTCCAATGATCAAAGAATTTTATTAGTTTGTCCACCTGGAATGTTCTTTAACAGATATTTGCAAGTATGCGATCGGGATTATGAAGATAGCTGTAGTAGTTATCTTACAACTACTGAAAATTATATCACCACAACACCCGACCCTTTAATCATCTGCAGTACCCACTAAAACTACAGGAAAACCTATTAAAACGCCAGCAAAACTTACTATGATAACATGGAAGCCGTCAAAGAAACCAACAAAATTCTAAGATTGCAATAAACCTAAGAATTTTATTTCAATTCCATGTATTCAATTTAACTTTTAAGATTATTAATGTTACTTGAAAATACACACGTACTTCTATAATAAATTCTTGTATATAACGTAATAACTGTCTTCAACAAATAATGTATTATTTTGTTTCTGTATATTGGATGTAACCCTTTATAATCTGAATAATAATTTAAATGTGCATAATTTTACAAGAGTAAATTGTTTTATAAATTCCATCATTCCCATCAACAATAAAAATCCTAAACACTTTCACTATTTTGGATCTTTATTCTGTTTTATTAAGGCGCAGTTGTTCAGTTGCAGGATAAACCAAAAAATTTGGATTAATTATTAGTTAACCTAAATTTTTTGGTTTAACCTGCACCTGAACTACTGAGTTTGTAGTCGTGTAAATCTATTTTATGCATGACACTTTGAAAACCTAAAACCGAAATATTTCGGTTAACCATAATTTAATCGGTGTATAATTACTTACAATCTTATCAAAGGAGTTGTTGATAATTGCAGCTGCATTTACCTGCTCAATTATATTGTTTCAATTTTATAATCTTTTTGATGAGGACTGTCGTAAAGTACGAAAGTAAATCATACTTTTTAGATTATACGATTTTTTTTTTAATTATGAAGACTTTACCATAGGACAGGACCCCCCCCCCCCCCAGAAACTATAAATACGACCGCCGAAATATGTACCAAACAAACATAGTATAATATGACGTAACATGTAGGTAGCAACATTATTAAAATAAATATTTTACCATAAAATTAAACAATTATAATCTTTATTACAATTTAAAAATTTTTATGGAATTTTAATCCACCGAAATTAATTTATTAACGTACTATTAGGCGAGCGGTTTACACCTATTTTCAGTTCACTTACCGACCAATCAGCGTTCTAGTGGCTGGAAATGATTTTATTCGATTTCTTATATTATACCGAGAAAAAACTTCTATATACACTTTATTTTTTTATGAGTAGTTTAATAGTTATAAACAATCTTTTGTTTTAAAAATCTAAATTTCGGGGAAAAAATCTGAAAAAATTATAGAGGCTTAATTGGACCAAAACACACATTTTTTGTGTCTTTGACTTTTCTCGTAAAATCAATAGTTTTTAAGATAAAACTCGATAAATGGCGAAAAATGCATACCTTTATGATCTTTTTTCTCAGTAACCAATTGTCCAATCAGAATAAATAAAAACGAAAGGTGTCGTGGGACACCCGACAAAAGCGAAGCTTTTTGCGCTATGTATAAATAAAATCCAATTATTATTAATATAATTTTGATAAGGTAGTAAATTGTTATTCGGAAATGTATAGTACGATTTAGGAGCTATCATCTTAAATCGTATTTTTGTATTTCTTAATTGTTCCTTTTTGTAATGTCAAAATAAGTTATTTTATATTTTATTATATTCAAATATTAGCCGCATTAATTAAAGTTGCTACAAATTTAATTTTTTTCATTAATTTTTTAGACATTTATGACTGTTTCTCCTTAATAGCAGGTACGATTTAGGCAAGTTTACCCTATGTCAGCAGATGATTTAGATGCTTTGAGCAACTTATTACGTTCTCTATACCAGTGGCGTATTAAAAAAATTCCTACGGTGGGGGGTTATTTTTATTTTATAGTTTAATTGTCGGGTTCTCGTTAATCCATACATGTGCGTCCGTTGTAAATTTAAGAATTCCAAACGTGCTCCAGACTATACTTTCTGTACGACTACTAAGTCATATCAATTAATTCATAATAATAATAATCAATAAAAAAAAGTCAATTACTTGTAGTCAACTATTCAACTACTCATTATTGAGGTTGTTAAGAAGGAAATTTCAGTATATGAGAAGTTCGTGAAAATTTTACAGTATATTATTTGTATAATAAAGAAAATTCTGTCAAAGTTTGAAGTTAATCTCTTCTTATAGTTATCGAGATAAAAAATGTCAAAGTTACGTTTTTACATTGAGGTAAATGCAAGATACGGGTTTGTCATTACTTCGACATTCATAAATGTCATCATTACAAAAATTTGCCAAAATATTTATGCAAGTGTTACAAATAAATGTACCAAATTTTAAAAAAGTCCTGTTTTTAGTTTCCGAGAAAATTAAGATTTTATTCTAAAAAAGAGCACAAAAGCTATCTAGATTTGATAGTTATCAAGAAAAGTTTTTTGCCAAAATTTTTTAAATTAATAAAATTTATAAGTAAATTATTAAAAACTAAGTATTTTTAATTAAAAAAACCATATTTTCATTATTTTAATTATTAAAATTTTGTTTATTTGTAGTTGGCAGTGAATACACTATCTTATGTATTTATTTAGCATAGGGCAGGGTCCCCACCACAACTTACCACCCCTCTTCTTAACAACTTTAATACACATACTACAAGTAAATTATCTGCCCGTAAATTAAGTTGCAAATTCCAGAATTTATATACGATCATCGCGGGCAAAGTATTGATTTTAGGAAAAAAATGAAAGATACCTTTTCCATTGGATTCATCTTTTTCTTCGTATTGTTTTTTTCCAAATGGAGATCCGACGTTTATTAAGGGAGCTGCAGGGAAAAATAGTTTCGAAAAGTTTGGGTCAAAAAATATAGGTCAAAACCGAATTTTTTTTTTTAAATCCAGCGACAAAATTATTGCCCTTCTCGCGAGGATTCCAAATATCAAAAAAAAATCGAAAAAAGTTGAAAAATAAGGGAGATGCGAGCGGATTCGTAAAAATCGCTTAAACCCGATCATCGGGGGCGGGGGGTGACTTTTCCAACTTTTTCGATTTTTCGTGTTATATGTGCCCTCGACCACGGCCCCTGCCAAAATTTCAAATTTCCACGACCCCCGGAAGAGCCTAAACATTTTCGCATGTGGATGAATCAGCCAATGAGGTCGTCGCTGACGTCACTTCCGTTTGCTTTTCCGTCCCGTTCGCTATTTTAGATTTTAGGTACCCTGCGTTAAAAAGCTTCGCTTTAAAAAATAAAAATATTCAACCAACCTTAAACTATCACGACATTTTTTTTCATTTTGATTTTTAATGTTACTAATAGTGAAAACCATATTGGAGTAGATCTCTAACACCGCTTCCTCTGTGCGTGCGTATGTCCGTCCGGCGAGCTAGTTTGGAATCTTTAATTCAAATTCAAATTGTTTATTAACCATTAAAATACAATATATTACATACACGTGGATTGTCATAATTTAAATTAGCTAAATACTAGAAGATGTCACAAAAACAAATCTATTATAAATACTCCATGTTCCTTGACCGCGTAAAACATATTATTGACTACATTTTTGATACTTTTACTTACATAAGTGGTTGGCAAGGATAAGTTAACTCCAAAACGACTAAACAAAAGATTTAATAATAATTATAAAACACAAATTTGCGTGTTTACTCTAATACAGCTTCCACTGTTACTAACAGTAAAAATTAAAAATTCAAAAAAATTACCTTCTAGTTTAAGGTTGACTGAAAACTTTTGTTTTTTATTTATTCTGATTGGATAATTGGTTTCTGAGGAAAAAAATCATAAAGGTAGGCATTTTTCGCCATTTATTCAGTATTATCTTAAAAACCATTGATTTTACGAAAAAAATCAACGATACAAAAAATGTGTCTTTTGGTCCAATTAAGCCTCTATAATTTTTTCAGATTTTTTCCTCGAAATTTAGATTTTTAAAACAAAAGATTGTTTATAACTATTAAACGACTCATAAAAAAATAAAGTGTATATAGAAGTTTTTTCTCAGTATAATATAAGAAATCGAATAAAATCATTTCCAGCCACTAGAACGTTGATTGGTCGGTTAATGTAGTTTTTAAGCGAGTTTGAGACGATAAACCGCTCGCCTATAAATGTTTGGTTGATGATATAATGAACAACAAAAACTCAAGTAAAATTTTTTTATTTTTGTTCCAAATTTCATTCAAATTTTAATATCGATCTTTACACTAACTCTTTTTTTAAGTTATTTTAGTTTAAAAATTGCTTTCGAAATTCTTCTCTCCTTTAAATTTACAATGGCTTCTTCGTAATTTTGCAATTCGAATGTTTTGATTCCCAATTTATCGAAATTCAAGTATCTGAAACATTCAACCTGCTTCAGAAATTTTGCTGAAAAAAATTTAAAAATGTTACCGATCTCCAAGAGAATGTATGAGTTCTAAAGCCTTAGCAAAACTGAAAGGGTTTGTATTTATTGCAATAATCATCAACTCGTTCATATACAACCGGAATGGGGAAATACTGAAAACATAAAATTATTTTTAATGGTAAAATGAAATTTAAATTTCTTTTACGTTATGGTGTCCAACGGAGGAGCCACGCCAAAAATACATAGTTTTCCTCCTCTATTTAAAAGAGTCGCGGCGTGTTCAATAGCTGATGCACTACCACTGCAATCGACGATCACATCGAATAGGTAGTCAGAATTTTCTTTTGAACGCTTTTTTAATTCATCGGAAGTAACACATTCAAATCCAGTGCCTGAAAATTTTAAATTATAGTATGGTCATCTATTTATTTACGGTATGAACTGCCGATATCGCTAACCCATATTTTGTGCAAGTTGCAGTCTTGTTTTATTAGTTTCAGAAATTATAACTTTCCGATGTCCTTGTACATGGAATATAACAGACCACAGAGAACCCATTATTCCAGCCCCTATAATCAAAATCTTTTTTCCAACTGTGACTGGGGCAATTCGGTCCAACCCATGAGCAATACACGAAATAGGTTCCGCTAAAGCAGCTAAAATTAAATGTTAGTTTTAGAATAACTTCTGGAAAACTGGCTGCCAAATACCTTGCTCGAAAGTTATATCATCCGGGAGCTTATAAACTTGAGATTCCGGAACAAGAGCATAGTCGGCCCAACCCCCATCTTTGAAAATACCCAAAGTGTAATAAATGCCACCAATTTGGCAATAATGAGGATTTCCTGAGTGGCAATCGTGACATACGTTGCAATTCCTACAAAAAATTAATTTTATCTTTTTTTATTAGTTTTCCAAATTGACTTACCTATCTGGATCTACGGCTACTCTGTCTCCTTTTCGAAAGGTTTTCACTTGATCACCAACTTCAACTACTGTTCCACAAAATTCATGGCCTAGAGTTATCGGTGTTTTAGGCTCGCATGGAAATTCGCCCTAAAACATAATAAAATGGAATGTTATTTTATTATTTCATTAAAAATTATATTTACTTCCAAAATGTGCAAATCGGTTCCACATATTCCCGAAAAAACTACTTTAATCAATAACAGATTGGGTTTTTCAATTTTTGGCACTTCTAATTCAATTAATTTAAGAGATTTTGATGCTAAATTAAACCTTAGGGCTTCCATCTTAATCGCACCTCTTCGCAATATTTGTCTACAAAGTTTTACATATTTCTGGCTATTTATATTATCTGCTATTTGTTTTTCGAATATCCAGTCAAACAAAGGTTAATTTAAATTAGATAAAAAATTTATCAAATTTTAAAATATAGCAATAAAAAGTTATATCAAAAGTTCGAGCATTTAGAGGAATGCAATGATCTATTTCGAAACACAATGTCTACTTTTCCTCCTTAATTGTGCAAAAGTGTTTATAATAATTTTACTATTATAATTTTTTAAATTATTTTTACGTATATTATTATTCAACTAGTATTGTTTTTCCACTACTATATTCTTATAGGGTATCATCTTTACGCAGGTTAGTAGGTTAAGAAGCGATACTTTTTTAGTTGCAATTTTTTCGTTACACACTACTGGTTAATAATGAACCAATTTATATTTAATAATAAAATAATGTTTGATTATTTAGGTCTCAACTGATCTATAAATGGATACATTTCTACAACACACAAGGACGCACTAAAATTTATTATATTAGAATGAAAAACTCAAACAGAAGTTATAAATTTAAAGCTGATTTACTGGATGATGAAAGGTTTCGATTTCGTCCACGATTATCCTTGGAGAATTGATCTCATCAGGCTCAGTTTGCCGAATAGAAGAAATTAAGAAATAAAGAAAAGTCGCTTTTCAATCATTTCAGAAGTTGATCGCCAACCTCCAACAGGATATGGCACCTTAAGAAAAAGAAGGCAATTCAATTATTTGTTGACGTAATGTTTTTTCGTTGTCCTTTTCTTTTTGGTTATCAAATAGTGATAAGCCAACTAAAATACTATTAAACGCAATTGTGTACTTTTAAGAGTTTTGACCTTTTTTAAACAATGAACCTTTTAAGGCTTTTGCAATTAACTTTTTAACGAACATGTAAATACAATCTAATTGTACAATTTTTATAGATTACGGCATTATCTTTTCAACTTTTAGACAACAAAGGTTGTGTATCACCAAGGACATTTTTCACAATTGACATAATATAATATGTTTATTTATGGTAGTTAAAGGCGTAAATTACAAATATAAACATTAAATTTTATGGATCATTCTAAAATAAGGCCAAAAACTGGTCAATACTGAAAGCAACTGTTCAATTGGCTTACTTCATAAACTTGGCTCCTCCCTGTTACATTCGTCCTTATTAGGGCCCAAAATATATTAAAATTGAGGTTTTCTATTATTGTAGTACCTAACCAAACGTGATCGATCCGAGATTTGCCTTGGTTCCCCGCCAACCTTCGCTCGGGCGCTACAAGGCATTTTAACAGGCGCTTAACTCCTTAAAAACATCCCTGGGCCCAACAGAACTCGAAAATTACAAATCATTAAACGATGTTACCAGTCGATAGTTTCGCAGTCGACTGAACCTGGCTCTGCCCTCTAAAATGCGCTGTTGCCACTACTTACGTGTAACACACGTACCGCCAATAGAATGCGATTGTAACGTACTTTCATATGCAAAAATGGATATTTCAAATTCGATTATTTTAAAATTGCAAGAAAAAATTTATGAGGATCCATTGTTAGTTGCTTCATTTTAACGTCCTCTTTCGTATTCTGCAAGAATTTCAATGATATCCGTAAAAACCTCTGGACCCAGTTAGGGCGCTAGTCTCTCGGCCACTTTTAACTGTAATATTACTAAAATAAAATTTGAAAACTGTACAAATTAAAGTAATAGTATATTAATTATTCAACTGGGCGAAGTCTTGCATGTTGCATCCTAAGAGCAACTCTCATCTCCTGCTCTTACGCATAAAAATTCAGCAGAAGAAGGCACAGCAAAGTCTCCAAGGCTACAGATGCCGTTCGCATCACTCCGGTTACGGCCAAGCAGATTGATTGAGAATTGATTGAGATTGGTGGAGAAGCCCCATGCAGTGTCGAAAATTTGATTTTTGGCCGTTATATTAAAAAAAGTCATAAAAAATCATTTGTGGTATCAAATTACAGAAAATTACTGGCTGAAAAAGATTATATTATTGATTTCACATAATAAAAATAAATAACTAAGTGGTGACCTAAAAACTGAAAGCTTACTATATGAAATGTCAAAAATCATATTTTTATTAATCAATATACGTTTTATAATTTATAATAGTTGTAGCGGCAAACCAGCTATGAAACTCATGTATTATTATAATTTGTTATTTTAATTTATTGTAACCTTTGTTTTATAAATAAAAGAGTTATAACAATAATATAAATATTGACGTCTTCTAGGAAACTGCAAATGGCAGAAAGAGACTATCTTATTCTCTGAAAGTGGAAGCGGAACTTCTAAGTCTGTTAGGTTGTCTTTTAAAGGTATACAAAGTATCATCAGTGCAAGCAAAATTCGAAAAGACAATATCCATGAGTTATTCGAACCATTGCCTGATAACCCCCCCCCCCCCCCGTGAGTGTCTATGTCGAATGCCGCAGTCTGTACATAAATCACAATAATATTCAGAGTAATGTGAAATTGAAGTTGCATACTCATGATGAAGCACTAGCCAGCTGCAGTAGAGTATACAGATAGCTCGCGCTTATGAGAGAACTGGTGTCCCATTTCAGGTATTTAGAAGCCAATTTTCCTGGTATGGAAGCCATTCACTTTATATTGTAGAGGCGCTGGCTGTTCGTATTTATTCGTGGTTACGTTATCATTTCTCTTCTAGCCGCGGTTGGTGTACAATCGTGCTGCTAGGCATTCATTAGCTCACATAGACATTTTATGATATCATTGCTAATGTAGCGAAAGACCGTGGGTATGGTCGGGTACTTACGGAGTTTTCCTGCTGGTACTCCACCAGAAATATATTAAAAGGATAGGCAGCCCTCGAGAAATCAGAAAAATACATTGCGCAGTGAGAAACGGGTTAAATGTGGCGTTAAACAGGTCCGTACAGTAATTTTTCAGAAATCTATTACGAAGGTGTGTAACTTCAGAAATAATTTATTGTCAATCAATGTTCAATCACGATTGCTATCAGTTAATGATTTACCAGTAGGTCGTCCTGCAGAGAAAGAAAAACATGATGCTTTTTTGGAAGTGTATAGGTGGTTTCAAGTAAATGATGAGCCGGTATCTGTCCAGCAGCTGGTTACTAAAATGAAAGATTTCCTACCGGTTGATAGTTAACCATTATAGTACCTAATCATCACATGCTGGAAAAGCTTAAAGAACATATTTTTGATTACGTTATCGTTTCCAAAAATGATGAGTTGCCTAATATGCTATAACTAATGGGTCAAACAGTTACTAATATTCTATTAAATTACCAAAAACAAAAAAAGATTAGAAGACCCTGAATTAGAAAAATATCGTCTAACTTTGATTATTTAAAATATAAAGAAATTAGCCCCGGAATATTGCAATATATTGTATATATTGTCGTGCCAGTCGGTAGCGATAATTATATCTTTCAAATTAAACACCCCTAGTGGACACGCATCCTTAATTTTTAATTTTCTCTCCGTGGTTTCGGGTTTTTTATATTTTCAACATCTAAATTTTTACCAATTTCAAATTATATCCAAATTTATGTAATTCCATAATAATAAACTCAATGAAGAAAAACACTATTTATTTTCACATTATTTTCAAAATTATCAGACGTATAACAATTATGAATATAAACAATTCTACACAGGAAAAATCCATCACAATATATTTATATAAAATAATTTATAATCAAATGCAATAATAATTATTTGAGTCTATTGTCTCCCATACCTTTTACTCGACTGCCGAAAGGGGGCTACTAATGTTTTTCGAGTTTAAAGTTACTACTCATTGTAAGAAAAATCATCCAGTGAGTCTGATTTTGAAATTATGTAATATTGTTCAGTTAAAATTTTCGTAATAAGTTTTAAAGTTTAATTATAATATTGTTCATATTTTAGTTTTTTAATGTTCCAATAAATATTTCATTCGTATTATTTAAATAATACAATTAGAAAATTTATTCCTCATTATTCCTTGTTAAAATTCTGGAAAAACAATTGCTCCCATGCAATAGGATTATTAATCCTATTGTAATTGGCAACCGGTGCTAATGGTAAATAATTTAAAATTATTTAAATTTTAAATCCTCATAATTAAACATTATTTTTTATCATGAAGAGCTTCCGGGATACAATCCGTTATCCTGGGGGGGGGGGGCAAAATGTCCTCTTGCCCAGCCTTAAATCTGCGGCTGGGTTCAAATTTGAACATTTTTCTTTCATTGTATAGAAAGTTAGGGTTATACCTTTTAATTTAAAAGTCTTTAAAATGTAATATTACAAAAATAAAAGAAAAATGTTGAAATATAAAAAAGTTCTTGTAGATAAAACTGTTTGCCAACTTACTTGCGCTACTGTAACTATCCATCTGCGTAAATTTCAAAAACATACGTTTTCAGCTTAGCCAATGTTTGTTTTGGGAAGGGGGTACTTGCATGATTGCCTTTAACGATACTAATTTTTCCCCTTTTGAAATGGGAAAAAACCGAATTAAAATTTTTGTACAGCAGAAGCGGGCAGGTTTAATATAATTTTATAAAAAAAAAAACAATTTTCAGGTCCCCACGGACCAACTGTGAGTAGCACATATTTCAAAATTTGTATGCTATTATTTATCATGACGCTAAATTATCAAATAAGTAATTTAAATAATTTGTAAAACAATTTCAATGGTGATGCAATTGTGGATAACCTTTGACTGTTAAATAAATTACACGACAAACAAGTACAAATCAGTATACATAAATTAGTTAACAGCAACTGTGCTCTTAATAATTTTAATTGATAATTCTAAAATGGAAGCCTTAAAGTTTACTTTGTCATCCAAAACTCTCAAACTGGTCAAACAGCCCATTTTAAAAATTGAAAACCCAAATCATTTGTTGGTTAAAGTAGCTTATGCAGGAATATGTGGTACCGACTTACATATCATAGAAGTAAGAGAAAATTAACTACATAATATGTATCATAACATTTTAACTTTTTTTTTATTTAATATTAGGGTGAATTTCCTTGCCAATCTAAAAAGAGTTTTACTTTGGGCCATGAATTTTGTGGAACAGTGGTAGAAGTTGGCGGCGAAGTCAAGACTTTTAAAAAGGGAGACAGAGTTGTTATCGATCCCAACAGGTAAAATCCCTAATGCAGTTTGTAAATTGAAAATAAATGATATTAACAATTTTAGTGGATGTAACATTTGCCATGCCTGTCACACAGGAAATCCGCATTACTGTAAAATTGGGGGAATTGACAATACCATTGGCATCTTCAGAGATGGAGGATGGAGTGAATACGCCAGTATTCCTGAATGTCAGGTGTTTAAGCTGCCAGACGAAATCACCTTCGAGCAAGGTAAAAAAGTGTAGTTTTTTTTTCAAAAATCATTAAATTTGTTGTAGCTGCTTTGGCGGAGCCAATTTCGTGTGTAGCTCATGGTTGGGATCGAATTTCTCCAGTGGTCGTTGGTCAAAAAATCTTAATTACTGGAGCTGGAATAATTGGTGCCTTGTGGTCTATTGTACTACATCTGCAAGGGCACAGGAAGGTTACGGTATCTGAACCTAACCAAGTAAGACGAGAACTTGCACAAAAAATGGGTACTTACCAAAAAACGCATCCCGTCCATATTGATAACTTGTGATAATAATTTTAGGAACTGGCTTTGAGTATATCTCTCCAGATGAATTAAAAAGACGCAAAAATGAAGACCCCGATTACGCTTTTGACCTCGTCATTGATTGCAGTGGTTTCGCACCAGCTATTGAGCACGCCGTAACTCTGCTAAACAGGGGAGGAAAATTATGCATTTTTGGTGTAGCTCCTCCAGCTGCTAGAATAAGGTAAGCGAATTTAACGTTCCTTTTCAATTTTATGACGTCTTAAATACTTTTAGCATTTCTCCATTCCAAATGTATATAGATGAGTTAAAAATAATTGGAGTGAACATAAATCCGTTCAGCTTTCCAAATTCTATTGAACTACTGCATTCTCTTGGGGACAGGTACGTATTTGAAGTTTTTATTTTTATTCTCCTGAAAGGCGTTTTTTAGATACCTAAATTATGAAAAATTGGGTATCAAGACTTTCAGTTTGAAGAACTATAAAGAAGCAATTGAAAATTTGAAGAAAGGCACGATTGCAAAAGCTGTATTTAAAATGTAAATTTTACATGATCGAAACAATAATAAAATTTTAAGTAAAAAGCATTTTTTAATTATTTAAGTACCTTAAAAATCAAGCAACCGTTCGAAATGTGCTTAAATTTAGTGAAACGTCAAAAGTAATGATTACGGTGCGTTTGCTTTAAAATTATGAATAACGGTAACAATGGCAAAGGAATAATGAAATTACCAAGTGAACTGTTAACTCAAGAAGATATTGACAGAATTAACAAAATGTTTGCCAGTCCCAAAAGACGTAATTCCGGTAATTTGAAGTATCGTAACGATAAATTGCAGCAGAAAAAAGAATCCAACGATAAAACTTCTTATATGGGAGCCTGGGCTTTGTTATGCCCGGTAATATCTAAATATTTTTACAATGTAAGAACATCGCAAGTGGATCCTGCCCTAATCCGACACGACGAAAGTTATATGGGTTATAGACCAGCGGTTTCGACAAGATTTCCAGAAGCCACCGCTATGATTTATCACACTTTGACCATTGGCCAAGAAGCAACAAATGACGTTTATTTGGGAAACTTTGGTTATTGTAATTACGTGTCGCCCAGGCACGCTGTGATTTTTTACAACGAAACGTTAGAAAATTACGAGCTACTTAATTATTCCTGTCATGGAACTTTTATTAATAGTACTTTGTATGGCAACAACGAGCAAATGTCTGACACTTACGCCCGTCAAAAAAGGAAGAAGAAGATCTTGGTAAGTCCATCAAAAAAGCACGTTATAAGTGCTAAAATGTTTGCAATAGATCGTCAAATCAGAATGCAATGTTCTTGCACATCAAGTCATTTCGAAATACCCAATTCCACTTGGGAAGGTTCGATTATAATCGCTCATGGTTCAGTTCTACGTTTTGGTTGTATTTGTTTCGTTTTTTCTCTTGTTAGTAAGTAATTTGTATTTTGTAATAATTATTTTTTTAACACAATAAAGTTAATTCTAAAATCTTAGTTTACTTACAATTTATGACTTTAAATCCTTAATTGTGGCATTACTGCATTGGCATTACTTTGCTATAAAGAAAGTAACGAGTAAATTTCCTAGTAAGTCATCTTGGCTTCTCTTGAGCCTGTGAAACCGATTTTCATTGTTGATCGCAACACTCATTAACCATGAGGAACTCACGATTTTACTCGCTTAAGTACTAAAGTTCACCGCTCCTCCTACTCGCAGAGTTATTTGGAACATATGACAAATTCAAGATTTTTCTGGAGCTGGAGCCAAACGAAGAAAAAATGGTAAATATTCCAAAAAAGTCGAAATCACTGGAATTCTTTGGAAATCATTATATTTTTGGAAAACTCTTGAATTAGAATTCTTTGGAAATCCCTCGAATTCGCCCACCGCACTGAAGCTTAAGCTTAATGTGCCCTCGTTCCGTGTTTTATTCCATCAGCCGCGTTTCCTCGACGAAGTCGACTAGGCGGCCTAGGGGTGCTTGTCCTATCTCCTCTACTTCCAGGTATGGATGTCCGAGGTGACGCATTCTCATTCCAGACAGTGCCTGCCATTCGCATAAAATATGGTTAGAAGATTCATCGGCTCCACCACACATCCTACATTTAGGATCTTCTAAAAGAAGTCTTGTAAAAAGTCCTAATATCCTTCTCAGCTGTTTGCTTGAAGGGCTTCTGATGAGCATGCGCGACTGCCTCAGTCCAAGAGGCTTTCTCAGTAAGCAAGGCGTTGTCTGCTTAATATGTCCCTGATACCTTCTCTTGCGATCGTGCATGAAATCCAGCAAGCAGGCTCAGGCCCTACCAGGATTGTGTTAACAGCCATTCTGGCCTGGCGATCTGCCACTTCATTTCCCTTTATGCGCTGGTATCCCGTTATTCACATGAGCGTAATGTTATTGCAGATTGCCAGTTGTATCTCTACTCCTTCCAATGCCTTTAAAGCCGCTTGGTTATCTGCCATGATACAGATTTGCCTATTTTTATAGTCCCTCCGTACTGTTTCACGCTCACAAGGCGAAATTGCAGTTATTTTTCTACCTGGAACCCAGTAGCGTGACAACCCATCTGTATACCAAATGGTGTTATATTGTCTGCCTAGCTCTGATATGGTATCTTCCTTGCTCCTTTCAGGTATCATTACTCTGAATGGTTTTCGGAAGTCCCTTACCGTGCCAGTTCTGTCCGATTGCATGCTGAGCACGTTGTTACTCTTTATTAAATTAAAGATTATGGTATGGTGCCCTTTTATTGGGTAACTTGCCCAAGATCATTAATTGTCAGTCTGTATGCTACTAAGTAGAGTTTCTGCCTCCACCACCAAGTGTAGTAGATGCAACTCCAAAAGACATGCCAGTCCTAGATACTTGACCTCTCTTACCACATGTAGTTCTTTTCCCCACATTTTTAATGCTTTTACGTCTTGCAGTTTCCTTCGTTGCGTGAATGCAACAACTAAGGTTTTTTCCGGATTGACCGACAATATTCCTCTCCTGTGCACTATCTTTCGATAGTATTCAGGAATTGTGATATCATCCAGCTCCCATACAAGGTTATCCACCACCAGGCAACACAGTAGGGTGATAAGACCACCCCTGCGGACAGCCACTTCAGCGGTCACTTAAAGGTCACTGAACGGTGTTATGGTTGAGTGTACACCCCGTTTATTGACGGCTTCCTCTATGGAATCACAAGACGTATTATCGAACGCCCCTTCAATGTTAAGAAAGGTTCCTAGAGCAATTTCTTGTCTACATAGCACCCTTTGAATCCTGTGAGTTAATTCGCGTATGCTCAACTCACATAATTTGCCTGATTGGTACGCATACTGGTATTTATCTCCAATGTCTTGAGTAAGAATGACATTAGGCTTATTGCACGGAAAGGCTTCGCTTGGGCATAAGTTCAGGGCTTCACGCGACCTGAACATATCACAAAGAAGTGCGACCACCTCTTACAGCCTCTGCTGTAATAGAACGGGAAATATTCCGTCCGTCCCAGGAGCCTTGTATGGTTGTATGGGATTTGGTATGGTATAACTTAAAGTTGTAATTCACTTGGAAATTTGTGGAATTTCTTGGAAATCAGCGAAATTCTTTGGAAATCTCTGGAATTCCTATGGTATTATTGGAATTTCTGGGAAATCATTGGAATTCTTTGTGAATCTCTTGAATTTAGACGGAAGGGCATTTGAGACGATAAATTGGGACGTTCTGGTAAGGAAATTAAAGGATAATTATGGAATTGACGGAAACGTATTGAAATGGATGGATAGCTATTTAAAAGGAATACGGCAGAGTGTGAAATATGGTAAAGCTTCATCAGAGGAAAGAATTGTGATAAATAGAATACCGCAAGGAAGTATTCTGGGTCCGTTACTATTTCTTTTAGTCATTAATGACATTGGTAGAATACTCAAGGCAAAGTTCCACTTGTTTACAGATGATACCATAATGTACATAACAGGGCCAGATGGTCAAAGAATTGTTGAGAAGCTTAATCGAGAACTGGAAAAATTGGTTAAATAGTTAAATAGTAACAAGCTGTGAATTAATGTGACTAAGAAAAACAGGGTTAGATAATAGAAATAAGTTCTGAAACAAAATAATGATGGAAGTACTAAAAATTGAGATGGTAAAGAAATGAACTACCTTGGGTTAATAGTAGATTGCTGTTGTGGAAATACGCGAGTACGAATTCTTATATAAAAATAAAATATTTAGAATATTTAATTTTTATAAAAGAACTCGTATTCGTGTTTGTCCTATAAATAATTGGAATTGAAATTTTTGAAATCCCCTGGAAATCTTTGGAATTCTATATAAATAATAATTGCAACTCTAGGAAATCATTGGAATTTCTTGTAAATATCTGGACTCCTTGTCTTTCGAATATATTGAAATTCCCTGTAAATATCTGAAATTCTTTAGAAATAATTATAATTCTTGGAAATCATTAGAATTTTTTGGAAATTACGGGAATTTTTAAATATTACTCGAGTTCTTTGGAAATCGTTGGAAATTATTGGAATTATTGGATATCCCTTCAATTAAAATAGTTCAGAAATTCCTGGAATTCCTTAGAAATGTCGGAACTACTGAAAAATTATTAAAATTCTTGAATTACTTAACTGTTCAAATCCACTTTTGGATTTCTTTAGAAATCATATACTAAATTCCCAGGATATTATTGAAATTCCTGGGATACAATTGGAATTCCTGGGAAATCATTGGAATTTTTGGGAAATCTAGGAATTACCGAAAAATGATTGGAATTGGGTATTTGAATAAAAAAATAATTTTAATCAATTTTTTCATTTTACCATCTACAACTTGAAATATTTCAAACATATTTTGATGTTTCTGTGTGATTCTGACGTCACATCTCTGAAATTCCTTGGATACTGGAATTCCTTGGAAACCTCGGAATTACTGGAAAATTTTTAGAATTCTTGAAAATTTATCGAAATCATAGAAATTTTTAGGAATACGTTGGAATTCCTGCGAAATCATTGGAATTCTTTGGAAATCACTGAAATTTTTTGATAATTACAGAAATTCTTTGAAACTCTGGATTTTTGTAGATAATTGAAATTCTTGGAAATCACCAGAATTCCTTGGAAATTACAGAAATTGTTTGGGATTATTTGGATATCACCAAATTTCTTAGGAAATTTCTTGGAAATCACCAAAATTCTTGGATAATTGTTAAAATTCCTTGGAAATCACTGCAGTTCCGAGTCTTGTGTTCACTTTACTTGGATATTTACCCCCTAGAGAATTAAGGGAAAAATTTCTGTTGGTCAATTTTAGATTAATTCTCGAATTAATTTTTAATGCTAGCTACCTTAAATTTGTTTCTAAAATCGGCTTGAAATTATTCAATCTCCATGATGATTAACAGAAACATACTTCTTCAATAATATGAATCAGCTCCGAGAACATGAGAGCAACTACATTGCAATGATCATGTATGGTAAAATATGGTAAAAGTATTGTAATCGCGAAGGAAAAAAAATCGGTAGAAACTTAAAAAATTATTTATTTATTTTTATAAAACTTTTTAATTATATTTTAAATTTTAAATACAAATTAAATGATATTATATTCATTAATATTTCTTTAAAAATTGATACGATAAAATCATGTGGATGGATTTTTATATTTTTATTTGATTTATTTAATTAATTTAATATTGTTTGTTTTATTTCTAAAATTATAATATATATTGTATTATAATCGGAATATATATTACTTATATTTAAAAAAAATCAGTTCTTTATTTCACAGTAAATTTTGCATATAAGCACCCCAGACTTCATAATTAGAAATGAATTCATTATAATAAATTATGATTATGAGATAATATATATTTTTTATTAAATTAATTTACGTCAATGGTTTATATAAAAAAGTGAAAAAAAAATTATTTACCCTAATACACTAATTTGTGTATCTCATTAAAATATTATGGCCAGAAAAAACAACAATACTATTCGAAAAGATACAATAGCCAATTGAATATTCTAAATTTTACTAATTACATTTACCAATTTTAAATATAAATTAATTTTGTTCTAATCCGCATAGGATCTCACAATAAAAAAAGGCAACGAAATAATGTAACAAGGTCGAATATGTAATTATTCGTTGGTTATAAAGTTACCCAGCATACTAGTTTCTTAATTACACGAGAAAATAAATTTAAATTAAGTACATACCATGCTTTCCAGCTTAAGTGTGCCGGTTAAAAAGCACGAAGAATTTTGTATAAATGTTGTCAAGTGCGGTGTCATTCCTAAACATGTTGCATTCATATTGGATGGAAATCGCAGATATGGTAAAAAATTAAATATGGATAGGATGTCGATTTACAAAGAAGGGACTAAGAAATCTCTCCAAGTTTTTAATTGGTGTTTACTTTTGGGCATTGAAGAAGTTACTGTTTTTGCATTAAGTATTCACAACTTGGAAAGAAGCGCAACTGAAGTTTCAATTCTGGTAAGCGTTCTACAGATGCTAGTCGATTCTGTTCAGAAGGATGAAGACATTTTTAGCAAGCGAGGTATTCAACTTAGAATAAAAGGTAATTATTCGTTATATCCGGATAGCATACAAGAAGCGTTAACAACATTTAATGAAAAATTCAAACACAATACAAAAATGATACTCAATGTAGCTATCTATTACACTTCACATGATGAAATAACCTCAGCTATACTTAATATTGCAAACAGTAACCAAGTGCAAATTGAAGATATTAATGAAAAATTAATATCGAAACATTTATTTATTTCACGTGATGTAGATTTGCTTATTCGAACATCAGGAGAAACCCGACTCAGCAATTTCCTTCTGTGGCAAACTTCTAAAGCGTACATTACTTTCGAAAAGAGTTTGTGGCCCGAATTTTCGCTTTGGACATTTATCAAAATAATCTTGAGGTATCAACTGCACAAAAATAAAAATTAATAATTTTTAAAATTATTGTTTTCGAGCCTGCTGTAACTTTTGACATAAAACTTTTGACATCAACTAAATTTAAAATGTAAAAATGTAATTTTAAAATATTTCTAATTATCCAAATAAAAGAATATATACAAATTTTTTGTTTCAATTTAAAAAATGGAAGCCGTTCAGTATTCGGTAGAAGAACAAAAATTGGAATTGGTCGAGTTAGAAAAGCCCTATGTTACGGAACCCAATGATGTTTTAATTCGAGTTTTAATATCAGGAATATCTAAACAAGATTTGCATATTATTTACGTATGCATTTTTAATTATCTATATTATACAAAACAATTTTTATATTTTGAAGGATTTGATACCGTGCAAACCAGATGAACCTCTTATATTGGGCCAAGAATTTTGTGGAATTGTATTTGATATCGGGTGTGATGTTAAAACAATCTATAAAGGGAACAAAGTGGTTGTAAATCCTAACAAGTAATCAATGATGTTCCTTTCCCGATATTTTTGTAAATTAAAGAATTTTTTAGAAAATGTGGAATCTGTGTTAATTGCCGTACAGGAGCACCTCTTTACTGCACCAATACTTCTCAATCAATAGGGCTTTTTAAAAATGGTGGATGGTCCCAATACATTATTGTACCTGAAAGTCAAGTGTACAAAGTAGCCAATACCCTAAATTTACAACAAGGTTTTCTATTGGTTGAACAAATAATATCCAAATATTTTTAATTTTCTCATTCGTTTTAGCCGTATTTGTAGAACCGATGTCAAGGGTTATTCATGGTTTAGATTTACTCACTCCAATACCCATAGGACGAAATATATTAGTTGCAGGAATGGGTATGCTGGGAATATTGTGGGCTATATTATTGCATTTTCAAGGACACAGAAATGTTACAATATCTGAACCAAATTTAGCCAGGCTAGAGATTGTCGAAAAATTGGGTTAATACTTTCGAGGCAGAGATTATAATATACTAATTCATAACAATTGTGTTTTCAGAATTAGAATTTTTGTATATTACCCCTCACATATTAAAACAAAATCAGGAAACTGGTTTAAGTGCTCTCTTCCACATTATAATTGATTGCACCAGTTGCCAAGAAGCTGTACAATACCATTCTTCGATATTGCATAAAGGTGGGAAATTATGTATTTTTAGCGCAGAACCAAATGGCAAATCAATCAGGTATTAAATAATAATCCAAAAATATAACCGAATTTTTTAAATTATTATTTATAGTATTTCGCCCTATCACATTATGAAAAACGAAATTACCTTATTAGGGGTTAACAATAACCCCTTGAACTATCCCAGAGCTTTAACCATTTTGGAGTTGCTGGCAAATAAGTAACAATAAATTATTTTTTGTTTTTACAGTTTACTAATTACATTTTATATAGATACGTGGATTTCGATAAGCTATGCGTTAAAACTTATGCATTAAAGGACTATAAGGATGCTATTAAGCACGTAAGAAAGGAAAAAGTAATAAAAGCTGTATTTAGTATGGGTATTCAATGTATTTGCAGAAAAGACGAATGCCATATTTAAAAATTGTAAATGTACCTAACTAATTAAGTTTATCTTAAAATATAAAATATTATTTCGTTAATCTCCTCAGTTGAAGTCGAATCCCCTCAGATGTGTCGGGGCTTATAAGCAATTGAATTATTATAATTATAATTTACAAAATTTTATAATTTATTTTTTAAAGTAAATTTGCTACTATTTCAGACCAAAAAAGAGTTTCCTGGCTCCAATAGTTTCCGAGTTACAGCTCTTCAAAAAATCAATATATCGCTCAATTTCTCCTGCTTGCTTTTTAATTAACTTATAAATTCAATTTATCCACAAAAACATACCAAAAAATAAATATAAAATTCTTCTCAATTCTTCACATTTTTACATCAATATTGTATTTTAATTATACAACTAAACATATCACGATAATATACTATATACTATATTATATATTATATAACGGTCTGCAAAATTTTTGAAAAGTGTAAAAGTATTTCCGCCTCTAATGTTCCTGAACTTTGCGTGTTTCAAGGAAGCGTCGGCATTCTAGTCGAACTGGAAAAAAATAACCAGATCAATGATTTGAAAAAAGTGCTGAAAAACGAAATTGAACAAGAAGATGTGACAGACCTCGTAGGTTTAAAAAAGGTCTTCACAATTAAAGATATAGAAGAACTTGCAACAAGAAACGAAGTTCAGGAGGACCTCCGAAAAATAGCGTCCGATGAAAATTTAATACTAAGAAATCTCAGAGGCACTCAAACCGCCCGAGTCGAGGCAAGGGGCGACGCGATAGAAATATTAGAAAAAACTACAAGAATGTGAGTGAGCATAGTGAATACCTGCCGAGTAAACGAAGAAAAGCAGACACAAAGGTGCAACAGATGTTGGAAAACGGGACACAAAGCTGCTAATTGCGAAGAAGAAGACAGAACCAAATGGTGCCTGAAATGCGGAAAGGAGGGTCACTTCGCAAGAGATTGCACGGCTAAATCGCCCTTTTGCCTCACCTGCTAACGGGAGGGTCATAGAACAACCAGCTTTACCTGCCCAGCAGCAAGAGAAAAATGCCGTCGAAACAAAGACGGCGTTCCTAAAAGTTAACTTAAACCATGCTAGAGCTGCTCAGGACCTGCTCATACATACAATCGCAACAAAATCAGTGGACGTTGCAATTATAAGCGAGCCACATAGAGAAATGGATGGCGGCTGGACCTAGACCATCGACGGGAAGGCGGCCATACTCACAAACGAACGAGTAGCGGTCTTGGTTTTATAAGAGTTGAAACCCAGACACTGATGGTGTATTCATGTTATTTCCCACCCAACGATACATTGGGGGAATTCGTAGACCAACTATGGAATCTCAGAGATAGCATCAGGGCGCAGTCCAAACCTACGGTTGTCGGGGGAAACTTCATTCTGGTGGAGGCACTGGCCGAGTTGGACTGCAGCATATGCAACATCGGGTCAACTCCATCGTTCGAGCGGTATGAACATGAATCCATACTGGACATCACGGCGATTTCGACTGGACTGGCAAGCAAGGTCAAATAATGGGCAGTGTTAGACGAGGAAACGGCCAGCGACCATCGCCATATACATATATTTCGAGTTGGACCTTTCCCGTCAGATAAGGGGACACCCCCCACAGACTGCCTGGAACTGGACAAAGTTAAATGAGCCCAAGCTGGGGGCATACCTGCAAAATGTCATTGGGGGAATTTCTCAACAAATTGTGCGACGCCGTGATGCCAAAAAGGAGCCCCACATCTAGAAAGGGGGTCTACTGGTGGACAGAGGAAGTGGCCACAACGAGAAAGCGCTGTGTAAGCGCAAGAAGAAAATATCTACGTCTGCGCAGGTTAATCCTGATAAGGCGCCAAGATCTTACCGATCAGTGCGAAGAGGCAAGGGTGGGGCTTATGGCGGAGAAAATCTGAGACACTCAGAAGGAGCACTGGAAAAAGCTCATAGAAGAGGTGAACAACGACGTCTGGGGAAGAGCTTACTAGATAGTAACCAGAAAACTGGGCAGGCCAACCATTCTAGGCCTAACTGAAGGTCGCCTCAGGATGATAATCCAGACCCTCTTCCCGGTGCACCCGGAGATGTCTTTCCCAGCCAGACAGGTGGTAGGAGATGTTCCACCCTTTAGCGAAGATGAACTACAGGCGGCAGCTAAAAAGATGCCCAACAACAAGGCACCTGGACCCGACGGACTGGGTGCCGTCCATTGTAATCCGCAAGCTAGCGGTGGATCCCTGAGAGAGGGGAAATACCCAAACAAGTGGAAGAAAGCAAAACTACTGCTGCTGAGGAAGGGAGCAAAGCCTCTGGAGCTCCCAAACTCGTACAGGCCTATCTGTCTATTGGACCATGCTGGAAAGCTCTTCGAACGTATGATCCTGCACAGACTCCAGCAGGAGATGGAGACCAATTCGGCTTCCGAAGGGGTAGATCCACCACAGACGCGGTCGATAGCATGGTCCGCAAGATAAAAACAGTAAGAGAAGGTACAAAGAGAAGAAAACGCTACGTGGTTCTGGTTACACTCGACGTGAAGAACGCCTTCAACTCCGCGAGGTGGGAGGCGATTATGGCGGAGTTGGAAAAGAGAGAGCAACCACCATATCTTCTCAACATATTGGCGAGCTACTTTCACGGAAGAACGCTGGTAGTAGAGGAGAAGCTCTGGCAACACATTTTAATGGTGAACAAGAGGTGCCTCAGGAGTCGGTGCTCGGCCCCATCCTCTGGAATGTGATGTACGACGGTGTCCTCAAGCTCCCCACACGACCAGGGGTGAGCATCACATGTTTTGCGGATAACATCACGGTGGTGGCCGATGCCGAAACTGAGGAAGAAATAGAGCAATTGGTTAATGGTACGCTGGCGGAAATCCAAGAGTAGATGAATGACAGGGGTCTGCAGCTCGTTGCTGAGGAGACGGAGGCGGTAGTGTTTTCGGGGAATAGGTGAATGAGACCGGTCTGTTTTTCGTTGGGCGGCCATACGGTATTACCAAGCGACAAGGGCAGGGTGTTGGGCATGCACGGACGAGCAGACAAGAAACGGTTCAAACAGTCTTCCCTACGGCCCGGAACCGATGATTGCACCAGCCGTCAAAATAGTCGATACTCTCCTAAAACAGCATACCCTACAACTGCACTTCAGCAGATGGGCAAAAGAAACCGAATGAAAACGAGCAAGGACGGCGATAAAAACACCTTCTGGTAAACATTCGAAATACTACTTGAAGCTGTCCATAGTCAATCTACGGACAATTACAGGGATATTAACTGGACACTGAAAGCTAAACAAACACCTCAACACAATGGGACTTATGGATGACCCCAATTGTCAAGGATTCAATAAAGCAGACGAAACAGCTAATCTATCCAATAATATTCTTAATTCTTACGTTACGTTAAGTTTAAATAAAACCATGAATATACCGTCTAACCTTATTAAAAAGATATTTTATTGCAAAAGATAGATTTTAAAATTTCCGTTGATCTTGTACTCTTTCCTCACTCTACGGAGACCTACTTTTTCAATACTATACGAAGTGAACCTTTCATATCTCCTAAAAATGTTATTATTAAGTTGGCAAATAAATTAATCAATGTCAAATAATTTTATGACAAAGTATGTCATCATCCATCAGGCATATTTATATAAGCGATAAAAGGGATGATACAGCAAGTATAACTAGATATGAAGCAGCTTCTACAGATTACGCAGTTAATTGGAGAAATATAATTTTTTTGCCCTTTGAATCACAATGGCAATTTTTCATCATAGCTTTGGTAATAATAAACACAATGATTATTGTATACGATATTACGTATTTTCATCAACAAGAGCATGAATTTGCCGACGTAGTTTATTATATAGTTCAGTTGATATATTTTTTCGACACCGCATTAAACATTGCTCACAGGTGCCAAAAACTTTTCAAAACATTTGCAAAAATAAATTAAAACATTGCTTTTTACAGAAACATGCCAAATTATAGAGAAATTCAAGAACACGAGCCTAAGAATATTATATATCTAACTATAGACCTGATAACTTTGCTTCCGATATATGAGACTTTTCTACTAATTAAATCAGTCTCGGTAACTTTCGAACACAATATAACTTTTAGAAGCACCATAAGACTGATAAGTTTATTGAGACTGTACCGATTGTTTGAATATCTAAATACCATGACTTACACTGCTGGAAGCAATCAATTGGCTATAGTTACTATAGGACAATACTTACAATTAATAATACTCACACACCTTTTTGCTGCCTTATGGTATATTTTGGGATGTTGGGAATGCTCAAATAAAAATTGGACAGATAATTTGAAAAATTTCCAATTCAATCCCAAAAGTTCCACAGATTGGTTCATAATTTGTTATACCAACATTGGAAACATATTTTCCAATAACGTTAAATGTAATCTTTTAGTATTAGAAAGCAAAAACCCTTTTTAATGCAACTTTTCAGCTGATCTACGAGCGGAAAATTCTCTAGAAAGATTTGTGTTACTGGTGGTCATGCTGATTGGGTTTATTATTCATTTTATGCTATTTTTTGCCCATTTAACGGAAACTTTTAAAAAGTTATACCGACGACAGTTTACGTTTATCGATAACCTTGATAATATCAAGAAAGTTTTAAAAGAGTTGGATATAGAGCAAACCTGGAGACATAAAACTATCGATTATTACAGTGTATTTTGGCATAAAAGGGATGGAATTAAAGATATGCCTCGAATATTTGAGCGCCTACCGATACCATTACAGAAAGAAATTACGCTGGATATTTACTGGGAAGCTTTACGTCATTCTCATTTATTTGGAGAAGAAGATATAGCTTTTAAGAGAGAGTTAAGTTTAAAAATGGAAAGCAAATTTTATTTATCTGGCGATTATATTTACCAAACGAATGATTTAAAGAGCAATATGATTTATATTTCTTCTGGAGTTTTGCAGGTAAACTTGCTTTAAATTTCAATTAATATGCGGTTACGTTATTTTTATTGAATACAGATTTTATCACAAGAAGACGAAGAATCACCAATAATATCATTTTCGAGTGGAACTTTACTAAGTGAGTTTAACTGTCTTCTACCTTGCATAACAATGGTAAATATTCGTTGTACGACATATTGCGAACTTCAAACTTTATCGATTGCTAGCTTGTATCGAGCTCTTAAAAAATATCCGGATAAAGTAGCTGTAATAAGACAAAAATTGGAAAATCGCCTCCGGCATGCAAAGGAAGTTTATTCTTTCAAAACTTCGAATGTAAACAAAATATACCCATTGGATTCCTCGTTTAAATGGATCAAAAGCCAATGGCATTATTTGACTCAGCAAAGAATGGATAAACAAGATGAGATGATCAACTTTAAATTAAATCCATATCACACGTCTGAATACCTGAGCTTAATTGTGCTCAGCAAGGAAGTAGAATTAAAAACGCAAGCCATTTGCCTTAAAAGTTCTTGTCCATTTATTTTGGAACCACATTCTAATTTTCGTTTGTTCATGGAAAAACTGATTTTGGTTGCAGTATTTCTCCAGTCCTTGATTATACCATTTACTGTTGCATATCTGCGCGAGATTAATATGTTACTATCTTCTGTATGTTTTATTCTGGATAATCTATACATTTTCGATATTTATTTAAAATTTTCCACCGCAATCAAAAGTAAAAACACCATAGTTAATGAATTCGGAGCGATAGTGTTGTATAAACTCAAAGAAGTTAGTTTTTTGATCGACATTTTGGCTATAATTCCAATCGACTATTTTTTTTATATGCAAAACAACCATCGCGCAGCAACATTGTTAAAGCTGAATCGCTTATTAAAAATGTATCAAATGCTGAACTACATAGTGGCTCAGGAAAACAGTATTTGGTATGATAATCTAAAAGCAAGAATGTTAAAGTACATTTTTATCTACACCACGACTGGCTATTGGTTTGCTTGTCTCTTGTACACCATAACTTGTTTTAATAAATCCTGCACCGATAAAGGATGGTTTAAAAATTTATTGCAAATGACGACCTACTCTCTAGATGATGTAGATCAGTACTTGGCAATTTTAAGGAGCTGCTTCTACTCATTCTCTACCTATTTACAAGTTGGAATTAGCTCCGTATATCACCTGTTACCAGTCGAACTGGTAATTCATCATTTCGTAGTGATAATAGGTAAGTTTAACATTGCCCAATTAACCAAGCGATTGATTAAACTTTTATGCATTAGGATATTTTGTGTTCAGCTATTATTATTCCTGTCTGTGTGCAACGCATATTTTAAATTTGGAAAAACAAAAATTGTATCGTAATTATTACTCATCTATGGTTATAAGAATGAGAGTCAATAAATTAAGTTCGCACCTTACCAACGAACTAACTCGTATGCTTCAATTTTGGTGGTACTCCAATAGGAATGAGGAGTTAACTGAAACCGATGGCATTTTCAAAGATGCCACCAAGGAATTGAAAGATAAAATAATAAAACGGCGCATCATGGAATGTTTCAAACGGGTACCCTTATTTCAATTGTATGACGACTCTACTTTAAGCGCAATAGCTGATTGTAGTAAAATAAAAACTTTACCAGCCAATACCGAAGTAGTAACTAAAAATAGTCGAAGTACTTGGATACACGTCATTTTAAGAGGTGCGCAACAATTTCATCAATAACCCGATCCAGATTAATTTTATTATATCTTCAGGAAACTGCAGCATGACATCGATAATGGCAGGAGATCGAGATCGTAACACCGTAACCATCCAAAAACCAGGAAGCGCTTTTCCAGTTGTGGAAGCTCTTCATCAAGTGTTAACATTGGTATCGGTAACTACGATTACAGCAGTGGAATTGATTAGTATACCATATGCAGACATAATCGAATGTTTGAAGAAAAACCAAGAAGCGGAAGAAGGTCTATCCAAAATTCTAAAAACACATTTAGAAGATAACGAGGCCATTTTTCTACGTAAAAGAGGTCGTTTACCCGATATGACTCCGATAGAACACTCTTTAGGTCAAGGTGATTTTTTCAAATATCAAGTTTTTGACACGGACATGTTAAGTAACGAAGAAAGAGATTACATTAGGCCATGGAAAAAGTTAGGAAAGCTATCGTTTATCCGATATTTTTTTCGTAAAAAAACTTTCAAACCGCAGGAAAGATTCTTCATAACTTGGGAATGCTTTAATTGCTTTTTCTCCATAGTACGCATGTTGGTTCAACTTTGGTTTTTCAACTTACTGATAGAACATCAAGCAGTTGTATGGTATATCATCAGATTGTTGGATGCCATTAGTATACTGGATTTTTATATACGAGCTCACTGCCAATTTTATAACGAATATGGAATTTTGGTAACACATCCATGGACTACAGCAAAACATTACTGCAAAACTAGTTTTCCTTTGGATTTTTACAACGTCGTATCATTTCGCATTTTACGAAGTCGCGAGATAGATCGATCAGAAAAGCAAACTATGTTCAACACAATTTTATCAGTGATAACGGAACCTTGTAAAATATATCGCTTGATAGGACTAATCGATTGGGCGCTATCGGATATAAAGAAAACCACAACATCATTGCGTAAATGTAAATTTTCAATGATCATCTCGGTGCTATTGCTTACTGCTACTACTCTCACTCAAGCGGTGACATGTCCCATAACATGGTCTGGGCCAAACAAAGACATTTTAACTATGACATATCCTGAAAACTCTTGGATTACTAGCATATACTATAAAGGAAACTTATCTCCAGTTAGAATATATATGGAAAATTTATACCTTACTACGGCAATGTTCAGTTCGACACTACTCAACTCTGTTAAAATTATTAACAACGGAGAAGTAATTTACTTTTTCTTTCTATTTATGTTTCTGTTTTTGATACGATGGATAATTTTCGCAATAATAACCAGTGCCAAGGTAAATTTTAGAATTTATCATATCATTCCAGTTTAAAAACGCCTCGCCTTATTACAGATAGGCGGAAACGTGAAGCTTACCATATTTCAAGAACGTGTGAAAAGCTTCTTAAGTTTTGTTAGAAGTGAATATATCGACGAAGATTTAATACAGCACACAATAGAACATTATGAATATTTTTGGAAAAAAACCCATGGAAGTAATTTTTCAGACACAGTTCGTAATCTCCATCCCAATTTACGTGCAGAAATAGTGACAAACTTGTACGGCCCCACTTTGGAATCGATCGAACTTTTTCAATCCGTCGATAGCGGTTTTTACAGACAACTTGCCATACATCTAAAAGTTGAGCATTTTAAAAAGGACTCGGAAATAATTCGATGTAACGATGTCCAAGGATTACTGTATATCATATTTCGGGGAAAAATTGATATTAGCTTAGCTGGAACAAAACTATGTACATTAGGTAAAAATTGAATATCTCAATCTTTTTTATACCATACAATTAACTTCATAGGCAATGGAGGAATGTTTGGTTGTTTTGAAAAAAAGGGCATATCGAGACAAACAATAACGGCGACCGCAAAATTTCATGTGGAATTATTGACAATACGGAGCAATAAATTTCATAACATTTGTAAAGATTTCGCGGCCGTTTCGTATCATTTACGAACAAAAAATTTTTTACATCAAGAATTTTTGGAAACTAAAAGGGGATTTGTTACGAGAACTTCTAAAGATACATCAAAACTCAAAGTTTCTATTTCTGCAAACTACGGTACGGTGAAGTGGTACAAAAAATTATTTGCTAAATTGGTTATTTCCATCAATCACACCGACAAGTGGTATTCGATTTGGGAATATCTCGTCTGCGTCCATGTAGCATCCATCAGTTGCATATTTATCATGCATCTAGTTTTAATGGGAACGGTGGACGAAAGCAAAGACATTTATATAAATGTTTCTATTTACATTTTAGACATAATATTTCTTTTGCAAATCTACTTTCATTTTAATTTAACTTACATGGACCATGAATTGGGGATAACCATAAACAACCACCGATTAATATGCAAGAAGTATATATCATCGTTCACATTTTGGGGGGATATTTTTACGATTTTTCCGTTTACATCCATTGCGTCGCTTTTTACGACAAACGAAACAATTCTGAAATATGCGATGATTAATAAAATATTTAGATTCGTATTTCTCATTCAGTATTACAATTATTGCAAGGAAATATTAACGGTAAAAAATCATTTACGATGGACATACTTAATTTATTGGATGGCTATTAGCATACAAATGTTAACATGCTTATGGTGAGTACATAGCATTCTCATTAGTTGTAAAATTATAAATTATACCTATATATTGGTATGAATTCTTTCTATCCAACTTCCAATTCTCATTCTTTCCTTATCTTTAAATGCAATTCTTCTATACTCTGCAGATTGGAATCCAAGTTATATTTTCAAATCCACCCTCCAATGATGCAATTTATTTTTGCAAAAAGCAAAGCCATGAATCGGCACATTTCAATAATAATAATAGTAATATTAATTCATTCATTTACATGAATTCGACAAATTCCTCCCATGTAGCACAAATAAATATTGGCGAAATTATATATTGGTGGAATATTGATGTCTAATATTGGTGCAATATTACAAATAAATATTGCGCCAATAATCGAGATGGGAACGTGCGAAGCAATATTAAAAAAAAATATATTAAAATTATGAATATTTTAATTTGAGTTTATTAATTTTAAATTTATATAATATGTAATTGTACCTATATTACATATAATAGAACATATATATTTTGCTATAATATTTGTTGTAAGTTCTAAATTTTTTTAAACTAAATTTTTATTAACCAATTTTATATTGATTACTTATATTGGCGCAATATTAGAAAAAAATATTGCTCAAATATTGGATGTAGATTGGCAGGCAATATTGGTCAGCACTATTTACTCAATATTGAACCAATCCGCAGACAATATTGGGGCTAAATTGCTTACTTAATTAACCAATATTGGTTGAAAGTTAGCAGATAATATTATTCCAATATTACATCAATATTGGAAAACAATATTAAGCCAATATTGGGTGAAGGTTGGTAAGGGGTCGTCCTTTAATCACGTAAGGTTTTTTAAGCCACTTTTCTCCCCCTTACCCTTACTGACACGTCGTGAAGTCTTAGGTTAACCCCCCCACCCCATCCCAATTACACGAGTATTTTTTATTGAAAAATAAAGGTATTTTCAGAATCTGCTTTAACCCTTTCAGTCACGACTTTTTGCTTTTTAAGAAAAAAAAGTTCAAAATGATAATACGTAATCAGAGCTGTACAAAGCACTCGGTGAAAGTAATTCAATTACAAATTACCAATTGCTTTGTCAATGTTGAAAGTGCTTGAAATACCAAATACTAAATATTCCTAAAAGTAATTGACATAACAATTACTAAATTACTTTACCGAGAAAAAGTAATTCAATTATCAAATACTTCGTAAAAGTAATTTAAATATTTAAAAATTAACCAAAAAGTAATTCAATTACCCAAAGTATAGCAATTCAATTACCCAAGGTATTTCAATTAGGTACTCAAATTAATTCAATTACCGAAAGTACTTTAATTACCAAAAGTATTTCAATTACTCAAAGTAATTCAATTACTCAAAGTAATTCAGTTACTCCAAATATTTCAATTATTCCTAGTATTTCAAAAAGACAATTTTAAATTAATGAGTAATATTATGAAAAATGTCTTGATTTTATTGGTTAAAATTAAAAGTTAATTGTCCTACACTCAGGGCCGTATTTAGACTAAATTTGGGGGGGGGGTAATGTTAAAGTTTAATGTTTTTGTTTTAGTGTTAAATATTTTATTTCTGATTTTTTTACGATTGCACTCGGACTTCCTGAACTTTATTAATGGAGAATTAAGTTTGGGGGAAGGGGGGTTAGAACATCTAAAACCTTCTTCTAAATACGACCTTGACTACAGTGTTTCTGCTCGATCGACTACTACTCTTTCAACCATTTTTTGTATCAGAAAAATCATTTCGCTTGAATAATTTTTTAAAGGCAAACAAATTTTTGTATGGCCGAAAATATTATTTAAAGGGAATAGTTTTTGTGATGCAACGAAAAATGTTGTTACTGTATAGTACCTATTATTTATAGAATTTAACTAAATTTAACTAGTATTTAACAAAAAAAAAATCAATTCAGTTTGTTCAGCCATTATATCGTAAAAAAAACAAAACAATATTTTTTTAAGTAGTTTTAAAGTCGGTTGATTAGGATTAAACTGGATCAGTTTTTGATTTCAATTAACAAAACAGTAATTCAACAACGAAAAAGTAATTGAGTAACCGAAAAAGCAATTCAAAACGAAAAAAACAATTCAATTAACGAAAAAATAATTCAATTACCGAAAAAGTAATTCAATACGGAAATAGATATTTTCGATACAAGTTAGGAAAACTAACATTTTTCCATTCAATGCTATGTTTTACGATCGAGGCCTTCGGCCGAGATCGTACACCAAAGCCGAGAAAGTATTACTTTACCGCACTAGGGCGGAAAAGTAGTACTTTTCCAAACACTTTTGAATATCACAAAGTAAGACTTTTTCAAACATAATTAGAAAAAAGGATTTCAATACGGAAAAAATAATTTAATTACCAAAAATGTAATTCAATTCTCGAAAAAGTAATTCAATTACCGAAAAAGTAATTCAATTACCGAAGACAGATTTAAAATCCAATTATCAAATTTCTCAAATACTTCATTGAAGTAAGTAAATTACTTTTGAGTAATTGAATTACTTTATCCAAGTCTTTTAATTGAATTACTTTCAGCTCTGTACGAAATATATAATACGTATTATTTTTTTAAAGATTTTTAGAATAACCTCATTTAAAACCATAATATAATAGAATTAAAATTTTGGGAGGCCAACTGAAAACTAAATATTGTTGCTTTTTAGACACATAAGTTTGCTCGCTCGGGATTTCACATAGTCTCACAAAGATATTGTAATATTATTTTCTTTTCTTCAAAGTAAATTTTTAATTTCCGACTCGATTTTTGTACTATTAGATACGCCGTGTTATCTTTCTTGTCGACGTGCTAGTCGAACACATTTTGCAAATTCGTCAAAATTATTTTAATTATTTAAAATTTTAATTTTTATTCTTACTTAGGGTTGCGGCGTCATTAGACTAAACATCCAAAGTATAGCAATCCTGTACCTCGGTTTCGTGTACCAATAAATGTAATAAACTTATCCAAAAATTTCCAATCTCCCTGGTTGCGGGTACAATTTCAATATAAATAATAACACCAATTCTTCATAAATTTTCACTAGTACTTTATTATTATTTTAAAATAAAAATTTAAACTTACATCCAAATATGGATCAAAATTATAGCGCGTTTATCAACGCGTCCATACGCGTTGACTTTCGGCATTCAAAAGCCAAGTTTTACATTTAACAAATACCAACATAAACAATTTAAAATAAAGACAACTCATACAGAATGCAACACAAACAATTTACAAACATAATCAAAATAAAACTACCCCCTACACAATTTTATACAAAAAAAATATGACAATATACATTATACAGGTTAGGGGACGTGTCCCTAGGGGACGTGTCCCTAAGGGACACGTAAAGGACGACCCCTAGGCAATATGGTCTCTTGATAGTTTTAAAGAAAAATTAGTAACCTAATTTGCCGTTTTATTTTATAGTAGTCTGGATTTTTTTTAATCATTTACTCATCCAAATTCCAAAGTCGGTTTTTCTTAATTTAAACACACCAGCTTTTGTTTCAAAAACCAAAATTCAAATCTACCATCAAACGCTGATAGTTATATCCAAAAAAATCAAATCACTATTATTAAAACACCTTTTTTTTCATTCCCAATTTGTTTACAACCTTCACTCACAATCTTACAAAAAAAACTTTATTCCAATATTCTCAAAAATCGGACGTAATCTCTCGGACGTCTCCCCGTTCGCCCTGTTGCGAACTCCCCACTCTCCAATCTCCTTCCATCTTTCGAATTTTAATTTTTAATTAATAAAAAAACATATTTGTAAAAATTACAGAACAATATATTGCGATGTATCATAGCGAGAAATTTAAATAATAAGTTATCAAACTCCTCGAATCCCAATAATGCACCTGGGAGCATGAGACTCTTATCAAAATGCAATTTCCGAAAATTTTCACATGTTAATAACTAATGCAAAATAAACAATATATATGTATAAAATCATAATATATTAAATACCATTAAAATTTCAAATCCTCAGTGGCACAACTTATTGCTATTATTGGTTAGTCTTCCTTTCAGAGAACTCAATTTTTTTATATTTTGAATTTGTTTTGTGGCTACGAATTGAAAAATTCCAATTTTGTTACAATAAAGACCAACCTAATAATGCAAATTACTCGATGACTTTTCGGCAAGTTGACCTTGTGTATAATATAAAAATGTGTACATAATAATATATTGCGGTGTTTTTTCCTTAAATTGGGGTAAACTATATTATAATAAATTTTATTTTAGGTGGATATGCGCATGTCCAAATGGAAAATGTTATCATTTACAATCAGTTACAGATATAAAAGTAAAGGAATATGTATTAGCAGAAGAAGGAATGCCGTCTCTTTTGATAGCCTACCAATATGTGGTGAACATATTCACAACTACTGGAATGACCGAAGTTATTCCAATGAATATGTTGGAAATAGTATCTTCTTTAATTATAATAATAGTAATTCAATATACATTGATATCACTGTCGAGTGAGTTTGCAACTTTTATTGCTATTGCGCAATATTCCTTGAGTAAATACGATTACGATATCAGGCAGCTAAGGACATATTTGGAGGTATGTACAAGAACCATTTAAAATAATTCTTCGTTCACTTTGCCGTGAGAACCTCACGATCTACAAAATAATTTAAAATAACTAAAAATATTAGAAATCCTACATACCATAAATATCACCCTCTGTTAGATTAGCTCACCAACTAAAGTGTTTTTTCCTTATTGCATGAAATATATGAAATAATTCAAATCTCTGATAATCTTGTTGGATTTAATCTACCACCAATCCGAGTAAATCGTCAATCCGGACGTAACACGGTTCAAAGCAAATCACTGAAAACCAATAACCAGCCCTCGATTAGAGTTGTCAGCTGCCTTAATCTTCTCTCGGGTCAGGGATATTATACATATCAGGTTAGTTAAAACCTCCCCCCTCGCCGTACCATGTAAAATACGTTCGCATTTAAGATTTCCAAGAATTCCAAAGAATTTAAAAGATTTCCAATGAATTCCAAAGAATTTCAAGTATTTCCAATGAATTACAGGGATTTCCAAAGATTTCTAATGAATTCCATGCATTTCCAAGAAATTCTAATGATTTCCACGAATTCCAATGATTTCCAAGAATTCCAGAGATTTCCAATTTTATATTAGTGACCTTTTAATAGTGATGAGTCCTACATACAGCCGTCGTCGCACATGATATTAAGAAAATAATTAAACTTCTGTGATTAGACATCAATCTGAAGGGGTAAATATCTCAAAAAAGTTGTATGCACGTGATTGAAATTCCCTTGGAAATCTTTGGGATTTTTGAATATATTTGGAATTCATGGAAATCCTTGGAAATCTCTGGAATTCGTTGAAAATCACTGGAATTCCTTGGAAATCATTGAAATTCTTTGGAAATCTGTGGAATTCCTTGGAAGTCACTGGAATTTTTGGAAATCACTAGAATTTTTAATTTAATATTTTTTGGAAATCTTTGGAAATCTGTGGAATTCCTTGGAAGTCACTGGAATTCTTGGAAATAATTGGAATACTTTGAAAATCGCTGGAATTGTTAGGAAATCTTTGAAATTTCTTTAGAAACAGATTGGACAATAATAATGGTCATATGTAAACAAATACATTTATTGAAATTTAGTCTCCGAAAACACCAAAAAGTTTGACAAACTTAGTTTATTTGTCAAAATTAGTTTGTCAAACTTTTTGATTTTAATAAATATATTTGTTTACATATTATGACCATTATTATTGTCCAACCTGTTTCTAAAGAAATTTCAAAGATTTCCTAAAAATTCCAGCGATTTTCAAAGTATTCCAATGATTTCCAAAGAATCCCAAGGAATTCCAGTGATTTCCAAAGAATTCTAGTGATTTCCAAAAATTCCAGAGACTTCCAAAGAATTTTACAGATTTCAATGATTTCCAAGAAATTCCAGTGATTTTCAACGAATTCCAGAGATTTCCAAGGATTTCGATGAATTCCAAATATATTCAAAGAATTCCAAGGGGATTCCAACCACGTGTACACAACTTTTTTGGGATATTTACCCCTTGAGGCCTCTTACGATTCCGAGCGGAGTACAAACTTTATTCTGACGGTCTTCCCTCAAAAGGCAATGGCAAACCATCGAGGTAATTTGCCAATAATGTCTTGAAGAGGTCACATCCCGACGTTTCTGTCAATAATCTCGCGAACTGCTCAACACCACGTTATTTTATGAGGATGTTAACTACAAAATTGAAATTCAATTACCAATATGATTCCTCACAAAACAAGAAACGAAAAAAAATATTTATTTCTTTAAAAAAATTATATACATTTATGTTTCCATTGAAAATTTCTGGATATATTGTTTTTCTTCATCTGAAAGCATGTCTGTTTTAGCAGGAGCTGTTGGTCCACCAACTAAGAACATCTTAATATAGGCATCGTGTTCTTTATTCACATGAGACTTCAAATTTTCCTTTATTAAGCGTTGTAATGGATATTGTCCGTGAAAATTTCCTATGTTGACATCGGCTCCATGAGCTAATAAGCTTTGTACGATAGGAAAATTCTTGTGTTTTACACTATGAAATAAAGGCGTTGTGCCATGTTTATCACGGGTGTCTATAAAAGAACCTTTCGTTTTTAAAATCTTAATTATACGAGTATGACACCCTTTAACGGCATGGTGGAAAGCTGTAAGACCGTTACGATCACGTAAATGTATATCAGCTTTTTTCTCGATCAAATAATTTACAATTTCTTCGTTCCCGTGCCTGGCCGCAATCATCAAAGGGGTAATTTGAAATAAATTACATTCGTTAACATCCACCTTTTTCTCTGATTTAGGCTTCAAAATAATTTTTACTATATTCAAAAGATTATATTTCGCTGCATGAATTAAGGGTGTTAAGCCGAAATTATCTCCTACGTATGAAGCTCCTTTCTCGAGTAACATTTTTGCAATATCGCCACGCTGTTCTTTGATAGAACGACATAGAGGAGTCATACCGTGATGGTCTTGCAAATTTATATTGAAAGGTTCTATTAAAATCTCTGCTATTTTAATATCTGATGTTAAATGTATTCCAGTCTCTTTGCATTCGTTGGTCGACTTTAACAGATACATTTTCATCATTTCGTCATTAGCGAGTCCTGATAAAATGTTTGTTAAACCTTGTAAATCGTTTTCCTTACAAGCATTCAAATACTCTTGAATCAAAGGAATTTTTACATTAATTTCACTCATTATTGTTTTCAATGTTGCGAAATTCTCTATATACTTATTAAGTTTATCTAGTTCCTCACGACTTACAAAATAATTAAAAAGAGTCGCTAAAAATATTTCCCTGACATCGGAAATTGTTTCTAAATTATTTAAGAAATTAAGAAATATCGTCAAGCAATTCACCACACGATCTGGGTTATCGTCTTCGCTAGTTTTACTAATGGCGTAATATAGTGGAGTCTCTAATCTAATATTGGTTGCGATTAAAATATTTTTGGCATTGGTGGAGTCGAGAAGCTTCATTAAAAAATATTTTAGTAAGTATAACAAATTTTCACTAATACATATATGAAAAATGGATTCCCTTTCGTCGTTGAAGAGTAAACTGTAGTTGCTCTCGCAAATTTGCGCCAGTTTATTTCTGCATACGTTTATCCGATTAGATGTGATCACGATTGTTTTCAAATGGAAGTTGAGGAATAGCCTCACCTTCTTTAGCTTTTCGTTCAAAAACAGTTTGGTAATTAAAAATTCTCCGACATCGTGTTCGACAAATAGGATGTACAATTGGGAACTTAACCACTGCTTGATTGAATCAGATATGAAGTAATCGCAAACTGAATCGTGCAAAAATTTATAATTTAAATTATTGCTGTCTAAATAAACTAAACCAACTTTGTAGAATTCCTCCATTTCCTCGTCATTGATATGTTGGATATCAACGTTTAACGATTGCTTAATTGACAATGCACTAATTTTCCCTAAAATTGATTCTATTAGCCACTTCTTTACTGTTGGATGAGGGTCCAACGAAAATCTTCTGAAGTATATGTCGCAACGTTGTTTGATATATTTGTTGTACAACATTAGAACATCGCTGAATTGTGACGTCAGGTATGTGTTTGGAGTCACCGTCTCTGCTAATAATCTCATATTCATCGGGATTTCTGCAAAAATAATAGAAATTATGAAAATTTTATTTTACTATTAAAATATTCCGCATACCTATAAAAGTGCTGACGGTTTCTCCAACGGTATTTTGAGCACTTTTCAGCATATTTTCTGCAATACTTTTGAGGTGGTCTTCGTCGATGAGTCCTTGGAATAAACACAACTGGGTTTTCCAAAAGTCAACTAAAAATGTGACTATTTCCGTTTCGTAATTCAGCGGCTTAAAATATGAAGAAAATACGCAAATTCCATTTTCCAATTGTTTGGAAAGGTGAGGACGCGTAGTTATTAAGATTTTCACATTGGAATTGAGTTTTAGAAAATTTATAACACGGATTACTTTAATTTTAATATCTTCTCTAAAAATTTCGTCAAATGAATCCATCATTAAGTAGATGGGTATCGTGCTTCCGTATTGTAGGCAAAATGATAAAATATGTTGAATCGACTCGGTATGGTAAGAACAATTTTTTATAATGAACTTAGCTACTTCCGAATAATTTAACTCGTCGGATATTCCATTAAAGCTACAATTTTTTAATTGTATTGGAAATATCCAATATTTACTTTGTGAAGTTAAATATAAATATTCGATTACGGAGGATTTACCTATTCCGGGCTCTCCCGATATTATAATGATCTGATCATCATTCATTATATCGCATTCTTTAATGGACACTTCTTTGCTTTTCATGTATTTCTGAAGAAAAGTTATACTTCCATAAGACCGTTGCCAATCGATTACTCCATCTTGATGTATTTTAAAAATATGAATGTTGGTTGCCGATAATTTGGCATTTTCTACTGCTTCGTCTACCGAAGACGTAAATTTAAAACGATCGCTTTCTTGAGAAACTAAATTTTTATAAAATACTTTTTCATTGCCGAAAAAAATGTAGTGGTCCAGAAAATCGGTATCATTTTTGAAAATATCCAAATTCACACTTCTTTTATGAATTATGCTCCGATGTATATAAAAATTGTAGTTAAAAATGCTGGTCAAATAGATTTTATTTTTTTTGGTGGTAATTAAGTATTTCGTTTGAGTGTTATCTTCAAAACACCGTCGTTCATATTCTTTAATGCTCTCTATATAAACGAGATCGTCTAAATTTGAAAAAACCTTGCTTAAGTCGACTTTGGTATCATCTTCGTGCAAAATAAAAACCATACTTTTGCTAACATTGTATAATAACTGATTATGTTGTATCTCGCAATACAAATCATAAAATAAAACCGCTCTTAAAAGATTACTATAGTGACAATCTAAATCTACCGTGTTTGATTCATCGGCTAAAATTAACTCCAAAACGGAAACCATTGGAAAATTATTCGTCAGGATTTCGTTTTCATTTGTAATATTTGTAACGAGATCATTTAAACATATAGGTTGATTGTTAAGTTGAAAAATTTTTCTATTTAAAAACTTTTCTTGCGACTGGACGTTCAAATCACCAAACGTGAGCAGACTTCCAAATCCAGTTATTTCGGTTACACGTACTGAATCTGAAAAAGAAAACCGTTTAGTTCACTGCTGTAACTTTCAAATCATGCTTACCGTTAAAACTTATCACATTTGTGGACAAGATAATCACTTTAATGTTGATATTCTGTAAAAATTCCAAAATTTTTCCATTTTCATCTTCGGCCGAGTATTCGACAACCAGTAAACTATAATTATTCAAAAAATTCGTTGAATTATATATAAATTTGCGCAGTTTATGCCAGTCGATGAAGGCTATTTTTTTTTTTGAGAGATCAATACCTCGCTCTAATTCTTGTTTTCTATAATAAGTAATAACATTACGAATAATATTGGTTTCGAAATCGAATTCTATAGAAGAATTGCGATCGACCCGCACATGAAGTATTTTGTTAGGAGATTCAAGAAATTGTAATAAATTGTATTTAACGTCATTAAAGTAATAACCATTAAAATCCAATAGCTTTTTTTCAAACAATACTGCTTCACTTTTGAATAAATTGAAATAAATTTCCTCTCCGCCATCGTCTCCGAGCATCCTGAAAACCATTTGTTCGTCTGGTCGTAAGTTTTTCACAATTAAGATTATATTTTTAATGTCCTCTAACTTTCCTTTCAATATATTATATTCCTGATTTAATTCAAATTTTGGTATATTGTACTTATCCCGAAACTTTTGAATACTGGCCGATTGACACGAATCGTTCACGCGATACCAGTCATTCACAAATTCCAATTCCGTTTCGGTGAAAACGTTTAAACTGCACCTATCATCTTTGGCTAAAACTTTTTTTAACTTTCGCTGGACTTTACTACCAACGATCATTTTAATAAATTGCATTATGCTGGATCCCAATCCAGACGACATGTGTAAAACCACTTCTTTGTCTACTTTATCGTTGGCGAGATAATTGATAACGTCGTTTATGGAATGGCTGTTAACTGGTAGCATGTAAATAACTCCAATTTGCCTATTTACGGAATTGACCAGATTTGGTTCGTTAAGATACACCGTCATATCTAAGGTATCGTAGTTTCCATATTTTCTATAAGTATATCTGTAAACTAGTTTTTCTACCAATTTTTGAAAAATCTCTTTGCAACCTGGACTTTCAAAAACAACGGTATGTGGATGAATATTTGATAAATAATTATCGTCTCTAATAAATTCAGTTCCTTCTTGATTTAGAGTTAAGTACTTAACAGTGAATGTTGTATATTGAGCCAACCATGCGCCTAACGAATGTCCTGTAATTGTCAATCGAAATGGAGGTTTTTCGTAATTGTTCAATCTATTAACATTCTTCACCTCTTCAGCTACGATATGGGCAAACGACGCTGCCGACTGTGCTTGTTTATGTTTAAACAATTTCAAAGCGAGCCTTATATCGGAAATTACAGCCCCAGGATTTAAAAAGTCGGTTCCTCGATGAGCAATTACCACGTGACACATTTTTGAATTGAAAAATGCTACGCCTCTGTATCCGTTTGTTATACGTTTATCACTTGCGTAAGTCAAAACCTTCCAATCTTTCAATTTTGATGGCATCGATATGTCATCTTTGTATGAGAGATTTGCCAATAAGGCTAAAGTGCAATCGTTAGGAAATGCTTCCGAACCTGCGATTTTTTCGTCGTACTTATTATAATTTAACTCCAATCCAAAATTTTCGTTGCTTAAATAAGGAATCACGTTAGCAAAAATTTCTGGAACGTCGTCCATTTTGTATTTTATCTGCAACAAAGAAGATAAGTACTACTCTTCGGTGTCTCTTTTTGTTTAATAAATGAAATTAAACAAAATTTTAAATTTGTAAAAAAAATTTGAATTAATTTTTGTAATATTTTGTGATTCCCGTCAGTTAGAGTCCATAAATATTTGATTTAAATTTTATAATGAGTACCACGATATTGTTTAGTGATTTGCATGCAAGATTTAATTTAAATTCAAGAGTGAAAAATATGATATTGAAAAAAACTTGGTTACTTGGAAAAGTAAAATTAAAGCGGTAGGTAGTACCAAATAGTAGTACTTTAGAGATAAGGAAAATCCAAAAAGGAAGCGAATAAGAACAGTGGCGGCTTGTCATACAGGGCACAGGGGCACTTGCCCTCCCATCCCAAAACTAAAAACAATAGAAGGATATTACATTTTCATTATAAATACATATTTTAAAAACTATTATTTTTATTTTGTGCCCTCCCACTGGAAATTATCACAAGCCACCACTGGATAAGAAGATAAGTCAGTGCGAGTACAGAGTGGTTCAAATTTGAAAGTTCTTATATTTACCTTCTTAAAAGGTAAATAACAGAGTAGGACCTAAAAAATTGAAGACAATTGTTTTAGATATCAATAATGATTTTGTGTTTTGTTTTCACAAAACCAACGTTTAATTTTATTTTTATTTAACATTTTTTAATATAACGGGATGAAACTGAAATAATAGACTCCACATGTTATATGCAATTGAAAAGAGGATAAAAAACTCGATATAAATATGTCATAGCCAACTATGTTTCCATTTAAAAAAACACAACTTTATATTATAACTCAGAAACAAATGAAGATATTTAAAATCCCTTAAGCCCAATTTATTCTCCTCAAAAAATTGTCTTAAGAAGGTATAAATATTTTTTCTATAACTTAACAAACAACCGAGATATCGGCATTTAACGAAAAGTCAAAAAAGCGAACTTTTGGCCATAACTCGAAAACGAAAATAAATATCGGATTCCGGTTTTTACCATTAAGCTTTTCTCAAAAAAAAAGATTGAAGTTTTGTTTTGTTTGACAGTTGACAGGAAGTCACGGTATAAACAAATTAGTGAAAATTGTAGATGGGGGGCAGGGAGGCGGACTAACAATTAAAAAAAATTATTGTGTAAAATTGCTATTGTTAGAAAATCTTTATCTTCAATTTTAAAATTTAAAATTTGTTTTGTTTTTTTGAGAGCGATTAAATTCTGTAGAACAGAAAATAAGCAGATAAAAATAAATATAGTAGCAGCGAGGTTCGTATGCTTGCCGCGGTCATATGTCGGTGACTTCATTTAGAAACAAAAATGAAAATTACACCTCAATATATTGTAACTTACCTACATTAATAATTTATTAATCTAAATAATTTTATTGATTAAAATATATGGGAAACGTCGATTCAAATAAAATTGGTCGATTTTTATTTAATTTCTAAGTAAATTTGTGTAGATATATAAGACTCGAAATTTTAGAGATATCCATGAAATTTTAAAGATTTCCAGAATTCCAATGATTTCCAAGAAATTGCAATGATTTCCAAGGAATTCCAGTGGTTTCCGAAGAACTCCAGTGCTTTCCAAGGAATTCCAGAGTTTTTGAAAGAATTGCAATGATTTCCAAGAATTTCAAATATTTCCAAAAAAATTTAAGGAATTTCAATGATTTCCAAAAATGTTAGAAGAATTCTAATTTAAGAGATTTTTTAAAATTCCAATGATTTCCAAGGAATTATAGTTATTTCTGAGGAATTGCAGTGGTTTCCGAAGAACTCCAGTGATTTCCGAGGAATTCCAGGGTTCTTGAAAGAATTGCAATGATTTCCAAGAATTTCAATAATTACTTCCAAAGAATTTGAAGAAATTTCAATGATTTCCAAAAATGTTAGAAAATTCTAATTTAAGAGATTTTTAAAAATTCCAATCATTTTCAAGGAATTCTAGTGATTTCTGAGGAATTGCAATGGTTTCCGAAGAACTCTAGTGATTTCCAAGGAATTCCAGAGTTTTTGAAAGAATTGCAATGATTTGCAAGAATTTCAATGATTTCCAAAATTGTTAGAAGAATTCTAATTTAAGAGATTTTTAAAAATTCCAATGATTTCCAAGGAATTCTAAGGAATTGCAGTGGTTTACGAAGAACTCCAGTGATTTCCAAGGAATTCCAGAGTTTTTGAAAGAATTGTAATGATTTCCAAGAATTTCAATAATTATTTCCAAAGAATTTGAAGAAATTTCAATGATTTCCAAAAATGTTAGAAGAATTCTAATTTAAGAGATTTTTAAAAATTCCAATGATTTCCAAGGAATTCTAAGGAATTGCAGTGGTTTACGAAGAACTCCAGTGATTTCCAAGGAATTCCAGAGTTTTTGAAAGAATTGTAATGATTTCCAAGAATTTCAATAATTATTTCCAAAGAATTTGAAGGAATTTCAATGATTTCTAAAAATGTTAGAAGAATTCTAATTTAAGAGATTTTTTAAAATTCCAATGATTTTCAAGGAATTCTAGTGATTTCTGAGGAATTGCAGTAGTTTCCGATGAAGTCCAGTGATTTCCGAGGAATTCCAGAGTTTTTGAAAGAATTACAATGATTTGCAAGAATTTCAATTATTTCCAAAGAATTTGAAGGAATTTCAATGATTTCCAAAAAAGTTAGAAAAAGTCTAATTCAAGAGATTTTTAAAAATTCCAAGGAATTCTAGTGATTTCTGAGGAATTGCAGTGGTTTCCCAAGAACTCCAGTGTATTCCGAGGAATTCCAGAGTTTTTGAAAGAATTGCAATGATTTCCAAGAATTTCAATAATTACTTCCAAAGAATTTGAAGGAATTTCAATGATTTCCAAAAATGTTAGAAGAATTCTAATTTAAGAGATTTTTAAAAATTCCAATGATTTCCAAGGAATTCTAAGGAATTGTAGTGGTTTCCGAAGAACTCCAGTGATTTCTGAGGAATTCCAGAGTTTTTGAAAGAATTGTAATGATTTCCAAGAATTATTTCCAAAGAATTTGAAGAAATTTCAATGATTTCTAAAAATGTTAGAAGAATTCTAATTTAAGAGATTTTTAAAAATTCCAATGATTTTCAAGGAATTCTAGTGATTTCTGAGGAATTGCAGTGGTTTCCCAAGAACTCCAGTGTATTCCGAGGAATTCCAGAGTTTTTGAAAGAATTGCAATGATTTCCAAGAATTTCAATAATTTCTTCCAAAGAATTTGAAGGAATTTCAATGATTTCCAAAAATGTTAGAAGAAATCTAATTTAAGAGATTTTTAAAAATTCCAATTATTTTCAAGGAATTGCAGTGGTTTCCGAAGAACTCCAGTGATTTCTGAGGAATTCCAGAGTTTTTGAAAGAATTGTAATGATTTCCAAGAATTAATTCCAAAGAATTTGAAGAAATTTCATTGATTTCTAAAAATTTTAGAAGAATTCTAATTTAAGAGATTTTTAAAAATTCCAATGATTTTCAAGGAATTCTAGTGATTTCTGAGGAATTGCAGTAGTTTCCGATGAAGTCCAGTGATTTCTGAGGAATTCCAGAGTTTTTGAAAGAATTACAATGATTTGCAACAATTTCAATTATTTCCAAAGAATTTGAAGGAATTTCAATGATTTCCAAAAAAGTTAGAAAAAGTCTAATTCAAGAGATTTTTAAAATTCCAATGATTTTCAAGGAATTCTAGTGATTTCTGAGGAATTGCAGTGGTTTCCCAAGAACTCCAATGATTTCCAAAAAAATAATTATTACCAAAGAATTTGAAGGAATTTTAATGATTTCCAAAAATGTTAGAAGAATTCTAATTTAAGAGATTTTTTAAAATTCCAATGATTTCCAAGAAATTTTAGTGATTTCCATGAATTCCAATTATTTTCTAGGAATTCTGGAGATTTCCAAAGAATTGCAATGATTTCCAAAAATTCCAATTATTTGCAAAGAATTCTAATGATTTTTAAAAGTTTGAGGAATATTCTAATTCAAGAGATTTTCAAAAATTCCAATGATTTCCAAGAAATTCCGAAGATTTCAAAAAAATTGCAAGGAAGTCCAGTGATTTACAAAGAATTACAATGCTCTCCAAGAATTCCAGTTATTTCTAAAGAATTCTGTATGTTTCCAGAAATGCCAAAGAATTTCAGTGATTTTCATGAATTCAAATTACTTCCAAGGAATTCCAACCATGTGTACACAACTTTTTTGGAATATTTACCCCTTGGTAGAATATAAAATTTACATGCAATACCAGTGTAGAAAATGACTTACTTTCTACACTGATCGTGATCAGTGATCACATAGACAACTACTATTGCAATCTTCCAGAATCGAAACTGGGCGTTTATAATATTTAAATAAATAATAACATTAATTTAATTTTTACTCTGAACACCTCAATTATGATAAATTTTCCCAATAAAAATTTTTTGAATAAAAACCTTCTTCGAAAAAATTGAGATAAAAATTTGTAAATATGTTTGGCACAATGTAAACACCTCGACGTTAGAAAAAATTCTCACTGTAAAAAATTTGGGAGAAGATTAACGAAAATAAACGACGACGTCTATTGCTTGCTATTTATAGAATATAATAATTATTTAACAACCAATAATTTTGTAAATTAATTTAAATATATTGGTATTGAAGGAAATTTTAACATCAAAGCTTTGTTGAGAAATAATAAATTACAACAGATTACAGATTGAAAGTAATACTATTTTCCTGTTTTTCGCAGTAAGATAAAATAAGGTTAATCCGCACAAAAATAAAAAACATCAACAATAATTTTATCGGTGAACGACTGTCAAATATTTTATCCTTGAATGTTTATTATAACAAAAGTTTCAATGTTAACCTCATAAAACAAGTATGCCGGGTATTTAATTGTAAAAATAAATACAAAAACGACGATTCTTGTATTTAGTTATTAAGTCTAAATTTAAAAAATTACCAATACAAACTTATAGTAGGCGCCTACATGATTATGATTATAACAAATTTTAAATGGTAGTGTGTGAAAAAACAAATGACTTGTAAATAATACTTACAAATAGTACTTTGTGTCACAATTATAATTAATTTAAATTAATTTGGTATGTTCTTTAAGCTGTGGAACACTATTATACATTTCTTGTTAAGACACAACTAAAAAGTAACCGCCAGTTATCTAAGCAGTTATTTATACAACCGCGATAACGAGAAAAAGAAATTAAAACTTCGACGATTGTATGTTAATTATTACAATGTATCCTGCTGGTATATTATATTGTTTACTTTGCACAAATGAACATATCCATTTATTTTTAAGAAAAACTATTCTAGTTAACAAAACAGTTTGATTAGAACTGAGAACTGACAAAATACTGGCCCACTCGGAACCACTATTCTATTTAATCGCCGAATATACTATACAATAATCGTATACAAATCCGAGCAAAATCCGGCTTTACGAATAATTCAAGAAGATAAAAGATTCATTTGTTTTTTAGAGGGATGAATCACTAACAAAAAAAGCGTATGTATGTGTTCGTTATGTACATGTTTTCCAAACATCTCCATATTTATTATATTTAAAATTAATAAATTATTTTTTTTTTTCAAAATTTTCAAAAAAATTTTTTGATTTTTTTGCGCTCGCTGGTCGACTTCTGGAAAATTTCTTCATTTAAGCGAACTGCATTTAGAGTGAATTTGCTTATTTTCGGCCAATTAACTATAAAACTACAAACGACTGTCTGACGAAGTACACTTACGTGTATGAAAGCTAACAATAATTATTATTGAATGTTTTATTAACTTGTTATTAATAGTTTGAATTTATAATTAAATTTTATAATTTTTTTTTGCATTTTCAGAAAAAGTAAAGTTTTATTTTTTATCTTGGGTTACCTTTCAAAAAAAGGCCCCTTACACCTTCATCTATTTTCAAAGAACCCTGGAGAGGTATGTAGAAATGTACTCACTTCCGCTCCCCCCAGCCGCAAAACGTACATTTGATCCGAATAAAACGTGCTATTTTTATTTTAAGGCTGTTCGGTAGATTTTGTGCAAGAAATATTGTAATACAGTGTATTTATTTACTATAATATTCTTCATAATAAATTCAAACTATAAAACTTATTAATAACAAGTTAATCAAGTCGTTTAAACGACTGTCTGACGAAGTACACTTGCGTGTATGAATGTTTTATTAACTTGTTATTAATAAGTTTTATAGTTTGAATTTATTATTATAGTATTTCACAAGTTACGATAATTAATTATAATATTCTTCTAGAACTACATATTTTAGATAATATTTGTTTATAAAAATAAATTCTAAAAAAATTAGTTTAGCCGCAATTTGTACTCAAAATTTGAATTTATTTACGGAATGCCTGTACGATCCTGAAAAGATATCATAATGGAACTTGTACTAAACGCAATAGTTTTTAATTTGCTATGACAAGACATAATTTTTATTTTGATTTTTTACTTTGAAAAACTAAAAACTTGTGGAACAAAAAATGTATCCTTTTCTTATAAACGTTCCGTTTTGAATAAGTATTTAAAAATTCATATTTTCGAAGCAATTCAAAGTAAAAATAAAAATTATGTCTTGTCATAGTAAATTAAAGACTCTTGCATTTAGTACAAGCTCTATTATGATATCTTATCAGGATCGTACAGGCATTCCGTAAATAAATTCATATTTTGAGTACAAATTGCGGCTAAACTAATTTTTCTAGAATTTATTTTTATAAACAAATATTGTCTAAAATATGTAGTTCTACAAGAATATTACTGTTGTTAGAATATACTGGAGTTAGTCGATACTGTTCAATATAAATATCATAATACATAGTAATCTTGCATAAAAGCTAATATCACAATAAATTTTTATTGTCTATCCGCAGGGCCGAGAATTATCGAAACCAATAATGGACAAGATGTGGAAATACAGTCTTCAATTATTTCAACGTCAACGAGGCGAATGGATGCCTGAAATTGTCACAGAAGCTCCAGGTTATTTAAAACAGGATTTAATGATGTCATTATATGGACATCATTTGAACCACCATCCACTTTTTGAAGACACTCACACAGACTTTTTAAGACAACTTGTAGTTTGGTTACAACGCTGTTTATATTTTCCCGGAAATTATTTAGCAGAAAAGGGAGATATGGACGGAAGTATGTATTTTATACATGACGGTGAAGTCGAAGTATTCGACAAGAATGGTAATAATTTGACATTTATTGGTATACTTACTAAAAATAGAGCTTTTGGCGAAGCACAAGGATTTTATAATATTCAGCATAATTTTTCATATAAAGCCAGAACTGTAGTCGATGCTTTAATACTCAAGAAAGATAACTGGAATTATTTACTGGAATGGTTTCCGGCAACACACAAGCAATTGCTACTTCAAGCATACGAGTACAAATTAAAGAAAAATGTTCAACTATTTAGTACGTACTCCACTACAGATGAGCATGATAATATAAAAACTGTGAGCAGTGAACCGACGGCTCAAATGAAACATGACAAAAGAAGTAATATTAAAATTAAAACCTAGTCGGATGTACTCGTATTCTCATGAGCTAACGCTTAATTTATTTATCCTCTCAAGATAAACAAGTACAATATTCCACCTGATCTATATATTAATAAGAAAAAGAAAATAAATTAAAAAGATAACAACCATTTATTAAAACCATAAAGTACAATTTAAAAATCTACTACAAAGTTTGTACCACATCAAAATGGATATTAAAAAAATTGTGATTGTCAAAACTAATACATAGTAAAGACACATCTAATTTAAGCTTGTAACGTTTCATTTGTACCAGATGTTTTAATGTTTAATAGCTTACGTAAGCTATTCAGTTCTTTAACATTATTTACAGAATTGCAGGAAATTTACAAAATTATTTTAGCTGTATCATTGTTCATTCAATGCTCATATTATTCCAGTCTTGTTAAATTAGATAAAAAAAAATATTTTTACAGAATTTCTAAAACTTAAAATTAATATAAAATTCCTTATATCTAAGATCCAGATCTTACTTATAAAAGTGAAAAATTACAAGTTGCTTTACATATTTCGTTGATATTTATATTCTTTAGGCTTACATATTTAAAAAACCAGGAATGTAAATTAGTTCGTCAACAAAATTGCAATAATGTACAACTTAAAAAATAAATCTAAAAATATAATAAAAATGGACGCAAACTTAATTTGAGTTTTACAAAATCAGTCGTTAAATATCCTTACGGTATGTCAAGAAAAAATAGATCACATTACAAAATTGAAGATTAAATTTTTAAAATAAAGAAAATACTTAAAACTATTATTGTTAAGTGTGGTGTTAGTTGATCTGAAGTATTAATCCATCGTAAACCAGCATGGTTAACGTTGGGCGTTAAAATTTCTAGAAAAAAATTCAAAATTTATAACAATGACTACTTTCATCAGCCGTTCCATGTCAAATCAAACATAGATCTCATCTTCATGAAAATCGGAAAAATATTTCCATTCTTCGAGGAACTAATATTTCACGTAATCAAGTTTTAAAAATTGCAGTTATTGGTAAAATTGGCAGTATTATGGACAAACACACAAAACCATAATATTGTTTTGAACAACATTGAGGAAACTTCTTACTTCCCGAGCTGACGAAATATTGTTATTTTGTATTATCATATAATGAATTTATTTCCCAGCCAGTTGGTAAGTTACAGTTTGTTCTTTGTCACGAAAGGCATGCCCGACTTTCAATTAACTAGAAAATACTTACCAATTGGGCGGGAAATATTAATTTAGTGATTTCTGCAATTTTTAAGAATTAACTACCGAAAAAACAGTTCCTTAATCAAGAAATTAAAATTAAAACCCGACGATTTGACATGAAAACTTTTATGCAGTAATTAAATGTTGTGCAAACAAACTTGGGAAAAGTGCATTACACAGTTTTACTGCAAAATTGTAATAAAAGTATGTAAAAATATAGAAAAAGTGTTGGCTGTCCAAAATAGAAAGTATGAAACTTCATTGCCTACAAATTATTTTCATGTAATTTTCAGGTCATCAGCAAAATAAGCAATAGTTTGATATTTTTCTTGTAGTACGTAAATACTATAATTATTCGTATCTGATGGATTTTGGTTAGAAAAGATGTCCAAAAAATATACGACTTTGTTTACATTTTATAAGAAAATAATTACCAAGTAATAAATGAGACACGGGCTGATCTGCAAACAAATATATTCCGATCAGGAGAAACACTCCCAACAAATCGAAACAACGTTGCCAGAATGAGGTTCGGGCTCGTCCAGTATACAAACAAACTCCCCGAATCATGTTCGGGATAAAGTCGGTAAATACAAAAATTATTGAACAGAGAAGAAGAGTTGTACGCAAAATGTTTCCAATAATAATTATTAATAGTGCACACAAACAGAAGCAAGCTGATATAAACACAAATAGAAAATGTAAAAATACAAAACAAAAACTTACCTGTATATGAAGTTACTTAGACATACAAGTAAGATAATCCCATTGAAGTTGAAGGTAGCTGCTCCTCCATAGTGAGCTTGACCACAGGCCGGTGGACACACAGGAATGACGGTTTCTACATATAATAACTAGCTATAGGCAACTACGCTCACATGCTTAGCAGTATTTTTAATTTTAAAATTTCAAACAAACTAGCAAACTTAATATATTTGATTAACACCATAATATAATAATCGAGCAGCTAAATAAACAATCGAAAGTAAACTTTTTGAAAATTTCATTCTTTAACACGTTCGCGGACAAAGCGGCATATGCCGCCCTATGTCCTGGGACAAAGCGGCATTTCCCGCTCATTTTTAGATCGTGTTGAACGCCAAGGTCAAGTAGTGTGTTTCTGTATTCCACTCTATTTTGTTAGGTGTCCGCGAACGTGTTAACCTCTCGGTAATATGTCACGTGCTAATTGTTCGACTTTCAAACACATTTTTAAAAAATTCCAGACAACAATAAACAATCATTCTGATTAAACAAAAGTTAAAGAAGCTTACCGAACAGTTCGACGAAATCCTCGGCAGATCCTAATTTATTGGCAGCCTTACACATAAAATGGCCATACTGACGTTTTTCTATCGTAATAACTCTTATGGTGGTATCGGTAAATTCATCGGCAGTTGCAAAATGCGAGATACTAAATCAAAAAATGTAACATTATATCTAGACGTCACTTTGATTTAATTTCAAAAACTTTACCTGTAGTGCTGATTGTTGGATAATTGAACACCGTCTTTGTGCCATGTTATAGCAGGAGGTGGATAAGCTTCAATATGACATTCTAAATCCATGTCGTACTGTAAAGCTTGACCTAAACGAGGTCGAGGCACTGTTACCACAGGTTTAAACTCTACTTCAACGGCAATATTACCTAGAAAAACGCAAACAAAATTAATAATAAATAATATAAAAACACGAAAACTTACGTCTGCTTCCTCGTCCAACGCCATTTTCGGCAACACAATAATAAGTGCCTCGATCTTCCTTACGAATAGTTTTAATCTTCAATATATTACCCCTGTAAATAGAACCACCGGTTGGTAAAATAGCGTTATTTTCCCTTCTCCATGAGATTCTTGGTGGTGGATAACCTCCGGCATAGCATTCCAATTGAACGGCTGAAATGTACAAAAAAAACAGTGATATGGCAGAAAAAATTTAAAAAAATTATCACCTTCTCCTTCAGAAACCACAATAGATCTGGTTGAGTTATCCGAAATAATTGGTGGTCTTCGTACTTGAAGTTCAACTTCAGCGGCAATTTTGTTACTTACCGATATCAAAACTTGGCATTGATAAAAACCAGCGTCGGTTTCTTGTATGTCTTTAATTTGTAAAGTGTAGGTTGAACTAGCCTACAAAACAATTAAAACGTAATATTTTCGAGAGAACTTAGCTAGGTACACTAACCTGATCGTAACGTAAAGCAAATCGAGAGTCATGTAAGATAAGAGAGCTGCCGGTTGAAATTGGTAAAATGTAAGAATTACTCGTGTGATCAACTTTCATCCAAAGTACGGGATATTCCTGAGCATACTGTACCGAACAGTGAAGTTCTACCGTTCCACCAATATCTTTAATTTGTTCTTGCGATATATAAGAAATTGTGGGCGAACGTTGAGTATGACCTGAAAATAAAAATTTGAAATTAGTTTATGTTAATAAATTATGCCTACTGGGAGATTTCATAAAAAGCAACTCAATTGAAAACAAAAGTTAAAAACAATTGATTAAAAGAGGCGGAACCTATTTACAGATAAGTTATCGAATCTATCGAAGAGTTAATTCAATTTAAATGGCATTAATTTGAAATAAAACTCACCATCTTGAATAAAAATTAAGAATAACACTGCTATCGCAATGTTTAACGCCATTTCTAACGAAATTTGTTGATAGATATTTAGAACCACACCTCTACAATTAATGGATGATTCACAAGTTCATTCAGCTGATGACTGATTGTTTATGTCCAACTCGAATTAAATTTGTTCTTCAATAGTAATATTACTTTAATAGATAATTATGTTTACTCCAATATATCAAAAAATGTATTGATGATGATTTTTTCGAAAATCGTTATACAGGGTGAATCAAATCAATAGTAGTTTTTTTTTGTTTAAATTTTTTTTTTTAATTAAGATATTTTATAATTTAATAAAAATATTATTATAGCTAAATAAGCTATAAATAAATTCAGAAATTATAAAAATTTGAATTTTGAAATACAAAATATTAACAAAATACTACAAAAAAAAATTTTAAATATAAATGTTATTGTCTCAAGACAATATAATATCAATATATTATATTTTTTATAAAGCTAAAAAAGGTAAATAAATATATTTTAATATTAAAACTAAAATTTTTTAAATTTTTTAAATTGTTTTTCAAAATATCTTTTAAAGCTAAAAAAATAATAAAGACTAGCTTGAATATTGAAAATTATAGAAATTTAAATTTTGAATATAATTTTAATTTCCGGAACATGATTGGAATTTACATGCTGGTTATGTAACCACTTAGTTTCAAAACTCACCTGAGGGTAACCAGCACAGCGTGAAATGCTGTGATCAGTCGCTACCATCCCGCTTGGCAATTGCACCATTACGTTAATCTCTCGTAATCATCAAGGAGTTGATATATCCAAAATTTAAAAATTCCATTTTCTTCCCATACCCCCTTAAAACTCAAACTTCCGCATATTTCAAATTTGGATTTTTTCTCAAGATAAAGTTTCACGATCAAAAATCACGTTCCATCCATTCCAGGAGAAAAAATAAAAATTATGAAAGTACTTTAAATGAAATTTATTAGATAAAAATCAACTTCATTAAATATACAAAAAGTTATAAAGTACTTTATATCGTTAATCATTAAAAATAAATAAAATCACAGTTAACAAACAAGTCAAATCTTATAATTAAAAATCTTGTAATTTATACGAATAAGGATTAAATGCTATATTATTTTAATATGGAAAAATGTAAATTTCAAAAAATTAACATTACAAAATCACAAATTCAAAATCAACGTTTAAATAATAATTCTCACATTTTTCAGTTAATTTCGATTTAACTGATTAGTAGTACAGCTATCGTAAAATTAAAAATGCGACAATTACGATTTAAATTTGATAACAAAATAAATTGAACAGTTTTAATATGTTAAATACAGATCATTTCTGCAAGCTTGACTAGTCTTAAAAATCCTATGTATATAGTAATACTCGTAACGGTATGACATCTAATGGAGCAAGTTGTTAAGCTTTAAGTTTTACTTACTTGTACAGCAGATCAACCCAAAACTTTAAAAGCAAATTCTAAATCAATGAGTGAATTTATCATTATAGATAAGGAGGTACTGGATTTTAGTGTAACGAGTAAGAACATTGCAACCTATTAAATAGTTTTGAGAATTAGCAATTATCACTGGTAGGGTATAAAAATGCTTGTACAGAAAGCAAAATGAATGTTCACTTAACACTTGCTCCCTTATGGCTAGTTACTAATATAAGAATGCAAATATTTAGCTTCTACATTAATAAATCGAGGAATTAAGTAGATGCTACCACATACTTTAAATACATGCATACACTTGATATAAACACAAATGCTTACACTTACAGTTATATGAAGAACATTTTTTAATATCAGGTTTTTAAAATTACTAATAACGTTTAGTAAATTCTTGAGTATGTAACAATTTGAGACAAATTTTTTTAACACTATCAACAAAACACATCCAATTACTAATTCACCCAAAATAAATATTAAATAATTCGAATGTCCAATTAATTTAAATTCACAACTTTTTAAATATTTTCTAGTTGAGATACGTAAATGCAAATTAGGAACCAACACACAAGTTTTGGAAGATGCACAATAATAGAAAAAAGTAACTATTACTTTTTTGTAACATAAAATGAATAAAATTATCAACTTACATTTAAGGGATTGCTTCAAGAATATCATAAAATATAAACAAAGACTAAACATTGATTGAATAACTAACAAATAAAAACAAACATTGTAAAATAAATAATAATTGTATATCACTTCTGGTTACGGACTATGACCTTTCTTGGGCTTCTTTAATGACACATCGTCAACATCCTCGCCCTTTTTAACTTCCGTATATCTTTCACCTTTCAGACTAACAATTTTGTTATCACGATAACGAATCAACTTTTTTGGTTCTACTTTTGGTGCAACTGGCCTGTGTTCCTTAACATCAGACTCTTTATCAATATAAGAATACCTTTCAATTATTCGATTCTTCAATTCCTTATCGTCGATGGTTTGTTGCGATTTCGACAACTGCAAAGTTACAGATCCATTAGAATTAATAGACTGCCCGTTTTCTTGTCTGTGCAATAATATCTGAGACGCTCTTTCTACATCCCCACATGCCATAGTAATGCAGTGTTTAATCTAAAAATACCCTCTTGTAAACTAAGATAACAAATTATGCTAATACTCACTTCAATTGAGCAAACAAGAGGAAACATTTCTTGCAAAGTATCAGCCTCTTCTAGAAAATCTCCACACGAACCATCCGTGGATCCATCGCTCGTCTCAGACAAATGATAAATTCTTTTTGGTCGATCAAAGCTTTCAGCATTCATTTGGTACCTAATGAAGAAATTTTTCTTTCACTGAAAGCTTTTTTGTTGATGTTGTGCTCAATAAACAAAAATTCTAACAAATTACCTAAGACTGCCAGGAATCAATGGCATTGGTAAATATTACCTACCCAACATTGTGCTGTTTTAATGTGAATATTTTATTTTACAAAATTTTAAGGGGTACTGCCTAGGTCACATAGTAAGTTGGTTTCCTAGTGGTTTTTACTACCATTTTTTGAAGATTTTCTTTAAAAAGAAGTTTAATTTTGAATATTAAATAAATAATGTTAAGGGTGAATTTATTGGACTTGGGTTAAAAAAACACGTTCGAGTTACAATAAAAAAATACAATGATTTAAAAAATGGTATTTATAAATTATACCAATACGATATACACCTTCAGAAATATAAAAAGGTAAAACAATTATAGTGAAACAGTTTAATTTAAAAAATTAAAATGTAATACAATTATCAATTAATTATTCCGAGTATTCCAGATCCTCCTGCTCTAGAACGCTAAAACACGAATTGCACACAATATTTGAATGCATTTTGCATGTGAATTTTTTACACAAAAAACAGGTTGCCGAGGAACTCGTATTTTTGCTCCTTCCACAATCTATACATCTCCCCTTCTTTCTTTTTACCGGTGTCTCTATAGACGGACCAGCAACTGATTCTATCGTATATTTTCTCTTAAAAAAAGTTGTGGTTACCAACGGTAATGTACGTATAGAGCTTTTTGAGAGAATCTGTTCCTTCATCAAAGCCAAACTCATAGCATGCAAAAATTTTCTCCTATGCTTGAGAGCGTCTTTCGGATTCAGGTAAGAATGTACTACTTGTGCATTTATTCCTCCTATATTCAAACAAGCAAAAAATACTACCATTGGCCACCGTTTGGTATTCAGGGCAACGTTATATGTTGATGACGTTTTTTCCACCATACTAACTGCAATGTGAGTTTTAATGTAGTCAGTTAAAATAAGGGGTTGCCCAGTAGGTTCATCAATTTCTTCTTGTTTATGCATTGTCGATAGCAAAACTACTCCTTTGGTTTTCTTCAGTGTGTAAGATAAAAGCAATTTTTCATTTTGAAATCCATAAATGCTGGTTCCCCCTTCTCTGCTTTTATTGGGCAAAAATATAGGTGGTATTTCTGGGTTCGTTTTCCTCAATATGCCCAGAAAGGTTATTCTCTTTCGAAGAAGGTATTCCCCTAAAGGTACACTTGTATACCAACTGTCGGTGGTGAGATTTCGATTCGAATATTCAATTGGATTTACCAGTCTTTTCACTATTTCCAATTGGGAATTCGAAACTTTGAAAGGTCCTTCAGGCTGTTTTCCGACGTATATCTCCAGGTTCGATGTGTAAAATGTCTTTGCGTCACACATTGCAAACATTTTAACTCCACACGTAGCCACCTTTGAAGGTATATATTGAATAAACGAACAACGTCCATTAAAAGCATGTAACATTTCGTCAATAGTAACAAATTCGCTGAGATTGTAATTTAGCTTACAATTTGTAACAAAAGCTTCAAAAAGTTCACGTATCGGAGCCAGTTTGTCGAGTTTTCTTCGTTCTTCACGTGAAGTTTGGTCGTCAAAACGAAAACATGTCACCAGAAACAAAAATCGTCTAAAACTCATGGCAACACGTAGAATTTCTAATCCCGTACCATCTGAATTCCATAGCTCTTCTATTTTCGTATGTTGTCCATTTTTGGTTCCAATCAAAAAAAGAATCCCCAATACGGCCATTATCTCTTTACGGGATGTTGATTTGAAGTTCGTCTCTTTCTGGTTTTTTATTTTGATGACTTCAATTCTTAAATTCGTATATTTCACTATTAAATCGATCATTTCAGTAGAAAAAAATTTGTTAAACACGTCTAATTCGGTGGTTATTCGAGCATCTTTCACTCGATTGGTAGGACCCGGAGAAGCTCTCGTTGTATACGTACCCCTAGGTTTAGAATGTGTAAGAGCAGTCTTGCTCCATTTTGTTTGGTTATCCTTGCTTAGATAAAACGGTTCATCGTTGCATTCTACTTCACTTTGATAATCGCACTCTATTTCAGATTCTGAGTCATGATCACTGTACTCAATGCACTCATCACTCAAGTCACTGTCACTATCTTCTACAACTTGTTCCCGCAGGAAGGCTACGTTTTCCTCTTCCTCTAATTCTAATAAAGCCTTCGAAATGTCTTCAGTTCGTACGTACTCTGACCTAACAAAAAAATTTTTCAATAAAATGATACTGAAAATAAAATTAAATAGAAGATTATATTGTTTTATTAGAAGTAAAAGAATAACTTTATGAGGCGAGGTTCTTCACTGAAAGACTGAAACACAGTGGTTCTTTCTAAACGATTTAAGAACATAATTGTGGAATAACATAGTTGTTTTTAATCTTTTTAGATATACCGGCCATATTTTACTCTTTCAGTTAAGTTTTCAAAAACAGGGCCATTTCCCCCAAAATTAAATATTTGCTTTTAAAATTTGATTTCTATTGTGCTCTTGAGTAATAATGGTATGTAATACCTCAGAGTAAGCCATCGTAATATCTGATCCCTACAGCTGTTACATACGAATATTTGTCGTTACAGAAACAAATGAGACAAAAACAATGGCCAATAGAGAAGGCTACACCACAATACACAGTAGTATATCGTTCGGTTTTCAAGGTCTTATGACATCGGCCGATTCTCTAATATCGGTGTTCTTTGTGTGTTGAAACATTTGGTAATGTTGATGTAAATAAAATAAAATAATGAGGATATCAAAATTTTTCCTTTTTTAACTAAACTTTAAAATAATTCACGATTGGTACTTTGAAACTCACCGTAAACCTCATCATAATGTATTTAACTGAATACTTAAGCAACAAGACATTTTCAAAGTCTTTTACTAATTTTTGTGAGATAAGCAGTACCCCTTAATTCATCGAGAAAGCTGTTGTGGGTGCTAGAGGTGAGTAAACTCACCACGACCCAGCAGAAAGCTCATTTAAAATCACATTATAAAAAGACAGAAGGTTTCGTCTTGTAGTGACATTATCAGAATGCATATTGAAAAAATACAGGATACGAAGATTTGAATTGGATCAAAAATCAACTCATTATCTTCGACATAATTATTTTAAAATGGACCGTAAAACCTTTTAATCATTAAAATGTTACTGATTACCTTTATGAAATCTTCAGAAAATTTTAAAAAACATAATTTTTCAAAATAATAACCTTGGTTTTGCTTTGGGAAGAATTTCAGGCAGTGACAGCTCAACTAAAGAAATGTCCTTCGTTCGTGGCTGATCGGTTTGCAGTTTAGCTGCTAAATCGAATATCCATTGACAAATTGTGGAATGATTTATCGATTCAAATTCAGGAAAATAAGCACTCATCATTTCACAAAAACCTTAAAAATAAAATTGATTTTCGCTTAAAAACAGATTGAAATGAGTTTAAAAAAATACCTTCAACATCAAAAACAGGATCCGAACTAACATCTTCGAGTACAGCAACCACGTAAGACAAAACTATTTCGTCGATTAAATTTAAATCGGCATCAGGAATATGAGTTTTGACAAATTCAAACAAAGAATCCTTAATTTGCGATTCTTGTCCCTGAATATTTCCATTTGACATCATGGGGTGTTCTGCAAAAATAATAACAATCGAATAACTTTCGTTCATGCAAATGTTTAACGATTATTTCAACAACACCAAATAAATAATACTAACGAATAAGCTGCTTTTATTTTGTTTAAAATAAATCGGTTTTATTTTTTGTGAATTAAACATGGCTTTTTACCTGCAAAATTTAGTTATAAACACTAAATTTTAATACTTGTAGTTATATTTTGTAGAATTTTTAAGTTAAATTAAATTCATACAATGGTACAACAGTTAAATCGCCCAATGTAAATTTACTTCAATCAATAAATATAGAAAAACGCAAATAGGAATCTTATTTTAACTCAAAAGGTTGCTGTAATTTAAGATATTCTAACCACCGTTAGATGGCGCGGCATTACAAAACTGAATAAATAAATGCTAGTATCTCCGTAAAACAACTTTTATGGAATTTCATCAAATTTTGGGTATTATAAGGAATATCCTGCAAATGCCAGAAGAGCTTTAGTGAGCCGGTGAGTGACCGAACGTTCATTACTATATTTGGGGTCGATAATGTTTTTCATAGAAACACGAGAATTATTATTTTAAATCTAATGAAGTTACCCAGGACCGTGGGCCGGTATAATCTGAATGACGGCCGGTTTTTCTTCCCAGTCCGTCACTGTTCTATTTAGTTCTGGAACAGCGAAGGTGTTTTGTTTTTGAATCTAATATATTAAACAAATGACGAACATACAAAATCACTGTACGGAATTTACCAACATACGATCAGTCTTGACTCTTGTCATTTGAAATTTTTTTAAATCTTTGTCCAACCCATTATTTTTTTATATGTAAACTTTTGTGCATATACAAAATAGCTTCTATCATGAATTGCGCTTGTCAAAGTAAATAAAACATTTTTGATATTTAGAATAATTAGTATTTGTTCTCGGAAAAATTTATAAAATTCCATTTTTGTGAAAAATAGGTTTACGGCATTCTTTAAATCGGCAGTGTAATTTTTATTGTAATCTTTCTGAGCAGAAAAAGTAATTAAAAATTTTCCAAAAAAAAAGAGCTACTATTCAAAGAAAGTGGAGTGGATATCAGTGGTCGTGGTTGCCATCCTACTAATCCGAAAGAAAATTTTAGTGGTTCTCAAAGAAATTTTGTTAATCTTACAATCTCAAAAAATATATTTTTAGTTAGTTAAGAAAAAATTAAATTTTGATTTTCAAAAATATGAATTTTATAAATTCAACAATGATGTGAACTTTAAAAAATATAAATATATGACAATTTCATATTTTTCAAAATGTTCCTGTTTTAATTTGGAAATTTACATCTCTATGAAAATTTTTATAAAGCCAAAAACACTAAAAACCATTTGAGTTTTGAAATTTAAAAAATATGATCAAAAATTATTTTGAGTCAAATAATATTTATTATCGAGATAAGAAGTCAAAAAAATCGTTCTTTAATTTGCATATTAAAATAATTTTATTTTGAATTTGTATAAAATTAAAATTTTTTTTTTAATTTAGAAGAGGCAGATACATAGTAGATATACTCGTACCTACTAGATAATTTTATAATTTCAAAAAATATTTTTTATATTACTAAAAAGTGCGGAGTCGGGGTGGCTCATCAAAGTAGTTCATAGATTGATATAAAATCAAAATCAGAAACTGATTAAAAATTATCTAGTAGAAACCGCTTTGTTATAATATACTACTTTCGATATCCATATTCCATAAGTATAGTTTTATAACCAGTTTTATAAAAGAATCTGTTGTTAAATTTTAATTTTCAAATTTTTTTTTAACAAGAGAATAATAAGATATAATAATAAATAATAAAACAGGCTCGTTTTATTATCCTGTTTAACGTTTAATTTTTTATTATTATATATTTTCACAGGTTACGATATTTAATCTATTGAATAATAAGATATTTCAAAGATGAAAATTTGAATAATTTTTAAAAATTAAATTTTTTTTTTATTTATCTATAATTTCTTTAGTTTCAAAAACATTGTTAATATTAAATAATAAAAATATATTTTTTACACTTTGCCATTGACTACAACATAAAAATACAACTATTATTTTTTTAAATTTCCCATTTGGGTTTGATTTAAAAATAATAATAATAATAATATTTTGAAGCACTTTTTACAGTTTTTTTGTAAAGTGGGGTAACATACAATTTTTATACTTTCAATATAACACTATATTATATTTGGATACTTTATTATACCTACATTTATATATTTTGTTCATTACCATAAGATTTACATATTTAAATTCCATATTCAATTTTTTTTCTCTGAATGAACCATTATTTATATAATTTGTATAAACCAATTCGGTAATATTTGCAAATTAGCGGAATTTTCCTATTTTAATAAATATTAACTTGAATGTTGATAGTTACCAGTGGTTACCAGTAGTCTTATGTAAAAAAATCATTAAATTAAGTAAATCGTGCAACGTATGATTGATATTAATCATGCAAACCACTCTTTTGGTTAAAGAAAACTAAAAGTACCATTAAACTCATTTTTTCAATCACTTTTTAGCAAGTTTTGAAGTATTTATTTAATTTCACCACTATTTATGAAATGGTTCTTTTAAATTACTATTTATGAATTCAAAAAACGCTTTGTTTAGTTTTTACAATTACAATAATATAATGAAGTTATTACGAAACTCATTTGAGTATCGTAAAATTGTATTTTATAAATTGGTAACATTAAACATTAGCATTGTTAAAATCCAAACAATGAATCCTTCAACAACTTTTAAACATACAAATATGTCAATGTCAAGGTTACCAACCTCCACAATATAAATAATATATTCAAATTTTTTTTTTATATTTCTAGTCCCGTCATTTTTTGTAAATCATTTTTGTACATTTTTGTACTTTTTCCAAATATCCAAAGCTGAGTTTTGAGGTACAATAACGGACAAAGGGAAAAATAAATGAAATACTATTGCAAAAATATCAGTAACGTATGTAGTATTATGTACATTTTTGACGGTCTCGTGTTACTTGAAGGTTCTTGAGAAATCAAACTAGCTGAAAGTAACCAATTTCCAATCGATTCATTTTAAGTTACTAACCTAAAATAATTGGATCGTTACAGGAGAGTGACAGCCAGTGCGGTGTTTGGGCCGCGCAATCTGAGCAGATGAATTGACCAATGTTACACAAGAATGTTTGTTTAAATTTTGACAAAAATACTTTCGTAGGTATTTTTTTTAATAAAGCTGGTTGTTTTGTTGAAAGATGATTTTTAGTTCTATAAAAAACAGCATCAATTAACATTATTTTAACTGCCGGCGACTGCAGTAAATCAACTGGTTTTACCAAAATTTTAAGTTTGATATTTGATATTAGAATTTTTTATTTAATTATTTAAAAATTTCCACTTAATTATAGATATGTTATATTCTTGCACGATTTAAGAAATTAAGATTGACTAAACGTTCAACGAGATAATTTTATTTCCATAGGGAAATAAAGTTACTTTACTCACTTACTTGATCAATAGCGAAAAAAATATATATTTTTTTTAATTAGTACTTATGTACATAGGTGCAAATTGAACATTCCAAATATTTATGTATATTAAGTAGTATTTTTAGAACAATAATAATTCAACGAAACTTTTCCTGTTTTAATAACAACAAATACATAGATGATATCATGGTAATTTGTAAGTTTTGCGATTTCACGTTATTAAATTTATGGAAAACTTAATTTATCGAATAAGTGATTTAACGGGTAATACATACATATCAAATGTGCAACTTTTAAAAATTCCAGCTTATAACTTGTAGGAGCAGGACGTGTTGGATGCAACCTATAACAACAATTATAATTATATCAAAATGAAATTAAAATATACTATTCGATGTATAATTGGTAATCAATAAATTATTTTCAAACAATCCATTTAAAATATTTTTTAAGGTGTTTTCTATTCATCGTTCTTGTTGCCGTTTATCTTTTGACCTTAAATGGTTGTATATTTTTATTTCAACATGTATAATTTGTTCGTTATATTTACGAGTATTATGGTTTTTGTTACCATAAATGTTCCAACGGGTATGTACCTACTATATTGCTTGCTCGATAAGCAATTTTTTATTTTTTTTTAGTAGCGGCAGAGGAACGTATTATAGGCGGTATAGTAGCTGCCATACATGATTTTCCATACCAATTATCTTTACACTACCGAGGGATTTTTCACTGCGGTGCCGTTCTTATTACTAAAAATGCAGCCATCACAGCGGCTCATTGTGTACTGAAGCCTTACAATACGGATTATACAGTTAGAGCTGGATCTCAGCGGATTGATTTTGACGGAATATACGTTAATATTGTCCGCATTACAAAGCATCCAAAATTTAATTCTGAAAATGATTACGATGTAGCTGTACTGATTTTTAATCGTCCTATATGTCAGGATAAGACAATTATTCCAATAAAACTTCCACAACCTAATAAAAATCCAAAGTCTGGACAAATAGCTGTTGTGAGTGGATGGGGTAGTACACACCATCGGATTGAAGATTTTGAGGAACGACTTTTAAGGACAGTTAATGTAAAGATAATCGATCAGCACGTATGTGAAAAAAATTATCAGGCATCGGATGTAATTACAGACAGAATGATATGCGCTGGATATACCCAAGGTGGAAAAGATTCCTGTCAGGTATAATATTTATCGTTTCAAAATTAATCTCTATATTTTTAATAAATTCTTGTAGGGAGATTCCGGTGGACCTTTAGTGTCTCGCGGTGTACTCGTGGGGATTGTATCATGGGGTTTCGGTTGTGGATTGCCTGATTATCCAGGAGTTTACACAAGAATATCCAATCCTGAAATACTTTCCTTTATTAAGCAATATGCTGGAATATAGAACAGACAAATAAATCAACATATTTTTTTAAATTTTAAATTCAAAGAATAATAAATTTTCAGATCTTAAATTTTTTTTTTCTATATTATATGTGTAACAGTTCGGCTGAAAAGTTCGTATCGTTTTGAAGAAAAAATCATTTTTTTAGCAAAATTCAATTTAATTATTCAACATAGTTGCCTTCGAGGGCGACACACCGATTATAGCAATCTTCCAACTTTTCGATACCATTTTTGTAGTACGATTAGTCTTTATCCTTAAAGTAGGCTTCTTTCCTTCTAAATTGCTTTCCAGCGAGCATTCTCTTGTTGTCTCCAAACAGGAAATAGTCGCTAGGGGCTAAATCTGGAGAATACTCTGGGTGGGGAAGCAATTCATTACCCAATTCGTTGAATTTGACCATCGTTTTTATCGATTTGTGACACGGTGCATTGTCTTGGTGAAACAAAATTTTTATTTCTTCAAATGTGGTCGTTTTTTAACAATTTCATCTTTCAAACGCTTCAACAATGCTGTATAATAGTCGATATCAATTGTTTTCCTCTTTAAAAGAAAATCTATAAATAATATACCATGCGCATTCCAAAATACAGACGCCATAACCTTGCCAACCGACTGTTGTGTTTTTCCTCGCTTTGGATTGGGTTTGTCAATACAGTTCACTCAACTGACTGCCGATTGGACTCTGGAGTGTGGTGATGGAGTCATGTTTCATCCATTGTCACATATCGACGCAAAAATTCGGTCTTATTGCGGTTGAACAGCTCCAAACACTGCTCCAAATCATCAACACGTTGTTGTTTTTGATTGACATTGATCTCACGCGGCACCCACTTTGCACAAAGCATTCGCAATCTTAATATTAATGCACGATATGTGCAACACGTTCCTTTGATATCTTTAGAGTCTCAGTTATCTCGATCAACTTTACTTTGCGCTTATCCAAAATTATTTGATTTATTTTTTTGATGTTTTCGTCTGTAACAGCCTCTTTTGGACGTCTACTGCGCTCATCATCTTCAAGGCTCATATGGCCTGTACGGAATTTAGCAAACCACTTACGAATGGTTGCTTTCGCTGGAACAGAGTCCGAAGTAACACTTATCTAGCCAAGTTTTTGTTCCAGCACTATTTTTTCCCATTAAAAAACAGTGTTTCTTTAACACACGAAATTCCTTTTTATCAATTTTTTTTCCAATAACAAAAGTTGCTTTACTCAAAATGCTATAACTCACAAACCAATTGACAGATAGCTGTCAAATTTTGACACGTATCATTTGAAGGTTAGTTCTCACTGAAAATCATATGAAAAAAATTCTATTGACGCCCTCTCTTAGAAACGATACGAACTTTTCAGCCGACCTAATAAATATGTTCTTTTCTGATTTGTATTTTAAATTTTCAATGTATTTTACAATATACAATCATGTATTTAAAATATATATATTTTTAATACACATATACAAAATTCAAAAAATACTTTAAAAATTTAAGAACATCTTGATTATTATTAGTTAAAATTAGTTAAAATTGGATTATGGAACTCAAGGTTCCTAAGTGAAAAAACTGTTTCAAAATTATTCAAAACAATCTTCGAGTTTTTTCAGATTTTTATTTCTCGTTTAAAATACATGGGTTTTTACTATGTCCAGGACTTTAATGTATTCCTATGCTTAGTATGCATGGTAAACTCTGACGAAACACAGATACCGTCCCAAATATGCCTTGCTTGGTAAATTTTAACTAATAGTTTTTTAATTTCATACCGTTATTTTGTTCCAGTCTTAATTAAAATTTTCTTCATATTCAAATTTCCAATATCCAAATTATCTTTCTGTTCGATTATACTTCAACTGCCGTTTTCAACTCCTTTCGTTTTCGGGCAAATATTCCCATCTCCGATAGCAGATACTAAAAACAAAAATGATAGAATTGAATAGATTAAAAAATATTTTCAAATGGTTATAAGAGCTACATTTTGCAATGATATCAACCAAATATACAAAAATTAAATCAAATCAATTTTAACAAAACTTTGAGATATTTGAAATAATATTATAAATTTATAAAAATTAAATAAAATAATGAGAGAAAAAATAGAAATCTTTAGATAAAAATAACAAAAGTAATAATAAAAAATAAAGTAAGATATAGCAGGAAAGATTTTAAAAGCATAAAAAAAAATTACCTATACCAAATTTTGAAAATAATACCTAATATTAAATTTTCAAAAAAAACATTAAAATTTTTGAAAATAAATTGAGAGCTAAGAAATTTCGAGTTTAGACAGAACCATGGAAAAACTAAGAATTATTCTGGAAATAAAAGTATTCTAAAAAAATGCACTCATTTGAATAATTAAAAAAAAAATTAGGGGAACGTTAAACGAAACATCGTTTGGGATATTCCTCATTTCTACCTTACGAAAATGTAAAGAAATAAATTTACAACATTATTTGAGAGAAAGCGGAAAACAAGCAGATAGTAAATAATTAAATGTAAATAACCACGCGCTTAATAGCAAATTATCAAAGAGGCAAAGGCGATAGAAGGCTATAACAAAATCACAGAAAAATCAATCATAACGGGAATTTGTTAACAATGAAACAATTAAAATTACGCAAACCGAAAATTTAGAAGAATAATTACTAAACCTACATAAAAATTAAAATTATTTATTTAAAAGTTGAAATTTAACTCGATATACTAGTAAAATTAATGAAAAAACGATAATAAATCAAAATGTATCTAAAAATAAATCATAGGAGTATGAGTTTAGTGGTAGCAAATAATCTAAATTAAATATGAGAATTTTTAAATTAATATTTCTAATATTTACTTTAGATATAAACCAACAAAAATGATATTAAAATTTTAAAATTTAATTTTTTGTATCTACAATTTTTTAGGAAATGTATTAACAAACTTAATTAATGTTCAAAAAAGTTATTACAGTATTGGTTAACAATAATGTGGTTTATACGCAATATTTCATAATGCATAAATTAAAAATACAAACTGTGATTATGTAAAAGCGTTTTAGAAGTTGTAAAAATTAATTAATTCGTTTTACAGGAAACTAATATTTACAATTCATATATTATGAAAATCTTCCTGTAGTTTGGAAATTGTAACATACATTCGTTAGTATAAGCATTATAACACTACATGGAAGTGCTAAAATCGCTCAACTATGTTAACAGGCTTAGGAAAAACCTTTAACGATTTTGCCAAAAATGCATCTATACATGGAATTCAATACTTAACTGCTAGGAACGAAAGAACCTTTTTAGAAAGGTTTGAAATTCGATTTCCTTCGTTATATTTTGAATTCAAAATTTTCTTATACAATCTAGATTTTTATGGGCAATTATAGAGCTGACGGCAGTTTCCTTAACAATTTTTATGGTGTTATTTTCCTGGAACGAGTTCATGAACAGTCCGATCGTTACAAGTTTGGAATCTCCCAATTACCCAATAACAGGCATATCGTTTCCTGGAATTGCGATATGTAATATCAATAAAATTAGTCTCAACTTAGCCACCGTATACGGAAGACACTTGTAAGTTAGCACTGTTTACTTAAAAAATAATTTGGTGTTTTCAAAAAACCTTTAATATAATAATTTAGCTATTATAATAATAAATGGTGTACAGAAATTACATAGTTAATGTGAAAGGTATTTAAATACACTTAATTATTAGTGCATAGATAAGAAAAAGTAAAACAATACCTTTACTCAATTACCTACAAGTTCTATAAATAATAATTAAAAAAATTATGCAAATAGACATGATTACTTACATAACTTTATTATAGATCAAATATAACAGGTCTTCCTATGTCAAAAATATTTGATATGATAGAAACATTGGGAAGATTATACGAAGATGGTAACGTAGAATCCGAAGAAGATTTGGCAATATATAATGATATTTTGAACAAATACGATGTCGATAACATAAGTGGAAGTTTCGATACACACGCAACTTTAAAAAAAGTATACCCATTCTTTTTGACTCCACAAGATTAAATTTAAATTTTTTAGCTGGCACTCCCATGTACAGAATTCATATCCAACTGTTCTTGGCAAGGAGTTAACTTTAACTGTTCGGACTTATTTGTGTTTTCGACAACCATGGAAGGATTTTGTTGTGTGTTTAATTATATATCCCAATTACCCGATTACCAGATTTCGAGAATACTGTAAAAATTTTAAATAAAAAATGTACGAATGCTAATGTTGAGTTTTTAGGAAACTAAATAACAATAAGAAATTATTTCCCTCAGAGGAAGGACCAGAAGGAGGACTCTCTCTTACGGTTCATTCGAATGCGAGCGATTATTTTTATCCTTCGATATCTTCAGTTGGAGCAAATGTAAAGATCGTCAAGTTTAATATAAAACTGTAAAGTTTCGATTTATTTTAGATTCACATATTTAATTCTGAAGACTATCCCGACACCTCCAGCGGAAACTTGCAGGAACGAATGATAGGTTTGAGTATTGAAGTTTTTATTCGATTATATGGTACTGCAACTTATGCTATTCCCGAAGTTAAAAGGTATTCGATGAAGAAGGTAATCGCGTGGTTCCCAATAGCAATTTTATAATAAAAAGCAGTTACTTTTTCCCATAGAGGAGTTGTAAATTTGGGGAAGAAGCGCGTACATTATTTGGCACTAAATATACTTTTAGCGACTGTATATTGGAGTGTAGATTAAAAAGCATGCTTGCATTATGTCAATGTATTCCATTCATGTTCATTAAAGCAATTTACGACAAACCACGAGCACAATGTACTCTTCTAGATATGCAATGCATTCACCGCTATAAAGGTATAGTGCAATTTAAAATAACTGGTTATATTGCTTGTATATTTACTTCAGATAAGTGGAAACGATTAAATCCATATAACTTCGATGGAAACGACGAATTAGACAGAGAAAAACAGGATTCTTTGTTATGCGATCATTGCGTTCCATCATGCAATAGTACGCTATATACTGTTAAAAACGATTTTGCTTATCTCAAGTAAGTATAGTTACATTTTTCACAACTTCCTGGATGGTTAACTATACTCCCAAACAAGAAAATTTAGTTCAATTCTTTATTACAGTTTTTAAGATACAGCAACTTGGCTGTAAGTAAGTTTAAAAAATTCTGTAAAGATAACTTGAGGTTTTTCCAATGTATTAAAATTTTAACTTTTTAGCAATGGTGCGTTAAACTATAGCATCGTACATATTTTTTTTGAAACGAATAAAGCACAACTTTATAAACATGATGTTGTATTTTACTGGTATGAAATAATGAGTAAGTATGCCTTGAACGATTATTAATATATTAATCTGATATTATTGCAGACTCACACTGAAATTATAATATTTTTAACTTTTAATAAAAACTAAAATTGCTTATAAATACAAAAACATTATTAAATAGTCATTAGATACACAAGATGGTCTCATTTTCCCATTTTAGTTTTTTTAAATTAAAAGAAACGCACGAGAAGCGTTTTTATTTTCTGAGTCATGAAAAACTCAATAAATTGTGCCAAGTTTCTTCTGTTAACTTCACTCACGCACCATTTTCTGGCTGCACTACATTATTATATTTAAAAAAAATGATAACAAGTACTTTGATAAATTAATAATAACAATAAATAATAGAAAAACTTTTGTTGTTGTTTCTATCTTGGAAACAGTTAATTTAATAGTTATGACCAATTTATCTTGGCAGGAAATTAAAGTGTTTATAAATTTTCTTTTATTTTAAAACTACTTTAATTTTCTTTATATTGTATTGCAGGAATTTAGTATACAAAAAATAATGATTTTCTCTTTTTTATCTGCACTATCATTATTTTCACTATGTTAATGTTAATGAAATAAATCTCGATTTAAAGTTTTAAATTTTTTTAGGTAATTTTGGAGGATCATGCAGCTTAGTGATAGGCATAAGTATCATAAGTGCATTTGAACTTGTTTACTATATAGTCGTGGTTTTATGCAAAAATGTTAATAAATAAAATTTATGTTAAATATAATAGGAAATACCTGTGACTTTAACGATTTAAACCTTCAGATATAGCCTAAATATCATATAAATAATGGCAATTAAAATAAGTAAAATGTAAAGATCTGAAACTATGATGAACATCGTAATTGTTTAATATTAACTTAATACTTTTTCTATCTAAATGTACCTACGTTTCTACTTTTAATATGATAGCATTAAATTTCTTTAAGTAAATATTCGTGAAATTTCCTAGATTTTTTGATAGAAAAGTTTAATTTTATAATAATTATTGAACAAATAATATTATATTGCATTATGTATTTTACGCTGTTTTGTTCTGCTTTCGTAACATTTAATATGTTGTTTTCTTAAATTAAATATATATCATCTAATTATTAAATGACACTTGTGGATCTCCAATATTATATTTAAATGGGTTCTGAAATATTTAAGTAGTAGGTACCTAGCAGCTTTTTTGTAACCAAATAATTACGTAGTATTTTTACAAGAGAAAATGGCGTTAAAATTAAATAATTTTACATTTTAAATGCGATTTAATCATCTTTACCTTCATTTTATTATTATTTACACAAATACCTATTATTGCTTTTATTGATGGTTTTGAAGAAGGTCGAAAACTTGACCTAGTGCTTGACTCAATAACATTAAGACGTCAATGCAGCAATTTCGACGTATATTATATGTACTACCTACCGACAAAATTATAATAATTAAAATTAAATTAACTTCAACTTAATTTAAAAGTATTACTTTCCTAATATATAATTCAATTTTTCCAAAATTAGTCTTTTTATATGCTAAGTTTTCAATAGAAAACAAAACGTCGAATAGGTATTTTTAGATGAATGAATGTAGTAATCTAATAGTATACGAGTAGTTACAATATATAATTTAACTGCAGTATTGGTATTTTATAATAAAAATATTGACGTAACGGTGAATTCTAGTATATTGTCAATATAGTGATAATATTTAAACAAATGCTTTTTTAATATTTTTTTAATTAATAATAAAAGTATATTACAAAATAAAATTTTTTTTCGGAAATATATGTATGACAATATTGTTCCAATATAGTATACAATATTATGAAATATTCAATTTAAATATAACTCCACTATAGTAACATGGGGTTTTGGCAGTATTTTCACAATGTAATATATAGTAAGAAATATTAAAACAATATTGATTTTCAATGTAGTAGTAATATAAAATATATAAATATTGATATTGTGATAATATTGAATTGAACTAATATTATATTGTTGAAAAAGATTGTAAAAGTCAAGTATAGAACATATACAATATATTAGTATGGTATCAAGATTAGTGCTACATACATTGGCAATATAGCACTTTTATATTCAGGCTACATTGTACAAATATTAAATTTAAATGTTGTTCCAATGTGCAAAATTAATATTGTAGCAATATTGCGATAATATAGAATAAGAATAATATTGAAACTATCTTGTACCAACATATTGATGTTACTTCTGTAATTCTAATTAGTTATATGTATAGTAATATGTTAGAATTTGAAAATAATGTTTTATTTAAAAAACTTTCACGTAAAACATCAAAATTAATATCAATGCAAACACTGGAAAATACAAAAAAATTTTTAATTAATTTAATTGGCTTATTATTTATATTATCAATTAAATAATATTTACAAAATAAACACCGTGATCATCATGAATGTACATCAACTAAAATTATTACTTTATTTTCAAAGCTCGTGCGTCATAATTGAAACAATGAGAAAAACAATAATTATAACAACATAGTAATCGAGCAGTAGTAATTACACTTGTAAAATTAAACTCTTCTCTATAATAAAATTAACACTATTTAACATAATTTTTTATTCATATGTAAATATACCTTCTGTGATATTGTAACATATTAAATTTTGTGGTTCTTGATTACAATAGTAAAGTGAAATAATCGACAGGCAATTTTCTTTTTAAGTTTCTTTTTAAATTCTACTACCAGTAGTAAAAAATATATAAGAATCAATAATGTAGACTTATTAGCGAAATTTAGCTGCTGTAAAAACTTTATAAGCGTAAATTAGGTACTTACTAATATTCTAATAACGACACGAAGTGGCAAAAAGATAATTATAGTGAAAATGCTTGATGTAAAATTAGTAAAAACAGTAAAATATTTCAGAAAAGTAATAAACTAAGAAGCAATTTAACACCTACTTGTAAAATTAAGTTTTCTATTTTCGAGATCGACGCTTACGATACATTAAAAAAAAGAAATAAAATAAACACTAATTTTCAACTGGTATAATAATAATTCGATTGTTGAACAAAATTTAAATTCATTTCAATTTGCAATAAATTGGTGATACCGGTAATTTAACAGATCAAAAGCTTTCACTATAGGCATTTTTGTAGATAAATTTTATCGACTCAAACAGATACTTTAATTCTAATAGTCATCGTACCCTTTTTATTTAAATATCTTGAAATTATGTAACTGCCATAGTTCTCATAATCTGAATAATTTTATATAAATATAACTTAATATAACTAAAATATAAATAAAATATAACTTTAAATTATATTTTTTTGAGTATATTCGACACAATTTACAATAGAAAAATATATGATATATTAATTAAACCACCGCATAAAAGAATATTCGAGGTTATCACAAACAAAAAATATGAAAACCTATTACTTTCTTTAAAATAAATAATTTTAATCAGGTATAACATCTAAAGTTTTCAATTGGTTAATTTTCAATTTTTCCAAATTTATACAATTTTTCTGATTTACAAACTTTCGATTTTATATTTTCCAAATGCTGAGCATTTATTAACAAAAATTTCATATTAATTATTAGAAAAGTAAAAACCTTTTGTCGCGAAGTGTACATAATACAAAATATGATTATAATAATTAACTAATTATTAGTATTTATTTTTTAACATTTATTTAATTAGTTTTTAACATTAATTAGTATTTTTTTTTTGAATTACTTGTATAACAAAGTATTTAATAAAAGCTTTGTTAAAGAGATATATTAACGTCATTAGTCTTTTTTTAAAGGAACAAAAAGTAAGTAAAGCTTACATAATAATTTAAGTAATAATGAAAATCATTAAACAATTAAATTAATATATCAGGTGTTACAAAGTTGTATTATAAAAAAAATGTGCATTCTATTCATTTGTTAAATACGCCTAAGGTGATTTTTTAGCTTATCCAATACCCAAGAATACCTTAATGCCACTATCTATTAGTACAGTTTTTATATAAACTTAAGCTACTGTTCGCCATACTTAATATTAATAAATATTTTACATTGAAATTGTAATTGAGGATACAATATAATATTATAGTGCAATTTAAAAATTAATAATTTAACAATAAAATTTAAATTATTCCGGTGCTATCTGACTGGGCTTTGGATCAGTATTCCAGTCAGTGGAAAATATTCCGATATAATTTGTAATCTCCAAGGTGAGGGTTTTATTTCCGTCTTCCGCTGCTTTCAATATTATTTGAATTTCAGCCATTTCTTCTTGGGAAACCGTCCGTGGCTTGACCTCTTCCTGCATGAGCTTAGTTCACCATTTCCGTTTTCCATGGTTTCCATTTCCTCTGTCAGCCATTCCTTCCAGGCCTTCATTTCAGACAAATTCATCAAGGGCAAAAATTTATACATCTGACTTCAAAATCAAACTGTGTCCTCGGTTATTATAAAAATTATCTAAGTAAAAGTAATAATAATGACGAAACAAATAAGGAATATGAATTTTTAATTCAACATACTATCTGCCAAACCAGTAATTGAATTTTAAAATATTGATATTAATATGTCGTAAAGTTCTTAATCAATAATTTTTCACGAAAGCTGCAAATAAAAATAAATAGCACAAACTTTAATTCTTACAAGAGTAAAAAACAATGTTGTAAACAATAAAACTAGGTATCTTGTGGTAAACCCACTTACCGTTATTTGCACACTTAAAATTATTTAATAAAAAACTACAAATTTGATTTACTGCGCCAATCTAAGAGATGTCTTTTATTTGTTCAGATGACTGGAAATATTGGGAATGAGGAAATGATTCAGATGAATTAAAATTTAATAACATAATAAAATAAAATTAAATATGACTAGAATTGAAGGTTTTGCCCCACATAGGATAAAAACAATACCAACTCAAGAAATCAAGAAATTTAATGACTCCCCTGATAATGATATGTCAATCACATTATGTAAAGCTCGCAAATCTCAAATAACCAGATAAATTGATTTGTTCAAAATTTCCGTAATCCGTTGGTGTTGCATTCTGGCATTTTAGTTGTAAGTCAACAGTCTTGAACTGAAATTAAGGAATCAGATTAGAATTTTGCCAAGGTCATTTTGAACAGTTCAAATCAATCAAATCAAAATTGTTGATTAAATGTAGCATTAGAGTCAATGTAGTCTAACATATTCTTATTGAAATTATAGTTATTTTAAGTTGAGGGGATTTTCAATAATCTTACCTACTAATCAATTGTTTACCTATAATATTTTTACAAGATTTCTACGTACGTAAGGTTAATAAACAATAAACTGTGTAATTTACTTCAATATTTTCTTTGAATATGTTTTCAAAACCCATTCTTGCGAATCAGCACGACAATATGTTTATTAAAAATATTATCCAAATCATTCTGTAATATTGTATACACTTTCACTTAACACATTAAATTGACAATACTTTCAAAAATGAGTTTAAAGATATGATGATACTGAACTGATAACAATTAATATGGCAAAATATGTCTGTAATGGTCAGAAGTCAAACCAAGGATTGGTTTTAACCATAAAATAAAAATTATTTTTTTCAAAATTAAGAAAGAAATGTATTGCTTGTTGGCTATCAAATTTACCTGTTACCTACTTTTGTGCAACCACTTCTGCTTTGATTAACATATTTGTATTACTGACGATGGTCTTCCTGTAGAATTTACAAGCATACTTTGTACTTGACAGTGAGGAGGCACGCAGTTATAAGTGTTTGTACATAATCGTCAAACAAAAATACATTAGATGAACTTGTAATGGCAACCGATATTTTTTTGCAAACCTTGTAGACTTCTATTTCGAAATTGAAATCACGTCATTGCAATGTTCCTTGAAAAATCGGTAAATTTAAAGTCACCGATCACGAGCTTTTCACATTGAAAATTTCCAAATTAGTCGTTTGATTGATCAAATTTCTAATTTTTGGTAAAACATTTTTTTAGGCCAAGGAATATGTAAAATGACGTACCTGAATAGTAAATGGAATTTATATTTTTTATAAAAATATTTTTGCATGTTTTCGAAAAAAATATGCAGATTTCTTTGTTTGCACTATTCAAGTGTATTGTTTTCGTAGCAGAAGCAAAACCTACTTCCTTAATTGTTCATTGCTTTAATTTTGGTATCAATTAGTAGCATTCGGGTATATTTTTTACATAATGTTTTACGAAGCTGTTAACACAATTAACATAATATTGGTGTAGTTATATAATTGTTCATAAGTATTATAAAACATGTTATATTTTGTAACAGAGAATATGCGGAAGTTTCTTCTTTTAAAACGTCAATAAAGTTAATTAAACAAGTTACACTTTGTCCGAAACTATTTCTTAAAAGACAATCTTAAAACGTCTTCCGTCCCATGTGCATATTCATCTTAAACATCAGATATGCAATTTAAGATCACACCGTTTTGTTACACAAACAAATCGAAGGTGTCCTACATATCATCTTCCCTCTCTACAGGTGAACACATGCTTCGTTTGGAAGTGATAACTGATATCCGCAATGGTCGCCCGTCCAAACTAACACTTAACAGTCCACTTTCGCTTTTCTTCACGAACTTATCAGTACCTAGTGACCAATATACGCGAGAACTTATTGAGTTGAGGACTTCGCTTACAAAATGTTAAGTTTTTATAAAATTACATAAAAGGAATCAAAAGTTTTTTCTCAAAGTTAACAGTGATATGTGAAAAGTGGTGCTGACCAATTGGATTTTTTTATTTTGATTTGCATGTTGATATTTTTTAGGTAAATATAAAATTATTTATTAATTTTTAGTACGTAGACCAAATATTTTTTATTTAAACTGCAATTGCAGCCTGACGATGTCGCATATGACAAAAACGTTTAGGGTAGTTATATGGTGTATGTATGAAATTGTCAACCAATTGTTATTAATTTGAATTTTCAAAAAGCTTATCTAATACAATTAATTTTATGTTACAAAATAAATATGTAGATCTATTTACATAATATACTCTTTTTATAATGCTTTTAAAATTTTAAAATAGTTGAAAATAAAAACTAAGAATAAATTGTTAATTAATGGTTTTATGATTTGCATAAAATTACAATACACATATTTGCTAAACCGGCGTCAATTAAAATTTTAGAGACACAATATGCCTCCTGGCATACAAGGACCAAACCAGGACTCGGTTGTAAAACAATATCGGCTAAATCTGAAAAAACATGCCCTGGGCATCAAAATGCAGGTACTGCCGATTACTAAACAATAAAGTTGTGTAAGTGAACGGAAAGCCTAGATTTTTATCCTTATGTTTATATTGCTAATAGAATTTATGAAGAAGTTCACGCTTCGATAATTTACTACAGAGAGTAAAAAATTGGCCATTTATTTGTATGTGCCATAAATAAAAATTACAGTTAAAATTTTATACCAAAAGAAAAATATTGCATTTCCGACGACAAATATTATTCGAGTGACCAATTTTATGTTAATTATCAATAACTTAACCCATAAAAAATCGCTGCCAGGTTTGAAACTATAAAATTTTTACGTAACAGAATTTTTTTTGGATCGGTGCAAAGTCACTTGTCGAGCGCATTCATCTATCTGTCTTCCGCAGGAAAGTTTCTTCAAGGATAAAAGACTAAAAAATAACAGGTTATGAGTTCAGACAAAGAGGATGTACGTGTTAGAAGACCAATCATCCGTTTCAATTAAAATAAAGATTTTAAGTAGATACTATTTCATGTTATAGAGAGCTTTTTTACACCCTTCAATCTCTTTTAATTTAAAAAGTTTCACCCTAAGAGATGACCAATAGCAAAACTATCTCCGAAAAGCAAGAAAGGTGCTTCCATCCATTGAAGGGAAAATCTAATAATTTTTGGCAAAATATTTGTTTTGATGGTAACCCTGAGCAAAAAGAAACATGATATTATTGATTATATCAAGATGATCAGTTTGCAGAAAGCTTTGGACTGAAAGCGAGACAGAGTTCTGGCAAACAAATGGTAGTTATCATTATCTTGGTAAAAATATTATCTACTAATTAATTTTATGTTTTGCTACTGCTATTTGCAGTTTAATTAAAACAATTTTGTAATAATAATGACTAAAACTTAAGGAGTGGAATAAATAGAAAGTTTATGCTCAGCCTAGAATTGAATCATCTGATGTGAGTTGACAAATTTGAGTATAAGAATCTACCCAGCTTACAAAATAAAATTCTCCCCATTTCCAGGCGCATCGCCTTGTTACATCTCAAGACCACGGTGCGGTGTTACCATTGCCATATTCAATTTTAGCTGGTTTGTTAGTTTCTTTACATAAATTATGTAAATTGAACTTGGCGATTTTCTGCAATACAAAGTTTTTATGATCTAGCTACAGATTAGTGGTAATTTTTTTTGCCTACATTTCTTAATGCAGTAATTAGATGTAATTTGAGGTATCCTCCAGTATTATTGCGTTCAAAATAATACACCGTTCTATATAAAAATAATAACCGAATTATTGGTGAAAGGTATAATTATCAGTTTCAAACCCGCTGAATTTCAAATTTTGATAGTTTAAGCCAAACAATTAATTTTTTAAATGTAAATATTTTCGTTTCTTATTGCTGATTGTGAGAGAAAGCAAAATTTTTGGAATTTATAATTTTTTAGGTTGCAAAAAATTTAATTGTTCTTAATCAGAACATCAACCCGTTTAAATGTTTTTTTAAATAAATTAAAAATAGCACTAATATTTTCTATGAAATATATAGTTATAATTATCATGCGAGATACGATCAGTACAATTATCAAAATTGTTTATGGTTAAACAAAAAAATTTAAATAAAATTACATGTAATGTATTTACATAAAATTCAAACTATGTGTATAATTAGAATTATTTTTGTATGTCGATGACATCAAATTTTATTAAATTACTTGTACTTACCTTCCTAAGCTTAAGGCCATTATAAATTATAATTCATCACTAAATTTCTTAAACTAATTATTTAATAATAATTATAACCAAAGAAGATAAAAAAAAATTGGAAACCTAAAATTTTTTCTATTTACTGCAGGCTAACATGAAAGTAAAATTGTGGTTATCAGAAAATATATATAGTAATTCTAAAATTCACCATAAATATATGTAGTTAATTTTTTTAGCAATTATCAGCAATTAAGAAATAAATTGCCATGTAATGGAAGATTTAGAAGCCGAGCAGTTTTTATGAAATTTTTTCCTAATTTACGTAGGTAATTTTCAATGGCTAAAAACAAAAGTAATTAATTAATTGTTGCACAAAAAGTTAGCTACTTAGTACCGAAAAAATGTGTGAAAAACATCTCTATTATCTCCATTAAAATAATTTAAACAAAATACAGTTAATATAAGCACATTTTTAAAATTTTATTAGCGCAATATATAAATTTTATTTAAATTCATTAATGAAATTTTAGTAATAAATTATATGAATTGAAAATCATCGATAATTTAATTTTATGAGATAATCATTTTATTAATATTTGCTTGTTCAGTTGTTTCGCGCTTTTTTTAAAAAGCAGTTGTTCAAATAAGTAATTTCTAATTCTCACACTAGAATATTAATTTTGAATTTGAATATCTGATTTTGAACAGCATTAGCTTTGTTTGCAGTTGATGCTAAAAAAATTAATTCATAAATATTGACAAAATTTTATAACATATTATATTATACTGGAAAAACATTATATAATATATAATACTTACAAGAACATTGCTATTTAATTTTATAATATTATAACAGTATTTGTTCTTCAAAAGTTAATATATCTAAAAATAAAAAAAAACTATTTATTGTGTTTATTAGATCTTAATTTCATAATAGATATATATTGCTATGATTTCTCTTTAACAATTGCTGGAAGTTGATAAAATCTGGGCAAACGGGTATTCGAGTTTCATGCAATTTAAACACTAAATGGAACTAAATTCATAGTTATATAATATCTATTTATTTATTAAAAACCTACAAGTAAACCTTTTGTACCATAACGATTGATGCAGTTTTAAATATATAATTATGTTTATTGAAAATACATTATCTGCGATGGGAATGTGTGTTATCATCGTGATATTGCTTATAAAACCTTATAATTTGTTATCTCATCGTAATGTTGACAATTTTCAATTAACATTACATAACTCGTTTATGTGGAAAATTGCGGTACACACTCGTAGTATACATACTATGTACATTATTGATTAATTATAGTGATAATTAATTATTTTTATTTCAACCGCAACAATATATGATTATATAAATTTGTATATTTTAAGGGTTCCTAAGTGAAATATTGACCTATACCAAACTTTGCATTTCGCAGGCTCATAATCCTATATATTATTCAATTCGTGGTATGTGAATAATATTACGTTTTTAAGTTTAAAAATAAAATATAAAATTAAATGGTCGAATTTTCTATAATAATTTCACTTAAAATTATTTTAAATATTTGCTTAAATTTTCACTTCTATTTTTATTTCGCGATAAGCACCAGACTAAAAAGATTTAGGTTCAAAGATTTAAACTAAATACCAATGCAAAAAAATTTAAATATTTAGTTTTACTTACAGGTGCATATTATTATTTTAGCAGTAGTAGACAATGACCCTCAGTTTCTTAAAATAATATTAAATCATGAACTGATCGAGTAAAGTCGTATTTGTGAACCCACCATGAAAATATGGTATAATTTTTTACTTTATTTTAAATTTAAAGTATTCTAAAATAAAAATAAAATTGTAATTGATAACTCGTCGATCCTCGTTATTATTTTCGACCTTATTTTGGTCTGGCATTAATTGTATTTGAATTAAACTATTGACGTGTTGGATGCACTATAGTGAAACCTATGATCTCATAAACTTCATAATAATAGAAGCAAAAAGATATCCCTACGTAGGTATTACTGAATAAATTTATACCTGTTCAATTTTTAATTTTTTAATTATGGGTAATACCAATTTTTTAATTTAAATATTTGGATGTTGATATTGAATTATATATTAGGTACTTCACCAAGGTCATAAAAATGTTTTTTATGAACTCTAAATCTTGGGTCTCTAAAAGGATCAATACCCATGTCCGTTTTGAAATATTTTGGAATCACAATTATGAAGTAATCAGTTTTACTATTATAGATATTTTCATATTAATCCATTTAAATTAATAAAATATAAATACCAAACAGCTGCAAAGCGAGATATTGCATTATCGTAATGCTTTAAAGGTGTGAAAAATACCATTACTACTGCTAACAATAATTTGGCAATCATACCATATATTTATTGCAAAACCTGAAAATGTTTGTTCCGGGACTCAAAAATGATTCATCATGCAGGAACTTTAAAATAAAATCATCGAAATTGGTTCTCTTTTGATACAATGTAGAAAATTATTATCTAACAACTGATGCCATTTGTATATTAAATGTAATAACAAATAGAAAGTTAGATGCATTCAATCCAGATTTTTAGATTTCCATGTTATGGTATTTAATTTAGTAATTAATTGTTATATATAACATTAAAAGTAACTTGTCATTAATGTCACAACAATCCGTTTATTCTGTATATGTAGTGAAATTGATTAATAATAAGAATATTTTGATTACTTTAATTACTAATAAACGCAATATCAAATTTAATAAAAATCTGGAACCAACCAGTGCAGCGCATAATTTATTCTAAATTTATGAGAAATTCCAATATATTATTTTTAATTGATTATCAAAACAATAATTATTATATTATAGTTATACAAAGAGCTACAATGTGTAACTCTTGATGTAATCGGTAACATAATAATTAAGAGAGTTAATTGTAATCTAATAACATCAGTGAATTACAAAAACTATACAATAATGATTATAAACGGTAGTTGTTAAATTACTCACTAAGTAATTGTATTTTTTATGAAAAATTTTCCTACATTTAATTTGCAGATGAGTTTTAGACTTTTCAGAATTTTTATTGCATTGAAATGGCCGGAAAAAATTTTGTACTCTACCTAAAAGATTTTCACAGTTTTTGCAATTTGCTTGGACAAATGTTCAACTAACTGTTTAGATTTATATATTTAATTATATTAATTTTATAATTTTTCTCAAAAATTCAATGTTTTTATCACACCCGCATTTAATTTGTATTTTGTTTCTGTATAATATTATGTATATGCATCACAAACAAATCGAAATATATTAAAAATATTAAGAAAATGAAATTTTCCACATGTTGGTAACGTAACGATTCCTCTTCTTGATAAAATAATTATCTAATAGTTCTATATATTTATTAACATATAATATTCATATATCACAGGAAACAACAATTTTTTATTATTTAATCCACAAGGTTAATCAAGTTTCCGTAATTTTAAGATTCAAATTGACTATTGTTTTACAAATTCAATCAAAAACGAAATAAATAATATATACTTTTCGAAATAATATATTATATTCCCAATTATATTTTCTGTTATTTATATATTATAATTTGTATTGAATTTGGCAACATTCTTGTATTTAATTTAATCGGTAGAAATTCGTTGATTTTCGACTTTAAAGAATTTAGAGAATGTTAAACCACATTTTATTCACAAAAATCAATGGTTTTATTGAGATGACTGAACATTGGACACCCTGTATACAGGTCTACCTGTAAAAAAAACTTCATGCTCATCTACCCTTATGCCCAATTTCACAAAAATGCTTTTAAATTATTGTTGTATAATTTTAATCAACGATTAAATTTTTAATTGCATTTAAAAACCGGGATTTAGAAAATTTTTGAGCTTCGACATAAATGTAATACTATTTTTAGTTTAAAAAATATAGAAATGGTTACAGTTAGTTAAGCACTAACCTTTCTCAATTAAAACTCCGTTTTCATTAAAATTTAATTATAAAATCAAGCCATAACAAGTTTAGGTATTATTACCTAATAAATTTGAATAACTTAAAAACTGGATTCTAATAATCTAACAACGCCTAAGAAAATTTAACAAAAACAAAAAATATTATGTTAATTTATTCCACAATTTTCTGATAGCATGATTTAAAAAAATAATTGTTTTATTGAAAAGGAATTTATTTAAATTAAATAAAAAAATTATTATTTATTTCGTTATTTATTAAATTTTCGAAAATTGTACAATAGAATTGCATATATTATAAACCATCTACAAAATTTTATTGGTCTTTTACCTCCTTTTATCGATGGCATTGGTTGTTTTAAACGTTATATTGTAAGAAAGCATATCCAACATTTGGAAAAACCCACAATTAAAAAATTAGAAGGATATTAGGCAAAGTACCTATGTATATGGTAAACAAAAATCGATTAAACATCCTTAGAATAATATATTGCTGTGTTTTCTTCTATTTCAAATCAAAATACCAAATTCAACAAACTCAAGGAGTAGATCATACAAATATACAATATTTCCAATAAAATATAATATATTTGTTGCATTTTTATCAGTTTGGCATTATGTATTCAATAAAAATACTTATTTAAATTAGGAAATAAATCGATATACCCCAAGGTCAATACCAAAAATCTATAGGTTATTTACATCAACAAATGAACTTAATAATTTCAACATACTATGGTCCGAAGAGTATGTACGCATCGACTATGATTAATTTCAATATATTTGTAATTATTATCAGTAACCTGTTATTTAAACAGAAAATAAATTGGGAAATATAAATTTATCGAATTATGTAATAGTAAAAATAAATTTAAGCAAGTTTTCAAAGAAAATTAGGTAAATTTGCATTTAGTTTTAATTAAACATAAACACTGTAAACTTAAAGTGCATTTCCTAGTTATTATTCTTCAGTGTTCCTGCATGTGTTAATTATATAATCAATTAATTAGTTTCATTTGATTTTGTGTATAAAATTTAAATTTATTTAATTTAATTTGGCATTATGGTTTATACTGTATATATGGATTTTCCAAATACATAGTAAGTAAATTTAAAGTAAAAATCAATGTAGTCAATGAAAACTTATCAGCTATGATTCGTTTCTTCTTCTTTTATAACGAAATTTTAGTTTTTGTGTAATTTCCGTTTTGTAACGCTTGTAGTGGTCATTCCAAATCAACTTCTTGATCAAATATAAGATCAGGAATTACAAAAATTAAAGTGGTAATTATTATAGTTACTATTTCACTGCCATTGATTACACCGCATAATTAACTATTATACAATAGTTAGCCTTCTTTAATGGCATTAAGCTTCTTTTTTATAATTTTAAACTTTTAATTAGGTAGGTTTAAATTTTGAAAGTACTATTCCATTGGTACTAGAATTTGAAATTTTTAATTCAGTATTATAGAAAGGTATGGTCTCCATACCATAATAGTCTCCTGTTGTATGGCCGAGAATTATCAATTATGTGATTGTTAACCTTCTTGTGATGTTATCAGCACTTCGAATTTTTTAAGAATAAATGACACACAAAGAAATAATTAAAAATGTAACCTTGCCAAATATTTTACTAATATGATAATTAAGATTTGAACTTGAAGTTAATTTCAGAAGTTTCAAAATGTAACTTTTTACGAAAATAAAATACATATATAGTACCTGTTTAAAAATTATGACGATGGTGATCTAACTTAATAATTAGATTATGTATGGGTGAATTAATACCACTTATCCATAAATTTTAACATTTTTGTTGACATTTAGTATTCCTTCTATTTGAACTATTATAGAAAATAAATTATTAATTAAAATCAAAATTAAAAAAGTTGTAAAAAATATAGAAAATCAAATTATGATTAAAATTCGTACATTATAATTTTTTAAATATATTTATATTATGTAGTATACTAATAAATAAATTTATTTTTAGAACTAAATGCAGTCCAATTGAACAATAACACTCCTATGCGAAATAAATATTAAATATATAATACTAATAAAAATTAAATATTAATAGAATAAATCTCACAAAATTTTAGGACGATTGAGAAGATAATTGGAAGTAAATTGTTATAAAATTCATATATAAATAGCACAAATTAAATAAACTTTAAAATCATTTTCAAAATTTAAGTACGTACCTGTTTTCCAAATATAAATTAAATTTTTGGAGATATCTTTAAAAAAATTGAAAACAGTTTCTTTAATGAGTTTATGTCTACTATTTACGCCTAAAAACTCATAATTAGTACCTAGAACTGGTTTATAATAATATAATATGTAAATCAATAAGAGGAAATAGCACCATATCCAGACCCACGATATTCATTGAAACTATGAAATTATTATACATATAGTTTATTAAAATAAAAACTATCAAATTTTAAATTTACCTAATACATTATTAATAAAAAACTGAGATGAACGTTGAACATATACATAAAAAAATAAAATACCAAATTAACAAAAAATAAAACATTGTTAAAGTAATGGGAAAAGAAAAACATCTAAATAATTAGATAAAAAATAAATTATAACAGAAAAAAACAATTACAAAAAAAACTAAATTCGCTTCGCTGCGGGCGCCTCTGGGCGATTTTTCCAACATCTGACCATAGCAAATTTCGGATCTCAGCATTCGAATTTCGTCAGTTTCCGTAGTCCAGTCGCGCTCCGAGGGATTTTTTAACGAGTTAGAGTGAGCGAGAGTGCAAAGGGGGTAGTGTTGACAAGTGCAACAACGGTAAATATCGGATACATCACCTTTGAAATGGTAATTTTCGAACTCTGCGCTATTTTCGAAAAACAACTGGATATTTCGTAAAATTTTTTATATATTTACTATTTATAGACCATTACAGTACTGATCTACCGCCCAGTGCAAAAATTTCGGCAAAATTCGAAACCAAAAACCATCGACCGTCCCCTTTCTAACTTTTGGAAGCTTCTTCTTTTTACCGTTGCCTCTTCTTGTGCCTTACGTTTTTGCGCATCAGATTTATATTTATTATGTATTCGTTCTGCAAATCCCTAACCAAATTTTCAGCAATTATCCAGTTAAAAGCTTAAAAAGTAATAATTAGTTCAAATAAGTATTCAATTTGATTTCATGTGTTAATAACTGATACCATTACTATTACAACTTTATTTGGGGGTCTTTAATCTTTCGGAAGGCGCGCTTTTTAGAATTTTTAATTATTTTATTAAAAAAATTTTAACACATAATAATAGCTAGATGCACAATATTTCAGAACTAACCAAATCTTAGTTATAACAGTAATATGTAAATTTGCAGCCTTTTGACGCATGCGCGCCCTCCGGGGGGTTAAAAAAAGAATTCTCTTTCCATTTTTAAAATATGACCTGTTCTCTTATCGAACGAGTCGTTAAAAGAACAAGTAGTACATATTATGTATAAATAAAAATCGGGTGCGCAAAAACGTTAAGTACAAGAAGAGGCAGGTAAAAAGAAGAAGCTCCTAAAACGTAAATTTTTTTCAGATTTACTTTTTTTATTTTTCATCTGTGCATGATTTGGGCCGGGCTCTTACTAACTCTTATTGTTTTTTTTTTTCACAATATTTGTGGGTAATCTTGGATAATCGTGGGTAAACACTGCTGAATACGGCACTGCATAGCTGAAGGCGTAAATACAAATTCTAAAATCTAAATTGTTGCTATCATCGAACACGAAAAAAAAATTAATCAAATTATTATTGTTTAATCACTCCGTTAATTTTAAAATTTTAATATTATATAATATTGTACTGAAAATTTAAAACATGTAGTAGTGTTTTCTTCTCACCTCTTGAAAAAGTATTCCGGATGATCATGTTGACATTAAAAAATTAAATAATACATTTTCGGCTGTGAAGTGTACTGCTATTTGGTAATATTAAAATAAATACTGCTACTTACTGGCTGATAATACTTAAAATTTGAAATACGTAGACTTAAAAGATAAGAATTATATATAAAAATAGATCCAATTATCCAAAAAACAACTTCTTAAATCATTAATTCTTCGATTTAAAATTTTTATTTATAAAATGCACTCCTTTGGCCTGCACCCGGCTGGTAAACAATTTTGTTTATCCGCTATCTACACAAAAAATAAACGATGCGGACTTTCCACTATCTTTCCCAGCAGTTCCGTTTCGATTTCGTCTAATAAGTCGATTTGAATTGTCTGGCGAAGCCAAATTTGCGCGAAAAAAATACAAATTTTAATTTTAAATAAATTATTAAGATATTTTTACAATAACATAATTTTAAAACCTAAAATATTTTTATATTTCCCCCCTTAAATTACAATAAAAAAATTATAGCATTATATTTAATACATATTTTTTACTTGAAGTATATAATAATGTATCATACGAGTATTATGATATAAATATCTAATATATAATTATAATATATTATATCATTAAATAAATATTATATATAATAAGGGCCGGTATTTTCAAATAGTAGTTTACACGTCAGTTGTTTAGTTAACTTTTAATTAAATTTTTTTATTTCTTTTGATTAAAATTTTATTGATTGAAAGAAATAAATTTTGAATGTTCTTGAAATTAACATATAGGAAATACATCAGCATCACCCCATCTCGACAATCGCTATAAAAAACATGTTTTATTCAAAATAAGTTTTATCAATTTTGTAACAAAATTATTTCAGTTGCGTTAATCAAATTAATTTCGTTGCTTTTATTGCAAAATATACAATATAATAATACAACATACACGAGCGTCTTTTTTATTTAAACACTAAACATATCGAAATTGTCTATATTAAACTATTACTATTATTATTAATATTATAAAAATTATTGTTTTGACTTTATCGCAAATAATCGCACATTATGCGCAATTAAGTATTACATGCTTTCTTTTCTTATCGATCTAACCTTCTTGACGAAAAATTAATAACAATCTTAGTTTTGGGAGATTTTGATTGATTTACACGAGCCATGTATATCTACATATATAATTATGTATATTATATTATCGTCTACTGATATTTCTTGAACTCCCAAGGCAACGTTTGCCATTTCTGGACAGATAACAAAAATTATTGATAAACTACAATAACAATAACTTTAATAAATTTATTAACAATTTAGTACGATGTGATTTTAAACAGCATACGCTATAATTAAAAAATGAAAGAGTTGATTGATTGCAACTTACCATCTTCATCCGTTTATTAAAACTTTTTCTTGTTCACTATTATGTGTAAGTTTAGTATAACAGTGCCCATGCGATTTTTGAAATTTCCAGGGAAAAAACGCTTTTGGAACAAGTGTAAGTGATTAATCGTGCCATTGCCCTTTCATTCTTAATAATAATTATAAATATAATTTATATTAATTGGTATGGTAATAAAAATATAAAAATGTGTTAAGTGTAATCAAAAGTTTTTGTATTGAAAGTTTATGGATTTAATTTTATCGTTAAGTTTTAATGGCTTAACGACATGTGAAGGTAAGACATCGTATTGATGGTACTAACCATGATTAGTTCGGGTTTGTATTAGAACAAAAGTAGGTAATAAATCATTTCTTCAAATTGAAATGTTTCGCAGTAAACAAGACAATATAACACAGTGTGTCCGACAGTGGCGGACTACAAGCCCAGGGTGCAAACACACACCAGCACCTCGATCCAGTCCGCCACTGATATTTTGCCATTATCAGTCGCATTATCGAACAAATATCCTTCAGGTAAAATTTCTAATTGTGCGAGGAAAATAATAATATAAGATATTTTTTCAATTATCAATTAACTGTTAAAATTTCATCGAATGCGTAACATTTACACGATGTAATATTAAAGTAGGTACCTTCTATGTGTAAAAACATTTTTTATTACCAATTTGTTGTGGTTGACTTAGTAATTATAAGGAAACACTAATTAATTACATCATATGCATCCTTCGCTGTCTAATAAAGAACAGCCGAAAAATTATTTCTAAACGAAATAATTTAAATTAGTTCTGATATAACTGAATAAGTTATTTATAAAAATTCAATGAATTTCTACTAAACTCTTCCTGATGTTTTTACTAGGATTTGTAGGAAAGTATCTCGATTATCTAATTTGACCTCCTTAAATAATTCAAGATTAATTTATACAAATAAAATCATAATATTAAATCGTTTAATTAAAAAATAACTTAAATTATATAAGAAATTACTTAATTGTTACATTAATTAAAAGAAAGTTACCATTTAAACATTGTATTCGATACCTTGGTGCTGGTAATTAAGTGCAATGTTTTTTAAGAAAAGCTTGATATCTTCAGTTAATTTATTGAAAGGGTACTATCCGTGAATCATGCTATTGTGTAACTGCGATTTACAATTTTGACTTTGGCTTCCTCCTGACTAAAAGAAATCAGTTCAAGTAAATTTTCGGAATATTCAGGATTCCGCAATACAATTTTTTTTGAGTCATAGCAAAATAAACTATACTGAACGGAGGAGCGTCAGGAAAATCCCATTTCTTCATCATCTGGCGATTGAGTAGCGGTGGGTTTGGAAGGTTTGGACCTCAAAATTAGCACAGGGCTATGTGTGGTTGATTCGCATAGTTAAACCTTGAATTTCTTACCAAAAATGGTCACATGGACAGTACAACAAGTGTTTTTCATGTGGAGCAATTTATCAAAATTAATTATATAAATTTTTCAAGTGCAAGGTTTACGTTTCGAAAAGAATTTAATGTTTGCAGTACTCCCACGTAAATAAAAAAAATAGTAGATCAGTTGATTAGATGACGATTCGTGAGAACATTAAGGAAGGTCAAGATTTTGTTCAATGGGAAGATTGTTTATCATCTGAACTACTGGTAGTTGTTTATTTCAAACGGTAAACATAGTATTTCTGCATGTAATTTGTTTATAGTAAACAGTTTCAATATTCTATTTTGAATCTAAATTTATATACAGGGGTTTTATTTTGGAGACATCTAAAATTTCCCTCTATATAAACGTCTAGAATTATTTAGCCGTTTTTTTGGTTTTTGTGCATTTTCTTTCCTTTATGTAAACTTTTAGGGATGGAAAGGTTTTGGGTTCAATTTGTCCCCGTTGTCCCATATAAGACCATTCCTGAGTGCTCTAGTAGTTTGAGACTCTTTCGGTTAAAATTTGTTCCTACTTACCCAATATCTGGAGGTTTTTCTGCACTTCAGCTATTATTGATTCTTCTGCAGTTGAGAAAGTATGGTTTTTAAGCTGCTTTGTTCCCGCATTCCCAAACATTTCCCATTCGGACGGCCAGTGGCCGATTACTATAAAGCCTTAGGTTTCATCCTCAATCAAACCCATCCATTTTCAATAGTAAAACTAATTCAGGGATGAACATCAGGAAAAGCTTCCAGGAAGGAGCGTATTTTCCGATATTAGAAATCCAAATAATGTAAATTACAAAGCAGGTATTTCTTTACCAGCTTAGTTGGAATATATTGAGTTCTTCTGCTCAGATGGTTGCTTTTCAAATGACGAGGAAAACCAACTGGTTATTCTAAGAGTAAAAAAAGAAGCAGTAAGAAATTTTTTGCTAAAATCATCTTTCCTTGATCTTTTGAGGATATGATAATAATTATTTTGAGATAGCGGTTAACTAATACGAAATTCCGACAAAAATTAAACGCAAATCTATTGAAAAAAATTGATAAACTACATAAACAAAATAAAAAACAATAAATTGAAATTAATGCAAATTATCGTCACGTGCTTGCTGTTTACTTTCTTATGGTTCACCAATTTTTAATTCTGTTGCTCGAAATGTGCAGAAAGAGAAAGGAAAACCAGCTAGCATGCTGATCCGTGGGTCCTGCAAACCGCAGATTCCACGAAATTATCAATACATCACCGAAATTAAATATATCACGCAATGTCTGCAATTTCGAAATGTACAAGTTTCCAAAAATTGACGATTATTACTCAAGACGAAGGACAATTTTTATCCTTCCATACGATTTATTGTTCAAGCCGTGAGCGATTTATTCAAAAATTTATATGTAAAAACACTTAAAAGCAAATTGAAAACTTATAAAGGTCATAGCAACAATAATAAAAACGTAGCAGAATTGAAACCAACTAATTTTGAATTAAGAAGAAGAGGTTAGATAATTTTTATAAATATGTATGATAGAACCTGGTTAAAAGCTTCTATTAGTACCTTTGGTTCAGATTATAACCGCAGAGGTACTTTTACTTGTATAAAATATGTTTTCGCATTTGATAGCGTGAGAAATCATGTAGCGTCAGGGTGTGGTAATTTTTTAACAAATTTTCTATCCAAATTAGGTACCTACCATTTTTTTGCACTATTAAAAATATAAGTTTAATTATTGTACAAATAATAAAAAAAAATAATGAATGAACATCAGAGAATTAATTAAACATGAAAACTTGAACATCAATGATAAGAAATGTATAATTAAATTTAATTATTCAGCAATAAAGCTGCGTACACGTCTACGTTACATATTTTTTGTATACGCACGAATGCTCAAAGCCTTGTTTTTAAAGTAAACATTTTCGGAATCTATAATATAAATGTTGCTCTGTTGGCATCTCGAAGCACCCGTCATCAAAAACCCTAGTTTTTGTTGCCAATATACCGGGTGGTGCCAAATAAAAATAAATTTTTAATTTTGAAAACATTCTCTTATGTAGGAAACATGAAACGAGTTAGATATTTGTAATGCAATTTTAACATTATGATTAATAACAACTTACAGTTGAACCTGTGTAGGTAACCAACAGTCTTAACAATTACGCAAGTATGCGTTTAAAGCGTGATAAAGTATTTGGAACACATTCCACATTTATGACAACGGCAAGGCTGCTGTGGTTTGATAATTGATTTCGAGATTCCCAATTCGGAGACAGTGAAAGTGATTATTGTGTGTGTGTATAGCACAACTTTTACAGCATCCGTTGTGTAATAACAAGATATCGAGATATAATAATGTAATGGTTATTATTTAACAATTTTTTAAGAAAACAAACAATACGCTTTTGTTGTCCTGCAATAATTGGCATTTAAATATATTCTTTATTTTCGATATGATACTTGTAAATTATACGCTAGGACAATAAACCAATTAGCTCCCGCGCTTTTTTATAATATATAAATAATTACAATAAAATGTTTATTTTCGCATAATTGGTGTTATATTTTCTGATTATACTTTCATGTCGTTTCATAATAAAAATTAGCTCCAGATATTTGTAAACGAGTGAAAACCTTTCTAAAAAAAGGTTAATCTTATTAGTGAAGGACGTTGAAAAAATTATAAAAAGCCTTCAATGAAAATATTTTCTATTTCATCTTTTCAACATTTGATTAGCTATATGATGTGTACAACTATCCACGCAACATAATATATGAGATATGCATACAATTATATTGTTTACGGTAATAATTATTTTGGAATAAAAAATAACCTTGATTTTTTATGAGATAAAAATTTCTTTTGCAATCTTCTCAGATAGTAAGCATTAAATAATTAATGATACATATGAACTATTAACTTAAGAAAATCTACAATACAATAAGTGCATTAACAAATAAATATTAATTATATTTATATTGCACTGATATATAATTCATAAATATATTTAAAATAATTATATAAGATCTTGGCTACCTCAAACAAAGTAACACTGAAGATAATTCTTCACAGAAGTGCTGGATAATTTATTATAATTGCTGGTCAAGATGTAATAATCTCGGAATATTGCTTTCTAGTTTTTCGTTTAGTTTCTGTACATTGCCTGGATAGATACGTAATCAGGAAATGTCACAATTTATTTGAACACAGATGATTTGCATAATGAGTAATGGGAATCTCTAAGCGGACCCCGAAACCGGTCACGCAATAAGACAACTTGATTCACACATAGCTTTGTACCAAACTTTGAATATATTTAACAATTTAAAACTGTGATGGATCAATTAATGTTTATTCAAACTTCAAGTGCTTGCACAATGAAAGTAATATTAATAATAGGTATATTGATTGCTATGTGCTATATCAGTAAGCAATACATTCAATAATTTGTCTGTAACAGAGACATCCATTGCTGTATGACATGATGTATGTGAAAAATGTGATTATTTTTAAATAATAATTGAACTCAAGCATAGTCGGCACTTCATAATTATTTAAATGGCAAAAACGTGACTATTTATTGATGCTTCGAAATTTTTGATATATCTAATATTAGATACCTATTAGAGAAAGTTAGGAGTGTCATTTAGATGTAGGGCTAAAAAAATCCGGATGGTAGAGTAATTAACGACTAATTTTCTATTTACGACTTTTTTTATATTGAAGCAATTAAAGAAAATATTCTATGAAATTAATTTTTTGTATTTCAATTTAATATAATTATTTCAGCAAACATTCGTGTAATTAAAGAATTAAAATTCCCTGACCTTAGTTGAACTAAAAATTCACGTCAAACTGAGTTGGTGATGAATTTGGAGTACCATATGCTATTCCATTTTCTTTCCAACGGATCAATATTAAAAAAGTATTTAATTACAACTACAGGTTAAAAATCACAACTTTCATCCAATATTATATGGATAAATAATATAATAATATACAATATAAAAATTATTTGAGGTTTTTCATCGCTGTATAATATAAAAAACTTGAAAAAACATTTAAAAGGCAACTAGCACGTGCTAGGTCGTTAGCCATAGCAATTTATTATAATAATTATGTTATGCAGAAACAGAATACTCTGATTAACTTAGAACAAACAAAAAATTGTAGATAATTGTTTAAAATTACCAAACTAACTTTTAAGTGTGTGAATTTTAACTTTTTTGTAGACCGTTAAGAAAGGTACAAACAATAAAACATTTAAAATGGTTTGTTTATTTTTAATGGTTTTTTATCATTATTTTACTCGTCGGCGGTTAGCGATGATTAATTGCAGGCGAATTTTCATCTCACGTGATAAAGAAAGTAATGCATTCATTTGTTTAATTTTTTTTGTTAATATAGCATCTTGTAATTTATTAAATAGTAAGTTAACTATCAGCTTTCATATAAAAAAATCTGCTGAAAATCAAAAAAGCTTGGTATATTGGTATAAATGAAGAAAATGCTGGTAACTGTACAAAAAAAGGCTGTTATTTCAAAATTTGTGTGAAAATTAGCAATTTTTACACTAAATGCATTGTCAATATTTGACAAAACAACAAAGTTATCGATAGAGTACACAGTAGGAATATGACAAAATTAAAAAGGAGCTTCTCAAGGATGATTATTATATTTTCCAAAATATAAAACACATGTGATCTTTACTTTGACCTAATATATAGTAGGGTATTCTGTATAATATACCGGTTCATATAGAAAATATTACGGTTCTGGCATTTTATATTTAAAAATATGAAAATTATAAATAAGTAATTTTTTTTAAATATAAATAGAATGTAAAATTTTTGATATTGTATCCATTAATACCAAAACATTTTCTATAGAGTGAATATGTGAGCAGGAATCAAAACTTTAGAGCAATCCTAAATTCCCGGTGTATTTACTATTTGGGAGAATACAAATTTTGTAAAATATCAATCTATTTTGAAATATTCGATTATTTTTAAGTTCAAATGACATAATATTATTATTTCTCTTACTTTCAAGGATTTTTAATTTATATTTTTGTAATTAACTTTTTATTTGTTATGGATTAATAAATAAAATTATGAGTAATTAATACGAAACAAAACATATATTCGATTATTTTACATGGTATATTAATTTTGCAAAACTTTTATTGCTTGGTTTCTTACAAAATATTCAATTTCAATATTTATATTATACCTAATATCCGTGTTGATCCTAATAATTTAGGGAAACCCGACAAGAATGGTTTAATATTTAATTGGCTACCTACTTTTTGCTAATGTTTTTAATTTTACGCTATTACTAATTTGCAATTACAACAATAAAAAATCTAACATAAGCATTAAGTATTAATAATACCTAATACTTGCGTCAGCAAGATAATTTCAAAGAACTATACCTACGAATAATAAAATTACATCGTTTAACTAATTTCAAGTAAAATAATTGTTAATAAGAAATAAATTGCTTTTAATTTAAAATATATGATTTATTTAATTTATACTTTTAATATCATCTTTGTTTCAAAACAACCTGCGTTTCATCTTAAATAAATAATCATTCAACGACCGGGGGGGGGGGGGGGGGTGAACGTATTCTATTATTGTTACGCACATTTATCATCAATGAAGTTTTTTTAAATGTTAATAAATCGTTGATTTACAGACTTTGCACCAGTTTTAATATTTTATTGGAATTTCCAAATAAAACCAGTTAATTAAGTTGGTACACTGATTCATTTAATTAAAATCTACAATTAAATTATATAAAATTCAATATTTCAACAATTGTTACTTCAATCTTAATTTAAAAAATTTGGGCTTTCCAACGACGAAATTGTGCTGGTATTTCATTAATTACTTTAATAGCTAACCGAAGACTACATAAAATTAATTTTTATGTATTGCTAAAAAATAATTATTAGATGAAACATTAAAAAAGAAAGTTTAGCAATATAAACAGTAATCATAGGTTATGAAAGGAAATGCGATGCTACAATATAATAGCATCATAAATTAAAAATTGTCAATAATTAATCACATATTATTAATTTAATTTTTAGATTAGATTCAAAATAAAAATTACAGTTTTGTCAGTCTTAAATTTTAGGAGGTCGGTCGTACGAAAACTATTGTACGTACTTACCTGGCTGCTCTTATAGTGTATCATAAACACTCATTTCCACACTTGTTATGTAATATATTTAAAAAAAATTAATATGAATGAATTTGGAATTAACCTAAATGAGTATAAATTAATAATTTATTAATTTTTGTAGAATAAAAAATAAAATTTTGTGAATGTGTATTAAATATTATATACAATAATAAAACGTAATTTTCGTGCATATGGTAAAAGAAGCTCGCCATCATTACTTGTTTATTATTAATCTATTTCAGCGTAAATGCAAAGATCAATAAATAATTAATAAATTACCACACGCAAACAAAACGTCATAATTTTGATAGTATGTTTCTTAATCGTTATATCTGAAATCAGTCCAACAATGGCGTTTTTTATTAAATCATATGTATATTGAATATTAGATCCTGAACAACGAAAAACAAATATGTATGTATGTATCTTTTATAGAATATTACTTATGTTGGGTTTGCTAAAAATAATTTTAACAAAATGTACCAAAAAAAGGTAAATAATTATGTTCAAACTATAATTTATAAATAATTATCTTGGTAACTCTTTTCAAAAGTTGAGGTTGGTTAGGTTTTTTTGATCATATCTCACCTGAGCCACAAAAAATATTCAATAATTATAATTGGTGGGGAAAATCATTTTACCCAAATTTAATAACCATGTCTTGTGTATGACGTTCATCTTACCATCAACAAAGAACAAATATCCAAGAAGTGGTTATATTCTTTTTTTATTATTTTAAATAAACTATCGCAGTATCACTTATATTCGTGTGTATGTGTGTGATATATAATTGTATATTAATTGTTTTATAAGTACCATTAGCGAAATAACAAAATTCGAATTTTACATAATTTCATAAATTATTTTTCTTTCAGTTAAGCCTCAAAAATTTTAAAAATGGGGCTCTACAAACAATACTTTAGAGTGAGCCAAAGCGCAAGGAACCGTCTTTTTGGTATTCCTCCTAGTAACCAAAATTCAACAAATTTCACACCCATTCAAATGCTTATTTCAGATCGAGGAAAAGTTAAAAGCAGTGAGTTGATAATGGTTTACTTATGTGGTGGTGGTTTCCTAATTACATAATTTCCTAACTTATTTTTTAATTTTCAAATTTTGAAAATAAATTTGGTATATTTCTTTCTGATTAATTTTTTTTCTTTTTTTAACTTCTTAATGGGAGGTTAATAATCGGATAATTAATGTAGGACACTTTTTCAGTAATATTATAAATTACTGACCTACAATACCCAATAAATGATTGAGATATAATGTTTAAAAATTTATAGCTTTGGAAAGTTGGAGATTCTAAAATTCGTTTGATCGTTCGTATGCACATTAGCCTATTGAAATATTTTGATTAAAATTGTCACTCCCATTAATTTATATTCATTCGACAGGCAATAAATTTATTTAATATCTCATTTTATTAATCAACTAACATGACAAATAATCACATACACTGCAATTAATTTCAAGTTTTCCTATTTTGATATATGGCATTTCTTATCCAATGATCAAACTTTTAAATAAAAAATTAGTGTCAAACGTTTAATCTCAATTTTAGATCATTGAGCTTTCAATCCTACAATTGCTGTAAAATTTTGAAGGGTTGTAAAAATTAAATTCACAAAATTTAATAAAATAGTTCAGGCCAAGGCAACGATTTTATGGAAATTAATATTTATATATCAAACAAATAAATATTAATAAAAGATCAATTTACGTATCTTTTTATTTAGCAATATATTTATTACTTTTGCAATAAAAAAAAAACTAAATATATTACCTTTATTATAATATTCAAATGTCAGTGAATTTGTATTACCAGATTGCATTAGTAAGTCAAGATTGTAGAAAAAAAAATAAGTTGTCAGACTGATTTAAATTTTTTTAAAATAATATTATTATTATTATTATAATATTGACGTCTATTATGTATGAAAAAATTTTTATTATAGTTGATCGTTTAGTATAATTATTAATCAATAATTATTCTTTGGTTTATAGGTCTACGTAAACCAATTAATATGATTATCAACCGAAGGGCCAGAAAATCATATTAATTACAATTTCAACAATAATTTTTCCTTCCTAATTTATTTGTTTTCGTTCAAAACATTCCGCTACATTTTTATGCAAATTTGTATATTGTCAACTTCAATTTTCATTTTGTATGATATTTTTAATTTTCTTCCGTAAAAAAAAATATATATTGCAGGTTGAGAACTAATTCAAACAAAACTAAAGTCAATTCCGTTTTATTATTACCCTAGGCTATGTTTTAACATTTAGAAATATACTGTGCGTTAATTAAACGCCAAATTGCACAACCCCATCATCAGAAGGTTGCAATACAAGGACAATGCAACCCAAATCCATTATATTTAAGAACGCATTAAATTTTTAGATTATTTACGAGTATATCTATATGATGGAAAAACATTCAATAATATAAATTAATGGTATTTTTCTTAATTTTTACCTTTCACTTTTGTAAATTTCTGTATATACGTAAAATAAGAACATTCTATAATGATTGGAACCTCAAGCTTTTGCAAGGAAGAAAAAAATAACAATATCTTTCAATTCGATTTGGGTAAATTTTCCAATAAAATATAACAAAAGAATATCCAATAACACAATGCGGCAAGGTAACAGGAAAGGCATTAAGGTCATAACAGATTACAAATTATATTAATTGCAAATAATTTCAAGTACTTCAATTATGCTTTTACGACATATCAATGATTTGTACATTTCAAGCTTTAATCGTAAGTTTACGTACCCCCTACGCGAATGTAGTACTTCTTAGATGAAAATCCGGTATTATACTAATTATTATATTATAATATATGTATGCAATAATAATTTTTCATACATATAAAATTTACCCCACGGAGTAATACAATTATTGATATCTATATTATATACAATATTCATACCTTAGTTGAAGATGACATTTTTATTTTCTTTCAATTTTCCTTTTTTTAAATTTATTTTAAATTTTGTTTCCAATTTTTAATAATATTATTCACTAAAAATATAATTATAAAAATGCTTTCAATACTTTAATGTTATTTAAAATTATCCCTGGATAAAATTATTTAAATAAATAAAGAAAACTATACCGATTTAAACAATTTTAATATAAAAATATATCACAGCACCTATAGCCCGGTTGTAGTATACCAGATCTACTGACTTCAAAGTTTGCTGAATTAATAAATAACTCCAAATTATAACAGAAAAATTTGCATAATTAATTATTAAAATAATTAATTGCGACACATATCCTTCAGACATACAAATATTTTAAATGTTTTGCTATTATTAGTTTACCTTGTCCTTTAAATTTTGCTTCATTTTCTCTAATTTTGCTATTGCTATCTGATGGCAATTGTTTAATTTGGGGTATACATAATGAAAACTTGCTGTGGGGCACAGAGCCCATTATATTATAGCAATATCTGTCATCTAGAATCTTGAAATCTTCGTTCTTGGTTTGATACCACATCTGTAATATTTTTAAAATTAAACTTTTTGATTGATAATATTATATTTACCGATTCAATTTCATTATATTGCCAGTAGGCACTAGTTGAAATTGTCACAGGAGATTTCAACAAAAATTTCACTCACATGTACTATCTAATAATAAACGCAGCAATAAAAATTAATGTTTGCACGAATGTAATATTCGAGCTAAAATTTAACTAATTTTACGATGTGTCTACATTACTTTCTATTATTTATTGCAATAAAAATAAAGATTTTTTTCTTATTTATATTATATCAAAAGTGTTTACAAATTATTAAATTGTGATCGACTGCTAAAAGTAATTTTTGTTTCAACATCTAAAGACATTCTAATGAGTCTAATAAAAAAAGTTAACATTGCTAAAATAAATTACATACATAACTACATTAGCACAATAATATTATTACTACATTGCAATTCATACCTATTCAAAATAGGTTTAGGTTGTTTGTTTTAGAAATTGTTGATGTTATCTTTAACATTATTTATTAAACAACAGGTTTTTATAAAACAGAGAAGCTTTCAAAATTCCATAATATATGAAAATTATTTTTATAAATATTAAATTTAGACTAGACTGCTTAATTAACTGACCGTGACCAACTAACATTTAAATTTTATATTGATTTTAAATTTATCAATTGAAAACTTGCTATAAAACAAACATTTTAACAACTCGAAAAAATAAGTTCCATTTTTCCAACTTTCTGTAAAAATCATGATTCTACCAGGGAGCAATTGCAGAAGATATATCAACTGTTCAAGGGCGAAAAGTACTCCTTTAAAGCACTGCATTACAATATAAAATATTTAAAACAGGAAATTATTAGGTCTCAATTGCAAATTAACACATTAACAGTTAGGTAACACCTTGTAATGAAAAAAAATTAATCATAAAATAAAGCTGTTAGCATTATTTCATTAAGTAATGAACATGTTGTTGAAGTGTAGAAATTCAAAAATTTGATTATGATGTGCAAAAATAAGATTACCCAACAATAAGATTTATTTTGATAGAATTTTAGCGTAACTAACTGTCTATCGGAACTAATCACTTCAATAAAACTACTTTAATCGTATTACCATTTCAAGGAGGCCAAAAAGTTTGATTAATCGTTAATCTATTCGTGCGCATCATTATCAAAATTTGGTTACACATTTGTAAACGTTTTAATCCAAACAGCTGTTTAATTAAAAAATTTTTTTTTAAAGTTACCTCTTCTATATTTTTCCCATATATTGATATGATATTATATTATATAAAATTCAAATTATTTAAGAAATACAACGAATGTGATTTTTAAATTAGTTGATCTATATGATAATTTTTTGTAAGTAGGTGTAAATTGATGTGGAGTACCGAAAGTTAAATTGTGTAAAATTGATTAAGAATATTAGTTATCAATAAAAAAAATACATTAAAATAAAGTTTAATAATATATACGATATAATTTTGTACATAAGTGGTCCAATTCGTGAGAAAATAATCAATTACATCTAGTTTGAAAGTTGATATGGTGATTTTTATAAAGATGATTAATTTACGATTTGTACATAGTTTTTAAAAATTTTTACTTGACCAAATGTTTTTGACAGCGTAAAACCTTGATTCGAAATTTCAACCACCGCATGATATTTGAATTGAGATCATAGCAATATATAAATATTTGCTGCGGTTTGATATATTTAAAATTTGTATAAAATATACAAATTCTTGGGTTTCTTGGTTTTGAAAAAATGCTGATATTTCATCTGCATAATAAAATATTTTATTTTTTTATTCTTCAATAATAAATTTTAAAAAACTGATTACTTCATCATCAAAATATTAAAAAATATATATATTAGTGAAATATTACTGCATTGCAAATGCAAATCTTGATATTAACTATAGAAAATTGATTTAATTAATTATTGTTGAATATTTCGAGACCGTATTTAGGGGGGGTAAGAGTTAGACCCCCCCCCCCCCGGAAATTATTTTCAATTACTTCCTACTGCAATCGTAAAAAAACAAAAAAATCTTTAAAACAAAAACATTAAATTTTAATATTAACCCCCCTGTGCAATATGTAGACAAACGTAATTTCTAATATTCAATATTTAAAAAAAATTATATTGGTTTTACGTATTTGTTGCTTTTGGGAACTACATAATATGTAGGTATATTATAATGGTCAACTTCTTTAACAATTAAAAAAATGGCAACCAATGGGATTCTAATCTATCTTTTTATACTGCATACATTATATAAAATAAATTCATTTAAATATTTTTGTTTTAGGTCGATTAACTGCAATAGTTTTAGGAATCTTTACATTAGCTATAGGAATTATATTATCGTCGATACCATGGCTAGATTACCTAATATTAAAGGTATGTACACACATACCTGGTTAAACAAGAAAATAAATTACTTAAAATTTTTTTTTAGCAACTTCGACTAGCAAATGGTTCTTTAAGTTATTATTATTGGCAAAAACCAGGAGTAACGCGACTAACAAAAGTTTACATTTTCAATGTGACAAATCCGGAAAGCTTTTTAACTTTGGGTGAAAAACCAAGACTTCAAGAAGTTGGACCTTTTGTATATAGGTAAGAAATTGCGTTATAACGTTATATAAAAACTAAATTTCTTCCTTTTAAAATACTTAAATTTCTGAGAACATAATTTCACCCACCTTTAAATTTAAACCAGTTTTTAAAAATGCCGGGCCTTACATAATATACACGGTCAACAAAATGTGATCACAGTGAAAGCTGAGACAAAATTTGTAGTACTTATTAATAAACGATATTATTTAATCCTTTTTTTAACATGATTAATTATTATTTTAAATTGACACAATCACCGATGTAATTGTTACTTTTACATAACTGCACTGAACTACTTCTCATTGTAACAATAATTTCTATAGATTTAATAAATAGCTAGACTGTTAATTTAAACTTGACATTTGGTATTAAGACCGTGACATAGAACTTGGTATCAGTCGTGGAATTAATTATTTCACACTTTTTTATATCATATAAAAAAAGTTTGTGATATATCATGAATATTAAGCTAATTGCCATGAGGTTTATTATATAGAATTAAACATTATAATACAACATTCGCTCAATAAATTTATGGAGCTTCTTCAAATTTATATAATTAATTCTAGTCGTGCCAATATAATTCAAGTAATAATACTAAAAGTTAATTTAAATTCTTTGTGACCCCCAGGTGAGATTAAATAAATTAAAAAGAAAAAACAATAGCAAAATAAAATATAAAATTTAACTATCTACTACCGAAAGAAATTAATTTATTTTTTACCATAAATAAATTTAGGGGGGCAAATTCTGTATAATAATTATTATAAATCTATAATTTTATCCGAAAACTTTTTAACATACTTCCCAGATAACACTCAATATCTACTGGATATCCAGTTCCAGTCCAGATAATGTATGTATATCCAGGACTTTCTCTGGATATCTACTAGATATACGTTGGACAACATCTAGGGAATGTATGGAGAAAACATTTAGTAGACATCTATTTTTTGAATGTCACCACCGGGCTTTGTCTGGATATCCACAAGAAATACTTGGAACAATATCTAATAGATGTAATAGAAAAATATATTGTGGAAATCGGACAGTATATCCACAAGATAAACTTTGCACAACATCCAATAGACGTAGATAGTGGGCATCCAATAGATGGCTAAAGCTTGTACGTATATCCTAGACCATATCTGCATATCTATTAGATATACATTAAACAATATCTAGTGAATGTATGTAGAGGACATTTAGTAGACATCTATTTTTTGTAAGGCACCACCGGGCTTTGTCTGGATATCCGCGAGACATACTTGAGTATGTCTTTATATAAGGGAGATGTACCAGATATGGGACGGCTCCAGATGTGGGACACTCAAATTTTTCAAAATTGCGATTCCAATTGGTCGAATTAAAATTAGTCAAATTTTTTTTATATTGGTAGCAAGTTTTTCTTAAGAACCGGAGTGAATAGTTACAAATTTAGTATGTGATCCAACCATCGAGTGAGAGTGTCATAAAAAAAAGTTTTATTTGATTGTTTGGTAATTGCTGTTGTTACTAGATATTCAACGAAAAAAAATTACTACAAAATGCATATAAATGCAGGGTTTATCTTAAATTTTACGATGAACTAGTCGATTAAACTAATTTGTGTTCACAAAGTACTTTTTCGGCGTTATGTAAAAAAATTAATATAGAGGGTGTCTTTAAAACCAATCACCAATTTACGATATCAGGTATAAGTACGGTATAAGTACGGTTGTACACCGTACAGCAAGTAGCAGTTACAGAAGGAATAGGTTAGTGATCACACGTTTTTTATTAATTTATGTTTTTAAAATTTGTGTTTTTCGAATCTCTAAAAATATATATCAATATATTATTTATTATGGTTGGTAAGTATTTTCCGTAATTTAATGGTTTAATCTAGATAAATATTTTTTTATTTTAAAGGTTTAGTGATACGAATTCACGATCAACTTTTCGACAACTCTGTATACAACGGAATAATTACGACTGCAACCAATCATATCATTTGTATATTTTAATGTTGGTACAATGTTGAAATGTTATTTTACCATTAAACCCAAAAAGGGAAAACCAGTGATTTTGTATTGAAAAAAAATCGATTAAGAAGAAAATTAATAAAATGGCAAGCTGAACAATAATTGTTTCCTTTTGGGAAGATAACAGCGTTGAATTCATTTTATCACAAAAGCATACTTAATAATAATATGTATAATTTATTTTCTTGAATAATATTTTAAATTGTTAATGTTTTATATCTTCGAATTTGTAAACAAATTAGAAAATATCTATAACTGTTTATTATTTTTTAGGGGCACTGAACATATCTCAAAATATACAAGACCTAAAAGCTGGTGAAACGTTGATAAAAATCTACATTAAAAATGCGACCGAGAGGACGAGGCAAAAGAAACTAAAGGAAAATAATTGTTTTAATAATTAATAATTTATTTTTATTATTTATATATTTTTTTTTAATAAAGAATTTGATTTACTTTACAATTAAAATATTATATAAATCGTAAAATCCTCTTTTTTTGAAGGCGGTTAAAAAGTACTTTTACTGATGTTAACATCACTAACGTCCACTAGATACCTTTAATTACATGTCTTCTGGACATATGTAAGTAGATCCATAGGATATCCAAACAATACATCCTCTGGATAGCCAAGTTTGTGACACCTGGACGTCCACTAGATACCTTTAATTGCATGTCTTCTAGACATATGTAAGTACATCCACTGGATAGCCAAGTTTGTGACACCTGGACGTCCACTAGATATATTTAATTGCACATCTTCTGGACATTATGTTAGCACATCCATTAGATGTCCATAGAATAGATCCTCTAGATAGTGGATATCTAGGAGATGGCTTTGCGTTGTCTGGGATATCTATTGAACGTAAATAAGTACATCCATTAGATATCCACACAATACATACAATGGATAGACAAGTTTGTGACACCTGGATGTCCACTAGTTATCCAGTGTATTTACCAGCCCAACATATGCTATCCTCTGGATAGAGGTTTACCTTATCAAAACATCCAGTGGATATCCAGAAAACCGGTTTGTGTTGTTTGGGTTTCGATTAAATTTATTTTAAAATTATTATAAACATTGATTATATAATAATCGTAAAACTTATGCAAATTTAACGTTAAAATACGATTTCTCCGAGACATAATCTTATTCAATGTAGGTTAATTTTTATATCATAAATGTTGCGTAACCAGTGAAATTGCACTTGCACTCTCGATGGAATGTTGTCTCCCAGCTGCTGCCGTAACAGGAAGAGACTGAGAAGTGTGCCAACATTTCATTGAGGTCAGCAGTGTGTTTGTTATGTGTCTGCTTAAAAATCTTGTTTGGAGCAATATGCACAATGAATTGAAACTAAACATTTGTTTTTAGAGAAGATATGGAGAAAATTAATATCAAGTTCCACGAGAATGGAACTTTGTCGTATCAGCATAATAAAATTTTGCAGTTTGTTCCCGAATTGTCGGTACACCCAAACGAAAAATTAACCGTTCCAAATATACCAATGCTAGTAAGTAGAAATAAACACGATCGGGTATAAGCAGTAAATAATTTTTTCATTTAAGACACTATCGACGCAATCGAATTCTTTGGGATATCTTCTGCAGAAAACTATCTCATTTTTGCTCAATGTTGGGAACTACAGTCCGTTCGTTACGGTAACCGCAAATGAACTTGTATTTGGTTACGAAGATAGTCTTGTTGCGCTGGCTCATCAATTCTATCCAAAAAGCAAGAGGCCAATGTCCAAAATGGGTTTGTTCATCACGGTAAGCTTCCGCCTGTAGATTTGTTTTCTGTTTTTCATAACATAATTTTAGCGTAATGGAACATTGGCTGAGGTTCATACTTTAAACACGGGATCCACTGGAATGGATAAATTCGGGCTGCTTGACAAACTTAACGGAAAGGATTCTCTTCCGTATTGGCCCGAACGACCGTGCAGTGATATTAATGCTAGTGAAGGTTCCTTTTTTCCTCCAAGAGATATTACCAAATCCGATATTGTACATATTTATGATAAAGATTTGTGTAGAATTTTACCATTGCAATATAAAAGATCTACTACAAAACAAGGTACGAAGTTAATTTTGTTTCCATAATTTTCTTTGTAAACTTGTTTTTTGTAGGAATAGCAGTAGATCTGTACACACCACCCGACAATGTATTTGAAACAGCTGAAAAAGAACCCAGTAATAAGTGCTATTGTCCTGGAAATGAATATTGTCCTCCCAAAGGACTTCAAAATATAAGTCCATGCCAGTATGGTAAGTAAAATTATAAAAAAATTGTTAATTGCTTTATTTGAGTTGTTTTTCTTAAAACATGTTTGAAAAGGTCGATTACTACGTACATGGGAAGTACTTCCTGAAGAGTTCTTGGATTCTTTTGTTATTAATTATGTACGTTTTCAGGCGTAACTTAATATTTGATAATTAAGTATAAACCATGGTTTGATAAACACAAAAGAGTTGTCAATGATCCCACTTACACCTAGGTTTTCTTATCTGATGCAAAAAAATGTTTGAAGGAATATTATTATTATTACGATGCTATTGCTCTCTTAAAACTCTAGTTTTAGTGATATCCATTTTTTCACTTCATGAAGATTTTTGGCCTTTTCTGTTATTATGCATGTTTTCGGGCGTAACTTAATACTAATTAAGTATATACCATGCTTTCATAATCACAAAAGAGTTGTCAATGATCCCAGTTGCACATAGTTTTTCGTATCTGATGCAAAACTTTTTGCGGAATATTATTGTTATTACCATGTTATTGCTCTTCTAAAATTCTATTTTTAGTGATACCCATTTTGCTCTACTTCCAGATGATAATTTGTTACTTCTGGTTCGATAACCTTGATAAAAAATGTAATATTGATATTATTGTAGAACATTTTTTCAATAATTTCCCATCGTTCTGAATGGTAGTTAAAATATATTCCCTTAGCAAGGAATGTGGGATTTCTTCCTTTTGCTGTTTCTGTTTTCTTTCTTGGTTTATTTCGAACATTTCTATCTGCCCACTCCATGGACCATTGCGATTGTACAGCCTATGGAAAAATGGCCATGTTTGAATTTCCATTCCAGTATTTAGCTGATCTATCTTCTCTCTTGCAATTCCTAAACATGTTGTTTATGAAACGATGTCCCGGATTTATACCGTCATCATCCTTCTCTTCTCACGTCGGCTTCTTCAAGGCTGCTTTCCAGTTGAGTTCAAAGCAAGTAGAGCTTTTCCCCCGTTCCTGTTAGCCCAAACAAGCATATTAAGCCCTAATACTATGTACTAAAAAATAACTTACGAACTAACACTATTAAATATTTTATAGATGCTCCAGTGTACCTATCGTTCCCTCATTTTTATAAAGCTGACCCTAGTCTACTGGAACCATTTGAGGGTTTAAAGCCTTCGAAGGAAAAACACGAAAATTATTTCAAAATTCAACCCGTAAGTCACTGAATTAATATCAACGTCTTATAAAATATTTATTTTTTAGAAATTGGGAATACCCCTTGAAGGAAAAATTCGAGTTCAGCTCAATTTAAAAATTGATAAAGCCGAAAACATAGATTCGGTTGCCACTTTTCCAAGTATTATTTTTCCCATTATGTGGGTTGAAGAGGTAAGTTAATACGGTATTATATTTATTCAATCTAAAAGTAAATCGATGGCATTTATTTAAATTATACACAATTTAAAAAAACCAAAAGATTTTCTATCGACCGACCTATGCCTCTGGAACGAGCTTACTTTTACCATTTCTATGCAAACCATAATCGCGAAATAAAAAATTGTGCTGGTCTGATTAATTTTGCAGTAGTATTATTTTATTTAGTATGTTAAAAAATTACGTGCTTCAATTAGATTAAAACAAAAATTCGTCAATTAAACCAAATCATGGGCATGGTTTTGATTGTTGACTTTCTAGGTGTTCCGAATATTTACGTGTTCCTTCCTAAACAATTTATATTTTAAATTGGCCAATTTTACCAAATTAAATTATAGGTTTGCTTTTATTAACGGTGTTGCTCTTAAATATCGGCGATAAAAATGTTATAACTTTGTTGGCCAATATTTTATTAAAAATTTCACTTCCTATTTCGCTAAATTATGGAAGATGTTTGTTGCACTGTTATGTATACAAATTCTGAAACCAGACGAGTATAAAAAAAATCGAAGTCAAGGTTCAGCTTAATTTTGAATTTAATTAACTTACTATATTAATTTAGGAAATAAAATGATAAATTGGTAGGTCGACGAACCAATTCACTTTTGCTTTCTCTTATTTTTAATGACTCTGGTAGTCAAAATTGTTAAATATCCCAATGATAATTAATTTTGTTGTAACATCTTTTTTGTAATAAATTATTATTTAATAATTAAAGCGGAGCGTAGCGAAGATGTCTCTAAAGTTTGGAATACAAGATATATCTAGGTTAATATTTTTAATAATATTGATGTTGTTTAGGGAATCGATGAAGTAACTCCTGCAATTAGAAGATGGGTTTACCTATCGACCACGTTCTCTGATGTGGCGTGTCCATTATTCACATATGGCTCAATTTTCACAGGAACCTGCATATTAATTGGAGTTTTTATAAACGCGTACAAATCTATAGTGTTTACAAAAAATACCATCGAAATAGGCATGAAGTCTTTAAGCAAACAGAGTGGGTATTTTGTGCAGCATCCCAATAAATTATTAATTTTAAGAGACAGTTATAGTTTGTTAACCGACATTGGTTTAGAAGAAGCTCAAGACGTTTAAAATTAGTATTTTGTTAACCAAATATTTGTTTTTATTTTTAGTCTTCCTTTTTATACCAATATTTTTACATAAATAAATTCAATTGTTATCGATCACGTAATATTATGAAAGTATTGAAAAACTGTATAATAATGTTTTGTTGTAGCAAAAATTGTAAAATAAATTTTTTATATTATTGAATTGTGTTTCAATATTAATTTTATTTTTCTAAACGTATTTTTATTAACATTAAAACTATTAAAAAATACTCAGTCTTCATTGGGATTTAGTACTAACTTAGCATGATAACTACTGAAGGCTATGATCAGATATATCCATAAAAAGGAGTTTACGGTTAAAACGCTAGCATACGTCATGTATCCAAATATTATTCTATCTTCGGATATCTCCAATTTTTCACTGATAGCTTTATAATTGATCTTTCCAAACCAAATGATTAAAGACCATATGAATTCGTAAATTATAAATATAGAATTTATGCATATGTACACGTAAATAAAACTAGGAAGTTTTTTCCATAATCCATATCCCAATAAAAGTGAGAATAAGCAAGTAATTCCAGATATTGCAGCCGAAGTCGATGGACTAGCTTTCTCAATCCAATAAGTGTATATAGCTACTGCACCGCTAAATAAAGTGTAAATTGTGGCTGCTAATAAACATCCAATACGTAGTGGTAAACAAAAACAAAACTTATCAAGTATAGGTTTTGTATCACAACACATTCCATTTAAATTTATTAAACTGTCAAAACTACATAACTGCCAAATAAATTCACAGGCTACTACTAATGGGAAAAATGACCTAAGGTTGAAAAAAATTGTTTGATAATAAATGAATATCAGTTTCCATTCCTGTCGGAATATATTATAACCACTCATTCTGGGAGTCTTCACAATCCATTTCTCAAGGTGGATCACTCCTCCGTTGTTGCCGCTCTTGCTATAACTTTTTGTGTTTCTTCGCCTGATTAATTATCATTCTGCATGATTTTCTATCTGCGCACTTCGTTCTCCAGTTTTCGACCTCCATATCACTTAAATCACCACCATGTCGTTCTCGGCCTTCCCCTCTTTGTCTGGACTCCATTCCATCACCACTCTTGTTGGGTCCTTCTCTTCTCTTCGAATAACATGACCCAGCCATCGTATTCTCTGCACCTTTATAATAAACCTCACAATATCTTCATTTTCCAGTTGTTCCTCTACCTCATAATTTTTTCTAGCCCTCAATCTTCTGTTGTCTTCAGTTCCTTTTGGACCCATAATCGATCGCACAATCTTCCTCTCAAACGTTATTCTTCCCTGCATGTCATGCATAATACTTCGGCTGCATACGTTATCGTTGGTCATTATTAAGCTCTTATAAATTCTCATTTTCATCTTCTTGCTTATGTTCGTGTTTTGCAATGTCTTCTTATTTGCATAAAATGCTCCGTTTCCCGCCTGCAACCTCTCTCTTGTTTACTCTGACTCCAAGGTACTTAAAGGTGTCTACTTCTTCAAAATTGTAATGTCCTATTTTCAGGTTTGATGTTCCTTTGTTGTTTCCTCTTCTATTCCGCATGTACTTTGTTTTTTTCTCATTTGCAGCCCTATTTCTGTCACTTGTTGATTCATTCTTTCGTATGTTTTTCTCAATTTCTTCTCTGTTCTAGACAATATCACAACATCATCCGCATTTGTTGACTATCATGCCCGTGCAATTCGTTTTTCTGATCATATCCTCTATCATCAGGTTGAATTAAATTGCTGACAAGGCATCTCCCTGTCTCACTTCCATATTTATATCAAATTCTTCAGTCTCCCCTTCCCTAACTCGGACTGTACTTTTTGAATTTTATTCTCATCAGCTGCTTTCTTCGTACAGTATCGAAGGCCTGCCGGAAGTCTATAAACAGCATGTGTAGCTCCATCCCATGTTCGTTGAATTTTTCCGTTAGTTGCTTCTGTACCGCGTCTGTCGTTGACCTTCCTTCCCTGAATCCCTATTGGTAAACTCCTAGGAGTTTTTCAGTGAGTATTTTTAATTTTTTAGTATTAGGGAAGACAGTATTTTATATACTACAGACAGTAGTTATTCCTCTGTAATTATTACATTCGCCCACGTCACCTTTCTTGCGTATCGGGATAATTCTTCCCATTTGCCACTCCTTACGCAGCTTCTCTTCTCTCCTACTCCATCTCTGCCTGATGCCTTGCCATTCTTCATTTTCTGAAAGCTTCGATATTAAAACATGAGTATTTGGGTATTAAAAATGTTACATGATGTTTGATGCAAATATTATACTTAACTAACAAAACAGCCCATATAAACTTGTTTGCTGAAATATATACACCGATAAATTATCCCAAAAAATGGAATTTACGAATAGAATAAATACAAAATAAAAAGATAAAATAATTCATACAATCCATTACAGAAATTTATGACTACGAAATTAATTACCATTTCTCCTATCGCAACTTTGTACACATATATATTTGCCTATTACGTAGTAGTATTTCCGATGTTCTAACATTTTGAATAATTAGCAAAAGCAAAATATTTACTTTTTTTTATCATCCTATCTTGTTAACTTAGAGGGAAAAAAACTGTAAAATGCAGTTCGAAAAGTAAACTCTTTCCTCCTCATTTGATTGAAACCTAGTCTGTATTATAAGATAGCACTTTATTTCTAGTCCATTTACAAATCTATACAAGAGTACACAATTTTAAAATGATAATAAATATAATTAAAAGGTATTTTTCAAAATATAATTTCAATCGTTACTCTGTAATATTAATTTTAATTAAGTAAATAAAAATAAATAGGTTTTGCAATCAAAATTAAAAGTTTTAATTTCATCATTCGAGAAAATATTTTGCATGCACTCCATAAATCAAGTGTAAAAATGTCTCGTTATTACCTTAACTTTTATCCTTACAATGAAAATCAAATTAAATCATTTGGGAGTTTATTTAACCCCCTTTCGTATTCCCTATGTTTTCTTCCAGGAATAATACATTTCCAGTGGCTTATTAACTTTCCAATAACGATCATTCACTTGACCTAAAGTTTGGTTGCCATTTAATTGTACATACTGCCCGGTGCTAGGAGAAATATAAATACAAAAATTTAGCAGGTGATGGGTCTGAGATAACTGAGAATCCAGGTCGATGGTTAAACGCATAGCCAAGTACTTGTGTAAATGATCCACCGTCGCATTAGCAGTCGTTTTAATGTAACGAATAGAATTTTCCTTTAGTGCTTTCACTAAATGATTATCACCCGGCATTTCTGTTGGGTGCGGTTTAAAAACCAACTCAATTTCGTTTAACGTTGTTGGCTCCGATGGTCCTTCACCTTCCGTGTCAGTTTGTTCAGTTCTTTCACTCGATTCGCTTTCTTCACTTCTTTCGGACGTTAAGTTACTTTTTGGTCTCTTACCCAATGATTTACTGATGGAACTTACACTTGACGAAACCGGGCTTGGGGGTTGCGATGGTGTGCTGCGTCCTGACTGTGGTGCAGGGCTGGAAAGTCTCAAGTTACTGCTTGTAGTATTATTTGCGGGTGGAAGAATAACTGGTGGTATGACATTGGGAACAACGTTATTGTTGTTATTATTATTATTATTTGTTGCACTGTTATTGTTGTTACTTGTGTTGTTGGGTTGTGCACCTTGCTGAAAACGAAACAAATTAATAAGAAATTATGACACGAAATAAAATGTTATCTTACCGAATTTTCACTTCCAACATTTTCAGGATTTGCTCTCGATTCTCCATTATTTTCGCGTTGTTCTTCGTTATTTTTTCTAGACCTGTTTGGCCTATTTTGACTTTGTAGTTTGATTCCTTCGTTAATGGAATTAACCAGGGCTGCTTGCGAATGACTCTTATTCAGTTTGGCGAGCACTCTTTCTTGGTGTGCTTCGTATTCGTCACGACTTGGATAAATTTTTGATATTAGCAAATCAAAATTAGGATCCGGTCTCAATGACCTTTTCGACACCAATTTTTTTCGGCAAGTGGGGCATTCTTTATTACCCGAACGCAATGCCGTAATAATACAATCCGAACAGAAGCGGTGCAAGCACTCTTTAGTTGTCATGGTTTTCTTAAGCATGTCCAAACAAATAGGACACATCAATTCACTGTGTAAACTTCTTGGCGACACCGCAATTTCCGTATTATCCACGATCGCATCTTGCGGTGTTCGGTGCAATTCATATAAGGATAACTCCCAAGTTTTATTTAAACCTATTTGCTCTGTACTTGTCATTTTTTCACTATTTTGATAATATAAAATAGCTTAACCTTTCTTTCAATTTCTTATGTCAACCAACATTTTTGTTTGTAGATTGCACACTTCCGTACCAACAAACGTGGTAACATGCAACAACTACCCTAATAAGGAAGGTAACAGCGGCGTACGCATTAATTTTTAGAAATTTATTATACAGATTTTATTATTTGAAATACTTTATTGTATATGATTAACAACATTAAAATTAAAATTCGTAGCTAAAATGACATTGTGCGTCCGCCTGACACTTCCCAAACGGTTTGAAATTGAAAAAAAGAAAGATATTGCAACCAACTAACCTGAGAGATATTTTATGGTACCGCCACTGTATTGGTATTCTTTTAACAATATAAAGCCGCTAATTCGTAATATTTAATTTTCATCAGATAAACTGTAATTATTTTAATAATTTATAATGTTTGCTTTACCTGTTTCCGCAAAATTATGTTGCAACACCCTAACCATCGTTTTCTTAACCAAAGTTTTGAAAATTGTCGTAGCCAATAGAATCAAAGAAACATCGTGAAATGCGATTGCGTATCGTAGCCGTAGTTTTTGTTTGATTTTGAAGTAAACGACGGTTATAAATGTCAAAAATGTCAATTTAAGCCCAATTTAAATCACAATTTAAATTTTTTCAAGTGCCTAATAATTTGTGGAGATCTAATTGTAATTTTCTACTGCTGTGAAAATAAAAATGTTTTCAATGCTGGAACAGGGCAGTGGAAGTGGTGGCAACGATTCAAAACACTACAACATGAAACAATTTATAAATGCTGTTAGAATTTATTTACAAACTAAAGCGGAAGACACAGCAAATTTGATAAATAGGAACTTACAGGTATTTTGTTCTCGGCAAGAATTCGAAAAATTAATTCTAGTTGTTTGTAGCTGTTGAGTGTAACCATCGACTTGAGCGTATTTGATCCTCACACGAACATAGTATCCGAATTTTTTGTAAGTTTATACGAACTTTTATCGAATTTGGAACAGAGGTCTAGCCTCGCTTGGTGTTGTGTTAATGTTTTGGTTGTCGCTTGTCGAAATTCGGCTGCTCGAAACGCTCTAATACACACCTATCAGTTTCTTCCGTTACTCTCACGATTATTAGGCGATTATTTAAGTGTAGAAAAGAAAATTAGGTTATTAACACTTATGCAAGTAAGTTAACTCGTCAAGCTGTAAAATTGTTGTTGACTAAATTCTTTTACTTTTAAGGAACTGACATGTGGGATCAAAATCTCGTGGCAGATACCTCACCTTCCCCATTTGATGTCGACTCTCACTCATTGGATCGAATCAAAAGAAGAACAAATTGTTACACTTTCCCTCGGCGTTTTAGTTAATTTGTGTTATAAAAATTTACCAGCAGTTTATACTTTATCACGATGTGTCGATATTAAGAAATTTGTTCGGACTTGCATGCCACTAAAGGTAAAGTTTGTGTATTACCGTGCAAAATTATTTCTTAATTTTCTCACTTGCAGGGCTTAAAAATAGAAGTTCATGTATGTAAATTGCTCATAATATTAGATTATATGAATGGTAAAATTCCGGAAGGTGCCTTTATGAAATTAACCGAAGTTACCTTTAGATCAGTCATTGATGCGTTTAAAGCTCGAGATGCAGTTTTACTAAGACACGTTGTAGAATTTTTCTTGGATATGTGGCAGCAAAATAATCACACTGATACACTTTTAAATTTTAATAACTACGATGGTCAGGTCATGGTTTTATTGCAGGTAAGTGTTTATAATTTAAGCATGATATTATCCACTCCTTGATTTCACCTAACGTTTTCGACCACGTCTCCCTTACAATATCCTTTATACCTATAAATAAAATCTAAAATCAATCGATTACTTCGAATTAAAATTCTCCAGCAGAATCACAAATACGGTTCAACCTATTCAAAACCTCGAAGCTAATCTTGTAGAGAAGTGTCTGTGCAAGCAAAAATTCAGAAACTTAATCTGGTTTAAACAGCATGGGATTTAAATGCTAAAATCTTATATGAAAAAGAAGGCCAGCAGTTGCCAGGAGAGGCTGAAGAAATAGTAGTAGTGTAATTCATTACATTCATAACAAATTCAGCAGTGTGGTGTAAAGCCACAGATCTCAAAGAAGTCATTTTTTCCATCCAATTCTTCTTTCCTTTTTTCTCTGTGTATTTCCATAATCTTATTGGTTTTTCAAGAGCAGCTTTAATTGCTGATTTCTTCTTGAAATCCCTTTTATTTTATCTTGTTTTCTATTAGAAATTTTTTCCGTTCTTCCTCTTTTCTTGTCTACGCAAATGCTTTTCTATTGAACTCAACTATTATGTGTTTTTTGTAATGGATTTTTCAATCACTTCCAGATGAGCAATGGCTCTAAATTTGGTATACTTGTACATTCCAGATGGCAATTCAATATATAGTATGCCGCGACGTCACACTACAAATTCTTCAAAAACTGTAAGGATACGAAAAGATTACATAAAAATAATTTTGTAGGAAATTTAGACGAATGAGGATTTCACAGTCACGAATTTTGGTCTCTAATTAATTTATCCATGACTTTGAATATCTTCCAAACTCCAATTATTACTTTTTTCGTATTTGTTGTAATTTTTGCAGCGCAAAGTTGTGACGTACTTACACCAGAGTTTCTAAGTTTTTACCTTTCCATCTGGGCATTACATTTTCTAATTATTAGTCAAGTAGCATAGTTCGTGTTTATACATTCACAATAATTATTGATAATTTTTTTACTGTTTTAAAGGTAATCATGATTATTATAGCAATTTATTTTGCTTTCAGGAAATGCAAGAAGCCAGTGTAGCTCAGAGCGGTGATAATTCAGGCAATGATCCAGAATGTATGGCTTTACTGTTTGAATTTTTACATTTTCTGTTGCAATTACAATTACCTAAATTGACGCCTTTACACCCACAATTTGTAAATATAGCTTTGAAATGGACACAAACCGAATTTGTGTGTTCAAATGCCTTAGCTGTGTTAAGAACGGTAGTCCTGAATCAAGAAGAAGATAGCAACATATTAGAACCAGTTTTAGAAGGTTTACAAATATTTTTAATGGCAATAGAAAATAACGAAGAAGAAATTCCTACTCACATAGAAAATAATAAACGGTTAAGTGCTCTCATGGAATTGTTGAGGGTGTTGGTGAAAGCATCGAATACTAGGGACAAGGTGTTGGCTGTGCTAAAGGAAGAGTTACTCTTAAAGATATTTACACCTTTGTTAGGCGATAAATCTCCTAGAATGAGAGCTAGCAGTGAAAATACTTATACACCCGAAGCTGTACTGTTATATGTGAATGCTATCGCTCTCATAGATGAACTTGTTAAGCATGATTTACAGTGGATAAATTTGCATAATAATTTGATGCAACAGAAGTGAGTTTTTTTAAGTTAATAATTACAGAAATGTAATTTCATGTTCTTCTAGACAGATTCATATGGTATTGGCTCAGGCTTTGTTTGGTGCTTCAAGAGAAACAAAGGCTTTAATATTGAGTATGTCTTCGAATCATTTTTTTCCTATAAATGATGTTGCTTCCAGTATGTATGACTTACAACCTTTGGTTCAAGTGGATAAACTTATTGCTAACAACACTAATCAAAATTTAACCGACAATTTGTGCTTTCCGGTTATGTCTGTCACTCAGTTGGAACGACTTGATGAAGTTATGAATAAACTCAAGGTGAGTTGTTATATTTTGATAGAGTAAAGGATTCCATGAACCTATGCAATACTGCAAAAAAAGAAATTAAAACTGCTTTGGTTTATTAAACTAAATTGGGTTGAGACTGTAAGTTTGCACCCGCATAACATTAGCTAGCAAGCAAGGTGTTTTCAATTGAAAAGTCTAGAGAAAGTTGTTCCACCATCTTGTGGGTAAAATTTTGATAAACACGAATATTTGAAATCTAATTTTAGGAAGCATGTGAACAAAATAATCTTGCAAATGTGGCGACGTCCGATGTAATGGAGTTATACGAATATAAGTTGTCGACAATGAGTCACGCTGAGCGTGCGGCAATATCGAGTGTAGAAGCTGCATCTCAAAGGTGTACACAACTACAACATCGAACGGCACAAATTACGGCAGAATTATCTCGTTTACATCAACTGCTACTACACACACAACAGTGCCAAGAAGACGCGATAAAAACGAAAAACGCAGTCATAGATAAAAATAAACAGCTGCAGGAGTGGTATTGTTTGAGTGATTGGCGCTGTATTTTTTTTTTTTAAGATTAATTTTGCAGGTTAGACTCGGAAAAAAATAGATACTCGAGTCAGATTTCAATAAAAGAAAAAGTGCTCAGTGAAAAGACACAGTTGATAGAAGAAACGACGAGAAAATTAAAAGAAACTGAGAACGAGAAACATACGCTGGAAGAGAAACACAATGATTTAAAACGAGTAGTGTCGAAAATGGAAGAAACTCTTGTCAAGAGAGAGAAATTAGTCGACAAGAAAGAGGAACAAATAAACAGACTGAATCTAAGCAGCGAACATCAAAAAATGGTAAGATAGATTTGATTTGTTGTTCGTTTATTTCAGTAAGTTTGATATTTTAGCAAATCTCACAGTTAGAGAAACAAGCAATGCACTTGAATGTGGAGTTAAGTACCAAAACAAAAGAATTAGCAGATACAACTAAGGAGTTGAATAACTGCAAACAAATATTAGGTACCATAACGCAATTAACAACCTCACAGTATGCAAAATAGTCATATTATGTGATGACATCTTGATTAAATTTTATATCTATTGATTATTTTACAAAACAATTTTTTATAAATAAAAACTATTTAGATGAATTTTGTATATAGCAAAATTTTAATGATGAATTGCCTGCAAAAATTATTGTTTAATTTTTATTTGAGTTTTCATCCAGTTCATTCTCCTTGACCGATATTCCAATTTTCACTTGATTTACCAATGAAAAACAATTACTTAGCCACGCCCAGTTTATTGTAAAAATAAATTAGGTAAATTTCACCGAAATAGAATTTACCTATGAAACATGCAAGGTTCTTTACATTGTCTTTGAACAGTTAATTTTAAAAATTAATCTAGCTGAAATTTTACAACTTTTTGGGTCAATTCAAATTTGGAATGGAATCTCATTAAACCCATCGTACTGCACGCCGTTAATTAATTTCCTAGAAACTCTCTAGGAACAATTTAAATAAAACATCTGTATTTTACTTTAAACAACATCTTTTAATATGTTACACATCAAAATAAATAAGATAAAACTTAAAAACTAGAAAATAAAACACAAGCAAAAATACTCGTGTTGTTTGATCAAGAGCAAAAGTACGACTTTTCATGGTGAGTCGGTAGAATTCACGGGCGAGTGGAGAGTCTGACAGTTACAGATGAGCCATAAAAAATTACTTTTGCTCCAAATAACATGCTATTTTTTGTTCAATCATAAAAATAATTATATTTAATAACATTAATTTTTTGCTTTTACGTTGGGCGATATTAAAACAGTCGCTTTGGCAAAAACGTGAATTTTTAAACTTGCCAATTGAAAGAAAAAGTCAATTTTATTTATCTTTAGGTGAAAACTACATAGAATAGTATATTCTGTAACAAGTTTGAAATTAAGGGAATAGCCGCATTCCAAACGTATTCCAGGCTATACTTTCTATACATCAAACTTTTGATTTAAAAAATTTACTTTTATGGCTTCCATCCTAATATTATGCATCTGCATTGCCAGGGTCCATAACCTCTCATTTTTGGTCTTATCAACGAAAAGAAGTCCAGTCTACCTCTGTGAAAATGGATCTACACAACCCCGACAAAAACTATCCCCGTGTAAAATTTCGGGCCATAGCTACTTACGCCAGGGATTTGTATAGCCAAATCTAACAGATAAACAAAATTCACAAATATACTTCTGTACATTGGAAGCACGGTGTCCCAAGTCTCGTTTAAATAATTTTACAAGATAGCCAATCTAGTTTGCCGTTAACATAATTAAATTTATGATGAGTTCTTTGAAAATTACGTATATTTTTTGCTGTTATATGCGTCATATTATATAAGAATGCATTCAAAATACACTAACGACACCTTGCTTCTAATACAAATTCCAATTAATAATTTAACTAAAATAATCATTCAATTTGTGTTCCACAAAAATTGAAATCCAAAGTTCAATTCTTTAAGGTAGTATATCCGTAAAATCACTTTTTTATATATTTTCATAAAATTTTGGGATTATATAAGAAATATCCTCTTGCATTATATTGCTGAAATTCGAAATTTTTGACGGTTCAATAAAGGAAATATTCGCGATTAAAGTTTGAACTTTTTGCATGGGTTAAATGTACCAGTTGACTAAAAGTTACACATTTCACATCATAACTAAAAAAATGTTCTTTTGATTTTTTCAAAAAACTACTAATTTGTATATCAGCTTATCACAAATATGTTGAATAAAAAAAAAAGGTTACTGACGGTTTTGCTACAAAGATAAACATTTAAAAAATATGCACAATTAAGCTGTGCTCGGTTAGTGAAGGGGCATGCCAATGAGCGTCTGACAACGCTGTGCAAGTAATTTGACGGATGATTCGCATAGATAAGAGAATATTATAGATAGGCAACTTTTCGATATTTTATAAATCTTATTAGCGCGCAGAAAAACTGATTTAAAAAGCAATATCACAATTTATTTGGTTAAACCCAAGTTAAACTAGTTGAACTTTTAAACATTTTGCACATTTTTTTGCGCGCTTCTAAAGTTTTCACATTTAGGTTTGACACATACGACATACATAACCTTAAATTAAAATGTGACACAAAACGCAACGTTGCCATACCTTTTGTATGTATGCAGTTGTGCGTCATTATCAATGCATTGTACGAATTTAAAGTACACTCCCAGAAAAAATAATGATTTCTTTCTCTCTCTTTTTTAAATTATTTTACGTTCACACTGGAATTTATTTTTGTATCCGATTGTCGCGGAGAAACTACCTTAAATTAAATAAATTTGAAAAATGTCATTTGTAAATTGTCTGCTTATTTTGGGTCTAGGGTTAGAATAATTAAGTAGCAGTTAAATAACTATTAACTTTACAATACACAAAAATATTTTACGTAACAATTTATATTTACCGATGATACCATTTTTACAAAAAATGTGTTCTATATAAATAAAACTATTGCAATGTACGTAAAAAGCAGAGTATCCTGTATAAATTTTTAGACATGCTTACTGCCACAAATAATAAATAATCTATCTCTAAAGGTTTTAGCACTTAAAATATTCATGTTAATTACGTAATTAATTATTCAGTACCAGTAAGTAGATCACCAAATAAATGTGATATTCTAGGCACTTTGTATCGTAAGATATAACAAAACACTTGGTACGTATCACAACACAAAGTTGTTGGCATTAAATAAATGTCTTTGTTATGCCTTAACGTATTAACTAAAACAAAAATCTCCTTAATTTACAACATTAATTGCACTAAACACCTATTATACGACAGCAAACATGATCGCAACAACTAATTTTAATTATTCATGGAACTAGTTTTCCTTTTCTTGACAAAAGAATTATTTAATATCTAAGCCGAGTTTTAAGATACAAATCCTACTCTAGCATTAACGAGAAGCTTCTTTGCTTCCACACGAGGTCGATTTAAAAATAAATGGTTTCAGTCAAATAGTATGATAAATTCGAACCTCAAATGGTTGTAATTGAAAATTATTACTTACACAATAGTTTTAACTAATTACTTATAATACATATAAAACTTTACAGTAATTTACAATATTTTTATGTTACGCAACCGCATTTGAAAAACACAAAAATTATATATACATTATTTTATTCTTAATTATTCATCCGAAAAAAATTCACTTTCTGTCTGTTTTTTACGACTATTAAAATTAAAATGATATGTAAATACTATCTACGAATTTTAAAGCCATTTGTTCCGTCCGGTCCTTTTGGAAATCTTATCACATTATCCATTTCGTATCGTGCTTCCTTGCTCTGTATACTACAAACACTAAAATATTAAAATTAAAACTCAAAAACAAGAGAAGACGCGATCAACACTCACTTATCTTCAACTTTTTCTTGAGTTGGAGCATCGCCTAATATTCTAAGTCGCGCTTGAGCGTATTCCTCTTCTCTTTGTTGTAAAGTCTTTTTGGGTTGAACAGTTTTGCATATATTGGCATTTGCATTCACCACGGGTCTCTTTAATATTTTAACTGTCGGTTCGGGAGGCACATACTGAGATCTCAAAGCATCGTCACCTGTTAAAACTACATTAAAGGATGTTCCATTAGAACTGCCATTTCTGCAATCAACTAATTAAAATAATTAATTACGTAAAAAAACAAAACACATACACTTTATTCTCCATTGATTCATTAGAAGGTATAAGTGTTTTTAATTTTTGTTCCAGGACCTAAAAATAAAATTTGATAATTTAACCTAGAAATATTTTGGCGTGATCTTTATAAAAAAAATATTTTACTGGCACTCACAACTATTTTTGGTTCGTGTTATTTGTAGAAGCGAACAAAATTTTGTAAAATGAAATGTTACTTACATCAACTTCGGCTATTTCTTCCCAACTTTCTACAACTTCAAGATCCCGTCTCGACGCCATGTTGATGACAGTTGACAGCTTCGACGACACCATATTTAGAAAACAATTTATTATTCAAGGTTTTAGTATACAGGGAAACTTCAAATTTATTCTTTTACTACAAAAAGTGAACATACAACTATGGATTTTAATTCGGTAATTTTTTAAGTTAACTAAGATTTTGATTCTGTCTAAAAGGTGCGAGGTAGTAGTATCCCTGGAAATTAATTAATACCTTTGTCTAAAATTGTGCTTAAATTTACAGCCTGGCCTGCTAGTATTATTATATTATTATTAAATATCCCAGATACATTTGACAACTCCTTGGTGGATTTATTAAATTTTATCCATTTTCAACGAAATTAGGATGGGAGCCCCCCCCCCCCCATGGCGCCGTCCCTGTCTAGTATATCTCGCGAATGGTTCATCTCATAAACTTATTCAATATTATCTGTATGACAATGCGGTTCACAGTGAAAACCGGCCTCTGTTTTTTTTAATAGTGTTTTAAACCAATTCTTTTATTATATATCTATACATTTTTCAATACTTTCATTATTTTTAAAAAATTCCCCCCCCCCCTCCGAAATTATAAATATGACCACCTCTGTACTATAGATTTTTGTAGTAATACTTTTTGTTGCAGGTCCGAACAATAGCAGCCGAAGAAGTATTTTCTTTGATTTTTTTTATTTTCCTCGTTAAGGGTAGCTTAAATTCCCCGCTTAAAAACCGCCATTTCTTCAATATGGTGGCTATAAGTTACCCTAAAATTTAAAAACAATCCGAGATAAAACTGAAAACCTGATTTTTGAAATCGGACGTAACGTACTATGAACTTCAGTTCATTATAACCGGACACCACTGTATGTAAATTACATTATATTTGTAAATGAATCTCTGTAATTGGTAATTTTAACTAATTAGAACAATTTAATATAGGACCAATTTGTCGGCATACTTTTTCCCACTTTTTTATTATGTAAGAAAAGGATAAGAGTATGATGGTATTAATTATCATAGCGCGGTTCAAATGAAATCGCTTTTAATTCTAAAGGTCGCGAAAGGAAAGTGAACGGAGTGTATTTATGCAAATTAGCATTTTGGTTAAATATTTTACAATAATCACACCGATTTTAATGTAAAATGTGATTAAGTTGTTATATAATTTTCTTTTTAATAATCTAGGGTTGAAAATCACCCAAGAAAGTTTAGTTTGGTTTAGTTGGTTGTGAACGAGCCACATGGCATAGTGCGCATTGTTCGATATAAAATGCTAGGTGCTGTTGTGGTTAGATTTATTACTCAATAAAAAGAGTAAACATGTTAAAAGAATATGAGTACGAGTAGTTTAATATACAAGACACATTTTAGAAAATATTTTGTAAAGGATGAGTGTTCTTAGAATTTTTAAATGGTAAGATTTCTAAACTTTTATTAATATAAGAATTTGAAAAGTCAAAATTACATGTTCACTGTTAAACGAAATTGTTTAGAATTCTAATCAGGACGTAGGTGTTTCCTGTATTTTATTTTTAAATTGTTTATTTAATTTTAAATTATTTTAGTTTGCTAGTTTTTCCAAGGATTGTATTTTAAAGGAAGAACTCGAAAGGGAAAGTTGGGTTCGATCTCAAAAATTCTAAAATTTAATCAAAATTTTCTACTTCCTGCTATTTTGATAAACAATTTTTATATCGCCAAGTAGGTGGTTTTAAAAATAGGAAGCGAAATTTATAGAAATCCAAGATTAAATTTTTTATCGGGTTCATGTTCAAATATTTGTCTGGTACCATAATACACACCGGTCATTGTTAACATTTTTTTACAATTGGATTCTCACATAACTCACAACTTATTAAACCATGCACATAACTTAGTTCAAGTTTTTGAAAACTTTTTTTTTATTTTCTAATTCTACTCAAAATTTAAATGACTTTTTTTTGTTTTTATTAGTTTTTGGATTTAAAATGAAGGGTTTTCATTATGTTTCTCAATTTTTGAAATTTGAATATCCTTCTATTATTTTGGTAATTTGTTTTCTAGGACCTTCGGCAACATTATTTTTTAAATTGATTGTTCATTATTATTACTATTTTGTGGTCTATGATTTAAGATACCACTATATTGTGTATCCTATTATTTTTGGAGGTTTCATTTGATGAGTCCACCAAAATAAATTATTTTTATAATTTGATTTTAAATGATAATATTAAGTGGTTATACGCAGTCAGGGTTTTCAAAAATTGATTTTTTTTTATTTCATTTTCGTAATGTACATAATATTTAAGTATTTGCACAGAAAATTTCATGTCAATTTGAAAACTATTCTCGAAGGTACACGCACTTTTGCAATTGTAAATGCATTATACTATGTAAATCTTTGCAACCGTTTTACTCAAAACTACATTTTAAAGTCGGTGAGCAAGATTTTTCGGGAAACAGCTGTACCGATCAGTCTCAAATTTGGACACAAGCTCAATAAATATATTTGTTGAGGTTGATCGAAGAATAATTCTCGCAGATAAATAATTTCAATTTTATTAACAATTTGAGGCCAAAATTTTTATCAAAAATCAAAAAAAAAAAATTGAAACGCCGCCATTCTGTTAAATATTAATGTATCGCTTATTCCTTCGATTAACCTCTAGATAAAACCTTATATTAACGAAAACTTTTTTGATTTCTCATTTTGGATGATCCAATCCAGAGATATCTTGCTCACCGCAAGACGCCTTTTTTTAGGAGAGCTCTCGGAAATCGGCTATAGTGGCTTTAATAATCATTATTTTTACAAATAAAAAATATCAAAAAAAGTTAAAATTACCACAATATGTATATACATTTTTACGTAAATAAATTGAAATGTCTTTCCAGGAAAAATTCTTGAAAAATCGCTTTTTTTCGGCCTGCTGACTGAGTATAACCCCTTAAACAAAATCAAAACATTAAAATAATAGAATTTTAACTGTCAAGATAAAAATACATAGTACCTAGATTTTTGATGGTCAACTTATACATTTTATTTATTTGTTATCATAATATTTATATATGAATATTACTTGAAACACGACACTTTTAACATCGTGCTTTGAGTCATAAGATAAGACTAATAAATGATAATAATTAATAGTAAAGTTTTACTACGACATGGTTCATTTTAATTTTACAAAAATTAGTTCTATTCGAAAGACCTATTTTGATATTTTATATTTCAACTTGAGTTATTCTTGAATGTAGTACAATATTATATTCATTTTTGTCGGTGAGACCCTGCTATAGGTGTAATATTTTGGGGGAGGGGACTTAATTTTGGGTTGGCTAAGCGTTTACGAAATTGTTGATGAACAATTATGTCGTTTTCCTCTGTGATCAGCAATCTAAGCCTTCCCATTGAGGTTATAATAAATTTATTGTATTATGTTACATTGATATCCGTTGTATAACCAATCGTGAATCGAGCTTTTTTGGCGGCTACTAGATGAGGCTTAATATTTGCGTCAAAGTTGTAACGAAATATTTCGTTTGAAAGTTAAAAACCGTTAAAAACAGACTTTTTGCAAATGAAAAAACTACTAGTTATTAAATTATCTCTGGTCTTAAAGTAAAGAACTTTAAGATCTGAAGTAGTTAGTTTGAAGGTAGGAACTCCAATAGTTGTAAGTGGTAAGTTTATATTACCCTGCAGGACGATAATGTGTTAAAAATTATTTTATTTAAATTCGGGCAACAAAAAACTATTGTTTTATTTTCAGTAATTAGTGAGATTTAGCTACAACTTAGTTTTTGCGCCTGACTCCGTATTTCTGTTTTATCGTAATCACTTACTCAAGATAACTTTTAATTAGGCAAAATCATTTAAATATTAACGAAGCATTGTATTTTTCAGTGTAGGCGACATATGGGCATATAAAAAAATAACTTATATAATTTTTATAATATAGAAATCAAAATTTACTACTAATATAAATTTTTAGGAACGTTTTCAAATTTTACTATAGGAAATTTTAGTTTTTAGAAAGAGTATAGCCGGATATAAGATAAGATTAAAGTACCATTTTTGTTGTTAACCCATAACATTTTTTCTAGCCAATAGAAAGTTATGAAAAAAATGATGAAGGCTACAAATAATAAAACGTATTTTCGTGAATTTTTTCATAATTTTTCAGCTATAATAAGGGTCTTAAAAAAATTAAAAAAGATTTTCAAGCCCGATTTTATATTGAAGTTATAAAGTCTCCACTTTTATTTTCTCACAGTTAAAACATCTTGTTATAATTATTATTTGAAAATTTGCGCCATAATCAAAAAAATTAAAACCAAAATTAAAAATTTTTTCTTAATTTTTGTAATCTTTTATTTTAAAGCTGATAATGCAAATAACTCGATAAAATCTTTAAAAATACGATTTTCTTCCGAAACTGCATGAAATCTTATGACATAATTTTATTATTTACTTTGCGTCCTCACAAGCAGCTGAACGGCAGCTATTTTTTAGTAGGAAGAAACGAGTAAATTATTAATTTTTCAGAATAATAGTGTTAAGTTTCCAATATGGAATTTTATTTTCTACTTGATTAGTTGAATTCTTTTTTTTTATGTTTATATAATATTATAATCAAATTACAAAGTTGTTTATTGGAACTTGTTAATACAATACCATTGTTAGTTCTAGTAGTGTTCCAATTACTTGATGTAAATGATAACCGACTTTAGAATTTTTTAAATTTAAAATATAATTCACAAAATTTTTCAAGTTTTTTAATTAATTCCTATTTTATATAAATAAATCGATTCGTTTTTTTGTAACGGGTAAACTATATCTAGGTACAATATTAGACAAAACATTAAAATGATAGAATTTCAACTTTTTAAAAAATACAGTGTATTTTTATCTTTGCAGTTAAAATTCTATTATTTTAATGTTTTGTTTATTATTTTAAATTATTTTATATTAAAAAAATTAAATTGGCTTTCCTAAAAATTATATTTTGTATAAGTCCTAGTTTTGGCAGTGCCATCAGCATTAGATTGTGGATTTAAGTAATTCCTTTGTTTGGACAACTTAGTGTACCTACAGCTTGATAATTTTTAATTTCCTTGCTGATTGATTTTTACTATTCATTTCACGCGTAAATTTGTTAAATTGTAAAATAATTAACATCTACGATTAAGCATTTATAGTTTTTTTAGCACCTGATAATTTTCTTATAGTAAAAAATTAATGGTTTGACAAAAAATTATAATAAAAAGTATAAACAAAATTATACTTTTCGCAATCGACACATTGGCCACAGGTAATAAACTACGGTTTCTTACCTTCAAAGTAGGAAAGAAAATCTATGAATTTCTGAAAGAGCAAATTTTGAGCTTTCAAATATGAGGTGAGAAAAAATGAATTAGGTCCACCGGTTACAATTCAGTTGATGGTACGTGTACTTAACGTAAATACATGAATTAGCTTGTTTCGAAACAATTGGAGTCCTGAAAATGGTAGTCTTTTTACATATTTTGCTAGTTATTTTGCATTTATGCTAGTAAAACTCGCAGGTTTCTCCTTCGTGTGTAGCCAATCATTTCATGAAAATGTTTATTGAAAGAAAATATTCATGAAAATTTATGACTTTCTTCCGATTGTATATTTTTTATGTATTATACGTATGAGTTATCTGTGATTGTAATGCAAAAGTCTGAACACTTGATTAATCTTATTTAGTCTTTTTAGGACGAACACGACCAAGAATTTTATCCTGGCTTTAGTGATAGGCTTAGTAACCGGATTTACGATAGCATATGTAATGCTATTACCCTCGAACTATTTATGGATGCAATTAAGTGACCCTCACACAAGTAGTCAAATAGCAGATTTAGCTGGCCCCTTACGCGATCCCGGAACGCATAGCAAAGATGAAATATTCCATCGCATGGAAGATTCTGCAGTGGCAGACCAATTATCGCAACGAATTCGAATAGTGTGTTGGGTAATGACGGGACCAAAAAATCACGAGAGGAGAGCCAAGCACGTCAAAAATACCTGGGGGAAGCGGTGCAACGTTTTATTATTTATGAGTTCGCAAGAAGATGCGAGTTTGCCAGCTATAGCGTTGCCAGTTAAAGAAGGTCGTAATAATTTGTGGGCTAAAACAAAAGAGGCTTTCAAGTACGTTTACAAGCATTATCGTGACAAAGCCGATTGGTTTTTGAAAGCTGACGATGATACGTAAGTTTAGAAAATGTTTTGTTGAACCAAACTTAATATTTTTAAAATTTAGGTATGTGATATTGGAGAATTTACGTTTCATGCTGATGGCACACAATCCCTCGGAGGCGGTCTATTTCGGTTGCCGATTTAAACCGTTCGTAAAGCAGGGTTACATGAGTGGAGGAGCTGGTTATGTTTTAAGTCACGAAGCTCTGAAAAGGTTTATTGAAGTAAGTGCTGAACGAAGTATACAAAAAACAATTTATTACTTATTTTGTTAGGTAGGTTTACCCAATTCAACTATGTGTAGTGATGCTAATAGCGGCAATGAAGATGTAGAAATGGGAAAATGTATGGAAGGAGTTAAAGTGACCGCTGGTGATTCACGCGACACTATGGGTAGAGGACGCTTTTTCCCTTTTGTACCAGAGCATCATCTCATTCCTGGTCATGTTACCAATGATTTTTGGTACTGGAAATATATTTATTACGACAGTAAAGAGGTAGAACTTAATTTGCTTTTTATATTTTTGTTAATATTTTACTTTCGCAGGGGATGGATTGTTGTTCCGATAATGCTGTATCATTCCATTATGTTAGTCCAAATCAAATGTACGTATTAGAATATTTAATTTATCATTTAAGACCTTATGGAATTTCGTATCATGTGGAAATGCCATCCGGTATGAGTTCACAATCGCCTATACATACAAATATAGAAAGGAATATGATTACCACTACATAATTTGGTTTCATTTTCGGCTAAAACGCTCTCATAAGTTAATATTTTAAAATTAAAAGATTATGTACATAAAATGTATATAAGATTTTTTTAAGACGTAGCAATAATCTCGTACACCATCCATTTTATTTATTTATTGTTAATTTAAGTGATACCTAATCGAATAGCATAAGTTTAAAAATAAGGTCGCCATCTGATTACTAGCTTTTAAGTCTTTATAAAACACCTCGCCTCATTTAATTTTAACTTATTATAATTAGTTCAAATGTCTAGAATAAGCATAATAATTATTATCTGTGATTTACAAAAAAATTATAACTTGTGAGTGCTTTCATTCTGCTATATAAATTGACTCCAGGAAAGAGCAAGAGCTTGCTATGTCCCGTGAAAACATGATATGATATTCAAATGAGAATTAGGCTGAATTCTTAGAAAGTCGGAATATATTACTAACAATTGGTTGAAGGAAGAATTTTTTTGCTAAAATCCATCAATTTAGCCATTAATTTTAAATTGCTAGTCCTTACATTGCCAAAAATTACCCATTGTGTAATAAAAAACGTAGATACGTTCCTTGATTGTAAATTAATTAGCATTTAATTAAAAACTAAAGTGTGATCACAATATTATTATCTACTTAATGAAAATAATTATATCATGTATATGTTGCTAAGATACACTGTAACTATTGTAAGTGTATAATTTTAATATAAATTGTATAAATTGGATATTTAATTTTATAATACTGAATTTGTAATCTAAAAATTTCTCTTAAGTAGTTGCCGCATATCATAAACAATTTTTAAAAATAATGAAGTAATTTGGAAAGGATATTTCCATGCTACTTACTGGGATATTTGAAAATAACGTGCATGCAAATAGTTCTCAAAATATTAGAAGACCTGTTTTTGTTCTGTTTCGACCATATAATTTTCGGGCTTTACGCTGCCATGGATTTAGATTTTAATATGTCTGGCTGTAACCGGAGTGATGTGGACAGCTCCTCCTTGATCTTCATGTGTAGAGGATGGCAGTTAGGACACTTGAAAAACAAAAGAAAACAATAATTTGACTTCACAAAATATAGTAAAGACAAAGCCTAAAAAAATTTAATGGAAACCGAAATTATATTTTACATACTCTACAACCCCTTAGCTAATGATCCGTTCCCAAGGTTAATTTGAACTACTTAAAATAAATAGTGAGTGATAATAATTAAAAGTAAATTAAAAAAGTACAATATTTATTACCAGAAAAATTCGATTTAAAAGTTTATAAAGTATATAATATACATAAATTTTTTTGATGCAATGCATATATTTCATCCAATCTTGAGTGCACGTTCAATATCTCGAACGTAATTTTCCGGAACCTTGTTTTCTCTAAGTTTCTGCACCTTCTTTTTCATAATTCCTTCAATCTGCAAACTACGCACTTCTTGCTCTAATCGCAAAGCCGTACCCTCTTCGAATTTTTCCTTAATTTGATTAATTCGTTCACGTTCCTTAGCGTTAATCTGTTGAAGTAATTCTTTGCGATGTCGCACCGCAGCCGCACACTTTTCGTTTTTCTTTTTAAGATCAATTTGGTATAATTCGTTTTGAACTTTTGCTACTTGATGGAATTCGTGTTCGTCTCTCTCAATTTCCAACGCTTGAGCTTTACGTATATCATCAACCTGCTTCTGCCTGCCTCGTTTTAATTCGTCAGCTTGATCTTTACGTTTTTGGGCTTCTCTTTTTTCTTTTTCTCTCCATTCTTTCTCAACCTCTTCTTGAACCCTAAGCGCATTCAGTTCGTCGTTTGCAGCTTGTGTATCCGCTGCTTTTTCCTGCTGAGCTCGTAATCGAGCGACTTCTCGTTCTTTAGCCGCTTTTTGAGCTTCCAGTTCAGCTTCGTGTGCCGCTTCTCGTTCCGCCTTATTTCGCATGAACTCCTGAACTCGCATGTCCGCAATACGCTGTTCTTCTTTTTGTACGATTTTGTATTGCGCAATTTCTTCGTTGGCTCTGTTTAATTCTTCAATCATCTTTAATTGTGCTTTTCTTTTTTGTCGTAACTTCTCTTCGTCTTCTTGTTGCATTGCAATCATTGCTCTATTTATGTTACGGCTTTCTTCTTCTTTCCGCTCGGCTTCCACTAATCTCTGTATTTCATTTTCACGTATTTGTTGGGATACCTCTCTTACGTATCGTTGATTACTTAAGTCCTTTCGGTGACGTTTCTCTTCTTCTAGTTTGATTGCTTGTTGCCGTCGTTGTTCCATCATGGCATCTAGTCGATTGTTTTCTTCTGTCGTAACTTTTTCAATAAGTTCGTGTTCTATAATTTGCGCTTCTCGTATTGCCAAACATTTGGTAGCTAGGATTAGACCGTTGGCTTTTTTTATTTCATCTTCTTGCTCTTGTCGCAATTCAAATGCTCGTTGTAAAACGTATAAATTCTTATTTGCTGCTTCACTTTCGACAGTTGCTAGTTTGGAAGTTGCCCCTGCTCTCTGTTCTAATTGTGCCTTTGCTAACTGATCTTTTCTTTTCTGACTTTCTTCTTGTAATTGCCGTTTTTTACGATCGGCTTCTTCTTTCATTGCTATTCGTTCTTCTTTGGAGTACACACGAGCCTGACTCTGCAATCTTGTAAATTCTGACGTCGACCAAATTCCTGGATTTTCGGTCGGCTCTCTTTGAGGAACTATGAGTTGTCTTACTCCATCTCCATCGTATATTTTTATAGTATCTTTTCCTTCCCATGCTTTTGCAGGTTTGTAGTGAATGAGTTTTCCGCTGATGGAATGGTTACATTGAGCGGGATCGTGGTCTCCCATAAATTTCACCTTTTTGGTTTTGCAGTGAAATTTTCCAGTTGCCATTTTTTAATAATCTGAAATAAGTAAATAGGTATAAATTATATTATAAAAAATACTAGTTCTGTCCAAGTATTAACTTTGACATTTGTTATATTATGTGAAAGGTAACTATGTTTTTTATTTCGGAGAAGAGTAGAGAATTAGACAAAAATATTAAATTGGTTATATTTACAGATGTGATTTCTCAAGTAAAGAGGATTTAATACTTACTTTTTAAAATAAATTCTGAATTTGTTTAGGTTAAATAACTTATTTTTATTTAAAAACTGAAATCAAATCTTGATTAATCAATGAAATACCTAAGAGCAAGCAAGTGTTGGTTTAGTTGCATGGCAACTAAATTAGCAATATTGATTTTTATGATGATAGCTCAATTTGTAGAGATAAATTTGCAAGAATAATAGAAAATTAAAAGCGCCGCAGGTGATTTTTTGAAAATGTGATTTAATTTTTATTTTAGTAATTGAATCAGGCTTTTGTGCAAAAGATGATATATAAATTTAAAACAAAAGAGCATTTTAAATTAATCGTAAAACAAAAGAGCATTTTAAATTAATCGTTAAACAAAATGATCAGGTTTCTTTTAGCCGAGGGTATGTATACATTTTTCACCTTGGCTTACCTTAATCTAAAAAATTTTTTTCTCAAATTTCACTATATCCAAATTAGGATTAAACAATTATAAACAAAAAATTAAGATATTTATTTTAAATATATTTTTATAAATACAAGATTTTTAAATTATTTAGACAGTTATACTGATATTAACACAGAGATCACAACGAAAATATTATATATTATGTTATATATTCAAAAATGCAGTCACATTAGTTTTTAAAATAAATTAAAACAGAAATGAACATATCACAAAGATTGCACTAAAGCGAACAGAACACAATGTTAAACTTAATTAAACTATTTATCGTATTAAATATGCATACAGAAGACACTTAATTAAGATTTTAGACCTTTTGTATCTCAAATAATTTTACGTCCGTATCGTACCAAATAGGAGGATCCACGTTTCTAAAAAAAAAAATTTAATTTATCAATGCAAACAACAAATATTCAACACGCACCTCAGATAAATTACACCCCACATGTAAGTACGAAACCATACCGTGGTACCAGTGTTTGCTTGATATTTTCGTATTAAAATGGGATGTGGGACGGGCAGAAGACCAACCAAAGTTCCATGTTGTAAAAATTTTAAAATTTCACTTTCATCAGTCAAACCTCTTTAAAATAAAATTGTGAATAACAACAACAGATATTTCAATGACTAAAACTCACTTATCAATACAAATTTTTTCGACTTGAGGAACCAAGACTTGAAGTAGCCTCATAATAGTCTGCAAAGGCAACTTACTCTTCCAAGATTGGACCCAATCACCTGTCGGTACCCACTGACTCATGTTTTTACTCTCAGCTACACTACTAACTCTTATGCTACTCCGCTGTTGAGAAAAGTATAAAATAATTTTTGATTTGGTTTTTGTTGTAGGTTACTTACGGTATTTACAGATCTCTGAAATGAAGTTGGAGATTCGGTGGGTGTTTTGCATTTCTCTGGTTCCCCTGACGATCCGTTCAAAATTAACTACAAAATGAATCGCTGAATTTAAATACTTAAAGCAATCAAATATTACCTGTGAACCCTGATTTGATAATTTTTCAGTTTCCTCAGAACTTGTGGTAGGTGCATTCAAACTAATCGTTGCCATTCCATTTGTTATTGGTAATTGCTCGATTTGGCTTGAAGCCGGATGTGCAGACTCTTTTTCCGTCATCTGGCCTATGCACGGCGTGTCTGGTAAGGAAGCCTTCAAAGTACCAGGTTCAGCTGGTAGAGCTGGATGTGATCCATCCATTACCAATTCAGCGACGTTTTCGTGACTTGTTGCAGTCGATAAGTGTCGTTTCACCTTTTTACTGAGAGATTTTGTTATGCTACCATAATCGCATGGTAAATTTGCTAAGCTATGAAACACTTGTCTCTTACGAATGATAGTGTAGACCAAGTTGGAATTACCTGACATTTAATCAAGATAAAAGAAGCGAAGAATAAAGAGGAAATTTCTTACCATCAAATTGATATTGAATTATGTTGTTGAATATTTCGAGCAAGAAAAACACCAAGTGGTGATTTGCAGGAGACGAGAACAAAAACCAAGGCGTACTAAATGCTTCCAATAAATGCAACAGTTTGGTACTCGCCACCATCGAGAGGGTTTTTAAATATGGAGATACTGGAAACAAAAATGATTTAAAACGAAGTCTCGCTAATTGACCCTTCTTACCATTAACTAAAATTGTAAGCAAACAATCGAACAGTGGTTGTAAACGTTGATGTCCAGTGGTTATAATTTTATGAAAAACGATTATCAGTAAATCTGCATGTGTACCAGTAAAAACGGGAATGTCCATTGGAATAGTTGCAGTGTACGGCTTGTTTAGTCGTACGCCAAAGTTCCGTTCACCAGATAACAGCAAGAGGATAAAAACACCGATATGCATAAGGCCAACTCGAGCTGTAAGAAATTATTATTTTAGATTACTAATGACCGAAATTGTTAAATGTTTCGACAGTTTCAACACTGAAGCCTTGGTTTTCTAGAAAGCGGTGCCGTTTTAATATATATTTTTTTAACAAAATTTAAACAAATTTTGTTTTAACTTTCCCCAATCTCATTAAAATAATATATTGGCATGTTTTTTATTTTAGTCAGAAACTAAAATATATAATTTTAATATGTGAAATGATAATTTGACTTACTTGGCCTATATAAAGCAGTGAAGATGTGCTTCAATGAATAATTAAATTAATAAAATAAAGGTGTTATGTAATTTTAAAGAACAGAACAGGTAAGCGAAGAAATATAAAAGTGCTAAAACAGTAAAGCGTGAAAAATCAAATAAAACCATGATAATAATCTCAAGAAGATGGGAACGCGATGGATTATTACTAGTTCTATGCTTTTAGTTCAGTCATCATTTTACCCACAGTTGCAATAAACCAAAATTTTTGTCAATTAAAATTTTTAGTTTTGCATCGCAGAAAAAGAAGTTTTCTACTTCAAATTTAAACTGAAAGATAACCAAATTTGTCGAAAAAGATCCCAAAAAAATTATAAAGTCCTGCATTAGGCTTTTTCCTTTTCTCTTCAGAATCTTAATTTTTTTCTTCATATTTAAAAATTTTGCTTGTAAATATTTTGTTATTCTTACGCAATATTTAAATAAATTAAAATCGATAGGCCTAACGAAGAGGTTTAAATCTAAATTTTCGCTTAAAATTTAGGCTTGAATGGGCTACGTTTTTAAGAAATGGGTGCGTAAAATGTAAAAGCTAGTTGAAATACTACAATACTTACCAGTCATGTTCAATTTGTATCTCAAATACTGAAATTGAGCTATTTGCAAAAATGTAAAGCGTCAGAAAAGGGTAGAAAATAATCAATTCGAAAAGCTCACAGTTAAGGTTTTTATAATGCGTCTGATGCGTTACATCAACTATTATCATGGGGGTTTAAATTTAAAGTTTTACAAAATCCAAAAATTTTAATTACATTTTTTTAGATCCACAGAAAGAATTTTTCGTCTTGACTTTTCGAGCTTCGGCTTTCCCGTCATTGCAAGGTATATAATTATTATTGATTAGCAACCTCGTAAATGTCATATGGACTGACTAAAATAAATTTGTAAATTTTAGAGTTCAAATTTAATTTTAGTAAAAAGCATTTTATAAATTTTAAGACCTTCTTAGACAAATTTTAGTATCTTTCGGTCCAAGCCTTATGGGCTGTTTTCAATTACAAATTAATATTTGCACACGAGGGTATCTAATACTTAGGCTACAACTCCAATAACATTAAAGTAGAAAACTTAGCTATACTTACACTGATCGGCACGAGAATCATTTAAATGATATAAAATAGGCACTAACACTTCCAATACGTCGCTACTCTTCAATACAAAATAAAGAAATTTCTGAAATCCAAGAATAAAAAGTTTAAAAAATCAGAATTTTTACACAAACTCACTTTGTTGTAATCACACATTTTCCAAAAGAATATCAATAATTCTTGATGAAAGTAAACCTTTTTATTCGAATTTGGTAGGTAAGTCTGAACCAGAGGATTATTTAGCAATCTGGTTACACCACGTAATACAAAATGGAAATCTTCATCCCTGTGAATCCTCGACAAGTAATTTATAAAAAGATTGTCAGGTGTTGCATTCTAAAATTTAAAATTGCGCTAAAATCGTGCCCAAATGAATACTGCTGTTTATCTACCTCTTCGGCATCAATAGTTGATGTGTTACAGGTGTCGTGATCCAGCGTTACTATTAAAATTTGCAACGCAATTTCAACTAACGGTTCCAATGAGTCACTAAACAACAAGTGATTATATGGTACTCCCAAACCCACAGGATCATACGCACACACCGTATTTAAAAGAGAAGTAAACATGGGTAAAGCATGTCTGTTCTCCGCAGATGTTAAGTGGCTAAATCAGAAAATTCAATAAAATTGTAATACGATAAAAAAGGTTAAAAATCCTACACTATCCATTTGTTAGGATTCTGTGCAATGTCAGAAGGAGGTTGATACATGGTTTCGCTGAAACATGTCAATAATAGCTTCAAGAGCTCGGTGCGATTGGAATCAAAAATTGGACTCCTCGGTGGGGAATGTGCAAAACCAACTCCTGCTTCCCAAATGTACTCGCAACTATCAATTGCTGATAAGTCTTCAGCTTTATCCTTAAATTTATAAATTATCTATCAGAATGTCAACTCGCAATATTTTCACAAACTTACAGGTCCCAATTTTCTAGCACCAGTGACGGTAAAATCAGGACAAAAAAGAAGATCCTAAATATTAAAACAAAATTTATAAATTTGTTTCATCAGATTGCGTTTGTTTCAAAGGCAGTTAATAAAAACAACTTACGCAAATAGCATTTTGCAATGACTGAGCCAAAGGTAGGGACTCGTCATCATCTTCACTTTGATTAGGGAGTGATGACCAAAAGAAACCTTTCCATTCGGGATCTTCGAAAATATACGGCAGTACACGTGTTAATAAGCGCACACAATTCAAAACTAACAAAACCACCAAATTAGTTACACGATAAACCCTTAATACTATAATTTACCAGTTTGTTGCTCCTGTTGTGTACGACAACTACTATCAACAGCCCTTACAATCCGTTCAACAGCTTTATAACACAAAGTTGCCAAATTGGTAGGCGCCTCTTCTCGCAAAGATCTTATTTCCGTAGCAGGAACTAAAGCAAATATGTCCTGTATATTAGTAACACTCTCCGACCAAAATTGTTCCCAAAATGAATCATCTGCTACGTCTATGGGCTACAAGAATGTCAACATAAGGGGCGAACATCAACAAAAAAATTTACAGTTAATTAAATACCTCTAATTTGGACGTTAACTGTACGACTGCTTTCCGAAAATTTAACTTAGTATCAACATTACCCATTGATTTTTGTTATCAAACACAACACAAAGGAAAAAATATAAACACTAAATTCGATTTTTTATTAAATGCACCTACACAAATTGAAAAGTGACGTTTGACGTTAGGAATGACGTTTCTTCTACGTCGAATCTGTTATTACGTCGAATGAAGCTACGCGCACACCGGAATAAGGGATTTGACACACCAATCAATCTTGACATTCGCTAATTTATCACTATCATTATTTTAAAATTATTTAATTCTTATTTTATATTATATTTAAAAAAACGCGTTTTTTTTTTCAAAACTACATTTTCCAAGTGGTTGACATAATAACTTGGGTTCTATTTGGCAAATTAACTTCAAATTTGGTGGGAACTTTCAATTGCTAAATTATTATTATTATTATTTCAAAAAAATAAAAACTCCAAAAGAAAACAAAAAATCAAGTTTTCAATTACGTCTAGTTCTTTGAAGAGTTTTACTTCAACTACTATTTTTATTAATTAAATAATTTAACATTGATTTCGAAAAAATCATACATTTTCACGTTCTAAATTTTTTTTTTTGACTTGGCGTCATCTTCGGCTCTATATGATAAGACATCGTCCTTCAGAAATTTCTCCTTAGATATACACTTGCGCAAGTTTCCCCTTACCAGAAATCAGCATTTCCTGTTCACAATTTTAAAATTTGACTAAAACATCTCGTTGCAAGTAAGTAAAATTCACCTCACTTTCATTTAAAACTGTTTTTATGATTGCCAAAAGTTTCACACATATATTAAGGGTATAACGTCCGCTACTGATTGTTTTTTAAAAGTTTACTCACTAGCTGGTAGTAATTTTTGTAGCTGATTAAAAAAAATAGATTATCTCTCTCACAATATATATTGCGATGTCCAAATGTGTAAAATGGTTTAAATTCAAGAAAACCTAATTATTTACCTTATTTTCGGAACATCTATCCCCTTTTGTTTTTAGCATGAGACTCTTTAACTTAATTACTTGTGATGTTGAATAATTAAAAGCAATAATTTGTCAATTTTAAAAATTTATAATTTTATCGAAAAGTTAAGCAAAATTTTATCTTACAAATACACAGCTAAATAAATTTTATGTAGCATTTAAATTTCAAATTTTGATGTTTTTGATCATCATCCGTTTACATCGGTTTACCAATAAATCAATTCCGTCTTATTGCAATTTTGATCTTATTTAAATTTTAGTAATTCTTTCAACCACCTAGACAAAGTTGCAATTTTGATGGCAATTAATACAAATTTTATAAAGCAATTTTATCGTGGTTTCAAATTTTACGAAAAATTAATCGTTCGTGCACTTAAATTGTTCTCACCCATAATTAGAAGTTTTCATTTGTTTGTTGTTGTTTCCATTTACCATTTCACCTTTTGTGAGAATCTGGCGTTCATGCGTTGCCTTACTCGTTCCTGCTATTGCTGACGATTATCTTTGGTCGTGAATAAATTGTGGTTTTACTTTCTGTTGAAAAGTATTGGCACCAGCACTCTTACTCTGAATTTGTAATCTTCAGGTAAGTTATATCTTTTATTTGTATTTGTCAATTTCAATTAAAATTCAAATTATTTAAACTTTTGACTCTGGGCTTTTAAATTTTCGAACTTGACGAGTTGACGGTTTTACCCAGAATGAATTATTTCACCAATTTTTCTCCCTCCTTGATTTTAGTAATTTTGAAAACTTTTATTCTCCCACTTAATTTTGGTGGGAATGCAAATTCGTCGCACTACGCATCGGTTGATTTATTACACTTTTATTTTTATACACAAATTAATAATTGATTGAATTCTCATCGACTTTATTGATGATTATTGGCATTTATCTTTTCATTCAAAGATCTTGTAGCGTTTTGATTTGATTTGCGAAATCAAATTATTTTGAAAGTTACGATTTTGATTTTGTTTTTGAGAAAGTAAACCAAAATTTTTAATTGGTAAAGAGTCTCAAGCTCAAAAAGATTATGTATTCGGGTCAGGGGAGATTTATCTTTTAAAAATTTTAAAAAGCTACCCCAGTACATTTCAATATATTATAATATAAATATTGGTAATATAGTAGTAACAATATAATACTATAATACTTATTTTGAAATATTGTAGTTTCCTAAGGCCAGCAGGTACAAACTTTTTTCTTCCTTGTGTAAACTCAAAAAAAATATTTGATGTACTTATTTCATTTTATTGATACATATTTTTTATAAAATAATTTAGAACTTTTAAGTATTTGGCAGTTTAATAAACCTTAACTGTGGTATCAATAAATTTCGTTACAAAATAATTATATTTTTTATTAAAACAATAACATTTTTATTTGTATTTCGTCAGCTCTTATTTCAATAAAACCTTAAGCCAAGAATATTCGATTTTATCGTTGTCTAATCGATCTGCCTCTTCAAAGATATGGTATCTGTAGATTCTGTAATAAAACAAACATTAACACTTGTAAAAGACAATATAGAAAATCTTACCGTGTTCCTGAATTCTATAAAATTCGGCCAAATCTGCACCAGAACATAATGGAGTATCCACCTGTATAGTAGCGTTAAATTTGGAATAATCGACTTCATAGCCTTGTTTATCCTTATTGTAACTCACAACACACTCAAATCTATGTCCCCACAACACTTCACTCGATAGGTAGCTGGATCGTGCTTGCGTAGTTTGACCGGTACTCTCAATCGTACCTTCTAATATAACAACAATTTCAAACCGATCCTGCAGCACATCGCCAGCAGATAGATAATAAAACGGCGAATTTTGATCTATTTTGTGCACGATGGTCATAGGCCAAATAAAAAATAAATCACCATCGCACCCGTCTGCGTGCACAGCGAGTTCTGTTTGATATTGCGATAATTCTTCGCCTTCTTTAGTTGTTCTGGGCCTAATCAATTGAGCCCTAATGCTAGCTCCAATAATATGACTTTTTCTCATATCACCTACACGGAACATCAGAGATAATTGCCCGTCTCTTTGGCATATAACACATGACTTGGAAAATAACAAAGTTTGTGTTCTATGTTTCGGCCTGGTCATTTTGGCGAAAACAATGCCTACCATTAAAGCCTGAATTACTACGCCACAAATACTTTGCAAGCACATTACAAAAATTGCTTCGGGGCATTCTTCCGTAGTTGCTCGAGAACCATACCCTATTGTGTGTTGTGTCTCAATGCTAAACAAAAAACACGACGTAAACGATTCGATTTGAGATACGCATGGAGTCCATCCACTTTCGTCTTGATATTTTGGTAAATGCATTGGCTCAAAATCACCATGCGTAAGTGAAATTAGCCACCAGACAAATGCAAACCCAAGCCACGATAGTAAAAAACTAAGAGCAAAAACTAATAGTGTCCACCGCCATTGGGAGTCTACCAATGTTGTAAATATGTCTTGTAGAAATCTAATTCGATGTTGCGATATTTTTGACTGAAGAATATTGCAATCGCCGTTTTTGAAAACGGCTCTTCTACGAATTTTGCGAACTGCCCCTGGACGAAATCGACTTCTGAAAATGAGAAAATTTTTTCAGTTATGTCTATAACTACGCCAAACCGCCCACTGGCGCCACTCCGCCAGTGTTAATTTTAAAATAAACATACTAGTGGAGTTTAGTAAATATTATACAATAATTGTTTTGAAATAAATATTATTACAATTAACGCTTTAAACGGATGCTATTTTTAAATAATATTTTTGAAAGCATTAATGGTAATAATTATACAATATTGTTTACGCACAACGTTTCCAAACCAAATTAGCGTTTCATAAAGTGTTGATAATTAATTGATTCGCAATTATTTATATTTTAGGTATTAGTAATAAAAATAGTAATTATAATAATTATTATTGTTAAAAATATTTGTTTTTAATTTTTTGAAAATATATGTTTTACTTCTAGAGACCTCAGCTACCTTGCTTGGATCACAGAATTCACTGAATTCTTACGTAAATTACGCAAATGTATTTTTACGCTCTAGGGCAAAAAAGCAACACTTTACGACCGCTGCATGAGTCAGTTTATTATTTTTATAATAAGTGTTATGTAAGTTTCATGGGAAGTTACGATAGGAGCAATCTCAATAGGGAAAATTTTAGACCGGAAAATAGGTAAATAGAAACCCAAATCTTGAGGTAAATATCACTAAACCGGAAGTAAATTAAAATTATTGTCGCGAAATGGTAGCAGTTATCTACCGGTTAGCGGTTAGCAAATTCAGAGAAGGCGTCAATTAAATAGGGATGGCGAGAGCAATGGAATCAAGAAGCTTTAGACGAGAAAATGCTCTTTTTCATAGAAATCGCATCCGACAAGAAACACCGGAACAAACACAAGCGCCACGTGCTGCTGAATACCAGAACGTCCTGATCCTTCGAGATCAGGTTAATTCATTGGCAAGCTGTTGCCGACCTAACTTTTTTTTTACTTCAAAATGGAATATTTCATAGAATTTTCAAATATCAATATGGTAGAAAAAGATGTAAATTACAAATATAAAAATTAAATTTTATCATTCAAAAGAGATTTACTGAAATCAAAACTGATTTTCTGCATCCTCGCTGGCACTCGGGCGCTCCGTCATAGCCGCTTTAGCGAACGCTATATTCGTTAAAAAAATCCCTGAATGTGAAGAATTTTGTTCATCGGCGAAAAAATGATGAATTTTTATCAACTATTTTTTTTAGTGTACTTATAGGTTTTACAAATTGTAAATTACAATGTAGTACCGATGAGAGGGTAAATTGGACCGCAAATAAGGTATTAGACAATACTGGGTATAAGAGAATAAAATATGATATTATATTTTTATTATTGATTTCATATTAAATAAGACAAAATTTAAAATATATTGAAATTATGTAGTAATTCATAACTTACGAAAATATGATATATTATAACATGAATTGATAGTTTATTACACTTTTGGTCGAGCAAGCGTGTTTCGAATTTTGGATTCGCATCAGATAAACCTGGGATATTTTTATTTCAAATGCAGAAGGAGAGTCTGTATATTTTTAAAATTATTATTATGAATGCATTTAACAGATTTTATTTTAAAGATTTGTTGTGTGGTTAGTTACCCTCCATTAACCCCCCCCCCCCCCCCGTATCATATATTCCAATAATTCCACATTAATTCCAAAATCTGTTCCAATAATAAAAGCTGACGGCCCCTCGAAATAATATATTGATAAATAAAAATCAATAAAATTATTTAATCAGCTTTGAATTCAGGCTGCTCTTTATAAACATTTTCGTACTTATATCGTTATGCTTCTATATAATCCATTTAAACATAATACTATGGACTTTTCTGTCCGTTTAAAATTGAATCTCAAGTATGTAGATAGAAGAGCGCGGGCTGTTTGAATGCTCGATTGCACTGGCGTACCTAGAGGGGCTGGACTGCCCCGGGCGGCACATTTTTAGGGGCGGCATTTTCTCCGTTTTGTAAAAAAATATATTTAAAAAATAATAAATTCTTTAACTATAAAGAAATATGTTATTCAAAAATAGGTATATGTTGGAAAAATTTTATCTTTCCAATCTTTTTCATGAGATTAGGAAAGTAATCGGAAGACGTCGAACGTTATAAAAACCGATATAATGTATATTAATATGTAGATAGACTTTTTTTTTGTTTTTGCTTCGGGTTGAATCTATGCGACCGAATACGGTTTATTTACTGACTATCTACTACGCGTCATAGAACCAACAGTTTAACGTGGAATCTAACCGTTAATTCAAATAAAAAATAACCTCATTATTCCATAAAATCCTGATTGCTTTTTAAATATTTGGTATTGTTAAAAATATTAAAAGCAATAAATTATTATAAATATAGTATTTTCAACAAAGAAAAGTAAAAGAAATGAGGCAATATGTATTCGTTTTCAAGGTAAGCGTGTTCATTACATTTTGTGGGATGTTCAGAAATGACACTAAATTTACATATTATTCTTATCACGTCTATTGTAAATCAAATTTTAACAAAAATTTCAGTTGTTTTATAACTAAAACAGGTCAGCGATAAGAAATGTTTGATAATTAATTTAATTTGTGCGTTACAAAACCCTACACCCTACAATAATAAATAAAGTAAATCAAACCTTGGTGTATTGTTTCCTGGAGAACCTGGAGATCTTGGATATTCAACACCTGGCGAAATGTCTCCATTTTTAATAATTTTCGGTGGCGATTCGAGAATTAAAAATTTCGTTTCGTCTTTTTCACTAAGTGGCGATTCCATGATGATACATCCGACAATAAGTAATTTGTCAAACTAAACTTTTTATTTACTTCAAGTCATATTTGAAATAATCGTCGATAAGTGTTAATTTTTCGAAGCAAGAAAAACAATTAAATGGGTTATTAGCATATCCATCAATATTTTATTTTCATTAACACTTATCGTCAATAAACCGTTAATATCGTTCACCGTCTTCTTAGATTTTTACATAAGTAAGTAAATTTAATTTTCCTGATAAGATAACTCAAGTTTATACAATTTTAACTTATTTGTGCGCATGAATTGCTGATAAACATATGGATCATTAATGAAAAATATAATTATAGAAAATAAAAAATGTTCTTATTACAATAAAGAAATCCGTTTAAAAATTCTAACAAGTATGCACTGTGAAAATTTTTTTTAGATATTTTATAGTTTTTGGAAAGTTTCGCCATTCGTTGAATTACAATTACTTAGATTAAATTCCACATTTTCATCATCCACTTCAATCAAATATAATTTTATTTACTTTCAATATAATCGAAAAAATTAGCAGTATTAAAAAGGAACATCAGTGATGACGAAGATGGGAATAAAATACAAAGAAACTTATCTCCACAATTTGAAATACAGCCTGTAGGACACAACCCAAACCAACTCAAACCACAACTGTTGGAAGAAAAGGGTTAGGTTCAGGTAAAAAAAGAGTACTAGTCCTAAGTTCACCTTAGGTTAGGAGTACTTTGTCCTCATCCGAAGCTTTCTCTAATCCAACAAAAGACTTCTGTATTAGCGCCATCTCGCGTGTTCAGAACTGCAACTTATCTACATGAGCAACCAATGGGAACGTCAGCTCCCTCGCGACATTTATCTGCAAAATCACTTTGCGATTTCTATTGACCAAAACCTAATGTTGAAGCTAACGGCGCTTTTATGCAGCCTATGCTGCAGAAGCACTCTTCCATGACGGGGTAAGTTTTTTATATTTTATTTAAAATAAAATTCCTTTCGAATTCAATTTTATGTTCTCTTGTGTTTTTTTAAACAAAACAAATTTCAATTTCTAGCCGCTTTAAATTTTTTATTCCAATTGTTTTAAACCATTTACTTATTCCGACTCTCCAACAATATTCTGGCTACTATTCCAATTAATCTTTAATTTTCAAAATAAAATTTTTTATCAAATACAAAATTATATTATCCAACAATTCAATTTATTTTCACAATTCAAACTAATCAATCTCAGTATAAAAACACTCTTTATTTTTGCAGTATAATCAAAAATATCAGACGTATAAAATTTTAAGTCTGATCAAATCTCCACTTTTGGCAAAAACCCACGAATTTATCATAGCTGCGAGCTAGGCTTCTTTGCGTCGAGAAAATTCCGGGAAAATGTAAACAATTCACAACTCCTATATGATTTTAAAAGGGAACACGACAACATATTACAATAAATTATATCCTTATATTATTAATATATTGAGATCTTATTTTCCAAATTGAAAATATTCTAGAAATGGTTTTCCAGAAATGAAATTCTAAGTTGAAAAGTTTTAAATTCATTTACAATGAATCGTAAAATTGAAAAATTAAATTAAATTCATTTATATTCAATTATTTTTAATTTCCATGAAAATTTTTAATTGTTTTGTTATGAAATCTTTATCTACCGAAAGTTTGACTACTGCTTCCGTTTTAAATCAACCATCAAAATCATTAAATTGCACCGGACCATTGTTTTCAGTTTACAACTTCAAATAAAATACCTTTACATTAATATAATTTTATTTCACCAATCATACAGAAATTCCATTAAAGTAGGCGGACTTAAAATTTTTATCCATTGATTCCTCCGCCATGTTCGCACACCAAAATCAAGGCTTCTCCGCTAGTTGTCTCGACATCAACTAACTCATGGGAACCACAGAATTGACAAATTTCAATAAAGTAAAATAAAAATTTCGCGAAAGAAAAATCTAGAATTTATGCGACCCCCCCCCCCCGTATACATAAATTCGTAATATACTATTATAATATGTATGGTATCACGTCAATTCACCGAAACAAAAAACGCCGAAGTCAAAACACCGAAAGTTAAAAACACCGAGAACAAAAATTTGTTTTTGGTTTACTTTTTTTTTGTTTTTCGGTGTTTTTTACTTTTGGTGTTATTGCTTTCGGTGTTTTCAGTGATTTGACGTGGAATCATCTATGACTTTTGGATTTTACGGTTTTGTTTACTTCTTCCCCAGTATCTTAGGAATTGTATTGGAATACCTAACACTTCAAAGTAGGAAAGAAAACCAATGAATATTCTGAAAGAGAACATTTTGAGCTTTCGGATGAGGTGAGGATGAATGAATTAGGTCCACCGGTTACTTCACAATTTAATTTTTTTAAATTTAGGGACGCAATATGTACCTGTGGAATACAAATATGTATTCGGTTAATTATGGCCGAATTTACAATGAAAACTAAGATCCAAGTTTTCGAGTTCGGTCACACTTCAGGCATGTTTTTATCGAGTTCGGCGCTTGTGAAAACGACTCGGAGCGCAAATTCACCATTTGTGAGTAATTCGAAAAAAACTTTGACGGCTGTTTTGTTAAGTAAAACTCACAGGCTCCTCCTCCAACCTGCCGTGTGTAACCAATCACTAGGTGACAATTTTGTTAATTGAATTTAAATAAAATATTTATGAAAATTTAGGAAAAACTACCGAGTTTTCCGCAGATTTTATATTTTTTTCAAAAAAATTTGTCACAATCTGAGACCGTAGATTACTACCGGACCCCGTTTTACAAAGTGTTTTGCTTGGGGCGCAAGGGCGGCACTATGGACAGGGGCGGGAGGGGCTCAAACCTTCCTAACTCCTACGTGGGCACGCCACTGATTTTCACATATACAAGTCAATGGCTGCCTTACAATCTCATTCTGTTGATGGTACCTGTACTCAATGTAAATTCATGAATTTACAAAACGGAGCGAGGCGGAGCCGAGTCGGCAAATCACGGATCAGGCCACACGAAAATTCACCATTTTTGAGTAATTTGAAAAACTTTATATTATTAATATTATCTTGTAGAAGAATGCCTCTGAAGAGAAGAAGTATTACTTGAACTTAAGTGTTAAAGTGTTTCAAATTCTTAATAATTTAACCGAAAAAAATAAATTCAAAGACTAAGTAATGTTAAGTGTTGAAAAATCTCTAATACACGGAGGGTTTCAAACCAACCTCTGAAATTAAAATTTTAGAAGTTTTGATGTAATGCGCGCTATCACTCTCAAATTAATTATACCGAACGTGTAAATCAAGTTTTAAGTTCTGTTTTTCGTAGCTGAATTTATGATTACCGTAGTTGAGAAATACTATAATAATAGTCATAAAATCAAGTGCTTATTATATTTACATTTTCTAGTTCTGTGCTCGAATATACATTATCAATTAAATCTTATATTGTAGTTCAATTAATACCAGTGGCGCCCTTTGAAACAATAAATTTAAAAAATACCAAGTCTTTCTATTATAAGCTGCTACCTCATCAGCAAATATTCTATGACTGCAAATTTAACTTATTCGCATGGGCGAAAAACCATAAAAATTTAGTAGAAATTAAACCAAATCCCGCCCTATCTCTAATTTGAGTTAAAAATTTGAGTTCGACATGAGAATAGGAGTTAAAGAAAATATTAATAAATAAAAAAAATACCTTTCGCTATCCTGTCGTGCTGTGGTAGTATAGTGCGTTAAAGAGCTGTTGCAGGTAGAAACTCGAAATAATTCTGGAGAAACAATCAGCGGTGGTGGTCGTTTGAGCAAAGGAGAATCCACTCTTGGCATGAATTTTCCATCTTCGCAGTCGCTCAAGGAATCCTCTTCAATTATTCCGGGACCCATAAATATTTTGTGCGAAGGCAAACTACTTAATGTATTAGTTGTACTGGTGGTGGATTTGCATACTTTGGGGTTGTTTGCTTCATTGTTAGTACTCGTAACTGGTTTTGTTTGTTTGGAATATACAGACGCACTACACGAAGCTAGAACTGTAGATGGAGAAGATTCGGTGGTCGTTAACGATGTCATGGTCGAAAAACTTTTAATCGAAACAAAGTCATTGATAACAAAAGAGTTTCCTATGCAAAATTGTCGCAACGAACTAATAAACAATTAAAACAAAACTTTATTCGTTTATTTGTACGGTGTGTAATTAATTTTGCAATCACTGCGGGCATTTTAGTTGACTTCTAATTGGCACATTAAACTTTTTGCGCTGGTCCTATTTAGAATAACAGTATATTGGTGAATTTTTTCTTTTCCATTCAAGGTTGCTGCCTACCTGTAATAAATATATATAAAATAATTCGAAATTTAAATAATGCACATTTTCAAAATATCCAAAATGGGAGTTTCAAAATTTTTGTTTTTGCATTATTTGATTGGACGCGCCATTTGAGATAGAGAAAAAATATTAAAAATTCTGATACAATAAATTTATAGCACCCACAAAAGGATGACTCGAAATAGTAACCTTGACCAAACAATGAGAAGATTTAAATAGTTTAACGAAAATTTTTATAATTACTCCTTAACGTACACGCACATGTAACATTATTACGTAGGTACTAACACTTCACCTGCCTTTAAGCTACTGAAAAGTGTAATTTGAAGTTGTTTGCATCGAAATTGCACTTCAATTGCTCCTTGTCCTTTATTACATAGTTAAACCCAATTAGTGTAATAAAGAAAGAAAGATCTCAAGTGTTACATTAAGGTAAATTGATATGCGATTATACGGTCACCTCTTCGCACTTAATATTAATAAAAAAAAATAAGAGTTGTTGCATAATGCATTTAAGTTGAATGTGAAACAGTAACATAATGTCCTCACAGTGGAGTTCTAATAACTAATATCCTTGCATGTTCATTATTATCATTGAGTTTGATACAGCCTACACTCGGATAAAGGATGTACGTTATTATTTTGATATGAAGATTTATCAACACCTAAGTATCCTGACTGGCAATAATATTGAATTTAGATATTTTTGAAAATTCACCGAAATCACATAGCATCCAAAAACAAAAAATTTAATATTACAATAAAAATGTGCGTGTTAATTTTTGTTAAGGTAATTAGCGGAAACTTGAAAAATATAGCGGAAAATGTAATTTTAAATTTTATTGACACTAACCGTTTCCTTCAATCTTGTCATTTACAGCATTACGAGCAATTATTCAAAGAGCTAATTTTCATACTCGGATAATGCTAGTGCAAAAATTTGAAAATTATATAAATTTTGTCGTTGCTCAAATTGTGTGTACTTTTGGTAATTGAATATGCAAATCTTCGCAGATCTATTCGAGTCAATTAATGATTACTTCCTTGACAAATTTTGTAATAGTTGGCTTCAGCAATGTACATTTAAATGTTTGATATAAATAAATTCTATTCTAACAATAAATGATTGGAACAGTCTGGTGAATACACCGCGTACAGGACCGGTGAACTACATTTGGGGGCCCAAGTGTAAAAATGAATGTAAAGAATGTAACTTAGCCAGTAACTAAGGAAGTATCTAGCAACACGAAGAAAGTTTAAATAATTTAAAAATAATAAGTATTTGTATTTTATTCCAAAAATTTTAAAATTTACAATGCACAATATAAACAGCAATATGAATAACGGTAATTGTTGGTATAATCGTAAAATTAAATATGTTAAATTATATATAAAAAACTCAGAAATACAATTTATTTTTAAATTACTGTTTGTTAGGTATGTAAATATTATATTTTTATAAAGAAGGATCTCTGTATACTGGAAATTCAATCAATTATTATTTTTATTTTATTTATTTTTTATTCTTTATTATTATTCTTGGATGAGATAGTCTTTCAAATGATATTTTTATTATATGTATTGTACAATATTTAATTTAATAATATATAAAATTACATTTTGATTTTTTTGAAAAAAATTCATTCAAAAAAGTATGTTTTTGTGGTCACAATATGTTAAATAATATTCGAATAATATTAAAACAGTAAGACATTCTTTGTATATAATTTTTGTTTGATTTTGAGTAATCTGATTGATTGTCAAACATAATTTTTTTTATTTTGATTATTTTGAGCCCGTGATTCTACGGGCTCGCTTTTTAGTAATGGCCGATTTTTTAACATCTGGCGGAGATGCAAAATAATTCTGGAAGACAACTCTTAATTTTATTTTATTATTATAACAATTTTATTATGAATAATCAGGCTCAGTATATGGCCTTACCGTTTACAATATTTATAAATATTTTAATATTTATTTTAAGTCATTGTTAGCTTTGTTTAAATCAATTTCCGTTAAATATAATAATTTAGCGTAATCTTCGGCGGATGTAACCATTATGTTTTGTTTAGTTACAATTAATTACTATTTTTTATTTGATTTTGCTTATTGATATATCTTATATATATATGTAAGGTTTAGCTATAATTTTTCTGCAAATATTTTTTCCAACTATACATCTAATATATCGAGCATTTATTACCGTATATAAGGGGGCGGTTTTGGGGGTTCACCCCCCCCCCATGGGCTGAGTAATCTTATATATAAAAATGAATGTTTGTTTGTTCGTATATTATGCACACTTAGACCCTTTAATCGATTTGAACCAAACTTGGCGCACTTACTCAATAAGACTTGGGAATTGTTTTAGCGCAGAAAATGTTAAAAAGGTTGAGAGGAGAGCGAGATCTCATAAAATTAAAAAAGTTTAGAATGAATCAAACAAGTAACGGGAAGGCGAAGTCGGGTATACAATTTATTGGTTTAACATAAAATCAAATTTAATTTAACAAAATTCAAATTTTTATATCAAAATTATACAAAATTTCATCCAAATTAGAACTCAAATAAATCGGACCTCCTGTCTGTCGCTTATGGTTGCCAAATCATGTTTCTCCCACTACTTGGTGCTTGATCGACCAGGCGCGGATACAGGAATTTTATTAGGGAGGGGCAATTTTTGTGTGATTTACATAATTATCTTCCAAAAAATTTATTTTAAACAAAAAATAATTAAAACTTTGGTTTATTATTTGATAAAATTATGAAATTTTTTCAAAATAAAGTGCTTTGGTCATGACTAAAGGGGGGGGGAAAATTTCCCCCATAGCCTCCCCCCTGTATCCGCGCCTGTGATCGACCAACTCGCGGGAAACATCAAACATTTCAAAATCTGAGTACAACCAGCAGTTAGGGGGCATTTTTACACTACATGGTTCCATTAAAGGGGGGACTTTAAGGGGGGGGGGTTCCATTAGATAGAATGCTACGTAGAGCTACATGAAGGCAGGGGGTGAACTCAAGTCTAGCTACGTAATTTTCTTCATTTATTTTATTTATCCCATTGAAAACAGTTTACAGAATAAAGTGACATCATTATATTTATAAAAATAACAATTTTTAAATACTTTTCATAACAGAAAACACAAAATGTCTTCTAGACTTAATAGAAGAATAGGGAGGGGTGGGGGAGTATGGTAAATAATGTTAGGTCACCTGAAGGGAAGGAGAGATTCAAAAGAAGTAAAAAGTATGATTACATTTTGCAGCCAAATGTGCAGAAACTATAGAAAACCAGATCTCTTCAGCACTTTTCTGCCGGGTCAGCTAGTACTAAATAAATAACTAAATAACAAGAAATAAATTAAAATACGGACATATGCCAACCTCGTTTTTAATTCCATAACCCCCCCCCATGGCCAATGTCTAACTACGGCCCTGAAAGCAGCTTTATGAAAAATGAGATCTGGACAAATTACATAAAAATATGTATTTTAACTCATAGATTTTCATGCTTTATTGAGCTGATATTTTTTCGCTCTAATCACTTATCACAGCTCCAACATAAACGTAAAGATGTGATTTTTCCACCTGATTTATTTTAACTGAATTAATTGATTTTATCAAGCTGATTTGGTGATTTCAGTCAGCTTTTCCGTTTTGTTTTTTCGATAAAAATAAACAGTGAACGCTATGTTTTTTTGCAAAAACATTTAAAATCAATAACTTTCAAATCAAACGATCCGACTGGTGCATCTCTTGCAATGATATTATAGACATTGTAAAAAAATCATTTTTCAAAAACGGATGGTTAAAATAATCAAAAAAAAATCAAGATGGTATTACATCAGTCTCAAAAATATAAAATAAAATTTTGAAAAAAATCGAAAGGGGTCACCTAAAAAAGTGTCCGATTTAGCAGGGAATGCCCCTAAATACATTTTAACTTAATTAAATAATAGCTGCAAAAGTGCTTTGTTTATTTCTTTCAAATAATACTGTCTCAGCTGCTATTTTTTGCTTCGTTTCTTTTAATTAGTAACTCTTTTATAATTTTTTTTGACATAATTCGAACTTATATTAGTAAAAATAAAGTGCCTTTTTAAGCACTTATTTTTTAAAAAAACCGTGCTTATTTATCCGGTTTCTAATTATCACCAATTTAAATATTCTATAGTCTACATTAAATAGTATATAACATTGTATTACAAAAAAATACAAATGCAATAACCAAGGGTGAGAAAAAGAGATAAAAATGTGTACACTCGTATCGCGCTATAAGCTATAGCGCTATTAGCACTACCGCGTTATTAGAACGGAGCGCGTCGCACTGTAGTAGCGCGAGTTGCTTCTCCTACACTCCCTCTACTAGACTGGAAAAGTCTGACGTCACAATATGGCCGCGACCATATGATCGGTAAAAAAGACCAATATTCCAACATTTTCTATTTTTCAACCAAAATAGCCTTTATCATCTCATTTTTTGGAAATGTAAATTATTATAAATTATAATTATTTTATAAATAATTATATATAATAACTAACCGTTATATCAATTTGAAATTTAAAAATGTGTCACCGATAAAGAAGTTGATAGGCTGGGCGGAGCTTACGGTCGGTCGAGAGGGAGCAGTGCCTTTCCCCGCTCGGCGTTACTATAGCGCGAAGCTCAAGTCCCGACCTCGTGTTTATAGCGCGATACGAGTGTATTTAAAATTCAAAATATATTGAAAATATATATTTGAAATACAAAATATTAAACGTGATTTGTCGACCAACAGTAAAATAAACTATCAATTCATTGTATTTTAAATATTACGAAAGTCAAAAATTCTATTTTCTATTTTCTGCACTTTATTATAATATGTAAATCAATTAGATTTTGAATTTATTATTTAAAATACAGTGAATTACATATTTAAAATAAACAAATTTTAACCAAAATTCAAATAATTTTTTTACTAAATTGTTTTTAAATTAATTTAGTTTGTAATATGTACTTTGCAAAATTCCTCTAAAATTAAATTTAAAATGCAAAATCCAAAATTTGTATTTGAAATTCAAAGTATAAAATAAAATTTAAAATCCAAAATCCAAAATTCAAAATATAAAATTCAAAATACAAAATACTAGACCTAAAATACTAGACCCAAAATACAAAACACAAAATACAAAACACAAAATACAAAATACAAAGTAAAAAATACAAAACACAAAATACAATATACAATATACAAAATACAATATACAAAATACAAATCACAAAATACAATATACAAAATACAAATCACAAAATACAATATACAAAATACAAATCACAAAAACAAAATACAGAACACAAATCATAATATAAAAATACAAAATACAATATACAAAATACAAATCACAAAAACAAAATACAAAATACAAAATACAAAATACAAAATACAAAATACAAAATACAAAATACAAAATACAAAATACAAAATACAAAATACAAAATACAAAATACAAAATACAAAATACAAAATACAAAATACAAAATACAAAATACAAAATACAAAATACAAAATACAAAATACAAAATACAAAATACAAAATACAAAATACAAAATACAAAATACAAAATATAATTACAAATTATGTGAAAAATGTATTTAAAATACGAAATTCCAATAAATGAATTCCAAATAATGCTCATTCCTGGCAATAACAAATAATCGAGTACTGGGTATGGTACATAATATGTACTATGTATAAAAGCGGCGTATTTTTGGGTGGGCAAACGGGGCAATCCCCCATCCCTAAGAATACTCTGATTGTATTCCTGAAGCCCTCCGTGATAAAAATAATGTTTACCATGAAGTTTTAAAATTCAAATAAATTTAAATTATTTACTGTTAGCACTGTTCCTCAACCTCAAACCTCAGTAAATCTGGTTTGCCCCCCCCCCCCCCCCGAGGCATTTTTTAATACACCACTGTATATCAGAAGTCATGCATTTTTGACGTTTTTTTCGGGCAATTGATTTAATTTTACATACCGGTTGACCGCCCGATTTTTGAACATAGGGAATTTACATGAGAAATTGATTTTTTCTAAATTCCTGCTTCCCATTATAACGGACAAGAATAAAAAGTATATCAAATTAAAGAAATTTTTATTCCGCGTCCTGAGATATTTAACATCTGTCAAAGTAACTGTCGACTATATTTTGTATTTTAAATATCTATTTGTGTGTATTTTGCCCACCCTTGTACACAGGTGAATCTCGACTCAGGTTGCTTTTCCACAGTAGCAGGCTACTGGTGACTTAAAGTGGACAAAGTGGTCGTAGCACAATCTTGAAATTTAGAAATATTTGTCCAATGAATATTGACGTTATGTCGACTTTCATAACATTAACTCTGCTTATGTTGATGGCAATTGACGTTTAATTTTTTTGACAATTATTCCGATTGTACCAGCTGATTTTATTCCCAAAAATGACCCCGTACGAATTGATTGATTTTCGGTAAGTTCTTTTTAATACATTTCTAATACAAGACCTGCATAGTATTCTCAGCTAGTTGTTGATTGATTGAATCTAAAATTCCCACTCCCACCATTGTACATAAAAATTCTACAACAATATGTTTATTAACAACAAATTGCTACAGTATACGGTACTGAGGACGATTAATAAGTCAGAGACACAATGTCTGCCGTTCATCCTTAATTTTGCAAAATGTTTTGAAATTTCTATAAATGATCAATCGTTGATGTTTCATAGCAATAGGTCGCATGTAATATGTATGTAGTATAAAATAAGCAGTTCATTCTAAAATTTTTACTTCTATCTAAAAAATTGCAAAAAGTAAAACGCCAATTGTATGTTATCAAATTACAGTTTAGCTTTTATCATTCCCACGCTAGTTGCTGGTTTAAAGTTGCTTTCGATTTTTGGTATGAGAGAGTTCAGTTATAAAACCATTTAAATGCAATTAAAATTTATTAGTTAGAAAAATTTAAGGTTGTTAAATTATTGATAATTAGGCAACCGGCTCTACTGGTAGGCCCAGAATGGGTTACAAACAGAACTTAACGTGAAAGAGGAATTGTTGTAGAAAGTTTGATTTTTTGTTGTAAATTTTTTTTTGTAGGTGTAGGTTTTGCTGATTTGAATAATCCCGTTCTGAAATTTATTGCTGCTTAGCACGACATCTGTGATAATATTTTATCGCTGCTGTAAAGGCGTGGGTACTTTAACATACTAGGGAGTCTGTGTTACATTAATTAATTTTTTATTCAGCATTTGTCGAATATGTGTTGACGAAATTGCATACGCTAAAATTGAATAAAAAGCTTTTAGAAATTAGGATTACTGTTTATTCAAATTACTGCTCGAGTAATCAGATTAATAGTTTTTAAACAGGAAATAACGGTAAAGTAGGTATAATTAAAATGTTTCTGTTAAATCTCGAATCTTTTCAATTTATAAAATTCAATTGAGTTGGGTGATTCATAATAATTTCCATTAATTTATTGTGATAATTTACGTTGACTTACAAAAAAAATATCGTTGTCCAAAAGTTAATATCATAGAAACTCCAGCCGCTGTCATCTATGACATTTACAATTTTTTACGCATATTTAACATCGTATTTTATTACAACAATTTTACTTATATATTTTTATTATACATTATTTAACGATTAATATATTAAAAACGCACCTGCAAAAATTTATGTAGGTAGATATTTGCAAACCGCATTTTAATTGCAAATGGAAATAAACGATGATGATGACCATATACAAAAGAAACTTGATCTAGAATTTCGTCGCATTCTTCGAGTTATTAAACCTTACATACCATGCATTATGAACAACGATTATTTATTTTCCTATCGAATGTGGCTTGAAAAATTAAGCGAAGCAGAGGCTACCGAAAAGAGCGAACGAAACCGCTACCTGATTGAGCTATGTCGTCAAATTCAAGACGGAATTTTGGAAAAACCGTTCATGCAGTTACCAAATCCGGGCCCATTACCTCCGTTCCAAAACGATTTCGAGTCCAATCAGGTATGCCCAATTTAAAATTAACTCCCTTCTTTCATTCAGTATAATTTTGAAGCAATCAAGTCCAATAAACAAAAATACTCTTCAGAGTGTACCAACGAAAGATTCAAACGCCAAAATGTCTCATTATGATAATGGTTCCGAAGTATACGATGGCCAAACTCCTCAAAATGGCATGAATATGAAAACCATTAATTTTGTAAAACCACCAGATGTATGTTTCGATCAGCACAAGAAACGAAACAGACTGACAGTGTTAAAAGAAACTGAACAAAATAGTAATCATAAACTTAATTTTATTTGGGGAGTGCCAGAATCATTCTGTGAACATTCTCCTTCACAATGCACTTCAAATTTAAGTCGCCCAAAAGAAAAAGCTTTCCGGGATAATAAAATGATAAATCTAATCGGAAGCAAACTAGATAATCAAGAAAAAAGCAGCACTAAAAACCAAGAACAGAAAATTCAAAAGAAAATCAACAGTTATTATGGTACCATTAATAATAATGTGTTTGTGTCGCAATAATATTGTGAAAATTTAAATTTTAGCACAAAAATTTAACGAAATTTTGAGCCTACAAAAGACTCCTGGAATTAAGTTGAAAAAGGATTCTTTCGAAAACGATAGTTCGTGGTATGACTTATCCGAGGTGAGCAGTTCCACTATATCTAAAGAAGGTTCCGGCGATTCCGATGGAAAACTGTCCTTTGGGAGCTCACCAAATAAATTGAAAAACAAAAACGAAAGTCTATTAAAAGAGTCAGAATTGCAAATTAACGAAATGCCCACCGCTAGATCAAATTTGCAAAGCACAAGTTCGATTTTAAATGGAAGCCCTATCAAATATGAACAAGATTTATGTTTGAGTAAGCAATAAACCAAATTTGTGTTAAATGTACTTATCGTCTGTTTTAGGAAATACAAAAGCAGAAACTAGTATGCATGGTTTAGCTGATGAAGTTCAATTATTGAAGAATAGATTGAAGGTAAAAAAACTTGTTTTGGAAAATTATTTTTGACTTCTGTAATTTTAGGAGCTGACAGATATGAAGGAGACTCTTAAAAATAACGAAGTTGCTGTTTCGTCTCAATGGCAAAATAAAGTTAATATACTACATAAAAGGTTGTATTCGTCACAAAATTACATTACAACTTTAAAATCCGAAATCGTTGCTCTTGAGAAGAAATTGGACGAATTCGCTTCACTAAAACAAAAAGTAAGATATCTTAAAATTATTTTACCATTATTAATTTAACTTTTAGGAGTTAGTGTGTCTCAGAGATAAATTAGCAGATTTACACAGTCAAGAAATGAAAATGTTAAAAGAACATCACCTGAAGCAAATGACAAACATAGAGAACAAATTCAGTCGTCTAATTAACGAAAGAGAAAGCGAATTTACGCAAAAACTGAACAATTTAAAAAAAGTGCACGACATCAAAATAGCAGAAATTGGAAAGGAATATGAGACTATCATACAACAGCGAAATAAAGAAATTAGAAGGCTTGAAAGTATGGTAGAAAATAAATGTAAAAGGTAAGTCCAAATGAAGTGGCTTAATGTAGTGTAGTAAATTCAAAGCATAGAATGCACGAAGAAGTGCGAGGAATTAGAAACCAAATGGAAGAAAATTCATGTGCAAACAATGATACTAATTTAGAAAAAATCGCCTTCTTACAAAAATGCATCGGAAGAATGGACAAATTGTTCAAAAAGTCGGAAAAAGATTATAACAAACAAATTACAAAATTGAGGCAAGAGATTTCTATACGTGATAAGTCGTTGCAGGTACCCAATACTTAATTTGGAAACTGAGAGTAAAAAATTAAATTAATCTTTACATCGACAGCTTCAACTGGCGGCTCAAAAAGCAGAGCTCGTGGCGATATCCAATTCGAACAAACAAGAAGAAGTAGATAACTTGGTTGCTCAATTGGAAGAGAGATATAAAACACTTCTGGAAACTCAGCAAACCTATTTTATTTCCGAAAAACAACAAGATACAAATTTAATAGCGGAATTGAGGTCTATGATTGCAAAATCTTGTGGTGATGATTACGACTCCTGTGCTCCAGACATGTAACAACGAGGTTGTATACCACAGCAAATCAAATAATTTATATTTGAAAGATTCCAAAACATCGTACTTGGAGAAATCAAGACCATGTTTACTACTGTTAGGTGTTAATATTGTAATTATTCTTAGGCAAAAATTTGTAACAAAAGGGGCGTCAAAATAAAGAAACCCTAATTAATATTCAACTTATTTCCTTACTCGTTTAAGGCTTGTGGAGGTACACACACCTCTATCTGGAGAAGCTGGTTTTGCAACCAAGGCCTGCAATGCATTGATTCCAAAGAAGCTCCAAGCCAAGCTTCGACTACATAGTTGAGTTGCACAGAAGGTTCCTGGCAACCAGACGAAAACACCAAAGAGTTCGATTAAGGTGTGAAGAAGCTGCAAGGTAGAGAGAGCTTCTCCAAACAATCAAAACAAAGTTTACCGCATTCATTAAAGACAGGGAGCTACATACTCGGAAGAAGATTGTTGAAAAAGTAGATGCCGACGCAAAATTCCATTTTATAATTTACGAATTTAAAAAAATTGCCAATTATTACCATCGGTACAATATTGCACAAATATTCTACCAATATTGATACAATATTGCATCAAGCTTTAGCCAATATTGATGCAATATTGATTAACTTTATTTCCGCAATATTGGAAAACAATACATTGCACCAATATTAATTGAAGATCGGCAGGAAATATTGGTCATATATCTTACAATATTGGGCAACATTTTATATTCGCCTAATATACCCTAATATTATAAATAATAGGTTGTCGTATCATTAATTTTTAATTTCTTGCTACGTAGTTTATCAGAAGTTGAATCTGGTAATTTCATCTCAGCCGTCGATTTCTCTATGCTAACTAAACATTGTGGGTGCGCACAAGATGTGTACAAATAACAAGAAGAAACACCCCTACAAGAATACATAGAAGAATAATACTCACAAGAAGCATAGCAGAGTTTTAGCTTTAAAAATACATATTTTTGAAATTATAATATTATCTCAATTTTTAAATTAAAATAAAAAATTTGGAAAAATTCGAAATTTTCATATAGTAGATCAGCGGTTCTCAAACTGTGGGGCGTACCCTTCCCCCTTGGGGGCGCCGAAGCTGTACAGGGGGGGACGAGTTAAATAAGTTACTGCGAATTGTGTTATTATATATAAAATATCTTGTTATTCAAGAACAAAAAGAGAGGCGCGGGATTCAAAAGTTTGAGAACCGCTGTAGTAGATAGTGCTTTGTTTTAGAAATTCAAATTTTTTGTTTTTTTTTTTTAACTTTAAAAATATACATATATTAAAATAAACAAATTATCTAAATTTCTAAATTAAAAAAACACATTCTGAGGTTTTGATTTCAACTTTAAAATTATTTTGATTAGCAATTTTAATTTATAAAAATATATTTTGAAATTTCCTAATAAAGAAACATTTTGAAAGATGAAAAATTGTTTTGTTTACTTTTTTTGAATTTCGAAATTCAAATTTTTATAATCATAAAATTAATATGATATTGATTCTTAGCGTTTTTAGCTTTAAAATTTATTTTTTAAGATTTTAAAAATATCTGCATTTCAAACTTATAAAAAAACGTGTGAGCCTCGTCCACATAAGTTCACGGGGGAAGTAAAACTTCATTAGCCGTAGATGTTATTTTCATATTTAATTTGTTTCATAATGTCAAATTAAAAATACTACAACATGTTAAGGATCCCCGTCATCGTTCGTTGTTACCGAAGCCCTTCGAGTTCGGTCCCCACTCTTATTTCCCTTTACTACAATAAATTTCAAACAGAATACGTCACTAAAGAAGTTTTACTTCAAAAACATTTTGACAGATGGGAATCTATTTTTAGTATTTCTAGTTCTATAAAAAATATTTTTAGATTAAAATTATCTGAAATTTTAAAATTATTCTAAAAATATTAAGTAGATACATTTTTTATATTTATTGTTGTTTTTTAATTTTAAAAATTTAATAAAGTGATAAATCCACAATTGCGTCAAAATAAAAAAATTTTTTTAATTATTTTGGTCCAGAAATCCACTTAAAAGTTTTTTCAATTCTAAATGAATAGTTTTTCTTAATTTTTCTAGCTTTAAAAAATTTATTTGATATTTTAAGAATATAAAAATTTTTAAATAAAACAATACAATAAAACGAGATTGGAAATTTTTATGGATACATTTTTTAAATTCCTGAATTCAAATTTTCTGAATTCCAAATTCAAAATTTTTGTTTCGCGATTTTAGATTTGTAAAAATTATTCCCAGATTTTAAAATCAAAACAAAAGCAATTTAAAAAGTATGAAATATTTAGTTACACCTACTATATATTTTTTGAATTTAAAAATTCAAATATTTTTAATTTCTAAATTCAAATGTTTCTTTTAGATTTTTAGCTCTAAAAAATATTATTGGAGGTTATAAAGATTATTTAAAATTTAAATTTTCGTTCTTTTAGAAGTTTTAGCACAAAAAATTATTTTTGTACAACGTTTTGAAATTTTTATATTATAATGGGGCATACACGCCAAATCGGCCACTTTTTTAGGGAACCCATTCCTATTTTTCTCAAAATTCCATGTTTTTGAGACAGACAAAAAAAGCGTTTTTGTGGTTTTTCAAATGTTTTTGACAATCCCTTCTTGATGATAATTTATTTTCAAATGCTCGTAACTTTGCGAAAGATGCACCAATCCGATCGCTTGTTCTTTAAATTTTCGATTTTGAATGCTTTTTCAATAATTGATATTAAATTGAAATTGTTCAAAAATTTAGAACTTTAGAAGAAATATAGAACAATTTTATTTTTCGAATTACAATGTTTACCCATGATCAGACTAGATTTAAAACTTTTTATATTATTTTTTTTTTTAGATTTTTTTCAAAAAAAATCGAAGGGGGCGTATATCTCGAAGAACCCAATAATTTGGATCAAAATCGTATTTTTTTTATCGAATGAGCATTCCAAATCGAGAATTAAAAAAACACAAGCGATCGGATTGGTGCATCTTTCGCAAAGTTACGAGCATTTAAAAAAAAATTATAAACAAAACATTTGAAAAAACACAAGAACTCGTTTTTCATCGATCTCAAAAACATGAAATTGGAAGGGGTTACCTAAAAAAGTGGCCGATTTGGCGTGGATTTATTGAAATAACGAAATTTAAATTTATTTTTAAAATTATAAGATTATCTAAATTTTCAAATAAAAAATAATTGACACCTGGGAACCACCCTGTAGAAAACGTAAATAACTAGTTTATTTTCTGAATCAGAGAGTTCGCCACAAAATGTTTTTAATTTCAATACGTTCCACTTTGATACGCTTCGTTGGTTTTATGTGATCCAACCAAAAGTAAACTAAATAACTAAACAAATGTCCAAATTATATTCAACATGGCGGTAATTAATTGATAATTTTATAGTGTTGATGCATAAATGTAGTGTTATAATAATGTCTGGTGCACCTGGAAGTCGTAGAAATTCATCGCAGAAGATACGACTAACAAGTAGGCATTTTGTTATAGTTTTAATTTAATTTCAAAAAAATACCACGATTTATTTACAATTACTTTGATCTGTCAATTATGACCTCAGTGGGGGTGCCTCCCAGTTAATATCAACGAATTCTCTTAATTAATCAATTAAAATTAATTTGTTTCAGTCTTGTGTGCTCGCAATTTGGTCAGGAAAGATCTTTTCAGTAAGTTCATCTCAAAGTTTGTTTACTTATTTTCTTATTTCACATATTGTTGCATTTTTAGGACTTCCCGATCCCTTCGCAAAAATTTCTGTTGATGGTAGTGGGCAGAGTCACTCTACCGAAATAGTTAAAAATACAATCGATCCAAAATGGAACTCCCATTATGATTTATACATTGGAAAATCAGATAACATATCCATATCGATTTGGAATCATAGGAAAATACACAAAAAGCAGGGTAGCGGTTTTTTGGGATGTGTGCGAATTACAAATTCAAGAATTCAAACTCTCAAAGATACAGGATGTAAGTACACCCTTGTAAATTTTTGTTTATAAATTTCACTAAAATTTACTGAATTTCAGATCAACGATTGGAATTGTGCAAGGCGTCCCAAGATGACAGCGAACCAGTGAAAGGTCAAATTATTGTTTCATTATTATCTCGTGACGGTTCATGTGGTGGTACTCCATTAGCAGTGGTTGGACCTTTGGGCGAACTAAGAGGACCTGCAAGTTCTGAAACTTGTGACTTACCTTCGGGATGGGAAGAGAGACGAACATCAAATGGTCGCTTGTACTATGTCAATCACTTAACTCGAACTACGCAGTGGTTAAAACCTGAGTTTTCCCACAAGATTCGAGCCTCTGATGCGGGTTTACGGACAAACAACAACATTATAAGTAACGATAACAATAGTGGCCTCGATAACGGTCAATTGCACGAAAATGTAAACAACAATACAGAAGAAAACGTCCCCAGTAATCAACCAAATGTCAAACCTAGTTCGAGTACATCGCCCGTTTTGCATACTTCTAATCAAAACAAAGAGCGGATAACAACCACACAAAATGAAAACAATCCAGCTGCGAAGCCCAGATCAAACTACATATCTTCATCGGCAACAGCAAATACCGTAATTTCGGCTCCAAATAATATTAGTTGTAATGTACCTAATACAAGTAATAGTGCTACAACCGAAAGTGTACAAAATAATCAAAGTGGAAGTGATAATAATGCTAATTCAGGTGTTCGAAATGTTACGCGGGACAGGCGACAGAGAAGTACAGAAGAGAGGAGAAACGACGGGTCGGGACGCCGTAGGACTGGCCGAAATCGTAATTCTTTAAACAGTTCACATCACATGCCTGGGAGTTCATCACAAAATTTGGATGCATCAAAATTGAATCTTCCTGCTGGCTACGGTAAATTTTTTAGATAATATTGTTATAATAATTTGATATTCGTGGCGAAAACTCTAAATCGCTTTTAGGAAGTTGCATATCTTGAAATGACCCCATTATTTTTTATCTCTCCACTCTTGGTTATTTACAATGTTATCATTGAATTTTGTTATACTTAAAAGATGAAGAATTCATGGCGTAGTGAAAGGTCTCGATATCATTAAGATAACAACATTTTTATCCGCACTACAGATCGGTGAATTCTCAAGTGTTTTGATTTTCAGAAACAGCAACAATCAGATTTATTCTTTATCGAAACGTTTCTTATAACATTAAATCAACAACCTTAGTAACTACGATTCATTTCCTTTCTGGTTTATTAAAAATTTAAATTAATTACATAGACTGCCTTGTGTTATTGATTTATTCGAAGTTATAAATTTAATAAGCAAAGTTATTTCATGCTTAAAATTTTGAGAAAACGCGAATTAGCTTGCATTTTTGCTATGATATTTTGTCTTATTATCCTTGCTCTAATAATAAATAATTCTGTATTGGAAATTTTTAATAACAGCTTTCTAAAATTGCTTTTGTGTTCCTAACAAACAAATTAAATTTTATAAAAATTGCTTCTGTAAATGTGAAAAAATGTTTACAGTAATTTGAAAATATTTTTGTAGTAATGAAGCAATCTGCGAGTTAGATGCATTTTTTAACCTTGGTTTATTTGCAACACTAATGTTAGAAAGTATTATGTAGCTAAAATTTCAGGTGATTACTTCCTTTTGACCTTTCACAACTTCGTTCGATTCTCTAATATTTCCAATTAAATTATCATTTAGGTAATAGTTGTTGACACTCTGGTATATTAGTTCAATGTAATACGTACGTTAAATAATATTTTTAAAATGCTCTAAAGATTTGCGATTTCCTGTTGACAATGTAGAAATCAACAATCTCTTTCGAATCATTTCAAATATGTTATTAAAATGACAAAATTTTAATTGGCTTGCATGCTTTGTGAACTTTATTATTCTATTGTAATTTAAAATCTTTATTTTTTGGGTTCTTTTTGTTGTTCGGAAAGCTTGACTGCTCTAACTTGCGAGGTTGTGCCCCAGACTTGATTTGATACTTCCCACTTGATGCTAGACTGCTGTTTCCTTGTGCATAATATATTTAGCGACAGACCACACATTTTTATCAATTTAATTTCGCTTCTGCCCCCATGCTAGTGAAGGATACACATTTATATTCCGCGTCCTTGTACTTCCAGCATTAAACAGTGCAAAAATTGCATTACAATGCATAGTCTAGCTTTTACCAAGCTTCTTTGTTAATTTTTAATACTTTGGTATATAGAGGCCTTCCAGGGTGGCGATTAATTAAAATTGATATTGTAATAATAATAAAAAATTGATGATAATAATATTGATATATTTGGAATGCCAAGGTTGTCGCACTATCTCGTCACTGTATTAAATCAATTAATTTGTTCCACTACTACTAAATTAATTTTGTCACTGTCCTGTCATTTTGTCAAATGTCATTTCAACATTCATTACTTTATTAGGTCATAACGCATCTTCGATTGGCTGAATATTAAACAACATGACCAATTCGAAGGTAGTTTCTAAATTTTCCACCTGCGGATAGATTAGACAATTTGTTGTCTATGCTTTGCGATCCCAAAGTTAAAATCTGATCTTCAATTTCGGACGTTTGACATTTTTAATAGTGAGGAGGGAGGAGAAATTCATTCTCGTTGATGTCAGTCATGAATAAATTAATGAGATGTGTTTGGGGGGGGGGGGGGGTTAGTAGTCGATCCTAGCACCGAAGCGGAATTTCGTCGTTGAATACACAAACTGATTGTTTGTATAAATTGTGAAACTCCTTGCGCGTCTGTCCCTTGACACATTGATTAGAAGACAACCTATCCGGCCCATGGCCTACCGGGAAAGTTGAGAAATTTGTACTTGTTATATTTTAATGTTTCCGACACTGAAAGACTTGTGTCTATTTCTGATGGTGAATCATGAAACTTGAGAGTTTTGATATTATGGACATGTCTCCTTAGAATATGGAGCTAAACATCATCAGGGCAGCAGGCGGATAGCTCCTCAAACATCTCCATCTGAAATTTTGCTTTCCACTTTTTTTTGTTAAGGTAGAGGGATTTCTTTTACAACAAGATGACTCAAAATGAAAAGAGGAGTTTAGAATTATCCAGGTTTTATCCTTAACTTGACATGTTAATGATTTTTTCTTGCTTACTTTTGATTTATCCTGAACATGGAGAAATTTATAGGAAAATGTAAAAACATCCTCCCAAGCTTTTTGAGTGTTTTCTGTGCCGGGCAATTAAAGTTATTTACACTAACTAATAATATACAATAACAATAATGTACCCATTCATCATTTATCTTTTATCTAATTTATTTATTAATGATCTTATCAATCGTATTATGGTGAAAGAATTAACGAGATTCCCATAACTTATAATATTGGAAAATGTTCAAAAATTATTTTGATTTTATTTTATATTTTATTCTATTCACATAAACTTAAATGTATGTATTTTAATATCATATAGATTAAAAATTCAAAAGAAAAAGTAATCTGTAAGATTAAAGAATTCATTCATATTTTAGTTCGGTGGACATCGATCCTAGCACAGGTAACATTTCCCCGTTACATGCATAAGCTTACTTTTTGTTTTAAACAACATTTAGCATGACTATCACCCAACACATCAATTAGCACATATCCGATCCAGTCAACCAATTCCTTCGCATCACTGCTCCAAGGACCAATTTTTATTAAAATTCTTAAATTTGAAAATATTGGGAGGAATTAGTAGGGAAAGGGCCGTTTTTAAATTTCTCTCTGTACCACTTGATGCAGAATGACTCTTTAGGGTTTGAACATTTTACAATATTTTCATGTTGAAATAAATGTGAGTCTGCTGTTTTATATTTTTACAATTTCCAAAATAAGTTTCGTATTAGAACAATTTTCTAGATTTTGTTCTGTTTTGAGAAATTTGTGTGATTCGGATAGAACAATGATACTAGATTGTAATAGTAGAAATAATATAATTCTCACAGATTTTAATTAGATATTTATTTGTAAACAAAACATAAATTAATATAATACTTACACAAATTTAGAAAATTTAATATTTCTCCATAATTGAAAAACAATGCTATGCTGTGATATAATAGTAATTAAATATAATTTTATATTGAATACTATAAATAAACTTTGTTGGGAAAACAATTATTGTTGATCTTCAACATTACTTCTACACTTTTTCAGTCTTAATTGAATTTAAAAAAAAAATTAAGTAACTTTTTTATTCTTTTGGAATGTATATTGTAATTTTTTTAATTCTTTGGGTAAAGAAATTTTGTATTTTTATTTAAATTTACTCATTTTGTTGCTTTGAATTTTCTGTTTATTTCTTTAAATTTTATATTAACCATCATTTTTTGACATGACAAAAATATATTTTTTAATGTATCTCCAACTGACACATTTTGTATGAAAAGTTTTGTTGTCGATGAACCTAAAACACTAGTAAAAAATGTCGACAATAGAATTTAATTGTCTACTCGAATTCGCACTTTGATTCTTTTTTTAGTTTTTCAACTTGGAACATCGATCGACCCCCTTAAAAAAACAGATTTAAAAAATATCGGGCATTTACAATGGGGTAAAAAATGTTTTCGTTAATTTCAAGGTGATTTCTTCGGGGGATATTTTGTGACTTTGGAAATTGAAAATTTAGAAAATAAAAGAAAAACACTTCTCATACTTAAATAAATACATATACATGTAGTATTTAGATACAACGTAGAAATATTGAGTAAATAATATGAACATTTATAGTTTTTGAATTTTAATAAGGATATGACACAAATTAACTTGAATGGAATATGCTAATTTTTATCAGATTTTTGGTGCAATTAATCCTAAAATAATGAAAATTACACAGTATGCTTGTGTATTATGAGGACTTGATATTCTTAAAGGAATAACAATAAGGCATTGATATTTATGCTTCTAGAATAAATTATAATCGTATGTTGACTAGAATATTGCACTAAATAATTTAATTTATTTAACACTTGAAGTGACCGTGATGAATAACAGAGCCCCTAGTAATTCTTAGATAAATAAGATAGGAACCTTTAGAAAAGTTTCAATGCAAAACGTGTTTTTTGATGGTCTATAGAACTTAGAACATAGTAGCTAGTTTGCAAAATTCATACATACAGTGTATTTAAATATTGTGAAAATAATATGGCCACTTTGATGGGACTTTTATATTAGATCAGTACTAATACATAGTGACTTCGGAATACTTTTGTCATTATGGTTGAATGTGATATGAATTAAGTAATGTTACTAAATGTACATATTAATGTGGGAAAGAGCTAAAATTTCTATTTATTGCGTTACATATAATAAAGCAGTCCACAGCAGTGGTTTGGTATAATTATTGCTGGTTCAAATAAACCATAATATTATGGACTATCAAAAACCTGGTGTTCATCGTAATTTTTTTAAATTTAATTTTTCTATATTGTCAGGCACGGTCGATACTGTGGTTGCATGCACAAGCATCCAGTCAAAAATCTTTCTTTTTCTAAATTAAATAAAAAATTCTTGATGCATCCTTCTCCGTGCAACCACATCACCGACCTTGTTTAATATAAGTATTTAATAGCTAAAATACTATAAAATAAATTTAATAACAGAATAAATCAACGAAGTTATTGTTACAGAATTAAGAACCACTCAACAAGGACAAGTGTATTTTTATCACATACCAACAGGAGTTTCAACATGGCACGATCCTCGTATACCAAAAGATTTAGCAACTCAAGGTTTTGTTTTAGATCAATTAGGCCAATTACCACCGGGCTGGGAAATGAGACAAACTTCATCCGGAAGGCTATACTTTGTTGATCACAACAATAGAACCACCCAATTTACAGATCCACGGTTAAATACTCAAATTTTAAACACTATATTAAATAAGGAACCTGTACAAAATTCTAGTACAGCTGCGACGTCAACCACCCCTAGCAGCACTCCGGCTAGCAGTTCGAACACGCCCACATCTCCAAACGCCACCAGACCTACTGCCACAAATCTACAGGTGCCCAACAATTCTACCACGCCTGTTTCGCCAAGAATAAAACCAGAAAATAGCGATTTACCACAAGGGTTACTAAACGATTCCGAATTATTACCTAAATACCGAAGAGATTTGGTAGGTAAATTAAGAGGTCTTAGGGCCGAATTAAACGCCTTACAACCTCAAAGTGGACACTGCCGATTAGAAGTTTCACGTAACGAAGTTTTTGAAGAAAGTTACAGATTAATAATGAAAATGAGACCCAAAGATATGCGAAAACGTTTGATGGTTAAATTTCGATGTGAAGAGGGACTGGATTATGGCGGGGTTGCACGCGAATGGCTACATCTTTTATCTAGGGAAATGTTAAATCCTCAGTACGGGCTGTTTCAGTACAGCAGGGAAGATCATTATACTTTGCAAATTAATCCGGATTCGGCTGTTAATCCCGAACACTTGTCCTATTTTCATTTCGTTGGACGTGTTTTAGGAGTGGCAGTTTTTCATAATCATCAATTGGAAGGTGGCTTTACCACACCGTTTTATAAGCAGCTCTTGAATAAACCCATCACTTTGCAAGATATCGAAGGCGTTGATCCAGAATTACATAGAAGTTTAACTTGGATGTTGTAAGTATTCTTCTCAAATTGAGAGAGAAATCTCCCAATTTTATTTTATTTATTGCAAAATTTATATTTATTTTACAGAGAAAATAATATAACTGGAGTTCTGGAAACAACTTTTTCAGTTGAAAATAATAGTTTTGGTGTCATCAAGGTGCACGAGTTAAAACCAGGCGGTGCAAATATATGTGTTACCGAAGAAAACAAGCGCGAATATGTTAAATTATACGTAAATTATCGTTTCATGCGAGGTATAGAACAACAATTTCTTGCATTGCAAAAAGGCTTTGTCGAATTAGTTCCGACTGCTTTGTTACGTCCATTTGATGAACGCGAACTTGAATTAGTAATAAGTGGAATTGGATCGATAGATGTTGCCGATTGGCGATCGAATACCAGATTAAAACACTGTACACTGGAAACGCCGGTTGTTCAGTGGTTTTGGCAGGTGGTCGATTCATATTCGGAAGAAATGAGAGCTAGGTTATTGCAATTTGTTACCGGTTCATCGCGAGTGCCTTTGCAAGGTTTTAAGGCATTACAGGGTAGTACTGGGGCGGCAGGGCCCCGTCTTTTTACTATACATTGCGTCGATGTGTCGCCTCAAAATTTGCCTAAAGCACACACTTGTTTTAATAGAATAGATATCCCTCCTTATGATTCATATCAGGTGCTTTGTGATAAACTTACCCAAGCCGTCGAAGAAACATGCGGATTTGCAGTGGAATAGATTTTAAAAAATGGTTATTAATAAGCTGGACATATTTATGAAATTATAGAACACTGGAAAAAATTTATGGTCCAATCTTGTTAATAGGCACAATTTGTTAAATCGTATTTTTTTATTATAGATCGTAGTCTTAATTTATAACACAAATAACAGCTTTGCACGGTAATTTGCAGTATCACATTATAGAAGAATTAGTAATTAGTTCCAGATAAGGTAAAAGAAATTGTTCTATATAAAATATTATATAAAGTATTTTTTTAAATTATTAATAAGTTTGAGTATAATTTTATTAATAAGTAAATTTTATATATAATTTTGACAAATAGTGAACATGTTTATATTAATTTAAATTGTAATTGTGCAATGATTATGAATATCCAGCAATTATTATTAGTAACCAAATTTGCATTTATACTCGAGTTATATAATTTGTTCATTTTATTGTATTTTTTGTGAAACATTGTATATATAATATTATAATAGTTATATTAGGCATAAAAGTGATTATTTTTTATTTTAATTTGTATATTAAAAGTCTGTTTTGGTTTATGTAATTATAATTTTTATATTATTTTTTTTGTTTTTTTATTTGAAAATTTTAAATCAAAACATGTAAAGTGAATCTGGTACCTGAAGCTACAGATTGTTATAGAAGCGCTTATCCATTTTCACATTCAAGTACAATTTGTGCTTAATCAAAAAATGATTCAAGAAAATTAAGACAATAGGTAGTTCAACCGCTGTTGAAATAACTGATCCACTCAATGTATGTGCACTAAAAAATATTTGTTCAGTTGATTTCAACTACATTTATTAAGTCTGGAGGGAGAGAAACTTGGAGAAAAAATCTGCATGTTTCATAGGTCGTAACCAAGTTTTAGTGGTATTGGTGCCTTTAGTTAATTAAATTAATGTGTATTTTGTAAGCGCAAATTTTTTTAATAACAACTAAAGATGAACGAAGTTTCTACTGCACAAGAATAAATTGCATCTTAATAATTTCGGGAGATATCAATAAAAAATGTACGGGAATAGAATAAATAGGTAATATATTTACAATATTCTTACATTTTAAAATTTAAATCATGATTACTTCGTTACCTGCACAATTTTTCTTTTACACTTGTGATAAATCATTTCAAGCTCTTAAAACAATAAATTTAATAAGCATGATTGTATTACGTAATCAAATAAAATTATAAGTAGGTAGGTAGCTATAAAATAAAGAGAATAAATTTATTGTTCATTGGTTTTAAAAAATACAATGAAGACTGATTTATTGTGCCCTAATGTAAACATACCTTTATTGATATCTCTAATAAGTGCCTAAAATGATTTTAGCAGTGGCAGATGTTTACAATATGTGTAATTTAGATAAAAAATAAAATGTAATTATTATTATTAGCAAGTCTTCTCATTTAATATTTCCTATCCGCACTCAGTAGTTTTTTATCAAATTTTTATGTTTACTTTTAATTTTTATATTTACTTATTTTGAAAAATGTCTGTGAACACGATAGCATCCAAACGAAATTACCCCAAATTTTAAATTTAAGTTTTAATTTGTTTTGACACGAAGCCTATTGAAAATGAATGAAATTGTATGGAGGGAACGGGGGGTTTACTTATCCATCATAACTTCGAAAAGCAGTGAAATAGAAAAAGTTTATTATGACAAAAAATTATCGCTATCAAATTTCCTACAACTTTAGTTCTATAATTTTTTTTTGAAATTAAACATTAAGGCAGAAACTATTGTCTTTTGTTTTCGAGATGTAAATAAAAATTCAATTGTTTTTCTAAATATTGATTGGAATGTTTTTTGCGATTGGACGTTATTTTTAAAATTCGGAAACTTATGCGATGGTCACATCAGATTTTTTTAAATTGTATTTGGTTAATTATAGCCGAATTTAAATTGAAAACTAATATCCCGCCTTAGGGATCCGTAATTTTCGAGCTCCAGGAATATTTTTAAGTCTGCGCTCTGCTCCGAGCGTTTCGGGATTCAGTAATCCTTTCAGTCACCACCGGTGGAACTTACCACTATCTGTTTAAACTACTGAAAAGTTAATTAATTTAGAATATATTAAATTAGCAAAATAATTTTTAATAATTTGGATAAGCTAATAATTTTTATATTTTCCTGTAAATTGTTAAATTATTATGCAAAACTTCAACTAGAACAGAATTTGTATAAATTCTTTAATTACTTGTTTACCTTTAATAAAAAATGTAAATAATTTTATTTACGTTTACCATCATTAAATAATGAACATTACCTACCTATGTGTAAAAAACTTGAAATCGTGAGTACAATTTAATAATATAGGGCAAATAACTTAAACGATAACAAATTAAAGTAGGTATACCTACTTAAATTAATTTTACTTGATCGAATTTTTAAATTTTATATATACCATTAATATTATGCTAGAAGATTAGGCGGCCTATCGGCCGCCACGACCTTTTACTGTTTGAAAAACGTGAAAACTGTGATTGGTACGCAACTTGTATTTATTTGTATTTTTTTATAAATTGGCAAAATAATCAAACAATCATTTGTAGATATTGAGAATTATGGACCCTGGGTAGAGACGGGCCGAAGCAAAATTTGGGGGGGGGGACAGTTCTGAATTTGCCAACTGTGTTTACACATTTGTGTGTGATATTGTAAGTGATTTGTGAAAATTGACGATTTTGCTAACTTCTCGGTAGATTTTCCAATTGTTACCCATTCTTGAAGATATTGGGGGGGGGGGCATCCCTGTGATGGAAAAAAGTAGACTCATGCTTGCTTTCAATTCAAGGATCTGGAGACTCCAATGAAGTCCAAAATCTAAGAGGGTTCAATGCTATTTACAGCTTTTGCACCATGTAGGGTCCCATATATTACCAATAGGTAACTTTAAAAAAATTAAATTATGTAATGCTTGAGAGAATGGCCTAAATAGTATACGCGAAATAATAAAAATCAATTTAACAATTTAAACAAATAAAATCTGACCTGACAAACAATAAAATATTATCTTTGGCTGTCTTCTGACTTTTGTTGTTAATGGATTGGGCAAATATCAGCCACAACTACAACAATAAATAAGATATATTGGGTTTCTAGACGAAATGTAAATATTAGCGTGTAAACTACAAGTGTTAAAGACAGCTGAATTTCTAATAATTGTGAATTTTCACAATTTCAGAAATTTTAAAATAATTTATTAAAAATTAGATTCCTTTGAATATTTGAGTATTATTTGGGATAATAATATATTCACCGTTATAAGCGATCATGCGTCTTTAATGTGGCTTATTAATTTGAAAGATTCAACTGGACGTTAAAGTAAATGGAGGTAATTTTGATTTTTGAAAATAAGTTCTCCCTAATCAACTAAGGGAAAATAAATTTGTAATGTGAAGTTTTAATGGTTAAATTTGAATTAATAAAAATATTTATGTTGTCATTCCCTTAAAATGCTATGACAAATTATTAACCTCACCATTCGATGATATATCGAGTAGATATCCGGTTTTACTCGTCAATTTGGTGAGTCAAAGACTTCAACCATCACCTGAATTTGGTACCATCGCGCAAGAAAAGAATTGCAATTACAAGATTACGTGAATTCTGTCTATCGGAGTTTAAATCGAAAATTTAAAAATAACTTTTATTTTCTTATCTTAATTAGTAAAATTTACATAAACATTAATTTTAAAAATTATAATTAGACTCTTATTTTAAAAATTGTAATTGCTATTGTATAAATTATGTAGTACAATTTAAAAAAAGGTTGATTTCCTTGAATTCAGAATTAATTGTTTTTATTAATAACGTGTGTAGTCTTAAACAATTTATTTTGTTGTTAAAATGCAATGTTTTAATTTTTCTGTATGTGTAAATAAATTGTTTATAAAAAATGTTACTGCTGCATGTGATTTTCAGTTAACATAGTCGATGTGGAAAGCACAGTATTGAGATACTAGTTAGCGCGCTTAATGATAAAGGTAAACTTGTATAAATAGTTTGTATTTTGTATTTTATCATTTAGTAGTGTACTTGAATTTATTAGAAGATATACGTCGTTGCTTAATAGTTATTTTTATATTAGTGATACAATGCATACTCTACACATTCTTCGTGTCGTTGTTTTATATACAATTTTATGTTTGGTTGATGGACAAGTGCAATTTCGCGTTATTCGACAATGGAAATATTTAAACTACACTTGGCCGGACAGTGAAACGTTATCGAAGGCTACATCAAATGGACAATATATTCCGGCAAATATTGTTACTTCCGGTATCGTTTATTATAATGATGATTACTATTTAACCATGCCGAGGATGAAGGACGGCGTTCCTGCTACTCTTGGAAAAATTACCGCAAAACCCGGGGGTAGCTCCGCTCCCCTCATAACACCGTTCCCTTCGTGGGAGTTTAACCAAATCGGAAATTGCAGTGCTTTGCAAAACGTTCAAAATGTCGAAATCAATTTGGATGGTAAAATGTGGATAATCGATGGTGGACACGTTGGTTCGTTAACTGCAACTCCTATCAAAAACTGTCCGCCAAAACTCATAATTTTTGATATCGAAAAGAATTCGATCGAAACGGAATACGTTTTTCCTGATTCCGTGGTCGGAAGAACTGGAAGTTATTTATATGATTTAGTGATAGACGACGATTTTGCGTATATCACCGATAACAGTGCTCGAGATCCCGGTCTTGTGGTATTTTCTCGAAAAAATATGAAATCTTGGAAAATTCGGCACTCGAAAAGTATGCGTGGAGATGCTTCGATAACGAATTTTAAAGTTAACGATGTTCGTATTCCAAATCCAGTTAATTTGGCCGGCATAGCTCTATCCCCAAAAGATCCCGAAGGAAAAACAGGCCGAATATTATACTACAGCGCCATATCAAGCTTACGTTTATATTCCATCGGTACGTTGGCATTACAAGACGAAGCTAGTTCGAATAATGGAATGGATTACGCAGGGGAAGTAACTGAGGTTGGATTAAAAAAATCAGAAAGTGACGGAATGACGATGTCCAATAAGGGTGTCCTGTATTATGGATTATTGGCCGATAACAGCATTGCTAAATGGGACTCTCACACCGCCTTCGCCAACAATCAAATAGTCCTTACGAGAGATTTAAAGTATGTCCAATGGACAAACCGTCTTACCATCGACGATAAGGGTAACTTGGTGGTTCTTACAAGTACGTTACAAGATTTTATATTTCGGGAACTAGACACGACCAAATACAACTTTTATGTGCTTTTTGCGAACATCGATGAAAAAATCTACCTAAATGATTATGTCAAGCCTTTGGATGACAATTCAAATTTGACGGTCCAAAGTACCACCGATGGTCACGTAACAGAACAAAATCCGCAACCAAGTAAAACTACTAAAACACCAAATCATCAAGAAAAGGATATTGAAACGAATGAAATTATGTTTACATCGTCTTCCACAAAAAATGAACTAAATATGTCTGCGGCGACGTTAATTACTGTGATTTTGTGCTTTTATCACAAATATTATTAAAAACCTTGGAGGCATAAGTATTATTATAAAAGCAAATCGTTACCTTAGTGTTTCTTGTTTACAATTTAATTTACATTCATTATTGTGAAATGCTGATGTGCGTGCGTAATAATTTGAGTTATCTTTCGAGGATACTGAAAAATAATTAAAGGTGTCCTTATTACCTCAATTAAAAAATTACCAAAAATCTATATAATGCTGTTATTGTTTAATGTTTTTTGTTTAACAATAACAATAAATTATAAAATAATTATTTTTAAAGTTTGTTGTTTTTTTTTTGGTATATGTATGTCTAGCCTTGTTCGTTTGTACTTCTCAAGTTTATTATTGTTAATGGTATGAGAAACTTGTTGTAATTTTCTCACATGACGTGCTTGCAAAATACCTAAATATTACATTTTAAGTTGTTTTCAATAAATTTTATTTTTTAAAATTTGTAGTGTTTTCAATTAATTGTAGATTTGTAAAAGTCTGATATATACTAATTGCTATGTTGCTAAAATCAATCAATTTGAATTCTATACCACCTGTATATATGATTAAAAATTTTAATGAATAATTTTGTGATTCACGAGGTTGAGGTTAACCATAACATTTAAAAAATGTGAGATGATATCAAAATAACTATATGATGAAACGACTTTGACTTTTCGCGTATACTAATGAACCAACTGGAAAATACTTGAATAATAATTTACTAATTGTTTAGGTATTTTTGCAAAAGTTCATTGAATTTTTAAAAATCATATAATACAAAAAAAAATTTTTTAAATTGGAAAATTACCTATAGAAGTGCAATAAAACGCAATAAAAATTGAGGAAGTTATTTCAAATTAATGACGGTCATAACTTATTTAATTAAGCGTTTTAACATTTATGGTAATTATGCTCAGCGACTCAGCCATCGAGGGAAAATGGAATTTGAGACTACCATTATAAATATAATTATGTGCTAAATATCTATTAATTGTTAATAAGCCGAACAAACGCACATATTTTTTTTACGAAGTTCTTACAGGTAGGTACTCCGTCAGTTTCGAATTTTGGATATTGTACTGGTAGAAGAAAAGTTTTTATTGAAATTACAGAGCTGGAACTTTTGTTTATCACTGTTATATGTAGGATTCCCACGAAAATAAAATATTTACAAAAAATTACAATTTATAATTTTCCCAAAAATAAAATGAAAATTCAGGTTTTTTTAAAACGTCATATCTCGAGAAATATTCATGTTTCAATATATTAATTTTTTTTATTTTTGTTAATAATTTTATTCTCTATATTTTAGCAGTTATTCATTTTCTGCCTCAGATACACCGAAATTGAGTTATTGTCGAAATTGTAAATGTGACAAAAAGGTTCAAAAGTGGTTAATTTTAACAGCGGATAGCTAGGGTTCTATCGGATGCATAAAATTATTTTATATAGCAACCAATAGGCGGTACGGTTAAAATTTTTTTTTCTGTCAGCTCATAAGAGGTGTAGACATTAAAATTGAAAACCACAAATATGTACAACTTGCAAAAGTTTAGAAATTATATCTGCATTTATAAGTAAATTTAGTAATTTTTCTGGCGCTGTAGTAATTTTTTTTAATATTCAAGGTTAAATCACAAATTAAAAGTTAACACCTTGACGTCCGGTCGTCTAAAAGTAGACGTTTAGCGAACTGGACGTAAACTGCCGGCCGTCTATTAATTGCGATTTGATATTTCTTGCATAAAATGCCGTTAATTAAATATTAACGATTGCAAATTTAAATTGGTATGATATTGTTTATTTAGTAGAAACATTATATGATATACAGAATTTGTCAAATCACCAAAAAATGTTATCTCCCTTCGATTTTACGAATATTTACAGAAACATAGGTGTAAGCGGTGTAATTAAGCATTTATGTGAATTATTGCCGGCTGCACAGGTAAGTTTTGCTATAAACTCGCCGGACGTCAAGGTGTTAAGCTTTTGAAAAAATACAAAATTTCATTTTTATACTATTTTATATCATATTTTAAAAGTTTTAAATAAGTTAAGGAAATTAAGTGATTACTATTTTAAAATATATAATAATTCTGAGAAATTGAGGGTATGTTGACGATCGGGGCGGACTAAAGGCCGCGTAACATGGCAAAAAAGTTGAAAACCAATCGATTTTCGCTGTATCCACAAGTACAGATGGAATATTTATAAATTTTTATTGGTAGTACCGACTCTCCTGTACTAGAAATAATTTTTCTAATAAAATTTAAATTTGTGCCGGGCTGGAACAGAATACATTAAAGTATAATATAACAATGGAACATTTATAATTTTTCAAATTTCAAAAAACTGCTAAATTGGTCGGGCAATCTACGTAGATACTATTCTAATAATGGCAATTTAGAATTTACTTATCTTTTGTTTGTAGTTGGTTAATTCAGAACTAAGTAAAATTGACGTTATTCTGAGGATAACGTTATTCCAGGCTCATCCGACCATTGTAGAACCGACCCTGCGGTAAGTAATGACAACTTTACCGACACTACATTTTACACGATATGCTATATTGCAGTGTACCTTGTAACCTACAGACCTATCTCCAGAAACTACACTGATAAAAAAATGATTGATGAAAAAATTATAATTTTTGCGCCGATGAACAAAATTCCTTTTATTGATGAAAAATTCATAGTAAAATAAATGAAAAAACTTAGTCGGGTATTATATTAATTAAAAAAAACACTGTAATATATTATATTATATCATAATATTAATATTTCTTTTATTGTAATTTTAATTTTGTAAATTTTATATTTGTAATTGTGGAAAGTGGAACTTCTGCGAAAGCCAAGGTAAAATAAGGCTCTTTCGCCAGCCCTACTTATGGAGGGTGGATCTGTTGAAATGGTCTGCAAAGATTTATTGAAAATAATTAAAATTATGATAGTAATTGAGTTTATGATATTAAATAGTAAGATTTATTAAAGTTTTTGAAGTGTTTTATTACCTCGAAGAGCTGCAATGGTAATTGAATTTGGATTATGAAATATAAAATTTGTATTTGGAAATTATATAATTACAAAAATTAAACATATTTTATCGAATTATTTTTCTAAAACAAAGTGATTTATTCCAGATCGCATGTCCATTGGTGTTACGACGATAGCATATGGATGGCAGTCTCTTAAAACTACTCGATTTTCTCTAATCAGTTAAACTATTAGAAAATGTACTAATATTTAAAGCAAATAAATATTTACCATGTAGTCGATAATTTTTTCTTAATCTGAATAGCTAACTTATGTAAACTATAATAATATTATGCTACTATAAATGTTAGTTTAATTGTTGCACGATGCTTATGACGAAAGTAGATGTTCTCAGTCTAAATTTTGCATGTTTAACTTGGTCAAAAACAAAATAAAATGTTTGTAATATTGTAAAAAAAAGAATAAATGAAAATATTGCAACTTTAGATCTATTACCGTCGAATCAGCGAAGATTGTATGAAAAAAAATAAGAAAATATTATAAGGCATGCTAAACTATTTTTCCGATCTAGTGCGCAAAAGTATATTTTATTGCCCTAGAGCGTAAAACACTTTACGATCGCTTGGATAAAAAATTAATTACTAAAGTAGTTAACATATTAATAAAAAAGTATTACCTAACAGGTAATCGGTTTAACCCTCCGTTAGGCGCGCGGTCTACACTCGTAGACCAGTGTTCTTTTATTCAATGTATTTCTTATGGACTAGTATACAACTGAAAATAGCGCGCCTAACGGAGGGTTAAAGAAAGGTGTGAAATAAGTAAAGAAAGGATTTGTAGCGGGAAAAAGGAAGAATGGTAGCTAATACAAAAAAAATAGTTTATCGTAATTGAGCCCTTCATTCTCAAAATGACGTTCTGATTTTGTTACTGTTAAAAAAATTGATAATGGAAAAAATTAGGCGACAGTCCCACCGCAGCCACCGTTAACCACCGACCAAAACTTCAACCAATGGTAATGGTTTATTTAATATTTGCTACTGTCTAGTTTTGTACTATATACTATATTGAGATTTTGTTATAACATACTAATATTATGCCAATTTAAACAAATAAACATTTATAAGTAGAATAATTTAATTTTTGCACGTAAACATGTTTTAAATTACATAATAATTAACATTATTTTAACATCATTTTTTTATTGAATATTTCTTATATTGCAATATTGTTTTACGTAATAAAAAACTTTGTTTTCGAGAAGCTGGACAATAATAAGTAAAACAAAAGAAACAATAATGTATATTAACAGTAGTGAACGATTTGCTTTTTTTTGAATGTCAGTCACTTCCCTAACTATAGCTGTTACATACTATATATTGCAGTGTTCTACCCCTCTAATATAGGGTAGTCTTATTTAAATAAATTAACATAGCAAATAATAATTTAGTTTTAAATTATCGTAAATTCTAGACGAAAAAATATATTTAACGTTTACAATAAATTATATTGCTAAAAATTAAGTTGGTGATTCATAGATTAACACCTGACTTGATTTTGACAATATAAAGTGTAATTCTTGTAAAAAACGCTATATTACGATTAGCCAAGCATGAATAAACTTCGTTAAAAAATATTGAAACCTTCCATCGTGCATAAACAAATTTTAAACAAATTATTCTTTCTCAGTTAGATAACCCGTATTACACGTTGTAAAGTGGGTTGCAGAATTTAGAATTGAAAAGTCTTTTCAGTTCAATCACTCAATGGGAGAGCTGGGCTGGAGGAGCTGTGTTTTTCCTAATGACTAAATAATGGTTTTGTCGATCGCAACCTCTTTTCCTTTAAATGAAAACTTGGAATTGTGAATATAACATTGGTTGTAGAATTTCCAACTCTGAGATGGGAATTGGCCATATTGAGTCTCAACATAATCAAGGAAGAGTTATGGAAGGAGGCTGATTTGATATACAACGATGTGTAATGTCCAGTTGAGAGAGATGAAATTTTACCAAAATTAAAAAATCAAATTTTACCAGACCACTGTTTGCAGGAAGCTCATCAGGTCTATTAGCGAAAATATGATAAATATTTTTAGCTAATTTGGGCCTGGAAAAAAAAGGGCTGCACATTATTATTTATAATGAGATGCTCTAAAGAAATGTTTATATCTGTCATCCAATTAGTATCTGCAAGTATAAAAAGCAATTCATGTTATTTTCACCTGTTTACAGATGTAAATAAATTATATAAAAATTTGCATTCTGGATCAGGTACATTAAATTAGATAATATTTAGGTCATCAATTCTCGTATCCACTTCACGCTATGTGAATATTCTGGGAAAATTTAATCTTATCTCACTATCACTTGATCTAACGGCAAATTGGTTGCCTAGTTCATACCTATTTCTCTATTGAAAACTAAAGGTGAAAAAACTCCAGGGTTAGCATATTTCTTCATATTTTATTGTGGGTTAATGTACAGTCACCAGTGCTTTAGTTTTGCTAAAAAAATTATATTGGTGACGTCAACTGAAGCTTCTAAAAGTAGTGTCCAGATAGGTTTATCGTATACACTGCAACTTTATTCGCCCGCGGAATTCCAAACATTGGCTGCCAGCCACAGAGTGATTTAACATTACGTGCCTGCTCTTTACTTTACCACTACGCGCACTAGTGAAAATTTTAATTTTATTAAAATACAATGTTTTTTTAATTAATAAGTTTACAGTTTAAGTGTCTTATAAGAAAAATTTATGGTTCCGTAAGTGTGCACAGTCATCGGCGTGATTTATATGTAAGTAGCCAGTAACAGGTTCAAATTTGTGAGTTGCGATCAAGGTTCAAATTTTTGCTTTTGGAAATTTATTTAAAACGGTAATTTAATATTTTTGTTTACAAATTTTCTGATATATTGCTGCTGTACCTAAAATCCAGATAGAATTACCACACTATCAGACCTTATCAACTAAATTCTGATATTTTGCAGAACAGGAAACTGAATTTGGAGTAACCTTTTTTAAATTATACTTCTATTAGTCATTCCACGTTTTAAAAATTTTAATTTGTTTAAATAAATAAAATTATTTTTTGAATAATTGGGAATTTTAGTTAGGTAAGTCGTGCAATTTTTTTCAACGTTTCAAATAAATATTTTTTAAATAATAATATGTTTACTTAATTATTAAAATAAAAAATAATTTATTTTGAATTTTCCACACTTCGCCTGGGTATAATTTCCAGTTTTTCATTTTTGCAATTCTTTGTCTCGCGTATTCTTGCAATATAATAATTCCAAGGACAAATTGTGAATAATAATTTTGTAATTTTCTAACACTTGGTTACTTAGCATATTTTACAGATGAAATAGTATTGAATTATCGGGTATTTGTAATCATAACGACCAGCAAATTAAACACATTGTATAGGTAAGAACAACAAATACATTGTTATAATATTATATCGTTAATTATCCGACTGTCACCATCAAAGACTTTTAAATTTTTTAAACAATTAAATATTCAACATCTTGCAAAAATTTTGCAATAAGTTTGTCATTATTTTTAATTACCATGTGCTGTATATTTTATGTCATAAAATTAAAAATTTGAAAATAAACTTTAATTATGCAATAAATATTTGCTGGCAAAAGTTGCATGTTTGTAAATAATTTTTTTTATGGTGTGCATGCACATACTATTTCTTTTATCTTTTTTTAGACGAAAATTTCAAGTTCACGAGTTAAACGTGAAGACGAAATTAACCACTCTGTTCTCAACAAGTTCCCACGGTTAATGATTTTTATGATTTTCAACATCAAAAGTGAAATTTTTGCTTTTCGTTTATTTGATGAAAGTTTCTAAATGTGGTAGCCAACTCTTAGGGCGGATTCTTAAAAAATTTAAAGTAGTATTAAAATTAAAAACGGAATAATATTTTTTGCACACTTTCGACGGCTAAGTTACTACTTGTATGGCATAAGTAGCCGGAATCTATCATAATGCAATTTTCCATACCCCCCAGACCCCCCGGTTTAAAAAGAAGTTCTAATCGTTCTTATTATTTCCGGATATTTTTACCCGCCAAAATCCGGTTAGGTTTTCTTCCGCGACTGTTTATGACAATTTTCAATTATTTGGAAAAACGAAGAGCGATTCCAAACATATTATGTAGTCAAAACTGATAAGATAATCGTGTATTTAATTATAATATGTTGTAATACCTAATACATCATTGTATTAACTGATTATACGATATCTAACAATTATGTCGGGTTTTATTGGACATTATAGGCAGAGCTGAAAGTAATTCAATTAAAAGGCTCAAATAGAGTGGTAATTCAAATACCCAAAAGTAATCTAATTACATTTGAAATTAACCTAAAGTATTTCGTATTTGAATTACTGTTTCTGTAATTGAATTACTTTTTTGGTAATTCAATTACTTTATCGATAATATAATTACTTTTTCGATAATAATTAAATTAATTTTTTGTTAATTGCAATCAGGGGGTAAATATCCAGGTAAATTTATATCTGCAATACTCGGAATTTCAATGATTTTCCAAGAATTTTAAAATATTCAAATATTCCATCGATTTGACGGGAATTCTAGGGATTTCAAAGGAATTCCACATTTTGTAAAGAAATTCCAGGGATTACTAAGGAATTTAAGGAATTCTAGTAATTTCAAAGGAGTTACAGTGGTTTCTAAAGAATCCTAATTCAAGAGATTTCCAGATATTCCAATGATTTCCAAAGAATTCTAGCAATTTCCACGGAATTCCAATGATTTATAAGGAATTCTAACGATTCACTAGGAATTTTAATGATTTCCAAAGAATTCCAGTGATTTCCAAGAATTCCAATGTTTCTAAAGAATTCCAACGATTTCCATGGAATTTTAAAGAATTTCAGTAATTTTCAAGGAATTACAATAATTTCCAAGAATTTCACTGATTTGTAAAGTGTTCCAGAGATCTTCAAAGAACTCCAGTGATTTCAATAGAATTGCATTGAATTCCAGCAAATTACAGGAACTTCAGCGATTTTCAAAGAATTCAAATGAAAAGAATTCAAAGATTTCAAAGAAATCAAAATTTTCAAAACTTCTAATGATTCCCAAAGAATTCTAGTGATTTCCAAAGAATTACAATGATTTGCAAGGAATTTCAGTGATTTTCAAGAATTCCTATGGTTTCTAAGGAATTCCGGAGATTTCTAAGGAATTCCAGAGATTTCCAAAGAAACTCCAGTAATTTGTAAGGAACTTCAGAGATTATGAAGGAATTCTAGTGATTTCCAATGAATTCCAATGATTTCTAAAGGATTCCAGAGATTTCCAGGGAATTAAAAAAAATTGCAATGATTTCTAAGGAATTTCAGTGATATACAAGAATTCCAATAGTTTCTAAAGAATTCCAAAGATTTCCTTGGAATTTTAAAGAATTTCAGTAATTTTGAAGGAATTACGATAATTTCCAAGAATTTCACTGATTCCTAAAGTATTCCAGAGATCTCCAAAGAACTCCAGTGATTTCAATGGAATTGCAGAGAATTCCGGAAATTTACAGGGACTTCAGCGATTTTCAAAGAATTTAAATTCAAGGTATTTTCAAAAATTCTAATGATTTCCAAAGAATTCTAGTGATTTCTAAAGAATTCCAATGATTTCCAAAGAATTCCAATGATTTACAAGGAATTCCAGTGATTTTTAAGAATTCCTGTGATTTCTAAGGAATTCCAAAGATTTCCAAAAAACTCCAGTAATTTTTAAAGAATTTCAGGGATTTTCAAAAAATTCTAATTCAAGATCCTTTCAAAACTTCAAAAGATTTTCAAAGAATTCTAGTGATTTCCAATGAATTCCAATGATTTCTAAAGGATTCCAGAGATTTTCAGGGAAATTCTTACGATTTCCAAAGAATTTCAATGATTTCCAAGAATTCCAGAGATTTCCTAAAGAATTCCAACTATGTGTACACAACATTTTTGGAATATTTACCCCTTGATTGAAATCTAGGACGGCTTCAGTTTGAATTCTCCTCGAACAAATTGACAGTTTTACGATACTACATAGTTAAAAAAGTAATTATGTTTTAATTTTTCTTCTTATTTTCAGACGACTGGAAATGTTAACCCCCCCCCCCCCCGTATCTGCTATCGAATGAAATTTAAAATTCCCTCTTGGTATTTGAAAAATCCTATAATACTACAGAGTAAAAATATTTTTTGCTGAAACACAGAAATCATTTTCTTTGAATAATTTTTTTAAGCAACCAAATTTTGTTTAATATTTTCCGTTAAACATAAACTTTGCCTTATAAAAAATTATAAACATAATTTTTACGATTTTTTAATAAATAAATAATACATTATTACAAGCTTTCGTACTTGGTATTTGAAGCACTTTCAATATTGACAAAGTATTTGGTAATTGAATTACTTTCACCAAGTGCTTTGTACTGCGCTCTGCCTACAGGTGCCCGATTTAAGAGCCACCTAGTTTTTATAATAAATTTGTAAATTTATTTACCATTTTTGTGGTAAAATCAATAAAATTGTACACACCGAGATTCAAATTAATTGTCAGAATTTTGTTTAAACAAAAGTGTTGATTTTTTTCCACAGGATTCCCCTTAAAACTAATAATTTAAAATATAGGTTAAAATAATTCAAAACTAACCCAAATACGATATTTATAATTTTTTTGGAATATCTGCAAAACTAAGTGGTAGATAATTTGCTATTATGAAAATTTTGTCTAGTATAAAAAAATAAGTACCCAGTTGCTGACGATACTCTTTATTATTTGCTAATTTAGAAATAATAAAAACAAATTTTATAACACTTTTCCATCGTCTTGCTGATTAATTGAATTAAGTCTCTAATGATGGTCATTGTACTTAATTATGTCGATTATTTTATTGTCCCTTCCTCAATATGCATAACTGTTTTCCGAGGAAACTAATCCTACTCTCAACTTTGCATTAATAATTTAATTATTACTTTTTATTTCTGCGTTTTAAAAAGTTTTATATTTATTCATAAATATTTTATTGCATCATATTATGTATACTAAACAAAAAATATTTATAAAGCGTGTAGGTAAAGAAAACAAACATTTCGAGTTTTTATAAAATTGAGATTAACTTTAGAACAAAAAATTCAATATCGTAATAAAACTCGAAAATCAACTAAAAAACTTGTAAATTAATTTTCGTTCTTTTTACGTCAATAATAATTATACCGAAATATGTAACAGAAACCTGGTTCTTAATTTTTTATCCCTTTTATATAATATTATTGCTGAAAGTTTATAGAAATAATTTGCCAATAATAGTACCCAATTATCTGCCATTTGGTATAAAGGATTTATGTCAGAAACTAGAAATTTTTTTTTTCTGGAGTGAAGTCTATTTTAGTCTGCCTGATTTACAATATCACTCTTGGAACAGTTTACCCTTCAAATTGGAATTAATTTATCGATTTTATAAAAAAGCACAAAAAAAAGCTTTAGGGATTTTACTCTAATCTCCTTTTTTAGATTAACGAAATAATATTTTATATTATGATGTTCGAGTATGTTGACTGTTGTTATATGCTTGCTAAATTTGATTGACATTGACGCAGCAACAGTACGGCTATAATATAATGTTTATTACACCAAAATTATAAAAAATAATTTAAATATAATAATAGATAATTTTTTATCATCGAGAACTGTTTTCTATTAAAACGAGACAGAAAAATAATTTTTGCGGATAGAAACCCAAATAATATTACCCATATATAACCAGGTTATGGGCCCAAGATGATACTATAAAACTGATCCAATAGACACAAAATGCAGGAGTAGATCTGGGGGGTACAGAAATAACCGAGCAACGCTTGGTTTATATTTACGCGGCATAACTGCGAAGTTATGCGTGCTGACCCCCCCCCCCAATTATTTGCCCCCGGTCAAATTGCCCGGTTTCAACATTATAATTTAGAAAAAAACATATAAAAAATTAATTTAAAAATTAGGAAACTTGAGAAAAATTTTGAAAGTAATTGCATAATTGCTGATGCTGAAGGCCGGACAACCACCTTTCTTGTCGACTACAAGGCTGCTGAGTTGCCGGAGGCTGTCTGAAAAAAGTCTTTTGTAGTTTTTTGTTTGTTTGTCGTGTAAATGTACATCGTAAATCGCAGCGACTTTAAATTTTGCAAGACGGATTACTTTTTCAGGATACAGAGTACAGCTCTATTGTTAAGGAATTTGGTTCCGGGTCGCGAATCTGGGTCAAGGATTTACAAAGGTTCCAAGGGAAATGTCGATGCCGATTGTGACCATGGTATTCAGATCAGTCACGTTGCAATCAAGGTCGTCTATTATCTTATAGTTGAAGGGGGGGGGGAACTCCAAGATTTCCTCTGTTTCAGATACCAAAGCTTTGCATGATTACTCTTTCAGAATAAACATATCTAAAGTAGTACCCATCGGGAGGTCTGGGAGGTATGGTATGGAATACCCCTACAGTCCGACAGTAATAGTGCATTTTACATTAATTAAGTTTATTACCTAATTAAAAATGTTTTCGTGGGAAAGTTAAGTGCAAACAGAGGTGATTACAATCGATCACAACAGAGCTTACACAACAATAGATCGTCGATTCATATGTTAAAGTGGACGATAACAATTTAAATTGCAACCATGATAAGTTGTAGCCAACCACATTTAAAATTAATATTGTGTAATCCGTTTAAAATGGAATTATTTTTAATTTATACTGTTTTTCAAGCCATCGATTTAATTTGAAACTCTACTGTTTCGCCGACAGAAACTTGACATCCAATAGCATCATAAAAGCAGGGTTCAACTCTGAGATACTCCTACCGTGACAATAAATAGTAGGCAATCTGTTATAATTTAAACAGAAGAACAAAACGTATATTCCGGACGGGTCAACCAAGCAACTCTTCCTCTGGAGATGTCATTGGTGTGGCCAACATTATCAGTATTTAATAATTTATGAAAATATCATAAATAAGGTTATTATTGGCTGAAGACAATTTTTCACTGAGAAAAATAGTTGATGGAAAAAATTCATTATATTGATGAACAATTCATTGTATTCATGAAAAAAGCATTGTATTTATGAATTTGTTCATCAATATGATTAATTTTGTTCATCAGCGTAAAGATGATGAATTTTAATGGTTTGGAGTGATAAAGAAGTCGAAAGAGTTTATTAACAATAGTAATATGTATAATATGTTAAGTGATACTAATTTGCTAGCATGTACCATATAGTATATTATTTAGGTAGTAATTAATTTGTGAGTTTATGGATATAATACAATTTTCACACTACATTTAACATTGTAGTTTAAAAGCAATATCTAATAATATAAAAATTTTATAACGTTTTTTCTTATCAATTTACAAATATGTTGATAAAGCAATAATCTCAAATTTGCAAGTACATGTTCAACTTGATTAATTCTAAATTCTAATTAAGAAATTGAACAATACGAAATGATTCATATACTAAAAAAATATTATTCAATACAAAATATAATAATAAAATTATAAAAATATAAAGTATACCCGAAGCTTAATAATTATATTTATATAAATATTTGGATGGGGGCATCAGCCCCATTTTAAATCGGTTCATGGCGATTTATCCACCATGACTATCAGTTTTTCCCGAAATCCTATAGCTCAAAATTAATTTTAAAAATTTTGGAAATTTTTAATTCATTCCTTTTGTCTATAAATAATTTTGTGCGACAATATACAAATAAATTTTTGGCTAGACTAAAGCGTTAGACATTTAAATTTATTGTGTTTATAATCTTACACGCTAAATATTTTTTTACTCAAAATATTTTACAAATGATATCCGCTTATTTTTATTTAACTGTATATTATCGTTATCAAATTAAAATCTTAACAGGCCGATAGCATGTCTGGGGTTTTGTTAATGGTTGTCAGTTTTTGACAAAATAATTTAAGATAAGGGTAAAGCCAGTTTTTCGATTTTTTCATAATCGTATAACAAAGAAATTACAATAAATGATATTTTAAAGTAATTTTCTAGGATATCCGTGTTTCCCTCAAAACATCTGAGGGTGTTTAAAATTGCGTCTTCAGCATCCAGGAGAACTTTACATTTGGAAGGATGTTGCTTTGCCTCTTCCATTACCGTAAATAAAGCTTCTGGTAAGTGATCATCTTCGTGTGTGTTCAACAGCCGATGGAAAATTCTAAAAAGAATCGAAAGCTATTGAGAAAATTAATCTTGTTTATATGGCAAACCTTTAAATTATTCAACTGTTTTGTCTCAAAATTGTCACATACGCGAAATAAGAAAACATTTTAACGACCCGACCAATTTATTTTGAAATGTTATTATTAAGTTTGTTTTTAATCTCGTTCTATTTAGTCCGGTAAAATTAGATTTTTGGCTGAATATTTGATCAGGTTGTGTATTATAGGAATTTCCGCATTTAAAAAAATTAAAAAATTAAAATAAAGATATCTCATTCCATATCAAATTGTCTAACTAATGTTATTGTTTTAAAATTTCTGTCAAGTTATGTGAATAATTTAAATTCAAGGCAGAAAATTTGGCAAAATACACTTACGTTCGACCTTCTGAATCGATTGTGAATATGTCTTCTTTCGAAAAAACAATTAAGTCTAACCATTTTTGCACCAGAACTTTCCGGTTTAACTGTTGCGTCAATTCTTCTGTTGCTGTTAGTACTGTTTTCACTGTGTTGGTATTTTCGAGATTCGATACTTTTTTTTCGCTATTGGAAATTTTAACAGATTCTGTTTTTTCTTCAGTTTTATTGGAAACTAAATCTAGTCTTGCTAGTGTTTGGAGTTGGCGTCTTGGTGGCCCTGCACACTGAACTGGAAATGATCTTTGTGAAAATTTTTGAAGATTTTTTTCCTGCCACCCGTCGAGCGATACCAATTTTGTAGATGTGTTTTCTTCAAAAGGAGCAATAATTGATTCGCTCGAAGTAGATGCTGGTGAATTGATGCTAGCATCACTGCAATTTCCAGAATCAACTGAATCATTTCTATGTCTTCCAAAGTCGTTCTGTAATTGAATGGATTATTTAAATAACGAATCAAACCATGGAACTGATGTATCCGGGAGGTCGCTAGACGAATTTGGAATTGAAATGGGAAAAATAGAAAAGAAAAAAAGCTTTCCGAATATTGAAATGATATTTCGATATATTACGCAGTTGGTAGCAACAAAAACTGATTCTAAATGGTACTTTTAGAAATAATTTATTATCTTATCAATATCATCGAGTAATTTAATTAAAATGTTTTGCGCATAATTTTGAAATTGTACCCACATAGTGTGAACATAGAAAGCTTTCAGCAAAGCCTTGATCAGGTTTGTCCGATTATTCAAAGAAATATACTATCAACTCTTATCGGTGTCTAAGTAAATAACCAGAGGAGTTTGAAGATCTTTGGGGAGTCTACCTGTGTGCTATTAAAGCAAGCTATCTCTATCTGTATATTTATGAGGATTTAGTCATTTAGAATTTTTAAATAAATTGTTATTATCTTACTTTTTTATAAGGATCACTCCTGACTTCCAAGTTTGGCTCGCGTTTGACTTTGCCACGTTCGGTCAATTGTCGGTTGTTATTTATATTCAAGTTATTTAAATCATCACTTAGGTTATGAACGAGATCATCTCCGTCTTCTTGTGACCTTAACAAATTTAAAAATTCAGTTAGTTTTGACTACGACAATGATTTTCTTAATATTACCCATTTGTATCTTCTATGTTTAACTTCTTGAATTCTTCGATGGGATCACTGTAATCCAATGCTACTGTAGTAAGCTTCATGTTGATATTGTTCGTATCAAACTAAAAGTATCGAAGTAGTTTGTTCAATGTGCTATTTGCGTGCAAATTTCACGATAAGATTAAATTGTTATCTTCAACCTCTTATAAATATTATCCACTAAAAATCGAATTCGTACAAACTGTCTGCTTATTGTATTTTTAATAAATTTATTATCAAATCAGAAAACCGGATTACATTATAGATATTACTATAACCTTTCACAATTATTTAATATTTTATTAAATATTATATTTATTCATTAGGCTAGTACGTCAAAACACCGAAAAACAAAAACGAGGTTAATTTTTGGTTTTGTTGTTTTTGTTTTTCGGTACTTTTGTTTTCGACGACACCGACACCAAAACAAACTTAATTTTTGTTTATGTTGTTTTTGTTTTTCGGTGCTTTTGTTTTCGACGACACCGACACCAAAAACAAACTTAAATTTTGGTTATGTTGTTTTTGTTTTTCGGTGCTTTTGTTTTCGGCGACACCGACACCAAAAACAAACTTAATTTTTGTTTATGTTATTTTTGTTTTTCGGTGCTTTTGTTTTCGGCGTTTTGACATGAAATTTAACATTTTATTTTTGCACGAGAAAACAAATCCAATAAAATCTTGAAATGACAACTATGTCACTTTTTTGTGACAGACAGAGGTAAAGACAAAGAAAAAGAAAAAAGAGCTCGGATCCTAGTGGAAGCTAAAGTTTTGTTTATTTTTTGTTAGTAAATAATTTGTCAACATCTACATATTATATTGTTTCATCTGGTATTATGTTTTCCCACTTAAAACCGTAATTTTTATTTTCGTAATTTCCTCTTTAATTTAAAACTTCGTCTTATTATTAGCATTAATGTACTAAGTTTGCACTTGGCATTGATGTACTTGAAGGATGCTAACTTTGCTAGATCACAGTGCAGTCTTTCATAATATCCTTCTTTTTTTTTCATAATTATTCTTTAATTATGTTAATTAAAGTAAAAAGCGAAAGATACTTTTTTGTCGGTTTCATCATTTTCTTTTTAACGGTTATTTTCCATTTTCATCTGCGTACCTTAATAAGCACGGTGGACCCCGAAGAAACTGCCTAATCGTGGAAGCGAAAATCAAGATCCAAGGCCAACGAACATGGACGTTTTTCTTAAATAAACGGAAAGCTAATCTCACGAGAAACGGAGCGGCGCCGGCGCGAGTATTGAGCAAAACCGTTTCAACCTCGCGGAGGAAACGGGGGTGACTTTTTTAACTTTTTCGATTTTTCACCCACACCCGCTTGCAAAATAACAATTACGAATTTTTACCTGTATCTGCATGACGATCATAAAAAATAAAATTGTAATTTTTCGCGATGAATATGCGTAGCCCCCCCCCCCCTTCTCAGGAAGCATGTGACAAAGGCTGATTTTTAAATGAAACGGTAGGATAGGATATAAGTAATAAGAGCAAAATCCAGGGAGTAAATATGTAGAAAAATTTGTGGACACAAGACTCGGAATTCCAAAGATTTCAAAGAATTCCAATGATTTCCAAAGAATTTGAAAGATTTCCAAGGAATTCGAAAGATTTCCAAGGAATTCCAAAGATTTCAAATATTTCCAATGAATTCCAAAGATTTCTAATTAATTCCAAACATTTCCAAGAAATTCTAATGATTTCCACGAATTCCAATGATTTCCACAAATTCCAATGATTTCCTAGAATTTCAAAGATTTCCAATTTTATATTGGTGACTTTTTAATAGTGATGAGTCCTACATACAGCCGTCGTCGCACATGATATTAAGAAAATAATTGAACTTCTGTGATTAGACATCAATCTGAAGGGGTAAATATCCCAATAAAGTTGTATAGACATGGTTGAAATTCCCTTGGAAATCTTTGGAATTCTTTGAATAAATTTGGAATTCATGGAAATCTTTGGAAATCTCTGCAATTCGTTGAAAATCACTGGAATTCCTTGGAAATCATTGAAATTCTTTGGAAATCTGTGGAATTTCCTTGAAAGTCACTGGAATTCTTGGAAATCACTGGAATTCTTTGGAAATCACTAGAATTCTTGGAAAAACCTAATATTTTTTGTAAATCTTTGGAATTTTTTGGAAATCTCTGGAATTCCTTGGAAGTCACTGGAATTTTTGGAAATTACTAGAATTCTTTGGAAATCACTAGAATTCTTGGAAATCCCTAATATTTTTTGGAAATCTCTGGAATTCCTTAGAAGTAACTGGAATTCTTGGAAACACTGGAATTCTTTGGAAATCATTGGAATACTTTGAAAATCATTGGAATACTTTGAAAATCGCTGGAATTGTTAGGAAATCTTTGAAATTTAAAGTAGAGGTCATCACATCAGCTTATAGAACTATAAAATTACTGTAATTTTGTTCTGATTGTTGATTTACAATAATAGTGATAATAAAAAAAAATTTCAATAAATATATTTGTTTACATATGACCATTATTATTGTCCAACCCGTTTCTTAAGAAATTTCAAAGATTTTCAAACAATTCCACCGATTTTCAAAGTATTCCAATGATTTCCAAAAAATCCCAAGGAATTCCAGTAATTAATAATAGGCTTTTTTCTTGGAACTTTACAAAAGCTATGAATGCATCAAAAAGAATATGTGAATTTTATACATTATAAGTGGAGAGCTCATTGATGCTGTATAGTGGTTGTTGTTCCAGGAGCAGTCTCAACTCTTTTTTGAATCTTATTTTGTTTTGATTTTTGATTGCTGTTGGTAGTTTATTATAGAGTCTTACTCCTGTTGCCATTAGTCTATCCAATGAAAGTTTTAAACGTGTGTATGGAATGTGAAGTTCATGGGATTTCCCGATGTTCCAAAGAATTCCAGTGATTTCCAAGAATTCCAGTGACTTCCAAGGTATTCAACAGATTTCCAAGGAGTTCCAGTGATTTTCAAGGAATTGTAGAGATTTCCAAGGATTTCCATGAATTCCAGAGATTTCCAAGGATTTCCATGAATTCCAGAGATTTCCAAGGATTTCCATGAATTCCAAATGTATTCAAAAAATTCCAAAGATTTCCAAAGGAATTCCAACCACCTGTATTTACCCCTTGGCAAATTCTGTTCCAAACGCAAAAGAGACAACAGAAATAATGGTCTGAAGAAAATTAATTTTTCTCAGCTCCGTTAATATTACAAATACAAAAAAAATTAAAATGGTCAGAAAGCCCTTTTTAAAATAATCACCTTCTGCATGATATGATTTCACTTTCATAAAGTCTTATTTTTATCACTAGGGATATAATATTCGTTTATTTCTTGGTTTGGGTTAAAATAAATATTAACTTCAGGCCCGTGGCGTATACACTAATTATTGTACTTTCTACAGCGAAGAGTATTAATGCCAGTGGCGGGTTGTCATAAAAGGCGCAGGGGCACGTGCTCTTCCATCCCAAAAACAATAGAAGAACAGATTTTCGTTATAAATAAATATTTTTAAAACTATTTTTTTTATTTTGTGCCCTCACACTGGAAAATGTCACGAACCGCCACTGATTAATGCATTTTATGAATTAAATTTATTTTAGTAATTTGGTATTTAAAGTTAACATTCAAGTGTTCAAGAAAATCCCCTCTCTTTTTTGCGTTTGCAGAGATAAAATAGTAATATTATACACCAAGGGACTAAAAACGAATGTAACATTTTTTGCCGTCTGTCATATGTTGTCGCGTCATACCCTTTACCGAATGGATCATGTATCCAAAGAGGGAAACTGAAAAAATAATTTCGGTAATTTTTGTAATTTTTTTGGTCGGACGTGGTCTAATTGGGAACCATCTAAAATAACAGTAAGAAGAGACTTGGAAATGTGGAAAATGGCCATTTTATAATATAAAAGTTTGTGTATGGCGAAAGGGGACTTTTAATCATGAATGGATACAAAAATAGTGAAATATTCTGATTATATTGAAAGCATTTGGAACTTCCACTTCGCTGTTATCACAAGGTTTTTTCTTTTTATTAAAGTGAAGTATTCATTCATTACCATTAGATTAGGTGATGTCACACAGGAACACATGATTAGATTGTTATTATTTTTACTGCCACTGAATTTTAATTTACCTCTTTTTTCTAGTACCTACCTGTTTATGTATTACTTATTGCGCCTCCAAAATTTCTATTGTAAATTATTAGCAAACAGGAAAAATATTAGAGAGTGCTGATTATAAAGTTTTCTACGATTAGCAAACACAATTTTGCAAATGTCATTGTCATAATAGTTTTTTTAAGTTATTTTTTATTCAATGTCAAATTTTTTTTGAAACTTTTTCATTTTACTTTATTGTTTCGCAGGAACATGCGATAATCCACTACATATGTATTTGTGAGTAGTACCAATATTGATTTACCTTTTAAAATATATTCTTTTCCAAAAGCAGCTTTCTTTAATTCTGATCTATCATTATTATCATATAAATTGTGATTACTCACCGCAATGATTTATTTGATTTATGTAGAATAAAAATATTGAAGCGGCCCATCGGCCGCCCAGCTAAATCGATCATTTTGAACTAACTTAAATTTAAATAAATTAGAATTTATAAATTGGATGGAATTTAAGAGTAATAAAATTACAAATAGCTAGACTATCCAATATTATATTCAGTTCCTTTGAAGTATCGTCGAGTAAAAGGTATTTGTGGTTCAAGTGATGTAAAATTAAATAAATTTGTTGTGAATCGGCCATTCGCCTCAAATTTATCGCTTCCTTGATATACGGTAACCGCATAACTTGACAAAAGTTTTTATCAATAAACCAAATTTCCTGGTTTTTCTATAAATAACGAAAACTTATTCTATATATTCTAATCCATCCAGGTTGATCCGAGGAGTGAGGTCACTTATTTGAAATAATTTTTTTCTTGTTTCTGATTGGTTGCGTTTTGTTCGGTTGGTCGCACTGTATTATGTATTCAAATTTTTGTCTTTTCTTTACATTGGCTTCAATTCAAGATGGGAACTTTATTTCTGAAGTCAAGGGTGAAATATACGTCAGTTATTTGTTTTATTCGTGGAATAACATTAAAAACGACTGCATAAATTTTACATTATTATCTATACCTAAATACCTGAAGTTTAAATTATTCAGAACGTTGGTACCTACGTGGATAATAGCCTGTAAATATTGATAATATAGTAAATATTTTGGATGGATGTTTATAATTTTACAATACGTACGTTTGAATCATCAAGATATGAACCACAATATACACAAAACTGGTTCTTCGTACATAAACACCTATCCGCTACATGTATACCATAAAAATAAATAAAAAAAAATTTGTATAATAAAACTTCCTGCTTGCACCACTTTCATTTACCTACTTAATAATATTAATTATAACACGTAAATATAAAATGAGGCATTTGTCCAAAAGTATATTTAGAATGTGCGGTGTCTCCTGTTTCTTTAATTTGATAAAAAATAAAATTTGGCATTGAAAAGTAAACATTATTAAAACTATTATGTTTTTTCAGTCGATCGATCGGAGCACTTATGTTTATTGTCCGTAATTAGTCGAAAAATATGTAATCATGGCTGAAAATACGACACTACCGACAAGGGAATCCAAATTGATGAAACCTGAGGATGTCAGCGGAGGGAGTGATGGCGAACCATGGGAAAAACTTTTGGGAAATGGAACTGCAACACCTACTGTGATACCTGCTCAGCACCTTACCGTACCTAAGCTAGAGACTCGAAGAAGAATTTCTAGCCCCAGTATTTTCGGCTCCTTCCACAAAGGTCTCAAGCTATCTTTGAGATCAAAGAATGAAGACAGACATATTTTTAACAGGTAAGCAATTGTTAACAGTTTTTTTTTTTAAATTGGAAACTACATATTTGCAGTTTCAGATATCGACAATCGCGTTTCAATGCTAGAAGGATTCGAAAACGTGTGGTTTTCAAGCATGGAGATTGTAACGTCGTGCAGGAACATGTGGCCAAAAGACGTCGAAGATATCTTCAAGACATATTTACAACTTTAGTGGACGCACAATGGCGATGGACGTTGTTAGTGTTTTCAATGAACTTTTTTTTGTCGTGGTTAGGGTTTGCCATCATCTGGTGGCTCATCGCGTTTTCTCACGGAGATCTGACGTCAGAGCACATAGTGAGTAAAATATTTTTAAGTTAAATAAATAAACCGTTTTTTGTAGTACTACCTAAACGATTTCTCAAAATTTTCATATGCCAATATTGAAAATTTTAGTACAGCTCATTAAAATTAAATTATTTTGGGAAATTTTATTGTTAGTAGACGCAGTGTCTGGTTAATGTTGACGTTCGTTTTCAAAAAAATTTAACTACTGATAGTTTAATAAGTGTCACGCGTGTGTAGGAGGAGAGGCGTCTAGAAAAATCTAAAAATATAAAAATTAAATCTTAAATAGACCGTAATCGACTACCCAAACTTTGAAAACAAGACGATATTCACAACGATCAACACATTATCGTAATATTACAACACATTTTTCTTAGGATCCTTATTCTTAGATCATTACATCCACTCACACAATGTGATTATAATTACTCATAAAAATTTATTTTTGAGAGGCTGTGTGGTCTACAATTTAAATCCGTTTCGCTAGATTGCTAATAATTAAAAACATCCTGCATCTTATTTTAAAACTTCGGTTTACAACATTTTAAGTTGGGTTCTTTGAAGTCTGTTTTTTTCAATTGGCTAGTCGGATAGTATATAAAATTACCGTAATTTCAAAATGTAAATAATATTTTTGCCAATTTTTTTATTTATATTATTGATTACTATATGTTAGAGGCCATTCCTATTGTGTAAACTACATCAGCGCCAGACCAAAGTAACCATCGGCATCATTTCATAATCATCTTTGAATTTTTTTTATAATTAAAGCGAACACTTCCAATACTTCCTTAAAATTAATGCAAAAGCAGTCTTTTTTTAGAAAGACAACCAAACATGGAAACCTTGTGTGTCAAACATATATGGATTCACGTCATGTTTTCTCTTCAGCGTTGAGACGCAACACACTATTGGGTTTGGTGTGAGAGCAATAACTGAAGAATGCCCCGAAGCCATTTTCGTGATGTGCATCCAGAGCATATCTGGAGTGATGATTCAAGCATTTATGGTTGGAATAGTTTTTGCAAAGCTATCGAGACCAAAAAAACGAACGCAAACTCTGTTGTTTTCGAGGAGCGCAGTAATATGTCACCGAGACGGAGTGCCCTGTTTGATGTTTCGAGTTGGTGATATGAGAAAAAGCCATATAATAGAAGCTCACGTCAGATCTCAGCTGATAAGACACAAAATTAGCAAAGAAGGCGAAATTCTTCCATTTTATCAAACGGAATTGAAGGTTTGTATCAGTTTAATTTTAACAATATGTTTTTTAAAATAAATTTATATATACAAGAAAAACAGGTGCGTGTTAAAAATATATGCGACATACAACAAGTAAACACATAAAAGTCTCGCAAAATTTAACAATGTATGCAAAAACATTTCGACATATTTATGGTGACACTTAATGAATATCTGTGTCAAGAGATTCTAAATATAATTTTGCGGTGAACGCTATTGTTTTTGATATCTCTTATTAGACTTAAAAAGTTATTTTATTTTTAAATTTCAGATTGGATGCGATGGCGAAGAAGACAAAATATTTTTCATATGGCCCACCACTATCGTCCATAAAATTGATTCCTCTTCTCCGTTGTACAACTTATCGGCAACGGATTTGTTGCGAGAAAGATTTGAGATTGTCGTAATTTTGGGTAAGAGACCATTTGGATGGGAAAAATATCGGTTTTAATTTTTTGAATTGCAGAAGGAGTCATAGAATCCACTGGTATGACAACACAAGCCCGGTCGAGTTACTTGCCATCTGAAATCTTATGGGGACACCGTTTTCAATCTCTAGTTTCCTTCAAAAAACAATCCGGTGAATACGAAGTCGACTACGCGTTGTTCAATAATACTATAGAAGTTATAACGCCTTTATGCAGTGCCAAAGAACTGGATGAACACAGAGAACTGTTTAAAAATCCCAGTGGTATGATTAGAAACTGTAATCTTACCTGAAATACCAAATAACTTTTCCTACTTTCAGGGAGCCGAATGTTTCCAACAATGCAATCTCAATCTTCCAGTAGTTACACTTTGGATTCATTTTCCATGGATAACCGAAGCGATATGAATGCACGCCATTCAGTTTTAGTGTCAATAAATCACACAAATGAAACTGTTACTTTAAATAAATTAACCAGGACCTCGTCACTGCCGGACACTATAGAAGCATAATTATTATTATAGTGTAACATTTTAAGTAATTCTAAGAATTATGTAAACATTCTGTAAAATACAAAGTTGTTTAAATTTTGTAAATGGTAAGTTTTAATTGCAATGCAACTAGAAAATGTATAAATTTTGAGTACAACTTTTTTTATAAAATAAAACGTTAACTATTTGCTGTTTTCTTCTGTAATTTGAAATTCTATAAACTCGGGTTTGAAAGCTAGGGTTAACTTATCTGCACATTGTGAGGTCGATTTTTCACCATCTAGTTAGCTAACTTTGATATTCAAAGCACAGTGTCAAGTGATTACGCCAAAGAAAAACAAACACATCCTGATACTTTTATTCATATTATTTCTAATTAAGAAAAAGAAAATATTCTCCAATAGTAAAACATTTGAATAACAACAAACAATGCATGCGTCAGGTGTACGTACGTACAGTGTCAGTTGTAATTACCTGTGACGCACGGATTATTCGTTGTTATTGAATTTTATAAGAGAGCGTCCATTAATTACGCAAGGACGATTTTTGAAATTTTTGACCCCTTTCCCCCACATAAGGGTTCGTGGTACCCCCCATATCTTACGTACGGATTATTAAAAAAAAAATAATTTGAACCCCTCCCCCTTCTCTTCCCCATACATTTATAAAATAATAATAAATTATAGGTAAACACAAAAACTTTAATTAAATTTTACTTATAATAGATAAAAGTTAATAAAGCTAAATTAATTACAGGAAAAAGTTAAGTAATCCAAAAAATTTGTAATTAAATTAAAGGTCAGTTTTGTGATCCATGTGGAAACTAGCCATTTCTACGAGTACTATATGGATTGTATAATATGCGGAAAGCAGGGATTATTATTATTATTAAATTTGATTTAAAAATTTTTTTTAAAGAAACTTATGCCAGGAATACGTTGGACCCCTCCGCAGTGCCGTAAATAGGGTATGGCCAATATGGCTCGGGCCATAGGCCTAGCCATAGCCAATTTAATATTTCAAATTAAAATTATTGTATTTTCTATAGCCACTGGAGACGCCGATATTCAAAATATTGTATTAAATATAGGCGCCATCCCTAAGAAATTGAAAATAAAATAAAAATTAAAATGTTTCAAAATTTTAAATTACAAAATCAAAATGTTTCAAAATATACGCCGATTAAATTAAGGTGCCTAATTTTTATTATTTTGTTGGCTAAACTATGATAAAAAAATATATATATTTTCGAATGGTTTTTAACAGTTAACTATATATTTTTTTAAATATAACTCCCTCCAACACATTTCTGTTTAAGGCTCATTTTTCGTACTTGGCCATAGGCTCCAAAAATCTTAATTACGGCACTGCCCCTTCCCCCCACATAAAGGTCCGTAAAATTTCCGGTACCCCCCCAAATCCTTACGAAATTAATAACTTTTTCTGGAGGGGGGTTGTTTATTTGCCAACAAACAAATATTTGATTTCTAACAATGTAACCGATTTGTGAAAACTGACGGTTTCGCTAACGTTTGCCAATTGCTGAAGATATTGGGGAAAAGGCTTCTCCATGCATCCGTCTAGTCTAGGCATTTTCAGAAACACAGACTAACCTACTAAATCAGACCTTTCAATAAAATTTAAAAATAAGATCTTATTATGATACATAGTAATAGATAGGTATATTATAATTAGTAACCTAGTATTTCAGAATGGCGGGTAATTCGATTGGTTAGGCTCCTCTTTTCCATTGCCCACATTGGGCAATGGCCCAGGGCTCCGCGGATCCATGGGGCCCCCTAGTTTCCTCCCCAGATCCCTAACCGATAAATATAATAATAGTTATTTATCAGCTTTTTTGGTATTCCAATGAGCAAGGGGTCTAACAAAGACTGGCAGTACTGTCTGGCTGCCTACCTACAAGGTGATTCCCCTAAATTATTTAAAACTTTTACTAATAGCTACGTAAAACGGAACGTGACATACCCAACTAAACCGACTCAATGATCGAACATGACATTCCACGCTCACTAAACGGCACTTTTTGTTTCGTTCGGGACTGAAAATTATTTCGTCGTTCGCCTATTGTGTTTTGTTTTATGATCGCAACTGTTTTCAGTGTAAAACAATAATAAATACTGAATAAAGATACAAATGTCGAAACGGTCATATCCTAGTGGTTCAGAAAAAAGGGAAACCTTAATTTGTGCATGTGTCCGTAAAGTACATCTAATTGGTTAATTTTATTTTTCTAATCTAAAAAAATTAGATATTACTGGAGAATGATTGATCAGTGCGGCCTTCAGGCCGCACAACCTTGGCAATCTAGTAGTTATAAATAACAAGATAATCCATACTATTATATATTTTGAAAGTCCTGCTCCGCCATATTGAATGATGAACGAATAAACTGCTTGACGGATGATTTTACTATTATAGACAGTGACGTACCGTGCCTTTTGTGGCGGGGAGGGGCAGAACATTCGTGGGGGAAAGAATATTTTTATGGGTTTCAAATGAATCATTTTTTAAGAGCCGGTAGTAATCTACGGCCTCAGATTTCGGCAAAATTTTTTTAAAAAGTGGTAGTAAATCGGCGGAAAAACCCGTAGTTTTTTCAAAATTTTCATAAATATTTTTTTTAGTTACTACGGCTTTTTCCCTTCAAAGTAGGAAAGAAAACCAATGAATATTCTGAAAGAGCACATTTTAAGCTTTCATATGAGGTGAGGATGAATGAAATTGGCCCACCGATTACTTCACAAATTTTTACATATATGTACATACATCTACAAGTCAATCGCCGCGTTACAATGGCATTTTATAGCCGGTCCGTGTGCTCAACGTTAATACTGGCATTAGCGTATGTGGGAGAAGCCCGATTTACTTGACTCGGATGCCGTGTACGTTGTGGCCGTGCTCGTACTAACATGCCCCCTGGTTTAATAAAGTTATTTTATATTGCGTTCGGTTATGGCCGAATTTAACATGAAAACTAAGATCCCGGCTTTCGAGTTCGGTCACAGTTCAGGCATGGTTTCAGCAAGTTCAAAGCTTGTCAAAACGGCTCGAAGCGCCCGAGCGAGATTGGCGGTGAGTCAATTTTGAAAGGTACAATCAAGGCAAATCTCGAATCGGGGCGCTCTAAAATCCACCATTTTTGAGTAATTCGAAATAAAATTGACGTTTGTTGAGTAAAACTCACAGGCTCCTGATCCAACCTGCTGTGTGTAGCCAATCACTAGATGACAATGTTAATTGAATTCAAAGAAAATATTTAGGAATTTTTTTTTATCAACATTCTCTATTTGTCAAATTTAAGCATGGTTTGGGTAAAATTTAACTTTTTATGTGAAAGTGACATTCCGGATATTCAAATGGATTTAATTTTGTGAATAACAATTTTTGAGTGAAAAAACAAGTATAGAAATGACTTGTGGGAGCTCATAACCAAGAGTCATGCTCATGACATACACTGAAAAAAAAAGGATTCATCACATTGATGAAAAATTCATCATTTTTCCGCCGATGCACAAAATTCATCTAACTGATGAACAAAATTCATCACAATAAAGATTTTTTTCATCAATACTATGAATTTTTCATCAATATGATGAATTTTTATCATAGGTTGAAAAATTATGAACGTTTCATCAATTATTTTTTTCAATGTATTAATGGAAATTAAGTGAATTTTAAAAGATTACGTTAAACGCTAAGTTGTACAAAATCCACATGGTTTTGAAAACTTCAAATGCTTCTGAGAGGCGAAATTGTGGACCAAATCTACAGAGATTTTCTCTGCATACTATTAGAATTGGAAACTAATTTTTCATCAAATTTTATGGAAATTGGAGAGAAAATTTAGTTAAACCTTTTTCAAGGTGGTTATGCCAAAAGATTGTAGGTAAAATAGTCTAAGGAAAAATAGTCTACGATAAATGGGTCTATGGAAAGAAAGTCTACGGGTAAAAAGTCTAGGTAAAATGGGCTAGGTAAAAAAATTTGGTAAAATAGTCCAAGATTGTTTAGTGCTGAAGTTATAGTGATGCCCATTTTCAATAACAAATCTGAAGCCGTAGAGTACTACCGGCCCTCGCTTCACAAAGTGTTTTGCTTAGGGCGGCACTATGAACAAGAGCGGGGGGGGGGCTCGAGCTCCCACGTGGGCACACCACTGGCTTATAGAGGAAGAACTGTAAAGCTAAGTAAGCTTTGGGAATCATTGGAATTTTTTGAAAATCTCTGAAATTTCTCGAGTCATTGGAATAGGAGAGTTTTGCATAAAAGTTGCCAACTTCGGTATAACCTGGAATGTCATCTGGAACTTTGTTGATAAAGTTTTAATTTTAAAATTATTAGTTTTTAATTCCGATTACAATAAAACTTACCCGGAGTGATGTCAAGAATTAGGATGATTTAAGTTGATTTATAATTTAACCAACATATTTCAAATGTTTTCATGTTTATTTAAAAAATATCGTCACTTCTGCCGCAATACCTCCAATCATCAGCACACCAAATTTTATCTGAATCGGTTATACATTCTCGGAGATATGACATTTTCATTTTTTTTATTTATTTTATTGTGGTAGCCCTGGCAAAGATTTCTCTGTCAAAACCTTATTTTCACCACTAGAGCCTACAAGACACACGTCCAAAAAGTTTGAATGTCATCGGCATAGAAATGCCGAAAAAAATCGAGGGACAAGGACTTTTTTTAAGTATTCACAAAAAAAATTAATTATTTTTTTTCATATTGCATTCCTGATTTTTATTAAAGGGTTCCATATGCTGTGAAGTCCTTTGAGGGCAATGTTCCTACATACCGAATTTGGTTGACATTCTTTTAGTACTTCGGGAGTTATTCACTCTTGAAGTTTTAACTTTGACAGCTAGTAATTTTTGACAGATGACAGGTAGAAAGTTCATTTCATCTATTCTGGATATAGCTTTTCAAGGTCCTTAAAATAAGCTATCGCAAGACAAAATCGCTTTTAAAAATTTTATATCATTTTCTTGTAGTGGCACTCCTGATTGATAGATCGCGACGAAAACCTTATTTTCACTTTTCTACCATAAACTCTACTATTATACAAAATTTGGTCCTGATTGGTTGGATGGTTCAGGAATAAATCGAGGGACAAAATCTGGCGACCGACCGACCGACAGACCGACACAGAAATTTATTTTTTATTTTTTGCAGATCTTTACGTTTCTGGACACGGTGATCTCGAAAATGTAAAAAAAAAAAATTGAAATTTTTTTTCGATTACCATACCTCCAATTTTTTTGATTGATTGGAGGTAAAACATTTTTAGAAAAAGTAAAAAAGGATTTTCTATATTTCTTGAATAAACAAATAAAAACGTTTGAAGTATGTCAGTAAGGTTATAAAATTTCAAAAAATTTAAGGTAACCAACTTAAATTAAAAAATTCCGGGTAAGTTTTATCGTAATCAGAACTACAAATTTATAATATAAAATTAAAAGTTCATAAAAAAAGTGCGAGATAAAATTCCAGGTTTTACTGAAGTTGAAGTACAAACTCCCCATTCTTTGAAAATCTGTTCCTTTCTTCCTGAAATCCTTCGAAATCACTGGAGTTTATTGAAATTCTTTCAAGTTGCCCTTGTTTAGAATTCTCTTTGTTTCAATTATTTAGAAACAAATTTACGTTTACAAGAAGCTGTATAAATTTTTTCTTTAAAAGACTGTAGCGATTTCTAAATTACACACGTATTGACTGGTAGGAGTCTATGTATACAATACTGACAACAGACCAGGTTAAACTTAAAAAACATCATTTAATAACCAATAAATTGTTAAATACAATGAAGTCTACCAATAAATTATTTTCAACAAATATTCAGTCTCTTGTGTCCTCGAATTCGGCATCCAGTACTTATTTGAGTCTCGCATTCACATTTCAACTGCCTCAAATGTTGTTTTATGGGTAAAATTAAGGTACCAATAAGTTCTTCAGTAGTATTTCCATAAAAATACATTGGCAGTTGCAATTTCAAGTAATTCTCAATTTGTACTATCTCCGTATACAAACTGAAGCGAAAAACTTGTCAGTTCCCAAAAATAAACCCAAAAACAAAACTTACTTCGTTAAAATTGGTAAAAGGCTTTCCAATTGCATAGGATTGGTGTAATTATTGAGGACTTGCCATTGATTAAACCAAGTATTTACGCTGAAAATTTACAATTTAATAAAAAAACCCATGCACGTCTGCATTTACGATTTAGGATAGGTACTCACTGATCACTTTCGATTAAACCCTTATATCTTGCTTTGACATTTAAAAACCATTCAAATCCTATCATAATTTGCCAGCCAGGAAAATTTAATGGCGAAGACGATATTGACGCACGGTTAAATGGTTCAGGCTGCAATGTGTCGGTATATCCCAGAAGTTTACTAACATAACTGAAAGTAGGTATGCAATGAAAAATCTCAATATGTAAGCCACATTTACGAAACTTACCCATAAATTTCTGACGAAGAACTGCTGGATAGCCAAGTCTTGAGACATAAACACAAAGTTGGAATTGAACATGGTAATAATTCACATAAAGTTGCGTAATGATCAAACCTAGACCATCCCGTTAAGGCAATTCCTTTAAAATTAGCTATCTTAGTACCATGCACTCCCAATTCCGTTAACCAAGCTTCGTGGTTACCCACATGATGTTTATTAATTGGCAAAATTTGGCAGCTACTGGTAGCTCCCTTGAACGCACTCGCTACCCAAACATTCGAAAAAATATTGTTATACTTATCCCATAAAGAAGGTCCTAGTTGAAATGTTTCCGCGCTATTATAATACCATACCATTGGTTCCACCAGTGTCCCGATATGGTAGTCTTAAAAAGATTGCAGTAATAAAGTTATATTTACTGTTAAAAATATAAACACCTTGAAGAACATGCAAGTCGGTATTTCTGAACATATCATCCCACATTATTATTTTCAAGTACGGAAAATTATCTTTAATATATTGCACGACATCTATAACATGTTCTAGATAGATGGAAATTTTTCCATGCTTACTCGATTGTGCTCTCTTTAGGCAGCTATTACAGAGTCCCAAATGCCAAACCTGTAAGTTTTAAAATAAGTAAGTTATCCCGATTGCTTTGTTTAGCAAATACCTCATCTGCGCCAATATGAATATATTGAATATTCGGATGGAACGCAACAATTTGTTTAACCATGCTCCTAACTAAAGGTAAAGTTTCACTATTACTAGGACATATTGAACTAGGATATAATTCCACTTCACGCAATCCCTTCCATTGGTCGTGTTTTAATACATATTCGAGATGACCAAATGTTTGCACCAAAGGTATTATCGTGAGCCCACAATCTGTAGCTAAAGTGTAGAAATTGGATTAGAGCTATAAGAGAAATTCAAATATACCTACCGATGTCTATCAACTGTTTGGCTTCTTCTATTGTGTAAGGAGCACCACTTACATGTGCACTGTTTGACAAACCTCCAAGCTGGATTAGCTCTCCCGTATATGGAAAGGTATCTTCCCATTCTATTAATAACCCTGTAGCTCCAAGATCTTTTATAAATGGAAAAAACTTGAACAAAAAATTCAGTTACAATTTTTAAGTAGGTTTTGTACCTATATACTAGAATTGCAAATAAGTACAACGAAATAAAAATAAATATTTATTTTATCAAAAATTAATCATCTTCGGCATCTACATCGCCAAAAACTACACTGTCTGATTTTAAAGAAAATTCTTCGTATACCTCTGGTATTGGAGATTTATTTACACGAGTCTTTTTAGTATTTAAAGGAACCTTTTTGTGCTGAGCATTTCGTGGAACTAACTCGTCAGAAGTGGGATGTTTAAGAACATCGCTGTTTTTTAAATCACTTTCTAATTCATTATTTGTTTTCGAAGTACGTGCTCGGGAACTATTCAACCGTGAAATATGCCTTCGCTCACTTCTAACTGAATTTTCTTTTAATGCTGTATTTAAAGTGTCCTTTACGTTCCTGTTAGCTTTCTCTAAAGCTTCTGTAACATCCTTATTAGTTTGCTGCAAAGCCTCCATGACGTTTCTGTTGGCTCGTATCATAGCTTCTGCTACTTCTCTACGTAAATCACTCACTTTTATAGTTCCTTGAGCGTCGAAATAGTTCTCCGGAAACTCGTCCAAGTCGGGCACACTTATATCATCTGAAAATACATCTTCTTCGGATAGTATTCGACATTCTTCAGTATCTGGAATTACATCAGAAAAAGAGGAAACTCTTGGAATTATAACAGGAGCTTGTATCGAAATTTCAGTTTTCGTTGAATTGTTTTTAATTTTGCCTATTGTTTCCACTTCTTTTTCTGCTGTATTACCAACTTGCGTAGCTGGTTTCTGGTCAAATATGTCATTACTTAGTTCTGCTTCTTCCTTTTCTATTTTATCGCTAACTTCGCTTATAGATGCCATTACATTTTTTTCACTGGGTGTAGACATACTATCATAGAATTTATTAAATTGCTAATGCGTAAGTATTTCAGTTTGAAAAATTTCTTTAAATATTTCAAAGGGTTCCAATTTATCTACGACAAGGTAGTTTAATGAAATATTTTAAGTTGAAAAAATGAAAACTTAGAAGGAAGAAAGTTAGCTTCAGATTAAAATTTAAAATTCGTGTTTTTGCAGTCGTTCAAAGAAATAACGAAATAAAATTACAACTTCCAGACTCCAAAAAGTGCTTATATTCGTTATTTAATTGCAACATCGATTTAAACTGAAGCTCCACGTTTAGGAGCCAAGCGCATAAGAAAAATGTAATAGAAGAGAATTTTTGAAAAATGTTTAATTTCAATTACTTGCTTTAACTACCATCCGTTGGTTCTGCGTTTCGATCAAACACTTCAAAATTTGCAAGTTGCAATTGTTTTTAAATTATTCATTTGGTCGAGTGTAAAATTATCAATTTTAAATTCAAATTTAAAGCTAACTTCCAAGATGAAGGGTTGGTATAGAAATAATGCGTTAATGCTGGTCACAATCTTTAAAACTCGACAGTTTTACTTCAAAGCGATGCTAAAATGAAACTGTTGGTTTTCATTGGTTAGGAAGAAATACCAGAATCGACTCATAGAATCCAAACAAGTCCATTTTATGTCTTTTGCGCACTATTTTTTTTAACCACTATCGACCCACTCTGTATATATCTACCTTCACCGACAAAATTTTTTCAAAAATAATATTATATAGATATTTGATAACATAACCGGTTGAATTGTTAAATTATCAAAAAAAAATTATATAATTTAACCAACACAAATTTTGCTAATAACTAAAATTAAAAATATTTACCTTTTCAAAGTAGGATAATTTCGGTGGGGCACCTTTTAAATCTAAATGGACAAGCCTACAACAACCATTTTACAGTGTATAATTTTACGAAAAATTTTGATGGAATGCCTAAAAAATTAAATTATTTACCTTTGCGAACCAAACGTCAAACTGTCCATTTTTCTAACCTTACTTTTGAACGTCAAAAATTTATACCGTTTATAACACGAAACGTCAAATGTCGCAAACGCAGTTGAATAATAGTTTTTACGTTTATTTAGGTTGAATTAAGTTTGTATTTAAATCATGTGATGGTTTTAATGTTATCCAAGCTGTTCAACTGCGACTAAAATTCCATAAAGTGATTAACGAGATTTTTTAGCCGATAACCTCCAAAGGCGTATTTCCTTGACACGTTTGTGTTTACTTTTGTATTGTTTTGCCACGATGGCGAATGTGCCGACAAATCAAGATTCGCCGAATACGGAAAAGCCTGTTAATTTAGATATAACTAAAGAAAGTACTGCTTCGGGTAACAATAAAAGTGTAGGTTGTTTGTTGTGTAGATGGTAGTTGTTATAATTTTGTTGTCTTAGTTTCAGTTGGGTGAATTGGCGATAGAAGCTTCTCAAATAGTAAGTCGATTGGAGCAAGTCGCCGAAGGCGTTAAATTACCCGAAAATAGTCCGGTTCAGCCCACCGTGTTTTTGGGTTTGGAACAAAAGAAAGCGGACGACATTATTCAAAGAATCGAGGGATTGATAGCAATCGATGATGACGGTGAACCAACTTGTTTTCCTATTTTAGATGATGTTTCGAAACTTGTTATTACTTCGCATAGTATTGGTGCTTATTGTGGTGGTTTGGAGAGGCATTTGATACAAAAGTTGAGTACTCGATTTACAACTGATACAACAAGATGGTTAAGCCAAATGTTTGGGTTAGTATTACATTATATTCGCTATCATTTAAATAATATCAACACAGTAAATATTTAATCAATATTTGTTTATTTTTATATAACAATCAATATACAAGGTGATTCATTGAATTGATATATTAAAAGTTGATGGCGTTGAAAATACACATTTTATAAATCAAGATTCTTATCTCCTGGCTTATCGAACCTGTTATTTTTTAAAACAATATTTTCATTTTCCTGTGTCGGAAATAGTGCTAACTTTCTTCTAAGGAAAATATATAATTTTATTGTTATAACTAGCAGAAATATTCCCACAGTATAACATACATAGATTTCTGTTTATTAATTTTTTTGTAAGAAAATTTAAATGATTGCTAGTTTGCCGTAATCTTGAAACAGCACTTTATAATTATGCAAACATGATCGAAGAAATTGATCGATTAATTTACATTTCTGGTAAAATGAAATCTAAGATTTGGAAATTCCCATATCAAAATAATCTTTCTTCTTTTGTGTTTGACAAAGAGATGTTTCAAGAACGAACTGAAAAACAGTTGAAATAAAATTAAATTTTTAAAATATTGAGACTACTTTGCTTCAGACGACCACTTTTCTAAAAAATAAAAATTAATTGAACTGAACTAGACCGAAGTCTGTTTACCGCAACACTTCACGATATTGGTCACTTTTATAATATATAATTCATTACAACTTTTACCGAACATAGGAAATTAATTTGTTTTAAATTCCTGCTTTCCGTTATAATGGATAGGAATAAAAATAATATTAACTTACGGAGACAAAGATACCCAACACTTGATATTGCGTTCTTTAATTACTATTAAAAACTCAATAAAAAAATAGCGCTTTTAAAATTATATTAGTAGCCCTAGGTTTGAATTTCATTGCCATTGTTTTGCAATGTAACTTTTATACAATGTAAAAATTTATATCGTTAACTTTTGTTGTAACAATTCCTGTTTAATTTTATTTTTTGTTTAGTTTTTTAGACTCGGCTGCTTTCTATCACGAAGACCACCTTGAAGGTCTAGTTAGAATTACCAGATTAATGTTGCATTATAAATATCCCAGATATTTAGAAGATGGTGCTTTAACCTTTAGTACAGTATTGCCTACAATATACAGTAGTGTTGCGAGTCCTCTCGGAATTGTGCAGCATCTATGTAGGCAGCTAGGATTACCACTAGCTTGTGTTCGTCCAGTACCAGTCAACACACATTTTGGTAAAATTAACACACGTTTTCAATTTGTTACAATTCTAACTGATTGCTTTAGGCTCCCAGTACACAATGGACGTTTCTTATCTTCAAAAAATGTTAGTCGAAGACATCACTGCTGGTCGAACTCCTTTAATTGTGATAGGTGATGCTGGAACTCCAATAACTGGCCATGTCGATAATTTAGTAAGACTTCAGGAAGTATGCAAAAAATATGAAGTATGGCTACATGTCAGGGGTCACTCTTTGGCTGCTTTTGTACTTCACCTCAATCAACTTAACGGACACGTGAGAACATCATAGATTATCTTACAATCCTAAAATTTAAAATGAACATTTTATTTATTGTAGAGTCCTCCGATATCTGACAGTTTCACTCTTTCACTTGGAAGTTGGTTGGGAATTCCAGGCTTGCCGATGGTGGTATCCTTAAATTTTAGATTAAAACTTCAATGTTTCGCCGGCAATGTTTTCTTAACTTGTTTTAGACACTTTATAGGTTATGGGACTCTAAAAAAGAATCAAATCTAGCACATGGCCGTAATAAACAAGTCGGCACTAGTCGAGAGAGCACATTGCCTTTAATTGCCGGTCTCAATACCGATCATCAAGGTCGACGAATTGTTTCACTTCCACTTTGGGTTGCAATGCAAGCTCTTGGTAAGGAGGGTATCCATGCGCGCATTCGAGATGCATTTTTGTCCAGCGAGAAGTTATGGGCAGCCGTTGATGTTTATCGTCATGTCAGAATATTGGTAAATCGTAGTAGTTTTAATTTTATTCTTTAAAAATTCATATTTTTCATCAGAGTCAGAAACCGGGGGGTGAAAGCGGTTCCTACACCGTTGCAGAGTTAATATCGAAACCCGTTAACATTCCAGTGAGTAGCAAGTTAATAATTATTAAAATTTTTTTTAATATGTTTCATTTTAGCTTTTATTAGAAACTACAGCAACATCGGTAGTGTTTCAATTTATACCAGAAACAAAAGAAAATCAAACCATAACAAAAATACCTCCCTATTACGAGAAGTTAAATTCGTGGTTAGGTCAAATTTTGCAGTTAGATGCACCACAAGTCAGTGTTTTTTTAAATTGTCTTGTACACATTTAATTTTTGTGTTTTACAGGTGCCTATAGATATCTGCGAATTGGAAAACATTGGTGTGGTTTTACGATACTGTCCTTTTGAAAATTCCAGTTCCCAGCAACCTAATCCAGAAGATATCCAGTCGTTTGTTCAATGTTTAGAACAACAACTGGTTATTTTGCGAGCTACTGTACAACAAAAACAAACTTTTATAAAAATGGTAGAAACGTCAAATGTTTTGAAACTAGTCGAATTGCCCGATTGGGCAGGTTTAGGTGGTGTTCGATACGCTCCGGAAGGATGGGAACAGTTGCTTACAGATCAAGCTAAAGAAGAGTTAAACAATTTGAATATTGCTCTGGTGGAATCGCTTCGAACCACCGATTCTGCATTTTCTTTGGGTGAAGGTGTAGATGGACTAATGTGTGTAAGATTTGGAATGCTTACTGCTCAGTCAGATGTTGAAGAACTTCTCAATCTTGTTGTTCGAGTTGGACAATCGGTGGAAGAAAATTCAAGAGTGTTGGATTCTATGGGAGAAATACTGAAAAAAGGTAAATTTCATTATTTATTTTATCTTAAATTTATTTAACCTTTTCGTAGGGATTGAAACTGCTACTTTAGACTTACAAAGAGAAAACGAAGAACGCATCTGGCAGGAGGGTATTTTAAGGAGTGTACCAGTTGTGGGAACCTTTGTGAATTGGTGGTCACCGAAAAATAAAGAATCGGGAATTAAAGGTCGTAGTTTAAACCTTACTCAAGGTGTGGTCGAGTCCACAGAAAACATTTATAAATATCATATGCAAATTTCTGGGTCAGGAAATCCTGGAACTAGAAGTCCACCTGCACCTTTGGTTCAAACTCCCATAGGTGGAACACACTCGAGGTCGAGTAGTCATGCTTCTAATCAAAGCAGCTCCTTAATTGCACAATCACAATCGAATGCTCCAGCACAAGTTCAAGGAGTTCACAAATCAGATGTTATAAATGTTAATAGCAGTGAGGAAATAAATGATAAAGAAGCTAAAACTGTAAATAAGGATGTAAGCAATGAAGTGCAAAATAATGGTACAGAAGTTCGGTAACTCGATTTCATCTTGGTAATATAAGATTATAATTTTATTGTTAATTTTTTTATAAAACTGAGTATTATTTGTTGTTTTGTTTTATATGTTCCTTTAATTTTAAAATTTTCGAAAATAATTGTTCTATGCAAAGTAGGTAAGATATAAGCTTTTGTAAGATGACGGTGTAAGAGTTAAAAAATTAAAACATTATTTGTGAACGTACAGGAAAGGAAATCCCTATCAGGTTTTAAATCGTTTTATTAACCAAACATAAACGTAAATTTTGTGATAAATTTGCCTATCAAATGTATAAGTTTAAAGTTAATTTCCCGGCCCTTATCATTGAACGAAATCCTAAATTGTATTTGTTACCTTGTTTCCGATAATAAGTCTTGATTTTTTGTTCACTAAAATTAAACACAACTTGTATAGTATTAGAATTAGTTTGTTAATTCTAGAATTTTATCTTAATGTATAAAAGTGGAACAGATGCGTTACAAATTTTGTTCATGTGCAATACAATATATTTGATTTTTATATTATATACCATTATGAATATGTTGTAATCTGCTGAATTCAAATTGCATTTGACAATATTATTATAAAAAGTTACTTGTTACAGTTTTACTTGAAATATGCCAATTTTATTTTAATCTTGCACTATAATTTTCTACACTTGTTTATTTTACCAAAGACGCTTGTGTAAACGTAAAATAAAATTATTTTTATTCTTTATCTGTCGATTGATTTATTTTCAATATTTTGAAAGTTTACGTAAAATACTTTGACTGTAGAAGGGCAACTTACCTGCGTCAGATCCAATCCAAGCGCTGGAACTGCTTCACTCCTTTCCGTAATTGCAGGGTCAGGATCGAGTTTTCCGGGAACAGCATTTTTTTAATTTACTTTATTCTCTATTATTAAATTTATATTTAGATTTTTTTTAAATAGTATTTTACCGATTAGTACCTAGTTTTGAAGCCCAAATCTTATTAATCCAATGTTTGATTCGCGGTTAGGTTTAATTAAAATTTTAATTCGCGGTTTTTCGATTAATTTTTTTGTCTTATCTTTTGTGGTAATTAATTGTGATTGATTATCTTTTGGTTGTATCATTTGGATTAATTAAAATTTAGTTTCTGATTATGATGTAATTAATTACTGTTTTCATAATGTGATTTGATATGATAATTAGGTTCACAGTTTGATCTATAATTAATTAGAGACAGCCTACAGGCTATATGATCAGTATAGCAGAGATTTAGCTGGATGGGGGTAGTTGTGATTGGTAGAATCGGATCCTCTCCATCAATTTTCATTCTATCCATTCTGCAATCCAGCCTGTTTGTAAAATCTGCTCTGTTTGCTCATAAAAATATATTTCTCTCCTTATATAATATTTTGCTTTTATGCAACTGAATACTAACAGAAAACTCCAGATTCTGACTACAACAGGTCATACGACAAGTCGCAGAACTTCATTTAATTAGTCAGCAGGACTCTAACCATTGACCACTACGAGTCCAACCAACGGGACAGAGATCCTGATTGAACCGACTTTCCTGGGCCCCCGTGGTTCGACAAATTTCCTAGCCGTAGTCCTAGGATCAAACTACTAGGAGGACCGGTCGGACCCTATACCGACCTCATTGCACCTCTAGGTCCACTGGACAGTAGCGGATATCTACAAATGGATGACTGACAGGGGCGTACAGATTGTCCCAGAAAAGACCGAAACGGTGGTTGATTCAGGAGGCAGATGAGATCCGTTCACTTCCTGGCTGAGACATATTGTCTCGACAAGAGACCAGGCTAGGGTCCTGGGAGTTGACATCGACAGCTGCCTCTCTTTCAAGCTCCAGATCCTGAGAGTCGCAAAGAGAGCTGCGGCACTATCGGAGGCCCTACAAAGAATAATTCCGAACGAGAGAGGCCAAGAGAACGCTCCTGATCATGGTGGCTGAGTCTATACGCTATCCCAGTGTGGGTGACTGCCCTGCAGAGGAAAGAAAACAGATAGGAGGAGTACGACAACCGAGCAGAATAACTGGAATAACTCTGCCAAAAGCAGGTGGACACATCGCCTCATCTCGGACATCGCCCTGTGGACCTCAAGAAAACATGGGGAGATCAAATCCGAAATCAAACAGGCACTCAGTGGGCATGGATGCTTTCGGAGCTATCTACATAGGTTCAAAAGAGCAGACTCCCCCAATTGCCACTACTGCGGGGAGAACGACGATGCGGAGCATACGATTTTCTCCTGCACCAAATGGACCTAGATCAGACGAGAGACCAGAGAACAGCTGGTTCAGTCCAACCAACCTCGTCGGCTAGATAGAGCGGATGCTGGTGGAGATATTGTTCGCCAAAGCACAGGACGCAGAAAAATACAAAAAGCAAAGACCCGAAAGTGTAGAACCACGAAGAACGCAGAAGGTTGTACAGACGATTCCTGGCAACTAAATCCGACACTACCATCCAAAACATCTGCGTGGTGTCTTTTGAAGTACTGGTATGATAGGCTTTTGAAGGTTCCGGGTTGTGTGGGTTGCCAGCACAGATCAGGCCGTAATTCTCGAAGTAAGGCCGAAATATAGGAAAGGACCGTCTTCCCCAGATCACTTAATATAGCCAGAGGCCATTTATCGGTTCGAGTTATTCCTCTCTCCCCTAGTTTACTCTAAGAAAGATTGATTAGTGTTGGTCCTGGATTGTTTAGGATGCCAGCCTTCCAAAAGAGTCTGAGAGAGTCGTCACCTGGGATTCAAGTCACATTGTCTACAGCTTAGATCTACATATAAGGGGTTTTCAACGTCCGGGCACGTTAATATCAGGCTCAGTTGTTTGTCTGATGTGGAATATCATCGAACGCCTTGCTGAGTCCTCAATTCTTCTGAGAGTCAGTTTTATTCTCATCGGCTGGTTTAAGAAATCTTTTAACTTCCCCTGCCGTAGAAAAGACTCCTCTAGGTCCAGATCAGGTCTTAGTTCTAATTTTGTTGTAATTTGCTTTGCAACATCTGCAACCTTTAACGAGACTCTGCTTGGTTCAGAATTGAGTAGGAATGTTTGGTTGGCGGAATGTTTAGAAAGAGGGTTGAAAGTAGTAACATCAATCTCCAATAACCGGAGAATTACCGTCCCGGTTGCCGTTGGGACTCTGCTGGTGGCAGATGTCATCTTGTAAAGAGAGGTTTAGTTTGCAAAATAGGGCGAGAAATAGCAGAAATTAAACGAGTTTAGCTTAAACTCGATTTGTTTTTGTTTGGTGAAACTGAACCAAAATAAATGAAATGAAAAAAAAAAAGTTAACAGATAAATAAACTATACAACGAGTAGGCAGACATAAAAAATTAACATACAATTTGTGGGTACGACAGAAGGGTGATGTGGAATTTAAAGGAAGGCTAAGATTCCCTTTGTTTTCCTGAAGAGCCGCCGCTGCTTATTTATAATGATAAAGTTAATAGGAAAATATATTGGCAACTAAAAAGTTAATCTTTCAATTGAAACTTTATCGAGATTAAAAGTGAAGTTCGAATTTCAAGTGATTTCCTTATTTTGCAAATTTCCTTATGCATTTCCTGCAGTTAGTTACTTGGTTTTCCTGCATTTTATTGATGAAAACTTTCAAAATCTATTTGAAAATTTTTTTTTCGTTAATTAAGTTGATCTCAACCTTTCTTAAATCCGTCCCTGGATTTGTACAATACAAATTTTCACACAAATAAAACAGAAGGCAACTAAATAATGAAAAAAATAAACAAAAATAAATAATAATATAGAACAAACTAAAGTTGAAACAATAGAAAACGATGGAACAAATTTTTTACACAATATTCAGGGTAACCCCACGAGGGAGGATTATTGAAAACAAGCAAAAAATACGCGTTTTTGAGAACCATTTTTAAAAAATATTATTTTTTTCTATTCAGATATTGAATGTAAATTAATTGTAATTAATTTTAAAAATAAAATAAAATAGGAAGCTGTTGTTCTTGAAGGCTATCGGTAACTAAGTACGATTGGTGATATAACCAGATTACAGTAGATTTTGATTGGTTGACGTGACTGAAATGGCGCAATTTCATTTGCTAAATAATGTGAGGTCAATTGTCATTGTAGTTTTTATCTATATCTGCAATATGTCGAGACAATAGATTACCAGTTTCGTTATATTGTTATAATAGTGATAGGTCAAGGATAAAAAGATATGGTTTTAAAAAATTAAACAATTTTTTTTAAATTATTGTGTTTAGTAATTGAACAATAATTATTATACAGAAGGTTTACATAAGCATATTATTAGTGTTGACTGCTTTGATCATGATGTTTATCATTCTTGAACGCACTACTCTCGTTTAGGTAATAGAAAAAGAAATTAGGTATTCCAATTAAAACATTGAAATATTAAAAAAAATTAACAGCACTAATGTAAGATGAACATGACGTTACTCAGGTACAGTTTATTAATAACTTGACGGTATATCGCAGAGAAAATAATAATTAGAGCATGGAAAAACATTTTCTGCTTCATAATTTAGTAGGTACACTTATTACTCGCAAAGTTGGAATTTCGTTTATAATAAATTATGAAACAAAAGTTTTGTTATACTCTGTATGAAACTATTTTTCACGAAGATCCTAGAAAATAATATTTTAACAGTTCCTACCTACTATCTAATTGCTAACTTAATTATTACAGAAAAGTATAAAAATTATTTTTTAAATTATTAATATTTTCTTATAGAAAAAAAGGTAAAATAAACATAGAAATCCATTTTGGATTAGTAATCAGTAATCGTAAAATGCAAATTATAAATTTGCAAACTTCAATATATTATTTTGCAGTAATTGCAATATTAATTGAACGGTTATCTGTAATTCACTGAATTAGTTTATCACATTATTTTAGAAATAATCGTATTTGTCTATTGCTCATAACTAATTATTATATTATTGATAACATAATGTTAAGTATCTAGTAATTACTGTTTTTTATCTATAAACCGATATTTGTAAAATAATCGTTGATGAACTCGAGAGCTACTCCGTTGGTCCAACCAAAACCGGCTTGAACCACATATTCACCACCGCCCCCATGTTCTCCAGGCACTAAGGCGTCATATTTTTCGAATAATTCCCCATCTTTTTTAAAACCCAATAAATTTGCTTTTATCCAACTGAGAGCAATACTTTTTGCTTTGGCCACTGCCTTGGGGTTACCAGAATTGCGCAAAGCTTGCGCCAGAATTGCTTGCAGCGGTGCCCAGGCGTTGGGGAAGTCCCATTGTTCTCCAGTATGTTCCAACGATGTTGCAATTCCTCCAGGAGTATCAAATACTTTATTAGCTATCAAATAATTTAGGACACGCTCCCCCAAATATGCTTTACTGCGAGAATTGATACAATTCGACCAGAGAGGAGCAGCATTGCTGGGATAAAAGAATTTTCTTGGTTTTGAGAGCTCCATATCAAAATCATACCAAATGCCATCGGTGTCGTCCCACAGTACTTCATTTATGGATTTTTTCCAATAATTTCCCAGCTGTCTCCAGTACACGCTTTTATTGTTATTCGTTAAGCTCGCGTGCAAATCCGACATTAAATAGAAGGCTTCACACATGAATGAATTTAAATCTACAGGAATCACTCGTTTAGTGTGCAAGTTGGTCATGTTACCATTATTATCTCCTTTCTCATTGAACATCCACCTCGAAGAAAAATCCCAACCTGATTCCGCGCCACCTTTTAAATTACCGTACAATTCTTCTTTTTTTAAAACGTTAGTGTAATACTTGGCAGTGGTAAAATCTTCATAATACGATTCTGGTCTTGGTCCACTACTTTCGACGTCATAATGGGCCATCAAGTACTTCCTATTGCCCTTGTTAACTTTGGTGACCCTTTTCGTTAACCAAAAGTTTAATTCCGCTTCTAAATGTCGAATATTCTCTCTCAACCATTCCACATCTTTGCTGTACTCAAAATATTTGTAAGCCATCTTTGTTAAAAGTGGAGGCTGAGATCGATTCAAATAATAAATTCTTCCTCCATTAGGAATAAATCCATAAGTTTTCACCAAATAAATAAGATTGTCGATCATACCTCTTGCCGTTTCGCCCATATCGCTAATAAGAAGCCCCTTAATTATCCAATAGGAATCCCAATAGTAATACTCGCGAAATCTTCCCCCAGGTATGATGAAACCATGAGGCACCGGAATTAAAGTATATTTTTGTGGATTCGCGACAACATCGTTCTTTATTTTTCTGCCTAACTGCGGCCAAATTCCAACAATTGCTTTGGCAAAATTTCTAATACCGATATTGGAAATTTCAGTTAAAAATTTTGGATCACTGTTGTAATCTGGAGGTATCCAATTTTCCAGTTCGTTTCCGTCTTCGAAATTTTGATGAACGAAGTGTGATACTTCTGTAACTGAGGGAGTCTGGTTAGTGCTTTTCATGAATTGTTGAAAATTTTGCAGTGTATCTTCGCGCCCGTTAATCATTTTCATATCCACGAAATGCTTAGAATCCGGGAAGATTCTTGCAAGTTGCACGGTGTGCAGCAAAGAACCGTAGCAATAAACATCACTGAAACACGAAGGTTCCAATCGAGCGTTGGAGAATATCACAAGTGAAGAAAACGATAACGCGAAACAGTATAACACTAACATTTTTGAAAGGATGTTGCCGCTAAAGAGCGACTTGAAACACTAATTAATAATTTCATTTCTGGTTTATATGGTCGGCTAGCTTCTGATAACGTAAAATCTTCCACTGATATACAAAGTAATTTAATTCAGTTTAATAACTCTAAAAACTCATTTTATTTTGTAACACAAAAATTTAATTTTTTTCTTATTAACCAATTAACTTTAGCAAATATTTTAATTAAATTTATTTCAATTCATACTATTGGTTAATTAGTATCTTACTGCTTCCCGATACGCTCAATTAAAAATCTTTCGATTGCACTTTGATGAGCTCCCAGTATTTTTAATTTAAATTTAACATGTAGAATCCAAATCGAGGATGGTTCACATTTGCTTATCTAAAATTGAAACCCGAATTTAGCAAGACCAAGCCGATTTATCTATTTGACCTAATTTACAAAACACCCGAAAAATGTATTATTTTCAAAATATACTATGTCCAAAAATTCAATTAATAAGAATTTTAGCTTATTTTCTATTTTCAAAAAAAAAAATTTGAATTGAACTTGTTTTTTACTAACTTGAGCAACCAACGGAATTAAAGAGCAAACCTTCTCATTTCAAAAAATAAGAATTCGAAAACTTTCCTACGGAACACTTTTTATTATCAAAAATAGTGCACTATTATTACGTAATTTTATTATTTTATAATTTTCTCGTTTGATAAAGAACTTTTATTTGCAGTTCACATTCAGGTCATTGACTAAATCATATTATACTCTTAGAAATAAACGCAGTAACTAAAGTGTTGAAAACTTTTCTCTTGAAAGAGCAAAGTTCTATATGCAATCATTTGGAACGAATAAATGTAAAAAGTATTGCATTCCTATCGGAATGTCAGAGAGATTAGGCAATTACAGAAAATATAACGTAATCCTATTAGAATTTTGTTAGAGAAAATATTAGGTAAAATTTTAAAATGCAATCGAAGTCTTGCAGAATTTCTTGGCTTCTTCTAATTCTCACAAGTTAGTTCTATATTTTTGATCCTTCAATATTTAGTTTCGTAGGATCGTTCGCAAACGATAAAATTGATTACTAGGTCAAGTCGACTTCCGACCGCTCTGACCTTGTAGTCGACGATTGAGGTGGTTGTTCGGCTTTCGACAGTCCCCAGACTTTCTTCTTTCGAATTTGTCAATTGTTTTCCAATCCCCAAATCACAATTTGCCCCCCAAAATTAATTGAATGAACCCAGGTCGGTGGCGTTTGATTCACGATTAAAAACAAGACGTAAGGAGCTCAGAAATAACGGTCGTAGGTCTTTGCCTCCCTCCTAAATATTGAATCTATGGTGGGTAGTCGAATGACTCCATCGATGGTACAAAGCCTTCCATATTAGCGCAGCCAACACTCGATTCCTTCGTCGCCAAAAATGCTGTTTCATACCTTTAGGTATCGGTGGTAGCTCGAAATGAGCCTAAGAAGGTGCTGTGTGACATCAAGAACTCCATCTAAACCAACAGTAAACCAGCACTACTGCCCTGTTCTGTATTTTTATATTACTCTCCTTCAAGACCCACAGTTCTTTCTGAAAAGACTCCAGATGTTCGTATGGTAAAATTTGGCTCTAGCAGAATGGGGAAACCTTGGATAAATGCCCCTCTCGTATGTCAGATTCCGACTGACCGAAACCTCATTCTTTGGAGGTGGCATTACTTCCAAGCACACTCCTGCCGCTTCAAGTGCTTCTACCCATTTTGTTCCAACAAGGCCAACTTCGTAATTATTTTCCAATTTCTTTCTTTTTAAGGATGATAGCGGAAAAGTTTTCCGGGGTCAGGATCTCCCCCAACTCCAGCCAGGCAAATATCCGCTGTTCCGCAAAATCATACTACTCGCAATGGTTGCATTGCGGCGAGTCCAGCTTTCCGAAGCGGTGAAGGAACATCTTGAAACACTCGTGTCCGGTCAGGACCTGAGTTAGATGGAATGTCAACTCTCCGTGTCCTCTGGTGATCCAGTCCGAAATATTCGGGATAAGTCGTTGGGTCCATTCCCGGTCTCCGATGCTCGCCATCTTTCTTGCCAAGCTTTCATAAGCTTTCCGCGTTCCGCTGCATTTTCAGCTACTGTGTGGTATGAGCATAATATGACTCTCAGTGTAGTGTGTCTCTGAATCAACAATATAGTCTCTTCTTGTTGCTTTGGATACTTAGATCTTTGTGCCACACTGGAGACGCGTAGAGAATGATGGATTGTGCTACTAAGCCCAGAGTTCTCCTCTTTGTGGACTTGGGCTCCCTAAGGTTTGGCATCAGTCGAGCAATATGTCCTCCGTCACGCGTCTCGGATGTGCTCCGCGTAATTAAGGTATTTATCGATCTGTACCCTCAGAATAGTGACGGAGTCCCTTGGTGGTATTTGAGACCTATTTAGCCATACTTTGGTTTGAGGCAGCCCCCTTCTTTCACCTCTCATTAGAGCCGCCTTTGATTTCTTCCTAACGTCAGCCTCCTGCTGCTAACACATTCTGATATCATGCATACGCCCTATTTGCCTTCTCCTGCACGTTCCCCACTTCCGATGAGGTCATCGGAAAATCCCACGAATCCGACGTCTTCCAGGCGTTGGAGGTTCCACAGGATCGGACCAAGCACCGACCTCTGTAGATCTCCTCTAGCGACATCCATCATTTCTCTTTGCTCTCCCGCTATTAGTCGCCTGTCTTCCAGGTAACTAGCGACCAGGTTGAAAATATCCGGATTTTCTTCTAGCCTTCTTAGTGCCTCAAGAATGTGCCTCAATCCAGCACTGTTTCTGGTCATCTAGGTGCTCACGCCTTCCGTACCATCTCACTGATGTATTGGAGGCTCTTTCGAAACCCGTGCATGTTCCCAGAAAGTCCGTCGCTCTTGTCAATGCCTTCCTTCAGTCGGTTTAGGATTAACCTTTCCAATATCTTGCCCGCATGGTCCAACAGGCATATCGACCTGTTGAATGCATCCAGAAAAGCTTGCCCGCATTCCTTCACGGCAGTTTTTACTACTACTCCGGGTATATTGTCTGGGCCTGGCCCTTTGTCTGCAGTCTGCTTCTTGGTGGCTTCCCCCAATTCTTCTATGGTAAAAGAGCATCGTTGGGGGGAACGGGTTCATCATCACTTCGTGAAATCTTTGATGGGCCCGGAAAAGGATCGCTGTTATGTCGCTAACCCTTTCCGTTCCGGTGCTGGTTCTGTCATCTTGTTTAGACTCCCCAGCTTGTCTCGAACTTTTTTATACGTAAGCACACGGGTCCTATTCTAGGGTGTTCAGCAGGTCCCTCCAGCACTTGCTTTTGCATCGGCTATGTCATTTGCAGTGTCTTCTCAGCTATTTTATATTTGGCATCCGACATTTCATTGTTGCCGTTATTGCCACTTTTTCTCAAATGACAAATCTTAACTAGTTTAAATGAACTGAAGTTAACCGTATACAATTTTAAAAACTTAAACTAACTAAACAGCCAAGCTTAAAGCTTTAATGGCGTAAAGCCTCCACCGACCAATTGGGAAGCAAGAAACCGCGATTCTAGTCCTGGTAGTGTTGGATACGCTGCTGTGATCTAAAGTCTAATATCCATCTGTCGACTATTGGGAATTATATTCATTAATTATATTCCCTATTAGTAAGTCATCTTGGCTTCAAATAGAAAGATTGCTTTAATACTCTTCCTGGTAAACATTCATACATTAACTTAGAGATGTTTTCTCAGAAATCTAAAAAACCATTTACCGGATTGAAAAGATTGCAAAAATCATAAAAACAATTTAAAACTAAAATGTAAATTCACCGTTTTACTTACTTCTGACCATTATGTTTTGGTCGAATTTTGAATTTGGAACAAGAAATTGCCCAATTTTGATATATTATGATATTCGAATGCTCGCATGTAGAAATCTTCCGCAGATCGGAAGAACCAAACCGATTTGACACATAATCTGTTGAAATTGTTGATAGCCATTATTTTAATTTGAATTTCAAAAAGCAGTCATATGAATTATATTCTACCGACTGAGTTATTCTAACATATTCATGTTCACTACATCCTCAAAAAAAATTTATTCCACCAAACCGCAGTAACAATCATATTACATGGCGGAGGAGCCACCAGTCGAATTTTAAGTATCTGGGTTTTGAGTAGGAATAAATTTGGAAAAAGATTGTGATTTTTTACGGAAAAAGCGTTTAATTGAAATTGCGATAAATAATTTAATTGGGTATAACGATGAGATTTATAAAATTTAAATTTGGATAAAATTTGAAAGATACACAAAGCTAACCGACAGCCGTACATTTAAATGTCAGTAGTACTAGTTGGATTGAACATTTCCTTTTCTTCTTCTTTTTCAGTTGTTAGGGCTTGGCCCTGTTAATTAATTACAGTATTGCCTTCCTGAAATTCAGACGTCCAGCTATCCTTCCATCTTTTCGGGGGTCTTCCGGGGGTCTCTTGGTGTTTGGTCTCTGCGTCATTACTATTTTAGCGGTTCTTGCATCATTCATCCTCTCTACATGGTCTCTTCTTCTTGCTCTGGCCCATCTGACAATTAGTAGCTCAGTAGTTGACGTTGCCGGTCCCAAGCCCGGATAAAGGAGGAGGATTTACAGGCAAGGTTAGCAACCTGTAATAAAACCATATATCGCTCAAAGAATCATAGTAGATGCCTCGGAAAATGGACGGATCCAGCCAGAAGGGCCGATGCTCTGGTTGGTCGGTATCCAACCGAACGTTCATTGCTGTTTGAAGGACGATTTAATAATCTAAAATTTATTTAAAACTAATGAAGTTGCTGATTTTCTACCCCATGACCGTGGGCCGGTATAATCTGAATGCCAGGGCCGATTTTTCTTTTCAGTCCGTCACTGGACGGATCAATTATATGAAGGACACTGCGAAGAAAAGGAATAAACGAACTTGGAAATCAAATGTAGTTAGATTTGTCACCTGGAACATAACCTCGTGGAACAACAGAGATCAAGAAGTTCTATTGGAACTCACAAGACATAAGATTGAACATTTCCATTTAATTATTTAATTTCAAGTTGAAATTTAAATATAATAATATAGTCTCCAGCTCACAAATGGTTTAAAATTAAAAATGAAACAATGTTATTGTCCAACGTTTCGGATCGTTTTATTTTCCCATTGTCAACTCAAAATAAAATAAAATAAATATAGAATTAAAATTTACATTGGTTCCCAAAAATAAAAGCCAAAACCGCATGTAGGGACTTATGATTTATTATTCGTAACATATCCAGTGGCGCCGGAGGAGTCAAATTTAGAGGGGGCAAAGTATTCAATTCTGTTAGGCCTGCTTTGCCCCCCTATTCTGGCGCCTATGGTAACATCAAAATGTACCTATACACCAATTTTCAGCTCTCTTTTAATTATTTGGCAGTTCGCTCCGTTTTTATAAAATTTTTTCCGAAAAGCATTATTAAATTTCTTTCATTCCATCTTCAACTGTTTTAATTATTATTTCTGGCACCAAAATCAACGTCTGCATTTGTTTATCCAGTTGGTTTGAAAAACGAGCACCGGAGCAAAAACAATGTTGAAAAATTGATTTAAGAAAAACAAAAGCCCGACTTTGACTTTCAACATTTTTTATAAGGATGGGCTTGGGGGGGGGGGACGAGTGAAAGTTTTGTGGACTGAAAAATATTACATTAAAAAATTTGACTGTTAAACCACTGTTATATTATGAAAATATTTTTAAAAATTTGCCATTCAAAATTATGTACTAAAAAATTGTATTGGATGTTTTCAGGGTGGCTCGAGGTAGTAGTTATTTATAAATTAAAAAATTTGATATTATAAGATATAAATAGTATCTAATATTATGTAGATGTTTTTTCAATTAGGTATATTTTCTCGCCACAACAATTCCGCTTATCATTATCGTCAAGTTAAATTTCTGTGGACTGTGGTCACCTAAACCACGCTTATCTGATAAGCTTATTTAGATTTACCAAAATTATTTAAATTTTCTCCAAAGAATTTATAATTTAAAATTTTAATTTATATTTTCAAATATAATTATAGTTTCGACATCCAATTAATACAAAAATAGTCAAACAGGGCAAATGTTAATTAAAATTTTCAGTGATATTGGCAAATAAAAAGATTTAATTGATAAGAAATCAACTTAAAATTGCGTTGTGCTTTTTTTGAGTCCAGTAAATTATTAATTTAAGTTTCTTACGATATCTGTTCGATCAGAAATATATATTTAATTTCATGCACGTGCCAAAATTTTTAAAATTCTCACAAGGTTCGGGTAATTAAAAATTAGTGCGTTTTATACTATTTGCGGTTTATTATCAGCTAACCACTATTTTGCATGACGGGCTAAATATAATTACATGATAACAAATATACGATATGTTAATGACCAAACTTAAGAGTTTAAGTGGGACAGGAACCGAAATAAACTGATAAAAAAGTTATTTATTGATTTCTTACCAAGCATGCGTTTTTTAATTAATGTTCGCCAATTCTTTTTATCTGGCAATTTAGCGCAGCTTAGAATCAGTTTTTTATATTATAGTAAATACACTTTCTGGATAAGTCCAACTACCCTAATTTATTGCAGTAACTGATATTAGCTCATATGTTTTTACAGCAGATAGCAATCTTTATTGCGGATAAAAAATTAATCATTTTGATTAAACTTAATTGAAATACAAAATTAAAAAATTAATATTTTACTTTACGCGATTTTAAAAACTTTTTACCACTCCTAGACTCCCTCCAAAAATTATAAGAATAGGTAAAGCTCAAAAAAAATTATTTTCGAAAGTCGAAATCTTTTTTTTATTAAATGGATGGTAGTTAATTTTTTATTTTTACTACTTTTCCAATAGACACATAATTTTAAGTGTAAAGTCAAGAATTCTCTTTGAAAAGTGCTAATCGACTGGGAAGCACCGACGAACGCAGCAAAATTATTTTTAACTAAATTTCTCTCAATTTAAAAATGTTGACGTTTTTTAGTTGGGTTTTCAAGAATATGTAAAAATGCATCAAACAATTCATCTCGTGCTTTACATATAAAACTTTATTCAGTAGTAAAACGCGAAAAAAGTCGCCTATAAGAGTGGCAATAATCTAACAACCCCCGGGAGGAAACGCGTCATTTAAAGAATTGCCGTTAGGATTGTCCTGCTGAACCATCCTGCAGTATTTTTATTCCTGCTGTATCTCTATCGCATTCGAAGCTTCAAGGCGTGCTTATGTCATTCGTCTGCTTCTTCAGGCCATGAGGGTTATTTAAAGTACATCTAAACAATAGTTTTCTTCGTATACTTTAATACGTCAGATAATCTCGATTGTGTGCTGTGGTATTCATTATTTTAAACTCAACCTACTTTTAAATAATTAAAAACTACAAAATATAATTAATTTGAACAATACGACACCTCACCAGCCTGTCAAAACTTGCCAAGGGTAATTTTCATAAATCCATAGCTCAAAAAATAACCAAAAACATGGAATCCCGTTTGTAAATATCTCCGATACAATGTTCCTTAGCCTCATGTAGTCGGTTAGCCGAACGTCTTAACGTTATCGTCAGCTTGAGTAGGTTACCCGTTACAGGAAAATGAATTGATTTATTTTGCAGAGCCATCTAGGTGTTCCAGATTAAAATACAACAACGCATATAATTTTTTCAAAATTTGTTTCAGTGTAGTATACATTTATTTCAGCTTAAGTTGACGAATAGATAATTAAAATAAAAACTTTACACATTAACGGTAATTAAGTTTACGTTATCGTCGTGTATTTGTAAGACAGAATTTTGTACTTAATTTAGGTAAATAATTTATGACATTAGAAGCAAAAAGCTCTGGGTATCTGCTACACCATACTCTATAGATAAAGAAGTTAAATGTCTTTTGAGTTCAAAGGTTAGCCGCATAACGGCTAAATAACTGGAATCGTAACCTACAGTAGGAAAATGTCTTTTGTTGAATTTGTTGCAGATTTCCAAAATATGTTTATTTATAATTTAGAAGTATGTAGGTAAATAAAAACTTCTAAATTGAGAAATGAATTAACCTGCAGTCTCCAAGTTAATTTGGATACCAACCAAGTAATTTTGTCTTTTATATGAAATTTATACTACTTCAACTAAAATTCGAGCTCCCACAAACTACCAACTTAAAATTATTATCCTATTTACTCGGCTAATTATTATTAATTAAAATTGTGCTGTCCACTTCAGAAGTTGACTCAACGATCAAAACTTAACTGCTTTGTAACAGACAGCAGCTGTCAGTAACCCGTTCATCATCGGTAAAAGTATTAATTGGAAGTTAAAATGTAGACGTCAAAATTAAGTAAATTTCAGTTAAGGTAAATGCTATACCAAACTTTGGATAGGTACATTGCTCGTTTAAACTAATCTAAAACAGATACCAAACAGAAGTTTTCTTTTAACTGCCACGCTGAAGAGTTGTAATTGCAATAAATTAATTAACAAACCCATTTGTTCAGAGATGGAACAAACTTTTTTTACGTTATATTCAACTTCTTACGATAATGTGACAAATTTTTTTAAATCTAAGTCGTAAAGTATTCTGAAAGAAACATATTATTGGAATATTATGTGTAGTTACGCCATCTACTCAGATAATTCTTCATCTAAATGATAAATCATGACCTTAAAATTTGTTAATTGTCTGTTACAATAATTAACAGACATATAATTATGTACTTATCTTTGGAAAGTTATAATAAAAAATACAAAATCAGGTGTTCTCGTTTTTGCCAAAAAAGACTCCACGTCTGCAATGTAAAAATTTGACCTTATTTCACTTTACGTGTTTATTTGGAACGGATATTTTAAAAATATTCAAGTTCAATTTAAGGTAAGTAAATATAACTTGAAAAAACCTCAAGAGTGTGATCGGTTTAAAAGTACCAAGTATTTGACACGTGTCCAACTTTATATAAGTATTTGTGATTTATACAAAGGTTTTGCTATAAAATGTGTAGCATGTTTAAAATAAGTAAACTTATAAAAAATGGAAATACCAACGTCGTAAAAAGAGATCCTGTTTATTTTATTCGATAGCTTAGAAATTAGCGTCTTTGTTAATTTAATTAAGTTCGTACAATTTGCGCTATTAACTATTTTAAAATAAATTGTGCATTTTAGGCTCTTTAAATATGTTTGATCTAAGTGCATCGTATAAGTTAATTAGCGACTTAATGGATGTGCTAAATTCTCTTCTGGTTTATTAAAATGTGACCGAGTGTTTAACAAATTAAATAGTAATGAATTAGTCGATATTAATGGTGAGATTTACGTCATAGTTGAGGATACTCATCTGTAGAAAATAATCAATATTTGAATTTATGATACACATCTAATTGAAATTACAACTTTCGAAAAGAGTGAAAATTCACATTATAACGGTTTAAAAATTCGTAATAAAAGCCTAGAGAATAATAGGTTATGAGCCCAGTTTAGCTAAACTTAGGTTAAACTGCATCTTACAGAAAAATAACATGAGTGTAAATCCGGAGAGTTTGAGCGGTATAGAGCGAGACAAATTTTTTACTGATTAGAAGCCCAGGTTATGAGCCTGTACTGAAAAAAATTGTTGATGAAAAATTCATAAATTCATTATATTGATGCACAATAATTCATAGTATCTACGAAAAAAATCATTGTATTTATAAATTTGTTCATCAATATGATAAATTTTGTTCATCAGCGCAAAAATACTGAATTTGTCATCAAAATCATGAACCATTTTGTGTAGATCAGCTTATCATATTCCAGTTTAGTTCCAGCTAAACTTAGCTTAAGCTAATAAAACTGGTAAATCTTGGAGGGGATGGAGCGGGACGATATTCTTTTAAGCGCGCATTACATTATCAAACTTTTCGATCAACTTTCTTTCAACTTCCTTGTCAAACATTGGTTAGAAAGTTTAACCAAAGTTTGATGAAAATTTTTGGGTGAGGATCTCAATAATAACAATTTATTGCTCATAGCTTTGCAGCAATGCGCATGATTATTCTAAAGTTGAACGAAAGTATGACACGCGCTACTTTCATCAAACATTTGACAACAAAGTTTAACGAAAATGTAACCAAAGTTTGATAATGTAATACGCGCTTTATGGATAGAGGCTTAGTGATAACTGGTTATGGGCCTAGGTTTTTCTTCTTCGCGTGCCTATTCGTTACCGGATGTTGGCGATCATATTGGCTATAATGACTGCGTACTCTTCGAGGACCAGTTACAGTGGACCACCTCCCGTTAAACGCTCAACATCTCTACACGCACAGCGTATCTCTAACCCTAGGTTAGGTTATGAAATTTAGTTGTTATTGCAAAAATTACCCCTTCTTTCATGTTTATATAAAAAATTAATTTAAAAATTTACTAATTAAGATTGAAATTTTATTGCAAAAAGAAGAGAAAAAGTAAATAACCCTTAAGGCGTAAAACACAGCAGGGAAACAAGTTTCCTGCATTACTGGAATTTTTTCACAGTTTTTATTTCTATGCTTGATGTATCCTCAATTCTTTAATTTAAACATATTCTCGTTTTTCTTGTCAATTCGTAATTTATAGAATCATTTTTGCCATTTTTACTAGTTCTTGTTTGTGATGAAAGAATAAAATTCTGAAAAGCTAAAATTCGAATATTGGTCATAAGAATGCCTCAAAGCGTCGTAGCATTGTAGGTATCGCTTGCATTGATGATATTTTTTCTGGTAATATTTTCAGATGGTCTTTAATGCAAATCTGCAGAGCTAACATCCAAACATTGATCATAAAAGGGAGCCAAACTGTCATCTTGAAGTGCTGGTTGGGGACAGTTTCTTTATCTTTACTTTCGTTTTTCTCGAAAGCCAAACAACATTCCATTATTCATAGTTCCAATAACAGAAATTGTTTTTGTCAAGATATCTTTTATTAAGAACCAATGGGTTAATATTTTGACTTACATGGGGAACAGAATTTTGTACATTGCTTTCATTCGTCGTTGTATCATTATTGGGTACTGCTGGATGGAATGCTGAATTGGGTGAATTTAAATAATGACCACTGGAAGAATTCTGTGTGCTTTTATTAAGGGCCAATGGATTAAATACGTTGATTTAGATTGGGAACAGAATTTCTTGCATTACTATGATTTATTGTTGTATCATTATTGAGTACTGCTGGATGCAAAGCTGAATTGTGTGAATTCATACAATGACCCCTGAAAGGATTATGTCTGATTTCATTAAGAGCCAATGGGTTAATATTTCGATTTAGATTCGAATAGAACATTGAGTAAATCTGTAATCGGTGTATCCAAATAATTACTACTGGAAGGACTCTGTGTGCTAGATGGCATATCTTGTTGAGTATACTTTGGATTATTCATGGTCATTAGGTTTCTAGTTTTGTCCAGATCCATATCAAGGTTTATAATGTCGATTGCTTAAGTTCTAGAAATTCCCTTATAATCCAGTCAAATAAGGCAAAATAAAGGGCAAACCTCGGAATGAGAGGGATTAAGCTGTAAATTGGTATAAACATTTGTTTTGGCTTTCTAAATACTGGTAGAAAAGTATCATATAATCTCGTGTTCGCGTCGCAAGATATTGAAGGTCACGAAAATTGTTTTTTTGCAATTATCTCGTTTCCATAAATATATTATGTATTTATTATAAGTGAAGAATATTATGTGAAAACGTTGAATAGAATATCACAATAGTAAATTTTTTTACATTCTTTTATGATAAATGCCAAATATAACTAATGAAGATCAAGTTACAAAATAGTATACTCAAGATTCCTCTAGTTCGTCGTCGTCTTCTTCGTCTGGCTACTCAAGTTTAATTTCTATGAAAAGTAACTTATTGGTCATTTGCGATTTTGCTCATGTATTTCTTCAGGGATATGTTACCACTTTTGTTGACATTTGTTATTAATACGTTTGAAAATTTAAAAAACTATAATTGTGTGAACTTATGTTGAAGGGGGGCGGGGCTATCAGAAAAGTTAAAAATGCTCTTTAACAGCACTGGTTCTTCTCGGCATATTTGAATTCTAACAGACGCGACCTTGTACTCTCCGCACTGTCTCTCGAGAAAGGCTGATGATACAAAAAAATGCGTGGTATAAAACTTGATTTTCATGACCTTTGACCTTCGATATCTTGGGACGCGAACACGACATTATATGAGACTTTTCTACCAGTATTTAGAATGCCAAAACCAAGGTTTATACCAATTTACAGCTTATTCCCTCTCATCCCGGGGTTGAATGCATATTTGACTGGACTATTATAATATAAAGAAATCAATTATTTAATCCGGGAAATTGAGGGGTAATCGTTTAAGCGGATTAATCGGAGAAAACGTTTTAAAGCTCCCAGAGATGATATATAAATAATATCTCCAATATATTGAATAACACGATGTGGTGACGTCACTTAATGTAGAATCTTCTAAACATATAGTATAGGTTTTACGTTGTATAATAAAGTGAAAAGTCAGACATTGGAATTACAATACAAAATGATTTGGTTTTAGATAAGCGTAGAATATTCACACAAATGCAATGAAACAGTAACAAATTCAGAAATTCTCTTAAACATACAATTGCATTGTAACATTTTTTAAATTTTTTTTAAACATCCATGTAAGTAAATTATTAATTTATTACTGCTTGTTTTATTTCATCTCCTGGTGTATTACCCGAATTAAGTAATGCAGATTCCGGTCAACGTGTATAATTAACACAGCTTACATCGTAAAGTTAGTCTATTGTAGTTTAAGCTTCCTAAAACATCTAGTAATTTTCCCAAATCTCATTCATGCTTTGCATGCAAGTGTTGTAGGTAAACTAAAACAACCATTTAACATACCACACTTAATTGTAAAAAACGACAGTTGCTAAAATTGCCATTATCTTTATTTTCTTCAGAAAGTAAAATTACCGCAAAGAATTTATTTTGGAAGTATAAATTTAGCAAGATGTTGCTCGGAGCCATAATATATCAAATCTGTTGTTTAAAAAAATAGACAAATTATAATATTATGTTACCTACAGAATAACAGAAACATTAAAATTATATCGCTTGGCCCGTCTGATGGCTTGGAGAAAGCTAATTAAAAATTAACTGCCGACTTAGCTCTTACTAAAACCTTTAAAGGGTAAATGGATATGAAGACACTGCTCCATATATTATGGCTAATGAATACCCTGATGAAAACCTTAATTATGGACAATTAACGCGCCAATGTGTATTTAAAATGTTTACAGATTGTCAGTTAATCTACCAAATATTTTTGAAAAGATTAAACAATTTTAATGTTATCACTGTGCATAGTTCACGGGTAAAATCGCAGAGATATGGAATAAAGAAGAATTACATCACAACATAACAAAGCTTTAAAAATTTCCAGTAACACAGTGAATAATTTAAAATGAAAAAAATGGGAACAAAATCTAACGTGACAGTTACACAGCGAATACCACAAGCCTATCAAAAGTGAAAAGACTGAAAAGCATACTAAGCTAAAAAGATTTTAAACCTATTGTGAAAATTCAGTCAGTTATAGAAAACATTTAATTTAGTCATTTAGCTTACGATAAGCTAAGCTAACTAACTCTATTGCTTGCTGTAATCAAGCTGCAAGTTGCTTTTTCCCTACTACACTTATCTTTTACCTAGCTCAGTCGGTGAAATATAATACGCCCAATACTCTTTTTAAAATTATTAAGAAAGATCAAAATTTATGTTTACATTTTTTGTAGATTCAATTTAAATATTTGAACATCACCCAACTCTCCAGACTTAATCAAAAACAAAAATGCAGAAAAATAGTTTATTCATATTATTATTATGAATTTTTCCATTTGTAACACACTTTATTTGGAAATATTGTAATTCCAGGTCATTGAGGATCAAGAGAAAAAATAACCATCTTTATGAAATAAAACCAAGACGAAGTTGACGTATGGCAATAACAATTATTATGCGACAAGCAGCCAAATGAACAGAAATTGAATTCGAGCAACAGATGTAAGAAATATTTTTTCTTTCTGCACTAATCGAAACAGACTACTTCCGAACTCCTTCATCAATGTCGGATGAGGTTTTCCAGTACAATGGAGATTTGCACCAAATTTAATTATAAAAAATGGCAGTAAATTTAAATAAGAAACGTTGAAATCATTTAGAAATAATTGAAATTCGCATAAAAAAACTATAAAATTATAAACTGAAATAAAACACTCGAGTTCTAAAAATAGCTAGGAAACTAACGCTAAGATATTGAATTTTAGCTGGAATTAGATACTACGTACTAGATACATATCGGGCGTATTCAGAGACGCTCAGCTGCTCACTTCTTCAATTTTAGATCTATGTAACTAAAATAATCTCAGAGTCAAAGCATAACGCAAAGAAGAAAGTAAACTATAAACGAGCTTGTATTATTAGTTATGCCTGAAGTGGAAATCCTAAACTACTCAGTCGCCGAGCGTTCTTTAATGTCTTCATTATGTTACTCAAAAACAATTCTTAACATAATTATTTACCGTTTTACGACAGGACACGGTGTCATGTTATCTTTAAATTACATTTTCTGTTGAATACAACAAAAATTTTGTTGACGGAACATACATAATATATATTGCTATGTTAATATTAATTTTGTTATAAAATTTCCAAATTTCCAAAATTTAATGTAGATAATTGAATTCATCCGGTTTGCAATAGCTTTTTGATACCACGCGATAAACAACAGTTATAGCTATTTGGAACGTAATGAATTTTGGTCACTGTAAATTAACCGGTGTTATAATTAGGCCAATACTCCCCTAATCGTAGATCAAAGGTAAGTTGTCCCTAGATAGTTGAACCAATCACCTTATATGATGTATACTGACTGATTCGGAGAAGTAATGGAGGTTTCGATAAATTTCAGTAGCGATTCGAATATCAAACATTCTACGGGAGCAAAACCTTGCCTTTATATTTCTAAACGTTCACGCTTACAATTTAACGTTTATAATTCAAATGAAAATTTAATTTTCAACTAATTTGAATCTAAAATCAAATTTACAAAAATCTTGCAAAAGACTCGAACACGTGTAAATACAACTTCGATAATTTATCCCATTCTTATATTTAATTAAATATATTCGGTAAGGCAAGAGAAATGCGTACGAATATAATTGAAAACTCGCATTTCATAATAAAGTACGAAAATTAAATTTTAACCGAACTACTTTATTTCAATTAGACGGCAATTGGCAAATTTCCAGAAAATTATCATTTCGGTTTTAAAGTACGATGAGGGGTGATAAGGTGTCGGAAACTTAATTATCACTTTTAGCTTTAATTTTATTATTTGCTACAGGCGTCTTCTTGTTTATGAAACAAAATGATGACATTATGATTTTTACGAATTTCTGAGATACAAACCAATTAACTTTAATGGTTAGCCGAACTTTTATCAATATTACATAATTTGGCAATTAATTTTATTTCATGTATTTCGAAACTTCGTTCATCGTCGAAGATACTTTTTATGCAAAACTGCTTCCTAGAACTTTGTAATAACTTTAACCCCGTAATGTTATTGTAGGAATCGTTATAATATGCAAAATAACACTATTTGTGAATTTATTGCAGTGCTTGGTGTAATCATAGATTTTTAAATACAAATTCTTTAAATGTGTTTTGGAAGATTTTTATCAACTTCGAGCAATTTCTCCGCTTAAACCTTTTCACCCCAACGCAACGACTTTAATTAAATATAATATAATTATAACTGTCTCCATAGAAGTAATTTCATAATTATTATTTCATTAAGCTTCATTTCCGGCTTATTCCATGGCAAAAGAATAATCTTCAACTAAATCATAATAATGAAATTGAATAAATTTTATTGGGATAAACCTTCTGAAGTAGTGCAAAGCTTAGTAATTCTATGTATTACGAAAGAGTTACTTGTTGTTTTCTAACGTTTATGAAAAATTTTATGGTTTCAATTGACAATTTAAAAGATATTTTTTAAGTGTTAAGCAGCAATTCAGCAATTCTTCTTCTTTGGTATAATACTCCCATAATAGTAGTTTATAGTTTAAATTACAAATATAAAACATTTTAATTTATGGACCTTTCAAAATTCGGGTAAGAAAGGCCAAAAACTGAAAGTGTGTATTTGATTGGCTGTTTCCATAGGGGTTGCCCCGCCATTGGTTTATTAAAAACATTCCTGAAACGGTTCCAACTCGAAAATTACAGATTTACAAAGATTGGAAATATGAATAGCGCATATCATTATAACAATCTTTGAAATGGTAAGAGCTCGAAAATGACGGTTTTAGAAAGACGGAATCTTTTTTCTTATGTAAATGAAAAAAGACGATAATAAAATTAACAAGATCCTATTTTAAATGATGTTAGCACCTGGGATGTTGTACGCAAAGTGAGTCTTGCGGTTTTTATAGATACAAGAAATTCTTGCAAAATTTGAAAGAAGACGAAGCGATTAAACTATGGAGGAACTCTAAATATCGAATAATTTAGGAAATAATTGATTTTAAAGTTTTGATTTTTTGCATAGAAGGTACGTAAAAACTCGTTCTATTGACGGTTCGTGTGATCGACGTAAATAGAAACAGGAGTGTGATTTAGTGGGCAGAGGTGCCTTATCTAATAAAACAACTCAAGAAAAAAAGTTCCCGGACGAGACGGTATCACAAACAGGGTAGTCGCGGAACTGCCCAGGTCGGGGGGTGACGACAGTTACTAATAATTCGATATGGCCTGGCACCAAGATATCATCCAAAATCTGATACAAGGCTGCATCAAGCCAGCACTCATGCTGCTCATCATTTCTTACCTAACGGACCGAAAATTCTGTGTAGGAGTGGAAGGCGCTCGGTCAAGCGTCAGACCAATAGAAGCCGGAGTTCCTCAAAGATCAATCCTCTCACCTACACTGAATACCCTCTATGCTCACGACACACCGGTACAACCCCGCAACTACACAACTTCCACCGCGCAGCTCATTCTTTACCAGATCAACCGCCGTCAGAACAGGAGACAAATTCCCCAAACGATGTTTGGGTGTTTTGGCACCTTTTCAACTTTTGGGATGTTTTGAGATCCCCTGGAACGACACTTCCAAATACTTCTAAATAGTACCAGCAAACTAAGCATAAATAACGGCCTGACCCAGGTCAAAACCATAATCAGACCGATCCTAACTTACGCGGCGACAGTCTGGGGATTTGCTTCCGATAACCAAATCCTCAGACTGCAACAATCGTGGATTTCATTCGTAACGCGACGAAGAAATACCCTCTGGTACGAGAGCTTGGAAATTATCAGCTTGAAGACTACCTGAGGTACAAGAGGCCCAAAACTATCCTGCAGTCACCGACATTACCATTTTTTACAGCCAAGACAATCTAGGATTTCACCAAGTTAATCACTGGTAGATTAATGACTGGAATATGGATGTAACTCCGCTTAATCCCGATCGACATGGATCAAATAATAATTTTCAAAAGCAAACAACGAGAAGTTTACCAACAACCGATTATATGTTCCTTTTCACATAATCGCTGAAAAATTCAAACGCGAAAGAGACGAAATTCGCAAGTACCTAGAATTCCTAGATTACTGCGATTCTCAGATACCGACTCCTCAATCCCTCAGCCCCCTGGCTGATCTCCTAAACCCACCCACTACCGCCGAAGGATCGGTTTTGCCGATCCCAAGCGTTATGAGGGGGCCTCGGAAGATCAAAATACTCCAAAAATATACTTCTCGGAAGTTTGTCTCTCCACCAAAAAAACCGAAAGCATAGAAAAGGTATACGTCAATCTGCACCTGGCTAAGTGTAACTACCCAAAACTACCGCTCCTCTGCAACGGATCATTGCTTAACGATTCTGTCGAAAGGGTGAAACCTTTGAGCCTTGTTTTAGCCGACACAGATCCGGACTCACCGGCATCGGTCGACGAGGAAAAGCTCAGGGGGGAAAACCAGTGAAAGTTTCCTTAAGCGGGGAAACGATTGAGGTCCCTGAATGTGCGCGGAGCAGGGTGGCCACAGTAAGTTCTTCAGACCCCTTACCGACCAATCCCTTCTCCATAACATCTCAAACCAAGGAGGAACTTTCCCATTTTAATCATAAAGTCAAACTCAAACCAAATTCACTACTACAGCCTTGCAAGTAGTTAATTTTCAGTTTTTTACAAATTTTAGTTCACCCTTCCCTTCAGGGGGGGGGGTAAGGGCACAGATTCTGTCTGCGAGATGGAAAAAACGGCCACGTCCAACAAGCAGATAGGCAGGTGGTATAGGGCCTACGTCCAGAACTCAAATCTTGCCATAGCAGAGCGAGTGCACAAGTCACTAAGGCACATGATAGAGGATACGCAGGCAACGGTCGAGTTCTACGAAACGACAGACGCGGAGACACTGTTGGAGCATCGCTTCTATGCTCTGATGCCAGACAAGCAACAAGAAGAACTAGCTGAAGTCGTGGCAGGATTAACGGAGGAAGTAAAGAGGATTTGCGAGGGCCAAAGACCAAAGCCATCCTCCGAGACGGAAAACAAAGTGAGCCTATAGAGCACGCAAGCAAGCAGGAGGAAAAATCTGGAGAAGTTAAAGTAACTACGAGATGGCCCAACTAAGGCGGAAAGTACTGGACGATGAAACAATAAGTCAGGTAGACACGGAGGAAACAAACGAAGAACCGGAGTTACCACAAGAGACCGTGTGGACAGGCAAGAACACTCCCCAACCAGAGACATACTCGGACGTGGTGCAGAATGCAGGTGAAACAGAAAGGCAGGTTGTGTAGAAGAGAGGAGATGGTGTAAGGCACACGGCAAGGACGGGCGTAGGCAAGAAGCAAGGGGAAAGGCACCAGCAATCTTGGTGAAAGCGTCGCCAGAACGGTCATACCAAGACACCCTGGTCACAATTAGGAACACACTGCAAGAGGCACAAAATGGAACATCACCTATCAAAAGGATAAAGATGACGCGGGCTGGAGATGTGCTCATCGAGACACTCAACGCCAAAGAAAACGCGAGACTGGAGCGGAAACTGTGCGACAAGCACAAAGAACTACTTAACATACGAAATCTTACGAGGCAAGTAGCGCTGAAGATAAAAAACATCGATGCAATAACGGAGTAGAGCGAGCTGGAGCCACAACTCTGGAGGTACGCCGCAGAGGACGGACAAGCCGAAATACGATCGTTGAGAAAGCCCCAGGAGGCACGCAGACTGCGATAATAAAATGTGACCACATAACAGGAAAGAGACTCATGGAGGAACCCAGATTGAAACTGGGTCTAACTAGTGGTTGCAAAGTGTCAAGGCTGCTCAGATGTTTCAAGTACTGGGCAGAGAACCACGACACCCAAGAGTGCCAAACGGGGGAAGACCGTACCAGGACATGCTGGCGATGTGGAACTGATGGACACTTCGCCACGACGTGCACGAGGGAGTCCTGTATGGACTGTGGGCTACCTGGACACTACACCGGTAGCAGGCGATGCTGCAAAGCAAGACCACATTAATGGCCGGAGATGGCAACAGGATGATACACCATTCCCTGATTGGAAAAGGTATAAACATGAAGAAGGCTAGAGTGTGTAGGGAAGTAATTCGAGAGCGATTCCCGGCACCTCTACGGAGTGGGGTTTAGTTGGTAAAAGTCCGACACTACAACCCCTAACAGGGTGGTGTCCATGAGTATTTCCCCACTCCCGACGCACACACAAAAAAAGGCACAGATTCAAAGCCTAGATCAGGTAATGGTAATTGCTTCATTTCCCTTCCGGTGGCCTAAACTCCAGTACAAGAATCTAGTATTCAACTAGGACCAAAGGGGGATTCCGATAAATCGACAAAGGCTCTAATCGGTGTCGATTCTAGGTCCCCCCAATGGCCCAGGACGCGGTATGTTGGACGCGCCTAGCAGCGCGCCCGGCGCGGGAGCCTTTTCTCGGAGTGATTGACTCTCCTCCGACTAAAGACTGGACCTCGCTTCGCCCTTATCAGCCTCGAGTCCTCTGGAAGACAGTCTACTAGCCTTACAAGCAATTCTATCATCACAGGCAATTTCTTTCTTTCTGCATGCCATGATTCAGATTGTCAGCGACCTTTGCGATGGGGCTCACGTAACCCCATCACATCTCAGTCAAACTGTTGATAGTCTTAATACGGCTCTAATCGAACCTAAAGTCTGCAGTTCTCCGGCGGACGGTTGTGTGCTAATTCCTCAACCCGATGCCAAACCAGGCGATTCTCGCCAGTCATTTTAAAGAAGTGTGGGCTCAGCCCGGTATTCCACAAAGTCATTTTATGATTCTGATCTTGATGTCCCGGTATTTTTCTGAACCTGCATATTAATATGGTGAATAGGATAGTCCTTTTTAGGGCTGCAAATATTCAGAATATAGTTTCTGTGAAAACAACTGCAAAGGTAAAAAAACAGAATAATTTTTCTAAGGGCTGTATTTGACCTGGAAAAGGCCTGAGAGTGGTTGTGACTTTCAAACTTTCATTAAAAACTTCCCTGAACGCGACGCAACTCGAAAATAACGAAATTCAAATGTTGGGATCCGAGATTTGACAATGTCAAAAACATCTCGGGCGGATCCGGGCAGTTTTCCCAACCCCTGTGCTAATTAAAACAATCCTCGGAGCTCAAATGCACTCGATAATGTAGAAAGCACGCTCTCTTCCCACTTATCGTACACGTACCGTCAAGTAAATGTTTTTTTAAAGCTAACTTGAACTTAAACTTGTAAAATTTACATCAAAAAACTTGTAAAATTTACATCAAAAACCCGATTTTCAAAATTAAATTCTGAAGTAACCCTTGGGCCGATTTTATTCATTCTCATCTCATAAAAAAACTTAAATTTTGATCTTTAAGTATATTTAATGGTTTTCTATCGTACTTTTGAAGGAAAAAAGCGTAGAAGTTCGTCCGTACCCTAAAATTTCAAGTTAGATTCGATTAATTATAGCCAAAATTTAAGTTGAAAACTAAGATCCCGCCTTTTTGAAATCCGTAATTTTCGAGTTCGGTCGCGCCCTAAAAATTTTTTTAATTGTACAGTGCTTGTCAAAAGGGCCACCACAGCAAATCTCGTATCCATCATTTGTAAGTTCAATTTATGCTCAAAAATACTTGTATAAAATAAAAACACGCCATGGGCGGAGCTAATTCTTGAAATCGACCAATCGGATACTCGGTTTCAGTTTTTGGCATTTTTAACCGAATTTTTGGGATGGTCCATAAATTTTAATGTTTAAATTAGTAATTTGCATTGTAAACTACCATAAGTATATTAGAAATTTTACTTAATGTACTACTCCCAGCAGCTGCACGGTTAGAATGTAAATGTGGGCGACTTCGCCCACTCAAACAAGTGGTATACCTATTTATATCTAGCACACGCACCGTCAACAGAATGAGCTACTTGCCAATTTCGCCATCTAGTTCCGACCACTAATCCCGGGATATGTCAGTTACCAAAGAGGTTGACAACCTACACTACTCAGTGGCCGAAAAACCTGGCTACTTTCAATTACAGCAAACAAACCTGGAATTAGCGAAGTTCTATTGAAGATCAAAGATTTCGAAATGCAACTCGAAAAATCAAGCCACATTACCTTGATAGCTAAATGACCAAAGAGGGGGTCCAAACGGCAAGGTAAAGCCCAGCAAAAGACCTGCCTATTTGCCTGGTTACCTCTTGAACTGTGACTTCAAAAATAAAACCACGTTACTTTGACCAGGGCTTTTGTTTTTCAAATCCGAAGTATCGTTATAAATAGCAGCTTTAACTACGTGTACTGGGGTTATTAACAGTTTATGGAATACAGATTGGTGTACACAGGGACGGTTCTAAGAGAAAATTTTTAAGGGGGGCAGACCTCAAATTATTTGGTAAAAGCTTTTAATTTTAAGAAATGCTGTTCGTTTTATTTTGCTAACTCATAGGTAGATTTTGCCAACTTTACCTAACTTTCACCGTCTCTGGGTGTGGCTAAAAAAACAATCAAACTACGGGAGACAGAAAGCCCCAGGTGAGTTGGTTTAATCAGATCTCCTGCCCTGTCACCACAGGTTGAACTTGTAGTGCTTACAGTCATTGCTGGCATATCATACGAGACACTCTGCCGAGGATAAGTTGCGGAGTCATCAACTTTGGTGTCGATTTGTTAGTACTTAGAAAACTAAAGAATGTTACGCCGTATACTTACTTAAAGCTAAAGCAGAGAGCTTAAAGGCTCAACCTAAAGCAAAATATCCGGAATAAACCGTTGATGGAATCCTGGATGGTTTCTTACAAAATAAAACTTTACTTTATCTACTGCTTCAATTTCACTTTGCTGACTGGACGATTTTATTTGGGGTGGGACGCTGAATGAAGAGTTTTTGGTAACTCAATGCTTTAAGATCGAATCACCTTCATTGATGATCAAATTGATATGATATCATACCGAACACATTGTTCTCGATTTACTCACCTATTTCTTTCAATCTCGTACCGATTCCCACATTATACAAAGTAGAACTTACATCCTGATACCGGGTAGACTGCCTTTATTAATAAACCAGCAGTGTGGTTTAAAATGCTAAAAAACAAACGCCAAGCCATTCGGCTTACCACTGAGATGAATAAGAAGTCCAAAGAAATACATAGGTCGGAAGTGTATTTTGTGCATGTCAGACAATGGTTTTGCGTACTTAATTACTTGAAAATGAGTTCAGTCAAATAAAATTCGGCCATGTCACATGGCAGAAAACGTTCTGAAATTATTCCAGAAAAGTTCAAACTGTTTTTCTGACTACGGTCCCTGGTATAATGTTTAGTTACGACTTACCTATGCAATAGAAGCTTGTAGATTGTTTTTTTTTATAAACCAATATCTTGATTAATTAATCAGTGAACACGCACTGATTGTTGTTTATTATGCCTTATTTATTACGAGTTAAGGGATGCACTCATGACTTGTGGTTGGGAATGCCACTCGTGCTGCACACTCGTGATATTGAACTTTGACTACTAGTGGTATTATAATCTGTTGGTGAAAGGTTGATATTAACCTACCAAGAACAATATATAGCGCTAATAGCTTCTTTGGAATATGATAAAAACAACAAAATCATAGGTAAATATTTATTTACATATTACATTGTAGAAATTTTATTTACACTATTAAATTAATAATGTACATCACTTCAAATATTTATTTAAATAGCAGAAAATAAAATAATTTATACAATTCGTATTTGAACAAAACACGAAGATTTTTGTGAGTAAAATTATAAATAAGATAAAACAAACAGCAGGAAATTATTTAAACCTTAACATTAATTTTTGGCAACACAGATCACCCCTTACGTGCTAAACTTGTAAATCAGGTTCTGTTTGGTTTGCTATAGGTATGTTAATGTTGCAAAGAAAACAACATATTGCTGCTTCAATAATTAGAAGTCAGGATATGTATGAGCACGAGTATTGGTCATTTTCTCCACAACAAAATTTTATTATTATAGACACTACAACATTAATAATTAATTTATTATTAGTGCAATGCCGGATTGATATTTTATAAGGATTATTGCGACAGGAAAAATCCCAAAAAATTGTTAGTTAAAAAAATAATTAATTACATATTTAATTAAAACTAAATAACAAATTATTTAGTGCCATATTTATATCCGCATGTACTTTTTAATACAAAAAAATTACAATTGCAAATATTGTAATAATTACGTTAGTGTAACACAAGGGTTGTTACGTTAAATGTTGGAAAACACGCAAAATTCAACTTAGACAATAATAAAGTAAATAGAATAAGTTAAACATAAATTTTCTAAAAGGTTTAATTATATATTCTGTAATGTTCATGACATGAATGGTACCGTAAAAGTGATAAAACAGTAATCTATCAAATATTAATATGATAAGAACAATATGTCATCAGATGAACGGTACCTTTTGGGAATATCAAAATAGGAAATGGCGATTCTTTAAATCAAGATTGTGTCAATTCTACATTTGTATATTATGCACGACAGCAATTAGGTAAATTCCTAAGCAAATTAATCAGAGGAAGTCAAAACAAAAACTAATTCATTACCTTCTCAAAAAAAAAGAAATAAAATCTACCGACTTGGACGAAATTATTTACGACATTACAAGAAAGTTTGCAGATGGAACTTACATTTATATATATAAAAATAAGGCAGGAAAAACATTCTATTATAGGAAGTTGGCAAGAAAAAAGTTTTCCTCTATGTCCAAAAAATGTGATGCAGTTTGTATCGACCAAATTAAATTACCACACTTACTGTTGGAGTAAAAAATAAGTTCCTTCAATTTTTAAAAATTTAAGATGATGACAATTTATCGAAAATCGCTTCTTTCCAGAAAGTATAAATACGGCACCAAATTTTCACAACCCACACTTAATTTTTAAACTGTTTAACGCTACCGTTAATATATTGACTGTTAAATTTTACAGTTTTCAAGATACTGCAAGTCAAAAAAATTAATTGGTAATAATATTTTCTTTCCTAAAATAAATTGTTTCCTTTCCATATTAAAAAATAAAATTAGACTTTCATTTTGATTTGTGGACAAGAATATTTTGAATATTCACAAGAGATTACAAAAAAGTATTGTTAAACCTAGTATAAAAGTCTAATAAAAGAAACCGGAAATGACGAGAGCAGCAAGGATAACATAAATTTGAAATATTTCTGTAGATAGACAGAAATATTGTTATAGCGCATTTCATCCCCAATATCTACTACTTGACCAAATTACATCGATAAATAAAGTGAAGATTTAATTAAATAATAAAAAAATGTCTTCTCGCAGAATTGCATCGAATATTTTTGGGTGCTTAACGGTAGCGTTAAAAAATAAAATTTAAAACCCAAAATATTTACATTCTAAGAATTCACAACGCACACACAGTTTTCAACTACAATGTACAAATATGTATAATATAAATTTACACTAACCGTATGTAATTATGTGGTTATGAAAAAACAACGTGCTACGTAGTCTCCACAACATTATCGCTTAAATTTGATTCCAATTCTTCGCCCTTCTGTAAACAGTCTCTTATGCCTCTGAGTATAATTTCAACCCTTCTGTCCAATGCTACTAAATGGGGTTCCCACAATATAGGAGCAACGGGATCTTTTGCTAAGCTGCGCCGCAATGCTTCACTTAGTTTTATAGGTCCGTTGTGAAATCTGAAACAAAATATGATATAAACAAGAAGAAAATACAAATCATTTTATGATTGGAAAGTTAAAGTCCTCAAAGTAAATTAATACACAATATCAATATCGTCAAATAATTACGTTTTCGCCTGTGTTCTTCCAATTGTAAATTAAATATTTAAAATTTAATTGTTGCCCTTTAAGAACTAAATTATAAAAGACAACAATTAAAATACCACTCTAATAAAATTCAAGTTAGGTGAATAATTAACGGCAAATTTATCTCGTCTAAGAAATTATTAATGGGGATAAAGCTAGGTAATGACGCCGTTGACGCTCCAAAGTGATATCTAAATTATTTCCGTATCCGTACGGCTCTATCTAAAATTTACAATCCTTGTAAATAGGTATATGCATAATATGGCTAGAAAAATCAATTTAGAGCAAAATGTACAATAAAAAAGAAAGTTGGAAGTGTAAATTTATTTATTTACGCGCTTTATAATTTATATTACTTACTAAAAACCGATCCCCATCAGTAACAGTCTTTTTGTGCAAACAGTCTAAATTTTTTGTGTTTTCAATTATTTATTTTGTTTTGGAATTCCTGCTTCATATTTCAACGTTACTTGTTTCTTCCAATTTTATTCTCAATATATCTTAGATTTTCATTTTTATTTTGAAATAGTTTCTGCTCAATCTCGACATTAGAGCTGCAAGAGTTTATTTCCTTTACTTTCGATTTGTTCATTTAAAGCACTGCAACGACTGCTCGGTCGATTGGCAAGTATATTATGTTTATCCTGTGTATATCTGTACCTATTTTAGAATCAATCAATATAATAAAATATACAAAAACCTGTACCATGTTTTCAATATGAATTTTTCAAAGATTAAAGGTTTCAAATTATACATACAAAAATTATTTGATCTTATTAATATTTTCATTTCCCGTTAAATGAATAATTAAACCATTATTAATTATTAAATAATTGAATTCTTAAATATTGTCTGAACTATCAAAGTTTAACCTCACGAGGAACTGCCTGCGCACTCAAAAACATGACCAAATTTTATACGTAAGATAAAAGGAGAATCCTAAAATCGTTTAGCGATAAATCTACACAACTTTGTGCATTTCAAATTGTACAAATTGTGCAGTTTTTTAATCCAGGGTTTGTTGGAAAAAAGTAAACGTTTGTACCTGAACATTTCTATCGAAAATTTCACAACTGTTAGAATAAATCTACCGAATACTGTGCATTTCCAATTTTACAGTTTCAAACAAACAAAAGAAGGTAAATTTTTGTATTTCAATAATTATGTTCTTTTTTTCCAGTTGTGTAATTTTTGGATTAAACATTTAATAATTTATTTCAAAAAATTGTAATATTGTTCATCATACAGTTTAATTCAATTTGGGAAAGTTTATTTTTTGGTTTATATAAAATGTGGTTCTAGTAAAACTTCTGAAATTTTAATTGTTCGATAACAATTTTTTGTTATTTTACATACCAAAAGTTTGATTAATCAAGAATTGAAATCTCTTTAGTCGATTTTTATCATACGAAATGATTGTTTCAGAAATACACACAATTTTTGTGCAGATTTTAAACTCATTGTTGGGGATATTTTCCTTCACAAATTATATATCAGAAAATTACACAAATTATGCAGAAATATTGAGCAATTGTGTGACTCTTATGCACATTTCTCTTTCAGTGTTTTTGTCGTACAATATTTTTTACATATTATATGCCAATATTTTGATCGAAAATTACGAAAAAAGTCTCCTATTGCTGATTGGGTTTTCTATTTATCTTGATTTAAAAAGAATTACTCGCGCTCACAGTCGGAGTATAATAGTAACTGTTTAGGACAGGAGAATAAATATTACAACGAATAAGTGCGGTCTTCAGACCGCACAACCTGTGCAATCGAGTTCCATACCATTCGAACACTAGAAAATCATGTTGGCCGAGATTTTTAAAATAATATACCGAGGGAGGAATCGCTGCTAAAATCTCGCGATTTCTGAATTTGAAATCAAAAAACCTCAAGAAATCTTAGAAAATTAGGAAATTTTAAACTTTCGCAAAAGAAAATTTCAAGAGGTAATTGTATCATATTGGGGTGTACGTAAGACTCGGAATTCTAAAGATTTCCGAAAAATTTTAAAGATTTTCAATTATTTTCCAAAAATTTCAAAGATTTCCACGAAATTTAGAGCATTTCTAAGAATTTCAGTGATTTCCAAAGAATTTGACTAATTTTCAATCTATTAAATTCCAGTGATTCTAAGGAATTCCAATGATTTCTAAGAATTCCGGTGATTTCCAATAAATTAGATGGATTTCCAAAGAAACTTATATTCACATAAATAATTTGTGTACACAAAACTCGAAATTTCAGAGATTTCCATGAAATTCCATGGATTTCTAAAGAATTTCAGTGATTTCCAAACAATTCTAATTCAAAACATTTCTAAAATTTCCAAAGAATTCTATTGATTTTCAAAAAATTCGAGTAATTTTTAACCTATTCCCGAGATTTCCAAATATTTCAATGATTTTTATGGAATTCCAATGATTTCAAAGAATTTCGGAGAAATCTAAAAAATTCCAGAGATTTTAAATGAATTTTATATCCACTTAAATTTGTGTACACAAGTCCCGGAATTTTAGATATTTCCATGAATTTGTAAAGAATATCAGTGATTTTCAAAGAATTCTAATTCAAAAGGTTTCTAAAAATTCCAAAGAATTCTAGTGATTTCCAACGAATTCGAGTAATTTAGAGCCTTTTCCAGAGATTTCTAAATATTTTAATGATTTTTATTAAATTCTAGTGATTCTAAGGAATTATAATAATTTCTAAAAATTCCGGTGATTTTTAAGAATTCCGGAAATTTCCAAGAAATTCTAGAGATTTACAAAGAATTCTAGTGATTCCTAAAGAAGTCGAGTAATTCGAAATCGGTTATAAATTACTAATTTCAGTGATTCTAAAGAATTTTAATGATTTCTAAGAATTCCGGCGATTTCCAAGAAATTCCAGGGATTTCCAAATAATTTTATATCCACGCAAATTTCAATAATTTTTAAGAAATTCCAATGATTTCTAAGAATTTCGGTGATTTCAAAGAATTTTATATCCACGTAAATTTGTATAGGTAGATACTACACCAGACTCGGCATTCCAGTGATTTTAAAAGAATTCCAATGATTTCTAAGAATTCCAGTGATTTCCAATTAATTCTAGTTATTTCCAAAGAATTCGAGTAATTTAAAGCCTTTTTCTGAGATTTCCAAATATTTAATGATTTTTATCAAATTTCAGTGATTTTAAGGAATTCCCGTAATTTTAAGAATTCCGGTTATTTCCAAGAAATTCCAGAGATTTCCAACGAATTTTATATCCAAGTAAATATCCATGTTAATTTGTCTACTCAAAGCTCGGAATTTAAAAAATTTTCAACTAATTTTAAAGATTTCCAACGATATTCTAGGAATTTCAGAAATATTCATAAAATTCCAACGATTTCCAAAAAGTTATAGTGATTTCTAAAGAATTCTAATGATTTCCAAGAATTCCACAAACTTCCAACCTATTTCCGAGATTTCCAAGAATTCCAATGATTTTTAAGAATTTCAGTGATTTTCATACACAAAACTCACAATTTCAAAGATTGCCAAGTAATTTTAAAGATTTTCAAGAATTCCAAACAGAAATATCCAGAAATTCTAAAGAATTCCAATGATTTCCAAGAATTCTAGTATTTTCCAACCCATTCCAGAGATTCCAAGAGTTCCAGAGATTTCTAAAGAATTCCAATGATTTTGAAGAATTCCGGTGATATGCAAGGAATTCCAGTGATTTTCTAAGAATTATAATTCTAGAGATTACCAAGGATTTCCATGAATTTCAAATATTTCTAAGGAATTCTAAAAATTTTCAAGGAAATTCCAACCATTTGTACACAACATTTTTGAGATGTTTATTCCTTAGAAAATCTTTAAAAAATCCAGAAAATTATTTGAAAATGTCGTAAAAGGAATTCCAGTGTACAAAAAGTTGCCGATATAATAATGTATAAATAATAATTTTGCAGCTTATCCAGTATAATATTGTTTAAGTAAAAAGTTAAACTTCGCTCTAATTCAGGATTTAAGAATTTTTGCGTTAATATAACTCATAAATGCAATATATTTTAAGCGTAAATTTAATTTGTATCGTGAAAACGGTTCAAATTAGCAACGCCGTAACTAGGACGTCATTAATTAGGTGATGTCGCATGCGTATCCAAAATTTTAAATAAAATGACCAAATTATTAATCCTACGCGTGCGATTCATCAGCAATATTTATAATATAAAGCATTAGATGAATAAAACTATAGTTTAAAATTTAACATCGACTTGAGTTTTATTCTAACAGCAGGGTGACTTTTGGGATCCAAGCCTAAAAAATTTGTTAGTGTGCCTGCTAACGCTCAAAGTCATAAACATAATACGTAATCTATATAAAAGTATAGTAAAACTACTATATAGTTTCTTAATTTAAACAATTTAATTGTTTAATTAGTCAAAATTTTAATTAATTAATTTGAAATTTTGAATGAAAGATTAAGTTTGGATAATTTGTATTATCCAATATAGTACACATACGAATTGCAGCCGCACGTGTGTGGTTCAATTGCATATTTGTTCTACCGCCCGTCGCAGACAGAACAAATAAAACAAATGCTACTGTAATTTTTTGGCGAAAACAAAGAAGTAAAATTGTTACCTTGTATTTTGAGTGACATAAAATTAACTTTTGTTAATTTTAAATTCTTTCTGAGTAATGAAAAACTTTCCATTATTTTTAATTCCTGATAAGTATAATTGTTCTCGTCTTTTGTAGAGAGTGAAATATTTTCATGTTAAAATCAGAATTTAGAGCTTAGCATAAGTCTCGGCTGTATTTATCCTGTACGGTTTTCCTCTTTCATCATGTTAACCCAAATGTCACTCTAACCAAGAACCGAGCTTTCAAACCAACATCTTGCAGTTAATTGAAACGTTAAGTTACCCTGCTACGCAACAATTTAATATTAACAAAAATTGTTATTATGCCATTACAAGGCTGGGTATTTATAACAATTCAAATTAAATTGATAATTAAGTTTTAGGTTTAATTTTAAAAGACGTAGTTTAATTACCGCGGTGTTTATTCGTGTTGTAAACACCGAAATGGATTATCGTGTCCTGTTCAAGCCACTAAACTTAATAGGATTCCTAGACAAAAATAGAATAATAGTGTTTAAACGGTTTTCAAATTCATTGCTATTCGAAATAAATTATAAAGCTGCCAGTATCAGTAATTTTCCTATATAATATCCAAGAATATACGAGCACAATTATAAATTTTATGTATGCGATTTTTAGCGGTCAAGTGAAGTTAGCGTCGAATTCATTATTTTAGGCGACTTGGGCGGGTGTAATGAAAATTTCATTCACCTTCAAACTAATTATATAAATGTAGTTTTTATGGGAAAGACATCAAGTTTAATAGATGTAATATTAGATTAACGCATATAAAAAGTCTCTTCGAAGACAGCATACGGACAAAACAAACAAGTAGACAAAGGTAAACAGTGGTAACTTATTTAAGCTTCAAAGATGAAATAATCCAATATGATTACAAAAGTTTCTGAAAGCTCAAAAAAGTTTTATAAAAATAGCTTTCATTTAACACTTGCATATTTCATTTTGTATAAAATACTTTTCATAAAATTAAAATAGGTGCACAATGGATATAATTAAATATTAAGGAAGAAATAATTTAATATTTAAATTAAAAAGTAAAATATGCATATTGTACATTTTCAGACCATTCAAAAAATTTCATTAAAATTTTATCTTCAAAATTTGATCAAAATGTTACAATGCTTCATTTTTTTATAACTTACACGTAGTAGTATTAAGAAATTTAATTATAATCTGGTAAGAAAAATACAAAGGTCTTTTATTAATAAAAATAATATAAATAAAAGTTCAAAACAGCCTCGTAAATTAAATTATTTCAACCAAGACTCGTATCTTAGCCTCATTTTGTGCAAGAACGATATTAAAACTGTGAAGCTCCTGGATTGCACATTTTCCAAACGAAGAATTGCCGAAGGTTTGAGGAATTTGCATATTAAGAAACAGATAGGTGTTTTTCTGCCCATAAACGCCACAAAGGCAATAAAAATCTCAATTGTAATTCAGCAACCGCTAGATGGCCACCACGTTACTCAACGTTCACCAAAGACTATCTGCACTGAACGAAAAGAAATTATTTGTTTGTATTTAAATCTACTTAAAATATTTTACTTAAATAAATTTTAATTAAGTCTTTGTTTATCAAAAACATTTATTCTACCATTATCAAATGAAACATTTATTAGATGTTAATAAACATATATAGTTAATTATATAGTAAAGATATTGCGCTCTCAGTAATTACATGGCAAATTAAATTACACTGTTAACATTTCAGTAGAAATGCGAAATCTTTTGATAATCAGCATGCTTTTAGTCAGGGAGATGAAAGAACAAGAGTTGATGATGAATTTTTTTCAGGTAATTGGAAAAATTCGAAGCCATAGAGCGACTTACTCAGGAGCGTAACATGAGGGAATTTAATCTCATAAAAGTTACCATTTCAATTTTAATTGCATTATGAGAGATGTTCATAATGTTAACAAGTTGTTATGTTTAGAATATAACTTTGTAACATGTTATAAAGTGTACTCCTGTATAACTTTTTTATGTAGAAGTGTTTCGACAGAACAGGTATCAAGTGAGACAGATGATTCAACTACGTATAAACAATTTGAATCTTATAAAATGTTTTATCTCCAAACTGCAAAGCTTACCTAACATACTAAACGGATCTAGAGTAACACTCAACTCAAAGTGTTGCCATGCTTACATAAGAAATGTTTATCAATTTTCGCATATTTCCCTAAAATGATGCCCCTTAAAAATGTAAAATGTCGGCCAAAAAAGAGAAAAAAAATTAAGCCAAACAGATTAAAAAATATAAATATGATATTGTACAAATGAATTATTAAAATGATGTTGAAGAAGCTAGTGAATCGAATTTTGAAGAGGAAGAATATAAACAATTGACGCATGAAATCGCTAAATTTGAAAAAGAAAATTCGTTGTAATTAGTTCATAAAATAAAGAAATTCGTTTAAGTTATTCTAAAATAGAAGCTTTAAGACTTCTAGATTGGCACATAAACTGAATTCCATTAAAGAATAAAGCTTTTAGAAAATCTTATTTACGTCCGAGTAATCATCAAGTGTCACTTTAGTAAGCTATTTGATTTTCAAGGGTTTAAAAATGGTCACATTTCTTTTCCATTAGTTTGTGAATTATGTAACCAACCAAATATTTATTTAATTTGCTTCAGCCGAAACGCAGACAAAAGTCGGCCGAGAAAGAATTCAAATATGTTAATTAAAATGGAAAAATAATTTTGTTAAAATAACATTAGTGTAGAAGTAGGTAGGAATTAAATGAAGCATTTTAATTACTCTCTTTTCAGTTCGCAGTTCTATAAAGATGTTAAAAATTTTAAAGAACCGTTAACATTGATGCATTCACGTTTGTTACGTTTTAAATACTAATTTAACGTGAAATGCATGTGCAGGAGTGGAAAACAAATACCGGGGAAGTGGATGCTAGCACACAAAGAACCACAGGTTATGTTTAAATAATAAATTAGATAAGATGGTTGTTAAATGTAGTGTATAAACGAGCAAGTTACTAGAAAACATGAGTAGTAAATTGTTTAAGATAAGCTTAGCTTCCTCTAACTAAACTTTACAGAAAGAATTTTCCAACATAATAAACCTGAGATTTAAACATTGCCGTTTGCCTGAAATAATTAAAATTTAATGTTTCGTGCACGTAACGATAATTATTAAGTTCAATTCATAGTGTGTAAACAACGAATAGCCGAGATATAACTTTGTATACCGCATTCATTATGGTCAACCCTGTATATAATCGTTTAACTCTTTCACTTTTTAAAGAAAAATTATAGACTGAAGTTTGTAATGCCACTCAACATGGCATCTTGAGGAAATTCACGACTCTCGCTCACCGTCAAACCACAGCAGAAAGGCAGAATAATAAATGTAGTTAACCAAATGAAAATGATTTTCATTTTCAACTTCGTAGATGACCAACAGATGGTGAATAGGAGGGGATTCAAATCACCAAAAACAAAAACATCGTAAGTCAAACACGCTGAAAACAAAAACTCCGAAAACAAAAGCACCGAAAGAAAAACAAAAAACTTTCGACCTTTGGTGATTTTTTGTTTTTCATTCGGAGCTTTTGTTTTCGGTAATTTTGTTTGGAGAAACAGTTTGAAGCTCACTTTAGATGCTAGGTTAGAAAATTTGTTCAAAATTACATGTGTATCCGCGTAAAAAGATGATGATCCATTAATTTTAATTAGAATAAATTGGAGAATTCGAGAGTAAAATTTTGAGTATTAATTAGAAAATATTTTAAAATTGCAATTTTACGGAGCCGTTTTCGAAAACTTGAGTTCATTGGAAAAACATAGCATAGCAAAAGGGCAATTGCCCCCCCCCCAAAGGGTGACTCGGATTGTATCCCTGAACTATGCGGTTTTAAAATTTAAATAAGTTTAAATTATTTACCGTTAGCAGCGTTCGATAATTACAATAGGATTAATAATAATTTATATATTGCAAACGTCAGTGAATTTGTCAGTAGTTTCTCTTTACAACTGACGCACATGAATGGATTAACGAGAACCCGCCCAATAATCTGGTTTCCCCCTTAGGCATTTTTTTTAAATATGCCACTGCTTCAGTGCATCCAATTCATTCCATCTTCAACGCTCGTGGTGTTATTATTTCTCCTGCCATACCCCGGGGGTTATACGGAAAAAATTGTTTGTGGACAGAGGCGTAACACAAGTTGACTTTATAGAGACAAAACAAATCATGCGTTTTACAAATTTTTTTTAACCACTGTTTCTCTAAAGTCACTGTAGCGTAACCAAGAACACTATGGAGACTGGAGCTTCACCCACCCACCTCAAATATCTGAAGTTACTAAATTTGTGGTGCCCTTGGCGAGACGGAAGCGTTTTTTGCCTTCTCCAAACTCCAAGAAGAAAAATTCGGTCATCGGGAGGAAGAAGTAGTGGAAGTAATGCCCCCCCCCCCTCAAAATGTAAATCGATATGCTACGGATTGGGAGACCGCGGTTTAATTCTTGGTCTTTCCAACTACACTGTTATGACCTGTTTCACATCTACTATCTAGCAATTTTAGTATCCCAGCGGCGTACTTAAAAGTGGGCAAGGGGGCAATTCCTCCCGCCCCCCAAGAATTTTATCCATAAAGCCCTCCGTGTTAAAATAATGTTTACCATGAGATTTCAAAATTTAATTTATTTACCGTTGGCCAATTACAACCTCGGTGAAATTGTCAGTTGTCTCTTTACCAGCACTGACGCGCATGAATGGATTAACGAGAATCTGAAACATAATCTGGTTTGCCCGGGATAGGCAATTTTTAAATACGGCACTAGAGCATCCTACTAGAATATATTGAGAACCGAAACACCCGATGACCGAAATTCGAACATGTGAAATTTAATTGTAATATTCAAAAAGAATACCTTTTAAAAGTTGGAAAAGTTTTAATTATTAAGGTAAGGTAATTATTTCCGAATGTCCGAAAGAATTTTTTCTACTTACATTCAAATTGTTCATTTTGTAATTGGCTTTTATCGTTATTTTCTCCACGTATTTAGGGACTCACAACATAATATGTTTGATAAAACATGTCACCAGGGAGAGAAGGAGCATAATTAACGTCACGTGAATTTTACATACATTCATCTGTAATTTAAAAGGAAAAGAATATTATATTAACACTAACATGTTGCTAGACAAAATTTGGTTTCAACCGGATATAAAATTAACATCAAGCTAAATATTACACAAACTATTATAATGCTGCCGGAGTATATCATTCCAGTTGCACCAACCTGAATTAATCGCAACCAAAGGTTAGCTAACAATAAAAAATAAGTTCAAATTAAAACATTCATAATTAAACAGCTAGAGAAAAATCGAAGTAAAGGAGAATTTACAAATAATATCATGCTAAAATTTAACGAAAATGTAGGAAATGATTACAATATTGTAGCAATATCTCCATCCCTATTATTTAGATATTTCCTGCTTTTCATAAAACATGAACCTAAAATGCACACTTTATTTAAACAAAAGTCAAATCATCTTCTACCCTTGCAATAAAAATAAAACGTTGGTGTATTCTTTGTAGGATGTGTAGTATAAAATAAAGAATCTCTATGTTCCAGACACAGTCTGTCAATAAACCTCAGGCTAGATTTAAAAAATAAATTGAGACAAATCCAAGAAAAGACTCTTTTAGAAGACTTAACATTAATATGGTACTGAAAATAACCAAAATCATCTGCCTAATGAAAATTCACAAGTTGAAAACAATTTAAGATAATCAATCTTTGGCCGTGTTCATAGTTCCAGCTTTGAGGCAAAGACCCGTTGAATTATATAAAATTCATTCCTCGATTGGATGTTCATTATAACCGGAACGAGGAATATTAGGAAAAGAAGTGACCTGCTATCGTTCCAACCGATATCGGGGGAAAAATTACGGTAATTTTTTACTTGATTGACTGATCTAATGGCGGGTACGTTAACTTTTGGTGAATCGAATCGGGTCGATATGTACCCTGCTTGTAATGTTAATAAACGTCGATCTATGCTTACTAAAACCACGTAAACTTCATAAACCGTCGTGACGTGTAATTCTACGGCGTCGACTACGAGTAGCTCTTGCACCGACAGAATATTCATCAACAGTTTCAAGTTCCAATAGTTCTGCTCTTCCGGATCTTTCGGTTAATTTGGAAAAATTTGTCTCAACTTGCGATTTTGTTTTGAAAATCATGAATTTCATATGAACTTTTCATTTAATAAAAACTTGCGCACAAAGTGGATTTAAATAAGATTTCGAGTAAATTGAATTTAAAATTCGTTTATTATATTATTATTATATGCATATTAATATTCAATCCAGTTTCTTGCAAACACGCAATTGTTTTTCTTCGACTAATAAAAAAAATGAATTCAAATCCTTTAGAAGTTGATTCAGCGAGAGCGTATGTGTGAGCGGGAAAGTAAAGCAGGAAATTGACTTTTATAAAATGTGTAGTGTTTATTCAACCAAGGGAAGCTTAAGCGTTCATGCATGTTACATGAGCATTTATCATCGTTCTTGGTAGATTCTCCAACAATCCGACTATGTTCATACACAAAAGGGATTTTTAAAGAAATTAAATGTTTAATCCAAAACGTTTGGAGATTTTTTGTCGAGTTTTATCGCAAGCAGGAACAAAAAGATGGATAAATAATTTAGCATAAAAAAATCCGATACAAATTGTACGTACAAGTAAGGTGGCTACTAAAGCGGTTTAAAACGCGTGTATCACGCGATTGCGATCTTTTCCATTCATTCGTTTGAATCGTTTAACCGCATCTAAAATGAGCAGTACAAGGAAGATTACTTTTTGTTGGAAGCCCAATCTGCTGGTGAATAGTAACAGGTCACGACATAAACACCATCGCATAAATGTAAAACTGCCAGTTGGTCTAAAATTAAAATATATGTATGTTCAAATAAATAAAGGAATTTTTTATTGATGGGAATGGTATGGTAATTGAATTAATGATAAATTGTTATTTCGGGCAAATCAGTTGCATGTGTGCCCACCGATAGGACTAATGAATTAATCAAAAAGGTAAAGTGTTCGGATTGAAAAAACTCACGTAGCCAGTCCACCATCATCAACTGACGAGTAATTTACCAGAAATAGAATGCAGTATTAATATTGATGAGGCTTGCATATTCCAGTAGCCAATCTTTGCTATTGTGTAATTCATGGAACGTCGAGGTACTCACTCCGAGACACGATATCTTTTCCTATTACTCGTCTTCAGCAAATCGCTTTTTATATCACCTCTTTATAGGCATAAGGGGCTAGAGAAGAGTGATTAGGGACGAAAAACGAGATTATCTCGTCCATAGCTAAAGAATGAAGTGATGTAGCGCTGCACTTAATTTTATGTGCAGTATGTAAGATGTTATCGCATTAAAAACACCCTCGAATCGAACAGTTTCAATTTCCTCAAAACATAAATTCCAAAATCCTTATTTAAAATCAATTTAAATAATTTTATAAATCAAATAAATTGATTAACATTATCGAAAACTCCAAATTTGAATCACGTTTTAAATATTTAAATTGTATCGTTCAAGAATTTTATTCACTAATTTTCCAAATCAATTTTAAACGATTTGCTTCATTATACATTATTACATTAATACGTAGATACATTTATTTGGTGTCAAAAAGGTCTCAATGTGAATATAAAATCACTACGGTATTTCGATTTTATCTATCAATATTTTATCGAATTGCACTAATAATAAATTTCCTCCATCGCACAATGGAAAACCCAAATTATAAACAAGTCATTTTAAATTAGTTTGACACCATATTCTGGGAAATTTAAGGAAAAGGGTCACTTTTAGTTAAGGATTCTGCATTATGTTTTCTGTTACACATAAAATGCATTAAAGCTAATTTATAATATAATTAAATAATACAATCCGATTTTCTTCTGCTTTGCATAATAAATTTGGTCATGTCCTTTTCATCTTGATAACGAATATCTATTATTGTAACCAAAATGTACGGTTACTCCAGTGGTAGAAGGCTCAACTATTAAGGTTCGATTCTAGATAAAACTATGTTGCTAAATTAAAACTAAAGAAACAATCAACCCCGCACAATAATTCACGAGTTAGCTTTTAAATTGAATTGAAGGGGTCAGAAGAAAATGGGTACAAGTACTTCTGTTTTTTAATCTAAGCTAAGTACATTCTTCCTTTTCCTACCTCAATATTTCGAAAACCGCTGCTCATTTTTGTGGCCTTTCGTATTGTAAAAAGGATAACCATATCGACAATTTTATAAAATGGTAACTCTCTCATAATAAATCAATTAAAAATTGAATTATTTTTAAATTAATGATAAATATAAATAATCTAACCACTCATTGACTATAGTTTCGGTGGAAAATCCACCATATTCACAATTAAAACTTAAAAAAGCCTTTACATGTGCACTTGCATTTGCCAGTAAATAAAAATAGAACTGAGTGTAGAAAACTAAAAAATGCACTTAAACCGTTTTACTTCTAATCGCTCAATTATTTTGTATTCATGTATTTTTGATAAAGCAAAACATCTATTTAGCTGCATTATAGTTAGCACAGTAAAGCCATCTGTAAACTCACAATTTATTTACTAACAGTCTAGCGCTGATATAGGCAGAGTAAAATTCCCATTTACGTTCATCAAAAATGGCAGTGTGCGCAGTTTATGAAAATATTTGATACAATTTACCTGGTTCAAGAAAAAACTGGATAGCTTCTCTTGCCATAAATTTTAAGATAAGATATGTTTCCATTGAGGTTTCTTGCTGAAGGGTTTTTGGATTCCGCCATTACTCCATTATTTTTGACGTCCATCACTCTGTCTGATTTTTTTTCATTGTTAGTGGTTGGGGGCTGTCTTAGGACTGCTGCTAAGTAATAACTTGGTGGTTTGGGGGGGGGGGTCTAACGTTCAGTTTTAGAGTTGAGGTTGCTGTGACAGTTCGTGGTCTCCTAAGAGATTCCTAGTTTCGTTGCGATCCCATTGCTCTTCCTGACGTTGTCATGACGACATCATCTTCTTCCAGGTCATCCAATGTGACCTTTCGTTTCTTATTCAGTGGCTATTCAGCTCTTTGATTTGTAAGAATAACCTGAAACTTCCCTAGTGTTTCTAGAATTTTCGCATACGCATTTTAAATGTCTCTAATTTGTTTCTCCCTTTCTCTACAACTTCAGTTCATCAGCTGCGTTTTGGATTGCTCAACTTTTTATGTTTTCTTCTGTTCCGTCATTATTTATCATTTTATCGATTTGCGTATCTTCGATTTTGTTGTTTACAGTTCACTTATCCTTTTTTCCATTTTCTTTTTCCTATTTCCCAATTAATGATTTTCCTAAGTAACTGGAAAGTTCTCGTAATGGACAATAGTATTCCTTAAAAGAGATATAGCTAGTCTTTTAAGTAAACACAAAATTGAAGGAGGAATAACTGGTGAAATGTGTACAATTGAAGAGAAATCTGAAAAATCTAAGGAAATCCAGGGAAAATCTAAGGAAATCCAAGAAGTTTAAGATACTCAAGAATATCTTAAGAAATATTAGGAAATCCAAACTAATCTTATGAAATCCAAGAAAATCTTAGAAATGCGCTTATCTTCTTTTTTGCCTTTTCAACTTTTTTTCTGAAAGAAAATCTTAAGGCAATTCAGGAGAAAATTCGAAGAGATCTTTCAAAAATTTTGTAAAAAAAATGCAGTTACAAAAATTTGTCTTGTAACTCGGTCCTTGTACAAAATTATTAAAAAATTTACTAATTAACATTTAATATAATATTATTAAAAACTACCCAATTTCCTAGACTGGGCGGCCTGAAGGCCGCAGTGATCACTCAGTCTCCTGTAACTTCGCAGATATTAGAATGGACATTTAAAATTAAACAATGGAAAGGGTGTATTTTATTAAATACTGTCAAATAGCAGTCCGGTGTATATACTCAATCCCACTGATTCACCCCCCCCCCCCCGGGACATATATTCAACTGGGAGTGAATATTAGAAATTAATAACAATGTATATGTACATTTTATGCGACTTTATAGTGAAAATATCACGAAACATTAATGTCATTCTAAATTTTGAGCGTAAAACTTGACAGGTGAATTTCGCCCCCCCCCCCCCCCATTTCGAATTTTGGATCTAAAATAGTTTAAATCGTTTGTACCTTCTATATTTTCGTTTGTACCCACTTAGTTTTTCAGTTATTTTAAAATTTCTCAAATATGGGCATTTCGCAGGCATTTGAATCCAAAATTCAAAATAGGGGGGGGGGGGAATCTGAAAAATTCAGTGGGTTCACTTTCAATTTACGTAAAAATCGTATTTTTACCTTTTTTTCGCTTTCTAGTGAAAAAATATTATAAGATTTAACATATTAAACCGTAAGAAGAACAAATACTATTTTTACTGCTTCTTATATCCCAATATTTGATCAGAAAATTACATCACCCACGCAGGACTCACTTAAGTACCATATTTATCCTTTCGTGGGACTTCATAACTAAAAGAACGGAAGAGGATAAAAGTCCTTATTAAATTTTGACCGTAAAACTTGAAAGTTTTAAAACAATCACCAAAATTACATTAGCGCACGCATAATTCACGTTAGTATCCTACTGAATGTTTTATGAGATTTTCAAAAAAAATAAAATGAAAGGTTAAAGTTTCTGCTGCATTTTGACCCCAAACCTTGAGAACTTGAAACCAATCAATCTTCTAACGTTTTTTATGAATTGTAATGAGAAAATTACATTGATGCGTGCAGAATTCGTATAACCATCGAATTTAACATTGCATGATGCGTTTTAGTGCGAAGAACAGTTAAAACTTCAAAGTTTGAAAACAGTTAGCATTTTCAATGTATTTCGATGAGAAAATTCCATTACCGCACGCAGAATTCACTTCAGCATTACATTTAACCTTTATGGGATTTTTTAGTGAAAAACTTGAAGGTATAAAAACAATCTTTGACTGTTTTTTATGTATTTTTACGGGAAAATAGCTTTACCGCACGCAGAATGCACATAAGTATCGAATTGACATTATAGAGCTTTATAGTAAAAACAACACTAACGCTTTTGCTACATTTTGACTATAAAACTGTAAATTTTCAAAGCATTACATGTGATCGCTGGTTGAGTTACAGAGCGGATATTCTGGGTTCGAATTTCTTAGCTCGGCTTCCTACTAATCCGTAGGATTATGAGAACGCAAAAAGTAGATTCTTCTTCTTTTGTTTTATTAATTTTATCTGGCGCCCGGTAATACCAATATTTTTTTCACAGTTAGTTGGACACATAACTAATAACATGTCCTATTGATAGAATTTAAAAAACGGTCGGTATTATTTCCTTTTGCTTTACATTTCTTCCACTTTGTCGATATCAAAGCTGGAAGACTTGTAAAAATTCAGAAACATTTTCTAGTTATCCGATTTGCCATTAAATCTTCATACATGCACAGCATTTAGCATAAAAAATGCTGATGTAAATCACTATAATCCTCCAGCAATAAATTCGGCTCCTTTATGTACGCGAATATATCCTTATAAAGCATATGTGTACATATACGTAAAACTTGGTGTAATGTTAGCAACAAAATTAATTCGAATTAGCAAGAGTGATCAATTTTAATATGGTTGTGTTCGGAAAAGTAAAAATTCTTTTTAGTTTCTTACTTAAATTATTGCCCGAGATGGTCCCAAGAGAATTCAGCAAACTACCCTTTTAATAGAAAAGTGTAGTTTCAGATTCGCGTGTAACGATAGCCATTTACGCTAATTGCGTTTGGAACAAAGAACACAAAATGGATTCCTTTAAGAATGGATAATAGCAAATACTTACAGTGTTGAGTTTCATAATTAGTTTTTCTCATGAATTTCTAAGATTTGTGTTTCTTTAACGAGAAACTATACAAACTTACGTTATGAACATATTTAAACTTTCGTTGAGCTTTCCTAACATTTTTTACAGCTAATTGCTAATTTAATTAAACCTTTTTTACGTATAACGAGAAAGTTAGTAATTACTTTTTTTTTAAAAACCAACTACGAAATTTGACATCTGTGATTGATTTAAATTACTTTAAGTCTTTTTGATTGAATTTTAAATAAGAAAGTGGTCGGATATTTGTATCGAACTTAAAAGTTTCCAAACCAACAATTTCCTATTCGTTATTCAAATTCAAAAAGTATTGCAACTTTAAAGCTAAATTGTTAAACAAGTTACTTACTTGATTAATGTTTCTAGTGTTGACTGACGGATCATGCAGCATTGTAGCACTGGAGCTAAAATTGATAGCTCGTCATGAAAAGGTTTCCCGAAACCTCTACCGTGATCGAGATGCAGTGGAAATGTGTCGTTTCCAAATAATCTAAGTAAAATATAAAACATATAATACCGATTGTTAAACTTCAAACAAACAAAAATTAAATTTTTAACGTATGAACATAGGCAACTTATGCTACACTAAACTTTAAAAATTTAGGTTATGTTCATGTTATTAGTGATATTTCTTTTATTTATGCCATTATTAATCTACCAAATAAAAAATTAAAGTGATTGTTAATCTTAAAAAAATAAGAAAATGCGTTAATATAATAATATGTAATAGGAAAACTAATGCCTACAAATTACATTATAAGAAGTTTATTTTGGGTTTTAGTTATAAAACCCATATATAATATTGTCGCTATCCAAGACAAACCTCAAACTCTGAGTGTAATCACCACGAAGAACATCGCAGTATCTAAAGCTCTACAAACAAACAAATGACTATCCAAGATTCACTGCTACGTAGATTACGAACGCACAGATTTTAGATTACAGTTTAAAAGACATAAACACACGGGAAAGTCCCGATTAACCGGCACCATCAGATCGCTTCCATCGATACCAAGAAACTGTTAACACCCGAGACACATTTCTCTAAAGTCAGCTACATTGGGCCTATCAGGCAAGCAACCATGGAAACTAAGGGAATCTTAGGAAGAAAGTAAATGGGTTTTACGTTGTTCCTAATTGATTTTATGTTACGCCAAATGAGCTTAACCGAAAGGAGATTGGTAGATTGAAGCAGTTGCACTATGATTGCTAGAATCTAGGCCTAGAAACTAGGCTCACTAGATATACACATATGTATATGATACCAGATTGCCTAGACTGTGTGGCCTGAAGGCCGCACTGATGCTGATTCGTATCGATATGGCAGTTGTAATTTCTGTTGAGATTTACAAATTACAAACTTCCTGTTTAAATTTTTTTAATGCTGAAATGTGTGAGAGCGGAGTCGTGGGCTAATAGCGATAATCGTCTTGAATGCAGATGTACAGGCGATCATGCAATATTATAAAGATGTCAAAGGAAGAAACCTATCAATATCGGGAACTGGCTGAAATCTTTGCAGATCTGAAAGAGGAGATGAATGTAATCTGCGAGGATACGAGAGCAACAGACACGGGAAAAAAACTCTCGGAATTGTGTCAACTGCGTAGGTAAAATCAAGAAGCAGGAAGAGCATATTTCTATTGTGAATTAAGAGTCAAAGAGGAGAACCGCGGGCAGCCCCCTTGAGTAGGCTCGAGTTTGGCTCAAAAGAGGAGCAAACACTCGTGAAATTCCTCCTTACACTAGATGAAATAAAGCAAAAGATTGCTGCACTACAGAATCCAAAAACTGGTTTGCTCACAAGCCACGTGTAAGTACAGAAGACATTACCCATTACATTAACCGGAAGAGTCAAATATAGAGGAGGGCAAAGTATTCAGTTTTGTTAGGCTTTATGATTTTAAAGGAATGTAGGAACGAAGAGGCACGACGAAATAAAATGCAAAGATTGGACAAGGGCGTAGAGCGGACTTGGTGGGACCATATGGGCTGGGACAATCTAACGAACGGGGTGAAAAGTTTTAAAGTGATAAAAACGAGATGGTGGTAACCAACACTTGGTATAAACTACCAAATCGCCGCGCCGGCCGTTTGAATACATGGAAATCACCTACGAATGATGGTTGCAGTCCGGAATTAACAAGAAATCAAATAGACTACATTCTTATAAATAAACGCTTTAGAAATAACGTAAAAAGAGTTACTTCTTACTTACCCTTGAGCAGACATATCGTCGGACCATAACCCTTTGATTGCAAACACAAGACTACCATTAAAGAACTTAAAGGAGAGAGAGGCCAAACAACAGTACTTATGAATTTGTAATGGACAGAAGAGAAGAAGATGTAAACAAATTATGGAAAACTCTTCAAAATAAGATATAAAAGGTTCCTCGTAACAACCAACAAATTAAATGACAATAAAGAACAGAAATACCAAATGGATGACAGGAGACATACTTGGATTGATGGAACTACAAAGGTTGGCTAAGAACAATAGATATGAATACGACAGAATTCAACGACTCATACGAAAGGAAATACGGCTGGTAAAGGAAAAATTGATGAAGGAAAGGTAAGTGGCGAATTGCTAAATACTATCAGATATACGGACGACACTGAACAACATTAACTTGACAAGCAAAGAATGAAGATGAAGACAAAATTTGTAGTTTTTAGTCGACAACCGTACTCCGGTGCCGCCCTACATTTAAAAGGGGAAATAATCGAGAGAGTCCGTAACTTCAAGTACCTGGAAGGGATTCTAACCGATCAACTGGATCCGGACACGGAGATAAAGCAAAGAATAGCATTAGCCAAAAATGCATTTAATAAGATGAAAGCATTCTTTTGCAGTGATAAGTTAAATCTCAAATTCCGACAAAGAATAGCGAAGTGTTACGTGTGGGCGATGTTGCTGTATGGCATGGAGACCTGAACCCTAAAAGTTGCGCCGAACAACTGTTTCATCAGGAGGACCGAGCATGGCACATAGAAGAAGAAGAAGAAGAGGTGCAAACCCTCTAAAAGATGAAGCTCAAATTAAAAACAGGACCAATAAAACCTACAGTTTCCAGGGGAAAGTCCGAAGGGTCTCCGGGCAGGTTCCGGACGATACTATACTTAAAACTACGACAGAGTTACCACTTAGAGAAACTTTCGTTAAGATCGAAGGACTGACTCGGCAATAACGAGAATAAAAGCACAAGAAGAGGTTGCAGTGAAACACAAGAAAGAAACGAGTGCAAGACGGTAATTCAGAGGCTTCAGGAGAAGCACAGTGAAACGGCAATCATGCTTTGATCTCTTAGACTGTCGTAGGGGATACCCAAACCCGGTACTTCAGATGCTTAATTCTGAATCATGAGATCAGAGACTTTAGAAACCAGGAGGACCGTTCCACGAGATGCTAGAGATGCGAAGAAGAAAGGCATTTTGGTTTCTTCTGCACAGAAAAAGCATTTTGCAGGGACATACACGGGTAGCAAGAAATGTAGAGCCAGAGATAAAAGAAGCGACAAGATAAAAAAATTAAACAAGAAGGAACTAAGATCATAGTATAATAAGTATACCCAAAAACCTTCAGTCTGTGAAACAGGGAAGTAAGCAGTAATCTATATTGTGCTTGAATGAAAAATCCTCAGCGGTGACCCATTGTTTTGAGCTGTCCGTTGCAAATTCATTTCTATTTCTTCATTTCTTAATCTCACAATTGAACTATATGATGGTATTTCAAATGTAAGAGTTAAATTTTATTTCTAAATACTCTAAACGAAAAACACTGATCTTTAAGTCTACGCACTTGATAAAAACATCCCTGGGGGATGCCGGCACTCAAAACGTAAGGATCTAGAAAGAGAGGGATTCTCCGAGCCCACGCAATTGGTAAAACCATTTCTGAAGGTTACCAAAACCTGAAAATTCCTCGACGCCCACACACACTTATTAAAAACATTTCTGAAGGCGACCAAAATCGAAAATCGCGGATATAGAAAGGCAGGAATCTGTCTTTAAGTTACACTCGGCTAAAATTAATGAAATCGAATTTCAGCCGAGTTACTTCGGCTGCACTTCTATAGAAGGCATCAACCTAAAAAATTCATCTAGAGTGAACTCACGACTCTCGCTCACCGTCTCGTCAATAGCTATTGTATGTAACTAGAAAATTCCATAACCATGGATATCTGAAAGCAATTGTAGTGATCTTGATTCCGTTTAAGTATAATTTGTGGGCGATTAGCTTTCCAACGCAAGTTCTACTCTTTTTTTTTAAGACAAATGGATGAAACAATTAGATCAAACGTACACCGATGATTTGAAAGTTAAATTTTTAAGTTTATGTTTAATTTTGAGTAAAAACAAACAAAGACAAGGGGAAAAGTTCCGCCCGCATTATTCGCAATTTAATTACAGAAATTAACTTACTTAAAGGTCTCATAATGATGACGATCCATATTTCCAATAAGAAAGTCCATAACAGACATGTCCATGAGATCGTATAAACGTCGTCCGTGATCATAAGGCGGAATTTCACGTACAACGGAGCAATAATTAGCTTCGGTCTCCCACTGAGCTTTTCGTCTTTTATGATACGATCGTCGCCATGGATGCCTCCAAACCTGCATTAAGAATTCAATAAAATCATTATCCACCAAATATCTACGTAAGTAATTTAATGATAAGTGACAGTGCGGGTTAAAACAAAAAACTTTTTTAAAAAGGGTAGCGACACATGCCATAAAATCGTGTTTATAATTAATTTTAAAATTAGGAAAACAGAATTTTAAAAACCAAAATGGCAGTGTAGCATGTCGTGTACGATTTCAAATTATTTAAATTTTCATTGCTCTAAGCAACGAGAGAGAACGTGCTTGGTTATACGATTGACTTGGCAAAATAAAGCCACGATGCTGTTTTTCCTACCTTTCTCGGTGCCATGTCTTTGGAAGGTAAAAACGCTGCAAAGCTTCCTTCTAGCATATCAGGATTTCCACATATTGCATGTGACGTATCGCAGTAATATGTACACTTGCCGTGAAAGCAAAGATTGTCTGAAGGTGATACAAAAAATGTCTTCAGAAGTTCTCCATCTGCCTTTTGATACAGTTCGGTAGTCATGTTTAGAAGTCTACCCGTTACAGGCATTGCTCTTCTGAAACCTAATAGCCTGTAAATAAAACATTTGCATTATTTAAATAAAGTGGGTAGGTAGATATTTAATAAAGACTTCATTTTAAAATTAAATTAAAGGAAATAACAAATAATAAAAAAGAACTTTATAAATCACATTGAAAAGGGTTGTAAAATTATATATTACATAAATTAAAAGAATTGTCAAATAATTAAAAACTGAGTGTAATTTTTTTTATGCATATCATAATATCGTGCTATTTCAAATTGCTTTCAGATGCATTTTGCAAATTTTACACGACGATAACAATCAAGTTATAACTTTTTATTGAACTTTTATAAGTTGCATTTAATCTTAAAAATAGAAAAATCTAGATTTCCATAACAAAAACTTCCTTCTTTTAATATAACACACATGTTTCCTCAAAATTTAATTTTAAGTGAAAAGTTGTTCGAGTTCTCGACGATAATAAAACTTCTGAAAATTTCATACACGAAATTCAAATAATATGAGACTATTAAATTGCTGAACTTAAACTTATTGCAGAATGTTTATTATAAAAAAAGTTGATAATTGCTACAGTATTCGGATTTCGGGGATATCAATTGTAAATATGGACCACCTGTTTTTGTATCAAAGTAAAATTTAATTTTTAATCTAATTTTTCTGTCGTGTTCAGCCCAATTCGCCCCTATATAGTTTACATTACAATGACGTAACAGATTAAAATAAAACTACACTGTAACGAATGTTGTTTATCGCTCAAATACAGAATAATTAATATCCATACACCAACAATACATCAAAACCAGTTAAATAAAAAGTTTTTATAGAGCGAGAAAAATATAATATCAACCATTGATTAATTCGTCATTTTTTTTTATATGGTCCAAGTTAACCCACTCTTTGCTTCCAGAGATTTTTGCTAAATTTTGCAGCATATTTAGTGGTATTTAACTCAAGACTAGCTACTTAACAAGATTAATCGTCCCAAAAGAGTTACTAATTCAAAACAAAAAATCTATTTTGGATGGTTCTTTGGAAGCTGTAAACAATTGCAAGGGTCGTTAAAATATTAACAGCAAGTTAAAATTTTTAACTTTTAATTTAACTGTAGACAATGGACAATCAGATTTGAGTCAATCAAAAACAATTTGATCCAATTAATTTTTTTTATCAACCTTCACGAATCACGTACTTTTGTCAATGTGAGCCTATGAAGTTACCCACTCGATAATAATATAATACTAGCAATTGTTACAATTTAATTCGATTTTAACCGCATGTCAAAAGACATTGTAATCACTTAAGGTGGGTTTTACAAAAAAAAATTAAAATTTAATTCACGATTATAATAACATTTTAAATTAATTTTTTAAGGCCCACCATAAAAACACTTCATGTTAACAATAATAATTGATTCGTTGATATAAATTTCTTTGTAAGTGTTAATTGGTTGTGTTGACAGCAGGAAAGCATTATGCAATTTTTCAGGCACTAAAAATGTGTTGCTTTATAGTAATTATATTGCTCGTATAAGATACATTATCATTACGCAACTAGTTGTATAATAGCTATTAAGTTGATAATAGTAGTTTTATGATATCGAAATTACTTTTCCACAAAATCTACACCAATCAATTCCATATAATTAAATCTCCATCTAACATCTCACAATGTCGATTGTTATTTCTTAATTTTCATAATTAACAAGAATTTAAAAGAAATTGATATCATCGCATTTTCTTGCCTGGGGGGTATGGAATACCCCGATCAGGGATAACGCGATTTAGTAATAATCTAAATTGACTCATCAGCGAGTAGCTGCATACATTAAAGAAATATCTTTATCATATTGGCGAAAAAAAATCATAATTTTTGTTTCTATGAAATATTTTTTTTAATATTATTAAATTGTGTTTTCTGGGAGATATTCCATAACCCCCCCCCCCCCCCCCCGGTCAGGGATACCACGATTTAGTATTGTACAAAATTAACTCATCAGCGAGTAGCTGCATACATCGAAGAAATACCTTTATTATAAAGACGAAAAAAATCATAATTTTTGGTTCTACCAATAAATCTTTTTAATATTATTGATTTTCGTTGCCTGGGGGGGGGGGCCAAGGATAACACGATTTAGTAATATTCTTAATTGATACATCAGGGAGTAGTTACATATTGTCATGGATTTTTCATGTTTAGAATTGTTTTATTTTAATTTATTGTTTGTTAATTTGTAAATAGGTACTCTGTTTGTTAAAAATTTGTAAATTTTATTTAATGTTGGTAATATTGAAAAGGTAACTTGCGCGGATGAGAAGATAAAACGATGCTTTTTGCCAATTCTCCTCGGGCCGATTGGATCGATTATACCGATCTGCGAAGTTTTAAGTTTGAAAAATGGTTATAATTTGAAATTTGGATTTTGATGGTACAAAAATAATTTTGATGCTAGTTGCTGGTAAAAAGTGGTAAGAGGGAATAAATTTACGATTTGGTATTAGAAGGATAATCGTGTTATGTAAGAGTCCGTACTCAAAGAGATGAATGTCGCCGGAAGAAGAAAATAATTTATAAAATAATAATGTTATACTTCGGGGCATCGCAATATGCCCCCAGACCCCCCGGTCAGGGGACCAAAATCCTACTCACACCTCCACGCTGGAGGTCCCTGGAAACTTACGGATGAATCTCAGAGATCAGGTATCCAACCCCGGTGGATGAGAGGAATCCACAAGGCTAAGGGTACAATTATGTTGGAGCTGTGATAAGCGCTAAAAGCCGCGATACTAGCGAAGTAGAGAAAATCAAAACGTTGAAGTATGTGTGACTGTTTATGTTGAAGCAGCGCGCAAGCCAATGTTAATAATTCATAGAACAGCGATTAGAGCTAAGAAATTTCTTCGCTCTTATCACTTATCACAGCTCTAACATAAACGTACCCTAATGCGAGAGGGAACAGGGTAAAAGACCTTGCAAAAAAAATCTCTAAGACAAGGATAAAATGAACAAGGAACAGAATACCTCGTTTACGGTGCAAGGGGGGTTATCCAGCGACCACTTAGAGACACCGGTGGATGACTAGGCTGGGATTCTTCTCCAAACTACTGGAAGAGGAGCTGATGAAGCCATATGTAGTGGACTCAGCCCTCTCGCCACTGATAAACTTTATTAACGCGGTGGAAACAAAGAAGAAAGAGATGCAGGAACGAGGGGTCATATTTTCATGAGTTCTTGGATTTCTTTGCGGCAATGGAGACCCACATGAGAGAGGTGGCGCGAGTTGGTATAATGCTAAACAATACGCGGAGCGCACAGATGGATGCACAGCAAACCCTAAGGGGAATAACAGAGCAGCACAGACAGGTACAGGGCAAGACCCACATGAGATAGGTGTTAAATAAGTGGCGCATACATCCCAGTGTCACCGCCAGGGTGGACGATGGAAGAGGTGATGGTCAGACTGCATAAAGTCGAGATTGAGATATCTCTCCTGAGAAAGGACATAAGCGGAACAAGCGAGAAACTACAAAGTATACTACAAAAAACTACAATCCCGGTGAATCCCTCAGAGAAGAAGGAAATAAACGAGGAAATGAAGACTCCGTAACTCCGTAACCGAGCTGAGCGAGTTGGAGTGACACCTCCGGATGCATGCGATCACTGAGACTGGCCCCAGGAGGTACACAGACAACAACAATAAAGTGTGATCATAAAACAGGAAAGAGACTCATAGAGGAATCCAGATTGATACTGGGCTTAACTATCGGCTGCAAAGTGACAAGGCTGCTCAGATGTTTTAAGTGTTGGGCAGAAAACCATGACACTCAAGAGTGTCAAACGGGGAAAGACCGGACCAAGAGTTGCTGGAGATATGGAACAGATGGACACTTCGCCATACATGCAAGATTTTTTCCCACGAGAAAAGTCATTGTTTTTGTTTCAATCAATTAAAGATTAAAATAAAAAAAGGTTGAAATTAAAAGAATTTTTAATTTTTATAAAAACGTCTTGATAATTTCGGTAATATAATTTTTGTATTGTTTATTGTAACTTTGATGTGCTCTGCTTTTATCTTCTACCGAACCTTTTCGAAATCGAAGAATTATTATTTTAATTGACATTTGATTTTTCAATTAACTTATTTCATTACAGCGCTAATAAAAACCATCAAAAACAATTGAATTAAATTATTTCAATTGACAATAATTACATTTGATTTATTTGAGTTAGTCGCACCGCCATTGTATACAATAAAGGAGAAGATTATAATGCACCTAATCAGCAAACTTATATTTTTAGTTTTAATCAGAGTTTAATATAACTTATTTGAGTGAATGTTAAACCACTCGCCAGAAATATTATCAGATTTTAATTTGACATAAATTGTACCATAGGTTGTAATGCACTCCTGATTGGTTCAATTATAAACTCACGGACCAATGAGAAATATGTAATTTAGTGGCGTTGAAAGCAACAGTAAAATACTTACAATCAGCAAGTAAACATTTGCCTAGAAAATACCTAGTCAAACGTTACAATAGACGGTTAATAAATTACCTGCCGCGAGGACTTAATGTGAGAAAAACCCCCTAGGACAATAAAACAAAATTATTTTTCCTCACTATAAAAATAAATTTAGGTTGAAAAACTGCGTGTTTCAATACAGTCAAACCAACAAAAACCATTTTAGTTTTTCTCAGTTGTGTTATAAGTAATATAAATTAGTATGTAGCTATTAATCGTGGTAATTAATTGTACCTAATCCTAACACAACTCGTAGGGAACTCTATATCCCTGAAGCTCTCTGAAATACATCTGGAGAATTGTTATAATATTTACGCCTTTGTTTTCAAAGGCTAATTTTTACAACAACAAAGGAAAAACAATTTGAGAAACCCTCGTACCTATTACGATCGAGATAATCAATAATCAACTTTGCCATTTCGAAGTTCTGGTTTTAAAGAAAGTGGAACCGTTTTAATGTTTGTAAAACCGGACTAAGTGACTAAAAGCCAAGTGACATGAGAAAACCCTACTCATAGGGGATGTTACAAGCAATTTGAAATTATAAAGGCACTTCCGTTGATTTAACACCTAACGAATTTTAACAGTTAAATGCATTCGATTACTTATTTCTTACAGAGAAAATTCCTCGTGAATAACATTAAGCCTCCCCGAAATAATTAGTGCACTTTTATGTATTATTTACAATAACAGGTAAAAGGGAAGTAAGTAATCAGGAAGTTTTTCAAGACAGAAATAGGTCTGCGTGATTTAATTTGAAAAACAAGTTTCTAATAAAAGCTAAGTTAATAACATACACGTAGAAGTTGGTAGGTACCTAATTTATACGAGAGATTTTTCCCTTTTTCTGTGTTAAAAATTATGTACAAGCTTGTTTACATCACGAAGTTCATGAAAATTACATCGTTGTCACTGTACCCGTGCATACGACATGGAATTAATTATAAGTATGCAATTTAGAAAAGTTACTACTTTCGATAACGACAGAAGAAAAATTACAACAATTACATTTGCCAAGCACGTTATTTAAAATTGGATGTTTTTCTAATTAAGCCAGGTTTCGGGTTTTAAAAAATTAAATTTGAAGTGGAAGAATTTCAGTGAAAAACATCACGTGTCTCATTTCATTATGAAAATGGCAATAATTAAGTTATCCATATTTGTCAGGGTAAAGTGTAAAATTTCGATTTGGTTCATTCAAATAACTCAATTAAATAGAGTGATCGTAATTAGACAAAACACGTAAACGACAAAATACCGGTTCGACGTAATTCCATTGAATATTCTTAACGAATTTAAAAATTATAATTTTGGTATATGCAACCGAAAACGAAATTTGCATGAAATTTGGAAAAAACAAAAAGGTTTTAATTGGAAAAGTTTTATTTTTAAACTAGATACTAGAATTTCAGGTCCAACAAAGTCAATTGAAAAGTAATACAAAGTATAAAGCACCTACCCCATACTAAAAAGACAATGTAAACATTTGATGCTGGTACATTTACCAACTTCTTAGTCTGACAGTAATTTTAACAAACTATCGTGTAACTTCGAAAAGTTGACTAGAATAAAATTTTAGTCGAGTATAATAAAGAAAATTAATAGAACCGACGCGACGTTGTCAAAAGTTTTTTGAAAACGTAGCTGCATTGCATAAATTTTTAAAATTAATATTAGTTCGTAAGAATTGAATTTCCATTGCTTTACCTGAATTTTAATTAACAAATAATTTTGTCCTACATTTTCAGTGCTAGATTACCGCTAAGGGTAGGGGATGACCAATTTAAGTTCGTTGCACCTGTCTAGAGGTATTTAAACATAGCCGCATCTATTTGTTTCACTTTCGCATAATCCTGTTTTCAAATACTTTATATCCTCTTCGCAGGAAAATGTATTATCTCTGAACTTAATGTATTATCGACTTCCAAAACAATTTTCATATTTCACGAAACATTGAATTATTGCTAAACTTTTATGTTAATTCCTAACTTTTATTTGATTTGATGGGGTAGGTCGTTAAATTCACCCCCATCATCCAGCAATACATTGACTCTTGTTTCATAACCACCTGTAACATGAAAAATGGAAAACTTCAATTTAGCTTATTCCTGTTGGTTGAAATAAAATAATGCCAAAGCTGCGAAGTTTTTATACCTAATTTTACAAAGCCAAAATCGTAGTGTACATTTCTATATGATATTTTTTTTGTAATACAGCTCAGGTAATTAATTTTCTTAATACAGGATATTTTAATTCAAAGTTTCGTATATCGCAGACCCGACGTAACATTGGTGGCAGCGGTGGGATAGAAAGTCCCATGAAGTTAACATTGGCAAGCGATACCATAACAAATGGATTGTAATCACAGATTCGATTGCCAATAAATTCATTTTAAATTAAAAATAATAAATTAACAATAACTATAAATAATACCTAGTTATTGTATTCCGTATATATTTCCTTATCTATTGATCTTGCTGAAAAACATATTATAGGACATAAAGCTGAAAAAGTCCGCTATATAAAAGTTTAACAATACTTTTTATAATGATAATAGATTACACGTATTGCGGCTTGGAAACTCTGTAATCTCTGTAAGGACCTAGACTGGCTAAGTTTTAAAATACATCCGAGTCTTATTTACAGGTAGCTAAATTGTGTGCATTTCAAGTAAATGTCCCTATCATTTTTTTGCACTCCACAATAGGGTATTGATTTGTTCAAACATGAAATACAAATAAAATAAATTAATTTAAAATGCAATTGGCAACTCCACGCAGAACGAATCCCCGAGAGTAACATCGAAAAAACTTAAAAATACATAAAAAGTTTTTTGGAGGAAATTACTTTAGATTTGGAAAAAAACTCATAATAATTTGGAATAAAGCAGATAATTAATTAATACTCGAATGGGCAATCGATGAAACAACAATAATTTTATCATAAAGCAATCTGTTCAAACATAATTGAACCCCGTTCGGGATAAATTCAATTAGTTACATTAACTTTTCCTTCTATTAATTCGATAAAATAATATTGGTTTTTGTTTAAAAAAAACTACAGCTTCCTTTTTATTAAAAAAATAAGTCCTCGAAACGTAATATTAGTAGAGTTATCAATAATTTGGAAGGTTTCATTATTTTTTTAGCGTAAAATAATTTTTCGTTGCATTACAACTGACTTGACACGAATTATAAAGCCTACACATTACTTATCTATAGATTCCAATAAATGTTCGTATGGAAGATAGTAGCGGAGCATTGATTCTGAATTTAAGAAAGATGCGTAACCTTATGACATCTTTTGAACCGTACCATACCGTAATTTATTCTCAAAAATAGATAGCCTGCCTATTATTTTTTATTAGATAAAATGGCTTGAAATGGGTTATAATTTGTTCGATATTCTATCTGTTAATATGCTAATTTACCAGTTGAAACTGGTGAAAATTTTTAATTCAGACCGAAGGTGGAACCGGAAAATATTTTTTCAGTGACACTAATTATATAAAATAAATTTTAAAAATTATTATAAATAAACAAGAAGGTTACAGATAAGAATTATTAGCTTTTAAATTAATGTTTCTTACCTGTCCAAGTGGAAAGCGGCAATTTCTGCATTGTGACGTTCGAAATCCGTGAAATAGAAGTGATTGGGAAGTGTCTGTTGCTCCCTGGGGAATCTGAAACAAATACAGATTATCAGAGGGTTGTAGATTAAGACATTCTTGTCGATAAGAAAACCAACAAGTCGTGCTAAAATTTGTTAATTTTTCATTCATGAAAATACAATCTCAAGGTAAAAAACTTTTAAGAAAACACACTTCCTTATTTTTCATTTGCAATGGACCACCACCGACTGACAGTTTAGTAACAATAATTTATTTAACAAAATATGGTATTTACATTTTAAATTACTTGATTATTTTCGTCGTAGAGATTTTATAAATTCGAAACGAAATATTACTTTATTTTTTCTAAGCTTTTGAACTTAAAATTGCAAAAAACCGTCAAGTGGCATTTATTCGATATTTATATTTTGCGTCCTGACTTTTTCTTTCGCATAACTTTCGTATATAAAGGAATATAATATATTCCAACATAGGAGTATTACTTTACCGCATTCAAGATAACCAATCCCTCTTTTGAATTTAAAAATTTGTAAGTGTTTCTAGGCAAACAGATTATTTTCAAACATATCCGAATCAGAAAAATCTGATTCTTTAAATTCGGATCCAAGGGGAACATTAACAACTTATTGTGTAAAACACTATTATTATACTAAATAATGCTTTAGGAAATTTGTTTAAACAACTTGCATTACAACACGGAGAAAATAGACTGAAGGTATGGCTTAGAGACTAGAACTCAGCAATGTTATAGACAATGAAATTGTGCCTTAAAATTCTTGAATTATAAATTCCTTTATGGATAAGCTCAAGTCGGATCAATAGAGTTTCAATATTGCACAATATTAAGTATATTAACATATAAGCTTATTGTTTACATCTTAAACAGAAAAACATTTATTGTAACTTCGTCGATTAGATCAGGCTGGAGAGTATTCCATACCCCCCAGACCCCCCCGGTTTATAAGTTTCAACTTTGTGCCCTTTCTAACCTTATCGTCAAACAAAAGAACTTCTACTTTATTTTTTGTGGTTGTCTTTAAAATTTTATAAAAAATTTTGTTCAAATCCAAATTATAATTTGTTCTATTACATCGATTAAATCGAGGTGGAGAGTATTCCATACCCCCAGACTTCTGGTTTGTCACTGTATACTCTTTTTAACTTTAAAAATCCCATAATCATAAAACAAAAGAACTATACTTTATTTGTACTGATCTAGAAAAATTTATTAACAATTTTATTCTAATCCAAATTATAATTTATTCTGCTTCATCGATTAGATCAGGCTGGAAGGTATTCCATACCCCCCAGACCCCTGGTTTATAAAAATTTCAACTTCGCTCTTTCCATCTTTAATAATCTCTTAATCATAAAACAAAAGAATTTTAACCTTATTTGTGATTATCCTTAAAAATTTGTTAAAAATGTTATTTAAATCCACAAACCACATCGATTAGGTTGGGCTGGACGGTATTCCATACCACGCAGACCCCCGGTTTATAAAAGTTTCAACTTCGCTATTTTTATCTTTAATAATCGCTTAACATAAAACAAAAGAACTTCTACCTTACTTGTAGTTATCCTGAAAAATTTATTAAAAATTTTGTTCAAATCCAAACTATAATTCATTCTACATCATCGATTACGTCGGTCTACAGGGAATTCCATACCCCCCAGACTCCCGGTTTATATAAGTGTCAACTTCGTGCCCTTTTTTACTTTAAGAATCCCTTAATCATAAAACAAAAGAATTTTAACCTTATATTTTGTAGTTGCTTGAAAATTTTTTATTCAAATTCAAACTATAATTTGTTCTACTACATCGATTAAGGCCCGCTTTTACAATAGTCAGTTAAGCATGATTTAACTGTGGTTTAACGTTATGCTGGTGTTTATGGGTTTTACAATAGTCAGTTAGTCTAAACCAGCTGATTATACTGGTGTTAATTTATATCAACGTTGGACCATGGGTATAAGTGATTTAACCAGGGGATAAATTGCGCCCAAGTCTGATATGAAATAATTGAAAATTTTAATTTTGTGTAAAAAATTACTGTGATTTAACCAATGAAAACAGAACAATGTTGCTTTATAAACAGAACTTCATAACATAGCAGTAGGTAAATATCTTGTGTGTTATATTGTAGATGTACTAATGATTTTGGAAATTTTGCAATTTTGAAAAAATCCAATTGAGTTTTTCAATTTCTTTGTCTGTCGAAAGCATTTTTATAAATTCCTTAAATAAACCTGGATTTTGCTTCCGCAACTGCTGTAACAATCCAGCAACTAAGAGCATACTTCCGGTAGCATAAAATCTAAGAGCTAGAAGCAATTTTAGAAATTGAAGCACTATTGCATTGTTACGATTGGTAAGCGGTTTGATTTCATCCTCCTACTTATGGATAATAAAAATGATAATAAATAATAAAAATGATAATAAATAATAAAATGTGGTTTCGGTCATCCGGAAGTTTCTTATGAATTCTTTTTCCCTAAGTTCCTCCTAGTAATTTCTCTTTGTTTGAAATATTTTAGGGTTACTTAAATGTTCAAATCTAAATGATTTCGGAATCACTATCAAAATCAAAAACATTTACATTTCAATTCATATTAATATTAAAAAATTAAAATGATTTATTATAATTTTACTCTGTCACTGCCAAAATTTTAATATAACCTCTAAAAGTTGTCACTTATTTAGGTATATAACCAGATTCTATGTTACCACCCTACACTTATGCTGATTATAACTATCCATGGGTTAAATTTTGTTTGTAAAAGCGAACACGAACTTTAACACCAGCATAAAATTATACCATAGGTTAGTTATACTCATACTTTAACCAACGATTGTAAAAGCGGGCCTAAGTCGAATTGGAAGGTATTCCATACCCCCCAGGTTTATATAAGTTTCAACTCCGTGTCCTTTCTGACTTTAAAAATCCCTTAATCATAAAACAAAAGAACTTTTAACTGATTTGTAGTTGTGTTGAAAAATTTATTTAAAATTGTATTCAAATCCAAATTATAATTTATTCTACTTCATCGATTAGATCAGGCTGGAGGGAATTCTATACCCCCCCCCCCATCCCCGACCTCCCGGATTATAAAAGTTTAAACTGCGTTCCTTTTCTAACCTTAAAAATTCTTTAATCATAAAACAAGAGAACTTTTATTTATTTGTAGTTGTCTTAAAAAATGTATTAAAAATTTCATGATTAGGTCGGGCTGGAGGGTATTCCATACCCCCCAGACCCCCCGGTTTATAAATGTTTTAACTACGTGCCCTTTCTAACTTTAAAAATCCATTAATCATAAAACTAAAAATCTTCTACCTTAGCGGTTGTCCATTAAGTAAGGGTTTGGGGAGAGGGGGTATCAGAAATCTTGCGGACCCTTACGTGGGAGGAGGGGTTTTTATGAAAATTATTTTTTTTTAAATAATCCTTACGTAAGATATGGGGGGAGAGGTATCAAAATCTTATGTATACTTACGTCGGGGGGGGGGGGGGGGGGCAAAAATTACAAAAATCACGTAATAATCAATGGACGATCATTAATTATTTATAGTTGTCTTTAAAATTTTCTTAAGAATTCTCATCAAATCCAAACTTAGTTTATTTTACTACACTGTAAGAACCGCACCTTATTTTAGACTGATCGAAGAAAAACAAAAAGATTTCCACTTTTATAAGCGGAAATTGCAAAAGAGCTTTTAATAAGCGAAAAAAAATTATTCTTGAGTGGGGGTGGTTTTAGGATTGATTTCGGAGGTTAAAAAAAGGTGAAAAATGCCATTATCGCGATTTCCGGCGAAAGTTGACGTCAAAACAAAAACTATCTAATAGAAAAGTTGTAGACCATTCAAAAATCTACCACTTTTGTAGAGGTCACTTTCAACATAACCTCTAAATTTCTGAGAAAAATAGGAGAAACGGTCTTTTCATTTTTTTTTTGTTTTTAATTTTTAATTTCCGCAGAATTCATATAATTTTGATGAAACTTGATAAAAGCGTACATTTTTGTGTCTTAAATAACCACAAATTTTTTTAGATAAAAAAATCAAGAAGTTTCCGAGATATTCATATTTTCCGGTCAAAACCACATTTTACTTAGGAAAATCATCGCACATATGAGTCTCATTTTGACCTATACTTTTTGGTAAAATAAAAAAAAAAACTATAGTTACAATTCAAAAACTAGCTCAAAAATGCAAAAATAACAAAAAACGACTCTTGCAACAATGAAATTTTGAATAATTGTTGATAATCTGTTGAGATTTTAAAAAAATTATGAAACTGATTTAATAAAACTTAATAAAATATGGTAAGTTCCACACCAATCGACTTGCACATCAATTTTAGATTAATAAAATATTAAAATTTTACTGGTTAAAACACAAAAATATAATATTATATTAAAAACGGATCTCTAATTGGCCTATTTTAATTGTTAACTAAAAAATTGAAAAGATTTCGAGAGAGTAACTCGTCAGTGCGGCCTTCATGCCGCAAACATGAGAAATCAAGTTCTACGCCATTCAAACATTGAAGCAAGTTTCAATAAGCAACAACAACGAAATATTGAACCAAGGTTTATCAAAGTGGAATGGAAAAGGGGCAAAAGAGTATTAGTTTGAAAAAATATTTTTAATTTAAAAATTCAGTTGTGCTGAAAGAGTCAACAAGGTATGTTCTTCATTGTAAGAATATTATTAAAGATGTGAGAAGTCTACCGAGTTACCAAATTTAAATAGTAACATTTAAAATCAAAAAATTACATATGTAGTGAAATAAGGTTAAGATAAATTTGGCTGTTTGAACAATCATGAATCAATCATAGAAAATAGTTGTCTATGAGATCAAGATACAAAAAGATGCTTCAGTTTTCGAGGGTTCCATTTCCACCAATGCACTTCGGGTAATGAATTGAAAACAGCGGAAGAGGAAGCATTCAAAAATGTTCAGTTTTGGAAATCCTGACGATGTTGTAATCGGAAATTATGCTGGATTTTAATTTAAGCAATAACAGTATAATATAACAAAGATCTTTACAACAGCTTTAAAAATTAACTTGTTTACATCTTCAAATAGAACAATGGTCTATTAAAAAGTGCTAACATTTGTTCAAATTCTAATGCAGATTTAACGGCTCAAGTTTTAGTGAATCAAAACAATTATGCAATTAAGTGAGATGGTTTCATCATCATTCAATTTATACTATCCAGATAAAGTTATGCCCTAAAACTCTCCAATTCCTCGTTTTTAGGCTTTAAAAATAAAATCAATAATTCAAATTTTGAATCTCGGCGTTTACATAGCAGTGCTATTTTTATGTATGTAATTCTAGCAGAAAATCATATTGGCGCACGTAAAATTTAGGTAAGTGTTATATTTGAGTTTTTATGAAGCCTTAAATGTTGAAATACCTCGTTCGACTTTGAATCTCGTGCTTTCGATCGCAAACTTCAAAGGTTTTCGGATTAATTACTTTTGTGACAAATTCTTATGTAATTGTATCAGAAAATAGACATTGTACCTACTTAGGATTTAAGTTTGTTCTCAAACTTTGAAGTGTCTTGAATAAGTTCACTTCTGTAACAAACTCTTATGAAATTCCAGCAGAGAAACACATTGGCGTACATAAGTTTTTTAATACCTTAATTATTAGCATTCTTCTTTCTATCTTTTTTTAAAGTACACTTTTTAACAAATTCTTGCAGAATAACATATTGGCGTACGTAGAACTTACGTTGGTATTATATTTTAGTTTTAGTTTAAATAAAGCTTTATTCGTTCCGTTTTGAAATCTCGTGCTTTCGTGTCTAAACTTCGAAAGTTTTTGAATTAATTCAAATCTTTGAGAAATTATTGCGTAATTCAAGCAGAAAAACACACTGGCGTACGTAGAATATAATATGTAAGTATTTATATTTCAAGTTTTAAAAAGGATATTTTAAAGCAGCCATAGAAAAGTGAGAAATATATATTGCTATGACCCATCCCTGTAAATTGCGTTTATCGCAAAATATTTTTTATTTTGAAAACAATAAAAATAAAATCTCATAAGAAAGCAATATCGGAATTGCTAAAAACTTATGATACGAATTTGAATTTTATTGTTTACTTTAACTTGTTAATATTTTATAGTTCTAAGAAGAAAATTGTCAAATATGTAGTAGAAAAATATAAATTTGTTTTAGAGAGCACTTGAAAAAAATTTATTGCTTGTCCACTTTTCCCAAACAAATAAATAGAGCACAAGCATTGCAATTTCCCTATCGAAATATTTTATTCCCTGCTTTACAGCTACACCGTATTTACTTTTTGAAAATAGACGAGTGTTTTACGATATCTTGTTAGCGTGTTACCTGACAAAATCAAATCTGACGTTACGAATGAGCTACAATGTATCCTAAAAAAGTTTTTGTGATAACACGCCAGGAAAAATTTAAACATGTTATAAAATCGGAATGATTTTAAAAAATCTTTCTGATGAGAACTTGACAGCGCGAAACACGCTGATTTTCATTGTAAGTTAGAATAATATTCTTTAGCATAATTCCAAGTTTGAACTTGGTAGTAAGTTCACCGTGGACTGGAAAAGCTGAAAAATTTATTTTCGATTAATTAGATTATTCTAAGTAAAACTTAACGACCTGTTTGCGTTTGTACGCCAACACTTATAAATTTACATATTTTACATTAGCTCTAACTAAATAAATTTTCCAACGGCAAAATGAGTTTGTCTAATTTTATTATTAGAACGAAAAATTACGCTTATCGACGTGCATATAGAAATTCAAAAAAAAATTAAAATTAAAGTATCGTCAAAATAAATCAAACTTTAATATACTAAGATTAAATCCCACAGGTAATCTAAGACGCCATTTACATGTAATACAAAGAACTGCATTAACTTTTTCTACCCCCAAGCAACGTAAGCCTCTGGTTTAGCTCTGATAACGAATTGAGCTGTGGCGTACGTGTTCGGGGTTTTAATATTAAAATTTGCATTTCGTATTGTCTAATGTCAAAAAAATATGAATTTCATTTCGATAAGGTATGAAAAATAATAAGACATCGGATTTTTACATTCAACATTCGAAACTGAATTTTAAAAATAAATTATCTTTTGTGTTACATGGATTTTATTTTTCAGGGTGCTTTATAAAAGGATCTTTTTTTTTAAATAATTTTGACGATGATACGGTAAGTTTGATCCAGTCCGTACCGCTATCTTGAGCTAGTTCGGCTGTGTTCAAGATATTTAAGCTTCTAAAACTTTGTTTTTCTTAATTTTACAAATTTGTTTACCAGATAATGTAGTGAAATAACCTAAAACGTAAAGAAAATGCAGATAAAGCGCAGATGTAATAATGTTGTCAAGTTTAATAACTGCAAGAAAACTGATTACCTACCATCAATCACTCATAATCACTTCGCATATTGGCTCCTTTCAATTCAGATTAAAACGTATGCTATTTAAAGCCTCACATTCTGTAATATGGTTAAATGTTTTGCCTTATATTATGTAATAAAATAAATTTCAATTTTAATGTTAAAATGATCATTTTCAATTTTATACATAGGAAAACCCAACACGATATTGTATAAAAGTGAAACAAAAATAAAAACTGTTACCTAACATTTACGTGACTTTTCCCATTTAAATCAGTAAACACATATGGAATTTAAAATTGACTGAGCTGATTTGTTTTATTCAACATGAATGCAAAATGGCTTGTGTTCTCGAGTTTTATAATCTTGCATCCCTGTAGCGTAAGGAAAACTAAAAATCAATGTAAATATTAAACTTTACTTCGTTTTACATTACGTATACCATAATATTCTGCCATTTTATTTTTAAAATGTCGGCGTAATTCAATGGATGAACATACAAAATTGTCATGTTCTACATACACAATTGTATAACGAAAAATTCGATTCAAATTGACATTTTTTACTAAATAATTCATCCAAACTCGCTAGTTTCCAATTAGTCAACGTTATTTTAATTGAAAATGTTCCCACTGTACAAAATTTAATTAATGCCTAAAAAATTATTATTAACACAAAAACTTAATTTACTAAAATCCCAAAGGAGAGCCAATTAAGTGAGCGCAACTAATTACGTCTTGGTTTATCACCAAAAAAATTAATATCCAGAAGAATTTATGTATCTAATCCATTTTCTTATTAATAACTTCAAAGTTAAATTTTCTTAAATAAAAAGAAAACCGTGGAAGCGTAGGTTCGCATTTTGATATTAGTTCCAATAGAAAGTCTACGTCCTAACTGCACGATTACTCTGTCGACTGTTAGTATTTTAAATTAAATATGTCACATACATCGAGTTTGTCCAGTTTAAGCGTAAAATTACTTACAATAACAAATGTGGACGACGCAAAAACATTTTCAATTAAATTTTCGAATGCCCTTGTGTAAATATGTGATAAATGTTTTAAAAGCCATTCGAGGTACTCGAAAAATATAATTCAAAAAGAGATAACATAATTGGAGCTAATTAATCCATTTAGTATGCAAAACACCTCCAGACAATTCAGTATGCCATGTTAATCCTGATAATAATCTGTGGAAGAACGGTACTTGTACTAAACCATTGCAGACCGGACATCCGGCATGAAGGGAACAGTTAAGATATAGTCGGCCCTCGGGACATGCAAATTAACCTCGGTTGTCAGGTAATCTTAATTCCGCCCAAGCATATGTTTGTAGATGGCAAAATTAGGTAGGATTTAGAATGTTACAAGATGCAAGTTTATTTCAATTAACATTTCCAAAAATTTACAAATTCCCATATAGCGCTAGCCGGTAGCTAGCTAACTCTTCCATACACATTAGTTTGATAATAACCAATAATTGCATTATCGGAGCGTGAGAACACCTCGATCCCATGATAATAGCGAGGATTATTTTATTAATTATTATCAACAGTAAACATCAGATTTGAGCAAAGAAACGGCCATGCTAACTTTCAGCGCATGGAGTTAGAATATAGCCGATAAGCCTTTAATTGCGCTTAATTGTCTAACGCTCGTTAGCTTATTCCTCTAAAATTAGTATACAAGCCGAAATTCCGTTTCTTCCAAAATTACGAAACCGCAAATAAAAGATTATGACAAACATATTTTACTTTCGGTAAAGCGAATTACATCTTCATCGCGAAATTAATTTATTACCTTCGTTAAAAGTTAAACCAAATACTTGGTTAACAATCCCATAAGTAGATTTAAGACTTAATTTTATGATTAATGTTTCAACTTTGACACAAGAAAATTTATTTCTTGAATTAACTTGGTACGAAAACAAAAATTATATCGTAACTTAACTTTCAGATTAAAATACTTCCTAACTTTTTAATAGTTTTGTGTTTTTCAAGTATATTCAGATTTAGAAGCACGAAATAAAATCTATTTCTATATTAAAAATTCAACACGAGCAGCTTTAAGCATAAAATTGAAGCCTAAATTAAGCTTTGCCTAATCCGTGTTTCTAATTACCGCTTAAAATCAATATAAAGTCATTTTGAGGTTCTGTTTTTCAAATGAGCTTAACTAAGGCAGTGCATAAATAATGCGAACATCCTGAATATTAGAGCTTTTTTATTTTATGCTAACAGGTCATGGCAAAGTAGCTTTAGTTCGCGAAACAAACAAACAAACGAATTCTTATATTCTGATTCAAATACATGTGAGAGACATACGAGCCAGAGGCGGGACGTATATGGCCGCTTTATGTGCTTCTCTTCACGAAGACAAGAGTTTTTTGCAAGGTAAATAATTTAGATTCATATTATATGCAAAATAAATAAAAATTAGAACTACTCAGATGTTTGAAAAAAAAAGCATATAAAATAATCTTGATTGGATTGGATTTAGACACTGAAATTTTAAACTTCCACATCAGTAACATAAATTGAAAGTATCAATGTAGTTTCATTTTAAACAAAGCTTCCACTATATTTCTGCCGATGGGCCTAGCCCGTAGTGACCGGGATCAAAGTCATTTTCTTATTTGTCCGAAGGTAATTTTTTAGCCAATGCACTGTTTTTTACTTCCGAGTCGAAGCCGAAGGAAGTGTGTAAAATAAAAAATATTTACAAGAGATAGAAATACAACTTTTTGTTATTCACAACATGTTTATGGTCAGCATGGCCGTAGACTATCAATGATGCCCACACAGAGAAAAATTTTACCAAGTTTGAAGTAACATTTATCTCAAGTAAGGTAATGTATATTTCAAAATTGGGAAATAATTTATTTTTCTCTGTGTACCCTTTGTACCTTTTGTTTTCTGCAAGCGTTCACTAGGACAACGGAGAGAGAGAGAGAGAGAGAGAGACAAAATAATGATGACGATATTGTTAAAAAATCTTGAATATATCTACCGAAAAATATATTAATTTAGTATTTTTAAATTAAATTTAAAAATTCTTAATTATCAAAATTGCTTTATTTATTTTAAACTATGGGGTCTGCCGATTTTATGTTCTTCCCCCACTTTTTATTGTCGATATTGTTAAATATTAAATTAATTATGAAATTTTATATAGTAATTTTTTAAGTTAACACGTTTAGTTAAGTTAATTTTTGAATTACAAAATCATAATTTTTTAAAACATTTGTCCCACGTTCAATATTTTTATTAATAAAAATCAAATTTTGATAAAAAATATTGGGACAGGTCGTTTTGATAAAAATGTACCACCTGTCCGCAATATTTTGATTCAGTTGCTATAGTAACGATAGACCTATCATAATTTTGATCAAAACAATGATAAAAATTTTGACCTATAAAAAAAATTTGAAGATATATCTATTATCTAAATTTATAAATTAAAACAAAAACATTTTGAAAAATATGAAATTTTTGAAATTTGAGCTTTGTTAACCCGAAAAGATAATTTTTGGGATTTTTTTTTATTTTACTTAGATTTATTTATTATTTAGATTTACTTTTATAAACTTAATGAAAAGTTTTTAAAGATTAGAAATTTTTATATTTATATTTTTTGAATTTCAAAGCTAAAGCGTTTGCTTTTTTAGCTCAAAAAAACTCAAATCTGCTATTTTAGTTTTATAAAAATTGTTTTCTGAAAATAATATAATATTACGCAATAGTTAATCTAAATTAAAACAGTAAGATTTTGAAAATTTATTAACTTTTTCGTTATTTATTTTATAATTTTTAAATCTCGATTTCTTAACGCATATTTCAAAATTCAAATTTTAACTTTGTTAGCTTTAAACAACAATATTTGGGATAAAATTATTTACATTTATATATTAAAAAAAAAATTTAAAGATAAGAAATTTTTTGCATTTAAACCTTCAGTTTTTCTCCTTTAGTTCTAAAAAAACTATTTTTTGCGATTATAAAATTATTTTATTTTCAAAATAGAAAAAGAACATATTATTGAAAATTTCGAAATATTTATATAATATCTACTACTTATTTAAATTTTAAATTTTATGATTATTATAGAATTATTAAATATGAAATTTTTAATATTTGTAATGGACGAATTTTAAAATTAAAGCTTTTATTTTACTTAACTTAAATTTCTAAATAAAAAGAAATCTAGTTTATTGATTGATTTACATGTTAACTTAACCAATTAGAAAAAAATCATTATTTAAAATAAGAAATTTATATAATATTAAAACTCATTTTCCAAATTTTGAAGTTTTCAATTAATACCTAATAATTATAGGAAAACAAAAAAACAGTCCTATCTCCAAGTCTATTATTATTTTAAGGCAGTATTCCTGTCTAGAATTTCGAAAACAGCAATTTTTTTGGCATGTTCTGAAAACTTGGACCTTGAAGAATATATCGCCGAGAAAAAATTTTAAAATTCAAATAACTTACGGAGTTATAGCTATTTTACTTAGAGCACTGCGACTGCTCGAAGTTTTGGCTCGAAACTTGAATCGCATTTTTCTCAAAATTACATTTTTCAATGACAGGATTTCTCGAGTTCTACTTCACCGATTTACTTCAAATTTTGTACTAATCTTCAATGTTTAACTCTCTATCGCCCCAACTATTTCGGTATCAAAATTATTTTTTTTACTATTTTTAATATTAAAAATTATGAAAAAAACAGTTGAAAAATGCTCTTTTTTTAAAACAGCCGCCATTTCGCGAAACATTTTTTTTACCGTTTTCTCTTTAGTTGAGGATATAACAACATTCTTACTAATTAAGAATCCTTTTTTTAAATTTTGTATCATAACCACAAGGGTTGCAATCGTGTCAGCCATCACAACCCTTTTTTTGCTTTATTTAAATCAAAACAATATTTTTTGTTTTCAAACATTCGAGTTTGACAAAACGCTCAAAATTTATGCCGCTTGACCAGAATTTTAACATTATTCCCATCATCAGTTTAATTTATTTTAAAAGAAGTAAAATTCAAAATTCAAAAATGTTTCATCCTGGAAGACCGATGATGGGAATAATATCAATAGTATTAATTACTTTTTAATTTCTTGAAATATAAAAAATATTATATTATTGATATTCAACAGAATAACGATTCTAAGCATAGTTCACTGTTTTTTCTCAAATTTCTTGCATTAAATTATTTGGCAGCACTTTCTAAGGTCGATATAATACAAAAGTATTATTTAAGTGACTGCTGATGGTTTTCGATATTTTTCATGTATGCAAGGAAGCGATTCATTAAAATGATAAATTTATGTACTTAAAAATGTACAATTTTCTAACCAATTACCAATTTACATGGGTGATTGATAAAAACATAAAATCTAATGGCAGAAACATTACATTCCGTTTAAATGTACAATAGCAACAAAAGGAGTTTTTTTCTATAAAAAGTATATGCGATACTGGATTCCATGAACAATTTTGAGATGATTTTTTGTACATTAATAAGCTTTGTAAAGCTCTAAATTATCGTTCTGGTTTGGTTTTGTTCAATTCAAAATGTACCTAATGATCACATGTCTAAACTTAATATCCGTGTAGATGTTTATGCATTATACTTATACAAAAGCTTCTATGTAATGGACTGATTTATGCATACAATGCATTGCCATATAGTTACGCATACCGAGAGTTATTGTATGGAATCTATTGCTCGAGCAGTGCACCTAAAACATTTGCAACAACCAATGGTATTAGGTATTAGTCTTATTTCCAAATGGAACATTACGGAAATTACCTTTGAAGAATTATAATATAATTATGCAACCAATAGCACAAATAAATAATAGAACAAGGGTCCATTCTGACAGTTTAATGCATAATGCTCCGCCTTGGGATATATCACCGAAACACGTGCAAACAGAATATAGTCAACAGAGAATTAACTAACTACAACATAAATTTACTAATCAATAGATAAAGTATAGTATAATAATAGTATAGTCAATAATTTTCTATTTACTATCAATCATAATCTGAATGCCATTGAAATTGTAAACCTGTGTATTATATGTATGTACCGACATCGTAATCATTAATTAAAAACTTAAAATATAATTCAACAAACACACTCAAGGTACCACAGTTCTCAAATTGTTCTCAAATTTTCATATTATCAGCAATATTTTTGACTTCATAATTTACTTTACATTATAATAATATAATATTGTGATAAAAATGTAAAAAAATGTAATATTTAAAAACAGCTGTAATATTACATAATAAAATGTAATAAATATTACATAAAAAGAAATACACGATTCTTACTTATTTAAATTAGAATTTGACAGTAATTTAGATTAAAATATTACAAGAATTATTATATCAGTTTTTGTACCTTAGAGATACTGTAATTTTACATAGATTTTTATTATTATTTTTGAATTCTGTGATATTAAACAAATTTAACAATTTTATTAGCCTGGCGGTCTAAGTTGTAGAAAATTTCTGTATTAAACCGAAGTCGATTTCTTGTCAGGTGCGTTATTCGAAAAACAACAAATAGGCAATTTTGTTCCTTCAGTTTAAACGAGTTATTTTGTTCTCAAATCGCCCACGTTGCAGAAGTCGAAATTACTTAAAAGAGATAAACACGAATGCCAAATCAGGCGTGGAAAGAAAAAACTCAATTAAAGAAAAAATTTGATACTTTTGTATCAAATTTAGTAATTTTGAAACTTAATTAAATGATACAAATATTACATAAAGTTATTGAATCACAACTGATGCTATTTTATCCGATATCTCTGTTTGGACCTCATAAACTTTAACAATTTGCTTCGGGAACCTTGTATTTTTTTATCTTTGCATTTCAATTTTGCGAAACCTTTGGGGCAGTCGAACCTCTTAGAAATAATTCTTTTAAGATAAAACAAAAGCAAAATAAATATATAGCAAAATAACACTATTTATACTTTTTGATTATTTAACTCCGCGTGCCTGTTTGTGTTTCAATTACGTAAGTTTATTTTTAATAATATTATTTATTATTTTTATTTCTTTTCCTCTTTTGTTTTGTTGAAAAGCATTTACATCGATAATATTAGCGAGGACGATAAAATAGAAATTTCACAATTTCGACCTTGATAGTGGTAAATTTTATTTTAAATTCTTTCCTATTTAATTTTTTCCTTATTTCGAGATTGGTGTCGGTTACAAGTAAAACTATAAGAAAATTAAAAATTTGATAGTCAGAAATTGGTACCTACCTAATTTACCATATAAAATATAAATTTTTCAACAAATAATGGAAATTACGAACATATAAACAAACACAAAATATATTTTTATGTGAAAAGCATAATATCGATTCCCGTTGTCGATGGATTAAAAAATAATTGACACTGGCAGTACCTATTTCGTATAAAAAATTGGAAATAATCGCTATTGGCGTAGATGATATTACAGGTTATTTGGCTAATGTATCAATATTGAAGGTACTAAATAAATGTTAAACTGGTAATAATTTTAAGAGAATTATTTTACAATAATATTATAATTAGTTTAAATTCAAAAAATATAGAAACTCGACACCTAAAGGGTTTTCAACCAGTGATACAGAAGTTATATGTAGTTGGTATAATACCCATTGTTTTTAAAAATTATTTTAGAAATACAGGAAATACTAATCTTATGATTATAATTTTTTATAATAACTGATGATAGCAGATTGGTGGTCATAGCCACAAATTAGTGTATAGAGATTGCAGGTTCCAGAGGTCGCTCCCAAATTATTTGTGCCGTGGTTAGAATTACACGTTAAACTATCATGTTATCATGTCAAGTAAAGGTTTTTTTAATATTAATAAATTAACCTTGTCTAATACTCCTCCGGCCATCAAGTCATGGATTCCATGATTAAAATTTCAACCTCTTTTAAAAGCAGGAATTGCTCTCTATAAAGGAATTTTTTAACTGAATTTTTAAATGGTTTGTTTAGAAAGACTGAAATTATCTCCAGAATAAATTCTAAGCACACATGTCAAAAAGAAATGGTTTTCAATTTATGGATTAAATTAAATAATAAAAACTGTAAACTTTTCGGAATACGGCCCACATAATCTAGTTCTTCTGATAAGTTGAATATAGAATATAGTAAACCCGAAGTCGGAAGGTATAGAATAGCCCCCCGAAAGTTAATTTCACAATATTACAAAATTTTTAAGGGATAAATATCCGGAATTCGAAATTATTGAATATTTTGGAAATATTTGGAATTAGAATTCTTTGGAAATCACTGCAATTCTTTGGAAATCTCTGTAAATCTTTGGTTATTACATTCATTTTTTTATCTAAAAACCATGCCTTTCCGCAGTTATGAATAAAATTAAGAACTTAAAAAAAGTAAATAGTGTAGATCTTCAATTTGAACTTTGACTAAACCACAGTGTAAAGTCCTCTGTAAAATTTGTGTCACAAGTCTCGGAATTTTACAGATTTCCAAGAATTCCAATGATTTCTAAGGAATTCCAGAAATTTCCAAACAATTCCAGTAATTTCCAAAAAATTCCAATGATACCCGAGAATTTCAGTGGTTATCAAAGAAGTACTGATATATTCAGGAAATTCCATAGAATTTCACTGATTTCAAAGAAATACCAATGATTTCCAAGAAATACCAATGATTTTCAATAAATACCAATGATTTCCAAGAAATTCTAATGATTTCTAAAGAAGTCCAGATATTTCCGGGATATTCCAAAGAATTCCATCAATGATATCCGAAAATTTAGTGATTTTCATAGAATCGCCGAGATTTCTATAGAATTCCAAAGAATTTCAGTGATTTTCCAGAAATTCCAATAATTTGCAAGAGTTCCAATGATTACTAAAGAATTTCGCGATATTCCGAGGAATTCCAATGATATTTTTTTAAATATTGTCCGATGATGACTGATTGTAAACGAAACGCGTAACAGTAATATAATGAAAAATATACGAGAAGAGTGCAGTTTTATATTTAACTTACTGTTAAATATCTTCGTAAAAATATCTCTCAAATTATAATTAAATGATATCCAACAATTCCAGTGATTTTCATAGAATCACAAAGATTTCTATAAAATTCCATGAGAATTCCAGTGATTTTCAAGGAATTTCAGTGATTTTCAAGAAATATCAATAATTTGCAAGAGTTCCAATACTATTATTGAAGAATTTCAGGATATTCCAAAAGATTCTTTGAAAAAAAATGAAAAAATTCCAGAGATTTCCAAAAAATTCCAAGGATTTTCATAAATTCCAAAAATATCCAATGATCATCAAAGAATCCCAGAGATTTTCGGAGAATTCCAAAGAATTTCAGTGATTGCCAAGAAATTCCAATGATTTTTAAAGAATTACAGACACTTCCAGAATATTCCAAAGAATTTCAGTGATTTACAAAATATTTCAATGACATTCATTCAACAAATCCAATGATTTTTATAGAATCACGGAGATTTCTATAAAATTCCAAAGAATTTAAGTGATTTCAAAGGAATACCAGTGATTATTTGCAAAAGTTCTAATGATTACTAAAGAATTTCAGGATAATCCATGGAATTCCAGTGATTTCCAAAGATTTCCTAAGAGTTCCAAAGATTTCCATATAATTTCAATAATATCCAAGAATTTCAGCGATATTCAAGAAATACCAATGATTTCCAATAATTTCAATGATTTCTAAAGAATTCCAGATATTTTCCAGGATATTCAAAAGAATTCAGTGATTTTCAAAATATTTAATGATATCTAACAATTCCAGTTATTTTCATAAAATCACAGAGATTTCTTTAGAATTCCATGAGAATTCAATAATTTCAGTGATTTCCACGGAACACCAATGATTTTCAAGAGTTCCAATGATTACTAAAAAATTCTAGGATATTCCATAGAATTCCAGAGATTTCTAAAAATTCCAATAATATCTAAGAATTCCAATGATTTTAAAAGAATCCCAGAGAATTCTATAGAATTCCAGGATATTCCACAGAATTTCTGTGATTTCCAAAGAAAAACATAAATTTTCAAGAATTCCAACATAATCTAAAGAATTTAAGATATTTTCACAGATATCCAAAGAATTTCAGTGATTTCCAAGTTATACCAATGATTTCCAAGAATTCTAAAATTATCTAAAAAATTCCAGATATTTCCAGAGATTTCTAAAGAATTCACGTGATTTACAAAAAAATTTCAATGATATCCAAGAATTCCAGTGATTTTCAAAGAAGTTCAGTGATTTCCAAGGATTTCCATAAATTCCAAATATTTTCAAGGCATTTTAATGATTTTCAAGAATTCCAATGATTTCTAAATAATTTCATAGATGAAGTGAATTCCAACCATGTTACACAACTTTTTTGGGATACTTTTTTACCCCTTGATGGGTAAACTATAGGATTCCGAACCGGGGGGGTATGGGGGTATGAAAAAGCCCATGCAAGGTAATTTGTTAATATTAAAAAATTAAACCTTGATGTTTTTAAATTAAATATTAAATTGTTACTTGAGTGTGTACAAGTTCAATTTTTATTTAAAAAGTGTGAAATTACTTATATACTAAATTCTAACCCTATGTTATCTAAAATCAAGAGCTTTCGATTTATAGGTTAAATTTATTTAAAAAAAAGTAATATAATATTAATTTTTAATTTGAACGTGGAAAATGAACCACGGTGTAACATCCTCCGTCCGAATATGGCATACATTGAGGTCATCATGAATGGAATTTTTTTTTAAAAGCTTAGAATTGCTTACAAGCTAAATTCTTACACTTTGTTGTCTAAAAGCAGCGGCTTTCGAGTAATGAATTAATTTAAATACCGTAAACCTTTAATTTGGACGTGTAGACTAAACCACGGTGTAAATTCTCCGTTGAAATATTTCCCATGTGTAGCTTGTCTGGTGGGTTTAATACGAAATTAAGTAAATCACAGGATCACTGACCGGGAGGTCTGGGGGTTATGGAATACCTTCCGGGCAAGGTTATTTGGTATTATTAACAGCTTAAACCTGCGATTGCGGAAAATGTTTAAATGTTCACAGAAGTACATTTAATTGGAAGAAAAGTCAAACTGTCTGATTCAATAGATAGAAAACCTGATATCATGGTAATATAAAAACAGTGGCGTAACCAGAGGGGTATGAGAGCTAAAGGTTTCCAAGATTAAAAATAACGAAAGTTATGGAGGCTTTTGAGGTGAACAGTGTCTAACGAATAATGAAGATCGGAAAAGTCTATTAAAGCAGTCGTTAATAATAAATCTTAACCATAGTTTTTCCTTTGATACTAACTTTTTGGCTTTGTATGTTAGTTAAACCGTTGCGTAAAACTTAAAACTTCTAGTGGGTAAAAACGCTTTATATGTATGCATTGTTGATGTACAGCTGAGAATACAAGCATCAAGAGAATACGAATAAAATACCTGTGTGGTTGCAGGAAGTGGAAGTTTAGAATTTCGCACCTAAATTAAAATTATCTCAAGCTACATCGAATATTGCGATACACACACAACAACCATCGTATCAAATTGGTGCAGCACACAAGAAGGAAGACAAACTTTTCGAACACATTACATTTTTTAATATTGGTTTAATATAACAAATCCAAACTTTTCATATTTATTTTTAAAACTTGAAAAATTCAATTGAAAGACATTTCCTTTCATAAATATTATATTAAGCACTTGAATAAGTTTATGAGTAAATTTTCTATAAAATGCAGACAATTACGTATGCAAGTATTTAAATTGTTAGGAAACAACTTTGTTTAATTATTGTTAAACTAAAACTTACCTCATAGGTTTGAATAAAGCTTGCAGATTGTTTGGGTAATCGATTATAAGCTTCAATTGAGTTCCTCCAGTTTTTTGTGCTGTAAACAAATAAGAATAATGAGCGAAAATTTATTTAACTTTAATTTAAAATTAGAAAAACAAGTTTTCCTACAAAGCAAAATTATATTTTCCAAAATCACTGGAACATGCCAAAATAATATCGTCCCGAAAAGTGTTGATTTAAATTTGCACACCTTAATTAATCCAAATTACATATTCAATTTTATGAATCGGATGTATGTAGGTTGGGTATTCGCAAATGTTCCTTGCATATTGAGCAAACATCGGATTTGATTTACAATTATAGGTCAACAGCGGTCCATAATTTTGAGGTCAAAAGCAATCACAACCTAATTATGATGTCAACAGATGAAATAATTGAGTGCATTGATGATCACGCACCAAGGATTTCTCCAACACAGATTGCTTGCTTATACCATCCAACAATTCATTCGGTAGGGAAAATTAAATTAATTTTACATTAAAATGACTTAATCGGGAACTAAACACCCAATACACTGAAAACACACTTACGATGTAATTTCCAATGCCAAATTGTTATAAAATTGTCATTGGCAATTTATTTAACGTTTTAACGATTTGTTCCACTTAAGAGAGCATCTCAATTTTTCAATTAATAAAGATGGTCGGTTCGAGTTCAAATAAAATTACGACATAAATATTTGCTGGTTAAAACGGATTCAATGCCAAATAATAGACGGGAACATTAAAATTTAAAGCTTTCAGTAGTACAACCATTTAAAAATAGATTTCAATAATATTTACGTGAAAATAAAAATTAAAGTCTACAAAATCTTTTCGTGATAAAAAGGTACATTGAAATAAATCGTGCCAAGACGAAATAAAGTTTTATTTCTAGTAAACGAAAATGCATGTTGAAAACATTATGCTCATTATGCGACCCTTGTGTGTTTCTCATAATTTTAACAAAAATGAAAGAAACGCTGATAACAAAACAATATGCTGGTAATTTCATAGGCGTGCAGAATTAATTAATTTAATGGGGATACATAATTTAATTTATATTACAATTAATTATACGCAGACCGTGCAAAGTAAACTTCGCTTTTGAGTTTCAAATATATAAAAAATAAATTCCACCTTAACATATCCTGGTCATATAGGACGAAGGACTATCTGAAAAGAAGTGATGAATGGTCCTAGAAAGTTGTCATTCCATTAGGGGCTTACAATTTTCAAAATTAGATACGTGTCCAAATAATGTCTGATTTTAGTGAGTAGGCAAAAAAATATCAATTGCAATTGAATGATTGATAACACAACACAATCAAACCCAACACAATTATTGGTCAATAAATTTTTGATGCCATCTTTCCAGATTTGTTAACAATGGAAGTGAAATCCTATCGATATTATGCAAAGTCGATCCTGGGGATTAACTGAATAAAAAAACACCTTTCATAAAATGCTGCATTGGTTTATAATATAACAAAATATGTAAATTCAGCTAACATCAATCAAATCATGTGAGCGAATAGCAGTCAAGTGTTCGTGAAAAATGAGCTTAACGACCGACGCTATTTGTATAACAAGTCGATTACTGCAGAACCTGAGTCTAATAAAGTTTGTTTGCCAAAGATCAAATTCAGTTTTGGGATTTTATGTTTCAAAGATGTAATTGCACAGACTATGGTTGAAATGATATCGTATGTCAATTATATTATTCTGCAAGTAAAAAACTGATCCAGTTATCTCACTTTGTGTCAAAACTCCCTAAACGTCATAATGTTGGTTTCACGTGGGTTCGCGGTATTAAAATCTTCCATTTTATTAAAAAATATTAACAAAATCGACTATATTGGTGTTAGAAATAGCCATGCACCGTTTCGCTACAGAGATAAAGCGGCACCTGCTAGTAAGGGCAGCATGCGAACAGCCAAATTCATCGGAGCTTTTGCATGGTGCTGGATTTTGTACCATATTTTGACTGACTATGAGCGTGTAATTGGGGAATTTACTTATCCCGATTCTAGTAAATGGTCCGACGAAGAATTAGGAATACCACCAAAAGCTAGCCGTGAGGATAGCGAAGGCAAAAGTAAGAAAAAAAAATAAAAGCTGTAATTAATTGCCAAATAAAAGTTTTGATAGTTTTGAATGTTTCATTTCGTTTGGTTTCCTAGTAAGCGTCGCCGTTAGTGGCGTCCGCTATATTATGGTACCGCTTTCTAGGAAACCAAAACATTAGAGGGCATCAAGGGAATCTAATTAAAAATAGGTACTTACACACATGCTGTATGGGTTCACTAGCCATCTGTTGAAGTAACTTATTGATAAGTACGTCATCACTTGAATAGAGTTCGTGTTGAGAAATGCGTAATTGAAATTTCTCCAGGATTGTTGCGTTCTTTCTGTAACAATTAAAATATATGGTAAAATCTAGGAAGCATTCGAATGGATAAGACTAATTAACAATAAGAAAAGAACAATATTTACATAAAAGTAAAAGTTTTATGGCATAAAACGTACACCGGCGGATAGGGAAACGAAAGACTGCGGTTCAAAAGCTGGTGACGTTGAAAAACCCCCAATAATTTAATTATATTCTCTAGTAAGTCATATTATATTAGCTTCGGCCAAGGTAATCGTTTACGCACTACATAGTAAACATATTATGTAAAACAAAATAGCAAAATTTTCCTCTGGGAAGGTGAAAAGTTCCTATTTAATAAAATCAAACAGACCATGTACATCAACCTTCGGTCAGTGAAACCGGGGGGTCTGGGGGGTGTGGAACACCCTCCAGTGCACCAGTAATAAATTATATTCAAAAGAAATACTCCCCGTATAAAAAATCAGATCAAAAGCGATAGGCGGCGCTAAAGTACTGATTTGAAAGTTGATCTCTTCTGGTTTCGAATTTTGCCGAAATTTTTGCACTGGGTGGTAGATAATATGGTCTATATAGTAGATACATATAAAAAATAAAATTTGTGCAATATCCAGTAGTTTCTCGAAAATAACAGAATTCAAAAACTGCAATTTCAAAGTTGTTGAATCCGAGATTTGCCGCGCACGTCGTTCGGGCGGCTCCGGAAGGTTTTCCCAATTCCTGCTTGAATTAATACAATCCTCAGATCGCAAATAATGCAGAAACTGGAACGATGTTACCACTGCAACTGCGTGCAGTAGAATCGACGCGCTCTCTCCCCACCCAAATTCGGATTGCTTAGACCTATATAGCGTACACGTACCGTCAAGTGAATGGCTTTTAAAGCTAACATGAACTTAAACTTGTAAAATTTACATCAAAAAGTCGATTTTCAAAATTAAATTGTGAAGTCACCGTTAGGCCGATTTTATTTATCCTCACCTCATAAGATAGCTTAAATTTTGCTCTTTCAGATTATTTAAAAGATTTCTATCGGACTTTTGAAGGGAAAAAGCAGAAAAGATCGTTCGAAGAACCATTTTTAAAATTGACATTTAAATAAAGCCAAGTTTTGAGCATAAATATCTTAAAATGGCACTGGATATGTTACCGGTTTCTAAGTTAAGTGTTCTCCATTATCTTGTATATAACGGAAACTAAAATTAATATTTCACTTGATCCCATTTGAGATACCAAAACCGTGCAAGGTGACAGCACAGTTATTATCGGCAAAGCTTTCCACTTGATCTTATCCAAACAGCAGATTAAGATGATAGCGAAGCCGCGCAACGTCACGGTTGCCATAGCAACCATGCTACAAAATACTTCTTTAAAATAAGTCTAACCGTGTAACCTTATGCCCCCCCCCCTCATAGAGTTTAATTCAATTAAACCTAGAATTTAAGAGTAGGTAACTGCAAGATAATAAATTTAATTTAGTTAATTTATAGTATGAAAATTTAAAGGAACATTCGAACGTTAAGAAAAACCCCGAGCACGGACGAACGGCATTTAGGGTAGTTAACTCCCAAAATTTAACCTTGGAGAACTATAGTTCAGTAATTTCTTGATATTACTTCCTAAATAGCTTATTACAATTTTTATGTACAGTTTCCTTTAAATGTGAAGAAAAACCCAAGCAAAACCTGTTGGAAACTACTATTATAGTAAAACGTCTTTTATTCGCTTGAGAATTATTAAATTAAATTCAAAAATTATTTTGCTAAATCAAAATGCCAAGTTTAAAAATCATGCAGATGAATTAATTTTTCAATAAATTACATTCCGGCGCAGGCAGTGACGGATTGGGAAGAAAAACCGGCCCTGACACTCAGATTATACCGGCCCACGGTCATGGAGTAGAAAATCAGTAATTTCATTAGCTTTAAATAATTCTCGTGTTTCTCTCGAAAATATCTCTTTTAGCCGCCCATGAACTGTCAGATGGCCAATCCGGATCTGAGGGCAGGATCCAAAATATAATATAATTTTGAAATGTATTAGACATAGCAACGAGCTATTTCAGCTAATTTATTTGAATAACCGTCACTAGAAGCAAAAAATAGCAACAAAACTAATAGCAATGCTCAAAAACTATACGGCCCACTTAATATTTTTAATCTTCAAATATGTTATTCTATATTGTACTGCAAACTCCATTGCATGTTAAAGGACAAAAACCTGCGTTTTGAAGACTATGCTAACGCTAGATATACTCGGAATGAAAACAAAATAGAACTTGCGAGCTAGCTACGAAAACAACTTAACATTTCCGAATAGGAACGTATATTGTTGTAGCTAAGCTGCAGGAAAGAGACTATTGATTGTTGTGACTATTGTGATATTCCGACTTTTTAACTGTAATTGTGTTTTGTCTCGCAGGTATAAATGGCTTTATTTTTGTTAAGATATAGACTTTGAAGTAAATTTAAATGATGGAAAGAATGATATTTCCTGTACTCCGCACCTTTGCCTCAGTTTTCATTTTACGCGATATTGGAACGAAAAAATCAATATATTTTTTTGTATTTGCAGAAATGGACGTTTCAAAATTGGCGGAAACTAGCGATATTCGTGCAAAATACCGTTTATTATTTAAATCATATCATATAATTTATATGAGTATTGAAGCTGGTGGAGTGCAAAAATATCAGCGTATAGATTAAAAATAAAATCTTCCTTGTTTACCAATAAACTTAAAGGATATCGTGACACGTAATAACGTTGTTCCTTTATCAGCCAATATGAGGTTGATTAGCATATAAACTGCTGACATCCCGCCGGTGATATAAAGACATCAACCAACTTAATCCATTCTGATTGAACCTTTGATATACCTATACATATATTCGGCCTCTGCCATGGTTTAATATCTAATTTAACTAAATGTTATTAGATTTCCCGCATATATAAAAGATTGATAAAATCGTAAAAAAATGAATTTAATTTTCTAAAGGAAATTAAATCTTAACAAAATCTCCAGATAACTTACAAGTTAAACATCTTCAAGGTTTCTATTAAAATTTAAATTTAAGATAATAACTTCAAGTCAAGCGCCTCAAGAAAATATGACTTAATATAGAAAATATTATTAAAAGCAAACAAAAATCCCGAAACAATATTAATCCCTATATTGTAAAAATTAATCGCTTCGCACAATATTCTTTTTTATTATTTTTGTATTTCCGTTTTCCAATTGCACCGCAGCTTTAATTGGCCTGGTCCTCCTGGACCCATACCAAAACGTTAATAAAATTTAGATTCTTTCAAGCAAATTCTAAACAACGCAGATGGCTCATAAATAAAATTCTCGAAAATGTATCTTCCCTAATAAAATTTGTCATCAAATTACCGTTTCCTTTCAAGGGAGAATGTTTTACAAATTCATATTCTAAGATTAAAATTATTGAATTAAAAGCCTTAAGAAACTCACCAACTTTTAATCTCGAAAGCTGGAAAATATCTGAGAAATTTAATAAATCAATAAAATATGAACATCCAGCTTAGATTTGCAGTTAATAGGTCCGCAAAGCTTCTTTTAATGACTTAAGAATTGAAAATTTAATTTAACATGAAATTTTACAGTCTTTCAAAATCGCCCCAAAAGATGAAAAATTGATCGAGAATCCTTCATTTTTTTTCTTCTAAAAAATTATAATCTATAATAACTGCCATTAAAATTAATGAATTTTAAATAAGTAATTAAACAACAAACTAAAACTTTTCAAACATGCAGCGTGTTTCCGCAATTACTGGATTAAATAAATTAAGAACCAAGCTAAAAATAATGGAATAATAAATTAAATTTGAAACTGGCGGGTAAAACAATAGAAGATGTCAAGCGACAGTACCGGTTTTACAATGGTCGTAAATGAGTTCCGCTTTCACAGCCAACCGTGTTAATTGATATTTGATTACATTCTTAATCCGACTTTAGTCTTGGTTGATTAACCCTTAGTTCTAATTTTCCCAACAATGGTATTCAAATAAGCAGTCTGTCAAAATTTTCCTTCTTATTGCGAAAACATCGTATACGTGAAGTCTGAAACGTGGTTAAATTCACCACAGCAGACGCTTCTGAAATAATAAGAATTATTTTCTTATAAAGTTTCCGACATTTCACTTGAAAAGAAATTATTTTACTTAATTAAATATGAAATCGTACAGAATCGATGTTAAACTGTGTGTCCCCTATAATCAAACTACCACCCAAAATTGAAATTTTGGTGGTACAATTTGTAAAAATTTCCAAAAAAGGGGAAAATAAATTTTTGAATTTTTTTTGTGAATTTTAAAATAAATTTAGGGTTAAAAAACCGTCGTAACAAAAGGTGGCATTGGTTAATTGAAAAATATTCTAAACTATGTATATGTAATACCTATATATTTATATTAAAAATCTAACATTTAATCTGGTGAAATTGGATGATAAACCTTAAAGATCACAGTTTTATAAGGGTATTTATTAAAGCAATATTGCTTCCTTTATTAAAATCCCCAAATTAACAACAAAACGTCACAGAAAAATGCAATATTTCTTTTCTTCCAAAGTCATATAATAATGAAACACATTTCCAGGAAAATAAATGGCACGCACACATAAAGTTAATTCCATAAAATTAAAAACAATCAAATAGAATTTTGTTAATTAATATATGTAAATAGTACCCGCCAACATAAAATGCAATAAAAAGTTTCCGTTAATTATAGTAGGTACATACAATAGTTTTATAGCAACTCACAATCAGTAGAAGCACAATAAAATTGATTTTTATGTAATCAACGTAAATAATAAAATTTGTAAAACATTAATGTTATTTTTTTTCACAGCTCCATAACATCAAGAAAATCACCACATGATTAAAATCAGCAAAATCAAATATTACATATCTCTCGAGTCGTCTTGGTTACGGTCAATCTTCAAAATTGAAGATATGGCACAATAAAAAAAGAGAGATTTGATTGCTTCGAAAATAGTCAGAAAACTGATTTTAGGTTAGAATATAGTAAGTAAGTAAGTTTATTTTGTCAAAGTAATACATTACAAAGAACAGCATCAAATGTTGCGTATAAAAAGTCACCTGAACCATAAAAACATTTAAAAAGAATTACACATCAAAACAATTGCGCATCTGGTAAAACAATCATCGAGACATGCTTATAATTGGTTGAAAGAAAACTAACGGACCAATGAGAAGTACGAAATTTACCATACATCACCAATAGGGTCCTTTTGTAACGGGTTAATCCCCCGTAAAGAAGTATCTATTTAAATGCACCGAATTAACTTGAAATTTCAAAGCTATCTAAATAAATGTAGAATTCATAAATTAAAAATCTGTTACTTTCCATCAAAGGCTTAAGCAACAAAAGAATTAGGTATAATGTTGCAAATACTAAATCCTCTTTAAATAATGTTTAATAATAAGAAAAGAGCTTTAATAATAAAATCCTTGCGTTGTTGTAAAATAAAATTAATTTCTATCGGTTTTTTTATAATTGTTGTACGAGCCCTTCGAGCAGCAACTTTCCTAAGCGGAGTATTAAGAAGGAATCGCTTATTCTTATTTTGTTCCAACATGAAAAATACCTTACCACGAAATTCTTCGAACTTCATTTTCATAAATGTAACTGTTTACCCACATTAACTTTCTCCCTAACAGTTTAATTGTAAGTAAAATTTCCGGTACTTGCGTTTAAATTCCTGAGGTTAATGTTACAAGCTCTCCTGATTTTGTTTTATGGCTTTAACCCGACCATGATTAAATCACCCCTATTAAATGAAAGAAGAAAATGAAAAGTGTGATATAATATTTACAAAACGCAATAAACAAATACTTATTTGTGTTTGGGCAAAATGAAATTCTTTACATATAAAATTAGACCATTTATTATTCAGAGAAATGACAAGTCCACCCTCCGAGATACATAAGATAGCTACACCTACTAAAATGAAAATTACCGCTCGTGCTTATGAGAATGTTGTGAGTAATTCATTCTGTCAGCAACCTAAAACAAAATATTGTGTAATTTTTGAAATTACCCAACAACAAATATTTCTTGCAATTAATCACATAGATTAAAAGTGCTTTAAAAAATGAGAAATTACTGAAAATTTTAATTGCAAATTAAGTTGCCCAATGAATTTTTATTTCTGAACATACACGTAAAAATACGAAAAATATCAAAAATTTAGCCAGACGAAAATAGTTCGATATTTTGGCCGGAAAGGCCAAAAGAAGACTGCTCCACGCAATTTTTTTTTTGTATATTGGGCTAGCAGAAAGTAAAACTCAACATTACCATTAAATTATATCCCCCTATGCAGCAAGTCGCTGCCTACCCAGTACCCACTCCTCCTCTCCAAATCTCTCGATCAAGATTGAAAAGGTATTTTAGGCATTTAATACCTAAAATCTTTAAAAATCAATAAAATCCAAAAAATTCTTCGGAAGTCCCAGAAAATCTTAGGAAATCCTATGAAATTTATGGAAATCCGAAAGTCTCGTAAATAGAAATATGGTATACACAAATTTATGTTTCGTTACCCCCCCCCCCCTTTAAGACCTTATTTGGATGCATGAAACTTTAAACTAGAGAAGTCGTACTATTCCTAACAGAGATTTGTGTAGTCATAAAAACTGGTAGTATGATCAAATATTCAGACTTTACCTCGACGAGAAGATCCCGTCTTTCTAGATCCATAATTTCCGAACACGCCATGGGCGGGGCTAACCTATTGGAAATAGCCAATCGAATGATCACATTTCGATTTTAGCCTTTTTAACCCACACTTTTGAATATTCCATGTAATTTACTCCATAAACTACCATACATTCATTAGAATATTTTTAAATTCGTGGGGACACTTGGTGAATTCCTTCCGATAAAATAATATACTACTATTAAAATAAAACTGCGGTCTAATACCTCAACAATTAATTTACGAAAAAAGTTGATTATTTACACTGAAAAATTAATTAAAAGTTATTGTAATCAAAACGAACAACGCATCGGGCAGTTTTTTGAACATCAAACAGTGAGATAATCGAAATCAACTACCTCATACAACAAATTTCTAATTATACTAATCTCATTAATCAAAACATGTTAATACAAATTTTTGTTTGTCACGACAATATTTACTTTGTCATGTATTGTATAAAGATTTAATACAAACGCCTCGACAGTTTAATTTTAACATCAAAAGTTTTCACCTTATTGACTGTAAAATTTTACTAAAGCAATACGTTTTCGCCCCTTAATTAAAGCAAGCGTAATAAAAATTAATATTAAAATTTCCACTCGAAACAATTACGAAAAAAAATCAATAATTAATAACTTTCTTAAGCGGTTTCGTACATTAAAATCGATTCGAAATTATAAAACAAGATATCTCAGCTAAGGAGAGCTTCCAAGATAAGTCATAAATTTTTTTATAGTTTTCACTAAGCGACAAGTGTTAATAACGAGAAACTTTTTAAATTTCCACTCCCGTAAACTTTATAAAGTTTAATTTCATATTGAAAACAACAAGTGCACTTACTTTTGAAATCTATTTCTAAAAAAATTCTGACGTGGAAGTTTTTCACAAGTACTTTTTTGAACCTTATTATTCTGTGGTAATATTTTGTCTAAACCATTAGTGAAATTAACGCCCTAGTGTTATTATGTTTTATTAATACTGAAACTTGAAGTATTGTTGAGCAAAACAAATGAGTTGAATTTGTTAGTAGAAACGATTACACCTCCACTTTGTTACAAAACTGTTTGGCATAAAGTCCTATATATCTTCTGTTAATTTTTAAAAAGTTTTCAGGCTGCATAAAATTCAACAGAACAATAATAGCTTTTGAAAATTTTTCACAGCTTGAAAAACACTGCTCAGATGATTAAGTTAAACATAAAACACAAAGAAAAGCGGTAGTTCTTTGAGTCCGATAGGTAAAATCTAATAAAAGATGTCTGGTTCCAGAAGAAAAGATTCCTTCAGGAAACATAAACTTCAATTGCTAAACTCAAACAGGTATATTGAAGTTGAAGAAATGATAGTACTCGCTATCAAAGTCAAAAAAAACTGCAAGGGTGTTTGTTAATTTATTGTGTATTTTACGATTGCAACTATAATTTTTTTAGCGTTTAATAAATTTTATTGCGAAATAAAAAAGTAAATTCGTAATATAGTAAAATTTTACGTGCTAACTGTAGTACAAACACGAAGTGGTATAGGAAATAAAATATCTCTGCAGGAGACAGAACATATAAGCTCAGCATACTGAGAGAATATATTATAGTTTTATTGTTTCTTTTATCCACAGCTCACAGCGGCAAAGCCACGCCAAGAAGGCAGAATAGATATCGTCACCATATTAATTTAATAATTTTATTTTTTATTTTATCCCATATTGCAATTTATTCAATAAAATATTTTATAATATTACCAGGAGGAAATGTACACGACATGTCGTAGCATATGTTCCCATCCATGTTATGCTGATGGTTCACTGGAGCAATGCAAAGCGATATGTTAATGCTATATTTGCCTCGTTTAATTTTAGTGCCAAAATCAAGCCAAGCAAACTAATACACATACATGATGATAGCAACGTTTCTAATGCCATTTGGTGGATTTCAATTGGCACTTCAATGCACATAAAACACAAAAAGAAGTCAGAGCTACGAAAATCTACCGAGAATGTTAAAACGAAGCATTCGTGTTTTAAAAAAGTTATTTTTTTAGGTTGGTAACATAAAATGAACCAATCAGAAAAGCGTTACGGATGTATCGACGGTATGCTGTCGTAAACATTTGTTTTTTTTTTAGGTACAATGACTTTTGGTTTGTTTACATTGATTTCAATGAGTTTTATGCACAAAATAAGAGATTTCATAATTTTATAAATAAAATAAAGGAATTCCCGGTGAGTGGAAATTTTTGAATTTAAATTGATTATGTTCATCTTATTATGTTGATAAATGATAAGCAGAGTACGGATTTCTAGCAAATTTGCTATACATGAATATTGATAACAGAAGTGCAATTGTTATAAATTTGAAAGAAATAAGTCACTTGGCGCAATTTTTTTTATGCTTATATGCTTATTTTGATACTTTTATGCTTATATTTATTTTTCAGCATTTTTAGTGTTTATTTTAGCATATTTTCGATAAATTAAATAAAAATTGCAGTAGATACAGCTTCACCAAGCTTAGAAGGGACCTGGATAATATGCCAACTAATTTGAAAAAATATTTAATCAACCAATGAACGTCGAGTTAATTCTCAAGTAGATTCTGTTGTAAAAGTTACAAATTATTGCGTGTGTTTACATTTTTGTCGTGGTTCAGTTTAGAACAAATTTTCATAAATTAACTGCAATTTGCAAAATAATTAATGGATTTTAAATATTCGCGCCGAGAATCTTCTTCATCTGAGTGTACATTTTAAATTTTGCCAGCGCCGGCCACGCCACTAAAACCATTTCTAAAGTTGGTTGAGTTGGTGGAAAAACACTTTCGGTGTTTTTATTTTCGCTGATTTTGTTTTCGGCGATTTTGACTTTGAATGTTTTTGTTTTCGGTATTTAGATTTCAGCGTTTTTGTTTTTGGTGTTTTGTTTTCAGTGTTTTGACGTGGAATCATATAATCGCATTTTTTAGTTATTATTTTTAAGTTAACAGTGGCGTACCCACGTGGGAGCTAGGGGGCCTCTTGCCTTCTTCTTCTTCTTCGCAGATTTTTTAATAAAAAATATTTATATTTTTTCATTAACCATCAGCACGACATTGTTTCGTAAGCATTAAGCCCGTGTCTCACTATAAAATTTGTATAAAATCGTTTTTAAAAAATTTGTATACAAACAATGTAACGTCACGTGACATAAAAATATTTTTAAGCCATGTCCCACTGTAAAATATTCGGAGAAAAGTTTTATACAAATAAAATCAGCTGTGACAGCTCAGTAGTTGACGTTTTGGCTTCAACAGCCAATGGGATGCCTCCTTTTATAAAAATTTTAGAAACTGCTCTAAAATGAGAATTTTTATAAAACTATTTTGTGACGTCATGAAAATCGAAGCACCATCAAAATATTTTTACAAAAAATGTCATTTTTATAAAACAAAATTCGTATACAAATTTTTATAGTGAGACACGGGCTTTAGAGTTTTTATTAAAAAATCTGCGAAGAAAGTACCAAAAATGAAAATAGTAATTACATTAAATTTTAACATAAAACCCCCTTCGAAAATTTTGACTGAATACGGCCCTGACCTTAAATTCGAAATTTAAAAAATAAAATTGTTGTGCAAAATCTCTGTTTTTCAGTATAGATAATTTTAGAATAACAACAAAATTAGCATTGTAGATCTAAAAGAATTAAAAAAAAGTAACTTGAAATTAAAAAACTATTAAATTCAAAATTTTTTTAAATGTTTTTCTTTAATCTCGAAAATTTAATGTTAAAAAATATTTTCATAGCGCTAAAAATGTTAAAAAAGTTTTGAATATTGAAATTAAAATGATTTTTATTTTGAAATTTAAATAATTTGAATTTAAAATTTAAAAATTTAAAAAATATTTTTAGGGGTAAAAAATCTAAAAAAAAGTTGAAATTTTGAAAATCAAAACCTCTTGATTTCGAAATTCTAAATTTTCAGTTTTTAAATTTACAATTATAAATAATCTTACCGCAAAAAATATTTTTTAGGTTAAAAAAGCTAAAAAAATAAAGTAATTTGAATTTTGATATTAAAAAAATTCAAATAATCTTATTAAACAAATTATGTATCTACAGAGAAAAGAGCAAAAAAAATAATTTAAATCTTTTGAATATTAAAAATTCAAAATTTAAAAATAAATAAAAATTTAATGTTTCAAAATGTTTAACAACATGAGGGGGGATGAGGGAGCTAAGCTGTCGTGTAAATAGATAGGTAGAAATAGGCTATTATTATAAAACTAGATTGCCCAGGTTGTGCGGCCTGAAGACCGCGCTGTCTAATAATTCTTCCGTAATCTCAAATTTTTTTAGGTTGGAAACAATCAGAGGTGTGTTACAGATGAATAGATAGATAGAAATGGAAAAACAAATAATTTGACACCATTTATTGCGCATTTTCTCAATTTTTATGCTTTTTTGGTTTGTATTTTGCTTTTCAATGTTTTATTCCATATTTAAAATTACTTAAAAAACTATAAACCCACATCGTGGGTGTTGCCGGTGCAACCTACGTGAGATTATTTTTATATAAAGAGGCAGACAAAAGCGAAAAGGCAATGATAAAAAGCCACCGTACCTGCGGCTGACGTTTGCCGCTTTATAGGAAGTGGACCTTCACATAAGCAATAATAATAAAATAATTATTGTTACTGAAAAATTCTGAAATAATTCCTAAAATGTGCTAGAGCTATCATCTAGCGAAAACCCAAGGTCTTTAGGTGTCCTAGGGGTCGAGATCTATAAATAAATGTATAAGTTTAAAAAAAAAATTTCGAAAAAGTGTACACTTTCTAAAAAAAATGTATGCTATATTTGATGCTGGTTTATGCTTTGTAGGGCCAAATTTCCTACTTTTTAAGGTGCTGTTCTTCGGACTTTTTGTACTTATTTATCCGGACCCCAATTATTTCATCATATACTTTTAGGTTAGTAGCGTAAAATGAACCAATCAAAGGTACGATTACGGATAGATAGAAATTGCCAATTATAAGACAGATATATAAACCCAGGAGAAAAATTCAGAATTTTCTACGATTTTAATTTTATTTTCGTAACCTAACGTTTGCCTGGAAAACGCGAAACTAGAGCTTGATAAATTCAACAAAAGCTGCAATAGACAATATGTGATTGAATGCCGCTAGTATTTGTAGTGAAAATTTAAACAAATCATGCATTGCACATTATTTTTATTGATTTCACGTAAAATGCTTTTTTCGGTGCATTACACAGGTTACAATGGTGTAAAATCAAAATCTCGTTTTCTGAATGCGAACGATTCAAGGTGAATATTAAATTTTTTCAAACTAGTAGTAGAAGAAATTGCATTAATAGCATTGTCTGAGATTATTTGTGCCGTGGTTAAGATTCCACGTTAGCTATCTATTGATTTGTAATACTACACGTTAACACTGTGTTTTATGAATTAATAAAAAGTAATTCATAACTTTCTTTATATAAAATCGATGTTAAATATTTAAAACGCGAAAGGGAGAGTGTATACTTTTATAATATACACGATATGAAAAATATATATTATAAAAATTAGGGTTCCAAAATGTAGGAGCGGTTAGTTTATTCTCCATCTGTACAAATGAGTTTCTACATGTTTGAATAGCTTTTCCAGCACCACGTACAAATACAACACGCAAGCCGATTAATATGTTGTCATTAATATGAAATAAATAAAGGGATTTAAGACGCACCATAAAAATAAAAACAAAAGAATTTGATCATTAAAAATTTAGGAAACCTTCTTCTACGATACAAGAAACACAACTAAAAAAGAACTAAATCGATTAAACTTCTTTTGGTTTTTATTTCTCGACAAAAGCGAACGTGAAAAAATTGTTCGTGAATTGGAATGCCTAGGAATTTTTTGCACGGGGATGAAAAAGCAGACGAAATACGGTTTTTAAAATATTGAAAAGTTATAACGGAATAAGAAGTAAATACTGGTAAGAGAGATCTAAATAAAACCAAAATGTTTTAATTAAAAAGCCATCCGGTGCGGTGCGGCCCGGATTTCTCGTTTTGTTTATTTCAAAAAGTTTTAATGTAACTTGTACTTGGATATGATAAGAATACCAAAAGTTATCTGGAAGTTTAGAAACATTAAATAGTGAATGTTCACATTAGATAAGAATGTATACTGCACAAGATGCGGGTTGGTTATTAAAAAGAAATTTTTTGTTACTACTGCGACTACTAAAATGTGGAGCACATAAATAGTAAAAATATAGATTGTATCCTATTGAAATGGACAACAAGGAAATCACATCGGTTTTTGCATTATGAAATATGCTCGTTTAGTGCTCGTGTTATCAGAAGGTAAGACAGTGTGGTAATATCGGAAATATATTCTAGTATTATGGCCAATTCGTATGCATGACCTTTTACACCTGTCCTTATCACAAACTCTCCTTGTCCTTCTCCTCGGTTTGCTTTACGGTTCTTGATCGTTTTCATTTTATGATATACCCTTGTGTAAGCACAATGTTGTATCTTGCCCTTTACGTTAAATTCGCTAACTTACAAGAGAGACGGCGAGTAAAGAAAACGACACTACTTTACTGCACCAAAATTAGGTTGACCATTTGCTGCGAAATTTTGCAATAAATATTGGATTTCAAATCGCCCAAAATACCGTCGTGGGTTATATGAAATATTACCATTAATGTTTTCGCATATTTTTTTGTAGATAAACTAAAACTTTCTTGTGGGGTGTGTTTAGCTTTTAAGCTAATAACCCGCATTAAAATTAAATTGTGTAGTCAACAGCAGTCACGAATAAGATAACAAACAACACAAGAAATAAAATTTTTATTTAAATAATTTATATTCTCATTTTGAATGATAACTTAGTTTAAATAAAAATTAATGAATAATTAAACACCTTCATTGTATAATAATGATTAAGTTAAATGGGCTGTATTTTAAGTTGCTGCAGAAGCTCCTCAAATATTCAATAAGTAAAAAACTAATTAATTTTTTCCTTCTTGCAAGTACATTTGAAAAATTACTCTATACTGAGACAAAGCGAGCAACCAAATATTCATAACGTTTTTCTTGCAAAAGGGCGTCGAGTGATAATGCAAAATTTGTTTAAGTTTCATCATGAATCTTAAGGAACTCTTTCAGTTTTTCATAGCAAAAATGATACTCCTTCAGGAAAGTGTCCCTCATACCAACCTCCTACCCCAATATTGTACTGATATCCACGTAAAATAGAAGAAAATGTACGTTTCGACAGACTTCCTATGAGGTTAACGACTCAACGGTTCGAATAATTTAAGTATTCATGTTCGAGTATTATACAATTTGAATGAATAAGAGGATTGCCATTCCGAAATAAATTTTAAATATTTAAAAATACCAAATTGAGGAATTGCAATTTTATTAAGTAGATATCTAATTTAAGCCAAGGGTCATTAAAATTAATTAAAAGTAGACTTGAACAGAAAAATTAAGTCAAAAGAGTAGCGATAAGATAAGAGAATCAGCATTAACTTGTCTACTTCAGATTAATTATAAATTTGTTTTCCTTGTTATCTATTTTCCGAACTTATTATCATCGCACATTTTTCTAAATTTAATTACGTAAACTAATTTCGCCCAGTCAGAAATTTATTGAAACCGAAATTTTCAATTATAAACATTTAATCACGGCTTAATTTATAGCAAATTTATTAATCAATGTTATTGCAATTAAATTCTTGCTGCTTGCGAAACTCGCAAAAACGAATAAAAGTAAATTTTGCTTGTCGGCTTACACAGATTTTAACTGGCTCCACGAATGGCAAATTAATAACATCATTACCTACTTTGATTTTATGTTAATTTCCTCCCAAAGCTTCATTGTTTGTCGACTCTCTCCAATGAAGAAATAATTCACATACATTGACGACCTACCGTTTAACTGCGGGAAAAGTAATAACAGTTCTCATGGCAGATTATCTCGGTGGTTTGCCATTCCCTTCCGTCAACAGTCACTTCTTACTTCACACATTAGGAAATGTTAGCGGGCAACTCCACGCTTTATACGCCAATGATGGCGAATTATTTGACATTACGATTCTACAGTGTATTTTCGGATAAATTATATGGGATGGTTGGCTGGGTTGTCACGGTAAATCAATAGTTCTTACATTTTGATGTCGGAATCGAACGTTTCACTCTGGCGAATCTATGATAATCACTAAATAAATATTCGTCCGTCGAGTTCGCCAAAAATTTATAAAGTAATCTTTTATGTATGATTTTTTTGTCTCATTTTCGTTTTTAACTTTCATGAAAAATGTAGCCTTGTCGTCTGGTGTTTTACTTTCTTTAAATTATGAATTTTGACAATATTTTTGTTAAATTGAAAAATTTGATGTATGTATAGGTATAATAAATTCGTTCAGCTTAAAAATTTTAAATGTAATTTTTATTAGCTTTCCATCCTGCTGAATTTTGTTATTAAATTATTTATGGATGGAATTTGAGGGTCTGTTCCCAAGGTTAAAAATAAATTAACCAATCGTAGATGCGTTAGGTAAGAAACGAAAGGAAACCATAATTCTTCATATATTGCTATGATCTATCCTTAAAATTTGGGTAGTTACCTTCTGTTTCTTAATTTTAAAAATATAATTATAAAAAAATATATAATTTTCATGTAATCTTCATTTTTTTAAAGGTTTTTAAATTAAAATTAATCAATAAAAGGTGCATTATGGGATAAATACAAATGGGCTATTAAGCTCCACCTTGCCCCCCCCCCTTTGAAAATATAGTCAATCCGCAATCTATTAGGAAAAAAAGGGGAGACCCAAAATAATAAGAACTAATAGTTTTGGAAACAATTGAAGACAAATCCGAAAGTTGCCTCTTTCCAGCATAGAAAGTTAAAACAAATGCTGTTCATTTCAAAAGTAATATTTGGTTTTAAAATACAAATAAAAATTTACTTATTTTATTGTAGTTGGTTTTTTACGAAAGCAAGTTTTGGAAAACAATAATTCATAGTATACAATTTTTATTATTAAATCTAAAACAAATTTTGCGACCCTCAATTTTGGTTAAACCAGACCTAGCACTTTATTAAATTTGTGTAAAGATAAAATCCTTAAATATAACAGGGTATGTGCCCAGAGAATAAAGAGCTACTAATTAATTAAATAAAAAATATTAGGCATTCCAAATAGCATAAGTTGAATGTCAAACACACTTGTGCCCATATCTTTTAACGTTAAATATGCAATCTGGTAATCGAAATAGTGGCGACTGGTACTGGAAGGCCGATAGGGTGCAGCCCTCCCAAAACAGAATAATTAAGATAATGCCAGCAAACAACATGTCAATCAAGATCGTCAAGATTAAAGGTCGCATTTCGATCGCAAAAGATTTAAAACCTAAGTTTTCAGCTTTAAACTGAGACTGAAATATTGGTTCTAAGAGTTTTTCTATTGAACACAATTATTGTTATTATACTGCGGGTATTCCATACCTTTCAGACTCCCCGATTTCATTCTTTTTCTGAAGAAAAGGTTTCAGTATTTGAACACCACGGTTGCTTAAACCGGGTTGAGGAACTCTGCACTGAAAAAAATGGTTCATCATTTTGATTAAAAATTCATTATTTTTGCGCCGATAAACAAAATTAACCCTTTTTGGTCACATTGGGTCAAATAGACCATAACTAATCTTTAGACCTTGAGTACGGCCCTTAAAAAAATAAAAATTTAACTTATGCTGCCATCTACCGTCATTTATCGCGTTAGAAAAGTGTTGGGTCTATTTGACCCAGTGTGAATATTACGTCAATTAGAAGAAGTGGGACTAATTAGGGTTAATCATATTGATAAACAAATTCATAAATACAATAATTTTTTTCATGAATACTATGGATATTTCATCAATATGATGAATTTTGTTCATCGGCGCAAAAATTGTGAAATTTTCATCAACTATTTTTTGTGATTCAATTCTTAATGGTACAATCATCAACCCAGGAGAACCAACTTCTTTACGTGTCCTCCGAAGCACGGAGAAGGTCAACTCTTCGGATTTAAATCGGTTACCTTAGCCTTAACAGTTGTTAGGTTAACTTAGGGTACCTACGACCGTCTCAATGTCGTCCTGTTATGATTGGTTTAATTAAATAAAAATTTCACATTTTCAGAAGAATTAATACATTTTATGAGTTGTGACACTAATCACTGGGAGGTATGGGAGGTATACAGCAATTGTACGAACCTATAATTATGAATTAAAATTTCAAGCTTAAAATACCCACGACACACCCAATGTAAATGTCGTCAAATTAACCCCTCTCCTGCAATGCAGTGCGCTTTTCAGTTACAAAAATAACTTATTGCTTCAATGGGGAAGATGCATAATGTTTTTTTATAGCGTAGTTGGATCAAAAATACCTAAATATACTGATTAATACAATTTAATTAATTTATTTTCGTTCCGATAATCATTTAAAATGTATTTAAAAAGCAAATTCGTGACGTCACACGGTACGATTGGACATTCATAGCTTGCTCCATAGATAAGAAATTAGTATAGATACGCAACAATCAAAATTGTTTACAGAAAAATGATTTTTGGGCAAATTATTATCTTAGCTTGCAAAAAACAACAAACACTCAAACTGATAAAACAATCAAAAATAATAGAGTATAATATCAAGATAATCATTTTGGGCCCCCTGAGAAAACCGAATAACCGAAAAAAAAAGCTCATCGGGAGGCTAAAATTCCTTCCTAACATTCCTTCTTAAGTAATTAATTTTCGTAGGCACTGGGGTGTCTTAAGTGGCCCCTGAGTTCCTGGGCCATATATGTGGCTGCACCACTCGCACAAGAACGCGGGCGTTATAGTACCGATTGACGTCAAATCATCCTATTCTTACACTTACACCTTCAGAGTAGTTCAACTGTTACTATTAAATTTTGATGGGTTATTTCTATTTGGGTGGCCGATTACACCCCTATTTTTTGTGTACGCCATGAAGCAGCCGTGCAGATTAGTTTCTGCAGTGACATATCTGCCGTAGCCATTAAAAAATTAATTATTGCCTATTATGAGCATGTTGATTATGAAAATTTCAATTAAATTTGTTAAACAGGAAAAATCAAAAACGTAACGTTAAAGCTGAATAGCAATTTTAAGAATTGCATGTACGCCTTGTACCATTTTCTTTTATTATTTTCTCTTTTGTTCAGTTAACCTTTTGAATCGTTAAAAGGTTATCTAACGCAGAAACGAAAATTTATGTTTTAAAAACGCTGTTAAGTGACTCAATTTTCGTTATCTCCAAACATTAAAACATAAGGTACAAGCAAAACTTGGTAAAGTATCCGAAAAAAATTTCAAAAGCCGAAAGTCTGCATTTAATAAATTGCAAATGTTGTATGACTTATATTCAACATTTTTTCAACAATACGAAATATATGGGAACATTTTTTATCATTCAAAATGTATATAATAATTCGTGCTCGTTGTGCGTACACCTCCAGCTTTATGGCTCCTTGTTCAACCCTCCGTCCCATTTAATGTAACCGGAAAATGTACAACAACAATTTTTCAACTTTGCTATTTATCTTCGAACTTATTTTACGATTTATCACCTACTAATACAAAGTTACAATAATGTACACACCTTGCAAGCGTCTCCAACAATAAACATTTTTATTCTTTACCCTAAAATATGAAACATTATCAAACACCTTCACTAACGGGAAAAAATGACCTTCCACATTTTCATAAAAATACGAGGTGATAACAAGGCATTAAATTTCTTTTATGTAGTACGATAAAATTTCATTGCGCCCTTCGTTTCATGTTACGCATAAAATGACAAAAATTAAAGGGAGTCTTAAAATATATCAACAGCATGCAATGCGAATAATTAATTAAAATTGTTTAATTATACGAATTACAAATGCGTTTCCGTACACAAATATTTTTCGGTAGCACCTAGTAATAATACACCCCTGGTGTTCATTATTTCCTGAAGGAAATGCACACGAAAATATAGTAGGTAATGTGGGTCACACCCCACACACGGTTAATTGTGCTACCAACTTTTGTAATTGGATAAGCAGTACTTTGAGTACAAATGAAAATATACTCTAAAAGATAAATACTCTAAGTGCTCTGCATATTTACAGAGCTAACTGAAATTTTCAATTCACAATATTTATAGGGACCTGGAGTGTTTGACAATACCATTTATTTGTGTAATTAAGAACTACAAGAGATTTTTTTTTCATTTCGAAAGCTACATGTTGCGAAAATATAAATAATGTTTCGGATCCAAACATTAGTCAAAATTAATAAAAAGCTAAGATCATTTTTTCTCATGAAAACTTTATAAATTTTTAAGCAAAAGGACGTGTTAAATATTTTAGGATATTTATACATGAATAGTTCTTGAAATGATAAAATGGAAATTTTAAGTTTTCCTCATAATATATTACCTATCCATTTCACGGATGCTTAAAAAAAGGTAGTTATTTTGCTAATAGTAAATATACAATAACTAAAGCATTTAAAAATTGATTTGGGGTTTATTATTGAAGGAATGGGAAGACAATCCAAGGTCGTAAGTTCCTGCCTTGATGTGCTGGTGGCACTGGCACAACGCAACAGCTTAAAGCTGAAGTGGGTACACAAAAAGCAGAGGTCCTTGCTAAGGCTGTTTCAGAACGACTTCTAGTAGGTCCAGAACCAACTTTCGGGATAGTATACCTAAGCGCAAAAGGGAAAATCAAGGAAATATTAAACAAACAAGATCTTGAGTACCGGATGGACCTGCCAGGACTGAATCAGTCGCAGATGATAGTGGGAGGACCCTCAAATAACAAAAAAAAACACGAAATCCTCAAGCTGAGTAGGACTACTCACAGGACACTGCTATCTAAATAGAAATCTCAATATCATTGGGGTCGTAGAGGATTCCACATGTCGAAAGTGTGGGGAGGCAAAGGAAACTCCACACCACATACTATGTGTATGTCCAGCCCTAGCCTTAAAAAGGCTGAGATATATCGGTTCTCCATATCCGACAACCGAAGAAATATCCTAAGCACCCTTCGGTAGTATAGACAACTTCACAGTGGAAACAAAGCTGATGGAGCAATACTTGGAACGTGGGGTACAATAAGTCTAGAGCTTCAGTGCAAGTGGACGAGGTAAATAAGAATCAGCCATAGAGACAAAATGCTTCTTTAGATGCTCAACCTTATCTAAAGGATACTTGTACTGTTAAGGCTTTAAATGTAAAGGACATTTTATCATTTTGTTGGCATGGACGATCATTAGCTTCTAGGTAGATCCACTGCTGTGTAAACTGGAGGGTATTCCATACCCCCCAGACCCCCCGGTTTAGAGAGCATTATCTATTATATTATAATATCACCATCTGGTAGAGTAAAGGACTCGCAGAAGACCTTGTTAATTCATTTCGCCAGTGAATGACGGAGCATGAGCTTAGCTAAATTTGAAAGTTTACACGAGGGAAGAATTCAAAAGTCCACATTATCCGCGCCTACACTAGTAAATATCAACATTTTTTGCGGTTTTTAAGTAGCAAAATAAACAGCACGAGCCTTAAACCCAAGAAGAAGAGTTCAAAATTTATTAATTTTGTTTATTAATTTATTATTTACTAATTTTGAAAATTAATTGGTTCGTCGTTTTATGAAATACATTCAAAAATTTTAATATTACGAAGTTTCGGGAAGTGAACATTCGACAGAAAATAGCAAAACTATTAAAACTCTTTTTTATAAAATCGTGACGCAATGGCATCGCCGACCTGTTAGTTTAGTTTTTGATAAATTCGCATTTAAACTAACCAATTCGTTTAAAACAAACTTTACAAGAAATCAAAGTTATAGAGATGGTTTCTCAATTTTGTGTGTGTTTTTTTCAATGCTTTTAACTGGCAACCATGCAGCGGTCAGAATAGAGTTCTTGAGTCTGGATTACTAAAATTGTACTTCGTTGTGTTTGTTTTTGATAGTCACATGTCACAGTGTCTCATTAAACAGAGTCAGATGGGAAAAACCCGAATAGTAGATGCATTAATTCCGGTAGAGCTAATTTATACCCGGATTGATTTCCAGGAGTTTTCCAACAAAAAATTTTGCCGCGGGCTCCGTCCGTCAGCTTCAACAATCGACGAAATTTTATAACTTTTTTCAGTTTTTAGCAAATAGCGATCAAAGTAAGCGTAATACAGAAAATGTGTACCATAACTTTTAAAGTATTATTTAAGACCAAAAACAGTTTTCTAGCTCCAGTAGTTTCCGAGTTACAGCTCTTGAAAAATCAGCAAACTTTACCAAAATTCAATAATTCTATGATTACTCCAGTTATTATACAGATTTTTACAGTGGGAGTCATACTCAGTGGTGGATTAAAGGGGGGCAGGGGGCCCACCGCCCCGGACCCTGCAAGAAAAGGAGCCCGATTTATGTGAAATTATTATTAAAATTATGAGTTAAGGCTTATTTAATTTCGTTTTCGTAGCCATTGAAGACATTTTTTTGATAAAAATTTCATTGGAATTTTGTAGTTACTTTTGTATTACAATAATACCATCAAAAGCCCCTTTAGGGGGCCTAAGGATACTTTAGGGCCCCAGGTCTCAAAAGTATGTTAATCCGCCACTGGTCGTAATTTAGAAGGTACGGGGTGAAAAGTGGCTGGAATTCTCAAATTTCCCAATTTTGGAAAACTTTGCTGATTTCTGAAGAGCTGTAACCTAAGGCTGTAACTCGAAAACCACTGGAGTTAGAAAATTCTTTTTGGTCTCAAATAGTAGCTAATTTAATGTGCTTCAAAAAGATATAGGATAAATTTTCCGTCAGACGCTTACTTGACTGAAAAACTGAAAAAACGTCAGAAAATTTATTTAATTTATTTAATATATTCACTATTTTGACTGGAGTTTGTTATTGTTATTATAAATATTATACGTAAGTTACAAAAAACTGTCTTATTAATTTTAAAGTTAATATAACTTTTAAATAAAGTCTACGACGTCGTAGTCAAATGTAATAACAAAGAGCTTTTTGTTTACTTCTCTCTACAAAAGTCCATTCCTAAGCTCAATAAATTGTTTAATATAAAATTTTAGTTTATTTGAAAAATAAATTACTGTCTGTTACCTACTTTATAGCAGCCCCGTACTGTAAAAATAGAAAAAACAATCAATTTTACTTCAATACAAGCACATCTTTTCTCTAGGGAGACTTGTTGAAGTGCAATTTCGCTGATGAAAAACCAATTTCTCTCATTGCAATAATTATAAGATTGCGTTAAAAAAACCTTTCGAAATTAGCAAAGCGTAAGTTGAATAAAACCCGATGAAAAAAATTAATCAAATTAGTTTTTTTAATTATTATTTATGTTTGAGCCAATTTGGTATGCACATTAAATTTTACTATTCAAATTTTAAAATCAACATTTTGCCGAACAAATATTTTCATTAGCGAGAAAAACTTGTAGTAAAGGAAAAAGTGCTTAATATAAAACATCTTTATGGTATGATTATTGAAAGAAAAATTACACTTCCTACAGTTTTCCTTTGAACGAGTTTGCTTTATTATGGACCCCTTTTTTGACATAATGGAGAAAGTTGTGCGCTGGTATAATCAAATTTTCTTAAACTGAAAAAATTTAAAGTTATTAGTTTTTCAAAAAAATAATAACTGCGAGGGCGTTAACCCGGTTATACAGGTTTTTATGTCATCGTGGCCGTTAATTTATAATAGAAAAAAGTCGAAAAATGTAAGTTATGAAAATATGCCGGTTGTAGTATAAAAAATCGAAAAAGTTTATCGTCATGGATCCATAACCACTTTAAGCAATCGAGAGACCTACAACTGTTCCCTATTGACAGATTCGGTGATCCAAATCTACCCTACCGCAAATACAAGCCCTATAATGTACCACCTACTGAATTAAATGGATATTCACAAACGTTTTATGATATTCTAAAATTTTTATAACTTCCTATACATTTTCATAAAAGTTGGATACTTTCCGATATGTATTTTTTAGTACAATTTCGATTTTCGAGCAAGTACAGTAAAATTTAAAATTAATTTCTTGCTAAAGTTGAAATAACCTCTTAAAAATTGCACGTGAAATGGAGCCACAAAACCTTAAGGGCAATTTTCAAACTTTTCTCAATATCCGGAGCAATCTCGATGCTCCAAAACAATTTTGTTACACTTGAGAAAAGCAAGAGAGAAATAGATAAGTTTTAAATTTGTTTGTTGTTTAGTAACATCAAGTTTTGCCAATTCGTACACGGGATTGAAATAGAGCGTCCTTCATTTATTACTCGATCCTAAAAATACAAGTCATTACCTAGACACCAATTTAGGATGGCACTTACTTTCGCAAATCCTAAAATACGGGGAGCTTTGCAAGTAAGTAAATTAAAGTCGAGCTTAATAATTTCATTAAATATTCAGCACCAATGTGTGAAATGTACATGTACGCAGGCAAATTAATAACAAATTATGACTTACAATAATTCAAAAATAAGTACTGCCACTTTTGCAACTTCGGTAATTAACTTTCAAAATAATTAAAAGACAATGGAGGCAATTAAAACGATAACCCAATTTATTAACAATTAATGTTATTTAATAAACTTTATGACTTACGTGCTTAAAACGAGGACATAGGATACATTAATGCCAGTTTAACTGGCGAGTTTGAAATTGCCCTTTTTAATTTTCAGCAAATTTTAATAGTTGGTCTGCGGCTCGATCGCAGCGTTCAATAAAAACAATTTCAATTAGAAACGTAAATAAAATGTTGCCGTAAAAAATCGTGTAATTATCGCTCTTTTCTTATCTAATTTCGCTTCGTACACTTAATTAAGTAATTACAACAAAATAAATACCTTATCTTGATGATTTTCATTTCAGCAATTGTGGGGTTATCACTGCGAACGAGATCTCCTTCAGCGCTCTTTTGAATAACAACATTTTCTCTATCAACATCAATTCTATGTTTTTCTCTCTCCGAACTGCTCAACATCATATAATCCATAAGATCACTAAAATCGTCACGTTCCTCCGTGGGTTTCCTCGGTGTGGTCTTTGATCCTTGCAAAAATTTTGATTTCTTACCGGACGCCTTCGGAAGCGGTTTCGTCGCCCCAGAAGATTCGTAGGGAAAACTTTCTTTAGATGCATTATTATTACTTGCGCTGAAACAAAAAAAAGAAAAATGCTGAAAATAATAAAACAACAATAAATTACAAGAATTACACTTTCTGTTTTATCATTTAAAAAAGTGTGTGAAGATGAATTGTTAAATTAAACAATAAAAACTTCGCTGCCTGAATAAAGAAATCATGATTCAAATTTAATGTTACTTTTATTTTTTCGAATATAATTGCCAACTTTTTATGCAATTATTACAAATCCGAATACTAATTCTCACAGTTTCACTTTGGATTAGTTTATCCAACAATAGATGGAATTATCGCAATGATAAAATGAATATTCAAAATTGACAATTTAGAAAATCGTTGCGACCAATTTTTTATTTAAAAAATGTTTGTAGGCTTTTCAAAAGTACCCATCTATAAAGACTCGACAATGGAATTGTTTAAGATTTAAAATAAATTGATTGAAAAGATGGACTTAACACTCAGCATTAAATTTAAAAAGCATCTGCTTTGAGAAGAAAAGCGCGAAGCTTTTATTTGCTTTTTATGTCCCAATGCAGCTGAGATCCTACATTCTGTATTAAAATAAAGAAGTGTTTATTTTTTCTTTGAATGATAATGATATAAAATGGCAGTATTAATACTCAAGGAAATAAGAAAAACTAAAAACGAAATTGAAATGTCAATAAATTATAGAAATAATAAAAATAAATGCTGTCGTTCTATCAATTTCAAAAAGTTACGTTAACTATTTTCGAATAAACTATTTTGGATCGGGATAAACCCGCAAGACCGAATTTATTATAAGTCGGTGGTTACTACTTACTGACTACACGTAAAGAGGAACTTACGATTTAACGTGAAATACAGTCCACTTGCAACGCCAGGGAAACCGTAAGAAATCTATTCGTGGAAATTCTTGACCATTGAACTTTAAGATGATGACCAGTGAAATAGCTAAGAGCAAATAGTGACATAAGCGCCATTCTCGTCCAATTAACTCACCGTAAATTAATTTAAAAAAAATGATATTTCTTCATTAAAACCTCGTTTTCATCGATGTATTTGACGTAAATTAATTAATGCAATAAATAAAAATTCACTTAAAGTTAAATAATTCGATTAAAACGAAGTTTTAAAGAAGAAATGTTCCTTAATTAATTTACGCAACGTTAATTGAATGAGAATGGCACTATACTGTTTTTAACTATTGAATCTAAAAAACCAATAGGTACTTAGATTTACAAAAGTAAATAGTAAATCGCAGATACAACTAAATAATTAAAATCTGAGCATTTAAATGCCTTCCACGTCTAAACTTCCCCCCCCCCCCAATGCTAAAATTTGATCTATTTTGCTCTAGTCATCCAATATTAAAACTATATCTGTGCAAAATTTTAACTTCGCGAGAGAAAAACAGCTCACGATAAATAATACTATGCATCTTACTTAAGTTTTTTGAATTTTGCGTTCTACTTTTTAAAACCCTCATAAGAAATGCCCTCCTAGCTGTCACAAGAACACACAATAATAATAAAAATTAAAGAAAGCGGAAATTTTACGTTAGAATTGCAAATTCTCGAAAAAGAACTCGCAATAGATATTTTAACAATAAAATAGTTAAATTATAGTAAATGCGTTACTAATCAGCGTAAAATTTGCTTTTTTCAATTTTTTTTGTAAATGTCAACCAACTTGACTTTGTCATTATATCATTTAATTGTCAAACTTAAAGTTTCACTGTTTGTGCAGCCAATTGTTTTACTTTTTAGTGACGGAGCCTGCCCTGAAAGAAAACTGAAAGAAGATGCCTGAAGTGTATGTTCATTTACCCCTAATCCCCTCCCTTCCCCCGAATTATACAAAAATTATATTTGTCACGGTAAAAAGCATATAAGGAGTAAAAATGGACAACACACAAATTCGCCCTATTTTTCCTCTCTATGAACTGCCTGGATCCTCCTTTAGTGTAAATTACGCCTTCAACAACCATAATTAAAAAAAAAATTTAATGTCGTGGATCCGAATATGGTACTATCCAAACAAGGGTTCGAGCCGAGCCATTGTAAATTACAAAATATTTAATTAAATTTAAATTAAATTAAAATAAATCAAATTAAAATAAATTAAATTAAAATAAATTAAATTAAAATAAATTAAATTAAATTAAATTTCATTTAAATAAATTTAAAATTTAAAAATGTAAATTAGAAAAAAATTTGTGAATTAAGGCTACTCAAACATTGTTATTAGTAAAAATAAATTCGCTCTGAACGACAGATTTAAGGAAAACAATGGCTAAAGGTGAGTTTTTTTCTCAATTTCTGAAATTTTTTCTTTAATTTCGGAAATAGTCGATTTTAAAGTTTCAATATTTTCAAAAAAATGTCGCAAAATAGCTCATTCTGTTGACGGTGGGTGTGCTCCAGATAGATTGTTGCAGCATTTGTTTTAGTAGGCGGTGTCGCCGGCAGTTGTGCTAGTGTTAACAAGGTATTATAATTATATAAAACATAATTTCGTTCATTTTTGTCCAATTTCACTTAAAAACAATGCTCTCGACTTTGTAAATTTTTAATTTTCGAATTGAGGCCGCTTCAGGGATGTTTTTAATGACAGTAGCTGCTCAAAAATGTTTTTTTCGAGTGCAATTTATGCCCGAAAATACTTCTATAAAATAAAAACACGCGATGGGCGGAGCTAATCTTATGGAGCCAGTCAATTGAACAATTGCATACCTATGCTATTTTGGCTATTTTGCCCAAAATTTTGAATAATCCTTAAAAAGTTTGATTTGGAAATTTGTAAAAATTAAAATTAAATTGTGATTTTGGAGAAAAGGAAATTTTGTGTGAATTTAATATTTAAATTAGTACCTAATAATTTGTGATTTTTAATGAAAGTGTTTAGTTTTATTTTTGGAAGGAACGGAAAGTATACGCGATACCAGTGGAGATGGGTACGCTTATCGTTAAATATTAACGTTTCCATTTTGGAAAGCAATAGTTTAAATTAAAAATTAATTTTCCAATTTTTGATTACAAATTAAATAATTTTGAAAAAATTCCATCTCAATATATAAAAGTTTATATTTATAATTTACCCCATAAGCTACCATAAATAATATTAGAAAAATTTTTAAATCGTGGGCCCGGTTATCAGAGTATTTCGAACTGTTGTACAGTTAGAAGTCAACTGCGACTGACTACGACCATTAAAACACTTTGCTGCACCTTGTACATAGATCGTACGTATCGTCCACAGAATTTTAACCCGTCAACCCATTCCATCAGGTGGGTATTTCTTATGTGAAACATATCCGACCGAGAATCACCGAAAATTTCACCAAAGATTTCGACAAAGTCTGGCAGCAACGACTGCAACGTCGTTTCATCGACGAAGTCGAGTAGGCGGCCTAGGGGTGCTTGCTCTATCTCCTCTACTTCCAGGTATGGAAGTCCGAGGTGATGCATTTTTATTCCCGAAAGTGCCGGGCATTCACATAAAATATGGTTAGGAGTTTCATCCGCTCCACTACACATCCTACATTTAGGATCTTCAGTTATCCCCATGTATGAAATCCAGTAGGTAGGCTCAGGGACTATCAGGGTTGTGTTAGCAGCCATTCTGGTCTCCCAATCCACCTTTTCTGGCGAATTCTTTTCTTTTCCCACACGGGCCTGCTCCAGTACTTATCTTTGTTTTTGATTCATCTGTATACCAGATGGTGTTATATTATCTGCCCAGCTCTCATATGGGATCTACTTTGCCCCTCTCAGTTATCATTACTCTGAATGATAACCAAGACCATTCATTGTCAACCTGTATGCTGCTAGTAGAGCTGCTGCCTCCACCACCAAGTGCAGTGGAGCACTCAACCCTTAATAAACCTCTACAAGTAGCGCGGGAAGATCTTAAGAGGTGATTCTGAACATGGCGGATAGAGGTTAATCCCTTTAAAAGCACGGCAACCTGCTTGTGAAGGACAACCGACCCGATCCGTTACAATTCCAACAAATTTAAATCATCCCTTACAATCGAACGACTCCCAACCACTTTTCTAAAAACGTTTGACACGGAGATCTCCTGAACAGATACCAGGAAATACTTGGGGGTTACTCTGGGCAAAAGACTCGTGTGGGCCCCCCACATTAAAGCCACTAATTGAAAGGCAAGAGACGCAATGGCTTCATATTATACCAACCGATTTACCATTTTACGCCTGATAATGAAATATACATCAACGGTCTGAGGCTTCAGACAACCTCAAGGAAGTTGGAGGTGGACAGCCTTTCCGACCAAGGACTCAAATAAGAGTACATCGAAGACTTTGCAGTTTGGGAATATACGACAGCTCACAAATCAGCAAAATTGGTAATTTTCTAGAAGATTTTTTTGCGATAGCTAATCCTGAAACTCCATACACCATAATCCCGATCATTCCGTCTTTTTCCCTTCATCAAAATCTATCCAACTGGAACAGTTTAATCACCTCATTTTAGTGTTATCTATCAAATGCCGGCACATTTCTGTAAATATCTATGTCTTCGCTTCTGCGAAAGTCAGATGTTTGATGTTTTCGCGTTCTGAGAGAGCAATATTATTTTACTTTAATACCGGCGACTGCTCATATTGTATATAACTACGTTCCAAATCCCCCCCCCCCGGTCTGCAACAGTTTACACTACATGCTCTCTCTGACTTTTCTTCTTGCTTTAGACCCCTTTGAATTAACATCACAGTAGGTACATCCTAGCTGCATTTCCGATCTATTTTTTTGAAAAAAGTAACGTTGTATCTTCGTGTAGCGTTGAAAATCGACTTTTTGATGAAATTTTTACAAGTTTACCTTCATGTTAGCATTAACAAAGCCATTCAATTGCCGGTACGTGTGCTCTACTTGGGTCATTGCATTTCTAATTTAGGTGGGGAGAGAGAGTGCTTATTCATGTGTATGCCATTGCAGTGAAAACATCGAGTGTATTTACGATCCGATGTTTGTAATAATTCACAACCCCTGACATTGGCAAATCTCGAATCCCAGCCTTCAAATTTCGTCATTTTTCGATTTCCGTGCCCCGCGGGGGATGTTTTTAATGAGTTATGAAAAATCTTGGATCTAGAATTTTTGTTAATTTTGGAAAAACTACCGGACCATCCGCAAAATTTTATTATTTATATCTACTATATAGACCATTACCTACCACCCAGTGCAAAAATTTAAAACATCGACCGACCCCCAAAAATTGATATCTTAATTGATGAATATTATTTGCCTCTGTAGAACTGAACTTGAAACTTCTTCATATTATGCACTTTTAAACGTAAATAATAATTATAGTAATTTGCACTTGTGCATGCTTTTCATAAAAATCGTGCTATACGTATCTAAATAATAAATTAATACATAATACAAATTAAATCAAATAATATCCTGTTCAAGTTTACGGTTTTTGTATTAAATACAAATTAAATGTTTTACCTACATATTCATTTTATTATTCTTTTCTTAAGAAAATTTTTAAAAGATTATTCCAGTGGCTGTTTAAATTGTCTAGAGTTCTAAATTCACCATATTAGTAGAACAAATTATTTTTTGGAAATTGGAAAATTTGTTGGGTTCAATTAATGTAATCGTCTGTATTATATTCATTTATACGTGATATTCTATTATGTATAATTTTTTAAACAAAACAACTTTGTTTTTTTAAAAACAAATTTTTATAAATTATAATAAATGAAAGGAAGTTGATATACAAATTAATTAAATTTTATTTTATATTAAATAAATTCCTACGACTTAATCCTTACGGCTGGCTTGCGAGTAAGTACGTAGTTAACCGTATTTAATAAATCTGCTTTAGTTGTTGTAACATTGTGAAAATTTCTCACTATTTTCTAGATTTTCAAAAAAAAGAAATTAGAAATACAGCGAAGGGAAATTCCATCCTTTCAGGACCAATGATGGAAATTTTTTAAACTACATTTTAATAATAAATAAGTTCTTATCGGTATCTATTTATATGAAACCGACTGTGGTTTATATGGAACAATTATTCAAAAAACAAAATTAAGATAATCAAAATAAGTGGATGCTGCGTTACGTTCCATGCATATAATTAAATACACCACTAGAATAAACTTATCCTAAACTTGACAAATATTTATGTTATGGTAAGGTTGCATAAGTAAACATAAATCTTAAGTCAACTTATGTAATTTTGTCTGTATACAAGTTGAAAATAATATTACAGGTTTTGCAATTTTTGACGATAAATAAGTTTACCTTTAATTTATGATGCATTTAAAAAATATTTATTGTAAAATTTTGTAAACAAAAAATATTAAAAATGATGTACCTACGCAATTTTGAAATAAAAGTGCTCGGTACTCACCTATGGGTCTTTTGTAAAAATCTCTTCTTAAAACTATTGTACGCAGCGCCAGGACCATCTTCATCATGGACATAACGAACGCGTCCATGCGAAGGCACCAAATGATGACCCGACATGCCCAAATCCAATTGTAAATCCATAACTAACAATAACGTAAATAGCACCGCCACAATACTAGCACCAATCACAAAACGTTCCTTCAATTTTATTCCACTACCGAACATATTGAAGACGAATTGTAAATAACTTGCTTTAGAAACACTTTTGCCGCTATCGGTATTTTTATTAGTAGATAAATTAGTTTTGGTTGCAGAATCGGCAATTCCAGAAGATGCCAAGTCAGGAGGAGGCGAATATTTTGTTTTCCTATTTTCTTTAGTATTTAAAGATTTTGCAACGCCCTCTCCAGCTCCAAATGTACTTTTAGGGGTTTGCTTATCACCAGAATCTTTGGTTAAAATTCGTGCATGCACGTAACTATTATTGGTATTTTTATCTTTGGCTACAGGTTTGTAATCATAGGAACTTCCTACATCAGTCCTTTGTTTAAATAAATCGTTCGTATTTCGAATATTTCCTGTTCTTAAAACTACTTCGTTCGGATTTTCAAAAACTAAATTACTTTCGTTGGGAACTTCCGCTTGGTTTAAGCTTTCGGTATCCTTTCTATACCGCTCCAAGAATTTACTTCTTCGTAGGTTTATATTTTGTAAACTGTCAAGTTCCGCTCGGGGATGATCAATATGATATTCGTTCAAATGGTGGCTTGCCGGCACACTATGGTCCACTAATTCGGGATGGTCTAACAGTGGGGTTTTCGCGTTTGAATTCGGAATATTATCGTCAGTGGTTCTTTGATCGGTATTCCTAAACTTTCTAAATAATGTGTTGAGCGTTGATGTATCCTTGTCCGATTTTAAGCGAGGTGACCGACTAGATTGATTTGAAAACTGAACTTTCTTCGAAGCTGTGGAAGGATCTGGGGAAGCACTACGATATGAGTTAGGGTTAACTAAACTTGTCGATAAAATTTGGCTTGAACCGTAAAAAGACGAATTTTTTCCGGATCTGTTTGATAGACGATCCGCATTCAAACCCTTCAGATGGACACTTGATTTCCTTCTGGTGGAAGGGCTGTATTGTTCGTGAATGTATCCCGCTGAGGAGAGACGCCTTCGGGGTGGTGGTGGGGGTGGATGCGTTGGTAAGGAATAATTCGAAAGGTTCGATCGCGACGACTGAAGGCTCGGAATATTTTCTTTTGATTGGTAGGCTTTGTGTCTCGTACTGGTTAAATCCTGTTGACTTTGACCGTATCTTCGATTTAATATTACTGAATTCGCTGGACTTCGCTTTCCTGGTATCAGTGCAGGATGTTTCGTGGAGTATGCTTGGTAGATCGGGTCGTCGAATAGAGAAGGATTGTTGAGGATTGCCGAACGTTGAAACGCTGGATGTGGTGATGGGTTTCGGTTTGTTCCACGAGGTTGCTGTAGTAAGTTTTCGTGATGACTTGTTCTTTGTTGGAATGTTTCGGAATGGGCCGCAGCGCCGTTTGCACATGGCAGCCCTCGCTTGACTTGAGGCTCCAGATTAATCCTGGAGTCAATTTACATTTTATAAATCTGGAAAAAAAAGTTTGATTAAAAATATGAAACAAAAATTCTAGTGTGTGAAGGTAAACATAATGTGTGGGTATTAATAAATAATTAAAAATTCAAGAGACAACCGAAACCCTTCGTACGAACAGTAATTAACCGCTTATCGAATGGTTTATTTAAAATGAGGCCGAAAGCTCTGATGGATTATAAGATTAAACATTTTTAATTGAAAGGTATATTGAATTAATTGTTGTTCGATTCCATAAATTCCTTCCCAATTTGCACATTGGATTACTTTCACGTTCTAAATATTAGGTAGCAAAAAAACGTCGTGTTCCGCTATTGATCTACTCCAAAATTGGTACAACTAAAACTTGTAAGCATGCATAATTTCCATTTAAGTTAGTTTCAGCGAGGTTTGATTGCCTAGTAAGATCAAAGAAGCCTCTAGCTTTTAATCGGAATATAACTTAAAAATGTGCAGTCTCAAAATGCCAATATTTCGCTTGCTTAATTGTGCATGTACTATAGAGAGGTCGGTGGGGACTTCAATCGAGTTAATTCAACAGGTTGACTGTTGAAAGTTAACTAAGCGATCCGTAAGTTAGAAATACAGTGCACGTAGTAATTACAAAAATACTTCAAATTCGAAATACTTTTAAATGTTCATTTCAATTAGTACCCAACAAATTAAGCACTCGAACACGAGATAACAGATACGAGTGTTAATCGGAAAGTGTGGTTTAATACTCCTTCAAATTCAATTTAATCGTATTACTATGAAATAATTTAGGTAAGAAGGATTTGATACACATAGTCTCCCCCAAATCTGTAACACTAAACACAAGACGAGTATATAAACTATTACCTTACACTCTAGCGATAGATTCCCGACAGACTCTCACTCCCCTCAAATATTGATGTAGGTTAAACTTTAGAGCTGCGTCAGTGGAAATTTCAAGTAAGAAGGTGCTCCTTTCAATATCTCATAGGATTTCCTATTGAAATCATATCCTCATCTATGCAGATGATTTCAGTAACCTGAACAATCAACTCCGTTGAGTGTAACATTAACAAACAACATCCTTTAAAAATTGCTTCGAAATTTGAAACTAGAGCTTCTCCAAGTTTTACGACTTGCTTTTTATTTAAAAAGAAACAATAAAAGAAAATTCAAAATTTGAAATTGATTAATTTGTCTAATATCGTGTGGAAAATTCTTGAAACAGCAAATCTGTCTGAAAGTGAAAAATTGAAATAGGCAACGAAAAACAAAACACGTCAATGCAGAAGTCAATTTAAAACTCAAATTACAAGAAAATGAAAAATTTCTTTGTAGCAAAGAAACTAAATAAATTGTTCCGAACTTACAGGGTGCATTCCTATTATTAAAGCTGTTGCTAGCCGACTAATAGGCTGGTGGTTTGTATTTTTCCAAGCAAAGACAACATTACCGGTGTTTGATACTTTCCAATTTTCCTCGTTTTCATTATTCTAGGTACCAATTACGACGGTTGGCTCCAGCAAACGAGCTATCGCAAGGTTCTATCTTTGCTACTAATATAAGTTGTTTTATTTAAAATGCAAAACAAAGCAAAATTGAAGTTTTAAAATAGCAGGTTATTAGCCCAAGTCAGGCATACGTTAAAAATGATTTACAGCGGACTTATGTTAAGAAAAACTTAAGAAACAAAGAAATAAGTCATGGATTTTTGAACTAAATCCTTTTCATTTCCGCAGACTTTTCTTTACTTGCTTTCCCTGCCCCTTCTGTTTCAAAAATCTCGATACGCCACTGATTAAAAACAGAAAATCATTGAGTTTAAATAATATCTAATATGTCATAATTAGAGCATGTATTTTTTGACTGAATGAGGTACCCACTTGCACAAAAAAAATGTAGTGCTTTGTCATCTTTTTTTTTAATTTACGGAACTCAATATTATGTAATTAATTAATAATTAAGAAATATTACTTTGAGACGTCACAGTTTTCCATAAAAAGTAAAATAGAATTTTTGTCAATTTCGCACAAAAAATTTAATAAATTAAAGCAAAAACAGTTTTGTAAAATAAATATACAGGACCAACAGACAGTGGCGCCGTTAGCTTTTATTTAAAAGGTGGGCAGAAATTTTATGGTATTTTAATTAATTACCGAAAATGGTTCATCTTTGTATTTTATATTTTTTCTTGACTGTACAATACTTTTCGTTAGTATCGAGAAATTTGAACATATTTCGGTCTCTCTCTATTGCATTGAGATATTATATCTATCTTTGTCGGTGAAATCCTGGCCTTTACGCTTTCTAATGCTGCAGTTGATGAATTCATTTCTGACAATTTAATTTAATTTTAATAATTTTGAATTCATATTTGGTTTTACGGTAGTCTTATTCTTGGAAGATAATAATGTGAAACATTGCTTTGTGTATCAAATAAACCGTCATATAAACCTGTGACGCAGACAATATCAATTGCTGTACATTGCAACTGCCTTCGGGGGGTTTTCGTCCTCAGTATACTACTTTTGTTTGGACATTGAATTTATATATTTTGCCTTTGACAAATAGGTATACTGTTCGTACCTTTATATCCTATATTTTTACAAAAAAAACTGTAAAATTAACCCAAGAATGGTGAATATTAGTAATTTTTTACTGAACTGTTGGTCCTAAGTAACAAAGAGGGCAAGCTAGGCCCCCTGGCAATAAAACTTAAATAAACAAGTCAGTGGTTTGTTGTGACTAAATGTCGGTCAGGTAGTGGACAATATATTTTATCGATGACTTGACAAAAACATGTAAACATTATTAAGTAGATCAATATTAACATTAATTAGCAGCCGGCTAATGATGTAATATTTTGCCTAATTTTAGCATCCAATTTTTAAAATAACTCCCAAGATTAAAGCGTTATAAATTTTTTTATTGATATTAATAGATCAAATCACAAAATTTATTTATAACATGTAGTAGGAAATTGCGCCTCTAACAAATTTTACCTTCAAAGTTCAAGTACACTTTTTAAAATTCCAAGTCTTCCTGTCTTGAAAGTCATTAACAAAAGATTATTTTTTAATAACCGCTAATCAACAATTCAATTAGTTCGAAACTATGAACTATGTACTTATAAATTTTAAATTATTATCAACAACTTGCAAAAACATAGTAATAATTTATGATGTTTATTTTTATATTCCTAGGTAAATAATTTAATTTTATTGCAATGCAATGCAAAACTGCAATTACAACAAAATTAATGTATAGTTTACTGAAAATATAAATTGAAAGATTGTAAATATTGTTGAAATTTTAAATATTTATGTTTGTAGCCTAAATAGTTTCATGTTTTGATTTTTTTTTTCCTGATGTAACTTCAAATACTACTGTAAGAGTGCTTATCCTTTCGATGAGAAAGCTACAACTCTGCTTAAAAAATAATTAAACATGAAACGAACTTTTCGAGTTTGAAAAGTGAGCACAATTTCCTATTTTTGAAATATTACAGCACCGGATATTAAACAATGGCAAACCATCGATACAAATTCCAATTCGTTCAATATTTATCAATCCTATCATTTTTCATATTTTTTGAGCTTAAGTTTTTTGCACTAAATGATGAAGTGAACCTTTTGCGTTGTAGTTTCAACTTTGAAATTTAATAATATAATAATTAATGCCCTTCGGGTTAAACAATTTTAAAAAAGTTATTCTTGGTTTGAAAATATTTAAATAGAGATTAAAAATTATTTTTGCCTGTAGGTTATTAATTAGCGAATATTACAAAAAGGAAAAATATTGTGGTAAAAAAATACAAACGTATAAAATATGGAGACTGTTAATCTTGTCTACTCCACAACAATCGAACATTATATTTATAATAAAATGGAATTTCATTTTTCACAGACATAAATATCGATTAATAAACATGGTTCTGGAGCTTCTCCCTGTGGCTTTTCTTGCTTTTTATGTCACTGTGTTTGTAGTAACTTTCCAAATGATAGCAACAAGCAGATGTGCATTAAAATACAGAAGTCATTGATTGTATATTGTGTGAACACCGAAATTGAAATAAATCTGGTTAAACATGAATAACTTAATAGTAGTATGTTGATCACGAGATATTTATAGCCGACAAGTGTCGAGATAATGAAAGAGCAAACATTCCGAAAGAAACTTACAGCACAAATCGATTCATGTGAGAACACATTGGATCTGTCAAGAGAAGGACTTTCCAAGTCGCCTAGTAGAATTTATAACTACTATCTTTTCAAGACAAAAATTATACAAGGGACGTCTAAGAATTATATTACTAAACTTCTATACTGAATGAAGACAGCCCAGAATCCGGCACTCTGATTCGTCCAGCTCCAAGTAATTGGTACAAAAAAGATTTATAAAATTGCAATACCAGCAGTAAAAATAAAAAACAGTACAAAAACAAAAATAATAAAAGTTAATTTTAAAATGTGAAGTATTTATTCCTGTATGTACTATATAATTTTTATTAAAAAACTGCAACGAACATTGCATTAAATTATTATCTTTTGAGTTGGCACTTGATTACTAATGAACAGCTCTATTTAGATTATTAATGAAACAGTGTAGGTATTGACAAAAAATATTATGAAAGCAATGCTATATTCTGAAACGTTCGTGTGCACAAGGTTTCCTTAATTTTTGCAACTAATAAATAATACTTGCACGTTACCGGATTTCGTAATTTTTGAATAAATAATCGTTTTCGAAAAACTGAACAAAAAACCTCTTGAACATTTTTTGTTATAAAACAATTTAAATTTTAATTTAACAAGAAAGTACATAATTGAAAATTTTATAATATCAAAGATATCACCATATCGAATTGAATTTTCTCTTTAAATTAAAAAAAAAACATTTAATTCAATTGCAGGAAATAATATTGAAATTTTCTATATTATCCCTCGATAAACCCATAACTTCTGCAAGGTAAGTTATTAAATATGAAATACGTAATTATTTTTACTATTAACTACCCGAGTCAAAATAATATCTTTTAGTAATAAATTACACTTTTACACCCTATATTTATAGCAGTCGGCCTCCGTCACTGCTTTTAGTGATCCATTATTACCAAGCCCTACATTTAGCATACACAGCTAAACTAACAAAATATTTAAATGGACATACATAATATATATTGCTATGATTTCTTCCAATTTCACTACCAAAAAAATGTTATTAAAAAATTATTATTAAGAAAACCAGCGCATGTGATAGTACAACTCACGATTATTCATCATTATAACACTGCGCTGAATATTAGGTTAAGTATTTTAAAACAACTAAAAAAAAACGAATAACTGCATGTCATTAAAGTGTTACATATTTTGTCATTTTTCAAATTTTTATGAAGGTTTAATTAGTATGTAACGCTCGGCTACATTGCAAAATCGTGAATTTACCTTGACAGTTAAAAATTTAGAGCACGATAAACGTTACAAAAGTGACAATAAAAATTATAAATAGAAGATAATATAATATAAAAATTAAAAATAAAAAAAGAAATTTTGAAGAAAAATCGCTACCGGTTTACCATAAAATAAAAAATTCATACGAAAGAAAATTACAAATTGTATACCCACCGTTTCAACAATATAAAATTATAATTGAAAACATAAAAAAATTAATTTTGGCATCGTAAAAATAACGGATTTAAATAATAAAATTAAACTTGTAAAACTTAGTATATTTTTAGACGTAATTTAATCCAACTTTTTCTGCTCTACAGGGTGCATTAAAATAATGGTTTGAGTAATAAAAGTAAATCGAGTGCCTCTTACACATAATAAGTGAGTAAAATGCGATGATTAAATAATTTGTGGTGTGCGATGCAGCAAGATTCCTAATTATTGCAAGTGGACTGTGGAAATAATTATGAAAACAGTTACAATTAAATTTAAACTCGTAAAGAAAATTTCTTATTTTTAAAAAGTTGTCTCGAAAATAATACAATAATTTTATAGATACGAAATCTAATAATCAAGGCGATAGGCGAGTAATTAATTACAGTTTAAAAGTAGAGCTAATTACTAGGGCAACACCCTAAGTATAAATTACTTTCTTAATATTATGACCTTCTTGATCTATTAAGTTCAAAAATAAAGATATATTAGAATTAAATAACTTGCTTATTTGTAACGTAAAAAATTGGTAGAAAATACCATTGGTATGGTTAATACAGTAGCGACAATGTGACCTTTACAAGTCTCATACATATGTTTTTCATTTTATCTCATTATTAAGGAGGCTATAATTACATATGATAATTTTTTTCTCACTAAATTCTATTTGCGTTGCTTATTATTTTACTGCAGGAAGGAGATTTCTCGCTTATTAAAAGCAAGCATAAAGAAGATTAATGAAAAATAATGAAAGAAATGTTGAAAACATTGCAGGCAAATAGTTAAAATTAATGACTTAATTTTTTTTTTATTTATACTTATTTCACTAGCAGGTTTCTCAGCTGTAGTAACTATTCACACTTGATTACTCTGCACACACGGAAACTTGTTTTACTATTCAAATTGTTGTAATTAGCAAAAAAATTTCTGGAGCTTCTAATAACTGGCATTCTAAACGATAAGTCGTTACAAATTACTATTTTTATTGTTACCTTAAACACTTAGCTCTATCACTTCTTCTTCAGCCTCTTCTGTTCTCTGCAGAAGAAAAATTTTCGACGTGCCCCCCAAGCACGAACATAAAGCCCCCCCCCCCCCAAACGGAAACACATTAAAAAATATATTATAGCCCTGTGCGTTTGAACCTATTTAATAGGTATCAAATGGTAGGGTTTCGGATAAAACCCAGTTAATTTATTCATTTGATAACATTGAATCCGGTGCCACCGCCGAATTTGTTGATGTGTCTGACAACAAGCTTACGGTATAAATTTGAATGACAAACAAAAACAGACAATTTTTTGCCATCTAATTACTAGTTAGTAATCTAGACTAGTAGTCGGCCTTTAAGGTGGTTGTTCAACCTTCGTCAGCATTTAGACAGTTCATTTGCATATTTATTGCATCTGCATCCCAAATATTTACCTTATTTATCTAATTCTTTCCTTCGATATATTGCATTTTTCAATTGTAATTGGGCGATACCAATAAAGATGTCAAAATCGGGGGGGGGGGGAGAATATTCTATAAAATATATTGAGATGTTCGGGGTGTAAAACTTATACTGGGTGGTTTATTTTTAAATTACTCAAATATGGTGGATTTTAGAGTGCCTGGATCCGAGATTTGCCGTGGTTGCGCTTGTCAAAACGGCCCATAACGTCCGAGCACAAAACTAGTTAAAAACATTCCCCGAAGGTTACCGAATTGAATTGAATAATTGGAAGTCGTAAGATTATATTCTAAATATGAAGTCCAGAGGCAACGCATAGGATAATGGAGACTTTCCCGATGGGCTGCTGTTGTTGAGTCCGCTTCATAAATAACAATTTATCCCCCGATAAGCCCGACATCGTGAAAAATTGGTACTACTATATATTGTTTTATTGGAAGCAAAGAAAATATTGAGATTTATATTATTAAATTCAATTAACAATACTGTTACTGCCAGCACTAAAGTAGTATATACTAATATTGGGTCAAGCGTTTTGATATTAATAATATTAGAAAAATATTATCTTTTTCTTTTCAACAAATTCAACAAATGGTATGTTTATGTTAGGAGGGGGAAAGAAAGCTGGTGTACATATGAAAGAAAATTTTAGACAAAATTTTAGGAATTTTTAAGCTCCTACTTTTTTAAATTATTAATTTATTATATTTTATTAATTTTTAAATTAATATACAAATTTTGATAAGGATAATCAACTATGGATTTTACCTTCAAAGTAGGAAAGAAAATCTGTGAATATTCCGAAAGAGCACATTCTGAGCTTTCCAATGAGGTGAGGAAAACAATAGTTGATAAAATGTTCATAATTTTTGCGGCTATGAACAAAATTCATCATATTGATGAAAAATTCGTAGTATTCATGAAAAAAGTTATTGTGTTTATGAATTTGTTCATCAATATGAGTAATTTTGTTCATCGGCGCAAAAGTTATGAATTTTTCATCAAAATGATGAATACCACCTTTTCAGTGGTATTTTTCACATCATATCGATAATTTTCATAGAAATTTCATAGAAATACGTGTGCTCGACCTTAATAGATGAAAGGGCATGTTTGAGTGGGAGAAGCCGTGAGGAGTAGTAAGCTGTAGCCGTGCTAACATCGGTTAATAAATTTCCCGCCTTTCAAGATACGTAATTTTCGGGTTAGGTCGTGTCCCAGGGATGTTTTTAATGTATTGTCAAAATAGTTGCAACCTGGAGGGTAGTGTAAAGTTAGTTTTGACAAGCGCAACCAATTTTTGTAAGAACTTTGAGTCGAAGGTATACAACAAATTTTTAATTACTAATAACTACTTAAAGATCATAATCTTCTACTTTTGCATTCTGTGACCTTTTGATCTAAATACAACTGTCATGGCTACATTATTTCAAGTAACCAACCCCTAAAGCTGTTTACTACGTAAAAAATTACTTCATCCAAGTACGATTAGAAAAAAAGTAAAGTCAACTTTTTAATTTTATGGATATTACTATCAAAACCAACGCACTCATTTATAAAAACTTTGGTCTGAACTTTCAAATCTTGATAATATTTTCATTTTTAAAGGAAAAGTAAAAGAAACAAAAAGAAAATGTGAAATTTAAAAAGAATTTTAAATGCAATACTTTATGGAAGATGAAAGATTTATTTTTTCTTTAACCGAATACTATTAGAAATAATTGTCTTCTTTTTCTTTTACTAGATTTAACAATTTTATTAAAAAAATTCTAACGACAATAAATTTTCAAATATTTAACATTTAAAAATTTATATCTCAAAAAAGTGATTTAAATGTGAACTTATTTCTTATATTATGTCATTTATTATTGTCAAATACACGAAGTTTATTGTTTATTGATATATGAATATTTGATTTACAAAATGTCCCGAGTGAAAATGCTTATTGTCAAATAATGTCAACGTTTGTTTATAAAATACTCGTTAATCAATTCTATTTTGAAGCAATATCGAAAATATTCCCATCCGTGGAGTATACCTAACACGTTCAAGTTCAGGAAATGTTTTTAAAAGATACTACCGAATAAATTTGCATTTCTTCGTAAGGTAGCTAAAGTTTTATAAACAAAATCCTGCTCGCGTATCCTTCGTATATTTAAGGTGACATTAAAATAAGTCGAAAATTACTTTATCACTGCATAAAAATTAGGGGCACGAACGAAGAAAAAGCACTAACTTAAAAATATTACCCTTCTCATTTTTAAACCAAATTTTGATTTATTGCAAGGGAGAAATTGTGCAAGATGAATTTTTTCTAAAAAGACGAAAACCAGCAACTAACAAAACACTTCTGCCTTCAATAAACTTAATTGCGGATATTCGTTTTGTTTTACTGCGCTCTCTCAAATATTATTATTTCAAAAAAATTACTGGAGTAAAACGGGGAAATTAATTTTTTTGCGCAAATTTAGAAGATCCTTTCGATTTAGGCGTCGTTGAAGCTATATGAAGCATATATTTCAAAAGGCAGACGTATCTGGAATACTAAACAGACATTCATATTTAACCTTTTCATGTTTGGATTAAGAGTTTAACCCATCGAGACAGCAAAACTAAATTGAACGCGAGGAACGTTCAACAGTTAGCTGTATAAGCATTCAAAAAAATTCATGATAATTTAGGCAGAATGTAGAAACGGCAACAAACATTTTGGGAATATTTTTGCATTACCAAAACTGAATTGTTTTCCAAAAACACAAGAATTTATCCGACTGGTTCTCAAATGCGAATAATATAAAATTAGAGATGTTACTAAACCGCTATACTATAATTATATAAAATTTTATAATAATAAGGGGACATTCTTTAAGGCATGTAAGTATACCTACTTATATATCGACTTTTTTGCCAAATCTATTTAAAAGCGCAGTCGGTAATGTTACAAGACCAACAATTTCAAAATATTTTTAAAATTAGACACATTAATCTGTTTGGAATATCCAAAAAATCACAGAACGCTTAATTTCATTACTAATCAATAGCGGACATTAAAATACCAAAATAAAGTGTATTATTGAAGGTTTTTTTTATCAATCATTATTATAAGTGAAAAGTGACTTAACACGTAAATATCTCGTTAAATAACTAAAACAATTGTCGAATATAAAAATAAAAAATAAAGTAAGAGAATCTATTTAAAAATTCTATTTTTTAACAATATTTAAGTATGTAGCAATAATAAGTACTCGCTGGCACGCAATTGCAGATGTACATTTACTAATTTGTATTACTCAAATAACCTACATATTTCACGTGTTACAATGGATGTTTGCATTAAAATTCAAGAAGCAAACTTTATAGAGGACTAAATACGCAACGTAATAACGATTAAATTATCCTAAGTGGAAATTCTTCCGAGTTTCAACCTGTGTATTCTATTTTTACCTCGAACCTGCATCGTAATTTCTACATTTTATTATGTAGATTATAATTATAGACAATAATTAAAATAAATCTGCTATAACGCGGCATTCTCATAACGCGGTTTCCAGATAACGCGAGACCCCCATGTGGACTAAAGCCAACCTCTACGTGCATAATTATGCTTTCACTGATACAATAAAAAAAATTCCATGCATTGACATTCTAAAGTAATTTATAAATCAATAGTGCATTTTAACCTAACCCAGAAATGCATATTAATATTTTATTCAAATTAAAAACATTAGCAACTTTTTAGCAAAATTTAAGCAGCTTAAAATTAAAATCCTTCTTAGCGGAGCTTAAAATTAAATGTCTTTGAATTTGCACAACTTGAGCAAGCTTACTAAACTGTTGAGCTTTTTGTCGGTTTTGAATAATCTTTTTCTAACTGTTGACTCGTCCATGTAACATCATGAAACTTATATTAATATTCTAATCAAATATGTCAAACGACCACATCAAAATTCATAGATGCTCCAACTTATATAACTCATTTTAGAGCCCGCCAACACCATTTTTTTTCTATTGATTGACTGTTACGATATTTTCGTAAATTTTGAAACTATTTTGATGCCATTTAAAAAAAAATCGTCGACGATACTCTAATTTTGAACACGTGGACGATAAAAATAGTATAAGCTAAAAATGTATGTGTTTAACCTGGCAGAACGGTGGTAGGATTAAAAATATTTATTGTGTGAGCTGGTTTTGTAAATAGAACGAGATTATGCACATCGAAATGTAAACTAGTTAATAAAAATTAATGTTACGATATTCAACTACTGACCTATAAATTACATAAGGTGAACCAAAAATAATTGACATTGGATTAGATTAAAACTTCCATATTATATTTTTGGATATACTACCGTAGTGTCTGGCTTACAGTTCAAGCTATTCTCCTAAGTTGCTAAACAGCAATACATTTTTCACAACTCTCGCTTACCTTTGGAACAAAAGTTTTTTGTAAACAAGCGGAGCTGACACTTAAACTTTTCTCTGAGTGTAGGTACCTGTTTGTAAATCGAACTTAACCTTATAAGATAATATCATGTGTAAATTTTCTAATGTCTGTTTTTACCATTTTTAACCTACTTCTTATTAATTTTTACATGATAAGTAGCAGTGAATAACATTAACATTCAATAGTTTTCAAAAACCCTATAAATTATACCCATTTTTTTAAATATACATATACAGCGTTATGTAAAAGGTATCAGCGTACTTTCCTATATAAATCAAGGTGCTTCGCAGAGTTTGAACCAGAAACGTTAATTAATTATTATAATATTATACAATCACGTGTAACAGAAAATAACACTCACTTTTACAAAGAACACAATATCCGACATTGTAATAACACAAAATTAACTTGCATTTAAAAAATCTACAAGCTTAAACTAATCAGAATATTATAATTACGATACATATCAACATAATCATATTAAACAAGGGTAGATACAAGAAAACTAACGCCCCCCCCCCCATCTTCACAACACAAAAACATGTTACTATCCTTTTTAATTCTCAACTTTTTCTCCCATTTGATTCTCAACAGCAAATAAAACTACCATTTTGCTCCCTACCACTACATCGGACTTAAAATAATATTAAGAGAACCAATATGTTATAAAGCTCAGATCCACCGCATCAACAAAGTAGTTGGTACGTGAATAAAATATTAATTGGTTTGAAATTAAAATATTTTGTTTTGTTTTGGGGAGCTTTAAGTTTACTGTTCATACATACATAGTATAACCACGTCACAACCACAGAAACCAAAAATTTCCGCTCTGCAATTCAACCACATATCACACCCTAGATATTTTACTACTAACAATCTTTGTTTACTTTTGGTTAAAATACTTGAGTTTAATTAAAATCTTGCTCAGTCAAAAACAGTAAACAAATATCTTAAAAAATTTTATATGAACAAATATTTTTCACGGTAACGGAAAAAGTCAATTTGTGAAGTTATAGAATAAAATTCGAAAGTCAAAAAATATTTTTTATATAAAATAATGAACAAATTTGATTATATTGATGAAAATTTCATAGTATTCATGAAAAAATCATTGTATTTATGAATTTGTTCATCAATATGATGAATTTTTCATTAAAATGATGAACCATTTTTTTCAGTGTAAGGCATAATTTAAATTATGTCTATTAATCTGAACTACGTGGTTGAAACTTTACGTGACATGGTGGAGGCGCCGAGCATTATTATTAAAATTTAAAACAATTTTAAGCTGGACATAAACAAAACAAACATAAACAAATTCATTGCATTGATGACATGTTTAATATTATTAATGAAAACATCATTAGATTTATGAATTTGTTTATCGCCATGGCAACGATGCAAAACTAATTATTTTATTTTTTATGCTTATATTATAACTTATAAGGTATCCTAGCAACCTGTTTTCAGAAAAACTTATTACTAAACCTTCAACTTTTTAAAAGAGTGGGGTTAGCCAAACAAACAGTAGGCTGCCGAGGCTAAACATGTAAGTTCCACCGCTGGCGCTGGTCAAAAAGGTACCCGGGTAAAACATGTACATATATTCCACCGTTGGTAACTTAAAGTATTACTGGATTGTGATGATGGATTTTAGAGTGCCTGGATCCGAGATTTTCCGTGGTTGCGCTTGTCAAAACGGCCCGGAACGCCCGAGCGCAGCGATTTTTGAGCTAAACTCGCTAAAAACATCCCCCTAGGGTTACCGAACTCGAAAGCTGGCATCCGAGATTAGACAATGTCAAGAAAGCTTAAACATGGCTCTTCAAAATATTTAATGTTTTTTTCAAGTGAACTAAAACACACTCCTGTTTACTTAAAAGTTTAATAATAGCCTTGACTGCCCTTACTTAATTGACCATTGGTGGAATTTACATGTAAGCAAATAGTGAGCTAAAACCGACCGGTGGAACTTACATGTAGGATTAATAAAGATTTGACCAATCGGTGGAACTTACAATCGCCCAGCCAAACCTCTTTAAACCAATTTATAAAAATATATGTCTTTAAATGGCAACAACGCTGACACTATGGTATTTTTAATACAAACTAGCAATGGATGCTTTCTTAAAGAATATGAAATAATCTACAAATTGGATTCTAATTCTTTTGACTTTAAAAACTGATTTTGAACTTAAAAAATTTGGACTTGAAAACTGAACTACGGTATAAATTCTAGAGTAGTTCAATAATGTCATATACTCTACGTCTTTCAGCGGTAATACTACAATTTTTTTTAATTTTTCTTCTACCAACACCAATACCTCATCACTTTCAAAATGAATGTCATACTTGAAATGGCAGTACACTTTTTCGAACGGTAGAAGATACATTTTTTTTTTAGCTTTTCTTCTCTCAGAATAAAGTAAATAATGAGATCCCTGACCGGGGGGTCTGGGGGGTATGGAATACCCCCCAGGCAATTTTAAAATATTTCACCTACAATTGTGATTTCCAAGATCAACAGTTTCTATATTATGTTTTAATAATATTGCAACTGAATTGAGATTTCAAATGCAAAATAATATTATGTTAAAATATGCTTCGTACGATGGACTTTATAATCTTTTTAATGACAAGAGTTTAATCATATAAAGTAAAAGTTATAAAAACACACCTATAGATAAAAATAAAACTGCTATCCTCAAAAAACATCCTATGACCTGAGTCAACCTAAATAAATAGCTTGTACCGTGTTTGCTTTCTAGCAGGATAACGTTTTTCAAAAAGCCCAATAAAAGAAAATAAATTTGTACCTCGCCACTTGCTACTTTATATAAAAGTTCTTGAAATAACATTTTGTGTAAAGTTTTTTCATTTTGTTTTTTAATGAAAATCTATCATACTAATTACTCGAGAAAAAATATTGATCGCGATGAACTTCCAGCTACAGATTTTCTTCCAATGTTATTTAGGTGATTACGACATTGTGGAATAATTTGACTTAATTGAATTCCGCGTTTCTGCTTTATGCACCGAAGCTTTTGGACTGTTAGATATTAGTCCATGCGATTTTGGCAAAAAAATGTTTCCTAAATTTAGAAAAATAGCGGCAACAACGGTAAAATAATTTAATTAACTCAATAGCCTAACGCATTCTCTTCAGCGAGAGGTAACAGCTGTAAAGTGTTAAATGCCGGATTTTTAAATTTCAACTTCTTCATTTGGGATAAACAGAATATTTAAATACATTTTTATGTTTATTCTTGTGTAATAGTGCTTACGCGTTTCATGTAATATTTATATCGAATAGCAGTATTTACATTAGTAAACATTTAAACATTCGTGTTGAAACGACCAAGTGAATCGTGGAAGACATGCCACGTTAAATTTGCGACTAATCTGTAAGTGTTGCAAAGAACTCTTTGAATCGCTCTCGTTGTTATCTCATACGATTAATGATGATGAACTTTGACTTGGAAAAATTTACATTAACTTGAACAAAACAGATTGTTAAATAAAATCGTAACGATCGTTTAATAAAAGTCGTTCATGCACGAGGCAGTTCCAGCCGAGATTATCACAATAAACTGCAATTAAAATATTAACTTATAAAATTCGAGGCAAAAAAAATCAAACTAGTGAACTTTTAAACTAACGGAAATTAAATAACCGTTCCAATTTGTTACTTTCAATTATGTTTTTAGCCAAAATTTTGCATTTAATTAAATGTCATTCGGTAACACGATTTTGATAAGATATAACGTGTTGGTAATCCAATATACCGTATGATCCAGAAGTAACGGGCGAGTGATCGTAAATTATGTGTTTCAATATTTCTAGCAATTTACATGCTTTGTAAAATAAATTGGCAATTAATATATTTTAAATGCCCATTCATACTCATTATCGTGAACAATAATTCGTAATTTTGCGTAGCACATAAAATTTAAAATTTTATTATGAAAATAAACATTATAAAGCGATAAAAATAAATAAGTAGTTTGCATTATTAATTTTTGATTTACAATGTCAAATTTTTACTATCGCAATGGTACGGTACCCTCTTCACTTTTCTAACCTCCTGAAGGATAAGATAAGATTAGACCAGTGTTAAAAATTAAAACTGGATGAAAAATATGATACCCTTGTCAATTGAAATTTTGCCCGAATATCATTGTCTGAATAATCAAAATGGATAAACCCAGATGGGAATTAAAATGTCAAACAAAAGGCTGATTCGTTACCTAATGATAATTACGCAAAGTCTATTTAAATTTTCGAAATTATAACAAAAAATGTGTTATGTTCAAAAAACGAAGTTACACATCAACGTATCCATTATTATATTTCTCTTCGAATGTCGGAAATTCTTTGGATTTTATTTGGCAAGATTGCACATATGGGATTTGTTTATTTAGCATTTTATTTCCCCACTTTGAGGATATTGATCTACATTTTTATTATTCCAAAGAGAAAAAATTTATACAATTTTTAAGTTGTATACGAGATTGCTCTTTCTGTAATAGCAATTAATTATTTAAATGTATAATCGATCTATAAATATTTATGAAAATATGAATCACTTCTTTATTCGATATATACAGGTATACCTTACCTATATCCAGAAAAAGGTTATTTAAATATTAATGATGTTTGATGTAAATGTAATTAAAAGAAAGTAACACCTTTTGGTTGTTCAGAAAAAAAAGGTTAAAAATAATATCGATTAATTTGTTACGAAAATGAAGGAATTTGTGCTCAATAACGAAACAGCATCATCTAATTTATAGATATTTCTCGCAAATTTGAAAAAAGCCTTTATCGCATTAATGTTATACTTGGTGATTTATTTTATTTAGAAAGTTGATTTGAATGTATGCTTCCCACGTAATAACTAATGCAAAAATTAGCACATACGAAGCATGAAAATATAATACACGCACTCACTACAGAGAAAAAAAAGCATGCAATACTGAAGGTATTTCGTGCCTACCTACGTTTCGATTGTTCCTTCGGGTTTCCTCAGAACGCCTCGACGAATAATAATCGTTCACATTCTGAAATTAAAATTTCTTTCATTGGCATTTTCTAGTATAACTGAACATTTTGAATACGCAAGGTCGTTGACTAATTCACTTACTATCTATCATTCCTAATGGAAAGTCGAAAATCGAACTATTACCTTTAAATACCAATATGAAAAGTACATAATATTCAATTCATTTTATGACTTCCTCGAAATATATCATCGTTAAGGAGTTACCTCCATTACACCGCACCGTCTTAAAATATCACGTTTCAATTTCAAAAGCTCTTATGCTGCTAAAACTTTTCGTGACTTCAGTTACGGATACAATCTGGTTCGGCATTAATAAAAACACAATTAGTGAATTAGTACAAAACATACATTTACAATTCGGCAATAAAAGGTATTAAATATGTAAATATTCATAGAAATCGACCAAAAAGAGTTTTTCCATTTATGGTGACTAATGACATATTCCATACCACCCGGTGCGTACTGCCGCAAACTTGTATTATTTTGAAAAAGTGAAAAACTGTTCTATAATAAAACCAATCAATAGTGGTTCTAGCTGGGGCAAGCGCTCCCCATGGCCTCCGTGATGATACGCCACTGGATTATGTGATAGTTACTAATTTAAAACCTGAAAAGTGTCGAAATGAAAAGACAATTACGTAAGTGATACCATACCACTCAGACCCCCCCCCCCCAGTTTCTGTAATCGACTATATCAAAATAAGAATCTCCCGCTTTTTCAAAACATTTGCAACTAATAGTAAGGAAAGGGGTCTTCTGGAATTATGAAATAACCCTCCCCCTCAATACACGCCAATGTGTAAACACATAATATAAACGTTAGCTGGTACGGTGACCCCTTAAAAAATATTATATTAAAACAATATATAATAAAGTAAACAAAGTGAATCTTGATATTTGAAAATTGAATGACATATAGGAAGATTTCAAACAAAAAATTTAATATAACATTTCTACTGTTCTTTTTTTGTATTAAAAATGCGGTTAAAACGTCTTTCCCTCCATATAAAGCAATATAGTAAATTCAAAGTTATATAATTTGATTATATATAACCAAGTTAAAAAAACGACTAATTAATTAACCAAAATTACTTTTTATTTTTTATTGTATCAATAAAAAATACGTTTGATTAATTAATTAGTCGTTTGTTTAACTTGGTTATAGTTTTAAAATATTACTGCAAAAAATATTCTATAATGAATCAAAAATTAGCAAAATTTTGGTTTTAAAATTTATATAAATTTAAAAAAGATAACAAACGAGCAAAATTATATTGCGAGTGGAATTATAATTTAAAAAAAAAATCATAATAATTTATATCATTAACTGAATATAATAACCTAATAATAAAAATTTAACCAAATCAAATCTAATGAATACAAAGAAACTGTAAGAGGAGTATTTAATTAGTATTTATATTTTTTTAAATATAAAAAATATTAAATTTTATAATACCTATAAATTTTTTAAAAATTCCCCATTGTCCTCAAAACAGATTATAAAACAGGACAGTTTAAACAGAGATTATTAATTTGGATTACCAAAAATTAATTAAAATTTTTAGACAATATCATAGATTTATTATTATTTTGTATTATTAAGAGCCAATATCATTATTTTGAGAGTGCTATTTTATTCGATAGAAATTTTAATTCGCGGTTTCATCCGCGCGGATTAATGTAATGGCATATATTTTACAAGATGTATTAAACCGCAGATTTTGATTTATTGAAATAACTTTCATATCAATTTTAATTTTGATATTGTATATAAAATTAAAAATTCAAGTTAGAATATTATTAAAATAATTTTAACTGATCTTTATTTTATTTTCTAAATAAAAATTCAATAATAATATTATAACTTGACTGTTGTATATTGACATTGTATTTACATGCCTGATCTAAATCATTCAACACACATATCTACATAATATATTAAATGAAAAACATTGACATATATTGAATATTCCCGGGTATAATATATTCTATAATTGAATTCGCATGCTGAAAAACTGATTACCATGATTAAATTTTTTTTTAAACACTCCAATTTTTATTACTTGTTTTCTAAAACTTGTAAAACTTATCATTAAATTATAGTGACGACACACATTAGTAATTAAAACCACGTCATGCAGAAGCTTATCGATAAAGTTAAACAATCCAAATATTACTTTGAATTTTAAATAGTTTTTACACTCGAAATATATCCATTGTACCTGATTTATTCTGAACCTCCCTGTCTGCTCAATTTTGTGACCAACGGTTTTTATGGCTTGTTTCACGTTATAATTAATTTAATTTTTTTAAATAGAATCAAAATAAAATTAAACGTCATATTATTTTACATGAAGTTCGTTCTCCAATATATTTGCAACCGTGTTTAAAAAGCACAGCATAACTTGCAGATAAACCACTAGAAAATCCGAACAGAGCAGCATTGATCAAGATATGCTTTCTCCAAAAAGAAAGACTCCAACTGTGTCTGGGAATGGCTTCTCAAAAAGCTTTGAAACACAGACTACGGTTTGTGGTGAGACATGATCCTAAGAAACATGCACAAATTCAGGGAAACCCGGCATATTCTAAATTTATATTACAACATTTTCATCAATTACAAAAACGTAATGTACCAACTGCCAGTGCAACTAAATACACTTTAAATAATGTTTAAGTACTAAATTGACGAAGAATTACAGTTTAATGCGTAGATGGTAGAGATAGTAATAACTCAAAAGCTAATTACATAATAGGCTCAACAATTCGTCACTAAATTGTAGGCACGTTTAGTTTTTTCATTAGTCATTTAAAATTTTTACTTTGAATCTGGTAGGTACAGAAATTAAGGGTATTTTGGTATCTTCGTCTTGGAATTTCATCACAGTAATTTATTATTAATTTATTCTCGTTTATGCATAGCAGTAAAATATCAAATGAAAATTAAGTAGATACTTAATTAAAAATCAAATGTTTCCCTTTTTGTGCGCTTTTACTGCTGTTTTCTAAATAGATTTCGATATATATTTTTCAAAAACTAAAAGTTTTGTCTCGAAAAATAAATTTTACGATACTATAATTTCGAAAAGCACTAAATAAGCTATTATTTAGTATGTACTATAAATAAGTTAGAAATTTAGAACTTAATTCTAGAAGTTAAGACGGATTTCGCTGAAAAGCTTCATTTCGCAACTTGCAATCGTAGGGATTGGCTGCATGGGGTAAGTCTATTTCTATTTATTTCTGATTTTGTTATTGTGTTTCTGTTAAAACAAAAGTTTAAACTAAAAGTAAGTTTTAAATCTGAAGATGAAGTGTCGAAGTGCAATTCTATGAACAAACATATTAGTGACGCGCACAATGATAGGATTAACGAAATTCTTGTTCAAAATGAATTTTTACCTTCTACAATGTTCTTCATAACTACAGGTTAGCTCCAATATTTTAATGGTTCATCCACCGGCCCTGAACTAAGCGTTACGGCTTGAAAACTTTAGTGCTAATTGTATAATATGGATTTATATAATTAAATTAAATGTCCTAGTATTTTATATTACAGATAATTGATTACATTTTTTACCTAAAATTTTAAAAATTTATACCATGTTTGGAAGGGTAGAAAATGCGAAACTGACATGCGAGCACACGAATTTTTTTTATTCAAATTCAAAATAGGTATTTTCAACAAAAAACTTAATCGTTATTCATGTCTGTTTAGTTTAAAAATACGCGCAGATTTGCAAAGAAAACTAAGCACGAAATATCGATTTTAATTAAAAATTATATTAACACTTAATTCGTTTATTCGTTGTCAAGAATTATTACATCCGTGTTGCTTTTACAGAAATAAACGTTCTCCCGCGTCAAAATAACACGAATGAATTTTTATAACATAATAAAAAATGATTAATTTATTTTTAAAATGACTGATGAGGATATTTGCAATTTAAGTGCTGAAAATGCATCGCCGAGTTGTCAAGACCACGTTTCAGCTACATCGACAAAAAATATTAAATATTTTGAAACAAAATCTAATACTTATTTTGATTTTTTTTTCCAGTGTACCTTCGTAACATTTAAAAATAAAACGAAAGTTAAATTTCGGATATTGTATACTACACAGGATTGTGATATTGCCAAAAATTCTAAACACTTAAATTATTCAAGTTATTTCAATCGAAAACCGTATTACATTTATTCAAATCTTTTCCAAGTCTATAGAATATTTTTAACTTTCGTAAAACTTTTTTCAACTTTTAAAATTTGTGTATTACATACAAAATTTCCGAAATTCGTGATATTGCAATCTTCGGACGTTAATTTTCAGTAATTTTCGAAAGCTTCTTCAACAAAAATAAAGAGCAGGTAGAAGCATCCCACGTCCATTATTCAATAATAAAAGAAGTCATCTTGAACAACTTCCGTAACTGTACTTTTAGAAATCAAAATTGCGCTCTCAAGTCCAACTTTTGAGAAGACTTTTTCGATATAAAACAAAAAAACTAAAAAATGGATTGCGGTTGTTAACTTTCCGGTGAAACAATAAAAGTAAATTTGGTGGCGAGTTTGCTTAGAAAGGTCGCTATCATCCCATCACCCCTGGAAGTAAAACTTTAATCACTTAACTAAACGATTATAGTTTTTGTAATCAATTTAACTTTTCGATTACAAATTGCTTTTAGTTTTCCTATAAAACAAATAAAATTTTTTAAACCCGCGTCTGCACTGTCGCGCGTACGAAAGCTCTCGGAATAAAAAAAATTAAATTTAAAATTACATGTAGATAGGATTTACTTAGGAGGGTCTGAATTTTGAAAATATTAATTTTTTTATTAAAGCATTGCCAAAAGAGCTTCCATTAAAGTTGTGTGCGAAGAACATCTTATTTCTTTTTGAAATTAAACCTTTGGGAAATAAATTTGATATTAAACCGAAATCCGTTACTCTCTGATCTCGAGGCTTTTATTTTTATCGATTTTAGTTTAGAAAATGCTAAACACAAAATGTAAGCTCTCGTCGAATTCTCGTATTATGAAAATTGTATTAATTTCCCTTTTAAATTGTAATGTGGAGCGATTTAAAAAATCTAAACCCGTGCAACATTTTTAATATGCCGAAAGAAAAATGTAATAAGAAAAACAGAAAGCACGTAAATGTTTTCGACTTTTTTTCAGATTAGTTAATAATCAAAATAATAAGCTCCTTCTCATTCAATGTAAGCCTATCTTTGGAAAATAAAAGCTTATGAATTTTAATCAAAAGCTACCAACACGATCGTGGGGTGGCTAATACAAGCAATAAAGAACAAAGCGTTATCTTGGAATTACAAATTTTTTACAAAAACTTTCTTCCTACTTAAACAGCACCACAGTCGAGAAAATTCAAAAATTATTGCACATCTGCGGAAGTAATGGAAAAAATGGCAATTTCAGAAAATAAGAATTACTTATCAAAAATTTTGATTTTGCCTGTTAAAGCTCCGAAAGTCATTATTATATGGATTAAATACATTATTCTGAGCTTTGCTGGAGGCGAATTTAAATTTAAACAGTTCATTAAATGTGCGTCAAAGAAGTTATTTCGCGACAACTTAAAAAGAAAAAATTTTACTGCCTCAAAACCAAAAACTTGGTAATTTAGTATCGCATTAAACTTTCGTGTAAATCTTGCAAAATTTAAGTTTATTATATTAGAAAATTTATGCAGAAATTTGTTAAATATAAGAGGTCCCTAAAAGGTTTGGAATTTAAAAATTGGGTACATGGCCATTGATGATAAGCGAAATATCTCGGCAACAACATAGCCGGGTATTGTACTTTTAATAATTTTATGTTTTCAAATGCTACTGAAACCACTTTTAAAATATTAACGTTTTTTCTGATATAAATTTCGTGTAACTTTCTTATAGGACGTATTTTTAGAAATATTTCTTATTGTTGTCACGTCAAGGTAAGGATTGTAGGGCACGTAAAACATTATGTAGATGATATACCCGTCAACATGTTTAGTTAATAATGTCTGAGAAAGTTTTCAGTTTTCAAAGTTGAAACTTAATCAAAACATTTACGAAAGCATCTCATTTTGTTAGTGTTTGAATAAGAAAATATTCCTATCGACGTTAATCGAGACTAAATAATCCATAGTTATATGCATTTCAAAGTTCTCTCTAAATATTATCTTTAGCTTCTCTTTTAAAACAGTACGTGAAATCCAAACCACGGCACGAATAATTCTGATATCGATAATATGATATATGCCAATAGAAACCGAAGAAGGAAGAGTAATTTCCAAATCGAGAAAATAATTTGCAAAATTAGCCAAATTTTTTTACATTATCTCAATTTCTTAAATTTCATTTTTTTTTATTTGTATGCTTTGCAATATCGAAATCAAATATTATAACGTAGTAAGCACAGTTTCAAATATTTATTCTGCCTGAAGCAGTTCCTAATCCTACATTGTCTGCATAGTTATTATGAGGAATATCCAGTATCCATCGAGTAAAACCCAGCACAGAAACTTCTGTCTGTGAAACTGGAGATCTGGGGAAACCCCCAGTAAAAACTCATATTAAATCTAATTTCCCGTATAAGTAATTCTCAAATTGAGAGAAGTCTGTCCCAGTTTAGAAACTCAATATACTGGATACTGGATATTGCTTTTACTTGTTTCATTTTTAGAATTTCAGGTGGTTGTCTCTACGCAAAAATCAAACGAAACAAGGCTACCTACGTATATTATGTAACAGAAGAGCTTAGTGTTCAAATTACAATAATTAAAAATAATTAATTCACGATATCGTTAGCGACAAGCCAGTGATAGTTGGATTCCATTTCACATTGGTATCACATATTTCGAGGGATAAATTTTAAGGTTTCCTCGGGATTCCCGTCGTCCACTTGGATCCACCCACCTTAACGAACATTTGACGATACAATTACATTTATTATATACATAAATAAAGTAACAATAAAAAATAATCAATTGCATCTAAAACACCGAATTCAAAAAGAATAATACAAAAATTGTAACCTCAATACAAATCATAAATAAATATTATAATCTGATAATATTAACAATTAGATTGAAACAAATAATAGAGTAATGTAAGCTTACATTATTTCATTATCAAATTAGAACTATGCAAATTGTATATTAAATTCAAGATTATGTCAACCACTTGATGTATAATAAAGCAAAAGTTAAAAGGGTCGGCAAATCAATATTTCAGCAACACAATTTATTCAGTTAGTATAATTTCATAAACGTGGACTAAAATTTTAAAACAAAACAAACCAGACATTAACAATAAATTTAATTACACCTTCGTTAAACAAAAATTTCTTATAATTGAATCAATGTCTCAACAAAATATATAACAACTGGGACAGATTTATACAGTTTATATTTAAAAAAATTAATTGAAAGCTAAAAAAATATATTAATAAAAAGTTGATATAGCAATAAATTTAATTAAAAAGCGAGCAACTCGAATTTACCTTCGTCATATTTTTAGTAGATAGTAATGCAGTTAAACTAAATTAATAAAAAACATCAAAATTTAATTTTATTTATAATAAATATAAGTATTTAGTATTTCAAACTAAATTGTGGGTACAAACCGTTTCAGTTTTGATTTCAACCAATACAATATTATCAATATTTGTGTTTGATAGGGTCAATTATAGCTGTACCATTAAAATTTAATTTCATGATACAATGGATAATTATATTACGGTATTATCAAAGTGATCAACAATTTTATGCCTTCATAAAGTTGGTTTAATATTCTATAAACTATAAAAAGTATACTGCAATAGTATTTAATGCACCGACACTGAATGTATCACCACAACTATTTAAATTTTTGATAAAACAAAACCAAAAAAATATTTTATAATATTTAATTAGCGCCAGAAAGTCGAAAAAATATATAAACAATACTTTAAATAAGAAAAAATTATTGCCGGCCTCTCAGTTGCAATTAACGTTATTAATCAGATATAAAAAATTAAATTTTTAATATTAAATTTGTTATCAGTTACACCTGTAATATGATTACATGCCACTGAATCATTAAACTCCGCAAATTATACACAATATTTATGTCAATTATTGATTGACAAAAATTTATTGTAAGTGTTTTTGTAAAATAAATTTTATTTCAATTAAAAGCCTGATTGAAAAAAAACGTTTTGAATGTGAAATAAAATGTTTTCGTAATAAATATTACACGACATATAAAATAAACAACACAATCAAGTTATTTTATTAATTATAAAAAAAATTTATTTTATTTCTCATGAAATATTATAAATATTTTATGATAATAATTTTGACATATTATTTCGGTATGGTCAAATTATAAAAACTGCATACAATTCTTCAAGGATAATTATTTTTGTGCACATTTTCGCATAAAATTGGAATATTTATTGTTAAAATTACAATAACTATTTCACATAAATATTATAATTTTTACGAAAAGCTTTGTTGTTAAAATTGTTTGAAAAACAATCACGTTTAATACATGTCATTACCAAACTTTCAACTTTTTTTTGTCAAATTGAATGTCAAGCATTTGTTAATTCTTTTTTACAATTTGAATAATGATCGATACCACAATATATTATTACATTGCTTAGTTATGATCTGATAGTTCTTGCCCCCCCCCTCTGTGCCACTCTCCAGTAACTTCTTAATTATTTTAGGTTGGCAACTTAAAGTAAACCAATCGGAGGTGTGATACGCAAGCTTTTGTTTTTATTTGTTTTTTCAAAATTTTAAAACTGTCAGTCGGACTGTCACTTTTGGAGTAACTCAAGCTTCAAAATTTCTTTTATTGTTGTTAGTAATATTTATTGAATTATACACTACGGTTGAGACTACTATTTATAATAATAAGCACTCATATTGTAGAGGTGCTTGGCTTAATAATAATAGCAATTTTTTAATCGTGTGTTAGCATATAATATATATTGAAATGTATTTTCCCCGCTGCTTAATTTTTATAAATGATCGCGGTTTTGGAGAAAATTACAAATCTTAAAAAATTTGCCCGGCTTTTGTAAAATTAAAATTTTTCAATTCTCACTTGATTTTTATTCCAAAATGGGAACGATAAATCCCTATCGTCCGTTGTCTCGCATGTGAACGCTTATCCTAGCAAATGCTTTCCCTCTACGATTTTTAACAAAACAATTTTAATTTTCTAACCGTATTGTTTTTTTTGTTTTTTTCTTTTTTCTTACGTTTTACTTCCGTTATCCAAATCAATCCAGATCCAATCCACCTTTCCTTATTTCGAATACACTTCTGTTACTCTGCAGACTAAATTTTTCAAAGATTTTTTTACGATGAAACTTTATCCAACCATATTAAAATTAATCTACTTTTAAAAAAAAAACTTTAATTTAAAATTTTACACTTTTCCTTAAATAAATATTCAACTATCTTTTTTCAACTCACTCCCCGGACGTTCGTCCGGTCGCTTCCTTGCCAACTGCCCATTATCTCTCCCTCCAATATTTTTAACTTAAATTTTCAAAATTCGAAAACTAACAAAAAACACATTTGGAAAAATTACACAACATTACCCCCGTTAGATTTTATTGTCTAACCAAGGTTTACAATTAAATCTACACCCGTTGTGTAATTCATCATTATAAATTCTTGAAACATTAAAAAAAATTTTCAAAACAAACTAAACTATTAATGAAATGAAATACTAACAAAAATTAAAATTTTTCCATTTTTACTAATTATAAACTGAAATAAACTTTTTTTTTTTTAAAAAAAACCTTTTAACTAAATAATTAAATAACTTATTCGAAATTGCTATCCACCTACTTTTCTATTGTTCAATTCACATTTTCATTAAAGGCATATAAGTCACATAAGTGAAATCTTCCCCTAATTATATTCGTCTTCAAATTAATAAGTTCATAAGTATTCTCAGCTACTCTTCGGTTGATCGTGTAAGGGCCTTCGAAAGGAAGTTGCAATTTTGCACACTGGTTAGCTGATCTTTTTCCCACTCTCAAATTTCTAACGATCACTTGATCTCCAATATTAAATATTTTCTTCTTATTTATGTTTTTGTTGGCCTTTTTTAAATAATTTTCTCTTTTCTGAATCAATTTCGATCTGGCTTTATGTAAGATGTTTTCAAAATTTATTTCTTCTTTTCTTTCGTCCCATCTCCATTTTACATGTTTTCGGAGTAATTCTAACAATGGTAAAATTTTGTTCGAATAATCTGGAATAAATCGTTTGTAATAATTAAGTACACCAATAAAACCTCGCAATGTTCGCAGATTTCTAGGCCTGGGATAATTGTTTATTTCTTGCAGTCGATCATTGTTTATTTCCACTTTATCTCTCATAATTTTATAACCCAAATAAGTTATCTCTTCCTTGAAAAATTCACATTTTTTTATGTTTAATTTTAAACCTGCCTGGTTTAATGCTTCAAGAATAGTTTTTACATGGTGTTTATGTTTTTGTCCCCATTCCTTAATTTTGAGTTGTTTTAAATTTTCTTTTATGTTTGCCGAAATTTCTACTCCTTTTTCGTTTACCTTTTTTATTATGATTTCATTCATTTCTTCCTCGTTTATTATCGTAGGGTATTCTTTAAAAGTTACATTTACAAATTGATCGTTAATTTTTTTTATATCTTCCGAGTAATTTGTTTTTAATTCCATTATTTCCGTTTCGTTGCTCTTTATTTTCTCATTTGCCTTATCGATGTCTAATGTTAGTTTATCTTTCACTTTATCGATAGTTTTATTAAGTTTTATTTCTTGTTGTTCTATTTTGTTGGATAATTCCATCCTAATTTGATCGATTTTTCTTCCGTTTGTCATGATTAAGTTTTTTAGTTCTTTCATTATTTCTTTGTCTTCGGTTCTATTTTCGTGGGTTTTTCTTTTGTCTTCTGCTCTATATGCTCTAATTTCGCTTAGCATTTGTTTTAGAAATTTGCTACTCGTGATATCGTCCTCTTCCACTTGTTTTTGGTTTTCTTTGTTGTCATCCCCATTCTTCTCGCTTTCTTCCTCCTCAGGGTTCATGGTCGGTTCTTTACTCTTTTGGTAGTAAAAACATTTACTTGGGCTCCACGTTGTGTCGCCAATTGAAATGTATTTTCCCCGCTGCTTAATTTTTATAAATGATCGCGGTTTTGGAGAAAATTACAAATCTTAAAAAATTTGCCCGGCTTTTGTAAAATTAAAATTTTTCAATTCTCACTTGATTTTTATTCCAAAATGGGAACGATAAATCCCTATCGTCCGTTGTCTCGCATGTGAACGCTTATCCTAGCAAATGCTTTCCCTCTACGATTTTTAACAAAACAATTTTAATTTTCTAACCGTATTGTTTTTTTTGTTTTTTTCTTTTTTCTTACGTTTTACTTCCGTTATCCAAATCAATCCAGATCCAATCCACCTTTCCTTATTTCGAATACACTTCTGTTACTCTGCAGACTAAATTTTTCAAAGATTTTTTTACGATGAAACTTTATCCAACCATATTAAAATTAATCTACTTTTAAAAAAAAAACTTTAATTTAAAATTTTACACTTTTCCTTAAATAAATATTCAACTATCTTTTTTCAACTCACTCCCCGGACGTTCGTCCGGTCGCTTCCTTGCCAACTGCCCATTATCTCTCCCTCCAATATTTTTAACTTAAATTTTCAAAATTCGAAAACTAACAAAAAACACATTTGGAAAAATTACACAACAATATATTACACTATATTATTATCTATTAATCTAATTTATTATTTAATTTCATATGCAGTAAAATATTTTCTATTTATTCGGAAGTAAACATTTATTTTTAATTTCTAATTTCATGTAAAATAAATATTTTATGAGAAATTAATTTCTTTTGTTTTACTTTATTGTAGGAAATTTATTTTTTACAAAAATCACTCAAAGCAATAGAATGAAGTTCACCTGAGATTTTATTAAAATTTGCCGCTAGAAAATATAAAAATGAAAACTTTTAGCATTTTCCGTGTTTATGACGTTGTATATTTATGAACATATTCATAAATACAATGAATTTTTTCGTGAATACTCTGAATTTTTCATGAATATGATGAATTTTGTTCATAGACACAAAAATATCATTTGCAATTTTCAACAACATAGTAGTTAGTTTTGAAAAACTAAAAGGTTCTTATCTAACAAAACCAATCACAAAATCCTTGTGTTTTTTAAACCGGGGGGTCTGGGGGGTATGGAATACCCTCCAGTGCACCAGAAATCATGTTTATAAGAAAAATGAGTTAAAATCCAACATTAAGTTATAGGTTATATTATAAAGTGATTTCCTAGTCATCGGCAGTGGCGCCGGAAGAGTCAAATATAGAGGGGGGCAAAGTATTCAATTCTGTTAGGCTTTATGATTTTAAAGAAAAATTCTAATATTTTACGAGCGCTAGCTAGATAGAAACAAAAAATTTAAGTTTCTAGGGGGGGGCAAGTGCCCTGCTTTGCCCCTATATTCCGGCGCCTATGGTCATCGGGTTAACTTGTTAAAATAGATATCAACGTAATATAATATAAACGGAACGTGAGTAGGCGTCCCAGTAAACTATACAATTTTAAAATATGTTAAAAATATACTGTGGGAATTAAACATACAAATTATATTAAGTACGTACATGTAATACCGACAGACATACCAAGGAAGAAGATATATCTAATAAATATATTGTACACCTATAAACTGATTTAATTAATTTCATTTTGATTTAAGTGGCAGCAAATTTCGTAATAAATAAATTTAATTACAAAAAACGTTAATTCCACAGCTTCTAGGTATTAAATCTAATTAATAAAAAAGAAGGTAAAAGTTTTAAAATTTATGTTATTTATTAGTAAAATGTTTCTTTTAACCTACAAAATACGCGTAGTTTAGTTATTAAACTCATTAAAGAAGATAAGATTTTCTTGGTAGCTATACATGTATAATTCATAAATATCTGAGAGATTGCAGATAAGTGGAAGATAAATGTAGTTACTTAAAAATATCTAAAAATTTTGAATGCTCGGTCGTTCAAATTTACGAATTAGATAAAATGTTTAGATTTAAATTTAGATCTGGGGAACCCTTGTCTGTTAACGTTACAGGTAGTGGTACAAAAAGGAATAACTTTTTTAACGTTAAAAACGTTATCCGTAAAATTGAATTTACGCAGGATATTTTATACTCCTGATTCAAATTATAAATTTGGTTCAATTAAAAAAGTTTGCGGTTGGAAAATTAAATTTTGTTTGTTTCTATTCCAATCGAACTGATTAGATTAAAATAAAGCAGTCCCTGGTGCAGCAGTTGGCCTTCGATGTTACAGATTAAGGAAGTCAAGTGCAGTTGTCTTGTGCCAATCGTAATAATAGCTCGACCAAGTTTTTCTTGGATTCGCTAACACACTTGGCGAATATTCGTTCAAAACTGAAAGGATCTAGCTTTTTGAAGGAAGGTATTTTTATAAAAACCACATGGTCTGATAAATAGATGAAATCAGCATTGCACACACCTCGATTAGATGTTCGCTATGATTACGGTTATTACAAATGCATCAAATTTGCATCTTTAATTGCACATTTAAATAGACCGCTGACCGCTTTGTCCGAAAAAGCACTAGGAAAATACGAAGAGGAGCAAGGGAAACAAATTACGTGAAATTTTAAGCCTTGTTAGTCTGTTAAGTTCATGTAACAACGTTTTCAAACAATGAGCGTAATTCGATTAAGCTTTTCATGTGTGACCTAACTTTTAGAGCTATGAATTACTAGTTACGCCTCTGAACAACAAATACTCGGAGCATGAAAGAATACCACGTTCCGATCTCAAAAACAAGAATTAAAAATATTATTACGTGTTTATGCTCGTATTATAGAATATTATTGTGAATAATACAAAGTTCACAGAACTCCGGAAATAATTACATTTTACAATTTCAATGCACTTTTAAAACTATCGAAAAATTTCCAATTAATTGTAACAAAACGGGATTGTAACGCAGCTTTTGTTATATAATTAAAATAACATTAACACAATAACACCAAACAAATGATTGGAAAATAAAAATGCAAATTACAAACCAGACATCGTTAAAGAGCAATGAATGACAATTGAACATTATGAAATTTGATAATGACTAATATTGAAAAATATTTACCATTTTTGATTGCAGCTAAATAAATCCACAGTGAAAAATTCGAAACTGCGTCTCGACGTTAATTCAAAAATAATTCACTCACTGATAAGAAATAAAACAACAACAACAATAACGATAACACAACTTTTATATTATAAAAAGTATATTAAATCAAGTATTGTACATAAAAATGAACTCGGGGCAGAGTTAAAAAATCAAAATGTTTTGTTACGTTTACTTGTATATTATCGACATAACGCGTGTTTTTGTGGTTCTCGTGAAGAGTTACATACACCCACCACTGCCAGAGAACGACTGAGTGAGTTATCTAAATCAAAAGAAAATTTTACTCCCGAACTGATAACGAACGTCACTGCGTCTGCTTACCGAATCGCTCCGCCCTCGCTGTGGTTCGTATGAATACGAAAATTTTAAAGAAAATGAGAAAAAATTAATTAACGTGATGGGAAAACTTGGATAAAAAATCTCTTTTAACAAGGTTTTGTCTACACCGACAACAATTTACAAGTTGTCGAACCATTTTAATTAAGTAAATCGCGAAAACAAAGAAAATAATTTTCCTTTATAAATTTTTTCCTTTTAATCGTCCGATGTTTTTAACTTTTATTCTTACAGGAAGTAACTTTTCATTTAATTTTTTTACCTAATCGAATCATACTTTTCGTTAAATATTCCAACTTGAAAATGTTGCGATAACATAAATTATGCATAAAAGAAGTATTTTTGGTTGTCAAAACGTCGTCCGTATTTTATCTATTTTGATAAAACTTCTCAGGCAGTTAGTAAAAGTGAAAAATATAAGAATTTTTATGTAGAATGTAGAGATATGGTGAGGGCTGAATGCGTTTATTTATTTATCAGCGCTACGAAGCCACACGTCGGCATGCGGCCACGCATAACTAAATAGCCAAATCGGGGGGTTCATAACTTTAACAGTTCTATCGAATAATGTCTTCTTTCTTTATTTTTAACCCCACAAATCCAAAAGTATTTTAACTATTTATTTAATTGTTTGCGGAGAGTTACATAAACATTTTCGGTCATAACATAACATAGAACATAAACCGCAACCACTTCCTAAATCCTAAATCGCGTGTTCAAGTTCGAATGCTAACCTATTTGTGTAACTCCTATCTACGGTAAGTACCTATTTTCGGCCGAATATAAAAATTGTTTAAAAGTGTAATCCACACATAATCGATGGAGACGGTCATCGGCCTAGTAGTTACCCCGATCAACTGCTAATACCAAAGTACCAAGTTCAAATCTACGAAAACAATAACTTTCACTGAAAAACTCATCATTTTTGCGCCGATGAACCAAATTCATAGTATTAATGGAAAAAATCATTGTATTTATGAATTTCTTCATTAATATGAATAATTTTGTTCAGTTGCTAAAACCGGGGGAGGGGGTACACAGAGGGGTTCTAAATTTAATTTTTAAGATTTTATAGATTAACAAAGATACCAAAATACTGGATTATAAATACGTATGAAACACTTAAGCACCCTCACCGTAAGGATCCATAAAATTTACCAATTACCCCCCCCCCCCCCTAAAAGGGGATCCCTTGCAGTAGTTAAAATTCGCATTTTCACTTTATAATAATTTAAATAACAAAATGTATGTATTTAAAATTCAATCATTGAATATTGCTTTGAAATCGCATGGCGGCATTTCACCATCCCCCCCCCCCCCCGGGTTTTAATAAAAAGTCATAGAATTTGACGAAGGATATTAAAACGAAGCAATTGAAGTGAGAATTAATTTCAAATATCGATTAATTTAGAAAATAATCCACAATAACAGTCGGTGTTTTGTTCATTCTGTTGACGGGACATGTACTCACGTATAGGGTGGCCCACGGCAGACACATGGATTTGAAAATGGAATTAAACGCACTGTTACAAAATAACCTTTTTTTTTTTCTGTTTTATTAACAAGGAAATTTAAGTTTACAAGGCCAAGTGGCGCCCTCACACTCCAAACAATGAGTAAGTTTTCTTTTAAGTTTTCGTGTACTCTTTGAAGCATTGCCATAGGAATTTCGGCTATATGGGCTCGAATATTGTTTTTGAGAGCTTGCAGGGTCCCGGCACGATCGTCCTTAACCAAATATTATTGAGCAGGAGTTGGGTGAGCAGGTGAGCGTTCTGCTGAAACAAGACGTCTTCCAACTTCATCCCCTCCCCTTTACAACGATGGAACGAGCGTTTGAAAAATAGATTTGCACAAAAAAAACACATTGTTCAACAGACCAGTCCATTATGGCGACTGACACCGCGAAGTAAACTTCCCTTCCGCCTCTTTCGAACTACCCCATTTTCAACCATCTAGGATCGTTAGAAAAGAAGCAATGTCCTCTTCAAATCCATACGTCTGCCGTGGGCCACCCTGTATGTGGGTGCAATAATGTATTTTAGTCGGCCGCAGTGGTCTGCCAACCGTGCAACTGCTAACATCATGATACCATAACTTTTATTTAAATTGAATTGCGTTCATTATAGCCGAATTAAGTTAAAACAGATTCCTTCCCGTGATTTTCCAGTTCGAGCGATTTCAGGGATGATTTTACCAAAAACGTGGGCTCAGACACCAATTTGCCTCAATTTCTGTTATTTTCTTAAATCTATCATTTAGCAGGCCCGTATCCAAGGTGTGGCGAAGGGGGCGCGCGCCCTCTCGCAATCCCCGAGAAAAGCTTTTTTCATAATCTTCAAACCAATTATTTAGTTTATTTCGATTAAGAGGTACCTAATCATTTTAAAATCTGACTTTGCGCTGCCCCCCACCCCTGTGAAAAATTTCTGGATCCGCCCATGTCATTTAAACCATTTAGTTTTTCCTTCTGAGCGGGACGCCCTTAAAAATTATTTTTGTTTTTAAAATAAAATTCATGTTTATTTAATACAAATATGAAATGTTTATTAATTAAAAATTTTAATACAAAATAAGAACTAATCTTGTGTAGTTTGGTGGGCTGGCTTTTTATATTTTCCCGATGACAAAATTTGCTTTAATACATCAGGTTTCGTTTTTAAATATGAATGAAATTGTTGGCATGACTTGCTGATGTTACCCTTTGTTATCAAAATGGCTTTTAACACTCCGACTCCTAATTGGGTTTTTCCACATTTTTTTGTCAAAGCGGAATATTTTTACATATTTTGGGGACAGCGGGACACATGGCTTCAAAACGGGACTGTCCGGCTCAAAGCCCACGTTATGTATACCCCACGCAAAATAAATAGCCACAATTAATTTTTTATAAAAAAAATTATAAATACAAATTTTATCTATACCGTAATTTTCTGTACTAATTTTTTGTATTCAATATTTGTCAGATGTATAAAAAAAAATGTAATCATAAAAATAACAAAACTTTCTTAAATTCTATTTAGTTTAAATTGTAAAATGACTGGAATGTTAATTTTCTATTTTTATCAACAGGAAAATATAGTGGAAAAACTTAATAATAAATTATAATATGTGTAACTTTTTTTACAAAAACAGCATAGTCCTCAACATTGCACCTTGAAGAAAATAATAGGATGTGCATTTAATTAATAGAATTCGAGCATTTTTGCAAAAAAATTTTGTATTTTTTAGCTTTATAATATTTATTTTATATTTTTCGACCACACTGATAAGGTAAATGTTGAATAATTCAAAATTATTTTAAAGCAAAAACAAAAAGTTATTTGATTATTCAACTTGCTTCCGTGCCATACTAATTAATATGGAAAATAAAAGAAGTTTTTATAACAATAAAAGTAAACGGTACAAGCAAAATCATAACTATTAAAATGAATTTATTGTAGAAATTTAAATTTGAGCAGAGCGGCTAGTAAATGCTTTATACTTTAGAATATTTATTTTCCTAATGTATTGGGCATATTATTAATTTATATTATTTATTAAAAAAATTAAATATTTCATAATATTCAGAAAATCAACAAATAGCTATTTATACAACTAGAGGTTGTATTGAATCATCAAAAATCATGTTCAAATTGATTTTTTATTAAAAAACAAACATACCTATAAAACCAAATATAATATTATATTATTTTTTATAGAATCGTTGTATAATATAAAATTCATAGCTTTTGTTTTCTATTACACAACGTTGCTATGAAAATCGTTGTTTAATGAAACTCCAGGAAAAAATACAACGTACTATGCGGGGGAGGAGTCGCTGAGGAAATTTGGTGTACAACTGAAAGAAAATCTGGTGAAATCTGAGAAAATCTTAGGAAATAGAAAATTCAAGTAAATCTTAAAAATACCATAGGTGAGTTTTTTGTTTTTCAGGATGAAACTTGGGAAAATTTTTCGAGAATTTCGTAAAAGCAAATCTAGTGTACACAAATTTGTCGTGCTTAAATATGTCTACCTACTCGTTCTGTAAATTGTTCATTTGCACACTCATTGCCCAAACTACTATTTTGTAATCCAACTTTTTTTATCGCTATTGTAGATTACAGTTGGAAGCCTATCTCCTAGGTAGAAAAGTAAACAACTAGAAAAAAAAGAAAGGCTCAGTATGTTGCTCGGAGCATATGTTTTTCTCAACCAGTGCCGCCGCCGAAAATTACAAATCGCGAATATTAGATAATTTAGACGGCAAAGACTGCCGATATTCGACATTTTAGTCCTCTCATTGTAAAAGAAAGTGACGAATTGCCCAGAAAACAGGAGGCAACTTGCCTTCTATTCTCTCAGTAAATTTATCACATTTTAGGGGGGGGGGAGTAAATAACTTTATATTATCTCCTCTTGAATCCGCGCTTAGATTGTATTGATGCAAATATTTACTTCATTCTATTTACAACTTAAATTACTTAACTTCGAGTTAGGTAAAGTAAAAATTTAAACTACCTAATCTTACTTGAACAATTGACTCTGTAATTTTATAACACTTGACGTAAAATGATATTTGAACTTAGTAATTAAAGTTAGGAACTAAGATTGCCTCTCAGATCTATCTTAATTGAAGTAAGGAAAAGCATAAAATAATCAGAAAATCTAACTTTCCGTAAGTTGTGCCTAAACAAAACGCGTCTATATCTAATTGTCTTTCATAGAGAGTACTCAAGCTTTATAATGTTTTTTATTCTCTATAGAATCCTATTCTATGGGAAGATAACATTTATGCAACTATGCAGTATTCTATAGGTGTATTTCAAAATAGCACATTTTGGCGAGAAAGAGTACTACCATATACTTACATAGTAGGAACTAAAGTAGGTGAGCATTCTAATGGTTTTTAAAAATATTTCAAGCATTTTAATTTTTTGTCTGAATGTATGTTAGTTTGCATTTTTCTGTTTTGTTTGCTAGTGGAAAGCATTTAACTGGCCTCCACTCTGAAAAACAAGCACATCATCCCCCTCCCCTCTATGGAGAACGCTGAAATGACGTCCTTACTACTGAGTCATTTTTTCAATGTTAGGCCAAACCCTGATTAGGTTAACTAGTTGTTAATCAATGAAAACTGTAGTTTTATATCTAATACTCGTTTAGCTATAACTGGGCATTGAAAAATGGCTCTAAGAGTACCTACCTAGTGGATACCAATCAATGGTGATTTTAAATAATCAAAAAAGAAATTGATTAACCCCTAATCACACTCACAAACTTTAGTTCCTTGAAATACAGTCAATTCCACTAAACATATCTCATTAATTCATTCGTGCGCGTCGCTAACAAAATGAGATTTTCGCATACTTCTTCTCAGGTCCCTCTATATTATATAGGAAGTACTTTCAATTGGATACAAAGAAATTCATAAAAATCTATTTATTTAAAAAGAAACGTACAATTTTGTTTCAGATTAAGTTAAATTAAAAAATTATAATTAAAAATATGAAAATGTGTTATAATAATTTCATAACCTACTTCTTCTTAAATTAAATATTAATTTACATAATAAAATAATTGCAAATAGAAAATTCTTAATAATTACTGTTTTATTATTATAAAATACTGCACTTAAAATATATTAAATTATCCAAATTATTTGCAATAATAAACAACAATAATAAACTACGTAATTAAAACTATCTCATTTTTAATTATGCAACAATTATTAACAACTGTTACGGTATCTAACAATTTTTTTACACATTATAAAGAGTTAATTATACAAATAGCTATGTTTGAATTTATTTACAGAGCTAAAAGCCAAGTTATTTTATTTTTTAAGTATGATAGGTTAAAAAATTTGGTCACAGCTTTTTAATATATCTACAGGCCTTAATTTTTTCTTTCCAAATTCTAACTAGTCAAATAAAAAATATATTGCCACAAAATAATACCAGATAGTTTCACACACAAATTTCGTCATTTATTCCGGGTGTTTTTTATACATTGAATAAAAAATTTTGATCCCAATTAATAGTAATTGTTAAAACCATCGTAAATAATCCTGAGATATAAAATAAAACTTCTACATTGTTAATCGTATATAAACATTTTATTATCGTAGTAGTAGGATATACTTGATATCAATTTGAGTTAACCAATTTGCAATGTAATATTTGATACACAAATAAACGTAGCACTTACTAATAAATTGTTATAAATAAATTTAGATATAAAATTGTAACTTCTAATTCTTCATTTAAATTAAAATTCTATCACAGTGTTTTAAGTTAAAGATCGCAATTTTCAACTGTTTTTTATGTTTAACTCTTTTGCTGTTGTAATATTGTGTATGGCAACAAGTTTTATATTTACTTACATATTACAGCAAACGAGTTAAAAAATTAGATCCACTTAACATGCATTTAAATGTTAATAATAATTAGAAGCCCAATTTGAAAATATATAAAAAAAATTTCAATAAATAAAACTGCATTTATATCACATCTTGTTCATATCGTCCAATATTACTTCAAAATTCCCCAATTATTCGAATATAAAAACGCTACTCCTGCATTCGACCGATTTTATATTAGGTACCCATCACCATAATTATGTCTTGTTATTAAAATCACGTGTAATAAAAATATACACAAACAGTTTTGCTAATACAGTAATTATTTACAAGTAGATAATTTACACCATTAATTTGATTATACAGGTTAACCAACTTACGGTGAATCTTTCATAGTTTTAATAGTAAAAGTAATGGTAATTTCAATAGAAATATTATAAATCTTCTTCTGCCTCTTAATATAGAACCACGTCCTGTTATTACCAAGTGGTGTACCAAATTTACACTTGGACCCCTTGGTTCTCTGAGCATTTGCATGAACTCTAGTAGGGTGCTAGCCTGGCTAGATGCATAGCCCATAGGTGGAACTTAGGCTTTAGTAACTTGTCGATTTAAGCCTCATACCACACTGTTGGTTTTATAAATCATTGAAAGAATAGCAGCAAGAGCAACATCTAGTTAATTTGTTAAATTCAAAAATAGCTCCTGAACTTGAAAAGCTTTTACTGTAAAAATACCCCCTCCTACAATCTTTCAGGTATTACGATAATTATAGGTGAACACAAATGTCTGAATGAAAATATTAGGATTAATATTCGTTGCTTTTTTTTACGATATCCCATTTGATATATTTATAAAATATATATAAGATAAAATTAAAAAATTTCAAGTTTAATCAATTTTTTACATTTAAAAAAATTTCCTATATTATATTACGCACGTATATTTAATGATAAACTTTAACATGTAGCTGTAAAGATAATTATTTAACTATGTATGACACCCTGTTTTGCTAAACACTAGTGGAATGCAGTTTAATTAACATAGTAACCAAATATCATTTTAACTTACAATTAATTTTAATTCACAATTATTGGTTAATTAAATCAAGCTATTTGAAGCAGGAAGTCCTCACTAACTCACTACCATAAAATCAGCTATTGGTTTATAACAGTTCAATCATCAAGGTTGGATTATTTAACCCATATTTTACTGATTTGAAAAACCAGTCGTGTCCGCGACTGACCCTCGCAAGGCAGAACTAAGTTGTGATTAAATGATTAAAGAAGCCGAAGACCAATAGTGTCTACTACTCGATTACTTTTTCCAGAGATTTATTTAGTTCTTTGATAACATTATAAACAATAGGTGTCCAGGAGTTGCAGTTGCCTCCCCCACGACTTTTCAATATTGTTTTAAATTAAAAAAAGAAATTTTAATCCTCTTCCGTAAAAATAATAAATAAATATGTTGAAAGTGTCTTGATAAAATATGTATCTTCAAGTTCAACTTAAAAATGAAAGTATATACCCATTAGGGTTCAATAGCAAAGATGTTAATTTTTACTTACACCGCCCAATATTAATTAAAGCCCATTACCACTTAAGGATCACTTAAATCTGACAGCACATTTGCTCGGGTATGCATGGACATAAGCGTTAAGTGATTCATTTAAATATTTTAAACATTGTTAGTGCAATCCACAGATTTAAAAAAAACTTCTTCTTTTTCCTCTTAATGCAGGACTACGTCCTGTTATTACCAAGTAGTGTACCAAATTTACACTTGGCACTCTCTTGGTTCTCTTAGCACTTGCATATACACTAGTAGGGTGCTAACCTGGCTAGATAAATAGCCTATAGGTGGAACGTAGGCTTTAGATCACAACAGTGTAGTCGGCGCGACTGAGCTTCGAACCGCTGTCTTCCGTTCCATAATTTGTCGATTTAAGCCTTATACCACACTGTTGGTTACGATTTAAAAATAAAATATAATATAAATTATTATATACCTCATATAAAATTAAACTTTTGAGTTTAATTTTATCTACATTTCACGAGTTAATAATTCCAATTAATTATTATATTCTTCAGTAGGTTATTTTTCTACCAAGTTAAATCTCCATGTTGACTCAATTTTGTAATGAGCATCTTGTGGTAATAAAATAAACACTTGAATAAAAGCGACAGTACCTGCTTCAAAACCAGCGATCTTCTTATAACTTGCTAAAAATTTTGAAAATGAAAATTATTATTATTACTGTTGAATGGATTATGGTTCGTGGCCCATCTGCACTGAAGCTCTAGGCTGCATTGAAATAAATCAACTAGGTTTTTCTTAAAACAAAGTTCAACAAAAGTTACAAAAAACCATTAAGCCTACAGGCTGATATCGTTTACCACTATGAATATCAATAAAAGGATTTCCACCAATGATTGATTTTTATATTTGAAATTACCATATTCAATAATAGCTGATGTAGTTCCTACTAATATATCTATTGATAGAAGAATATACCTACTTTTACTGTGTTCAAGTTACAGATTACTTATGAAAAAAATCATAATTAAAACATTTTCCCCCCATTCTCAACACTATGTATTTAAAATAATAAGTTGTATGTTAGCACACTTTAAATGAATACTCAGTATAAATTTAAATATTTTAAAATTATAGTAAATTTACATTTAAACAAATTATTTTTCTTACTTCACTATTAAGGACACTATGGAAGAATTCACCTTACGTGAGCTACCCTGTATGCTCACAAATCTTATACACTTTTAAATGGCAAATTGAAAAATATTATTAGCAAACTTACATTGTACTAACTAACATGATTAACATTAGTTAAAACAAACCCTATTGTATAATTCGGTTTAATAACATTTCTATATTATATAACAAATTCGTTAATTTGTTCCCAACAAATTTCATTAATTATCCACATGCAACACCAAAAAAAAAAAGATTTTACAAGTGAAATTCGATGTTTAAAGTTTCAACTTAACAAAAATTTAATAATTTTTATGAATACGAAGCCAGTATATTATTACTATTTGCAGTAGGAACAACTACCGAATGATTATTTTGTTGATGAATGGGTAAATGAGTTTGTTGTACTATATTTCCACTACTTATTATATTACTGGCGGGCGTAGAATTCGTTAACGTTTGACTTTGACTAACTTGCGGTATTTGGATGGTAGTTGCCACCGAAGTTTGCACCGGTACAGCACTGGGTTGTGTTTGATTAACTTGGTTAGTGGCGACTTGTGTTATTTGGTTCGCCGCATTAGGTTGAGATCCATTTTCAAGTGCATGCTTTCTTAAATGTCTTAACATGTTACCTTTTTCCACAAACGTTTTACCACAATCCGGACAAGCATGAGGTCGTTCCCCACTGTGTGATCTTCGATGCGACACCAGATGTCCCTTACACATAAAGTCTTTGTCGCAAAGATCGCATCTAAATGGCCTGTCCGCTTCAGCACCTTTATTATGAGATCTCTGATGAAATAATAAATTACCTGTAATAGTAAAAAAATAAAAGATTAATTTTATTATAATACCAAGTATATTGTCAAAAAGTGTATGTTTGAGAACTTCATTCTAGAAATATGAATTTTACTTTTAACAGTCCACGTTTTGGACAAAATTACTTCGATAGTAGCTGAGAACTTCCGAGTTCTTAATAATAACAAAAAAAAATTGCATAAAAGATGATAAAAACTCACCTTTAAGTGGAAACGATTTTCCACATTCTCCGCAGGAAAATGGACGTTCCCCAGTATGCGAACGCATGTGATTGATCAAGTGTTCTTTTCTAGTGAATGGCTTGGAGCACACATTACAGCAGTGCGGTGTTTCACCAGTATGCTGACGTAAATGATTTGTCAGATGCTCCTTCCTGGTGAAAGTTTTCTGACAAAACTCGCACCGATGCGGTGATTCACCTGTATGAATGCGTACGTGATTGGTTAAGTGTTCTTTTCTTGTGAACGATTTTGAGCAATAAGGACATCGATGCGGCGATTCGCCTGTATGCTGTCTCACATGATTCGTTAAATGTTCCTTCCTCGTAAAGGATTTCGTGCAAAAAGTACATTTATGGGGAGATTCTCCTGTATGCTGTCTTACGTGATTTACCAAATGATCTTTTCTTGTGAATGCTTTTGGACAGTAACTGCAACGGAAGGGCGTTTCCCCTGTGTGCTGTCGCACGTGATTGACAAGATGTTCTTTACGAGTAAACGACTTGGCACAATAAACACATCGATGAGGCGATTCACCTGTATGCTGGCGAACGTGATTCAGCAGATGTTCCTTTCTGGTAAACGTTTTTGAACAGAAATCACATCTATGTGGCGTTTCACCTGTATGCCACATGATGTGATTTGTAAAATGTTCTTTCCTAGTGAACGATTTACCACAAATTTCGCATCTAAATGGTGTGTCGTTTGTGTGCGATCGCATGTGGTTAGCCAAATGCTCTTTCCTAGTATATTTCTTTCCACAAATCGTACAATGATGTGGTGTTTCTCCCGTATGCCACATAACGTGATTCATAAAATGTTCTTTTCTTGTAAACGACTTTTTACAAATTTCACACCGATGAGGGGTTTCACCTAATTACAACAGAGTTAGTAAGAATATTTTAACCTTTCAATAATAATATTTACCTGTATGTTTACGGACATGATTAACCATGTGTTCTTTCCTAGTAAAAGTTTTTGCACAATATTGGCATCTGTAAGGAGTTTCTCCCGTATGGCACCTAGTATGATTATCTAAATGTTCTTTTCTAGCAAAAGCTTTTCCACAAGTAGTACAATTGTACGGCTTATCCGTCGAGTGACGTTTCATATGGCGCTCCAAGGAAGCTGCATTTGCAAAAACGTGGAAACACACGGCACAAGTAAACATGCTACCTCCTAGATGACATTTACCATGCCTAGTCAATTCCTGTGCATTAATAAACGCCTTACCACAAACTTGGCAGGTAAAAGGTTTCCTTTCGATGTGATAACGTCTGTGCACAATTAACTGATAACGAAACTGAAACATTTTCCCACACAAGTCACATATATGATTTCCAGTTGCGATGGTTACCACACCGTCTGCTGTGGTAGAACTTGCAGTTTCCTGGTCGTTTTCCACCAACGTTTTGGGCGTAACAATGTGAATATTGTTAGCAATTGTGGTAGCACTTTGCTGTATATTAACGTTGCTGTTATTCGTGGTAATGTTACTCTGACCTGTTGCAAGTTCGCCTTGTATTTTACCGAAAACTTCGTGATATGCTAATAATTGATTTATCTCCTCTACATTAACTTTGTACATGTTTTGGACCATTTCGATTCCTAAAGTTTTAGCCAAATCTTGTTCTTGCAATCCAGCTGAAATTTTAACTATGCTACCGTCGGGCGTGCGTACATCCATCAAGTTGGTTTTAATATCTTGTAAACCAAATTGTGTACCACTGAGCAACTTGGAACAATTTTGTAGATTCTTTTCGTCTTTAACTATTTGTAAACCATCCGAGTTTGTTAGGGAATCGTGTTCTGAATTTCTTTGAGTCTGTTCGTTTTCTGCACTTTCCATTCGAACTACGTTGTCTAAAACTTGTTGAACTTGCAGCTGTTGCAGTTGCTGTACAGTTAATGTTTGTTGATTTAACTGTTGTTGAGTTTCGGCTAAATGAATTTGAGCTTGTGCTATTTGTGATGCTATTAAGTCTTTATGGTCTTTACTATCTTCAATAACTGAAACTAAATTATCTTGAACTTGAATAATATTTTGCTGCTGCTGATTGTGTTGTGCGTTGTGTAGTTGAGAATGAGAGAGCTGGGTTTGGGCTTGAGAGACAATAGTTTGCCCTTCGGATTGCTGATGATTTGATGATGTTTGATTGTTGTGATTAGTAGGATTTTCAAGATGCATTGCACTTGCTGGAATCGCCAGGTTAGTGAGAGCTTGAGTAGTAGATATACTAACGGGTATCTGGGCATGTTGTGGTAAAAGTAGTTGATCTGCTAAGAGCCCATGTTGACCAAACATATCCTGCAATAATACAGTAAATTATACTAAAGCAAACCATTCAGGTTTTTAATTTTTTTGAATCGATTGATTAATAAAACAATTGGCTTAAAAAGTGGCACATCAAAGCCAGCTAAAACAACATGACGAAAAAGAAAAATTTCCATGATCAACTAATGGGGGACAATGATGTTTGTTTGATACAATAAAAATTAAACTTGTTTTAAAAAAACACCATCAGCTGTGTGTGACGTTTTTCTTTTTTTAGAGAAAGAGAGGCTGAACAAACTGCAACAGCCAGTACATTCCATAAATGAAATCAAAACTTTCGATGCAACAGAATGAAAAAAGTAATTTCAAATTCAGACGAGAGAATAAATAATTTACCTGCAGTAACTGTGCATTGAGTGAACCTCTGCATAAATACATTCCACTAGAACTTTCACAGTTACCTCAACATCCTTTATGTAAGAGATGTACAAGGTTCAAACTACTAAATTATAATTTAGTCGTGTGGGTTTATTCCCATCAGTAGTTGAAATTGAAATTTTAATCTTGACAGCTTCAAGGGAATTCCATACAATTAGTAGAGTACTATTTACTAAAATCAATCATAGAATTCCGTATTTAAATTTTAATAATACCTTAATATTGTTTTGGGAGGGCGGCGTCCTACCGTTCTCCAAATACCAGCCACCACTGATGTAAGGTAGCTAGCTTGGTTACATTATAAAATAGTGGATTAGATTTATTATAATCTAAGTACAAAAATTAATAAACGTGTATTCAAATAAAATATTTATGTGTTCGTAAAATTAAAAACTGTATCTTCGGAGAGTAATATTAAAAATATCTTCCAATATACTTATAGAATGCTGAAAACTGTGTACAATAACATCGTAAGTCATAATAGTGCATTTGAATGGTTTACGTCCTCACATCAAGCACAAAAAGCAAATTAGTTCATAAGAATGTAAAATTGATACGCTGAACATCAATAAAAAAACAACCCAACAAATTTTGCAATGGAGAAAGAGTTATATTGTTGAAAGTTTTCTTTGCTTTGTTAACCCGATATTTGTTGGTGAGCTCAATCACCAACCTTATTCTTCCAAGATTTTAAAGCTATACAAATCCAAGGGGTAAATATCCAGATAAATTTGTTTACGCAAGACTCGGAATTTTAAAGAATTCTAACGATTTCTTAAGAATTCCAGTGATTCCCAAGAATTAAGAATTCCAGGGAATTCCAAAGATTTCTAAGAAAACCTGTTAACCCTTTGATCCCTAATAGTTTTAATTGAGTTTTTGTAATCAACAATAACATCTTGAATTTGAAAATAAATTTAACAAAAGCTCAAGAGAGCTAAAATATTAAAGCTTTTCACAATAGACCCATGCAAAGATATTTAATTAAAAACACCTTGAAATTTTTTTATATGATTAAAATCATTAAATCAATAATATTATTTTGAGATGTTTAGTTCGTCTGATTCAGTTATGAAGATAAAACCTAGTTTGATAAGAATAGTTTGTACTGATAAAACCTAATATCGTAAATAGTACGGAGAAATTTATGTAAAACCAGATAAAAAGATTTCTCAAGTTAAATTGTAATAACAGCTTCCTGTGAAGCCCTTGTACTTTTCCATTCTATAATAGTAACAGTTTTTGGACAACAAAACCAAATAAACAAACAAAAGAGCATAGAAAATAAAAATTTGAAGTATCATGTCAATCACGTCACGTGTTCGAAACATTGCTTAAAATACAAATTATGAGCACAAAGTTTAACTTCATCTTACTACGTACCTGTGCCATTTTGGTCTGATTGTCAGCACGAGTAGGATTTGACAAATCATAAACAGACACTTGAGGAATTGGTCCTGGAAGAAAATTTGTAAGGACCCAGTATTTAGCAACACTACTCAGCGCAACAGGATTTAAAGCTGTAGTATTGACTCTTAGATCTGTGGGTATTGTAACCGCAGGTGGCTTTTGTAATCCCTAAAAAAAAAGAAGCAAAATTTTCAGCAAACCAAATCACACTTTAAATGAAACAATTAAAAAATAACAACCAACATACGTAAAGTTTCCTACATAAATTTGGTTAGATTTAAATAACCTTACTTAATAAAAATGTAAATGAGAAAAGTTTGTACAATTTCAAGTTCAATGTTACTTTCAAGAATGCACAAGTTTTTTTTTGAACAATAATTAAAATGTTCTCATGAAACAAACGCCAGCGAAATAAGTAATTGAAAATACCGGCACTCTTCGATTTAAATTCAAAAATTTGATTTAAAATTAAAAAAAGAAAGACAATACAATACCACACAAAAGTAACAAATTAAAGAAAGACATACTTCGGAATTTTCATTTGATGGTGCTCCATTCAGATGATTCTGTTCGTTAGAACTCATTGTGTATATTAAAAATCACAACTATCCTAAATTCCTTTACCGAAATTAACACTTTCATTAAGTCATTTTGGTTAATTATTTGAAAAATTATCACGTGAAAAACTTTACTGTCATTGTCTAAATGATGCGGGGGACGCGAAGGGAAGCCATTATAAACTAAGAAACTCAATTCACGAATTGGTGAATGTGCAATTAGAATGAATCTTTTATTGCGCTCTACAAAATCCTCGACGTGTTTTACATTTTTATTTTATGCACTCCATACATAACGAAATTTGATTATTACTTATAACAATAGACGTAAAATTGTATCACTGACGCGGGGCGCATCAAACAATAAACAGAAACCAACATGGCCGGTAATAAAGATGTCTGTTATATCAATCACCGAGATTATGCCAAATTCCTACAAAGTCAAGGTATTTACGCTACAATTACTTATAGTAACTGGTCAAAAGCAGTCAAAAGGTAATAAACAATTTTGTAATCTTTCAAAAAAAGTGTTTTAAATGCGGGAAATAAAGTTAAAATTTAAATTCACCATTGTGGCGCCATTGTCGTTCTCTGTTTTATTTGCAAGTACCGCCAAATTTAAAGTTTAAGAAAGAAAAAAAGTTTTTCAAATAATTATTCACTTTGCAGTCGGTAAGTAGTATTTTGGGGACAAAAATTTAGCCATTTATGAAAATAATAATTTACAAATTACAATTGGAATAATTAGTGCGATCAGCTGACTGCGTATTTTTTAGTAGATACCTATTTCTTCCTGAAATATTATATTTGTAAAGAAGCTCCAGTTGCGCCGGCTAAATTCCAAGCAACTAATACATTTTTATTCGAAGATAACTATAGTTTCCATTGGTTACGCCGGGTATTCCCCCTCCAGAAGTACATTTCTAGGTTGTGGAAAAGAGAACTTTTTAATAGAAATGAAATTAAAAAAGTAAGAATTTCAAGTAATTCAAAATATTTTTAAATTTCATTTTTGAATTTTATCATTTTTCATATTGTAAATATTCGTTTCTTCGCTTCCGTTAGAGAAAGGGGGGGGCATTTTCAGTAGAACAATTTAAAGATGCATTATTATACCTAATCTTACGGCTAATCCCTTTTAAATATGACAATATCTCGAGCTAAGAGTTACTTATTATTTAAATAATAATTTTCTATGTATGTATTCTTCATTTGACGTTAAAAATTCTAATAAAAATAAAAATATTTTTAACTAAAATTGAAAGTTTTTTGTGGGATCGACAGAAATTCAGTTTCAGTTTTATTTATATATTTATTTAAAATTGCAAGTGCAACCACTTATTACTTTGATCTTGTAAAATTTTAACTGAAGTAATAACAATTTTTAAACTTAAAAATAAAATTTCTCTGTATACTTGTAAGGTCACAAATTACTATCAATATATTTAATGGACGGAGTTAACGACTTACGATAAATTTGAAATAACAACTTTTTGCGATCATGTGCACCTAAAATTAAGTGCAAATCACATCATTGGACGGAATTGTTACTGAAATCTTCACAGTTATTCTTCTACTTCTTCTTCAATTTCACCTTCAGCTTGAATATTCTCATCGGTACTTCCTTTGCTAGATTGTGGAATTAAAGTACTAGGCGAAACACCTAACCCACGCGCCAATGCTTCAATCAGTTCCTTATTCAAGTAATAAGTGATAGTAGCGCTGCCAGAAATGCTCAAAAGCTGCCTCAATTCGGCAACCAATTGTTTTGCTTCAAAAAAGTTTTCAGTTTTAACGTAATTTTGTATCATGAGCGCATAAACATCTCCACGTCTCACCGATTCTTCCAAATCTTGTCCACCAGAAATAAGAAACTGTCTACACTGAGAAATTCCACCTTCAACGTCCCCTCTTTCAAACAATCTCTTGATGTCTATAAACCTTTTAATTGTCGTCAAACGTTTCTGTACAATTTCTGATGCTTTTTGATGCTGAGGCGTACTAGTAGCAGCAGGAATTTTCGCCAGGCATCTAGAAGCTTCGGTCAAAGCACCGTACGACTTTTCGTAATTTTGGAACTCATCTATTTCAATCTGTAAACCAACTTTTACTTAAAATTGTAATTTAAAAAAAAATGCGCACATACTTGAGCACATGCAACATAAAAATTTGCCAACAAATCTTGCGCCTTTCCTTTGGAATAGAATGTGATTATATTTTTTAAAATTTCAGGCTGATTTTGCCAATCGAGGGATTGTAAATAATTTGCTGCCATGATGTAAATTTCTCTTTGTCGAGAAACGCCAGCAAAAAATATGATTTTATCGGTATCTCCAGACTTAAGCAACGCTTTCATGGCACGAATCTAAAAAAAAATTATATTACATATTTTAAAAATGGTAGCGACTGCAACGACTCACCCTGTCGCCTGCTTGCGTAAACTTTTTAGTTGCCAAATGATAGTTGCCTTGTACCATCAAACTTTCAGCAAGATTCTCTAGGATGGAAATTTTTGTTGCTTCGTCGACTTCGTCTGCTTCTGGAGTCAATTTTTCTGCCAACTCTTCAGTTAGTTGTACGTTGTGATTTAAACAGATTTCTATTGCTTCTTTGTACTACAAATTTTAAATTAAAGAAAATTTAAGTTTTTTAAGTGCAAATTACCCTCTTTCCTAAAGCCAACAACTCAACAGCTTTGTCAAATTGTTGGTTAGCGACAAAATATTCGGCACACTTTTTAATCAAGGCTGGATCGCAGTTAGTATCTAAATTTGTAGTAATTTGTTCTAAAATATCCAGATGTTTGGACTGAAATGCCAAATTTAAAGCTTTATGAAGCATTCCTGAAACAAAAAGTTTATTAATTTAAGTTAATTGAAGCTAAGTCAGGCTTATAGGGTGCGACAGCCAATGCATCAAAAATTTAACGTACAGTGAAAAACAAACAAAATTTGACATTACCTGCACGGTGATACAAAACGATCGCTTTTTCGGCTACTCCAATGTCTTCAAAATACTTTGCGCAGTCTAATTTTTCTCGATAGCTGGCAATCAATCCGATATTCCACAATTCTTCAATTAGATTATTTTCTTTACATAATCGCACGCTGTTACCTTGAAAACAAAATTACAAAATGCAATATTAGAAAAGAGTATAAACTCACTGTATGCGTTTGCTTTATTAAAAAATTTAACAGCTTCCTCAACGTTATTATTGGTTTCGTGATGTCGAGCCATATGATAAAAAGCTGCCTTATCAGTACTTGATTGTGCCAAATCGGTAGCACGCGATTCTTCTCCCATAAAACATAGAGTCCTTACTTGATTATAAACGTCGCCTGCTTTGGCGTAAACTTGTAAAGCAACATTTATGTCACCTTGAGACTCAATGTACTGGCCCCACCATCTCAATTGTTCCCTTCAAACAAAATTATTTAATATTTTCTTCTAAACAATTTAGAAATTTCTACTAACGGATCGTTCACTTTTGACATGTAAGCTTCTAGTTGTCGCGGTTGTTCCATTAACATGCGAGGAACTTCGTACAAGTGAGTGTTGGCGCGTTCGTAATGTACAATAGCTTCCTTGAAATGGCCGGATTGTTCGAGGGAACGAGCCCATGCGTGTTCGGTGTGCTTCAAATGAATTCTGTCTTTTGTTTCTGCAATTTTAATTGCCTTTTCCATTTTGTTACTATCTTGGTAGAATTTATTCAGTAAATCGTAACGTTCACATTGCAAGTATAATTGCTCGGCTTCGTCCTGCACAAAATTATGAAAAATTAACAATCTTGTACAGTTCATAAACATGTTTGTCAGTTCCTAAAGCACAAATCCAACAAAATGTAAAAACTTACGCTTTACAAATTTTAAATCATCGCAAAATACAATATCTAACAATGCAGCGCTTCATTCACACAATACCCAAGTACAGCAGGAGGTACTTCCAACCAAAGTGGATAAAAAAAGGAAAAAACGTTTTTAAATTAATTTTAACTTACCAGCATGTCCAATTGAATGGCAAGAACGGCGATTCTAGCTTCTTGTGGTAAGGAAGGATCGTTCATTGCTAATCTTAAAGCTCGAGCAGCTCTCGCGTTACCCATATGACCCAAACAAACACCAGCCACGTCTAATCGTCTGGTTTTAACGCACATTCTCGCCAAACTACTCCAAACTCCAGAACTCTGAATAAGCTTGATAGCCTTAAAAGCTGCATCCATGTTGCCTACAATTCATAGTGCGTCATTTGCAGGTGTTAAAAATTTAACAGCCTCCCTTACCTAAACTCAAATTATAACTGAAATCTAATATGGCTTCTTTGGTATTTTGATTGCAGTTCTCTAAGCCATTAAAATCGCTCATTATTTCTCGTAAAATATTGCATTTGTTTTGAATCACAAAAAACGGGGTGGCAATTGCTAACAGTTTAGATTCGGAATCTATGGGGCGAATATCTTGAATACGAATTCCATGCTCGAAGGAAACGAACATGGTAACCACAATGTGATCTTCGTTTTCAATGCTTGCTTTTGCAACTGTAAAATATTTAAATTATTATTCCTGCAATAAACTTACCTACAGACAAAATTTACCATTTTTCTCAGTGTCTTGGCCATATAAAGAAACGAAACTGGGTTTCTTAATAGTGATATTGCCCATTTTCACCCTTTTGGCATTGCAAATCAACAATCGAGAATCGGAACTGTCCCAATATAAAGAAAGTGGGATGCGATTTGAGCAAATTTTATTGTAATAGGCTTGGGTTTCATCAGAATTATCATCATTTTCAGCTTCAACTTCGATGTTTCCAAAATCATCAAATGTGTTACTTTTACTGCAGTTGTATTCGCAAAAATCGTAAAAATTTAAACTTTCATGTTCAATATCCCAAATGTACAATTTTCCATCTGGAATTAAATTTGCCGAAGCTAAAGTGAGTGCAACTTTGTTTCCGTTACTGTTAGTTTTCGCTTGAATTATTTCACCAAAATCATAACACATATCGTAGAGATTCCGTGCGGGGGTTATGAGTTTCAATTCTTTTTCCGATAAATTATAAATTTTAAGAAAACCTTCCATAGTAAATACGGTCAAAAAGTTTGCAGTTACGTCCATACCAATGGGTTCACCTTCTGCGGGGACGGTTAAAATTGAAGAAAGGATTGCTCCATTTGACGAGCGAATCAAAACAGAGTTTAACGTTAAAGTAATTACGTTTGTACCGTATATAATAATTCCTTCGTTATCGCATGTGAAACTGTTAATAAAATTAATTTCGATGGACATTTTCCCGTCACTTCGTTTGTTAGAATTAAAATTTACTTCGTACACAACTTTATCGGGACTGCTTTTGTAAACAATATCGTAAATCGAAATTAAACGGCCGTTAGTAAAAGCAATAAAGTTGCTGTTTATGCTCATATTTGTCACTTGCATATTTACAGAAACCAAAGCGTTATGGGTGGAAGTTTCCAACAAAATTTTACTTGCACTTTTTTGAGTTGCCCAAATTTTTTCGCAAAAGCAAGTGCACGCCGTTTGTTCTTTCATTATAAAAACTTTTGTTACACAATTTACTCCCAGTAACGGCAATCTTAAATTTAAGGAACCCCATACAATGTGTTTAATCGTTCCGTTAATTTTACTCAAGTTCTGGACATCCCAGGAGTCTTCGTTATTTTCAAAGAATTCTTGTTTCGATTGTTTTTTCGTCCATAAAAAAATTCGACCCGTGGTGGTTCCAGCACAGAGAGTTTGATTTAATTTTGAGTAACAAATGGAACTGAACATTTCGGCTTGCTGAGACATACTATCGTCACTTTTGGAGTTTTCAAAATTTGCTACTTTTACTGGTAAGATGTAATTGTCGTTTGATTCAATGTCCCATACTCTTACTGTTAAGTCTCCTAAAAAAATTAGTTAAGCTTATTATAATGCTGATACTGTTTTCTTGCAGTTAGTAAAAAATTAAAATTACCTGTTAAAATTGCCAAGCAATCATTATTAATCCAGACTAAAGATTGACTTCCAACTCCACGAAGAGCCTGACCACGACCACTCAGTTTAACCTTAGTAACTTCTGTAAGTTGCCCATGAGAATCCATGGTAAAATATCCAATCATCAAACCTTCCATCATAACCACTAAAGCATTTTTCGTTGGATGGTGTAAAATATAACTCAAAGGTACACCTTCGGTGTTTAAAACTTCCACACAAACTCCAGCCTCATTAATGTAGTAAATTGAACCCGATTGAGTACCGACAAAAAAACAATAATTATCGGTTCCATCCACAACTTTGAGTCTTCTTGCTGTGGTTTTAGGCCTCCAATTACTAAACATGTCCAATGCATGCTCATCGCCATTTACAGCAGCTTTTGCGAGACCTCCAATATCGTAATCCATGTGACTTTTAATGGTCAAACGAAAAGTTAGATGTGTTATGGATTCTTTTAAGTCGTGATGAAAAACTGTCATAATCTGATTTTTACTATCAACCTTCCAACCAACTAAAGATCCAGTCTACAATTTCAAAATAAGTTACAGGATAACGATTAAAATTTGTGGTCTTACAGAATCGCATGAAACCAGCCTAGCACCTTTCTCACTAAATTCTAATAAAACGATAGGCGCCTTGTGAGGACCTTGAACAGTAGAAAAGTCATGATCGTCATCTTTCCATAGCTTCATTTCACCATTTTCCCAACCGGTTGCCAACAGGTTACGTTCTGGATGCCAAGCTAGGGCGGTAACTTGTGATACGGAATGCGAAGGAAAGTTAACATCACGTAGAGGTTCGCCCTTTAAATATAAACATTGCAATGAGGTTCAATGATTTAATTAAAAAAACATACCAGTTCATCAAATATAGAAACGAAGCCGCCACGATTTTGGGAATAACTTGCAATTGCTAATAATGGCGAACTTGGATGCCATAACTGATTTGTCGAAATTACATTGCTCTCAGGAAAACGCACGAGAGTTTCAAAATATAAAGTCATTTCAAAATGACTTTAATTTGTATGTCGCTTAACCATGGCAACCATTAACTGCATAGCCTTTAGAACTAAAATTACTAAAATAGTAGTTCCAATGGTTTGCTACGTTGCATCAAATTAAAAGTTGGCATCGTAAAATTGCAACTCTGCACTACAACGGTCATCCATGGTTTGTTTAGAAATATGTAGACGCCAGTTTTTTCGGAGTTATTTTAGGTTAAAAATTATACAATAGGGCAGTGTAGCTTTTAATTTAATTAATTACTTTATATTGAACATGGTTCGGGGTGAGAAGTTTGTATAAATTTGGAGGTAATTCTTTCGTTAATTATGATGAATTGCAGGACGGCGTATCAAAGCTTGTAATGTAGAATCTGAAATTCAGTGCTTCAACGTAAAAGTCAAGGCTGAATCGTTACGGAAATGCAGGAAAAAAATTATTGTTCCAGGGAACGAACATTGCATCACAAATTATTTCAAGGTAAATTATGAAGTGCAACTTTTTTTATTTGTGTATCTTATCAATGTGTAACATTTAAGATCGAAGTGGCAAAAGATGAATTGCTCGACTTGCAATTTACAAAACGGAGGAGTCCGATAGACTACAATGATTATAAGAACGAAGGTAAGCGTGATACTGGTTTATTGAAATTTTGTACTTTTTAATTTGTCAACATTTTAAATGTACGGTATTGCATACTTAAGAGAAATAACCTGGGACAGTTTTAGCCGTTATTTCGTAGTTGGCGTTAATTCATTAAATCATTTATTGCTAAGGTAAAAACCTTAGCAATTTATAGTTGCGCTTACATATGAGATAAGTGAAATGGCCAACTTTCTTGTTTAAAATGAAACGGCATACTTTTAATAGTAAAGTTATTAATTTTTTATAAGCGCATGAGCATCCTATAAGCAAACCGTATTAAAAATTACAAGGAAGGACTAATTAGTCCAGTGATTTGGCTCAATTTTTGGTACATTGCCAGCCTAACTAATTCAAGTATAGAGAACAAAATTCTGCATAAAACTAAAGTGAGATTAATTTTGTAACCGCAACAGTTTTAAGAAAATGGTAGGCTTACGAACTAATCAATATAATATATAGGGTTTGATTTACTTTAGTGTTAATAATTTAATGATCTTCAAAATATTTTTAAGACGATTCGATGGAACTCGATGCTTGAAACTATTCTAAGGATTATCCAACTAGGTTAACCTACAAATTATCGCATACACACCATACACATGATTTATAAAAAAGATAGCAAAATACACGTTAATAGGGAATACAAGAATAAACTAAGAGAGGTTGTACTTTGGTAAAAGAAATTTCCACCTCCAAATCAAAAATTGCAAATTAGTTGTGGTCAATCAGTCTAAACCCATATAGTCAACGATCCAAATGGGCATTCGTATAGGTGAAGGCCATCTAAAAATTTGTTTTTGAAATTAATTTATTTTATAAAATTATGTTTACGATACGATGTTCACTGGTTTAAGGCTGTAATATCGGCGTAATGGCGTCGTTTGGCGCAGAACTGAACTGTCGTTACTGCTCACGACAGTTTGATTTGAATTTACAACATATCTTACGATTAAGACTTGCAAAGAAATTCTTATTAGAGTTTTTCATGTTGGGTTTCACAAAAGAGATTTATGGTGGGTTTTACAAAGATATTTTAAAATTCAAGCTACGATGAAAATTATAATCATGGGTACAATAATTAAGAAGCTGTTATATTGTTTAAAAATTATAATCGTAGATTGAATTTAAAATCTCGTTGGTGAAATCCAATATTAAAATTCAATGCACGATTATCAAACAATATAACAGCATGGCGTTTTAATTGTTGTAACCATGAAATCTACCATCAATGTCATGAATTAATGAGATAGTAATATTTTTAATCAAGGAATCAGGACGTACACTTTTCTCGCTTAAATAAGACAATTTGAAGTTGCCAAATTGTACAAACCTTTACTAGAAGAGCGTAAATGAAAATTTTGTTCAAGTCCTCAAGAATGTGTCAGCTTAGAATATTACGGTGAAACACTACCGACTACTAAAATTTTAACATACGTAATCAAATGGTATTAGTTAAACTAAGCAACTGTGAAGTACTGGGTTTTACGATTGTAACCATCAGTTTTTAATTTCTAACAGGTTTAAAATTTGGTAGTCAGTACAGATCTTGGTAATTATGAACGTTGATAATTCGTACAATCTATAACTTTCTAGCTATTAGGATTATCTAAAGAAATCATCGTAGTTTTTATTTTTTATAGAATTGCAGACTACTATTTTTTGAATGCTCATTTACATTTTTTGATAAATCACCCTGTATAAGTATGCCGCCCCGCTCTCCTATATTTTTTCTGATAATAAAAATCTCAAATTAACTGTTTCGTAATGCATTATTTCACCACTTTGTACAAAAATTTATGAAAGTTACAGGAAAAACAATGTTAATTTATTTTGTGATGTTTATTTTGGTTCAGTTCCAATTTTTTTGTCCATAATTTGTTGCAATTCTTGTGCTTCGGAAGCTACAGATTGTAGTAGCATATTAGACGATTCTAATATTTTAACATACGCTCTCTCTGCATTATCAATCGTTTTGTCGTAGTTTATTTTTGTTGCTATTCTTTGAGATAAACTTTTATTGATCTGCAATAAAAACACTTTCCTTTATATTTCTATAATTTTTAAATCTTACCAGGCATAGCTTATATTTTATGCGTTCTATATCGGTTTCCAATTTGAGTTTTTCTTCTTGTTGCTTATCTATCAAAAAATTGAGTTCGTCACGTTGAATTTTCAATTCTGTCAAACATTGTATTATTTGATCATTTCGTTCATTCAATTCAAATTTCAAGTGAAAAGACGTCTCTATTGCGTCATTTTGCATTTGTGCTTAAAATTGATTGCTTCCCAAAGTATCATAATTAGACCTCCATTCAATTGGGCGATAACGTCATTGCATAATTTTTTTTTAAATTTTTGGTCAGAATTTCTCTTCAAACTGATAATTTGTTTATTTTTTATTAATTATGGCCATGGTTGATAATTTCAAATGTTAGCTTTAGCCTACTGAGCAACAATTCCTAAAGGGTTGGGTATAAATTTAATTATGATTGACCCTAATTTTCTTATTTGTCATTTATTTCTTAATGGTTTCTTGTATAATTAGGTGTAATTACAATAAGCATTAACTTATCAGATTTCCAAAATTACAAGATTACAACTCTTTTGACAGTTTAGTTTCAAAGGTAACTTGTTTATCATGAAGTTTGTGACGCGTTTAGATTTACAGTCCCAAAATTGTAAAAATCATTTGCATATAAAAGTAAAGAAGAAAATTAGTAAGAAAGGTAACATAAGCTATAATATTTTATTACATTGGAAATTAGTGTTTCTCAAACATTTTAAAATGAAATCGTATTTCGTTTCAGCAAAAGAATTATTTTCTATTGACAACCACTTGAGAACTAACTTACCTTCTAGTCCACATCGTATCGAATTACACCCTCAAGTACTTACAGATGTAAAACCAAAAAAATGTGAATCAAAGTAAGGGACCGATTTATTTAAGTGAAAATATTTTTGGGTTTTAATTTTAGCCAAAAGACAATAAAGAAAACGTTGAATCAAGTTAACAATAAAACTGCCACCGATCACAAATTGACTGAGTATTTTCCTGTGAGGAGATCAATACGTAAAACGAAGCAAGTGGTACTAGAAGAAAAACAAAAACACTTGGAGAAGTTGTTAAACGAATGCACCGAAGATGGTTTGGAGGTAAAGTAAAAATAATTTGTATTATTTTCATTGTCGAACTACTTATTATTTCGAATTTAATTCAAACGCGGTTTAGATTTTATAAGACAAAAATGTTATATTTCAGGTACGTAATTTTGAAGGTAAAGGAAGAGGTGTGGTGACTACCAGGTTCTTTAATAAAGGAGATTTTGTTGTCGAATATAGTGGTGAATTGTTGGATTATCCACAGGCAAAGGCTAGGGAAGCCAGATATGCTCAAGACTCGAATGCAGGTTGTTACATGTATTATTTTAAACATCAAGATCAGCAGTTTTGGTAAATCTTGAATTTTGCTTTGCATTTGTGGTTTATCAAAATTATTTGTAGCATCGATGCAACACCTGAATCCGGAAGGTTGGGAAGATTGGTAAATCACTCACGAAACGGTAATTTAGTTACTAAATCTATTTGTGTGGACGGTTTGCCTAGATTAGTACTTATTGCCAAAGAAGACATAAAAGTTGGTGAAGAAATTAGTTATGATTACGGGGATCATTCTAAAGAAGCTTTAAGGAATTATCCATGGTTGGCGTTTTAGTATAATTTGCATTCGTATTTAAAAATAATATTGTACACGAGGCGTTTAAAATAATCGTGAATTATTGATTTCAAGTGCATTTGTAATTTACATGAATTGACATGGTGTAAAATTTCAAGCTGGGATTAATTTATTTACTAAATATTTAGAAGTTGAAATTACAGTCAGCTACTAAAATCAACCACTTGATTCGTTGTTATTTTAAATGCCTCGCTCAAACACTTAAAATTGTGTTCCAAGTTTGGTATTGTGAAACTTTGATGCATGATTTATTTAAGTGAACATGACATTTTGATGTTTTTAGTACTATTACATTTGTTATAATATCTCTCACTTTTATAACATTTTAAAGTATTTGATAGATTTAGCGCTGCCAATTTTAGTAGTTTTAGTCTAATTTATAACTGTTAACGGTGCACCTGCCTTATTGTATAAAAGTAGACAGTTAGGTTTTAATGTTGATTGAAAATAAAATTGGGAATTATCGAATCACGAAGTATTTAGATTAGGTTATTTTTTTTTTATACATTCATGATATTTAAAATGATTTGTTTTTGACTGATACTTTGAATTTTAGTTATCACTTCACGATATTGTAAATATTTGTAGGTATAATTAAATTTTGAAAATAAACTTCCTCCATTGCTTTAAATAACTTTTTTTTCAATTTGTACCAAAATAGTTTACACATTTTTTGTGTCTGTGACAAGAAATATTTTGGAGAAACTAATGAAAATGGGAAAAATGATTTATTAATCCCGTAAAGAGATTAAGTACGTTGGGATGACTTTCGAGCACTAGCAGCTCCTCATTAACGAGTTTTTTAGGCTTTGATCCCAAAAGTCACCATGTTAGAATAAAACTCAAGTCGAGGTTAAGTTTTAAACTAAGTTTTTATGTATCTAATGCTGTCTTTATATATACAAAAATATCGCTGATGACTCGCATGCGTAAGTTGGTCATTGCATTTAAAATTTTGGATAAGTACACATGCGACTGCAAAGTTCATTCACATTTACCTTTAAGCTAAATTTGATTAATTTACATTTTTAACAGTTCACCTAGTTATTTATTGCACTTTGTGCAATAATGTACAAATGCATAATTAGAAGATTAAGGACTCCTAGTACAAGGTTGATAATATTATCATGAAAAAAGGTATATCCTTGTAATAATTTATTACAAGGATATACCTTTTTTGGCCAAGATGCCACTTTTACCGTACTTGGTCTGGAGTTATAGAGCTAGCAAGTCACAAATTTTGTTTTTCGTCAAGTCTGTAAAGAGCTTAGAAAAGGAAAGTATAATGGGTTTTTTAAAATGGATGTAGTCCTAATAATAGACAACGATAATTGTTATGGAAAATATATGAATATAATGCAAAACATATTACGTCTGTTACGTTATTTTGACCTGATTTATCAAAAACTTGAGTAAAAATAGACAATTAGTACTAGGTAGTTTACAAAGTAGATAAGCATGTTTTAATATTCTGGATTAGTTTTATCTTAATTATGCTACAGTAGGATAGGTACAATTCAGTATAATTAAAATTCAAAAATGTTAAGTACCGTGAGTGTATATATATGCCATTTTCTAATGTTATTTGTACAAAATACCATAAAAAATATTTAATAGCATAAATTTTAGACATAACTCAACCATGTATTTTTTAAAAATTGTATTATTAATTTATTTTTATGCAGTGTTATTAATATGTTATGCTAAAGAGCAAAATATTGTGTTAATAATAGCAGATGATGTGGTGAGTACCTACTTTGATTTTTAAGAAATCAATTACAGCCAATGCTAAATAATAAATTAGAATTATTAAATCGTGAAATAAATATATAAAGAAGCTAAATTTTGAAATTTAAAATATATGAATGTATCAAAAAATGTCTAATATTTTAAAATGTTTTTTCGCGATTTTCGATAATCTTACCATTCCAAACATATTTTTTAAAGCTAACAAAGCTGAAAAAAATTTATTTGCATTTAGAAATACCTGATCGATTAAAAAAATATTATATTTTTCAATTTGTTTTTTCTAATTTAGAAAGGACGGATAAAAAATTAAAAACCCTATTTAAGTTTTAAAATTCAAAATATATACCTAAATATATAAAATTTATATTATAGATAATAATATGAATTTATTTATAAAAAATAAAATGTATAGTATTTTTTTGGTATTAAAAATTAACAAAAAAGTATTGAAAATATTGAAATATACTAGTCAATTGAAACAATAAAACTTTTTTAATACTCAGGGATGGAACGATGTAAGTTTTCACGGTTCAAATGAATTTCCCACACCCAACATAGACGCACTTGCTTATAACGGTATAATATTAAACAGATTTTATACGCAAACGACCTGTTCTCCCTCAAGAACTGCACTATTAACCGGAAAATATCCAATTCGTTTAGGTAAAACAAAAAATCAAATTGGATTAAAATTTAAAGCTTTGTTGTTTATTTAGGATTTCAGGGTATCCCCATAATTGCAGGAGAAAATCGCCACTTACCTTTTGACATAGCTACGCTACCGAGGAAACTTAAAGACTTAGGTTATAGCAATTATCTTGTGGGAAAATGGCATTTAGGGGGAGCTTTTAAAAATGTAACTCCAACTGGTATGGGTTTTGACTACCACTTTGGATATTGGAATGGTTATATTGGATACAGAAACCATTATGCACAAGGAAGGGTAAAAATTGAACAGTTTTGAGCTTAATATTTTTTTAAATATAAAATTTTGAAGAATTTGTCCGGTGAAGGACAGCTCCTAGAAGGTTTAGATATGCACAAGAATTTTGAACCCATGTGGGCTACTCAAGGACAATATGCAACAGATCTGTTCACGCAACAGGCCGAGCAAATTATTTTGCAGCAGAAGACGGATAAACCATTTTTCCTGACAATCGCCCATTTAGCAGGACATTCGGGATATAGGGATATTCTAGAAGTACCCGATGAAAATGAAAATAACAAGCAATTTAATTACATCGAGGATCCTAAGAGAAGACTTTATGCTGGTAAATTATTATCTGTATGTTTATGAAGCAATTGGTCAAAATTTATTGCTTAGGGATCGTTACGGAATTGGACAAATCTGTCGGTAAAGTTTTAAAAGCTTTAAAACAAAAAGGTATTTTGGATAACACATTAATTGTATTTATTTCGGATAACGGAGCTCAAACTATAGGTTTGCACGAAAACTTTGGTTCCAATTGGCCACTAAGGGGTGTAAGTTTTCATCTTTGTGGAATTTACTTTGCTCTTGATTATGCTATTATTTTAGCTTAAATTCAGTGTCCACGAGGGTGGTATTAGAAATCTTGCAGTAATGTACAGTTCTCAATTGAAGAATAAAGGCGTCAATAACGAGTTGATGCACATTTCTGACTTAATGCCAACTCTGTATGCAGCTGCTGGTAAACATAATATAGCAATTGAAGGTGTAGATTTTATTAATGTTAATTGTCATAACTCCAGGAGGTGATTCCAAAAGTCTTGGCCAAATTGATGGAATTAATCAATGGGATAATTTGATCAAAAATAGGAAATCCAGTCGTTCTAATTTATTGATAAATATCGATGAAGTATACGATTCGTCAGGATTAATTGGTTATAATGGACGTTACAAAATAATAAATGGTATGATTGGACTATTCTTTGCTTCAATATCAATTTAATGTGTCTTATTTTCAGGTTCTACTATAATAAGTGACAGCTATGATCAATATTATGGAGAAAGCGGTAGAACACTTTCTGATCCGGTATATAACACCTCATTGGTTTTGAATAGTGACGCAAATATTGCAATCGCTGGAGGTTTAACTGATGCACAAATAGAACTTCTTCGTCAACAAGCAGATATAGGAAATTGTAGGCCTAAATATAAAACTCCAGAACGCTGTACTCCCAATAAATTTTGTTTGTTCGATCTTCATAAAGATCCATGCGAAAGAGTTAACGTCGCAGCAACTCATCCATTGATTTTACGTAACTTAAAAAAACAGCTAAGCAGTTTTTGGACACAATTAGTCCCGCAGCTAAACGGACCAGTAGATTTGAGGGCTAACCCAGTTAATTGCAATAATACTTGGTTTACATGGTTAGACCAAGATAACTCCATTGAACATTGCTAGTTTTGATCAGAAAGCAGGATCATTGGACTTTTTTTTTGAATGAAAAAAATATAAGCTTTTTATGTAAATTGTATATAGATAAATATAATTTTTACTTACCTTGTTTTTGACTTGATAATAAATAATTATGTAGTTAATATTATCTGCGTTTAGGTAATTAGGAATAATTATTTTCTATTTTAGATTAAAAAAAAATTTTAAACTTAATAAAAAAGAAAGTTCTTATTTAAATTATTTTATTTATATAATTTTATTATAGTCTTTTATGATTTTTTAAATTTGTTTTGGTTTTTATTTTGTTTATGTCCCATATATTAAATTATATACAATTTAGTATTGGTATAACCAATATAACTATTTTCCAAAATAAACAACTTAATCAGAAAATTATATATAGTACTCAGATATAATACATTTTATGACTTTTTAATCATATACTTTTGATATATTATTTTAAAAATATCAAATTATTTGCACAAAAATATTTAAAAATTCCATATCAAATTAGTGAAACAATAAAATATAAAAAGCTTAAAATAGTATATTATTTTATTAGGAGCTAATGTTTGACTTTTGGGACGAGTTTGTAGGATTGACAAGTATACAATAATAAAACACTTTCCTCAATCTTTATTTAAGTTAGTATAGGTATCGGTTTCGACATTACGTCATGTTCAGCAAATACTGCACAAATTAAAAATAACCAAACATTAAACGTAAAATATCAGGTAGTAGTTAATATCCACACAATTAAAAATTACAATAAATTATAATTATTTCTTCAATACAAAGGAGTTCTTTATGTTTTCTTTTTACCTTCTAGTGTTTTCTTGTGTTTAAAAGTCCGCATTCTGCCAAGAAATATTAAAACTATTACGTAGATTGAAGTTAAACATTGAAATAGCGATAAAATTTATAGCAAATTAGAAGCTGCGAACAATATTACGTTCGTTACGTTTATTTGACCTGATTCGAATAAAAATTAAATCAAAATAAACAATTTTATCTAAACTATATACTCAAATACGATATAGTTAATATTATTTAAAATTTACAAAAAGTGAAATGCTGTGAGTAGGTACTTACAAATTTTCGACGCTAAAAATATAATTTAATCTCAAAATTTTTGCATAGGTACTTAACTATGTGTTTGTTACAATTAATTTATTTTTATGCAGTATTATTTACGTGTTATGCTAAACTACAAAATATTGTGTTAATAATTGCAGATGATGTGGTGAGTTTCCTACCTTACTGTTAAGAAATCAAAAGAATTTTTATAATTTTTTTTTTCGTGTAGTAAAAAACTTTTAATAAATATTTTTTAATATTTAATATTTTATTAAAATTATATATGTAGATATATATTAAATTAAAAAAAAAAATTTAATAATTAAAATAATAATTATGTTTCTAATATAATATATTATTACATATTTTATTCAAAAAATCAAATTCTAGAAGTTACTACCATACTACGTAAAACCTTATCTGTCATGCTCTGTATACTGAAGATTAATACAAAAATATTATGTCAAGTTTAATTAAACGATAATTTTGATTAATTCTTAGACAATTTCATCATTTGATCTAAATTGGTTATAAATTAAAGTAATATTTTTGTTACTATTATTTAATATAGTATAAATATATATGTCACCGCTGCTTCCGGTTAAAAGCTAGAACCCATTTTTTTAAATTGTACTTGAACCATATAGTCTTCAATTCGCGATGTTTTCTTTTGACTTAAAAAAATTATTTTTGTCCTTTTTGTGGATTCCTGATATATGGAAACGTTAATTTTCTTATACAGTAAATATGCAACATAGAACGGCAACTACATATTATTTTTCATTAAAGCATAAGGAAGAAATGGGAAATTTAAAATTTTTAGTGGTGATTTAAAATTATATATAATATTTTGTCGTGTTAGTTTTATTTTTTCTTTATTATTTCTTATCCAAATCTAATTTTATTTATTTATTCCATTCCATACACCAAATTTTATTTTTGTAGAAATTATTAAAATTTAAATTTTTTTATTTCTCTGGTTTTGGCAACAAATAAATGTCGTGCTAGGACGTGGTAATTATTCTTTCAAATTCATCACCCATAGTGTACACGCATCCTTAATTTTTATATTAATTTTTTTTAGCAGTTTTAATATCTATATTGTTTTATCTCTTCCAGCATCCAATTTATTTATAATTCATCAACCAATCCCATTTCTTTGTAAATCATGCAATTATTTATTTAAATTTAAAGCATCCATTTAATACAACATATCAAATTTTTCTTTACTTCAGTTTCAGTTTATAATATTTAATCTTAATAACCAATATAATTTTCAAAAACTTGGCATATAATTTACACAGGTCCACTCTTCACGAGCAGGGCTGGTGAAAAGCCTTGTTTTATCTTTGCTTTCGCGCTAGTTCTACTTTCAAAACTACCAATATAAAATTTAGAAAATTAAAATTATAATTTTCAACACTAAAACCACAAATTCAACAAAATTAAATTTAAAATATAGAAAAACAGAAACAGGACAATATAATATGTTACATGGTGGAATGAAGGGTTAATGCTAGTGAACGTACGCATTTGGCAAGTTCACCTCAAAATCATAAAAATATTGTTTTAAATTAATCTAATATTTAAATGTTTATAATAATATATAATAAATGTTTTGTTAGTGCTTATTACTGTTAATTTTTATATAACTACATATTAATTGTTTTTTTTTTATAAAATTTCTAATTATAATTTTAATTATTTATTTTGAACTAACAACATAAAATTTAAACAAACTAGTTTTGCGGAATTTTGTAGCAAAACTAAGGGGTCGTTTATAAATTACGTCAAGCATGGAGAGGAGGACCATCGTGGCGATAGGGGGAGGAGGGGGTTTATAAAATTGTGACGTCACGTACCGTTAAATATTTAAGTTTTATTAATTTTTAGAATTTAAAAAATTTTCAAAATTATATAATATTTTGAATGAATTTTTGAAATTGTCATAATATGTATTTTAGATATATTATTTCGTAGTTAGCATTTTGTTATTTTGTATTTACTTTTCATTTTTTGTTTGGGCTATAAATAATAAAAGAGGGGGGGTTGCGTGGATGCGCGACTTAATATTTGGAGGGGGTCTAGGTTTTGTGGACGAAATGTGTCGATGGGGAGGGGGGTGAAAAATGTTTAAATTTGCGTGACGAAATTTATTTCGTCAAAATTTATACGAAATTTATAAGGCCCAGTTTTTCATTTATTTCATAGGTTAAACCAAATTTTTTGGTATTTCATTTTATAATTTACTTACCCTGAGAGAATGTGTCTCAGTGACGTCACCATTATTTTTTGGATTTTTGATTTCTATCGATAGAATCTAAGTGATCTAATTGAAATCAAACGTGTTTATTGCAACATTTGCCTCTAGGGCTGTTTTTATTATTCTTAAAAAAGTAAATAATCTTTTTCAATGATCAGGGATGGAACGATGCCAGTTTTCACGGTTCAAATGAGTTTCCTACACCCAACATAGACGCACTGGCTTACAATGGAATAATTCTAAACAGGTTTTATACACAAACTTCCTGTTCGCCCTCAAGAACTGCACTTTTGACTGGAAAATATCCAATTCGCTTAGGTAAAACAGAAATAAGATAGATTTAAATTTAATTCCTTGTTGTTTATTTTAGGATTTCAGGGCATACCCATAACTGCAGGACAGAATCGTCATCTACCTTTCAACGTAGATACATTGCCAAAGAAGCTTAAAGAGTTGGGTTACAGCAATTATCTTGTGGGAAAATGGCATTTAGGCGGAGCTTTTAAAAATGTAACTCCAACCAGTTTGGGTTTTGACTACCACTTTGGTTATTGGAATGGTTACATTGGATACAGAAACCATTATGCTCAAGGGAAGGTAAATAATCAATATAATTTGATTTCTCTGTTCAAAATGTAAAATTTTGAAGAATATTTCCGGTGAAGGAAAACTCCTAGAGGGTTTAGATATGCACAAGAACTTTGAACCCATGTGGGCTACTCAAGGACAATATGCAACAGATTTGTTCACACAACAGGCCGAGGAAGTTATTTTGCAGCAAAGGACCGATAAACCATTTTTCCTGACTATCGCCCATTTAGCAGCACACTCAGGATTTAATGATAATCTAGAAGTACCTGATGAAAATGAAAATAACATTACATTTAAGTACATAAAGGATCCCAACCGAAGACTTTATGCTGGTTAATTATTTTACAATTTGAAGTACCCAATAATATAAAAATTACTTTGTAGGTATGGTTACGGAATTAGATAAATCTATTGGTAAAACATTAAAAGCGTTAAAGAAAAAAGGAGTATTGGACAACACATTAATTGTATTTATTTCGGATAATGGAGCTCAAACTGAAGGTTTGCACGAAAACTTTGGATCTAATTGGCCACTTAGAGGTGTAAGATTTCATTATGGTCACATTTAACTTGCTTGCATTTATCAAATATTTTAGCTTAAATTCAGTGTCCACGAGGGTGGTATCAGAAATCTTGCTGTGATGTACAGCTCTCAATTGAAGAACAAAGGCGTCAACAACGAGTTGATGCATATATCTGACTTAATGCCAACTTTGTATGCTGCTGCTGGTAAGGATAAAAATTCCAGTTTTTGGTATTTCTGTTAATTTTTAATATTCAGGAGGCAACGTTAATAATCTTGGCCAAATTGATGGTATTAATCAATGGGACAATTTGATCAATGATGGTAAATCTGGTCGTTCCAATTTGTTAATTAATATCGATGAAGTGCAACAATCGGCAGGATTGATTGGAGAAAATGGACGTTACAAAATTATAAATGGTAAAATTTTTAAATAATTACATATTGGTCCATACAGAAGATGCAAATATGTTTTAGGTTCCACAATACTGAGCAACAGCTACGATCTATACTATGGGGTCAGTGGTAGAAATGCTTGCAATCAGAAATATAATATTTCATTAGTGTTAAATAGTGATGCCAATATTGCAATCCATGGAGGCTTGACTGATTTTCAAATTAAACTTCTTCGTCGAAAAGCAGATGTAGGAAATTGTAGGCCTCCATTTGTCACTCCAGAACGTTGTACTCCAAATAAATTTTGCTTATTCGATCTTCACAAAGATCCATGTGAAAGCAATAACGTTGCTGCTATTTTTCCTTTAATTTTGGAGAAATTGAAAAATCAGCTAAGTAATTTTTGGACACAATTAACACCACAGATAGATGCTTACGTTGATTCAAGAGCTAATCCAGCCCATTGTAATAATACGTGGTTCAATTGGTTGGATCAAGATAACGGACATTGCTAGTCTATTTTTTTTGTTTAATAAGTTTTGCTGCTGTTAGAAATCTAATTGTTTAACATTGTGTACTGAATTTTTTGTTAGTGAACAGGTATCCTTCTTTTTTGTCCACGAAAAGACCCTTCCTGTAATATGTCCGGGATTCGCGAAATAATTCCGTTAGTGACATATTCGCTAGTTCTTCTGCTCTTTCGGGACTTTTCTCTTCTTAGTAGTTGTTAGTTCTCCACAGCTTCTTGTTCTCTGGTCTTTTTCTTTTATGCGATTAATCTCTTGGCCATCCGCGACACTGCTTCCCATGCTTCCGGATTACATAGAGTCTACGGGTTGGCTTAGCGTTTCTATGCTTTCTTGCCTCTATGTTCATCAGCGTTGACACCGGAAGAACGTATCTTCCGCCGTATCTTGTTCTTTATAGAAAGGGCATTCGTCGCTGGAGGATCTTTTGAATCTGGACAAGTACGCTTTAAAGCACTCGTGTTCGGAAAGACCTGGGTCAGCTCTTACGGCATCTCGGCATGACATACCAGTTCCGTTTGACCTTTTGGGAACTTCTTCTGGTTTTTGTTTCCGAAGCCTTAAGGTCTATAGGGTGCCAACACTGGTTGTCCTGTATGCCTTTGTTATTCTTAAGGCCATCATCCTTTGGACGCCTGCGAGATATGCAGCATTTGTTTGGGTATTCAAGGAGTCTGCCCATATGGGAGCTCCATAGAGCAAGATGGATTCAGTTATCGATGCGATTACTCTTCTCTTATTTTGGACAAGGCAACCGATGATTGGAAGAAGCCTGGTAACGTTTATTGCCGCCTTCTGTGACTTATATACTGCTTGATGTATGAGATGTCCAAAGGAGAGGCTTCTATCAATTAGCTGAAGAGTTGATTTCTGTGTCTTCTAGGTGTATTCGTATGGGTCGGTGTTTTCTCCTTCCCCAGACACCGCTGTCTTCTCTAGCACCAGAGTGAGCCCTTTGGAGTTTATCCAGTTTGTAATTGTGCTTATTGTCTCTATTGCCAAGTATTTTATTTCATCGCGTCTCTTTCTGTCACGACTATTACATTTAGGTCATTTGCAAAACCTAGCCAAAATAATAACAAGTAAAATCAAACCAAACAAATTTATTGTAGTTGAATTTGATAAAATATTATTGATATTTCTCTTTTTTTTCTACCATGTAAAATCGATTTTACCAAATCTTCTCGTTGCAAGTAAGCAAAAATCACGACACTTTCATTTAAAACAACTGTTTTATAATTTTTTTCATTTTTAATCGTTCAATTCAAGCGTGTAGGGTTTTCCAAAGGTTTACTCGCTATTGGCTTCGATCTATAGTTGTCTCAACGACTCAAAATTGAATTAAAAATAATTACAAGTTTTATGTATTATAATATCATGTAATATCTACCCATAAAATATAATTCCCTACATATACATTTGATTGATTATTTTAATTCAAATTCATTATACTACTGTATTTTCCTAAAAAGTATATTGGGAAAAAAAATAATGATAACAGAACGGCACAAAGCAAACGATGCCATATTTTGAGATATTTTGCTCTTTGTTTAGCTTTAGGAATATCATCCGGAGATTCCTTCAGGATATAAGTTTTAATTCCAATTATAAATTTGTCTAAGTATTCTTTCCAACTCATCGCATTAATATTGAAATCAAACAGCTTCTTATCTATTGGCTCCAATTCATTCCATAATATTTTAACGTTATCATCTTGAAAAGTCCATTCGTTCATTGTAAAATATGTAAATGCATTTATACTATCGTTAATTTTTTTATACGTTTTAACGGCACTACAGCAAATTACATAAATTATACGAGTATTAATTTATTCCAAATGAACGATAAACTCACTTAAGTGATTTTCCTAAACAGAATCCAATGAAGTCCACTAAATATGCCGGAAGTGTGTGGAGTAAAAATAACAAAATAGTTACTAAAAAGCTATTGGAAGATAGTATACATATTTTATGCCAAACTTGATGGGTTGAAGAAAAACTTGGGACGAATGCTTCAGACAGTTCATCGCATTTTACTAAAATTAAAATAATTTTATCGTTCAGTAAAAATAATGCATGTACTAACTCCATGTAAGTGGCCTTTCGTTACTGCTCACATAATTATATACCGGAATATCGGATAACACATTTTTCGATTCGCTGTTTATATTCAATGTTCTAAAACAAAATTATGAACAACCCAAAAATTTGATTGCGATATTTTTACCTTTTAAATCCAACACTCCATGCGGCTGCGATCATTTGATTTATTACGAAATCAGCAGGAACAAGGTCACATTTGTAATTCTTGTGACATTGAAAAATTCTTATTAATCCTAATTCGATACTTATGAACAATCCTGTTGCGCCTGAAACGCTATTAGTCCATCCTGGCACAGGTTCGTTAACAGTAGGCATAACTAAAAAATTTCCCATAAAAATTGTTTCACTTTAGATAGTAGCTATCAAAAACACCTATAGATGGACGGCAAATAACAACTGGTAAATCTGCTCCCATTGTTTTAACCACATCTTCAGCTATGGCTTTCGTAAATGAATAAGTGTTGGGCCAACTCCCTATGATGCTAAAAAAGTAAATGAAAGACATCACAATCAAACGTAGAGCTGTTCTTACACTTTTTCGATAGAATTCAATTTTCTTTCATCTAATATTTGGACCAGTTGGATTAAATTGTTAGGTTCAATGTCAGTTTCATAAACGTGTTCATCTATAACATTTCTTGGGCAAAACGAATATGCAGTTGATACATATAAGAAAACCTAAATTACGAAATTGGAGAAACTAAAGTAAAATGTTTTACTTACATCCAAAGAAATAATTTTTTTCGCTAAGTGGATTAAGTCTCTCGTCGCTCGAACATTTATCAATGTGGCTGCTTTTAGATTTTCATTAAAACGTACGGTAGCTGCGACGTGAAATATACAATTTACTTCAGATATGATCGTGTTTCTATCATTTTCACTTAAGCCTAAATCAGGAAGGCAACAATCTCCGTTCATTACAAAAATTTTCTCCAAAGATTTGCTGTGATTTGCTTTCAAACTATCGTACAACTGCAAAATATATTTGTTTGTGAAATACAAATATTTACAAAATAACAGAACAAAATATTAAAATTAATAACCTCCCTCATAAAAATATATTAGAAATTTACTATGTTATAATTTACTTACTGGATTCTCAAAATATTCTTTTAGTCGTTCTTGCGGAGTTTTTCCTCTTTTGGGCCGAACCATAATATAAATTTTATTAACATTGGAACAGGATCGTAGCAATTTTTCTACTAATAATCTGCCTAAAAATCCTGTAGCTCCGGTTATAAAAATTGTTTTTCCAGCAAAATATTTTTGAATATTGCTAACACCGGGTATGCTGTTTGGGTAGACTTCTTCGTAGGAATCCATATTAATCTAAAATTAATATTTTAATTTAATTACATTTATAAATACTAAATATCGTTATATAAAATTCAGAATTATTTTCAAAACTTACTTTTTTTTAAATCAGAAATAAAATAAATTTTTCTATTACACAACGATTTTCATAGAAGTGGTTATTTAATAGAAATTGCTTTGACAATAACTCACTTTGCACTCGATTTTTGATGCCGAACAGACAAAACTAAAAAAAAAATCTTAATATTTTGCTTATCTACCTAAATATATTTAATAATTTTTAACAACTGTTATATCTTAAATTATTATATATTTAAACTGCTATTAAAAAAATAAGTTCAAGATCTTTTTGGTTATAAAATTGCAATAAAGTAATAAAAAAAATTGTAATATAATATTTTAAAGCTCCCGGAATTAACAATTATTAACTAGATTCCAAAACTATACTATATAGCATTATTATAATATTATTTTCAAAATTTTATAGGAGCGCGATTTGAAGATTTTATAATGTAGATTTTTGTATTCACAAAATTGCTATAATTGCGCAATTAAATTAATGAATAAAATATATTAAAAAATAAACAATAACATCGAAATAAGACACGGATAGTCAGGGCCGTCTTTAAAATCAGTGACGACGGAAATAATCGGAAGAAAGAAATTATTTTAAATTACCATGAAACTGCCAACGTACACCTAACTGCCGGATGCCTATATTAAGTGTCCTCTATTATATTTATTATTCTAGTTTTAACGATCAACTAAAAAGGTAAATTTTTTGAAAATCGAAAATTCTTCTTACTGCTCTATTTTAAGAGCAACAAATACATACAATTCTTCTTATCATTCTCATTGATATTTTGGCATTTTTTTAACAATTTTTTACGTAGGTTCCGTGTTACTCTTGTGGTAGCCGAATAAAGAACTGTTTTGAAAGTTTCAAGAATGAGAAGTTTCAACCATTCAGAAATTCAAAAATCTAAATTTTTCAATTAATTTTATAATCTCAAAAAATATTTTTGTACAGTTAAAAAAACAAAAATAAATTTAAGTTTTAAAATTAAAAAATGCTAAATGAATATTTGAATTGTGAAGTTCAACAAGTTAAATACATTTTTTATTTAATTTTTTTATTTATTTATAAATTTAAATATTTTTAAAATTTTGATACTAATATAAAGATATGAAAATGGCTAACAGTGGCGTACCTATTATGATAGGGCAGTTCGGTGCAGCGCTCAGGGGCCCGAACGGTTTGAAGGCCCCTAACAAAAAATAATTTTTTGACGAAAACACTTGTTGTGGCAAGTGTGGCGAATAAACATAAAATATGTTTATAAATAAATATTAAAAAGTGACTTTGCTTATAAGAATATAAATTGTTTAGATATTTTTTATTAATTACATATTATTTATTTGCTTGAAGCTATGAATTTTTTTTATTTAACTACTTTATTTTAGGACAAGGGGGCTTCCATAGGAGCTGGAGCAGCCAGCCAGCAGGCCCTACTGGCAAAGCAGGGCACTTGCCCCCCATAGAAAATAAAAATTTTTGTTTCTACCTAGCAAGCGCTCGTAAAATAATAAGAATTTTCCTTTAAAATCATAAATCCTAACAAAACTGAATACTTTGCCCCCCTCTTTATTTAACTTTGCCCCCCTCTATATTTAACTCTTCCAGCGACACTGAGGGCTTCCTCAAATATTTTGCACCCGAGCCCCAACAACTCTCGCTACGCCTCTGATGGCTAAAGCAACCCTTTTAAAATACCTAGCTTTACAAGTTTAACATAAAATAACAGTTCAATATAAATAAAAAATCAATACTATTGGATTTTTATTACACGAATATTCAAAAAAAATGTTTGAAATATTTAAATTTTGAAATATTTCGCATTATTAATTATGTATAATTATCAGGCACGGGAACAAAAGGGTGGGCGAAGGGGGCGAGCCCCCCTTCAAATCACCGAGAAATAGCCTTTTTCATAATCTTCAAAATCAATTATTATTTAGTTGATTTCGATTAATAGGTACCTTCAGTGGCCCTATTTTGAGGCCCCCTCTAAAAATTTTGCCACCCACATCAGTTGTCATTTTATTAGCCGACTTAAAAAAAAAGGTTTTCGAAATGTTTTCCCTATGCCACAATTCTTAAGAAGTATGAAATACGTACTGATAATTATTAATTATTTTCATTACAAAAAAAAATTAAATTCTTCTAGGAAGAATTTACTATACCTACTATTCTATTCATAAAAGCGATTAAAATGCTCACCTACTTTAGTTCCCCGAAAAAATTCTTTACATTCTTCTAGGAAGAATTTTACTATTACTATTCATTCTTAAAAGCAATTAAAATGTTCACCTACTTTCGTTCCCCGAAAAAATTCTTTAAATTCTTCTAGGAAGAATTTACTATATACTATTCTTTTCTTAAAAGCGATTAAAATGTTCACCTACTTTAGTTCCCCGAAAAAATTCTTTAAATTCTTCTAGGAAGAATTTACTATACTATTATTTTCTTAAAAGCAATTAAAATATTCACCTACTTTAGTTCCCGGAAAAAATTCTTTAAATTTTTTTAGGATGAATTTGTTTATTTTTATTATTATCTTGGAATTAATAGTACTTTTCCGAAAATCTGGATTTAGACTACTAATGACCCCTCCCCCTTTTAGGGTCAGTCCGATGGGGGAAAAGGGGCTCTCCCCCAATGTATTAGATTGTTGGCACAATCAAATGCAAACATTTCTTTAAAAAAAAGCGAAAAAGCTAAAAAATAAACCATCGACAGTTGGCAAATTAAACGTCGACAGTTGGGTAATAGAGGACTGCCCCTCCCCCCGAAAAATTTTACTTCGTTTAGTTTCTGCCCTTTTATTCTTTAATTATTATTAAAAATTCTAATCTTTAATTTAAATTTTAATTAGAAGTTCTAATCCTTAAAAATAATAATAAATTTTTTTTAGTAAATATTCCTATAATTTTTCAACTATAATTTGAACTAATGATAAGGAGCTATCACTGGGAGTGATAATATCTTCCCAGTTATCTGTAACACTTACATTTTTTACTTAAATATCTTAAGGGGTAATGACACTATAGAATTTTACCAAAAAGTTAAAAAAAAAATTTCATTTTAATTAATAGTTTAATATCTTAAAATTTATGTATTAAAATTTCATATTACTATTCCGAATATTTTCGCAATTATCGGCATTTAAAGCCAATAAGAAATTCAATATTGCCGTTTTAATTACCCCAATGACAAGATCACAAGTGGCAAAATGGCTATATGTACAGTTAAAGATGGTATGTGTAATATTTAAAACATTATGGATGAATTGGGTATGACAATCGGGCCCAATTGCTCTAATTGTTGTGCGAAATCTGATGAACACCGAATTATGTTCTCTGAGCGATTTCTGTCTGACGATGCAAAAGAGTTTTAAAATTCTTGGGGGGGGGTAATTACCCCCGTTTCCATCTCCCCTGTTACCGAGCTTGTTGTTACTCATAAGGGTGTTTATTTAAAAACTTCTAACACGAAATATCTCAAAAACCCCCATTTATGAAGAAGTATTTTGGATAAAAGTTGTATAATGGCTAGGTATAATGGTATAATGATTAGTTTAAACGCGCTCATTTATGGTCACGTGGTGTGTTTTTCATAAAACTGAATATTTCTTCTTTGCTTCTTCGTCTCTTATACGCTCTTGGATCCTTTGATGATTTAAACCAAATTTGACAAACAAGCCCAGTTTTTCAGTTAATTATTAATTAATTATTTTCATTTCACAAAAAGTTAGATAAAATTACTTAATTTATTTTTAGAGCTGAATTTTGAGGCCCCCCTGGATTTATGAAGACCCAGGCGCGCGCCTCTTGCGCCTGTTCGGAAATCCGCCACTGGGTACCTTATCAATTTAAAATCTGACTGCGCTCCTCGCTGAAAAATTTCTGGATCCGCCCCTGATAATTATTATGTAGTATCTATTTTTTTAAAATTTGTTTTAAACTGAAATGAATAATATACTATTTTAGAGCTAATATGAGCGAAAAAAATATTTTAATAATATACAAAATATAAAAATTTGAATTTTTAAATTCAAAAATATAAATAACTATAAAGCTTCCATATTTTTCAAATTTGTTTTTGTTTTAATGTAGAAAAGTAGTGAATTTAAAATCTCAAAAATTATTTTTAAGGAGTTTAGAAGCAAAAACTTAAATAGTGGTCAAGAGCTGCGGAAGTATGGGTTTCGTGGTCCCCGAGCTCCAAAAAGTTGGCGACTGCTGTGCTAGAAACGGGAAACGGTACCATCAGACGTAAAATGAAATGTTTTTTAAATAAAAATGATATTTTGATATTTAATGTCGTACTAATTTAAAAACAAATGATAGCCGAAAATTAAATGTACTACTTCTATTAAAAGAAGTTATAAAAAATTGAAAAATGTTTAATTTTCATTCCTATTAAAGCAATATACTATTTTTACAACAAATTTTTGAAATTCAATTTTTAAGAAAACCGAAAGTATAGTTATCAGGGTTCGTTCATTCTATAGATAGAAAATTTACTGATTTCTTGCTTATTGCTTAGCATTTAGATAACAGAAAGCTTAAAGTGCAAATTTTTATATATTTCGTGCATGCATGTATAAATATAATAACATCAATACAATTTATATATTACAAATAAATAGAAGCATTAGACAGTCTGCTTAAAGCCGAATCGACAAACATGATAAATAAAAAATTATGACAATGGAAACTTTAAATTTATATAATGGAACGTTGGTTATGGTACAGCCTTATCCACATTTTCTCTTAGTTTATTGCTTATTTCTGTTGAATACAAATTTTCATCTGTGTACTTCATATAAACAATCTTTTTATTGAAATGCTAAAAAATGATAAATATGCAACTTAAATATATGGAATTTCGAAAGGTTACCTCATAGAGTTCTCCAAAATTTGTTGCAGACCCCCAAATCCTGTAGTTATCAGTATAAAGGAATAAACACTTTTCAACTGGAAGATCAAGCATTTTTTTAATCTTAAATTGAAATTGAACGACCTTTAATTTAGTACTAATTAAAAACTTCTTTTTCTCCAAGGTACTCAACTTACACTCTGGTGATTTATCTACAAAAATCTGCAATATTTTCCAAATTGTAATTATCAGCATAGTAATTTTTATTTATTTTGTGGTGCAATAGTTTCTTCAGCAAATTACTTACAGGAACGTATCTATATCCATCTGGTTGATCTTCAAAATTTCCCTTTGTTCTAATATTTTTAGCAGTAGAACACGGTTTTTCCTTCAAAGACATGTTTTATTTTAATTATGCACACAAAAGGATTTAGAATTTGACTTTCACTTTTTGATAACAAGACTGCAAATATTGTAATTGCGCATATATGTACCATATTGAATGGCCTTGAAAACTTCCAAAATTACATTAAATATAATTCAGTAAAACTTTATTTATTTTAAATAATTTAGTAAAAATACATAGTTAATAACCTAATATTTTTGAATTTAAAATTAATTGTAGAAAAAATTAAATTCAGCCATAAACGTTTTCATCGGTAAATGTTAAATAGAGACACATATCTTCTTTGTGATATAACTAGAAAAAAAATACATTTAATATATTTTTTTATATCTGTAAGTTACCAAACTTACCTCATAAAGTTCTCCCATAATTGCAGAAGATGATGGAATGCAATTGTCAATAAAAATGAAGATGGCTTCTTCAGCTGGAAGACTAATTGCTTCTCTTATATTAATCATAAATTGACCAAGTGTAATATCAATTGGAACTAAAAATTTTTTTCTTGTAAATGCGTCCAATCGGGCGGCAGGAGATTTACACACGATAACCTATATACACAAGCACATTTTTTAATAAATACCGCATTTTTTCACTTTAATTCGAAAATCAAAATTCGTACTTACGGGAATGCTCTTTCCCTTATGTTCAGCAATTTTATCCATAGCCATTTGCTTTCTTAATTCAAAATTTTTTCCTTCCATTTTAATGTCTGCCATGGTAAATTTGAATCGTCTTCAGAAATAACATATAAACAAAACTTTTAAAGTTGAGTACCTGGACCCTGAACCTTCACTCTACCTACTTGAAGTTATTCAAGCTAAAATCGTCTTTATCTGGGGTACCAACGAAATAAACTGCACAGTGACTTTTTGTACCTTGACCCTTTTGTTCCTTGCAGAAATTCTAGAAACTGCTTAAGGGTGGTTTATGCGAACACCGTCTAGGTGCCGCGCAATCGGAATAATATGAAGAACCGGAATTTCTTGTTGGCTTTTATTTATTACTGATAATTTTCTTTTAATTTAATGTTTTCAAAAAAGTTTTCAATATGTAAATTTTTAGAAATTTATAAATTAAAGAAAGGAAATTTTGGAAAATATAAATTTTTTATATAAATGTATTAATATTTTTTTAAAGTGAATTTCAAAATTTTTCCAGTAGGTTGGCGACCGCTGACAATGCAATATATATTATTATCAATATCATAATATAATATAGTATGATATATTCTAACATCCTATAATAAATTGAGAGAAATATTTTAGTTTATTCCACTATACTGAAGGGCAAACGTACATACATTTTTACCTCATGAAAGAACATGGAACTCTACACCCTTGTTGTACAATATACTATTTTAATATACTTAATAATTTTATACCTACGCGTTTTCATTTCTCATGTTGAAATTCAAATGCTATTTTAAATTTTTTTCTAAAACAGAATTTTATGACCAATTTTAGATTAGATAAAAAAAATAATATTATTATTTTAAATTTTTTAATCTCCGCAGATATGATGATGATAAACTAATAACTTTAGTTTAGTTGACTACATTAAATTGCTTACGATAATTAGTTCAGTGTTACTAATTTAATCTCATTATTAAAGACAAAATGGATCTCTTATTGTGCCTTGTGCAACTCCTCATCGGATTAATTATTATTTATTGTGGTAAATCAATATACTATTACAAAAAATTCGAGGATGAGCATAAATTTGTGTTAATGGACAGTACGGTAAAATTTTTAATCACATTGTTTACATTTAATTTATTTAAAAAGCATTTCGGCGAACTTCTTCAAAATGGATATATTTATCGAAAGAATAGAAATTTAAAATTTGGAGAAGTTTTTATACTCCACAAAAAAACGATAATTTTGCTGGATCCGGAGTATATTAAAAATATTTTGCAACAGGATTTTCAATATTTCACCGAAAGAGGGTTTTTTCATAACGAAAAAGACGATTTCCTGAGTGCTAACCTGTTTGCCATTGGCGGAGAGAAATGGAAAAACATTCGTTCAAAATTATCGCCGGCTTTTACTGCCAGTAAGATCAAGGGGATATTTGATGTATTTCTTCAATGTGGTTACCAACTTGAATCAGCCGTAACTCGATTATATCAAAATCATGAATTGGAAGATTTCAAGGAAATATCAGAATGTTACAGCATCAACGTGATCAGTTCTTGTGCCTTTGGCTTGAACAATAACTGTTTTGAAAACTCAAATTCAGAGTTCCAAAGGCAAGGTAAACGAATATTTGAAATGCCTCCGTACAGGGTTCTTAAAATTATGATAGCTTTCATAGAACCATCATTGGGAAGGTTTCTAAGAATCAGATTATTTGATAAGCAAACGACTGATTTTTTTACAGACATTGTTAGAGATGTGGTAAATTACAGAAAATCAAACAATGTTACTAGAAAAGATATAATGCAACAACTGATAGAATTAAAAGATTCCCAAGATGGAAAAGAAATTACGATTGAAGAAATAACCGCCCATGCTTTCATATTTTTCGCAGCTGGTTTTGAAACATCCTCTACCACATTAACTTTGTGCCTGTACGAATTATCTTTAAACAAAGCAGAACAAAACAAACTAAGAGAAGAAATAAAACGAGTACAGCGCAAATTTGATGAAAAGCTGTCTTATGAGTCTTTAACGGAAATGACGTACATGAATCAAGTTATCAATGGCAAGTATAGCTCCATAATTTAATTTGTGCTTATTTAGGCTGATTTTAGAAACCCTGCGAAAATATCCGCCAGTGTCGTATATTACGCGGGATTGCGTCAAGGATTATCAAATACCCAATACAGATTTTGCTGTGACCAAAGGAACTCAAGTGGCTGTACCTATTTATGCTTTACATCGGGATCCTGAATTTTATCCCAACCCAGATAAATTTGACCCCGAACGTTTTTCCGACGAGAATAAGCACAACATACGTCAGTTTACCTTTCTGCCATTTGGAGAAGGGCCCAGGATATGTATAGGTAAAACGTGTTGCACCACAAAAGCCCTATTATTTTAATAATTTATTTTGGCAGGTATGCGATTTGCTGTTCTGCAATTGAAAGTAGCTTTGACGTTGCTATTACAAAAGTATGAGTTTTCTCTAAATAAGAATACCGAAGTTCCTCTTAAAATAAAACCTCTTAGTTTTACCCTAGTCCCTCAAAATAAGGTCCTTTTAGATATTAAAAAGGTTGAATGAAAATTGTAATATGGTTTCTGCATTGTTGGATCACCTATAATTTCGATTAGGAATAAAATAAAACTCATAGTTTAAATTTGCAATACATTTACTGTAAACCAAGTAAGTAGGTAGTATTATTAGTCGAAGCAAGTTATCCATAAACATTTTCGTTCGAGTACGTTAGATGAAGATGTAAGTCCTCTTTTTTATAGGCCTGAAAAAATATTATTTAAAATGTTTTCAATTTTTCAAATTTTCTATACTTACATTATAGAGATCTCCAATGGACGTGGTGTTAGATGGAATACAATTATCGATAAAAATGAATAAACCTTCTTCTGGTTTAAGACTTATTTCTTTCCTCAAATTAAAAATAAATATCCCAACTGTTACATCAGAGGCAACTATATAGTTACTTCTAATTACATTTGGAATTCGAGATTTTGCAGACTTCTGTACATGAACCTATATTATAAAGAATAATTTTTATATTTTATTTATTATTATTTATAGTAGAATCTCGATAATTCGAATCAATTGCGACCAGAGCCTATCCGAATTATCGAAAAGAACCAAAAAAAAGGGCCGTTAGACGCCTTCAACATAATGAAAACTTGCTAAAACCGTTAATAAAACTCCCCCCCATCCCCATGGTCGCAAATAATCACGTAGTTTCGAACTTGTTTTTTCTATGGAATGGAATCCTGATTATCGAGGTCCGGATTATCGAGCTTCTGCTGTATTATTATATTATATGTTCAGGAATAATCACGTGTATTATATTTATTGCTATTTCAATTTTCATATTTAAAAAAAAATAAATGAATATCATACAACCTAATATCTCTACACGCAGAATTTCAACAGAAATCTGAATCTCCAAAAAAGTTAAAATAGGCAAAGGAGATGTCATTACGGAAAAGGCTGTGAGTAAAAAAGATTAAAATCTATCAGAAAAGATGAAAATAATTAATATAATAATCTGTAATTTACTAAGGACTAAAACTAATATAAAATAAAATAGAAGTACAATAATTATTACAAAAGGAATTCAACCATTTATCAAAAATGTTTTATATTATTTTAATACTATATTAATTTAATATGTTAGCGGTTAGCATATTTTTAACGATCATATTATATTTAACATTTTTGATACATAGTTAAAATTATTTTATTTTTGATTTCTTTGCTTTAAACCAATTTTGGTTTGATCAAGAATATTTTATTTAAATTAAATAAGATATGTTTGTGTTAAACAAAATGGTTTTAGATACACAAAATAAAAATTTTTACTTTAAGTTACAGTTATATTTACCGGCACATATCCTTCGTACTTTCGTAGTACCCTTCTAGCTTGTATTTTTCGATTTTCGAGATTTGTTTGTTTCTTGGTGAAGTCATCCATATTACCCGATTTTGTTTTAATTGAGCAGGATAGCAAGCTTTCACTAACAAATATCAAAATATTACTTTTAGCAACTTGTGGTTCAAGTACCTGGTTAGAAAATGAACTCTCGCATTGTACCTGTAATATTCAATTTTGGGATTTCATTATTACAATTCTAACTGTAAAATAAAACTTTATTTGTGGTGACCAATTAAAATGCAAACCCGTAAAGTATTAAAATATTTCTTATTCAGGTTCTAGGCAGTGACGGATTAAGGTACCTCTGCGCTTGCATGTACACATTTACGGTCCCCCCCCCCCTTTATAGAAATAATAAAACGGGATTTTACATGTTTGATATTCCTTTAGGAAATTAGTGAATTGGCAATTAAAAATTATGCACTTTGCTTGGCATCTTGCGTCTCTGTTTTCGTGAGCCCCTAGGCATGTGCCTAAAAAGGTAATCCGTCCCTGGTTCTAGATTAGAAATGCGAAAGAAAGTAAAAAACTCAGTGTTTTAGTACGTTAATGTGAAAAACATAATTTAGGCAGGACCCGATCTAGGTATTTTGCCATTAAAAAAATAATTATTCGTCACTCTTCTGCAATCTTACAGTTTTTTTAGGTTGGCAATGAAAATTTATCGAACAGAAGTGCCTTACGGAAAGCACAATAAATTTTGCTTTTCTTGTATCACCAAAACGCCAGGAAAAAAGTCGGCCGTCATAACCTTTGAATGAACAAATACATTGAAACTCGATTGATGTCGACAAGCGCAAAACCAAGGGAATCCCCCTTTCTAAATATCTTATCGTGTCGCTAATTTAGAGCGTTTAATATTACATTTTTTCGAAAAAATTCAAAAATTATAAACAAAAATATAATTTTTGGTAGATAATTCCGTTAGAACTGAGGTCTTAATCTGAGTTTGGATGTGGAACTCGATTGGTAGCCATATAATTTTAAAAATTTGACCTATCAAATCTTATTTTTGAACTGATTATATTATTATGGTTATCACATTATCATTCGTCCACAAGAACGGATGATGCTGCTAACGGTTAAGGGGAGGGTGATTCAATTTTTGGGTGCCCTCAGAGATGTTTTTCAAGTGCTTGGGCTTTTAGAGATCAGTGTTTTTCAGGTTCAAAATCAGGCAGAGATCGGCAAAAAAAATTCTCAATTTATTTAAAAATAAATTCAATTTTGAAATTTTTTTTTTGTTTTTTAATTAGAAATTTCTATTATTTAATTTTTCTTTACTTGAAAAATTGATTTTTTTGCCGATCTCTGCTAAATTAATGCAAAACAATTCCTCGGTTTGCAGATTACAAAATAACATGATATTCTGAAAAAAATTCAATAATATGTTAATAAATAATATTTTTATTGTAATTATGTCGTTATATTTATAGGTATATTTTTCCCGACCCTCAATTTTGCGAAAAGGTGCGATTTTGGGAGAAAATAACAAATCTTAAAAATTCAAATTTTTCAATTTTTAATTTTGTAAATTTAATTTTTAAATTGGAAAAAAGTTGAATTTTATTTCGCTCGGCTCTCAGATGGTCGCTTATCGTAGCAAATGCGTTCTCTTTTAAAATTTAAATAAAATATAACTTATTAGAAAAACTTTTCTCTTCAAAACTAAAACTTTCCGAACTGCTTTCGTTGCAGGTTCAATCTTCACAATTCAAATTCAAAAGATGCAAATTATTTAAGTAATCCAAAATCAAACTCATTTCAAACAATTCAACTTATTTACGATAATATGTAAGTCAAAATAACAGAAATCAATATCAAAATATCACTTTTATTACAAAGAGTAATCAAAATTTATTGGAAGCAAAAATCGGACGTCCGACCGCGTTGGTGGTTTACCAACAACCCCCCTCCTTTTTTCAGTCCATATTATCGGATTCAACATTAATTGTAATAAAATACATTTTCTTTTATGTTTTTACAAAAATAAATATAAAATATGTGATTATAATAATAATCACACAACAATACACATAATAATTATGTACTTGATTTTTATTAATACTAGCTGACCCGGCAGACGTCCTGCCCAAATTTGAATAAATTTGTTTGTTTGGTTAGTTACATACATCGCGCCATCTATCGATAACCTTTCGATAACCTATTGTTTTAACCTGTTCGCGTATAAGTCGACCCCGACGCGACCAATCTGGACCAAGAAATAGATATGCAATCTGCATAATATATCTAAGCTATGGTGCAAATATGGCTTCGATACCTCTTGCGGTTTCCGAGTTTACCTAAGCCTAACAAACGCACAAACGATTTTTATATAATATATAAATGAAGCCGAGATTTTACAAACGGGCATAATGCCTTATAATTTAAATTTTCCTTAAGTATTACTCTAAAGAATAGAAAAGTAGAATAAGTGACACTACCAATTTAAGGAACACTTAAATTTTAAATGTAGTTCCCGTTTGCACCACTTCCCTTAAAAGTGTTAAGCTTTTCTTAAATCGTTAAGCGCCACTTATTTTCAGTGCACCACATAATTAAGTGACGCTTAAAGTCTTAAGAAATTGTTTTTAAGTGGGAGTTTAGTTAAGCTTTCCATAAAAGCAACATCACATATTTTGTTTAATAATTTTGGAAATATTTTATGAACAAATTACTTAATTATTTAGAAAATACGAGAAAATAAGTAAGGAAAGTTTAAATTTTAAGAGTAGGTGGTGCAAATGGGCGTTGCATTCTTCATTAAAAGACATATTTAAAATTTAAGTGTTCCTTAAATTGATGGTGTCAATTTTTCCGTTTTACTATTGGTTAGAATAATATTAAAAGAAAGCTTAAAGAATAAGTGTAGGTGGTGCAACCGGGCATTAATAACATTATTAGGGCCAGTTTTCTTCCCCCCCCCTCAACTGAGATTTGAATCTGCTTTGTGAGTGGAACTTGATTGGTTTCCATATATTTTAGATTAGGTTTTGAAACAACAAAGCTGCAAGTTTTATTTTATTCCTAGGTAGGTAGGTACTCGAAATTCATATCATTCCACATTTCAATTTTTATTAAACCTTTTTTATATCTAAAAGAACTTTATTCTGTGGAACAAAAGTAAAACTAAGAGGATTCATTTTAAGAGGAATTTCAGTATTCTTATTTACAGAAAACTCATACTTTTGTAATAGCAACGCTAAAGCTATTTTTAATTGCAGGACACCAAATCGCATACCTGCCAAAATAAATTATTAAAATATTAAAGATTTTGTTGCGTAACAAGTTTTACCTATACATATCCTGGGCCCTTCTCCAAATGGCAGATAGGTAAACTGCGGTATGTTGTGTTTATTCTCGTCGGAAAATCGTTCGGGGTCAAATTTATCTGGATTGGGATAAAATTCAGGATCTCGATGTAAAGCATAAATAGGCACAAACACTGCAGTTCCTTCTGACACAGTAAAATCTGTATTAGCCATTTTATAATCTTTAACACAATCCCGTACAACATAAGGGACAGGCGGATATTTTCGCAGGGTTTCTAAAATCAGACAAAATAAGCTCAAATTAAATTATGGAGCTATACTTGCCATTGATAACTTGATTCATGTACGTCATTTCCGTTAAAGACTCATAAGACAGCTTTTCATCAAATTTGCGCTGTACTCGTTTTATTTCTTCCCTTAATTTGTTTTGTTCTGCTTTGTTTAAAGATAATTCGTACAGGCACAAAGTTAATGTGGTGGAGGATGTTTCAAAACCAGCAGCGAAAAATATGAAAGCATGGGCGGTTATTTCTTCAATCGTAATTTCTTTTCCATCTTGGGAATCTTTTAATTCTATCAGTTGTTGCATTATATCTTTTCTAGTAACGTTGTTTGATTTTCTGTAATTTACCACATCTCTAACAATGTCTGTAAAAAAATCAGTCGTTTCCTTATCAAATAATCTGATTCTTAGAAACCTCCCCAAAGTTGGTTCTTGGAAAGCTATCATAATTTTCAGAATGCGGAACAGTGACATTTCAAATATACGTTTACCTTGTCTTTGGAACTCTGAATTTGAGTTCTCGAAACAGTTATTGTTCAAACCAAAAGCACAAGAACTAATCACGTTGATGCTGTAACAGTTGGATATTTCCTTAAAATCTTCTACTTCATGATTTTGATATAATCGAGTTATGGCAGATTCCAGTTGATAACCACATTGAAGAAAAACATCGAATATCCCCTTGATCTTACTGGCAGTAAAAGCCGGCGATAATTTTGAACGAATGTTTTTCCATTTCTCTCCGCCAATAGCAAACAGGTTAGCACTCAGGAAATCGTCTTTTTCGTTATGAAAAAACCCTCTTCCGGTGAAATATTGAAAATCCTGTTGCAAAATATTTTTAATGTACTCCGGATCCAGCAAAACTATTCTTTTCTTATGGAGTAGAAAAATATGTACGTATTTTAAATTTTTACTTTTTCGATAAGTATATTCATCTTGAAGGAGTTCACCAAAATGCTTTTTAAATAAATTAAATGATAACAATGAGATTAAAAAGTTTATCGGACTGTCCATTAACGCAAATTTATGTTTTTTCTCGAATTTTCTGTTATAGTAAATCAATTTACCACAATAAATAATTATTGATCCAATAAAGAGTTGCACAAAGCACAATAAAAGATCCATTTCGACTTCGAAAATGAGGTTAAATCGTTAACGCTGAACTAATTATCGAAAACAATTTTTTGTAGTCACTTAAACTAAAGTTTTAATTTATCATCATATCTGCTCTGATAAAAATTAATTATAATTATCGAATTATTTAGTTTTCGTCATGAAATACTATGGTTTAGAATAAAATTTGAAATAAGCTTTTGAATTTTAATTTGAAAAATTTAAAGACAATAATATGAATGTATAATAATTATTAACTTACATATAAATTTAACTATTATTAAAATAGTACATTGTATAGCGAGGGAGTAAAGATTCTCGAAAAAAATAAGACCCGGTAGAACTCTGTACGATGATTTTTCTAACTAGAATTTTGTTTTGTAAACAAAGTGTTTCGGACCGGAAAATAAGAATATCTCAGAAACTTCTTGATTTTTTTATGTAAAAATATTTGTGGTTATTTAAGACACAGAAGTGTATACTTTCTCCAAGTTTTGTCAAAATTAAATTATTTTTGCGGTACTGAAAAATTAAAAACGAAATAAAAATTTAAAAAGGCGATTTTTCGCATTTTTATCAAAAAGTTTGAGGTTATGTTAAAAAGTCACCTCTACAAAAGTGGTAGATTTTTGTATGATGTACAACTTTTGTATTGAATACTTTTTGTTTTGACGCGAACTTTCGCCGGAAATCGCAATAATACAATTTTTATTTTTCACCACTTTTCAACCCCCCAAATCAACCCTAAACCACTCGCTCTCAAGCATATTTTTTTTTACAATTATAAAAAGTCCCTTTACCATTTTGACTTATAAAAGTCCAGATAACAATTTTTTTTTATGTCCCTCTTTAAATAATGAGTTATTTCGATCGGTCTGTTTACTATAGTGGAGAAAAGTAATGCTTTTCTCCCGATTCAGTAAAGTATTTATTAATTATATTTATATTGCGTTTAATTTAAAAATTTTTTTTTTATGTACACCTTTGGAATTATTTGTAAGAAAAAAATAAATGTCACTATATTTTATTAAAAAAATTTGTGTTTACTTAAAATTTAATTTTTTCAATTTTTAATTGAAAAATTACATGTCCGTGTATGGAGCATTTAACCTATCTTGAAATAAAATTTTTTTTTACGGGCTAAGATTTTATCAAAAATATATAAATTTTTAAATTATTTTTCGAATTCCTCCAATTTTGTCGCGCTCGAAAATTACTGTCCGGTCCCTTGCAAATCAACCTTGGTACGTTCGATTATCGCAAGATGGTTCTGCAGAAACTTTTTGTTAGTTTTTGTTTTGTTCGCCTCCGCCATTTGTGATTATTGCTTTTATCTTTGTTCTTGTGGAGTTGAATTATTTAGCTTCGTAGGGTAATTTTAAACGGATTATAATTGAAATGTATAAGAAAGTGAAAGGTAAATTTGACGCTACATTATTGGTACAGCAATATCCAAATTCGGTGCCGGTAAATGTTATTATTTGTAAACAAAATTCAAAAGTTTAACTGAAGTTTAATTTTAGATTGTGCTTAAAAAGCTCCATAGATCAACACTTCCCGATGTAGCCAAAACTAAATTTTTATTGAAAACCAGGAATACTGTAAGCGATCTTTACAATATCATTAGGAAGCAAATGGATTTGCCCCCGGAAACAGCTTTGTTCTTCTTCATCGGTAGTACTATTCCATCTATAACGGCAACTTTCGGAGAACTTTACCGAGTAAGTTTTGAAGTGTATCATACAACGAAGCCTGAAATATTAAACGCATACTAAATTCATTTTTATTTAGGATTACAAAAATGACGATGACATTCTCTACATCACTTACGCTGATGAAAATGTGTACGGGGGAAACTCAAAATTGTTCTGCAAAATTGAGTAGGGTTAATGTGCATTATAGAACAGTATTCGCAATATAAAAATGTTTAAGACTGAACTTGCATCTTGCAAATCTGTGATGTAAACAAAGACTGATGATTTATTTTAAAACTTTTTTACTAAAAAATATTGTAGGTGGGAAGGTCTGTAAGCCAGTAAAATAAAATTACAATATTATTTTTATTTGTGTTGTTCTAAGAATGCTTTACAACATCTTATGCATTGCTGATAACACTTTTCAAAGCCTTCTGCTCCGGTGTCCTAAGTATAAAAGAAACGTTTCATATTAAATATAATTTTATTGATTGCGTACTCACGTAATACGGATCCCTTATGATTTTGTCACCTTCGGGATCAAAATCGCCCAAAAGTAAAATTTTGGCTTTGCTGTTTTTGGGAGAGCTTCTGTTTAGACTGGAAATATTTTCGCTGTCCATACCAAAGATGAAGTCGAAGGTATCGAAGTCTGACTTTTGGATCTGAAATGAAATGTTAAAGTGCAAATGCTTCGAGGGGTTTTCGCTTACCTGGCGAGCTGTGCCGTTATAGTGAATGCCGTGGTTTTTAAGGGTTTCTTGAGCCCTACGGTCAGGAGAACTTCCTTCATGCCATCCTCCTATACCAGCACTATCGGCAGTCCATTTGTCCTGGAGACCACCAACTTCAACCAAATGTTGAAAAACTGCTTCAGCAGTAGGTGAACGGCAAATGTTCCCTGCAAATTTTATTCAATTAGTTTTAAAACGTACAAATCATACAAAATACCTAAACACACAAACAACACTTTCTGCGAAGACATTTTGCACTGTTGTTATCAACACGAACGATAAAGTTGTTGGTTGTTGTTATTAGGTATTTTAAGGTTAAACGGGTCAAGATTTTCGATAAATTAAAAAATTTAATATTTAAATTTTCCGGGACTAAAACTGTGTAAATCGAAGTGGTGATTAGGTATGTTTTTACATCGGAATAATTCTAATTTAAATTAGAAATTAAATTTACAATATAAAATTTAAATGGGCGCCCACGGAAGTGCGCAATTGAAAGCATCAAATTCAGCACGATTTTTTAAAATTTACCTTTTACAATTAAACGGGCCTTACATTACAGTCAAACTTTGGAAAATTTTTGTTTACAAAAGGATTATTTGCAAAAATTTAGTTTGCAGACCATTTTTTTGATTTCTTTTGTGAATGATCTAGTGCGTCAAAAGTGCGCGTAGTGTTTTATATGCCATCGATTGTTTGTTGTTTTAATCAGAATTTAGTGAACATTCGAGACGTAAGTGTCCAACTTTCCGATTTTTACATTAAATTTTGGTGAATTAAGCTGACATGAAGTTCCAATACAAAGAGGAGCATGCATTCGAAAAGAGGAAAGCCGAGGGTGAAAAAATTAGAAAGAAATATCCTGATCGTGTGCCCGTAAGTAGATCACGATAATATAAAATTTTATCGTTTGTACTTGAAATTTTGCAATTTTACTACAAAAATATCCTCAAATGTTTCCAAAAACTAAATTATGTAAGTAGGGGACTGTGCAATCGGGCTATTTTTGTGTTTAATAAATTTTTGCGTAGTAATGTCATATGTCAATATGACTGTTCCTCAAGGTCACTTTTTGTTTTTGTGTTGAAAATAATAATTTTGTGAAGGTACAATGCACGATTTATCGTTTATTATTAGATAGTTTTCAATAATTCTGTCGAATTTTTTGACCTCTATCAGAAAATATACAACCAACTCAATTTCGACATAATTGGCAATAATGCAATAAGTAATTATGAGTTTTGCTCATCTTACAAATTTTTTATATCAACGCAAACTTTCACATTTTATTGTAGTTGGAATAATTTCTAATAGATTTTTAGTTCAGGTTATCCTTAGCTGGGTAATAGGGCCAGACTTACCAAGATAAATTGACGGTTTTGAAGAACAATAAGGTATTTCAGAGTTAAAAGAGAAATTCCCAGGAAATTTTAACAAAAAGGTTTGTTTCTTGGTAGTATTTGCTGTAAAATTTAGACCAACCAGTTATTAGAATTTTTAGCCAATATTCTAAAAATTCCGTAACAAAAGTATTGTTGTCAATTAGTTACGTACTTTTTTAAACCGAATATTTCTATAAACTACAATCAAATATATTGTTTATAATTAAGCAACGTTTGTTTACGCATATTATCTAACTGCATGCATTTTTACCTCATAAAACAGCTGATTATCATTATTGTATGACGTCACGGGTACGGCGCGAAGTTCACTCGACAGGGCCGAACTAGATAAAGCAAAAAATTATGACTCGGCCCTCAATGTTCTAAATTTTCGTGAAATTCCCGACAAGTACAAATGTAATTTTTTGTCGATCTTGAATTGCCAACAAAAGTTTGATATAAATTTTACTAAAAATTTTGCGAATAAGTAAAGCCCCCGTTATCCGAGCTAGACTTACGATTCGCTGCAAAAAAATTTTTTGGCATCTTGCTAAAATTTCTTCCCTAACTTACGGGGTACCAAAAAGTGAGACCATTTTTTTAAATCCAATTTTAGGAACAATTCACCAAACAGAATGCCAAATAATTTTTCTTATTTTGAAATTTTTTGTATTTCAAAGACGAAAATAGGTCACCATATTTCTGCCACGATTTTGTTGTCAAAAAGTTTTTACAAATGTTTATTTTACACTTAAGTTGGCCCAAAACCAAATAAATTTTGTCTTTGTTTATGTTTTGTAGCTGAACTCGGTTATAACAAACTATTCTAACTGCATAAATTAATATCCACCTGGATACAACAAATTCTCCGATCGGTAGGGTTTCCAGACGTTACGATAAAAAAAGTACTCTCGACATAATCTTCCTTTTTTAAATAAATTTCAAGGTCAAACGCATTTTTATGAGTGCTTAGATCTGGGCCGGTTGTCCAGTGGATGTGGTTTCCTTTTTGGTATTGACGTAGTTGTTGACCACATTTTAATCGGAATAATTAAATTGTTGAAGTTATGATTATTAATGTCTTCTTGTTCTCAATAAAAGATGCCAAGATTTAAATTTACCCGTTTCCTATTGGAAAATTTTGAAGCAGCCCAGAGGGTTACTATAGCTCGATAAAAAATTAATGTTAGGACGGTTCTCGTTAACAAAAATCAATCGCGACCTAGTTAACATATAAGTCGATGCACTCTTGTTTTGTTTTCACACAATCAATTTTTTTGTTTGAATAGGTGATTGTAGAAAAAGCTCCCAAGGCTCGTATTGGAGATTTGGATAAAAAAAAATATTTAGTACCATCCGATCTAACTGTAGGTCAATTTTATTTTCTCATAAGAAAGAGGATCCACTTGCGACCAGAAGATGCTTTATTCTTTTTCGTAAATAACGTTATTCCACCAACCTCCGCTACAATGGGATCCCTCTATCAGGTGAGTTTCGCAATTGCACGATTTTATATATAAAGCTAACTCTTTTATTTTTTAAATTTAGGAACATCACGAGGAGGATGCATTTCTTTACATTGCTTATTCCGACGAAAATGTATATGGAGAAAGCCATTAAGTTTCGAGATAGAGAGCTTATTTAAATATATTCATGTGTAACACTAAATTAATTTTTTTTTTAAATAATATTATATTTGGCAAATGAATAATTTGGTGTTGCATATGAGTTATTTTAGGAAGTTTTTAAGTTACACATTTGACTTATAATATCTAAATACTTAGGTGTATCTTGTAATTAATCTCGATCATGGACTCAATCTATGGAGATTGTCTTACAAATAAAGATTGTAGGGTATTATAACGTTGGAGGAATTAATTTTTATTTCATTACTTGAATAATAATTGATCTTTCAATCTTGGCGTCTAATTTTTTTTGTTTGAATTTCCCTCGAGCTTTCAACATAATTATTTTTAGTTGTATTTGTTTAACGGTTAAATAAAATAAGCTATTTACTAATAACGGTACATATTTATATAATAATTGTAGTTTAGTTTAATTTTAGTTGGTAAGATTTAATGTAAGCGAAAAAACTTGGAAGAAAAAATAAAGTAATACCTACAAATTGGTGTTTCATGTTGTTTTTTGTGGAAAATTCTTTTTGTTTGTCTGCCAATTAAATTTTGTTCATGTGGGTAATATGCATACGATTCATATTATGCAAAACTCGATTATGTTTTGTAATTAAAGTTGAGTGGGTGCGATTAATTATAAATATTGTTAAATTTTAGTTTCGTTGTTTCATAACTAGTTGAATAATTAATTGTTTGATTTAAAATTCGCATAGATAATAATTTTTCACATAACTTTGATTTTGTTTTAAATGCAAATTCTGAAGCTTTAAATAATATAGCGACTCAAATTTTTAATTTCTCAAGAGACATCTTTTTGAGTTTTAAAGGGAAGGTGGATTTCTAAATTTAGTGGAGCCCGCTTATTGGAATCACAGTTAATGTTTTCAATCTGATATTGTTTATCACTTTTGTTAGAAACTTTTATAAACAATTTACTCCTCATACAGCAGAAACAAACAACTCGAGATTTTTTAATTTGGTGTTTTTCATATTTATATCTTTCTTATTTTTTTCGTATTTTGTTATCAATCGGTTATTGTTACCAAAAATCCCAAGTTTGGATGTGATCTCATTAAGCGGGCTCAGGAAACACATTCGTAGATGTAGAGCAAATTACATGCTCCACACTTTACAGCTTTCAACATAATTACCTCAGCAATTATAACTCTAAGCTGATATCAGCGTATTTACCAACTTTACAAATTGGAATGGAACTTTCTACCTTTGTCATGTCTTAAAAGCTTAATTAGAAGGCTGGAAAATGTAGTTACTTAAATATCTTAGCACCGGAGCAGAATTTCCTTGAATGCACAAGCTGATCCTTCGGATTAAGAAATTTTTTGCACGTCTATCCCTGAGACATCGATTAGAAGATGACCGATTTAAGCAATCAAAATTTTTGCATCACTATTCGATGATCCATCTCAGCAGAAGCTAATAAATTAAAGTGATTTTTTAATTGATTTATATTTATTATGTTTTAAGGTTTCAGTTTCTGTCGCTGCCGAACTATCCATTTGATACGAAATTGGTCATCTCATTTGGTCTCTTTTCATAATCACGTGAAATCTCCACAGGCTCTAGGATGGGTACTAGCCAATTTTCAGAATCACAATTTTTTTTTAGGTTGCATACTAAAAGTCCTGACTATAAACAACTTTTTTGAATAAACTCGGGATAAAGAATCAAGTCAAGTCAAAACATCTTATTTCGTTATTGATTATTATAAAGCTCGGAGGGAGGAAGGCGATAGGGAAAAGATGGTTATGACAGAAAAGCACAAAAGGGGGAAAAGCAATCCCACTCAGGCTATGAAGTCCGCTTTAAATGGTATGTTTCTTGTAAGTGTAAAAAATAGTATAACATAATATTTCATTTTAAATCTGCATTTCATAAAAAGGGCGCGGCCATAGGCTAGCAATAGAATGTTCGATTGCTATGTCGCAGTTGCGGGTTCGATCCCCAACCAAGTTCACCAGGCTATTTCGGCCGTGTCTCCCTCACAAGATGCTGGCAACATCTTTGAGGTATTAACTGCCTTGAAAAAGTGTGATAGTGAGAAAGTTCAGAACCCCGGTATCATACTACGAATTTCACCTAGCACTCGAAAATACAATACATGCAGAGGGGGGGGGGTCCTATTTTAAATACACCATTGACTAGGAATTAAGTTTTGAATTGGTTGAAAATATGGTGAAAGTACGTTAATCTTAACCATTGAAACTCGAGGATATTACAGATATTGTTTTTACAATATCAATACAAAAAATAGATTTTTATCTAACGGCATATGATAGATAACACAAAAATTAAGAGATTAAACTATGGAGGAACTTCTAATTTTGATTAATTTACGAAATAATCGATATTAAAGTTTAAAATTTCCCCATAAAAAACACTCATTTGTTAGAATTGAGCACCGCTTTAGCGCACTCTGTTGACGATCGTAAGTAAGTGCAGCAATTTGTTTTAATGGGCGGATCCGGCCGCAATTGTTTTTTAGAGTTAAATAAAAAATTAAAATCATAAGTTGTGATTTTAAGGTCCTAACACTGTTTTTTAAGTTATTATGCATAACTTAAATTATTAAGTTAACTACAGCCGAATTTAACTTAAAAACATATTCCCGCCATTCTAGATCCAAAATTTTCGAGTTCGGGCGGCTCAGGGCTGTTTTTTTTTTGGGTTTTAACAATTTCGGTAGTAACAGCCAATAAAGTCATCGTTTTCAATTTATTCGGTTTTCGATCTTTTTAATAATAAATTTCGCTCTCAACTACCATAATTTAATTTAACCCTTAATCGCTATCGTGCGGTCACTGAGACCGCATCAAGTTTTAATATGTGTTTATTTTACGCTACGTTCAAAATTAGTCATTATGGGTTTTAGGACCTTTAAGTTACATCACTCCTAGTATGTTGACAAACGGGGCTGGTCAAAAGTTGCCTTGTTTTATTTATAGAAAAGAAACAAATAAGCTAGCGGTCTCTGTGACCACACGATAGTGTTACTGTAATTTTTTATGCTTCTAGTAAACGTCCCATTTAAAGATTATAAACTATCATTATTATTTGTTCACACAACCGTGTGAAAGTCTAACCCCCCCAAAATCAATTTTTAATTAATATATAAAATGTTAATTCCTTTTTGTTTTTAAAAAATATTTCGGTAAAAAGTCAATGTGGTTGTGAATTGCATACAAAAACTGTGATTTCCAGGTGTTGTGATTTTTGCAATATAGTTTTTTTTTTTAATTTTCATATTTTAATTATAATTATTCAAGTATGTACTTCAAAAAATTATCAGTAGTTTGCTTAAATATGTTTTAGATTAGAAAAAAAAAAAATTTAGTTTATGTAGTATAAAGGAGTGCAAATATGGCAATAATTTCTTTTTGTGTTAGTAAAAGTGACTAAAATTTTAAAATTAATTACTTTTTAAGTTTTTCTGGATTAGTAGAATAGCAACTAAGATATCTGTTGCAAAAAAAAGCAAAAAGTTAAGATGTACGTGAGTTAACGATAGAAATAAAGCGCGGTTTCTGTGACCGCACAGTAGTTACAGTGTGACAATTATTTGACGTTAGCGATTAAGGGTTAAACAAATTTACTATCCCCATTTTTTCAAGTTTTTCGAACAAATGGATTTAGACTTTTAAATTTTGGAACCTTTATTTTTGTTATAGACAAATATAAATTTGAAAATATGTGCGGTTTACAGATTAGATAAATAATATTATTTATATTTTATTACGCAAAAGTAGCTTAAATCCTTAAATGTATACTTTGTTATATTCCTATCTCAACAAACGTATTCTTGTGGTCACAAATGCTTTCAAAACGATCTATTAATAAGTTTATTAAACATAAATGAGCTTGAATTAGCTCGGGAAACCACCGGATATACCATAATAGCGTCCAGTAGAACTGCAATTGACGCATGATTATAGCAATATTGAGAGCGGAAACATAGGTACATAATAAACAAAGTAAACAAACAGAAATTAAAAGTTACGTAGAGAACTGAAAGTAATGGAAAATTTGATTAAACTAAAGTAAACAAAACGAAAGTGGAAGAATGCAACACTGTTTATTGTTAAAGGTAGCAATATTAAGCTCAGAGGGGGTCAAAAATTTGAACTTGGCATCTTTCAACGATTTTCCAGGAATTTCATTGATTTCCAAACAATTCCAAAAAATTCCAGTGATTTTCAATAATTTCCATAAATTCTAAATAGGGCAAAAGATCTGGACGATACAAACTCACCATTTGATAGTGTACTCTCAGTGTTCAAGTATTAATTTTGGGATTTTTAAATCATCATCTTGGCGTGAACACCATTGTTGATTGAAATATAGTGATTGTTTTTCTATTTCCATGGAAAGTAATTAAAATAAATTCATGTCATTTTAATTTTTTTTTACAATTTCAAACTTTTTTTTAATTGGTTACAATAAGTTTTTTTTATAATGAAATTACTAAAAGATGAAAACATTATTCTAGAAGCAGCATTACCAGTTGATTATTCTTTCAACGAACTTAAAAATTTATTGAGTTTAGTATATTTTTGAAGTCTTCTTCCCAATATTAAAATGTAAATTAATTTTATTAGGTATTGGAGTGGAAGGACCACGATCGACCCGAGTTGGGAAGATTCCTGAACGCGGAGTTGAGCGTAGAAAATATTTAACTAGAGCAATTTGGTTGAATAATAACAAATTGACAAATATTAAAGACGTAGAGATTATGGCGGCCAATGTACTGGAACAACCTGAAAAGTTAGGCTGGATTGATTTTTCGTTTAATCAGATCACCGAACTGGATGATGTACGCAATTATCATCATTTATTTTAGGTTTAAATTTATTGTGCAAAAATGGTTTTCCTGAACAGGGTTTACTCAAGTTGCCGAATTTAAAAATACTTTACCTGCATGGTAACCTTTTGGAAAGTATGGAGGATGTGTATCGATTAAGAAGTTTAGCAGAATTGAGAAGCTTAACTATGCATGGAAACCCCATCAATGAAATACATCGATATAGAAATCACGTTATTTGCTACTTGCCCAAGGTAACTTTTACTATAAATTAAATTATTAATTTTTATAATCAACATGGTGATGTCAGGGTTAATTTTTTAACAAAAATTTATCAACGAAATGCTTTCTGCACTTATGTTTTGGTTTTATATAAATAATAAAATAAAGTATTAAATAATTTTTAATTTTAGTTGACAAATTTGGATTTTACTCCAATAACGAACGAAGAAAGATTGCAATCTAAACCAACCGAAGCGGTCAGAAGAATTGCGCAAGGAGAGATGAATAGAAAATAAAAACTGATTTTTTTGCATTTTTCACATGTAGTAATTTATTAAATAATATACAATATCTACTATATTGTATGATATGTCTAATTACCAGTGGCGGATTGTGAGGAATTTAAGTGGTGGAAACCAAGAGGTACCTACATTTCGCCCCCCCCCCCATATCAAATTATGTACCCAAAATTGTTTAAATCATTTGTACCCGTTTGTACTTTCATTATTTTCGTATGTACCCATTTAGTTTTTCAGATATTATCTAAAGTGGGCATTTCGCTAGTTCCCACCCATTTCGAATTTTGGATCCAAAATAATTTAAATTTAAACCGTTTGTACCTCGTTTATACCTTCTTTATTTTCACCTCAAAAAATATTCTGTCGCTCGACGCAATAACATTTCAAGATTTTTAAAATAAATGAATGGCATTCTCGGAAATTCGGGAATTTAACAATAAAATTTTTAATTATAATAGGAAAATTGCTGCTAATTCGGTAAATTTGTAACTTTTGGCTTGATTTGTTTTTTATTACGTTGAACATCGTATTTGCTTTTTAAAAACATAAAAATCCAAAAAACCAAAAAAATTGAAAGTGGGTTTTCTCAAAAACATACATTTTTTTTCTAAAGATTTGGGAAGATGTTATGTCATTTATTTGATGAAATTTCAATAATTTCAAAATTATTTAGCTGATTGAATCTATATTACATTATACAAGCTGGCTGCGCTCATGTTCCAGAAATCAGTGAAGTATTTAAAAAATACCTATGAATGGGCATTTGCGGAATCAAGGGGGGGGGGCAAAGGAAGCGCGCGCCCCCCTCCAAATCCCCGAGAATAAGCTTTTTCCATAATCTTCAAAAACAATTATTTAGATTTCGATTAATAGGTAAATCATTTTAAAGTCTGACTTGGCGATAGATGACGTTATTCTTAAAATTTCGGTACATACCATAAGAAAAATCGCTGCCATACTTAGTTTTGAATAATATTTTAATCCAAAAAAATTTCAAAAAAACCAAAAATATTGTAATTTTTTCAAAATCCGTACCTTTTTTCTTTTAAAAACTTAATATGTTTTGGCAGAGTGCTTACTCTATATACCTTCCAAATTTGAATTTTGATTGATTATTATTTTCTGAGAAATCAATTTTTTTAATTTTAAAATTATATGCTAGCTGCAATTTCACGATGATGAATCCCATAATTAGGTACACACAGGTGCAAATATTGTAGATTTAGACTATTTTGGATCCATATTGAACAAGGAGGATCTGGTAAAAAGCTCACCTTCCCACTAAAAAGTTTTAAAATATAGTAGATCTAGAAAACAAAATAGATACAAACGAAAATAAAAAAGGTACGAACAAAGTACAAACGATTAAAACTATTTTGAATCCAAAATTCAAAATGGGGGGGGGGGCTGGCGAAATGCCCATATAAGATAATATTTCAAAATATTTGAGAAACCACAAAGAAGGTATAAACAGGTCCAAATGACCTACCTAATTACATATAAATTTTATTAAAATAGTTAATATTTTGCAAATTACTTAAATTAACATGAAACTTATTTGTGTCGGAAAGATAAAATAAAACTGTTTTTCTATATTATATTTTTTATAGGTAGTAATTTATTAAATAGATACGTAATATTTATTTCATATTATTAAATGTCTTATATATTTTTTTAAAATACCTGGAATTTTTCTGATTACATACTTAAGAATTAACACGAAACTTGTTTGTGTCGTAAATATAATGTGATATGTGCATCAAATGGTAGGCATAATACAACTTATATACTGCTAGTGCTGTGTCAAGGAATTCAAGTTTTATGCAATTTTCAGTAAATTTAAATTGTACAGATTACAAAATATAGTCAATTTAGTATACCGAGTACTATAGGTATAATATGGTAACAGGAAATTATATTTAAATTTTTTAACGATTTTTAAGGGTAACTATACGCTACCCCCTATTTTTTTGTAATTCTAGAATATACCTTAAAATTTCAAAAATAGCAGGCGAATTTCAAAAAAATTACTGCCAAATCTCAAAGTAGTATCTTTAGAGCTTTCCTAGTTGACTTCGAAAAATAAAAATAATGGATGTCTTATTTACTAAATAGGTATAATTATTTTTTTCACAAAAAAGCTTAAATGGAAAACAACGTACCTACTTACCTACCGTCGATTAAATATTTCTGCGTAATATTTTGAAGGCAATTTACTGTGTAAGTGTAATAAGTAAAATGAAAATGTTCCAAATAATATTAAAATGGAAGGCCATCCAGTAGACTCATTTATTGTTCGCTTTCTTTAAAAAAATGTCAAGTTCAGCAACCATTGGAAACAATGCAAAGTTATTATGAAATGAATAGCAATATAGGCCTTTCGAAACAATAATATGCTAATTTTAATCGATATTGTCAAGTACTTTAATATTGTACTTCCGTCAATTAATTATAAACAATAATTATATTCCTTGCAATCCAAAAAAGTAAAATCAAAAATTTTTATATGACATAAATACATAATATAATTCAAATTTAATATTTTTTGTGTTCATAATATTTCGAAATTTGTCGAAATATGTAGAAATTTTAGATAGGCAGATACTTATAATTTTCAATATCAACTCACGAATTTTTGTATTATATTTTATAAAAAAGTCCACATCTGCAAAATTGTGTATTTAATGGGGTAATTTCCTAAGATTTGTATAGATTCCTGAGATTTACTCTTTTTTTAATGATTTCCCAAGCGATTCCTCTCACGTACTTCATACTTTTAATTATGTAGCAATCAGTTGAGCAAAAAATAAATTTCTATCATTCTAAAAATTCATATATGTCAAATTAAAATCTGACAAATTGACAAAACTTCCTCACAAGATGATGATAACATTTTTTAAACTTTTCATGATTTAGAGCCATCATGAAACCGTAGATCCTCTGAATTTGGTAAGAAAGAGACATTGTGAAATTCCCTGATATCATAAACTACTGCATATTATTATAATAATTATTATGTGATAGCATGAAAATTAAAAGCTCATAAAATAATTATAATAATAATAATAGCGTATGTTTAAGTTATTAACTTCAACATAAGTTATTAACTTCAACATAAATCAAAATTATTCAAAAAATATAAATTAACGTTAAAGAATTTTTAGACAGTGATTTTTAATTTTGTGCATATTATATTCTCCCGTGTAGTATAATATTAAGACAAACCGTCACCAATAATTTTTTATTTAGTTAAAATAAGAACATCATAAATTAACATATCAAGTTTATTTATGCATATGCAAACAAATACGTAGTCAAATTTATAGTTAAGCTAAAAGTGAAACCTTGCTATTCTTACAAATTATACCAAAAATATCAATACAATTTTTTAAATTAATTGACCTAGTTTTGTATAGGTGTTTTAATGCTTTCTGACAATTTCAATTTTTTGTTTAACTTGCGTTTTATTTCTTCATAATATTCGATTAAATTCATAAAATTGAAACTGCTACCTATAACCTGTATTATCGACGGAGGGGGCCCGATTTCAATGAAAGAGATGTGTGGTTCAAGTTCCTCAGTTTCTTATGAAGTATTTACGTTAAATTAGTAGTAAAAGTGATAGTGAATTATTGAGAGAGCAGTTAATCGAGTTTAGGTGAGCTTAAAAATATTTTCAAAAATCAGGACAATTTTTTAGAGCAAATTCAGTAGTAATTTTTTTTAAATTAAAGATATTTTAGAATTTAAAATTCAACTGGCTAAGTAAACTATAAAATTTACTATTTTCTAGCTTTTTTTTTTTAATTATTTCGAACTATGATCAGATAAAAGTGTCACAAACTACAATCATGCAATTCAATAGTTTTAATCTAACATCATGTTAGTTATGAAGTTAATTTTATTTTTTAATAGTTAAGTACTTAATTAATTTGGTAGGTATGTGCCATATTATATATTATATCTTAACATTTCTGAAATAATTGGAACGAAGTTCAATTCGCTCAGGTTGTTCGTTTTGCAATTTTATTTTAATTTAAATTTTTAATTTTGGCATAACTTGACACAGATGCATGCATATTATTTCAACTTGAAATTGTTGGGCATTGAGGAATATATAATTAGGTATGTGATTTAATTATTGCGGTGTTGCTAAAAGAAATTACAAAGGTTGATAGTTTGTAGGTATTTTATTTGTTACAACTGTAATTTTCCAAGAAAAATAAAAATTAAATACTTGTTATTCACATTTAAAAACGCAGTTTAGATTGCAAAACATCAAAAACAACAAAACAAAGAATATAAAATTTATTTAAGTAGTTAAATATTCAAAATACACTATAAATTTGATTTTATCAATGATTTGGTTCATTCAGGTATAAACGGATTTCGAAAATAACAGATTCTCCCTCGTTATTATTGTAGACTCTTATGATGTATTTTGATGTTGGGAACGTAGTTGTTAACTCGTATCTATCGTAATGTCCGATCTGGAACACTAGTGGTTACGCCACTGGTTTGATATCACCACAAATACATTGCACCATGATTTCATATTAATTTTTAAAATATTTTTTTATTTAATTTTAAACCCACTATTGACGCATCTTAGGTATATAGGTAACTGGTTTACCAATGTCAATGTGTTTTTTTATTATGGTTAAAGGTTTATTTAAAATATTTTTGTTAGAGATACGTAAAAAGTACGTACGTCACCAATCAGGTATATTTAATAAATAACTACAAATGTACACAAATTATCTGTCTAACAAAAGATGAATTACCAATATTGTTACGTATCATTCGAAATGTGATTCACAATTTTATATACAAAAAAAAATATGCTATAACTTTTCGAAGTACATAAAATTTACTATTATTTGAGACCAAAAAGAGTTTTCTAGCTCCAGTAATTTTCGAGTTACAGTTCTTCAAAAATTTCCAAAATTGGAAAATTTGAGAATTCGGGAATTCTACGAATACTCCAGTTTGAAAGTTATTGTACAGGTTTTTACTCTAGGAGTCGTAATTTAGAAAAACCGGGGTGAAAAGTGGATGTAATTCTCAAAATCCCAATTTTAGAAAATTTTGCTGATTTGTTTTCAAATTACTGTTGTAAACCACAAACCAATCTTTGACGATTTAACCTTACTTTCTGTGTAATAATAATAATAATCGTTATTTCGAGTCTCGAAATAAAAAAAAGTGGAGATCAGCTGCTGTTGGTTTTCATCTCAACTCAAAATATTTTTATTCTCGCGCCGAATCGGCTGCGCCAAAACGTCGTAGACCGGAAACTACTGGTGTTAGAAAACTCCCTTTGGTCTGAAATAGTAGCAAATTTAATGAACTTTAAAAAGATATGGCATACATTTTCTGTCAAACGCCTACTTTGACCCCTACTTGGAAAAAACTGAGGAATGTTTTCGATCTTCCATTGTTTTAGGAAGTTCACTCTCTGTACTTCCCAAACCCCCACTACATTGTTCTTCACCAAATCAAGCTGCACACGTGTATTGTGTGTTGCATGCTTATTTTAACGTAATTTTTAGAATTTTTTAAAATAAATTCAATAATAATATTATAATATACAATTTAGGTCTGTAATTTCTAAAGAACTTAACAGTTTTACAGATGTAAATTCTGTTCTTTCTTATTAAAAAATTAATTATTTAGTATGAAGGAAGATCCTTGCAATCATTCCATCGGTTAAAATTTAATTATTTTGTAGATCACCATGGCGAGCGTAATAGATAAAGCAGACAAATGGATTGAAAATGAAGATCCATCTAAAATACAGGAATTTTATAATGGTAGTACAGTATTCGTAACCGGCGGTTCTGGATTCATAGGAAGTCTTATTATCGAAAAATTATTAAGATCCTGCCCAGATATTAAAAATATTTTTATTTTGATGAGAGAAAAAAAGGGAAAAAGCATAGAAAAACGATTTGAGGAACTACTGGAAACGCCGGTTTGTAAAAATATATATTTTTTTGAAATTCCTCTAATACTTTTGTTTTTTAGATTTTCGAGCGAGTCCAAAGAGAACGACCAGGTTTTGCAAAGAAATGCGTTTTGATAACCGGCGATTGCGTTCTTCCAGATTTGGGCTTAAGTACGGAAGATCGTCAAAAATTTATTGACGAAGTGAATTGTGTTATACATTGTGCTGCCACCGTGCGTTTTGACGAATCCATTCGAGTGGCCACCAATATTAACGCCAGAGGTACTAGAGATCTTTTACGCTTATGCAAAGAAACAAAAAGTTTAAAGGTAATACATCCTGACTAGAATTAAAAAAATAATTTAACTCGTTTCGTTTCTTTCAGGCATTTGTGTACGTATCAACTGCTTTTTCACAATGCGTAAACAAAAATATAGACGAAGAATTTTACAAATCGGCCGTAAGTGGCGAAAGTTTAATAAAGCTGGTGGAAATATTAAATGACGACGTATTGAAAGATATCACCCCTGCGTAAGTTGCTACTCGTGTACTGGGGCTGACTTTTATTTTAAATGAAAATAATTACTTTTAGCCTAATAGGAAAATGGCCGAATACTTATGTTTATACTAAATCCGTTGCCGAAGATATTGTCAAGAATGAAGGAAAAGATCTACCAGTTGCAGTCATTCGGCCATCCATAGGTAGGCAACTCGAAACTCTTCAGTTCTTACGTTTTTAATGTAATTTGTGTTTTAGTTATTTCAACCTTAAGAGAACCAGTGGCAGGCTGGATTAATAACGTATACGGAGCTACTGGAGTACTGTTAGGTGTAGCTTTAGGATTAATCCGTTGTCTTCATTGCAAAAAAGAGAATTTGGCCGATATGGTTCCAGCGGATTTTGTTGTAAATTGTGCATTGGCAGCCGCATGGGAAGTGGGAACCAGAAAGTAAGAAAATATTATTTTTATATCCCAGGTTTTCAAGGTCAATTTTAGAAATGCCGCAGTACAAAATGGAGCAGTTTTTGATGAAATGAAGAATATTGAAAATGAAGAAAAAATTAAAAGCAATATTCCAATTTATAATTACGTTTGTTCGCCTGAAAAACCAATTACTTGGAGTAAGCGTTTTTCATTAAAAGAGTTTGCAAAATTGTTTATTACATTTCATTATTTCAGAACAATTTATGCATTTGGCAGAGGTACAGTGTAAACAAGTACCTTCTCCGTTAATAATATGGCATTACTGCTTTTTCATTGTACCGTCAAGATTTCTATACAATATTGTGGCAATTTTTCTGCATTGGATTCCTGCTTACATTGTCGATTTTCTAGCGTATTGCCTTGGAAAGGAGCAACTGTAAGTAATTTTCAGTTCATTTAAATCTCGGAATATAAACAACCAATGTTTGTTATTAGATTGGTGAAAGGTTACAAAAAAATTGGCAAATTTTTGGATGTTTTATCATTTTTCTCATCGAAGCAATGGATTTTCAATAACGACAATACCCAAGCTCTTTGGAAGAAACTAAATTTAGAAGACCAAACGTTGTTTAATTTTAACATGAAGTCATTTGAATGGGATACATATTTTTACACGTATATTAGGGGAGGTCGGGTTTATTTAATGAAAGATCCCTTGGATACAATACCAGCAGGAAGGAAAAAATATTTAAAGCTCCAAATAGCTCACTATGCAATAGTTACGCTATTAGGATTACTATTACTAAAATGTTTACAACTAATTTATAATTTATTTTAATGGAATAATTAAATACATATATGTACATAGTTTAATCCACATATAAAATCGTTTTTGTTAGTAATACAGATTACAGGTAGATATTTTCAAAGATTAAGAGTTTTTTATATTTAACTTTTTTGTTGAGAACTAAGTTCATTGAGAACTAAATATATAATTATTTATATAGTAAAGTATAATGAAACCGCAAGGAATACAAAAATATTATCTAATATTCCATTTGATTCTGACTTACACCTACATACATTATTTCAAATGGTATCTATATATTCTACTGGTATCAGTAAAAAAAAAAATTGTTGTACATACATAACGTTTAATATATGTTATAGTTATTAGTTACAATAAATTTATTTGATAAAAAATAAAAAGCTTATAAAGACTGCATTAAAATGAACTCCCACCAATATCGCAGTGATTTTCGCAGATAGCTTTCAAAAAAACATGCCAAGGAAGAAAAAGTTATGCGTCATCAGAATAATCTATTATACTATTTTGAATAAACAGGTCGCCCTTGACTCGGAAAAACTTAATTATTTGTGAAGGAGCACTTTAAATGTTCGTGCACAGGATGTTCCTAAAGTTTGAAAATTTTAAAGAATAAAATATATATCTTACAAAGAAATTTTAGTCTATAAAAGCATTAATATTCCAATATGAATAAGAACCACACTAATTTTTAAAATTTTTCTTAACTTACATTTTTCCTTAATTCCTTTGCTATCACTTCCGACTATTTTACATTTTTTTCAATTTCTTACATGCTGAAGTAAATTTACACCTAAAATGAATCGTAGCTTTATGGTCAGCAATTTTAAATGTACATTTACATGGTAGTGTAATTTTCAACAAGAACATACAATTACCATTTAAATTTATAAAATATAGCGTAGTAAAATTATTTGTTAAAATCAAATTTTGTTGAAGAAAATTAACAGGAAAATGTAATTCGATCTATTGCAGAAAATATTTATGTTTTTTTTTTTAAATTAAATACTAAATCAGTTCAAACTTTAAAAACAATTAAAGCGTTAATAAAAATTTTTAGAAACCCCCTTCCCTCCATGGTCACAAATCTTCACGCAGGTCCCTTACCCCTCTCGAGCATGACGTAATTTACGAACGACCCCTTTATAGGAGGGAGGGAGTTTTAATTTAAATTTTAAGTAATCTAGTACATTTCATTTTACTGGTGTTTTTTTTAACATTTGAAGAATCATGGGGGGGGGACCCCCCAATACCTCTCTTGTAGTTCTTGAAAAATATCTTCAAATAATAAATAAACTGGAGTTTAGAATTCACTGAAATATATTTTTACTTAAAAAAATGAATACTAATTTTTAAAAAAAGTAGCTAATTCCACGTTGAGTATTTATAAAAAAATGATCATTAATTCCGTCAAGAATTGTGATCTATAGACGATTTTGATCGGCAAATTTGTATTTCAATGTTTGTTTAGGGTAATTCAATAAACTTAAAACAATAATTTTATATACCCATTACTAAATTGAAATTAGTTGGGAAATAGTTTATTATTTACTTTCGGTTTCCAACTGATTGGTAAGTATTTTAACCGGTCGGGAAGTGATCGCTTTCCGACCTAATTTTCAGTTCACTTACCGACCAATCAGTGTTCTAGTGGCTGGAAATAATTTTATTCGATTTCTTATATTACACTGAGAAAAAACTTCTACATACACTTTATTTTTGTATGGGTCATTTAATAGTTATAACTTATAAACAATCGTTTGTTTCATAAATCTAAATTTAGGGAAAAAAATTTGAATAATAAATTTTATAGGCCTAATTGAACCAAAACACATATTTTTTGTCTCTTTGGCTTTACCCGTAAAATCAACTGTTTTTAAGATAAAACTCGAAAAATGGCAAAAAATGCCATGATGATTTTTTTTCACTAGTCACAGTCAAAAATTAGTGAGGTTGCATAGGTTAAGGCAACAATCCGCGGCAAAAGGCGAAGAACCTTATAAGCATTTCCAAATTAATAAAAACAACGAAAGAACAAGATCTAATAGCTACCCCTCCGTCAGAGACTATATTAAAAGTGGAAGAGAAGAAGAAAAAAGTGAGGAAGATCCTGAGGAGGTAAGAATATATCAGAAAAGTAAGAAAACTAATAAGTCACCGATTAGAGGTGCACAGGGATTGAATCAAGAAGATAAAGAGTTTGGCATGGAGGATTTAAAAACGATGCCAAAGATGAATCGCAAGAAATAAAGCAAGCGATCGAGAAAACGCAGGAAAGAACAAGAAATTTGAAAAAACCGCGAGAGCGATCCAAGATAAATTACAGGACCATGCTAGAAGGGATATGAAAAATGGTAAGAGAGTAAGAGTTGGTTTCCAAAGTCTGCACAGAGACGGAAAAACCTACGTATGCGATAAAAAAGCAAATGAATTGAAACTTAACGACACCGTGGCACCTCTATCAAAAAACTAAAAGCAAACAAGAGGATTGGTACTGGACCCCTCAAGCAGTATCTTAGAAGACGAGGCAAGCACATCTACAACAATGTTACGAAAATGGACACGAGATGGTAGAGTCAAAGGAAAGAACGAGAAGAAAGGGTTAGCGATGTGGAATGTTATGGAATTGCAGTGGCAGCGGTACAGGAGGTGAGATGGAGGGGAAAAGGAGAGGTGGTGGATGAAGGTTTCTGTGCTCAGAGAAGATAAAGCAAGAAAAAAATGAAGCAGAAGGCTACATCGTATGATAGAACAAGCAATATAACCAGGAACTGGGCTGTAGAAAAACTTGATATTGAGAAAAACAAAGAAAATTATATAAAGGAGGTAACAGCAGCGTTCGAAAATTCTGGAAGAGGTGATGAGATTGAGAAGGAATGGGAGAAAATAAAAAAAGTAATGCAAGCGGCTGCAGAAAGAACAATAGGACAAAGGAAGCGAAATAGAAACAAAGGCTGGTTCGACGAAGAATGTGAAAGAAAGATTAAATCGAAAAGAAATGCAAGGATGGAATGGTTGAGAACGGGAAACTAAAAAAATATGGAACAGTACAGAGAAAGAAGTAAGGAAGCCTATATAATTTGCAAGCAGAAGAAAAATTTATGGATGAGAAAGAAAATGGAAGTACTCGAACACAACAGTAACACGAGAAAGTTCTATATGCAAATAAAGAAACAAAGGAGAACTTACAAAGTTAAAACAAAAGCAACGAAGGATATTGATGAAAAACTAGAATGCAATGTTGAAAAAATTAGAGAAATATAGAAGACACATTTCGGAACACTACTAAATTGAGAAGTGGGGAGACGGACGATACAGTCTACTGAGAATATGGAAGAACGAGACATCATGATTGAACCTCCCACATATAAAGAAATGATAAACGTGATGAAAAGATGAAGAACGGAAAGGCGCCGGGATGCGACGGTGTGGTCGTGGAAATGTTTAAAAAGGGTGGAGATATATCCTCCAAGAAGGGGTATATAAATTGATGAAGTGGATATGGATGAAGCAAGAGATGCATGAACAGTGGAAGATTGGAAATATAGTGCCAATATTTAAGCAAGGCAAAACGGATGAATGCAGTAACTACAGAGGCATAACGCTGCTACCAATGGTGTATAAGATTTTCTCTTCGTTGATACTAGAAAACTTGAAGGTATACGCTGAAAACGCAATTGGAGAATACCAATATGGATTTAGAGCAAGGAAATCAACATTATTAAACAGATAACAGAACGCTTTTATGAACACAACATGGAACACACAAAAGAAACTCAAGTTTTAACATATGAAGATCACAGTCATAATTGCGAGAACAAAAAATAAGTGACCAGTTAGGATAAATGCAGATGGGTTAAGGATGATAACAAATGCCGAAATAATGCGAGTAATGGAAAAGGCACAGAGAAAAAGATGGATGGGACATATAAAGAGAAGAAGTAAGGATGAGATGATAAGAATGACGACGGAGTGGAAACCAACGAATGAAAGGAGAAGAGGACGCCCGAGGTTGAGATGGCGGGATGAAGTAGAAGAGGACCTGACAAGAATGGATATTAAAGACTGGAGAGCAAAGTGTAGTTACAGAAGCGTATGGAGGAAGATTGTTAATACTGCAAAGACACACAGGGCACTGTAGTAGTGGGTAGAAATGAGGACTAATCCACCTAAAAACCTGGATTTGGAGAACTTCAAGAGAAGTGGTTATATTCCGTCAGGAATGGCACCTACTGAAGTTTTTTCTCAGTGCAAATATATGCATAGCTCGGTGTCAAGAATTTTTCACCTCGACACGTAATATACTGCTATTGTATTGACATTTAAACTTGTTGGTGAATACAGTCCATAATGCATTTTAATTTTTATATTATATCCTGTCCATAATTGTAGTTTTTATCGCAGTGTAAATTTTAATCATGAATAATTGAACAGAGAAATAAATTACATACTACGTACACCTAAGTTAGATTGCACTTTTTTATTTGTTGGATTGTAAATTTTATTAGAATATTAAGTAGGTACTGTAAACCTACCTAAATCCTTGAAACTTGAGAAAATCCAAAGAAATCTAATCAGCTGTGTTTGCTCCTCTGTTTATATTACAGATAAATTTTACATTGTAAAAGTTAAAGAATTCCTATTTCTTTCCAAAAATATAAATGAACTAAAAATCTGGAATACAAAATTTTATGCTGCGTTTTTGTTTTTCCACTACAATTTCCACTGTAGACTTGTCTGTCCACGGGTTGGCCACCCTTGCTCTAAAGCCAATGTCTTGTATATTGTCTGAGAGGTGATGTCAGTTAGGGGGGAAGTCTTAAATTTATATAGATTGACTAATCAGATCTATCTCATCTGATGGACCATATATTTGCCTTGTGTGTCTAAATTTTCATTTATGACTTGACTGGACTTCTTGAAATGGTCGAGGGCGACCAAGCCTTTTTGAAGGCTTTATGCACCTTTAATTCTAATTTCAAAATATGTTAATGCATTCTAACAATATTCATCTAGCAATACAAAATTTTTAAACAGGATATACCTAATAATTTTTAAACATTCGAATTAAATATTTATGACCAACATAATATTATGTAAATGGCAATAAACCTATTTCAATTCTTTTTTTTTAGACCGAGCACCTATTATTGAAATAATTTTCAAAAATTTAAAAGTCATTTGCAGTTTTATCACTTAACAAGTAGGTAAAGCGACCACCGAAATTTGAAAATAAAAGTGTTCTATATTAACTTGATTTAATTTTTATCGAATAGTTTTTCTAAAAAAAAAAATTATTGGAATAAAAATTCATTGTTTATTGTAATAACTTAATATATTATTTTAATTTTGATATTATAATAGTGAACGCCGAAAGCAACATGGTTCCGAGTAATTTGACAAACGTTCAAAAATATTTTACATCTTCCACGATTTTCATAACGGGGGGAACCGGATTTTTAGGAAAATTAATTTTAGAAAAATTATTTCGCACTTGTCCAGATATTACAAAAATTTATCTTTTGATAAGAGAAAAGAAGGGCAAATCAATTCAACAGAGATACGAAGAAATGCTGAAATTCCCAGTAAGGTTTTAAAAGTGTATTTATAAAATTCGTTATCTAATATCTTTTTCAGATTTTTGACCGTTTAAATTCACAAAATTTTAATTTTTCTGAAAAAATAACCATAATACCAGGAGATACATATTTACCAAATCTAGGAATGAGTGAAAACAATATTAAGAAAATAATTGATGAAGTGACTTGCGTTTTTCATTGTGCAGCCACTGTGCGTTTTGATGAAAAAGTTCGTATAGCAGCTTACATTAATGTGAGATCAACTCGAGATTTACTTCTCATGGCAAAACAAATGAAAAACTTAAACGTACTTTTTAAATTTTTTTTACATGCCACTTAATCTAATGGTGATTTTTACAGTCGTTTGTGTATATTTCAACCGCGTACTCAAATTGCATTTACAATGAAGTTAAAGAGGAAATGTACGAATCAGCTATGAGCGGTGAAAAGTTTCTGCAATTGGTTGAATCAGTTGACGATAAATTTTTGGAAGACATAAAACTTACGTAAGGAAGTTTGTTGGTCTTAACTTAGTTTTTGAAAACACCTGGAGGTACTGGTTCAAAATATTATTGCACCGCTTTATTATAAATCTGTCGACTTGCGGGTGTTTCCAAAACTCCCATAAGGTTTTCGTATCTTATGCAATATATTCAAAAGTTTAGTTTGTATTAATATTTTTAGGCTTATTGGAAAATGGCCAAATACGTACACGTTCTCCAAGTCAATTTCAGAAAATTTTATTCAGACCGAAGGAAAGGGGTTACCCATTGCTGTAGTACGTCCATCTATCAGTAACATATCAACAAGCAATTGTTTTTTTGTGTTTATATTGATATCTTTTTAGTAACATCCACCACTAAAGAACCCTTTCCAGGATGGATTGATAATGTCTATGGTCCAGCTGGAGTACTCACGGGAGTCGGTTTAGGTTTAATACGAACTGTCAATTGTATAACAACTTATTTGGCAGACATGGTACCGGCAGATTTAGTTGTAAATTGTATCATCTCTGCAGCCTGGGATACAAGCACTCTTAAGTAAACAAAAATTAAATTTTACTATAGTAATAATCAGCGAAGAGTAAATATTTTCTAATGTTTTTAATCTTTTAGAGAACAGAAAAAAAGTTCCGATTTGAAAGAAAACACATCTGCATCTCAATATCCGAAAATTTATAATTATGTGTGTTCACCTCAAAATCCCATTACTTGGAGTAAGATCTCAAACAAAAAATCAATTATTAATACTATTCTCTCATATTTTTTTTAGCTAAATGTATCAACTTAACTACAGAGCATGGGGTAAAAATTCCATCCATTTTGGCAATATGGTATCCGTTTATCATAATTAACTCGACTTACTTTATGCATTCGGTATGTCTGCTATTTCTTCATCAAATACCAGCATATGTCGTAGATTTCTTAGCGGTTGCAATAGGAAAAGAACCGATGTAAGTTTTTTGCTCAGCCTGGTTACGGCAATATAAGTTTTCTATATATAACTGGTTTTAGGTTAGTTAAGGGATACAAAAAGATCGATAAATTTTTGGATGTGCTAGCATACTTTGGAGTTAACGAATGGAATTTCAGAAACGAAAATACTCAAGACCTTTATAAAAGATTGAGCAAGGAAGATCAATCGTTATATGATTTCAATATAGCAAATTTTGATTGGGAGTTATATTTTCCCAATTATACCAGAGGAGCGCGTCTTTATCTTGTCAAGGACACTGAAGATACAATACCAAGTGCCAGGAAAAAGTATAGAATGCTTCAAATTGCCCATTATTTGTTAGTAACAGTTTTATTATGTGGAACTGCTAGTACCATGTTTGGTTTATATCAACTGATAATTTAATTGACTTGAACTTGAACACAAACACGTAAATAATGCAATATGACTAAGATTACCTGGTTTTATGCGATAAGTGTGTAGGTAATACATTATAAAATCATTAAAATGTGTTTTAATAAAATTGTTAACGTCTAGCCTTGTTCCCCATTTTCCTTGCTTCGCTTCCCTACAACTGCATGGGAAAATCACCCTATATTTTATTATTTATAAGTTTCGTACGGTTACGCTATTTAATATATTCCATTAGATTTTTTTTTCTTAATTTATGGCATTCCCAATTACAAGTTTAACCTGAGTATAATACGACAACCATCAAACTGCAATTATTTTAACGTCTGGATAGAATCTATACTTGATTTACCAAGGTTGGAAATAATAATAATTATTACCACATACTTAAAGATACCTACTATAAATATTGCAGGTTTTATAATATTTATATATTATTCTTACTATTAAGTAGTTAAAAATAAAATAAATAAGAGTAAGAGTTCAGTAATAAGTATTAAAATATTAAACGTCCAAATAAATATTTAGAAACCATTTATTGATTTGGGAGATCGGTCGAGGAGAGCTTATATGAGTTATAGTCAACATATTTGTCTTTTCACGCTTGTACTTTCTAACATGATTTATAGAAAAATTATAAGTAAAACATTCAATTTACATACCTGCTGTTTTTGGTCTTCTGTGGAGACTGACCGAAGCGGATCATTTAGGGGGGTCCTGAATTTGCCAAATGTGGGCACACCTGTTCAGTATACAAATGATCTTTTTTAATTTTTACTTACCTACTTCTTATTTTGAACAAATGCTGTTGATTTCATTGATATGAAAACTGACGATTTTGGTGTATTTTTAGGTTGATCGAGTTCCACACCATAAAAAGACTTAGAGGTCGTGGCGGCCGATAGGCCATTTAAAAAGAAACAAGTGAAAACTAGTACTTTAAAATTGGAAAAAGTGTACCCTTTTCCTCACCCCAGTCCTCGGTGGACTGGTGTATTTTGCAGACCAGAGAGTTATGATGGTTAGTATTGTCAAGTATGGTCCATATTTAATTTTGTAAACTTATTCTCCAAAGCGCGAGCAAGAGAGAGAGAATGAAAGTAAGGAAAACACTGACGAGACAGAAACCCAACTGCCTTGTCCAGGAACGCCAGAAGAAAGGTTCGCAGAGGTATCCAAGCGACTGGCTACGGTTGAACTGGAGGTCGCGGCGCTTAAAACTTGAAATAGGAAAGTCGAAGCTCCTGTCCACCCCGCTTCCTATTCGGGGGCGGCGAAGAACGAGAGTTCGAGAGGAAGAGGAGAAGCTAGAAAAAGAGATCAGACAGGCAAATCTGACAACACCCCAGATGCGGTGACCTCACCGCCGGTGGAAGCTGAAAGGAGGAACTCCTACCTCAAAGGATACATCGTGGCTGATGACTTTCTTACCATCCGGTCCGTGAGGCCACCGTATGGAAGCACACAGATAGCGGTCCTGAGCTATGATGGCGATACATCGAAGAAGCTCCTGAAGACAGGACGTGTCAAAGTTGGTCTGACCAGCGGATACAGCGTCCAACGTATGCGTGGATGCCTAAGATGCTGGGGCGTGGATCACGTTTCGTCAAGCTGCCGTGGCAAAGAAGACCTCTCCAGACAGTGATGGAGGTGTGGCGAGGATGGTCACTTTGCCGATTCCTAAATCAAGGAGGAGCGCTGTATGGACTGTGGGAAACCAGGCTATGCGACAGCCAGCAGGAGATGCATTAAAAGACCCGTAAGGGAATGAAGATGTCCAAAGGAAGAAGCGCATTTCCCTTTTTGGAATAAGCGCTCACGAAGGAGACAAATCCTGAAAAGGCACGAAGCGAGTAAATCGAAGATACAGCAAAAGAAAAACCATAAAGACCAAATCGGAAGAAGAGCTATCCATTTGTATACGGAAAAATACAAACGAAAAAGATAATTCCTTCCTGACCTCGAAAGTAATGCAGAGAGGCGGATTCGCGGGGCTAAGGGAGAGTAGGGGGGGAGGTTAAAAATTTACAGAAGTTTTGTTCTGCAAAATTTAACTTATTTCTGGATAGTATTCCATACCCCTAGACCCCCCGGGGGTTTCTTTTAATTTTCAGATTATAAAATTGTATCGTTTTTAGCTGGTAAAGTTGAGTTTGAAACACGTTTTCGGTGCGGCCGCCGCCGGCAGTAAAGTAAATCAATTGTATTTACAAAAAAGTAAATCTTGAATTTTGAAAATTATGACATAAAGTATTGTCACGTTCTTGCTGACCACTTTAATTAATTAAAGGGAAATGCTATTTTAACTAACTGACTGACCCTGACTTTTTAATCTACTTTTCCTAACATTGGAATTAAAATTTTTTGTATTTGATTAATTTTTTTATAATATACAGGCTTTTCTAAAGTAGTAACAGTATTTAGGTAGGATTAAATTTTTAACAAAGAAAATAAATATTCTACTCTGTTAAATTTCTAACTTAAAAAATTTTAACTGTTTTTATTTTAATTATAATAATTATTTATTATTGCAAAGATAGAAAGGAAAACTAGCCTTTAAAACAAATCAATGGTATTCCTACGGAGTTTTTCCTATTTTATCTTTATTTGTACACTAGATTTCCCCAGTGAATCAATTTTCGATCATTGAGCAAAAGGGTGTTCTGATCTATTGTGAAAGACTGACTCAGCTTCGATTATTATATACACAGAAAACATATAACCCGATGTGTACATTTTTAATGTCAATAGGAAGAGCTATATGTTGGAAACACTTGTATTTTTAGTAAGTTTGCTTGCTAGCTAATCCTTAACTTGGAAGAGGTCAATCACTGAAACGTTCTTGAAGCGGTCATCCATCTAAGAGCAAACCATGAATTGGCCCTCGGTTATCGGACGAAAACGGGGGATTTTATAGCATTTCAAATTTATTTTACGTTTTCCGAGTTACACTACGTACCATAATGTATAAATTGAAATTTGAATTCTAATTACATCTTAATAAATTATTTATAATGCATTTACATAACTTATATTACTTGTTTAATCAATAAGGTAAATTCACGTTTTAAGTATTGAACGACTCCGATATTAAGTATACTTAAAATGTAAGTGTACTTGGCGAGGTCATTACTATGTATCTGCGATCTTGAAAATACATCGTTTAAGTTTTAGTAATATTCTACCATACGTAACAGTTTGTTTACGTTTACCAACGTGGAACACCATTGTGTTTAGAATAGTAAATATTATAATTTATATTAATAATGGAACGAGAAGGTGGTGATATAACAGCTGCCGATATGATTCCTTTATTAACTGAGCCTAGTCAAATTCAAAATTTTTACGCCGATTCGACAATATTTGTGACTGGAGGTACGGGTTTTTTAGGGCGGTTACTAATCGAAAAATTGTTGCGCTCGTGCCAAAGTATTCGAAAAATATATGTATTAATTCGTCCCAAAGATGGAATGTCATGTGAGCAGAGGTACGAAAATTACTTCGAAGGACCTGTAAGTTAATTACCTTAGCAATTATTACAAAGTAATTTACATAAATATATTCTTTAGCTTTACGAAAGATTAAAAAGGGAGCAACCTGATAGTATGCAAAAATTAAGTTTTATTCAAGGCAATTGCATGCTTCCTGATTTGGGATTAAAAGAAGAAGATGCGCAAATTATAATCGAAGAGGTTAACAGCATTTTTCATTTGGCTACCAGCAAGCATTCAGATCAATCACTTAAAGTAACTGCGTATGTGAATGTGAGGTGCACTCGAGATATTTTAAAAATTGCTAGAAAAATTAAAAATTTAACTGTGAGTATGGAAATAATACTGTTTCGTCATACCATTATCATATTAAACATCTACGTCAAGATTAAATAATAACTTGTTCCGTGGGTTTAGATTTTTAATGCTTTATTTTATTTCCTCAAAGGTTAGCGAATGACCGAGGGCTTCGCGTGTGATCATTTAAAGACCTACACAAGAACTTCCGAATGGAAGCACGCCATTGGGCGAAAACTTGCCTTGCGCAGTAGATACTTACCGGCATCTGTTTTCCCTTTTGATTTTACATTCAGCAAAATTAATTTTTCTTAACTAAATGACGTAACTATTTACGTTTTATTGCAGTCTATTCTTTATATGTCAACAACTTTTGCTCACTGTCCATTAAAAACGATAGACGAAAAGTTTTACCAATCTCCCATAAGCGCTGATAAATTAATATCTCTGGTAGAAGCACTGAGCGATGACAAATTGAATACAATTACTCCAATGTAAGTTTTTCGTTAACCAAACATTTAAATTATAATTTTAAATTAACTTTAAGAATCATTGAGAATTGGCCAAATACTTCTGCTTTTTCAAAATGCGTCGCAGAAAATTTAATTCAAAAAGAAAGTTGTGGTTTACCGATTGCTATGATAAGACCATCCATGGGTACGTAGCTGGAAATTTAGAAATATCTCTTACAGTATATTATAGTTATAGGAACCTCCAAAGAACCTGTAGCAGGATGGGTTAATACATTTTATGGAATTACTAGATTTTTTACTCAAGTTAGTTTGGGTGTAATCAGAACTCTTCGCTGTGAAGAAACATATAAAGCTGATTTTGTACCTGCTGATTATGTAGTCAATTGTGCAATTGCTGCTTCATGGGATGTAGCTGTCACCAAGTAAGTAAAAGTATGATTTCTAAAAAATCACCAGGTTTCATAAAGGCTTTTATTTTTTTTAGAAAATTTCATGAAAATTCTGAAGTATTAACATGGAATAACGAAAGTGATGTTTTAATTTGTAATTACGTAAATGGAATACAAAAATCCATAAGTTGGGGTAAATTTGTACTACTTATTTATTTTTTCAATTTTACATTATTGCTGATAACTTTTTAGAAGAGGCTTTGAATTTGGAATACCATCATATACAAAATATTCCGAGTTCGTTAGAAAAATGGAATTACTTTTTTTTACCAACCAAGCGCCAATACGTATTCCTGCTCTTCCACTATTTATTCCACATTTTTCCTGCAATTATTGTTGATATTTTTGGATTTTTTATAAACAAAAGATATTGGTAAGCTTTAAACTTGCGAATAGTTTATAATACTAAAATAACTAATTGCTTTGTTTAGCTTAGTGGAAACTTACGGAGAACTAAAAGAATTTCTGGACGATTTTTCCTATTTTACTTGTCGGCAGTGGGTTTTTCGTAACAATAAAACCCAAGAACTTTGGAGAAAGTTAAATGATGAAGACAGGAAAATATTTGAATTCAATATGGCTGTGCTAGATTGGGACTTGTATTTTCACACCTTCGCAAGGGGCAGTCGGGTTTATTTACTCGAAGATCCATTGGAAACAATACCAGATGGAGAAAAAAAACGTACAAAACTAAAATTAATGCATCATTCGTTAATTGCAGCTTTAAGTTTATTTATTTTAAAATTATTTTATATAAATTTTTATAATTACGAATAATATATTATATTATGGAAATAATCACAAATACATTTATTAGGCAATTAAATTGATTACAAAAGATAATTTATTGTAAATGGAAAAAAAATTACTGTGATAACATACATATTTTTTAGTTGTTTTTATTGCAAAAATAAATAAAGTTTCTTATTTTAAATTATTGCATCCGCTTTTTTAAAATGTATCTGGGATTTTAAAATTACGTGCAACCCTCAATATTGAAAATACTTTTAAGGTAAATTACTTAAGAAATCAATTTTGTTTATGCCGGCTGAATAACAGAAGATCAATCTCAAATCAGAGTTAACCCATGGTTTTGAGCATTGTGATTGGTTAAACGCTGATTTTAAACGCCCAAATTGTACGAATACTTTTTTTTAAACAGGTGTTTTTATATTTTATACCTGCCATTTAATCTCAAGCCGGTGGCTCCTTCCACCGACTCACCCGTTTCCATCCACACTTTACTCACCCCAGAAGAGCCTGCGGATAACCAACCTGACTCCTCACAAAACGACCACGCCAATCTAGACATGTCCTCGCTCCTAGAAGAAATGGATACCATCCATGAACCACAGTGTATCGTTTATACTCACCCTTCTGTCTCAACCAAGGCCAAGTCAGCCATAACCACTCCCCAGGCAAAACCCCAACAGCAGCCACAAAGTCACCAGCACCTGGCCATGTCGACCAGGTGGTGGATATAAATAAATAAAACACGCGAGGTCCAAGAGAGGGTAGGAGAAGACGTTTGAGCTGTGTTACGGATTCCATTGTGCTGCACGCAGCTCCGATATGGGCCACGGCACTAAACAAGAAGTCACACTGCCAGATACTTCAAGCAGTACAGAGAAAGATCGCTCTGAGGATTTCGCGAGCCTATGGAACCATTTCCACTGAGGTGGTCTTGGTAATTGCGTCCCAACTGCTACTTCATCTAAAGGCAGCGATGAGAGACGCAAAATCAGATCAGGGAACAACATGCAATATAAGAACCTGTGCATTGAAATCCAAGAAAGATAGTAGCCATCATGGAGGGTAATAAACTGAAAACACCGCGAGCTCAGGTACGAAAGTACCCAGGCTTCGAGGGGACATGGACGTTTCCGCAGCTACCTGCATTACTTCAAGAGAGCAGATACCCCCAGCAACCACTTTTGTGGAGAGGTAGACAATGTGGTAATCTTCCACTGCATTAAATAGACAGACCACAGACAATCCGTCCAAACGCAGTTGGGGAAAGATCTCACTCCAACCAACATCGTCGAGCTGATACTGGAATCATCTCAACCAAAGCAAAAATCCAAGACAAAATTGACAAAGAATTTAGCGAAAAAATCCGACACTACCACCCAATCCATCTGAGTGGTATTTCCGACTAAATCAAAGTCTTGATCCACTTCAAAAACCAGGTGAGAAGACGAAGCCAATGTACTTATCTTCCCAATGGCAGTACAGCGTTCAGTGTCGGTTTAGCAACTGAGGAAAAACGCCAGATCACCACCTATAACCAGACTAGCTGGGCAACAAGCTATGTACTGTGAAAACCATAAAGACTTGGCTAGGCTAAACAATTTTCACGAAACCGATAACATTGTTTACATTTTACTACTACTTGAATATGTGAAAATTTCCTTAAGATAAAAGATTTTTATAGGTTAGAACACCAAAGTTATTATACAATTAATTTAATTGGTCTATGAAGCTATTGTAAAACTGTAGTAACTTATGTAAATCTTGAACTTTAACTCTGGTTTGACGCATTAATTTCTAACTTGAACTTTGATTTTGTTAGAATTTTTATTTTTAGTAGTTTACTACTGGTTTACAATAGAAGTGCGTAAGAGAAGTGGCCTTAAATGATATAGCAAAATGTAACATCGAATTAAAAAAGCCCTAAAATATTTATTTATTAATGCATTGCAATCAGAAACAACAATCGGGAAATCTTGACGATATTGTTAAAAATTTCATGAAATTTTGAAATTCTACGTAACAGTGTTCTAGAATAATAATAGTGCACGAAACAATTTATTAATTGATTTAGAATACTGGGGTGGGTTAAAAAAACTCCATTAACCCGAATACAGCATCTGTTGAGCTATGAGACTCTTACAAATTAACTTTTCTAAATTCATTTTTGTAAAATAAAATCAAAAATGTACCTCAACATTTCTCATCCAATCCTTTTGGCCTTTCCTTTAATTTTAAACACACCAGCTTCTGTTTAAAATGTTTATCTTCAAATCTTGATAAAGGATCGAACGTACGACTGCGCTATGCAAATCTAGCATGCACCTAATTCCGACAGCAACCCCCCTAATAAAATAAAAATCTAAACAGATTTAATTTTCTTATAATTATTCAAAATTGCGCTGGTTCCACGTTAGTTCCTCTACTGAGTATAATATATTTCTGTACTTTTTCAGGTATAACAATTTAAACAGATACTTAAACCTTTAATTATGTACTTATGTAATTAATTTTTGAAACGTCTTATTATATTGATGCGTAACTGCAAAGTAGTATCGAGAAATAATTATGAGTGACATACAAAATTATTTTAAAAATTCCACCGTCTTCGTCACAGGTGGAACGGGATTTTTAGGATCTTTATTAATAGAAAAATTATTGAGAACCTGTAAAGATTTAAAACAAATTTATGTTTTGATTCGATCGAAGAAAAATGTTACCGAAACAGAGAGATTTGAAACATTTTTCGACTCACCTGTAAGTATTTTCATATTGCTTAATTGTTCATCCTATTGGTCCATATTTTTAAGGTATTCGATAAGCTTAAAGACGAAAATCCCGAATTTTTGAAAAAAGTGGTTTTAATGTCGGGCGATATTAAAGTTCCGCAGTTGGGTTTGAGTGACAAAAATATTGAAATTTTGAATGCAGAGGTAAATTGCATTTTTCATAGCGCAGCAAGTCTCAAATTTGTGGAAAACCTACGAAATTCGTTTAATAGCAATGTCAGGCCTGCGCAAGAGCTAATAAAAATTGCTAAGAATATTCGAAATTTAACTGTAAGTATACAATAAATTGTATGTAGAGAACATTCAAAAATTTATTATTTTTTAGTCTTTGGTCTATGTATCCACAGCATACACATATGATGTTTTTAAGTTTGAAGACATTCACGAATCATTTAATGATGTTGTTCCTTATACATCTCAACAACTCGAAACATTGTTAAATCATTTTGACGATGAGCTGGTAGAAAAAATCACACCCGAGTATGTACGAAATTTAGAAGTAGTCAATTATTTTTTAAGTTTATGTAACCCTTACTTCAGTTCAATGCATTAAAAATTCAATCCCCTTAAAAAAATGGTCTCCACTAAACAATTTTTGTAATTACAGCATACTGCAAAAATGTCAAAATGTTTACATTCTCAGTAAATCAATAGGTCAAGAAGTAATAAGAGAAAATGGAAAAGGTTTACCTATTGCTATTGTGAAACCTTCTATGAGTAAGTAATTTCTTTAAATTTTTAAAGTGAAACTTCTTTAGCGACGGTAAGGGGAATCAACAAAGAATCAACAAGAAACAAGAGTGGTGACCGAATGCGAAGGGAAAAACATGTTTCAAATTAATAAAAATTCTTTTATTTTAATTTGAGTTGAATTATTTTTGTCTTGAGAGGAATCTTTTAATTTTCATTTAAAAGTAAAGATTTTTAAACTTAAAACTAAAATTTATTTGCGTGTACGGCTAAAGAAATTTTACTGTCCCCGTGTGCTTATGTGGATGAGGCTCACACGTTTTTTTGTTTATTATTTCTGGTATATTTTTCTCTAGTTACAAATACATACAATGATCCTTTCCCAGGATGGATAAATAATTATTATGGATTAATTACTGTATTTTTAAGTATTATTACCGGATATATTCGAGTACTGCAATGTGAAAGAAATTTTAATGCCGATTTCGTACCAGCTGATCATGTAGTTAATCTGTTGATAGCATCTGCATGGGATATCTCAAATCTACAGTAAAAATTTTGCCCAATTTTTCTTTCAGAATAATTTATTATTAAATTAATTGGATTTATAGAAACAACTGCAACAGTGAAAAGGGATCAGAAAAACAATCGACCATACAAATATACCATTGTGTAAATTCATCGCAAAATCCAATTACGTGGAGTAAGTAAATGTACTTTTATTAAAGTTCGTTTTAATTATTATTTTAGATCAAACTTTAAGTTTAATGCGGAAGCATTATTATAATTCATCTGATGATAAAGCAGCTAAAAATATATTTTTCTTTACGACCAATACCTATGTTTACTATATTTTTCAATATGCTGCATGGATTTTTCCTGCTTATGTAAACGATTTAATTCGTTTTTCCACTTCAAAATCAAACAAGTAAGCAATTAAATTTAACTATCAGAAGACTATCCCACAAGATAAATTTTTGCTCTTTCAGATCTTCCGAAATCTGTAGGAAACAATTGCAAATTTTAGACAAAATTCAAATAGCACTGACAAAAAATTTGAATTTCAATGATAGCAATACTCAAAATCTTTGGAAAAAGTTAAACCTGCAGGATAAGAAAATATACAATTTCAACTTATCAGGAATCAATTGGGATATTTACTGCAAAATCCTAATAAATGGAATAAGAACTTATTTGCCAAAAAATAAATTATGAATAATAACAATAATATTTAATTATTAGTGATAATTATAAATATTTTTCACTTTATTGTTTTATTTACAAAATTAATAATTTAAATAATCAGCATTACGACTGTTAGCTGCTCAACTCATCCCCGTCATCGTTCGTTGTTACCGAAGCCCTACACTTTCGGTCCCCACTCTTATTTACACTCTAAATTATAGTTATTAAAGATAACAAATGGAATTTTAGTAACGAAAATTCTCAAAAGCTTTGGAGAAGATGAGCAAAGATGATTTCAATATAGCAAATTTTGATTGGGAGTCATATTTTCCTAGTTCTACCAGGAAGGTTAGTTATTATCTTGCCAAGGATAACATTTCAAATTGCTCATTATTTGCTAGTTACAATTTTATTATGTAGAACTGTTAGTACCAAGTTTTGGTTTATATCAATTGCCATTTTAATAAATCTGAACTTGAAGATGAACATTATAAAATCGTTAAAGTTGTAAATGTGTTAGTTCCAATTAAAAAGTTATTTCTTTCATTATTATTAAATTATATTGGACGAAGTAAAAAGAAAGAGGAAGAGGTGCCAATGTCAAATTCTTGCCCGGAACTTCGGAAAATTTATACATCTGGGACTGCTGATTATATAGTTTATTATTTCTATAAAATATTTAGGAAAAAATTGTTTTGATAATAGAAAGACTTGATTTATTTTACATATTAGATATTATTTATCTATGAAAATAAAAAATACTCCTTATAACCTATCGAATCATAATAAATACATTTTTTTACATTGACTGTGACGCACAATAGCAAGTTGGATTCTTTAGAAAACAAGTGTTAGTTATATAACTATAGTACAGAATAAAACGGTTAAATTGCAAGTTAAAATCAATAATGAGTTACATACAAAATTACTTTAAAAATTCTACCGTCTTCATAACAGGTGGTACGGGATTTTTAGGATCTCTATTGGTAGAAAAACTGTTGAGAACTTGCAAGGACTTAAAACAAGTTTATGTTTTGGTACGATCGAAAAACAATCTCTCCGAAAGGGAAAGATTTGAGAAGTTTTTTGAAGGACCGGTAAGTAGTAACTTGTTACAGTCTACCAAACACATCAATTATTTACATATCTACCTGCAAAATTTACAAAATGATTTATTTTCTGCATTTTTAAGGTTTTTTGTAAGTTAAAAAATGAAAATCCCGAATTTTTAAAAAAAGTGGTTTTAATGCCAGGCGATATTACGGTTCCGAAATTAGGTTTAAGTGACGAAAATATAGATATTCTGATTGCAGAGGTAAATTGCATTTTTCATAGCGCAGCGAGCCTCAAATTTGTGGAAAAGCTACGAAATTCATTTAATAGCAATGTCAGGCCTGTACAAGAGCTAATAAAAATTGCTGAGAATATTCGTAATTTAACTGTAAGTATCTACACATATTATATATTTATGTTTTGATATGCTCGTGAAATTCTCGAATATTAAGAATATAAGACTAAAAATGTATTTTTAATCTTTTTTTTTTTACTATCTTTTAGTCTATGGTTTTAGTTTCCACAGCATACACAAGCAATATTTATGAATCAACAGAATTACACGAACGATTTTATGATGGCATTCCTTATACATCTCAACAACTTGAGGTATTATTAAATAATTTTGACGATGAGCTAATAGAAAAAATAAAACCCAAGTGAGTGAAAAAATTTATAAGTCATGAAATTGATTCGTGAAGTAATAAAGCTTGATAATTTATCACCAAAAATATGCAGTAGATACCTAAATAATTTTCCAAGATATTAAAAAAAAATTTAATAGTAATTAACAGGCCATTGAAAATTATTTTCTGCAATTACAGCATACTTAAAAAATGTCGAAATGTGTACATCTTCAATAAATCAGTAGCTGAAGAAGTAGTAAGGAAAAACGGAAATGGTTTGCCTATTGCTATTGTAAAACCTTCTATGAGTAAGGAAATTAGCTAAGTTTATCATGTTTTTGTATTTATCTCCTCATAGTTACATCTACATACAGTGATCCTTGCCCAGGATGGATAAATAATTATTATGGAATAATTTCTGTATTTTTTACCACTATTATCGGATATATTCGAGTACTGCAATGTGAAAGTAATTATAATGCCGATTTTGTACCAGCTGATTATGTAATTAATCTTTTACTGGCATCTGCTTGGGATGTCTCAAATATAAAGTAGGTTATATAAGATTTAAACGAAAACTGGACATGGAGTCTATCATAAAGATAGATCCTTCTTTCACAATACATATTCAAATCGTAAATCGCATAATGAATTATGCCTATTTCTAGGAAAAGCAGCGATATTGCAAAAGAAACTGAAGAACAATCGACTGTACGAATATACAACTGTGTAAATTCAATGCAGAATCCGATTTCGTGGGGTAAGTAAATTAAATCTCACGAATTTTAATTTTTTAAATTATTGTAGGCCAATCGTTGAATTTAATGCGGAAACATTATTATAGTCCATCTTACGGTAAAGCAACTGAAAACCTATTTTACATGACGACGAATAGCTATGTATAAAACATTTTGCGTTATGGTGCATGTATTTTTCCTGCTTATGTGAAGGATTTTATGCATTGGCGATCTTCGACACCATTCAAGTAGGATCAAGTTTTGTATCTACTTATAAATTTTAAATTCTTACTATTTCAGATATTCCAAAATCTATAATAAACAATTTGAATTTTTGGACATAGTTCAACATGCATTCACAACAAATTGGAAGTTTTATGATAATAATACTCAAAATCTTTGGAAAAAATTAAACCAGCACGATAAAATTATGTATAATTTCGACATATCAAAAATTGACTGGGATATTTACTGCAAAATTCTGATAGACGGAATTAGAACTAATTTACTTCGGGAGAAAATAAAAAAAACCGATGGAAGCTTTATTAAAAGTCGCATGAAATAATAATCAACAAACATTTTTTTGCACAAATAATTTACTTACCTTTAATTGCATAACTGTTCAAGTTCATTTACATAATAATTCAAGTATCAAATTATGAAGTTAAATAATAATTATTTTGTAACACGAAAAAATTTTTAAATTCATATAAATGCAAATTATATTATTTAGAATAGTTTAGTTCCTTCAAAGTAAAAATAAATAATCTGAAAGATCACATTTTGAGCTTTCCGATGAGGTGAAGAAAAATGATTTAGGTCCACTGGTTACTTCACAATTAAAATTTTTACATGATGTATATTTTCACATGGCTGCGTTAAAATCTCATTCTATTGACGGTACGTGTGCTCGACGTAAATAGATGCATTTACATGTTGTAGTAGGAGTAGCCCGCTTCAGTTGACTTGCAGACTCAAAAAAAATCTCCACGTTGGTGCACGTAAAACTTAGCTTAAAGTTTTATTAATTCTTTTTGATTAGTAAGTAATTTTTAATGCAAGAGCTGAAAATTGTGTACATTTATTCCTATACCGGGATGCCCCCAGGCTGAAAATGTTGGATCTGGAAATTTTTATATTTACCTATATCTTTCTTAAATCTTTTTAAGTGTATCTACAAGCTTACATCATGATAATAATAAGTTTAGCACTATAAAATAAAATAGCTTACCATAAACATCGTAATTACAAAAATAAACATAACGAAAAATTCATTCATTAATAAACATCAGATAATACAAGTGTTAATTTACAACAAATTAACATTTTAAAGAAGATTAATATATAATACCAATGATTGGTCAATAATAAAATAAAATATAAATAAAACACAATACATAAAACGTAAAGTTCCGGGCCCAAAAATTTGATTTTTCTCAAACTCAAAAAATTGGAACATTTTAAATTACTGAAGACTTGTGGACTATTTAACAATAAGAACAAGAGGTATTAGAGAAGATGTGAAAGACCAGTTGTGCAGTATGATGGAAGAGTAATATTGTGCCAGATAAAAACGGAAGAAGAAAGTTTAGAAATTTTTGACGAAGATTAATAGACCAAGTTGTAATGTTTGCATATGGAAGTATTTTATATAATATTCCACTAGCTATCAGTATGCACCCGGACTTGACAACCTTTTGAAGATGTCCTCTATTCTGACAATATGTTGAAACTGAAAGAGCTAGTGTGTTAGTATACAAGTTTAACTTGATTTTTAATGTCAATGTCAATTGTTAAACTTAAGTCTATTTAAGGCCAAACCTTATTTATATATAGAGCAATATTATAATATGTACTACTCGTACCTGTAGTGCGAAATTAGAATCTTTTGCTAATTTGTTAATTTAATTAGTGATTACAATCTATACTGAGTTTAGAAATGGGTTCAATACGCGTCAACGCAATTTTGAATGATAACGGGAACTTTTTAAATTAATACGTTAAATGTAAAATACTGAAAATTAATATAAATACTTAAACACCTCGTTCCAAAACGATTAACTGGCAAGCGTTTAGTGTTTAACTCGATTATTCTGCAATTCAGAAATAATTCAGTTTGCTGCAATGCGGTTGGTTAACTTAGGATTTGCAAACTGGTAAAACAATATTTGTTTTGAGGAAATCAAGTAAAATTTTGAACTGCGGATAAGCTTCCTCGCAAATTATACAAATTATTAGTTGGGAAAATTATCAAATCTCCAAATATAAAATAAATAACTTTTGAGTAAATTTTTGGAAAAGCCATTTTAATTTTATTTTTAAAATTATCAAATTATACTCAAAATTCTGAAATTAATGATACCCCCTCATATACAAAATAAACAAAACAACTTATCGCACGGAGGTCAGGTGGTCTTCCGGAATACCCCGGTGAATCGGCTGCTCTGATCTTCCGAGTGAGTGGATATTATATGCATAATATATGTATATTATGTATGATAATTATAGTGACTATTTCAATTATAATTATTAAATATATTTTATATTAAAAAATTAATAAATTGTATATCACAAAAAAACGAGTATTATATATTTTTTATTTTGTAATTCAAATTCATTTCTATATAACAAAGATTATTTCATACTATATAACCAAAAACAATATGTATGTACTATGTACATATATTGGAACAATATTTAAATCGCTGTATTGTTACAATATAATATTATGATGTTATTGAATTGTTACAATTTTGATTCCTTTAAATCTTGATAGTATTATTTAAATTGTACCGAGTAAAAAATTTCGACATAAGAAGTTATGTAACAATTAAATTAATATTAGTAACGCTAATAGTATTTATTTGATATTTGGTGACGTAGGTATTATTTTTTGTAAAAACTAATTTGATGTGTTTTAAATAAACAATAAATTATCTCGAATGTACTATAATAATATCGAATGTATAAAATACAAAATTCAAAATACATTCATTTGAAATACTATTTAAAATTTTTAAAATATTTACAATAATATGTAAATCTTACCCGATGAAAATGAAGATATTTTTTTATTTTTTTATTATTAGAAATTGTCTTTTTAATATTTTTTAATGTTTATTTAAAATATTTTTGTACTTTAAATGCACGGTTTAAAATAAAATTCAAAATGCAAATTATAAAATGTATTTTAAATAATATGTACTTCAAATTATATGTTAGCATCACTGTGATATTGTATTATATATTTACATAATAGGTACATAATTATCATAATATATTAATGATTGTAAAAAAAAAATTAATTTAAGGAAACTAAACTGGTCTAGAATGATAATTACACAATTTACAAATTTTTTATTAAAACTATTATCTGGTCTTATAATTATTAACATGTTTAGACTTAGCTAAATTGTTTCTATTTATTTAAAATTTCAACCTTGTAATTATTTTAGAAAACAAATATGATATTAATTTTTAAAAATAATTAAACTTAGCCACAAGTATAAAATATAGAAATAAAATTTGTAAAAAACAAAAAATTGTTTTTTTTGTTTGTATTAGTAATTGTTATTTACTTACATTGTTTACATAATTATTATGGGCAAGCAAATGGTGTTTTAAAAAATTGTAATTTCCATATTACTTATTTACGATTACTAATTTTTATTTAATATTCTGTTTTACTGTTTCAAATAAAGTAAAAAATGTTGCATTTAATATGATGATGATAACAGTTTTGAAAAATTTGATAATAATGTTGACCAGCCTTTTGCATGATATCCCAATTTTATCCTTTTGACCCAAAATATATGCAATGCAGCTCATCGGTAAGTTTGCGAGCTCTTTGTCACCTTGAAGCCAAATCTTGATGAAGTAACGTCGGCGAAATCAATATTGATTTTGCAAATTTATATGACGTTTTGACGTTGATCAAATACATTCTTATTCAAAATTTGTTTAATTTCCAACTAAAATTTGTGATTGTATTGGCACATACTAATAAGCGCAAATATACCTTGAAAATGACATCTGGTGCTATGTTATGTAACCTCAATATTACGATGTTACCTTCGCCAAAAATGTACTTAACCAAATAATTTGAAAATTGCAAAATTTAAAGCTACACCTCCCAATTACGAATTTGGAATTAATTGTTAAAAGTATATTTTCCACGAAGAAAAATATTGACATTAGTTTAGTCAGGTTCTTCTAAAAATTATTTAAAAATATTAAGAACTGTTTGTAGTCATGGCAACTTTCATAATTATTACGAAATATATTGGGAAGAATTTTGAAATAACTATGTCGTTGTAACATTTACGTTGTCCATTGTTTACATGTGTGGGGTATACGGAATATAAATAATAATTAAAGGGGGTAATTTTAAAAGACGAAATTTCGTATCAAAGATCTTGGAATTATTCAAGAAAGGAGTCAAATTTAATTAAATTGCGGTTGAATAAATTGACTTAATTGAAACTGGTTTTAATATTTATTAAATTTTATTATGCCTTTTAAAATATTTCATTGAAATTTTTAAATATGCGTAAATATAGAATACAAATTCTAATGGAGTAATTCTAATGTTTTGGAACAAAATAGTCTGTTTTTGTTCAATTTTCAAAAGGAAATTTTTACATCGGGAACACAATATCAAAGATTTCGGGAGATGACCGAATGAAACGGTCAATGTGTTGACCAATTTTATTAGCGGAGTGAAGGTCTTTGCCACAATCAAGGATTTAAGCAATAGGCATAAGTCAATGAATAACAAAAGCCGTTAACTTTAAAGATAAATTTGTCAAACTTATATAATCGACAAAAAAAATTAAAAAAAAAAGTTTTATTCGAAAAATAATAATACAAGGAAATGTGTGAAATTGGGTAATAGTGCACCCATTTTCTATTGGATTAATAAATTAAGGTCAAGGTTGAGAAACAAATTTTTTGATATAAATCTAATAAAAGAAAAATTTGTATTGACCTTATGGAATTGAATTAAAAAATTAAATTAAAAAAAAATTAATTATTGGAATATAAAGAACGTGAACTAATGATTGCAAAAAATATAAAAATATTTTAATTTTAAATATCAAAATCAACATAATACATATAAAAAAATAATGTAGGTAAAAGGTGAAATGTTAATTAAATTTTGAGTCGTGAATAAAATACGAATGAAAGTTTAGTCAACTGCTAACATAATTATCTCTGCTCTTAAGTTCTTAATTTTCATTGTGAACCCACACATACGCTTCAATGCACTGTAACTTTTCTTAATTATGAAATTCACAAAACTATTGTATCATTGCAGAGAAAAATAAAAGAAGAACTTTAGTTTTGATTTTGGTATATGAGTGTTTTTACATTTTTATTTGAAAATGTTTTTTCGAAATTATTTAGCATTCGCGCAAATGCTTCGTTTAAGAAATATTTACGTGCAAGGTTGCAAAGCAGAATGGAAATTAGTGAATTTTTAATTTTAAATTTATTTAACTTACGGGCTGAACTTCGTTAAAGATTAATGCAAATACGAAAATCAGGTTATGGTTTATGAAATTCGGAAGTTAATAATTAATATTGGTATTTTCCATTCAAAATTTTTTTCTGTTAGTAATACTTACTTGACGCTTTTTATGGTAATTTTTCGTATTATTTATTGCGTTTTGCACGAAAACCTTGAAAGCTTCAGGTAAATTATAAAAAAATTCTTAACTATTTTTGATTATCCATATAACAACGTAGCGTCGTCGGCATAGGTAAATTAATGTAATCCTTCCCAAACCAATTTAGTTCTCAAGTTGATTCACACATAACAACTTGGATTAAAAACTGCATCAAAATTTAGAGTGATAAATTAAAATTATTGTGATAAAATATTTTTTATTTGCAATTTTTTTTGAAAATATTGTTTGTTAAATAAATTGTGCGACTTTTTTTTTGATATTAAGGTATGTGTTTTCTGATTTTATGTTACAAACCAAACATATCAACCAATATAAGAAAAATAATAAAAATTTAATGCTATGATACAAAATTATTTTTCTCATAAATTTTTGATTTATAGCAAATTGTATTGGTCAACCGCTTTTTAATTTTAAAATATACTACAAATATACCGGGTGTTGACTCGAATAGCCGAACATAGGGAATTAACACGTAAAAACTTATTTATGCAAATTCCTGCTTCCCAAATTATTTTAGAGAAAAAATGAAAGACACAAAAAGAATGCAGAAATATAAACTACGTATGATAAAAGCATTAGATTTCTTGTAATCTTTACTTATAGGGTCAAAAAATGCTTTTAAAATTGTTAAAATTTTCATTTATCAGACTGGCCATGTAAGTTTCCAAGGTAGTTATTTCGAAATTAAATTGAATTTATTTCATGACCAGTCTGACAAATGAAAATTTTAACAATTCTAAACGAATTTTGGACTTTTATCTTCGAATTTCATCTAGTTTCTACTAAAAGGGTCCAAAATTCTTTTAGAATTGTTAAAATTTTCATTTTTCAGACTGGTCATGAAATTAATTCAATTTAATTTCGAAATAATTATACCTTTCAAACTTACATGGCCAGTCTGATAAATGAAAATTTTAACAATTTTAAAAGCATTTTTTGACCCTATAAGTAAAGATTACAAGAAATCTAATGCTTTTATCATACGTAGTTTATATTTCTGCATTCTTTTTGTGTCTTTCATTTTTTCTCTAAAATAATTTGGGAAGCAGGAATTTGCATAAATAAGTTTTTACGTGTTAATTCCCTATGTTCGGCTATTCGAGTCAACACCCGGTATGCAGTTTATTTTAATTTTTTTAAAATAATCATTAAATGTATTACAAAACTTTAATTTGCACATTACATAATTTAACTTAAATTAAAAACGCAATTTCAGGTCGATATGGGGTCGTACGAAAAAGCCTATCCAAAGAACTTATATGGTGTTAGTAAAATTCAAAAATATTTTGGAGAGAAAACTATTTTTATAACCGGAGCTACAGGGTTTTTAGGCAGATTATTAGTAGAAAAATTACTGCGATCCTGTCCCGATATCAAAAGGATTTATATTATGGTTCGTAGCAAAAAAGGAAAAACTGCGCAAGAACGACTGAAGGAATATTTTAATGATCCTGTAAGTAAATTGTTTATGAATTGGAAATCACACTATTTCTAAAAGTTTGCTAATTTTCACCGAAGAAAATTAATTCGCTGTCAAGTTTTGAAATCTCGATTACCTTTCGGCGTGGAGTGCAGATTAATTATATTTAAAAATCTGTTTAAGAGTTGAAGTGAAGGTTAATTAAAAAAAATTAAATAGTAAATATGATTAAATGATTCTTAAATATCATGAAATTCTTCTCCAAATTTCATTCTCTTCAGTTTTTCCTGAACTCGTGAGATAAGGAAGTGGAGACGTTGGGGGGACACAAAAATTTGACGTCACTACCGAAATTTAATATTGTCTTCTATTATTTTCTTGCATTTTTTTTATTATAATACCATTCGAAACACCTTTTGGGTTGGCAAAAAATTATCCTATAATTATTCATACTGTGCGTCTTTCGTAGCAAAATAACTGGTTTAAATTTTTTTTTAAATTTAATCTATTATAGTAGAAAATATTAAGGTTAGTTGAATGGTTCAAATAATTAACCATCATTAACATAACAATCATGTTATAGCTAATTTGCATTATGATTTATTAATTATTTTCAATTATTTGAATGCATATTTGCATATTGCTGACGTGCGCTTTATTGGTGAATAAAGTTCTACCACTCTAATAATAATTTGATCCGTCTAGTCTAACTAGTTTTGGAAATATTTTGAACAAAAAAGTAATTCGTAGTTCAACAAAAAATTATATACATCATTAAAGAGTGGGATAGAATGTCTACTACCTACCTGCAAATAAATCGTACGTTATCTTTTTTATACCGCAGTATTTTTCCAATTATTTTGGTATTCAACCTTCCCAAAAAATGTGACCATTAGTAGAACGAGTAAACCTGTTGTTCCCAACACAACTTTAAAATTTTTATCTCCTAAAAAACAGAGAAAATTTTCAACGCTGTTTAAAAAAATAACTCAACATCTTTTTAGAGCTCATGAAATATTCAATCTTTTAAAAAATACGTTTTTTTTAGGTGCTGAATAAATTTCACCCCTTGAACTTGTTTACAGTCTAGAATATATTATAAATTATTGGCTTGCAAAAATGTTCACAAAGTTATATTTAGCGAAGTCGTTAACTATTTCGGTTACTTTTTTTTATGTAATCGTTACGTTGTATTTTTGATATAAAACCTGATAAAAATGTGTTCTGAACAGCTTTCTCCGTGGTCTTGTTTTCTCGTATGTCTGAAAAACCTACAGTTTAACACGGGCTCCAAACCAGTGAAAATTTTAAAATTTCGCTGCAATCGCGTTTTTCTCAAAACTACATTTTTCAAGATGTTTGACATGATTGCTCAAGTTCTACTAAACCGATTTACTTCAAATTTTGTACCAATCTTCAATATATAACTTTCTATCGCCCCTACTATTTTTGTATTAAAATTATTATTTTACTATTTAAAAAAATTAAAAATTATAAAAAATAGAGTCGAAAAATGCCAATACTATCTGGATAATATAAATATATCTTTTTAGTTGTATGATAGTTTGCAAAAAAATCACAGCAAGTCGTTGGAAAAATTATATATAATAAATGGAGATTGTTGTCTTCCTGATTTAGGATTAAATGAAAATGATAAAAGCACCATCATATCTGAAGTTAATTGTATATTTCATGTGGCAGCCACCGTTCGTTTTAACGAAAATCTTAAAATAGCCACTATGATAAACGTTCGGGCAACAAGAGACTTAATCTACTTAGCGAAAAAGATTACATCGTTGGATGTAAGTACAAAATTCAATTTTAGTTTGATATTTATTGCATTTTGCAAAATTTAGGTTTTTGTACATATCTCCACCGCATATTCGTTCTGTCCAAGAAATTCAATAGAAGAAGATGTTTTTGAACCAGGTATGCAGGCCGACGATTTGATTCGACTAGTAGAAATATTAGATGAAAAGACGTTAAGTTCAATTGAAGATGTGTAAGTACAGTTTTATGTTATATCAAGCCTTCCAATTTACACACTTTGTTTTTAGTATTAAAGGGAGTTGGCCAAACACATATACATTTACGAAAGCCATAGCAGAAGGTGCGATCAAAACATTGGGAGCAGATTTACCGATTGCTATTTTCCGTCCATCTATAGGTATTTTTATGCGTTTCCCACCAAAAAAAATGAACAATTCTTATAAGAATCCTTTTAGTCGTTCCCACTTTCAAGGAACCCGTATCAGGATGGACTAATAACATTTTCGGTCCAACTGGATTATTCACGGGTATCGAATTAGGAATAGTAAGAATTAGTCAATGTGAAAAACATTACAAATGTGACTTTGTTCCTGCTGATTTTGTAACAAATAATATGATTGCAGTTGCGTGGCATATCGGCTCTAAAAAGTAGAACCTTTACGGTATTTAAATGTTTTGATCACTAACATTTTTTTTTGTAGAAACTCCAATGAAAATAATGAATCCAAAAATATATCACCTAATATTCCGGTATACAATTATGTGAGCAGTAACGAAAAACCAATAACGTGGGGTTAGTAAATGTAATTTCTTTAATGCCAACCATACAATTATTTCTATTTTAGATCAATGTAACGAGCTGGGCAAAAAACTCGTTCCAAATAGTCCTTCCACTCATCAATTATGGCACAGAGTCTTTATAACGTCTCCAAATGGTTTGCTAGTAACTATTTTAACTTTCTTAATGCATACTCTCCCTGCATATTTACTTGATTTCGTTGGATACTGCTTTGGAAAAAATTTCAAGTATGTTTATAGTTATAGTTGAAATAACATGTAAATTTATGCGGTTTGTTGTAGACTTGTTAAAACTTATAAAAAAATAAACGATGGTTTAGGACTCCTAAAATACTTTGCAATGAAAGAATGGATTTTCAAAGACGATAACGTGATAGCATTATGGAATGAATTGGAACCAATCGATAAGGAGCTCTTTGATTTCAATCTTAAAGCAATTAATTGGGAAGATTATTTTAGAAAATTTATTATTGGAGTCAGAACGTTCATTCTAAAAGAATCATTAGATACCATTCCCAAAGCTAAACGAAAAGCTGTATATCTTAAAATAGGCCATTATTTTCTTTGCACGGTTCTCTTATCATTAATTTTGTCTCCTATATATTTTTGCTTAAAATATAGTATACTGAATTAATATTACAATGACTCTTTTATAATTTAAATTTGACAAAATTAATGAATTTTATCATTTGCACTATTTTTTTTATTAATTTTTATACCTGTAGTGTGTAGGCAACTTGGCAAAAACTAAAAATTAATTATAAGTATAGATATTTATTCGAAATTTTGAAAATGTAAAATTACCCAAAAAATACAAGTAATATTATAATAATTATAATACAAAATATATATAAATTTTTTAATTTGTGAAATGTAATGCCAAGCAATATCGTTCGCCGAAATAACAAAAAACATATTGGTTTTTACTATTGTTAAATTAATTTGTACAATTTATACATTACTGTTTTTTTCAAATTTAAACACACTTTGCATACCTATTTATATTGTGATCAGTAGATACATTTTTGTATTAGGGAATTAGGTACAAAAAAATTTAGTTGTTAAAGAAACAGGGTTTAGTTATTTATACTTGCAAATTATAAAATGTAAATATTATAAGCGGTGTGAAATATAAAAAATATTCATTCATTCATTCACTACTTCAGGTGCGTGGCAGCATTTCTTACGATTTCCCTTCAGCAATTCCTATCTCGTACCTTCACTCTCCAATCCTTCACCTTCATTGATTTTTGATCCCACCATCTTATCCTTGGTCTCCTCCTTTCATTTCTTTTTGTATTCCGTGGTTCATCCATGGTCGGTGCTCCCCGTTTTCATCTACCTTCGGGCCGAGGATAGTGCGGAGGACTTTTCTTTCGAATGTTCTTAATTTTATTGCTTCGCGACTATGCAAGCACAACGTCTCCGCTGCCTACAGGACGACCGGTCTTACAAGGGTCTCGTAGATTTTTACTTTAGTTTCTCTCTTCAGGTGGTTACTCTTCAAAAGTGACTTGTTTGCGTGGTATGCTTTGTTACCTGTTTGTATCCTTCTTTTTTTTCGTGTTCACTGTTATTATTTCTGTTTATTTCCACTCCCAGGTAACTGCAGCTATCTTTTGTCCAACCATCAATTGTCCCTCTCTGTTTACTATCGTACCATTTATTTTCAGCCTTCGAACTATTATTTCCAATAGAATATTGAATAGTAACGCCGAGAGAGCATCCCCCTGTCTGACACCACTGTTTATTTCAAAGTTTTCTGTTTCTCCCACTGTTGTTCTCATACATGTGGTGGTTTTCTGTAATGTTAACTTTGTCATTCCGATCAATTTTTGTGGTATATCCATTTCTAACATCGCTTGATACAGTTCATTTCATTTTACTCTATCAAATGCCTGCTGAAAGTCCTCAAACATGAAAGACATGTCTATGTTGTGCTCATAAGCCTTTTCCATCGTTTGCCTCAGTACATGTATTGCTCCTACCGTCGATCTACCTTCAGTAAAGCCGAACTGTGTATAACAACCGATAATATTTTATACGTCGAGTTGAGAAGTGCTATCCCTCTGTAGTTCCTGCACTCCTCAGAGTTGCCACTCTTCTTCAGAGAGATCACAATGCTTTCACTCCAATTAGTAGGCATTTTTTCTTCTCTCCATGCCCGTTGGACCAGACCGCACAATCTCTCGTGAAGTTTGCCTCCTTTATTTTTTATAAGTTCTGCCGAAATCCCGTCTCTTCCTGGAGCTTTTCCATTTTTCATTTTTTGGATTATATTCATAATTTCTTCATCTGATGGTGTTGATGTTTCTTGGTTATCTGCCATTGTGCCATCTGGTTAGCATTCATCTATCTGCTCTTGAGTGTTCAGTAACCTTCAGTAAAATCTGTTTCATGTAGTAATAATAAAACGTTTATTTAGCCGCTATGACTGTGGGTTGGTTGTATTGAATTAACTGCCCCTAGATAGGGGGAGTACGAAATTTTACATGGAGGAGCAAAAAATTGGAATTATTAGAAGCTCATATTAACTTTTTATTAGAAACAGTCTATCTGACTTTAACAATTCTCCTCTATTAAACATCTCTAATAAATAATACCCCCCTCTTTTTTCTGCATTTTCAAATTAAATTTATGTTTTATTATTTTTAGTTTCCATTTTTACTAAACTTTAGGGTAGATAGTTTTAGATTATTAACCCTGATATAGGCTACTAAGATTCAATAGTTTTTCCAGAATTCAGTCATAAAGGAAACCTTAATTTTGTCCAAAGTACCCCGAGGTACTGGGATACAGTGGAAATTACCCGGAGATACACTGGCCAATGGAAATGCAGGGGATGTAATGGACAACAGCAAGGAATAATAAGAAATAAATTTACTAATTGCATTTTTTAAATAATACGAACTAAATATTTATTAAAACATTGAAAATCTAAATTATGAACAATATTATAATATAATATTATATTTAAACTTTAAAAATTATTACGAAAATTTAAATCGAACAATATTATTTTTCAAAATCAGACTCACTGGATGATTTTACTTCTTCCTTAAATAAATAGGTAGTATACCATAGATACCTATAAATAATTTTTTTTTTAAAACAAACAAAATAAAATAATAAAAATTTTATAACAATAATTAATTTAACCTAATTTAATGTCATAATCACAACATTATTTTCACGATCTGCTCAACAATTTTATACCAAATAAAATTTAGAAACCTCTATGTATGTATGCAACCAAGTATATAAGGCTGTGATGGTAACGTCAATGCCTGATATACGTAGAAACCTGCTTTATAAGCAAAAGTTTCCATTACTTATGTAAATGATAATTTAGGCCAATAGAAGGACAAATCTGGCATTATATGCTTGTTTCTAAAAATTAAAAATTGCATATAAGGTAGAAAATAACTATGATCACTTCTTATTGATGAATATAATTGTATAATAATTATTTCATAAAAAAATTGTAGTACAAAAACGTTGATTCAAATCTCCCCCCATTTTCCTACACCAGAAATCTAAACCCGACTTCTAAGCTCAACGCATGATAGCCATCTAGTACAGCCGTTCTCAAATAGGATTCCGCAAAAAATCCAAGGGTTTTGACAAAAAGGTATTTAAAATGGTATTTTTCCGCTTCTAATTGAAATCAGGTGCAATTTCCAATTGAAAAGTACATTTAAAGAGGTTCCGATTGGTGTATTTTGGAATGAACTGCACGAGGAATATCCGGAATTGTCAAAACGTGCAAACCGTATTTTGCTACCATTTGCGAGTACACACATGAGTGATACTGGATTCTCATTATATTCAGGAACAAAAACAAAGTATCGAAATCGACTTGATGTAGTTCCTGATAGAGAAACCAGCTATCAGAAATCAAACCGAATATTAAAAGAATTTGTCCGGGGGGGAGGGGGGGGGCATACACAAGCAGACCTTGATGACTTTTTTTTTTTTAACCATAGCCTCAAAGTAGCTGGATTCATTGGTTTATATAATTCAGGATACGAATCGAATGGTATCGGCATTCTATCGAGTCCTTAACCATTATGGGGCCATACCTAGTGCCCGGGTACTATTTTAACTTTTTAGCATAATTTTTTTCCTGTCGGGCCAATTTTTTTGAGCTTCGGCGACATCTCTACGAAAAAAGGTTCTCTGCACGCAAAACATTATAAAGAAAAAAATGACAATATTAAATGAATTCGGGTTCTACGTATAGCAAATATAAGGTGTAAATTCATAATACTATAACTTTTAAAGATATGATATTGCGCAGGTAGGCAGTCATAGTGCAACGTCACTGGAACTTTCTGGTACGTAAACAAATGCTTAGCAATGTAAATTTCACATTTTGAAACCGTTTTTTGCCATATAAAAATTGGTTTTGCAGCAAAACTTTTTAGACATTTTTTGTTGCAAATTTCATTGTCTTCAATTTTGTGTCTATTCATTTTTCTATTTTGTCGGTCCGTTTTTGACTTACAGCGACTTAAACAAGACTCTATAATATACAAAAAATATTGTCACCTGCATCTCGGAAACGGTGCCACAAAATCAAAAATGTATATCCATGAAAATTTAGGGAATACAATTTATAAAATTAAGTTCCTATTTATATTTTTATTTTGCTTATTATCATTTACGATCATTCTTTTTTAAGCATTATCTAATTTACTCCAAGTCTCAATTAGGTGCTAATCTAAAGCTTGTATTACATTATCAAACTTTCCGTTCAACTTTCGTTCAACTTTTGTGTCAAATTTTGATTAAACTTTGTAACCAATGTTTGATGAAAACTTTTGGGTGGGGATAAATTTGTAGTTAAGCTAAAGCAATTCGTCACGCAATTGCGCACAGCAAAGTTTTGCAGCATTGCGCATGTTTATTCAAAAGTTGAACGAAAGTATAACACGCGCTACTTTGAGTGTGACCAAAGTTTGATGGAAGTTTAACGAAAATGTGATAATGTAATACAGCTTAATTTTTTCATCAAACATTTGACAACAAAGTATAACGAAAATATAACCAAAGTTTGATAATGTAATACACGCTTAAGGGCGAAGGAGGCGAAGGAGGGTGCTCCACCTTCAAATCTCTTAGAAAAACATTTTTTCATAATCTTCAAAAATAATTATTTAATTAATTTCGATTAATATGTAGGTACCTAATCATTTTAAAATCTGACTTTGCCCCCCCCCCCCGATGAAAAATGTCTGGATCCGGAACTAGATCTGGAAATAATATAAAATAAACTGCACTTTAAGACTGTTCGCCAATTACAACAGGAATAAATAATAACCAGTTAAATGGCTCTTTACCTCTGGCAAACATGAACGGATTGACGAGAATCTAAAAAATAATCTGGTTTGCCCCCCCACAGGCATTTTTTAAATACGCCACTGGGGTCGGTTTTTTGAAAATGTTGATTTTCAATATTTGGGATCCCAAAAATAAGCGAGGGCCTAATAGCAGGAATGATCCCTCCAATCAGAATGAAGCTAATCAAGAACCAATGAGAGCAGCGTGTTGGAATTTGTTTTTACATGTTGGTGTTTGTGTTTTGTTTACATACTTGAATTAGGTATGATTAGGTTAATGTCACGATGGCTTTAATTATTAAATTGTTTTCCCTGTTTGGTTTATTTTATTACGTAGTATATTATCTAAAAGCGAATTTGTCAGGTTGGTGGGTTCTACTCTTAGTAATTTTCGGCAACATTTAAAAACAATTCACGATTATGTTGCTGCCTGAAGAAATCAAAAGCCTTCCTCTGATTGATTGATACGAAGTTGTAGAGTTTTTCCAAAGACCCTGAGTTGAAATGAAAACCAACAGCAGCTGATCTCAGCTTTTTTTATGTCCAAATTTTTATTTTTGTGAAATTATTTTATTCTGTGTAATAATAATAATAATCGTTATTTTGAGTTAAACAATACCAAAAATGGAGATCAGCTGCTGTGGGTTTTCATCTCAACTCAGTATCAATCAATCACAGGAAGGCTTTCTATAACAAAAAACAATTTTTATATTTATTTTTATCTTTACGAAGATAATTAAATGAAAATTGTTTTTTCAAAAAATATTTATGTACCTAAAATATTACCGAAATACGGGGTCTGGTTATGTAATTAGTGTACATAAAATTTACTGTAAATCATTAATAATTATAATTTTTTTTAAATTATTACTCTTCTGTGTTGCTTTCGTTTTTATACTTAAACTCAATATATTATTATTTTATTGCATCCTCCCCGGAGGATATTTTTTTATATTTTAATTTGTATATTTTCAACCTTGATAATGGGTAAATAATAGAGACCCGCAACGTCGGACAATACTATTTTGTGTTTATGACTCGTAATCTCTACGATTTCTTCACCATTTTTATAAGTCGGTTGACTAAACGAAGTGCGGGTTTTAATAAAGCCAATTCTTTCTTAAACATTTGCAACGTGGTGTTGTAATTTATTTTTTACTACATTTGGTAGCTATATTTTCGTAAATATTTTTTGTAGATTGACTTAAAATTTGAAATTATTGACTTTTTCTTACTATCACCTTACTTTTATATTCATAATAATTTTGAATTAAATTTAAAGATTCTTTAATGAGGACACCCTTTCAAGTATCTAAACATCTAAAACCCAAAAAAATAAAAATTAACAACAGAAAATCAAATATATTTACATAAAGAAGACAAACACTTGAAGAGAATAATATGGGAATCATACGAAATTCAAAAAGCCACCAAACAAAACAAACTAATTTTAAACAAACACGAACAACTGAACTTCCCCTCCCCCTGTATAACACCAGGGCCGTTTTAACCATATTGAGCGCCGGGGTGCAAAAATCAGCCTGCGCCCCCTTTAACAACCAAAAATAAAATTTGTATTCCATTATTTCATTCGTTTAGTTTATTAAGTAAATTTTTTGATTTTAGTTTTCAATTTTCAATTTTTTTTGTCATTATTTTACAATTAATTGTAAACGATCAAAACAAAAATATTATTTTGAAATCCGAAAATTAATAACCTATTTATGCAACCAGGTACGTAAATCTGCGATAATGTAAACGCGAGATAGGCGTGGAAATTGTGAATTGCAAGATAAAATTTCTACCATGATATTTAAAACAAATTAAAAAAAAACTAGTTAAATTAAACGATGATAGATTATATATCTTCTACAAGAGGTTAGAACTGGAACAGGGATAAATTTGTTGAGAAAAGTCCCAAAACTCACAAAATCTTGAGTGCATTTTAATTTCTGCGAGCTAGCGTAAAATTTTGATTAACGTTTCCATTTGCGGGTATAAAACTGCATTTTTCGCTCTAGAGTTTTTTTATTTCCAAAAAATATCTCGGTTAGCGGTTTGTCACTAACTTCATTTAAGTTTGGCGCAGAATTTTATTAAATTTAAAAAATTGTTATAATTTGTTTATGAAAAGTTATAAAATAAAATCGTCTTTTCAAACCGGAGAATTCATAATTAAACTGAATGCCTCGTGAAGGACGTATAGTTTTTTATCTTCTTCATTTTCTATCTTACTCATAGTTGTCATATTATTTCAACTATGGAAAAATGTCGTGGTTAGCAAGAAACATTAACCAATCACAGTTGTGCATAGGTACCCACACGTGGAGATACCATCATGCATGTCGTGTCTTTCAAATATAAAAAATCCCGATGCATATTATTTGATGAATGATGAATATACATTATGTATAGCTACAGCATCCTTGATATTTGATAGGTATGGCATGCCAAGCATGACTATGTTATGTATGGGTACGTTAACACGTCGTTACTATCAGCCGCTTTTGATTATTTTATATTTTTGTAATTTACGACTTGCCAATGTACAAGGTAACCCAGATCATCCGTATCAGGGATTTTTTTTGAAAATAGTTAGTCATAGAAAGTTCAGTGTACAGTCAAAAAGTTTACAGAGGAAACTGTACATTACATTCCAGCTCCATAGTAATATTCTGCCGAAACATTCGTATGAGGTAACTTCCCTTTTTTGGTTACTCCAATTTTATATTGGAAATGAAGACCCTTGTTTTACAGAAATAATGTAATAGTATTAATTAAATTGTTATTAAAGTTGCCTATGTTTAGGCGTTAATAATGTACATTCAATTTTGTTTGAGATTTTACTGATATTATAGTAGTTTTTATGAAAATTTATGGATTGTTATAGTGATCTAGAATTTTGTATAAGAGATTTAAAGAGAGCATCTACAATTCATTCAATCCTGCTAACGACATTTCCATACATACATTACTGTCGCCGGCAGTAAAGTAAAACAATTGCTTATGGGAAAAAAACTGAATCTTTAAGTTTTGAAGTTTTGATTTTTTTATTTGTTGTTGTTTTACCAATTAAATGACAAGTCAAGTTTTTTTCAAGATGTATCATTTGTACAATCAATTTTTTCCGTCACTTCCGTCACAACAATTCCCCGCTTTATTTCAGCATACCTGAGGTGGAAAATGACTTCAAACTAAAGTATTGAGCAGAAAATTCTACACAGAAATAAAAAAAATTAATATATTGAAAGGTGAATATTTCTCGAAATACCATAACGTTGAAAAAAATCTGAATTTCATTACATTTTGAGAAAATTATAAATCGTGACATTTCGTAAGCAGTTTTGTTTTTAAAAAAAAGCTCACGAAAATTTTGCACTCGAACTTGGAGTCAGTAATTAGTCGCTTGAATTTTGCTCATCTGCATATTATTTGTTGTAACATTGTTGTATCGAGGTAAGGAAAATTAAATAAACAACATATTACAGTAATAAAAAATAAAATGTTACTCGCCTATATAATAATAATATTGAAAAGCCATTTAAAATGTATAAATTATTGGCTTGTGAAAAATACAAGCTAAGTAGACATAATAAAATTTTAAATGTTTCTTAGCCATTTAGCAATAGAAAGAATATAATTACCTATTGCTGTGTTGCGTTTGCTTACCTTGTTAATTTATCTATTTTAATTATTTAATGTAAAAATATATTTAAAAAATTATTGTTTGCATTTGTTATCTACTAGTCTACTACGCATGTTTAAATATAAATTAACAGAAGAAATAGATAAATTAATCTTTATTGCACCACGGGCTGCTATTGTGGAACTTCGAATTATATAACACGAGAACACCAGCAAATATTGCGCGGTGCCATCGATTTTACAGCTGGACTTTCTAATATTTTCAATCCAAAACTTTCAGTTTCCGAAATTTCTTTGGAAATCACGATTCCCTGTCAAAACGACGAAAACAAAAACACCGAAAAACAAAAGCACCGAAAAACAAAAGCAATGAAAAACAAAAACGCCGAAAAACAAAAGCACCCAAAAACAAAAGCAACGGAAAACAAAAACGCCGAAAAACAAAAACACCGAAAAACAAAAGTACCGAAAACAAAAGCACCGAAAAACAAAAGCACCGAAAATTATTTTGGATACTTGGTGTTATAATTTTCCAAATAATGCCTGCACCCGTAATTATTCCATTATCCGCTACTATTTTTTATACTGCCGATAAGAAAAGCCCAATATAAGTTCTATTACTTACCCTGCACTTGATTCTATTATTAGTTCTAACTGTATAACTTTGATAAACATTTACTTAATAATTATCTGATAAACAGCTTTTATAATATTTAAACGACATGCATATTACATAAATAACACAAAAGAAAAAGGAAATGCAATAAAGTAATTTAAAAAGACATTGGCCTTCAATTCATGTATTATATTATTTCTGCAGTTCTACATAATATTAATAATTAAAAGTAACTGCTTAGAATAAAAATAGAAAATTTAAATTTCTTTCAGATTAACACAATTTTCAATTTTGATTGTTTCTTCAGCCCAAATTTAAAAGTTTTAAATTACAACGTTCGAGACGATCTTGTTAATTTTTCCTGGTATCGTTAATTTTAGAAATAATGAGTTCTTCATTTTCAATATTATTCATAATAGATAGGCAATTAACTTGAAAAATTATAAACTTGTTCGAGCTCTTTGGGAAGCATGCAGACACGGAAACTATCTCAATACTTAAGATTTAATTATCCCATCAGGTTGGTATATTGCACTGGAAATGTTTAATTTTCTCACACTTAGCAGCGGGCGAAGAGATCATAATTTCTATAGTGAAGGATTAAAATAATATAATATCAAAATACTTCTTTGGACGTGTTTACTGATGTATGTAGGTTAATGTTTAGTTAATTGAAGTACTTTTCCTATAGTTTGGTGACATACGTCACCAAATGGATTTCAAGTTGAATCGAAAAAAACTGGAGGTTATTAAGAATGAACAGAAGTAATGACTTAATATCTGATCATATTTTTAGATTATCTTTTGTCAATCTAAGATAGTGTGCTACGACATGCCTATAAATAAATGCAGTAATATGATGAAGCGTTGAAAATCTCAGCATCGGCACCGATAATCCATTGATTTGCGTTCTCCAGGCTTTAGGAAGTGGGAGCAAGTTTTTCGCATTTGAGTAATTGGTGCCAATTTTTACTTTGAGTTGAGTTATAATATTATGCAGGATGGATAATTGGTTTATAATCGTCAAACATGTATAAAGGTGTTTGTCCATCAGGGTCACAAATACAAGTTCCCAATACTATATCATCATGTAAGTTGCGGTTGCGAGAGGCATTAGAATGTTCATACTGCGGCCTTTTACCGTTGTTGGGAGGGACATAGAAGGGGCAAAGATGAGCTGTGCGCTATGTTTTCTAAACAACACTGAATCAGTAACGTTCTAACGCTGTGTATGGTGGGTGTGCGCTATTTATTTTTGTTTTTCCTTGCGATGTAAACGTAATCACAATCGGTGCCTTCTCGTGGTGCTAAAAACATTTTTATCGGCTTAAGACAATATAATTTGTTTTTATTTATTTAAATAATTTTTATTCTATCATTAAACTAATCAATATAATATTTTAATGTCGTAATTTTTAAAATATTTATAGTAACACATGCCAGTTTTTTGCCAGTTTTTTATTTAATTATATTTTGTGCCAGTAATACTTACGAAATATTTTGTTTTTTTCAAAAAATCCAGTGTTTATATCGCCAATTTTGTTGGAATCTCGACTAAGTAGGTACGTAAACATCAAATTATGACATTTCACAGGGTGGTCTTTGCATTAATGTTATGTCTACCGCATACCCTCATGGTGTTGTTTTTTATTTGCTATCACAAATCACGTGTGAAGATTTGGGCTTTTAATATGTTTCCGGCAGTTAAATATGTGTCTGCTTGGATTTTATCTGATGTGGGGACGGAATGGCTGTGTAGCAGCTAACCGGAAGGTCGTTGTTTCAATAACCATACAACGTAGGTTAATGAATTCAGTTATGCTAATTAGCAATAAGTGCTTTCTTCTTCAAAATATATGTCTATTTTATTGGACACTCCAAGATATTTCATTTTTCAAAAACGTACATACTTTGCAAAATGACGGTGGTTTCCTTTTTCAAATCCGATCTAATCCGTCTGGCAATTTGAAATCGTGATATTCCAACAATGTGCTGCTAGGATCGATTCCAGACTTGTCTCTTATTTCTCTAGCCTGTCATTAAACCTAGCCGCTATTATAATGCTTTTTTTGAAATATATGCACTTCATGGCATTAGGAGTTCACAATTATTCCACATTGCGAAATTATTCAACATCAACCTCTTTCTCTTCCACAAACTCAACTCAGTACATTGATATTGAGTATATAATATTGTGCAACTTCGATAATCCCAATCCAGTGTATCAGAATCTGATTAAATCACGAAATTTTGAAATATCGTTCAAGATGTTAACCCATCATTGATTTTAGATAAAATCTTTCATAGTTATGATTTTTTCAATCATAACAATTGCAATTCCAATATCAGACATGAAAGTTGCTGTTTTATTCGAATATATTGCACATAATGGAAAGTAGGTACCTTCACTTTGCATGTGCCAAACGTGTTTGTCAAAAAAAAGTTTACCTTTCGATCTTAATAAAACAATATACTACTTTTATACGCTCCTGACGGCATAAGTTACTACTGTATTCTTCAGTTCATGGTAAAAAGTGGCCGGCTGGATAGAGTTTTTCTGTTATAAATAATTTATTATTAGCATACTGTACTGGAGGGTATTCCCCCCCCCCCAAACAGCCCCGTTTTACCCAAATTTTACTCAAATTATCGGGGGATACCCCAGTATTCCAATACACATTATATCAATGTTGATTTGAATGACAGGTGATCGGCGTCTTCTTAACGAAGTCCTTGCAGAATGCTTGGCGAGGGGTCCAAAATTGAAATCAGGATATAAATCATTCACATCTGAACAATTTGAACTTTAGCTATCAACTTCTCGGAATTTGATGAATATGACAACTGTCAAAAAATATAACAAAGGTCTAAGCAGTATCAGAAACAAGTGGTAGTATTAAATTTCTCACTTTTCGCAAAGGAAGAAAATATAATAATTTAATACTGCACTTTACTATTTAATACTGTCGAAATATCAGCTATGAGAGCAGAAGGCAGCCATCTCAGTATATTTTAGTCTAGTCTGGTCTGAAAATTAAAAAATATTTATCGAAAAATATAAGTAGTACATAGCAAATGAAATTTTGCATTATTGTATTATTTACAATATTATTTATAATACATATTTAAAATTTCATTATTGACTACCAACCGTACTTTTGGTTAAGGTAACTGTTACAAAGGGAACAAGTTAGTGATCAGTGTTCACTAACTTTGAGCGAGTAAGTTTTTATTAACGAAGATATTAAAACTTTACTATTTCCCTGATTTTATTGTACGAATTTAACCATAATGTGTATTACAAATGAAGTAGATTTATGTTTCTGAACTTTTCCTTTCTTTCCCGCATACTTTTAAAAGTGTGCGGAAAATACTAATTTTTCGCACTAGAGCGGAAAAGTAGTACTTTCCACACTAGTGCGGAAAAGTAGTACTTTCCACACTAGTGCGGAAAAGTAGTACTTTTTCACAAACTTTTGAATATCACAAAATAGGCCTTTTTCAAACATAATTTGAAAAAATATATTAATAAAAACAGCTCGGACTGACAGACATCCATCCATCGACATTTTTGACCATTTTTAAATCCACCTAGATTTTTTATTGCATGCGCAGATTAAAATCTAACAACTTGAAATTTTATTATTATTTCTCGGTTTACGTTTTTTAGGAAGTCATATCGTACACACGCGAATAAAATTCGAATAGTATCCAGGATATTTTCTGAAATAATTATTGAGAATTTACATATTATTGTTTATAGCTATTATTTTTTTAATTATTATTTATTATGCGATAGGTAAGTGTTAATGCTCTCGTTGGTCAGGATAGTAGGAAATCACTAAGGTTAAATGTTATAACTTATAAGTGTAATTTATTATTCTGGGACAGAGTCCAACTTGTAAATCATATTTTGCTTGTTACAGCATATTACTTGAAGGTATGGCACGAGGCACTAAAAACGTCGCTTATTTATTTTGTACAATCGCCTTTTGTATTAAAACATTCATATTAAATCGGAAGTTAAATCCAGTGCAACTGTTTTGTCAGCAAAGCCAAATCCTCTCCAAACTGTATATTCAACGGACTTTTACTCATTATACCCTCCAGGCTCACTTATCAAGTGAATATTTTTAATTACTTTTTTTTTCAAATTCAACATAGCAGTCATAAACTTCTTAATTATATTATCAACACTAAATAAGTAAGTTACCTATTACTTTCTGTCATAGATTGATTGACACATCGTGTTAACGTTTCTTCAAACTTATTTGGGTAAATTCTAAACACGAACTCTCTGTTTTAGTTTTTTATGTTTCATTTAGCACACAGCATGAATTTGATTGATGTGATTTTTTGCAAGTTTAAACATTTTATAGTGTCAATTTTGAATGTCACTTGTAGGATGTAAGGAATTGATTGTATTGGCACTTAAACAGGTGGGTGATTATTGGCAGGTTTACCTCCGGGAACCAAAAAAAAACTTAAATATGTTGCTAATAATAAAATAAGTTTAATTAAATGCAGTTAACACTAAGCCGGGTAATTAAAATATAGGTATACGTGTAATAAATTATGCTAACTGTCGAAAAAAAATTAAACGATGAAAATTTAAATAATTTAAAATTCTTAGCTTTAATTGCATCTTATTTGCAACTTAATAAGTTTTAATTTTGTTACACATACTTACATTTACTTAATAAAATTTACATGTTTTTTACGCCTAATAAGAGTTTAAGCAATTTTTACTTTTATTTGCATTATATTTAAATTTTTTAATTAATGAGCACGCGTTTTCTTTTTAAATTTATTATAATTATTTAACATTACTGATTAAAACGTCGTCATTTTAAGAAAAGTGATAACTTTGTTTATCTTTCATTATATGAATTCGTGATCTATATATTTTTTGAGCGACTTCAGATTAATGGCGAGAAAGTAAAAATTTAATATGAAAGTATGGAAGCAAATGATATTTTAATTTGCCAGATCAATTTTTAAAATTTACTCAGGCTTAATACTAATAATTTTATTCCTTTTCCTCTTGATTTGCTTCCTGCAAATCTTTCCTGGGTCATCAGTAATTTAAGCTAAACCCAACCTCTTCTGCGATTGGAGAAAAACTCCACCAGACCGTGCTGGGTAGTAGTGTGAGATTTTTACCCACGAAAACCCGCTCCAATGTTGGTTGAACCGCTCCAATTCTGATATCTCAGGTATTTTCTATTTTCGGGCCTTTCATCTTTGTGCTCTTTTTGGATCTTACTTCTCTTTGGTGAATACTTGTTCCAATTAAGGTTATTTGTTTCATTCTATTGGCTTTACGGGAATTTTTACTTCTTTTTATACCTTTTTCCAAAAACAGAGTCTTTCTGGCTAGTGTTTGTTCTCTTCCTTAGACCGGGCTGTCTTCCCAATGTCTGCTGCCAATCATTATTGCAAAAATATAATCCATACAAGTTCTTCCTCCCCATTAAACTTCCTGGTGTGTACTGCTGCGACCTAGATGTATTTTTTTAATGACTGATAGGTTCCAATTTAATATAACCAATCAGAGAACATGCACACACACTTTCGGTTTCTAAACCGGGGGGTCTGGGGGGTATGGAATACCCCCCAGGATCCCAGTAATGAATCGCGTCGAAATTAATTTAGATTGCAATCCCGTACGTATACCTCCTGGTATTGCTATCGTTACTTGTCTAATTGCTGGATTAATCAATCGAAGAATATCTTTGACCCATTTTATCTAAACAATTCATTTGGGATAGTATGTTATCGAGAAGTTTTTTCATTTTCAGCTTTCTTATTCCTTGGAGGACTGTATATTCTATTTCAATTTCTTCTTCGCACTTCTGCTTTCTATACAGCGGATTTCGTAGTCGAATCCAGCGTTTAGGTCTCCCAGTATTACGATTCTGTGAGTGATATATTACACAATGATGGCATTCGGTAGAATATACCGGTACCTACCGGTCACCGCTAACCTGTTACGTTCAGAATCGATTTCGAAATTCCGAGTTAATTTTTTGAAATTGTTGAAACTGCAAGGGTTATTTTTAAATTGTAGTTTACTATATATAATTACTTATAAAAATCATCAAAAACCCAAGAAACCATACTTTTAAATGCTTAAAATATTTTTACAATATTCATACTTATTTTTATCTATTTTTTTTTAATTGACGTAGTTTTCTATCTCCTTATGGTTTTATCTAAAGAGAAATATCTGGAAAGCTTCCGGCATGAGTTTCATGTTTTTCGGGCTTGAAAGATATTGCCGAAGTTTGATCTTATTATGATAGGATTCTATTGGTTGTTTATAGGATTTTTAAAGCGATCGATACACTTGTAAAATTCCGTACAAACATGGAATTTTAATACATACTGAAGAAAACCTGCCTAACTCGATAGAGCTATGCAAGAGTGTGCGTGAGCTATCTCGTACGCTCCTGATTAGAAGGACTGCATTATCGGCATAAAATATGTCCGCAAATCAAAGAATATTTCTCTTTTTTTACTCCCCAGTGTAATCTTCCGTATTACATGATTACATCGTATTCTACATGATTTAAAGTAGAAATGCGGCAAATAAAAAACTGAACTGTGGAAAACGAATTTTAATTCAGGACTTAGCGTCGCCAGGCTATAATTACTCAAATATTTAATAAATGCTAACATGTTTTTAGTACATAATCCGAAATATAGTAATTTAATGTAAATGACGAATTTTACCCAGACACTTAACAAATCGATCGACTAAATTACATTAATTATGTATGAATTTTTTTGTAAGTCAACAACAACGTTAAAATCACGATAAAGCAATCGCATTATTTGTTAATTATCGCATTTCAACAAAGAAGACGCTTTCGATTCTATTTTAATTGTAAATTTTTCTTACCGACTATAAATTAGGAAAACTTGGCATATTTTAACACAAGGTGATTAATCCAAGCAAAGTAAATTAGTTTCGTTTTTTTTTTCAAATATTTTTGTCATTAGACAAAGTTGATTGCACGTTTAATTGGGTATAAAAAGTGTTCAATTATTTTTAAAACATTTTGAGACTTCTGGCAGATCTTGGTCTTTACTGTTAAATTTACTGTTGCCACGATTATTTTTTATTATTTAAATTAAGGTGTTGGTTAACCTTACGATGTTTCGGAACCACTGGGTTGCTGTACCTACCACTTATTAGGTGATATAGCACGGCAATCATTTCACCTCTTTAACCCGATGATTTAAATTGATTATCTTAAAATCCCTAATATTACAATCCTCTTCATTACGGTTTGGTTTGAAAGGAATTTTGCAACATACTATTTATTTTTAATATATTCGTGCACATTTAATTTATAGCTATGGTAATAATTTAAATTTCGATATGATAAAATGTAATTTTAATTTTAAACAATTTTGGCGCGGCGTTTCTTATACATTTTGATTAAAATTTTTAACCTTTGATGACCTAAACTCGGGTCGCCATCGACCCAAGCCGTTTTGAATAAAAAACCTATTAAATAGGTAAACACAACTTTTTATAATTATTATTTTTGGTCGTTTATTGCTTTTTTTAATATTCCCTATTGTTGGAGTTTATTGGTTAACGAGACGAATAAAGTGGAATGCAGGAAGTAAGCAAAAATTATAATTTTACTCTGCATTTCTGGATCACTAATTGCTAAAATGAGGTTGAAATACAGGACGTACCTAAAAGCAGTATCAGACATTGGACAGTTCGTTATCGTCAAATGGGGTGAATAGGGACACTTTATAGTGGAAATGCGCACCTGGAGCTCACAGATTTGGTCAAAAATGGTTACTTTTTTTTAATAAGTTGTGGCCCTAGGAGACCTATACTTTCCCCAAAAATTTAGACGATCCAAAAATGAAAAGTATTTAAAAAAATTTTGTTTCCGTGCAGTCCCCATTCATCCTCCAGTGGGGTAAAGGGGACACTGCTTGAAATTAATCAGTTTTTAATGCTTTTACGGCAATTTTGAAAAAATGTATAAAAACTATGAGCCCCAAAATGCCATTAGAAGAGAGAAAAATTTGAATGAAGGAAATCAGTACTTTGTCCCCACTCACACTATCTTCCGAGCACTCATTTTTTTTTAAGGAAATATTAATAAAACCTCTAAATATGGTTCTAATTTTGTCTTTTTCATGGAAATATAAGGTATCATAGTGACAAAAAAAGTGAGGTTTTGTTGATCTCGGCGGTTCATGTGAAAGATAGAGGTTACCAAACCTTGCATTTTCAAAAAAAACATCTGTAGGTGCAAAACTCGACGAGTTGTTACGCAAAAACCGAAAAAATCGTAAACTGTCCCCATTCACCTTAACTGTCCCCTGTCACCCCGTTTGACGGTACTTGTAATTGGTTTATTATAATTTTTTTGCAGTACCTACTATTTGGCTGTAGGCCCTTCATAGCTTCCCAATTATTATAGGTTGCTGGTAACTTAAAATGAACCAATTAACACACAATTTATATTGAAAAAAATCATTCTTGCGCTGATGAACAAATTCATCAATTTGATGAATTTTTTTCAGTGTAATATAAAGGTTTTAAGGGCAAATTTAATTTTCTTTGTTAGGTCCTTAGTAATTTTAGTTTTCCTAGCTAAACTCAGTCAGGATGTAATATTTTACATGAGATTCTTTATTTCAAAGTTATGGTGAAATAATGAAAAATTAGATCTTAAATGTACGAAAATTTTCTCTTCTATCATTTAATATTCAAAAACTTTGTTATAAATCGAAGATTTCTTGGTTTATTAATTTAAATTTCAGTAATTTTCTTCGTCTTTTGATTACATTTTACCATTACTGTTTATTTTTCTTCCACCTCAACAAAAAGCTTCGATTAATAATCAAAATCACATTAATTACTGTACTCTTGTAATTTTTCTATCAAATTAATGGAACAGTTCAGAAAACGGACTTTTCTAGCTCCGCCAGAAAATTCTTTTCGTCCGAGCGAGTGGAAAGTGTCACATTATTGCACGCATTGGCAGTCGTAAAGAGTTACTTTTTCGTTCTAGGGTAAAAAATATATTTACGCCCTAGAGCGGAAAAGTAGTTTTACATCTTATATTTTTTATATGTCTTTATTATATTACAATTTTCACGACTTCGACGGCAACAGATCTAAAGTAGTAAAAAAAAATATGTATTCAATTTTCATCATAAGATGTCGGTTATATCCGCTTTATTCCGCTATATTTATAACTCCATTACGAATAAGCAACTTATAATTTCCATATGATGTATGTATCTTGGGACATCTTCCACAGTATATAGTAGATACTAAAGAGTATCTACCATGGTCATGGTGCAGATCCCCCAGAAAATTATCGTGGGTTGTATTTTTGCTGTATCAAGTATCCCAGGATATATTATCATTATCTGCGTAAGTAAGTAGAACCAAGGGACTCTTGAAAATTCTACGAAAAATTCTGCAGTTTTATAAAGATATAAACTAGAACATTTCAGGGTTGTTAATATAACTTAGGGCAATTTATCACGTATACAATACGGGGGATGGGTATAACGGGAATAATTTCCCCTAGTGACCTAGGGCAGTAATTTTTGGTTAAATTTCTTTAAGTTGCATTATAGTATTTTATATAACACTCCAGTCTGTCATTCCTTCCGTAACACACTTCCAATTGGTAAAATTTTATTGCCAACCTAAAAATTTAGAGATAATGGGGAAATGACGGGTCAGTGCGGCCTTCAGGCCGCACAATCTTTACAATCTAGTTTATCATATTTTCTCGAGAAAGGTTTTAACAGGCCTGATTTTATAATTAGTCGTTTAATGATAAAAATTGGTGGGAATCATTCCTTGTGTTAAAATTACTCTTCCCTAACAGTCTAACCCTAACCATTTAATTCTATGGTTATTGTAAAATATTCATGTTTCAAAAGAGACAAGCAAAGTTCTGAAGAGAGGGAGGTTTCTCAATTAAAACTGAAGGGAAAATATTGTTATTTTGCTTATATTTTTACTCCTTCACTAATGTGCCGGCCATGATTTATCGACAATATAAATATTGTTATTAGTTCCAACACAATTTCTCTTCTGGACATTAATGGCACCTTAACAATATTAAGTTAGCTGGAGATCGTTTTATAGCAACTTTTCATATAAAATCGTACCGTATAGAATTGCTCTCCAACTACATACATGTATGGTGGTGTGTCCCTATTCTTGTTAATTCACCACGACTCAGGTTAATGGAGTAATATAAGCTAAAAGATGTACCATTAGCGTATGAAATTATGTTACAAAACACATTAAGTATTATCGAGCCAAATTGGGTTTCATGATTGATGAATCAATCACAACAATAATGCATCAGTTTTGCTAAAAATCCGACACCAGTTGGATCTCGTGAAAATGTGTGCTGGGGGACAGCATGAGTGGATAAAAAATAGAATTCGCCTACAAGTTAGATATTATTCCATGCGGTTTTTGTGAAGTAAATATTTATCTTTACGATGTTATTTTTAAAGGCGAACATTAAAGACGAACATTTTGGTCATCATTTCCGTAAGGATACCGAAATAATATTTACGTTATTGATATGATTTATTATTTAAATGCTTGTTGAAATTGTTGATTAACTGATAAGAAGTAGTTTATTGTATCGCAAACACACACAGCTACATAATAAGTAATAAGCGCGTGATTGTCGATAAGAGCGCGTATACGCCCTCGCATATTATCATTTTTGATTACGATTTTTATAGGTAAACCTAAAGTTTTTATTTTTTGCAGGTCGACCCCGCTCAAATTATAACAAATTTAGTTTTGATTTGTGCAAATCAAGTGTTAAACTGTTTTCGAAAATTCCCAAGTGCCTAAACCGATCCAAACAACACCACTGTACGCAGTAAATGGAACATTAGTTTTGTTTGTTCTTTAGAAGATATTCATGGTTTTAATGGTAAGTTTTTCTTTATTCTCTTAAATTGCTGTAGGTACTTGCAATTAGTTTTTTTGAATTTTTAGTTTAATGATTTATTTCTTTGTTAGAGCATTTAATGTGTTGGTGTATTGTTTTTTTGTCATTTTATTACCTATCGTTTTATGGCCAGCAGCATTTTATGTGCGATTAAATTCAGTTTCCTCATATTTACAACGTAATAGGTCCTATACCGTTCCTTGCGGCACCCCTTTGGCATTTTAGAAATGATTACGGTTGCGCGTAATTATTTTGTATTTGTCTTAATTTGTTTATTTTTTGTAGGTTCAGTATGCAAATGCTTATTGTTACTTTTAGTAAGGTCGTAAGTTTAAATCGGAGTGATTACTAAAAGAATTGTTTTACGAGCACGCAAACTTTATATTACCTACGATTTTTAATTCTACTCCAAGGTGATCAATCGAAAAAATGCATGTTTTAAGCAGCTTAAAAATTCCTTATTTTTTTTATATTGATATTCAAGTAGAAAAACATTCCTAATGACATAACCGGCAGTGTTAAGGGCACATGCTTGATGGATGGTTCTCGTGAAATAAAATTGCAACTTGTAAACTGGACTCCCTTTCGCCATTTATGCAAATCGTGAAATGCAAAACGGGAAGTTAAAAAAAATCAGAGTACTGTAATGATTTAATCTAAAGATCAAATCTATTGTTGACACAAATGGGAGTAACAACATTAAAGTTCGATGATTTCATACATGTAACAATAATGTAATACCGATCTACCTACATCTCTTTTGTATATCTTATTTTTTCTGTAACAATGTGAAGGTCGATATTCAATACAAGGCTGCACTTTTTATAAATTTTCTCGATTCCCATAAGGTAATCTCGACTACCTATTACACAAGAAAGCGCCCTCATACGCCTTCCAATTTTTTTCGACACTTTTCGTGACAAAGCTCGACGTTCGCCAGTATTTCTCATAAGAACCTCCTGCAGATTCTCACACTTTTTACAGTTACATTTTTTAATATGTTGTTCGATAAACACGAACTGTTTTTATAGAAAATTTATTTAATCATTTTGACATTTTGCAATGGGCAATAGAAATTGATCGCTCACACGATTTGGATTTAGTTGTAATGTTTTTTTCGCATATACACCTATCTATCAACTGTTAGAAATTGGATTTTCATAACGTAACAGTGCTTTATGAATTATGATTATCGGCATTTTGGAAGATTTACGACAACAAACATGTTTTTCATTTTGCATGTTGAATATTAATGCTACATGTTTTTTTTTATTTGTGACAGGTGCCTGAATTTCTTACTCTCTCTTTTTGATTCCGTTTATTCCTAGCCTTTCTTCCAGAAAATTTGTGCAATGTACAGTAAAAGTTATAGAAATTAAGCATTAAACAGGGAAAAATTTTAAAAAGTAACAAATTGTCGACATTGGAACAAATTCATAAATACAATGAATTTTTTCATAAATACTATGAATTTTTCATCAATGTGATGAATTTTGTTATTGTTAAGAGTAGGTATCATGGAAAAAAGAAAGGAAAAATAATATTTGAGCCAAAAAACCAAGAATACAATTGTGTATTTTTTACACAATCGTCCGAGCATAAATTACAAAATCTAGTGTGTTTTCAATTTGATTCTAAACTCTTCAGTGGGATATTTAGAGGGGAGCAAAGAGGCAATTCCCCCCCCCCCCAGGGATGATTCAGATTGTATCCCTGAAGTCCTCGTGGTAAAAATAATATTTACCACAAGGTTTTTAAAAAAGTTTAATTATTTACCGTTAGCAGCGTTCGCCAATTATGAATCTCATGAGAATTCCAAAATTATCTGGTTTGCCCCCCCCCCCCATAATCATTTTTTAAATACGCCATTGAAACAGTTTATGTCTTCGTTTCCATAATGTCGTACCATCTTTTGTTTTTTAAATTTTATCTTGAACTGAATATTTTTAGAATATTTCAATTATTTTTATTTAAATTGGCATTTTTTATTTTTCAACGAACTTATTTTTTTCAATTTAAATGAAACAATTGAAAAAATAATTTAGTCTCCAACTGTTCTCTCATATTGTCAGGTTTTAATTTAACATCTACAGCTTAGTACTTTAAACAGCACTCATGATTGGTTGAATAATAAACAAAAGTTTAATTTAATTTCATTATACTTGTGTAAAACTAATCTAACCTAGGAGTGAAAACTTTGGGGGGGGGGCGTCGCAAAATGCTTTAACCACAAAATTATATCATTTTGATTTGAGCGTAAAATTTCCAGGTTTTGGAACAATATATTTGAGTGGCGCATGATAGGATTAACGAGTTTTTTTTTTAAATTGCTGATGGCATCGAGTATTCTTCTACTTTTTCGTTTGTAACTTTTTTTCTACGAATTTTTTTCATCGATTTCGCTCCACATACTACTTCAATCTATTCCGTAATTCGATCATGTATTTTTTGCTACTCAACTGTTTTTTTGTCGAATCTTTATTTCAAGTAAAGATAAACCTAAGAAATACCTGGAATATTTCATGAATGAAAATCTGATGTAAAAAAAACTTAATTAAAAAATTTCTGATTCTGTTGTTTTGCTTATAAAAACAGTAATTCGAGCATTCTGTTGACGGTACGTGTGCTTGACGTAAAAGGAGCAGTAATGCGTTTTAATTGGCGGAGTCGGCCTCAGTTCACTTCTAACCAGTACCATAACTAGGACTTTTGGCGCCTATGACCAAGTATAAAAATGCTCCTTAAACGGAAATGGGTTGGATGAGGGGATACCCCGATTTTTTTAAAATTTAGTAAAAATGGCAAATTTTGAGACTTACTTTTAGTTAAAATTTCTTGAATTTAAGAAAAAAGATAGTTAACTGATTAAAAACCATTCGAAAATGTATATATTTTTTTTATCATAGTTTGGTCAACAAAATAATAAAATTTAAACATTTTGATTTTATAATTTAAAATTTTGAAAAAATTTAATTTTTCATTTTTTTTTTTTTTCAATTTCTTACGGCTGGCCCCTATATTAAATACAATATTTTGAATATAGTGCCTTCATCCAAAAGGCGCCTCCAGCACCTATAGAAAATACACTAGTTTTAATTTGAAATATTGAATTTTGGCGCCTTCATTCAAACGACGCCTACGGCACTGCTTTTAACCGTGCATCTGTTAACATCATAATATAATAAACTTATTTTAAATTGAATTACGATAATTATGGCCCAATTTAACTTAAAAAATAAAGCTCTACGTCTTGCTAGATGCGTGATTTTTGAGTTGGAGCTACTTCGGGGATGTTTTTAATGGGTGGAGCGACTTAGAGATTCGCTGTCAAACTAGATCTGCCATTTTAAGGTGTAATTTATACCCAAAAGTACTTTTATAACACAAAAACGCGCTATGGGCGGGGCTAATACAGTAGCCGCTTCAAAATTTTTTAAAATTTTAGGTAATTTTCGTCCGAATTTTTGAGTAATCCGCAGAATTTAATGTTTAAATTCTGGTTAAAGTTATCATACTTGTTCTGGGAATTTTCAAAATGCCAAAATATATTGATTTCAAATACTCGAAGGCAATGAATTATCAAATAATGTACACAAAATCTGCAATATAATTTACCTTAGTAGGATATGTCGGTAAAGTCGGAATTTATATAGATTCAAATGAAAGATGAACGGGTTAAGTAGATGCAAGCTTAAATATCCTATTTTTGCTCTAAAACCTAACAAAATATTCATATGTATACGCCCAAATTCCATGGTGAAAAATTAATTCGGCTTGCAAAATTTCGAACTGCTTTCACCCAGGGATTTGGGGGGGGGGTATGAACTATAACTATTCATATCTGTAAAAGATATTCAATTATTTAAATAGTAAAATTGTTTTGCAACTATGTATTTACAGAAATGTATGTCAGTTTTTTTTGTAGCGATTCTTTCTATGCAATGGTATCATGCTATAGTTTTTCAAGTTGTATAAATTGTTTAAAAAAATTAACAACAATATTGAATACATAGTACGTGAGATATTTTACAATTTTATTATTTCTGAAATCATAAATAGATTAATTTATGATAAATAAATAAGTAAACTGATAAATAATTAATATAATTTCAAATTATTATGCAGGATACTTTTAACCAGCAAAGATCATGTTACAATGTATGAACATAGCTGATGACGTAAAACTTTTTACAAATCAGGTTGCAAAAAGCACCAACGTATTTAGAGGGGCGTTGGGGGTTCATTTTTTTGGGAAAATTATCATAATATCTAGGTTATAATATCAAATTTTTGTTTTGTCTTTCGTTTAGAAGAGTCCAGGACTCCAGGGAGTCCTCTGTGAAATACCTATGCCTGGCGTTTTTATAAAACATTGAAGATTTGTTCAACTATTATAAAAATAAATTGTAGAAGAACGGAAATCAAGAGGTTGTACATATTAAGCATGGTAAATTCAAACCAAAGTCGCGTATGTAATTTTAAATGGTTGACTGCTTTGGAAGCTTAACCGATGCTTTAATTTGCTATTGAGAAAGATCTCTGATCTTTCCATTTTAACAATCTCTGCTCTTGTACATTGCGATAACCCCCCTGACATTAGTCGCAGTAATTAATAAACACGATTGGTAATTGATTCGGATAATTTATTGATTCTGATTCTACATCAAAATTTTTTCCACAACCTTTTTTTATTTGCAAAATTTGCTAATTTGAATAGCCAGTATTTAATTAGGGATTTCCCGAGGTTTCCAGGTGTGTTTAAAATTGCCAATTCCATTATTATAGGTCAACGGCTTCAAGGGGTAAGGCTATTAGGAAATTTGGAACAATCGTCTTTTAATTTCTCCAAACATCACAAAAAAATATTTTTTGTCTTCTGTTCTAAACCATCTGAATATAATAATTATCAATACCCCCTCCTTTTTTTATGATTTGGGGATTTTGGGGTTTTTTCGAATAATTTTTCAAGGTTCTCGATATTGTGCAAAAGATAATATTTTATATTGAAATAATTGAGGACAATGTGTCAATTAGAAATTTATTAAAATCAACACTTCTTTGTATTGTAAACAAAGGTTAAGTAGAGAGCATTACATTATAGCAATTCAAGGAGAGCAAGTGTCATCTTCGCATTTTTACTTTTCTCAACCAAGGCGTGGTATTGTAAAAGCGTTCAAAGTACATAGCTGACGTCAAGTATAGATACACGAATGCATTATAGTCTCATATGTACTTATTTTGTACATTTATTACTATGATTATACGATGTTAAACCAACAGTTGTGTATCAACGATTTGTACTACACAGATAGGTACATTACAATCTTTTTTTTTTATCTTAATTGGCACAAATTCAGTTACGGTACAGACAATGCAATAATTATTATTTAAAGCACAATGCTACTAATAATCCACACTAAAATGATAATAATAACAGAAAGATGCTTCGTTAATGTAAGGATTACTTCAGCATCGCGTTGGCATTTGACGACCATGAGATTTTCTTACGCGAAAAGGATGTAAAAATAAATTACTTTGACCTTAACATTGTTTAAAAAGATTTAATTAAGTAATAATTGAATCACGAAATTTTATATCCTAGAAATTAATCAGTATTATTAAACAATTATTTTAAGATATATTTTCTAATTTTACGGCCTATCTATTGTTCGGTTTTCTTCAACGAGGATATGGCGTTCAAAATGTTACATCGCATGGTTGAACACGCCACGAATAAATTGTCAAGACGTTCCACGTTTGACTTATTTAAACACCCGGTATAATAGTATGTGTTCTTACACCTTGTTTTGATAAATTTTTCGTATTAGTTATCCGCAAACGGGGCGAACGTTCTTCATAAAATAGCTGGTCATATATACCATTGATAGCTAAAAGCACTAGGGAGTTAATGTTATAATAATTGTAACCTTGCAAAGTAAAAAATCATCTATCGCATCGAAAAGTACGCATAATTATTTGTATGAGATATTGAAGGAAAAATGATCAATAGTTTTTTTTTATAGTAAATTAAATAATTGTACTCCCCCCCCCCCATGACCTTTGTATTGATCCGTTTTTAGTAATAAATACTAGTTGCGACTTAGAATTTCATTGATTTTTAAGGAGCGGGGCGAAACAAGTAATTTGCACAAATAGCACAAATAATCGCAGGTTATGAACCCATGTCAGTTTTACATTAAAAATTGTAACGAATTCGTTAGAACAAAATTCAGGTGAACTTAGCTTTACCTGCTATTATAGAACTAAAATAGTGGTAGGAGGTATGGAATAAATAAAACAAAAAACATAACCTAAAAATTGAGGAAAGAGACATCAGGAAATCAATTGGATCCGACTCTCGAGTCGAGAATCCGGGATTCCACTGGAAAATGTTAAAATTATTCGAAAAAAAAATTACTAACGTTTTTCATGTTTTAGTGAAAAAAGAGTAACCTTTTCTCACGATTTTTTTTAAAGATCACGATCGTAGGCTAACGGTTAGAACGTTGGATTGCTATGCCGTATATTAAAAATCCGAACAAGTATACCGGAATTTTTCCGGCAGTGTTTCTCGTAAAATTGCGACAGATTTAAAAAACTACCCCTGCTTTATGGTATATTATTAAATTCCCCCCCCCCATCTATGAGCTTTCTCTTTATCTTCTTTTGTCTATTTATCAGTTCGGGTAATAATCACAGGTTATGAGCCCATATCAGCCTTACATTGAAAATTTAAAGAAATTATTCCCTATAGGAATAAGAATTTATTAATTCATGGTAAATTATTTAATTACCCCCCCCCCCATGACCTTTGCCTAGATCCGCTTTTGTCTGTTTGTAAATTTGGCTATTTATAGATATACATGTACACCACAATAAGTAGTTGCGACTTAAAATTTTCGGTGTAAGCAGGACGAGACAGGAATTTGTTTGACCGATAGTAGCTCAAATAATCACAGGTTTTGAGCCCAGGTCAGTCTTACATTAAAAATTGAAACAAATTCGTTAGAATTGTTTTAATTCAGCTAAATTTAGATTAACCTGCTATTATAAAACTGACCTGTAAAAACATAAAACGCAGGTGTAAAATCGGGGTGTCTGGGGGGGGGGGGATAAAAATACTAAAAATATGACGTAAGCATTGGAGAAAGAGAAATTTGGAAATCAATTGGATCGGATCCTGGAGTTGAGATTAATCAACATTTTTAATTATTTTTATTAAATTAAATTGACATCTCATTTAAAATAAGCACTTTGTTTATAATGATAAATTATTTAATTACCGCCCCCCCCCTCTATGTACTTTGCTTAGATCCACCTTTGTTTGTAAAAAAAGTTGCAATATATAATTTTATTCATTTTCAAGGAACGGCCGAAACAGGATTTTTGTTTTACTTATATCGAGTAGCCCAAATAATTGCAGGTTATAAACCCAGACTAGTCTTCCATTAAAAACTGTAACGAATTTGTTAGAGCTTTAATTCAGTTCAATTTTGCTATCATAAAACTGACTCCCAAAAATCTTAAAGCACAGTTGTAAATTCGGGGGGGGGGAAGGTTATGGAATAGATGAAACTAACAAAATAACTTAAAACTTGGGAAAAAGAAATTTAGAACAGATCCTCCCCCCTGGGAAACGTTAAATCACATCCAAGCGAAACCGGTAACTTCTTAACAAAATTTTTGTGTTCATAAACACAGCTTAAAAGTTCTACCGTTTTTCATTTTTTTTTTAAGAAACGAAATTTGTTTCCACAGTTTACTTTTTTTAAAATTATTTAACTTCATTTGTTTCACTTAAAAGCAAAAAACGCAGATGTTAATCTGGGGGATATGGAATTTCCTTCAACATATTTAGTTGCCAATAACTCTGCACTGATGACCTACCATAGAACTGATTCTACAATGCCGGGAGTGATACTGTATATCTTCCATGAAAAATCGAAGCTAAATTTCCAAATCTAAATTATAATTACTTGTTAGGTTATGATACACCTAGGGTTGGTTAAATCATAAACGAACTGATGTGATATTTTAATTTGAATTCACATTTTAATTTGACTTATTTGGTTCTGTTCCACCACTCTGTCTAAACCAAAAACAGTTGATTTTCTGATTTTAAACAAAAATTGCATAAATTAATTTTGTTTTGGAAATAAATCTTCTTTTGTTTATTATTCAACCAATCACGTTTGAATTATAAATTCAGGGCGGCCACTTGTCATAAATTCATAAAAAATCATAAATTTTTAAAAATGTCATAAAATAGCATCAATTTTAAAAGTTTGTCATAAAATGTCATAAATTTTTGTCATATTTTGGAAAAATATCAAGACCAAAACTAATTAAATAATCTTTAAAATTGATGCTTGTGATTTGCATATGAATTTTGCCACAAATGGTGCAGAATTTATGACAAAGTGACAATGACTTTTATGAGAAAATGTCATAAATTTTAGATTAAGGACAGCATCTCACCGACAAAGGTAGATATAATATTTCAATGCAATAAAGAAAGATCGAAATATTTCACAATTTCTCGATATTAACAAAAAAGCATTCAAGAATAAAATAAAGTTTATCTAACAATTTAATTTAAAAATTTGGTTTTTATGGTAGACATAAAATGGAATCGAAAAATTGTAATATTTCGGTCTCTATTGCATTGAAATATTATATCTATCTTTGTCGGTGAGATCCCACCCTTAAGTTCTCATAAATTTTATATTAAATTGTCATAAATTCATAAATAAATTTTATTTTTAACTGCTGGCCGCACTGTATAATTTAAAAAGTAAAAAATGTCTGTCAAATTAAAATCTGACTAAAACAATATATATTATGCAATATACCGAGTGGTTAAAATGTAGTCGTCTTTTCAATCGCTACAGAAAAACAGTTTTTTAATTTTTATACGGTTCTGAAGAGTTAGCTTTGTATATTATTGGGAAGGATGAAACTTTTAAGTAATATAGGAACTGGAGAAGCTTGGAGATTGCTACCCGAGTATATACAAGTAAAGTGCGATGCGTAAATGCGTCCTGCAGTTAAAATTCAATTTGTTCAAATTATTTGGTTACGAGCTAAGAGAAGATTTCCGTTCTTATTAATAAACGGTTATGTCTATTGCGGTCAAACGATGCCAACTTTACACTCGAGAAACTTATTAAAAAATGAAGGCGAAACGCGGATATAATAAGACTCTTTCGATACTTAAGAACACTTTTACCCATATCCAGCTATCTGGGCATCTTAAATGGAAGGCCCCGACCGTTGCTTTTATAATAATTTACCGCCTTTTTTTATACTAATCTCTGTTTAATGGCTCGGCTACGTTTGAAACAAATTGGAGTTTTCTTAATTAAATCATCTAACACGCCCCATCTAGCGCTCGTCTAATGAACTCTTTTGCCTGGTGTATATCTCACTCAAAATTATACAAAAAGATCAACATGTGTAAACTAGCAATTATTATGTCTATTAAATGTGTGTGTATGTGTGTTTAAATAATTAATGCCGACAAAATGGAGATAATTTTTAGTAATTAACGGCATTAGTCTTCTAAACCAAGAGCTTTCGCAATTCGTTACAAAAACAAAATTACAAACTAAATAATTTGTATGTTAGAAACTTTTTTTGGCCCGACACCTTTCACACCAAATCATCTAATTGCGATTTTAGATTAAAGCGTATAAAGTACTTTTTATACCCGAAAAGGCTATTACGGTTGTTACAAAAAATAAACATCTTATTTAATCAGAATTTTTTCAAATCCAATAGTATATTGTACAGTTGGTTACTTTCCTCTGGCGTACGAAGATGGGATAAGTTATATTTATGGTGTTTTCTTAAAAATGTGGTTTAATTTTACAAGTTCCTGTAATAATAGACGAAGACGTTTAATTCCATCAAATTTGATCCGTTCGATTCATCACAAATAATGACATACCAGTTGTGCTCAAGGTAATATTTAAAAAGGAAATCACTGTACAACTCTTTCTTGGACATACATGTTTTCACCTTTTTAGGCCTAGGAATTATGTTAGATATAACATTTAAGTGTTAGCAATAAAAAAGTAGAAATTTTTTATAGCAGTACCATAGACACGCGACTTATAGAATACCATTAAATGGGAAAATCAAAATACAAGCGGTGTCGCAATGCACATCCTGAAATGAGGAAACTTTTGTCAAAAGTAATCTGTTTATAATAATACACCTGAGACACATCCATCGAGACATTGAAAGGTCGAAAAAAATTAACCAAGATTGCTTCCTACTTTCCTCGAATAACAGTTGTGGAAATCACACTCTTCGGACATTGCACAATCATCATAATGTTTTGGTGTGCGGGGTTCTTTAGAAAAGAACTTGTATGAAAAATTTACATAACAGATCGATGTAGGTTTCAGTATAAGCCATAAAACAACCACGTAACATAAATGCAAACTATTTCAATAAAATTTTCGAATTACTAGGTAGTAATAAAATATTTTCCAATAAAGTTTCTCCCATTGATATGTTGGGAAAATTTGTTATACGTTCTGTGTGATATAAATCTCTTAAATGGCCACTCAATATTCAAGTTTAAAGTCACTGCAGTAGCCTTATCTTTATTGCGGAGTAGATGCGATAAGCAACGTTTGCTCATTGCAGTGCGAAATTTGCTTTGCATGTAGGTCGATCGGAATTGCTTTATTATAATAAACATAAAAATTTTGCACCACCACTTGGAAAACCAGCTAAAAAGTTATCCTTTGTGTGTTTGGAACTTGGGTGTGATATCAATCTACGACAGTGTATGTACAGAGTACAAATGCCACGAAGGCGTAAACCGGAAGCACTAAATAACAATGAACCTGCCCTGCTTCAATTACCACCCACATTTCCGGTTATACACATTGTAGTTAACCATCTTTCAAAGAATAAGCCTATTAGTGACTGCGACTTGGTCTATTATAATATTAAACTACTACTACCATCGTCTATTGAGCTGAATTCACGAGACGCTCTTGTGATTATCCACTATAAACAAATGTGCCATTGTTACCTTTCATTGTTCCATCGTTAGTAAAAATCTAAATTTAAATATTCTGCTTTGAGTATGGCATCGCGGTGCCTACTATACTGGCCAAACGGAACCATCGCCCTTCATATGTTGCATTTTTGCTGCACAATATTTCAAAAATTTATAATACTTTCACAGTGTCAAGTTACGCACGGTGCCTTCATTTACATAAGACTACTAGTGACCGCAGAGAATTTGAGTTTGGTAACTCAGCCGCCCAGCAGACGGGAACGCTACCTACAAGGTTGCAATAATTTGTATAGCTTTGAATATTTACTTTGAATTATTTGGGCAAGATGAGAATCAAGAATTGGGATTTCCTGTTAAAAAACATAGCAATATATAGATTTATTTTTGTAAGCTAAAAAGTAGCAAGTTTTAGTTGTAAAATTTTAAAGGTGTGGGGGAAGCACCCAGGAATAATATAATTTTTATATATTATACAAAATAAAAAAAATTTAATATGATATAAAAAAGAGTAAAATTATACAATATAAATTTTTTTTATTTTGAGATAGTATCTGAGTAGTAAGTATAGTAAAATTTATTTGGGGGGGCGGGGAAGGTGGGAATCGCAGCATACATTTTTGTAAACCAGATTTCCATTTTCGAAATTTTATAGGATTTCCTCTGTTTTTCCCTTCGCTCCAATTTTGGGTGCCTAAAACTCTAATTTCCTTGGATTTTATCGAATTTTTCAAGATTTCCAAGAATTTCTGATTTTTTCAAGCCCTGAAAGTATACGAGCAAACGAAAAGCTTATGGACTTCTCGAAAATAAATCTATAGTATTTTTCAGATTTCCCCGGACTTCCTCAGATTGTCTCTCACTTATACACAGGATTTTATCGCCGATTTTTCTCTTGATGTCACTTCTTAATTTATTTGGTTGAAACAATTTATATTTTAGATATTAATTTCGCAATTTCGGTTCTTACCTCACAATAATGAATTATTATTTTACGTTAATTTTTCAGTAGTTGTTCACAATGAGCGTAACACATAAACAATATAAATACAAATAAAAGCTTAATCGAGAATTGAACACTGCTGGAATATTTGCGAAAACTATTTCACGTCATACATTATCGCGCTTTAATTTGCGAATAAATTTCTTACGGCTTATGTACTTCTTATGTCTTACGTTCATTGTGAACAAGAACTTAGTGTTACCCGATCTAATATTGCACATTCCTTGCAAATTCAATTGTAACTAGAATTTCTGACACTTCAGGTCCAGTCAAGTCCTGACAAACCAAATAAAAAAATTTTACTTCTGAGATTCGATCATTATCTTATGTTCTCGTTAATCCATTCATTCGCTTCATTTCTATCACTTTCTCGTTGTTTTTTTTAAGAAATACTTTTTACATGTATTTTCACATCTACGCTTTAAAATTGCATTTTATAGTCGGTCCGTGTGCTCAACGTAAATACTAGCATTAGAGTATTGTAGTGGGGGGAGCTGAATGCACTTGACTCGGATGCCGTGGGGGAGTAGTACGCTTAGCCGCGTGCTCGTAGTAAGATGCCCCCGTGTTTTAATAAATTTATTTTAGATTGTATTCGGTTTATTATGACCGAATTTAAGATGAAAACCAAGATCCTAGGTTTTGAGTTCTGTAATTTTCGAGTTCGGTAACCCTACAGGGATATTTTTAACGAGTAACCACGGCAAATCTCGGATCCAGACACTTTAAAATCCATAATTTTTGAGGAATTTGACCCGGCCCCCTCCGGTACGTACTTCTGCAGCATATAAATATATATTTTGATAGGAGGGGTGAAAGGGGAGTGCCTATTTAAGAAAACCAACTAAACATGCACACAAACCTTCAGATTTTGAAACCGGGGGGTCTGGGGGTATGGAATATCCTCCAGTCCAATAGAAATTGCGTTTATAAAATAACTTATTAAATTCAAACCAGCTTTCGAGTTCGGTAACCCTTTAGGGATGTTTTTACCGTTGCGCTCGGGCGTTCTGGGCCATTTTGAAAAGCGCAACCGCGGAAAATTTCAGATCCAGGCACTCTTAAATCCACGATTTTTGAGTAATTAATTGGAAAAAAACGTAAGGTTTGTTAAGTCATTCTCACAGGCTCTTCTAACCTGCTGTATGTAGCCTATCACTAAAAACTATCGGGTTTTCCGCAGATTTTATATTTTTTTCATGTACTATAGCCCGTTTACTACCACTTTAAAAAAAAAAAATTGCCGAAATCTGAGACCGTAGATTATTACCGGCTACCTACATAATATTATGTCAATTGATTTTGAACTTTAATAAATAATTATATCACATAGAGAGTAATGTCTGTTTTTTCTGGACCTTTTCAAAATAAATTATTAGATTATGACTAATCAGTGCGGCCTTCAGGCCGCACAACTTGGTCAATCTAGTACTGTAAAATTGTACATATTATATAGTAAATTTTAAATATTTTCAAAATTTTAAGTTTGTTAGAGAGAAGGAGAGAAATTGCAATATAAAATTTTGTAGACCCGATTTTCAATTCAAGAGAATACTCGGGATGTTTTCGATTTTCCGTCAGTTTTACATGATATTTCTGTCAAAGAACAAAGATAGAATGAATATAGGGCGAACCTTATTCGTAATGGTCCATATAGCAAATATAAATAATAAAATTTGCGGAATATTCAGTAGGTGATGGATCCGAGATTTGCCGTGGTTGCGCTTGTCAAAACTGACTCTCCGCCAACTCTCGCTCGGCTCCGCCTCGCTTAGAGCGTTCCGAGCCGTTTTGACGAGCGCTAAACTCATTAAAAACATCCCCTGGAGGGCACGGACCTCGAAAAATGACAAAATTCGAAAACCTACCAAGCCCTGTGAAATTTATTACTAACGCCGGATCGCAAATGCACTCGAAATTGCAGAAATTAGAACGATGTAATCACTGCCACGACATGCACTTGAATGAACACGCTCTCTCCCCACCTAGATTCGGATTGCTAAGACCCTAGTAGAGCACACGTACCGGCAATAGAATGGCTTTTTAATGCTAACATGAAGGGTAAACTTGTAAAATTTTCATCTAAACGTCGATTTTTAAAATTAAATTTTGAAGTAACCGTTGGACCGATTTTATTTATCCTCACTTCATCAGAAAGCTTAAAATTTGCCCTTTCAGAATATTTAAGGGTTTCTTATCGTACTTTTGAAGGAAAGAAGCGTAGAAGATCGACGGTAAACGAAATCGAAAATTACGGATCTAGAAAGACAGGGTATCTTTGAGTTTTCTCGATTTTCCACAATCGGAGGGAGCCGCGGGTTCCACGATGGGTAACTTTTATATTTTTCTTGTCTAAAGTTCCTTATTAAACAATGTGAAATTATCAGTAAACTAAATGCTAACCCTTTATGGTCTAAAATCAATGATCGAAGTAAAAATCTGTTAAAAATTCGAAAATTTTACTTTATTTGTTAAAATATATGCCGGCTCGTTGATCATTAGAAAGAATTTTTTGAAATGAAATGCTTATGAATAAACTATTAACTAATGACTAATAATTACAGCGCGTTCTAATTAAATTTGAAGCGATTAAAGAAAATGTATTTAGCTGTTTGGCCGGCAGCATTACTAATAAACTACAGCACCATCACTTTCAATTATTAAATTTTTAAACCTCAAAAAGTACTATTTATATATTCAGAATATGAGAAACGCCTAATTTCAAATAGAAAGCTAAATACATTATTAAACCCCCTGAGGTGTGTTTTAGGATAGATTGTAAATTTTAATCGTCGTGTATATGCACATCTAATGATATAACATTAGACATAAAATTTTGTACGCTAAAATAAAATTGTTATGTCGATTTGATTTTATTTTCATATTGAACGAACTCGGTAGTTCAAATTATACTTAATTATTTTAATATGGTAGGTATCAGATTTTATCTCGATTAAAATTGAATAGAAATAATATCATGAGATTTTGATGTGCAGTTGTGCGTTTATCTACCTACAATCCTAATTATGTCAAACCTACTAAACCAACATAATGAGTTTTGGATGCTTAATGTCATCCACCAAATTAACTATTCAATAGGTTTCGATGTATTGATATTTTTAAAGGTCGGCTATTCGTTTAAAGTTAAGATCTGTGTCCCCGTCGATAAGTGGGTAAAAATTTATTTCTCCCAAATTATGGACTCCCGAACAAAAAAAATCGCTGCGCTTTTGCTGACTATTTTGGATTTATTAAAATAGTTTCGTAATTACTTAATCGACGAAGTACAATTTTCCGTCAAATTAATGTTTTGTGTAGCTTGTTGCGTGATCATTAATTGAATTACGCTGCTTCTGCCGAAGGTACCATAACATCCAGTAATTATCTTAATATGACGTTTTCTTTCATCAAGATATCTTATTATGATTCCGAAATTGATTGATGTGCATTTCTTAACCACCTTTCCAAAGCCAATATCTTGGAAAAGTGCGTTTTCTAGCTCATGTGTGTCTTGGAAATTGACTCGATTGCTCGCTTGTAAACCGCTTTCCAAAAAGCGCCCGTCACGTTTATTTTTAAGTGCCCGACAGTGTGGATATATCACAAAAATGATTGATTTGGATATTGAATAACAAATTGTTTTTTTTACGATCAACTGAAGCAGGCATTGTTAAGACCGAGGCAAATTAATTTTCTATTGCAGGTGCAACGTAATTATAATAATTATGTCGTAATTTCTTCTAAAGAATAACCAAAAAGCGTTCTAAATTACGGCTAATTTTTTCGTTGTTTTTCGAGTACTTTTTCCTTCGGGCTCAATTATACTGCTCTTGACACTATTTCAATTTTTTATTGAAACCCTTTGCGAATTATGTGTGAATACTCGAAACCCTGAATTAAAACATGTATAGATAAAAATAAATACATTGTTACTAGATATCTTACCAATATTTTACCAATGTTATGTTACACCAATATTTAAAAAAATTAAGTTATCGTATTTCCAAGTGCTTATTTTACCGTCTTATAATGTACATCAAAGTACTACATAAAAGATAGCCAATCTTTCCGTTTAACAAGCCGTAAAATTTTCCTGAAAATTTTTTAAAAACAAGACATTAATTTTGAAACCTACACCGGAAAACAGGAAATTCATTATAAATTAATATAATAATAAGTAAAGCAAAATTAAGAATAAGCAGAGGATTAAAAGGCGCACCCGACTATATAAAATAAAATAATACCGAGAGCAATTCATTTGATAACCTAGACAAGAGGGATATTTAGAGTTTTACTGGGATAATTGAGTCGGGCGGTAGCGAAGACTCCGTATTGTACGGGTTTCGTTTAACTGTTTTGCTCAGACTGCTTAACTAATTCTAATGAAATTCATGAAATTTACTACTTTGTTTAATGATTATTTTTAGAGTAAATCATGTCGCGTGCGAGTTTACTAATAATCTCTTCCATGGGATATTCTATTGGGCGTATCATATTTTTCTCTTCATTATGATACATTGCAGTATGCACTTTAACGAACCTAAATAAGTTAATCGGTACTTATTATAATAGTATAATACGATATGTGTTTACAAGCATTTTATTTAAACAAGTGAAATCATTTCAAATTAAAATTTTGTACAAGCAATTTTTATAAATTAAAAATTTAAATAAATAGAATGAATATCTACCTATTTTATAAGCATATAAATTGGTTGATCAAGGTAATAATTTGCGAATTCTCTCTTCTATTAAAAAATAAGTTGTTGTCATTGATAAAAATAAAGAAGAAAAACAGAATAAACCAAAAACTTTCATTATATAACAATGAAAATGTTCATTGTATCATAGTCCAGTCAAATAAGCATTCAACCTCGGCATGAGAGGGAATAAGCTGTAAATTGGTATAAACCTCTGTTTTGGTATTCTAAATACTGGTAGAAAAGCCTCATATAATCTCGTGTCCGCGTCCCAAGATATTGAAGGTCAAAGGTCACCAAAATCGGTTTTTTGCAATTATCTCGTTTCCTAGGTGAAATACGTTATTTAACCTGGAAATATAAATCGAAACCCTGATTCTATCGTCTGCCTCTGTCGTCGAATTAACTCAAATAAGCTCGACTTAATTCTTACGGCTGGCTTGCTGTATCTGACGTATATTACTGTTGATTTACATTCATGCATAAAACTGTCAAACAAAATTTGTTTACCCTGTTCTGGTTTTATTTTTATCCGTCACTGAAAAAATAGTTAATAAAAATTTCATTATTTTTGCATCGATGAACAAAATTCTTCATATTGAAGAAAAATTCATTGTATTCATGAAAAAAATCGTTATATTTATGAATTTGTTCATCAATATGATTAAATTTGTAAATCGGTGCAAAAATGATGAATCATTTCTTTCAGTGTAGGTTATATACCCAGAGCTCTAAATTTGCAGATTAAATAATTTATTATTAATTTATAATTACTTTTTCAATTATTTTCTTAGGTTCCAGACCCAATTAACTGGACCTAATTATATATTCATATTTAATTAATATTGAAATATTGATGTTTTACCCGAGAGGAGGGGGGGGGGGAATTTCAACACAAAATTTTGTACCCCAGATTTCGAATTACGAGATTTCAGATATAGTAGAGGCGCGCTAGACGATATAACGTCGAAACCTCGGAATACGTGGAACCAGCTCCGATTTTGATGAAATTGGTCGCAATCGTTTTGAAATCGAATTTCAAACAAAGTTTACCACCTGAGAACACTTGCTCTTTTTTTCTTCGGAATTGAAATTTTTTTTACCATTTTATTTTATTTTTTTTCGTTTATAACAGAGAAATTGCGCAGTAAGAGTTCCTAAGGGTACTGGGTGTAATAGTATTTTGTTAATAAGAAAAAACTTATTTTTCGTCGAACCGCATTTAAAGTACGTACGTAGAGTATGAGTACGTATTATGGCGAATTCCGTTTGAAAATAAGTGTAGTAGTGTAATAAAAGTGTAGATTCAGTGGCAGACTAAGGGGGCAACGCCCCGGGCCCTACAAGGAAAGGGGTTCGATTTACGTGAAATTATTATTAAAATGTGTGAGTTAAGGTTTACTTAATACTAACGTTTAAACCTAGTTGACCTTTAAAACTCAAAATTTTTTTGTATTTTTTATACAATCACGATGCAGATCCGATAAAAGATCCGATATCACTTCAAAGAAATGGTGCTCAATGTGGTTAAAGAACGAAGAGATAATCAAGCTCGAGCAATTCTTACGAGAATTCCAAATGAAATTAATATGAAATCACTGAAAGCCCGATATCATGCAGATTGTTTTACTTCGTTGGTAAAGTCCTCGGAGCAACAAAAAGACAAAACCCCTAGACGATCCCCTGTCATAGTAAACGATGCAATGGAGAAAATATACAAGTATTTTGAAGGAAACGATATGATTCCCAATTCACTTTACAACAGTTGCAGAATATAATCACTAGTTTGCATGTTCCTGACGATAAAACTATAATAAAATGCCTACTGTCGAAATATGAAGATAATATAGTCATATCTAGCAAATCTGCAGGTAATTTCATCATCTGTTTTGCGAAGAAACATCATGAAATTTTGAAGAACGATTGGTATAATGCACGTTTTCAAAATGACGAGAAAGAAGAATTTCGCATTCTACAAGCTGCGGCCAAAATTATCCGGAGCCGTATCAGAACTAAAGGATGTTTGAAGGAGAGTTACCTAGCGATTGATCAACCGTTCGACAATATTAACAAATCCATACCAAACGCATTGCTTTATTTCGTTAGGGAAATTATTTTAAAGGAGATCAAACTAACATCGATTCCTATGAGAAGAATACACTTCTATTGCTCATGCCATTATGGCTGCAGTTAGACCACGAACTTTTTTATCGCTCCTGCAAGTTGCATTCTCGTGCCTCAACCTAGGCACGAGAGTTTCATCAAAGCAGCCATAAAAATACTAGAGCTGCTCAGTTAGCTGCTTTGCCCTCTAGATCGACAACTTCATGCCCATTCTGATGAACCAACAACCAACCCCAGAGAATATTATGTTAAAAGCAATTTTTTTCAATTGCCAGAAAGGCTGTGGCCCAGACTATGGTTGCAAGATAAGTGGGTTATAGTGCACACAAATTTGTGGTGGGTGCAATGGAATTGGTTGCCTCAATTCGAGGCCGATTATTAGAACAATAAACGTGGATACCGAGGATCAAGCCGATATTAACTTTTAAGACTTAAATTGTAAAAATAAACTGGCAATACCATATAAATTGCTTTCTATTCTTCATTTTCCTCACTACTATTATACACATTATCATTAAGAAACTCTTACTACGTAATTTTTTTATTAGAAACGAAAAAAAAAAAGAATTTGGTGAAATATTTTCAATTCCGAAGAAAACAAAAAGCAAGTGTTCTCAGGTGGTAAACTTTGTTTCAAATACGATTTAAAAGCGATTGCGACCAATTTCATCAAAATCGGAGCAGGTTCCACGTATTCCGAGGTGAATATCTAGCGCGCCTCTACTAATAAGCTGTGCGGGTTTTCTTAAAATTAGTCTAATAAATTTTTAATTATAATGCATAAATTTTTTAACAAAACTTAGCTTTGCTTTTTTCAGTGTTATATTTATAACAAAAGCTAGTTTAAGTTTGTGGGGGCCGGTAGTAAACTACAATAATTGATGCAACGTTCATAATTTTTCAGCCTATGAAAAAAATTTATCATATTATTAAATTCATAGTATGGAAGCTCCGAGCCGTTTTGACAAGCGCTTAACTCATTGAAAAAGTCCCCCTGGGCGCAACAGAACTCGAAAATTACGAAAACTGGGATCCGAGATTTTCCAATGTCAGGGACAGTGAATAATTACAAACGTCGGATAGCAAATGCACTCGATAATGTTGAAACTGCACACTGTGGAATGAAACGCGCTCTTTCCCCACCTAAATTCGGTTGCTATAACCCTGAAAACGCACACGTACCGGCAATTGAATTACTTTTTAAAGCTAACGTGAAGGTAAACTTGTAAAATTTACATCAAAATGAAATTGTGAAGTTACCGTTGCGCCGATTTTATTCATCTTCACCTCATAAGAAAATTAAAATTGTGCTTTTTCAGAATATTCATTGGTTTTTTTATCCTACTTTGAAGGGGAACGGCCATAGAATAGTACCTTTAACCCGTTATTATTTACCAACCTAAAAAACTTAATATTATGATAGCCCATCAGATTGGTTCTAAAAAAATTCGAGATTAAAGGGTATGATTTATAGTGCGGCCTTTAGGCTGCACAACCTGGGCAATCTAGTTATTGCAGAAAATTTAGCCCAAAATTTAGATTGGCATAAAATGAAAATCAGGATCATTAAAACTCAGCAAATACACCGAGGGAATAATAGTGTTTTTCAGGTTGTGCGTTTATTTTTTACACGTTCGAATGAGTTTTATTTGGGGGGGGGGGTCATTTATTCATTGTTCACGATAATGTTTACCTATCAAATCTCATTGACATTACTACTTCTTATAGGTTATAATTCATTTCTGAGTGGTTGGAAACTTGAAATTAGAAAATAAAAAGTGAAATTTTCCAGTTACAAGGTAACAAATGAACTCAAACTGAAAAAATTCATATATTCTTTCAAACTTCCTGCATCAAAATTTGAATTTATTTTGAATACGGGGGGGGGGGGGGAATTAAAATCTTTTTAATTTAAAAATATAGCGTTTTAAAATTATATTTACAAGATAATTTCAATGAGGTGGATATAACAGTTGGAAAACTGTGTCATTACTTTCAGAAATTAATTTCCTGATGTAATGAATTTGTTCATGAAAGCTGAAGAGGTTTCCTATAAAATAATCAGTTTAAGAGAATGCACCATACGATATTCATACTTCTGGGGTCAGGGATTCACGAGATTCAATTGCAAAGTTACAATGTCATTATTTATTCTCTTCCTCGTAGTTTAGGACTTTCTCCTGTAATCGTCTTCTCTCAAATTCATTTTGTTTTGAATTTTTAATTTGAGATAAAAAAAAATAAATTAACGTTTTGCATATTCAGTTTTTACAACTTAAAAGTTGCTTTATGATTATCACGGCGATGATCAAGAAGATTAATTTGATATATTGCACGATATTAACACTAATAAAGTTCCCAAAACGTAATTTTTCAAATTCTGAAGTTATGTGATAACTGTTTTTTAATTAACAATTTATTTCTTTTACAGTTACATTGCAAAAATATTTTAAGCTTAATTTGATATTTTTTTGTCTCACAAGAGTCAAAACAATTTAAGTATTTTGAAATTGTGCCGCGGTTTAAACTCCACGTTGAACCTGATGGAGATAATAGAAAAAGGAAACCACAAAATGCTGTGGTTTTCCAATAGTGTACAATAACAACGAAATAAAGTATTCATTACCGCATCCGCATTAATTTTTGCGAAAAACAGATTATTGGTTGGATGCAAATCGGATTCTGCAGCAAACGAAAACGAGCTTGCGATAAAAAATTCTTTCGGTGTAGCATTTATTGCATTTAATTATTTAAAATGTAATTATTGTTGTTACATTTTAAGTTTGTTGACTTCAACCAGTTTTTACGTGCTCTATGATAATGTGAAATATAAATACATAGAAAAAGAAAATTATTTAAAACTGGTTTAATGGCTATCTGGTATGTTAAAATGACATGATTTAATTTATATTATAGTAAAATAGATAGATATTTGATTAGAGATGTATCGCTGTGTAAAATTTTTTATAGAGCAGCTCTTGAATTTATTACGGTGACTTATTTGTTGGATTTTATTGGTTCCACCTTATGGGGAAATTATAAATTGATGAAAAGATTTTTTAATATCGCATGTGCTCGATAGTGGTTACCCGGACATACGTAGACATATAAAAGTTTTATATGCGAATTGCAAAATTGCCCCCGGCGTTTGAAAAAAGTGCGAGTACCGATTTGAAAGCGAAATCAAATCAACTAAAAGTTCTCACGGTTATAAACCCTTTTAGAATTGAATGTATTACATCATGGTAATATCTTCGTCTATTTGTGCATCAAGAGAAAGTCGTTCACGCAGTTGGTACGCATAAAGGAACCATTTTTATAACCAATCCGCGTTTAATTGCGTACTCTCCATATATTGTAATGTGCATTTTATTTTGGTCACATTAAAGGCAACCCAATTAGTTTGGCTTTACGCTGCCGAATATGGAATAATTATCATAATGCTAGTTATGCTTATTGCCCCATTTATTTAAACAATTTAAGTGGCACTCCAGTTTAAGCTGCAATTTTCTTCGTGGTTTCTGTGGGATCGACGATCGAGTCGAACGTCGAATCAAAATGTAATAATCATACTTTAGAAATTTTGCCAGTCTCAGTACAATTGCTTATTAAAAATTTTTATATGCTTAGTAATGTCAACAATAGTAAATCATAATAGTATTATCAGCAAGTACAATGACGAACAACAATGCGCTAATTTTTTTTCAATGTGGGGCACGGCCGTATGCAAATGACAAGAATCATCCTTACAAACTTTTACCTTTATAAATATTTTAAGGTTAGAGCGATGACATTTAGATCAGTATCTGCTTTGTCTTTTACAATTATTACTCTTCACAAAATACAATGAAACAGATGAGTAACAGTAAACTCGACCGTTCCTATCTTGTACATCATCATCCGCATTATATTTTGTTCACTTTAATTGCAGATATCAAACTAGAACTTGCACTTTGATATTAAAATAAAAGCATTCCGATAGTCTTCTCCAGTATCGGTAATTGATTGTATTAAATATAAACGTGTAAACCAAACCTCCTATTCTTTATGAAATTATTGACGAGTTGATTGATTGATTATAAAATTCGTGATCGAACAACCTGTTGAGTTACATTCGATGAACACAGTTATCGTATTTGGACGTCCAATATTTTTTATTGTTTTGATTTTCGATTGATCGAAAGATAATCCGGTTATCATTTTATTTTCGAAAAATATTCGAGTGGCAATTCGACACGAGGCTGCTAAAATACGCACTTGGCATTATCTCGTGTTATGACCTTCCCAAGGCTGTTATCATTTTAAGGAAGCTTGGCCTCAGATATTTATGTACTTAACTGCTATTTATATTACATTAACAAATAGCGTTTTACAAGGCTTATCTACGCACGGTTCAGTTAAGATTAAGTGATATTTAAGAAATTTCACGTTAAAAAAATGAACTTCTATCGGTTTGACCGTTTCCTTACTTTTTTTTATCAACTTGAAAAAATCAATCAGAAGTTGCCTTATCTGCAAATAACAAAAATACGCAGTTGATTATTTTTGGATTCCTTTGTCCTGCCACCAAACGAGCAGTCTCATTTCCATCTCCACTTTTTCCCATACCCTGACACAAACCATACTTTTAGGTAAAACTCTAATTGGTGCTTTAAATTATGTGAATGCAATCCAATTTCATATTTGTTTGAATTACGCAAAATAACGTGACCGCACATTTTTTCACCCTCTTCTTAACTGCTACTGTTTATGGTAATTTCAAACTTATGGTAATCATGTAACGCTTACCAAGTTTTAATATTAAGTGCTTTTATCAATAAAGAATATCAACATAAATCATATGAGAAATATTTTACGTAATAATAATTGTAATGCGTTTCATACTTGGACATAAATATATACTTATGCTCAACTTCTGTTTACAAAACCCACACTTTACTCTTTTGAAATAAAAGATATGGAGCAAGTTAAAACTATTAAGTTCGTTTTGATTAATTGTGTGCCAGAACTTTGATAAATTAACATTTGAAAAGATTTTGGAGTGCCCAGATATGAATAATCAGCTCAGGATTCCATGTGCTGAAAAAAATTCAAATTCAAAAATTTTAAACCGTAAAAATGGGACAGGTTTCTTTTTAGCTATACCTATTAGCATTAGAATGTTGAGATTGAGAGTAATCAGTTCTTACTGAATTAAGCACCAGATCCAAGGTAATCTTATTACCAATGATATCCATATCAGTCGTAGAGATCCTATAAACTATCAACGAATAGTTTTATCTCTCTCTCTCACTCTTAGCGGTCTGAATTACGGCTACAATGTAATGTAAATAATTTAAAATTAACAGAACAAAAACTTAAATCCAAAAAATGATTTTAATACAAACGTGAGTGTGTTGATCCTTACCTGCAGAACATTATGTTACCGAAGAACGGTAAGGTAAACAGCTTGGCCATAATACGATCATGTTTTTAAAATTAAATGAGCATGTTCGATTCATTATCAGGAAGGCTTACATCTTTTCAAAGCAGTTAAATTCATTTACAGAACTTCTTCCACTTAGTATTAAGCTTATGGCAGTGAAATCATTAGTAATAAGTCAGTTTAATTAGAGAAATTTCATTGCACATATTCAAACGTTAGCCACACTAACAGGACCGTACTGGAATATTTCCTACTGGTGTGCTCGGAATTGTATGAAAATTTTGTAAAAACTATAAGAAATACGACAAAAATAATACAAGGTTTATGCATAACTTTTTTGGCCCTTTTAATAATTATTATACTAGGTTTATCTGATGAGAATCCAGTAAAGATCGAAACACGCTTGCTCGACCAAAAGTGTCATAAACTATCAATTCAAAGTATTTTATAACGTAATCACAATTTGGTGTAAGCACAATTTAGGCGTAGAAGTCGTTTCAAGTCGCTCTGTTTTTTGAAAAAAACAAAAACAGCTTTGTGAGTTTTGAACCCTAAAAATTAAATCTTTGAAAATGATATATTACTTTTTCGACCGATTATAATGTATTTCAATGAGAAAATTGTATTTACTCATCAAAATCTCAGCAATGAGCTTCATTTTTAATTTATTATTTAATTAAAATTACTAGGTTTTAAATTTTTCAAACCTTAGTCCTGATTTCAGAACTCTCTCTCTCTCTCTGAATTTTGTTTTGATCAGGTAGAGGTCGACTTGTACCTACGTATTAGTTTGGTAACACTAGGATAAAGATACGAAAAATCCGGTCTACTTGGCCGGGATTCGAATCCACTTTTACGGTATAGTAATCCAGCTTTCGAACTGTTAGCGTGCAACCGTGTTCAATTATCCTTTAGCTTGTAGGAAGCTTCTTTCGGTCTTCCAGTATTGTTTTAAATCGTTTTCTGACGATATCTCAAAGACTAAAGGAAACTAAAGCTTTTAGTACCGGTTTATTTGAAATTTAAAATATAATTTCATTACCAGACATCTATGAATCTCATTAATCCATTTATGTGGGTCACATTTTATCAAACTTGGTGAACTTTAGTCAGAAACACTTGAGTATGCGAACTTCATTTGTACAGTGTATCATAATTGAAAATAGATTTAATGCTTGAGTAAGAATTAATCTAGAGCATTGATCCAGAGTTAATTCGCTTTTAATTTGTATAGAGTGACTAAAGACTAACATAAGTTACAATTGAAAAGCAATCAGTGCGTTGACTGCTAAGCCAAAACACTCGGTCAATCCCGTGCAAAGTGGAGACTTTATTCTGACCATTCTCCTCTTTTGGCAAAAAATGCCAAAAATGCCCTTACACGTAGGTTACGCAATTATACGCTGCCAGGCGCGATACGGGGGGAGGCAATGGGGTCAATTGCCCCCCCCCCCCTTGACTCACGACCAAAAGGTTTATTTACACTTAATTTTGACCAATTTCATAAACAAATTCATAAAACAAAATCCTTAAACAAATTTCTGTATCCTCGCCTGTACGCTGCACTTTTGGTTAGCGGTTTGAAACTTTGAACATAGCTTCTAGCTGGAAGTTGGTTTTTAGGACCATTTTTTCAAAATGGCTGCCCATTTGGCAGAAATTGATTGTAAAATATCGCCCGAGGTATGTTTTCCGGATATTTCGATCGTGGGGAGTCTATTAAAGTCCACCCCAACTCGATCCGACCAATATTTCGGCCAGGAACCCTATTTTTTTCAAAATGGGCGCCAAATTTTAACAAATTGAAAATGGTCGTAGAACGTCGTCTGAGGTATGTTTTCCGGATATTTGGGTCATGGGCAGTCGAATAAAGTCATCCATAACTCGATCCGACCTATACTTCAGTGTCAACGGCTTAATTAGTCTGATTACTCTACGTTTAAATAAAGCCACCGCCTGCCTGGGATCGGATCGAGTTTGGGTGAGCTTTAATGGACTCGCCATGGCCTAAATATACGGAAAACAGACTTCGGACGAGGTTTAACGACCATTTGCAATTTTAAGAAAATTGGTGGGTTTTTTGGAAAAAAATGGGGCTCACATCGGACAATTTTGTTTCTTATGGACCCTAGAAACTATGTTCAAAGTTTCAGATCGCTAACCAAAAGTGCAGCGTATGATTGGTTTTCGTCGCGTAGCCTACATACACCCTTTGAATCCCTAGATTAAAATACATCAATTTTATTGAATCATTGGAAAAAAATGAATGTAATATACCCTTTAAACAAAATTATGTCAAAAACTTTTAAAATGTGTAGTTTAAGGATTAAAAAACATATCACTACAAGGGCTAAATATCACTGATAAAAAATAGTATAATGAACAAAATTCATCATTATTGAAGAAAAATTCATAGTATTCATGAAAAAAATCATTGTATTTATGAATTTGTTCATCAGTATGATTTATTTTGTTCATAAGCGCAAAAATAATGCACCAGTTTTTTCAGTATATTATATTTTATAAAAATTTGGAATTCCAAGGAATTAAAAAAATTACACTGATTTTCCATGAATTCTACAATGATTTCCAAGAAATGCCAGTGATTTCCAAAGAATTCCATTGATTTCAAAGAAATTCCAGTAATTTACAAAGAATTGCAATGATTTCAGAGAATTCCAGACATTTTCAAAAAATTCTAACTCAAAAAATTTCCAAAAAATTGCGATAATTTTTAAGGAATTTCAGTTTTTAATTTTAAAGAATTCCACACTGAAAAAAAAGATTAATCATATTGATGAAAAATTCATAGTATTGATGAATTTGATCATCAATTTGATGAATTTTGTTCATCGTAATATGATGAATTATTTTCATCGGCTTAACAACAACAAAATAAATCAATAGCACATAAAAATGTAATTTGAATGTATTTTGATTTGAAAGAATGAATGATTTTCATTTAATAGACATATTCACAGTACATGGACAAAAACTTGTAGTTTTTCAAACCGGGGGGTCTGGGGGGTATGGAATACCCAGTGACTACACAGTAGTCAATGGTGATTAAAAGAAAAGTCCTGCAATAATTTTATATGGTTGTTTAAACTTAATTTATCTACTACCTCACCTCTACACTGATTTGAGTTGCATAACAGGGCGGCACTCGCCATAAATTCATAAATTTTGAAAAATGTAATAAAATATCATAAATTTGTCATAAAATGACATAAATTTTGAATTAAATTCCAACAAAACAGGTTAATTTGCAATATGATGGAAAAATATCAAGACCAAAACTAATTAAAAAATCTTTAAAATCAATGCTTGTGATTTGCATATGAATTTTGCCATAAATGGTTCAGAATTTATGAAAATGTCATAAATTTTAGATTAAGGGCAGCATTTCACCGACAAAGGTAGATATATATTTCAATGCAATAAAGAAAGATCGAAATATTTCACAATTTCTCGATATTAACAAAAAAGTATTATACATTCAAGATCTAACAGTTTAATTTAAAAATTTGGTTTTTATGGTGTACAGAAGCCTAAGCTTAAAAGGAATAAATATATTAAATTTTACCTGTTTATATTGTTTATCGAAAGACTTATTTTTGTATTTTATATTTCTACTTTAGTTATTCCTAAATAATATAGTACAATATTTTTTGTTATAATCGAAAAATTGTAACATTTCGGTCTCTCTCGATTACATTGAAATATTATATCTATCTTTGTCGGTGTGATCCCACCTTTAAGTTATCATAAATTTCATATTAAATTGTCATAAATTCATAAATAAATATGAATTTTAACTGGTGGCCGCCCTGCATATAATGAACCACTTTTACACACTAGTGCGGAAAGTAAATTCGCTATGCTTTAAAATAGCCAATTTTTTTCACAGGTGTAATTAATTATTAAAGAGATAGTATTATTGTTATTTAATTAATTATATTGTCACGGAACAGACAAAAAAGTCTATTTTTATGTGAAGAGGAGATCTATTGATTAATTTTTGGTTGATTTGTATTTGAGTTAAATATTTTGTTTCTTTTATATTCTTTTTGGGGAAGATGAGATTATCATTTTTATTTTCAACAGGGCAGACTGTATTCTTTGGTTTATCTTTTTTTTTTAAACTGCAATTATTTTTTATATACTAATCCAACCCAGAAATTGCCAATGCAGTCGAAGTGCAAACCAAGTGGAATATGAGACATTAATATTGCATATTTTTTAAAATTATAAACTGTTAGTTTTAATGAAATTTAATTTGCAAGTGTAAGGAATCCTTGATAGAAAAAGTTTGGTTTCAGCATTAACAAATCATAGAAACGGTTATTTGACTGCAAGCAGTTTCGTGGATCTGTTATGAGTTTGTAGTTAATCCTGTCAAATTGCATTAACCTTTGCGTTCAAAGCGAATCAGCATTGCATTTTTAATAAATCAGAAATGGTCCAAAATTTTAATTTGATAAAATATATCGTTACACAACGATTGTGACTTTTTACGATTTTATTATTTGGTTTTAATTAATACTTGGTTTACAAGTAGATTAACTTAATTGACTTGTTTTAGTTCATATTAATAAAATTGACACTTTATATATTCGGAAAGCTTTGATATACGAATTTAATATAATTAAATCGAATACTTTGTAATATATCGACACGAAAAATGAGCACATGCACCCGAATTAATATAAAATTAATAATTTGTTGAGGCGGTATAATATAACTTCAATTTGTTTATGAATATTAAGTCGCCGTAAATTTACATAATTTCTTCGTGTGCTTTTATAAAACTCGAAAAATATACGTCGTACGAAATTGAATATAAAACTGTATTGTAATTTAATCCTTATTAAAATTTTTGAACATACACAAAAAATTATTAAGTTTCATTAAAAATTGTATGTTTATTGCCGGTATCGAGAAAATACCGTTGCAAATAAATTACGAGATTCAAAATTTAAAAAACAAGTAAAAGCGCAGTGTGACAAATTTACAAATAATTGCAGTGTAACTCATCCTAATAATGGAGATCGTAAATTATATTTGCATAATTACTGCTAATTAATTACTATAATTTTAAATGTAATTTAAGTCGTTAGTATAATTTTTTAAATTTTAATGTTTTGCACATATTTTCGTTCGAGTCTGAATATTATCGGGGGCACGCACATCAACTGGCCGTATTTGTATAATATATAATGTATTTATCTTGATTTATACACTAAGGATAACGGATATTAATTATTGTTAGGTGAAAAATGTCTGTTTGCGTTTTCAGTTCTTCGACAAATTATTACATGGAAGAAAACTTGCTGTTACTTAATTCAATTACGGAAAATTTTATACCTGCCATATTAATTAACAATCAGAAAGCGTATCGATTAAGTAAAATAAGTAATTAGTCTTATTACACTTTTTATAAAATCCAATAATCAATTGAGACCACCCATTAATTCTTTACGTTTATAAAATAAATAAAGATTTGCCATTTGCAGACTCATATTAATTAATTGAATTATTAAATTAAAATTGCTAAATTGGAACTTCACTTATGAAATAAGTAAATAAATTTGTGGTTCTGATGTAACTGGCATCGAGCGTAATTTATTAAAATCAAATATTTTACGGAAAGGTCCAAAGTGTTCACTTTCAAATTGTGGCAAATTTTAAGGATAATCTTAAAATAACGGACGACGGTAATAACTTACTTTCTACACGGCATACATATTACATATACCTACACTTAATATTTATTTATTATGAATTACTTTCCGTGTTTTGCAAGTAAAGCAATATGTTAAAGATAAATCGTGATGCTCAAATAAATTAATAAAACCGGCATAGGTGTTTCATCTTTCACTTGGCTACTAATAGATAATTTATTAAGAAGGAAACGTGCCTCCAGAGTCTAGAATGTAGCATTAGTTATTGCGGAGATCGTTAAAACGTTTAAAGCTAGATACCTTTTGGATAGTTCAAATTAACTTCACTATTTATATGTATAATTATACTGACACCTAATTATTTTTTTTTTATTTCAGGACGAATGTCATACCGAGGCAAATCGGTGGATGGGCGGCGCTCCTCGCCCAGGGATGCCTCCATCACCAGTAGCGCCTGAGGTACTTTATAACATCTTAAAAATCCTTTCTAAATTGCCTCGAGAGACCCGAAATATTCCATTTTCCAAAGAAAACCTCCGAATCTCCCGAGGTGCATCGTCGTTCCGTCTCTCACTTTTCGCGTTTTTATATCGCAAGTTTCGAACCACGCAATAACTTAAACCTCAATGTTATTGAAAGTTAAAAACCTAAATTATTAACTTAATCAAACATTAAAACTGTCAATTTGTAAATTTTTAATGTCGCAAAAAAGAAATATATTTGAAATAATTTCTTGTTATGCCTTATACGTGGACGTATTGCAAAAATTCATACAACCTTAAGTAAGTAAAATTAATGGGTATCGTCATTACCGTCTGCAATTAAGCAAGAAATGCATGAAAGAACCTCGCTTGAGTGTTCTATCCTAATGATGTAGCTTATTCTTTTAAGTTCTTAGATAATGCAATCGACCTTAATAGATGCAACAGTGAAGCTGCCGACATAATTGTAACTTTTTTCGCTACGTGAAAAACTTGATCGGCAGGCATCATTGTTGATAATATTAATTATTAAATTTGACAGTAATTAAACTGCTTTCGTTACTATTATTTTCACACATTGAGTACGGGTATGAAAAAAAATTTCCCATCCAACGGAAAGGGAAATCGTTAAAAATTTGTCAGCGCAGTGATGTACTTTGCTTCGGAAAATTTTGAAATTATGGTGAGACATTTTATTACACGACAAGAAAAACGATTCAATTCCTGCAACGATCTATGTATGAACAGCCAATTTACGATCGTTATAACGTAGGCTGCTTTCTTCAGATATTATAAAGTTAGTTCAAGCAGTTAAAGCTGACAGAAGAAAAGTTAATTTGTTACTACGTTAGCAAAATACATCAACGCTTATAAAATGTAAAATGAACAATTTTTTGTATTATCCATTACCCAAACGTAGGGGTCTGCCCTGGAAAAGGGGGACTCCCTTGATTTAAAAATCATAAACTGTAATTCAGTTGGCATGATTACAGTTCCACGAGAAATAAATTAAGTAGCAGTAACAAGATTTTCCCTTTTTTAAATTTGGAAATTTCATTGCAGTTGACAGTCGGATGATTTGAATTTATTGTAGCACAGTGAATACCATATCAACATGTTATGATAATTAAAATTGTTTAAAATTCATTGTGAATAATGAAAAAAAACCTTGTACTTTTATTTGGTTTAAACTCCATTTCATTGCACGTGATTTGACTGTGCCTAATTTTTATCTTGGGAGCTATATTTCACTGTTATATAACAAACACCCTATTAAATTAAAATTATTTTCACTTTAAATTGAGGTGTAAAAAGATGTAAGTAAAAATTAGAAAACGGTAGTTTACATTAATTATTCACATTTCTTTCCAGAAATTTTGCATAATTTTTGTGCAGATTTTTGATTCAATAGTAAGGTTATTTTTCTATAGCAACCTTGTACCTATTGTTGACATCCTTTTTACACAATATTTTGCAGTAATATTGGGCAACTCTATAAATTTTAGACACATTTTTTTTCAGTGTAGGTACATTTAAAATTTAATATTTTATTTTGGGTAGACGGTGCCATATCGCCCGGTAGAAATCTCAAAAAGTTGTGTAGATATGGTCGGAATTCTCTTCCAAATCTTTAGAATTTCTTGGAAATATGTATATGGAATTTATTAAAATCGTTGGAGATCTCTGGATTTTCTTTGAAATTTTTGAAATCCCTCGGAAAACAATGAAATTCCTTTGAAATCATTGTAATTTCTAGGAAGTTAATGGAATTCCTTGAAAATTACTAGAATTCTTTGAAATTCTCTGGAATTTATTCGATTTCCTTGGAATTAATTGGGAATTCATTGGAAATTTCCTGGGAATCTCTGAAATTCTTTAGATATCATTGGAAAGCAGTGGAATTCTAAAAAATATTTTATTTTGGGTAGACGGTGCCTTATCACCTGGTGGATATCCCAAAAAGTTGTGTAAATATGGTCGGAATTCTCTTCGAAATCATTAGAATTTCTTGGAAATATATGGAATTTATGAAAATCGTTGGAGATTTCTGGATTTCCTTGGAAATCCTTGAAATCCCTTTAAAAACAATGAAATTCTTTTGAAATCATTGCAATTTCTTGGAAGTCTTTGCAATACCTAGAATTCTTTGGAATTTATTCGATTGATTTATTCCATAAAAATAATTAGGAAATCATTGAGAATTTTCTGGGAATCTCTGGAATCCTTTAGAAGTCATTGGAATTCTTTAGAAATCATTGGAATTTTTGGAAATCAGTGGAATTCTTGAGAAATCATTAGAATTTATTTAAAATTCCTTAAATACTTGGAAATCATTTAAATTCCCAAGAAATCATTGGCATTCCTGGGAAATCAATGCAATTCTTTGGAAATCAGTAGAGTTCGTTGGAAATCGGGAATTTCTTGGAAATAATTGGAATTTATGAAAATCATTTGAGATCTCTGGATTTCCTTGGAAATCCCTGAAATCCCTTGAAAAACACAGAAATTCCTTTGAAATCATTGTAATTTTTGAAGTCATTGCAATTCCTTGAAAATGACTAGAATTCTTTGGAGAGCTCTGCAAATTATTTAATTTCCTGGGAAATAATTGGAAATTTTCTGGGAATCTTTGGAATTATATAGAAATCATTGGAATTCCTTAGAAATTATTGGAATTCTTTAGAAATCATTGGAATTCTTTGGAAATCATTAGAATTTATTTGAAATTCCTGAAATATTTAGAAATTATTGAAATACTTGGAAATCATTGAAATTCGCAGGAAATCACTGGAATTCCCTGGAAATCATTGCAATTTTTTTGAAGTCAGTGGAATTCATTGAAAATAAGGAATTTATTGGAAATAATTGGAATTTATGAAAATCATATGAGATCTCGGGATTTTCTTCGAAATCTTTGAAATCCCTTGTAAAAAACACTGAAATTCCTTTGAAATCATTGTAATTTCTTGGAAGTCATTGCAATTCCTTGGAAATTACTAGAATTCTTTGGAGAGCTCTGGAAATTATTAGATTTCCTTGGAAATAAGTGGGAATTTTCTGGGAATCTCTGGAATTCTTTAGAAATCATTAGAATTTATTTGAAATTCCTGAAAAACTTGGAAACCATTGAAATTCCCAGGAAATCACTGGAATCCCTGGGAAATCGCTGGAATTCCTAGGAAATCACTGCAATTCTTTGGAAATCAGTGGAATTCGATGGAAATCTGGAATTTATTGGAAATAATTGGAATTCATGAAAATCATTTGATATCTCTGGATTTCTTTAGAAATCCTTGAAAAACACTGAAATTTCTTTGAAATCATCGTAATTTCTTGGAAGTCATTGCAATTCCATGAAAATTACTAGAATTCTTTGGAGATCTCTGGAAATTATTGGATTTCCCTGGAAATAATTGGGAAATCATTGGGAATTTTCTGGGAATCTCTGGAATTCTTTAGAAATCACTTGAATTCTGGGAAATCATTGCAAATTCTTTGGAAGCCAGTGGATTTTTTAAAATCATTCGAATTTCTTTGAAATACTTGGAAATCATTGAAATTTCTAGGAAATCTCTAGAATTCCTTGGAAACAATTGCAATTTTTTGTAAATCGGTGGAAATCTGGAATTCTTTGGATATCATTAAAATACTTGGATAGACCTACCGATAGGTACTGCTGCGACATACAGATGTATTTTTTTGAAAAATGAAAGGCAAAGGGTAACTATTTAAAAAAAATTGCACTTGTTTAGAAGTTATTGCAATTCCTTAGAATTCCACTTGCTTGGTGTGCTCTCATAAATCTTTAAATTCCTGAAATTTATTTGAAAATCTTGGAATTCTTGAGGTTTCTTGAAAATCCCTAGAATTTAGGATCCTCTGTATCAATTTATTTTTAAATATTTACCGAAGAAATAAATATCCCAAAAAAGTTGTAACACATGGTTGGAATTCCCTTAGAAACCCCTGGAATTTCTTAGAAATATTTTGAATTCCTTAGAAATCACTGCAATTCCTTGAAATTCACTAAAATTTGTTTGGAAAACATGAAATTCTTGCAAATCTCTGGAATTCCTTGGAAATAGTTGGAATTCTAAGAAATCTTTGGAATTCCGAATTTTTCTCTTCAGTTCACCTGGATTAACCTCTGTATTTACCTTGAAAGATTTATTTTTAATAAAATCAACCACAAATCCTTGGCTAGAAAATAAAAGATGATAAGGAATCTTTGGTCTCTGTAACACGGTTTTGGGGAGGGGGAGTATGGGGGACGGTCGATGTTTTACGCTTTCGAATTTCCACGAAATTTTTGCACTTGAGTGGTAGATAATGGTCTACCTCTATATAGTAACATAATATAAAAAATAAAATTTGCGGAATATCCAGTAGCTTTTCCAAAAATTAATAAAAATAAATTCTTCAAAATTGCATGATATTGTATAATACCATTGGTCACTGACAACAGGTAGGAGGTGGAGCCTTTCCGTTCGCGTTAGAAAATCAATAATATCATTAAAAGCATGCCTGAGCGCAACGCAATTCGAATGCCGAGATCCGAGATTTGCCAATGTCAGGGGTGGGAAAAACCGCCCGGAGCCGCCCAAGCGAAGCGAAGAGGAACTCAGACGATGTTTCTTCTGCAATTCGGTCATAAAAGTTGATTTTCAAAATTAAATTGTAAAGTAACCGTTGGGCCGATTTTATTCATCCTCAGTATTTACCACAACCTATCGATAAATTTCTATTGTCAACTTGGAAAAGATTTGGGGGGTTACTTGCGAGTAACTCACGCACACCGTTGATTGGTTTATTTTGAGTTAGCAACCTAACAAAATTGGGCGGTCACGTGAGAGCGACCAGTCAGTGCGGCCTTTACGCTGCACAACCTGGGCAACCGAGTTGCGCACCTATCGAATTTCACTTTATCTACTCACCTTGGATTGGTGCCAGACCGTACAACGATTAAATGTTAAACTTTCATTAACTTCTCGTAGATAGTAGATATATAAAAAATATTTTACATAGTTGGAGACAAGTGGTGGAAACCCATCAATCAGCATTTACTTTGTAACTTGAAGTTTATAATTATTGCAAAGCCGAGTTATTAATATTCGAATATTTGCTAAAATTCCCAGCCTTCCCAAAACTCGGAATGCAGGATCCACAATATAAACAGCAATGAGATTTCTTTCACAGTTCTCCTTGGAAACTTTGAATAAACTAAATTATAGCACATGAAACCATTTTTGGTGACGTCACCTATCGTTAACGGCCGCTATATGACGGCACCGCTTTATAGAAAACCAACAAAGGCACATGGTTTCAAATAGAGAATATCTATTATTTACCATAAAATTCGCGAGGTCACCATCGACGTGGTATTGCTTAAATTCCGATTATGGTATAGAAGCAGATGCTGCTATTGAAACTAACGAAAGTGTAAATCATCGTTTAAAAAATTAGAATTAATTTAGCTTTTGCATTGAAACAATATGCTGATTCTGCTGACAGCAGAACGTTCGGACAAAATTTCCATGCACCAATTTGGTGGGTTACTAGAAAAGTTCAACAAACACGCTAAGGATTCTAAAAACATTGAAAGTGTTCATTACTTTGTTTTATGTCGGTGGGTGCGTCATTTAGTTTACAATTATCCACAAATAGTGAATTATAGTATATGGCAATATAATTATTTTAAATTGCACTGACATTGAAAAATCATAAAAGTAAAAAACACGTGCTAGTAATTGCTCGTATATTGTCAATGAATGGCCAAATAAAGTTATCTAATTGTCCTCAAATGAAATTTGTTACAGTATTTTGCAACAATTATTCATGTCCGTTAATTGATTTCATTTTATTAATTATGGTTGCTTCGTGTAATAATTATTATTGATAGCAATTAAAGTTGCTCAACAATGCAAACAAGCACCAGGTGAAAGTGTGAATTAGATCGTTTTTGACCAATTTAATGATGGTTCAATATTGGCAACTGAAGAAAAATCGTTGTAAGTAGATCATCAGTAAAATCAGATGTAATAAGTACAGAAATTACAGAGAATCCTTCGTCCATTTTTTGCAGAGACAAATTGCTGGCATTTCGACAGAGAAAATGTTTACTTGCAATTTTTTAATTATAATTCCTATTTTAGAAAACGAATGCATTCTATACTTGTTTAATTGTTAGTAATTTTATATAGTATTTTATTGCCGACGATAGCCAAGGACTTGTAGAGGCGAGGTAACATAAAATGAAAAACATTAAAATTTTTTGATAACTTTTCTGTGATATACCCGATACACCTATGAAGAGATCGTTGAACTGGGCACTCTCCGATCAAGTCGAATACACTTCTCTTCATTATTTGTATTATTGGCATAGGTGCCATGACTTTTATCATCCAAAGTTGTAAAATTGCTCTTTCAAGTATTATTACCCATAATAACCGGAACGTTTTTCTTTTCATGTAATCAATAGATAATTTTTATTATGTTTTGTAGGCTTTACATCATACAGTTATTTCTCTCACAACAGATGGTAAATATGAGGCATTCTTTTGATACACTAATGACTTTGCAATTAGTTGATGTTAACACCTTTACGAACATGAATCATTTCAATAGCAATTTTTTAATCAAATATTCTTATAAAATTGGTTTACAATTTTTGCCCATTTTTTACTTTCTAAAAAGTATTCAAATTTTAAGCCATGCTGAGAATAAATAATGCTAGCGCGATCGTTATATTGGTAGGTGGGCTTTTTGACAAATAAGGGTAAAGGTAAAACTAATTGGACCAATTGATTGGGAAGCGAACTATCCGAGCAATGAACACAATACATCTTTTCTCGTTGTAACCACTACATGTCGAGTTATTTGCTAAATTATGATGTTTCGAATGCTATTCCTAATTTAGCAAAATTTCTGGTATCATTAGAAATCATTGCTTGTCCACTTTTTGTAAGTGGTGCAATTATGCCGTTTATGTTTTTACCTATTTGGATTTTTTTAATATCAGCCATACGCTGACATTTAAATTGATAGGTAACTATGAAATTTTTGCTGAATGATATGAAATGCAGCGAGCTTGGAGCAGTATTACTGTCTTATTATAATTTTACGTTTGATAGAAGAGCTCTTAACCGCACAACAATTTTTATTGTAGTTCCAATTTCAAAAAGTTTCTTTATCTCTGAAGGATAACGTAATTGAAACTTTCTTAATTGCGCAAAGCACTCGAAAGATGAAAACAGCACTCGAACAATCGTTTATATGAACGATGAGCATAAGTACTAACAAGGTAATTCTGCGATCTAGTTAACCAGATACTTAAGCTACACATCGTTATCGGAAAGTTCCGTGTTTTATGAAGCAATAAACACCTACCATCGACTTCTAAAGTCGTAGAAAATATTATTTCGCTTAAGGGTTGAATACATTGTCATGGTTAATATCTTCATTGCACGTCGTTTTCTTCCTGTTAGTTAGAAGAGATAATTACCAATGGCTGATCAGTCTGCAGAGGTTACTAAATTTGACCGATCGATACCAATCTATGAGAAAAGCCTTCTGGGCTTTTGATGAGCAGGCTTTTATATCATAAACTATTAAACTCGGATGAAACTATTCTGAATCATAGTTCAAATGAATTATAAAAACTACTAATTGGATAGCCTCGAGGGAACCAAAACGGCACTTAAATTAAATGTAAGTAACAGAGCAATTACAAATAACTAACTCATTATACCATCAGGCGGGATGCTATCCTACATTTCAACGCAGCACAGTCGAAGAATTTGTTTAATTAATAATAGAGCCTGCACTTAAAACTTCCGTTTTGAATACCGAGGGGTCTGGGGGGTATGGAATACCCTCCAGTACACCAGTAATCAACTGCGATCAAAAGAAATTTTTACTTTTACACACTAGTGCGGAAAGTAAATTCGGCATGCTTTTATTTGTTTTTAATTGAAGAAACTGGCGTTTGTTGACATTACTTATTAAAAGTAATGTAAACCAATAGAAAAGTAAATATTTAAATTGCGTGATTAGGTTATTTTAATAATGAAATTTATGATGAGAAACGTCAATTTAAATAAATTTTGTCCGCTATACGACTAGAAACATGTCATTATTGTACTTGCTTGAACATCTTGATTCGATAAATACTTACTTTCTGCACTGCTGACTTCCTTACTGATATTAAAGTACTGTCTCTAAGGCTACAGCCACGCGGCTGTAGTGGCGGCTCGAATCGTTGGATAGTGAATTTAGTATTTTGATAAAAATTTTGGATGTCAAGGTTTGAAATTGAAATAAAAAACTGGAGGATTGGAATCCACAGGAATAATTAGGAAAACGAAGTAAAACGGTTTTGGAAATAATTTACTTTAAATTTTTAATTAAAAAGGACACATTTTTGCGACTACAGGTGCTCACGTGCAATAGAACGCAGGAGACAAGAATATGTCGTTCCGACAGAAAATAAAAATTGCGATTAGAAGAATTTTTAAAATTTTCAATTTTGGAATAGCCGGGCGCATTTTTGAAATTTGAATTTTCTCCAAAATCGCAACCATTGCCAAAATTAAGTAACTGGGAAAATTCATTTCAATATATTTATAATGAAAATCTATCTTTCTATTGTTTTTGGTTTTGGGATGGGAGGACACGTGCCTTTGTGTCCTTTATGACAAGCCGCCAGTGTGACTTGTAAGTGTGACCGTAGCTTTATGTTATTTTGAGGAGGGCGGTGCTCCATCGGCCTTCTCTATTAAATTCTCAATTCAAAATTCCCAAATTAAATCAATTAAAATCAAAAATAAGCGGAGAGAGAAAAATAAAAAATCCAGCTCGAAGCAGCTGTGGCGCTACTAAAACATAATCCTGTTAAACTTACAAAGATACGGACAGTTTCAACTTTCACTCTCTATTTCTCGTAAACGACTGTCCATCTGCCTTTAATATTATTTATAAATTTCATGTTTTAGAAAACTCTTTATTTTTAATTTAAATAAAAATGAAAAACAGTTGAATTGATAATAATTTAACCTTCGCTGTGTAATTGCTTGTCAGATTTTAATTTGACATTATGTTACTTTTTAACCGAGTTCAAAAAAAGACTTTTTTTTTGTATATCCCGACATAACTTCTTTATTTATGAGCCGATTTTAATAATTCTTTTTGTGTTGGGTTCCGTATAGTTCCAAGATGCTCCCATTGTTAGAAAATCTGAAAAGCAGTGGACAGTGAGAAGGAATCTCGTTAATCCATTCATGCTCACAAATTAGATGAAAAACTTTTAATTAATCGCTGCTATGCCTATACTAGAAATGGAAAAAAAAATTTTAATTAAACCTACGTGAATATATAACATTTCTGGCACTATAAAATTAAAAATAACCATAAAATATACAAATTAACTCTGTATGAAACTCTGTAGTTCTTCTTTGGGATCATATAAATGAGGGAATTCGATTTTTATTTTAGAGTTCTCCTAGCCCCCCCCCCTTCAATTCCCTTTACATCATTTGGAAAAAGAGAAAAGTGAAGTTGAAGAAGTGAGCCATAAATAAAGAAAGGTTGAGAAACACAGGACGTAACTTAGCCTATAATCGAGACAGACTAAATTGTCTAACGAGCGGTGTAAACACAGATTTTTATTATATTTATTATTTATTAACTTGACATAACCTCAGTAACCTGACATATCTGCTTTATTTACAAAACCTATCGAGTTACTTGTTTAAGTACGTTTGATGGTATTTAGGTTAAGTGTGTGTTATTTGTCTGCAGCAGTAATTAGATAAGTAATAAAATTGTGTCTTCAATTGATTAAAATAAAAAGCTCTTGCTTACCTGAAAATAGCGCCTATTCCTGGTAGATATTACCAGTTTGTTTGTGAAGATTGCTTGCAGTCTACCTTGTAGGTTTTTGACGAATAAAGTAAATAATATGTGTTAAGCAATTTCGCAGAAACCATTAAGCTGAGAGCAAACAAAGTCGGGGTGCCATTTGTAAAAATTGAGATAATGATCTGCATGCAATTATTTTAAACTAAACCGAGTGGAACGTTTTGGTCTAAAATTTTTGAACATAGCATAATATACAATTCATAATACAATCCAGTATATGTTTTAATATAATGATATAATCGCAATGTATTGTAATATCTATTAATATATTATATTTTTGAAATGAAAATGTCATTGATATTGCATATATACAAAACGTGATACCATGAGGAGTAAGACCGAGTTTGAAATTTTGAGAACCTCTGTGTCTACGAGTGCGATCCAATTAGTATGCTAATGAAAGTATTTTTCATCTCGTTAATATGAAAGAGTTTTATTGTGCAAATGAAAAGCCACCTGATCGTAGATTTCTCTGGTTTATGGAATTTTTTCGTTTGGCTTTATTTAAATTATGTAAAAATATGTAAAAGGATACGTTTAAGTCACATGTAATTGACAATACATTATTCGTATATTGTATGTCAAATACTGACATAATATGATGCAAGTATTTGAATATTGAATTGATCTGCTTGTGTGAATAAATAGCAAATGGTCAAATGTAATTCGATATGACATATCTTCGATCTAAGCATGTTAGAATCATTAACTAACATAGTCTACATGCCGACGTCACTTCTTATGCATAATAGTCGCTGATCGGCTTCACAAATCGTATCTGGACCTAAACCAACACAAGAACAATTACGAAAGTTACACGTCGTATAAAAAGTTGTATTTTCAAGTCACCGTATTTGATTGGTTATCAAACGCAGCACATGACACACTAGGAAAATGCAATGTATTTCTTTTTTTTCGATTCGATACAAAATTGGATAATTTTTGTATAATGGTCCCGAAACATGAAATGTGCTACTGGTTATTAAATACAAATTGCTGCATTGTATACAACAGTGGTATAAAAAATTAATGAGTTTCCGTTCACGCAAGGTGTTAACCTTTTTTATTTGTTATTTAATTATGCTTACTGTTATACCGTATTTTCAATATAGTTCATTTTAGGCTGAGGGACCGCCAGTTCAGATGGAACCAGTGGATCTTAGCATCAAAACCCCCGTCGTTCTACAAGTACCTAAATATCCACCGCAAAGGCTCAAAAATATACCAAATTTGGATATATCTAACAGTACTCCAGGTTAGTGTTCTTAATTTCTTCATTAAAATTGTGGTAATAAATTTTTTAACTTTTATGACTTAATTTATCTCTTTAATGCTGATATATTCTTTGTGTTCTTTTCATTTCGCAATTTATTACCATTAAAAATTTCTTTTGTGCTTTGATTTTAACTGAAAAGCAAACCAAATTCCAAAGAATGTGTTATGCCTTTTTAAATTTTTATTAAACCTGTTTTGGTTCGCTGTTAACTTGTTATATATTTTAAACTATTAAAACGTCAGAATTATTGCGATCTTTTACACTTCAAATAAATCACTTTTATACACGAATTTTTATCGGTAGGACCTATTAACGTTTCTACTACACAAAATTTTGTTAATTTAACTGCTATCGGTGGAAGAAAGAGAAAATTAAAAAAATTTAACTATTATTTCTAAGTTCCCAAGTATCTAGTATAATTTAAGCGATTTTTTATTGTATCAAGGCCCGCACGCCAATCAAATAAACTGGAGATATAAATAAACTAATAATTTAAATTTACATTATCATTTTTTATTTTATAACAATGGAAGTTAACTTCTTGTTTTTTTTATTACTCCGAGTTATATGTTACAATAATACACAGTAGGCTGTATGTTAATCGTATTAGTCACGCAAAATGCAAATTATCTGTTTAAAATCATCGATTAGTTATGTGATATTGGTTTATGATATCAATTTAAAGTATAAAGAAGTTATTTATGCTTGCGAAAAGCTTTGCCGATTTTTAATATTACATCTGTTCTTCGTGTGTAGAGGAGAACTGCGAAAATTGTTTTCGCATTCCTCTCGTAAATCACAACTTACCAACACTCAAATCGATTAATTAAGGGGCGCCGCAAGGCATAATACCGGGACCAGTTCTTTTTACTATCCACGGCTAGATTTGCAAATGACACTAAAATTAATACTCGGGACTGAATTTTCTGTAATATTCAGTTAAGAAATTACGATCCACTACAAATTTGCGTAATTGATTCTTCAGGTGGAATGTGGAGATAAACGAAGAGACCACCCAACTAATGTTGTATGTATATGGTAAAATATAATTAAATTTCTTGGACTTTATTGAGATTGTCGGGTTTGTTACAATGCCATAACATATTATGTAAAATTATAAGGCGATGGCAGACTGCGTTCGAGTAGGAAATTTCTTCTTCCTACGACGCCCAAACTCAATTTTGTTTTGCCAAAGTGTACAAGTTTTCTTACTGGTTTACTTCCCTACTTGTAATATTAATTATAAATTGTTGTGCTTTTGCACGGTTTCAAAATGATAAATGTATGAAAGACACGAAATAATAAAACGTAAACTAACGTCGAATAATATTACAGTAAAAACGGTTAATCCGAATATTATAAATCAACCACATCATCGTATATTATAAAAGTTGAAGAAACGACTCCTGTAATATTTGAATTTGCATGCTAAAGAAAATGAATTTGATTATGTAGATTCGGGCTCACTGCACGAATATTTACGTTTTCTCCACCTAGAGTATTATTAATCGGTTACAATTTCTTTACATTTACTTAAATGAATCCTGTATGGAAATATAAACGAGTGCGATAAAATTTTATAATATTATGAAATATTCGCATGCCATTCGCCACCGTTTAACGCCATTGCGGATTATTTGATATTTCAAATCATGGTCAACCCCTACGAGCTTATTGACGAAGATTCAATGAATGTCGAGTAAGTTTTTTTATGTTATTCATTGCACCGTTTTATTAGATAACAAGAGCAATTTATTATTTTACAATGCGAATGAGTTATAATCTACCACAGTCGTAAGGGCAATGTTTCTTAAATTAATTTTATACGTGCCGTGGTTATACTAAATTGCTTAAAAGCGTTTTGGATATTCCGGTACCATAAATTTTAACTTTTTCGACATTATTTTCTAAATTCTAGAAATAATTTATTTGGTCTCGCTTCGGCTGACCAAGCAAAGTTGAATGTGTTTTTTTACCAATGAAAAATTTGAAAGATTTTGCCCAGTGCTCGTAGGCAGTGGGTACTCGAATTGCATCACTTTTGCAAACTAAGCAATCAATGCTTTATTGTTAAACCATTATTTTTCACAGTGAACCGTGGGAAGCTGACAGTTTTGAAATGCATCAGAAAAGTAATTGTTTATTGATGTAAATATAATATTGACTACACGTATTTGAAAATTATATCTAGTACGAGGAAATTGTAAAAATATTGCAAAATGAGGTTTCAATAAAAATTTAAGTGCTTTTTGAAGATTTCACTTCTTCATTTTATCCTTAACTTTTTTGTTGTTTTAATTCAAAAATTTAATTGAACAAGATCAAACCTCTGATGCTTAGATCAGAATTTTAGTTGTCATTTTACGTAGTTATATCAGAAAATCCACCTGATAACATGCGGATACAATGTGTTCGATTTTGCGTTCTTATTATTTTCTTTTTACTTTGTTGTTAATTGTTAAATTTTCAAACTGCTACAGAGAGGGAGGTCTGGAAAAAAAGGGCAGTTATATTTACATTAATTGTGTTTAACTGGGGGGTATTCCCCCCAGACCCCCCGGTTTGCACCAATTAATCTGGTTGGATACTCTTTCTAACTTTTGTTTTTCCTTTAGACACCGTTCATAAGGTACGTTACGCAAATTTTGCCTTTTTGGCACCCTCCCTCTTTATAATATCAACAAATATAAAGACACAAATGCTAGACCCTCCCCCCCCCCCCAATCATAACTAACAAGTTTAAAAGAAAATTATAATTTAATTAATGAACTATGAACGTCACGTTTTCTTAAACTTCCCCCCTTGTCACATTTCGTCACGTAAACAATACCTCCTCCCTCCCCCCTGTTTTGCGAACGTATTTTAAGAATAACCCCTTAGGTCTTTTTACATAATATGCTTCACAAAATAAAACTAAAATAAAACTAAATAAAATGAGATGTTATTTTCCAAAAAAAAATGTATAAATCTTCTTAATATCTCCACCGACTAATTTTTATTTTAAAATCCAAATAATTTTATCCCTGCGAACATTAATAAAATTTTCTATCTTCACTCAGGTGTCCGGCTATCGCTTGATTTAAGGGGTTTAACCCCCCCCCCCTTCGAAATTCCGACGAACGGCACAACCTTGAAACTCAAACCCGTACGTTTGTACGGTTCTAATAAATTGCAAATCAGCATAATTTCTCAAAATTGGGAAATTTGAGAATTCAATAATACTACGATTACTCTAATTTGAAAATTATTATGCAGATTTTTACTGTAGGAGTCATAATTTAGAAGATACGGAGTGAAAAGGTGAAAAAGTTCTCAAATTTTCCCATATTTGGAAATTTTGCTGATATTTATTGCAGAGCTCTTACTCGGAAACTACTGAAACTAGAAAACTGTTTTTGGACTGAAATAGTAGAAAATTTAATATACTTTAAAAATATTAGGCAGAAAATATTACGCTTACTTTGACGGCTATTTGGCAAAAACTGGAAAAAGTCAGAAAATTTTGCTGTTTTTTCAAGAAACAAAAATTTTTTGAATTAATTCTTTTCGTTGTATTGTACTGTCTTTTGTTTGATACTGTAGTTTTAAACCAAAAATAATGTACCTAGAAAATTAAATTGTTATGTATTGGTAAGAAATGATTGATTTTTACAAAATTTAATCAAAATATTTAAAATTATATTAGGAGTGAATATTAAGCATTATTCTACCGCCTCCCCTCTATCGTCCAAAAACCAAACCCCCCAAATATTACTTTACGTATCCATCAATTGTTTCAAAAGCAAATAGATTTTATTTCTTTCTTTTAGATGTTGTTTTGTTTAACCGTACTTTTAGTGCCGCCCGCTATATTATCTTGTTAAGCTTGCTTATTTTGTATTGTGAGAGAAGTATAACTTACTATTTTAAATAGATCAGTCACTAGAATTTACTTTTTATTTTTGAAGAAAAATCTGGCATGTTTTATTCGGAGTAAAGGTGACTTTCTGTCTAGAATTGGAATCATTATCAATTGATCAATCACTATCGGGACTCTTGCGCAACAGGAAATAGAAAGAATACGAATCTCTCTCGTTTTCTTATATTATGGAATATTAAGCGATATATGGAGCCTGCAGGTGGAATAAATTATCTTGACCGAACACACAACTTCACACTACCTTTCCGAAACAAGAGGACTGTATTCTGGTGTGCTATTCACACCAGTATTTTGTTAAAATTGCATATTTTTTAAAGTTTACATCCCAGAGACTTGTTTTTATTATCCCAACCCACATAATATATGATACACAAATTTTTGTACGCCCATGTTCAATATTACGGTAGATCGTACAATAGTGGTCTATAGTGAAAAACAAATGATAAATGAGTGTAATAATTGATATTTTTGCAAAAACATCTTAATAATATACAGCAAAAAATACCCACACCTATGTATTAATTTCTATATAATTACTTGGACTAATTAAATCTTCCACTTACGTTTTAACATTTTATAGATTTTCTCCGCGTGGATTTTTAAAATTGCTCTGCGTAAACCGCATTTTAAAGATTTCTCTAAACTTCTCTTTTATTTACATACTTGATGCATGCAAATGGTAGTAAAGAGCAAAACGAGAATAATATGTGTGACATTTTCAAGCTTTGTCTAAAATGTAAATGAGTAGCGTTTGTGCTTTACCGGTATATAGTTCGATTACGTTCAGGCGAATAACGAAAAACCTATTTTGCATTGCAGATTATACATCTTACTATTTTTGTCAACACCTTTTAAATTTATAATTTCGAATTATTATTGCAAATATTTAAATTAAATGCACAAATTATCAAATTGAAATGTCACAATTTCGATTCAACCTGCGCATTTTTGAAATTTTACCGTGATTTTGAGCAGTGGGTATCTTAAATTGGGACTTCTTTTTGAGATTGTTAAAGCAGACAATGCGATATCAAAAATTGTGGTTACTGTAAGAAGACTGTAGTTGACAATGGCGAGGTTTTGTGTAAAGAACAAGTAGGTTGCACATCTTGTATCTCGAGATTGAGTAGGCACGACTTTGTTTTCTCAAGACATCAATTTCCACCAAGCTCATCTTTTACCACTCACTGACGAAGACGGTATTAAATTATTTAAGTTGTGAAACTAATACCAATGAATATTCTAACGAAGGTCTTCATAAATCATTACATTATTCAAATTAACCTGTTACAATTATTGCAAAATTGTTATAACTTATTTATATTACGACTGTGATAAATTGTCTCGAAAGTACCCAATTAATTATTATTCTTAAAAAATTGGTCTTTTATTTTTTTTAAAGTTTTTTTATACAACCGCACAAAATTAACATTAAAAAATATCGATCAAGGTGTTTTGATTAATTTTTAGTTTTGATTAGACCAGTTTTTTAAAGTGACGCTTTAATAATTTGCAATATGATTAAACATTTAAATTGCAGTGCAGGCGTCGCTTTTGATTATTAAAGATTTGTTAATTTTTTTTTGCTTACATTAACTCAGATATATCTATCTCTCTCGATCATTAGAATATTTTAGAATACCTACGTACAATATTATATCGCGGCACCTGTTTCTCTGTTATTTAAACTCGTCAAATGGTTATAATAGGTACTGTACATTCTCATCGGTAGCACAAATTACTTACTGTGAGATCCAATTTCAGGTTCAGTCTTGTGGAAACCATACGTGGTACTTTTTTAAGTTTAGCGTAAAATTCCTAGTTGGAAAAAGTACCAGACAGAATAATAAGACAATTTGTTAGGCGAGGCTAGTTTAATACGTTAGGTTATGGTGCTAGTTTTTCTGGAGTATCAGCCAAGTCACGACTTGAACTATCACACGCCCCGAGTGCATCTTCTTCACTCCACCCAAGTTCGCAATCATCAACGAAACTCTCTTAACCTAGCAGATACATCATCAATAAAAACATTCACATATACAGTTAGATTGGGATACACTCGAGTTAAGCGTATCCCAATAGGTGAGTGATTTATGTTTTTTCATTTCCTCTACAGCGATTTAATTTAAAATTTGGAAATGTGTGTACGTAGATCTTTTTTTTCGCTTGAAAAAGAAAAACGCACATAAAAACGTATTTGAATGTAGATATGGACATATAGGTAGTAAATACACTCTACAAAGACCTTGATACACATTGAACATGTCCTGTCGCTAGTAAAAGGTTTTATTGCTCCATATTATATTTTTCACTTTGAGTTTTTTAACTAAACGGTCCCTTCGTTTCTACCACCATCGCAAATTCAGTTCAATAGGAATTTTCCCTCGTGATACTTTTCTATGGAAGGTTGAACGCTTTCAGGCCAAACCGTTTTCTTTCTATCGCAGGAATTGAACTTGAAAAATTTCTTGAAGAAGAATCACGACTGAAAGGTTATACGACTGGTTTCTGACGCTATTTTATTGTTTATTAACATTTAAATAGTCGAGCGTATTTCCTTTACAAAAAGGTAACTAACTATGTGAAAAATTTTAAAGGTGCGTAATTGGTAGAACCGATAGTAATAATCAATCTACAAGTCGTATTATGTTACATATTACAATCTAATTGTATCAACATTTATACTGTTACTATTTCTCTCAATGCCAATCTCTTGTACAAGTAGTAAACTTAAATCAAGGTAGTCCTTATCAGGAGTTCCCAACAGGTTTTTCCCCCAAATTTCTGCTTCATTGCCGACGAAGAAACGCAATTAAAATTTTCTCATACAGCACTTAAAAGCGCGCTCTAATTTAGCGTTGTCAAAATTTAGAAAGTGTTAATTAATTTCTAAAGCAAATTTTCGTAAAAGCCTGGCATTTATCGGCGATTTTCATAGTTGGCATGTAAAACTGTTCTGGGGAGATATAAGTGTCCGCGTTAAATTTATTGAATTGCTTGATGGTTTTAACCGCAAATTAGCCAAGCAATTTTAAACATAGTAATTATGTAAATATTACAAAGTTTATGATGCAGGTATTACAAATAATACAGGAATTTTGCGATGAGGTGTTACCAAAATTTTTTTAGGTGGGTGAAATTCATTTCAAGAATTTCATTTCGTGCAATCATAAAATTTTAATTGAAATATTAAATCTTGGTATGTCATCTTCATTAATTAATTTTCACCGTGTGATTTATGAAGTACCGTAACTATTAACTACGTCAAGTTCCGCGTATAAGCTGATAAAAATTTGGATTACTCCGGTTGTATTGTTAGAACATATAACTTCCAAATCAATTGCCTAATTGGACGGTTATTATATTGACCTTGAAATATTTTTTAGCGAAGAACCAAGTAGGTTGTCTATAGCAATTAAGCCAGGCAAAAAATTATTTTTTCTAATTTAATTAAGGTTTTCAGAACTCAACAGATAATCATCCGAAACATATTTACGGAATCATGTTAACCTTTTTATTGTAAATTTTAACCGAAATTACACAAACGTTAAAATATTAGCGTTTAAACCGTAAGTATAACGCCATTTTATGATATTAACCAATTCTCAGTTGGATATAATCAAAAATATATTAAGAAAATTGATTAAATTTTTTTTGAGTATAAATAAAAATACAAAGAACTTATAAAAATTCTTGTTTTATTGTTAATTTTTAAAATTTAGATTTAATATTTATTTTGTCGGTTATTGAATTTAAAAATAATAAATAAAATATTTAAAAAAGTAATAAGTAAACAAGTAAACAACAAGGAAAACAAATGCGCAATTGAATTGTTAACGCGTGGCTTTTAAATAAATTTGGAAGGTTAAGTAAATAAAATTCAAATTTATTATTGTATAGTCCTGTTTGTCAATTTTTTAATTTTGTACATACAGTTATTATTACAAAGTAATACATAAAATCATTAATTAAAAAAATATATACATATAACTGAAAATATATAATATCCTGAAATAATCCTAATATTTTAAACTTTTTGAATATTTTTTTATTAATAAATATTTATTAATATTTTAAATTTTGTATATGTAGATATGCAGTAAGAATATTTACATGTATTATGTAATATTACAACAACTAATATTACATACACAATAATATGTTAACTTATTATTTTTATATTATTACTCAATATAATATAATTTATTAATTATAAAACAAATATAATACTATACATTTTTTGAATAATTTTAAAAATCGGAGTCAAACTGAGCCAAAAAACTTAAGGCTTTTGATTAATTTTAACTACAATTTTATAGATGCAGTTTTTCAAATAACTTGGCGAAATAAAAAATTAAATTAAATTAATTAAAAAAATTAAAAACTTTTTAATTTAATTAAATTTTGTTTTCATTAATTAATCATTTTAAAGAATGCTCTGTGTCCGCATGCGAAAATTTGTTTTTAAGTATTACCTATTACCTAAAAAAATGTTTTAACATACATTTAGGCTTCTCTTTGTCAGCACCGTCAGATGCAACAAGTCTTAATATAATAATTTTTGATGTAAAAATGTTGTAAAAAAACATCAGATTCAATAAGTCACAACAAAGACATTCCATAAAAGCTCTCAATTGTTTAAAATACAATTAATTTATTTAATTACATTAATTTGTATAAAATATTGAATATTCATGATATAATTTACGAGCAGGTTTTCGAAATTATTTAATTTTGAAAACTAATTAATTAATTCAATTCATGTTTTTAATACAATTTATTCTGAAAAATATTCCACACATCTTAAAACGAACGACGTAAAGAGTTGGAAATTCAGCGCCCTAAGGTCTAGGGTTAAAGCTTTTACCCTTTTGTTTGAGCTGGACGTTGATCAGTCGGTCATGATATTGACATTTATATACAGAGACTGAGTGTTTTCTAGTGTTGCCTTATCAAATATAATGTTTTTTTTCCCCAAAAATAGAAACCAATAGGTAAGCCAATAGTATTCAAAAATTGTATAGTAGTCTAAACTGCCGCAATTTCAACTTTTTATAAAAATTAATTAATATCAAATATTTCATAAAAAATCTGTGAAAATTTCCAAATTCCACAGTAACTTACTCCTCGAGTTAACTACAATAAAACAAAATGATACAAGTAAAAACAGCGATGTTACTCTACTAACCTAAAAATATTGTGCTGTAGTGACTTGTCAGTGCGGCCTTCAGGCCGCACAAATTGGGCAATCAAGTTGTACATCGTTTTAAATATTGCTGTTTTGTAGTGATGTTTTTTAAGACAAATTAATGAATTATGTTGTTCCTGGAATTATAGTGTTTAATAAAAACGAGATACTAACTTAAGTTAGATACCTACACTTAACTTGACATAAGTAGATACTAACTTATGCCGTCAGGAGCAAAAACCCTTATGTATTTAAAATTTAATGAGAATATTCTGTTTTGGGAAGGCAACGTGCTCCATCGATCTTCTGGTATTATTCGCCAATCCGATGAGTTCTGTATTTTCTGTTCTTCATTTTTTTTTTTTTTTTAGATAATTTAGCTATAAAACCCGATGAAAATTCCCACGAAATCTAAGGAAATCTCATAAATGGAGTACATGTCGCGATTCCCCTTCGGAATGGTGTATTCGTGGTTTTAATTACACTACGAAATAAAATAAATCGAAACGAATATTTGCCGTTGCCATGACAAGTAAACCGTTAATTGATTTAATAATAATTCTATCAAAAATGCATCAATAGATATCAAAACGTACATTGAAGGATATGAAATTTCCAGTCACGCCATTTCTCGGCGGGTTAATTACAGGTGGTAGCTGCTGCTAACAGATTTGCATAAGTGGACCAGACTACCGACTATGATCGTACCGTATCTCATAATTGTATAAATCACGATCGGAATACAGGTATTTTAAAAACCACCGATAAATAGAATCTTAAGCTGCCTGCTCCACAACCAATTAGTCAATTGCGTCTTCAATTACTGCTTGTGGTGAGGCTAAAGCAGCCTCGTGAGAAGGTAGCCTTAGTAGTAAATTATTAATTTTCAGGAAGAATTACCGTTACTGCATTTTATTTTTGACGATTTTCTTTGCCAATTGCAAATATTGGAGATTACCATAAAAGGCAAGGAGATAATATGTCGAACATTTTTCATTCGGGTATTGTAAATTGAAGAAAGTTTTGTAGAATACAAGGAAATATTGAGAAACAACAAAATGTATGTAAATTCTTTGAATTTTAGAAAGTTTTAGTAAAAAATCTGAAAACTCTGGTATTTCACTGATTCATCAATCTATTCCGTATTGAAATTTTAACTTATGAATTAAATTATGCAGATTCCCAATATTACTTCCGATAGTTTCGCACTGTTTTGGAGTTTTCGCTGGTAATGAACATTTTGAGTAGCCCTGATGAAAAACCGATTATAAAATCAATTGAGTATAACTCATAAACTAAGTAATCAATTAAAAGTTGTAGCTGTCAATCAGACTGAAAGTATTGTCAGCGATTAATAATTTAAAATGTATTTTATGTGTATCACTGACCAAACGCAAGAAAAACTGTGTAGGTATTTACAATAGTGCAATAAAAGATCGCTGCACATTAATCATTATTAATTATTATCATAAGTGCTAAGAAAGAATTATTCAGTCCAGTTTCTCATTACACTTGGTAGCAAGTACAAGAAATTTGATTTTTTTGAAATTTTTTGTTTTTAAGTCTAAAAATGGTAATTTACATGTATGTGTATGTTTATAGCTTTTTAAGAACCTTCAAGGTATGTTTAACGAAATGGTACGTGATTGCAAAAGTTTTATTGTTTACAATCAAAGACAAGTGATAGAATTATAAAAAAAATTCTTAAAGCCTTGCCTAATACAGTATTCACCATTTATAGGTTATTTAATTAGTTTCTGATTAAAATCTTTTAAGTATTAATGACGTTTCAGTTTTCTTGTGTAGGTTCGAAAGGATACCGTAGATTTTAGAGATTTTAATGGAGATATGTCGGTGGCGGTTGCAAAATTACTAAATTAATGTTTTTTCATATTTCAATTTTTTTCCCCATCAAACCGATTACTTTTGGAGAGCAAAAAATTGAGATCCTTTCAGTGCTAAATTGCCAAAATTAAAACTCTGACAAGTGGTGACGGAGCTCAGAATTTACATTTTACAAGGTTCGAACGATTTGCATCAGGTTGCTTTGGAAGGAAAGGTCAGGAAGGAGAAGAGAAAAAATTACTCTTAAAATTTTAATTGCAAACACAACTTACCGATTAAATTTAATTACGGATTAAAAAACTCAAGTGCCACTTTCATTATCCTCTCATCACTTGCACTGCAAAAAAATTGAGGTTAATTCCAACACGCAACTTGAGGGTGGAGTAACCGACCCTCGGAGAGATCCACTCTCGAATTTTTTACGGCGTAAGCTTATCAGATTAAGAATACAATATTGAAGCTGCTCATTCAAATTATCGCACCCAAATTTTTGTAGGTAATCCATATTTATGAAGCGAAGTGCATTTTACAGTGACGTATTTAAAAAATTCATTTTTTTTCTGCTTTGAATCGAAACTTGGCAATTGCGATCGTCTAAAGCTCCGTGTTTAAATTTCACAACTGTAAATTATTGGTATTACGAAAAACGGCTTGCGGGCGTGCATTTAATTTAGCATGACATTACCATATTCGTGGTACAAAATATGCCTCAATTATCACAGTTTTTGATTTTGGAGCCAATTTTTCCGCTTTATTTCTTTGTTGTTGGTTACATCAACCGCGAGTTCTTGAATAACGATAGTCGCGGTATTCATTGATTAAAAGTAAAAGCGACGTGATTATGTTTTATTAATTTAATGTTATGGTAAGTTATTGGTTTTTGATTAGCATATTATGGGTGACCCCAGAAGTCAAAGGTCGCACGGGCTTGTCGACACACTTAAAGTCAACCGGACGCTATAACTTTTACCTATTTTACATAAATTTTATTATTATTCAATTTTGAAATGCGACAGCACCATTAGGCGTGTCGTGAAAATGTAGGTGTTGAAAAAAGTGATATAACTGTAAAGTTGAAAAATTTTAAAATTTATAAAACTCACATTAATCAATTTAAGTTCGCTTTTACGGAAATTAATTATCTATTCTGATGTATTAATTTGTTATTGTAGAAAACCCATTTTGTTAATTAGTACTCCATATCGTCAGGACCGGTTTGGTAAATATTTTTACTCAATTTCTGGTTCTAATCTAATTTTTTATTCCGATCCTACGTTCAACTTAAATAATCACTTCGCAATTTCTTTTTGGGTGGCCAGAAGTTTTGTGCCTAAAGCCGGCACTGTCGATCACTAATATCCTATTCATGTACTTAATAGGAAACAACCGTTGCAGTTTTATACTGACAAAAAATCAAGGCAATAAAAAATAAGTATGGTTATTTACATAATAACTTAAGTGCGGTTTATATTAAATGTGCAATTTTATTCTCGAGCTTGCGATTTTCTTCCATAAAAAGCTTGGTCCGTATCGAGATATAAATATTTTATTGAGCGTTGTACTTATACGCCCACCGTATTCATAACTTTCTTGAAGTCTTTAAAAATTAAAACAATTAAATAAAATTGCGAAAACGCAAAATCGACAGATATTAATACTTAACAGCTTCATGAATCGAAGGTTAGAAAATCGTTCAAATAGTTAACCTATATTTTGTTGAAACGCAACCTCAACCTTAGCACGACTAAAAATAAAAGTAAAATAAATTTAAAATTACAATTATTGTTTGTTGTTGAGAAACCCGACTTAAGAGATCGTTAGTGATCGAAATTGTAACGTTTGATAAATAATTTGCTTTTCAATCAATAACTATTTGTTAAGTTATTTATAATAATACTTCACTATAGTGCTTTACGTAATTATATTTAAAATTATATAGTAAGTAATTCTGCGGTCGTTATAATTAATAATGTAGTAACTAATTAGGCTTTTACCATAATAATTACAATGAGCAGGGAAATATTCAATAGCGGCTAATTACTCGCTTCAGATACTGAGACATATTGAGTTATACTTCAATGTAATAAAAAGTTTCAATACTTTGTTCTTCATTTACTAATTGAGGAAAACATAAAGGTTATTAATATTAACATATTACCTGTACAAACACTTGATTTATCTTACATAAATTGAAAGACTAACGCGAAATTAGAGCATCAACGCAGTAATATTCCGAAATATCCGCCCCACGTTGGGTGTCATATTTATTAATAACAAAATTTCAGAATTTTTCAGCAACATTTATTTTCCATCCCATATAATTATCATCGCGATATTAAGTCCCGTGTACAAACAATAAAAAAAAGAAATCTAAGTAAATCCAGATGAATGCAATTGTTTTATTTTAATACCGAGATTTCCTACCTTTTCTTCAGCGGTTGGTTTCTTTCAACAGAAGTCCGTTGTACAGGATATTCCTTAAATAAAAATCTTGTGCTTTACACTTTTACCAAAATTTATTTTTTATCCCTTCCTAGAAGCAAAGGCATCGTATTTGCAATTTTTGTACTATTTTTAATGTACTCGCATGTTTAATATTACACAATTCCTAAGTAAGTTCTGCTTAAACCTGCTTAAGATGAGTCTTAATCGATTTCACAGGTTGTGCGGCCCGAAGGCCGCACTGAGCCACCACTTTTCCGTACTTTCCAATTTTTTTAAGGTTGGTACCTAACTTTTTCTATTCTTCTAAGCATTTTTCTTTGAAAACAACCCCACGACAGCTTTTGAATATTTTTGATAGGTAGGCTACAATGTACATTTGCAGCTCTTCCTATATTGGGGGGGGGGGGGTTGATTTACCTTAAGAACTCTGTTTATTTAAATTAATTTATTCAAAATCTCTACGCTTTAATGACCTAGTCGATACTTCGCCAAATCTCGGACTTGGATCCGATTTAAATGCGAAATCAACCAATTAAACTATAATTTCGTACTTAGCTCGTACTCCAGTTTTGCTCCAGTTCCAAGCATTGACTATAGGTATGGGCCATAAATTTGTTTATCTGTAAGTTCGACTGGACAAATCTATGCCATGAGTACCGAGAGTAGCTATGATTTCTTCAAGCTCAGATTATGAGCGTACATTTTCGGGGCCAAGTTTAGCAATACGTTAAAACACATTGGGTACATATCCAGGTCAATTTATATACAAAAGGCTTGGAATTCCAAAGATTTTCAGGGAAATTTAAATATTTGCAAAAAATTCTATAAATTTCAATGATTTTCTAAGTATTCCAGTAATTTCTAACCAATTCCAGAGATTTACAAAAAATTCCAGAGTTTTCCAAAAAACTCTAATGATTTCTATAGAATTCTAGAAATTTTTTGGGAATTCGAAAGAATTGCGGCGATTTCCAACGAATTCATAAGATTTTCAAAGAATTGCAATGATTTTTTTAGAATCCCAATGATTTCCAAGAAATTCCAGTTATATCCGAAGATTTGTAATTCCAGAGATTTCCGAATAATTAAATTAATTTTCAATGAACTTGAAAGATTTCCTAAGAATTCCAGTGATTTCCAAAATTTCCAATGATTTTCTAAGAATCCTAGTGATTTCCAAGAAATTACAGAAATTTCCAAAGAACTCTAGTGTTTGTTTGTTAGTGTTTAAAGATTTTCAGAGAATTCCAGTGATTTCCAAAGATTTTCAATTTCAGAGATTTCCAAAGAAATATAATAATTTTCAATGAATTCAAGAGATTTCCAAAGAATTCTAGTGATTTCTAAGAATTTCAGTAACTTCCAACCTATTCCAGAGATTTCCAAAAAATTACAGTGATTTCCAAAGAAGTCTAATGTTTTCTAAAGAATTCTAGAGATTTTCAGAAAATTCCAAAGAATTCCAGTGATTTTCAAAATATTCCAAAGATTTTTAAAGAATCCCAATGATTTCCAAGAAATTCCAGTTATATCCAAAGATTTATAATTCCAGAGATTTCCGAAGAATTCAATTAATTTTCAATGAACTTGAAAGAATTTCTAAGAATTCCAGTGATTTCCAAAATTTCCAATGATTTTCTAAGAATTCTAGTGATTTTCAAGAAATTACAGAGATTTCCAAAGAACTCTAGTGTTTTCTACAGAATTCTAAAAATTTTCAAAGAATTCCAAAGAATTCCAGTGATTTCCAAAGATTTTCAATTTCAGAGATTTCTAAAGAAATATAATAACTTTTAATGAACTCAAGAGATTTCCAAAGAATTCTAGCGATTTCTAAGAATTCCAGTAACTTCCAACCTATTCCAGAGATTTCCAATAAATTACAGTGATATGCAAAGAACTAAATGTTTTCTAAAGAATTTTAGAGATTTTCAGATAATTCCAGTGATTTCCAAAGATTTTCAAAGAATTGCAATGATTTTTAAAGAATTCTAATGATTTCCAAAAAAATTCCAGTTATATCCAAAGATTTATAATTCCAGAGATTTCCAAAGAATTAAATTAATTTTCAATGAACTTGAAAGATTTCCGAAGAATTACAATGATTTCCAAAATTTACAATGATTTTCTAAGAATTCTAGTGATATCCAAGGAATTTCAATGATTTCTAAGAATTCCAGTAACTTCCAACTTATTCTAAAGATTTTCAGAGAATTCCAAAGAATTTCTGTGATTTCCGAAGATTTTCAAATTCAGAGATTTCCAAAGAATTCTAGTGATTTCTAAGAATTCCAGTAACTTCGATCCTATTCCAGAGCTTTCCTAAAAACTAATGTTTTTTCAAGAATTCTAGAGATTTTCAGATAATTCCAAAGAATTCCAGTGATTTCCAACGAATTCCAAAAATTTTCAAAGAATTTTTCAAGGTTTTTAAAGAATCCCAATGATTTTCAAGAAATTTCAGTTATATCCATAGATTTGTAATTCCAGAGATTTCCAAAGAATGAAGTAAATTTTTGGATTTCCAAGGAATTTTGATGATTTCTAGGAATTTCAGTAACTTCTAACCTACACTGAATAAAATAATTGTTGAAACGTTCATAATTTTTCAGCCTACGTAAAAAATTCATCATATTGATGTAAAATTCATAGTATTGATGAAAAAATCTTTATTGTTATGAATTTTTCATCAATGATATGAATCTTTTTTTTTTAGTGTATTCCAGAGATTTCCAAAGAACTCTAATGTTTTTTCAAGAATCCTAGATATTTTCAGATAATTCCAAAGAATTCCAGTGATTTCCAAAATATTCCAAAGATTACCAAAGAATTCCAATGATTTCCAAGAAATTCTAGTGATTTCTAAAGATTTTTCAATATTTGAGATTTCCTAAGAATTAAAATAATTTTCAATAAATTCCAGAGATTTCCAAGGATTTCCATGAATTCCAAAGATTTCCAAAACAATTCCAACCGCACTGAAAAAAATAGTTGTTGGAAAATTCATCATTTTTGCACCGATGAACAACATTTACCATATTGATGAAAAATTCATTGTATTCATGAAAAAAATCATTGTTTTTATAAACTTATTTATCAATATGATTAATTGTGTTCATCGGCACAAAAATCATGAATTTTTCATTGATGAACCATTGTTTCCAATTTTAACAAAATTTCTTATGTAAAATATATTTATTTTTCCAAAATTTTAGTTTTCTGTTCTAAAAAGTATTCTATACCTTCCAAACCTCCCAATATCGCAAAATGGCGAGGAAATGATTCTAGATGTAGAGAAAAATTTGAAAATTAAAATTCAATCGGTCAATCAAAAGTCAGGGCGACTACAGGACAATCAGCTTCCTCTACCGCGTAGTCGTAAAATTAATAGATCATCTTTTACTCTCAAGGACCCTTTGGTGTTTAGAAAATTATGGGTGTAAATTGGAGATTTTTATTCAAGATTTAGGTCTTCTGGTAGGTAACTTTTACAATGTAGGTTTCGCTCTTTCATGATACAATGTCGATTAAAATGGAATTTATGTTGAATTGCTTACCTTAATGTGTCTTAGCCTACGTTACATTTTATGCTTTAAATGTTATTATAATTTCTGTAATTTTATAAAATTTTATTTTAATATAGTGAAAGTCTGTATAATATTTCCATTATACTTAATTTAAATTGTATTATAAAATAGTCAATTTTACAGTTTTAATTTTTTCGTATTTTTTTTATTACAAAATACCATAGGTATCGGGTTTTCTAGTTATCGTAACTGCTGCAAGTGTAGCAACTTTGTATGTTAAAGCTGTTAAGCGGTCAAGTATTAGCATGGACATTGAAAAAAATTGCATAAAATTTGTACCAATAATGTCTCGGGAATCGGATACTACCTCCGCGTCCAATTAAATTTCTTAAGGAATTGCTGAAATGTGTAGAGAAATGTTCTTGTTAGAGAACTCTTGGAATGTTAATCAAACAACAACCCAACGCTATTTTAAATATGTATTCGTTATATTACTTTGTGGTTAATAGCTAGCACCACAAGTAGTTGGTCCTCTTCCACATCTCCCAACGCAGCAATCATGGCTTCTCCGTTGAGCCAATTTCTCTTTCTTTGGATATATAAACAAGGAAGCACGTCTTGGTTTCACCCATAAGAAATAAATTTGCGCGCTTTTTTCATGATTTGATGAACGATTAAACGATTGTCGGTCTTAACTCGATTACAATCTCTTTTAACTATCCATATCAGGCTTGAGTATCATGCGTACAAAATGTTTAAATCGTGCGGTGTTTGATGATGAGTGGTTACTTTTATTGTAGTCATTGAAGTGTGCCTCATTGACGATATTTCAATACCGTGGGAAAGATCGGTGACTTCCAGTGTTACACTGTGTGCAATGGCCGTATAATAGAAGGCAGTCGTGAATAACAGTCCAAACAAACATTGTTCTTGGAGCAAAAAGTTACATTAATCTATAAATAATTGGCGTGCGAAATAGATTACTCGCAATCACTTCACCGTCCACTATTCCTTCAAATTGTTACAACATTATTCGCTAAACAATTACTGCAAAAAGTTCATGGTTTATCTCTGCATCGTACAAGAGTTACTATAATCAAAAATTTTTATACCAAGTCACACACAATTTCACTATGGAGAAAATGTCAACGCCAACAACAGTCCTTACTCCTTTTAGTTCCCATTAAAAGTTAATTAACCTTAAAAGTTTTTTTCACATTTTGACCTTACTATGTCCAATTGATAAATTACCCAAAATTTTTAGCTTTGCTTTGCACGTGTAATGTTATTTTTTTATTTGCACTTGTTCTTTCGTTTATCTAAAAGCCAAACAGTAATTAAATTTTTTTTCCTAAATTCATTACCTACCAGATAATATAATGGGTCGTAAAGAAATTTTGAAAGATTATAGAATGTTGAATGATTAACGAAACATAAATAATATCCTTGAATTATTGATATAGACGAACCTTTTCAAGATGCATGATTTATTTATGAACCAATAAAACAGGATAATGACATTTTAAAATTTAATTTAATAGTTTCAATTTTTTGCATATAAAAATCAATATTAAGGAGCACACTGCTAACTGTTGTTCGCGTTTGAGTAATTGAGATGTTTCCGCATGCACCTGAAGTACCAATCATGAAAAATGCTTCACTTCCTAGGATTGTTTTGTCATTTTTCTGAAATTCTAAACTACAAATGAATACCTGAAGAAAGCCTCGTCGTTGGAAATACAACAACGTGTAATTTTAAGATTCACTAGAGCAAATAAAATTATGCTGTTCTTTGAAATTAACTCTGGAAAACGCATATTGAGATCTCTGATTGCTGTGTCCCGAAGAACAGCATCGCCTCAAAACAGAAATGTTTGCCACTGGTATTTTCAACATACAGTTGTGTGGGTTCACTTCAAAGCTTGATGAAGTATCATAAACTTTTTGTATTCGGTTTTAATAAAATATATTGAAAACATTAGACCATTTTTGATTTGTTTCCGCATAGTCAAAAATTTACATACATTTCTTGTTGGCTAACATTTTCATTCGCCATTTCAGGTTTTCCCAAAGGTAATAAAATTTATAATTTAATAATGTATGTAAATTAAATATGCTGACAATTTATTCCATATAATTCAGAAATGCTTTCAATTTTGTCGCCGCTTTGAGCAAAAGCGCTCAGATATTGATCTTTGATGTTTCTCGTTTTTGCTAAATCGCAATTTTATTTTAATCTTCTTAAATCACAGCTCGCTTTATCTCACTATTATAGAAAGTCTTTCATTAATCCTTCAGTTCCACTGTAATGACACCCATAACAGGAATCCGAAGGAAGAACACTTTCAAAATGTCCAATATTGTCAAATTCTGGCCCGTGTGTTCGACGTAAATAGAACCAGGAGAGTGATTTAGTGGGCGGAGCCGACTTCAGTTCACTTGTAGTCGTGCTCAGTAGCGGACTGGCTGTATTTTTTCAGGAGTGATAATATTTGTAGGGTCCCGCTGCTATCACAGATTTGAAAACACTTACTCCTAGATAAACAGCTTATTTTTGAATTCATTGAACTTGCTTACTGAACTTAACTTAGTCCAGCTTACTTCGAGGGGCCCGGGATGCTGTAGCGCCCAGCAACCCTCGCCAGTCCGCCACTGGGCGCGCTAGCGCTAACATCATTTAATAAATTTATTTCAAATTGGATTCGATTAATTATAGCCGATTTTAAGTTGAAACCTAAGATCCCCTTTTCAAAATTTGAAATTTTTAAGTTCGATTGCGCCGCAGGGTTTTTTTTTAAATTGTTGAGCACTTGTCAAAAGGTCACTGTCACTTTTAACAATCGCTACCACGGCAAATCTCGGATCCACGACTTTTAAGTTCAATTTATGCCCAAAAATTCTTGCATAAAACAAAATCACGCCATGGGTAGGGCTAAGTTTTTGAAATCAGTTTTTGGTATTTTTTATCCGAATTTGCACCATAAACTACCATACCTTGGGTGTATACATCCCCCCCTCCGTACATACTACAGTGACATAAAGATTAAAAATGTATCTGTTTTGAAAAAATTAAAGGTTCCTGTTTAATAAAATCGATCTCTAAATGGGTATAGAAAACTTCTGTTTGTGAAACCGGGGGGTTTGGGGGGTATGGAATACCCTCCAATGCACGAGTAATTGATGATAAGATAAGTCGCCATGAACTGGAAGTGAAAATTTCGTCAGGGGCGTATGCAAAGCAAATAAAAATTTGTTTAATGTTAATTTAATTTTTTATTTACATTTTACTTAAATTTTAGATATGCCAAAATATATTTTGTTGCCATTACCAAATTGATTGTCAATATTGTGTAACAATCCAGTAATTAAATATTGGTGCAATATTGCAACATGGATACAATATATAGATCAACGGTGTTCGAATCGGGAGGAACTTAATTGCCCAGGTTGTGCGGCCTAAAGGCCGCACTGATCCGGCACCAATGTGTTCTTTCAATTTGTTTTAGGTGGGTGACTTTTTTTATTAATCCTTGACATTTGGATTGCTAATATTAACCGCCGAACGGAAGCAAAATATTAATTAAAAAATTATTAACAAGTTCGCGACGTAATTTGAGATATTACATTTATTGCATGTAATTTTAGATAGGATAATTTGATTTGATAATTTGATAATATGAAAATATACCACAAATTATGTGAAATTATAAATCTCAAAGTTTTGTCTGTCCACTAAAAGCTATGGAATGGAAGGGGATTTATAATTTTTACTGAACGTTCTGCTGCTAATTCTACAACAAAATGGCATTCATATTAAAAATTTTAAAATAGCATTTTCGAATTTTTTGCATTAATAATAATAAATACTAAGTTTAAAAGATTCAATGAATAAAATTTAACATAGAAACAAAAACAAAACAAAAAATTTGTTAAAATAAACAAATGAAGCAAAATAAAATATAGAAATATTTAGATATTTTTATAAAATTCAAATTCATCTGATATTTACAGAAGATATCATAGCAATATATAGCTTGACCTTTATTAACCTTTTTTTTTAACCGGTTCTATTCTGGGCGGGGTAAATATATATATTCCGACCATTTTCTCTCTAAAGGCAAACCACCGAAAATTAAAAAATATTAGAAACTTTCAATTTACGTAATAAACTCCATAAAATTGAAATTCTGCCATTCTATAACGCAATTTTGATTGGTTAATTTTGTAATTACCCACCTAACAAGATATAATACAAATGCAGTTTCCAAAGAATACCAGCTAATATATTGCTGTGAAACAACCGCATTTAATCTTTTAAAAAAAATTGTATATTCCAATATTTATAATTTTTTTTTTGGTAAATTCTGTCGAACAATTTTGATTTTGCAAATATTAAATTTTGAACGAAATGAATTAACTTTTCCAAAATATCAAATTTCGTTTTTAATTTTCTTAAATTTTTAAGATATTGCGGGATCTTCCGTGGTTGTATAAATCATTCTGCTCTCAAAAAGAGCCCGCAGCGCAAACATGAATTAAACATGGGCTTTTAGATCATTCTTTAAACATACAAATATTTTTTTCTAATTTATTATTTAAAATTCCAAATTTAACTTTCTCAAGCCTTATAATTAGAGCATTGCATTGCACAGGTGAATTATTTCAAGAGTCTTGTATTATTTTCCGATGCGATAAAAATCGCAACTTAAATTAATTAAATAATGGGAAATCTATATAATGCCCAAGGGATTCCCAACTAGTCTATTTTCCCACGAATGTAATGTTACAAGAATTACCGTGTGCCGGTGTTATTTGTAATCAAGGTTGACTCTCACCCCACCTTCTTGACTATTTATGCCTAAACACTTTCATCTCAATTACAATTCCATTACTAACACCAAAATGATAATAACGAATCTCGAAGACATAGTTTATAAAAAAATAAAATAATTTATTGTAACCATAACTCACAGAGAGAAATAATTTATACAAATTAATAGACTATTACTCTGGAGTCACGCCAACGATTTACTTTTAATGTCTATTTAAGGATTTTTACATTAAAAAATGCAAATTATTTCTGCTTTTTGTAATAAAACATTTTATATTTTTAATGCATTACGGTAATAAAATAATAAATTAATTTATTACTATTCTTATTATTATTAAGTAACTTGTCATATTTTCAGTTTTTTTGTAAGAAAAAATAAAACCTGTTAGTTTATAACTCTCATTTCAGTATTAATAACTTTGCTGTAAATCGAGCAAATACACGTAATTACATATCAAGTTTTTGTTGTACAATTTTATGTACAATCTATATTACAATATTTATTACATTATTTGAATTTAATCGACTAATTAGTTTAATGTGACTTGCTTGAAAAGTGAATGGTTTCTGAACCAAATTATTCTATCAAGTTATCTGTCCCATTGTTAACTATAACTGATTGTGAGAGTCTATATTATCGGGATCGCGCATTATGGATTAACGAGATCTCAACACAGATTGACCATTTTTAATAATTTGAAATCTCGCAACACACAAGAAAAATTTGCAGACCACATCCCGTTAGTATTTTTTGGTAGGCGGATTAATTGCGCTGATGAAAATCTCAGCTTCCTGCCATTTCAGTGGATTACTTGAATAAAATGAAGTAGGCAAATTGCTTTGCATTAAAATAATTAATTATTTTTCCATTTAGGTTTCATAAAATTCACTGCTTTGACTGAAATGCATAAAACGCTATAATTTAAACATAGCGCGCTAACTACAACCTCATCTTAATTCGCCATAAATAAATTGCCGGTGATTTTAAATCCACGCTGAAACGTATTTAACATAAATATTTTTAATTAGTACCTTTTAATTAGATTGGGTTGAACTTAAAATAAATTTAATATTTTATTATTATGTGCTCGTTCTAATTATAAATTTAAATTTTAAACGTTAATTGCGACAGCTTTGTAAGCGTTATTTATTATTAAGATTTAGCACAAGTTGCCTGTCTAATAATTAACTAATCGTGATTTACACTAAAAATATTATTTTCAAAGTTGAAAATGTTACATGATTATCGAATTTATTTGGCATTTCCGTGCCACCTTCAAATAAATTGCTAATCCTACCAATAAGATTCTTTCGTTACTTTTGATAACAAAATAAAATATTATATGCCAGCCTTAAATTCGATCAGTTAGAAAGTTTTAATTAAGTATTTTACTAATTTAATCTATAATTCGATAATAATTGTTATTTTATTTATATACCTATGAGGAATTTAAATTTTAAACGCATTAATTAATACTTTGAGGTTTGTACGATGTTTTTCTAATTAAGAGGTAATTGGGAGAAATATATCAACGGCGGTAATAAATTTAATATTTATCATAATCGTGAACTATAAATATTTTTTTAAATCTGTCAATTCCAAACTACGATTACAAAATTGATCCAAAAACCAGCCGTGATTAATTTTTATATACCACTAACATTCTTACGCACCATTTTTCAAATGCAGTAATTAAAATTTAGATTTTCTCGACTTTCTCGTTCCTTTGCAATATTTCCATCCGTCCCGCTGAAATGTTGAGATGCGCTGGTTTAATGCCATTCAACATAGTGGAATATTGGAATAAGATGTGTATCACTTAAAATTTTATTTAATTAAGAATATTTAATTAGGCAGTTTGTTTTCAGGTTTATGTTTTTAATTTTAACTGTTATCTCATTTCGAATGTTTCGACGATTTGCCTTTAATTCGATCGATAAATTAAAATGGATAGTTTAAACTATTTGGTACAGATAAATCACAGAGATGTATTTTATGGTTAATTAATAAAACTATAACAAATGTTACTAATTTATTATTCAAATTAAAAGAAATTAATTATATTCTTTAATTTAATTTATTTCGTTTGAATCTTCCGGGTCATAATTTACCCAACTTTTTTACTTTGCCCTTCATATTGTTTTCTTGATGTACGTTATTTTTCGTAGTTTCTGCAGTGGCGTCGATATTTTTCTTTTGTTGTTGCATCGATCAAATAATTTGTAAATTTTATTTTATTGTGTCGTGACTGCCAAGTGTTTAACCCAACAATTGTATTATGGGTTTTCAACACGAGAGCATTGAGAAGTCGATATCTAATTACCAACAGCGAAATTATGCTTTATATTTCGCAGAGTTACAGAGGAAATTTGTTATGAAATTTTATGGTACTAATTTTTAATTGAGTTTTCTACTGAATTTTTGTTATAACCCCCCCCCCCCGCACTATGGAGTCTGTGCCAAGTAAGTGTTCACAGAATTACGAGTGCCAAGTATAAACTTGGAATTATGTTCTTAAAAATTCCAATTTTTATTTTTACATACATACATATTACATACAATTAGTAAGGCACTGGAGGGTATTCCATACCCCCCAGACCCCCCGGTTTGTACAACCGTTCTATGATATTTGAATGCCCTAGGCTAACAACAGCTCAGGAGCTCTTGTAGGCGAAAACCCATATATTGTAAAGGTTAAAAAAAAATTGTCAGTCTTAAGGTATAAATTTTTGTGATAGCAATTGTTTTACTTTAGTGCCAGCCTGCACTACAGTAATAATCAGTTGCGCTGGCGCTAAAATATCTTTAAATGTAATCATTATAAACCGGCGTCGATTATGGTGTTTTCCGCATATATTGGGGTAATAAACAATTTATTTTGCTTATAATCCTGAATCCAGAATCAGTTTTATAGAATTTTGCTACATTAGGAACATAATTTTAACTTTTTTTGGTGAGTTTGTAAGATTAACGGATGAGCTGAGGGTAACTGCCAATTGCAAACGAGCCCAAAAAAAATTTAAATCAAAATTTAATTAACTTTACTTTTATTGCCGGCGATCGGCGGCACTAAAGTAGTACTTTAAAGCCGGGCGTATCTTGTAATAAGGGAAAAATAATAACCGGTTATAGGCCCAAGTCAGCCATACCTTGAAATTTGGCAACTTTTTTAATGTTTTCTACTTGCCTAGGGAAATTGAGAAATAACTCAATATATTTATGACAGACTTATAGTAAGGGCCGTTCTTTTTCTGGTCCATCCCGAAGCAAAGACGATTAATAAGAAGAGGGAATAATAGCAACAAAAAAAATTGTAGCTACAATAAATTTTCATTTATAAGATTTACTTTTCTGGGATGGAGAAAAAATATGAAAAGAAAAAGTTTTCTTCGAAAAGAATTGGATTAAGATGTTCTCTGAATTTTTGTAGAATTTTTAGATATTCCCTGCTGTCAGATTTCCCTGCACTTGTACACCGGATTTATTCGACAAATTCCTGCTCGATCAATAATAAATAGAAATTTAGGGGAAATTCTAGAATAATCAATTTTTGCAAAATTTTAAAAGAAATAAAATATTTTATTATAATAAAAACTTACATTGAGCTTAGCTGAACTTAAGTTCAACGATTTTTACAAGTTTAAATATAAAATCGTGGGATCTGGGGGATATCCAGCGCCCATTTGCTCTTTTTCGTGGGCCAAATTTCCATACACACCCTCACGAAAATTCGTAAGTCAAGAATTACGTTCTCTTTCCAAATCCACATTGATTGGTGTTGGACCAGATTTTTTTACCTAGGATTAATTGAAGTAATGCTAATGGTAAAACTTGCAGAGGCTAAATCTGGCAGCCTCGCAGAAGACTTCCAGGTTCGGGCTTATCTCCAACTTAAGGTTACTGTGGGTTTAAAATCTGACCTGCTTTTGTTTCAATTTGACAGAAGATATGATCTGGGAACTCCAAAGGTGTTGTAAGGAACTATTCGTTCCAACGCCAATTTTATCTACGCAGACGAAAACCTCAAATTTAAATAGGTAGCTTTTTATACTTTAAAATAGGTAGCTTTTTATACGTTTAAATAATATGTAGGTAGCTTTTTATATTAATCAATTTAAAAATTTCCGAAAATTTTTAGATGAAAATGAAAACAGAAAATTTCACCTGATAACTGAATTCTAATGTTTAATATGGAAAATAATATATAAAAAAAAATGGGAATGGAACCCGGGATGTCTAGTGACTCCTTAGGTAGCTAACGTCCGAATTCAAATTTTTTATTTAATTTTTTGGGTTCTTTAAATTTGCTACCAGGCTAGGCTTTTGCTGTTAATTTAAAATCCGATCCAGACAGACCAATACTGTAGCTTAATTGCACATGAATCAGGATAAAATAATAAAAAACTGCATGTCACTATGATTATTCTTCAATTAATAAATAATCAGCCAATCGGATGAAAGAAACAATGCAAAACCGGCTGTATCATTTGATGACGGTGTGTATAATTCTAAATTTTCCCATGTCAAATAAAAACAACCCTGTAATTGTATCACCGGTAATTTATTAATTTTTATTGTCCTTGACGTGTATTAAATTGTAGTAATTAAAAAGTTAAGTAAGGACCTGTATTATTTAATCAATCATACCATGAGAATAAAACGAAAATTTTAAGAAGGATACAACTAACAGTAAATCGGTAGTCGATAAGTTATGACTATGTAATTTGATATTATCTCAGATTAATGCATACTCCCCTTCATGGTAAATTTATTGGTTTAGGTGATCCGCTAATCTTGATCTTTGATTTTCATAACGCAGATCATCTAAGACGATTTACATTAGAATAGCAAAGAGGTTACTACTTTTTAAATTGATTTTATTTTGCCACAAGCGAATTTATGCATAATTTATAATTTTATTAAATTTAGCTTCCAAAATTTGTAATTTATTAATAGTTGTTCGTATTAAAATTATGTCGATATTATTTAAAAGTATTTTTTAATTACCACGATATTTTTTTATTCTATGTTAAGGCGTGGAACATGTCAGATGAGTTAATTTGATATTAACTGGGGCTACTGTTTTGAATTAAAACAAATTAATAATTATTAACAAATCGGTTGTATTTTTTGTGCTTTTGTTTGCTTTGGAAGCTTGTTTTTGCTGCTAGAAATGCAGATTGTTTTTTTGGTGTTAAATTTTAAAAATTCGAAAGGATTTTAAAAAATTTATATGGAGTCATCAAAACGTCCTACATAAAATTCTACTTAAGCATTAATGTAAAAAATTTTGATAACACGGGTAAACGCTTCGATAACATTTAGCAATTAAGATTTCTAATTAACAAAAATTTCAATTAATATTTTTAAAATTTTTAAGTGATGCTATTAATTTCGTAAGTCGACGGTCAATGTAGCACAACTTTCAAGGTGTGGATTAAACAAACAATCTCCATAATTTGCATATAGAGGCGTTAAAATCTTCAGAATTAAAAAATTATAAAATCGATTATTAATTCAAAAAAGGTTTACGTAATTTTAAATTGATGCAGTTTGCAAATTACATTTTTTGCGCTGGCTGCGACTTTTCAGGCCGAAAAAATTATAAAATTATTTCATGCCAATTATTGAAAGCAATAAATAATTTTTAAGCATTAACATTTTATTGCAAGATTTTTAGTAAAATGCTGAGCGACGCACCTAGCTTGATTAAATTTTTTCTTTCATTTTTAAAATTATTGCCACATTATTTGCCGTAATTATTTCACTAATTTTATCGTTCCCTGTAAGCATCGAGGAAGGAGGTCGAAATAAACGATACTAATAACAATATAATTACGCAATGTGAAATATTGCTTTTAACTTCAGGTAGTTAAATTTTTTAATCTTACGCTTTAATTAATAAATGATTAATGAGAAAATTTACAATTGAGAGATTAATGTTCCTTCGTAATAAACTTTTACTAATTACGTGCTAAAACCATTTTAGCAAATTTTTTAACACCTCCGTTTTCATTCGTTCATATGTAGCATATTTTTTCTTAACACCATTTTATGTGGTTTTCAGTCCTACGCTTTAATTTTTCGTTTTACGTGGGCTAATAATGTATTAATCAAAATGAAAAGATATTTTATGTTTCATTATAACTTTTTGTTGCTGCGAAGGTAAAATTGAATTGTTAACAAAAAATTCACCAAAGATTATGGATGATTTATAATTATATTAATGACCTCCGTTTAACTTACATTTCTCACTGTCGTTAAAAAGGAAAACCTGTGCAATGTTTACCAAAATGCAGACAGGTGAACGAATGTCCTCAAAAATTTATACCAGCTAAACCCAAGCTATAAACAATCCCAATACTATAAAGCTTCTTGTGTGTTTAACGTAAAGACCGATTAACTCGATTTGGGTGCGGTGTGCGATGATGCGAGTGTGGGATGCTAAAATTTCTATTAATTGAAGATAGTTCACTTTTCACTTACAAATAAATAGAACAAACTCCACCTTATTAATATTTCTCTTTCTTAGCTTTTAGTTATTTTCATTTATTTTAAGAAAATTCTAATATATTTACAGCCGACGACGGACGGCACAAAAAGTTAAATATAAAAGGGGCGTTCGGCAAGCCAAGTGAAATAATTGCATTCTCAAAATATTAACCTTAATTTTTGAAATATTCTCAAAGAGCAAAATTTAAGCTCTCTTATGAGGTGAGGATAAATAAAATCGGACCAACGGTTACTTCACAATTTAATTTTGAAAATCGACTGTTTGATGTAAATTTTACAAGTTTACCTTCATGTTAGCTTGAAAAAGCCCGTTCAATTACCGGTACGTGTGCGGTGCCTGGGTCTAGCGATCCGGATTTAGGTGGGGAGAGTCCACGGGTCCACTACGATCGAGTTCCTGCATCCTGCATTATCGACCGCATTTGCGCTCCGATTACTTGGGCGGCTCCGGGTTTTTTTCGCAACCCCTGACATTAGCAAATCGCGGAACCCCATTATTTGAATTTCGGTATTTTCGAGTTCTGTTCCGCCCCGGGCGATTTTTTTAAGTGTTTTGACAAGCGCAGCCACGGAAAATCTCGGATCCATCACCTTTGAAATTGTAATTTTCGAAAAATTACCGGATATTCCGCTAATTTTATTATTTATATTTACTATAATAGACCATTACCTACCACCTAGTGTAAAAATTTCGACGAAATTCGGAATCGTAGAACTTGGATGGTCCCCGCGTTAATCCTAAAACAATAAACATAGGGATATTTTACTGCCTAGGCTGTAAAAGTACTATTTTTTCGGTGAAAAACCTATGTTGGCTTTTCGACTAGCTTTAGAGATATGTAGAAAGAAATTTAAAATTACAAACCTTGAAATCGGTTTTCGGAAGCAAAAATTCTATTATAATTATTTATATTATACAATGAATATCTTCATTGAATCAACGAAATCTCAACTAACGAACAAAAATTTCATAGTACATAGCAGTAGGTATATATTGTTTTATTATAAGCAAATGTTTTATTTTTTGTGGCAAATTCGACTTTTTTTTAATCTTTACCACTTTGTTATAGTCCGGGAGGCAGCGTTGCAAATGACATGACCATTTCATCCCTCATGATTTCTATTGGAAATATTTTTTCTTGAGCAATTATTTAAAGATCCAAGCGTCAGCTACTCCAATTGCGGTGGAGCTCGCTATGACGAAATTAGAAACATGTCGAAAAAAATTTTTTTTTAAATCATTTCAATACTCTTGAAAATTTGTCAATCTTTAGTTTAAATAGTATTAAAAATAAAGGTAATCGTCAGCTGCACAGAAAACGGTGGATTATACGTCAGCTACCCCTATAAACCGGTAATAAAAGTGGGGGTATAAAATCATTTCATCCCTTACCAAATTTTTCTTACGTGTTTATTATGTAATTGAAATAATGAAAACAAAAATCAGCTGACCTTCCAGCGGGGGAAAAACCGTCAGCTCGACGGTTAAAGCTGTTTAGCGCGCATACAATTTCAGCGTTGAATAATTCAAAGAGCGGTCTGACTGACGATCTTACCCCCATTATACCATCAGCTGACCATCATTTTTAGTAAATACAGGCTCTAAACTATTAAGTATCAAAATTTCGAATAGAATAAAATTAATTTAACCCAGATTTCACGGGTTCAAAGAAACACAAGTACCGCGAAATGAAATCTTAAAGCAAACATTCACATTTAACCCGATCAATCTAGGAATTTTATCTTGAATAAATGAAGTATGAAATTTTTTGACGCAGTTAGGTTCCAATGATGGAATAGCATTTAAAATCACAGTTTTAGACCAAAATTTGATATGGCCTGTGCCCGGAATTTTGGATTTTGTGTTTTGTCGATTTGCAGGCCTATTTTTCATTTATAGGTAAAAATGATGATAACCTAATTTATAGAGAATTAAATTCTCTTCCTCTTTTATGTGGACAATTTTATTGTAAAATAATTATTTATTGCTAATAATATGCAAAAGTGTGAAAAATTAGCAGATTGGCTCAGTCTTTTCAACTTTTGGACCATTTTTATTAAAAATAAGTGACATATTCAAATGACACTACTGTAGAGGACTAAATTCTCTACAACTTTCGTAGAAACAAGTTTTTCGTACGACGAATGGATCACGGCCGGGAACACGTTCAACACAGATGAATGGTGGAAGTGACTCAACGGACTCAACTCATTTCTATTTCCGACCGTAAAGGTAGAGTTTTCGTCGCGTTTAATTTTACGTGGTTTATGCCCCTTTCCTTATCAGAGGAAATTTCTTCACTACCCAATGATTTTTTACATATACAGTGGCCATAGAAAGTACTCGTACACTCCTATATTAGCAATGTAAATTGTACCATTTTTTTCATATAAAAATCGATATTACAGCAAAACTTTTTATACATTTTTTGTTGAAAATTTCATTGCCTTCAATTTTGTTTTTATATATATTCCTATTTTGTCTCGCTGTTTCTGACTGACAGCGACTTAAACATTACTCTGTAAAATTCAAAAATTATTGTCATCTATATCTCGGAAACGGTGCAAGGAAATAAAAAAATGAATAGGAATGTTTTTCTTGTCAATTTTATTCTCTACATTTTTCTTCATATACATATTTCCGTTTTATCGAACCGTTTACGAGATACAGATGACAATATTTTTTGCATTTTATAGAGGCTTATTTATATCGCTGTCAGTCAGAAACAGCACGACAAAATAGAAAAATGTATAGAAATAAAATTGAAGGCAATGAAATTTGCAATAAAAAATGTCTGAAAAGTTTTGCTGTAAAATCGATTTTTATATGACAAAAAAGGTCAAAAGGTACAATTTATATTGCTAACATAGGAGTGTACGAATACTTTCTGTGGCCAGTGTATAACCCTCTGCCATGGTAAAAATTTTGTTCTCAGGCTACTGCCATGAGTGCTATACGGAATCTTACAAAAGATGGAATTTCGGGTTTAGCCCCGAAGTCTGACTCCCCACTCTCAACCATCCCCACTCTTTCCCAAGCATGCGTAGCCGTTATAGAGTGTGGAGGTAAGAAGGGAAATCTCATATGGCCGTTTAACTCGAAAAGTGTCTACCGAAAAGCATTAATAAGGGTTTCAGATAGAGGCCAGAATGGCGATGGTGTACCGAAAGGGCATGGTTTGAACTATGCAGTGTAGAGGTCTCCACCCTGCAAGGTAGTGAAGTAAGCATTTTGTTGTTGTATTTTACATCATCTGAAAACTAATTAGTGTAGAGACCTCTACCTCCCAGAGTTCAATTTATACCCTTTCAGTACACCATCGCTATTCCGGCCTTTTTCTGAAACCCTTATTAAATGCTATTTGAGGGACACTTGTTGTAATAGAGAGATGGTCTCCTTACCTCTACACTCCATAGTATCCATAGAGCTACCCAGCAGGCTGTCGAACACCAAACACATATTAAATAGAATCTCTATGGCTACGCATGCTTAGGCAAGAGTGGCCCTGGTGGAGAGTGGGGAGTCAGATTTCGGAACTAAACCCGAAGTTCCTTCTTTCGTAAGATTCAGTACAGTGAACAACTAAATTTGAAGGAATTCTTATTTTTAATAAAAATGGTCCAAAAGTTGAAAAGACTGAGCCAATCTGCTAATTTTTCACACTTTTGCATATTATTAGCAATAAATAATTATTTTACAATAAAATTGTCCACATAAAAGAGGAAGAGAATTTAATTCTCTATAAATTAGGTTATCACCATTTTTACCTATAAATGAAAAATAGGCCGGCAAATCGACAAAACACAAAATCCAAAATTCCGGGCACAGGCCATATCAAATTTTGGTCTAAAACTGTGATTTTAAATGCTATTCCATCATTGGAATCTAACTGCGTCAAAAAATTTCATACTTCATTTATTCAAGATAAAATTCCTAGATTGATCGGGTTAAATGTGAATGTTTGCTTTAAGATTTCATTTCGCGGTACTTGTGTTTCTTTGAACCCGTGAAATCTGGGTTAAATTAATTTTATTCTATTCGAAATTTTGATACTTAATAGTTTAGAGCCTGTATTTACTAAAAATGATGGTCAGCTGATGGTATAATGGGGGTAAGTTCGTCAGTCAGCCGCTCTTTGAATTATTCAACGCTGAAATTGTATGCGCGCTAAACAGCTTTAACCGTCGAGCTGACGGTTTTTCCCCCGCTGGAAGGTCAGCTGATTTTTGTTTCCATTATTTCAATTACATAATAAACACGTAAGAAAAATTTGGTAAGGGATGAAATGATTTTATACCCCCACTTTTATTACCGGTTTATAGGGGTAGCTGACGTATAATCCACCGTTTTCTGTGCAGCTGACGATTACCTTTATTTTTAATACTATTTAAACTAAAGATTGACAAATTTTCAAGAGTATTGAAATGATTTAAAAAAAATTCTTTTTCGACATGTTTCCAATTTTGTCATGGCCAGTTCCACTCAGATGCAAACAGCTGACGCTGGGTTTGTTTAATAGCTATATTTAAACTATCATTTAATACAAAAATTGTGAGGGATGAAATCACCGACCAAAATGCAACGCTGCCTCCCGGACTATTACTCTATTATCATACTATTAGACTACCTAAGTTGTGCGGCCTGAAGGCCGCACTAATCCGTCACTTTTTCGTAATTTTGCAATATTTTCAGGCTGATAGACCTTAAAATAATATTTTTTTGGTGTTGATATAAAAAATATAATTTTTAAGTTAGTATAAACATTGACAAATCAGAGGTGCATTACGAGATAGGTGGAAATGCGCTATTATCAGAATCGGCGATAGGATGGGGAAGGGGGGGGGCAGAGTACAGTAATAGTACAGTCTAAATAAAGAGGGCCCGGAATCGATCAGCCCCGGGCCTGTAAAAGTTCTCGCCGGTCCTGGCTATTATATTATTAAATTGCCATAGCAACATGCCGTTGTCATAGCAACCAAGCTGTTTATAGGGATCTTCCCATGTAATTGTGTTCCGCCGACTGATATGGACGCCGCGCCGCTGAAATATTTACTTTCCAGACATAAGCGCCGGAAAGGGGGGGGGCAAAGCAGGGCACTTGCCCCCCTTTGAAAATTGAATTTTTTGTTTGTATACCTAGCTAGCGCTCGTAAAATATTAAGAATTTTCCTTTAAAACCATAAAGCCTAGCGCAAAACTGAATACTATGCCCCCTCTATATTTAACTCTTCCGGCGCCACTGTTTCCAGAAGAAGTAAGTCTTCTTCCAGTTAGAAGAAAATAGCTGGTTTACATTATTTATCCTGTTCGTGTATTAAATTCCGGGTTAATCGATGGAATGTCGATTAATAATATTTTTTTATTGTTAATATAGGTATTTGTTGCGTTTCGCCGCCGCCATGTCGCCGTATGGTTTTCATTTTTTAATCAAAACCGGAAAGCAAACTCAAATATTTTAAAGTGTATTTACTTACAATGTGCAATAAAAAATTCAAAATCTACTGCTTTTTAAGTTTTGACCTAATATATTTGTTGTTGTTTTGTTTAAATCGTTTAAATCGCCCCCCTTTATAGGAAACTACGAGCCGTTGCCGTATACTAATATATTAAAGGATAAATTAATTAGAATATAAACAATTTATATTAATAAATTAAAAGATACATTAATTAATATTTAATTTAAACAATATAAATCATTAGCTTGTGAAAATTATTATTAATTAAATTAAAATTGTGAAGATAAGCCAACAGGCAAACATAATAAAATTCCAATTAATATTTTTCTTTGTATGGTATTGTATACTAGCAGCGGCGGCTCGTAATTTCCTATAATAGGAGGGCAATAACTTGAAATTTGTTTTAAATTCTTCGGCTTTAAAACAATGATGAAGTTTTGTTTTTCTTTATTATTTGAAATTTTTGTCATTTTAAACCAAATTGATTTAAACCATTGAAAGTTAAAATAAGAAATTTTATAAAAAGTTGAAATAAGAGATGGATTAATCAGTGCGGCCTGAAGGCCGCACAACCTGGGCAATCTATTTGATATAATAAAAATAAAATAATATCTTAAGTAACACTTGCCACAAGATATTAATTGTACAAATCGAATTTTAACCATAAAAATTTGAATTTTAACTGACGCCAAATAAACTAACGGATTTTTTAAAATTGTGGTAATAACATAAATTTGAAATGCAACAATGGGAAAGCAGTAAATAAAGACAGGTATAAAAAATCAATTCCTATATATAAGATAATTTTATTGTAGCTTATTTATTTTAATTATTAAAATCTCAGTAAGATTTTCTTAGTTTTTACCAGTCTCGCCAGCATTGAATTTCTGAGATTTGTAACGTTAATTATAGTTAAATAACTTTAGTGACAGTTAAGATTGTAGAATTCTTATTAACTATTTTCCTGTTTTCGTGATTAAACTTAATGTCGATGCATGCACACATCTTTTAATGTTTGCAAAATATTTCTAAAACCTGCACTTATCGCAGTTTCATCTGTTAGAGGAGTCTGACACCATGTAAGTTTCTATTAACGAACTTGTTATTGCCGCATTTAAAGGTGGTTTATGTGTAAAAATGCAATTTGAGTCGATCGAGATCCAAGAAAATTAAAATGAAAAACTATCTGAAACGACGAAAACTTTTGGGTTTCTCTTTGAAATTTTGCATATATCAGAATGTTACATGAAATTACCACTTGGACCGCCCTTACTACCATCCTGCTTAATGACGACATTTAAATGTACTATAAATTTTTTTAATTTTTAACGACTTCTCTTTATCTATTTATTATTGATGCTGTTACTATAATCGCTTGCCGTTTTAGACCGCATTAATGGCATGTTCGTTTTTATCTTAAAAGTGGTCGTATTAATATTGAATGTTTGAAAAATGCCGTTTCGACATTTTACATAAACATAAATGTCCGGCATTATTTCCTGAGCAGCCCACGTAGTTTGGAATAAAAGAAAATTGGTGTGAAAGTCGCGTTGGCGATTGTGTAGTCAAAATAAAATAATTTTTGTGTATTAAAAAAAAAATCATATAATTAAGTACCAAAGTGGTACCGGTGTTGGATCCGATAGAAATAATTTTTATTTAAAGTACATTGTTTTGTAATAATTAAGGTATTTTGCATTAATAATATGTCATTATCATATTTACCGTTCCATTTTCCCTCAAGTGGAATAAATGCAAAAAGGACTCGTCACATTAGGTGGATAGCGCGCCTTTAAAATAATAATAATAATTCATAAATAATAAATAATAAGATTCCTCTCAACTTCTAATATTATTTCTGACAAACTAAGGCGTTGTCTGCGAATCTAGGCTTGGTCGTGGATTTCAAGGGGGACTCGAGGAGATGAAGATGACACTTGGGCGCGGTTAATGTGTTGTATGGAAATGGTAAAAAGCAGTTTGAACTCCTAAGCATAACCTACACAATTTTAAAGGTTACATAATTTCGCTTTAAGGCAATTTTTGATAAGTACGTTTAAAGTTTATAACATTTGATAAATTTTACAACACTTCAATCATTCAGACTTTTTTTGCACGATTTTATTATATTCCGTTATAAACTCTTTCTTCTTCTTCTTCTTGGGCATCGCAACATGTCACGACATTAATAATTTCTATCGCAAATCGTGACATATTTTTATTATAATATATTGTATCCGATTCGGGAAAAATTTTCATCTTTTTGGTAATTTTGAAGGTTATTGCCTTGATTATTTTGCATAAAGTCTTTCACTTTTCTTTTAAATTTTTGATTGATTAAGAAACTTCCATATTATAATGAATTTTCTATTATGATTTTTGTACTCGTCTAATTAACATTATTTTTCGATTTAAGAGTTCTTTGCCTGTTTTTATTTCATTCTAAATTTTGATTTTAATTAATTTAAAATCGATTCAACTTCTTTTGTGTGATGGAGAGGCAGTTAAATCCGGGATCGAATAGTGTATGGAAAGGTTAAAATTTTTCGAAAAAAATTAATTCCTTGCATTAATTGGATTAACGAAAATTGATACTGTAATTTTATTTTCCAATTGATCTTTCGATGGGGGTCACGTTTTGTCCCTATGGATATATTAGTTGGTGTACATGTGTGTATCTTGTAGATTGAGACTAATAACGATAATAAGTCACACTCGACTGCAAATAAATTAGTAATTCAATAGTAAAACTTGATTCGTCGCACGCCACTGATTACATAACTGGTTCTGGTCCACTTGTCCAGTTCATCTTCAAACACGGCCTTCAACACACCTTACCGCGGTGACTGTTAATGCTATTATCATTATGAGATGGCACATATTCCAATTTTATTATATAATGTGATAATTTAGATTCTACAACTTGCTTCGGCAACGCACCCAACTATATAATCCAACACAAAATTGGAATTGATTAATTTGCCCATAAATTCCAAAACAGTCGGATTCGACATACAACTTTCCTTTTTATCATATATTTTTTTGTTACAGAAATTCCTAAAACTAATGTGATAAAGCAAGAGTTTGGTTTTTATTTAAAAACAAGTCCTGAAATTTCTTTGCCTCCGTCGTCCACGTTATTGGCGCTGCAGAGAATAAAAGAATCCACAGTGTAAGTTTCGCCCGAAAGGCTCTTCCCGGATGCAATTCTATTGCATTTTTTCTCATTGCAGATCAGTTCATAAAAGAAATAATGTTACCGCAAACACACCATCAAACGAAACCATCGCCATGAATAACAACATATACGAAGAAAGAAGAACCGCCGAGGACACAACGGTAAAAAGAAGAAAAGTTCATAGATGTGATGTTGCAGGCTGTCATAAAGTTTACACAAAAAGTTCTCATCTCAAGGCACACAAACGAACGCATACTGGTAAGAGTCTATTCATCCATTTTGATTGCTTATATGGAAGTTTTTCCCGAAAACAGTTAATAAAATTTAAAACCATAATTTACACTTTGAGACGGACGTAATTGCGTCCTTACTTTCAAACCGCGATCCATAATTATTGCGAATTCCTGTAGGTATTCGAAAAAAAAAAAAAATTTTAAAAGCAAATAGAGCTGCAGTGCTAATTTTATCTTCAATTAGGAAATAACTATAAATTTGTCGAGTTTATTTCTTGTTTTTCAAAGGCATTTTCTATACTTCATTAGTCCATTAAACGATGGGACTATTTTTATGGACAATTCAAACAGTATTCCACACATTTATTATACTTTAATCTCGTCTTGATTCTTGATATAAATCGAAACGCAGCTTATTTGTAATTTATAGCTTTCTTCCGCTGCGTATGATCTTTGGAGTGACATATTGGTATTTTATGCTTTCAGGAGAAAAACCATACCAGTGTTCTTGGGACGGTTGCACATGGAAGTTTGCACGCTCGGACGAATTAACTCGGCATTATAGGAAACACACCGGACACAAACCTTTCAGTTGCCACCTCTGCCAGAGATCCTTCAGCAGATCTGATCATTTGTCCTTACATATGAAGAGGCACTAGCAAAGACTTTCACACTAGGCTACGCTTACCGACCGTATTCCGTTTACTTCCAATAATTGTGTACTAAAGAAAAATTTATTTTTAGAAACGTTTTACGCTTTTCGATTTTTATTTAACGGTGCTTTTGAAATAAACGACGAGATTTACGATAAAAAGTATTGCACATATCCTTGCTATACATTGCACCAAGTGTACTTGCATATCATTGAGATGCCAACGTCAGTTGTTTGAAGAAACTGATGCATATCTATTTGACACGATGTCTTATAGTTGCACGCAGAACACAAATGCATGCAGCCAAGAAAAAAATTCAAGGAAATGTTTGTCAACGGATCGCGCTGGTGTAAGCGTAGCCTTAACTACTTGTTTACTATTTAGACCAATTTTGTACATAAAATTTATATAGTAATAATTTTTTATTTATGTGTAGCAATTTTTTGCTATGGAATAAGTTTAGGTATTCCAAATAATAGTGATAATAATTAAGTACCTACACTGTAAAAATGGAACACTGTGCCAGTAACAAGGTCAAGTATATTTATATTTTTTGAAAAAATAAATAAACTTTAATATTTAAGCATTTGGTTAATTACATATTGCAATAAGAAAAATGTCTTCCATTTTATTATACTAACGTTAAAATAGTTTTGTAGCTAAACGTTTCGATAATATTAAATCTCGCCTGTAATATATCTAAGCAATATATATCTCGATTTTCAAATTTCCCAACCTACCTATGCGAAAAATTTTCAGTACGTGTACATAAAATTTGCTTAAGCTTTCGCTATAGGTTAGTATTATAACAAATTTTTTACATTTTCTTAACTCCCCTACCAAGTGCAATTATTATTAAAGTAAGATAGAGAATTTAGCCGATTTAGCTTTTTAAACTTGTAGTAATTTTGAATCTTTTTATTGCTAGTTTTAATTTATTAGGCACATACAATGTGCTACTAATTTTATGTGCATTATTAGATTTAATTGTACATACAACTTTCAGTCTGAAATTTTGAAAAAAATAAAGAGCACAGATTTCACTATTATTATTTTAAACTTATTGCTCAGTAGAACGCGGTGATATGGAACTCGGCGCCAGCGGCCGAATGGCGCTTGTAGAAAACTAACTCAATTTGAGGAAAACTCAAAATAATATTTTTAAGTTCGAGCTAATGAGCGGCAAGTTTAAATGGCTCGATGTGGGTGCATTTTTATATGTCGCGATAAGATAGGAGATCTGCAATTTTTTTAAATAAGAGTTGTGTTTTAGCCAAATAATGGTGGTTAAAAATGCTATTAGTAACTGTTTAACAATCGCCAGTACTAGGGGCCAGTATAATTTTTAATTATTGTAAAATTCAAATATGCGTCTTTACATTTTACGATCTCTAATAATTTAAGTATCCTCTTACGCATAAATTTGTAAAAAATATCGATATTATAAATAATATTGTTTAGTAAATTTTACCTGATGTAAAACATAAATAATAATTGAAACGTTCGTTCGAGTGGGCATTTTAAAGTCAAGTCAAGACACAAAAAAGACAAATGTTTTATACCTACCTAATTATTACCAACGGTGTTAATTTTGTGAATATAGAATTCTTAAGAATTTGTTATGCAATTGGGATATATTTATTAATGTTATTATTAAGCTGTTTCAATAAATATTTGGCAGGGTTGTTCGTTTTTCTTTTGATATCATTTTCAGGCTGAGTTATTCCCGAACACCCATGGTAAGTATATGATGAAACCGAAAACAAAATAAAATCGTGCTGATGAGTATTAATGATCCAAAAGTTGTTGCTGCTTGAATCGACCACTGCCTTGATACGTTCTTTGATTAAACTGTAATTAACTTGCATTATAGACAGAATATTTAATTTTTATCATCAACTTAGTAATTAATATGGGCGTAATTCGAAATATCAAATGTACTACAATTATTGTATAAAAAGGGAATTATAATCCATTCACTTTATTAGAATATATTTTTTCGCTAATTAATTCAAAATGAACTTCGAATAGGAATCGATCCTTTAGCTTAGAACGTGACATTCTCAGAAATAATCATATTAATATGCAATTTTTTTAAACAATAGGTAGATTTAATTATTAGAAATTAAATTAATTACTGTAAAAAAATTTTGTACGAGTAAATTATTGGAATTATAATATTCAGAAGTATAACTATTAACAAAATTAACAGTTGCACGATTAGAAGACAACTGCTGCAGGCTCCGCCCACTAAAACACACTACTACCCCTATTTACGTTAAGGGTTAACTCCCGAAATTAGGCCTGACCAGGACCAAAAACCGATCCCGAAAAAGGGCCTAATACACTTGCTATCCTGTCGACAGACAAACATCATTGCGCCAAAAACGTCCCACCGTACCCCCCCCCCCCCCCCCCGATAGCCTCTCAGACACTATCCTTAGCGACGTTGACAAGGCCAAAGCTTTCGCGGAAAGCCTTGTCAAACAATTCAGCCCCAGCACCGTTAACACCGACCCAGTACACGCCACCCTCATCGACCGACGTCTAGATCAGGGAAAAACTAGAAATCCCTCCCTCTCGAATTGCTGACCCTCATTTCCCCCACCTTCTATCAAGAGATGATCGGCCAAATTAGGAAACTGAAGGTCTCCAAAGCCCCGGGACACGACGGCATTTCTAACAGGACAATCAAAGAATATTGCCCATAAACACGGGATCATGGCAGTCACACACATCGTCAACTCCATGCTTGCCATCAGCCCCTGGAAGTTGGCCGATATGGTCATGATCCTGAAACCCCACAACCCCGCGTCCTACAGACCAATCAGCCTGCTCCCCTCTCTAGCGAAACTCGCGGAGAGAATAATCCAAGTCCGACTAAACTCCTTCCTGGCCGAATCTCGTCTAATCCCCGACGAGCAATTCGGCTTCCGTCCCGGGCACTCCACCATCCACCCCATCCTGAGGCTCACGCTGCACATTACCGAGGGGTGGAACAAAAATCAGGACAGTGGTGCCTTCTTCCTTGACATTGCAAAAGCCTTTGACAAGGTGTGGCACCAGGGCGTCATCCACAAGATGTTCAATACGGGTATACCACACATGCCCTGGTGTACCTCATTCCGGGTTAAACTCGAAGGGTCCCGATCCACCCCAAAGATCGTGTCTGCTGGAACCCCTCAAGCTTCTGTTCTCGCCCCCTCCCTCTTCAATATTTATATCTCCGACATCCCTCCCCAAGAGAACGACGACACCACCTTTATCACCAGTTCCTCCCGCCGTCCAATTATCGCCCGACTCCAAGCTGCGCTTGACGACCTCGAGAAATGGTTCCGCACCTGGCGGATTGGGGTCAACCCGTCCAAAAGTACGTCGACCTATTTCTCGAGGTCTAACGAACCCCCCACCAATAACCCCCAACGGAAGAAGTCGGCCCTGAAAATGGCGCGACTTCCAAGAACCCAACTCACCATGTATGGCACCGTGATCCCATGGACAGACACCTCCAAATACTTGGGGATGATTCTGGACAAGGATCTCAGGTGGGGCCATCATACCAAAAGTGTAAACAGCAAGGGCAGGGAACCATGACCTCCCTATACCCTCTACTTTGTGTAAACAGTCTCCTCTCCCCCCACAATGGCCTGATGAACTACAAAATGATCATCAGGCCTATCGTGACGTATGCCTCCAACGTCTGGGGCTACGTTGATAAATCCCACCTTCCCAAAAACCACTCCAAACTTAGCAATTAGGTGAGCCATGAAAGCCCCATGGTTCGTAACCATGGGGTTACGAACATGGGGTTGCGTTGCAACGCAAGGTTGCATGAAGACCCCTCCATGAAGTCTGTCGAAGAATTCATCCGCCTCTCGCAGGTCGAATTCTACGACAACCTGGGATCCTCAGACAACCCGAGAGTTCGGTAATTATCAGCTCGAGAATTATCTGCAGTACAAAAGACCCAGTGCCATCCTGCAACAAAGGGTATACTAACCCCCCAACTCAAATAATAAACCGACCGCCCGAGATGCGGAGAAAAAACAGCGGAATAAATCCAGAAAACCCCGGCACTGTATCAGATAAAATTTTAGTGTCATTGCTTACGAATTAAGCCAAGTCGCCAAGTGGCAAAAAACTTCTTGGTTTTTTACGGTTATCTCAATTCGACTTATGATGTAAATAGCCATTTTTGAAAGTGGACTACTTGCTATTCTCAATGATGGTTCGTGATTATAGCAAAAATGATCAATATTGGTACAAAGCCCTTAAAGAGGAAAAGTAGAATAGTCAGGCTTTGAAAAAGTTGAATTGTAAATAAGTTAAAAATAATGCGCATTAATAGATTAACGAGATTCGACTTGGATCCGATTTTGCGATACAGCCCTCCCGGGCAATTGTAAGTTCCACCGATGGGTCAAATGTTTATTAATTCTACATGTAAGTTCCACTGGTCGGATTTAGCTCACTATTTTCACACATGTAAATTCCACCGATGGTCAATTAAGTAAAGGCGGCCAAAGGGTTACCGTCGATCTTCTACACCTTTTTCTTTCAAAAGTACAATAGAAAACCATTAAATATTCTGAAAGAGCAAAGTTTAACCTTTCTTAAAAGGCGAGGATAAATAAAATCGTTACAACGGTTACTTCACAATTAAATTTTGAAAATTGTTCATGTTAGCTTTAAAAATTCATTCACTTGACGGTACGTGTAGGGTACTTGGTTCTTATCAATTCGAATTTAGGTGGGGAAAGAGCGTGTTCATTCCACTGCATGCGATTGCAGAGGAAACATCGTTCGAGTTCCTACCGAGTGCTTTTGCGCTCCGATAATTATTTAATTTACCACAGGGCAGGGGTTGGGAAAATCGCCCGGGAGGCGTGCAAAAGGTAGGTTTTCAATTCACTGCCCCTGACATTGTTAAATCTCAAATCTCAGCTTTCGAGTTCGGTAAAGCCTAGTGTGATGTTTAAAATCCACTATTTGTGACTACTACAATCCAGTAATACGTTAAGTTACCAACGGTGAAACTTACATGTTTACCCTCGATAGTTTAGCAAAAAATCACACACAAGTTCGGTAGTGATACATTTTATTATGATACAATATTATCTTCTATTGATTTCTTTTCGTAATGTAATACTTTGCTTTTCAACAAAGTTGTATTTTTAAATTAAACAAAGGAAATTGTGAAACAATTGAAGTTATATATTATGTGAATTTATAATTTAGTTTGCTTATATTGATTGTTGCACTTGTTTTGCCATTTTATCAGATTTTGATTAATTTATTATTCATGTTTGAATGTTGAAAATGCAACTTTCAGAAGATGGTAGTTCGATATCATATATCTACGATACGCTACTGATTCTGCCCATGCGCAATGAATAAAAATTGACAAAACGTGACTTTAAACGTCAAAATTATAACCTAGTCACAATGTGAAAAATAGTAAGATAAAATTGCTAATTTAATCCAAAGATAATGTCCAAATTCAAATCCACACTTGATCAAATAAAAATATTCAACGGAGTCTTTGCCAATGTGTTAAAAACTAGTGTAAAGGCTAACGTTGAAGAAGTTTCCAAAAACATGCAGAAAGCACAGAAGGAAATAATTTATAAAAAAGCCGGAGAATTAAACAGTTGGTACACAAGGGTACTAGGTCTGGATGAAGTTAAAAAATACCAAGAACGCGTTGCAACTTTACAAGTTGGTCAAGTATAACACATTTTTATTAAATTAAAACCCAAGTATCTTGTTTTATAGGAAAAACTGTTGGATGCACAGGAACGTAGACGAAGTATTGGATACCAATTGAGTGAAATCAGAACAGAATCCAATGCAGTGCAAGACCAAATCCACAAAGTTAATCGACAAGAAGCGTTTGAAAAGTTTTTGGACTTGATGCGAAAAGAAACCGAGGTAAATTCACATCATCGTGAATTTACAGTATTTTAATTTGTTTTATTAGATTTTGCAAAAGGAACGAGAAATTGCAAAGCAGTTTAACGACTGTGACCGGGAGGAACGGGAAATTTTCACAGCATACACTAGTTCGGTGAAGGATTCTCACGAAAAGCAGAGGGCACAATTGGAGTATACCAAATATTTCGGCTTAATTCTAAGTTTAGTGGGTTCTTTTTTAACGTTCTGTTATTCAACTTTAAGAAAACAAGATTTGAAGAACTTTGTAGAAAAACAGTTGATTATTGCAACGGGAGGTTCGCAAGATGTTGTTAGTCGATTGCAAGAAACTGAGACACATTTGCACAATTTGAAAGAGTTGATTCTTACTGCGGGAACTTCTCAAGATATCGTTGGTCGCTTGGAGAAAAATGAAACGCTGTTGATCGATTTAGTACAACATGTTAAACAGAATGGGAATATTGGCGAAGTTGAAAATGTTTCGCAGGATTCTAAATTAGATATAAGTAATCAAAGTTCTCCAGAAAGTGCCTCGGTGTTTTATGATTTTATAGAAACAAACAAAAAATTGATAATAGGCGGCTTTGTATTATATATAGCAGTTAAAGCGCTTTCATAAAGTGGAATTATTAGTAGTATTAAGAAAGAATTTGTAGATACAATTTTTTAAACTTGAGAAATTTGTTTCTGCTTTTTTCATATATACCTGATGCTGACCAGAACATAATTGACTAATGGTTCTTCGCCCCGAAGAAGGCTTAAGAAAATTGAAATGGCATTGAACAATTTTTTTTTTATCATTTCCCAAGGATACAAAGGTCGGGATTTAAAAAGATTTATTTGATGCTAAATTCGATAATAAGAAAAGCCCCACTTACAAAGAACTTGTATAATAGTTATCATTCAAGTATAATTTAGTCTGTATTGCAATTATTAATTACTATATTTAACAAATTTAATTAAAAAAACAGGTAAGTATGTTAATAAAAGAAAAACCTTGCTGCACATTAAGCATCCCATTTTTTGAATTCCATATCGTCTGGTGGTTTCACATCGACACGATCTTTTGAAATTTCACCCCAATTTGTACTAAGAACAGTACCGCAACTTTCAATCTGCCAAAATAAAATTATTATATATTATGCGGCAATAAAAATTGTATGCTATTTTCATTTATGCAGAAGCCTAATAATATCAGCTATCAGAGTTCCATCTTGCGTGTTTACAAAATGAGCCCTCCAAAAGTATCAATTTCAAAAATTCAATATACTTACAAAGCTTTTATTCATAGCCCTTTTAACGTTTTCATCACCTTTTCCATAAATTTCTTGAAACAATTTATTTAAGGCTTCTTCTCCAACAGGTTTTTCCTTTGCTTCTTCCTCTTTAAGTTCCCGTTCAATGGCAGACCAATTTTTACCTGGTTTTGACGTAGGATAACTAGGAGGACCACTAGAGGTTGTAGCTAAAATTGAAATACTGTAGTAATATCTAAATCGGCTAGCTTAGAAAATACCTTCGCTGGATTCTACGAGGTTTTTAGGTGCTTGGCATTCTAAAGTATCCCATCGATTTCCTACTAATTTGGTAAGTTTAACTTCCACCTAACAAAACAATTAGAATTTTGGTGTTTCAGAAGTCATGTTAAATTACCTTGGTGGGTGTAATACGATAAGAGCACTGTTGAGTATTAACTGGATATGCCAAATGAAGTTTCCTGACGTGTTCGTTGTCATTTGGTAATTTAAGGCTAACACCGATGTAGTCTTGATCAAACGATACTTCCGATCCATCTTTTGCTACATTTTTGGCTAATATAGTTATCACAACATTTGCATCAGTTTGATACCAGTCGTATTTTATCGAAGGAGCAGGCTAAAAGTGTAAAAATAAGCTTTCGGATAAACGTAAAGTTATCAAAATCCTTACTATTTTTTGTTCACAATCAGCCATTGATTCTGTTTAAAATGATGACAAGAATATAGGTACAACAATAAGACACTTTAAAATACAAATTTTTCTCGAATACTAAACTAATAGGAAATGTCAAAACAGCTGAGCACAAAATAGTGTATTTATACAATAGAGGGGGAACTTCATATCATAAATCATTGACAGATGGCTATACTGGTTATGATTTAAAAAAAATCATTTTATATTTTGTATTTGTTTGCTGAAAATTGGGAATATTAAATATCTCTTTTTAAATTTAATTAACTTTAACTAACCTTTATGAAAACGGGAGTTTATATAACAAAACAAAATAATTAATATTTTTAGTCTAGAGTGGGCCAGACAAATTTAAGGCATGTTTGCACTGCATTATTTCGGAAGAACCCTGTACATTTCAACCTATAAATAAATTTTCTATGCGTCAAACGGAGTAGCAGGTATTGGTTTTTTATTTTACGCTAGAATTTCTATAAAATAATGAAGATTTTAGATTACCTTTATCTTTTTTTTAACAGAAAGCAACCAATTGTTATTTGATTGTGCTTTGTTTTGTTTCAGTTTGTGTACAATCCCAAAAGTTAACCTCACTTTTTGAAATAATTTTCGAGTAAGTATATTTTTGAAATAATCCTGTAAATGTTGTGGTAGTTTAGACAAATAGTAATAACTAAAACGTTTATTACAGTCGACATTAGGTATATAAAAGTTTTTACATCCTGATAATTTCAGTCTTATTATACAAATTAACTAAATGTTTAACAATTCCAACTAAAAATATCTGCATTTAATTGAAAAGTAATGGCAGTTAATTCGTAGTAAATTTCTTAAAATAACAATTAAAAGTATATGAAATGTAACGACTAAAAATACAAATTAAGTTGTGCTACATCTACTTATATAACAATTTAAATTAAAACGAGAACGAAATGATATGAATATTTTTATCGTGTAATATTGTTACGATTCGGTTGATGTTGTTTTTGTTGGAATATCACAGCCGAAAACTTCTTGCGATGCGTAGCTTATGTACAGAAAACCATCCGAACACGAATGCCCACCGTACACTTCTGCCAACGTTAAAGATAAACTGACCATGGATTTTTCATTGATCAGCAGATAAATCGCCTGCGTTGAGCTAACTTGCATTCTATTTCTGGAAATAAATTTTTTCATATGTTAGAAAAAGTTATTATTTTTACCGCGATGTGTGTCAATGATTAATTTATAACTATTTGATATTGAAATTTGATAACCACACTGACCTGATTATTATAAGGAATTGGGACATCGTGATTTCTTGTGGCACTAGAAACTTTGATTTGTCTAGTTCTGGCAGGTGGCTTTCTTTTTCGCATCTTCGAACTATAATCTAGAAATTATTTTATAAACACTTATTTTTTGGTGTTGTTTTGGTACTTACCGGTATTTTTGTAGGAAATCTGTGTCTTATGGCCATTACTTCTTCTTTTCTTATTTCTAAAACAAGAGAAAACTGATGTTATTATAGAGTTTTTTTATAAAGTTCTAATCGGTTTAAAATGTTCTTCATTGCTTGTTTTGTTTTCTCAAACACAGTTATGTAAAAATTCTTCTTCTCGGCGATTTGATACATATCAAAATATGAAATAAAGAAGCCGGACTAATATAGGAGAATTAATACGCTTGATAAAAGTATTAATGAAATTTTTTTTATGTTTAATTTCCTGTAATCATGAAACACGATTAAAAGAATTGAACTTGAAAATTATAACTTTGGGAATCTCTTAATCTCAGTTTTCGAATTACGTGATATTCAACTATATATCACCAGTACATAATCTTACGCACGGTACTTACAACATAGTACGCAACAATTAAATAGTAAACGTAGGTATGATTTTCCACCTACAGTTGTTAAAATCGACATATTCGGTGTCTGGTAAGTTTTTGTTAAATTTATAATGTTATTTCAACTTTGATTATTTGATACAATAGAATAGTACAGAAAATGGACTTATTGTTATTGTCACACCATAAATAAGTTGTTTGTACATTATTAACAATGGCGATAACAAGTAGAAAATATAATTGTTATATTTTTGTATTATCGCAAAATGCAGTAGCGAGCAGTTATTATCTCTTTTTAAAAGTAATTAATGTTTAATTTTGACTGTTGCTAAAGGGATTTCTTATCGAGTGACTAAAATATTATCAAATCTTGGAATGCTAAGTTGTGATTTTTAAATAACAACTTTTGAGGTCGAATTTTTTATCGGGATGGATCTTGTTTATCGAAACTTTGAAAATATTTATGTAAAACCAGTAATGGTATAAAAAAAAAAGTATTTGGATAGGCCAGTTATACGCGACCCCCGTGAACAGTTTCTGTGGCCCCACCTGTGCAATGTGCAAAATAGTTTTTTTTTTAAATTTGTAATGTATATTTTTTTGAATGAAATGTTACGCAAGTTATTAAATATATAACTCTGTAATTTATTACAAAATAGTTTTTTTTTTTAATTTTGTAATACATACAATTTTAGATGATATGTGTTGTATGAGGGGTACCAACATCATATTGATTATAAAAATAAATGAGACACCCACAGATGGAATTAAAAAGTGGCTCCGCAAGAAAAAGGGGTTGTTCACCTCGAATAATTTCTCTCCCCCCCATCTTATAAACTATTTCTACTGTTCGACCAAGTATCGGAAGCTTCTCATGAAAACTGATCAATACATGATTTATTGATAAGCGAAATGATTTGTCAAAATATTAAAAATTGCATCTTGATTATAATGCAACTAAACACAACGATAAGTGCATGAATGAACGTCACAAGTATCTTTCCACAAAAAACAATTTAGAAAATCAAAATAATACTGTGAGATGTAAAAAAGTTATGTTATAATTTAATTATTAATAAAAATGATTAATTTATCTTAACGACCAATGTGGTAAAGGGTATCACGAAACGCTTAATCACACGATACACTTTTTTTAAAATTTATTTTTGGCATTTCCAGTATTTATTTTTTAAAATCAATTCAGGAATCGTGCTTTATTGTAAGCGAATGAAAAAATGTTGGGATTCAAGCTGTAATTCTTGAAAAGGGTGGTAAATTTTGTCTCGGAGAGCTGAAATCGAAGACCATCACATGGGTTTTTATTTAATTGCATTTAATTTTAAATTTTTAATAATTTGAGTTTTATCTCGAGACTTCCGCAAATTATGTAAGTCAATTAAATTGTTTACAATCAAAGTTCAATACAATTTTGTTTGTAATTAACCTCGATATTTAAAAGTTATTAGTGCAGTTTTAAAATTAAATATTTTATTTTGCATTCTAAATTGTCATATTATGATAAAACTGTAATTTGAATACAAAAATTATAAAAGCAAAGCATAAAAGTTTCAGGTAAATATACAAAATTTGAAAACTGCAGATCGGAGAAGTAATTTCTTTCAAAATCAAAGAAGTTATGACTGAATTGCTTAACTTCGTAAGGTAATAAATTAAAAAATCATGTATCGTACTAGGAAGAACTGTTGACTTCCAGGATGGACACTACTGAAGTTTTTTCAGAATATCGTGCGAATGAATTGCTTCATGGGCCATGCAACACTGTATTTAACATGTAACGAGCAACAAGCACTACAATATATAAAGATGGATACAATCTAAACCATACATTATGACACAAGGCATAATCAATGAGCAATGCAAAAACTGCTGGCAAGCCTAGTGCAGTCGTGAGTATTAGTTAAATAATTTCAGTTTTTTGCACTAGATTTGGTGTGGACAGTCTATCGTGGTTGATCTTAAGGGTGTTGCTGGCAAATCGTGGGTCAATAATTTTATTTTTTTCATAATTGAAACAAAATCTCTAACCTGTGTTTTATCATCTGTTTAAAGAAGTCGATGAGCAGTTTTGAAAATTATTCATTCTAAACAACGGACTATGTTCTGTCAGAAGGGAACGACATAATTGTTCTGCAACCTAAAAGAATCTTATGGAGGACACAATCAAACTCCTTACTCAGATCAATAAATGAAGACAACAAAAATTCCTCCTTTCGACTAGAAAGTCTAAGACTAGAAAGAACTGGAACTCGACTTCTCTGCGATATGAAGTACAGGAGCTTCTTCTAAGTGGTTTTTTTAAAGTATAAGCTATAATATTAATTTAAAAATAAATTAATATACACAAGAACTCTGTTTTTAAGCTACGTCAGATGAAAAATTTTCAACGGCTGCCCTATTGAGACGATTTATCACTAATTCTAGGACTTTGAAAAGTTTTATATTAATTAAAATAATAAATAACATAAAGTCTGGTCAATTCAAAGTACTGTTTGTTTCATTCAACTCTCCCGGAAAGGATTTGGTAGACTGACACGAAGCAAAAAGAAATTACACTTGCAAAATAATGGTTAAATTCTATACAAAATTCATACACTTTCTTCATTGTATGATTGTGATATGTACTACTTGATAGTATTGAGATACGATTTGATTTACATTGGGATTAGGATACAATAACCTGATATACAATATTCAGTAAACTGTTAGAAGACCATAACTTAGCTTATGAAGAAATTTACAAAAAATTAAACAATAAATTTCATACCAATTGGCTTTCCTCTGCTCATCATGTTATTAGAATTGAAATCCTTCTTGGATCTTCTAAGATCCACATTGAGTTTGTCCAACATGGTGGTTTTTATTTTGTTCAGATGCTTATTTTGAGTGCAACTACAAAGTACAGTGGTGTTGGAAAACATATGATTAGTTTTTTAAGGAAACTGTCTTTTAATATCACTGAGAAGTTTGATGTTCAATACCCGAATAATTCAGAAACTCGACAGTCGAATTTGTGTGTAGCACTTGATTATATTAACACTGGTTTCACTATCTTTATAACAACATTCAGTGTTTCTTTAACAACATTTTATAAGAAAATATGTAGAAACGACCGACTTGCACGTTACAATACCACCAATAGCCTTCTCGTGCTGTTCAATTCAATGACTGGCGCTTTCTGATTGATAATTAACAATAAACGATGTATTTCTCTTGAAAACTCATTATCGATATCCCCCAGTTTACCACAAATTTAATTTTAAACAACAGAGACGGACTTACTAATTATAACTTCTCTATTTACATATTGTTAAATTTTACAATTATTGGTGATAACGTTATATATATTTGATAAAACAATATTGAAATTTTGTTTGTTATCGCCCGCCCTTTCGGGTAAAGAGGGAGAGTTGTAACAACCAAACTATATATAATGTAACTTATATTATCTCAAAATATTATTCTCCAATCACAGCTCGGAATTAATAGATTGTTTGGTCTTCTTATTTTTAGCTTTGATATATCGCAAGTAGAGCAAGGCTTAAAATTTGGTTAATCATTTTAATTGCTTCAATTATTTATTTGCAATATATTTGGTTTCAATTGAATTGAAAATTTTAATGCATTAACTTGAATTAGTGCCATTAATAATATATTCCAGGAAAACTAAGATAGTTCAGTTAGGATTAATTCTCACACGATAAATTTTTGTGCACTAATAGTGGAATCGTTTGATTAATTGTATGGTTTAAAAAATGTAGTCCAGTTCAATTTTTGGATAAAACTGTAGTTTTCTTTCACTTCCAAAATAAAAAGAAAATTATTCACAATTTACATATATGATTTATCATTTTTATTTCTTATCGTTTATTGATTTAAAATGGAAATTAACCAATCACGATTAAGATAGAATACGGCTCTGTTTAAATGCTGTTACTAAGTGGACCCTACATTTTAATTTTAAATTTTGAATAATATTGATATCAATAATAAAATGTCCTCGTTATAATCAGATTGCTCTAACGGACGAAGACAAAATATTCCCCATTAAATATTAATTATTACTTGACTTTAATATTTTTATTGTGTATCTACATCTTGTAAATATTTAATATTCTCATAGTTTTGATTTGCTACATATTATAAAATCTAAAAAATGTTAATAGACTTTGTGTTACTATGTTGTATATTAATTTAATGATTAATATAAAATAATTAATACTCATTTTTAGATCTAATAACTCGCGTAATTGTCTGTGCAATTAAATTGATAATTTAATTTAGCTTTTCGTTAGTGAATTTTGAAAGGTAGGATTTATTTTTGGCAACTCAATTTTGTTGTTTTTTTTTATTTTTTGAAAAAAAGGTATTATATAATTTGGATTTCTTATAGATACTATTGTGAAATTTCATTTTTATCTTTCTAAGTTACTTACTATGTCAATATAAATTTCTAGTTCAGGTCTATTGGGATATCTTAATATCTAAACATTAATTTAGATAATTTTACAGCAGCGTAGTCAGGCATATTTTTGGGATTTTGATAACTGCATTACTAAGAGAATTTCTGATGATCGTGTAGCGGTCTGAAGGATATCTACGTTTTAATAGCCCCTGGTTTACGCAAAAAACGTAAACCAGTCGAAGATAATCACAATAATAATTGTTATTGAGCCACCATACCAGTGGAATTATAAGGAAGGCCTCTCATTTGGCCAATTTTGTTTTAAACAGCATTTTGTTTAATTTCGAGTCTCGGCGATTTCACTTTTGTTAATTTTTCCAAAAAAGGTGCTTTTCAAATGAAATGCTGGAAATTTATTAAAAATATAAGAAAATTGAAATAACGAATAATAGTTTACCTTCCACGTTCGTTTCCTTGCAGATGATATAACTATATGATAATGCAATATTGTTACAGTTATGGGGGGGGGGGGGATAGTTCTCAACTCAAAAGTTACCATATGTTTTGGCTTTAAATTTTCCTTAATTTTCTTTGCTGTATTTGATTATAAATCATTGTTATTTGTTATTATATCATTTTCGACCTTTACTTGCACAATTTTCGTAATATGTTTGCGGTACTCAATGACAAAATTGACGTTCAAGCCATTATTTATGTATTATAGTTTACACTTTAAAATGTATTGATAACAATTTGCTGAAAATTTGTTTTTGATAGTGGGGAGTGGGTACCGCATTGTAAATTAATAGAATCCAATTATTATGTAAATTACAGTAATATTATAATCAATTACATTTTCAAAATTTTTTGCTGGTATCTGTTTTATCAAATATCTACTATCGCCTATAAGTTCATTGGCATTAATAATTATCATAATTGTTTATAAGTTTACATTTTTATTTGCCTCTTTGTTTAAATAAATTATTATTCCTCAAAATAATTTTTTATCACTGTCATTGTAAATTAAATATTTCAAAATTAATAAGCAAACTTTTTTAATTATAATCATTGATAATAAAGAATTGTTTCTCTATTTTCCAGAACTTAATTAATATAAATTGATTAGGTTTACTATTTTCTTAAATTGATAATTTTACAATAATTAAGAAAAAACAAGACCATCTTATAAATTTATGTTATTCAATTAGTAGAACTATGGCTCCAGTAATTTGATAATGAATATAACAACACTTATTAATTATTACCCATTTAATTTTTAAAAACTTTAAATCTACCGTCGAGATTTTGAGAAGATAGAGGGCGGGCTTGCTGTTGCTATACCCACAAACTTTAATTAGTAATATTTTAATGAATTTTAAACTACTCGGAAGTTTGAATTGGACATTAAAAGGTCGTAAATTATGATAATGCAGTAATTACATTTTTTTTATGTCTTATTTATTCTAACAAGTCAAATGTCAATTACAAGCGTTAATTCGTGACCTGGGAACCTTAAGTTTTTATTTGAAATCTAGATTTGGCAAGTAATTATTAATTAAATTAATTATTAAGAGACTTATTTTTATACAACATGTAAACAAATTAATAATTACGGTCGTAAAAATAATCATATCGCTGAAATTTCTTCTACATTGTTTTCACTAAAAAGAGAGAATTCGAAAAATATTATGGTTTATTATTTCCGAAAGGTTTTTAAATTTTGCATTTATTTTCCTTTTTTTTTTTTTAATTAATTTAATTTAATTAGTTTGTTTTTCTGATTCCGCTATCTTGTTTAGCATCAAATCTTACGCTATTTTTAATTTTGGATAGCTTTACGATATATTTACATGGGGGCAATTTTGATAAATATTTAAAGGAAGTAATGGGCAATATGAAAATATAAAATATTCTGTTTGCTTTGAAAGAGATTGCTAGAAAAAAAGGACTCACCATTTGGATTTTTCCACTGACCTCCTTATCGGCAAATTTATATTATTTCTAGTCAGTTTTTTATTATTATTTTTATAATAATAATAATTATTATCAACTTGGTGCAGTTTTGATTTCAGTAATCGATTTTATCAGTTTTATTTTACTGTTATTGAGGATTGGTTTTTAAAAGAAGTATCGAATAGTACAGACAAGTTACAAAATCTTATTTTGGCAATTCAGTTTGACAAGTGAATGGCATAAAGTGAGCTTTATCTTTTGTACTTTCCAGAAGCGAAATTTTAAAACATTTTATAAATAACTATTTCTTCTTCCACTTGTGACTATGAACTCGCTTCTCTTTGTCTTGCTTCGTTAATCCACAGATAACGAAAACCAACTTTGAACTTATCACTTGGGAGGACGTCTTGGGGGTCTTTTTACTATCGATTGTTTCTCTCTTTTTTTCTTCGTTTGAATTGAGGAGTGAAAAATGGCACTAGTTTTCTTCTCTGTGCTCTGTCACTGCCCTGCCTTATCGTCAAAAAGAGATTCCATGTTGGGGGACTTCTGGCCTAGCATGGCCTGAATCAGCGAAACCCCGCCCGCCAGGATTCTCGAGTTCATCATCCGGTTGGAATGGCTTGAGGAATGATGGGACGGGGTCGCTGCAACGGAGGTAGTACAATGAGCCCGATTAAGCGACCTAAGTGCGTGCGAGGTGTAAACCTTGCCCTCCATGCCATAATTCAGAATCCTCTCAGTATAGCAATATGCTGTACATACTGTTGTCTTGTTGTATGGATTTAAACTTCTTACAAAATTATCTATACAGGGTGATCCCGCAACCGACGCTCTTAAGTAAACCTAATAGAAGACATTTTTCTAAATGTGACTACAAATTAGTGTTTCGTCCAGATACAAAGAACTTCGCAACCTAGTGTTCCAGGCCATCAAAAATGAAAAAAAAGCGTTCTACAAATACGAAGTCGAAGCCTGTAACAAGAACTCCAAGAAATTGTGGAAGTTTTTTGAACGTGGAAATATCCATCGCAAACCCAGAAACAAAGCTAATTTGGATGATGTCGATCTTAATGCACTGAACAGGTATTTTGTTAATGTAGCTCCAGATACTAAAGTTGACCAAATTACCATCGATTCTTTTACTGCAAATAAACACCCGCTTACCACCAATGAACTTATCTTCCACAGCGTTACCATAAACGAGGTCGCTAAAGTAATTTGCAAATTGAAGTCAATGGCGACGGGTGTAGACAACATTAATTCCAAAATGTTAAAGATGGTTCTTCCTTACTGCCTCGAGAGTATAACCGACCTTATCAACTCCTGTTTGAACAACACAATTGTACCAGATGAGTGGAAAACATCCTCAATATTTCCCATACCCAAAGTGCCAAATGCCAACAAATTTGAGGAACTACGTCCTATCAACATTTTACCGTCCCTTTCTAAGGTATTAGAAAGCATCATGCATCAACAACTTCTTGAACATTTAACAAGAAATAAAGCGATTTTGAGCACCAATCTGGATTCCGGAACAAATGACATCTGCACCAATATTGATGGCTCTAAGGTAACAGTTCTCTCCCTACTGGACTTTAGCAAGGCATTTGACGTCATCAATCACAAACTACTAATCGCAAAACTATCGTATTATGGTTGTAGTGATTCAGCTCTGAAACTTCTCGACAATTACTTGTCGGAAAGGACTCAACGTGTGAAATGGAATAACCTCCACTCCGAGGAACTTACGTGCAACAAAGGTGTACCGCAAGGGAGCTTGCTTGGTCCGTTGCTGTATTCAATATACACAGCCGATCTTCCATCTGTCCTTACTCAGGATTGTTGTTTCCACATGTATGCTGACGATCCGAATAACATCAACGGTATCATTAGAACCCTTAACCACAATCTGGAGTCAATATATAAATGGTCGATGCAGAATGGGTTAGTTCTGAACCCCACCAAAACCCAATGCATTTGCTTGGGTAGTCCTAGCAGACTCAAAGTAGCGATGGACAAGAAAAGATTCGAAGCGAAGCTCAACGGCGACGATGTGAACTTCTGCACGGAAGTAAAGAATCTGGGCCTGATTTGGGACAATCATCTCGTTCGAAGATCATATAAGCAAAATTTCAAGAACATGCTTTTACAAACTTAAGTCTCTCTATAGATTCAAGAACCTTCTTCCTTCGGATGTCAAATGGAACCTTGCAGTGACGCTAGTACTGTGTCACATTGACTATTGCATCACGGTTTATCATGGTTTTCTCACTGAACTACTAAAGAACAGGTTACAGGTGATCCAAAATGCATGTTTTAGATTTGCCTTTGACATAGAATATAGAGATCATGTTACACCGCACAAGTCACTGGGAATATTAAAGATGGATGCGCGGTTTGAATTGCAGTTTGCCTTGCAGCAGTTTTCAATTTACAAGACCACCCTCCCAGGCTACCTGGATCTTTTCCTAAAATCAGAAACCAAAGTCACTTTCAAAGAAAGAATAGTGGAATCTCTATCGAAGAGATAAGGTTCCAGCTCCGATACCTTAGATACTAGTCGAAAACCAGCTCTGCTGAACGTGTAACTTTTTCATTAATTTAGAAATACTTTTACTGTACTTTTATTTTAATTTAATAAACCATATTATTATTATTATTATTATAAATTCCATCCTACTGTTTTTAACTGTCCCGCCATGGATTTGGTTCCTTTGGTTGGTGTAGGTGTACCAACATAAAAGCATACGTCACATTTATGTCAAATTTTGGGTTCAATACTCGTACATAGTAAACACTAGCAAAATTTTTGTTATTCTCCCCTCATTGTTTTACAAAATATCCGCCGTGAGGCGCTGTAACTGGTTTACGCACGGTCCCTATAGCTGTTATAGTAGGATCTACCTACAACAAATTAGTGAGTTAAAATTGTATTTTATTATATTGTTTCAACAATTTTACAAAAATTAGTTTTATTCCAAATAGGTAGGTACTTATTTTTATATTGAATAATTCTATTTCAATTATTGTTGAATTTACAATATTTTTTGTTGGTATCGAGAAATTGTAACATATTTAGGTCTCTTTCTATTGCATTAAAATATTATATCTATCTTTGTCGGTGAGATCCTGCCCTTAATTTAGAGATTTTCTAAATAAAAATGCATGTTTTAAATTATATAATTATTTTAATATACTGTGAAATAAGCGATTCCAATACAAAAAAAAATATATCAAAATTTACGGAGTAGGTAATAATAATTTTTTACCTCCAATCAATTAAAAAAATTGGAGGTATGGTAATCGAAAAAAAATTTCAATTTTTTTTTTTACATTTTCGAGATCACCGTGTCCAGAAACGTAAAGATCTGCAAAAAATAAAAAATAAATTTCTGTGTCGGTCGGGCGGTCGGTCGGTCGGTCGCCAGATTTTGTCCCTCGATTTATTCGTGAACCATCCAACCTATCAGGACCAAATTTGGTATAGTGGTAGGGTTTACGGTAGAAAAGTGAAAATAAGGTTTTCGTCGCGATCTGTCAATCAGGAGTGCCACTACAAGAAAATGATATAAGATTTTTAAAAGCGATTTTGTCTTGTGATAGGTTATTTTAAAGACCTTGAAAAGCTTTATCCAGAATGGGTGAAATTAACTTTCTATCTGTCATCTGTCAAAAATTACAAGCTGTCAAAGTTAAAACTTCAAAAGTAAATAACCCATGAAGTACTGAAGGGATCTCAACCAAATTTGGTATGTAGGAACATTGCCCTCAAAGGACTTCACCGCATATGGAACCCTTTGATAAAAATCAGGAATTTAATATGAAAAAAAATAATTAATTTTTTTTGCGAATACTTAAAAAAAGTCCTTGTCCCTCGATTTTTTTCGGCATTTCTACGTCGATGGCATTCAAACTTTTTGGACGTGTGTCTTGTAGGCTCTAGTGGTGAAAATAAGGTTTTGGCAGAGATATCTTTGCCAGGACTACCACAATAAAAAAAATAAAAAAAAATGAAAATGACATCATATCTCCGGGAATGTATAACCGATTCATTTTTTTCTCTTTTTATTTACTTTATTTATTATTGTTTTGTATTATATGTATTTACAGTCGAACTAGGACCAGTAATTTTATTTTTCACGTTGGACATTTTTTAAATTAAAAATTCATAAATTTAATGTTAAGATGTATAAAAAAAACTTGTGGAATTTACAAGTTTTACATTAATTTGAGCTTTTTAATTTAAGGATTTTCTATAAATATCAATATTTTCTTATTAGTTACATGTTTTATGTAATAACAATACCAATACCAAATTAATATATTATTGAACAGGATTTCCACTAATTTTTCAAAATAACTTTCCTAACTTTTCGAAATATTGAATTTTTTTTAAAAATTGCATTTTTTAATAATTTTCAGAAATAAGCAAGCAATTTTTTCAATTAATTTTGTTTTTCAAAATTTCAAAATGTCTTTTTTCCTGACCAAAAACAAAATAAAATAAAATTAAAACAATAAATAAAGCAGGTAAAATAATTTAAAAGAGATTTGTATTCTTGATTGTACAACATACAAAATGAACTTATTCTTTGTGCAACAATAAAAATTGTTCGAATTTTATTGATTTTGAAAAAAATATACTACGATAGAAACTCATTTTGATATTATAAAAGTAAATTCTAAATTTTGACGACGGCCGACGGCATAATGTCACTGGACGAAGGTACATAGTAATAATATGTTAATAGTATGTATTATAAATTATAATATAAACCTGATACTACTGCATCATTATTCGAAATTTATATATGCACCCTCCATCTACATTTAATATTTGATTTCAACACTCAATTTGGTTCAATTCCGGGTAGGAACTAAATTTATTTTCTATTTTTCCATTCGTCACTGCGATTTAGAGCAGAATATTGAAAAACTTGTTTTTTTGTTCTTATTTTTTTTTACTTGATAATTCTAATAACATAAATTAATAGATGTCATTTGATTTAATTTGATAGAAGCTATATTTTATGTGTATAAAATTTAGAATAACTTTACTTTTTTTTTTTGGAAAGTTATGACGTCACTATATTATCATTTTTTAAAATTTTCATATTGTATTTTCGTAAATTTATCCTGTGAGCAAGTAACCTGTTAGCTTAATTAGATTCAAGAGAAATATCTACTCTTTTCGATGGATGAAATGTGAAAAATAATAAACCTCGCAGATAAAAAAGAGTAGTAATTATATAAACCCTCTTTACTTTTGAAGGTCTTCCATATTTTAGTTTTATTCTATTCGAATTTCGATATATTTTTTACTTCTAATGGTTAGCTTAGCTCTATTGCTTTATTAGAATCTTTATTTATTTTTGTAGCGCAATAATTAGTAGCAGAAATATATACAGTAGAGCGTCGATAATCCGGATCAATTGTGACCGGACCCTATCCGGATTATCAAAATGTCCGGATTTTCAAAAAGAATCAAAAAAAGGTCGTTTGAGCTCATAACCAAAAAAAAACTTGCTAAAACGGTTAACAAATCACTTTCGTGGTTAAGTAATTGCAGCAGATAAAGAAAACCATTAATTAATATGAAGTTATAATGTGGTATTTTAATAAAAGTTTAGTAAAAATAAATATATTAGAACACCCACGCATTCTTTTGTAGCGGTAAGACGACTAAAAAAAAATTTTTTCAACCGGAATTGAATCCGGATTATCGACGGTCCGGATTTCTGACGTCCGGATTATTGACGTTCTACTGTATTTGTTTATTAATAATATTTTACATTTGCATAAATGATAAATTACACCCTATTTTAAATTTAGATTAAGAAGCTTAAACAATTTTGCCTTGTAATTAATTCATCGAAGCGATTTAATTCCCACCGTTTTGTCTCCGTGACATTATTTCATTGACAATAAATAAAATAGCTTTATTTTTCTATAGATATTAACTACTGATTTATTTTTCTTTCGACATATAAAAAAAATTAATTATTAATAATTTTATCTAAAAATAACGAAATGCAGATTACTTTAATTACTTATTTTACAACCGAATAAACATGTAAGAAATACCCTTCACCTTGAGCCCTTTTTGTGAAGCAAAAATAAGTACGGCTTAATTTTTTAATGGTTTATAATAAATCTCGTGTTTGAAGCAGCTAAAATGTCAGAAGATGTTGAAGAGATTTTTGGAAAACTGAACTTAAAGAATCAAAACAATTGTTTTCAATTATGAAGGAATGCTGATTATTATTAATGATTTATGCCGATACTATCAGTTGAGGCGAAAGACCCGATATTGGATTGATTCTCAGACTCACGATTGATTACCGACTATGATAATATGGTTAAATTTAAGCAATTTAATTAGTATATTCTAGAATTTAACAGTCGTTGGATTAGAGGTTATATAAACCATTGCTAATGATGAATATCTGGTTCGACTCCGGTCGAAGTACAAACTTGAGTTCTAATCGTTTCCTCTTGGAAGATAATGGAAAACTACTAAGGTGTATGTAATCTCTCTATTAGAAATTCTCGAAGTGAATTCGTGGTTCGGAGTCCACGTTGAGCAGGAGATCCTATGTGTATGATAATACCAGAAGCACCTCTAATTTCTGGAAAACAACCAATATAACGAACCAATACAACGTTGACCCACTGTAACCGCATTGACCAGTTTTTTATATTATTAAATCAAAAATAAACAAAATAATTAATTTTCATTATAAATTAATAAGTTTAATAAATTATTCTTTTATGGGTAAATATTGACCACTACAATCAATAAATAAATAATTTAAAAAACGATTTTTATGTTATTTTTCACTTGGGGGTCAAAAGGCTACCTAAATATGTTTTTGCACAATTGTTTACATTCTACAATTAAATAATGTATCACATGCTTGAAAAAGTTAATCTGTAAATAAATAATATTTTGTGAACTTAGAGATAGCGGCTTTTTATGAGCGGCCTGTGTAGTCGTAACAATATGCAGGTGATAGATCTTCTCTTTGAATTTTCCCATGCCGTGTTTAGATTTTCAGAGAAATTGAGAATTTCGATCGGTTGCGCCTTAGTTATATTCTGCAAATATCTAATAATTTCTTTTCATTTCAGGTAGGAATGTATAGTTAAACTATTTGTGATGATTTTTACCCTATTTTATATGTACTCGACTATTATACAATGGTGGCGTCTTGGTTCTTTGAGAAACAAGCTAAGCGGAACATTAAATAGTCACAATGCCATATTAGTCTGTAGCGGAAAAACAATTTCAGACAACAAGACTCAACGATGCTTGGAAAATTTGCTATTTTATCATGAAGATCGCATTGGATGCACAGTGGTGCCTAAAGTAAGCGTCCTTCTAACTTTCTGCTGCTGAGTTAGATAATCAAACTATTTTTTTTAGCAACAAATTAATTTAAATCAGTGGGTGATGTTTCCCAATAATTTCAACTATTTTCCAATTTATATATCAAACAGTAAAATTACATTAAAATCTCCAAAAATATATTTATTACTCCAAGCACAACTAACAAATTATGAAAAACATCAAAGTGAAATTTTACAGGTACGTAACAACTTTTGATATAACAATTATTAATATTGTTATTTACATAAAAATTGTTATTAAGAATATTGCAAGTGATAAACTTATAAGAGATAAATTTTTATTTTATTGCATTGGATAGTAAACTGCATAATTATAACTACTTTGTTGAGTTTATTGCAAAATTTATTGTTTCATATTGCGATTGATATTAAAAATTAAACGCCCATAATACTCGGATTTTTATAGCACAATTCTTGCCTGGTTACTTGGCCTGGATCTTGGCTCAGAACCTATATTTTGATCTTTGTACATTAAATATTTTATTTAAAAAAATACTTTCTACCAGACATAGATAAAGTTAATTTTTAAGTAAAATACGTTTCGATAATTTTTTATTATTAATAAACATAAAAATTTTGCTTACGTTTAGTAGTTTACTAAAATGATACAATTTTAATTAGATTTAATAAAAGATTGCATTCAACCATGTCTTGATAATTTTTGTTTGTGCATTTGGATCAAAGTTTGTAATTGAATGGCTTTGTTATTTTTAGATCGAAAAGTTTGGAGAGCTAATAGCATGGAAAGCCAAAGAAAATTTTGAAATGATCATTAAAACGGATATGCACAATTTAACCAAACTTGTTCACAGTTTTTTTGATCACAATATTGATATTAATCATGAATTGAAACTGTTAAGGCTCGAGAGTAGGTATTAGTTTTGAAAAAACAGGGTTTTTTCTAAGCCGCACTTAGTGGTGGAGTGAATCTAGAAATGCTATAAAATTCTCTAACGAGATGAACATCTACAACTTCATTCACTTCACTACGGAGCCTGTTCCATTTAGCCACTTACAGCTAATTTTACTGTTCTACTGGTGAACAAATTTTACATGCTTGACTTCTGAAAAAACGGATAGAGCAGCAAAATCAGCGACATTAAGCACAAAAACCTTTAATTGGCATGCGTCATTCCTTTTTGCACTGTTTTTCAAAGAACTTCCTTGTTTTTATTATCAATAAACTTTATTTTACAATTAATTATTGAAATTTTAGCAATAGATGTAGAGGGACATCCATCTAAAATAAAATTCAATTTAAGGTATTCCGAAGAACAAAGATTAAAATATTCACTCGCTCCGGTTTATTGGAATAAATTCAGAGACGAATTAAAACTATTATATTCTCAACTTGAAGAAATCCCGCCTAAGTATAACTCCTGATTCTTATTTAAAATTTTATTTAATGCAAATTTTGTAGGGTTTTGGATAATCCCACCATCAAAATTGAAATCTTGACAAAACCAGAAGAAATTAAAGAAATTCCTGTGCCAGAAATTAAAGCCACAAAAAAATCGACCGAACCTGTCAAACATCATAAAATTCACAAAAGAGAAAGCAAAAACAAACTTGAAGTAACGTCAGAAAATCGGCGCTCTAAATCGAACGAAAAGAGGAGCGATCGAACAAAAGAAGGCGATAAAAGGAAAGAACATAAGGCTAAAACAAGCGACAGTGCGAGACATAAAGGGTCGGGGGATTCTCATCAAAATAGCGAAAGGACTAAAGCACCAAAACTTGCAGAAATTAAGGACGAGAGCTATAAAAGCAAGCATAGAGACAAAAAAGAAAGTAAAATCAGTAAAAGTAAAGAATCTGAAGCCAAATTAAAAGAAGCAGAAGCAAAACTCTCTAATGGTGATGTTTCGATTCCACAACAAGCGAGTTCGAACGGAAACGATAGCAAAGTTGTTACCTCAGAAAATGTGCCAACGAAACCGCCAAATGTTTTGGTGTATGCCGATAGTATTGTTGCCAAAGATAACGTGAAGAATGTATTACACTCAATTTTAAATAATCATAAGTATGTGAACGTACTTTTATTGCTTGAGTAGATATATTTTGAGTTTTTTAGGTATACAGTTTACGATTTTCCAACAAATGCCAGTAGTTCCCAGTTATGGAACGATACAACAGCGTTGCTTGTTGTTTGTGGAAATGTGCCGCCTAATTTAACGTCACAATTGCTACAGTACCTTGTTTCCGGAGGTCGACTGTTTTGCCTTTGCAGTGACTTTCTTTATAGTGTTTTAAATATTTTTTCGACTGCTGAAGTTCGAGATAACGAATTGGTTAAATTCTCCTATGATAATTGGAAAAGAGTGAAAATGATGCATCACGTTTTCTGTTATCAAGCATCTCCGGCCAAGAGGCAATTTTCCAAGGATTCTGATCAGTCTAACCATAGGTAAGTGTTGATTGTATTATTGTGTTCAAATTTAAACCTAGCAAATTTGAAAAATTTTGATTTTCTACAGCTCTCGTGGTTCCAGTCCGGTAGCGCCTAGAACTCCATCCGTTGTAGAAATTCAACATGGCTCTAAAAAGTACACCGTGCAGGTTCAGGTTCTAGGAGCTGAAGAAACTTGGCACACCCCAAGCTTGCTTCTAGCATCTGTTAAAAACACAAAAGGACTTGCCATTTTTTCTCAGGTACATCTGGAAATTGATCCAACCCAATACCAAGATGATGAAAGCAAATATACAGCTTTAACCGAAAGCAATCACGCTCGTTTAGAAATTCTAAAGCACATCCTATGCCAACACTTAGGAATGGACTGCACGACAGTTTTAAATGTCGAATACGGACCAGGGTATTTTTTGGGCATGCATAACGTACTAACTAGTTTAATCCAATTTTACAAATAATTTTCTAACTTACGTACTTTTAGCTCAAGCAGGAAATGTTAACGCAATCGTCAGATATCAATGACAATTTCTTGAAAGACGATAAACTGTCTCTGAAATTTTTTGGTAAAAACGTGGAACCCGAATCGGCTACTGCAGTATTTTTACCAATTTTAATTTACGCGTGCCCTTCAAATTTTTCCACAGTAGAATATTTCGAAGTAAGTCGATATTATTAATTCAAACAAGAATTTATTAAAAAGTTATTTTCAGACCCTAAAAACACAGACGTTTGGTAGGCTTGTAATATACGCAGACGTACTTACCAGTTCTCAATTGATGTTGTCAAAAAAATTACAAAATGGTTTAGCCGTTATAGTAAGACAACAAACACAAGGTATCGGCCGGTCCGGTAATGTGTGGTTGAGTCCTTTAGGTTGTGCCATGTTTTCCATGCAATTACACATTCCCTTAGATTCTAATTTGGGCAAATCGTTGCCTTTAATACAACATTTAGTGATGACTGCCATAGTTTCCGCAATTAAAGGAACACCAGGCTACGAGGTACTTTTTCAAACAAACTTTTCTAATTCTAAACTAAAGATTTTTTTTTAGACTTTAAATGTAGGTTTGAAGTGGCCTAATGATTTATATGCCAATGGAAATGTTAAAATTGGAGGTCTTGTTGTAAATTCTACAATTTTATCAAATGTTGCCATTGTTAACATAGGTGAGTAAAAATTATATCTCTAAATAATTACTTTTTGGGAAGCCTGCTGTTCAATTTATATAATTATTTGTTTAAAGGTTGTGGTGTTAATCTGGATAATTTGGAACCTACAATTTGTATAAACGATCTGATTAAAAACTTAAATAGTAGTAGGAATAAGCCGTTGCCAGTTATTTTATATGAACAATATTTTGCAATTGTATTTAACGAAATGGAACGAATTTATAATGTTGTCCAAGAAGGAAATTTAGAGTATTTTTATGAATTATATTATAAGTATTGGCTTCATAGGTAAGTAGGAAAATGTCGGGAGCGAACAGAATTTTATGAAGGCTTAAACTTTTAGTGATGCCAATGTAACTGTAAGCACAAAAGATGGTCGTTCCTGCCAGGCAAAAGTGGTAGGCATCGACGAACATGGATACTTAAAGGTTTGTTCGGAAGATGGAACCACTAGCAGCGTACAACCCGATGGCAACTCTTTCGATATGTTAAAAGGTCTTATTGCTCCAAAAATATTGTAAAAATTATTATTGTTAATGTGTCTCATCGTCTATTTAACCTGTTTATTTAAAAACTATCTTTTTAATGTTTTTTTATGTGTTTTACATTTATCTATGTAGGTATTGCAATATATAGTAAAAACCACCAGAGCTCGATTATTACTTCACTCAATTGTTCTGTAATAACTTGGCTAGGGTGAGAAATATAATTTTTAATATTGTTCTCCGTTTTCAAGTTATTCGAGAAGTTATACTCGAGGTCTTCTGGTTGTAACTAGAACTGAACTTTTTAAGTGTTTGTAATGGCGTAAATATCATGTTTTTTGAACATTCCATATCTTTTTTCATTGTGTAATTTTTTGAAACGTTGAAAATTAAAATTTTAAACTGTTAAATAAATATATCTACATTAATACAGTTGGAGTTTTTGTTGCACTCGGTATAATATTATGTCTGGTGTACATTTGCCCTTATTTCAAACGTCAACATTTTTGAATGAATTTAAGGTTAGGTTCTTTGTTCTTATTAAATAGTGTGTACAATTATGTTCGAGTCGAATACAGATTTTGATTTAGACGAGGTGAGTATTTTGATTAAAGATTATTTATTATTCCGACGTTAGTTTAACCGTCATAATTTTGTAGGACATCTTCAGTACCCCTTTTGAATCTGACAATCCAACTTCTACTAAAAATCAAACTTATACAAATAATTTGGACCTGAATAAGTTACCTTCGATACCACCAGAAAGAAATGACGGAAACGTAGTGAAAAAAGTTGGCATTGAAAGGTTGAGTAGTTGCGATGAAATTAGAACAAATTTTGCCTCAAAACCGTCAGGTAATTCTTCACCAAAAACAGTAATACCACGAAAGTTTCCCGGTCCTGCTGGACTTTTACCAGATCGGAAAAATTTTAATATTGATATAGAAACTACTGAAAAAGGTAGCAAGAAAGCGAAGCATGAAATCGAAATGGTAAGTGTTCTTTTAAATAAATTAATTTAGATCAATGATTTCAAACAATAAAAACATCAAAAACAAAGTCATAATAGGTTATTTTCTTAAATCGTCCACTGCTGAACTGAATTCTCTTTGAGTTTGCTTTTGTTTTTTATTCTTCCGTTTGAAGAAATGGCACTTGACTTCACATAAATGTTGCTCTTGTGAATGCGAAAATTGTATTTCAAATGAGGTAAATTTTATTTTAGGAGGTTTGTTCGCAATCATCTGCAAATACGTTCAAGAAGGGAACGTGGGATCGAGTAACTCAAGATTTTTCCGTTTCAAATTATCCATTTTTACCTGACAAATATAACATCTCGTGGATCAAACTGAAAGCTAAAACAAATAAATTAATAAATCAAAAGGCACCGTTTTTGGCTGCCGTCATTCAAAGTATTCAGTGCCTTAAACTAAAAACAGCAATCATCAAAATTGTTCTCAAAGATCCTAGTGGTAAATATTTTCCGAAACATTTTTTTTTTTCTAAATTTTGTTTCTCAGGTCTTATTCATGGCATGATTGTGCACGATCTATATGAAGAGTATATGAACGAATTAGTAGAAGGTTCTGTGATAATTTTAAAACAATTTGGCGTTTTAACTACCGATGGTTCCAAGCATTATATTACAATAACTACGAACAATTTAATGGCAATTTATAGTGATGATAAAACTGAAAATAGTGTAACGATAAATAAACTACAACAGTTTTCAATTGGTGATATTTTACGAAACATAGAGGAGGTGAAATCGAGGCACAATTTAGTCTTCATGGAACAAAACTTACATCCCATGGTCAATTATAGTGCAACTAATTTAAATTCAACTACGAAATTTCAAAATATTAGAATACAAAATCAAAATAATATTCATAATGAAACTATTAATAGGCCGATATTTAATGTTCCAAATTTAAGAAATTTACCACCACAAACTGCAAACAGTACTACAAATAATATAAAGTCAAAATACGATAACAATGTACCAAATACTAGAAATATAACATTTTCAAGTCCCAAAGGTTTAGGTAATTCGCGATTTAATTTTAAATCAGTTAAAGAGAATTCGAGTACGTCACCCAGTTTTATTTCTCCCGAGAGAGCAAATTTAAATAGGAGTAGTGAAACGGAAGTTAACAAAAACGACAGTTCTGAGAATGAGATTTTGACTAATATTTTTGAAGGTGTTGATACTGATTCATTGTTTGATGATTTTTAATGTATTAGATTGATTATTATTTTTGTATTTTATTTTTTTTTATTATAAGTATTTTCTTATTGAGTATAAATTAACTTTCCATTGCTACAGGGGAGAGGTGCTAACAGTGATAACTTTATTTTAAACGAGGGAGTGTCACAGTATACATTTTTGTACACAAAGTTTTTCTTTACGAGATTTTTTGGAGATACGTTTAAGACGGAGATAAGTTTAAGGGCTGCAGAAATTCTTATAGCTCATCACACCACCGCCGTTGAAGGGTTGATGTCAGCCCCGTCCTCTTTAACATATAATACAAATCTTTTTTTCTATATGTGTAACAAAAAACCGAAGATTTTATTGACGCAGGACTTGTTAAAAACATTTATCATTTAGCAACGATAGGTCTTACCTTGCGACAAACAGTTCTTAGTACTTCGTCAAGATGCCATGGTAAAAAACTTGAGTTTTAAAATTCTATAGGTGCTATTATAATATTTTCTTTGTTAAATAGATAGGACACAGCCTCCCAAAATCCAACTTCTTAAGTTCATGGCTCAGTTTGTTTATATGGCATTTATACCTGGTTGAAGTGATCGAGCCTAATGTAAGTTCAATTAGCACTTATTTTATTTTCAAAAATGTACGACAGCTTTTCAATTAAATATTTTGGTGAAATGCAACGGAAGATCGATATTATTGTCTTTTTCTTCTTTTACTTACTGAATAAAATTATCAGTTGCATACATAACATACATAGGTATTATAAGGAGATAACAATAAATTCAATAATAAAATAAAAAAATTTATTTTTTTAAATCAAATTTATTTTTTTTAATCAAATTTTTTTCTATAATTGCTCAATAAATACCAAAATAGAGTGATGCCAAGATTATTTTTCAAGCGTAGTTTTTTAGATTTGTTTTACGCTGATGTCCTTCAACGTTTCCAGATCAGCATTATCCTTCAAAATCGATTGCTTGAAGTAAACGTTGCTGGTATCGATAATTGTATTAATTCCGTAACCAACTTGAGGATTCTTCAAAATAGTTAAATGATTGGTTCCCTCGATGGTGATCACTTCAATTGGATTCTCGCACAGCTCCTGAATTTTATAGTCTTCATCGAATCCTTCCAACGTCGGACGACTTGGTTTGAATAATTTCACAATCGATTTTAACTTACGAGCTGGAGGTCGGTACGATAAAACTGATTTTAGTCGAAGGAACGATGAAATGCAGGCTTGCCTTTGGTATTTTTCGGAATATGGTGTGTTTTCAGGTGCATGGCTCATTGCCATTACAATTCGTTCTTCAAAGTTTTTACACATGAAAATATCCGCCTATAATTAATTTAAACATGTAAGTTTGAAAACCCAGATAGATTTTTTCTTACCTTGTGCTTCAGAACAATTTCTTGTGGGATATACAATTGCATCAAACCACAAAGGGAAACTGTCTGCAAGACAGCGTCTGATGCTGCATCGGGAACTTGTCGCAATAACAATTCTTTGAACATAGCCGGTGCACCATCAATTAAAATTAATCTTCCTATACGACCTTCGGCTTCCAACAATGAAGCTAATTGAATTGCAATCATGCAACCGTAGGAATACGCTACCAACGTAAACGCAGTTGATTTTGGAAGATTGTCTTGAACATGCTAGAAAATTTCGAAAATTATATTTTAAAATCTGTAAATATTATAATTTACATACTTTTAATAAAGAAACTGCCATTTCATCTATGGTAGATTCAGGATTATCGCTGTAGGTGTATTGCAAACAGATTGCGTGGGATGCTAAGTTTGCAGCTAACGGTTCAACGACCGAAGCTAACCCTTCGATTCCAGGCAATATAAAAACTTTTGGAGCAACAGATTTTTCTTTTATAAGACTGTTCAGTCGTAAAATTGGTACTCCTACATCTTTTTCGCTTCCCATATCGCGCAACAACAAGTAAACACCTTCGGGTAATTTTTCTTTTTCTTCCGTTTTAGCATTAGGATTAATATAATCTTCAGCTTTTTCGAGTGCAATTTCGTGCAATCTAAAACCAAAGATTTAAAACTTGCAAAATAACGAGAGTGTAAAATTACTTGGCAAATGTCATGCTTCGAATATCTTGCGCAGTTAGGAAAACTTCGTATTCTCTTTCCAGAGTTTGTTTTATTTCAACTGCCATCATGGAATCCATTCCCAATTCGGATAAGGTGGAGTGATGACTGATGGTTTTTAAATCTCTCAAACCTAAAATCCGGCATTACAGAAATTTAAACAAGTAGGAGATTAAATTGATTACCAATAATGTTTTTGACAGCATCGACAATGTTGTTGGCGCCTCCTGCACCATATTTCTTTTCTGCCACAACAATACTGGAAACTATTGGCTCTTTTTGTCTTAATAACTGATCCAATACTTCCAAACACGAAGACACTTTTTGTTGTAAAGTTCCTCCAATTTCGATTTCAGTTTGCAATTCTTGCATATCTGCTACCAAACCAACTTCTCCAATTGCACCCCATTGAATTGCCAAACCAGGATATCCGTCCGCTTTTCGCTTTTCGCAAATTCTTTCCATAATGGAATTCGACATTCCGTAATTTGTTTGTCCTGCATTACCTCTACCACAGGAGACAGATGAAAATACCACAAAGTATCTGAAATGTTAAAATAATCAGTTTAGTAGGACATGGACACCTACGGGGACTGGTTTACTCTAATTCGGGACACAATTCTCGTGTAAGTTTATCAAAATGTTGAGTCGAAATAGCTTTGGGCCCAAGTGACGTGGCGAAGTTTTCTTCATTTTGATTTTCTAAAAGAGCATCCTTCAATACGACAGCCAAATTGAAGATTGCCGTAAGTGGTCCCAAACTTTCGGCTTGATTGATTGTTGCACGACAACCTTCGGCGGTGGTAACATCGTTGGTAGAAATGATTGTCGTGACTCCGTACGTTTTCCATATTCTGAAATTGAATTTTTATTATTTTAGGGATTTTAAACCTTTTTGAAGTGCGTACCTTAATCGTGAGGCCTGATATCCATTTTTAACTCCATTTCTCGATACCAAAACGAGATTTTTAACACCACGCAACACCAACCAGTCGGCTAGTTCAAGACCAAAACCACCTAAGCCACCTGTGACAATGTAACTTCCTAGAGGTTTACCATAAAATCTGAAAAATTTTAAAATTTTGAAGAGTGTAACCATTTATATTTTTTAATCAAACCTTGGAATTCCCGAAAATAACCTTCTTTCTGGTATCAAAACGATATCTGGTTCTTCTTCTCTTATGTTAACAACTACTTTTCCAATGTGTTTACCACTAGCCATAAACCTAAACGCTTCTTCGATTTCGTCATCTTTGAATACGGTTTTTTTTATTGGTTTTACACATCCCGAGTAAACACCTTTTGCAACTTTTTGTACCAAACTATATTTTAAATCGGGACTTTCGTTAAACCACGCATCAATCATAACACCATGGAAACTTCTTCCTTCTGTTAAATTTTTAAGTCCCAAGGTGTTATTTGACGCCAAATCGAACTTTCCTATTTCCAGGAAAAATCCGCCAGGTGCTAGACACCTTACCGAAGCCTGAAGTTTGTCTTCCGCTAAGGAGTTTAATACTATGTCGACGCCTCTGCCATTGGTTTCTCTCATTACCATTTGTTCGAAAGATATGTCACGAGAATTTCCAATGTGACTTTCTGCGAAAAATTATATATGAAGACAATGCACACTAAATTAGATTGATTTCACCTTTAATTTGTGGAAATTCTTTTAGAATGTACTCTCTTTTTTCTTGAGTTCCGACTGTAGTGAAAATTTCACAGTTGTAATACGTGGCAACGTTTATTGCAGCTTGGCCAACACCACCAGAACCTGCATGAATCAAAACTTTGTCGCCTTCTTTAATTCGGCCAACCTGAAACGAAAAAATCAGGAATAGTGAAAAGTAAAGTAGAATTTTAGATAATAAGTAACTTACGTATTGTAATGCGTGCATGGCCGTTATGTAAGTTACCGGCATGGTTACAGCATCGTCCATTGAGATGTGATCTGGCAAAGGAATGAGCAGATACGAATCGGCCATCACCATACTTGCCATAGCGCCACTGGTTAACATTCCAAAAACTCGTTTACCCCTAAAACGAACCAATTATTACTATGGTAATTATTATTTTTCGGTGCACATACTGTTCATCTCTTCCTGCAAATTCAAAGCCTTGCACATTGTATTGCTCTATACGATCTCTTGTAATGACGTCACTGCTGATACGACCAGAGGCAGTCATGATATCTCGGAAGTTTAAGGCCGCTTTGTAGATCTACAACGGAGATTTAATTTTAACTGACCAAGTAGGTAATCGAAAATGGAAAACTCACATATATAAGCGATTTTTCTGGAGGCAATTCAATTTGACTCTGGAGTGGCCCTTCAATCCATCTTAAACTAGATAGATCTCCTCTTACCGTAACATTGTTGAAAACGTGTTCTACTTCCACACAATCTGCCTTTTCCAATAATAAATGTCTGTATGTACCCCATTTTCCATCTTGATAGATATTAACCGCCATTCCCTTCTTGAGCTGTTTCGTATAAAATTCGTCGTTTACATCAAATTTCGGCGCGCTGTCATCGTTGATGAAGCAACATTTGACATTTAACCCGCCAGGTTCTCGTCTCATACAATTGACAAAACCAAGGATTCCGTTCAACGAATCTCCTTGAGCGTAGATTAAAACATTTTCGTCATTTTTAACTGAACTTTGCACAGATGGTAACCAGTCATACTGACTTGCGCTTTGACTGAATTCTACGAGTGCTGGTATTACAAACGGAATACTTTTTCTAAGCAAAACAAGTTTTTCGACTTCGGTCGTATGAATCGATAGAATTTCTAAATTTAGCTCATTATCTTCCGGTGGTGTGAAATCTAAATTTTCTCGAGACAAAATGAAACCATTTTCTTTTAAGGCACCGAACGCCAGCTGTACTGCTTCGGGTCTGGCCAAAATGTTAGAAGCGATGACCAACGAACAGGTATGATTTTCGGACGTTAACTTTTTGTCTTCCACTGTAACATTGCTAAGTTCCAAAGGTTCCTTGGACAGAACGATAATATCAGGTTGAATTAAAGGTTGGTCGCCAAAAACTTGATGCACGATAGGTCCGACCGGTGTGCTGTCTGGTTTGGTAAATTCGTCAATCAATTCAGCGGCTCTTATTTTGATGCCGTAATTATTTTCTAGAATAATTTGCGTGTTGACTCGTATCGATTTTTCCAAACTCAATTCTGCTTCTAGCGGAATAAATTTGTGAGATTCCAACACCGGTTCACCAAGAGGCTTACGGCGAGCAATGGAACTGGCGGTTAAGCCACGAATTTCAATCGATCCAGATCTGGAATAAATTATTAAAAACATTTTTGATTAATATTGTCGTTAACATACTTAATGATTCCGCTTTCTTTGTAGGTATAAATGGGCAATTGCACATTATTTTCGCCAAACGATTTTGCGTATCTGATGTGGGCTTTTGCGTCGATGGCCAAATGTTCTATTCCAGTTGGAACGTAAAGATTTCTGGTGTCTTCTTGTAGAATCTTAATTTGCAACATGTTATCCATGAATGTGATCCAGTTACCCCACCATTCGATTTTACCTTGGCTTGCAGCTAAATCGCATTCTTTGATTCCACGGAATACTCCTCTGCCATGGATTATTGATATAATGTTTGTAATTTTTATAAAATTCGTCAAACTTACGTGTAATTGTATCCTCTTAGTTTAAGTTCTTTGTAAATATCTTTTGTAGCAAAACTCAGTTCCTCGTCATCCCGAATTGGAATGGGAAGATTGACGATTTCCTGTGAGAAATCTTCGGGAACACGAATTCTTCCAGTAACCACGGTTTGATCTTGATCTGCGATCTGATGTAAAGAATTTTTTAGAATAATTGTTTTAATCGAAACCAAAATTACTCACTTCAAATAGGCCAGTACTTTTTTGGATGGTTGTAATCAGTTGTAATCCTGAATCCAATCTAATATTGGTAGCTCTATGAAATTTAACATCTTCGAAAACGACTTGCATGTCAGAGAGGAGAACTCCAGTCATCAAAGAATACGATTCCCAAATTATGGTAAGATATCCGGTAGCTGGGAATAAGATTCTTCCATCGATAACGTGGCCTACCATGTACGCCACGTCGGCATCTTTAAAATTGAATCCAATGGAACGTTCTCCACTTGTTAAAGCATGTTCGGTTTTATATAAACCAACAAACCAGTCGTTATCGTGATTCCATCTTATTAAAGGTGATATCATGGAAGTGTTTGCACTTACGGGCCATTGAATTTTTGGATACAAATTTTGCAATTTGAAATTATATCCCACTTCGTACAATCTTAAATGTTGAACAGGATTAAATTTTCAAAGGAGAAAAGATTTAAACGACTTACTGTCCTAATCCGCACAGGAACGTTGCAATATGATCTTCCTCGTGCTCTGCTGCAGTAAAGTTGATGGTAGTTAAATTTTGAGTATGTTCTAATTTTTCTCCAATTTCAATCAGTGCAGATTTGGGTGGTACAACAGAAATTGCTTGCTTGGAATAAACTGGATTTAGCATATTGTTAACAAAATATTCTGCGGAAGCGTATTTTGATAAGTCTGATGCTAATAATTCTTTGCTAATCGATGTTGTGATCCACTTTGGCGATCGTTTGCTTGGCTTTGGAATTATTTGTTGAAGAGTGCGGAGAAGTTTGGATTCTAAATAGTTGTTTAAGTAACAATGCGATTTTTGGTTTAGTTTTTCACTTACGAATTTTGGATGCCACTTTGGAATGGAACCCGTAATTTCTTTCAGATTTAATTACTACGTCGTGTTTTGCCAATGTGTTGATGAAACTTTCCACCACAATCGTTGGTCCAGAGATGACGTACTGCACTTCTGAGTTATAGTTAACGATTTTGATTTCATTTGGAATAACTGGTATTGTCTAAAAATAATTTGATGATTTGAAAGTAATATAAGTGTACGAAGAAAAGTATAATTACTTTATTATTATTAAGTTCGACATTGTAGCTGACCAAATTGGCAGCATTGAGTTCGATCAAACCTTGATTGATAGCAAAGGCCACTTCAACGGCTTGTTCCAATGTTAAGCAATTGTCGGCATAGGCTGCAACTATTTCTCCCACAGAAAATCCAATAAAAGAGTCGATAGATAGTTCCAATGTTTTCAAAATGTCAATCACAGCTAATTGAACGGCAATGCTTCCAATAATTATATTGGTCGAATCGTTACTATTTTTTGAATTTATTACTTCAATTATGTTAATTCCTTTAGGTGATAAAATGTTGTAAATTCTAAAAATTTATATTGTTTTTAACGTTTAAACCATTTTTCTTGTATTTACCTCTGGATTGTGCCCATAAATATTGGAATAGCGAACAACTGACGGCCAACGTTCAATAAGTTTTCATGAGGAGCATTTAAAACCAAAGTTAATGATTTCAAATTCTCATCATACCAGTTAATGGATCTTTTAAGTTCTCCATGATGTTTAGATACCACTGCGTAACCTCTATACAAGTGAGCGCTGATAGCGGAACTAAAAGAAATAAAATTAAAATGACATTTTAATCCCACTTCTTAATAATTACGAAAATATTTCATGGAATAATGCTGCAAACTCGGCATCCGGAGCACCGTTTGCAAAATTATCCAATAGACAACTAACAGATTCCTTCAAACGCCCACTAACGCAAACTAAGCGTGGAATTTCATCTTTGGGTTGGCCTTCTTCTATTTTTTTCTTTTCAAATCGCTTCAGCACAACGTGAGCATTGGCGCCTCCAAAACCGAAGCTGTTGATAGCTGTAAAGAAGTATTTTTATTGTGGAAATGTAGAAATTTTGACTCGTTTTACCTGCAAGCCCAGATCCATGTTTGGGCCAAGGTGTTTTTTCAGTCACCACGATCATTCTTCCCTTTTCCAAAGCTTCAGCTCCTTCTCTCGCACGTTTGTAGTTGAGGTTAGGCAACATGCAATCGTCTTCCATTCCAATAACAACCTTAACCAGAGAGCACATCCCAGATGCACCCTCAGCATGTCCAAGATTTGATTTAATGGAACCAACGTACAAAGGATATTTACGATTAGTACAAAACACTTCATCCATAGCTAAAATTTCTTCCGGGTCACCTACTTTAGTACCAGTTGCGTGAGCTTCCAGAAAATCAACAGTTCCAGGGTCTACTCCACATTCTTGATAAACTTCTTCCAGAACTTGTTTCTGCATCATACCCGCAGGGTAGGTAATACCCTGTTCTTTATAACCGTCGCAATTGGCTTTCGCATGCAATATTTGGGCATAAATTCGTTTGGCATCTTTGGATTTTTGCAGATAAACAATCGAAACGGCCTCCGAACGTGCATACCCATTGGCGTCTTCGTCAAAAGACTTGCACGATCCGTCCAAACTCAACACTCCTAAACTGTAGAGTTCGAAATAGAAACAACAGGTTAAGCTTCTTGAAATATTATATTACCGTGCGAATTGCAGAGATACGATCGGAACCAAACATAACGAAGAACCTCCCACGAATGCGCTTTCACATCTTCCCATCCTGATTGCTCTGTAAGCATGCTCTAAGGCGTACAAAGAACTACTACAAGCAGTATCTACAGTGTACGACGGTCCCTTCAATCCCAAAAAGAAGCTAATGCGTTGAGCCAACATCGAACGTGTACATCTAAATAAAATTTTCAATACTTTTTTGGTACCAAATCAAATTCGATTCTATTACCCCGTAACGGCGGTCGACTCTAAATTTCTATAAAACCAAGTTCTCTCAGTTTCTGAGAAACAAACTCCGATGAACACTCCTGTGTTGGTACCACGTAAATCCTTGGGGTTGATACCTGCATCGACCGCGGCTTCAAAAGATTTCTCAAGTAATTGACGACACATTGGATCCATAGTTTCGGCACCTCGATATGAATTTCCTAAAATTTTATGTAATTTTCCTATCTCGACAGAGTTACTTTAAAATTTTACCGAAGAATCCAGCATCAAATTTTTCGATAAAATTAATTTTTCCGGTACGTTGAGGAATTTCCGGATGAGTTGGTTCCCAACGTCGGTTATCGGCAGAAATCATATCAATTTTATTGACCAAGTTGTATTTGTATTGGTGGATGTCATCGGAGTCGGGAAAACGTCCTGCTATTCCTATATTTCAAAAATTTATTTAGTTCATTACCTAAATTGGTTTTGAATTTTTTGGCTTACCAGTAACGACGACTTCTTCTCCTGGTAGAGGATTAGCAATTTTTCTTCCGGCTGCCAAAGATCGTTGAAATTCGATATCTTCCGGCTTCGTATCTTCTTGCAGCTCGGGTTCGGATGTATTTTGAGGAGCCATTGCAAATTTTTGAAATTTACTAGGAAAAAAAATAATTAAATTTTATAATTTATTATTTTTTCATCTTACCTTGGAAAAAAATATTCAAATTGGAAACCAGTTAACTATATTTTGTTAATTGCTGCACTGAGTAAATTTAATTACCAAAACTACCGCAAAAATTTTAAAAATTGTACCTACCCAAAACCCACACGACTGAATTGAGCCCCTACTTTGCTTGCCCTTTATAAGACTTCAGACGAACTTAATTATATTTAGAATTAATTAAGAAAAATTTACATACAATTTAATGTCAAGCTTAAAGCGTTACATCATTTTAATGAAGTCGAATGGTATATTTTGATGGTCTTATGTAAGGAAAATTTTATGAGATATAAAATTTATGTATTCGAGCGGCGTAGGATTTTTGGGGCCCCCTATAAAGCTCAAATGGTAGAATTTAAAAATTAAATTACTGAATTATTTTACTATATTCTGAATTACATTATTATATTTTGTATATTTTATATTGTTTTTTTTTACTGCTGGAAAAACTTAACATCTCCGGAAGTCTGTTTCACGGATTGCAATACGAAAACGAATCAGTTAGCCTAATTTTGGGCTGTTCACTGACGGATTTCCATGTGTGGTAGGTGTAACAATTGCATATTTAAAGCTTCAAAACTTGAAAATAAGAATACTAATTAACTCATTTACTCAATTCGTTCGATGTTTTTTGTCTTCCCATAAGGCACTTCTGCAAGACCTGGACAACCTTTGGGAAAAGTCCACCGGTTGTATTGCAAGTCTCGGGAAGATTTCTTAAGCGTATCGGGTTTGCTAATCATTTTTGGATAATCTAATGTAGTATTTTAAAATTGACCTTTTGGTGTAAATCCGTTAAACCACTTTTGTTTTAGAAAAAAACAAAACATTTGAAGATAATTTGAATTCCATTGTTTCGTATAAATATTTCAACAATTAAGGTTTAAAGTTTAGCTTTATCGATTCAATTCACTTTTAATAAAATTATAAATTCATTGAACTGTTGGGAACAATTTGAGAAGCCATTTATTGATATTAAATCAAGTATATTGAATATTTAACTTCCTGTCGAGTTTGTTGACTGTTAAAATTTAAGTAAAACGTATAATTTAATTTTTAATTCAGGATATTGTATTTAATTTTACCTAAATTAACTAATTTTTTAGTTTTTCGCTAATTTGTAATAAAACATTCAAAGGTTTTCCTAGGATGCACTAAAGGTTACGTCATATTTATATTTATAGGGGGGGGGGGTGAAAGAATTGTTAATCTGTTATAACAGCAGTCAAATTTCAGCCTGCAAGAACTCGGGAGTTAAATGCTTCCTCGTTCTGACAAATTATATTATTGAAATGCACTTAATTATTATTGTTTAATTATTCCAATTACAGTTATTGCTTATCACTGATTAGTCGCGTGAACAGCGATGACACCAATCCACTGCTGTAGTTAATGATTATTAAGACCGGTAAACGAGAGATCCACCGGTCGAGCTTGGGTTAATGTTGGGAAACACAACAAAAGTTATGTATTTTGTTCTACCTCATACCTGTTTAATATGCACAGAGGCTTTAGTTATCAATCTACTCTCGTAATATCTTTGACCTGGATGAGATTAAATGCATATTTTAATCAAGTAATATTATTTTATGCCCTTATTTTATAAGATGTGGAATCTTTCTCTCAGATCTAATGTAATTGGATACATTTATCTATCTGTTTGTCTGTATCGCACATTTAGAGTGAATTCAAAATTGTAATCAAGTGTAAAATGGCACATTTTGACCTTCTGTTTTCTTTTTCATCTCAGTCAAAGGTATCGCATATAAATATTTTTATACACCTTCCGCTTTCTGGTATGGCCCCTGAGCTTCGTAAACCACATATCCGGTGTGCAACAGAGATAATGGACACCTTGTTTGCGAATGTACAATTGGCGGCATATTTTAAATTATGAATTTAATAATTTTAAATTAATTTAAACCGCCTATAGATAATTATGAAATCTAACTTTCGTTGTGTAGCTTATTGTTCATTCATATTTCAGAATCCAAACTAGCGTAGATCTATATATTATTATATTATTTACCTAGACACAATAAATTAACACATTTACCTTTCTATATTTTTTAAAATTTTTTTTCAAATAGACCTTGGAAATTAAAATTGGTTCATAAATAAAGCATATTATTATAATTTTGAATTTTGTTGGCGCTACCTCGATTACGTTTTATCACGTACCAGTGAGTGATACCATCGATTTAAGTACAGGTAGTTCCTAATATTTTGAATTCAGTTAATACGGTATTGTATAATATTGAATATTTTAAAATTAACAAGCTACAAAGTCAATAAAATTAAATTTTTAATTCCTTCGACCATATTTTTTCAAATATTTTTAAAATTTTCAGATATTGGTACCTACTGATTTTGGCGTAGATGTTAAAGTGTAGTCATTTTTATTGTGGTTTGCTCCTTGAAAGTCCATAACAAGTCGTTTTTGTTTGATTGCTGATCCAACCAACCCGATAACCTTTTTTCAAATATTGATATTATTAATATTAATATATGAATATTGTCAGGGAAATAGCCGAAAAATCCTGGTGAACTTGATCGCGGATTGAACCCACTATTGCGTCATAGAAATCCACCATTCTAACAGCTAACCTACTAAGTACCGTGTTACTCTTAATAAAACAAAGTCTTAAATTCATTTAGTCCTACTTCAGTCACCAAAGAAAAAATCAAAAAACAAATAATTAGCTTGAAAAGGAGGCTTCAAGATCTAAAAGAAAATTTTTAGCAACCATTCATATGAGAAATGCATTCAGCTGGATTATCTGGAAATTCTGGGATCCACAAAAAAGAGGGAACTTTTTACCTGATCCAGATCATTATGGGATATCTCTCAGATGGATCAGTAATCGTCGATGAAGAATAACGGTGTACCTCAGGGGTCAGTTGTTGATGTCTGGAACATCGACCTTCGTACTAATCGTGTTAAACTACTTTTGTGTCTGAAATTGATCATTGGCTGTTGATACACAAAAATAAATAAATTAAGATAAAGGACCGAAAAATACTACATTTTGTATTATTTATTATTGTTGAAATCTATATAATCAATATATTAATCAAAATTACGCTTGTTAGAAATTAACACTTTTTAAGATATCTAAGTTCTTCAGAATTGTCAAATGGTTTCCTTCGTATATATTAACATTCACATAGTTTTCACACAAATCTCTAATTTTGTAATCAAAATCAAACTCTGGATAAATCGGTTGGGTGGGTTTAATTAATTTAACATTAGATTTCAGTTTCCCAAAGTTTGGCTTATAATCGGCCAACGCTTTCAATCTTGCGTAAAAGGTAGCACACATTTCTTGGTGTTGGTCTTTGGTGCGATCATCTTCTGGAAGTTGGCTTGTAACAAAGTTGACACGCTCTTCTAATGATTTACAATTTTCAATGTTTTCCTTAAAATCAGTTTCATTTAATGAAATTTATTATTCTTAGTTTTTTATGTACTTACCATGTTTGTTAACACGGTTTCTAATGGAACGTAAAGTTTCATGATGGCTGCCAACAAGATAGTTTCCATTGTTCCTTCAGAATAATCTTGAGGTAAGTATTTTCTAACTAAATTAGAGAACATAGCTGGAGCTCCGTCGATTAGTACAAGATTTCCCGTATAGCCTTTAGATTCCAATTGGTGAACTAATTCTACAGCAACTACGGTTCCAAACGAGAAAGCTATTAAATTAAATGGTTGCGATTTGATTAGGTTGGCTTCCAATCTTGGTAATAGTAATTGTGCAATATCTTCTATTTTAGATTCCGGTTTGCTGCTGGGAGGTAATTGTAAACAGAAGCTATTGAAATCCAATTTTCCAGCTAATGGTTCAAATCTTGTACCAATTCCATCAATTCCCGGCAGGAAGAAAATATTTGGTACATTATTGTTTTCCTTTAGGCTATTGTTAATTTGTAAAACTGGAATATCTGTATTTTTATTTTTTGTGATAACTGGAAGTAGTAAATACACGTCATGCAGTATCTCTAAGTTTTCATACTTTGACTTTTTGTCTTTCTTATCATCTTGTATTGCTTCTTTACTTTGCACGATTTTTTGAAGGTTTGCAAATGTCATGTTTCTAATTTCTTTGGCCGTAAAGGAAACGTTATATTTGTTTTCTAGCGTTCTTTTTATTTCTACTGCCATGATTGAATCCACACCCAATTGTGGGAACGGTACGTATAAACCTATACCTTTAAAACTTTTCAATCCTACAAGAAAAATATTAGTTTCCAAAATTGCGTTTGTAGTGAAAAAACAAACCCATTATTATTCTAACGGTATCAACAATACTGTTCGAGGTTGATGCTTCACTTTTTCTTTCAGCCACTAGGATACTCGATACAACCGGTTCGTTCTGTTTCATTAACACATCCAGAACTGCTAAACAAGATGATATTGGTTGTGGGCTGGTTCCAACAATTTCTGATTGCATCTGAGAACTGTTGCCTTCAGCTACCATGCCGACCTACATGAAATATTTAGCAATAAAAATCAAAAATATTCCTTCTTTATTTATATGTACATCTCCTATTGTTCCCCATTGAACAGCCAAAGCTGGTAAACCAAACTGTTTCCGTTGTTCACAAATTCGTTCCATAATTGAATTCCCCATACTGTAATTGGTTTGACCAGCATTACCTCGTCCACTGGCCATAGACGAAAATATTACAAAGTATCTGAAATATTGCAAATAAATATTGTGTAATTTACATCACGGTCCTTCCTTACCGTAATTCTGGGCATAACTTCCTACTGCTTATATCGAAATATTCCGTTGTGAAAGCTTTGGGTTTCAGTGACTTTAAGAACATTTCTTCGGTTTGATTTTCCAAAAGACCGTCTTGCAAAACGGCAGCTAAATTAAATATTCCATCTACAGGTCCCATTGCGCAAGCTTGCCTCAATACTGTTACGCAACCTTCAGATGTTGTCGTATCTGCAGTCGAAATAATAACTTCCACATTGTAAGATTTCCAGTTCCCGATTCTTGAAGATTGATAGCCATTGACAATACCATTTCGTGACACGATGACAAGATTTTTGGCACCACGTGATACCAACCAATCACATAATTCGACACCGAACCCACCCAAACCACCATTAATAATATAGGATTTCTTAGAATCACAATAAACTCTGAAATTGAAAATATGGTAATTATTGGTGCATTAAAATGTAATTTTTTTTCTTACTTAGGTAATGCTGTGTGCAGTTTTGGTTTTGCGAGAGACTCTTCGTCATCGCGTATTTTAATTACAATTTTTCCAATGTGATTGGCTCCGGCCATGTAACGATATGCTTTGTCGACTTCATCGATGCTGAAAATAGTTCTGTTCAATGGTTTTACGTAACCTTTTGCCAAACCATTAGTGATAAGTTGTGATATTTCTCGCATGGCTTGGGGATTGTTACAAAATAGGCCATCCAACATAATTCCACTAAAGCTGCATCCTTTGTTAAACATTTGTACCATCAGCGAATGGTTGCCTAATAAATCAAACTTTCCTATTTCTAGGAAATGACCACCTGTAGCTAAGCATCGCAAGGATGCTTGCAGTTTCTCTTCCGCTAAGGAATTTAGAATAATGTCGACACCTCGGCCTGATGTATATTTGTGAACCATTTGCTCGAATGAAGAATCACGGGAGTTACCAATTTGTTGTTCTAAGGTGAGAAAATTATTTCAGATGCTTTTGGGTATTTAAGCTTTTTAATATCTACCTTGTATTTCAGGAAATTGCGTTTTGATGAAATTTCTTTTTTCAACAGATCCAACTGTAGTAAAAATGTTGCACTTGTAATATATGGCGACGTTGATGGCAGCCTGACCTACTGCTCCACTTCCAGCATGGATCAAAATACTTTGACCAGGTCGAATTTTACCAACCTATTTTTTTTTAAATATAATTTTATACTTTGATTTAGACCAAACTTCCTGTGTAATAGTACTTACAACAACTAAGGCTTGTAGAACTGTAGCGTAAGCCATCGGTATGGTTGCAGCATCTCCCAATGATAAGTCCTTAGGAACTTCCCATAGAGAATGAGTTTCGGCATCCAGCATTGTTGCTAAAGCACCACCATTTGAAATTCCCATTACACGCTTTCCACTAAAATAATAATAAAAATTAATGTTTGAAAATATGAATCGAATATTTTTACTTTCGAGTTGTCCCGGAAAATTCAAGTCCTTCTACATAAGATTGCTTCAAAGGATCTTTATCGATGACATCGACTGTAAGACGCCCAGATGCAGTCATTACGTCTTTAAAATTTAAGGCAGCCCAGTGTATCTAAAACCATGTGTTTAGAACAGGATGGTTGTTTTTCTAGGTAAACTTACATAAACCAATTCTTTTTCTGGAGACAAAATTGATTTACTGGTTAAAATTCCTTCAACCCATTTTGAACTTGAGAAATCACCTTTGGTGGTTACAGTGTTAACAATATGTTCAGTTTTAATTATTTCTGCAGATTCAAGGGATAAGTACCTGAAGGTACCCCATTGACCATCTTTGAAAACATTAATAGCCAATCCTTTTCTGAGTTGTTGAGAATAGAACTTATGATTGACATCAAATTTAGGAGCATCTCCCAGTACGAAAACGCATTTTACTCCCGCGCTTCCAGGTTCACATCTAATACAATTGACAAGACCAATAATACCATTAGTTTGTTCATTTCTGGAAACTACCACAACTCTCTCTTGATTCTTTAAGGATTTTTGTAAGGCCGGCAACCAATCATAATTTTGCGAAGCTTTGCTCACATCAATAATGGTATGATTTTGGAAAGTAATTGGTTTTTTCAATAAAATATACTTTTCCGATTCTGTTTGATGTACAAACAATAATTCCAAGTTTGGTTTTCCAATAAAGTGGTTTACATCAAAATCGCTTTTTTCGCGCGATAGAATCATTCCGTTATCATTTACGGCTTGAAGAGCATCTTGGAGTAACTGCAAAAATATTATTTGAGAAATATTATAACAATTTGGGTTTTATTTTCCCACCTGCGGTTTTTCCGATGCCTTCGAAAGAACAACCAAAGAACAAGAATTTTTCTCAGAATTAAGTTTTGCATCCTTTATTGACACTTCTTTAACTTCTATCTCCTCTTTAGTCAGTATGCTAATTTCGGATTGAATCAAAGGAATATCGCATATAACCTCTTGAAAGATTGGACTAAGAGGAATCGATCCAACTTCGTCAATCACTTCGATAATTTTCATTTTATTGCTTATGCTGTTTTCTTGAACAAACTGGGTTATTACTTTTACAGACTCCATTTCTGATAATGACGTTACGAATGGAACGAATTTATAAGATTGGAGTACAGGAACATTTTGATTTTTGCGCTTGGTGATGGATGTGGTTATTAATCCTCTCAATTCAATTCCTCCAGATCTATAAAATCATTTTATTAGGTTTTCGTAAAAGATACATTACCACGACTGACTTTATCAATCCAGAGTGTTTGTCCAGATAGACAGGTAAAGCCGCATTATCTCCAAGTTGTTTTGCGTAGTTAATATGAGCCGTAGGATCAATTGCAATTTCCTCAATTGTTATAGGAATGCAAAGCGACCTCCGAGCATTTTGTAGAAGTGTGGGTTGTAACATATTGTCCATGAAAGTTATCCAATTATTTTTCCATTCTACTGCAGCCTTTGTGATGCTCAAATTGCACTCCTTTACACCTTGGAAGTCGCCCCTAAATGTTAACAATATTAAGAAATCATTCTAAAACTTAATTTTAAATTCTTACGTGTAATTATAACCTCGAAGACGTAATTCTTTGTAAAATTCTTTGCCTTTCAAGATAACTTCATCATTTTTCTTGCTAGGAGTGGAATCTCTGAAATCGATAATTTCTCCTTCAAAAGGTTTTATTTTTCCGTTAATAACCAAGTGATTTAGTTCTAACACCTAAAAATTTACAAAATTTATTTATTGAAAATATCGTATTGAAGAATTCGAAATATTTGTAGCACAAATGTTAGAATAAAGAATTTGCAATGGCTAAATATTTACCTCAAAATATCCAGAAACCTTTTGAATAATCACACTCATCTCGATAGTACTGGTCTGCGTAATGGTGATAGCTCTGTGGAACCTTACATCACTGAAGCTAACTTTCATGTCAAACATCGACTTCCCTGTTTCCATCGAAAATGTTTCCCAAACCATGTAAAGATAAGCAGTAGCGGGAATCAAATTTCGTCCTGAAAGATCATCTGATTAGCAATAATTCAAATATTTTATCAACAGATTTACCATCAATTACATGTCCAGTCATGAAATTCCAATGGGCAGCTTTAATGGTGAATTTGTAAACCTGTTCGCCAGGTTTCTTGGTTTTGTAGTTACTGAACCGTGGTACAAACCAATCGATGGAATAATTCCATTTAATTAATGGGGAAATCATGGGTGTTCGACTATTTACAGGCCATTGAACTTCTGGATAGAGTTTCTCAATTTTTGGATTATAGCCTGCGTTGTAAATTCTGAAATTATGACGATTATAATCTGTTCTTTCAATGTTATCGTCTACTTACTCTCCCATAGCATTTAGTAGAGAATTAACGGTATCATTGATAGCTATTGGAGGAGTCATGTTAATAACCGAAATATCAAGATTATTGAAAACTTCAGAACCAATTTCAACCATTACGATTTTTAATGGTACTTTAGAGACCGTGTGGGAATGCAGATTTAAAAGTTGGTTAATGAAGTATTTGCCGGATCCATACAGAGTTTCTTTCTTTTCTGAATTTAAATCTGCATCTTTGATATTGTTGATCCATTTGTTTGAAAATGGTTTTGGTGTTTCGATAATTTGGTCGAGCTTTTCAAGAATACCATTTTCTATAGAATTATTAGAGTTTTACAATGGTAATATTCTCATAGGATGAAATAATATTTTACTAACCTAGATGAACTCCATTCGTTTCAACTTTTTTATTGTCTTCTTTCTGAAAGATAAAATATAATAGTGAGGATTTTAGGTACTCTCCAGTATAGATTTTTCTTACCTGCCCATTACTGATTGTTGTTTTAGACTCTATTTTCTTATTATATGGAACTTTTTGGGACATGAGCTGGCCGATAAGAACAGCTTGTTCTAAAGTTAGAACATCATCAGCATAAGCTGCAGCTATTTCACCAATGGAGTAGCTGATGATATAGTCGAAAGTTAACTCTAATTTCTTGAGCATATAGACAAATATTATTTGAATCACGATATGTTGTAATGCTTCGTTTGTCGAATTCTCTTCAGCATTTTCCTGCATGATTTTCAGTAAATCTATATTTTTGGGTAGCAAAATTTTTTGCACTCTGAAAGTGAGAAATGAATTGTATGTTTAAAAATGTTATCAGAACACGTACTTTTCAAAAACATTGGCAAAAATCGGAATTTCATTAAGTTGGTTAAAGTTGCACCACCAACTTTTATCAAGCCTTCCCAGAAATAGACCAAACGGTTTCTTCGTTTCATCAAAGTCTCTCACCGATCGATGTAGCTCTCCTGTTTTGGACACAATGGAAAATCCTCTGTGTGGATGTCCGTTTATGTTAAATCTGAAAGTTTGGCTCTAAGTATGTTTATCTCTATTTAAAATTCTAAGTATTACTTAAAAACTTCTTGTAGTAATCGAACAAATTCTTGATCGAGTGACCTTTTGCCGAAGTCGTCTAAAATATAGGAAACAGCTCCTTGAGTTCGTCCACTTACACAAACTAAACGAGGGATGTCATCATTTGGTAATCCATTGTTGATTTTACTCTTGTTGTAGTGTCTCAACAAAGCATGCGCATTTGCTCCACCAATACCCAAATTGTTAATGGCCACGAGTCTACTTCCGTTTTTCGGCCAATCCATTGTCTTAGTAACAACATGCAGTTTTCCCGATTCTATCGCTTCAAAGCCTGCCTTAGTTATTTTATAATTTAAATTTGCTGGAATGAAGTCGTTTTCCATGCACACTATAATCTAAAAACCGAAATTAATGAACGTGAAAGCGTAAAATATATAAGAAATATGAGAAGTTACTTTCGCTACAGAACTTATACCAGATGCAGGTTCGGTGTGACCCATATTGGATTTTAAGGAACCAATTGGTAGCGGTGTTTTGCGATGTGTGCAGAAAACTTTACCAAGTGCATCGACTTCTTCGGGATCTCCAGCAATCGTACCTAAAAAGTTCATATTTCAGGAAATAATTTTTGTTCTCGTATTTTGAATATTTACCAGTTGCGTGAGCTTCCAAATAGTCTACAGTCAATGGGTCGACATTGCATTCGTAGTATAGTTCATCCATTAACTGCTTTTGCATAATTCCAGCCGGATATGTTTGTCCTGTTTCCTTATAACCATCAGCATTTGTTTTAGTATGAACCACCTAGAATGATTGCGTGTTAACCTTGATAAGTATTATTTCAAGTACCATACTTGTGCATAAATCCTTCTAGCATTTTTCTTTTTCTGTAAGAAAACTACCCCAATAGCTTCGGCCCGTACGTATCCATCGGCAGCTTCATCAAAACACTTACATTTTCCATCTGCACTAAGTGCTCCCAGCCTAAACGGAAAGTGTCAAAGAAAAATGTAAATTTTATTTTTCGCACTTACAAGAAATATTGATACGTCACTTTGGGTTGTAAACAGATATTGGTTCCGCAAACTAACACGTTGTCACATCTACCGCTTCTAATAGCCCTGTAGGCTTGATCCAAAGCATATAGAGATGCACTCGAACCGGTGTCAATTGCAAATGAAGGCCCTTTCAAACGCAAAGCCCTGCTAACTTTTTGAGCTTGATTGGAGCGATTACACCTAAAATTTGAATTTAATGACCAGCAATTTTAGAAATAATATTTTTCCATGCCCCGTAATAGCACCAGAATTTTTCTCAAGTTTATCGTAATAAAAGGTTTTTTCCGAATCGGTTAGTAAGTTTCCAACAATAACTCCAGTACGAGATCCTTTCATATCTTCAAGATTATACCCAGAATCAAATATTGCTTCGATGGCGCGCTCAACAAGTTGTTTACCCTGAGGATCCATGGAAGTAGCTTGGTTGTAACTAATTTCTATAATTAAATTTATGTTAGAAAGAAACTCCTGCTGCAAGTGTAGAACAAACCAAAAAACCCAGCGTCGAATTTTTCAATATGGCCAATTTTTCCTGAACGATGTGGCAATCCAGGTTTGCTTATATCCCAACGTCTGTCGTCCAAAGTAACCATATCTTTCATATTGAACAAATTATCTTTTAACTCATAACAACCATCAGATTCAGGAAAACGTCCAGCCACTCCAGTAATTACAATTTCATCGCCTGGAGGAGGATTAGCTAGTTTTCTTCCAGCTTCCAAATAAATTTGTTGTTCTTGGTCTTGCGTGGAAGTTGACATTTCGAGTTAGTTTCTAAGGCAAACACTTGAAGAATACAACAGTTAGAAAAGTAAAACAATAATTACTTACTGAACAGGAAAAAACGAAATATACACTACATTGAATTTCCACTTATATGTAAATATTTTGAAGGTTACCGCCCTAGAAATTGTTTGACATATTGTAAAATATGTTAATTAAAAGGCAAACATTACATTTTCTGCAAATGTATGCAAAGTTGTTGTTTACTTTATTCAGTTCATCAATATTTCGAAAACCATAATATAATTTTTAACACGATTTGACATCATAATATAGATATATTTTTGAATACATTTTAATGAGTTTTTTTATATCAAAAACGTTTAATTAATTAATATAAATTTCATATTGTAACTAAATATCTGCATTAAGTGTTATAAATGACATTCACGCACCTCGTGATCGCGTAACAACCAGTAACCTGGATGGAATTTTTTTCCAGTTTTTTTCTTGTTAAATTATATTGTGTCCACGTAGAGTTTTCGTCATCTTTAGTCATCACATTCCAGCATATTTTCTGGCTTTGCAGAAGCTTTTTCCAAAGATTATCAGAGCTCCTTCCGCTGGTTTTGCCCAGCCGCTTCTTCTGAACATCTGATATATTTTTCTTGCTCCCTACATCATGGCTTTGTCGTCTGTTACTTTGTCTTCAAGAGGGTTTTCAACTACGTATTCACGCAGTTTGTCTTCAACTAACTTTTTCCACGATCAGCCACACTGAAAAAACTGTTCATCATTTTGATGAAAAATTCATCACGTTTGCGCCGATGGACAAAATTAATTCTTCTTAAGGCTTCTTCTGAACATCTGATATCATTTTCTTGCTCCTTTACACTCCGTCCGAGGAATTCGATCATGGCTGTGTCTTGTAATTTGTCTTCAGAAGGGGTTTCTTCTACGTATGCACGCTATTTGTCGTCATCTAACTTTTTCCACGATCAGCTACGCTCCGGCAAGGCCACGATCTTTCACTGCAAAACCAATATAGTAGTGGTCCCTTCCTGATTCATCTTTTAGACTGCTCCAATCGGTAACCTTGAGAGAGAGCTCAGGAGCGGCAAAGGTTAGATTAAGGAGTTTTCAAGAAAAAAACCATAGTGAATTTTGAAGATTTGAAATGGGTTACCACACCAGGAATAGGTATTCTCCAGTAATTCGTGATAAGGCCCTGATCTTGTTGCAACTAGATCTATATTGATAAGCGGAAGCAGAGGGTAGATCTGAATTAACTTTGCTTTCTCTAGAATATAAAACACGCATTTAAAATAAGCGTTTTATTGAGTAAAAACGGAAAAGCAACAATGACCAACAACGGCAGTGTACAGGTTGGATAATCTCGTCGTTCACTTATTTGAACCCAATTGGTTCCACTGAATACAACATTATGCACCAATATAATAATGAAATTATAATACTCACCCAGAGCTCTGGTGTAATTTCAAAAATAAATAAGACAAGTGGCTTTCACTACTGCACATTGCACCTGAGTTGGTTGAAAGAACTGCTGTCGACTCGACGTTCCTCTTCCCACTGCATACAATGACTTCCTGGCTCCTTGAAAAAGATGTCGAAAAAAATCGGCACCTTTAGCCCGAAACAAAAACTGCACTCGTAGCACTTCTGCTGAACACACGCACAACACAAGTTGATGGGAATACAGATATGATAGTATTTCGATCTGATGCTCCAAACAGGAGAACGTATTGTCGCCATGTTTCCAAATGGCTTGCTCTCGGTGAAATATGATCCAAAAGACCTCGTGAACTGGATCTGAGTAGGCACAGTGAATTCTAATTCCACTAATTACAGCAGGTCGTACTCGATCAATCGACACTCTAATGTCGCAACTGACAAATAGTCAATCAAATTGGAAATTATAAAACAAGATCAAAAATGTCGACGTCTTAGCTCGGTCGCTACTTTTACCAGAGTCCTTAATTAGGATCCGTGCGCCGGTGTTTGCGTTTCTTCCGGAAGCGATAGCCCCCCCCCCCCCCCTGGTAGGTACTTAAATACATAGGCGTGCGCGGATAAAGTCTAAGAAGAATTGCTTAGCAACTCATTTAATTAAACAAATATAATTAATAAAAAAAAGAGGAGTTCGAAGTGTCGAGAAATAATTAATATATTTATAGTGTTACCTGGAATCAGCAGATAGATTTTTTACATGAGATGAATATAAGATATTTAGTTTTTATAATTCTTGTTATTTTTTAAAATTTAAAAGAATTTCTGTTTTATTTAACTTGCCCACCATGAATATGTTTCTTTACTAACTTTTCATTTTAAAATAGACTTTTAACCTTCTCCATTCAAAGTTTTGCAGATATAATGATATTCCATTCGGGCAAGTTCTATCGGCTTTACATTATAGTTAAAGAGTTAAAGTGTCATAGTTAAAAAGTTAAAGAGATATGTATAGCTTCATGTACACAATATTCTATTGTCAAATTCATTGTCTTTACTTTATTTTCTACGAGTAGATAATACTACTTATTTACAAATATATTTCTATTGATGTTGATAATTTGATTGATATTGAATAACAGTAAATTATAGAGAAATAAAATATATCAATATATTGATAAAGTTACCAGTTAAGATACCAACCGAAATATATTGCAATGTTCGGGGTGCCAAAATTTATAATTCCAATAAAGTTCAAAACCTCCAACCAGCAACATTTATTTTTTATAGAAAATGAACTCTTTGTTTTTGTTTTTCTATTATTACTTTTATCCTAAATCACAATTTTGTTTATTTATTCGTCCAGATATTTTTTTAGAACGCAAATTTATATTTGATATCAAGGTTTATTAGTTATTACCATAAAAAGAGCATTAAAGGGCCAGATTAAACGATATATAATGAATTATAATATGATTCTATATTTTTATTAATTCTACAGAAATTATTAAATTTGTTTGTATTTGTGTTTAAAAAAAATTAAATTAATGGCTTTAAATTTGGCACTTTGGAAGAAGTATAATAACTAAATTATTTTACGCAACTCTATAAACCAAGGTTGCTTATTAAAAAAATAATTTAAGCTAATAACGCAGCTACTGAATTATAATTTTCATAATTCTTTGAATTGCGTTCAATTAATTCTTTTATTCTTTTTGCAGAACAATATTTGGGTTATGATTTGGTGTCAATGGATGATGCAAGCAAAAATTAAGGAATTAAATACTTAGGACATATTCTAGGATATACGTATGCTCAAAATACGTCAAGAGTTCATCCATTATGCTCGTGAATAGGCATGGATTCGACAAGAATATCGAAAGCGGCAGTAACTTCAAGGACAGGAACATAAGCAAGAGCAGTAAGACTACGAATGCTCTCACGGAAGACGTCGTTAATGTCATAATCTTCTTTCATTCCAAGTTGCTGAACTTTTCTTATGATGCTTTGGCATAAATGGAAATAGAAACCAGTAATGATGGTTATTACATGCTATTTAGGAAATTTTTGAAATTTCACTGATCGAGCGAAAATCTGTACTAAAATTTAACAAGAAGCGAAATAATATATTTCTGTGAAAATTCTTAGGCCAGTTGTCACCAGGGCCAGTTGTCCGAGGCGAGTTGTCGCAGGGCCAAGTGGCTTAGGGCCAGCTGTCGGTACACCATTATACTACTTATTTATTAATCCAAGAAGGTAATTTTTGCAAATTTTGATTTCACTTTTTAATTAATTGTAAATAGCAAAATAAGTATCTCTCAACATGGCCTTCAGCTCTATTCTATCAGGAAGAGCAATATACTTTAGAAATAAGAAATAAAAATACCATTTATTCTGTAAGATTAAGTTGTGCTTTTATTATTTAGATAAGGTGAGGAAATTTATAATATTAATATAATTAAAATTAAGTCTACTAAAATTTAACACTTTTTAAGATTTCTAAGTTCTTCAGAATTGTCAAATGGTTTCCTTCGTAGATATCAACATCCACATAGTTTTCACACAAATCTCTGATTTTGTAATCAAAATCAAACTCTGGATAAATCGGTTGGGTGGGTTTAATTAATTTAACATTAGATTTCAGTTTCCCAAAGTTTGGCTTATAATCGGCCAAGGCTTTCAATCTTGCGTATAGGGTAGCACACATTTCTTGGTGTTGGACTTTGGTGTGAGAATCTTCCGGAAGTTGGCTTGCAACAAAGTTGACACGCTCTTCCAATGATTTACAATTTTCAATGTTTTCCTTAAAATTAGTTTCATTTAAGAAAATTTATTTTTCATAGATTTTTATCTACTTACCATGGTAGTTAAAACGGTTTCCAATGGAACGTAAAGTTTCATGATACCTGCCAATAAGATAGTTTCCATTGTTGCTTCAGAATAATCTTGAGGTAAGTACTTTCTAACCAAATTATTGAACATAGCTGGAGCTCCGTCGATTAGTACGAGATTTCCCGTATAGCCTTTAGATTCCAATAGATGAACTAATTCCACAGCAACTACGGTTCCAAACGAGAAAGCTATTAAATTAAATGGTTTCGATTTGATTAGGTTGGCTTCCAATCTTGGTAATAGTAATTGTGCAATATCTTCTATTTTAGATTCTGGTTTGCTGGTGGGCGGTAATTGTAAACAGAAGCTATTGAAATCCAATTTACCAGCTAATGGTTCAAATCTTGTACCCATTCCATCAATTCCAGGCACAAAGAAAACGTTTGGTACATTCTTGTTTTCTTTTCGTCCGTTGTTGATTTTTAAAACTGGAATATCTGTATCTTTATTTTCTGTGATAACTGGAAGTAGTAAGTACACATCATGCAGTATCTCTAAGTTTTCGTATTTTGACTTTTTGTCTTCATTATCATCTTGTGCTGTTTCTTGACTTTGCACGATATTTTGAAGGTTTGCAAATGTCATGTTTCTAATTTCTTGGGCCGTTAAGAAAACGTTATATTCTCTTTCAAGCGTTTGTCTTATTTCTACCGCCATGATCGAATCCATACCCAATTGTGGGAAAGGTGCATGTAACCCAATACCCTTCAAACTTTTCAAGCCTGCAAAAAAAATATTAATTTCCAAAATTTCGTGTGTTGTGCAAAGACAAACCCATTATTATTCTAACAGTATCAACAATACTGTTCGAGGTTGATGCTTCACTTTTTCTTTCAGCCACTACCATACTCGATACGACCGGTTCGTTCTGTTTCATTAACACATCCAGAACTGCTAAACAAGATGATATTGGTTGTTGGATGGTACCGGCAATTTCTGATTTTATTTGGGTACTCTCGGTTTCAGCTACCATACCGACCTACAAGAAATATTTATTAATAAAAATCATTAATATTCTCTTTTTATTATCTGTACATCTCCTATAGTCCCCCATTGCACAGCCAAAGCTGGTAAGCCACGCTGTTTCCGTTGTTCGCAAATACGTTCCATAATTGAATTGCCCATACCGTAATTGGTTTGACCAACATTACCACGTCCACTAGCCAGAGACGAAAATATTACAAAATATCTGAAATATTGAAAATGAAAGCTATATAATCAACATCTCGATTCTTCCTTACCGTAACTCTGGGCATAACTTCCTACTGCTTATATCGAAATATTCCGTTGTGAAAGCTTTGGGCTTCAGTGATTTTAAGAACATTTCTTCGGTTTGATTTTCCAAAAGGCCGTCTTGCAAAACGGCAGCTAAATTAAATATTCCATCTACTGGTCCCATTGCGCAAGCTTGCCTCAATACTGTTACGCAACCTTCAGCTGTTGTCGTATCTGCAGTTGAAACAATAATTTCAACATTGTAAGTTTTCCAGTTGCTGATTCTTGAAGATTGATAGCCATTGACAACACCATTTCGTGACACAATGACAAGCTTTTTGGCACCACGTGATACCAACCAATCACATAATTCAACACCGAACCCACCCAAACCACCATTAATAATATAGGATTTCTTAGAGTCACAATAAACTCTGAAATTGAAATTATGGTAATTATTGGTCTATTAAAATATAAATGTTTTTCTTACTTAGGTAATGCAGTGTGCAGTTTAGGTTTTGCGAGAGACTGTTCGTCATCGCGTATTTTAATTACAATTTTTCCAATGTGATTGGCTCCGGCCATGTAACGATATGCTTTCTCGACTTCATCGATGTTGAAAATAGTTCTGTTCAATGGTTTTACGTAACCTTTTGCCAAACCATTAGTGATAAGTTTTGATATATCTCGCATGGCTTGGGGATTGTTACAAAATAGGCCATCCAACATAATGCCACTAAAGCTGCATCCTTTGTTAAACATTTGTACCATCAGCGAATGATTGCCTAATAAATCAAACTTTCCTATTTCTAGGAAATGACCACCTGTAGCTAAGCATCGTAAGGATGCTTGCAGTTTCTCTTCCGCTAAGGAATTTAGAATAATGTCGACACCTCGGCCTGATGTATATTTGTGAACCATTTGCTCGAATGAAGAATCCCGTGAGTTACCAATTTGTTGTTCTAAGGTGAGAAATTTATTTGAGATGCTTTTGGGTATTTAAGCTTTTTAATATTTACCAGGTATTTCAGGAAATTGAGTTTTGATGAAATTTCTTTTTTCCTCAGATCCAACTGTAGTAAAAATGTTGCACTTGTAATATATGGCGACGTTGATGGCAGCCTGACCTACTGCTCCACTTCCAGCATGGATCAAAATACTTTGACCAGGTCGAATTTTACCAACCTATTTTTTTTTTAATATAATTTTATACTTTGATTTAGACCAAACTTCCTGTGTAATAGTACTTACAACAACTAAGGCTTGTAGAACTGTAGCGTAAGCCATCGGTATGGTTGCAGCATCTCCCAATGATAAGTCCTTCGGTACTTCCCATAGAGAGTGAGTTTCGGCATCCAGCATTGTTGCTAAGGCACCACCATTTGAAATTCCCATTACACGTTTTCCACTAAAATAATAGTAAAAATTAATGTTTGAAAATATGAATCGAATATTTTTACTTTCGAGTTGTCCCGGAAAATTCAAGTCCTTCTACATAAGATTGCTTCAAAGGATCTTTATCAATGACATCGACTGTAAGACGTCCAGATGCAGTCATTACGTCTTTAAAATTTAAGGCAGCCCAGTGTATCTAAAACCATGTGTTTAGAACAGAATGGTTGGTTTACTAGGTAAACTTACATAAACCAATTCTTTTTCGGGAGACAAAACTGATTTACTGGTTAAAGTTCCTTCAACCCATTTTGAACTTGAGAAATCACCTTTGGTGGTTACAGTGTTAACAATATGTTCAGTTTTAATCATTTCTGCAGATTCAAGGGATAAGTATCTGAAGGTTCCCCATTGACCATCTTTAAAAACGTTAATAGCCAATCCTTTTTTGAGTTGTTGAGAATAGAACTTATGATTGACATCAAATTTAGGAGCATCTCCCAGTACGAAAACGCATTTTACTCCCGCGCTTCCAGGCTCACATCTAATACAATTGACAAGACCAATAATACCATTAGTTTGATCATTTCTGGAAACTACCACAACTTTCTCTTGATTCTTTAAGGATTTTTGTAAGGCCGGCAACCAATCATAATTTTGCGAAGCTTTGCTCACATCAATAATGGTATGATTTTGGAAAGTGATTGGTTTTTTCAATAAAATATACTTTTCCGATTCTGTTTGATGTACAAACAATAATTCCAAGTTTGGTTTTCCAATATAGTGGTTTACATCAAAATCGCTTTTTTCGCGAGATAAAATCATTCCGTTATCATTTACTGCTTGAAGAGCTTCTTGGAGTAACTGCGAAAATATTATTTGTGTAATATTATAACAATTTTGGGTTTAATTTTCTCACCTGCGGTTTTTCCGATGCCTTCGAAAGAACAACCAAAGAACAAGAACTTTTCTCGGAATTAAGTTTTGCATCCTTTATTGACACTTCTTTAACTTCTATCTTCTCTTTAGTTAGTATGCTAATTTCGGGTTGAATCAAAGGAATATCGCATATAACCTCTTGAAAGATTGGACTAAGAGGCGTCGATCCAACTTCGTCAATCACTTCGATAATTTTCATTTTATTACTGATACTGTTTTCTTGAACAAACTGGGTTATTACTTTTACAGACTCCATTTCTGATAATGACGTTACGAATGGAACGAATTTATAAGATTGGAGTACAGGAACATTTTGATTTTTGCGTTTGGTGATAGATGTGGTAATTAATCCTCTCAATTCAATACCTCCAGATCTATAAAATCAATTTATCAGTTCTTTGTCATGGAAATATTACCATAACAGACCTCATCAATCCGGAATTTCGGTCCAGATAGACTGGTAAAACGGGATCGTCTCCAAATTGTTTGGCGTAGTTTGTATGAGCTGTAGGATCGATCAAGAGCTCCTGGATGGTTGTAGGAACGCACAGAGTTCTCAAATCGTTTCGAAGAAGTGTAAGTTGTAACATATTGTCCATGAAAGATATCCAATTATTCTTCCATTCTACTGCAGCCTTAGTGATGCTCAAATTGCATTCCTTTACTCCTTGGAAGTCGCCCCTAAAGGTTAGCAATATTACCAAATCCTTTTAAAACTAAATCTTTAAATCTTACGTATAATTATAACCTCGAAGACGTAATTCTTTGTAAAAATCTTTGCCTTTCAGAATCACTTCATCGTTTTTGTTGCTAGAAGTGGTATCTATGGAATTGCTAATTTCTCCTTCTAAAGTTTTTATTGTTCCGTTAATGACCAAGTGATTTTGTTCAATTACCTAAAAAAATGTCAATGTAATAGATGAAGTTCAAATCCAGTTTTACTGATGTACGGATAAAATAATTTTGAAATGACTAATTAATTACCTCAAAATATCCAGAAACCTTTTGTATAATCACGCTCATCTCGATAGTGCTGGTCTGCGTAATGGTGGTAGCTCTGTGGAACCTCACATCACTGAAGCTAACTTTCATGTCAAACATCGACTTCCCTGTTTCCATCGAAAATGTTTCCCAAACCATGTAAAGGTAAGCAGTAGCGGGAATCAAATTTCGTCCTGAAAGATCATCTGGTTATCAATAATTCAAATATTTTATCAACTGATTTACCATCAATTACATGTCCAGTCATGAAATTCCAATGGGCAGCTTTAATGGTGAATTTATAAACCTGTTCGCCAGGTTTCTTGGTTTTGTAGTTACTGAACCGTGGTACAAACCAATCGATGGAATAATTCCATTTAATTAATGGGGAAATCATGGGTGTTCGACTATTTACAGGCCATTGAACTTCTGGATAGAGTTTCTCAATTTTTGGATTATAGCCTGCGTTGTAAATTCTAGAAATTATGACGATTATATCTGTTCTTTCAATGTTATCGTCTACTTACTCTCCCATAGCATTTAGTAGAGAATTAACGGTATCATTGATAGCTATTGGAGGTGTCATGTTAATAACCGAAATATCAAGATTATTGAAAACTTCAGAACCAATTTCAACCATTACGATTTTTAATGGTACTTTAAAGACCGTGTGGGAATGCAGATTTAAAAGTTGGTTAATGAAGTATTTGCCGGATCCATACAGAGTTTCTTTCTTTTCTGAATTTAAATCTGCATCTTTGATATTGTTGATCCATTTGTTTGAAAATGGTTTTGGTGTTTCGATAATTTGGTCGAGCTTTTCCAGAATACCATTTTCTATAGAATTATTAGATTTTTAAAATGGTAATATTCTCATAGGATGAAACAATATTTACTAACCTAAATGAACTCCATTCGTTTCAACTTTTTTATTGTCTTCTTTCTGAAAGATAAAATATAATAGTGAGAAATTTAGCTATTTTCCAATATAGACTTTTCTCACCTGCCCATTACTGATTGTTGTTTTAGACTCTACTTTCTTGTTATATGGAACTTTTTGGGACATGAGCTGGCCGATAAGAACAGCTTGTTCCAAAGTTAGAACATCATCAGCATAAGCTGCAGCTATTTCACCAATGGAGTAGCTGATGATATAGTCGAAAGTTAACTCTAATTTCTTGAGCATATCCACAAATATTATTTGAATCACGATATGTTGTAATGCTTCGTTTGCGGAATTCTCTTCAGCATTTTCCTGCATGATTTTTAGTAAATCTATATTTTTGGGTAGCAAAATTTTTTGCACTCTGAAAGTGAGAAATGAATTGAATGTTTGAAAATGTTATTAGAACACGTACTTTTCAAAAACATTGGCAAAAATCGGAATTTCATTAAGTTGGTTAAAGTTGCACCACCAACTTTTATCAAGCCTTCCCAGAAATAGACCAAACGGTTTCTTCGTTTCATCAAAGTCTCTCACCGATCGATGTAGCTCTCCTGTTTTGGACACAATGGAAAATCCTCTGTGTGGATGTCCGTTTATGTTAAATCTGAAAGTTTGGCTCTAAGTATGTTTATCTCTATTTAAAATTCTAAGTATTACTTAAAAACTTCTTGTAGTAATCGAACAAATTCTTGATCGAGCGACCTTTTGCTGAAGTCGTCTAAAATATAGGTAACAGCTTCTTGAGTTCGTCCACTTACACAAACCAAACGAGGGATGTCATCATTTGGTAATCCATTGTTTATTTTACTCTTGTTGTAGTGTCTAAACAAAGCATGCGCATTTGCTCCACCAATTCCCAAATTGTTGATGGCCACGAGTCTACTACCGTTTTTCGGCCAATCCATTGTTTTAGTTACAACATGCAGTTTTCCCGATTCTATCGCTTCTAAACCTGCCTTGGTTTTTTTATAATTTAAATTTGCAGGAATGAAGTTGTTTTCCATGCACACTATAATCTATAAAACGAAATTAATGAATACAGAAGCACAAAATAAGTAAAAAGTGTTAGCGTTTACCTTTGCCATGGAACTCATTCCAGATGCAGGTTCGGTGTGACCCATGTTGGATTTTAAAGAACCAATTGGAAGTGGTGTTTTGCGATTTGTGCAAAAAACTTTACCAAGTGCAGCTACTTCTTCGGGATCTCCAACAATCGTACCTAACATTTACAAATAGTTAGTATATCAGGTATTAATGTTTTTCTTTGAATTTTGAATATTTACCAGTTGCATGAGCTTCCAAATAGTCTAGAGTCGATGGGTCGACATTGCATTCGTAGTATAATTCATCCATTAACTGCTTTTGCATAATTCCTGCAGGATAAGTTTGTCCTTTTTCTTTATAACCATCAGCATTTGTTTTTGTATGAACGACCTAAAATGACATTAGCGTAAATCTTGCTAAGTTTCATTTTGAGTATCATACTTGTGCGTAAATCCTTCTAGCATTTTTCTTTTTCTGTAAGAAAACTACCCCAATAGCTTCGGCCCGTACGTATCCATCGGCAGCTTCATCAAAACACTTACATTTTCCATCTGCACTAAGTGCCCCCAGCCTAAATTGGATGTGTCAAATAAAAATGTATATTTTATTTTTCGCACTTACAAGAAATATTGATACGTCACTTTGGGTTGTAAACAGACATTAGTTGCACAAACTAACACGTTGTCACATCGACCGTTTCTAATAGCCCTGTAAGCTTGATCCAAAGCGTATAACGAGGAACTCGAACCGGTATCAATTGCAAATGAAGGCCCTTTCAAACGCAAAGCCCTGCTAACTCTTTGGGCTTGATTAGAACGATTGCTCCTAAAATGTGATTTTTATGACGAAAATGTTTTCCAATAATATTTTTCCGTACCCTGTAATAGCACCAGAATTTTTCACAAGTTTATCGTAATAAAAGGTTTTTTCCGAATCAGTTAGCAAGTTTCCAACAATAACTCCAGTACGAGATCCTTTCATATCTTCAAGATTGTACCCGGCATCAAATATGGCTTCGGTGGCGCGCTCAACAAGTTGTTTACCCTGAGGATCCATGGAAGTGGCTTGGTTGTAACTAATTTCTATAATTAAAATTTATGTTAAAGCGAAACTCCTTCTGGAAGTGTAGAACAAACCAAAAAACCCAGCATCGAGTTTTTCAATATGGGCAATTTTTCCCAAGCGATGTGGCAATCCAGGTTTGGTTATATCCCAACGTCTGTCGTCCAAAGTAACCATATCTTTCATATTGAACAAATTATCTTTTAACTCATAACAACCATCAGATTCTGGAAAACGTCCAGCCACTCCAGTAATAACAATCTCTTCGCCTGGAGGAGGATTGGCTAGCTTCCTTCCAGCTTCCAAATAAATTTTTTGTTCTTGGTCTTGAGTGAAAGTTGACATTTTGACTTTGGCTTTCTAACGCAATCACTTTTTATGAATACAACATTTAATAAAGTAAGAATTTATATATTTACCTGGTTCAAAAGAGAAAACGAAGTATTCACTACAACAGCAACAGAAAAATTGAAAATGTATTGAAAGTTGCCACTTATAAAAGCGGTGTGATATATTATAAATTATGTTAATTAAAACGTTAACAATTATATTTTCTGCTTTGCAAAATAATTTAGGAAAATCCCATGCACCCAGTTCCTTGGAAATTGTTATTCAAATTAGTTAGTTATTGTAGAAAACCGTTAGGTATTATTCCGATATTATTAAAAACTCATACGATTAAATCAAAATGAGAACTTTGCATTTTGATAACAATATTATTATAAAACACCATTCTACAGTGAGTTAGCTAAATTTGTATTCTACGAAACATAGATGGGCTTTCACCAAAAATTCTCGAATACGTCAACCTCATTGTTTAAAATATCACGCTTTACGCTGGTGATGTTTTTGTATAATAATTTTTAAATTAAAACCTTTATAAATTGTTGTAAAATAACGGCCTATCTTGCAATTCGTCCAATCAAATCGTAGTAGTTGTATTCCCTTAATTTCTTATTTTGTTTAACGCGGCTGCAGGGTGCAGGGTCATTTCGTATATTAAAGCTGTCATTCGCAACTGGTGATGTAAATAGCTATTTAATTTAGAATAATGGTTATATTGCAAATCAAAAACCTTCGTCATCTTGCTATTAATAGTATATTTTAAGTAATGGTACACTTCGTCCCATATAAATTTAGCGATTGCATTTGTTTCAATACCTTTCTATCAGTCAGTGTATGGTATAATAGTTTCCTACAAAGTTCAACATACAATGTAGTTTTAAAGATTTCCTTGAGATGACATTATACTTGTGCCACTATTATAATATCGCCATTGTATAAATGTTATTATATCTTCAATTTTTATCAACAAAATATGTATTGCACTTATTTAAATTTTGAATAATATCATGCATTTATTAATTTATCACGATAATGACTAAGTTCAACCCAATTCAAATTTAAAAAGATTCATTCAATGCTAATAAATACGTTATCGAAAACTTTTTGTTAAATTTTCTATTGAATTAATACCTTAAAAATCTGCCCAAACATAAGGTCACGGTTATTTGCGTCAAGAATAAATTTGGTTAATCAATCCAAAATAATTGATTTATTTCGATTGGTAATTTTTAGACAGAATGTAAATTTGTCATACAGACGTCATAAGATATCAAAATTTTTTAGACTAATTGGAAGTTCAAAATTATCAATATGATAATGTAATGTATGATTGGATATGGTAATATGCTATAATATGGTAATGTACTGTAATATACATATATTTTAAGTATTAGAAGTACATTTTTGCTTCTGAAATTTTATTTTTCAGTTTTCAAATCCAGGGTTATCTCTTCAAACGGTAATTTCCTTGAGTACAACGAAGTATATTCAAACAAACCTTTGGTTAGGGATAATTTCTCACGGCAGAAAAATTGCCTGCCTAGCCTTGATCTACGGTTTTCATAGATGCATTTTGGATGTTGGGGTATTCTTTTGTTTTCTCTCCAAAGAACTAAACGTAAACAATTTAATGAAAAATTAACAAGGTCATTTTCAGAACCCAATTCCAGTATATGACTGATATAATATGTAAAAACCCGATTGATTTTAAATATATAAATTCATGAAGTAGTTTAATCTGTTTCCTTTGATTGTTTTTTTATTCCTAGTTATACATTTATTGATACCTATTTGCACATAGATTCTTACATATATGCATAGAAATTTAACAATTAGCATTATATGTAGTGAACTAAAGTATGATTTTGCAAACTATGTCAAAATGTCAAATTCTTGAATACAATTACTATTACAACAAAAATTTATGTATATATAAATATAATGAACTATTCTTTTAATATTGGTATTATTGGAAACCACAACTAGCATCAATGCTAAATTGAGTAGTAACGAAATATTACACGTAGTTATATTGGTTCAGTTCAGTGCGGCTTTCAGGCCGCACAACCTGAGTAGGTAAGGTTATAGTTTTATCTAACTAATCTAGCTTTATTATAAAAATTGCACATTTCGAGATTTAATTTCTGATGTAATAAAGTATTATATATATTTAGTAGTATGTAGTATATACCCAATATTTTATTGCGAAAGCAATTGTTTTACTTTAATGTAATCGACAGGCAGCACTAAAGTATTAAGTGTTTTTTGCTTAACTTTTAGTCCTGTGCCAGTTGTAATAGCATTACTAATTAAATATAATAATTATTTATTTAAATTTATTTAATTTATTTAAACAAAAGTGTTTAAAAAGTCGTCCCAAAAGTTCTACTTTTTTGAACGCTTTAACACTTCTCTGTTATAATATGTTAAAATTATGATAAAATAAATTAATATAGCAAGATAAAAATTTCTTCGCGGCGTAAATATAATACCTATATATTATTTAAATAATAAATATATAGTAGAATTTAAATTTTTTAATTTTCTTTATTCTCATTGGTTAAAATTTTTTTCGCTTAGCGCTGGCGCTGGTGGCAAACAACAGCATTATGCTTGAACATTTACTTTTAAATAAACGCAATATGATAAAAATAAATGTTAGCTTAGTAATCCGATGGAACTCCATCGGTTGAACGTTTTAAAGTCGATTGCATGTTTATAAAACAAATATTATTTAGTATATCTGGTTATGCTTATGTGATCGTGGTAAACTTGTGAAATAAGAGGACATATTATATTTTTTAGTTTTTTAATTCGAAATGACCATAACTCAAAAACGGTGTCTTCCCCTAAGTGTCCTTATTGGAACTTTTGTGGTCTTTACTTTCGTTGACACAGCATACACTGTAAGTTCATGTGAATTATTTATATTATAAATACAATATTGAATTCTGGATAAATATAAACTGATGAAGCCATCCCAAGGATATTTGGTCTTCTTAGATTTCATATTTGAAGATGGCCTTGCTAATTCCTGTATAAAGCCCACTTATTTACAAATCAAAAGTCAATTAGATAAAACCTGTTTCAAGTTTTTATTTTTTAAACAGTTGTAATATTAAAATTAATTTACCTATTGTTTATTTTGTATAAGTATATTTAAGAGTGGTCGCTCTTGAACATTTCTTATTGATTTTGCGATTTTTAGACTAAGTCTAATTTTATCATCCCAAAATTTTTTGTTTGTTCTTTTCAGCAAAATATACTAAAAAATGGAACGCAAGTATTCGATTGGTGGGTCAAACCACCCGTTGCTCCAGTTATAAATATCTATATCTATAACGTTACCAATGTCGACGATTTCCTCAATAATGGATCAAAACCTAACTTACATGAAGTTGGACCCTATGTTTATCAGTAAGTACTTTGTTTGTTAAATTAAGGCTAATTGAATATTTTTCAGAGAAAAATGGGAACGAGTAAACATAACACACAATAAGAACGGAACAGTGAGCTACTATTTGAAAAAGCTTTATTATTTCAACGAAAATCTATCCGTCGGTTCGGAAGAAGATGTTGTGATCGTCCCAAACATTCCCATGTTGGTAAGTCCTTTCAGAACACTCTCTCCCAGAAGTACAGGAAAATCATTTTAGAGTACAACTTCACAACTTAAATACTCCGCTAGATTTCTTAGACTTGCGACGGCCAGTATTTTCGATATTCTAAGTTTAAAACCGTTTGTTGAGATATCGGTTGGGCAATTACTTTGGGGATACGACGACCCCTTGCTGAGACTGGGGAAAGACTTATTTCCTTTTCAGAAATTATATCAAAAAGACGAATTTGCACTCATGTACATGGTAAATAAAAAGTTACAGCTTTAGCCATTTTTTATCCTTGTTTTTTTTACAGAAAAATGGAACATCGAATGACAGAGTGTCAATATTCACAGGCGAAACCGATGTAACAAAATATGGATTAATCGACACCTATAACAGCATGTCCTCTCAAACTCATTGGCTCATAGATAAATGCAACAGCCTTACAGCCTCAGATGGCTCTTTTTTCCCACCACACGTGACCAAAAACACAACACTCTACCTATACGATAATGATCTCTGCAGAACTTTGCCCTTAGTGTAAGCGAAATTTTGATTTTAAAAACTACCACTACTCAGCAATTTCTTCTAGGTTTGAACAGGAAATTAAACGACAAGACAACATTTCGTCCTGGCGTTTCTCGCCCCCTACAAATGTTTTCGACAGCGTGGAAAAGAATCCAGAAAATCAATGTTATTGCCTTGAAGGTCCACCATGTGCACCATCCGGACTTTTTAACGTTTCCTCTTGTCGATATGGTAATACAGAACTATGCTGAGCAAGCATAATTTTTTTAATTATACTTTTAGGCTTTCCTGTGATCTTATCATTTCCTCATCTTTATCTTGCCGACGATGGCTTGAGAAACGCTTTCGATGGTATTTCATTACCTGATCCAGAGAAGCACAAATTTTATATTGACGTGCAACCTGTAAGTTACATACAGACATAACATAAGCGTCTTAACAAAACTAATTTTTAGGATACAGGTTTAGTTATGTCGGCAAAACAAAGAATGCAATTTAATATTGCAGTATCTGCAGTAACTGATATTAAAGCAGTAGCAAAGTTCCCAGACATCGTTTTCCCAGTTTTCTGGTTTGAAGAGGTTAGAAAAGTTTTGAAATATCTAAACCCGACTGATTAAAATTTTTGTTTCAGTCTATAGATGATCTTTCAGAGGAAATTATCAAATTTATAGCAGAAGATGGTGTACCCAAGCGTGTGCCTTCGTTACAGGAACCTTTGGAAAATAATTAGAGACTCAAAAAAAGATTGGGCATTTTCATATTTTTTTCTACATTGTATAATCACTTTTGCTGCTTTTGTTATTATTAATTAAAGATTGTTAGTTAACTACATAGACTTGAATATGTTTTTTGTACTGAAATTTTTCAGTTATGGTTTATACCATAGCTCTAAAATAATTTTGCAACTAAGTATAGCAATTATTTAAAGCAAATAAATTTTAAAAAGTAACATTAACTTTTAAAAAGAAAAAAGCTTGATAGAAGATATCAAGAAATTTAAGAGAAGATAGTAAAGTTAATTAATTTAAAAATTTGATTGCATATAATTACTAGAATTTTAAAAATATAATTTAAAAATTAATACAGTAACGACGATCGTTACTGATAAATAGGCACCTGGATACCGATATCAATTTAATTTGATTTTACCATTTCAACATTAATTTATTGAACTATTAAAACAAAATTGAAAATAAGAATATTACAATTTTGGATTTAAAGTTGGGTTCAACCTTTATATTATGGTTATTACCATAATGAGATACATAGTTGCGATTTTTGGCATTTTCATTTTATTATATTATTTTTTTAACTTTGCAAGTTAGATTGCAAAGAAAACTCATAATACATTTTGTATAAAAAATCTTGGCAATATAATAATATTATAATATTTTATTTTATTATTAAGGACAGCTAACGAGAAGAACGAGGTTGTTCGTCTGCAGCCAAGGCGACGGACAGAGGTATAATTTTGATTCCGTATATTTGTGATATAAAAGTTTAAATTTTGCGATTAATGAAATATTTGATTATTTTTGGAATTGCTAAAATAAAATTTACATTATTTAAATTTTAGAAGTTATAGAATTACTGAAAAGATGGAGATAAAAGAAAGGTAGAATATGGATAAATGGTTATGAATGGAAGTTCATTATCAAAGCGACAAAATTTTTGCAATAAATTTTATTTAAAATTGTATTGAAAAAACAGCTGTTGAACTGCATGGAGTAATATAGTATATTAAAAAATTAAAATTGTTTAAATAATTTTTGAAGATATGATTTTATTTGGACAAGTGAACTTTAAACTTACACTTTTTAAGGATCTCATGTTCACATAGTTGCTGTATTCGGGGTCGTGAAGTTTAATAAATTTATTTTTTAAATTCACACCCTTTTACATTGAAATATATATAAATCTTATATTATACTGTTATATACAATACTGCATTGCTTTATTACTACTGATTTCTGCTAGGCTGAAGTATAATCAGACTATAAATGTTCCTTTGCTGGTATAAATGTTCGCAAACTTGTCTCATTAGACAGAGACCGACTATTACTGGATTAAGTGTTTAGATTATGCTATCATCACCATTATTTTAGAAGATGGCCTTGTTCAATTCAAATATAATTAGTACTTGCATGCATTTTGTAGGTAATATAATAGGACTATAAAGTTGTCATCCTTGAACATGTATTGATGTTATTAATAACGAATTAGTTGGATATTGAAATCTTTTTTAAATCTTAAGGCATAAGTAGTTCAAATTTTTTCTATTTTTGATTAAAAAAAAATATTAACAAATGCAATATTAGAGCTAGTAATAATGTTATAGACTGATCATCATGCAGGCTGGCTGTATTCAATGTTCCAGAATTTATTGTCACCGAAATATGTTGTTATTTATACAAAATGAGGAAACCCGTATTTTTTCACCCCAAAAAAGTCCTGTCATCCGATAGCGGCATTTTAAGATTTTGAAATATATGCATATCGTAATATTGTTTTCAAGAAATCGATTTGTATTTACCTACTACATACAAGAAAATCAAGATTAATTTTTTTTTCTTTAAGCAGCTGTGGTTTGCATTCTCCATCCGGTTGGTATTCCATAATTACAGTCTCTTCTTTGATGTCGATGGGATCATCTAAATCTTCCAACTTGACTTCTATTTCTTCTTCCTTTTCAGAATTTGGAAATCGCCATTCCACTGGAAAAGAGTTTCCTGTAAGAAATCCATCTTTAGAAAAGTGTTTTACATCAGCAGTAGCCACTGGTCTGTGGACCATCAGTGGTCCGTGTGAAAATTTTGGAGTTTCAATTCCAATAATTTCTAATCTATATTGTGAGAATCAGAATTGTGATTTTTCTGAAAAAATTTTTGAAATTTTGAGGGCTGGAAAATTGCAGTTCAATATAGAAGTTTCAAGAAAAACAAAAGGCAGACAACAAATTTTAAGAGAAAGGAAATAAGTTCGATCCAAACTACTTCTATGACAACGCAAAAAATCAGAGGGTAAATGTCCAGGTAAATCTGTGTACACAAGACTCGGAATTCTAAAGATTTTCAATGAATTCCACAGATTCCAAATCATTGGAATTCTATGGAAATTTTAGGAATTAGAGAACCGGTGATTTCCAAGCAATTAGTGGAAAATATTTGAAAAGTTCTGGAATTAAAAATCTATGGAAATCGGTGCAATTTATTAGAAATCGTTGGAATTCCTTGAAAATCACTGAAATTGTTTGAATATTTTTGTAAGTACTTAAAAATTATTGGAATTCTTAGAAATCGTTAGATTTCCTTAGACATTATTAGAAATAAATTCTTAAGATATCAATTGAATTTTTAGAAATAATCTCTTATATTAGAATTCTTTGGAATTTCTAGAAAATCTAGAAATTTTTGAATTTCTAGAAATTCCTTGGAAATCTTTTGAATTTCTTGGAAATCATTGAAATTTGAAATGCGTTTGAAATCATTGCAATCTTTGGAAACCTATGGAAATAGAAAACAGGTGATTTCCAAGGAATTCGTGGGATGTTTTGAAAAGTTCTGTTTTTTTTGAAAATTCTTGGAAATCAGTGGAATTGTTTAGATATCGTTGAATTTATGGAAATCATTGAAATTCCATATAATTCACTGAAATTCTTTGAAAATTTCTGTTGATTCCTTGGAAATTATTGGAATTCTTAGAAATCATTAAAATTCCTTCGACATCAATAAAATTCTTAATACACCAATGGAATTTTTAGAAATCTCTAAATTGGAATTCATTAAAAATCATTGAAATTCTTCTAAAAATCATTGGAATTTTTTTAAAATCATTGGAATTCTTTAAATATCATTGTAATTCTTTAAAAATCACTGTAATTCTTTAAAAATCATTGGAATTCTTTAAAAATCATTGCAATTCTTTGGAGACCTCAGGAATTCCTCTGGAGCAGCTTGGAGTAGAGTTGAAATTGGCTCTAGGATATTATTTTGTAAATCCCATCCCCAGTCCTGACGATTGATTTCGTTATTTCCTAGCCATATTGGACTTGGAAATACACTCGATGAAACAGAGGTTAGAGGAAGCGTAGATAATTCTTCTTCAATCGATTCTTGTTCCTTGGTTGCTTTGTAACGTACGGGGTTGTGTTTGTTTTTCGCACTTAATAATTTTTCCATGTTCTAACCCAGAGTTTTGAGATGCTCCAGTATTAGAACAAAATACCAACTCGAAATTAAATTCTTGTGGATAGGGAAATATTTATTTTTGTTGCTGCCACCATCCCTTTTCCACAATGATAATGAACTTATCTCCTCGTTGGTAGTTTTGGAAAATAATTAAGTGGTTTTGGTAGCTACTGGAAAAGCGTTTCACCAATCCTCCTCTTTTATTGGGAAACGTGAATCGACGGCTGACGGTAAATTAAAAAATTGTTTGCGTCGTCCGATAAATAGGATAACTAAAACTTTCCTTAATTTTCACCTTTTAAACTAAATGAAATGTTTAACTTTTTTTTTAAATTATTTATTTAAAATTAATATAATATATAAAAAAAAATAAACCTTATCTAATACAATTACCCTATTGAAAATTATTATTCCCTAACTGGAAACCTATTTAAATTTTAATAATATATACTTAAAATAAACACTTCAAACAATTAGTTCAAAAATTCATTCCATATAACTAAATCAAATTAATTACGTACAATAAGCGAATAAACGATCACTCAAGTTTGTCAATCACAAATGACAAACTATCCAAAACGAAATGCATATAACTCGCAATTATTAGCCATAAAAAAAAAACAAAGAAAGGAATATTAAAAAAAAATTCTTACCATAAAATATGTAAAAACAAATTGTTAAACACCACTTGATATTTAAGTAAACCAATTTAACTTTATGTCACAAAATTAAAAAAACAACACGTTTCAAATTCATTAATGAAACAAGTACCGATTTAAATTAATTGAATTTAAATTTGCACCAAATTTAATTATTTAAAAAAAACACAATTGAAAGATATCACTCAAAATTGATCACCCCGAGTGAAAATGGAACAGAGGTTCCCCTAGCCGAACAAAAAAAAAAAATGGACCTCTCGGTTTTTCAAAGTTCATGTGTCCCTTTTTTATATTAATTTTCCTTCCTAGCTTTTTTGAAAAGTCTCCCACCTGAAAAATCCTACTTCTTGCAAAGAAGGGACGTTAAATTAATTAAAGAGGTCCCTTTCCCCCTTCTGCACGGTCCAAGATTTACATTTTATTTTAAAAAACAACACGTGCATAAATATTGCTTTCAAGTGGTGAACGCTATGACTCGTAGTATATTTTTCTTTCTTTTAATTTAAAATAATAATTTTATTCAATTTTGAATATTGCAAGTGTTTTTCCAAAAATTATGATATAATTTTTGGATAAGAGCCTCTTATATTCGCACTTTAAATTGCACTTGTGCAATACTACATATTAATATTTTTTAATTTAAAATAATAATTTTATTCAATTTTGAATATTGCAAGTGTTTTTCCAAAAATTATGATATAATTTTTGGATAAGAGCCTCTTACGCTCGCACTTTAAATTGCACTTGTGCAATACTACATATTAATATTTTTTAATTTAAAATAATAATTTTATTCAATTTTGAATATTGCAAGTGTTTTTCCAAAAATTATGATATAATTTTTGGATAAGAGCCTCTTACGCTCGCACTTTAAATTGCACTTTTGCAATACTACATATTAATATTTTTAATTTGAAATAATAATTCTATCCAATTTTGAACATTGCAAAGTGTTTTCCTATTAGATAATTTTGTTTTTATATAACTTAGTAAACCTATGAACAATCAAAAATTTCTGCCATGAAATTTTTGGATTGTTACATTACTTCCCTCTCAAAAAAAGATGTGAGCTCACCAGAGCCGCATACTTTTATCAACTACTCTTATTCTACCAATCAAAACATTACTGAACTAACTAATCCTAACTCAGGATCCTTATAATAAAAAAAAAGAAATAATAAAATGTTCCATATTCACATGTCGTGTTAAAGTTATATTTGGCGAAATGTATTTACCGCACTCGGACTACGAACTATAGTTTGCGTTAAGCACAAGTTTCATATTAGACACACAGGGAAAAATTTTAGATATGGGCAATGCTGGTTGGAGCAGTAGCACTGATGCCTTCCTCGTTGGTACGATTGACTGATTTATCCGTCCAATGTTGATCTGTAGGCAATGCTGGGTACAATGATGACCCCTGTTGATTACAAGTGGGTGCTTGATCATGTACTGTGACTTCGGTTAGTTCAGTCTTTTCCATATTTCCATTAGTTTGCCATCGGTGGCGATGCATTAATAGTGTGGCTAGAGTACTCCAGAAACTAGCCAAAATAGATAAACCACAACCCATGGTTTCATACAAGTGAAATCCATTTAGTATTACACTTATGCAATATTTAATTGCTTTAAATATAGTGTAAAATCCTATCAATCCACTGAAAAACATCCCAATGTCAGTGAACCATCCCCATATTTGTTTCATAGTGGAATGGGCAAGTTCTTTCATTTCTTGCGGGTTAAACATTTTAAGGGTAGAAAACCCTTGACTTCCAGCTTCTAAACCAGCAACTCGACGAGCTATAATATTTTCTACCGCTTTTCGTTCCACGCCAAAAGTTAGTACTTGTTGGACTTTGCTGACTTCTTCCTGAGTATAGAGTCCATATTGACCTACCGGTTGTATCGGACTAAATTTTAGTTTTGGATCTGCATCAACAGTTAATTGTTGAGGATTATTTTTAATAGTAGGATAGGGCGTTAACCCAACCCATTCGTTGTCAATGTAGTACAATGGTGGAGTTAATCCATTACATTCTACTTCTTCGGCATGTCCTTGAATAATCCTAGTTACGGGTGCCATATACATAGTTTTATTATCGACTTCAATTGGGAGTTCATGGAAACATTTGTTAGACCGTCGAATCTTTACTAGTTTAGGGACGCATCTCATAACATAAAGCACCTCCCCCAATACTCTCCCAACATACCCTTTGTCCAATTTTAACGTTTGACTAATCGCGTGTGGCGCAAACGGTGCCATTAATAATCGATTTCTTAACACTTCTCGTTGCACTAAGCATCGTCTATGAACCGTATCTGTGTATAGCCGATTTATATTCCTTTTAACCGATTGTTCAATGTAGAGGAATTTGCTATTTACATAACTAGTAAGGTCTGTGTTCTGTACTTGCACTTGCATTTTAGGTTGAAGATAACTGTTTATCAAACCGTTCACTACTATAAGTCGCGGATGTTCCGTTTGCCACACTTCTTGATTACACAATATCGTTCTTCTTTTCAGAGATAATGCAAAAATTTTATCCCCACCTTCGACTACAATAATTCTCTCTTGATTGTTATCGTTTATTACTTGGGTTGCAGGACCACGATATAATAGGCTTAAATTGTCATCACATTGGGTTAAAGAGGTGTCTTCCCACACGGTTTCTCCTAAGACGGTATCGAAACAGTGACCTCCAGTGAATGGGCAAGTCACTCCGCCTATTAAGCTCAATTGATTTTCTTCCAATTTAACTTTGGCAAGATAATCTTGGACTCGTATTCGGATTGTTGCTAATATGTAAACATTTTCCCAACTTTGGCCTCCTTCGTGATAGGTACCTCCTTTACATCTTCCAGCTGCGTCTACCTGACCTATAATAGTCAACGATGCAGAAGTTGATCCATTCATCACGATTTGCCCAATTTGTTGCTGATAAATGCTTAACGTTTTATATCTATGTACGTTGACACATTCTTCCTTTCCAATCTGATAAACGTAACTCGATATACCACCTGCTACTAGGGAACTGTGACTATGCATCCCACAGTAACTCATAACTCGGGTAACTTCCACCAAACACGTTAGCACTTTTTGGAGTTTGATGTCATTCCTCTGTATGACCTGTACATCTATCTCCATGCTGGTGTACTCTTTCTCTGGTTCCGGGCATTCTGCCACGTCACGAATTGACACAGCAGATATGTCGCTTCCTTGATCTTCGCAATCGTAGGCGATAAGGGTCGAAGCCTGGCATACCCACAAGGAAATTAACACTACCGATGTCCACTCCGCGTATTGTTTACGAATGTTCAACATGGCGAAACGCTGTCACTTTGTTTATTAGTTAGTGTGAACACAGTCGTAAGTTTTTCCGCACAAACTTTATCGCACAATTTCTAGTTGCTCGTAGCTTTCAAGGAATCATAAAAAAAAACAAACTCAAAATCCAAAACAAACAAAAGTCAAATAAAATAAAATTAACATTTGTTTTGTATCTATTGAATTACTCATTCGTAATTCTAGAATCAAAGTTCTATAAGTATGATACAAAACCCTAAAAGAAAAAAAAACAAATTTTAAAACCTTGAAATAATTTTAAAACTACATTTTAACAATCATCTTGTACCATTTGAATTACTTATTCGTAATTTCTAGGACCGAAATCCTATGTGTATAATACAAGAACCTGAAAGAAAATCAAAAAAAAATAAAAAATTTTTTAATTGAAGTCAAATTAATATTTGAAAATTTATTCAATCATGAATGTTAATCAAGTATCTAAATTTTTTTTTTTTTTTGGTAAAAGCCAACCCTGGCATTCAAGTTTTAATAAATGACAAAACGTCATGAACAGTAACTTTTTAAAAATTGTTCACTGCATTATCCATGCATATTGTACCCTTTTCGAGTTAAAATTTTACGAGAGATTTCCAAATGCTTAGATAAATCTTAATGATTCAAACTCCGTACCTGGAAATTTAGGATACATATTTTATAAACTTGGAATAATTTCCAACATTGAAGTTCACTTTTAGAGAATTCAACCCCGCGCTCTAAAAGTATCGGCATTCGATCATTCATTCCTCATTTTCTCCCCGTTTTATCTCATTATAGGCATTGGAGGTCATATATTCAAAACAAATGGTATTCACAGACACCTACGTTTTAAATTAAAATGACCAATTAAAAATACATTATTTGTCTACATCAAATGTACAATAATTTCCGAAACTTGCCTGCGGTGACTCACATTGGACCCACCCCGTACATGGCACTCTTAGTGAATTTTAACCACCAAAATGTACTATTTATAGAATATTAATCTTTCCTTGATCTTCACTTACACAGGGAGCTGTGTACACCTATATATACCCTACAAATTACACCGTAGAGATTTCACTACACAGTTCTACAACTATTTGACCGTCTCCAAATTGGAATAATGACCCACAACTCTTTCAAAATAACTTTTATTTTCTTGTTTTCCTACACCGGAAAAATCAAAACAAACTTTCTAAACAATCAGAAAAGAAGATGCCGTTCTTTAGAGGACTTTTACCTCAAGCTACGGTAAGCTGTAGCGTTATTCTAACCCCGACGGCTACACAGGGGATGCCTGCGGTGACTCACATTGGACCCACCCCGTACATGGTACTCTTAGTGAATCAGAAAAGAAGATGCCGTTCTTTAGAGGACTTTTACCTCAAGCTACGGTAAGCTGTAGTGTTATTCTAACCCCGACGGCTACACAGGGGTGCCTGCGGTGACTCACATTGGACCCACCCCGTACATGGTACTCTTAGTGAATCAGAAAAGAAGATGCCGTTCTTTAGAGGACTTTTACCTCAAGCTACGGTAAGCTGTAGCGTTATTCTAACCCCGACGGCTACACAGGGGGTGCCTGCGGTGACTCACATTGGACCCACCCCGTACATGGTACTCTTAGTGAATCAGAAAAGAAGATGCCGTTCTTTAGAGGACTTTTACCTCAAGCTACGGTAAGCTGTAGCGTTATTCTAACCCCGACGGCTACACAGGGGATGCCTGCGGTGACTCACATTGGACCCACCCCGTACATGGTACTCTTAGTGAATCAGAAAAGAAGATGCCGTTCTTTAGAGGACTTTTACCTCAAGCTACGGTAAGCTGTAGTGTTATTCTAACCCCGACGGCTACACAGGGGTGCCTGCGGTGACTCACATTGGACCCACCCCGTACATGGTACTCTTAGTGAATCAGAAAAGAAGATGCCGTTCTTTAGAGGACTTTTACCTCAAGCTACGGTAAGCTGTAGCGTTATTCTAACCCCGACGGCTACACAGGGGTTGCCTGCGGTGACTCACATTGGACCCACCCCGTACATGGTACTCTTAGTGAATCAGAAAAGAAGATGCCGTTCTTTAGAGGACTTTTACCTCAAGCTACGGTAAGCTGTAGCGTTATTCTAACCCCGACGGCTACACAGGGGTGCCTGCGGTGACTCATGTTTTTGAGCAGTGCGCCACGACGCCAATGATTTAACAATTTTCTTTTGCATGCCAGCTGGTTCTTGTTGTACCTTTTTAATTTCTTGCACTGGAGCGTCTACCCTAACTTCAATTCTATCCCATTCAGCTTGATCATTCTTCTTTAAATTTTTCTTATTACTCAGCTTTACAGGATGTTTCTTAGTTACCGAAGGTAATTGTTTTGATTTTTGATTCATATTTACTTGTTCACTAACAGTATCTTTAATAATTGGTGGTGATTGACAGAAAAAATCCGAGAGAAAATCTAGCCATTCCTTCCACTCGTTATACTGAGGTTTTAATTTTTCCGATCGATTTATATTGATGGGTTTCGATCTCACAACGTTTTTTGTTTTAAATATTTTAGTTACCCCCTTTTCATTTACTGGTTTTAATATAGGGAAGGCCGCATTTGATACCCTGCTATAAGCTACACTATTTTTCGAAACTACCCTTATTCTGCCCTTATGAATAGGTATAGCCATATTTTTCCTACGTTTTCGCTGAACCACCCCCCATATTCCTAAATTTTCTTGACACTCTTCAACAGTGTACAATGGAATTCGATGCCCCCAAATAATCATGATTGGGTCCCTCTCATAATCAATTACTACTTGTTGGGCTGCTAAAAAATCTCTCCCTATCAACACTTGCACCTCATTCAATAATCTTTCATCGCACACAACCATTGAATGCTCCGCTCGAACATCATCTCGTTCCTCAGCATCGGTGGTTCCTACGGACACCTTCGCTGTGCCATAGACCGTTAATTTATGTCCAGTGACACCTATAAGTACCAAACCCTCAGCTCCTTCTGGATCAATCATTTCTTCCGGAACCAGCTGTCTTTGAATAAGCGTAGCAGCTGCGCCTGTGTCTACTAAACACCGACAAAACACGCCATTGATCTCCAATACAGCAATGTGTGGAACTAATCTTAAATTAACAACTTTGATCTCTGGTACAAAATCAATTTTTCTTTTCCCCCTTCGTCTCCACCTATGGTCTTCTACATGGGGATTGGTAGATGACCTTAATTGTTTAAAGAATTCTTCGATGCTCCTGATTTGGTTGCCATTGGTTTTCCAAATCGATCATTTCCTGGTTTGGATTGCTGCGTAGACGAACCTCCGCCACTGTTCTCTCTTGACCTATAAAAATCCTGACCTCGACTTTTCATGAAAGGTTGACCTACATTCAATGACCCCGAAAATCTAGGCTTTTCATGTTTTGCATAACCCCCTGTCGACTTTTGTGGACATCGATCGGCCCAATGCCCTAATTCCTTACAAATATAACATGGCCTTTGATCTGTTTTCTGAAAACAATCACGAGCGTAATGTCCAATTTTTTTACATCGATTACAGGTGACTTCCCTCATTTCTGCAATATCTTGATTACGCTTTCCCTGAATCATTTCTTGCACCATTTCGTGTTGTTCTGCCAACTCCTCGCATTTTTCAAGTGTTAGCTTATCTGTTCCTATTAAAGTAGCTCCTACCAACCTAAATAAATCCCGTTTCAACCCCAATTTGAATTGATTCACCATTAATTCTTTGTTTTTTCTTCGTAACCCTAGTTCTTCTCCGAGCCGGGATGTACGCAAATCTTCTGTCAGCACTTTACCCCCAAGAGTACGTAACCTAGTGCAAAATGTACTAACAGATTCGCCAGGACCCTGGAAACACCTATTTAATCTTAATTGATCTTCCCCAGGTTGTTTTCGTGGAGTAAATTTTATTATTAACCTCTTTTTAAACTCAGTATAATCAAGCGCATCAAGAGTAGTATCGGATTGTAAAAATTCGTACGCGGAACCTACAAGTCGATATTTTAATATTTTTAAAGTATCAGCTTCCGACCAATTATCTAAGCGACTACGCTGCTCTAACTTGTCAAAATATTTAAGAACCTCTTTACCACTAAAGCTGTCCAAGGTAGCAGCTATAGTCCCTAAACTATAATACGAGGCTCTTGGTGCTGAATGAATTTCGTCACCGGTATTCATATTTTACTGTTGCCTAACAATATAAAATATATACGATGTGTGCACCAAATGTTTCATAAAAAAATATACCTATCACTTCGCAATTTTACAGTATTTTAAGCAAAATTAAAATTTACACGCTTTGTGCAAATAAAAGAAATATTAAAAACAACATACATAAAATTATAATCAGCATTAGCATGCAAAAGTTATTACAAATTATATGTATTTCTTTTACGATCAATTTCCACAAATTGGTTTCTTGTGAACTTTTTCGCAATTTCCCAAAAGCAAATTTAACTTCCTATTTGAAAATTTAATACAAAAATCTACAAAATAAATTATTGATATATCCTATTTATCGAATCAATTAATCCCACCGCTCTACCACCAAAATGTAACGTACGGGGTTGTGTTTGTTTTTCGCACTTAATAATTTTTCCATGTTCTAACCCAGAGTTTTGAGATGCTCCAGTATTAGAACAAAATACCAACTCGAAATTAAATTCTTGTGGATAGGGAAATATTTATTTTTGTTGCTGCCACCATCCCTTTTCCACAATGATAATGAACTTATCTCCTCGTTGGTAGTTTTGGAAAATAATTAAGTGGTTTTGGTAGCTACTGGAAAAGCGTTTCACCAATCCTCCTCTTTTATTGGGAAACGTGAATCGACGGCTGACGGTAAATTAAAAAATTGTTTGCGTCGTCCGATAAATAGGATAACTAAAACTTTCCTTAATTTTCACCTTTTAAACTAAATGAAATGTTTAACTTTTTTTTTAAATTATTTATTTAAAATTAATATAATATATAAAAAAAAATAAACCTTATCTAATACAATTACCCTATTGAAAATTATTATTCCCTAACTGGAAACCTATTTAAATTTTAATAATATATACTTAAAATAAACACTTCAAACAATTAGTTCAAAAATTCATTCCATATAACTAAATCAAATTAATTACGTACAATAAGCGAATAAACGATCACTCAAGTTTGTCAATCACAAATGACAAACTATCCAAAACGAAATGCATATAACTCGCAATTATTAGCCATAAAAAAAAAACAAAGAAAGGAATATTAAAAAAAAATTCTTACCATAAAATATGTAAAAACAAATTGTTAAACACCACTTGATATTTAAGTAAACCAATTTAACTTTATGTCACAAAATTAAAAAAACAACACGTTTCAAATTCATTAATGAAACAAGTACCGATTTAAATTAATTGAATTTAAATTTGCACCAAATTTAATTATTTAAAAAAAACACAATTGAAAGATATCACTCAAAATTGATCACCCCGAGTGAAAATGGAACAGAGGTTCCCCTAGCCGAACAAAAAAAAAAAAATGGACCTCTCGGTTTTTCAAAGTTCATGTGTCCCTTTTTTATATTAATTTTCCTTCCTAGCTTTTTTGAAAAGTCTCCCACCTGAAAAATCCTACTTCTTGCAAAGAAGGGACGTTAAATTAATTAAAGAGGTCCCTTTCCCCCTTCTGCACGGTCCAAGATTTACATTTTATTTTAAAAAACAACACGTGCATAAATATTGCTTTCAAGTGGTGAACGCTATGACTCGTAGTATATTTTTCTTTCTTTTAATTTAAAATAATAATTTTATTCAATTTTGAATATTGCAAGTGTTTTTCCAAAAATTATGATATAATTTTTGGATAAGAGCCTCTTATATTCGCACTTTAAATTGCACTTGTGCAATACTACATATTAATATTTTTTAATTTAAAATAATAATTTTATTCAATTTTGAATATTGCAAGTGTTTTTCCAAAAATTATGATATAATTTTTGGATAAGAGCCTCTTACGCTCGCACTTTAAATTGCACTTGTGCAATACTACATATTAATATTTTTTAATTTAAAATAATAATTTTATTCAATTTTGAATATTGCAAGTGTTTTTCCAAAAATTATGATATAATTTTTGGATAAGAGCCTCTTACGCTCGCACTTTAAATTGCACTTTTGCAATACTACATATTAATATTTTTAATTTGAAATAATAATTCTATCCAATTTTGAACATTGCAAAGTGTTTTCCTATTAGATAATTTTGTTTTTATATAACTTAGTAAACCTATGAACAATCAAAAATTTCTGCCATGAAATTTTTGGATTGTTACAGCTTGATATACTTGTAGAAGGAAACGTAGGCCATTTTCAAAAATATCATTGGGAGTACTGTTAGCTGTTGTAAACGCTTCAGCATAATTAATCATATCCTCTTCTTCTTTTCAAATTGTTTAAAGATGTTCAATTTGCCTTTCCGAAATAGCGAGCAGAAGTCGTATCACACTCAATAATTACGAGGGGAAATAAAATGTGGCACTGACATTTTGGATATGAGGCTAAACTTCGAGAACAAAACATTTTTAATTCCACTTTCGCTTTACCAGGCTTCTGAAAATACAATATTTTGTTCTGAGGCAATCTTGATTGCAATCAAGTCCACATCCTCGCCAACGATAATGGTAGTACTCGTATGTGACTATTCTGTTGCTTTTTTTACTTTTGTTGTTTTTATTGCTCAGAAATTGTTCTTCATGGCCAAAATGCTTTCGTATATAATTTATGTAGCTATCAAAAATGGTATTAAACGTGCTGTCTCGATTCCATATTACACGATGTAGTAAGTATCCTCCATCGACGATATATATGGCATTTGTGTAATCAATGAGATCATTGACAGGCTGTAATATTTCATACAAAGATGACTTTATATTCTTGCACATTCCATTCTCATCAAAAAGTGACAATGGGTATGGAGATAACTCATACTCCAAGTATTGTTGGAGATGTTCTTCAAACTGTTTGGTAATACTGATTCGCTATTACAGCAATAATGGATCAATGGCAACTTTTTGACCATGCACTTTAATTGAGCTGCTGACTGTCAAGAGCGAAGCTACTTTGTTAGCTCTTTTCAATTTGATATTGTTGAATGTCAAGTTCGTCATACTTGCCATAGAAAGTAGGCCAACTTCCCAACCCTGGTAACAATAATTAATCTTGTCGAATTTTCTATGAAAAAATATAGCGAGGCCAAGTTGTAGCCGTGAAATAAATGACTTGGGGCGAACTTCTGACATAATAGCATGGCCGACCGCAATGCATGCTAACTTCAATTTTTCGAGATTGCATCGCTTAATTTTTGAAATTAATTTCTCTAAAAAATAAGTCAAACAAACTGGAATTCCATCATCTAAATCATGGAACATTTGACTTGGGGGAGGGTAATATTGATTATCAAATACGTTAGATGCTATATCTTGGTGAATTATTGCAGCTGCTGCTTTGACATTCGTAAGCGTTCTTCATTCTCACTTTGTTTCCGATTGGTATACCAGGCCTTGCTGAAAATATCGTGCTGTCTCTCTTGGAAACAAATAATAGCAGAATATCCTCTTTTCTCCGTTATTATAATCCGAAGACCATATCGCTCCTTCAGCTTACTTTTAATTGTTCGATCTATTGGAGGTTCACCCTGGCAAACATCTCTCAACTCATCTCTCAATCAGAATATTCATATTAATATTTGGACGACCTCTCTTACCATCCGTAGAAAGCCTCATGAAATACATAGATGCAGCACTTCAAAAAATGATACGCGGCTCTTACGGCGATTAAATCGTCCGAAACTTCCAAGCGGCTGGTAACAGTCTTTAGTAAATTATCATTACGTATTTTGGCAAATTCCAAAACAGAACTCCGAAAGGAAGATGTCGATACATGATTTTACTAATATTGGCTAATGTTAGATAAAGTTTGATACTTACAATTAATATACTAGCAATATTGCAACAATGTTCACACTATATTGTGACAATATTGCACCTACATCCACACAATATTGCACCAATGTTCACACTATATTCTATATTATCTCTATAGTTTTTATTTATATATCTTATGTTTTGAGTATTTTTTATGCTGATATTCATTGAGAATCCAACAACTTACACTTGACAGTCAATACTGGCAGCCAATATTACAGTAATATGATACTATCATATTGGTTATAAATGCGCACATACTATTGGCGTGATATTGGTAATTTGCATTTACCTCTTCCGATAAATATTGTAATATAACAATGTCACGAAGTATATGGTAACAAAATACTGTATCAATATTGGCTTAGATTGACAATATTGCACCAGTCAATAGCAATATTTTGACCCAATATTGTATCAATAATATAAATAATTATAATAGAATTTAAATTAACTTGAAAAGGTCATTTCTTGGAAAATATTGATCCTATGGAAAAGACAAAAGTAAGTTTTTTGTCCCTCTTTTTCGGCAGCTATTCTCAAACCAATAATTAATTACCATAATTACCCTATATAGCTGTTGAGCTTTGTTACCTATGTCGGCATTGCCGTAAAGTAATTTTTAGTTTGGAGACCACACCCGTTGACATTTATTAACACTGATTGTTTATTTATAAGATGACTATGTGACTCTATTGCATCCGCGTCCAGTGCAGTTTGTTGCTTAAGTGAAAGTAGTTGAATTAGTCGAGTTGTAAAAAGTACAATAATAATTTAATTTATTTTTTCTGTAAATTCAAAATGACGAAAATCAGGATATTATTCGTTTCTAAACATACAGTGCTTATAGGAATTTTCACCCTTTTCGTGGGTACCACATGCACCGTAAGTAAACATGCAGCATGTAATCAAATGCAACCACAATTGGAATTATTTTGGTTTTCTCTAATGTACAAAGTTAAAATTTTCGGACGTGTTTTTTGAGAATTGCAAGATTTTGTTCAATAATTTAATACCTTAGGCACTGCAATGATAATTTCTAATGTCACCTCCATTTCCTATATTAGATGAAACCTGTTTCCTCGATTGTTATGTTTCCAAAACGGTGTCGTAATTTTAGGATTAAAAAATCATTTATTGTATATATTATTAAAAGCGGTCACCCTTGAACTGATATTTTTGATTTGCACAACCACATTTTCACATAAAAACTTAATTAATTGTATTCTTATTGTTTTAGCGAAGTGTATTGAAGAAAGCGTTGAATTGGTGGGCCAAACCTTCCGTTGTTCCAGTTTTAAGTATTTATTTCTATAACGTAACCAATGCCGACGATTTTCTCAATCATGGATCAAAACCAATTGTTGATGAAATTGGACCCTATGTTTATCAGTAAGTGATACCCATAAGACCGTCAATTTTCCAATCTTCCAATTTTGCAGAGAAAAATGGGAACGAGTAAATCTAATACACAATGAAAATGGAACAGCGAGTTACAATTTTAAAAAACTCTTTTATTTCAATGAAAAACTTTCGGCCGGAATGGAAGATGATCTTGTCATTGTCCCAAACATTCCCATGCTGGTAAGTACTTTATGAAAATTCCTTCTGGAAAAGGCTGGAATTCAGCAGGTTTTGGTTTTAGAGTACAACTTCTCAATCTAAATTTGCCCACAAAAATTTTCGACTGACGTTGAATAATATCATGAACAGTTTAAATATAAAACCATTCATTGAGGTTTCGGTTGGACAATTATTATGGGGCTACGAAGACCCCTTGTTAAAATTGGCTCAAAACTTCACTTCGAAAGAAGAGCAATTACCTTTTGATACATTTGGACTCTTGTACAAGAAAAATGGAACACTAATAGACAAAGTGTCGATATTTACTGGAACCAACGATATTTCAAAATTTGGTTTAATCGACACCTATAATGGCATGTCTGAACAAAGTCATTGGCTCACGGACAAATGTAACAGTCTCTTGGCATCAGATGGGTCTCTTTTCCCACCTCACGTGACCAAAAACACGACTCTCTACCTATACGACAAAGACCTTTGTAGAACTTTACCTTTAGTGTAAGCTTACCGTTGATTGCAAAAACCACCATAACTCAGCAATTTTTTAGGTTTGAACAGGAAATTAAACGAAAAGATAACATTCCATCCTGGCGTTTCTCGCCTCCTACAAATGTTTTCGACACCGTGGAAAAAAATCCAGAAAATCAATGTTATTGCCCTGACGGTCCACCGTGTTCACCATCTGGACTCTTTAATGTTTCATTATGTCAATATGGTAATGCAAAATAATACTGGAAAAATATAATTTTGAAACCATTTTTGACAGATTCACCTATGATGCTGTCGTTTCCTCACTTTTATCTTGCCGACGACGATACTTTGAGAAACGCTTTAGATGGCATTTCATCACCTGATCCAGAGAAGCATAAGTTTTTCTTTGACGTACAACCTGTAAGCTAGGTATATATGAAATATAAGCATCTTAACGAAAATATCTTTTAGGATACTGGTTTCACCACCTCTGCAAAAGAAAGAGTACAATTTAACTTGGCCGTATCCCATGTAGAAGATATTAAAGCGGTGGCAACGTTCCCAGACATTGTTTTTCCAATTTACTGGTTTGAAGAGGTTGGAATACGTTTTAAAATATCATAAACGGATTAATTTAAAATTTTATTTTAGTCGGTCGACGGAGTTCTAGAAGATCTAATCAACTTCATAGGAACATAAGATGGTTAAGCTTCTACTGGGAGTTTTCTTCCTACACACCGTCATTTGCAAAGTGGCAAATTGTTGAAGTGCTGTGTGGACAGACAGACATACTGACTAAACTTTGTTTTAATTTTTTGTATATTTGAAAAGGAATAAAAAGAACTATTTTTCATATTGATTTATTTTATCATAAGCATCAATTTGAAAACAAGTAGTCACACGGAAATCCATGGGTAGAGGTGTGGGAAAAATCAAATAATTTACAAAATTTTTTGCAAAGTGCGCCTAATAGTAGGCAACACATCAAACATACTAAAAACAAGCTCCTGATAATGTGTTAAGCTGAAACTTTCCATAATCCGGAATTTAAAAAATATAATTCAATGTATGTACGCCCTCTTGCGTGCAATGGAAGTCGCGGTTTGCACTTAGATGGGTGGCCGCTTTAAGAACCTATCAGATTGCTTTGTTATAAAACATAATTATTTTCATCTGCGTTCAGTAGCATCTTGGTGCTTGTATAAAAGTGGTTATAGCAGTAGAAGTGGAAAGTACAATAATAATTTAATATTTTTTATTCGCAATGAAGATAGTGCGGAAAATATCCATTCCTAAACATGCTGTTCTTATAGGAATATTTTTCTCCTTTTGCATTGGTATCACATGCTCTGTAAGTTAATATGCAATTTTATATAATAAAAATACTTTGAATTTCAACTAAGTAAACGCAAATTAAATTTAAATTATTTTGATTCATAGATTTTGAGTATTCTGCGATGTACAAAAATAAAATTTTCAAATGTTTCCATACATTTATTTTTTTACGTAATAATTTTATTGATTGCATTCGATAAGAATTCCCAGTTATTTTTACAAATTTTTAAACAATAAAATGCAATAAATCGCCTGAAGCACAACTATGCTAATTTCCTATATAATATAGGTAATACCCATTTTTTATATGTACCTATATATACAAACAAATGAGTTAGATGAAACCTGTTTCAACGACTTCTTATAATTTCTGCGTCTTAAATTTAATCTTAATTTTTTTTTTTATAAAAATAATAAATTTTCCAAATTTTGTAACCATTTCGCTTCCGGGATTTTTTAAAAATTACTGAAGGTTAATACTATTTTGGATTCCAAATTAAAAATAGAGAGCTAGTGTCTCGTAAGTCTTCTCTGCACCTGGTAAGTTTTGAAATATCTCTTAAACAAACTGAATGAAAACAGGGCCGGCGCTATGCACTAGGCAACTGCCTAGGGCGCAAACAATAAAGGGGCACAAACCAGATCGAGGTACAATAATTAATTGCAGTGTCCAATATAAAATGATGTTCAGTTTAGCTTTAAAAAATATTCTCTTGACGGTACGTGTACGCTACGTGGGTATTAGAAATCAGAATTTAGATGGGTAGAGAACGTGTTCATTCCACTGCATGTGGTTGCAGAGAAAACATCATTCGAGTTCCTAGATTATCGAGTTCAAATCCATCATTTTTGATAATTTGCAAAAAACATAAGGTTCGTTAAGTAATTCTCACAGGCTCCATCTCCTGCCTGTTGTCAGTGACCAATGGTATTGCACAATATAATACAAAGATGTAAATGGGGGGGGGGGAGCACTGATAGATTTTTACCTAGGGGGTCAAATATCCTAGCGCCGGCCCTGGATGAAAATGAAAATAAGAAAAGTGCAAAACATACAATAAAAATACAAATCCGGAACTTACGTAAAAAGTTTAGTTTCTTGTTTATTTCAGCAAAATGTATGGAAAAAAACCTTTAATTGGTGGGCTAAACCTTCCGTTGTTCCAGTTATAAGCATTTACATCTATAACGTAAGCAACGCCGATGACTTCCTCGATAATGGATCAAAACCAATTGTGGATGAACGTGGACCCTATGTTTATCAGTAAGAACTCCTCTTTAATCGAATTTTTGTGCAATTTGATTGGTTACAATACCTGACTATTATTTTGCAGGGAAAAATGGGAACGAGTAAATATAGAATACAATGAGAACGGAACAGTGAGCTACTACTTAAAAAAAAATTTTTATTTTGATGAAAATCTTTCAGTCGGAACAGAAGATGATATAGTGGTCGTCCCGAATATTCCCATGTTGGTAAGTGCTTAGTGAAAATTCTATGCTTCCTTCTAGAAAAGGCAGAAATTTAACAAACTTTTGTTTTAGTCTACAAGTTCGCTATCTAAATATGCGAGAAAAGATTTGAAACTGGCTATGAACGAAATCATAAACATTTTAAAGCTAAAACCATTCGTTGAGGTGTCGGTCGGACAATTGTTGTGGGGATATGAAGACCCCTTATTACAATTGGCGAAAGATGTTATTCCTGCTGAACAGAAACTAGCATATGATGAATTTGGACTTCTGTACAATGTAAATAACAATTTTAAGCTGTAATCATACACCAAGCTTGATTTTTTGCAGAAAAATGGAACACTAATAGACAAGCTGTCGATATTTACTGGAATCACGGACATTGAAAAATTTGGGTTAATCGACACTTACAACGGCATGTCCCATCAAACTCATTGGCTCACGGACAAATGTAACAGTCTCTTAGCATCAGATGGGTCTCTCTTTCCACCCCACGTGACCAAAAACACGACTCTCTACCTATACGACAAAGATTTCTGTAGAACTCTGCCTTTAGTGTAAGCAAAATTTTGATTTCAAAGATCATCATAACTCAGCAATTTCTTTTAGGTTCGAACAGGAAATTACACACAAAAATAACATTTCATCCTGGCGTTTCTCGCCTCCTACAAATGTTTTCGACACCGTGGAAAAAAATCCAGAAAATCAATGTTATTGCCTTGAAGGTTCACCGTGTTCACCATCTGGACTCTTTAACGTTTCCTTATGTCAATACGGTAATACAATATATATTGAAAAAATATAATTTTGAAACCATTCTTTATAGATTCACCTATGATGCTGTCGTTTCCTCACTTTTATCTTGCCGAAGACGATAGTTTGAGAAACGCAGTAGATGGCATTTCATCTCCTGATCCAGAGAAGCACAAGTTTTATCTTGACGTGCAACCGGTAAGTTAGGTGTAGATGCAATACCATTTTAGCAAAAAAGTTTTTTAGGATACTGGTTTCACTATGTCAGCAAAAAAAAGAGTACAATTTAGCCTGGCCGTATCCCATGTACCAGAAATTAAAGCAGCAGCAAAGTTCCCAGATATTATATTCCCTATTTACTGGTTTGAAGAGGTTAGAAGCTGCTTTGGAATATCTGAAGTAGATTAACCCAAACTTTTGTTTTAGTCGGTAGACGATGATTTAGAAGATCTTTTGAAAGCAGAAGCAGAAGTAGTCTTACGTGGGGATGCTGCCCCTACACATTCGGACGACAATTAATGATGCAAATTGTTTAAGCTTTTTTCGGATAGCAATCAGATCTAGCCTAATAGCAATGAATTGGAAAAATAGTTATTAATTACTCCTATAACCTAATAAAAAGAATAATATTTTCTAAGTCAATTTTTTATTACGTTCCGCTACAACTATAGAAAGAAGGATTATGAATCGACAGACAATGCAAGCTGGTGGTGGGCATACCCATTTTATTTAACTGATAGAGAACCAAGAAACGAATAACAGGTTATGGGCGTTTTTTTGTTCTCGAGTGTTCTTCATTTGTTCTGAATTTTTCTGTAAAAATAAAATTTTGAAATTTAATAATATCTGCTAAATTCGCGAACAAAAATTTTAAAATTTTAGTCATCGTGCTTACTTTTTCATAATTTTCGCTTTTCGGAGTCAGGAAGTGGAAGAGGTCTGATGACCTTGATGTTCATCTGTTAGAAAAGATGCGAAAAATGAACGTTTTTGTGGGCTTGTTTCTGAGACGCTGTTTTCGGTAAAGTCTTGCTGCGTGGAGGAATGGAACTGGAGCAGACAGTTGATCAGCCTTATTTTTATAAGTCGTTCAAGAATCTTTCTAAAGACGAATAAGAGAATCATCGGCCCGGATTGGTCTATAATTTTTAACTCTTACCATATCCCCATCAGTGGTTTTGTTGAGAACCCTGAGAACTTTTTTAGGTAAATGTAAATCTTCTTGATCTACAACGCGCCTATATCTTGTTGATATAGAGCAGGAATGAGCAACCTCTTTTTGTAGGAACTTATACGAAATCTCATCGCAGGTCGGATGTGGCATAATCTGGTTATTTATGATTGTTCCAATTAATCAGGTTGGATGGTCATTCCCGATTAGAAATTTCGTAGGGCATTCCCTAACATTTTCTTGAACAGATCACGTTTCAGCATGGTGTGACCTATTAGGACATCTGTTAGTGACCCTGATCCGGCTTAGATCTATTTCCGTTGCGGAACCGGCATACTTGAGATGGTCCATATGCTAAACGTCTTAACGATCCTCTATCTGGTTTTAATCAGGCGAGTCCTATTAGAGCAGGCATGACTGGATTTGATTTTTGCCGGATCCGCCCCTATTTGGAGCCTGATCTAATTCCATTACGTCAGCCGGATATGGTCAAGTACTAGTACTATCTATCTGCCGGAGCCTACCGACATCGAGGAGAGCGGTGCAGGCTTAGGATTCACGTCTACAGATGCCGATGACGATGAAGGAGGCGAAATACTTCTGGAAGCGCTAGCCGGTAAGGACACAACGGTGGCCAACATTGGAGACACCCCAACCATTGCTAGAAAAGACTCGGCCTCAATACTCGAGCTTACCTTGGCCCCCTCCCGGACCCCCCGCAAAATTTCTCAATGGAAGGTTCTTAATGAAGAAACATTTAGTGACCACAAATATGTTTCATACACGGTGGAGGACAACCGAGACAACTGCCCAGCGGACAAGTGCACTTCCAACAAAGGCTGGCTGCCCCACAAGATGAGCAGGCAAAAGCTGCTGAAGGCTTTCCCCATGGCGGGAACTTGTGGCGGCGATTATATCATTCTGTAATGCCGTTATGCCAAGAAGAGGAGGGGTAACGGACGTCCACCAGTCCACTGGTGGAACACTGAGATAGCTGCACTTAGGGCTACAGCTAACAGACAACGGAGGGCATTCCAGAAAATCAGAAATGCAGACGAACGGGAGGCAGCTTTCGAGGATTACCGAACGGCCAAGAAAATCAAGAGAGCCAATGGGAAATGCTGGGAGAAGCTGTTGACGAAAACCCATGGGATAAAGCTTATAATATCGTAAAAGGCAAATTAAGGAAGAAAATCAAACTTCCAGGACTTACCCCAGGCTAGAGTCCGGATGGTAGATTTTGGTGCTTATACAAAAGGGCCAGAAACCTCCAAAACAGCCGTCCGCCTATAGACCCATATGATTCCTTGACCACGCTGGAAAGCTCTTCGAAAAGATGATCCTGCGAAGAGAACTAGAGGAGGATAAGGACATGGGACATGAGAGAGAGAGAGAGAGAGAGAGAGAGAGAGAGAACAGATATGTATAACCTCAAAATAGGTTGCCAAATCCGGAATAAACGGCTCATAAAACATTCGATAAGTTCTTTTGTTTCTATTTATGAACTTAAATTCTAAACCGTATGTTTTTGGGTCGTGTATACTGTATATTCATAAAAATATAGGAATATTATAATTTATTATAATATGTTGTATTTGCACTCATAAAAACGATATTTTTTATGTGCTTTTTTTCTGATAAAAAGCTGAATAATAAAATGTAGTTGTGATATTTATACTATAAACTTTTATAATTCTTTTTTTACATTATCTTGTGAGTATACCTTGTAATCGAGATTGTAATGTAGGTACTTGTAATTTATAAAAAAATATTTAATATAATAAAAATAATATAAATTAAAAATATTAAAAAAGTTTAATAATTTTTTTTAAATAATTAAATTGTGGGTACTACCTTTTTTAAATTTAAAATATAGTTAAAAAAAAGTTAAAACATACATTTTATTGCTGGTATTATCTTCTATAGTGTTATATTCTATAAATACAACAGTCAACTGTTTAAAGTTTATAAATTTTTTAGTTTTTATTTATCCTCATGAATCAGATTTGGTCAGGTTTGAAATTTGTTTCATACCAAATTGGGCTTATTGAATTCCCCAACGCTATAAATAGCAATACGATAATTTTTGATTTATATTATGATAGCCGACTTATCAAGCAGTACGCCACTGATTAATGTATTCATAAACGTGGCGATTCTGTCAGGACAGAAAGTAATAACATATTATAAGTTATATATAAAATACTGTATAATAATGATAATTCAACTGTGATAAGGCGATATTCATGAGCTTAAGTATTACATTTAACCTGTTAATTTCATAAAATTCATTTGGTAACTGTTAATTTTTTTTTCTAGAATTATATTTCATATTCTTATAATTAACGTTTTATCCATGATTTAATAAAACACGAAATGGCTCTAAAAAAGGTTAAAGGAAATTTCGAACGCATGTTCGATAAAAATTTAACCGATTTGGTTCGTGGGATCAGAAATAACAAGGAAAATGAGGTTAGCACTTTGAGGTTATGTACGATATTTGTAACTTAAAATTTCAATTTTAGGCCAAATATATTTCGGAATGTATGGAAGACATAAAGCAGGAATTGCGCCAGGATAACTTATCCATCAAAAGTAATGCCGTAGCAAAATTGACCTACGTATGTAACTTAATAAATTAGGTGATGTGACGGTTCTTCATTTTAATTTTGGTTTTAGTTGCAAATGCTGGGATACGATATATCGTGGGCCGGATTTAACGTAATAGAAGTTATGAGTTCAAACAAATTTACGCTTAAAAGGATAGGTTATTTAGCGGCTAGTCAATCTTTTCATTGCGACTCGGAGGTGAGCTATCTTTTCAGTTCACCTTAAAAAAATTTACTTACATGTATTTTAGCTTTTAATGTTAACTACAAATATGATACGTAAAGAATTGAATTCTCAAAATCAGTACGAATCTGGTTTAGCTTTGACCTCGTTAAGTTGCTACATTAGCACAGATCTAGCACGAGATTTATCTAACGATATTTTAACTTTGGTGAGTTTTCTTATTAATCTCAAAGTACAACATGAAAATTTGGGAAATTTTTAGTTAAGTTCTACTAAACCTTACATTAGAAAAAAGGCTGTTCTTATGATGTATAAGGTTTTTCTTAAATACCCAGACGCTCTCAGACCTGCATTTCCAAGACTTAAAGAAAAGTTGGAAGATCCTGATCCTGGCGTACAATCAGCTGCCGTTAATGTTGTTTGTGAATTAGCCAGAAAGAATCCAAAAAATTATTTAAGTTTGGCACCGATATTCTTTAAACTAATGACTACTAGTACCAACAATTGGATGCTGATAAAAATTATTAAATTGGTAAGTCTCATTTTCATTCTTAAATATGATATCAATTATTTCGTTTTTGATAGTTTTCTACTTTTACAATGATTGAACCACTTCTTGGTCTTAAATTAACTGTGCCGTTGGTTAATATCATAATGAGGTATCAAAATATTTGCTTTTTAGATTTTGACCCTTGCAATATTCTGTTTTCGTTGTTTTTAATGCCTAAGATTTTGCTTCTCGCCTAATTAGTTCACTTTTTTTTTAAATTGTGTGTTGTTGCACAATTTAGTTTTTATTTTGATAAAATGTTGCGATGGTATAATTTGTTGTGGGGAGAGGTTCTTTAGGAATAGAGGTAAAAATCACATGATTTTTATGACAGCGTGTTTGAGTGCAATTGCTTAAATGTAACGATACCTGGGTAAAATTTGTAATAATTTATAAATGATAAGGTCGTTCTATATTTGCTACAATGTAAACCGAGGAGGATACAAACAAAAACAAAATATGCTACTGTTTTCACTTGAATCTACTTTTTTACCCGACTACTTGGACAAATCGGACACAGATTGTTTCCAATCATGCTCGCTTTTGATTTACGTTAAGACATTTGAATGCGCTGGATGCATTTGTATGAAATCCTCAGGATCTCAGCTAAACGTTTTAGCCTAATGCAATGGTCTGATATTATTAAGTCATGAACTGCATTGATATTATCTGGGGTTGACACCAAAATGGGTCTTCGAGGTTTCTCGTCATCTTGAATAGTAAATTATCCCTCTTCAAAGCTAGCAACCCAGTTTTTGACGATGTCTTGAAACGTGTCACCAATTTGCTTTCACTTGGCTTTGGATTGTTCTCAATTTGAGCTTTCAGTTTTAAGCTTGGAACAGTTTTAAAATTTGTTTTTACGATATGAATTTTGTTTATTAGAAAAATTCAGTGATTTTGATTTGATGATAAAAGTTTCTGATCAAATTACATCACAGACCATCAATTAATTATCGGTTCAGCCCAAGTAGCTTCCATAAGTAAGTTATTTTATAATTTGAGGATGTTTCATATAGTTTTACCTTCGAACTAGATTTTTTGTGAATTTGATTGCATGGTATGAATGGGAAACTAAGATTTTATTTCTAATTGCACCGGATATACTGCCGTAGTTTGTTTGGCAATTTTTCTATGCGGGGTCACCAATTATAGCATGCGAGTGACATGCAAATATATAAAATACATATTATGGTACTATTTAACATATTAAGGAAAATTAAATAATTTTTTTTCTTCATATGCTTTCAATAATATTTGAAAACTACATCAACTGGTTACAGTTTTTTTTCTGTTAGGTTGTTTAAAATTTTTTGAACTTTGTATTCCATTCTTACCTTGCCACAGCCAATTGTCCAAGATCGCAAGTCATAAAGAATTGCGGTTGGAATATTAAAACAAATTTGTGGTTTGATTATTTATTGCAGAATAAAGAAATCAAGAAGAGCAGCCAATACACAGGCCGTTAAATTTTTAAAAATAATTTAATGCACTGAAAAGATACTTTAACATAGTCATAAATCACATTTTTAACAATTGAACCTCTTTTGTGTGATGATTCATAAATTATTACATTTAATGGCATCCGAAATGAAATAAATTTGGGAGAAAGTTAGTGCGCATCGATTTATTACTTATTACTACAAGGATTTACAGTTTTTCATTGTTAACAGTTTTTTATGCAAGTTTAACAAAATGTAACACCCGAGGCAGATTTTACTCGACCATAATAGCCCAGCCAGTTGCAGTTTTCACATGGCAATCCTTAATAATTTCTTTTGCATGCTGTATCTCATATTTCAGGTTTTATTGCAATCGCCAACGTTTACTTTTTCACGAAAAATTCTTTTAATTTTAAAGTTACATCTATTGCTATATCCTCGAAGGTTTCGAAATTTCAGACCATAACATGGTAGTGAAAGCAGCAATAATAAAAATATTTACTTATAGAAATTGCATGTCCGTTAGTCCAGTAGAGCTAAAGTTACTATTTAATTTTTAGTTTGGAGCCCTAACACCTTTAGAACCTCGACTAGGCAAAAAATTGATAGAACCTTTAACCAATTTAATTCATAGGTACGTAGGCTATCATATTTTAGATGACTATAAAGTTGAGTTTAACATTAAAATTTTAGCACGTCAGCCATGAGCTTATTGTACGAATGCATTAATACAGTCATTGCAGTTCTAATTAGCATTTCTTCCGGTATGCCTAATCATCAGGCCAGCATACAGTTGTGTGTACAAAAATTACGAATATTAATTGAAGATTCGGATCAAAACTGTAAGTTTTCTTAATTATTCTCAAATTCGTTCTACATTTCTTTGTTTAGTGAAATACCTAGGATTATTGGCAATGTCGAAAATATTAAAAACGCATCCGAAAAGTGTACAAGCTCATAAGGACTTAATTTTGCAATGTCTAGAAGATAAAGATGAATCGATTCGTTTAAGAGCTTTAGACTTACTATACGGCATGGTACTGTACAACATAAAATTCTAATTCTCAATTTAAATTATCAATATCTTTAGGTTTCCAAAAAGAACCTGATGGAGATTGTTAAAAAATTAATGCTCCATATGGATCGAGCAGAAGGCACAATTTACCGAGACGAATTGCTGAGCAAAATTATTCTGATTTGTTCACAAAATAATTACCAATTTATAACCAACTTTGAATGGTACGTCACGGTGTTAGTTGAACTTGCTCAATTGGAATTTGGTTCTAAACAAGGTAAAAAGGTTTCAGTTTAAATTTTTTCAATTTTATGAACAAAATTTAAAGGTGACGTGATTGCCGCTCAATTAATGGACGTTTCCATACGCGTTCAAGCAATTCGCTCGTTTGCTGTACAAGAAATGGCTCAGCTGTTAGAAATTTATTCTTCTTCCAATCAATTTTCAATAATGCAAGATGTGCTTTATTCGGCTGCATGGTTATGTGGAGAATTTTCCAGTGAACTAAAGGACGTGGATCAAACTTTAAAATCTATGCTAAAATATAAACCTTTACCCCAACATATTGAATCTATTTTTATACACAATATTTTGAAGTTGTTTGCTCGTGTGGTGGATAACTATGAGAGAAAGGGACAATATGATATAATTATCGATTTTTGTGATTTGATGACGGCGAAGTTTACCGAGAGCATTAAGTCTGCAGAATTGGAAGTGCAAGAAAGAGCGAGTACGACTTTGGTGATAGTTGAGCTGGTCAAGGAAGCTATACTCGAACGTGAGGTTTTTATATAATCAAAATTTTTGTTTTAACTCTGTGTTTTAGAAAAATCTGGAAACGGCGAGAAACTTATGGATGAGAATATTCTGGCAAGTTCAGAAACACCAGAAGAATTTCAGAGTGTTTTAGGTGCAGAATTATTGGAATTATTTAACGGAGAGTTGAATCCTGTTGCACCTAGGGCACAGAAAAAGGTTCCCGTTCCTGAAGGGTAATGAAATAGTATTTTTGCATTCCAAATGTAACTTGTTTGTTTAGCTTGGACTTGGATGCTTGGATTAACGAACCGATTGAAGATTCTGAGTCTGATGATGATCCTTACTTTGAAGAAAGTATATTTATTAAGTCGACAGAAGGTATTAGAACTGAGAAATATCATGAACCGACTGAGGAAGAATTAGGAAAAGTAAGAATTTGTAAAATGGAAATTTACTCTAAATGTTAACTTTAAATTTTTTGCAGGTACGCGAAGCGCGAAAGCAAGAACAACTAAATAATCCGCATTACTTGAAGGGATCATCTAAGAAAATGGACAAGAATGATAGTTATTATGAAAATGTTGACGATATTCCTATCGCTCAACTTGATTTGCCTATCAAACTCGTTTCCACTGGTCACAAACGATCTGATAAATATTTGAACTTTGACAAGTCTAAGAAGAAGAGTAAGAAAAGATCTAAGAAACCTAGGAACAAGCATGGAAGGTATGGTTTGCGTGCTTATTTTTAAAGGTGATTTTAAATTGTGAGATTTGTTTAGTTCATCTGATGAAGCCGAAGTTCCAAATGAGAGGACTTTGATAGTTAATAAAAGTATGGAATTACCCGAAGGTGCAACGCTCTCTGATTCTGATAGTGCTCCAGATAATCCTGATGATCCTCACCGGGCACTGAATATAGACCTTGAGATGTAAGTGATATTTGTTTTTTATTGGCTTGCTTTTGCACGATCGTATTGGGACTTATTTTGCTTTTTTGGGTTAGTATTTACTAAATTAAATTTTAAGCTTAACTTCATATTGCGCCGTTTTAGTTTTTATTACAACATTTTAATTTTATATCGTTTAAATAACAATCAATTTAAGTGTGTTGAACTTGTAATTTATTTATTGCTAAAATATAATTGATTGATGCAAGAACTGTGGCTATTTGCATTGTTAGTTTAATTTTATTATTTATTCAAAAATTCAAGAGCAATGTCCAGTGCTATATTGAATAATTCGTATCGTTTATTCCCTGAGTATTACAAAATTTGAAGTAACTACCAATTTTCACCAATCTTTAAACCTTGATGTGAAGTTACCCATAGCAATATTGTGTCAAGTGAAATCTAGGATCCGGGGGTTCCCAAATTCTAATTTTTATTTTGAGCAATATTCTAATAAACAAATTGATTTCATTTTTCTTGTTTGCTAAGCAGATGTTTCGAGATTGGTGGAAAATAGCGATTATTTAAATATTACATTAAACATAAGTTACTCAGTATAATATTGGACAGCTCAAATTTGATGTGACCATCCATATGAATTTGTGGATGAATATGTTCGCATGACATACTTTTATGATTAAATTATACAATGTCACGTAACCTATTTCAACCAAAATCTAATCAGCTTGAAATCCTAATATTTTTGTACTAAACGGGAAATTTAATTTGGAAATTACACACACATACATACACACACACAGACATTTTTTGGAATCTGTAATTTTCCTCGTATGGGGTTTCAAAACCAAAACGTCTAAATGTCGACTTCTTCAGACGTAAACAGAATTTTTCTTATTCGAATTAAGTTCAGGCCGTATTTTATATTACGAATATACTATTAACCATTAAGGCTGATAAGTATATTCATAATTAACCAATCTGCTATAAAATAAGTATTTTTATAAGAAAAAACAACAAGGTAGTTACTGGAGTCCTAAATCCTATATAGTATATTAATTTATACCATTCGACACTGAGAAATTGGTTCAAATCTCATGCGGAAATCTCTATAATGGACTTGAGCTATTATTTGACCATTTCAGGACTTCAGGACAGGATGAAGGAGGTGTGGCGTAAATCTCTTGGTACACTGCAGTGCCAAGAAAACATTGACCACTCACTCATTGGTTTAGTAATTATGAACCAATCAACAATCTTAGTTTGCTTACTAATATAAAAAAATAGAAAGACTTATGTTACACAAAAAATTACACTTTGAAGAAATTATCACAACATTTTTGAGCTCGTAATTTAGATTGGAACTTGGTTCCGTGGAGTGTCTGCGTAAAGATACCTAATTCTTTTGTACAGAAATGCCACTTTAATTGATAAACGAATAATTTTACGTAAATTTATTACTTTAATACCTACTAATGGAATTAACGGAAATAATACTGGGAATACGATTTCCAACTGAAAAAATTTTTTGATAATTTTAATTGGCACATTTTAGCATTTTTTAAATGCAAATTTGATTACTAATCGATAAGGTTTTCATTTACAAGATCTTTAGATTGAATGGACTGCATTATGAGTGCAAATTTTGTTCAATAATCAATTTAATTTAGTTAACAATCAATTACATTCACCAAACACTAAAATTGCTATAACTAAACTGATTGTTATTTAAACGATAGAATATATAAATATGTAATAGGAAAAACCATAAACGGCTCTCTAAATAACAAAAAAATGTCGTTTGCTTGATTTCATAAAATGTGGTTACTAACCAATAATTTGGGGCTTATTGTAGAATTTCGCCGAATGAACAAAATACCAAAGTGATTGAAAAAATAGTTGAAAGCAAAGAAACGAAGAAAACCGAGAAACAAACAAAAGTTAAAAAAGAGAAGAAGAAGAAGGTAAGAGACGTGAATTTAATAATATTAAGTTAAATTATGTTACTTCTTCAGAGCGAAAAGTCTTCTAGTAAAGAAAAGGCAAAAGTGGCTAATTTACTAGAAGATGTTGAGGATGATCAACCTAAAGTTGAAAAGAAGTCCAAAAAAGCTAAAAAAGATAAGAAAGATAAGCGCGATAAAGAAGGTGATTATTTTGTTTTAAGTTATTTCTTTTCCGTCACTTTGTGGATTTTAATTGTAGATAAAGGTTCTAAGAAACCTGTGTCAGGCTACGAGGAAGCTCTTGGAATCTCAACACCTAGCAAAGAATTTCTGTGAATGAAGTTGGGTACGGTGTGATGCGAGGAATTTTCCAGCTGTGATCATCATATTTTACTTCTCAAAATTTGCGTCCAGATATAAATTTTGGGAAAATATATTTTTATTTGTTTAAAACGGACAGTGCAATTAATTATGCCTTCATTGCACACATGAATTTTTCATATCATTTATTTAATGTATGTTGGTCAAGTACAATAAGTATGGTAGTGTATAAAAAAAAACGAATAAAAAATATTTGTAAATTTTATAATCTTATGTATGTAACTTTTGCATTTTAAATTATTTTTAATTGCTTTTTATTATGCTTTATTCAAAACGTAAGTTATAATGTGCTTTAAAATATTTTATGTAAATGTAATATCATAAGATTTGAGAAAATGTTAAGTTTTAATTTCAATATTTATGTAACAAATAAATGATATAGTAAGTAGTTCGGTGATATTAATTTTTTTTCCGCATGTCCTTATTTAACAGTAAGAGTACTAACAAAATTTTTATTCTTTATTGCTTTGGAGTGCTTCCAGTGCTTGTCGATGTCAAGTCCATATCTCTTCATTCACGAGTTACGCTCGTAAATTTTCTATATTCAAAACAATTCGAACCTTCAGTGGGAGATCATGATTCAAATCCTGGTTTCACTTTGTCGAACGCCTTTTGATTGTCAAAGAAGAAAACGTAGACATCACAATTGATGAGTTTCAAAAACCCAGTAGGGCAGTGTCTCAGGTTTTTTATTGAGGTAAGTCTTCGTTATGTCTGCAATTGGGGATTTTTCTAAATCTTTTCTTTAGCTTTTTTTCTGCTCTGCTATTTTACTCCATTTCTAGTTACGTTCCCTGTTACATAATTATTTTTACGTTGTTCAAAACCTTTTTTCTTCCTTCCCGTAGAAGACTATTGGGGGAATTGAACACCTCCATGCAGGTATTTAATTCAATGGTTTCTCATTTGGTCCATATTTATGTGGTTTTTTATTCCAAAATTTCAGAAGTGTAACTCATCAATGGTATTCTTAAAATTTCTTCAGTGATTTCCCCTTGGGATAAACCCATACCATACCATACTACTTATAAGAAATATTTGTTATTAATTTTATTTTAAAATACATTCTGATTTTTTATAGATGTTTGAAAAGTTTTTAGCCTGTCCCTGATATTATCCAGAATAACATGCAGTTTATAAATTTTGTAAACGGTAAGAAGGAAGGTAGAAAAAAAATGTAATGTAAATTTTAGAAAATAAGCCCCAAAATTCAATTCAAGGAAAATATTTTTCTGGGCTCATAATCATAGTTGAGAAGTTTTTCTCGAGGATATTATACAACTCCACGTGTTTAAGTGTGAAATAACCGAATTGAATTTAAAAAGTTGAACTAGCTCATCACCTTTGTTGTTACCCTTGACGTACTCCAACATAGAAGAACGTAAGTTGATTTCCTATTCCGTGTTTGAATGCAATTGAATGCCAGATAAGGAAATCTATGGCCACACCAAAATCCACTTAAGGATCTATCTAAATTTTTGATATTGTGATGTATGCGTCGTAGATTTGGTGTGATTGCCAGTTGAGTTACTGAACCGAAATTACGGATTTATGAACTTTGAAAATTTCTTAGCTTGCTCCTCCGGTATATTACGTGGTAAAAATGCGCAAAATTATGGTAAGACTTATTTTATTCCATCTCTCCTATTGCTGATCTAATTCTTTAATCCAAATTTTTCCAATAGTGTTGATGAAGTTGCGAGACGTCCATCGACTTGTGGTAAAACCGCCGACTTGATGGTGGTCAGGTTAATTTTAAACACAATAAAATAGCTTTGAATGGAAAAATAACCCTTTGTGTCGAAAATTGAAGCAAATAATTATTGTAAGACATTTCTAACGTTGACAGTATCTGGAAAATTTTCCAGGATTTTTTTTCAGATAAGGACCTTTGGGCAATGGAAGAATAAATTTGAACTCCCGATTTGTTAAAAAATAAAATCAGGGTTTCTGAAATGGCACGCCTACCTTTTTAGAAACCGAAGAAGTTATCGCGAGAACAGCCAGCTTCTCGTATACCGCGTACTTGACGAGTTTAACTTTAGTTTCTGTTTTAGTTTGGCGGCAAAAGACTAGGCGATAGTGCGCGTTTGCTCGATTTAACGAGCCGCGACTTCGTGTTGCTCGCGCCGGCTTTTTTATTTTCGAAAATTTATTTTTAAATTTTTGCTGGACAGTGATTTTTTTACTTATTTTTGATTTGTAAAAGGTAAGTGTATTTTTATTTTTTAAGGGATAAAATTAAGCCATTTAAATTTTGCACGATTTCAAAATTTTGTTACATTTGGGTTATAAACTAACATTTTAACCTTTTGAATATCAAACATTTGCTTACAAATCACCAATATTAGTGTTAATTTATTTTAGCGACAATCGAAATTTTAATTAAAAAATCTAATCGATTTGGCGATTTTTAAATCGCTTAGTTAAAATTTAATTACCTACTTTTGAAACTTCAATATATTGTGGTTCATTTAAAATTTGCCGCTTTAAGGGTTGTTTCGAAGTATACTAAACTTTTGAAAAACCGGAAAAATTTGAAAGACTAATTTATTGTAATTGAAAATTTGGTAGTGTTTGGATAGAAAAAGTAAAAAAAAACTAAAAATTTAAATTTTGACATTGACCTTATTTATCGGCTGATAAATTAATTATGAGCTTAGATATAAAAATGTATATTTAGCTGCATTATTATAAAAGTAATGATTTGATTTATGTGCTAGTAATTTTTTATAATATAATCCAACAAATTAAAAGCGACTTAAAAATATCAAATATTGTTTGGCATTTCAAAAATAAAATTAACTTGTAAAAGTGAGGAAAGCAAAAAAATATTTTCGTATATATTACATTTAAAATTTCTAGTTTTTTGCACGATTAAACTTGAGGCGATCTTTTTGTATTAACTTTGTTATTAAAAATTGGACAACCAATTTCAATTACAGGGTCGTCTGAATTAGCGCATAATTAGCAGAGATAGAAATCAACTTTTTATCACTTTTAGCCTATTAACTAAATATTTTGACTTTTTATCGGTTCGTGTTATGTAACAATTACTGAAACAAGAGCGAGAAATTATTTAAACTATTTTTAACTTTAAGTGGAAGTTTGAAAAAATTCAAAATTTTCATCGGTGGAAAATACTTGGGTATTGTAAAAATGTGCGAATATAATCAACTATTGTTTAAACTAATCAAACTAATGCAGGAATCGTATAAGAGTAAACAAAACTAATCACAATTCGTATCGCATATTATACCGAAACCAAACAGAAATAACGGTTAGCAAATTGTTCATTATTGTAGTTTCTAAGTTCAATGAATAAGTTTTAGTTCTGTTTTTATTATCAAATTTTGTATACGTTCTTTACGCGATTTGGTTAATTACAAAATTATATTCGGTCATTGGAGCCTGAAACATTTAAACGTTTTTAGTTGTGGGCCCTAATCTCTCGTCTTAATTGGTTGCTTTAAATTAATCGGTGACCCTTACAGTTTATACTTGAGGCAAAATTTTAATTCTTGTAAATTCCAGGATAATAATATTTTCAATACTCTGCACATCAGTAGTTACTGAAAATTCTAAATAATTTGTGGAAGTTCCAAATTATTAATAATCTAAAAATAAAAAAGAAATTAGTCTTGGTAATATCCTGGAAAATATATAAAAAGAAATTGCATTACAACAAAAATGCCAAGTATGAGAGTTTTAAATTGTAAAATGAAAATATAATATACTTAATTTATTTGAACATTAAGTTGAAAAATACAATAAGATACATTCTAAAAAATATTACAAAATTTTATTACATTTTTCGAGTAATTTATTTTAATTTTGATTATTTACCGCAATGCGTATGCTGTATACCAATAATCATGCAAATTGTTTTTTTTTTTCATATCCGCGATTAACGAATTAACGTCTAACCTATTCAAGATAAATATATATTATTTGGACCTTTTTTCGCAGGAAATTTAATTCTCTATAATTATTATAGTAGTTTGTCGTATTCTTTGTGGCTTGTAACTTTTCTAATGCGAGGTCGCTCTGAACATTTTTTAACAGTTTATGCAGGATTACGCATAAACTCATTGATTTTCTAATTTTATTTACGCACTGCAATGTGTATGGTATAATATCAATTATCATGTAAAATTTGAATAGAATCGAATATCGATTAACTCAATCAAAATGTTTGTGTTTTGTTCCAAATAGAGAAAAAAATATTATTGATAATATTTTGAAATATAAATAAACCGAAGGTACAATATCAAAATTACAAATATATTGAACGTGTATTGTTTAATTAGTTCAAACAAACTAATGAAGAGCATCAGTTTTATTTTGAACATAGAGAAATAAAAAACGTTCAAGTTTGCATTCGAAACTTAGTGGACAGGCGATATTTGGCAAAAATTTGTATTTTCGTCGCCTAAATACTTCACGGAAGTAATAGTACTTAGTACTTGTCTGTGAATACGGATTGACGTCTATAAACTGTAGATCACAAAGTGGTCAAGATAAAAGAGTACATCTGGCAACCCTAACTGCCGAACTATATACCATGGTGCATCATTTCGTACTACGTCATTTACTACTGCTTTCTCAAAATAATATTTTAGAGACGTCAGAGTCAATACGTTAAACTGAGAAATTATAAGAGGCAACATTCACCAATATATCCCAATAATTGTGTATTATTCCATTTTTCACAAAAGAGTGAAAGATTCCACCAAGACTCCTAATATCTGAAACCGAAAAGTTTCCGTGTATGGAAATATAAATAATTTTTACTTGAACAGATTCCAGCCATTCAAAATCAGTAATTTTCAAGTTATGGCGATCCCCTGAGATGTGTCTACCAATTACGTGTGCTCAGAATCCATAACTTATAAGCGCATAGACATAGAGATCCATTTTTTTGAGTTCGGACGGCTTTCGGGGATGTTTTTACCAAATGCGTGGGTTTAGAGATGTATTCATCTCGGCTTTCGTTATTATCTTAAATACATCTTCTAGAGGTGAGCAACTCGCGGCCCACCATACTTTCTTGTGCGGTCCTTCAGAGATTTTCCATTTTGACTGTTTAAAACTCCACAGTGTCCTACAGCCTCATTGTGCCCTTCTTCACTTTTCTGTTTCGGCCCACTGCTGTTCATAAGCGTTTTTCATAGGGGAAGCTTTAATCATTTAGACCCCACGGTTTAAATGATTGTTATGAACTTTTGGTGAGATTGGGGGATATTTGTAGACCTATCAGTCAGCATTACTGGAAAATTTACGAATGCTGCTTAGCAACACGGGTTCTTCTTGGCGCGCTTGCTGCTCTCCATGCTGTATCTCGAGAATGGTTGATGATACAAAAAATACACGCAATGAAAATTGTAGATAATTTTATGATCTACAAGTTATGTAATGAACTGAAATAACGTATTTCTCATAGGAAACCAGATAAAAGCTAATTTTCGTAACCTTTAATATGTAGGGACAGGGACACGAGATTATATGAAACTTTTCCACCAGTGTTTTTTTGCAGGCTTTGGAGGAGAGGAAATACTTTATGTACTAACCCCGACTTAGTCTTAGACCGGGAGTGTGGGACTCATCCCACGTCATCTGGTATTCACCGAAGTATTACTTCCAGAAGTACAAGGTATTTGGCTATTAAGATGTCATTCTTCTCTTCGGGTCTTTTCCACCCTTTTGGGACTTTCTTCTTCTCTTGCATCCACCTCCTTGGTGGCCATAATCTTTGTTATTAAGTTATCGATGTGTTTCTATTTTTCTTCGTTTTGCAGCATATACCCTACCATAGTCGCGAAGATTGACTTTCCACGCCGTGTACTTTTCTGAGCTCGTTCCATCGATCGCAACCAAAGACGGTATGTTCGGCTGTATCGTTCTCTTCGCAATATCTACACTTCGGACTGCCTCTCTTTCCAATTCTGTAGAGGTGTTCGTTGAAACACCCATAACCCACCAATGCCTGGGCTAGGTCGAAACTCACCGCGCCATTTCTTCTATCCACCCATAGACCTATTTGAGGAACGAGCCGTCTTGTCCATCCGCCCTTATCACTTTTTTCCCATCTAGCTCTCCACCGTTCCATTAGCCTCCGTCTTTCTTTTCGTCTTCCCACCTTGTTATGTGAGTTTTTATAGTTTTCAGCCAGCACCAGCAGCGCCTCTGTCTTCCTTTGAGCTCTTTCATAATTGCAACTTCCATCGCTCTTCTCCATACTGGCGAATGACCTCTTTGTTGCTGCTGCCCCACCCACGTTTGACATTAGTCGGACTTGGGACGCTGCCATTCCTGTAGCTTTCTCAGACGTCCGCTCTATGTGTTGTTTGAAGCTAAGTATCTTGAGGACTTCCTTTGGCAGTATTTCGTATAAAGACGACGCCGTTCTTTTTCCTCCCTAGCACTCAGGATCTCATTTATTCTTGAATACAATGTTTCGAAGCTGCTCTGCACTACTACCAGGGTCAGGTCGTCTGAGTACTCCGTTGCACATGATGTTCCACATGGTTGGCCCAAGCACTGAGCCCTGCGGCACTCCGCTGGTCACTTCTCATTCGCAGGTTTGGAGTTTTTTTTCTATCAGGATCCATCTGTCTGCGAGGAAGCTTTTGATATCATATTTAGTAGGCAGGGCGGTAATAGCCTACTCTCCAGTTCATGCACGATATGGGCCCCATTTATACCAATTTACAGCTTATTCCCTTCCATTCCGAGGTTTGCCATATTTCACTGGACTAATGTTTATATTCTTGTAATTTACATTTGTTTGAATTTGTTTAAATCCGGATAAAGGTTATCTAGTCTCCGCGATTTCTAATTAATAAAACCAATTCTTGATACATCTCTCCTCGATGCTCCGGTGCATACTGTCGCGACCCATAATAGGTAGATGCATTTCTTCTGAAAAAGTAAAAGACCTCTATTTATAAGCATCGTTCACAGATTATGTACGAATACTTCCAATCTTTGAAACCGGGGGGTCTGGGGGGTATGGAATACCCTCCAGTATACGACAAAAATTATGTATTACTTTATTTTTCTTACCTCTCTTCTGAATGAGTGAGATATTCGTATTGAATGAAATAGAGAAACGGGTATGAATTAATTATTAAAACTTATATTTAATATTCCGGAAGGGTGCGCCCTTCAAGTAGTAGCCACCACTGATATAATGCAATACTGCTGTGAAATTTCATACAAAACCTTTTTAAAATCAACGAATACTTTAGTAGGTATAATAATTGCAAATTAGCATGTTACAGGATAAATGCAAATAAAATTGTGTAATTTTGCCATTGCGAACCATGTTCTTCCTGATTACAAAACAATAATGGTATGGTCAATGTAAAAATTGAAAAACTTTTACAACCAAACGATAAAACGCGTAGGAGCAATATATCAATAATTGAGTATACAATTATCAACTCTTGTTGATAATTGCAACATACCATACGTTGGTCAAACAAATAGTATATTATAGAAATTTAACATACAAATAATAGAATCAGTCTTCACTATTTTCTACATTGTACGTATAATATAATGAAAATGGCCGGGCGATGTTATCAAAAAAAATTAAATAAAAGGCGATACTTTGCTCGCATAGAGCAGCTACTGGTTGGTTACATCCTAAGTTATCATTTTTATATATTAGATTGTCACAGATTACTAATAAGCATCTATTTTATAACTGACCTACATGTACCAAGCCTCCGGCACGAGTGGGTTTTGCATTATTGAAGAGTAATACGTATATGTCATATAAATAATACTTTTTATAGTAAATGTAGGTTTATAAGCATCATTCATTGATAGTCGGCCGGTAACTGCAAATTTTATAGATTTTAAACCTACTTTGTATTGTACTTGCGGACCAAGTAATTTTTACTTGTTCTAATCAAATACCTACTGGTATAATTAATTTTATAAAAAAAAAATTGAAATTATTTATAAGCTATTTAACAGTTTAAAAAACTTTAACCTCGGATCATTTTATAATGTGCAATAAAGCCCACACCAGGATGGAACTCGAAATTTTATGAATGAAAAGTAGCAGTATCTCCGAAGATCTCGATTTCATATGTGTAAATTTTACTCGCAAGTTAATATATTAACCGATGAAAAATATTGGAAAATTTATTTTTATGTGTGTAAATAAAATTTGTTGATATTACTAATTTTATGCAATTCTTAATTTCTGGAAATGCATGTGTGGAAAACATGTGATGTGTGTAATTATTATATTTTGCTGATTCGATTGTACAGAAAAGTATATCATGATCATGTGTAGCTTTGCCAACACGAGACTTCTTACTAGACATTATTATCAATCATAGGAAAATAACCATGCAGAATTTTAATAACTGTTTAAAAATAAAGGTCTCACCTCACCCAGGTCTCAACTTACTCTAAAAGCAAAAAGAGAACTCGAAGTGGACGTTACTCCGTAACCGCACGTCACAACTTAAATTTAAATAAATTCCATTAGAATGTTCTGAATTTTATTTTAAAACTTCAAAAGTAGTTTCCAAAAAACCAAATTTTAAACTTTTATGGCGCGTGCCCGAGAGCTCTTCATGACAACCCGCTCCTGACACCCAAAATCATAAATATTTAACTGGGGGATTTAAAATTATTTCTAATCGACCAATTTTTATCATCTCTTGTATTCTAATTATGTATTTTTTTTCAGGGTTCGACACCAAGTGGAATATTGCACGATGATGTTTTAATCGGATATTAACAATGAACCTGTACAAAGAATTAATTTTATTTGCAAGTTTTGTTACGAACAACACTTCGATTATATTTTATTCAAAAATTTCTAATAGATAGTTTCTACTTCAGGTAAAAACTAACTCGGTGTAAAATAAAACCTTTAATCAATAAAATTGTAGAGGGCATCCAATTTTTTATTTCCGAAATTTTGGTTTGGCGTTCATACGCGAGCAAGCATTTGTTGAGAATCCCAGAAGTCACCTTTCTCAAAAAATTAAGTATATCAAATTTTGCTCAACTTGCCAATTGATTTACTTAGGCCGGCAAAATGTTTTAAATTTCACTTTCCTTTGTTCTTTAAATTACTTTTTGATTTACAATTTAATAGTTTTTTTATAATAATCCTATTACAGTGGACCGAATTTATATTTGGATCCCATGCAATGTCAGGTAAAGCTTTTAAGTTTTTGAAAGTCATCTCCATATTTTCTCCTATAAATTTTGGACTATCTTGAGAATTAAAGTCGAGCTTTGAGATGAAAGAATGGAATTCTATTAATATTTACTATAGACGATGCTTGCTCGAAATTATGAATCGACTTCCCTTTTTCTGTGCAATAAATATTTACGTTTTTGATTACTCAAAATTAAAGTGATTCAATTTGTATTTAATATTAGTGATTTATACTTGTTTTATTAAATAACTAGCATATGGTTTTAATATCGATAAAATAGAGCTTTGACCTTAGTTATTTTTGTTCACAATTTATTTTCTATCGTTAATCTATCATCTGCTCGATGATTTTTCAACTAACTAACCACTTTAAATTTATTCAATTAGTTACAAAATCGTAAAATTTTCATTTCACAACTGATTTTTTGTTTAAATTAATTTAGTGTTGTTTAGTAAATATTTTTTGTGTTTGTAGAAATTAAAAGTTAGTGAAAAACTCAAAATAGTGAACAAGTGAAAAATGACTACGAAAATGTACCATCGAGTGAGCACTGTTATAGCGGGTATAACTATCACCTTACTGCTATCAATTATTATTGTGGTGTGGGTGCAAGTTGGCCACGGAGCGTTCAGGACGCCGCAAAAAGACACCAACACAACATCGATACCCGAAAATTTTGTTGCCGAGGATCCACCGACGTACGTCGAATTGACTTCGACCGAACGTAAAGGTAGGTTTTCGTACAAACATCGTTAGCAAATTCAACCCTAACCTACCCAAAAGTCTGCTTAAGATTCCATCCATAAATTAAAAATGTCTGAGAATTTTAATGTTGTCGTTTTTTAAATATTATTTATAAGGATGACATCATTTTTTAGAATTTAAAACAAAAAGTCCTCCCTTTGGCTGTACCTGGTTTTAAATTTAATTTTTATTTTATAAAAATAAAGTGAAAGTTTAAATTTGGAACCCAAAATTATGAACTTGTCGAGTTAGTTTATTAACCTAAAGTTCTTAAATTAGACAATTGTACTTATCTCGAAATTTATTTTAGAAATATTTTTAACATTAAAGGATTTTTTTTAAACGTACGGTTTCGATAAGATAAAGTTGCTGTAAGTTTATGCTTCTTTTTAATTTCTGCGATTTGATTACCAAATTCTTAGAATATGAACATTTTTCATTTGTTTATATCAAAATTCTACAAAATATTATCTGACTGATTATTTACTTTCAAGTAGCCAATTTAAAACTTTGGAGGTTACAATATTTTTAAATTTTGGCGCGGATGTTGCTCGGAGATTATACGTACATGGAAATGTGGCTTAGCGTTTGGCAACTAGGCCGAAAGGATTTCAAAAAATCTATAGAAAAATTTGAAAATAATCTTTCGTAATTTTGGTAGACAGAGAGAGTTGTATGATAAAAAAATGATCAAATGTTTACTTGACGCCTATTATCGGTTTCTAAAATTTTGACCCCTGACTTTAACAGCGAATAAAATTTTAAAAAATTAATTAATGAAAAAAATACGTGTTATCTGTTTATTTTACTTTTATTTTTATTTACTCTGCTATTTTTCTTCGCTTTTCTAAGTTTTTAAATTAGAAATTTCCAATGTATTTTACAAAATACATATTATATTTTATAAACAATTGTTTATTTTAAATTTTAAAATACAAATGATATATTAAAATGGAAATTTTTTAACTAATTTCTTTAAAATAATATAATGTTTCTTTTGTTATTAAAGGGGTCCGCGAACCATTGAACAATTTTTGAAGGGACGGCCACGCCAAAAACTTTAAAAAGTTTGAGAACCACTGGTATATACCAACCTAAAACTGTATCTTAAAATATCTTCTAAAATTATGACGTCACAAATTTTTGAATTTTATTTATTTTTAGAATCTAAAATTTTTCGAAAATAAATATTTTGAAATGTGAATTTGGAATGAATATTTGAAGTTAATTGGTATTTTGTGTTTAATTTTTGATTTTCTGTTTAGACTATTTATTATTGTAATACCCATTTCTAGCTATCTATCTAACCAATCCGTAACGAATCTCATATTGGTTCATTGTACTTTACCAACCTAAAAAGGTTTAAAGATTACGGGAGAATGATTAGTCAGTGCGGCCTTCAGGCCGCACAACCTGGGATGTCTAATATATAACACAAGAAGGATTGGTTGCGTGTCGTCATATCGGGGTCTAGGTTTTCATGACGAAGTGTTCCGATGGGGCGGAGTGAAAAAAAAGGGGTAAAGATTTTCAAATAATTTCAAAAGAATTTCAGACAAAAATTTGTTTTTCTCTTCTCTGCTAGTTTCCTGTCTTTCGCACAGTTCTAAAATTGGTGGGCTTATGTTTTTTCAATTTTAATGATTTCCAGCGGATTTTCAAAGATTTAATTTGAAAGTTTCATCGAATTGTCAAAAATTCGATTAAAGATTGTGCATTTTTAACTTTTCGATGAGCATATTTTTTAGTAGGATTTTAGGATTATTGACGAAAGGCTACTTAGGTTCAATATTGGGAGGAGGAGGCTAAAAAATTTTGATCTGAAAATTCTAGTTGGAATTTTCAGAAACTTGAGCTATAGAAGCGGCCGTCCGTGTTTTGTTTGATGAATTAGGATATTATGTTGGTTTAAAATGGAATTTTAGATAGTAGGCCCAAGAAAGGTTAGACCCAGTTGTTCAGTTACAGGTTAAACCAAAAAGTTTAGGTTAACCAATTAAGTTAACCTAAAATATATTAGCTGAACTTGCATTTATATTTTAGTTAGGATAAATTCGTAACATTTGAAATTATATAATGAAATATTTTAATGATGTATATGTTAATTAAACTGCAAAAATTGAATAAAATTGAAAAAAATTGATTTTTAACTTACGTAATAATACAATGAATTATAGTTTATGACACTTTTGATCAAACGTGTTTCGTTCTTCGGAACTCGTCAGATAAACCTTGTTAAATTAAAGAGCTAGTAAAGTTAAAGCTCTTTAATTTACTTTACTAGCTCTTTAATTTAACAAGGTTTATCTGACGAGTTCCGAAGAACGAAACACGTTTGATCAAAAGTGTCATAAACTATAATTCATTGTATTATTACGTAAGTTAAAAATCAATTTTTTTCAATATACATCATTAAAATATTTCATTACATTTATATTTTAGTTTGTTGGAGTGATTTTGATTGGTTGAGCCATTCCAACCTAAATTTTGCAAGCTTCATGAAACTTTTCAGACACTATATCTCTCTATCGGATTTGTACTTCATAATTAGTCAAATTTGAATGATATTACATAAATTTATTCGGGTAATTGTTAATAAACGAGTAATTAGCGTAATATAAAAGCTCTTTGAACTAGAATAGGTAATTAACTTTAGCACCATCTGGACTAATTAGTTCGTCTCATAACAAAGTACTTAATCTTTAACTAACACCATATATGCACTTTTAACGGCTTTTCTTTTGTTTAACATCAAGTGCTAAATTATATGCATCTTATAAATTGACTTAAATCTTCAACATACATATAGTTATAATTTAAGTGCTGATGCACAGTATTAATAACGCAACGAGACGGACCAAATTATTAATTTAACCTTTAATGTTTTGATTCACACGTTAAGAAATTTTGGTAAAAAAATCAATTTTTAGTTCTCGAAAAACTGTACGGTTTATCTTAACATTTTATTCGTTGTAATGACAGGTCGGCTTCGACAAACAACAATTTGTTTAATTTTTATTTTTATTCATAGCTTTAAATTGTCTCTCGTTCGCGAATTATTTCCGAACAAAATTCGCCCACCGTCAAATTAACGGTAATTTTATTCTTGTAATTATAAGGGCATAAAGAATAAAATAATGCAATTCACCATTGTTATCCTACGTGCCAAATTTTACTTACAAATTGATTAACTTTACAATCCCACATAAATAATGCCATGACTTGTAATTAATAAAATAATACAAATTTGCAAACGTAAAGAGGTTTGTGTCAAAATTTCAATGTTGTGGTTCGTCAATTATGGAACTTCTTTATTTTTGAAGGTCGGACACAATTATTCTAATACTTTTGATTATTTTCATGGGTGCAGTATCCAGAAAAATTGAGCTGGTGCAATAGGCCATTGCCCGCTATGCAAATCGATATTATTGCAATAATGATAATTATTATCACCATTTAACAACCTTCAGTTGTTTTCAACTGATTAAATTTATTTTCTAATCACATTCACACAAATTACGATATTGAATTAAACATCATTAAGGCAATGTACCATAAATAATAAGCAGCCCATATCTGCATAGGTTTCAAATTTATTTTTGTTTTTTGCACATTATCTTCTTTATAATGTGAAAAATTGTTATAGTGTAATACAGTAGATGGGTTTTGTAGATGGGACAGGTATATTACACACCGCGGCTTGCTAGTTAACCTTCGTATTATATATTGCTGTCAGTTGATGCAAAGGCATTTTTTGTATTTGTTCTTTATGAGACAGTTTGATGTGCATGTCTTTTCATCCTGATGTTGTTGCTGCTGATATGATCGAATGGTCTGCAGAAATTCCACAAGAAAAACATCGGGACGACAATGTAATGTTGAGTGGAAAATTCATTGTATTGATGAAATAATCATTGGATTAATGAATTTGTTCGCCATTAACACGAACTTGCTTCATTGTAATGGTAATGCACAAGGGGCTATTGCAAAACAATTGCCTATTAGCGTTTGTTTATTTTTTGACGTAAAAAATCAAGTTGCTGTATGAAAACAAATGAATATCAAAATTGAACTCATTGTAAATTTATAACAAGTAATACAATCTGTTCTATTATAATTCGTGTCAACTTACTTAATTATTGTAAGAAAATAAATAAACATCGATAGGTAATTATTATCTACAACCGCCTCTATTGTAAAAGTTGTAATTTTATAGCAAATTCTTCAAACCTGTGAAGACTACACTTAAATAAGAATTCTTGATACATTACTTCATTTCTAATAATTTAAAAATCATATTAATAATAATTAATTCAAATGAGATAAATTAATGTATTCTTAACTTTTTTAAATTTTGATCAAGTAATGTGTTTTTCCAAGCGGGCGGGTAATGCTTGTTTTTTAGCTTGGAAAAAAATGACACTGTGTCCTAGTGATGGTTTAATAGACCGAAACCGGTAGATGCTTAGCTTCTGTTTTCAACTTGGAATTTAGAGTCTACGATGTTATATTATGCTTATTTAATAATAATTAACAGAAACTCTAATAAATAATTTGGTTTATCTCATAATTGTTAGGTATTAATCTATATAGGTGAAAGGTGGGTTACGGATAATTTGATTTATCTTAGCATAATTATTCTTTGATCTTTAAATTTTATAATAATTATTAGTAATTATCAAATTGGGCTATATAAGTTGAGGTGCGTTACGGATACACATACGTAGATTCAATTAGAGTAGTATTGTTTACTGTCAAGTTAAATTAAAATATCTATTATTTAGTATAAATTTATCATAAATAATTGAAATAAAATTAAGATTGAATTGCACTCATCCGAATGACGAATTCTTATTGCCATCTTACAAAATTGGGAGGTAATGGAAAAGGGACGGGTTAGTGCGACCTTCAGGCCGCACATTTGAATAGTGCGGAACTCGAATGCACAGAATATGCGGGCTTAATTATACCAACTAGAATTCCCAAGTTGTGCGGCCTGAAGGCCGCACTGACTAAACATTCTCCCGTAATCTCTAATTTTTGTTAGATTGGTAACGCAAAATGAACCAACCAAGAAGATATTGGATATTATATTATAAAAAAGTACAATAACTAGCTATTGATAGTATTATTAATTAGTTTAATTTTAAATTTCAATATTATGTGAATACGAAGCTTTATTTTATATATTTTTTAGACAAATATTTGAAGAACGTTTGTTTAATGATATAATATATTTTAAGCTCAGTTTATTAATCTCCAATTATCCCTAACCAACGGTTTATTTTCATAGAAATAATTATTAGAACACCATTAAAACAATTATTTCTATATAAATTTTCTTTTTTTTGCTTTCAAAATTTTAGAGAATTCTACTTATGAAACCCATTGAAATGGTAGGGATATTTTGATATTTTCCTGTCGGATATTTAGTATTAAATTTTCTAAAATTCGGTATATTTTTTTATGAGGTGGGAAGCAAACCCTACATTTCTTGAATTTACAGCACAATATAATATATCAAATTTTAAAAATTAACGGATTAATTATACAATAAAATTCAAATAATTTTTATTGTTGCATCCGGAATTATAATAATACTATTATTTATTTTATTGTTGTTCGGTATTATATTTACCACCGAACTACGACTAACATTTATTTTTAGCTTAGCGTATTTTTTCAATCAAAAATTCGTAATATTAAGTTTGCAAATCAATTTTAGTATTTTCTAAATGAAAAATTTTTCTTAAAATTTAGAGATTTATAATAAACCAAAATATTCAATATTAACATAAAGAAAAGTTTTTTAACTATTGCGTACGAAATCATTGCCAGATTGTAAAAATACATCTAGGGATTCCAACAATTAGTTTTATTTTTATTGTTATTAAATTTAATTTAATGTAATAATTTTTAAAATTGAAAGATTCAATTTGCCAGCTTGTTACTACAATCAGAGGTTAATATAGATAATTTTTAAATTAACAATTAATTAAAAAATTAAATAATAAATCTGATAAAAATTTTAAATTTATCATAAAATGTAAGTTGTTAGCACAAAATAAAATATTAATTTTGGCCGACAGAAAAATGTCATAGACAGAAGTTCATTCTAACTTAATTATTGATTACGTTTTGTTAAGATGTCAAGCTTAGGTATAGGCTGATACTGGGGCAAATTCTCAATAGACCGGTATTCAAACTCTCAATAGAGCGGTATGTAAACTCTCGATAAACCGGTATGTACACTCTCGATAGACCGGTATGTAAACTCTCGATAGACCGGTATGTTGCGGATCGCTCGTTGCCGGATGTTTTAGAAATTTAGCTTAAGAAATATAATTCGAGTATGTAATATAATACATCGATTAAATTTTACTTTTGTTCTGTGAAGTTTATTTGAAGAATTGGGTAAGGAATCTATTCAAGTTTGTTATAAAAAAATTTAATAACGTTCACAGAAATATGATGTGTCTGTATGCAGAAGCTGGATAATTAATCCTGTGTGAATTAACCGACGAATAGTTAACTAACGTAGTTTATTAGTCACCTGACCAAATGAAAAACCATCGACTTGACCCCAAGACGTTTAACATATTCTTCAGAGAATTATTATTAATACTAACTACGAAGTCAAAATTGGATTTCCCAAATGCATCCGTAACTTTGCCTTTATGGTTCTTAATCTACATAATTTACAAATAAATAATAAAAAATGATAAAACTAATGCGGTATTGGAGAGGAAAAATTATGTATGTCCATAGAAAAAAGTTGTGCATGGATTTTCCAGACATAATTATGAAGTTGTATCATTGGGTGTAAACAATTATTTCTTCCTTAAATTTGTGCCAATTTTACGTTATAAAGCACATTCTAATATCTAATTTAATATTTGGGCCAAGTATAACTTGGTATGCTGTGACTTGGCAAAGATTGCCGGTGCAAAAGAGATTAACACAATTATTATCGCTGGTAGAAGCAAGATAACTAATCAGTTCAACTTTATTATTTAAGACAGATTAAATAAATACAACCTGAATCATTATTTTTTATTATGTACTAATGTTCTAATAGGTACCGGTATTATTATTATTATTATTATTGCAAATTTTATTTGACGAGACTAATGGGTAATGGTATCATTAAAAATAGTAAAATTGGAATTTCGGTCGTTGCAATCAAAATGCAATTTGCTCTGGTCTTCTGTTTAGTTTCCACTAATCAGAGGACATTTTCTTCTTTTTGGCTTTCTTCCAATGTTACTCTAATCTGTCCTCAACTTTTCAAAATTTTGTTTGAACTTTTGGCAAAAATTCCTAATAGTTTTGTTTTGACAATACAAAATGCGCTAACTCTGCTAATTTTAATTCACTTAGGACTGACAAAACTAACATTTATGATTATTGCAATTTGCATATTATTTTAAATTGCAAATGAATATCGTATTTGACTGCTATATGCATACGCGAGGTCATTATTCGGATTATTACAATATTTGTGCTGCTATAAACTAGGAAGTTAAATGCAAGTTATTTCCAGAAAAGTTAACCCAAGTTTTAGTTGTTCTGGTTAATCTTTTCTAGCCGAGGAAAGATAATATCGGTATTATTCTTATCTAACTAAGCTGTTATTTTAATGCAAAGGCATCCCTGACAAGGCCATTAACTTTACTGCTAAGTTTATGTATTAGAACACTTGGTGTCTTGTAACAATTTACACCGAAGACTAAAAAGTATCATTTTTCAAAAACGTGCATTCTTCCATCATTGCAGCTACCCGTTGTTCAAAAGGGTTCTCGGTTTAATTTGATTTTAAACGATGTCTGGCATTAGTAAGACGAGGGTGAGAGTTCAACAGTATCATGATGGTATGGTGCGGTTTGATGATACCATGAGGTTGCAGATCACCGCTTGATTGGACCAATCAAATAATAATCAATAAAAATTATAAGTATTTTTCTCCCTGAAGACGAAATGCACATTTTACCCGATTCTTCACCATTAATTTTGTTTAAAGTTTACACTTCCAGATCAATTGGGAAAATCTTTCAAAAATATATTTTTGCAGTTTTTGTTTTATATTATGTTTATTACTTCATATAATTGATGTCTGGTGTGTATATATCAAAATGCACATATATTATCATGTTAACATAAATATTGTATCGAAAAGTCTGCAAGATTTTCACAACAGATTATTTTTGTGTAGTTTAAATTATAATACACTGTGTGTTTCATATAAAAATATACAAATAGGATTGTGCAATGCTTGCAATCGTTACGATAATATAAATTTAATGTTTTGCTTTTTTATTATTATAGAATTGATCAATCGATTCCCGTTATTGCACCTATTTACCCATTTTTTTCCTAGGAGATATTTTTTTAGGAAACTGAAAAACAGCGGTTCGAAGATCACCCTGTAGCTGGATATTAATTTATTTTTATATATCGTGAATCATTATTATTAAATCCAGACTCAGCAAGTTCGAAGTGTTCAAAATACAAATATCTCACTGTTTTGTGTTTCATTTTTACCGAGGTTAAGGTTAGAACAATTGTGAAAAATGAATCATTCTAAATTTCGCCCATTTTAATTGAATAAAAAAATGTTTAGCAATGCGCCATTTAATTTCTCGAATTGATTTAAATCTTTCGATTTATTGAACGAGATGAGAACGTTCAACCGTACATTTTGGAAGTGTCCAAATGTATTTTTGATAAATCAATTATTGTATAATATGAATTTTAAGTGTGTGGTTTGTATTAGCATTTCAATCGAGTTGAGGTTAGCATTGTTGTCTGGATTTTACAATCTTCCTATAGTAAAGAAGAAATTTACTCCGCAATTGTGTGTATTTAATGCACACATGGGCAAAAAGAAAACTACGCAATGCTCGCATTTTTGTATTAAAATTTAAATAAAGGTTGATGACTTTCGGGCAAGTGTTACGAATAAAACCAATTTTGTACTTATAAATACAACCATCATAATTTTCTTAAGTAGCCAAACCCTAATTTTCTTGCGTTGGGCGGTATCGCCGGTATCTACTGATTTGTGGTTGTGCATGGGTGTTAAGAATTCGTTTTAATAGCAGACATAATTAATAAGGCTTCGTATAAAGCAACCACTTTATGTCATTTAAAAGTAGCGTACAGAATTATGTATTTTAAATTTACTTGCATCTGAAGGTGGAATTGATGGCCCAATCTTATTTTATATTAAGTGGAAACATTCTGTTGAAAGTGCATCACTTTAAAAATTCAACCTCGGTTTAAATTTTTTGGCATCCCTACGAAGTCTTCCGTACCAAAACACAATAAAAAACAAACAATTCCTTGAAAGATGACAGCAATATATTGTAATGTAAAGGGGTTGCTTAATTTAAAACCCTGCTTAAAGCACTTAATATTGATTAATTTAGGAAATAATTGAATTTAGAGTTTTGATTTTTCACATAGAAAAAAAACTTTTTGCAAAATCTTACACGAAACCACCCTTATTAATAAAATTAACCAACATCAAAAAATATCTAGGGAGTGGGTGGATTAAAAGTTTTCCATTTGGACATGCCATGTAGCAGTAACATGAATCTGCAAACAATAACAATTAATAATTTTCACCAACTTTCGGCAATCGGTTGTTGCTATCATCAGATATTGTTTATTTGTAAACATTTTTTCTGTGCTATCGCTTATGAAAATAATTAACTTTTTTTAATTTAATTAACTTGTTAGTTGCTCAAAATTATAATAATACGATTAATATTATTATTATTATTATATGTATGAGAATAACAATAAAATTAAATATCCGACCGTTGCAGCTGATTTTAAAATTTAATATTTAGCGGCGTGGAACAAATTTACACGCTACTCTAGCAGCGCCACCAATTCGTCATGAATAATTAATTGTTTTGGTGGCGCTGCCAAAAATTTCTAGTGAGAAGGTAGTGGAGCCATCCAATGTAAAAAATATATCCTAGAACATTGCCGTATTTTTGATTACCCTATAAGGCCGGGATTCGTTCTCATCGGTGCCGGTTATGACTTGATTAACGAGGTTCTCATAGAATATCATTCAAAACAATTCGAACTTTTTGAATTATCACTGAAAAAAATAGTTGATAAATTTTGCTCCGATGAACAAAATTGTTTTAGTATCCATGAAAAATTCATTGTATTTATGAATTTGTTCATCAATATGATTAACTTTGTTCATCGACGTAAAAATGATGAATTTCTCATCAAAATGATGAAGTATTTTTTTCAGTGTATGCATATGAAAATCATTATGTATGTAAAATAAAACAAAACAATAAAAATGAAATAAAACAAAACAATTGAAGTTCAACCAAGAATAACATATTATGAGCCAAGCATGATTGGCTCATTTTAAGTTACCAATCTAAAAAAATGGATAAGTTTTCACAAATAATGTTTGAAAGCTTTCTTATTTCCGAAATTAAATTATTCTCCAATTTACCTACCTACCTACAAATTACTTTTTTAATATTATCGAATTCTATACCCCCCAGACCCCCCAGTCAGGCCATTGCCGATTGCTATGGCAGGAAATGTTTAAAATAAATAAATTAACAAAATGAAGGATTTTTTCCTAAAAAAAAATTTATTATTAAATTGACTGGAGTAAAATCGCATTTTTAACTTATAAAAATGGCTTGTAAAAAATTAGAAAACTAATGGTCGATTTTATAAGGAAATTTAAGTTGGTGCTAATTTTAAGCAGAGAATTAAGCTTAAATCAGTATATCATCAATTTTAACTTAATTTTCTGTTTAAATTTTAATGCTATTTTTGTTTTGTTTTTTTTTTGTTTCAAAAACAGAAAATATGGGTATACATCCTATATTTGCGTGTAAAAATTGAGAAAGTAGTGGGGCTATACCAGTTCTGGACCACTAATCAACACTTCCGAAGTTGATTAAACGAATTTTGATTCGCGGAATAATTTAATTAAACTTTTTCGCGGTTTTTTGATTTGAAATTTGATTTTTTAAGAAAAATATTTAACAAAACTTTGTTCTAAATTCAAACCTTCGAGAGTTAGTCCTCTTTAAAGAATTTTTTTATATTTCCACCTTCACATTCACGGTAAACTATCAATTTTTCAGTAAAAATGGTTTACTGCTTTTTTAAAGATCGTGAAATAACCTACAAACTAGATTAGAACCTCTGATTGTCTAAAATCAACGGATTTCGAATTATGAATTTAAATAAGTAAAAAAATGTTTAAAAATTCAAACTTTTTTTTTCTATTTTTTTATTTTTATTAAAAAATTATGAAGGTTCCCTCAATTGCAATACAAAGTCGTGATCGATTTTAAAAGATAAAAGAAAAGAGGAGGAATTATTAATTGGCATGAAAGAAGCCCAGATTTAACTCCTTTTGATTTTTGATAAAATCACATTTTGAAATGGATTGGTTTTTCAAAAAATTTTACTAGACAAAAGTTGTAGTCCTTTAAATTTCATTTCTGAAATGGGGTGTCAGATTTTCTGTAAACTGTTTCGTTTAAACGATATAGGGTCCTGAAGAAAAAATAATAAAAGCTGGAATTTTTCAACATCTTTTTACTTACTTTAATTCATAACTCGAAAACCGTTGATTTTAGACAAACAAAGGTTTAAATCTAATTTGTAGATTATTTCACGCTCTTTAAAAAAGAACTTAACAGTTTTTACTGAAAAATTAATAGTTTCGAGGCTATGGCCATGTGAAGGTGGAAATATAAAAAAATGTTTTAAAAAGGCGTAACTCTGATTAATATTTATTGAATATTTTTCTTAGAAAAGTGTCCTCTATCACAACCTAAATTATGTAAAGTGTGACTAGTCAACCGCCTCAATCTCGTACTATCCTCTTCCTCTTCCGGCCGCCCTGATCTTTCAGTAATCATTTATTTACTGAAAAAATTATTGAACTTCAGTTCAGTTGAAAATCTTTTCAAGTAGATCTAACTGGCTCAATTTTAAACTCTACAACTTCTATGATATTTTACCAAAAATTTTGCAATTATAATTAATACTTTATCGCACTAGGGTGAAAAGTAACACTTTACCGTCCGATTATTAAGTAATAAAAACTGTTCCCGAATTTTGTGAATAATAAAAATTGAAGTTATTCGATTTTTTGGTGTTCCCGAAAGATATAGAAGGTCTCGTCTAGAATAAACATAAGCATAATTAAAATCTTTAGCCAATATTGCAAGGACACGAACTAATGTTAATTTTTTCTGTAACCAGATGCTAACCTTAAAAGTAGTAAATAGTTAAAAAGTAGGTATATACAGGAGTAGTTGTTCAAATATCTACTATTAGTAGTGATTTCCGCCTATCAGAGTAAATCTCAGCCTTGAGGGCTGCTCTAATAGCAATCTATAAATAAAGTGTCAAAAATAGCGAAACGTCTGGCTTTTGCACATGTTTCGCTAGTAATAGTACGCATAATATATGGTGCAACTTGCAAATGCATTTTAAGAAAAAATTGCAATTCGACAACTTTTTTGTTGTAACTTCGAGCAATTAGTGTTAACACATCTAAATTACATAAAACGTGGTACGATAGAGTGCCGATTAAGGAACCTAATCGTCAAGGTTGTTTTTTTCTCGCAAAGTTCAGAAATTCAACTAACCAGAAATATTTTTTATTGTATCCTCAAGAGATAGCCTAATTTTGATAAAACAAGTGGCAAAAACAACAATTTAACAACATTCCGACATAAGCGCTGCATGTTGAATGTTGACTTGATAAATTAACTTAAAATTATCGAACAAGGTGTAATTATTTTTTATTTTTCTATAAATGTGTAATGGGTTTGGTTTTAAACAATTTAAAATTCTAAACTGGTAGACTTTCTAGACGTAAACTAGGAATGTGGGTGAATTTTTTTCAAAATGAGCATATTTCTGTTATAAATATGCATTTGTAAAACAATATCGTCTGGGTCCCTGGGTGTGGTCGTGTTGTATCTTGATTTATAAGCTTTGGGTCTACCGAATCTTCTAGTTATATTATTATATTTTGTAAAACAAACAAAAATATAATTTATTGAGGTGAATGATTAGTCATCGCTTATACAAATTAATAATTTAATTGAAGTAGGTGCAAAAAATTGATGGAATACATTTATTTAAATGAAGATAAATTGATAATGTTAACTTTTACCAAGAAATAAAATCTCACTTCCTGCAAATTTCAATGCCATATCGTAAGTATTATAAATGCTTTTTTATTATTTATAATTTTGTCAACTTGAAAGGTTCGTTAAGTTCTGTAATATTTTATCTGGTGTTATTTTAATTTTTTATTATAAATTAATAATAATTATCGATACACCAAAAAGAGATGCCCATGTACCTGCCTACGCAAGATGCCAACGTCATTTATCCTTTACGATAACTTTAATGTTTTTATAGTAAAAAATTGGAAACAACTCAAATATTCGTGATTAAGTTGAAAGGATGCTGACCGCTGCTGCGCTGGTGCTATATGCACAATGCAAAGGTCCTTGAATGGAAAATAAACAAATTGTTACGTTTTTGTTTTGTAAAAAATTTTAATGCTTTATAATTATTAATACATTCATTAATCAGGGTCGTCGTTTTCAAACTGCTCTTACCACAATACCATGCGAACAGTAACAAATGGGTTCGTAGGTTGATCCGTTGAATAGGTAAAATTTAAAATGAATTAGTACCAAGAGCATCAATGTGGGAAAGAAACTCACTAGGGTTTCACCATGGTTCACTCTGCGAAATTGTTTTCTTATTTTTGAAAATGTCCCTTGGCAATAATTTCTGTGTCCTCTATCGAATAAATTATGTCTAATGCAAAGGTTAAATTTAGGAATTGATTAATAAATTAACTACTACTACATTAAAATCTTCAAAAAACTGAAATTTTACTTCCTTGCTTGCAGTTCCTGTTTATTAAAACACTTTAAAGAGCAAATTTGCATCAGCCAAAAAATGTCGCTGTTCCGATAATACGCAAAAGAATTCTTCGAAATGGAATAGTCATTGTAGGGAAGATTAATGAACGATAAGTGGGAGTGAAAAAATTAAATAGAAAATGTGAACTCAATTTGCCGAAAAATGATTAACATGGATAATTATGTAAACTAATTAATCAAGTTTTGGAAGAAGCACACTTATTTATGTGCTTGTATTATTTTCTAATGGAAATAAGCGAGTGACATTTAAAATTTATAGATAGACGTTATGCGTAATTAATTAATTTGTGGTTTGGAGAGTTCATAAATCTTATGAAACGCTTTTTTTTAAATAAATCTTTGTGACTTCATTTTTGATAAGAATCCTTTTGTTGAGGTTACATTTATTTAAAATCGATTAATGTGAAAGATCGAAAGCAAAATTAGTTATGCGATTTAAAAAACGTGATCGAGACTTCCAACGTATCGGATTGTATCAATTTGACCTGAGCCTAAAAATCAGCAGGCAATAGACGCGTCGGTATCCAAATGAATATGCAAATGTTTTTGAGAAACACTGGTAATATTAAAAATAAACTTGTAAGAATGAACATCGGTTAACGAAAGCAATATTGCTGATGCCCGGAAGCTTCAGATATTTCATGAGCTTAATTGATGGCTTCTGAATTGGCCATTATTTGTCATACCTGGTGCTAGTTGCGGAATCTTGATTACCAGTATTGGACGATTGATGAAATTTCAAAACTGTTTGGAAGATCTTTTATTGCATAAGCTCTGATTAATTTAAAACTTGTTAATTAATAAGATGGCTAAACAGTTTACCATCTGCAGCAAATCGTTCTCAAGCATTCTCGATGGTTTCCCCAAGTTGTCTAAATACTCCACCAAGTGGAATAAACTTTTGCTATGGACTGGAATGTAGCGGGCTGACCATATGGAGAATGTGAAAAATTTTCTATAGACTTAACTTCGTATGCGTCTTTAAAGGGTATAGAAATGTAACCTAATCCGCTGTATAAAATCTTATTGTGCAGAATATTTGCCGAGATTTCCCTCTCCTCCCGAAAGAAGACCATATCCAATTTTGCAAAGCCTGTGGTCTGGAAAACCTAATAAAATATTTGATATTATTAAAATTTCGATTTTTCACGCAAAAAACGTGCAGTTGTTCGAAGTGGGCAGGGCTTAGCTCCATTCTGTTTACGGTATGTGTAACCGACGTAAGGTAGTTGCTGCAAAGTTTTTTAAAAGCCGCAGTTGCCGATCAGAAGTACAACGGTGAATATTACGCCATAAATTTATTTTAAATAGGATTTTGTTAATTATAACTGAATTTAACTTAAAAACTGTTCTGATCTTCTAAACCTGTGACTTTCGCAGGGCCGTATTTAGATTAAATTTGGGGGGGGGGGGGAGTTAATTTTTGTTTTAATTTTAAAGACTTCCTGAACTTTAGTAATTGATAAATAATTTCGGGGTCGGTTCTAATCCCTAACCCCCCCCCCCCATTAAATACGGCCTTGTCTTTCGACTTCGGGCATCTTCGAATGATATTTTTTTATGTGGAATTGTTTCTTTACCTCAACTTTTGATATTTTCTTAAACTGTAGTTTAGGGAGAATGTTTTCGCTTAAAATAATAAGAACTTCGATTTAAATAGCTACTGTATTTTTAGACCCAATAAATAAATCGGGCCTACAGGTTTTTAGAGGTCCAATAAAAATTCTTGTAGAATTTGAAAGATCACTTTAAAATAAATCGATTAAACTGTGGATAAATCTAAAATTTTCCTTTAATTTAGGAAATAATCAATTTCAAATTTTCGATTTTTTATATGAAAGTCAGTGAATCATTCTGTTTACGGTACGTGTGTTCGACGTAAATAATTGGAGCATTTGTTTTAATGGGCGGGGCCGCCGATAGTTCACTTCTAGCTGTGTTACTGCTGACAATGTATTATAAATTGTATTTAAAATACGATTTCGTTAATTTTAGCCGAAATTAATTTCAAAAGATCGGTAATTTTTCAGTTGATGTCGTTTAAGGGATATTTTTAATTGAAGCAACTCAAAGATTCACTGTTTAAGTTGATTTGCCATTTTCAAGTGCAATTTATGCTCAAAAATACTTGTATTAAATAAAAACACATCATGGGCGACAGTGACGTATTTAACAATTGCCAATGGGGGGGGGGTGCTTGAAGTTAGCCCCCCATTTTTCAAAAACTGAATGTTTCGTTTTCGTATTTTGATGTATTCGTTTTGTATTGGATTGTATGGTAAAATTTATTTTAAATTTTGCGAAGCATTAAATTAAAAGTCGCGAAAAATCGTTTTTGCACTGGACCTCTTTTTTCAAAAGTTAAAATAACTTTATTTGTATTATGTTATATTCAATTTGTATTGCTTGTATTGTTAAAATTAAAGTCCCAAGTTTAATTTTAATCGGATAAATCGCGAAACAAAATTTTGCGCTGGCGCCCCTGTTCTCAAAAATTTTGAATTTTTTTTATTATATTGTGCTAGGTTCAATTTGTATTGTTTGTATCGTTAAAAATTAAAATCCTAAGTTTAATATTCATCGCTTAAAGGCCCTTCTTTCTCATAATACCAAATAATATTTTTTTTAATTTTTGAAAATGGAGGCCAGTGAAAAAAGAAGTTTTTCGCGATTTTTAAATTAATGCGTGGTGAAATTAAAAAAAATTTTACGATACAATCCAATACAAAATGAAAACAACACAATTCAAATAAAAAAAATTTTATTTTTGAAAAATGGGGGACTAACGTCACACACATATAGGGGAGCTGGGTAAAAGTACCAGATTATTTTCAGATTCTCGTTAATCCATTCATGCGCGTCAGTAGTAAAGGGATTTCCGACAAATTCAATTCAGGAATACAAAACCGAGCCATCCTAAGGGGGGGGGGTCAATACGCGAAGTTGATCGAAATTAGCAAGGTTAATTTTATGAAAACAGCCAATCGAATAATCGCTTATGGATTTTTAACCATTTTTACTGGAAAATTTTGAATGACCCATAAAATTAAATGTTTATATTTTGTATTTTACGCCATATGCTACCATAATTGCTTTAGATAATTTTTTAAATTGTGTAGGTTCAGTTTTCGTAAAACTCCCCCAAACTGTTGCCGGCAGTTATTTAATCCTTAATCGCTATCTTGCGGTAACTGAGACCGCATCAAGTTTAAATTTGGCTGGTTGAAAGTTGCCTTGTTTTATTTACAGAAGAGAAACAAATAAGCTAGCGGTCACTGGGACCGCACGATAGTGTTCTGTAATTTTTATGCTTCTAGTAAACGTCCCATTTAAAAATCATAAACTATCATTATTATTGTTCATACAACTGTGTAAAAGTCTAACCCCCCCCCCCCAATCAATTTTTATTATTATATAACGTTAATTCCTTTTTGTTTTAAAAAAATGTTTCAGTAAAAAGTCAATATGGTTGTGAATTGCATACAAGAACTGTGATTTGCAGGTGTTGTGATTTTCGCGATATAGTTGTTTTTTTTTTTTAATTTTTATGTTTTATTTATTATTCCAGTATGTAATTGTAGATACTCCAAAAAATTATCATTAGTTTGCTTAAATATGTTTTAGATTATGAAAAAAAATTTAAATTTTAATTATGTATTATAAAGGTGTGCAAATATGCCAATAATTTCTTTTGTGATATTAAAAGTGAATAAAATCTTTAAATTAATTAATTTTTAATTTTTTCTGGCTTAGTAGAATACCAACTAAGATATCTATTGCAAAAAAAAATAAAACAGTTAAGTTGTACGTAAGTTAATGAAAGAAATAAAGCGCGGTCACTGTGACCGCACAGTAGTTACAGTGTGACAATTATTTGACGTTAGCGATTAAGGGTTAAATGTGTAGAGGAATGCAAATGGACGGAGGTAATCACTTCTTTCAATAGATTTTGGGCTTTTTTCCCCAAATTTTTGAATAATTCTCAAAATGTTATCTCTATATTTGTAATTTACGCCCTTAACTACCATAATTTCATTTAAAAAAATTTAATTTGTAGAGACAGTTAACGTGATGTTTCTCCTATGTTCTCTTTCATCATATATGCCCGTTTGTACCACCTACACTTATAATAATTTAAGTTTTTCTTCAATAATATTCTAACCAATAAAAAATTAAAAAAACTATGATTTTAATTTTTTTTGGGAAGAGACTGGTAATATGGCCCCCTTGCTACGATTATTCTCGATCTTCAGTTGCATTCAACCACGCATAATCGCACTAGAAATTTATTAAGTATAAGAAATAATAAAATACTGGAAAAAAGTTTTAAATTACTGCTGGTAAAGAGCAGTAAAAAAATTATTTATGAAGTTAAAAATTAATGAATTTAATTTGTTTTTACAACTGACTCCTCCCATATGACTATTTACTAACCTATGACGTCAGACGGCACTTTCGCGCGACTTCAGTTTAATTGTTAATTTAGAATGTGCTTGGATGGCAATTGTTTGAGTTTTGACTTTATTTCCATTGTTTGGATTGGACCTCGTCTGTTTTTTTGGGATATTACTAAAAACATTTAAGGGAATAATTGTAGAAACCGGTGTCAACGTTCGAGATTCAATTAATAATTGCTGTGCAGGTCTCATTGTTTGAGTTTTTGCCGTAAAGAAAATGTAAACGTTGTCAAGTTCGGTAGCATTCCTATTCAGTGCGTGACCTTGTGTCGAGTTTCCAGATCCCGAATTATTGAAATCTTGGACCGTTTTCAAACTACTAAAATTATTCCAAATAATCTTAATAAATTTAAGTTAAGTTAATATTTCTTGCAAGAGAAATGTAGTCAAAATCACTTTGAAAATAATTTAATATATTAAATGATTTTTGACTGCCAACAATTTAACTGACATTTTCTTTTCAGAAGTTTTGTGCACATTTTGCAGATATATTGATAGTTTTGTGACTTGACTGAGTTTCAGGTAGGAAGCTCTCTTGGAAGGACCATCTCCCAACCAGTTAACCAAATTCAAATTTACATTTTCATTTTATTTTTGGTTTCTAATTATTTTTAGATTAAATACTAAATTGAACAAAAAAACTTTTTTCGTCTGTATGGGGTCATAATGTGGGCTAATTAAGATTATTTTGAATATAATGAAAACTTGAACAAAAAGTTAACAGATGTAACCTTAGAACGGTCATCGTTGCTCGGTCAAAAAACGCTCTTCTCAAATTGGCAAAAAGTTAGAAAAAGTTCAAATGAACTTGAAAGCTCGTCGAGTATTTGACTTGGAAAAACATTGAAGCTTTCAATACCCCATTAATTGGAGAATCAATCTTTATCGGGCCGAGATATTTAGAACAAAATTTCACATGAATTAATTTTTAGACTTATTATTTACTTTGATGTATTTTAAAACATAATAATATAAACAAGGCGCCTAAAGACGATAAAAGTTTTATCATAAATAAAGATGTGTGTTATGTACTATGGTAATTATTAGAAAATTTGAATTTGATTATGATGATTATTTAATTATACCATGATTAAGTTATATAACGATCTGTTTGGCATGTAAATAAAATCGAGTTTGGAGTGAATTTTAAAAAAGAGACGTGAAACCGACGTGCAAAATTTATGAATGGGTTGTTCGTACCGTTACACCACAGACATCTAATTTTATTTTTAAAGGATTGCCAACGACCTCGATTATCTTGTCTGTCATCTTTTCTCTGCTAATTATGACGTTAAATGCTGCTGTAAATGAATTTACGGTAAAACAAAGAATTAATTGTTATTTGACCTTTTTTATGTAAACGTGCAGACATGGGTGAGGGCATAATTTAATTAATGCATCTCAATATTATCATACGAATTTTTTATTTCAATGCTACCAGTCAAAATTAATTAAAGCACATGGCCGCACGAAAAGGTGCACTTTTCAAATTTGCAAGTCATATTACTTATTGAATAATTTTATGCATACCAACGCATTTTCTATAAATAATCTCACTAAATAAACACTTTCGATTTCACATCTTTCAACGTTTTTATATTTAACATAAGAGTTTTGTCCCAGGCAAGGTCAGGTGGCGAAAACCTCCAATAAAAGCTTTTCCGGCGGCCGTCGCGTCGGTCGACGTCGTCGCTCCCATTTTTCCTCCAATTTTTTGTTTCGCTCTGTACATATGGTAGCTTAAGCTTAAATGATCGACTTGTAACTTGATCTTGAACATCTTTATAATTAAATTTTTCATTTTAATGAACATTGCGTCCATTCGAAGTCATGTTATTGAAATTAATTTGTTTATGTTAATTTATCATAATTTAAGATGACAGGTGTTTATTTAGTACTTTTTTGTTTTATCATTAATATTAATTTGTTCTTCGCATAGCCATTGTTGTGGCTATTAATACAGAGCGTTTTGTTAGCCAGATACGATCAAACTTAATTTATTCTATTTTTACCAGTTAAATTAAGTTACACTAACTTAATAAATACGCGAGGATCTCTGATTATATTATTATCGTAGCTGGAATAATTTTTGTACAATTTCACCGAACATTAAAAAATTAATCGTATGGTGACTTGATTGGTGATGGTTTGATGGCATTGGCATTGATCGTTGACCATTGACACCATCTCGCAACATACAACGAACTTATGTTAACCTAAAACTGTCATGAAAAAGGCATTTATTAATAATGTGATTATTAATTAAAATAAACTGCCAATTAAACATACGCAAAATTAAAACCAAACGGCTTCTTTTATATAACGCACTATATTAATACACTACAAAGCTTCCGTAAAACAATAAATTTTTAATTAGGTTCAAAAAAACTTCTTCAGTTATAAATTTACATTCCGAAAGGCGCCATATAACTGCCGTAATATTTTAAACATTACAGTGCTATTAAAATTTAATTTTAAACAAAACAAATTACCAAACACCGACCAAATGATATTTGATTATTTTCGACAGTCAAGGTTCAATTGACGTGGTCATGATAAAAGGTTTTAATATAAAATTCTCGTTATGATCGATGGCAATATTAAATTTTAAGAGATTTTTCAAAATTACATCGATTTATTTTGTCCGTGTCTCAGATGAGATGGTCCATCATATGTGAAGTGTCGAGGCTGAAATCCAAAAAAATCATTGTGGTAGATGATTGATAGCGAAATCCATTTAATGTTTAAAACAGGAAAAACTAGTGTAGGTATGTAAATTATCAATAAAAGGAAATGTAGACAATGGTCTGAGCAAACTAACTTGTAATATTACATACTATAATAGTAAAGGTATCCATTTCCGTTAGTTAAATGTCTTTATAAAATTAAATTATAGAAAATGTATGATTTATTAGCTGTAGCTCGTTATATCCTTATTTGCGTGAATAATTTTGAAATAATATTATGTATAACCAATCTGTTTTTGCACTTGTCCCAACACTCACTTTTCTGGTTTTTACGATTATAATAATAAAATAGAGAATAAATCCGCAATTAATGTATTAAACATTAATAATTAAAATAGAAACTTGAAAAAGGCATAATAGCAAAGTTATGTATTACTTCGATGTTATCGGTAATGAAAATTATTTTAATACATATTTATAAGATATTGTCCAAACAAGGAGCAAAACCGTACACCCAATACATGTTTTCCACTAGTTTGCACTCATCAGTTAGATATAATTGCTCTCAATTATTAATTGAATAATATGTTCTATGTTATTTATTTGACTATAAATTCGGTTTGCTTCTATTTGAAAGTATAAAAAGATCGTTCGAACATTTTTTGTTTGAAATTGACGGTTTTTTTACTTTGCTAATCCCTACATGACATTGAATCCAGATGATGTAACTACCAAAACTAGTCGATTTTAATAATTGTTTTACTTGCAAAAATATACTAAACTCCTAAATATTCAATATCATATTTTACAAGTTAAATTTTATAATGGCTGTAAATTAATAATTAAAAGTTGTGCTGAAAGTGAAAATGTGAAAAAGAAAAATTGTATGCACTTCCACATGGTTCTTCTATTCTATTCTATTGGAAATATTTGGAATTCATGCAAATCTTTGAAAATCTCTAGAATTCTTTGAAAATCTCCGTAATAAGATACTTTAAAAAGCACTTAAAATTTTTGAAAAATTCTGAAATTCCTTGAAAATCACTAGAATTATATAATCTTGGAAATCATTTAAATTCTTTAGAAATCCCCGAAATTATAGAATTCTTTAAAATCCTCTGCAATAGGTTTTCTCTAATCAGTTCGATTCTTTGAAAATCTGGAATTTCTTTGAAAATCATTAGAATTATTGGAATTCCTTGAAAATCATTGAAATTCTTTAGAAATCACGGAAATTAATAGTTTTAAAAAACAACTGGAGTTCTTTGAAAATCGGTGGAATTTCCTGAAAATCATTAGAATTTTGGAATTTCTCGAAAATAAATGAAATTCTTCAGAAATTATTGAAATTAGAATCCTTTAAAAATGAGTTAAATTATTTGAAAATCTCTATAATTCCTTGAAAATCTTTAGAATCCTTGAAATTCTTTAGAAATCAATTAGAATTCCTTAAAAGTCACTGGAATTCTTTGAAAATTTCTGGAATTCCTTGAAAATCTTTAAAATTATTGAAATTCCTTGAAAATCATTATAATTAATTCCTTGGAAATATATATAATTCCTTTGAAATCATTGAAATTTTTTAGAAATATCTGAAATTTGAATTCTTTAAAAAGCACTAGAATTATTGAAATTTTTTGGAAATCATTGAAATTCTTTAGAAATCTCTGAAATTAGAATTCCTTCGAAAACACTAATCTTCTGAAAATCTCTGGAATTTTTTGCAAATCACTATAATTATTGGAATTCCTTGAAAATCGTTATAATTATTGGAATTGTTTCGATCACATTCGAATTATTGGAATTCGTGGAAATCATTGAAATTCTTTAAAAATATCTGAAATTCAAGTTCTTTAAAACCCACTGGAATTTTTTCAAAATTTCTGGAAGTAATTTAAAATCATTGGAATTATTGGAATTTCTTCAAAATCATTGAAATTCTTTAGAAATCTCTGAAATTACAATTCTTTCGAAAGTACTATTTTTGCTTACCTCTGAAATTCCTTGAAAATCGCTAGAATTATTGGAATTCCTTGAAAATCAATAGAATTATTGGTATTTCTTCAAAATTATTAGAATTGTTGGAATTCGTGGAAATCATTGAAATTCTTTAGAAATATCTTCTGAAATTAAAGTTCTTTGAAAACCACTGGGATTCTTTCAAAATTCATTGAAAATCTTTAGAATTATTGGAATTTCTTTAAAATCATTGGAGTTCGTGGAAATCTTTAAATTTTTTTAGATTTTCCTGCTTTAGAATTCTTTATAATATACTGTAATTTTTTGAAAATCTCTGGAATTCCTTGAAAATTATTATAATTATTTGAATTCCTTGGAAATTATTGAAATTCTTTAGAAATCTCTGAAATTAGATGTGAAGAAAAGAAATCTCACTCAATGCCAATAAGTTAAGGAAAAAATGATTTCGGGTTGACTGGGTAGGCAATCAAACAACTATATCCTGTCTGTCTGAAATTAGAGTTCTTTAAAAATGACAAAAATTATTGCATTTTTTTTGTACAAGAAATTTCTGGAAGTAATTTAAAATCATTGGAATTATTGGAATTTCTTCAAAATTCTTGAAATTCGTGGAAATCTTTAAAATTCTTTAGAAATCCCTGAAATTAGATTTTTTTGGAAAACACAATTCGTTGAAAATCCATAGAATTCCTTGAAATGCAATAGAATTATTGGAATTTCTTGAAAATCATTATAATGATTGGAATTTCTTCAAAATTATTCGAAGTATTGGAATTCGTGCAAATCATTAAAATTCTTTTTAAATCCCTGAAATAAAAGTTCTTTAAAAACCACTGAAATTCTTTGAAAATTTCTGGAATTCGTTGAAAATCATTAGAATAATTGGAATTCCTTGGAAAACATTAAAATTCTTTAGAAATTCCTGCTTTAGAATTCTTTAAAATTCACTGGAATTTTTTGAACATATCTATAATCCTTGAAAATCATTATAATTATTAAAATTCCTTGGAAATCATTAAAATTATTAGAATTCTTTGGAAATCATTAAAATTCTTTAAAAATCTCTGCAATTAGAATTCTTTAAACATTTCTGGAATTCTTTGAAAACCACTAGAATTATTGAAATTGCTTGAAAATCATTGAATTTCTTTGATAACCTCTGCAATTACAATCCTTGAAAATCTCTGGAATTCCTTAAAATCATTAGAAATATTGGAATTCCTTGGAATTTATTGAAATTCCTTAGAAGTCTCTGAAATTAAAATTCTTTAGAATTCACTGGAATTCTTTGAGAATATCAGGAATTTCTCGAAAATCACCAGAATTACTGAAATTCCTTGGAAATCAATTAAATTCTTAAACACCTCTGCAATTTGAATTCTTTGAAAATCTTTAAAATTTCTTGAAAAACAATGGAATTATTGGAATTCCGTAAAAATCATTGAAATTCTTAAGAAATCCCTGAAATTAGAATTCTTTTTAAAACACTGGAATTCGTTGAAAATCTCAGAAATTACTTAGAAATCATAGGAATTCTTGGATTGTTTTTCATGAATTCTTGAATTTTGAAATTTTATGGAAAAAATTAGAATTTCGAGTCTTGCGTAATGCGCACACAAATTTACCTAGATATTTACTGTCAGGGCTGAACCCATTTCAGTTTCAAGTGGCTTGTAATCTAATTGATTTTAACATTTTCACAATTGGAATGAGAAAAAAGTAAATTTAGGAGTGGACTTTGATTTGGGACTTAATGGGGGTGAGGGTATGTTATGGGGTCTTCGATATTTAATCTTGACGACATATTTTTGACATGATTTAGGTTGAATATTTTGGAATGGTAGTACTTCCACTGTTTTGCTATCTTGTCAGATTTTAATTTGACACTTACGACTTATTACTGTTGTAATAAATAATAAAACTGGCTATATTTTGTTCAAACTTAAAGTGCAGTTTACATTTCTTATGATTATAAAAACATATCATGTAAACCATAAAATGGTTAAAAGTTGATTTTTAGATTTTTAGAAAATTAGAAACATTTTTTCGGGTAATAAATTCCCTTCCTCCCTCAGCCAGGAAAAAGCGGAAGTTGTATGCAACTGCTTGACAAAATAATATTATATCTAATGTTTTTTTGTAATATAATTTTTGATATAATTGATACTGTTACAAATTTTGAATTTGAAACAAAATCTTAATAATTTTCAAAAAATCTGCAGAATAAAATCAAAATTTTTGAATTAAATTCCATAAAAAACGAAAAAAATAAAAAAAATTATATTGTAAAATTTTTATAATAGAATTATTATATTTTTGACTTGAAAAATCATCAAAAGAGGGTTTTTTTAATTTTAGAATTACTTGTCATAATTTTTTACAATTTGTATTGAATATAAACTACAGAAATTATTAATTAAACAATTTCTGGCCTTTGACTAGACTTTGACTTGACTGGAAGTGTGGGGACATTCTATACGTAAATTGCAATTTTAATCTTTGAAGTTGAATATTGGAGGTTATCTGTTCTGAACGAGACAATAGTTTCCAACTAATAAAATCAATCACATAACATGTAGACAAACTTTCAGTTTTTGAAAGCGAAGAGTCTGGGGGGGGGGGGGGGGAATATTATTCAGAAAGTGTATTCTTTCTCGTAACAGCGTTTATTATTTCTAAAAATTTGATTGTTTTTTCAAGGAAGTATCTGTAACTCTTAATCCATTGAACACGAAGTTCAAGTTCCATTTACACATACACGAAATCACGAAATTGGAATTTTGTATTCGTACTTCGTTTCTGTGACTCTTCTACATATTAAACTGTTTAAAAAACATATTAAAAGATTTATAGCTTTATTAAATTGTCTTTCGTAAAAAAGTTACACGTATTTCAAACAATGCAATTGAAACATGCTGGTATTGTCTAAAACTCTAATTGTCTAATACAATCATATTTATTAATTATTATATTGTTAGATGGAAAGGTTTCCAAATCGTTTGACATTTATCTTATTGGGTACGATTATAATATGTAATTTATACCTTGGAACTCAATTTTTGCGTTAATTTATTAATCGTTAACATACAAAGAAATGTAGGTAAATTGTTCTCTACTTTCAAAAGCACAACCAAAGAAAATTGATCCTAATGCGGGTTATGCCCAGAAAAGGTAATGTGAAAATTTTCTTAATTATTAATTAAATTTCCCATCGGTAACAATATTTTACGACTACGCGAAAAGAATTGGAAATATTGTCGTTTTATTAGTCTGTTGGCTTAGTTTGTGCATATAAAATGATTGAATTGTTGACAAAATTTATTTAAATATATTTTTAACAAATCAAAATTAGAACGAAAAAATTTATATTATTGTAATGTACACAGTGCAGTGTCATGTTTAAATCAATTGATTTAAATAATGATAACTAGGCGTGCGCTAGGCCCAGCAGAAGTCAGCCGTAATAATTAAGTTGTAGTCGAGAACAATAATTAATTAATTAATCTAAACGGAATTATTAAATTAGAGCTGTACAAGAGAAACATATAATTAAAATTAAAAAAAACGTCGATGGAAAAAATTGAATCTTCTCGATACACAGTGGTGACAAAATACAAACTCTTAATTACTAAAACACCATTAAGCTTAATTGATGCTATAATATTATACTTAATCCATCGTTTACTACTAGTAAAATTGTCGTAAAAATTATTAAAATTTATAGGGTAGCATTTATTATCGACAATAATAATTATAATAATTATTATGTTTTTTCAGTGGTTGTATTATCTAAGAGTTATTGTTTTTCTTACAATGCATCGTGGCATTTAGCATTATTTAATTAATTTGAATTTATACAAATTGCACCAATTAATATTGCTCTTGAAACAGTTTATATTTTCCGCATCTTTTAATTATTATCTACTAATAGTATTTATATGCTATTAGACAGATTAATCGTTGACAGGTATATTATATACTTATAGCCTGTTCCATTAATCACACTTGTGCAACACAAAACCGCAATTTAAATTATTTATATTCCCGTTAATTTAAATTAACTCCGAATTAATTGATATTGGACAGTTTTGTTTATATTTTCGTAAATATTATGTCAATGCTAGAAATTGTGCTTTTCAACTTGCTTTCAAATTTTGTAAATTATTGAGTGACGTTTTAAAAATAACCCACTGTATATAAATAAATAAAAGCATCAAGAAACGACCTTGTTGTACGTAATAAACAAATATCGAATAAAAATTGTTGCTTTTGCATCAAATTTTCTTTTTATAAGAGATTGTACGACGTGTGTTCCAAGGTTTAAAATAATTATTTCTACGTAATTGATTGCTACTTTTAAATTAAAAATATATTATATATCTGTGTTGCTGATATGGTTTTTATCTTTCTTTTTTTTCATTTGTTATCTTAGAAACGTCGCTTCCAACGCGGAACCTATCAGTGTGCGAATGGATGAGCTTTTCTTTTACAGAGAGCAAAAAAATCGCGGTAACTCAAATAATACCATATCAATTTACTGTTAGAGAATCTTGCGAAAAAATAAAATTTTATGGGATTATCTTCACAGATGAAATGGTTTTACGATATAATTTAACTAAAACAGTAATTTATGTATTTTTAATAACCATTTAAAAATTAATCTCATTATTAGCAGAGCAAATAATATACTGCAATTTAATTTTTTTCGAATAACAAGATTCCATTTTTAGTGTTTTCATCAGAATTTTGGAGCTGAAATTCAGGCTGTGGTATAGCAATCGACTTTGATTACAAAATTATTTGTATTATATATTAATTACTGCATTAAATTGCTCTAATTTAGATGTCACTTTGTAATCATTCTACAGTTATTTTAATATTAGTGCCTCATGTTTGATTAAAGAAATTAATAATAATTATGCAAAATATGCGATTAAAAAAATTTGTATAATTATTGCAATTGATGATTAATTGCAAAAAATGGTAGCGAAAACTAGAAATTCGAATTTGAAGGATAATGGTATTTATTTGCAGTTACAAATTGATTACAAATTAACCATAAGTGATTTTTTAATAATAATTATGTTACTGTTATCATTACATTAATGCAATTATTGACAGTTTGGGGTTAACATGTAGAGTAATTATGTTTCATTCATTGTTTTATTTCAATGGATTTATTTATTGCGAATTTATAATCTCCGCAGTGGAAAATTTGCTTTGACGTCCGCAGAAAAATTATTTAATATTAAAAATTTCATAAAAATGTCAGGCTTTTTGACGTTGTCGACGAGACGGTAGTTCAACGTGAGCTCTTAATCGAAACCGTGGGAACCACACTTTGGTGGTTTTCCATTGTTTTTCGAAGCGATAATGAAGTTCTCATTTTGCCCGTGATCGTGCCGGGTCGAGGTGCCTTAACATTAGTAGTCACCGCACTTCACCACAATTAAATTTATTGGAATATTTTGGTTTTTGAATTTCCCCTGAGTTATCAAAAAAAATTTGACAATAATCTTGATGAGGTTTGTTTAGGAAAATAAATTTTTATCAACCAGAAGATGATTTCATCTGGAAATCTTAAAAAAGTGACCGTAATTTGGATATTAAATTGACATTTAACAATATCACGGAACAGTGATGGAAGAGCATTAATTGATTTAGTAATTATATATCGCCATCATTATAATCATGTAATTATTTAATTTGCCAAGGCGCTCCTCTAGTCAGGCATCCGGACAAGGTGGCTGAACAGCGGAAGAATGGCATTAATTAATTAAGGTACAGTGCGGGTTTCATGCTGTACAATCTAATTAGTAATCAATTTATATATTGCGACGTTTTCTTTTTATCGAGCATACCATAGCTTGCTTAAAATGTAAAAAATCTGAAATATCTAATTATTGAAATGTTCCAGTAAATTGTAGCATACATAGGTATAATCTTAGTGGTGTTTATATATTATATAATATATTGCTGTATATTTGTTGAAGTGAAAAATAATTCTGAAATCAGATATTAAAAATTATTAAAATTATTAAAGATATAAAAGAATTAATTAAAATTTAAAATTTTTATTTTATTATATTATTATAAAGATACCATAGCAATATATTAATATTACATATACTATTATATACTATATACAATATTATTGTATGGTAAATAGTTATCATAGTTGACTTTTTTTAATATTTTGTATTTAAAATACATTTTGTATGTTGTGTTTTGTATTTTAAACAAAAATTTTCCAAATATTATAATAATATATTGAAATTTTATTGTATATTTTGTATTTTAAATAAAAATTTTTAATGTATTTTGTAAAATACATAATACATATATATATTTTAAATTTTAAAATACAAAATACATTAAAAAAGCCGTTTTTATAACTAATAAGAATTAAAAATTATTAAAAAATTATTTGATTTAATTACTAAAAATTTAATTTAATATATTGTGAATACTACCATTTTTTATATTTTGATTACTATAATTTGAATTTCAAATTTTAAATAAGTAGGGTACATATGAGTATTTCAAATGTATTTGGTATTTAAAATACATATTTTCATTGTATTTTGTATTTTACGTTTCAAAATAGGTACATATTTTCATGTATTTTTCCCACCCCTCTTGAATGGTGTACAATATCTTGACCAAGTTGTGCGGCCTGAAGGCCGTACTTATTCGTTGCATGACCTTCCAATATTTTAAGATCGATAACTTTAAAAACATTAATCGAAGAGCTTTATATATAAATTCTAGTAGAAAAATAAAAAATATGTTACAAAATTAATTTGTGATATAAAGCCGATTAGGGAAGCCAAATTTTGTTTCAAAAATGCTTTTAAATCTTTTCTCGGAGAAAAGCCGTCTCATTTTGTGATATCTTAAATTTTGATTTAGTTTTTCAACATTTTTGAAAATTCTACTAGTATTTTCTCCTGCACTTGATTTATTGTTCGGTGACCTTTACTGAAGTCACTAAATAAATTTTGTCGCCGATAACAGTTAGCGTTTTGAATTTTAAAATTTAAAAGGTTTTAATATAATATTAAATTGAATGGAGTAAAAAGCCACCTATTTAGTTTCAGTAAATAGCGACTTTAAGTATTAACAGTTTAATTAAGAAGATGGAATTACAGAAAATCAAAGAAGCAAAAAAAAATAATGGCTTTTATGAAGGAAAATTGGAATTATAATGTTAAAAATTAATATTCATTAGAAGAAAATGGAGTTCAATTTTAATAAATAAAGGAAATTAATATTTATACTTAAAAATAAATTAGAAGAAAGTCAAAAAATGTTACTCCTATATTTTCTAACAGTTCCATATTAAATAAACTTCATTTTTCCTATCTAGAAATTTTCCTAATCAGATTTTTCGGAAAAATACAAAATACAAAAAAAATACAAAATTTGTTAAATGGAAACATAAGTTCACCCATCTGCATTATGGTCGTAAATTTGATTTTGACGTTCCTCCAGTAATTTTCTAATTTAATTATTTATAAGAAATCGCACCGCTATCAAAACAAATTCCAATTTATTATAATTTCATTTTTTATCTAATTCCAATATTATTTCAATTTAATCTTCTCAAAATCACCAAATTATTATTGTCAAAATTATTAAATCCAATTACAAATTCAAATTAAATACTTATTTCTCAAATATTTAATTTCTCATTTCATCCGCTAGTTGGCGTCAGGTTCACCAACTCATGGGAATTACCAAACATTACAAATTTTACCAAAAACAAAAAGTTCGCAAAAATTGCAAATTTTTTTTCTCAATTGCATCTTTATTAAAACAAAAACAATTTTTTTTGACTGTAAGATGTCACGTTGAAAAAGACTTACAGAGTCGAAACTAGGTCGTGTAAATAAATAAACAATTGAAGAAAGTGTAATTTTTTAATCTACATTTTTATTAGTCCGTTCGTTTATTGTTCAGTCGATCCAAGATTCACTATAAACTAAGAAAGGAACACGGCATGCGAGTAATATAATTGAGGCAGGACATAGGCGGAACAGTAAATGACAAAACTAACACAACAGCATTAAAAATTTTTAGAAATCGTTTTAAATTTTTAATTTCTACATTTGATTGATCATGGCGCCAAAACTGTGGATGTTTTAATGTAAATGGTTCAATGTTTATTTAAAGAGTGTTAAGTTGTCTAAAAACTAGATTCTAATGTCTAAATCTTTATTATCTAAAATCAACGTCTTAGATTGAATATACTAAAAATGTAGGAAAATCTAAAATAATGAGTAAAGCAAAACAAAAAAAAAACAATTAAATTTTCTAAATTATCAAAATTTAATTTTAATTTAATAAAATGAAACATACAATTTATTTCAGTCATTGTAATAATTTCATTGAAATTTAATATAATTTTCTGAATGTATTGTTTTGTTTTTATGCGAATTTTGTGAATGATTTTTAGTTTTTCTCTTAAATGTAGAATTTTTGAATTTTGCAATTTTAAAACTTATCTGGAAATTACAAAATTAATATATAGAACCAGTTATATATTATTTTTATGATATAAGCTTTGGGAACTCCAGTACTCACGATTTTCCCCTTATGTATTATTCCTAACACACCTGCATATTATATTAAAAGATCTCTACATTTTTATGACCAAATCCGTCTAGCTTAATTTGTCTCTGCATTAAACTGACAATAGTGATACTTTTTAACTGTTTAATTATTTCTATTAGCGTAAATGAAATTTATGGCTCTATTTTGCATTTTATCAACAAATCAACGCCTTCATTTGTGCAATTCAGATATGAGCATTTTAAAATGATTTCATAAATATGCAAACCGATGATATCATCTTGTGTAATTAGCACATAAATATAGGACTTATCGAATCTTGATAAAAAGCAATCGCATGTGTAAAAATTGTAATCTAACATTTTTTAAATATTAATTAGGCGTCTTTTTTATGTGTGTTCGATTAACATCACGTTTTGTCCATTATTTGCAACATTTTTACGTGCCATATCTTGATAAAATTATTCTTTAAACTGGTTTATTTATAATAAATGAATTTGTCCTATTTTTTCTGCATAAACTGCAATTTCCGAGGAAAAAATTATAAAATTATGCCTCACCATCAAATCCAAGATTATTAAAATTCCCTGTTTAGGACATCCGAAACTCGTAAAAATTCAAAAGCTTCTATTCATGAATGAATATAATAATCAAAAGAACAACATTGTTTTAGTAAAGAGACAATTAATGGCCCTGTGGAAAATTGAAAAAAATCAAAAACACTCATCACTTCATCAAAAAAGTTCCATCATGATTAGCTGCTACAAGTAGGTTAATAGTTTGTTTCAACAATTCTGGTAATTAATTTGTTTTGAAAGATGATTTATTTATATACACGGACATTGCAAGTGTTTGAATCTTACATTTTACATAAAAATATTAAAAACTCTGTCTTCTGCTAGCTAATACAGAATTTTATTGTAGTGTTGATGGTTGTTATCAATAAAAAGTGCATTTGTTAAATTGCTGTTAATTGCTAATAACAAATTGGAGCAAAAAGTAACAAGACCGAAAAAAAAAGTTAATGATATAAAATTAAGTGCCTGAATGGTCCACATTTAAATTTTATTGTGCCGAACTGTTTTATATGCGGAATGAATATTATAGTAAACTACAAATACATTAAGTTGAAGGACGTTGAGCGACCTTATATTTTAACTGAGCTTTAATTGACTTGAATATTCATGAGTGTTTATTGCTCATATTCCGAATTAATAATGTGCCTAAAATGTGTGACCACTTAATTTAATATACCGTAGATTTAAAATAGGCTCAGCAGCTAAACCATATCGTGTCTTTAATTTAAACCTGTTAACTTACTTCCTTATTTTGATGTTCGAATTGAAAATTTTTACCAAATTTTTTTTGACCAGCTGACTGCTTTTTCAGATATAAACTGAAAATACAAAACAGAGCTTTCAACTTGCTATAAAAAGTCGAAACGAATTAAACAAATAGTAATAAAGTCTACAATAAAATACTATAAAATTATTAAGATCCAGATGCGAACATTTGTCAATCCAAACGTTATAAACAAACATAGAAAGTTTTGGAACAGCCTATATAAAATAATATATTGTACATTTATCAAATGTATTTTAAACAAACTGAAATTGATACCAACAATTTAGTTGGGCGGTGGAAAACTTATGTTGCCAAAATTTTTCCTGCTTCGTTTAAATTTTCATCAATATGATTGGTAGATATAAACTCGTTAATAATTAATCGCGTTTGTTCATAGCATTGCTATCAAGAAGTCATAATCTATAAATCAGAATATAAATGAGCTGACAGATCAGCAATTTGAAAAGCAAATTATATTTCTTATGAATCGTAAAAAATATGCAACGATCCGGATTTGTGCAAGTTTAAAAGGGAAACGCCGATAAACGAGGCAGCCAACGAAATACGATATTCTATTTTGTCTACCGAAAAAAAAAATCACTCAACGTTTTTGTAAAAAATTGTGTTTGGGTGCCACGGCTGTTCCAAATTCCAAAATTATGTTTTAATTTATGACAAAACAGCCATACTGTGTAAACTACGAGGTAGACTTATTAATTAGACGAAAAGTGCGACAAAGTCCGTTGAAACCAGCAATTGGCAATAAATTCAAATGATGAGTTGGCCGTAATACAATTTTAATTTGGACGTTTTTTAATTTAAATTTACCATAGTTCCTACGAAACAATTCATTGAAAAAAGTTTTATATGCAAGACAATAAATTCCAGTTTTACAATTGCATTATTAATTTGGTCTTCTTTTGTTGGTTACTTCCTGGACTATTTGCATGTGATGGAATTTATTTAACCATAACTGTGCTACATTGATGAATCCTGAATAATAAATAAATCATGTGTTCTGCAACACTCAAATTGAATAAAAAAATGTAATTAATTGAAAATAATATTCTCTTGCAGAAAAGAAGAAAAATTACTTCGAAGTGTCTCATTTGGACGACATAGGAATTTTCGCAGATGTGGAGTTGGTGAAACCGATGAAGATTAGTCCTCCACCTCTTCACGACCACGATATTATCTATGATCAGCTACATAACACGCAAGGTAAAAATAGGCTTTTTTATATTGGTCAATGAACCTATGCAGTTTTTGTTACACATTTTAAACGATCGATTTAAATTTCTTTTTATAAATAAAGTATCAATTTTGCGTCTCGAAATAGCTTTTATAACTGTGGGTTATTAACTTTTCTTTTAGATCATCCACCTTTAAGACACCACAGTGGTCATTTCAGACATAAAACTGCGGAAGTATGGGATCCCCATCCTCACTACGAAATTAGAGCTTTTGGCAAAACACTGGATTTGGAATTAGCGTACAATTCTAAATTCGTATCACCAAATTTTCACGTGAGAAACTGTCAATTCACCATTGAATTTCCTAAGCTTCATTTTGACTTCATTTAGGTAACTCGGATGTGGGAAAATTTCACCCAGAGGATTAACCATGACGCAAGCACCCTGGGGTGTTATTACACCGGAAAAGTTAAAGGAGAAGAAGATTCGGCAGTGTCAGTTTCGTTATGTAATGGAATGGTGAGTACAGTTTTTTGCTCTAGTCTGACTCATAAGTTTAAGCTTCCACATTTTTTGATTTATTTTTCTTGGCATCGCAGACGGTCGGTTTATTCATTTCCTCAAGGCTGTTTAATCGTATACCTTAGGAGCAAAATTATTTATAGTTTAGATTTTTTCTCGTGTGTGTCAAGGTCATTCCATTAAGATGTAAAAAAATAAAGTCAATTTGTCTATTGGTTTTTAGAAAATCATTTAAGTTTATTTTTACTTGACTTTTACCTTGAATTCGGTAGATTAACTGGAAATTATATACAATGTACGTTATTAATACTAACAGTGGTTAATAAAGGATTTCCTAAAAATAAAATTAGCGTTTGCACTGGCTTGCACGTTTAAAAAAATATGCACGGAGCTTTTTCGAAAAGCTCAAATTATATTATTTCAATCGAATTTATAGGTTTTCCAACTACTGCAACGCTTTAAAATTTAATGGTCCTATAAATTATGCTTTATTATAAATAAATAATTGCTTATTCAAGCAAAATGAATTTCATGCAAAAAATTTGCATATTCATAGGTTGAGGTGATTTGTTGTTGCAGCTCTTGGTGTTGGGACAAACAGAGTTTTTGAGTGAACAGATTTTTTAGATCTTGATTATTATTATTTAATTACTGCATTGTTAATTTTAATAATATTTTTACGAACTTGGTAGCTTTCTTTACGATATAAACAATTAAAATATCCGGTAATTAAAACCACACAAAAATAAAACCGTTAGATTACCCTTGAGTGATTTAATTTTTATTGTTCTTTTTAAATGTAGTTTATCTTCATTAGTTACATAATTAAACGTTACATTGAATACAATCCAATTACTCGGTAATTTTTTACGAGAACTTTTTAAGGAAGGTTGGTCCAACATATATTGTACTTCCGGAAAAGGTTCTATTCAATTAGAACTGATGGTGACCCATTGTGCCCCCAGTAGATGATGGAATGTTGGTGAAGATGTTCCAACCCCCGATGATTTGTTATGACCGATGTTGCTATTGTGTTTGCGTAAGTTGATCGTGACTTCTCAGAAGCTGCATAATCGAGTTTTTTATGGCCTTTAAAGAAACTTCAGGATTGGTAAAGGTCACACGAATTCTCTTTGTCTAAAAGACCGAAGTTTTTTTCTAACTCAAGACTTCTGCGTACCAATACTCAGAAGGTCACTATCTTTGTCCTCTATCAGGTAAACAAGCATGGAATTTTCAAATATTTTTAAATCTGAATTGTAATCGAATTTGAAAATTTCCTGCATTTTCTTCCTTTGAGGCAGTGACGGCGCCAGGGGGGACCAGGGTGGGCACGTGTTGCTTGAAGTGCCCACCCGCACTTAATTACTTATTTCTGTAATGTATTTGTCAATTTTGTGTGCCGACCCTAATATATTGGGCCTAATTTGTGCCCACCCACTTCAAAAATGCTGGCACCGCCGCCGCTGCTTTGAGGAGGTGTGACAATAATAATTAATTTTTTCGAAACCCTGGTAGAGGAATTCCTTTTGGAAAAAATATTCCTGATATAATCCTGAAAGTGAGATATCAATAATACACTGAAAGAAAATATTCATCATATTGAAGAATAATTCATTATATTTGCGCCGATGAACAAAATTCATCAAATTGATGAACAAAATTCTTCACAATAAAGATTTTTTTCATTAATACTATGAATTTTTCATTAATATGATGAATTTTGTTCATCAGCTGAAAAATTATGAACATTTCATCAGTTATTCTTTCAGTGATACAATTAATATATAATTTTTGTGATCTGGAAAAATTTTCAGTTTGCTGAAAATTGCAACTGCCTTTGTGAAAAAAAAAAAATATTTCTTAATGTTGAGATTTTTGTCATTTTTGCTTTAAAAAAATCCAAAAAAACATTTTGTACTCTTTTACAACTCAACTTTTACAAAGAGTTAAAAACTATTTTACAAGTTTTCGTCCGGGGGGGGGGGGGGGGGGCAATGGTTGTCAAAAATTCGGCATATTTGCTGTATGTGACAAAAATTCTTCTCTACGTTGATGTTTCTTTGAGAATTACTTGTTTTTTCTAAATATCAACACGAGCAACAAACAAATGAATGTCGAAAGCGTGCTTTTCAGTACGGTAGTGGATAAAATAAATTAAATCGATTATATTTGAACGATGTTAAATTAAATTAAATGAAAACTTAATTAAATGAAATGAAAAGTATATGTATTTCACGCTTCTGGAAATTTTAATGTACGATACCGACATTCCTGATGTTGTGTAACTTATCTTTGTCAATATCTCAAAAATGCAATATATCATTGAAGTTGGTATGTATGTACATTACTGTTACTCAGTAGAATTTGATTACGATAATAATTATACTTGGCAAGTCTGTAGAGCTTTGGAATAAAATGGGACTGCTCTAAATTCAGTGCTAGAAGATCAAGCCAATGGGAGCCGTTTTAGAGATCTCTTAAAATTTTCCTGATTTTCCCGGATATCCTAAGATTTCCCTGAGCTTGTACAGGGAACACCTAAAACGCCCACCGACTTCTAAATTTTTTTCAGAATTCCATGGAAAATTATTATTCAAAAATTTCGAAGTGGAAATTTAAATAAAAATTTATTTGTTTTCGAGTTATTCAGTAAAAATTAAATGAAACAGAAGGGGTAAACGAAGTTGATTATATTGAAAATTATTGACCCAAAAAATTTTAACTTGGGGGCTTTAAAATCCTACACACGTGAAAAGCCCACATTTAATATCCGAACCATCTCGAGTATTCTTTTATTTTTAATGAAGTTACCGTTCACTATAATCATAAGTCATAGATGGTCGATTAATCAAGGAAATTGCAATGTGTGGGTTTGGAAACGGATTTTTTGTAAAATGCAAAAAAATAAGTCCAACAAGTTCAGTTATCGATGATAATGTATCCAATTTAAAAAGTATCTACTTTTTATTTATTTTGCAAACACGATTATGTAAAACAATGATTGATGTAAGCTACCAGCTGTAATAGATAAGAAAAAGCTTAAATATTAATTACCGCAAAATATTTCTTGTAATAAATTAATAACGTGGTTATAACCATTTCATGTTAATTGTAAAAGGTTGGTTAGATAACTAATGGTGGAGGATGCAAGCAATGTGCTTGCACCATTATAATGCATTAGTCGAGGAATGTTGAAAAATTTGATTTAATTACTCATTTAACTGTTAGAATGAAGTGCTTTTGATAAAAAAGTATTTTAGAGAAAGTTTTACATGAAATTATTATTAACCAAGATTAAAATATTTGTTTTCCACGACTTTGAAGTTTTGTTCTTCTTTTCATCATCCGCACAAGGTGTTTCTTAATTGCTTCGTATAGTATTTGTAAATAAACTGTATGAAGTTGATGGACTTTTTTCATCAAATATTTAGACTGAGAAAGAAACCGACTCTGTCTGCTAGCACGTGCAGTAAAAAAATAAATAAAGGCCCAAAACCACCCGCACTGCATACGATCGTTTCCTTAAGAAAATATACAAATTTCGTTATCTAAATCGGAGATCCTCAAACTTTTTAATTAGTTCATTTGATAGAAAACGACACAGAGCATAGGTTAGTTCAGAAAACCTATTAAGATTTTATGAGTGAAATAATTATTTGTTGTTAACGTGTCATTGACAATTGTCGTCTATTGATTATTTAATAAGCAATAATTTGCTTTTATTATAAGTTCGATGCACTCTTAATGATATTGCATTCATAATAGTACGTATGACGTTTTCGAAGACTTCTTCATTAAGGAAAATAAAAATTATATTTATTTCTGTGCCTACACACCTCTACCTTGTGTTTATTTTGTAATATTAATTATAGATTTAGTATTGCAACAAATTTTGCAATCAGGATATTACTTCACATATTCATGCGAAAAATTAGGATTTTCTGGAAAAATTCTTAATGGGTTCGCCTTCTTTCATCATCTTGATTCATACATGTGTTTTTAATATCTGCACTACTGCCTCGCAGTCGGGCTTATCAGCGGCGTCGCCATACTGTCTCGTTCGGGTGGGCCAAAGGTAGGCTATACTTACCTAAGGTGAGCCAAGATTATATAGTTATATTATAATCATTAAAATACTAAATATCACACCCATATATCATAAAGTAATCAACCGGTTCTACATGTTACAGCGGAAATAACGGGTCTATAAAATTCTATCCATACATACAAATTTATATGGGCCGTGTAATACCAAGCCCACACCTCTGGATCTGAAAGTTTCTTGTAAAATTCATTAGCTGGGAGAAACTTCCAATGGAAGTGACGTGCAAAACTGAGATTGTATCAATTTAAATGGAGTAAAACGTATCTTTCGATATACATATTTGGACATTTGATCATAAATAGTCGATAACCACGGAAAATAAAAATTTACTGCTAATCAATAAAATTCGATAAAATATCAAAAACTTTGCTATAGTAATTTCCTGGCAATAAATTATTACTGATGGTGGAACTGCAAGATCCAACAATCGTTGTAGCTCATAAATTTATCAATGAGTTTTAAATTGTGGGATCAGGGTTTTTGTGAATTTTACAACTTTAATTATTTATAGCTTAGAAAGCTCGCGGAAGTCTCTGAGTTACACCGCTCCGCTACATGTTTTTATTTTTTACGAGCAGTTTTTGCATGTTTCGTTTTAATTCAAATTAAAGGTTTAACTCCAAAATTATTTAGGAATGCAGATAAAAAATAATTTTGACTGTAATTTAAACAATCGCAAGCCACGTTATTTTTTAAAGAATTATATGGAATAATTATACCTCCGACCGGATGATCGTAGCTCTATTTGGAACAAAAAATGTCTCCTCTCAGTATGGTTTGGGCAAATATGGGCTTTACCACAATTCCTAATGGAATTAACTACATAGTAGTGCTCACCATAATAAATGTTCATTCTTTAGTGTTGAATCCAACCGTTATAAATATCGCGATAGTAAAAGTTGTCAGATTTTATTGTTACCATACCGTAAATTGCTGGAATTTATTACAACGGGTGCATTTATAGTTTTCAACTTGCATGTTCTTAATGTAGGAAAGAATTTGCATTTTTACCTCCAATCCATAATATAAAAATTGTCATCAAACACTTACTAAGGACTGGTTTATCAATGCCCAAGTGAATAAACGGGAGATAACATGCATCGTAACCTCATTTTATGGTGGATAAACCCACCTTTAGCATCATAAAGTTTTATTTTTATTATATCGATAGCAATAAACTTATATGTTTTGCTGCAGAACCTTCGGTTCTTAGAAATTATTTAAAAAAATTAATTTTTCTGAAATTTGCATGCACAAACGAGTTCTGCATAGATGACCCAGGACATCTAATGGCAACATTTTAACGATGGTAGTCAGGTATCAACTATAAAAACTTTAAATACAATTTAATTATGCATTCTACTTTGATACCAAGACATCTCATGTTTGTTTTAAAATTCTGAAAATGTATTTTATTAAACTGTAGGTAGTTAATTTCCAGCCTCTGGGCGAAGCGAATATGGTGTCTCTTTAATTATTGTTTGAAAGGGGCAAAATACCAAAAAAGTGGAACTTGGAATCCAACCTTTTCTCAGACAGTTCAGAATCAGAGTGATACGGGCTCCACGTTGGACGTCAAGTGTTCGAATTAATTGAATAAAACAAACCACGGGTTAATCAAAACATTCAGATGAGAACGTGGAATTTTAACCGACGGTCTGTACACAATTCTTACTTTGACTTACCTGATTATTGGAAAATTACACTAAAATAATATCATCGATTTTATTTGTAGTCTGAAAACAAATTAACTTAAATGGCAGGTAAGAAAAATAAACGACTGTCTGCGAAGTGGAATAAATAATATTTTTTAATATTCTTATTCCTAGCCATGGCGATGTCACAATTAATTTTACCAAACAAAGAAAGAATAATTTTTTTAAATGGTATAATTTATTAGTCAGTAAATTATTGATGTTCCATAAAATTTTTAATTATTTTACTGCTGGGCACTAATGTTGGATGTAACCTCGTACTATACAGCTTCTTTAAATGACGCCCACTCATTTCAAATTTAATTTTAAATCGTAAAATCTTCAAAGGAAATTTAATGCTCAAGTAGTCAAGTTTGATGTTTTGATATCAGTATTAATGCAGCTAAAGTGATCGTAGCGCCGATTTTTTTAAATTTTAATTCTTTTCTTTGTGGCATCAACACTTGCTAAAAGAGATCCGGAAAAGTATGTTCCACTTAATTATTAGAATAGAATTTCTTACGGTGTTCATATCGAATCAATAGGCAATCAAGCTTATTGTTATTCCATACAAATATTATGTCTAAAAATTTATGATAGGTATCTTGAATTGGAAGCTCCAAGTGCTGGATTTTAACGGTTCATTACTTTCTAAATTAGTACTTTTTTCTATTAATGCACTTTTTATGTTCCAAACAATCGTATTAGTTCTTGATGACTAGACAACATCGTGGCACGCGCCTTCCTTAAGTGGTTAAACCCTTTATCATTATGTAAAGTTATTCAAGCGAACAAAAGGAAGAGGCGTGATTCAAGTTTGAATTTTAATGAATATTTAATGCTGTAGATCGGTTAAGCTTATCGAAATGGATTATCACATGTTTGTTTTCCAATTTATAATACAATAAACAAAAATCGATGCCATCTTTATTGCTATTTTGCAACGTTACGGTTTATTAAACATCGTCAGACTACAGGCGACTGAGAAAAGTCAAAGTTAGACATTGGAAATCTATAATTAGAGATAGCAAATCATTTTAAACCGTCACTGTTACAAAATAGAACATTAATGTGAGCTTATATTATACAATCCGCCTCGTTATCTCGACTTTTTATTTTCGATTCCCTTTTTCTGACATTTTGACTTGCACATCCACATTGATAATCTCCAATTAAAACCATTCCGATGTAGTGGTTGCAGGAAGCCTAAATGATGATCTTAAGTGACTTTATAAAAAGCAAGTATGGAAAGATTCTCACGTCTTGTATAATTGAATTCGGTTTTCTTCATGTTTTTCAAGTTAATGAAAGATTGGTATCTTGAAGGTCTCGGTCTTTGCGATAATAAATAACTTGGTCGCTTGAAAATCGTGAGCTGCTCGTTTCCATTTTTAAAATAGATTGAAATATAAACATTTAAGCTTCATCATTAATCATCAATAAATTTCTTTTTTATAAATTTCACGCATTAAATAGTTGGTTAACGTTTCGTAAGTAAGATTAATTTTCCTATAATGATGTGGATATTGAATTCGTCTTATTTTAATTTAATATGCTTGCGTAACCTATTTTTTTTGCCTATTTAGTAGATCAACTCAGTAATTACAATTTTAAAAATCTTGCATGTTTTCTTCTCGATAATTTGTAAATTATTTTGAAACAAAAAAGATTTTTATATAAATTTGTGCTATGTTGGGCAACATGCAACGTAAGGAAATATTAAGGCCCCCAGCGATTCTAGAATTTGGTAATGGTTCATCACGGGTAGCTAATAACATAAAATGAAATGATTTGGAAAGCAGTAATGTCAGGGACGTTTGGAAACTTACTGAAACCCCTGACCCTGCTAATCTGAAGGTTACCCTTAAAAACAAGGCGTTCACCTTAAGGAAGTAGTAAACTTCAAGATACACACGTTTTCATTTAATTTCTTCCCCCTTCCCCTTATAAACCTCGAAACTTCAGTTTAATCTAAAGCAATGTTTTAGTTCTATAAAAGTCTAATGTAAAGTTCTACAAAACTAAATTAAAAATATATTGCTATACAATCTCCGGGTAAAATTGGGGTAGTTATTAAATTTTTATAAAATTATTGAATTTTTCTGATTTATTTTCGTTTATTAATAAATGTTTTCTTTGTTTTTTAATTTAAGAAATTAATTAATCAAAATAATGTTATCAAAACCAATCTCCTGCAAATAATTGCTTGGAAATCACAGGAATTCCTTGGAAACTACTGAAAGTCATTGGCAATCATTAAAATTCTTTAGGAATTTGGAAATCTTTAAAATTCTTTGGAAATTCTAGATATTTATTTGAAATTTCTAGAATTATTCAAAAAATCCTAAAATTCCTCGGAGATCATTGAAATTCAATAGAAATCAATGAAATTATTTAGAATTATGCTTGTCTCTATCTGTAATCTCTAAAATTATATGAAACTTTCTGCAATTTTTTAGAAATTTAGATGTTCCTTAGAAATTTCTTAAATTTCTTCGAAATCTTTAAAATTCTCTATAAATCTGGAAATTCGTAGAATTCTTTAGAAATTCTAGGTTTTCGTTGAAAATCTTATTATTAGATATTTATTGAAAATTTTTAGAAAATTCCAGAATTCTTTGGAGATCCTGCAATTCAATTGAAATCAATGAAATTATTTAGAATTGAAATTGTTTGAAATTCTCTTGAAAATCTGCAGAATTATATGAAAATGTTGGGTTTTTATTAGAAATTCTAGAATTCTTTAAAAAATACTAGAATTACTTGGAGATTACTAGAATTCCTCAGAAATCTTTTAAATTTCTTGGATATCGTTGAAAATCATTGGAAATCCCACGAATTCCTTAGAAATTCCAGGAGTTCTTTGAAAATTTCATTGGAATTTATTGTAAATTTCTAGAATTGTTTAGAATATTCTAGAATTCTTTGGAAATCACTGCAATTCAATTGAAATCAATAAATATTTTTGAGATATCCTAGAAAGCTTTGGAATTCTGTAGAAATCTCTGAAATTTCTTGGAAACTCCTCAAATTCACTAAAAATCATTAAAATTATTTAAAAATCCGGATATCTCTTGAATTCGTTAAAAATTCAATTCTATAGAAATCAATGAAATTGTTTAGAATTACACTTGTTCGATATTCTCCTGCAAATCTCTATAATTATATGAAAATATCTGCAATTTTTAAGAAATTCTTGAAGATCCTTAGAAATCTCTGAAATTTCTTGGAAATCATTAAAATTCTCGATAAATCTAGAAATTCGTAGAATTCTTTAGAAATTCTAGGTTTTCGTTGAAAATCTTATTGGTAGATATTTAGTGAAAAATTTTAGAATTATTTAGAAAATTTTAGAATTCTTAAGAGATCCTGCAATTCAACAGAAATCAATGAAATTATTTAGAATTCAACTTGTTTGAAATTCTCTTGAAAATCTATAGAATTATATGAAAATGTTGGGTTTTTATTAGAAATCCTTCGAATTCCTTAGAAATTCTAGATATTCACAGGATATTCCTTAGAAATCTCTGAAATTTCTTGGATATCACTGAAAATTGTAGGAAATCACTAAAATTCTAGAAATTCCAGGAGTTCTTTGGAAATCTCATTGGAATTCATTGTAAATTTCTAGAATTGTTTAGAATATTACCAGAATTCCTTGGAGATCACCGTAATTCAATAGAAATCAATAAATATTTTTGAAATATCTTGAAAATCCTTTAAATTCTTTAGAAATCTCTGGAATTTCTTGGAAACCTCTAAATTTCATTAAAAATCATTAAAATTATTTAGAAATCCGGAAATCCCTAGAATTCGTTAGAAATTCAATTCATTTAATTATTTAAAATTGCACTTGCTTGAAATTCTTTTGGAAATCTTTAGAATTAAATGAAAATTTTTGCAATTTATTATAAATAATTACTTGAAATTCTTTAGAAATTTAGAAATTGTAGATTTTCATTGAAAATTTCTAGAATTGTTTGAAATAAACTGGAATTACTTGGAGATTACTAGAATTCAATTAAAATCAATGAAATTACTGAAATCGCTGAAATTAAATGGAATTTATTAAAATACTTTGGAATTCTTTAGAAATCCCAGATATTCATTGGAAATTTTACTGGAATTCAATAGAAATCAATGAAATTATTTAGAGTTACACTTGTTTGAGTACCTCATGATAATTTCAAAAATTTTATGATTATTTCTGCAATTTTTTTAGAAATTTTTAAAGTTCCATTGAAATCTCTGAAATTCATTGGAAATTCCGGTAGTTCTTTAAAAATCCCATTGGTGTTCATCGGAAATTTCTAAAATTATTTAGAAAATTCTAGAATTTCTTTGAGATAACTGCAATTTAATAAAAATCAATTCAATTATTCACAATTGCAATTGGTTGATTTTCTCTTGGAAATCTCTGGAATTTCTTGGAAACCTCTCAAATTCATTAGAAATCATTTAAATTGTTTAGAAATCTGAAAATCCGTAGAATTCTAAAAATTCCAGGAATTCTTAATAAATTCAAGATATTTGTTGGAAATTTCTAGAATTATTTGAAAAATTCTTGAATTCCTTGGAGAATTCAATAGAAATTAATAAAATTATTTATCACTTGTTTGATTATCTCTTGAAAATTTCGAGAATTATTTGGAATTCATTAGAAATCATTAAAAATTAAAATTTTTCAGAAATCTCGAAATTCTTTATAAATTAGAAATTTCTAGAATTATTTGAAAAACTTTTAATAGAAATTAATAAAAAATTTGAGAATTGCACTTGTTTGATGTAAAATATATTTTTATATTCTTTAATTTCTTAGAAATCTCAGGAATATTTTGGAAACTGCTGGAATTCATTAAAAACCATTAAAGTTTATTAGAAATCTGAAGATTATTGGAATTCTTAGACAATTTCGGAAATTCTTTGGAAATCAAAATCATTGGAAATCTCTAGAATTATTTCAAAATTTCTACAATTTCTTAGAGAGAAGATCTCTACAATTCCAGGGAGATTTCGGGAATTACTTCGAAGTCTTTGAAATTCTTTAGAAAGCTGAAGATGTCTAGAATATTTTGAAAATTCTAGGAATTTCTTTGAGATCTCTGGTATTCAATAGAAAGTAATAAAATTATTTGATATTCTCTTGGAAATCTCTAAAATTCTTTAGAAATCTCTGGAATTCCTTAAAAATTCCTGTAGTTCCTTGGATTTCACTGTAATTTTGAGCAAATTCCCGGAAACCTTGTAAATCTGTATTTCTTTAAAAATCACTGAAATTCTTGAGAAGTCTTTGGAATTTCTTGGAAAACTTTAGAAATTCTTGCAATTCCATGGAAATCTTTAGAATTTCGATTCCTGTATATAAAAATTAGACCTCTTGAAATTTAACTACGACGATAAAACATCAGGCATTCGTTGAAATACAAACGTAAAACTTGATTTTTTAACAAGATCACATTAATTATGCTTATTTACAAATTGAAATTTTAATTTTCACATCTTAAAGAGTAATACATACAATTATCATATTACTGAGGATAATATTTTGGAATAATATCCAAAAGAATACTATTGATTATCTTATAAATTAAAATTCTCCCTCGTGGGCGGAGTCACATAAAAACGTTGGCTTGATGTTCCATCACTGTCCTGACATCTAGTTGAATCGGAGAATGAAAAATACTCTTAATATTTTGATATGGTCAAAACGTAAATTTTTTCCAAAAAAAAAGATGTCCTAAAAACAGAAACAGACAAAAATGCTCTAATATCAAGTAGCATTTATGTTAATCAGTAGATTGAGATGAAATTTTTTATATTAAACAGTTTGCATCTCTAGAAAAAGATGCCCCTGGGCATCGAAATTCGGACGCGGTTTAAATAAATTACACAAATTAAAATATTAATTCAAGACAAGATAAATCTGAGATTTGATTTAAAAACTAAAACCACTCTCTTTCGGGACTTGCGCTTTCAAAAAGTTCATCCAGTTTGCAAATTATTAAACAACAATACTTTCGCTCTTTGGATGTAGGAATAATTTTTTCTACAAATGAATTCCGCACCTTCTTATTTTATTAGTCGATGCTGTTATCTGCACCCAGAGTGATCCCATGGTTTAAACGAATTGATTTTAAAAATTGCCGCAGGCATTTTACTACTCTTCCTTCGAATCATAAATCAATTACCTTCTGTAATTTTCTTAAAAATACATAGAAATCCCAGCACGCACGCATTGTGCATGTTGAAAACACAAAATGGCTTAAGTGTGGACTGCATTCTTTAAATTTTTGGAATTGTTAAATTGCAATACAATAAAGTGTATTGTTAAAAGCAATAATGCATTCTTGTAAGGTTATGTCCTACTTGTAAGATAATAATTGTCACTGTCGTTAACGCTTTGCTGTGCAATAAACAGGATGGTCACCTCGTAGTGAAGCGTGGAGCTCTTCTATTATTAACTTCTAAATAGTTCAACTTAGGGATGACGGACATTTTAAAAATTAGGTCTCAAAATTCATTTAGTCAGATTACCACCAACCTTTCAATCTTTTTCAAAGACACGCCTAATATTATAAACTTCGAAACACGATAATCCTGAGAGACGGATCTAATTTTGGAAGTCTACAAATTTTAGATTAAAATTAAGATAGTGTGATCATGAATCAACCCGCGGATTGGTAAATTGAGTCAAGCTATAACTCATGATGTGAAAATACTTTATTTATTTTATTTACATTTGAAATTTTCTTGTATAAAAAAGGAACTAGAAATAAAAGTCTATAATTCACCAGCCACTTAATTATCAACAGTTTAGATTTCTACGGGTTACTTTAAATCCTCCCATTTGTGCTACTTTAAGATATGTAAATTTTTGTTCAGCAGAATTAAGTTAATCGTTTTTTTGTCCATTGTTGAAATATTTTATAACCTTCAATATCTTAACAAATATATCACATTTCATTCCTGACAATAACGTAACATAAACTCAATCGAACAACAAGGAAATTGTTCTTGAAATAATAAATTTAATCGCCGTGTGATCGTAAATTTATCAGTAGGTATTTCATAATTAAGCGGGAAAAGTCTAATTATCAATTATTACAAAATGGTACGGGTCTAATATTTTTTCCATAAAATCCATCTTATTTGGTGCTGACAGGTTTGGCGACCGTGAATTGCACTTCCTTGTAATATATTCTTTTTTAAAAGTTAGCACAATCTGCACTTTTTAGTGACCTTAAATCTGACTATTTGTATTTCACACCTATAATAATCATAATTTAAAAAAAAACACTAAAAAGTGAAGTGCTATTCATTCCCATTGAATTCGACTGAGGAAGTCTTCCAGATGAGAGTGAGCTTTTTTCAGCAAATTAACTTTTTTGCTTGACTATTATTTAACAATATTATGAGGTCACCTAAAAAACTGAATTTTTTGTTGTTATAAAATACTGCTCGTTGCGCGTCCTTGTCTGGGCCAAAAAATTAGAGTGATCGTAAAATAAAGTAATAAAATATTGTAGTCGGGATTAGGTACGATTTTATGGATTTAATTTTAGTTTTTTTATTATAATCGGAATTATAATATTTATTTTTATTAATTTATAAATAAATATTGCAAATCATAATTTTACGACGTACGGCTGTCTGGCATAAAATTAGTTATCAATATAAAAATATTATTTTTCTTCCACTAATAGATTTTCATGCTTTCATAATTTATTATGATGGCTAACAAGCATACATACACATACATAGGTAGGTATACGAAAAAAATCTGGTTGTTTCGTGTTGCTGTAGTCATTATGAAAATGTTAAAATTTTAATTGAATTTATGTAGGCCATAGCCCGCAAAAATTAAATTCTATAAACTAGTTTTTAAGACAATTGCTATTTAACATTTGATATTGAACCCTTAAGGGCGTACTTATTTCTTATAATATAATTGGGTGTAAATTATCATTATATGTATTTTATTTTTAAAAGTTTAGTTTTTTTATATCCTTCATAATTCGAATGCAGACATTGTTGCTGTGAGGGGGGGGGGTAAATTTGAAACAATGTGGTTTCGGTGGCCCGCTTACGAGAATTTATTTATTTAATTTAAATTGCTAAGATGGCTCGACTTTACCATATTTCATAGATATATGGTAAACATAAATAAATACCTAGCCTTATCTCAACGAGATATTCCTAAAGGACGGTGCGCATCAAACAATAAAAATGACGTCAGCATATTGCATACATAATCAAATAAAATATCGTCTTCTGACCGAAGTTACATCGAATTTTCTAATCCAATCACAATCCGTGTATCACGAAATAAATATTTTTTGATAAATTATGAAAACCTACTTTAAGACAATATTCAGTTTCCTAGTTTTATTAAAAATTAAATGACATTAAACATTTGTCGCGGTAGTACTACCGGGGGGTATGGAAAACCTCCAGTACCTCTATTGTTAGTTTAATTAATAGCATACCTTGCAATTTACAATTATTTACTTTGCAAATATCTACAAAAATATTACTGTTACTTTTCAAAAAAATATCTTCTAACATTCTTATATGTATCTAACTCTGAATAATAATTTTTAATGTGGAAAATTTTACTTTGACCCCACATTTCCACCAGTTGCCTCCATTTTATAACAAATTACGAGCCGCCAAGGCAAGAAATAATTAATCATTATATTTTCAATAATAATACTATTTATTTATTTTTAATTGATCAATTTTATTAATCGATTGTAAAGGTAAAAAAATATATACAAACATATAAATGTGAACTTAAAATATCTTTGCTTTAATTTAAATTAATTTATTTATAATAATTTAAATTTATTTAATTGTATCAGTAAAAGTGAGAATAAATAAATTTAATATTATAAATACAAAATATGTATAAAAATGAAAACAAATAGTTTAATCAAATTTTGAATGTTTTGTAGATTATAAAATAAATTTTGCTTTTTTAGCTCTAAAAGATATAATGTTCCGAGATTATATTATTACGAATCAAAACTTGTATTTAAAAAAAGAAACATGTTGAAAAATTAAAGATTTTTATAATATAATTTTAAAAATTTCAAAATTCAAATTAATTTTTACAATAATTATTGTACTGGCAATTATTATTGCACCATAAAAAATATTTTTGTGATTGTAAGATTATCTATATTTTTAAATGAAAACAAGAACATTTATATTTATATTTTTTGAATTCCAGAATCCAATATACTTAATTTCAAAAATCAATATAACATTATATTTTTCTGATTGTAAGATTAACTTGATTTCTAAACGATAACAAAAGCATTTTGAAGCAAGAGAAATTTTAATATGTTTATATTTTTTGAATTATAAAACTCAATATGTTTAATTTCAAAAATTAATATAATAAATATTTTTGTAATTATAAGATCATCTGAATTTCTGAATGAAAATAAAAGTGTTTTGATAGAAGAAATATTTATATATTATATTTTTTGAATTACAAAATTCAATTTGTTTAATTTCAAAAATCAATGTTAAAAATATTTTTGTGTTTGGAAAATCATTTAAATTTTTTAAATAAAACAAGAGGAGAATTTTTTATATATTTATATTTCTGAATTCCAAAAATTCAATATTTAAAAAATCAATATAATAAATATTTTTGTAATTGTAAGATTATCTAACTTTCTAAATGAAAACAAAAGCATTTTGAGAGAGGAGAAATTTTTATATATTTATATTTTTTGAATTCCAAAATTTAAGATTTTTGAATTAGAAATTCGAATATTTTTAAATATAAATTATTTAATTAAAATTGAATAAGTTTAAAGTTAACAATATCAAAAACCAATTAACTTTTAGGATTTCGATGATTTTCACCACCTTCATCGGAGATTCTTTATTTTTTACAAACAAAATTAATACATAGAAACAAAATAAACATATTGTCATTTGAATGGCCTATATATAAGAAAAAGTTTTTTAATGAATTTTAATAATTTAATATTTATAATATTTTTAGTATTTCAAAATTTAAATTTTCGCATGCAACTGTTTATTGTTAGCTTTGTTAACTTAAAAATAAATTTTTGCATTTCAAAAAATCTTTTTTACTTCTAGCTTCTAACTATAAAATATATAAAAAAATAAATAATAATAATAATAATAAATGTGAAAGATTATCTACATTTCTATAAATAAACTTTATTTTAAGATTACAAATTTTTATGTTTAAATATTTTGAATTTAATTCAAAATTCAGATCTTTTTAATTTCAAAACTCAAATAATGTTTGGCCTTTTTATATTAACTGAATTATTAAATTAAACAAAATTATTTAAAAAATATGAAACTTTCATAATATTTTGATATTTTTTTAATTTTTAAATTTAAGTTTTTGAGATTTTCAACTTTCAAAAAATATTTTTTGAATATATTAAATTAACAAGAGTTGTAAATTAATACAAAAACATTTTTAAAATATCCTAAAACTTGTTTAGTTTTATTTTTTGCTATTATAAATTTATTTATATATCCAAATAAAATTTTTTGATTTTGATCTTCTAACTTAAAATTTTTAAAAATCTGCACGGACTTCCTAAATTTGTTTGGTTTGGGAACAGTTTAATAAACTCCAGTTTATTGAACAATTCAAAAAAATGTATTTAAATTGAACTTGATATCGATTTTAAGCAAAAAGAACCGTACTTATGCAATAATGCGAAATATTAAACGTGTAAATTATAGGTAATGAAAGTTTTGCAAGTTATTATTAAATCAACTACACATAAATAATTTAACGATTATCTAAAAAAGTAATTGCACGAAGATAACAATCTTGCCACTTATTCATTACACGAAATACCTCCGAGCAATTTAGATTTGTAATTATGCACTTGCTGTGCACCTCGTGGTTTGTAATTATTTTCCCTGACATTTTAGTCAGTTACAAAAGTGATTTTACAAAATTATTTTTATTTATCAAAAACGTGTTGGTCTTAAAGGTGTTGACATACCTCTTAACGGGCGACCCATCATGAAATAAGTTAATTACTTTAAGTTTTGTTAAATTATCCCAATTTTGCAGCTTTCAAATTAGGTTCAATTTTATAGGTGGCATCCGATCGTAAAAATTAATTAATAAAATTGCTAGTCACCTTTAAGCCCCCCCCCCTTCCCCATGACAGTGCGAAAATCAATCCAGATTTTTATTTCCACAATCTTATATTTAGGTTCAAGGTTATCTTATAAGAAAATTTTATTTTTCGTTAAGATTATGTATGTTCTATAGTTAGAAAAATAGTTTTATTAAATTAGATCTTTTAACCCATTATGTCACTGAATTTTATTTTCTTTAAATCAACGTCAAAAATAATAAACCGGATCGAAAACATATGATTTTTGTGATTCAAATAGATTATAATATCATCTTACACTTTACATATTTGAGTATTTTAATGTATTTATATGAAATATCTCTAAAGAATTAAAAAAAAAATTATTTAAATAAATTTTTATGTTATTCTTGGTTTCTCCCAATATATGTCGTTAAAATCAAATATACATTCCTTTATATATTTTTTGATGATGAAATGTAAAGTTAATGATTTTTTTTCATGAATATTATGAATTTGAAATCAATATATTGAATTTTGATCATTGATTTTTTCATTAATACAATAAACCATTGTTTTCCAGTGTAGTTACTGAAAATTGGCATTGCGGTCGATTTCCTTGGCTAGTTCTGCTAAGCACGAAGTCGATAGCTCGCATGTCGCTCGTCGGGTTTCCAGTCGGTTTGAGGTGATGGAACTTTTAGCAGATATTAAGATATTTTGGAAATTTCTTGAATTCCTCGGAACTCCCTGGAATTCTTCGAAAAAAAATTGATAATTCCTGTTAGATATGAAAATAAAGTGAAAATTCTGTAAATATTGGACGTTCATCCAGTTGCCATTTTCTGTGTATGAATAGAAACGAGTTAGAAACCTGAAAACAATAAAAACCAGACAAGTTTCAGCATTATTTGCATTTTAGTTCAGCTTATTTATTTACCACTTTATAAATACAGTTCGCGTTGTATTAGCTAACAGAAATAGCGAGAGCAATAAAAGTAAAATTTAGTTTTTCTTAACATTTGTTCTTTCTTCTGCAATAATGGATTGAGTAATTTGAATTGGAAAACAATGCATAATGTTAGTGTTTGAAATTACGACAACAATATTATGAGTAGTTGACAGATCGTTTTGAGCTAAATTTAATTCAAAATCAAGCACCTCGAGCACGAACTTCGTGATTGAACGCATAATATATTAGCCAGGTCTGTCTACAGTTTGAAAATAATTGTATTACATTTACATTTCCATACATACTCTGCTTTAATTTAAGTTTATATTCAAGCCTATGGCTTGTAGTTTGAAACTACTTGTTTCATGATTAGAGAAAATTTATTGGTAGTCATGTGAAAAATTGCGAAAAAAATCTTGAGAATTTGCTACGAATTTGTGTGCATCTTGCATTGTGAAATCCATATTATCGAATTATTTATTAGCACTTAGGTGCAGAAATGATGCCAATTTTCTAACCGCTAATTACTGCGGTTCACTCAACTCTTGTGCATCACTTTTATTTTTTTTAATTTGCGGTTAAGCACTCGAAAAGAGTGAATGACTTCAGAAACTATTTAAAAAAATGAACACTTAATTTTTAGTCATACTTACTTTTTCATGGTGTAGTTTTTTGAATATTTTTTTAATACTTACTCCGATGGATGGATGTTAAAAACTTTACGTGATTTTAATGACAAATTAAAAGTTAGACACGCTTATGCAAAATCATCAGCCTTGAAATTACCATGAAATAAACAGCAATTTCCGAATTATTTTGAGCAGATGATGTCAAAACTAAAATATAAAAAAAGATTTTGAAATTTATTGTAGTAGTTTTTTGATTTTGATATAGTACTTCTATTGGAGTGCTGCAAAAACTCGGTGTTCAATTTCAACTTTTTTCCGACATGATATATCCTGTGAAACTGAAACTAAAAAAATATTTCTTTTCAGACTGGTTATATTCAAACTTCCCAGGGAAATTACCACATAGAGCCGATCGAGCCTTTTTCAAGCAATACCGTAACGAGCATTTTGCACAGGATTAAATTAACGAAACACAACACCGAAATTACCGATAACGAAGTTCAGGATGGCAATTCAGAAGCGTGCGAAACCAGAGGTGAATTTTGACTGAAATTATTTATGCGAAATAAAATGTTGAGTAATAAAAAATTAATATATTATGCAACTTTTATTGTATTTTTTGTCATGCGAAAATACAATAAAACAAGTTTTAATCCATTAAAGTTGAATGGTCGGTGTTCTAAAAAGCTGCAAGCCGGATCAAGTGTCTTACAAATGCTTCTAGACTGCTGGGCTCCAAACACAAATAAACGAGCAAACAAGACCTGCCTTTATAGAAATAAAGAATGCATAAATACATATTAAGTAATTTGCTGCTCGAACCTGCTGCGTTGATTATAAAAAGAAATAAATCATAGGTGTACCCAGTAAGTTTCACATCCGAAACTTCGGGAGAAGGATCAAAGTGTTGTGTCATTTGATTTGATGGCCGATTTAATTGTAAATTATTCTATGCAAATTAATATTTTTTTCACCATTTTAACGGTACATTGGTGTTCAATTTCAATAATTTCGTAATTTTTGCGTTATTACCGTCATTATCAGATTTAAATTTAATTTATTGAAAATAAACTGCACCTTCGAATTCTTCAGTTTTACGTTTTACATTCCAGTTTTCACACATCCAGGACCTGATTATCCGCAATTCTTCATTTTTATAGTGCATTGTCTTTATTCACTTCGAGAGGCTTTAAATTTAAATTTATTGTACTGAGCTAATTGCAATATGCGGTGGGCGGGTAAACCTTCACTTCAAAAAACTTCAAACGTTTAAACTAATTATAGAATTATACCAAATTCGGATTTATTTATTACCGGACAATAGGACAAATCGCATTAAAAGTTTTTTATTTGTGAACTTAATTTTCTATATAAATTACATTTTTAATTGTTTTGGCCTAATGATCAATATCCAAGTTGAGCAAATACCAGTCGGTGTGGGAGGTAGACATCCACATTGTGAATTTATTATATTTTTCCTTTATGTTTATAATTATTGCGGTTGTCTAGCTTGCTATGTTGATGATTTTTTAATTTAAATGATTTTATTACTAATTGCATACCTATTTAGTTGGCAAACAACTTCGAGGCAACTCACAATCAGTCAAACTTTTTTGACGTCGCATTTTGTATATAACTTCCAGATTCTTAATCTTCAATCTTAATAACGAGCGATTTGATATCTATTAGCTATTAGCTAGCTTAAAAATGTAATCCACAGTTCTTCAAGCTTACTTATTATGTTAATCACAAATCGGCAAAATCACTCTTTGCAGGATTTTTATAATACTACTTTTAAAGATAAGCACCGATGGGTAAATTAGTTGAAAACAAAGTTAAGTCCGGTTACGGCAATCGGAAATTACACTGATTACATTATGGTTAGAGATTACCATTGATTAAGTAATCTTACAGAGGAATACACAAGAACATCGATAATTACATGTGATTACTAAGGTTACAAAAAACTTCTTGCAAGAAAAAAATAAATAGGATTACCACTGCAGATTACAATAAATTATCGAAGATTACTTAAAGATTACAGATTATTACAAGGGTAAATATATGAAAAAAAATTGTATAGACATTCTCTTGAAAATTCGTTGGAAATTATTACATTTCTTTGAAAATCACTGGATAATTCCAAATAATTGGAATTTGGAAATCTATGGAATTCCTTGGAAATCACTGATATTCTTTGGAAATTTCTGGAATTACGAGTTCTGTGTACACAACTTTACATCGATTATTACGTGAACTATTCGAAATCTTGGAAAATCCTTGATAATATTTGGAATTCATGGAAATCCTTGAAAATCTCTGATTTTTTTGCAAATAACTGGAATTCTTCGAAATTACTCGCATTCTTTGAAAATCACTGGAAATCTTAGTAAATCTCTCGAATTCCTTGAAAATTTCTAGAATTCCTAGGAAATTATAGAATTCTTTGTACATTTTTGGAAATCCTTAAAATTACGAGTCCTGTATATACAAATTTACTTAGATAATTCCCCCTGAATTACGGATATCTTTGAAAATTATTGGTAATATTTGGAATTCATGAAATTTCTTGAAAATCTCTGGAATTTATTGCAAATAATTAGAATTCCTTGGAAATTATTAGGATTCTTTGAAAATCACTGAAGATTTCCGTAAATCTCTGAAATTCCTAGAAAATGATACAAATTCTTGAAAATCATTGAAATACTTTGAAAATCATTTGAGTTTCGAATTTTCTGTAATTCCTTGGGATTACGAATCCTGTGTGGATATACGTGGATATTTACACTCTGGATTTTGGTAATATTTGGAACTCATGGAAATCCATGAAAATAACTGGAATTCCTTGTAAATTATTAGTATTCTTTGAAAATCACTGGAAATCTTCGTAAATATCTGGAATTTCTTGGTAATCGCTGAAATTCCTTAAAAATTATTTGAAATCTTTGGAAATGTTTGGAATTAATTAGACATTACTGAAATTCTTCGGAAGTTTCTGGAATTCCTTGGAATTACGAGTCTTTTGTACACAAATTAAAGTCGATATTTAGTCCTTGGATTATACGTGAACTATTAGAGATTTAAAAAAATTCTTGTTTATATTTGGAATTCATGAAAGTGAATTATTGGAATTCCTTGGAAATCATTGGAATTCTTTGGAAACCATTGAAATTCTTTGGAATTTCTTAAAAATTACTGGAATTCTTTGGAAATTTCTGGAAAACTGGCGAGTTCCGAATCTTGTGTACACAAATTTAGGTGGTTATTTACCCGCTGAATTATTACGTGAACAATTGGAAATCTTTGTTAATCCTTGGTAATATTTGGTATTCACAAAAATTCTTGAAAAAATCTGGAATTTCTTGTAAATAAATGGAATTCCTTTGAAATTATTAGATACTTGTGAAAATGACTGAAAATTTTCGTAGATATCGGGAATTCCTCGAAAAGCTCTAGAATTCCTTGAAAATGATTGGAATTCTTTGTAGAGACTTAGAATTCTTTGAAAATCATTAGAACTTGTTAGAAATTACTAGAATTCCTTCAATTTTTTTAAAATTCCTTGGAATTTCGAGTCTTGTGTACACAAATTTACTTAGATATTTACCCCCTGGATTATTACGTAAACTATTGGAAATTTTTGAAAATCCTTGGTAATATTTAGAATTCATGGAAATCATTGAAAATCTCGGGATATTTTTGCATAAAACTGGAATTACTTGGAGAAATTCTTTCCTTCGCTGGAGATCTTCATAATCTCTGGAATTGCTTGGAAATCTCTGGAATTCCTAGGAAATTATAGACATTTTTGAAAATCATTGGAATTCCTTAGTAATCACTGGAATTTCATAAAATCTATTGAAATTCCTCGGTAATCATTAGAATTCTTTGGAAATCATTGGAATTTTTTGGAATTCCTTGAAATTTTGAGTATTATGTAGTACACAAATTTACGTGTATATTTATCCTTGGATTATTATAATGTGAACTATTGGAAATCTTTGAATATCATTGGTAATATTTGGATTTCATGGAATTTCTTGAAAATCTCTGAAATTTTTTGTAAATAACTATAATTCATTGGAAATTATTAACATTCTTTGAAAATCACTGGAAATCTTCGTAAATATCTGCAGTTGCTCCTTGGAAATCGCTGGAATTTCTAGGATATTATAGAAATGTTATAATTAATATGGTTATCACTAGAATTTCTTGAAAATTATTAGATTTCCTTGTAGTTCTTGGAAAATTACAGAAATTCTTAAAAATCATTGGAATTCCTTGAAAATTATTGGAATTCTCTGCAAATATCAGGAATTATATGGAAATTTTTAGAATTTTTTGAAATTTGTTAGAAATTACTGGAATATTTTTAAAAAATTTTAAATTTCTTGTGTACACTAATTTACTTGACGTAAACTTATTACGTAAAATATTGGAAATTTTCGAAAACCGTTGGTAATATTTTGAATTCACAGTAATCTTGAAAATCTCTGTAATTTTTTGCAAAAAAACTAGAATTTCATTAGTATATAGAATATACATTATTGTAACTAAAATTCCTTGGAGAAATTCTTTCCTTCGCTGGAGACCTTCATAAATCTCTAGAACTGCTTGGAAATCTCTGGAATTCCTAGGAAATTATAAAAATTGTTGAAAATCATTAGAATTCCTTGGTAATTACGGGAATTCTTTAAAAATTATTAGAATTTCTTGGAAATCATTGGAATTCTTTGGAAGTCATTGAAATTCTTTGGATATCATTAGAATTTTATGGAAATCATTGAAACTCTTTAGAAATTTTTACAATTCCTTGAATTTAAAAGTCTTATGTACATAAATTTACGTGTATATTTATTCCTGGATTATTAAGTTACTTATTGGAAATCTTTAGTAATATTTGGAATTCATGAAAATCCGTAAAAAAACTCCGGAATTTCTTGCAAATAACTAGAATTCATTGGAAATTATTGTAATTCTTTAAAAATTACCGGAAATCTTTGGAAATCCTTGGAATTCCTAGGAAATTAAAAAAAATCTTGAAAATCATTGGAATTCTTTGGAAATTATTGAAATTTCTTCTAAATGACTGGAATTGTTTGGAAATGTCTGGATTTCCTTGGAATTACGAGTCTTGTGTACACAAATTTATGTGAATATATACCCCTTGGATTATTTCGTGAACAATCTGGATTACTAATATTACAGTAGATTACCGTTGACTACCAAATGATTACAGCTGATTATATGTTAAAGTATGAGAAATTCTCGGATTGGTCAGATAATTCTACAATAATATAATTAATAATTATTCAAACTCTTTTGAATTATTGGTTTATTACTTGAAATTTATATATTTAAAATTTTCTAAAAGGAACTTTCAATATTAAGATTTCATAAAATAAAAATTTTGCTTATTCCGAAAATTTATAAAATAGGAACGTTAACTACGAGCAGATAACCATACCCATCTGCACCGGTATCGTGATTAATATTTTAATTAATTAATTAATTTTCAAAGAAAAAATATCAATGTAATATTCAAACACAATCAATCACTTATTTATCAAAATTGTACTTTATTTCTCTTAAATATCAACTTTTTTTATTTGGAAAAAAAGCACCTTTTCCTCCGCTAGTTAGCGTCAGGTTAGCCATCTCGTGGGAATTTCAATATTAAAACAAAAGACAAAACAAAATTCAAAATATAAACGTTCCACAATAATATAAAAAATTTATTTAAAAATTTATTCCGGAATGAAAAATTAAGATGATTTTTCATTACCTTTCTTCAGGTTTATCTGTTCAGCTTTATCAGAAACTCTTTTACTATGTAGAGGTAGCCCTGTTCACCGCTGGATCAGCAGTGGGGTAAATCGCGGTTTACTGCTGCAATCTAAAAATTTACTTTGATCTATGTGCTATGATGTATCTAGTAAGGTTAGCACTCTGCTTGGTATATTAATGGAAACAATACGAAAACGGCTTTTTATAAAATTAGAACTTTAAAACATAAAGTGAAGATATAATCTCCGGGCCGGAGGGGTATGGAATACCCTCCAGTCCAGTGCACTCTTTATTCCTCACAAAAACCAAAAAATTCCAAACACTGGCACTTCCCAGACTTCCAGACAAGATACACTGGTAATTACATTGAAAAAAGTGGCTTCTTCATTAATGAAGGTTGTCAAGTGTGGTTTTCCACCTTCTATTTCGCCTTCCAATATTTACTTCTCGTATTGGAACAGGTGTCAAAATCGTTAAAAATGCAATGCTTGGCTGGAAAAACAATCACTTACAAATTATTTTTATCACCCAAAGTAATTTGTAAGCGATTATTTTTTCAAGAGAAGTAATTAATTCTTAGTGTTGTTGTCATCCACTCCTGAACGATAGCCTACCTATCTACCACATACTGATAAATTGGGCAATCTGCCATGTGCCATTCTGCACTATAGAGACTGCTAACGACCAGGTATTACGAAATTCAAATTATTTTTGGATATAAAATATGAGCATTTCGAAATACTTCGGTTTTTTGAGAACATCAGACGTAGTATTCACTCTACGCTCAGTTACTATTTGTTTATTTCCAATAATTTATATCCTCGGCCAGATGTTCCTGGAGCCTGTTACTTCCTGGTTTAAATTAATACTACCGAATGACTTCACACCCAGGTAATTAATTGTTTGCAGCCCACGACGTTTCACTTGTCTCCTCGCTTTTCGGTTTTTGGTACCAAAATTTTGTTAATTTTTTTTTTAATTTTCAGAAAATACAGTGGTTACCAAAAATTGGCCATCACCTACATCGGAAGAGCACGAGCATGTAATAAACAAAAGAAATGTGAGGTTCGATTACGTGGAAACGGGGGAATTGTTACATGATTATTATTACGATACGTCGTTTGAAAAACGTAGATCCATTAGGGACATTTCCGCCAGCGAGGACGCTTTTGAATTTTTACCAGTCCGAAGAAAAAGTGGAAATCAAGAATATCACATCGAAATCTTAATCGTGGCCGACAAAACCATGTCTCAATATCATAACACGAAAGATGATTTAACTCACTACATATTAACTTTAATGTCTCACGTAAGTATTATGATCCAATATTTAATTAAAAAATAACAACGCGTCCGCGCGTTTTTAAATTGTGCAAGTAAATAAGTCGTTTGTATGCCGAACGCGTACGTTGTTTTCTCGTGTTTTATTTTTATGATCGATTATGTATTAAGAAGAAACAAATGTCCATTACACAAGAATTTATATCTAAAAAAGGATCATTATCCTTATTCGTAAATCTGGTGTTTAAGTGGAGCACCCTAGTTTGGAACCGCTATATCACTAGATGTTACTTAATGTGGATGTATTGACATGTTTTTGTTACATTAAACATATTCGTTTGTGTGTTTATTACTTTTTATTAAATTATTGTCGATATTCCGTGTCAGGTTTTTTTTTTCTGGCCTTCTTCAAGAAAATTGGTTTGCAGTGATAGTTACGTCAACACCTCCAAAAGGTCCAATATGGGATTTGCCCATCAGCATCTTAATCGTTCTTTATCATGCCATATCAGAAAAACGTAGAGATCTTAGCTTCGGTTAGCTATTTTTAAAACGTTGAAAACTGTAACCTAACCTAACCATCCAATGATAGATAATTTTCCTAATTCAATCCTGATGAGTCCTCATAAGTTAAAGTATTTTTTTCGAATTTATATTTACAAATTGTAACATTTTTTATCGCATCCGAATGAAATCGACCTCAAGGGTGTCATTAAAGACTTTATCCGAAAAGAGGGGGGGTGCAGCATTATTGTGGAAAAGAATTAGAATCTAGGAATGGATCCCATTTTTTAAGATTTCGACGAACACATTGTCGCTTTCCTTGTGAAAATAAAGTTTTCTTTCGCACCTGTCTCCATTATTTAATCGTCAGCGTTATGAAATCTCCTTTCTCTCACCATAAATCTCATTACAAATCTATTTCTCTGGTTCTTTGATTTTTGCCGTTAATTCTCCGGTGAGATATAATCCGGGCACGCTGTTCAATGACAAATTTCATAATGTTTTAAAATAGTCGAAATAATCCAATTTTATTCAGAAATTCTCGTTTTAAATCCCATATTCGTCCATGCGATATCAAAAATTGGAAAAATATAGAAAATTTACAATTTACAAGTTGTGAAACCTAATTACTTGTAGGATTCACCACAAAAAATTAAAATTTAGTGAAAATTAAAAATGCAAAATATTATTATATTTTATTATAACCTGTAATCCATATTTTCATCAGGGGAAATCTAAAATGAAAATCTGAATGCAAAATTTGAAATTGGTAATCTGTAATTCCTTCATAGCAAATTAAAATTTTTAATTCGTCTTGGAAAAGTTAATATCGAGGGGCAAATCACAAGCCAAATTTTTGAACACTAGATTTCCTTTTACGAGATTCTTGAAAGATTTTTCCGGAACATGTCCTGTATTACTTAAAGATTTATTTTCGAAATAGAAGAAAAAAAAGAAAAAAATTTCGTATAATTTCTTGTGATTTATAAGCTTTTCTGAGATATTCTAAGATTTCCTAGAATTTCCTAAGATTTTCTAAGATTTCCTGGAATATTTCCTTCAGTTGTACACCAAATTTTCTGATTTCAGTTAAAATTTATAACTTGTCAGGTTAGCGTCCATTAAGGACAATTAATTTGATTTTAGACCTATCCCTATCGTAAATAAGGGTATCTCCTTCAGGTCCGTAGCTAGACTAAATTTTCGAGGGGATTTAATGTTAAAATTTAATGTATTTGTTTTAATTTTGAAGATTTTTTTTTGTTTTTTTCTGATGTTTTTACAATTGCAGTCGGACTTTAGTAATTGATAAATAATTTCGTAAGGGAGGCGTCTAACCTCTAACCCCCCCCTTAAATTCGGCTTTGACTCTCCAGCCATCTTGCGTAGGATTACTTGGAAATTGTTACCATCCTCTGTAATAACCAGAATTTATTTTCTATTCCAACTTATGAATTTATGTAAACAAATACTTACATAAAAAACTTTTTAACCCCCCCCCCTAGTAACGTAGGGGGGGGGGCGATTGCCCAAAATTATAATTTAATTATTTCATTTGTAATATATTGATTTAAGAAAAACTTTTGTTTGCTTAATTGTAAAATAAGGGGCGACAAATTTAGAATTTGCCCCGGGTACCAGAAATCCACGCTACGCCACTGCCTCTGCCTTACGTACTGGTTTGTGAAAATTTTATCCCCTAAAAATTGTGAAACATAAAATGTAATCCGTAATTCCATCATTAAAAATTTAATTTTTATTGAAGAAAATCAAAATGTAAAACTTTTTGATCAAATCGGTAATTATTAATTAAATCATAGGAAATTGAAAATTTTTTAAGGAAAACCTATAAAATGTAAAATTTGTCAATCGAATTCCGAAATCAATAATTTTTAACCGGAATAGAACATTTCGCAAATTTGGAAATCGAATTAGCTAATCAGGAATCTGTAATTTTGTCATGGAAAATTCAAAATTTATTATGGAAAATCAAAAGATAAAATTAATCAATCCGGAATTCCTAGAATTAAACATTTCGCCGTCAGCGTTTTGTCGTCGCCACTTCGTCGTGTAAATTAAAATGTAAATAGAAATATTACATTTATTAAATATAATCAGGAATTTTTATTCCATAATCGTGCCAGTAAAACTTCAAGTTTTAATATTGAAAATCTAAATGTAAAATTTGTCAATCGTAATCGATAATTATTATTGTATAATTTTGTATTATAAATACAAACAATTTAAATTTCATCACGGAAAATGAAAAAATCTTTTTTTTTGTTTTACATATTATTATGTAATATACTATTGCACCTCTGGGCAAGCTGCACGCGTAAATCCCTAATTTAAGTGGCGGCTGGTACAGAAAGAGCAACGGGTCGCCACCTTCCCTAAACAGATTAGAATTTAGATCAAAAAATAGAATAAAAATCAGAATCAATTAGTTTAATTATTTGAGAGAAAACTTAATTTAACTATGTAGAAGTAACTATCAAAATTATTTTATTTCTCCCTCTCTCTACACTCAGCTGCCGAATGAAACCTACGCTACGGGCGCAATTTCTTTTGATGTTTTTACATGAATTTTAATTGAAAGTATAAAAATGCAATAAATTGTAATTAATATATGGAAATCATGCTCGACAACAATTTACACCTTAAAACTTGTATTTTTAAGAAACCAAAAATTTATTAACCGATAACATCGTTTGTATAATTAACTAAGAATATTTAAATTAATAATTTTTATAACAAGTATTTGATAAATTGCGCATACAATTTTATTTATGTAAAGTGCTCACTTTTTATTAATATGTAAATATTTAATTTATTCAAGTACCTTACAGTATTCTTAATCAAACTTTATTACCAATTAGTAATACTGTTGAGTCCCGTCTTAACGAGATTGTTAATTTTACACGTGTTGAAGTGTCTCGTCAATAATTTAAATTCAGCACGTGCATTTTAATATTTCATATTAAAAATATATAAAAATTTTTTAGGTATCCTTACTCTACAAAGACGTAACAGTGGGGAATCCCATATCTCTGGCCGTCGTAAAAATTTTGATCTTAGATGAAATGGAATTTACCAGCCCAACTTCCGAAGGTAAATTGTAATCCAATCATGAAACGCACTTGACCCTTTATTCCATCTTTTTGCAGAAATGTTAAAAAAGTTTTGCGATTATCAAACGCAATATAATACCAATGGGGAGTACGATATAGCGCTCTTGCTTACAAGGTTTGAAAATCGAAACACTTCGACAATTTTTACATGTTATAAAATTTTAGGGAAGACATTTGTAAGAATTCGACCGCCAATCAGTGCAATACCTTGGGAGTTGCCGAGGTTGGTTCCATGTGCAACAGAAACTCCAGCTGTGCGATTGTGAAAGACAAGGGGCTCTCTACTTCCTACACGATTTCTCACGAACTAGGCCACGCTTTGAGGTAGTACTTAGTAAAATTTTCACTCCACATTGTTTTGCTAATCAAGTTTTTTTAGTATGCCACATGATGATGATAATCGATGTCTAAATTTCAATGATGGTGTGCAAGCCAACAATATTATGAGCAAGATGATTCTTAAGGATACCAAGCCTTGGTTATGGTCGGCTTGTTCCAAACATTTCCTCACCGAATTTTTAGAGTACGTTGATTTTTTATTCACACATCCATCAATCATTTATGACTTTTTTTCAGATCACATAGAGCGTCCTGTCTTCTGGACACTCCAAGTAATGATTTCATTACTCCTAACTTTACCAATGCATTTCCTGGTGAGTATTTTGAGGTGGACACTCAGTGTGAAATGGAATTTGGAAAAGGTTACGTGCTATGTCCCTATTCGATAATGGTGAACAAGAAAATTTTCATTTAGTTTATTATTAACACTCTGCTTTTAGCCTCCCTGCGAAAGCTTGTGGTGCACAACTGAATATTCGGAGGGTTGCAAAACACAGCACATGCCTTGGGCTGATGGAACCCGATGCGGTAAATCTAGGTAAACCTCCAGAAATACCTCAATCCGTCTATACTAACCATTTTATTTTTAAAGTTGGTGTCATCACGGAAAATGCATTACTTTAGATCGAAATCTTTTACGGCCTACACCAGGTGGTTGGGGAAGCTGGCAAGAGTGAGTTGTCGAGACAATCAGTTGAAAATCGTATAATTTTTTTTTGGTTTATTTAGATGGGAACCTTGTTCGAGAACCTGTGGAGGAGGGATTAAAATTTCACGTAGAGCATGCGACTCTCCACCACCTGAGAACGGTGGAGCTTATTGCATTGGAAACAGTATTCGCTACGGATCTTGTAACATCCAGCACTGCGAACAGCATTCACCAGATTTCAGGTAAATTCGCATTTGCAATTAATTCTGATTACAATAAAAGTATGTTAACTATTTATGTTTGGATTAATTAAGGGAGGTTCAATGTGCAGAGTTTAATGGGATGAGTAAAGGAATTCCTGGATTAAGCAAAAACGTCAAGTGGATACCGAAGTACGGTATAAGTAAGTCAATAATTCTTGAGGACTATGTAAATAGTTTTAGTAGAAATTACATTTATTTTCAGGTCATCCAGACGAAGTCTGCAAGTTGTATTGTCGCGTTCAGCAAACAAGCTCCTATTATAAGCTGAAGGAAAAGGTTACGGATGGAACTAAATGTGCATTGAACACTTTCGATATTTGTGTTCATGGAGTGTGCAGACCAGGTGGTTGCGATAATCAATTGGAATCAAAAACAACTTTGGGTAGGGACGTTACGTTTTGAGAAGTTAAAATTAATTTAGTTTTTTTCCAGACGAATGCGGAGTTTGCGGTGGCGACAATAGCAAATGCACCGAAATATCTGGAGCTTACAACGACAGCAGTTACGGTTACACCCGAGTGGTTCGAATACCCAAAGGCAGTTCTAATCTTTACATCCAACAGAAAGGTTACCAAAATTTACACACGGATGATAACTATTTAGCTCTTGTCGACGCCGAAACTGGAAGCTACATCTTGAACGGAAACTTCATAGTTTCTGGTTTTTTAAAGGACGTAGTCTTCAGTGGTATGACCATCACGTACAGTGGGGCGGAACAAGTTGTGGAGCACATTAAAACTCCAAAAAATAGAAGGTTGAAGAAAGATTTAATTTTGGAAGTTCTTTCAGTGGGAAAGCTATTTCCACCGGATATTAGTTACAGATATACGATTCGAAAAGAGAGTGACTCCAAGTAAGTCTCCAGTTTTAGAAATTGTAATCTCTAAATTTCCGTCGTTACAGGTATGGCTGGTACATGCTCAACGAAAAGTGGTCAGCATGTACGTCTCTTTGTAATGGAATCCAAGTTTTGAGGCCATCCTGTGTTGCACTTGCTACGTTTAGCAATGTGTCAGACATTTATTGCTCCAATTCTGAATTACACAGCAAAATCCAAGAACGGGCTTGTAACACTCATTGTCATTTTGACTGGCATATTTACTCACATGGACCATGCTCATCGCATTGTGGGATGGGGTAAGTTGTGGTAACTTTTCGGTTTCCAGTTTTAAATCCTTCCATCGTAGAGTCAGAACTATTTACCACAATTGCATGCAAATCAATAAGCAATCGACTATACATAATCATAAAAGAAAAGTGAACGATAAGCACTGTTCTCTTCTACCGAAACCTCCAGAATTGGAACCTTGTGAAGGCTCGTGCGAGTCGACTCGTTGGGAATACGAAGAGTGGTCGAAGGTTTGTGCTGTATTATCCAATTTTTTCCAATTCTCATGTTAAATTTTAGTGTTCCAAAACATGCGGAGGAGGAATTCAAACTCGAAATGCTAAATGTGTGGACAACACCAACGAACTGATCGATGAATCGTTATGTAGCGAGAAAGTTACGGAACAAATTTGCAATACGGTACATTGCCCAATTTGGTCATACGCCGAGTGGACTCCTGTATGATATTTATTAAACCAAAATAAAATAATTTGGAATAACAAATTCTGGTTTTAGTGTTCGGTTACTTGCGGAAAGGGATACAAAAAGAGGGCATACTATTGCCATCTCGATGGTCATGCTTACAACCCAGATGCTTGTGATCAAAGAGAGCTTTTGCCTACGGAGGAGGATTGCACCGAACTCCCTTGCGTTAACTGGTATGCGAGTCCTTGGAGCGCCTGTAATGTAAGCTGTGATGCTGGATATCAAAACAGAGAAGTTGTGTGCAAAACTCACTCTGGTACCGAGATTGATGACGAATATTGCAACCACATTTTAAAACCTAACTCTACTTTAGTTTGTTTAATCAAACCGTGCTACGTAAGTGGAAGATTTAGACTTAAAATTTGTTTACTTAATTACTTAATTTTTTTTTAGAATTACGACAGATATATCAAATTGCACCCTAACAGGCCGGATGGTTTAATTCGGGAAGTTGACGTGTACGAGAAATACGAAAGCGAATACCATAGCAATAACTTTGAAGACAATTACATCTCATCTCCAAAATTGCATCATAATTTCCAGTGGGTGGTGGGATTATGGAATAATGTAAGTTTTGCAATCTTAAATTTATTTATCTTAAATTTATTTTTGGTAGTGTTCAAAAAAATGTGGAACAGGCACAAGATCGAGAATGGTTGTATGTAGGAACGAGGTTGGCAGGGAAAACAAGTTGGCTTGTAATTTCAAAAAACCAGTGATAAGTGAAAAGTGTAACGAACATGCGTGTCCGCATTGGAAGTACGCACGCTGGGGAGAGTGCGATGTCGATTGTATGCAATACAGACAAGTTATTTGTCAAATGGAATCAGGTTAGTAAAATTTATATATTTTCATTTGAAATTATAGCTTTTGCTACTTGTAAAATAGGCTTAGCTACCGAAGACGAAGAGTGCGATATGATATCCAAACCGGATCCTTCCAGAGCTTGTTGCATGACAGATAAGCGGAAATATAATGTTAGGCCAATTGACGAGAACAAGTATCATCATAATATAAAATATACTTACAAATGGAAGTTTGGCAAGTGGAACAGGGTAAGTTTCTTCAGTACTAATTTTTTATTGCTATAATAACTAGTCTTGAATTTGATATATCGGAAGATCTCGATCATTCGATATATCAATAAATGATAGTTTTCGATATCGTCCAGCCTAAATAATAACGCTTTTAGTGTTCCAAATCGTGTGGTAGAGGTACAAAAACGAGAAATGTGAGATGTATAGAACTGCGTAATAACGTGACTGTTGTGGATCAGTTTTGTAGTAACTTTAAAAAGCCCAAATCTAGCAAGCCTTGTGAAAGGTATAAATGTAGTTACATGTGGCGTGAAGGTGCCTGGGGAGATGTAAGTACTACATTTTCTTTTTATGTTTTCCAATTCCAAAGATTGAAAAGCCGAACGTTGAAGCGAATGTCCTAGTTTTGTCACTGACCAAGAACTAACCCATCAATTGGAAGCATACACAGACTTGATACATCAGTTGCTTTCCAAAAAATCACTTGAATTTCAAATTATACTAAATTTTTTATTATATTTTTAGTGTTCAAAGAGTTGTGGTTACGGTGTTAAATATAGAAATGTTACCTGCCACAAAGTTTTGCGCGAAGGTTTTGTTGATCCAACGCCTTTGCCCTATAAACCCTACAATGGTTTTTCGAAAAATTACTGTGATCTGAATTCCAAACCAACTACAAATAATGGATGTATAATGAAAAACTGTGACGACGAGTTTTCGTGGTATGCCAGTCCATGGAGTAAGGTATTTAGCCGAAATAATTTTAAAAAAATCAATAACGTTTAGAATTTTAGTGTTCGCATCCCTGCGGTAGGAAAGGTCGTCAAACTAGAACTCTGGCGTGTAAAAACAGAAACGGCGATTATGTAAAACAACATTTTTGTCCAAAAATTTATAAATTGAAACGAAAACGGAAGTGCAATCAGAATAAATGTAAAGTTTCGAAATTTTGCATAAACCAAATTTTGTATAACTCAAATTTTAGGTATATATCGTAGCTGCAAAGAAATTAAGATAATGCAACAGACGACCCAAAATGGAGATTACTACATTTTGGTAGACGGTAAAGTTGCATCCATATATTGCTATAAAATGGACACCGAAGAACCAGAAGAATTTATTAGCTTAGATGCGGATGTGCAAAACTATGCCGAAATTTATAATAAAGCGTAAGTATTATTGCTGAATGTGTAACAGAACTTGACACTAAAATATATTATTTCAGATTATTGGATCGAGATTCGTGTCCTTCTAATAATCGTCGACATGACAATTGCGATTGCGAACTTCTGGATGAAGCCAATTACGGATACACCGTATTTTGGAAAATACGACTGAATATTACGTATTTACAAATAATTAGTAAGTTTTTTTGGGTTTCTCCATCTAGATAATCTATGTGAGATTACACTAATTACATTCTAATCAAAAACCGCGAATTAAAAGTTTAATTAATTTAATCCGCGAATCAAAATTCGATTAATCAAATTTTAAAAGTGGTCCAGCTCCGGTTCGGCCCCTCTACTTTTCCCCAATGTCCCATTTTACTTTACTCTGTTTTTCGTGATTTTTTCTTCAAAAAAAACATCAACTAGCGCTCCTAAGTTGCAGTGTGAGATTTATATTCACTAAAACTTCCTCGAGAGAGCGTAATTCAATCTGTATTAATTTTTTTATTTCCTTTATTCTACTGTTCTTCGAGAGATCTCTTTCTCTTCTCTAAGAATCTCTGGGATTCAGGAATCCCAGCCTAAACCTAAAATAGCTTTTCTAGGCTTTTATTTTTTTGCCTTTTAATTCCAAAAAGTTTCATTTTTTCTCTTGCACCCTTTTTTGAGATTTTCTCTTGAACTGACGAAATTTGCTTAGTGCGCAGGATTTTCTGTTGACTGATACCTATTTTGCAGAACGGTCTGCCTACCTGAGAGTTACACTCCAATATGAAGCTTCAAAGTGTCCGGCTCTGTTCTTCTATGATCTCTTTGAATGGAAGCTTGTTTTTTTCCTCGTCACGTATCTTTTTATTACTATCCAATGTCGGAGGAGGTGGAAAGGTCACTTTCTCTATCTTAATTAACGTCTTTCTCATCCCTTTTTCTTCTTCTCATCTTATTTTTGAGATTTTCATGTCTCTCAATATATTTAACTGTCTTTCTAAATCTGAATGTAGAGGCTTTTTTTTTAGCATAAGGAGGGAAGAGGAATCTCGTACGAGACACCACCTGCATCTATGGTAGTAGTGTCAGACTTGACTGACTAAAACCTCTCCCCTACCCCCGCCGACCAAGAATCCGCCGTTAGGCATTACTTTCGATCGGAGGGTTGTGTTTGCTTCTTCTGTATGGTTGTTTCTTCTTACGCCTTGTGTATGATGTTTCTTCTTTACACTTCTTCTGTGTCGTTTGTCCTATTTGCATGGTCCGCGGCTTCTGCTTCTCTTTCCGCTGCTTCTTTTTTTTTTAGGACCGTGTGAACCATGTTTTCAATGGCGGTCCAGTCCTCTGGGCTTCTCAGCATGGTGTGTACTACGTTGTCGGGTGTCAGTTGCGTATTCGTACCCAACTCTGCAGTGACTCTTGCCTGCTCTCATCTTGGGCAATCGAAGAGGGTGTGCTCGGCAGTGTCTTCCGCATCGCAGTAGTCACATTTGGGGGCCGTTCTTCTGGCGAAACGGTGGAGGTATGCGTTGAAGCATCCGTGACCTGTGAGGGCTTGTGTCAGGTGGTAGTTTGCCTCGCCATGTCTTCTGGTGACCCATTTTTCGATGTCCGGTATGAGTCTTATTGTCCACCGTCCCATCTGGTCTGCCAGAGAGCCTGTGTCAGGTCAGGTGTGTTCACTTGGCCGGAGTGGGTTCTCGCCCTTTCTCCGGCCTGTAGATCCGCTGGCAGTAACGAGGCCAACATCCGCGCGGCCAACATCTGCACCTCGTGCCAGACGGGTGCAGCGTAGAGCATGATGGAGTGCACCATGGTGTCAAGAACTCTCCGCTTGGCTGTCTTTGGCCCTCCCACGTTGGGTATCAAACGGGCGATGGTCGATGCTGACGCCTCCGCTATTTCCGCCGTCTCCCTGATGTGCTGGGCGCAGTTAAGGTGTTTGTCGATTCTGACTCTCAGCACTACTACGGAATCTCCTATTTCGATGGGGGATACGTCCATCAGGATGCAGATGTCAGGCATCCTTCATCTTCCGATCACCATGACGGCTTCGGATTTTTCAGGGACCAGTTGGAGCCCTCTGTTTCTTACCCACTTCGGGATGGTGGAGATGGCCTGGTTGGCTTTGGCCTCCATTGCCTTGTGGTCGCGATCGCTGACTATAAGAGTCAGGTCGTCGGCAAGTCCTATTAGGATTGCTCCTTCCGGTAGGCGGACTCGAAGAACGGCGTCGTACATCACGTTCCACAAGGATGGACCAAAAACTGTTTCCTGCGGTACGCCGCTTGTCGCTTCCATTGTTTCGTCCTTGTCGTCTCTGTCCAGGATTATCACCCTTTCGTTTAGGTAGCTGACCAGGATGTTGTAGATGTGCGGGTTTACATGCCTATCCCGGAGACCTCGGAGTATGTGGCTCCATCCGGCATTGTTGAAGGCATTTCGCACATCCAGGGTCACCACCAGGCAGTACTTTCTGGTTCTGTGGGTACCTGTCTTTGCCGTCCTTACCGTGTCCACAATCGTTATTAGAGCGTCGACTGTGGACAGGCCTTTTCTGAAAACACATTGGTTTTCAGATAGGTATGAAGACGGTTCCTCCAGTGGTTTCTGGCCCTTCCTTATCAGCACCAGTTCCGCCTTCTTCCACTCGGAGGAATAGTTGCCTTCCTCCAGTGCTTTGTTGAAGACTGAGAGGAAGATGTCCGGTCTCTCGGTGGCCAGTGTCTTTAGGGCCACCGCTGGAACTTTGTCTGGGCCAGGTGCCTTGTCCGTTGGGAGGGTGGATGTCGCAGCGCCGAGTTCCTCCGCGGTGAAGGGACTCCATGGGGCAGGGGCGGGTAGTTTGGATTCTTCTACTTTTGGATGTGCCGGGAAGAGTGCCTCGGCTATTATCCGGACTCTGGATGGTGTGAGTCCTGGAATTTTTATCTTACCCCTGAGTTTGCCCGACACTATCCTATAGGCTTTTCCCCACAAATTCTCGTCGAGAAGGGTCAGCAGTTTCTCCCAACACATCCTTTTGACCTTTTTGATCGTTCTGGCTAGTTGTTTCTTGGAAGCCCTATAATCCTGATAGGCCCTCTCTCTTGCATCGGGAGCCCTGGCTCTTTGGTACGCCCTATGTTTTTGGTTTGCAGTCTTCCTGAGTTCGGCGATCTCAGGGTTCCACCAGTGTACCAGCCGTCGTCCATTTCCCCACCTCCAGCATGTAGAGGCCTTACCTCAAGTTAAATAGTGCAAAAGATAAAACAAATTAGTATATACATATTTTTTTAATTTTCATTCTCTCTTAATTGTTTTTCTCTATTTTTAGGCGACGATTTTACATTTTCGCGACAAATAAATGGTAAGAAAAAGATAGCCTACGGAACATCTGGAGATTGTTATAGCAAACAAGTGGGATGTACCCAGGGAACATTTTCGATAGACTTGTCGAAAACGTCTTTCAAATTAGCCAATAACGTAAGGTGGATTCATAACGGTAATATGGCAACTTCGAAGGTTGACAAACAGGTAGGAATATATTTTTCATTTTGGCAAAAGAAACTAATGAAACTGGAATGCTTTGTAGGATCGAGTGGTACGAGGACGTTGTGGTGGATATTGTGGATTCTGTTTACCAGATCCAAACTATGGTCTTGCTGTTGAGGTGACTTAGCAAGAATCCCAATTTATCCTCTATGAGGACAAAATTACGTATTAAAGAATACTGATTTATACAGTGAAACTGTAACAACACAAATTTATTGTTAAAATTTGTCAGATTATTACACCACTGCCTAGTAGGTAAATTTTGATAACGAAATTTTTGTAGATTTATCTACAATTAAGTTTAGATCGAATTGTGCATGTTTTATACCTAACAGTATTGATAAAATTTAATAGGTAATGTAATAATTGTACAACACTTAAAATAAGCCGTATTTGTAAGTTTTAAACGTAAAATCTGGTAGTAGTAAGAGAAAAATTGAGGATGCAACATAAGGAAAGTTTTTAAAATGGAAATCGTTAGAAATTAGAGGAATATGAAAAAATTGGAAACACAAAAATTAAGTGTTTCTTCTAGTCGTAAATCTGACTAACTTATGCTGTCTCGGAGCTCTCTAGATAGTTTTATCATTTATATTATAAATGCTCACTGATTATTTTAGTAATAATTTTTAAACACAAGCGACTGCCAGATTACCAAAATCTAAAATATAGGGTCACTAATAAAGAAATTTGTAAATAATTAATTTTAATTGCATTAATTTAACCACAAGGTACGTATTTATTGCTAACTATTTTTAACTGCCATTATTTTAAGCTAAATGATTAATACTCTGTACAGTTTAATTTATTTCTTTTTATTATTATACTCTTTAGCTTTGTTTAAATTTCGGATTTATTTTAAAATTATGGCAGCTGTGTAAATTAAATACTATAACAAAGACTGTTTTCTATTATTGCAAAAATTTAAATAATAAAAATATTATCGACAGTTTGTATAAAGCTTCAATTTTTATTTATTATTTTCTAACGCTTTGCAATTATCAGTTTATAAGATTTTACTACTCCAAACATTTTTGTAAGATATTTGTAATATTTTGTGTATTATTTAGTGATTATTATAAAACGAAAGTAAAGTTTTTATTTTATATTTTTATTTTCACCAATAAGTTACCTTTTAAAAATTTCAAAAAAATATTATTTAACTTCTGTAATATCTAAAATTACCCTATTTTGTGGCACCAAAGTAAAACTGAGAGCTTTCATTTTAAGCGGAACTTCGGTACGTTTATTTATGGAAAACTCATATTTTCGTATCAATAACGCTAAAGCTATTTTCAGTTGAAGAATGCCAAATCTCACACCTGCAAACAGGAATCAATTTAACAGTATTTTCATACTAATCCAATTTTTACCTATACAAACTCTGGGTCCTTCCCCGAATGGCAAAAAGGTAAACTCGGGTATTTTTCGCTTATTTTCCTCTGAGAATCGTTCGGGGTCAAACTTATCTGGATCGGGATAAAACTCAGGATCTCGATGTAGGGCATAAATGGGCACAACCGTGTCAGTTCCTTTCGGAACAGTAAAATCCGTATTTGGAACTTTATAATCCTCTACACACACTCGAGTAATATACGAAACTGGCGGATACATTCTCAGAGTTTCTGAAAAGAAAACCTGAGTGAAATATATTTTAGAGCCTTATACTTACCATGAATAACTTGATTCATGAAGGTCATTTCCATTATAGATTCATAAGACAGTTTTCCATCATACTTGCGTAGCACTCTTGTTATTTCCCCTCGTAATTTATTCTGTTCCCCCACGTTTAGAGACAATTCGTACATGCACAGTGTCAATGTGGTCGAAGACGTTTCAAACCCGGCTGCAAAAAATACAAAAGCGTGAGCGGTTATTTCATCAGTCGTAACAGCTTTTCCATCTTGGGATTTCTGTAACTCAATCAGTTGTTGCATTACATCCTTTCGAACGACATTATTTGTTTTCCTGTAGTTCACAACTTTCGTAACTATATTGGTAAAAAATTTGGTCGTTTCCTCATCAAATAATCTGATTTTCAGAAATCTTCCCAACGATGGATCGAAAAATGCTAAAATAACTTTAACCAACCGCAAGAATGGCATTTGAAAAATTCTTTTTCCTTGCATCTGGAACTCCGAATTTGAGTTTTCGAAACAGTTATTGTTCAAACCAAACGCACAGGAACTGATTACGTTGATGCTGTAACAGTTGGATATTTCTTTAAAATCAAAATTTTCGTGATTTTCGTGCAGGCGCGTGACAGCAGCTTCTAATTGGTAACCACATTGTAGAAATGTGTCGAACATTCCCTTTAGTTTACTGGCAGTAAAAGCAGGCGATAATTTTGAGCGAACGCTTTTCCATTTCTCTCCACCAATAGCAAAGAGGTTGGCACTGAGAAAATCGTCTTTTTCGTTATGGTAAAATCCTCTTTCTGTGAAATATTGAAAATCCTGTTGTAAAACGTTTTTAATATATTTTGGATCCACTACAAAATACTTCAGTTTATAGAACTGGAAGAAAACCCCATGTTTTCGATTTTGCCGTTTAAGATAGGTATATGCCTCTTGGAAAAGTACTCCGATGTGTGTTTTAAATAAATCAAATGATAATACAGCAGTTAAAAAAGTTGGTATTATCTCTATTAACATGGTTTTATATTTTTCTTGTTGAAATTTTCTGTGGTAGTAAATCTTTTTACCAAAATAAATAATAATTAATCCGATCAGGAGCACGAGGCATAATAAAACCTTCATTCCGAACTCACTAATGACAATGGTGAATAAGTTCAGAAAAAAACCACTTTCACTACACTAAAATTAGTATACAGTTAAAATAAATAAACAAAATAATTAAATTACGTAACTTATTGACTAGGTAGGTACTACACCAACTTATTCAACTGATATTTAAGATTAAAATACAGAACCACCTTTGAATTTTATAAATTGGAAAATAGAATACAAAAAATATAATAGTCACCAATAAATACCATTATTTACTATAATTATATAAAAAAAACTTATATAACAACTTATTTGAAACATCATAGCAGGTAGTATTTGGGAGTGGGAGTTAGACAATGACCTAACTGAATTAAAATTTTAAAATTTGCGCAGATATGTGAACAGTTCAACATTTGAACAAATCTCCTGTCCAGGCATGTGTACAGTTATCGCTTGAGATATAGGTATTGTTACGTCTGGACCGCGCTTAAAACCAAAATTTGTCCAAATTTTACGATCTTGTTTTAAATATAACCAATTGAATTCAATATAACTGAATATTTAATTAAGGAAATGCATTTAATTAAATTTAATTTATTGTTAAGACGTAGAATAATAAAATAAATTGGTGTAACCATTAAGTTACTAAAACATCGAAATGTGTTAAAACGATATTAGAATTACGTTACTTTTCTTACGTCAAAAATAGGTCATGAAACAACGTCGCGCTAACGTCTGTATTTAGTCATTTGACGTCCTCGACGAAACATGATCAGAAATAAACTTGATTTTAAGATGTTTCGACGTAACCATGGTAATTAGGTAACATAGTTTTACATATTTTTTTAATATTAAATATCACAATATATAATATTATATAAGAATATAAGATTAACGCCGCTATTCCCAGTTCTCTACGTCTACTTTTTCTTGCGAAATCGGGGAAACTGTATTTCGAAGTTCTGATTGGTTAAGAAAATTTACAAAAATAAATTGCATTCAATTTGTAAAACAATTGACCATTATATTTTTGGAAAAGTGAATCTAAAAAGCTATTTTATAAGAGTCTCATAGATCAAGAAGTTGCTGTATTCGGGTTAAAGGGATTTTATGGCATCCCAACGGGTGGGGCTTGAAAAATCTGAACTAACTTAACCTGAGTGAAGTTTTTAAAAATTGAATTAAGATGGACGAAATCTCGGCAATGTTCAGAGAATTAAAATAAGTTCTCTCTAAAAAAATGAAAAACAGAAAAAGATAATGATTACCTACAACGAGAAATAAATGTAAAACAACAAAATTTAAAAAAATAATGAAGAATACAAAAAAAATTAGATGAAAAAAACAATTTTATTGTTATTAATTATTTATAACATTTTGTATATTTTTCTTACATAATATACAAAATAACTTGAGTTTAGTTTCTTAAATTTGTTATTTCTTCTTACAAACAGAAAAATAATTAATAATTTGGGGGGCGGTAGTAATAACTACGGTTACAGATTTTGCCGAAATTTTTACACTGGATGGTAGGTAATGGTAATGGGTAAATAATAAAATTGCGGATGATCCAGTAGCTTATCCTTAATAGCTCTCCGAGCCGTTTTAACAACCTCTAACCTCATTCAAATAATCCCCCGGTACGCAACAGAACTCGAAAATGACGAAATTCGTATGCTGGGATCCGAGATTTTCCAATGTCGGGGGCAGTGAATATACAATCGTCGGATAGCAAATGCACTCGATAATATAGAAACTTGAACGATGTGGCCAGTGGAATGAAGCGCGTTCTCTCTCCACCTACGATGAACGATGAACTTGTTGGCTTGACGGAGTGCCGGGGCTGGGCCCCATATCTCCTTCACAGCTGGAGAATGTGGATCAGAGATGTGGGCGGCTGGCGTCGGATTTTGGAAGTTTTGTCCTCTTGGGGCAGCGCCGGACTGTGACTGGCTGGGTCGGCTGACTTTGAAACAGAAAGAGAGGGAGTACGATTTTACAAAGGTGAATATTAGTAATCTGTTCCAAGACCGCAGTTGCGGTGTTCGTGGGGCCGCCGGGAGGCCTGATGATGTGTGGCTCCTAGCCACACTTTTTTCTTTTTCTTTTCACGGTTTTTGACTGAGGTGATATGGGGTTCCATTTGAGGGGTTGGTCCATGGTGATGCCAAGGTACTTGGAGGTGGGTGTTCATGGGATCTTCTCTCCGAACATGAAGACGTTCGAGTCGTGGGGTTTTTGGAGTTGACATCTTCGAAACATGGTTGCGGTGCTCTAGCTCGAGTTTACCCCGGTGCGCCAAGTCACGAACATAAGTCGTTAACGTAGTCCTAAAATCGGGCAGTGGCGGTGTACTGGTTTAAGGAAGAAGTGTAGATGGCAGTGTCATCTGCGTAGAGGGAGATCTTTGTGTTGTCGTCTAGGGATTCCGGGATGTCGCTCATGTATATGTCATGTATATGACGCCAGAGATGATACTTCGGGCAGTTGAGCGGATGCTTTCCACTTTGACACGGAAGTGTCTGGAGTCGAGGTAGGAGGAGATGAACTCCGTGAGTGCCGGCTGGATGTTGGCATCTAACATTAGCCTTGCTGTTGGATATTCGTTTGTGGGGTTGTGTTAGCGGCTTCTGCGGTTTTTGTAGATGGAACATCCTCTAAAATTGACCGGATGTTCGCCTCCGCAGTTGACACATGAGGCTGGAGTCTCGATAATTTTGCTGCAGGAGGCTGTGAAATGGTTTTCAACTGCGTTGTAGGTTGTTGAAGAATTGACACCTATGGCATTGATTGGAATCCGACTTGCGGTAAGAGGATTCCACCTGGACATTAATGTTCAGCACCTGGGTGATGTCTAAAATTTTTCTTCCTTGGTCCGTTTTTTCTATCATGATGTGGTAGACGGGCATGGGGCGACGATCTCTACCTTGCCTCATCTGGGGGACTTCGCAGATTGGAATTTGTTGGTCGTGCAGGTGGTCATCGTGTATTGCCTTGAGCTTGATTTTGCCCGGGTGGCCCCAAAGTAAGATTTTTAGGGTTTCGACTGTTGTTCGCCGGTGATTTCTAATATGCGCCTACGGTCAGTTTGAGTGGCTTCAATTTTGGTGAATTGGATTTTGTCCGGCTTAAATTGGTTATTGATGGTGACGCATGATTTTCTAACGGGGTGGCATCGTCGGTGTCGTCGGTTGGTACATGGTTTGGTTCCTCACTGTAACGAGATTTGTTCCTGCCACTTTTGACCAGTAGGTGGGACGACTTCCATTTGTGGATCGATTTGATCCTCGGATTGTGGTTGAGGCGCGGGTTTGACTGTGGTTGGCACCTCAACGGGGGGTTCCAAAAAAGTTTTGGCAGAAGTGGGATGAGTGGTATCTGACGCAGTTGCGGATACAACGGTTGCGCTCTTGTTTTTCTTCTTTTTGGATTTTTCGTCGGGTTTAAGGTTGCTGGCTGTCTCTTTTCGCATTTTGGCCCTTTGCCAATCGTGGAATGCTCTGGATCGGTAGGGTAGACCCAACGATTCAAAATCAACACGCTAGCCCGGGCGTCTTCTGCGGATTCGACGTAATCGTCGCTTTCGCAGGAGGCGTTTGGTGTGGTAGTGACGGATGTGGTTTAACACTGTCGGAAGGAAAACTCGGCGAACACGTCTGCACTGACCGGTTGGTGGTTCGCGACTGCTGCTCTCCCCACCCAAACGTACCGGCAATTGAACGGCTTTTTAAAGCTAACATAAAGGTAAACTTGTAAAATAAATTTACATCAAAAAGACGAATTTCAAAATTAAATTTGTTGGGCCGATTTTATTCATCCTTACCTCATAAGAAAGTTAAAATTGTGCTCTTTCAGAATATTCATTGGTTTTATTTCCTACTTTGAAGGAAAACAGTCGTTAGAATACTACCTTTAACCATAAAATGTAAGCATGTAGCATAGCAACATGCGCAAACGGTATTATTTGGCAACAATACGCGAAGTACGTAAACGGGTTTGCTTTTTAGTATTTCTGTATAGAACATTCGCTGAATCATAGTAGATAAATAGCATATCTAGAAGCACAACGAAGTAACAAGATCGGATCAAAAAAAAGCAAGAAAATCAAAACCTGGGTCAATTTTGACCCGGTTTTGGGGTTACGAAGGTTAATGAAACGAATCAACAACTAAAAAAATATACATCGGTCAATTTCAAATAGTATCAAAAATTGATAAAATGGAGAATCAACAATCGGTGGTCGAGGACCAATGCAGGAGACTATGGAGCCGTTGACAAAAAAGAAAAAATTGGTAAAAATAATAAAAAGACATTTCGACAGAGGCGAAAAAATAAAAACGTTTTGATTATGCTGATAAAAAATGGGATGATCTTGGAAATGTGGACACCTAAGGCGAGGATATTTTAGTAGAAATCCAAGAGATGGAAATAAGCTGGGTGGTTAACTATAGATGGCAAAGAGCATTACAAATTTTAATAAATAATTTGATTTGTTTAAATAATTATGTTGATGGATGAATTTCTTTCTAATTAATTTTGAAAATTTGGATTATGGTTATTTAAAAATTGATAACAGATATAAATATGTAGTTCGAGAAATACTATTGTTCACAATAGGTTCTTCTTATTTTTCTTCACGTCTTTTCGCCTCTTCACATTTCTTCTGGTGTGGACAGGACAGTGGACACCCAGCTTTCGACCCATTTCTTAGGTGGTCTTCCAGGATTTCGTTTGGGCAGTGGTTTCAAGTTCTTTGCTATTTTAAACAGTCGATGATTGTTGGCTCTGTTGACATGTTTGTTCCACTCTTATATCAATATCAATCAAATCAAATCTAGGGGTTAAATGTCGTGTCCCTTTTAATTTTAACGGGTTTTTCGAAAATTTCAATTTAATTTTGGTTATTCTGTAAATATTTGTAAATTTGCGACAGACATACGTCTGAAGTTTGATTTCGGATTTGGGCAAAATTTATTATATATTTTGAGTAAAAGTGAATATTAGCAAAACAGAAGTAAAAAATATCTTTGAAAAATTTAATCTGCACAGGAGTAGAAGTGCATTAGAAGATAAGGAAATTAAAATTGAAAATAATGATATTATAATAATTGAAAGCAGAATGGAAAATTACTTTTTGGATAAAAAAATTACATTAAAAATTTAAATTTATAATTAGCCGGGCAAATAAATTAGAAAATAATTTGGTAGAACACAATTTTGTTTTTGAAGTGAATTAAAAATTGTAATTGATGAGAGTCTCATGCCTGCAGGTGCAGTATTCGGGTTGAGGGAGTTTTGTTTAATTTTTATAAATTTAAAAATTAACCCCATTGCAATATATTTTGGCTTCACATGAGCGTGCATTTGATGTACTAATCTTACTAATTGTAATTTAATTTAAATTTTAAAAATATAATATCCCGTATTATTTTATGTACATTTTCCATTAAAACTGGAGATATTTTAAGTAAATTTTTTATTTAACTTCTCTAATAGCTAATATCACTTTATTTTGCGGCACTAAAGTAAAACTAAAGATTTTCATTTTTACTGGAACTTCGGTATTTTTATTTACTGAAAATTCGTATTTTTGCAGTAGCAGAGTCAAAGCAATTTTCAATTGAAGAACGCCAAATTTCGCACCTGGAATAACATAATTATTGAAATATGTAAATTAGTCCAACAATTTTTACCTATACACCTTCTGGGCCCTTCCCCAAATGGCAGAAAGACAAATTGAGGTATCCTATCCTTATGTTCATCTGAGAAACGTTCGGGGTCAAACTTATCTGGATCGGGATAAAAATCGGGATCTCGATGTAGAGCATAAATGGGTACAATGACTTCCGTTCCTTTTGTCACCGTAACATCTGTATTTGGAACTTGATAATCCTTCACACACACACGAGTAATATAGGATACTGGTGGATATTTTCGCAGAGTTTCTAAAATGGGATAAATTAAATAAAATTTTAAATTATCAAGATGCTTACCATTAATAACTTGATTCATGTAGGTCATTTCCATCACAGATTCGTAAGACAGCTTTCCATCAAACTTACCTAGTACTCTCTTAATTTCTTCTCTCAATTTATTTTGTTCGCTTAAGTTTAAGGATAATTCATACAGACACATAGTTAATGTGGTCGAAGATGTTTCAAAGCCAGCTGCAAAGAATATGAAAGCGTGGGCGGTTATTTCCTCGATCGTAACAGATTTCTCATTTTGGGAATTTTTTAACTCCATTAATTGTTGCATTATATCTTTTCGCACGATACTATTTGCGTTTCGGTAATTCACTACTTCTCTGACAATACGGATAAAAAAATTAGTCGTTTCCTCATCGAATAATCTGATTTTCAAAAGCCTTCCTAACCATGGTTCTATGAAAGCTATAATAATTTTGAAAACCCGGAACGGTGGCATTTCAAAAATTCTATTTCCTTGCCTTTTGAATTCCGAATTTGGGTCATCGAAACAGTTACTATTCAAACCAAACGCACAAGAACTAATCACGTTGATGCTGTAACAGTTGGATATTTCTTTAAAATCGGGAATATCGCCGTTTTTGTGGAAGCGGGTTACTGCAGATTCCAATTGGTAACCACATTGAAGAAATGTATCGAATATTCCTCTTATTTTACTGGCGGTAAACGCGGGCGATAATTTTGATCGAATGTTTTTCCATTTCTCTCCGCCAATAGCAAACAGATTAGCGCTTAAGATGTCACATTTTTTATTGTGAAAAAATCCTCTCTCTGTGAAATATTGAAAATCTTGCTGCAAAACGTTTTTAATATATTCCGGATTCACTAAAAGGTATTTCGGTTTGTGGAGTAGGAAAAAAACACCAAGTTTTTTGTTGTTCATTTTTAGATTGATATATGCCTCTTGCAATAGCTCTCCGATGTTTTTTTTAAATAATTGTAGAGTAAATAGATCAATTAAAAAGCCATGCTTCCTTTCCATTAAAAAATTTTTATATTTCTCTGCGTCGAGTTTTCTCGAAAATGTTTTTCCACAATAAATAATAATTAGTGCAGTCACTATAAAAATCATAAGGCACCAAAAAAAATTCATTTTGCTGCTAATATAGGTCAGGTAAACTAACACTAGCAAAAATATTTTGGTTATTATCTACAGATAAAAATTATAGGTACTTAAGTTTATAGCAATTTAAATGACAACAACAACTTGATTCGACTAATACAAACTACATACTGAGTTCCATAAATAATTAACATGCAAACTTAAAATAAATACATATCTATAAATGGGGTATCATTGGAACAAGAATTAAGTAGCTAGATACGAATTTTATGATCTTATAAAAAATTTGGTAATAAAGTACAAAACAATCGCTTTCAATAATTTATTTTTAACTTTTTCTAAGCATCGGAATAGAAAAAGGAAGTAATAAAGAAAACAAAGCTCGTCATGTCGTTATTTAACAAGGTTAAAATGTATACTGTTGGCCGGCAGATTAAAATACTTTTAATTACGGAGGTATAATAATATTATAATACATCAACAATACTTCAATATATCAGCAACAAATACAATTTTAAATTTTATGAAAATGTATTTTTAAATTTAGTAAGTAGGTTCTTTATTAGATAACGCCCGTATCGATACTTTGATCATATTTCATAACGAATAAAGATATAATTTTATTAATTTTGTCAGTTTGTTATTTTAAAAACACAGTATTAATAATAATTTCATACATACATAATATATGTCATGTAGCTGGAGTAATAATCTTCAATAATTTGCACTAATAGCTATTTATATCACTAGTGACGGAAATAGAAACCTTCCCGCGTCTGTCATACAAGATTTTCCTTATTGCTTTTTGGGGGACCGATAACAATGTACCGTCGCAGAATTCGACAAAATTCATTGTCATGTAGTGATTGGCTACACACGACAGATTAGGGGAGGAGCCTGTGAGTTTTACTAGCATACCATGTCATAAAAGCTGGTAAATATTTAACCCAACCTCTGTTATGCAGAAAAGCAGTCCTTTTCAGGCCTCCAATTTTTGTTTTTATGTTAAAAATATCCCTGAAGCGTGGCCAAACTCGAAAATTACTCAAAAAGCAAGGCACATGTTGCTGCCCCCCCCCCCCAATCGAATATTTTTAGTGAAATTGGTATTAAACGTTTCAGCTTCGTTATAGGTGTTTTAAATTTTACAAACCTCCGAGCAAGTTACGCATGAAACCGGTAATTTTAATTTCGTAAACAATTTATTATTGAGTTTGTAAACAAGCGAATTAAACAATTCTGCTGTCACACTTTACTAGGTAAATTTTTATCAACAACAAACTAAAGAACGGAAAAACAGTTTTTGTCGTGGTTTTTTTTGCTTCACCTCCATCTAGATGCGTTATGCTCGGCAACAATGCTCTCCAACCCATCAAGACATACTTTAAAAATAATATTCTGAAAAATATTTTTACATAAAATACAATGGGTGAATACAAATAAATAATTTCAAAGCAATCACTTAAATTAATGCATTTCACAAAAAAATCTACTCACTTGACCAAACCAACTCATTAGTATTTCAATGGTACGAATGGGTACGACTCGAACTATTCCATCATCACCAGAATGAACCACTTTGATACGTCCAATTTTCTATTTTAATTTTCGAATTAAGAAAAAAAAAATGAAATAAATGTTTACCCTCGATCAGACTAGATTTAAAACTTTTTATATTTATCGAAATTCTTTTCAGAATTTTTTCAAAAAAATCGAAGGGGGCATACATTTCGAGGTACAACTAAAAATAAACGACGAATGCAAAAAATTTGAATCAAAATCATATATATCTTTTTATACAATGAACATTCAAATTTTCATAATAAAACCGATGGTATTGGTGCATCTTTGGCGAAAGTTACGAGCATTTGAAAAAAATTATATTTCAAAAACGGAACTTTCTTCGCATTTAAAAGAGTGGCCGGTTTGGCGTGGATGCCCCCTATATAATTTGGGCATCATTGAATTTGCTATCATTTTTTGAACGGATAAATTGAAGAATTAAAATAATAATAATAATTTAATCTTTTCGGCAATTAAAAGGTGCAATCATAATGATATTTAACTTTTTATAACTATTAGACAAAAACATGTTAAATGTAAAAACAAGTTCATCATGCAATTATTTAAAAAAATGGTTAAAGATCTATTGCTTGCAGACAGATTAAAATATCTTTAACAAACAAATCACATTTTAAATTTTATGAAAATTTATTAAAATTTATTAAATAGTACGTACTGTATTTGATCATGTCCGTATCGACACTTTGTTAAAATCACACAAGTATGAAATCATACAATTGAAACGGTAATTTTGGTTCTCAAGAATATAATACTCAAGCGAAGCATCGACAGTAAGTGCGGGTATAAAACTCGAAAAAAATTTGGTAACGAATATTATGTAATTTTTATTAATTTAATCAGCTTGTTATATTAATATATCCGAAATATCTAAAAGAAATATAAATCGAGGATGCGGCATTTCATTTCTCCATATCTCTTCTAAATTATTCACTTTTTTGATATAGTGGCCATCAATCTCCAATCTTAAAATTTTAATGATATAGAAAATTAAGTGATAAATATGCTCATATGTTTTTAAGGAATTTTTCAAAAGAAAGCTCATCTCGAAAATCACTAATTTTTTTTAAATTTCAAAATCACATTTTTAAAATTTAAAATACAATTTATTTTAGTTTTCAAAATTATTTTTTTGAGATTATAAAATTATGTAAATTTTTATATATTACAAAATAAACAATGAAATTTTTTTATCTATTTATATGTAGATACTATCTTTGAATTCCAAACTTCAAAATTTTTGAATTTAGAAAATAAATTATTCCACCTACACTTATAATTTAAGCTTTCCATAAATGTTATTGTAACCAATAGAAAAATAGAATAAGGGACACTACCAATTTAAGGAACACTTAAATTTTAAATGTAGTGCCCGTTTGCACCACCTACCCTTAAAAGTGTTAAGCTTTTCTTAAATTGTTAAGCGCCACGTATTTTCACTGCACCGCCGTCTTAAGGTAAGTACATGCACTAGCGATTTGCGTTTTGCAAATTATTGATGAAAAATAAATTTAAAAAAATAAATATTGTATTTTTTAAATATTTAGACGATTTATTCATAAAATAATATTAAACAAATGCGGTATTGCTAAATTTATGGAAAGCTTAACTAAACCTCTACTTAAAAATAATTAAGCCCCGCTTAGACAAGGGTAACATTTAAGGAAAGCTGTTGCAAACGGGCATTAGCATTACGAAATATTTTTTAAGGTTAAGATTATTTAAATTTATAAATTAATACAAAAATATATCAGAGAATCCGAGAGAAAATTTCAGAGAAATATGAATCTTTAATTTTACTTTTTGAATTTAAAAACTCTAATTTTTATAATTTTGGGATTCAATTGTTCTTTTTTTAGCTTTATTAACTTTAAAATATGTGTTTTGGGATCATCAGATTATCTAAATTTCAAATTTGAAAAAGAACATTTTACCACAATTATTGGACTAGGTCAAAATAAACTTCAACTTTTTGACAACGTTTCGAACTATATTTCATTCATCATCAGGACTCAAATTATTTATTATTTAAATCTGCTTTTCTCCTTCGTAGAGTGTATCTTCTTATTTGACGATGCAATGGACCTCTGGGCCGTTAGCAGCCTCACTAACGAATTTTTTGGCTTGGAACCCAGAAGTCCAGCTGTTTGGACGTAGTCACTCAAAACGAGTTTGAATGTTAGTCACTTTAATCAATAAATTAACAAACTTATATACAAATTAACAAGTGCTGATTTAACAATAAAAATTACATTTATAGTATTCTTGACCTAGTAATAAAGTGTACGTTATCGTAATGTGAAGAATTTGCTAACTTGCAGGTTCCTATCCACATTTAAGTGTAGTATTTTCATTACCTACATTTAAAGTAGATTTTGTGACCTTGCACTTCTTAATTTAGTTCATTGTTGTTTATGTTTGCAACTTGATTTCTCATTGTTGCTTATTGTTTTGGCTACTAATTATCAACATTCTGCCACCCGAAAGATTGTTGAGTTGTGTTGCCGCCCATTTTGATGTCCTGGTTAATTTTGAATTAAACAGTTACCGACCAATATCAATGCGATTTAAAATAACATCAACTGCGTACAAACCAAAATTCTCCTTAAAATACAATAAATTATTAACGCCAATATCACATTGAATTTTAAAACTTTTGTCAAATATTTATAACATGAGAATACATTAACGAAAAGCTGAAGTTTATTTTGACCTAGTCTAAGAATCCCTTCACCATCCCCGAATAATCAAGAGGAGCGGTTACTGGAACCTGCTTCTCCATATGCTCGAGTACTTTTATCTCGACCGCTGACAGTCGGATGAGCATCTCCTCTGTCATTACGCTGTTTGTTCTCACGGAAGTGAGAGGACACTTCCTTTGGGTTTCTTCCAAGTCGATTCTTCCGCAGAGGGTCGCCCCTGCCTTCATTACTTACGCTTCGTCCTACATCGGGATCGGGAGGGGGGGGCGCAAACCTGTTTGCGTAGGCATGCATTTCATTAAATCCCACAGCTGACTGGCCCACGCCGGGTAACTATCCCCGATTATCGCGTTAATATCTTCCGTTTTCCTCAAGGCCGCCCTCATGACGTTCACCCACGGGTCAAAACCATCATTGCTGTCGAATGGCTCATAGGTTTCCATCTCGAAGGGAAAAGAGAGATATCCTAGGCTGAACTTAACCTAGGTTAGGCTGATCCTGACCTAGGATAAGCTGAACCTGACCTATATATAAAAGAAAAAACACCGAAAAATATATTAATATTACTTTAATTTGAAAATTAAATTTTTTTGAATCCCTAAATAGTAGGTTAGCGGCCGATGATCTAAGGTTTTCATTGGTTTACAAAAACTAAATAGTCACTGAAATCCGCAGTCGCGTGTCCAAAATTAAACTGAGTGCAAAATTAATGTGCACTTTGTAATTAATTTTAAATTGATGTTTTTGGATTTTTTATTTTTCTGCTAAGTATGTAAGTTAATTTGAGATTAGAGAGCAGTTATAACTCTGCAAAATCTTTTACAATCTTTTCTGTTATTAAAATTGAGTGGATATGGATAGAGTAAAATTTGATTTTTCAAGTTCCGCGTCTTTCAGGCCGCGCAGACCAAGTGGAGGTGTGTATTGATCAAGGAAAATCAGAACAAAATGATTTTTAATAAAAAACCTATACAAGGTATTATTATCATTGAAAATTTGAAAGTAACCGTAGAGGTAAAACTTAACTGAAAAAAATTTAAATGTTATTATTTTGTAATAAGAGGAATTTTTATCAATGAAAAATGCACGAAACTGAATAGCATGACTAATTTCATAAATTTAAATTCGTATATTATGAAGCTAATTCATATTTTACCATATAGAACCATAGTAGTTTTATTAATTTCCTTCTTAATTGAATAGAATTTACAATAAATTAAATTATTAAATATGAATTTGTATCTATTATAATATACATAGATCGGAAATTGTAAACAATTTAACGACTAAAAAATTTCAAGACCTGCAACGCCGTCTATTAGGTATTATTATTATTAAAAAAGTAAAAATAGGCTCTTGCAAATAGTAGTTTCGTATCTTTTGAACAATTTATAATCAATTGGTTTTAAGAAGTAGTTCAAATACACCCCTATAGTAGTTTACTTACGGTATTTGAGGTTAAGTAAATAATTTGTTATGTTTATTTTGTGAATCGTCTTATACGATTTTGTAATATAGAGAATATTCAATTAAAAAAAGCCATGTCGTCCAACGCGGAAGCTGAGTTAGAGCTTCGGGTCAAAAGGACTACCGAACGCATATCTGAAAATATGCACATAGTGGCAAACGAACCATCGTTGGCATTTTATAGATTGCAAGAACATGTAAGAAAGGCAATCAATCCCATGGTTGATCGACGTGTTGAAGTTATCAAACTGAGAAAGGAACTGCAAGGAGGTTGTTACGACATGGACTACGCTGTTGGAGCAATAAAAGCTGTCAATAAATCGGAAGAAAGTTTTAAAAACATTCAGGACGTATTAAAGAATGCAATATTTTTAAAGCAACAGTTAAAGTACGAAGAATCCAGGAGGAAGAAGCCCGAAAGTAGTTCCGTCTATAAAAGATTATCGGCACATATCACGTTAGATTTGCCCGATATGCCAGAGTTCTCAGACGTTGTACGTGAAACAGCCAATCGAGTGGAATCCATGATGTCGAAAGCTACACATTCGTAATCGCTACCGTAATGTAAATTATTATATTTTATTTATTTTTAGAATTAAGCTTTATTATGGCAATAAATTAATTAATTGTTTTAGAGATTTTTTCAATATTAATTTAAACACTCACAAGTTTGCACTTAAAAAAATAAAGTTCTACATTTAACTCCTTCGTCTGTGCTCATGAAGAAATAATAAAAAAGAGCTGAAATCGCAGATGCAATTAATGCCCAAATTAATACAGCGGTTTTACTGACACCATCCGATGCTAACACAATCATATCACTGTTATAAAACAGTTCATCAGCTTTTGACGCTTCTTTAAATTTGACTATATCCCAGACAGCGCTATAATTATTTTTTGTGGTATTTTTTAATTCGGAGGCTTTTAACCGAAGACGGTTTTCATAATCGAAATTGAAACAAATGCAAGCTGGTACATTTTCATTCCCTTTTATGTATTCGTTCAAATGCCACGTTCGAATTTGATTAAAAATTGACGAATTTAAATTGCCAGGGGTTGCTTTTAGTTTTACTACTGGAATTTTGGGTGATAATTCAGGATTGACTTGAAGTTCTGGATTGAAATACTTGCTCCAGAGATGATCGACAAGTTTTGCTGGTGAAAAATCCATCGACGTTTTTATTTGATCCGAATGTTCAATTTGAAACGATATTAGCTCACAATGATTGGAAATATTTTCTCTAAAAATAATAAATTGTAAGCTTGCAAATGATCTGTGCAAAATTTATCGACTTACTTGTTTGCTAATATTTCCGGAACGAATTTGTTGTAGCAAATGTGGGGTGAGTTCTTGATTATACTTGTTGCAAATTCTGTACTATACCCCCATAGGAAAGAAGATGCGTAGAAAAACAAGAAAATTTTGTCCATTTTTAGAAATCCAAAAAAGAATACGTACATCAAATTTGACAAATATTAATTTATGTGAGTTATTTTTGTTTCCATAACAACTAAAAGGATTGCTTCGAGAAATGTTTTTTGATCCTATCCTCTTAAGCTGAGAGGTACTGTCTAGGAGACAGTAAATTACTTCTACCAATTGATAATAGAAATAAATATGTAACAACGGCAAAATTGTTGCACAGGCCTGACTAATGTTTTTAACAAAATAATTATAAATATTTTCATAAACGACACTTTATTTAAATTACTAATACATAATTAAACCACACGTTATATAAATCTACAACTATAAATATTCATGTTATTTCATTCAACACTCAACATTCAAAGTTGCAGGTGCTATATCTGCAGTTTTTTTGGTAATGCTGCCTATGGTAACTAAGGTTATTGTGAAACTAACTTCGCAGTCGAGAGGTTTTTGATACATAATATTAGAAATGAATTTGTCGACCAAATTAGGCAAAGACATAAATTTCAGCACACATGCCCATCCCGATTCGCAAGAGTTTCCGTCGATATCTCGATCGTGGGGATCAAATATGTAATAGCAACCCTGTTTGAAAAACAATGCTACGTAATCGTCCAACACCGACAGTATACAAAATATTTCTTGCTGGAAGTAATTCATAAGAGCCATTTCCAAATTAAACGGTGTTAAAATGTTGGTCATGACTGGTTTGTAAATTCTCAGAGCCACTCGCACATCTTTGATAAAAACTTTGCGTAAAACGTTTTTGAAACCAAGCTTTTTATCTTTAGGCTGATAAGTAATATAGGAATCTTTGTACAGGGTATCGCCCACATCGAGAATCATGTCGATGTGCTTGTGATGCCACTTCATGACCGTAACCAATCGGTTAACAACAAACGCAGCCAAGCAGTTGGGTATGTCTTGATTTCCTCGCGATTCTGTGGTATAATATTTGGACGATTGACTTCGCATGCCTCGCAGTATAGAATCTCCGTTTGGTAATTCGTGGAATTTATGCCGACCAATCTTTTCTAACTTGGCTAACTCCTTTCTCTTCCTTTCCTCTTCGGCCTAAAGAAATATTTTATTAAATCACCAAATGTCAATAGTTTGATAGCTCACCATTCTTCTAAGACGTTTCTTCTCGCACTCCGTTGGACTGGGATTCCTTACATCAGGTTCCGATTTGGCCTTACAAGGATCTTTTCTGGTCTTCATTTTAGTTTTCTTATCTCCGACCACTATTTCAACAGGAGATATCACATATTCTCCCGTTCTTTTGGTCGGGTCAATTATGTTCGATATAAAGTGATCCGAAGCCAGTTTAGCAGATTCGAACGTGAGAACACATGCCGCCCCTCCCACGAGTGGCATTCCTGCTGGTCCGCGTGGATTGGGATCAAACATATAGATTAAAACTGGATCGGTATCACCTTCTTCCCAAATGGCCACCGTAAGTGTTTCGGTTTCGATTACGCCGTGGGTGTTCTCATCAAAAAATCGTTCGATGCCTAAAAAATGTCAATTACCTATTCTTATTATTACGAAGTGAGACGCCAAAACTTACCCTGTCGTAAATTCAAAATTTTCGGGTTCTTTATGTCTATTATTCCTCTTTGATCCATCGTTCTCGTCTGACAGTTTGCTTTCAACGTTCCTACCTTATAATCTCGATTGATCAAACTTAAACGCATGGATTGCTCCCAGGGATTGTAATCAAAGCCGAGCGAGTCGATCGAAGCTATGTACAATTCGTCCCCGTTTATGATAATTTCATCTACCATTGGTTTGGTCCATAAACTGGCTTTATGTAATAACGTCATTGTCAAAGCAACAACGCTGATGGCGGCACATTGTGCGTTAACTCCTCTAGCAAACTTGGGATCTTCCTGACTGATGTTACCAGTAAGAATAGTTTTTCCAGGCATAATTTTATTGTAGCCAACAAATTTGGGTTCCTCCGGTTCCGGCTCTTCGCTGATGAATTCTTTAGGACAGGGTACGACTCGTACACTGACGGTATGAATAACAAACCTGTTTTGACCTTCTTTATCTAAATTTTTTAGGAAAACGTCCGATAGACCACTGACTGCCAAATATCTGGTTAAGCATGCCTTCCCATTCATGCACTGGACTCCATTGGGACCGCAAGAATGTGGATCGAACATGTAGTAGACTGTTGCTCCTCTCCAGACTGCAACACTTAATTTTTTTGAAGAAAGAATTCCGAATCTATTGGTTTCAAAATGTGTGGTCAACGCTCTCTCGACGTCCAGCAAATTTTCGAGTTCGTATGCGGTTGTGTCGCCAACGATAGTTTCTGGCATAACATCCAAATGGGTCTCGTCCTTTCCGATACAGAACGTTCTGGCTATATCGTCGATGCCATACTCTTCGTGGTTTAAAATTGTTTCGATTTCATCTTCCGATAATTTTATAGTTTTGTTAGATTTCAAATCTTTATAGCGAACATTTCTGGTAGCACTATGAAGCCTATCGCCGTATTTCAAAATTTCGTTAACCGTAGTTTCTTTAAATTTGTTAAGAGCATAATGATGTGCATATCCAATGGCAACGTAAGCCATCGCAATGGATTGGCGGGTTCGGTTATGGTCGGGAAACAAAACGTAGGAGTAGTCGGTGGTTCCTCTTAAGATCCATCTTCCATAATCCATTTCTTTAAATTCGTACCAATCTCCTGCATAATTATCCGGACGTTCTCCTGAACCACTAGCATCGAATATGTTTTTAAGGTCGGGCTTATTGCCCACATCAATAGGAAACATCTTAAATATAATATCTTCTCGTTTTGTAGGAGGTATATTTTCTATAATGTGAGTTATCAGGTTTTCTATGTTGGTAAACCACATAGTTGCAGCCTTTCCGGCTTCTTCTTGTATTCTCCAATACCGAGAACTGTGTTTCTTGGGAACCTCCCCTTCGGTATGCTCTGTAGCTTGAGATCCAACAGATTTTCTAAAAAAAGAGGGTGTTAGCCCAGTATGTGGTTATAAAAACGAGACGAGACAACTTACTTGCGTTCGTTTGCTTCGTCCGGAATTGAAGGCAAAGCAGGATCACCTGCACCATCCATTTCCGTAATTCTAATTAAATAATCTTCAAAATCGTTGTCTTCCTCGTAATCTTCTATCATTTTGAGACTCCATTCTTCCTTACCATATATTTGACCACGGTCATCACGAGGTTTTGGATCGAATAAATAAAAAAGGCTTTCATCTAACCAAACTAAAATCGTATAGACATCGCTGGCAATCAATAACTGCTTTAAGTCGTTTTCGTCCACGGGTTTTTGGCTGAAATACTCCACTAGGGCTTTCTCAAAATCATTTTCAAAATTACCTTCGATAACTTCGCCGTATTTTAAATCAAATTTATTCACTCCGATATAGAATTCCATCATGCAATTTTCCGCGTAAACTTCATCAATGTCGTCTGTTTCGGCCAAATCAACCATTTTTTCTCGTGCCACCATGGTGTCGGTGTAAAGTTTGTCACCAACGTAAAGAATTTCGTCCAAAATATCACGTGACCAAATTGCCGAAGGATAAATTTTCGTCATCGCCGAAGCTGCCAGGCACATCGGTATAGTTTGTTTTCCACGATTTAATTTGAACAGCGCAGATCTTTCGCTGTAGAGTGACCTCAAGATGGCAGTGTAGACGTTAATTTCTTTGAAGTTATAAAGAGGAGGTCGAACAATACCGTCAGCACCGACATCCCATATCTTCGGAGCCACTAAACTGACATTAAAAATATTATTGGTTCCTGCTCCGAAATTTGACTCGATCGCTTTGGCTACGTCTTCAATGTGCGGCATTCGCAACAAACACGCCGTACCGAAGTTTGTGACAATTCCGTTTTCGTCTCTGCTGTGGGAATCGAAATAATAATAGATTCCATCGGTTCTCCAAACTGCAATGGATATATAACGAGCCGTTACAATTGCGGTGTCGTTATCTTTAAAGAATTCGTGTAGGGCTTGGTTCAAATTCATGGCGTCGTTCACGTTTTTGGCATCCAACAATCCATTAAATAAACAATCTTCTATGGTGAATTTAATTTCTTTTCCCTCGAGCACCATGCTTCTTTTCAATTCATCTACCAGCAGTTTCGAATCTATATATTTATTATTTTCTTTTAATTCCTCCACGCAGAGCTTATAGAAATTATCGCCTTGCAGGATAATCTGCAAGAAAATATTTATGTAATGGATGGAAGAAATAAAACACATCAATAGATGATTTACTTCGTCTAAATCGTCAGTGGTCCATCCTTTAACGTGCTTCCACATGGAATAAGCCAAGGCCACTGCAGAAACTGCTGTACATTGAGTATTTCTTGTTTCGCGTTCAAATCTGCGATCATTTTGGTTAAACGTAGCTCTCAAAATCCATTTTCCGGGTGCCAAACCTTCAATTTCAATATCTTAGTTTGATTTTTAAATCATAAAGTTATTTTACCTAGAAAATTGTTCCAGGGTTCTGGAACGCTATGGTAGTCTTTAATTTGGACTCGACTTAGGATGAAAGTATCGCGTCTAAACTTCGCTTGGAGATTATTGATATAAATTTCTACCAGATCTTTTAAATTCTTATACCAGGTTACGCAAGCGACTCCGGGGATGAAATCTAAAACTTGCAGTTCGGAACCAACTTGAAGTGATTTTATTATGGTCAATCCATTTGAGTCCCTTTCGTTTGGATCAAACATGTAGTATAAACCATCTTCTTCCCACATAGCCATGATTAACGGACCGGTGATGATGCAAGCGTTGTTATTGAGAAAAAATTCTTGTAAAGCGGGAAGTAGATCGAGTACGTCGTCCTTCTTGGATTGCATTTTACCCACCGTGGTGAATTCGTCAACGTCTGGCGTATATTCGTGGTCTTGAAACGTAATAATTTTAGCGACATTTGTAACCTTCAGTTTTTCGTTCACGGGAAGCTCCGCCATGGATTGTTTGTAAAGTTTCTCTCCAAGTACTAAAACATCGTCCAAGATCCTTTTGAACCAATATTTTGATTTATAAAGTCTCAGCATGACCAAAGCTGACATAGCATTCGTAACGCTTTGGACACCGCCTCGTCGATTTGTAAATCGTTCGTCGGTTTGATGAGTGGAAGCTCTTAAAATACCAATTTTGTCTTCGACGATACCTAAAATGCATACGATGTCAAAATCTTTACAATGAGGGTTGGAAGAATTTACTAGCAAAGTACGAAACGCTTTCGGCCTTTGCACGTTGAAGTGGAATCATAGCCGATGCAACTTCTTTGGGTTCTTCCAGAACTTCTGGGGCATATTCGTCTTCTTCTACGGGTTCTTCAAACTTTATTTCTTGCAAATCTGTCACTTCAATTTCTTTTTCTTCCTCTTCCTCTTCTACCTCTTCTTCCTCTTCGGCTTGTTCCATCACCATTGGAGCTCTTCTTGCTGGAACTACATTGATACGTTACTTTTTTGGAAATTTATTTTTCAACGAAATGGAATTACTAATTTTAAATACGGACTCTTCCGGATCTTCGCAGTGCCTAATTTTTATTTCTCCAACTTCTGGGGGTATTGTGTTCACTTTTATTATTCTTAAAATTGAACATGGCGTAATGACAAATGGAGAGTTTATTCTTTGATCTATATTTTCGTGAATTATATCCACAACAGCTTTAGTGCTATTAAGACGCATCACAACTGCAAATCCGTGACCCGAAATGTCATTCCATGGATGACCTTTGTAGGTGTGATCGATGGGATCGAACAAGTAGTAAATTTTTCCTGAAAATATGTCAAGTTAACCAAAATTGTTTTGGAAAAATTTGGATCGAGTTTTACCTACTGACCAAAACGCTATGAACTTATTTTGTGTATGTATTATTCCCGAAACATTATCGTTGAAAAAGTCTTTGATAACGTTTTGTAAATAAGGTGTCTTGTTGAGGTCTTTGAATAATTTTCCCGTATACTTTGTTCCTTTCATGGTCATTGTGATTTTTGAGTCTTCTATTAGAAAAGTGTCGTTAATTTCGCACAGGGCGAGACTAGTTTTTCCTTTATTCTTTGGATTTTTGGTTACTGTTTCAAGGTACAACATATTTCCTAAATCTAAGACGTTGTCTATTAGATTCGAAGTCCATTTGGGCATTTCTACGAGTTTGGAGAAGGTGATCCCCATGATGCAATTGCAAGGCGCTAAAAGTGATTTATTAGAAAAATTTTATTGACCGGGCTATTTACTTCATTTCACTTTGGTATCCATTGGTTCTTAGCGTATACTTTTTATAAGTTTCACTATAATTTCCACACAAGAGTATTCTGTCCTCAAATACTCGATACTTATGCCAAACGGTCGCCAAACTGGATATATCAAGGTGTTGGGTTATACCGGGTGGTTTTACATATTTTGGTTTTGGTTTTTTCTTTGGTCGTTGATCTGGAGGAATCCACGTTCGTGTAGGAACCGGAGGATAATCAATTTTGGGTCTGGGATTGGGTTTTTTTTCTCTTTTTCGCACCCTAAAATTTTCGTGATATATTTCGAACTTGACCAGTAATTGAGAAACTTACATTTTTATTTATTTTTATTAAATATTAAAAGAGTTTCTACTAAAATTTTGAATAATACGGAAATTTTGACGTTTGATTCGAATAATACAAAAGTTATTTACATTTACATGGCTCACATTTTTTTTCATTACATTTTTTATTTTAATTGTTTTAATGACAATTTTTTACATCAAAATTTCATGTTAGCTCAAAATTTTCAGTTTTACTTAGGTAATAATAAAACAAGATGGATTTGGGGTAAGTTTACAATGCTTAACCGGTATGGAAATGAAATCAAAATTAATTATTTAGAATTGATGTCGAGTTGTCCAACAAGAAGGCCCTCAAGCGTAAGGAAGAAATCTTGGTGATTGAACAGAAGCCGGTAACTCAAAAAGGCTCTGATCTTAGCGGTCAATTGTCGATTCCGAATTTATTCAAAACTTTTCGAGATGTCAGCGATCCGTATCGAATACACATTCGCGATGAAGCAATACAAAATAAACTTGAAGAACAGCGTGCTCGAGAAGAAGCCGAAAAAAAGAAACCAGAAAGACCGATCAGTCCAAAATTGCCGTGAGCTACTTCTTATATTCACAAGTTTTCTCTTTTTTCTACTGCCCATTTTTTAGAATACGAATTGATTTGGCTAGACCTATTGATCCGGTGTTTCCCGTACCTCCATACATCTATCCGGAAACGAAGAAACAGAAAAGGGAAAAACTGGAACGCCGAAGAAAAGCTGAACTGGATAGAAATTTTTGCAAATTTGATATCATACAAATTACGGAACCAGTAGAGACGACAGCTTTAGATGACAAAGTAAAACATAAATCTATTAAAAAAAAAAGAATTATAGTGCCTAATAAAAATAAATAAGATAACTAGAATGTAATTATTTTTTGAACTGCATTTCAGATAGAAATTCCATCACCTGGTGTGAGCGAGAGCAAAGTAAAAGTTGTACCAAGAAGTCCTTCTCTATCTGTAACCGAAGGAGTGCCGGAAGTTCCATCAGAAAAGGATCTTCAGCTAAGAAAACCGAAAAGTGGAATTATTGTCAATGAAAAAGATCCGGCACCTATGAATGACGATATCGACAGTTTCGATTTATTGTTTCATAGAAAACCCAGGCCAGATTGGTAAAAATTATATTGTACAATAATGGAAATTATATCCTTTCAATCTTAATCTTCTTGGATGTCGAAGTTTCCTTTATAAATTGTAGTTTAATTTGGCTGCTGGTTCTTGTGAGCTCTTGCAGTCCGAAATGCTACTTTATTCTCTGTTTACTTACCTGACTCTCTTTTCTAAAATTAATTTTTAAATTACCCCATTTTATATTTCATATTTAATAAATAAATTAATTCATTTTGCTGTAGCGGGTAACCTATTATCTGCACTATAAAACTGACCTGTCAAAATATGAATGTAGAAAAACGAGAACTAATAAATTCCTAAGTTGAATTTGTCGGTAAAATTCTACAAAAACGTGGGGGGGGGAAGGCCTATTGTAATAAATTGTTTTCTCGTGAAATAGGAATGGAAATCATGCAAATCTGCCCTGTTCAAATCAGACTGATATGGAATTTACTTAATGATCGTGAAAATTTTTACAAAATGGGTATTAAGCTTTGACGGGAAAAAAGAGCTCCCCCAAATGCGATATTAGCGCCCCCCCCCCCTATAGGAAAAGCGACATATTAATATTTTATTATAGTTATATATTTCCGAATGTTATATCAGAAGCTGCTCTTCTGCTGGGGGGGAAAATTTTTACATAAAAACTTTTATTTTTTTATTATATTAGTTTTATTTAATTAAAATATAAAACATACAAGCTTGCATTTTCAGCGTTTACCCTCTTCGCCTGGAAAACCTGCAATTTTTGGAAAAGTTAGAAAATTTAAAATTATACATATTTCATAAAGGGATGCCGGAAAATTTTTGATTTTTAATTGAAAGTCGGGAAAATTGAAACTTTGGGCCAGGAAAAAAATTTTAGGATTAATAATTGGAAATTGGAATTAATAATATTTACAATTTTTGAAAAGTCAAGAAAAATCTTCAGTTTTAGTCAGGGAAAACATAAAAATGTGAGGAAATTTATTTTGAAGAAAATAAATTTTGAAGAAAATACAAAGAATTATTATTTGTCAGTAGAATCGGATAGATATTTAAAATTTAATAGATAATTAAATCTATGGGGCATTACCACGCCAAATCGGCCACTTTTTAGGTGATCCCTTCCAATTTTTCTCAAAATTTCATGTTTTTGAAACCGATGGAAAACGCGTTCTTGTGTTTTTCAATTGTTTTTGACCATCCCTCTTGAGGTATAATTTTTTTTTTCAAATGCTCTTAACTTGGCATAAAATGCACCAATCCAATTGTTCTTTTTTTGAAAATTTTTCATTTTGAATTCTCTTTCAATTACAAAATATAATTTTGATCCAAATTATTGCGTTTATCGATTATTTTTAGTTTTAAAAAAATTTTTAAAAATTCTCACAGGAATTTCAATTAATATAAGTTTTAAATCTAGTCTGACAAGCGAAAATAGAACACAAAATACTAATTACCAAATAATTAATTTAAATTATTAATTTCAAAAATTTGTTCAAATTTCATATTTCAACATATTTAATTTCAAAAAATTTGTAGATTCTCTTTTCTCTAAATAAATAAAAATAGAAAATATAACGATACGTGACGTCACCATTTTAGAGACTTCCCTCCCCCTATTGTCACAAAGGTCTGAACCCCCTCTCGCTTCCGTACATGACGCAATTTATGAACGGCCCCCTATATCCTATAAGATTATCTCAATTTCAAAATGAAAAAAAAAATTTATTTTTATTTGAGTTTAAAAACTCCAAAATAAATTTTTTGGGATAAGATTATCTACATTTCCAAATTTAAAAAAATATTTTTTTCTATAGTCGATCTCATATTAGCAGTAAGTAGGTGGCAGGTCGTCTGCAAAGTCACATTTACAAAGACAGAATGGAAAATGATTGAAAATTTTAAAGAAATGTGTGTTGCCTAATGTAGAAGTTTACAAAATACTTTTAGAAAACGTAATTTCACAAATTTATTTCAATTTTAATGTGATTTTGATAAAATAAATAAAGGAAGGCTGCATAGGAACTATTTAATTTTAACATTATACATTCTGACATAATATGAAAAATTAAATATTATCTGTCAGCAACACGTAAATTTTAGCAGTGTAAAAGCGGCTAACTTCGTGACAATTTCATTGGCTAATATTCAAGGTCATCATTTTAGTACAAATTATTCTCTGAATGCTTTAAATGAAATGGACTATAGATTAGAAATTTTTACGTTTATTATTTGAATATCAAAATTCAATTCTTTTTAATCTCAACCATAAAATCTTTTTATCTTTTTTAGCTCTCAAACTAAAAATTACCTGAATTATTTAATTTAAAAAAATCGTTTTATAAATATGAGTTTTTAGTAGTTTCAAAAAAAAATTAAAAAATTAAAAACATTGAATAATATGAAATTTTTGGTTATTCATATTTTTGAATTTAAAAATTCAAAATTTAATAATTTCTACATATTTCTCTATTTTTTTATCAATTTTAATCTAAGTAATATTTTGTTAGATTATAAGAATAGCTCAATTGGCTAATTAAAAAAAATCATTTTAAAAAATAATTTAAAAACAATTTTTTTTAAATTTTAATGAAATAAAACTTTCTAGAAATGTTGAAATTTTTATATACCACTAGCTGGATACCCGGCTTTGCCCGGGCTTTCTTTAAAAATAAGCTACTTTGCATTAGTCTGCGTACTCGAACTTTTTCCAGTCTTTCTTCCCGTTACTCGTTTGTTTCATACTAAACTTTTTTAACATTTTCTTTTTTTTATCCGAATTTATGATTATTATCGTTTTTGAATTGATCATTAATTTATTGTTAATTAGCTAGGCTTACTACGTTTATATGAATCTCGTTAAATACACTTATGCGCGTCGCCAAATTTCGTGAGATCTCTCCCTACTCTCTACCTTTTTAACATTTTCTTGCACGAAAACCTTTCCCAAGTCCTACTGAGTAAGTGTGTCAAGTTTGGTTTAAATCAGTCAAAGGGTTTAAGAGTGTATAAGAGACGAACGAACAAACAAACAAGAAATATTCTTTTTTTTTTTTATTTAAAAATTCAAATTTTTTTAATGTTCATAATAAAAAAGTAGTATTAAAAATTGCTTTTCCGCCGATGAACAACAGACATCAGATTGAAGAAATTACAGTATTTATGAAAGAAATCGTTGAATTTATGAATTTGTTCATTAATATGATGAATTTTGTTCATTGGTGCAATAATAATGATTTTTACATTAATATTGATTTCATCTGGTAAATTTAGTTCAAACCTTAGTATTTTACCTCTTTGATGATTTACTTATTTTTGATTAAATTTTGATTTATTTATTCAATATTCTAAATAAATTGAGAATTTAAATTATATAATCAAATAAATGATAGTTTCATGATGTTTTTTACTATTGAAATAATTACATTTTCGATTTATATAATGGAAATAAAAAATAAAATTAAGTTTCATTATAAAAATTACACATTTTTTCAAGTTTTTTCCTGCTTCTAAAAAGGAATAGACAAATAATAAAATTTTTATGATTATCAAGATAAGGTCAATAATACTTTTAAATATAATACATCATAGAAGGACTTATTCTGGGTAATATTGTCTAATTTGAATTTTATTGTTCAATAAATCAGTTAATTTTAATTTTCATTATATTAATTTGGAATTGCTATTGTTTATTTTGGTTTATTATAATATGTAGGTAACTTTTAAGAAAATAAAAATTAAAATATGCACTTTCCTCAATTTTATTTATAATTTACTTTTCATTTTGATTTTTTTATTTCACTCAATACTTTTCGCTGTCCTCCAAAAATACCAATGTTACATTTTTAAATATATACAAAACATGATAGCTAATAAAAAATATTAATATTACAGGAGAAGAGCATCGCACCACTCTATGAGATCAAAATCGCAAAAATCAAAGAAATCAAAGAAAAGTAAAAAAACCTTCAGGCGTAAAAATAAAATACGTAATTTTCTAATTTTAGTTGACACGATCAAGGAGGAAGAAGAAATAGCCGCAAAACATAAGGCTGAACAGGATAATCTCATCAATGCTTTATTGGAAGAGGCAAATAAAATGCACCAAGACGACGAGGGAGCATCCGAAACGCACTTAACCCGAATGTTCCGCCAAAAAGTCGAACAGGTCCCGCATTGTTAACCCAAACTTTTCTTTGGGGATAATTTGAAAATTTTCATTTAGGTTTCAAAATCGACATCCTTAAATTCGCGAGATTTGGACGAATTCATCAGTTACGAAGAGGAGGATTTGGAGGCGCAACCCTACATGACCAAGATTATCCAAAAGTTTCGACGAGATTCCGAAGCTGAGCGCTATAAAATTCCTCCTCGCAAAGTTAAGCATGGCACATTGGAAAGTCACTCCTTCACCAAATTAACTCAAAAAACATTGAAGGAATTTTACTTCGGACTTATGATGGGAACTATTAACCAACGTAAGAATGTTTTAATTTAAAGAAACTTTTGTAACTTTTTTTTAGATAGCGAATATTTTCCCGAGGCGTCGCGGGGAGTTCAAGGCATTTGTATGCCTGTGGCCGCATACTGCTATGCCATGGTCGTACATCCAACCACATGGGTCGAAGGTACCATCGACGAAATTGTCGAAGTAGGCGATCAATTATACCACGACAGTGTAGGAAATCTACACAACCACGAATTGGGAAAAGAACTGCGATACTTTGAACTGAACAAGTATTGTTACATTGGTAAGGATTTGCAATAGAACCATCCGGCCAAATAAAATCCATTCCACTTTTCAGGTGATAAGAAGGTTAAGCTGCAGGTTTTCGAACCAGAAATAATAGGACAAATTCTATCGACCGATAAGAGGATTTATAATTTATCAAAGGGATTGCAGCTTTTTTATCAACGGCATCGCGCTGGTATTTTTAAAACGTTCGGCTTGAACATCCTTATTTGGAAGGACGAACATTTTTTCTTTTTCGACGCAACTGGACGAACCAAAGGTTTCGAGCAAGATATAGAGGGAAAAGCTTTACTAGCAAACTTTTACGATGTTCCGTCCATCGCCACAATTTTGTTGGAAAAAGCCAAATTGGAAAATTGGCCATATACGATTTCTAAAATCAGCGTTTACACCGTTCTCGACAAAAACGCCATTGAGGAAGAGTTTTCGGAATCATTGTTCAAAGAACAAAGCGAGTATAATATTCTGAACGAAACTAAAGCTGTAGTGCAGGGATCGTTTGATTTAGCAGATTTGTGCTTTGACTTTACCCGAAATCGGCAATCCCTTGCGATGGCCGCCGTATGTCTCGTTTATTCCAGAATCACTCCTCCAAGTGCCTGGCACAAGACGACCATCGATAAAATTATGATAATAGGAAACCAGTTGTATTTAGAATTGGTCGAATCGGAACAAGTGGTTGAGATGCTTTTGGACCATATTCCAGCAATTTTTACCATAGGACCGTATCTGGTGGAAATCGTAATTTATTCGAAAATCGCTGCAGATATCATGTTCAGAAGAAATATTTGCGTTTTGAAGAAAAATATGGAAAAGTTCTTCCAAACTAATTCGATGGCAATTGTGCTTATTGGAAAGTGTGTATTGGCTATTTGGAAACAACGCGGGATGATTTATTGCTTCGATCCGTATTCCAGGAATAACGAAGGCTTAAAATGTAGAAATGGAACGGCCTGTGTGACAATGAATTCGACACTTTCAACCTTGATAGAGACGATAGCTTTTAATTTTGATAATAAAGAAGACATTTTTTATATCAACGCTCTGAAAGTCTTAAAAATTCATCGCGACGCGGCTCAAGCTCACCTCTTTCCGAAAACTATGACCATGGACGAATTCAATCCGGAAACGTTTAAATCCTGCAAAATGAAAAAAACGAATCGAAAAGCGGTAAAAACGGTGACAGCAAATTTTGCCGAGACTGCTGTTAGACAGTTGCTTCCTTGGAACTTTTTGGACGAATCGATTATTGAAGTCGGTTCTACTGTTGAAAGTATAACTCGCAATCAAATGCCGCTGATGATCCATAGATATGCATCGCGAGCTATCCTACGAGCTGGAATACCAGAAGTTTATAAACCTATAGATTTGGATTCTCCGAGTATGTCCGATACACAAGTAAAGCTTCTAGGAAAAGAGGATGATTTTGTAAACATTAAAATTCTATTTTCAGATCCAGCCGGATCGGTTGTCGCCAATTAGAGGAGAAGAAGGAATTGATTTGGATAATTGGGAGCTAACACAAGAGGAATTGGAATTGGAGCCTTATGGCGAAGGAGAAGAAGGTGAAGATAACGGTGACGAAATTTATCGCGAATCGTTCCTGGTTATGAGCCAATATGCTCAAGTTCACACCGATTCCCTTGACAGTTACCACAAGAAAATGTCGGCCGAGGTTTATAACATGAGCTTCTATCAAACTTACCTGCAATTTAATCTGTTTCGTCTTTCAGGTTAATACCGACATAACTTTCTGTTTCTTGCCGGTTCCTAGAGAAATTCTTCCACCTACGAACATGCACAACAAGCAAAAAATACTGAAAGACAGACAGTTAAAGTTGAAGGGCAATTTAATGCTAAAACAGGACGAATCACTGATGGACGTACCACCCATCACAAAATCCGCCGAATTAGCTAAGGAAACCAACTTCATAGATCTGCCCGACGATACTCAACTCATAAGAGGTACAGCAAATATAACTGAATTTGGGAAGGAGGTGGATTATATGGCGCCATTTGTTTGTATGATGGCTGGAACAGTTGCTAAAAAATATGCACTTTTGTCGTGGTCGCCGGAAATAATCGATTACACTCTTAAGAGTGGGGCAGAACTGTACAAATTATCTAAAGTGCGATTTGATCAAGTTCCAATACTTGAAGTTCCAAAAGTATCATTGGGTAAAACTGATTATAGCATTCTATCCGAATACCTTTACGATACCACGATGAAGCAACGCATCCTGGAGCTCACTTTGGAAAAAGTTCTATTTAGAAAACACGAGTGCGGGTTAATCGTCACCCCTTCCTACGCTTGTACCGTATTTTTAAGGAACCACCTTTATTATCTGTACGACTGCTACGGATGCAACGCAGTAGGGTTGGGTGTTGGACGAGATAAAAACGGCGTGGCCTGTTTTGCAAGATTTAAAACTCTCCACGATATGGCTTCCAGGATCATGTATAACAAATTAAAACGTGACAGCGCAGAAGATTACGACTTCAGTCGGTTTGTTTTAAGTTTCATCGAGGTTAAGATATTGCCCAAAAATAAACCACCCAAAAAGGTGAAAGGTTTTGGAGGCGAGGATGGCGAGGACGAACCGTCCGAATCGACTAAGAAAGTTCCAAAAATAAATAAAGTTGGGTAAGTATCATTTTGCATTTTTGTAGCTTTCCAAATAAAAGAGCTGTTGAAATTTTAAGATATCAACTGAACGACGGTATGTTTACCATACAAGGAACCACTGCCTGTTCAGGTCGTGCCGATGCAAGTCCGGATTCTCTCAAAGAAGATCATTTCGTTAGTCTCTGTGCGTCGTTGATGCTGATATGCTATCCCATTCAGAAGTGGGATACAAAGCGAGTTGATTACGTTATCGAGCAAGGAAAACACGTTTTCTCCCATGCCGATAATTTAGAAGTTGCCGAGAGACGTTACGTTAGAAACATATTAATTCATAAACATTTCTTCGATGTTATCATAAGCAAAGTCAAGTTTGCCGATTGGAATAAAAATAAAAACTTGGACGTTGGTAGGTTATTCCCCTTTCTTGCGAAGATTAATCTAAGCGTTTGGTAAATTTTTAGGAATCGATTCGGTATTCAATAAAAGAGATCTTATTATAATTCAGTTCTCAAATTGTTCGTATGTGGTTTATAAAAACAACGAAACGTTTCACATATTCGACCCCTATTCTTCGAAACCGGATGGAACTTCGGACGACAAGGACGACGGTTGTGCGGGATGGACAATGTTTGATAATGTAAAATTAGCTAAACGAAGAATTAAATCACAAGTTATACCAGATAACGAACAGTACACATTTTACGTGTTCGAAGTGTCTTCCGTACGAAAAGCTCCGAAGAAAATTGTTTTGGCCCAAACCAATATGGAGTACGATGTCAACAAGCCTTTAAGGCCAGAACCCATAGGTAAAGGAATGGTTAGTAGTTTACCAAGTATAGCATTGCATTCAAATTTTAGGACGACCTTTCAACGAGCGAGATAGTTGGTTGAAGAGCGATATTCCGTGGTCGATGATGAAGAAAACAACTGCATGTGGAAAAGTTCGACATGATATCGACCACATGTGGCATAATTGGGATACGGAATACCCTCACGACTTATATTCTCTTGTTGGTACTTTCCATCAAACTTCTGAACAATTCGATATCCGTTCGCGTGGAAAGCAAACTCTAGCAAATTTGGTTAGTAGTATTGCCATGCTAAAGGTATATGACTTTACCGAATGGAACTCGGCGGTATTGGATTCAATCTTAATGAATGGTAATACATACTTCGAAGAGAGCATAAAGAAAATAAAAGATGAAGATTACGAGTTGGCTTTAGATGATTTAAACAAAACTATGACTGTGTTCCCGTACACTGCCAAAGTAGTTTTTACTCCAATTCTGGATGGAACCATTTTTCTTATGAGAGCCAGCCAGTACAATCTTTTCAAAGGGTTAAGAACATTTTGCGATCAATATTCGAAGCACTACGGTATTATATGCGTTTCTAGAGGAGAAGGATTGGAGAAGCGAATGGTTTCGTTTGGAAAAACGCGCGAGCACGAATACTTCATGTTCGATTGTCAAGCATTTGGTCCTCCGATGTTTTTGGACAAGCAAGGATTTTCCTATATACTGCGATGTAGAACGCTTAAGCGATTAGTTCATGTTTTAACTCTTACACTTAGGGGCGGTGATTTCTTTATCTTCGAGGTCAACGCCGGCGCATTGCAACCTGTACCCACATAAAATAATATTGGAATAAGAATAAAATTTTTATTTTTGCATTAACAGCATTGGAGTTGATAAAAAATGTTTGCACTTAAACTAAATTTGACACCTGGTGCGGTTAGCCCCGTGAGTAAAACCCTTAGAATATAAAATAGGAAGGAAGGAAGGTATGCATATCAAGGCCGAGTCAACTAGGTAGGCTATGGCGGCCGGTTGATATAATTGCCAGGAGCGTAGCATAGTCACTAAAATGTTTTGAACACAAGCAGGCGATCGAGTTGGAGACTAATATTCCGGAATTTTGATATTTTTCAACTAAATAGCCTTTCTCATCTCATTTTTTGGATATATAAATTATAAAAACGGTTTTTAATGTAAATAATTATATAGGATTACTTCGTAATATGTACGCCAATGATTCATGCAGATTATGGTCAGTAACCTCACAAATTAATGTTTTTGTTATAAAATTATTTAAATAACTCTAAGTACTTACTCGTGCCAAGTTATACCACAATTAATAGTTTTTTTGGACCTAGTGGTCCCACAAACACTGCAACTAACCATAATTCTACTTTAAAATTTCAAAATATGAGTCACCGATTACAAACTAGGTATGCTGGGCGGAGCTTCTACCCACGACTTTTGACTCGTACTTGATGCATATGTTATAGTCCATTTGCTCTTTCCTTCCTATTTTATATTCTAAGGTAAAACCAAACAGTTATGCAACCCCATTAGCACGAGTTTATGGTGGCTGCCTTATTTGTTTACGGCAAGGTAGGTATTTTCTATGCAAACACAACCTGAGTTCTAGGTGAAACAAATTTAATTACGATAATATAGGTAGCTTTTTATAAGCAATTGTATTTATTCAGATTCCATTTTGAAATGCGGGTAAAGAAAACGTTGTCGATTCTCTCCAGCCTAGTCCATTTCGATGATATCAGTTAAAAAATTGTTAAAAATATCTACCTATTAAACGAGTTAAATATATATAGGTAGGTATATTTTTTATTTTGTAAACATTCATTATATTTTTTGTGATGGGGGTATAATCAGTACCGAAATATTGAATATTTTAACATTTTATTATCGTTTATTTAGGGCCATATTTAGACTAAATTTTCTGGGGGGGGGGGTTAAGCTTAAAATTTAATGTTTTTGTTTAATTTTCGAGTTAATTTAGTTTTTTCTGATTTTTTCCTGAACTTTAGCAATTGAGAAATAGTTTCGGGGAGGGGGGGGGGTCCCCCTAAAATACTGCCTTGATAATATTAATATTTTTTTAATTTATTGTAATTATACACCTCAATCTACATTTTAATATGTAAATAAGAAATTAATTGATGTTTACTTCATCTAAAAAATTAATCACTAACAACCAGGAGGCGTAATAAAATTTCTATAATCAAACAATTTAGCGAAAAACTTGCATATTTCATCAATTAAAATCTAATTTATATTTTTTACTTGAAATATTAATGTAAATATTTTAATTATACGGATTAGTCATACAGATACAAACTAAAACTTAATTGGAATTTCTATAAATGTAAAATATGAACAAAATTGAACTCAAAACAAGAATTTCTGATTAAAAACAATAGAAGAATCTAGTTGATAAATATTGTAGATATTCCCATAGGGCACTTGCCCCCCCCCCTTAGAAAATTAAATTTTTTGTTTCCACCTAGCTAGCGCTCGTAAAATATTAACAATTTTCCTTTAAAACCATAAAGCCTAACAAAACTGAATACTTTGCCCCCCCTCTATATTTAATTTTTCCGGCGCCACTGGATATTCCTAGTGGTGTCACTTGTAGAGGGTGGGCTAAAATAGGTACCAATAATTTGAAAATAAACTTGATAGTTAGCCCTTTTTTTGGTTCTCACTTTCAAACTCCTCTAAAAACCGTTTTCTTCTGTTTTCAAATCAACAGGTGGGTTATTTAAACAGCCTTCGTGGGTCAATGCCATCAACAATTTTGTAAATATTAAAGTATTATTTTTGTATGAAAGTATTAAAATATTTATTTACTATTTATTATTATCTTAAGAGTTTTTGGGTAATAAAAATTTGCGCAGTAAAATCCCTTCCACGTCTAGACTAATAAAGTTAATTACACTGAAAAAAGTTAAAAGTAATTTTTACTTCAATCGAAGTGTAAAGCATAACTGATCAAATTCGTTGCGACACTTTTAGTGCGGAGAAAAATAAAAAACATATTTATGTGATGCTTCAGTTATTTTTTTCTGTGGGTGCTGAAAATATAAAAAAATGAATCGCTAACATAATATTATCTGGAATACAGCTTTTTTTTAAATATTAAATTGGTGAAATTTCATCGAGTCAAGAAGTCAGAACATAAATAAAAACAAAAAATACTTCAAAGTTCAAGTAAATGTATTCAAACAAGGCTACATATTTTTTGTCCCAGTTAGATAAAGTCAATTAAGGAACTCTTAAATTGAAATTATGAATAAAAACCGCTATTTGAAAAGCAATAGTAAATCAATGGAAACACTTGCATTTTTTTAAAAGAAATTTACAATGAGATAATACGGAACTCTTCTAAAGAAAGGTCATTGCTTCGTAATGTTTACAATCGAAAAATACTTTAATTAAAATTCAAGCAGTGGTAGATTTTATGTAATATATGCAAATTTAAGCAAAGTTCCAAATTAAAGACATTTTGAAAAAATGAAAACATAATTTAAATTCCGTAAAGGGGGAGGGGGTAGAAGTGCATAACCATAAAAAAAACTTTTGGAATGCCTTTAAATTTGTATAATATATTTTTTTAATTTAAAATTTGCGATTAATGATTTCTCTACTGACAAAAATATTTAAAAATAAACAAATTTAAGGTAAATGATCGACTTTCAACAGTATAGCTATAGGTTATTACCTTTTTCATATTAAAAAAATTATATTTTATTCATTTATTTTTAAATTTTAATAGTCTATCAAAATCACAACTAAAAGTTTTTAGCACAAAGAATTTTCCAAAAATTATATTGAACTCCTTAGAATTACCATTATAATTATTAATTCTTCAAGTTAATAATAATTTACATATTTTAACAATAAGACAGTAATAAAAATTACTGTTTGGGTTAGTAGTTATTGTTAGGGGTCATTTAAAAACAAATTTGACATATTATATTCTGGTGTTATCTCTTAACGATAAAATTACTCTTTAAATTTTATTTATGAATAAAATATTTTATTTGTCTTTAACGTTCATTGGATTATATGTATTTATAGTAGTGTACAGTTTCCAAGATGTACCTAATCTTATTTCTGCAAAGCCGAAGTAAGTTTATATTAATTAAACATTTGCATGGTAAAAGTTTATTTTATGGTTTTAATTATTGAAATAGGTATATAAGTAAAAGAGTTTGAAATTTTTACTTGAATCTCCCGCTAAAACAAAACAATAACAATTATATTGTTTTATCAGGAGCAAAAGTAGAACTTTTCTACTCTCTAGAACTATCTGTCTGTAGATACCATCATTTATATTATATTATATTTAATTGAACAAGTTATTAGCTTTTAATAAAAAAGAATTAATTGGTGTATAATTTGTAAAATTTCAAAAAATTGAAAGGCATAAAATTCAGATAAATTTAACATTTGGGATATATTGATTTTGTATTTTGAACTTTGATGTTTTCAGAGGGAGCTCTAATAACTTTCTTTTCTGCATTTTTTTCTTCATTAACAGTATATCTAGTTATAGCATACGTAAACCATTAGCATACCACTTAATATATAATTATTATTTGCATCGAGATACACATAATGTAAATAGTAATTTGTATTGGCAATGAAAGCAAATCTGTGAATTTACTGATTAGTATGACATCAATCATTTTTTCATAAAATTAGTAAGTCAGAAGCAATATTCTGAGTATATCACAGTGAAGAAGATATTAATTAAATTTTCTGCATGTCTCCAGCCATTATGAAAAATGTTGTTATTGCTATATAATTTTATTATCATCAGTTTTTAATATCTACCAATTGCATACAATAACTTACTGATGTAAAAAAATTAATACAATGTTCAACTCGGAATAATATTGTTTTGCAGAATTAAAAGCTTATTAGATGTAATAAAATGATAAAATTAAATTTCATTCCCATTTTCTGTACGCTTAAAATTTACAACTAATTAAAAAGTTGACAATTTTATTTATAACAATAATTTAAAAATGATAATTTTATAATTATTAGAAATCCGACTAGATACCATGAGCTGTAAAAATGAAACAAAAATATAAGAAACTCGCCAGGTTTACTGCAATTAAGCTAATAAAAATGTAAAATAAATAGCCAATTACATTAACCCGAAAAACATAATAAGTACAGACCTACATACACTTGTTTTTAAAAAGTAGCAATGTTTAATTTTCAAAACAAAGCTGTAAATAATAAATTTTCACTTTTAGTAGCTATATTTTCTTCCTACTATATTATAGCTATAATATTCAAAACAAGTAGCGCCCTCTACAAACAAATCCAAAACATTTTTAGGTTCAGTTTAGTTTCGGGTTAAACCAAAAAATTTTAAAAAAGGGATTTCTATGTATTTCATTGATTAATCCAAACTTTTTGGTTTAAACTTTTTAACAATTGCAAAAACATTAGGTATTTTAATATGTTTTTTTATTTATTTTTTAAAATTAAATATTATTTTTTAAAGAAGATATTATAATTTTTTTCTATTCCAGCCAAGAAGAATAAATATGTCATTTATAAATCATTTTCATTTATTTTCGCTTGATAAATAGCTTTCAATATTGAATCATCATCAAAATTGAATTTAAATGTCATGAAAACGATTACGATCATAAAACAATTTATTTACCTAATAAATATATTCCGTCCATAAATTTTAACAACTTCCCAATCCTTGTATCACAAATTCGTAGTTCTTTCCGCGAGTTCATTATTATATCTTGAACCTTCATTTATTTCCAAAATTTTCCATTATTATTTTAAGTATTCTACATTTCTTCACGAGTCAACCTTAACTTTCTGCATTTGTACGTTGAGTTTTCAGTTTTATTATCTTTTTCAATTTTGTGAAAAATTTCATTCACTTAAATTAAATTGAATTAAAAAAACTAATGAAGAATTAAAGATAATAACAATAAAAATAGGTAGAGAGAGGTTGACACGTTTATTGAATTGGCTGCTTAAGCAATGTAATAAACACTGAAAAAACAATTGGCGAAAAGTTTATAATTTTTACGCTGATGAACAAAATTCGTAGTATTCATGAAAAAAAAATTGTATTTATGAATTTGTTCATCAATATGATTAATTTTGTTCGTTGACGTAAAAATGATGAGGGGCCTTAGAATATAAAATAGGAAGGAAGTAGCAAATGGACTATAACACATGCATCGAGTACGAGTCAAAAGTCGTGGGTAGAAACTCCGCCCATTGCACCACGTTTGTAATCGGTGACCTATATTTTTAAATTTTAAAGTTGAATTATGGTGAGTTGCAGTGTTTGTGGGACCTCTAGGATTAAAAAAACTATTAATTGTGGTATAACTTGGCACAAGTAAGTACTTAGAGTTATTTAACTAATTTTATAACAAAAACATTAATTTGTGAGGTTACTGACCATAATCTGCTTGAATCATTGGCGTACATATTACGATGTAATCCTATATAATTATTTACATTAAACGCCGCTTTTATAATTTATATTTCCAAAAATTTAGATGAGAAAGGCTATTTAGTTGAAAAATATCAAAATTCCAGAATATTGGTCTCCAACTCGATCGTCATGCATGTGTTCAAAACACTTTAGTGACTATGCTACGCCCCTGGCAATTATATTAACCGGCCGCCATAGGATACCACGTTGACTCGGCCTTGATATGCATACCTTCCTTCCTTCCTATTTTATATTCTAAGTGAGGGGCATAGTTTATGTTAAAATTTAATTGCTGCTAATCTGCAGTATCGGAAAATTTCTCGCTTCCGAAAATGAATAATTTGTAAGTATGTACCTACGTGGTTGTAGCACGGTGGACTTACGGTTCATACTGCAAGATTACTGGCAAGCTCAATCAGGAAGTTTTTACGCTATTTAAATCATGAATTATTTATGAATAGAGCAAAAGTTTACAGGGAGTCAACTGCATGTTCGATACAATTTCGATTTCAATTTTTCGATTTACGTTGAACATATAATAATATTATTGACGTCGGTCGTTAACAACAAAATGTTTTTTTTATAAATTTATAACTACATAATATTTATTTCTTTATGATATAATTATACTTCAATATAGTACTGCGTTGTCATCCTTTTTAAAAATTATTTAAAATAAATTTTATACTGGGTGAGAATTCTCTCAGGGATTTATTAATTATTTGCTCCGCAATTTTATTAAAATACAACACATTGTAGAATTTTTCAAATTTAATCCTAATTATGAATAATAATTATATTTATAATATAAATAATATATTATTCATAATTTTTAAATTACTTGGAAAACGTTTACACCTCGTATGCATGCAACTTTGGAAAAAATAATTAATTAATAGACTTTGTTATCAAATTTAATCATAAATTGTAATATATCATCATGATACTAATTGTGATCTGCAATTATGTCATTTTATTCTAATAGTATATAGAATGAATTTCGATATTTATGATTAATTTTCAATCAGTTGCCAGTATATAGAAAAATTACCATAGTAAACCAATAAATAAAGTTTGTAATTTATTTAATTATTGAAAAAATTCTCAGATGATGCATTCAATCATTAATGATAGATCGCACATAGGCCTACTGCCAGACAGTGCAGAATTTTTAAGATTAATTTTTTTTTTGGGATATTTACCCCTCAAAATATCTACCCTTCTAGCGCTCCTTCTTGGCTTTTCTATTTATAGTATATTGTGTAAATTATTATTCTTTAAATACAAATTAATGTAGGTATTTCTTCTGATGTTATTCGCAGTTATTAATTGCAATAATACTAATAATTTATTAATATTTAATTGTTTATCTCGTTTAATTTGCGTAATTTCTAAACAATAAATTATTTTTTGATAACAAAAAAATTATGAATTATCGTCTGCTTAATGCATTTTATTATAGATGAATAACAAAAAATCAGGTATTAAATAAATTAAAACGAGAAGCTCGGCTATAATCATTAATATCTGCGTAAGTTAAAAATAATAATTATTAAAGTAAAAAACTGCACTTAGTGGTAAACTTACAAATTAGTTATTTTATTAATTTATTCAATATGTTGTAAAAACTGCAACTTTGCAATATTAATTATTTTATATAAAAAAAAATTTAAACATAATATCTAGTGATAGTTTTTCTTGATGAAGTTCATTAATTTTTCGAGTTATTAGAAAAAGAGTGGATTGGCCCATAGAAGTCGAGATTGCATTGTGTATGTCCGGTGTTCAAGAAATGTGATGCCCAATTAGTTGCCAACTACCGGCAAATAAAATTCTATGTAAATTTTCTAAAATAATAGAAACTACCATGTATTTATAAAAAAAATCTCTGCTCATTTGAAAAGCATAATTACTGCAGTTAGACAATAATTTGTTAAACGCAAATCCACAATTTATTGCAAAAAAAAAATTGTATGGATTTGAAAGTATTTTTTGTTGAGGAAAATTATCCGGAATCTGAAAAATCCCAAAGTACATAACAGTACACAAAATACATAAAAATAATGAAAATTTTATTAAAAGACATTTCCAGAACTTTATATACAGGGTGATAAATTTATATTTTGTAAGCTTTTTCCAGTTCAAACTTTTTATTTTGGTTTTTTACTTTAATGTAAATCGTTGCGTAATAGAAACTCTTCGGCAATGAGTTAGTTTGGAGACGATTTTTAATGTTTGCAGCATTTTAGGATCTGGTTTCCTTCAATTTTAGCTGAACTTCCGTACTCCCCGTTGCCTGAGTTTTAAAGGATTATACTAAAAATAAATATTTTGTTTGTATTTTTCCGTTGGTTAACCTCTTAAATAAAGATTTATGGTTTTTCGCACTTAGATCAAATTCTTAAAATAGTTTTAATTATTTAATTACATTGTTTTGTTTTTTTAAATGTTTGATTTGTGATTCCCGATTACCCTAGCACATTTATTACTCAGGCAACAAAAAATTTAATATTTTGATCACTTCACTTTTATTTTAAATTACCTGGAAAACTTTTGGTTTCCCAAGTTAACAAAAATTTTGAGGACCACAAGTTTTTTTTATAATAAAATTGATAAAAGTTACAAAACTCTACGAGAAATTCAAATAATAATCAATCAGAACGCAGATTGCCAATATACGTAATTGGTAACAGCCCTAAGCATATTATGAAAATTTTCTGAAATTGCTGCGCCTCAGGCATCCGCGAAATACAAATTTTGTAAGTATTAGTTGCACATTTGACGTGAAATTAAAAAGCAATGCAATACAAATAAAATTGTGAGATTTTCGAGTGGACGATAACTTTGCTTATAGTTATTCTTATCGGTTATTGCTCTGATGTAATTAATTCAATTGTTAATTATAATTAAGGCGATTACTGATCCCCCTTTTTTTACATAAGCGGTTTTTAATTTTTTTTTTTACGAAGTTCATGATTAAAATTTCGAAATCGTTTGTGAAAATAGTAAATTTAATCTATATATTTTCAATTTGTGAGAGAGTAAATTTTTATATGTTTTTGAATTTTATAAATTTTTCTTGTTAGCTATTCTTTGGATGCTAATTCTTGCAACGAAGTTTTAAACAAACTTATCTCTACTTTGTTGATTAACCTTTGCTTGAACTCTATTTTCTAGATTTTTTTTTCGTCGGGTATTCTTAATCTGTTAATATATAAAATTTGTTATTAATTATTAAAAGTTGCAACATATGGCTTTTTTATTTAAAAAACTAAGTTGCTTAGTACCTAAGTTTTCTTCTTCTGAAATTAATAACAATCATTGCCGGTATTTATGCGTAAATAAAAAGGTGGGAGCTGCGTCGGTTTAAATGTCTAGCTTTGATTGGCTAAGTGAAAGTAAGTTTTATTTAAAATCAAGTATATATAAACAACAATCACATTGCACTTTAAGAATATAAACATTGTCGGCTAAGTTTAAGATAAAGCAAAAGTTTAGTAAGTCTCCTTATTCACTTAGTATCGTCAACAGTGCCCGAAGTTAATTTAAATTTTGCAAGTGAAGTTCAAAAAGTATTTTTTATTTTTGTAATCATTAGTTAGACCAAAAATGAAAGAAGCCTGGAATAATATTTTAAATAGGACCTATTCGGTTGTAAGTAGTGATGAAAAAAAACTTCCTCATGAGTGTTCATCAAATTCGCCCTATTACCATACAAAAGAAAACGGATTTTGCGATCAGAAAAGTTTCAAATGTAAGTTTTTTGTCAAAAAATATTGCTTTATTCCAGTTCACTGAATAATTTTTATTTTTCAATTTTTTATTATTTTATAATCCAAAAATAATGTTTGTTTTAAATAAATTTCCTTCCTCCACTATTTATAATTTACCCAATGGAAACTTTTAAACGGATTTGTAATAATAATAAACCAATTAATGGTTCCAAAATATTTACGATTAGCTGTAATGATTTTATTATTGCTAATTTGAATACAATTTAACGGGATTTTCAGGGTTTTGTTTTCCGAAAAGCATGTTAAATTTTAATAAACAGATTAATTTGTCATTGGAAATATTTGATGTCGAATAGTAAAACGTGCCTGTAGGATCCACATATTACGCCAAGTTTGTAAAAATTATATTTACCTTGAAATTGTTATTACATAATTATAGCATAAAATTTATAATAATATCACATTTCAATTTAAAAACACCCCAATATATTGGCTTGCTTAAAATTGTATAGGGTACTACTATTTTCGATCTCAACAATATTTTTTTTAAATAAATAAACCGAATACTTTACTTTGGTGGGACTTATATTGTTTATTATGCCCATTGGATGATTTTTTCTTCTTTTTCTTAGCCAATATATTGCTGTCCTTTCCTCGAAGCTTACGTTTCTTTCAAATTGTGGAAAACTATCCTGACAATAAGTAATGCGTATTAAATAACATATAACTTGGTATGTTTTTTATCTTAGCCATAATTAAGGTATCGAATAAAAATATCGTAATTCTAACTCATCATAATTAATTAAAATAATATTTAAAGTAATTATTTAAAATGACGTCAGTCCACGGAATTGCATTTTTTTGAACCATGAAAACGTTAAATGGTATAATAAATAGGTATTATAATTTTTAAAATTATATTTTGGAATCTTTTCAAAATTTAAATTCTACTCAAAAATCCGGTTTACATTTTTATTTTTTATTTTCCGATCGAAAATCTTTATTTTGAAGTTAACAATTTTTTGTTTTATAAAAAAAACAATAGGGAACCATAGTAAAATTTCCTAAAAATCGCCTGTGGCGTATCTCGAATTGTTTATATGGAACTTGCTTGGACTTTTTTTATCAAAATTTTAATGCAAATTCACTAAAATAATATGAAGTTTTCGTAACATTGCTTATGATGTAGCAATAACAATTAATTAGATTTTTCGCTAGCAGCAATCTATTAATACATAGAGCGAATCCTTTGTTATCGATATCGCAATCGGCCAGCCAATTCTACCTCTACTTTGCATGCAAATTCAAATAAAAAGGTTGAAATTTATCATTGTTTATTGTTTAATTTTACAATTTTGCACTCTTTTTTACGTTTTGATAATGTAAAAAACAATTTTTGGAACCATGATAAAAAAAAAGCAAAATTATTATTTTTGGTAAATCCCCCGCCCAATGATCAAGTCAAGTTCATGCTCAAGCAAGTCATCGCAACTAATCGTTTAGTTGATTTAAATAATTTTCGATTAATTATTTTTAATAATTTTAATAAATTAAATAACAGAAACAAAATAATTTCGGAACTTTTTTAAGGTTGAAATTAACCATGGTAACCATGGTAACCATGGTAACCATGGTATTTCGCTTGGTAACCATGTAAATAATGTAAAATTTATTCCCTCGACCACCAAATTTTTTTTGGATAATTCCAAAATTCTTCCAAAAAATAAGTTATAAGTTAGTTATTATTTAAATTGGAATTAACAACAAAAAAAATCTCTTGTATGCAGGAGTTGTTTAATTTGAAAATATTGAGAATCGGGGCATAATGGAGATGTAAATTAATATTGAATTATTGAATATTATAAAAAAATTAAAAATCAAAAATATTATTATAATTATTATATTACAGAAATTTTGAATTTTGATTACTATTTATTGCGATAGAGCTTAGCCTTCTTACCTTTTTTGCAAATTTTGATCATTTTAAGCATATTAACTTTAATTTTACAATATTTGTTCAAAATTAAGAACTTGTGCTTCGCATTTCTTTTTTATATTCTCTGACCTGTTCTCAATAGATAAATAGTTAAGCAATAGTTGGCTATCAGCTTGGCCGAAACCGAGATAATTATTTTAGTACAGCCAATAAATAATACGGATTCTGAACAAGAACAAATATAATTTTTTTTTTTTTAATATTTTCTATATTATGCTTATATTTTCGATTAAAAAAAGTTTTAATAAATACTGGACATATACTTTTTGTTAATTCACGTTCAAGGTTTCACAGCTAGAATTTTTTTTATAATTTAAATGCATTTGTATTGTGCACATAAAATTAAGACTTACTTAATAATATACCGATTCCTTGAACTTTTAGGTATTTACTACATTTGGAAATATTACAACAACATTAAAACACTAACTTCTTAATTTATTTTAGCCGATGGGTAAACATTAAAAAATTAATTTTTATTTTACTTTACTATAATTTTTTTTTTCAAAATAATACGATGGAGGTATTGGCTGGAAAATAATATTTTCAATGTATTTTTTGCATAACTTAAAACTATTATCTAACAATAATTACAAACAATTAAGAAATACTTTTTTAACAATTATTGCTTTCCAAAACAATTTCCTGTTGTAAGACTATTGCAGAATAGTGTTGCATATTATTGGACCACCCTGTAGAAATGCGGTTACGTCGTAAAATGTTCTGAAAAATAAACCAAAAATCAGTACTTCTTTTATTATTTTATATGTAGTGGTATTTCCTTATTTTCAAGGATCAAATCAAGATAAAATGCTTAACATTTTATCTAAAACGATTGGAATGGTATATACTACTCATTTAAATTTACACGTTTAATTTAATTAAATAAATGTGTGTAATTAGTATGTAATTCATACCGATCGACATTTTCATTAACTCTAATTACATTTTGTCTTTTATAGCTATATAATATCATCTATATGTGTCAAATACGCTTCAGCTGTATAATTTTTTTTGTTTTATAACAAAGCAACCGAGAATTATACTTTGTAAGAATTAATTACATGATTATTAAATATAAATTTAAGGACGGCACTTAAATTTTAATTTAGTACAACTACTAAAATTTTTAAGCTGTTTGGTTCTCTCAATCTTGCTCTAAACAAAACTGTAACAATTATTTTAAATGTCAATTTGTTTCTTCGCGTAATATTTTATGAGGTAATTCTTTCAGACTTCAGAATTCAAATAATTGTGGAATTATTATCAAACATATTAATAATACTCAAAATTTTTATAAAAATAATAATAAAATAAAATATATAAAAATTGTTAAATTTTCCTCAAAATTTATATCGCCAGTTTAATTAGTTATAATACTGAGGAAATGAAATATTTTCAATCGAGGTATGTCCCTGATTATTATCTCTATTTTTAGAAAATCTATCTTATTTTACTTTTATTGTTAATTGCTATTATTAACATGTAAGAAATAATTATTTAATTACATATTAATAGTAGCTATACTATGTAACTATTAGTAATATAATATGATATTGGTATACAATACCATATATTGCAGAAATGAGCAGTATTTGAAATAAGTAATTAAAATAAATTTTGTATCTTATACAAATATAGTAAATAAAAATTAACAATGTATTTTGCAAAATTTATGTATTTATAATATATCATATAATATTAAAAAAGCAATTTTTTTAAATTAAATACTGTAGTTTCCTGTGTTTTTCAGATACACAATTTATTGTATTTTAATGAAATTTTTTAATTTGTAAACATTGTACATTGTTTAACTTTTGTCTTTTTTTCAGGTGTTATCATAATTTCCATTTTGGGTTTGGTAATCTTTGGAAGCGGTGTTCTAGTTTTATTTTTTCAGCCGTATGACATGTTATTTAAATTGGTAAGAGAAAATTACACTTTTTTTTTAATAATGAATACGATTAAACCTTAACCCTAACCCCCGTGTAATGTAACACACTATGTAATTAATATAATATTTATAGTAATTATAATTAAATAAATTATTGTACTACGTAGGTACATGCAAATATATTATTCATATAAAAATAATTATTAGTGTAGTTTTGATGTCTAGAATTTTCAAAAACTGAACTTTTTATGTTTAAGTGTAATATTACATAAAATATTGGTGCTATATTATTTTTCAATATTTTTTTACAAATCTGCTTCGACGGTTTGAGCATAATTTCTCGCAAAGTTAGATAGACATATAATAATTTATAGGTAGCAAAGAGTAGGTGTGATAGCGGAAAATCCGAACTCCGGATGAAGCTGCTAATAAGTAATAACCTCGTTGTCGTTATAATATATAAAAATTAGTAAAAAATAATTATAATAAATATTTATTCATATTATTTTTTAACTCAATATTACTATAAATCTAATTAGACAATTCATATTTTCTTGCAGTTTCCTGTTCTACATTTAATATTGCACATGCATTTAAACGAGAAATTGACATTGTTGATCGAAGGTAACTCTTTTTATACTGAGTTTAGTTTACAGTTTACTGAACGACCTTTCTGCATTTGTAACTTGAAAGAGAAAAATGAACGATATGACAACAGATAACTTTTCCATTTATTATTATGTTTAGATTATAATTTATTGATACTTGTTTTCCCTTCGTACTAAGTTGTAAATTTTCTATTTCAGAAATGTGTATTTACAGACGGAGGTGAAATTTTTGAACTGTGGAGAAAACCTCCGATCGAGCTTTATTTAAAAGTTTATCTATTTAATGTTACCAATAGAGATGCATTTCTAAGAGGCGAAGAAAAACTCAAGGTGGAGGAAGTGGGTCCTTACGTTTATCGGTAAGTAAAGTAGTTTTATTATGAAAATTTACATAAAAAGTAATAAATTTTGAAAAATGTATGCAATATTCCATTTTTTTACATTAAATTTTGGTTTTTTAGGTTTATATTTAAATAAAGGTATTTTATATTTAGATATATATTTACATATATGCGATAAAAAGTATACATAAAAAATTATGAAAATTCGAAAAAATTATAAAAATTTCTAAAAATAAAATTATATATTACACTTCAGAGGATTTTTAATTTTAATTAAGTGGTGTGCATATATTTTTAATATATTGCTCTGTTTTTTAAGATGTAAAAAGATGGAATAATTATTGTAATATTTATATTTGACGTCAGTTTTCGCAGTTTGGGTTTTATTTTGAAGGAAATGGAATTTTACACTTACAGTTGAATAAATAGATCAGGATTGATAACCAAGTTTATTTATTAATAACGAAATTAATTGTCTTATAATTTTTCCACTATTTTCAATTAAAACTTATATAATATATAGTATTTTTTTAAATGTTAAAGTTGAATATTTTTCGTATGTTTCAAAAATAATCTATCTATCAATCTTATCAAAATATTGTAAATAATTTTTCGTCTAAATTAATTGAATCAATATTGTACTATTTGTATAGTTTAATATACAGATTAAATTTATTTAGATAATCAAAATAACACAAATAAGAGCAATAATTACCTATTTCGGTTCATTGACTGCAAAAAATTAATTTTGCTTTCGGTTTTCACATGCAATGTTATTAAGCGCCCAAATATATGTTATTTGACGTTTTAATGCATTTAACTATAATTTGTTTTATAAAAAAATTACTAAATTGAACTTCTTAACTAAAAAATTAGAATTTATTATTAGAATTTAATTAAAATAATATTAAATTTTATTATATCATCATAATACCAAAGTAGGAATTTTGTAGTCAATTAGTATTATTACCCAATTTGTATATCTAATTCATCATTTTTGTGCAGTACTAGATCGTTACCGCACTATTTTTATTTATATATTTTTTATTTTTTAAAAATAAAAATTATTTTAGGGAGCATCTAAGTCATGAAAATATCACGTTCAATGACAATGGTACCATTTCAGCAACGCCGTTTCACCCACTTGAGTGGGTGCCAGAATTATCGGAAGGTCGTGAAGAAGGTGATCAACTTATTTTGCCAAACATTGCTTTATTGGTAAGCATAAACTTATATTACCTATGTGATTTTTAATAATAACTTTTACCTTCACACAAAATTTAAATAATTTTTTGTAATGTCTTAAAATGAAGATGCAAGCTGGAAATTGTAATATTCCATCTGACGAGCTTAATAGAAAACAAAGCACGTGTCAATGTATTTTTTTATTTAATTATTCATATTTAAAACGACTTATTATTTATAATAAACTGGCAATTTATTATATCCTTGATTATTTTGTAAATCTTGGTAACTTTGAAAATTTATTAAATTAAAACTATTCATTCAAATTAATTGTTTCAACATTGCACTTGCACTATATCAAATTTTGTACTCGATATAAACGTAATATTATTTATTATGATTAGGAATCTCCTTCGTTATCAGTCTAGCATTGAACGTCTGATTTCGATTTGTGTGTAAATATCGCTTTCATTAATTGCCTACTAAAAAGTTCATAGAACTTAAATATTACAGTACCCACCTGAAATGTTTCCAATGTTTCAATTTATTAATAGAGGAAGAATATGAATGAGTAAAAACAGGACAATGTAAAACAAATTTAATTTATTTAATTTTTTTGAAAATTTAATTAATTTATTTTTAACTTTCCCCGGCCCCCCAATTTGTTTATAATATATTTAATAAAATATAAAATTAAATATTTCATAAATCAAAGTAATAAATGAAAAAATTTCGAACCATCGGTCACTTTAATTCGATTTTTTAAGTTTTATTCCAATTTTCGCCGTTATGCAATTTTAAAGAGAGTAAAGATTGCAATATCTGCAATTCCATTGTAGAAAGCAAGTGGTCAGCTTATTCAACGATCAAGAAATAATGAAAATTTCTATGCTTGGTTAATTTGTTATGATTAAATTCTGAAACGCAGATTTATATAAACAAAATTATAAACGCTACACTTGAAACTTAAAAGTAATTAAACAAATATTTTTGCCAAGGTGAATAGCTGGTCTTATACAGGACCTAAGTTACAGGAAGTGAGGATGATAAATTTTGCATTTCTATTTAGTGTAAACATATTTTTTGTCCTCTTTATTGTCAAGAAATTAGCAAAACTTTAGTAAATTAACTGCAAATTTTTTAACAAGGTCGTTTTACGTCACCATTTAAATAAATATCAACAGTAATTATTTATGATTTAAAAAGCGCGCTAATGTAAAATTATCAAAAAAAAAACTTACTACGTTTTTAATTCGTGAAGCATAAATTTCAAAAATATGCGATCAAGTGCAATACTGCTGACCTGTTGAGCTACATTGTAAATTTTTGATATATAATTGGGTTAAGATATGAGGCATTTATGCCGTTCTTTCGTTCAAAAAACTTATTTTCATTAATCCCGAATTTATTAGAGCAACTTCTTATTTTTTTGCTGTTTTTATATTTTTGTTAAGTGATAGTTAATTAACTTCTAGTTGTTGTTTGTTTAAAATCAATATTATATTTTATAGACTGAAAAACAAAAGTCAACTTTTGTTTTATTTCACATCAAATTTTATATTTTTGAATTTAAGGTTGTTTTTAGTTTTTAGGTAAAATGCATTAGAAGTAAAATCAATATATTTATTATATTTATTAATAATTTATTTATTAAATATATTTATTTTAAATATTATATTTTAATTTAATAGAAGAATTTTTTTATATAATGGGGAAAGGATACATTCCCAAAAGCATCCCCTTACGAATATTATCCAAGTTGGAATTTGTTATTTTCTTGTATTTTTAATTTAAATTTTAACATTGTATTTTCAATATATTAAAATTTAAATGAAAAAAAAATTGTAATTTGAAAATGTCATGTTGATAAACTGAAATTTTACAATAATAAATAATACTATACTGCACACTGGCATATAATTATTATTTGAAAGTTTCAAATGTATTTTTATGAAATATTTTTATGACTGACTCGTAAGTTACTTAACAGATTTTAAATGTAAATAATTACACATTTTAAAACTACTAATTGGGGATCCAATTCAGTTATATATGTCAGAAATTAAATACGACGACATCCTTTCACCGTGACAGTGGTCTAGAATCTAGATCATCGATCGCCATCCTACTGGTTCTCCTGAGAAAATTTTGGTGGTCTGTAGAGAAATTTTGAGTACGAAATTCAAAAAATATTGAAATTTCAAATTTTTTAGGTATTTAAATAATTTAGAAAATTAGATAATATTAAAAATTATTTTTTATAGAATGAAAAAAACAAATTTCAAAAATTGTAAATATCTAGTAATAATATATAAAAATTTCATGTTCTTCAAATTATTTATAACTTTATATTACCTATCTTAAATTATTTTATAAACTCAAAAAATAGTTTTTAAATATATTTGGATTTTGAAATTCAAAAAATTAATTGTATGAAAATTTTATACTTTTTACGATTTTAAATTATATATTTTTTAAAACTACTAATTGGGGATCCAATTCAGTTATATATCATATCAGAAATTCAATACGGCGACATCCTTTCACCGTGACAGTGGGCTAGAATCTATATCATCGATCGCATACCTACTGGTCCTCCTGCGAAAATTTTGGTGGCCGTAGAGAAATTTTGAGTACGAAATTCAAAAAATTTCAAAATTTTCGAAATGTTTTAGAAAATTAGATAATATTAAAAATTATTTTTTATAGAATGAAAAGAGCAAATTCAAATTTAAAAAATTGAAAATATCTAGTAATATATAAAAATTTCATATTCATCAAATAATTTTTTTTATTTAGAACTTTATATTATTACCTTAAATAATTTTAAAATCTCAAAAAATAGTTTTTATATAGATACTATATATTTGGATTTTGAAATTCAAAAAATACAATTGTATGGAAATTTTATATTTTTTACAATGTTTTTTTGTTTTTTTAGAAAAACTTACAATCTCAAAACATATTTTTTATAGTGTATAATTTTGGAATGTAGCTAGAAAAACTAAAAAAAAATTTTAATTTTGAAATTTGAAAGATAAATAATTTGAAAAAAGATTCAGATTTTTGAAAATGTTCTTTATTAATTCAGATTTAAATAATCTTATAATATCAAAATTCATTTATATTAATCTAAAGAAGCTAAATGAAAATCTGAATATTGAAATTCAAAAATTTTAAATTTTTAAATTCAAAAATGTAAAAATATATAGGTGTTGTATCTATTTCATTTTTTTCAAAATATTGATTTTGAAATTCAAATAATATTTTAATCTAAAACTCTAGTGCCCCTGGTGCCCCCTTAATTGCACAAACCTATTAGGTTTTGAAGATTAAAATTAAAATTTTTAAATACTAATATAATATGCTAATAATAATAATAATATGCTAAATATGCTAACAAGCATATTATTTATGAAAGCGGTCGCTTTTCCGAAACAAAATTTTGAATTTTAAATATATTACTATTAGATATTAATTTAGAATATTATTTATTTTTTATATAATAAATTCAAAATCTAATTGATTTACATGTTATAATAAAATATAATTTCACATGTTTATATAGGTAAAATCTCTCCCAGTAGCGTATTTAAGAAATGCTTATGGATTCTCGTTAATCCATTCATGCGCGTCAGTTGTAAATAATATGCCGGCAAATTTACTGACGTTTGAAATATTGAAATTATTATTAATCACTGCTAACACTGCTAACGGTAAATAATTTAAACTTTTTTAAATTTTAAAACTTCATGGTAAATATTATTTTTATTATGGAGGGTTTCAAGCATACAATCCGAACCATCCTTGGGGGAGGGGGCTAATTGCCCCTTTGTTTCCCTCTAAATACGCTACTGTTACAGGCCTATCATCATAAGAAATTATTGTTAGCAATTGTTTATTCAGAATATAATTTCGATAGAAGCAACTTGCTAGTTGGCAATTGATAGCTAGAGAGTCCGCTATTAGATACAAAGAAATAATAATAAGTAAATTAATATTTAAAAAAAAAATTTTTCAATTGCAGTAAAAAATATTTGTAAAAAATTAAAATAAAAAAATCAAAGTCTAACTTCTCATTATAATGCGATTATACTTGAATATTTTTTTTAAATCCATAATATGCTATCAGTCGTTTTCTTCCTCGCCAAGCCTAAATATTGTTAGATTTTTCAACAACCAGGAAAAGTATGAACACGATTATTGCTCATCATTTAGCCAAAGGCGCTCACATCGCTAATGTTAATCATAATTAATTAGGCAATAAATATGTAAAAGAAATGTACATTGCTAATGACCATACTTATGGAATCATACATATGTGCATACGAAAAAATCCAGAAAATATTTGCAAAATTTTCCACTAACTGCATAGTAAATTTTTTACAAAATTAACAACAGAATAAACCCAAATTGTAAATAATTATGTAAAAATGTACTACAATAATAATTCAAGGCCGTGAAGATCGACTTTCAATTTCTGTATTTAATTGTTAGTTGTTTTCAGACAAAAACATTCGATGAACTCAAAATAAACATTTGGTTTGAATTTTCATTCATAAATATTATAATTACGGATTACCTAACTTACAATTTACTATAAAAGCAAAACTTGTTTTCGTTTCTTATCAAGTTCACTGTTTTTTAGTGTTTCAAACCAGTTAACAAATTAATATAAATTTGGCACCCAGAGGTAATTAATTAATTTTTTTTTAATTGTTTGTGAGATTGTAGATAATTTTTTTACTAAATCGCAAATTCTCGATTAAATTTTTTTTTTTTATAATTTTTCTATTGTTCAAGTACTTCCATTTACGTAAATTATATTATTATAATGTAGTACCATTTAGAGCAAACATCCTGATTACCTTTTCAGTTTGCCAACCCTTCATCTTGACTAGCTTTCCAATTACAATTTGTAACGCATGGTCGCCAAAGCTCTTTCTGTCTCCTGTCTCTTCGGTAACGCTAGTTAATTTTCATTACCTCAAATGAGATAAAACAACTTGCATTACGTTTTCCTCGTTAACATTAGAGAGCTGGACAAACAAAGACATTATAAATTTCCAATTAGGAGAATCGCTTTTTTCTATGGTATCTTGCTCTGATTTTTAAATGAATGAGATCACAGATGCAATACCACAAAATTATGATTACAATATAATTGATGATAAAAGCAATTAAAAAAAAACGTTTTGTTCAAATTATAAATTGTGCAAGAAATTTTGCTAAATTGCAATTAAAATCTCACGTTTATTGACGAAATAAATTTTATCATATTGATTAATTTCATCGAGCCGTTGCACATATAGGTAATATAGTACATATCTGACATTTACCGCATATACACTGACTTTTTTTTTTTATATAATAGAAAATTATTTTATTTCAAAATTTCTATTCAAATATAATATTATTATTTATTATGTATTATAAATTATAATACATATTTAATTAATATTACATTGTAGATAATGTATTATATATTGAATATACATATTATATATAATATATAGATTATTTTTATTATAATAATAATTATAATATTATATTATATAGATATACTCAAATATAATATGATAATTTTTCAATGGCATATCCTGTTCGTTTGGGATTCCCAAAAAATTTTTCTTAAAGTTTACTCAATTCAAATTTGTTTCAGAGTATTGGTCAAGTCGTAGCAAGAGGTTCTTCCTTTACCCAATTCGGACTAAACCTTCTCATTCGTCAGCTCGACTCGCAACCGTTGGTCCAAATGTCGGCAAGAGAATTCATGTTTGGATACGAGAGCAGCCTCATGTCACTGGGTTATCAATTTTTACCCAACTGGATTTCCTTCGACAAGTTAGGCTTAATTGATAGAGTAAGAATTTATATAAAATTCGACTTTCGCTAGCTTATCTGTACCTTCCAGATGTACGATTTCGATGGAGATTTTGAAACCATATTCACCGGAGAACAGGGCATTGATAGAACAGGTTTATTAGACACCTATCGCGGCTCCAAAGATCTTCCTCAATGGGAAGGAAAATGTGCAAATATCAACAACGCATCCGATGGTACAAAATTCAAATCGTTCATTAAAAAAAACGACAGTCTCCTATTCTTCCGGAAGAGCATGTGTAGAACTTATAACCTGGTAAGTTTTGATTTTGCCCCCCAATTTTTTTTTATTTATAATATTTTAAGGTTCAAGTAAATGAAACCACCATGTCGGGTTTAAACGGTTACGTGTATAATTTTGAACAAAATTCCAACGATAACGGAAAGCACAAACAAAAGAATTCCTGTTATTGTAAAGAAGGTAACTGCTTACCCGAAGGACTTGTTGACGTCACGGGATGCTACTACGGTTTTCCAATAGCCACCAGTTTCCCACACTTCCTCGATGTCGAACCTTCGGTACGAGATCATGTCGAAGGTAGCCATCCAGATCCGAAAAAGCACACCTCTTACTTTATTATTGAACCTGTAAGTTGACCACCTCTAATTTAACTTTGTTTTACATTTATTTTGAAAGGAATCTGGATTACCACTAAAAGTGGCTGCCCGTTTTCAAATTAACATGATCTTCGAAGATCTGACCTCGATAGTAAATATTGAAAGGTTTTCCAATATGGTTTTGCCGATGTTATGGACTGAAATAGTAATTTGAAAATTTGGGATCTTAAATAATATAAATTAATTAAATTATTTTCAGGAGATGCAATCGCTTCCGCGCTCACTTGCAGATCGATTTAAGCTTTATTTAAATGTTCTACCAGTATTAGAAGATGTAATTATGTACCTTCTCTTCGGATTGGGAATATTATTTTTGACTATCGGAATATACAAATATATACAGAAAGTGAAAACCCTAACCAATTTTAGCAATACGACATGGCTGGACCATCACACCGAAGATGCTAGACATAGAAAATTATCGTCCTATTATCATCCGGAGAAACGTTCCAGTTTAACTGCCAAAGAATTGGATATTTATTTTGACAGTTTGGTTGCGCCTATTAATCAAGAACTAACGATCAACGAACTCGAAATATTAAAATCAGGCGGAGTGTGATCTATTAAATCTTTGCATGATCAATTTGTATTACAAAGATGGAGGAAATAGCACCACGTGCTTATTTCAAAATGTGATAATTGTGGTTGTTGAAACATCTTTGCAACAATCCAATATACCTACCTAATATTTTTAAGTTAAAATTAAAACTTTGCTCAATTTTTTTTATAGATGAAACAATGTTTATAATAGGTATTTCAAGTAACTTTCAAATTTCTCGCTGTCATTCTCTTACTGGAATTGAATTAAATAATTTTTTGTAATCGCAATTTTTAACCAAAATCCCTCTCCGTATCCAAGCTTTTTTAAAAATCACATTTTTTCATTATTCGATATTTCATTACATTATATTTATTTATTTTAATATGAATAGTTTTAAGAAATATTTTGAGCAAAATGACTGCATATAGTTCCAAAGTATTTTTAAAATTGCAATATGTATTTTTAATTTTTTTGTAAGATAAAGCATTTTTTAAATAATATTGTGAACTATTGGTAAGTTTAATTTTAAAGAGAATATAAAAACCTTGCTAAAATCGTTTTACTTTTTATCTCGACTGAAGTAGTCAAAGAAATTAGTTCAACGCAAAGCACTGAAGTTTACGGTATTCTACAAAAAGCATTCATTCAATTAAAACGAAAGAATTGCAATAATTGATTAAATGAAAATTATTTTTATTTTTCAAGATTTATATAAAAATATCTTAAAATTAAAAACTCTTATTGTCAGTAATGTTAAATCGGACACCCGTCGAAGTGGGAACAGCTGAGGTATTTGGGGACAACAGCATTGTATCGCTGCTCGTCTGTGTGAAAATAGTATGGCAAAGTTAAATATTATTTAACATAATTGATTAAAATAGAAATAAATTAAATATTAATTTATTAAATGTACCTATACACAACTCAATTTCATTTACATTTCCTTACATAGTACCAAATTGTCTATAGCGAAAGCTTGAGGTGAACACTTGTAGTTAATTATTGAAATCAATAATTGAACTGTACATTTGAAAAATGTGTTTATGTATAAACCACACTAAATAAAATACTTTTACAAATTCTTTGGCAAAACATTTATTGACAACTTTCATCAACCAATGAACAAAATAATAAAAACATATTAAATAAATATACACGTTAAAATGTACACATAAATTTTTATAATAAATAAATTTAAAATAATAAATACAATTACGTTACAAGATCTCTAAATGTTAATTTTAGCAAAAATGTGATTATTTATTATTTACAAAAAATAAAAACTTCCATTTTATTTACACCGCAATCGAAATAAAAATAAAATCTTATTTATAAAATTGCGTTAATATTTTATTGCAGCATAAGTGATAAAATGATAACTATATTAATATAGATTATTTTTTGTCAAGGATTATCAAATTCAGGAAGACCGACATGGTATTTAAAGGTTATGCCAAATTGTGGCAAAATATCATGCAACAATCAAAAACTGTACAGTTTGGAGGCACGAGGAAGAAGAAGAATGAAAAAATATTTGAAAATACAAAATCGAAACTTTTGATTATTATTGTTGAGTTGAAGGACCAAAAAGTGCACAAAACCGCGTTTTCTATAAAATATAAAACTCTAATAATAAATGGTGTAAAAAGAAAATTGTATTTTGTGCAATTCAACCTTGGACCATCTAAAAACTAACATCAATATTTTTGTATATAAACCTATTATTATAATTGCAAACATCATTATTAAAAAAATCAATAATCCATGTATAATATAGAAACAGCAGATATTTATATATCTATAGTCAATGTAAATATATTCATTATTATTATAATAATAATATATAATTTTCTACCTAATACTAATTTTCGCTACGTATTTTTTATTAAATAGAAAAATGACTCAAATTTTCTTTTCGACTAACATACACATTTTTACACGATCAACCACACATTCAAGTTTTTAAAATTTATTATTTACATGTTCTATCGATACAATTTACAAAACAAACTTATGACGGCATAAATGAATTTAAATATCCTAAATATTATTCCTATACAATGATGCTATACATTGCTGTACATAAGCTTGCTGATATCTGAAAAAAAATAAATTTATTATATTTCGTTACTCTTTTATGCAATTTTTGAGATAAAATTTCCTAAAATTGAAGAATAGCTTAAAGGCTTTAAAATCGATAATCTTGGCAAAAATGCAAATTTTTATTTTACGTTAAAATAATATTGTGCTCTACCCACTGTTACATTTTCAAAAATTTTCTGTAAAAAAAATTACTAAAATAATTTAAACTATTAGCGATTGGATTTTTTGAAATTCATGCACAAAGCTACTGGAAATGCGGTTAAATTGTTAGATCTGGTTTTACAAAATGTGTTAAATCAGGCGTGTTAGAGAAGTCAAGACTTGTGGGATTAAAAAAAATTGCTAGCAATTTGCCGTATGCGAGGAAGAGGTCGAATGTTAAAAATCAAACTTACACATATCGACAAAACGATTTGATTGGTAGTAAACTGCTCTACCTGTCTCTAGACTGTCAAAAAAACATAATACACAATATAAATATTTTAAAACAAGCAATGCAGATTTTCATTGCAAAAGAAAAATTTCTCCGTTACGACGTTCTACACTTACAAATCTTCAAAATTTCTTCTCCGTCTACTAATATGCAATATTTTTCAAGAACACAAGTTAAGTTGTCGTTTTTTAATGCTCATCTCGAATAATCATCTTTTTGAATTAATAATATGAAAAACTGTTGGGCAAGCGGCAAAAAAGTGTACACACAAAACCATACCAAGTCGAGTTACTAAAAGTTAATATAGAGAATTGTAAGCGGTAATTCAAATATAAATAAATAGCGCAAGCTAGAGCATTGCCATCCTTTCAAGTTTATCATCACCAACCATCAGAGTTCAAGTTCTACAGTCTCTTCCGATGGAACAAAATCTTAAGAAACCACGATTTAAAAAAGTGGGCACTTGAACAGAAAGAATTGGAAACAAAAACACAACCTCCTTCCCAAATATCATCAGCTATTAAGAGACTTGGAAACCACTGAATAGTTTTACGAGCGACGGTAACAAGAAGAAAGATTAGACACTTTCTGGATTCGAACCGAGTACAGCATCAGCAGTTGATCGCTACAACTACTAGATCAGAGGCGTCCAAACTTTTTGCTGCGAGGGCCAGTTTGGTATTTAAATTCATTAGCGGGGGCCAAGCATCGTAAATATGTGAATTAAAAAACCTTATTACAAGTAAAGCAGCATTGAATTTTATTTTTTATAGTAAATTACAGATATTTCAAAATCCTTGACGGGCCGGATAAAATCGCCTGCCGGGCCGGGTTTGGCCCGCGGGCCGTAGTTTGGACACCTCTGTACTAGATCAATAACCACCTCCAAACTATGAATTTTATCGAACTGTATAAAACTTCTGGTACTACAGCATCCTTGTCAATATGTTTTGCATATTAATGTTAATTGAGTTGTTTGGTAACGAGTGGACTGTACATAATTGAAAGCGTTCTGTGCAATTTATGATCCTAAGCATGATAATATAATTACGTTTCCACTGTAGCCACACACACACAAAAACCAAGACTTACTTTTTAAATTTGCTATATACAACAAAAGTTGTGACGTCACAAAATATAAATTTTCCCCACCACTTTCCATCCCGCTGTTTATAGTATGAGATTTTGACAAGATAAGTATGATCTTTATTTACATAATATAATTAATTGAATATTAAAGTATTTTGTTTACGATTACACCCCTCTAAATCGGCATAGAAATTTACCGAATCAAGTGTTCTCTAGGTAACGTTATCACATCCCTTGAGTTGTTAATTACGAGAAAAACCTATCTTGTATAGGTACATAAAATAAAGATCATGCTCGCCACGACAAAATCTAAAAATACAGTGCAATAACACTTTCGTTCAATTTGTGGAAATTTTGGATAATCAATTTCATCGGATAAAGACTTTCCGATTTAACTCGGAACAATTTAAAATTAATTTGTTGTTTCCCTAATCCTTCAAGTCTTAACTTTTCAAACATGCATTTTAGTAAAATTACTTTCGATAGACAAATTTTGATATAGCATGGATCAAACGTCTACTTCAAATCTACTATTAATTTGTTTTAGAAAAATTAGATATCACACCATGTAAGCAAGCATTGTATTATTATCTCTATCATTACAAAAAAATTAGTTTCAATCGGCTTGGTTCAAGCTAATTTGATTTGAACTATCAAAATCTTGATCGCGTTAAAATAATTATCAAGTTTGAATCAAACCAAAATATTGAAACCACTTTAAGAAAATAGAAAATCTAACCTTTAAGGCCTAGATCCTCTAGCGGCTTCTTCCAACGCCCTGACTTTAAGTTCTCTTTCTCTTTGTTGTCTGGAAAGGTAAAAAGTCTTAAAACCAAGTATGCCTTAATATTAGAAAAACTTATTTTTACGAGTTAGAATCGTCATACAACTCTACTTTTTATGATTTGGAGGTAGAGTCGATCGTAAAAGGTACCTATGGAAAATACAATAAGAAATAAATTAATTAAATACATATTAAACTTGCTGTATTGCGCAGGCGTGGGATATGCTTGTTAGTGCATTTCAGAATAATAATTGGCATCTTGTAACTCAGAGCACATCAATATAACACACAATAAAATTTAAGCAATTTAGACAATAAATTAGTAAATAATAAAGCACACATAAAAAGTAGTAAATAAAAATAAGTGTTAAATAAAATGTAATTAGTCACCTAATGTATTCTTCGTGTTGGGCAACTAGCGAAGGATGAGGCGGAAATCGATCTCTTTCCAGCAACATTTGCCTTTGTAACTGTTCATGTGCAGCAGCCTGATGGTAAAAAAATAAAGGTTTAGCAAAACATTAACTTTTTAACGGAAGCTATCTTACTTGATGAGCCAATTGGTCCGCATACGGCCGACCCAAGAGATCTGGATGGTGTAGCCCTAAAGGACCGTCCCTTCCAGGTATTAAACTTGGTCTTGGATAACCGGGAGTTCCTGAAGCTATTAAATGAGTTAAAATTCACAACCAAGTCAATAATAATTATTTACCTGGTAACGGAAATCCGGCTGCAGCAGCTGCTGCTTCCTGTTGGGCTTGTTGCTGTTGGGAATGTAGGTGTAGGTGTGTGTGGGCATGCGTATGAGCATGAGTATGAGCGTGATATTCGGGTGATATGCCTGCCATTTGCAATCTCACCTTCAACAAAAGAAAACGAACGAAAGTTTCAATCGAAATTTAAAGTAATAATATCTACCATTGGATCAGTAGCGAGAGCGAGTCTTTCGGCTGCTTCCAATTGTGCGGCATGTGCAGGATGGTGCGGATGTCCACCGGGAGGACCTCCGGGAGGTCCTTGCGGGCCTGGTGGCGGTATGCCCAATCTATCCAAGCGATCGCGTTCTAGCGGTGTTAATTGAGCACCACCGCCTCCACCGGGATATAGGGCAAAATGATGTAGTGGCAGACCACCAGGTCCTGTCAAGTAATCAAACACTAACAAATTAAAAAAATAAAGCGTGTTAGAAATTATCATTATAAGCAACATAAATGAACTATGGAAGTGACAAATATCATAGGCGTTTTTAGAAGGGGCAGCTACCCAGATATCCTGTTACGTACAAATTCAATTTAATACAAAATACATTTGGCATGAGACAAAATTTCAATGTGGTATTTACTGCTTCTTTCATCGTAATATTTTGTATAATTATTGAATAATAACTAGATCCAACCATGGTTAGCATGGCTTTTCGCCAGTGCAAAACTCAACCAAAAGAGAAGTTTATATTTGAATTATTACTATTTTTTCATATTACTTTACTTTCGTCAATTAGAAGGATGCTTCCATCTTAATTGCGCTGCATCCGACTAGAACAGAAGATATTAAAACTCAAACCATTTAATTGGGGCTGTGTTTCTGCATCATGGGTTGAACGTTTCTTATGTATTTTGCGTAAGTAATAATAAATTAATGAACGAATTCTTTTAAAGTAACATTATTATAATATCTACAACAGCAAGGTAGCTATCAAAAAAGATTTAATTATTTAAAGTTAAACAATGAGCAACTCCTTTTTGATTTTATCGTTACCCCTTCTGAAAAAATTCATATCGACGCCTATGATAAAAATGAAAACTAGAAAAAAAAATCTTTAAATGAGTTCGAGTTTATAGAGCAACATCCCTGTCGACTCCATATATGTAAATAAAAATGATTTAGATAACAACAAATTATTTTATATCATACCTGCAGGTCCTGCTAATCCAGCTGCGGCATAACGCCGTTGAATTTCCAACCAATGTGGATCCATCGGATTAGGTGGTGCACGCATTCCACCACTCTTCATAATTTCTTCCTTTAACCGATCATTTAACTCTCTTTCCCGAAGTTCTCTAATCTCTCGTTCTCTTTTCTCTCTCTCCAAGTGCTCCAATTCCATCCGTTCTCTTGCACCCGGACCATACATGCTATTCAATTGATACTGCAGCATAGGATCCATGCAATGAGCTGGTGGCATCAATGAACGAGGCATGTGACCTGGACTAAATCCAGCATGTGGTCTAGCATATTCGGAGAGCTGTCTTAAAGCTGGAGTGTCAGTAAAACCAGCTCTTGGGAAACGATCATAAGGTGATGAGACAGATTCCAGAGGACCTCTGGAGGGAGGTTTAATATCGGGTTTATCGGGGGTTGTAATTTTACGTGTTTGTGCTTGTTGAGCTCTATCGCGCTCCTCTCTTTCTCTTTCGGCTTGTTTACGAATTCGTTCTTCCCTTTTACGAGCTAATTTTGAATCGGCTACTGGTTTAAAAGTGAGATCAGTTCGTGAGCAAGAATTATAATCACCGCGATTCCAGTGCCTCAAAAATCTGTAAATAAATGTTTTAGAAAATACTTAAATGGAATGAAAATCAAATTTACATTGCGGACTGGCTGCGATGACATTCGGAATCTTCGATACGTGGTTCTGGCGATGGAACCCTTGTTGGAGCTAGAGGACTTGTTTGGTTATCCTCTTCTGGTGGTGGTACAGGTGGCTCGGGTTCCGGTTCAACCTTAATAACTTCATCGGAAATAATACGGGGTGGATGGCTTGGAGGTACTTGCATTGGAGAAGATGGGGGCGGATGCATCGGAGTACCTTGGAGGTTAGCCACCGCTTGAGCTGCATGAGCTCGTAATGCATCTAAATAAATTCAAATTTTAATTCGAAATTTGTTATTGCACTTGAAAAATATTTTTTACCTAAATGTCCATGATGACCCATACTGGGTGGTTGAATCATCAAATGATGTGGATTTGTGGGAGTTGGTTTGGAATGCGAACTGTGCCTCATTCCCATTAGTTGATTTGTGGCAGGAGAAAGCTGTTCGTGATGATGGGTGTGGTGATGGGTATGTTGATTTGAAGAACCAGAGTGATTGACAGAGTTGGAAGTCTGTGCAACTGGAACGTGTGGTGAATTGGCACGAATTTGCTTTTGGTTAACCTTCATTTGTAAAGATTGGCTTGAACTTGAACTGGTGGAATGAGAAATACTGATAGTGTGATTGGTACCTCCACCGTAACTTTGTTTATCTGTGGTCGTGTGTATTGCACTGTGATGGGCAAGGGATTGGTGATGGGTCAGGGTCGTTTCATGGGTTTGACTTCGTTCTCCTTGAATATCATCCGGTTCTCTAATTTCTCTTCTGGTCGTTACGGAACTTGTGGTGCTGTGTTGGCTACTGGATAATGTTTGTGAATCAACTTTTAATGTACTTTCTGCTCTAAGAGCGCCTTGGGGAGGTGGAATAGCTTGCGGTTGATGTGGTATTGGTCCATAGGGATAAGGGTATGAAAATGGATAACTGGAATAGGGATGGGAATGAAATAAGAATGAAGGCATGAGCGGATGAGGCGGCGGCATGTGACCGCCAAAATGTTGATTGGGATGCATTATAGGTTGAGGGGCAGATGTATGAGGAGATGAATTTGATGTTGGACTTATAAGATTCATTGCGGAGTGGCCCATCATCACTGGTGGAGTTCCAGAATTAGATTGCCGTAATGGAGGTGTTCGAGACACCAAAGCACCTAAATAAAACAATAAAATAATAGTTACCTTACGCACTTCGTCCCACATGCAAAAACTTTTATGAGGTGCAGGTGCTGAATAGTTCAGTAATAGATACAAAGGGATTCAAAATGACATAATTAAGTATGCAATTCCCTGATTATTTTAAATTGAATTAACGTAAAAATTACCAAAAATAATAATTTGTTGTTCTTCAAACGTTAACCAACTTTAAGTTTAGAACGTAAACAAGGTTTAAGGTTAAAGTTTCACTTTTATCTCCGCCCTAAAAAGCGGCAAATTCAGTGGCGGCTCGTGAGATTACACAGTGACAGTGTCAGATTTTTTTCAAGTTCAAAAATGTTTTAAAGTACTAGTACATAATTCAGCATTCTCTTTTTATAACAATTATATAATTAGATTAGATCATAAATTACCTGATCCTCCTGAACTTGAAGAATGTTTGGGCGCCGGACTCTTTTCTGTTGGAGGTTGTAGTGGGCTGCTACTGGTACGCTGTGCGGGTTGACTGATTGGTGGATACTCGGGTTCCTTTTTAATGTTTTCAACTGTAGGACAGGACGGTGGTCTTTCATTTGTATTCTGTGCGCTTACAACGGAAGGTAATGAAAATCCAGGTACTTTTACGTCTTTCAGACTTTGTAACGGATCCGGTCCTGGCGGTGGTATATGACTCGTAGGAATACCTACACCGTAACTGTTACTTAGAGAAGGCACAGCAGAACTGTGAGATCCAGACTGTTGTAAATGTGAATGAGATCCAGTAGAAGATTGCGATGTTGGTTGTGAAAACGACGACATACCAACCATGTGAGTAGAATGTGCGCTAGACGATTGAATAGTGGCAGAGTTGTCGGTAACTTCTTGTTTTATCTTCAAATTTTGTGGTTCATTTTGCGAACTGTTATAAATTGATTGTGAAGTCGGAGGTAACGATTGACTATGAGAGGACGATTGGGAATTTGGAGGCAGTGGTTGATTTAAATGAGTGAATTGATTTTTCTCCATGTTTCTAAGTGGTTGGGTGGAGTAAGGATTGTTGGACATAAATCCATAATGATTTATCGATGGTTGTCCGCCAATTGTAACTAAATTACTCGATTGCATAAGATTCGGAAGAGGGGGATGACCACCAATAGACGAACTTAAATTTACTAGATCTGATTTTTCCAATCTTTCGTTTTTATCTATTCTGTCTGGTCTCTCGACCCTTTCAGGCCTTTCGGGTGGTCTTTCATTCTCTATCCTTTCAGTTTTTTCTACCCTCTCTTTCTTTTCTTCCTCGAACAAAGTTTCTGTTGTCCTATTCATTGGTATAATTGTGGGTATATTTAAGGGTTGACCAAAACTTTCACTTCGGGATGGATTTGTAAGTTCTATGGGTTCATCGTGTGGTTCCATTTTAATGACCGTGTTAAGTGGATGAGTAATCAACTCTTTGTTTTGCATGTCAGGTCTAAACTGATCCTTCAGGTAGGACAAAACAGGCTGCTGCTCTTTGCTATCCTTTTGCGAATCTTTTAAATTTAATGGATGATTCGACTGATGTAAGGTATTTAAACTGTAACCGCCCATAGGATCTTTCAAATTCAAATTATGAGGCATAAAAATATTGTCCTTGTATAGACTTAGGTCTTCCTTTGAATTCATATTAATTGCTTCGTTACTGCTCTCAGTTTCCTCCTTAATCACCACTTTATCCATCGCGACAACTTTCGGTATAATCAGCTCGGTTTTTGGTTTTTCTGGTTCACGAACTTCCTCTTTAAACTCTTTAGTTTCCACTTTAACAGGACTCTCTTCCGGTTTCTCTTTTTTAACTTCAACGTTAAACTTACTGGGAGGTTCGGGATTAAATTTATTTTCTTTGTGATCAGAAGAAACGTGATCAATGTTTCTTTTTATTAAATTTTTACGCTCGTTTATATCGTCTGGTAGACGAATCGAGACATTTAATGGTTTTGGTTCAACTGTTGAAGCCAGTTTGTTTTTAGTTATCACAGGTACTGTTGGAATAACAGCAGTAGAAGAAGTCGTTGTTTTTTCGACTATGCAAGTACAAAAATGGTTAAAAAAAGTTATTCATTCCATGTCAAATTAACCTTGAGGTGGAAGCCCGTTTCTTGAAACTCGCTTTTCGGGTGTTTATGACTTTGTTTAAATGATTTTTTTATCATACACCAGAGAAGTAAAAGTTTCGAGAAACAAACCAAAACAAATCTCTTGGATTGGCAATAATGTTTGGTATATTAGTAGGTAGTTGGTTTAGAAGCTCAAGTTTCCTACAATGCACAAGGTGGAGATATCTGAATAAAATACGCATGAACATAATTATAGTTATTATTATTACGGAATCTACTTAAAAAAAAAAGAGAGAGAAATAGATTAAATTATAACAAAGAAAATTTTGTAATCAAATTGTAAAGGATAAGTGGTTTGGCTTGTTAACCAGATGCCGATTATAATCAACATCGCATTTAATATTTCCTTTCAATTATAAATTTTATTTTTACTTAAAATTGGTGAAAAAATTAAATTTACATTGACAATACAATCGCAATATTATATATTTTTATCGTAATTATAATTTAATATTATCAGTAATTTTTATTATGTTAGTATAAACTTTTAGCAAATACATAAATGGTATTTAACCAATCACTAACAAGGTTTAATTTTAGTATTTGTTTTTCGGGAATAAAGCGTACCTACGTAAGTGAGACAAAATGACATAGACTGCCTTGCAATGCTGCGTTTATTACAACGAAAACAATCGTAAAAGGTCAAGAGTTGATAAGCTATCAAATAATGATGTTATGAAGTGGCCAAAAATTGGATTCCTTGATAAGTAAATATTTAAAACCCATAACGTGAAAAACGAAATCTAGGTCAGAACATTAAACATTTCCGAAGTTCCTTTTTAGTCAGTGGAAGTTTTTATTTTTTAATTAATAATATATTATAGGTATATCATCCATGTAGCTTCTTCACGATGGAACAATAGTATACCAAATATTTTTGCAATCCGAGGCAATCTGTTATGTTTACGATTAGTTAAAACTTGATTGATTCGACATGGAAATACCTAAAAGTAATAACTGAATTATAAAAAAACTTACCAGCTTCGATATCAACTTTAGGTTTGGCAGTATCTTGTGGGACTACGTTAGTAATGGTCGCACATGTGGAAGTTAATACTGTTGTGCTAATAGTTGGAATTGAAAGACTAGTAGTTATCTCCATTGGTTCAGATTCAGGCTCATTATTGTCTCCCTCATCATTCAAAGATCCAGAATCGGTTGTAACACTGGAAGGACTCTACAACGATAAAAAAAGTTATTATTTTTCAAATTATAGACAACACGGCAAACCTCTGCTCTTTCACGTTTCTTCTTGAAAATTGCAGTTTCCTTATCATCCGTTTCTGACTCTTCGATCTTCTCTTGCCCTCTCTTACGGTTCTTTTGTGTAGTTTCGGCTTTTTCTACTTTTGCCTTTTTACCATTTTTCACTGGGGTGGTAGAAGTATTTGAAGATCCCTTCTCACTGGTGTTGTTATTGAAGTTATTCTTCGAAGGTGTTTTCGGTTCGGGGGTACCGGATTCGCCACGTTTCGGTCGAACACGACTTGTGGTTTGTTCTTTGGCAGCTTTATTTCTCGTTCGCATACGTTGGGGACTTGCATCGGGACTTTCGGCAACTGGCCTAAATAAGTAGGATTCCTTGCTATCCTTTTCGTTATTTTTGCTCTCTTTATTTCCATTTCCCGTTTCTTTACTGTTCGTTTCTTTATTTTCTTTGGAAGCTTGTTCCTTTATGCCGATATTTGGAATATTTCCACCAGCTGCGGGTGCCGTGAGGGGCGGTAATTCGTTCGTTTTCTTCAAATGCATTCTACAGTCCCAACAGAGAAGAAGTCGGTCCTTTCCTCCGGTTTGCCAATCGCGGGAATCTAGAAGAGGTAGGTTACGTGTTTTGTGTGATTTCAGTTTTCTGGAAGACTTACTGGTGGTGAAGCAGTGTTGACAACGAGATTGCGATTCCCTAGAATCGCTGTCGTCTTCGGAATTATCGTCTTCCGTTACCGAACTAGTCTCGCCTGGTTCTTTTCCCGGCTGCGGCGATGGCCGGCTAGTTTCGGTTTCCGTTGTTGCTCCGCCACGACCTAGTGTTAAAAAATTTTACTTTTGTATTTAAATTTAGTGAATTCAATTTACCTGCATTTGGAGGTGTACTTGCAACTCCCCTGCTGTTTCTTGTATTACGTATTCTTCGAAGAGAACCTTGCCTTCTGCGCCTGTGCGGCCTGTTATTATTAGCACCTGGTGTTTTCTTCCAAAGGTAATAGAATTCGACAAGTTCGGGCTTTAAAAAAAAATAATTACGCCAATTATGTACCTGATTTGTTAAATAAAGCTTACTGTATCTTTATGCGGTAATAAATCTTTGCGGATTCTATAAAAGTTTTTACCAAATTGCCTCAAGCCTTTAACAAAACGTTTCGTTTCTTCTTCAGACCACTTTTTATCTATTCCCTTTGGTACCGGGTATTTTACCAGGGCTTGGAGGGCACGACCGGGATCGTAACCCGAATCGTGTAACTAATGGTTTAATGTTAGATTGTGGTTTTGACAAGAATGTGTTATACATACCACATCGAGAGCGTTAATTGTAGTGTCGTCCCTTGACGCGGCAGACGCACCATCCTCGGGACAACCACCGTCACACATACCGGCAAACGCAGCCATAGAACGTGCAGCCCGTAAATACATCAACAAGTCAGAATCTAAAGTCATAGCCGGTACCCATCTTAATTCTTCACGCGTGCGCGTGTGCTCCGGATCTGGTGGTAACAATTCAGGTGCAATACCAGGTCGATAATCGGGCAATCGTGCCTAAACAATGTTACTCATCTTAAATACATTGTAAATCTTACATCTCAAGAAATCGTTTTACGAGACATAGAATCTAACTACCACGCTGAAGTCAATTACAAACCAAATAAAATAATAAGACTACTTTAATTGAACGTAGATAACACGATAACAAGAATAAGTTTGGTCTAAATAACGTTACGTCTGTAGTATTTTTTTTTAAATAAAATAAGTCTACCGTGCATGTCGTGCAAGTCTTCCCAAAGTCATGCCACAATTATTATTATTATCATCAATCAAAATATCGATATTTTGATCTCAAAAAAAGATAAACAAAAAATTTTGACTTGTTACCGTCCCCTTAACGTACATAAACATCCTTTACCTGGCTGGCAGGCCCAACCCTGATCTCACCCTGAGTAGCTGCGGCCATTTCTTTCTTCTAGATTAATTTAACTAATAGATACAAAATTAGCTGTAACAAAAAAGCGTAAATAATAAAAAAACTCACAGTTAGTTAAGATATTACAAAAAAGCTTCTAAGCTTTGAAATTTTGATTCTAAATTTATTTAATTTACTAAACACGTCGAGGCAATACAAATATACATAGGCACAATTTTGATTATGAATATAAATTTAATTGCTTGAATACAATTATTATATTATAAACACAACTTATTTTTAAATTTATAAAAGTCATTCCAAGTTACAGTAGATTACTTTCATTTTAAAATAAATATTATATTCACAAGAATATATACACTTACACGCATCATACATAAATTACATTACATTACTTTTAAAATGTAATTGTCAAATATCAACAGTTGGCATTACGATTACTTGTAACAATTTAAAATTCATAAGTACCCTCTTTACCTGCTGATTAGCCTATCAGACACTTGAAAATGTGAGAGTAAGTTTACAACTACCGGAAATTATCCAAGTAACAATATCAGGGATTCAAGATATTTTAAAACATATATTTTTCAAAATAGCAATTTAAAAAAAATCTTTCATTCAAATCGCGAAGAAAGCCATAACAAATTTTAATATTATGCACAATTTTCAGGGAACTGAACTTCTTAAAAAAAGTCCCTGCCAGCATATATTTTAGGTAGCCGCAACGGTAGCACGTCAAAACAACGAAAGCCAAAAAAATTTGTTTTGCGGTGTTTTTGACTTTCAGTGTTTATTTTTGGCATTTTGACGTGAAATCACAATACCTAGCTTCGCCCATTTGAAACTCAAAAACGGATACGGAGGGGGGACCGCCTCCCCAATGATACATCGAAAACCAATAAAATCTACTCAAGTTTGTTGAAAATTCAAAAATAACAATAAGTCTTTTTTTATCACCGCGAGAGGCGTGAGGACCATAAAAAGCCTTCGGATGTTTTCACCCTATTTACCCCTGAATCCGCGTTTGTTGAAATTCCAAAAATAAAATACTTGCGTTGACCAAGAAATTTGCAGCAGAACGTTAAGTAAAAATTTAATTTTTATAGTCCGCACCCAAGATGATGACCGAATATATTAATTACGTCATTAATTAAAAAATATAATATAATAATTCACACGTGCTGTGGTAAGGGTTAAAGGTTAAGAATATCTAAAGAACAATAAGCCACAGGGCCGTATTTAGACTAAATTTTCAAGGGGGTTAATTTTTTTACAATTGCAGTCAGACTTCCTGAACTTTTTTAATTGATAAATTAAATGCGTCCTCTAAACGCCATGCATGTATAAAAGTATCGAGTACTTATAACATACATATTTCGGTCTCTATTGCAGCGGTCGCCTACCTACTGGTTCGGCCGCGAAAGTATTTTGGTGGTCCGCGAAGAAATTTAGAACTACATATTTTTCAAAAAAAAAAAATATATATTTAGAAATTTAGGTAAACCTGCAATCTCCAAAAGTATTGTTATAGAGTTAAAGAAAGTTACAATTTATTAAGGGGAGGCTACCGTTCATGCCGTTGAAAATTTCGATTTTTTTTACTGACTAAAAGAATAATTTCGTATTTTAGAATTTACAGCCTGTTAAGCGGAATCGACTACCGGCTAGAAATCAGGTAGCTAACGTTTTTCTGGAGACAGAATTTTTTAGCATTTTTTTCTTTCACATAATGTTGAACCTTAAAGTGTTTAGAACACGTGGATACAAATTTTTTCCATATCTAAAGTAATTTAGAATTTACAGCCCATAGAGCGGAACCGTCCATCGGTTGGACGATAGATAGCTTAGCATTTTCCGGAAACAGCATTTTTCAGGGCGCGGATGGCGCGATTTTAATGAATCTCTGCACAAATTGAAAGGCAATTCAATTTGAGGGGCCATCAGGAAGCGATTTTTGTCAAAAACTGATTTAGAAATATGTTTTTTGTTCGTTGAAAAAAAAACAATTGCGTTTTTTTTTCTCAAAAGGTTGCCATTTTGTTATTCAGGAGGTGTTTTAAAAACGAAAACTGATAAGGCCCCCCAAATTTACTCTAGTTTAATAATTTTCAAACAATTTTGGTCTCAGATGAACTGAAAAGACTGTGGAGCGCCCCGCGCAGAACAATACGCGTCGTGCACTGCTTTAATTGGGGAGCCCCCAATTTACATTTAATTTTATAAATAAAATTCCCGAAATGTTCACGCATTTTTCATGCTTAGAAACGGTAACCTCCCCTAAGAAATTCAAAATATATAAAAATTTCATATTTTTCAAAAAATATTTTTTATAAAGCTATAAAACAAGTGGATTTTGAAATTTAAAAATATAAATAAGTAAAATTTCATATTTTCCAAAATGTATTTTTTAATTTTGAAATGTTTAAAAAAAAATTTAATTTTTAAATTCAAAATAGTTGAATTTTATTTTCTTATCTTATAAGCTGAAAAAAAATGTTTTTAATCTATGTTAGTAGTCCGTGGGCTTCAGAAGTGTGAATTTAGTGGTAGACGAGATCTAGTAGGTTGGCGAACGCTGCTCTATTGTATTGAAACATTATATCTATCTTTGTCAGTTATATCCTGCCCTTAATATATTATATTCTGCTGGCGATTACGAGATTATAAAATTTAGGGTGAGTGTAAACTGCCCCAATCCATCAAACAAGTAGAAATTGAAAAGTGTAAACTGTCCTTCAGTAATCCCAACTGTAAACCGCATAATATTAAATTTATCTATTATAATCATATCCAGTGTTGTCAAATATTGTCTAAAAAAAAGAGTGGAACACACAAAAAGGGTCTTTTCTTGTAAGAATACATTTTTTATGAGCGTATAAAATTTGAGTAAATTTAAGGGAAGTTGAGAAATTTAACATTGCTGATAAAAATGTATTGCAGTATTGGCAACACTGACAGTATCATCCTTGAAGGATAAAAGAACTCGAAAGGTACTGATCTAGAGAGACTTGGTAAAAACATCCCCGAAGGGCGAATGAACTCCAAAATCACAGATTTAGAAAGACGAAAACATCCCTAAAGGACTACCAAACTCGAAAATCACGGATCTAGAAAGACAGGAATATATAAACATTCGCAAAAACAGTTCGTCTAATTCGGGAACTTTGCAGTAAACAAAACCAAGTTTCCCGCAATTGTGAATTTATTTAAAAACAATTGCGGAAGCCGATTCGGTTGGTGAGCTGAGAATATTGCTACAAACAATATACGCGTGCGACAAAGGTAAAAAGTAGTCGATATTGAAAAATTTTAAAATCGAAATATAGTAATTGGCCGCAGCTGAGAGCAAAAACGGTTTTTTATTGCATGTTACGTTCTAAATTAAGGAAATACCAATATAAAAATGCCAAAAATTACTACATATTACCAATATTGACTGACAACTTACAAAAGGCGGCCAGAGGCCGGCTGTGCTAACAAGTAGATAAATAAATCAAATTAAATTTAATAGTTCTACAATTGCTAAGGTGATTGAAAAATCGATTACAGAAACACATCCTCGGTGAGCTTAATAAATGCTGTTTAAAAAATGTTATAGATACACAATGGTATTATACCCCCGGTATAAAATTAAAAAATTGTGAGGCAACGCTTATAGGTTAGTGACACGCAATATAAGTTTAGTTTCAAGCCATCAACGGTTAATGTTATTATAATGAACACTTATTAAAGAATTTTTTATAATAAAGGCCATTTTGAGTGCAGCAAATTACATAGATGAATTAATGATACATTAGTTGTACTAATATACATACATTAGCACATCCGAATAGTAAATAACAATAATTTAACGATGCAATTAAACTCTCAGAACATTTAAACCATTAAGATAATGAAATGCAGAAATATAAAAAATGTCTAAAAGGTTTGGAATTAAAACAATTTTCTTATGTAACACGTAGCCGTAAAATAGATCCCCCCCCCCCCTATGTAATACCAATGAAATAAATGGTACGAGTTTCAGAACCACTGATTTACGTGTTAACGCACCAGAAACACATAATAAAGCAAATACGGTAAACGAGTAATTATATATGATTTATCAAATTGCATTTCGCATTTCCCAACAATTACATTTACGCAAAAATTCGGCAGTATACAAAAATTAGCATAATTAACTCGACTATGGTGTGTGGGTTATGGTACCAAAAGTAAACTTTTAAAATTGTCCTGTTATCGCGACAAAACAGTTTAAATTTTAGCTTTTGTGTGGAGCATGAAATTTGGAAAATTGTTAATTAATGAGCAATCAAATCACCCCGGCAACTTCAAAATGCATACATTTTTTATACATAGTATACCTGATTCACACGTTGTGTCGTATTCATAATTTACATGTTCGTCAACAAAGTCAGAAATTAACTGAAAATAATTTATTTTATGTTAATGTATTGTCCGATAACCTTCAATGACAAGCTCGTTAGGCCTTAGTCGTTTCCATAGTAAATTATTATTATAAACAATTTAAAATATTTTTGATTAACATTACCAGCATTATTTATTTTAACTTGATAAACTCATAATGAATCGATTTAATTGAATGTCTCCAAATATAGAATATTTTTTACTTCTAATTAGTTTATAATATGTTTATAATACATTCTTATTTATTGGGGGAATTCCTACTCGTTAACTCGCGCACTCAAACGGGGACTAGTGGAAATTTGTCAAAATAAAATATTATTTTAGAATTATTATTTCGTACGCAACAAAAAAAGAATTGTGATTCTAATCGCATCATATCTCTGCCTGGATTTGGTCGACCGCAGTTGAACCGCAGCAATAATCGAGATTATAAACCCACAAAGCCCCACGACTATTATAACGGGAAAGTAAAACATAAATCAAATATAAATATTTTTTAGTAATAAATATTATAATAATAAACATCCTCTGATTAGGTAAATCATTTCAATATTGTGTGCACAAAATCTTTCCATATTTATTATCATCAATCGGTCTGGTGTCGATTAGTCATTCCACTATTATGCTAACTCTCAAAAATTAAATTGCTGGTAATTTTCCTCTAAAGCAAATTAGAACTGTTTTTCATTTAAAAAATTTTCAAACTAAAGGAGAGGGGAACTACTTTTACACAACGCCCTTCCCGTACCAGCCGCCACTGGCGCATAGGATAATCTGCACGCAGAAAATTATGTGAAGTAAAAACTGTGAAGAAAATAAAATTAGAATTTTTGATAGAAGTGCAGACGTAAAGTTTGGAGTATTACCAAAAATAATAACTTCTCGCGATTGCGGCGACATGTTTGTTGTATCATCCTGCTTATAGAAGTAAATAGTACGCTTGTGAACAATTTTCACTGATGAAATTACCCAAGATGGTAGACTGACGAAAATTATTATTGCCGCTGTTAAATAATAAAGGTCCAAATATTCCTACAATAATAATTATTATTTCACAATTCTTTTAATCGCGTGACCGTTTTTCCTATGTCTACGATGTGCGTCTAACTACGATCTTTTCAGAATTACAGTAGGCTTTCGTGGTATATACTTTAAAAAAATTTAATTTATTTAATTATTACAGCTAAGTGTAGGAGATATTGAAGATGACCTCTTTAAACAAAAACGCATTGCTGCACTCTCCGTGTGAAGTGCGCGGTTGAAAAGCTCTTTGATGTTTATTAGTTGGCTGGCATCCACCGACATCGTGAACTAGAGTAGATTGCACGGTTATTGATTTTTTATTAGCCAAAAGTAAGAATGAATAAAACTCCGAAATAACGTATTTAAAGCAAATGTTGCCATAAAATTTTTTAATCTTTTTAGTAAAATATACAACACCCACCTTTTACACTCGAAATATATCAAGTTTTCATCAAATGTGCATTCGTATTGATCATGTCAATTAAAAAGAGAGCGCTTACGTTCGTAGCGTTTGAAATAAACTGAAGACCTGAAAAACATAAATCGGAACCATGCCCGCAATCAATCTTAATGTTTATGGAAAATTATTTCCAGTTGGGGTAGTATCCGGACAATGCAATACGATGCACGGTCTAAATTCACACCAAAATAAATTATTAGGCTTCTCTTTATCTACACCAAAAAATTTTTTTTTTATTTATTGGTCAATTTTGATAAAACTTGAAACGCTTCGAATAAAAGAAAACCGGGGTGATATCATGATTAATTATAAATTTCGAAATTATGCACACACAACCTTATAGCATCGAGCGATAGGTTTGTAAGATTGAAATTGCTCCTGGGAATTTATTCAACTGTAAATCACGTTTGAATAACCTTAAAATAACGAGTGTATTTTATACGGCAGAACGAAACCATATTTATTAATTAAGGGGCTGGTGCGACATCTTAAAATGGCATACTGTGCTGTATCGACAGGATCCCCTCTTTCCAATAGTTAATTCTGTTGATAAATTACATTAAAGGTCGAGAAACATTTTCAAAAATTTGTTGGAAACACAGAGTTCCGCCAAATCCATTACCAAATTTCATGCCAATCGGTTATGTTGCTTATAAAAAGCAGAGAATAAAATATGTTTGTCAACAACACGTGGGCAGCTACTTGAACACCAACACCAAATTTAATGATATCAAGCAATAAACTTCCATTAAGTTTAAAACCGAATTATAATAATTTTGTTTACTGTTTACATCTAACGTCCAGGCAATGCGCAGCATGTATGGAAAAATCTGCCATTCATGCGCGTCAGTTGCAGTCTGTGAGTCCTTAGCTCTAGACATAGTGAACACTTCGGTTTTTTTTAGCATATACTATTATAGTTATAGTTTATATTATCTCAGGCAGATAATATAAATGTTCCAATTATAATTCAGAAAGCGTCAATTGTAATTCAGAAGAGCCTATTGTTTAGCGTCAAACACGTCAGCAGATATTGTTATTTAATAATAACATTGTTAAATGTTACGCGGACATTATCTGAATTACAATCAACGCTGTAACGAATTACAACTGGAGGTGTATTTAAAAAATTAAGTATAAAAGCGCTATGTCTATGTGAATGCTATTATACAATTTTTACGACGGGAATGTTTTATGCGGTAATTATATAATACGAGTATTATGTATATAAAAAAATATCGTTATCACAGAATAAGGTCACTCGATTCACATTTGTATTAAAACTAATTTAAAATATTTGCGAAAGTTAAATAATACATATTTTATAATAAAATAACATTTTTCTATAATTTCATTTCTTTTCGGAATGAAAAGCAAAGCGTGTTTAATAATTAACGTATGGCGTGCTGTATTCAAATGCACCCAAAGTTTCCCATTAAAATAGAATATTATACACCTATGGCCCAAAGTGTCACCATTAATCCCAAGTGCGTAGTTTTTTTTTTTTATTTGCAAGAGACGAGAATGGTATTAAAAGCACTTTGGCACAAATATACCCTAAGTTTTTGAAAAAAAAAATCCTCCCCCCCCATTAAAAAATAAGGGTGGAAACTTAATTTCAAAATTCCACGGTTAACATTAAAATAATTCAAAATAGTCAGAAATCTAATTTGGTCACGCCCATTATCAAAACACATTGACATATTATTTTGAATTTGCTCCTTAACATGTACGCCCATGGATGATAGCATTTGTTTGCAAGAACCGCTGTCCACTAAACGTGCAAATTTAATATTATTCGGGAGTAAAACATTTTGATTTTTTGTATTCTCGCTTTATTGTTGCCCATAGGTACAGTTTATGTCATTAAAAAAGGAAACCACCTAATAATTATGTGGCCAATTTAAATTTGCGGTAACAGGTGGTATGAATACCTCTTAACCCGTGACACCGAGTCATACGTGTATCGTTATTCCACTATGCACTTGTTTCGGTCTGCCTCTTCAGGTTTTTGTTTTAATAAAACAAATGACGGGTAGGTACTTGACGGCGGAGTAAAAAATTAACGACTTTTACTTAGAACCTCCGGGTCCAACTGTGAATAAGCGAAGAAACACGATTTCTGGAAAGCGGGATTAAAAATATTAAAATAGGGTGGAGTTCGACGTAACAAAGCTACGTGCCGAGGACTGTTCAATTAATATAATGCGAATTACGGGTTTAAGTATTAACCTTCGGAAGATTAAAGATCGATGGTTGCGAAGTCGTAAACCCCTAAATTATTTTAAACATCAGGTAAATTTATTACCAACATCCGGGTGGTAATTTCCAAATTTAAGCGCCGATTTAAAATAAGCGGTTCGTACTAATAAGATTTTACTGTAGTGGGAATAAAATTGTAAGTACATAATAAAAAGTTATTACGTTCAGGACTTATCTGAAATATGAATATTATGTATTAATAAAAATAAATTTAAAACAATAATAAAAAAGCACATGCGTAATAATTTCGCATGGTCTTGGTAATCGCGATGTTAATTAAATATATAAATAACGATTATAATTAAATCCGACTTATATGGTAATATACACATTTATGACCAATAAATAGCAGGAATGTTAAATTTATACGACAGAACAAAAAAGTACTTAAATACCGAAAAAGTTGTGTAAAGTTCACATCCGCCCTTAGATAAAGCAGTATAATAATAGCAGCATTTATTTAAACAAATTGCACGGAAAATAAAACAATCGCGATTAAAGAAAAAAGAAACAATCGCAAATGGCGACTCTGGTATTATATTGCATATTTCCTTAATGTAGGTAAATTAAACAATAAAAGAAACACACTTCACTTGTTCATTAAGTGAGTGGAAACGAACGACCTATACCTGATCACCAATAAATTGAATAAATTAGCAAATGCCCCCACCTAACTGGGAGTTGTATACATAACAATTAACTTGTCAATCATGGCAATTAGTAAGGCAAATAATTAACTTCCGAGGCGTAGAAATGTTTCGAACGAAAGATAACAAAATAACGCAACTTGCCAATTAAAGATATACAAAAATAACAAAAGAACATCGTACGAAAACATACACGTACTCACCAATAATAAAACAATCGCAACATAATAAATTCTATTCACAGTTATTTAAATACACACAAAACAAAATAAATAATTCGACTAACATCACCAGAACGCACACCGACACAAACGCATCCAAAATTTTCGTTTTCCAGTTATTTTTTTGGCCGAAATCATATAAACTGAAGGAAAATACGGCTTCGGAATTATCGATCTTTGACGGCCATCTTACTATCTTTCAATTTTCCACTACTTCTCTCTTCGTTCATTCAACAAAACTCGCAAAACTGCCATCTGTTGTTAAACCAATCCAAATATTCGATCATAATTTAAAATTTTTCGTCCTCCCGAATCATAATTTTACCCGCAATTCTTTTCGTAAAACAATCGAATAATTCGTTCCGTAGGCAGAGTACACAGCACCCTTTAATGAAATAAAACCTCTTTCAAGGTTATGAACGTCAAGTAGTCAAGTGTCACCTGTCAAACAATAAAAATAAACACACTCGCTCGCGCCGCAATACTGAGGAAAATGTTAAAATAAAGAAATTATAAATATGGACGAAATTAAATACAAAATATTGGGGCTGCTTCACAAGCAGGTAAATATTTCAAAGATTGTTTTTTTTTGAGGTTATGCTTATTTAAAATCTGTTCTAGAACACTAAAATTCCTTCAATGGGATTTTCGGACGCGAATTACCAGTTAACTCAGCCTGAGAACTTATCCATCAACAGTAAAACGGTGACTGAAAGTAACAGACCCGCAGATCAAGACATTTTGGAGAGCATAGAGGCGGCCTATTTTTCATTAGAGGAAACTTTCGATATTTGCAAGTTTGAATTAAGCGTAAGAGTTTAAATACATTTTTTAAACGTCTGTGTTATGTTGTGTTTTTTAGAAATTACCCGAATATTTGGATTGCGATAACATTCAACGGGATTTTAAGCTGCTTAAACAGCAACATCAAGTGGTTTCTAATAAGGTTTTACAACTGATACTTGAACATCAGACAAGGTGTAGTGAGGAGTTTCAATCTGTGGTGGAAATACGTGACAAATTAGAGGAAATAGTCGAATTGTGTCGGGGTAGTCGACAAAATTTGAATGTGGCACAAAAGCAGTTCAGCACGAGTTTGAGTATATTGGCTAATTATCGTAAGAGGAAATTGGTTCAAAATTTACTAAACAATTTGAACACTATAAAAACTTTGGTGAGTACAAGAATTGTGCTTCTTCGAACACAAATTTACTGAAAATTTTAGCATCGTACGGAATTTAGACTACAAGAATTATTAAATGAGGAAAATTATGCCGGAGCGATTGAATTGTTACAAGAGTGTCAGGCAGTTGCAAATACGTATCGGCATTTTACTTGTGTTGCCGCTCTAACGAATAAATTGCAGGAGACTCTGGAGAATACAGAAGAAAAGTTGGATAAAGTTTTGGCTCAGGTAGGTGCATATGTTCTAAATCACATCTTTAATTAAAAATAATTTAAAAAACAAATTTAACACTGAATCGTGAGCTGAAGAACGCTTGCCACGATCTTTCTAAAACTATAACACCTTTAAATTTTTAGATGTGCTTCTACTTCGACAATGTGCGTTACAGTAAATTACAAGATGCTTACAAGTTGCTTGGTAAAACGCAAATTGCGATGGACCATCTTCACATGCACTTCACGAGTGCAATTTATAATACAGCATTGAACATAGTGCGCATTTATGCCACCTCCAACGACCTATCTGAAACAAACGACAGTGATAAGAAACCTTACGACAAATTATGTGTGGTTATCGATCAGGAATCGTTTATTGCTTGCCTGGTTGATCTTTGTAAGGCTCTCTTTAAAATTGTTTTAAGCTATCAACAACTGAATAAGTGGCATATTAGATTAGGAAACGAGAACGAGGTTACAAATGATTTAGAGGACAACATGAATAAACAGTACGTCAGGCAAAAGTTAGAAAGTGGCTTGCTGAAGATATGGCACGATGTTCAAAGCAAGGTCTCCACTCTTTTACTCAACGCTAATTTGGCTTCATATAAGTTCGATCAATTTGTTCAAATTTTAAGTGTCGTTCACAGGTAAAACCATTTTAATCTTGTTCTGACAAACTAATAAATTTTCGTGTTTTACCCAAGATTAATAGAAGTGGGTGAAGAATTTTGTAATAGCAAATCCGAAGAGTTGCAGGAATCAATTCGTAAACAAAGTGTAAATTATTTTAAAAGCTATCACGTGCAAAGATTGGAGGAGTTGAAAATCTTTTTAGAAAATGAAAGTTGGGAAATATGTCCCGTGAAGCTTACTTTTGATATCTTACAGTTACAGGTAAGTTTTTACACTGGAAACAAATTAATTGATTTACTACGTTGTGTGTTAACAGGAATTCAAATCGTTGCGACACACTTTGAGTAATTATAAATCGAAACCACATATCATAAGTTCCTATTCTAATTCGCCCGATAATAGCTCGTCAAGCCATTCACAAGATGGTAGCAGTATCACAGGTATATTTGTAATTTTTTTTTATATTTTATCTAATTTTTTGTGAACGTAGGAAACTATTTTTTGCGTTATGCTGATCATGGAAGTCCTTTCGATAAAAGTTTAGATGAAACTTTGGTCGAAGAGGATATTTTGGTGGCAGTTGGTGATGAAACTTCTTGTTATTTCTCCGACGAAAGTGACGACGAATCGGACGAATTAAAGCAAGATTTTGTTGATGAATTTTCAGACGGCATTAACAAGTATTTTTGTTCGATTTTGCATTAGATAAATTTGTAACAAAAAATTAATTTTAGATCTAATCGTGACAATAAAGATAAGCATGGACCTAAAGCTCTCATATTAACAAATACAGCTTTAACAGTTTTAAGGCAAATTGGAAAGTATTTGCAGATGTCCCGTTTGCTGCGTCCCATTTCTTTTAACATCATCATGTGTATGATGCAACTTTTTGATTTCTATCTTTACACTGTTCATAGTTTTTTTGCTTCCGATTTGGTAAGTAGTTCTTTTAATTTAGTCCCGTCAATAATTCCCTTAACTACGGAAACTAAAACAGTTATAAAGAATATTAAACAGCATAAAATTGCCTCTTTGTTTATTCCTATTGTTTTTGTTACAGCCAATGGCAGGTGCATCTCTGTACTCCTTGAAATTAAATGGAACTCTAAAAAGAATCTCGGACAATCTTATAATGCCAAATAACGTTGAGAGTAGCGATTCAACAGCAAATCAAATGAAAATCACCAAACCCCAATTATCATCAATCGTGAATTTACAAATATCAGAAAAACTAAACGGCCTAGCCGAAAGAGTAGCAGGCGTAGAAAGTTTGGTGTTTTTAGCTAAACAATATGAAATTTTACATGACTACCTGGAACATCTGTTACCCACCAGCAACAAAATAATTTTACAACAATTTTTTAGTCAGGTATTTTAAAAAAACATCTTTATTCTTAAAAACTTATTACATAAATTTTCATAACTTATTTTATCAATTTACAACTTTAAAACTGCTTAAAATGTATCCACCGGAATTCATGCTTATTTCAGGATGAGTCCGTTCGGGTAAAACTTGATAATTCCTTACAAAATTATTTGACAAATTTATTGCAATAAAATCTGTACGTTTCTTTAAATGATAATACAAATCTTGTAAAGGTTCCTTCAGCAAACTAAAAACCACCAACGGTCTACCGCCTTTTAAAAATTGCACCAATTCCTCCACAATACTAACTGGGTGTTCTTTCGATACAATAACGATCCCGTCTACTTTGTCCTGCAGAATTTTGCAAGCTTTCTCGTTCTCTACCTGCCAGCATTGTTTTTTAGCTGCTTTTGTTAGGGCACCATCGACCTCGTCAATTTTGCGTTTTTTTGTGGGCGTAGTTTTGTTCAAATCGCAAACTTCGTCACTATCTGTTTTAATTTGGTCATCGTCAATAAAGCTTTCCTTATTTTGATAGAAACAACGCAACACCGAATACAAATTAACATTAATACAACGTTCCTCCTGTTCTTTCGGATATTGCATTGCTACAAAAGCATTTTTCTGGCACTCGTTTCCAGGATGTGAATGTATAAGGTGACCCTTTGTGTTAGCACCTAGAGCATTAACGATAGCAGCCGTAAGGAGGCCAGACGTGCCACTATCATATAACAAATAGTTTCCGTCAGCTTGAATGTTCGAATACATTAAAATTTGTGACAAATCGTCTATACGTATTCCCAAAGTTTTGGAGGGATCCAATCTATAAAATGTTTGGGCAAGTAATCGTATGGATGGTTTACGAATTTGAATGAATTCAAAATACTTTTTTTCCTTCTTTTTTAGATATTTTTCTTGGCTGAACTCGGTTTTAGCGTTGAAAGTTTTCGAATTTTCTATAAGCTTTTCTACTATCGACGACGAACTTAACGCTTGATCCCTAAATTCTTCGATTTGTTCTTTCGTGAGGGTTTGAGACAAACCGTCATCTATAATGTCACGATTGTCGAGCCCCGATTGTTCCAAATTGACCTGATTTTTTACCATTATTTGTTGTGCTACTTCCAATTCGTACACCCTCTTACTGTTGGGTTTAAGCACCATTTTAAACGTTTCGTAGTATCTTTCATTTTGCACATTGTCTAACTCGACTTCATCTTTGCCCAGTTTGATCGTGCCATGCTTTTTAAGTTTCGCCAGTTTCGTATAATCTTGACGTTGCACTATCACGTAATCTCCACATTTAATCAACTGTTGATCCATTTTAACTTTTATTCCCGAATCTTACAAAAGAAATTGTTGATCACGTTTACATACCAAAGTTTGAGGTTATGTTGGAAGAAGTTTGAAAATTTGTAACGACCGGTTTTTTGTATGGAAATTTCTGTAAATTAAAGAAGTTATTAATGTTAGAGTGTATTTTTGACTTTATTATTTAAATGGAGGTTTGCGGTTTTATGACAATTTATTATTTTGGTGTTATATACAAGATGGTTCAAAAATTAGTCACTTCTTTTACCTGTAAATTGCAGTTGTGTATTTTACTGATTGTGTTTATTTTTGTAGACCATCTCCTGTGTAACTGATTTAAGGAAACCGATTTATATGTGTGTAGCAGCACAGACATTTGATTTACGACAAATTTTAATATCCATGTCGAAAGTTAATTGGGAAGTAAAGGATGTGATGTCTCAACACAATTCGTACATCGATGTATTGCTAAGGGTCGGTTTACTTTAGATAAAATAAATTTCTTACTTTAATTATCTTATTACAGGAAATACAAATTTTTACTATGCGTTTGGAAACCGAAAGTTCTCGTGTATTTATATCGGCCGATGTTCTTAATGTTCTCTGGGAAAGTATAGCTCATATAGTTACACACACCTTGGTGCAGGGGTGAGTTTGTTAAAATTAGATTTTTATTTCATATCTGTGATAATTTTTTTTAGTTTTTCTGAGGCTAAAAAGTGTTCTAATGGTGGACGTGCTCTTATGCAATTGGATTTTACCCAATTCCTATCGAAGTTTGAAAAGATTTCTGGGTTAAGACCCATACCTCATAGGGAATATGTTGAAAATTACGTGAAAGCTTTCTACTTACCCGATGTGGAACTTGAAAAGTGGATAAGAGAGCATACAGTAAGGCTTTTGTTTTTTCTTTGATTGTTTTGTTTCTATCTTCTTTTGTCTAGGAGTACAGTTCAAAACACTTGTTTGGACTTATAAGTTGTTCTTGTCAAAATAATAAAAAGGCAAGACAGAAATTGGTGCAAGTTATAGAGGAATTAGAAAGATCTGGTCAGAGATAACAGCAGTGGGGCTGACTACTGCTAGGTAATTAAATTTGTTTGTTATACTCTTGAAAGATGTTTGTCGAAAGAGATTTTGAATTTTAAAAACGTATTTTGTAAGTCATATATTTTTAATTTATGTGATATTTTACCATTTCCATTAAAAAAAAATTCATGGCATAAACGATTAGGTAGGTATATTAAAAGAATTATTAATGTAATAAATTTTAAGATACATAAATTGCCTATTATAAAAAAAATTAAAATTTTATATTCAACCAAAAATATACCTTGTACTTAATACTATATTTTAATATTTTTAATTATTATAGTTGATATTATACACATCTAAAAGAAATAGAAATATTAATGTAAGTAAATTTTATGTTTGTTAATTTAAAAATATAAATATTTATTAAATTATCTTAAATAAACACGAATAAACATTACGTTTATTTTTTATTAATCTCTTAGAATTCTATTACCAAATGATACACCGACCTATGCAATAGAATAACGGTAAGTGGAAACCAAACTTAACATCCAAAGCAGGCCCGGATTGGCCATGGGCAAATGCCAGAAGGGCCGGTAAGCGGCCTAACGTTCATTGCTATTTGGAGGACGATAATGTTTTTTTATGGAAATACGAGAATTATTTATATCTAGGGAAGTTACTGTTTTTCTTTCCAGTCCGTCACTGATTCAAGTGAGCATTAAAGTAGGAAGTTGAATTTCAAAGGGCTAGCATACATATTTATTGCGAAGTCTAGTAACTGAAGTTAATATTTTTATGCCTCATTTCGCAATTTATAATATTAAGTTGACTTGTTAGTTGCTATGTTTCGTCACTATTACAACATCTTTTATTCACTATTACCACTATTTTGTTTTGACTAATTGTCACTATTACAATTTAGTAATTTATTTTTATTATTTTAAATTTATTTTACTGCCCCCCACACACCCCTAAAAAGTCGGGGGCTTAATGTCAACGTTATCTATTTTGGAATCTACTGGACAAACTTATCAAATGATTAATTATAAAAATTTATAAAAGTACAACACTGCAATATAAACTTTCTGCCTCCTTGACCTTCTAATACTTTATCTTTATTAATTAATTGTATAAAAGAATATATTTTACTTCTTATACTATAAAAATATGAAGGTTATTAACCCGTACATTAATAATAATTAAAATTAATTACAATTTTTAAAAAACTTTCAAAAATTAATAAACATCTGAATATAACAAAATACCATCAAGTTAAGAAAAGAACGGTATAACAGTAATGATTTTCAGTACATCCTCACGTCAGCTTATTATTTTTTGGATTTTGTATTTGTAAAAATTTAACATTTGTATTTATAGATAAAGTAAGACCTTCTGACTCTCAACAATATTATTTCATTATTATCAATGTGAGGTCAACTATATTTCAGTATAACGAATTTGGATTCTAAATCTGAAACTGTCGTCAGGCACATCCGAAACAAGCCCCGAAAGATTCACAGCAAATCAACTGAAAATATTTGTCAACAATATTTGAATAAATTTCAAGTTTTTCTGCCGGCATTGACCTGGCAATCGTTTCAGTCTAGAATATCTAGAAATGAATGTAGCTTCATTTTTGAGTATAATCGGGAATTCCGAATCAACACGTTCTTAAGGTTCTCAGATCAAGGTTATATTAATTTATTTTAATATAATCGAAAAATATTTACACGTATTGGAGAAGTTCGAATTCTTGTTTATACTAAGTTGTTAATAGCAGTAATATGATCATTTAAAAATGTTTTCAATAAAATTATGTTATGGATTGTGTTTAATGCTAGCATTGGGCGTCAATGCAAAGTTTAAGGTTCCCAATGTTCTTGTAGAAGCTTTATCGCCAAAAGGTTTTCGGGTATCAATTCCACGTATGTATTTTTGAACTGATATTTTATTATTAGTTACTTTTTATTGGTGTATATTATTTTATATCTGATCGCGGCAGTGGCGAAACTTTAAAATTCGCCCCCCCCCTTGAAGATATTTTTGAAAATTGAAAGTAATTGTTTAAGTATAAAATTGCATATGGGGAGTATAAAGAATTAGTTTTATTTGCGATAATTAGTACATTTTAAAGTTTTAAAATGAAAAATAAATTTATTTACAAAAAAATAAAAAATTGAAACTTTGATATATAATTTTTTTTGTTTAATTTTGAGATACAGGTATAATATCCAATTAATATCTATTAGAAAAATTTTTATTATTAACAGAAAAATTTAATGAAAGCCTACGTGGGAGCAAATTTTGAAGTTCCATAATATGATTTCTTAAATTAATTACATTTTGTATTATAACTGGGTATTAGCCATTAAGACCTTTATTTTTAGATGAAGAGGGAATAACCTTATTTGCTTTTCACGGAAATCTAAACAAAGATATTGAAGAACTAGAAGGAGGACAATTTTCAGTTGATATCACTGAAGCTGAAAATGGTAGATGGACATATACCAATCGAGTGAAAAAATTAAAAGTTGGCGATGTAATTAATTACTGGGTGTATGTAGATTATTTTGACGGTGAACGAAAACTTGGTTACATGAGAGAAGGAGAAACGTTTACAGTTACAGGTAATAGCTCCATTACTAAATTTTTACCAGCTAAGTTGCGAAATACTTCCTTCCCATCGCATTAACCTAGAACTAGACCAAGACTCGAGTTTTGACAATTTTTGAGTTATCAAAAATACAGTCGATTTTGATATGATCTAATTTTATCTTTCATTTTTTATTAACTTTTACTATCTAATCGGTAGAATTTTCTTTTTTTACTTTCAAAGAATCATCATCGACGTCAAAACTACGTAGTAAGCTATGATAATTTAAACAAAACATTTGAATTCCAATAATTATAGCAATTACATAATTTTATATTTTATAATTTTTTAAAGAGAAGTAATTTGGAAATCATAATAATAAAAGTAAAATAAATAATGTTGTTGACCTTTTTAATAATAAATATTATGAAAATTAATTAAAAACAAAAATTAAAAGTAAAGGACTTTTAGAAGTCAACATCGATTTTTTTTTAATGGTTAAATTTTTTCTTTCGCCTTTCTCTTCTGTTATTAGTTATTATTTATTATAAATTTTTTCCGTTCAGGATTGGCTGGATCTACAACTTCGGTTACAACATCGAATCCCGTAACAACATGTGAAAGTACTAATACTCAAGTGAATGGTCAACCCAGTTGTAAGGGAAGATTAATATTTGAAGAAAATTTTGAAAAATCAATAGCATCAAAATGGACACCAGAAGTGAAATTTGCCGCTGATCCGGTAAGTACTTACATATTTAGGTTAGAATTCTACTTAAAATCTTGTCGCCTACCCGCTGCTGTGACCACGTTCTCAAGTCAGTTTATGCGAAAATTCTGGGTTCGAATCTCGGATTGGACAGAATTTTTAATTTTTTTTTTTGTCTATTATATAACTTAGGTATTGTTTTCGTTTTAGGATTACGATTTTGTTATTTACCATAACATGGAAAACAATTTACACCTTTCAAATAATCAATTATATATCACACCATCATTGACAGAAAATACGTTTGGAACAATAGGAACAACGGGATATAATCTTGGAACTAGGTATGAATGAATAATTATTAATCTCTTATAAAATTTGTATTAATTAATTAATACTGAAAATATTATTTACAATAGAATATATTTGATTTACAACCTCTAAGTCTTTCTGCGCTGATTTGAGTTACATAACGAGCTACTTTTATACACTAGTGTGGAAAGAAATTTGCTTTCAACCTCCGCTTTAAATTTTTTTCTAAAAATAATTATTATGTTAATATATTATATTATAATTTTTGAATTGTAGCTGTACTGGACAAATTGGAAATACAACAGATTGCTATCGACAGATCTTCTCATATTTAATAATGCCACCAGTGACATCAGCACAGATAACTACTAAAAATCACTTTTCATTTCGCTATGGTATTATAGAAATCAGGGCTAAACTTCCTGAAGGAGATTGGATTTACCCAGGTACGATCTTATTTTAATTTGAGAGATATATCCAAGAGTTGCTTGTAGAATATTCAGAAATTAATTATCACAAATTTTTGTAGAATTGTTTTTAAAAAACAAAAACGATGATTATGGGCCTGGATTAGAATCTGGCTTGATTAGAGTAGCATTCACGCCAGGAAATTTAGATTTAAGTAAAACACTCTATGGAGGATGCGTGCTAGGAATATCTACTGCTGCCAGGAAGAGAGAAATGAAACAAAAGCTAGCGGAAAATCATTGGACAAGTGAATTTCACACTTACAAACTCATATGGAAACCAGGTTGGTTTTGATATTTTTTGTTTAATGTAATATGTTTCCGATAAAATACCTTAATATCTATTTATTTTCAGACCAAATGACATTAATGGTGGATAACATTACGTACGGTAATATATACCCACCAGATTACGGATTTGCAAGTTATGCGACAAACCTTGGTATTGATTCAAAGACTTCAGAGCGATGGAAGCAAGGAAGTATGCTAGCTCCTTTTGACAAAGAGGTACTGATATTATGCCTTTATTCCGTTATTTTCCGATCTCGGAATATAAATAGTTCCTTAAAATAGTGAGAAAGCGCAGGTTCGCTTCCCAGCAGTAATAGTTTCGACGGTTTCTCATAGACTTAAAAAACCAGGTGTTTGCTTAATTTTAGTTCTTTCAACCATCCAAAGCAGGCTAAATAATAATTTTTATATTGCAGATGTACATCGTTGTCGGAGTAGGAGTAGGAGGTCGAGTTTTCTCAGAACAAGACGATAACTGCGGTTTTTGGGAGCACGATAGCCCTAAAGCTGAGTATCAATTTAATAAACAAAAGAATATATGGAGTAGTACTTGGAGCGATCGTAGTAGTCTCGTGGTAGATTATGTAAAAGTGTGGTCTTTATAATAACAATGAATAAAACGTACCCAGCTGATGGATGTCCACATGGGGGTCAGCTGCACCTTCTCGTTCTCGATTTAATAATTTCAATTTTAACATTTAAGTCTGTGACTTTTGAGAGAACAAGTTTTATTATAACCATTTATATTTTCTTACAAACAGGACAAAAAAATTATTTTTGTGTGCAATTTGCTTTAAAACGTTAATTAAAGTATTTCTGTCTGAATCCTGATTTTAATGCTTGATTTATTTCCGTTTACTTCTGTTACCTATAATGTTTAATCACCACTGACTGAATCTATTTCAAACCATGCAGGCTCGGTGGAGCTGAAATATGAAATATTTAAAAAAAACTGAAATATGTTATTGTTTATTCAAAATGATAGGGGTAGGGTAGACTGAGGCGAATCGGATCATAGGGCGAATCGGATAAATTTTCAAACAGTTGTTGAAAACAATAGACAGCAGTATGCGTATTACGCCATCTTGTGTCAGTCGACGATACAATCTCAATTTCATCTTCGCACTTTTATAACAAAAAGGTATTTTGCTGAAACTTATAAAAAGCGAATGATAAATGGGGCTAATCGGATCAACTTTTTTCGGGTGATTCGGATCATGAAATTTTTCGACATTTGATATAGTTATTATAAAATCTTTTATTTTTCCTGTAGATGGTTCGCACATATAATCGTAAATCAACTAATAAATCATGGTCTGAAGAAAAGATGAATGAGGCTGTGCAGAAGGTAAAGTACGGAAAAATGACTTTAGGTCAAGCTGCTGATTGTTTATTAATTTTATTAATTGTATTATTTTCATTCTATTAAGACCTAAACTAATGATCCGTTTCCGTTGGAAATTACATCCGATCATAGGCAAATAACATAAAAAACATTTTTTTAAATATTCCTGCTTACAACGGTTAGGAATCAGGAAAGGTTAGGTATCAATTTAAAAAGATTATTTTTCCGCGTCTAATTTGGTATTTTGCCATTTGGTTACTGTTAAAAATTCAATAATAAACTGAAAAATAATAAATATTAAGCGATTGGTTAGAATTTCGTTGCAATTTTTTGTGTTTTTAAATTTTTTTATTATTCTTGAGTTCATCGAACAAATTCCATCAGTCCATGGTAGTTTTTAACTTAATTTAAATCAAAATTTGTATTAAAACTTTTTTGAGACTTTTAAAGTTATGGGATTCCCCGCAATGCGGAGTTCAGCGGACGCCTAGTTAGGTTAGGAACCAAAACTTTCGATTGCTTTTTTAAAGCTGGGAATTTATCGAAAAACTAGATTCTAACCCTATACATCTTATCAAAAATTAACGGTTTTCCAGTTATTATTCAAATATTTGAATATTCAATATTCAAATTTTAACATTATTTGAATTTACAAATTTTAACTTTAATTTAAAACATATTTAATTGATCTTAGCAATCCGAAATTAGGTGGGAAGAGAGCGTGTTCATTCTACTGTATGCGGTTGCAGTGAAAACATTGTTCAAGTTCCCGCATTATCGAGTACATTTGCGATCCGAGAATTGTAATAATTCACACAGGGGTTGGGAAAATCGCCCGGAGCCGCTTGAAAAGCGTGCAGAGTAGGTTTTCACTGCCCCTGACATTAGCAAATCTCGGATCCCAGAATTTCGTAATAAAATAAATATTTTGAGCATTTTTAACCCCTCCCCCCCCCCCCATCATCACACATTGTTACAAATCAATTATTAAGTCACGCATCCATGTAACCTCCCTGTTTTATTATTTATAGTCCTATCGGAAAAACAAGAAAATAATCACAAAATACTAACTGTAAAAAAATATATCTAAAATAATAATTTAAAAAATTTCTGCAAAGTTTATATTTCAAAATTATTTAATTTCGAAAAATATTTTGATTCAAAAATTAAATAAAAATCGAAAATTTAGCAATACATTATGACGACACCACTTTTGAAACCTCCTGTTCCTATCATCAAAAATCGTCGCGATGGTCTGATCTCCCTCACAGAGGCGGATCCAGAAATTTTTCACCGGGGTTCCGCAAAGTCAAATTTTAAAATAATAAAATACCTATTAATCGAAATCAACTAAATAATAATTTTGTTTTTGAAGATTATGAAAAAAGCTTTTTCTCGGGGGGGGGGGGGGGTTTTACAGGGGTCGCGTGTCCCCTTCCCCCCCCCCCCCCCTTTGCATCCACGCCTGTTTTGAAATGTTATATATTTTTTAAATCTAGATAGCTGTAGATGTGACTTAAGTCAAATTAACAATAAACATATCCGATAAAAGTAGGTAAAGAGTTACCTAAAATTTACTCAATAAATTTTTTTTTCCATATTCTGTTAACTGCGTGTGTGTAACAAACGTAAACAGGTACGATAAAGCTTTTCAAAGGATATACTTGCCGTCAAGGAGTTCAACTGTTAATATACCATAAATTTATTTTAACTTGGATTTTATTTATTACTAGCTGGATACCCGGCTTCGCCCGGGGTCCCTTTAAAAATAAAATACTTTGCATTAGTCTACGTACTCGAACGTTTTCCAATCTTGCTTTCCGTTACTCGTTTGTTTCACACGAACGGACTTCAGCAATGCGTACACACAACAAAACAGTAATTTTGGTTTTTCTTTTGTCTATCTATATATAGTTATGGATACCCGGCTTCACTCGGGGTGTTATTAAAAATAAAACGCTTTGTTTATGCCTGAAGTATTTTGATGTAGGCTCTTGGACTTCGTGCAGCAACATTCTGAAAAAGAATTAAAACGGGTAGAATGGATGATAAAATTTATATATTTATTTAAACCAAAGTAACAATATTTAGGTACACTCTGTAGATATATTTATCATAGCTGACCCAACGGACGTTGTCTATTATTATTTTATCGTAATGCTAAAGGATACACAATATTTTTGGTAGTTCCATTCGGTGAATAAATGTACAAATTTTTGGGTGTGCCAACTCGGGAGCAAGCAACATACAATTGGCCGTGTGAAAAACACGAATTCTCCAAATTCAAGCCCGCAATAGTTAATGATTGCCCTTGTGCTTTGTTAATTGTAATCGCGAAGGCAAGACGCAAGGGGAATTGCAGCCGCTTGAACTGGAATGGTAAATCGTTGGTAATCATCGGTATGCCTATATATCCGTTGATCCGTCGATCTGTTGATCCGTTGAATAGGCACTATTTGCCTGCTTTTGATGAAAAGTAATGGCAAGATGAATGGGTTGCATGTCATTTCTGCCTCGTACGGATGCAGGCATACCAAGTTGATAAAGGACATTGTTGTTTTAGAGTTAATTTGGAGTTGCATTTAATATGTCGTCCGAATGCTCCTGATTTGGATCAATGAATTTTGAAATATATATATTAATATATATATATAAAATATAATATAATAAAAGCTAATATATAAAATAAACAGGGTTTGCTACAATTTCGGTTTTTGAAATTTTGCTATTGTCGAGCAACCTGCGGACGCGACGGTACTGTTTGTGTTAGAATCTCGTTAATCTATTCATGGGCGTCAGGTAATCCCACATATTTTATTAAAGTTTGTTGAAAGCCGTTCTAAAGTAGCCTATCTTCTTCGCAGCATCGTAATTAGCTTATACACCAAATTTCATAAAGATTGGTCAAGCGGTCTAGGAGTCTATAAGGAACATACATACATACATACCTACATACATACATCCATTTTTATATATATAGATAATTATGTTAAATTTTTATTTAAAATCGGATTGTCTTCAGACTTCGGTCGCTTTCAGGGATGTTTCTACCAAATAGGTGAATCTGGAGACTTATGTTTTACTAACTGCATAATTTTGTTTTATTGTCCTTTATTTCTTCCGTAGCGCATATCTTTATTTTAAGGCATCTAAAACCTAAAAACAATTGGGAGGGGGCAAAGTCAGATTTTAATTATGTACCAATTAAGCGAAATCATCTAAATATTTTATGAGATATAATTATGAGATACGCTTTTTCTCGGGGATTTGGAGGAGGCGTGCGCCCCCCCCTTTGATACATTATCCCTGACCCACCCAAACTAGAAAGTGTGGCCACGCCGCTGTTAATTAGGTGTACGCAAACTTTACAGTTTATCAACAAATATTGAGATAATTTGTTGATGAATTTTGAGGTTTTAAAAATCACTTTTTCGGAAAACAAAAGAAATCTTTTTACCCTTCTGGCGCCTTCATATTTTTTCATAGTTTATTGCGCCGTTTTCGAGTTCTACTGTTTAGAGAAAAATTCGAATTTCGCTAACTGCTTTATGTGCCACTATTATAATTTTTTAAATGTATTTTAAAAGTATTCGAAATTCAAATAATTTAAATTTCGATTGATTTATTGCATTTTCATTAAAATAAAAGCAGAGTGGGTGTTCATCTATAGCATGAATCACTCAAGAAAAGCTTCTTATAAATAACAAACACATGTTAAAATTTTCTGTAAATGTAATCAGTGAATTTTATGTTTATACAAGAAGTCGGTTTATAATGCATAAATGTGGAAAGATTTATTAAACTGGATATTTTTAACATATGAACTTAATAACCACTCCGTAGTAATTAATTTTACAATCTTAATTATCCATAATAATCACATCAGCAGATTAATAACGTTTCTTGTTCCTCTTAATTTAAGTTCATACTTAAACCAGGGGTGAAACTGGTCGTCCGGATCCTTCCGTTCCGTCTCCGAAATGTTGATTTATGGATGATATATGGGCGCTGCCATCTCAGACTTTTCAAAAATTGCGCAACACATGTTCAACTTTAAGCTATTGAAAGCCGTTGGTTTTTAAGAAAAATTTCAGCAACAAAAAACAAGTTTAAATAGTAAACCTAAAATTTGAAAATTTATTGTATTCTCAACGAGCAAAAAGTTACGATATGATTAACCACCGACCTATTCGAAAGAAACCTCACATGTGGTAAAAATATCTTCAAATTAGTTCACTTTAAACACTTGTTGTTAACAGTTGGCTTTTCGGATCCGACAAAGTTCAAACCATTAACTATTTATAGTGATTTAGTTCTAATTTGGATTTATTTGCACACAAATTAAAATATACGTGTCAATGTTTCGATTGGAGCTTCCTCAGAACTAACAGGTACGAAAATTAATTTTCAAAATTTGTCTGTAAAATTTTTTAATTGGAGACTGAATGAACATTTTTGCAAATGCCTATTTTTAAATAATATTCTCATACAATGATGTTTTAATAATAAACCTAAAAATAGGTTGGTTTGCAGTTTTACATTTTAATTATTGTAATATTTTTTTAATAGCGTTTCGCTTATAATTGAAAAGGTCGTTAAAACTATAATATGTTTGTTTTATTTGTAATGGTACTGTGGTACCTAGTACATACATGCATTCATATATATATTATTTTAAATTATTGATAATGAAGATATTTCATTTTTATATAAAGAAAAAACAAATCTTTTCTTCTAATTTTTACCTTCAAATAGTTTTGGCACCGAAACTATCTATTGATTTTTATACGATTAAGTGCTTTTTTAAAGAGCGGGAAATTCTCTAAAAACTAGATTCTAACCCTATATTATAAAAAACCAACGGTTTTTGAGTTATGGATTAAATTAAATAAAAAAATGTCAACAAAATCAAAGTTTGTTCTTAATTTGGCATAATGGCATATGTTTATATTTTTTCAGAATTTATAAAACTAAATGCTCAAGAACAGTAGAGCGCTCTAAAAAAAATTTAAAATAATAATTATATAATTACTTCCGGGGGTTCCACAGAACGCACCTTTGGAAGCTTCTGATTAATCGTCATCAAATCAAAAAATATTAAATTAATAATATAAATAAATTGCGCTCATTGATTAATAATTTTTCGTAAGTTTCGTAAGTAACATTTTAATCGTTCATTCTAAAACACACTGGCAGGATTAGGTACAGACAACAGGAAAGCAAATCTTTTCTTATTGCTGAAACTGCTAATAAAAATAAAATAAAATTAGATAATTTCTTGGAAACAATATAAATAATGTCTTGAACAATATAGTATATTTATAAGAATAACCTTGGATTAAAATTAAAAGCAATTACTGTTATTGTCAGCAATTTATTTAAAAAAATATTTCAATTTGTGATTTTAATTAATTCTTTAATTTATTTGTTAGATCACAAGTTTAACTGCGGTTTTAATGAAATATGGATTACATCCGATACGAAACCAGCGAACAACAACATTTTGTAATGAGAAATGGTAAAAGAAGAAAAGGAGGTAGCTTAAGCGATAGTGGCTCCATCGAAATCCTTAATCCAGTTAAGCAAAGGTATCAGGCAAATGCTAGGGAGAGAGATCGAACGCACAGGTAAGTTGAACTTACAAAAATTCGTGTCTTGACTCTTGTTTTATAGTGTCAACACAGCTTTCACAATTTTAAGAACTTTAATTCCAACAGAGCCAAAAGATCGCAAATTAAGCAAAATAGAAACGTTGCGATTGGCTTCAAGTTATATTTCGCATCTTGGTACTCAGCTTCTTGCCGGTAAATCAGGCAATGCGTTTGCAATATTCCAATCATTTTTACCTGTTCAACTTTTAGGTCCGGTGGAACAACCTTGTCTTAGAATAGCAAAACAAATCGTAAACGATTTATCAATATCGAACAGACATCAAGTGTGTACGTTTTGTATTGCACATAGGAAGACTCCCGTGGTGTTCCGCAAGGAACGCGGACGGTTTGAGAGGGATACATTTACATACGGTTCAACTGGATCGATTGAAGATACATTTTGTGGAAACAATGGGGATAATCATAATTTTTACAATGGAGTATTGCAAGACTCAAATTCTGATTTAACTACTACTGTGTACTTATGAACAATGTTTTGTTGGCCAAAACAAAAGAAGTATTATATACCTATAATATGTAGTATCGTAAGATTGTACTTAATAAGTTTAAGATGTGAATAAATTTAATTTTTGAGATTAATTGTCCCAATGAAGTGATTTTGTTTAAAAAAAACCAGTAGAACCTCGATTATCCGTGTTCGCGATTAACCGTGTCCGCTTTTCAGAAAATTTTTACATTTTTTGTTATAATTTTTACAACCAGTTCCAAAAATAAAAGTATAGGCGTGTAAATAGTAAGTTCTTTTTACGTAAGTTCCGAGAAATTTAGAACTAAATAATCTCAGTACTTTCGAGAAAAAGATGTAGCTGCATTTAAAAATTTTTTCGTAATTAACATAGGTTAAACAATAGTTAAATAAAATATCTCGATTAACCGTGATTTTCATTTATCCGTACGAACCCTCCCTTTCATTATCCCGGATAAACGAGGTTTTATTTATGTATTATACTAACTTTTTTTAGAACTTTATAGGAGAAATGAACAATTTCAATTTTCGAATTAAAAAAAAAATAGAAATAACTTTTTATAATAATTGAAATTCTTTTGAGAATTTTTTTCAAAAAAATCGAAAAACACCTAAAACTAAAAATAAATAATGAACGCAACAATTTGGATCAATATGATATTGTTTCATTGAAAAAGAATTCAAAATCGAAAATTTTCAAAAAAAAGCGATCGGATTGGTGTATCTTTCGCAAAGTTACGAGCATTTAAAAAAAATTATACCTCAACAAGGGATGGTCAAAAACATTTGAAAAAACACAAGAAGGCGTTTTTCATCGATCTCAAAAACATATGAAATCTTGAGAAAAATCGGAAGGGGTCACCTAAAACAGTGCCCGATTTGACGTGGAATGCCCCATATTGATTTTCAAAATCAGATTATCAACTATTATAATAAAATTTTAACGAAAACTAAACAAAAGCCTAAAATATTATATAATATTATGTTTTATTTATTATAAATTCTATAGAATTTTGCGAGGAATTTTGAAATATATACATTGAAGAAATTTTGATTTTTCATATCTTTGAAATTTTCATTTTTAGTTTAAAAATTCAGATAATTATGTAATTAAAATTTTTTTGTAGAGCTTCGGTTTTTTTTTGTTGATGGTTCGGCGCGAAGACGGTTCGGCGCGAAGACGATTCGGCGCGAAGACTTTTCGGCACGAGAATAAAAATCTTTTGTTTTGCAACTGCCTTTCATAATTTTCTGCTTTTCTGTGAAATGAAATTTTTAAAAAATATTGCCAGAAAAAAGTTGTAATTTGTAGTTCTGCGCGAGGATAAAATATTTGAAGAAAAGAAAGAAAAAGAAAAATAATTTGGAAAAATTTAAACATTAATAGATAAATAATAAATTTATTAAAACTAATACACGTTTATAAAAAAATAGGTTAATGAAGCTACCGTGTTAGGAATTCATTTCATTTTATTTTATTGACTAAAATAATCAACCGCTTTCGAGTTATGCATTAAAGTAAGTAAAGAAATGTTGAAAAAATCGTGCTTTTTCTTTTTATTTTTGTGAAAACCCCGTATCCTTTAAACGAAACATTTTACAAAAAATCTGAGACCCCATTCCGGATAGGAAATTAAAGGACTACAACTTTTGTCTGGCAAAACTTTTTGAAAGACCAATCCACTTCACAGAAAAGCAGAAAATTATGAAAGGCAGTTGCAAAACAAAAGATTTTTATTCTCGCGCCGAATCAGCTCGCGCCGAACCGTCTTCGCACCGAACCGGCTGCGCCGAAACGTTCCATCCCGTGTTCCGGTCAGTAAAGATCTGCAAAAAATAAAAACAAATTTTTGTGTCGGTCCGTCTGTCTGCGTGTCATCGAATTTTGTCCCTCGATTTAACCCTGAACCATCCAACCAATCACGACCAAATTTGGTATGTTAGCAGGGCCGTACTTAGACCAAATAGAAAGGGGGATTAATGTTAAAATTGAATGTTTTTGTTTTTTTCAGATTTTTTTACGATTTCAGTCGGACTTCCTGAACTTTAGTAATTGATAAATCATTTCGGGGGGGGGGGGGGGTAACCCCCAAAAACCCCCCTTAAATGCGGACCACAATAAAAGAAATAAAAAAATGAAAATGTCATCGTATCTCTGGAAATGTTTGACCGATTCAGATAAAATTTGGTGTGCTGATGATTGGAGGTATTGCGGCAGAAGTGACAATAATTAATTTATATCGTCATCAAATCGAACATAAATATACAATATAAATTATTGGGATCCGTGTTTTCCAAAGGGCTAGGGAATTCCCAAGAATTTTCTCTAATTTTTTTTGTTTCTCTAAGCGAACAATTTGCTCTTCCTAAGATCACCCTGTATACAAACTAAAGCGATTTAAATGATTTAGGATGCACGCACTTAAAGAAAGCGTTAATTATCTTTGTAAAAGCAAAAGAAAAGTGAATCACTTTACATTTTTCATGATGTCACAGTTTCTCGCCGCCGTTGTTGACTCATTAGTCAACTACTTTCCTCTATTCTTGACCTACACACACCTAAAATTTACATTTCGAGTTCTCCACCCAAATGAGTACTGTTCACCACTAACTCATTTGTTTTTTCCAGTCGGTTTTATTGTGTTAATTTGATCGGAAAAGCAGACAGACGATAAGAATAAGCGCGAGAATTGGCGAACAGCCTTTAAGTGCACCAATGTACCAATGTCAGATAAAGTGGCCGACTTCTGACTCATATGCATTTGCAGTCTGTGTCATATTTTTGCAGCAAAAAACTTGGTTGTGGTCTATTTTTACGTCAACATTAATTAGAAGAAACAAAATTTAAACGTAAGTTTTAATTGGGATAATTAAGAAATTAAATTTTTTAACCCACCACAACGACCTAACCTTACTTTTTGATTCACTTTTGTTTTGGAACATTACAATTTTTGCTAAATAATTAAATTAATTCTTACAAATAATAACAATTTTTGAACCTTGAACTGTTTTGCATTTATTTTTTATTTATTTGCGAGATATTAAATTGTTTTGATATCATTGGTGTTTGTTTTTTGTTTTTATTAATTTAAATTGATGACACACAAAGTAATGGTCATTTCGACATTTACGGATGACATTCACCCGCTTTTGTTTTTTAGATAATGATGGACGACTTGGATAAACAACTGGCGGAATTGCAGTTGATGAATAAAACTGAATTACCGCCAAATCCAAATGTTAATCAAGGTGGAAGTGGAACCCTTGGCCGAAAAGTTGCACCAGCTGTCCCACCGAAACCTAAAAAACCACAACCGCAGGTAAAATTGGAATTCGTACTTGTAGAAATTCTGGCTACATACTTGGTTTTACAGGTTCCATATTCACACAAAATTAATAAAACAGTCGAACCGTTATACTCGTCAAGCTTATCCAGTGCTACGCCCAATTCAGTTTACTATAATTTAACACCAGCATCCCACCCCCAAACGTACTCGAACTTGCCTACTATGCCAATGCACAACCAGATTCACTATGTACAGCACCCTAGTAACACTTATGCTAATCTTCCACTAGATAATCCAAATTCTCAATATTCCAATTTACCTGGATCTCACCACAATCGTTTAAGCTTTGCAAATTCCGATGTGGATAATGCATCTCATATTCGTGCATCCAATTTATCGCTTGCTTCAAATTCTAATTTATCGCAATCTAGTCTTCCTTTAAGTTCCAACATGATTCCAAAAGCTTACGCCAAACCTGAACAGCATGCCGTGTATACCAATCTTCAATCTGGAACCGGAAGAAGCGATGGTTTGATTTACAGCAATTTGGTTCATCCTCAACGGGGAAATAACATGTATGGTAACGTAATGCAGCATGGCCATATGGGATACGGTAATGGTAAGTTTAATTTTTATAATATGGACTAACAAAAATAAAATCTTTAAAATTTGTGCTAATGTTTTGTAGGAGATGATTTACCTCCACCACCACCTCCACCGGAGTTAACGGGAACCTTGGCAGATTATGCTCCTTGCATGGTAAACACAAACTTGCCACCACCTCCGGATGATTTACCCCCACCACCTTCTCCTGTCAGTTCTAGTTACAGCGAACTGAGACGTGCAACTCATCCCGAGCCAGATTATCCATCTTACGGTGCAGGTTCACAGGTAAATTTTGATTTAAAATGTTGCATTAAAAATATTTGTATGGTTATCTCGCAAATTAATTGTATATTTCTTTATGCTAAGGCTGACAGTTTGTATGGATATGGACCATCGTCTCAGGTAAAATTACATGGATTATTTTTGTGTTTGACAACTAAAGTTGGGTTTTTGTGTATTTAGTTTTAGGATTTTTAAAACTTAGTTGTAATTTTGCATGATGTATTTTAATGTAATTCAAAAGTTCCTGCTAAGTTTTTAGTGTGTAAAATGCGTAATGGGGTTTTAGACTTCATCAACTTACGAATCGATTTACGAGCCTATTAATCCAAGACCACCTAGTCAAATGTCTTCACGCTCAAATTATTCTTTGTATGCGCCTTACGTTGGTAGTGGTAGCACCATGTCTGGTCCTAGCCAGTCGGCCAGTTGTGTTGGCGCTCCAAAGGAGAGAGAAGTGGATGCTTTAACGAATTTGCTTGTACAAGGAATGGTAAACGACATGGATTCTGATTTTTATGGAATTTGCGTTCAGTGTGGATACAAGGTAAATTTTTGTAATTAAGTTTCGACGATTGCTTATTTTGGGATTTTTTAAGGTCGTAGGAGAAAATAGTGGTTGCACAGCTATGGATAAAATTTATCACGTAAATTGTTTCACTTGTCAACATTGCGCTATAAATTTACAAGGAAAACCGTTTTACGCATTAGATGGAAAACCATACTGCGAAGAAGATTATCTAGTAAGTTGAATTGTTTTCGTCTTTTAGTTGAACTAATGGGAAATTTTAGAACACACTTGAAAAGTGTAGCGTGTGCACCAAACCAATCTTAGATCGCATACTGCGTGCAACTGGTAAACCATACCATCCAAAATGCTTTTGCTGCGTTATTTGTGGTAAAAGTTTGGATGGCATTCCATTTACTGTCGATTCGACCAACCAAATCCATTGCATTGAAGATTTTCATAAGTAAGTTAGGTTTGATGCTGATAAATCAGTTATTAATAGTCGCTTTTTTAATTAATAGAAAATTTGCACCACGTTGTTGTGTTTGTAAGCAACCGATCATGCCTGAGCCTGGACAGGAGGAAACAGTTCGAGTGGTAGCTTTGGATCGTAGCTTTCATATACAGTGCTACAAATGCGAGGTAAATTAAAGTTTCTATCGTATGGGCGGTTACGACTAACCAATTATTTTATTTTCAGGATTGCGGTCTTGTATTGTCTTCCGAAGCGGAAGGGCGCGGTTGTTATCCATTAGACGATCATGTACTGTGCAAAAGTTGTAACGCAAAACGTGTGCAAGCGCTAACTCGACATATGACTACAGAACTTTAAATACTTCATACTTACAATAAGATTTGCTCAATATTTAAATTAAAAAATATTTAGCGTTGCATTTATTGCATGTTGTAGTTGTGTAAGTAAGCAAGTTATATTAAGATACGATTCTTTAAAATCAGCAAGCCTGAGTGTTACTTTTCTTACATAGACATTTAATTTTGCCTTTTTTTTCATGTAAGACTTTTATTTATTGAGTGGTCTGTCACGACATTCCAATTTTATCTTTTTGTTATTTTAAAATATTACAAAATTATTATAATATAGGTACATTCCTTTATTTATATATTTAACGTTTTAATAGTTACAAGGTTTTTAAAACAAATTGTTAAAATTATTTGGATATTATAGACGTAGCCAATTTATATTTTATTATTGTTTATTATGCATCGATTAAGTAGAATTTATTCTAATGTGCCAATATGAAATTGTGATTTTTTGAGGACTTATTAGTTATTAGTTTGTAATTGGGCTATAATAAACATTATTGTGATAAGTAAATCTTCTTTTATTTCAAATTACGTAAGGCAAATAAGGAAACCGTTTAACCTTCAAAATATGTTTGAAATCTGTCAAACAATTTTGTTTCGTGTTTCCTCATTTTCAAATGTGTAACAACGTGAAATCAAGTATGTTTTGTTTAAAACAATTGCACATTTAATAAACAACAGTTATTTAATTTGTAACTTTCAACAGTTTTAGTATTTTTATTTCAAAAGAAAATTAATGGAAAAGGGTACTGGAAAAGTGTTTCGTCGTAAAGGTAATTAAATTTATTACATTTTGTGTGTATTACTACAAATTGCTTCAAACAAATTTTTAGTATCTTTTACCGACACTCAGAAACCAAAATCGGCCGATTCCCAAAGAAAAGATGGGCAAAGACCTCGAAACCGGAGTCTCTATACAACCAATTCTTATATTAGCGAAGAAGTTAACATTCGTGATTTGAAACCTTACGAAGGGGGACAATGGTTACCAAGATTGGCGCCTACAAAAACATATTATATAGATGATTACACAGTAAGCTTCTAATTTTCACAAAATAAAAATAATCTACAAATTTTATTTTTAAGGACGTTTGGCACGAAGACACCGGATCTGGTGGGGGATGTTCTATTTCTCCACAAGGAATCATTTCTCTGCGCCTTCACGATCGTGTCCGCGTCGACGTTTCTTTAGATAAAGCAGTACGTGTGATTAATTACAAAAGTGGAATTGTTTTGGCCCTCAGTACAACAGGAAGTTCTGCCGCTTTGTTGCATCCTAACGGGCGAGTCTACCAATATGGATCGAGAGTCGAGATTCTCGCTCACGATTCGAACGGCAGCAATAACAAGTAATAAATCAATTTGTGAAATTAAACGAAAGCTTCAAGTTTTATTTTTAAGGTATGCGAAAATGTGGTACAAGGGCGTAAGTTTCACTAGCGATCAATGCGCTTTGGTTTATTTGGTCGATTCAGCAGGAACCAGAACAACTACCGATAGTTTTTCTGATTTGACCCAGGACTTTTCCATGAACGTTTTTTATAGGTGAGATTTTTTGTTTTTGCGGATTTTAGATATAAAAATTTTGATTTTAGCGACAGTCCTCATTTCGAAGCTGGAAATTATGGTCCTCAGAATATTAATGAAGCGATTGCAATTTTACAAGGTTCCAATTTTTGGATCACCGAAGATGGTACCGATAATTGGATCATTAACAACATTAGAATTTCTCAAACAAGCGACGGTTTAGTTAGGTATGTTAAAATATTTAAGAAAAAATTGATACTTATTGCACATTCTCTTCAGAATTGGACGTAATAGTAACAAATTTTCTTTGCGAACCTCTCCATCTAATGGTTCTGCTTCCGTCAGTTCACCATTTTTACATTGTACTGGTTCCATGGGTCAGACCAGACATCTCTTTGTGCGCCGTGGTGAACGCAGGATGCACTACGATGGAGCAAGTTTTATTGTAAGAAACGCTGGTCATTCGGCTGGATTTGATGATAAACATCAGCTCAAAGTATACTAAAGTGTTTAATCCGCAATTGGATGCCTCAAAATATACGAATTTTTGGGGAACAAAACTAGAAAAAAAAAACAAAAAAAGTGTAGCCAATTAAAAAAAGAATATTTTCTTCTTAATTGAAAGTATGTTTAAAGTACTGCAAGTTTAGTTTTCAAATTTGTGAGCCGCTCTTTGGGCTTATCAACAAAATGAAAAGTAACGAAATGTATTTTGTTATGCAATATTAAAGAAGACTACAACATTTTTTTAAAAAACAAGCCAAGAATTTTTAATATTTTTTTTGTCAAAAAGGTGTTGAAAACGTAACCGCGCATTTTACTTGTAATTTAATTGTTGAAAGATGACGAAAAATAATTTTAAACTTAAAGTGTGATAGAAATTTTATACCTCCACGCCCAATTGCCGTTGTAATTTTTTGGCTTACGTTACTTTTCATTGTAGAATATTTTTGATAAAATACGTGAAGATTTCATAAAGACAATTTTGAGACAAATTTTGCTAAAAAACTTGTTACGATTTTTTTTATTTGCTACGTCGGACCTGTCACTGGAACGCGTGAATTTTCTTTGCAAAGTGAATTTATTTCAATTTTAAATCGAAATGTTTACTATTTGTAAAAACTGTTATGTAATAATTTATTTTTTCAAATGGAAATAATAAACAACATAACTTGACTAAAAAAATTTGTTTACTTTCTGTGTGTTCTGCCGAGTAGATACTCGAGGTATTACGAGACTTCGTATCTGTACATTTTACGATCACTTCGATCAAGTAATAGAAAAATTCTTCAAATGTTGGTTTTATTAATGAATATAAAATTGATGGACTACATAATTAAATTTCAATGTCTTCTGCAAGTATATACGGCATAAATGTAAGATTTGGTAAAAATTACTTACGAAAACATAAGCATAAAAATAATCTTCTACAGTACACAAATATTAAAGCAATACATAATAAATATAAATAAAACGGGACGATAATGTATAACAATGTATGTACCAGACTAAAAACTATAAATTTTTCAGCATTTCTTGTAAATCAAACTTCTCGTTTTCCTTTTCAATTTGTTCTTGCAGTAACCGATCCAAAATATCCTGAAATCGTTGACGAAGTGCCAAGTTTTCTAAATTTTCAATTTCTAATTCCTGCTGTTGACGTCGATTTCTCAAATCCATCAGTTCTATATGTAATTCTTCTAAACGAGACTCTATCATGGCTTCTAAAAAGTTGTCAATTAAATAAACACTTAACCCATTTGTTAGCCTAAACTTACTTTTAGATATATTTGGAGATGAATACGAAGCACTCGGTTGAGATTGTTCGTAAAAATCCATTGCCTGTAGTGAATCCTTATCTTCGGAGAACATTTCTCTCGAAAATTCGGTCAACATTTTGCTGCTCATCGTCGAATTCTAATAAAAATGTGTTAAATTTTAGTGTAAATGTTAAATATTTTCTTACCATAACAGAATTTGAATCGGTGAGATGACTGTCTTCAGCAGAATTTTGACTGTTTTCGTCCATGTCTAGCACATTTAAATGAGCATCTTCGTCATCAGAATCACTAACAGCCCCTCCAAAAATATCATGTTCTGCAATATTTTGACTAATTGATTCGGGTTCGATAGGTTCCTTTTTTATCATAACCGTTCCTTTGTTGACTTTATTTTCGTCCTCTTCATTGATTACCTCCCACTTTACGCTGACCTAAAAATCTTAAAGTAGTATAATACAATAAAATACATAATAAAACTACTATAAGGTTAATAATTTTAAAACGAGCTACTCACGGCGTCTGTATCGCAACGTAACAGCCTTTTAACTTCCTTCTCAATTTCGGGAGCTTCGGCATACTTTTTTCGTAATGTCTTTCTAAACCTACGTTTTCTACTATTTTTTACCGGAGGGGTTATACCGTGAGGCCACAGAAACTTTTTATCTACTTTATTTGGATCTTTCTTCTTTGACTTTTGTGGAGAATCTTCTTCGGTTGATAGATCGTCCTCTGCTTTACACACCAGCATTTGACAAATATCGGCTGTTTTATAGAAACTCTTTAAATCGATGGTTTTCAAAGATTCAATAATCGTTGGCAAATCAACGACTTTTGCTTTTAATAGGTGATGATCGACACGAACCTCTGCACTTCGCATGTCGTTGTCGATTCTAATGACAAAGCGATCTTTTAACGATGCATTCGTGCTGAGTAGCGACCTTAATATTTTGGCCGGTTCCTGAACAAAAAGACTAACTCAAACAGCAAATTTAAAAAAATAAAGTTAATTACCTCAGGCAAACGAAGAATAAATTGTGATTCGAGTTCGGCTGGTGCTGAAGCACCAGTATCGTGTCCGCCACGATACATCGTTTTTTGTTAAAATTCAAATAAAATGGTATAAAATTAAAGGATTTACTTTTATAAATTTATTTTACATCGCTTAATATAAGTAGATAATTATATAAAAAAAACTTAAACACAACTTTCACAATAAATGAGGTTATGTTTGTGTTTGTTAATTTGTCAGATTTGAAATGCATTTCTATTGGTCGATTTAAGTGATGCCGCGTGTTTAATAGTAATGTATGATATTAGTGTTGAACAAATTATTTTTTCAATTTTTCTTTCTGTAACGGACGATGCAGATATGTACATAAATTTCAATCTCAAAATTTTGATTATTTTTAAGTTAATTTTTTAGCATTTTAAAGTTTTTTTTTAAATTTAATAAATTAAAAATAATTTTGAAATTAGAATAAATGTTTTTGTTTTTATTTTTAAATTTAGATAATTTTTTTATTAAAATATTTTATAATGCTAAAAGAATCTCAAAATATTCAAAAATTTTGAATTTTGAAATTCAAAACAAAATAAAAATTTCAAATGTTTTAAAGTGATTTTGTTTTAATTTCAAAATTTAAATAATATAATTTCAAAATTTTGTTGTAGATACAGCTAAAATATTAAAAAAAGTACTAATTTTGAAATTCCAAAAAATTTGAGTTTTTAAATTCAAAAAATATTAATTTATGTATTATAATGAAAAAGGGGATATTCGTCTTAGTGGACTCAATAATAAATTATTGCGTTTTATCGATGTTCTGTTTTATGTATTTTTTGCTGCTCTTCTAGTCTTGAAGATGAGAACATCAAGTCTTCGAAACATCGACAATGTGTTGTTTGATTTGAGTCCACTTAACCCAATATACCCTTTTTTTTATCATTTATAAATAAATATCATAAATAATTTCTAATTTTTCGAAATGATATTTTTTAAATTACAAATTTAAATGTAAACAAAATTTAAAATTTGAAAAAATTATTATAATCTTATAATTTCAAAATATATTTTTTAGTTGAAGTTACGTCTAGCAAAGTTTTTTTTAAACTTCGGGTTTAGGGGTTAGAACCCCCCCCCCCCCCGAAATTATTTATCAATTACTCAAGTTCAGGAAGTCCGACTGCAATCGTAAAAAAATCGGGAAAAAACAAAAAAATCAGAAAAGAACAAAAAAATTTAGTTTAAATATGGACCTGGCTAAAAGACTAACACCCACATTCATAGACAAGGCCTTACTGATACTTAATACTTAGCTTTTTAAATTGACCCTTATGAACCGAGTAAATAAAGTTGCATCAAAAACAAATTCGACGCGAAATGCCTTACTTAGAACTTATTACTTGTCTATGAATCTGGGCGTAAAATAAAATATTGCGCTGTGTTACTTCGAAAGTATGTGTTTTATGGTCCACGAGGTAGAAAAAGTTTGTGACCGCTGTTCAAGACAGCTAACTAAAATAAATTGTTTCGGGTTGGTAATTTTCATAGATAATCTTGTTCATCATATGAGCGGTTTGTAGCAGGAATCTCGTCAATCCATTCGTGCGCGTCAGTGGTGAACGCAAAATTTAAATAACCTATGTTTACATAACGCAAAAATTCTATTATTATTACAAAACTTTAGAAATTTTCTGGAAATTACGCATTGTAACTCACTCCCATAATATAATAATATAGGCAGATACGCTGAGGAAAGAATTGTTTGTTTATTCAGAAATAAAATTTTATTAGCGTATGTACAAACAAATTTTTATTAAAATGATCAAATTTTAAGACATAACATTTTTGTTTATGTTTTAAAAAACGAATTAAACTTGTCATAAAAATAATAAAATAATTTTCTTTTCCAAAAAATAAAAATTATGCGTAAACAGAAAATTGCTCAAATAACAAAGTACTCATTGTATGTTAATTAAAAAAATTATTGTTCTTATTGTTATGCAAGTTGGATTGCCCATGTGCTTAAATTAAACTTGTTCTGGTGTATCGTAAACTGAAGCGGGTGACAAAATTTTGGAAAAATACCAGTGGCGGCTGGTACCAAGAGGGCAATAAAGCGCCGCGCCGCCCGGCCTACAGAATATTAAATCATTCGAAATAATTCTTTTTTAATATAGCAAACTACGAGCTGGCAGTGTTACCTGTACAGATTGTGCAATATTAACCTTGCAGTGTAATGCAGTATTTCGTTATACGTACAATTACATTAATTGATAAAAATTAACACAAATTATGTATATTATCATCATCGTCATTATATTTTGCAATATTTCATCGTAGATAAGTTTTAATGTCGTAGATTAACTTTTTATATCACAATTGAAAATGCTTTTTGTAATATAACACCCTTCAGCAAAGTTCAACGAGCACTTAATAAAACGAACGCCACTGCTTAGGTTATAGTGGGAATCTTATTTGGAGTCGGTAATCACCAATATCTTTCAGTCCGTCCTAACGTTTGAATGAGTAAATTTATTAAATTGTCGGCAAAAATATTACTTATCGTTTAATCCTGTAAAGGGAATTTAAATTTGTTTGTTCTTCGAAAGTGCTCTAATTCTGCAAAAAATGGGCATCACGAACATATTTTTCTTTGTTTTTCTGATGGGTAAATATTAATTTACGATATTCAGTTTTTCGAAATTTATAACTTTTTATTGTTATTTTTGACCTTTGATTTATATCTGATAGGATAGACTTTAATCCGTAAGTGAACTTGTGACTATTAATATTGTTTTTGTAGCTTAACAATTAAAAATTTGCACATTAGAAAAATGCAACTTTGATAATGCGGTTTGTTCAAAATTATCGCGACCGTGATATTTTTCAAAATTTTAGGATACCCAATTGAAGATACTTTTTGTAGTTTACCAAGTTTTCATTTTAAAATTCATTAAAAGTTAATTAAATATTTAAATCAAGCATGTAAAGGGTTAAAGGTGTAGGTCAATAATTTGAACTCGAGCCCACGCCACTGCTTTTTATTTGTTACACCTAGATGTACCTATTGATATTTATTAAAAAAATCGTTAGCAAAAATAAGTTATAGATTAGATAAAATTAATTTTCCACTGGATAGATAACGAAATTACACTAAAATAATAATTTACAGGCGGAGTGTTTTGCCAACAAAACGAGATCCCCGAAGATGTCCAGAAGACCATCGAAAGTAAACTTTCAGAAATACCAGAATTTGCCAATTTCAATCAAAGCGCCCTTCCGGATATGGCTGATGTTGAAAACGCGATCAAGAAAAAATGCGAAAATAATGGTGGCACCGAGGCGTATGAAAAACTTGGTGTAAGTCAATATTTTATTTACAAAAATGATTCATTAATCATTGTACGTGTGTAACTAAATATTATCCTAGCTTACCATAACAATAAAATAATATAATTATTGTTTATCGTAAACAGACAAATACAAAGAATAATGGTGAGCTAAATAGCTAGGAAATTGTATAGCAGAATAGCTACTTATGAAATGGCTTTATTGGAAGCTTGTCTTTGTGCAAACAGAATGAGTGCCTATTTTTTTAGAGATGGCAGAAACAACCTCAAAATTTTTTTCAAAATGCTCATGTTGATATTAAAAAATAAATACTAGTGACGGCGAAACGGCGACAACGAAAATATTCTATTCTCTTTAATGTGTAAAAATTACACCAAGTAATTTAAATAAATTAAGATATTTATTTTTTTAATAATATTGAAGGAAATATGCGGATAAATTATCAGAGTAACTTTTTTTTGAAAGATATAAAGATCCCGGCATTTTATACCGCCATATGCGGTTTTCCGGTTCGGAAACGCCAAATGGTTTGAGGTTTGGTTTTTTAATATTCTATGTTTTTTATCTTCGATGAGCTGGCCCGACGAAAAACCCCCCAACCTGAACGGCCAGTAGCCCATAGATCGAACTCGGGCTCTAGATCACAGCAGTGTAATTGACGGGAATGAGCATCGAATCGCGGCAGACTGTTTTTCCGCACCTCCAATTGGTTTATTTTAAATTACCAACCTACAAAAATACAAAATACAACCTGAGTAATCTGGTTGTTAAACACAAGCTAACGCATTTAAAAAGTTCAGCATGATGAAAAAAAAAGAATAGAAAATGCATAGCCCATAACCTGCATATTATATTTTATAATTTCAATACAGTGTTGTCAAGGGCAAGACTATGATTTTGGAGGCTGTATTTTCGGCTCTGGTAAAAAGTAACATGAACTCAATATTTTAATAAAACTGCTGTGTACAAGTCGACGTTTCATCTAACCTTACTGTAGGCTTCTTCAGGACTAGAAACGATTTTTTAATCAATTTAGTTAAAATAGTATACATTATTAATGTTTTAATATAAACTTTAATGTTTATAATTGCCGTTATCCTATAATAGAATGCGTACGATAGGTACATCACTATTATAGTTAATACCAAGGTTCAACTCTATCTGAATCATTTGTTATTTAACTTGAAGAATGTTGTTAGTCATAAATAGGAATACCTTAGATTATACTATCGTTATCTAGCCGAAATGTAGCGGAAGGATCCTTAAGTACATATTTACCTATTACGATAAAATATTATAGTTGTCTATTTCTATGAAATAATATCAATGTCACTTGGTTTTTGTAATTTAAAGAAGAAATCGGGACGTAACGCCATGATTCGCCACGCTGATTGGTCCAACATGAAGCATAAAGAGAATCTTTGAACGTGGCGTTGCGTTACGCCGTCTTTTGTTCGCATTTTGAAATTTTTTCAACTGTTTATTATGTAAGGTTGTCCTGTATTCTCGTTCAGTATTAGAATATACCTAATTCAATATAGCAGAATATATGAATTCTTATTTTATTCTAAAAATCACAAAATCTTAAATAGCCTGTTTCCTGTACATCTTACACCAAAATTAAAATAGATAAAGTACAAAAAAATTATGGCCCTATTCTGTCTAGATATAGTTCTTTATGTAGATCTGCGATTTTTATCTATTTTTTTCAAAAGAATAATTCAATGCATAGATTTAGAGATAATTGAGTCTATGGTTTCGCTTATCCATTTTTGCATTACATGAACAGAAAAAATCCCACATCCTAACCAACTAAAAAAATTCAACATTTTGCGGAGATTGATAAAAATCGGAATTTGCCCCTGTTCCGGTTGTAAAGTAAAGAATTTTCATCTCCAAGTTATTTATTATTTTAACCTGATGTAAAAAAATATCAATTTATTGTTTAACAATTTTCAGCCTGCCAAAGAAGCAATGATGGAATGCATACAAAACAATTTCAATTTTACCGTAATCGAAGAAGAAATTGATAAAGCTAGACAAGTTGGAGCAATGGAAGAAGTTTTCGCTAAATATTGTGCCAAAAAACAAATAGTCTTGGATTGCATAAACAATTTAACCAGCACCATCGAACCGTGTCTCGAAGTAAAAGAAAAAGCCTCCTTGCAGGTTTTCAAGAACGTAACCAGTAAAATGGCCGAATTCTTTTGTTATAAAGATGGAGATCGCGTTGCCAGTAAGTTTTTTATCTCTAAAACCCATCAACATCAGCAATTCAAATAAGAATTACTTATTTTAATTTATGTGGATACCAATGATAATTTTGAATTGATTTACAATGAATTAACATATTGTATAATTTTTATCGTCCTTCAATTTTTTAAACATACCGAATTTTTGCAGTGTTTATCGCCGAAGGTGGATTTGAATGTATCGAAAGTCAAAAAGATGGTTTACAAAAATGTGCAAACGACACCTTGGGACATCGCATTCCTTCGGATATGTCTGTAACAAATCTACCTCTATTTGTGATCGACGACGAAGGTTGCCAGTAAGTATCCAAAGCATATAGCTCTGTTCCTACGTGATAGAATCTGTCGGTACTTTTCCATTAAAACATATAAATTTGATAATAAAATAAATTAATAATAATAATAGCCGAGTAATCAAATTAGACACTTGAAAATAAATCTAAAATGCTCTTACAATGATTACTATCGGAATGAATGAGATAAGCTAAATTTTAAATATTGATAGTGGGTGTCAAAAATATTTAAATTGAATAATAGCGCCTGAATGACATTTATTACAGTAAAAATTCCTCCTCTTCTTTGGAATGGACATAAAATAATATTTCATTACAGGGACTACTTAAATTTACAAGAATGCGTTGTGGACGTATTGGAACGTTGCAAGGATAGCACACCAGCAAATCTTATAGACGCCCTCTTCAAATTTGTGAGACAAATTACTCCATGCAAAAATGCAAAAAGTAAATCAAAAATATCAGCACAAAGAAAATCTAACAATCCAAACAGTTCAAATAGCAACGTAGCAAGCTTTTTGTTGTTATCAGTGATTGGTTTCATCTATTTCGTTTAATTAAAATATAGATTATTTGTTTATATAATTACGTCTTTGTCAATGAGTGGTCTGTGTCGTTTTTGAATAACAAGTACAATATTTTATTTTATGATTTCTTTATCGATATAATTGTATCAGAAATTTTTGTGATATTTGTTTATAAATAAAATTAAAAATCGATTCACGATACTGTGAGTTACTCGGAAAAACTGTTTTTTTAATAGTTACTCTCAGTTTTCAAAATTTCTGGGTAAATACATCTTTTAAAAAAAAAGTGCAATGGGTTTTCGAATCTATGTTGCATCGCTGCCCAGAGTGCGGAAAGACATCGCCAAGCTCTAAAAACTCATTTTATCATAAATAATAATATTTCATAATATATCATAATCATGGATTGAATTTTAAATCTCTTTACTGCAAACCAACATAAATGTTCAATATTTTAGAATTTCCAGAAATTATAAATGATAAATGAAACAAAATCTTCTAAATGCTACCTATCCTAAAATTACTCTTGCAAATCATGAAAAGTTCACAATTATTATATTCTAAAAACAAAAGAAAATTGTCACGGCAAAATGGTATATACATGTAAAACTTAAAAAACCGAAATTGTATAAAATTAAAGTATTCGTTACAATACAAAATTATTTTTTGAAGATGTGGCTTCGTCGTCATCCTGCGCTTTTCGGATTAAATCCAAAATTTCCCACTTAACCCTTTTTAATATACCTTTATTTCTGATAGAGGTCAATTCTGCTTCTATTAAATTGCACAAGGATGTAATGTGTGATGAACTTGACACAGGTGTATTTAAAGCCGAATTTACTGGTGCGTCAATTGAATTTTTCATGTAATTATCCCTGTCTGTGGAATCTTTTCGTTTCCTTTTCTTCATTGGCCGAGTCCTTATAACACTTTCTAGTGATTCTAACTCACTTTCTACTGAATTAGATGTAGAAAACGATATGTTTTCGGGTTCAGGACTTACCGAATATTGTAATTCATGTTTGATCTGAAATTTTAGATAAAACTATTAATGAGAATATTTTGTTGAAAATATTACCACGTCAATTTCTTCGGAGTAGTCCGACATGGCTACGGTTTCATCGAATATATTTTTAGTAACATCTTGGTCGAATTTGTCGGCATGCATATTTGACTTCACTTTATCTTGATTACAAAACGGTAACAAAAATTTCATGTTATTGTACAACCACCATACAGTCTTCTTTTGCATGTCACCACCATTAGCAGCTGAGTTTTTCATTGATTTTAAACAGTCGAGAAACTGACTGCGTAAATTATTAATTTTTTTTAATATCACTGCTTCCGGAATTTCAATTTTATACATTTTCTGCAATTCCAATTTTATAGTTTTCGAAGCAAGGCATCTTTGCAATTTGTTGTGATAATTGGGCGAATCTACCTAAAAGTATACGAATTATTATAAAAAATACTAAAAATATTAGTTTGATTAACTTACATTATATAAAACAGGTTGTAACTCGTATAATTTCACAAGGGACTTTGAAATTTCGGGAGTCCATTTAAACTTTTCGGTCATTTTAAAGTAAACACCTTACAAATCCTGATCAAAACAAATATTAACATAACCTAATTTTAAGAAGTGTAAACAAAATAGAAAATTTGTGAAACCGATTCTATACAGAAGTGCGCGCGCATCTATCAATAAAAAATACAGTGAGCTCGTAAAGTTTGAAACAAAATCAAACAAGTTTTTGAAAAGAATTTTTTTGATCTTTTTATTATGTTTTGATTTTGAACTCTAATGTAATTTTAAATTTTTTTAAATGGCAACCATTATTTTTCTTTACTCCTTTCAGTTATAGGAATAAAAATGAATTCAAAATACAATTTTGGTAACGATTAATCAATAAAATGCAAGACCATAGATTATTACAATTTAATTACTGTAAAAATCATGTTATTTTAAATTTTATCTAGCGCCTTCTTGATAAATAATTGACAGAGCCGGATTAAGGATATATGAGGCCTGGGGCTAACTTTTTTGGAGGCTCCTTGGCCTTGTACAAAATGTCCCGCTGGCGAAAATTTTTGATTTTTACGATCAACCACGTTTAGATCAAAAGTAATATTTTTGAAAGAATAATTTATACATCCTTTATTATACTTTTTCTTTATAAAACATAGGTGTATATACATTAACATTTTAAAAGCATTTTTTTCATACTGTGAAAGAGTCCAGCAATTTTTTCTCATTTAAATTTTGTTGCTTCAATTTAGGCCCTTAGAAATTTGGAGGCCCGGGGCTGCAGCCCCCTGAGTCCCCCCTCCTCTTAATCCGGCTCTGATAATTGATATTATACTTTATTGCCTATTGTTATTCGATTATTTTTTAAGGGTGTCGCGTCGTTCATAAATTAGAGGGGTGGAGGGATTCGGACCTGCGTGATGATCTGCGACGATGGGGGTGGGTGGGGAGGCTTTCCAAAGTTGTGAAGTCGCGTATTACTAATTTTTTTAATTTACGTACCTACCTATATTATGTTTTTGAATTTTAAAATTTTTTAAATTATATATTTTGAAAAATAAATGATTGCTTGGATTCTTTGGATTTTGCTTAATAAAAAATAATAAAAGAGAAGGGTACAAGAATGCGTGACATAATAGTTGGAGGGGAGTCTAGATTTTTGTGACGAAGTGTAATGATGGGGGACAGAAAGTAGAATAATGCTTAAAATTGCGTGAAAAAAAAATAATTGTGCAGCTTTTCGGATTATTTAAACTTTTAAATAAAAAAAAACATTTACACCAATTGTTTTTCAGTGAGCGACTATTTTTGCTTAGTTGCTGTCATTATATTATTTTCAAATAACTATAAAATAATTATTTAAATTTTTTTAAAAACAATTGATGTAAATGTTTTAAATTTATTATTTAAAAATATCATTTTCAACTATGGTTTCCATTTAAAAAAAACACAAGTTTATGTTATAACTCTGAAACTGAGATAGATATTTAAAATCTCTTAGCCCATTTTATTGATCTTAAAAAAGTGCCCGAAGAAAGTGTTAACATTTTTATGATAACTTGAAAAACAAGCGAGATATCGACATTTATCGAAAAGAGTCTCATGCTTTTAGTGCATTATTGGGATCCGGGAAGTTTAATAATTTATTATTTCAAATTTTTCGCCCCAATACATAGATAACCGCCAATAACCGACAATAATTCGGGTGAAATTGCCCAAAATTCGAAAAAAAATCAACGTGGCCCACACCGTCGAAGCCGTTGTTCTCGACCTCGCTAACCAAGGTTTCCTCAACACCCAGGTAGCCCGCATGAGAACTGGCAGGACCCGCAACCCGATCTCTCAAACCATCAAACCACCCCGCAAACTACCAAGGCTGCGCAAATTTTCCAAGAATGAAATGCACCACCAATTTCCGACCATACGGCACTCATCCACTACCCACTGGCAAATTCGTCCTACACCGCTACAACCCAAGGACAACATACGCTGCCCGAGGCACTCCACCACCATCACTGATGGTCACTCAAGTTCCAATTCCACCAGGTTTCGCCCAGCAAATTCCTGGAATACCTCGCTTCGCTCCAATCCACAACAAACTAGAAGCCCCCGTTCAACACACCGCACGCCAACAAAGAAACACATGTTTGTACGCCTCAGGAAACCGCCCACCAGCCTCAGGATCTCGTTTCGCCCATGAGCACGACCTGGACATGATCCTACTGAGCGAAACCCACCTCAAGCCAAGCCACCTGTCGAAAATGGCCAATTATTCACTCTACCGCAACTACCGACTAGCCGACCGAGGAGGAGGCACAGCCATTTATGTCAAAAACGACATCCAGCACCATGAGATCACCAGATAAGACCTTGTAGTGACACGAATCCACAGTCAACTTTTCGAAAACCCTGTATACATCGGAATAACTACGATTGCGACCAATCATCCCATTTGTATATTTTTTGTGTTGGTACAATGATGAAATGTTATTGTAGTATATTAACAAAATAACATTTCAGATTGAACAGCGACTTTTGGAATAAAGATAACGTAAACCCAAATTGGTGACCCCGACGATAGAAAAACGAACATAAAAATGATCAACGATTCGATTCCAAGTAACAACGATAACGAAACGACCGCACCTGAAATCGCTAAGATAAGCATTAAAATACCTCCATTTTGGGAAGATGATCCAGCTATGTGGTTTGCACAAATCGAAATGCAATTTATAATGAATGGTGTCAGTCAAGATACAACGAAATTCTACTATATTGCCAGTACCCTCAATCAGAAACAAGCGACCGAAGTTAGAGACATCATTGTAAATCCGCCTGATACCAATAAGTATGAAAAATTAAAAACCGAGCTTATACGAAGACTGTCATCTTCTGAAGAACAAAAACTGAAACAACTACTTCAGCGTGAAGAAATGGGCGATCGTACTGCATCCCAATTCCTGCGATATATAAGAAACCTGGCAAACGGTAAATTTCCAGAACCGTTATTGAAAACTTTGTGGAGTAGTCGTTTACCCATAAATATACAAGGAATTCTTGCAACAATAGGCGAAAAGAGTTTAGATGATATGGCAATGATAGCAGACAAAATCCTAGAAACTCAACAGTCTGGACAATACGTAGCGTCAGCTAGCACATCTAATGAAAATCACGTCAAAGCGCTAGAGAAACAGATAGACGAAATGCGCATAGAAATACAAAGCTTAATTCGACAAAATTCCAACACTCGAGGACGTTCAAGTAGTAGAATACGAAATCGTAATGACCCAAAATTATGTTATTTCCACAACAAATTTGGATCCAAAGCTAGAAAATGTCGTCAGCCTTGCTCATATAATTCGGAAAACTAGAACGAGAATCAGTAAAAATGGCAACTGATTCTCACGTCCCACTAAAACGCCTAATCATCACAGATAAAACGACAAAAATCCAATACCTTATCGACACCGGAGCTGATGTTAGCGTATTCCCGAAAACCGCTTGTAGAGACCAAAGAACCGTACAAGAATTCAAGCTGTATGCGGCCAACAACTCCGTCATTAACACGTATGGATTTACGACAATAAGCATCGACATGGGTTTACGAAGATTACTCACGTGGCGTTTTATAGTGGCCGATGTGAACAAAGCAATCATTGGTTCTGACTTCCTCAACCACTTCAACTTGTTGGTAGATATTAGAAATGGCAAACTAGTAGATAATGTTACATATATGGAGTTAGCAGGCCGGTTAGATCGAAATCAACAATCTACGATACGTACAATAGATACGAATAACGAATATCACTTGCTAATCGACGAATATTCTATTACGAACCCCAATATGGCGAGAAAATCATGTCTACATAATACGATGCACAGAATTGATACGTTACCCGGTCAACCTGTTACTTGCCGACCACGACGACTAGCCCCAGATCGCCTCCAAGTGGCGAAGAAAGAATTTGAAATCATGATGCGTATGGGTATCGTACGACCCTCAAGAAGCAATTGGTGTTCCCCGCTACATCTCGTAGAAAAGAAAAACAAAGAGTTTAGACCATGTGGAGATTATCGCACGCTTAACGCAAGAACAATTCACGACTGCTACCCTATACCCCATATTCAGGATTTAGCTCAATCGCTTTCCGGTAAAAAAGTTTTCTCTACAGTTGATTTAGTTAAAGCATTTAATCAGATACCTGTCCATCCCGATGATATCCATAAAACCGCAGTTACGACTCCCTTTGGTTTATATGAATTCACTCACATGCCCTTCGGTTTAAGAAATGCTGCACAAACATTCCAACGTTTTATTCACGAGGTAACACGAGACTTGGAATTTTGCTACGCATACATCGACGATCTGCTAATTGCATCCAAGTCAAAAGAAGAACACATTAGACACCTTCATCTTTTATTTCAGCAACTACAGAAATACGGAATTACCATCAATCCGGCGAAATGCGTTTTTGGCAAAGATGAAGTTACGTTTCTTGGACATTCGATCAACAAGGAAGGAACAAAACCGCTACTTGATAGAGTCGAAGCAATTGTATCCTACGAAAAACCCACAACCGTAAAACAACTACGTAGATTCTTAGGAATGGTCAATTTTTACCGTCGATTTATACCCAAAGCAGCTTCGATTCAAACCCCACTCAACAAGTTTCTTATAGGTAAGAAATCAAATAATGATAAACTGAATTGGTCCGAAGATTCCGAAGCCGCTTTCATCAAGGTAAAAGAGTCATTAACCAACGCAACTTTATTAGCTCATCCATTAGCTGAAGCTCCTTTATCGATAATGGTCGATGCATCAAATGAGGCAATGGGTGGTGTTTTACAGCAGAAAGTTAACGACGAATGGCAACCACTAGGCTTCTTTGCAAAGAAATTTAACACCGCACAAACGAAATACAGTGCGTACGATAGAGAACTTTTAGCTGCATACTCAGGCATCAAATATTTCAAACATTCGTTGGAAGGTCGACAATTTATTCTCTTCACCGATCATAAACCGCTAGTATATGCATTTAAACAGAAACCTGAAAAAAGCACCCCTAGACAATTCCGACACCTCGATTACATCGGACAATTCACAACGAATATTCAATATGTTAAAGGCACGCAAAATGTGCCTGCAGATACACTTTCACGATTAAATCATCTCAACAGCATCAAAACGTTAACAAAATCGATCAATTACAAAGAACTTGCAAAATCACAAGAAATTGATTCCGAACTTAAAATGTTTCTAGACGAATCTAAAACATCAATCAAATTGAAAAAGATACATTTTCCCGAATACGAAACAACCATTTATTGTGACACGTCGACAGAAACAATACGCCCTTATATAACGCAACCATTTCGGGCACAAATATTTAATAACTTACATGGATTGGCACACCCTGGTGCGAAAGCTACTACAAAATTAATTACGGCTCGCTTTATATGGCCCGGTATGAACAAGGATTGTAAGAAATGGACCCGAGAATGCGTACCTTGCCAACGATCTAAAATACAACGTCACACTATGGCTCCATTAGGTACTTATATGCTACCTTCTACAAGATTCGAACACGTCCACATCGATTTGGTTGGACCCCTACCGAGCTCCAACGGATTTAAATACTGCCTAACATGTGTCGATAGATTCTCAAGATGGCCCGAAGCAATACCATTGGAAAATATAACGGCAGAAACTGTAGCGAAAGCATTCCTAGCAAACTGGATTTCTAGATTCGGCGTACCATTAAAAGTAACTACCGACCAAGGCCGACAATTTGAATCCCATCTGTTTAAAAATCTGTCATCACTGCTCGGTATTACACATATAAGAACCACATCATATCATCCACAGGCCAATGGTATGGTCGAACGCTTCCATAGACAACTCAAGGCCGCGATAATGAGCCACGAAGAAGATTCATGGACTGAAACATTGCCGATTGTACTACTAGGAATACGAGCGTCATTTAAAGAAGATTTGAAGGCAAGTGCAGCAGAAATGGTTTACGGCGAAGGAATACGTTTACCAGGAGAATTTTTTTCGGCAACAAAGGAACCCAACAATACCGATGAAGTCATAACTCGGTTACGTCAACACTTCAACACTCTACGACCAGCAGAACCTCCACTTCATGGTAAACAAAAACTCTTTATGTCAAGAGATTTAGAATCCTGCACCCATGTATTCTTAAGATATGACGCCGTTAAAAAGTCGTTACAACCACCATATAATGGACCCTACGAAGTCGTGCATAGAAACTCAAAAATGTTTACGATTATAATCAATAACAAACAACACGTAGTATCTATAAACCGAGTTAAACCAGCTTACCTGATTTCAACCGAAAACTCCCAAAAATCTCCAAAAGAACAGAAACCTCCTTTGAATCCTGCTCATCCCAAACCAGTCACAAATCAATCAACCACTCAACCAGTTAAAAATATGAAACAAACTACAAGGTCTGGAAGAAGAGTGCGTTTTCCAACGAAATATTGCGACCTCGTACGGAAGATTGAATTTTAAATGGAACTAAGCTTACATCGTTCGATCACGGGATCTCACTAGGAAGGGGGTAATGTAGTGACACGAATCCACAGTCAACTTTTCGAAAACCCTGTATACATCGGAATAACTACGATTGCGACCAATCATCCCATTTGTATATTTTTTGTGTTGGTACAATGATGAAATGTTATTGTAGTATATTAACAAAATAACATTTCAGATTGAACAGCGACTTTTGGAATAAAGATAACGTAAACCCAAAACCTAAACGAAATCGAAGCCACCAGCATCTGTATCCCGATGGCAAACCAAGGCAACTTTCAACTTTCCGCTGTCTACAACAAGCCCCAAGTCCCACTCCCGGATGAAAACTTGAAAAATATGCTATGAAAAATTTGTTCAACTGGTATAAACAATTATTGCTAAATATCAGGCAACAGTCAAACCAAAGTCAATTACATTTTTAGCCATTCTGATAGATAAACAAAAACTGAATTAATTATGAACTGAAGTTGAAATAACTGGCCTTAACAGGATATACATTTTTAATGTTTTACATACAATACAATATTTTCAATGTCTTCCATAACTTATTGGACGATATATTTCACCATAAATATGTATTATTACAATCGAATGATCTCCATAAAATCCTTCAGCTTCAAGTTTGTATTCTCCATTCGGTATATTTGGAGGCAGATGTGTTGCGTCAGATTCAAAATTGCACAGATGATAAGTGGTTTCCTGTAAAAAATTACAGAGCGAATTACAAAACAAAATTCTACACAAGATTTTCATTTGTAAACGTGGGGAGAGGAAAAAAGCTCATTTATTTTATTCCTAAGATATTCTAATTTCCTAAAATATTCTTGTATTTCTTGAAATTTTAATAAAGATAAAAAACCCTAATTGTATGATTTTTGCAAAAACCTGTCAGATCGGACTCGTTTCTGTTTATTATTTATTTTTTTATTTATTATTTATTTTAAATGTTTATTTGTATATATTTAGCTCGCATAGTTCCTGTATATGAAAAAGTATCAACTGTTATATTGGGTTTAAATTGAAAGAGCTTTCCAATTTTGACAAGAGTTGGTTTAGTATTAATAAGATAAGAATTAATAATTTAAATAATAAAACACTTACTTTAGCAAAAAAACACCCAGTAACATTTCCGCAATTTGTAATAGCTTCTGCTATTCCCATTACATTTGCATTATTAACTTTGCACCAATTAGCTCGAGCTCTTGCAGGAAAACGACGATATTCGTTACTCAAAAATTTGAATGCTTGTACAACTACCTAAAAATATTTAACATTAAACACAGATATTTACATATATTTAATAATAATTATAATAAACTGGTATTAATAAAAACAAAATTTTGTTTTATAAATGGTTTTGAATAAATTATCTATATAATTATCTATATTAATTAAAAAAAAAAAAACCTAAAACAATGAAAAATACAATTAAATACATAAATAAATTGTGTAATGTGTGATATGTGCGTTTATATTATTATTATTTTGCCAATTGATCGATCATATTGTATGAATGCAGATACTGACCGTAATCGCTGCGAAATGACGACTGCTTCTAAAAAATTGGAAAAAGTATATTACTTACGTCTAATTCGACTGACATATCCCTCTTTAGATTAAGAGTAACATTTACGACCGATACAGAACGATTGTATTTAAATGTTTTAACTTCCATAAAATTAAAAAAGTCCTTATTATAGCTTATTAGGTCACACCTAAAATTTCTTGATTTAAATTCGTGCTGATGAAACTAAAACAAAACATTGAATTAATGAATAAATTTAGAATAATTGAAAACCAAAAAAATTATAAATAATTAGTAGGTAACTGAGAAATGCAATTTTTGTAATTTCGGAATGAAAAAAAATATTCTACTGATGTGTACACTGTAAAAAATTGATATAATTTTTTACCGGTGGAAAAATTTCGATGTTACTTAGAAAAATTATACATTAAGAATAAATTTACTTTAAAATTATGTAATATTACTCTGAATATAAGAGTATTAACTAATTTCAATTAGGTTGAAAAAAAAATGAATGGAAAAACTAATAACCGAAAAACATCATCATCAAACATGTATGAATGTTTTAAAATTTAAGAAAACCTAGTTAATTACCTTTTTTGGAACATCCATCCCCTTTTCTTATTAGCATGAGACTCCTTTAACTTATTACTTATGATGTTGAATAATTAAAAGCAAAAATTTGTCAATTTTAAAATTTATAATTTAATCGAAAAGTTAAACAAAATTTAATTTTACAAATACACAGCTAAATAAATTTCATGTAGCATTTAAATTTCAAATTTTAATTTTCGAACTTGACGAATTGACGGCTTTGCCCAGAATGAATTATTTCACCAATTTTTCTCCCTCCTTGATTTTTGTAACTTTGAAAACTTTTAATTCTCCCACTTAATTTTGATGGGAATGCAAATTCGCAGCATTGCATTCGTTTTATTTAAAAAACACTTTATTTTCACAAAAATTAATAACTGATTGAATTCTCATCGACTTCATTGATAAATATTGGCATTTGTCTTTTCATTCAAAGATCTTTGACCAAAAACATCTTTCATACTCATAATTATTGAAAACTCAACTCAAAATTTCCCTAGCTGTTCTTTCTAACTTTACTTAATTATTTAATCTAAAATTATGAAACCGAATTATTCATCACCACGGATGTTCATTTAAAAGAAAAATCTCACATGCTTAAAACAAATTATCTATTTGAATGTTTTTAAAATTTATCCCTGTTTTTTTTTAAAAATTATTTATAACTTATATGCTAATGCAAAATGAAACATGACAATACATGCCCCATAATTAGGTACGTTCACCACAAGATCATTCATGTAGATCAAGGACAATATAGGACCCAGGATAGATCCCTGGGGAACACCATGCGACACAAATCCAACACGTGAATGCGCGTCATTCCATTTAACAGTCTGGCTTCAGTTGTTTAGATAGGACGCCAGTAACTTAAAGAGTGTTACCTCGAACTCTATAGTGCTCCAATTTATTGGAAGATATGGAAGATCTTGTGCGGCGGGACTGATAGTATGCAGCTATTACGAAGGGCCACGTTACTGAAACTGCAAACAGGAAAAGGGCAAACTGTAAGATATTCCATCTTAGTGAAAGTGTTCTTTTGTTCCTTATTTACAGGCAATATCGGTCTCGCAGACCGACGTTAGTACTAACGTTACAAAAACATTTTAGTTTTTAATAAGTAATTGTTTGCAATTGGAAAATTTACCCGATTACTATAATAGGTATCTATATTTGTTGAAATAAACTACTTTTACCTCAAAAATAAACCGGAAAACAGCTATTTTTGCAATAAATACCTCTGTTTAGAAAATGCAGTGATAATTTGCAATGACTGTAATGTGCAAATAACGGAGTAAATTTTACGCGAAATATTTCGATTATTCTTGGGACTAAATTTGAACAATTCTTTTTTTTTAAATAACAATATTATCTTTACGCATAATAATATAATATCAATAAGATTTTGTAAAATAAAATGACTTTTTCCTACTAGAATTAACATACCTAGACATTTGATATATTATTCGGTCTCACGGACCGACGTTAGTACTCGTGTTATAAAAAAATATGTTAGTACTGGAGGGTTAATAAAAATTTAAATTATTTAAATATTTCTGAATTTCATTTTTAATAAAAAGTATTATATAAAATTTAAAAAATTAAATTTAATTACCTTAGATAAGAAACTATTACAGAAGCCGCCTTGAAGAAAAAACGGCAATCTAAATACAAATTTGAAATATTCCATTTTAAAACTGTTTCTTTTCAGGTGAAGAGTATATTATTTAAAATTTTTAAAAACAACAAGCTTATAATAGGTTGAAAATTTAAATAGTAAGTAACATTAGGATTGTATAACGAATATTATCATATTATCTCAATCACATAATATGTAAAAAAATCATTTTAAGTTTTCCTTAATTTTAAAATTTTAGTTCTACCTAAAACTATTATCTATTATTGTTGAGTAAATAAAAAAAAAACATTATGTCCAGGAAACGAAGTGATTTATTCTCAACAAATTACGATTAAATTACGATTGAATGAATAGCTAAATTAAGGCCAGCCACCGAAAGTGCATAAGCTCCGAATAACACTTGTTATTTTTCGGCAAACGTTTAAGGGTAATATTATAAAATTTAAACTGAAACAACTGAGAAATGCAATGTTTGTATTTTTATATAACGTGTATATAAATTTTGAAATTTTAGAATCCATAAATTGTGACAACTTAAAGATGAAAAAATAGTTTGATTTTTGAAAGAATTATTAAAATTGGAAAAAAGCTGTAATTAATTAGTTTTAATTATGAAATATAAGAATAATATTTTAAATGATGCAATTCGGGAACAGCTAATAAAAAGTAAAATGGCAGTAGGGAAAGTTGGATAAAAATTGTAGGTAATAAAAATATATTAATGTATTAAATTCAAAAATTTCTAAGTTCCTAAATAATTTTAGTTAAAAAATTTAAACGAAATTATATAATGATATTTTATATTACCGACAAAATATTATTTGTTTAATTAAATTGAAATAAAAATTTTATTGTTATATATCTACCTAATAAAAATTATTATTGGATTTTATAGAAAATTGGTTATCAAGTTATTTAAATGGTTTGAAAAATTTTGTAATTTAAGGTGTTTTCACAGAAATATAAACTTAAAAAAATAATTTGAATTACCTTAGACAGAAAACTATTGCAGAAACCGCCTTGAAGAAAAACCGATAACATAAGCACAAAATTGAAATATTCCATTTTAAAAGAAACTCGTTGGAAGAAAAATATATTTTCTAAAATTTTTAAAAATATCAGGCTTATATATAACCTCTATCATTATACTGGAATTTACTAAATTATTTCAAATAATATTTTTATGATACCAATAACTATTAGTACTATCTGTATCTATAGTACCAAATCTGTATATATTTTTCTGGATTTGGAACATAATAGATGTACTCAGGATTTTGTTGTGAAAGCATGTTTAATTTTAATGTTTCCTTTTTTGTTATTGAAATAAAAATAATGATTAGGTATCTAAAAAGAATTTGCGTATTAAATAAATTGTTTTTTTTCATGTATATTCATGTATCATGTATAATTTTAATGTATAATGTAAATTTTAAAATTTACTGTAAATTATAAAATTTAAAAACTGCGAGTTTAAAATGAAATATTGTATCTAACAATTTTAAATTCATTTTCCAATCCCAGTCGTTCTCAACGATGACGATCAAGTCCGATATTCCAGAGATCATCAGCATAGCGGAACTTTCCGGTTGGCCAAAATAAAGTTACGAGGATATCATCGAATTCTAGAACCTGTACTTCTTAAGTTATAACAGGCACATCAAACGGGTCCAATCGCAAGTCAAGTCCCAAAAGAACCAAACTTTACTCAAAAACAGACAAAATACGCCATTCTTCTTAGTTCTCACTCCGCTCCCTTCCCAGGAAGGAATCTAAAGGGTCTAGGACTTTTCGGCGCATCAAAATTTAAATTATTTGGATATAAATAATTCAAATAATAAAAATAAATATATAAATTTTAATATTTCTAATAAAATATCTTTGAAAATTTAAAGAAAGAGACTTAAATTTTTCAAGATTTTCAAAACAGATATTATTGATTATTTGCGTGAACTAGCACATAATTTTCAAATGCAAGGCTAAAAGTTTTAAATTTATATAAATATTTATATAGATAATAATAATTAATAAGATCTAATTTTAATTTAAATAAATTATTTCATGTAATATTATCTATGGTATACTTTATAATAAATTATAATAATATGTTGTTTTACACCTACTCTGATTCCCTCGCAAGAAAGAAGACAGGAAATACAATTTTGTAGTTTTAAGTAAAACGCCAAAATAGGTTACGTCGAATCATCCTCTTGTATCGTTCCACACTTCCAGTTGATTTGGCGCCGAATTGGGTGTGCGCCGGTTTGGCGGCACCGAATAGTCTTTGCGCCGAATCGTCCTTGCGCCGAATTGTTCCCACGCCGAAATGTTCCTGCGCCGAACTGGCGGCGCCGAACCTGTATCAGTAACGAACATGCCACAATAAACTAATAACTATGTATTGGAAAACTGTTTTCTAACTTAAAATCGGGAAATCCCATGGTTTCTCCCACCGACATTTCACTTTCTTCCAAAGTGATCACGGAAGACCAACGAGTTCACTCGCAGAACGACCAGTCCGATAAGACATTCCACCACCCCTTGAATTAATAAACTCCACTCCAATACCAAACAGGTAAGAAAGTCAGTTTGTACTCTCACATACAGGTCAAAGTAGGGGGTAAATATCCAGAAAAATTTGTGAACAAAAGACTCGGAATTCCAAAGATTTCTAAGAATTCCAATAATGTCTAAGAATTTCAATGATTTCCAAGAATTCCAATTATTTCCAAGAATTCCAATGATTTCCAAGAAATTCTAATGATTTCCACGAATTTCAATGATTTCCAAGAATTCCAAAGATTTCCAATTTTATATTAGTGACCTTTGGTGATGATCAGAGTGATGAGTCCTACATACACCGTCGTCGCACATGATATTAAGAAAATAATTAAACTTTTGTGATTAGACATCAATCTGAAGGGGTAAATATCCCAAAAAAGTTGTATACACGGGGTTGAAATTCACTTGGAAATCTTTGGAATTTTTTGGAAATCTCTGGAATTCCTTGGAAGTCACTGGAATTTTTGGAAATCACTGGAATTCTTTGGAAATCACTAGAATTCTTGGAAATTCCAAATATATTTTTTGGAAATCTTTGGATTTCCTTGGAAGTCACAGGAATTCTTGGAAATCACTGGAATTTTTTGGAAATCATTGGAATACTTTGAAAATTGCTGGAATTATTAGGAAATCTAAGGTTTTCATTGGTTGTTTAACTTTAATGAGCGTTTTAATTAAAATAGGTTTAAAACTCTCTTTAAATTGTTTTTTGAATACAGGGGATAGTATTTGAAACATAATAAATATTTATACTGCGATATACCACCCTAAAGTGAAAGAAGGGAGAAAATTACCAGTTAGCCATTCTGATAGCATTATAGAGAAAAGATTGAGAAAAACTGAATTAATTCTTAATCGAAGTTTATTCAACTAATCCTAACAGGATATACATTTTTATTGTCTTACTCGTACATACAATACATTTTCAATGTTTTGGATACTTTATTGGACGATATACTTCACCATATAAATTTAGCATTGCTATAGAATCGTCTCGGAAAAAAGCTTCAGCTTCGACTTTGTATTCTCCACTCGGTATATTTGGCGGCAAATGTGTTGCGTCAGGTACAAAATTGCATATGTGATAAGTAGTTTCCTGTAAAATATAAATAACATTAATATATTGTTGTGTTTTTTATGATTATAATTAATGAGACGATCATTAGCTTAGTAAGTTAGCCGAACAACTGTGGACTCTAAGGTACCCGGTTCGAATCCGGAGAGAGTTGAAAATCTTTCAGGTTGTCGTTCGTATTAAAAAGAGTTTTACAAATTATGCTCAAAAATCTTTTTCAAAATAAATAAATTAGAAAATTAAATACTCACTTTAGCAAAGAAGCACCTAGTAATATTACTGCAAGTTGAAATAGCTTCTACTACTCCTATTACATTGGCATTATAAAGTTTGCAACAATTAATTCGAGCTCTAGCTGGAAAATGGCGATATTCGTTACTCAGAAATTTGTATGCTTGTGTAACTACCTAAAATAATTACAATTTCAAATAATATTTTTACTTTAATTTAGATAAGCTGACAAACAACAGGCTGAGGAGGTAGCGACGGCACCAGGGGGGGGCCCAGTTGCTTGGAGAAAATTTATACGAAATTTTAAAAAATGTTAATATGTACAAAGCCGAAAATATTTTTACAATTTTTTTTTAATTTATAAATTTTGTGTGCCCACCCTAAATATATTGGGCCCGATTTGTACCCACCCATTTCAAAAATAATGGCGCAGCCGCTGTACGGGGTCTGTATGGATTTAACAGGCTGACAAATGGAATTTGGCCCGCTGGAAGACTGGCAGATTACGTAGGTATATCATATATATACAAAGGTATTACTAACGTCTAATTCAACTGACATATCTCTCTTCAGATTAAAGGTAACATTTACAGCAGATACAGAACGATTGTATTTAAATGTTTTAATTTCAAGCCGATTAAAAAAGTCCTCGTTATAACTTACTAGGTCACACCGAAAATTTCTTGATTTATATTCGTTCTGATGAAACTAAAACAAAACATTGAATGAATAACTGAATTAAGGCCAGCCACCGAAAGTACATAAGCTCCGAATAACGCTTGTTATTGTTCAGCAAAACGTTCAAGGGTAATATTATAAAATTTAAACTAAAACAACTGAGAAATGCAATTTTTGTTATTTTGTAAAATAAATTAAATTCAAAAAAATTGTTTTTAAAATGACTAGATAGGTTTGATTAATGTTTATTGAAACAAAATTATATAATTATATTTTAAAGAAAATAATCAATTTAAATTGAAATTTTATATTACCATCAAAATATTATTTGTTTAATTTTTAATTTTAAATGTATTGCATTTCATAAGTTAAAAATTCATATATTAAAAAAAAAAAAATTTAAGTCTACAAATTGAAATAAAAATTTTATTATACCTTTTTTATTATTCTTTATCGGAAATTGGTTATCAAATTATTTAAATGGTTTGAAAAATTTTGTAATTAAGGTTTTTTCACAGCAATATAAACTTAAAAAAATAATTTAAATTACCTACCTTAGACAGGAAACTGTTGCAGAAACCGCCTTGAAGAAAAACCGGTAACATAAGCACAAAATTGAAATATTCCATTTTAAACAGTAACTCGTTGGAAGAAAAATATATTTTTTAAAATTTTTAGAAATATCAAGCTTATATAACCTCTATCATTATACTGGAATTTACTAAATTATTTCAAATGATATTTTTATGATACCAATAACTATTAATACTATCTATATCTGTATAGTATAATAAATATCATCATTCATCCATGTAACAATAAAATAAGCAAAAATAAATAATATTAAAAATTTCTTTAAATTAAATCATTTTCGTTCTAAATTTATTGTTGCGTAAATACAAGATTTTGTTTTGTCGATGAGTCCGGAAAATCCATTAAGAAAATATTGAACCAAATCTCTATTTGGATTTAGAACATAACTAGATGTGCTCAGGATTTTGTTGTGAAAGCATGTTTAATTTTAATATTTCCTTTTTTTTATTGAAATAAAAATAATGATTAGTATTTAAAAAAAAAATTGTGTATTAAATAAATTGTTTTATTTTTGATATCGAATTTAAAAAAATTAAGTGATATGTAGTAGTATAGGTAAATTAAATTACAATCATGAATAAGGGTGAATTTAATTTATTTATTTTAAATTTAAAAATTTACCATAAAAAGTACAGTAGATATCTACTTATTTACTGTGCTTAGCAAAACTAAGTGAGGGTTACCAGATATGGTAAACAGTAGCGTCTGATTCCAGAGGAACGGCTACAAACAGCGTCTGTTCCATATTGGGCGGCTGATAACAATATGCAGAAGGACGTGGGGCCCCACTGCATAACAAATGCCCCTTGTAAACCAAATAGTGTTGAATTATGAAACAATGAGGGGGGGGGCGGCAGTGTGTGGATTCGGATTGGGACAACGAAATGAAAGAGGCCATAGATTAATACAATTCTGTCACGAGAATAAACAGATCGAGAAATCCTCACAACTATCAAAAGAAGAAAGGCGGCTTACTTTGGGCATATCTACCAAAATGAAAAGTATGCTCTTCTGCAGCTGATTATGGAAGGGAAATTAGAGAACAAGCGAGGTCTTGGAAGAGAAAGACAATCATGGCTAAAAAATCTGAGGCACTGGTTCCATATTCGGGACGCCGCAACATTAATAAGACTCGCGAAGAACAGAGAGGGGTACAGCACCGTGGTAGCCACCCTCCTATGAGGAGAAGGCTCTCTAAGAAGACTGTTGATGAAAAAAAGGAAGCAGGATATAATAACTATTGCCGTGTTTGAAATAGCATCTATTTCGAGAAAGTAGCGATATTCGTTACTTATAAACTTTTTTTTCTTATATTTTTTGTAACAGATTTCCAATATAAATAAAAAAATAGACATTAATATAACCAAAATTTATTTCTTAAACTTTAAAAGTACCATACTTAAAATCATTAATATTATGCTCCAAATTCCAAAAGAAAGAAATCCGAGATATACAGAGCTGGCCGTAATGTCCCAGCCTCTTTGCAAAATACTTCTTAAACTCTCTGTTCCAGTTGTAAATGGAAGTATGTACACGAAAGGTTTAAAGAGGTAATGCACAGATTCTAATGGCCAAATTACCCCACATACCAAAAAAACCGAGACTAAACTGCCCGTTGCTACCATGGTCGCAGTTAATTCTTTATCACATACACAGGAAATGAATAAACCTGAAATATTGTAATTAGTATGACAGTAAAAATTTAAAATTGTCGCTCACCGTAAGACATGCCGCATATACCAGAAAAACAGCAAATTAAAAAAACTAAAATGAGAGACCCTTGCATGGTCATCGAAAACAGAAAAAATGTTCCAAAGATGGTTAGGACTATTTGGGTGAATGTTATGCAAAACTCACAAATGAAATGAGTCAACATTAATTCCGTGTCGATTATTCCAATTACATAAGTTCGCTCTAAGGTACCTTCGTTGCGTTCCATCAACATGGAGATCGACGTGGTTCCAACGGCCAAGTTAAAAATAATTCTAAAACACCCTGATTAGATTCCTGTTTTTTAACCTGAAAACTGTTAAAATTACAATAAAACAACTGCTGGTACAGCAGAATCAGTGAAGTTTGGTTCCATACTTCCGTAGACGGGATCTTCAAACTGAAAAAAAAATTTTAATTTAAAATTGGGAATATTGCAGAAGAGCCACAAAAAGTCACGTTTTCTCCGAATAAAACAAATTTGATAATAGAATGATGTAAATCGGAGAATAAGATACGTACATTGATTGGTATTTTCAAAGCTTTTCTTTTTTTCCCGCATACTTCCATGTAATCTTCAAGGAACTCTTGAAATGTTTTATACAGGTATATCTTCAAATACGTCGCAATTTGTTTATCTAAAAAATGAATGAAAGAAATTTTTATTTCAATTGTGAATAATTTCGTACTGTTGACATCTCGGAAGACATCGATTTCTGAGTATTGCAAATCCCACGGTTTCGTAAGTTCTCCATCATGAAGGCGTGCACGAAGCGCTTTCGTGTAATTTTGCTTGATAACAATTGAAGCGTAAGTTTTACCCCGTACAACGGAATCGATTGCTTCTTCTGCCGTGTTATAATAAACCTAAAATTCTCAAATAAAATTTTGTTTTTAAATCACAACGGTGCATGCTTACAAATTTTACACCTTTAAACTCCAAATATTTTGTATAGCAACAGCTAAGTTGAGTGCTATTGCACGTTAGAAATGAGTCACAATTGAACATATTTTGAGTCTCCTGATTAGTTATAGCAACTGGTAAATCTACAGGACTTCTTCCAATGGTATAATAAAATATTGAAACTATTGCTAAAGGTAATATAATAATAAAAGCCATTGGAGCTAAATTTCTCACCATCCACAAGAAACCTTTAAAGAGTAAAGCTTTTATGCGACTTAAATTCAAATTTGGGATAAAATCGTTCAACGTCTTTTTGCGATGGCTTTCGATAGGCATGTGGGGTAAAGCATTTTTATCGATAAAATAATTAATATTCCGAGATCCTGTTTGGTCATACTGTGCAATAAAATTTCTGTTTTGTATGCTGCTTAATTTTAAAAAGACTTCTTGTAAGGATGTATCTCCAAAACGATTAATTAAAGTTTCGGGAGATTCTTCCGCTAAAAACATTCCTTCGCGCATCAAAGCAACCTTTAAATAATAAAATTAGCTAAAATGAAAAAAAAAATAGAAAATTACTTTGTGTGCCTGTCTCGCTTCTTCGATGTAATGTGTGGTGATAATTATGGTAGTGTTACGTTCTTCTGAAAGTTTGGTCATGTAATCCCAAACTGTTTTTCTGATAATTGGATCAATTCCAACTGTAGGTTCGTCCAAAACTAGCAATTCGGGTTCGTGGACAAGTGCAACTGCTAACGACACACGTCTTTGTTCTCCACCACTAAGATTCCGTATAGTTTCGTTCGTGTGATTCAGCATTAGCAACTCTTTCAAAAATCTGCATTGTTGCCTTATTTTACTGGTTGGCATTCCAGCCACCCAGCCGAAATACAACAAGGTTTCGTCAATGGTAAAGCTTGCGTATAAAGCTGTTTCCTGAAGTTACAAATTAATTTTATTTGTACCTGTTTAGTTTGTCGTTAACACATACTTGAGGCATATAGCCAACGCACGGTCCTGGCACTCTGCTATTCTTAGTTCCAGGTGTTCCGCCCAAAACCCAAATCTTTCCATAGTTCAATTTTTTGCTGCCCAATATGCAGCTCAGTAGAGTCGTTTTTCCACAACCACTCGCACCCAGGAGAGCGTAACTGAAAGAAAATTTTAATTTTTAAACGTACGATTTATTGCAATACTACATTTCGCCCTTTGAAACTGTCACGTCCAAATTATTGAAAACAACAACCTCATTGTAGTTGAAGCCATAACATTTGGTAGCGTTTCTCAGATAAACGGAATATTCGGTAGATTTTGAACCCGGCGGTCCATATTCGTTCATTTCAATATCATTATTGGAATGAATGGAATTATCGTTGATCTACAAAGAAAATCATGAGAAAAATTACTGTTTGTTATATATTAGAATTTAAATTCCTACCTTAAATGGTTTCGACATTTTTCTTATGACATTACTCATTGTTTAGTTTACATACAATGATAATAAAGTTTATAGAACTTAAAATTGAAATTATTGAATCAAGCGTCGAAAAACGTCAACGAAATGTATTCAAAGGTCACAGAAGTTATCGAAAATATTTACTTTTAGAAGTTAAAAATGTATGAAAATACGATTAGTAATATAATCACATTTTAATTATTAATTATGATAATTAAATAGTAAAATAGCAAAATAAAAAATCGAGATTCCTGGAGCCCGTTTTTAAAAATTGTAAAAAGTACTTCCGGAATACGTCATGATTCGGAATAAGAACGAAAGTCAATGCTTTCTTAATGATATGTACAGCTGATTAGAAATTCAAATTGAAATAATCATTATATTTTTTAATTTAAAATTAAAGAAAAATTAAGATATTCAAAGTCGACTCGGTTTGGTAACTTTACAAAAATACTTCAGTTTACAGAATTGGTATTTGGTACCGGTAGTAGACAGTGAACCCAGTAATGGCCACTCTCATAAAAACCGGCAATTCTGGCGACCTTATTCTAACCTCGGCCTATAAACCCCCACTAGGGAAAATCTTATTCGAGGAAATCGAAGCCCTCACCTCCCAAACTGGCGTTCAGATCATCATCGCGGGGGATCTGAACGCCAAACACCTGGCATGGAACAGCAGGAAGATGAACCCAGCCTGGCGAGACCTTCACAGAATTGTCGACGCCCTAAACATCGTAGTCGACGCTCCGGTTATCCTCAAACTCCCTGACCTCCCTGGATGCGCTGAACTCGGACCACAATCCAGTTCTGCTGCAACTAGGTGAGGACTCTCCCAACATCTCTCCACCAGCCAAATTCAAAATATCCTGGCCCTTCTTCAAGTCGCACATTTCAAACAACCTAGGCCCCCTCCCACCCCTTCCAAATGCCGACGCCTTGGAGAAGTTCCTTTCAGTATTGGAAAGAACCATCCAAGAAAGCATCAGCAAAGCCTCTACTCCAATCACCTCTCCCCCACGACCCCCGAGACAGATTAACCCTTGAAATCGGGGCCAAAAATCGAGCCCGTAAAAGGGCTCAATACACCTGTCATCCTAACGACCGATAGACGTATAATTCACTCACCAAGAAGGTGAAACAAGCTATCAAAGCGCATAGGCAGGCCAGCAGGGGCAACAAGCTGGAGAACCTGAATCTCAGGTACCCCTCAGCTTGGCACTGCTGGTGTACTTCTATGCATCTTATTCTTTCCAGAATAGGCTGGTCAAACTCGAAGAGACCCGTTCCACCCCGAAGCTCATGTCTACGGGAACCCCTCAAGGTTCTGTTCTCTCCCCCTCCCATTTCAATATCTACATTTCGGATATCCCCTTTCCAAGAGAACGTCAGACCAAGAGAGCGTTTTACACAGACGATACAACATTCTTCACTAGCTCTTTCCCCCCCCCCTATCATCGCTCGACTTCAATCAGTCCTCAACGACCTCAAGAAATGGTTGACGACCTATTTCTCGAAGACAAATGAACCTCCCACAAATAATCCTCACCGGGAGAAGTCGGTCTTGAAAATGGAGCGACTTCCAAGGGCTGAACTCACCATGTATGGCACCGTGATCCCTTGGACAGACACCTCCAAATATCTGGAGGTGATCCTGGACGAGGGTCTCAACTGGGGTCACCATACCAAAAACGCCAACAGCAAGGCTAGGGGAGCCATGACTTCGCTATACCCCCTCCTCCGTCAAAGTAGCTCTCTCTCCCCCCACAATCGCCTGATGATCTAAAAAATGATCATCAGGCCGATCTTTAAAATCTTTGAAATGCTTTGAAAATCACAAGAATTCTTTGGAAATCATCAGAATTGTTGAAAATCTCGTTAATTAAAATTCTTTCAAAATCCCTGGAATTTCTTGGAAATCACTGGAATTATTTGAAAATCTCTACAATTCTCTGGAAATTACCGGAATTCTTCGAAAATCCCTGGAATTCTTTGAAATTCCCTTAAATTCTGTATAAGTCATTGGAATTCTTTGGAATTCTTTGAAATTCACAAGAGTTCTTTGGAAATCATCAGAATTGTTGAAAATCTAATTCATTAAAATTCTTTAAAAATCCCTGGAATTTGTTGGAAATTAGTGGAATACTTAGAAATCAATGGAATTTCTTGGAAATCATTGAAATTATTTGAAAATTTCTGTAGTTCTTTGGAAATCACCGAACCTCTTGGAAATTCTCTAGCCTTCCTTGGATATTACTGGAATTCTTTGGAATTAACTGAAAATTTTTGGAATTCTTTGAAATTAACTGAAAATTTTAGGAATTCTTTAGAAAACATCAGAATTGTTGAAAATCTCATTAACTAACATTTTTATAAATCACTTCCAATCACTTGGAAATTAGTGAAATTCTTAGAAAATCAATGGAATTCCTTAGAAATCCCTGGAATTATTTGAAAATCGCTGCAATTGTTTGGAAATCACCGAAATTCTTCGGAATTCTGTGGAAATCACTGGAATTCTGTGGAAATCGTTGGTATTTTTTAATATCTTGAAATCACGGGAATTGTTGAAAATTTTATTAATTACAACTCTTTTGAAATCCCTGGAATTTCTTGCAAATCACTGAAATTCTTAGAAATTAATTGAATTCCTTGGATATCACTGCAATTATTTTAAAATTTCTGCAATTCTTTTGAAATTACCGAACTTCTAGGAAATTCTCAGGATTTCCTTGGAAATTCCTGGAATTAACTGAAAATCTCTGGAATTTTTTAGAAATCATTGGTCTTATCGAAAATCTTTGGAAATCCTAGAAAATCACAAGAATTCTTTGGAAATCATCGGAATTGTTGAAAATCTCATTAATTGATTTTCTTTAGAAATTCCTGGAATTTCTGGGAAATCAGTAAAATTCTTAGAAATCAATGGAATTCTTCAGAAGGCACTGGAATGATTTGAAAATCTCTGCAATTCATGAAATCACCGAAATTTTGGGAATTCTCTGGAATTCTTTAGAAATCATTGCTATTCTTGAAGATCTTTTAAATTCCTTGAAAATAACTAGAATTCTTTGGAAATCATTGACATAATTATTTTAAAATCTCTGAAATTGAAATTCGTTGGAGATTTTTTGTAAATCAGTGAAGTTCGTGGAAATTTATAGAATTCCTTTGAAATTACTGGAATTCTTGGTAAATTGTTGGAATTCTTTAAAATTATTTGAAAATCTTGAAAATTTCGAGTCTTGTGTACACAAATTTACCAGGATATTTAGCCCCTAATTTTTTATTATATCTACAATTTTCATCCAATTTTCCCTACTGCCATTTTATTTTCTATTTTGCTGTTACCAAATTGCCCCATTTAAAATTTTGTTCTTATTTTTCATATTTAAAATTTTTAAAACTTATACTTTCAAAAATTAAAATTTTTTTTTTCAGTTTTAAGTTTTCTCTCATTATACATAGATTCTAAAATTTCAAAATTTATTTACATTACCAATTCTCAATTCCTTTGAGATTCTTTGAGATAGAAAATAATAAGTTGTCTTACGGACGAAAGCTATAAAATGACTAACGTAGTATGTAAGTATTTGTTTGGTTATTAATGTTTGGTTAATGTTTTGACATTTGTCAAGTTGCAACTTTAAATTATTTTGTCAATGTAACAATTTTTAACTTTATAATTAAAATTAGTTCTTTTAAAAACTTTAAAATAGCTTGTTTTTACTTGAATAAATATTTTGTGGTTATAACCTAAAACTTGTATTATTTGACTTTGACAGATGGAACGCAGAAAATTATGTGGTGGGGCTTAAATATATGGAAAAGACATTGATTTGATTAGCTATTCTCGACGCAGGGCTTTTCTTTCGTGGTTTTGATAATTATAATGTTTTACGCTCAAGAGTGAATCAGTGAAATTTCATCGAAAGTGAACTGGTATTTAGTAGCGCCACTGGATACCAGTTTATCAACTGCTAAATTTTGCAACATATCGCAAAAGTAGCAAGAAATTTGAACCTTGTACTTCCCTGAATATCTACGCCCATGTCTTAGAATACTTCAACGGTGTATGTCAAATATCATATAACCTGAAAATATTGAATTTTAACTTATTTAATGCTAGCTTTAAATTTTAAAAAGATAAAAGATCATCTATATTCGTGATATATTTTGTATTTACAATTAAAAAATATTTATTCACCTAAAACCATAAATGGTAAGACAAAACTGCCCGTAACACATTTTCATCATTGAAATGTTATATACCCATTATCTTTTTGTAGAGACTAGGTTTTATTCGAACCTAATACGAAATCGAAGATCACTCAAGATAAAATGTCAAACGAAATCGAGAATTGGATTGAAATCGCACAGCAATGTAAATACCTACCCGAGAACGATTTGAAAAAGTTATGTGACATTGTGAACGAAATATTGCTGGAGGAATCAAATGTGCAACCTGTGTCTACTCCCGTGACAGTTTGTGGTGACATACACGGTCAATTTTACGATTTGGAGGAGCTCTTTCGGTGCGGCGGTCAAGTTCCGGCAACAAATTACGTGTTTCTGGGCGACTTTGTGGACCGCGGTTATTACAGTTTGGAAACATTTACTCGATTGTTAACTTTGAAAGCGAAATATCCAGATAGGATTACGCTGTTGAGAGGTAATCACGAAAGCAGACAGATCACGCAAGCGTACGGCTTTTATGATGAGTGCCTGACAAAATACGGAAATGCAAATGCGTGGAAGTACTGTTGTGGAGTTTTTGATTTGTTAGCCGTTGCAGCCTTAATAGATGAAAAAATATTATGTGTTCATGGTGGATTAAGTCCCGAAATTAAAACTTTGGATCAGATTCGTTGTTTGGAGAGGAATCAGGAAATTCCTCATAAGGGTGCCTTTTGTGATTTAGTGTGGTCGGATCCGGAGGACATTGATACTTGGTCTTTGAGTCCACGTGGTGCTGGTTACTTATTTGGTTCCAAGGTGACTCACAACTTTATGCAGATTAATGCGTTGAGTCTCATTTGCAGAGCGCATCAGTTAGTTCACGAAGGTTATAAATATATGTTTGATGAAAAATTGGTTACCATTTGGTCGGCTCCAAATTATTGTTATCGGTGCGGTAATATTGCCAGTATTATTGAATTTAAAACGCCCGATAAAGTTGAGCCTAAATTATTCCAAGCCGTACCTGATACAGACCGCGTTGTTCCTAGTGGTAACGTCACCCCATACTTTTTATAGTTTTTGCATATGATAATAACATTTTTAATGTTAAAACTTATTGTATTTCGATTCCTTCAAGTAATAAAATGTAACGACAATTATTTATAATTAATATTGTTGATTCATTTCAGTTAAATTTGTTAAAAATCAAATTGTAACAAAAATGTCAATAGACTTCATAAGATATTTTTATTTGATTAATAAAAGTAAATTTTAAAGGAACAATAGCTTTATTTTAAATTTACACAAATCAAATTGAAATATTTTTACTTATAATATATTTTTAGATTGGCAAAAAGGTCTCTTGGATCTTGAACAATATATGAGGATTTTTCGGTATGTTTTTTTTATAAAAATTGACTTATCCATTGAATATGTTTGGCCACGTATACAAATACTGCGTATTTCGAAAAATCACATCTATTCATAGGAGTTAGCAAAGCACGAGAAACAATTCCTCTAATAAACCATCTCTGGTTCATATAAAGGTAGAATCCACTGCCACTGTCTCCACCGCAAGGTCCAGAATTGAATTTACTGGTTTAATTTACCTGCACAAAATGTCCAATTTGAAGTAACCGCTTGGAAACCTGAGGATAAACTCTGAGGATGAACACTAACAACACGAAGGTAAAGTTCTTGTAAATTTTCAGTCAGCTTGTCGTTTTCATTTATTCCCCACCCAACAACTATTCCCGTTTTGTTAACTATACTTTGAGAGAGCATCTCGTTTCCCATAAACAAACTGGTTGAACAGTGGACGTGTAAATTATTTTGTTAGCAAAATGTAAAATTGCTATATCTGCATCTGAATTGCCTTCTCTGTATTCCGGATGAAGCTCTATTTTTGCCACTTTTCCTCTCTGAGCATTTTCGTCTAACCAATCGTTCATACCGATTCTTCCACATTGTAACACAATGTCCTGCTACAATTGGTATTATTATTTATTGTTCTGGAAATGTAATATTTACCTGTTAATGCAATTTTGTTTGTTATCAACGAAGCACCACCGCGAAAGTTTGGTAACAGTTTTTCTCGAAGAAACAAAGAACCTATCCATGGATGATTTTTCACCTGGGCATCTTTTCCATTGGCTATTAAGTGATTTGTAGCCGTTTTGATATTCCCGCAAGTATTATGAAAATCGGGACGAACTGTTACCAACGATTGACAAGTTTGCTGATTATTTGTGATAATATTTGAATTTTCTTCAGTGAATTGATTGGTAATCAATGTAGGCTTTGTATAGAAGATATTTATTGGTAGTTCAGTTGTTTTCATTGCATTTAGAAAATTATTATTATTATTTATGCCATTTAGATTTGAAATTTAGTAATTAGATTCACCAAAATTATCTATCCCGAAGGATGAACTCAAAGTCACCGTTGATATTTGATTAAATCCTGTAGGAAATTCAAATAGGAATTTTATTATTTGATTCGGAGTCGTTCATAAATGACGTCACGTATGGAGGTCAAACAAGGGGGGTTTCTAAAACAGTGACGTCACGTATGGTTAAATTTTTGAATCTTTTTATTTTTAGAAATAAAATTTATTTTCGAAATTAAATATTTTGAAATTATTAATATTGTACGGATGCGTGACGTAATATTTGGAGGGGAGTCAAAGTTTTCGTGACGAAGGGGGGGGGGGTGAAATAATGCTTTAAATTGCGTGACGTAATTTTTATGAATGACTCCTTAGCTTCTCTTAAAGCCTCTGCTGCACATAAAATTTGGTTATTTATTATTATATGAGTAATTTTGAATACGATATCGTTCGAACTGGGGGTACTCCAATTTAAATTCTAACGGAGTATTATGTAGAACTGAGTGTAAAGTGTCGTGAATAGTTCCAGACAACTGTAATTTCTTGCGCCAATACTAAAATTAATTGTTTAAGTTTATTATAAATAAATTGTTTAAAAATTTTTTGTTAATTATTACACTGAAAAAAATAATTTTTAAATTTATATATGTTATCAATAGTAATCAGTGTCCAAGGATAACTAATGTAAAATTACATGATAACATATGTAAATTTACAATTACTTTTTTCAGTGTAGTAATTCGGTGACATAGTTAGCTTTTGATGAAAAATTAATTTTAAATAATAGGTAATAATTATTTTTAATGAAAATTGTTACGTAAAGCAAAGTTATTTTTATATTTATTGTTATTTATACTTCTTCGCAAAAGTTTATAATATTATATTTTTTCTTAATAGTATAATTTAAAAATAAATAATTTTTTTATTAAGAAATAAAAATAATTTATAATTTTGCGAAGAAGTAGGTAATACATGTAATAATAAATAATAATAATTATTTTAATGTGTTTTTTGATATTTGCGAAAAAAAACTAGTTTTTGTTATTCTAAAAGGAAATACCTATTATATTATAATAATAATTAAAATCTAGCATAATTTATTACAATAAAACAAACTTTTGGAATTGAAATTTTTTATTTCCTTAACTAATTTTTTTTACCTTTTTTCAAAAATTATTCGTAAATAAAAATGTGGTGAATATTTTACTTACTTGCAATAAGATGATTTAGTCATTTTAGGTAGTGGGTTTTTGGACATAAGCAAATAAAATAATATTTTATTTATTATTATTGCTATTGTAATTTATTATAATATTTCAAATTTTGCCTAAAAGCTTGTATAGATTTTTTTAAATTTTCACTACCGAATTTAATATTTTTCTCTTGACTTAAACTTATTTTCGTCTTGTGGTGATTTCCATCACCTTTTGATGCATTTAATTTTAGTTTTTGTTAAAAGAAACTTTCCGATATAATATTATCATCGGTGAAGTTTTTTCCCGTAGTAGATCATTGCAGGCTTGTTTTACTTTTTCCCAAATCGAATGAATGTTAGAAGTAGAATAGAGTTTTTTAATTGTCGTTTCAATGCCCAATTGACATTTGATTTGAAAGATCACACAATAGTAACAAATTATAGCATTTTATAAAAACTGCTTTATCCACTGAGCATATTTGGCCACATCTAAATATACAGAGTATTTTGAAGTATCACATCTTCCACTTAAATTCAGTAACGAACGAGAGACAATTCCTCTAATAGTCCATCTGCGATTCACAAAAAAGTAAAATCCACTCCCACTGTCTCCATTGCATGGTCCGGAGTTATCGTTATTACCTAAAATTTAAATGTACAAGAACTTGATCAAATATGATGTTTAATTTACCTGCGCAAAATGTACGATCTGAAGTAATGTTATAATATCCTTCGGAAGAACGAAGACACTCTTCTTCACTAACAACAGGAAGGTAAAGTTCTTTTAAATTTTCTGTATATTGGTAGTTTTCATCTTCCCCCCATCCAAGAACTACTCCAGTTTGGTTAACTATATTTTGAGAGAGTCTGTTCGCATCCCATAAACAAACCGGTTGCACCGTGGCTGTGTAAGTTATTTCTTTGGCAAAACGTAGAATTGCTATATCTCCGTCCACAGTCTCTTCTTGATATTCCGGATGAAGTTCCACTTTCGAAACTTTTACCTTTTGACCATTATCGTCTAACCAATCGTTCACACCGATTCTTCCAAATATTAGGTATAGTTCGGAATTTGGGTATTTCGCAATACAATGCCCTGCTGCAATTGGCAAAAGGTTATATAATATTAACAGGATTATTTTTTAAATATGATGGGTACCTGTTAATGCGAGACTTTTGGATATCAACGTAGCACCACACAAAAACTTTGCATTTGATATTTTTTTCTCTCTAAGAAACAGAGCACCTATCCATGGATGATCGCCCGCACCAGCATCGTTTCCATTAGCAATTAATTGCATTGCAGACTCCTTGGGTTTTCCACAAACATCTAACTGATTGCGTGCGGGAGGTTTAACTGTATTTCCAGCAAAATTCCAATTGTTGTAATTATTTTGAAAACTGGGACGAACTGGGAACGTCGATTGGGTAGTTTGCCGATAGTTGTTGTAATAATTTTGATTTTTTGTGTTAATTTTTTTATTTATTTGATTAAATTGATTGCTAGGCAATGGAGGGTTTGTATAGAAAATATTTGGTGGTTCAGTTGTTTTCGTTTCAATTGGAAAATTATGGATATTATTTGTGCCACTTGGGTTTGGCTTTTTGTAAGCACCAAAAGTATTCACGGTGAATGCGAAAGTCAAAGTCACCCTCGATATTTGATAAATTCCTGTACCTAAGTAAGATGTTCTGGGGTTATTTTATTATATTCTAAATTATTTGATCGGTTTACCTGTAACAGGTTCTTCAAGACATAAAACTTGATTATTTGTTATTATGGAAGTAATTTTGGGTAGCTCTATATTATTTGAAGTGGGATACTCCAATTTATAAACCAACGGAAAGTTATATAGAACCGATTGTAGAGCGTCTTCAGAGCTTCCAAAAAACTGCAATTTCTTCTTCCAATGCTAAAATTAATTGTTTAATGATTATTATAAATTTTAATATAAAACTGGAATTATAAATAAACCTCCAAACAGAAGATTTTTATTTTCCTATTCGAAAGGCTTATTTCTCATCCACGTTTTCTCACGCTCATCTCAAAATTTCTAAAGAAATTACAATTCCATTAATTTATAAAAAAATGGGGTGATTTTTAAGGAATTTTGGGAATATTTACTTTGTGATTTTTGTCTATAGGTCCTACTTTTAAAAATATATTTTCAAGTCAATTTGGAAAATTTCAAGTTTACCTTTGATAAATTTCTATTTTATTATACCTACATAAATCATTTTCAATTTTAAATGTCGATAAATAATAATTAAATTATGATAATGTGATTTTTTATTCGCACGATAAACTTGTTTTTAATATTTTGTGGGGAAATTTAACTATTTTCAAGGTCGAAATAAATTTTTAACAATTTTTAATCATAATATCCTCATATTAAGTTATAATGTAATAATAATTCTTATAACTGTAATATTAAATAATATAAACTGTAAAATCGCATTTTGTAAAAATTACAAACATTTACAATAAATTAATAAAAAACCCTAATAGCAGACTCTTTGAGTCATTTCAACTTTTGTAATTTTTTAAGTTTAACCCCTATACTATTGAAGCAAATTTTGAAAACTTCTAATAATTTTTTAATTTTTACCTCATTGGAAAAATATTCATTTCCAATTATTTGCAGTTGAACATTCAATTTTATCCTGTTATTATGGTTCGCAGGAACGGGAACTGTAATCCTGGCGTAATAATTGCCATTTTCTTTATAAATCTGAACCATTTTATGGCAAGATCTATCTTGGCAACGAATGATTTTCACCATCAATATTACAAACAAGCACTTATAAATGAAGATAATCATTTTTAAAATGATTTTTCAATTTACATTATTTGTAATCCAGCTTCCAGTAAAGCACACTCTTTTACACTATAATTTTTAATGCGCAAAAGAAACTCATAAAAGCCCAACATTTTTATGAGAACATACGCCCCTAATCACCAATTAGGTATTTCCCAATTCAATAATACATAGGTACATCAAAAAAATGTTGCATTTCATATTTATTACAAAAATTAATTGATTTAAAACCCGAAATAAAAAATTATTTATAAATTCGAATTTATTCATGAGTTAACCGGTTATGCTTTTGTCTCGCTCTGAACAAAACACACAAACATCAAATTTTCAAAAATAACTAATTAACTAAACATTGAACTTTCATTTTAACAGTAAGTTCAAATAATGCAAACAAATTCTTTCCGCTACATTCCAAAATATGAAAATTAATTTAAACAGCTATGGAACGATTCAACCAAAACAGGTTGTGGTGGGGTAAACCCAGTGCAGATTGATCGACTCGACAAACATTCAGTTTTAAAATCAAAATTGCTTTTCCCCATACATCAAAAAACTTGACTCTGTGTCATTCGAATGTGTGTTTTAGTGGGTCGAGCCAGTCGCAGTTGATTTCTAGCCGTGCTACTGCTAACATCATTTAATAAATTTATTTTCGTTAATTTCGGGAAAATTATTAAATTTTAATCACTGACCAGCAAGAATGCAGGAAGCATTCGACTGCTACTGACGTGGAGTCCTCGCCGAACTCATCGCTCCTATCTTCTACATTCGTTAAATATATTCTATCCATCGTGAAAGGAGAGGACCTGAAACAAATCAACATAAGGTGGAGTAGGGGTTAAAATAGGAAAGGAGAAAGTTAAATTTGACCGACCTTTTAAAGGAGCAATTTATCTATTCGTTCAGCAAATAAAAATAAAAACTATTGTATCAAATCATTTATTAATGACGATACAATTCAAGTTACACATAGGCTACCAACAATTATGCAATTATAAAATACATCATTTGCTACCGTTTACTTAACATTATTTAAAATTACGATATCCAAAATATATTTAAAAAAATTGCACGTAGTAAAGAACACAAAATAAATAATCGCATAAAAATATGGCACAAATTTGAATACTTCAAAATGTTTACAAATTAATTAACTATCTAACAAAATTTAACTCATAATTTGAAAGAAACGATAGCAAACATTTAAAACATAAATCATCATCATTCTTAATCTACATCTAATTTAGGAATCTTAAAAACTATCATGAGTATTTATAGCGTATACACGTAGTCACACGAAGCTTCGTTTTGTTAAATTTGTTTCAAAAAGTTAAGCGCCGGTACTTTTTTAAAATTTCTTTCGCGTTCTTTCACTCGAACGCGACCGAAACCTTAAACAAAAAATTTTCAAATCGTAATTTTGCAATTCTGCTAATGCTTCATTTGTAATGACTTTATTTTTTAGAGCAATCGTTTTTTTTAAGTATCACAGACTGACATAGCAACTAAATCATAATAACATCAATAATGCATTCAATAAACCGCACCAATTTTGTAACCACAAAATGCATTCGGTTCATTGAACATAATAGTCAATGCTTTAATTGACCCAACGTCTACATAGCAACTATAAAAAATTATGTACATTGCTTAAAAATTACGTATACGTGCAGAAGATGACATTGATAATTAGTATAATTTTTTAAAAAGTAAGTTTGATGATTTTTGCGCTTCAAACTATAGTCAAATGTCATCTAGTTTGGATCACTATCAAAATGTAGGTAAACCAACAAAATATTAATAACATTTAAGAAAGGGAATGCCTCCATTATCTTACCTACAGATGAAAAAACTAAACTTGCATTGGAGTTTAACATTAACATAGAAATAAAACAGGATCCCTGCTTTTGTATGAATATATTACGTCAACACATTTGTTTGATGCAGAAATAATAGCCGCTTCTGCATTAGTCCAAACCATTTTGAAACTGTCAACCGCACGCCCAAGCTAAAGTTTTCTAGCTAAATTTGCATTTGAGCATGCATCTGATAATTCAAATGGGTTAAACTCCTGTAGAAACCCAGACCTCCCGATTAGGAATCCGATAATTTAGTGTTAATCTGTATTGAGCTTATCGGAAGAGGTTAATGAAACGATAAACTGTTTATCATATTCATGAAAACATCATCATTTTAATTAACGGATTTATGAATTTGTTCATCGGCGCAAAAAATCGGCAGGCATGTTCTGTTAGAATATGACTTACGTATAACTCCTCTGACAGGCTGAATACAGAATAATACTAAATCATAAAATCCCTAAGCGGGGGCTCTAGGAGATAAGGAACTTATTCAATATTTCCCGTTGAAGATATCTGATGTAAGATCACCTAATACGTATACAATTTGGGAATCCCCCAATTTTTTTAGAGTCAATATATTGCCTAGCGTTCTTGACTCCTATGTATTGAATTTTAGCCAAAACAACATTAAGAATGAAACTGCAAATAATAGGTAAGGGGAAGTGTCCGTAACGGAGGCAGTCCCGTTAAAAAAACAAGTGAATTTGTTTTTCTTTAAAGTTAAATTTGTTACAATTCAGCAGATAAAAAATTATTATATGGAGAGGTACTTTATATACAGAGTATTACCTACATCAATGTTGATCCTAGAGTAAGTTTAAAATGGCACAAATTAATATGCTCTGATTACGATTTTTTTTTAGTTCCAACGATAATAAAGTATTAAACATTTCTTACAATGGATGGAAATAACTATCTTAAAATACTTATTGTATAATTACGTATATTAGTTCCATGTATGTATACTTTTACAAAAGATCAGAAAGTGGCCTGTGACGATAAAAAACAACAAAAATTTACCCATTCACAACAATCATTTTTTAAACAAAACTAAAACCTTTTATCGTCTCGTAAACCTTCCGACCTTTTTTCGCAATTATAAAAAATCCTATCCTAGTACTGCACACAATTAAGAAAATGATTTGTCGGCGTTCACGACAAAACTTCATAACTTTTTTTTTTACTTCACTTTAGCGTTAAAATTTAGCATTACAATATTTTTAAAAAAGGTGCGACAAAATTACGTATTTATGTTACATCATCTTTAACATTATTAGAAATTTACATTTTATTATTATTTTGTTTTAATACTGGAATGAGCTTTTAAGTTATTTATGCGTATACTAAAAATGAAACATACAATTCGAGAGCTAAAGAAAATAGCACCATTTCGATATTGTATCCATTTTCTTTAGCTCAAAACTGCGTCATTCAATTTGAGGTATTCTTACGTATACAATTTTGTTTATAAAAAAAGGTCCACACTAAGTGCTGTTTTTCAACTAAAATATAAAACAATCGACTGTCGACTTAATGTAGGTCATAATTCTATTCAAATCATACGCTTTGAAAACAAAAGTTTGTGTCACCCCGGCCTCGCCTGCTGAAATTGACGTAAAAAATAAATTTGCTTTAGTTCCAGTCATTTCGTGCAGCATTCGTGTCGATCTTTTGAATTTATTTATCGTTTTGAAAATATTCGTAAGCATAGATGCGCATGATTAGTTAAAGATCAACGCCGATTTGATTAAAAATACCACAATGGAGGAAGTGGGTGACGCAAACCTCGGAAAAGATAAAATTTGACAATACAAAAGATAATATTCAAATTTTATTTATTGCACTAAAGGGGTGAATTATAACCACCTGATTTTTTATTTACTTAAGTCGACGACGGCTTACCTTATAAATTCAAATAAAATATTTCAATTATTTTATAAAAACATAAGTAAAGAAATTTCTACTTAATAATAAACAACAACAATGTATGTATAAATAAAATATATAGAAGAGCCTAAAATTAATGAATACCTCAAGGGCGTTCCAATTTGGGACTGTTGCTAAATGACATTGAATCGACAGGATGGCCATTTTGATTTACTTCGTTACCTGCCGCCGCCGTTGAATCGATCACCAAACTTCCTTCTTCGCCGTCGCTACTAAAGGAGTCTCCGTCGTCATCCGAACTTGACAGAATTCCTGTAAAAAAAGAAATGAAGCAATTTGAAGTGGTTTAATTATGTTACGTACCACTATCAATTTGTGGTTGCATGTTAGCAAAATCTTGTGGCCAAAATCGTCGATTATTGTTTTGTGCTTTCTTTTTTTTATGTGCGGGCGAATTGGTCGCGCTATTATCGTTGGGAGCACTAGCGTCGAGCATGGGTTGTAAAATGCGACGTCTAGCGTTAATAAACCAATTATTAACTTGCAACAAGGTTAAATTTGTTTGTGCGGCAATGTGCCGTTTTTCGTCTTCGGTGGGATACGGATGCTGTAATTATTCCAATGAAAACATAAAATTTAAAATATTGTAAGAGCAAAATGTAAAAAAATTACCACGAGATGTTGAAAAAGCCACGACCGCATGACACTAGTCGCATGTTTTGGTAAAACGCCGCGTTTTTGTTTCCGACCTCTCGATGTAAAGTCGCTGTCGCATTCTTCTGAACCTCCGGGAGTGGTAGGAGCAGGCGAAACTTGACCCGAACTGTCACTAGGAGGTGGAGGACAAACGTTTACGCCGATTTGAGAAAGGGGCGTTGATCCGTGCACCACGACGTTTTCACAAATGGGTGGCTGCTGTTGCTGCTGCAATATTTGGGGCAGTGTTGGAGGAGTAGAAACAGGATAGGAATGCATACTGTAGCTACTCGATGTTTCTAGTTGTCGTTCCATTGTGTTTCCTGGGGCCGACACAACCTATGTCATACAGTCGTGCAAATAAACTCAAGCAAATAAAATAAAATTTATAAAAATTTTCTTAAAGCATTTAATATGATGTATAATAATAATATTGGAAACAACTCAACAGTTCAGTTTTAAAACGGCGGAAATAGAAAAATTGAAGTATTTTTTTTATTTCTCTACGAACAACGACCTGGAACGATCGAAACAGAGTTATGAAAGATAAGCGACATCGTGAGGATCTCTCACAACAGATACGACGGGTGACTCTTTACGGAAACCCTAGCCGAGATAAATTTGAAGACCAAGAGATATCTGGCTACAAAGAAGAATGCTCTAGCACAAGTAATAAGAAGCTCAAAAATAAACTAGGTTTCTTTGGCCCCCCGGAAAAGAAAAATCATAAAACGGAGAAGATAAATGGAAAAGGAACATGGTGAGTGCAGGTAAAAAGATAAGTTAGGTTAAAAAAGGCAAGAAATTTAATACATGTAATTTAAGCCCTCCCCCAAAGAGAGATTTTGGGTACGCTACTGAGAACTAAACACTGCATTGAAACAAACGTAGGTCAACAAAGCCCCGAGTTTAGCGGTCGTATTGCTGATGTATTGTAGATCCCAGGAAAACTTGGTGAACTGACATATGCAATCACATAGCTTCTAATCGGGCATGGCTACTTTAACGGGTACCTCTACAGGTTCAAGACAGCGGACACTCCAGCCTGCTATTACTGACGAGAGGAAGATGGCGCTGATCACATCATGGATATGATTAAGATTTTTTATAAAATAATATGGAACAAGAGAAAAATCGTGATTAACTACTGGTTTGTTAAAAAATATATTACGGACAGAAGAAAGCTATTAACAAGCTCGATGGAGCCTGTGACCCATATACAAATGCTAAAGCAAAATTATTCAGTAGAAATGACAATACTCACATTTTCTACGTATCTAGTAGTCTAGACACAGAAGCATTGATAGATAATACATGACAAACTGAAATCCATTAAATTTTCATCTTGAAGAACAATTCTAGCGCAGTTATAATATAATATATTGATTAATTTGATTTTGATGTCATTTATTTCCAGAACGTTAAAATATTTAAATAATCGCTATATTCCATATGTTGAAACATACTTTTATGTACTATTGAATTTACTTTAAGCGCCATTTAGGATTAGCCACTTTTCAGTGGCTTCCGGAAGCCATCGTATTGGTCTTTAAAGGGAGAAAAAAATCAGTTGGTAAATTAAATCAATATCTGCAAAAGACTAAAAAAGTATGAAACAGGAAATTTCAGATGAAATTAATTTCTACAACAATTAATTGAATTTTTAATTATTTTTGCGTTCTCTGTGTTTTAGACTACATCTATATAATTCCTGCCTGGCGAAGGAGAGTGGAGGTAGTTGTGCTGCATTCAGGGTGAGTTCTGCAGATTTAAAAGACCATCAGATCGAGAACTTTTCTTTCGAGACAACCAACTGAACAAAATAACTTATGATATCCGGACTCTCAAAATGTACACCAGCATTTTCTTCATAGTTGCTTAGTTTCTTCCCGCGCTAAGAGTCTTCCGTCGTCATTTTATGCGATATTTAAATGAGTAGATCAATTTGTCTTTTTGTGTTTGCATAAAGGATGTTTCGTGATTGTAGAAAACTAGCATTTATTTAAATTTTTGTAACATTCTGGAAATGAACGAGATAAAACATGAGTTATACCGGATAACACTAGACAACGCTTGAAACGTGCTCTCGTGCAACCAGTCTCAGCGATGAAAAACTAACTCTAAAACGACGAAAACTAAAGCAACTACCGCAGATGATTCTTTAGAAAAATGTCAAGGTCAATCACATTATTTGTAGCTATTATTTTCCCTGATCACTGTGGATCCCCGTTCTCTTGTACAAATAATATTTAGCAAATTCCAAAAACGCGAAGATGAAAATATAAAAATGACAATGGGTGCTCGAATGTTAAGCCATTATAATTTAATTAGTTTTGTTCCCACCGTTGCATCATTTCCTTTAATATGCACCAAAATAAAATCAATACGCAAGTATAAAAATTAAATGAACTTTGTGTACGTCAAGAACGAGAATGAGCGGAAGAGTTTCGACAAAAACGCAGTCCCATAATATAAGAAAACAAACAAAATATAAAAAGAACCTTCTGCTACACAGTAATATAATGAATAAGGTACACGATAAAAAAATAATACTGCCGTTAAAAAAAATGAAATGAAAAGCTACTTACATGTTGATTGGGACTTATGGTATACTGCACAGGACTGTTCGAGTCGGAACCACTTTCTGAATTTGCATGAGACAACAAACTATTATTATTATTACTATTTTCTAAGTTATTATTCATCACAGTGGGTCCTTGAGGATAATCTGAACGTAACAAATTTTCCGATTGCATTTTTCCTTTCAAACAAGTTATGTAACGATTACAAAAATCTTTGCATAATTCTTGCACTTTTTCCAATTCTAGTAAATGAATCCTAAGCACTTGTATGGCTTTTATCATCTGGAAGGATAAAAACGTCGATCAGCAAATTGTTTTTTTTTTTAATTTTGGAAATACTAACCAATCCGTCGATTTCGGGTTCGTTGGAAAGAAACGGTTTACGATCACGTTCCTGATGTTGAACGAAAGCTTGGATATCCATATTGAATGCATCGCTGGATTGAGGATCAGACGATTGCGTAGCTAACTCGCATCTTTCAAATAGAAGGGCTAATAAGGGAAATAGAGGATGCCTGAAATAAGCAAAATTAATATTTTAAGACAAATTCGCGTGCCAATTTCCGAATTACTTATATACAGCTCGTTTGTCAGCCTCAAATTGAGCCTGATCTGTGTCAGTCGGTGGAAACAATGATGCTGTGGATAAAGACTGCTGGGCTGCAGCATCGTTTCCTGGTGCAACGCTTAGCATTGCGTTTTGTACACCACAATCCATATCATTTTACCTAAAAAAAAATAAATAAACAACAAAGAATGAAATTTTATGTGTAGCATGACAAATAAATACGTTTTACAAACAATTTTGTTATTTATTAGCCTCTTGGCCTTAATTATATTATTTCATTGTATGTGTAAAGTAATTAACGTTAATTAAAGCAGTCCTTATGCCTATCGCGCTTCTCTCAGCAGTACTCGAGCATTTTCCGCAATTTTTAGTGCAAACTTCCAATAAATTATTTTAATGAAACAATCAATCGGCCATGAACTTAAAATTCCTTTATAGTTAATTGTTTGTTTAACATATTAGTTTTTGAAATTCGCTCGTCCTGTCGTTACGACAATAATTATTTTTAAGTGCAACAAATGAATTTTGTCGAATTTGTTCCGATGGTATTGTAATGCTGCAAGTCATTTTTTTAAATTTCACAGCAAAAAGAGAATAAAAAATGAGGAAAAGAGCAAACAAATCGATTTGCAATTCTAGTTGCCCCGATATTTACATTTTGCCGATAAGTTTAGCCCCAATTTCCTGCCTCTTTAGAATTGTTAATTGTGAAGTACACGTAGTAGTACATGAAAACATTTTAGGGGTGGCTAATTATATATACAAGGGCGATACAATTAAAGTACGCCTTCCGATAGTAATAACAATAAAAAATGCTATTATCCTTTAAGAAAATAAGCGAACAAGAACGGGCTCTAATTTAAACTTTAATTTAACTAATTCGAGTGGCGTTGCTTGTTAAATCGTTTCCTTAATGACAATATGATTGCACAAATGGCGGAGGGGTAAAGAAATTACTAAAATCAATATTTAAAAACCCTATTATAATAAATCAGCATGTTCGAAATTTTTAAGAAAATAAAAAACTTCATTATGGTGGGTGCATCTTGTAACACTCGAAATTGATTCCGGAGACGCTCTCGCCCTGCGTTTTAAAATCTTTAAATAAGAACAAAAACTATTTTAATTATTACATTATCACAATACGTGCTGAGAGCAAAATAGATTCGCCGAAGCAAATAATGCATAACGAAATTCCCATGAGACTGCCTGGGCTGAATGAACGCCGTAGTAAACACCAATACATTGGAGGAAGTTCGATACAAAAATCGCTACTTCCAGTTTCATCCAGCCTCTTCATCGTTCCTTTTTCGGATAAATTCATACACGACATCCTTAAATTGTATCTCCAGATTAACTTTTATTAAGCGTTACTATCCGCATTATTCACAATGTGTTCCAACAATAATTAGCAGAACTCGTAAAAAATCAGTTTTTTTGAGGCTTAAATAAAAATTATAAACGCTTTGGTGGAATGCCTAACTAACACGACAAATTGCCGGAAAGTCCTGGGCAAACACTCGACGATTGAAAATTCAATTTTCTTAAACTCCCCAAGTATGTATGCAAGGCTTATCCTATACCTTATCCAAGACAATGGATCGTGAATGTCGGTCACAATAAGTGCCACGATGTGTAGTTTGCAAGTTTCATGATACATAAAACTAATAAATCCATCTCTGGATGGAATTATGCACATTTCTTTTCCAAAAATATTTGGTTCTTTCAACTGATTTATCACCCAAAGCTGGGGTCATATAGCAACAGGATGGAAGGACTTAGTTTTGGACAATGAATATTACACAATATAGGAAGCGCGTGAATGTGTTCCATCAGGTTGATCGACAACAATGTCCGTGTCGACAGGTAACAAAGCGAAACCGCATACAATTAAACATTCCGTTATTATTATGGACGTAAATCAAACGTTTATTAGAAAGGACGTAATAAAAATATTTCTCACCTATGACATTTTAATTGATTACCTTGATCGATGTTAAGATAATTAACACTCCCAGTATTTTGTAACAAAATTTGGCAGCAGTGTTCATAATTGGTGAGAAATAACATTTGATTATGAAGGATATCTATGTTAAGTCGAATTTTTTCAAAAGTTCTATTCGAATATAATATATATTACGCAGAATGACGCCAGCTGAACATAATCTTCCATTTGGTTTAATTTTCCAAACTGTAGAAAAGCGCGGAACCAACAAGAAGCTCCCCTTTGAATAAGAAGTTTCAACCGCATAAATTAAGTTATCTATTTATATTGTTATTTGAAAAATAAGTACCAAAATTCTCGTTTTTTCAAATTTTGAAAGGTTGAGTGAAAGCACAAGGAATTGAGAATAGTACTGAATATATAGTAAAAGGATAAAATAAAAGAAAAATTAAAAGACTATGCAGAAGGCGCTACTAGTTTTCTTTAGAACAAGCAAGTCGACAGTAGATAGTATACAATACATGTCATCGAGCAGATAACAAAGAAGCTTTACAAACACAACATGGAATTGCATATTGCATCTGCTGATTATCGATTTCAAACAGGCCGTCGACTAAGTAAATAGAGATAAACTGCATGTGATAATAAAAATTAAAAAAATGTTGAAGAAACTGGCGAATCAAACAAACGCCATGGTTAAAACGTAAGACGTAAAGCAGAAGTCTGTACGATAAAAATTCAAATCCTGGCCTACAGGGCGCAAGATTCGTCATCTATCACCAGTTACTAATAACCCTAGGAATTTCGTGAGTTAGCTCTGATCCAAGGTTGATCTTCTGTTATACAACTAGCTTTAAGTATGACTACGCCGACGGGTATCTATTTTATCAGTATTTGTCACGACAATTAGACGTAGTAGTAAAGGCGGGACTGATTAAACGCAGATACATAATAAGCGTAACCCCGGATATAATAGAAATCATATAAAAAGTAAGTTTGAACGAAACATCTATGTACTTCGGATGACCGCAGTTCCTAGGCTTCTATCTATCACAATAACGTAACTTCCATTTATCAAATTCTGGGATTATTACTTTACTCTTCCAGGTCATAGCGTAAACAAGAAAGAATATTGTGATGAAAATTGTAAATCAGGTAGCTATTTATCATCATTTCCAGTCAGATATGGTTATTTAATTGAAAATGATATATACTTTATACCAGTCAAGAGAGTATGCACAACAGACTTGACTTGGTGGTTTTCTTAGAAAGAATATTGTAATGCAAATTGTAAATCAGGCAGCTATTTATACGCATTTCCAGCAATATTATGGTTATTAGATTTGTGTTTAATTGAAGATGGTAAAATAAAATAGACTTCACTCAATCTATAAAAAAGTGTGTCAATTTCTGGCTTAAACCAGTGATAGTATAAAATACCCTAAAAAGTGTGATATTGTACTTTTATTCCACATTTCAGATCGTAGAAAGTTAAGAAAGTGAGGCCTTCAGGCCGCACAACTTGAGCAATTTTTTGGTGTCAATAAGCTGCATATTTAAAGAAAAATTCACCGAAATCGGTGGGTGATCAACTGTGAAATTATACTATTTGGTCAAACATAATATATTTCTTGTTACTGCTTTATGGAGAGAACAATTGGGCACCGCACTCCCAAATAGAGAATATTAAGTCCTTATTAAATTTTAAATATTTTTGAACTCTCCGGATGGCATCCAGGTCATAGTATAAAGTGAAACAAGAAAGAATTGTGTAATGGAAATTGTAAATCAGGTAGCTATTTATCATCATTTCCAGTCAGATATGTTTATGAGATTTAGTTTTTAATTGAAGATGATATATACTTTATACCAGCTAAAAATATGCCTGAAGTGTGACCGAACTCGAAAATAATTAACCGAATACAATCTAAAATAACTTTATTAAACCGGGGGGCATGTTAGTACGAGCACGTTACAGCGTACTGCTCCCCACGGCATCCGAGCCTAGTACAGCGGGCTTCTCCCACTACAATACGCTAATGCTAGTTTTTACGTTGGGCACACGGACCGGCTATAGAATACCATTGTAACGCGGCGATTGGCCGATGGGTCTAATTCATTCAACCTCACTTCATCTGAAAGTTTAAAATGTGCTTTTTCAGAATATTCATTAAATTTCTTTACTACGTTGATGGGAAAAAGTCGTAGAAAACTACCAGTAACAAAAGAAAATATTTATGAAAATTTTGGAAAAACTACCGGGTTTTCCGCAGATTTTATATTTTTCATGTATGCTATTTATAGTCTATTTACTAGCACTTTTTCAAAAATATTTGTCGAAATCTGAGGCCGTAGATTACTACCGTCCCCCAAAAAATGTTAGGTACATACATATTTGCGCCCCTAAGAATGTTTGGAACCCCCCCCCCACCGCCCCAAAAGGCACGGCACGCCACTGGTGAGTAATTATATAAAATACTTCAAAACGTGTGATATTGCACTTTGATCCCACATTTCTGGCTGTAGCCAACTACCATACTATATACCACTGTAGGGAAGTACTTCAGAGCAATCTAGTAGTATAATGAACACCAGTACGACCTTCAGGCCGCACAATCTGGGTAATCTAGTAGTGCAATATTAAACTATTTGAAACTATCCGAAGGATCTTGGTAATTTCGACAAATCAACAACTTTGGAAATACTAAAGATCTTAATTTAATTTAATAAATAGGAAATTATGTAAATAAAACCAATGAAATTCTTAACTTTTCGTTCCATCTGATGAGGTTATAGTATGGCAAAATCATTTGCGAAATTTATATTATAATTTATTTAAACATGGAGTTTAATAGAATTCACATACCGGAGGTGCAAAATTTGCGAAAATAAATTTCTACCGCATACAGTATTTTCATTTTATAGTATAGCCGTTTTATTTATTTAAATTTTTTATTTTGTCCAATTAGAGTCACAAGAAATGCAATGGAAGGAAGACTTTTGGACACAAGAAAGAGAGGACGACCAAAAAACAGATGGCTGGATGCGGTAGAATCGGACTTGAGACAGATATGAGTTTAGTGGATGGAAAGTTGACGGTTTTTTAAATTTTTTAACTGAATTAGAAATTAAACTAACAAAGTTTCTTCTATTCAGAACAAATGGTTTTTCTGCCATACAATCACGGACCTCGGCAAATTCAACGTAAAAATTTCATCCTGGATCCCAGATGTTTAAAGATGTTGGAGAAAGCTCATCAGTGCAGGTCGTGAACGGATTAGCATGATTCCAATGAATATTGAACGGATTAACGTGATTCTAATAGTAAATTAAATTAATAGAGCGTCCGAAGAACGAGTTTAACCTCTAGTTAATATAAAAATTAATATTTTTGCTTACAGAAAAGTATATAGTTCATAATCATATCAATTTCTTAAAATAACTAAAAAGTGTACCAACTTATTTATTTATTAACGAAAATATCCTGTTTATATTGTATACATACATACATATGTTTACATTGTTCCATTAGATACAAGGAAAAGAAAAAAACAGAGTATTTTATGCAAATAATTTAATTTCCTTCGTATTTTTAAGAAAATTATAATTTACGTCAGACATTAGAGTAGAGCTTCATTAGAAGCTAGGTTAGATTAAAATTTAGTTTAAAAGTTGGGGTAGGTTAGAAGGCTTTTCCTTTTCTGACCTTTCCAACTCTGAATCCACAGCATGTCAATCTACACCGGGAAGCCCAGCTGAGAAAATCTATGAAGTCCGCGGTTCGAATCCAAAATTTCCGTTCTGTAACTCCACTAAAGATCACACCAATTCACTGCTGCAGTTTAGTTAGAGGTTCCTGCATTCCGCCTATTTTCCTTTCAAAAAAGAGAATCCAATCACATCGAAACGCCAATAAAAAGTATTCAATCAAATTTGAATACGAGAGATATTTGGATACAATTTGACGTCACACTAATTGAGCGCATTCTTTAGACTCTGCGTTCGGCAGACTTTTTCTACAGTGAAAATTGTTCTCAAAGGAATACGATTTTAGGACGCAGAATATATTAAGAAAAATGTACCCGCAGAATTGAAAGCAGTTTCTGTTTTTGAAAACTTTTAGAACGCTGTAATAAGTGTATTGAAGTAAATGGAGTAGAATACTTTGAATAAATATCAAACATTTTTCGTGTTACTTAAATTGTGTTTCCTTTTATTGTGTCAATCCGGGAATTAAAGTATCAAATCTCGTGAGAGATATGTCCAATATTATTATTTATTTCAGTCTATGATTTTTCATGGCTACAGATTTAAACACTATAGTCTCAAAATATATTTGTGATTATTGTGAATTCTCTATTTAGTATTTATAATATGGTGAATTTTCTCTTGAAGGGTGCCCCCAAAGGTACCCTTTGATTTCTTGATTCATACGTTTTAGTATCAAGAATTTACGTAGCTTCGAATTTCAAATATCCAAAAAGTGTTACACGCAAATAAGCAAAAAATACAAATTTGTTGTAATGTCTTAGGATTCGCTATATGCATACATAGTACATTCCAGATACGAGGCAATTTTTAACAAGAACTATTTTTATGTGAAACGAAATCCACTTTTAAAGCACTTGTAAATAAGAAATGCTGGAAATAAAGTTACAGAATAAATTTTGAAAAATGCCACGTAAACGTTGAGCATTAACGCTTTCGAGTTAAGCCCTAGTACTTGTGAATGTAGCAGACAGTAAAGAAAGTTGCAGACGAGAACAATTCTTTCAATATGTTGGAATGAATTACGACTTATGAGCAATGTAATATAAAAAAATTGACAGAAGAAACTTTTTTATTTACAATATAAGCTCATGCTAGTTTCTTTTGGTCTTGTAAATTAAACTAGTAGACTGGGTCAATTAAGGGATGTTCATTCATGTGGACTTTAACTATGCCAGAAAATAGCATTTCTGCTTTGTTAATTAAATTTAAGAAATTTTAGTTTGAATTTCTAATGGCTTTTCGACGAGATGCGCTGGTAGATCATATGTCACGAGACGTTAGATGAGTGACATATCCACACTTATGGGTTGGTGGTGTCTGCATAACGACGACGTCAAAATGGAAGTACATATTCTCAAAAATCACCAAATCAAGAGTCGAAAGATATTAAAATTCCTTCTAGCTGTCGCACCATCTTCATATCCTTCGATCTCACGATATCCTGTACCCTACACATATCTCATAGTCTTCTATTTCATACTCGTTCATACAGTCTTGCGGCGGCTTCGCATCTCATTTGTTCTAAGCAGATGTTTTGTTTTCCTTGTGTCAGTCTTGCTTTTATAACTTATACCGTCTTGTATATTCTAGTTCGACTATTCATGCTATAGTATTGCCAGACTCCAGAGATTGTCGCTACTTTAACCGATTGCTTTCTTGCTTCTTAACATAAGTTTCCACAACTAAACACTTCCACTCCGAGATATTATGTAAACCTCGCCACCTGTTTTATTAGTTCAGTATCATACTAAATAGCATAGATGCAATGGTCGCACTGCTGTATACCACATTACATTGAAAATCCTCCTCCTCGATTGGTTGATTGTCAACCAATACCGACTTTTTGATGAGTCAGTGAACCCAGAACGAGATGAAGAGATCAAGAGTGACCTAAGCTTAGGACCTGAGGTCATTTAAATTCAACAAAAATGTTATTAGTTGTTTATTAGTATTTCCTTATAACGAAACAAAAGACCTACTGTCAACCAGTTTCGATCATTTATTCATTATCTTCAGAACAAAATGGCATTGTTTCGTGTATACATTTATGTATAGATAAAATAAAACAGACATTCTTTACTCTCCTACGTGAATACGGATCTCAGAAGAAGAATTTCATGGCAAAAATCGAAACATGCCAATCCAATATTCTGCAGTAATATAAGGACACGTCTATGATTTTCTCAACTGGTTCATTTCAAATTTTTAATAAAGTTTATTCGGGGGGGTCTAAAGGATTCAAACTTAGACCGGAGGGTCAGTATAGTAGATGTAATCGAATTATGAATGAATGATAAAATGATTCCAAGTCCGAAATTGATTAATCGAATTTTTGATTCGCGGATTTATTTGATCGAACTTTTAATTCGCGGTTTTTTAATTTAATTCGGGTTGAACTTTTGCAGGTAAAATGCATTCCATTAAATTCTATGATGGGGTTGACAGTCATAAATATTAAATGTCAAACCTATGATTATTTAGTATCACAAATCAGTTGTATCCGATTCTTCAACAACGTTTCCAGTATCTTGGAAAACAAGGGCGTGAGAAAAATAAATCCTCGAGTTGCCCTTATTAAAGACAAGAACGACAGTAGACAAGCGAAGCACTCTCTGAATATCTCTGCCATGTGAACTTTTCATCCACTCCCTAAAATGCAGCTGATGAAGGCCACACAATCCGCTCTGACAAGTTCCAGGCGGCCAGTGCACGGTTCGACAAAAACTAGCCTGTTCCCAAACCGATCCCTCTTGTTCTTCAAAGGTGATTTATTTGGTGGGGGCTGATGATGTAAGGAAGTTTCTGAAAGACTGAAGTTACAATAGTGCAAATTGATGAGTAGAGAATCCGATTATGGAATATGTTCTGGGTTGGTGTCTGAAGGGTGGTTGCTGACTTAACACAACTTTGCATTCTTCTTTTACAACTAGGAAAGAGTCCAGCAGGTCTTGTAATGATTTCCCGAACAGCTGATCTGGGCTAGCGGGAGGATCTTGACCGTGAAAGGCTTCGATCGCTGCTCGCTTATCCTCGCATAGGTCGCACTCCATTGGCCTATGGATCGGACAAAGGCCATCCGCGGCTTTCTCCAATTTCTTGAGGTGTCTGTCGTACACAATAAGTGTGCAGGATGCCTTACATTATTAATATGATGGTTTTCCGCGCAGCTCCTTAGTTATTAGTCATAAAATGCACTTTCTTCAATTGACGGCAAGTTGTCTAATTTCCTCATGATTTCCACTTACCGTATTACTACCACCGACTCTCATCTTTGTTTGGAAACAAGACAAATCGACAAACAAAGGATTCGACACAAACAACCAATCCTCCATCTTCATCCCTTTTTATATGAGTAACTGAACAGACCATGATCAGTAATAGAGGTGTACGAAACTTTTCTAGACGGGGCTAACCTCTCGAGTGCTAGAAAAATCCTCCAAGGTCAGCAAGCACGGGCGTATATAGGGGGGGGGGGGGTTAAACTCCCTTCTTGGCCTAAGCAACAACGCAAATATTAGCCAAATACCATTATACTCCATTATATCCGCAATATGATTGATTTTATTGGGATTTACAGCTCTAACTTTTTATGGCGTTAACGAAGTCACTGGCAAGAGCTAGTTTACCTTTGTAAAATACACTGTCGAACCACCCCAATGTAAAAGTTATAGCTACGTCCGTGTCAGCAAGACTTGGTGATCGGACGTATTCGAGGTAATTCAGGACACAATCACCAGTAAAACAGCATCCAGACAGGCGTCCAACCAGGTATCCCCATGATTTCTCCGAGTCAAGCCAAAAGGCATCACTCTCAAGAGTATTAATCCGGTATTAAAGTATTAAAGGGTACCTACTGTCTAGCTTTGCATAAAGTAGTTAAAATTCCCTAGGCTAAGGAGATTTGTATGCTGTCGATATTTAATATACCACCGACGTCTAATAAATTATCAGTTAACTTCTACTGGTTATATCTGCTGAGCTACCGGTGCGTGGACTGCGAACTAATTGACAATTAGTTGCAAGTGTGCGCACGTGTGGCGTGAAGCCACCGGCTGATCAAAGCTTAATAGGTTACCGTGACTCATTCTATTGGCTATTAAAAGAAACTATCGGCTGTTCTAGCTGTGAATGTGTGTGCGAAATCAACTGCGCTAGCAATGCAATTGATTAACACATCGATATCCTGTGGGACAATAGGTCCGACTTTATTGGATTAAGGGTGCGAAAACAATATTGTTTGTCCTTCATATCAACACCGTCAGTTCATCCTCAAGTTGCGACGGCTGGAAGAAAGTCATCGCCTCGATGACTGAATTGCTGAAAGACAAAAGGGAGGGGGGTAAGTAGCGGTCCTAGAATGTATACGATCGCAAGTTTTGTTGAGACCACTTGACGCTATTAGCGTGATAGGAAAAAATTGAGCAAATTATTTGAAAAAAAAAGTAGTAATCTCACACAATCGAAGTTTTCTATCCTACAACGACCGCAGAGAAAGCACACAAAAATAATAAACTGCTAATATTCACAAATCGTGCATGGGCACATTGAGCGATTTAACACAATTTTGAATATTAGTGAGCACGACATTTTTCCAACGTCCAAAGCTCGCACGATGGAAAATATCCGATGGACTGGTAAGATAGGTTTCATTTTATCGAACGCATGGGGTCATTAAAAAATAACGTTGCATTAGCCAACGTGTTTACCTTTAAACATGTAATTGCATCGAAAATGCAGCCAATTTTCCACTGCTGCGTTATTACATATTACGTGTGTACTAACATTAAAGAGAATTAATGTAAAAAGTTGATAAACAAATAAAAGATGGAGAATTGGTTTTACGGTGAATTAAAATGAGATAAACATACGATAAAAGCAACCCTATATTCGCATGAACGGAAAAACGAAGTCGAATATTGGGGTGAGTTGAACAAAGATCGAGATAGAAAGGTGGAAATAAGAAAAAGTGAGACAAATAAAGGGGCGATTATATACAACTGTCACCATGGGACGGATTCAAGAGTACAATAATTGTGTTCCGTCCTCGGTAACTGAATGAATTAAACATATTGCGATGGCGGACGTGGTGACTTATGAAGTATTTATATAAGGCCACAAATCGCGCAAGTTTGCCCGTTCTTTTATTAATTTTAACCAAATATAGCTGGAAACAGCTGTTTTTTATATGTAGCAGGGCAACGGATGGATCTCTTAGATTAGGTTTATCGTCTATATCGAAAACATTTCGCATTTTCCATTGTTTCTTTTCAGTTTTTTTTTTAACTTTGGCCCCATTTGCCTACGACTTTGTGCATTTTTTGAAAACCCTCAACGACGCGTCGCATTTGGATTTGCGCCAAAAAATTTCAGTCGTTACTGTTTTATATATCGATTTTGCTCTTCCTACGCGCTTAATTTTCGATGCTGTCGAACAAAATCCGCTAATTATTAACCGTTTCTTCCAGAGCTGCTCCTCTCGCTTTGAAAATTTTAGTGTTTGTCTTCGAAATCCAATAGTCGATATAATCGGTTAATCTTATAGCTTTGCTGTAAAAGAGGCGCCGAGTTGATACCCGAAAATCCACCTTGAGCTTCTCGGCATGAAGTTCTTAGTAATCCTTCAGATAAAATAGAGTTTTCTCTTTTCAACTAAAAAATGTATAAAATGTTTGTTTTTATCCCTTTTCAACTAGCATTATAAATGTAAATCCGACTTCTTTTAACTTGTTCCGCAACAAAATGAGAAAACAAGTCCAAGACGTCACGGAGCGGAAATGCGATGCATCTCTTTTCGGTTTACACCAAGAGCTTTGGGAAAAATTATTTTCATCTTTTTTTATCAATACAAACAAAACGAATGCGAAAATATCTCGAGTTTTCTTTATGCTTTAACGTGGAACATGCTTCAAATGTTTATGGCTGTTTAGAAATACAATTTGAATAATATTGTAAAATATTGCATTGCATTCTGACAGCATTAAAAATTACAAAACGAAACACTTGTCCTCTTTAAATCCGTATTCGCTTGCCAATAACGCGAAACATAAAATAATCAAATTAGTGTGCACGACGACGTTTCTGTTTTTTCGCACATCGTCGAATTAACCAAACTTAATTTTTTTTCCGATCTGTTGTAGAAGAATAATTAGACATAACCTAACTTTTGGGCGTTCACGAAAGTTTGAAAATAATTTTTTGAATCGAAAAAACAAATCGGTGCGATTTTAGTGTTGACACGTTAATTTGTTATTTCAACAAACGCTAGATGGATATTGGACACATTGGTTATATATCCAAGTGGCGAAAGAAAAAAAAGCGTATAACTTACATTCCATTAAAAGACCTCCGAACTGCGATGCCAAACTTTCCAACATTTTTCAAATCTTCCACAAACCATTCTTATTACCGGTTGAAAATGTGTCCGGCAAGGTTACACCACAAAAATAAACCATTCGACACTAAGTTAAAAAGTTGCAAAAAAAACACAAACAAAATTGATTTTTTAATAAATTCTTGACGCGAAATCAAAACGGCATAACTAAAAACACGTGACCGTTTAATTTTTATAGTAAATTTACAAATGTTTACATGTCACTTCTCAAGTAACAAATGACTTTCTGTCTAGACTGCAAGACGTATGTCAATATTCGTCAAAATCAAAATGGCTACGCCTATATTTGTTGAGCAAAGACCGACCTCCGGAGCGCCGTCGCGCTCGCGTGCCATCCTTATTACACCAGCACAACGCCATGGTCCGATTCCGTACGTCTTTGATAATTTAACCTTAAACACGCCCAAAATTATGTTAATCTCGCTTTAATTCAAATTCCCGCGGCAAAGTGACACTTTAGCAGAAAACTGCAAATTTAGAGATAACTACAAAATTCAACAAAACAGTTTATTGATAAACCTATACACAAAACGTCGTTTCAATAAATTACGATAGGTAAAATAACACAAAAACGTTACACAAAAATAAGTACACATTTTGAGCTTAAAATGGTAACTTTTCCAGGCATTTAATTCGTCGATATATAAAAAACGATTACGGTAATCTGCAGGCAATTCGAATTTGCTTGGTTTTGGAAACATGGATACGTAAAAATCGTACAAGACGGCTCGAATTAATTCGTTCTCGTCCACCTTTGTTTCGTCCATATTATCGTTCAAACACACAAATTTCCTAAAAAATTAGATTAATATTAAGAGGATTATTATTCAAGATGTCCAAAATGTTTTTTAATTCAAATTTGAAACTATCAAAATTAAAAAAAAAAAATTTAATTTAAATAAATAAATCCAATGTGTTTGGACGAAGGGAGAACCCACACTATGCTGTAACGGTCAACTCTCTAACCGCCAGCCTACAACCGTTTTCTAAATTAAACATTACACTTGGTATATAATGAGATCGAAAAAGTGGTGTAGGTTGTGGGATAAAAATCTTGTGGCAGTGAAGGAAGGATAAAGTGGAGGACATTTTAATGGATATTCTCTAAAAATTATTATTTTGATGTGCTATACAATTGAAAATTTTTATATATTATAAAAAATCAAGTGAAGCCCCTATTTATAAGGGTATGATAATATATTTTTATTTGCTTCCCATTCAAGTCAGTGCTCCGAGCCCGATCCATGGACTCGCACCCATCGTTATGTGTCTATACTGTAAGGTGCATGTGCCCGCCCCCCCAATTTTGAATCCAAATTTTTGAATTTCATTTGACGCTTTGCGAATATATCAGTTCGCCCTTGTTGTGTATCAGTTGACAAATCTGAATTACAGTTGACGATTTCTGAATAATTGGAAATCCACTGGTGGAAAAGATGTAGTACTCACAGATTGCAAGGCTCCCAATCTACCGATATTTCCCAATTCTTGCCTTTTCTGCTCTTTCTTACCCCTCTGAACTGTGGGACCCGTAACCACATAGTCATTTTCTAATCCCTAAAAGAGTTCAACTGCAATTATTTCACTTGCGAAGAGAGGCTAAATCACAAATCATTCCATATGGTTTATCTTTGCTCCTTTTACACCAACCTATTCCCTCTTCGCTTCTATTTTAGACTGATATAAGGGGCCGGTAGTACAGTATGCTAGCAAATATCGACAAGATTTAATGAAGAAGTGGCTGCAAATATGCTATAATATACATAAAAAATTGGAGAAAAATCCGATAGTTTCTCTAAAATTTTCTTTTTGTATCCAACTATTCGATTGGCTTACTTCATAAACTTGGCTGCGCCCATCCGTGAGGTTACTTAAAATTATAGGGTTTTCTATTGTAGTACTCAAAAATAGTGGATTTGATCCGAGATTTGGCTTCTAGCGCTACGGACCCTTTTGACAAGCGCTGTACAATTTAAAAAAATTCCTGGGATGCTAATTCGAAAATTACGGATCTCAAAAGGTTTTTGACTTAGTTTTCAACTTAAATTCGGCTATAATTAACCAAATACAATTTAAAATGAATTTATTAAATGTTAGCATTTGTACGGCTACAAGTGAACTGAGCCTGAGATTTTAAAGCTACCATCGATTTGAAGATGTTAAAAATACAACTAAAATGTTGATTTTCAAAATATAATTGTGAAGTAACCGATGGACCTAAATAATTTTTCTTCGCCTCATCGGAAAGCTTAGAATGGTTTCTTTTAAAATATTTATAGGTTTTATATCCTACTTTGAAGGTAAAAAATAATTATTACTACTTCACCACATACGGATCGTGGGGCACCCTACCAGCGCGGAGTTCTCGACAATCGTCACCCTTATGACGATTTTATTATATGATTTGTTTTTCGTAGTTTAATTTAAGAAATATAACAGCTCTTGTGCTTGAAACAAAACTGTTACGTAACTTCATTAAGCGTCCGAAGGTGCTACCTTTATCGACCGTCTAAGTCTCGAGATGGTGGAAATTATTGAACGAGAACGGGTCGAGCATATAAACATGAATTTTTACATATTATAATAGTACAAAAAATAAAATAATTTCTAATTCGTTAATTTGAACTCAGATAGAACTTGCACAATTGATAGAGGTTGCAATTATAATTTCGATACTGGGGTTGTGGCACAATTAGAAGAACTTTGGGTAGAAAAACGAGAAGAGAAACGCAGCTAAAATTCTACAAAGTAATGGTTGTCCCTACCATATTGTATGGTTCTGAAAACTGGATAACAAAAAAAAAGGATCTCCAGAATCCAAACATCAGAAATGAAATTTCTAAAAGCAGTTAAGGGTGCACATCTGAAGATGGAATCAGGAATACTCAAATACGAGAAGAATTAAATATAGAATCAATTGTTGAAAAGACCCAGGAATATAAAGAAAACTGGAAGAATCACTTAACACGTATGCAAGACAACAGAATTCCAAAACAAGCACTCGAATACAGCCTGATCGGAAGGAGAAGCGTTGGTAGACCGAGGAAGCGTTGGTAAAACCGGAACAGGCAATTGTGACAAAACCTGGATAGTCAGAAGAAGAAGAAGACTGGGGTTGTTTCTTTTTGTGTTTTATTTTTAAAATGCTTCTGTACATCATGTACGGGTAAATATTTAACTCCTGTTCTGCTGCAGCAGAGAACCCTTTAGAAGCTGTAAGCTGCGAGTGCAAAAAAATAATTTTTGCATAGTATTAAAACAGGAAATCCCCTAAAGGGTTAAAAAAAAGTCATTCGGTTTTTGAAAAGGCTGAAATAAAACTTGTTAACTTTTAAGCATACAAAAATGAAAATGATATTGCAATAATTAATATTTAGAACTCAGAAGGATGTAGCAGGCAGACAAACTGCCTCGTTCACTTACACGAGCGATGTATCGCAACGTATTTGATCAGAAAAATACAGTACAAAAATTAAAAAGATAGTTAACCGTGGTCTTAACGCCCAGAACCTCATCTTTCAATAGATATAGGTATGTATAATTCCCTCAATTGTAGATCAAATTAGATTTAAAAAACAGATTGGAAAAATAATCACAAAGAAAATGAACCATGCAGGACATAATATAAAGCAGCATGCAATATTGAATATTTACAAACCAAAACACTTTTTTTAGCCCCAAGGAAGAAACCAAGTCTTTGCAGCTTTACTTGCCGATGAGTGACAAACAAGAAAAAATTTGGTTCCTTCCCCTCATTTATTGATAATATCAAATTAGTTACTTTGTGCTTCGACGTATTTCATCCAAATGTCCGACAACTTCACTCACATTGGACGTTAACATTTTAAATGTCGCATAAGTATTTTGTGAATTATCGATAATTTCGTATTTGTATTTTGGCGTTAAACCAAAATTATGCAGCAAAATTGACGATAATAAATGACAATTTATGACCAAACTCTTTGTCACTGTAGGCTAAAAATAATTATCAGTTACTACGTTTTGTATTAAAGTAACACAAAGTATTTACCAATTTAGAATCAATGTATCGTTCATATTCAGGTGTAGATACGCCCAACGTAGTTTTAATTTTCGAGCAGTTCAAAAGTAATTCTTCAAAATGATCAACCGTAGCGTAACTTAAAGGTAAATCGTACAACTTGGTTAAAATTGTGCGTATTTCTCTATCCGACCAAGTCCTAGACAACTTACAAATTAATACTTTTGTGTAAGAAAAACATGAAATTAATTCAACTTACCCAGAGTTATCTGTATCAAAACGATCAAAAATGTCTGAAATACTCATGTTATTCTTTTCGTTAATAAGAAAATAGTAATAACTGAAACTAAATTGCATATCATCTTCACTACGTATTTTATTAGTGGATGTTCTTTGAAATTCCTTGGTAAACTTCAATTGCAAATCCTGCATTATTTTCTTTTCTATCATGATTGGTGCGTGTGCGGGAACGTACCTCGATTTAAACCCGTACTGTATATTATATTTTCGATTTGTAAATTGTAATGACGCTCCATAAATATCGGCATTCGGTTTAGGTGGTTTTTCAAACTTTCTAAGTTTTCCTTTCTGCTTCTTGCGACGTTTTAATTTATTATTCAATAAAATGCTTAAATTGTGCTGGCGCACTACTTTGGTTAAATTTTTGGTTTCGTTACCATACAATAAAAAACTGCGCTTTCGTATCATCAGTTCTTTAGCTAGGCCGACTTTCGAATTGTTTAAAAGTGCAACTTCGTTACGATTTAAAATAGTATGATTTCTAAATTTTATAAAATTATGGTTTTTGGTATGGTTTCTTAAATAACTTAAAATGAAATTGTTAGATGAATTTGATTTGTACGAGATATTTGGCTTTTCATTTTGGTAAGTATTATATTTAAAAATACTTTGGTTATTTCTTGTATAATTAAAATTAACTTCATTAGAGTAGAATAAATTGGAAAAATTCTCGTCCCATGAATTTTTAATCTGAAAAAAAAAATAATAATAAAGTTAAGATTTGAGCGGATCTATTGTACAGCAAAAGTTTATATAAACGTAAGTGCAAAAATGGTTCCTGAGAGCTGTAGCTCTTCAAAATCAACAATATTCGAGCATATAAAAGATACCTTATTAGAAAAATTGCAGTCACCACCATCCATTTGGCAGTTGAGGTTTAAGCAGGCAGAATCGCATTGTCCATCTCCAACATAAATCCATGAACAATCCTCCGCACACATTGGCAAAGGCCAAGCCAAATAAATCAAGTAACCTCGTGTGAGTGATATAAAATCGTCAATGTAAATGTCGGATCCCAAAAGAACATCATCGTTAAAGTAAATAAAACGGTCCGACAAACCTGGAATTCTTAAACAAAATTTTAATACATCAAACTGAAGTCAAAATTTGACGACACTTACCTGTGCAAATGGGATTCGATGGCTGGACTAGAGAAGGTAGGCAAATCTGCTAAATTAACAAAAATATCTTTGTGACTGACTAGAGTAACCTTACTATAATCTAAGTTAAGCCAATACGGAATCTGGCCATTGGTAACAATGTAAACGTGCCTGATCCACGGTGCATATTTCTCGAGAGATCTAAAACCGGCATGTTAATTAATTTACAAAAACGCAAAGTCGTACGAACCTTAAAGAAAACTTTAATTCGTATTTGTCGTCGTAACGTTGACTAGAATAATCTCGTGCCGCACTGAAGTTACGGATCAAATATTTATTTAGACTTTCGATAAACTCCACATCCGATCCATTAACCCAGGTGTAAACAACGTCGACTTGTTCGTTAACGTCTTTGCAGCTATTCGAATTCTTCAAAAAGATACTTGGATAATTAAATTTTTGATTCAAAATTTTTAACCTCACCTTTGCGGAGTAGATGATCAAAATTGTAATTAATACTACGAAGGCGGTCCAAGTAGGGTATTTCATAAGAAGGGCCATCGAATTGCGTTTTATACTCATTTTTGGTCAACATTTTATTATAATGTGTTTAAAATTCGTCCCGTTTTCTAGTAGGCATTTAAGGTTATGTCAACAATTCGGTTGATTTGTTTACCAATGCAGCAGATTCGTTTATCGCACTGATAAGCCTTAAGTTTATTTAATATTTCTTCCTGTTCATTATTATCAAGTCGAAATATATCCTATTTTCAGTATTTATGATTTTTATATAAAACTGGAAGAATCTGATCAGGGGCGGACTGGTTCAATTTTTTTCGCAATTTGTTGCAAATACAGGAGATAGGTAAGTATTTAATAAAACGTGAATTGACTGCACATAATGTAGATTACTTTATTTCTATAGTGACATGTTACAATTAATATATAAAATTAAGAGCTATAAAATATTTATTTGCAAATATATTGGTGTAAGAAGCCAACATAAACGTTAATAATGTAACTAACAATCTAAATATACTGACGATGATAATAGCAGCTAAGATGATTTACTTTTTTTTCACTACCGAAGACCGATTCTCCATTTTTATACACAATTCATGTCATTAACAGTATTTTACAGAACTCAAAACTCTTAACTCTGTACAATTAGCATTATATAATTAGATAATTTTGGGCTATTACATCTAGTTAATTACAATTTCTTTTAAGTTTTTTACATGAACGTGATGTGTTTTTAAGCATTCAAACTATTAAACAAGGTTTGATCGATTGATTACGTACAAAGCTTCAATATCTAACAAAAAGTAAATTAATTAACCCTAATTAACACCTAATTTGACAACATTTTTGGTGATAACGTTAAAAAACAAGGGGAAGGGATGGGGGGGGTTAATGCTTTTTAAAGCCGCTTGAGTAAATCAATAATTCTTCATGTTGTTAAAAATTATTAAAATTTAGTTGCTTCGAAATATTATACACATTACAATCTCCTGCCTTTAATTCACTATTTTTAAAAGATTATCAAAGTTGATACAAATGTGCACAACATAATAATTATATCATCGTGCTACAAGTTTCTTTTCTACGGTTTTAAATAAATAACTATAAATTCTTTCAACTTACGCTATTAATATTACAGTAAAACAACATAATTAATTAATTAATTGGACAAGTCGATTCATATTTTTTTCCATTTTATAAATTAAAACAAACAGGAGAAAACACATCAACGCAAGTAGTTGGTGCACGAAAATAAAAATTTTAAAATCTTTTTGTTTCCATAAATTCATTTAACATACTAAACACTAAATAATGATTCTTTTAGGCTGATACGACAATTTGTGTTACACTATTAATAATATTTTTTATAAACAGTAAATATAAGAAATATAAATTCATTCATGCCAACAGCAGACCGCGGAAAAGACACAACAAATACAAAATATTAAAATAGAGTTAACGTTTTACACATTTTAATGTAATTCAAACTCAAAAACTATTGTCATATAATTTTCTTGTTCAAAATTATGGAATATCATCTAATTTAGGACCTACATTACATACCGTAACCTTGATAGGGCATTTGCGGAGCGTAAGCTGCTTGAGGAGGATAGACTTGTGGTGGAACGTACTGTTGTGGTGGGATGCCTAAAAGAAATCATGAAAGACTTAAAAATCAATCTTCCATTTCAGGTTTATTAAAGAATCTAAAAATCATTTAAAAAAATTCTTACCCATGGCCGGACCGGCGGTCAACATAAGTTGCGGCTCTGCCAACATCATTGGTTTATGTGTCTCTTCGGCAGATTCGTTTACTCGTTCCGCTTCCGACTGTTCTAATTTTTCTATTTTTGACGACAGCTCTCTCGTAACTTGAATCATATAAGGCATCGCAAAGTCCATAATGTTATGTCTCCATGCTAATTCTAAGATCACATCTGGTTTTAAAAGGTCGTAACACTAAAATAATAAAACCTCAAAATCTTTGTTCTCACTTACATTAGTGCAAAATTACCTGATATAAACAAGCGGTGAAACAATCGTAAGCTTTTCGTTCCAAAAACCACGCCAAAAGTTCTTCGGCAAGTTCGCTTTGTCTCGATTCAGCCGTATATTCCATTGCATCACGGAACAGTCTATCTTTCTTACATAATTCAACGCTTTGTTTCCATCTGTTATTTCCCTTATACAAATACGCTGCAATACGTCTAAATTCAGTTAATTCGTGCTTTTCTAGCCGTTGCGCTAAACCAATGTTGTCGAAATTGTCAAAAGCATCGATCGACGTTCTCAAACCCTAAAGATTCACAAAGTCATGGTTTGAAATGAGTACATGTGCAAATTTTACCTGATAATCTTCTTCGTCGATTAATAAAGTGTTTAATGCTTCGTTTATCGCCTTATTATTTAAGCTTTGCACCGAACGAAGGTACGACTTGACCAATTGTAAATGACAAGTCTTGGCAAAGAATGCAACGGCCCTGTCAAACAAATAAATAGATAAAGAAAATATTGAAAACATAAAGTAAAATTTGCAAACCTCGTGTGATCCATGCGTGGTGCTAAAACGAGTAAAAGATCGTTCAACAACAAAGGCTTGTAATCCAAATAAAATTGTATTGCCTTGTAGTATAATTCTATATTGGCAACTTTAGTTATTATATCTTTAAAGTGACCTTCTCTCCATGCTTCTGTAGGATGGGCCATCATAGCTAAAACGGCATTATCATATTCTTCATACTTGTCAAACAAGAAGACCAATTCTGCCCACAAGTGAGCGTGCTCGGCTGCACGTAAGACCTAAAATTTGGTTGTTTTATCAAACCGGATCCTATTTCATTAAAATCATAATATTCAATATAACAATATTAAAAAATGGTGAAGTTATTTGGTTCGACTGGTTTTGTTTTCAGTCTGCCCCTGCATATTGCTCGACTTATGTACTACTACAAAGTATAATTTGCAACAAATTACATACCTTGGGAATATTGACGCGTGACCAAAACAGTTCCAAATGTTCCTTCATCTTGCCTGGTTTATACTTGGAATATAAAATGGCCAATTCCGTAAACATGCCCATATGTGCACGTTCCAACCCTAAAGCAGCTTCCAACAGTCCAATAAGTTCTTCAAAGTATCCTCTATCTTGATAGTAATTAATAAGATCTTGCAATTCGTCTGCATGTACAACAATATGCATGCCACACATTTGTGCCAATCTAAATTCTTCAGCATCTACACAAGCAAAACAAACTTCCTTCCAAGTTCTTGTACTATTGGCCTTACGAGCACTATCCACGGCACCCTATACAAAATAAATGTAACCAACAGAATTACAAAGCTCAAATTAACCTACCTGAAATTCCTTTAGGTACACTAAAGTAATCGCCAATCGTGCAAAATTAGAAACGTTATTATACAACAACTTGGCCGCATCATACATCTTATCATCGAAACACCTATCACCAATCTTTTGAATATCAGCATGATTGGGTCCACTAACAAATTCTTCTAAATCGGCCAAACGACCGGTTTTTGCATAGGAATAAATTAATTCCGACTCAATGTAACTTTCTCTCGCCTTCTTGCGTGCCATTTGTAAATATCTAACCAAATCCTCCCAGGAATTATTTTTGGATGCAGTTTCCACGACGTCCATGTAAGCACTAGGATCGTCGGCTTTAATGTACGAATCAATCGCCTCTTTAACAAGTCCTTGATTGAGTTGGGCTTTAGCAAGTTGACTCCACACTGCTGGTTCGTTGCATCGTTCTGCAAACTCGTAAGCGCGATCTAAATTATTGACTTGGTCGATTAATACTTGAATGGCCGATGTATTCACATCAAACTTTTTAAATATAGCAAAGGCTTCTTCATATAAATGATTGTTGATTGCAATGTTGGCGATATCAGGTGCATCGTAGTTATCAAGACGGTTGATGTAATCCATCACACGCGTGGCGTCTGCTTTTATAGCAGTTAAAATTAACAAGTTTTGAAGATTACGGTGATCAGAGAACACAGAATTGTCCAAAACAATCTTTTCTAATAATTCAATCAGTTCGTTTGGCAAATCGGCAGTCATGAAAGCCTTAACAGTAACAGAAATGTCTTCAGGATCTTGAGTTTCATTCAATGCAGTCTGAACAACTTGATCGATCAACTGTCTTCGGTAAGGATTGGCTTCGTTTAAAACTTCGGCCCAAAGTTCAGGATCTCGTCTCTTGACCAAATAACGTGCTTCAGATTTAAACAGGGAATTTTCGTTACAAACGGCGATAAGTTCGCGATCGCATTGACCTCTTTCATATGCAACGCATGCAAGATGAGGATCGCGCTTCTCGCAGTAGCGTCCAACCACACGCGAATCGTACCACTGATTTTCTTTCAAGAATCGTTCGGCGTTATTATTCGAATCAATGTAGATCTTAGCAAGAGCATTATGGGTGGCGGGTTCAACGCAACCTTCGTGAACACGACTTTCTAACCACGGAAGTAACAACTTCAAACGATTTCGTTTTTCCACTTCCTCTACGAGCTCGTCAGTAGAAAATTGGCCACGAACCACAAGAATTAAATTTTTAATTATGTCTTCAGAGCAGTCAACATCTAATAAACCGCCAACAACAACTGGCAAGCGACTAGGGTTTACTTTTTGCACATAAATTTCGATATACTTTTGTAAAGAATTACGATACAAATACAAAACTAAGTCGTGAACAAAATCAAAACGATCACACACAATAATTAACGGCAATTGATCGGTTAGTTTAGCTTCTTTTAAGAAATTTTTAACACGTTCCGAATTGTAACAGTTGCTCTCACGACAGATGCGCTCGACCTCCTTAATTTGGCCAGTTTTACAAGCAGCCTGAATGTACTTGAAGTGAACTTCTTGATCTTGACTGAAGTTAACGATCGAACCCAGGAAGTAAAACAAACCTATAGGAAAAAAACAATTTTTCATTATATTTAACAAAAACCAACAAAACTTGTATACCTTCGTAGCTCTTAAAACCTTCAAAGAGGTCAATCAAAGATTTAGTGGTCAATTGTTCGTGATATTTGGTAGCAATTTGAACACATATTTGCAAATTTTGTCTAATGTTGGCCGTCAGCATTGCTTTCAAACATTCCAAACTATCCTCCACGCTCAGCGTGCCAAAAAATCCAACCAACCAATCAGCAGAAAGTAAATGGGTGTGAACAACTGCACGTTTGATGTCGTACAAATCGGTGTAATGCTCAAGAGCTCTTTGCAACAAACCAGCCTTTTCGCAAAGTTGAGCGATGTGAGCCCTATCGTAATGAGTAAACATGTTGTTGCCTAAAATTGCGTCAGCAACTTGGGGAGCCGACATCAAATTCATTTCCAAAAGTCTGGTTTGTAAGTGTCCTTCGGTTTGACGATTATGTTTTAAAGCATCCAACAAGAAAGCAGTGCATTGCTGCACCATATTTTGTTCCATAAATATATCAACAATTTGATTGATATCAGCTAAAGGTTCCTCTTCACCCACCAGCATGGAAGCAAAAGCTGCACCCTGATCTGGATTGGTTCTCATAACCGAACGTAGCAAGTATATGTAATCGGGTGTATACGAAACCTTTTTTGCATAGAGTACAATCTTCTGAAACTGCCCAGTCTCTGCAAAGCATTGAATCACCTGAAAAAATTAATAAATTTAGTATACGCATGTTAGGTAAAGCATTGGGCAAATTCAGAGACAATTCAGGTCCTCTGCAGGTGTATACTTCAAATTTACAACCTAAAGCCCTTATCCCACGGTCATAATTTCCATTAAGTATTATTTTGAACAAAATCATAGCTTTGATGAAAATAATGATGGAAATTTTGAATTATTTGAAAGAATTTGAAAGATTGCATTTTTTTATCCAAGTCTATAATATGATTTACCTTTGCTGCTACATTTCCTCTAAGATAAACAGATAAAGCAAGATTAATGTCTGCTTGCTTCACAAGATCTCCCAATTCTTCTGAACATTCCAATTTATCTTCTTTTAACCACTTTTCAAGAAGCTGTTTACGGCCTTGCAGTAAGACTGGTTTGCACAATTCCAAAGATTCATATCTAGCATTTTGATTGTGTTAAAATTAAATATTTAAAAAAATTATATTCAACATTACCTATTCAGTTGCCCTTGATCTAACAGAATACCAAAATATTGAAGCAACGGACTGTTTTGTCCAGCCGGAGTTGGAACTTGTTGAAACATCTGTATGGTGTTGGGTGTTCTCAAAATGCCTTTAGGAGCATTGGCAGCAACTTTAGCAGCTTCGGCATATTGACCATTTTGAAACAACATTTGAAATTTACTAACAAACAACTCCTCTGCACCACCAAGATTATTACGAACTGCTAATCTTAAAGCTAAATCTGGGTTATGTAAAACAGTATTTACATATCTAATTATGTTTTCTTCGTCTACGGTGACTGATAAAACTTGTCCGCGTCGATTAACGCCTATGATCCCGCCGGTGCTTTCGTGTTGTGCTGTTACAAAGATAGTTTCTCCAGATATACGATTCATATATATGCATACACCACTTTCAATATCGTACATATGAATATATCCATATTTAGTTATAAGATAAATTACATCATATTTAGATGACACTTGCATTGCAACAGGAAAGTCGTTTTGTGCTTCTGGCGGGAAAAAGACATCTACAGTTTTCTTCTGGAATGGTTGATTACCAACAGGACTTTGACCAACCTACAAAATTAGTTAAAACAAATTAATGCAATGCAAGTAAACATAAATTGATTACCTACCTCTATGATATGAAGTTTTCCTCCTTGTACTGTTCGTACGGCAAAACAAAACAGTGTCGATGGTTCAGGATTACCCTCTAATTTGAAAGTTGCAAATGAGGCAGCATGTCCTTCGATGGGTTGTGAACACTTTCGTTCTACTGAATATAATTGCATTGCACCAACTACGCGACTTTGGTGTGCACTTATACCAACAAGTAGTAACCAATTTTGCTTTGGATCCGTACGGTAATTGATAATTTGGCAACCATTTAAGGAAGAATGTCTAGTACATAAACAAAAAAAATTTTTATTTTTCTATGACCGCAAAGTTAATTTTTCTTTGGATCTAAGAGAACATTCAAAATCCTGATTTTTAAGTAAAACATTTCCTATCATTTCCTCGGATTACCACGGATTTAATTAAAGAAACATTTTTGAAAACACTTGAAAATTAAAAGAAAATTCTTTTTAAGACTGTCAAGATAAAAAATGATAAGATTAAAAATGTTTGCTCTTACGTAAAACTTATATATTATACATATAAATGTTAAAATAAATTGAATTTGAGTTAAAAAACAATAATTAGAGATGGTTTAGAAAATAAATATTGAAAATAAGGAAGATGTAAATTAAAATGTTTGAATCAAATTATTTTAAGGTTACTGAATACCAACCCTTTGAAATAGCTAATTATGGGAGAGCAATCGAAACATATCCTTAAAGTAATGAGAAAGCACATAGCTTATGAATTACGTAAAGAATTGTTATGGTGCAAACCTTTACCACCAAGACAGGATCTTTCCAAAATAAAAATAGAACTGATAAGTAATAAATAATTAATTAATTAACAAAAAGAATTAATTTTATCGCAATTCTGTTACTGCAAATAGTACATGGCGGTAAAAAATGAAAGTGCTACATTTGAAAAGATAAAAAATACATAAATGTAACCTGAATAAATTCAAACAGAAAATGGTAACCTGAATAAAGATGAACCAAAAGTTAAATTTTCTGTAAGTGTTTATTCAGGCTACATGTTTTTCTAACACGATACCACATGGGATCACTTTCAGTCTGATAAATTGTACAGATTCTTATGTCTTGGAGGTAAAATATATTTTGAATAAAATTTGAAATGCAAAATTTGATAATTGTAAAAAAATTTATATCGTACCGGTCAAACATCTTCACTGGAGTGGAATCTCCTTCCATTGACCAATGAAAGACAGCTGTTTCGGTTACAAGTGCAAGGGTGTTTAATGAGATCCATTTCCAAAACACAACATCTTCGGTCATGGTGTGTGCTTTCATTTTAGACTTCATTTCAATATTAAATATCTGTAGTGTCTTTTGTGCTAAAAAAAATTTTATAAATTAATATAATTGGAGTAAATTAAAATTATTTCGTGGAAACCGGAATATTAATAAAAGTTAAAAAAGTATTATAAAGTTAATATGTATACAAATAAAATTTGCTCATTCGGTCAATACTTTGATGAATATTTTATGTATGTTTGCGAAACCATTTAGGAAATTTTGTGGAACCCCTGTTCCGTGGAAAGCAGTTTAAATAACAGTGATCTACACTGACAGCACAAAATTAGCTATTGTGAATATGAGAACAAAGCAAAAAATTAAATTTTAATTAATTAATTGATCTGTATTTTTCGGTTAATTTTCAAAGAAAAACTTATGAAATTTTTATATAAATGCAAGTTTACGGCTCAGGAAAATTAGTCTAAAAAGTTGTTGGATAGCTAGATGAAAGTATCACCTGGTACCCCTAAGAATTTTAAACGTTGATGTCCTTCATAACTATGCCAACTGATTAGCAAACTCCTTTTGAATGTTAAAATTAACAAAAAGTAAAATTAAATTGAAAGAAAATGATTTCTCGATCTGTTATATCTAAAAATGCATGAGAATAAATTTAATTTTCTAAGACAACCATTTTTGATAATAAAATCACTCTTCCCTTCCGAAATATTTATTTCAATTATATAAATTGTTTAAATAAAATATTTTAAACATGGGCCAACTGTCGCCCAAGTATAGTGAGGAAAAATGTTAACTGACATCTCAATGACGAGTTGAAGTTAAAATTAAAAAAAAGACAGCCGATTTCCACATTTTGCATGTGGCTGTTCCGCCCTTGTTTTTAATTAAAAGATAAAAGTTGTGTGGTACTAAAAAAATATTTTAGATAAAAAAGTTAAGAGTTTACCCCACCTTGGAAAATGTCAAGTTAAGCTGAAATTTAAAATATTGTTTGTGGCGCAGCAATCATATAAGTTTATTGACTTTTATTTATTTTTACTGCCAAGTTTATTTATTACCCATAAACAAAATCATAATCAAAATAGAATTACTTCAAGCTATACATTTATGTATGTAATCAATGTTTCAATCAGTTTCAGATTACCAACAGCTCCGAAATTTGGGATAGTTGTGCATTCCCAATCGTAGCAGAATCAGTTATTTTTTTTGTTGATGTATGTTCATCGAAGGAATTATTAATGCAATGATTATATAAATCAGTTCTTAATATCTGCATAGTTATTCGAATAGCAATTGCTAATAAGGAAGCAGTTTACATTTTTACAAATTGTCATAACTTGGATTTGAAACATAATAAAATTTGTAACTGTGCCAACTTCATTGTATTAATAAATTATAAAAGTTTTGAATTTACAACTAAAAATAAGAAATAAAATTACAAAAACAAGATCATCAGAATGTGTCACAAAGATAATTGAAACTCTTGTCGACCTAAATTTTCCATTATCGATAAAAACTTCAATAATCTTATTCTGTGGTGAAGACTTACAATAGAAATCGTTCAACCTGCCAAGCATTGAATATGAGCATTAACTGTTATCTTTGGCAAATCAAGTAATAGACTGATTAAAAAATTTCACGAAAAACTAAATTAACAAATCTAATTAAATCAAATGAGTAGTTTTACCAACCAATTATTAAAAATATTTCTGATTTACTCACTGAAAATGCATAAACCGAAAAATATGGAAAATATTTCATTCGGGATTTTCTACTCTAGTTTTATGTGATGCTCGAATGGCGTTTCCATACGTCACTGAAGATTCGGCGAATCATTCGTGAACAAATAAACCTGTCCACACATCACGATTAAAGCTTCGTATTACGATGGCTTCAGGAATTGGCGAATATTTGTACAGCTATCATGCAGGGAGTACAATCGTACTCGGTATTAAGGTCGACCATGAGTAACAACATAATATCTGGTGTCGGGTTTTCTTACTCACATCAAAATACGCTCGTATTCAAAACTAACAACCTGATTATACACCATTGCAAGTGCATGAGCATTTAAAAAAAATTTTAAACCGAAAAGAAATTGAAATTTTGATCACGACACCCTAAAAAATATTTTATACAATAACTGGAATACTGCAGGATATTGAATGACTTCCCCCAAGCCCCAAGTAATTGCACTTTTAAAAATTACTGATACTGCAAAGTGTTTTGAGAAGCATATTATATCGTTGACGAAATCTTATTTTATAATCATACTTTAAAAATCAGAAGTAACAAAGTATCCACTCTAAACATTAAAAATTATTTAAAAAATATAATTCCTGAATACATACGATGTTGTTTTGTCAGTTCAATCGTTTAACCTTAGTTATAAAATATTGTATACAAAAGTGTAACCCTTTATCATTATTACGCTCCAAAGATTGCACTCGAAAGAGAATTGATGATAGGGAGTTCATTAAAATTTCACCCGATAGATATTAATACAAAAACTGAATTCAAAGAAATTTAATTTATTGATTTATTTCAAATAAAAATGTAACCAGTGTACTTGTAAAAACAAATGAGTTTAAATAAAGTTTTCCGTAACAAATTAAATTTTAAATCTCCCGCTACCTCAACTGACAGGTTAGATTATTATGTTATTTAAATTAATGCCAGTTATATCTGCTTTTGTAGCACAATACACAAGTTAAATATTCATCTTATTTAATTCTATTATTACATACAACACCCCTCCATGTTTATAAGTAGCTACCTATTAGTAATAATTTAATTCACGGCACAATTACCATTAGATTCTTCTTTTAGTAAACTCGGTCAAATATTTACTCCGTTAGATTTTCTTATGAGCTAGGGAGATGGTTTATATTATAAGATGTACAACTCCCTTATAAATCTACAAATAGGTCACCGGTGGAAAAAGACCCGAACCGTTCCTATTTGAATGTAGAATTCATGAGGGAGTTGCATTTTAAAAAATCATTAATCTCAATTACCTTCTATGCCAGCTTTACCCTTAAGAGCGATAACTTTAGAAGCCGGGTTCATGATGGCACTTTCAGCGGTGATGGGTCGTCGTATGGGATTACTAGAATCTGCCATGTCAATAATAACCACTTGAGATGTTTCTCCAGCCTTTTCACGAACGCAAATAAATTTGTCGCTCTCCATCGTAAGGGTAGCAAATGAAATATTTGCAACATTAATTCCAACACTTGTGAGCTACAAATCATAAAAAATCCCGTTAAAAATGCCGGGTTTTAGGAGTGCAAAAGAACAAAAATACAAATCGCAATCGATTTTAATCAAAGATTTGTTCATTGCAAAGGCAAAATGAATAAATATTGAGAGTTTTCTAGGGGGCGGATTCGGTGGAGTTACAAATATTATTTTACCAACCTGCAAATGCTCCTGAAAGCGAATGGGCAATATTTGCTGGGTCATCTTGTCGCTTGTAAGAAGCACCAGCAAATACAAATAAAACTATCAACAATTTATTGAAATTCTCACAAAAATGTTCAATCAAAGTCGGAAATGTATTAAAAACCAATTTTGCAGTTTATCGACTGTAATCTGACAGCGAAAATGAAACACCCAAAATGGTTGATTATCAACTACGAGTGGGGGAAATTGTATTCCTACGCGAAGATCTCTTTTTCCTATAATTAACGGAAGAATGTTAAAATTTTGCGGTACATTTAGTCCAAACTTTCTCGACGAATTCTTTCTTCATTTTCGTGGAGGTGTAGTGAGAATTGGCCTAATTTAATTTCGAAGTCGGTACTAGTTTTCTTGTAAAATGCCACATGGCAAGTTTTAGTTTTATATGTCAACGTCATTCTGGTGGCAAAACTGAAAATTTATTGTGGACGAAGCATTCGGGGAATTGGAAACGTCATTCTATGAATCGGCCAGACAAAAGTTTTACGAAATTGTTGAATTTGTTGATTGATTTTTAATGAAATTTAAATGTCAATAATTTTTTTCAATTTGACGTTTGTATGTTTTTGTAAATTGGGGCACGAAAATGTTACGTGGTAAATTCATCGGTGATTCGGTGGAGGGTAATCAGATGATCGGCATTTTTCATTGCGTTTAGGTCTTGATTTTATTTAATTCACGTAAACAATACTGAGTGTCATTAATCACGTTTTACAAACAAACCTAATTATATTTAAATTGTAAGCGAAATCGAAATATTTGCATGCAAATTAAAACAATTTTGCCTCGCAATCCGTTATTTACTCGTGAAGTTAATCGTGGTTGGTTTATGAGGCGTGAAGTTGGCCTATATATACAGGATGCAACATAATTGTAAAACAACAACATGGCCAGCATTGATTATTTAGTATTTTATGAATTTGTATTTATCTTTTTCGATGCCCTGAGTTCTTTTCCGATGCCCTGGGTATTTTTTAAATTTATGATTAAACTGATTAAATATGAGTACTTAAAAAACAAAACAAAAACGTACAATTAGAAAATTAGGGCGCCGTAAGGCGTCTTCGGCTTTTATACTTTTTTAGCTAAGATTACAGTTATAAAGATTATAAAAAAAGTTTTTTAACTATTTCCGGCGATAGTATTAAAATAACAAAAATCAATATAGTCACAATTCAAAAATATAACATTTAATTAATTTATTATTAATTTATTTGCGATGGAAATAATACACTGCAAAAATATTACAATAAATTATAACAAGTCCGATTTTGTTCATCCATTTTTATAAACTGCTATTTTTTACCAACAAAATACAATGTTAGGGTCCAGAAAATGTTTCCAGAATCGCCCAGATTTTGAAATTCCGCCACATTTTCCGCCCATTGTTCCATCCTCGTGTTATATTTCCTAATATTGGCATGTTCTTGATTATTATGTTGGTCATCTTTTTATCTTTTTCGTACTGTTCCAGTTGCAATTCCAATTTTGAAATTTTCTCTTCCTGTCCATTTGTTTTTCCTTCCAACTTCATGACCATCTTCTTCACCTCGACCATTTCTCCACCCCAGCGCTTATCCATTTCGTTCAACCTTTCTTCCAACTTATCAGTCTTTTGATTGCTTGTCCGAAAGCCATCTTTTACAACTCCCGTCAGCATAGTTAGCGTATTTTTTAGTGAATCCATATTTTTTTCTTGATTTATTTCTTCGGTTCTTCTTATTGGTGACTTCGACGTTCGCTTCTTACTCCAATGCTACCTTCCCTTTCCTTTTTACGTTTAATAAATTCTCTTTATACGGACGGATAGCTATTAGATCTCTTTTTGATGTTCTGGTTATCGCTCATTTGTTTCTTTGTAACAATTACACTTAGGCAACCAAACTTGCTCGTGAAATTTATTTTTCACCTTTGATTATGTACTGTTCAAAGTTCTTTCCTTGTTTCTATTCTTTTACCACTTATTTCAGCGACAATGAAAAGCCCCGAGTCAACCCCTAGGAGGACTTTGCACTACTATTATATCGTATTTTACTCCACCTAAAATCCTAACCTTCAAATACCTTTTTGTTATTTTCCTCTTCTCTATCTGTTGCCACAGTTATCGTCTTCCCAACACTTCCACCGCTTCTATGGTATCTCTTCGTGTTACAAACTAGCTTAAATTTCTCTAATTCTCACAAAATTTTCCGGCCATTGCCATGAAATGTGAAAGCCAACTAATCAACATGGCAACACCATGTTTTACCTTTTTTAAATTGGATTTCGTAAATTATAGCCGAATTTTACTTAGGGGACTCAACGGGTCCAATTTTTTTTTATGATTAATTTTGGTAGAAAATATCTTTAAAAATATGTCTTTAATAATATTAAGTAAAGTCGAATTCGATTTTAACCTTCATAAACCCGAGCGGGGTACAGCTGTACCCCAGACATGAATTTTTGGGTATATTTTCTAAAATAATTTTTTTTTCTTAATTTTCCTCGAGCTATGTTTCTTAAATATATATCTAAATTGGTATACAAAATTTTGAATAAATTGCTTTATAAATAAATATTGATTTTTTGAATTGTTTAATTAACTTGTTTTAGTTTTAATTCATATATTATCAGTGGCGGATTTAGCATTTAAGAGGCCCCAGGCGCAATTTAATTTTGAGGCCCCCTCTAAAAATTTTGCTACTCACATCAGTTGTCATTTTATTAGCCGACTTAAAAAAAAGGTTTTCAATATGTTTTCCCTATGGCACAATTTCTTATGAATTATGAAATACGTTTGTGATAATTATTAATTATTTTCATTATACAAAAAAGTTATATAAAATTACTATATTTTATTTTGAGAGCTGAATTTTGAGTCCCCCTGGATTTATGAGGCCACAGGCGAGCGCCTCTTTTGCCGGTTCGGAAATCCGCCACTGCTTATTGTGCAAGAAAATGTTAAAAAGGTTAAGACGAGAGCGATTTCTCATGAAATTAACTGACGCGCATAAATTGCGCTCTATTAACGAGATTCCCCTAGGATATTTGACTATAATTTAAAAACTTCACTGAATGATTCTTATGTGTATGTAACACATATGGAATTTTTTTTTTTCAAAAAATTTTAATCCGAAACACCAAAAATTAATGTTTTAAATTTATACTAAAAATAATGATTAGTTTAAACGCTCATTTATGGTCACGTGGTGTGTTTTTCATAAAACTGAATATTTCTTCGTCTCTTATACGCTCTTGGATCCTTCGACGATTTAAATCAAACTTGACAAACAAGCCCAGTTTTTCAGTAGCAGGTTAAACCAAAAAGTGTGGGTTAACAGCTTTTCAACGTATTTCCTTGTTTAACCGAAATTTTTTGGTTTAACCTGCAACTGAAATACTTGGCCTAACTCAGTAGGACTTGGGAAAGGTTTCTAGACACGGGTTTTTCATATTTCTAAAATCTGCCGTTTTGGGTGGATTTTTTACAATAGGTTATTTGCCAGATTAATTTTTATTACGAAATTAGGTCTAATTTTAAAGTAGGGTTTGCTCGACTAAAAATAGTAGAACAAGTAACACTTTAAGGGCAAAACTTGATAAAATATTTTAGTTTTACTGAAATTACTATGAAGATTGCGTAGTTAAAATCGAAAATAAAACTGAATTAAATTTCAGTTTTCCAATTAATTTCGACCACAAAAACAAAAATTTAAAAAATCAATTGGTTATCCAGAAGACCAGCCCCAAGGGAAATTGGCCTACATTTTCCACGTGTCGTAAGAAAAGTAGAGTAGAAAAATAATAAATAAACGCAGCAGTGTTTAATAAATTTATTTTTTTGTAAGATACAAGATTTAAAGAGTGAATTGCTAACAATTTAAGCTTAAAGAAAGTGAAGTGTAGGTACTAGTCGACGATTTATTTTTGAATACGAGTAACCTAGGTATAAATATAAATATTTTTGGTAGAAGCTTTGGTCTTTCAGTATAATAATTTTTCGGCGCATATTACACGTTATCAAAAATACACCATCGTTATAGAAGTGAAAGTTAATATATTTTATAAATTTTATAATTTGATAGAATATTTTTAACATTGTAAATATATAATATATTTATTTTGAGAAGAAAGTTTTAAAAACTACCCATACAAATGTAACTATATGAATGAGGTAGTCGTTTATTTGATATAAAAATCTATGTTACACAAAATCAAAAATAAGGCGTGCAATTAAATGGCAACATTTTTGTGTGCAAGGTGAGCGAGCAAATTTCGTTGTTTTCGGTACCCGGTTGAAACATAATTCAAATTTTTTTCGAAATTCTGCCAGAACAACGAAATTTACTTACAATAATAATTATTAGAATTAAGGACTCCAATTTTGATACAAAAGCTACATTTTGAGTTTTGCTGTAAAAATAAGCTAATTTACAGTGGCGCACGCGATTTTTGAAAGCCCATCCGTTCAAACGTGTGGAGAGATTAAAAAATTTGAAAAAGATCTAGACTTCCTATAGGAATGGGTATCGTCGTCATAAAATCAATAAAATTGACACGTCCAACATGCAGGCCTTATGTTTATCTTAAAACCACTTACATGTAAAAAAATTGTATTAAATTCAACAATCTTAAGTCGATTTACTTTAGGATTGTAATCCAGGAAGACTAAATAAAGCATCTACTCAACACATTGTGCAGACAAGTGACGAAGGAATCATTTATTGCTAATAACAAGAAACTTGCACTTATTAAAAAAACATTTTGACAACTGTTGATCAAACCAAAGCGACAAAATTGTAATCTTCTAAACAACACAGTGGTCCCTCGAGTATAAAAATAATAAATAATAAATTACAATAAGAAATATCACACTTTTTGCTTAAGTAAAGCTTTGGTTCCCAAATTGATTCGAACTATTAAAAAAAAACGACTACAACTGCTGCGTTAATATATACCTATATATATTATCTACTAACACATTTCAGGAAAGTTTGACACTTTTTCATTAAATTACGATAAAACTACTAAGATACCAAAGATAGCTTGTAGGCTTGGAAGTTTATAAAGCGTCAAAATTTGCAATTTAAATTTTATTTGATGAGGGTAATGTTGGAAAAAGAAAGGAAGAGGAAAATTTGTAAATAGTGCATTGATTTATGGAAGCTCAAGCACACAGGAAGTTGACGAAGCGTTTTTCTAATTTTAATTATTTGGAAGAGTCACGCGGAATTAAGCTGTGTAAAACATGATTTTTCATTCAGTTCAACTTACAATTCCTTCTTCCACGGCAGAAGCAACGAGTTTTGCAAAAAAATACCTTTTACCATTCCAGATAACGTCTAGAGAAAGAAACGTTCAACTTACCGACCGCAGGCGCTGATTTTTCACTTCTTTCATTTCAAAATAATTAAACTTCCTTTAAATGTCAAACCTCCCTGGATTTAAAATTAAAAAAATTTCATCATCAACAACATTTTTTAATAACACAACCAATAATTTTCAAAACAACGCAACTTGTATATCATTAAAATTAATTTGTGTATGTAATAAAAAAATTGTATAAAAATAAGTACACTAAATAATATTTTGGAGACGAATATTACACATGATCGGTTTGTACTTCTTTAACAGATTCTAAACCAGGATCCGACAATTTTTGTCTGTCCGTCGAATCTGAGTACGAACCAGGAGCCGAATTTGATCTACCAGATTTTCCAATGTGTAGGTGTCGACTGCGACCTTCGCCTCCTGTTTGTGATCGATTTTCATTCTTATGGGTGAATGGATTCTGTAAACGTAAAGAAAATCATTATAAGTTGTCTTATTTTAACGTGAAATGATTGACACAGTCAATTGAAACAGACTATCACTCTCAAGTCAACACCACCGAAAGAGTAAATCGAGTTCTAAAAATTTTGTTTTATAATAAAAAGGATCGCTTGCCTTAGGAGTCTTTTGTTTGTGTGCACGTTCTTTACTTGATATTACTAAATAAAATCCTTTCACTGTTTCAGAACAAATACATCTATATGTCGCGTCAGTACGCACCGGGCAGCGGTTCGCCAGAGTAGCTTAGTAGCCCTCGAAATTCTCGTCTATTAAACTATAAGAAATTTTAAAAAAATTAAAAAGAAAATTTTCGATTATGAGATCTATCAAAAGTTAGATACTCCTTCCACAATACAAATCCAAAATGTTATGTAAGCCTATCACAGAAGCAGCCCCCCCCCCCCCGTGGTCTAGAACATACATGCAGATGGTTTACAACAGAGTTCGGAAAATTTGTTTTAGATATATGGCCAAATCGTAAAGTCTTTACCATCAGGAGGCCTAAAAAGTCTACATAAAAAGAACTCTTTTCCCACAGCTATACAGCGGCGGAACCAACATTTTTTAAATGGGTGGGCACAAATTGAGCCCAATATATTTAGGGTGGGCACACAAAATTAATAAATTAAACAAAAATTGTAAAAATAGCTTCTTTAAAATTCGTATAAATTTCGGGTGGGCACTCCAAGTAACAGGGTGGGTACGCCCCCCCCCCCCCGGTTCCGTCACTACAGCTATTGTGTCATCACATTAAATTAATATATTATATTATAACAACAACATTAATCGCGGGCCGGATTAAAAACACAGGACCACAGGGTTTGTCCCGCGGACCGTAGTTTGACGACCTCTGCTTAGACCAGCGGTCTCCAAACTATTGATCCACGAGGAAATTCAAGTAGTAGGTACTTAAAGAAATTTTGAATTTTTACATTATAACATAAATTTAATATCTTCGAATTAAAAAAAAAATGTGTCGGGGGACAGACGCGCAAAGAGTTTCTGAATCCAAAGGATCAGAAATTTTTCCGCCTTACTGAATAATTTTTATGTTTATAATATTTTAACTTATTAATTCTGTTATTGTTATTAAAAATGGACAAATTGAATTAATAATATTAAAAGATATTATTTATTGTTATTAATTTGTTTATTTAACTTGTCCATTTTTAATTAATTTGTAGTATATTTCATAAGTTAATAATTTACATTTAATATAAAATACTTTTGTTTTAATTTAGAAATTTAGATACTTTCAAAAATTATTATTTATTGAGCTAAATGTGTTAATAAAAATAAAATATGAATTTTGAATTTCTAATTTAAAATATTTTAAATATTTTATATTTTTTTAATTTAAAAGTTAAAATAATTTTATAATCTCAAAAAACATTTCTAACAGCTTAAAAAGCTAAAATAAACTTTTAAATATAAAAATTTTGTAATTAGAAAATACAAAATAATCCAAAATCTTTTGCAGTCGAGACCATGTGCCCTTGAAGTAGCAATGCAAAGGTTTTGGTCGCTTGGATAGGTCGTCAGACGCACAAAGAGTTTCTTAATTCAAAGGATCAGTTTATGCATTCAAGATTCAACAAGGAAATTCCGCTTCGGTGCTAGGGTCGGTGCCTACAGGAGATGTATGGACGAATTTTTCCACCTTGCTTGATAATTTGTGGTTCATAATATTATAACTTGTTAATTCTGTTATTGTTATTAATTTATAATTTATTGTAAACTGCAAAAAGCATTTAAAAATTTTGATAAAAGAGCAAAAACTTAAGTTTTGAAATTGAAAATATTATATTATAAACCTTTATCATTTTTTAATATAATATTTCCAAATGTTGATAATCTTATATAAAAAAGAATTAACAAATCCTAAAAAAAACACAAAAATACAAATTACTAAAACATTCAGATTTAAAAAATTATTTTTTTAATTTATAAATTTTAAATCTCAAAAAATTTTCGAATTAGTAGCAACTTTTGAAATTTTTAATTTTAAAATTCAAGAAATGTAAATATTATGGTATAAAAATTGCTGAAATCTGAAAATTAAAAATTCGAATTTTGAAATTCTAAAAGTATTACATAATATACAAAAATTTCTTCTTGTAATTGTAAGTTTTCTATTTGTCTTTTTTTTGGAATTTAGAAAATCATTATCATTAGAAAAACAATTCTAATATTTAAATATAGAAATTTGAAATTATAAAATTATAAAATTATAATAATACAAAATTTCATGTTTTTCAAAATGGTTTTGTTTTAATTTAGAAATCTAGATTATCTTACATAAAAAAAATTACAGTCGAGCTAAAAAAATCATTTGAATTCAAAAATTTTAAGAAATATAAATAACTAAAAAATAGGAGTATTACCTACATATTTTTCAAACGTTTTTGTTTTAATTCAGAAATTTAGATAATGTTATAATAAATTAGGCCAGTCAAATTAGGGTCAAAAATCCCAAATACCCAGCTGCATTAATTCTGGTAGAAGAATTTTTATATGTTGTACGGGTTGATACCTGGATCGATTTCTAGTACTTTTCCAATAAAAATTTTTGCCGCGGCCGCCATCTTCAAAAACAGCGTAATTTTCTGACTTTTCAATTTTTGCCAAACGGCAATCAAAGTAAGCGTCACACAGAAAATTTATAACATACTTTTTAAAGTATATAAAATTTACTACTATTTGAGACCAAAAAGGGTTTTCTAGCTCCAGTAGTTTCCAAGTTACAGCTCTTCAAAAATCAGAAAAAATTTTCAAAATTGGGAATTCAGAATTCAAATTTGAGAATTCAGAATTCAAATTTGAGAATTCAGAATTCAAATTTGGAAATTTCAGAATTCATTAATTCTATAATTTATTATTACTCTAGTTATGCAGGTTTTTACCGTAGGAGGTGAAGGTTTGGGATGAAAAGTGTCAAAGAAAATTTTCAAATTTCCAAATTTTGAGAAATGTTGCTGAATTTTGAAGAACTGTAACCTAAAGCTGTAACTCGGAAATAATATGGCATACTTTCTCTGTCAGACTATTCTTGAAATTCAAAAAATGTATATATTTTTAATTTATAAATTGGGATAATCTTATAATCTCAAAAAATATTTTTATGGGAAAAAATGCTTTTAAAATAATCTGAATTTTGAAATAAAAGTAATAATCTCTTTTCAAAAAGTTTTTTTATAGAGCTGAAAAAGAAAACGTGGTGGTAGCGTATTTAAAAAAAACTTAGTTTAGTAGTTCGGGCCTTCGGAAGTATGAGTTTAGTAGTTCTCGAGATTGGCAACTGCTGGTTTAGACATCATCTGAATCATAAAATTTTACTGCACTACTGATGGTTTCGAGATTATTTGAAGATTTCTCATCATAGAGCAAAGATTTACCCGCAGTGTAATGTCGTAGTGCAACGTTGTGTAACGTAAAAAGCCGTAAAAATGTGATACTTTGTTATCATAATTATATAAATTAAATTTTATTATTATATTTTACGTTTACAGAAAAATAGAACATACTATTTTATGTTTAAAATTAATTGATGCTGTTTTTATAAATTTTTTCAATACTAAATTGAAATTTTAAGCAGGTACGGAATTTTGATACCAAGTTGCAGATTATTTATTTGAAGGTTCGAGATATAAAGTTCGAAATGGATAAAAAAAAGTAGATATTGTAAAATATTTCCTATTTATTCCAGCAAAAAACTCTGTGGGAAATTTATAATGCGTCATCGGAAATATGTCTACGATATACCGCAAAAAAGTTTTCCCACCGTATGGGAGCATTATATAATATAAACAATTTATAAAAAGTTACCTGAAAAGAATGTTGCTTCAACATATGCTTGATAAGAATAAGAGTGTCCAATTTTGGAATCGATGTGACAACTTTTGCAACATCTTCATCTGTAATTTCAACCAAATGACAATTTTCTTCTTCACTGGGCATGGGAAATTTAGCGTCGTTTGTAATCCACGGATCGTTCTGCAACACTATATTGTTTTACCTCTGAAGCAATACAAACCAACGCTCAAGTTACCTTTATTTCTGCCAAGGTGATTCTTTGCTTGGGATCCTTAATCAGCATACTCCGCACGAGATTCTTGAATTTTGTCGTTGTATACGGTTTGTGAGGAAATTCAATCGCGTTATTTTTTATACGCGAATATAATGTTATAACGTTTTCTCCCTTGAATGGAACATCCCCATAAACAAGAGCGTACAACGTTATTCCCATTGACCATATATCCGCAGCCTGGAAGTCACAAAATATTTATAACAAGTGAAGATCGATTAAACGTTAAAAATCGGTTTCGATTATGTACTTACCTTGCCGCTAAATCCGTCCTTATTTCCCTCGATTAAAGCTTCTGGCGGCATAAACGCGGGAGTCCCCGCGGTAGCAGAAAGGTAAGCATCTGAACCGTCGAATTCATTGCAAACGCCTAAATCGGCAATTTGAACTCGACCAGATTCGGTGAGAAGAAGATTGGCAGGTTTAATATCACGGTGAATTATTCTTTGATAATGCACTGGAAAAACGCCAAGATGAGAAAACAAAAATGTTGGGATCACCAAGAACTTACAGTACTCAATTCCTAATATCACATCCCGGAAATAACTCCAGGTTTCGTTTTCACTAAGTGGTTCTTCGGTGGGAATACTTAATATTTCTTTTTCTAATAATTCGAAAACTAGATATAATTGGTCTTCCTCGGGGTCGTCTAAAACTTCCACTAGTTTCACTACGTTAGGATGATCGAGCTTCTTCAGCACGGCTATTTCCCTGTAAACTCTTTCTAAAGGCGTCAACAATCCGGTACTGTTAGATTTGCCGATCCATCGTGGCGGAAGCCTTCCGAACATGCCAGCTTTTTTCACCAACCGTTTTTTGGATAGTATTTTCATTGCCTAAATTATTGAGATATTATTAAAATATTTGGGACCATTAAATTTGAATTGATCCTGTTGCGTAATATGTTTTAAGTCGAAACCCACTCATTTATTTTTTATACTTACATAATGCGTATCATCTTCTTGGTTGTAGGCAAGCTTTACAATGCCATAGGAACCCTATAAAAAAAGTAATCAAGTAAGTACGTAGACAAACACATTAAATAAAATCAATAGAACCGAAATCAAGTTTTCGATTTAATAAAAAAAATATGTAAATATACCACAACAATGGTGGTTATTTTAAGCGATGTTCATCAATTCATAATTTATGAATGAATGGAAGACGTTAGGAAATTTCATTCATAAATGAAGAAATAGTAATTAGGAAAATTTCTATTTGCACTCCTACACTAAAATATTTATCAGCCCATTTTTACTTTGGCTAATTAACTTTAGCGAGCATTACGCGAGATTGTGGATGTGGGTTGAAGTTTAGTTTCGGCTTAGGGCTTATATACAATTTTAAAATCAGCTAATGAAGGTGAAAGTTCAATAAAAAGTCATTGAATAAAAGTCGGTAATATTACATGGACCTACGAGTTGCAGAAGGTCGTGGAAAAAAAGAATGAGATATGAGAAGACTAAAAATTATCGATTACAGTAATATATGGCCGGTGAGACTGCGAAACGAAAGTCCGATTGATTCATGATTTTGATTGTTGTTCTAGGTTAACTAATTACCCACCAATATCGATCATTATCTTTACAATTTTTAACAGGAACATAATTTGCATAGAATTAAATGAAAAGTTGCATTGTCATAAAATCTAATATAATATCTACTGGTATGATCTCATATATGGAAGAGAAACAATGTTCAATTAAATTTGAGTTGATCGATTTTCTTTATATGATAATGGATAATTTTACATTGAATAAAAACATAATGGTAATTATTTATTGATTGAAACTCCTCTCACTCGAGTTCCATTGTCTTTTGAAATTACTAAATTGGCCTCGTTATTTGTCGAGTTTAGCATAATTCTGATTCCTACACAAATCAGATGTCGAGATTCTCGCTGCAGTCATTCAAAAACAATTGAAATAAAACAAAAACCTACCTGTCCAATCGAATCCATAAGTTTGTATTGATTTAACTGAATGTACGTTCCAGTTTTATCTATCGATATTCTTCTCGATTCCTTCAGAGGTTGTCTTTTCTTAACCCTCGGAGAGTTGGAAGGACTGCTATAAGGAGAATAGGGACAATTGGGATAGATGGGTCGAGGGGAGGTATCTATGACTAAACTTTTTGCGTGTATCAAAACTTTTTGATTGAGTTTGCTTTTCGCGTTAGGTTTGGATAACAAGGATGAGTTGCTAGACGCAGGCTCTAAAGAAGGCACGCCTGATCTTATCACAGTTGTAGGTTCGAGACCATCATGATTCGGCTCGGATCGGGTTATACTACTAGAAAAACTCGTTGTGGGTTCTACATTTTGTAAAGGTACTGAAGGACTGGAATTACTGGATTTTTTACTCTTCGCATCCGTTGTCGTCGTTTCGCTTTCTATTGCACTGTATCTGAAATAATGCAAAAGTTAAAACAATGCACAATCGGCGCGACCGGGAAGCCAACCAAGCCCGCTTACTGATGTAATTTTACGTGAAAGCAAATTCGAATATTTTATCGTATAAATGTTAACCGCATCTATCTTGGCTTGCCTTCCGGTAATATTGCAAAAATTATGCGTGAATAAATTCCATTATTTATGCATAACTTTCCTATTAAATAAACTTCCAATATAAATTGAATATTTTCTGTAGAAAAACCGCTAACGCAATATCTAAGGTGCAGCATCAGATTAACCTAGCATTTTGAAAAATGGTATTATGTTGCTATGGTAACATCATTGTGTGCAGACCAACTAAGCTACCTCCTGAGTCCTGATAGCGGTTTTTGTCGTGTCGGATGGTTTACGTAGTATTTTGACAGCTGCAGAAACAAAACATTGCAAAATTTTCGACCTTTCCCTGTATAATATAATGTGACCAAACCAACGAGAAAGGTTAATCGCTGGAGGATGTCGATAAAGAATTAGGCGAACAATACAAAAATTAATTTAATCGAATAAGAAATATGTCCAATCAATTAACCTCCAAATATCAAACTGAAAACTAAAAATTTAACATTAAAAAATTAATACCACTATTAAAAATTAAAATTTGATTACTACGAAGTGATTAATAATTTAAATTAACGATCGAATTTTAAGGGAAATCAGAAGGAAACGTTGCTTTGTTCAAGCCAGTGTCAAAATGTCAAGTTAGGCAATTATTTTAGAATTTCCGCATTTGTACTATTAGTCAGGCACAACCATAGCCTTCTTATAATATAATATGTATCCAATTTTCTTTACAAACCAATTTTATATTTCCCATGCAGTATATTTCCAGCAAAATGGAGTTGCTAGTTCGGTCTACCACTGACGCGCATTAACGAGATTCCAGCATATACAATGAAAATTTCATAGTATTAAAGAACAAGTTCATTGTATTTATGAATTGTTCATTGCATTTCATTAAAAAGTTCATTGATTGTATAAAAATTCTAATGGCCGGTTTCACCAACCTACGTTAAATATGCCTTGACCCTGATCAAATTGACGCTCCGTCAAATTTTGACGCCTTGTTAAACCAAAAGTCATTTCACCAACATTGATCTTTCGTTAAAAATCTATCGTCAAATTTAACGTTTGTTAAATTTGTAACCAAGTATCATTTATATTGGCTGCAATGGAATATCAAATTACTCGTTTCCTATTGGCTTCAAGTTTTGACAGTTATTAAAACAGGCAAGTTTGTCAAGTAGGGTTATAATCGGCTTTAAATAAGTGAAAATTAATGAACATAAGAAAACCGTAATGTTAAAAGTAATTGTTGCATAGGAGTATAATTATGTAAAGACTCTCTGCAACAAAATTGTTATAATTTTTAACCTTAAAGTAATATTAAATGTTTAACATAAAAAACATAATTAAAATTATAATTTGAGATATTTTTACGAGGATATTTATTAGTAAGTTAAATATATAAATTGCACTTTTCTCGTATATTTTTTTGATGTAATTTAACATTACATCAATTGTTTAATATGTAAGATTTAACTTAATCATTTTATTTTATTATATTAGATTTTAATTAATTAATATATTTTCTGTAGTGTCCGATGATGACTGTTTGAAGTCGAAACGCGTCGCAGTATTTAATAAAAAAATATATACGAGAAAAGTGCAATTTATATATTTAACTTACTAATAATTAAAATACTACAATTTTAAATTTTTTTAAATATAAATTCAAATTCGTGTAATTTATTTAATAATATTTGCGAAAATGATCAAACAAAACTGCAACATGCAAGTCAATAGTAAATAAACGAGCCGTTAAATATTTGACGGTGGAATATTCGATCGTCAAATTTGATCGTAAATTTGACCAACGTTAACTACATTTTGCAATGGTGAAACAGATTTTCATGAATTAACGAGCGTCAAACCATTTGACGTCGATCAAATGCCTTGACGAAGGTTGGTGAAACCGGGCATTATTGTCGTTAAATTAATCGTGAGAGCCAGTGGAAGATATTTTATGACAAAAATAATCAACTTTTTATGCTTTTATTAATTTAATTTACATTTAAACAAACAATAAATAATAAGAGAAATCATAAACAATTGAATTAAATTAATTGTATCGATAATTTAATTTGATTTATTTGGGTAAGTTGCATAGCAATTGTTTTGTTATGTTGTAGGATTATAATTTGACATATTATATTGCTTGTTAATTTATAATGTCCACTGATTGGTTGATTTTTATTTTAGTCATAATTTAATTTATGTTGCCACTTCACAGTATAATTTTATCAGATTTAATTTTAAGATTAATCCAACCCTGTTTTACTCATTTTACTCAAGTTGTAATGCAAATGAATATTGAAAGTGCACTTTTCTGTACGGTAGTGCGGATTTTCCGGTTATAATAAACCCGACCTTCCACGTACAGTTAACTGATCTACAAGTCCCTTAAAAACAATTCACCTAGGGGTCGTCCATTAATTACGTGAGGGTTTAAGGGGAGTATCGAAAATCTTACGGACCCTTACGTGGGTGGGGGGGGGGGCGGTTTTGACGTATTTCTTACGTAAGTTTCTTAAAATAATTTTTTTTAAATTTTATTAAAAAATTAAATATAATTTTTTTTTACAACCTAAGGTTGGTATCTAAGCCCATAATATTTAAAAAATATATAAATAATTACCAGCATTGACAACATCTTAATATAAAACACTCTGTGTTGATTTTTGATGATTTTGATGAAAATTAATATTTTTTTAAATAATCCTTACGTAAGATATATGGAAGTGCCCTTACATGGGCGATGATGGGGGCAAAAATTACAAAAATCGTCCTTACGTAATTAATGGACGCTCCCTAATGACAAAGTTACATATTTACCGAATATAATGTAGATACTTCGGTTATAACGGACCAAATCGGTGCGTTACTTAAAGTTCATTATAACCGGAGATTATTCTAGATAAAAAAAATTATTAAGTTTTCTTTGATAACACTAAGGGTGAGCAGATACAGTGGTCCCCAATTTGAACGCAAGTCAAAAATAATTTGATTTGTTGCCATATATTTTTAGGTTGGTAAAAAAGTAGACCAATTAGAAAGCGTTGTCTTCGATTTGTTATTGGATCCATGAAAAAACAATTTTTAAATATCTTTGATACCGGCGACATTTTTTTCTACTGAGTATGGGTCCTGATAATTATTATACACAATTTTTTTTTTAATTTTTGTCTCAAATAATTATCCTTAATTAACTCCTTGAAACGCCACTGCCAAAACGGCAAGATAACGCATCGAGACAAAAAGCGGCGTTTGGATTAAACGCCCAAACAAAAGAAAGGCGCCAAGATTGGCATTGTTTACTAATACAAATAGGAAACTGAATATTGTATTAAAGTAGGTTTTCCTACTTACTTAAACAAATACGTGGAAATTGGACTGAAAAATTCGAGATTTTAATTATCATACACTGACGCAATTTTTATTGTTCTCAGCGTCAATTAATCAAAACAGCCTTCAAGGGTGAACAGTAGAAAGATATTGTTAAACAATTTAAAGTTTAAACTTCCTTCTTATATCTGTAAGTTGAATAAGTTTTCCTGGAGCCCAAACCAAAGTTCCCAACATTTTGACTCAAGCAACCGCGACATCCTTAACTGCTAGTCCTCAAAATAACTACGAAAGGGCGGAGTGCATCATTAAAAGTTTATAGTGGAAAATTTCAAAAATATTCCATTTCATTTGTACCTGTTGACCTGTTAAATATTTTTCATTTTAGAATAATTTTCGGTTTGAATAACAAATATGCTTTTTTTTAACTCGAGGTCGAGCAGATACAAATCTTATGATGTAAATATTTAACCATTTATTAAGATGCTATTTTGTAGATGATCTGCACAAGGTTTATATATGTTAACTTGGTTTTTCAATAATCCGACTCAAAGCCATGTAATTACTTTGGATAATAAATTTTTCATTAATTATAGTAATTATCCAGCAATTAATTATAAATAAGAAAAAGGCGTCATAGAATTGTGCATTTACATAAACAATGACAAAATAAATCAAGCAATTTAACGATTTCGCCTTGCTTCTAAGGCTAAAGGTCGCTCTTGTGAATTTTATACAACAAAATCGCCTTCGGCGTTTTTCCATTTTTACTTACTTTGGAAGCTCTCCGATTCTGGGAGGTCTCTGTTTACGGCAATTGTAAGTTCCATCTACCCATGGTAGTCCTGAAATAGGAAGCTCATTAGAAAAATATGCATTGATAAATCGTTACGATTTGAAAACGATCCAAATTGACTGCAGAAAAAACTAAATCAAATTAATCCGATCCCGATCATAAACTAACCCCAACGGGACCAACTCATCATCGTGCGATTTTTGAATTCGGCAGTGTTGAAATGTCAAGGTTAGAATAATAATTAATTACAACGTTTAATTAACTTAATATCCAGTAATGACATACCATAAAATGTGCGTTTCATGCCGACTTACCTTGCTGAAATGTAGTCATTATAAATTGAGCGTATTTACAAATTCGAACACCGACGTAAAAATCTGAAATTAAAAAAATTATTAGCACTGTCACGTTCAAATACATACAACTGTTTACTGTATTTCAATTATAAAAACACAAACAAAAAATTAATTACTTTATGCGATGCCCACATCAAATGAAAATTTAACAGATTAATTTTTACAAAATTTTACTTTTATGAACTTTAAAATAATAATTATTAATATCGGGATTTATTTAATTTTTATTTGCATGCCTCGCAAAATTACGGCTTGGCCACGGCGTTTCGGCGCAGTCGGTGTTAAAACTTTCGGCGTACAAATAAAATACGAAATTTTCTTCTCTAAAAATGTTTTAATTTAAGATTGAGAACCCACAGTGGGTTTTACAATAAAAGGTTAAGCTGAGCTCAGCTGAATGTAAGTACATCGAATTTTTGAAGTTTTAACAACCAATCAGGTACGTCGAGACATATATAAATATTAGTTGTATTATAGATATTGTCTATATAGTTCGTGGTCAGAACATTTTAAATAATTGATCGTTAAAATTCGGCTGAATTTGGTTTGAGCTGCTATTATAAAACTAGTCGTTCAATCCGGGGGGTCTTACCCCCCAGCGCACTCTTTCCTTTATCTAACGCATTGAACTGGAATCAGTACCGAAACTATTGATTTTTAATTTAAATGGTTCAGTCCGTTTTTAAAGATCGACAAATTAAAATCTAACCTTTTGTTGTACAAAATCAACAAGTTTTAAATTATGGGTTAAATTAAGTCAAAAAATGTATAACAGTTCAAAGTTTTATTATTTTATTTGTAGTTTTTGAAAATCTTGAATATTTTACAAGAAGTTTTATGATGAACAAAATTCATCTTACTGATGAAAATTTCAAAAATACTACTGCCGCCCAAGTCCTTGGACCCATAACCTGCCGTTATTGGCGCTTCTATTCGGGACAAAACTTTTCAGATGCTCCTATACTTAGGGCGTAGATTTGGATTTGTATAGCAAAATTTACAGAGAAACAGACAAAACTCACAAATTTACTGTGTATAAAAAGGTCGCACAACCTGGGTAAGCAAGTACATGTTTTAACAAACATATCCATGTGTCGCTGCAGTATCTAATATGGAGTCGGGGGGGGGGGGGGTTAGAAATTCCTACCAGTACTCCAGTACATGAAATACCCTTGAGCGTCGCTTTGATATGTTAAAAATTAAATTATATTATTATCTAGCATAATCAGTGGCGGATTTAGCATTTAAGAGACCCCAGGCGCAATTTAATTTTGAGGCCCCCTCAAAAAATTTTGCTACTCACATCGATTGTCATTTTAACCAAAAACCAAAAAAGGTTTTCAATATGTTTTCCCTATGCCACAATTTCTTATGAATTATGAAATACGTTGTGATAATTATTAATTATTTTTATTACAAAAAAAGTTTATGAGGCCCCAGGCGAGCGCCTTTTGTGCCGGTTCGGAAATCCGCCACTGCTTATTGTGCAAGAAAATGTTAAAAAGGTTAAGAGGAGAGCGATTTCTCATGAAATTAGGTGACGCGCATAAATTGCGCTCTATTAACGAGATTCCCCTAGGATATTTGACTATAATTTAAAAACTTCACTGAATGATTCCTATGTGTATGTAACACGTATGGAATTTTTTTTTCAAAAAATTTTAATCCAAAACACCAAAAATTAATGTTTTACATTTATAGTAAAAATAATGATTAGTTTAAACGCTCATTTATGGTCACGTGGTGTGTTTTTCATAAAACTGAATATTTCTTCGTTTGTTTCTTCGTCTCTTATACGCTCTTGGATCCTTCGACGATTTAAACCAAACTTGACAAACAAGCCCAGTTTTTCAGTAGCAGGTTAAACCAAAAAGTGTGGGTTAACAGCTTTTCAACGTATTTGATTGTTTAACCGAAATTTTTTGGTTTAACCTGCAACTGAAATACTTGGCCTAACTCAGTAGGACTTGGGAAAGGTTATTGTCAATGGCGGATTTTTCCCTATGCCACAATTTCTTATGAATTATGAAATACGCTGTGTTAATTATTAATTAATTATTTGAGAGCTGAATTTTGAGGCGCCCTGGATTTATGAGGCCCAGGCGCGCGCCTCTTGCGCCTGTTCGGAAATCCGCCACTGACCATAATAAATTGAAAACAGTTTTTTTGTGAACACAATCACTGAGTAGTGAGTAGTGAAATAGAGTAGCTTTGTGTGTAAATTAAATTTTAATCGAAATTTTGGAAAAAAATTTCATCAATCGCCAACTATGGGTTCATGGCGGGCAGAGGTCGTCTGGGTGTTCATTCTTTGTTAAACATCAAATATTGGTCTACCAATTTCTAATTATTATTTGTAGAACAAAAAATTTTATTGTTTGAAAGCACGGCGACTGAAGTTTGATTTGCTTTCATTAATATAGGCAGGTTAAAAATAAAATTAAAAAAAAACAATAAATAAAACTAAACATAGAACTTAATGTACCGTAAACACGAAAATTTGCATTTGATCTTTAAATTAAGCGACGATTATGAGTTGCTTGACATAAACACAAAAAATTTAGTAAATTTTTAGTTTATCAATATAATAATTAACATTGAAAATTTAATCTAGATGAAAAAATGGCATGTCATGAAATAAGTTACAATTAATGAAACTGAAAATTGAAACTGAAACCATCAATGTGTAAAATTCAGCCGATAAACCGCAAGCCATGTAATGTAGATCAACATCAAAGTTACTGGCAAAGTATAAAATATGGGTGAGTAATCATAAATATTTGATGAAAAGTTTTTCCTTATAGAAGTCAATTAATTAAAACTTCCTTTTACAACATCAAATCGATCAGGATAAAACTATACAACGTTTTCACTGTAATGAAACTCATCAAATATAAAGAAGTTCCGTATGGATAGCTTTATTAAATAGTTAAATTACATTTTTTTCTATTTTTCAATTAAACCTGCTGCACGTTTTCATTATTATTATTCCGTTTGTTTTTTTAACTCTACGTTTATTAAAATTTTCCCAACTATTTTCTATTTATTTTGCAATGATAAATATAACAATGAAACCGGAGTAATATTTGCATTTATTTTCCAGTCGAAGTATTTGTTTAATTTTTCAAATATCAAAATGCTCTTTGCACCGCTTCCTGGAGCTAGGAGCATTTGGTCGTCTCAGGATTAAGTGCCTCACTTCGAAAATTGATTTTTCTGGAATCGACTTTAATTTTCATGAAATTTCCCGATGCAATTAATTTAACTTCCTCGAGCCAAGTTTATTGGACAAATTGTGAAACAAAAGCCAATAACAAACGCGATACTTAAGGTAAAGCACATAATAAATATACTGCAATAGTTTTCTTCGGAAAGACAACGAATTTATTTCTACGCCATAAAATATTTTAAACGAAAAATGAAATAAAAGCAATAAATAGAAATCTCGTTTAGACACGCAAAATTCCATAATTGTAAAATTTCCATTCCTAGATTATTGCCCACTTCAATGTCAAATAAAAACGCAAGGAAACTTATTTCCATGCGATAAATAATTGCCATCGGTTAAAAAAATTATGTTCCATAAAAAAATCTCGTCGGTCTCGCAAAAAATAACTTTTAATTAAAAAATAATCTTGCATGGTAAAATAACCAATAAATAATTTATTACACTCAAAAATAGACACTTAATTTCATTTAATTAATGGGGAATTAAGCAATACGGCTTCACTTCTCCATGCTGGAAAATTTAGCTTTTTGGTAAACATTTCTCTAAGTAATTGAAAACTAATCAACTTTTCATCAACTTGATAATTACACTGGCGTCAACTACAAATTAAATATTATTAGTTTTACTTTAACGATTTTTGTGAAAGAAAATTCAAACTGATGGAACGTTCAAGAAATCTGGAGTCTAACGTCCAACTTGAGGAATTAAAGTGGTTCTACTTCTGCAATAACTTAAATAAATTACGTGAACACGACGTGGGCGATTTTCTCGAAAAGCAAAATGTGGTTTTATAACATCGTAAGAAAAATTTAGAACTTTATAATCCTTTCAGACGTCAGAGAAACTGGGATATACCCAACACGTCGTTTTGATATTCTAAGTGCGTTTGCTTTTAAAGTAAATTGAGAAAGACTTCAAGTTTCAACCCATAATTTGAATAAATACGTTCTGAATAAAATAGATATTGTATACATGTAGTTAGGCGAAGTTTCTGGTTTTGTACTCACTTTGGCCTAATAAACTAGCTTAAACCGCTTTAAAGATTAAAATTAAACAAAAAACTTATGTTACAGTTATTTATTGCATAAAATGTGGAGTTTATACTAAATTTCCTTTTTAGTTTCAATTTTATGGACCAAAAAAGAAACTTTTTAAATTCAACATAAATATTGACGTGTTTTTTTTATAAACATTGTTTTTCAGAAAAAATTTATTTATAGATATAGATTAATTTGTTGAGAAGATGTTGTCATTGTGATAAGATGCTATGGAAGAAAGGAAAGTAGAAATTGATAAATTAAAGTAGTACGTACTAATTTAGGAACATCAAGGTAAGACAATTTAATTTATAACATCATAAAGAACTAATTAGAAGGACGACTAAGATAATTGAAGTTCTAATAATATGTAAGTAATGGAGAATTTGCCATCGAAACTATCTAGGAAAAGTTGCCTGGCTTCGTTTGTTAACCAGATGAGAATGGCTGGTGTGATAACGATAAATTAAATAAATTTAAAATTTTAATTTTGAAAACATAAGCGAATAATTAAAAAGATGGAACAGATAAATTAATAAGAAAACACAATGGAAAAATAAATTACTGAAATTAAAAAACAAAGTTTGTTTTTCTTTTGGATTACATAATTGCGCTTTCTCAAACACAACCGAGAGCGAAAGTCTAAGAAATAAATGGTAATTAATTAATATCACCACTTTTTATAGGTTGAAACTCACCTCTGATTGGTTGAAAACAAATAAAACAATTTATAAATGTCCAATACACTATTTCAGGAACAAGTGGCAGGTTATGAGCCCAAGCCAATCATATTAAAAATCGAAAAAAGCTGTAAAAAATCCATATTATTATATTATAACTATAACTTTAGTCGGTAGGCGGAGCTAATGATCTAGAAACAGCCAATAGAGTAACCGCATTCCATTTTACGTTAATCTTTTGTTTATAATTTATGCTTTATTGAAATTATTTTATAAAGGTGAGAATAATTATTAAATTAATAAAAATAATTAGTTTGAAGCTGCGTTGATTTAATTAATCAGTTGTGTTCGTAAAGTTTAATTGAAAGAATTAAGTGTTTCAAGATTAAACAAAAGGAAAACGAAGCAGGGCAAAGTAAGAAAATTTAGATAATAAATTAATTTGAATCATAAATTTATAAAAAGAATTTTGTTGAAAATATAACAAAGAAGTGTTTGTAGCTGGGCAATGTTAGCCATACGTAAGCTAAACGTGTCCTTTAGAAATAAAATTGTTTTGATAAAATAAATGTACTAATAAAAATTTTATTATTATAATAAAATTAATCAGGCGGACGCGGAAAGAAAGTGTAATCTATAACAAAGAAAAAGATAATTTATTAAAGTTAAAAACATAATTTTTTTACGTCGGCCTAAAATTGTTCCATTGCGAAATTTTTGGGTGAAACCGACAAAAATTCAATTTTAATTTAATATCACCCAAATACGAGAACACTGCAATATATTGAAGTGTACTTTTCCTGGGCCAAATATAGAGAAATTTTTAAAAAGTTAATTTCTTATTACACTCATTTTTATCCGGCTCATAAAATGACACCACCGAAAATCAAGGACAATGTCTTTCATTCTTTACGGTACTCCCATTGGTTCGTTTGAGGTTACCAACCTAAAAAAATAGGAGGGAATAAAAATCGTTTAATAATTATCGGGAAATAAATTAAATAAAATAATATTAAGGAAATGAAAATAATCGAACACCTAAGCGCCGCTGAAGGCCGAGCAACCACCTTAATCGCTGATTATAAACTTAATAAAATATATAAATTATTAAGGGTGCCATTTTAAGGCACTTTGCAAAAACTCAACTACAGAGCAAAATTGGCTACAGATATTGCCGATTAATTCGCCAATAGCTTAGCCAAAATTTGTAAATTAAAATTCAAATCAATTTGTACAATAAATACGATAAAGTTAAGTACAATAAGTTATGTAAGCTATTTATCACAGCAGATTATCTTCGCACGTGCACATTCGAACCAATATTCGCATATAATTTAGTACCAGTGGTGGCTCGTAATTTCGGGAACGACTATCTATCCTTAGTTTTTAAAAATATGTTGCAAAAATTCTTATAAAACGTCTGCTTTACAGCATTAACCAAAGGAATCAAATAGTAACATGAAAGGGCGATGGCGCCCTATCGCCCTCCCGCACCAGCCGCCACTGTTTAGTATATACTATTATAATTATATATAACTATATTGATTATTTTGTACAATATAACTATTTTTAATTTATAATATCATATTTTTGGATTTTTAACAATAATTTATAAAAAAAAGCGAAAAAAAGCTAGTCCGACTGCTACCATGTTCATTTTATCTTTAAATATTTAGGTGGATAGCATGTGAACCTGTATAGTACAAATAATTATATAATTTATAATATAAATAATGTTTGTACAGAATAAATAAATTATGATACAATATACTAACTTTTTCTACACAATACCAGCGTCACAATTTTTTTTAAATTCAAACTATACTGAGTAAATTATGTTTTATCATTTTCATCAGGAGAATTTAATTATTTTATAGAAACGAAGTATTACACCAATATACGAGAAGAAATCATTGCAATATATACATGATAATGATATATTTTTGATCATCAAAAGAGAAAACATAAAACAAATATTTTGGTGGCTATAAAAAAAAACTAAAAATGCGTAAACCGTACTTTTCCGTCGTAATGAAGTGTATAATTTAGTATTTAAACTGAAATAAAGTTCGGAAAGTTGTAAAAATTCTAAAATTACTTCATATGGCGTTGACTAAAATACGTCTCATCGTATCAGGAAAAAAGTAAAAAGTTTTCGGATCATTTAACTCCAGTCCCAAAAGTATTATAAAAATTTATAAGTTCTTTCCTATTACTCGAAATGTTGTTAGTGCCGGAAAAGTCTACTTTTTAAAGAACATTCTGGAAGAAAATTGCGTAAGTATTACACAAATACATTATTCAGCGGAAAATTTTAAACTTAAAATTACCTCGTCCGTCCAAAAAACAGGTCTATATTCAGGGCCGGATTACGTCTATTTGGCGCCCTAGGCTAATACAAATTTGGCGCCTATTTAATTTAGTTATTAATAATTTAAGGGGTCTGACCACCCTGAAGTTTTAGGAAAGTCAAGTTTTTTTAAATTGTTTTTTATAATTAACTTAGGAGCTTTAAGCGTCATTCACATCCAAGTAACGTACGTAGCAAACATACAAGACATAACGTAGAAAACAGGAAATAATTTGCCATTCACATTAACATAGAAAACATGGAAAAGTGAAACATGCGCACGCGTATTTGCACTCGACCATTGACACTTGATTGTTGACATTTGACGGTATAAGTACAAAAGCCGTACGCTACATTGTAGTCACACTCTTCAGCAATAAGTAGATTTTTTTTTCCGCTTAGCCATTCCCCGTGACGGACTGGGATGAGAAACCGGCCCTGGCATTCCGATTATACCGGCCCACGGTCATGGGGTAGATGGTAGAAAATCAGTAACTTCATTAGATTTAAATAATTCTCGTATTTCCATAAAAAACATTATCGTCCCCTAAATAGCGATAACGTTCGGCCGCTCATCGGCCCACTAGAGCATCGGCCCTTCTGGCATTTGCCAGAACTGCCAGATGGCCAATCCGGGCCTGGCAATTCCTGAGATTCATCTGCGACCAACTACGGGCGTATCGGTCAATAGACCTTCATGGCAACTACTGCAGGGCCGTCATTTTTAAATATTTTTTAACAAAATTTTCAAAACATCTTCATAAAACCATAAACTAGTATGTGTCCAAAAATAAATAAATTCCGTTCCATATTATCGAGTTTACAGATTATTTTACAATAAACCCATTTTTGGTGCGATCAGGGTGGTCAGACCCCTTAAAACAAAAAACACGTGCTTTACTAGTAAGAAAGAAAATAAATTATGATATCGTTCGACCTAAGTAATGCAATATTTTTTATATTATTTGTGTTAATAATAATAAAAATTAAACTCTTGAATTTAATACTTGTAATTTTAGAGGCTAGCGCCTTTTTTGCAAAAGGCGCCTTAGGCTTTAGCCTAGTCAGCCTAGTGCATAATATAGCCCTGTCTATATTAAGAATTTACATAAGGCTGTGCCGTTTTTGGCTTTATTATCTTACAGACCGTGGAAAACCTGTTGTAACGGCAATAAATAATTCAAATATTCACGTAAACAATTTTATTTGCGCAATGTTATTCGTTTAATGATTGTATAAATGAACAAGATCAAAAGTTTATCTTAATCTTCAGCAATGTTGACGAGCCCGTTCTCCAATCCGACCTTTTAATTGTTCATTATCTGATAATTGCATATTCGCTCTATATTAATCACGTAATCTTTCAAAAACCTTTAAATCGTGCGTAATAGTATTTTACGTCAACAGATCAATAAAAAAATTGCTAAAATCAAATTTCCATTTCGTCTGATACTGAGAGGGAAATTTTATGGGAACTAAGTGTTAAATAAGCAAAAAATCCAATTATGTTTCTTGCAGATACTTTCATGTATCGGTTAAGCTCTGAGAGATTAGGAAGATCTTAATTTTTGCTTAATCCGGCTCTATAATCAACTACGTGAGGAATGGCATGAAATCAATAGCAAACACGAACAAGGATATTTTGAGCGATCACTTTCCAAGTTACAATATTAATCGTATGATTTTAACCCCTTTTATCATTCAGTACACACGAAGTGTTTTGATAATCTCCTTTGTCACTTTAATAATGCAAATTTTTCCTGCACAGAGTTTCAGGAAATATTCATAGACTGGAAATTTCTTTTTATGAAAAAATTCTGCAAAATTTCATTAGAGCAGCGAATATTATCATACATACGTAGTAAACAGTAAATTTATTCAATTGCATGGGAGTCTTTTCTATTACGCACGAGTAAGTCAACAAGCAGAAAACAAATTTCGGAAGAGACGCACTGAAAAACTTTCGGCTTGGGTGGTAACCGAAGACATCGCCAATTTTCCAATTTCAATAATTACCCTCGCGTCCTTGTTAGTAACAAAACCGATTTGATTAAAATTCGGTGGGTTAATTAATTTTTGTGTTCTTGACGTTTGCGTCAGTGGAAATTCTTTTTATCTCTTTTCTGAAGCATTCTATAAAAGAAATCCAATCGAATACCTTCGCCAAAGGAGGCCATTCACATCGCAAGTAATTATGGAAGAGACTCCTAATCTCCTTTTCTTTGTTTTCCTATTTCGTTCTTAACTTATTAAGGTTATTTATAAAACATTTTTTGTACAATAAAATTATTTTCCTTGGTAATTTCGATAGCTTCCATAACATAAAATCTCATCAATTATTCGTCAAGTGGTAATGGCATTAGGAGCTACAATAATTACGATGGAGATCGTAAATAAACTTCATTAATTTTTCAAAACGTCCATCAAAGTGAAAATACAATCTGCATCGTCTTGACGAAGCAATAATATATTAAACATTCGAATTTCGACGTTATTGAATTATGACGACCAGGGTAAAAATTCAAATTTTTCCGAAAAGTTAGAGTGGTGCTCGGGAAGTTTCCTAATTGTACAGAGTGAAATGGGAAAGTGGTCTCATGCATGTAAAGTATATAATTTGGGTTGGGTGAAAGATAACATGAAGTTACCCAAGATTCACAATAATGACCGTATATTCTTTGTAGCAACGAAACCAAGCTGATAAACATATCAATCCTATCAATTGATATTGTTTTGCATCAACTGCTTTATTTTCTCTCCGAATGTATTGAGTTATTTTTCCGCAATGCGCTTAAGCCATTGTATACGTCTTTGATAATTGTTCGAGAAAATAAAGCAATCCGCATTGTATGGTACCAACATATATAATAGAAAAACCATTTATAAAAGTTCTTTCGAGAATTCTACATTGCTAAGGGGGATCTTCTTTGAAAGACTCCAAATAGCAGACTTTACTACTTGAAGTATAAATCCGACATATTATTATTATACTAAACGAAAAATACATTCCAGGTGACGTCTTTATATCTTTGATTGCAACTTTTATCAATATTTTTATTGTTGCGGTAGAATCCCAGCTAAAGATCAGTCAATGCTGTGACATCAACTCTACTACGATCGAAAGTCCAAGATTAATCAGTTATTGTTATCATTATTTTTATTATTGCAATAGAAGTAAGCATGATAATAAATTGTTGACCTCGTCAAGTACAAGATTGTCCATGTGATTTATAATAATTTAACCTCCACTGTTTTGTAAACTTGTCAGATTTCAATTTGCCACATTACATTGTGTCGTTTGATTGCTGTTTTTTATTAACGAAAAAATGAAGAGCAGATTTTAAGCTTAATCCGGCCCTGCTTTCAACACCAATACGTCACTTTAAAATTTTAAACTTATGAAACAAATGAACCAGGTAGTTCAAATATATGCCGTGATGTATGTGATTAAATTTTATAAAATATTCGTTAAGCCATTCATTTTAATGTAACTAAAAAATAAATATTTCATATCTGTCGTCTGTCATTTGCATTTAGTAATCATGAAACGCTACACGATGGAGCAATGCGTAATTTTTCAATATTTATATATTTAATATTCTGCACTAATATAATATATTTTTTGATTATAATATAAATAGACAGCATATAAAATAATTTTTAAAATTTGTGGAAGTTTTATTTTTTGGATTTTAAACTGCTATATTCCGAAGGTTTGGGAGGTAAGGAATACTCCCAGTCCAAGGAAAGATTAAGAACAAATACTAATAATAAGATAGATTCCTTTAATACAACCCCGTAGCCAGAAGAGTGGGACACTGGGGGGTTCCCGTCCGAAATGTAGAATATCGGGTAGTTTTATAGCTAAACTGTGGTAAAAAAAAGCATAGCATAAAAAGTTTGGCTCCCCCCCCCCCCCCGATTCTTAAAAACTGAAAAGAACTGCAAATTTCAGATTGAGGTTTGGTGGATACCCTCCTTGGAGGGTAATGCAGTGTTTCTCAAAGTGTGTTCCGTGAAACCCTGGGGTTCCATGAAAACTGGTTCCGCAAAAAAACGCCGTCAAGTAATTAAAAAAAAATTGTTCCCATAACCAAGTTTGGATTCACGCTTACCTTCCAAACGGTAAAGGGTTCCAGATTTGAGAAAGTTTGAAAAACACTGCTCTAATGAAAGTTCATCGATACGGATCTGAGGATATGAATTTTACTTCAAATTATTTTTACTTTTTATCTTTCGTCGTTTTCCAATTTTATGCTTAAAAATAATTAAATTGTATAAAATCTCGAGCTGCCGTGGTTTATAACCGTTACTGGGGGAATACCCCCCTCCCTATAGCGGTTTAACAAAGGTGCTTTTTCTTAGTTTTACTTCATAATTTTTTTATTTATATTTTTAAATAACAAAACTACGGGAGAGTGAAAATCTTCCGAAAAAAATATATTTTCATTAAATAATATGAAAATGTATAAATAATTTGAAATTTTTTGTTTAAATTTTTTTAATAATAATTTATTAAACTTTAAGGAGTATAAAATCCGAGATTACTTTTGCAGCTGCAAAATTGCTATTAAAATGCAGTATAACTGTAGTAATAAATGGCCCACTTTATTCATATAGCTGCAATATTGCTGATAAATAGCTGGTCAGGGCAGCGCGCTGGAAATATCTTTTAAAACAGTTAGCTTTTTGCTTAAAAATCGTGAGCCACTTCAGCAATATTGCTGCAATTTAAAGGCAATTTTACTGACTGCCACAGCTGGTGAAGCTTCCAAATACAGCTATTAGCTGTTTATTAGCATCACAATGCTACTTGGGGAGTCAGTGCTGGACAATTAAGTTTATTAATATTATACACTGAAAATTTCGGTCGATGAACATAATTCATCACATTTATGAACAATTCATAGTATTCATGAAAAAAATCATTGTACTTGTGAATTTTTTTCTGTGTAGAAAGAAAAGACTCTAATCTATTTTGTTTTAAAGAATTTATTTTATATTAACTGATAGTACTGCCGGATAGTTTTCCAGTTTTCCAGTTTTTATGATAAAAAAGAATTAAATTGTATAAGTTCTGCAGCTCTCGTGGTTTATGTCCATTCCTGGGGGGTATTCCATACCCCCCAGACCCCCCGGTCAATAACAGTATTCCTAGGTGCTTTTTCTTAGTTTTAACTTAGCCTCACAATCATTTGAAGAAAAAACTTGAAATGTGACCCGACCGGGTGGTAGGAATTTTCGAAATTGGAGCGGTTTCAGGAATGTTTTTAACTAGAGAAGCGGCTAAAGTGCCCAAAAATACTTGTAATGACCGGGGCTACCCTGTTGAAAACAGCCAATAGAATAAATTTTTATTATAAAATGTTGTATCTATATTTAACATTTTTTTGTGGGACTTTCAAGCCGCGTCTTTCCATATTATGCACCAATCTAAAAATGGAGGGTACGAGAAACAGTTTGGTTTGTTAATATTATAGAAAGAATACAAGTGCGGCACTCGAACCAATTTTGTTATCACGAATTTATTGGATATTGGTCCGAAGATGCTGGTAAAAAGCAAATTTCAAAAATCCACTTGGTAAATTCAATATGTAATTACCGCAACCCTGATCCTTCTCGGAAAACTTCGAAGCTACCCAGGGTATGTTGAAAAATATTACAAATCCTGATAAATCACAACGGGATTGCGGTTTCCTGCGTACCGGGACATATTATTTTTGGATCTACACAAAAGAGATTATTTAGAAACCGCAATTTATACGATGATATCCAACTTCCTCTTAGAATCACATTTACTGATAGAAAGCTACTCTAAAGTAATTTGATTTATGCAGATCGAATATTTGTCTACAAATATCGAAAAGAACGCAATGTACGAAGGAATATACTGAAAAACCATTAATTAGCTGAAATGGGTCTTCAGGGCAAAATAAGAGTAAAAATCTGGTCTAATGAATGGAAGAGTGAAGGAACACATATAAAGGGTAGTCGTAAATAAAAAGCGGGATGCGTAATTGGCAAACAATTAAACTAAAGTTAAATATAGACAGATTAAGATAGTAAAACAACATTAATGAAATAAGGCAGGAGTTTTTCCTTCTTCCGATATTGAACAATAGCTGGTTTAACAGGTTATGGGCCCAGATCGCAGATGCGGAACAATAGAATAAAAAGTAGGAATAATTGATTCAATAAAACAGAGAAAAGTAAATTTTAAAACTGAGGTAGATTGGGTCAATCCAACCCTTGATCAACCTAAGGTCATCTATTGTATGTTCTGAAAGTCGGCACTCGGAATCAATACTTCGTATAACCTACTGTGAATATGAAAAAATGGCATAAGTTCAGCCCTGTTCTCTGCAGCTTTCATCTTTCATTTGGTTTTTGTGGCTACTAATTAATATTTCTCAACAGAGATAATTAAAATTAGTTAGTTAGGTAATTCGTTCACAGCTTCGCAGGTCAATTTTAATGTGGGAAACTTACGCTGTTCGGCGTCATTCCCTTATTATTTTGTACTCACAAACGCTATTCAAACAGAATTTATTCTGTAATTTTAAAAATTCGTTCTTTATAATATAAATTCCAACTTAAATAAATCCTTCGTTCGTTTTGAGAGCACAAAAGAAAAGTACCTACAGATCTAATTTAAAGGGAACCCACGCAATTCAACTATAATTTAATTAGCGGTTAATCATTTCTTTGACAGTTTAAATAATTCCCATAATTTTTCAGCGCCCGTTTAATACCAATAGGTAAGGGTAAATATTGATTTCGAGTTCCTACTCTCGTAAAATTCCTTTATAAATAATCTTGAGAAGTTAAAACTTCCAAATCAAAGCTTCAATAAAGAAATTGCAAAATGTGTTTGCTCTTTTCACACCTCGTTCGTAAAAATAGACGATTGCATTATAAAAACGACGAGGATTGAATTTTTATGTTATCGGTTCGTTCACCCAAAATAATTTCAATATAAAAATGCCTTTTATGATACAGCTTACACATTTTAACGACAGCCGATTACCGTTTTTGTTGTTTGTGATTTTAAGGATTTCTGTCGGAGAGAAATTCAAAAGTCAACAAGGAATATCAAAACGTCAATTTATTTGCTCAAGAATATCAGATGATGTAGCAAATATTCGACATGTTTCTAATAAATACAATAAATTGCTTTTTTTTAATATCAGTCTGGATTCCGTCAATCACAAATTATATGCTGTATAAAACCAGTCCAAACCAGGTGCGAAAGCTAGTAATCTAATAAAACCGATATCGGCGTACAGTTGATATATTTCAAAAGTTTTTTCTATTTGCATTTTGAAATGTTTGCAACTTAAAGATTTCAAATTATCTAGATAGGTCAAAGGGCAATTTTTAGAACTCTCACTTTCCTATAAAATGCCAGATCCGCACTTCAACATTTTTTACTTATTCCAAACACTGGAAAAGTCGAAATTCTGATTTGAATTATTCATTTTCTTAAAATTACTAAATTATTCTCAAATTATATCCTTTACGATTAATTAATTCGCTAATGTTGTTATGACTTTCAATTTTAATTAAACAAGAATATCATATTGTTTAGTCATGACTAGACGTATCATATTCTTTACTTTAATTTAAAATCAAATTAGATACATTTTCTCAAAATTACACTTTAATTCCATCAATTATACTAGTCTTTATAATAAATTACAACTAAAACAATCGTGGCAATTTCAAAATTTTGAAAAAACAAAATTAAATTTTCTTCAAACTTAGAGGTTTTTTATTTTTTATTTATTTCCGTGTATATCGAACGTTAAATTCGAAGTAATATTCCTTAGGTTATTTTTAAATTTTAAATTATCAAATTTATTTGTACGAATGCAAGTAAATCGTTTCGAATTTTTGTTAAATAAAATAGAAAAATCGGAATAGATTCAATCTCGCACGATCAACATGTACATTACACGCACATTCCTTCCAAGTTAAAAGCAGTAAAACTTTGATTCAATAATTTATTATTACTTAGTAACTATTTTGTAAATTTTCTTATTTCAATGAAATCACTGTCCAATTAAATTACAAAATTAAAATAATTTTACTTCCCTTTTAATGCAACTTCCTCTTCTTTTGTTAAAATATTTACTTCATTGTTTGACAGAAAACTCAAATTTAAAATTAAACAACTGCACTTTTGACAATATTTTAGCAAACCCGGGGTAAGCTCATAAAAAACAAAACAACATACAGTGACTCGCAAAAGTTCTCGGACACTCTTATTTTAACAATGTAAATTGAACATTTTGAAGCCGTTTTTTGTCATATTAAAATCGATATTACAGCAAAACTTTGTAGACATTTTTTGTTTAAAATTTCATTGTCTTCAATTTTGTTTATATACAATTTTTTAATTTGTCGCGCCATTTCGAACTGACAGCGACTTAAACAAGACCCTGTAAAATACAAAAAATATTTTCAGCTATATCTCGAAAATGGTGAAACGAAATAAAAAAATGAATAGGAGTTTTGTTTTTGTAAATTTCATTCTCCACATTTTTGTTTATATACATTTTTCTATTTTGTCACACCGTTTCCGAGATATAGACGAAAATATTTTTTGTATTTTACAGAGTCTTGCTTTAGTCGCCGTCAGTCAGAAATGGCGCGACAAAATAGAAAAATGTATAGAAGTAAAATTAAAGCCAATGAAATTTGCAACAAAAAATGTCTTAGAAATTTTGCTGTAAAATCGTTTTTTATATGACATAAAACAGCTTCAAAATGTTCAATTTACATTGGTAAGATAGGGGTGTCCGAGAACTTTTGCGAGTCACTGGTATATACTGCGCTTTACGCGATTATCATTTAAACCGTTTTATTCTATATTTCTACGTCTGCCTTATGCAGCATCGACTATATTTTATAAAAATAGTATGTTAAAAAAAATGCGACAAGCAAGATGTTACACTGGGAAATGAGTACCTACATATTGATTACTACACTTTACCCTGTCCCAAGCGGTATTACATAATTTTACTCTTTTATTTTAATAAATTGAATTGTCATTTCATTAAGAAAATGTAATCAATTAGTTTATCCATATAATTCTATTCGACGGAAAATAAATTTCCACTTTATTTTTCGTATTTTACTATTTTTCCTTAAAAAACTGCGAAATTGCAAAATTACAGTGGTTACTCCTTTTTCCATTAGTTACAAAATTTCCATTGGAAAAAATACCTCCCCCCCTCCCTGACCCTCAAAACGTAGTACGAACTGCCATTTTCGTGGTGGCTGCCTTCTGCATCTTCCGGCGGCATTAGAGCCATTACCGTGACCGCTACAAAAAAAACTTACGAGAACTTTTTTGTAGATAAATTAATTTCCTTCATTTTTTGTGATTGGTATGTTTTGGCAGCACTGACGGGTAAAGAGATATTTAAAAAAAACAAATAACGAACAAATTTGAGATTTTGAATAAGCCGCTTTTCGCGTTATTGGTATTAGATAATAATTTATTAAACATTAAGCAAAGTGGATTCGGATTTTTTATCCCAACGTTATCTGCTAGTCAGGATAATTTAATAAAAAATAACTTGAACTCACAAAAATGTAGCTTCGCTTCTGCGAGATATGAAGTAATAAAAATTATAATATTCAAATTGTGATTTTATTGCCTACATAAGAGGTTAGCAACCTTACATTTTCCTTACAAGAAATAATTCCCGAACGTCTGGATTAAATATACGACTTTTGTTTAGACGGAAGGATTGTTAATAAAGTAGTCGATGGGCTCGACTATCTAGTTTCTAGTATCTACCCCAAGTCGTCGTCGGTTACAGACCCCAAAATTATATATAGATAAAAATGTTCCGTCATCCTGTTACTTTATCGAACCTGACAACGTCTTCACGACTATAATTTGTTTAATATCAGATTGGAACGTAAGTATAATTCGTGCAAGGGGCGTGTGTAACGTTTTTATTACGAGATCGTAAAATTGGACGTTCTATGTTCTCAAACAACTATATTATTGAAAAAGTATAAAAATAGATTCTGATACAAAGGGAAACTGTCCAGCGCTGCTCTTCGGTTACTAATAAGAGTAATCAATCGATCCCCTAAAGGCAACTAAAATCTATCGCCTGATGATATTGTACGAGGAAAACTATTTTGTTTGTCAAGTTTTCAGCTTTTTATCAAGTTATTCTACCAAATCCGGCTAATAAGTCAGCAAAAGTAAACGGACGCTCCTTTGTTAGCAATGTAAATTTTATAAAAATCGTTTTACAGCAAATTAAAAAAAAAGCAGATATATACATTTATTTTGGAACCTCATCGTCCTAGGCCCTGCTTGGTTACGGCAGTAGATATATTGATGGTAAAAAGAACAAATGAAAGGGTACAATGCAATTTGCTTTCACCATAATAGTAAAGCGGACGATTTACGAAAGATATTAGGAATCGAAACATCATAACAATGCCATCTCAGCGCATTTACTACATTCTGCAACATATTTAAAATTTATAGACAATTTAGTAATGCCTGAAAGTTAGTACCAATAAAAACCTTTATTGTTACGTTATCTTTACGTCATTTGTACGTTTTTTGCAGTTAGAGAAAGCAATTTTGCAGAAATTTGAAACTTCCACTCGAAAGTATGTGGCCAAAACTACCGGTTGGAGATAATTTAAATTCCTGTTCATTTGAGTATCGTCTGTAAACCTGTTTCCACAAGGATGGAATATAAAACTGCTACGATAGAAGGTCGTCGCTAATTACAACGCCAAAATTATGATAAAAGTATAATTTTAAACAAATCGGTACAAGATGGTTTGAACGTGGTCCAGATAGCTCTCGATGCGATCCTGACCTACTCAGATAAATTAACCATCAGGGACGCTACTTAAGGAAATTGAGAAAATATTTACATTTTGAGAAAGTCGTTGTTTCAGTAATCGATTCTTCATTTACGTAAGTAAACATAATATTGTCTTTCAATTTAGAAATTTATACGCCGAAAATAGCCACTTCAAGGTTCTGCATTCTCAATTTCAAAATGCAAATTAATATTTGTAAACAAATCAAATCGCCATAGGTTTATGCGTAATACGCATTGGAGAATCGAAAAAAACAAGAATGATTAATTTAAAAAACTGGACGCAATTCCTCCGAGGATGCAAATAAAAAGTGATTGTACGTTTAGTTAAAAAGGAAGGTCGACAGATAATTCGCGCTTCCTACTTCCCTAAAAATGACTCGACGTCGTTTTTCAAAATTAAAGAAAATTGGGTTAGTAAGTAAAAAGTATTTCTTACCGACTACTTTTTGTTTTGATAAATGACGTTTACGCGAAATAAAAACAAATCGTCGGAACAAAATTTAAAAAAAAAACAATTGAAAGAAAAATAAATCAAAATTAAAAAAATAGTATATCACTCACGTTTTTTTAAATTAGATCTTCCTGAGTTTGAAGCTTTAAACTTCCATATTTAACTGGAATCAATAACAAAATTCTCTCACTTTTTATTTTAATTAAGAAATTTTGACGAGAATAAAATGTTTTCGAGAAAAATTGTAAATGACATTCAAGTTAAATGTATTAACACGAAAATCTAATTGTGAACGAATAACGACAACATTTCAATTTGTGTCCGACTGCACTACGCCTCGGCACAAATTCTACTGTTGTGTTTAGTTTCTGTGCAGTCTTTTTGAGTGAGAATCTACCGCACAAATTTCAAGGCACACCGTTTCCATGGTTATCATATAGCACATAAGCGCCAACACGATTGGAACGACGGGGTCGTTAAACCCACCTAATAAACGTTGTTAAATTCATTACCGCAATGAATAAAAAAGTGCCATAATTATTATAATCATAAAACCACTCCATTAGAACAATTTAACTTTTTTATTATATTAAATTAAACGGTTTAACAATTTTTCGCTTACAATTTAATTATTTCGACTTAATTTATTCAATCTTAGAAATTTTAATAAATATTATAATTACTTGAAAAATTGACACAATTTTAACTAATTCCCCCCCCCCCCCCCCCCCCAAATATAAATATTTCATTGCAAAACATTTAACGCGAATTTTGTATTTTCGCAAAATTTAATCTACGCCTCTGGTGTGCTTCATATTAATTTGTTCTCAATGGAGTAAGTGCTCGCGCTTTTCTCCTCCAAAATGCAAACTGTTTAGAGTAGGTTAATAACTACATGAATAAGTTAAGACATCTAAACCAACTTGCCCTTTTTGTTATAACGGTTAATTTTTCAAAAGAGCAAACACAATCCCACTAACTTTCTTTAAATTTTTAATTTAGTTCTTTGAGTACTAAATATTTACTTTTAGGATTATTTATGGAATTTTCTTGGTTCATTTGCTCCATTTGTTCCGATTGCGACAACTTTTTGAATTGCCAATCACCTCATTTGTTCAATAATATGCCAACAAGAAAAATCTATCTGTATTGTATTATTATGGATTGCTTTAATTTAATATCTCAAATTACTTTGATTTCGTTCCGGTTTCTTTAACTTATTAAAAATTTGTTTCATAATTTGCATGTGTATGTCTTCCGGTAACCCTTGGCAATTTAAATTCTGTTTCAAAATGCTGAACTTCCAAAGAACACAAATATAAGGCAGTGTTTCGTCTTCCTGAAACGTAAATAATAAAACAGGGATTTAATTTTATTGCTAGAATTACGATCGATGGGCACGGGTTTTTACCATGTATCATCATCAAAACCCATAACCGAACATTTTTGTATTGGGAGAGTGGTCCAAATAGCGATTTTAACATCTGCGTTAAAATTACAAAACTCGATTTTAAAGATCAAATAAAATCTGGTTTAGATTAAATACTAAAATTTGGGTTAATTCAATTTGTTGAAACATTAAAATAAACAATTTTGCAAAAAGAAAGCAAACTTTTATATTTTTTTAAATTGCAATTTTTTTGTAAATTCCAATAGGCAATGGTAATTTACAAGGTTGGTAACTTAATTATTATGATATCGACTATAGGAATACATGAGTATTATAATTTAAAATTTAAATTTTTGAAAAATCAAAATTTAATAATATGTTGGGTAAATATTTACCAAAATATTTAAATATTTAAACACACAGGTTTTTACACAGCATCATGATAAAAACCTACGTAGTATCCAGAATTATACTTTCAATTGAAATTAATTTAAAACTTTTCAAAAATTGTTTTCGTAAATTTTTTGAAATTTTAAAATAAGACTTTCTGACAACTTGATGATTTATATCATTGAATAGAGCAGGAAAAAATGAATAAGAATCATTTAAAACGTGATTTTTGAAACAAAAAACCTGAACCTACATAATACAATTTGTCAATCAAAAAAAAAAAAATCATATAAAATTTTTAAAATATATTAAATATTTTTTTGTCCGAACGGTCGCAAAGTGTCATCTTTTCGCTCTAGGGCGAAAAATATATCTTTTACGCTCTAGGGCGAAAAAGTACACCGGAAAGAGATAATTAAACTAGTATCTGATATCGATTAAGTTGGTAAGAGATCTAATAAATGGATTTTGTTTTAGTTAGTCCATGCTATTAATAACTTCACTTTTTTTATATTCAAATTTTTTTTTATTCAGTTCATTTTTTTATTTAATACCAGAGATTGGCAAGCTTACCAGTTAAGATATACTAAACTGGAATTGCACTATAACCAGGCCCAGGCCCGTATCCAGGGGGGGGCACTCGGGGGCACGTGCCCCCCCCGAAATGTTCAAAACGAAAGATGAACATGATGATGATGACCTTTTTTTTTTTTTTTAGGTTATTTTTTCAATGAAAGCTTACGAGTGCCCCCTCCGAAATGAAATCCTGGCTACGGGCCTGACCAGGCCCCCGAATTTGAAAGTTTTCTAATTAAATTATTGTAGTTGAGAGTGTAAATTACAAATATAAAAATAAAATTTTTAGGATCATTCAAACATTAGAGCAGAAAAAGGCCAAAAAGTAATGCGATTATTTGATTGGTCGTTTCCATAAAGTTAGCCCCGCCTACAGCTTGCCTTTATGTTTTAAAATTGTTTATTTCCCAAATTCATCGAGATTATCATCCTTGAAATTATACAACAATTTTGGTGAGCCCGGGTTATTTCGCAAAATATATACTTTCCCGCCCTAGGGCGATAAAATACATTTACGCCCTAGGGCGGAAAAGTAGTTTGGCGCTTCTCTCTTCTTTTTCAATAGTCAAAACAACAAATTGACACATTTTGTAAATGAATTGACTGATGAATAATTAAAGTATTATTTTACTAAATTTATTAGATAAATAATTCGGGACATGTAATTTAGATAAATTAATCTTAGAAGCAATGAATGAGTTGTATTTGGTGCAAGTATATGGAAAATTGGTAAAATGGTAAATATTTGTTATTTTATATATTAATATTAGATAGGCAACACATTGTTCTCCAATTTTGTTTTGTTTTGTTTTTTGAACAGGGACTTCAAAAGTTTTACGTTCTTCTTTATTCTACTGTCGCTTTTATGCAATTTATGTAATCAGATGGTAATCAGTAGATCAGTGCAGAAAGTAAGTCATTATCGAACGCACGTGATACTTGTAAAACTCGGTTTTTTAAGAGCACTGATTTTTTTATTTTTGGATTTTGATATTTTCAAAGAAACGCATAAAAATGTATTTGGAAATTCAATAATTCAATAATGTCAACTAATTATTTTATGATCGCCACGCATAACCATAAGAATTAATATATAATTTCAAAAATTATATTTAATTTATTTACCGGAGGGCCGTCGCGTCGTTGCGAAAAATCGCTACAGAAATGAGTGGGCAATTGTTTTATTATCTCACTTGTATTCTAAAATTTCTCTCTCGGATTAAGCATCTTGTTCAATAAATAATCTATGGCATCATCAAATTTTTCCAGTGTAAAACAAAAGTTAAGATGTAAACTTCTTTAGTTCGCATTTTTATATATTTGACGATCAAAATTAGGATCCAAATTTATTACAGTATCATTTCTTTATTAAGGAACACAAATATTTTGCAAAAATCATAACCAGCATAATATTATTTATAGGTGAGTTCACCAAAATCTTCTGTCAAACTCTACAATTTTAATTTTTAGGTTAGAAATATAATTGAAATATGTACGACAGTCCCATTACGCTTAAAGAATTATGTTTGGATAAGATTTGCGATTGTCTGGAAGAAGTTTTTGATTTAGTTTTCGATCATTCAAATAATATAAATGGATCCCTCACCGGTAGTAATGATTCGTTGGAAAGTCGAACTGGTCGTAGAAAATTTTGCTTTAAAGACCCCGACTTGTTTCTGTTCAACGAACTGTCGGAAAGTTTATTGTTAAAATTGGGACAAAAGAAGTTGTGGTGCAATTCCACTTTAAGTTTATTTTCAAGAAAGAATACCCGATTAAGAAATGTCAAAATTGGAAATGCCAGAACCGTTACTCAAGAGGGTCTCAAAATATTGCGCGAACATCCGGTGGTTACATTGGAAGTTGTTAATTGTAGAAATATGTGTGTGTCGCAAATTATTGATTGTTTGAGTAGTTGGTCTAAAGCAAACATTGTCGAGTTGAATGTGGCAAAGTGCACTTTCATAGATTCATCGAGGTATTGTTTCATGATTGTTTTAACTCAATTAAAAAAGTTACGTAGTTTAAATGTTGCTTATACGGAATTTAATCAAGAAACTTTGCAAGCCATATGCGAAGATTTGACTTGCTTGGAGAGATTGGATATTTCTGGAACTTGTGTTAACAATTTTAGTCCTTTAGTGCTTCTTTCCGAACAATTAATTAATCTTACCGTATCTGTAAGTATACTTACGTTATTATAACCACATCTTTTTCATTAAAATCTAATTTTTAGGACTTTAGAATGACATCCGAAATGGTTTCGGATTTAATAAAATTAAATTCTTTGAGACACTTTGACTTAAGCATAGTCAATGACAAAATGGACAACAGCAGTAATAACGCAATAGTAGATATTTTAACAAATTACAACACTCTCAAGAATTTAGTATCCTTAGACATATCGGGCTGGCGTAACGTTATACCAATCGAAGCGGTAGAAATTTACGTGGCGAGTCATCCAAAGTTAAAATATTTAGGTTTAGTTTTAAACGTACTTGCACTCGAACCCGAATTTTCTGACGTAAACAATAAACATTACAACCACAATTTGACGGTTGGAGGAGTCGGAAACGAATCCCAAATCAAAGTTGTTCTTAAAAAATATTACAACAAAGCTATGTACATACAAAAAGCTCTATATCATTTATTTCAACTTAGTAATACATTTAAAGAAGCTAGACCGGACATCCTCGAACTTGTGTTACTGTGTATGGCTTCCCATCCTTTAAAATTCCCAGTGCAGCTGGCTGCAACTGCATGTCTTTACAATTTAACCAAAGGGGACCTTTCCAAAAATATTCATCCCAGTTTGCTGAGCAAAGGCGTTGCATTGACTCTTTTAGCTATGGATCAATTTCCAGACGAATTTCAACTACAGAAGAATTCTTTGCTTACACTTTGCAGCGACAGAATCTTGCAGGTTAATAAAATATATTTTATCTAAGATAAGGTAATTGCTAGTATGTGTGGAGGATGAAGACCACGCTTAATTTTAATTATTTATTGATAAACATTTGATTTTGTGTTTATTTTCAGGACGTCTCGTTTGATCGATTTCAATGTGCACGGTTAGTGTTAGATTCTTTATGCACGTTTGACGAAAGCAACATGAATCGCATGGCCGTAGCCATTTGCAGTATTCTAGCGGCTAAAGTTTCGACATCCGAAACGTCACAATTGGGCGCTCGACCCAAGTATATGCACAAGCTCTTGGCGATGGTAAAAAATCGTATAGAAGGAAAAATATCGGATATCACGATGAAATTTACGTTGAGTGCACTGTGGAATCTAACCGACGAGAGTTCAGCAACATGCGAAGTGTTTTTAGCAGAAGGAGGCGCTCTTTTGTTCTTGAACGTTTTAAAAACGTTTCGAGATGATAGCGCTATCGAAACTAAAGTATTGGGATTGCTTAATAATATAGCAGAAGTTGAAAATTTGCGTTACAATTTAATGTTAAACGAATTGATTGAAGAGTTGTATGTGTTGTTAAAATCGGAACTTATTGATGTTAGTTACTTTGCTGCGGGAATTGTTGCTCATTTAGCTTCGGACGGTGTCGATAGTTGGATAATTAACAAATATAGTCGTAAAGAGATACTCGTGGAACTAGGCAATGCCGTAACTCAATGGAAGGTACCTGAAAGCGAAATGGTAGCTTATAGAAGTTTTAAACCGTTTTTCCCATTGTTACGGAGAGAAATGGATTTTCAAATACAACTATGGGCCGTTTGGGCGATACATCATGTTTGCACTAAAAACCGTAAGTTTGAAATATTTTGTTTCTATAACTTGGAAAGCTTATTGTTCGGTGGACCGATTTTGGTAATTCCTTTAAATCTTACAACATCAAAGGCATTTAAGTTTTAAAGGTAGTATAACCAGAATCGACGCATAAATCTTTATATTTGTGTGGAAAATTTCCCTAAAAATAGTTATTTTTTAAATATTTCAGCAGCTCGTTACTGTTTGATGTTAAAAGAAGAAAAAGGCATTGAATTTTTAAACGACTTATTGGAAGATGGTTCGATCCATGAGGAAATACGAACAATAATAGAAAATATTATGCGATCCCTAAAAATAAATTTTTAATTTAATTTTGCTTGTGATATTATTTATTCTGATAATGTAAAATAAGTTGTAAATGTTTTGAAAAATCTAAAGTTTTCTTTTGATAGTATCGACTTGGAGGTTAGGCATACCTAATTTTATTTTATATGAATTTTTTTACCACTTCTTGAACGTGCACCGTGAGGTGGTTTTGTTTGACGGACTTGTTTGCTTTCTACTTGCCGGTGGTGCGCGCTCACAAAATAGTAAATATTTTCTACTGGCTAGTGGACTGGCCAACCAGTTGATAATTATTATGACATAAATTTTCAAGTTATGCCAAGCAATTTTTAAAATAGGGGGAGGTCAATGCAGGTAATTGTCCTCGTGGCTTGAAAGAATATTTTGTTGAAATTTAAATGAATTGTATTTTTATTGAATTTTATCTATGGAAAAGATCATATTGACGCCCATGGTTCAGACTTACCGATAAAATTGTGGTTCCGCAGATGTCATTGTCTATAAATCGTTCGATTTATCTAAGTTTTGTAAAATGAATGTGTGTGATTTTTATATGTAATTATTGTAAAGCAATTTAAATTGTAATTAAAGCTAAACCAATCTAAAAATAGGATAAACGCAAATGTAGCTATACTCGTGTGTACATAAGAAATGAAATCTTAAATTATTTTATTTTAATAAATGTTATTTATTTTTCTGTTACTATCCCTCATTACAGTTGGCAGTGTTAATTGTGTCGTGCCAATTGTAACACAAAATAAATTTACTAGTCACTAAAAATATTATGAAAATGTTAAAATAATTGTAATTTTATAATTATATAATTTTTTTTAATAAATCAGTAATTTTACATTGTATGCAGAGAAGCGGCAATATTTCTAATAAAGTTGTAGTACCGCTTTTATTTTTATTTTTTCATAGCCAAATAACATTGACATCCTGTAAAGCAACAATCGCCTACCTTTTGGACTTCGTAGACCACTGAACTCATATTTCCGAAGCTCCGGACTACGAACAATAATTTTATTTTTAATTTCCGACAATTTTTCTTTTTAGTTCCATAAAAACTACTTTTTGAGAGAATATTATAAACAATAGTATTTCGAAAAAAGTTATGTTTTTTTGATATTCCATTTCAAATTTTATAATATCTAAAATACAATTTTTTTTTATAGGAAGTCGTTTATTTTTAAAAAGAAGGTAATCGGTTCGAATCTGGGAAGAGTCGAAAACATTCAGTTCACCGTCTCTGAGCTTCGGAGGGCACGGTAAGTCGGCGGTTTTCTAAATTACAACGAAGAATTTGAAAAATTGGTAAATTTTAATAATCGTATTTATTTTTTTTAATTTCCAAATTCAAATCTTACATAATTTCAAAATTCAATTGTTTTTAGTTCCATTTTTAATTTTTTTATAAATCAAAATTCAAATATTTTTTAAGATAAATTCGAAATTTTAAATACCATTTTGAAAAATTAGAAATTTTTACATATTAATTTATAATTAAAATTTAAAGAATATAAATTTTTTATATTTTTTGAATTTCAAAATTTAAGTTTTTCTTTTAGCTTAAAAATATTTTAGATATTATTAAATTAAATAAATTTCTAAATTAAAACAAAAACTTTTGAAGAATAACAAATTTTTGGTTATTTATATTTTTTTAATATCAAAATCCAAATTTTCATAATTTCTATATATTATTCCAATGTTTCTTTTTAGCTTTTTTAACTCTAAAAATTATTTTTTTGAGATAAACTAATCTTAATTTATAAATAAAAAGAAAAAATATGAAATTTTTGTATGTTTCAGTTTTTTGAATTTCAAAATTTAATTTCGATTTAGTTCCATAATATTATCTAAATTTTTCCATTGCATGAAAAAATTGAATTTTATATTATATAATTATTTAAATATTTATTATAAAATCTCAATTTTTCTCAGAGTTTAAGTTCACTATGCTTCCTGCTTCCACCTCCTCTGCTGATTACGCCACTGAACTGCTTACTTTGACATTGAAAATTAATTTTTTACACTTCTCTACTGAACTAAATCAGGAAAGTTAAGCGGTTGATTTATTCTGTTTAATATTGTAATGTAATTTATTTATAAGAATTTTAATTTGCTCCTCCCCCCTTTCCATTGACACTGATGTACCTGGGAAGCATCCTGTATAAACAATAATACAAATTTTACAAAACAACTTCTGCATTTGTCAACACATTTCAGATCACCCACTTTGATATTTTCGTGATCTTCTGATTTCAATCGTTAATTTTTAGAAATCAATTATTGCGAAGGCGATGACGTAAGAAAATTTCTGCTGACGTCATTGTTACGACACACGGTTATTTTTTTTTGCAATTTTAAATTACCGCAGTTTTACAATTGAAAAAAATAAATTCCGTAATGGATTTATAATTATTAAAATTTCAAGTTGAAAAATAATTCAATAATTTCGATAATCTAGGGGTAATTTCGTGCGGGTGGCAGCAGTGTGGTTTATGCGCGTCATCTAGCGGCCGCGACGCAATCTCGTTCTTTGTTTATTATTGTGTTTTCGCGTATTTACTCGCGATTTATTATCGCCGATTGAAGTTTTATAAATTACGCGTGATAATAAGATGAAATTCAGTTAAATCGTGCCGGCGGATCATCTTGCGAGTATCATTTTAGCGTTTAATCCAATCAAAAGTAGTTCGATTTTGGTTCGCTAGATGTCCATTTGATTTTTATGAATTTCCATGGATTTTCTCAGGAATTGTGATCAAGTTATGTGGTTTTGCGAATGTTTTGGGAACGTGGTTGTGTTGTGATCGCGTTTGTGGGGTCACGTGGGGTCGGATAAGTTGAAAAATGCAAATTTAGTTTTGAAAATTGGATTTTTTGTGGTGACGTTTTTGGTGTGCGCCTGCGCCTTTGTAAAGAGTCTCGTGTAAACGATCCCCACCTTAGTAGTTTCGGGTACACCATGTTCCCTGTTTCACAGTGCAGAGCCGAGAACGGTATAAAACGCAATGTGCCTCCGCCATTGTTACGGAGTGGAACTACGCAAAGTTCTGTCGAAATATATACGGTTTTATCGCTACAAACCGACTTTAAATGCAGAATAACGTAACAGAATTGACACATAAATTACTACGATCATTGGATAGTAATTATAATGTAAGGATTTTACCAATTTAAATGGTTTTTTAGCATTTTATGTGGACGGACCTACTCATATGTGTGATGTATTGTATGTTAGTGTGTAATGTTGTTCCCTGTATTATTACTAACAGGTCGAACGTGGAAGAGTTTTACGCCCGTCTCATTAATATTTATGTTCAACTAGTGGTTAATTTAATTTTATCACCTTATTTTGACAAATCAATCTCTTTAATTTACTAGAGTTAATATGGACGAGTGTATTGACATATTTTTAACTCATGTATTTAATGAATCACATTTTCTTTTGCAATTTTACACATTTTTACCGCAAAATTAAACCTTTTTTTAATTTAGGTCATTGATATGCCAGCGGTGGTCGAAGTTATATCAATATTTGAAAAAATTTCGTTTACGGGAATTTATTTAAAGGTGAGTTGTTATTATTGTCTTGCTGTTAGTACAATCGAGGTTTGTCCATTTTTAGGAGAGCGGACTAGGTAAACATGTAAATTTGTTGCGTAAAAGTACCACAGATTCGGCGCTAGCTAGGCGCGCCAAAGATTTGGTGAAACGCTGGCGAGACTTGGTGAACGCCGCCCCTGTAAACAATGGTCAGGTTAAAACTAACGACACGTTGGAGGAGGCGAGCAGAAAGCGTGCCGCTCCGCCAGATTCCTACGACAGGGGCCTCGTTAAGAGAGTCCGGCTCATGAACGGTCAAGCCAACGAGATCGATCTCTCCGACAATTCCAATTCGAGTTTTGCTGATGTGGGACTCTCGAGGATTTCGATGCAACGGCCGAACATTGTCAACTCGGATTCTAATTCGAGTATTCCAGACAATGTCGCCACACCGGACACCCATGCGGTGCAGCAACAGCAACCTAAAAAGAGAGGGCGTAAAAAAGGCTCGAAGAATCACAAAAATTTGATAGAAGAAGCCGAAACTTCCTTCTCGAATAAGTTGAATGTTTCGCGTGGAAATGCCAAGGTTAAAACGACGCAAGAACTCCTAGCCGATCTGCATATTCGGACGGTCAACAATATGAGTAATAATAAACCCCCTATGGAGGACTTGAACGAACGGGCTGCCAAACTCACGGAGCGGGTGTCGATGATTGACAGAAAGTTAAATGCCAATTCGACACGTTACAATAAGAGGTTAAGTTACAAGTTGAACTTGGATAAGAGTGAAAGTTTTGACTCGGGGGTGGTCCACAACGTGAAGAGGGAGGTGGACGACAAAAACGACGACGTTATTATAGTGGACGAGCCCGACGTGGTAGAAGAAGAAGTTAAGGTGGAAGATGAAGTTCCTGTGAAGGAGGAGCCGGTGACAAGTAACATTCCGAAATCGTTGAGTGTGGAAGAGGCCTTATTGTTGTTACCACCTATCGATCAATCGGTTTTGTTGGAAGAGGATCCCGAACCAAAGTGCACGTGCCAGCTCATCGAGAACGAGGTTGAAAATGTGACGGAAACAGGAGACGTGATAGTAAGTCATAGCTACGAGTTTGTGGAAGACGAAAATTGTGCATCTCGGAATCATTTAATTATAAAATATAAGTTAAATGACGAAGAGTTGAGCGAACGTGTTAAAAAGTTGCACGAGGAGTATTTGCCAAATATTAACGGTAATTTCAGTGCGGGTTGTTGTACTAAAAAGACTCAAATGAGCGATGACGGTCTTTATTTAAATGTAGTGCCTAATGTAAATACTGACAATCTATTTAAATTTAATGATGTCGATAACGAAAAGCCGGCAAGCGAAAATTTTAAAAAGTATAGCATATCGGAAAACGGGACCCCCGACGAAGATTGTGTTGCCAAAAATGACGAATTGTTGACTAATAAGTGTGAAAATAGTAAATTTTCCGAATGGCACGAAGTGTTAGAGACGCCTTCCTATAACGGCGAAATATTAAAGATTTTGCCTTATGTTATTATAGATTAATAAAATTACTAGTCCATTATGTAAAAATTCGAAGCAGTCACACTTTTTCTTTCTCCCTTTCAGCTTTAGTTATTCAATCTTTAGATTTAAAATTAATTTTTGTCGAGTGATATGCAACGAGGTCATCTAACTCATCCTGGAACAATTTTATTACTATCGAAAGTGTGAGTGTTTCGAATGAGTTTATTAAGTGTTAGCACCTTTCTCTGCGCTACTCTAAATATCTATGAATGTAAATACTTATTATATTTTGTCACAACCAGATGGCGTTCAAGGTGTCTCACTTGAAACCTTAGTTACTCGATATTTTTTTTTAGAAATCTTTATATTGTTAAATCTGTTAATTTATTAGTTCGTTATTAGAACGGTAATGTTTGATTGAGTTTTATTTTACGAGATGTGATTTGTTGAAGGTTTTTTTTCTTGATGTTTGTTGGAACAAGTTACATACTTTTTGTTTTCTCATATGTAATTTGTTAATTCTTGGTAAATAATATTGAAAATTAACAAAAGCCTTAATATTAAATAGGGTAAACATCCCATTTCACTTGAGCTATTTTTTTTAGTTTTATTAATGTACAGCATGTCCTTATTACATTTCTTGTTTGCAGTACAATAATATCATGTTTGTAAATTGTTATGACATCAGAAATAATACTACTTGAGATTTTATTGTTTCTGTAGTGTTTATGACGATATTATGCCTTTTTATTAAATATAAAATACACATATTTTATATATTTCTGTGATTTTATTTTGGTTACAAGCAATAAGCCACTTGGCCAAGAAGGTAAGTATACTGTACTGTACGAGCAATCTTTAGATCATTTACGTTACAATACAATGCATAGGATCCAAGAATTCAACTTATATGTATTAAAATGTTTTAGGTACTTACAGTTAGGACCGGAAATTTGCAGCGTTGGACTAGAATTTAAAACTTCTAAAATTAATTTAAAAGTTTATGATCGTAGGGACATATTAAGCTTCCTAGGGGATAGGCTTTCGACAACCCCCGAACTTTTGTAAATTTGCATTCCGGTGGAATATTTTCTATGTACATACGAGATGCACTGGTAAAAAACTGAAATCCAGGTGCTATTATTTTTTCTTTGTTAAATAGGTTGGATTCCAAATTTATCGAAATTTGCAATTTCTTCAGAAACCGAACAGAATCTTTAAGATTTATGATTTAAGAAATAATGTTTCTTATCTTTATGTAGACGATTACTCTGGAACCAATGTACCGATTGACTTCAACGTCTTCGAAAATGTACCTACTATATTTCACGATCAAGTTTAATTTTAATCTTGTTTTTTTCAAAACGACCTATAGATGAAGCAATTATTCACTGATGGACTAGAACCTTAATTAAATTGTCGTTCGAAGATGAACTTAACACAAAATTAAAAAATAAGTGAAGTCGAACTGACAGTTAAAAAAATATGCATTAACTTTGTAATTTGTTTGATTCGGATCATTACTCTAGTTCTCATCGAGTACAGTGTAGAAATGTTTTACCCGAACTGTGTTGTGACGAATGTGGCCATGGTAAAGAGTCCGATTTTTTTATAAGTTGATAACTTAAAATAAACCAATCGAAGATACGTTACGGAAGAAATGACAGGCAGGAAGACATTGACTATGAGTAAGTTGGTAAGTTGATCCAAATTCAAAAAAGGCAAACTAACAAAATGTTAAAAAAAAACCTAATCAGTTATCGGTCTACCACTGACGCCCATGAAAAGATTGACGATATTCCCGCTACCGTGATCTACAATTTTCGAATTGGGCGGCCGTCAGATATGTTAATATCAAGTTCTGTAAAGCTGTTGGGTTACATGTTATTTAATAATTTTTTCATTAATCCATTCATTCGCGTCAGTGAAAGACAGATAACGAATGAAATATCATTTGAATTCAAAAAAGTGTGTATACATTTTTAAATTTAATCATGGTTGTTAAGTAGTTGGCAGGCGCGGATCCAAGGGGGATTTCTCCCCGAAAAAAAGCTTTTTTCATAATCTCAAAAACAATTATTTAGTATTTTTAGTTGATTTCAATTAATAGGTACCTACCTAATCATTTTAAAATCTGACTTTGTGGCCCCCCCCATCCCCCCGATGAAAAATTTATCGATCCGCTCCTGGTAGTAAGTACCTACCGAGGGAGAAATTTGAAAAAATTCAAGGAAATTTTACGAATACTATAAATGTGTTGTTTTTCAACTTTTTCGAAATGAAAAATCTAGGAGGAAATCTCGAAAACATTTTCAAAAATCTAGTACCTAACCTACATAATACATTTTTGTAAATTAATAATATTAAAATATTTTCATACTATTTTGGAGAGAAAACCTCACAGCCATATTATAATTTATTATAAAGAAGCAAATTCACAAATATCTGATAAATATTAATTTTGTCAATAGTTATAAAAATTATTATAATTAAATAAGACCTTTTATTCTAGTTGGGGGGGGGGGGTAAATAAATATATTCTGATTAGAATTTAAATATATTTTTTAAAGTCTTACTTTTTGTAGATTTTCTTGGGTTCTTGATGAGTCACGAGGAGGGGTGTAGTTACCTACCTCTAATTAAAAAAAAAAATTTTCATTTGTTTTTTTTTCAATATTATAAAATTTATTTTCTGAAAAACGAATTTTGGTACTTAACTAATATTATATTATTATTTATAATATTAATTAATTAAAAGTATTTAATATAATATAATAAATATAAAATATTATTTAATCTGCAAAATTGCAGTGAACGACAAAATATTAATTTTTCATTTGTTTTTATAATTTCTTTAACTGATTTTTAATATTTTCTTTAAAAATTTGAAACGAATTTCAAAATACCTAAAAAATCCGGGCCCTGCTGATTTCCATTAATTTTTATTTAGTCGTATCCCCCCCACTATGATAATTTTCTGAATCTACCACTGAGCATTATCAAGCATTATGTATGTCATGGCTTAAAAGTTAGAAAAATTCTAAATGTAAATTCTCACTAACTTTGTTTTACATATTAATCAAGGGCAATCATGCAAAGCTCAAGGAAGGGGTAAATGGAGCGAAAACGTGTTTATTTTTGCTGGGGGGATAAATAAATTTATCCTGACAAGAATTTAGATACATTTTTCTTACGAATTTTGTGGGTTAATGGAAGGCGTAATGCTTTGCTTCAGAAGATACCCCCCCCCCCCACCCGTTAAATAATAATTGTTTTACTTAAGAGTTAGAGAAAAACTAATTTAAATATTTTAAATGTGTGATCTCACATTTTTGAAACCCCTCACCCTCTTCTGTAACTAATTTATGAACAATCCTGCAGTGAACTTTATTGAATAATAACTTTAAACAGGAATGTTACATATCATAGAGCGTGCGATTTTGATCACCTTTTTAATGGTTGTAGAAAAATAGAATATTATTGAAGCACTGCTTTCTAAGTTTATGCAGCATAAAATTTTTTACCTATTATTTATATTTTATTTGTTTTTGTGCCTTCCAACTCCGGGAACCCTGAACTGTCGCCTATCGATTCAAGATACAAGAACATTGTCGACAAACTGTTTAGGGTCAGGACTCAGGCCAAATTAGGGTGAAATTATGCATTGTATGCAAATATACATCGTTGCAATTTCTCTTGCTGAAAATCGTTAAGTTTCAAGTACAGTTAAAATAGTATTTTGTTCAAAAGATTTTGGTTACGCTCCCGTTATAAATTTCACAAAACCTTTTTTTTTCAATCAGGTTGATCGTGTACAGCAACGATTCCCGTTGTTCTACAATCCTACCCTCAAATATACTTTCCATTGAATAAACTTAACAACGTCATTCTGATCGTTTTAATAAATACTTTGTTTCTTCAGCAGTTTCTAATTTTAAATAGTAAATATAAGTTTTAAATAAATCAATAACTCTGTTTTTTTCTAACAGAAATCTCCACGTTAACCCATATTTGAAACAAATAGCAAATTGAAATTTCATTACTTACATTAAAATTATCTTTTATTAATTATAAAATCTTAAAAGTATCCCATATTTACATAATTTTATTATAGCGAAAAAGTATACACACATTAGACTTCTTCCATAGGCATAAAATTTTCCTCGTCTTCTGATACCAGTGCATCGATATTATAAAAGGAAGCATGTAACGTGATAATAAAAAATGAAGCACCGAGGACCCAAAACATTGCAGCTCCTGCACCTACCAAATAAAATATTGGCATTGAAACTAAAGAAACCAATCCGTAGACTTGAGCCAAAGTTAATTCGTGACCGAATAACACAAATCTCCTCTCGTTGTGTCGTTTTGATAAACGATAACCAATATAAAAACTACCAGCCAATGCAAATAAAAGTAACGGAGATGTAATTCTAAAAAATGATTTGTTAATGTGACATCGTAAAAACCAGAAGAACCACTTACAGACAGTATATGAATAAACCGAGAAACACAAACAAGTAGTTGCTTTGGAAGTATTCTATATTCTTCATAATTCTCCGACTTAACCGTGGAATCGATTGGGGTATCCTAAAATTGGTAGTTTTTACGAAGTCTAGCCAGGGACGCACATTTTGTCGCCTCACGTTCATCCATTCTTTTGCGTCGGGAAGTTGGGTAGAAAATTGCATTAGTCTGGAACAAAATTTGGGGTGAAGCCCTATTCAAGGCGGTTTGAAAACTCACCGAGTGAATTGATTTTTGGTAACTTCATCTGGAGGAAGTTCCATATCACCGGATACATCTACCGATACCGATGCCATTCTTTAATTTTTCCTTTTAAATAATTTTAAAATATCAAAACATTGCTGACGTAGGATAATTTGACAACTCAAATAAATATAGGTCATCAAATGAATACATTTGTCACATTGAGCAGAGGTTCTCAAACGATATTTCGGGCAGGAAAATAACAGAGAAATTATTATTTTCTGATGTGATAAACGTCCATTGAGGCTGGGAGACTTAAGCCCATCAAAATCAAAAATCTTGCCACGACACTGGACGCAGCAGTCAATAAAATATTTTATGAATTCAAGTAAAAAAATTTCTTGTGCTTTCTTTCAACCAATCAGATGTCATACAATATGTGTCAAAAAATACAGAAATTTGCAATCACTATCGCAACACTGCTTTCTAAGAAAAATTGACAACGTTGCATTCAAAAATTTAAAAAGTAGAGGTTATAAATATTTACATGTGCAGTTGTTAAGAATTGTTATCCCACATAAATTGTGTCGTGTGAGGTTTGAGTTAGTTTATAGTATTTTCTATTTTGCATTGTATCATTTATGCATTTTCAATAATTTTTATTTTTGTAATGTTTTAGTACAAATTATTTCAATAAAAACCAAAACTTTTTATTAAAATGTTTTTTTATATTAAAATACGATCAAGCTTTTCTTCAAGTCGGTCCTGTTTTTTTAAATTTTTACTTTTTTACCAGAAACCGTTAATTGAAAACAGTGTACTTACATATGGAACGTTCAGATGGCGCAATACACTAAAAAGTGGCGAATACCCATCAGAAAATTATTATGCGAACACGTGAAAATTTTACTCACACCTCCAACTGTTGCTTTATTTCCAATGAAAAAGCGAAATTAATCGGGGGTAATTATAATTAGTGACATTAGAAATCTTTTTTGTAAGTTAGGAATTTCTAAAGTGACGGTTAATAATTTGTCCTAAATACCTGTAGTTAAATGAAGTTCCTATTTTACCGATGTCCTACATTTGATTCGGCCAATTAAGATGCGTCAATTCAAATGAGCGAATGTGATTGGTTGATTTCGTATTATTGTAATGCGTCATCCGCCATTAAACCGTTGTTTTTAGTTTGGTTTGTGTTAGACAGCGTGTATTTTGTGAATTTAGAAGATATTGAAAAAATATTGTGGTGAACGTAAAATTTTTAGTGAAATTTTGGCATTTATTGTTGTTTGTATTTTTCGTGCGCGATGGATTGCGTTAGAAGCCTAAACTTTGAAATGCAAGAAGTAGACGACGAAAATTTCGATACGTCTTCAGGTTGTGAGTTATCTTTTGAAACGTCAAGCGATAATATTCAACAAATAAGTCCAACATTTCATTACACACAACCGAAGAATGACATTTTTGAGACACCTTTACCTCGAGTAGTGGTTCACAGTCCACCTTACAAAAGGGTACGTTCGTTAAGACTATTCGACAGCCCTCATACGCCTAAAACCATTTTGGAGAAGTCGTCGGCGTTTGCTACTCCAGCTTTACGAATGCGTTTATTTCCTCCCACCGATAAACCTCGAAGTGTTCCAAGTGCGTATCCCAAGAAAGAAAAACCGTCAGCTAACGTGAATCCCTTCTCTCCCATTCCAACAATCTTACAATTAAGTAATAAAAAGAGGACGCGTTCGTTAGTGGGTTCACCCGAAGTGTCAAATTCGATTCATGACACTCAAGAATCCGAAGGCAATGATCTGGAAGTGGATCAACCAACGAAACGCGTCGCCCTACAAGAAAGCAACATATCGAGATATCATAAAGAATTTTTGGAATTAGAGCTCATTGGTTCAGGTCAATTTGGTTCGGTATATAAATGTATCAATCGTCTGGACGGTTGCATTTACGCAATCAAAAAATCGACGAAGCCGGTCACGGGAAGTATATTAGAAAAACGTGCCCTCAACGAAGTATATGCACACGCCGTTTTGGGACGACACGAACATGTAGTGCGATATTATTCCGCATGGGCCGAAGATAATCATATGATCATACAGAACGAGTACTGCGATGGTGGTTCTCTAGCGGATAGAATTTTAGAAGGCCCATTGACGACATCGGAATTAAGACAATTGGTGATGCACGTTGCGGAAGGTTTGAGGTACATTCATGCAGAAGGGCTCGTTCATTTGGACATTAAACCCGGAAATATTTTCATTTCGCACGAAAAGAAAGCTCGTTACACAAATTATGATTCAGCAGATGACGGCTTTGAGGATTTGGATGAATCGTCGCTCTCGGAAGACGATCAAATTGTTTACAAAATTGGGGATTTGGGTCACGTCACAAGTATAATTAAGCCACAGGTAAGTGGTCAAATTTCAACTATTAAACGTTGGTTCTATTTTATCTTGTTGTATATGTCTTGTTGACATAATTAATGTTTAAATCTTGAGTTCGGCATTGAAAAGTCTAGTTTCTGAGATGCAACTTCAATGGATAGGACCTTGATTTTTGCTTAAGAAAACGTAATTTTCAGTTTTTTTGCATGTGAGTGAAACCAGGCTCAATTCCTTGGAAATCTGTATAGAGCAGGTTTTCTTGCTTCATCTACAGTGAAACTAATTAAACAATAGTTTCGGACCCGTGATGTAGCAGGGGCCTTATTGTTATAAATAACTAATCAAAGTGCCCAGTTTCTCGGCAGAAAAATTTACAGGTCTTTAATTGTAGGTTTGCTCGCTCTTTTAAAATGGCCTCTGCGATTTCAGGTTGCTGTGGCTTACACTGTCACTTGTAACCAAAGAAAAACAGAATTTATGCATTATAATTTTGATTACTAGGTCAGGCGACCTTGACCTTGTTGTCGACAATTGAGGTGGTTGTCGGCCTATGACAGCACTTATAGAATTGATTTCCAAAATTTTTCGCTTATGTTTCTAATACCAATCAATATTGACAACCGAATAATTTTTTAGTTTTTGAATGTAAATTGAAAACAACGGAAATCTGTAATTGTTGCTTTTAAACCCCAAGTTTCAGTATTCCGAATCTCACAATAGGTTCCTAGACACAAAGTCTTCGGGCTTTGAAAAAGTTTGATCTACTACTGTCTAGCTCTCGAAGTTATTTGCTTTTTACCTATTTCTTGCCACTTTTTAAAGTTTTACAAGTAGCTCAATTTTAATGTTCTACTATGAGTTTGCTTTCTACAAATATTATTTTGTGATGGTCCTTGGCTTGGTAAATTAGTTCAACAACTACTAAAAACAGGTTTGAGTCTGGGGAGTAAAAATTTTCTTATAATCGTCTCTGTTCTTTGGACAAATCAAATCCGACAAGTTCCTTACTCGCCGATTTACCACCATCGGCAATAATGAAATTCGAATGACCTAAAATTATATAAAAATATTTGCTTTGATGTGTGAACATAGAGGCGGTCGTAATCATTTTTATCGGGGGAGGGCATCACTTCTCTCCCAGTATGAAATTGAAAGTTTTCTATTAAAAAAATGGGGGCTGTATCTGGGAAACTAGAAAATTATGTTTAGCTCATTACGTTAGCCAATAATTTTATTTTTCTTTAGGTCGAAGCTCTTTCTGATTGTTTTAATTGTTTCAGGTGGAAGATGGCGATTGTCGATATATTTCAAGGGAATTATTAAACGACGACTACAGTCAATTACCAAAAGGAGACATTTTTGCTTTAGCTTTAACGGTTTTAGAAGCAGCCGGTTTAGGTCCACTGCCAAAGAATGGTCCTGTATGGCACTCATTAAGGGACGGTAATGTTCCACAAACCGTGCAATTGAATGAAGGTTTTGGAGATCTGATAAAATCAATGATACATCCAAATCACATGTTGAGACCCACTGCACTACAAGTCCTTCAGCATCGTGCCATTTGTCCCGGCAGTAATAAATCGAGAGCACAACTACGCCGTGAACTTAATGCGGAAAAATTGAAGAATGAAATTTTACACAAGCAACTTGTAGATGCAGCAAAATGTATACAATCGTTTGCACCTGCCGATACGAAAGAAGTGAAAGCAGTAACAAGATTGGCGTCTAGAATTATGGGGAAAAAATTTAACAGAAGTAGTAGTACGACACAATTTTAAGTAGAGAGTATTTTTATATTATTGTATCTTTGTTCGAAGAGAAGTTACTTGTGTTAATATTTTTGTTATAACTTTTGACTACGTTGTACACTTATTTTAAGAAAAATTAATCAAATTAATGTATAAAATTTCTAAATCATAATAAGAATAATAAATGTTTGTATTTTTGTTATCTCTTTAATTTCTTGAATTGAAAATAAACGTATTTTATAAGTAAAAAAAAAATTGTTAATAAAGTAACTACTAATCGCAAAGATAATCGTGAAATTTTAAACTGTGTTTGCAAAGGCTGTTGGAGATTATAGGGTGAAGTTTGTGATGTTTTGTTAATTTAAGTTTCGCATAAGAGCCAAAAATTAATCGAATTGTAACTTTAAATTTTTGTAAATGTTGAATTATTATTTTTATTAATCTTGTTCCTAAAACAATGTGACTTATTTTTATTATTATGTATTTTTATACCTTCTGCATGTATTATTTTTCTTGTACTTTTTCTCCTCTTTTTAAACTTATTTGTATTATTATTTATCTTCCACTTTGTTTACTATTCGAGTCGCAGTGTCTGTTTAAAGTATGTGATAATATAATTGTTGCTTGCTGTAACTTTTAAGAGTGTCGTTTTGCACCTTTTTTGCTCCAAGAAAAAAGTGTTAAAACTGACTTATATATGACTGCACTAATATTTAAGTGTTATAATTAAGTGCCTTAGTTTTAAAATGTATGTTAAAATATTTAAAAAATTTTTGCTAATGTTATAAAATATAAGGTGTAAGTTTTAATTATTTTATTAAATACCATGTATATGTATTTTTGCAAATAAAATTTATTCGACAATCATTTTATACTAAACATGTGCTTTTTATATGACCCTGAAAATATTGAGAACTGCCGAGTTAATTGACTAACGAGCCTTAAAAGTTCTGGCAAAGTACCATCTTTTCATGCCCTTGGCTTGCAGTGGATGCAATATTGAACAAATTATTGCCTGCGAAATCGACGGTTATGTTGGTGTAAATAACAAAACTATTTTAGTAAACTTGGTACAGTACAAAGTATTAAAAATACATTTTTGTGCTCTAAAATATCTTTAAATCGTATATAAATACTTATTACAAGATTTTAATTATTGCTTTTCTTTTTGTTTTGAACTAGCCTCTTGGTGGTAATGTTGCGCGATTGTGAGATTATCTCACAAATTTGATTTGACAAAGTTTTGTAAAATACATGCAATCATACTTATAGAATATATTTAAAATATTAATTTTGAAAAAATTTTTAGATTCTAAAAATATATAATTCCAAAATTGAACGATACGTGAGGTCACAATTTTAAAATCCCCTCCCCCCCCCCCCCCCCCAAACACAAATAATCACGATGGTTTTCCCCTTGCCCTCTATGTGACCTAATTTATGAACAACCCCTATGGTCAGAGAAGAAAATCATTTTCAACAAATTGTTTTTGCTGTTATAACAAAAAATGTAAACGTTAGAAACAATAGATATTTTCGATACAAGTTAGGAAAACCAACATTTTTTCATTCAAGGCGAAGTTTTACGATGAATAATTGTACGAATTTAACCTTAAATGAATATTACAAATAAAGTAGATTTATGTTTCTGAACTCTTGCTTTTTCTTCCGCATAGAAAAGTATTACTTTTACTTTTCCGCACTAGCGCGGAAAAGTAGTACTTTTCCACACACTTTTGAATATCACAAAGTAAGATTTTTTCAAACATAATTATAAAAATATATTATTTGAAAAGCTTTTTCTCTTTTTAAATTTTATAGTTCTATAAAAATACCTTTTGCAGATTACAAGATTTATCTAAATTTCTAAATTAATAATAAACATTTTGAAAAATATGAAAATTTTATGTTTATATCTTTTGAATTTCAAAACTTAAGTATAATATATTATGACAATTGCTCACTTGGAATTTTGTTTAGGGCCCCCAAGAAAGTGGGGGCCCTAAGCTATAGCTTGTGTAGTTTATACGTAAGTCCTGCACTGCCCAATCGTCTTGAAAACCTGAAAAAATGAGGGAATTTTAAATTTTTAAGTGAAAGTCAGGGACAGTGGCGTAGCGTGGATTTCTGGTACCCGGAGTAAATGGTAAATCTTCTTATTTTTAACAATTTCACGCTATTTATCGACAGGATTAGTCAGCTCGCCCCCCCCCTCCCGCAGCTTTGCCTCCCTTGCTTCGTTCTCCGCGTTACGCTACTGATCGGAATTTTTAAGCTTTGAAAAACGAAATTAATTGTTAAAATTACTTTTTTATTTCTGAAACTAATTAAAAATTACAATTTGAATAGAAATTTAAGGGAACTTATTTTGAAAAATGATTGGGAACACTGAAGAAACTTTTTGAAAAATATGAATTTTTTATCATATCAATTTTGGATTTTAAAGCAAATTTCAATTCCGTTGTAGAAAAATGTAGCATTTCTTGTAATTTTATATCAAAATACCAGAAATGTTAATTTCTGTAAATGCAAGACTCAAAATTGCAAAGAATTTTTTTGGATTTCCAAAAATTCCAACGATTTTCAAGGAATTTAAGTAACTTTCAAGGAATTTCAGTAATTTCTAAGGAATTCTAAGGTTTTTTGCAAGTGTTCTAATTCCATGGATTTCCAAAAATTCTAATGATATCACAAAATTTTAGTGATTTACGAGGATTTTCAATGATTTTCAAATGATTTTAATTCAAGCGATTTCCAAATATTCTAATGATTTCCAAAGAGTTCTAGTGATTTCCAAGAAATTTCAATGATTTTCAAAGGGTTCTAATTCAAGAGATTTCCAAAAATTCTAATAGTTTCCAAAGAATTCTAGTGATTTCCAAGGAATTCCAATGATTCCTAGGAACTCCAATGATTTTCAAGGAATTTCGCAGATTTCCAAAAAATTGCAGTGATTTCCAAAGAGTTCTAATTCAGTTGATCTTCAAATTTTCCAATGATTTTCAAGGAATTCCAGTAATTTTTAAGGATTTCCAAAAATTCTAATGATTTCTATAGAATCCCAGTGATTTCTAAGTAATTACAGTGTTGATCAGTAAATTCCAGTTATTTTCAAGGAATTCCAGTGATTTCTAAGGAATTCTAGTGATTTTCAGGGAATTCTAGTGATTTCCAAGTATCACTGATTACTATTGAATTCCAGTGATTTCCAAGAAATTTCAAGATTTCCAATGATTTCTAAAGAATTCCTAAGATTTCTAAGGAATTCCAATGATTTCTAAAGAATTCATTTCTGAGAAATTCCAAGATTTCCAATAATATCTAAAGAATTTCAAAGAGATCCAGTAATTTCCAATAATTTCAAAATTCAGAGATTTCTAAAGAATTCCGATATTTTACAAAGAATACCAGAAATTTCCAACGAAATTCCAACCATGCCAACCATATTTACAGGGGTGAATATCCAGAAAAATTTGTGTACACGGGACTCGGAATTCCAAAGATTTCAAAGAATTCCAATGATTTACAGGAATTCCAAAGATTTCCAAGAATTCCGATGATTTCCAAAGAATTCGAAAGATTTCCAAGGAATTCCCAAGATTTTCAAGGAATTTCAAATATTTCCATTGAATTCCAGGGATTTCCAAGAATTCATCATCAATATGAAGGGGTGAATATCCCAAAAAAGTTGTATACGCGTGGTTGAAATTCCCTTGGAAATCTTTGGAATTTTTTGAATATATTTGGAATTCATGGAAATCCTTGGAAATCTCCTTGGAAATCATTTCGTTGAGTTGTAGAAGGCATTAAAACAAAAATTGTACATTACTTTTGCCATAAATTCAGGCTTGGTGAAAGTACGTGGCGCAATGTAATGGGCGTGGATAGGACTTCTCTCCAGGGGGTCCGAAACTTCTATTCAGATAATATTCAAACAGTTTCGGATATCCAAAATACAATCCGATATTTGTCAAAAAATGTTTTATCTTGTATATTAAATAACAAATTTTCAATGATTTTCCAAAATTTATAATTGGTTACATTCTAAAAACAATTTTTAATTAATTATAAAATTTGGAAATTTAAATTAATTGATTTCGAATTATTGAGATTTAATTCTATATTTCAAGTACCATAATTTTTTATATTTTAAATACATATTTCAAAAAATGTATTTTCAGATCAAATGGAAATCCAGAAGCAACATTACGGGTAAATCAAATAATTTTTAATAATTTTAATTTTAGGCAAAAAGCTAGCTCCCGAATCTATGGAGCAAATATTACAGTTAGCACCATTACAGCTTTTTCACAAATCTACATTGAAACTGGGGGGGGGGGGGGGGGTAATCTATAGAACTAGCACCTAATTGTTAGAGCTGGGCCATTACAGTTTTTTCACAAAATATTTTAATCCATTGTTCATGAACCATGCACTATTTTGGAGAAAATATCTCCGAAGACATGGTGGGTTGCCTAATGCCGCCCCGAACTCAAAAATGAAATCTAAAAAGATTGGAATCTCTGAGTTTGCTCTCCCAACCCGTAAAGGTTCCCAAAACTTTGGTTACTTCTGGTCTTGTTACATTTTATCAATAAAAATTTACTTTAAATATTGTCGGGTGTTATAGGGCATGGTATGATGAGTTTAATAAACCGAAGTGATTCCTCATCAAAACATGATGTTCTTTATCATAATATTATTATCTCTAAAGAATCTCAGTACATTTTACAATAATATTTAGCTATCATTTAAGACCACCACAAATATTTTGTAAATAAATTAAAGTTCAAGTTGTTTTAGGTTGGTCATATAAAAAAAAAACAATTTTTAATAAAATTTTTGGATTGGTTAAATAATTAAGGTAGCATACAGAAGTTGTACAGCGTCGCCGTCGTATGATTTTGGGGTACTTTACTGGATTACATAATATTTATGAAAAGTTTTCAAGTTTTTCTATGATTGACAAGGCAACGATATTTAGTGCCAATATTCTAATTTGAGAAGCACTTGTGATTAAAACAATTTGCTTTCCCAAATTATATTTATTTATAAATTTGTATATTATTTATATATTATGAAAATAAAAGTGTTATACATACTTGCATTAAAACAATAAAATTAATAAGTACAGAATAAATAAAATATCATAAATAAATAAATAAGGCGAGGTGAGGTCAATAATATCAATAAAAACAATTTAATATTTCACATTTATAATTCCAATTCCTATTTTTTTAAATTTTTGAAAAATTGTATAAATAACTTTTTTTTGATTTTCAAATTATCTCCGCTGTAATATCGTAAACCAAATCTATTAAATAAAGTATGAATTTATTGTAAATGCTAAAATCGGAAATACAAAAAGTCAAACTAGTATTCTTGTCTGATTCCCATGCAAATTTCGCACACACAAAACCAGTAATTAAAAATGATAATTTAAATAATATCAAGAATATTGCATAATTTAATTATTTTAATTAAATTTTTGCATAAAACTTTCTAATATATAGAACTTAAATAGCAAAAAAAATTTATAAATGAAACAAAGTATTTTTAACCTTGTTAAAAATCCAATAGCTGCGTTTATTTAAATTTTCAATTTGCACTTTTAGTGTCAAATGAATTTTATGCATTTAAAAAATTATCATCGTCAATAACAGCCTAATTGGAACGATCAATTTCTAAAATATTTGAGGTCAAGTTTGTGGATTTGCATCGTAGGTACATACGTCTGTCTGTACCTATATGCGAATTTAGTGTTTATTTACACCAATATGTGATGAACCAAAAGGTCATTGCTTCCGTGACGACAATATTGTCAACTATTGTCTCTTGCATTTAATAAATTATATATTGTAATCGATTTTAATTGAAATATACATTAGCGTAAATTACTACTTACTTATCCTATGACGTTGCGTATATAACAATAATTAATCAAGCTTAATACTTCTTGGATATTGCTTATACCAGTGTTTCCCAAACTTACAACAAAAATTAATTGTCGGTTATTAACAAAATAATATTTCGATCTCTAGGCTATGGAATAAGGTGAAAGGAAACCACTCCTTAGTAAGTCATCCTGGCTGTAACCAAATAATATATTAAGATATGAGATTTTTATTTTTAATTTAATAGAAAAAAGGGCATACTTTAGAGAACAATAGTACTAATCAAATTAGCTCATCTTCTAATCTTAACCAAATTAATATCTTGAATCAACTTCTTGAAAGTGTACTTTGAAATTGTATTTTGCCTTTATTTGTTTTTATCACATCATCAAATAAACACAAGATAAAGTTGTATTTCTGCTATTTGTTTATTTTTATTTACATATTATGTATTTTTAATAATAACAAGAGTGGTTTATTATTTGCAATTTTTTATATTTATTCATATTTTTTCAAAACAAAAGAAGAATCGATGTTTGTTTTGGTTGCCGCCTTGAGTTTTCCATAAAAAGGCTTTAGAAAGGTATTATTAATTTTTCTGTACTTCCCTCTTCTAGTTTAAATAAAATTTGACTACTTACTTCTTTAATTTTAGAAAATAAATTATAAAACAAAAATATCTTGAACATAACCTAAATTTTAATTATTCTTTTTACACGAAAGAATACATGTAGTATAAGTTGCCTATTTTCAGGCGCCACATGGGGTGAGTTTAGGCCACAATTTTTTATTTGGCATATTGATTTGTACAATATTTTATTTTCAAACAAAATAAAAGAAGAAATTTTATAAACACCAATAATAAATTTTTAAATTATTAAAACAACCGTAAAAATTTACAAAATTATAAACAATTTTTTCAATAGTTATACTTTTAATTTAAAAAATAAATAGATACGTCAATATTATCTTACAGGTTATAGCAAAAAGTAAAAATATGTGAACATTCATTTTTAAAATTAGAGCAAAACAATAGAAAGTTATCAGTTTAGTTCCTGCAAATGTACCGTTACAGAAAAATATATATCATACGATATATTATACATAGTATATCCTATATATTTTAATATAATATCTAGAATTTATTGAGTAATATTATATTGTTGTAATTTAAATAAATTATAATAAAAAATTTTAATTTCTTTTTTTTTATTGCCGAATATAATAATGTATTATACATTTCGTTTTAAATATTATTATTTCAACCATTGATTACCTACCTACCGTAATTTTGAACATCTACTTTGTGGAGTTACTAGATTCTTCCTTTGTAAGGGTTCAGACTTCAGAGGTTCTGGGCACCTAAAGGTTAATTAACCCTTTAGGGCTACTTGGAAAATATCCACCATTTCATTTTTTAAGGGGTAAACAGAAAAATGTTGATAATCCCACTTGAGCATTTTAAACACATAGTAGGACACAGTGGCGGCTGATACGGAGAGGGCAATGAGACTGCTTGCCAAAAAAAAAATTAAATAACTATTAAATCTGTAGGCATCAAATCCGCTCTTCGTTTTATCTCTTTCAGTTAAATATATTTTATGATGGTCAATGGCGTAGAATTTGCCAATTTTTAAGAAGATTGCGTTGGAAATTTTTATGTCAACCTAATGAACTCACGGTTGAGAAATATCATGACCAATATAATATTTAATTTGCGAAATTAATTATTGTAATTACTGGTGACGTAAGTGATTATAACATTATTTAAATTGTACTCTATTTCTCTTGTATATATGGAAAATTAATTATTAATAAATTTTGTGATGTGCGTCATGTAAGTGCGGGTTTTATCCGCTAATTTTTCAAGAATATTGACTTATGCTATAGGTACCGAATTAATTATAAATATTTTATCGTTGATCGTTTATTCTAAGTTTTTCAATATTTAACAATATATTATTGTGTAATTACAATGATTGATTGTAACGAATAAAAGATATATTTACCTAAAAAGTTACAGGTAAGTCAAAATAAGTAAGTTTGTGCAGTCCCGGGAATAAAGAATCATTGCTCTCCGTTAATTGTTTTGATTACCTTTTTTTTAAGTTTTATTTTATTTAATTGTTTCAAAATATTTTTAAATACATAATTACAAAAATTACATGATTTTTGAAATTTTTATCTTTCAGCTGCCTACCATTGATGAACATACCGGGGGGGGGGGGGGTAATGGAATATCCCGAATAAATGTAGTTGATTAATAGTTAGAATTTGAAAAATATTCCAAATGAATTGAAAATACGAGGATTATTTAATTGTACATTATTCTGCCCACGAAGTACCCCTGGGATTTAACCCAATAGATGAGTAAAATCCATGATTCCCGCATTTTTTTGATAAACTTTGAATAGATACCTATCAAAATTATTTATAAATAAATTATTAAAAATGTTGTCTGTGATAATAACTCTGGGTAAGTTTTATTGTAATCAGAATTAAAAACTAATAATTTCCATATTTAAGTTGATCAAAAAGTGTGAGATAAAATTCCAAGTTTTACCAACTAAAAATGATTTCCACGAAGTTCCAAGAATTTCCAAGGAAATTACAAACAAATGCAATTCTAGAAAATGCTTGTAATTTCCAAAATTACTGTAATTTCCCAGGAGTTTCAATGACTTTTAAGGGAATTCCAAACAAATGTACATTTTCGAAGTATTTACTCGCTGGAAAGGATCAAACAATTTCATTCTGATTCGTCAGAAATTATTAACTCAGTTTCTCTGTGTCAAATAATTAGAGAAAGAAAAAATATATAAAAATGTTTATCTTTTTCGCTGAAAACATTTGCCTACTCAACATATTACATATTATTTGATATCTTCTGTTGTTTTCAAGTTATTATAAAAAAAAAGCAATTGAATATCCACACAACCTGATCTGTAAAAATAAAGCTTTTGTTCATTTTTTTTGAGAGACCCTTAAGGGGCTCTCAAACCATCTGGGCCCCTGTGCGCCGCACACATGCCCCATCATAGCTACGCCATTGGAGGAATCCCCTTCCCCAGCCCATGGAACCGTCCCTGCCGGTCGTGAATGGATTAACAAAATTCTTATTAATGTTAAATCCATTAAAATTTTATAATTGAGAAAAGGGTGATTGTAAGTTCCACCGATCGGTTAAATTTTCATTAATCCTACATGTAAGTTCCACCGGTCGGTTTTAGCTCACTATTTAAGCTGTCTAAAACTAATAAGGTAAAGGCGGTCAAGGCTCAAGGGGTTACCGTCGATATTCTACGATAAACTACGGCGAAGATAAATAAAATTGGCCCAACGCCCTACGGTTACTTCACAATTTAATTTTGAAAATCGACTTTTTGATGTAAATTTTATAAGTTTAAGTTCATGTTAGCTTTAAAAATGCATTCACTTGACGGTACGTGTACGCTACGTGAGTTTTAGCAATTCGAATTTAGGTGGGGAGAGATCGTGTTCATTTCACTGCATGCGGTTGCAGAGGAAACATCGATCGAGTTCCTGCATAGCCGAATGCATTTGCGCTTCTATGATTGTTTAATTTACCAATTAATTTAAATTTAATTTAATTGTTTAATTTCGCACGCTCTGCCGTAACCTCAGATCCCAGTTTTTGAGTTCTGTAATCCCAGGGGAATGTTTTTAGCGAGTTAAGCATGTTTTTATACAACGTATAGTAATCGGGTAAATTTTCCAATTGCCAACAATTACTTATTAAAAATTAAAATGTTTTTGTAACGTTAGTACTAACGTCGGTCTGTGAGACCGATATTGCCTATAAGTTCGGAACAAAAGAACACTTTCTCTTGCCGAATGTTACGAGACGTACTAATTTAGTTAATTATAGGTACTCCAAACCCTCGTCTTTCAACTGTTATCGTATTAAAATTAGAGTTAAAAATAGAAGTCGTCGGTCTATGAGACCCATCGTTAGTACTGGAGAGTTAAATATAAAGGGGGCAGTGGCGTAACTTGAAGATGTAAAGCCTGGATTCTATATAAAAAAAACCGGTTCCTTTCATATGAATAAATAAGATAATATGGTAAGAAATATAATTTAATTAGTAAATTAACAGATTAATAACTAATTTCCGATGAAGGTGTTGAATATCGCCGAAAGCTTAAAAACTAAATTGGTTTAACTTGTTCAATTTTAATTAATTTACTAATATATTATTTATATATTGAACATTTTTTGAAATAACTGCTAGGGGCGTAAATGACCCGTTCGGAGCCCTGCAACTTACGGGATCTATTGCTCGCCTCTGGGGCTTCTACGGCCAGTCCGTCTCTGTGCCTCTATTATATTTTATGATATACATTAATTTTTGTATACCTATTTAATTCAGTAAATGATATTTTAAATTATACGGAGGATATTAAACGGAGATCGATTTTAAAAAATGTCTAAATATGAAATTTTTGGAGGGAAGATTCGTGCGCATCTTGGGGGCTTGTAAATCTTGTTATTGTTATACGTAGACGTGATTCCGTTACCGACAGTTAATTTCACGTGGGGTGTTTTAAAAATAGTCATTAAAGTTCTAACGCAGCACAAGTGAGACGGACTACACCGCATATATATATAATGCATAGTATTTATACCGTACTTTCAGTACACCATTAGCGAAAGAATGTCTAGTTGAAAGCATGTAAAGTTTCTCGGGTGGCGATTTCGAATTTATTCTTTTCTCGTTACATCATTTTTTACAAAAAATGAATTATACCATCTTCTAATTTCTTACTATCATTTTTTTAAGGCCAGTGACAAGATTAAACTATTTTATGAGATAATTTGAAATAAAGTGGCAGTGATAATTTTTAAATTTGGAAGAACTAGCGATCGTCAGTTTTTTTATTATATTTGTTGATCTAGTGCATTTTGTGGTCTGTGTTCTCCAAAACTCGAGTTTCTTCACCCGCAAGCTGTTGAGGTAATTAAAAATAAATTTGGGTTATTATGTTAACTGACTATTTTCAAATTGACACAAACTTTGACCTTACGTAGTTTTACTTGTACAATACCATTTATATTGATTTAAAATTGACGTAAATGCATGAATAATAAATAGGTTTCGTAGTACAATAATTTACCGGGGGTATTGGTCCCCATTTTCAATACGACTTCTGCTTCCAAAAGTCTGCGAAAGTACGCAAATCATAACTTTCCTTCCATCAGGTAATATTTCTTTGGGTTTACCTGGTACTGTTATTATGGCAAGGACAAAATGAGTTAGTTACTTTTGCGAGGAAAATAATAACCTTGGTAATTTTTGAGTTTTTATATAAATTTTTACCATGATTTCGATGATGGTCTTCCGAATTTCAAAGAGATTCACTTTTTAAAAATTTCATTTTCAATGGCAAATATAATTATAGTCGCCGATGTATGAATGGGTAAATTTTTGAATAGTGCACTTTTATTTGCACCAAGAACGAGAACGAACGAGTTCAAGGTTAATCGGTCGTGAACCGATGATATGTAACAGACAGAGATGGAAAAAAGTATGATTACCTGAACCGGTACTACCATCATTCAAAAACTAGACAAACGACTCGGCTTCGAAACGTGGATCATTTTAGTTCGATTTTAAATTTATTGTTTTATATTTCATATATTGTTCCGGTTTAATCTTCGTTATCTCCAACGAATCTGTTTACTTGCAATATTCTATTTATTATGATAACGATATTTGTTAATTGATTACAATGGAGCATATTTTCAAAACAGAACCAATAGAAAATTTTAGATATTAGACGATAAAGTGGGCTTTACAATCTTTGTTTTGAAGAATTTCGATTGTATTATTTTTGATTAGATTAACTTTCCAGGCCATAATATAATATGCATATTATATAAATAAAATTATTATAAACAGTGATAGCTTTCAAACGAAATCAGCCGCTCTTTATCATTTACTGTTGTATCAGCATGCTGAGTTGTTCGTTTGGTATTATGGTAAAGCTCCCGAACAATTTCTGAAGTCACGACAATAATTTTACCTAGAATTAAAAATTAAAGTCCGAACCACTTTTACCTTCGATCGAATCATAGTTATTAGGTCAAGTGCGCATTTTTTGTTCAAAATGTAAAAACTTTCGTCAATATCTCGTATTTGGTTAATTTTACAGTAAAAAGAGTTATTACCAATATTAAAGACAATTCAATTATCTATGAAAAGTTTATTGGATATATTTACGTGTGATGGGTGGTTTCGCAGTAATACCAAGAATTACTACAATGATCAGTGGCGGCTGGCACGGGGAGAGGGATGGGGGGCGCAAGCAAAACAGGCGTTGACAAGACAAGTGGCAGAATTTCAATGTCAGTTTAACTCTTCACCAGTCGCATACCTTTAAACACCTGGGGGGGGGGGGTATAATTTTATTCAACAGTGGTGGTCGGTGGTAGTAATAAATTAAATTGATATTTGGCTGAAACCTCTTTTTCTTCATAAATTTTATTATTTTCCTGCTGCATTGCAAAAATTACATATAATAATGGTATAATTAAATATTCAAGGTTTTTAGAAAAAGGTAGAGACGAATAGTGTGCGACGAGAGCGTTTGAGGGTAGAAAGATTATTATGTATACTACATTCGGGTGATTGAAATGTGGAAATAGTTTGGACGCTACACGGGATGGGGCAACTCAGGACCGCTAACTTGGCGCTGAGCCTACTTGGTCTTGGCTGACTCGGCGTCAAGCCAGCTCCTCCACCTGTTAACTCGGCGCAAAACCAACTTAGCGCCAGTTGACTCGGAACCACGTGATCATTCTACAACGAATAATATATTATATTATGTAAACATTACGTATAATTTATTTTCTTCTTTCATTGATCCTGTTCTTCTTTGCTATAATAATTATCATCAATAGCTAAAAAGGAAAATTTCAAAAAACCTTTAAAAAATCGTTACAAATCCCCCCCCCCCCCCGCATAGACAACTTTATTTTGAAAATATTTAAATTTAATCGAAACTTCCAGTTTCAGTAATTGTAAATTTTTATAATTTTTTATAGGTATGATTATGAAATTTTAATTCAACTAGTGATTTTGGGGTCGTTAGTAGAGTCGAGTTCAATCCTGCCTCTATGACGATTTAACTATGGGAAGAAGGGGGGTTTGGAAAATTGTGATGTCACGTTACATTTTTTCAAAATTAACCATTTGGATTAAATTACTATTTTTTTTGTAATTTGGTATTATGACTGGGGGAAATAAATGAAAAACAACAAAATAAAATTTTATGTTGGTTATATTTACGGTTATGTCAATGTCAGCGATTTTTTTGAATTTCTTTGAATTGAATTATTTTTGAATTACTGCTTACAAAATAAATATTTAAAATGGTAGATAAACTTAAAATAATTTAATGGAAAAATCGGTTCCAAAATTCTTAAACCGCTCACTCTCGTTTAATTTGAAGTAAAACACAATTTCTGAAGTATGCACCGGGGGTGGGGATTACTTCCCAGTAATTCGGTGATAAATGGAATTTCTAACAAATATAAAAAAAATCTAATTAATACTACTTTGCTCTAGTAATTCAACAATAAAACATTTAAATTTTTCTGAAAAAATAATTATCAAATTTAATTAACATAACTTTTACTTGAGCGTCCAGGCACTAAAGTACTTCATTGCCGGCGACGGGCGGCACTAAAGTACTTTACTGCCGTCCGCCATTTGTTTGCTTAATTAAGTATGATAATTAATTATTAAAAGGATTTAAATTTTTTGACACGATAAATTACAAAATACAATCCATTTATTTTTTTACGTCTCCCTTCGATTTGGAATTCCTTGGAAATTGCTGAAATTCTTTGAAAATCACTGGGATTCCTTGGAAATCACTAGGATTATTTGAAAATCTCGGAAATAGAATTCTTTAAAATTCCCTGGAATATTTGAAAATCTCTGTAAATTTTTAAAATTCTCTGAAAATTACTGTAATTTTTTGGAAAACATTGGAATTATTTGGAAATCTCTAAAATACCAAAATTTACAAACCCTTGGATATTTGGAATTCCTTGGAATTTGCTGAAATTCTTTGTAAATCTCTGAAATTCCTTGGAAATTACTAGGATTATTTGGAAATCTCTGAAATAGAATTCTTTAAAATTCTCTGGAATTTCTTAGATTTTCCTGGAATATTTGATCATCTCTATAAATCTTAAAATTTCTCTGAAAATTACTATAATTTCTGGGAAATCATTGAAATTATTTGGAAAACTTGGAAATTTAGAAACTTTTGAAATTTTTGAAATTTCTTGGAAATTGCTGAAATTCTTTGGAAATCACTTGAATTATTTGGAAATCTCTGAAATAGAATTCTTTAAAATTCCCTGGAATTCCTTAGATTTCACTGGAATTTTGAACATCTGTGTAAATCTTTAAAATCCTCTTAAAATTACTGTAATTTCTTGGAAATCATTGAAATTGTTTGATAAACTCTGGAATTTCTTAGAAATCACTAAAATTTAGAAACTTGGAATTTTTGGACATCATTGGAATTATTTGGAAATCTCTGGAATTAGACTTCTTTATAATTTTCTGGAATATTTGAAAATCTCTGTAAATCTTTTAAAATTCTCTGAAAATTACTGGAATTTCTTGGAAATTATTTGGAAATCTCTGGAATTTCTTGGAAATCACTAAAATTTAGGAACTTAAAATTTTTGGAAATCATTGGAATTATTTAGAAATCTCTGAAATTAGAATTCTCTGGAATTCCTTGGAATTCACTAGAATATTTGAAAATCTCTGTAAATCACTAAAATTTAGAAACTTTGATTTTTTAGAATTCCTTGGAAATTTTTTGGAAATCTCTGGAATTCCTTTGAAATCATTGGAATTATTTGGAAATCTCGGAAATAGCATTCTTTAAAATTCTCTGGAATTCCTTAGAATTTACTGGAATTTAAAAAAAAATTACTGTAATTTCTTGGAAATCATTGAAATTATTTGGAAATCTCTGGAAGTCTTTTGAAATCACTAAAATTATTTGTAATTTCGGAAATATAATTCTTTAAAATTCCCTGGAATTCCTTAGAATTCACTGGAATATAAATATCTGTAAATCTTTAAAAGCCCCTGAAAATTACTGTTATTTCTTGGAAATCACTGAAAGTTAGAAACTTAGGAATTTTGGAATTTCTTTGAAATTCCTGAATTTTTTTGGAAATCTTTGGAATTATTTGAAAATCACTAGAAGTATTTGAAATTTCGGAAATATAATTCTTTAAAATTCCCGGGAATTCCTTAGAATTCACTGGAATATTTAAAAATCTCTGTAAATCTTTAAAATCCTCTGAAATTTACTGAAATTTCTTGGAAATCATTAGAATTATATGAAAATCCTTCAAATTTCTTAAAAATCACCGGAATTCTTTAAAAATCATTGGATTTCTTGGAAACTATTGAATTTCTTGAAAACCATTAGAATTCTTTAGTAACCATTGGAAATCATTGGAATTCTTCGGAAGTTGCTAGAAATCTGCGGAAATCGTTGGAATTTTCGGAAAACGCTTGAATTAGAATTATGTCGAAATCCTTGGAATTTCTTGGAAATCACTAAAATTTAGAAACATTTAGAATTTCTGGTTTCCTGATAAATCGTTGGAAATTTTGAAAATTCTTTGTAACTGTAAGATTCCGAGTCTTTAGTACTCAAATAAATTTATCTGGATATTTACCCTCTGACTTAATATAATCTTTTGTAAAGTATTAATTATTTTACTGGGGACCGCCGGTGTTCTACGCTTTAATTTGGATCAAAATAATTATTATGGATAAATGATGAATAATATTCAAAAATTCGGTGATCTTTTTTATTATTCAATACTACGTACATTATGCGGATAGTAGGCTAAAATAAGAATTTAAAATTTGCACTTTAAAGCCTCATAAAATTGAAAATAGCACACTTGAGTGCAATTTGCGTGCGTCAGTCTAATTTTTTTTATCATCTAACTACATAAGTATCTGTCGAAATAGTTAAAATAGATATCAACGTAATATTATATAATATAGACTGCGTACAAAACCTTTATGTAAAATTTTGGACCAATCAGAAATTCAAGTTTCGATGCTCCTTGGCTAAAGTTTTAATATTAATGTGAGGTCATGGTACTCATAGTTATTGTTTATTTTCCTTATCAATTTAATAATTTTAAGTTATATTCAGCAATTTTATGGGTCATTTATAACTTATCTTCATTCGTTTTATTATAACCTTTAACGCCAATTTTATAAGTTAAACAGACTTTAAAACCTTGAGCTACATTTCCCAATTATGCTAGTATTGCAATATCCCATCAATATCTACGACCAGACGTGAAACAAATTTAAGTCACTCCGAGATGAATCGCATAATTTATTGACAATTGACATACTGCTTGTCAAATTCAGACATTTTAGTAATTGACCAAGGTTAGTGAGGAATGAAGACAAAAATAGAAAACGTTGATATCTTGACTTCGTCGATCTACAATACAATGGTTCGTATTTTTTAAATAATGAAAACTTGATTATATATTAGCCCAGAGGTCTGCTAAGGCCGAGGCTAAGGTGAAAGTAGTATTAGAACCAGACATGATTCCTACGGCCAATTTTCACTTATCAGTTGGCAACTTTGCAATATTTTCTAGTCTCGTCTGTTTCATCCAGTGGTCAAGACTAAACTCCGCTCTGGGCAACTTTGTAGGATTCGTGCTTTTTACGTAAACCAACGGAAGTACTTTAAGAAAAATATGACTGGAAAAAATTAAAATTAAAATATAAATCGAATTAGAGTAATTCATGTCATGTTAGCTTGTTAAAATAAACGGATAGCACGTAACATAATTATATCCAAACGTGTAGGAGAAGACAAAGTGCCAATGTCAGGGGCCAAGGTCATGACTATATGTTGATAAAAGACTAAATTTTGAAATAGTCATAAAATTTATTTTATTAGTAAGATTCATTCCTACACTCGGAAAGTGTGCAGGTGCTGTGAGTATCACTGATAAAAATCATAAATTCATTTGTCATGCCAACTTCACTGTCCACCTTAGATTGTGATAGAACCTTCTTTACGCCCTTGTTACGTAATAGACTATTACAGGTTGTTTTTAGGTCATTGGTGTCTTGGTGTTCTACACGACCTTGTCTAAGCAAGATTGCAGTTGTTGATGAGGAGAAGATTGTGTTTTTCTTGTTCTCGTTATTTCTCGCCACAGATTTATGCTCTAGCAGATTTAAAATAGAAAGCCAATTCCGGGTTCCAAAATGTTGGAAGGCATAAAATAATCCAAAGTTTATTTGCCTGTTTAATTTTAGCACAAAACAAAGTCTGCTTTTGCTACTATTCATTATAGGTAAGGTGGCCAAGGATGAACGTTACAATTTTTATAATAATCAAAAAATTCGTGCAACAATGGAAATTTCGGTTACCAAATTTGCTGGAGAGAGGTCGATACTCTAAATTTGTATGGCTACTGTTTTTCTCGCAGAGGACAGTTTAAAAATAGCAAAGCATATAATAATAACATTGTACTTAATTCATTGTTAATAATTATTTCATCAAACAGTTATTGTATATCGGTCACCTTATTATTATCGCAAATGTTTTATAAATAGAAATTGCATATTAACTCTTACTTAATGAATATTTATTTGAAATTAAATTGAATTATCTTCTATACTATAAACGTAAGGGCAATAATAAAATAATTGCCACTTATTTGTTTCCGTTAGAACTATTGTAATTTTTGTTACATCATGAAAGCACGCTCGTTTATTTTTAAACTTCATTATATAGTAATCACAATCAAAAACGAACGTATTATTCGGTAAGTCTACGGTTTAATCGCAAGATTACAATTTGATCGATTAATCTACGTAGGTGGCATAAAATTTAAATTTACTTTGTACTTCCTTGTAGTTAAACATATTATAATTATTATCATTTAGTAATGCATGGGCGTAGATCAGCATTTGAAAAAAGGTATACTGGCATAAAACTGAATATAAATAAAGCGATTTGTTGCGTTATAGGTACTCATTATTTATTTTTTCAAATTTTATGTACTGGCTCGCTGGAACCTGTTGCAATTATCCTGCATCTCCTGTTATACAGGATATTAACTCATTTTATATTTTTAATCGAATTATAAACTTTTAATAGCAAGTTTATAGGTTGGTTGTTAAATCGATATATTCCATTTTTTTTGTATAAAAAACAACCTTTTCTTTTCTGAAAATCATTTAATTTGTTATTCCTGTAAATGTAGTTTGTGGCTAATTTAAGGTGAAGGCTATCACGAGAACAATGTTTTGACCTCTGGTTAATGTTTATTATGCAGTTGCATTTATGTGTTGCCAAGTTTTTGATCAATATCAGAATTTTCAAACTAAAAGGCTAATTTTTTAGTATCATCTACAAAATAGTGTTGCATAATTGAAATTGAAAATGCAGTGGCGTACTCTACTCAACTTGACTTACGTGGTTCTTTCATTGTATGCCAATGTTTTTTATTTAATTACCATTAAACAACAGACAGACGGACAAACAATTTAAAAAATTTAGGTCAATCTATCAAAATTTATTTAAAGATAATATTGCATGCTATCATGATATATGACCACACGATAAAAAATGTGTGTAGAATTACAGTGTAAAGATTATTAGAACAGGTATACTTGAACCTTTGTACACGCATATTTCTACTAGTCGTTAATCTTTGGACCATGTTGTATTTTGCGCAATTAAAATGTAGGTAATAAATAGAACATTATTTTGTTTATTAGAATCAATGGATTGAGGTAATTCCCCCCCCCCCCACGGCTTAAAATCTCATATATTGGTGGTTCAATATACTACTATTTTGGTAATTCCCAATAGACATAATTTCTATAAATTTATTAGTATTTTAGTTTAAAATAAAATACATTAGAACGAAGCCATACCTTTTCGCGCTGTAAAAATCCTTTTAAATTTAAATATTTTTTCCTGACGTAAAATGCAGTAAAGAAGAGATCTCATAATATACAATTATTGTTATATATTTATAAATGTGGCATTGTAGTTTACTAGACAAAATCTTAAAATGAACAAAATAAATTTTGTGACGCGCATAAATGGATTAACGAGATTCACGCGCAATCTTCGCGTACGCGGATACAAAGCGTTTTATTTTTGAAGAGACGCGGGCCAAGCCGGGTATCCAGCTAGTATAATATAAAAATTTCATATTTTCAAAACTTATTTTTTATTTAGAAATTTAGATAATTTTAAAAATATTTTTTTACAGCTAAACAAGCTACAAAAGCATCATTTGAATATAGAAATTATAAAAAATTTGAATTTTTAACCCTTCATCGCCAACGTCAAATAATTGTCACACTGTAACTACTGTGCGGTCACAGAGACCGTGCTTTATTTTTATCGTTAACTCACGCACAACATTACTTTTTACTTTTTTTTGCAACAGATGTCTTAATTGCTATTCTACTAATCCACAAAAAATTAAAAAGTAATTAATTTTATAATTTTAGTAACTTTTAATAACACAAAAAGAAATTATTGGCATATTTGCACTCTAAAACATATTTAAGCAAACTGCTGATAATTTTTTAAAAAACAACTATATTTCAAAAATCACAACACCTGAAAATCACAGTTTATGTATGCAATTCACAACCACACTGACTTTTTACCGAAACATTTTTTAAAAACAAAAAAGGAATTATCATTATATATTAATTTAAAATTGATTTTGGGGGGGTTAGACTTTTACACAGTTGTATGAACAATTAATAATGATAGTTTATAATCTTTAAATGGGACGTTTACTAGAAACATAAAAATTATAGTAACACTATCGTGCGGTCACAGAGACCGCTAGCTTATTTGTTTCTCTTCTATAAATAAAACAAGGTAACTTTTGACCAGCCCCGTTTGTTAACATACTAGGAGTAATGTAACTTAAAGGTACTAAATCCCATAATAATTAATTTTGAAGTAGCGTAAAATAAACCAAAATTAAAACTTGATGCGGTCTCAGTGACCGCACGATAGCGATTAAGGGTAAAATTCAAAAAATTCAATATTTTTGTTTTAAATTTTTTTTAGAGCTGAAAAAGCTAAAAAAATATAAAAATGAAATATTTTTCAAAATGATTTTTTTTTGTTTTCTTATGACTACAAAATCAAATTTTGAAATAGCCAAAAATTTATTTTTAGCGAACAAATAATATAAATCATTTAAATTCAGAAATTGTAAAAATTTGAGTTTTGAAATTAAAAAAATAATAAATATTACAATATTATCAAAATGTTTCTGAATTAATTTAGAAATTTAGATAATTTTGTAATTTCAAATTTTTTTTACAGACCTAAAAAAAGCTAAAAGAATTAAAAAACATTTGTTTTGCAATCCAAAAATTTAGATAATTTCACAATATCAAAAAATATATTTTAAAGCTAAAAGAGAATAATTTGTATTATTCACAAAATTTGCATTTTAAATTAAAAAAAAAAAAAAAGTAGTTGTCCGAAATTTCTGAAGTATGAGTTCAGTAATCCAAAAGGTTGGCGACCACTTGCTAGCTAAAAATCAACGTATGAAATTAAAATCTGACAAGATGACAAAACAGTGGCGGTTAAATTATCAATTCAATTGTTTCTCATTTGTTTTATTGCAAAATGAAATGCCAACTCAAATTAAATTCCTCGGTTTTCAAATAGATTCGAACTTAAAAAAATATTTTGTTGGGTAAATTAATGCCCCTTAATAGTTTTTTTTTTTCAATGAAAACATTAGTTTACTTTATTAATTTGTTTACTTCGACTTCGCAATAATAAAAGCTCTCAATTAGCTTTAAAGGAGATCAATTGTAATTAAAATGATGAAACAAGGAAAAAAATATCATTCCGTAATAAAACGCGACTGTAGTTGGACTATGAAATATTATGCGATTTATGTTTTCAGCATGGGAATTTTAGGTTTTTTTACGAAATATTACTTCCATCCAACATTTTTAGGGAACCACTTCCGGTTAAAAATATATAAATAACACATTCAAATTTTATGTTAATTCTTTTGTTTTTAACTCTAACCTAACTCTTATTTCTATTTCTTGTTTTATAATGAAATGCGTTACGTGTGATTTAAACTGGTATTTTTCCTATTTCGTGATATCGATTTGGGTTTGGAAAAGTGGAGATTTCCGCACTCGGTGAGGAAAAGTGAAGATTTCCGCACTCAGTGAGGAAAAGTGAAGATTTCCACACTATTTTTTTTTAACAATTAAATTTTTATGTTCAAAATGAATTTCTTAGAAATATTTCCTAAGAATAGCTATTTGTGTTACTAGTAAAGAAAAGTCATATTTTCTGATCGCGTTTTAAAGAATATTCTAATTTTCAATAAATATATGTTCGTGTTGATGTGCGCAGAAATTTCGAAATTTGTCAAAGGCCAGGTCCACGCTTGCGACATGAACGCCGCGGCAAGGTTGTTATTATATTATTTGTAATACTATGGAGGTGGCTATGCTTTCGATACGCGACAGTACGATTTTCATTGTTATTTTTGTTACGGCGTTCGGGTCGCGGCGTTTAGGTCGCAAACGTGACCCTGCTCTGAAAAGTAAACTGAATTGTGTGGTGTGTAAAATGTAAGTTTACTATGTACCTAATGTCCACTCCATATTCAATGTCATCATTGGAACATAGGGTTATCCAACAAAAACTTGAAGATATATTTGATATATTAATGAAAATATTATAATCCTAATATTTTAAGCAAATTAAAAACATATTTTATATTCAAGTCGTATTATATAAACTCGCAAGACTAAATTACAAGTCAGCAATTTGTTGTAGCTTATTGATTAAACATAAAACAGTGGTTGAAAATATGTTTGACGTGCACCAACGGCAGTCCCAAAATACAAATGGGACAAATTCGATGGCTGTGATTTCAGTACTTCAGATACAAAACAATTGAATTGGTTTCCCCAAGAATCTTAGAGCATACCGTAACGTAATATAGCGGTACCATCGTATTTGTATTTATTTTCCAAATACATTAATATCTACCCCACCCTAACAACCTTTATTTTTAATGGACGATGAAACGTTTTCACTGTAAAAATGAAAAAATACGATGTTATGTAGTAATTACTTACGGACCATAAATTTTTTTATGAATATTATGCAATTCTTTAATTTTATTGTCCATCAATCTCGTGATGAGAAAACTTAGGTAAATATTGTACCATAAATGAAAAGTGTCAATCTCGGTCGATTTCTGGCCTTGATTAATAGTTGGCTTTAATTGCGCAATAAAATTGCATTATTTTTTAATGTAAATTTTATTTATTTTAGTACAATTATGAGAATTTTTTAAACAATAGTCATTCATCACTTACAACATATTTAATGGCCACTAACTGCTACCAGAATAATTTGTTTAAGTTATCAGGGATGACGAATCCATCAGATGCATTTTCGGGTATTCGACTTGTAATTTGTAATTATAAGCAATATAATTACGCCACTGGTTTATAGCAGAAAGAATACTGTTGGCCTTACACCTTACATGTCAATGAAATTTAAAATTGAAATAAATTTTTTATATTCCAAAACATAATGAAGTTATTCAAATTGGTTAATTGTATTGTGATAATCACAATAACTTTATTTATAATTTTAAGTTTTTAAATTTTCTCGAATGCTTTTTTACCTTTAGATACCTACGAACAACCTACAGAAATAAGTCAAGGTTGTTTTAACCGTAACCAATTTACCTAAATAATTAACGAATAGAAAACTATGACACGAACACGTATTATCCAGTAGTAATCGTTAATATCAATAAATGTACTCACGTAAACTGCACAGTGAGTATTTTAATAATTATGATGTATTACCAGTGTAAATACTGCCAAAAAGTTGCAATATTCAAACTTTCGAATTTAGCTACGCCACTGACTTAGCATATAGTCAGCTTTTCTTGGCGCTCTTTTGGCAACAGTAAGAATTTAAATCCATCTTCTTTCAATGTCCTCGCCGGCCGGTCATCACCATATTAATATTTAAAGCTTTAAACGGAAGGTCAGATCCAAAAAATTAATTCAGAATAGATATTACAATAGCTATTGGTAGCCAGCATTTATTAATCTACTTTGGAGTTTGAAATGGCAATGAACGAAAATTAATTCATCTATGGACTTTGAATATTTCTGGTGTAAGATCGGAAAATGCAATCAAATCCGGTGGTTGTGGAAATGTTTCATCGATTAATTGTTATTTTGGAACACTCCGTACTTGATCGATAATATTTAATCATAGTTTTCATAGGTAAACGACCTTATCATTCAATTATCAAATGCTATTCAATAGGAATATCAATTACCATAATCAGGAATGCCGAATTCCTTAAAAATTTAAATTTCTAATCGGATATTGAAGTTGCAACGAAGTTGAGCAAGGTTAAATAGCTTAATTATTTCTAATTCTTATCCTTAGCGTGCTGACCAATTAAATGCACAGGTTAAGGTCTTCCAATAATGTGTTATTATTGTTAGACAAAACATGCTGACATGCCGACACTCCTCAGTGATTGCTCGATCTCCAATATCGGCGTAGGTCAACGGCCCGTTAAAACGCGTGTGGTTCTTACATGATAAGACGCGACAAAGCGGGAAGTGACGAAGTAAACAATTAAAAATGTATCGAAAGGAACAATTATTGTCAAATGGACGTGCCAGAAGGCACATTTTAAATGGTGATCCTAATCGGACTTAATTGCAACTTTAATTTCCTTTCGGTAGCAACCACTTCTTAATTTGGTATTCAGCGGTTTTATGGTTCGCTACATATCGGTCATGTCTGCGCTATATTCAGCTTTGTAACTTGTTTTGCCTAACCATAAGGAGTCCGCTCAATTACCTTTTATGAAAAATCAGCAATCCACCAGTACTTGGATGATTTGAAGAGCTGCTTTTGTTTTAAGAAATCAATTGTTTTTTGGCTTTCTTTTGTTTTAAAACAGTTGATTGGCCAATTCATGCTGTCATCTATGTTTGCCATCTCTAAATAACTTTAAATTTTAACCCGCCCTTTTGGGTCTCAGATTATTTGTTTTATGGAAATGTCCGTTTTGGTAGACGGATGCTGGTGTTATATCATTTTTACATAAACGATAATTACTTCAAGGTGGGTACTTCCTACTTTCTTCGGGTGATAAACCGAATAACTTCGTTTTGAACAATTTCTCCACATTGAAATTTCTTCTCGATTTGTCTGATGTAACAATTGGAATGAAAAACAACAAATTACATCAGACTGGCGATCGCTTCTGAAGAAACTTACGCAAGTGGGCTGGTTTTCAAAAAAGTTTACTATTTCACCAGTTCGTAATCTATTGGAAATTGAATTGGCCAAACATTTAAAAAATTCAAATAGCCCACCTTCTGACCTAATTTTGGCAGCTTCTAGTTTCTATTTTTATAGCGATGTGTACGAAAATTCTATATTTTGAACTTTGCAATTTGGACTAGACAGAATTCCTAACGTGCCCGATGATACTGTACATAACCTGATTGAATTGTGGAATTTTCGTCCAATATTTATTGCATTTCAAATCCGCAATCATGCAGGAACATAAAAAAGTGGCGCCTAAAAATAATTCGATACAAAATATTATGTAAAATTATGTTTATCGCATTATAAGAAATCGTAAATTTTATATGCCATGAAAGTGCTTTGGCACCGAACATAACGGGAGATTTTGCATTAATTCTGAATATTTGTTACAGTTAAAATATTTATAGTCGAAGACGAACTGGGAACTATTGCTTTTATGGCGTTTTGAGTAAATCCCCCCCCCCCACCCCATAGCAATTATATTTTCAAACAATTAAACAGATTTAATTAATTTTTGTCACATCGAACTTGGCGTTGTATGCAACTCCAAACCGGTCCTGCTCTCGTGTTTCCAATTTAAATTAAGATGTGTTAATTTTGTTTATAATTTATTATTTATGCTTTAGGCTCTCAATTTAACAGTGAAAGTGGTTCGCTTAAAGTTTTTGTTTTATTTGCATTTTAACATTTTTTCATATACCCATTAATTATGTCACTTCCTGTATTTGTCTTTTTTCTAATCAACTGAAAAAACCAGTCTAAGTGATCTGAAAACCTGGAATACTAAACCGGTCAATTTCCTGGAGACCATCCTCAGGGCAGTCTGGTATTTATGATGCAGACAAATGGAAATCTTTGATTTGCGTGTTAATTTTTTTTTACTATTTGTTATTGATGCAATTACTCTTTTTTTGGTTTGGTGTAGTAATTAACATCATTTATCATCATTACTGATGCGTACAATTGTTGCACAGATTTGCACGAGCTAATAATTAGTGTGCAGACAATAGGAATAGATATTTACGTATAAGTAAATATTTATCCACATTCATCACAAGTTAAATTCTCAAATTAATAGTACAAATAAAAGGAAATACCTACTAAGCAATAAAATAAATGAACACGCAATAATTTTTTTTACCTTTCATTTAACATAAACTTTCTTCTACAAAGTAATTTATAGTTTCATGGGACAAAATAAAACTGTAGGTCCCCTGAAGATGCATTATCATTTTGGGGAGGACGGCTCCCCATCTTCCTCCCCATACCAGTCGCCACTGATATTGTACAGGTTTAGCGTGGCAAGATATTCTGGATTTTTAATATATTGCAGCATAAATGTTTTATTTATAAATATAGAAGTCTGTATTATTATTATTTATTATTATTTTTTCAGATTGTCTATCACGCGCAGTCTAAAAATAAAATTACTATAAATTGTTGATTTTGCAATCCACCGATTATTTTAAAGGTGATCTTTGAGTTATAGATGGAACATTATTTACATTTCAAATGATTATTCTGATCCACGTTGACCTGAACGACGTAAAAGTTTTATTTTTATCCAAATTAATCATTTGGAATTGAGCTTATTGCGAATATGCGGATGTAGACAGATAGATAGGTTGACAAAGTCGAGAAATAACAACTTTGTCTGAAATTTGCGAAAATTACTTCCTTACGATGTCCATTATGTCCAAATTCGTTGAAATTTAAAATAATTTTTAATATCTTTGCGTAAAAAGATGGCATTTTGAACGACCTTTGATTGGAGATGTTACAATGACAGCTGAGGGTGAAGGGTTAAGTCCTAGCTAGTCACAGATTAGATTATCTAGATTATTTCACATTTTTTCGATATTGTAGTTCGTAAGAAACTTAAAGTGAATAAAATGAAATGAAAAAAATATTGAAAATGAAGAAATAAATTCTCAAAATTAATAAATTTTGTCACTTAAAAAATTCTATACGCTAATTCAAAAATCTGTTCATTCCTAAAAAAAGTATAATATTCGCAATAAAAATAAAATAAACTGAAATAAAAAAAATATTCAAGTTGAACAAAAATTAATGTTTCTGTTACCAATTACTGCGATATATAAAAATATAAACAATTGACAACTATTTGAATGGACCAAGCGACTATCACGTATTTTTAAATTTTTTTTGAAAACACAATTAAAATGAAAAATCTTTTACGCCACCAGAAGCAAATAATTTATGCCAATTAAAATTTTCACGATTTAAAAGAAATTTTTGAAAAAATTTTAAGCGGTGAATTTTGTTAAATGCGCAGTGGTTTCGTTTGGATAAACGATTGGATCAAGGTTAAAAGTGGTCAGCTGTTTTAGCGCAGTAATGAATATTTTGACTTAATTATATGGTAGTTAAAAAATTAATTATAAATTAGTTTTATTTGATTATAGTGAAGAAAGAGACTGAGATTGATGAAATTGAGAAGATATTACTGATTGACAATAATTATAAAAATTAAAATATTTTGCAAGGACGACGAAATTTGTTGGTGATAGAAACGTAACGACGATAACGAGGTATTAAATTTATTGCAAGTAATTTATATTATTGAAATTATTCAAAGGTATAATTTAAAATTCAAATATTCCGACATTTTAATCATGCAAGAGCAGCATTCTTATATTTATAAGTGAAGCATAGCAATATGTAAACTATGTAGCTCCCCAACTAACAAGTTTTTTAATTTTATTTCTCTAAATAAAAATTTGTTCAGGATGTTTTTTTAAGTTCAAATTGAATTGACGTTCACGTTCATCTGAATTATTTTCAAATTTGAATTTCTCTCCTTTTAGTGTAATAACCACTTTAGATTAGCACTATGTTTATTTTTCCACACTAGCTGAATTTTCGTTGCGGCCAGTTACTAAATAATCAGAAAAGTAAATAAGTCGAAACAGATATTATAATAATTTTTGAAAGTTGTTCCAGAAAATCATTTTCATAGATCCAAAAGAAAAGTCGTGGGAGGTAGAGTATCATTTAAAGGCAGCCCTGCACTGTCAAAAAAAATTTATTTATTCTTTTGTTTTATATTATTCCAAAATATTTTTTAAGAACTGAAAAATTATCGGCAAAAATTGCGAAAAACCTTTTTTCCGGTTGGCAATTTTTTTGTAATATAATAGAACATCAACAGATGGCGCTACCAAATCTGAATACTTTTGGAGATTATTATGATTCGATGGTAAACATTGTTTCTATTCAATTTTTAATTTTTTAAGCAATTTTTTTAATAATTGCGAATTCAAATTATTAATTAGCAATATTCCAAACTTCCAATATAGTAGCGCCATCTGTTGATATTCTGGTTCATACGTGAACTTATTTTTGGGATCCCAAATATTGAAAATCAACATTTTCAAAAAACCGACCCCAGTGGCGTATTTAAAAATGCCTGTGGGGGGGCAAACCAGATTATTTTTTAGATTCTGGTCAATCCGTTCATGTTCGCCAGAGGTAAAGAGCTACCTAACTTATTATTAATTATTCATGTAGTAATTGGCGAACAGTGCTAAAGTGCAGTTTATTTTATATTATTTCCAGATCCAGTTCCAGATCCAGAAATTTTTAACCGGGGGGGGGGGAGCAAAGTCAGATTTTAAAATGATTAGGTACATATTAATCGAAATCAATTAAATAATTGTTTTTGAAGATTATGAAAAAATGTTTTTCTCGGAGATTTGAAGGGGGAGCAGCCTCCTTCGCCCCCCTTAGATTCGCGCCTGATTGAGACTTGGAGTAAATTAGATAATGCTTAAAAAAGAATTTTTATTTGAATTTTTTTATTTTGCTTTAAAATTTTTAAAATTTTTTTCTAATAGTCTGATCAAGTCATGTGGATGTTCACATCAGATTTTTTTTAAATAATACCAATAACTATTCATTGTAGGTTACGGATTATAGTTTTACAAATCCGTAACTTACTCTCACTTATTTTAATTATGCTCGTATAATAATATATTATTTATAACATGCAATATAATATAATATAATTAAACATATTTAAACAGATTTATTAAATATCAATCTAGTTTGGAAGCTTTGTCAAAAATTAATATAGATAAAATTCCTGAGGGTTAATTATTCATAACTACAGCCTATTATTAAAATTATTATTTCTAAAACTTATATATATATTTCTCCAAAATCAATCAATGGGGGGGGGGGGGTTAAAATTCATATTTTATATTGTAACAAGTAAATAATGCAAAAATGAGAAGTTATGTTCTTGTTGTACATTTAGCAAGTTAATTTTAAATTTTTATTACATCAGGAACAGCAATGCTGATTCTACGATTAGATAGAATAGGGAATTCTTACGACGCCGGGACTCGAAGGGCGCTAACGGATATAAAAGTATAAATAAAATTTAAACAGAGCGGCTTTCCCAAAACGGTAATTTAAATAACATACAGTGGTGTCCGGTTATAATGGACTCCATTATTATTTACCCTTTCAGTTGATAATGTAAAATAGACTGTTATCTTAATAGACTTATTTCGATAGAGGAAGTTGTCGTCAACAGGTGTCGCCGGCAATAGAAAAACAATAAAATACAACCGCTACTTTTGCCGATGAAATCCTTTTTGCAACGAAAGTGATCAAAATTACACGCTCTACGACGTGTTAATTTTTTTGTCTAGTTGCCATGGCGACGTATCTGTAATTTCTAAGCTTGTAAAAATATCTATTTGTCGCACTTGTATCACAATATACTATTAGATTTTATTCAAAATTTTTATTTTATGTTTATATAAAGCTGTGTTTTTAATGATAAGTCACTAAAGTTTTTGAATAAATAATATGAAAATTATAATTTTTCGATTTAATTTGAATGACACAGTATTGCCCTCTTCGTGCCAGCCGCCACTGAATGCACTTATGTGCTATTATATAATTTTTGTACTCCAATTACTGAGTATTCACCGGTCCCTTTACAAAAACTGACCCTGGATATTTGTCTTCCTTGTCTTCTGACCCTGGAGGAACCTACTGTTTAAAGTCTATTCCGACTCACGTTGAAGCAGTGGCGGTGCCAGGCTTTTTTACATGGGTGGGCAAAAAGTGATAGAATATTGTTGGATGGTATTAATTCATATTCTGATATTTTGTAAAACGAGACAAAAGGCCGAGTTATGCAATCATTCATAAGATTTCTTGATGCTTTAAATAGCAGGGTATAATTTAGTAAAATTTTAATATATTTCTGTTGATTTTATTGTATTAATTATTTATTATAATTAAAATAATTTGTAAACAAACTAATTATATTCAGATAATCACCGTGGCTACTTAAATTTTATATTCTCATATATTTGAAGAAAACACATTTTGTTCTACTGTAACCCCAGACTCCTAAAAAGTACTCTAAGCTTCGCAGCAATTGAAATTTTTTTTAAATGATTTTAACTGCTATATTCCAGTATTTTGAATTTATACATATTTTTATTAATATTTGAATTTTTATACGTAAGGTATTTCAAGGTAAATAGAAAAAGTTTCAATATTAACATTTTAATTACATTGTACTTTTTACGATTAATTATGATTCCAGTAGCACAGACTAGATAAAAATATTGTATGGACTCGAATGAAGCCAAATTATTATAGATTCTACCGATGTTAAATTTATTGAGAAATACAATCAATTATTATTGCAGAAAAAACTGGAAATTCGAACATTTCGTTTGTTAAACTTTTCGATTGTTATCCATCACCTTCATAAAGTACATTTGCCTTTTAATTTATTTGCTTCAATGATTATGAAGTCCATATCTGCGCATTTAGTGATCTTCAAAAATTATGTAATTCAAAGCACGTGTTCGGGCGGACTTTTGCCATTTATTGGCATTTTTCCTATCAACATTTGCAAGAAATGAGGTGATATAAAAAAAAATACTGGAAGATACTACCTAATTAAAAAATTTATCACGTTTCTACTATCAGCGAGACATGTTTGATCTGTTGAAGTTCAATGGCAGGGCAATAAAATATATTAATAAATGCATCGATTAATAACCACAAAGTTGTTTTAATTAATAATTATTTTTAAATGTGTTTATATTAAAACCGCGATCTAAAATATTCTGCACCCAGGGACAAATTTTTTCAAAAAAAAAAAAAAATTAATTAGGCTTCTCTTTACCCCAGTATATTAAAAAAAAAAAAATCAGTATACCGCTTGATTACTTTCACTGCGGTATTTTTCTTAAAAATATGAACAATTTTATGTTTTGCAAATGCTGTTTAAGTAAAAGGCATTTGAAATTTAAAAGATTCACACATACCATCGCCATCGAATGGCTAAGAGCGTCGATAATTTAAAAAAATGCAATCCAACCAGTGATCATGTGAGGTTTTAATTTCCTTTCCGTTATCATTATTTAAACGCTTAAACTACATTTTCTTGTCCAGTTCAAATGTGTCTGTGCTGATGTTCATTGCTGTTCGACCAATGTATTGATGATTGCAAAAAATTTGCAAGTGCGAAACGAAAATTGTAGTTAAAAAATCGGCTTCTCTACTGTGATACGCATCAGCTCTCAGAGGATTTTTGGATTTTTTCTCGATTTGTGCACAATAGCGTTATAAAAAGTATGTGTAAGAAATTTTGAAATTTGTTTTCTATGCGATGTCAGTGAAGATGTCTTTGGTTTTTTTGAAATTTTTTGTTAAAGTCAAATTCTTCATACCAATCTGATAGGACGCTCAGAGAGTCTACTGCCTAATTCCATTATTAAATTATATAGGAAATTTTTTGCAAATATAAATTTGCTATTCAAACGGATCCTCGAATTAGTGGGGTTGGGGGGTGGAGACGCTTAACTCTCAACGATTAATTATTAAAGATGATGATTACCTTGCACTGATTTATAAATGATATGCAAGTGTTGTAAATTAGACTGCATAATTCCAATAGACCGCATAATTACTTTCCGATTATCTGGTTATAAAACTACGCCAATTGATTTTTTTTGACTATCCAATTACCGAAGAGCAACCAGTTTAGTTTTTGACGAAAGGTCATGTTCTTACCATCAGCAATTTTCGTTCCATTCCTCGAGCTTAGTTTTCGTTCACATACTGCATTTTTGCTGCAAGTTTTACTTACAACCACTTTTTCAGCTGCTGGGCAAGTTCTTTGAAATCGGAAGATTTTACAGGTTTTTTACCACGATTTAAATTCCGTTACAATTTAATCATCACTTAAGTCAAATTACATACCAATTTTCGTTAATTACCTGCGTTTGGAAGGAAAAAATTAAACGAAATATTTTAGACTTGTTTTTTGGTATATTTGTGTTCCAAGCTCACAAAACTCCCGGAAATATTCTAAAAGGTTTTCTCTATCGTCTGTCTTTTTTGCAAACTTACAGTTTATCTAATTTTGAATTTTTGTTGCAGTGAAATCGTTGAAGGAAATCTACGAAGTCATGGCTACGTCGGTAAATTTACTGGTCAACGCGTTTCGGGTGTATTGGAGATCCATCTTCATAGTTATCTTTCCGTTAATCTTGTTGCCAGTTTTCATTCTAAATAACACAGCAGCTAACAGATGTCTTTACGTGGTGTTGATAATGGCAGCGTTTTGGGTGACGGAGTGTTTACCCTTACCAGTTACGGCCCTAATTCCTATGGTGCTGTTTCCCCTGATGGGAATATTGCCTTCGGAAGAAACTTCGCTATGCTACCTAAAGGAAACGAACATGATGTTCATCGGCGGTTTGATTATTGCAATTGCGGTTGAGCATTGTAATCTTCACAGAAGGGTGGCTTTGGCCACCATCCTTTTGGTAGGCTGCAGTCCTAGGAAGTTAAACTTTGGGTTAGTTGTCGTAACAATGTTCGTTTCGATGTGGATTTCGAACACTGCCGCCATAGCCATGATGTGTCCAATTATGGAAGCAACCCTTAAAGAACTCGAATCGCAAGGGATAGGAAATATGTACATAAACAGCAGGTCCAAAGAGGACGAAGCAGTCGAAACGGGCGAAACGCCCCCTTTGAAAGATCCGAAAGATCAAGAAAAATTAGTTCCCAGCAAGATTACCATTTGCTATTTCCTAGGCGCTGCGTATGCATCTACCATTGGAGGATTGGGAACAATCGTAGGCAGCGGTACAAATTTGACCTTCAAGGGTGAGCAATTTTCTTTTCTTTACTTTTTAATCGCTAAACTTTTTCTCTTCTGCAGGAATTTACGAAAACTTCTTCAAGAAGAGCGAAGGATTGATTTTCACCCAATGGATATTTTTGAACGTGCCAATCATGTTGGTGACAATGTTTCTAGCGTGGATATGGTTGCAGATTATTTTCATGGGCCTGTTTAGACCCAATTCTATCGATGCCAAAAGTATCCGTGTCGGTCAGCAAGGTGAAATTGTGGCTCGAAAACTTATTCGACAAAAAATGGTTGATATGGGACCAATGACTTTTCACGAAATATCCGTTGCCATTTTGTTTGTGGTTTCCGTCTTGTTATGGTTCTTCAGACAGCCGCAATTTATCGCCGGTTGGCCAACGCTTATCACGGACCATAAGGTAAGAATTAAGATTTTTCGGAATCTATTTTTAGTTCATTTCAATATTTTGTTTACAAATACAATTTCTTACATAACACCAAAATGTGTTCGAGTTTTAAATATTTTCTAAATATATAGGCTAATTTAAAATCTTCATTACATAAACGAACAGTCCTTGTAATTTTAAAATACTCAATCGTAAATAGAAACATGATTGCCAAAAAATTGAATTTTTTTTATTAATGTGTTCAATTACCGTAAATATTATAATTTGAACGCTTTTCGTGGTTTTACTCTATTTAAAACTGAAATATTGCTGTTTTTTAATAATTAGATATATTTATCTGTGACTAAAGATTTTTGAGTCATTCATAAGTTTATGTAATCACCTATTGATGATTGGTGCCATTTAATGGACGCAGTTTTTATAACCATAACTGCATAACTATTATAGACCATGGAAGTATCTATTCCAACTAAATTATTTTTCGCGAACACGTAGTGTTTGTTGGACATTAAAATTTCAATTGGACATGGATAGGCATCGATTTTAATGTAAATAAAAACATTGGCATGCTTTGTGCTCGTCTGCATTGTATGCTTGCAATTAATTAGCGTGGCTAATTGTATATAAACAATTGACACCTTTCACAATAGCAAACCAATAACAATTCACATGCGGAACAATCATAAAATAAAAGACGAGGAATAAGGCCAAACATTTTAAAAAGTTTGCTAATCAATTCGACAAAACTTCTTGCAAATAAAAGTTTAATGCTGCACGCCCTACTGACACTAATTAAAGCTATAGAATGGTGATACCATTGCATGTTTTAGAAACTTATCCCAGGCAATTGTTTCATACCAGCAGTCGGCAGTGTAGCCCTAATGGCCTTTTTTAAACTGCACTTTGAAGGTCTCAAGGGAAGATTAAAAGCTCTTAAATTGTGCTAGCTAGCTAGCTTTGAGATTTAACTCACAGTTCTTCCACCTTAGGATTCTCGGTAAAGGGGAAAATTTGATCTTCTCAGGCACCAGTTAATACAAATCAATTAAAAAACAGAAATAATAATGTAATAGATAAAACAAAGGGGTCGACAGTATCCAATTTCTCTATCAGGACAAAACAAAATTCCACATTTTGTGTACTAGCGACGCTAAAGTACTACTTCGGTGCCGCCCAAGGCCGGCAGTATAATTATTGTTAATTAAATTTTGTAATTCCTTTCAAGATTTGAAGAAATATAATCACGGTTTATTAGGAATAAATGTACCTTTTGACTTGACATTTTCAAAAATTATTATTTTGTAAATGTAATTCTTTTACTTTATTGTCGGTGATAACGGGGGGGGGCACTGAATTTCAATTCAATCGCAATGGTCAAACTATCACGAAGCAAAATTTAAACTAAAAAAAGCATAAAACAAGGTATACTGTCGTGGTCCGCCCGGGGGGGGGGGGGTTATGGAATACCCCACAGCCCAATATGGAAAATTTTCTAGGCCACTAGATAGTTCATCATAATCTCGGCTTTTTTGTAGCTTTTTTAAAAATTATAAATAATTCAATTGTTTAAATCCAATACATTTTCCATCTCTTTTCCCCCACCCTTCTGTCTTTAACTCTGTCTAACATTTCTTCTTTCTTTCAGTTTAATTCCAAAGCTTTTCATTAATTCCATTAATTACGTAAGGCTTTTAGGAGGAAGGAGTGTTTGTAAATCTTACTAATCCTTACGGGGGGGAGGGGGTTCTAAGTATCCCTTACATAAGATTTGACTTTTTTCCAATTTGGATTTTAGTGATTTACTGATTTCCTTACATAATCTAGATATCGTAAAGGTTAACACACACATGGCCCAAGTAACATTTTGTCTGAATATCATCTGCGAGCAGGCTGTTTCAGCTAAAAATTCAGCTATTGAGCTGAGTCAGCTGCTGAATAACAGCTGATTCAGAAGGTGAATTGCTACTGAATTGCTAATTTTGCGGCCGAAAACCGGCTGAAATTACTCTGCTTCAGCTGTTGAAAATGCTGAATCAGCTGATATTCAGAGCTGATTCGGCGCTAAATATCAGCTGATTCACTTCTGAATATAAGCTGATTCAGCATTTTAAACAGCTGAAGCAGAGTAATTTTAGCTGATTTTCGGCCGCCAAAGTGAATCAGCTGATATTCAGCGCCGAATCAACTGACATGTGGATCACAGCGGATGATCCATTTTTTATTTTTATGTTAAATTAATATTTAAGTATTCTATTTTTAAAAAATAAATTTTAAATTAAAAAAAAAATACTTCTAAAATTTTTTAAAATAAATTTTAAATTCCTGAACGTTAGGGGTGGGTTAATAATTTCTATCCTTGCCTATGGACAAACTTTACTGGGGGAGGGGAGAGTTGAAAATTTCAAAAATTGTACTTACATGTTAATGGATGCTCCTTAATCCAATGTAAATATTTCCGCCAATCCAAATTGTTTCAGATAATTCCAAACTAATTTCCATAATTCCCAATTAATTCAGATAATTACACTTTAATTTTTATAATTTCGAAGTAATTCCAAATAAATTCTGATAATTCCAATTCCATATCAATTTCAATAATTCCAATTATATGTAATTAAAAATATCTTGTAAAACAGAATGTAAGAGTAATATCATAAATGTTAGTTTGTAGTTCAAAAAATACAGCGGGGCTCCGTCAAATTAGCTTTAATTTCGCAAAGGCTCCGCGCCTAAAAAAGTTTAAGAACCGCTGCTCTAGATAATTAATGTACATATTATTATCGGGAATCGATATGCTTATATCGATTAATTGAGTTATTTAAATTGGGGGGGGGGGCTTCCATTTTATATTTCACGTTTTCACAAACGACCCAACATTCTACATTGGAGGGGGGGGCGTGTCCTAATTGCCCCCTGTGATTACAAATTTGTTTCAACAAATTTGTTTTTAAACAAATGAAAAGCAGTTCAATTGATAATTTAACCTCCCCCGTTTTGTCGTCTTGTCAGATTTTAATTTTACATAATGTTTTTTATTTTAAGAATTACTCCTGATTGATCGAATACGGAACGAACGTTAATTTATATTTATTAAGGAAATATTTGCAGCGTAGAAATAAAAAGAGAAGAGTAAAATGTTTATTAATGAAATATGGTAACAGATATTACAAGTTCAACTGTACTTAGTAGACTACCAACAAAACTGTGTGTGCCTGCTTATTTAACAATGTGGCACACGCGCATAAATAACAATTAAGTAATGAATACAATATAATATTCAACACTCCCTCGTATTCATAACTTATTCCTTTAAAATAAAATTAAAATATTACTTAAAACCAATGTCTGAACATAAACATGAAATTACATAGTAAACAGTGTAATAAAACTTACTAACTAGTTTAAACAAACAATAAAAACAAACAAATTTAAGTTGCATTAGTCATGCCAAGGCAATCTCGAAAATATTCGAATTTTCTACATGGTAAAGCTTTGGTAAAAATGTCGGCAACTTGATTATTTGTTGGTACGTAATTTACATTAAACTCGCCGATTTCATATTTTTCGCGCACGAAGTTGTACCGCACATCTATGTGTTTTGTACGCTTATGAAATACTGGATTCCGAATAAGTTTTATTGCACTTTGATTATCGATGTATAAACACAAATCACTAATTAAATTTTCATCAATTTCATTTAGTAAGTGCTTCAACCATATTGCCTCTTTCGCTGATTCAGAAGCCGCCACGAATTCCGACTCTGTAGTTGATAATGAAACACCTACTTGACGTCGGCTGCACCATGTTATTGCACCTTTACACATTTTAAATACATATCCGGTGGTCGAACGTCTTGTATCAACATCATTGGCGTAATCAGCGTCCGAGTAACCCACTAATTTATTGTTGTGTTTTTCATACTTAATTCCATAACTTTTAGTATATTTTAAGTACCTCATTATTCGTTTTACTGCGTTCCAATGAGCTGATTTTGGATCATTTTGGTATCTACTGACGATGTTTACTGCATACATAATATCTGGTCGTGCCGATATGGCAGCAAACATCAATGATCCCACTGCTTCGCGATAAGGAACATTTATTTCTTTATCAAGATCTTCCATTTTTGATAACACCACATTTGGATCCGCTGGTATCTTCATTGGTGTAGCATCACTCATGTTAAAACGAATTAACATTCTTTCAATAAAATTTTTGATATGGATAAACATCGATCCATCTTCATTTTTATTGATTTGTAAACCCACAAAATAATTTGGATCGCTAAGTGTGATTTCAAATTTCTTTTTCATTTCATTTGCTATTTGGTTTAATAGCTCTTTGTCTTTTCCGAGAAGTAACCCGTCATCCACATACAGCACTAGCAAAGTTAATTGGTCGTAAATGTTTCCGACATAAACACATTTGTCGGATTCACATTGTTTAAACCCAAATATTTTTAAGAAGTCGTTAAATACTGCGTTCCAGCACCTCGGACTCTGTTTTAGACCATACAAAGATTTGTTCAACTTACAAACCAAATTTGGGTCATTGCTTATTCCTGGTGGTGCTGTCATGTAAATTTCCTCTTTCAATTCGCCATATAAAAATGCTGTTTTAACATCAAATTGAATCATGGAATAATTTTGCTGTACTGCAACTGCTATTAGAATCCTAATCGTTTCATAGCGGGTCGTCGGTGCATAGGTTTCCGTGTAGTCGACTCCCTTAATTTGAGAAAAACCACGAGCACACAACCTTGCTTTATATCTGCTGACCTCGCCATCACTTGACCTTTTCAGTTTAAATACCCACTTGGCGTCAATATTTCTATTTTCCGCGTACACTGGGCCCATAACCTATTAAGGAAATATTTGCAGCGTAGAAATAAAAAGAGAAGAGTAAAATGTTTATTAATGAAATATGGTAACAGATATTACAAGTTCAACTGTACTTAGTAGACTACCAACAAAACTGTGTGTGCCTGCTTATTTAACAATGTGGCACACGCGCATAAATAACAATTAAGTAATGAATACAATATAATATTCAACAATATTTTTATTTCTGATTTAATTTGATTTATTTGATTGGCAATTGGATTTTAATATATGACTTTTTTTAAATTAGAAGATACTTTGGGTTATCTAACGGTGCAATCAGGGACGGTCCCATAGGGAGGATGGGGGGGAAGCTTCCCCCCAATGTTTGTGAAAATTATGCAAAGTTGGTAAAATCTACCTATGAGTTGGCAAATTCACGTACGAGTTGGCAAATAGCCAAAAAAAAAAATGGTGATTGAGATACCGAACAAGGGTGAACATCGAAAAATATATATCGACTGAGTTGGAAAATTGAGGACTGCTCCCCCCCCTCCGGTACAGCAAAAATTTGTCATATACAAATATTTGGGATTATTCAAAATTACGCTTAAAGAAAGCCAAAAATCCAGTGCGAGTATTTGATTGGTAGTTTCCATAGGAATAGGCCCCGCCCTTTGCTTGTTTTTTTGTTATTCAAGACTTGTATTTGTATTTAATTACCTCGCACAAGGGAGAGGGTATTGAAAATTTGCGTATAAAATAATTTGCCGGATAAAAGAGCGTATATTCTACAGCTTAGAATATATTATATATCATTTCAACCTATTATTACTTGACAAATTTTTAATAATTATTTAATTTTTTCAGGTAAAAGATGCAACTGCGGCCTTAATAGTGGTGATGCTGCTTTTCATTTTACCCGCCAAGCCAGACTTCCTTCGAATTTTCCGAAGAAATGAAAGTGAGCGTCCAAATGCTCCATCGCCATCTTTGGTAACTTGGAAAGTGGTTCAAACAAAAATGCCTTGGGGCCTTATTTTCTTGCTAGGTGGTGCGTTTGCCTTAGCGGAAGGTTCTCAAACTAGCGGTATGAGTGAATTAATTGCGAACCAACTTAACGGACTTCTCGTCTTACATAAATTCTGGATTATGGTTATAGCGTCGTTGGTTGCGTCGGTGTTAACCGAGTTTTCTAGTAACGTAGCCGTAGCAAATGTAATTTTACAAGTTTTAGCCGAATTGTCGCGCAACGGTGGCATTCATCCAATTTATTTGATGATGCCAGCTGGTTTGTGCTGTTCTCACGCTTTTTGTTTACCGGTCGGTACACCCCCTAACGCCATAGCATCGGCCGCGTGTAACATACCAACTAAAGATATGTGCAAAGCGGGATTAGGAGTCTCCGTGCTCGCTTTACTCGTATTATTTTTAATATTCCCCTTGTTAGCTCCCGCAGTATATCCCGATTTACACACTTTTCCTGAATGGGCGTGGAGAAACGCAACGGGGGCAGTTTAAAAATTTTAAAATTTGCCCATTCGAAACGTAGACAATATTTTATTATTTTTGATTAGAGATCTCAGAGACTGCATATAAAGAAAATTATAAATAAAAATCAAGAAGTATTTTGTAATTATTATTTGACGCTTTGCATTTTTATAAACTTAAGTATTTTTATTGAGCGAATTAATCGGCGGCTAAATAATAATTACGAAATTGAACGTAACAATAATTAGTTTAGCCAATGACTACAGTTTGTTTATTGGTAGATACCGTGGCTATGGTTATAGTATTAGATTGTTAAATCTATTTAGGTATTTATTTTTTTAATTTTGTTTGTACATTTCTTTTAAAAAGATTGTATACGTCAATACAAAAACTAATGTTTGTGCAAATATAAATAGAGGTGTTCTATAAAAGTATTTTTGCTAATTGCGTATTTGTAGATACCTATAAATAAGATTTTTAAAATCAGACTGAGAAGAAGGTTTCATGTGAATGATATTATTTTCTTTGTCTTATCGTTAGTTTCGCGCTGCAAAGAGGACTCACATTCGCTTACATTATCTCTTTGCAACGCTTACGCACTTTCTAACTTTAGAAATCTGAGACGTTGACGAAATTAGAGAAAATTTTCACTGCCGAATTGCTTTTTCATCCATTCAAAATTTATCGTAAAATGTCTTCCAATACACGTGCTCACTTTTTGTTAAGTTAGGTATTGCATTATGACACTACATTCATTTGACAATATTTATTAAGTGATTGTATTTTATTTTATGTAACAAATAAAGTTTGTTGAAATATACCAAGTTTTTATTTTGACTAGCTAAACCTACTCCTCTTTCGAGAACCACCGACATTGTGAGCCTGTTACGCAGACGACACCGCCTATTATTCCAGTTATTCGCTCTTTTTGGCGATCATAAAATTTCGTTTGTCCGTATAATAAAAAAATTTTTGATATGATATTATGGGCATATATTTATAACTATTAAAAGATATTATAATTTGGATAAAATACATTAAGATCTTTTGCTTGCAAACATTGAAAAAAAAATTTCCTTACAATAATAACAATAAATTAGTAACATAATTCAAATTACATCTTACAATACATTTTTATTTATCTCACATTATCTAACGAACACTAGAGAACATTTCACAAACTGGAACGAATTTTTTTCCGCGATGTAATTCCACCAAGCTGATTGACATTTAGGACTTCCACTAGCTTCCACAAACCTACGGTGCCGACACTGCTAGGAAGTTTATACAATCCAATCTTGGAATATGGATTTTTATCCAAAGGACAAACGTATGAAAATTCTGCATGCTGTAGAATACAATCTTCGCAAAACACATGTCGGCAAGGACTATTTAATATAGCCATTCTGGTTCCATTAAATCGGCATCCACACTCTTCACAATTTTCAACAGAAATAGAATATCTGAATCGGTCAAATTTTTCTCCCATTTCAATCGACAATTAAGTAATGTTATTGAATATTGCTTTCACGCCACAATGTTTAAATGCTGATTGCAAAATGTTAAGAAAATTATCAGTACCAGCATACCACCACTTGCAACTATCATCGTTGTGGATTAAAAATCTCAACACCAGTGACGGCGTTAGATTTTGTGTGGTAGAATAAAACGATTTGGGGTATATTCTATTTCTCTCTTCTGTGAACCAAAGGACACTCATCCTAGATAAATTCATTATGCAGCAGAATCCTCACGTCTTCAACCTCCCTGAGAGGCCGTTCACGTTCGAATCCAGTCGATGTCGAAGCAACATGGATCTGACCCTGGGCATTGAATCCACAACAAATAAAGAATCTACTGAGGTCAGGACCCCGATACCACCCCCCCTCGAGAAACATCATTTCGACTATTTGTAGTAGCCAGCCTAAAAAACTTAGCTCACTTACTACGAGGTGCTCCCCCTCCCCCGTCAATCAGACAACTTCCGTTATGGTTCAAACAGGCCAAACTCCATGTTGGAGTCCTCATGCAACCTTTTTTTTTAGATCTGCCACTGAGCTTTGGTGGGATGGCTGTATGTTATACCGCCTGGAGTTTTTTGATATGGCTGTGGGGCGAGTAGCTCCAGACCGGTGCGGCATAGGTGAACATTGGTCTGATAATGGTTTTCACCAGCATCAGGCCGTTTTTACTGTTTAGTTTGTATTTTCTGTTAAGGAAGGGTCCAAGCGCAGCCAAGGCCCCCTTGCTTTTGTCGCTGCTGCTTGGATGTGGGTACCCCACCGAAATCCTTTGTCAAACGTCATCCCCAGGTATTTGGAAGTGTCGTTCCAAGGGATTTCGGTTTCTTCAAAGCAATATGTGAAAAGAAGCCCGAATGGGTTCTGGGGGTACAGAACTCACTGGCAGACAGAGAAAAATTCCCGAGAGAGTGGAAGACAGCCACCCTCATTCTACTAAAAAAGGGAAACAAACCGACAAACGTACCTTCGTCGTACAGACCTATATGCTTTTTAGATCATCTGGGCAAGGTGTACGAACGACTCATCCTGGCCAGATTACTGACCGAGGTGGAAAGCCAGGGGGGCCTGTCGCAGAACCAATACGGATTCAGGAAAGAACGCTCAACAATCCAAGGCATCCTGCATCTGAAAAACTTGGTGGACAAGGCCAGGATGGGATCATAGCGTGCAAGGAGATTCGTGATGGCTGATGGTCATATCTCTGGACGTTAAAAACGCTTTTAACTCTGCCAGCTGGGAGAACATACTGGAGGAACTAAAGAAAAGAGGCATAAGCACAGAAATGCGCAAACTTCTCTCAAACTACCTGAGAGAAAGAAGTGTGAAGAAGGGGTGGCCCAGGGCTCGGTATTGGCCCCAACTTTATGGAATATCAGTTATGACGAAGTACTTTCACTAAAGATGCCGCAAGGGGTCACCTTGCTGGGGTTTGCAGATGACCTAAATGCGGTAGTAGTTGGCATCCATGAAGAAGAACTAGAAACCAAATCTACAACAGCAATAAGAAATATCAGAAGATGGATGGAAGAGAAGGGACTGACTCTAGTGCCGGAGAAGACGGAGGCGGTGTTAATATGCGGCAGGTGAAAACATCGACCTATCAAGATAATTGTAGACGACACCGAGATTATTCCAGCGGAATATATTACCGTGCTGGGAATTAAAATAGATAAAAGCCTCACATTTGGACCTCACACCCTGGGAGCAGGGGAAAAGGCGGAATAAACAACATCTGCAATAGCAAAACTTCTACCAAACATAGGAGGCCCCGCCGAAAAAAAAAAAGAGTAATAGCAGGAGTCTCGGAATTTGTTATGCTGTACGGAGCGCCAATATGGGCAGACGCCTTAAACACCAAAAAAATACGCAAAGTACCTGGAAAAAGTTAAGAGAAAAATGGCACTAAGAATAGCAAGAAGCTACAGAACGGTATCTACGGAGGCGGCGAGGGTGTTGGCATCCGTCGTCCCAATAGATCATTTGGTGCAGGAGAGAATAAGACACTCTTCGAACATCTGGCAGTCAAGATGGGAAAATAGCGAAAAGGGCAGATGGACGTATCGCCTTATCCCGAATATTGAACAATGATATAAAAGAACCCACGGCGAGTTAACATACAAACTGACCCAGGTATTGTCGGGACACGGATGCCTGGAGTCATATCTGTACAGATTCGGGAGGGCAACGACAGACAAGTGCCCCGACTGCCAGGAGGTAAACACAAAAGAACACGCGATCTTCCAAAGTCCACGGTAGGAAAGACAGAGACAATAAGAACTTTACGCAAGACTGGGTCAAGAGTTAACTCCGGAAACTCTGATGGAGTCCATGCTCTCCTCCCAAACGAGATGGGAAGTCATAAGCTAATTAAGCAAAGACCAGGTGAGCCGGGAGTCCAAGGTGACACCCAGGTACTTGGTGGACTTGACCTATGGTATCTTCTTCCTGAACATATCCAAATCTTGAGGTAAGTGGCCGTGTATTCTGCGCTTCCTGAAAATGATGGCCGCGCTTTTCTCCGAGTTGACTTCTATTCTCCATGTGCGATACCATTCTTCAAGTGTCTCTCCCCACTTAAAATCGGATTTTGTTTTCAAAATTAAGTTGTGAAGAAAAAAGCTTCCGTGTCAGACGGTATAATTAACAGGGTAGCCGCGGAACTGCCCAGGCTGGGGTTGACGGCAGTCACTAGCATCTTCAATGCAGTGAATTGTATAATCCGAGGCTCCCTGTATCATACAAACCTATCAGCTTGTTCTCAGCCCTGGGCAAGCTGGCCGAAAAAGTCATCCTTTCGAGATTAAAAACCTCGATGGAGGAAAACCAACAGGAACTTGTTTTGTCCTTCCCTGGTTCAGCTATATCGGAGTGTCCTACAGATTAACAAAATTCAACTTGACATGTTCTTCACAACTCAGGTAACTACAGCCGATTACAATTAGAAAATATAAATTCAACATTTCTTCTTTATTTTGCAGTAATTTAAACAAACAAACATATTTATATTTGTATTATAATAAATTAAAATTTCCAGCCATTCTTATTTACTTTATCTTAGCGTCTCCTGGTTTGGTCGCGTCTTTTGCTGTTTTGACCACGATCTCTTGTTTTGAAACTTTCTGATCTATGATGAACTCGATTTTGATTCCCTTCGTAGCGATCTGACAATCTTCTATTGCGTGTATGACTTGGATAGTTGAAACGAGGCATTTCTATGATCATTTTTCTTCCATCCAAAGGTATTCCGTGGTATTGTTTCATAGCGTTAACTGCATAAATCCTTTTCTCAAACGTAACCGCTGCTGATCCCAATGATCGACCCGATTTGTTATAACGCACTGCAGCTTTTCTTATTCGTCCGCATGTAAGAAACAAACTCCTAATTTGCTCAGTTGTAATATCATAATCAAGATTTGAAATGTTTAATGTAGTCGACTCGAAAATTTCCCTCGGTTTAATAAACTTTATGTTAGGTTTTAAGTACGTTTTCTTAATTCCGCCATTATTAGTTCTGCGATATTTTCTTTCGGCACGATCATCTCTTCTTCGATGTTGTTTGCGGTCCTGTAAATTTTTGGCTTTGTTCTGTTTAATAATATCGTCTAAACTCATATTTATTTGGTCCATTATTTTTTAAGGTTCAGTAAATTACACTGTTCTATTAACAAAATTTTCTTGATATCTTCATATATATTATAGCAACTGCTTAATACCAACTAAAATTTAATTCTTCTGGATTTAGACGCGGGTATTTAAAAAAAAAGTTCATTTTTCAGGGCTGCCTGGTAATGTACTTTATCTATTTATTTATAAAGATAAACAAATTAACTCTGAAGCAAAACAACAAATACTTCCGATTTTTCTTCCGATGGCTTTTAAAGTTTAGGATATTTGCATTAGTCGCACAAAAGCAATAATGTTATCAAGACTGCAGTTTGTTTTAAAAAATATTTTATTGTAGAAACTAAAATAAATATGTACGTACTCATCAGATGGTTCAATTTATCAATCTCCGATTATGTCACGAATAACTGGAGATCGATATATTGGACTTATGTAAAATAAGTAGTATGACAAAACGAATGAATTATAAAAAATAAACTCCAAATTTAAGAATATAAATGACTGTTGCATACAGCATTTTTTATACGTCATTGACTTCTTTGTGGGTTTTTAAGTGGCGAGTTAAATGACTACTTTGAGTATATCGTTTCGAACACAATTTACATTCATAAGGTTTCTCTCCGGTATGAATAACTCGGTGATCTTTAAGACCACCACTTCGAGCAAAAGTTTTTTCACATATGTTGCACTTAAACGGCCGATCACCAGTGTGTTGCCTCGTATGTTCAGATAGATTCGAACTAGTATAAAATTGCTTTTCGCAGATTTTGCAAGTAAATGACTTATGATTACTGTGATATCTCATGTGAGTATTGAGATTACCCGAATGAGCAAAACTTTTATTACAAATATTACACTTAAAGGGAGTTTCCCCCGTATGAATCCTAGTGTGATTCTTAAGAGTTGCCGATTGGGTGAACGATTTTCCACAAATAGAGCACATATGTGGCTTTTCGCCGCTATGTGTACGCAAGTGAGCGGTTAGTCCTGCAAGTTGCATGAAACTTTTATCGCATGACGAACAAGAATACGGACGTTCACCTAATAAATTAAACGTAACATAATATTTTTTGTATATAATAGTTTCTTTACGTACCAGTATGTATTCGTTGATGATTGACTAGATGTTCATTTCTGGAAAATTTCTTTTGACATACGTTACACTCATATGGTTTTTCACCAGTGTGTTTTCTAAGATGAAGTACAAAACTCTTACGGGAACTTAAAATATTACCACAAAAGTCACATTGATGAATCTTTTTAGTTACTCTCGGTTTAAAAATAACTTTTTCGCACTGTTCAACGGGGTCCTCCTGAACAGTTTCTTTTAAAATGTCTGAGACTACGTTAACAGTTTCTAATTCACACTTCAATAAATTATCCTGATTATCAAAATCAGCCGCTTTGTTAACCTCTTCTTTTACAAGCTTAATAGTGTCGCATTGGAGACCGTTCTTCAGATATCGAAGTAAAGCGCTACCACAATCTAAAACCTTACATCTAAATTTGTACAGCGCTACAATATTATTCTTGCAACGTCTACAAATTTTAGGCGGTAAATAATCGCCTTCTCTGATCTGAATAAAAATAAATTAGAAATTGAAAAAATTGGGTTATCAATTAACTCACATCGACTGAAATACAATCAAACAGCATTTCGGAATACAGCTTTTTGTATTTTTTATTCAACATAAAAACTGAAATCAGCGAGTCTTTGGCCATACACGTGCGACAAGTCGCGTGAAAATCCATTTTCATTCAAAATTAATTTTTGTTTATGATTTATGAAGAAAGAAACCTTTTGTTTTAATTTTGTTTTGTTTCTGGAGACTTCCGCCATCTATGAAAAGCATCAACACAATATTTTATTTCGACGTATAAATCGGTGACTGCAAAAATGTTACCAAATGATCTTTGAATTTTCGATTCAAAATAGTGCAGATTGTTTGCGAATTCTTTGGTTTTAGAAATATCCAAGATGAATCGAGAAGGGAATGACTGGTGAACAAGTGAAGGGAAATCTGAAGAATTTCAGTGTAATTTGAGCAATTTCTTTGGTATTTCAAATTTAAAACTAGCTTTCGAGAAAAACAAAAGTATAGTGACGCGCGTGATTGGACTAAGGAGATTGATATCGATTCTACCAATTTAAAAAAATACTTTTTAGAACAAATGTTCCAGTTACCCAGTATTTGGAGGTAACTGGAACACCGATCTTATCTTATTATTAAAAAGTTTCAAAAATATTTTGAGACTACATGAACATAGGGTGAACTTTAAACAACTAAACCTGAAAATTTGCTTTTTTTTTAAATGATTGTAGTTATTTACAATTATTATTTAATTAATTAAGGATAATTATTTGTCGAATTAGTAAATTATAGGGTGTAAATTATAGAATTAGTAAATAAATAATGTGGAATTTGATAGGTGTGCATGTCGATTGCCAAGGTTGTGCAGCCTAAAGGCCGCACTGACCGGCCACTCCTCCGTAATCCCCAATTATTTTTAAATTGGTAAATTAAAATGAATCAATTGGAAGAGCATTGCAAATATTTATTTAAAACTGTAATTTGCCCCCCCCCCCGTTAAGGTTGTTACGCAATTAAAAGCAGAGTAAGATAATATTGAAAAGTTGGATTATGCTACTGTAATGTACTCCCCGTTGGAAGTGGGGATAAGTAAAAATAAGTCAAATAATCTTTACGTAAGATGGGTAATGGATCACTAAAAATGTACGAACCCATACATGGGTCCAAAATTAAAGAGTAAAGTAAATCCTTGTGCAGTTCAGATGGAATACTGGGTGATTTAACTCTCGTACTTCCCTTCCGTCTCAAAGAAAACTTACAAATCACAAAATGACCAATCAGAATAAAGGCTTGTTCTCCCGCTTCGTAAGTTTTGAAATCAGTTAAACGGTGACGAAAATCTCGATTTAATAGCTACATTCCAATTAAAAAATCTAAATAATTTTTGTGTCGGTTATATTGGTTTGTGTAATAAACAATGTTTTTCATAAAATTTTCAGTTTTAGTCAGTAGTTAACAAAATGTACAGAATAAATAAATGTAGAGAAATTATTTACGTTGTACTTTGGCATTTAGTACTCTTAATGCCAAAAAACTTGTACTTTAATAAACAGTTAAATAAAAAAACACGCTCGTTATAAACTTTTGTCATCAGTGTTCAGTAGTGTAACTAAGAGCTTCAGGGTCTAAATCCTCTCGAACATAAATAATTATTAATTGCTCTAATTACCACCAGTTATAAAACAGCAAAAACGAAATGCATTACTAACTGTATGCTATCAAACGAAAGATATTCAAATTAAAACAAACTTTTTTAATGACTGTGAAATCTGTTTCAAGCACAACGCCCACTAGGGTGTCAAATTACATTTTAGTCTCGGTAACCTGGGCAGGCCGAGAGGAGCTAGAAAAAATTCACTGTAGCTTTAATTTTTGCAATATCACACAATGTCAATATATTAAAGTATCTAATTATAATTATTAGACTAAATAAAAATATGTTTTTATGTAGAAATTTAATAATTGTAAATTATAAATTACAACAATAAAAACGGTCGTATTAAAATGTTCAGTTTCTGTACAAATCTTATTTTAATAGTAAAATAATAAATTATAGGTCGCAAGGAATACCTCATACACACAATTTAATTTCAAATATTAATTGCTTTCATTGAGCAAACATGCATCTGCATAGACTTCCACAACTCATACAGCCGCAATTGGGGAATTTATAAATAATAAAAATTAAACTGATCCAAATTAAAAATAAATTAACAAACCTAAAGTTTAACTAATTTGAAACATTATAGTTCTGTGTGAATGGGTTTTAATTGTTCTATTCTTTGGATAAAGTCAGACTTCTCGATGCAACCTTGACAGTCTTCACCCCAATCGTTAATGATCTTCTTCAAATCTCTCACTTTTAACTTTTTCAAATCAACAGTCTTCAAATCGATTTCCACATCGTAACGTAAATCACAAATTTGAGCATCCTTCTTTTTCAATTTTTCGCAAATTTTATTTCCTGGCATCGACCACGACAAAGGTTTCGATATTTCACCTAAAATACCAGTCGCACTTTCTTCCAAACCACCTAAGTAGTAGCACTAAAATATGTTTCGTAAAAATAAAATAAGCAAGTTATTTTATATTATAGTTTAACTCACAAAACGGTTTTCTTTATTTTTGGAACCCTTGCAGAACTTTTTAAATTCTTGTTCTATTAGATTGGGTTTACTTTTCACGTCATCGCTCAAAGTTGCAGCAAACTTGTCCAGCGTTTTAATACAAACTAAAAATTTGTTATAAGTACCAGCATAATTATATTAATAAATTAATATCTACCTTCACATTCTCCAGGCTTTAAACTACTCACTACAGCTACAATCGAAAAGAAGACCAATGTTAAACACACTTGCAATTCCATTTTATGTAAAAAAATACAAGTAAGGTTATATAAATTTTATTACGAGTTTCACGTTCTTTAATAGTTTAATTCACTATATAATGTGAAAAATTATTATTACAATAATTATTTGCTAGTGCTTCGTTCAAATTTAATCGACGAAATAAACTAAAAACCTTACTACACGTTGACAGTTCTTAAACATAACACCGGCACATTGTTGGCGATATTTGATTGGACCACGTCAGTCCCAGTTCGTAATGGCGCCAAATTGAAATAAACACCGAACATTGGAAATAGGAATTTGTTAAATTAAAAAAAAAACAGTGACTTTGCAAAAAATCCAAACTTGGCATTGTTTGTAAGAGATTTTAACTTTAGAAAAGGTCTCAAAACATTTGGACATTATAAAATAGCTATTTGTGTCACTAGTAAGGAAAACCCACTAAATTATATTGTAATCAACTTTTTATTGGTTAAAATTTCAAAACGAATACAAATTAAATGAGATAATCTAAATGTCAATCATAAATCAAGCTACATAAGCGTAAAAATTTGTGGTTTCGTCGTGTGTCAAGTAATCTCTTTCGACTAGCTGATCTATAGTTCTCTTGATCATGCTAATATTGGGTTCAAATGTGGAAGAGAGTTCCTGCAAAGTCTCAGCAATCAAATCTTGATGTATTAAATTTTTTCGGTTTTTCATAATTTGAACGATTTTAGCTTGCATAAGGTATTTCCTCTCTTGGTCAATATTTTTATTTGAAACTTCTCGATCTTGATTGGTTTCCAGTTTTAGTGGAATGTTGATGTTGATGCGATACTTTTTATTATTATAGCATTGGTTTAAAGAAATGACCGACTCCGGCGTTAATTCTTTCGGGTTTTCGCAGGTCATAATTTTAACTTTCAATAAAATTTGAACGATCTGCACGATAAACTCCATTTCTATATTTGTTTGCTCGTGTAGTTGAGTTAAACTCCATGTGGTGGATGTGTTAAACAACAAAAGGATGGCAATTTGCATGTTACTGCATTGAAATCTACAGCGACGCTTAAAATTGTTGCCGATGATTTCGCCCTTGGATAAGTTGTGCATCCACCACAATTTCTTTCCCGAATACCGTTCCGAGTAATATTTGGTAAACTGAATCACACACTTTTCTAATTCTGGCGGTAAAGTGTGCTGGGGCGATTTTCGAAACGGCCACGAAACATATTGTAGAACCATAACGTTAAAATCAATTTTAAGTTCTTCGGTGTTAGTTTGAGCAAAATCTTCACTTATTTCTTTCGATAGAATCACATCCCGCAGCATTCTTTCTAATTTCGCAGTGTATGTAACCCCACTGTCTGTTTTCAATTTCGAAATCATCAGAAATTCGGAATTTTCATCGTAGTATTCTGGACTCAGCAAGCGTTTGGAAAGTAATTTCATATAGTACTCTCGAAAAACGTCTTTGTCAGTGATAAACCGGTACAAAATCATAATTTCTTCTAGATCATGGTCAACGTTACTTGAATTAGAATTCGATTTTTTCATCAAATAGTCGCAATATTTAGTTATCAATTCTGATGATTTACGGGTGCTATTTGGTTTCTGTGTAGCGAAATTTCGGTTTACAAATTCTGAACATGCCTTTTCCAAGGCTGTTTTGAATTTCAACTCGTTGTTGAATATTGTTGATATCATACTCAAGTACTGATGGTAAACCCCTAGAATTGTATTCGCGTACAATTTGGCATCACTTTTTATAACCTCGCCGCATGTTTCGATACGATACAGACCTTCAGAGTGAACGAACTTTTGGAATTCGTCAATAAATTTATGCATATCTTCGGGATTGCGATTAATAAGCGAATATATCATTCGCAGAACAACCTGTCGATTCAATTTGAGCTGTTCTCGAAATTCGGCGAGAAAATCGTCCAGAGGTGTTCGAATGAGCGATCGTTCGAGAATTTGAACCAACTTATGTTGCGTTGATGAGTCTATATATTTAGAAATTACGTCAGCTTCATCCCGGAGCCATTTGTCGACCTTCTCCAAATATTCCGTTCGAGATTTATTTTTCAAAAATTCTTCTCTTTCGAGAACGTAAAACTTGTCAGACATTTCCAAATACCGTTCTTCAAAGTGATCCGTATACAAACTCGAAGATGGGGTTTCGCCATCGTGGTATATTCCCATGGATGTGTAAGACACTATGAGCTGGCGTATTATCGACGTTTCGATAAGGTTACCCTGCCGTTGATGATTTATTAATGTTACCGCGCTGTCTACGAGCCGTGTATTATACTTATTAAAAAGTGTTTCTTTCCAAATGACAATCGCCAAATTGCAAATTTTGAGTGCTGCTTCACATCTGTAGACGTTCTTCAATGTGCGACTCTTCTTAATCCAATATCTGTTGAGATAATCGCATCCGGCGTGCAAGCAGAGAGCACTGGATTTATATTTTTGCCATTCGGTGGTGTAAAATTGTAACAAATCTTCATTCGTTAGATTGGCACTTTTTTCCAGTAAATAGTTGCAATATGACGTCAAGTACTCTTTCAACTTTAGATATAATTGGTTTCCTTTTAAAATGTTTCTTATTTCCATTCCTTCATTCTTCCATTCGAGATCTATAGAAGTGCAGTATTCGGCTACAAGAGAATATAATTTCAGGTAATTATTATACGACAATTTCTGCTCCTTAAAGATTAAGTCAATGTACGAAATTATCGTAGGCCAGGCTTGTTTTATATGCATTTTGCTAAAAATTATTTTTTTAACAGATATTGTATAACTATGTAATTAAATGTAACGCACCTTTCTTTACTTATTTCACAACAAAAATATAACAATAACTGATACCACCACGCTTATGGTATCCACATTGCACGCGTAACTGGTTAAAATTAATGCTTTGTACAGCCTAGTATACCTGGGTTCAAAAAGGAGGATTTAAAAAGCACATGTTTTGTACTATATATCAATCGTTTTCCTAACATTTAAAATAACTTGTTCTGACAAAACAAATTTACACATTTTTCATTTGAAGCGCTATTTTTACGTTTTCAAAATTTTAAATTAAAAAGAACACAATATTAGGAAATGCAGTTGATATTTCACTAAGCTGCTGACAATGAGCTTACAGTCACGTAACACTTTATCCATGTTCCCGATGATGAGGGATTTCTACATAGATGAAGTTGAGAGGCAGCTTGAAGGTATGCGGATTGCCTTGCTTCACCCAAAGGGAGTAGCAGCGATAATAAGAACACATTAATTAAAACGGTTTTTTCCAGTATCACCAGCCACATCAAAAAATAAGTTCTCAACGCTGACGATAGACAACAGGCTGCTCAGACGTTAGGGAACCCTCGTTATTCAAATTCACCACCTTTTTCAAATCCTTTGGACTTTAAGGTTACACCATCTTTCCACCTACTGCGCAATGTATTTTTCTTCTTCTGTAAGTGCTTATCCGTTCCGGATGTTCGCTACCTGAAGCAACCCAGATAAAACGTAGCGTCTCGTCGTTATCTCTTTTGTTTCCATTGTCAAGCTTTTGAAAGTCATTTTGATGAATTTTCGATTCGGATCTTACTCTCCAGAGAATGATCCCATTGATTATTGATGATGGTGCCAAGGTATATGTATATTTGCTGACTCTTTTCATTATTTAGTTCTAAACTCTTAGTTGGCAGTTTCGAATACTCCATTTGCTGATGATAGAGACTATAATATTTGTACTTCTCTCAAAGACACAAAAGAATAGGAGAGTTCATAAAACAATGTTATGAAACAGACAGGAGAATATGGGTGCTAACCCCCCCCCCCCAGAGGCGCCTGTCGGCCAGCTGTGTAAATAAGAACGAAGGATGTGATATCCAGACAACTGAAAAGATCGAAATTTATATGGGTTAAAATTATGCGCAGGAATGGATTAACAAGATGCAGACTTAAAACTATTTTTTCTCCATAACTAATAAAACTAGTAGCGACAGTTTTGGTGCGGAGTATGTTGTAAATAAAACAAAACAAACAAAATTTTTATATTTTCAAGAAAACACTAGAATATTGCCTGAATTCACGCTATACATAGTTGTTTATTAAAACTTATAATTTAAAAAAAATAATTTATGATATTAAAGTGGTTTATCCTTTCGAATCAATTGGGCGTTTTATTTTAATAAACAACTATAGTGCGAGCTTCGGCCGATATTCAATTGTTTTCTTAAAAATATCAAATTTTTGTTTGTTTTGACATAAAACTACGTCCAACGAAAATTTTTAGGTGCACGCCTGCTATGAAGAGCTCTCGTACCTTAAACAAAGAATTACAGAGGACAGGAGAAACTAAGACTGGGAACTTGATTATTTTGGTATTCAAATATCCGAATATTGAAGTTATTTGAAAAATTATTAGGCTATTCAAATTATTACTACATTTAGATATAGAGGTAATATCTCGAAATTTTTTTGTATGTGTTTGGAATACGAAATATTTACCCCTTGATGCACAATTTTCAGCTCCGAGAAAGACATTAGGCATCAAACCTCATGAAGCAGAGAATTTTTAACTGATAATTAAAAATTCAACCACTCAGATAATCATTTCTAAATTTCTCTCGAATTGAAGTACCAACAAAAATTATGAATCGGCAAGCCAACAAAGGCACCACAACGGGTCGCCAACTTGAAAAAAAATCGTACAAAAAAATTACAGTAATTCCATGTCAATTCAAATAATTTCAGTAATTCCGATGCGATAAATTAAGTACAAAATTTATGTACCCCAGACAATTTCCACATTTAAATTTGCATTTGATTGATTCCTAGAGCTTAAGTAAATTTTTCTCACCTCGAGTATTTCAGACTTCAAACAATTTTTCTCCTAGTTTCTATTCGAAGGCCTTCTGTTTTGCTTCTCCACTTTTTCATTACAATTTCCATTCCAGATTTGCACATCTAATTCCAAAACTGACGGCTTCTAAACATTTTTACAGTAGTTAGGATAGGATTTGGAAGCCCCGCAAGGACCTTCAGATCTGTGTGTATTTCTAACATTACAGGACTAGTCTAGGACTTTGCAGAAGAATCTCTCCAAACCATGGTTCAATCTAATAACCAGCATGCTTAATTTAAAATCATAGAAATTTAAAAAAATTAACTCCAATGCTATGTAACCTTTACGAGGCCATAATATAATTTTATGCATAAAAAATAGTGTATTAAAAAAAAAATGATTGGATTTAGAATTTTGTTCAGCAGTTCAAAAATTTATTTATTTCCATCGATACGAAGAACTATTTCTCGCAACGTACACCCAGAGGTGGAATTTAATAAAATAATTTATCCAAAATTTCACTGTATTAAATATTTATTAAAAAGTAATAGTTTCGTTTTCACCAATTATCTTCAATTTAATTAAAATTATGCCTACTTGATTAATTACACCCATATAATTATTTACAATAATTGAATTCTTGACAAGACCTGGAGACAGTCTTCTAGTACAAACGCAGTTACAATGTCGTCATTCAAGTTCAGTTAACATTAAGACATTTTTGGAATTGTATGCCCATTACTTTGCGTGTTATTTTGATTGTTTATTGTCTGTTCGTTATTATTACCATTCTGGACATTCGGTTGCAGTAGCCGACTTCTTCGTCGAGTATAATGTTGCCACAAAAGAATTTGTTGATCGTCTATGAACTTTGTACATTGAGCATTCACGAGCTCCCTTCTAAAGTGTTCGTATTGTAATAAATCCAAAAAATGTAAACACATCGGATATTTCAAAAATTTAGCATAATCCGGTTCCTTCCAATATTGTAGGTATTTGAGGTAATTTACAAAAGTACTGTCTTTAAAATATCCTCTTTGGGCTAGAACTGAAGTACAAAATTAAAAGATGAAACAACACAGACACAAAATGCTTACAATTCAAATAATTCGGATTACCGAGACACTGCACAAACTCCAATTCGATTTGAAATCGTAGCTTTTGCTGTTCTTCCGTTTCCGTCGATCCTGCAACATAATTCCAACCTACTTAAAAAATTAAATAAATAATCTTAATTTATTTAATAATATACCTTTTCCTGCCATAATATTATTAACCTATGTAAACTGTCAGTAAATAATTAGCGTCTATCAAAACACATATAGAGGGCGCATCAACGATTTTCTTGTAAAACCGTTACAGTGGTACTAAACGTACTAAAATTTTAATTAAATTTGCTTATTTTCTTTCGAAGGTGTCGTTAAACATCAATTAAGTTCATTTAAATAACTTACAAAAGCAATTGAACTTATTGAATTACATCAAAGTTGGTATTATAAAGTTTAAAGTTTCTGTCCCGCCAAATTTTAAATATCACGTTTGACGTGTCAACACAACACCTCCTAGATGGTGTTTTTGTTGCAAATGTCAGGATCGTCTTATCGATTGTAGTCTTTATTAATTTTAAGTTAAAATTTCGTTTGTACAACGTAGTCTGATAGTGAGTTTCATTTATTTCATTTCGTCGTGATGTCGGGACACGTTTACACAAATTCTGGTAAATTATTTAGTGATGATGATGATGTGGATGACGAAACATTTCTGCGTAATTCGAGACATTCCTACAATTCGCCACCCACTTTCGAGGAACAAAAGCAAACCTTCGAGGAGCGTAAGAAAATCATCGAAGAGAGAACCTTGCAAAGCAGCGATAGGAGTATCACTTTGTTGAGGGATTCGGAACAAGTTGGTATTGCAACTGCCGAGGAATTGATGAGACAAAGGGAACAATTGGAAAGAACCGACAAGAGATTAGATGAAATTAATCAAACCTTGAGATTTTCTCAGAAGCACATCAATGGCATTAAGTCGGTGTTTAGTAGTCTTAAGAGTTACATTTCGGGCAGGAACGATACGAGTAGCCCCAGTTTAAGTTCTGCATCGAGTAACGTGCAGGTAAGACACCGTGCCGTAATTTTAAAGGTTTTCTGGGGTAAATTCGCTCTAAGTGGGTCACAGCAACTGTGACCCGTCCTCAATTTATTTAGGTTATCTTACGAACTTAAATGTAAAAATTCTGTTTAGTGATTAATATCCAATTAACTATTCGCCAGTAAGTTTAAACTTCTAATTAGTTTATTTTTAAATTTATGAATAACGTCCAGTCCATGGAGAGATGTTTTCCCTTGACAATTATTGCTGAGTAAGCCATTGGTGAACGGTAATCAGTGGCGTGTCCGGTGTGATTTATGTGCAAAAGACTTTGTACATCTATTAACCCTTAAAACTTATTAATTTAAAATATGTATGTGCTATATTGTAAATCTTTTTACAGCCCGCAGCAAGCGCTTCGATACAGGAAACTGTAGAAAGTTATGATCGTTACGAAAACCATCCCGTTACGAGGTTAAGAAACTCAGAGATAAATACTCAAGCTCAAACTTCCGGTAGTAAAAATTTTAGTGCCAAATTGGACGCGAATTTACAAGAAATGCACAGTTCAATTTCGAGATTGAAAGGACTGGCTACCGATATGACCCAAGAAATCGATTCTCAAAATGACCTTATTGGCAATATTATCGATAAAACTGAAAAGGCTGATATAGACGTAACTAAACAGAATAAGGAAATGAACCGGTTATTAAAAAAATAATACGAGTTTTTGCTAGGTGTATATTTGTATTTAGTTAAATCAATTTATATATTATCATTGTACAAAAAAATTAAATGTGGATATCAAAATATGATAATTGTTTATAGTTATGTATTCTTGTAATATTGTATAAGCGATGTTTATTGCACCTACGATTGTTATTTTTTTATTTTCAATATAGGATAATACAAACTATTTTCTTTTTATTAAACCGATCCTTCCTAGTGCTGTTTTCCTTCCCAGCAAAATATTCACCTTACTTTCATGCAATTCGTAGGGCTTCGGATGAATATATTCTTATTTGATCACCTACCGTATTTACCAATTGACGACATAATACGGTTTTTGTAGTTAACAATAAATTTACCGCAGTTGGGTAACCGAAGAACGAAGCATTTGTTTCTATTTCTCATCCAATCGAATAATCTGCGTGTTAACTACATTAATCGGTTCAGCTGCAAAATGGCGAAAAAACAAAATCGTCTCATTCCCAATTGTTCTCTGTTGAGTTCAGACGTAGCGCTGTTTAATTAAAACAAAAGATAGGGTCGCTGACGCTTTGTCTCGCAAATGCAAAAGTTGCGTATAAAAAAGTCCAGTTTGATCCTCTTGAAACAATATACTATTAAATTTTTTTTTTATATTTACCTGTTGACAATTAAATGAAAAGTTATGGAGACTAATCTGCATTTAACTTTGCACACGCACTTTAAATTTTTGAAATTAAGTAGTGCACAATAGAAATTGAAAAAAATCGTTGTTGATTTAGCCTACTTCAAATTATCGTAAAAGTGCATATAACAGTCACAATAACAGTACAATACTATTTAATATTCTTTTTATATTCTCTTCACTACGTTCAATCACGTTAAACCAGTTATGTGGGTACAATTTAATAAAAATGTTTTTTAAATCCAAACCGTAATCTTCTCTCGTGCTAAACTGTTTAAAAATTACTGTACTCGCGTAAGTACCTGCTACTTTTTTACTATTACAAAAAGTGATTATTTCTGGTCTCTTTCTAGATTATAATGGGTTTTTATCGCCGAGTTATCTTAATGACTGTCGTTATAATTGCGTTCGTTAGTGTTTGTTTGGCGAAGAAAAAGAGTAAAAAGTTTAATAAGGCGTTAATACTAAGAGCGAAAGAAACGAATGCGGTTGATTTTATAAGGTTTGTGGAATCCCCGAAAAAAATTTTGAAATTTATTTTATTTGTTTAGATTGGTCGTTATGCGATTGATATACGGGGTTGCAACTCGAGTCGGATTAGGAGAAAATATAGCGGACGCTTTAAACGGCGCCTTTGTACCCCCGGGCGTCGACGATTACGATTACTCCGACTTCGGTTTAGATGATCGCGACGATGATTTTGATTATTGATTTTAAAAATAATTAAATCAATAAATAAATAATAATAATCAGTAAAGATACAAACACATATTTTTAATTAACCAAGTGTTGGAGGATTAAAGACGAACTTTCCATCCTCTTCTTCGTTTTTAACTGATTTTTTAAATTATTGTTATTTTTGTCAGTGCAGAAAAGCACTAAATTAATGTAAAATAGTGAAATTATAAAATGCCATAAATGAAATAGAAAATTTAGTTATAGCTATTGGCCAAAACAGTATAATTTAATAAATTAATATTATTATAATTTATTTGTAAATAAATTAATATTAAATAATTTGTTTTATTTTTTAATTTATTTTTTCATGATGTCATATGAACGCTCAAGCTGAATTCTACTCTTGTGTTAATTAGCATATAGTACGGTATTTACGTATAAACAATTTTATTTAAGGATAAACCCACATTAACCTTCCGGGACTAACATTTAAATTTTAAAGCTAACAAATAATATCTTCCAGTTTAAAAAATAATTTACTAAAATTAAAGTTATGGAATACTTCGCTAAATTAACATATATTTTTAGAAACTCAACATTTTTAATTTTATTAAAAAATAAAACTAATCATATTTCCCATTTTTCGTAAAGTTTTAAACTATATGTAATTAATATTATAATGAAAAGAGTAAATTCTCGCAGATCGAATGTGAAAAGTTAAAGAATTAAAAAAATTTACTTACATAATTTTCCTGACCACGCCAAGGTCTTCATTCGATCTAGTAGCCTCAACATCCTCCAAAGTCTTCATTTCTCTATTTTGGTCACTATAACGTCTGGTTTAGGAAATTAAATCTCCAATCTCCGTGCAAAATGCTTCAATTGAAAGATCGTAATGTTCAAAACCTGTCGCTAAGTTTTACGGAAGGAGGAGGCACTGACGAGCACAAATGGATTATTCTAAGTGTGGTAAGTTACAAAGTAATAATTTTATCCGATCTACACAATAATCTCTATTTTTTAAAAGAATTGTACTTTGTTAAAGTACCAGGCACCTACACGACACAAAACTTCTTCAATTTCGTTGGAAATCCTATTTTTTTACCTTAACGGTGGAAGGTTAAGAAGTTGCCTTACGTTCCCTACGGAACAAAAGATTTTTACTTGCCCCATTGTTTATTATCAAATTAACTAGATTGCCTAAACTGTGCGGCCTGAAGGCCGCACTGAATCTTCACTTTCCCAATTCTTTTAGAACATCAACAGGAAAAGAGGAGAGGATATACTTATCTAATTATTATAAATGAGATTGAAAATAAAACATAAGGTATCCAAAAGTTCTTGTAAATGTGTTTAAAAGAGTGTCAATTTATCAACATCAAAATAAAGCTGATTTGTAACATGCTAATTGGAAGCTAACCCGAGAGCCCAAAAGGAAATAATAAACGTAGTTCAAATACCCTGCACGTATTTGTACAACAAACAATTGCCGTTTCCAGACTGGCAGTATTGGTTCAATATCAAGAAAGGTAATATCAAAACATAAACATATTATTATACAATTCTGGAAATATAATTTATTTTACCGTAACAGATACAATTCTGATATCATCGTATGGTTTATCAGTCTTGGCATTTGTGCGAACATTTGAAATATTTTGTACGACCTCCATACCACGCACAACGCGACCAAATATAGTATGCTTATTGTCAAGCCAAGTGGTGGGTGCTAACGTTACAAAAAATTGACTACCGTTTGTATTTGGCCCTGCATTAGCCATACTAACGGTATAAGGGCGATCGTGCCTCAAATGCGGTCTAAATTCGTCTTCAAACTCTCCACCCCATATACTTTCCCCACCGGTACCATTACCAGTAGGATCGCCAGTTTGAATCATAAAACCTTTAATAACGCGATGGAAAATATGGCCGTTGTAGTACCCATTTTTGCTGTGCACACAAAAGTTTTCTACCGCTTTTGGAGTGTCTTTTGCAAACAATTTCAAATGAATATCTCCAAAAATGGTATGTATGATAGCGTTTTCGTAAATACGTTGCACAGTTGCGTTTTCCGTTGCCGACATTGCTTCCTCTTTCGACGGTTTTTCGTTGAACACGTCCCTGTCTTGTTGTTCACCCACCGTGGATTCAGGATCATCTGGTTCACGCCGACTGAATAAGAAAAAGCGTGATTTTTTGTATGCGGTACAAATCAGAGTGGGATCAGGTTGAATCGACTCCATGGTTGGATTCTCAGAACCTTCCAATTCGTAGGTTACTGCCGCTCTGTTTCTTCGTGCCGAACCTAATAAAACAAAAAGTTCAAAAAATAACTGCCACTCAAATTCTTTCGATATTTTAAACGAAAACTATTAAAAACCATCGTACTAACCTTGATATAAAGCTATGTGCAGAAAGCGTATATTTTCATTTTTTCCGATAATCTTTATACACTCGTTTGTGTATAAATTTATCAATTTGACTCCCAACAAAGTTGAATACAAAATAAAATTTCCACTGTTATCATATTGAATGTTTGCCAGGGTACTAAATTCTGATTTTTCTAAATCTCTTTCAACTGCCATTCGACGACCAAACTCCATATTAGGTAATTGCTGAGTGCCGTGCTGTAATTCGATAAAACGAGGTAAGGTTTCATCGATGGTGTGAACCTAAAAATTAAATAGACAAATTTAGTAACAACATAAAAATAAAAGGCAAGCGAAACTTACAATTTTTCCAGTAAGGAAGTTGAAAATTCTAATTTTTCTGTCATTTGCCAACGTAGCAAATTTAGAACCATCAGGAGAAATGGCAAGATCGTAAACTGTCGATTTTAATTTTGCAAACTCATATAGGTCTGTGTCAAGTTTTGATTCAAACGAAACATTTGTGGGAAATTTGAAATCAGACTGTATACCAGACCAGTATTCTAGAAAATAAATTGTAAGCAAATGGTGGACGAAAATGTAAAATTTATTTACCTATCATTCCAATTTTATCAACCGAAATGGTAACTTTGAACTTGGGGTTGTATTTAATCAACGTCACAGGTTTTGAATGCATTTTTTCCAATACGTGTAAGGGCTGCGATCCCGCTTGTCCATCATAAATGTAAATTTTTTGTGAATCCATATCAGCGACAGCTAAAATACTTAAAGGATCTCCTGCACTGTGAATCCATTCTACAATGCTCGGTGTATAATCATTCCTGATCATAGTAATATTGTCAAAATATAGCACATCGAAGATTTTTAACATTTTGTCTGTAGAAGCGGTACATAGAAGTGTACCCATCACATTACACGCAATGTGAGTTATCGGACCTAAAACAAAGAATTAGTAAAGTATTATGCAAAAATAAAGGTTTTATTTACCTAAATGAGGCCGGAAGTTTTTAACAAATTCGATGCCTTTCTCAACTTTCTTCCAAAATTTAATTCGTCCATCGCAACTAGCAGTAATGATAAAATCGCTGCTGGTTACAATACAATGGGTAATTACATCCCGATGCATGTAACTTCTTTCGTATGATTCAGTATTAGGCAACTTCTCCAGATAGAGGTTCTCGTATGGAAGTGCCTTGCGTATTTTTGGCGGATTTGATGGACCGGGAGCAGAAGGACCTATTGATTTGGAATCTGAATCACTGTCCTCATCATTTTCTAAAGTTCGTTTCGTTCCTGATTCGTTTTCACTCATTTTAGTAGTATAATAATTATAATTCAAACGATTTAAAACGAGTTTTTAAAAAAGTGAGGTTAACATTAAAACTGTTTACAAATTATGCTACATACAGGGTGGATGCAATTTTAATATTACTCTTCATTTCATTCGCTCATCGTAGAGCCAAGTGAGTTAAGTCAGTTAAGTTGCCTAACTTTACAGTCGCGGTTTTGGGGTTTTAGGGACGGCCACAAAATGGGACGGCTCATCCCTTGACGAATCCGCTGTGAGTTCGTCCATATTGAATTTCTTGCTTCACATCTCAAATCTGAAGCTAATTTCACGGATTGCATATTAATGTGATGACTGATGAGTGATGACTTCATAATTCATGTTTGATTAGAAAAAATAATATTTCATGTCGACCTTGTAGTTATAAATCTCCAATACGTCATGTAAATCACTGGCAATAACCTAGAAATTCTGACGTTTACATAAAAAAAATACAACAAAGAATACTGCCATCTGGCGCTTCTACGCACCTGTGAATTTATTGACGCTTTTAATCGTCACCATAACCTAACTTTAGTGTTTCTTTTTGAAAATAATGTAAAATTTGTGTTGTGATTGTTGTGTTCAGAAATAAATGCGACCACCAGAAATGGGCAAACATAAGAAACATAAATCTGATCGTCGCGAACGTTACGAAAATCCTACCGATGCCGGCAGATCGGGCGGGTCTGGAATAAAGTTAATTTTGAAGGTGGGCAATCAGGGTACACCAGAACACAACACCGATTGGCACTATTCAAGTAACGGTGCAGTTAACCAAAGTGCTACGTACAGCGTTGCGGGTGATGACGTGGTTCAACCATCATCGTTAATTGCTGACAATTATGGTTATTCGGTTCATAGGTCGCACCATAAAAAGAGTAAAAAGAAGAAGAAAAAGAAGGATAAAAGTAAGGATAGGGATAAGGAACGAAAGCATAGGAAGGAAAAGAAGCGTAGGAAGCTTGAAGCTGGCCGTGAAGATGACGAAGTTTCAATGGATACCGGAAGTTTGCAAGGATCGAGCTCTATTGCGTTAAATGTTGGGAGTCCTTCGGGGCGCGAGTTACGTCAATGTGTGTTGAGGCAACGTCAGGAACGCACTCCTTTGCAAAGAGCTTTGGAAAATGTGTTGAAAAAGTTTGAACAGCGCGATCCGAATCAGTTCTTTGCTTGGCCCGTCACCGATAATATTGCACCGGGTTATTCCGCCATAATTACTCACCCGATGGATTTTTGTACTATGCGACAAAAAATTGACGATAATCAGTACAATAACTTGCAAGATTTTATAACAGATTTTAAGTTGGTTTGCACCAATGCGATGCAATACAACCATATTGATACGATTTATTACAAAACCAGTAAGAAACTTTTGCAAGCCGGTTTAAAATTAGTACAGCCAGATAAGATTGGCTGGTTGTTGGTTCTAACCCCAGATGTGACCAGTCGAGATTTGGGCTTTGAAATTTCTCCGGAACTGAGGCAGGAACATCGTCCTACATCATCTACGGGTGACGTCGATGATCAGGATGATACAGATAGTGGTAGATTAAGTGCAGACGTTTCTAAAAAGCGCATGCCCATCTCGAAATTTGAAGCCATACCAGACGATCTGTCGCCGGAAGAAATTTTGGCAAGCGTACAGCAATCTTCAAGAGAAGCTAAAATTCAACTTGCGCTAAAGCGTGGGGGACCAGGTTTGGGTTATTTGAAACAACGCAAAGATGGCAGTACTCATCTCAACATCATCGTTGGAGGCGACGGTGTTATACCGGGAACTAAAAAGAGGCCAGTCCTGCTTGGAGCCCTAACAGGAAAATTATCAGAAGGAACTAGTCAGCTGCAGGTGAGAAATTATTAGTTTATACGATCAGATTTTAAAAATTTGAATACTATTTATAGCAAAAATATTTAAATAATATTCATATTTTCCCAGTTTTGGAGTTTATTAAAATAAAATGCGTTGTTGATTTATTTATTTTATATTTAAATAATTTTGTTATTCAAATAAAAAAAATTAAATAATACGTAAATCCCACAAACTATTTAAATATTACCTATCAGTAATTTATTGGAATATTAAAATTTAGTTTATTGAACTTAGCAATAGAAAGGAAGTCACCACTTGTAAAACTTGCAATTTAGCTTACAACACTTATTAACTCGTAATATCTAGAATAAGCAGTTTGTTACATGTAAATGTTATTGCTATTAATTATAAAACTCGATACGTATAATTCAATAAAGTTTCTATTTAAAATCTCATTATTTGTAAAAGGCCTTTGCGAATAGCAGACTTAATTCACATTTTTAAATAATTATTTAAATTTAAATTTGATCCAACTACTTTTCTTGTTGTTTACCCAAAATATAATACCTACATATTTTTATGAACATCTAAATTATTTTTTTTGTTTTCATTAACAGGGCTTCAGAGAGGACCGTCGTAACGTGGCAAAACCGGTGAAACCCCTTTATTATGGCGCTTTTGGTTCTTACGCACCAAGTTACGACTCCGCTTTTGCTAATTTAAGCAAAGAAGAAAGTGATCTGGTATATCAGACTTACGGTTCCGATACGTCTGTACAATATGCAGAAAGCATTTTAGATTTTGCTAAAGATTGTGATTATACCCTTCTAATGGTAGACAGTTTGTTGGATTTGCTGACTGGCGGTGATCATAGTAAAACTAAGAAAGTGCTGGAAGAGAAGAAAATGTTGCGTGAAGAGGAGGACGCTATTAAAAATGTTCTAGAAATCAAACCTGCCGAACAGCCGGTTCATATTGATGTAGATAATTTACGTGGTCTTACCGAGCAAGGTATTAATATGGACTTTTTGGAAGATATGGAAGAGGATATACGAGCCCTAGAAGACTATCAAGAACTTCAGCAGCGTCTCGATTCCAATTCGCAATTATTGGATAAATTGCAACATACACAACAAATGAGACTTTCGGCTGCACTGCCTACTCAGCTGAACAGTATACAACCACCGTCAGAAGAAGAAATTGCGTTAGCCGATAGTGTGACTGGTAATTTAACAGATATTGTTAAGCGAATCAATCCAGGAGACGTAGCACCAATTCAAGGTATTCACAAAGCGTTAGGGGTTAATTTACCTTCCGAGATGGAAGTGGGAAATGCAGATGTGCCTGATTTAGAGAGCGAGCTAAGGCAGTTTTTAGAAAGTGAACCTTCCTTAGCACAATCTCCCTTACGAGATGATAAAACTATCGAAGAAATATTAATGGAATAAATGTAGATGTAATTGATTATATTATATTTTAATTATTTTAATTGTAAGATGTAACAAATACAGTAATTGTAAGCTACTAATTATATTTCCCAAGTTAAATAAATATGAAGTTTAACAAGGTTTCAAGTTTCTCTCGGATCTTATTTATACAACTTTTCTCTTGTCCTGTATAATGGATGCTTTGCATGTTATCTAATTTGTTATCTGATCTCAATAAATTTAAGTTTTCCATATTTTTGAAACAAACAAGTATGCATGTAATTTATTTATTTAGTGAGATAAGACGCGTGTAAAATCAATTTGTAAATGTTTCATCTTATCAATTAAACAAATTATGGCATACACCTACTGATTATTGAGGCCAAAGTTCCCAGCTGCTGCTTCATCGAGCTCAGTCCTTTAGCATTTAAGCTGGTTAGATGTAGTTAACTTTATTTCACTTTAAAAATGGCATTGGATAATTTTTTAAATAAAGAATACGAATTGACTTCAAGTGATCATTTCGATGATTACATGAAAGCTCTAGGTGAGTATAATTTACTAAAATTAAAATAAACCAATCTGGAACGTTCATTTTCTGCAGATGTTCATGGAGTTTTACGTAAAGTGGCTTCCAAGTTACATCCTATTATGATGCTTACGAAGACTGGAAAAGTTTTCACAATAACGTCAACTTTAAAATTTAAAAAGTATGTTATCGAATTTGAACTAGGAAAGGAATTTGATCAAGAAACTCCAGATGGAAGGGAAGTTAAATCCATTATAACGATTAAGGATTCAACTTTGCACGAAGTGCAAACAGATGAAAATGGAAAAGTGACTATTATAGATAGAATTTTTTCGGACGAAGAAGTTACAATGGTATGAGATTTAAAATTTTACATTTCAATAAAACGGCAACAAAATTTGGTTATATAGCTTTATATTAAATTTTTTTCCTTCATTGTAGGTATTAAAAATCGATGATGTTGTTGCTACAAGACATTATCGAGCCAAGAAATCCAAACATTAAGTTGTCGTTGAGGAATTATTTTATTTATGTTTTTAATTTAAAAAAAAGTAAACAGTATCTGAATATTTAAAATATAACTTTTTATACAGTTTAATTACAAGAGTATTGAAAAAATCATGCCTTTCGGATTATGTAATTTAAGTAAATAAAAAAAAAGGTTAAAAATTCGAAAATTTATTTGCTTATCCTTTAACTCTTCGGTTCGCGGCGACAGGAAGATCGAAAAATGTACTCTCTTTTATCTGTAATGAAAAAGTGTTAAATAATAGATTAAAATTACGAAAATCTTAGGGGGTAGACATGTTTTTTCCTTTTTCTCTTATTCAACATTTTTGCGTAAACTTTGTGTCAATTGACAAAGCTTCCTTAGAGCTCCATTGAGCTACTATGTTCATCATTGAAATTTAATTTTTTTTTCTGACTTCTTCGCTGAATCTCCCCAATTGTCAGTTCGTGAGCTAAAGTTTTCAAAAATAATCTTCGACGCATTTGTTTTAAATTATTGCCTAAGTAAATCACTTGGGAATTGATACCCCCAATATTCAGCATGGCAAAGAAAATGACCATGTAGCGCACATTTGATTCATCCACGAGGTTGAAATCGGTAAACCAATTATCTGCAGTTATGCATCTGCCGGATCCAAATATCGGGGTTGCCAATCTCATCACCACATCAGACATCGATAAGACTATACCTGTTCTGACAATTTTGAACAAAGTTATCAAAAATATTCCAAATCGGTCAACTGCTTTTCGTTCGTTTCTTGTAATTCTGTCATCAAAACGGAGTACACGAAGCAAAATCTTGAATCGTTTTATATTCATAACGAGGCCAAATTTTTCAATATACCATCACCTTCCTTCCCCCAAAGTTCTTCCAGTAATTGACGATTTGATTTTTAAGTTCCTGCTAGATACAGGAGGCCAATGAAAGCCTTCAGTTCAATCAGATCTGTATGTTTGATGTCTCTTTTGTGAATTTGACAATAATACCAAGAATCTCATCAGTGAATATATTTCCCCAACATTCAAGAGCAGTTTTACCATTCCTTGCATTTTCTTTTACTCCAGGAACTGCTTATTGTGCAAGAAAATGTTAAAAAGGTTAAGAGAGCGATTTCTCATGAAATTTGGTGACGCGCATAAATTGCGCTCTATTAACGAGATTCGCATAGGATATTTGACTATAATTTAAAAACCTCACTGAATGATTCTTATGTGTATGTAACACATATGGAATTTTTTTTATCAAAAAATTTTAATCCAAAACACCAAAAATTAATGTTTTAAATTTATACTAAAAATAATGATTAGTTTAAACGCTCATTTATGGTCACGTGGTGTGTTTTTCATAAAACTGAATATTTCTTCGTTTGTTTCTTCGTCTCTTATACGCTCTTGGATCCTTCGACGATTTAAACCAAACTTGATAAACAAGCCCAGTTTTTCAGTAGCAGGTTAAACCAAAAAGTGTGGGTAACCAACGATTTTGCGTAAAAAACAGTTCTTCAACGTATTTCATTGTTTAATCCAAATTTTTTGGTTTAACCTGCAACTGAAATACTTGGCCTAACTCAGTAGGACTTGGGAAAGATTATTGTCAATGGCGGATTTAGCATTTGAGAGGCTCCAGGAGTAATTTAATTTTGAGGCCCACTCTAAATATTTTTACTACTTACATCAGTTGTTATTTTATATTGGTTAATTTTCAATGTGTTTTCCCTATGCCAAAATTTCTTATGAATTATGAAATACGCTGTAATAATTATTAATTAATTATTTTCAAAATTACAAAAAGAGTAGATAAAATTACTTTATTTTATTTTATTTTGAAAGCTGAATTTTGAGGCCCCTTGGATTTATAAGGCCTCGTGATTTTAAAATTTTACACACGAGCGGTTGAGAGATTCTCAATTGCGCGGCGGCATTTCTTCGTCCCATTATTTGCAAAATAAAAATAGAAACACGCCATGAAACGGGAAACTTCATTAGTTTTTGTATAAAAATTGAAACGAGTGACGTTTTTGTAAAGATATAAAATTTCAATGACAAATCAGAATTTCAACATTTCGAGAAAAAAAGACTTTAAAAAGGCCAGTTTTGAAACTGTGCAAAAATTATGTTTTGAATTTTTCAATATTATTTAGAACTTAAAAAATTATAGGTACATCTATGGATTCGACTTAACGGTAAATTACATTAGTAAGTCAACGACATCAGAAAGTAAGTTTCCGTTCGAAGTAATCGTCGTACTGTTCGAGTTCCTATAACACATTTGCTCACAAAACGTGTAAGTACTACCTAAGGAACAAAACATAAAAATTTAAAAACAAATTTTTATTATGGGGTCGTTTAGTTCGAGATGCTTGTCGACCGCTCGCTTAGATGGGAAGACCGCAATAATAACTGGGTCCAATACTGGAATTGGAAAAGAAACGGCTTTAAATTTTTTCAAACGAGGTAAAATTTCTATATTTAAAAAATTTATTTAATAATCGTGATTATGTTAGGTGCCCGCGTTATAATGGCATGCAGAAGTGAAGCGAAAGCACTCACGGCAGCTGAAGACATTCAAAATAAGTGTAAAAACGACAGCAATTTGGGCGAAATTTTAGTCACTCATTTGGATTTGTCAAGTTTAGAATCCATCAGAAATTTTGCACAAAATATTAATTCATCCGAGCGGCGCATAGATTTGTTAATTAATAACGCTGGAATAATGGCATGTCCGTATGGGAAAACCACAGATGGATTCGAGCTGCAATTTGGAACAAACCACTTGGGACATTTTCTTCTTACGTTGCTGTTGTTGCCAAAGGTTACGGGCAGTTCGCCTTCACGTATTGTCAATGTGTCGTCAATGGCTCACAGAAGTATGTCCAATCCAAACTTCGGGTACTAAATTAAATGATTAAATATGAATTAATTGTAGAAGGCACAATTTATTTTGATGATTTAAATTTTGAAAACAAAATGTACAGCCCGGTGCGAGCGTACGCGCAAAGTAAACTAGCAAATGTTTTATTTACGAAAGAACTGGCCAGGAGGATTCAAGGTTTGTTTTTTTAAATTTTATGGCACTTTAAGATTAGCAATTTTAGTTTTAGAGGCCGGAATTAAGGATGTTACAGTTTATAGTCTGCATCCTGGAGTCATCGCGACAGATTTGGGACGACATTTGGATACAACATATTTCAGCGGTCTTAGATGGACAATGAACAACTTGGCCAGACCGTTTATCAAAACGCCGGAACAAGGAGCACAAACCATTCTTCATTGTGCTTTGAATGAAAATGCTGGGAAAGAAACCGGATTGTATTATGAAGAATGCAAAGTTGTTGGAGTTAGCACCAAAGCGAATAACATGGATGATGCTAAAAAATTGTGGGATGTCAGTTTGAAACTTGTTGGTTTGGATAAAAACTATAATCCATTCGGTTGATATTGAAAATATATTTTCAAGCGTCCTCATATTGTTTGTTTATTTATTTAATTGTTAAATTTTAAATATTTAAGTTGGTTATAAAAATAAAACTTCAAAAATTAGCTTATTATTAATTTAAAAATGATGAGAAACTTAACTAAAAACTACCAACGCAACTCTGCGGTTTATTTTAATAAAGAAAGTAAAATAATTGTTATTATAATTATCCATAGTAAGTAAAATGGTTATTTTTACCATTGCTTCCAGTATTTTGATTTTTTCCACTAATTTCAAAATCATTTTCATTATTTTTGAAATCCTCATTTTCACTTTCTCCATTATGGCCATTTCTACCATGACCTCCATTTAATTGGAAACCAACTCCATGGTTGTAAGAATTACTATGTTCTTTCGTATCACCATTGTCTACACCAATACCAATTCCCCCAACATCGTTGTCGTTACTGTTGCCTCCAATGCCGATGCTTACTGCGTTTCCACCTTTGCTGTTCCAAGAATCGCTAGAGTTTGCACTGCCATTGCTATCTGCATTCATTTTAATTGCATTAACTTAATTTTGGTTTTTATTATTACGATATAAGTACATTACCTTTGCCACTATTGCTTTGGTTACCAATATCTCCAATAATGTTTCCTATACCACCAGTTCGATGGCTTCCATTGTTATTATTTTTTCCACTATTTTTATCCGCACTGTTTCCATTAATATTAATTCCAATTCCTAATCCTCCATTTTGATTATTAGCTTTTCCATTATTACTGGTCCCACCTACATTACCAACTTGAGTATTACCATTGCTTTTTTCAACATTACTATGATGATCGTGGTGAGGATTCCAGTTGTTAATATCTCCAATAATACCTCCAATTATACCAAGTCCACCATCTTGTTTATTATAATCCCCTTCTGTTCCATTACTGCTCTGATGAGAATTTTCGCTACCATTTCCATTGCTACCTTCACTTTGATTATGAGAATTATCAGTTCCGTTATTTTTATTTCCGTTGCTTCCATTCAAATTAACTCCAATACCAAATCCTCCTGTTTGACCGTTGGAATTGTCATTATTACCATTACCATTATTTCCATGATGAGAGTTTTCGTCACCTTTACCATTACTACCTTGACCGTGAGAATTAACATTTTCGTTGTTTTTATTCCCATTACTTCCATTCAAATCAACTCCAATACCAAATCCTCCTATTTGACTGTTGGAATTGCTATTATTGCCATTACCATTACTTCCATGATGACCGTTTTCGTTACCATTACTATTATTTTGATCTTGATCATGAGAATTAACATTTCCGTTATTTTGATTCTCATTGCTTCCATTAAAAACTATTCCAATACCAAATCCTCCTGTTTTACCGTTTGAATTTCCATGATCACTTCCATGATGAGAGTTTTCGTTACCATTTCCATTGCTACCTTGCCCACCGTGACTTTGATTATGAGAATTACTACTTCCGTTGTTTTTATTCCCATTGCTTCCATTAAAATCAATTCCAATACCAAATCCTCCTGTTTGACTGTTGGAATTGCCATTATTACCATTACTTTCATGATGAGAGCTTTCGTTACCATTTCCGTTGCTACCTTGCCCACCGTGACTTTGATTATGAGACTTATCAGTTCCGTTATTTTTATTCCCATTGCTTCCATTTAAATTAATTCCAATACCAAATCTTCCTGTTTGATTGTTGAAATTTCCATGATGAGAGCTTTCGTTATCATTTCCATTGGTACCTTGCCCACCGTGATTTTGATTATGAGACTTATCAGTCCCGCTATTTTTGTTCCCGCCGCTTCCATTAAAATCGATTCCAATACCAAATCCTCCTATTTGACTGTTGGAATTGCCATTATTACCATTACTTCCATGATGAGAGCTTTCGTTACCATTTCCGTTGCTACCTTGCCCACCGTGACTTTCATCATGAGAATTACCAGTTCCGTTATTTTTATTCCCATTGCTTCCATTTAAATTAATCCCAATACCAAATCCTCCTGTTTGACTATTGGAATTGCCATTATTACCATTACTTCCAAGATGAGAGCTTTCGTTACCATTTCCGTTGCTACCTTGCCCACCGTGACTTTGATCATGAGATTTACCAGTTCCGTTATTTTTATTCTCATTGCTTCCATTTAAATCAATTCCTATACCAAATCCTCCTGTTTGACCGTTGGAATTGCCATTATTTCCATTACCATTACTTCCATGATGAGAGCTTTCGTTATCATTTCCGTTGCTACCCTGCCCACCGTGACTTTGATTACGAGACTTATCAGTCCCGTTATTTTTGTTCCCGCTACTTCCATTAAAATCGATTCCAATACCAAATCCTCCTGTTTGACCGTTGGAATTGCCATTATTACCATTACCATTATTTCCATGATGAAAGCTTTCGTTACCATTTCCATTACTACCTTGCCCACCTTGACCGTGAGAATTAACATTTCCGTTGTTTTTATTCCCATTGCTTCCATTAAAATCAATTCCAATACCGAAGCCTCCTGTTTGACCGTTGGAATTTCCATTATTACCTTTACCAATTTGTGTGTTACCAGTATTAGTATTAATGTTACCACTATTTCCTTCATCTTTATTATGATGATTATGATGATGATCAGAATTCCAGTTTGCAATACCTCCAATAATGTTTCCTATTGTACCAATGCCGCCATCGTGTTTATTATTACCTCCTTCTGAGCCACTATTTTCATGATGAGTGGTTTTGTTACCATTTCCATTTCTACTTTGATTACGAGAATTACCAGTTCCATTATTATTATTCGCATCGTTTCCATTAATTTCGCCTCCAATACCAACATTTCCCTTATTACCATTAACGTCACCATCGCTTCTTCCTCCTTTTCGGTGATGACGATGATGATGTCGATGATGATGGGAATGTGAGTTTTGATTTCTTCCATCTTTTCCATCTTCCTGTTTACCATCGTTGTTATTATTTCCATTGCTACCTTGTCCAACTTCACTGTGACTATGAGAAGTAACATTTCCAGTCTGAGTATTTCCAGTAATATCTTTATTTTCTTCTCCCTGATTATGATGATGACGGCGGTGAGAATGGTGCTTGTGATGATGACGACTAGAACTCCAAGTTTCATGCTTTCCAATATGAATTCCATTGTTATTATTTTGGTTTCCGCCACTTTGATTATGAGAGTTCGCACTTCCATTGTTTTCAGTTTGACCACTCCCAGTATGATTATTATCTCCACTTTCGGAACTCTTTGAAGTTGTTACCGAAGGATATTTAGAAGATTCCATAGTTACATCAGAATATCTTGTTACATCTGAAGACTCTGTAGTACTATGTCTTGGTGGTAAAATTTCTATAAAAAATTTAAAATAATACAGCTACCAAATTTTGGTAAGCGCTAGCTTTTGTTTATTCATTATTATACTGCTGGCATTGATTGATTTTTGAAACTTGACAAAATATAATGATAATTTTAAAATAACTTGTTTAAATTTTTAGATTTAAAATAAATAAAAGCATGACAACTTCGTTAGTTACCTGGTTTACAAACCCATTTACAATTCTTATGGGGCGGCAATAAATTATTTAGTTTACGGTATTGATTGTGTTCCACCGTAATTCTATGTTCGTTGTTATGTTTATTATCTGGAAGAAAAAAAATTTAATTTAAAATTATAAAAACGAAATAAAAATACATATCAAACATTTCTATTGATAGCAGTCAAAAGCATGAATTACAATACTTTATAATATACGACCGGTTTCGGGATTACCCAGAAGGAATCTTTTGAAAATTCCTGCAGTAGATATTTTGAGAAATTTTAAAAGAAACTTACCGGTACCGGCAGATAACATACAAAATTCTAGCACCGCCATGAAAATAATAGAATATTTGGGAATCATTTTCGATTCGTTACTGACTGGTTGCTCGAAAATAATTTGTTTTATACTCAAAGAAGAATGTTCAGTATTTAAATGTGAATTTTGTTCCAAAATTTGAAGAAAATATGTTATCACCCAAGTGCATTTGTATTCATTAATTGATAATGCAAAAATTTTTGCAACTAAATCTTCAAATTAACATACTTAAGTAATAATAATATAATTGCTGAAAGAAACACAATAGAAAAATGTAAGTTATGTTTTTAATATTTCGTCTAATTATTATTTTTGGATGTGGGTACAAATCAGATTACCTAGAGTAAATTATAAAAATTGGTTTTATGTATTATGATGATACTTAATGATAGGTACTAAATATTATTTATTTCATCAATAACTTTATTGTGTTTATAACTCGAGGATAACAATAGAAAGAATTGATTGAAAAGAAATTTAATATAAAATATTCATAACGTAAATCCCGATACATATGATGTGCGCTCTATTTTGAATTGTAAGCCAGAAGAACTGCGAGTGACACATTTGATCAAAATGGAATTTTTCCGGCAGTACATCTTAAATACTTCTTTTCATGGTTTCAGATATTTGGCCGAAAGAGACCGGCATTGGACAGAAAGGTAGTAAACAATTTTTTTAAACAGTAACGCCGACGACTTATTTGGCAATTTTAGAATATTTTGGCTGGCTTGCTGCATTTTAAGCTGGATTGGCTGCGCAAAACTCATGCAAGCCGCTTGGTTTGATTTTAAAAATAATGCAATTAGTTTTGTGGTGGAAACAAGTTACCTGGAATGGAACACAAAATTTCCATCGGTAGCAGTTTGTGAAACGGACAATCAACAGCGCATTGCTGACGTCACCGATCAGTAAGTTTGAATATTCCTACATCACGAATTGCTATTTCGAGCGACTTCCAGGTTATATGGTGATCCTCACGATTACAACTTGGATGAATTGGTCAAAGAGTTGGTGTTCTTTCGTGGATTATCATATTATACCTTACAACTATGTGGACCACAGTCGCCTGTGAACGAGCAATGCATTTCTAGGAACTTCAGTATGTTTGAAGCTTTGGTTCGGAGTCCTTGCAATTTACTCTTCAGGGAATGTAAGTGGGATAATGTCCTGTTCGATTGCTGCAAATACTTTTCCAGAATGGACACCGAATTGGGAATGTGTTACGCTATCAATAATTATCAACTCCGGTATTATCAAATCAATTTGTATGTTGAACTTGATTTACCGAGCTTTTCATTTTAGAAATACGAAAACGCCAAAACTGAAAATGGAATCTAATTTAAAAAGGGGTCCGGGAACTTTGTACATGGAATTATTTGGCTATTCCAGTGTAAGTAATTTGAAATATATTTGTTCGGGCGGAATGGTATACTATGGAAGAAATTGAAAAACTAAATTTTTAGATGTATATATTGAGTGAACAAGATGTACCAACTCTCACGTCTCTACAGACAGATGTCCTGCAAATTTCTCCGCACATTCACTATCATAGATATCTATCGATCAAAGAAATTGATAACGAAAAGGAAGTAAGCAGATGTTAAAATGTGCACCTCTTAAAACACCATCCTATACTCTTATTAACTTTCAAAAAGTCTTACTTTAAATAAAATTTCTTCGAACAGGTTCGAGATGTGAACATCGAGCAACGTAATTGCCGTTTCGCTGAAGAATCCAACTTGAACACATATCATTTTTACAGTTACAGCGCATGTAACGTGCAGTGCCGTAAGGATGCTCAAATATCCAAGTGCAACTGCACCCATCACTTTATGCCCAACGCAGGTAACTTACGTTGGTAACTTGTAAATTTTTAGTACTAACACAGAAAATTAGCTGTTAAGGAACAGTGTGACATCCACGGTTTGGAGTGTTTAAATAAAAACTACAACGACCTCGCTGTGCTCAGGGCTTCGTGGGCCAATAGACCAGGTCTGGTGTGTAACTGCATTCCCAGTTGTACCGAAATTGAATTGGCGGTTATCAGGGACGACAAAATGGGGTAAACGTTCAAATGTTTTTAAATACAATTCCAATAGATCACTTTTTAGAATTCACGAAGAGTTTGCCATAGTGGAATTATCATTGGAACGTTTACCTTCGGAGAGATTTAAAAGAAATGTTGTTAGAGGAAAACTTGATTTAGTCGGTGAGGTTACCTAACGTAGCATTTCAGTATACCATGATCTTTTATGACATATATATTTTAGTTTCTATGGGAGGAAGTGCTGGATTATTCGTCGGTGCAAGTATTCTAAGCTTTGTGGAATTACTATACTATTTTACCTTGCGTTTTGGATACAATTACCTTCAGGCAAAGCCCAAAAAGGAAGCAAACAAAGAAACCATCGCAACAATCAGTTCTAACGAACAAAATAGTCAATTGACAATGGTGCATTAATGCTTATGCTGTTTGTTATCACCAATAATTAAATTGTAAACGCACATCTCTTTTGGATGGAAAAGTTACTAGCACGGATTAGTTTTTAGTAACATCATATAGAGCCCCGGGTTTGAAACCGCACCTCATTCACTTAATTGTTTGTATTACACATAAAAATATTAATATTATTAAAATTAAAAAATATTGTACAAAAGTGTGGTCATTTAAAAATCAAAAAATGCTGTGCGCGAAGAGACACCGCTACGAGCACGGTGGGGGATGAAGTTGGACGAAGGGTTGCCGACACTGAACAAATTCTCGTGTTACTCGAATTAAATTAAATTATAAGATTTTCAATTGATCAGGACTAGTGTAGGGCTCCAACCTGGCGAGCCAAAATATTAAAGCGCATTTTCATAATGCAAAAATTATATGTATCGCAAGACTGAAACGTTCATCTAAAAAGCAAAGTGTACAAAGTATTTTTGGGTTGACGGCCACAATGCATTGCGCTTAGAAAGTTGGATTTAGATTTCTGGTGTAGGAAAATGGGGGAGGTTTGAATCGATGCTTTTATACTACGATTTATAACATTTCTTTCAAACAATCAAAATACATTTATACCTATGTAATATTGTTCAGAAAAATACTATGTTTAAAATATGCGATGTGGAAAACCATCATCATCATCAATTGCTTCAGTTAAATATTCACCAGCGCCAGAGTTTCCGTCACTGTTATTGTTGGACTGCAGCAATATAATTACGTATGTAGATTTAGATGCTATGATCTAAAATAAAAAATTTTAACGGTTTCTCCGGGGCAATCTGAAAAATTAAACCGCAGACAAATTTGACCAACAATTCCGGAACTGGCAGAAATTGTAACACTCATTAAAAAAAATGTAATGAGATAAAGCAATCGTTACAATATCCCGATTTACACGTTCGGCAGGGTTGACTTGCAGGTGATAAAAGAATACAATCTTGTCATCATTACCCTTGATGTGATTTTTATTTTTAAAGAACCAGACGGAAAAATAGCGGTATGGCTACTAACGTTAAATTTTTTTAACGTAATCCGAATCTTATAAGAAAAACTATAAACTCGACAAAATGATGAACCATTTTTTTTGGTGTGGTAAAACCTATATTATTGCACTACCATCGGGAGTCAATTTTTTATAATTTAAACATATCAAGAGTTTATTTCTTCATCTGTTTATTTGCATAAAAATAAATCTGACACTATTACCATTTGATTGACAGATTTAATTAGATTCTTTAAAAATGATTAAGATTTTAAATCGATTTGGACGAAGACACTTATCTACGTCATCTTTACGCAAAACGAAGCAACAGGAGGAATTTGATGCAAATATCCCTGACGGTGAGTTGAAAATAAATTAGTTTGGAACATTTACGACAAATTCATTTTCAGGAAGCTTCAAATTGTGGAGAAGCATACTTTTTTTTGCAGCAGTTCCAGCAATCACGCTTTGCGCCCTAAATTGTGTCATAAAACATAAAGAATCTGATCATCGTCCAAAATTTATCAAGTACAATTATTTATGTATACGAACAAAGAGATTTCCATGGGGTGATGGAAGTAAAAGTTTCTTCCATAATCCTAAAATTAACGCTCTTCCCAATGGATATGAAGATGAAATTCCAGTGAACTAAATTTTATTAAAAAATAAATAAAAATAAATTAATTAATGTTGGTTACAAAATTGACAATAAACTGCATTATATCAAACTTTCAGTGGTAAAAAATTCGATGGTTTCTGATTTATGGACAGCTTTAGAATCAATATACCAATTTCTTGTTTGCTTGCTTCAATATTTTTATTACATTTTACGTATCCAAATATTTTTGGTTTAACCTTAAAAATATGAGTTAAACTATATTTTTTAGTTTAACCACGAATTGGTTTTTCAGTGCAATGAAAGTGATTTATAAAATTTTAGGTTAACTCAAATTTTTATATCAATTTGATTATCGTTAAACCAAAAATTAACTGTGTTTCTATTCTTGGGTTAAACTAAATATTTTATTTCATCATTAAATTTAATTAGATTTGTGTTGTAGTTCTTATAAAAATAAGCTGAAATATGAAAAAGGACACGAAGGTGCAAAAAAATTACCCCCCCCCCCCCCAATAAATTTTTTTTCAATTGTGGGTTAACCAATATTGCGTAAAAACAGCTTTTCATCATATTTCATTGCTTAACCCAAATTTTTTGGTTTAACCTGCAACTGAAAAACTGGAATCAAGTATTTTCAAAGTTTTAGGAAAAATTATCTGAGCGTTTAAATGTCTTAGAACGGTCCTGGCTATCATACAATTATTTAATTCCTTACGACTAAGATTTTCTTAAGATTAAAACCTGCATATTGAACTGCACAAATATGCTTTTAATCGCGAGATCCATAGGAATCTAATCACATTCAACAAAAATTACGCGGGTAATTTAAATTCAAAAATTACAAATCTACTATTGGTTAGATTTATTATGTTTTTTAGATTTGTACCTCTTATTATTTATTATATCCTCAATTGCGGATTGTGTTTTACAACACTAATTCATGAAAGTTTAGAAAGTTAATTATTTTTTTTTGGAAAATTATTATTTTTCTTTTAAATTGTAATTTCAAAATGCATTTCAAAAATTCTGAAGTTGTTACTGAAACAAACCAAGTAGAAGAAGTGATGAATTGGACAGATTCTAGCAGTGATGATATACTAGCTGGACTTCAAATAAAACTCGTACTAATGGGATACGAAGAAGGTGATATATTTTTTTTGAACAATAGTATTTCGAATCTTCCAAATTTTTATTACAGATTCTACAACGGATGAAGAACAACCGTCGGGTTGCTTAGCAGCTTTTAATTTAATATTATGGCCACTATATTCTATATTTCGTGGAGTGATGCGAGCAGGTAAGTTTTACATTATTTTCTTTTATACATAATACATGTTTCTTTGTTTAAGTTAACACATTAAAATTGAAACACGATTAATTTTCAACTCTGATGATGTGCCCAAGATGTGCGTTTACTTCCGTTTATAGATATTTTGAGGCGAAGGCTTTAAATTTATGATAGGTTAAAGATAGTTTTGTGTAGAATAAAGACTATTTTGATACTAAATTAATTACTTTTGTGATGTGAGCAACAAAAAAGCTTCCAGTGTTTTATAGAGCAGAATTGCAAATGATTATACTAAGTTCGTGCCTGCGATAAAGAGCAAGGCTATTAGAATTATTATGTCCTTTGAGCAAAACTTTTTTGTTTTCTTGAATAATCAAATAGTACGTATACAGAAAAGGCAAGACTTCTTCCCTGCATTTATATATTTATGGTAATAGTAAAAGATGGTGTTGGCCTTACCTTAACGAAATTTTTCGGAGCGATCGTCAAGTGGCAAACCTCAGCCAAATCCACGTTGAGGAAAGTGAATTTCGACAATTCAAGTACGTCATCTATAAAAAATTTTAATTTATTTACAAAACAGTAAAAATACAGCCGGCAAAATATACAAAATCTCAATATTGTAATTAATACTTTCGCTTAATCATTAAAAAAACTTAACGGATCATCAACCACTTTAGTATTTTCAAGTTTCTTTACGGGAGCCACTTTTTTCTTTTCTGAAACTTTATTTCGCACTGAAAAAGAAAATCAAATTACTCGACTATCCCATTACCATCAAGATTACTTACTTTTTGTATCCAATTTTTGAGAAGCACCTGTTGGTCCGAATAAATCGTCGTCATCGTCATCATCAAAAAGCGACTTTTTCAAACTTGCCGTCTTGGACGGTAATTTAGCTGTACTAAATATATCATCAAATTCTTCGGAATCATCAAACAAGCTAATTTTTTTAACTTCTGATGTTTTGGTAGAACTACTGGAAGCTTTGGTTACACTTGACGGCGCTTGTTTCACCGTAGTTGTGCTTGGTGGAATTGCCTTTACCTTTTCCTTTTCTACTTCATACTCAACTTTAGTATCTGGTGCTTTTTCATCAAACAGGGATGTATTTGATTCCAGCGAATCATCAAACAACGAGTTTGTATCTACTTTATTAGGTTTACCAAAAAGATCATCTTCTATGCTACTTGTATTTGCAAACAAATCATCATCACCAAACAATTCTTCAAACTTTAATTCAGAAGGATCTGTTGGCATAACTGATGATTTTTCAGGATTCTCAGGAGTCGGTGGTACAACCAAAGATTCTTTTGAAGATACTGCGCCTACATCACTCGAAACGTTTTGTTTATTTTCAACACTATCTTCTACCTCTGGAGTCTCTGTTGGTGATATGTATAGTTTAAAATCGGTCATTGAATTTCTAATAGACTGCTGTCTCGCTTTTCGAGTCGACGGTCTTCTTTTGACTGCAATTTTTGCCCTATCCTAAAAATAAACAATAAATCAAAACTGTTCTGTGCAATTATAAAAATAACTACTTTAGTTATACTACGTAAAACTTCTGGTACGTCTGCATCTTTTTCACTCTTGGTTGGTTCAAGATCTTTTTGTGAAAAGTCTAATTCGTCACTTGTAATCACGCGTGTAGGAGATTTAACATGGAACAGATCGTCACCTCCAGTTTCTGGGGTTACACTTGGTGAGGTCGGTGTCTGTACTTCCTTTTTTCTGGGTGGTGCAACACCTGGCATCAACGCACTTACATTTATGTTCAAGTTATGTTTCAGTTTACCTAAAAAGAAATTAATTAAAGTGTGTTTTAAAGTTGCACAATATGACCCACCAATTTTAAGTTCCTTTGGTTTTGTATCACTTTTTATTACTTCAGAATTTGGTTTCTTAGCTACCGTCGGTTTAGGCGCCACTTTAGGCGTTTCTTTCTTTTCAATAATTTCTGGATGGTTTTCCAAAATTTTTGTTGGGCTAACAGGTTCGTCAGGCTCAAACAAATTATTTTCCTGGTTTTTGCTGTTAGCATTTTCATCTGCGGGCTTAGTAATTTCTAATTCAGAATATAGATTATCAGGATCACCACTGGGTGTTATATCTATCACAGAATTTATTGTGGTTTCTTCTGGTACTTCTGGTATGCTGGTTATATATTGTCCACTTTGAGATTCTAAACTGGGTTTATTTTTAATGAACAAACTGTCATTTGATTGCTCTTCGTTATAATTGTCATATGAAAATCGTCTACTTGAACATATATTGGGATTAAAAGAATCATCTGTTTCTATCCTAAAGAAAAAGTGTTGTTTAGTTTTCTTACCTATTCTTCCCTAGAATAAAAAGTGTATACCTTGTAGTATTATCTCGAATTATGCCACTGGACTCTGAAAAGATAGATGACGGTTCAAACAAATTATGCTCCGATGCTGTATCCCAGTCATCATCCATCGATGGTGGTTGATCAAAAATAATTTCGTCCCCGATAGCAGAAGCAGCTGTTTCTTCTTTAGTTTCATTTGTCTCCTTCAAAACTTCACTTGCTGGACTGCTAACGGAGTCTAAATTATTGTTACTTTTAAATGATTTCGAAAATACATCATCGCTTTTCAAAAAATCATCGTCATCGAAAAGGTTCGAAGTGAATTTCTTTGTACCAATGTCGGAAAATAAATCATCTTTAAATAATTCATCAACATCGTCTTCAGCGTCATCATCAAACAAACTTGTTTGTTTTGGATTTATCTTGGTTGATATATTTTCTTCTTTTTTATTTTCAATTTCTTCAATTCCTTTCTCTTCTTTTTGTTCAAAACTTTTATTAACAGGAACTTTTGCAACTGTTTCTTTCGTGGCGATCTTTTCATTCACTTTAACACTTACGGGGTTTGTTCTAATTGGCGATTCATCTTCATCAGTCGAATCATCAGAGAGCGATGGTGGTTTTCGACTTTTTAATAGACTTCCAATTGTCTGATTACCAAATAAATCGCCTACGTCTAACACTTTCACACCTCCAATTGGTTTCTACAATTAAATTCCTTAATTTGTTTAAATTAGCCCCCAGCGTTACATTACCTTGTTTTTAACTTCTTTATTATTTTTAACTGGTTCAAACTCTGGTGGTTTATCATCAAAGTATGGAATTGTAGGAAGACCGTAAGGCTGAAGCAGTGGTTTTGTGGTAATTGTAGGTTTATCAGTGAATAAATCGTTGTCACTATAACCTGCATCGTCGTCATCAAAAAGTCCACCAGATGCTTTCTAAAATAAGCAAATTTAATTTAGATCTTGAAAATATGAATCCTTTTACCTTTGACGTTGAAAAATCTGATGCTTCATTGTTAAAGATGTCAGTACCTTCATCATCAAACAAATTTGAAGGCTTTGGTTTGGAACCTAGAAAATTTCAAAATAATTTTTGTTTAAAAAAATAAAATGGTTCTACTTTGTTCACTGGTTTTTGAATTTTTGCTCCATGAATTGCTCAAATCGTCATTAAGATCGTCAAATAGTGCACCCCTACCCGAAAACAGACCATCGTGTTCATTGCTATTACCAAACAGTCCGTCGTCCTCGTCTTCATCGTCCAGTGGGGGTGGCTCCTCAGCAAAGATGTTACCTGTAACCAAAATTGCAGTGTGAAATGACTTTCTATAATAAAAACTATTAAAAATTTTACCGTAAGTACTAGTCGGTTTAATGGGTTGAATAGGTTTCGTGTTAACTTCTGGACTAACAATTTTAGGATTTTGCTCTATCACATTTCCTAATTTAGCGGCTAATTCTTGAGCAAAAGTGTTGTTTGAAATAGGAGTCTAAAAATGCAAATCTTGAATGTTATGGTAGATTCCCAACAAATGTGCATTTTATTACCTGCACTGGCATAGAATTTTCGTACTCTTCGCTGTCACTAGATTCAAAAATATCGCGACGTTTAACTGAATCGTCAAATGTGGAATTTGCAACTGGTCGATTTAAATTTAACCTACTAGACAGATCTACATCCGAGCCAGCATTGTAAGAATTTTCAGTCTAAAATAAATCAACTTCATGGAAAATAATTTAATGAATGAAACGTTTTTAAAAGATAAAAAACACCAGAATTTGTTCGAAAGATGATAGATCTGGCATTACATTATGTTAGAGTATATGTTATAACAAATTTACCAAAACTTACGTTAGTTCTATCCTTGACAGGTAAATCATCATCAGAATCCGAATCACTATACTTATCAGACACTTTTTCTGTTTCACTTTCACTTGAAGAATCAAGAAGTCCAACATGCCATTTATTATGCCACTCGTCAGTGCCAATAACAAATGGTAAAGGTCGATCAATGTAAGGATCTTTAGGTCTCAAAACAAAACTAAAAAATTCATTAACCAAACATTACAATTTATACTAATTTACAGTTACCTAGGAAAATCAGTCTCTTCTTCGCTATCACTATCGGGAACATCAACCTTATCAAAATATTTATTTACAACTTCGATTCCCCTCATCACAGCTTCCTGTATAGTTTGTGTTTTTTCACTCTCCGTTTGCTGCGAAGTTTTGACCTGAAGCAACCGTAAAGTTAATTTATTTATTAAAACTTACGTAATGCACATGTTTACGTTATCTGATTGCTCGTCTTTATCTGCAATGGTTTCATCATCCTCATAAACTCGACTCTCGATAAATTGATTGTTGTGCAAGCTGCTGAACTCATTTTTAACAAGATCCAATGACAAACTGGTACTATTTAAATTGTCTAACAAACTATTCAAATTATCGTTGGTTTTGCTCGCTTTGACCAATAAATCCTAAATATCTAATTATTAAATTGTTCAAAATATATATTACTTTTAAATACCTCTGAAAAAGATTCAAGATATTTCAACAAATTAGCATCGCCTGCCAAATTCCAATTCGGGGCATTCTCTATTAAATCGTCTATTGACCAAGGTTGAGTGGAAGACATAGAATTTGACATTGTCGACAGTTAACTTCTAATATTCTTCTATACTTTGAAATACTACAAACTAAAAGTTAAAAATCACTTTTATTGCTTTAATTAGGATACTTCATAAGTTTCAATAAGATTTTGATTAAAATTATCTAAATAACATGACAGGAAAGAGATTAGAACTTCGGTGGTTTAGTTGATCTAAAACAGGTGGTCAACTGAGCTAACTTATTGTTTAAAGCTCAAGTTTTAATTCTTCTAGAGCCACTGCCCCCCCACAGTTAAGATATTATGTCACTGGCCGCCTCCTAAATGACGCTCCTGTTCATAGAAAGATAATTATTTATTAAAAACCACATAAAATTGGGCAACTTATGTATGTACCACTCTGTATGTAACCAGAGTGACATTTATACAACATAACCTTATTTTCATTAGTATTTTGTATTTTCAACTGGAGAGAAGGTCTTTGTAACATTACGATGTCGGACCGTCTAACCCAATTGCAAGATTGCATCAACCAGGTAAACGTTAATAGAATTACAAATTGAACAAGTTAATTAATTTGGTTTTATTATAGCAAGCAGAACACTTTTGCAACAGCATCGGAATTCTGCAACAATATGCCGTACCCAGCAAATTTAGTGGTTTTGATAGGTCGGGCTCTCAAACACCACAACAGCAAACACAAGAAGATTATGTGCAACTATTCACTACACTTATTGCACGCAGTGCAAAAGATATCGACACATTGATAGAATCGCTTCCCAGTGAAGAAAATTCTATGGAGTTACAGGTTTGTTACATTTGTATCATAAATTCTTCTTTTCTAATGAAAATTTTAGTTGCAAAGTTTACGTATCTTGGAGGGCGAGAATCAAGATTCTGCTGAAAAATTGGAAGCGGTAGTTCAACGAGGTCAAGAATTGTTGGAACAGATTCAAGCCGCCTTGAGCGACATCGCACAAGCACAGCTTGACATGCAGCATTTATCAAAGGCTGCCGCTGCTGCTGCTACTCCACAAAATTCGAATTCAACTTAATCTCAAAATTGAGTTTTAAAATTTTGTGTTTCGCCGACAGTATTTTGCATAGGACGTGACACATAGGTAGGAGTGATTGGATTAGCCAGAAGGGTAATTTACTTTTTTATGTGTTAGATTGGTCAAATTTTTTAAATAATATAATTTGATAAGCAAAATTTGTACCTTTTAAATGTTTTGCATGATTTTTTATATTTTGTTTTGAAAGAAACAATAAATATTTATAACAAATTATGACTTTATGGAGCTTCTTGGTTCTTGGAATCTACCTCTATGCATTAGAATGTACATTTGAAAAATATCCACCTTAACTTTCTCGTGAACAACACAAAATATTGAAAAAATGTAAGAGGCTTTTCTAGATAGCAAAGGCGAGAAATAAATTTGTTGAAGATTTAAATCGATCAATTTTTACATTTGTCCGATATTTCGTTTAGTACATTGGCATTTTAAGGAGAATTGTATAGTTCATATTTGGCAATTTTTCCATTTCATTTTTAATAAAAATTTTTGTATTGTGTAGATCAGTGATAGCTAAAATAGAGCATGGGATGCCCCAAGGGGTAAACCGCAGACCAAAATCTTGTATATCAATTCCAATTCCTGCGATTCCTAGCTTTTGTACATAAAAATTACCCCTCGGGAGTACCCACTATTTAACGTCGATTATGAATTATTAAAATCAGAGAAAGTTGTAGCATTTACAGTTCATAGCTGCTTGTAGGTTTCAAGGTAATTAATGATTATTTAAATATGTTCAATTTGTCATAATATGTTCAAAGCTTGTTTAAAAATAGATCACTAGAATTGCTGGGTGTGTGACGAGAATTATAAGTGAATGAAGGACCAAGTCCAAATGGAAGAACAAGGAAACTACCTCATTTGCAAAGTTACGTAACAGGTTGCCAGAAATAGAAGGTGAACCTGTAAGTTATATTGATAAATAGAGCAAAACAAGGGGTAAGGCACACCTTAAATTTAGTAGTAACTCTAGAAGGGGATTAAACGTTTAGCATCTGTTTCACATTGACAGTCAGATGAGTTTGATTCATACGCAAACCATAAATTTGAGTGAATATAAAAAAACATTGTGCTGATCAAAACAAAAAGAGAAGATTAGATCTACATAAGCAAAAAGAAGAAAAAGTTTATACAACATTAAAAAAGCTACTTTTATTTTCATGTTTATACAGCGACATGCTGTAGAATTATAATAAGAAAAAAATATACAATTTATAATATTAATATTTATGTACATTTGAACAAACAAAAAAATGCAAAACAATAAATAACGTTCTGGTGTCGCCTTTTACACATTAAAAAAAGATAAATCTGCAAAATCGACAAAACAATAAGTAAATATTTTATTTAAAACCATTTTCTTTGATTTACATCGCTTCATTCGCTTTTGTAAATTTTAATTTCTGAAAACTGATTAAAATTTCAAAATAATTATCTTACAGAATTTGATAATTAAAATTTTTCACACAACACTTAAGTCACTTGCACTGTTTGTTTATAACTTTCGCACTGTGTTCTTCTCTTTATATACAAATTAATACATTGGAGGGGGAGTTATATACAAAAAATATATTTTATCAAAACTATTCAAACTTTTGCACTTTAAAAATGCATCTTTTAATTAAGAGTGCCTCGACAGGTTGCAGCACCACACAAACATGGAATTTTTTCGTCTTCAATAGGAAATTTGTAATCGTACGTTATTTCTTCGTTAACACCAATTTGTTGTTTCGAATAAATTACTATCTTCTTTTGTGATTCTATTGTGATGACTTTTGCATAACAGTTTGGCTGCATAAAAAGAGTAAAATTAATATCTGTTCATTTTAAAAAGTTTATATTTTACAAGGATTATTAATATATAGGATACCGAGGGGTATAATTATTTGGAAGCAGGTGTACATAATTTTTGATTACAGTTTACCCCTCGTAGGGTACTGTGTTGATAGTAACTCTTGCTGCTAAGGAAAAGAGAAACGACTCAAACGAATTGAATAAATTCAATTTAACAGAAGAATAATACAGTGACAGAAAAACAGCTAATTCAATTTTTTTTATAAAACACATTGAAAAGTTTATATAAAATAAAATCTAATGTAAATAAAATTTTCAACTTGACAGCTAGGTACACTCGTGCCATAACGTGCCAAATTTACACCGGGTACCTTGCCTAGTATTTATTTTTTATATATTGTACACAGAGCTGAAAGTAAATTCATTATACAGTAATTCAAATTTTAAAATGTAAATGAATTACTTCAATGAAATATTTGAGTATTTAGTAATTGGGTTTTAAATCTTTCTTCGGTAATTGAATTACTTTTTCGATAATTGAATTACTTTTTTGTTAAGGATGGATCCAGTTTTAATCCTGCTGCGGTAAATCGATTGTTTAGCAATGCTATTGCACCTTCAACATTATCAAAGTATTTGGTAATTGAATTACTTTCACCGAGTGCTTTCTACATCTCCGATTGCATATATGCCAAAATGGTCAAATACATAGATAAGGTCGCAGTTCAAATTTAACCAAATAGATTTTTATTTTGTAAGCATTTCTTCTTTCAATTAATTTTCTTCATACGAGGGGAATCAATAAGTTTGGTAAAAACGGAATCAGAAATTAATATTTTTTTAACGAAATAAATTATATTTTTCGACATAATCTCCTTGAAGCTCCAAGGCACTTGGTACTTGGAATTGATTTTTCTAAACCACATCTTCACTGTAAGGTGGAGGCTTTATTTCTTCAAAGCCACAATTTTTAATAGGATCCTGTGAAACTTTCGACTTGTGAACTAGTGCATTGTCGTGGAGAAGCAAAAATTTTTTGCTTCACTGTGCCCTTTCTTTAATTTATGAAGGATTATAAATAATTCCAAAATTATCTCGGCATCCCAAAAAATTGTGGCCATAATCTTTTTACTTCTTAGGTGGGCGGTTTTATCTTTTTTATCCAATGCATAGATTCTTGTTTGGAGTTTGGGTCACCTGTTTTGTTATTTAACAGCAGCATCAACATAATGGAAATCTAATATACTAATACTTAGTACCTCACTCACTTCAAAAGGGTAATTGATTAAATATGGTAATGCATGATAAAAATCAATTTTAGCATCAGACCTAAGACACCTTCATGCCCTTCTTGATATGGCTCTTGCTGTAAGATGTAATATACAACTTTATCTTCTAGCGCAGGAGCAAGATTAAGTATTGAGCAACATTCTTCTGACTTAAGCTCCTCCAAATATATTTCGTCAAAGGATCTCGGGAGAATAAAAGTGACGAAACGTTATCAATCTTATTTGAATCCGATAAGTGATTTGTTTTTACCAATATTTCTTAGGTATTGTTCCAGAAATTCGTTTTCTTTGCTTTACCTTGTTTTTATACTTTGTAGGAATAATACAGGAAATCTTCCGGTCTACATCTCTTTTTGATTTTTTATACTTAACAAAAGCTTTGCATCGTCAAATCGTTCTTGTCTAATTTTTCTTTCATGTACTTCAACCTTCAAGAATTGTCTTCTTAGGTGTATGTGCGTTGAATAACGATAGAAGTTTTTCATTTAGATTTTTAGTTTCATAAAATAACAAAAGCTGTTTTAACTATTATAGATCCCTAATGTTAACTATAGACAGGATACCATATGTATTTTGCCGAACACGTAAAAAACATTATTAAAAAAATGGCTAAAATATTTTTAGTGAAATCCCTTCTCTGTGCCTCAGCAACATTACCATACTAATTCCAATTATTTAAGGTTACATTAAAAGTTGGGCAATTAACCAAAAATATTGTAAAAATTACACTTACATTACAGCTGTGATTAATAAATCTGGCCAAGTTTCCGCACTTGGTCGCGTCAATTATTGTCTCCAAATCTATTCTAAAGAGGTAAGAACTTCCAATTCCGACCGCTTCGTATTTGGTTTCTCTAAGATCTGCAACGCTAGGTCGCACCATTTGTCCAACATATTCTATCACCATATCGTCGGCAGCAATCGGTTCCATCGCAAACAGACCCCAGTCATGAATGGACGATTTTGCAAATTTGAGATGTTTCCTTCTAAACTTCAATTGATTGAATTTCAACAAATCGGAATCAGTATCGATACCAAATGCGGTTAAAAGCCTTCTCTGATTCGAACGGGCCTCTCTCGATAAACCTAGAAATAAATATGTGAAAAATGTTAATAAAAGAAACCAAACCGTTACCTGAAGCTTTAACAACGGGCGCGTTGGGTGAAGTGTTAGTGTGAGATCTCGCATGATGATATTTATATTTAGCCTTTTCGTGTGGCGCCATTTTATAATATCCCTCTGTTCGCGCACATCCGCTAGCGTGAACCCTTATGTCGTCGCGTTTCTTTTTCTTAACTTGACCTGAATACAAGTCGGTAATACAGTGATCCACCCAGTGAGTGTCGTTTAACCAATATCCCAAAGAATCATCTGCCAACATGGCTTCGTACGACGATTTCATGTATTTGACATCTTCCGCGTCGATACCCTTCGTTAAAAATTCGTATAAAATGCTCATTTCGGTGACCAAATCGCGTGGTTTGTGTTTGGTGTCTAAAAGTGGAGGTCTGGTTGGAGGTTTATAATCCTCATAATAGTTCAACGTATTTTGAAGTTCTTGCAATTTTTTCGTCTTTTCTTTACGCTTACGTTGTTTTGGTTGTTTTTCTTTTATGGGTTCTTTGATTACTTCTTCGATGTTGGTGTAACCGTGATCATGAACGAAGCTTTGTTGAAGCGCTTCGGCCGATTCTATATTTTCTTTTTGAGGAGGCATACAATACGAATGTTCCATTGTAACCTGTGAGTTCGGAGTGCTACTCCCGTTATCAGAAGATTCAGATAGTTTCGTAGTTCTCGGTAAGACGCCATTAACCAGTTTCATCTTTTTAAGAGCTTTCTTACGCCTATCTTCCAAGTTCTCTTCGTCCGAACTTGTTTGATTTTTTTCTAAAATTTCCTTAATCAAACTCTTGTTAGTTTCAATAGTCAGATTAATTTCTTTCTTGTGTGGTGGTTCGGGGTTACGATTCAAAGACAACAACGCTTCCTTCTCCACTTCCTGTTGTTCTTGCAATTTCCTGTTCTTGTTAATATCGGTGATTTTAATTTGCTCTTGTTTGGTCGGTAGAACTTCGCGCGCCTTTCGTTCTTTTTCGATCTGTTCCATGTATTCGGTATTTCGTTTTCTTCTTTCTATATATTTTCTTTCTTCGTCGCTCATATCTTCGTCACTATTCAAGTAATCGTTCGCCATTTCAGGACCACTTTCAATTTCAATTTCCTCTTTGGGTTCAGGTTTCATAATAATCTCTGGACTCTGAGAAATCTCGTTTATGTGATCGCTATCAATTTCCATTGGTTCTGGCGATTTACTTGGTTTTATATCTTGAACGCCAGGAGACATGCTGCTCTCTTCAAATAATATAGGAGTAAGTCTGTCTTGAGGCGTGCTACTTCGTCTATTCAACATTTTAATTTCTTCATCGGTATCAGAGCCTTCGTCGGAACTAGAACTGTCACTACTAACGAACGAAGAACTATCTGAACTGATGCTAGAAGATATAGAATGTTTACGAATGCGCCTTATCCTCCGATCGTCTTCCGTATCAGAATGCTGTACAATTTCTTCATTATCCGATAGTTTACGCGAATCGTCGTCTTCGATAACAGGAGATGGCAATTTTTTTCTCCTAAAACTCGGTAATTTTGGTAACGATGCTCGAAAACCTAAGCCTAATCCTATGTTGTCTAAATTAACGTTGCTATAAATATTTTCGCGATTGGCTTCTAATAAAACGTTTATGTTATCGTTAGTTGGCGTCGGTTTTTCGGGAACGGGTTCGGAAAGTTTCTCTCTATTTTGTCTTGTACTTTCTTCCTCCCACCAAGTTTCAAATTTTTTAAATGCAGTATACTCCACCATCTTTTTATTAAAATCCCTCTTTAAAATTTGCTTTAATTCTTGAGTAATTTGTTGTACAACCGAGTTTATTGTGGGAGCATGGGGATCATCGTTTGCAGTCTCTATTTTACGCTGAGGCAGTTGATATGGCATGTAGGGTTGTGAAGGTTGATATTGTGGAAAATGTGAGTAATGAGGATTGTGAAGATAAACAGAAGGGGTCGCAGAAGTTGTTCCATATGGATACGCGTGCCTCCAATCTTGCGTCGAAATGTAAGATGTTGGATAGCCATACGGCGTTCCTTGATATGCTAAAACGTAAACGATGATTATACAGAATGAACCAATAAAGTTGACTTTTCTATTATCTCCCTTATCAGTCAAAATATAAAAATAAATTAAAAGTTAGGTATCTGCTCAACTTCATTTTTTTCTAAATCGAGAATGAAATGTAATAACATTCTCTATATAGTACGTTATTGATTGTAGATACTGCTTTGTGGAATAGTTCAAGTGTGCTCAGAGTATTATTAATATTCACGGTATATTTTGAAGTAAAAAGTACATCGTAACCGGCTAACGTACTATAGTATGTTAAAAAATTCTGAAGAATAAGAATTTTTATTAAAATAGAACACCCTGTACACTTAAAATAATGTTAGGTTATGTATGTCAAGCATATGCACAACTTTTAACTTAAAATTTAGTTGACATTTTCATCAAGACAAATTTAATATAAAAAATACCTGAATATTGTTGGTAGGGATTAAACGAACCACCAGGAAATGGCGGTTGAGACATCATATTCGACGGCGGTTCGGGAATGTTTGACTCTTCTATTCTCTGTTCGGTGCTACTCAACGAAGATAAACTCATTTGATCGTCGTCTTTCTCGTTTTTAGCGTCATATTTCATCACACCGTCTCGACAAATAGGACTATAATTTTGTTCAATGTGTTCGCCAGTGAGGAGTTCATCCTCGCTCGACGAAATGTCACTTCCGATTTTATCCATTTCAAGTTTGGCCTGTTTCAACAACGCGGTTGTTTCTAGCACTTCTTTTTGTCTTGCAACCACCGCCTGCTCGATTCCATGTTTGTGGCAGTCAAGGTAAACCTCGTATGATAAAAATGGAGATGGCATCGTTGATAAAGGCGCATTTTGATCATTAACAGACGTCAAAGTGTCTTCATTTACATCAGGAGGTGGAGGATTTATAGGCAAATCGCTAAGTGAAACGCTAGAACGATCTAAAAAAGAATTCATTAAATGACGTTTCCACTTGACCACTTTGTTTTACCGTCATCACTATCAATTGAAGTCGGGATTGGTATAGGTGCAGGAGGTTTGATGCTCCCTTCGTCTTCGGAATCTACATTCATACCTAAAAATGAAGATCCTAACCCTCCGGAACCCTTCCCTTTCAAAAGCATTGCAATTCTGTAAAAATAAAAAGTTCAGCATTTATTTAAACGTCGCCGTTCGAACAACTTTTACCTTGTATCTAAATCTAAAGTTTTTTCTTGTTTTTCTTGATTTTCTTTTTCTGTTTTTTTATTGTTAGTGTTATTGCTATTACTACTACTACTGCTATTTCCACTACTGCTCTTCTTTTTGTCCCTTTCCCTAGTGTCTTTCTCTTTTTCTTTATTATCCCTTACACTTTTTGAGTCTCTTTCCACGGGATTATGTACATAGTTCATATTATCAGGCCATTTATGAGATACAGAAATATTGGGGGTCATTCTATCCCAGCTGTCAGTTGACCACTGTTGTACTGGGAGTGACCACATTTGTGGGGTTGCCATTGCGTGATAACTTCCATATGGATACTGAGTGTGCACTGGCATGTTATGGGTATAATCATACGCTAAAGGAGTCGTACTAGCAGATCCAAAACTAAATTCACTAGGCGTTGTACCATAGCCCAGATCAGAACTCGTTGGTGTAGTATAATCGCTCCTATTATGTAAAAAGTTTCTACCATAATGACGGTCCCTATCTATCCTATCTTTTCCTCGATCCTTACTTTCTTTTACCCTCTCCTTACTAACTTCCTTTTCCGGCTCGCTCTCTTTTACCACAGTTCTTTCTCTAACATCGGCAGGCTTCTTCTCTTCTTCTACTTTTTTAACAACTTCCGGTTCCACAGTCACTTTTGCTGGTTTCTCTTCCACAACTGCAGTCTTTTTATCTGCAGTTAATTCTTCAAACAACTGTTTACATTTCTCGCCAAATGGATCCAGGAAAACTTGCAATACTTTACCCATTACACTCGTATTATTAAGTTTTTCAACGCATACTTTCGCCCCTTCGACGGTTTCAAAAACCACGCGCCCCAAACCCAAATGCTTGTTCGTGTAGGGATGATAATAAATAAATAACTCTTCGTAAGTGCCAAACTTTTGCACCATATCCGTCAGAAACTGTTTGTCGATGTTATCGTTCAAGTGGGAAATTGTAACTTCCAATTTAGGGGGATCGCCAATATAATTGGTGTCGATTTTAAACCTACAAAAAAAAATAATAAATGCATTTTTTTACGTTGCCTTTGAAACAAAAACAAAGTGAGGTTATGTCCTCAAACCTGACTGTCAAATTTAGATTAATAACAAATTTATTTGTCAAAATGACCCAAATAATATGAGGAAGATTGTTTTTATTACAGAATTTGCAGGTTTCATTTAATGTGTAGTATATGAACGTTGAAATTTAAAATTTGGTCTAAAAATAACAAAAAAAAATTCTTTTCTAATTATAAACAAAATTGTAGGTAGAAGTATATTTTTTTGAAAGATGTTTATACCTGGGTACTGGTAGTTCCACGGTTTCCAGTCGGGTCCAAATTCTGGCAAGATGAGATCTGGGGTCTCGAGCAACCACCGGTGGATAATTTGAATCGTTGGGCATCACTCCATCGTACCTATATACCTTTGTGGTTCCTTTGACTAAAAATGGATCAACCACCAACTTGTAATTCCTCATAGGTTTAGGGCCCCCATGGCTCTGAGTGTTACGATCCATTACACCGTTCATTCTACAGAATAAAACAAAGCAGTTAAAAAGTTAGTTTGTTATAATGTAACACAAACCTGCGAGTACCCAAACATAAGTTACAGAGTTTTTCTTAGCTTGTACATTTTCAAATAATTGAAAGAGTTACTTGTGTGAGTGGAGTAAATTATAAATTTTTCTAACTAAATAAATTCGAATAAATCACACAAGTACGTATTAACTTTAACATAAGACGCATTAGTTATTTAAAAATGTACCAATAAATTTATTTAACTCAGTTTGATGTATAAACACAATAACAGCAGCATTAACCACAGCAACGACCTAACCTCCATTACTGTCAAATTTTAACAAAATCAAAACAAATCCACTTACATAAAACAAATCGAATTTTGGTAAAACCGAACAATTATTTATACGAAAATTTAGGAAAACGTCAAATTTTAAAAACTAAAATTTTCCGCTGACGAATTGACTCCGGTTTCATCGAAAAATTTAGTTAAATTTGTTAGTTTGGTAAGAAAACGACCATTCTGTCGTACCAATCGCAACAGAAACCACATCAGTTTTCGTCTTTGGATTATTGTTACGCAATTAAATCGAGATGTTTTTCCAAAAATTAATTTCACGTATAATTCCAAGAGTGAAGGCCGCCGACGAAGAGCCAGAAGTTGAAGATCCACAACAGGTTCTGAGGGTACTTAAAATTTGACGACATATTTTCCAACCTAACCTATAAACTTTACGATTATTTTAGGAAAAATGCAGAGAATCCGATCACACAAAACATTTCTTAGAAAAATTAGAAGAATGCACAGCTCGTGTCACCTCAAAGGCGCAAACGACTGAAACCTGTGCCGAAGAACTACTGGATTTCCTCCACGAAGTAGATCATTGTGTGACCAAAGACTTATTTTCAAAATTAAAGTAGAGGAACAATTGCGAGATTAGAAATTTGTAGAAAATTGTATTTAATTGATAATATTAAAGATGTGTGAGTATTGAATTGTGTAATTGAGGATCTTTGGAATTTTATATTTGACAGTTCGAAAAAAAGCAGAGTTGGCTTCAGGTATTTTTATCTGACAGATGATCATGCTTGGGATTCTTTAAATATGCGATAAACTAAACTGATGACCTTGTTAAAGGAAGGTCCTGATTGCGGACGACTTCTGATTGGTCAAATATTTAAATAAGACTTTATTTAAAATTTTTGACCAATTAGCAATCAGTTCAAATTATAGCCGTCTCAAAATATTTCAATTCCCTGATTTTGGAATGGGTTGTTGGTACAATATTTTTAATTATGAGGTATTTAGTACAAAACTTGATCCGACAAACAGTCTTTGTGTTAGTTAATCCACTCATGCCGAAGCCATATTGAATTATTTTTTGTCCAAATGACATTGTCCTTTCTCAAACATGGACCTGAATCGGTCTATACGCAACAGCTTTCAGACTTAACACCACTTCATTTTGGCTCGGTTTCAACTCAAATGGGCTCGAGTTCACCCAAATCAATTGGATGCATTATTTCGTCAGAGGTTTGACTTTGTGATCACTGCGGTATTAACTTTCAATGTGTCCCTTAGATACACTCCGCCACATGACACCGTTTCATCCTAAAAAGCATAAATTCTGCAACATGGAGAGCAAATCTGAACAGCTAGGCTGTTCAAAACCCAGAGTAAGGATGACGTAGCCTCTTGTTCGAGATCGTTGGGAAAAAAATGTCTGAAAGTATACTAACAGTTCTATATACTTGAAATTTTTTGAGACCTTCCAATACTCAGAACAGATTCCTCGAATCGCCTGTGGAAACAAGAGTTCACCAAAATGATTGCAAGACATTATGTATAGATGAACTTCTGCAACTAAAGGAGGAAACTAAATTTGAGTTGACCCAGGTGAAAAGTCGGTCTGAACTGTCCAAAGCTATCATTTGGATTAAAAATCTGCAGAGCTGAACTTGAAGGATCTACTTCGAGCATTTTCTGAATAATTGATGGTGGCAATGGTCAACCCAGACGGCTTTATATGCCCTCCGAAGCACAGAGATGCTCATATACAAAATTATACATCTTAGCACTGTCTTCGCGGACCACCTTTCGAACAAAAGTAGAAAATGTATTTAATACATACCTGGCAATATTGTGGTCAATCTCTCGTCGCAGTTAGACAGAATCGTAATGGTCCAAAAGATATTATCTTAGCACCAGTTTATCTCCCAATGATTGACAGGATCCATCACCATCTCGGAGTTGACAGACCTGTTAAATTATTGTGAGAAACTGAATCACGGATAACATGGATTACGATATAAAAGGAATGACAGGCACATTTCCATTTTATGGTAAAACAATCATAAAAATTACAAACTTTTATTTGGGCTAATAATCAGTCCTATTTAAATCATCGGTAAGAGTAAAACTTAACGAGTAAATAAAATTTTACAAATTTAGCTGAAGAAGTTATAAAATTGAAAGTGTTAAAGGAATGTAAATATAAAAGCATAATAAAATTTAACAACATTATATATGATTATATAAATTTCTATAATATGAATATATTTTATCAAATAACTTTCTTATAAAAACACCCATTTTATGAGTATTTCAAAAATTTGCCTATCTGCGTAGTGAATTAACTACCACTCAAGCGAAGAACGTCGAAACATATTTTGCAGACTCTCACAGGCTTATTTTCTCCAAACTTAATAATGGGAACTTCTTGATCTGAACATTTGCTGCACAGCACTCGACCGCAATGCCGACAATGATGCTTACGGACAGTAATAGAAAAATTTTTACCACATTCTTGACACATGTCGGTTTGTGTCCACGGAACTTGTTCCGACAGTTGATCCAATAATCTGTGCAACAGCTGTTTGGTAGCTACCTAAAAAATAAAATACACCACAGATTAATAATTCTCCTATCTCAAACTTTCTGTAAAAATGACTGGTTTATATCAAAAAATTCTCAGGCTTACATACCTGGTAGTTGAAAATCGTGACCCTGTCATTATTTTCTGCTGCCAAACAAGCGTTTGCTTTGACCAACGCTCGACAAAGATTTCCGTTTCCTTTCATGTACGCCAAAAGTAACGGCGAGTTACCCTAAAGAAAAAAGCATAAACTATACAAAATAAAATGTATACAAAATTACCTCAAAATCGGGCTTATTAATTGGATATTCAGGCATACATTCCAAAAAGAAGTCGCATATAGCGGCAGCATTTTCTTTTCCATATCGGCACAACTCGTGCAAAGGATTTCTTCCTTTTATGTTGATATGCTCGGCGTTAATTGTAGACTCCGTTAAAAGTGCTTTAACCTAAAATTGTAATTAAGTATAAAAAGGATTTAATAAAATTACGCTACATACGACGTTAAGATGTCCCGCCCTCACGGCAACATGAAGTGCATTATCTCCATCGACATTGCAGGCATCAAAATCAATATGGTTTTGAATTAATGCCACCACTATCGAGGCGTTACCTGCTTCCGAAGCCACGTGAAGTGCAGTTTGTCTAAAATGCGAAGGTTAAGCAAAAAAAGAGTTTCTTTGTTTTGGAACTTACTTATGTGCATCCCTATCGTCAATTCGAGCACCGGCTAAAATTAGACTCCTAACCAGTGTTTCGTTACTGAATTGTGCGGCTAAATGCAGAGGTGGACTCAAAGTGGGATCCTGAACTCGCGAATTAACGTCGACTTGAATGGATAACAAAAATAAGACGCTTTCCACGTCGCCTTTTTTTATTGCAGTATGTAAAAAATTATAACCTTTCCCGTCAAACTAAAAAATACTGATTAAAATTCAGGTCGATCAAATTTTGCAAAAGCTTACTTGTTCGGCGGCTGTGGGTAGCCTATCGAGTATTGATTGTGCTGCCTTATTATTTCTAAATGTAAGGGCCGTTGCAAACGGACTTAATCCTGTTTTATCACGTAAACCTAGATCAATATTTGGTACACACAATAAAAGCGTTATGATTGTAGAATGTTGGTTTTCTATTGCGATATGAATAGGCGTTTTGTTATCGGCATCACGGCAATTTACATTTGCACCATGTTCGACCAGAGTCTAAAAAGTTAAAAAGAAATCATTTATGAAGGAGTCAATGAGAATAATAAATTAAATTAAATTTACCTGTACAACTCGATCCAAACCCCATTGGCAGCATAAATGTAAGGGCGACGCTCGGTCCCGTGATTCGTCTCCACCTTCACCACCAGAACCGGGCATTCTAGGTGAATCCATGTCGCAACCAGATTGTATAAGAAATATGGCTGCAGATTCTTTGTTCTCATCAATTGCTTTGTGCAATAAAGTTTGCCTGCAGCCTTCGGGTCCTTCACTCCAGCAATCGGTGTCAACTCCATGTCGTACTAAAATACTAGCAATATTTTCTTGATCCGAATCTAAGGCAGCCCATAAAGGACAATTTCCTAAAAGGTCAAGCGCTGACATATCCACCCCTCGCATACATAAAGCATCGACAACGGCACTTAAGCGACAATGTATTGCTAATTGTAAAGGCGATTCGTAATCGACAGTTCTAAAAAAAAACATATAGCATTTCCAGTTGGTATAATTATAATTTCTGACTTACTTTGCGTTCATATCGGCACCGTTATCAAGTAAGAAAATCGCAGAAGTCGAATCTTCTTTCAAAATGGCCTGATGCAAAAGAGTAAAATCTTTCCCGTTCCGTACATTCACGTCCGCTTTGCCAACTATCAAAACTGGAACTAAATTATTGAAACCTAAATTTAAACTTAAACTTAAAGGAGTTTCGCCGTTAATATCTTTCAAATTAAAATTTGTTACAATCTTGGGTACATTATGATCAGTTTCGGCTTCCGGTTTGTTGTTGTGTTCGATAAAAGCTTCAATACAACTATCTGAATTTGCAATGATTGCGTAATGTAAAGGAGCTTGCCTTAAATCGTTTGTTAGTAAATTTGGATTTGCGCCTAACTGGAGTAATTTTTGACACAGCAGGGGGCTCTTCTTGGAGCACGCCAAGTGTAAAGCAGTTTCTCCTTCTATATTAACGTGATTAAAATTTTGGACGTGGTCGGCTAAAAACAAAGCTGCACTTTCTGCCAATTCCATTATCAAAACTTGTAGTAAATTATTGCAAGTGCGCGAATAAACCACACTAGTTTGGGCATCTTTCTCAATTAATTTTAAAACATAATCGTTGATGTCTTCGCCTCTAGCTTCGTATTTTAATAACGCATAATACAGCGCAGAGTGCTCTTCTGAATTTTTGAGATTTATTTCGATATTGGGTTGATTTAACAATAAATCAAAGAGAGCTTCGTTATTAGCCATTATTGCAATGTGAAGAGCCGTACTAAAAATGTTACGATAAGATTTTTGTCGTATTAATAAATTTGATACTCACAATCCTTGCCTGTTTTGAGCGTTAATTGATATATTTTTGTTTATTAATTTTTCTGCAATTTTGGTTAAATCTTCTATGTCATGTGTGCCAGCTAATAAATGTAAAGGCGTATCATTTCCATTTCTGAAGCAAAAAATTATTGAAGTGCGAAACAAATTACATTGATGGATCAGATAAAATAATTTTTACCTTGTCGTTAATGTCACATCACAGTTACTTTCTAATAAAAATAAGGCAGAAAACGAATCGTCGTGTTTAATTGCACGATGTAATAAAGTTTCACCTTGAGAGTCTCTTATATTGATATCGGCATTGTGTTGTATTAATGTGGAGGCTATGCTGGAATTGTGGGCCCTTAAAGCCAAATCTAATGGTAAATCTCCCGTTGGACTCCATAAGTTGACAATATCCGACAACTAAAACAAAGTAAAAATTCTTAATATATTTTTGTTTCAAAATGCAAAACGATTTTTAATTTTGCTTCCAAATTCACCCGTTGGTTGGAATCTCATTTAAAAGGATTGCATGAAATACATTTTAGAATTTAGAGCGTGTAATATTAACATCGGTACCCTTTATAGCAAAAGGCTTCCTTTTACCAATCCACCCTTGGAAAGATGCAATTTGGTAAATAGGTGCAGATATCATAGTTTTGCCTAATTAAAAAAAAGATCAAGGGTATTTTTTTATATTTTAAGATGCAAAAAATACGCCAAGATAAATTTAAATTGATTACCTATTTTATTGCATAAAGCAGAGCAGAATAATTTAACACTAAATAAACATGCAGTCACGGATGGTGAAGTTCATTATGTAATTTAATTACAACAACTTCAAAAGGATGTAATAACTACAGAGGAGCAGTAATTACTCCCCGATGAACGTGGTCCGGTAGAACCCCAAAGATTTCCAAATCCCATTTGTTGTAATAGGAAGGATTAAATATAAAAATTATTTCAATCATTTTAATCTGCCCTGCAAGTTTCAAAACATTTTCCCGTAAGTTGGTAAGTCAGGAATCTGTATTTTTCAACCAATAGTAAACTAGGGATATCTACTGTCATGACGTCACATAGAAGATTTCTCCTTTTTGACGTCATAAGTCATAGGGAATGTAAATTTGAATCATGAATATCATGGTAGAATCCAATATAAATAAAATTTTCATGAGTTTTAAGTAAATTCAGAACTATGGGGGTGTGTTACTCGTCTGACGTAAAATTAAGCAATTATTTCATTTTTATCTAAATTGGCTGCCTTTTCTCAAACACCAATAATTATAATTTCTTGTCGAAAAAAATCGAATTGTTTAATTCCCAGTTTTTCCAAATAAAAATAATTGATACAATATTATTTGGAACCTCGTCTCTGATAATATCAAAGCGAACTGCCAAGAGCGGTGTGACCGTCGGGAAATTAGTGTTTATATCATAAAAAAATAATTATTGCTGCGGCATGACATCGGATTTGATTGCTTTTTTATTAATCAACGCACGAATAGTAGGAGGGTGGCGTAATATAACTCCGTATACCAAAATCGATTTTTTCATTTTTTGTTTAGCTATTTCTAATCGCTTGGAGGAACATACGCTTTTCACAAAGTTTTCTTTACAGACAATCATATTGCTTCAAAAATAAGCTGAAACCCACTCTTTGGCTATGACGACTATTATACTTGGCTGATTGGTTTTTGTATTTTGCAAAACAAAAAATTGCCTTTTTACCCGAGAGAGCGTAAAGTGTAACCTTTTCGCACTAGGGCGAAAAGTATATTTTACGCCCTAGGGCGATAAAGTACATTTATGTATAGTTCAGACTCTGGAGTTGAAAAACCTGGTGTCGATGACCTACTAACTTTTCATAATAATATAATCGTAATTGAATAGAACCACCCCTGTGTATACATCACGAATAACGATAGTGATCAAAATGGATTAAATTTCGAACTTGAAGATTTTTTATCTAGGCTTGCGAAGGAACGGCGACAAGCTGCCTAGGCAATTGGCGAAAAGGCAAAGCCAAGTAGAGAATGACAATTATTTTCTCCTCCATCAAGTTTTTATACGTGACTCGAAATCAGTAATTCTGCAACATGCAATATGCAGATAGCAGTATGTGAAGCAGTGCAAACTTAATACCCCACTGGGCGGTCATGCTGCGTGAAATTTCAATATGTTGCTTTGTTTATTTCCTTATCACAAATTGGGATAAAATTTTCATATCCGTTCATGTTTTTAATATTTTAATTAAAATAAATACCAATTCAATTTATAAATTATTTCCTTTTTATAAAAGGAAAAGGTCGATAGCGACATCGGATCCTTATACTACATTAGCCGGGGACTAATTAATAGTAATTAGCTCGTTGGCCAACTGCTGAACAAATTGATTTTTACTAAGCAAATTACAAGATAAAGCCGTTATGGCGTCGCAGTTTTTTTGTTTCTGTGGTACACCAAGGCGCTAGTTTTTCCACCACCACGTACGAGAAGCTTTTAATTAAAAAGTCGACCAGTTACTCAACATTCTAGAAATAATATGCCAGACGATAGCATTGCTGCTGAGCAGCGAACGTAGTGAACGAACCCGGCAGAAATAGCGGTTTCTACGAAAGCGATATGAGAATTTTTAAATTTATCTGATCGGTCGCGTCAACAGTGGATAGTAAAATTTTGTTTAAAATATAAAGCGCGTAAAATATATCGTATGCTCATTACTGAACGATGTTTTGTAAACACAACTTCCGATATAATTAATTTGATAAAATGTGCTGATTGTTATTGTTCGTATAGTTTTAATTAAAAAATGTGTTCAACATTATATATAATTGTATCTGTGATATTTTTATTACAATCATGTAAGAATTTAAAAATTTATTAATTATGATTAGTAATATTCTGGCCAGAGATAAGTATGGTAACCTTTCTTGTAATATGCCTTCATGGGTCAATCAATTATTTTATATTGATTGAAACACTATTACGTGTTTAAAATTTTGAATAATTATCAAGAGTCAATTATTTTAACCTGCACTGAATTAATACGTATTATATGTGCAGTAGTTGGCAAGATAAACATTAAATATCCCACAATCTAATTAAATTTTTTAATCTGTTTTCGTTATCGCTGAAAATTTTCTATTTGTATCGGCTACCCAGCTATTTAGGTTTATCTAAAAATGATTCCATACAAGGACATTTCGGAAAGTTGATACTATAAATCAAGATATTTTACCAAAAATTATTGGAAACCATTAGTTGTTATCGCAAAATTTGTATTTACACTTTTGGAGAATTAGATTATCAAATCATTTGGTGCCTTCCGTAAAAGAAAGTGGTTTCAACCAAGATACCACACATTGTTGTGGTGACCAAGACCACAAGCTTAGCTAATCGACTAAAAAATGTTTTTCACCATAATATATTCTGGAATGGAACAGTCTTTTAGGTGACACCCTGTACTACCTTAATTAATTTAGTTTCCCCCGAGACAAAGTCTATTAAATTTTTTATTTCGAAGCGTTTTTAATAAAATAGCAGTAAGTAATTGAAATATGCCAGATATTAAATGAAAAATAAATAATCAAGTTGAGAAAAACCAATACGTAGATTTAGTAAATTTCTGTTTAGTGAGTCATTGGGCAGCCTATCCTTGCAAACTTCTTTTTAATTTTTATGAAAAAATGGGATTTGCAATCTCATAATAAATTGGATTTGAGAAAATGCCATTATCTTGAGAGGTGAATAATATAATAATTACATTCATTATTCACTTTAGTCACCAAAATAAGTGGAAAATGATTACCTATCCATAACAAAATCCATTTAATTTTATTATTGCATATCATTAAAAATTACGCAATTTAATTTGTTTTGTTCCATTTAATTGAACGCAAAACTTGCTGAGTATACACTCATGTTGCTACGAGAACGCGAGGGTGGTTTTAGCATACGCAAGGGGTGCAGCAACACAATAGATAAAATTTACAGATAAAAATAGTAAAAAAAAATCGATCGAGTTGAAAACTCTCGGAAGAATATTTTAACTTTTGATGATTCACCAAACCAAAAAAAGTTGCTGCTGGTCATGAATTTGAGACACTCGTACGCCACTTATACTGAAAAACTTGTGTTTGATCATTGACCCCTAATAGTACACAACATGCAGAAATAAACCCGCAAGAAAAGTGAAACTGCAATTGGTTTATTAAAGTGAAAATCTGCGATTAATCCTAAAAACAAAGAAAAATTTCTCGAATTTAAAACAAAAAAATCATTACATTATTTCATGCAGAACCGAAGCTTACGTTGTCTTCCAACCAAAAATGACCTGAACAGTTATATAATTTTTGACTTCCTCATTTTTAACGAGCAATTATATAAATATAAATCGTGCTTGTTACTTTCACTTAAAAATTCAACGTCATGTAAATGAAATGTAAATTTACTGGGATTGCTCGTGAAAAAAGCAGTCCAAGTTTAAATCATGAATATTAAATCTTTGCTCATCCAGTGCAATTTTAGAAAACAACCTGTACCTACTAAAAGAGCTCGTCTTTTTTTGATTAGTAACAAAATACAAAGTTATGTGGGTCGGTTAAACTGAAACCGTGAAAAGGAAATGCAAAAACCACATTCGTTTATGTTGCGTGCTCCGTATGGCAACCACATTTTTTTAAATAAAAAAATCACGTGGAGCAAGAAAAAAGTTTGCAACTGTCATGTATGTACATAATGAGTCACGTGATTATTACGAAGATAAGTAACCCCTTTATTTGGAGTTCGAAACTCCCGAAATATCTTGGAGCTTAATCATCAAAAAACGATTGCTTGTTGACTCATTCTGTAAAACTGAGATTTTTGAATGCAGAAACCCGTTTCCGTCAATTAACGGGAACCAAGCTATGCAAGTCGAGACTTGCACTTGCGATTGGATGGGTGACCGCTTCCAGAACACCGGCACCAGGCTGGTTATCAGATGAACATCGCAAGACGCCAAAGAAGTGAAGGTGTAGTACATGATTTATTTATAAAAATTACAGTTTTAATTGAATTCTGTTAAAATCAATGAAGTGGGAAGAACGAAAGTTTTTACCGTTAACTATAATAACAATTTATTACTAATAATAGAGAATAACGTTTCTATGAAATATAAAATTACAATGTGTGTCTGCTATATTTTCCATAGATTAGGATGTTTATAATCAGAAGAAGGAAGAAATTGTAGGCGTAAAACATTTATCGATTTGGTCATACTTTTATCGCAAGGCCAATGTCCCACTAGAAATGTATGGTGGACGATGCAATTAACCACAGTAATTAGTATATACAAATTTTTTTCTAAAACCGTCTATTTCAAAGAAATGTTCAAATTGATAACCAGAACGAATTGCAGATTGAGACATGTCGATAATGTCAAAAAAATACATTGCAAATATTAATTGGCCATTAAAATTTAATCAATATTATAAGTACATATTGGGAAATGCAAAAGCAATCGTAATTCGTTAAATTTGCAATCGCATTATAAATTTAAGTAACAATTTGAGTGTGCAATACAATTGTAATTTTAGCAATATCGACTTTCAAAGGTAATAATAGAGCAATAACTCGTTCATAAACGAAATGGAATTTGAATGAGTAATAAATACAAGAAAAGTAGGGAGGTCTGATCAAGTTCTGGAAATATGCACCAATTAAAAATTCTAAACAAACTCAAACATTCAAGTTTCATAATAATCAATTGTTTACATATTAAAAATTATATTAACATAATTATCTCCATAATGGCCACATTTTAACATAATTGAGACATAATTAATAAAGTTTAAATTGACCAATTGACCTATGCTTGGACTTTTTTTAGATATACCACTGGCTGAATGTATACAATGCTACAAATGCACCACAGTTGGACCACAACCACTTCAAAATGAAACGAAGCGGATTTGTTCCGATTTTGATCATTCCGAACGCTACATAGTGGATTGCCCGTATTCCACTTTCTGCATGAAAAAAACCTTCACCGTAAATTTACATACACGTAAGAATTGTGGTTATTCAATAAGTCAAGGTGAAATTCATACAACACAAATCAAATTTGATTTAAATATTGCTCAAACTAAGCCCTTGAACCCCGCGATGCACTTTTACCAATTCAACCAAAACCGGACCCAAAATAATGACTATTTCATATTTCAGACATAATTAACGGAACATCGAGGGATTGCGCCAATCAAATGAACGTCATACAAGATTATGATGGTACAAAGTGGCAAAAAAAGATTATAATCGAAGAACCCTACGTGGAGAGCTGTTCGGAATCCAACGACAAGGGACAGAGGTCATCCGAAACCACCCATTGCTATTGCAAAGGGGATCTTTGTAATGGCAGTTTTAAACAAAACGGACAATTATATTTTAGTGCTACAATCGTGATTATTCTAAATTTAGTGACCAAAGTAATTTTAAGATAACAAAAGTTTCTGTGTAAATAAAAATTGTTTTTAAGTAAAACATTTTCCTAATTATTACTATATCATCATCTCGAAAACAAAATAAAGATTAAACATATCATCATAATAACGACAATTTAGTTAATCTCTTTTTTGTATAATATAACAATAAGTTCACTTCTCTTTGTGAAAGTAAAATTTATGTTTTTGCGTTAATGTTAATAGTAGGTATTATTTTGTCAAAGAATATGTCTCTCTAATTAATTCGGTAAAAACAAATATAGCTGATGGATTTCCAAGGTTAATTTAAACGAATTTAAGGCTGCGGAAAAACGTTATTATCAATTATTAGGTCGTTTTTAGAAAATAAGACTCAATTACGACAACACACAGAATTAAAATTTTTGGATACTCCTGCTGTACTGACAAAAAAACTGTAATTTCAACTTTTTCCTTCTTGCAAACTGAGAAAACCGATTACATATTGCTATTTTAGAACATTAACCCCATACATCTGAGCAATTTTACTTTAAAATTATTGCGTTACAGCGTTTAAAACCTAGCAATCATAATTTAATGCTCGACGAAGTAATAAATGTAGTGGAAGCTTTAAAATATTAAAATTTAGTACACTCGTAAAACTGCGGAGAAAACGTCCACCACAAAATGTACAATAAGAGAAATGGGATACCAAGCCTAGAGCAACTTCAATTAATCATTTTTGAGAAAAAAAACGCTCCGATTGCAGATCTCGGTTGATTTGCAAATAAATCCGATAACATCCCTCGTTAGGGCTAATCGGAGGATAAGTAATATTCGACTTGAAAAATCTGTTCTTATTTTTTACTGTTCCGATAAATTATTTTTCTTGTCTGTTTCAACTGCGAGGGCTGTTATAATATCATTTTCGCATTAAAATATTAAGGCCAGCCCGCCCCTGTCGCTAACAATTTTTATCACTTTAATGATAAATAATTTATTTGTGGGTAGCACTTTGTAATGCTCAATACGTATGTTTTGTTACACTGATGTTAATTTAGCTAATTTTATTTTTCAATGAAGATTCTCAAATAAGGAGAATACAATAAGGCTATCGAATAGCCCTGAAATGAAATAAGGAAGGTTACATGAAAATTCTGCCCAGAATCGCTCTTGTAACTCAAATTGACCTTAAAAATATGAATGCGCAGTAAACTAACAATTGAAGTACAGTATTTCTAACAAGAGGAACCCACAGTTGTTGACCAGTCAATTTCGGCCATCTATTTTTAAAATTAATTTAGAACGAAAACGAATATCAAAGATGAAATGTTGCATTACAAGAAGTAATAAAGACACAAATTTGTTTGAAATAAATGGCGACATAAATAATAAGCTTTGCATCCACCGTGTTCGAACCCGAGTTGAATTGTAAAATAAATTAAGATCAACTCGACCATTGAGCCTCGCATGGTTACTTCCCCAAAAATATCAAAGAAGCCTTTAACCGCAGCTATTAGTAAATTAAACTCGATACAATTCCGAATAAGAATTAAAAATAATGTGACGTGACAACATTATGACTTTAGCATTTACGAGGTTCAATAAATTACCCTTCACATTAATTACATCTGTTTAAAAAAATTAGGTACACACCCACAATAATTTAATTTACTTCTCCGAATCACGCAGACTATTTATAATCAGCTAAATAAAAAACGCCAAGCATGCAAAAATAAAAGTAAAAAACAAAATATCAAACTTAATCGTAGCCGAAAAACTCAGTCCATGGAAAAATTTTAAATTTGAGTAAAACAAACATATTTTCTGGAAAATATAAATCATCCCTCGATTCAGAGATAGAAGTATATTCAATGAAGTCTGTTTAAAATACACTATTTTGTCAGATTTTAACTTGACTTATTTGAGTGACTATCCTCCACTAACCTATCATCATTGATAAATTACCTACTTCCGGACTCTTAAGAGAGCATGGGAAATCAGCTGAACCTTCGGCCTGACATAACATACTTATAACTTTTTTCGTAAGGTGAAATTATTGGGTGAAATTATAAATACTAAATATTGTCCTCCTCTGAAAGTTAAGAATCAGATGACGATGCAAAATATTCCAAATTAATCCAGTCGAAGACCAAGCAGCCTTGCAAAGCTAGCAGGTAGTGGTCTGAAGATTTACGTAAAAAATGTTTGCGAGCAGGATAGAACTTTCCTGAGCTGCATTAGGCTTAAGTCTTTTGAGAATCCCTGCTTTTATAAACCAAGATATCACTTTTAAATTTAAATTAATTTGTGTAGTTCAATCTTGTTATAACACGCTTGTCATTTTTATACTAGATTGTTAAAAATCTTAATTGTGTTTTAAAAGTGAGAATCACTAACCTTTGACGAATTTTCCACAAGACACAAAAACACCACATCTTCCCTCTGCAAGCGGACCGCTGAATGCAACGGAAGTTGAGTTTTACTCTTCAGCATTTTATACAAAAGCGGTCCGGACATGTGCTCAAAATCAGAAGAGTTTAAATCTTCCCAGTGTGCTGAAATCAACGAAGAACAATACTCTCTTAAATGGACGGCTTCTATTTCTTCGGCAACCGAATAAAACTTGACGCAGGTTCGGACACTAACATTAGAAATTAAGGCTTGCTCGCACACTTCCATCAACTCTTTTAGTTTAAAATCGTGCGCTGTGTGCATAATATTTAAAGTTATTTCGTCGGATTGTAACTTAATTTTATCCGTATACATCCACATTAACACGGCTTCACCTACCCGAGTATCAACATCACTCCAATCTAGTTCACTTTTATCAAGCAACGCATCGTCTTTCCACTTGTCCGAACGAGCACTTAACACTAACTTGTGTGCATTAACAGTCTTATCAGATAACTTTATTTTCATATCGCTACACACAGGACTGTCGTACAACCCTCCTATGATTTTTACTAGGCGCGAAGCGAAGGAATTTTCATTTGTGCCGTTAGTGGTTGCTAGGATGTTATATTTTCCAGTTATTTCATTGTAACGTTCTTGAAGTTTCGAATACTCTTGTTTTAACAGAGCAAGGTGCTGCTGCAATTTATCCACTTCTGAGAGTGCTACAAAATAATAGTCATAACTTTTCAGTTCTTTCCTCGCCCTGCATAAGATTCTTACCCATTTTGATGCATTTACTCCTAAAAGCTCCACAACGAAAATATAATTGTTGGAATACGCCGCCCAATATTTAGACAACAATACCTAACCTAGAAAGAATAGCTGTCAGTCAATCATATAGGATGTTGCGAAATTTTTTTTGTTTTGCCTAATTAGGGGAAGAACGGTGGGAAAACTTAAACTAGAATGGTGAAAGTTGATGGTTTTTAATTGTACAATTAAGCGAAACAATGCGATTCGTCGGTTGGAAATGTAGAAAAATTTTTAATTTGTACCATGTCTGTTGCCACATCGAGTTTATTTTCGTTCGACCTTCGTTCAAATGTTGGAAGGACGAATTTAGAAAAATATCATTTTTTATTGTACTATCTATTTTTATTAAAATTAAGGTGCGATAACCCTGCACACAAAAAGTAACGTACAAATATGGCGTGTAGTTGGCGATATTTGCGCAAATTTTCGGCGAATAGTAGGTGAGAATGAATAATAACCGTGGCTAGGTGTTTTGTTTTTGTAAATTAGAGTTTTGGTTATGTTTGTGTTAGGGTGTTTTGCACGTCTGCACCACGAAATGAATCCAATAAGGATTCTTGGCTTTCCAAACTCTTTGTTCGAAGAATTGAACCGACTAAGGAATCGCACAGTCGAATGCTGAGCGATAAAGAAGTTATATATGGCTTGCAGACCCATAATTTTAGGCCCGATTGTAGAGATCAGTACATAAATAATGTGTAAGAGAGAAACGCTTGGTAGTTAAGTTGTTTTACATTTGAGGGTTAATGTTTTAGGAAAAACACAGTAGATTTTGTGAAATCTCAATCGAGTATAAATGAATCGATGGAATTGGTGGGTTCCTTCACTGTTAGTGTTGGAGATCAAGATCAAGCACTTCATTTGTGGAAATTTACCGGTGGTTTTGAAGCCATTGATACTGCAAATGAACTATTTTTGCATAACGAAGTAAGTAACAAAAGTTGAAAAACTGAAAATATTTTGGTGGGCTTTTCGAAAACTTTTGTTATTTTTAAAGTTAATGCTTGCTTTAATTTTTTTTCTATCTATAATATTTCTTCATACTGTCAGGGACGGATTGGCGCTGAAATTTTATCGAACAGTTCAAACACAAAAAATAATAGAAAATGACGGAGGAGATTTTTTAAAAAATATTTTGCTCCACAAAAAATTCTATTTCCCATCAGTGCCAGTCATGTATGGATTAACGAGATTCTTATTAGGGTAACGGATTAACGGTGATTCCCACAGTAGTATTATAAATTTTTATTATTGGAAACTGTTCGAAACAGATGTATTTGATACATACAGATAATCATAGAGTTGGAATCCTCCTGCAAGCTTTTGTTTGATTGGCCTAAGTAAGTAATTAAGTTGTCCGTTTATTGAGGGGCCAAGTACGGCTATAGCTTCCTTGCTTTGTTTGTTACGTCTTTAATATGGGAGCCCCACCGAAGTCCCTTAACCAAGATTACCTCAAGTATTTGGACTTGTTATTCCAGTCTTGTTATTTGTCTTTGTTTGTGGGAGCTGATCTAGTATGCGGTATCATCTGCGTACAACATCAGCTCGATTGGTGGTAATCTTAATCAAATATGTTTAAATTGGCTAGGGTTTCAAGAATGCCCCCCTCCCAGGGCAATTGAGTTAATTTATAAATATGAAATATGATGCCAACTAAAAAAATTTTTATTAATTAGTAGCATTATCCACGTAAGAGACAAAAATGAGATATTTGCATTTTCTAAGAATACAACGACTCTGGTCAATTGTCTCTCCGAATGGTCATTTTATATTATTTTTTACTGACTCCTGACGTCATTGGTATACAGATAATTTTCATTGCTGATATGATATTAACCGCATTTTAGGTTTCTTTTGTTTTATTTCTGATTAATTTTTACCATCTTTTAATAGACATTACGATCTATACCAGTGGTGACAAACCTATCCCGTGGGTCAAACACTGATTTATGAAGGCTTTATAAATGATTCGTTGATTTTTATAAACTTATTTTTTATATCACGAAAGAAAGAACAGACAATTGAAAATATTAAAAAATTAATGTATAATTATCTAATGTGGAATTCATAAAAATAATATTTCTACGTGGACATTGGCTAACTGATTTTCACTACACTTCGCTTCAAAAGTGAACTTTGTGAAACAAAACGGAAACATAAACCTTTGTAGAGAATTTCAAAAGTGAGACTCTCTTTCACTGCAGAAGGCTATTATATCTCCTCTATCCTACTAAAGTTAATAAATGTTATTTTTTAGGATTTTAAAAAATTAAAAGATGAGCAATGCAAATTAGTGCGGTCTAGACATCTCCAGTATGTTCTAGCATTCAGCTATTGGCCAAATATAATACTGAGAAATGAACCTCACATATACGAAATCCGTTCGTACGCTCTAAAACCAGGCACTATGATCGAATGGGGCAACAATTGGGCGAGAGCAATCAATTATAGACAAAATAATAGTGAAGCATTTGCTGGATTTTTCTCACAAATTGGACGACTTTACAACGTACATCACATTTGGTGTAAGTATATTTACAAAATGTTTTTCTTAAAAATTAATATGTGGTTTGTAGGCTATAAAAATTTAAATGCAAGGAAAGAAACGCGCGAAAGCGCCTGGCGTTCACCGGGATGGGATGAATGTGTTGCTTACACGGTGCCACTTATCAGAGAAATGCATTGTCGAATTTTAAATCCTACCTCTTTTTCGCCAACCCAGTAATTTTTTACATTTTAATATGTTTATGTAGTAAATAAGATGTAAATTTGGTAATTTTGATTATATGAGATCCATATTTTTGTGCAAGTATGATGTTATTATTTGCGGTACATACAAACATTATGTGCTTTTTACTTCGGGGATTTTTTATTGTTTGTATGAATAAATATACATATCACTTTATAATTTACTCTTGTTAAAAAAAATAAAGTCAATATTTTTAAGTTAATTCTAAGGTGGCTATTCAACTGGTGTTGGAGGATGTTGTAGTGTACGAAATGTTGTAATATTTTCATTTATTTTATGTGTTTAACATATAATTTTATCGCCTAGATTTGATAATTAGGTAATGTTAGATGATTAATTTGTATTCTTCATAAGCTCATAAATCATGCTAGTCAACTTTTATTGTCAAAATAATTCTCAAATTTTCATTTTATATTACGAACATCTAATCGCCAATAAAATTGTTAAACTAAAGTTAACTTACTGAAGACAATAAAAACTGGTACTTCAGTTTAATATCTTGTAATTTACAATTTCTATAAGAAAACCATAAAATCTCATAAGTGGAAAATTAAATTTCTTAATTACGTGGTAGACGTTTTTTTATTCAGTTTCTTTAATTTATTGATTATTATACATCAAATTATTTTTTAAAACCGTCGAATGAAGGAAGCATAGGGCTATGTCTTGGTATTCCACAGTTCTTTAATTAATTGAAGGATAAGGTGGTTTATTTTACAAAATTCAATTAAAAGCACTGGCATCACTTTCAGGATCTAAAAATGAAGAAAGTATCACTTCTTTAAATACTTACCGATTTTAAGGCAACAATGAAAGAAACAAGAAATCGAACATAACATTATATTTTAGCGACAAAGAAAATCGTCCAATGTTTCCAAACTTGTATCATTTTGATTCATCCAAAATTGAAATTTGAAAAGATGACAAATTTTCTTGCAAATTTTACACATCATAATCAATATCAAAATTTGTCACATCCTTTTTTTATTTCTTTACATGATAAAGTAACAAAAAAAAATAATTAATTGTACATAATAAATATATGCACTACAGTCAATATAATGAACTGGGAGAGTCGAAGAAGGGGGGTGTGAAACAATAAACAAAAGTTAAAAATTTCCTAAGTATGTACAATAATAAACTGTTACTTCACATAAAAATGACTAAAAAGGCAAAATAAATACTGTTAGCATTATTTTAGCAAACATTTATAATATAAAAAAATCTAACAAAACTTACAGTTTTTATACAAAAACCTTTTAAAAAACCGGACCAGACGTTTGAGCTCAAAATTCGTCATCAAACGTCCAGAGAATAATATTGTATTGTGAGAAAGTTTTTGTAAAAAAATGTAATCGTACGAATACGACAATTTACCTAATGATAAAACTACTATACATTTTGCATAATATTCTTTCGTAAGCGTAAATACCAAACTTTTTACTTCATTTTGGTATATGTTAGTCTCATTATATTTTCTAATTAATTGGTATTATTTTTAATTTTACGATTAGGTTCACTTTTTATTTAATATTCCATAGTTAAATGATCAGTTCAAATTAAAAAAAGATAATTAAACGTTACAATTACAGTAATAAACATAATAAGAGTAGCCTACAAAATCATTTGTATTCTACTATAAACTGCAAATGGTAAGTTGACGTTATGAAAATTAACAATTACATTATAATAATAATCCTAACATTATATTTACGTTTTCCTTTTGCTAACTAAATTTTTTATTTTAATATTTACACTATAATAATATTAATAACCCAACTCTTTGACAGAGGCTTCACTAGTCACATAATTAAAACTGCTCAAAACTATGCTTTTTAATGTAAATTAAAATCGAGCGCTAGTAGACTACACTTTAGGATGGCGGGTAGATTAATACACCTACTAATTAATTTGGGCTCTAAATTAAACACTACTTCTTTTGTCTTTTCACACTAAAAGTTACATACAAGGTACATAAAATTTTACTTAAAAATTAAACCAAGTAAACGGCACCGCTAGATAAATCCTCCAATCAAATTTAAATTGTGTGCTCGTCCACATCACTGAAAACAAAGATTCTTACATTAAAAATCTTAATTTTAAATAAGGCAGGCCTCCCAGTTATTCTCAAAACATAAAGCAATAGCATTGTGTAACGTAACAAAGCTCACTTTCAATTTATGGGTAATTATTTCATTATAAATTTGTAATTGTATTTTAACAAAAACTTAAAAGGACTTAAATCTTATTTTTGGAATTTGTGGTTTATAATTTTATTGTAAACAAAGAATGAAAGAACATTGAATTTTAGGGTATCTGGTTTAAATCCAGGTCTTTCTTATAATTGACACTATGCTTCGGAGGGCATGCAAAATTGTCCTCATTAATAACAAAATAAGTTCACAAATATAACTGAGATCACCCTAACAAACTATTTCAAATATGAAATAATTAATATGCTCACAGTATTAATAGCGACTTCAAAACAACGATATTATTGTTGGAAGAAAGAATACCTCTTGGAAGAGGTGTCTCTTTTTATTATATTGGGAATAACTCGTAATAATTTTAATGAAGATATTTCCTGTAAAGTTCATTAATTGTCATTAAACTACCTAAGATTTTTATTTGAGTCACAGTTCATTTTTTATTTTATTGGTGGTTCCCCTTCAGACTTCACCAATTGCATTTTTAACTTACCTAGATCCTCTCTTAAAGATGATCTCTGTTTTTTCAACTTAAATTTTCTCTTTTGTTTGGTAGTGTTAAGCCTTCAACTCATCACTAATTTTAATTGCTAATTTAAGCAAATGTTTATGCTAAATTTTGACTTGTGACTTTTATTTAATTTTTATGATCTTTAACATATTCACAAATTAAACCTGTACGTTAGCTCTGTACCGATTTTTATCTGCTAACGGGAAAGATGTTTAGCAGCTTTCCAAAGAATTACGAAAATGAAATTGCACACAGAAACTTGCTGACAATTTAGCGTTAAAAATTGCTCCATATCTTACAGTCCTCAAGTAGTTTTAGCTACGTTTACTTGGTCTCAATGTTGGGTTTATAAAACCGAGAACGGAAACAAACTAAAATAACCAAAAATTGTTTTTGTTAAAATACAATAACTACAAACTTTTAATTAACATTTTTACCGATATCTAAAAATATTAGGTTTATAAGCGCCTACATCCTAAAGGTTTTATCAAATAAATCTGTTAGTAAAGGTTCAAACAATGGGCATGGAAGTCATTGCAATTTTGACATCAATAAATACAACTTTTGCTTTGGAGAGAAGGGGATGTCAATGGCATGTAGAGAGTATTCTCTATTTTATAAATTTTCTTTAATTATTATATTATGAAAAGAAGTTCAGAAAAATCTATGCTGAAGGCAAATTTATTTTCTCACCCGTTAGTAAATCAGTAAGCCAGACAAATTCCAAATAAAGCACCTAAACAAGCAATTCATGGTGTTTGCAACCTAATAAGAGTAATTGGGCAAAAAAGTTAAAACTTGAGTATCAATAAGACTATAATAAAGCAATTTATAAAACCGTCAAACTGCTATTTGTTGATAATTATTATATAAAAAATAAATTATCTTACTGGGAGGCCTTCTTGCGTAAAAAAAATGACACGTGCCAAGCAGGCACACGTTTCGTATCAGTTTTCGGGGTTAAAATATAAAATGTGACAAATTAACATTTAAAAAAAATTTAATAAGTAATTTTGATACATGCAATATTTACAACTCATTTCCACTTAATTTTATTATAAAATTGTACTACCGCATAAAATTTCAAGCCTACAAATGTTAAATTTTGAAAAATACGCCCTACCCAATTTGAAATCATAACAAAATAATACAAATTTAAAAAAAATTGTTACGTCACTTTATTTACTAAATATTCTAATAATAATTACTAAATACATACCTCTGCCAAAAACAGTCTACAATTTAAAATAAAACGAGTTTTATAGAGAACCCGGAGGAAAGCTAGTCGAACTGTTGGAATGAGCAAGACTTAACATAGAACCCGACAGACTCCTATCATCGTCGTGATAATTCTCACGTGTTGCTTCGGCAATTGCTAACACACTGCAACAAAAACATTACAAAATACTCCTGCCGGCACTAAAACCTCTTACCTAAACCCTAATCTGGCAGATTCTTCATCAAACGCCTCCAATTCACGTTCCTGTCTTTCGTGTAAAAGACGTATCCTTTCAGAACGTTCTTCCAAAAACCTTTGAGTCTCAGAAGTCATCTAACATAAAATAGAAGATTTGCAAGTCAGATAGAGCAAGTTATATAAACGCAAAATTACCTTCTGTTCCAACAACGCCTTACGCACGGAAACCCTCTCCTCTAATTCCCTTCGTTCCCGATCCCTTTGCGCTTGAGCTTGCATTTTATTTTTGCTTTGATATGCCATCAAAATTTCTAGCTCGTAGTGCAATCGTTCTTTCATTTGTTGAGCCTCAATCTAAAACAAAAATTGTTACCGAAAGATTAAACCAAATTGCTTTTGCTTACCTCTTGACTTTCATCTAAACGTATACATTGTTTTTGCAACATCTCGGCAATGCTTTGCTCATATTGGTCCCCCAAAAGTGCCAACTTACGACGCTGTTCTTCTTTCAACTTTTTGATTACGGTTTTTTGTTCTTCTTTAGGAGTGTTTTGCAAAATTTGCGCCTTCAATGCTTTGTACTGCTTAGTCTGCACCTTGCATGTCTCTCTAAATTGTTTCCGCACCATCATTTCCTTTTGCTACAGTAAAAATTAAGATTAACATAAACATATTCATATTAGGGACATCCCTAAGAATTCATTTAATAATTTTAAACACAAACGAATATTGCAACCGTGAGCTAAATTATTAAAACTAATAATTAGGTGCATGTGTGTTTTGCATCAACTCAACTAACCTTAAGCGACTTTGGCTGTTGTTTAATTTCTAGCGCATGCTTCTTTCGTAACTCGCGTTCGGATCGATGCATGTACTCTTCCTGATTTGCTAATTCCGTACCATGCTGTCGTTGAACCTGTTCCTCTCTCAATCCGTGCACGGTTTTTTGTTGCCTGTACTCTAATTCCTGAGTCTTATCGTGGTGTCGTAACAACATTGAGTGAGCTTGTTCTAACTGTTGTTGCCGCTTATTTAACTCCTCGCGCAACAACTCCTGTTCCAATGTGTGAAAACCGAGCAACCGTTTTCGTCTAAACTTCCTAATTTCTATTTCTATGTAATCTTTTTGCGACCGCAGTAATCGTTGTTCTTCCTGAGCCTCTACCAATTTCAAATTATCCTTCTGTGTCCTAAACAGTAAAACCACCTTTTCAACCGAAACAATTAAAATGAAAACTGAAACTTACTGCAAAGTGGCATCTCTTTGTCTTTTCGGCGTCGAATCGTCTTGCGATAGTTCCCTTTTCCATCTCTCCTTATTTGCCTTGTATTCCTTCTTTCGATGCGTATCGAATGCCTTCCTATCGAGATCTTGACGAGTCATAATGTCCTTCGTTAATTTCTTCTCACTTGCTTGATTCTGTTTAAATTTACGTTCCAACTCTTGCTGGTGTTTCACTTGTAATTTTTCTAAATCGCGACTAAACGTCTGAAGTAAAATTTCGTATTCTTTGTCCAACTGATTTTTGTGATTCTCCATTTCCATCTTACACTTTTCTTCCAACTTCATCAATGCACTTTGATGTTCTCTGCGCATACGTTTGTAGCCAGACATCTGTTCATGCATTTCCTCCTGCATGTGTTCCTTTTGTTGTTTCGTAACAATGCTCGTTGTTCTAATGGTGGCAAAATTATTGGTTCCATGGTCTGCCACAATTGCGGCAGCGACATGATTGAGGTTACGGTGCCTTCTTGACGTTCCATCATCCACCCCTGTAAAACATAAAGTTAGTTTTCTTTTACTTAAAAACAAATCGGAAAATAAAATACCTGCTGGTAGACTATTTGTACTGCTAGATTGGCTACTAGCAGAAACGCCAACTGAATGTATGCTGTGTTCAGAAGTAACAGAATTGCTTTTAGAACTATCCCCTCCAGTATGTTCGTCAGGAGTGTCATCAACATCTGAAATATTTGGTTTTAAATTTCAAACAAAGCAAAATTTTAGAGTTGCTCACCAATAGTACTCTCCGTTTCGCAACTTTCTACCATCAAAATTTTCTTCATTTTGCGATAATTTAAATTATCTAAATCCCTAACGGCAGCTTTAGTGCGTTGTATCAAATCTATTAAAACATTCGATGGCCCTTGTCTGGTAATGAACGAATGAGAAAGTAGTTTAGAAGAGCCGGGTCGGTCCGACGGTAATTTCTGAAAACAATAAAATAAATCCACAATAACTTACAATTCAGCCAATTTAAAGTTACCTGTAAACATAACTTAACAAAATACTTAAAATGATCAGACCATTCGGAAGATTGAAGAGTAGGTGAATCGTTTTGAGCAATGTGATAAAGCGCCGACATTGCGTTCATATTAAAATAGGGCGGTTTCCTTTCGGCCAATTCTATACAAGTAATACCTGGAAAGAAAGGATTTAGAGCATTTTCTATTTTTCTTATAAAACAAAAGCTCACCTAAAGACCATACATCTACTTTTCCATCATACTGACCCTCGTCCATAGCAAGAATCACTTCTGGTGCCATCCAATAAGGTGTTCCTACAAAAGAATTCGCAGGACACTTGACGGATGCGCTACCAAAATCGGCAAGTTTTACGGTACCATTTTCGGTTAAAAGAATGTTTCCGGCCTTCACATCTCTGCGAATAAATTAATGAATAAAAACAATAATATCGGAAGTAAAAGTTAGGATTCATACCTGTGAATACGTCCAAGACTGTGTAGGTAACTTAGACCATTCAAAACTCCATCGCAAATGGCGGCAATTTCCTCTTCGCGTAACGCACACTTGTGAACCTCGATGATATCGGAAGCAGAACCCAAACAATATTCCATTACGAGCCATGCCGTATGGTCGCGTAAATAACAGCCCTTGTGTTCGATCGTATTTGGATGTTTCAGTTGTCTGAGAAACCTAATCTCCTTCAAGATGTCTTGCCACTTCTCCAAACTCTGCTTGCCGAGATATGACATCTTCTTGATGGCGACGACTTCTTGTGTAAGAAGACATCGTGCATAATACACGGCGCCGAAAGAGCCATGCCCAATTTCGCGCAGATCTTCGAATATCTTTTCGGGATCATGCTTGAAAAATAAATCTGCTATTTCGGGATCTTTAAGGCTACCTGGCCTCGGCACAGGAGCCATACTCTTTTTATTCCCACTGTTAATCTTGCATTTCAATTCGTCACATCTGCACAAAAAAGTCAAATTTAATTTTTTATTGTTGCAAAAATAAGATCGTTAGACACGCTACCGTATCAATTCAAATATTACGTTTGGAAAATTTTATTATCAACAAAATTTAAATTGTGTAAAATCAGTTTGAAATACCAATATTAAGTTAGGTAAAATAAACAAAATTGGTATCTTGCACAAATAAGAGTATGGTGTAGTATTGGTTTTGTTGATAAAAAATTTAATATTACAAAAAATGTATAATATACGCCTATAAAATGTAACCCAATAAAAAATAAATGATACAACCGGTTCCTTTGATAGAATAAAATATTGTACTTGAAACAAGGACCATAAATAAATAATTACACGTAACAAAGTAATTTACCATCGAATCCAATAGATAATTCCATATCATTTTTTATGCTGTTATGCTCATAAAAACTCAATAGTATTAGAATTGGATTGGTCTACGACTGATTTATTAATGTTAATGCTTGTGGTTGCGTTGTAATCGCCATACTAATTATTATATGCGGCGTGGCCGAATTTGAAGAATTCCGAAATTATAGTTTGGGGTTGGAATACGAAATTTTCATCTTGCAGCTTAACTAGGAACACACCAAGCCATACATGTGGATTGTACTCATTGTAGTACACCAACCTTCAATTTATACAGCAGATTTACGAGTCACGACGGTACTCAGAGCAACATTCTGTATACAAAATTATAGTACCGACTAGAACGAAAATTTTGAGCACCTCATGGAGCGTGCAAAGTTAGCATGCCCCGCCGTCATTATTTTAATAAAAACCAATTGCAGTAGGGTAACCAAAACCTCATCTTCGGGCCCCATGGATTGCGGGGTCCTGGTCATTTGCCTAGAGTGCCCAATGGGAAAGATGGGCCTGCATGCAGAATATATGACGAATTGCAATACGAGAAAATTCGTTTCTCGCTGAGACAGCTCAGAATTCAACTAATTCGTTCGAAACGAGAGATAAGTCACTTGAGTATTATTATTATTAGTATAGCAGGCTGCAGACGATCTCTAAATAAGTGGCCACTACCAGATTATGCAATTAATAAATTCAATTTATTAATTTACCTCATGTTGAGGTTCGTAAACAAAATCAATAACATTTTTGTAATACGTAGGCGTACGGTTTAAAACTGGTGTCTGGAGACCAATTTTGCGATACAGCTTAATATTCTAATGTTTTTTCCCAACTTTAAACCCTTTAATTCAGGGCTGCAGAAGAAAACCAATAACGTAATGTATTTCAATTTGATCTCGGAAATTAAAAAAATCGTAGAATAAACTTACATGAACAGTAATTATCCCATCTTCAAATCGTTATAAACATACCAAATCGAAAACAAATAAAATGCTTGAAACAGCATGAGAATAATTGTTCAGTGTAATCATTGCACGAGAAGAGACAAAGCTTGGAGCAATAAATTACAAACAACTATCAGTTGCTTTAACGTTTCTGCTATTTCACAAATGCATCGCATTGAATTGGTAACAGTTGTTTTCCATTTTAATTTTACATAAATTCATTAAGTGCATAATTGCGCACAAAAGGATGTCGTGGCTCCTCTAAAATTATGCTAGAGCAATTTACATTTCCTTTTTTTAAAATTTAATTTGTAGCTTTCCCGAATTTTATAATGATTTCAAATTATGTTATGCGAGAAGACAATAATAAACATAATATAAAAATTTGAATCTTGAAAAATGATCACCATTTGCCCCTTAGAGTCTGCGATTCCTAATCTGATGTTTAGATTTCAAAATTGAAAATGACGGTTCCATGATTTTAAACTGCAATATTTGTTTTAAATCAAATGGAAGAAATAACGGAATAGGAGAAGTTGACAAGGTCTCGGCAACAGAGCCCGGAGATCACAACATATTGGAAAATGTTTTTCAATTAATACTGTAAAATCTATACTGCCACGATTAAACTTGAAGTTGGCGCAGAACAAAAAAAAAGAATATCAGATATTGATTGCTAACATCCATTCATTAAAAGACATTATAATAAGTAAAATTTGCAAGAAGTTTGTTGCTAAACTTTTGCTGAAGTCACCGACTCGCGACTTCGAATTTCAATTTATTTTAAACATTGAAAACTATTAAAAAGCTTTGAAGCACTAATTACTACAAGAATAATGCCTTTGGTTCCTTTCTTTATTTATTTACATACGGATATAAGTTTCACATTATGTTCTCATTGAGCTTGTCGTATGATCGATCAAATAGGTCGAAATTGTACAATTCATTTCAAGCGTTGACCCACCGGCGCGTACTTTACCAAAGAGTGCATTCAAATCAATTATAAATTTGCATAGAGAGTCCATCTACAAACTCTTACCAACATTTTGAGGTACTGTCTCTAGAGACAGTGAGAGTCTTGGCTGTGATTGTGGTGACCTCAGTCGTAAAGACATTTTAGAAAATTTGAGATTCGTAATTGTGGTGAGGAGTACAAGCTAACAAGAAAAGATCATGGAGGAGTGATCCTCTGAAGAGGATCCCATACCATGATCTTCAACTCTATCATGCTGTGCATGCAGGATTCTTATATCTGAGAGGGGAGAACAAGGCATCAGGCAGAAGATGGGGGGCTCGATATACCATCTGGAATACAAATGGGTCCAAAACGGAGATAATCACTGGAGCAGGAATCAGTGGACGTCGAATGGAAGATGCGTTCAGCATAAACTTGGTCTGCCACGCTTCTGTTTACCAGACCGAGATAACTGAAATAATGTCCTGTGCAGAGAAAATGATATGGAGGGCTTATACAAATAAGCGCATCTGTATCGTGACCGATAGCCGAACAGCACTAAGGAGTTTGGTAGGGGTGGAAACACAATCCAAGGTCGTAAGCCACTTCATCGATACGCTAGTGGTACTGGCACAACGCAACAGCTTACCGCTAAAGTGGATACCGGGACACTCTGGAATAAAAGACAACGAAAAAGCAGATGCCCTCGCCAAGGAATTACTAAGAAAACACCATGTTGCGTATTGGGGTGACATGCCAGGACTAAGGCAATCGCGAATGTTAACGGAAGGGCCTTCAAATCACAAAATAAAACACGAAATCCTCAAGCTCGGTAGACCACAGCTCAGGAAGACAGTAGGACTATTTACAGGACTACTACTTACACTGCTGTTTAAACAGACATTTCAAGATCATTGGGATCGTAGAAAATTTCACATGTAGGAAACGTTGAGAGGAGGAAGATACTCATCGGTTATATACTTAACTTAATAGAGGAAACAACGGTGATGGAATAATACTGGGTTCCAAACAGATAATTGGCGAAATTACAGTAAAAATTACGATTTCCGATCTTCTCAAAGAAAAAGAAGGTTAAGACATCGTGAGGTTTATGGAAGCCCAAAGAATTCTCAAATATGAGAACTAATCCACCTCTAAAATGGATTTTGTAAGTTCCTAAGGAAACAGCTAGATTCGTAAGAATGTAAAGCTATTTATTATTATAATCAGAAAATAGCGATTCAAATTTAATAGATTCATATCCTCGAGATATCTCGACGTGACGAAATCACACATAAATAATTATAGATATTAATATCAGACTATGAAGTAGTGTATTGAATAAGAGTGGAATAATACAAAATAACAGTTCATAAGATCACAAGAAAGCTTTGACTCTCCACAGAAGTAAATTTCGTAATGTTAATTTTCAAATCCCTTTTGTTTCTTTAAATTTTACATTATATATTGGAATATGTAATATTCCCTTAGCCGGGTTTTGTTTTGAGGAGTGGGGGTACTTTCATTTGTTTCAAATGTTTTTCGTGTTTCAAAAACGATATTAATTTTGTTGGCCTTAATAATAATAATTAAATAAATTTAATAATCATATAAATCACCCTTTACCCATGTCTTCCGTTATTTTACTTAAAAGCTGTTACTTCAGTTTTATTTCTTGGAGAAACCTCAAGATAATAGGTAGATTATAAATGAGATGAAAGGGGGCAGTCAATGTACCTTCAGATTCTACAGGTGACTTTGAGTTTATCTCGAAATTACATTTATATTTTGAAAATAATTAAAATAAAACAATTTTTTGGATAAAATTTCGATATATTTATAAAATTGTACCATTTTGTTCAGAATTGATATTTTAGAATTATTCTGCAATGGATGGAAATTGCATCTATTAGGATCAATACAGCTCTAAATTTGTTGATTTCTGAGATTCCGCTTAGCCCAAACGTTGTCTCCCATGTACCCATAATTTTTTTGGAGAGGTGCACGGTACGGCACATGTTCAATACATGCACCTTGGAGAAATAAAAAAGTATTAGCCCTAAATTGATTATTATTCTTAAAAAAACTTGATGAAAATAGCAATTTTTCAGCCGTTACCCAAGTGTCCTCCTACAATTTTGTAGAAACATATATTTTAAAAATAAGACAGAAATTGTAAAAAAAATAATGGGCTGGTTAGGATAAGCCTACTTTGAATTGTTCGAATGCTTTTACCAGCTGCTACCATTTATGATATTATCTACAAGGTTAATTTCGTACAAATTACCATTTATCCTTGGATCATAATTAATTTTCGGCACTACTAGTAGTGTGTTTGTAAGAAAATAGTAGTTTACAAGATGAGTATAAAAGAACAAATAAATGATCGCGTATACAGCCGTTGCGTTGTGATAGCAGGGGAGTATGCACGCGGTATATATGAATGCAATCTTGAAATCGCAGGATGTAATCCTGTTTTTCTGTAATTTCTATAACAAATTCAAACGGAAATGGGGGCGAATTTTCCAATTTTTAGCCCAAATTGGGGTATTTTGAAAAACTGTACATATTATTTTGTTTTCTACGCTTTTGACGCTAAACGGTCAAAATGAATTAAGTCTGTCAGTCTGTGATACCCAAAAAGTGTCTTTGTGATACATTTAATTTTTATTAGCATAGACGTAAACGATAACATTTGATTATTCCTTGACCCTACAGCTTTTTCAACACTAAAAAAGACGATAAGTAGCTTGCCCGGTGAGGAATGATTACAGAATTAATTCTTTCTTTTTGATTAGTTTTGGCATGCATCCAATAGTTACTCTTTAAAGAGCAAAACAGTTAAATCATCGTAAAGTCAACCGCAATGTTTTGGCATTTGTACATAAATCCTCGTAATACTACTTTTATTCGTAAATTTTCCTATTAATCGATAAGCAGGAATTTTGGAATAAAAAACATTCAAGACGCCCAGTATAAAATCAGTTTCGTTCTGGTGTTATCTTTGATATTTATGTCAAGAATGATCACACTAAACAAGTGAACTATCGTTTGTTCCGTTTGTAAACAATTCTGATTGTTAACTTACTCAGGAGCGCTTTTCGCCATTGGATGTAACTGTTAACTGTGCGAGGTCCTGGTACTGAGGTTACAGTAAAAATCAATCAAGACTATCAAAATCAAGATTCTTACTCCTGTTTCTCATTTTATAGCCTTGTCTACATAATAAAAAAGGTCATAAAATTTGCTCGGAACGACGTTGCACATTTCGAAGACGTCACCTCAGACAGAAGTATGCAGATGCAGTTTGAACCAACAGGTACCTTATGCGTCAATTCTGTACATGCTCCGTAATTTGAGCCAAGTTGTGTCAACCCCGCATAGCACTCTTCCTAATTTATTGTTACATGCAATATTAGAAACTTGGGAAACGGAAAGATTTACACATCAGGTCTGCAGTAAAACCTTTTCTAGTATGCAGCGACCATATGGCATTGGTAAACTTTGCGGAAATCTCCAAAATATGTCAATTATTTCATGGAAATAGAGCGAGACCTTAGAACCACCTGACATTTAACGATAAATTCCCTAATTGGCTTTCAACATTTTTGTATGCCAATCAATATCTTTTTTGTTATTTCACAAAACAATTGAAAACTGCAACCGATGTTGTAATATTTTTGTTTAATTATTAAAATTCAACTGTCAGTGACTTTCCGATCTATTCCAACTTGAACATTTTAACCACAAATAATCAGTTTTATCAAATTTGACAAAAACCACGTTGTTTGGTGTGGTTTTTCAGAGAGTTGATAGAAGTTTTAACTCGAATAAGGTTACTCACATAAAATAGTTGTAATTTTAGTCATCTTTTGTTTGGTCTGAACAAAATGTGTGACTCAAATGAATCCATCAAAACACTTCTTCCAAGTCCACTTGACAAAAATTATTTAAAAAATGTACCAAACGCCTAAGACCTTCACATTAAGTTTCAATGTCAAGCTTCTTGCTGCACATATCGACAAACTAATTTTAATCATTTTTGTGAAACAACAGGATAATAATGTAATCTTATTTGAAAGAGCTGATAGTAAATATTGTTAAATGAATTACCTACTCCAATCAGGGGGCACAGGATTGTTGTCGGTGTACTAATTTGGGGCGTTACTTCTGGCTGGGTCACAAAAGCGAGCTTAACGTAATTTAGTAATAATTGAAATTTACGGAAGAACATTTTCGGACGAGACCCTCCCCGAAAAAGTTGGCAAGATATTCCTGTTAAATAAGACACCCAAGAGCCGCCAACGACATGTCACCGCTAATTGTCTTCCCCGTACTTAAAATTAAAGTTACGATTGAAAAACATAGTGCAACGAGTACAGTAATTAGGAGAAAATAATAAATATAAAACTTACAAAAATATTGGGCTGACTACTCAAAATGGCGATAACACACACACTTCAATTTTTCATTGAATTTTTATAAAATCTTCCCTTATTCTCACATATTATTAGTAAACGTGTTGCGCTAAAATGTCTTTACGTGTAAAATAATTACGAATTGTTAAATAAAAATTAATACATTAAATGTAAAATAAGAACGAAAACACTATTATGAATCACTATTAAGGTTAAAGTAAAAACTGACAGCACACACTCTCTGGCGCTAAAGTCGCGCAAGTCGTCGTCGAATATTTTAATATCTCAGTCGATAAAATATATCTGTACTTAATTTTTAATTATAATTTAATTGCAATAATTATTAATAGCATATTTGGTTTATAATTGTACTTATAAAATTTAATACAGATCATTTTTAATTCGTTCAGATCTCTGTATAAAATTATAGATATCTACACCTTACTTTTAAATTTATATACAGGATGATTGGGTTATATAATAAATTTTTCCATAAATACAATTTTTTAGGTGCGATTTTAATCGTTAAAAACTCGGAAACGGTCATATTATGGCTCATAATTTATGAGCGTATTAAAACATCAATGGCGTACCTAGGAATTGTCCTTAGAGGGGCTTTATGTCTAAAACTCCCTTTCTCTGAATTTTTTCGTTAATTCTTCACAAATTAAAAAAATTCGTGTTTTTGTCTTTTCTATTTTCAATTGTTTCTGTTACTTCTTTTCCATCTGGATTTTTCTTACATTTTCATTTATCTATGCAGACGTCTGCCACTTGTCTTGAGTGGGAGAGGGGAAGCTCCCAGGCTGGCCAGAAACCGAAGACGAGAATGGAAATAGGGAAATAGATAGTTTTCCCCCAGTATCGAACAATATTTTATATAATTATGTTTTAAAAAGAAATACATAATAATATATTTATATTATTAATTTATACATAAATTAAAATAAATTTCCAAAGGGAACAATCCCCAAATCCACTGCCAATGACATGGCTCTTATAAGGGCCGATCAAATAGGGCTCGGCACTTACAACGCCATGATGATTAGGCTAGGAACAGATTAGTGATAGAACTTTTTTTAAATTTATGTTTTTACAATAATTTGTGTTTTTAGTCATAATGTCAGATATTTCGGAATGTTCGGATGTTGAGGAATCTGCAGTATTAGCGGTTCAAGCTCTAATTCCACAGAAATCTAGAGGCAAATATGAAAAGGCATATCTGCAATTTAACACGTGGTGCAAAGAAAGGCGAGTGAAAAACGTAAATGACTGTTTACTCACGCCGATGTTTTTAAATTCTTGAAAGAGGCGGACGACGACACTTTTTTTTAAATGAAGGTAATAAAATTTTACTATTTCGTTGACTTTACAAGATTTGTCATTATTTCAGGAGGTCATGATAATTGGTATCAGCGGTGCGTGTCGGAAAGAAGAACTTAATTGGAATAATTGTACAAATTTAACCTTAAATGTACCTATATTACAAATATAGTAGATTTATATGTTTCTGAACTTTTCCTTTTTCCCGCATACTTTTATAAGTGTGCGGAAAAGTATTACTTTTCTCTTTACTTTTCCGCACTAGGGCGGAAAAGTAGTACTTTTCCACACACTTTTGAATATCACAAAGTAAGACTTTTTCAAACATAATTAGAAAATAGTATTTTTTATTGTTTTAAGGGGTCAGGCCCACTTGCAGATTTATAAAAATCGATTTTTTTTTTATTTCATTTTCTGCAAGTTAAACATTTTAAAAATACTCCCTCAAAGTTTTAAGTAACAAATAATAAAATTCACATTATTATGCTAGTTCAAAGTTCGAAACAATACCCGTAGGTACCACATTATAGGATTTACAGCATCTAAAAAGAATTTTTGGTGATTTGTACTTTTTTAACAAACTTCAAAGAAAAGGAGGAGGTTATATAATATAAAAAAAAATAAAAATAAATAAAAAAATAATATTCGACGAGTATGATTTTTTTTTTATGTATGCTCACCGATTTCTTAGAAACGGCTAATCCGATTTAACTAGTTTAACTTTATTTCTACCAGGCTAGATCCCGAGGTGGTCCCATATATTTTTCTAAGATTTAACACATACCGTTTCCTAGAAAATCTTTAAAAAACAGTATAAAATGCAGAATCTCGTTAATCCATTCAATTAACGAAAGAGTGGCTCGTAGAAAGCGTTAAATTGACATTTTTGAGTCTACAATCTAATCTGAAGATGCACAATATGGGCCTGGAATAGATGACTCATTGTAAGTTGCGAATTAATATTTTATTTTTGAGTACACCTATCTTAAACTTTAAATGCGTTTATCCAGAAATGACATTTTCAACATCGGTGACCACGATATATTGAAAACTACTACATCGATTTGTTTCAAATTTGGCAGGCTTATTTTCGATATAAGAAACTAGTGCTTGAACGAAGGAATTTATTTTTCGATGTATAGTTTTGTTTTTATTAGCAATAAAAGAGCCATATTTTCACCAAAAATATGAAATTTACTTTTGAACGTGTGCCATTTTGTCTTAAATTGATATTTTGATAAACTGTTCGTTCAAGCACTAAATAATTTAATATATTGCATAAATTTTTTGGAATTTCTTATTTTACATAATTCAGAATCGAGTACCAATGGTCACCGCAAAACGTGTTTTTGCAAAGGAACTTCGGAAGAATGGCCGTAACTTTTTTGTTAGCAAATATTTTGTATTAAAAAAATTATATTATTTAAGTAAAAGCCTTCTGTTTCTTATGTATATCAACATAACCTTAAAAAAATCTTCGAGTTCTTTAAAAAAAAATCTCCAAGAACACGTATTTTTTTCACGTCTAACTGGGCCAGACCCCTTAAGCCGTCCAGAAATGCGCACCAGAATTAATAGATCAAGATAATAAAAATTCGTTGAAAGTTTCAAAATTTGTTTTTGTACTATTTTTTAGTAAGAAAATTTAAATTTTTCCGGCTATGCCCTTTAAATTTAATCTTCTTATATTAACATACATATTGATATGAATTTTCCCCAATCCTTAATTTTTTCAAATAGTTGCGGTTTTGGAGAAAATTCAAATCTCAACAATTTATTGCCCGGCTTTGGCAACTTGATTTTTCATTCAAAAAATGGAAAAGATAAATCTCTATCGTGCGTTGTCTGTAAAATGTGGTCACTTGATAGTTTTAAAGAAAAATTATTAACCTTTGCCGTTTTATTTTATAGTATGAATTTTTTTGAATCATTTACTCATCCAAATTCCAAAGTCGGTTTTTTTTAATTTAAACACACCAGCTTTTGTTTCAAAAATCAAAATTCAAGTCTACCATCAAATGCTGATAGTTATATCCAAAAATATCAAATCACTAATTTGTGATAATTTGTTTACAACTTTCACTCACAATCTTACAAAAAAACTTTATTCAAATTTTCTCAAAAATCGGACGTCCGTCCTGTCGCTTCGTTGCGAACGCACCCTCTCCAATCTCCTTCCATCTTTCGAATTTTAATTTTGAAATTCAAAAATTAATAAAAAACCATATTTGTAAAAATTACACAAAAATATATAAAAATGAATATTTGTTTGTTCGTATGCTATGCACTCTTAAACCCTTTAACCGATGTGAACCAAACTTGGCGCACTCACTCAGTAGGACTTGGGAAAGGTTATAGTGCAAGAAAATGTTAAAAATTAAGTTGAGAGGAATGCGATGCGCATAAATGGATTAACGAGATTCACATAAACTTAATTAGCCTAGATGATCAACGATAATTAATGATGAATTCAAAAACGATAATAATAATAAATTCCAATAAAAAAGTTAAAAAACAAGTTTAGTATGAAACAAACGAGTAATGGGAAACAAGACTGGAAAATGTTCCAGTACGCAGACGCAAAGTATTTTATTTTTAAAGAGACCCCTTGCGAAGCCGGGTACCCAGCTGTTTATTAAATAAAATTACTTATTTTTCAGATTTTTTTACGATTTCAGTCGGACTTCCTGAACTTTGGTAATTGATAAATAATTTGGGGGGGAGGGGGTTCTAACCCCTAACTCCCCCTAAATACGGCCTTGAAATTTCACAATGTTGGTTATGGTTCCACGGTAAATATATCGCAAAATAATATTGACATACATCTTGAGGAGTTGGGATATTTCGCCGTCACCACTTCGTTGTCGGCGTTGGAAATTTATTAGTATTGGATTTTTTAATGTCAAAATGAGCAACCAGAGCATTTCTTTTAAGACGTGGGAAGGAAATTCTATATTTTTTTTAATATTCGATGCGCAATATTGGCGTTTTATATGTCACCGCCATATTTTAATTTAAAATTCGCTCTAATTAGACCTGCGTCCGACGGCGCTACGCTGCCAAGGTTTTTATAATTTTTGCTTTTTTTTAGCTAAGATTATATTCTCACAACAATTAATAAATCATCGGATACATTAGATTGCCCAGGTTGTGCGGCCTAAAGCCCGCACTGAGTAGTAGGTTTTTCGTTTTTTCTAATTATTGGTTAGGTTGGTAACGTAAAATGAACCAATCGGAGGTGCGATACTGGATAGATAGATAGAAATGGGATAATATAATATGTTAATAATCTAAATATATTATTTAGATTTTATTTATTAACAAATTAAATTTTTAATATTTATTTTAGCATAAAATAAATTTCATTGATTTTATTCATTCAAGTTTAAAACCCTATCTACCTGAAAAGTGTTAGTTGGAAAAACTGTTTCACGTTAATCAAATTAAAATTTTAAAAAATATTCAACAATTTAAAAAAAATACTGTATAAAAAAATCGGGCACCATTTCCGTATTAAATAAATCCTGCCAGCTTCCTTTGTAACCTGCAGTTGGCAATTTCGGTAATAAACAAAAAAGTAGTAAACAAATAAAATTTAATTTTGGAAGTGGAAATTTTGGAAAAGACCCCGTATGTAACGGATAAAATTTAAAAATTTATCATTTTCGTCGATAGTCCTAAATAACTTCTGATTAATACATAATTTTTGTTGGTAATCTTTTTTTTTTTAATTAAAAATATAAATAATATCTTATAGAAAAAATTAAAAAAAGGAGCTAATTTCTTCAGATTTTCACCATTGCAAAAATGGCAGGAAGTCTTTCAAATAAATTACTTTCAATTTAGTGCAAGCCTGTTTATTTAATTTATAATTTAAAAGTAAAATATTACTTGATGTTTGTTTCGACGAAACATCCATGGTAACGGTTTAGTGTCCTTATTGATTTTTACCAGGAATATTTTTTTCTTCGCACAATCCAACACCAAAACTTTGATCGGCACACACTACTTTCTGAATGAATTTAAAAAAAAATATCATGTGAATTAAATATGAAATTTTATTTTACAATTTTGTTGAATGCGTTTTTATTTCAAACCGGCGCTTGTAAATATTTGGAAGGCGAACTCAAAACACACGAAGTAAGAATATTTTTATATTTTAATTTTTGAATTTTTGTCTATTCGGAACAACTTTTTTTGTAGAATTGGGCGTTTATGGCAAGATTTTGCTTTTTATCCGAGTATGGAGAGTTTGAATATTTAATCGAATTTGATGAAGAACAAGGGAACCCAAATTTATTGCTATATTACGATACGGATGACCAATGGCCGGCTGTGTACAAAACTAATAAGGTAACTTTTTTCCATCCACGATGATTTCAATATTTTATCTTTTCGCTAGACTTGCTACGAAAAGGAGTCTGTTCTTCACGTCGAACAAAATCAAATAATCAATTTAACCACGAAATTTCCTCATCAAGACTTGGCTGGATGTATAAACAAAAGAAGTTTATGGGTGTCTACCCCAGCGCCGAGATATACAATCAGTGTCCCCACATCCTATAAAAGGAAGAAAACTACTACTAAAAATGTTATTGAAACTACAACTACGCCCATCAGCACAACCGTGACAGGAAATGATTATACCACAACGGAATATACCACCACCGATTCGACGACAACTGTAAAAAATGGTATTGCTGTAAATCTTACCGATGTGGAAAGCGAAAATGATTTTGAAAACATTTTTGAAAGCACCACAGTCAGTTCTACTGAGGTAAGTCGGTCGAAACAAAATTTCGTTGCTTAATGTGGTTAAAAAAATTTTAGTATGCCGATGGAACCACACTAACAACGACCACGGCAACTTCTAAATCGCCAATTAAAAAGCGATCGGTGGTCAATAATCCAAGACTATATAAAAAAGGCACAGTTGTAGTTTGTCAAAATGCACGAAGATTTCAAAGTTCCAGAGAGCGCTGGTGGTTTTTGGCTGTGAGTAACTGCAATGGAACCAGGGTAAGTTTTCATTCTATACCTTCTTTCTGCTGTTAGAATAGTCCTGAATTTGTATTGTCAAAAAATTATCAAACTTCCCTGAACCCGAGTACTGCACCCCTTTGAGCACGAGACTCTTAATTTTAAATTTTATCTACGTGTTTATCACACAACATAATAATATTCAAATTTACGCAGATTTATTTACCGCGACAATTAAGCAAATTATATAAATTATGTATTATTATTAACACGCATCTACGTAAATTATAAAGTACATCATAGGTAGGTATAATGTCGCTAATTATTATTAGTGCTTTTCAGAATTTACAATAAATTATTATAAATTAATAACAATAACAGAATTAACAGGTTATAATATGATCATCAAATTATCCAGCAAGGTGGATTAGTTGAGTATTAAACATATAATTATGGAAAATAATTGTACAGATTTTAGAATAGAACATTTCGCCGTCGTCACTTCGCCGTCGCAAAATATAGTATTACATCTACATACGGGCATAGCATATCAAAATTTCATCAACTATTCTTTTCATTTATAGGGTATAAATATGAAATACAAAATTTTGATGACGAATGGGCATCCAGGAGATTATTGGCACGAACACTTCTCAGCAGATCAGTTTTGTAAGAACGATGTTTTTGATCACCAATTATTTTATATGATCTAATATTTTAGATATCCTTCCAGTATTAATGTCGTTTGCCATAGCATACTCTTTACTATTCCTCGCCATCATATTGTGCACAATAGAATTAAAATCGAGGCAACTGCTTCATTCTACCTACAAATTGTTTGTTTTATCAGTCTTGGTTCAGTACCTCGGTATTATTTTGCAATGTGCTGCATATTTGAAATTCGCTGTGAATGGAGTTGGCGCTCCGATGTCAAAAACATTTGGTAAGACGGTAAAAATTTTCGTAAGTTTTCTAATAATCCAGTTTTCAGGATCCATGTTCATGGGTTGTTCGGAAACGTGCTTTTTACTACTATTGCTGCTTCTAGCGAAAGGTTACACAATTACCCGAGGCCGTTTGCCCATAGCAGCCAGTGTCAAGCTGACAATCTTCATGTGTTTATACAGCATAACTTACATTTGCATTTTCATTTACGAAGCCAAAGTATTTGATCCAGGAGAAGTCCTATATTTGTACGAATCTCCTGCAGGATACGGTTTAATTGTTTTAAGAATCACAGCTTGGCTGATGTTCATTTACTCCACCATTTTTACGCTTAAGCGGTATCCTGAAAAGGTGAGTTTTAAGTCGGAAAGACTTCTTTTCTGAAAAATTACTTTCAGTCTAACTTCTACTATCCTTTCAATATTTGTGGCACCATGTGGTTTATTGCCGGTCCAGCTTTCATCATTTCAGCAAATACTTACATAGATAAATGGGTCAGAGAGTCCGTCGTGGTTGCTGTTTTACTATTCATCACATTTGGCGGACACTTGATGTTCTTGGTAAGTGTTCCCAGAAGACTTTCTAAAATTACTCAACATTCCCCTTCCAGATTTTGACGTTACCCTCCATGGCAAATAAGAACTTCCCATATCACGTTCGTACAACACAAATTGGGATTATGGAAGTAACAGGTATGGAACTCCAAATTTTATACCAATCTCTTGGCTAAACATCATTACACGATACACACACTTGCCCCCGACACGTCTTTTCATTAATATGACAACATATTTTAGGAAATATTGGTTCAAACACGATAGAAAATTTTAGCCATCATCCCTATGAACCCAATCAAAATCCAAACGAACAACAAACCGTTATAATTCCATTAACCCGCAGAACCGAAGAAATTTTTGGTACCCTTTACACGCACCACTTACAAAGTAACTTTGCAAGACGACCAAATAGTGAAAGCGCAGGAGAAGTAAATCACGCACAAAATATTGCAATGCAAAATGTCTTGAGCTGGTCCACGGCTAAAAATATCTCGACTCTTGATATACCCCGTCTGGAAAGACTAGAAGACAGTTTTGTAGGTCAGTTTTTTAAAACTGAATTCCAGCAAAAAAAACCTTTTATTGAAATGCTTTCTAAAATTATTCAAGCAATTGTTTTTGTGTTGTAGGTTCCCCTTATTCGAAACATGACGACGGAACCAGTGCAATAGATGATGGTAGTCGAAGAAGTTCTTCTGCCACTATGGAAAATGGAGATTCTAATAGACCAGTTGCTTCAGTGCAAGATTATATTAAAGATGTACCAATCGAATTGTTTACTGTAAGCAAAATGGTTATCCAGAAAAAAAATGATGTAACATAGATTTGTTAATTTTTATTAAATTAGTTTTGAATTTAAATTTATTCTTATTGACGAATTTCAGTATATTTTAATATAAAATTTGGAGAAGAGACGGTTCTAGCGGCATCATAGGGAAATGTCCGTCAAAACCTTCAGAATAATTTTATGCATAGGGGCTTCCCCTCCCTTCAGAATTCGTAATAATCAAGTATGAATTTTTGCAAACATCATATTTAAACTGATTACATTTAAATCTAAAAGTTCTTTGGAAAATCCTAGGAAATGTAGGAAATTCAATATTAGAATGCTTTTAATGTTCTTTCAATTTCAACTTTTCAATATTAACAAATAACAAAAAATATAATAATTAATTTAACACCTTAAAATGTTAAGCCTTTTGTTTTTATCTCAGAAAGAAACCGAAACGGACGTGACGCTATCTATGCATTCAAATATTAACTACGAGTATGAAACATGTGCGCATACTCGCGGCAAGGTCACGTGCGCGCGCAACTACTTGACAGTTAAATCTGGTTAGTCAAAGACTAAAAACGTCAAAGTTGGGTAAAACGTCAAATTTTAAGTGATTTTAAAAAAAACTTGTATTCAAATTCAAGTGTTTATATAAAACAATAATAAAAATGCAAATATAAAATATTTAGAATATTATATGAAAACAGTAAATAATAAAAAATGGGGAGAGTACGATAACCCGCTCCCGGAATTAAAAAATTTTCTTTTGAAATTATGGTAGTTGAGAGCGTGAGTGAACTACAAATTTAAACATTAAATTTCAATTTCAACATCAAAAATTGAATACGTATGCTGTATTGGCTATTTTCAAAAGGTAAGCCCCGCCTATTTGAGTTACTTTAGTTTATAGGTTATATAATTATTTTTCTGGCATAAAGTCCCAGTTTGTTGGTTATATTAAAGTAAATGGTAATTTACTCCCCCTATGACCTATGAAAAACCACAAAATTTTATTAAATTTGGAAAAATATTCATAAATTTACCCCCCCCCCTCAGCAAGAATAAAAGGGTTTTGTGTGACAACGTAAAAAACGTAATGAGCTAAAAAAAAAAGGTCAACACAAGTTTTTCCCCCATTTACCCTTTCCATGAACTTTGGCTAGATTTGCCCTTGGTCACGAACTTGGTAATATTATTTTCAATTGTTTCTGGTATCTGGCTCATGCACTTGGGAAAAACGTCCTTGAAAACCGCCCAAATACAAAAATTATTGATCTAGAAAGATATAGGTCTCTGTGCTCACGCACTTGGTGAAAACATCCCCGAAGGCGAGCGAAGTCGAAAGGAATCTGTTTTTAAATAAAATTTGCATTCCATGACTGCAACTGTGGCCGGTTGGCTCAGCCCTTTAAACAAATTACTGGTCGACAGATCATTTGGCCGACATTTAAGTTTGTTTTCTATAATTCTAAATATTTTTGAATCAAATCCGATTTTTCGGATCTGACACTGCACAACTCTTCAAAAGAAAGTTCGCAATTTGATAACTATAATAAAAACAGTACTAGTGAAATTTCTCTCTTTTTAAGCTGAATATTTTAATAAAAAAACCGGTTCTTAACTTAATCAGTTACTGTTTTTTCAAATAAATTTTTTTATTAAAAAAATGGTTTCCAACTTATAACTAAAACATGGCTACAAAACACTTAAATTAAAACATGGCTACGGCAATAAGCTACCTATTTCCAGCTAACTTCGGCCAAATGACTGCCGACTAAATAATCTGCCCGCCAAATGACTGCATTTTTGTAAATATCTCTACATCTTCGCTTTCGACTGTCAAAAGTAAGAAGTACCGTAACTACAGTTGCGCGAGAAAATCAGTTTTTATGCAAGTAGGCGCACGTTTGAAACGTAAGAACTTATAGTATTAATTGTTTCAATTTTTCTCTTTGTCATTAAATTCCTTCTTCAAGCGTAAAGTGTCACTTTTTGAATGGCGTAAAATAAAATTTTATCGCCCTAGGGCGATAAAGTACATTTTCACCCTAGGGTGGAAAAGTACTTACTATACTACACTCTTTGAGTTCAATTCGGCGACCGAAGAAAAAAACATTGCATTTGCGGTTAAGAAAGGTGAAACTTGGTTATAGAAAACTTTATGACAATACCTTACACCTAAAATACCCCTAAGGACAGGGGTCAATAATTATAAAGTCCGTGTGAATCGTGTATTCATTTTGAAAGTATTTTCTCAAATTAAAACTGTTTCAATTTAAATAGAGAGAATCTCGTTAATTCGTTCATGAACGTCTGGGACAGACCTAACGGAGGAAATCCGAAATGCCCTATTTTAAGATTTTTAAAAGTGGGCAACCCTAATTAGCATACATTAGTTTTCATTTGCTCGCAGATCCAATCTTCTGTAGGAATTTCCATTACAGTCTTCTAATAGAGTGTGCTCTTTTCTATAACGTCTCTATTTAATGTTGACCCTTTATTAATGTACTTTTATGCTTTGTGTACACATAATAAAATTAAAGTGGACTTATATGCATTGGGACGCGAACTAGTTCTCGACATCCTTGACATATTATGTATCAGTGAAACTATAGTTACAGTTTGTACACAAATATAGAGGTACTTAGCTACCTAAAATTATATTTTAATGAGCTAAAATATGTAGATTTATGTACTAACTAAAATATCGAATTAGATATGTCTCGTTTGGTATTATCGCTTATAGTTGATTGATGATGTTAAATTTGTTTATAGCGGGAATTAAACAAAAAAATATTAATAAAAATATTTAATATTAAAAAGAACATTAAACGTCAATAAAATAAGTTAACGATTGGTTAGTATCTACGATTCAAACCTGATCAGTTGAGGTAATTTCATTAAACAAGACCTTCTAAGAACGCAAATAATTGCTCATTATTACAATATAATTAAAAAAGTGCCTGCACCTTGAAATACTATTGAAATTTTTGAATGGACTGCGGCAAATGTAATTGGCTAATATTGTCGAAATAAGTGACGTCGTGTTCTTCAAAACAAGTTTTGTGTGATTTGATCATCAGGTTTATTTTGTTAGTAATAAACAGTGAAATGTCTGTGCGAAAGTTAGCACCCGAACTTCTTCAAGTTTCGATTAAAGAAAATAATGAAGTTCCCGATCAAGTACATAAAGATATCCAACATCTTCAAGAGTGGCTCAAGTTTCAACCCCATTTGAAGGCAAGAAATGGTAAATATATTCCATTAGGTCAATGCCAGATTTTATTTATTTCCATTATTTCAGACGATCAATATTTATTGACCATTTTAAGATTATGCAAGTTTAGAATGCAAAAATCTAAAGAGATGATCGATAGGAGATACACACTGCAATCTGCAATACCAGAGTTAACTTACAAACGGGATGTGGCTTCCAGTGAAATTCAAGAAATTTTGAGCTTAGGGTAAGCTATTTCCTTTTTTGTTCCAGTCTAAATTAAACTCGCGGAAAATGCATGTAATTGGCAAACCAGTATAATTTATTTTAAAAATTAATATAAGTTGTTACATAATTCAATTGTGCAGGTGCAGGGAGGGGGGGGGGGCGGTAAATTATAATTCATCTTGGTTTTTACTCCATTCTGTTATTTTCCTCTATAAAAACTAATTTGCTTTTTGTCCAATTCATTGCACTCACGCTTACCTGTTCACCTTCAATAAATATTCTTTAGATACTTGAAAGACTGATAAAAAAACATTTTTAAATTTTGATTCAAAATATTCCATTTTTTTTAATACAATAAATTTTTCAGTTTCTTGAAGTAAAACTTAATTTTGGAAATGCACAACAATTTCTATTCAAGTTGTGTAATTCTTGAATTAAATTATAAAACTAGAAATTTCTCGAAGCAAAACCTTGCAGTTTTGTTTTTTTTAATAGTAATTTATGTGACCAGTGTGGAAAGCAAGTCATTATCGAACGCTACGATACGTACGTAAATACGATAATGAGATATTTCTACATGGTATAGGGCGTTAGAACGCGGTCTTTAAGGGATTATACCCTTTTGGTATCATTTCTAAAATAAAATATAAAAAATCAAGTGTAATCTACTGCCCGATCTACCTTTTCAAGAGATATTTTTCAGATTTATCAAAAGGAATATTTGAATAAATATGATAAATATAATATCAATAAACGTTTTTTTATTTAAAATATCTCAAGGGAGTTGAGTATTTCACCATATAAAATTAATTTTACTGCTTCTACGGATTGACCAAGTACGTTAACCCATTGGTAAAAGTCAAGGGGAAGACATATCTATAGACTTCGAAAAAACCATTGTTTGTTTAAAAAGAAAGTTTTTCACATGACGACACTGATAATATTTATTGTCTTAAAATGATACGTCCTGAAAAAATAAAAACAATTGCCTTAAGATGACCTTAAAATACATAATAATTAAAATAATATAGACAATTTTAATTGTTCTTGCATTTTTTATTAATAATTTAATTTAAATTGGCTTTTCCCATAATATTACTATATTTAATTAATAAACTTAGGTGATCAAAGTATTTCAATAAATAAGTTCACAATTAAAGTTGCAATTATTTCCTCATTACCCTGGCAATTTGTCAACATTTTTTTTGGCAAATAATATCAATACAATCGGTTTCGCCATTAAAAAGAAACAAAAACACAACGAATTCATTTTCTAAACCGATGTTGAAAGTAATCACTTTCCGCACTAGTACGTAAAGTGACTCATTATATTATGTAACTCAAATCAGTGTAGAAAACGAGCTATTACGGAACGGTAATATTGTAGCAATAACTAAAACATATAGGAAATAGGCTTTAAAAGAGATTTGAATCCTGATTGTACAACATAAAAAAAACTTATTCTAATAAAAAAAAATAGAACAAAGATGTATTCATAAATTGTTGTAAACAATTTGGAATAATGTTCAATTGAATTTAACTAATTGCAAATGTATGTACGTCAAGAAAATAAGGTCAACCCATTTCATTTATTTATGGTAAAAAAAACTGTTCTATTAATGTATATCTACTTATTGAATTTAAAAAAATCATTAAAATTAATAATATTCCAATTTTAATATTGCAACTTATTCTTAGAAAGAATTATTAATATGCCAATATTATTAAATTAATGGTGAGTTCTAGTCTATTTGTTTTTATATTCATATTTAATTACTTTTTCTCGAGCAAAAAAAAACGGGTTCATAAGTTTGTTATGTACGGATGTTAGCTATAAATGTAACTTTGTAATTACTTTTGCAATTTAATTTCGTAGAAGTCAATTATTAATCGTAAATATTGGCTACATTAATTTTCATGTTTTAAAATTAATAAACTTGTGTTTTTGTTAACCTGCAGTGCGAGGGTATGGAAAGATTTTTAGCAAAAAATGTTTTTTTATTCCTGCACGAAAGACGTAAGCACGCTAATTATGTACTTGTGATTGAGCGACACAATAGATATTGTTTAATATCTGATTTTGCACAGACCTACTGCGGGTGAAGATGACGCAGTTCATTGAATTTTTTACTGATATTATTTTTTGTTAATCTTATGCTTGATAGCTTGCAGATCTACCTGATATTATTATTTTTCTTCATAACTTCTGCAATTAAATAAAACAAAAACAAAAAAGAATTATTCACTGGAGAGCACGAGTTTTTAATTCCACGGTCTGTAAACATTCTTTACATTGGCTTACCTGATTATTTGAAAATTGGGTTTTAATACACAATTGAAAATATTTTAATAATTTCAGGATAACTTTGTTAATGCAGACATAAAAGAGATGCAAATATTAGCATTTTTCTTAATTTTTTCCGGCTTTTCTACAATGAAAGTAATAGAATTTGCATATTTTGGATTCTCATTAACATTTTATAAACAATATATATTTACATGAATATAAATAATTTGTTTTTCAGAATAATGCTGCCGATTCCAAAACTTGCTTCAGATGATGCTCCCCGAATAGTAATATTGAGATGTTCACCTGTAGACGTTTCGAAACACTCGATGGATGCAATTGTGAAAACCGCAGACATGTTTATGGATTTTATTATGAACGAAGATGACAATAGTATAATTTCTGGTATACAAGTGGTATTAGATCTAAACGGGATAACGATGAACCACATAATGCATGCTATTCCGTTTATCAATACTTATCGAAAATATATACGTACGGCACAACAAACACTTAAATTTAAACCACGTGGATACTATCTATTGAATTCAAATGCATTTTTCGAAACTTTGTATAATATGTTTAAGCATTTGCTTGAAGATAAACACATGAGTAAGGTTTGTATATCAGTAATTATTTATTTTTGTTTGTTATATTATAACAAATAAATTATTTTAGATAAAATTTTTTGATAAAGACAACTGGGACGAATTTAAACAAACGGTATCCATGTCATTAATTCCGAAAGAGTATGGTGGTGATGGAGATACAATTGCTGAGCTTACTGGTAAGTTGATAAATCGTTAAAAAAATTATACAACCTGATAATCTATTTCTAGCACATTGGATAAATAGAATGAATGAGAGTCGCGAATGGTTTTTTGAACAGGATAAATATGGTACCAATGAGAATTTAAGAAGAGAGAAGGTTTCTTATTTTGAAGAAAATGCTGGTGTTGAGGGTTCTTTTAAAAATCTAGGTATAGATTAACACGTTTAAATTATTTTAATTTATTAAGATCCTTTGGTATAGCATATTGAAAACATGCATAGAGGGACGTAGCAATTTCAGCATAAAAATAAATTTTATTTTATTAAAAAACTAAATAAAATTTATAAAATAACAATTATTAGTATTATTGATTAGTAACAATATAAATTTATTTTAGTGGTGATAATAAAATTAAGATAAAACACATTTAAGTCACATTTGTTTACAAAATATGTGGCACGTGAGCTCAAACTCAAACTATTTAAACCGCTGCAAAAATAAACTTATAACTTATCACATTGGTCTCAACAGGGCCAGTAAATATACAGAGTACTGCCACAAGCTGCATTCTGGACTAAATATGGCCGTCTTTTTAGATCGGAAATGAACGGCTTTTGTTAGATCAAAGAATGACGATACTCTGTAATTACAGACTTCGTACCCCAATAAAATTAACTTTTACATTATTAGAACATCAAAGTCAGCTTATAGATAGTCGTCACGCTCTTAGGACTGGGTGCCACTGTGTTCTTCAATACCGATGTTTCGAAAAATAGTGAATCTTACAAAACAATTTCTTCCAATAAGATTAAAACCGTAACCATTTCAGGCCTATCTTTTGATATACTACTGACGCACAATTTTCCAATATCAATTAAACCTCTATAGCAAGTATCGCTATTTTCTATTCTCATATCCTTCAATTCATGAATATCTCCTTCATAATTAACTACGTGGGTTTTCAAAAAATGGTTTTTCCTTTTCTCCGAATAAGCGTGTAACCCTGTGGCAATTTCAAACAACACAACACCAAAACTGTAAGTATCAACCTTCGTAGACACTTTTTTCGATCGCAAATATTCATCGGGTAAGTAAGGCCTTGTTCCTTGTATTCGACTTACCATTATGTATGCAAAATCCGATTGTGGGCCTTCGCGAGCCAAACCAAAATCGCCAATTTTAGCATTGTCGTTTGGATCAAGTAAAATATTGGCTGATTTTATATCACCATGTATCAATGGTTTATCACTGATAGTGTGCAAAAATTGAAGGCCTCTGATAAAAAGAAAATTTTAGAATTTGAAATTTACAACAGTCGACTTCAAAATACCTAGCTGTTCCTATAGCAATGTTGAGCCTCTTTGACCAATTCAAAAATTTGGATTGGTCTTTCGTTCGTAGCCTGTACTCTAAAGATCCACCCGGCATATATTGGTAAACAAGGCACGGTTGAAGACCATCTAGACTATAACTGAAAATTAAAATAGTCAAATGAAAACCTAGCGATGGCCAATCTTAATAATTTTTTTACCCATAAACGGGAAGAACATTATCATGTCTATAAGAATTCAAACAATGCAATTCCGTAAAAGATTGTCTAATTTGCTCGTTGTGAGATGCGGGATTATCTTCTCCCCTTTGTTCGATTCGCTTTATTGCTACTTGCGTACACTTCCATACGCCTTTAAAAACTGTTCCAAAACCACCTCTTCCCAAAATCTTACTGGGATCCCAGTTGTTTGTAGATTTTTGTAATTCCTCATAAGAAAGTTGTGGAATAGAACGTGCAGACTCAACCGCACAGGAAATGCTGGAAGCGATTGCATAGTTAGTGGTAGCAAAGCGACCCTAAAATATGAAAATATAATCTTAAATCTTAAAATTTAGCATTTCAATCCAAACAGGATTTCTTTTAAATATTTTTAAAAATGTTACATGCCTAATACTGCTAATACGTTTGAGCAGCACTGCATTTAAAAATTTAATTGACAGCTGTCATTTTTAAACAGTTTTTGTGGGAAACACAATTGAGGTTAAGTTTTACTTACGCATTTATGTTGATCTTCCACTAACAATTTTTTAAATAAGTGTCTTTGTAACTTTTTACGCTGACCATTGAATTTATTTTCTCAACTTAAAATGGGCGAATGCGTCGCAGAAAGGTTAACAACCGAAAATTATCAAAATTTGTCGGGGCGATTTATGGAAGAAAAAAACGATTTCACAAAACAGTATTCAAACATCTATAATGTTCGTTTAAGTAAAATGAGATGTTTATTGCAAGAAGCGGTTAAGAAAAAGTGGCAAGTAGATTATCCAATTTTTGAATTGCACAAATTGCCGGAAGACGACACAAAGTGCATTATAATTGGGACGTTGTTCAAGGATCAAAAGCTCAAACCTTCAATTTTAAAACAGTTGGCTGAAAGTAACAGTTTGGTTCCACAACCAGTTCATTTACATTTTACCGATGAGTCGGATAGTTTACACATAGCAGATGAATTGCAAAGAGTGCAACTTCTAGGTAAGTGAATTTGGTTTAAACTACAGCGCCAGTAAGTGGGGATTTTTTAGGTAACATCGAGAAGGGTGATTTAGTGACGGGAATAACTTGCGCCCTTCTGGGTACAAACTATGGAAATGGTAAATTTTCGGTGGAAGATTATTGTTTTGCCGGTTATAGAGAACAAGTAAAGCGTCCGTTACTACTTCAGGATAAATTTGTAGTTTTTGTAAGCGGATTGAATTTAATCAATATACAGGACGTTTTACTTCCGTTAAGACTTTTGGTTAATTGGATCAGTGGCATTTTGGGGAACATAAACGAAATTGACGTTAAAAATATCGTTCGATTAGTGATTGCTGGAAACAGTACTCGGATTGCTAGCGTTAAACACATGCAAACCACTTCTTTAACTTCACGAACAACAGAAACACCAGAAGTTATAGAATCGGTTAAAATGTTGGATAACTTCTTGAATGAATTGGGTCAAATTTTACCGATAGATGTAATGCCTGGGGAGCATGATCCCTCCAATCACATGCTTCCTCAAATGGCTATGCATCATTGCATGTTTCCAAAATCGATCAAGTATCAAAGTGTGAATTTAGTGAGCAATCCTTATAACTGCATAATCGATGACCTAAACTTCTTGGGTAGTTCTGGTCAACCCATCAAAAACATTCTAAACTTTTCTGATTTGCCCGAGGGAATTGACGTGCTAGAATCTTGTTTGAAGTGGAATCACATGGCTCCAACAGCACCCGACACTTTAGGTTGTTATCCGTTTTATAAAAATGACCCATTTATTATCGAAACCTGCCCACATGTTATGTTTGCAGGCAACCAAACCAAATTTGACACTAAAATTAGCAAAGGTATTGAAATATTTATATTATTGTGGAACAACAAAATTAACAAAACATTTTTTAGGGGATGATGGACAAAAGGTCAGACTAATTTGCATTCCGGAATTTGTATCTACGGGCACTGTCGTGGTATTAAATTTGAAGTCGTTGGATTGTCGACCAATTAAATTCAACATATTTTAAGTTTTACTTTGTTGAGATATCTACTAATAAAGTTATTTATAAATTTTACAATTGAATTACCTGATGAGCATGAATGGATTAATGAAATCGTTTTCAGCTCTTGTTATGATGTGGCATTTTACAATACGTTCAATATCTCAACTACAAGGTTCTACAAACCAAGAAAGTTCTTCTTGAAGCTTCTTCACGGGGGAAAACAAAAAAACAAAATTGTATTGGTTCCCACAAAAGCTATGATGATGTTTTCGAAGAAACTCTTGAATACAGGATGAACCGCCACCACCGGGAGTGGGGAGAAACCATCATCAAAGAAAACGATAGGGAAATTTGTATTTGAAATCCTTTTTTTCTACCAAAAGTCGAAACACTAATTAAAATAGTACAAGAAAATTGTCTGAATACCCATAGGTTACGGCACGTAAAACTAGAAAGTTTAACCTCGATAAGAAAGTTAGAAAGGTTTCCACTTACTGTGCCAATTGTGAAAGCGCACCACATATTTGTTTGGAGGGTTTCAATGCAAAATATAGGTAATATTAAAAAAAGTTTTGTTTTCACTTACCACTGCAGCTTTCGGATGCAAACCATGTTGCGATGGTTGGACACTGGCGTTATCTTCGTTACTAACAACATATTCAAATTTCTTTTCGATTTTTGGACCGACATTTAAAGGCTTAACTTCATCGTTGAGGTTTTCTATTGGAACACTCAAGTCCTTACTACAAGGTGGCTCTTTATATCCTAATTGTTTGAGCAATCGCAGCTGATTTTCTTCACCACTTTTTATTAAATAGTGATATTCTTTATCGACGAGATTTTTAATCACTTCCATTGCTTGGTAGTGCTGCATTTCATGCAACAAAACGAATAATTCCAGTACGGTGTGGTTATGTGAACCCCACATCGTCAGCAGTTCCTCCATTGGTGAATTATACCGGGTAAATTCTCTGCGTAAATTCTAAAAATAGTTCAAACAATTGAAGTTTACTTCGAACAGGAATAACTTACTTGTATTGTGATTATATCATAGCGCATGTATTCTGCAGCCAAAGTCTCCCAAGAAGAATTTGCGTCCAAGATTTGGCACAGTCTTTTTCGTTCATTATAGGGCAAATTAAAAATGTACAACACCCTGTTATTATCGGACATTTTAGCGATGAATCAGTGTTTACAAAAATAACACAATGTTGACTCACAAGAAATAAAGTAAATTGAAGCCGCAAAATTATAAGGATAAAAACATATAATCAGGTTGTCTACGTTTAAATCTTTTGACAATAACCTGTTGATATGTTCTCCCACCACCAATGAATCACGTCCTATTAACTTTACAGGTCGCTACTTCAACTTGTCAATTTTGACGTACTAGGTTATGTTCATGGTCTATATAACCTAAAAATCACTGCAAATTAACATTTCGTAGCCAAGATGAATAATTCTCTAATTGTGATAATTAATCAAAATAATGGTACGTACAAGAACCTCACAGTTGACAAAAATTGCGTGTTAAAGCACAATGAAGACTGCAAAATTATTTCTCGAGGAGAAGATCCCAAAATGAATATTATTGTGGACGGAATTTTTCTACATTATTTGGTACAAGAACTCACATATGCACCATATTATCGAACTCAATTTATAAAAAGGTTCAAAGATGTTCCGTATGTCAAGGTTGAATTGATACCGGCTCAAAAAGAAATTTTGGACTACAACTGGTGAGTGATCTCCTGACTTAATTTGAGATGTCATTAGTTTGCTATTGTAGGAACTGCAGAATTGATTATTTGGTAAGGGAAAGGTGCGAATTGGAACACGTTCTGTCTTGGTTGTCAACATTAGGGGGTGCATTTTCGGCATTAGGCGATTATTTCCTCAATTGTGCCGAAGTTGCTGGGAACATTTCCATCAATCAACTGAAACTAGCATTTCGGTTAGGTGATCCTACTGTGATGGCCAGATGTAGGCTTTTTATTAGTTTAAGTTTGATACAACGTTGCTATTTTAAATTAGCCAAAAGTATTATATATACAGAATACATAAATGCAAAACATTCAAACGTCATAGACGTCCGATTATTAAATATGTGTAAGGGGATTTGGTGTAAATTAAAATACGAATACGAAAATTATAAGAATTGTAAGCGAAGAAATAAAAAATAATTTTTTGGTTTAATTGTATTTTTTACATTTAAATTATTACAATAGCATAGCGACGATAAAATTAATTTACAAAAATGTCAAGATCAATTAGTAAATAATACTCATTGTATATTAAAAATTATTATACTATGCAATACGAAAAAAGTATAAAATTAATATAATTTATTATTCGGCAAGTGTACCCATGGGATCCCATGCAGGTAAAACGATCGGTTCTTGTTTGAAAACCTCTAAAACACTTTCGGGCACATGCTTTTTATCCACGACTACTTCGTATACAAATTCTTTGAACCATTCTGAAGTCATCAGCAAGTAACCTTTTTCGCCACGATCTTCTCCCCAGGAGTTTTCTACCCTGAATTTCGTTACCTCGTTGTTGTCCTGTAAAAAAAATAATTAAATTTATCACAAAATCTGCAGTGTTGTACTTATACAAAATTAATTTTGAAACTGGCAAATGCACATGCAAGCTAAAATGTGTGTTTGATAGTTTCAAACTGCTGTAAAAACAAAACTAATGATTACACTCCAGACTAAACCGTATCAAACAGCTTTCTCATCCGATTCAAATTGTGCCTTATTCCTTATAGTCAAGGTTTTGTAATACCTAACCCCAATGCAGTGTTGGTCATATTTAAAATACTTGACAACTTACATCGATTGAAGCTGCTGTGAAGACCATAGCATGCGTCATGGAGCTGTCGCCGTATAAGAGGCGTTCGCTTTTACTCAAGTTCAAGTTGATATCGGTTCCAAAAACTAACGAAAAATCTTGCCTAAAATGTTGTTGAGGTGTTAAAACATTGTATAAAATACAAAATTGGTTAACTTACACGCCTAAATCTTGAATTCCTTGTTTTCCAGCAAACCTCTTCGACACATCACATCCAAACCAAACTGCTTCATTACTTTTTATACTTTCGGCGGCCACTTTCATCAACAACTCAACAGGTTGATTATTATAAATACATCTACGTCCACCAACAACATTTCCTAAACAGTCTAAAGAATATGCTTTACCATACTGATTTGTTGGTCGAGGATCGGTCACTAAACATACCTAACACAAAAACTTTAATTAATAATCCTTCAGCTATCGAAAAAGATCTACCTTATCATCAACATTAAAAGTGCACTTTACATGATCGTCATAAAATTGTTTTGGCGTAAGTGGACCGACACTATGGTACGTTTTACTTTTATCATAGTAATTCCATGTGAAAGTTTCGTCGGGTATTCCCAGACAGATTCCAACTATACGAAAGATGATATTCATTTGTTGTTCAATTGTAGTTTGTATCTCTCCATCGCTTGCACCACTTACGACCAATTCTCTTAACACTTTGGCAAATTCTCGCAACTAAAACTAAATTATAAAATAATTTTCAAAGCACAAAAATAATTTTACCTTGCTTTTAAGAATCAAATTCATTCTGCCGCTTGATTCACATCCGTATGACTCTGGAAAACATTTTTTTGGCATAACACCATATTTATTAATAATATTTACAATCATGTCCCATTGTCCTCCATCGCAAGTAGGATCCTTTTAAAAAATAAAAGAAAATATAAAGAAGTGAAAATCACAAAAATTGCAACTTACGGTTAATAGAAATGAAACGAGTCGTCCATCGACAGCTTCATTTCTTCTAGCCGTTTCAACGATATTATTTAAAAAGTAATTGCATCGTTCGATTTTATCCCAAAAGAATAAATAACCTTGGGAGAACTCGAAATCTTCTAAATTTAACTGTTTAGCGAAAGGAATTCGCATGACATTTAATGCGGCAAACAACCAACAGCGCCCGGAACTTTTTTGATTTGTCATAGGCTTTCCTTCCGTTTCAATCTGAAATAAGACATATTATATATCGTACAGGTTATATTGCATAGAAGTATGGTTATTACCTTATGACTATAAACGTGTTGTGTTTCTTCGAGCCTCTTTCTTGACAGAGCAACTTCGAACGGGTCCAATTTTGTGCACACATTTTGAGCGAGAAGGTTTTTACTATCGGACTTGAAAGCGTTCCTAAACTTTAATACAATATCCTTGCCAAGAGCTGCTGTGAAATGATACATGTCAAAAAATTGTAGTTGTTTCTGTGGTTACAAAATTTGCAATCTATCGAACCTTGCAATAATAATTGATTAACATTTTGAACTCTAATTACAGTTTAGCTCGTACTTGAAAGGTTAGTCATCAGAATTATTATTCATATTGAATATTATTGCGATTTAAAAAATCGATATAAAGGAGATAACGTTTTATATAGGTATAGGTATTCTAGTCGTATCAATTTTCAATGTATTAACAATTTTTTTAGTTTATTTTTCCATTATCTATAACTGCATTACTACATCTTTTCCGCTAAAACGTTTTTGTTAAATTTCACAATGCTTACAAAATTTGAACCCTCCGCTCAAAAAAAGGAATATAAATATTATTTTATTTGGAAAACTTGTTGTATTGCTGCAGATTGAGCGCTGCTTCATTGGCAAAGAGAACTAAAATTATGAAAAAAGTAAAATGGGTATAAAAAAGAATTAGAAGAATAAAAAAGTTATGGGATTCAAGTTTAAAGGCCCAATTTGATTTATGAATTTAAATTTACAAACACAAATAAATTTTGATATATTTTTAACTTTGCAGTCAACCACGATTTAAAAGGGGAGAACACTGCAATATATAGGTACTTGAGTATCAACACCCTATGCAGCTTTCTCGTTCCTTTCGTATGTTCAAGTTGTCTATCGACATAGGGAACGTACATGGGCCCCAAACCGTGGGAAGTATAGTAAACACTTCAATTACAGAGAAGTTATTTTAATATCTCAAATATGTTGCTAGCATCTTGTGAGAAAACACTTGAACGGGTACTTTAAATCCACAAATACATCATAGCAATCTAACGCTTTAGCCGCTAGTCTACGACAGTACTTAACAATAATTAATTTTTAAAAATAAATTTACTATATCGAGTGTCTATTGTGTAACGGGTGACCGACCGTACACCTGATCATAGGGAAATAACATAGGAAATAATTTTTTTTAAATTTTCGTTTCCCATTATAATCCGCGTCTAAATATACCTAACACTTTATGTTTTTTTTTTTAATTATTGTTTAAAACTTAATAATAAAAAGAAAAAACCGCGCTTTAAAAAAAATATTAATTCTTTGTTTGAATTTCATTGCCATTGTTTTTGTTTGAAATCCAATTACTAATAAGTCACTTTGATACATTAAAATAAATTTGGTTAACAATGAACTTGAACGTAAACAATGGCAGTGTAATTCAAACTAGGTGACTAATATTTTTTCAAGTTCTATTTTTTTCATTTTATTATTGAGCTTTTAATAATAATTAAAGAGCAAAATATTAAGTTTTGGGTATCTTTAGATGCGAAAATACAATCTCTTTAAATTGATACAATTAAAGAAAAAAAATCAATTTCCCATGTTATTTCCCTATGATCGGACGTAAGGTCGGTCACCCAGTATATAAATAATAAAAAATCGACTATGTAGACATCGCATAACTTTCAGCATAGATGTCGTTTATAGTGAGACATGGGCTTAAGTGTTTTCATTTGTTGTATCTTTTTCTAATAATAATAAATAATAATTTTCTAAGTAGCATAAACATTACTAAATATATAAACAATGAAGAGGTTCACACAATTTTTAGTAGGTATCAAAAAATAAACAAAACTTTTAACTTACAGTTTGATCCGTTGTTACTATCAAAAAAGGTTTACATTCACATCATGAATATTGTAAAACACAAATAAATATTAACCTATTTTCAATACCCTATTGACATTTTGTTGCAATTTCATTTCAATTTCAGTTGCAGAATCATTTAGAATCGTCAAAAATTACAAATAACAAGCATTGTAAATATAATTTTGCAAACGTTTTCACTATACCAATTGCATCATCAGGCAGCAATATGTTTTTAAAATTTAATTGTATCAATTTGTTACAACGTTTACGAAATTATTCTTACAGTGTATTTTATTTGTGATAACTTGAATTCGAAAAGAAAATTTTATATATTATGAAAAACAAAAATGCTTTTTTTTTACTTTTACTGCCGAAAACGGGTGGTTAAAAGCAGTGCACAGAGCCGGATTAAGGGGTGGGGGCTAAGCGGGCACCAGCCCCGGGCCTCTAAATTTTTAGGGGCCTCAACCCTCAAGCAACAAAATTTAAATCAGAAAAAAATTGCTGGACTCTTTCTGAAAGTAAGAAAAAAATGTTTTTAAAATGTTAATGTATGTACAGGGTGGACCAAGTTCGATAGTTCTTATGGGAAACTCGGTAACTATAAGAGATGAAAAAATGGATGGCGTATTCTCGATCTCTTTTTTTGAGCCAAAAGTTTGAATTTTCGACTTTTAAACTTAACCAAAGGTTTATTACCATAGAAACAATAAATATGCCTGTAAACCATTCTCAATAATATGCAATCTATTGCATACTCGAAGTTATATGCTGCATAAATATAATTTAGAAATATTATTAAATAACGGCAAATGTTGTAACCCCGTGGCCGTTGAAATGATCACCAATTAAGGCGTAATGACGTTTTTAAACGAAAAAAATACAACTGTAAGTTCCTAAACTGGCAAAGTTTATTGACTCATTGAGTGCCGCCTATTCTTCCATATAAAATTCAAGTTTTTAAATTCACCCCTTGTAGAACACTCCCCATACCTTTAAAATTGATTATGCCAACACGGGCGTGATATAAAGTATGCAAAGATCAAATATAAAATATTTATTGTGCAGAATTTAATGCTTGCATTATTCGGTTATGCTCCAAATTCTTACTGCAGGTTTGCGAAAAACGGTAAACATTCAACCTTGTAAGATAAACCCAATTTTTTTTATTTGTGAAATTTACTAATTCGCAGGTGCTAATTATCGAAATAAAAATTACACATTTCACGAAAAAAATTACAATTAAAACCACTTTTACTGTGCATTCTTGTAGTTGTTGTGTTTACAGAAAACAAGTTTTATTTAGAGATGATAATCCTCATACTTTAATTCGTTTTAGTCTGGCGTCCGTATAAGGTCAAATAAAAAGATTTTTTTTCAAACTAAGGAAAACGATTATCTACCTTATTTATTTTTAACAAAAATAAGGTTGAAAATCATCATTATATTATGAGAAAATCTGAAAATTATTATGTAAGAGAAGGCAGGTGTTGTACTACCTATTATTCCGTTCGAGTAAAAAACGTATACCTGCTGAACTCGGTAATACGAATAGCTGTAACACAGGTGTGATTCGTTTTAAGAACATCATTTTAGGAAATGCCAATTATTAACTTCCTATTACTTTTTTTTGAGAAGAAACAACTACCCGTTCAGTGAACACTATGCCTCGTAATATCTCACATAAATATGTTCTTAGCGAGCTTATAAGTTCTAAAATCTAGAACATCCCAATTACTCCGCAAAATTAAATTCTCGACGCAATGGTTAGGAGAAAAATTAAAGTAGGAAGGTACATTAATTTCTGGAAAATTTCCAGACCATTTTTGTTTTATTAAATTCTTCAATTAATAATTATCTAGTAAAATGATTGCATTTAATCTTGATTGTAGATTTTTTCACGATATTAATAAATGACACCTGCACATACTGTTGAGTAGGTAACAAAATATAAATTGAATCGATAGAAACCAACATTAGTCATCGCAATTTTTTTTAGACGTTTAATAACTCTTCTGGGGAAATATAGATCGTTATTCATTAAAGCGTTCTTTGTTTTCGTCCTATAAATTGTTTAAAATTAATTAAATATAACGAAGACTGTCTATTCCGTTGTGAAATATTTCTCACTTCTGAATTATTCTTCCCATTTATATCAATTAATCCACAGGGCTACCATCATCCTCAAATTTTTTTAATGAACAATAGCGATGTAAATTTATCTGAGAACTAAATCCGAAGAAATAAACTATAATAAAGCAAAGATCTCCCTATAAGCAATATGGTATAATGGAGAAACGCGGTACTGAACTGGTTATATTTCACAACCGCCTTTTTAGACCTGATCTTACCCAACCCAGCATCATCTACGTCTTTGTTGAGAAAATCAAAGTATCACAAATCCACTAATTAGATCACAACGTCTGCGTATGCACAACAGAATCAGAAACACAATAGCTCGAATCTTACCGTTGTTGCAGTGTTTTGAGTTTAAGGTAGCGGGGTACTTTTGTTTCGGATTTTGAAGTAAATTTCATAGTTTCGCTATCTAATAGCTTGGGTTTGATCGTGGGACAGGTCGCTTTGATAAAAATTTATGACCTGCCAACAATATTTTGAGGACGCCAGACCTATCATAATTTTCATCAAAATAATTATGGAAATTTTGTCCGTGAGATAAGGGCTTAAGAAAATCCCTTGATAAAACTAGCCCGATGTAGAAATCCTAGAGCTATCCTCTGGTAGTGTGGCAATGCTAAGCATCCCAGTTCTATTAGAAACTATTAGAAATAATATAATACATATTATAATAAAGTGATACCATTAAAGACGGCCGGAGGCCGGCTAGTAGTATTTTATATCAAATACTACTTAACCAGAGTATTCCATATGTGTGCTAACACTGTTAATAGCTTAGAAATTGGAATAATTCTTGACGGAATATAATCAATTTTTTGAAGTTTTTACAATCTGAACGCCAAACGCTGAAAGCCATACTGCTGGTGTTGATATTTACAGTCTGCTTGGCAAGAGCGTGTACGGCGAAACCCAAAAACTATTTGAGAGAAGGCATTGAAATAAAATACAGACACACTTGATATGAACCGTGATGCTATATTATAATAAGTGGTCCAGTCGCCTTCACTCTTGGCATCTGCGAGGCATACTTTCCACTAATTTGATGTTTTCTGCTTTGAAACACTCTTCACCGGGTGTTTTTCGGTTCGCTGGATTAGTCTATTGGTGTGAATAGACCAGGTATGATTGAACGTGCCCAAAAAGAAGGTTCGTCCAAATTTTCTTTAGCCCAAGCGAGTCTTTTCTAAACGGTTTTTCAACGAAAGCAATCCCGCTGGAGTTTCAGTCAGAAATCAGAGAAAGACATTTTAGCTTAAATTTCAAACCACTTCCACAGAAAAAAATTAGACTTACTTTAGAGGAAGATAAAACTCACAAATAGTTGGTATTCCTTCGTCGGATTTGGAAATATATCACAAAGTGATATGAGGGGCTCAGACGCAAGGGTGATTAACCCACGAAATTCTTTTCTTGGCTGAAGAAAGGTTTATGTTAGACATTGAAGAACATACAATTTAGGAATTCATGACGTAGTATTCCAAACAGCATACATGTATGTTTGGAGTAGGACCTCAAGAAATCGGTTCTTGCTTGATGAAACATTTTTCCAAACATGTGCCTACTAGCACGGAACGTTTGATATTGTACAGTAATGCATGTGGAGGACAGAATCGAAACATTAAGATGGCTCTCATACTGAGGTATTACCTCCAGAAGTCTGCATCATTAAAAGTGATAGAAGAAAGGTTTTTTTATGTCAGGCCGCAGTTTCAACTCTTGTGATCAAGATTTTGGAATTATTGAAAAAGAAAAGAAGCATCCTCATGGAATATACAGTCCTGATGATTGGATAGTTGTTTCAACTATCAAACTTGATGCGGTCTGGGAAACCTCACGATAGCGATTAAGGGTTAACCTTGATTAAAAAGTATAACGATGATCTCGATGACCAATTAGAAGGTGAGATAATTCAAGTCAAAGATCTACATAGGTCTTGCATCGAATGGATTGTTAGATTTTCTAAGACAATTAAAAGACAGGAAAATTTACAATATTGTTGCGGATGTTTGTTGCAAAGCAGTGACAAACTGTACGGGGGTGAAATCGTTTTCAGCATTGAAAAGAGAGAAATGAGAGATATGGAGATGTTATAAACCGAAAGCTTTGATTTAAGCATTAAGTTCTTGAGACTCAAAACTTTTCGAGCCTCCTGCACAGCACCGAGACCCATAATAGAGGAGTTTTAAAATCCCTACCGATCAACAGCTTGAAGATACGTTATACGTTTCGAGATAATTACAAGAATCTCATTTTTGTTATAATAATATAATTTAACATTCACAATAATAAATTATTCAATGTTGACAGCAGTATACGTTATAAATACATTAAGTAGAGGAAGATGGACAAGGTTCAATCAAGGGACACATCCTGACAAATCTAACACTTTGCTAACGAGAGTCTGTTGAACTTCCAGAAAAGCCAATGTGGCCAGTGATTCAATTTTGGCTTCATTAGTTGCATTTCTGCGCTCCAAAATTGAATATCAATTTTTGGATTTTCTAGTTAGGTTAGCACTCGGCTGGAATGAATCATTGATGTTCACAGGATTTCATCATATTACATGCCATGCCTTAGATGAAAGAAGTGAAGCAGTAACTTATGCGGTCGGGAGCGTATAAAAAATGATTATTCAGATCAGTGACGAGCTGGGAAGAAAACCGGCCCGGGCATTCAGATTATACCGACCCACGATCATGGGGTATAAAATCGGTAACTTCATTAGCTTTAAATAATTCGCCAGATGGCAAATCCGGGTCTGATTCAGAGTGGGCAGTACGAACATTAGAGTTTTCGAACAGCTTGCGCTGTTGTCTGGTTCTGTTACTTATGTCTGGACACATGACAATAATTTAATATTCTGTAATCTTAGCTTTTTAAATCAATATAATTGGTGGAACCCAGGCGATTCCAATTGGTGTGCATCTTGATTGGTGAACTTTGTATTCTTTTTAGTTCAGGTAGACAACATTGGGATTACAACTGCATTACTGTACATTCATGACACACACAAACTTGATCTTATCTTTTGTTCTAACATAATCATAAATATTGACAGAAACCCTAGATATCGTCATAATCTAAACAGGAAAATAAGAATATACAAAGTTCGTGTTGTACAATTCTATCTGTATTAATCAACAAATTAGGGCACCCCCGGTATGAAAAATATATAAGATAAGTTTGTTTGTTCGAGAAGTTACATCATAATAATACTGCAGAAAAACCATTTGAAAGTCAACTAAAATATTTGAAGTTACTCTGTATATTTATCAAAAAGATACCAGTGTCCTTCGTCCAATTTGTGCTAATTTTCAAGTAAAATCGAGATAAGTAAATATAAATTAATAGTAGCATTCATTATCGTACCCGTTATAAACAATGCATTCGGCAAGGTCATTCATAAATGTTGCCCTTCTTCGGCACCAACTCTTTACAACTGTTCACGTTATTCCAAAAACCTACACCACCATAAATAACCTAACGGGACGGACACAAATAACGGGAAAGACACGTTATGCTGACGCCATTATATTATTAATTTAAACAATTGCAATACCCACTAACCTATATTTTAAAAAAATTATCAAGTCTTCAATTATCAATTATTACGAAAATAAGCAAAAATTCGACAGTTTGCAAAATATGCACATTTAGTGTCGAACAATGATTCAGCGTAAAATAGACCAAAAAAATACATACCCGATTTCATTATGGAAAAAGTACAATTAAATGGAATTTTGCCGGAAATATTAATAACACTTTATTTATTAATAAATCGATATGTCAGTGTGATGGGAATATCTCGGTAAAATGAAATCACACACTACGGACACACCACACACCAAGCAAATCACCGTAACAATGCGAAAAAACAATAAATATACTTGACGGAAAACAATCGCAACGTTGTCATTTTTGCAACAGGGTTGTCACACGTAACAACACTGCCAGTATACAGAGGGTTCGAAAATTTTGCAATGAATTGTTACCGAAATCTTACTTTAAACAATAATTAAGTGGTCAAGGGCCAATGAACCGTTATAAGAACAAGATACGATCGAGTACGATGCTCCCTACCGTATACTTTCATAGATGACTGCAAAATAGAACGACAAATATTTTTGTGTGTTGGTGTAGTACCTAGTAAACATAACCTGCAAAAAAGCGAATGGGATTAAAAGTTTTATTGTAATTTTTGATAAAATGAAAAAATCTACTGGTAAATATGACAGCCCCCTTGGGAGAATCTCTATTTTAATTTATTTATTTGCTTTCAGTCGATATTCCAACTTTACTGGAAAACAGCAGTAAAGAAGATACAGAAACGTATATCAAAGATATCTTGGTGAAGGATCTTCCTGGTACAGATATAGGCAAATTGGATAGAGACCTTCAATGGAACTTCTATCTCAAAGGTCAAAATTTAAAAAAAGAATCAAAACCACCACGGAGAAAAAAGAAAGTAATTTTTACACGTAAACAAAGAAAGGAACTTGATTTGTTGAAGCTGCCTAAAAGTGGTTGGGACTACAGCAAATTAGAACCTATGCGTGAGTTGTGGATAAATTATATGCAAAAAAATCTCGACACATTGAAAGCACCGAAGTACGACGATCCTGGATTTTTAAACTTTCACGTGTTGCTAGGAAAAACTGAGTTCGAAGGAGCCGAGGTTAGCATAATTAAATCAAAAGTAGCTAGTTTGGTTGGTGTAACAGGAACAATTGTGTTAGACACTAAGTGCAGTTTTCAAATTGTTACTCCGAAGTCGGAACTGAAAAGTAAGTACAAATTTCGGTTGCACTGAATCCAAAACAGTTGAAAAAATCTTTTTGAACGCATCTTGTCTTTTAGTAATAATTAAAAAATTTCTTGTGGTAAATGAACTCGGTTTTTAGCCAATGTTGTAATCTTGGGTTAAATTTTTCAAGTTTGGGTAGGTGAGTTTTCTACCGCAACGCAGTCTAGTTTCCCCCTTCCCTTATGTCGAGTCAAAACAAAAATGAGGCTGGCAAAATAAATCTAAAAGACTTATGGAAATACCTATTTTGAGGTTTAATTTTTTTTATTTTTAGCATTGCTGAAAACACCATCGGTCTTCCAATTTCAAGTGAACAGGATGAAATTTACAATTTTTGGAAAATACATGACACGTCAACCGAAAGAAAGAACAAAGAAGACAAACAAGAGTCTGTTCATACCAGAATTGTAGATCTCGAATTATTTTAAATACTTGGTTGTGATAATATTGACGATTAAAAAAACTATAAATAAATTTTAAATACTTTTCTATGCAAACCAAATACCGAATTTAAACTTGGAACAGTTTTAATGGTTCGCACTACTTATAGGTAATACGTAAGCTTAAATCGTATTTTAAGCAATGGGAAATTTTTTTGAATTTTAACTAGAAGCAGTGCAAACCACCATTTATGGTGTACAAACTGAATTGTTTATATAAATTTGTAGTGACAAAATCAATAAAAATTATGTTTTATTTGATATAAACAGTTATCAACTTTTATAAATTATCGATACAATTAAAACTAGAGAAATTCAAAAGAAAAACAACATATTTACAAAGAACAGGTATCCGATTTAGGAGTTACCTATTCAGACGTTTTCCCGAAATGAAATCATTTACTCTTGATTAAAAATTGTATCCAATGGATTCAGCTCGTAAGTTTTTTCGATCTTAGTACTTTCCTTTTGAAGCTTCTGCTCCTGCTTATTTATGTACAAACTAAAAAATAACAATTAATAAACATAGAACATTAAACGAATCCCACTTACTTCTTCTTTTTTGTTAAAATATACTCGCGTCTCAATCTTGCGGGAGTCACATACTTCTTATTTTCCCAGAGCGCTACACCACCAAAACTACCGGAAAATATTTTGATCTAAAATGGAAGATGTATAAATAACATGGTAGAAACAAAAGTTTTAGTTACTTACCGGATTTAAAACAAACCTAGGACCGATTTCGGCCAAAGCACCATCCTCGGATAAAATCTGGTAATTTCTAAACCAAATTCTATCATCCAGCACGCTAAACGTGAACACGTGATCAAAAAATGGTTGACTCTTGGGGTGATGTTTAGGAACCCCAAATATTTGGACGATCAGTTCTTTCAGTAACTTATAATGGGGCGTTTCTGAAAAGCTTGTGTCAAACGATAAAAGTGGACGGGAACCTCTCAAACAATTTCCGGTTAATTTTAACTCGGCCATAGTGTGAACTAAAAAAGAAATAAACAAAATCAGTTTAGTAACTACTTGCACCGTATTACATACTATTCTCGATTAGAAACTTGGCACTGGGACCATTGGGAATGTTAGACAGCCACATATATAAATCGGTCTTTTTCCGACCCTCGAATAACATAACCTTGTTACAGTGTTTGATCTCGCCCATTTCGTTCAAAACACTTAAAGTTGTAGATCTCTCAAGTTTAGGTTCATTTTTGTGATGAGGCATTAAAGTTTTTATGTCTTCCATCAAGTGTCTGTGTCGGTAGGCAATTCCACGGGTACAGAGCACCATAACTCTTTGTTTGTTAGTCCAATGCGCTTTCTCGGCATGCGATTTGGGAGCTTCGATTTCCTCTTTGTCTTCAACAACATCTTCAGATAGTTGCACTTTTTTATTATTTTTCTTAGTCTTTTTATTTATCTTCTTAGCTTTCAAATTTTTAGGTTCATTTACCTTTTTCTGTTTAATTACTTTATTTTTCGATAACTTCGTTTTTTTAATTTGTGGCACTACTTGCTGAAAAATTATATTTTATAACTGAGTAAAGAGTAACTTAAACATGAATCTTTTACCTCATCTTGACTTTCATCTATGCTAACTTCACTTTCTTTGGCTACCTCGGAAAGCTTTCGTTTATTTCCTTTTTTAGCCATTTTCGGATCACTATTTTATAATCATAAAAATTAACTTTCAACACGTGGAAATCTTACAACTTGCTTTTTCTTGTAGAAGAGGTTATGTTTGGGCGAATATTCTAAGTCACTTGAGAGGGCGCTGCTATACAAACTGTCAAATGGCCGTATCAGAAGCGTATTTTAAACCTAAAGCACGAAACATACCGGAGGAGTTGAAAAATACCAAACGTACACAAATATAAATGCAGGGACGAACTCAAGCAAAATTCAAATTTTTGTGGAATGTATCACGAAGTCAAGTAATAAGATGTGTAAGGGATAAGGGTAGGTCATTATTTTATCATTTTAGCAGTTGATCTAAGGATTTATACTACGATTGCAAATTTGTTCTTTATAGCGTTGAGCTGTCCGTAGATTTAACGACGGGGATTTTCAAATCTTCAATTTGAATTTTTCATTTTATTTTAATTATTCATAGGTTAATCAGGTATAGTCTGTCCCACGAAAGCTTATATCATTCGGATTGTTTTTAGGTATGAATCACATTCGAGCTCTCGTGGGACAGCCTATACCAATTCCTCAAGAACCTAAAGACAACAGCACACAATTGGAGTACAACTATTTCGAAAACAGAAAAATTGAGGTTCATTTGTAATCAAGTGGAAATTTTTGAGTGAATGCGTTTTCTGCTGCTACAACGTTACAACAGTTCTTGATACTGCAAGTTGTTGCTATTTGCTCGGATATGCTGCAATAACATTATTTGAAAACCACTAGATGGTACATAAATAAATAAATACAAATATTGCTGTCTGCTATAAAGATTATTATTAAGTTACAAACAAAACACAACAATTAAAATATAAATTAGTACAACACAAATAATCATACCTTAATTATTACTATGGAAGTTTTCAGCTTGTAAGCGTACACGAAAATGTGAAAAAAAAATTGACAAGAGATCGATATTATAGAACATTTTAGTATGTTATTGTATTAACATCAAACAAAAAATGTCATGAACACTTAATTACATAAAAATATACCTATGGTAGACTTGGAAAGTGTGCACCATTAATATTATTAAAAATAGATTTGTGCATTTTTTAAACGATGCATGCTTTGTTTAGGATTATAATCGTTAAAATAGCACAATTTTATTCGTTAAAGCTAAATAGCAAAAAATATTTTTCTATTTCTACAAAATATTTTCTATCTAAAATTTTGGCTAATATTTTGATTTACCCTGACGAAAACTTTTTAGTCAACTAAAATAGCACAAGAGAAATTTTGATTAGCAGATTACGGTAGATAATGTACAAAGTGTTACGAAAATGGTGTATTTTTTACAAACTTACAACTAATTAATCGATAATAGAAAATCTTTCAATTTTTAGATTATATTAATTAAAATGTGTGTCAAGCTCAAAGCACCTATTTTAAGAACCACTGTTTCAAATTTGATTTATTTTATATTTAAATAAATTATGTTAGCTTCGATAGTCATGATTTATGAGACAGCACATCGATGTCTCGTTTAATAATTGTTAAATATTATTAAGTCAGTACACACATTTTAAGTTAAAAATCCGTGTTTTTTCTTACTACTTTAATGTGATATGATACATTTTTTAAATAAAAATTTTCATTATTCTAATTAAATCTTAAAAAAAATGGCACTTAAATTTACCGTTGAGGAAAATATTTAAATAACGAACACAGTTTTGTGAAAAAACAAAAAACATATTTTTTACTCAAAACAAACAAATAAATTTTTCAAAAATATCAACAATTTAAAAAAAAATTGGGTGGTATCCCAATGGTTGATTTATAAGTTTCTGTCGAATCCAAGTTTAACTTACAAGGGAAAAGTGATTAAAACGAAACTTTTATAACATTTCACATTAATGGGATTCCCCTACACAGAAAACAATTTTTAATAGTTGCAGTGATGTTTAATTGAATTGAGTGATGTAAAATTTCATCTATGTAGTATTCAGTCATATACCTCCAAAAAGTAAGTTTCAGAAAATTTTGAAATTTGATATAAATTTAAATAAAGATACATCTACTAAAGAGTAATAGTAATGTCCTGCGAGTTCGTCGAGCTAACGCTCACAAGGTTGGTCACCCGCAACCAGGCGACCGAATTATTTGAGTCCATATTTGGATTGAATTTTGTATAAATTTGATATAAAAGTTTTTTGTAGTTTTTATAGCATAAAAACATTACTGAAAAATTCATTTGCCTTTGCTTTATTGTACTTCTATACAAAAACCAAAACTTTGGGAATGTTTTCTTGAAATAGGGATAATTCAAAATTATATGGAAAAGAACGTTGCAATAACTGCAAATCAAAGTTTTTCAATTTAATTGAATGGTTGAACACAGACATTCACCTATACAACTATTGGGTATAATTGCACCAATTATGTTGAAATAACACAACACTGCTAAAACCTAATATTATAATTGCACAAAAAATTAAAACATGGACGCAAAGTTTCCAACATTGTAAGCAACAATAGTGACGTGATCTAATTTACCTGGTAAATTTTGTACCCTCTCGAGACCTCGACGACGCCTGATCTTCTTTTCTTGTTGCGAAATTTCCACCAAAACGCCATTAACGTTGTTAAAATATAAATCAGAATCTTCTAACGTGTGCCTCTTAGCTGCTGAGATACTGAAAGTAAAGTTAACTAAGTTTTCGCATACCGTTTTAGCTGTAGTGCACTGAAAATCGTGTCCGGAAATTCCGTGTTTTAGAACATCTTCCATAAGAAGTAACGAAATTTCGTAACGCTGCATAGGAGTTACAAATGGAATACCATCTTCGTTTCGCAAAATAGTTTTTTTATTTGATCTCATATCAATTGATGTTTTCGAACGTAAAAAACCGACAGTGTTAGCTTTAGTAGAAACATCTCCACCTCGCGAAGTTGACCTTTTCAACCCTACTTTGGAATCCAACCGAGTACTCGTAGTTGGTTTGGTTTTTTCCTGACTTGTTTTGGGTACAGGATTTTGAGTATTTAAGTTACGAGACGTTTGCCTAGTTAGAGACGCAGTTTTAGGTCTCACTTTTGCAGTACTCTTAGCTTCTAAAGTCTTTTTTGCTGTATCTGAGTTTTCCTTTTGTTCTAAAGAGTTTTCACGTAAAAATTGTTGAATTAATAAAGGATTATCCAGGTCGTTTGATTCTTCAGATGTTTTTGTACTACTAGAATTTGGCACATTTGTGGAACTGCTCGTGGTAGCTAGATTGTCATGTTTTTTGTTTTCTAACCCAGCGTTTTTTGTACTATCTACGCTTCTTTCTCGAGAAGATCGACTGGTAGAGTCTCTATTTTTACGAGGTGGTTTTATTGGTACTTGTCCACTCCTAACGACATCCTTAGATTTTATATTTTCAGTCTTAAAATGCACCTTAGATTGTTCTAAATTTGTGTCTTTTGATGTGCTAGGTTGTCGCTTGACAGGCTCTTTTGTATTTACGGTAAATTTACAAACGTTGGAATCAAAATTATCCGTCAGTCCATCGCTAGCGACAAATACAATATCACCTCTTTGTACTGTAGTGAGAGAAAGCGTTAAATTGCTAAGTTCGGGATTGATACCATCAACCGGACCTAAAGCACCCAAAGCATCACGCATATCTCGATTGCAGTTGATATCGTGGGAACCTAGAAAATTAAATGTAAGAACTATAAAAACCTCCTTCGTTTTTAATTACCTTTGGTTAATTCTCGTATGCCATATTTTTGTGAATAAACATACGCCAAAGTATCTCCAACGTTGCACACACAACAAACATACATATCACTATTATCACTTTTGCTTTTTACGCTTTCTACGTTTTTACGATTTAAAGGTAGAATCACAGCCACAGTGAGAGTAGTTAACATTCCATCGTTTTCCAAAATTAAATCGTGGGCACAATTAAATGCACGCAACAAACTTATAAAAACATCTCGAGTATTTGTAATCCTGGTGTGATTTAAAATGGGAGTGGATTTTTGATTATTTAACGTGATCAAATCGTCAAAAGATTTTGTATCGTTAAATATAGTTTTGTTAAGATAATCTAAACAGCCATGGATTGCCGATTTCGCAGCTACGCTTGCTTTTTCACCTAAAATTTGAAATGTGAAAAAAAGTTAAAACAAAACACTGGTTTATCGTACCCCAATTAACACCATCGGCGACTGCTAATATTGCGGAATCGTTACGTGCAATAACACCAAAACAATCCGCAATAGGATCACCATTTTTGCACTTTGTTACTTGGTTGGTATCGTAAAGCGAGTCGGAAATTCCGTAAATGTGTTCAGATTTTCTATTCCAAATGTTTGGTAGTTTAGGATCCGATTTGTTTAAGTTTTCAGAATCTGTCGATTGAGTTGCTAAAATAAAATCAATATTATCTTTCTGAAAAGTCAAATATTTAAGTAAAACATGCCGACCAAATTGAAAAATTTCTTCTTGGCGAAGATTTGTTTTTAAATTTGGTTTAGTACAACCCAAATATTAAATCATGCCTGTGTGCACACTAAAAATTCATCCTTGAGTGCATGAACACCGATCTTAACCGAAATTCAACCAAACTCGGTGATCTTTTTTCAATTAACGTAGAGCGAAACTGAGGAAAATGGGTTTGGACGACTTGAAAAAATAATTTGAATTGCAAGTTAGCTTGTGGCTCAACAGTCAAGTTGAGTTGATTTATTGTACATTTTATTTCGAGTTGGAATCACAGCAAATGCAATATATTTAGGTAAACATTAATCGATCTGAAGACAAAGCTGACTTTCAAAATATATATTATAGGCAGCACTATTTTATTTTTCATTATAGTATTTTCAAAACTTCCGGTTCTTGTAGACACCCTAATCCTTAGATACTTTTTAAATTCTTCCAAAAAGCGCATTCGGCTCTATTTATTTCTGTAGAAAATTATATTGTTAGTTCACCGCCAAAGAGTGTTTGCGGAAATATTTGAGAAATTACCACCTTCCTGCTTTTATCCTGAATCAGTGCAGCTGCTTCATCCGATCATATTGAATATAGCAGATGGACAGATACACAAGAGTGGTGTTCAAACTGATAGATAGCAATCAGTCGGTATCATTAAATGTGTTGCAGACTCAACTAATGGTATCACACCAAGAGCGCACATTGAAAAGGTTTAGATTTTTAAAGTTAAAACACAGTGGTAACCACAACATAGCATGCACCCAAAGAGAAAATTATATACTTTTATAAATTATCCACCACAATTTAATAGTTTTTAAAATATGTAAAGCACTGTTTTTAAAAATAATGTTACCAAATAAATTTTTGTGGTGATAATAATTATTATATTTAGCAAATTAGTTAAACAAAGTACCAATCCGGAGCAAAACCTCTTCTTTTCTTAATTAACATACAAGCCGTAATGGAAATATTTAAGAGTTAATTTGAATGGCATTAGGGTCGGACAGTAAAATTTAGTAAGTAAAAGCCCCAAACACATTGCTCTGCGTTTGCAAGACCACACTATTGCAGAATAGGGTACTTGAAGAAAAAATTATACAAACAAAATTCACGATAAGAGAAAACAAATTTTGTTCGGAAGCTGTTCGGGTGTAGCGTTGATGCCATACCTCGATTTTGATTATAACGTAATCAAAATTTTCTTTTTATGCAAGTATCCCACTATATGTATTTAAAGTGTTTGACTACTGGAGCTGGTCGGTTTTAGATTACAAATTTTGAGGTTTATTAACAGAATCTTATAAAATAAAAATAATCATTTTTAGTGCCACTCTGTGTGGCAACTGCGTTTATCCAAATGTAAAATAAAACTCACAATAATATTGCATAGAAAGGTATTGAGAGATTAGGGAATCCCCAAATATTAATATTTTCAAATTTCTATTTAATATTTCTATTTAGGAGTGAAGTTTTAAAACCAAATATTTAAATTTTTGTAATCTTCTGAAAATAAATAATGCAAAACGACTGAATTTATACTTCTCAAATAACACATATTCAAAGCTTAATATGAATTCACGGCTGCGGTAGTGCCTTCCGCATAGGACATAAATACAGATAACATTCAAAACCCATAGATCACAGTGACTGACAAGCAATAATCATACCCATTTTAAACAATCACATAAGTTTTTTAATAATTAATTAATAAAATTATCAAGTTTCAAGCTGAAAATCAAAATGCAAGCAACAACAAATTTACCAAAACCAAATCGTGCGACTACAATACAAACAAAACTACTCATGCATATGAACATCCAATTACCAGTAGATGTAGGTCTGTTAGAAAGTTTAATAATTTTTCCTCTTTTCTTATGCTGAAACGGATTGCCTTCACTTTTCGATTTGGTTAAACCGTAACTTAATTTCTTTTCGTTTAAATTTGACTTTTTGAGAGAGGAACGCGGCTCTTGACTTCCTTCTTGCTTTTTTGTACTTTGGATGGAAACTTTTCTATCCAAGTTCGAGTTTTTAATGTTTTGATTATTTAAAGAGTCGGATTCCTTTAAAGTTTTATTTTGGAAATTTTCACATTTTACGCTATTATTGTTATTTATTGAGCAAATTTTAGTCTTTTCGATTTCGACCTCAATATCTGATAAACTACCCAAACTATGAAATTTATTTTCAGACTTTGTGCGATTTGTTACCAAGTATTCTTGACCTGCTACTTTAATTACCATTGTCGTGTTATCGACCAAGGTTTTTTGAGGTGATTTTTCTATAACTACTGTACTAACTGGAACTAAAAATAAAATGCTTCTAAGACAAGTTGAAGTGACCAGTTGATGATAAACAAACAGTGGTGTTTCTAATAATCGGTGCAAAGCCTCTCAAATAAAAAAGCGATTAGTGGAGCAGATATTGATCTAAAAGTCTAAAAATAATATCGTAACATTTTCACGTTTTGACCTACATGTGCTTCACTGAATCACTTATTATGTGGAGGACTTCACATATAGCACCACAAATAAATAATCAAAAATTATCACCTTCAGGTTCATCTAGTATATCTATAAAATCTATGTCAGTGTCCGTAACCGATAAGTGTTTTTCAAGCCTTTTTACAGTTGTCAATCCACCATTGGGTCCGGAATAACAACCCACAACTGTGTCTGGTCCCGTACTATAAACGTGTAACTCATAATTCGGCAAATCGGTTGCATTTTTACCATATACAATCGGAGGTCCTTCCCTTACGACAACAAGTCTGCAATTATTACAAAATTAAACAATTAAAGAAAACAGCATTGCGCAAGCAAATTACCCTTCCAAATATTTAGTAATAAAAGAATTCTCGTTTATGTTCAGCTTTTTCTCTTTTGGTTCGTTATAAAAACTAAGCTGTCTAAAATAACTAGATACTCGTTGACGCAGTGAAGGCATTGCCTGAAATTCAAAAAATCCGTAATTAAAAATTTCAACTTCTTGAAACTATTTGTTTTGGTGACCTTAACCTACCTTTATGAATGTTTGCGAATTACTTGTAAGTGCTAGCTTAATTCATCGGAATTTTTATTACATTTAATGTGGCTTGATTTGTAGTATAATTTCCACTTAAAATTCATATAATCTTCAATTAAATTAAAGCAAATTATGGTTTATTTTTGTTAAAGTTAAGTCACACCCTGCTGCTGATTTTTGTCGGCTATTTTCGTTTAAATTGAAGGCTCTTATGTTTCGCCGTACGGTGTGTTGCCTAACGTACACCGATTTTTGTGAACAAATAAAAGTGTAGCTGCTTGTTGATTTGTTTTATTAGCGGCACTAAACTACTTTAGTGCCTAGTCGTGGAAATAAAAATTATTTTAATTAAATTTAAGTTTTTCTTTTTTGGTTTCTGAAACCTGTACTAGATCTGTACCATACCAGCAGATCTGTACAAAGCACTCGGTGAAAGTAATTGAATTACCAAATACTTTGTCAATGTTGAAATACCAAATAGGTACTAAATTTTCGAAGCCTTTTAATTGAATTACTTTCAGCTCTATATATCAGCAATGTTCTGGGATGTATAAAAAATAATTCGTCTAATGAATAATTATTTATTATGTTAATTTTTGAGAGACAAAGTTGGAGGAATATTCATAAAATAAAATATTGATACAATAATTCTTAGAAGTCTTGTTTACGATTTAGAAAATACATTATAAATTAATTTAATTTTGATGCGCGAAAACATTAAGTTAAATGTAGTAAATATTTACACGACCTACAGAAATAATCCTATTAATCTACTTCGTAAATCACGTGTATATCAATTTACGCCATTGAAAAAAATCATATGATACGAAGTATTTATTGCGTGCAATTTATTTTTCTCAAATAAAATTTATAAGTTAACCTTAGATTTATTAATTGCATGTTTATAATAGAATGAAAATTGTGAGTTAAACAAGTGTCCACAATCTGACCGCTATTTACATTTTTTAAAATAAATTTAATGATCCCGAAAAGCCACAGAGAACAGGATTTAGGTGTTATTTATAACGAAAAACAAAAGTCGTCAAACCAAAACAAAAGCACATGGAATTTTGTAGTACTTTGTCTTCAATCAAAGCTTTCTCATATGACTGGCGCAATTTTATACCAACAAAGAAGTAACTTCGTATTTGGCATTTAGCCAAATTGGATCAAAACCAAACAAATCAAAACTAAATGTATTAGCCGTTCGAATGATATTGCATTACATTGCACGGGAAAAATAATAATTTCAATTATTTCATTTTTTGTTTTCGACTTTTCGAACTTCTTTTTATAAATTTTGAACAGGACGGTGCAGTTTTTGCGGCGTGAAAATACTGTACGGCTTTATTTTTCCCTAAATCAACGTTTTTATGTCTGACTTGAGGACTTGGTATATAAATAATTTGTTTAAAATAAATTGCGTTAGTTATACGCTGATCTTTTAAAGTTGTAGTTGGTGGTAGTGATTTTTGAAAACGTATTTCGTTGCAATCACAATTTTTAATTTGGAAAGGAATTAATTAAATATACAAGGTATGTTATTTTAAAACAAATTAAATTTTTTTGTTTTAACTAAAAATGGCAAAGAGTAGTTGAGGTAATGTGCAAGCAATTGCGTCAGTATACATTTGCCAAAACATCGTCCAATACCATGCTTATAATTTTATCAACATTTTATATCCAACTACTATTATGCTCTACACCTACTTCAATTTGTTTTGCTTAATATTTTTTAATCCGACGATGGTTTGCCAAAATTAAAAACAAAATAATTACACAAAAGAAAAAATTATGAGTTAAGGTCTACAATTAGATTTTATTTTTACTGGCATTAGCAAATAATTTTTGGAAACAATAATAGCGCAGTTTATTTTGTGTTATCTTTTGTTACTTCAAAATTTTGTTTTAAAAATATTTTAACCTTTAATATTGCTGACAGACAGATGAAGACGGCGTGGTCATGTATCTTTTTGTTTTATTTATTATTCTGACACAAACGTCAATTCTGTACTTCAAATGCAATTTCAAAAACACGTATAATTTGGTTGCTTAGCAACCGTTTAACGGAAATCTTGCCTTATCAAATAGCGTTAGATGTTAGGGTGATCTTGGTCGCGGCCAAATTTATTGCTATGATCTAAAGTCCAAAATTGATATGTGGTTACCAGGAAAGCAATAAGAAACCGTGTTTGCTATGACAATGAAGACATTGAAAATGTTATCAAATTTTTAAGACATATCATAAAGCCTGTCCCCTTAAAAATTTTGATTACCCCATGAATTAACGAGATTCCGATTCGGGTAGAACGAGTTCGCGAGATTCTCATACTTAATTTATTACAACATTTTATAATAAATTGGTAAGTGTTCAAAAAACGAGCTTAACCGCTTGTGTAAAACTGTGGCATTTTTAATATTCAATTCAACAAAACAATAGTGTCAAATTGCAGTTGTTTCAGGTAAAAATCTCAACATAGGTCATTTTTTAGTTTTGAACTTTTGAAGGTCCTCTCTCTTGTTTTTAGCGAAAACAATTGTTTCAGTGTAGTGCTTAGGACAGGCGGCAATGCTGCCGGCGCTGAAGTATTACTTTAGTGCCGTCTGTCGCCGGCGGTAAAGGTAAATTAAATTATATTTTATTTTTTATGTCTTACGCATTGTTTTTATTTTATCTTTTATTAAAGAGCAGATTATTCCAAATTTCCATGTGTCAGTTGAATAATAATTGTAAAACAGCGTCTTTGCTTTGGATTTTTAAAAGATTGGCATTATTTTAACATTTTAAAAATATATCTCATCTGTCGCATTGAAAAGTAGCGCCAATTTTAATAAAGAAAGATTATTGTATTCTGCGATTGTATGTACACACCTGCTCCTGGCTCGTAATAAATTACAAAAATAAATAAATAGCGTTATTAATTATTTCGACCAATTATTTAGTTCGAATTAAAAAAAAAATAATAAAACATAATCGTGGAACCGGTAATAAAATATATTTCAATAAAATCTAGGGAAATCCCCCAATTTTTACGTTATAAAGTAAATTTAAATCAGACTGCAAATGACTATTGCTTGAAACGTCGAAGTACCATTAAAGTCAGGGAGCTGCTTGTTTCTTTAACAACGAAATATTATAAAATTTTCGCACATTTCAATATTTAAATAATAAATTAATGGAAACTATTAATTTCTAAAGTTGTATTTAAATAAAAGTTATACATTTTTAGTATGAGTTAAAATTTAAAAAAATAAATTTGGATATTATTTGATATCTATAAGATATTCTGGGGGGACCACTTCACACCAAGTGATATTAGGGTTAAATAATTCGGTTAATATCTGTTGTAAGCTGTTTTCACAGGACGACGTTGCATCTTCATTAGGTTCTTGACAATAGGTCAATGTTAATATACTCACAAAGAAGAGCAAAGGTAGTTTCATCTTAAAACTGAAAATTAAAAAAACTTGAGGAAGTAATCCGATAATAAATAAGAACAAGAACAACTTATTCAGACTCCACAGATAAAAACAATGTGGCCAGTAAAGTAAAATAGTATTTATGGATGTTTTATTATAATTTGCCAAGGTAATCAAGTAAAAGTATCTCGACTTCAGGGTCGTATCAGAAAATTTAAGTAACCCTCGAAAATTAATCATATGTCTTTTTTATTATTTTTGGGTCATGTTTTTAAAAACATTTTTTCCAGTATTTATAGCAAAAATTGTTAAATATTTTTAAAATACTATAATATATTACTATATTCAAAATTTAAAAATTAATTGGTTAATAAACAATAGATATTTCTGTTTGTGTAAGTGTTTTGTTTTTTTATTGTTTATTTAACGTAGTAATTACTACTATTTTACTACTATCTAACTACTATTTTACTACTTTTACTAGTATTTGCTACATTTTCGACATATTTTTAATTTTTTAAATTTTATATATTAATATAATAGATAGATAGCTTACGTGTATACACGCAATAGTCGGGTCCATGATGCGCCAGTTGTACTTTTCACAGTTATATGTTAATTAAAACATAAATAAGCATACAAAATATTAATTTCTGTATTTTTTAATTTTGATAAATCCTAAAATAATCATATAAAATATAGTGGCCACCCCTAAAAAGTATATGCATAGGATACCAAGTACACATAAATAGTAACATCTCCTCAGCAGGCAATTTTAACGCACAGCATATTTACAGCTAATCTTCAGGAAAAATTATGACGTCAGAGTGAAAATTTTCGGTAGTGGTAGAAGAAGAAATTTAATTCATTTTAGATCGTATTTTTTTATAATATAGATGTTCTTCGCCAGGCTAAAAATAAATTTTTTTTTATTATTTTCAGCCAGTTAATATTCGTTACTTACAAAAACAATTATTCTACTGTCCGTAGTAGAAAATAATTTCTGTTTCTGATCTTCATCTAAATTTACCTTTACACCTTCAGAAAAAATGGATTTAATTAGCATTTCGAGCCGTTGCTTTTCATCTTCATATTTTTTCTGATAACAAAAATCTCTTCAGTATTTACATTTTTAAATTATTACCTAACCAACAGTAGTTGCTATATTTTTGTCCTCTGGCTTTGCAGGAAGATCAAATATGTCCTTTATTAGTGCGTCGAATTTTTGGTGCTCATCTTCATCCCCCTGATAATAAAAATGCATATTATTATTATTATAAAAGTTTTTCAAGTTATTACTGAACTAACCGAATTTATTGCGGTGCCAGTTTTCCTCACTTCGGAATTATCTACAAAAATTGATTCCAGATATTTATTGATTTCGTCCTGATCGTTCTTTTTCTTTTCCTGGCAACAAAACACTGATGATAAAATTAAAAACACAATTATTAAGTTATTACTAACCGAAAATGTTGTATTATCGTCATTTCGGCTTTCGGGAACAGGAAAAATGTCCTTTATCAGTTCGTTGAATTTTTTATCCTTATTTTCATCTGTCTGATAACAACAATGCATATTATTATCATATTTTTCAAGTTATTACTGAACTAACCGAATTTATTGCGGTGCCAGTTTTCCTCATTTCGGAATTATCTAGAAAAATTGATTCCAGATATTTATTGATTTCGTCCTGATCGTCCTTTTTCTTTTCCTGGCAACAAAACACTGATGTTAAAATTAAAAACACAATTATTAAGTTATTACTAACCGAAAATGTTGTATTATCGTCATTTCGGCTTTCGGGAACAGGAAAAATGTCCTTTATCAGTTCGTTGAATTTTTTACCCTTATTTTCATCTGTCTGATAACAATGCAGATTATTATTACTATGTTTTTCAAGTTATTACTCAACTAACCGAATTTATTGTGGTGCCAGTTTTTCTCATTTCGGAATCATCTAGAAAAATTGATTCTAGATATTTATTGATTTCGTCCTCATCGTCCTTTCTCTTTTCCTGGCAACAAAAAAAGCTAGTGTTGAAATTAAAAACACAATTTTTAAGTTATTACTAACCGAAAATGTTGTATTATCGTCCTTTCGGTTTTCGGGAACAGGGAAAATGTCCTTTATCAGTTCGTGGAATGTTTGATCCTTATCTTCATCTGTCTGATAACAACAATGCAGATCATTATTATGTTTTTCAAGTTAATACTCAACTGACCGAGTTTATTGCGGTGCCAGTTTTCCTCATTTTGGAATCATCTAGAAAAATTGATTCCAGATATTTATTGATTTCGTCCTCATCTTCCTTTTTCATTTCCTGGCAATAAAAAATTGTTTTGTAATTAATACCAACAATTTTAAATTATGACCTAACTGACAGCAGTTGCTGTATTATTGTCTTCTTTTTCAGGAACAGGAAAAATGTCCTTTATCCGTTCTTCGAATGCTTCATTCTTATCTTCATCCCCCTGAAACTAAAAATGCATATTATTATTGGAAAATTTTCAAATTATTTCCCAACTAACAGAATTTATTGTGGTGTCAGTTTTCCCCATTTCATGATCATCTAGAAAAATTGATAGCAGATATTCATCGATTTCGTCCTCAACTTTCTTTTTCTTTTCCTGGTAATAAAAAACTGTTTTGTAATTAATAACAGAATTTTTTAATTATTACTTAACTAACAGATGTTGTCGTATTATTGCCCTCTCTTTCAGGAACAAGGAAAATGTCCTTTATTCGTTCTTTCAATGTTTGATTCTTATTTTCGTCCTCCTGATAATAAAATGCATATTATTATTATTACAAATTTTTCAGGTTACATATTATTCAACGTAATATTAGTTACACTTCTCGTCCTCGTCCTTAAATTAAAAAACTATTACTTGCAACATAACTTACAGAAATAAATTGGTCTGCATTGGTTTGCTTCAGATACGGGAAAGGTATTTGGAAAACATCGGGATTGAAGGTATCATGACAATAAGATAATGTCAAAATACTCAAAAATGCCAATAGGAAACCTTTCATGTCGTATTAATCCTAAAAAATATTTCATTAAAAATTAATTAACAACAAAATAACTTACAGCTAATTCAAGAACTGTTCATCGTACAAATCCAGTTGTAGATGCGGTTAATTCAAGAATATTTGACGTCAGATATTATAATTAAAATTTATGCTAATTCTGAAGGTCAACTTAAATTTCATTGAATTTTCAATAAAAAAAGTAAACATCACCAACAGAAAGAAGGAGCTCACTCTGAAGAGTAAAAAGTATTACCTACCGGGTTGCCTAAGTTATGAATTCTCAAATTTATTTTTTAAACAGTTGAAGAATACGGAATGTTTACCTATGCCTATTGGTACTTTTACTATTTTTATGTTACTGAAACTGACAAAACACAGTAAATTTGCAATACCAGAAATTCAAGGTTAAATACGCAGCCTAACACCGCGTGGAAGGTAGAATTTTCCTTGAATGCAATATTTGGCAAAATCGCAGCTATATTTTAATTCTAATGCGACCTTAAAATATCCAAACAAACAAAATGTAAAATTATTCTGTGCATATTGGTGTATTGTACAATGGAAATGCCAGAAAAAGTCATTAGCATTTTTCACTCTAACCGCTATAATTAAATACAGAGAAAATCGGGAACAATTAAAACTTAGTCCAGTTTGTTCACCTGTCTGCCGCAAAGAAAGAAAAGACGAACAAAGTCTCGGTTTACGAAGAAGGTGAATTGGGTTCAAGCATATAGACTTAAGTTCGTACTTTGTGTTAATTTTGGAATTTAATCTTTGTTGCCAAACAGAGATTCTCCCAGCTGTTCTTAATGAGTCTTAAAATAAACTACGACGAAAATCTAAAAACGAACAAGGTCGTCTTAATTTGCGATGAGGTGTGTAGGTAAAACGCACATATAAATTTTGCAGTTCCGGTATACAAAATTATTTTTGGTTTAAATTTATTTTAATATTCAACGGACTACTTTATTTCCAGACAATGCCGTCCGAATGCATAACCAACCCTCTGCAAAGAGAACTGGCGGACTCCATCATCAGGATGGTTCCATTAGACGAAATTCGGATTTTGCTAGCCTGCGGTGCAAAGGTAAGCTATTCATTTCCTCAACCAACTCCTCCATCTTATATGTTGATAACTTTTTCCGGGTTTATTTATGCCTGTTTACCTTACAGTGGCGCCCTCCCAAAAACAGAATATATTATTAGCCACTCCATCACAATATGGAAAAATATTATTGTTTACTTTTAAGTTTATTTACACATGCAGGTGCTTTTTTTACTCTATTACGTAGCTAAGTTCAATAAAATCAATAAAGGTTTCAGCATTACCCCTGTCTTGCTGTATTGCTGTTTATCTATTATGTATTTTTTCTAATGTAGGTCAGTGAACCTGTAACACAAGGTCTCACCCCATTACACTATGCAGTTTGGCAAAGATATTATGAAGCTGTACAACTTTTGCTCACCAGAGGATGCGACGTTAATGCAGTTGACGAATGTGGTTACAGTCCATTGCATCTTTCTGCGGAACATGGGTAAATATTTCTGGGAGCTTTAACGTTGAAGGGTCTAATTAATTTTTATACAGATACGCAGACGTCGTAAAACTGCTTTTGATATCTGGTGCAAAAGTTGACTACAGAGAAAATACAGATGAAATGTTTCCAAGAACAACATTATGCGATGAACCTCTTCGAATGGCAATTAGAAATAAACACATGGACATAGCAAGACTTTTGCTAGAAAATGGATCGGATCCCAATAAACGATACTTTTTTGGCTCTGAAATCAATTTGGTTAACGATTTGGAATATCTGGAACTGCTATTGACTTTTGGTGCAAATCCCGACAGTAGGGATAGGTCCGGCCTGACGCCGTTAATGAAAGCTTGCAGACAATCACAAGGAATGGAGGCTGTTCTACTTTTGCTTCACCATGGGGCAGACGTTAACGCAATGGCCGACGAAAGGCACGATTACCGGACGGTTAGTACAAAATCGAAACTATCTAATTTTCCAAAAATTTGCACAAAGTGCTTTTAAGGTCTTACATTACGCTGTTTTATCCGGAAGTTTGGATATTGTAAACTTGATTATCAAACAAGGTGCGAATTTAAATTATGACGAAGTATATGATTTGGGCAAACCGAGTCCTTTAGATTTGGCGATTTTAAAAGGAGATCCAGAAATAATTAAGCTTCTCATCCAATCAGGTACGTTTATGCAATTGTGATTTTTTTTGAAATAACCGAGGGTGTTGGTTTCAGGAGCTAATGTTAACTGCAGTTCTCCGATAATTGGATCGCCGTTACATATTGCATGTGCTGATAACATACCAAATCGACTCGAAATTGTCAAGGTAAGCTGGTATAACTGGGTCAAACCAGTTTAATTTTTTTTGCAACTTGCAGATGCTGTTGGAATCTGGTGCAGATCCTAACATAAGAGTTTTCAATGACGTAAGTAACAGAAACTCACAATTAAGATCCGTATTGGCCGAATATTTGGCAAGTAACGAAAATCCAAGCCTTTCAATCGTCAACTTGTTAATCAAATACGGAGCAAAAGTAAGTATAGCCTGAACGAAAATTCAGTAAGGTTCGAGCATAATCTTTTCAGGTTATAATGAAGACACAGTTTCGGGATCCAGATGGAATATTAAATTCCCTTCAAAACGTAGCAGCTCTAAAGTCTGATTCCATATTTTCATTGTTGACAGAAGCGTGCGAATCGTTCGATTCGTGTATGATCAGAAGAAACAATGTGGTTCCTCAGGAACAAAAAGATTTGATGTTAAATCTTGCCACGTGTCCTCTCACATTGAGACGACAAGTCAGATTATATTTACGAAAACTTTTTGGCAGAAAATTGATTGATGTGGCTTATGATTTTGAGCTACCACAATGCCTGGTCAAATACTTATTGTTTGATTACAGCTGAATTTGCACCTTTTAGATCTCCCCGTTGTTAGATTTTTTTACTTGGAAGAAGGTTCCAATTTTGGCAACGTTTGGTCAAAAAATAATTAACGTACTATAAGAAGTAATAAATTAGTTTTGTAAAATTGTCGAGCATAAATCGTTTTGCTTGAAAATGTAATTTCTAATAAGTTTGTTCTATGGTGCCACTGCTCATTTTCCAGCAGATAACTGGTTAACTATGGTTTGAATCCCACACGAAAAACTTTACTATGGTATTTATCCTTGCCCATTAAAGTATTATTAATTTAATACTTTAAATTTTGTGATATTTTTTCATACGTATGTAAATCAAATGATTTATTCGGTTATGAATAAACCAACTGGTTGTACTGAAGATTTTCCACTCTCATTAAACACAAGCAACCTTGCATGTGGAGTGCGTTGTGGCCTTAGAGCCCAATATTTTTTTTATAGAGAACTATGTTATTTTCCCAACCATAATAAAAGTTGTGTTTTTGTACCGGGAAGTTTTATGATCAAAATTGTAAGAATTAATGGATCTCTTTTCTGTTGCACATTTTTAATTTGTTTGCTACGTAGGCAAAGAGTAGTAACAGTAATTTATTATTATTTTATTTTTGGTTGAAGAAAAAATAGCATGTACGCACCACATCCGGAAAGTCATTTTACTCGACTCGCATAGGCTGCTCGTCCAGCAAAATGGCATTTGTCGGACTTGATATTTAATATACTATTTATTATAGAAATTTTTGTTTATGTGATTATGATGCTTAAATCGAATCATGCAAATAATATAATATTTAAATAATTATACAAATTGTTGATAAGTAATATGAACAAAGTTTTCTACCTTTGTATTTTATGTAATTGCTCTTGTGATAAATAAATTGATATTTTAAATTTACAACCTTCTTTAAACCTCTCACTTCCTAGATTGACAATTTTGGTCAGTCACAACACAAACCAGGCTGTTAGATATCCAATAGATGCCCACAGGGATGTAGCAAATCAAAACCGGGCTCTGGTGGAAGACCAAGACCACCAGTTCTGGCTGTCTCTTTTCTTGATAAATCTTCAAGATCGAAATGGTCTTTTCGAAGTTGTTACATTGGGCTGCTTCCCAAAGTCTAGGGCTAGAGGGTCAATAATTTCCTTCTGACTGGTTGATGATAAATATTTTATAGATTTCTTATTTTTTTGGCAACAGCTCTTTTATTGTCTCCTCTGACGGATACATTATTTTCAGCACGCTGCACCCCAATAATTGGTCTCAAATTTCATCCACTGCTCCAAGTCCACGTGGAAGGCTTCATCGCTTTTCCATTTGTTACATATCTACCAAGCAGAAAGGTGATTATTGGAAGATTAGTGCAAACTTATACTCCGAGATATATGACGCCAATCATTAAAGCCATTTTCCCAATTTAATAGTCCTTGACTTTCATCTCCAAAAACCCAGCAAACAAGGTATTTTTGATGTAAATAAAAATAAATAAACATGGTTTATGGCTAGATAGAATGGCGATTGTAAATTCTACCGATCGGTCAAATTTTTATTAATCCTACATGTAAGTTCCACCGGTCGGTTTTAGCTCACTCTTTCCTTATATGTAAATTTCACCGAGGGATGGTCAATTAAGTAAAGGCGGTCAGGGCTATTGATCTTCTACGCTTTTTTTCTTCAAAAGTACGATAGAGAACCATTAAATATTCTGAAAGAGCAAAGTTTAAGCTTTCTAATGAGCTGAGGACAAATAAAATCGGCCGAACGGTTACTTCACAATTTAATTTTGAAAATCGACTTTTCGATGTACATTTTACAAGTTTAAGTTCACGTTAGCTTTAAAAATTCATTCACTTGACGGTACGTGTACGCTACGTAGGTTTTAGGAATTTAAATTTAGGAGAGAGCGTGTTCATTCCACTGCATGCTGTTGCAGAGGAAACATCAATCGAGTTCCTACATTATCGAGTGCATTTGTGCTCAGATGATTGTTTAATTTACCACAGGGGTAGGGAAAACCGCCTGAAGAAAGTTAGGTTTTCACTGCCCCTGACACTGTCAAATCTCAGATCCCAGCTTTCGAGTTCTGTAATTTTAGAGTTCAGTAACTCCAGGGGGATGTTTTCAGCGAGTTAAGCGCTTGTTAAATCGGCCTGGAACGCCAGAGCGTAGCGAGGGTGTGCAGAGCGTGAAATCCTTTAAAATCCAACATTTTTGAGTGACTTGGAAAAAACATAAGGTTTGTTAGGTAATTGGGTTATTGAACAAATTTTTTTGTCAAAAATGGAAAGTTTTATAAGTAAACTATTTTTATTTTATTTTTTTTCATGGTATCTTAAACGCACGACAATTCCCGAGCTCAATGTGACGTCAGAATCACACAGAAACAGTTATACGTTTGAAATATTTCAAGTTGTTTACGGTTAGGTTGTGTGATTATGACGTCACCAGCATGTCAGCCGATAGTTCCCGATTGTTTCGCGTTTCAGATCACGTGATATTTTTTTTAAATTATCCACATTTTAATTAATTTATAACTAATTGTATGTATGTTTTTAAAAAAATTTCGTGTTGATTTTTAATATTATTTATAATTTATTAGGTATTAAAATAAAATGAAAAAATTGATTATTATTTTTTATTCAAATACTTAATTCTCACAAGCTCCACCTCCTGCTTGTTGTCAGTGACCAATGGTTGGTTAAAAAATTTTATTTTTTAAATTTATTTTATAGACCAGGCATGGGCAACCCTTTTTTGTTAAGGGCCGGATAAACAGCTGTCATGTGACTTGCGGGCAGTGCCGTAACTAGGGTATGGCCAATATGGCTCAGGCCATAAGCGCCTTTTTAATGAAGGTGCCGATATCCAAAATATTGTACTTAATATAGGCGCCATCCGTAAGAAACTTGAAAAAAAAATTAAAAATTAAAATTTTAAAAAATTTTAAATTATAAAATCAAAATGTTTAAAAATATGTGCCGATTAAATTAAGGTGCCTAATTTTAATTATTTTGTTGGCTAAACTATGAAAAAAAAATATATAAATTTTCGAATGGTTTTTAATCAGTTAACTATCTTTTTCATTAAATTCAATAAATTTTAACTGAAAGTAAGGCCCAAAATTTGCCATTTTGCACTAAATTTAAAAAAGGAATCGGGGTAAAAATGGGAAAATCCATTTTCGTTTAAGGCGCATTTTTCATACTTGGCCAAAGGCGTCAAAAATCCTAGTTACGGCACTGCTACGGCTACTGCTACAAGTAGTAAAAAAAAGCGCAACTTTGGGGGGCGGAGGTCTGGGGGGAAAATTAAAATTAGTCCCCCCACCAAATAAATTCACTACGGTAAAATAAATGGCCGGTCAAAAATTTAATCATTTCATTGGTAAGAGTCTACGATTAGGTGCAACTTATTACGCTCAAGTGTGCGGGGTAGGGATCTCAATTTTTGATTTTTTTAAGCAAAGGTAAAATTCGAAATTTTCTGTTATTTTCAAATTTTGGTCGGTAAAAAAGTTAAAAAAAAAATATTTTTTGATAAGAAAATTCCCCCGCGACCGGAGAAAATCAGTACATTCTGAAAATCGGCAAAATTCGGAAGCGTAGAATCCCGCCTTTCCAGATCCACAATTTTTGAGTTCGGTAGCGCCACAGGAATTTTTTTAAATTGTACAACGCTTGTACTAAGCTACTCTGCGCTCCCTTCCGTGCACTTCGAGCTCTTTTGACAAGCGCCACCATGACAAATCTCGGATCCTCTCCAAAATCCACCATTTATGAGTACTACAATTCAGTAATACCAACGGTGGAACTTACAAGTTTTACCGGGTATTTTTTTAACCGGAGGTGGAATTTACATGTTTCCCTCGGCAGCTTGGTAAAAAAAAGAACTAGAAACTGACCATCGGTGGAACTTACTACTGTCCAGATAGAAATGGGCTAGGATAATCGACGAAATGAAATTTTAAATTAAAAATAATGTTTTCTCAAATTGGATTGGTGGAAAATTAATTAGAATAAAGATATCACAGCATTTTAAAAATTACATATTGAAGTATAATATAATATTTGTGGAGTATTATCGGAAAATTCATAAAAACTCGAGTTTTTTAATATAAAATTTAATCATTTAATTAGTTGGAATTAAATTTTCAAATGAGCAGCTTTATTAAATTTTCGAAAATTGTTCTCGGGTTGTATTCGGCTAGAGAATTCCACCAAAAATATTTTGATAATGCGAAAAATTGGTTTACCAAAATTATTTTTCCCTTGCATATAAATTTTGCAAACTTGGATTATCAGAGTGGGATTATCAGAATTGTGTTATCCTATTATGTTTTGTATATCCGCCGTGGGTGTTACGATTGCGTGGTATTATCAATATAAATTTTGAATTATTTCCAATTGTATTTTTTTTATTATGGAAATATTATTGATCGGCACTAAAGATAATTATTTTTGAAACGAATAATTGTCATGTAATATATTTGACACTTAAATCGAATTTTTTAAAAACATTTCTTTATTGATTATTAAAATTACAAAAATTAAACTAAAACTAAAATACATAATATTATAATACTAACTTTGTAACGGTTAAAAATATTATTTTGAATTTTTAGGATTTAGAGCACATATTTTTGAAACACACTTCCAAAAATATATTGTAAATTATTATTTGAAATACAAATAAATACATTAGAAATAATTAAAAAAAATATATTTCAAGTAAATTATATGGTAATTTAATATGTAGATACTACGTCAAATGTAATATTAAACAATATCTAAACAAAACATTGAAATATAAGAATTTTAACTTAAAGATAAGAATACATAATTATGTATCTAGAAACTTATTATTTAAAAAACAATTAAAATACATTAATTTAACACTTTTGACAGGGTAGGACTAAGAATTTTTGTAAAAAATGATTATTTTTTTATTAAATTTCCTGAATCTGGTTTCCAAATCGTTCAAGTGGCAACACTAGAAAACGATTATATTCGATCTCCAGTTGCATATAACTAGGAAATAATAATAATAAAAAATTTTATTCATAGCAAATAAATTTTGTTTGATTTAAATAAAAAAATTTTATATTGTGTTTTTTGTTTGAATTGGCTAAATTTGTTAAAGGCAAACAAACATTTTTAGCAGTGTAGCAAAGAATTTCTACAGGAAAATCCCCAAGCTAAAGCCTATTACAGACTTTGCGAGGTGGGCCCCACCGCGACTGTCGGCGTTTCAACGCTCAAACGGAACACGAGGTACATATTGACATTATACATTATGTATGTGTTGACCAAGTAACAAAAAGTAATGTGCTTTTAATTACAGGCGTAATTGGATTTTAATTAAAGATTTATTATTTGAATGCAAGATACATATTTGCAAGATGCTGATATTATATAATTTCTATTTTTTTTATACCCATGGAGCTTTCTCTTAATCATTACTTCCGTAATTTGAACTGAGAGAGATTAGTATTTGCTAGACGTTTACAGAAAATTACTTTCTTACTACAACTGCAACAATCAAAGAGAATTTTAAAATAGAACGGTTAGTTTTTAGTGATTTGGAAATATTTATATCGGTGCAATTCATTTGTAAGTCATTTTTTATTATTTGATAGTAGATACTGAAATTTAAAAAAAAACAATTTACCCTTACATGCAAAAGGATTAGATTCAATAAAATTTAGCAAATTTAATAGCATTTAAATGTTTATTATCTGGCTATCAACGCCACTTAAAGTTTTTTTAAATTTATTGATAGCGAAGCTTTTATATTTTTTATAATATGGTCACTTATTTGACACTAAATTTATGTACACACATAAATGTATAATCAATAGATTCGTAGTTTATGTAGTAAAACTCGGTATTAAGCATATCAGTATTTGAGAATCGCCAAAAACATATATAAAAACAATTAAAATAAACAGTTTTCACATATAAAATATACCGTAAGTATTAATTTTTCAAACATTTTCACCGTAAACGCATGAAAATAGAAAGTATATACTATTATTTTATTATTATTTTTTATACTATTTTTTTATATGCAGCTACATACAATTTTGTATGTTTAGTAGCAATTGATATAGAATTAATTATTGATTTTTTGGTGATCATTCAGAATAATATACATAGTATATTTAATAGGAGGATATGATAATATGAATGATGCATAGTATGTATAGGTATTACCTATTAAGTAATGCATGTTATATTATTTAAAATACTTTCTATAAGTTCAAGGTAATAAGATAGAAAGTAAATCGTAGATTTGCAATTTCGCACTTTAATGAACAATATTTTGCATTAGTTACTTTCTATTCCTTTCTTCGTAATATGCAGTTGATGTGGGTCACATGTATGTAATGGGTAACATAAATACACATTTTTAATTATTCGGAAGTTTCCAACTGTTATTTATTATAAAAAAAAATAAACGAATAAATCGTCGAATACTTCACCTGAATAAATCAATCTGAATAAAAATGGCTAAACTGTTCTTCAGCTAAAACTGAGGAGAGGGTGGGGCACGGGGGCTAGAGCCCCGGGACCCTGGCTTCTGGGGGGCCAGTCGTCGCCCGTCCTCGTCAAAGTAATAGTAAAGTATAAGTAAAGGAGGCCCGGAATCGATCAGCCCTGGGGCCCACAAAAATTCTCGCCGGTCCTGTCTTCAACTAATTGTGCAAATAGGAAAGAAAGAAACAGTTCGTTTCATTAAATCGTCAAACGAAATGAGTAGAAGGGAGGTCACAAAGGCATGGCAGCATGAAGGCCATGACAATTTTAAATCTAAATCTCGGAAACGGTTACTCTCCAAAGATTTTGCAGCCACGATATTCAGCGTCTACCGACACTTCCTGATTATTATCCTGTATGATGACTTGGAGCGGCTTGTATTTATTTCCTTGATGACAATAATGTCAGTTTTTCCCATTTGTCTTACCTGCAATGGTCATCCATGAAGCAAAAAGTAATATTTTAATTTTTTTCCAAAAAATCGTTAGGTGTACCTTAAAAGCTAGCTCTGAGCTCTAATAGCGAAAAAAATGATCGTTGGTTCACAATTCAAGATTAAAATAAAACACTTAAAATGAATTGTAATAAATTCTACAGTCTTCTTTATCATAAAAATAAACTTTTAAAACAAATTCTTAATTTACTTCCAATTTAAATTCAATTTTACCTAGTCTGGCATTATCTCCTTGGTACGACCCCGTTATCACATATTTTTCCCGAAACATATTATTTAGACCAAAATATACAGCAATATATACCATATAAAGAATTTTAGCTATTCGGCCTGAATGCTGCACTGCCCGTCCTGAACTAAATTAATTAATGTTGCTTTGCCACTGTTAATTTGTTCTATTTTGATAAAAAATTAATTTAGGCGGTTCCACCTCTGTCCTATTATTGTCTTTGAGATAACAATAATTTAAAATCTATTATTTTTTTAGATTGGGTAATTAATTAATAAACCGAGATGTAGTCAGTATTAATTACTTATTTTTTATTATTTCCTACATCTAAATCGACAGTGGTAAATTCCACTGCTGGTCAAAACGGTACCCGGGTAAAACATAATATAAATTCCACCGTTGGTAACTTCAAGTATTACAGGATTGTAGTACTTACAAATGGTGAATTTGAGAGTGGATCCGAGATTTGTCATGGTGGCGCTTGTTAAAAGAGCTCAAAGTGTTCGGAGTGGAACGCAGAGTAGCTTAGTGAAAGCGCTTTACAATTTAAAAAAATTCCAGTGGCGCTACCGAACTCAAAAATTTGGGATATCGAAAGGCAGGATCTTAGTTTTCGGCGACCGTCGATGTTCTATGCTTTCAAATTTTGCCGAAATTTTTACACTGGGTGGTAGGTAATAAAATTAGGGGTATATCCAGTAGTTTTTCCAAAATTAACAAAAATAAATTCTTAAATTATTGCATTATGTTGTGCAGGAGGTGAAGGCAGAAGAATTACTTAACACAGATTTTGTTATGGTTTTGTCAAAAATGCTAATTTTTGGAGTGCCGGGGCTGGGCCCCATATCTTCTTCATCTGATGTGGTCGGATAGCGTTGGATTTTGGAGGTGTTGTCCTCTTTGGGCAGCGCTGGGCTGTGACTGGCTGGGTCGGCTGACCCTGAAACAGAAAAGGGGAGGGAGTACGATTTTACGAAGGCGAATATTAGTAACCTGTTCCAAAATGAGGTTACTGTCGATCTTTTCTGTTTCTTTCCTTTAAAAGTACAATAGAAAACCTTGAAATATTCTGAAAGAGCAAAATTTAAGCTTTCTTAAGAAAATTCATATGAATTTTGAAAATCGACTTTTTTATGTAAATTTTATAAGTTTAAGTTCATTTTATCTTTAAAGAACATTCACTTGACGGTACGTGTACGCTATGTAGGTCTTAGAAATCTGAATTTAGATGGGGAGAGAGCGTGTTCATTCTACTGCATGCGGTTGCAGAGGAAACATCATTCGAGTTCCTAGATGATCGAGTGCATTTGCACTCCGAGTATTGTAAAAATTCACACAGGGGTTGAGAAAACTGCCCGAGCGGTTAGTAAGGCCGTTTGGAGCTTAGGTTTTCTCTGCCTCTAGGCACTCTAAAATCCACTATTTTTGTTAATTTGAAAAAATTTATTGAAAATCACTGGAAATCTTCGTAAATCTCGGGAATTCCTTGGAAATGTATTGAATTCTTAGGAAATTATAGAAATTCTTGAAAATCATTGGAAATTTTTGGTAATCACTGAAATTCCTGAAGAATTATTGGAATTCTTTGAAAATAATTGGAATTCTTTGGAAATCTTTGGAATTCATTTGAAATTACTGAAATTCTTTTGAAATTTCTGGAATTCCTTGGAACTACGAGTCTTTTGTTCACAAAAAGTCGATATTTACCCCCTGATTTATTACATGAACTATTGGAAATCATTGAAAATTGTTAGTAATATTTAGAATTCATGAAAGTCCTTGAAAAATTCTGGAATTTCTTGCAAATAACTAGAATTCATTGGAAATTATTAGAATTTTTTGAAAATCACTGAAAATTTTCGTAAATCTCCAGAAAAAATCATTGGAATTCCTTGGTAATCACTGGAATTCCTTGAAAATTATAGGAATTTCTTGCAAATAACTGGAATTATTTGAATATCGTTTGATTTCTTGTGAAATTTTTGGAATTACAAGTCTTGTGTAAACAAATTTGCTTGTATATTTACCCCCTGGATTATTTGATGAACTATTGGAAATCTTTGAAAATCCTTGGTAATATTTGGAATTCATGAAAATCTTTAAAAAGCTTTAATTTTTTGCATAGAAGATCGATGACCCCTTGACCGCCTTTACTTAATTGACCATCCATCGGTGGAATTTACATGTAAGAAAATAGTGAGCTAAAATCGACCGGTGGAACTTACCTGTAGGATTTACTAATAAAGATTTGACTGATCGGTGGAACTTTTAATCGCCCATCAGTTTAATTCGGGTAAAAAAAAGCCTAAAAACGTTTTGAGATCATTCCATTGGTTGTTTTCATAAGGTTAATCCTGCCCATGGAGTATTTTTATGTTAATTGTACTCGAAAATAATATTCAATCTTTAAGCTACTCCAATCATTAAAAATATCACTTCGTAGTCAGATTACGAAAATTACGCATCTAGAAAGACGAGATTTTTATTTTTATGTTAAATTCGGCTATAATTAACAAAAACACCTTTTAAATAAATTTGTAATAAGTTGTTAGCAGTATCACGGCTAGAAGTGAATAGGACCCACTTTTGTGTCAAAACAAATTCCATATGATTTTTTAAGGTTATTAGTAGTTTTGTTAAAAAATGTAATTTTGTCGATTTCTTTCGCATATTTAGCTTTTGTGATCCGGCAGTGATTGTTTCATAACAAGTGGAACAACTAAAATCCAATATTCTTTCAAATAATTGAATTGATCCAATCGTACTGGCGAGAAGCGGTTTAAATGTAAAATTTTATAATTTCATTAATTTTATCAAATTTATTCAATCATTTGTAAGTAAAAATGCAAAAATGATCGACAATATTCCTTAAAAATGATCTTTTTTTAACTAAAGTATCCCTAACCTCAATAAATCATACGATATTGGAATGACATTGGATTTGACACGAATGGAAATGACTTATTGCTGGTGCCCCGCCCACTTAACCCAGTGCTGCAACTGTTTACATCGAGTACACGCACCGTCAACAAAATGAGCAATTCACCGACATTGATGCCATTAAATTCTGAGGTTTACTTGCTTCATTTTAATGTCACCTTTCATATTCTACAATATTTTTACGTATATCTATAAAAATGGAGAAGCTCACTTTGAGTTCTGCACCCTAGTAATTTTCATAACAGCGAAGTTATGGTAATTTTGTTTATTTATTGTATATTGATTATGTTGACGAGAACCTAAGGAAGTCGAAAGATGTCGTAAGTTATCCTTTCTTTCAGTATTTTATTAATTTATATTTTTATATTAGTAATTTCAACTGAAATTTTCACGCCTTTTTATAAAATTAACAAATCACAAACGAGGTCAAATTTTAATTTGAAAATTGTTTGAACAACCTTAACGGGGGGCACATTACTAATTTATTTTTTTAAAGTATCGGCAAACCTTGGAATTTAAATATAAAATTTTAAAACTGTATCTCCAGAGGTTTTTCATATTATGAAAAATATGAACAAATCTATTACTTTATTTTTTAATATTTTTCAGAATATATGACTTTAGTGCTGTATTTATTTTAATGTAGGTGATTACTCTTTCTGTTTAAGTGGAGTTAAAAGAGAAAACAAAATTAGTTTAATGTGGTCCTATATTGTATATTTCAGTGCAATAGACCCCCGACTTTACCACACCAGATGAATCTATTCCCACAATAAAAAATTTATGACCCCGCATTTATAGATTTAAAATACTATGCTAGTAGAAAATGTATAATTTAAATGGTATCTGGTTCGATTCGTCACTGCCTTTGTACGCTTACTTTTCGTTGGTGGCAATTCATATTATACATAGAATTATGGTGACTGGTGTAACCAATAGGTATAGGCAGTTTAGTATTGGATTTCAATTGTTAAGTTTTTAATTGTGTGCGGTCTAAGTAGTTCGAGTAAGTCTTTGAATATTTTATTTAATTTTTTTAAACAAAAGGCAAACAAAAAATGTTGACAAATAAATTTTTTTTAGTTTGTACAAAAAGTCATGAAGTCGAATTTTCGATCAATATAAAATTTTTCTTTATGCAATTTTTGTAAGTCAAAATTTGATGTCGAATTGAATTTAACTAATTATTATGTTTTTTGGTATATTGATTAAAATAATCAGAATTATACAAACATAATAATATGTACCAATCCTACATGGAAATTCATTAATTTTTTAATTTCATATCAGGCGTATTGATATTTTCCGTTACAATTAATTCGTAATTGCCGTTAAATTAACAATTAAATTTGTTTCATTTTCGAATGGAAATTAATAGATTAATTATCGACATAATAAAAGCAAACAAATTAATTTCTAATTAATTGAACTATTGTAGTGCGAATTTTATTTTATGACACATTAAATTTTGAAAATTTTTAACGACGGAAAAATTTTATGTCGAGTGAGATAACATCATTAGGTTCACTAAAGCGAATAAATCGATAGACTACGATTAGTAGTTCGAGATTCAGCGACAGCTGTGTTAGCAATTTTGAATTTTAGTTTTTAATAATATAAATATATGACTAAAACTATAACCCTCATATATTATTGTTCCATGTGCGATAGCGAATTCTAATTAACGTACGTTTATCATTAATTTATTTACTTGATATTTTTAAAATAATTTTACGGAATATTACTAATTAGTATAGTTAAAATGCCAACTATATTTTTTATAATGAGCTGAAGTTGACAGACCAATGAAACGACTGCTGATGTCCTGACCCCCACTGTGCACTTTTTGAGAATTTTTTTAGTAAATTATAATATATAAAAAATTACAATATATAAAAAGTATATTATATAATTATAGAGAAAGTGCTGATCTCGAATGTTCATTCGGTCGACTGCAAAAGCTGAGAAATTCGCATTAATCTCAATTAAATGTTAACTTTTGCCAATCATGCTTATGCAGGCGAGAGCGTACAAACAATTGCAATTGACTTAACTGAATGAGCGATAGATGCTTTAGTAGAAATATCAGCAAGGATATAAAAAATTCCATGTTCATCCTGTAGGTTCGAGGAAGTTGTTTTGTGAATATAGGTTCATCAAGTTTATATCTTTAACCCTATTTTTTATATCTCGTTAGTCGTTACCCCTAAATAGTGGACATTTTACGCTCAACGAATTTATTTACATAAAATCAATCACTAATAATAGCTCACTCGTAATTTTAATAAAAGACATTACGAAAATATATTTTTATCTAAATTAATTACAAAATCAATAAAATATACAACGCATTTGATGAAAAGTACAAATAATGATTCTCTATTATAGTCGCGGTCGTCTTCTAGTAGAAACTTAATAATGAATTGCATAAATTATTCATCCGTTAAGAAATATATCGATAACTTATGGGTTAATAGATTTAATGTAAGTAGAACAAACAATGTTTTCAATTAACAATTTAAAGATTCGCTTAAAAGGGCGTTTAAAAAATTGCCCACTTTTTTTAACCCCTCCTAAGTCACCGAAATAAAATCACAATACAAAATTGTGCTGTTCGGCTGGTAAGCAAAAGCACTGCGTCAATCTAATAATTAGTTGTTACATCGGTAAATTACATTGTAATATTTTTTATTTCAGGAAATTTTTTGAAATGGTTGCATCCAAAACGCGTGGCCTTTACATCGATCCAGGTTGTATGGAAAATTCTCAGTTTAGTACATCCATCTTAACTCCACTTCTAAACAACAATTCCATCGTACTCGAAAGCCGAAATTTAAACAATGATTCCAATAACATATCCATGTTTTACAATGAAGCTCACGTTTTTATTACCGGTGGAACTGGATTTGTGGGGAAAGCTTTAATCGAAAAGCTTTTGAGATCATGCAACGGCGTAGAAGCAATTTACGTTTTAATTAGGCCAAAACGTGGATTGGACGTCGAACAACGTTTAAAAGAATTGTTCAAAAATCCCGTAATTATGATTTTTTATAAACCCCCGTATGTTTTCTGCTAAACTCATATTTTTAAGGTCTTCGATCGAATACGTGAAAAAAATCCGGATTGCTTCAACAAAATAAAGGCAATTACGGGCGACGTCTCCAAAGTAAATTTAGGATTATGCGAAATCGATAAAGATATGTTAATTAATCGTGTCAGTGTGGTTTTTCATTCTGCAGCTACAGTTCGGTAAATATTCCGCCATATTGGGTGGTCACTAAGTCATAAATGAATTTATTCTAACTAATTTAATTTTCTTTGCAGGTTTAATGAAGATTTGAAAGATGCGGTGACTTTAAATACTCTTGGAACAAAGCACGTGGCCGAATTATGCAAAAGTATTAAGAATCTTAAGGTAAATCCCATAATATGGTAAATAGATAGCTTTTGTTTATATACAACTCCCGCAACATAGCTTGGCCCTTGAGATGCGGAAATAAAATAAACGAGAATAAACAAAATTTTCTGCACATTTCAAGTTTACGAGCCAAGCTATACTGCGAGAGTTGAACATTAAATTAAAAGGTTTTTCAAAAAATGGCGGAAAACAAGTTGTTTTTGCAATAGCTCTTTATGATTGGTCCAAATTATCTCGTACAATTGAAAAAACGTTTGCAGTCAAAAAACGCTTTCTTTACTGAATTGTTTTTATGGCAAAAAATTTAATCAATAACTTTGCAAATAATGCACCAAAGTCAAGGGCAGTTCTTCCAATATTTAGTTACCTCTTACGATGTAATATGTCGACGCATTTTCCACATATTAATTGTATCTGTCAATGTTACTGCAGACTAGGTCTTGCATTGTGTTAAAATTAGCAAAAAGTTTCTTAATTTTTTTTACTAAATTAAACATTCGATTGCTTTGTCAGTTCTTTCCACTGTTTATTATTATTATATCTGATTAATAGTAGTAAATATTATTAACAACACGTCAGCATAGCATCATCAGACACCTGCACCGTTTACTTCTAATTCAAAAGATATTTTAATTGTAATTTTTTCTTTATCTTACATTTTTTATTCAAGTTTATTTAATTTCAACAATTTTTTAAAATAATATAGTATAATTATGTCGAGCTTAAACCGCTGATTAATCAGTTTGTTAATCGGCTATGCCTTGTAACGTACTGTCCACTTCGCGATTAATAAGTTATTTAACCTCTAGTTAAATAATATACTATTATTAGAGAAAGTTAAAAATTTCTAAGCTGAATATGAATTATGCGTCTGAAATAATGAAAACCTCAAAAGGCCGATCCTACCAGACAAAACCTAAACCAGTTTAAGCAAAACTTGAATTTAGCACGTGTTACCAAGGTAATTAAACAAGTTTAGCTTAAACTCGATTTGTTTTTGTCTGGTGAAACTCGACTTTAATCCAAGTTTAGATTAAACTCGTTTTGTTTTGCCAACCAGGATTTTATTTCGGGGGGGGGGGCTAAGTTATTCCTTAAAATAATATTTTTGCATTTTTTATTCGTGGCGAGTGGGTGTGCGGGTTTGAATTTCGAGGTTGTGCCGTTCGTCGACATTTCGGAGAGGTTTCAACCTGTATTCTACGTTTATGAATTATGATCATGCTGATTGGTTATAACCCTAGGTTAGCTCTAAACTCATGGGTGCACAACTCAAAAAGGTTCAAATTGGAAATAACAATAATATTTTAAAATTTTTTCAATGGAAATTTATCGGAATTACTTCGCTGAGTAATTCTCCAAAATCCGCATATGACCCGCAGTTCCTCCAGGCAAGGCTTTATAATAATATTAAAATATTGAACATTTAATGATTTCCAATCTAAATCTTGATTTATGTTTTCTATTTCCAAGATACGGAACTAATAAGTAAACCTCCGAGTTTTTTAAAATTTTGCAGGCGTTCATTAATTACGTCTGGATAATTTTTTAACTTTTGACCCTCTTTGCCATTCTTACGTAGTCCTCCGTAAAATTTTGATGCTTTTAGGCAATTAAAATTTCTTAATTCATTTTCCGTTGTCGTTAGTTATTGTTTTTCAAGTTTTGCTTAGGCTCTGTTTTTCAGTTGCAGGTTAAACCAAAAAATTTGGGTTAACCAATGATATTGCGTAAAAAACAGATTTTCAACGTATTTCATTGGTTAATACAAATTTTTTGGTTTAACCTACACCTGAAAAACTGGGCAAATGAGACACAAATGAGAAGTGTTAGCGAAATATACCAGAAAAGGAATGTCCTTGTCTGGGAGCGAACTGTCAGACAAATAAAAAACAAAACGAGTTTAATCTAAACTTGATTTATTACCTTAGCAACACTTCCTATATTAACCTACGCCCAGTTGTTCAGTTGGAGGTTAAACCAAAAAATTTAGGTTAACCAATGATATTTCGTAAGCAATAGTTTTTCTAAGTATTTCATTGGCTAATCCAAAGTTTTCAGTTTAACCTGCAATTGAACAACTGGGTTTTAATTAAGGTTCAGTTTCATCAGACAAAAACAAATCGAGTTTAAACTAAACTTGTGTTAGTGTTAACAAAATTAATAAACAAGTTTAGCTTAAACTCGATTTGTACTTACCTGATGAAAATGGACCTTAATCCAAGTTTATCTTAAACTCGTTTTGTTAAAATCTTATTAATTTGAAGTTTACTCCTTCCATGACGCCGCAGCAAAAATTACCAATGAAACTAAAATTCGTTTGGGACAGGGGGGGGGGGGTACGAAATAAAGACCGCCAAAGTCGTCAATATATTATGGAATTTTACCAGTACAAAAAAAATGGTTTCTGACATGTAAGACGTGGACAATGAAGGCACTGCCATCAGGATGTCACTATGTCCTTACGTAGTTGAGACCGATCATAAAAGAGATATTGCGAAAAATTACGTTTTTTAGCTGCGTCAACGTTTCCCTGCGCCGACGTCCTAAACGCCGGGAATCCTGGAAATACACGACTCACTTTTTGTGGCTATTTACCGTATTACCAAGGGAAACCAGACTGGTCCCAACAACCTCCCAGAAATGTTCTTTATAGCTTTTATATTTTAGAGTTTTGTGCACGTGTCCACTGCTTACAGCAATGCCGATAAAAAGGACGTACAAGAGATGGTCTACGAACCACTTTATAAACCAACATCCATAATAAACTGCATTGAGACTTTACCGCCAGAAGCGATTAAGTTAATCACCAAGAAATTAATTGTAAGTGTCTCCAATTAAAAATTCACATTTTAACGTAGACTTTTAGGGAAACCATCCCAATAGTTACACTTTAACTAAAGCCTTAGCCGAGTGCCTTATTTTGGAATATTCTGCTGTACTACCAGCTGCCATAGTTCGACCATCTATCAGTAAATAATATTGGTTTCAAAATTCCCACACTACTAACACAGTTTCTTTTGACAGTTACAGCATCTTGGAAGGAACCCTTCCCTGGATGGGTGGATAATATCAGTGGCATCACTGGAATTATGATGGAATGTGCCAGGGGAACAATTAAGAGCATTGTTTGTGATGATAAACTAATGATGGATTTAATACCAGTCGACATTGTCGCGAACACTTTAATTACCGCTGCCTGGCACACAGCAACCTACAAGTAAGATTTTTCATTCAATTCTGGTTCATCCCCAATGGCCAAATAAAAAAATTTTCCTTTCAATCTACAGATCCAACACAATAAAAATTTACAATTGCACAAGTAGCAGTATAAATGGAATATCTTGGAAGAATTTTGGAAAATTAACCACCAAATATGCCTTAGAATATCCAAGCAAATACATAAGTTGGTATCCTGGTTTTACCTACAGAACAAACAGATTGATGCATTGGATTTGCCATGCCATGTTCCACTACTTGCCCGCCTGTATTTTCGATGTTTTTCTGTACTGCATGAAGCAGAAACCAATGTAAGTCGTTTTTGGTTTTCAGTTCCAAATAATAATTGATTACGTTTGTTAGAATGTTGCGCATCTGTCGTAAAATTTCGCACGCTGCGAAGAATGGAGAATTCTTTGCGTTGAACGAATGGAATTTTAGTACAAGCAATGTCAATAAGCTTATTCGAGATGTAAACAACGCGGAAGATGGAAAAAATTTTAATTTGGACATAAGGAAAGAGAACGGTTTCCAGTGGGACGATTATGTTAAAACTTATTTATTGGGAATACGACAGCACGTCCTGAAGGATGACATTTCAAGTTTAAACAGCGCAAAAATTAAATTGAACAGGTAAGGCAATATTTTCATTGTTTTTGGTCAACGAAGTGAGCTGAAGCTGAAACATGACAATGAAGTATATTCGTAAATTGTAAGTTATTTAATTGATTTACTTGCAGGTTATATTGGGCGAGTAAAATTCTTCAAGTTTTATCAATGTATGCCTTACTGAAATTGGTTCTGTGGTAGAAAATTCGTCGCTCCATTTAAATCTATTTTTTATTGTAATATATGTTTGCAATACTTTGATAAATTATTCAGAGCACCAAGTACTCTAAAATCAATTAAAAATCAGTATTTACAAAATGATCTACAAATAGATCAAATATTTTGAAATAATTTTAATATATACAAATAATTATTTGTAACTCTATAATGAGAGAATCCCTCGGAGAGCATTGCGGTCCAACCGTAGTGCTGCTTCGAGAACTTACTATTTTATTATTACATAATATAACAATTTATTATAATTATGTATTATAAATGTATTGTTTTAAGTTAATAAAAGTAATCATAGGTATCTATTTGAACAGATGGCTATGTTAAACCAGTACACCAGTTTCATGCTCTTTAGGGGTCGTTCATAAATTACGTCACACCCGAAGGGGGGAGGGTCAGCCCTGAGTGATAATTTGCAACCCTGGAGGAGAGGGTTTCTAAAATTGTAACGTCACGAATAGTTTATTTTTACAATTTATGAATTATTTTTTTTAAACATTTTTTGAAGGGGGTGAGGGGGTCTAAGTTTTTGTTGCGAATTGTGACGATGGAGTGGAGGGGAGAATTTATGAACGATCCCTTAATCATCAGCAGAGTTAGATGTACCTATTATTATTAAGGCTGGGAATTTTTATCACTTTGGTATTCGAATATTCAAAATATTCGATTATTCCAAAATCTCCCCTTTCCAGAGGAAATTAACGGAAATCGTAAACCGTAGTGCAGTAGTACCAGAGACGGAAGAATTGCTGTATTCATAAAAAAAAGTTAATAAAAAGGGACAGCGGTATACCAAAGATGGGGCTCGAGTATACTTTTATATTATAATATTTTATAATAAATCGAATAATTCGACTATTCAAATTATACGTTGCGATATTATTCGTATTTGAATATTTAAATATTCGAATTTGATTCCCAGCCGTAATTATTATACTTTCTGAATTTATATCATGGGCTTTCTATGCAAATAAGTGAACATTAACCGCCAAATGCATTTAAATTATTTAAAAATTATAACGAATAAACATGTAACAGTAGCATATTATAGGTAAAAATATATAAATATGGTTTTGATAATTTACTAATATGATTTTGACTCAAAAAATCAAAGCAAGCCCCAAGTGGTCCTTTACTCCCGTTCAAAGTATTTAATACTAGGGAGAGCGGTATAATATCGATCACAAGGTAAATAAATTTGTGGGCCAGAATAGTATGTAAAAAAATAAATAAAAATTAATCAACAAAATCTAAACATTTCGTTAAAATAAAAGAATTATAACTGTAAAGTGAAGATTATTATTTAAAAAACAGTGAAAAGATATTAATTTACTATTTCAGACTAAGAATGTTTGAAAAAAAAAGAAAACCCAGTGTTACGATAAGAAACAAGATAAAAATTTAAAAATAAATCTTTAGTGTTCCACGATTATTTTCAATCTTCGGTCCCATATAACTAAGAAAAAACAGAAAAATAATAGAATATGAAACAAGAAATCATAGTGAAAATAATTGAAAACGTAAAATTACAAAAAAAAAACATTAAGAATATTTGTATTTTAATTGCGTGCTTTAATGAATTTTGTACAAAAAATTTGGAAAAATAGTTAAAATAATTAAATCTTGAAAGAGGGGCGATTTATGAGACGAATTGAACATAAATTGCTCTTAAAATTTTAGGATGCTCATAAATATAGGTAATATGTATTGACCAAATCAAATTAAACGCATTTCTTCAAAATTTTGAATTTTTAAAGCATTTTATTTTTTCAATATATTGGTACCCAAATTCGTAAGTTTTTAAATTTTTAGAGCAATATTATTTGCAATTCTCGTCCTAAAAGTCTTTTTAAAACATCTGTCGTTTCAGAAACTCTTTTTAACAATTAAACTGGTCCTTGCCCTATTACTTTAACATTTGTTATTTTTATAGCTCTCTCATTTTTACATTTCCGGACCTTGAAAAGATTTACCCAGAAGTGACCCAGATTCCGCATAGCTCCACTACTAATAACCATGTTCATCTCACCATTGTTTTTCATCTAAACTTCATTGTGTTATCTGATGCATTTTCTGGTTTCAATTACGTTAAAAAAATCATTATTATATTAAAAATTATTTATCAAAGTTAAAATTTTAAATTTTGTAAAAAAAAATATTTAAAAAAAAATAAAAATGTTTTATTCGGGGCAAATATACTTCTGGTGGCTGTTATTTTGTAGCTCCTTATGTATTGTTGTTAACCGTTTTTCATGCCTTTCATTGGCTTCATGCTCGTTTATAATTTAAGCTTTCCTTAAACATTTTTCCAACCAATAGGAAAACGGAATAAGTGACACTACCAATTTAAGAAACACTTAAATTTTAACTGTAGTGCCCTTTTGCACTACCTATACTTAAAAGTGTTAAGCGTTCCTTAAATCGTTAAGCGCCACTTATTTTTATTGCATCACCGAATTAAGTGATGCTCAACGTATTAAGGAATACCTAAATTTTAAGCCTAAGAAATTCGCCGCTTAACCTCAAATTACGGAAATTTGTGAATATTATTAATAAAAATTAAATTCATATGCTAAATATTTAAGCGATTTATTCATAAAATGTTAGCGAATCTATTAAACTAATGCGCTATTGCTAAATTTATGACAAGCTTAACTAAATCTCCACTTCAAAATATTTAAGCCCCACTTAGGTAAGGATCACATTTAAGCAGAGGTGGTGCAAACGGGCATTTTAAATATTTAGAAGATACGAGAAAATATCATACTTATGTAGATATACTATACCAGCCTATGAATTTTTTTTCAGAAGTAATAATATTACTCAAAAATTTCCCTAATTTGAGGTTAAGCCACAGTTTAAGCGGTAAATTTCCTAGGTTTAAATTTAGACGCTTAGTTAGATGTTAAGCGTCAGCGGTTCAATGAAAATATGTAAGTGGCACTTAACGATTTAAGGATAATCGCTTAACATTTTTAACTGTAGGTGGTGCAGCTGTAAAGTTAAGGGCATTATGCCTATTAGCACCACCTACACTTAAAAATGTTAAGTTTACTTTAACACATTCGCTGCGGATGACTCATAAATAAGTCATGCACTACCATAGCTCGGTGCGCGTGACTTATAAATGCGCCATGCATATATGTGCAAATATATATATATATTATGCATCAGCACCTGGCCATTCGCACTTTAATTTGAGCAGCAGCGAACGTGTTAAATCGTTAAGTGCCGCTTATTTTCATTTCACCGCTCAACTTCAAATTAAGAAAATTTTTTGAATATTCTCGTAATTTGATGATGTTAAGCAACAAGTTTAAGCGGTAAATTTCTTAGGCTTAAATTTAGGTGTTCAGTTAGATGTTAAGCGTCACTTAATTTCCGTTTCCCTTTGGTTGGAATAATATTTAAGGAATGCTTAAATTATAAACATAGGTGATGCAAATGGGTATAAGTGCACTTAACAGCTCAGTAGGTGGTTTATTCTTAGAGACGGTCCCATAGGGGGGGGGGGGGTAGTTGATAAAACCACCGATGAGTTGGCAAACTCAAAATCAAGCATTTCTTTAAAAACAACCGAGAAAGTTTAAAAAAAGCCCGTAAGTATACCAAAAGGGAACGAGGAACAAAAAATATACATTGACAGTTGGCAAAGTCATGACTACAAATTTTCTATAATAAAAATATTATGAATAAAAGCAACCAGGCCCGGACTGGCCATCTGGCAGTAGGACCGATGCTCTAGTGGGCCTGTGGGCGGTTTAATGTTCATTACTATTTGGGGGACGATAAAGTTTTTGATGGAAATACGAGAATTATTTAAAGCTTATGAAGTTATGAAGAAAATTGTAAAAAAATTTGTAAGTATCCACAACATTTATTTGCTTATATTTATACACATATGACAAGTACATCTAACAATAAATGATAATATAAGAATGATAGTATGTATTACGATTTATGTGTTTATAAGCTAAGTTAAGTTGGTACAATATTTAATATACACTGTGTTATATACAAAAAAAACAATACTTATATATTTATATATTATTTCAACCAAATTCTCTATTCTAGTTGATTCTTACCAATCACAGAGTTCAATACATATTTAAGTGTTTGTAGATGTCACTATTAACCTATTTATCCCATTACGATTACCAAAACAAGTCCACTAAGTTTTGATTTTCTATATTCTTTTTTTTAAATAACAAACGAATCTTACTTATTACACGTCATTTAAGTCATGAGAAAGCGTTTCAACATTTTAATAGATCACTTACTATTTTGATTTAAAACATTTTAATCTAAAGACGCAACTATAAAAATGATATGTAAAAATATATTCTCGTAAACGCTTCATAATAATTAATTTCTTTTCTATTATCTACCAACGTCTTCATTGTTCAGTCTTAACATATTTTGAAACATTTTTGTTGAGGTTACTGTGAAGTTTGCAAAGTTTGGTGGAATTTACTAATAACAAACTTATAATGTCTTAGCTTTAGTTTGAAAAAGTTACTGTAAATTAAAAGCGTCAAAGTTAGATCTGTTCTGCACCTAAGTCAACTTCTCGTTTACAAAGCGTCATCGAAATTGATTGACAGATGCCAATTGCCACTCATGTATACGAGAAATCTTTAGTTTGCCCACTGGAACTGCTGGAGCGACTAGCATTTGAAAACCTACACGAGAAATTATTGATAAATACAAATTTTATTTAATAATATCGATCCTACCTTCTTGTGTCAAATTGTACGGAGTTACGGTCGGACTTCATGTTACCGCCGCCTATTTTACTGTTGGATAAGAAAGTACTAACAGATTCGTCCGATGTATAACTTTCTTGTTCGCTATAACGTAAAAATGGCACGATTAAAAAAATAAAAACATAAAATAATCGTACGTACCTATCGGTGTGGTCAGATGGGGTGTCGTCAAGTTCACCTTGAATGGCAGATTGAAGATCCTCTATTCTCTTCAATGCCAACTTAAGGTCAGCTTTCGCTGCGCCAGTTTCAGATTCGGCGAGTTCGCACTTCTTCTCCAAGTCTTTCCGTTTCTGCAAAAACTCTGCTTCTCTGGCGACGCTTTCGTTGTGCTGCTCCTTGAGTTCCCTAAAAATGTAAAGTCTTAAGAATGTGGACGATGAAATCAAAAATTCTCACCTTAAGCTTCTTTGTAACTTTCGAATTTGCTCTTGGGCCGCTTGTTCTTTCGTTCTTGAAGCAGCAATGTCCGTTTGAAGCTTATCTAACGCCTCTTTAAGTCTCGCAATTTGAACTTCTAATCGCGATCGAGTGGTTTGCTCCAATTCCAATTTCGATTCCAATTCTTTCGTTTTAAGTTCCATCCTAAAAACACAAAAGTTTAGTCGCCCGAAAAACAATGTTATAACCAAAATAAAACCTCTTCATGTGCAAATTAGACGACGCCTCGCCCATATTTTCGACGCATTCCAATTTTGCTGTAATTTCCGACAACTGTTCTTTCAGGTGATTTCTTTCAGTTTCAAGTTCAGAAACCAAGGAAACTTGTTCCTGTATTGCAATTTGATCTAGAGACATTTGTTGTACTGCGGCTTTGTACTTTTTCATCACTTCCGCCAGTTCTTCTTCGTTTTCTTCTAATTGTGTTTGCAAATCAGAACGTTCCCTGTTGGACAAATTTAATTTGTCGTCGACGTCGCTCTTCAGTTTGTTAACTTCATCTAGCGTCGCTTGGGTTTCGGTCAAATCGGCTTCCAAACTTTGTTTCGACTTAAGTGCTATACTACGTGCACACTCCAAATCTTCGATTTGATTTCGTAATTGACGTATTAAATTTTTACCTATTAAAAATGAAACTGTAAAATCTTGGTAACACTTTATTAAACAAGAGGGCATACCTGGAGTGTCTGCTTTTTGACGTTCAAGTTGTGATTGCGTGTCTCTCAACAACGCTTTAGTTCTCTTGAGGTCCCGTTTTAGTCGTTGCATGAGTGCTTCTTCCCCTGCTCTGTCATTCCTATCAGATTCGGCGAGTGCAGTTAGCCTTCTTTCCAGTTCGTGCTTCTCGCGAAGAAGAATTGTACGTTCTTCGTGTTCGCTTTCCAATTGCGCCTCAAGAGCTAAAAAAAATGAATGATAAAACCTCCGATTTGGATTAACTTGCTTTACCAACCTTTAACTTTCTTTTGAGCGTTACATCGCACTTCCTCAAGTTCCTCGTCGCGCTGTTGCGTTTCTCTCTTGGATTCTTTTCGTTGCGACTCGATGGACATTTCCAACCGTAATTTTGCCTGCTCCAACAACTGAACTTGACCGGCAAGTTCGTCTAATTCTTCTTCTTGGTCGTGTAATCGACGTTCGCAGTCAATTTTTTGTTTTCGTAAAATTGTCACCTCTTCTTCGGTTTTACCTCCGTACGTTAACTCATCGAGTTCTCTCTGTAAAGCTTGCAGTTTATCTTCCTTAAAATCAATTTCTAACCTGGCGTCCTAAAATTTATACATTTAATCACGAATACTTGGTAGAAAAAAATAAAAATAATCTTACAGCCAAATTGCTTTCGATGGCAAATTTTTCCGCCATCACCAATTCCTTTTCGCGCGCCAATCGCTCTTTAGTTTGCTTTTCTTGACGAAGTTCATCTTGCAAAAGTTGTGCTTCCGAATCAAATTTTCTCTGTTTTTTCTCCAAAAGATTGTTCCTTGCATTTTGTTCTTCCACAAGAAGTCGTAAATCGTTCGTTTCCCCGTTCAGTTTTTGCACTTTTCTTTTCCATTGTCCCACGACCTGACGTTGCTCTTCAACTTCCTCGTACGCATCTGTCAACTGAACGCACGACATATTATACATATGTGTAATACGAAATACAAAACAACAATAAAATCAAAAAATGTTGATTTAGATAAGCGTAAAAATTTCTTATCTTAACTTTTGTTTACCAAAAATGTTACGTAAATAACACTGGTATTTGATATTATTGAAGTAACAGATAATAAGATGGAATAGTTAATTACCTTTTTCTCTAGCTGCTTTTTCAAGCCCACCAGTTGTTCCAAATCGTCTTCGTGTTGTTGTTGTAATCTTCTCTTGGTAAATTCCAACTCCTTTTTAACCCTTTCGTACCTTTGTTTATAAACGCCCCCGTCGCCTTCGCCTTCCTCCTCTTCTTCGCACACTCCGTTCAATTCCGATTTGGCATACAACAACTCCATTTCCAGTCTTTCGGAGGAATCTTGCAGAAGTTTATTTTTCGTTTGCACCTCACATAACTCACGTTCGATGCGCATTCTTTCAGATGCTTCCGCATCCAACCTTTCGGCAGCTAGAGTTGACGTCGAATGTTCTTCCGCTAGATCTGCAGTTAGTTCGCTAAGCTGAAAAAAATTACAAAATTAACTCTAAGCTCTAGGAACGATTCTCAAATTGGGGCAAAAGATATACCTCATCGGTTTCGGCTTCCGTGCGATCTTCGGAATGATCACGCGTAACCGAAGATCTAGTACTACTCGCTCTACTAAATAACTGAAAACCTTTAATCATAATATTGGTTGCACTTCGCGATCTGCCAATAACCCGTCTATCCTCAGCATTTCGTTTCATCGTTTCCGAATTGCGCATTTCCGACGAAGAATCTTTATGACCTAAATGTTTCCACTCGTCCATAACATGATCGGTGCGTTTCAAAAAATTTGAAATTTTATTTGACAGATAATTCGATGACGTTCCCTCGTCAACAAAAGCCGGTAGTGCTTTAACCTGTTGTCTAACCGTGGATTTGCATCCGAGAACAAACGACAGATTTGCGTCGAAAACAACGGAGGAATCTTCCTTTTCGTCTAATTCACTCAAGTCATCACATTCACTAATTTGCGGAAAAATTCGTCTGGGCGTTAGGGATCTATTGGAATTATTAGAGCAGGAACTTACACAGGAAAGACTTGGACTGGGCGATCTGGTTAAACTACGCTCGGGGCGAGCAAGGACGGTTAAATTTTTTAAAGGACGAGTTTCGAAAAATACCGGACGCTTATTTAAAACATTTCTCGATGGGTTTTGGTGGTAATTATCTAAGTGAGTGGTTTGGGTTCTCCTAATCGGCGTTATTCTTTTAACGTGCTGGCTGGTGGGCACTGGAGGTGGCAAACGACTCATGGTAGGCTTAACGTTAATCCTGTCGTTTTCGAAAGATGAAAAGCTTTTATTTTGGTAGGAGGAATAAGATTTTGTGTCGTGTAAATATAACGAACTGGTACTGGTCGGGGTGGAATAGCCGTTAAAAAGCGAGTATCGCGAAGACGATCCATTTAGAGGTAAAGATGACGTACTGCCGTTATAAAAATTCGACATTGGTAAGGAAGACGTACTGATGAAACCAGAAGAAGACGAAAGTGTGGAAGCAGGTGAACAGTCACGACTTTTTGAATGCTCGTACATAATACTATCTTGCTATTTCACCCACTAAATGTCATAATACGCAATGGTCACTGATTTAACCGAAAAATTTGATGCGGTAAATTTTAGAACATAAAAATAGTATCTTTCAGAGTTTAGATATAACTTAGACCGGATACAAACTGCTACTGGTCAATTATAAATTTTAACGTGTAAACGGGACGTCGTATATCCTATAGATATCTCGACTAAAATAAACTCGATTCAATCTCAGTGGACCTACTCAGAATGCTTCTACAGGACGACGATGAAGACTGCAAATCTCACAAAGTGAACATTTTTGGGAAAGGTATTGTGTGGAGGAAACAGAGGCTTTCATTTGTTTAAACAAAAAGCAGCGATTTGACGAACCGGCTATAAAAAATTCGAAAATGTTAATTAACTATTTATAAAATCCATTAGGGCAGACCACCAAGCCAGATATTAATATTAACGTTAACTTAAAATCAATATACAAACCAAATCGGCAATAAAAAGAGAAAATATGATGGAAAAAGATTTGGCAATCGTCCACGACATTATTCTATTTAAAACGACAGTACATCATTAGTATCATTCAGATTCAACACTCGACCACGATTATTCTAAATTATGTTTTTAAAATGCAGCTGTAGTGGGCTCATTGTTGAGAAAATTCAAATTTGGAACCGATTGTTGGACAAGCAATTCCAAATAAACTATCACGATAGTCCGTTAAAAATAGTGCGAATGCATTTTACGACAGACATGTCACGCATGCATCTTCTATTTTTATCTCTCCATGAGAGAGTTATCGTCGGACCATTTTAAAATTTAAGACATTATGAAAAACGAAAAGCTGCACTTTCATCGGAACAAACAATGCCAAACCATAAATTCTAGCTGTAATCTGATAAAATAACAAAAAACCTTCAACATGGTATTTTGGCATGGCTCGCAATTTGGTTCCTTCGAGTACTCCATACTACAAAATTAAAATTTCTCAAGTGTAAATATTGTGTTACACTTTTAGATGTGTCCCGTTTATAAATTATTAAGCACAATGCCCGCTTCCAATAAGCTCGCGAGCTATTTTTTGTGATCAGCAAAAACCTCGCGTACTTAGTAGATACGTAATATTTTTAGTCCCTAATCTCTTCCTAGTATTTTTCAATTATTCATAAATCAATTTGAATAATTTTAGGCATGGCACATTAAAATTCAGCGAGTTGCACAACAATTAATTATTGGCGGCGTCGGTGGAGAAAGAATTTTTGGACTGGCGCCCAATTTTTTTAATTGAATCCTCTGAGTTATGCAACATTTAATAAATGAAAACCAGCAACAGGTTGCCGAAACGGAGTGTTCGAGAACACCGAGTGTATGGTTTTCTAAAAAAAGAACCGCGCGTAAAAGTTGTTTTACGTTAATTTTAAAAATTAAAAGAAAAAGCAATATTGAGGTCGAGTACGACTTCGAATAATGTACTTACGTACTGCAGTGTTTAAAATCTGCTTTGCAAAAAATTGAAAGTGCAAAAACCAGCCAAAATTTTGGACCCACAGCGCCCACCACCTGTTTACGTTTTCAAAATATTACAAAATAAGTTTCGATTCATAAGTTCTAATATAAGAATTATTGTTATAATATTATGAATGTGCGAACTAAAAATAACGACATTTTTAAAATTCTATTTTGAATTTATTTATAATTTTCATAAAGTCCACATTTAAGGAAATTCTTATGTATATTATTTAAAAAAATGGTAAGTTGTAATTTATTATTTAATAAATTATTATTAATTAATTTATTAAAAATATATAATTATTAATTTAAATTTGTAATACTTTGCGAGAATATTTAATTTTTTTTTGCCAAAATATGTAAACTATATTTTAAAATTAAACAATTTAACGGATTAATTCAACCATACTTATATGATTTTTTTAAAAGACTTATTTCTGCATTTTTTTTATTGTTATTTTAATTCAAAATAAGCAAATAAACAATGCTAACATAAAATAAAGTTTTATAATCATCAGATTGTAAAAATACATTAAAATTTCAAAAATTACTGTTTTTTATTGTTTTTAAATTTAATGTAGCAATCTTTCATGCCCCCTTATTAATACAAACAGCTTACTACATACTTTTAAAATTAAGAATCAATTAAAAAATTAAATTAACTACAAAATAATTTAAATCTAATTTTTTTAAATCTCTTGCAATATTAACCAATTTTTGAATAGGTTAGTTGTGGGCGCTGCCACAAAGTTTTTTTTTAAATTGCGAACTATACACGTGCGTAAACGTGGCTCCCCTTATTTTAAAATTTAAATTTAATTTCTTTGTTGTTTTCGATTGTTTTTAATTTGTTGCCAATTGTTTTGTAAAAATAAAATTTTTAAATTAAATGGTAACTGCGAAAATCGCGAAAAACGATTGTGCGCCAGCTCCCCTTTTTTCAAAATTAAAATTTTTGTTGTTGTTTTCAATTGTTTTTAATTGTTTTGTAAAAATAAAATTTTTAAATTAAATGATAAACGCGAAAATCGCGAAAAAAGATTTTGCGCCAGCTCTCTTCTTTTCAAAATAAAATTTTTGTTGTTGTTTTCAATTGTTCTTAAATTGTTTTCAATTGTTTTGTACAAATAAAATTTTTAAATCAAATGAAAATCGCGAAATAAGATTTTACGCCAGCTCCCCTTATTTCAAAATTAAATTTTTTGTTGTTGTTTTCGATTGTTCTTAATTTTTTTTCAATTGTTTTGTAAAAATAAAATTTTTAAATCAAATGATAACCGCGAAAATTGCGAAATACGATTTAAACCCAATATATCTGTTTTTAATTATAATTTTCTTTTTTTAAATAATATAATATTACAAAGGTTTGACTTTATAAATGAGCTTGACTTGATGTCAGTTGTCAATATCCAAACATATTTTTTTGTAAAATCAATAAATTTATTTATTAAAGTTATAATATTTTCTAGATTATAATATTATAATTTATATTTCAAGTACCTACCTAATTAACAAATATCTTATTTCGCGATTTTCGCGGTTATCTTTTGATTTAAAAATTTTATTTTTACAAAACAGTTGACAACAAATCAAAAACAACAAAGAAAAATTTTTATTTCGAAAAACGGGAGCTGGCGGAAAATGTTATATCGCGATTTTCGCGGTTATCATTTGATTTAAAAATTTTATTCTTACAAAACAATAGAAAACAAATTAAGAACAATCGAAAACAACAATAACAAAATTTAATTTTGGAAAACGGGGAGCTGGCACAAAATTTTATTTCGCGATTTTCGCGGTTATCATTTGATTTAAAAATTTTAATTTTACAAAACAATTGACAACAAATTAAAAAGCAATTGAAAACAACAAAAAAGGGGAGTTGGCAGAAAAAAAAGTTTTTTAAGATTTTCTTCATTTTTTTTTGCAAAATCAAAAAAAACACAGCAAAACAATTGAAAACAAATAGAAAACAATCCAAAACAACCAAAATAAATTAATATTTTGATAAAATTCTGGCATCAGAGTCTCGATATTTTTATAATTATTTGGAAGGTTCCAGTGGGTGGGCTCAAAATAAAAAAAATTGTTTTTAAAATATCTATTTTTAATGATAATCTATCCTTCTATTGTTTTTGGTTTTAGGATGGGCGGGCACGTTCCCCTGTGCCCTTTATGGCAAGCCGCCACTTGTGCAACGTATTCTGGATGCAGCAATAAAATAATTCGAATTTTATTGTTTAATTAATCGGTTAATTGAATAATGTTAAAAAATTAAATACTACATTTCTGACAGGCGATTATGGATTTATGGATTTAATATAAGTTTAATTGTTTTAAATGAAAACGTGAATGTGAAATCAATAATGTTTGATGATTTATCCGTTAATTTTCGATGAAAAAAAACAGAGATCTGAAACTAACTATCATTTTCAATTCGTAACAGCAATCAAATCTGAAAATACCAACGAAGCTTGAAGAAATAATGCAAATTAAACCGTCAATACCCATATGACGGTTCATGGGTCGATAAAGCAACATAATAAATTTTAATATGATGTTGTATTCTAAAAAGATGTTATTTATTGGTAAAGAAATTTGTTTTAACAAAAAATATTGATTAAATACAACTGTTTTATTGTTTTATAAAATATTCCCAAAAATTCAGCATTAATAATAAATTGCTCATTTTTGGAACATTCCAGATTTCGATGTCAGGATTTGTTAATTGTTACATAATTTCATTTTTCAGCCGATGTAAAAAATTCATGGTATTGATGAAAAAATCTTTATTGTGATGAATTTTGTTCATCAATTTGATGAATTTTTCACATCGGCTGAAAAATGATGAATTTTTCATCAATATGATGAATCTTTTTTTCAGTGTAGCCTGGGCACATAACCTGTTATCAATGGAATTTTAAGAAATTTCACGTCAAACGAAATTATTCCTAAAAGTTAAATTATTGTAGAACAGAAGATGCCTGATGTTCTACCGGGTCGCCAATCTGGCGAGATGATCTGATCAGAAATAAATATTATTTGTTGAAATAATCAACACTAAATCAACTGGATTTTTATAACTAATTCCAAGATCAAAATTTGCGACTACGTCGAAGGAACCTGCCGAGCATAAATCATTGAAGATTCACTTTGGTTTCAGGAATTAATGCAGTCTACTTAGTATGCAAGCACTTACGCAGTTCTGCTTCAGCGAATTTGAACTGAATGGAAGTGACATTTTTTATATTATTTTGATGTTATACCAAGTCCAGGCAAGTAGAGGGGTTAAGCTGTTTCTATGTCATCTAGGATAAACTTGAACTAAGACGCGGAAGGATCTAGATTTAAATCTACGTAAATTTATGTGGTCAAAGGTTCGGACAGAATAGCAGTAAGCAGGAGGCAAATGACAATAAACATTGAAAGAAAAAATTAAGTTCGCAGTCACGACTTGGACAGGCAAAGCATTAATCATCTTAATGATAATTCTATATTCAATGTTGCAGTTAAACGAAACATCCTTTCAAAAAACTGATAGCATCGTTTTGTTCATTACATGTCCTTGAATGTAAAACATGAAATTGAACTGATTATCTGAACTGTTGGTTAAAAAATCTACTTACAAGATTACTAATTTATTAAGATATATTGTATTTTATTCACGCTCTAATTACCGACAACTGGGGCAACTATAGAATTTTAGAAATTCCACAAAATTTAGAATAAAACTTGACAATAGCAAAATATTCACGATGAAGGTCACCGATGCGAGAAAGTTAATCCTCAGTGTCATGGTGTATATTATTTGTGATGGATTATTTAAAATGCAAAGAAACTTACCTTAGCTTCCAATTTGTCATTTTCGTGCTTCAACGAGGTCCTGTCTGTTTCCAATTTGTCCACTTTGGATCGTAACAGCTCCAGTTCCTCCTAAAACACAAAAAGGTTTATAATGTACCGAGTAAAGCGGTAATTCAATAATTATTTAAACCACATGATAGAAGGTTATAATTAAGTGATCATAACACAAACAAGGTAAATATTATGTAAACGATACATAGCCGTTAGATAACTTGGCTGTAACTATAGAAAATATATAGAATTATGAGATATATACGTAATGTATGTATACGTGTAATTTCTTGTAATGACATACCACCAACAAATGTACTTCAATGCAAATATGGTAGCAATCAACAGAGCCAATCAATTTTATTGTTAGTGAATGCCGGAATTTTTTCCAGCAAGTGTTCACATAACAATAGCATGGTGTTATCGAAGTTTTTGAGATAACCCATTGAACTATGAGTGATTTATTATTGGTAAATAATAAAATAATATATAATATAGCGTCTTGGCATAGAGAAAAACTTGGTGATTAATTGAGGATAATTAAAAAATTAGAAACAACTGCAGATTTGGGAGCTTAATCATTGGAGAGAAAGTGGGAAAAAAATTGATATTTAAAGCCATACGAATGTGTAAGTAATTGCCACATTAAGCAGATTAGACTTAAAAAAAAGAAGACATAAATTTCGGTACATTCGAGACATAATTCAAATTAAACGCGCTGCATATCGTCCTGGCAGCTTTTCAATTATTTTGTCAATTTGTGCCAAAGAAAATCTAGACGATGTTTATTGAACTGCACAAGGCGCCATATAAAAACAAATAATATTAACCCGATGTTTAATAATTTTAGCAATAAATTATATCGTGCGGCCTGGAATCTTCAGGAAGTGAAGCCGGTGGTTATGGTGAACACCATAAAAAGACACCTGCATTAGACGTAAAAGGATAAAACAAGGTGCGACGACTAGAAAATGTGGCGGTTAAGCCGTAGACTTATATAATAATATTCTCATTTCAAGAATGGAGGAAGTCGTTTTGTGGAAACGTAACGCAGGTTTTATAATTCCATTTAATATGTAATAATTTATAAAATATAATGCAAATTATGCACAATTTTCAATTTCAAAATGTGATTGCATGTGAAAAATATGCAAATTTGCCAAACATAAATCTCAATTCGACTTTCTAAAAAATTTACAAAATGGCTCTTCTTAAATTTATGAGTGTCTTCGCAAGTGTATAAGAAAGTCGATGTTAAACAATGTATTAAGAACAAATTCCGATATAAACAAAATTTTAACTTTCCTACACGTATTATATTACCGGTGGACAGGTTAAGGCAGGCAATAACTAAAAAAGTACGCTATAATCGCAATGCACCTACAAACCTACATTCAACAAATAAAATTTCAATTCAATAAATTACGAAGCCATTACTAAATTGATTAGTAAAAGGTTTAATTGACTATAAACCATAATAAAATATATTTATTTGGAAGTTAAACTTCTTTTCAAATTTTGAGATGTTCCTACTGATAAAATTATTGAGAAACCTGCCGGTGCCGGTGTGGGAACGAAAACGTTCACAATGACAAAAGTTCACAAGAACAACATAAAATAATTTTCTAATAATAATCAACGTTGTATAATCGGTTTATCTTTATTTTAAGTATGCCATTCTTACCGTTTTGCTTCTCAGTTCCTCTTCCGTCCGATGGACGTTGAGTAAGGGAGTCACCCTTACCAGAAGTCTCCACCAGGGCCAATCCCGAACGACCATGAACTTGCGAACGTTTCTCTGAATACATCTCACCGCCAAATTTTGCAACTTCCTCTGGGATAACTTTTTCCTGGCCAAATATCCCCGACAGTTGGATTGTAAATTTATCACCATTCCAGCAAGGCGCTCATCTCGCTGGGCTTCCAATTGCGTTAGACCGCCGCTTCGGAAGAAAATCTATAAAAAGATACAGCAATTAAGAGATATAAATTCTTTTCCGCTGTATGAAGTAATAACTACTTTCAATTTAATTAATTCCAATCAAGTTAATAGGTAAAAAGTGCTCGCAACGTTAATTGATTGAAATTTTTTTCTTAAATTATTGTAACACATTTAAGTGTTAGGTTTGTAATGGAAAGAAATCAATTAGGATTAGTATTTAGTAAAAGTTTCACTTTCTGATTTAAAAGTTCCAATTTAAACCACTGAAAAACTAAATTAATTACTCGAAACTCCACTTATTGTTCCAATGGATTTCAACAAATCATCTGCATTATCTACAATTTCATTACTTTTAGCGAAACAGATGGACGACAAGCAGTCTGCATTAATTTTTCGGACTTTTTGAAATGGAACCTGCAGATGTTCTAAAAATGAAATTGAAAATTAGTGAATTTTTGAATGAAATTAAATTAAGTCGACATGAATCGAAAGGTTTTCTATTTCAGTTCCCAGGCAGGCTTTAACTTTCTTCATCGATAAAAGATTTTACCAGAGCAGAATTATCCAAGAAAATGGGATTAAGTCACAGTTTCATAATGAGAAATTAGTGATTATATTAGAAAATAAAGCGTTATATAATTACTCGACCAACGTATAATTACGTTAAACATTTATGTCCGAGTAATATCATAATTTGAAGAAGTGAAAGTAAAAAAAAAGCATTTACATCAGCTTAGGTTAGATGGTCAAAAAAATAGACATCATTACAGCATCCCATCACGTTAGATCAAACGCTTCGCTGATTTTTTGTATCTGATTCGCTTAGCAAAACTGTATCCAATGGGATTTTTATGGTAATTTCATAAATATGCTTTCATTATAATCTCATGTTGCTATTAATTTTAAATTTGTATTAGTTTTCATGATGTGATGATTTTAAAATTAGATCGGAATGCGGATAATAATGATTTACTACAATAAGCTAGCACAACATAACTAAATCACGATTTCATCTTCCACATGTAAAAGTCACGAAGACATCTCCCGGATGGTATCGAATCATTTTTACCCTTCTAAGACTTTCTCCAGTCGCTTGGCTCCTTGACGAAGACATCGTGAGTTCGTGACCTTTTGTATCTCATGAATAGGGGACCTACTGTTTCAAACGGTTAACTCGGTGGTTTGCCATTGAGTTCTGAGAGAAGACAATCAGAATAAATACTCGAGCTAGGAGTCAACGCCCTTAACCGTCTGCAGAATAGGGTAATATTCCTAAAAAAAAGTCCTAGAAACTTTGAGTTCATTCTAATAGAAGAATGATCTTGTATTATACAACTAGCCCCAAGGTAGTTAAAGCAACCTGATATTATGTATTTATAATATGCTTTTTACTATTTTCAGCAAAACAGCAACAATAAATCAATTTAAATAAATTAAAGATAATGCGAACTAATTTACAACATTCGAGATAAAAAATAATCATGAATATTCAACGAATTAATTAATCAGTTAAATTTGCATAAAAAAGAATTTTTTTCTTAATTTATCGTTAATTAGCAAAAAAATATGGGCACGCAAAATTAATAGCAGCGCAAAACGAAATTCGGGCAATTTAGAAAGTAAAAAGCTACCGTAGACCGTACCCATCCTATATACCACCATAATCATTTACAAACAGGAAATAGCATATTATATACCTCTTCCTCATTAACGTTGCGGCTCTTCTCGTTTAAAATTAAGTTTTTTGAATTATTTCGGCTGATGCTGTGGAGCGATTCCAAAGAATTGTTACGGCTCGACGACGTTAAACTGCTCAAATCTGCCGGGTGCTCGTTCGAAATATTTCCAGAATCGTCCGAATTATCATCCGAACTATAATCGCGAACTTTGTCATCGCTAATCTCCTTGTTCGGTATGGATAGTTTCTTCTCCACCCTTACGAGTTTTTCCTTTTTAATTTCCGACTTCTTAGCACCACAACCTTTTTTTTCCGCAAAGGTTTCGAACTTCTGAATTCCATTTTTAGTGCTGGCCGCAGACGTCTTCGTCACTTGCTTATTGACATAGTTCCGTTCCACGAATTTCGGTTCGGATTGTAACTTCTTGATTCCGAAGGTATTTTCGTCCTTTTTAAACGTGGCACCCGAAAGTTTAGCTTTAGTTTTGTCATTTTCAAACTTTTGGACCGCATTGGTGATGGTTTGCTTTTTGACTTCGTTCGGCAAACTTCTTCTCACCTGCACAACCGGTTTTGCAATCGTCGGAGCTTTATTGGGTTTTATTTCCAATTTCGAAAATTTACCCAAATTCTGCACGCTCGTCGACTTCGAAAGTTTCGGCAATCTATTCGCTTTACTTAAACTCTTAGGCGGATTCGAATCCCCGACGAATTTTAAGTTGTGAACACTTTCGGCAAACCTCTTTTGCTTCTGCAAATTTTGCGTACTTCCTAATTTGCAGTCTAAACTGTTCAGACCGTTAGGAGTACTAGGGAACGTCCTGTTCAGTGAAGCTTTTACAGGAATTTTACTGGTGAAACTCTTCTTCGTGCTTTGGCACGAAATGTCCAACGAACTAACACATTTTACACGCAAAGTGTTCGAATTAACGTCTGGTGGTGGTGCTGGGCTGTTTTCAACTTTTTTTTCGATTTTAGTCGATTTGTTTTCTTCGGCCGACGAGAGGCTGTTAATTTTTCTCACAACGTCTTTGACCTTAATTCGATTGTTCATTTTGTATGGCGGCTTTTTGTAGTTTTCGAAATTTTCGATTTTACTTTTTTCTGCTACCGGTTTAATGGGCGGAAGCACTTTTGCCGAAAGTTCCTTTAAAGGCGTCACTTGAACTTTGAGGCAACGTTGATTTAAATTCTCTAAACTTTTGGAACTCTTCTTCTGCAACGCGTTTCGTTTTAAAATGCATTTCGATTCGATTATACTGCAGGTCCTGGATTTCTGCAATTTCGGGATGCTGGAGCGGGGTTTCGGAGTTGGCGTGGAGTATTCGTTCAAAATTTTATCGAAACTATCGATTACGGATTTGAGTTTATCGTCCAGGGAATTTTGTTGATTTTTCGAAGCGACTTCGATTACAGTTATGTGACTTTTCAGAGACGAATCGGACGAAATGTTTCCGGAAGAGTCATACTGAAAGTTGACGTTTTCGTAGGGATGATCCAAGCAGACTCGAACCTTGAGGGAATCTGATTTTCTGATTTTGTCAGAATGAAAACTTTTTTTCGTGGTATTCGCCAACCATTTCTTCGGATTGGCGTACAATTTTTCAAAAACAGGTTTCGTTGTTGAATTTTTACCGGACGAACTTAGCTTTTCGATGAACGAAGGCATCTTGAGAGCAACGCGAAGTTATTCTGTAAGGCTCGAGGCTTCTTTTACATTTTACATGAAGAACAAGTTAATGCACTTAAAAATCGAAATTAATTTGTACTCGTCAATTGTCATTCAATTAGCTATGCTCTGATTGTATCGCGGCCTTTGCCTATCATTTATCAACACTTCCGATAGATTCTTATTTTTCCAATCACTAATATTAAGCTGTACGATTCAAACACGAGCTTATAATAAAATTACAGAGCGTAAAATTTAGGTTTGTGGTACGAGATATATGAATTGCACGAGATTTATTAACACAAATTAAATTGCACAACACTAGAACTTGACCCGGCCGAAAATCACCCAAACTATAAACAAACACGCGCAAATAAATTGGAATTCGTTGGAAAAATTACACATACTATTATTTTAAAAATGTTTGCGCCGTTTTAAATGCGAAAGTTCATTAAACGTAAATTTTTGTACCGGTGATTTTAACGAGCGAAGAAGAACTAAGCGCGACCTTTCGATGCGCGGTGAAACTCGATGTGGAAATGAGGAGGTGCAGAAAGAAGTAGCAAAGAGCTAGGCGCGTCTGGACGTGACAGTAAGTTGATCCGGTTTTTGAATTAAATAAAAAATAAAGATGTAAAACAAGATGGTTTTGGTCAGATGTTCTCATAAGAAATTTTAAATTAATGCACCAATGGAAACGGTGTCATATTTTACATGGTTTTACGATATCTGAGCAAATTATTTTCATGTCTTTCTTTATTATTTTTATTACTTCTTCCTTTTTTATTAAATATACGAGTTCACCATAGTTCAACAACGTTTTAGTAAACGTCTGCAATTTAAGATAATCAAGATTTGGCACAGCCATTTATCAATCAAAATGAATTATTGTTGTTACGTTATACATGTGATTGTGTGGCTTTGACCAATTGGACAATACACCAGCTGTAAGGTTAATTTAATTAAAAAAATCTAAATTAAACTGTTAAATCCTGACAGTCGCTCTATTTTCGACAGAGTTAAAAATAATGTATACAATAAACATTTGATATAAGTTTCAAGAATTTCATTCAATTTGAAATTTTTATAAATTTAAAAAATATTCTTTTGTTTTTCAAACAATCCCTCCCCTCCCGGGTCGTGGTTTTTTGTTTATTTCAAAAATATATAGTATATTTAGAGGGAGAACAAATGTGTTCGTTCCTGAATGGACAAAAAAAACACGTTTGAAAACATTTTTTTTTTTAATTTAATATCAATTAAACAATTGAAAATTTTAATCTTAATTAAATTTTTTCTCACTGTATCCTTTAGTTAGAAAGTTACAACACAAAACTAAATTTTTTTAAATAGGCACAATATTATTTGATTCTAATCAAGTAAATTTAATAAGTATATTTTCTCAGCTTTTCAATGATATGTAACTTTTATGTGTTATATTCAAATTCAATAATAGTAAAACTACAAACAATTTTAGGTTTTCACCATAGTAGGCCGTGGTAAATTTTATGTCGAAAACACAAACGTTAAAAGACAAAAACGTCGAAAACAATAACGTCGAAAAACAAAAACGCCAAGTCAAAACGTCGAAAACAAAAAGGTCGAAAAACAAAAACGTCAGAGTCAAAACGTCGAAACTTAATTAAATATGTTTATAAATTATGTCTAAAAAAAAGGTAAAAGATTTTTAAACACGATTTTATCAACTGTCTTGGAATTCAAAGTTATACATACATTTTTTGCCTACCCTTGTATATAATTTAATTTAAAAAAAATGTAATAAAACTTTTTATCAAATTTTCGACGTTTTGACTTCGACGTTTTTGATTTCGACGCTTTTGTTTTCGTCGTTTTTGTTTTTCAACGTTATTGTTTTCGATGTTTTTGACTTTCGACGCTTTTGTTTTCGACGTTTTAACATGGAATCCTATATTTTTATATTTGAATTAACTTAAATATCCTTTGTATTGTCCTAACCCCAAACTACTTCGAAAATATCCGAAAAATTCAATTTGTATTCAAGTACTATAGCAGATATTTAATTTTCTTCCTACTTCCATCGAAAATGGTGATCAAAATTGCGCGAACTACGATGTGTCAAGTTAGCGTTTCTGACCATTTATCTCGTTGCCATGGCAACGTAACAATTAAAAAAAATCTGATGTGCATAAGTTTATTATTTATAAATGTTTGCCATTTAAAAAAATATCAGGTTATAAATATTTCTTAAATAACAAAAAAAAAATAAATAAAATATTGTATTGGCAAGCAGATATCTGAAATCTAACTGTCAGATATTCAACCTTGCATTATTTGGAGTCCAAAATTTTGTATTTTATTTTTAGTTATCTAGCAATTTCATCTTTAATTAAAAATAAAATAAAATCCGACCTTAATTAAGTTGTAATTAATTAATGAATATTTATCTCTATTTTGCTGTTTTTGATAATATATGGTAGGAAGAACGGCTAACAAATTTTTTATTGAAAGTATGTGAAGGTAATCAGTAGAACTGCATTTGCATTGAATAAATGAATTGTCCATTTCCTTTGATTGAATTTCAAACGTTCCAGATAATGAAATTATTTTTGCATTTTACTGCATAAAATCACTATTTACACACTGACGGCTGAAGCTGTGTGCAACCTCCAAAATATTACCGAAAAAATAATTCGATATAGATTTTATATTAATTTCCTCTTTCAGTTCATGGTGTTGCTGGGTATTTATTTTATCCCCCCCCCCCCCGTGTTGGTCCTGCGACCTACAAACTCATTTGTTCCGGACGAGCGAAAATAACCTATTTAATAAAGTGGATTGCAGAACCGAACACTCTAATCTTCGATATGCCAATCCGGGGGGTCTGGGGGGTATGGAATACCCTCCAGTACACCTTTTAAGCTTTATTTTTTTCGTATTCAAATCCCATTAAAACTAAAATAAAAAAAGTTTGTATTGTGTCTGAACTGGAACATCGGAGCGTAACAAATTATAGGGCTACGCCAAAGAAAACACTTAAATTTCCAAATAAAAAAAAATCTGCAGTAGCCCCAACATTAGTTTGCATTCATTGTATGGATTTACATGCTATTCAGAGAAGATAAAGTAATTAAATAAGATATTGCAACCGTTAAATTGATCGCAACGCAGATCTGCAAAGATGGACTGACCATACGGAGAAAGACTATTAAAATCAACTTCACCAAGCGTTTACAAAGAGAATTAAAACACTGGCGCTGGCTGGTCAGCTCAGTCCCGACCATTTTTATGGTGCTTTTTAATCGAAATAATTTCAATTTGAAACACGCGAATCATTTTTATTAAATTTCAGAAAAAAACGTTTTTAAAATGATAAAAAACAAAATAAAGATTCACTTTCCGTTAAGGGGTTACATCTTAATGAAATTATTTTTTTTTATTTAATTCGTTTTATTGGATAAACGGCTATGAAAAATTTCAAAAATGAAACCTAATAGCAATTTTGGCAATGGTACACGAATCAGCAAGCTCTTTTTTTGAATATTTATTTTGGTAAATCTATAGCAGAACTTGGAGGGCGCTCTTCCCGGAACCATGTTTTTCAAATTGGCAAGATGAATAACTTTTGCAATTTTTATCCGATAGCCTTCAAATTCGAACTGTAGTTTCTTAGATATATTTTAAATAGAAGTACACACGATTTTAAAGATTGATTAACAATTACGTCTTTTATAAACGTTTAAAAGTCAAATTTTGATTAAAAAAACGAAAAGAAAAGTTCAAATTGACGTCAACTTGCGAAAAATTAATATTTTTTAAAAATCATGTGTACTTCTGTGACAAATTTAGTGTACATTATGAAAAAAATTTTTATTTCATCCAAGATGCAGATTTAAAAATGTTATTCATCTTGCAGTGGACCTCCTCCAGAAAAAAACCCTCTATTTCAACCGTCTGTCCTGCCGCCATTTTGGAAACAAAATTGAAAAAAAAATTGTTTTTGTACTCCTCATTATATATATAATGTTCCCTTAAAACTGCACTAGGATTGTTTTACTGCTTCATAGAAAAAAAAATTTCCGAAAAAAAAATCTGCTTTAAGAGCATTCAGATAGATGTAACCCCTTAATTAAAGTTCAAAATTTGTATTTTCATTATAATTTAATAACGCATGAGCATATCATATAATTGCATTTGAATGAAGTAATTAATTAATTAAGAGTATAAATTAATTAATACACGAGACATCTGTTTTCTACTAATTTAATAAATTAATTTCATATTATCTAAAAAAATTCTTCGCTTTATGAAAGCCATCATGCAAAAACTATAAATTATACACAGAAAAAAATAATTGGTAAAATCATCTAAAATTGTAGAAAATTCATCTAAAATGTGTGGTCGATTTTCAACCTTCTACTTCAAGTTTCTAAATCGTCTACTTGCAAGTAGCTGACTTAGACAAGTTCAGGTTTAGGTGAATCGTCTATTTATGTAGTGAATTTTTCTAATATGTGTAGATATTTTATCAATTTTGAATAGACTGTTTTCTAATACAACTAGAGGTTTTATCTATTTAAAATAGGTAAGTTGTCTATTAATGTAGTAAATTCATCTACTAGGAATAGAATAATCAGCTACTTTAAATGAATAATTTGTGCAATATGTGTAGATATTTTGACTAGCTTAAATAGGTAATTTGTCTAATAACTTAGAAAAATCTTCTAGAAAGCTGTAGACAATTTTTACATAAATGTGAATGAGTTAACTACTGCTAGTGGTTGCTTTATCTACTACATTTGATCTTTTTTACTAAAATGATTAGCTATTTTACCTACCAAAAATAGATGATTTAATACAATTTCGTAGGTGAATGTGAAATTAGGAATAAACAAATTTTCTATTCATTGTAGATGATTTTTCTGCTCATTGTAGATGATTTATCTGCTCATTGTAGATATATTTACTATAATAATTGGGTAGGTAATTCATTACAATAATCATATAGATTACGGTTTTAGAACGATTTTATTTACAATATAATAATATAATATAATTTAAAAAAGTAGAACTTATAAGTAAATACGTTATGTAATCATAACTTACGATTAAGAATTAATAAACTACTACTAATAAAATATAAGAAAAAACTAAAATTAAATCTACTGTTAAAAAGCCACTTAATTATTAAATTTAAAATAATAACCTAATTAACATTTTTACATAAACGGTGGTTTCAGTCTCAAGATTAAATTACCATTTGGCAAATTGACAATATTTGTTGCAGGATATTTTAAACTGCTTTTGTCTATGATACATTTATTGTTTACACATCCCTTTTTTATAATATAGCCACCAAAATGGTGATCGAACATTTCCACAATTAAATTTTCAATAACAAAATATTAATTATTGTCGAAATTAATAATTAAAGAAATTATTCCAAATTTTACATTAGTTACATACAACACTCTTAACCAACGATGTAAAATTTTTATCACGTTACTGTTTTCTAGTTAATTAAATAAAAATAGGTAGTATAGAAATTCTTACAAATTTATTATTAATTATTGCGAAGTCGCTAGACGGCACAGAATCAATGGTAAACGATGTCAAAGTTGAGGAGGAATCTTCCACCGTTGTTACAGAAGGAGAAGGTAACCCCTAATAAAAATTAATTTCGTGAACTTATTCTAACAAAGCTCTAACAATATTACTTACGTTTTTCTCCTTCCACATAAACAAATATTTTCTAAATTTAATTCTTTCTCCAAATTTTTCTTCTGGTATTAATTTGTCAATATCAGAAACCGTTAATTCTCGTAGTACTTCTTCATCAATATGTTTTGCTAAAACATTTATAATTTTAAAACTTATTACCATCCCTCTAAAACCACCATATACTAGTATTACTTTATTTTATTTTTGGTACCTATGTAAAAGATCAGATTTTTATCTACATATACGTGATTGCTTTAACCCGGTTTTAACTATACTAACACAGCCCTATTTTTAGAAAGTTTCCAGTACCACAAATTAAAATAACAGAATAAAATCAAAGTTGCAAATAATAAGCTGATTTGCTGAATCCGAGAATTTAACGTGCCATCCTAATAACCGAGCTTTATCTCGCCGCAACGCGGAAATAATTTTGTAAACAGATTGATTGCCTACGTTAAATATGCTTTAAAAATGTAAGAAGAAATATTTTTAATAAACAATTCAAATTTGAAAGATCGTTATTAATAATTTAATAATTAAATTTCGGCTGCGTGAAATCAAAAAGTGTCACAAAATAAAAAACTATACGAGTTGAGTGCAAATATTTAATTTTATAACTAATATACAAAATGAACTGAAATGAATATGCACATCAATTTGTATTTTTAATGCAGGGATTCCCCAATATCCAAATTTTAAAACTTTCAAACGAATACCCTTAATTTTTACGTGTATCTTGCATTGTACGAGTTAATAATTATTTTTTACATGTATTAATAAGAAGTACATATTCGTAATGTACTACGATTAAATCGCATATCGTTAGGTTAATTACTGATTCATGCAGAAATGTTTACGAACTACGAAGTAATAATTTACTTACCTTCAAAATCTGAAATTAACTGTTCTAAATTCCACTCTTTCAATAAATATGACACAGTATCCATCTTACACTACTTACTTTTGTATTTAATAAAAAAATTAAGATGAACCTATACGATGCACAATTTAACACTAAATGATCACTTTTTATCAAGCTTTAAGTGATGTCGCGAATTGGCGTCAGGAAGTTATAATTTAGACTGTAAATCTTTTTTGTCGGCATCCTGGAATTACCAGGAATTGATTTGAGATCAATATCAATATTTTAACATGGCTAAATCGTCTACGGATTATTATATTTTTTTCAGATAAGTCTTCTAAAAAAATTTATGATTTGTATACAGTTATTTTATCTAAAATTACTATTTTATTTAACTAATTCAACTAAAAGCCGTACATGATATTTAACCATTATTTGTCAGATTTATCTAAAATTTTAGCAAAAACTTCTACTTCGAATAGATATTTCAATTAACTTGATGGTCTGCATCATCTACACAGATTATATAAATATTTTAGGTAAAACACCTATTATATTAGGCGATATAAACAAATTTATTTAGATGATTTCGATATTTCCAAATTAGATGACTTGCCAAATTGCAATTAATTGATTTTGCTACTAAAATAGGTAAATCATCTAAAAAGAAATCATCTAATGTACAGTAGAAGAATTTTCTAAAATTTTTTTTTCTGTGTACATAATTAAATCCCTATTCAATTTGCACTGAGTGAGTGAATGCATAAACTACATTTGCAAGGAAAACAATAACAATTAAAACCCTCACATTTTATAGTACCAGTTTGTAAAATTCTTAAACTGAAATTGAAAAAGACACGGTATTTTTATGGAGCCCATGTAAAAAAACTTTCGCAGTAACCTGCTGAGTACGCTGGCCTAGATGCAGAGCTGAAAATATGACCCTATAAAAGCGATTATCTGCTGGCTGCAAATCCATAAGCTTAAACTTTTTATTACATCCTTAAAATAATTATTTACCTGCAAAATTTAAGTAACCAATAAAATTTTTTTTTCCAGTAAAAAACCAAAATCCCCTAGCATCTTAATCAGACAGATGTAAATTTGGAAGGTAGATTTATCATCATGGCGAAAGTACGATCTTCTGCATATAATAAACAAATACACAAACTCGTCTATATGCAATAGTTGATTAATCACACGTGCCAACATGAAATGTTTCTCGGTTAACTGTTCCTCATTCAACCTGTTCGAAACGAAAGGTTTAACAGGTTAAAACATTACGGTACCCGTTACCTCATTTATAATATTACAATATTGAAACTTAAAGTTACCTCGAGATAAATGTACGTAATTGTGCATACATTACGTTAAGTCGTATCCAGTACGGTTAATGACAAAATTCAGTTTACAGTAATGGCAACGTTTAGAAGACAAAACATTTATGTGCCCTCTGGATTAGATAACATCTCTAAAACAATCGGCCGGAAATTGAGAATCTGGACGAAAACTTGTAGACGTGAAAGGAAACAAAATCATTCCGGACGAGAGTACCGCAAGTATAATGAGCCGAGGTGCTGGAGGATTAATAATCAGTTTTTTCTTATAAGCAATATTCTCGTATATCAAAACTTGACATGAATAGTGAAGTTTTTTAAACTAATTCAATCAAGATTCATTATGATATCCAGAAACGAAAACACCATAGAAAGTAGTTGATGCTTTCAGTAAATAAAGCAATTTAAATGTACAGAGTTATCAGCATTTCTTATTCATTCCCATTATTAGCAGCACTAATACAAATGAAGATAGCATAAAAGGAGAAGAAAAAAATTCGTTATAATTCAATTCCAATACCATAAATTTTTAAAAAGCAATGTTCTAGACTTAAGTTAATAGGGAAAGTTGGCATAATTTTTGAATTATCATATAAAACGTCTAATAAATAAAATCACTGAAAATACCATAAATAATAAATTATCGAGTAGGTACATGGATTACAATAATAATACTATTGTGGGTTGGTAAGGTATGGTATAATTTCATAGTTCACACAGCACGTATGTGGGCTACCCATACAATATTTTAATAACACAATGCCAATCAATTTAACAATCTAGTACTGTGAACATCGGTTATTGACTCGGAAATGATTTCTATTTATGTCTAAAATAAATATTTAAATTTATTAAAGACAATATTTACAGTTCAAACAAACAATGCTCATAAACTTGCAAGTTAATTATAATAATTATATTATTATTTATCCACACCTGCAAATGTGGAAAGACAATTTCATAGACGAGAGTCGGGCTATTTGCACTTGACTGACATGCAGTCACTTAATTCTATGTTAAGCAACAAGAAATTTTAACACTTTCACTCAACGGAGGTGATGTCACGAGAAGACTAAAATTTGTCAAACGTCGCTATCCCTAGTTTCGTTTATACTTTCCAATTTTTAATTTTAATAAATCGGTTCGTTTGGTTGTCATGTTTAACGTATACTTACAACAACCCAAAAAAAATATTAATTACTGCCGGAAGAATTTACGGCTACCGGTCGTCATTTGTTATAAAAGGTTTCTTTCGCCTAATGTGCGTTATTCATGAGAAAATCGGGAATCATTTGTTTTTTACTTGCCCGAACATAAGAATGTAAAAAACCTGATTTCGCGTCCTTATACTAAACCCTTTAGTAATTAAACCTAACGTAGTTATTAATCAAATTTCCCGCTTAAACGCAAACCTAACCTATATCCTAAATTAACCCCATCTCTGAAGTAGATATCAAAACACCGAAAACAAAAGAAAAGCAAAACGTTTGCAACACAGAAATTTATTTTGATTTGCCAAGATAATTTATTGGCAATTGTTTTTAACAATGCTTTTTTAAATGCTTCTTTTGTTTTTGCATTTTTAACGAGAATTTAAGAAAAACTATCCATTGCTGTGTGTTGGATATCTTCGCACGCGGGAAAAAATCTCTTTAGTTTGAGACCATTCCATATATTATGTACTCACACCGGAAAGCAAGAATTTTGCAAAAAGTGATTGTTTTATTGGCTCCTAACAATAATTATTTATTTGTTGTTTTTTGGAAAAGTTTTAATAATTTGCTGTTTTCAAATTGTAATAAATTAAAACTAATATCTTATGATAATAAGATTATAGAAGTTGTTGGGAACGAAATTTTTTATAAAAAGCATTCTTAGCATTTTTTTACGTAAGATGCTAATTTTATTATTATTCATGATTTATGATTTTATAATTGTGAAATAGCGGTATATTGCGTTACTACTAGTTCCTGCTTAAATTTATTAATTATATTTTATAGTTTTTCACTATTTTCACACAATAAACATATTTATAAAAATTTCATAAATTCATTCATGAACAAATTCATAAATACAATGTATTTTTTGCATTAAAAACTAGGTGAAATTTTCATAAATACAATTAAACCTTTAAGTTGTCAAACTCCACGAACCCGAATACTGCACTTGTTTTGAGCCAGGAGACTCTTATCAAATAAATTTTCAATTTAATTTGATCGGCTAATATAAATTTTTAATACAAAGCTGGTTTGCGCAAGCAAAAATGCGTTCCTTTAATAACTTTTTTGCAATTTAATTTAAAAATCGTTCTCACCGTTTTGATTTTAAAATAATTTTAATTTCTATCCTTCATCCAAAGCAATCCACCACCTTTCATTATCTTCATACGCAATTTTGCTACTGTGCAGATTAATTTTGTTTTTATATTAAAATAAATTTATATCAATCAAAATCAAATCATTTACGAAAATAAACACTTTTTGTTCGCAAATTTTTCATAATCGTACAAAATTCTGTTCAAAGGCGGACTCAAAATATCGGACATCCGCTCGTCGTTGCCTTGGTTACGGGCGAGCAACTTATTTCGTCCGTTAGTTGGCGTTACCTCGCGCAAGCTCGCATGAAATACCAACATTTCTTGGTGCTTTTATCCACCCCTTTTGGATAAAAAGGGACACTATAATTAATACACACCAGTGATCGTAAAATGGAAGGTCGATGTGCTGCAGGGTCTCAGTGCTACACAGAGCAGGGCCAGATATAAGAGGGTGGTTTTGGGGGTCTCTCCGGAAAGAACTTTTTCGACCCTTCGACGACTAAAATCATGGGTAAGAAACTCAATAATCGAACAAGCGTCCTGATTACAAGAATGAAATTAAAATATGGGCATATGCCAACCTCATTTTTAATTCTATAACCCCCCCCCCCCAAGCCATGGCCAATGTCTAACTACGGCCCTGACAGAGGGAAATCACTGGCAGAGTGAGTTTATGATGATTTTTGATTGAAAACGGCAAAATCCATGAAGGTCTGCGAGAAAGCAAAGTGAAAGTGTTGCCAGTAGATTCGACCTTTGGCAAGAGTCCCAATGTAACAAATACGTCGGATTTGAAGACGGAAACAAGTATGGAGCAAGTCCAAACAAGCAAGAGTAAGAGAAAGAACTCGGAGAAGCAAAAGCAAGCTGAAGAGAACAAGAACAATATCTGTAGACAAAAGAAGAAGATGTCCTCCAGCCAGAAGCTGAGATATGGTCTAGAACAGCGGTCATCAATTTTTTGAACTTCGTGGTAATTACATGCTAAATCGGGCACTTGTTTAGATGACCCCTTTCGATTTTTCTCAAAATTGTATTTCCGATGTAATACTCGTTCTTGATTTTTTTCAAATGTTTTTGACCATCCGTTTTTGAAATATGATTTTTTTTAAATGTCTATAACATTGCGAGAGATGCACCAATCGGATCGTTTATTTTGAAACTTTTTGAGTTTCAATGGCAATATCAGATAAACAAAACGGAAAAGCTGACTGAAATCACTAAATCGGCGTAATAAAATCTATTTCATTCAGTTAAAATAAAGCAAGTCGAAAAATCATATCTTAGGGTACTTTTATGTTGGAGCTGTGATAAGAGATCAGAGCGAAGAAATATTAGCTCTAATCGCTGTTCTATCAATTAACACTGGCTTGCGCTCTGCTGCCACATAAACAGTCACGTATTGCTTTTCTCTGCTTCGCTAGTATCTCGGCTTTTAGCACTTATAACGTATCCTAAGTAGGTAGTTAACAAGAATTTAAATAGCAAATAAAATAAGTCCTAAATAAGCAATAAAATAAAATAATAAGCATGAGTAAAAGCAAAAAAGCAAAACTTTGCCGCATAAGATCAAAAATAGTACATTATGCACCAAGGGAATAAAGTGATCTTTTTCTGGCCCGAGGCGTATCCGAGACCAAAAATTACTCTCGGGGTAAAAGTCGAGTGTAAAGTGAGCACTTTACCCCCGGAATTGCAAAAAATTAATTTTAAGTCCAGGTTAAATTTTATACTCGCAAATAAGTTCAAAATAAGCGCAAAAGTGGAAAATAAGCGAAAAGTCCTAAAATAGCAAAAAAGCATGAAAAGCTATACGTTAAAATATATCTTTTTAAGATAAAGATAAAAAAAAAAGGTTAGTTATCGTGCACCCTAGTACTAGACGATATTACAGATTCGAAGTGATGGCCATTAAATTCTGAACATAGAAAGTTTTGGGTTAAATTCTGGTGTAATTAAATAGAAAAATAAAATTGAAAGCTTTCAAAAAGAATTTCTTGTAATTTAGCATGGAACTTCTTTCATTTCTCGTAGTGCATTTGGAAACGCATTGCAAACAATCTGTTCAATTTGTAGCGTTTAACGTGTCGTTTTATTATCCGACAACTGCAATAAAAGTTTAGAATTTACTATGTAAAAAAATAAATAAATCAACTGTGGAAGTCATGGTAAATCGAACAGCATTTTTAGTTTTCGTGTAGTAAAAATAATAGAGGCGCCCAACGTGGGGCCATTGAAACAATTAAATTAATTTAGCATAGCAATTTATTATATGGTATTTACAGTGGAAGTCATTTGTACCATAAAATGTGCAAAATTAATGGTTTGTAATGGTAAATTGAGAACAAACCTTATAACAATATACGAAGTACGATGCAACCTATTTAAAAGTTGCCTTAAGACTAAAAATAATTAAATGCATTTCTTATTGTATATATGGTGAATATAATTTATTAAAAAGAAGAAATCTTAATTTATGCTTGAGTTATACGATGGTATTGAAAAACATTTAATTTTACGGCTACCTACGCATTAAAGCAGGCATAATTGTGCATCGGTTTAAAAAGTAAACACACGTAAGCGTCCACGACAGATGCAAGAAATTAATATTAAACAAAAAAGTTCTGTAATTATCTATCAGTTTTATCATTTCGTTTATTAAAAGCTTTTAACTAGCATTAATCGAATGAACCTTATAGCCAATAACGGTACACAGTCTTCGTTTCGAGTCATCACTCGATGCTTTTATTATTTTATTATTAAGCAGCAAAAAACCTGCAAGAAGAAAAACCGTCTACTTTCTAAAATTCACTCAATCAACAGATGCAGATAATAATCGAGGAAGCTAATCGATATATCTTATAAGGATAAGAATCGAAGAAAAAAAATTCAGTTGACATGATACAACGCCTAAACCTAGTTTACATAACGCCCGCTTATAAAATTTAATTAATTATGAATGTACTAAATATTTTGGACACCATCGTAAAATATCTAACAGTAATTTCGCACCTTCCTAATGACATCGATATTCTCATGTTAGTTAGCATTAATTTGTTACAGTACCTATAAGGAAGTTAATCTGCTATGGTATTTCATATTATTAATAATTTATATTCCGTATTTCAATATAAATAGTTACCACGTTTTTACTCAACTTACATCAAGAAATTCTTCTGTGCGTAGAATTTAATTGCGATTATAAAGAATATATCGACAGTTGCCTTAATGGGTTATTCTTTGATATGCAAATTCGATTTCAAATTTTGGCAAATTTGTATAAAATAAAAATTAAAGAGTCGGAATTTTGTGTTTATCAAAGAAATTATGATAATGGTAATGGACAGAGATTGAGTAGCCCATAATATGCAAAAGCTTTTATGTTCGAAAAAAATAAAAATGTGTCGCAAAATTCAGCTGGGCCGCCAAAAAAGCAAAACGTGAAAGAAAAACTTCTCACCCACTAATTGCACAGGTTATAAAATTATACCACAAATTGGGTACGATTATATCAACATAAATTATACAGTAAGAAGCGACACACTTTGAAATTTGCTTATTTTTTAATAATGCAATCATAGAGAATAATCGTAATTATCATAACTGCATATGATCGATCGTAAAACCCAATCGAATATTATGAAAGCACGACTGCGCTAATGTTCAAAATTATTTTATGGAATTTAATGTATCTCGGGTTTTCGAGAATAATAAAAAAATATATATAAAGGTCAAATAGGAACAATTTTGTTCTGTAATTGCAGTGATTGTGGAACATCTAAAAATAAAAATAGAAAAGTAACACATTCGCAAAACTTAAAATAATTTTCTTATATTGTATCTTCATTAAATTTATGGTGTTGCTATTTTGTTAAAAAACCAAAAATATTCAGAGCGCGTTAATAAATAACTCGTTAAGTAATTTAAATAATAAAAATTAATTAGTTATATAAAAATTATTGCAAAACAACCGTGAAATAATTTTTATCAATAGAAAAACCGCAATATAATACAAAATTTAAAAACAACTGCCCCCTGAAAACCCCCATCGCGTATAGCGGGTTGCCGACCTCATCGAGGGGACACTATTCGATGCAGCATTCTTGCTAATAATTGATCAACTTTACCGGCAAATATGTACCTTAAAAAAGAAAGTAGGAATTTACTATATTTTATGCCCGCTAAGTGAAATTATTGCCTAGGGTTAAAAGAAAATAAATTTACTTGTTATAGGCGTATAAATGATTATATCCCTATACGTGTTCGAGTTCATGTAGGTACTTGCGAAAGCAATGGATTATATGCTAAAGTGGCATGTATTTAATTACCCATGAATATTAAACTGAACAAATATAAGTTTAAAATTATCACAATAAAATAAATTTATTGCTTAGATAAATCTAATTGAAGACAAACAGGACCCAGATAAATAAAAAGTGCAATCTAACACATCTTGATAAATTTCACCGCAAAACTTAGCAGTGGCGGCTCGTGCAGTCAATTCGACGGAATCGGATTGGAATTATTTGTAAACATCTGCTACCAATTGAAATGGTAGCCCTCAACTGTTAACTTTTTTTTTTAAATAAAAACTCTTTTTCTTTTATTGTTAGCGATGTTCTCGGTTATTGTAAGAAGCGCTTAAAAATAAATAAGCATTGTTTCCTGTTCGCATCAATTATACGTACAACAAAACTTGACTGTTGTGTTAATTATTGTTGTGCAAAAAAAATTTTGCAAGTAACATTTTAATAAAAAGAAATTGATGATCTAATCAAGTTTTGTTTTGTGGGCAGATGTTGGTGTATATTTTTTAAATCTTCATTGGGACCGGCTCGATTATCGATGAAATAATCGCCGACTTATTATTGCATGAAGATATAGAAAGAAAAAAAGAAAGAATTGAGCGTGGGTATCATCACGTTATAAATACAATGAAAATTCTTCGGTAATAGCAATCTTTTGATTTCGTCGATTTCGTTTGATGTCGATAGCATCATTACAATTATGAATTTCAAGGTTCCAACTGATCTACCTCGAGGTTAATAAATTTCTTCTATTGTTTATGAGATGTCAATTATGTAAAAAAAACAATGACTTGTTCAGTGGTTGTAGAGCACAATAGGCATAAACCAGGTTCTAAATAATTAAGAAATACCAAAACAATTATTATTGTTATTAAATATATTAGCAACCTGAGTGCATCCGTAGCGCACCTGTGCATGGTCATTTTTTTTTGCAAACTTAAAAACCCCATAATAAAAGATTAAATTAGATGCAACATGGATGAATGTTCAATAGAAAGAAGAAACCAGTAGAAAAGCACAACAAACTCAACTAGCTTCCGACGTTTTCTATCGTGCCAATACTGAAAGCATACCGAATCCTGAGAGAAGAAATACCGAAAAGAATATTGACTGTTTTTATCTGACTTATTTTTGGTCTGAAGATGGAGAAAAATAAAAATTTTGAGAAAACAGATAATACAATCTAAACCACATTACAAATCCAATGTGTAATGCTGTATAAGTTGCCTATAGCGGCGGGTAAACAGTCAAAATTATCCCTTACACCCGATCCTAGCAAAATAACACGAGAAATTGATTTTTTATTAAATCCTGCCTTCCATCATATCAAAAAGGTATCAATTTAAAGGGATTTTATTCCGCGTCTAAATTTCCCTGTGATCGGATGTAAGGTCGGTCACCAAATATAGAGAAAAATCAATTTTACCGGAAATATTCGAGAAGAAACGTAACAAAAGTTATTACATCCAAGAGCGCAAAGTGGTCGTTTTAGATCAACGAGCAAAAGTCGAGAGCTAAGATCACGACTGGAATCAAAAAATCCGATAAGGATTTAATAAAGAAATACGAGTATAGTGCATTTACTTTACAACCTCCTATGATGATCATTTTATAGATCATCAGGCGATTTTCTGGGGATAACTTACTGCCGTGACCATAGGCGCCGGATAGAAAATTAAATTTTTTGCTTCTACCTAGCTAGCGCTCGTAAAATAATAAGAATTTTCCCTTAAAATCATAAAGCCTAACAAAACTGAAAACTTTGCCCCCCCCCCTCCTCTATATTTAACCCTTCCGGCGCCACTGGCCGTGACTAAGAAGGGGGTATAGTGCTGCCATTGCTCCATCGGCCTTACTGTTGACTGATTTGGTATGGCGGTCCCACCTAAGGCCCTTGTCCAAGATCAGCCCCAGATATTTGGAGGTGTCTATCGACGGGATCTTGGTGTCATCCATGGTTAGTGGAATTTTTGGTAGTCTCTCCATTTTGAGTGCCGACTTCCTCATAACGGGGTTGGAGATGGATCGATCGTTTAACCTTGAAAAGTATGTTGCGTCGTACTTTTGGACGGGTTGATCCCAATCCTCCAGGCACGGAACCACTTTTCAAGGTCGTTGAAATTATGGACCGAGGGGATGTCAGCGATATAGATATTAAAAAAGGAAAAGCCGAGGATGAAACCTTGGGGTGTTTCTGCCGTCATAAATTTGGGTCCGGAGCGGGAGCACTAGATTTTTACCCTAAACTGTCTATCGTAAAGATAAGATGCAATGAGGTATACCAGGGAATGTAGTATACCTGTATTGAACATTTTGTGGAGAAGTTCCTGGTGCCCCCCATCTTGTCAAACGCCTGCCCGATGTCACGAAAGAAGGCAGCAGTAGCTTGGTTTTTGTTCCACCTCTCCGTTATGTGCTCGGTGAACCTAAGGATGGGGTAGATGGTGGAGTGCCCTGAACGGAATTCGAATTACTCATCCGGGATCAGGTGAGTTTTGGCCAGGGCTGTATGAACTCTGGTTTGGATAATTTTCTCTACCAATTTTACAATTGAGGGGAGTAGGCTGATACTTAAAACCCATTTCCATAAAAGAATATTATATATTATATTGTCATGAAATTTTTATGTATGATTTTTTGATTTTTAAAATTTATTTTGTAAATATAAAGTTTTGTAAAATTTTTAAAGTTCCCGCAAGTTGGTCGATGTGGCGACAACTAGCGAGGAAAATGGGAATTCGCACCAATATGGTGAAAGTGCGAGATATACATTTTTTGGTCATTTTTTTAAACAAGAATTATTTGATTTGAAATAAATTGTGATTTTCAACGTGATTTTTTTAATAAAATACAACAATTTGAACTCACTACTGGGGTTAAGAGGATGCTTCCGGCTGAGGTAGTCAGTCAGGGTAGGCTGCACAAAATTTTTAATTTTAATATTTTCAATTTCATGTTATTAATACAAAAAAATACAAAATTTCACGCTCTATGATGTCTAAAGTTGTAATTACAAGTTATTTGTTTAGTTGCCATGGTAACGTAAAAAATATTATAATGAGTCAAGAACACTAACTTTCCTCTCAAGTTAAATTATGTATAATATGCTATTTTTTAAAATAAAAAGTAAATTGTTAACTTTTTAACGAAAACATGTCTGGTTACGTTAAATTATTTAAAAAAATCTTTTTATAATTTTTAAAAATTTAAATTGCCAATACTTATTTACTAGATACTGCTCTGAATATTTTCAATATTTTCATAAAAAAAACGGTCTACTTTGTGATAGTTAATGTTGAAAGTAAAGTAAACTTTAAAAAAAATTAAAAATATACAGACATAGTATATAATAAAATACGCACTTCTCATTGGCTCGTTAGTTTATTATTGAATAAGTCCCAAGTGAAGTGCATTCTAACCCAATCAAGTAGCACAACTGTGTCAAATTAAAATTTTACAAAATTACTGATTAGTGGCGAAACAGTCACTCAAATAAATCAAATGAAATTATTAATAAAGTAAAAATCGACGTTCGTTTGTTATTCTTGCAAATCAGAGATACACAGAGCTACATCATAACCTAAAAAGTAATATATGTCAAATTAAAATCTGACAAGTTTACAAAAAACCTGACAGTAGGTAAGCAATTCAATAAATCAAATTATATCTACTATAAATGTGTTTTGAAAAAAATAAGTAACAATAAAATGATGTAACATTTTTTTTTCATTTGTTTTAATAATTAAAAATTGTAAATATTAAAAATTAAATTATAATAATTTACTTCTAGAACCAATTTCATAAACTACTATTTGCAGTATTTTTTCAAATTGCTTGTTTATAATTCAATGTGTTTTTTAAATTTTTTAAAAAATTTCTTTTGTGCTTTTTTAGTGATTGTAAATCGAGAGAAAAAAATCAGTTTTATAAAAATTTGAAGTTCGATGTTTATAATTAATTTATTAAGGAAACAGCGCTATGCTTCAATCTTTTGAGAAAATTTTGTTAATTAGTGACATCTGGTCGAAACACGCGCGCATTACGAGTTAAGAATATCTTAAGAAACCTGCAAAATTGCCGCATTTCATAAAATTTAACAAAGTTATCTTATATTACCTAGAATTCTTAACTTTTTAAATTCTTAAAATAGAACAATTTAGATTTCTTGCGTTATCTGTCTACTTCCGAATGAATGGATTAACGAGTTCCCAATATATTCAAAATTTCAGTTACCTATCTATTTTGAGATTTTAAATTTTTAATAATTCGTAATGTAACCTAATCAGATTTATTATCATTTTAATATAAAATTAGGTTATATTGGAATCTCGTTAAATCACTCATGCGCAGCAATGGTAAACGGATAATAATTGCTGAATTGTGAATTGTAGGTAAGAAGGCAGGGGACATCCACTTGCACTTAGGCCGCTAAGCCGGACCCATTGTACTACCTTCCATGTAACACCCCTCGTCCTATCACTCTCTGAACTCAAGTATTTTAAAATTGAAAAAATCCCCAAGCATGGTTCCTTTCTTTGCCGGTAGAGACAGACAGTGACAAAGCACATGCTCTGTTGTTTCGTTTGTTTTGAATTTGTTTTTTAACAATTGCCGTGTTCATTTCCGATAGCGGTTTTCAAACTCACAAGATATTGTCGTGTTCCGTTTTATAAATATAAGGAGGGTGGTGAAAGTTTGATAATTTTGTAAAAATTTTTGTAAATTATTTGAATCCGATAAATTTTGATTACGATTTTGTAATTGTGCGAAATAAAAAGTGTTTTGAGATTGAGTTTTGAATTTGCATGAATGAATTTTATTGTTGAATAAAATTTGGTATTTAAATACAGTTTGAATACAATACAAAAAAATGTAGAGCTAAAACTGAGCTAATGCAGAGGTCACGCCAACATTAAAAAATTAAATACTTAATTTTCGACGGTCGGGCGTAACGGTGACATGAAAATGTCAAAGAGGGTTTTGTGTACTGTGTCCAGAATTGGATACTAATTTAATTTCATTTCAAAGACAACTTTTTCACTTTAAATTACCTATTAACTTTCAAACGTTTGTTTAAAATTTTACTACAGTAAAAAATTCAATTTTTTGAAATTTTCCGACTTGGTTCTGACTAATTTCAATAGCACAGACCTCTTAAGCCAATCAAAATTTCAATTAATTTACATATACATATCATAATCTTACCTGGCTTAATCCAACTCGATAACTGCAAGCATCCAGGTCTAAATGTAGCAGTAATTCTTCTACCGCCTTCCGTTCATCTGTTACCGGACTTTTTGGTTTAAAATCACTGGCCAACAATTGAAACCGTCTTCTAAATTCATATAAAGGCAAAAAGTGTGGAAAACCTTGCTTATGCAATCTGACCGTTTCCAAAATTTGACCACCTCTAATCTGTAAATGAAAAAATTATAATCTATCGTAAAAAGTTATACGCAGTACTAGTTTTACCTGTGACCTTAGCAATGGTACATTGATGACGTTATCTTCCATTACATTAGATGTAGTCTTTGATACTATAAGAGCAGTGTTGGTTTCACAATGACCCGCATTGTGTTGAGGTAAAATGCATTGAACAAACCGCAGTTTTGTTCTCCTGAGCGTTTCTACTAATCCATCGACAGTAAATTTGGTCTAAAAATAAAAACTTTAGCAAATCGCTTCCCTGATTCTGTATAATATAATCGTACCTGCAAACAAACCGATTTGCGTTTTATAGCAGCAGTTCCTGCAGTGAACGTCCTACGAATGCTGGAAGCTCTTCTGAGTGATTGAGAACCTTCGATACCAACAATTGAACCGCAAAAGCTTGAAGCTCCCAGTCCTCTTGCACCAACAAATAATTTACTTAAATCTTCCCTGAAAAAATTCTTTCATCACAAAACAATTTGGTATAAATTTCAATTAACCTACTTGATACTGTCTTGTAAAATTGTAGCGGCGGAACGTGAAATTGGATTTTCTCGGCTATTCTTTAACCAACCGTTACACGAATACATAACTGGATTGGTGCCTTGCATATGTTGCAGAATAAACTGATTATTGCCTGGCGCCTTTCTTAACAGCAGTTGGTGGTCGCGATCGCCGAAATGCGTAAACAATCGTTCTAAGAATGTCTCATCTGACGATCCTGGATAAATGGCTTCTTCGTCCAATAACCATAACAATCCACGGCGGTCGGCTTCGTGCAAATCAGTTTGAGATGTTCTCACCATACTACTTTGGGCGGTTTTATCCAGCAAGGAAATCAGCGGTATTGGATTCAGCATGTGCTCGTTCTCGTTCTCGTCACATTGGTATTCAATATTTTCCTGAGCGTAACGATCGTGAGGAGCAACAAGATTGGTGTGATGAAACAGTAATTGCAAACGTTCCTGAAGATAGTTATGACATAGATCTTCAAACGACGCTCCGGTTTGTTTGCCACAAGTCGCTGGGTTTTGGAAACCGGGCGAGTCAATTATTAAAATAGAAGTGACGGTGTGGATTGGTGCTGAAATGGATCTGAAAACTTTAAAGTTAAATCGTCTGTATTGACAGGACAAGTTACAATTTACCGATTGATTAAAGAAGCAATGCAGTTGAAGACTTCGCTGTACAATCCAATGATAATGCCTTCCAGCGCTTCTATTCCTACCACATCGCGATCCAAGCCTTTGTCTATGGGCGAAGGTGTTCTAAATGGCGCTCTGGGTGTATTTGGAGTGCCCAGACTTCCTGAAGCGAGGCCAAAAACGACACGCGACAGTTCTTCCACGGTTGTTCCCAGTAAATGTGCTGCCCGTTGAGCCGATTGTGGATGTACAAATTGGTAGCGCGAATTTGAAGAACCTGCTAAAAAACATTAGTCCCACTAAAACTTTTATTTACAAAACCATAGCTTACTTTTATTAGCACCAGCACAGCCAAGATGGAATATTGCAGCCAATACCGACCAAATTGCCTTTTGTTCGTGTTCGCCAACGCCCAAAGCAGAAAATGCGTTACAAATTTTAACAAATTCCGTTTGAGCCCTCTGCTTGTCTTCGTGTTTTTGCAGCAAAGTAATGAAAGAATTTTGTTCGTTTCCGGTTATATTTTCCAAAAACAGTTCTTTTCTCAGATTTCCCTCGACACCCGCCAGCAAACGGTACATAACGTGAAAAGTCGACTCCAAGTCGACTTTCTTCGCTATTTTGGATCGTTCCAGCAATAGAATTTGAATGCTGGCCGACGCTATGACACCGCTCTGGTCGAAATCCAAACTGAAAATTTGGGTAAATCTGGTAGCGTTGGTGTTCATGACGGTTTTGCAATTGCCGAAACCTTCCAAGATATTCCACATTGCGGTCAATTTTTCGACGGTTAATATTTTGTTAACAGTTCCAGCTGCTGTTACGAGATATTGGATCGAATGTCGGAAGTTCGTGGTTTTCCCCGAACCCGATCGACCAATAAAAACGATCGATTGGTCTCGTCTGCTGGAAAGCATGTTGTGGTAAGCAGATTGGGCTGTTGAATAAATATGCGGAGGCATGTCTTCGCTTTTGCATCCCTTGAACAACGCTATCACCTAAAAATGGAAGGGTAAGTTACAAGTTCTTGGTAATTTTTACCATGTGTCTACCTTTTCGGAATAAATTGCTACTGGTGCCATTGGATTCACCACGAGTAATGCATTGTTGCCTGCATATGTGTGAATTAAATTTGTCGCATAACGTTGCCTCCACGTATGCAAGATGCTGGATTCGTTTAAGTGTCTTAAATTTACCAAATCTTCCACTCGATCAAATTGAGGTGGGTTTGCCTGCGAAAGAGTGGCGGTTTATTAAATTATCTAAAATGGAAAGCAGCTTACCTTTTCAACATCGTCTTCGTCGACGTCGAGTTCTTCCAAGTTATGTTCCAGACGTATTCTTAATTTTCCCGATTCCGGAACAGCGGTGGAATCTTTCCTTGCGGCTGCGAATCCGCCACGATGGACCAGCCATACCTTTTCTGCATCCAGCCATTGTTTCTCAATTTGTACTTGTTCTTCCGATTTGGCCTGAAATAAAAATAATACTTGAGCTACATGTTTTGAAAAATCACTGGAAATACTGCAAAATGTCAGCTAAGTGTCGAAACCAATTTAGAATAAATTATTTCATCTGAAAGTCTCACCTCTGGAGCATCGCGGTTAATTTTTTGAAGCAATAAATCGTCTAAATTTTTTAAATAGTTTCCGTCACCGGACATAACACTTTTTTTACTCTCGCACAAATAATTTATCTCTTCCCAAGTGATGGATTTAATATTTCGGAAGTTTTTTTTTAAACTTCTTCTGAAGGAACTTCTGAGATTGTTGGCTTTGTTACAATTCCACGGCGGTTTGACGCCGTTTGTGGATTTTGCGTTGTCCTTAATTTTGTTACTTTCATTTTTGCACTCTGGAGAATCCAACACAATTTGAACCTTTTTGGGTTTTTGTTTCCGTTTTTGTACTGCGTCGTTCGTTGGGGTGTTGGAATCTCGAAGATCTTTGGCCCAACTAAATACTTCGTCTTCTTCGGCTTCTAAGTAACGCATTTTAGCGGTTTTGGCTTGGGATGCTTTGGTGGATGTGGAATGCAAGCGATTAACCGATGCCAGATTGATTGGCTTTGGAGTAGTATCGGCAGTGGATTGGGCATCGTCGCTTGATTTTTTATCGTTGAGCGAATCCAGCGAATCGGATTCGCTATGGCACTCCGAACTAATACTTGAGGGTTTATTGTTCTTTCCATTTTTGTTCTTATCACAGTCGTAGTTATTTGATATGTTTGGTTGTTTGGCAAAATTTCCACAAGCATGTGCAACGCCTTTGCAGGATCGATGATGGAGAGTTAAGTTTAGTTTCGGACTCGTAACGGACGGATCGTTTCCAAAACGTAAAGAATTTTCAAAAGCTTTTTGCAATTGATACATGATAACCATGGATTCTCAAAGACACGCCTACAATAATGTAAGAAATTAAACTTAATTTCATAGATCACGTTTTAAAAAATTATCTCGTTTTTGCGCTATTAATTTTTTTTATGAAGACGAGCTATTAATAGTGGCATTTGCATAATTACTCAGAAAACTTGATGCACCAGGAAGAGGTTACAAGGTTGCTTTTTTGCAAAAATAATTATTTTAAAGTGTTGAAATTATGCAATCCTTCTCGATGGATAAATCAAGCCTGTGTCATTCAAAATGTGATACCGCTCGATAAGCAAGTGTTTGGCAACAGATCAAGTTTGAATGGCACTGGTGCAGACAACTTGTTCCCTTCGGAAAAAATATGTGTAACCTTTTCTCAATACATCAACTTCAAACTCGCTCCATTTAAATTATACAGTTACTATTAAAAAAAGTTTAAGTATTCGATCAAATAAGGAAATAAAAAAAATAATCAGTCCGATAAAGTGGGTATGGTTTCTGTTATTGACAACTTGTGTGGGATACTTCGCAAACCTATAATACATAACACATAAATGTAATTTTACAGTGAATATAAAACCCACTTATTTGCCAAATCGATCCTACACATGCACGAAACAAGAAATTATTTTGCTACCAGCGTGTAATGGTTTATATCTCTAATCAAAATATATCCTAAGCGCAATTCCTACGTTTATAAAGTCAATAGTTTTATTACTGCTCCCAATTAAAAGCACATTCTCGTTTTTATGAGAGCTCAAATTAATATGTACATCTTCATTAGAATCAAAGATGCTTACGAGATGAACAAATCATCAATTAGCAAGTTCAAATAATAGCTTTTGTGTCAAACTGATTGAACACAATTTTTCCATCTAAATCGGCGGGTATTTCGGCTCTTAATTATTTAAATGCAAATCGACTTTGTCGGAGAACCATTAAGAGATTCTCTTCCAAATATGGACGAAATGAATCACAAGAACGACACTAAATTCCTAATCCAAAATATGCTGCATACGTTTTACCATTCATTGCAAAAAAGGCAGAATTTTGAATTTATTAAAACCTAAAATAAAGAACGCGATTGGACGACCTGGTTGTAAGTTACCAAGATTTTATCTAACATTTAACACCGAGTGCTTAAAAGTTCAACAACATTCATATTATTTGCAAGACTAAAATTTACACCTAAAATTAAAAACTTAGAAAGGTTTTATTTAACAAACAAATAAAATACTAAAAGTAAGCTAACATGTAACATTTAGCAGCTATTAAAAGTTACCCATGATTGATATAATAAAATTGGTCAGGTTTTGCAATTATGTAAGTAATTGGAAAAAAAAAGGTGATTGATTTCAAACGAAAATTAAGTAAGTTCATAGATCAGTTGCCGAATTGTCCAATAAAACTGCGATTTACATAATAAATCGCTAACTTTTTAAGAAAGCCTAATTTGTTTAGAAAATTATATAATTAAATTGCGTGAATGGATTAACGAGATTCCAAAATGCGAATAATATTCGCACACAAATATTAAACATTTTATACGTATAAAAATATCTCATAAAACTTTATAATCTCGTTAAACTATTCATGGGCATCAACCATAAATACAAATTTTTATTTTTATTTGTATATTTAATTACGTTTTTACGCAAAAATAATAAATTATAGTTATATTTGTTAAATCTAACTGCAAAACCCATTGATAGAATATTCGCAGTGTAATAAGCAGACTGCTGATAAAGAGCTACCTTTACCTGAAATACGTCGAAAAGCTTTTTTTGCGCCATATCATTGGTTAACCGAAATATTTTGGTTTAACCCGCAACTGAAGAACTGAGCCAGAGTTTAAAATATCGATACTATTTAGAAAACTACATTTTGTGCGGCCTGAAAGTCGCACCAATGCTGTTCTGTCATTTCCGATCATTTTATCCAATGCCAATCTGACTATACCTTTTTTTTACGTTTAAATAAACAAACGACAGTATAGTTATAGAAGTAATGACTCACAGAAACATAAATTCTTGAGCTCAATTGCAATGAAAGCCGCAATAATAATTCTCAGATATCAAAAATCAATTCAGCCAAAATTTATGGGAGGGGGAATAATTAATATTTTACGACAAAACAAATATTTTGCAAACTTGTAGCGAAATTTTTTTACAAAATGGCTGGAGGTTAAGTACGTTCTTCAAAGGTTTTTTTCTGTAAGTGTACTGTGTGAATCTCGTTAATCCATTGCAATCACCTCTACATGCTATTATTGTCTAAGCGTCAAAATTACGAATTAATTAACAAATTAAATATTATGCTATTTTATTTTCAATGTAAAAAATTATTGTTAAATTTAATTAACATTACATTTACTGCCGCTGAATGGCGGCACTAAAGTTGCACTTTAACGCCGAATGCTCAAGGTATTAATTAATGCGTAAACCGTTTATTAAATGATTAATACGTCAAATAGCGATAACACTAAAAATTTAAACTAAAACTAAACAATTAAGCGTAAATTGTAATTAATTTTGTTTTTATTATATTTTATTGTTTTTTAATTAATATCTACTCCTATTATTTTTCTGAAAACTTCAGTAAAACTTGACTTTATTGTAAAACTTAGTTTTAATTCTTAGTGAAAGCCAAGCTAATAATTTTGTACACTTGCAAAAAAAAATAAAAAAAAAATTCTGATATAATGTACTTTTTCTTGCTCGTTCGTAATAATCGGCCGATTTTCTTCTTTCGAGAATTTTAAACTATGTTTTGTCTAAAATAATAAAAACAGGAAATCACGACAGTTTTAGTGTACATGTTCAAGTCCTGTGACCTAAAAATGCTGTCATTATATTAATTAGTAAAAAAATAATAAACTATTAATGACGCACATGAAATAATTAACGAGATTCTAACTTTGCAACTTCGAAGATCAAACCACTATATCCAGTGGTGTACGTTGCATTATTATTTCGTTATATACATAAATCTGATAAATGTAAATTGTATTTGATTTTAAATTAATGGAACAAAGAATAAAAAAATGTATGTACCTACATAAATTGTGTACAATATTTAAATAAAAATATGAAAAATAATTATTGCTATTAGAATAATAAATTAATACCCTATATAAGTAGGTTATCAACAAATTATAAAACTAAATGGGCAAAATAAAAAAATTACGATCTAATATTTTCCTATTAAACGGGCTTTTATTATTTCATATTGTACTTTCAGCAACTGTTTTAAATTTTAATGTGATATTAATGGTCCGAAAGGCAAAACAATCTTTCGATGGTGGATGCAGCTAAACCACGCCCACTCCAATTTTGTAAGCTTGTTCGAGCAGAAGAAAATTCGCCCGAAAAGCTGTCGATTTAATAAATTTGAACTTTTGGTCTTACTTAATTCAATCCATTGTTTCAATTTCTGACTAAGAGTGAAAGCTGCAATTATTGGAAATTTCAAATAGTAAATTTCGAAACACGCCCAAATAAATTTGGGCATTTAATGAAGAGCTTGGTAAACAAATTTATTATTCCGCTATATCACCGATTGCATCGCAATAATTTCTTGTTTCGAAAAAATAAGGTGGGTAATGAATTAATTGTTAGAAGCACGAATTTAAATTTATCGACATGTTCTGCATAATAAACTATTATTAGCAACGTATTGGTGTTTTTGCATAAGTGCAAATAATTTATTAGCTACTGCATCCTACTTTTCGAGATGTAAAAATTGCGGAATTTCGTTAATCCATAATTGTTTCTAATAATAACTTTAATCTAATAACACTAACACACTCACACCCACACATGAATTAAAAACAATAAAATCTTGAGAAAACCATGACGGTTTACTAACCAACACGAACTTTATTTATGGTAATTTTCAGTAACCGATAAATTCATCACAAATTATTTAAAAAAAAGTTTGTTGTTGTTTATGAATGTTCGTTACTAGATCCGCGACTGTAGGTACGGCTCGCTATTACAACCTACATCGAGAAACTGAGAGTGACCATAGCACCAATCCTTCCATTCCATCTTCTTAATCGAGTCTTGTATAATAAGTAGGATGAATTGTGTTTATCAAAGTAATACAGCATGGAGTAGCCAAGCAAATATAGGTTTCTATTAATAGTCTTTAATATTAGGAGTAAAAATTAATATTGATGAAGATGCGTTCTTTGCGAAAACGATACGGGGGGAGTAAATTTTATATATTATAAAAAATAAAAAAAAAATTTGCAAATAAACGTTAAATACTAAAAAAATACCGGCCCCACGCATTCGGCAGTTTAAAAGTTTAACAAACTTATTTTTTAGGAAAACAGGTACCTGCTGTATTATCATAGTTGTATCTAGAGAAATGTGGCTATATAAACATAAATAAGAACCGCTTAGAATATAATATATTAATTATATATCAAATAAAATACGCAACTTTTTAGCGCTTTTGACAATTTAAGTAATGAAAAAACAAGTTAAGAGCGGATATTATTCTACAAATTAAATGCCAAATTAAAAAAAAATATTTTTTGCAATAGCGGGGGTAAAGTACTCACTTTAGACCCTGATTGGCGGGTGTAAAGTGGTACTTTTTTGCCCTAGGGCAAAAAAGAAGTTACTGCCGGGTAAAAAAGAAGTTACTGCCGGGCAAAAAAGAAGTCACCAGATTTTATTATCAATTTAATTCTCATTTTTTTGTAACATTTATATTTATGTTAACTTGACCGTAATTTGTGATTCCAATATTAGTGCAACCTACAGTGAAATAAATTGGTAAATAAATAAAAAGCACTTACTTTAGCTACAAAAAAATTCTCACGAGGCGCCCTTTTAAAAATTTTACCACGTGGTCAGAGGTTACGACGCGCGATTTTTTCGGAACATATCCTGCGTTTTTCCGCTTCATAAAAGCGGATAACTTGTGGAAATTGCCGATGTCAATCTTATTTTCCAATTTGGTGACCGCCTTGATCATAGAATACTGCGACCACATGGTCAACGACTTCAACGTTTTAGCCTTTTGACACGTCTTATTCCTTCAAAGGCACAAATGTAACTGAACCATTCTAGTACCTTTTAGTGAAAAAATTTTTAGTGAAAAAATTCTAGTTGGCAATAATAATATAACCAATTATGCTTCATTTACTTTGGTACTATCAACCACGTGCTTTATTGAACAAATTTTAATTAAAATTTCGTAATTATTGTCGAAGTAAGTACTTTACCTCCCGCAATTGCAAAAAACAGTATATGCACCTCGGGAATAAAGTGAATTTTTTGGCCTGAGGGTAATTTTTGCCCTCGGCTACGCCTCGTGCAAACAAACCTTTACCCTCAGGCCAAAAAAGGATCACTTTATTCCCTTGGTGCATAATGTACTATTTCGACAATAAATTATATTTTAAAATGTTATATACGTGCTCGTTTTATTATAGTAATAAAATTATTTAACTTTAGGCGCCAAAGTTTATCGAAAATTTCTTAACGTAACATATTTTGAAATAATTGTAATTTATTTAAGTGAACACAAATTTATACAAAATTTTAAAAATCACTTCATTACTGTTCAATAATTTCTTATCTTTATTGTTAATAAAATACCGTGCCGTATTTCTTAACCTTTAATTTACATTTTCGAAATAATCGGTGGCGGTAAATTGGGTAAAAAAATTGATTTGATAGTTTTTAAACATCAAATATAAACAGTTATTAATTCATGCTATAATTGCAAAGGGTGTAGCGGTCCGAAGAACAGCTACAGCCGAAACAAAAAAAATTCTTAAAATTAAAACCATTGTACAGCATGACAAAGAGGGTGAACTGCTCCGATAACCTTTGTTAACTAATTAAAGTTAACCTTACAACTACGAGAGTTATTACGCGTAATTTATGAATTCATTAATTTTTATTTGGAGCCATTATAACTGCACTTTAAAGTTTTTTTTATTAACAACGCTAATATCCACTAAAATGAATTAACCAATTAAGATTAATGGCAGCAGTATCAATATAGTCAGGGCCGGCTTTATTTAATATTGCCATTGTTACCTGAATACAAAAAAAAAATAACTACTTAAAATTGTTCGAATAAGTACCTTCGATTGATTTATTTTAAGTTGTCAATCTTAAAAGCATGAGAGGTTACGAGAAGTTGATTGGTCAGTGCTGACTTCAGGCCGCACAACCTTGTCAATCTAGTGATATAATTCGTTTTTTATAATTATGTTTGAAAAAGTATTACTTTGTGATATTCAAAAGTGTGTGGAAAAGTACTACTTTCCGCCCTAGTGCGGAAAAGTAAAAGGCTAATCTAGAATTATAATTCTTTTTTTCTAATTATGTTTGAAAAAGTATTACTTTGTGATATTGAAAAGTGTGTGGAAAAGTACAACTTTTCCGCACTAGGGCGGAATTTTAAACGTTTATTTAACTTGTTTAATTTTTGAGTTTTTAATATATTATATTTGATAATAATCGTCAGCGTCGATAATATCACTCGACTTATTAATAATCCTCTTTGCACCCTTGATATGTAATATTCTATTATCTAACTATGTTTGGAGATTTAATATCTAATATAATGATTGTATGAAGTGCAGTTTACATTAATTATATAATTTCTCTTGTGATTTATCATAGGAAAGAGCATAAAGTAGGGTTTACATGATATATTTTGTAATTTTATGAAAGAACACAAAATGTAAACTGTGTTTTATGGTTTCTCCTATGATAAATCATAAAAGAAATTATATAATGTAAACAGCACTTTGCTAAAGGGTCTTAGAAAATCATCATAAGTTTGTTGATTAAGTAGATATCAGTGTCCCGTGATATCACAGGCAATTCTTTCCCAAATCTCTGCGAATCATTTTGAAAAGTTTCTGTTTGCGATTTATGATTAGCACTGCTTGATTGCAAATAAAAGAAAACATCACGCCTTGCTCGTCAAGATTCAATAAAATTATGAGGTAATTTTACATACATATTATTACACTCAGTGACGATTTCACAATTTTTATTCAGAAGCCAGTCATTGCAATGGCTTAATTTCCTTCAAACAAAGGATCACCACCGCCTAAAATTTATCAGAAATAGACATCAGCATTGTTTCTATTTCCTACAAACAGTTAATAAATAATTTCAAGTACCATTCTAAAGCATGGACACCTACAGGTTCCGTTTTAGCAACCAATTAATTAATAAGCGCATACTAATTTTTACAAAAGCGTAGGTTATGATTTGAATTCTTTCACCTTGATGCCAACACCCTGTGAAATTTCAAATCTTGTGTTTTCGAAAATATAAAAAAGAACAAAAACACAGAATAAATATCCACGATCCCTTGACAAATAAAATGAACGGGCATAGAAGAACATATTTTAAGTGTGAATAGACGGGCAGTTAATTTTACACCTCAAAGTATGTAAATTCATAAAATCCCACATGTAAACATACAATAAGGTTATATTTAAAATTTGCACCTACTTTATTTACATTGACTACTACTACATATTATTGAATATTTTCCATTTTCATTTTCAAGTAATTATGGTAGCAATAGCAAACACTTTAGATGAAAAAATAACTTTCACAGAAAAGAATGCGCAAGGGTTTCGTCAGAAAAAAATAACGGGGACGGCTGTTTTCGAAAAAATGCAAACTGTACATCGCCATCAGGACATAACATGTAACAGTTACACACAAATAAATGACTAGATATTAAAAGAAAACGGTTTACTTAAAAAAATTATTTATTGATAACTTTACCTGCTTCCCAGGATTAATTGGACGATTTGAAAGAAAGTCTTGTATGTTAATGGGAAAATAATTTTATCTCCATATGCATTATGCAAATTCTTACTAATTTGTTCTTAAATATCTTAAAAGCTGCGCAAAATTTTAGATATTATGATGAATAATAATAACATTAACTAGAAAAAATCATCCTGTACATAACTTTATTCTCACCAACTTACAACATAATAAATATGAGCAAATTTAGGCTTAAATTTACATAAACAAATTAACGCATCTAGTACTACTAAAAATTGTACCGAAATAGAAGATAATGTAAATATAAGGAGTTCCTCAAGGACGTATCTTGAGACTCTCTTACTATTTCGAGATGACATAAGATCACTATCATTTCTATCGATATTTACAAGATGGCTTTCGCGTGTAGTGGGCGAATAAAATTATAAATTTCAGAAATCCTTTGAACATCTCAGCTATTTGACGGATATTGGTATTATGTGGAACGAAAACACTGATTAATACTAACCATACGAATGTAAATTGAAATAAATTAATTTAAAATCAAAAGGTTCTTAATAAATTTACATAGTCAAGTCTTACACACCTTCTTGGCTATCGTATTATAATAACAATAAAAACTATAAACCCAATCGATTATACCTTCCATTTGCATAGAACTTGTTGCAATGATGCAATGCTCAATTAGTTCTAGTAAATCAACAAGTATCTCAATAAAAAGTTAACCAATTAATAATATTATATAGTGTTCTAATTAATTACACCAAATTGCATCAATCAATTACGTTACACATATGTTTCACTAACTGAATTTTAGACCGACAGACAGTCTCTTGTGGTTCCTCATCCGATTCTCAACAATCCAAAGAAGGAAGATCGATATTGATTAAACGGTTGTTATATTTTGAATCTGTAGTAAAGAGCATCCCACATGTTAAGAAACACCAAACGCATGTTGCATACGTTTAAAAAAAGTAAATTTATTGCTTCACACCCTGTACATGTACCACTATAACTCTTAAAGGCCGTTGAACCAGACAAGAAATAATAAATAAATTCATACTGGAAAAATAAAAAACATTTTTCATAATTTAGTTTTTAATTCGCAATAAATCAAAATCGATATTTAAATTTAAGAAAAGAAAGAACACGAAAAATATTAAATATATACATTCAAAATGAGGACCGGAAACTCCTCTTAAAACCGCCACATTCCAAAGCAATAGGTGTTCAAATTAATATTCAATACACAAGTGCAAATATTTACGAAATTATATTCTAAAAATAATTTTTGTTTTATAAGGTTTTTCTTATTGGAGGCCCATGAAAATGTATTCAATCATCCGAAGCTGATAAATTTCCCGTAAATTTTTCAAAGTAAATGGATATCTATTGCAAAATCGTGAAATGTCGGAAATAAATAACTCGGTTGATAGAAAACAATATAACCTCAACAATCATGATATATTATGCTGAAAGCATTTCTCAGAGTAAATATTTAATTGAGCATTAAATTTAGAATTTTAAGAATTAGTGATACGCCCTTGGTGCTAAAATTTTTTCCAGCAAATGTAAAACAATGTATGGAATTTATTACAATTTAGTTCCATAAGAAGGATAAGCTTGGTGTGCACCAAGGCGAAACCGCAATTTTTGCGATATTTGCACTCGCGAACGATAAATAATTAGACTAAAACGAGTGTCTAATTCGATTAATTGGCATTACTAAAAATGGTAAAAATGGAGTACTTTTTAGGGTTTTTAGGTATTCACATGTCTGAATCTAAATTTTGCGAAAGAGTTAAAGAGATTACCACGTAGGCGGAAAATGAATGGGCTAGAGCCAACTTCCTATTGGGAAAGGGGGGGGGGGGGTCAGAATCCTCTTTAGCTCCATTCCAAACCCTTATAAAAAGGAAAAATTCACAGAGTCCTCCCCCCAACTCCGAGTGTAGGTGAAACATGTAGTCAAGAGTGCAGTATGAAAGAAAAGCTAAATTTTAAAAATACGAAAATCTAGTAATTCACCTCCCCCCCACGTGAGGCCCTGATTACTCTACTGGCTGTAATCTACCCAAATAAATATATTCCTGAAGAATTTTAAGAGTTCCTAAAATTATTTTCAGGAATAATTTTATTTCAGGAAAAATGGGAGGTATTCCTCAAATCCCTCGGTGGGAACTGCCTTGAAAGTATTTGTTTTAAAATGGTTAAATATTTGCAATTAAAAACTTGCACACTGCTTGAAATCCTATATAACATCGGGGGGGGGGGGGGGTATCCTGGAATACCCCCCAGCGTCCAAGTTATTATTGTGATCAGAAGCAAAATTCTTAACATGACAGATATTAATTTTAATATTAGTAAGGTAGATATTAATGATTAATTTGATAATATATTTAAAATTAATATATTTCTATAAAAACCAGTGGTAGCTGAGCCGTGGAGAAAGGTTGGCCGCTGCATTCTCACAACGGAATAAGAAATCCATATAAATTTTTTTGCAATTTTACAACATTATTGTATGTTATTTCTCGAGTATGGATTTATAGCAAATTTGGTATAGATGAATATTGATAGCAGAAGTGTAATTGTTATAAATGCCCATAAATTTGAAACAAATATGTTTTTATGCTTAGATTTATTTATAAGCATTTTTAGTGCTAATTTTAGCATATTTTCTATAGTTATTTCTCAAGTAGATTCTGTTGTAAAAGTTACAAATTATTGCGTGTGTTTACGTTTTTCGTCGTGGTTAATTTTAGAACAAATCTTCATAAATTGACTGCAATTTTCAAAATAATTTATGGATTTTAAATATTCGCGTCGAGAAACTTCTTCATATGAGTGTACATTTCAAATTTTGTCAGCGCCGGCCATGCCTCTAAAACCTTTTCTAAAGTTGGTTGAATTGGTTTTTGTTTTCGACGATTTTGACTTTCGGTGTTTTGACTTCGGCGTTTTTGCTTTCGGTGTTTCTGACTTTGGGTGTTTTTCGTTTTCGGCGATTTTGACTTTGAATGTTGTTTTTCGGTATTTTGGTTTTGGTGTATTGTTTTCAGGGTTTTGACGTGGAATCATATATTTTTATATTAGAAAATTTAGAAAAACATTTAATAATTCCGGGTATTAATAACATATTCTTTTAAATTACTCTCTTGTACACTGCAAAATGTGGGTAAAAAGTAATTTTACCAATGAAAATTATCCAATTAAGGCCCAGTTTTTCAGTTGCAGGTTAAACCAAGATATTTGGGTTAATCAAATGATATTGTACAAAAAACAGCTTTTCAACGTATGTCTGTCAATGGTGAACCCACATTTTTTGGTTTAACCTCCAACTGAAAAATTGGACTTAATAAGAATAAGAGTAAATTTACACTATAAAAATACAGTTTTAATTTTATCTCTGAGAATTACCCGATTTAGGCCAAGTATTTCAGTTGCAGGTTAAACAAAAAAATTTGGGTTAAACAATTAAATACGTTGAAAATCTGTTTTTTACGCAATATCATTGATTAACCTACACTTTTTGGTTTAACCTGCTAGTGAAAAACTGGGCTTTAGACCTAGCTGCAGGTTACAGCAAAAAGTTTTGGTTAACCAATGAAATACGTTGAAAACCTCTCTTTTATGAAATATTATTGGTTAACCTGCATTTTTTGGTCTAACCTGTAATTGAACCTTATAAGAGTAAATTTATCTTAAAAATGGTGTAGTTTCATGTTTTAGCATAAAAAAATGTAAAATTACCAGAAAATAAAAGTATTAAAATATATTTTAAAAAAATATCTAAAATCGAGATTTTAAATTTGACAACGAGCAGAAAATTTTCTGCTTCCGCGTTTTTTCTATAAATAGGAATCCTGTTCCAGTTGCTTACAGGCATTGGCATTGGGGGGGAGTGAGGCAAGAGGCCCGAACCCCTCTGTAACTAATCAATATATTAAATAACATACAATTATTTGTTATTTGAATATTTAAATTTCTGAACGATTTTGAAATCCTGATTTTTTCTATCATAAAAATTTCAAAATTTTGAATAGCGCTTGGCAGTTGATAATGTATTAACCTACTCATGCGCGCAGCATTTTGTTTTTAATTATTTTTGTATTTCATATTTTAAATTTCCATTATAGCGCGTGTACTTCAAAGTTTAAAAAAAGCGTCTGCGGCGCTGTATACCAGCCCGTATCGATTCGCTCGAGTTTACACGTATTTGCTAAATACGCCACTGCACGACCAGGACCGTACTCTTTAGTATGGTTTATCTCTCTCTCTCAATGAACTATGGTCGGTTTGATAGTTTAATCTCCTAGGCAACGCTCGGATTGTAACTAATTTGTGAAGTAAAATTAGATGGTAAAATTTATTGCAAGCTAACTTTTTTGAAAGCTGCAAGTGAAAACCAATATGGATATGTCCATCGTTGTGTATTAATATTCTGATTAAATTAATATATTAATTATATGTTTTAATATTTATGTCAGCTCCCTGTCTTTACATGGAAGCGAGTCATTTTGTACGAGGAGGAGCTTTTCAAATGTGTTGTTCAACTATGAAAAAGTCTTTGGAAACTTTACTAGTGCTTAAGTTTTCAACTTAGTACTAGCTTTAATTGATATTTAGGTATGTTTTTATTGGAAAATGCATGGTACGTTTATAAATTTGACTGTGGGGACTGGTACCAGATTCAATTTTGGAGAAAATTATGTGGCAAGAACTCAAATTCAATGCTGCAACCAACCGCACACAATGTCCTGCAGTGTAAGAACTTTCTCTATGGAAGTTTAAGATTAAATTAAAAATTAGTACCAGTCAGAACGACAAAAGTTTTTCCCAAATTACAATATTTTCATTTTTTAACCGCAAGTGTTATTAGCTATTAACTATCTATTTCTATTACATATTATTGAAATAGCCCATGGCGGTCATGTCTCAGGTGTAGAGATGAAATCAACAATTTTATATATACTTGTCGACTATGTAATACATTAAATAACTTAATTATAGTAATTGGCGAAATAAAAAAATAAAGAATAAATACACTTTAACTACGATAATACTAACTTATAGTAAGTACACGGATATGTTCATGTTCATTAATAAAATTATTACGAAATCTCGAGGTTGTCAACTTTTCAAATTACTTAATAACCACTATACGGTCTCAAAATTTCAAAATATAATTTTAGTTTGCTACATTTAATTAGATGAAAAAAAATAGATAATCGTGAAATCCGATATCCAAATTAAATAATTAAAATTTTTAATAAAATTCAAAATATCTCATGATTTACGAAATTATTAATTATTTTGAAATACTTAAAATGGATCTACTTTATATTTATTATAATAACCCTATTCTAAATATATATATTATGTATAACCTTATAGATCCCAGAAGGACAGTTAAAATTTAAAATTGTTCAGAGAACAGCAATGGGTGAATTCGCCTTCTGTTTGATTTAATCTTGGCTATTTTCCAATTTCCTCTCAGTTTTCTTATTAATTTTTTAGCAAAGCAAAACTGGAAGTAATGCTGCAACCAACTACACAACATAATTCACCAATTTGGAGCAAATTTTTTTACAATTCCACAAAATACTTAATTTTCGAAAACAACTTAAAAATCCCGGAAGATGAAAATTATGAAAAAAAAGGAAGTGGTTTTTAAAATTAATAGCAATTAGAAAACCATAGTTTACGGTGTTTCTCAATTAGGCAAGCGTAATCAATAAATAATTTAATAATGGGCAATAAAAAATAACAATGAAAACGAAAGTAAAAATTGTAAAAAAAAAATTAAAATAACAACAATAAATTGAAAACTAATTAGGCAATAAACTTACTCGAATCTGATGATATTGTATCAGATAGGCAAACCTTCTAGGTTCCAGTGAATTAAATAAACCCCAACTGATTTCTATCTTTTTTTAATTATCATTGCGTTAATTTAAAATTTAAATAGTAATGTATTTAAATAATATACAACCACTATTACGCCAAATGCCATCTAGGAAACGTAGCAGCAAGTATAATAAATTTCAGCTAGTATTCGTCATCGAACAACGCATTAGTGTTGGCTTTACAAAATTAGAGGTCGCTGACAGATAGAAATGTTTTACTGTTCCAATTTAAAAAAATTTGAATAGCATAAGTAACAATTACAACATTATTTTAATAGCGCAGTAAAACATAACGCAGAACAAAATGTAACAAATTAGTAATCGATGAATTCAATTTATTATAAATATTTCCAGAGAATAAACGTAAATATTTACTTCGAAAGCATTAACGAAATTTAAAATCTTTGTTTACACAATTGATTTTTTAAATGCCTCATGACTGTTCAATAACCTTTGGTATCTTGTAGAGTAAATCAATAACAAAACATAGAAAAACTATTAACAACATAGTAATAGGTTACATTAGCTGCCATTTAGTTTGAATAAATTCAACAATGAAAAATTTGGTCGTGACCGATATTTAAAAAAATCATGACCGAGAGTCTATTTTTTTCTAATTATTTTGTAAATAATATATAATTCTCGACGTTACAGTCCAATAAGGATTAACGGATGCGTTAATACATTGAACGACTTCCTAACTTGTTTTCATAGCTTTAACTTGATACGCGCTGTCGCCCAAAAAATATATTACAAATTAATTCCGTTAATCGCCACTGCAAAACAAAAGCATGTTGTTATAAAAATAAAAATTCAAGCTCTTTTATTCGCTCACAATCTTCCACATCGCGATATGATACATCACGATTCAACGTTCAATCAGATCTTGAAACCGAGAAGAGAGAAAGTTTGAACCTTAAAGAATTTAAAGTTACGATAAAATTTACATAATAATAATTTCATTTAGTATGCAGCGGACTGCACTGGTGCGTTTACAGTATTAAAATAATTTTTTCAACTTAATAATATGTAATAAAATAAATTGGTATTTAAAGTGGTGGGCGGTTGTTTGCGTATTACTACATTTATGTTATAATTTTAATTTGAATTTTAAACCGTTTTTATTTCAAATGTATAGGTATATTCACTCGGTGCTCAATCCCCATGAGGCTTTATGAAACGCCAACAGATCGTGATGAGGAAACTATTATTGGTTTTAAAGGTTATTGCTTCAAGGAACTGCCGTAAATTAAACATCTTAGCACTTAATGAAACAACGGAATATGGAAACCAAGATTTTTTTAAACATGGAATCCGAACCACGGCACAAACCCCAACTTCCTCTATGTAAAAATTTGATTTATTACTCGACTAGACATTTTATTGTTTGGCCTATTAAAATAACATACTGCGGTGCCAATAAAAAAGGTTAAAATTTGTTCGTATTAATTTAACACTACAAATGAGTAGGTGCAAGTTTATGTAACCCGAAGAATCCACATGTGAGAAAAGAGGAATAAAAAAATCGTGTCAAATTGCAAGTATTTTTAAACAATTGCAACACGAAAGATGCAAAAAGTTTTCAGTTAGCAAGGTAATTTCAACAGTACGCGTACTTGCATCAATTAGTAAATCAGTCACAATCTAAATTAAGCATTTCGTTCGTAGAGCCAATTTATTTGGCGAGCGCTGTTTTAGTAATTATAATCGGTTTATTACCTACAGACTAATTAAAATTTGAGGGATAATTAAAAAAAAATGCGAGAGAGTTTTCATTTTATGAGAGCAAGCACATCATGATAAATTGCAATTAATATTTATCTTTCCTTGTGCGAAGTAACTTTAAACTTCTTCAGTGGTTTCGCCTCTTGACAGAGGTATTATGGTCCATTTTCTCTCATGCATGTGATGTATTGTAAAATTGAAAACACATAGCAAAGGTTGAAGTCGGAAACCACAATAGTTTCCCGAAAAAAAGTTTTTAATAATATTGAATCGTATTACCTGACCAGACCCCCCGGTCAAAATATGATTTTTTTGTTTGAGTTGTTTAGTATTTACACCGTAGTTCATTTTCCCAGTTTTTTAATTTTACTTTCAAATGGCCACATCGACGAAATCGTTAAGTTTGCGTTTTAAAAACCCTTCATAATCTAAAATCAATGGCTTTGCAATAATTTCTAAAGATATTCAATGATTTCAAGGAAATTCCAGTGTTTTTTAAGAAATTCCAAAAAATTTTAATTATTTCTAAGAATTCCAATGATTTCCAAAGAATCCAGCGATTTATCTAATCCAATATTCCAATAATTTCAAAATAATACCAAAGATTTAAACGGAATTTCTATGATTTCCAAGGATTTACAGTAGTTTCCATTAAACACCAGTGTTTTCTAATATAAATTCAAAAATATTTTATTATTTTTAAAAACTCCAATGACTCCTAAAGAATTCCAATTATTTGTAAGAAATTCCAATGATCTCCACGGAATTCCTATGATTTCCAAGAATTTTTAGTAAATTCCATGAAATTTTTTAGAATTTCCTAGCGATTAATACAACGAATCCCAATTATTTGCAAGGAATTCCCATGATATCCAAGGATTTCCAGGAAATACCAGTGTTTTATAAAAAATCCAGAATATTATAATTATTTCAAAAAATTCCAATGATTCCTAAAGAATTACAATCATTTCCAAGGAATCCAGCGATTTATCCAATCCAATATTCCAATAATTTCAAAAGAATACCAATGATACCCAAGAAATTCCTATGATTTCCAAGGATTTTCAGTAATTTCCAGGAAATGCTGGTGTTTTCTAATAATTTCCAAAAATATTTTTATTATTTTCAAGAATTCCAATGATTTCCAAGGAATCCAGCGATTTATCTAATCCAATATTCCAATAATTTCAAAAGAATACCAATGATTTAAACGGAATTCCTTATGATTTCCAAGGATTTACAGTAGTTTCCATGAAATTCCAGAGTTTTCTAATTTAAATTTAAAAATATCTTATTATTTCTAAGAATTCCAATGACTCCTAAAGAATTCCAATGATTTCCAAGGAATCCGGCGATTTATCTACGAATTCCAATTATTTGCAAGGAATTCCAATGATCTCCACGGAATTCCTATGATTTCCAAGAATTTTTAGTAATTTCCAGGTAAATTCCATGGAATTTTTTAGAATTTCTTGAGAAAACATTAGCGCTACTTGGAAATTACTAAAAATTTTAATTATTTCCAAAAAATCCAGCGATTAATCCAAGGAATTCCCATGATCTCCAAGGATTTCCAGGATATACCAGTGTTTTCTAATATAAATTTAAAAATATTTCATTATTTCTAAGAATTCCAATGACTCCTAAAGAATTCCAATGATTTCCAAGGAATCCGGCAATTTATCTAGAGAATTCCAATTATTATTTGCAAGACATTCCAATGATCTCCATGGAATTCCTATGATTTCCAAGAATTTTTAGCAATTTCAAGGTAAATTCCATGGAATTTTTTTAGAATTTCTTAGAAAACATTAGCGTTACTTGGAAATTAATAAAAAATTTAATTATTTCCAAAAAAATCCAGCGATTAATCCAAGGAATTCCCATTGATGTCCAAGGATTTCCAGGATATACCAGTGTTTTATAAAAAATCCAAAATATTCTAATTATTTCCAAAAATTCAAATGACTATTTTATGATTATTTCCAAGGATTTTCAGTAGTTTCCATGAAATGCCAGTGTTTTCTAATATAAATTCAAAAATATTTCATTATTTGTAAGAATTCCAATCACTCCTAAAGAATTACTATGATTTCCAAGAAATCCGGCGATTTATTCAAAGAATTCCAATTATTTGCAAGGAATTCTTATGATTTCCAAAGAATTCCAATGACTCCTAAAGAATTACAAAGATTTCCAAGGAATCCAGCGATTTATCCAATCCAATATTCCAATAACTTCAAAAGAATACGAATGATTTCCACGAAATTCCTATGATTTCCAAGGATTTTCAACAGTTTCCATGAAATGCCAGTGCTTTCTAATATATAGATTAAAAATATTTATTTCTAAGAATTCCAATGACTCCTAAAGAATTCTAATTATTTCCAAGGAATCAGGCTATTTATTCATGGAATCCGGCGATTTATCCAAGGAATTCCAATGATTTCTATGAAATTTCAGGAATTTCCAGGTAATGCCATTGTTTTTTAAGAAATCTTAAAAAATTCTAATTATTTCCAAGAAATACGGCGATTTATCCAAGGAATTCCAATTATTTGCAAGGAATTCCAATGAAATTCCTATGATTTTCAGTAATTTTCATGAAATATCAGTGTTTTTTAATAGATTCCAAAAATATTTAATTATTTCTAAGAATTCCAATGACTCCTAAAGAATTCCAATAATATGCAAGGAATCCCGTGATTTATCCAATCCAATATTCCAATAATATCCAAAGAATTCCACTGATCTCCAAGGAATTCCTATGATTTCCAATAATTTCCAGGAAATGTCAGTGTTTTCTAAGAAATTCCACAAAATTCTAATTATTTCCAACGACTTCTAAAGAATTCCAAGAAATCCGGAGATTTATCCAAGGAATTCCAATTATTTCCAAGGTATTCCATGAGAATTCCAACCACGTGTACACAACATTTTTTTGGGATATTTACCCCTTGGGTAAATTACTGCATGAGTGAACAAATTTGAAAAAAGCCCTTTTTTTCACAAGTGTTGTGTACAATGCTTAATTTAATGTCGTGCGGGAAAGTCATCATTGCCGCACTGAAAATTGTTCATTTTCATTTTTAACATTTACTAATATTCGTTACTCAATGATTTCTATAATAGTTCAATGAAAATATTCTTAATTTGTTTTTATGTTAATACAGCAGTTATACCAAGAGAAGGATTTGCCAGAGAAATCCGGTGTAAAAATGAAGGGCAATTTGTGAGTAAATCCAGAGAAAATCCCATGAGCATTTTGTGCTCTTGATGTCAATATTGGCCGAAAATAATCCAATATTTGTACAAATATGAACACAATATTGTTGCTATAATATGTCTTGACTATATTAACCATCAAGCAAGCCATTATCTAGAAAAGGAAAACGGCACAACAATAGTTACTTATGTACCAAGAGCGTAAAGTGAATGTTTTAAGCCGGCGGCGGCGGCGTGAATGAGCAGGAGCAGAAGGTGAGGACTACAATCACAACAAAGGCTAAAATCAATCACTTCACATATTAACATATTAAATTAAACCACTAGAATTTATTTAACCATCAGAAGGTTTTTTTTGGAAATATTCCACTGCTTGCAGTTAGCAGTCAACATACTTAACAGCCCCCGGGGTAAATATATTGCAGTGTTCCTTTTAAGTAAATGAAGATATGCTATAATCCTTAAAAAGATTTCGCGGCTATCTTTTGACGAGGAGTAATTGCATTTTCTCGGTTATTTATTAAGAAAATTTACAGATTAAATTTTATGTTTTACAAGAAATAACTGTTAGAAATATATCGAGTGTGATTGTACATAAAGCCGAGGAAGTTATTAGTGTTCCTGTGTCATCGCAGATAGAAATATTAATTTTCAAAATTTCAATTTTAGAACAAGGATCGTTAACTCCAGACAAACGACGATCTTAAAATGTTACTTAGGAAATGCTATGGTAGGTATCACATCGCATTAATTAAAGTTACGAGCACTTCACGACTGTGGCGTGGAAGTTCATTATAGAAGGAGCCAATAACTTTAATAAGTTATCAATAAAATTACAAAATATGATTATTGCAGTTATTGTATAGCTTCTCGTCTTACAAATAGCCATCAAAATTAAAGCTCATAAACAGTTAATTAAAGATTTCCTTGAGCTTTTAATTAAAAATTATTATATTAAAATTTATGGCTCTACTAGTGTATCTAACGATCTCCTTGCCCAAGCAATAAATTACCGTGTAGAAAAATACAAAAGGTATACTTGGCTACAGTCAATTTAGTTACCTGTTGGCGTGGCCATAATAGCGCAGAGTACCTCGGCTAACTAGGGCCGGACCTGAATGTGATTATTTTTCCTATTAAAATATTTTTCATTAAAATGTTATGAAAACATTTTCCACTTGGACTTTTATCCAATTTCCAATTACAACATATTATATAAAAATCCGCCAGCGTTCTTGTAAAAGATGAAAAAATTAATTATATTGTTCGCGTAGCAAATCGTTATTAAAATGCTCATGTGACCTTAAATTCTATATTAAACTCGCAATAAATAATTATTCTTAACCTTAACATTGCTAGAATAATTTTTACATTATTACGATGAGTACAATGGCCTCACAAGTACGAGGTGTTCGTAGAAAAAATTAAACAATAACATTTTATTAAACCTATCAGACAACCGACGGACGCCTATAAATAGATCCTTCAGACGCTAATGCAAATCCAAAATATCAATTAATTAGAAATAGTTCGGGCTTACTTCCAATTACCAGTGGCGTAACTATCGGAGTTTAGTGGAACCGAACTCTCGTAGTTACGCCACTGTTAATGACTCATTTTGAGGAAAGCCAGACTGAAATTGAAAATTTTATACCAATTATTGCTTAAACGGTTTTGTGTAACAGTATCAATAGACAAGAAAAAAACTATGTATAATACAATACATGACAGTGTCTTAGTTGAATAATTTGTTCCAATCTAACGATTACCAAATCTGTTACTAAATATTAAAACTACACACCTTAAATTGAGCACCGATGCATAACACAATTAAAATTATGCGTTCTGTTAGATTTGAACCCAGCAATTCTAATTTTCCTTATTGTTAGCCTCGCGTTCGGTGCCAGTGCAGCAAACGTATGTAGGCTAATTAAAAATAGGTTAAGAAAAAGTTACAAACGATCGATCTGCGAGAAAATTTAAAATATTCAGAATGCACAGGTGGAATTCAATCCGTTTTGTACATAGTAACAGTTACAAGGTTTTTTTGAAAGCAAGTCACATTTCTAAATGCATCGTGCATCCGTTTTGACTAATTACGTTTAAACAATAAATAAACTAAAACATTGTTTTACGATTTCAGTTCGTCGCGACACAAATACCTATCCTACTTGTTGAATTCCTTATTAATTTATTTCGATTAGGTTAATGAGGAAGCCATAGACATGGAGTGGCCTACATGTTAGTCTAATTCAACTTTTAGTGATATTTGGATGTAGGTAAATGTACAATGTAAAAGTGAAAGGCAATTGTTTTCTATAAGGATGAAGACATCATGACTTGAAACTTGAATATCCATTACAACCTTTACAAATTGTAAATTCTTTAGAAAATTTAACTTCTTTTATTATATCAATTCTTATTTGTACACCGTGGTTAACGCTCTTTCACTATTAATAATACAGTTTTCAAGCTTCTTGGCGCCACAACAAATATATATATTTTCAAAAATGTATGTTCGAAGCAACCTCCTATTGTGACAATTTTGTGTTAGCTACATGCGTGAAAATTTGTGGGCACCATAAAACAACGCCTACTTTATCCTGTTACTTCGTAGCTTTTGATGTGGTTATTTATAAAAGCAAAAGTGTGAAAACAGGAAATTAGGTGAAAACATAAAATTATAATTTGAGGCGGTGTGCACACTAAACAAGCGGTGACTTATTGTCATAAGTCATGCGACAGCCTTCGCAACACTGAGCAAGTGGCGGCGTGGTTTGAAGAGCGGATGAGGCAGCATGTTTTGCTTAAGTAAATATTGTTGCAATTGGAAGAAAAAATATGTCAAAGACAGTCGATATCTCTAAAGGTGTATGACTCCAATAACCTTGCTTTGAGCCAATAAAGAATATATTGGAAAGAAAATAGAAGCGTATGGGTCAGAAGAAGGGATGATTACAAGATGACTTACTTAGACCAACGATTTTTGTGTTGGAGTGTGTAAAGTCGAAGCCTAACCTAGGAGGAAGGAGTCCACCCAGTTACGGTGAAATTGCTTTTTCCGGTGCGGGAGAGCTCAAGTAGGTTTAAACGAGATGAGTACAAAACTGAAGATACACCGCTACCACAAGGCATGTGGCGAAGCTTACAATGCAGTCAAAAATTCCGTCAAATGGCGAATAAACTGGACCAGGACTTAAAAAAGCAAGAAAAAGATCAAAATAAGAAGAAACGAATACGAAGACCAATTTTTGAGAAAGCTGCCGAGACCGTCCACCAGTTTAAAGCCCAATTGGAGAACAGGGAGCCAAAATGAAGTACCTGGAGAAAACCACGGTTTGAATTTGAACAATTGCGCAAACTTTGAGAGGGTATCCATGAGGCTATGGTTTATATAAGTGAAAACAGTTCGAAGATCGTCGGAAGAATCATCAAACTGAGAGTCGAACTAACGAAAGGTTGCAGGACGCAAGGAGGGTATCGGACCAGCAAGTGATGGAACTGCTGTCAAGATGTTCAACTGCAAGACGGGTCCTTACTGCATACAATGCAAAACAAAGTAACTCATGAAAATGAATCAACATCAACTAACCTCTGTCATCGTACAAACCTGGTGAACTGGCAAAATACAGGAATCACTGCTACACGTTTAATAACATACTGAGGTTTTAGTGAATAAAAACACACATCACTTGGGGTATCGGGGGTTCCCTTTTGAAAATTTCAACAAATATTTAGTATTTTAACCCATGAGTTGGAAAAAAGGTAAATTCCGTGGGTAAATTTGTGTACACAAAAGTCGGAATTGCAAAGATTTCCAAAGAATTTTAAAGATTTCCTAGAATTCCAACGATTTCTCAGGAATTTCAGTGAAAGACTTCCAATCAGGGGGTAAATATCTAGAACAATTTGTGTACAAAAGACTCGGAATTTCAAAGATTTCAAAGAATTCCAATGATTTCCAAAGAATTCGAAAGATTTCCAAGGAATTCCAAATATTACCAAGGAATTTCAAATATTTCTAATGAATTCCAGAGATTTCCAAGAATTCCAAAGATTTCTAATGAATTCCAAGCATTTCCAAAAAATTCTAATGATTTACACAAATTCCAAAGATTTCCAATTTTATATTAGTAACTTTTTAATAGTGATGAGTCCTACATACAGCCGTCGTCGCACATGATATTAAGAAAATAATTAAACTTCTGTGATTAGACATCAATCTGAAGGGGTAAATATCCCAAAAAAATTGTATACACGTGGTTAAAGTTTCCTTGGAAATCTTTGGAATTCATGGAAATCCTTGGAAATCTCTGGTTATCGTTGAAAATCACTGGAATACTTTGGAAATCGTTGAAATTCTTTGGAAATCTGTGGAATTCCTTGAAAGTCACTGGAATTCTTGGAAATCACTGGAATTCTTTGGAAATCATTGGAATACTTTGAAATTTGAAAATTACCAAATTTCAATAAATATATGTATTTGTTTACATATGACCATTATATTATTGTCCAACCTGTTTCTAAAGAAATTTCAAAGATTTCCTAATACTTCCAGCGATTTTCAAAGTATTCCAATGATTTCCAAAGAATCCCAAGGAATTCCAGTGATTTTCCACGAATTCCAGAGATTTCCATGAATTCCAAATACATTCAAAGAATTCCAAAGAATTCTAAGGAAATTCCAACCACGTGTAAACAACTTTTTTGGGATATTTACCCCTTGCTTCCAATCATTTACAAGAATAACAGTGATTTCATAGAATTCTAGTGATTTCTAATGTATTACGGAAATTTTAAAAAAATTCCAATGATTTCCAAAAGAATTCCAATGATTCCCACAGAACTCCAATGATTTCCACAGAACTCCAATGATTTCCACAGAACTCCAATGATTTCCAAATAATCACAGTAATTTTGAGGGAATTCCATCAATTCCAGAGATTTCCCATTAATTCTAATAATTTCTAATTAATTTCAATAATTCCAAAAAATTTTTTTAATGATTTCCACGGAATTTCAAAGATTTCTATATTTTTCCAATAATTTCCAAAGAACTGCAATGATTTCCAATAGTTTCCAATGATTTCCACGGAATTCCAACGATTCCCAAAAACTTCCAGTAATTTCCAGTGAATTCCAATAATTTCGACAAAATTTCCACAGAATTCCAGTGATTTCCAGATTTCTCCAATAATAACAAATGATTTGCAATGATTTCCGTATACTTCCAATGATTTTCAAGGAATTCCAGTAATATCCAGGGAATTTCAATGATTTCCAAGGAATTACTGTGATATCCACGGAATTCCAATGATTTCCCGTAATTTGCAGGGAATTCCAGTGATTTCCAATATTTTCCAGAAAATTCCAATGATTTCCACGGAATTTCAATGATTTCCAAGGAATTGCAGTAATTTCTATGGAATTCCAGTAATTTGCATGAAATTCAATTGATTTCCAAGAAAAGTCCAACCACGTGTACACAATTTCTTTGGGAACTTTAGATTGCTGAATGAGAGAACAAATTTAAGCACGTGAATTTCTTACGAGTGCTGTGTTATACCGAGAGAAGGATTCGCCGGAGAAATCTGGTATACAAATTAAGTGAATTCCGGTGATTTCCAAAAAGTTTCAATGATTTTCACAGAATTACAGACATTTTCAGATTTTTCCAATAATTTCAAATGATTTCCACAAAATTCCAATGATTTTCAAGGAATTCCAGTAATTTCAACGATTTCCAGGGAACTACCGTGATATCCATGGAATTTCAATGATTTTCAGTAATTTCCAGGGAATACCAATGATTTCCAAAATTTTCCAGAAAATTCAAATGATTTCCACGGAATTTCAATGATTTCCAAGGAATTGCAGTAATTCCTATGGAATTCCTAAAGTTTCTTCCTGGACCTCTAGAGAATTCAAATGACTCCTAGAGAATTCCAATGATTATCAAAGAATCCAGCAATTTATCCAAGGATTTTCATGAATACCAATTATTTTCAAGGAATCCAAAGATTTCCAAGAAAATTCCAACCACGTGTACACAATTTGTTTTGGAACTTTAGAGTGCCGAATGAGAGAACAAATTTGAGTACGAGCATTTTTCACGAGTGCTGTGTTATACCGCGAGAAATGAAGGGAAATCTGTAATGAAATTCGTTGAGCTTCTTGTGTTCTTCTACTTTATTTTCCATAAAGTCAGTGTAAAAGTGGCAGAAATTAGAGGAAATTCGACAAAATTCAATAGAAATCAATGAGTTTTTTGCTCTTCAATTTTTTATTTTACAGAAGTTTTCATTCTAACCTATATACTTTCTTCATGTAATTTTTGACCCATGTTTATATGAGACGTTTTGGGATCGGTTGCCACACTGTAAATCAGTCCGATTTTAACGTTTTGAGGTGGAAGAACCGTAAGTTGGCTTTGGCTAACATTGTCCATGAAAATGAATAAAAAACGAATAAATAACCAACCGCCAAGAATTGAGGAAGTGGAACCTTGAGGTAAAACAACAAATTCCTGCAATGATCTATATTTCTCTAGTAATGAACTGACCTCGCCTACACCGTTTGTACAACGTAGACTGGTTATAGCAAGAAATTATAAACTCGCGTTAACGGTATCCTAGTTATATTAGAAGATATTGTATTCAAATGCGCAGTTTCTTGCATATCTTCGAAAAGATTCACTTAAGGTAGAACTAGAAAATTCTATATTCACCACACATACTTCGTGGCATAATATCCCGTTAAATATAAAATAAACTTCCCGTGTTGAAATCAAATCGTGTTTGGAATACCTTAAATTTTAAGCTAGGGTTATTATTTTAAATTTTTATAACAAAAAATCTATTCAACCTTGCATTCTTTACAATTTCCATTATCTGGACGATAATTCAAAACAATAAAACGTGAATGGTAAATTGACGCTTTAGCTACATTTCAATTAAAGGCGCAATTACATAATTTAAAATAATTTATTTATTATCAACTGTTAAGTTTTTTAAATCTTACCGTCGTGGATTTGTTAAACCGCCGACTTCCGGAGCGACGTAAAGTTCCACCACGAATGTTGGCGTCATCTAACTCAACTTCCCGTCCATCACTTCCGGATCTCCGGCTTAATTCGCTCAATTCTGCGACTGGTTGAACCTATGGAACAAAAAGAGATTTAAATATGTATGTAATTTAAATTTATTATACATGTAACAATTGGATTTAGCTTGTTTAAAAACTTTTTTTTTATTTTCATGCAAATATTGCAGCAGGAACTTAAATTTGTTAATTTAAAATAAATGATGATAAACGACCATTCGTGAAAATTGCAGTTCCATATTGGATATTTCAGTAAAAAACTGTGGGTTATCGAGTTTCTATTTAACAAATTAAAATCTCGAATTAAACGGATTAATTATTGTTAATTGCTAACGCCAAATCTAATTACAATAAACTAATTCTTACATAACTCGATCAGTCGCATTAGCATACAAACTTTTGCAATTTCTGAATGAAGTCACTGACCCAATTTCTTCAACTACGAGCAAACTAGTAAACAAGTTTGTATACGCAAAAAATAATTAAGAATGTGCTGATTATACGTTTCTAATGATATTTTATCTGTACACCAAGATCGTATGACTTAAGCTGGATTAAAAAAAAAATGAATACATTCATAGCATTGTCAAGGTTAAAATGCCAAGAAAAATAGATAATGTAATGGCTAAATAAAAGGAATTAATTATACCCATGTAATCTGTAATACGAGCATAATAAAACATAATGGCAGATTATTGAAAAAAGTGGGTGTCCACTTTGAAAAAAAAATTTGATTACCTATAATTTATTAGCCGATAAAAAACCAAACGGTCTCGAAAAGAAAGTTACTTAAATAATCTGCCATATGATACCGGATACCTGTAGTATTTACAAATTTTGCAGTAAATTTTAGCGGTTAAAAAATTGACCATGTCGATGACCCACAGTAAACGTAGCTACTGTAAAAACAAAGCTGATTTCGGATAGAGCAGGGCTTCTGGATTTTAGTTTATCAACAGTAAAAAATAACAGTGCAATGAGAGATTAATCTGATGTTCGCAAAAATGTTCAAGCCAAAGAGCTTCGAGGATATTATGGGAAAAATCTAGAGAAAATGTTGGGCAAAATTGATTTTCAGCTTGTGACGTCAGGTGCCATATGGTCCAAGGCGAGGACCTGCCTTGTGATTTTTGTTTGGTTATGAGGTGAGTATTCAAATTTTTGTTGTAAAATTACCTTTGGGAATGTTAACCTGTTAATACAATTTTAACGCACATAAATGCAGCGTAAACCTGGCAGAGAATAGGTAAATAAGTGCTAGACTCATTGTTTCAAAAAAAAAAAAAGATTATGTGCTCTAATTACGACAAAACAATACGTACGAAATTATTTTACCGACATAGAGTTACATAGGAAGTTGTGTAAACTCAGAAACATAAAGAGGCATAGGTGAATAATGTCATATTACCTACGATATTAATCAAAATAAGCAACATTAATTTGTTGGATTTAATTATGTAAGTTTGTATTGTATTTCCAAACCTGAAAACTTTTAGAAGTAAATTAAAAAAAAGTTGCGAACTTGCAAAAGTTTAGCATATTTCTATGCAAATACGAAACCATAAAAAATAACCGCGGGGAAAAATACCAAACTTTGTTGTCTAAAAAACTGGAAAACTTATTATAGTGACCGAGCTGAACAACATTTTTACATGTATAGCTAACGCAGGGTGCAGTTGATTATAAATTTTTGTTCGTCACGGACAAGAATTTTTAATTTCGGTTTTACGTGAAATTAATATTTTGGTTGCGTGTAATTTACTCTTCATAGTCGAATAGTAAAATTTAAAAATACATGCCCCAGATATAGAAAATAGATAACCTTAGGTAAAATTAGTGTTGCCTTTCGGATATAAAACCAGACGCATTTATTATTTTTCTTGAATTATACACCTACACGTACGCACACAATTTTAAATTGCGTTGAAGTTGACTCTGCATAGATTTAAATTAATTAAAGTAAAAAACATAAATAAAAAATATTATGTGCTGAAAAGTAAAACAAAGAGGTTTTCCATTTATCATAAAAAAGTGATCAGAATTGCACGCTCCAATTTTAAAAATAAAATTAAAAGCAAATTGTTTCTGTTATTTCGAAAATCGAATTTATTTTTTTAATTTAGAAAAAAATAAAGAAATCGTCTCATTTGGTATAAATGTATAAATATAAAAGGGCCCGAAGGTCCTGGAAGGAGGGGAGGTATAAAATTTCTACCAGTACGCCAGGAATTGTGTTCAAAAGAAACATTCTTATCAAAGCGTACACTGAATCAAAAGCTGTCATATTCTATACAATGAAAATTCAATGAAAGTTTCATTAAATCAATGAAATGAAATTCACAATATTTTTGAAAAATTTCTGTGCATTAATGAAATAAGAAATTCATTATTTTTATTTATTATTTTAATAAATGCCTTCATTAAATTTATGAAAGGTTGTTAAGTGAGGTCATTGGTTGAACATTTTTTTTTCAGTGTAAGTATTTTACATATATTTAATATTTTATTTAATATTAATATTATTGAAAATTTAATAATAACTTAATAATATTTTGAGAGAGCGACACCTCATCGCCCACTGTGGACAAGCCGCCACTGATGATGGTAGTTAAATCAATCCATCTGATTATTTGTAAACATTAGAATTTTCAAAAATATTTTTAATTCCGGTTTTTGTTGCCATTGTTCGGAACTTATGGGAAACATTTCTGATTTATGCTGTATAATTTCTGTAAAACTGTAGTCGAGTCGGCATGATCAGTGGCGAATTCAAAAAATGCAATGCGGGGGGGGGGCGAACCAGATTATTTTTATTCAGATTTTCGTTAATCCATTCATGAGCGTCAGTAATAAAGGTATAACTGACAAATTCACTGACGTTTGAGATATAGAAATTCTTATTAACCCAAATATTGTAATTGGCGAACGCTGCTAATGGTAAATACTTTAAACTAATTTAAATTTTAAAACCTAATGGTAAACATTATTTTTAATGTCAGGATTTGCAACCAAGGGGAAAATTTCTCAAAAAAGTTGTATACACAGGTTGAAATTGTGTTGAAAATCTTTGGAATTCATGAAAATTCTTGAAATTCCTTAGAAATTTCTGAAATTCATTACAAATCATTGGAATTCCTTGTAAATCACTAGAATTCTTTGGAAATCACGTTAATTCCTTGAAAATTACTAGAGTTTTTTGGAAATTAGTGAAATTTTTGAATATCCTCTTGAATTAGAATTCTATGGAATTTCTTGGAAATTCCTTGAGATTTACTAGAATCTCTTAGAATCAGTGAAATTTTTGGAATTCTCTTGAATTAGAATTCTTGGGAATTCCTTGAAAATCACGAGAATGTCTTCGAAATTACCAGAAATTTTGAAAATCAGTAGAATATTTGGAAATCTCTTGAATTAGAGTTCTTTGGAAATCCCTAGAATTCCTCGGAAATCACTGAAATCTTTTGGAAATCACGAAGATTCCCTGTAAAGTATTAGATAATTTTAGAAATTGCTGGATTTTTTTGGAAATCAGTAGAATTTTTGGAAATCTCTTGAATTAGAGTTCTGTGTAAATCTTCAGGAAATCAATAGAATTCCTTGGAAATCTCTGGAATTCACTGGCAGTTCTAGTCATATATTGGAATCGTTTTGAAATCTCTGGAATTTCTAGGAAATCATGGGAATTCCCTGGAAATGACTAAAATATTTTAAAATCAGTAGAATATTTTGAAATATCTTGAATTAGAATTCTTAGGAATTCCTTGTAAATCACGGAAATTCCATCAAAATTACTAAAATATTTTGAAAATTAATGGTAATTTAGGAAATCTCTTGAAATAGAATTCTTTGGAAATCTCAAGAATTCCTTGGAAATCACTGCAAATTGTTTGTAAATCACGAAGTTCCCTGTAAATTACTAGAATATTTTCGATATTGCTAGAATTTTTTGAAAATCAGTAGATTTTGGAAATCTCTTGAATTGGAGTTTCATGGAAATCTTTAGAAATATTCAGAATTCCTTGAAAATCTCTGGAATTCTTTTGGAGTCATTGGAATTCTTCGAAATCATTAGAATTCTTAGGAAATGACTGGAAGTTCTAGGCATTTATTGAAATTATTTTGGAAGCCCTGGAAATCACTCAAATTTCTTGGAAATAACGGGAATTCCCTGGAAAGTACTAGAATTTGTTAGAATTCAGTGGAATTTAGTGAATTAGAATTCTTTGGAAATCTCTGGAATTCCTTGGATATCACTGGAATTCTTTGCAAAAAATTGGAATTCCTTGAAAATCACAGAAATATATTCGAATTCTCTGAAGATCTCTGGAATTCTTTAGAACTGATTGGTATCCTTGGAAATCATTGGAATTCCTTGGAAATCATTGAAATTCCTTGGAAATCACTGATAGCTCTAGGAATTCCCTGGAAATAATAGGAAATCTTTAGAATCTTCTGAAAATCAGTGGATTTTGGAAATCTCTTGAATTGGAGTTCTATGGAAATCTTTAGAAATACCCAGAATTCCTTGAAAATCTCTGGAATTCATTTGGAGTCATTGAAATTCTTCGAAATCATTGGAATTCATAGGAAACGACTGGAAGTTCAAGGCATTAATTGAAATTATTTTGGAAGCCTTGGAAATCACTGAAATTTCTTGGAAATAACGGGAATTCCCTGGAAAGTACTAGAATTTGTTAGAATTCAGTGGAATTTATTGAATTAGAATTCATTGGAAATCTCTGGAATTCCTTGGATATCATTGGAATTCTTTGCAAAAAATTGGAATTCCTTAAAAATCACAGGAATTTATTGGAATTCTCTGAAGATCTCTAGAATTCTTTAGAACTGATTGGTATCCTTGGAAATTATTGGAATTCCTTGGAAATCACTAAAAGTTCTAGGAATTCCTTGGAAATCATAGGAAATCTTTAAAAAAATTTGAAAATCACTATCAATGTCATTAGAAATTGTAACTTTCCTGTAACTTTCAGAGCTCATTGATATTCTTGAAAATTATATTAATTCCTTGAAACTCTCTGGAATTTCTTGGAAATCCATGGAATTCTTTATAAATTACTGAATTGTTTGTAAATCAGTGGAATTCCTTTGAAATCGCTCGACTTCTTTGAAAACCATTGCAAATTTTGCAAATCTCTTGAATTAGAATTCTTTGGAAATCCCTGGAATTCTTTGGAAATCCCTGGAATTCTTTAGAAATCCCTGGAATTTCTTAGAATTCTTTGGAATTTCGAGTTTTGTACAAACAAATTTAACTGGATATTTATCCCCTGTTTTACAACTTATCGCGATATTGAAAAATACAATGCGAAATTTTAACTTTAATAAAGCATAAGCGCAGTTTATACACACAAGGTGATAATAGATAATAAATAAACAAATTAACAATAAATTTGTTAATTTGGAAGATTAGCTGCGTTCAATTGTTTATTTTTGTTGCGGCATTGCCAAATCTAAGCACCGTAGATACTACGTAACTCAAATAAATTACCATAAAATTTTCAATAAATTAATAAATTTTAATGAAGCTATTTATATTAAAACTTAGACACTTGGTTTTTGTTATTCTAGTTAGTGGTCAATGCCTTTTAACAATTTTTTATTCATTTGGTATTCAAAATTGTGCACTTTTGATTCGGGCAGTCTATGCCTAATCCGATTTTAATGAGAAAAATTGACTGTTTTAAATATTATAGAAACATAAATTATGATTAAATGACAATATGAAATATAAAATATGGGGCCATCAATTTATCACAGAAAAAAATAGAGGCAATGAGTAGTACCAAAAGTGTATAACGCAATAACTCAGCCTTCACACGCAAACAACATCCAATAATTCAAAAAATGTTGGTCAATTAAACGCAGTTTATTGATAATATCAAATTACTCTATTATGGAAGCAATTCGATAACCGCCTCAATATAAATGTACTTAGCAGTAGCTATAAAAAATTTAAACAACGATGATTCATGTAAGGGCATGAACATGTGTGGCAAAGTAATTAATGTAAATAATTAATTAATGAGTTTTGTGAACTGTATTAAGAGTTAAATAATTGTGGTTTTCTGTAACGAGTAGATTCGCTAGATATAACGAGTGCATCAGCAGTTACATATTTGCACGTCATAGAAAACAATCACAAAGGAGCAATAAATTGCATTTTAAGCGAGTGTTAAAAACAAGAATTTAAAAGTAGAGTAGCTGACTAGAAAGCAAAGAAGAAGCAATAATTATCCTTAGCCAACCGGCTTTAGAATCCGTCAATCTTCAACGTAACAAGGCGTTGCTGCTTATTTAATAATCTCGAACTTACCTTAACAGTTACGGAATCCTTTGAACTTTTAATTAAGTCTATAATTTCTTCTCTCGTTTTTTCCTCCACCCTGATGCCGTTCACTTCCAATAATTTATCGCCCGGCAAAAGTCCCGTTTCGTTATTGTGTTGCACTATTGTACCAGGTTCTGCAAACACAACAGCCCGCATAACTACACCATTACTATTATTATCACTACGTTCGACCACCATAGCGCGTCGTAAAGAGAACCCGAAATCGTTGCGAGGCGCTTTTTGACGTTGTATTATCAACGTTCGAGGCTTTGGTAAAACTAAAGGTTCGATTTGAGGTAAAGGAAGATTATAATCGTCCAAATTTGCCGTTCTGGTCCATCTGTGAAAACCTTGCGACTCTCCAACTGGACTCAACGAAAATGGAGGTGTAGCAAACGAAGAATTCGTTGTATCGGTTAATGAATCGGCACTTGGTGATGTAATAACTAAAAGATTATTTCCCAAGTTCGTTGGTAACAAGTTTTTATTATCTTTGGCTACTCCGTTCAATGGAGGTATATTTTGATATTCTATGATCTCGTTGCTCATGGTATTATGTACTAAACTATTGTGATCTGTACCATTGAAACGATTATTTTCGGTAATTATGTTAACTTTAGGTCCTTTCAGGATACCTCGCTTGGGAGGCTTCGGAGGCACGGGTGGTCCAAATTTTTGATTTTGAATATTGTTTAAAGAGTTCAGACTCGTTTCCGAACTATCCGATTGTGTGTAACCGTCTTGCGGATGATTGAATGGAGAATTTGACATTGTAGAATTTGGTGAATCCACCCTATCCAGACTGGCCAGAAAGTCTGCGGTATAATCGGCAGTGATACCAAGTGGAAGTTTATCCTTTTCTTTGCGGCGACCTCGGATTTTCAGAGATCTTCGAACCTGCAAGGAAATCTACTTTACTTAACAAAATAAGACATTTGTGTTACATTAATAGGGCAATTAATGAAATTTTAAATGAATCTCTGCGAACCAAGTTGTTAAAGTTCAAGGAAGGAGTGGTTTTTCATTTAATGTCACGAAGTGAGTGACTTATTCGATAGACATGCACAAATTTATATTATAAAATGAAATTACCTCATCTAAACGTAATAGTTCTTCTGCAGACATATTCGTGCGATCACGTTTTTGCTTTTCCTTCCTTTCTTTTTTGTCCTTTTTCCTTCGATCCTTATCTTCTTTATCTAATGCTACGCCCGTACCAGCCTTTTTGATGAAATTAAACATTTTGTCTGTAACAGATAACCATTATCAAAACTTATCAGAGAGTTATCAACGTGTTTGCTTTATTTTAGATCTTTGAAACCAAAATAATTATAAGAGGAGCCATCCGCTAATGGATTTACTGACACACAAACGTAAATTAATTGGTCGTGTCATCGTTTAGCGCAGAAGTGCGTCAAAATTAAAAATCCATTTTGTTTCTTTCTTAAAACGATAGCGAAACCATGCAAATTAAGACTATCGCTACTATTTTTCGCAAAAAGAAAGTTGCGCCAAATTTGCGTGAGATAAATGATTGAAAGACAAAGAAAGTTATTTTAATAGTTTGAGTAATAAAGTGTGTGAGTAAAGCGTACAAAATTAGTTGTATATTTTTAACATATGCATAAACATCAATTAACAATCTATCTAGAGAACGATGTCGTAATTCATTGAACGATGATGACCGACTATTATATAAGTTCATATATTTAGCCTGATGTGAAAGGTGTAAACTATAAAATAATCATTTAAAATCCATTCAATGGTAAGTACTTATGGTAAACTAGGTTGAATCGAGAGTTCGATTAAATGCAATTTCAACACTGCATTCGTAGTTAGTTGTGCAAGCTACTACCTTCCAAAATTTGGAAGCCAACTCTGTGTTGGTCAAAATTTCCAAAAAAATTGTATGGTATAATTTTGGTTTTTAAATTTTTTTGTAATATCTAGTTTTATGACTACCCCAATTTTAAGGGTAAATCATTGCAATATGTATTTATTTTTTAATCTATAAGATTTATATAACTTTTAAAAGCTATTTTCTGAATACTTTGACCCCCCCCCCCCCCCGGTCAATATTTATTATTATATATTCAAAATATAGTTTGAATTTTATTTTACCCTTCAGAATTAAAAACAAACTTTAAAAAATTATTTAAAGCTGAGTTCTCACGAATACCCTGGTTATTTCAGGCGAACCCGCCACTGAACTATATACTTCAAGTGTAACTATATGTAAATTTAAATCAAAAAAATATTGATTTTAGTAATTTAAGCACATAATATTATGGAGAACTGACCGAAGTTCTTTGTGGTTCTCCACTTTACATAAATAACATACGCCGTATATATAAATAGTATTGACCTAAGTCCTTTTTGTCATCCCTAATGAGACTGTTTAGCATTGCAAAAAAATAATTAAGTAGCTCTATGGTCTGGTATTATTGTTATGTTGTAATTTATTGTAAACACCTATGTATATGCTCTTTGCATATAATTTGTTTTTTGACTATTTATACAATAAATTATTCTTTGTTAATTTTAATTAAAATAAAATTTCGCGTTCTATTTCCCATTTTGTTTTTGTCTCAGTTTTTGACCGCTTCTAAACTCGGCCACAATATTTATAATATTACTAATTGTATAAACTTAGAACTTATAATAATACATTATAAAATTAACTGTAATTGTCCAATAGAGCTCCTCCAACGACGAATTTCACCATCTCAGGTAATCAAGTGTAGGTGTAGTAATATAAAAATTGATATTTTCGATACTAGGTAGGAAATATATAGTTTTCCACGAGTATCGAACAATATTTTTTCTAATTGTGACTTAAAAGAACCAATAACATATTTTTTACACCTAAATTAAAATATACTTTATGAAAATGGATACTAGGGCGAAAAGTGGTACTTTACCACACATTAGAACAAAAATGATTTATGTCCATGTTGGGCGCCATAAATATGCGGAAATGTATCACACCAAATAATAACAGGTTTTGGGCCCATATTATCCATAGGTTAAAACAATAATTTGCGGACTTTGCAGTGCAATAAATTGCATTTCCACGTTCCTGGGAAAATATGTTAACTCTAAGATATTTTAAATTCCTATCCAACCAGCAGATCAACAAAAATTGCACCAGGTTTTCTTCTGAATTTGGAAAACAAAAATCATCATCATCACATTTCCATTACAGGAAAGTTGGAAATCAAAATAAAGAATAGCACTAGACAAAAAAGTTAATCGCCTTCTCCTGATTCTGAATTAATTTCAAGAGAAACCTCGGATTTCACTTCATTTTCCGGAGAATCTCCACTCGATCAGAACTCACGAGATGTTTTTTTCCAATGAAAGCTTAATCAGAGCTCAGCTGAACGGAGGTTCAACGAATTTTAAAAGTTGCGCTGCAAACCAGCTATATTATTACAAGATACGGTTACTTTCGATCTTTTAAGAGCTTTTCCTTAAAAGTAGGAAAGGATTTCTTTAAATATTCTGAAAGGGCAAACTTTAAGCTTTCTTATGAGGTGAGCATAAATTAAATCGGCCCAACAGTTGCTTCACAATTTAATTTTGAAAAAAAATCAATTACCGGTCCGTGTGCGCTACATGCCGTTGCAGTGAAAACATCGTTCTACTTCCTGCATTATCGAGTTCATTTGCGATCCGACGTTTGTAATAATTTGGGTGGCTCCGGGTGGTTTTCACTGCCTCTGACATTGCCAAATTTTGGTTCCCAGCATTTGAATTTCGTTATTTTAGAGTTCTGTTGCGCCCTGGGGGATTTGTTTAATGAGTTTAATGTTATTATACCACAGTTATATTTTTTTAATAATAATTGTTAATGTTAATGTAGAATCGAATTATTCAAACTATGTGAAATTTTGCTTGTTATTGAAAAAAATTGAATGAATTCATTTAAATAAGAAAGTTACAATTATATCCAATAGAATACAAGTTAATCGTGAGAAATTCTTTTAGCTTATATAGTAGTGTTATAATTTCCCCCATTTTTAATATTAAGGGTGCCGCTGAAAGAATTCTCCATGGACGGCCAAAAAAATTTATTACAGTGCAAAAGCGGCCCACGACCATTAATAATAATAAACGAAATTTATTGTTAGCGAACAATTGACAAAATAATTACATACGACCGATGAGAAAATACGTTTGCTTGTTATGTGCTGAGAGTTTCATACCTATAGAATATTGACATATTATTCGAGCGACTATCTAAAAATATAATTTCTTAAAATTCGCAGGTGAATAAACTAATCTTCACAGAAGGGGAAGTTTATGTTGGTACTGAAATGTTATTATTTAGCCAGGACATTATTTGCCTGGAGAATACGGCCGGAAATGAAAACGGAAACGAGCAAATGTGCAAGTACCAGCATAAACAAGCTTTTATTGCTCATTATTTAGGACGAGTCGATACATTAGTGTGATTTCAAAAAATCATGCACAGAAGCGCATGGCACGTCCGTCCGTCTGGCCCACGAGTGAAGAAATTAATTCTATTGTTTCGTTCTCTATGAGATGGACTACCAGACTAATAAACCCATAAAATTATATCAGCAATTGTATTTTTGATGAAACTTACTTACAGGTTCGTCGATATTCATAAGGAACATTTTATTCCACTCTAAAAATACACAGACACACACAAATAGTTTTCGGCGAAGTGCACTATCACCATAGAGCATAGACCATCCCAAACTATTAACCGTTAATTTTTGATAATGACCTTAAAAACAATTAAGCCTTTATAATGGTTTTTAAAAGTCACTATTATCACTAACCGACGAACCGGCACTAAGACCAAATAGAAAACTTTAGACGCAGCGTCTCGGACTTCTTTAATCGGTGGTCCGTGTTCATTAAGTTTTACATTTCAACTTTTTGTATAATTATAAGCTTTTTGCATTTTTATTCAACAGTTATAAATGCCCCAAAGAATTACGGTGATCCGTTATGGTCATTAAAATTTTTTTGAAGTACTACAACATAGCAAAATTTTACACAGTAGGCAGTCGACAGGATAATTATAATAGAAATCAAAATACAACAAAGGATGCAAAATTATTTAAAGATCCAATTCGGTTAATACGATTATGTTCGCACGTTATAATATAAATAACGTTTACATCATAAGTGAAATGCACTTATTATAATTCACCTTGACCTATTTTTATCAATCCTTATAAAATTTCTCGATTTTTGAATGGAAAATTTGATTAACAAAATTTTTAATAAACGGTACATGCACATTCTTAAATTTTGCTTAAAATTCGAGAACCGTTCGTTGTAAATTTATCGATTCTAGTCGTAATATATTTCGTACAAGTGGAATTTGCATTTTATTAAAATAAAATTTGAATTACAATATTCGAAAATATTTTTTCGGAATATTGGAGACTACATGGTGGGTCCCAGTCAGCCATCAGCTTCAATTATTAGAATTCTTCAATCTGGATAAGCTGGGATCAGTCTAATATCCATTAATGAGATAAGACCAAATAAACACATTCTGGTATCTTGTTGCCACTTTAAGGTATATCACTTTAAATTATATTTAATGTTTCTTATCGATAGTGTAAGGTGATAAAAGTATTAAATTTTTCAATATTGACTTATTTGGTGTGTTTTTAACGATTACTCACTACAAACACGAAAGTAAAATAAATGAGAATTAGTCACATGGTATGTTGTACCTTACTCATTACACGAAATATATTTTTCAATAGTGAAAGGTTGTCTAAACTTCAGACAAACTTACTCACGAATTGTGGGATACACCACATAGACATAGACCAAGTTAATTACAATTAGGGTCACCCTAATATATTTACAATTAAGATTATTGGAACCTTTCATGTACAATAAATCGGTCTATATTGAGACAAACCGATCTATACTACGCCGTCGTCCGATTTGATGAAAGCCAACATGGAATGCTTTTAATATATTAGATTAAAAATTAAACATAGAAGCATTATTATATAAATGCTTCATATTCCTACTATAATACCATTTATATTATAAAGGTTTCATTACAAACCTTGATGAACTTGATCGGGACTATACTAAAAATATTATTTTTTTCAAACAAATAAAACAAGTTTACGTTCTTATTTTCATTCTGTTGACTGCACGTGTGTGCAATGCTTGGATTTATCGATCCGGATTTAGGTGGGTTGCCCCCCCCCCACACCAGATCCCATCCCCCTCACACCAGATCCCGATCCTTTCTACCCCGCTCTCCTGGTAGCACCATTTTGAAGACAGAGCCAAGTGGAAGTTGGTCTCCGCTCTTTTGTTTTCGTCGATTACGTAGCTTCTTTTTTGCGACCACATTTTTCACCGGATAAACGGTACAAGTTTTCCCGTAAACCCCGGCTGTGATGTTTCGAGCTTGACTGACACTCACAAGCACACAGCTGGCACTACGGGTTTGTTTTAAAAACATCACGTTCGGAAACTGGTTCGTCCAAAGGACCCCCCCCCCCCATTCACATCTTTGTATTTGCAAACCGCGCCAAAGTAAAATTTTTGTTTTCTTAACCTTAACGCCAAAAATGCAGACACCAGATGAAGAAGATTACGGTGCCAAATGATTCGCATTATCACTCCGCTACGCTAGGTGGGGTGAGTGCGTGCTTCATTCCACTGCATGCTCTCATCGGGTCCACTACAGTCGAGTTTCTGCATTATTGAGCGCATTCGCGGTCCAATTATCGTTTAATATAGCAGGGTAGGTTTTCTCTGCCCCTTACATTGGCAAATCTCGGATCCCAGCCTTCGAGTTTCGTCATTTTTCGCGTTTCGTGCTCTTTGGGGGATGTTTTTAATGAGTCTCCGGCAACTCTCGCTCGGATCCAGGATTTTTGATAATTTTGAAAAAACTACTGGACCAAATTTTACTATTTAAATCCACTATATAGACCATTACCTACCACCCAGTGAAAAAATTTCAGTGAAATCTGTAACCGTAGTTTGCTACCGGCCCTCCCTTATATGAATATTTCTATCAATATTGATTGAACGTTGGTACAAAATTGTTCCAATGGTAATGAAATGACTAGTTTTGCTTGATGATTTTCACCCAATCTTGTTGAAACCCGCATGACGATGAACACCGGGAAGGGAATTATTATTAGTTATTAGTACAGTTATCTCTATACAGTTAAATTTTGTGTGTAAATAATTTTGTTTGCACTGTACAAAAGTGTTATTAATTTTACGTTCCATTTGGTTTTATTGTTGTGGTATGCTGTTTTATTGGAGACAGAACAACAGGGCCGTGTTGAAGTGCGACTGCGGACGACAAGGCCGGTCCAGTGTTTAAAATCTCTCTACACTATTGGCAAATTTGGAAAAAAAAATATTAAAAAAAAAAGTGCGCCAACTAAGGAAAGTAGGTCAAATTGAATATGTTTTGGGTATAAGCAAAGCAATTTTACCTTAAATTGGAACGCGGAGACGCGGTACTGGCATTTGCGACGAGTACCTGGCCGACCGAAGGTGATAATAAAGCGTATTTTTACTGGAAATTTTGAGCTAAACCGGAGCAAAAATCTGAGCGAAGAAAAAGAAGTTGTTTTCAAGCAACGTTTCACTACAGTATGTTCCCTATAATATCTTAGACAGTTTGAGTGATTTCAACCAAATTTTGCACACTAGTTCACTAGGACTTGGGTTAGGTTTCTGTACAAATTTGAGCCAAGCTCGGTCCAGACCTGGGCAATCGAGCCTCGGCAGTTCAATGTTGGCCCATACCTGAGTCAGCCCTGGGCAATCGAAGCTCAGATCACCTAATATTGGCCTAAGCTTGGGCCAGCGCTGGGAAACCGAGACTTGGCTGTTCGTTGCTGGCCCATACCTGGGCCAGGCCTGGACAACCAAGCCTCGGCGTTCTCAATGTTGGCCTAAACTTGGGTCAGCCCTGGACAACCGAGGCTTAGCTGGTTGATATTTGACAATACTTGGGCCAGACCTGGAACATCCAAGCCCGGCTTTTCCAATATTGGCCTAAGCTTGGGCCAGTGGTGGGAAACCGAGCCTGGGGTGTTTGTTGTTGGCCTAAACTTGTGTAGCGACCTCACCTTCACAAACAAAAAAAAAAGTGAAAAGATGAAAAAGTGAGCTCAAGTTAATGTCGTTTTAGAGCCGAAACTTTCAGTTCAGGATTCCAATTCAATATTAGTGAACATGTAGAGCATGAAGACATTGGATACATTTCCTTCGCTATCACTAAAACAAGTTTGGTTTTTGGTTTCCTCGGGATTACCCTTACCATAGAAGAGGTAATTAGGATAGGTCGTTAGTGTTCAACAAAATTAGTACACCTGTTTTAATTATCCTGTGACTTTTGGTATAAGTAAAATCAACTGTTTTGTACAGTTAAATTTTTAATATTCTCTAGATGAAATAAATTGAACAGTTAAGCTTACTTACTTACATTTTGTATACCTACTTAAGTTTGTCTGTTGTTTGATTTTATGATTGATGCGAGGAATTGAATTGATTCTTACCTTAAATTTCTGGGAACGACTTTGTTAGGTTTAAGAAACTCTGTACTTCTGTACTCATGAATGGTATTGCGTGTGGCCGCAGTGTGCAGTACAAAGAAACCATTGTATTCCAATGTTTCAAACGTATTTCTAATTTCTTCTATTAGTCTCTACACGAGCTAGAAATTTGCATTTTTCCATGCAGATTTTAAATGCGCATATTCTGGGTGCTTTACGCCATTGACGCAAGGGTGCATACAGACCTCGCTGTTAAGGAAAGAGGAAGTAGAGATACAAAGACGAAAAATTAGATTGCTGCAAAAATTCAAAAATAGTAGGAGATAATGAAGAGAAAAGCAGCATTGTTCCATGGCATTCTCTCACGCAGTGTACACTTTCTTTACGCGTTTGAGAGTAAAAGTCTAAGAAATAAATAAATCTTTGATTGGATAAATGTAAATTACGGTATAACAACAAAATATTAACTCCCTAGGGGGTTCAGTCGAACTGTCAAGCATCCGACTGATGTTTTTAGGTAGGCATTTCTAGCTGCTTGGTAAGGACTTTTAGTTTGGCAAGATTGTTTAGCCTTTAATTAATTTAAAACTTCTTCAAATTGGATATGGTTTTTATGACAACGTAACCTTGTCTGCGTTTGCGAACGTTTGGCTCTTATTTTAATAACCCGACTGAAAAAAACGAGATGATTGTACTTTTAACATGTCACGAAAAACGTGCGTTTATTAGTGTTGTTATTTTTGTAGCAAAAAATGTGAGTTAGTTCACACATCAAATTTGACACAGAGGCTGTCCTTAACATCTAACCAGTCTTCTTATTGTACAATCAACTTCCATTTTTTTGTTACATTTTTAATAATTACCATGACGACCAATGAATTTTTTTCGAAACAAATTGTGAGCAGCCAACAAAACCCACACTTGACGAACAATTTGAGACCGAATTAATTAACCATAAAGTTTTCATCGGAAAGCATTAATTAAGGTGACTAATAAGGAAACTCTGGTAATGGTAACCTTGCAATTTGAAAAAGACCGGAGATATTCCGCGCTAATTATGAATTTGAATTTAGTAATTTTAATTCAAATTGGAATGCAAATTTGAAATTTGCTTTACTTGTAAACAAAAACACTGATGTTAATAAGGATCATTTTACATGTAAACGACGGAGTGTCAAGGTCACATCAGTCAAATTATAAAATTATTTTCGGCAAATGGCAAATGAACTTATCAATATTAATGAGTTTTTACGCAAAATTCTCTAATTATGACTAATAATTTTTTTTATAAAAGTGTAGCCTTTGATAATAAGAAATTTTCATTTGTTTAAATTAATAATACTTATTGAAAAATGTTGTTTCGACAAAATTAGGTTAGGATTAAATATTTATTTTCAAAATTTTGGATTTTCGATCACTTGAGATATAAATTGTAATTAATTCTACACTGAGATTATCGCGAGGATAATCTGGGGTCAAAAAAATTATATTTATTAAAATTGCCATTAAAACATAAACTACCCTTGCACCAGCAAAGTAACCCCTAGCGTAAATTTTAACCCAACCTCTTTATTGATTATGAAGAAATAACCACGATATAAAAATTTGGAAATGTGTCAAAAATAAAGCAAACACTTGTCCTAATCAGCATTATCAATAAATAGGTAATTGTTTAATAAAGTTACCTTAATTGTAAAATCCAATATTAAAGGTAAAATTTTTATAAAAACACTAAAAAGTAGCCACTTTTAATACACACACAATTTGATGACATTTTAAAAATATATTTATTATAAATTATTTAACGTTTAACTAAATGCAATTTAAACTACACAATTTTTTTACGAAATTTTGACAGATATCGCGAAAACACAATCAACACCACGAACGATTCATGTACACTAGTTTTATGAGTTAGCAAACTTCAGGTTATCTGTCTGTCATCTCTGTTTGTTACACTGCTCAAGCATACACAAAAGTGAAATGGAACGCGTAGGTAGTTCTTCGATTAAAAACTCCGCTAGATGGTAGCAAGTCAATTGTCAATGTGGTTTCTTCGACCCCTAGCGCTTTCTGTAAACAAGAACCCGAACTTAGCATACATTTTTACAGTTTGCTATGTTAATCTAACCACATAAAATTTTAATATTTTGATAAACCATTTCAATCAGGCATGGTCATAAGGGCTGAGCCAATAAATCTGTTACCCCAATTTAATTTACGAAGTAGTACCTCCCCCCCCCCTTATAATGAAGCTTTGTTTGTATCTACAGATTTGCAAAAGGTTATTATGTTATAATTTGGTTATAATCGTTTGTTCCTGTGGAAAACATATAATAACAAAAACAATAAATATTTGCAATCAGGACATATCTTCATGTCAGCTGATTCGACACATCATCAAGTCGAACTATCTATGGAAAGAGACCCAGAGATATAGATTTTCAATTACTTCAAAAATGCTGTTCAGTTATCGCACTTGTCCAAAGCTGATGTTGTGCAGTTGACCATAAACAATTTCTATTCACTGGAAATTTTTCTCCACTTTTTCTCCAAAGTACCAAACCATGTTTGTTAATCATTTTCCCATAACTGGAACACTGAAAAGCTAAGTAAGAAAATGCGCGGCATTGGATTGGACACAGCTTTTTTGTATTATTAGATATTGGAACAAATGGCAACGTACATTTTGCGCTCTAATGCAACAGGATCATTGGTTAAAAAATTAAAGAAAGCAAATGCTGGCTTCACATATCACATATATTTATACCAAATCGTTTGCAAAACCACAACGAAGATTACGATAAAAATTTAAGGCTTCAAATTTAAGACCTATTTATCAGTCAACGAAGGAAACTGCACAGAGAAATTTTTTTCGTGTTTTGAAGTAATTTATATTTCAAATTGAAGTCCAAATCAATGTCACACCAATTTGAAGTAATTTTTTCAAAATTTACAAAAATACAAGTTACACTGAAAAAAAGATTCTTCATATTGATGAAGAATTTTCAATTCAAATTAATATTAAACAAAATAAAACATAAATCAAACTTTAAAATTTCACCATTTTAATCAAAATAATTGCAAGACAGTTACTTATTTTCATCCGGCATCCATTTTTCTCACTTCCTTCGAAAATACTTCCACTGGACCATCTTTGCAGTCCACGTCTGCAGCTTTGGAGGTAATTGGTACCTACTCCTTATCCATGTTGTCACGGGACAACATCCCGTTGTACCTACCATTTATTTTTATGTATAAAAAGTTTAAATCTAAGATTACCCGGGGTAATGTAAACTCCGGCAAAAATAGATCGGCTACAGTTCACTTAATGCTAACATCATTTAATAAATTTATTATTTTAAATTGTATTCGGTTAATTTTGAAAACTAACTAATTTTCGACTTCGGTTACGCCCTAGGGATATTTTTAATCCGCACTATCCGCTCCGGGCGGATTTATTTTATTTTATTTAAAACTGTATACATATTTAATGCTGTAAAATTTGTTGTAAGTCTGTAATACACTTTAGTTTGTTGTTTATTTAAAAAAATTCCCATACACGATAAGGTAACCATAAATTAGCAAATAATAAATTAATATTCTGATTCAGTGCTTCGTTATAGTTTAACTGAACAAAATGGAAAAAATAATTATTGTTTGTCTACTTCAATTATTTGTGGTTAACATTGCAATAGGTTTTACGTGTAAAAGTACCACGGCAGAATGCAATTCTGAAAGTCCGGGTAAGTCAATATATATAAAAATATGTTGGTGTTGTACTTATATCAGATATATTAATAATTAATAATAATTAATAATTTGTTTGCTCTTACAGGTTATTATTGGAGAGATTTCTATGGAAGTATACCTAGAGATGCAGTTCCAGTTGGAACGAACCTCGATGGAAGTTTAACCTATGTAGGACAAGCGTATATAAAAGATAGAGAGTTACTCCCTGTAACAATATATCACGGTTGTAAAAATGCTAGAGCGTCAGCTTATAATCAAGAGTTGCAGCCCGATAAAAACATCAAAGTAAAATGAATTTAACTTTTTCATAATATTCAAACTAAAATGACACGAAGGCCCAGTTTTTCAGTGAAAACCTGAAAAACTGAGCATTAATGCTGAGATTAACGAGATTCTTGTACTTAAAAAAATTTAGGTTCGTTCTTGCTTTAGCTTACGGTTTCAGGAGTATACTCAGCAGAATACTCTCACCCTGTATTGGGTCAGTGCTTGAATATCATCGTTTCCTATGGCTAATGGTAACAAGTATATCAGTGGTTAAATAATCCTCCTTTCAGATTTTGTGCGGTGATGATCTATCAAAGTTTTCTTGGATTCCAACCACACCACAAAAAACTCAATTACTAACCAATTGCATATTACCAGTAGGTGGAAGTGAAGTAAATGAATTAATACATATTGGAAGAGTGAATTATAATGGCGAAAATACTATCGGAAAAGTTTTTACTTATCGTGAGGGCTTTCAAGGCCTTTGGATTCCCAATGAAAATGGTCACGAAACTGGGTTTGTGAATTACGAAATTTTAGGATATAATTGTGAGAATAATTTAATTGAAACTGAAGTTACTGCAGCTCTTCAGTAAATAGAATTGTCACCAATAGACATGTCACCATTGTTCCACGTTTCAGGGTGTATATTTAGGTGTATATGCGATGATACCCGGGATCAAGGAGGAAGGTTTCTTGGTGAGAGCCTCAGCTTGAGTTCCGGCGTCAGCTTACTTCTTCTTCCTATCAACGGTGCTAAAGTTGCCATTAGCCTTTTGGTGTGGTTTCGAAGTGCGGTGACGTGCTTCCCCCAGGTGAGGCCGGAGTCGAGGGTGACCCCTAGGTAGGTGGTGGTCTTCTTCCATGGGATTGCCTTTCCAAAGATGTCCAGGTCTTGCAGGCCCATTGTCTCCAGTCGACGGTTTGTGAACTTGATAGCAGCACTCTTGTCCGAGTTGACTTCGATGCGCCAAGTGCGGTACCATTGTTCCAAGTCGTCGAGTGCTTTCTGCCATGGAGTTTCACCTGGAAACTCCTGTTCCTGAGGTATGAGGCTGTTAGTTGGACAGGTCTTGGGGGTATTTCTGCCTGAAACATTTTGAATAATAAGCCGTTATGCCATACCTTATCAAACGCCTTGGAGACGTCTAGAAAAACGGCGCTGCAATGTTCTTTCTTGTTGTGGGACAGGGTTATCTTCTCGACGAGTCTGAGGATCTGCTGGGTGGTGGAGTGTCCGGGCCGACAGCCGAACTGCTCGTTTTGTATCGTCTTATTGTCCTCGAGTGATTTGTTGATTCTGTCCAGGATGATCCTTTCGATGACCTTGCCGATGGTGGAGAGGAGACTGATTGGCCTGGAACTTTGTGCAAGGTCCTTGATTTTCCCGGGCTTATGCAAAACGACCACGTCGGCCACCTTCCATCTGTCTGGAAAATGCCTCAGCCTAAGCACTGCATTAGCGATACCTGTGATGGTCACCACGGCCTTTTTTCCCCACCTAAAATCTAATTTCTAAGACCCTAGTAGAGCACACGTACCGGCAAGAGAATGGCTTTTTAATGCTAAATGAAGGTAAACTTGTAAAATTTAAATCAAGAAGTTGATTTTCAAAATTAAATTGTGAAGTAACCGTTGGGCCGATTTTATTTATCCTCACCTCATAAGAAAGCTTAAAATTTGCTTTTTCAGAATATTTCAGGGTTTTCTATAATAGTACTTTTGAAGGAAAGAAGCGCAGATGTTGGACCGTTACCTCTGTGGGGACGACACGAGTCGTGTCAATTTGATAAGAAGGTGATGACCCCAAACGATCAATAACGGAAAAGATCGATCAACGCGCTCGATCAAGATAATAGTAGGGGTGTGGAAAGATTGATGAAAATAATTAAAAAATTAATTAATCAGTCACGCAAGTGAACCACTTAGGAACACCACGAAACAGTCCTTAGCCCTCACGATCTTCAATCTTTTGATTATAAGTTCAGGGAAAGTGCTAGTCGTAAGTTGTACATTTTCATTTTATTTAATATAGTCATTTTATAATATTTTATTGATTTTAATTATGAGCAGCGCCACCAACTGAGCTACCCCCAAGTGTGGTTAAGGATAAACTACCCCCTACACGCGACAATAAAATGTCCAACAAACAATATTTTATTAACATGTTTCGTTTAATATTTAATAATTCATTTATAGAAAATATAGTACGCTTGGTACTTCCCAATATATCTTGGGAATTCCGTACCAACTCGAAGAATTTATTTTAACAAGAATAATTATTGTATTGGGTAATTCCTGCAGAAAATATATAAATTATTGACAAGAAAAATAAGATTAAATGGAATACACGAATATATAAGCTATTTACTGTGGAGCAATAGTAACTTCAGTTTCGCTCAGATTATTCTGGCAATTATATGCTAAAATTTCGTAATTCAAAAACTTAGTTTCGTGGCCAGTTTCATTGGGAATCCAAAGACCTTGACCACCCACACGATAACTAAAAACTTTTCCGATAGTATTTTCCCCATTATAATTCACTCTTCCTATATGTAGCAATTGATTTACTTCACTTCCACCTATTACTAATTTGCAATTGGTTAGTAATGGAGTTTTTTCTGGTGTGGTTGGAATCCAAGAAAACTTTGATAGGTCACTACTGCACAAAATCTGAAAAGAACAAGTTATTTTACAATTGATATTATTTGTTACTAATAGCCATAGGAAACGATGATATTCAAGCACTGTTCACCTTGATGTTTTTATCCGGTTGCAATTCTTGATTATAAGCTGATGCTCGAGCGTTTTTACAACCATGGTATATAGTAACAGGCAGTAACTCTCTATCTTTTATATATGCTTGTCCTATATAAGTTATACTTCCATCAAGGGTCGTTCCACCTGGAACTGCATCTCCAGGTATACCTCCATGAAAATCTCGCCAATAATAATCTGTAATAGTAAATAAATTATAAATACCAACACGTTACCATTATGATACTGGCTTACTCAGAATTTCTGGCGAATTACATCCTGTCGTGGTAGCTTTACAGGTAAATCCTATTGCAATGTTAACGAATAATAATTGAAGTAGACCAACAATAATTATTCTCTGCATTTTGTTAATTCAACTATGTTATAACTAAAGCAGTGCAATTGAATGTTAATTTGCTGTTTGCTAATTTAAAATAATCTTATCGTATAGGGGAATTCTGTGAAATAAACAATAAACTAAAGTAACTTACAGACTTACAACAATTTTTTACAATTACAACAACAATATTGCCCCACAAATGGATCGAACTAAAACTTTTGCAGAAATTTTAGTCTATTGGCCAATGAAAAAACAAAGCCAATTTTTTTAGCTATTCACTGGGAATACATAATATTCCCAGTTTTGTGTTCATTATTACTACAATTTATTGTACGCTAAAATTTCGTAATTCTGAAAGTTAGTTTTGTGACCAATTTCATTGGGAATCCAAAGGCCTTTAAATTCCAAAGGATATTTAAAAAAATTTCCGATAGTAATTTCACCATTATAACTTACTCTTCGTATATTTATAAATTCTTTAATTCGCTCCCTCCTATAGTTAACTCTTTAAGCATTAATTGCTCAAAATTCCCGACATGGCAAAGGCTATCAGTTAATTAATAAAAATTAAAACGATAATTAATAATATGTATCTTGGGAATTCCATATCAACTCGAACAGTTTTTGATGACAATTATTTTTATTTATAATATAATATTTTATTATTGCAATATTATTGTATAAAATATTTAAAGAATAAAAAAATCTTTCGTGGTTGTAGAAATAAAAAAATGAATTCGTAATGAGTTAATTCTTAGAAGATATCAATTAAATGCAAACATTAATTGCTCAAAAATCCCAACAAGGCGAAAACTATCAGACAATAAATTATCAAAAATTAAAGCAATAAATAATATTTTGGGAATTTCATATCCTACCTCGGGCAGTTTATGAGACGTTTTTCAAAAATAAATTTTGAGTGAAATACTTGGACTCCACCCATTTAAATTTCGCAAGCTGATCTATAAATCTTAAAAATAAAACATGATAAAATAAAATGTTATTATTTTAATTTAGAAATTTAGATAATCTTATATTTTATAGAGGTAAAAAAGTAAAAATCAAATTTAAATTTTGAAATTTAAAGAAAGTTAATACTCGTATATTAAAATTTCATATATATTTCAAAATGTAGAATTCGTAACTTGTGATAAATTATAATAATATTTTAAACTAAAACCAAGTTAAATGAACGCTGAAGTATTTTTAAAAATTGCATTTATTAGACGCGATATTTCGAAAGCGGTTACTTTCATTTTTGAGTTTAAATAAACTCATAATTAAAAACATATAATAAATACAACTTTAAAAATACTTCAGCGTTTATTTAACTTGGTTTTAGTTCAAAATATTATTATAATTTAGTTCTTATAATCTCAAAAAATATTTTTTAACGAGTTCAAAAAAGTAAAAAAAACTTTAAATTTTGAAATTCAAAAAATGCAACTAATTTTTTGGTCTGTATTATTGTTATTTTGGTTAGTACAAAAAAGAATAAAGTTGCTGTAATATTTTATTGCTTAGTCAATTTTTGTTGTCAGTGTAACCATTTTTAATTTTTTTTAAATAATTTATAGCAATTTAAATACAGAAAATTTTGTATATGAATTTTATAATTATTATATTAATAATAAGAATAATTAAAAAAATTTAAATTAACCCTGAAATGAAAAAGTTAAGCATTCAAACGATAAGAATCGTATGCACCATCCTGTATATATTATATACTGATATGTTCAAAATACTGACTATATTTATAAAATACCGACCATAATAATTTTACCACTGATCACTTACTTAAAATACTGGCCATGTTATTTAAAATATTGATTATTTATTTAATTAAATTAGTAGTTTTTGCATTAATTTTCACTTTTGGAAAGAAGGTGAATCACGAAATTTAGTTGTTCTGGATGAACGATATTCCCAAATTTTTGAGTTATTTGGAAACTGGAAAATTTATAACAATTAAAATTGTAACACCTGCAAGGACGGCCATTTTAGATATTAAATGGTAAAATTAATTAAAATTTTTAACTTACCTTTTTTTGGATAAAACCAACCGATTGGAATAACCGGATAGATGAAAATTACACGTACTCACACTAAAGAAATTTTAACAGTGAGAAAATTAACCAGTGACGTACAAAGGAGGTTTGAGAGTAAAAACTTAAATAATTTGTTGTTTGAAAATTTTATTGAACATTTTTATTTGCACTACATGTGCAAACAACAGAATTTAATTAAACCAACGGTTAACAAGTGGACGAATTTGGTCCTTTTAAATAAAACGTTGTTTTCGTTAAATCTACACATTTTACACTTTTGAGCCTGAGTAAATGATTTTTTTGTAATCCAGGTACGTTCTTTAATAAACCATTGTTTTTTAATATCTGCCACAATTAGGTATTTTTATTTCGACCACAAGATTGCTTATGAACCCACTTCTGAGAAGTCTCAATTGGAACTGGAGGTTAGCTTTGACTTTCCACAATAATATAATTACATACAGAAATTTTAAATCTCAAAAAATCAATTTTAGAGTTCAAAAATCTTAAATTTGAATTTAGAAATTACAAATGTTTAAATTTTGAAATTTTAAAAATGTGAATAACAATTGCGATAATTTTAAAATGGTTTTTGTTGTTTATATTTTCTATAGATCTAAGAAAGCTAACAAGCAGAAAGGTCCTGGCGCTCTTAAAAATAATCATTTGTATAAATAATACGCTCTCTTCCTACCTAAATTCGGATTGCTAAGACCCAAGTAGATTACACGTACCGTCAAGTGAATGTTTTTTTAAAGCTAACATGAACGTAAACTTGTAAAATTTAAATCAAGAAGTTGATTTTCAAAATTAAATTGTGAAGTAACCGTTGGGCCGATTTTATTTATCCTCACCTCAAAAGAAAGCTTAAACTTTGCTCTTTCACAATATTGTCGCGTGCAGGGGGTAGTTTACCCTTAACCACACTTGGGGGTAGCTCAGTTGGTGGTGTAGCTCATAATAAAAACCAATAGACTTTATAAAAATAACTATATTAAAATAAAATAAGATAAACTGTACAAACTTAAAATTAGCACTTACCCTAAAATTACAATCATCATCTCAGGGATGGAAAGATTGATCATCTTGGGAGCTGAGGGCTGCTGCGTGGTCTTCCTAAGTGGTTCACTCGCGAGACTGATTAATTATTTTTCCAATTACTTTGATCAATCTTTCCACACCCCTACTCTTATCTCGATCGACCCCGTTGATCGACATTTTCCGATATCGATCGTTTGGGGTCATCACCTTCTTATCAAATTGACACGCCTTGTGCCGGTAGCGGATATGTCACTGGTCACTGCCCTTATGGAATGTACCGAATATGGAAATTCTATACTTCCTTGCAATCGTTATTACAATTTAACTTGAGCTTTTACATTCTTGATTTTTGATTATAAAATATTTTTATAAAAATGTAAGATTATTTTTTGAGTGTGACAATATTTAATGGTTTTTTATATTTTGTTGTACATTTGAAAAGAAAAAGCGTAGAAGATCGACGGTAACCGCATTCTTTTACCCTGTAGAAGCGACTCGGATGACCGCGGTTTTTAAGCACCCTTCTGGTTGAACTTTAAAATTATAGATTTGAACATAATTCTTTTAGAATTGTTAATTTTCATTTTTCAGACTTGTCATGAAATAAATTCAATTAAATTTCAAAATAATTTCCTTGGAAACTTCCACGGCCAGGCTTATAAATGATAATTTTCAAAACTTTAGAAGCATTTTTTAACCCTATAAGTAAAGGTTAGATGAAATCTAATGCTTTTATCATACGTAGTTTATATTTCTGCATTCTTTTTGTGTCTTTCATTTTTTCTTTAAAATAATTAGGGAAGCAGGAATTTTCATAAATAAGTTTTTACGTGTTAATTCCCTATGTTCGGCTATTCGATTCAGCACCCGGTATAATGGAATTAAATTTTATTACTAACGCGGAATGATATAATAATAATGTACGTACATACGTAGTACAAATTGTTATATCACGCTAAATTATTAACTGTCCAGAAATGGATTGAGTTAAAATTATAATCTCATTTCATTTATTTACTATTACGTCTGCGGTCATTTTTATTTATTTAATTTTTAAGTTCGTAAAATTTAAAATTAATGATCTCCCACCACTTACTTACCTACCTATAGGTTTGTGTTGCTATTATTTTTACATCACGACTTATTAGTTGTTGTAGTTGTTTGCCGAAAGGCAGTTTAGTTGTTAAAATTCAGAATGAAATAAAAATAAAAATAATTGCATAATTTAAAAAGTGATATCAGTAATGCGGTGTTTTGTAATGGGTATTTCTGTTTAAAAGCATTCGTTAAATAGATGAACGTGACATAATTATGTACTACCTGTAAAATATTAAATGAAGTTCAATTAATTAACAAGAATAAAATTATTATTATAAAATTATAATGGAAAATACGGGGTCATCTATGGAAATTTTGACGGTATGTTCTATTTTTACAATAAATCCTGCATCATTTTAAGCAACTTTCTTCAAACCACTTTATATTTAAATTAATTTATACTTTAATCATAGTTTGTTTCAATAAATAAAATAGAGTATATAATATTGAAAAATCCACTAAATGCTTTGCATGTTGTTACGTGGCTTGGTTTTAATTTGTATAACAATTCAGGTTACCTAATCTATATCATTGGTGTAAAAGGTAAACATTCTTTGTTTGTTTATTCCTTTATTTATTTGTTTGAGTCGTAAAAGGCTTAAAAATTTTTTTTTGCATATTACATTTACACATTACTAAGATATTATACTGCCATGACGTCACAAAAGAGAAATCCCCAAGTGACGTTGTGACATTACATATCTCTGGTTTACCATTGACCGGGATCACTGAAACTCTTAGGAATTCCCCGAATGACGTAAGAATCCTATTAGTGGGCAGGTGGGTCATCGAAAGGATCCTTATATCCTCCATATATTTTTTATGTTTGAAGAAAGTAACCAATTGCTGATACTGTACCCAGCAACTAATTATCTTGGGATATGATGCCATGGTTTTGATTTGAATTATTTATTATAATAAATAATTTTATATTATGGTACTTGTCAAAGTCTTTAATATATGTGACAATGGACGATAATAATAATAATAATAATAAAAATGATTGTCAGTTATCTTTTTGATGTACCGCTCCTAAACCAATATGTACCTAATATAAAATTGCACAAATACATTAAAATATTTGTTGTTTTATTATTATTATTACAATATTAATCAAACTAGATTAGATACCTATATTGCAAGTCACGGACGTAGTTATAACTTTTATATGGGGAGGGTTTAACATCGTACTTTACATAGAGCCGGATTAAGGGTAATGTGAGGCCTGGGGCTATCTTCTTTGGAGGCCTCCTTGACTTGCATGGTTTGGAAAAGTGCGCCGCAGGCCAAAATTTTTGATATTTCAAGGTCAACCGCGCTTAGATCAAAAGTAAAATTTTTAAATAATAATAATTATTATACATACATAGTACTTTGTTATACTTTTTTTTGTAAAACACAGATGTACATTAACATTTTAAAAGCATTTTTTTCTTACCTACTTAAAGAAAGAGTCCAGCAATTTTTTGAGGCTCCAAAAATGTGGAGGCCCTGGGCTGCAGCCCTCTTAGCCCCCCCTTAATTCGGCTCTGACTTTACAACGATAAACCAGCTTTTGCCAGTGACTTCGTTAACGCCATAAAAAGTCAGTTTGAACCCCCCAAACCCCCCCCTTATATACGCCCGTGTTGCAAGTGAAAATTTAAGATTTTAAAAACCTTACAAATATTATATTTATCTTCCTGGTAGATGGAATTAAGTGTAACAAACCATAAATCCCCACAACCCCCAATAATGTAATTTATCGAATATACCTTCACTGTAAAAAAATCCCGGGTAAAATTACCCCTAAATTGGTTGCCACTATGAGGGCCACTATGTTGCCACCAATTTAGGGATAAAATTACTCAGTGGTGTAACTTTCAACAACAGTGTACAATTTAAAAAAAATTCTTAAAAATAAGATTTACAACCTTGTAGATATATTTCCACCAAAATTTGCCACTATGTTGCCACCAACTTTAGGGTAAATTTTCCCAAGGTGCACGTAGGTAATACTCTTATTTCCGGGGTAATTTTACATTTTGCTTCTAAATGAAAATCTAAGATCTTTTCACTCCTGTTTTTATTGTAAAAATTTATTGGTTTAACATTTAATTGGCTTTAAAAGGTTTTGTTGTTATATTTTAAATATTTATTTACTGTAAACATTAAATTATGATTAGTAATCTACCATTACAAATTTTAATTGCTTTTTAATTACTGCTTCGATTTTCAGCATAAAAATGGAAGTCAAAATTCTTTTGAAATAGACGATCCCAACTCCACCGACTTTAATAAATCGCCTATGGAGCAGAAGAAAACAGCTAATGTTATTTCTACAATACAAAATTTCCACCGTAATATGCAGAGGACTTTAAGCAGTAATGAAAAAAATTTGAAAATTCTGAGAAGTTTTCTATTTTATGGATTAACTGTCGCTTATTTTGCTTGGGCCACGTATCATTTTAATAATCAACAAGGTAAATATTTACATATTTTGTATGATATATGTATGTACCTCGACCAGGTGTTTGCACTCTTACAATATTTTATACATATTAATTTTTTTAATTTTAGAGGATGATTTGCAAAATTCCCTATGTTCTGGCTATGGCTTCTTGATGATTTTATTCGTCTTAATAAATATATTTGTGATATACTATTGTATAATCAAACCCCACCTCGCGTGCCATTTTATAAAATTAAAAGTATTTATTACATCTCAAAAAAAATTTCAAAACAGGTAAAGAAGTATAAAGTGTTATCGAGCTACAATCCAATTTCTGTTTCAGACTTACCAAAATTTCTTTTTATATATTAATTTTAATTATAATATTGGGATATATTATATTTGATACACGCCATAATCCAATTAGGTTGATGTCGTTGATAGGCCTAGTTGTATTTTTAGTTTTAGGATTTTTGTTCAGTAAACATCCAAAGGAGGTAAAAGTATTTATCAATCATTTTATAGTGTAATTAATATCCGTGCTTTTAGATCGATTGGCAACCCGTAATATGGGGTTTAATTTTACAATTTATTTTTGGACTGTTGACGTTAAGATGGGAAGTGGGAAGAAACGTTTTCAAATGTATTGGAAACAAAACAGTCAAATTTTTGAGTTACGCCGAATTCGGAGCTTCGTTTGTTTACGGAGATTTCTTGGTTTTCAAAGAAGCTGTCTTCATTTTTAAGGTTTCATAATCTTACAATTAAGTAATCTCTTTCACCAACTAAAATAAATTTTAGGCTTTATCTACCGTGTACCTTTTAAGCTTAATCGTGAATGTACTTTATCATTATGGAATAATGCAGAAAGTCATTATTCTCATTGGAGAATTTTTGGCAAATATTATGGGTACAACCATCTGCGAAAGTGTCAACAGCGCCGCAAATATATTTTTGGGAATGGTAAATTTCTAACTAATGTGTTGCCACTTGTACAATTCTTTTTGGGTTTCTGTGTAGACTGAAGCTCCGTTCCTGATAAAACCGTATTTAGAAAATTTAACCGCGTCTGAAATTCACTCCATTATGACGGCCGGATTTGCTTCAGTTGCAGGTATAACTTTTATAATTATATTTCAAGTTTCTGGAGAATTTTTCAATATTTCAGGTACAGTATTAGCAGCATACATTTCCTTTGGTGCTGACGCTTCACACTTAATTACTGCTAGCGTTATGTCTGCACCAGCAGCGCTTTGCTATAGCAAATTAATTTATCCAGAAACGGAAAAACCATTTGCAACCAAGGAAGTAATAAAAGTTGCAAAATCGTATGTCAGAAATATTTTTTAATTTAAGTTAACCTGAAGAACTTTTTAGAGAATTTACCTCAGTATTGGACGCAGCCAGTAAAGGTGCAATGTCTGCTTTAGAACTGGTTCTTGCAGTTTCTGCAAACCTCATAGCGTTTATATCGTTCATATACTGTATAAACGGAATTTTGTCCTGGATGGGAGAACTTGTGGGTAATTATTTTTTTTCCTATTTTACATAGTGTTCAATATTTTGGAATAACAGGTCATACCGATCAGTTAACTTGGTCTGTGGAACGGTTTGCTGGATATATTTTTATGCCATTCAGTTACGTAATGGGTGTGCCATGGGACGAATGTGAGCTTGTGGGTAGGCTAATTGGAATTAAAAGCATAGTCAACGAATTTGTTGCATTTAAAGCTATGGGAGAAATAACACTTACAGTGAGTAATCCATTAGTCTCACTCGATTAATATTAGAACTTAAGACATGTCTCATTTTAGCCACGTACAAAAATAATAGCAACGTATGCAATCTGTGGGTTTTCTAATCCCAGTTCTATTGGAATAATGATTTCGGCATTTACTACCCTCATGCCGTCACGAAGAGAAATTATAATTAATTCAGTGTTAAGATCGTGCATCGCAGGAACGATTGTGTGCTTCATGACAGCCTGTATAGCAGGTCTTTTGGTTACAGATGATGATCAATAAATTAATAAATTTAAAATAAATTGTATCATTTACAAAATAATTTTTTTATTCGTACAGCTGAATATTTTAGAAAATCCGTAGGAACCGGGGTTTTACTCTATACTGTAATATTCAAATTTACTCAGATGGTGTTTTGAGAGGTACGTACTTTGCAGGATTTCTTAAAACTCAACGAACATTAGGATTATTTTATTTGCAACTTGGTAATTCTTGACGAAATTTGAATGCTGGGATCCGAGATTTGACAATGTCCAGGGCAGTGAAACCGCTCTGAGCGGTTTTCCCAACCCCTGTGCTTATTATTACAATCCTAGGATCGCAAATGTACTCAATAAGGTAAGAACTCGATGTTTCCTCTGCAACCGCATGCAGTGTTTAAATTATGTATTACGCTTTCGCTAAAATCCGAGGAAAGATCAATTTTTAAAAGGAAGTAGAAAGATCGTTGTACAGAGCTCACCAAAATTTAATGATTAGAAAGTAGTAGCAGAAATTATCTTTAGAGAAAAAATTAATAATTTTGAAAAAATGTCGTGAAACTTGAGGCAATAAAAAAGGTTTACTCCTCCAACGACCAGTGGTAACTTTTGTGCAAGGTAAGGAGTTCAATGTTTTACAATGTTTTTTTACACCTGAAAAACTAAATTGAACTATATAAAAAATTTGAACTATTTTGAATCCAAAATGCGAAATGGGGGGGTACCAGTACAGGAGGGTATTCTATTCCAAACCTCTGATTTGACAAATCAAAGGTTTGTGTGTATGTTTTGCAATTTATTTTATTAAATATCTTAAGAAATCCAAGAAAACCTTAGGAAATGGGAAATCCGAAGAAATAAAAGAAATATTAGAAAATCCAAGGAAATGTTGGAAAATTTATGTAAATCCAAGGAAATCTTATTAATGGAAATCTAGGTTACAAAAATTTGCATTGTGACTCGCCTCTTTTCGCTTGAATATGTTATAATCTTTTTTTTTTAATTATCATAGTATATTATTACTAGTGTTAATCATTCACGCACGTCTTGCTGCTGTGACTTTTTATTATTATTTTGGCTCCTCTTATCAATATCAGCTCCATGGAGATTCTGGATGTTTTTATGTTTTACAGCTTATCTCATATAATGGGAAAGAACCTTACGTTGTCGCACTCCCATACACCCAATGTTACTCTCAAACAAGGTTGTGGCTTGACGCCACACTAGGTTGTTCAGGTTGTGCGGCCTGAAGGTCGCACTGATCACACGACCTGCCGTGTGGCAGGTTATGAAAGTGGAGAATTATGAGAGTAGCCTCAAGAAGTGTAGAGGTGAGTAAGGATAGGGAACTAGGAAGAGTAAACATTACCGAAAAATATATTAAAGTACATGGAGATAAAAACGACATTTTGCAAAGCGGATATAACGTTAGGCAACCTTTAAAACACATAAGTAGACAAAGCAGTGATCTCTGCGGGATCGAGCCGAATTGAAGTTTACGCGAGTGAAAAACCATCTACAACTAGAGTAAAAACAAAAACAAATGCATAAAGGCACTACAAAGTTGGATAACAAGAGGGACAAGCACTGAAATAAACTGAGAGGGGAAGTGAAGAACAAAATATAGAAATGGAGGCAGTTTTAAATGCTATCGTGACTATGAAAACTATTAAGTGATGAACCCTGCACACTTGAAGGAAAAAACCCAGACCCTCTTAAAAGAAGAGGTAGGCGTGGAAATTGGGCTGATAAACGACTTCAGATTGGAAAGAACGTGGAGAAAAACCAATAGTGGTCAAGATGCAAATAATGAAGATCAAAAGCAGGTTGAAAGGAAAAAAAATTTAAATAGGTCACGATATGACAAGGAATGACTGGAAAATACAAAGTAAGATAGAGAAGTAGCATGAAAAGAGACCTAAAAAGGAAATGGGACCAAAATTGAATATCAAAAAATAACAATCAATAACAAGTTTCACTAATGGAAGGATATACAGGCGACCATAATAGAACGCCAAGAAGCAAAGGATCGTCTGGATAGAAAAAACTAGCGAACACCCAATAAGGCTCTCAAAATAGATCGACCTCTGCAATTCATATTAATTTTGATTATGAAATTAACGATAAAAAATATAAACGAAAAGAAAAAAAAAGTAAGAAAAATCAAGAGAAAGACAATCAAAATGACAATAGAAAAACTAAATAGTAAAAAATGCAGAGGAAATAAGAACTAGTGTTACAAGAAGAGATGATGAATAAACAAAAAACCAAGAACATAGATAAAGAAATAAACAAAATTAAAGAAAGCATACTGAAAGCAGCTAAAAAGACAATTAGACGAATAAATTAAAGTACAAAAAAAGAGTGGTTTGACAAAGAATGTGAAGATATGTTTGAGTCAAAAAGGGAAGCCAGATTGAAATGGGTCAGATTACAAAAACCAGAAGAAACAAATAATGATAGAAACCCTAGAGAATTTTACAAAAAAATAAAAAATCCAAGGAAATGTTAGCAAATTTTTGGAAATCTTGGAAAACCTAAAGAAATCTTATAAAAGGAAATCTAATATACAAAAATTTGCATCGTGACTCGTCCACGCTAGAATATGTTATGCTCTTTTTTTTAAATTGAAATAGTACATTATAACTAGGTTGCACAGGTTGTGCGGCCTGAAGGTCGCACTGACCCTTCAATGTACCATAACCTCCCCATTTTTTTAAGGTTGAACAGGAATCTCAGTAACTAAGTAACTTATTCACTTCCAGTGATCATAAATGAAGTTGAAAATGTGTATGTTCCTTTTATTATTTTGTAAGAAAGGAAAGTTGCCTATCGTCAGTTGAACAAGGTAAAATAATAATACCGTAAATCAATGCTGGAACAAGAAATGCGGTTATTACGAGCGAAAAAAAAATTATTAAATTTTGAAAACGACAAGAATAATAAAAATTGCAATAATAATAAACTTGAAATAATAATAAATAAAGAAGAAATTATACTAACTTCTCAGACAGCAGTTAAAACTGTCAACCAAAACCAGTTTGCAATAATAGGTATTTTTATTATATTTTTTAATAAATTATTATTGAAAAAATATTAATTTGTGGAAATCATCAACTTTCTTATAAAAAGTTCCTGTATATGCAACTTAATAAATGTATACACTGTTCCGGTAGATGTCGCAACTAACTTCTGGATATTTAAAAAAAATCAATAGGTATTAAAAAATATTATTTAAAATAAGTGGGGTAAATACTTCTTTTCTTCGCTTTTGTTTTACTTTGCAGATTTTACCTTCCACACCGAGAAATAAAAATCGTCGAGTAAGTAAATACGTTAGGAAAGTATATTTCTCAATAAAAATACATATAAAAAGTTATTCCTGTATGCTATAATATGAGACAATGAGAAATAATACAAAAAATATAGAACCATTAAAAATTATTATAGTATCGAAAGCTTGTTTCTGAGTCAACTATAAATTGCAATATCTTCGTACGAATCTTGTTTTTACTAGGAGGATCGACTTTTGATATCTTCTGACCACAGAACGCGAAGAAACGAGCGGCAAATTGAATTTTAATACACGGTTCACTAACCTAAATCTTAGTATATTGCCGCTCAGCGCTACAAGAGCAGAAGTACACCTGTTATAGCCAACTTGGCATCCTACCTGTAGATTTCAAACGGTGATGGTTGGTGGTCGCGGTGTGAACAACTGTTAAATATTCTTGTGTAACGAAGAAATGTCTTAAGATTTTCTTGTGCTAACAAAATAAGTGTTTCGAGTGTTTATCGTAAACTTAAAGTTCTTTCAATTTACCTATATTTTATATTATTTTGGATTTTGTGATTCTTGTTTTGCGTTCAACAACCTGTTGAGATATAAATCGGTAAGATAAACACGTTGATTCTTATTGTTTATTTTTCACAAAGGGTTGTTAAGTAATCAAACTTTTTAAAAATATTATTTCGGCAAGTTATTGTCGAAATTTTTAAAATTTATTTTTGTAGCTGTACCAAAAACTGGAATAATTTGTCACTGATCTTGTAAAGCACACAAAATTAAAATATGCTAAAATAAATATTCAAATTTTGAAACTGACCAAACAAGTCGCATAAATATCCGTTATATCAAATATTACCGCAAATTTTTTATATTATTTGATTACAATCTTTATGACTTTGTTTATTAATCACGCCAAATTTTCCAATCGATTTTCGAGTATACATAGGCTGCCCACAACACAATTTCAAATTTTTGAGGGTGTAAGAGTTCAACTATGCAATTTATCAATTTCGAATGCAAATTAGTGTTGTTTATAAAAAAGGTCATGAACGTAGCAACATAGCTCTAGGATTTATTACCTACCTCGTATACTTAAAGAGTAATTTTTCACTCTGTATACGTCCAGCGTTTAAAATAAAATGTTTTAAAATTTTATCATTACTGACGTAAAGTGGTCTATAATTTTAGAGTTTATTAGAGTGAACTCAAAATTTATAATTTGAAAAATTATTATGTATAATCAAGATTTGCTATTTATTTATTTAAAAAAATGATTATTTTAAATTTTGTTAATCGACCAGGAGAAATTATGGATTACACACTGTAAATTTTAAATTTACAAACAATTGAAGATAAAAATAGTTTTAATATACATAATGAATTGAATCGATAGACCCAGGGGGATTATGTAGTGAAACTCGATATTAACCATATTATTATTCTAGAATTACAGAAAAGTTTGTTTCTATAAACAATATACGTTATAGGTATAAATGTACTTTCTTTGTGCATGTTGATGATTTCAAATTATTAATTAATTAATGACAACGTACCAGTAATGGTCAGTGCGCCTATAATGGTCATAACCGATCTATTTCTGTTTTATAAACAATCATTGGATTGAATTATGTAAAATTAGGAAGCAAACTTTTAGACACTAATAATTAGAAAGTAGCCATACATGCATGTATACAAATCGTCAATTAGCTGGTTCTGCAGTTTTCTCACAAAATTGCAAAACCTCATCATAACAAAACTAATGAGCTATCCGTCTAGCAGAGATTTATTGATAGTATAAAGATAAAATACTAATTAAGTTAAGCTGAAATCAAGCAGGTACGTTGTTAAGTTAAACTGAGTAAGACTTATTTGTAAACAACTGTTTTTTCGGACACCTGGGGGTCTGGGGGGTAGGATTACCCCACAGTATACCAGCAATTGTATACTCGACAGTACATAAAATTTGACTATACATTTTCGAATGTTCCGGAAAGCTTTTACGGCTTAAACATCGTAAATGTATAAAACCCACATTTTTTCTGTTTAGCAGTAAATTAATTCTAAATTGCTGGTATAATAATTGTTATAGTAATATAATTTTTTATTAAGTGTCAAGTACCTGTCTCTAGGTTCAGTTATACAATTACATAACAGTTTTTATTCAGATTTTTATTATTGAAAATTGCTTAGCTAACAGCTTTAAAAAATTTATTCCCAAAATATGCACATGATTTTGCATTATTATTACAATAAAAGAAGAATAAAGATGTCAATATTTAATTACTTAATATGCAAATCATTGTGATGTAATTGTCAAAATATTCCTGAGTAATCCATACGTTAAAATCGGAAGGTTAGATGAGATGAAAGTTATGGAGTGGTCCTTGAAATTGATAATTTCAAAGAGCTTGCAAAAATGTCAATTGCAGAAGTAGGTAAGCAATAGCAAAATTATGGTGCATTTTAAACAGAATCTTTAATTAATAAATTAAAATTGCAATAACAAGTTGTTTATAATAAATTGCAACATTTTTTTATGAAATAAAACCAGAAGTTAGTAAATAATCGACAATTCAGTGATTATTGAGTATGTAACTACTTATTTATATATTTAAAATTTAAACAAAACAATAAATTATGCGTTACAAAATTTATTTACCATTTTTCGAATTAGCCAAGTACTTAATGGAGAATTCGTTAATTAAAAATTAATATATTATTCATTGTAAGTTAATTTAATATTTAATGTTGTTCACTATTTATTTCAAAATATTTGATGCGAAGAATGAGCACGTCAAATTATAGGATGAAGATTACATTACCATTGTTAATTAATTTATAATTCAGTATCACATTGCATCAAATGCAAGACCTTTTAAGTAAATGTATGAAAAATCTCGAAATCTGCAAAAAATAGTACAAAGCGTAGCAAATTGAAATATGTAGAAATTGAATATTTAATTAAAAATGAGGTTCTGTTCCAACCTTTACGGTTCAGGAAATGAGGTCTGTGTCTCGATTGAAGCGAACCAAAAAATTATGGAAAATTCGCTTGAGCTTCTTTACGACGACAGCTCATGATCATCATTTGCTGGTTTTAGAAAAACCGTATAGGTGAAAATACATTTTCGCGATATTGTTGTTGTTCTTCTGCTATACCAGCTGCAGAACCAACAACCTACTATAATAATTACATAAATTTCTAATTTCTACATTTTGTACATTGTCTAATTCGGATTAATTCAAATAAGAAGTTCGTAACCGTTACTGTCTATTAATAAGTGCTGATGCGTACTTCGAGAACCTTAATTTGAAATTTTATCTCATTAATTTTGCAATTAAAGTCTTTTAATTAATTATATAATAACCTTGAACTAGTTTATTTACATTAATCTATGTTTATATAATTTACTAATTTGGGTATTTATTCATTACGTTGCACACGTGCGGTGTGCAGAAAAACCGAAACTGCAGTAAACCGTATTTTGAATTGGTACACGAAATTTTTTAATTTTTCTTACAGTTACACACAGATTTACGAAACTCACGATACTCACGATGCTACATTTTAAAAGTAATTATCTTAGTGTGTAATCCAAAATTACCGCCTAGTTCAATGAATATGCAGCTCAGGCCCCTTATATAATTTCATTAGTAATATACAAGAAAATTTAAAAAAAACAAAAAAATGTGGTGGGTTCAAATCCGGCGTGTGAGTGTAATTATGCTAAGATATCCGTATATTTTAGACAATGTAATTTTTTTTTGAAGGAGTCATTTACTGGTGAGATCATATCAGAGGTTTAATTACAATCAAAACATATAATTATGAAAAGACTAATTAATTTTTTTTCAAAAATACCTTAAACGTGTTTCAAGATGATGTAGTCTACGCTGGTATGAATAAATCGTAAATTTTGTATTTTCAAGGACTAATAAACAATCTTAATAGTTTAGAAACAAAAAATCGTATCTGTGGATTTTAAACAAATTTTAAAGAAAAGCTTAGTATTTTAGAAACATGCATTTGCACTTAAAAGATCAATGATACCAACGGCACAACCAGAAGAGAAAGAATTTTTTTATGGTGACTTCTTTTATCTCACCGTTATTATGTAATAATTAAAACATTTTTATCAACGTTGACTAACTTGGTGATTGTCCTTTCGCATACATTGGTCTTCTTTCACCTTTTTTTTTGAAATACCACCACGTCGAATGGTGTCTTCTTGCCTTTCTAAACCATTAATATTGTGGTCCTTAAATGAGATAACTCAAATTTGATAAATTACAGTGTAAGCCACAAAATTTAATGACAAAATGTTTTCAAAGTGAAAAGCACCAGCAAATTTACTATTAAAGCAAATTTTCTAATTTGATTGATTTTCAAGTTATAAGTAATCAGTAAACTCATTTGCGTTTTATTTCCTATAGAATTATCTTGAATACTAACTTAACATCTTCTTGAAGACTTTCAGATGAACAATGAGCATTACAAAGTACCTGTGAGAGCCGCTCGTTCACTTTTTTCATATTATAATCAATAAACAGAACAAAAGCAAGAAAAACAATATATCGAGAAAGAAAATAATCACAATATAATTTTGAAAAATAATAATAAATGATTGCATTGCCAAGTATCTAGGGTAACTGTCCTGTTAACTATTTGCTCAATTAGCGGCTACCTTTTGCAGTGATGTGTAGGAATCGTAAAAAAATCATTAATTTAAAAATTATAATAACATAAATAAACTAAAGTGCATTGAAAATATAGAAGCTGCCAAATAAACCAGCAAACAATAGAGAGATTGAGTCAACAAGTCAACAGTACTTTGAGTTATCACACTTTAGAATAACACTCAATGGGTTAAACTACCATTGCAGATTATCAGTAAAATATAAAAACAAATTGAATTTTTTTTACTCTTTCTATTTACTCACGATAGCAAATAGTAATGAAACCCATAGATCTAAGTCTTTTAAATATACAAATACTTTCTATAAGTGAGGCTCACTGATCTCTCTTTTTAAGCAAGATACCAATTGCTTCCAAAATAAATCAGTTTTTTCGATAATTTATGATGTGTTATCCTTCTTTTTTTTATATATAAAAGTGCGTGTTTACATTCAGTTAAGAGAGTGGATAAATATCGTATAATCCTTGCTTGCGTGTTGAGAGAAATTGCTCATTTGCCTTTTTTTTTATCAAATTTAAAAAATTTTTAAATTGTTTTAACAATATTTTTACGCAAACCTTGTGATAATCAACACACCACCGCACCGAATCAAAAAAACGCAGAAAAACTTAATTTTCATGACTCTTCGTTCAAGGTAAGATTTTAATGATCTGCTTTGTAGTGGGGAAAATTTATTTTTAAAATTAATCAGTTAAATTTAAAACTTGAAAAATTTACATGAATCTATTGAAAGTAAAAAAAACGTAGAAATCTGACAAATTGAATTTATTTGAGTTGTAGATTAGAAGTTCACAATAAAATCGTAGTTTTCATTGAAATGTGCAAGCTTGATATATTTTTGGGAAACTTAAATAAAAAATATTTTAGTATATTATAATATAGCATTATTGTCTTTTGCCATTTGACACGGTTTTTTAAAATTTTGTATAAGTTTCATCTAATGTGACGATGCTAAAACAAAAGCAATAATGAAAGTGTTAAATTAAATTGGTTCTACAAACTAAAAAAACAAATTTTTGTTTTTATTTTATTGTTGCTTTTACATATAATTGTTTGACGTCACATTAGATAAAAGTTTCTTTGAGTTTACGTGATAATAATAATTTATTTAAAAAATGAGGAGAGAACTTGCTTTAAAATTGAGAATATTGATTTAACTTGATTTAAAAATTATAATATTAAAATTTATTTAATTAATTTTTGTTTGATAATTATTTTAATTTTTAGAAATAAAAAAATCTGCAAAATAATTTTCTTTTGTTATGTTTTAAGCATTGAAAGGATTTTATCTAATATTGTACGTATATAGTGCCTATTATTAAAATATTTAAAGAAAACAAAAAAATTAAGATATACATACATACAAAGCAATTAAAATATATATTAACTATGTAATATATAATACATACAAATGTATTGTATGTTATAGGTATAATATTTAATAAATTATAATATAAAATTTTAACTTTTTTAAATTTTCAATTTTTTGGAAAAAGTTTTCAAATTTTATTTTTCTAATACAAAAAAAATTAAAAATCAAATAAAAATAACAATAATTAATATAGGTATCTATACCTATTGAAATTTTTGTATGTATTGTATTTTATATGTTACATACTATTTAATTATTTGGTACATTTTTAAAACATAGAATTTTCAAATTTTATTGTTTATTTTGATATACTACCTACATAGAGGAAGAACTTCACTATATTGTATATCAATGGTATTTTGAGATAGAGAAACAAATATTAAATGAAATATTAAAATTTAATGAAAATCAGAAACTTCATATTTGACAGAAAAAGCATTTTGATGTAAAGTTAACATTATTTAATATCCGATGTGTTTTTTTAATAATAAAAATTTTTATTTAAGAATTCACAACATAACAAATCAAATTTAAATATTCCACGCCAAATCGCTTTTACGAAAAAAATTTCGTATAAGCGTTTTTCGAGATGTGCGCCTCCTTCGATTTTTTTGACAACATTCTCAAAAGAAATTCCATAAATATAAAAAGATTTATTTCTAGTCTCATCGTGGGCAAAAATTTATTTCTATTTTTTTTCGTAATTCAAAAATTTAAATTGTTCCATTTTCATGCGATTTATAGCAGATTTAGGTCCCAAATATAAATATCAAGTAATTGTAATTAAATAATTTAATGGCAAAGCAAATATCCTTTAAGCCAGCTCTGGACAGAACTAAAAAATCAATGATATTAATTATTATTACTCGATATTCTGGCGGCAGTCTGAAAAAAACATTAATTTTTCATATTTTTTAGTATTTTTATTTTTTAAAAACAATAATAATAATGGTAAAAAATAATTTAGAGTATTACGCAAAGTGAGAAAATGAAAAACAATTGAATTTTTCAAAATTCCAAGCTAGAATACCGCATTAAGTCGAAGCGAGCGTAATCGAGTAAGCTAATAATAAACTCTAATTTTATGGCCTGCCAATGTCGAAATTTGCAAGCTTATTAACTGATTAAAATCGGTCTAAAGCTTTTTGAGATATAAATTCTTGCAGCTGATCATCGCCTGTGGCTGCATTCAACATATTTCGTGAGGGAAATCACTACGTGCAAATTACTACACTCAACACTCGAAAAGGCTTATTGATCTATTTTGGTAATTTTTTTAATGCAAATTAGAACATTTAATTATGCGATAAATAAAGCAATGCAAATTCTGTTTACACACTTTTATTTAACTTGACATGACCTTAAAAATTGTTTACAAATTGGCAAATTGATTTATCCCACGACTGGAGAAATTATTAACCCGAAAATTTTTAATCGCAATCGCAATAGTTGTTAATGCAAAGCAAACCAATTTGTTAACCTTGCGATTCAGTTTTGTGTATTTTAATAAGCATTTACAGCATAGTAATTTATAAATAAAAATTTTAAATGGTAAATTGCGACTTAATTCTTTCGACTGGATTTCGACATATCAATCCAACACTTTAATTGTTATTTAAAGAATGCATTTGTTATTTAAGCTAATTTTAAAAACTTTCTTAAAGGCGAAATTTCTAGTTTTTACCAATAAAATATTATATTACTGTAGCAATTATTTTCTTCTGTCATGGTTGCGATAATATTATAATATTAAAACGTAGGTACTATGTTCATCTATTCCATACTATGTAATATTTTTAATTGCTTTGATTACACAGTACATACTCTTATATGGATACGAAAGTGATATGTGTGCATGAAGATTATAAAAGCGTTCTTGCGTGGACAATTTTTGTTTTTTTTTCATTGCGACTAAGTTAAATATAGAAACCACGGAAACCTTTACTAAACGCAATCCGTAGATAATAACATCCAGTAATGTTCAGAATTTGGGTAGTCAGGGCTACTTAACCCTTCGGCGCGGCGGTGGCATAACTGCATCAACCTAACAGCCTTGGTTGAACATAAACGAATTCCTTTAAAGGTTGATAAAATTATGAAATTGTTTGCTTTAAACCCACCTAATGGACTGTAAAGTAGGAAATATTAATTATTAAGGAAGCAGTGGTAACTGGTAACTTGAAGTTGAGAACTGCTGTGACCCAATAGTTGCCATGACCTTTATAGTTTCATACACTCGAATGCAGTTTTCTCGTTGTGTGATGAAGAATAAAAATTTCGCGTTCGCTTTTTTGTTTCAATGAAAGAGAATTATTTAGATTGAACGTTACTCAAATTACAGACCTATGAAAACATCTCTGAATAATTTTTATTTAATTTCTCATGTTCCAGTTTTCATAATTTTCCGCATAGATGTAAATCTTTGAAGTCTTGCGATATCGTACGCATTTATTTGCTTATATAGCATTAATTCAAATAAAAGAATGTAATTAATTTTAATTCTATATAATGAAACAATCGGTAGGTGTGGGAACGATAAAAAATATTTTAATGGCACTTAGACAATTTTTAGTGTAATAGAAACCGCGAATTAAAATGGTACCGAATACCTACTTCTTTACATTATATTATTTTAATTGGGTGCATTCTGATTTTGTTATCAGTTGAAATACGTACAAATCGATTACTCTTAACAATTGCGTTAAAAACGACAAAAAAATTTCTAATTGAATTTAAATTAAATCGCGAACCTCTTTTTCCGCATATTAACCTCGTTTTTGATTCAGTGCACCCAACAACACCTACATAAATAATATGTGTATTGATTTCTAAATTAAGAGTCTATAATTAAAAAATACCACGGAAAATTAACCACCTGGAATGAAAATGAGATGTAATCCTTGGTGCGTATTTGATGTGATTAACGATAAAAGGATTAGAATTTCAACAAATAATTATAATTTACATAAAATAGTGCGTTAAGTAGCTAGCCAATTAAGTATACTTTCTCGATTCGATAATAAGAAAAAATTATAATGGGTCAAAGTTTGTCGACAGATGTTAATTTACCATAACTTGTATTCCACGTTATGTGGAAGTTATTTAAACAAAATATTAAAAAATTGTGAAATTATGCAAATTTTTTAGTTTATGGCTTAAAAAGCTCTTTGTATAATATCCTGATTGATTAATACAACATTTTCGAATCGATTTGAAAATTTGGGTTAATAAAATAAAATAATTAGCATTATTATTATTTTTCCCTGGTCACCTACTTTTTTGAACCTTTGTTAGCCTACCAAATTACTTCAACGTTATTAAATTAATATCTGATTGCATATTTATAAATTTTTTATTATACTTTTATGCTTTATGCACATAAAAAAGTGTAAGTTTCCTTGTTTGGTTAACAACAATAAAAACTAAATGCATAATTGTGAAATTTTAGGTACACTTCTCATATACCTACCTAAAGATATAATTAAATTATGAATTATAATTATATAAACAATTTATTTCCTAGTTCCATTTATTGTTTTACAACAGCAAAATTACAATGTAATGTGACACTATTACCATTGATTAGCGTTAAAAAATTATTGTGACACTAATAAAATTAAAAAGTTTGTGTTACTTTCGCTTGTGATTTTTGTACAAATTCTTTAAAAGTAGTTCAACGTCTCGGGTTTTAATTGGGAATTTTAACAACAAAATGAAGTTATTGATTGGAATAATAAATTGGAGCAAAATTGGAAGGTTCTTTCAGTAGGTGGTTACTTACAACCAGCTCGAATCAGCTATATGCTTACAAATTATTGCATTCACAGATGCTAAACGTGAGAACTTTTACTATATTTTATATCAACAAGTTTTTCTTCAATCGGAATACATTGATGAAGGAAATGTTATACCATAAATCTAGATCTAGGGGACTTACAGTTTTGAGATATTCGACATTCAGAAGATAATTATGATAAAAAATAAAGCAAACTAAAGACAATTACTAAGTAGAGATTCATGACTTCAGCTCAAGTGGAGCAAAAATACCTCCCTCGGCAGGCAATGGCAAACCGCCGAAGTAATTTACCTTGAAAACTCATACTGTGTAATATTGAAATACTCTCCAATTTAAATTATTTTTTCCGCTGAAAAATCTCTGAGTTAACTGGAAAATGTTTACTGGGAATATTGCAATTGCTTTATTTTAAGGTAGTTTCTCCGCGACAATCGGATACAAAAATAAATTCCAGTGTGAACGTAAAATAATTTAAAAAAGAGAGAGAAAGAAATCATTATTTTTTCTGGGAGTGTACTTTAAATTCGTATAATGCATTGATATGATGCACAACTGCATACATACAAAAGGTATGGCAACGTTGCGTTTTGTGTCACATTTTAATTTAAGGTTTTGTATGTCGTATGTGTCAAACCAAAATGTGAAAACTTTAGAAGCGCGCAAGAAAATGTGCAAAATGTTTAAAAGTTCAATTGGTTTAACTTGGGTTTAACCAAATAAATTGTGATATTGCTTCTTAAATCAGTTTTTCTGCGCGCTAATAAGGTTTATAAAATATCGAAAAGTTATCTATGCGAATCATCCGTCAAATTACTTGCACAGCGTTGTCAGACGCTCATTGGCATGCCCCTTCACTAACCGAGCACAGCTTAATTGTGCATATTTTATAAATGTTTATCTTTGTAGCAAAACCGTCAGTAACCTTTTTTTTTTATTCAACATATTTGTGATAAGCTGATATACGAATTAGTAGTTTTTTGAAAAAATCAAAAGAACATTTTTTTAGTTATGATGTGAAATGTGTAACTTTTAGTCAACTGGTACATTTAACCCATGCAAAAAGTTCAAACTTTAATCGCGAATATTTCTTTTATTGAACCGTCAAAAATTTATAATTTCAGCAATATAATGCGAGAGGTTATTTCTTATATAATCCCAAAATTTTATGAAAATATAAAAAAAAGTGATTTTACGGATATACTACCTTAAAATAAATTTTACATATTTTAATTCTAGATTGGCAATGTTGTGCGGCCTAAAGGCCGCACTGATTTATCATTCTCTCGTAACGTACACATTTATATGTAGAACTAGGAGTTTTTCCATCCTTTAGATAGATTGTTGGCAGGGCCGGCGCTAGGATATTTGACGATATGGGCCGGTCGATGTTTTGCGGTTTTGAATTTCGCCGAAATTTTTGCACTGGGAATTACATAATGGACTATAATTATGGTTCATATAAAAAATAAAATTTGCGGATCGTCAAGTAGTTTATCCAAAATTAACAAAAATAAATTCTTACATTATTGCATTATATTATGCGATACCATTGGTCACTGACAACAGGCAGGAGATGGAGCCTGTGAGAATTACTTAACGAACCTTGTGTTTTTTTCACATTATCAAAAATGATGGATTTTAGAGTGCCTGGATCTGAGACTCGCTAAAAACATCCCTATAGGCTTACCGAACTCGAAAATGACGAAATTCGAAAGTTGAGATCCGAGATTTGAAAATGTCAGGGGCAGTGAAAATCTACGCTACGCTAAAATGAACTTAAACTTATAAAATTTACATCAAAAAGTCGATTTTCAAAATTCATAAGAATTTTCTTAAGAATGCTTAAATTATTGGACATTGCAATTAATTTTTGTACCTCGATCTGGTATGCGCCTCTTGAACGTTTGCGCCCTAGGCAGTTGTCTAGTTTACCTAGTGCCTAGCGCCGGCCCTGATTGTTGGTTGACCTGTCATGATAAGTCAAATATCTTGTCAGATTGCTGTGAAAATTTCTATGACTCATCTTTTATAATTAATAAAAAGCAATAATTAATTTAAAAAAAATTAAAACTTCTATCAAAATAAGGTAGAAGTTTATCAATTATATTGGATTGTGGGGTATTTCATGGGGTACCTCTAAGATTTTTCAAAAAGATCTCCCCCCCCCCCAAATCCCCGGCTTGTAATTTAAACTGTTTGAAAATTTAATTGTTTAACTAAATATAAAAATATTATATCATATTAAAAATTAATTAAATCATATTAAAATTTATTATCTGAATATTTTTAAATTAATTATTAATTAATGTATTTAATACCTACTTCATTGTTAAAATATTAATTATGTCTTTTTACGCTGAACACCTTTGGTCGTTCAATAATATAATTATTTACTATTTTTATGACGTAAGAAAGAATTGATTTGTATGAAGAGTTCTCGTGGTTACAATCATTCCGGGGGGGGGGGGGTAAGCTTACCTCTAAGACCTGTAACTTTTATAATGCTTCTTTTGATTGCAATTTTGTTTCAAAATAATTTGAAGAAATTATTAAAAATTTCGCTTTAGCCGGGGGGTGCTAAGAGTTATAGCTTTATTAGCTAGTTAGTTGACTTTTACGTAGGTTCTCATTGCGCATTAAGTTAACATTTGACCAATCAGAATTAGTCAAATGCAGTCAAACGTACACATAGTAAGCAGTGCAAATTAAACGTAAGCAGCGTTCCGGTATTATGTAAGCAGGCTTAGGGGGCACGAGGGTTCAAGTTTTTTCTAGTTTTGCTGACATAGGGAGTGGGGGATATAATCTTATGTATCATAAAAAAATTACAAAATAATGAAAATGTTTTCCAAATAATTTTTTATTTAGAATTTAAATTATTATCTATACATAATATAAGTATTACAGAATAATATTACATGTGATCTGGTCTACGAAAAGGGGGCTTAGGTGCCAAAAAAATTTGTATCATTAAAAACTTGCCTGAGCACGACGCAACTCAAAAATTACTAAATTCGAATGCTGGGATCCGAGATTTGACAATGTGAGGGGTTGACAAAACCGCCCAGAGTTTTACGGCCTGTGTTTGGCAATAAAACAAGCGTCGGAGTGCAAATGTACTCGATAATGCAGGAACTCGAACGATGTTTCTCTGCAACCGTATGCAGTGGAATAAGCATGCTCTCTCCCCACTTAAACTTGTAAAATTTAAATCAAAAAGTCGATTTTCAAAATTAAATTGTGAAGTAACCGTTGAGCCGATTTTATTCATCTTCACCTCATAAAAAAGCTGAAATTTTTCTCTTTCAGCATATTTAATGGTTTTCTATCGTACTTTTAAAAGAAAAAAGCTTAGAAGATCGACCGCAACCCTAAGTATTTTTACTTTTTCCATCTCTCTCGATTAAATAAAATTAGAATGGCTAATGTCTTTTTTAAGCTTTAAAATGAAAAACATATTATCGTAATAATTTTGAAGTGCCAAGCACGGTGATCGCTGTAATCAAATACTTGTGAGTATTTAAATGTCTTTTTCAAAATTTTTAATTGAAGTTCTGACAGCTTTAATTCCGGGCATAAGTTTGGATCTTATCTTGGAGCAAGTTTATTACGGTACATACTCTCTATTTACAATCTCTTGCACGTTTGCTATATGGCTATGTGTATTTATTCGTACAGTTGTATTTTGACATTGATATTTTCTTTTTTTCTGCTAAAATATTAATAAATTAGTAATATTAGAGATATGCATATTATAATATTGGGGTGCTTTTTCGTTGGGCGCCACAATATTACCCATGTACTGTCCCTAAAATGAAAGTAAGTTCACGAAAATAAAGATAATCATGTAGGGCATAGCAATATATTATTATTAAATCTAGAAAAAAATGCTTACAAGAAATTATTTACAAACTAATCGTGAGATAGTATTCGTATCACACTCCACATTATACACCATCGTTTTTTGAGATAATTCGTGACGAACAACCATAACAAATATTTTTTGCTGTTATCTCTATTGCAAAAATCAGTATAATTTTTTTTTAACTGCAGCGCTTGGAAAACTTTAACTTAACTGCCTAGATTTCTCAAAACGGGAACACTGCGAAGGAAATTAATAATATTAATTTTATTAATGGGTTGCTACTCTTCTTGTAATTAAACGAATTAAGAGTTTCAGTACACGAGAGTTCAAATACCCGATGTGCCTTCCGGCAAAGGTACACCGTTGCTTTACAATTTTGACATGATTGAATAACTCTAGCACGTTTAGCTTCTAAGCAAACCTTTTTGTTAACTTTTTTGCATAACCAGGAAATGTAATCATACAATGTAGTAGTGAAATTGAATTTTTAAAAAATGTATTAACTTCTTGATGCGATTACCTCTGTGTTGTGATCCCACATGCACAGCCATTAAAATATAAAAAGCGAAAGGATCATGATTATCAATATGGAAATATTTTTATTATTATGGATGGTTTTAGAAAGATTAAGACCGAACACAACAATTTACATGACGCAAGTTGGTTATTAAAGAAAGTAACACTCGCGCATTCAAAATACTTCCTATTTGGGTTAATTTTAAAGTTCAGCGCGTTAAAAAGTGAAGATAAATCTTTGATAGACCGACATTCAAATACAGGATATCAATTAAGGCTCTTATACTTTTTGCCGACCGAATTTGCCTTGAACCCATCATTACATAAAAATAAATTCATATTTCGAAAAAGTTACCTTGACAAACCCTAACAATGATTCGTAAAATCTCAATTACGGTAAATTATGCACCATTACATTTTTGATTACCAATCAATGTTAGACGGTTGCATCAAAGAAAATAGCTCTTGTGTTGGCTTAGCTCACATTGCTCGAAGAGAAATTACAACCATTACTTATGTTAAAAGCGAAGTAGTCCATATAAAGGTAAAAATTAAAGTACGAATGTGTGTTAATTAATTTAAACATTTTTTTGTTGCAAATAAATCAGCGTTTTGCGGAAGCACTGTAGAAAAACGGAAGTTAGAAGACACAACGTTGCTTTCGAGTTAGTCAACTATAATACATAGGAAAGCTATTGATGAATGCCTCTTTCTTTATGCAATTTTCCACTTTTGTTGTTTTTGTTTAAATGACCATTATGTGGTTTGAGCAATCTCTTCACGGAGGAATTAATAAAACAATGAGCCTCTCTACACTCTCAGTTAAAAAGTTACGAAATTTTTCGTTAAACTTCCATATGCTAGTGCAGATTACATTGTGATCATGTTAATTATGAGATAATAGAAGCCATGGTATAAATACTGGAGCAATTAGCCAACCACAGTTAGGTTCTTGACAGTAATTGCATGGTATGTGAACTTATAATATATAGAACAAAATTATAATATTACTCTTACTAAAACTTCTAAATATTTGACACGATTTTAAATTAAGTAATCGAAATGCAGTTTTGGGGCAGTTATGTAGCCGCAAACATTGCTTGCCATCTGACGACGACCATGAAGGAAAAATTAAATACTTAACTATTTTGCTTGACATTTCTTGTTTTTAACGATAACGTTAAGAGGTTACTTATCGGTTTCTTGGATACCAAGATGTGGTATCTTCCAGAAACTGGTTTTGATAGACTACATTTTTAATTTTGAAATTCAAATTTCACTAAAGCAAGATTTTATTGACATTCCTTCATGATGTTGTAAATATTCCAAGTCAAATGAGCTTATTATAAGGCTGGTATTTCTTTTATTATTCTGTTTGCTATTATCCTGCGGAGCAAATTATAATCATGATGAAAAATAGGATTGGATAGAGGTCATAAAATTTACATAGAAAAATGTCGACACTCATCAGCATTTTTCTTTGGTGCAGCATGAAAAATTATAATATTGTTATGTTCTACGAGGCTCGAGTTCGATTGGGTTACTCGTGAGAAGGTAAATGCTTAATTGTGAACTTAACTATGAAGTTTTACGTTCATTAAATTTTTTTTATGCAAGGCTAAATCTATTCATTTCTATTGTATGTAAAGTTCGATTTACCTGCTCGTTAATAAACCATTAATCAAACTTAACTCGTTAAAATCATTAACTGGTACAAAATTGAGATTATGAAGTAATAAAACGTGTTAATTATTGCTATGAAGTGCTTTAACAATATTTACGAATAATCCAGTTCCAGATGGTTATTTGAAATAGGAAAAATATAAGAAATATTTTCATTCACGACCCTGGCCTATTGACAGTTGTGAGAGGTGGATATGGAACTTGATGGGTGTGCTTTGACGAGGACATGGCTTCAGTTTATAGAGAACGAACCAAATTACAGATCAAACAAACGTTTGGCCGACAACTTAATAGTTTTAACGTAAAAGGAAATTTAAGTTTATCTTAAACTAGAATTACCATAAAAGGTTAATTTAGCAAGAAGATTTATTTTGTAATAATAATTGTAATATACCTACCTCGATAGGTAAAGGTGAGATCTTTATTGTTCGGTTTTGTAAAAGTAACAATTCATTTTTACGACAAAGACACTTTTCAAGGATAATACTTTCACGTATTGTTTATTATCTGCTAATAAATGTGTAAAAGTGTTACATAACAAAAGAAAAAATGTATCACTAGTTTCCATATTTTATTTTTGGGCCGCATTTCCTTTTCTCCAAATTAATTTTATGTAAAAAGTTACGTATGTATTGAATAACTTCGATTACCTATTAATTAACATAAGGTTAATTTGATAATGTCTGAGCTTACTTATATCACACGAGTAACTATAAATTCCAAAATTAATTGAGCACGATTTGATAAAACTATCATTAAGTGCGAGTAGGTAATTCATAAATTAAATTTAAAAAGATTGCTTATGTAATAACATTTCACTAGACGTCCTCTGTAATTGCTAATCAATATTTTCGATATCCATCATCGAAATCTCTCTCTAATCTTTTTATGTAATCTATTTAAAATATTTAAATATATAAAAATGCCACAATCAAGTTTAATGATTAGTTAATTTCTGGTTTGACATTTTCAAAATACCAGAAAAAGTTAATAAATTACATAATTAATAAAATTAAATAAATATATAAAAAAATCCATTGTAAGTTAGGTTAGGTAAAAAGGGGGTTTTAAAATAAATTGAAATCTTTAGGGCACAAAACTCGAAAGACTTGCATCTGCACAATGTACTATATAATTTGTTTGGATTTATAGATCTTCCTCATTGGAAGCGACTGAAATATTGAATAGAATTCCATACTTAATCATTTTTGTTGTTTTTTTGCGTTAAAGTATAGCATACGTGACCTTTACTGGCAAGTTCACAATAGTGAAATGCTCCGAGCAGATTCCTTCCATATTGAATTCGTTTTGAATATAAAGGATTTTTTAAACGCTGTGAGAATCATAATAGAAATTTTGGTCAGTTAGCTGGAATTTGAAATTATATTCGCATTTAAATTAAAAACTCGATAAACTTGTTTTTGGAATAGTCAAAAGTATTTGTAGTTTTTGAAGTGAGTATTTAAAGAGCAACCTTGCTGGTTGCATTTTGATGTCCAAAGTCGACGAGATCGAGGTTTTGTGGTTAACTCTTCCATTATGCATTGGCAATTGAAAACGAATTAAACTTGTGGTGAATATTTGTGTCTTGGTTCTTACATTAGCAGTAAATTATTTACAACTTAGAGTTTTAGAAGTTTAACTGTTAATGTCGTGCAAGTGGCATTGAAAATAATAGGTGTGGGATGTGGATAACCTCTAAAAGCATAGGTATACAGTTAATTTTTTTATGATCATGTAAGGTGTAAGGTATAAGAAATATTGATACGGGAAATTTAACTTTTACATAGTTTGTGAACATATGAGGTAATAAGTAATTTTCTAGCAGAAAGGAAAACCGATAAAAATCTTCTACTTCATCTGATTAATTGTTTTCGTAACCATCTCAATTAATAACAGTAGCTGTTTTTTCAGATTTTAACAGATGTCTGACAGATTTACAGATTAAGTTACCAGCTACTATTTACAATATAAAAGTAGCTTGAAGCTACTCCATTAGGTCTAGTCACTTCATGAGGTAATTCAAAAGTTCAGTTTTTTAAAGAAAATTCTAGTTATTAAATTCAGTAACAAAATCTTCATGTCGTGGTCCGAAAGAGAGGTTTGAGTAGATGTCAGCTAACTTGGTTATTTAAAACACAGTTATGAGAGCCTAAGACCCCTAAAAACATTTGATAACTAATCATAATTTTATTAGGGAACGACCAGAATTTTTAGAAGAGGGGAGTCTGCAAAATTATGATGGCTTAAATAAGTGCAAATCTACACAGTAATATAAGTACGGAGGGGGGGACTAGAAAGCTAACCGAAGAAATTTAAGTAATCTGAGGGAACTCTGAAACCGTAGGAAATTCTTGGGGGGAAATCTGATGTACAAGTGAAAGGAAATCTAAGTAAATAAGAAGATATTCGATGAAATCCAAAGAAAGTTCAGAAAATCATAGGAAATCTTAAAAAATTGAAAATCTAAAGAGATCTTAAGGAATCTCTGGAAATCTTAGAAAAAATTAAAATAAAATCCTAGTTAACAGGAAATACCATGAAATATTAGGAAATAGGAAATCCGAATTAATCCATAAAATCTTAGAAAATCCAAAGAAATATTCGAATGAAATTTGAATGCCATTCAAAATGGCAAAATATACCCCCACGCTTTAGGTTCATTTGATGTTGAAATATCTCGACCGAAATCTACTAGCTCAGATTAATGGGACATGGGAATTAGACAAAAAATTAATAAAAGCCAACTTGGTTAAAAATTCGTTCATGTTCAGAAAAATATATAAATATTTGCATTACAAAAAAATAATTTCAACACAAGAGGCAAATTTCTAAAATTTTATTTTTCTTCAATCGTAAAAATTTTTTACTTCGCTGTTTGCGAAAACAATAATTTATAACTTGCGAGCGGCACTAAAGTTGGTGGTTTACTGCCGCTCGTCAACTTTCAATTAATTTTAGTGCAGAGCCCAAATTTTTACGTTTGAAGAAAACTGGCATGTTTAATTCGCACAGTGAGCGCATTTGTAGGGTTTCTCGCCGCTGTGAATACTCAAATTCAAAAATTTGAATTCGCACACAGTGCGGTGATACGGTTTTTCTCCGTTGTGGCGCTGCAGGTGCATGATGATGAAATGATGAAAAGTAGGAATCGGATCAAGGTACAAATTAAACTGTTTGTCGCGACTTATACCAACGGTTAGCTTTTAAACCGGGAAATATATAAATTATATTTAAAAAAAGTTAAATAATTTGAATGAATGGTTCAAATTTAATGAACCCAACGATACTGCAAGGATGAAACCGGTAATCCAAAATAAAATTTATATTATAATCCCCATTTCCATATATCCCGTAATGCACCTCTGATTGATCAGTCTTTTCACAAACTAAAAATTATACATATTTTATTTGCAAAAAGCCATGTGTATTTATGGTAACTTTCTAGCAACCTAAAAAATTGGGAAGTCAGTGGTAAGTACGGCCTTCAGGCCGCACAACCTGGGAAATCTAATAATTAATAATAGGATAAACATTCATCAATATTATTAGCTATAATTTTCAATTTAATTTTATTAAATTATTTATGATTGCTAAAATGGCCCACTTTAGCTAAAATATAGCAATAACGCTGGCAGCAAGCGATATATTTTAGAATAGTTAGCTTTTTGCTTAAAAATTGTGAGCTATTTTAGCAATATTGCTGCAATATGGATGCAATTTAAAGGCTATTTATATATAAAACTGTACAATATAGCCAATAGCTGTTTATTAGATTGTTTTTATTTATTTTAATGTTTGTTAATTTGTAAATTCCCTGTGTGTGTTTTAAAAATCTGTAAATTTATGTTTAAATATTTAAGTTGGCGGTATGATGATTGAGGTATCCTGCTCGCAAGAAAACCAAGAACGTGGCTTTTTCGTCAGTCCTGCTCATGTAGGGTGGAGCTGTTTAAATGGTTTGGTTTTTGATTGAAAATATGGTTTTTAATTATAAGAGTTATTGAGTTTAAATATTAAAAAGTATGTGGTTTAATAAATTGAATATAAAATAAAAGGAAAAAATTTGTATTTGTGAAAGAAACATAAAAAGCTGCTGGATAAGCAAAATTGCAAATAATTGGTAAATAGAATATAAAATAATATATGGATGCTGTAAGAGATAAAAAGATAAAGAAAATAAAACGGCATTAATTGGTGCTGAAACCTGGGAAATGAAAAATAAATAATTGTACCGAAAATCACAGCAATATATTATTATAGCAATAAGAGTCCCAATATAGCGCCAATATGGTATGTTACACGGTATGGGTTTGAACTGAAATTTATTTTTTAAATATATCTCATCAATATTATATTATTTAAACGAAATTACATAATATTTTTATATATTTTATCAGTAGTTTGTATATTCTTGAATGTATCAATATTTTAATTGCACATTATTGGATAATATCAGCTTCATTCTCTCTCATATACATACACATTCTCGACGCTGAGGTTAGGTATGGATGACCTACAGTTTATGTAATGTCAATTCCAATCTACAATTTTTATAAGAAGGTATTTAGGTATTTATGCCCCACGGTTGCCCACACCGGTTTGGAAAATTGCTAGCAGCGTTAGTTTTTTTTTTAATACTCTTTCAGTATATGGTACTACTAAGTGGATGGTTAACCAAGATATTAAAACAGTGGTTTTAAAACTATTTATTACTGAGGTACTGGAGGGTATTCCATACCCCCCAGACCCCCCGGTTTGAAATAGCAAACGTTCATGTTTATGTTATGTGAGTGATTTTGTTGAACGTTGTCTTTTCACTCTAACAAAACAAATATATAACTATCAAGTATATGTCGCAGTAATATACAACTGAGGGGGGGGGGCTATTCTGAAATAACTCAATTTAAAATTATTTACCTTACAAATAATTACGAAAATACTCATTCATTTTAATGTCATCGCCTCTCAATTATAGCAAACAGTATATTTAATTTAAATTTTTGAAAATGTAGTTAAGCTTAACTTAAGATACTGTTACAAAATTGGCCTATAAAGACACAAAGTGTTAGTGTAACGTTGGAAGGTCTGTGTTTTCTATTCACAAAGCAAAACGACAGAATCAGAATCATGAAATGACATTGTGGAATACCGGGCTGAGCTCACACTTCCTTAAAATGACTGGCGAGAACCGCCTGGTTTGGCATCGGGTTGAGGAATTAGCACACGACCGTCCGCTGGGGATCGACCGACTTTAGATCCGATTTGAGCCGTATAAAGACTGTCGGCAGATTGACTGAGATGTGATGGGGTTACGTGAGCTCCATCGCGAAGGTCGCTAACAATGCGAATCGTGGCGTGCGGAATGGGTCCAAAAACATGGCGGGACCCAACGACAGAAGGATAGAAGTTGACTATGAGGATAGAAATAGGCCGTAAAGCTTATCGACTGTCTTCAGAGGCGCGAGGCTGGTAAGGGCGAGGCGAGGTCCAGTCTCTCGTCGGAGCAGAATCAGTCTCCCCGAGAAAAGGCTCCCTTGGCCATTGGGGGGACTTAGCATCGACACCGATTAGAGCCGTTTTCGATTTTGTGGTGCCCCCCTTTGGTTCTGGTGGAATACTTGATTCACGTATTCGAGTATTGGCTGCCGGAAGGGGAATGGAATCACCATTACCTGGTCTTGGCTGTAATCATGCGCCGTGGGAGGAATGTGAGCTCCCCTTGCGCATGAATCGTGCTTTAAGAAAAACGACAACAAAAAACTCATTAAAATATGATTTTAATAATCAAATCACGGGGGAGAGGGATGGGAGTGGAATTTTTAAAATTTAACCATTAACAACCTATAATTGCTACTTTTTGTGAGTTTCAATTGTTTTCAATTGCTGATTATGCAGAGGCGAAAATTGTGTACCACCGAACAAAATTAGTTATATTGATGAACAAATTTAATAGTAGCAATGAAGAAATCATTGGATTTATAAATTTTAATTTTCGAATACAATAAATTTTGGGCAGAAACAATGATTTTTTCTATTATTAAAATTTGTTATAACTCCAGTTACTAGGTTCTACTATTGTATACCATGGACGTCTATGTTCTCGGGAAATTTTTGATATATTCACAGTCTTGACTACAAAAAAAGTTGGGTAACCCTGCCCGACAGGTTTCTTTTTATTTATTTAAATAAATGTGAGAACATTTACAACCAATTACTTTATTCGTCAGCTCTCACCTACCAACTTCACAATGTTTTTTAATATTGCTTTATCTTTTGACAGACAGTCAGACATACATAGAAACAATCCCGGCGAGATTTATCTAATACATAAGTATATTTATTACAACTTTTGTTCTTTAAACAGCTTATGTGGGCCCATACATGGACAAATAATTTTTGCAATTTTATACATTGCGACTCTCATCTATCATGCTGCCTACTCTTGCTTAGCATATAAAACTTTTCCAATCTAATGTTCAAAACATTATTTTGCAAAATTTTATAGTATCTATAAATATTGTTTTTCTTCAAAATAGCATTTAACCCAAATTTAATCGATTTCTTCATTTAGGAGATCAATTTTTCAATGCAAATGAAATATATGCATATTAAATGCACCATCTTCATGCATTTTATACAAGTTTAACCCACTTTCCATTATATGTCTACTCTTTCTTTAATAAAAATTTATAACTCACCTTCATAAAAGTATGTTTGATATAAAATCGTCGAAGAACTAAGAGTATGTGCAGTAATTAAATTAAAAGGAAATTTTTAAGGAGAAATTATCTATAATATTATATTAACGCAGTAAATGTAATAATTCTTTCTATATTGCTTTAGAGGAGTTAATCGCACTTTATTGAGCTTTATGTGTAGGTAAACCAATAAAGTTTCTCGAAACCATAATGTAGCTTGCTAATTTTTCATCTTATAAATTTTAGATTTGCTGACGCAATATAAACAATAAATTTATTGATTAAATGAATTAAACAATGTAATTTGTTTTAAAATTTCATCAAATTTATCTAAATGCGTAAAATTGTTACTGATAACAAGAAAAGTTTTAAATAAAGGTAATTACGATAATATTAATCGACAAAGTTTTTATTGGGTAATTATTTACAGTAAATTTGGAATATTCAAAAAAAATTAGTTTGGGCTTCACCACACACTAACCCACTATCGGCAACAATATAGTTGAAATTGTTATCTGTTAGTAATTTCTGCGCTTTTATTAATTTATATTGTTTGTAATAGAATAAGCCGTGTGAGAAAAAATTAAATAAATAAATTAAAAAATTTATTTATGAATTTAACCCACATACCTACTTATTGATTTTACAAAATTAAATTTGCATACGGACGATGTTAATTCAAACAACGCATGAAAATTTATTATTTAATTATTATTTACAGAAAGCACACGTCCATACAAATTTATGATTGCAATTAAGTAATAAAAATAGTTTCATCTGCTGCACCAAACCGAAGAAGTTCAAATGCAAATATCGCAGGTGATAGTTTACAACTTAATTTTTTTCATGTTGAAATGAGAAAGTAGTTCGGATTTTTTTTTTAAATTATGTAAACATTTCTCTAGGTTAATCTTACACTAAACTACCTATATGTAGAAATACGGCGATTTTTATTGAATAACAGAGGTCTAAAATGATGGTTGCGAACCGCATAATTTAAAAAAATTGACGCTTCCATTATTATATTTATCTCATGGAATCGCGGCTTTATAAACCAAACTCAGGCTAATTTAACGTGAGAAAGTTATAGCAGTCCTTTCATACATCTTAAAGTTCTAAAACAAAATTAAAAAGAATAATACATTTTTGGTACCTACATACACTAACATAGTTCATGCATATTAAATTTGCATATATAATGCATTTTTTTGAATCCTCTCTCCGTTTGCAATCCAAAATGTTAAAATTTAAATTAGCAACCTTAATATTTCGACATTGCATAATAAATGTTCTACATTAAAATTATAAGATGAAGCGGTTTTCCTATATTTAATTAAAAAATTACTAGAAATTGTTTAATAAGATTTAATCAAGTTTTGTATGCCAATGACAAAGTTTTAATTAAAAACAGCTTAATATCCTAAAAGAGCGAAAAAACGAATACCACGCCTTTTTCCGTATTATCGTGGTATCACGCACCAGCGTTCAATCTTGTGAGCCAATACGAAAGGTTCTTTGTCCTGGCGGGAAGTTTAAACGTAAAATTGATGATAATTACTTAATATGTCATAATTATTCAAAACAAGTATTTCTGGTTGATTGGCTATTACAAATAGATTGGTTCATCTTTAGAAGGTTAGAAAATTATTTCTTATAAAATTAAAAAGTCACATCGGTTTGTTTGTGTAGAAATTTAAAAATTTAACATTTTGCCTCTGAAATGTGTGTTAAAGTGATTTGTTTAGCCATGTTAAATACTAAAACTTGTTTTCATCACTTGCGTGCCACAAGTAAAGAAAGCAGTTGATTCTATGTTATTAACTAATGTCTTATCATATTTTATTAGAGAATTTAAATTAATGGAAGATAATTTGTGTTATTACTTAACAATCCACTTCTTTTTTGTCTGTAATAATTGTATAACTAGTTTTTTCAATTGCAGATCGAACAGTCGAAGTCTTCGATGATAGGATGATACGAAGTGTGATTATAATGTGAAAATTTATCAGTGCCATATTTAGTGATACCAGTGAACCATGACGTAAAATAGTGCTGAAAATTAAATCATCATGGCTTTGCGTTTACGAAAAGATATAAAAAAGTCGTCGTATTACGTGTGGTTTTTAGGTGCGAAGGAATCGAAAGGATTGCGTGGATCCGAATTTGTGCTTCCGGTGATCCAGCATTTAGTGGAGCGGGAAAAAGACATCGAACCGTTTAAAGTGACTTTACAGGTATCCCACAAGGGATTAAAAATCGTTCAAAATGTCGTGACTCAGGGCGGTAAAAATTCGAAACCCAAAAATGAAACCATCAAACATTTTATTCCACACAATACGATCACATGCGTATATCAACAGGATGATATTATTGCATGTATCCTATTGCTCTTTAATCCTGTGACAAAGTGTCCTCTACATGTTCATGCATATAGATGTGATAGTTTAGAAACGGCTACGCTTCTTAAACAACAATTACAGACTTTAATAGAAAAACCTGAAAATCAAAAGAAGTTTGGTGAAATAGAAAATCGTTTAAAATTACCTAAAGAAAGTAAAAAGTTAGATTCTTCATTAGGAAGTGATACTGGTACTTCGACGAGAGAGAGTGAATCCAGCGAGGAAAGGTGAGTGTGCATTTTGAAATATATTTCTGAATTTATACAATGATATTAACATTTAAGATTAATTAACAACTTCAGTATTGTAAAGTTGTTTCAATTTACATATAAAATTTTTATTATGGCACCTAATCCCAAAAGGTATTTACCAAGATAATTTCAAGAACATAAATAACTTCTTTTTTACAACAGCTTCATCTTCTTTTTATTCATCATACATCTGGCCATACAATGATATCCAAAGAGTATGCAGTTAAAATATTTTTCTATGCTCGAAAGGCGCTATTGCTTGGTATTCTGTAATTATCTGTTTTTATCTTGCCTCTAAGCCAAGATTTTCTCATTAAATTCCTTTTAATTATCTTCCTTTGCGATACTATAAATATTACTTATATTTTGTAAATTAATCTGCTGGCGCCGACACTTCATTTCAATTGAAATATTTTTCAAACGGTAACTTTTATCTTCTTCTTCTTCTCGTTATCATACAAGTTCATCAGTAAACCTGTAACCATTTAGTTTAAAATGGTTGTTGGGCAGCTAGGCAATATTTTAATACGCAGATTACACTTTAGTCTTCCGAGGGGGGCGATTAAAATAATCAGCATGCTATATGACATTTCCCTGCATCTGGCGGGGGCAAGCCAATTTATGTTTTAATTTGATTTAATAACTTTTATATGTTAGAACACTTTCACATGATGGGGACAACTCACGAAACATCTTGAACGAGGTATTTAAATTTTACGTTATACTACTGCAATAAATTGTACTAATAAAATACCTGCATGACTTTCGTATACCATATGTAAGTCATAAAAAAATTTAAATATAATAAAATGAAATAGAAACAATGCTAACACAAGCAGCATGTGTGTCAACAAATTTGTTAATGAAAGTATAACAAAATTAGGTTTCAGAACCCATAAAACTAAATTAATGTATATAAATAACACTTGTTAGTAAATAATATACAATTAGGTATCGAAACGTGTAATTTGCTTATTATTAACTTTTACTTTTTTGGATTTGCAGATTTGGAAACGATAACGTGAGGGTGGCGACATTATACGATTCGGTAGCTGCGGAGCTTAGAGCAAAATTAAATAAAAATGCCGTACCCATACTTTTACCACCCCGGGATTACGATACCGTGCACAGGCAGAAAGGCAATTTAACCGGAATCGAATTGAGAAGATGTTTGAATTCAAATATCGTTGGCCAAAATGTAAAAGGTGGACGTAGGATAGAAAGCAGTGGTGGTAGTTCTGGAATTGGATCCGACCACGCACCATCGCCCGAATCTCCCGATGCGCCCGACACAAGATTTAACAATATCGACAATCAAAGCAGTAGCGGTAAGTTTCATATTTTATAATTAAAGATTACATTTCCGTACTATCAAGGATTTTTAGGGCTATTCGGTGGTGCGCTTGCCGCATTGAATTTAAATCTGTTATTCTTTCATTATTATTCATTGAATTGGATTTAAATTAAGCGAGTAGGGTCGAATTTTGAATATTTCCAGTTTTGAATACTTAATAAGATTGCTTACCGTTTTCCATCGAGATTATTTTACCGTTGGGATTAGTACAAAACTAGAAATAATTTTTAGAAACAACTCGGGACGGGAAAAGTATCGGTCGAATTCATGTAAAGTAAATTTAAATTTACATAAATTAATTTGAATTTACTCAGTTTTCTGTTTTCACATTGTCCGTCAGAAAATATTCTACGTATACTTCATAATATTATATTTTTTAAATTAAATAAATACAACAATGCAATAACAATAATTATATATTTTGGGAGGGCTACGTCTTATCCCACTCCCCATAGTATACGCCACTGGTAAAAGGTAAATTACAAAAAAAACTTTATTTTTTTAATTTAAAAAAAATTATTAAATGCCGCGCTTGAATGGATTAAAAGAATTTCTGTAACCTCAGGATTGAAGAACTATAGTCCCTGATGTACTGTGAATAATATTTTCTCTAAATATATTGCTATATCATTCAATGATCAAACTTACAGTTTCACTTTTTGTTTGTTTTGTTTTAGTTTAGTTTCTTTTCCCCCCGTCTCCGGAAAGTCAATATTGATTTTTATTAAATTAATTTCATTCTATTAGAACTTTTTATTCGTGTAATCAACCGAGGGATTTAAGTTGGTTGGAGTTTTTCTTCTGATATTTCTTTTCGTGAAATACACTGAAACAACAAAAATTAATTTTAAAAAACAGTGTGCAACCAATCCGTTACAGTGTACTTTAGTGCCGCTCGTGGCCGGCAGTAAAGTAATTACTTTATTTAAAAATAAAAGGTACCTATATTAATTTATTTTGTTTGAATGAGAATCTTCTAATGGCTGAAATTACTGCGCTCTGTGTGTTAAATTGATTAACGAAATTATTCACTGCAGATCTAATAACATTTTTACACGCAAACTGCTTTAAATTTTACCTTAACATTTTTTATATGATTCAGATTAGCAACGCAAATAAATAATAAACTTGGCGTGCGAGAATGCATCACATCAACTGCTTGAAGTCACGGTCAGTGATTTTGCTCGCAGAATTTTAAAGAAAATCACACATTTCGACTAAAAGTCGCTAGGTTTTGCAAACTTGATTACAGCTATTAAGGTAATAGTGTTTCATTTTGTAGTTTTCAATTAGGACACAATATGATTTTCTATATGGGTTAAGCAAACTCAAAATTTTTTTCACTTGCGAAAGTAGACCATCGGTTTTTTGAACTGCATTATTTTTAAGTTTAAATTTATTATAATATTAAAAGTCAATTTTATTTCACTTAAAAGTTGTAAAAAAGTTTCATACATATGGCTTGGTTTACAATATTTAAATAATTTTGTTCTAATTTTTCTAAAAAAAGCAACTTTTTAAACTGAGATTTATTCAAACGTTTAAAACAATTTTGAAAAATGTTGTTAACGTCGGTATATTTAAATAAATTTAATTTTCGAAATTACAAAAATCGATGTTTTACCATAAGCCATAAAATTTCGGATTTAAATTGGGACAATTTCTAATTGAACCTTAAATATTTAATTTTTGGTATTAAATTGAATAGATAATAAATATTTATACGCTTTAAATAAGAACATAATTATCTAAGTAAATTAAAAAATTTAAATTGATCACTTTCTTCTGTATAAGGATATTTCAATTTACGATTAAGTGCGTGTACTTTTTTTGCTTTAAATAAATGTAACATTAAACCCTCGAGTAATGCCACTCCTCTCGGTCGAGTACTTTTACTTCAATGTTACTGAGTAAATAAATAACTTTTGTTATAATTTAGAGAGGAAATTTCTAGTTGCAATTTAAAGCTTAGATCACAACAGCGAGTTGATGTACCACCGGTTGAGTTTCAGAGCGGAAATTCCAGATTTTAATCTCGCCTTATTGCCCTCCGGTAGACAAGCCCCCTCTATGGCCTCAATAATTGAACTTGCAAAACAAAAAACAAAATTAGCCGTATTTGCGATTAGTGACAAAAACACTAACGCCCCCTATCATACAGAACACATTTACGATTTAAAGGCCTTTAAATTATCCGTTCTACTCCGCAGGACTTAATTTAATTCAACACTTTGTTTATTACCTGTACGAATAAATTACTGTATGATTTAACTTAATTTCGTCAAGCAAAACTAATTAATGTAATAAATCGAATTTCCTTTGCAGTTTTCATTAACAATTATTTTCTCTTTAAAAATTAAATGTATCTTTTTATGCACATTTAAACTTCGATGTTCAGAGAGCTGTGAACCAAATTGCTTATTAGAATTATTATTACAATATCAATCTTTACAAAAATTATGCAATGATTACTTCTTTTGCTCGAAAAAGTGAAAGTTGTAGAGTAAATATAAAATGTGTTATTTAAATTTATTGTATTATTTATTATTGAGTTTGGCATGCTCACAAAGCTGTTATTTAATGAAAACCTTGAACTTTTTCACCCGCCCGCCACTGAACAACTCAAAAGTTCTTCTATTATTAAAATTTTCAAAAATTACATTCTAAATTTTTTTTTCATTTTTTAACTGTTGATGAGGTGTGATGTGTAATTATGCAGTCTAATATAAAAGTCAAGTGAAAGATCGCGGCTCTGATTGTAACGCCCAAAAGTCAATTATTGCAACAAAACCGATCCCTTTTTAATTAATGGTTTGTGGACTGAATAAAAGTTCTTTTAGTTGCACCACTTACATTATCTCAGTAACTGATTTGGTGTTTATATATTGCAAAAATAAGGATTTATCTATAAAATCAGCTTCGGATATTTTTGTATTCGATTGTAACATTACATCAGCTTCGGGGTTCTTAAAACTATTATTTTGAAAAAACTTTATGTTAACAAGCCATAATAAACTCCCACATAACAACACCGTAACAAGACAAGTTTTTTTATGAAAATGTGAATTTTTGAAAACGGCGGCGTTTTAATTTAATGCAAATATTTTTGTGAGAATAAAAATTTCATAAATAATTAATAAGCTAACAGTGTTTTTTTTTCTCAAAATGAAATGTATTTATTCTGTACACGTATCGAATAATTGCAAATATATTTGTCTATTCCGATATAGGTACATATCGTGCAAATAGAAAGCTGAATATTTAACTACTATTGGTATTGTTATTTCAACAATAGATTCAAGAATAAATTGGCAAAATAAACTTAATAAATTATTTAAGCTATAATTTAAAAAACGTCTATCTTTAATTATCTATAATTTTTAAATGTCTTTTTTTTTATTGTCGGTTATTTATACATTATAGGTAAATGAAATTCTGCTGACACTCATGTAATGATAACTTACTATTTCGACTATGAACTTTCTAGTTCGCTACATGAATGCATATTTAATGGTATTTAGGACCATTTTGAAACATATAATAATTAAAACGTGGGTTACTTTTCAACAATATTATTGTCGTGAAAGATTTTTCAAATGCGATTAAAAATACTGTTAAAGTTCACCGGAACAGATCAATGATTTTTTTATATTAAGTGAAGAAATAAAATAATACCAGTAAAAATAAGATTATTGGGGGGGGGGGGGGGCAGCCGCATTAATTTGGAGTTTACAGTGAACTCAAATGCAACAACAACTATTAGATATGATTTTATATCGCAAGATCGAATCTACTTTAGAACTTTTTTCAATTAAATAACTAAAACTAATTGCGGTAATTTAATAATCAAATTAAAATTTATAGTTAATATCGATTAATACTAATTAACGGTAACATATAAATGATAGAAACCATTTGTAATTTCCGCTTTTGCCACTGGCTATGCAAAATTACTATTTATACAAAGTGATTTTCTTGTCCCAAGTGACAACATTTTTTTTTTATGTAAAAATGACTTTTACAGCAATACTAGTCTTGTTGGATCTCGGAAACGGTGTGACGAAATACAAAATGTCGAACAAGTATTGTTGTGAAAGTGATTTTTTTTATTTAAAAGGCACAATCTACATTGCTAATATATCTTTAAAATTATACCAACAATTCAAAAGGATAAGATAAGATAAGAAGGATAAGGTAAAATAAGAATATTTCCGTTCTTCCAAAACATAATATTGAGGAAATGCAGGCAAGACAAGTTTAAATCTGATTTTAAGCTAAACCAAGGTTAAACTAGCTCTTACAATAATTTTTCCTGTTGAAACTGGAGTTTAAATTGCATTTAATTAATTTATGATTTAAACTGGTACTGATACTAAAAACAAGTGCTGGTGTACTGGAGGGTATTCCATACCCCCCAGACCCCCCCCGGTTTAGATGTGTAAAATTAGCATTAAGTTTTTCTGTTAGGTTTTATAAAATGAGAATCTTTTGCCCTTTCAGATCAAAATACGCATATTATAGGTTACGGAAGTATGCACCCGAGAATTTGGGGGTATGAAATATTCATCCAGTACTGTAGTAATTGTATGGAGATGATTGGATGTATATTGATTGAAAATTGGAAGTTTTAAATACACATTCAATGTGTAAACGTTCAATACACGTAATTTAAACGATAATTCAACATTAAAATGTCGTCGAATTAAAGTGGTCTCACTATTACAGCAAAATTTTTATAAAGTTTGCAGGTAATACCTTAGTAGTTTATGCAACTTTTAAAACCGTAGACTCAATTTTCTGTACAAACATCAAAGTTAAATGAATACATCAACTACATATTTTTCCGCAATTATAAAATAAGCGAAACAAAAATAAAAATTTTATAATGCAATTTACTATAGTAAAAATTTCTAAAGTTACTAATCGCGAAGTTTAATTTAATCCTAATGTTTATTAATAATCATAAAATATATTATATAAAAGTTTTTCCGTTGGTATCTTACTATTTAGTGCGGCCTTCAGGCCGCAAAATCTAGCCAATAGGGTTCAATAAATTCAATATATTATTTATATATCTCATTATATTATAATTACGTCGTAGGAGGCGTCAACTATTACGTATAAACAAACTTTCATTGATTTTAACTCCCCCCCCCCTGTATAAGCAAAAAAGAATCGCACCCCCCCCCCCAATGATAAGACGCAAGGATTATTTTTAAACCTTTATTAAGTAACTAAATTAACATAGAAATCGCATTTTTAATTTAAATTTTAAATAAAATTTTGAAAATATTTGCATTATTGTGTAATTTTTCTATCTTACATAATATAAGAATTTTAATATTACCCCCCCCCCTTCTTAAGCCTACTTACGTAATAGTTGAATGTCCCCATACATAATACGTTTGAAGGAAGTAATTAAATAATATATTATTATTATAACAATTTTTTTTTTAATTTTAATATAATATTAGATATTAATTGATATTATAGTTAAATTGTTGTTTTAAAGTTATTTTGTCTTTCAAGTCTTGGGGAGGTTATATCTCCATTATTCTTCCAGTGTATCCACCCGTAAGAAATTGCGTATCTCATACATTTCACTATATGTCACCAATATTTCCCAATATTTTCATTATATCTTATATCCGGATATAAATAAATAATGAGGAAGACTATTTTATATAAAATTTTCAGATAATATAAAAATTTTCTTAGAACCTTTTCATATAGATACTAGCGGCGGCCCGGCTTCGCTCGGGTTTCAATTTGACTGGTAATTGAACTTTTCCTTTACTGCAATTTAATTAATGTGCGATTCAATTAATAAAAATTAATAAAAAAAATTAAAAAAATAACTTATTGTTTTAACCTATTCGTATATAAGTCGACCCCGACGCCACCAATCTGGACCAAAAATTAGATATGCAATCTGCATAATATATCTAAGCTATGGTGCAAATATGACTTCGATACCTCTTGCGGTTTCCGAGTTTACCTAGGTCTAACAAACGTACAAAAGATTTTTATATATTTAGATAGAATTTTGATATTTTGACGAGTGAATTTTATGTTATTAATTATGTTATTACAAGTTGTGCGGCCTGAAGGCCGCACTGATTAATCACTCTTCGGAAATCTATATATTTTTTTAGGTTGGTAACAAAATAAACCAATCAGAGATGTGCTAGATAGATTGATTGCAATAGGGTATTATAATATATTATATACTAGATTGCCCAGGTTGTGCGGCCTGAAGGCCGCACTGACTAATCATTCCAACCTAATCTTTAATATTTTTTACGGGATAGATAGAAAGATAAAAATGGGCTGTTGTAATATTACTAGCTGGAGATTTTTTAGCGGTATCAATTTTTTTTTAAGTTGGTAAAAACCTTGACCAATCTTCAGAGATGCGTTACGGAAGGATGGATATATTAGAAAACCTTACCGGTTTTGAACCGCTTAACAGCATGTCAATTTAAGCTTCACTGAAAGAAAAATTTCATAAATACAATGAAGGAATTCCTTAAAACATTAAAAAATGTTTTAAATACAATGAACCCTTTAGAAAAATAATGAGTTTCTTTCATTAATACTATGAAATTTTTCATAAATATAGAGAATGTAAGTTCAGTGATGAAACTTTCATTGAATTTTTATTTTATATGATAGCTTTTGGTTCAATGTTTACATCACCACTGTTCTTTCCTTTATTTTAAGAGTGAATTCGGAGAAAGTGTCCTGCCTCTATAACTTTTTAAAAACTAAAATAGTGAATCTACCTACTTTTTCATAAAAAAATATTTAATTCCCCCCACCCTTAAGCTTGGCCTGAAGTTACTATTGAATTTGTGTACTAATTTGAATTGGAATAAACTTTTATGGGTTACTAGTAGAAAACCAATCCAACCACATTTTATTAAGAGTAAGTGGGAGAGGACTGTTTCTTTTATCCATTTAAATAAATTAATATCTATCAGTTTTTAATTTTATTTAATTTTTTAAAATAGAGTCAAACGAATCAAGTTTTAATTGTAATAATTTAATTTAAAAAATTAAAATTAAATTCTCGATGAAATTTTCATGACCGCTACTGAAGGTATATTATTATTTTAAAACAAACATGCGTAATCCACAGTTTATTTTATTCTGATATCCTAGGGGGGGGGGGCTCGAGTCCTCTCGCCCCTGTTCATAGTGACGCCCTAACGCCAAACAAAATATTTTTTTAACTTCGGTAATAAACTAGACAGTTTTTCACTTTCATTTATTTACTCACCATAAAATTTTTAATTATTAATAAATCTGGGGGCCAGTAGTAATCTACGGCCTCAGATTTCGATAATTTAAAAAAAAAAATAGGCTATAGTATTATAGTACATAAAAAATATAAAATCTGCGGCAAGCCCGCTAGCTTTTCCAATATTTTCTTTGAATTCAATTAACATTGTCATGTAGTGATTGGCTACATACGACAAGTTGTAGGAGGAGCCTGTAAGTTTTACTTAACAAACGTCGAGTTTTTTTCGAATTACTTAAAAATTAAAAATTATGCACATTATTTTCTTACTTTTACTTTTCAAAATTTATGTATTAAAAAATATGTTTTACTTGAAACCCATACATATTTGCGCTCCTAAGAATGTTTTGCCCCTCCCGCCTCAAAAGGCATGGCACGCCACTGCCTGAAACAATAACTGTAAGATGTTCATTTATGTATGAATTTACACAGAGTATATTGTACACAATAAAAATATGTTGAATTTATTTTGAAAGATTCAATTTTCCAAATAAAAATTTTAGTGAAAATAAATCAGCGAAAAATATATGATAAATTTACGCTTCCTGTTTAACAAGCAACTGATTTAAATATGGTCTTGTGGCGCAACGGATAACGCGTCTGACTACGGATCAGAAGATTCCAGGTTCGAATCCTGGCAAGATCGATAGTTTTTTTATCGTCATCTGTAAAATTTTGTTTCGACACTAAAATAGGAATAATTTTAAAAATACATAATATAAAAGTTCAATTTTGCCAACCCATAAATAACTTTGATTTCCTGAAAGTTACCAAATTTTTAATTTATACATCGAATGGCATACCGCCAAGTTTTTTGAATTAATTATCAAAATTAAATAATTTTCAAATACATACAAAATAGTATATTTAATAATAACATTTTTGTACGAAAAAAATACGATCCTGCCAGGATTCGAACCTGGAATCTTCTGATCCGTAGTCAGACGCGTTATCCGTTGCGCCACAGGACCTCACGCTGAGAGCTAATAAACTTAACTTAGAAATACTTTTGGAAATCTATGTTCAAAATTATATGTATACATTATATTGCTAACCGCAGCGTAACGCATAATTTTTTGTAAATTTCGCTAAAAAACCTACAGTTACGTTATGGTGGTTTTTAGTGGCCACAAATTTTAGAGTAATCAAATAATTTGTATTATTTATTAGAAAGTCAACTATAAGACGATAACATTCTTGTTCAGAAAAAGCACGAAAGAATAATAGGAGAGACAATTTTACAAAAACAATGAGTCACATACACCGTCAATTTAACGCTACGTGTAGTAACTTCCTGAAAACAACTCCTATTCTAAATTACTGAACGGAAGCTTGAGCATGAAAGGCGCTATCACCTCACGAAACCAATTAGCAGAGACTGTTTTTCTATAAAGCACTGGATAAATATTTTCTGATGAAGAGGTTTCACCTGCTAGCTTAAAACTTACTTATATAAGCATTTGCAACACCAATACATTTATTACAAAAAAATTTTAATCCTGAATTTTTGAATAATTCTAACGCAATTATTAACCAAGTGCGGTAATGTTGTTTGGTAACCTCACATTGATAAAAATTCTCATTATTGTGTTTTAATGTTTGTACTTATTACATAATTAATTCATTTTTATGTAAACAATAATTAAAATGTTTTTAATGCGTTTATGCTCATATGCTAATTTGTGACAATGAAATTATGAAATTTCGGTTTATGTGGGACGCCATCCTCTTGGAGTTTTCAGTGGCAATTGTTTTTCTGTCGAAGACTACATCAACATAGAAATCATACAATCAAGATGAAAAAACACGACACTGAAGCGGGTGTAATGAATCGTTCAATGTTACACTCTACTAAATTACGTTAATTATTTAATTGCAATTTTCTATAATTAGAGAAAAAAAAATTATAAGGCTATTAATTGTTTTCAAATGTAAAAAATGAGTAAAGAATGTAATATCTCACAGTTCTTGTATTTTTTCCGAAGAATAATAGAAGAAGGACATAACTTAAAAATTAAAAATCCTGCAAGTATGTTAAGTGTAATATGCAATAAATTATGTTTTGCGCAAAATTTCTCTTAACCAATAAATAAATTTCAAGCTGTCTGATATAAGTAGCGATGAGCATTTATAGCAAACATTTAGGTTAACAACTTGTTCCTATCTGGGTCTGCGGTCCAACTTTTAACCTGTCGGGCATGTCGTTTTATAAGGAAGTACACCGTTTTAATGACCGATACTAATTTCTGCAATGTTTTTGATATGATATTCGAAAATGTTAACATCAAAAATTTTATGGAGCCAGAAATTTGGGACTGTAAACTGTCAATACTTCCTGGCGGAATAGTGAAACTCGGCTTGCATTTATTCAGTTTTTTATTTTTAATATATTAAAGAAGAAATATGGTATAACGAACCATAACAGACATTAATCTGCGGATGATTGATTTTTACAAGAAAAATTTACTGTTGATGTACATGTAATGAACGTTACTACTCGTCAATTAGGTGATTAATTTCATAAATTACAGTTTTATAATCTCTTTACTTGCTATATTTCAATTATGTGCAGTTTTTCAGTGTCAAATGCCAATTATTACAAAATAATAAATAAAATTAAACATTTTTACCAAATAAAATTTGAACCAGTAGTTCCTCATGGTCATAATTTGTGTCTTGCTTTACATTTTGGTATTTGTTTTTTATGGTAATTTCAGTTTATAATTACTTGTAAAAATTTCTTCTTGCTACTTTCTCTATTTATGATTTATTTATTTTAATTTTACCCTACACTTCACAATACCATACCGGCACCACATTAAGTTAAAATTTAGCACAACATAATAATTAAGTGAAGAAGTAGATTATAATAATAATTACACTTAGAAAAGTAGGTACTTCCCCTTTGCCTGGGATCTCCCCATATATTGTAGTTTTACACCAACAACCAATTTACACTTAAAATTGGGTTGAAAAATTCTAAATTGCAATTTAAATTATATGACGACTTGAACGAGTGAGAAAAACTGGGCGAGGCTCGCCATTATGGGTACAGGTGAAACCTTAAGGCAATAGGACGAGTCAAGAATGCGGAATTGCGTATTCTCAATTACATACATAGATTTAACGAAATCCAAAAATATTTGGTTTGATAACAAATTTACTTTCTTCTTCCTTTTTTTCAATTTGGAAGAAGTAGGAAGCTTAAGTTGTCAACACTCTATCACACGGAAGTTAAATATTAGAATATTATAGGAAGCAGACAAATTATGTATTCAGGAAAGCTATTAAAAATTACGATATAGTGCCGACTTTCTTAAATATGAGAGAGCTGACATTTTATAAGAAAATTCGTGCATTTTGATTATTGCTTATGAATAAAACACGCTCATGGATTTATAGCTTGGTATAATCTATACTCTAATGACTATTCTACTTTATTTACATATTTTTATGGTATTTCTGGTTTACCTTTGGAATTTAAAAATAATTGTAGTTAGTTATGTTGATTTGGACCAAATCTATATGATTTGATCTCATTCAGCATTCAGCGGATATAGCAAATAACAAGTGCAGTGGGTAGTCGAATAAATAAGAAATCACTCTTCCATATCAGGGAGCAATCGAGTGAGAAGGTTACATTTATTTATTTTTCTATAACTCTGCACTGAACAAATATTATTGCCTAACCATTAACTAATTTAATTTTGATTTTACAGATGAGGATTGGAACGCAGATGGACCAGATACAACTTTATATTTGATGCAAGCTTCGTCCGATGTTACCCTACCCAGACCGCAAAAGAACGACACCAGTAAGGAAGATGCCAAAATTGATCAAAGATTATCCAGATACGAAGAATCCAAGCCGATAGAAAACAGAAGCCGTAACAACCAACACCTTAATAAATTTCTTTTTACCGATCGACAGCCCCAAATCCGAGCAAAATCATTAGAAAGAGAAAAGTATCTAGAAACAAGAAGACTTCACGACTCAGACGAAAACGATAATTTAGAAAAGAAAAAAAATAATTACTACAAGAAAGAACCAAATTCGAATCAATGGTTTGACGACAGAAAACAACAACTAAATAAGTTTTTGGAAAGTTCACACAGTAAATATTTGGAAAGGCAAAAGCAGTACAGGGAAAATGAAATCAACGACAATATGAAATACAGAGGTTTTCCGAAATACGACAGCTACGACGACGATCATTTTGAACGCGATTCCAGAGAATTTAAGCAATCGCCACCCGTTCCCAAATTAAGGCAAAAAATTATTAACGATGATCCTCGACGATACATGGAAACGTCTCGGTCGTTGGAAAGTAACCGTTACTATAACGACGGGGTTAAGAGTATTGAGAGAAATAAACATAAGCCTGTTTCTGAAGATACTAGATTTTATAACAGCGACAGGGAACCGTTGCGTCAAAAACCGGAACGATATTCGAACCACGGTTCAGACCGAGATTCCAAGCCATCCGAAAAGTCAAGATCGAAATTTTCACATGACGATTATTTAGTAGAATACGATATAAGGAAACGAAATTTCCGTCAGAGAAGTTTTTCGCCGGTGGAAAACGTGTCCCCACGCGATAGATTTAAAGATGCAAAAGAAAAGTTTTTACTGTTAGAAAAAGACAGATTGGATGAACAGGAACGAATTAGCAGGGAAGCTCCCATATCACCAATGCGCAAGGAGAAGCATTTCATGAAACGTCACGAGAGTATGGCTTACTCAAATCCTCGTGAACGATTCGAACGGTATGAAAAGTACGAACCTCGTAATCATAAGGATGTTTATTACGACAGCGATCGTTATGATGTCGACGAAAACATCAGGCCGGAACCGGCTCCAAGATCGATAGGGCAAGAAGCTGTACGGTATCGAAAAGACATTCCATTGGATCGTTACCGAAATTCTGAGAAGTACGAACCTCAGAGACGTTCGATGTTTAGCTTAGTAGAAGAAGAGCATAGAAAGAATTCCAGCGAAATTGCAAAAGAGATAAAGAGACGTTCGTATTTGGAAAATAATAATTATGAAAAGGAATTTTACAGAGACAGAGAGCGATCGTTTGCCGAATTACCTGAGAGCGAACGATACAATACTTCCGAAAGAGACGCGTACAATTACTCAAAATCTTCGGTCGAGTTGGATAAAGTAGGCGAAATGAAGTTTGATAAAAAAATATTGAAAAATCAAAAAGTTAAGAATGCAGTAGGCTATCGACACAGCTACGCAGAACCGCAGATGCAATTAGAAAAACCAGGGAAAAAATTTCCAGATATGTTACATAGAACGAATAGTTCTGTGTCCAATTCTGGTAGGGTTGGAATTGCTAGTGTTCATCCCTATTAGTCATAACGTCATGAATTAATTAGGAATAATAATAATTGTGCTCATAATTAATTTGAACTGCCTTAATTTAATAAGTCACGAATTAAAACTATTAATTTTAATAATGAATATAATAATCTTCGTTCACAAAAAATTATAGTTATTGATGTTTCAAACATGAAAATTGAAAATCGTAATTTCTGATTGGTTGATTTTGCAACCAAATCACAAACTTGCTATTTTTCCTACTACCACCACTAAATTAAATAAATTAAAACATAATCCATTGCTAAGTAATTAAAATGGCTTATCGAATTTTAACGCATCATAGAGCGTGCACTTTTGATTACTCTTGTTTGGGGGTAGCAGGAAAGATACTTTAAAAATGTATATTTATTTTTATTGTGAACTCAATTTTAGATCTAAAGCTCTAAGCATTTAAAAGTACATTTTTAAACTTAAATTCAATTATTGCCGTTGTGTTTACGTATAAACTTACACATAGACTAAATAATTTTCAAGGCTCAAAGGACACGTTAAAACTTGAACTGTTTTTTTCGAGTCTGTAAAGTTATCAAGTCTAGTCTATAAGTCAACCTTTAGTAATTTAAAATAATAATTGTTGGTGCATTGTAAATATTTTTCATAATATAATCAAGTCAAGTATATTTTTATATGATAAATCAAAACTAATATAAATTATGTTTATTATGAAATAGAAAATTTGAGATTTTTTATTTATTTTAAAGAAAATTGTGCCTTATTATGTTCTCTTATTGTTTGTTTACGTTTACTTGTAAATTTTTAGTTCTTGTCCGCTATTATAAGAAATATTTAAACCTTATATGAATTTTCATTTTTTATAAAACTGGCATAATAAAATAAATTTTAAAAAAATAAGTCTTATTTTTAACTTACTTTAGGACTGTTTTAGAGTACATATTCTCTTTGATGGACTTAAGTAATAATAAATTTTTTGTTTGGTTGAGTTACAATGGCAGTAACTAAATTATAGGCAGTTAATTAGCAAGCAAAATAATTGGCTTAAAAATTAAACTGAATTAATCTTCTAGGATTTAAAATTTACCAAAGTTTAAGGAATTTCTCCTAAATCAACGCATTAATAGTCTTAGAGCAGGTTTTTTAATTTAGATAAAAAACAAAAACTTTTTTAACCCGAATACAGCACATGTTTGTATGAGACTCTCATCAATTTTATTTTGCCCGGCTAATACAAATTTTGAACGATAAAATTTGTATGCCTTGTCGCACTTATAGGACCCACGTTGCAATTTGCGTTCCTTCAATGCAATTCAAACCAAAATTTCGCTTCCGTTCTGAAATCAAACTTCAAAAACCAAATTTATCATCAAATGATCAAATTTTTTCCAAAACCAAATTCAAATTAATTAAAACCACTTATTAAAATTCACTTGTATATTTCACTAGTTTCAATAATTTTATCTCAAAATACCAAAAAACCTTGTCCGAATTGCTGACTCTTTTGAGGGCGAAATTATATAATTAAATTATATATAAGGGGAACCTTTTAACGTGCGTAAACTTAAAAAAATTTTTGGAAGTTGTTCCAGATTGTTCTAGGTTTGTTCTATACTGTTCGGCATCTGTTGATACTTTATTAAATTACAAACATATTAATAACTAGAAAAATGGTTTTTCACGATTTTTTACGTTATTTTTGCAGTTCTTGAAAAAATACTTTGGAACAATATAGAACAAACCTAGAAGAACCTGGAAACACAAAAAAAATGAATTGTTTTAAAAGTGCGGGGCTAACTCGGAAAACGGATTTTCACGATTTTTCGTTTTGTTTTTCCACTTTGCAAAAAAAAATTTTGGAACAATATAGAATAAACCTAGAACAACCGGGAATAACTTTCAAAATTTATTTTTTTTAAGTACGGGGCTAAGTTCACGCACGTGACCTTTTATCCCTCTTTTATCCATTTCTGTACATTGATGGTAAAAAGGAGAAGAAATTTAGTTATAAATTTTGATTTATTTCCAAAAAGGCGTTTTGACCCTCCCCCTTCTGGGGTGACTGTGTTAACGTAAGATATTAGACATTTTGCTACATATTTTATCACATCTATGATGTATACACATTGTATATTTGTAGAAGTTTTCAAAATAGCTATAGATTTCAATTCATTTTCAGGTTTTTATGATTTTTCTGAATTTGATAATATGGCTGTGAGCGAAATGTGGTTTCAGCAGAACTTTGCCACTTACCACACAGCGGGTGAAATGATGGCTCCTCCATTGCTCCATTACGAACCAAGTGCAATTATAGGATTATTTCTGGAAACAGTGAAGTCAAGTGGCCGCTCAGATCTAGCGGTCTAACGCCGTTAGTTTATTTTCCTTGGGATTATTTGACAGAAATGATCTGAAAAACGAGATAATTCAGCATTTTGGAGAAATAACGCTACAGTTATGCGGAAAGATCATACAAAATTACAAAATAGTGAGCTGCCAAAGAAAGCATTAAACATACTTTACTAGAGGGAGGGTCAGCCCTCCTGACCGCCTTCGTTTGAAAACAAAAAGTTGCATGCAAATGCACACAGCTTTCAAAATATTGAAAGTCTTTTAGGTTTGTAAAAACATCAGCCAATCAGAGGAGTGTTTCGGATAAATACATCTAGATCACTAATAACGTTTAGTAAATTTTTAGGTAGCTAAAAGGTATTGACCAATCAAATGTCAGGATTTTATAAACGCATTTAAATTATTCCAAACTTGATTTTCTGTAATATTTAATTATTTTTTTATCTAATCTTTTTATTCAATATATAAAAAGTCAGAAGGCCGGTCCTACAGCATGTCATTTTTTGGTAAACCTCTACCAACCGAAAAGGAACATTCTAATTGGTTGACTTTTTTTTTGAACTACTATGACTGTATTTTTGCTATAACATTGCTTTATTTATAATTTATTGCAGTTTACTTTGGTTTATATTTTAAACAGCTCTGGTGATGAACACAAAGACGCTTTTTAACTGATAATATTTTTCTTTCCGTTTGCAATAAATAATAATAATGTTTAATGGGTGATCTATCTTTCAGGATTCGTTGATACACACATCACGTTTTAATTCACTATGAATAGATTTTTTAAGTTTATCTTAATAAAAAAAGATAATTTTGTTATTTGCGGCCCGAAAGCCGCACTAAAACTTCACTCTTCCGTAGCCTCCCAATTTATTTACTAAGCATTAATAATTTATTTATCAAAGATGCTTTCAGGAAAAAATGATTGGCAGGAAGTATTTGCAGGGCAGCCAATTTTGATTTGAAAAATTCGATGGGTATTGGAGTTAATATTATAGTATTAATATAACTTGATTGATTTTCAACTCGATCCAGAGGGGAAGGCCAATTGTATTATTCTATATAGGAGTTATTGAAAAGAGATCTGCGATGTTCGTCGGTCTGTTATAAATCTTGGTGTAAATTTTTTTTACATAATTTGTTTTCAATTTCACACAAAGTGTTCTTCTCTTACAATATCTGGTCATGACATTATATTAAAAAAATCCATTAATCCTCCCGGTTCAGGCTCGATAATTTATTAATTTAGGATTAATGAAAATGAATTGAACATTAAAAATTAAGAAATAAAGAAAAAAATATAGAAATTAATAAAGATTTATATAATTTAAAATTCCTGAGTAGAGCTTCGTGTTGGGTAGACGCATTTTATAAATAATATTATGAGTAATTACCTGTGAAGCTTTTTGAAGTAATTTTGTGGTTATATTCAAGAATTCGGTGATCCATTGTAGAGGATTGAAATTTTAATGAACTATGTTTGATATATGATTTTTAAGACAATTCGGCTAAAAATATTTTAAAAATTAAATTAGATACGTTTGATAATTCAAAATTGACTTGTGAAGAAGAAGAAATATTATTAAAACTGACCTGAAGATATTTAATCTAGTGGAAATTGGACAAATTAATTTATTTTTAAAATTTTGATGTTTAAAGTTAGATCAATTAATTATTATAAAGTCTAACTGGTATAACGTTAAAACACCGAAACAAAGACACCGAAAATAAAAACGCCGAAGTCAAAACACCGACAATAAAAACACCTAAAGTCAAAATCGGCGAAAACAAAAACTCCTAAAATTTTCTTCCGATTTCCGTCTATTTACTACCACTTTTTCAAAAAAATTGGTGGAAGGTGAAGGAGTTTACAAGCTGAAAAGAGTTTTCACGTCGTTTAAATACAAGTTACTTTTGGTGATTTTTGCTTCTTTGCTTTCAGTTTTTGGTGCTTTTGTTTTCGGTGTTTTTGTTTTGCAGTGCTTTTGTTTTTCGATGTTTTTGTTTTTCAGTGTTTTCGTTTGCGGTGTTTCTGACTGCGGTGTTTTTGTTTGATTGTTATAAAAATGGTTATTATAAAAAATTCTAAATAATTTGTTTTATTTTAAAACGATAGGTAATTTCGTAATTTTATTTGATTATTATTTACAGTACTTAATTTGTAAAATTATTGAAAATTGATTTCAATCAATGGTATATTTATTTCATAATGGTTTTGAAAGTTGAGTTAAACATTTTTATTTTTATATTACGGTTTAAATTTTGTTATTTGTGGAAATCTAGAAAGTAGTTGAGACTTTTATTGTAAAATTCGCAGATGCCGTATATTTTGATGTAAATGTAATTCGCGACGTGGCAAATGGTATCACATTTTTCGATTTAAAACAATTTATTTATTGGATTTGGTTGGAAAAAAATTTAAGAATATTAGCATTTTAGAGGTGTCCATAATATGTAAAACAAATATTGGCGCAATATTGATTTAAAAGTCGAAATTAAATTATCAATCGGAGGTGGAAAATGGGAATCGCAGGTTAACCAGAAAAGGAAGGAACCAAGAAAAGTAATAGCAACACATTTTGAGAAAGTGCGAGAAGAAGAAAAGCGAAAGAAGAAGTAATGGATTCCTTCAGATATGTTGTTACGATATTTATTTATGTTACATATTTATTACCTAATAACAAAAATTATTCTGATTGCCATAAGAAGAATGAATGGCTAATTATTTACGTTTTGTACTCAATTTCAGGTTTTAAATTAAAGCCAAGAAAACTTATTGGCTTGCTTATCGTTGGCGGATGTTTGTATCTCATTAATTTGAAGAAAAATAAGGAACATAAACGCACTAATTTAAAATTATGTGATTAATTTGATTAAATCATTTTGTAAATAAGCAAGAAGAATTATTATACTCTCGGAATAAACGATATTTACACACAATTACATTAAATCTATAAGTAAAGGCTAGTCAGAATTATCTGATAGTAAATTCTTCTATAAATACATAAAATTTTCTTGTAACTACCACAACCATAATATATATATTTCTTGGATCTTCTATGTTTGTTCGCAAAATATTATGTTGTTTGTCAAATAATAAAAACCTAAATTTCTCTGTAATCGTGCAAAAGCTGTTATCACGATATCGGAAGTTTAAGATTGGATTGGTTGTAATTGTATAAAATACCTTCATCGTGAGGTTACTAAAGGTATTACTAGGAAAGAAAGTTCATTTTACGGTAAACACAAATTTAAAATTTTTTACTTTTTACTTCACATATCCATTAATTAATTTAATTACAAATCAGCAAGAATCAAACTTTGATTTTGAGGATTAAATTGTGGACCGGGAAGTTACATTATCGAAACAATATATTTTTGTGTAATACATTTTATAATTTTTTTATATAAATAGGAATAATTGATCACATGAGGTAACATATTATTACACAAACAAAATTACGATTACAGTCAATAAATAAATAAAATTTATAAACATGCAAATTTTGTGTTATATAAAGCGCACGTATTTGGATTTTCAACAAAAAATCAATAACTTCCTATTTCTTATTTGCAGATGATGTTCCTATAAGGAAGTGAACTTGTTGAGTTGAAATTTAAAAACGCAACATGTAAATTACCTCTCAGCAAATGACTACTTTCACAATGAATTATAAAATAGGATTAACTGACTATTTTGTTAAAAATTTATAAGTTCATTACTCTCGCATTGGATACATAAATTATGCAGAAATTACCGATAAATAAATAAAATGAACGTTTTCGAAAATATGGCCAATTCAATTTGTAATCCTGCAAATGTTTATAATTAAAAAAAAGGCAGTCTTCCCTGGTGAAAAAAATTTGTTTCGAGTACGCACGACCAAAAATTTGCATTCATGATTTATTTAGGATTTAAATTAACCGAACTTTTGCACGCACCCATACCAAAATAATTAATTATTAATCGAATTCTCTTCATATTTCATCTCTAAAATTAGTTTTATATTAAAAACCATGCATTAAAAATGAAAAAATAATATACTGCTGCAAATTATATAATTATATGGTAAATATTCAAATTTTTAATTTATCTGTTATTAATACCTTGGTGACAAGAGAGTGAGGTAATAAAATTATGTAATATTTTTATTTTTCTTCAAATTAGTTCTACAAATTACAATTAAATATTAAAATTGTTATGATTACAATAATATAGGCAATTGCTTATCAAAATTGTCAAACACTTCAAAGAAAATTTATTGCTTGTGCTAATTTTATAATTGCATTACAAATATTTAATTAAAAAGCGCTATAAATGTACAATACATTTATTTTAACCTCAGGAGTACTTCGGAATACGTTCAAGTAAAAGTAATTTATTTAACTAATTAAATTTTATTTTGTATAACAACCATGTCATTGTTGAAGATTTTTTATATTCACAATTAATTAGTTATTATTGAAACAATACGTAGAAAGTTAAGAATTACACTACGATGATTCTTACACTTTAATATGACATAAAATCTATATGTGCTCATTATTGTGAAATACAAAATTAAAATTAAAAATTTTTACAATTTGAAAGTAACAGAATAGCTCCAAATCCATGGGAAACTGATCCTCTAAGATGTTAGTTTTAGAATCTAATCGATTCCAACATCCACGATGTACTTCAAGACAACGGCGTATTTATGATAGGGGGGCTGGGGGCCCGGACTTCCTCTATATGTATTAACAATATTATTTCATATTTTAAATTTCCATTAGAGCCCGTCACCTTGAAAATTAAAAATTCGTTCGAGTTTTAAATGTTGTGATTTTACTTTTCGACCGCAGGCCCCCCTACGCATATTTGTTAAATACGCCACTGCTTCAAGAGTTGAAAAAATTGAAACTTTAGTTGCAAATTGACTTTATTACGGCATTGAAAAACATTTTAAAATTTCAATGATATTTATGCATCTGATAAGAAAGATGTTAGATTACATACTAAAAGAGCTGGGAGTAGAAATACTTCATGGAAAACCGAAGGAAAGCAATAAGCCAGCTTTTTTTGGTTTCTCCTCGGAATGTTCTGAACATCATGTTCAGAACAGGAGATTCTTTATATAATTAACTAAGTCTTGAAATTATCATTGCAATTTTTATTTGTATGATTATAAATTAATCCGCTTTAGTCCACAGGAGAAAGAAACAAAGTTTGTAAACATCGATTAAAGATTTGCATTCAACGTAGTGAAATTCGTTCGAAAGTGAAGCTTAGTCTATCTCTCGGAGATGGTTTTCAGACAATCTCTAAATAAATCTAAAAGACTTAATAGAAACAATCCTACTTCCACTTTCTTTAAACATAATAGCAAAATTATTTGTTGGAGGAGATTTAATAGATGTCGATAGTGCACAAATTGTTACACATGAATCATTATGCATGTATTCCAAGACTGATGAGTTTATAGAAAGTATAAATTAATGCACCACTTAACCATTACTAAGTATCTTTAACAAGGTAGCTTATTGAACATTATAATTATACAAGATACCCAGTTGATATAACCGTAATGCTGAACGAAAAATTAGAAAATTTCTCTAAAACCCAACGAAAGATATTTCAACACTTACATACTCTTCTCGACAAACAAAAATTTTTCTATTACGAATAAACATGAAAGAAAATCCTAAATGTCCAATTATAATTTTATTTTCACTTTACCTTAATTAATTTTTATTCTACAATAAATTTCGTTCGTACTGGAGTATTACGATTAATTACTTCCCTAATACTTAAAATTAATTTTGTATAGTAAATTTCCAAAATATAATAAGTAGTCTGTATATCCTCTTTTCTACTGTTTCCTGTTCTTTTAATATAAACCTTTTTTTAAACTGTATAGGGTCAATTAAAAGAAGAGTGAGACTCGACAAATCGATGAGAATCCTAAAAAAGCTTAAATAAATTAATTTACTACCGTTCGGAAAAGTGCACTTTCAACATTGGTTGTTGGCAGAGGGGGTGAGAATTACTGCAGACCAAAAAAATTATCCTTTGACAAATAATTGTCACTTTCACTGTATGTACAAACTTTTTCTCGGGGAACTTGAAACCTCTAGAGAACGCATCCCCAGGTGGTGGATAAGAGAATGCCTCCCAGATATGGGTGAGAGGAATGAAATGAAATACCTTCCGCGGATCTACAAGCAGCTATATCTGTCTCAGATTGGGCGACTTTGGGCGACGATTAGAAGAAAACCAGAAAAGATGGCTCGACAATGTCAAGAAAGCGGCGGGCCAGGACTGGAGTGGTTAAGGAGAGAGAGGTTTGGAGAAAATTGGGAGAGGCTTATGTTCAGGATGTCTAAGAAATACTAAACATCTAAGGGCTGAATCTAAAATCTCAGAACCGAAAAAAGATTTTAGTTCACCAAAAAAATAACTTTTAGTAAAAAACCGACTTTTCTCAAAAAATGTAAAGATTTCACTTTGAATACGCATTCTCGGCAAAAAAAGCTGAATTTTTTTAGACATCTTAAATTTTGACATGATTTTACGAAATTTTAAAAATTAAATTGAGTATTTGCGTAATTAAGTTAAAGTTGCTGTTCTCTTAAATGTTTTGGAGTGAAACTTCTTTAGCGACGTATGCTGTTTGCAAATTACAATAAGGGGAACTCAGCTAAGTAGAAATAAGAGTGGGGACCAAATGCGAAGGGCTTCATGTTTGCGAAGCAAATAGTCGTGATCCGAATGTAGTAGATTTGTACTTGGTATGTTCATAGATATTTAAATATTGTTTAGTATAAATGTTATTTATATTGTTTAATATAAAAATAAGAGCGGTGATGAGTTTTATAAATTTAAAATTTCACATTACGAAAAAAATTTAATAGTAGCTATATAAATAACACTATTGTTTTTGTTAAGACCCTTAAGATCCATTCTCTTTGCGGCTTTCTCCAATTCTTTAAACATTTCCATCATTCTGCTCTGTGTTCTTGCCATGATTAAAATGTCATCTGCATAGGCAAGCATCTGCCCTTTTCTAGTAATGATCGATCCTTTTATTTCCATTCATTGTGTTACTTTTTCCAGTGCGATGTTAAAAAGCTGAGCCGACAGTGCGTCTCCCTGTCTCACCTCATCTCAAATTTCTCCGTTTCTCCCTCTGCAGTTCTGATGCTTGCGTATGTTGGTTTCATTGTCATTTGGATCAATCTTATCAGTTTCTTAGGGATCTCCATTTCTTCCATCGCTTCAAACAGCTTCCTTCTGTCCACCTTGTCAAACGCTTGTTGGAAGTCTATAAATAGCATATGTAGGTCGAAGTCATGTTCCTTTGCTTTTTCTATTGTACACTTCACTATGTGTATCGCACCTACCGTTGACTTGCTCTCCATGAAACCAAATTAGTACACCCCTATTATATCTTTCGCATATTCTTTCAGCCTTCTTAGTATCAGCGTTGACAATATTTTGTATGTCGAATTGAGAAGTGTTATGCCTCTGTAATTTGTGCATTCTTCGGGGTCTCCTTTCTTTTTTATAGGGATTATGACATAGTCTCTCCATTTTATTGGCATTATTTCTTCGTTCCATACTTGTTGGAGCAGTTCTTCACCTCCACACTTGACCAGTTCTATAACTATTTCGTCCTTTCCAGGTGACCTTCCATTCTTCATTTTTCGTATTACGGTCATTATTTCTTCGTGGGATGGTGTGGGAACTTCCCGTTTATCGTCTGTCATTGTTACGTCTGGTACTATATCTTCCTCTTGTTGTGTATTTAGCAATTTCTGAAAGTGACTAATCCAGATCTGCTTAACTTTCTCGGTATTATGGTGTACTTCGCCTTCCTCGTTTTTCATACCTTTTGGCTTAGCTTCGTTTACTGGTTTTTCGTTTTTTAACAATTGATAGCAGGCCTTAGTATTATTGAAGTTGTTTCTATCTTCGATTTCTTCCATTTTTTGCATAGACCATGTGTTCTTCTTTCGTTTATATTTTTTACTTCCTTGTTTTGCGTATTCTTTGTAGTTGTCTACCAAGAAATTTGTCATGAAAACAAATCTTTATATTTATGAATTTGTTCATGAATATGATTAATTTTGTTCATCGGCTGAAAATTAATGAATTTTTCATCATTTTTTGCAATAAATGTATGTATACCCAGGGTCGTAGTTACACATTGACCATGGGGGGGGGGTTATTGATTTAAAAAAGAGGTTGATATGCCCGTATTTTAAATTAATTCTTGTAATTAAGGAAATACTATAAAGAAATTATAGCTTCTTGGTTACAAATGACCTGCAGCTTTTATTTCTTCCTTTCGCACATTTTTCAGTTTTCAGAAATGATGAAATCATGAAATGTTTTACAACAATTATTTATTTCACACATTCCTCTGGAGTTGGAATCTAAGGTTCAATAATATTGTGAACTTTGTATCCAGTAGAGGAAAAGAAAATTTCACTTCAATATATAAGATTAGAGAGTGCTACTATTTTCGAAATTATTTTGCATTAACCAGACACGGTCCCATGGGTGAGGGGGGAAGAGGGGGAGCTCCCCCCCCCCCAATTACTTGGGAAAATTGGCCAAAAAATTTAATATTTTGTAATGGAATTATGGTAATTTAGGACGGAAATTACAAATGTCGACACTTTATAGGCCAATAAAATGAAAGTTCCAAATAAATTAACCTTCTTTTACTGAAAAACAAATGTAAAATTAATTATAGTAATAAATAAATAAATAAAATAATAATAAATATTTGAAGTTAAAAATTTAAATGATGAGTTAAAATCAAAGCAACGCTTTTCCATTCAATAAAATGAGCAAAACAAATAAGTAAATGTTAAGAGTCTGTAAATGTTTCGCGTTTAATCGAAAAATTCAATTGTATTTTAAAATTAAAATTTATATTTACTGAAATAAATCTGAAGATGGATACCTTAATCCAAAGAACTATGAAAGCAGTATATTTTTTGTTCATTTTTTTATATATTACTTAGTAAACTAGATGATAAAATTTTATTTTATATTTTTAAATTTTAATTTACTATTTTGTTTTTGAAAGTTATAAGATTTATTTTAATTTTAAGAATTAAATAAAATATATATATAAATTTGCCCAAGGAACGTGGGGCTTCATTATTATTAAATCTGGTTTTCCTTAAGGGGGAACGCCACTGTGAGAGCTGAAAAAGTAGTCAAGTTTCAAGAATTGTTTCTACAGGCTTAACTAATATCTAAAGGAATAATATTGTTGTTAATTAATTAAGTATATCTTAAACTAGTTCTATATAAATTTTCATCAAAAAATTTCAAATATTTATCAAGTTATGAGCTTTGACTTAAAGATTTAAAAAAATTCTCTCTCCATTGTCCCAAAAGGTTTCGTATTGTAGAGTTGCCTGAAAAAACAAAACAAAATTATTTTCAATATCTATCCGAATGTGGAAAATCTATTTGTTTTTTTGATAATTTTCCACGAAATGGCTACTGATTGAAATTTCTTTCAATTTTTATTACAAAAAATTATAATTACGAAAATTAAAAAATAAATTGAAAATCGGCGTCTTAGTTTTCGAGTAATCGTTGGGACAAGTTTGAAAAATATTGTTTTTGAGAAAACACGTTTCAAGTTTTTGTTGCGTTTTTCTTGATGTAAACTTATATCTTACTTAAAATATTGATACTTAAAGTAAACTATCAAGTCCTGAGCCATACGATGGCAGAGCTGGATTAAGGGGGGCTAAGGGGTCTCCAAATTTCTAGGAGCTTCAAAAAATTGAAGCACCAAAATTTAAATCAGAAAAAAAGTTACTGGACTCTGTTACAATAAGAAAAAAATGCTTTGCATTTTGTGCAAGGTCAAGGGGTTTCCAAAAAAGTTAGCCCCAGGCCTCACATATCCTTAATCCGGTTCTGTATGATGGTTCTTCATCGTCACCTCCAGTGTCGTCGTTAACTTTTTTAATTTTTTTAATATCTGACCTATTATAAGAAATTCGACGCCGCGCCGTTAACAAAGAATTATACATTACTTATTCTCATGTATGTAACTCAGTAAATTTTCATAATTTTAATTTAAAATTTTAACTACATTATTATGCTTTTTGAATTTTCACAGTGGCGTTCCGCTTTAAACACTAAAAAAAATGTAGAACAATTTGGTAATCGATAAAAGAATATTCGAGGAAGGCCATAAACGAACACTAAACAATATCTGGGAGCAGCCATGTATTTAGGGGTGGGTAAGGGGACAATTGCCTCCCTTCTCCAAGAATGTCTCAGATTGTATCCATGAATCCTCCGTGATAAAAATAATGTATACCATGAAATTTTAAAACTTAAATAACTTTAAATTATTTACCGTTGAATTGTTAACCTTTGTATTGAAAACCAGTTATCTCTACATCGTCGACGCGCATAAAAGGATTAACGAGATTCTACAAATAATCTGGTTCGCCCACAGACATTTTTTTAATTCGCCGTCATTCTGACCAAAAAAATAAAAATTAAAAACATGTGGAAATATAATGAAAGATCTAATTGATTACATGTTACAACAAAATGCAAAAAATGTTAAAAATTTAATTATAATTTACGAAATTATTATAAAATACCATGAATTCATAGTTTATGACACTTTTAGTCGAGCAAGCGTGTTTCGATCTTACTGGATTCTCATCAGATAAACCTTGAATAATAATTAAAAAAGTTAGAAAAGTTATGCAGTTAACTTAAGTTATTAAAATTTTAACTTAAAGTTAAATTAAAAGTTATTCAATTGACTGCATAACTTTTCTAGCTCTTTTAATTATTATACAAGGAAACACGCTTGCTCGACCAAAATTGTCAGAAACGATCAATTTATGCTATATTTTACAATAATTTCGTAAGTTATAATTCAATTTTATATACTTTTTGCCTTTTATTGTAAATATTTAAAGCTCCAGATAAAATACATGACAAATAAAAATAAATGTAATTCGAATAAAAAAATAATTAAAACTTGAATAAGGAAAAGTATGGATAATTATAAAACTAAAACTAAAAAAAAAAAATAGAAAAGATAGATAAGGTGTGGAATTATAATTAATAAATTGGAATTTAATTGAATATTAGTAACAGTTTATTAAATAATTATTTTAAAAGTAATTAAAGAATTCTTGATATTGATACCGGAGTATATGCATATTCTTATCTTTTTTAGCCAGCCCAAATTTCAAGTTAAATATATCTATAATTAAATTTTAAAACTTTTATATGAAAATTTTGTGAAGTAGAAATTATTATTATAATTATTATATATTTCCAAGTTTCAAATAAAAATTTTATACAATAATTGAACGAATACACATAAAAACATAATGAAATAAAAGAACTAGTCAATGGTCAGGCGTACCAACTTTAATTTTAAATGCAATAAGTGCTGCAAAACAAAAGTACAGTTTTACTTATTATTAAATTAAACTAAATTAGACGATTTTAAATATAATTTAATTATAAAAAAAATTCACAACTGTTTTATTCACATATAAATTGACATGACGTTGCTTTAAATGCTTGTATGTCTGTTCGTCTTTCCGATTGTAAATTTTTAATAATTACTGAGCTTGATAACTTGTGAGTTCTTTCCATGTTATAGTTCACCATGCAATAATATTCTTCTGCATGAAATTAAACTTTAATTGAATGTTTGGACGAAAACATTTAATTTGTTTGTGCTTTAATTATTTGTTTACGCACTCCACCCCTTTGCAAAGTTTCAAGTGGGTCAATTTCACTGAGGCATTAAGTATAATAATAGGTACCTGATAATGTTTTTTTAATATCACATTTCTATTTATTTTGCCAAAAATTTTAAAATAATAATTATACAATTTACCATTTTTAGGATTTTTTGAAATGAAAATTTTTACATAATATTATTGTAACTAAATTAAATGTATTTCAAAACATAAGTTAAGTAGGCTTACATGGTATAGCAAATAGGTACTAATAGCCATTCAACTTGGGTTCTTAATCTGTGTTAGTAGTACAAATATAAAAATAGCGAATTTAATACTTGATTTGTTGTAATACTTTATTGTAAGAAATCGTCTAAATTTAAATTAATTTCCAATATCAACGAATAAAATCGAAATTTCATAAATCACGAATGTTAATAACTGATATCAATTTTACTAATCGAAACAGTGTTTTTAATTATATCTATTTTGTCACGACATCATTAATCAATTGATGAATCTTAGTAACACTTTTGCAACTTACTCAGTTTTAGTTGTTTACTGGCAATTAATAAAAATTATAAGAAGCAGTGGTTTCAAAAAAAAATTATATAGATATCATATTACACACTTTTTTATTTTTAGCACAAGGTAAATTATAAACTATTAAATTGTAAATTATACACTGAATTTATTCAAAAGAAATATTTAACATAAATTACATTTAAATTATTGATCCTAATTTATAGCTAATAGGCATAAAAGAATACTAATTTTTGTTTCGATTTTGAAAACTAGCTAATTTGGGAAACTAAAATTCATCCATAGTCACTTCCGGAATTATCTTCTATATTTGTTGGGATCCTTGGTTGTGACTTTTAAAATTGGCTCATTGTAATCGCATTCAAAAAGCTACCATTATGTTATTCATGCAAATTGCAAACACTTTACATGGATAATGTCGGTCGTGTATATAGGAAACGTTCTTCGATTATAAGAATAAACTAATTTCTATTTTTTATTCACACCATTAAAGTGTTTTCCTATTAACAATTTATATCTAGTAAAGGTGATAAATGAGCTGATGATGAATCCATTGTCGTTCAATCGGAGATCTCTATGAATAAAAATAAATTGTACGGATATTGAATATATTGAAATGCGGAAAGCAGGTGTAAAATTTAATCAGAGGTCAGCGGTGGAGAAGCCGAAGAGGTCAAATTGAAGCAGATAAGGTGCGTCGATAATTTGAAACAAGGCTTTCAGTGCCAACTGGTGCAGAGATTTTCCTTTATGGGATTGCTGGAGGTTTTGACCTGATTTTTGCGACAATTATCTTAACTGTTATTCACCACGCACTTTTTTAATTTTTTGGTAATTTATTGTGACGTTATAATTTTATTTTGTGAGAAGTAATTTGCTAATATGTAGAATTGGCATAATTTCACAAAAAAAACTAATAAAAATAGTAATAAAACTACAATAAAAGAAGAAATATATTGCGGATAATTTAAGCTTTAATGTAATAAAAGAAAGTGTAATAATGCTGTATGGTAAAGCAATGAATGGAAGCTGTAAAGTTTGATTCATCTCAAAATTAAAAGTTTAAGAATTTTTAATAAATATCATTTAATGTGGTAACTTAATAGAGGTCTCATAAAATAACATTACAAAACTCTTTGCAACTCATATCCTAAAGATATTATAGCTGATAGGGTATTGTCCTATTACATACACATCATTGAAGTCCTTGCCAAGAGAAAAGGTAAAAATTATTTTTAATAAAATAATAGAATGTTCTGGACGCTCAAAAGTAGCTTTTACAGCGGCGGGGGGGGGTAAAATTTGAAAGTTACGCTACTGAATCCTATATAGAGCACTGATGCAAAAGTTTGGTATTACCAATAAAAACATCTTGAAATTTTAAATTTTTGAAGTCAATTCAATCAGTTTTTACGATCTTAAGTAACTTAAAATTTAGCTACCAGCATAAAACATCTTTGATCTAAAAGCTTTTATAATGCTAATGATGGTAGACAAAAACAATATTAATTTTCTAAAATAGTATTGATTTGATTTGGCAAAAAAATTACCGTACGAATAATTTCCTTCAATTGGTTCGGTGTTCGGTTATTGTATGTAGGTATACTGCATATAGTTAGGTAATTATTAGTTTATAGCATTAAACTTGCTTTTTTTATTTTTGATTTATAATATAATAGAATATTTTAAGCTTAAAATTTATCTTGGAAAATAAGTGAATATGATAAAACGTCGGTTGCTAGAGAGTCGTGGAGATGACTCCACGTTAAGCCATAGATTTCTATTTGAGTTTAACATAGCAAATATAATCCTAATAAAAAAATTTAATATAATTTTTTATTTGCCATTACTTTGTAGACAAATATTTAACTTAGAAACAGTTTAGTGAAAAGTTGCTTCATCTACTACCGCTTAATTTTTAATTTAGAGATTTCTATCTGCCAAAGGCACGTACCTACATAAAATGCACCTAAAATTGTTGGTGATTATTTAAACATACACCAACTGAGGTCAAAATAAAGTAAACGTTTTATATTTAAATTGTACTCACACTCATAACCTTTTAGGAAGGTTATGATGTGAAAATTTTTTATTTGCATTATTGTTTAAACTTTGTTTTTGCATCCTACAAAGTTAATGTTTATTTTTTAAATGAAATTCTAACATCGTGCCACATATTTGCGCGAAGACAAGAATATTAATTTGTGTAGTCAGTATTATTTATGTTCCAACTTTACGATACCAACGTAAAAATTTGCATAAATAAAAAAAATTTAATTCAGAGAGAGTCCCAGATGCAGTAAACGACCATATTATTTAAAAACTGGCGTGTCGCCCAAAAAATCATATGTACCCCATGATTTGGTCACCGGAAAGTCACCCTTTGTTTTTACGGCTCAGAAACCACGAATGTAACCGCCAGGATGTACAATGTCGAACTTTCTTTACGTAAACTAGTCTGGCCGATGCTTTATTTCGATCTATTTTTTTCTAATTTATTCAAAGTAAAACCATTAGAGTAATTTCACTTTTAATATCTTTAGCTGCAGTACCAAACCAGTTCATGTAACGGAAATAGTTGGACGTCATTAACTTACTTGTCCACGTTATTTTATTTACCTCTCAAAATATTGAAAAAAATACTATTAAAATTTAAATTTAAACAGATGTGGATTTTAGCACGCATTTGCAAATTAATTTATTTTTTTGCAGTTTTACATAATATATTAAATTACCAAATCAAATAAACACAGAGATATGGTTACTGCATTTTATCAATCGATTTAATTCTACTGTTTTATAATTAAAAATTATCACATTGTTCATGCTTTCAAAAACTTTTCAATATATTCAATAAGTTGCTTAACAATGAACATATAAAATTTTTAATTTCGTCATGTGAATTATAGAAACCAATAAATAAAATTGTAAAATCAACAATTTTTGAAATTTTATAATGTGAAGGTTGTATTCATACGGCTATTAGGTATAAAAAATGGGATATACAGGTAACTGTGTAATTACTGGTAAAGTTGCTCTCACGAAAAATGAGGCTGACGTCAGAACCATCTGAATGAAGTATCGACAAATTACTTTTTAAATTAATAATTTGTACCATAGGTGCAACAAAGACAGACTGAAATTAATGTGTCTTAAGTATGTGAATTTAAAATACTTGTACGTCAAAAATAATATGATACTAAACGCATGCGATAGAAAAAGATAGCTACAATAGTTCTTAGCGTGCATAATAATTATAATGAAAGTAGTTTTTATAGTGACTAATCTGTAATTGTGACAACTGACAAGTACACAAGTTTGGTTATATTTTGTATAATATACAAGTACAACCAAAAATTTAAATACAAATATATTAAAAAATATAAAATATAGAAAATATAACCAAACTTGTCACAATTACAGAACCAGACATCAGTCAAAATTCGTGATGGAGTGAGCTAATCAAATGGAGGTACTTAGAAAGTATTTTTCTTTTCTTTACTAACTGCCAAGAAATTCTATAAGAACTTCATCTTCTTCTCTCAAGGAGTGTTATATAACACAATGAAAGATTCGGCTTTGATATAACTCAAACGCTGTACTGGTCTCCACTCAAATTTGTTGCCAATTTTATTTTTTTATGTACCCTTGCACACGTCTTTCATTTCAGCAAACAGGAAAAATCATAAATTATTTCTTGGATCGTATCTGTCACGATCATCGGTATTTTTTTGGAAGAGATGCGAATAAGTTGCTTCCAATTGTATGGTGCTCAATTTTCACGTTTGACATATTGACTACGATACACATTCTTTTAAACCGGAATTGCTTCCGTTGTCTAAATTGCCCAAAAAGGAAAAACGATACGAAGTTGACGAATTAATAAGGGAACATGGTCATGAAGTGTTACGACTACCACCTTACCACTGCGATTTTAATGCAATCGAATTAGTGTGCGTTCATTGCAAAGATTATTACAATAAACATATAGGTCGGGACAGTTACGGGAATGACAAAGTAATAACAAAGTGAGAAGAGACAGTGGAGGAATGTTCACAAGAAGTCTAGAGAAATTGTGTTTGTCATACCAAAAAAATTAATTGAATGATGATAGCGATTCCGACACTGATGTAGAAAGTGATTAAAGAGCAAAACTGGGGTGCCATTCTATCTTTGCTTCTTTCTGCATTTGATCTTTCTTCTTCTTCTTCGTCGTCGTTCGAATTCTAACGTCGTGACCTGTTTCTCAAGGATTGTGAAGTGGCTTTCTTGGCAAAGTACCTCGGTGGTTTGCCACTGCCTTCCGAGGGAAGATGGTCTGAATTTATTATTCCACCCGGGATCGAACAGGGCTTCTCGGATTAGCAGTCGACGCACTTAAGCGTCAAGCCATAACCACCGTCTCTTCGAAGGCGGAATTTGATCTTGACCTTTGTTATATTAGTTTATTTAACTTTTTTTTCATCAATAAATAATTTTAAGTTCTAAAGTAATGATTGTGTTAAAAATTGCAATATTATCTATTGCAATAGCTTGTATAATGAACAAAAATAGTTTAATAAACATATATACTTCTCAGCCTTTATTACATTATTTTGGAAACTACATGTTTCAAGCAATGAATATCTTTAGGAAAAACAAATCTACGACTAAACCCTTGTCACACGAACAAAATGTTCATTATTATTTTTATCAAAATGTTAATAAAATTTTTTACCGTGTGACAAGGACTTTAAAATTATTGCATATTGACAGTCATTTGAATTTTTTGTTTTTATATAATGATTTAAATTTATTATATCGAACACTTATTTGACTTACAATTTTCATCTTATTTCATACGCATATCGAAAATTGCGTCAGCTTCTTTTTTCGTGATGACAACTATATTGTTTTTATTACATAAAATGAGAAAATAACGTGATATGTGCTAATGTGTCGTATGGAAATTTACGAAATATTATTATATAGGTAAACAATTAAAATGTCGATTCAATTGCCAGTTATTTACTAAATATTGATTTAGAAATTGCATAAATACAAATTCGATGTACTTACATATTTTACAGCATTTGCAATAGGTTTAATTTCACTTTCTTTAATAATCGTTTAAAAAATAATGCAGGTTGTTGACATTTGTTACATCATACGTGTTATAATAATAGAAGTAAAAAGATGCATTAATGGAGGTATGTTACATCACAATAATTTAGCAAATTAACTTTTGGATAAAAAAATTTGCACTAGGTGAAAAGTGGTAGAGCAAATAATTTTTATGTATTTTATGTAATTTTATTGATTATATTTAGACATGCGATGTTACTTTGTTAGCTGGAATGTGATAACTCTCATAATTTGACCCATGTTCCACATATTAACAAGGATTAACACAAATATAACTACTCGGGGAAGCACCACTGACTTGTGATTAGAAAATTTAAATTTTGATCTGTGTATCAAGTAAAGTTGTTCATAAAATCTTGGAAAATAAAGAACAAATTAAAATTATAGGTCTGTGTTATTAAAATCTTTAGTCACGATTCTTAAAAGCAGAATTAACTGTAGACGCACCAAACCCAGATGAAAGTAATTCGCTCATTCTGTAGGTGTGTTAATGAGATCACAATAGTATTTTTTTTAGTTTTGCACATTTTTATATTACATACATTTATGGTGTATTGTGTAAATTCACCAGCCTACAAACAAGAAAATCCTGCAGTACTCGTCATACTAGCAGTCATCGTAAAAAGTATTCTAGCTAAAATGTATATCAACGCAACATAATATAAACGAGGCGTGCTGATATCCAAGGTAAATTATACAACTAATTTTTATTCATAAATTAATTTACTGAGGTTCAGAGTTGGTAGGTTTACGTGCATGTTCTTGGATAAGTTCTATCAAATAAAAGTTTTCTACTTTTTCAGAACAGCAGAATACATTATGTGTTGCATGGATACCTCCCACTATCTCAGTAATTGTATGAAGATGATCATGGATTAAAATTGTAAGTATATGATATAAACGTTAATTTTACGTTAAAATACCGTTTAAAATACCGTAAAATTAACGTCGCAACTATGAGTTCTAGTTTACCCTGGTTGTGGGGCTTAAAGACGTCAATTATTAATAATATCTATTCTCTAATAATATAATATAGCTCATTTGTATCTACCTACCTATTTTACCATTACATTACCAACGTAAAAAATAGAGATTACGGGAGCATGATTCATAAGTGCGGTCTTTATGCCGCACAACCTGGTCAATCAAGTCAAAAATAAAGCTTTGTGTTCTTTCATAGATCATAGAGCAGCCAGCCTAGGCTATGGTACCTTCTATTCTAAATCCATTTCATTTTCTGCCTAGAAAATGATCCTCTATCGTATAGAGGCGCAAATGAGGACACAGGCCATTTCTTGGTGATAGCAAAAATCAAACAAATGTACCGAAGTGCAAGATATGAAATAGAACGACCAATAGAACAGCAGTGGAATAGCTGGAAAATACCAAAAGAAGAAGAAAATATGAAGATAGAGTAGAGAGAGAGAGAGAGATGAGAAGAAAAAAAAGGTGCGATGATCTGGAGCACGAATGGAGGAATATAGCAGAAGGAATCATGAGCAGTGTAAGAGGAATAAAGCTATGATATTATAGAAAACGAATGCGAAGCAGCCACTGCAAATAAAAATGTAGCAAGAGAACAATGGCTAAGAACGGAGAGGCAGGAAGACTAAAACAACTATAGCAATAGGCTGAATGAGGCTAATAAGCTATACAGATGGAAAAGGAACGATCGGATGGAGAAGCAATTGGAAGAAATGGAGAGAAATAACAATACTAACTGCGATTTACAATGTTCCATCAAAAGTTGAGAAACCAGAAGAGTGCATGAAACACATCAGAGCAAGAGGTATGAAAAATGTACAAGGTTTGATGGAATAGGACGAAAATAATATTGAACAGGTAAGAACGAGACATTTTCAAAGGTTGTTGAATAATGAGGTTGAAGAGAGCATCGAGTGCGAAGAGGATATACCAGATGATGTAGAAAACGAAGTAAGCACTCCAACCAACACAGAGATCATATAAACAATTGACAGAATCAAGAACGGTAAGACGCCGGCAGTTTAGAGAGATGGTAAGAGAAGCTGAAAAGCAAAAATAGAAACGAGGTGCACGTGAGAAGTAGTTTAGAGGTGGACAGATACGAGTTCGAAGAGGTGGAGGCATTCTGGTACCTGGGTGTGGTGATAGATAGAACAGGAGAGAGAAATGAAGATTTGGAAAGAAGAATCAATGCAGGAAACAGGGTTTTTTACGCAAACAAGAAGGTACTAGCGAATAAGCAACTAACAAGGAACACGAAACTAAAAATTTATAGGCAAGAGGCAAATGGTGAACTAAGACGACGAATGAATTATGAAATACGGGAGATCATGAATGGAGAGTGGTAAATCATTCATCGATTTCCAGTTGGCGTTGTTTCCCCGGTAACAAAAAAAAACACATTTTTTTGTTGTTGTTATTATTTTATGTGAATTGTTTTGACATGTACCCATATGTGTATCTATCAATTTTCGTTTATTAATATATTTCTTTGGTTTACATAAATTGCATCATTTATGTGTTAAAACGTCAGTACCAAAGACACCATCAGCCCTTTCGGACCACTCCGGAAGGCGGTTTCCAATAAAGCACGGCGTTACAACCGATGCTTGAAACCAGGATAAAAACGAAGCTCTCAATACCAGTAAGCTGAACCATTTTGGTCCTTCGAGACGGACGTTATTGGTAACTCGCAAGTGATTACTAAATAACAAGAACATAACATTGTGAAGGCATTGAAGATAGACGAAGCGGATAGCACTCACACAAAGGTTAGCCAATTACATCACTCATCTTATTGTTTCCAATCCTTTAAGAACTGATTCAATTTGGTATCAATCTTCTGTAGTAGTAGATGCTTTCGGTAAAACTTTCCGATCTTCAATCCATAAAGCACGTGTTATATTAAATTTACGATTCAAATTACACGGTTGCAATCAATTTTACAATTGATTATTCAATCTTAACGCAAAATTTACCCTACAATTTATTTTCATACCTCTCGCTAGTGTGTATTCATAATGGCAAAACGGGAAAAGATGGAAATAAAAGTTCTATTGGCGGAGGCTCATTCGCTAATAAATCAATTGGAAAGATTTAAAACCTTTCTAAATACAATCAAAAGTCAATCTGAAATTACAAATGCAGCTATAAAGGAATTAGAGCTAAGAACAAGAAAAGTTTCTCCTTTATGTGAGTCTTACTCAAAAGTCATGATACACTTGGCAGCCCTTTCGGCTTCTGACGATGCTCCAATGACTAGCGATAACTTTGATGACCAATACATCGAATTGAATGTCACTGCTTCTCTAATGTTGGAGAATCAAAAGGTTGTAAACAATAATTTCATGTCTTCCCCAGCACATGGAGACAGAGCTTCTAGTGTAAAATTACCTCAAATAAAGCTGCCAACCTTTTCAGGTAATTACGTTGACTTTAAAGGCTATTTCGATTCATTCATGACATTAATACATGATAACAAAAATTTGTCATCAATCGAAAAATTCATTTACTTAAAATCAAGCCTGGATCACTCTGCTTTACGCGTGGTAAGCGACATTCAAATGTCGCACGAGAATTACAATATGGCTCTTAAAATGTTGCGCGACAGATATGATAATTCCAAATTGATAATCCAGGGTCACATTAAAGCCATTTTTGATTTAAAACCATTATCCAAAGATTCATCTTCACAAATACGTAACCTGCATGATGAACTTTCAAAAAACATAAGAGCATTGCAAAATCTAAAAGTACCAGTAGAGCATTGTAACGCTTTCATTTCACACATTCTAATGCAAAAACTCGATCTTCAAACAAGAATCGAATTCAGCAAACTCAAACCCCGCGAAATTCCATCTCTACTCGACATCGAGACATTTCTTCGGGACAAATCTCAACTGGTAGAGGAATTGAAAGAAATAAATCAAAATACTTTTAATCAAAATAAACCCAAAAAAACTCTCAAGTTGTCGTTAGTAGCTGCTAGTCAGCCAGCGTCATGTTCCATATGCAACCAAATGCATTCAATTTCGCGTTGTTCAACATTTCTTGCATATTCTATCCAGAAGCGATCTGATACAATTGACCGTTTAAACATGTGCAAAAATTGTTTGGGCCACCCAATCAATTCAAAGTGCAATTCACGTTTCACGTGTCAGCACTGCCATAAACGACATCATACACTATTACACCCCGAACAAATTTCTAAAATAGAATCGCAGCACCCCGACACGATCACAATTGCTCCTTCAGGATCAGCGGAACACTCACAAGTTGCTTTACCTTGTTACGGTGGTTCTAGCCAAATATTACTTTCTACAGCATGCGTTAATGTTAAAAATTCTGAAGGAAGATGGGTTCGCGCACGGGCTATTTTAGATACCGGGAGTATGAATTCTTTTATAACTGAATCTCTTCTTAAAGCACTTAAGCTTAAACATCAACGTGTGAACACCACAATAAACGGAATCAATGCTACAACAAGTCAGCAAGTGAATTTCGCGGTTAAAATCAATTTTTCCTCAATAAAGGGCAACTATGAAGACGATATATCTTGTTTAGTGGTTCCCAAAATATGCTCATCTCTCCCATCCATTTCATTCAATAGAAATTGCATTGATATTCCTACAAACATCGAATTAGCGGACCATCATTATAACAAATCTGCTCCCATCGACTTGCTTTTAGGTGTGTCTATTTTCTATAAACTGTTGTGTATTGGGCAGATCTCATTAGGAAAAAATCAACCAACGCTCCAAAAAACATTACTGGGCTGGATTGTATCTGGAAACATGATCAATAAGAATAAAGATCGAAACTCGTTAAAAAATCCAAGCGTTTCAATATCAAATTTGTCGATCTCAAATGAAGAATTGAACAAAGGTCTGATTAAATTTTGGCAGCTTGAAGAAGTCACCCCAAAAAGCAAACTTTCGCTCCTATCGCAGGAAGAACTCTTTTGCGAAAATCATTTTAACAATACAACGATTCGTAAAGCATCTGGTAGATTTTCGGTTTCCATCCCATTCAACTCGAAGTTGGTCAATTTGGGAGAATCGCAAACTCAAGCAGTTAAAAGGTTTCTAAAATTGGAAAAGCGGTTGGCAAATGACCCTGAATTGAAATTAAGCTACTCTTCATTCATAAACGAATACATTTCCTTAGGACACATGTCCAAAATTAATACTCTACAACCTCAACTTGATAATGGCTACATCATAAAGGCCATGAATGTAGAAATACCTTCATCAAACCTACCATATTATTATCTTCCACATCATGCCGTGATAAAAACAAGTTCATTCACAACTAAACTTCGCGTGGTATTTGATGGCAGCGCAAATTCAAGCTCCGGAATATCAATTAATCACGCACAGTTAGTTGGTCCGGTAGTTCAAGATGATTTATTCTCTATTCTAATACGATTTCGACAATACAGCGTCGCCTTGACCGGCGACATTGAAAAAATGTATCGACAAATTGAAATCAATCCGAACGAACGTAAGTTACAATGTATTTTGTGGAGAGATAGTCCTGATGAACCTATCTGCAATTATGAGTTGAATACAATTACGTATGGCACGGCTTCCGCTAGCTATTTGGCTACAAATTCTTTGCGAACATTGGCAGAAATAAATGCAACAGCATTCCCAAAAACTTCCAATGTTTTAAAGAAAAATTTTTACGTCGACGATCTGCTCTACTCGCTCCCAAGTCCAGGCGAAATGATGCAAACAAAAAGGGAAATAACGGAAATATTAGCATCGGCGTGTTTTCCAATTAGAAAATTCTTGTCAAACTACCCTGAAATATTAAATAATGACTGCGAAGATACCGACTCCTATCACACAATTCCACTGGGGGAACGAGAAAGTGTAAAAACTCTCGGTGTTTCTTGGAACGCTATCTCAGATCAATTGCAATTTGAAATCAGACCAAATCCCGAATCAAAAACTAGTTCTAAACGATCCGTTCTTTCAATAGCTTCACAACTGTTTGATCCATTGGGGTTGCTTGCCCCAATCACTATACGAGCAAAAATCTTGATTCAAAGGTTATGGGAAGCCAAATTGGACTGGGATGAAAGCTTACCTCAAAGCTTGCACTCCGAGTGGGAATCATTTAATTCAGAACTTCCACTACTAACATCATTAAAATTTCCAAGGTGCGTAATACCAGCAAAGTCAGACTCAGTTGAACTTCATGGCTTCGCAGACAGTAGTTCGATCGCTTACGGAGCCTGTATTTACGTTCGAGTAAAAACCTCCTCAAATCAATTCGCTACTCAACTTTTATGTTCAAAGTCTCGTGTTGCCCCTCTTAAGGGTGCCACCATACCTAGATTAGAGCTCTCAGCAGCGGTTCTCTTATCTGAATTAATGCAAAGGGTTCAAACAGCATTCGACGAGTCCAATCTTCAACTATTCTTCTGGACAGATTCCACGATAGTGTTGCATTGGATTAACTCGGCTCCAAACAAATACAAAATCTTTGTGGCCAATCGAATTGCCGCTATACAAGAAAGCACAAGATCAAGTGATTGGTATCACGTTCGGTCACAGAACAATCCTGCTGACTTAGTCTCTCGTGGTATCAGTGCTCAAAGCATCCTAAAAAATGAACTTTGGATAAATGGTCCAGGCTTTTTAAAAGACTCTATATCTGATTGGCCAAAATCATGTATCAACTCAACTATTGATACAACGGAATTAAAACCCACCTGTTTAATATCTTCATGCGATTGCCCCACGACATGTTTACTCAGCGCATTGGCCCCTAAAGATATTTTATTCACATCTGACATGATTTCCAAGTTCTCCACTTTAACAAAATTAAAACGAGTAGTAGCTTGGCTCATCAGATTCAAATACAATTGTCAAAATTCAAAAGAATTACGGCACACGGGTCCACTCACTGTAAATGAGTTAAAGGGCGCATTAGAAAATATTATTAAAAATTGTCAAAACGCAATGTTCCTCAAGGAAATCAATTCATTACGTCATCATAAATTTGTAAAAGGTAAATCAAGCTTATCCGCTTTAAATCCGTTCTTGGATGAAAGTGGTCTTCTCCGTGTAGGAGGCAGACTAAAAAACTCTGATTTTTCCTATGATAAAAAATTCCCAATTTTATTACCAAAGCAGCATCATCTAACAAATCTGATTTTTTGTGACTATCATTTAAAATTACAACACTGTGGTGCACAGCAACTTTTATATTGCGTTCGCGAAATTTATTGGCCAATTTCCGGAAAGAACGAAGCCAAAAAGGTTGTCAGGAAGTGTATAAAATGCTTCAAAGCAAATCCGTCGTCTTACAACCCCCTTATGGGAAATTTACCTCCAAAACGCCTTCACGTTGAGGCGCCGGTCTTCCATAATACCGGTCTCGATTATGCTGGACCCATCCTCATACGTGATCGTAATACCAGAGGCTCAAAAACCATTAAGGCTTACATTTGCTTATTTATCTGCATGACTACAAAGGCCGTCCATCTTGAGCTAGTAACGGACCTCACCACTGAAGGTTTTTTATCAGTTCTAAAACGGTTTATTAGCAGAAGAGGAATGCCTCATACACTCTCAAGCGACAACGCCACCAATTTCGTTGGTGCTTACAATCACCTGAAAGATTTGTATGATTTTTTAAATTGCAAGGTAAATCAGAATTCCATTCATGACTACTTAGCCGTCAAAGGCATCAAGTGGGAATTCATAATTCCACGCAATCCTCATGAAGGAGGAATGTGGGAGAGTAACATCAAATCAACCAAAGCTCACCTAAAAAGGGTCTTAGGCAATACTCATTTTACTTACGAGCAATTTTTAACAACATTGAACCAAATTGAATCAGTTTTAAATTCTCAACCTCTTTCTCCTCTATCTTCCGATCCCAATGATCTTAATTCTCTCACTCCTGGCCACTTCCTCATTGGAAGACCTTTGAGTGCTATCCCCGATGAAGACGTCTCAAATTTACCCGAAAATCGCTTGTCCAAATATCAACGGATCCAACAAATCACGCAGCATTTTTGGAAGCGTTGGAGTTCGGAGGTAGTTCCCAACATGCAAAGAAGAACGAAATGGTTCACACATCTTCCAGATCTCATTCAAGTAGACCAGTTAGTGTTAATAAAAGAAGACAATACACCAACATTGGCTTGGCCACTCGGTCGGGTGGTGTCAGTGCACGTCGGTAAAGACAACGTAATCCGTTCTGCATCGGTGCGCGTAAAAAACGGTTCTGTGATCAAACGCTCTGTAATAAAACTATGTGCGCTACCTACTTAAAGAATCCAGATGTGATCCGAACTACAACTCATTTTTGAGTAGAAATTCTTCTTGTGCAAACAAACTATGTAAAGAGAATATTTTTATTTTATATTATTATATTCATTGTTCTTTGAAATCTGTCATATTTCAAGGCCGGCGGTATGGTAAATCATTCATCGATTTCCAGTTGGCGTTGTTTCCCCGGTAACAAAAAAAAACACATTTTTTTGTTGTTGTTATTATTTTATGTGAATTGTTTTGACATGTACCCATATGTGTATCTATCAATTTTCGTTTATTAATATATTTCTTTGGTTTACATAAATTGCATCATTTATGTGTTAAAACGTCAGTACCAAAGACACCATCAGCCCTTTCGGACCACTCCGGAAGGCGGTTTCCAATAAAGCACGGCGTTACAACCGATGCTTGAAACCAGGATAAAAACGAAGCTCTCAATACCAGTAAGCTGAACCAGAGAGGATATAGCAAAGTTTGTGAAGACCCAGAGAATTAGTTGGTTGAAAAGAAGCAAAGCAGTGGAAACCAAATGAGACTTGAGCGAGGGGTAGACCGTGAGTAAGATGGTGGAACCAGCTGATGCAAGATCTTAGGACCATGACCGTGAATGGATGAAACGAGAAAATCGACGATAGAAAAGGGTGGAGGAATATTGTGGAAGAAACCAAGAGACATACAGGACTATGAGTGGTAGAATAAATAAAAGCTGTTTGAGACAGTATGTTTACTGTAAAATATGTATTAATTCACACCAGTAAATGAATTTGTAAAATCTCAGCAGGAGATAGCAATATTTAACTAGAATTTAATGCTAAAATTATTATTATTATTTAATTATTAATCGTCTTTAACAAAGAGTTCCGCAGGAAGGGGGACTGGTAATAATCTACAGCCTCAAATTTCGACGAAATATTTGTACTGGGTGGTAGGTAATGGTCTATACCAGAAAAATAAGATTTGTGGAATATCCAGCAGTTTTTCCAAAATTAACTAAAATAAATTCTTAATGTATTTGACCTGGATCCGACATTGGAGTGACTGTGACTTTCAAACGCCACCCTCCGTACGGCCGCGGTTGAAAATCACTGTATAATTAAAAACTTGCCTGAGGCTTAAAGCAACTCGAAAATGACAAAATTCGCATGCTGGGATCCGAAATTTGCTAATGTCAGGGGCTTTACTAATTAAAACGATCCTCGGAGAACAAATGCACTCGATAATGTAGGAATTTGATCGATGTTTCCTTTGTAACCGCATGTAGTAGAATGAACACGATCTCTCTCTCCACCTAAATTCGGATTGTAAAGCTAATATAAACTTAAAATGGTGCTCATTCAGTTTGAAGGTAAAAAGCCGTAGAAAACTACCAGTAACTAGAATTTCTTGTGAAAACCTAGGTTTGATTTGGAGGATCAGGAGGTTAAAGCAGGTTTAAGTTATGTTTTAGGAAACTCGTCGTTAAAAGAGAAGTTAGTGGGAAGACATAGGTCTGTTGTGGAGGTTAGAGCAAATTTAAGTTAATTAGAAAAAAAATTACGAATTGCAATCGTCATGTGGTAAAATTTGAAAATGTTTCTTAAATTTAATTTTTAGAAGTCATACGAGGCTGCAGTACAGTTCATTTCAAAAACCGGCAGTGCTGTTAAGAAGAATCTTAGAGCCAATGCTGGGTGCATTCGATTCCGGAAGGTTGGGAACAATCGCAGCCTTAATTTTTGTCTACCAGATTTGAAGAATATCTCATCGATAGTATTCTGAGATTTCCTAATTTTGGCAATTTACATCGTCGGGAGTTTTCTAATTGTGTTAATTTACGTATTTTTAATTTTGATGGCACTGAAGTACTCTTTTGGTAGTACCTATAAATAAATTTTAAAAAAAATTATAGCATAGGTACCATAATTTCGTAGATATTATTTAGGTACTTTTAAAATATGCACAACCGACCAAAATTCCACAAACCGTAATTTTTTTTTTACTATTTTATATCTTTTACAGCAACAAACTAAATTGATTTTTAATGTTTTAAAAATTCATAAGAACTTAAACTTGGGATTTTAAAGTAAGAAATGCAATATTTCCTAATTGGATGGTTATAATATTCAAATAAACCTACTTATAAAAATTGTTTAATAATTAAATTAATTAAAGTAATTAAATAAAAATTTAATATCTCTACGCATAAAAATATTTGCTAATAAAAATTAAAAATTTATTTTTTTAATTTAAAAATAATATAATTCCACATCTACAAATACAATAAATAAATAACTACACTTTCAAGTTCTGCAGTTTTTCTCGTTGTCGACAAAAAAAATTTGTGCATTTCTTGAAATTTTATTGAAAATTTACAATACAATTTCAGGATCATTGTAGTCCTTACAGGGATTATTATTAAAGGAATTAAATCTTTTTTAATTTTCTGTTAAAATACCCGATACAGAAATTCATTCGGGAAAATCAAATTTGAAAAATGATAAAATTTAAAGTTTGATTGAATTAATTTTTAATCTGAAAATTCGGATCAATGTATAATCAGACAAGTAATTGGTCGGTTCAGTTTAATGATAATTAGTAACATTAATTTATTAATAGCGAACAATTTTACTAACTGATTAGATATCAATCAAAATTAAATAAAATTGTGTACAGGTAGTAAACATGTCTCGATTACGATCTAATTTGGAAGAAAAAGCGTGAAGAGTAATACCAAAGCACACCGATGCAAAGTAACATCGTAGAGAAGTTGTGCCGGCTTATTGTTAATACGCAGCCATCACCATCATCTTTCCATTCACCTGCAGCAAAACTCAGCCTACTTGTTTTCCCTCTTTTAGTAGCAACAGGTGTTTCCACGAGTTAGCATCATTGATCCGTAGTGCCGCTTGGTTAATGTTAACGTGCAGTCCGGTGCGGTGCAGCTTTAAATTTTTAACTTGTTGTTTTAAAGTTATGGGTTAGTGTTTTAGTGTACTTTTGGAAATTAAATTGTGACATGACGCATTTGTCAAAAATTCATTTTTGTGGATAATTTTTGAGGTAAGTGAAAGTATTACTCCACCGATCGATATCTAAAACTCAATTTTTGATAAGAATTATCATTTTAATTAATTTAATTGTGTTAATCATAAATTGTGCGAGAAATAGTGCCTTACTGTATATCAACAGTTAAAAATATTTTAAATAATTAATTTTTGCTGTTTACGGTTGCTGAATTTGTTTTAAATAATAACAATAATATTTTTGCGATGATACATTTGCATAAACACACCTAGAAATTCTAAATGTTAAAGATACCTTAACTTGGCCAAGTATGAAAGGAGTAGTGATTTCAATGAAAGGTCAGACGAGAAACCTCTAATATGTAAATTGTTTTATTAATTTCTGTTTTAATAAAGAAAATTTAAAAATCCCGGATGTTAGACGCGCAAAAATTAATTTCAAGTTCAATAAAATCCCATCAATATTTTAAAATATTATAATCGGTCGGTTTCTGATTAAACGATCTCTGATTACGGCCTCGAGTCGGAAACAATCAACATTTTTCTGTAGGTATCACAAGAATCTGTGAAAGTTTGACACTTTTTTAGAACTTTTTAACAGAAGAGAATGCTTTTGCTTTTAATGTATGTCGAACATCTTTATAAAGTGATTTACGTTCGAACTTTTACCATTAGGTACCTACGTTCAAATTGTTAGAAATTTTGACCATCACAAAAACTCCTTCAATTGCCGATGATGATAGATCTAAAAATGTCTTCATAATTCGCACTAATTATAATTCTCTTCATAAATTTTTTTGAGTTACATCATGTAATTGTATGCTTATTACACAGATGGTTCATAATAGGAAATTACAAAATATTTAATTTTTGTTTAATAAACCATAAAAATGCCAGTAACCTAAGAAAACTATTAATTGTTGTGGTCAAGTAAATTAAACGTTTTCTAGCTTTGTAATGGTTTTTTACCTATATCAGGCAGTTTTCTATTTTGTAAAATTTTTGTATTCTGTATAAGAAAAAGTTGGTTAGGGTTGCGTCTTGATACGTAAAACCGGAAACTTAAAACAGTTGTTGTAGTGGAATTAATATAGGGTAGAAAATAACGGTACGGAACCTCCTGGTGAACAGTTGTTTTCAGGTAGTATAATATTGTAAGATAAAAACATTGGAGGAGTTCAAAATGTATTAATTTTTAAAAAAATATTTGATATATAAGAAGTAAGATATAGAGACGCCCATGATAAGTGTTATAAATACATATAGCCTATAGGCCAGATCTGACATAATTATTAGTATTTTTTAAAAGTATCACTCAGTTATATGTATTATTATCATTACCTGCAGATCGTAAAATTAATTCAGACATACCTACATAATATATGCTATATGGTACCTATACATTTAGCATATATTAAAGATATATTATGTAATATTATGTGATATATTAAATAATATCAAAAATGTATGGAATTTTATAAGCTAATTATATTAAATTATCAAAATAAATATCGAAATTAATATTTTCAATTGGTCTTTTCATTTAGACTGACGAGACTAATAATATCGAAACAATTGTAGTTAAGCTATTGTTTTTTAATTTTTATCGGTTAAAAACATCGAGCCTACCTATATATAACAATAGAGAGGTCGTAAACCCATTTGTCTGAAGCAATCAAGAATAAATACAAAGTTTATTTTCTTTAAACAAATTTACAAATCATACTTTTATTGACAATAAAATAATTTTAATATTTTATTTCTTGTTTTTAGATTACGGAAGATTTTTCTATAGCAATAGTTTGATTTTAGGTTATATTATAATATAATAAATAATACAATTTTATTTAAAAATATTTTTTTTAAATTTTACATTGAAGATTAATAAATAATAAAATGAGTTACTTATATGGATTATTAATTTGAATAAAAAAAATTTTAAATCTCAATTTTAAGTATTAAATTATTCAGGTATACCTAATAAGTAGGTAACATGATATTATAATATTCATCCAAAGTTTAAATAATTATAACCTTGCTTATATTAAAAAATGTAAGTTCATTATAGCTTTTAGCAATAATTTTGAAAATTGTGATTTAAAAATGAAATTAATTGATAAGACCTTCTTCAGACCTTTTTTAATATTACCAGTACCTACTTACAGTGTATTTCACTTTTAACAATTATTTTTTAAATTTTTACAATATAATCATCCAAAAGAGTAATCAAAATCACACGATATTGGTATATCAACAGCATAGCAAAGAGTTCTGTTATTGTAATCATTTTTAAATTGCGCGATTGTGTTGTAATTTCAACAATAATTTTTTGTTACCTGTTTTTGTTGATATCGAGCTCATGTTGCAATTTATTCATCTTTTTTGTTGCTCAAAAGTGGAATCTTGAAAAATTCAGGAAGCATACGAATATTATTTTCTCATGCGAAAATATTAAAATTTAACCGAATTTTTTTTCTTGCATTAACATATTTATTGTATCGCTGTCTTAAGAGTATAAATAAATAATTTTATTTAAAATCGGTGCAGCGTAAAAATTCGAATGCATAACAAATTATTGCTGAAGGTAAAATGTAATCTTGCAAAATTATTTTGATACAAAAATTAATTGACAGAATATCCTTCAGTAATTAACTTGAAAAATAGAAAAAAAAATTTTTTAAGTAGTACTTACTGCTTTTATATGAAAGATTAATTTTTTGTGACATTAAAATCCGGACTTATAGGATCCGTTCAGTTGGATAATTAACGGCTTTAACGCAACTAATTAATAACCTACGATTACTTTCTTTAATAATTAACAAACTATAAAAATAATTACAAATAGTAGGTACTTTCTATTTGTTTTAATTTTTTTTATAAATTTATACAATATTCAAGTGTGAACCAAAACCTGTCTTCTTCATATATTGACATAAAATGTGGGTTACTGTGTTTTTAAATAAATTAAAATCTTCATTCATAATGCATATTATCAAAATATTTATTGGTGATTTACGTTATTCTCCGATACAAAATTGTACCTACTTAATTTGAAGTAGAAAGTTTCATTAATTGCTTGTTAGAAGAAAAAGTAATTTTTTTTTAACAAAACTGCATGAAAAAATCTTGAATTTGAATTGCTAATTAGCGACTGCTGCATTGAACATCAACCGCCACACCAATTTTAGAAACGAAACGACTCCAATTGACAAAAGGTAATAAACGTTTTTTATAAACTATTCATAGGTACGTAAAAACTTTCTTCAAACATAAAAACACTCTTAAGATGTCAGTTTTTAGATAAAATTAACCATTGTACATCCATTATAGGTATGAAAAGTACAATGGTATTTTATTGATGTTAATGAATACCGACATCTATTCAGTTCATCTTTTTATATCTTCTTGCAATATTTTTATTTTTTTTCGAATTTCCCGGTTACAATTGTGGAAGAATTAAACGGCGTTAAGTTAAAACTTTCAGCTCATGAGTTCATGATCACTGAAAGTTCAATCTTTGTGGGCGGATTCATCCGCATTGCACTGCCCACGGCTTACAGTGATTTTAACTTTGTATAACGTGATACGATGATATAAATTAATGTACTATTGATATCTGATAATAGTTAACTTATTTTACAAAAATTTAAAGCTGCCATAAATAATAATGATGCAAATTTATAATAAGTTTCCCATTAACCGAATAAGTGTCTCAAAAAGTTTCACATCATCAATTTCTTTACAATTAAGTTAGAATCAGGTGATTAATTAAAATTTAAATCAAAAGGTATTTAGTAATGAGCTTCCTTTAAAAAAAATTCAACAACTTTTTTGTTGCAATAGTCTCAACAACATCATTAATCAATTGATGGTTAAATTCGGAGCAAAATGCAACTCGGTTTCATTTCGGGACTTCCCCATCTTGCGGGGGAAAGTTGCTTTTTTTTTATTTACAAAACAACTGAAAAAACAAAAAAAATCATAAAAATCAAGAATTTATTTTAGTTCTGATTCCCAGAGCTGCTTTCGTAATTGCTTCGTCGATAAAGCCGGCTACTTTAAAATAAAATATAAAATAATATAAAATATACACATTGTTCAATTATATTGACTTCTTGAGAAACTTCCTGCCTTTCGTTCCTAATGATTTCAATACTGATTCAATTACAATTAATTAATTCATTCGATCGTAGCGTTGACTTTAAAAATAATATATACTACATTCTTTATGGTTCAGCAGATTTGCCTCTGCAGAATCAAAAAGAAGGAAATTTTTTTATTTTGTATTTTCATCTAATTCATCTAAAAACATAAGCAGGAAGTAAAAATGCCACAATTATAAATTTTATGGTTTGATATGATATAAAACAATAAATAAAATTATAATTTGAGAACGAAGAGTAATGGAAAGTTTATAAGTGTAGGTTGTAAAATTTCAATATATCCCGAGGCATTGATTTTTAGATGAATTATACTGAAGTTTTACAAAAATAAAATCTAACGGTTCCGTGTATTACGCGCTTTGTTTCATGGATGTGCATCTTCTAGTTGTTTAATGCTTCATTAAATTGCAGGTGTTGAAAACCATTATAACTTTCATCCATATTAGATTATAAATTTTAATATTTGCAAGCTGTAACTGTAATTGCGTGTGAATCATCAAGTGTTATCGTTTCGTGTTAATGTTTTAAAATGTTTATAATAATTATGGAAGACTAATAAGATAATAATAAAGATTAATACCAAGACATATCACTTTGGGGAACCAAAGCAGACATTTCCTTGGACAAGCTCACTGACCACTACTTTCCTCAAGGCAAAATCTCTTCATCAATGAATTCTTTCCCTGCTTAACATTCAATGTAAGGTTTTTATACCATAAACCTTTTATAAGGTTTTATGTTCGTATAAGTTGTTGTTTTATTAAACAAGATCATAAATCACACTTTAATGAACGACACGCCGAAGCCTTGATCCAAATAATTAAAAAAAAACATATAATATTGAGATTAATTAATTTTTGTAAAATTTACAAACAACCTGTTGAAAATTACCCAATGACAATAATAACAAGACTGGTTTCTTCAAAAACGTGTGATTTATATATTGATTAGTTACGTAAGCCCGAACCCGTACCCCAGATTATGTCACTGCATCACAAATTTCTTAAATCGTAAACACTTCCGAATTAATTATGATAATTAGCGATTAATAATTTGCTTCCTACTTATCTAAGACGACATTATTTTTACACGTAACGCGTTTTGTTTTACAGAAAAAAAACTTTCTTACAGAAGCTGTTCCTGTATTACGTAAACCCGACTTAAATTACCAAAATTTCCTTTTAATGGCTCAGCGTTTTCAGCTGCTCCTGTTAACTTTCTGACCTTGTAAGTTATTACCAACCTAATTGGATTTCAATTTTGAAATTTCTATGCTACTTTATTTATTGATCATACTTTCGCAAAAAAGCCTTATCAATAAATTGGAACAGACTTTCTAGAAAACAAGTTACTTAAGAAATCTTCGCAGTTTGTTAATCCACTTATTCTTTTAATAATTTCTCTGGTATAAATAAAATTTCTTCGTTGTCCACATAAAAAGTTACATTAACATTCGGGAGAAGAAGAGAAGAAGTAAAAGCGGGCGTCAGTGAGTCTTCTTCATTCCATATACAAATAACCAGATCCAAATTGGGGGTTTCCAAATAATTGTTTAAATTTTATTGCCGCATCGTAAATTATAACTTTTTATGCAATAAACGTCAAATTATTAATTTGCTGCTGGCAAAAACTAATGGAATGTTACATAATTAATACAAAATTACGAATTAATATTAATTCATTATTTGTTAAATAACAACGATTTAAATAATTTTGAATTAATTATGTCTAGAATGTTAACCTTGGCTGTTTCATTATCATTCACTGGATAAATAAGTTTTTCGGTAAAAATTAAATTTTCTTTGAAAATTGCTTCGTTTCTTTATTAATCAAGTAGTAAAAAGTTGCGAAATTGCTTAAATTTCCCTAATATGCCCGACTGCATATTAACAATTAAATCCTTGACCATAATTTTTATAATAAGCAATGTTTTGTTAGCAATTTTAAAAGAAGAAAAATTAAGCAGATTCAAATCAGATGGAATACCGTAAAATACTTATATTATTACAGGTATTATTGAAGTTTGATTCAGTTATTTCCGTTTTACAATTAGTGTGGAAAATATGATCATATTTAAAAACAGTTTTAATTTAAATTGGTAATTTTATGTGCATTCACAGTAGGTAGCGCTCATCTCATTTTCGTTTACTGTTTCAATCTGATCTCATTTCCATACCATAAAATTGTCAAATTTTAGGTATCTCAAATTGTATCTGGTGTGAATAATGAAAATTAACTTGCAGAAACGGATAAGAAGCGTAGTCTAGTAAAGCAAAATAGTTTTGTGTGTTACGGCTGTTATGCCAAAATTAGTAGGTTACTGACTATCGTTAGCATTGTTATTGTAGCGCTTCAATGAAATTTGCTTCAAAATTGACCCAGTTAATTAAAATAATCTTGTTAATTAGGGGCCCTTTAATAAAATTTAAAATGAGGTTGATTTAATAATTGCGCACTCCATAATGCCGAATTATATTTATGCATGATATCCATAGAGACGCGTGGTGGGTGTTAGCCTGCCCCTTTGTTTTAAAATTTATCCTAAAAACATTGCATTTAAAAAAATTTGCGTTGGTAGCAATAGAGACTGGATTGAATGTGATCATTCTATTTCGTGACATGCCTAAGTTGATTCTTTGACATTTGTTAGCATTTCTGCAAACATTACCATACTAATATGAAATACTACACATTCTTACTGTTATATTGTTAAGTATTCGAGAGATTACGTAATTCTGCGTAAATTTGCATATTTTACACTGTGCACTTCAATATCTTTTGCTGAAAATTACAATTTTAAATGGAAATGGAAAAATCAATGACTTTCAAATTTTTTATTAAAAAAAAGATTAATCTAACCGGAGTTTAAAAAAAAGTTTTTAAATGAGAAAATAGGAGGGATGGAAGCTCAAAATTATTCTTATTTCCGCCTTATTGCTGGTCCTATTTATGACAAAATTAGAAGAGAAAGCATGCAGTTAAATCACACTCATCTGCCTGAACTCCAAACCTCGTGGATTGCAATGAACACAAATTTTGCTGAACAATTCAAGAACCTAAAAATTGAGTTGATGGATAATCCTGGTTGTGCAATTAAAATAATCGGAAAGGCAGAAGGGCGATAATCCAAGAATCGTATTATTAAATTGTAAATAAATGCCAATTGCAAAGAATATTTTTTATACGCCCTTGATAGCATATCAAACTACTTTACTCTTTCAATTCATCTAAGTGGACGGTTATATACCATGTCCGAATGAAGTTTTCTATAAAATACAATAATTCGTGTACTGGAGGGTATTCCATACCCCCCAGACCCCCCGGTTTAAATACCAAAAGTTTATGTTCATATTCTGTGATTGATTTGATTAAATGTTGCCTTTACACTCTTCCAAAACAAATATATAACTATTATTTCTATGTAGCAGAAGTATGCAACTTGGGGGGGGGGGGGGGTATGAAATGACTTTTTTCCTTCTTGTCCTATTATCTCCCCTTTTGGTTTATGAAACGTTTGGTATCAATTTATTTCTGAAATAGCGGAAAATATAAAACATACCCATATTGCTATCTATAAAAAGTAATTTACGTCTGTTTTCCTCGGATTGGTTCATTTTAAGTTACAAACCTAAAGAAATTGGGAGCATTTGGATGGAACAATGCGGCCTTCAGGCCGCACAGCCTTGACAATCGATTCATGAAATAATGCCCTTTGGCTGTCCTTCCTTATGTGATGCAATCTCTATTGGTTCATTTCATTATTATTATTTTCTAATAAAATGTGGTCAAAGTGAGGTTGCTAGGCAACGCATTACAGAATGTCTATTTAGAGAAAAATAATTAGTGGCGTATTTTGACACACTGAAAAAAAAGGTTCATCATTTTTTCGCCGATGAACAAAATTAATCATAATGATGAACAAATTCATAAATGCAATAATGATTTTTCTCATGAAGACCACGAATTTTTCATCAATACACTGAAAAAAATAATTGATGGAACGTTCATCATTTTTCAGTCTATGAAAATTTTTTTTCGCATTGATGAAAAATTCATAGTATTGATAAAAAAAAAAATTTATTGTGATAAATTTTGTGTATCGGCGCAAAAATGATGAATATTTCATCAATATGATGAATCCTTTTTTTCAGTGTATGATGAATTGAGTTCATCGGCGCAAAAATTATGAATTTTTCATCAACTATTATTTCAACGCGGAATTTATTAACTACAATATAATATTATATTACAAAAATAATATTTGCCGCGATGACCTCACTTTGAATGATGGTAATTCGATTCGAGTGATGGCAATTCTATGGTCCGGGTTGTGCAGCCTAAAAACCGCACTGCACCGTCACCCTCGTAATCTCCCAATTTGTTTAATTTTTCAATAAAACTTTATCAATATGAAGATGTTTACTATTTATGTAATATGTTTTCGATTTTAATAATTAGAACTGCTTTGCAGCTGCTGCTGAATATAAATTATTTCTTAGATGATAGGTTTTTAATTCTGGGATATTTTAGGATGGGTCAGTGCGGCCTTCAGGCCGCACAACCTGGGCAATCAGTTCATGTACATAATGAGCTATGTCTTTTCTTCCTTGTTCACTTCATTATTATTATTTTCTAAAGAAATGTTGTGAAGTGAGGTTGCTAGGCAACGCAGGATATCTATTTAGAGAAAAATTATTAGTAGCGTATTTTTTCAAATCATCAGTTTGATGAAAAATTCATAATTCTTGAGCCGATGCACAAAATTGATCATATTGATGAACAAATTCATAAATGCAATGATTTTTTTCATGAATACCATGAATTTTTCATCGATATGATGAACTGTGTTCATCGGAAAAAATAAAGAATAAATATTTTTTTAACGCAGAGTTTATTAATTACTATAATGTAATATTATATTTATTTTCAAAGTTCATTTTATACAATCTTAATTATATATTTTTTTCCTGGTTGTGCAGCCTAAAGGCCGCACTGCCCCGTCACTCTCGTAATCTGCTCCCAATTTGTTTAATTTTTCTATAAAACTTGATCAATCGGAAGATATTTACTATATTCTTGTAATATTTTTTCGATTTTAATAATTAGAACTGCTTTGCAGCTGCTGCTAAATTTAAATTATTTCTCGGATGATGGGTTTATTATTCTGGGGTATTTACGGATGTCAGTGCGGCCTTCAGGCCGCACAACCTGCTCAATCAGTTCATGTACATATTGAGCTATGTTTGTCTGTCTTTCCTTATTCATTTCCATGTTCATTTTATTATTATTTTTTAAGAAAATGTGGTCAAAGTGAGGTTGCTAGGCAACGCAGAATATCTATTTAGAGAAAAATAATTAGTGCCGAAAAAAATGGTTAATGATTTTGATGAAAATTTCATCATTTTTACTCTGATGTACAATCATATTGATGAACAAATTCATAAATGCAATGATTCTTTTCATGAATACCATGAATTTTTCATCAATATGATAGATAAATTTTGTTCATCGGCGCAAAAATGATTAATTTTTCAATAACTATTTTTACAAGGGAGAGTTTATTAGTTACAATATATTATATTATACAAAAAGAATATTTGCTGCGATAACCTCCGAGTTTGAATGATGGTAATTCGACTCGAGTGATGTGCAACTCTATGGTCCGGGTGTGCAGCTTAAATATTTGTTTAGTTTTGAAATAAAACTTTATCAATCGGAAGATGATTACTATTTTTGTAAAATTTAAGTAGGACTGCTTTGCAGTGGCTGTTGAATTTAAATTAATTTTCGGATGATGGGTTTTTCATTCTAGGGTATTTTACGATGGGTCAGTGCGGCCCTTAATCAGTTCATGTACATGATGAGCTCTGTCTGTTATTCCTTATTAATTTCCAAGTTCATTTCATTATTATTATTATTATTATTTTCAAATCATCATTTTGATGAAAAATTCAGAATTTTGGCACCGATGAACAAAATTAATCACATTGATGAACAAATTCATAAATGCAATGGATCTTTTCATGAATACCATGAATTTTTCATCGATATGATGAATTGTGTTCATCGGCAAAAATAAAGGAGTTTTCATCAACTATTTTTTAAACGCAGAATTTATTAATTAGAATATAAAGATAAAAAATCATTATTTTTTTTCGATTTTAATAATTAGAACTGCTTTGCAGATGCTGCTGAATTGGGGTATTTGTTAGTACTTATTATGTTTTGCTTTTTTTTAGATTTCAGATGTCGTTTTTTAAAGTCCGCGGTTGCTCTAATATTTGCTTTTTAATTATGTATAATTTGTAGACGATTATTTTCCAAGACCAAAAACAATTTACTATTTTATAGAATAATAATTAAAATTCAAATAATATCTGTTCAGATTCATAGCATTGTAATTCCTATTCGTTACAGCATCAACAGTGCGAAGCGGGAATCTTAAAAAGCCGCAGTTTTTAATATTGTTATTTTTCTATGTTCTGATGTAAAGCGGGCCAGTCGGTATATCTACTTATTTGAAAGAATTTTCAAAATCAGTAGATGTAATATGTTCCCATTCTCAGCTTTATCATTAGTGGGTCTCATTATTTTGTTGTATAATTTATTACTTGTTACACATAATGTTGTTTTACTTCCAAAATTGTAAAAAATAGTTGTGCGTTTTCCATTTCGAATATTTGGAATGTTGCGGACGAATGTTTGGCTAACAACAGTTGATTGCCATATTACATGAGAGAAACAATTTTTTTGAATTTGCAAAAATCATGCAACGCTTGAAGTAGAATTAAAAATTAAGTTCTGTTAGTACGTACGTGTGAAAATGTTAACTTAATTAATGCCGATTAGAGATTTTGTGTAAATGTTGAAGTGATTTACCCAACATAAAGTGTTAATTTGGCTAGATTTGATTATCTCTAGATAAACAAGACATTAAAATTATATTGATACAGCTTTCTATTCGTTTTGCCATGAAAATAGCCTTCAAGGAGTCTCATCTTTCACAGCCAGAATACTGTTTTGTAAAAAAAAACGTATTTAATTACTAGTATGTTGAAATGGAATGAATTAATCATCAATTTCGTTTGTACATCTTGATGGATCAAACGGCATTCTGATCTTGAATAAATTTTGCAATTTATTGCATTCGGTAGGAAACTAAAGCTATTTCCTCATTGGACAATAAATGGGGTGTTTCAAAATGTCACTTAATATGCCGGTCTGTCGTTAACCGAACCAATAAGTTCAATTACTTCGTAACGATTTTCCGAAAGTAGAATAGGTTAGATAAGATAATTTGGTATTCTTAGCTTATCGCTGCTCGTATTGACTTTTTTCGAAATATTATACATAATGCAACGTTACGCAAAATTTGCACAGAATTTTAAAATAAACTAATACAATTGGGTCAGTTTACCGTAACTCGAAATTATAACGTATCGGAAAAATTAATAACACTTTCAAGCTTTGTGATCATTCCATTCTGTTTAGCATAGCACAAATCGTCTTCGTGTTTAGCTGGATATTAACTTAGTTAATCCAAGCTACTTATAGTATTAATTGCATGATATTTTGAAAATTTTCAGCTCGAAAAACTTTTAGGTTAAAATTTAATCTCATCAGACTCATCTCGGAGTGAAAGTTTAGCTTTATCAGTCGGTCTTCTTCCCACCATCTCTTTGCTAATGGTCAAGTTCCTTAAACGTCTTGGAAAAAATTCCTAGGCATATTTTTAACCACAGTTTACGTTAAATTTATTAGATCAAATGGGTATCAATTTTCAATTCAATAATAGAGTAGATCAATGTAACCTATCACGTAGAAAATAATCACTGAGCTTACTTAACACACGTAATATACACAGCCGGGCTTGCTTACATGTGTAATAAGGAATTTTAATTCTTATGTCTGAGCTGCGTTCTAGTTTAAAAATGCAAAACTACATGCGGATAGGATGTGTAATTCAATTAAAACTGCAGTCGTGAGTTTCATTTTTAAGATAATAAACGGATTTTCAAGATATTTTTAAGTACTTTTAATTTGGTGTAATTACAACACAAAAAGAACAATTTTGTCAGTAATTAAACATGATTCAATTTGAATCCTTGAAAGTTAAACGTTACCGCTTAAGTATTTAATATCTGCTAAAAGGACGAAAATATTGTAAAGTGCAATTTTCTTGCACCAGTTGAATTGTATGTAATCTTATGTAAATCGCCAAGTATACTACTAACCTTAATAACTACGATTATGTAATAAGGTCAAAAATTTTATAAACACAATTATTATTAATATTAAATAAATAGTTTGTATGTAAATGCGATTGTTGTAATTGCAACTGAGACGAAAATGAATATTTTACGTACCCACCCTAGGGGTGGATATGGTTTTACAACTGCAATTAAAAAATTCTTTATGGAATCCAGTTTCATTTCCGCAATAAAAATCCTTTGTAATTGTTAGATCCGATGGTTTTTCTGTACCTTGAAGGTTTTTCATGCCAGCTTAAAAAGCAGCGGCTTTTAAATAACATGATATTACTTGAGCCTTACAACTCTGTAGCATTTCAGAAAACTGTCGGTAATTTTACTTATCAATTAGAAAATTATAAAAGTGTAACAGTTAATAATTTTCATTCAAAACTTCAGACATATCACGACTGTGATTATGGTTTACTCCTTGAACATGTTCTTGTCTGCTTCAAACGTCTCATTTCGATTTTTTCGCATTTCAAGATACCTTTACAAATAAAAATCTTGCGATTAAACTGGACGCGGGAGGCATTCAAAGGCAGATTTTGTTTTCCTGTGCAGTGGAAACTATTAGAGAAATTTTTGAAGTAGGTAAAAAGGTTTTGTCACAGAGTCTCACCCTACTTAACCATTGTAGGTGCAGCCGTGCATTATGTGTATCGTATTCATGTATGTATTCACCTGATTATTTGATACTTTGTATCTAATTTCTCACACAAAAATATTTTCGTTGTGAGTCACGGAAGCTGTCACGCACACGGACAATAATTAAGGAATGCACAAAAAAGCCACGATTTAGATTTTATTAATATCTGCATGCATTAATTACAAATCGAAGAAAGTAACTTAATTAATTTTTCAATGTCATTCGAATATTAAATTATCGAAAACGATATGGATAGGTGTAAACTTTACGACCAGATTACTCAAGGTGCTTAAAGAGATCAAGTTTATTTGGTTATTCTCAATATTATCAAGGACAAAATATTTCTCAATATCAAAATCTTCCAAAAAACAATTCAAGTGACTTCTTACACGTCTGCTCATTTTAGTTAACCATATCCTGTGTACCTTCCTCCGATGATTCATCGCGTTTTCATAAACCGGAACGACACTCTAAGTCAAGATTTATGTATCTTGACCACATTTGGTAGTTGATATAGAAACAAAATTGAAATAACTGTGCATCCGAACTTCTTGACGTCACACCGAGAAAAATTTTGACCGCACGGTTTGGGAACTAAAAGAGCAAAAAATGGTAATCTTCAGGTTCCAATGCACAGGCGAAGTAAATTGGAGAAAGTTAATGACAGCGCAAATGGCGATGGCATCACGTTAACAATTTATGTAACTTCTATGTAATTTATTCTACTTTTAACAATAGCTGATTGTGATTATTAAAAAGGAAGAAGACACGTCAATTATAAATTTAAGTCGAAATGTAAATAATAGTTTACGTAAATGAGACTTTTTGGTTCTACTTTTTATGTAACGGAAAAAACATTAAAATTTATCAAAATTCACTTTCAGTGAAAGCAATAATAATATAAAATTTGATTATTTTGAAAGCAAAGTGACTGCTTAATTGATTAGGGTAGGTACATACAAATCTTTGCAACAGAGTAAAAGTAATCTTTATTACATGCAATAATTAACTTTTACATTAATTTGTGGATGCTTTATTCGGAGGAAAAGTAAATTTTTGGGCTTGTCAATAATTGTTGGATTCACCAATAGAAGTGAATAGAAACAAAATAATACACTTTTTCGTAAACGCAACTGTTTTACAGTATAGCCAGCGACAAACGGCAGGAAAATGTACTTTAGTGACAATCTTTTGTTTAATGACATTGTTAATATCGAGTTCTTGTTGAGTCCGCACTGAGGGGTGCGTCGCTTTGGAATTTTTCCGGAATTGAAGATTTTTAGTGTACCCAATTTTTCAATTTTTACCTCCCCCCCCCTCCAAGATTTAAAAGAAATATATTTTCAAAAAATGCTCATTTTTAAAATTTGAGTTTTAGTTTTGCAATGGAATGTTGCTAACGATAAAAAAATTATACACCGTACCTAATCAGCCTTATGCGATTTTGTATTGAGAATCGTTTAATTTTCACCTCCATCTCGTCTGCACTTTGCTAAGACTAATTATTAATTTATGTTTCTAAATATTAAACTTAAATCGTCCTATTAATTGCCCACGCTTCTCTAATTAACGCAAATTAAAAATTACAGTGACTAATAGCAAAGTGTAATTAACACAAATTAATAAGTCATAACTTTATGGGAAATCTGCGATCTCGGCACCGGAAATAAAATTGGAATAATTTCAATAAATTGCTCGTTATTTATAATATGTATAAGTTGCGAAATGGAAGTAACACACGAGGACATTTCGATATGTTGATATAGAAAACTCATTTACCTATAATTCGAATAAACAATTAATTTTTCGTGTGAGTAGTCACTAACCGTTCCAATTTGGTTTAAACCTACAAATACTTTCATTAACTTTCTATTTACTTTATAATTTAATATGTGAAAAGTTTTGCCTTTATTAATAGTCAAATTTGAAACTAATTTTGGGAATATAATTTCGGTGTGTGCTGTATTTAAAAGTGATTCACCAAGCTCACATTAAATATTGTAGATGAATATTTATTACCATATGTGGGTTATTTTTCGTACAGTAATGTGTGTACTAGGCATTGTTTTTAAGAATTATTACTAACTTTAAGGAGAATTGTTTGTATTGAATAATATTTTGTAAAACACAATGGCTGTGTACGGTATGAATATTTCGAGAATTAATTGTCTTACTTCCACTCTTAATACTTTTATTTTTATAAAAGCTCATAATACAATTTAAATTTTGCGCGTAAACATATTGACCAATCACGTGACCATCACCACAGTGACGTTATTGGCGGTTATTCCGAACTCTTAACTTTGTTAATAGCTTGAAAATGCTGAAATATATCAAATTTTTCTTATATTCAACAACATTTGGATACTTACAACATTACGAGACATTTTCATTGTTGTTCATCTTACAGGATCATTTTTATGAACCATAAAAACGGTTTGAAAAAGAATTTTATAAATAATTTGTAAAACGATATCAAGAACGGTTCCATCTGTGTGCTCCTGCATGGAGGTCGAAGGACATTTTGCTTCTACACAAATTAATTTATAAATTCTGTCTGGTTTGACACTTTTAATTTAAAAAATGGCGATAAATTTGAAAACTACGTCAAAGCAATTTTGAAGTACGATCACTTGTATATTATTTGTAATGCAAATAAAATTATTATTGTTCGTGTGATCTTCCGTACACACGATTGTTGTCTAAATTTACAAATTAATTATTGTAATATTTAATTGTTCATATTTTATACAAATTAAATTTTGCAATAGAAAGGAGTTGGTATTGTTGATGGTATCGCGAAGGAGCGTTATTTAAAATTACTTTAATTTATGGTATTTAATACTTCTCAGTTAATAATGTTGTGAACTGTTTAATTAACAATATATTATTTATTTTCTAGATAATGAAAAAGTACAATGCCGCCAGCGATTCTTCTTTTGAGAGAACCTGCAGTCACATCGTTAGCTTCAATTGTTGAAAAGTCTCATCGCCAGAAGCCGCCTCTTCCAGAGTACGACCTGAGGTTAAACTCGTCTCAGCTCGATTTCGTGCTGCTTTCAAAACCAATTTGCCAGCAGCCGAAAATATCGTCGAGCGATGAAGGATTCGAATCGGACGTGGATACGATTTCGATTGTGTCCAGCGACGACAGCTTTTCATCTGGAAACATACCAGATAGAACTTTGAAACTCCAAGAAACCGACAGTGGAAATGGGTCGGCAGGTTCTGATTCGTCGGACACGGAAACTTCGCCTTCGCAAACCATCTCATCGAAAGTCGAAGCAACTGCAAATAACGAAAGTTATCATCTAGTCGATTGTATGTGTTATACGGACATAAAATTTCCGAACATTCTAGTGTTTGTAATAAAAGGTGATGCATTAGTATTTAGTTTTAAAAATTTAGGAAACCTCGAAAAATTCTACTCCAACTTTAGTACTTTCAAGGCTATCGCCAATCAGAAAGCTTATAGTAAAACTTTAGGTCCAAAATTTAATTTGCTACAAAGAACTGATAATAACGGCATAACGCATATTCAAGTAACGAAAGAACACGAAACTAGGCTAACATTACCACGAAATCACGAATCGAACATAATTAGCATCAATACTCCAGAAATTAAATCGAACTTATTCAGTAAAAACGTAAAAAAACACGTAACGAAAGAATCTTTGCATTCTTCACAGTCGCTTAACCGTAATATCAATCTCAAGTCAAACAATCCACTTACGTTTAATAATAAAGAAAGTAATCCTACGATAAAAGATGCAAATTTAAGACAACAAAGTGAAAGTTCGACGATTTATGATTCTCGATTTAGAAAAGAATGCAATAACGTTAATGATTCACACAGCTTGAAAGCACGAAGATCGTCGTCCACCGAGAACATCTTGAACCTGCAAGACTACACGAAAACCCTTTTAAAACCAGAGCAATTTCAATTAGATAATCAGGAAAATGTTTTGAAAAAAGTCTGGAATTCAGCCGAAGACTTGTTAGATGCACCGAAACGACCTGAACGAAAACGAAAGGTTAAATCACGAGCCCCACCACCTCCGAGCAATAAACTTCAACAAGATGTTTTACGAGGTCAGTATGTACGTGTCAATGTTACTTCCTCGGATGCAAAATTATTGGACAACAAAATTAATCGTCCCAAAGATAAATTTCAAAACATGATTCACTCCAAGGAATATTCTGCAAACTTCAAGCCGATCGAAATTAAATATCAGCAGTTCAAATATGTGGAACCTAAGCGTATTAAAGGTTACAACGATGGAGAACAACATCGTTACCCCATGGAAAATTCCTGGACGAACTCCATCCCGAGGTTTCTGAGAAAACCAAGAAGTCAAAGCGAAACTCGAAACTTCACCCCGATGGCGTACAGGTACATAGACACAACGAATAATTCGGAATATGTAGGTGGGAAGGTTGATTCCAATTCCGTTTCCAATCGACTGTTTGGCATGTCGTCGAAACTGAAAGATTTTAATTCGACTGGAAGCAACACGATAAATAAAAAGTGTGATAATTGGGAGAGTAGGAACGGTGTGAGGAGGAGTAGTTTAGGAGAGTTAACTTATAAAATTAATAGTGGCGAAGGAAGTTTGAAAAGTGTGATAAAGAAAGACGATAACAAAAGACGAAACAATGATAAAAAGGTAACTTTCAGTGCTTACACCACCGTGCAGGTCGTCTAAAAGTGAAGAAGAGTCGGATGAACTTGTAAAACATTAAAAATTAAGGTCTGCTGATGATCGGTAACTTTTTAATGTTTCGACAGTTTTTTAATGAGCACGTCAAGTAAAAGAATTTGCTGTGTACACATTTTAAGTCTGAAATATCTATTCTTTTTATATTGATATGACACACTTTTACTTACAATTTCTTATTACTAATTGACATTCTCGAGGAATTTCATACTTTTTATAATCCTGCAGAGAAGAAAGTGACCGCTGAAAAACTTAAATTCAATTGAACCTTAATCGACTGGTAAATTTTGCACTCTCTTTAAGAGCGCAAGATGCAACTCTTTCATTTTTAATATCTTCTGCTCCAATTTCGTCGATGGAATGACCATTTTTGACCAGATTAGACCAAACTAAAAACATTGCCGTGATTTGCGCTAGTTTGCGTAAAATAAAAAAATCTTTTTTGCTGTTAGGTTGCCACTTATGTTACTTACTACAAATAAGACTATTAAAATAATTAATGGTTTGATTTAACTTGTCAGCGTACTTCTGCGAAGGAATAATTAGCTTTTTTCCATTTGAACCATCACTTTTTTGTTTTACCAGGATGGTAATCAACAGACTAGTTTATTTATATGTATTTGTTCTTACTACTTTCAGTTTTTTTATTGTTGATTCCTGTTCAACTTGGAAATATAATTATAACTACAGTCCACTGCAGTTTCCAAATGGTCCAAACCTTGTATATTTTAAATCTGTGCTTCTGCAGTAGTCTTAATCAGACAACGAGTTTTTAACTTCGATGGGAGCAGGAATCCAAGTGGAAAATTGAATTTGGTCATAAAATTCGTGACCCAGAGCTCCAGCCTGTTTATGCATTCATTGACTTCGGCCAAGTCTGGCACGTTTTGTCATTGACGTTTCTTGTTCACCGATTGTAACAATAAAGGTTTTTTTGTCGTATTATAGCGGTATAAACTCCACCCAAAGCTAGCTACAGTTTAAACACTTCATATTTTTGTTCTTAAATTGCCTTATCGGAACTCCCTGACAGGCAATTCACAAATATTAACATTTTTGAACTCTACAGATCAAAATTACCAAAGCTCCCCAACCAAATCCGTTGGTCCAACTTAAATTTTTACCTATTCTCAATTTTACAGTAGTTCGATTCTTCCGTAACAATTTATTCGATTTCAGCAAACTTAATTGGTAGTCATGATTTTTGAATAGGTCACCTTCCTCATTAGCATACAATTTGCATAATTAAATCAAATAAGATTAATTTGCATTGTTAAAATTGAATTCTCAGCTGAAATAATGATCATCGGGCAAAATTCTATGCAAACAGTTTCGGTTCACCTTGATTGCGATATTTAATTCGACTACTTAATAACATACCACACTGTAAACGATCACGTAAACTTTCAAAAAGAACATAGACGTCTGTATACGAAAAAAAAAAATTAGTGATTTATGGGAAGATTCCCTCGAAACCTTCATCCGCGGAATGTAATTGTAATACAATTATGCATAAAATTGTTATAATTTATAACAAAAACGCACGTTTTTTTTATGAAACAATGTGCTAATTACAAGTTTATTTTTCTTTACCTATAACCTTTTATCGTCAACATGAGATTTCTTCACTTTAATTAGCTATGTGTGCGTAAATTGCAAAAACGTTGGACATTATTCGGTTTTATGTAATAATTACAAAGGCTGATTATTGAAATAAATCATTTGAGTGTCAATGCCCTTATACTTTACGTGCTCATTTTGTTAAAGTACAATTAAACAGGGTGATTAATTGTGCACAGATACGCTTTGATAATCTGAAATATGCACATTTTTGTAATTTCAGTTTTAATAATTTTCCATTTATAGACAATAAATAATTCAAATTGTGTACCATGGAGCAAAACCTGTAATTTTTTTGTTAACGGTAGTAATATTACTATAACAGTTTTAATCGTCCTGTGTAATTTGTATTTTTGAATTTAATTTGAATAACAAAGCTTATTTGTAAGTGCAAATGACCATATATTGCCATTATTAATTTTATCATTTCAACTGTAAGTTTATAAGTTTTAATGAATTTAAAGTGTGTACAATTTCCAAAATTGGTACGTAATAAGGTAAGATTTTTATAAATCTAAATGTTATTATTTTATTAGTTGTATAATTGTAAAATATGTTGACTTATCGTGTATAATAATTTTAATTGTATGTACATACCCTGTATATTGTATAAATTTTAAAATTAAATAAATTTGTTAACCTGTTTCAAAGAGTTCTCTTGTCGTTTATTATGTGTTTTAATGGGCAATTAATTCCTTGCTTTGTCAAGGAATGATAATATTAAAATTACAACACAAGCTATAAAAATTACATAATGTAATAATAACTAAAATTAGTTAAAATTATGGGTGTAATCATGCAGAGATACACGCAAATACAATATAGTTAGAATTTTCAATATTAATTTAGAAGGTCGATGAAAATTCACTATTATACTTAATTAATGTGTTATTAGGAAATTCCATTTAGAATTAAAAATTTAAAAGCCTTTTGTACTTAAACCGGTAAGTGTTCCATAAATTCTGAAAAGGTAATGCATTCCAAGCACCGTAATATACCTATATATTCTTAATCAAGCAGTGATAATGGTTTTTCACCGATGCTAATCTTAAAGTTTGCGAAATTTTATAATTTTTGGTGAATCTAATTTGCATTCATTCGGTATTCCATCTAGGAAATTAGAAGGTACAGTATAATTTCATAATTTAACGTAAAGAACATTAACCAACCGGTGTCAATTACCCGTTAATTTTTAACTGAAATTAAAAATTAAATATTATCTTTTGTTATTAATAGTGGTATATTTGCGTTAAAGCTGAATAACAGTACCAAAGTGTAAAAAAGAGATTAATGTTTCAAGATGTATCATATTTGTGGAAACTATAGAATATATTGCCAATTAAAGAACATTTATCTTGTTCAATAACACAACAAAACGTGCAAATTCCTTATAATTATTATATTACAATCTTATGAACTTTACTTTCAAATACTTGTGAGAAAAAGCTCCGTGGATTTTGCTGCTAAATTGAATACAAATTCAAACTAAAGTTTAAAGATACATCGGATTTTTAAAGTCCATTTCACCCTGACCCTTCGCGCTCTATATAAACTCTAATTTTAAATGCGTAAACTACCAAGAAATAATAATTAATAATTTCAAGATGTACCTAACAATAAAATTCACTAACTAAATTACTTCCTGCTACAAATCGTTTAAGCAGTTCATGATCGTAATCGTTTGGAAGAATAATAAATCTCAAATATAAAAAAGAAGCTTAGACCTTGCAGACATTCCTTTCATAGTTCCTAGTTTCGAGAAGAATCCAGATACAGATTTAAAGTGATTTAAAAAAAATTATTACTACAAATAGTTTAAATTATAAATTATTATACCACTGAATACAGTTATTAGTAAATAACGATTCATCTCAGTCAGTAACAACCTTGTTGCTTTAATCCGCTTACTTTTTATTAAACGATAGAAAAATTTCTTCCATCAGGATCAGTAACTACTATGCAGAGATTCAACCAACATTAAAAATAATAATATGTTTGATGAAAGATAGCTGGAAAGCCATTTTTTAGATTAAAAAATTGACGTCTACAGGCAAAAAGGTTGGATAGGCATAAATTGGGTCCGCAGCTGCGTCCAAAAAGCAAAAGAATAAACCAATTGGTACAATTCCATAACTCCTCTTAAATATGTAGACTTGTAGATTCTATTTAGTATCCCATTTAGGGAGTTTTCCCAGGCAAACTCTTTCGTCCAGAGTTATTCTAAACTATTACTACTGCACATAACCCCCAGACCCCCCAGTGTTAACTTCTACGTATACATGTGTTTCTGAAAGAATGAGAAGTTTTATTATATAACATCAATAACAAAAGATACACGTAAAGTTGAAGTCAATTGGTCCAGGAACCAGCTCATTTGTTATAGAGAAGCTCCGGAAACGACAAAGATCTGCAATCAAATCTCTGTTTTTAAGTAAAATTCGGCTGTTGATTCTCTAGATTCCTAGAAAATATTTTGTCTATCAAATTCTATAACATTAACAATGAGCTCGGATACTCAGTCACGTAGTTTAGAACTTGTTTACAGAAAAAACCCTAAAGCTCTAATATGTCTTTATTGGCCCTTATACTAGCTGGTAATACCGAAAAGCCAAGATGTGCAAACCGCTATAAAGAAAGTGTCGAAAAACCGTCAACAACTTGATCTTGTTCTGAACTTAAAGCTGCGACTCGGTAGATAGTGTCCGAAGCAGAAGTCCTAATTGAAAGAACAGTAGAAGAGGTAGTAGCTTAAGCTGCACATATCAGCAAAAGCAAAGCAAAGGAAACCGAAGTCAGAATTACAATAAGAGAGTGAGCAAGCTGAAACAGACGTTGAAGTGAGAAGAGATCAATAAATGTAATAACGAATCAACACTATAGAAGCTTAGAAGAGTATCCGGGATTTTCAGATCTGACATTCTCCACAGAAGACCAGCCGACTTCCGTCATTCTCTAACTAATCTAAACATTGAACAGAGCGTTTCAGAGCGTCAGAGCTATAAAACATCTAAATAAACTGAATGAGGCCAATTACCAGTGGCTACGTTGTCTTAGAAACTACTGCAAAATACTCAAGGGCAATAAAAAAACTGAGAACTGCACAACCGGCAATAAAGAATGAGATAACGGAAAAAAGCTTACTGTGTGGATGTTGAAATACCATAAAATGTTGGCTGAATAATATTATTAGGTGCATACGGAAACATTGGTTTCAACTGGCATAGAACAAAGAGGAGTGGAAAGAAACGGGAACTGATAAAAGCTGAGAAACAAGGGGTCACGTTAATCTTTAGCTTTTGGAGACACATCTGCAAAAAAATCCAAGAGCAAAAACATTTAAAAAAATGGAGAAGTCCACCACTTTGATTATCAAGGACTTCGATGATCTTGCAGATGAAGAGTCGATTAAGGTGAGTGGAGTATTGAGAAGATAGCTGAAACCAACGGTTACGAGGAGGTGAGAACCGCATACGGTTCAATAAAAATTGAGACGATGATTTTTCCACTCCCAAATTGAGGAGTGGAAAAACGAAGACAGGTTCATAACTCTTGGAGATATTGTTATGGATTGGGGCGAGGCTGGTCACTGTTTTGGTGCCAGGTTATTCAGAGCCTAGCTCTGAAAAAAAGCTAAAAGAATTGTGCACATATGCTTGGAATTCTCTTGGAAGTCTGTTGAATTTCATGGAAATAATTGGAATTCATGAAAATCCTTGAAAATCACTGGAATTTCTTGGAGAGCACTAGAATTCTTTGGAAATCATTGGAATTCTTGGAAATTATTGGAAATCACTGGAATTCCTTGGAAATCACTGAAATTGTTTGCAAATCACTTGAGTTCCTTGAAAATCATTGACATTCTTTGGGAATCTCTGGAAGTCCTAGGCATTAACTGGAATACTTTGGAAATCCCTAGAAATCGTTGGAATTTTGGACTTTTTTTATTATCTCTGAAAATCTTTGATAATCTATGGCAGGGGTTTTCAAACTTTTAGCTCAAGGGCCAATTTGATTGCTCCACAAAGCCCCGACGGCCAAGCCTGATCTAGCTAGCTCAGGGGTCGACAAACACAATAAACATGAAAACAAAATTTTTCTTTAAAATTATTTCAAACTGGATCAATACAGCCACTGATGATTTTTCGTCGACCAATTTCAAGCAAACACGTGGCTGATTACAAGGTGTAACACATTTTTTGATTATTTTTGTTTCAATATATTTCTGAAGAGCCATAAGTTCACACCAAAAGAGCCACATGTGGATCGCGAGCCACACTTTGCTGACTCCTGAGCTAGCTCATCGGATTAAAATATTTCATGAAATTTTAATTTACTATGTAATACTCGGCAACAAGCAAAAGTGACCAACTGAAAAAATGCTGAAAATTAGATAATTGACTAAATGACGATGAATAACCAGTGCGGGCACAAGAAAAAATTACTGTATTATTTATTAAAAATTAAATTAAAGCTCGCGGGCCGTAGTTTGCAGATCCCTGATCTATGGAATTACTGAAATTCTTTAGAATTCCATGAAAATTTTCAAAGAATTTCAATATTGAAAGTTCTCGGAAATAACTGGAATAGTTTGGAATTCCCTGGAAATGCCTAGAATTTTTTTGAAATTATTAGAATTCTTGGAAATCATTAGAATTTTTGGAAATAATTGTAACCAGTTGGAAACCATCGAAATTATTTGGAAATCATTAAAATTCTTTGGAAATCTTTTTAATTTGAATCTTTAGAAATCCCTAGAATTTGAATTCTTTGAAAATCCCTAGAATTAAATATCTTTGATAATCTCTTAAGATAATCTATTGAATTTCTTGGAAATCACTGAAATTCTTTAGAATTCCATGAAGATCACTATGAAATTCATTGGAAATCATTGAAAATCTTTGGGAATCCCTAGAAGTCCTCGGAAATAACTGGTATACTTTGGAATTCCCTGCAAATCTTTAGAATTTTTTTGAAAGTCATAGAATTTTGAAAACCATTAGAATTATTTGGAAATCATTGTAATTTTTTTAAATCTCTTGAATTTGAATTCTTGAGAAATCCCAGGAATTCTTTGGAATTTTTGAACATCTCTGGATATCATAAAATATTTAAAATAATACTAGTTAAATTAACGTAATAAAACAATAATGTTTTTAATATTTCAGTGGCTACAAAAAAGATTAAGCGGGCACATTTCCACCATCAGATGTAATAAACCGGACTCGACCGCCATTGCAAAACACATACTTGTCGACGGTCACGACGCAAATTTTAAAGACACCAAAATAATAAAATCCATCACAAACTATAAAGACAGGCTTTTACACGAAATGCTAGCCATCAAGAAAGAAAAAAACAGCATGAATAGGAAAACCGACATCGAAGGACTTAGTACAATCTACAGCCCTCTTCTTAGTTAGCAACTATTGGTATCAAGTTTTTTCCTATTTTCGGTTTTGCAATAGGTTTTCCTTGAACACGACCTAGTTTATAAGAAAGTTTTTCTTATCTAGTAGGTCGTCTAAATGGCAATATGTTTAAATTTTCGTTCCTATGTAACATTTTTGTTTTAATAAATTGATATTTTCTGACGAAGCAGATGAAAAATCTGCGAAATATTAAAAACATTATTGTTTTATTACGTTAATTTAACTAGTATTATTTTAAATATTTTATAATTTTCTCACTAGTTAATAATTTTCAAGTTTATCTCTGGATATCTCTGGAAATCTTTGATAATCTATGGAATTACTAGGAGATCACTGAAATTCTTTATAATTCTATGAAAATCATTATGGAATTCATTGGAAATCATTGAAATTTTTTGGGAATCCAAGAAGGCCTAGGAAATAACTGGTATACTTTGGAATTCCCTGAAAATCTTTTGAAATTTTTTTGAAAGCAATTGAATTTTAGGAAATCATTAGAATTCTTTGGAAATCGTTGTAATTTTTGGAAATCTCTTAATTTGAATTCTTAGGAAACCCCAGGAATTCGTTGGAATGTTTGAACATCTGTGGATATCTCTGGAAATCTTTAAGAATTTATGGAATAACTTGAAAATCACTGGAATTCTTTAGAATTTCATGAAAATCACTATGAAATTTTTTGGAAATCATTGAAATTCTTTGGGAATCCTTGGAAGTCCTCAGAAATAACTGGAATACTTTGGAATTCCCAGGAAATCTCTTGAATTTTTTAAAAATTATTAAAATTCTTGGAAATCATTGAGATTCTTGGAAATAATTAGAAAATCAATTAAATTCCTTGCAAATCATAAAAATTCTTTGGAAATATAGTAGGAATTTTTGGAAATCTCTTGAATTTGAATTATCTTTGAGAATCTATGGAATTACTTGAAAATCAGTTGAATTCTTTAGAATTCCATGAAAATCACTATGAAATTGATTGGAAATCTTTGAAATTCCTTAGAGATCTCTGAAAGTCCTCGGAAATAACTGGAATACTCCGGAATTCCCTAGAATTTCTTTTAAATTACTACATTCTAAGATATCATTGGAATTCTTTGAAAATTATTGCACTGATAGAAACAAATGTTTGATTTAAGAATTTATGCAATATATTTGAATTTATTTATTAATTTTGAATATTTTGAATACTTTAAATATATATTTTTGGAGCAAGTAAATTAATTATTAAATATAATACACCTACATTTGAAATCAATTTAAATGGATGTGTCTTCGGTGTCAGACTTTCATGAGAGAGATAGTAGGTATTATGAAAAATTCAAAATAGTATATTTTCAAAAATACAAAAAATTAGAATATTGTTACCAAGTAATACTGGTTAATTGTATTTGATGACTCATGTATGCTGACTCATCCGTAATGACTCATGTATGATGACTCATCCGTAATGACTCATATATGATAACCCTGATTCCTGCTATTTAAATCTCCCGACTTACAGACTTGGTCGTTCTGGAAGTTTCTAGAAGGGTTCAATTGGTATAAAATCAATATGATTCACTGGGAGTGACAGTTCTAGATCTTTGAACAGAACTGTATATTATAGGAAGAATAAAGAAGACAGCAATTCCAACTATAGGGCAATCTTGCAGACTTAAATAAAATCTGCGAGTTTGAAATATGTTCTAAATGTTCCAACTGCCTGAAGATATAAATAACCTTTCACTAACCAAATTTAGAAGAAAACGAGAGACTTAACAATCAGAAAAGCTTTGTATGGTGTCGAAGATTGTATAGAATAATCGATGTTAGCAATCGTGAAGAAATTAAACGAAAACCAGCACTGATAATTCTGCACCAATTTGTTTACAATTTTGGTAATAACATGGTGTTATAATGATTATTATTATTTCGTCAGACTGCGACACAAATGACTATTCATGTTAATGTTAATTTATTTCTTGAATTTATTCCTTGATTAAAAATAAAAATGCAAGTTTTTAGTGCAAGGATAAGATTTCAAAAAACTTTAATTTCATGTAATTTGTGGTTTTCTCCACTTTTAACGTTAGAAACAAGTTTAACTGTGTTGGTGGCATTAATCAAATCTTTATGTGCAAAAAATGCAATTTTATCGCATACGATGAGTCTAGGAGTGCGTACACCTATAACAAGAAATAGTAAAGTAGGTAGACGCCTAAAGGCATTACAACTTTCCCTAGACGGATTGAACCAAGTAAACGAACATCTAGGTAATATCGTGATTGCGTACAAGTTAAATCTAGAATGTGGACTTCTTGTTATAAAATCAACTTCCACTTTATTTTTTTAATAAATTAATAGCTCATTATATTGAAACAGTTTTCAAATTAATTTAAATTCCTGTGTATAATACTTAAATTATTATCAAGAGCGACTTTCAATTTTCTTGCTGGTTTTATAACTTTTCAAGAATTTTGTTTACAGTTTCAAGCTTTAAAAGTGGTTTCTCACATCATTTTTATCTTTTCTATTTTTCATTCAAGAAGATACGATAAATTTCAAAAGTTGGAGCCGCCGAAATTCTACTGGAGGAGTTTCTTAGGTGATTCGACGCCTTCACGTTTGATTGACTAACTAATTATTGTGCCTACTAAATACCTACCTTAACTCAAATTACAGAGTGACTTTGTAAATTACATACCAAGTGAAACCATTAACATGTGGCTTCTAATGATTTTGAATAGGTAATCATGATCTAGTGAAAGTATACTATATACCATATGACTTGTGGAATTTGTTGTTGAATATGCTTGAACTTATTAAAATATGTAAACGAAAATGAGTTTAATCGAATACCTCGATCTGGTTCTGGCAAAACAAAACCGACCAATCAAAAAAATATTAATTGATGTGTAAAACAATTGCGGCGCCACTGGCCACGCCCTTTTGAATTTTCTAGGCTTGGTCGAATCGTACAACTTTTGCACATTTTTATCATCCTGAAACGGAATTATAACTTCCTGTGAAGAATTTTCTTTATTTTTGAATTTACAAGCTTTCCCCACGACGCGACACCGTGTGCACGGTCAAGGCTTTACAAGCACTGATAGTAAGTTTAATTAAGAAAAAAGTTAAAAACATGTAAACTTTAATCACGTAACATCTTTATCAGTTTATGGAAAGAAGAAAAACTTAAAAGCGGGATCGATAAATTAAAACCAGTTTGTTTAAATTTCTATTTTATTGGTTTTTGATTTTATTGTAAAATATTTGAATAGCCATTAGTAATGACCTCAAATTACATATGAATATTAATAATAATTTAATAGAAATGCACAAAAGAGTGAATCGTGCATTTGCATATTGGCACAGTGGAGTTTTTGCATTATTGTTATAATATTGAAAGAGAGTTTTTAAAGTATAAATTAACTGTTTGTAGTGTCTTTAGGCAGATAGGAAATGTTGGTTATTGTTTAAATAGTTATTATTTTATTATTATGGTTAGAGCTTAGAAGCATTTATTTTATAGCTTGAGGTAGTTCACACCCATTGTTTTTGATTGAATTTAAAAGCTTCAGATATCGGACCGCAATGAGTGTGCCGTGCCATGACAAGCGGATGTTGGCTATATCGGAGACATGTTTTTGTTGAATGTTCTACAGAAAGTTTGCCTTAGACGTGCATCCGGTAAACTATTAAATTTTTCTTGTTTTCTACGGATTCTGCACAAGAAACTTTATCTCTTAAGTAGGTATGCTGTGACGAAAATATTAATTTGCCAGATGAGGCAGAAGTATTCGAAGATTGCATTTTATCCATTAAACTGTAGATCAGGTCTGGTCTGCCTACGCTTCTTCCGTCGATTAAAAATAATTCTTGTTACGATTCTGTGATTACTCATTCGTCTATGGTCTTGTAGTTCTTCTATTTGCTTATGAACTTAGCTGTTCTTCATTTTTCTACTTTTTATTAGATTTAGATTCATAAAAATGTAGCAATTTCTCCTATAATATAATTAATTCGATGTGGATATAGCTATAACTTTTTTATTACCACAACAAATTTAAATATATCGGTAACGGTACATTTCAATAAAAAAAATCCTCTAAAGCTGGAGGAAGTACTATATGGAACAGATTACAAACTATTAAACAAAAACTAAATTAAACATTAATATAATAGAATTTTAACCGTAAAGTGAAGAATACATGCATAATATGTAGAAAAATTATTATTTAAAAAACAATGAAAATAACAATAATTTAGGATTTGGCAGGTTTTTTTGAAAAATTTTTGGAAATAGAAAACTTAATATTATGTTTCTTCTATAAAACTAGATAAACATGAAAAGGTCCTATTTCAGTCGCAAGAAATTATATTCGCAATGGAAAAATGAATTGAAGAAGAAAATAATAAATAAAAAAATATACATAAATTGGAACGACTGACCTAACTGACCTAAGCAATTTTTAAGATGAAAAATATGAAATATAAAAAAATTTTAAACGGCACTGATACATAAAAACATTACAAAATACACTATTTGGAAAAGAAAAGTTTGAAATTTTAGGGTAATTTTCTGGGGGTAAATATCCCCCATACTTTGTGTACATAATACTCTAAAATAAAAGATTTCCAAGAAATTCCAGTGATTTCAAAGAATTGCAGTGATTTTCAAAAATTTCCAAAGATTTATAACCCTTTATGAACGAGACTAGTCGAAATATCGACAGCCCATAAAACTCAAAATATTTTATGTTTTTTTGATACACTGAACAGCTTCGGATCTAGGGAGAGCAATCCGGGGCACGTGCCCAGGACGGCAATATAAAGTGGCGCAAAATTCATATGTTAGAAGTCACCATTTGTTTGAAAAACCACACTTTCGTACGTTTTTGTATAAAAGCTAAATAGAAAGGTCATATAGATAAGAGATGCAGAAATCATCTACAAGGTGAGAATCTAAAGACGAACATTGAAATTATTTTCAGTTTCTATCAGCATGTTAGCAAATATTTAACTTTTCGTCACTAGTAACATAAATAGCTATTTTTCCATACTCAACGTATCCAAAAACGTGGATATACAAATTTTGAGGCCGAAAGAGCGACAATAAATTTCTAAATATAAATAAAATTCTTGTAATGAGATTTTCAAGGTCAAGTATACCTCCAAGTTTTTTTTACAACCTTTTTTTAATTCGGGCATGAAAAGAGCTCAAATTTTTAACATTGTACTTTCCGTTAAAGACGGGACTGGTCGATGTATCGACCATCAGTTTTGTAGCCACTCTATGTGTGAACTTGATTGATTTTAACTAAAAACTTTATGTTAAAAAGAGGTAAATTTCAACGTAACATTCCCCGTCCTTAAAGTAGGTTAAGCAATTTTAGCGATTTACAAAGAATTTCCGTGATTTCCAAGGAATTCTGGAGATTTCCAAAGATTTGCAATGATTTCTAAGAATTGCAACGATTTCTAACGAAATTCGGAGATTTCCAAAGAATTCCAGTGATTTCCAAAGAATTTCAATGATTTCCAAGTATTCCAATGATTTCTAAAGAATTTCAATGATTTCTAAAGAAGTTCAGTGATTTCTCAAGTATTTCAGTGAATTATAAAGAATTTCAATGATTTCCAAGGAACTCCAGAGATTTCCAAAGAATTGAGATAATTTTCAAGGAATTCCAATGATTTCCAAAGAATTCCACTGGTTTCCCAGGAATTACAATGATTTTTAAGGAATTTCTACGATTTCTCATGAATTCTAGTGATTTCCTAGTAATTCCAACGATTTCCAGGACTTTCAGTGATTTCCAAGGATTTACATAAATTTTTAACGAATTCTAGAGATTTTTAAGGAATTTCAGTGATTTTCAAAGAATTCTCCGATGTCCAAGAAATTCTGAATATTTCCAAACAATTGCAACGACTTCCAACGAATTACAATTACAATGATTTTCAAAGAATACTAATGATTTACAAGCATTCCAATAACTTCCAAGAATTGCAACGATTTCTATAGAATTGCATAGATTTCCAAAAAACTTGAATGACTTCCAAGAACCTTTCTAAAGAGGTTAAGTGATTTCCAAGGAATTCCGGACATTTTCAAAGAATTGCAATGATTCACAAGGAATTTCATTCATTTCCAAGAAACTCCAGAGACTTATAAAGAATTTCAATAATTTCCAAAGAATGTCAGAATAAAACTCATAAAACTCATACTCAAAATTTTAGAGTAAATTTCTGGGGGCAAATATCCCCGTAAATTTGTGTATCTACTACACAAGAGTGATTTCCATAAATTCCATTGATTTTCAAGAATTTAATTAAGTTCCAACGAATTCTGGAAATTCCAAGGAATTCCAGTGATTTCAATGGAATTCGAAAGGATTGCCGTGAATTCCAAGAAACTCCAGAAATTTACAAGGAATTCAAAAATCTTCCAAAGAATGTCAGTATAGGTAAAACTATTACGTAAAATGATAAAAAGATTATCGAAAGATTATAAAGTTTACGATTTGAAAAAAAAAGTTCGAAATTTTAGGGTAATTTTCATGGGAGTAAATATCCAAGTAAAAAATTTCCAAAGAATCTTAAGGATTTCCCATGAATTTTCGTGATATCCAAGAAATTCTAATGATTTTCAAGATATTCCAATGATTTCCAAAAAATTCTGGAGATTTCCAAAGAATTTCGGAGATTACTAAGAAATTTCAGAGATTTTCAAGGAGTTCCAGGAATTCTCAAAGAATTCCTAAACCTTCCTTCAATGATTTCCAAGAATTCCAGAGATTTCAAATAATTTCTGTGACTTCCTAAGATTTCAAGGATTTGTCAGAAATTCCAGTGATTTCCAAAATATTCCAATGATTTCCAAGAATTTAAGTGGTTTCCAAGGAATAGAAGAGATTTTTAAGGAATTTAAGAGATTTTCTAAAAATTATAGTGATTTCCAAGAAACTCAGGAGATTTTCAAAGATTTACAATGGTTTCCGAAGACTTTCAGAAATTTTTAAGGAATTCCAATGATTTCTAAGAATTACAACGATTTCTAAAGAATACCTGGGATTCCAGAGAATTCCATAAATTTACAAAGAATTCTAATGATTTCCAAGGAGTTCCGGAGATTTCCAAAGAATTGCAATGACTTCCAAGGAATTTCAGTGATTTCCAAGGAATTCAATGATTTCCAAGAATTGCAATAAGTTCTAAAAAATTCCAGTGATTTTCAAAGATTTGATGGCTTCCAAGGAATTTCAGTGATTTTCAAATAATTCAATGATTTCCAAATATTGCATTAAGTTCTAAAGAATTCCAGAGATTTCCGGGGAGTTCTAAAGAATTCCAGTGATTTTCATAGAATTTCGATAATTTCCAATAATTCCAATACTGTTTAAAGAATTCCACAGATTTCTAAAAAACTCCAAGAATTTACAAAGAATTCCAATAATTTCCAAAGAATTAAGTATAAAGATAAAAAGATTATAATGTAGTCTTATTTCGAAAAAGAAGTTCAAAATTTCAGGGTAATTTTCTGAGGGTAATTGTTCATGTAAATTTGTGTACACAAGACTCGAAAAGGAAAGGTTTTCAATAAATCAAAAAGATTTTCAAGAATTCCAACGATTTCCAATGAATTCCAGTGATTTACAAGAAATTCCAATAATTTTCAAAAATTCTTAGTGATTTCCAAAAAATCCCACGGATTGTTAAGGAATTTCAGAGATTTTCAAAGAATTACAATGGTTTGCAAAGAATTGCAATGATTTCCTTGGAATTCCAGTGATTTCCAAGGAATTCCAATGATTTCCAAAATTTGCAATAAGTACTAAAGATTTCCTGAAATTTCCAGGGAGTTTCTAAGAATTCCATAGATTTACAAAGAATTTCAATGATGTCCAAAATTTCCAATGCTTTTTAAAAAATTCCAGGGAATTCGAAAGAATTGCAGTCAATGCCACGAAATTCTAGTAATGTACAAAGAATTTCTATAATTTGTAAAGAATGTCAAAGATTTCCATAGAAGTCGAAAGAATTTTGGTAATTTCTATGGATTTTCAAAGAATTCCAATTATTTCCAAGAAATTCCAAAGAATTCCAGTCATTTACAAGAAATTTCGGAAGTTTCTAAGAATTTTTATGAGTTCTAAGAAATTCCAAATATTTCCTACAGAAATAATTAATCATACGCTCAATAATTTTATATTCTACGATGAAGAATGCGTAGCATTGAAGATTTTGGGAGGAAATTTGAGATAAGAGGTCATTCGAAGGAGAGAATGCCTAACGGCCATGAATTTGTTAAGTGTTGTAAATTTGGATTGAAATATAAATAGTTACTATAAAAAATTGATAAAAATTGGTTTTATTTAATTTTTGTAAACGTGGCGATAAAATTTAATTATTGAAAATAAACTTCAATATTATCTAAAAATTAATGGAAATTTTCGTTGAATAATTTTATGATTAAAAAATTTAATAATTTACTAAGGTGCACCCTGAGATTTATAAACAACATAGCATATTTAATGGCACCTAACGTTAAGGTAATATTTCAGGTAGTGTAAAGCGTAAAAGTTCGACTTACATTACATAAATTACAAACTTTAATACAAATTAAATTAAAAACCATTGTTTCTGGAAATATTACAAAAAATGAGCGAAGATAAAAAGAAGAAGAAGAGGATGGTAGTACTTTATTTATTTTATCTTAAAAATTAAAATTTTGAAAACGTTTATTTTTGGGTCTGTCCTGTAAATGTTTGAAAAAAAAAGGTTCTTAATCCAATCGCAATCACATTTCTTTCAAAAAGTGTGTTACAGCAAAGTTATCAAGTTTCATGGTTTAGAGAGCCGCAGATTTTGAAATTTAATTTTAACTAGTTTTCTCAGTGGACATCTCACACATTACACAATGCTAATTAGATATTCTGGTTGTTCTTCAATTTGATCGCCTTTCTCCAATCGTACAGAATCTTACTATTTTACATTGTTTTGTAATTTATAGTATTCGAATTTTCTAATTCACAATAATTTATTATTCTCATGTGTATTATAAACAAAATGATTTAATTTGTTTATTTTATTTCCCATTGTTTATGTTCTTCATTTACGTTAATTAAACTTTTTTGTTTACATTTCGCGCTTTAACGTAGGAACCTACGAAAAAAATATTTTTGTGTGCACTTAATGGTATGGTTAGAATTATTTTAAAATTGATTAACCACGCATTAAATAATTTTTAAGCCTAGAAAATTTATGAAGCTAATAAAAACCACTCTATTATTAATTTAATTAAAATAGAAATAAGGAAGAAAATTTCTGATAAATATAGTGGCTTTAATAACATTTAATAAATACCAATATGCTCAAAGACTACATAACGCTGCTTTATGATTATTATTGCTATCAAAATGAATAAGTTTCTTCTATTTAAATTCACCTAACGTATATTTAAGTTATATAAAATATAATATGTTGCATTTTATTTCAAAATCTCAGGAAGTCCCAGCTTCCAAATTCGATTGCAGCTGAGAAATTAATAAATACAGTAAATATGCAACTCAAAAAATTACAGCAATTTATGGTTGTTATAAAATTATTAATAACAGTTGTCGATTAGACAATTGCTTTAATTAAAAAATGTCCTCATTTTCTGTTGGCAAGTTTTCACTATTTCCTTTGTAGGTTAATAAATATTAATCAAAATAAATGCTTGTCAATAGAAAAAATAGTTAACTACAATAAATACATAACATAAACTAGTATCAAGAACTTGATGTACCATGAAGTATACCAAGATGTAAACCATCACGATTTCAAATTGTTTTGGAGCTTTTAAAAGTTCGACCAGTTAAATTGAAAAATTACAAAATTACGATTGTTCCGCACTGGTAAATTATTTAAATTTGAGGAGCGATTGAATAAAGAAATTGAAAGGACTTTTTGTAAAATTCCAGCTATTAAGAGAAATTTTTTGGAATACATTTATCGTCCGATAGATTTGGGATCTTAAGACAATAATTATCGTAAATAGATTGTAATTATTGGCTGATAATGCCGATTATCAATTCAATACGTACATAAAGGTCAACGGATTCTCATGAACCTAAGACACTTTCACACCAAATCTTCAGCTACATTTAAGCATTTTCAGATCTGCATGGATTGAATGTTCTAAAGAAAGTTAAAATAATAGAGTGATTACTTGAATGCTGCAATTTTATTAAATTTCACTTTCTTTGTAATGTTAATAGTTTTCTATGGAGCCAGACAGCTTAATGCTTAATTACAGGAGATCATTAAAGAAGTAAGAGTGTTACATAAAATATTACAAAAATGCAACCGATATTGTATTACATAACCTCTAATATCTGCACATGGTTTAAATACCAAAATATCACTGATAGGCTGGTATGAAATTCCTCTATTGTTATCACAGAATCATCTAGGCGACCTTTGCCGTTTATTCCTTCGTGAGAAAGAAGAGTTCGGTTTTATTCATTTAATCAATCACATCATTTATTATTTTTTCACGTTTATGTAAGCTTTGCAAAAAAGTTTAAGTATAACATTGTTCTTCTGCGGCCTTTTGCCGCCCACCCAGGGGCGGACTGGCCATAGAGGTCACTGAGAAAATTCAATAGTTAATTTATTAAACTACCCTTCTGCGAGGTAATAATAAATTGTATGGGAAAAAGGATATGAAAGAGCTTTCCTAACGACATTGTTCTTATTTTTTATAGTGGTTTTAATTTTGTTATAAATATAGCGAGCCTCTCCTAGCAAGCAGTCAATTCAAAGCAAGTTATGTGTATTAAGACTGTAATGACTATTCTAAAATACTGTTAATTTGCAATTCATTGTAGACCAACAACTCAACGTTTATATCGATTTATGAGAAGCAATTAAAAAATTTTAAATTATATGGATACGCATAAAATTGTGATATAGACCGGATTAAGTACGTCTAAAATGGAATTTTCTTTTAATTAACAAGTTTGTTTTCATTAAAACTAATGGTTATAGGTAAATAAATAACAATGTAAGGGAATATTAAAATTAATTAAAGACAATTTTCGAAGGTAGAGGTAGGCAAGTAAATATTTGACATATCACGTTCTATTTAATATCGGTAATAGGCAGGTATATTGCAATTACTTCAAGTCAACTTCGTACCACTAAAAATAAGAACACTTTTAAAATTAAATCAACTTAAATTACAATGACTCAAACTTTTTGCTTCCTGATTTAATGTCATTACGTCACTTAATTACAATTTTTTCAATTTATGGCATCTCTTATTAAATGTCGATTGCAGTTAATGACGCTTGTAACTTTTACAATAATTTTTAATTTTAAATTTGGAACATTTCCAGTTTTCCTTACGGAAATTATATAACCGCCATATGTTCTGGGGGAATCTTTTTTTAACAAAATCTTACGAACCCAGGGGGGATTTACTGTTAACCTATTGTTACACGTTTTCTGGAACACTCTTTTTTTTTAAATAAATATAAAGGAACATCAGCAACAATTTTCTCGTCTTACCCATTGCACAATAGTTGCTCATTGTATTTCCATTTTTAAGAGTTAAACAAATACTTTAACATTAATTAATATATTACCTTATTAGAATTAGAAAAACTCCTATGTAGGAAAACGGTACTTTGAGTAACACATGGGAAATTGTTTTAATGTTTACAATAGAGAAAGTTAAAATTCACAAGATCGTAATAAATAAAATAAAACAATTAAGTTTTTGTGATACATCAATAAATAAAAATAATTACACTTCATTGTATTACTACCAAAAAAAAGTTTTGTTATTTAATTAGTACATACTACCAAAAATTCACTTACAAAGCTACAGATCTCAATAATTTTTATTGGAAGTTGGGAATGTATTATGCAAGAATTTTCAATTTATTGTTGACATAATTATTTTTTTGTTCTACTTTTTATCTTATTATTTTCCACTTTAAACTAAAAATTCTTGCTGTGATGTTGTATTGGGTAATAATAGTAATTAAATAAAATTGATATTATATCATAGCAAATAACTTTATTTTTATTCTTGTATTCTGTCTGTATTTTGTTGAATGAATTAATTTCCGTGAGTTGGTGGACTTAGCGCCAACTAGCGTGGAAAAATACGAAAATACAAGGTGGAGGAATAACAACAAAAACTGGATAAAAGTTCATTTATTTATAGAAACATAATTATGTACTCATAGAATAATTATTATTGATAAATTACAATAATATTCAAATTAATAATGAAGATTAATTTATTTCTGAATATTTAACTAATTTCTATTATTTAATTGCGTAAAACTTCCTACTCATCATGAACTTAAAGCACTTAATTAATCGGAAAAAAATCTTGAAATTTTAAAACCAGGGGCAAACAGCTTTAAAATTAACTTTACAAATAGTTGAAATTTAATCTGAATTTTGAAATTAAAATCGAATTAGAATTGCAATGGAATTTAAATAAGTAGAAAATCAAAGAAAGCTTACCGAATAAAAGGTACGAGAAAAATTAATTCAAGTTAGAATTACTAATCAATCATAGCTGAATCAACTGCTGACATGGTAATAAATCTTCTCGGAATTACTGGAATCAACTTGAAATTACTGATATTAATTGGGAATTGACGGAATTATTTTATAATTACTGAAATTTTTAATATAATAAAAAATTATGTAATAGTATATTACACCGCGATTGAAAATGCTTCATTATTTCCTTAGATTAAGATAGCTAACCGAAGTGCGCGATGAAATGAGGTTGACACCTAGGTAGGTACATTATTGTATTTATAATCAGTAAGCAAACAATAATTAATTATTAATTTTTATTAAATAAGTTTGTTTTCTTTTCAGTTCATCGCCTGACAATGCCATAATAATATTAAAAACGTTTGCAATAATTATACTTACAGTGTATGTTATTTGTGAAAATTTTATCAGTAAAAGGAGACAATTTAAAATCAAACATATCTATTAGTTTATTTGATGCTAATTTTTTTATTAAATTTTAATGCTACCTTAATTTTTTTTTATAAAAACAAACCATTATTATTTACTCGAGGTTGTATATTTTCTAGAAAAAAAAATATATATAAATTCATATTACCTACCCATCCCATCATTTGGAAAAAAACTTTCGGCAGTTGTAATATCTCGCAGTTTTTTTAAGTTGATATAACCCTGCGTTACTGTAAAAATAACAACAGATTTGGTTTTTTTATATACTAGAAGAAGACTAAAACTAGATTGACCAGGTTGTGCGGCCTGAAGGCCGCACTGACTAATCATTCTCCAATAATCTTTAATTTTTTTTAGGTTGGTAACGTAAAATGAGCCTATCAGTGGCTTTAATAGTCTATTGGCCGCCCTGATCTGCTAGTAAGTAGATACAATTTAAAACTCGACTGATATGCTACGAGATTGACTAGATTGTGCAGCCTGAAGGCCGCACTGACATGTCACAAGGTCACAATTTTTTTAGGTTGGTAATAAAAATTCACTAATCTGAGGTGTATAATAGAAAAAATGACAGAGTTGGTTCTGTGTACCTATATAAAATTGTATTTTATTTAATAGATATAAAATCATTACCTATTGCGGTTATTTACTACCCGTATTTGATTTTATTGGTGAAGAATTTCTAACAATAAATTACCGCTCATAAACCACAGCTGACTTATTTGGATAACCTTTAACCAGCCTTTAACTTTCAAACTCTCAAATTTTGAGATGAGTCATCTCTAATTCAGACTGAAATATGGGTTTTTCACAGAATACATTACTGAAGCTATTAAACTGATCATAAATAATTTTTCCATTAAATTTGATTTTGAAAATCGAGTTTTTGATGTAAATTTTACAAGTTTAAGTTGGCTTTATAAAAACATTCACTAGACGGTAAGGGTATGCTAAGTGGGTCTTGGCAATCCGAATTTAAGTGGCGAGAAAGCGTACTTAATTCTTTTACAAGCGGTTGCAGAGGAAACATCGCCCAGAGCCGCCCGAGCGGCAAGCAAGAGCCTGTGGAGGGTAAGTTTTTACTGTCCCTGACATTGCCAAATCTCGGATCCCGGCTTTCGAATTTCGTCATTTTCGAGTTGAGCTGCGCTCAGGGAAGTTTTTAATGATACAGTGATTTTCAAATGCGTTTAAGTTACAGCCACCCCCATATCGCGGATCCAGGTCAACTACAGCCCTTAGGAAAATTACTCTGTTTTTAAGTTTACAGTTACTTTCATAGAAATCCTATTCCCAATATTTGCAGCCCTAAAAAAGACACTTTTTCGCAGGGTCGCATAGGCTCCACCGTCTGCCTGTTGTCAGTGACTAATGGTATTTTTGTTATTTTTGGAAGAACTACTGGATGTTCCGCAAATTTTATTTTTTATATTTACTATATTTTAGAGCACTGCCTACCATCCAGAGCAATAATTGAATATAAAGTTAAGATTTTCACGTATGAAGCATCCGGTAGTTCGAAGCAAGCTTCATTCTGTTGACGGTACGTGCACTGGACGTTACAGCAGTTTTTAAGTGGCAGGGCCAGCTTCAGTTATCTTTCACACTGAAGTGCAATTATTAACATCAACGAATTCCAGCTATTCTAGGCTTCAGGGGTGTATTAAACGTTTTCGTCGACCTAGAGCCCCAATTTTTCTATTTTTGAGTTTTGGTAGCCCTCAGAGATGTTTTTACTTCCTACGTGGTGTTCAAAGAATTCTCGTCTTCTAAATCCATAATTTTCGAGTGTGTACGGCCGTAGGTACGATTTTATCAAGTTCGTGGATTGTGAGATTCATGTTATTTGAGTTCGGACGGCCTTCAGGGATATTTTTACAATAAGCGTGGTCCCAGAACTTCGTTTGTTTCAACTTTTGATATAATCATTTTTTAATATGTCGTTTGGAGTAAATGTGTTTACTGTAAGTAATTCGAATAATATAATAACCCAAGTTCCCAAACTGATTGGTCAGTTTATTTACCAACTTACACTGAATCGAAAGCTGTCATATATACAATGAAAGTTTCATTAAATCAATGAAATTTCATTTCAACCAATGAAATTTGTTTTAATAAATTCTTTCATTGTATTTATTATAGGTTTTCAAAAGAGTTCATTGGTTGATAATTATTTTTCAGTGTAGATTTTATTTGCAGAAAGTCATGTGTGTTTACTGCAACTTTCTGTCAGCCTAAAAAATTGGGAACTCTCGGGCAAGTCACTGGAAAGTGCGGCCTTCAGGCCGCACAACCTGGGAAATCTAGTTAAAAATAACATTTTTAATAAGATTTTGGTCACAACAGCTTAAAACTGATGTTATAAGTTTATAAAGTTTAAAGTTTATAAAAATTATAAATTATGAAAACTAAAAAAATTGAACATCTTTTATAATAAAAATGACTTAATACTAAATACTTATAATTACATAGGAAAAAAACTGTATAATTATTAGCAATTGTAGAAGATTCGCCACTTGTAATAATAATTATTAGATATTAAACTTAAATATTCAGGTTTTCTTTCCTGTATCATTTCTAAAAATAATACATCTACGAGTTTATACATCTACCACTCTGATGCCTACAAAGAATAGAGCCGAGGGTACAGTAAAAGTTCAAAAACATTGCAATATGGCATCTGACGTCACAATAACATGCATATTGGATGTCCATTTTAAAATTTATCATTTCTTCTTTTCTTTTGCAAGTGAAAGAAAAACATCTTTGACTATAGAGAATGTATTTCAGAAAAAAAATTATAAAATTGTTATTGTTGCTTTCACAAAGTTGCAAACTAATGAAAAGAAAAAACTAATGTGCATTAAACTCATTAACAGTAAATGATTTTATGATGATACATACGAAGAAGAGTCGTTGGAAATAATTTTCTAGAAAATTGTAAGAACTAGAAATTTTATTATAAGCTTTCTCAGCTAAAGGTAAGAGTACTTGTAAGCTTATTATTTATAATATTATTAAATATTCAATAAAAAATATTTTCTAATTTCAATAAGAAGTGGATATTTGAGCGCCCCATCAGGAAGTCTGCGATCAATCGCACGACTGTCAATCGTAGGCATAGTTTTAAGATTTCAAATGTCAAATTAAATCTGCAGTTCTAATAGAAATATTCTCAATTTGAATTTATTTTATATTTACTGCCGTATTAGGAAGATAATGTACAATGCTAAATAGTTGAACTTGTTCACTTCCCAAGGTTTCTATGGTAGAGACAATGTCATTAATTGTCTTTTCCCAGTGTCATTGTTGACTGAACAATTGTGCAGTAACATTTTATGTTTGCGAACAAGATGCAACTTCTATAGCAGCTACATTTTCCTATTATTAGCTAATTTTGCTTTTTTTAACGAAATCATTAACTGCAAACCTGTGCTGAGTTTGAATGCATTCAAGTTAAATAATAATAATAATAAGCAGTAACAAATTTTCCAAAGTGTTAAACTGTATCAACTTATGATAATGATAAATTATTACAATCTGCTTTCTATCACCACAGGCCAACATATTAGTATAAAAGAAAGTTGAGCCAACAAAATATCCAAGAACAATTTACAAAAAAAGCTTATTTCGATCGCGACAGTGAATATATGGCCTACATTGCCTCAATAATCAATATGAAAGTATATTATACTTAAGGCATTAAATATAATTATATTGAGTGCATCGGCTCTTTTAAACAAAGTTGCAGACTCTTAATTTTTAATTAATTTATTTTTTGAAACTCAAATAATAATAATAATGTACTGTTTTAATAGCTTTCTACTTTAACATTTTTATTTCTTGCATCTTGTAAGTTTTCTTAGCAATTGAGGTTTATTTGTTTCATCAATGTATACATAGGTGAAAACAGTTAATAATGCTAATTAATAAAATAGAAAAAAAACTAAGTGTGTAACAAAGTAAAAACATGTATTAACCACTTAATTGCACAAATTAAATTAACCAGACTTATCTACATAATAATGAATCGAAATGAAAAAATTGAAATTTTATGCTACAATGATTTTGAACTTCTAATTGATTCCACAGAAAGCCTGCGGTTTAACCGGCTACTGTTCGTACTCTTTGTAATTAAGATAATAAGTAAGCCATTTGTTTACTTAAATTTTTTTTATCTACATACAAAATAAAGTAATAGCTGCCTGATTTTGCAGAAATGCAAAAGCTTTTACGAACAGAAACCGCACATTTTTTAACCGTTTTTACTTTTTAATTTTCGGCATACTTTTTACTATAACCTGTAGTTGTTCTAGAATGTGTTCCATAATCAATTTAGTTAAAACCTTTAAAAAATGAATAATTTATGAAAATTATAAAGCTGCAACCGCTAATCCATTTCATTAACACTAAACCAAGTGCAAATAAAATATTTATTAGCACAGTTCATGGGGTCAATCCACCATTTTTATTTAAATGCTCTGTCGGTACATTTTGAACTTTAAAAAACGTTAGTTGTTTTTAATTTGTAAATGAGTTAAAGTTTAAAAAGTAAATAAAGTAAAAAGATACAAATTTTTAACTTATCGTTGTATTTTTTGTATTTTTTTATCATCCTACTAATCACTATATCCTACAATTACAAGTGGTATTATAATTCTAATTATTAGTATTTTAAATGTTTCTCCCTGAGGGGTATTTAACGGCATCTGTTAATTATTTCAAATTCAGATTGAGCTGTTACAGCTCTTTTAATTATCTTTGATTGTTATAGTTCTTCTGGACAATATACCCATTTTAATTGGAAACGTGATGTATACTCTCGCTTCCGGTGGAATATCGAGTTAGTGTACACGAAGATCAAGGGACACACACAAATATACCTGAAGCATAAAGTTAACACTTGAGCGTAAAGTACGATTTTTCTTACCCTCTCATTAGAAATAAGACAACAGGAAATAAAAAATCCAGTGCATAAGTAAAGGCAAATCTGAGCAAATCCAAGAAAACTTGAAGAAAATCGAAAATAATTTCAAAAATTTTCTTTTGTTCAATTTTTATTTTAGATAACACTTAAGAATAAGATTTTTTCTTGCAACTGATTTGTAAATTTCAGTAAACTTTTTAAAATTGACAAATAAAAATGCTGTTCGTCAAAATACTGATAGAAAAATGTGTCTAAAATTTACACAATCGCCCAATATTTCTGCACAATTTAACTTCAATTTGCCAACTGCCGACGTTTATTTGTCAATAACCTTTTTTTTTAGCTTTTTTGTTTTTGTTTATATGAAATGCTAACTTTTCATTTGACAAACTCGTAACTGCATTTACCAACTTGTAGGTAGATTTTACCAACTTTAGCTAATATTTGCAAACATTGAGGGGGGGGGGGGCTTTCCCCCATGGGGCTGTCCTTAATTTTACTAATCTCTCTAATTAGATTGGTTTAAAATTGAATTAATTTATTTAAAAAATAAAGTTAATTTTTTAAATTTGAAAGAAAAGTTTAAAATGTTTATATCAAAGGTAACACAACTTTGTTTTGACATATAAGGACAATTTGGGTTTGAAACTAAGGGGTAAATATCCCAAAAAAGTTGAGTGAACATATGGTTTGCATTCTCTTGGAAATCTCTAGAATTTCTTGGAAATCACTGGAATTTTCTGGAAATATCCAGAATTTTTTAGAAGTCATTGCAGTTCTTGGAAATTATTGGAATTTGTTAGAAATCACTGGAATTTCAAATTAATTGTTGGGATTTTTTGAAATCTCTAGAAAAATTTTTAATTCCTTGGAAATCACTGAAATTATTTGGAATTCTCTCGAAATCTCTGCAATTCTTGGAAATCATTGAAATTTATGGAAATCATTGGAAGTCTTTGGAAATTCCTGGAACTGCTTGAAACTCACTGAAATTCTTTAATAATCTTCGGAATTCCTTGGGTATCACTAGAATTCTTTGGAATTTTCTAGAAATCTCTTGAACTCCTTTGTAAATCATTGAAATTTCTAAGAAATCGTTGAAATATTTGGAAATCTCTAGGAATAACTGGAATTCTTTTGAAATCACTGAAATTCTTTAGAATTATCTGGAAAGTACGAGAATTTCTTGAAAAATATTTTATAATATTTTGGAAATCATTGAATTTCTTTGTTTTCTAGAATTCCTTGGAAATCCCTTGAATTCTTTAGAAATCTCTGGAATTCCTTCAAAATTACTGGAATTTTTGGAAATTTCTCGAATTCTTTAAGAGTAATTGGTATTTTTAGAAATCATTGGAATTTCTTGGAAATCACTAGAATTCTTTAGAAATTATTGAAATTCTTGGACATAATTGAAATTATTTGGAAACCACAGGAATTCTGAAGAATTCCCTAGAAATATATGTAATTCTTTAAAAATTATTTTTTTAATTCCTTGAAAATCACTGAAATTTTTAAGAAATCATTAGAATTCTGTAGAAGTTACTATAATTATTTGAAAATCCCTGGAATTCTTTGTATTCTTTAAAGTTCTTTGGAAATCAGTGGAATTTCATGGAAATCATAGGAATTGACAATCACAGGTATTGACAATTTCTAGTATTCTTTAAAAATTACTCGAATTCTGTGAAAATTAATGAAATTGTTTGGAAATCACTGGAACTCTTTGAAAATCATTACAATTTCGTGGAAGTCACCATAATTATTTGGAAAATATTAGAATTTCGTGGAAGTCAATATAATTATTTGTAAATCCCTGTTAGTCCTTTGGAAATCTTCAAAATTTTTGTAAATCATTGGAATTCCGCGGAAGTGACCAGAATATTAGGAAATTACCGGAATTTCTTAGTAATTACTGGTATTCTTTGACAATAGTTGAAATTCTGTGAAAGCTACTAAACTTATTTAGAAGTATCTGAAATTCGTTGGAAATCACTGCAATTCGTTGGAAATCAGTAAAATTTCGTAGAATTGACTAGATTTATTTATAAATTCTTGAATATAACTAAAATTTCTTGAAAATCATTGAAATTGTTTAGAAATCGCTAGAATTTTTTAAAAATCATTGAAGTTTTGTGGAAATTACTAGAATTATTTGGAAATACCTGAAATTCCATGGAAAAATATGTAATCTCTGAGATATCATGGGAATTCTAGGAAATCTCTAGAATTTCATCAAAATCACTTGAATTCTTTGAAAATCATTGCAACTCCGTTGAAGTTACTAGAATTATTTGAAAATCATTGGAATTTTTGAAAAATCGTTGGAATTCTTGGAAATCTTCAGAAAAAACCGTATTTATTTTGAAATCACTGAAATTCCTTTATTTTAGAATTTTGGAATTTCGTAGATTAACTAAAATTCCTTGAAAATCACTAGAATTCTTTGAAATTCTCTGGAATTCCTTGGAAATCCTTGTAAATTATTAGTATTGCATGGAAATCACTAGAATTTTTTTTACAATCATTTAAATTTTTGGAAATAATTGGAATTTCTTGGAAATCGCACGAATCCTTAGAATTCTTTGGTAATCTCTATATTTTTTAGAATTTATTGGAATTCCTTTGAAATCACTGAAATTACATGGAAAACATTGAAATTCCTTGGAAATCACTAAAAGTCTTCAGAAATCGTCAATTTGTTTGAAATCTGTGTGATTTACAATTCTCAAATCTGTGAAATTCCGAGGCATCTGTACACAAATTAACCTGGATATTTACCCCCTGGTTTGAAACTTTAAAAATTGAAATGCACAATATTTATTGTAAACAGTTGTGAAATTTTTTATAGAAGTTTTCGGGTATAAAGGTTTACTTATTATATTTTTAATCTAAGAAACTAACTAGAGTATACGTCGATTAGCTGTATCATAAAACTTAGATCAAAACTACAACTCCCCCACCCCCCAAATAACTGCCAACTTTACAAATTCTTTTATTTTTATTTATATTAACTGAAATTTACATTATCATTGGTATTTTTTCCCTTAGCTAAATAAGAACATTTAAATGTTACCAACAACCTCACCTGCACGTTTAATAACGCCTTTACTCTAAGAACTGTGTCCTAAATAGACAAACTTAACTACTCCTATAATAGATAACATTTAAAATAAATTAAAACTTTTTCGACACTTATAGCCATTTTTGTTAATCATTTTTCATTTTGGAAACCTATTAAATTTAACATAAATCTTTTTATTAATGTGAATTTTTTTAACCTGCGTTGTGGTTTCGATTTGAATAAATTTTTGTAATTTGAGTTACATTCCAATTTTTATTACTGCCATAAATTTTACACGAGTAATTTCTTTTGCATAATTTTCTATTGGTATTAATATTACCCAGTATCTAAATAAATTAATTTTATGTTCAAGCTAAACTAGTGGCGCCATTGTGTGGTAAAAGCTGCATGCAGTACTAGAAAAGAAACAACTAAAAATGGTTTCTATTATAAAATGGTGTCTTCTACAGATATCTAGAAATTTTTTATTTACAAGCGAATTCTGTACATAATCTGAAAATACAGAAAACCGCGGCATTATATTCTACAAAATTAAAAAAGAAAAAATAGGGGGGGCAATTTATTCTAATAATTTTTTTGCAATTCCGCGGTTTGAAATTTAAATTACACTCTGGTTTATCGGAATAGAAAAATGCAATTTTGAGATTAAAAAAAATCAATATCTGCGGATTTTTAGTTTTAAGATAATACGGTTGGGTAAATCATCTAATGCAAGTCATTATAATACCCGAAAAATATTCTGTTTATTTACTTTTTTGGTTAGTAATTTACCGAAGCATAAAATTTGCAAAATATCATCGTCTGGGTGTATTACATCAAAAACGCACGCACAGGTGTAGTTACATTGCGACTGATATCTGAAAGTTTTGCTCGAGGGTTTACTAGTAGTGGAATGTACAGTCTACTGTAAAACAAGGTTATTTCCGATATTTTTTTCAAAGATTTGTTTTGATTATGTACCGTAAAATCGTTTTTCAAATAACTTAACTAAATTGACTCGGTAATAAATTACCCTAACAATTATGTCTACTTGCTCATAATAATAATTTTTTTAAATTGACCAATTTTACAGTTAACAAAAATTGTTATATGAGGAGCTGCTATTTCGGTTTTTGTAAATGGCTGATCAAGAATGTCGGTATATGGTCGCACATTAATTAGTTATGGTGTGTAAGTTTAATATTATATTTTACATAAGTATAATCTTTACAGTACTTACATAAAAATGATGAGTCAATTTATTTTGAAAAGTTTAATTTTTTACCTTGCATGTTTCTAATTTTGTGTTGCGTGCAGTTGCCGAAAAATAGAAATTATAAAAAAAATGTATATATCTATCTATATTGCAATAATTGTCATTACATAGTCGTATTATTTTTTCAAACTGCGAGGTCAATCCCACCTTGTATTTAATAGATTCTATGAGGACGTTAATGAAAAATTTTAATTTCAATAATACAGATAAATGCAATACAATAATAAAAAAACAGTAGAAAAATTATAATATTATGTTTCTACTTGGCTGCTTTTCCCTCATACCTTTAAAACCAAACCTGACTCATTTAATCCAAGGCAATAAGTGCTAGAGGTTTTTCCATGCAATGCCATAAAGCAATAGTATTTGGGGACTCTCCAAACGTCTTGCCCAAAAGTGAAAATTAATTTTTTTTCTATTTCTTCTGTAGATATGCTGCTTAGTGTGTGGTATTGGAAACTTAAAAAACCCCAAAAAGTTTGGAAGAGCAGCTTTCGTAAAAGGTAGGTACAGGTAGAATGAGCGTACCTTCTGTGTTTAGCCTTGTTTGTAAAGTCCCCACGATGAAAGAACATTCTCCAAGATACCTGTCTTACCTGTGAATTGCGCTACGTGGATATACGGTCGTTGAAGTCTCCGTGTAAACCGCTAAGTAATGCATAAAAATAGGCAACTTGTGTAACTTTTTCTTAAATTACTGGATAGAAAATCAAAGTAATACCAGGAAAAATTAGTTCTAGTCAAGCGCCAAGTGAAAAAGTGTGTTTCAAGTTAAAATAAGTGCAAATTGCAATGGAATTTAGGTGTGGAAGTTAACCAGGTATCTTATTACAAGAATCAGGATGAACTAAAGAGAACCCAGTGGAGGAATTTAGACAATTAAATGCTTTTTTGAGTAAACAGTGCCGAGGTAAGAATTTTTAGACCTACCAACTTTTACCGCATCTTCATTATTTTGTCGTGTTTATTAATTTTATGCAATACCCGTTAAAATGTCAAAATTCAAGGATTCAAACTTAACGATTCGTAGAGGAACTTTAGCTTTCTTTAGTAAAATTTGTTGGAAAAAGATGCACCTCAGCTTAGTCAAGACGTGCCTAACATAATTAAGTATCTAACGCAATAGTCTACGAATGCATAATACACTCAAACGGTGACGGAATATTAGATGAGTTAAATAATCGAATATAGAAGAAAAAATTTGTAAAAAGCCTGTTGTTTACTTGCTTCGACATTCCGACTTCCATTAGAATATTTCTGAGCAGATTAGAATTTTAATGTTTGATCGTAAGTCCAAAATTATTATCGTGCATGCATTGAATGTCGAGAAGCTTATTTTCGCAAAACGCTGGAATCGTCTAGAAGAATTTATAGAATTTTAATTGCATTTCAATTCCTTTGATCCATCAAGCTCTAATTACACTTAAATAAATTGATCAGTTATTCTTTACTGTAATTTCTTCAATATAAGATTCCTTGACAGATTATTATTGATCATAGGTGCTAGGTAGCTCCATTATATTTATTCCATGGTGAAAAAATTGTTTCCACAATGCCCAGAGGCGTTTTTAATTATTTTCTGCGATCTTCGATAGAATTCATTAAGTCTCCTTGGGTATGAGCTTCGCTAGAAGAATTTTGAACAGAAGATACTGTAATAGGCTTATATACCTGATATAATAATGTATCCCATTAACCAGAAGTTCTCAAACATGGTTTCAGTTAAAATTTGAAAAATTTCTTCGCATCCAATTTGGTATGCAAAAGAGCAATAAATTATGCTATCCTCGTATTGAGTTTAGGAATTTCGTTTATCTACTCCTACAAACTATTTCACTTAAAGTGCTACTTAGAAGCAGCCACCAATCATGCGGCTTATCGACACTTTTATCGGAGAGTTGGAAAACAAACAGTTGCATGATGCTGTTAGCAGATTATCTGGGAGCTTCCGTATTGTACTTCGGTCATCGAAATGCAATTTTTATTGACACTGCAACCTTCAATAAATAATTTTTGGTAGTTAGAACGGCATGGGAAACACCGAAGGTCTCAACAAAAATTAATCGATTCAAATATTACACTTCGATAATTATAAAGTACGCTTTGCAAATAATTACAATTGCAACTTGAGTGGCTAATTTAATTGCTCCAGAAGCATTTCACTTACTTTTATTTAACTAAACGATGCATTAACCTGAAAATTAAAGTTGTCTAAGCTATCATATCAAGTTGAAATGTTTAGAGTTTATGTATTGGGAGACGCGCCATTAACCCACTGAACTATACTTACAAAAATAATGGTATTCTATCAAATCTTTCCAACTTGATTGAATGCATGCAAATCTCGAGATGACCAAGTACTTTCGCTGATCATCTGATTTCTGACGAAATCTGATAAGAAAACCGTAGCGCAACAAATTATTCATTGATCTGGAGTAGGTAGTCCATTGGATTTCTCACATTGCTCTCAACAATGCACTGCTAAGATTGTAATGCCAGAAAAATTAACACCTGCTTACGATTAGCAGTAATTTTAAATCATTTTATTCATTTTCCGATGTAATAACCCATCATAATAGCGATGAGAATAATCTTTACTCATCAGCTATTTATAATAGACACCAATAGACGCATAGAAAATAATATAAGTCTGATCTAATCGTTAATTATAATTTTATGCAAATTTTATATTGTTTCTCAAGTCCAATCCCGGACTAGAACGGCAGACAAAAGAGCAAAGCCTGGGGGGCAATGTGTTTCGGGAGCTGGAGATTCCTCGATTTATTTAATTTTAATATTAAAACTGGGTCAACTATGCCAGTTAGCAGTGCATAAATTCTATTTTTGTAACTTCATATTTATTTCAATATTTCGTCTCCTTACAAAAGCTTAAATCTGTCGTTTTCGGGGGATTTTTTTAACAAGTGATTTTTAAAAGGATTGGAAGTCTTTCAGTGTTAAAATAACATTTATTCGATATGATCCGTTAATGCATTGAACTTCGCGGTGTTAAGTAATTAGTAAACACACTTTACAGTGTAGAGTACACTAAAACATAAATTTTAAACTCGCGTTATAACTGTCAATAAATTCCAAGTGTCTGTACCGAGTGTGTTAATATACATTGCAAATATCTGCCCCCCTAATGTTGAATTAATGTATTTAGCACTTTTGTCGTAAAAATTCAATACCAAAGTATCTGTTACACTTAGGTGTTTAAAAGTTTTACATGCTTCAAAACTTGTTATCAACTTTCATTAGAGTTTTTGTAGTTTCGGTTGAACTTTCAGATTAATCTAAAACCTAAACTAGTTTTTTTATTTAATTTTATTTTTAAAAAAGTGGTTATTGTAACAGTTTAACTTGTAAAATAAGTTACTCGTTGTCATCCTGCATCCGCCCTGGTGAGCGTACTATAAATATTTGTATCCATTAATTCATCTCCAAGCTAAGTAAGAAAAAAGCGGAGAGATCTGTGATTCCCCAATTTGCAGGGATATCTCACAAAATTCTGCGGATAACCTGAATAATATAATACATTATGCATTCGTAATTATCTTGTATAATGCAGCAGCTTTCTAAATTTTTGCTTTGTGTCTGGTCTTACACATAGTGGAATCTCTGCCAAGAGCTATAAAAATTACAATTTTTCACTGATCATCAGATCAGAAAGCATATAGATTTAATCCATGTTGTCAATTGATACGATCTAGATATAAATGAACTTGATCTTGGATCGACTTTCTGATCACAAGTTAAGAATGAACAAAATAGAAAAACCTCGATTATAAACAGTTATGGATGCATATTGTTTGTGAAGAAGTCAATTTGTACAACTGGAGTCTGTCGACCAAAGGTATGCTTGGAAATAATTGCAAAAGTATTCGGTTTGTTACACCTAATTGTTGAAACATGCCCACTCATTCTCTTATGTGGCCATTGATTAGTTTGGCCGATATATACCAGATTACAATAAATTATCACATCAATTCTGATTTCTTCTCTTCAAGTTTACCTTCTTTGATTTTATAGTCGACTTGTTCAGTGGCAATGGAAGAATTAAAGAACATATTATTCTTACACGATTTTAAAATTCAATTGAAATTTTCACTTAATCCTTTACCATAATGGCATAACAGTGAAATTTATGGATAGCATGAATCCATTAGCACAACTAACTATTGGTTTATGCAGAATGCCGACACGTCTCGACGACATGGAAAACATGAATAAAAATCGCAAATTACCACAATTCACCGTGTTTAATTAATTAAGAAGGGTTAAAATTATAAATACTTCAGAGGTATACCTGGAAAATACCTGTTAAATTAAAAATTCTTATAATTTGCCAAAACTGGTTTAATCATTAGAAACGAACCGAACCAAAAGATAAACAGATTTCAAATCTATTCATCTGTTTAGTGCGAAATTTGGTTAATTTTATTAATGTTACTTCCCAAAGTAAAATAATAAAAAACATAATATTTTGAACATGCACACAGATCTGTGGTTTTCAAAAAAGGGGGGGGGGTCTGGTCGTATGGAATACCCTCTAATACCTCAGCAATTGCGATTAAAAATAACGTTCGCAACTGCGCCAAATGATTTATATAATATTATAAAAATTATATACCCCAAAGTGTAGTTCATAATCTCCAGACCCCCGGGCGATATATTAAAATGTACTTAATACATTTTATACATAATAGGTATTGTCAATTGTTGAAAATTGCAACAAAATATTTTAATTTAAATTAAATAATATTGCGAAAACAAATTTTTAGAATTATAGCGATAGCGGAGTGGGTGGCACTCCAAATAAAATTTATTAAAAAATGGGCGTTACATAATTACTGTGTTTTCACCGCCGCGCAGTGATGATGATAAATAATACAATAAATAAAATTCTAAATGCAAATGCACAAAACCAAAATATAATAATATATATCTTGCAAGTTGCAAGTTCAAGTCAAGACAGTGAAATAATAGGAAAAATAAGTACAATTTGCAAATTATTTAGCGACATTTTATGCAGAGTGGAGAGAGTGGGTCTAGTGGTTTCCTTGATGCAGGTGTTACGATGCAAATAACTGTAAAAAATCTTTTTTTTATGTAAAAAAGAACAAATAAATTATGGAAGTGCGATAAATTATTCAAATTAAAAATTACATACAAACAGGTCGTAAACAAAATTTAATATAGAAAATAAGTATTGAGATTCTGGGTTTGCCAAATCACTTGAGATATTTCAGACTGTTGTAACATAGTAACCAGTTCAAAGTTATTTGTTTATAATTTGTTATTTGTTTATCGTTGCACCTTTCAAGAACAACCAGTCTTGTTTGAGAATCTAATTTATGCCAGTACAATTATTTAGGAATCTTTAACAAATATTTACATTGTTGAAACATTTTGAAAACTATCGTGAGAAAAATCAAATATCAAAAGAAATTTTCAACAGGTTTTCTTAAAAATTTTTGAACACTTCAATAAATCTAAAAAAAAAAGTAAAAAAAATCCTTCTCATTTTATTTGGAGCTAATGTACCTTTTGGGGTAGTCTGCAATTGCCGAACTGCCTTTGCTACCCTCCGCTCAATTTTATAGATTCGTCTTACAGTTGAATTTCTTAATTTTTGGAACTGTAATGTTTAGTAATCTAACCTAATCTCTTTTTGCGTTTGGGAGAGGGAAATCCTTATGGACCCTCTCCGCGAACGGTGGCTGCATTTCTTCACCGCTCTTGCAGATTTAACGCCTTAAGGTTTTAAGTTTTGAATAAAAGAGTTTCTTCTGTTATTCCTTGTTTTCATTCCAGGTGTTTACTCTTTCTGCTCTAAGCCCAAACCTGCGAAGATAAAAGTTGAAACATCCATAGCCGGTCAGGACTTGGGTCAGATCGAAGTTGACCTCTCTATGTTGTCTGGCGACTCAATCGTGGATGTCTGGGACAAGTCTTCTTGTCCACGGGCTGACTTCCGTTTCTACCCATCGACCGACTCTGCCAAATGCTAATCGTGTGACTTTTAGCCAGTGCGCTTTCTTGTCCAGAGTACGTTCTCGCCCTTTCTCCGGCCAATAACACTAATAACTCTCAGGACTATTTTCTTTGAGATTTTAGAATTCTCTCCTTGCTTTGTCTTATGTTTAGACCGGTGTGCCATGCAGGGGCTGCGTAAAGCAGATCTGCTATCCTTTGCTGCAGCATCCCTAATCTGATCGGCGAAGTTTAGGTGTTTGTTGAATTATACTCCGATTATGCTGATTGAGTCCCTGGAATGTATTTGGGTTCCATTTATCTCGATTTTGATGACAGGCACCTTCCTCTTCCCCAACATTCGGATGGTCGGGACCAGCGCTAATTCCATCCCTTTAATCCAGAGATGGATGGTATGGTAACGGCCTCGTTGGCTTTTGTTTCTACTTTTTTTGCATCTCTCTCAGCGATGATCAGCGTTAGGTCATCTGCGAAGCCCACATATGTTGCGCCGTCGTACATGAGGTTCCACAGTACCGGTCCTAACACCGACCCTTATGGAACTCCACTAGTTGCCTCTTTCCACTACAGTCGGATCCATCGATTGTGCAGTTAGCTCGCTACTATATAGTAGATTTACTCTTCCCGAAGCCGTACTGATTAGGTCCGAATTTTATTTGGATCATGTTCTCCATCAGTTTTCCAACGCGATCTAGGAGGCAGATTGTCTTATAGGAGGATGACTCCTCCAAAGGTTTGTTACCTTTCCTGATTAATATTAGATCGGCCTTCTTCCACATCGAAGGAAAAATTCCTTTCTTAAGGCATCTGTTAAACACATTTAAGAATATGTCCTGGTGCTCCGAAGTCAGTAGTTTCTAGTAGTCAGAAGCTCTTCATTTGTAAAAGGAGACCATGGTTAGTCTCAATCTTATTGATTGAATTTGGATGGATCTAATTTAATTAACATTACTTCAAACCGAATGGAGCTAGAAGTACTTTAATGAATATATTTTGCATTTTATAATAATTCTTATAACTACAAGTAACTAATCAGGCTATTGAATAAAAATTGAGCTATTAGAATTACTAATGTAAATAGTAATATAATTTATCTGCTTCCAGTAAGTAATATATGTTACGTTTCCCAATAAAATTCATTCATAAGTACCGTTTTTACCGTTTTACTTAACAGCGACTACTTCTTTGATATCGACGTATTTTAACCTTTATCTTTTAATCTTTTCCGGTTAGATTTCTTAATTCAATTCATTTCGTTTAATTAAATTTTTATAAGCAGACAAATAATCTGTAATTTTTAAAGTAAAATTCCGTTAAATAATAAAATAGTATTAAGAGATCAGTCGGCTCCTCAACTAGAATGGTGTGTAACTGGATTGCCTAGTCTGAGCGGCCTGAAGGCCGCTCTGAATTTAATTTTATATATTTTTATTATATTTTAGATTAAATATTTGCTCTTAGCCAGGGCGTTAAGAAAATATTACTCAGTAAAAAACACTTCCAGAATTCCAGAAATGTGCACAGATTTCCAATGATTTTCAAGATATATTCCAGTGACTTCCAAAGAATTTCAATGATTTTCAGTGATTTCTGAGAAATATCTCCTAGGATATACAGACATTTTCAAAATATTCAAAAATGTCTAAAGAATTTCAGTGGTTTCTAAGGAATTCCCGAGTTTTGCATAGAATTCCAACGATTTTCAAGAATTCCAGAAATTTCTAACGAATTCTAAAGATTTTCAACAAATTCCAATAATTTTCAGTGATTTCCAAAAAATACCAATTATTTCGAAGAATATCTATCATCTCTAAGGAATTGCAAAACTTTACAAAAAAGATATAGAAAATTCCAGTGATTTGAAATTTGCCAAGAATTCCAACGACTTTCAAGATATTTCAGTGGTTTGCAAAGATTTTCAATAGTTCTATCGATTTCTCAGAAATTCGAGTGATTTGAATTGAAGATGATGTTGAACATCTGAAACGAGAAAAAAATTTAAAAATCCAAGTGAGGCCGATAAACATTAATTGCCACGCTTCGATGCCACAGAAAGGTGCCCAACCATTAAAATAACTAGATAAATTTCAATAAAACAAATCTTCGGTTTACACGCAATAAAAATTTGTGAAAAAAAAGTAATCATTCATTGGAGAAAAAACTGCAAGTGGATATTTTTCAAACTGATTTACCAAATCCTACAAGAGGACCAGTCCACCTCTGTGTGCGCACCTGCACATAGTTAACCTAATATAATAATAACGCCGTTCTGTGTAGAAACTATTTTTTTGTAATTATCTGGTAGATTAAAATTAAGTGTAGCAATTTTCTAATGAAGTTGCGTACGTCCGTATAGGAGTTGTGTAAAAAAATCAAAGGCGTGGAAATATTTTGAGGTAGACAAACTATATAATTATGTACAAACAATACACGATAATTGAATGTAGATTGCAAAGATTAATCTGACTTTGTAATATTTTTTTTACAAAATATTAATTAAAATTGCAAAATTGTATTGAAACTTGTATCGACGAATATTTTATGCATTTTATTGCACTGCATTGGAATCTCGTAAATGTTGTTTGCTATAAATTACACGAGTTTTGAACAAGAAAATGAGTTGAAATACCTGAATAATTTTAATATTCATACGTCGACTTGGCAGAATATAATAACTATATTAATTTATTTATAAAACTGCAGAATAACAGTTCTCAAATGGTTTTCAGTGACAACTTAGAGAGTTTCAATTTTTAATGACTCTCACAATAACAGGATAGGTTAATATTATGGTCTTGTGGAAAGTTTTGATTTTCTAAGTAAAATTCAAGAGTATATTGTATAAAACAGTTCAATTAGGTTAGTTAGTGTGAGAAAGTGATAAATAAAAACCGTTTTGTTGCAGAAAAAGGCGATATTTTAAAACATTGTTTTCTGACTTCGCTGGGTTACGCTCTCGGTGGCCGCTTGCTTTCTTTTCGACGTATACGAACAAATTTCAATAGATATACATACACAGTCATGTATTATGTGCTTGCTAGTTACCTGGCACTCGGTATATCGCATTAACGACTGTTTGTTTGCTGAGTGATCGACACGATTGTGTAGAATTTGCACCATTGATTGAATATTTTTTTAGGAATAGTGTCACCTACATATTATAGTAAGCCACTAATGATTAGAAATTTTTCTCTATGGAATTTTAACTGGTTAGCCCAGAATTTTAATTCGACCGAACTTATAAAATTAAAAGTATAACACCCAACAATATCGTAACCGTAAACTAACAGTAAAGTTGCAAATTATACCGCAAAAAATAAACTTTCAATAGTTTAATGGACACCTGGATTTGAATGAAATAATTCAATTCTTATGATAATTTTAACACAAGTAAAAGTTAATTATTATTATTTAAAAATGCTAATTTCGAATGATGAAATTGTACGGCAATATAATTGCATCATAACTTTTTGTTGACAATTCACGCTTTATTATTTCTTGCTAGGATTGTTCAAGTATTTGTTACTGTAAAATACAATTGTTGGAATTATATAATTTAAATTATGCACGAGGAACGGTACCAAGTGGATATGTAATTTGAGAAAATATTTTTAACAATAAAGATGTGCCATGTGAAAAGCAAAGAGAAGCAATTTACTTTTCAAACTTATTCGCAAAGGATTAATAATTAATAAAAAAAATTTATTGTTGGATTTTTGGTAAGTGGTCTTAACAACGGTAACCAATAAATAGCTTTTATGAAAAATTCAGACCGTGGAAATGCAAGGTGAAATCCAAACCATGGAGCAAAAATCCGCAAATCCGTCTTCACTTTTTTCAACCATAAAATGTTGAATCACTCGGCAATTAGAATTATTATTGTTTAATATTTAAATATATATTACCCATTTCTCATTTATTAGCTACATTTACTGTTACTTAAATTAAGTAGTTCAAACCTAGCAGTACTTTTAGTAATTGATAAATAATATAATTGAAAGTTTTTGGTTTCTTCTTTTTTTTTGCTTCGTTAACACTAACTGTGTACTTAACAATCAATACGTATTATTATAGTAATAAAAACATTTTTGTAATTATGTGCAATTTTTATTGTTTATTTGTTTGTTGCAGGACTTACGATGACTTAAGTGCGGAAATAATGGGCAAGTTTTAACGACCATAAACAGAGTGTTGTTGTGAGATTAAATTTGCAAGTTATATATACTTAATAGAAATGTCGGAATCGACCCCAATTTGTCGGTGTCGGGTGTTATATTTAGGAAGTTCTGTTCCTCAACAAACTAAAGACGGTCTTCAAGGTATTCAAGAACCTCTTCAAGTGTTATATCCTGAAGAAGGTGCTATTGGTGCTAAAGGAATAGATAGTTGGTTAAGTGTGTGGTCAAATGGAATTTTGCTGGAGAATGTTGATGAAAACCATAAAAAAATTACCAGATTCTTTCCTATTGAAAGTTTGCATTATTGTGCTGCTATTAGGTAAGCGAATTTAATTTTTTTAAATTGAACAGTTTCAAAAAATCAAACCAAGTGTAACTCTTGAAAAAAAACACAAAAATCCTTGCAAATCGTCCTTGCATATTAACTCGTGAAAACGTGATGAAGTTATCCCGAAAGATTTACATACTGTTTATTTCTCAATTTTTTTGAATATTTTATTTAAATTTCAAAAATAAATCATTTCCTAAATATTTGTGGTTTTCGTTAATTTATTCTAAAATTAAAATACAAACATCTACAAAAAATACAAAAACATCTACATTTTTAAACAAAAGAAAGGAACACGTATTTCGTAAGTTTTAAATAATTTATGAGCAAATTTTTCTTCTGGTCACTTCTTTTTTGAAATTGGTTAAATATTTATTCTCCATTGTTGGCTTGAGTTCGGATGATTTATTCTTAAACATAAAATTGACGTCACCATAAACCAAGACCAAATTCTTTTATTTTTTCGCTTTTCACTCTTTTCTTTTCACCGGAGTCGACGAGAAAAGTTGGGTGATCGCTTTGTTGTATTTTATTTGTTGATATTCGAACTTCCAACATGTTTTCTATTTCAATGAGCAAGAAAGATTTTAAATCGTCTTCACTTTTACAAATTAAAAGTTTCAATTGGGAAGATGTTTACGTTCCATGTAACCTTTGAACTTAAGCGTGATGTAATAATAATAAAGAATACCAATGGATTACCTAATAGACACCAATTTAATAAATAATTTACGAAGTATAAAAATTTTTGCACAAATTTAACCTTCGGTTACATTAAAAATGTCAATCTTAATATTTTGTATTTACAAACAACCAATAATAAAAAAGTGTTTATGATATTAATTTTTAATCAATCGATTATTAATTGTTAATTGACCATAATTTTGAATTTCAATGTAACAACTTTTCAATTCTGGTGTTCATAAAGTGTAAAAAGTAATGTAAATTTATTTTTCGTAATATGGTTTCTTACCCACGCATTAAAAGTAACTTTTATGTTATACTGGAATAATTTATAAAAATTCACTTCGCTGTAAACAGAAGAATCAAGTTCAGCTGCGAACAGAATATTTAAACAACAACTTAAGGTTAATGGTGTTACACAGCTAAGTTAATCAGTTTTATTGGCTTTTTAGCCGTTAACAATAATAATTGCCTACCGATGAAGTTTCAACATCAATCATTCCATCCGGATTAGATTAATCTTGAAAATTTACCTTATATCATTCTATTTTTATAAAACTGAGGTCACTCTCGAGTTTCGTGCTTTCCACCCACTGTAAAATATGTCCAAAATATTTTTTGTTAATTTTGTGGTATATTATTATATCTGCTGACCCAAATAACCATTTTAAAGTTTTTAAAATTTGTAATTTTATATTAATTTACATAATCGGGAAAAATTTATTTTATAGAGGATTGATTTTTTCAGTAAGTTACTTACGAAATACCAAGTATTCCATGTCAGCGGGGAGTTTGTGGGGGGGGGGGGGGGCAGTAATTGGTTTAAAAGAAAAACAGCAGGAGTATAAACTTGGACACTTCAGTAATTCGGGGAATCCCATAATATTCTCACATTCTACTTTTCTGCCGAGGCTTCAAAAGCATACAATAATATTATATCGAATATTAAAACCAATTCCAAATGTAACTCTTCTAATATATCATGAAGTAGTACTTATATTTTACTTGTTTATAAAAGAATTGTCGTTTTACATCATGTTTTGCGCATTTAATAGGTGTAACGACTTGGAACAATTTGGCTGGTAAAATACCTTTAGGGTGATTATTGTTCTTTACTGACAATGAGTTGACTAGGTTATCGGCCCAGTACAAATGTTGTATTATAATTACAATTACTTTTATAAGCGTGAGAAAGTTTATTTTATTTACTTGTTTACGATTTAATCTTCTTTAGTAGAATGCTATGAATATTTTACCAAAGGGTTTGATGTGTTATCTTACTTCTACAGGGCCTATTTTGCCATAAGGCACATTAGGCGAGTTCCTAGGGCCCAATTGCTAGAGGGGGCCGAAAATAAAGAACATAAAATCGTAAAAATGCACCAACAAAATGAAAATCCCTACTTAAATCTCTCAGATAAAAATATAAATGCTTGAATTTTTCCAGTGGTGGATTAAGGAAGGGGGGCACCGACCCGGATCCTGCAAGGTAAGGGATGTCTTAATCCGCCACTGCACCTTTCAAATATTACGATTTTAGTTTCCACCCATGGCAATTTTTGAATTTGTTTAGTTTTGTTTTGTTTTTAAATACATATTTTATTAAATTTGATTTCATTTTTATTTTCTATCAAATCCTGATAAAATAAACCAAAAATTGGGCATTCGTTGCTATTTGTTACATTCGAATATTAGGGGTCCGAAAATTTGGTAGAGCCTAGGGCCCAACTCAGTTGAAAATAGGCCCTGTACTTCTATGTAGGACTACGTAAATTTAATAATTTCAAATATGTTATATTGCAATATTTACAAAAAAGATATTAATATACTGCTCGTGAGAGCTCTTGCCAGCCTGCTACAGGGTAGTACGTCAAAACACAAAAAAGAAAATAAACAAAAGCGCAGAGAATGAATTGTCATAATACAATGGGTGATAATTTTAATAATAAAAAATAGGGCTTAAAAATAGGGGGGGGGTTAATTAGGTGTTAAGTTATGAACCCCTCTTAAGAGAAATCTGTACGTAGGTGATAAATTAGGAAACATTTTTTTATTAAAATTATTTGCTTAAAAAGAAAAATCCGTGTAACTCAATTTACACTTAATTTTTTATTACAGAACTAGATTGCCCAGGTTGTGCGGCCTGAAGGCCGCACTGACCAAACCTTCTCGCGCAATCTCTCAATTATTTTAGGTTGGTAACAGAAAATCAACCAATCAGAGGTGCATTACGCGATACAAAGATAGAAAAAGGCTATTATTTTATGTTCAATTTGATTTTGCTGATAAGACAGATATGTACGGAGGTGATAAGTTAACAATAATATTTTTTAATAATCAGCTGAAAAATGAAGATTTGTGTATTTCTGATTCAGATTTAAAGTGGTCACACTAAGGTCCAGTTCTTCAGTTGTAGATTAAACCAAAAAAAATGCGTTAACCAATAAAATATGTTAAAAAGCTCTTTTTTATGAAATATCATCGATTAATCTAAATTTTTTGGTTTAACCTGCAACTGAACAACTGAGTCTAAGTAATACCATGCATTTAAATTAAATTGTAGTCCTGTTGAGATGTTAATTGTAACTTAACCTAACCTGAAGAATAATCAGGAAGAAACTGATATCAGCCCCCCCCCCCCCTCGAACGCATGGTTAATTTACAACATTAAAATAATACAATGTATGTGTTACAATAATATTAAAATTTAACTTAGTTTATCTTTGTAAAAAGTTATATTTCTTAATTTGCCGCACTATATGGTGAGATTGGCAGCCATTCTTTATATTTGCTTGGTATTTTGGGCTTAACTTTAAAATCAATGAAAAGTGATTGCTATCTGTACTAAACAACCAATTAAAGTTGGTTATGAATTAAAATCTGAACGGAAAAAGAAGCTAATTTATGTTAGAGAACAAAATTTTAATTATTAATCTGAGTAGCAATTAATTTATTGTGTAATTTAAAAAAAGATAACAATTAATTAATTAAATTAAAGTTTAACACAACAAATTAAAACATAACAGGAATTTGTCGGTTGTAACTGGCAGGGGATAATAGAAGAGTTAAAATACAACATTGAAGTCAATTTAATATTAATTGAATTGTCGGAAATATTTTTGAAAAAAGTAAAAAGAAAATTCTGTGATAAATAATAACATTGAAATATCCCAAAAAGTTTTGTATGTATGGTTGGAATTCCCTAGTATAGGAAATTTTTGAAATTCCGTGAAAATTATTGTAATTCTTTGAAAATTTCTGGAATTAGAAATCTTTGGAATAACTTGAGTTTATTGGAATTTTTGGGAAATAGTTTGAATTTCTTTGAAATCTCTGTAATCCTTTAGAAATATTTGGGCTCCTTTTGAAATTCTTAGAATAAATTGGAAATTACTTAAATTCTTAGAAATTATTGGAATTCTTTGAAAATCATTAGAATTCTTAGGAAATCATTGCAAGTTTTAAAAATCTCTTGAATTAGAATTCTTCAAAAATAGCTTAAATTCTTTAAAAATCCTTGGAATCCCTTAAAAATTTCTGGAAGTCCTTGAAAATCACTACAATTCTTTGAAATCATTGGAATTCCTTAGAAATCATTAGGATTCTTTAGAAATTTCTGTAATTTTTTGGAAATTTCTGAAATAGGTTGGAAATTATTTCAATAGATCGGAAATTATTGAAATACTTTGAAAATATCTAGAATTATAAATCTCCGGAATCACTTGAGTTTCTTGGAAATCATTGGAATTTTAGGGAAATCGTTTGAATTTTTTTGAAATCTCTGTAATCCTTCAGAAATATTTAGGATCTTTTAGAACTTCCAAGAATGAATTTGAAATTACTTAATTTCTTAGAAATTATTGGAATTCTTTGAAAATCATTGGAATTCTTAGGAAATCATTGGAAGTTTTGAAAATCTCTTAAATTGGAATTCTTCAAAAATCGCTTAAATTCTTTGGAAATCTCTGGAATCCCATAAAAATTTCTGGAAGTCCTTGAAAATCACTGCAATTCTTGGAAATCATTGCAGTTCCTTAGAAATCATTAGAACTATTTGGAATTCTTTGGAATTCTTTGGAAATTTCTGAAATGGGTTGGAAATTTTTTCAATAGATCGGAAATTATTGAAATACTTTGAAAATAACTAGAATTAGAAATATCTAGAATCACTTGAGTTTCTTGGAAATCATTGGAATTCTTTAGAAATCATTGAAATTCTTTGGAAATCTCTGGAATTCTTTGGAAATATCTGAAATAGGTTGGAAATTATTTCAATAGATCGCAAATTATTGAAATACTTTGAAAATTACTAGAATTAGAAATCTTAGGAATCTCTTGAGTTTCTTGGAAATCATTGGAATTTTAGGGAAATCGTTTGAATTTCTTTGAAATCTCTGTAATCTTTCAGAAATATTTGGAGTCCTTTGGAAATTTCTAGAATAAATTGGAAATTACTTAAATTTTTAGGAATTATTGGAATTCTTTGAAAACCATTGGAATTCTTAGGAAATCATTGGAAGCTTTGAAAATCTCTTGAATTAGAATTTTTTTTAAATCGTTTAAATTCTTTGGAAATCTCTGAAATCCCTTAAAAAGCTCTGGAAGTTCTTGAAAATCACTGCAATTCTTGGAAATCATTTGAATTCTTTAGAAATCATTAGAATTCTTTGGAAATCTCTAGAATTCTTTTGAAATTTCTGAAATAGGTTGTAAATTATTTCAATAGATCGGAAATTATTGAAATACTTTGAAAATTACTAGAATCATGAGAATTTTTGGAAATCTGTTAAATTGGAATGCTTTAAAAATCACTGAAATTCAATTAAATTCTTTGGAATTTCTTAAAAATCACTGGAAACCTTGGAAAGCACTGGATTTTCTGGGAAATCGTTGAAAATCTTGAAAATTCGTTAGAAATTGTTGGAATTCCGAGTCTTGTGTGTACTTTACCTAAATATTTACTCGCTGAATTAACACACAAATATAAATGAAAGTTGCAATTAAAAAATGTTAACTTTAGAAATTTGAATTATCTAAGCTTCGTCAAGTTTCAAATCCCAAATTATTTAGATTTTCAGCTGGGTGACAACACTTTGCACTTTGCAAACAACAAACATATTATGATAACAGGTAAAGCGTTAACAAGACCGGACAACATAACTCCATGAAAGTGGAAAGATAAACAAAGATGCCAACGAAAATTAAAATTTTTCTTCTTTTAATAATAGCCATCTTTTTCGACCTTGACGTTTTGTCATTTGGCCAAATTTATGTAAATCTATATATTTTATCAATAATTGAAAAACCAAACAATTTTACGTCTGAACAAATTTCGCTGGACGAAGGATTCGTCCTGCAGAGTATTTGTTATTTTCGGAATGAAATACACGCACGTAGACTTTCTTATTAATACATACAACAAAATTGCGTATTTCAATTAAGGTTAATTCGATATCAAACTGATTTTTAATGGAAGTTTCATAGCAACGCTTAGGAAACCTTGTTCTAAAAACAATAAATTGGGTTTCATAAATTATAAAAATGCCACGTATTGTTTTTATTATATATCTTATAAAATTTTATTAACCACCGTCTAGACTACACTAATCCTTAGTAATTAATTAATAGTTAGTATAAGAAAACAATTTGAGATTTTATTTTCAACCCAAGAAAATAATTAATCGCTACAAGACAGGAACCATAATTTTTGACGAGTTTCGATTTTACGGCTGATTTTAATTATGAAAATTTAAAAATCGTAAACCTTGATTAGAGCAATTTGCATAGAAAATTGCATACTATTTTGTTATGGTAATTACTGAACCGCTTATGTAAATTCCATCAACTAGAAGTAATCAAAACTATAAGCAATCAAGTTAATTAAAGATTAATAAAATTTTACTACTTAACCGCACAATATAAAACTAATACCATTAATTTATTATTATTATCTTATTTTTTTGCTTCCAGGTACGTTTTAGTTCCTGAAAAAAATACACTTCACAATCCTAGTCCTAGATTTCTTCCTCTGGATTCGCCATTTGCAAAAACTCCAAATCCAACACATCCGCCCTTATTTGCAGCTATTCTTAGACGAACAACTGGAATCAAAGTACTCGAGTGCCATGCGTTTATATGCAAACGCGAAGTAGCAGCTAATGCTCTTGTTAGATGTTGTTTTCATGCTTACGCGGATTCATCTTATGCAAAACAAGTCGATACGGCTGGCAGTTTGTATGGAACAATAGCTTCACAACGATCAACATCAAAAGAAAAGGTGAGCCAATTTGTATGCAGTATTGAAAAGTTTATTTAAAAAAGTACTTTCACTTACTGGTTAGTTAACAAGCTCAATAAACAAAATTGAGATTTCAACTGCAATTATCAATAATTTCAACAATTAACGTCTTGTGTAACACATAATAATCTCAACAGGTTGAAGACTGGAAATTAAATCGATCGACTTCTGGTTCTACAATGACAATCAACACGATAACAAATGGCAAAGACGACATTAGCATATACAACGGCGACGAAAATCATAAAGTCTGGGCTGGTTCGCAGGATAACTTGGATGGTATTTACGACGTGTATTCGACTTCTACCATAAGTAGAACACCGAGGCCACGACAAATAGCAGCTCCGGTTGCCGTGCCACCACCTCCAGCTAAAGAAAAAAACAAAAAATATAAAAAAAAGTTGATGTCGTCGAAAGAAGATTTGTATCATCCGATGATGAACGGAAAAGCCAACAGCATATCTGGTACAATGATGAAATCGAAACCTCCAAATCATTATCCACCTCCTCACCATCAGCATCATCAACAGCAACAACCCGTTTACGTTATGGCTCATCCCCAAACATTGCCGAACCCTAAACTCATGAAACAATACGGAAACACATTTTCTCATCGACCTCGGGGGAGAATGCTCGTTCCTGCACGTCCAATACCTCCACCTCTAGTCCCAGTAGCGAATGTCGTAATCCCAACGACACTTCCAAAAAACAAAAAAAAGAACAAACACATGGTGGAAGAACCCATGTACCTGCCCAGCAATCGAGCCCTTTCCCCAATTTCAAGTTATCAACCCGTCAATTTTCCACACGAAGCGTACATGATGCCTCAGTACGCAACCATGGAATCGCAGGGTAAACTTACAAAAAAACGGGAAAAACAAGAAAAGCAACAGCAGCAGGCTAATAAAATGAATAAAAAGTTTACCCAAAGCATGAACGGTTTGGATGATCCCAATTTGGGAGACGAAAGTCCGTACAACACTGGAATATATCGGAAAAAGGGGCATCTGAACGAAAGAGCTTTTTCGTATTCGATCAGGCAGGAACATCGGTCGAGGAGTTACGGTTCATTGGCCAATTTGAAGTTCGCAAGTCCAATTCCGAATGGTGTTCATGAAGTAAGTACTACACGTTTTTTATAATACATTTAAATTATTAAGGTCAGAGTTTTTGAATTGTAATTTTGGAAACTTACCTCATTGTTTATTATATTATAAAATGAGTATTGTAAACTGAATAACATAATTTAAATTGTATAATTAAGTCTCAAGGAGTTAAATTTGAATTAAAATTAATTGTGATGTGTTAAAGGTAGAAGACCGCGAAGATATTAAAAAAGAGAGAGAAATAATGCAAATGGTACACGATTTAGATCTGTCTGGTGATGAAATCGAAAGAACTGAAGTTCCACGAGGAATATACGAATCTCGAATGAATTCTACTACAATGCCATTAGTTATCACGAGTGCTCAGATTAATGGAAGAGGACATAAAAAATAAGGTAGGTAATCTTTTTGTTTAAACTGAAATAAGTAGCCACGTAATTTATGAAAAGGCCAAAGCATAATAGCAATTATTGGAGAATCCTTTGAAATGCAAATTAAACAATGGAATACTTGAAGTGTTTCCCATCAGTAAATGATTAGCTGCCGGCTTTAGAAAGGAAGCGGACGATAATTACCAACCACTGAGCTCTTCATAATGTGGAAGTTTGACGTAATTCGAGATAACGTAAGAGAAAACAGTCTAAAACGGCCATATAACCCAGTAATTCATTAACGTCTGCAATGCAGAATTACCAGTGGGCAAAATGACGTGTACAAGTAACCTGTTGCAGAAGGAATTTGTAGAACTGGTGTGTAAATTAGTTAAGGTGTGTAAATTAACGGTGTTAATATTTAACATTCAGTTGAAAAGAAATTGAAAAAAATTTCTCAAATTGAAAAGATTAGCAAGTAGTGATTCTACCAACGTAGGTCATCGGACATCAATAAAATTGCGTATGCACCCACATTATGGTGTTCTTGTGATGGTGCATTAATTTACCGTTGCAATCCTCACACGCATATCTCCGAAGAGTTTAGTGTTACGAAACCTTCATCAAGATCTGGAGGCCGATTAAAAATATTTTTTTTATCATAGTCATTGCAAGTGTGACACAATAATGATGTTGATTTATCCATAAAATGTTATTAATGTTATTAGAAATCCTTGGAAAGTCGTATTTAAAACCACTTTCGATGCGTAACTTATGCGAACCTACTTATTAAAAACTATCACAAAATATTTTCATTTAAACAGGTGTTATGTTCCATTTCTGTAACAACACAAAAATACTATCTTCATAATTAGGCCAAGCAATAGGTATATTTGCATGGAAAAAAATCCCGGAGTTTTGAAACTTTGTGGGCTGGTACAAGTATATGACCTAAATAAAATGTTAAATTTGCGACCTCAGAAAGCCGCCGCTCGCGCCGCCATCTTGTAAAAATGGCGCCCAAAATCAGTTTTTCTGCTATATCTCCTTTTTAGTACTCCTTAGGTAAAAAATAGTTATGATAAAAATTGAAGAGAGAAAAATTGTCTACAATTTTGATACATAACTTTTTTCTGTGTGATTAATGGATTAAGAGTAACATTTATATAAGTCAAAGAAAGTTCTTTCAAATAGATAAAATACACTTGCTTGAGGCCCGCCAATGCACGTTTATCGCCTATTTAGTACTATTTACTTATTCGATATTAAACTGTATAGTAGCAGTGTGCTATACTAATAATTATTACCTACAGAAGGCGGCGTATTTCATCCCCCCCTTTCGGTTTGTCCACTAGGCGAAAGCAGCGCGAAATTGATCCAGATCAATTCAGTCGATTGTGCGTGTCTTTACCACGAGGGTATTGTTTCGTTGTACATTTTTGTTTTGAAAATTTCATGTGATTAAGATTTTCTGTTGTTTATTGTAGGGGTTGCGACAAGGTTCAAGATATTGGCCCTGTTGTAATTGCAACTATAATTGGCAACGATTTTGACTTATTGTTAGTTAAATTCAAACGTAAGGACAGAATCATTCCCACGGACTTAGCTGTTACTTTTACATGGTTGGGGTACGACACTGTACTTTACAAAGGTAAACTAGCTTTTGCCAGTGACTATTCCTCAATGCCATAAAAAGTCAGAGCTGTAAACCCCAATAAAATCAATCAAATGGAAATTAAAAATAACCATAACCATGTTAAAATCCGTATAATAAAAAGTTGTTATTTGGCTAATGTTTGCGTTATTGGCCCCCCCCCTTATATACGCCCGTGGTCTTCACCGTTGGGAACAGCAACATTACAATATTGTTGAAGTAGCTGTTCCTATTGATCAACTACTAAAGAATCAGACGAAGAGTTACTACAATACCTTTAATATGAACTTGCTCCTTTTCTCTTGTCGCTTTTTCCGAGGAAGGAATGAGATAAGGCATAAAATCGTCTTTATATAAGGTCTTTACACCACTTCCGAGTGATATGCAATTTGGAAGCAGGCTTTACATGGGTATATTATATAATGTGTTGAATTTCTGCTTCATAGAGTTGTATGACAGTGCAACGAATCTCTTACTGCTATTTGCATACATTATAATGCAGCAAATAAAGACACAAAAAATGTAGAACGTCTTCTCCGATCTAAAAAGCAAACATCTACAGATATAATTTTTGATGAATGGATGATCACAACATATTCTCAATCCAGATTCCTGGCCAACGAACACAACAAAAGTCGTCTTATCACATTGATTAAAGAGCAGTTTATATCGACCTTCTTGTACGTTTAGTTGCACTAGCAAATAATCATCCAAATGTATATTTCGTACAATCAGGCAAGGGAAAAACTTCAGAACAAATTTACTCTGTATAAAGTCTATAAGAACCAAGAGTAGTGGACAATATATTGTCTTTACACGCGTTTAGCGGCTGCAACACGACATCTGCCATTTTTAATCACGGTATGAACAAATTTCTTAAGATGATTTTGAAATTCCCTGAATTAAATGAAACTGTTCCAGTATTTAAGGCAGAAAGTGCAGACATCAACGCCATTCCAGAAGTAGGAGAAAACTTTTTATGTAGACTTTACGAAGAATCGCAAAAATGTATCTCTGGATTTTATCCGATATCAGCAGTTTAAAAGATTGGCGACGAAAAGTACAGTTAACGTTGCTTCACTTCCCCCATAGCAGAGGCTGCAAAACAACTTTCCTTCCGAACCTATCATTAGATTCAGACCTGGTACAGCATTGAAGAAAGTCCGGAATAATGGGGATAAAAAAAGTAAGTCTGGATCTATACCTGTTAAAACAACAAAAAATCCTTCTCCAAAAAAGTAAATGCAGAAAAGATTCTTGCGATAACGTTGCTCAAATTGTAACCGATTCTGAAGACAAAGCCTAGACGATTATGATCCATCTGTGGACATCTGATGTAAGGGAAGACGATTCCGGGGAAGAGGGAATAAACATATTCACAGCCAATGTGTAGAGGTAACCAAATCTGGTCCATCCACAGAATCATAACAAAGAACGCAATAACTGTTTATTAAACATACAAAATAAATGTGAATTAGGCCTTGGGGAAACCACTATTAGAAAAACGCAGTGGGTACTCTACCTCATATGAAATGAGTATAATGGATAGAAATGAGGCCGGAAATAAGTATAAGTAATATTTACTGAATAGGTAAACAAATAACGGGCCTTATCACGCTGTCAGGGAGGAATTTGTAAAATTTGACTATAATCCTCTTCATTTATATCCATATAACTCCTAAAATATTGATCGCACAAAAAAAAGAATTTCACGGAACTTGTAGAGAATCTTCTGGTCTATAATTCTCCTAATAACAATTTTTTGTCTAGGAGGTACTGAAAGATAAATATAATCAAAAAACTGATTTTTGGCGCCATTTTATCAATATGGCGGCTCTAGCGGCGGCTTGCCAAGGTCGCAAATCATGTATGTAGTTGAGGTCATACATATGTACTTAACCGCTAAGTTTCAAAACTCCGGTATTTTTTTCCAGCTAGAACACTTTTGACTCCCCTATTGCCTGGCCTAAATGCAATATTGGATTTCCGGAGTAGTACTACTACAATGGTAGGTAGTGTGATATTGTGTTGTTATCATAAGAAAGGATTAACAATAGCTAAGTTGAGTCAACTATGCATGACACCTCGATTTTCCATACAAATTGTTATTTCAACTACTTTTAGAAATAACAGTTGTTTCATGCATAAACGATTCTTCTACCAAACGTTTATGTATTATATTATTCCATGTATGTCAGAAGAACGCTCAAAAGTAGGCAAATCCAAATCCTGAAAGAAGTTTATCCTATAACCAAAAGAATTTTGTGAAAAATGTCCAGCAGAGTTTCCAAATAGACTCACGTTTCGGTAATTTGCGGCGGTTTTAATAATTATATTCTTTAAATATTCAAATGAGACGTCACACTATCTCAGCCTAAAATCTGTTTTTAAGAGTAAAAGTTAAGTGCAAGATTACCACTCGGGTGCACCAAACATAAGTTCTAGATCATAAAATTTTATATTTAAATAAAACAAAAGTAATTTTGTATGCTTTTTAACAACAGAAATGAATTTTTAATTGTGGAGAACTATCAAAAACGGAATAAAAGAAAATGTTTAATATTTAATATAAAGTATTACTTTAATATAAAGTAAGCGAGAAATTTCGCTTACTTTTTATGTTTAATATTTTTTTAAATAAATCGACAGAAATCCATTGTGTTTAATAACTAGGTCAGGTGGCTTGCCGCTTGCCTTGACCCTGAATTGCATTGGATTGGTGTGGAGCTCGATTGGTTACGATATTTTGTTAGGCTGGTGAAAATGTTCATCAGCCACAGATTTGTTAGGTTGATAAACTCAAATATTGCTTAATCAGGCCGTTGTTATAGAGAAAAGGGGAGGGAGGCAGAGACACAAATTTTTGCAGATACATAATTCAAATTTTTTAACAATAAACAGCATCAAATAGTATATTACTTTCAATTTCTGACTAAATCGATTGGGTGTAAGTTAAATTTAGGATAGATTTGGGGTAGATTGGGGCGGGTAGTATTTAAGTAATATTTTGTATACTATAAGTAATAATATATTATATTTTTTAGACATTTATTGATTTTCATCGATTAAAATTTAATTTTATGTATTTCAAATACAAATTTTTAATGAAATTTTAATGGTTAGGTTTAGGCTAAGTTAGGTTCAGACTAGGTTACGATTAGGTTAGGTTTAGCTTAAGTTAGGTTTAGCCTAGGTTAAGTTCAGCCTAAGTTAGGTTTAGGTTAGGTTCAGGCTAGGTTAGGTTCAACGTAGGTTAGGTTCAGGTAAGGCTCAGGTTAGGTTTAGCCTAGGTTAGGTTCAACGTAGGTTAGGTTCAACGTAGGTTAGGTTCAGCCTAGGTTAGGTTCAGCCTAGGTTAGGTTCAGCCTAGGTTAGGTTCAGCCTAGGTTAGGTTCAGCCTAGGTTAGGTTCAGGCTAGATTAGATTTAGCCTAGGTTAGGTTCAGACTAGGCTAGGATTAGGTAAGGTTTAGCCTAGGTTAAGTTCAGCCTAGGTTAAGTTCAACCTAGGTTAGGTCAGGTTCAGGTGAAATTCAGCCTAGGTTAGGTTCAGGTAAAGTTCAGGTTAGGTTTAGGTTAGATTTAGCCTAGATTAGGTTCAACGTAGGTTAGGTTCTGCCTAGGTTAGGTTCAGGTTAGGTTCGGATTAGCCTAGGTCAGGTTCAACCTAGTTTAAGTTAGGTTTAGCCTAGGTTAGGTTCAGCCTAAGTTAGATTCAGCATTGGTTAGGTTCTACCTAAGTTAGGTTCAGCATAGATTGAGTTCAGTCTAGGTTAGAATAGGTTCAGATTTATATTTAAAAGGTTAAATATTATTATCTCTATTACACATAATAATTAACAATTAGATTTCCTAGGTTGTGCCGTCTGAAAGCCGCACTGACCCGTCACTCTTCTGTAACTTTCTAATATTTTTAGGTTGATAATTTGTTGCACCAATATATGCATAATGTAGTTATACAATATTATATGCTACCTCGGATATATAAAAACAAATTGATTACCAAAAAGTGTCGGTCAAATCGGTCTTGAAGCCGCACGACCTAGGCAATTCAAATGGGCATTAATAAAATATCACCCTAACAGGACGTCCTAATAAGGGTGTATTGTACAACGAATGATGGAATTATTTGAAATTCCTCTTCAAAAATCTCTGAAATTTCTCTTGAATCCATATGGAAATCCTTGCAATTTCGAATCTTTTACACAAATTTTCAGACTTAGAAATTAGAGAGCTATTTAAGTACATTAATTTTGAGATTAGAATTAAAAAATTTGATGCAGTTGTACTACAAAATAAATTTATTTCTTTAGTTACATATTGGTATAACTTACTATAATTAATAAGAATTTATTAAACTTCAAAGAGCTTTAAACCAACACTTGAATTAATTGATTATAATAATTAATCAGTGCGGCCTTTAGGCCGCACAACCTGGGCAATCTAGTATAAGTACAGTAGAATAAATTACAAAACTCTAATTATCTTTCTCTCTGATTCGTCAACGCATTGTTTTGTTAACTTCAAAAATTTTCTAGATTGTCAACCATTTTTATATCGTATACTTAAAAAGACATGACAACCAATGGAGTTCCACTATTTCCAAACACTGTATGAAAGCCAGTTTTGTTTTTGTGGAAGGAGGAGGGTTTGTTTTGAGGGGGGTTCTTGTATTTAAAATATGAATTTTATAAAATGTAGGCATAATATAAAACGCATAATATGAAAATTGAAGAAAATTTATTTTCTAATATCTGTGCAAGAAAATATGGAACGGTCATTAGCTTAGTAAGTTAGCCGAAGAACTGTTGACTCTAAGGTATCCGGTTCGAATCCGGGAAGAGTCGAAAAACTTTCAGATAGCCGTCTCCGTGTTTCGGAGGGCAACTGAAGCCGGCGGTCCCCCTGGATTGATGATTGCCACCATCAACCATTATTAAACAGGGTTCAAGGTGTTTCCCAACCCGGTTTAACCAGCCGTGGGGTCTTTAATGGTAGAATCTCCCCTATGAAAGAGACTTATGTCCAGGAGTGGACGGAAAATGGAATGAAGACGTACGAGGAAAATTAAAGTTTAATTTACTTCTATTGAATTTACTGGTGCAGCTTAGATAGAAGTTCTGCATGTTAAAAGGAAATTTGTATGAAGACAGGATAGAAGCGTCACATTGAGGAAATGAGGAAAAGAAAGGAAAATAGTTAACATCTACATGTCTCCGTGAACGCTACGCCACTGGGTAGAGCAAAAGGAAGAAATTTTTCCAAAACGGCATTCTAATTATTGGTATTACCTTAAACCTTAAAGGATATTATTCGAAAGACATCAATTGAAGGAATATCAGCACCTAGACAGGAAGAATTTCATGGCTAGAAAAATTTGTGAAGAATAAATTACAAAACAGCTTGTAAAATTCACTTATCAAAATAATTATTCCTCTTTACCTGCAAACCACGGAATTATCGATAAATTTGACTTCTTAAAGAAGAAAATCCGATACAAAGTGTTTCATTATTGGATTGTGAAGAAAATAGCAGCTTTCTGCTGTTTTAATTTTAGGAAAAAAAATATAGAATGGTTAGCTAATAATTTATCTAGCCGATAGGATTTCCAAAATTCGGGGTTCCAACTAACCCCGGTTTCTCCTATTTTAGGTCATTGGTGTTACATACAATTATAGAATGTCAAATGCAGGATTACGTGGTTTATGATAGGATAATTATTAATTGATAATAGCAGAGAAGCAAACATACAAAGCATCACCCTCTGAAATAGCGCACGTTCATTTTACGATTATTTTTTTGTTCGGTTACTAAAACAACATCGGAATTAGCAGAGAATAATAATGAATTCCAAGGACATCCACCTCAGATTTTTATTTCTAATAATGCTGAGCTGTAAAGAATGCCATTATAGCGAAGTCGAGATAGGTGAACTTTTAAGCCAAGTACCAACAAACATCATTAGGAATTTTTGCATGCTCAAATGGAAACTGGAAAATTCGTCTGATTGTCAAAACTCGAAACTCAATTTTACATTTTGCGTATAAAATTCGCAGTGATTTCTCCATCAACTTGACATCTTAACCTCGAAGTTTATGGGCACTTGGTTAATTTGAATAAACTCGCTAATATGTAAAACTAACTGTTTTCCAATTGTTTCAGATATGAGTACCTACCTATTTTGATAACGGAAACGATGCGGCAGGTATGTAAATAGTTTCACGTCAGCTGTAATCTCATTCACGAAAATGTTGATGACCCACAAATTTATTATAAATTACTTCAACGTGTCGACTCTTTTTCACGCGTTTGCTTGAAAATTTGGACTTCACAATTGGACATGAAGAAATTTTAAGCCTAAAAACGACGAAACATAATTTTTCGAACGCAGCAAGTTAGAATCAAAAAATACAAGGAAACCTGTTTTTCAAGTCTGATTTTTAAATTAAAATAAAAGTATATTTAATTAACAAGTTCAGGGTTTGAAATTATGTACTTTAACATTTAGGTCGATTCGTGCAACGCAACCTTAGTTTTAATTTTTTTATTCTTATCTCTGTAATTTGCTTTTCTTTAACCGAGTGTTGATTTTGAAACGCACAATCAAAGTACAACTATTTTCTCAAAGTTTGTTGCGAATAACGGCCGAATATACCAATACCTGCAACTTCCAAAATGAGAAGGAAAAAATGTAATAGATATTATACAATTTAGTTGTGTACAGTGGAACTTTAAAGGCCACACCTATATGAATTCTTTAAAAAATACTCGAAAGTGATAAATTTTAATAAGTTACGAAATACCATAAATATTTTTTTATTGTTAAGACATCACTTATTTTTTTGATTAGTAATAATTTGTTATTAATAATCACACACCTGAAAGTTAGTGCTTCCATATACTATAATGTACCCTTAGGTATAAGTTCTTTAAATTTGGTAGGTTTATAATGTCACATAGAAGAACTAAAATGTACACTTTTAATTAACTTTATTAACTTTGCTCAATAATTCTGTTGCGAGAATGTTAAGAAATGGAAAGGTTTCGGTTATTATTATTATTATTATTAGATCGTTGTATTTAAGTTTTATTATATTTTTACCAAATACACATCACATTTGTAAATAGTTATTATATTAAGTTAAATGTTATTGTCAATCGATTGATTGATAAGAGTAAATTAACCTATTAAGTATTTAACTTTAACATATTATTTTATTTGTTATATTGTAGAAATATAGAACGCAACGAAAAATGTGACAATATATTTTGTCATTCTTATTTTATTATTAGTGCCATTGCATGAAAGTATATTAAATTATTTTAAGTTTAAAATTGTAAAAATGTTCCAGTACGGAAATCGCACTGTAGAAGTAACAATAAATGAACATACCTAATATTGCAATAATAATTATATTGTAATTTCGTTTTTCTAATTAAATAAAAGAAAAATGTACAAAATAGTTTTTTATTCGAGGTAATATAAAAAATAGTTATTTGTGTATCAAGTTTCTAAAATGCAACATAAGCAGTATTTTCACATTTTTAAATATAATTTGGCTTTGAGATCTTTCCAGAAAAAATTTTATCGGCTGCTGCTACAATGAATTAGCAGATTTTTTTTTCTTGGCTGGCCAGAAGCGGTTAACTACTTTTCCCACTTTACATTCTATTTGTCGTATCTCTTTGCTGAATTCCAGATGTTTATTTTAATTATTACTGATTTGTAAATGCGTTTATAATTGCTGTGATCTAACCGATCTTATTATATTTCCGGTGATCATTGATTACTGCGAGAATTTCATCTACCATTCACTATGCTTTAGTTGTTCTATTTATTTTACGTATATTGAAAATTATTTAATATAAAAATTCTAAAAAGACTTTTAATTAAATATCAGATTTCAATTTTTCCATTTCTATTGTACAATTTTTTTAATTTATAATATTATTTAGTCTCCTTTTTATTATTTATTATCTTATCTTCATTTAAACTCGGTTTTCTTTCATTTTATCTATCAGGCAAAGTAAAAAAAATTAACTTTAACATCCAGTAAAACCGCCAACCAATATGTGCCAAACCAAATAAAAAAAATTTAAATTTAATCAAATAAATTCATTTCACAGCTTCAGATTCGGCTAAAATAAAACACGTCAATATATTGCTGTTTTTGTGTTGCTTTTGAATGTATATGGTCCGGAGAGTTTAATTTTGGAAAAGTGGTTAAACTGAGGTGATAGGATTGGTCGGCCAAGATTTTGTTCAAGTGTTATAAGTTTGATTAAAATTGAATAAAAAATTATTAAAATTTATTCAAAGGAGGGTTTTATTTCAATTATTTAAGAAGTTTTAATGTAATTTAATAATTAAAATAAGAATTAATAATTTTCAGTTTTGAAATTAAAATTTTTCAAGGACAAAATATCTAGATAAGTATACGATGGGATAAATCCCTCCTTTTAAATTTGGGATTTAATCCACAGTAATATGAAGGCTGTCACCATGTACTAAATGGTATTTAACTATTTAATACCATAAAGATATAGCCAGAACCGGGTCCGTTACTTTGGCCCCCCACTTAAAATTTTTGACCAAAACCTTGCTCCCGAATCTATGGAGCTAGCACCCAAATATTAAAGCTAGCACCATGAAAGTTTTTTCACAAATCCACATTTAAACTGGGGGGGGGGGTGGCTAAAGTAACGCTAACTCCTCTCCAGTTAATATTTTAGCTCCAAAAGCTAGCTCCCTTATCTATAGAGCTAGCACCAGCTAAAACCCAATTATTAGAGCTAGCACCGTTACTGTTTTTTCACAAATTAGTATTTGATAAGAATGTCCAAATAATTATATAGTAAATAGGAAATAAATATAGTAATACATTGTCGTGTCTCTTTTGATTTATAAGAGGGGTTGAAAATTTTGCTATATTTGAGATAAAATTTATTATGCAAAGTAAAGAGTACTATTTAATTTATATTTGCAAAAAAATTGAATCTTTTATTGGATTATAGTTTGAATATTTTGAAGATTAATGGTTCAAATTTTAAAACTGAGCTGAGAAAATTCAAATTATATTTTTTTTAAAGTAACTCAAGGGAACGCAAATTGGAACTTGCCAAATTATACCGTTCCATTTATTAAAAGTTTGCATTGAATAAAAGTTTACATTAAGGCCCAGTGGTTCAGTTAAGGGTTTAACTAAAAAATTTGGGTTAATCTATGATATTTCATAAAAAACAGCTTTTCAACGGTTTTCATTTGTTAACCCAAATTTTTTGGTTTAATCTGTAACAGAACAACTGGGCCTAAGTAGAGATTTTATTTTTTGAAAAATGAACCTTAAACTTAAATTGGATAAGAGTCCCATAGCTCAACAGGTGCAATATTTGGGTTCAAAGAAGTTTGATTAATTTAATTTATTTTACAATTTAAAAACCTCACCCCAGTGCATCGCATTTTGAATTTTTTTTTTCAAATTGCATCCCCAATACATCGCAATATATAGATATTCAAAAGCTAATGATTTAACTTTGTCCATTGATTATCAATTGGATTAAATTAATTGATCTTTTTTGTCGACTAACAATGTTTTGCTTTACTCCAAAATAAATAAAGTCTACAAAGTTTTCCAAACAGAATTAATTTCAAATAAAGAACCGTAATCTTGAGATCCGTTATTAAATGTATGGAAATAATGTCTGTCTAATACAAAATGCATATTTTATCAGTTGTGCTTCCTTACAAAGATATCCGTATCCGTAGTGACTTAAGCATAGTTTAGTCTTTACAGCGACATCTATCAACAGAAATCGCTATGGAAAACATCTACCTAAGAGAAAACACTTTGATTTTACAGTTTTCTGTTTAGAATTTGAAGATAAATTTTGTGAAGATAATTTGGCCTAAGTTAACAATTTAAGATTATTTCATTTGAATTTGCATTTGTTTTTCCAAACTTTAAACATATTTTTGATTAATAATATTTAAATATGTACTGCTTCCGCCCAAAGCCTCACTTTTTAGTCCGACTACCCATAGATACTTCCAGTTAGTTCTGGTAGCCTGATAACTGCAGATTAAAAACATACTTATTTTAAGTATTTAGCATACTTAAAACTCACGTTTAAGAATAAATGAGAATGCAACATCATATTTCTCGGTGCCGAGTTGGCTACCTATCGATCAGGACAGGATTGATATTTTAATGTCTTGCAAAACGAAAACGAAGAATTTTGAAATTGTTTATTAGATGAACTCAATTATTTGTTAATGGCAATAAAAATTTTATATTTTGGCTTTCCTGATCTCCAAACCTATATTTTCTAATTTTTTTCTGGAGAAATCTAAAATTCTCTTTCAAGAAGATCTCAAACTAACAATGTTCAATTTTGTTGTCGTGATCTAACCATGTAAACCATGTATTATTACAAAAAATTGGATTAGCTTTTAAATCGATTGCAACATCCGTTTGGGGTTTCAATTGCGTCCAAAAATAAGCAAGCTGATCTTTTAATCTATTCAAAATATCAGGATATATTTCTGCGACATTATTTACTTCGCAAGGGTCGGTGTGAAGATCAAACAAGCAAAATTTATTAGGAGTACATCGTTCTGGTTTATTTTCAACCATTGGTCTGCAGTTTCCAATATCTGCTTCCTTACGTAAAAGTTTTATTTGAAATTCAGTTATACCACCATTAACTGCTATATTGACGTCACTATTCAGCACTTGAGAAATATTATACTGTGGACTGTCGTCAGTTCTACCACTATCTCCAAAGTATAGATCATAGTTCGTGTTAGGTATAGCCGAACCTAAAAAAATGTATAAGTTCAATTTGATATTGAATGTGGAATAAAACGTAGGTACCATTTATTATTTTATAACGGCCACTCTCGCCAATCAATCCTGCATATTCCATTACTTCATCAATATTGATTAATATATTTGACCGACTGGAACTGTTATTATTGATCAAATTTTCCCATTGATTAACACCATCAATATCGCCAAGATTCCCGACGTCACCTCCTGAAAAAATTAAAGCAGTTTTAAAACCGATATCATCAATTTTTTTATCTTTACCTGCAGCAGCATATAGGGTGGGCATTAGATCAGAGATGTGCATTAACTCATTGTTGACTCCTTTATTCTTCAATTGAGAACTGTACATCACAGCAAGATTTCTAATACCACCTTCGTGAACACTAAATTTAAGCTAAAAGTGAAAAGTTTTGCTATCAAATCTCAAAGGGATGGTAAGGAGAACTTACACCTCTAAGAGGCCAATTAGATCCTGAGTTTGCATGAACACCTTCAGTTTGAGCTCCATTATCCGAAATAAATACAATTAATGTATTATTCAGCACTTCCTTTTCTTTTAAAGTTTTGAGTATTTTCCCAACAGATTTATCTAACTCCGTTAGTATACCTACAAGAATATTTATGCAAACTTTTGAGAACAACAACAATATTATTTTACCAGCATATAGTCTTCGGTTGGGATCCTTGATATGGTTAAATTTGATATTATTTTCCGTTTCATCGGGAACTTCCAGCGTATTATTATACCCAGCATGGCCTGCTAAATGTGCGATGGTTAAGAAGAATGGTGTTTCTTTGTCGTGATCCAAAATCACTTGCTGAGATTGTTGTGTAAACAAATCCGTAGCATATTGTCCTTGAGTAACCCACATTGGTTCAAAATTTTTATGCATGTCTAAGCCTTCCAAAACGATCTTTTCGTCCCACATATCCTTAAATATTGAAATGCTATAAAAAAAAGTTAATATACCGAAAAATATTATATTATTTACTCTCCACCGTGCGTAATGGTTTCGATATCCTATAAATCCATTCCAATAACCGAAGTGGTAGTCGAAACCCATGGCAGTTGGAGTTACATTTTTGAAAGCTCCCCCTAAATGCCATTTTCCGATTAGATAATTTTTGTAACCCAAGTTTTTCAGTTTCTTCGGGAGGGTGTCTATTTCAAAAGGAAGGTGACGATTTTGTCCCGAACTTAAGGGCATTCCCTGAAATCCTAAATTAAAATATTTCAGTGGTAAACCAAGAGATTAAATTTTCGTTCTACCTAGCCGAATTGGATATTTTCCAGTTAGAAGGGCAGCTCTGGAAGGAGAACAGGAACTTTGAGTATAAAATCTGTTTAAAATGATCCCGTTGTAAGCTAGAGCGTCTATATTGGGAGTTGGAATTTCATTCGAACCATGAAAACTGGCATCATTCCATCCCTAAAAAAAATGTCTTGAATTAATACAGCAGGAAATAGCGAAAACTAATTTGATTATAAAATGAAACTTTTAGGCCTGATTTTTTACACTTAATGTCGGTAGGTACTTCCAAAAACTCACCACGTCATCGCAAATTATTAACACAATGTTTTGTTGTTTAGCACAACACAGTAAAAATCCCGAAAAAAAATAAATTACTTCTGTTTTTAACGAACACAACATGATTGACTTTCTAAAAAAATTACAAAATTAAAAATTATTTTTGTGCATTTCTGAATAATATGCTTACGGCTACAAAGGAATAAATTAATATTCATAGATCTTAACCTTTTGATTAACTTTAATATTACATCAATTTATTAAAATTCAAGTACATATATCCTACTCCACGATAATTTGATAAACTTGTTTATTTTTATTTACCGGGTAATTCCACAAAACATCATAGAAGATAATTTGATGTTAGCAGTACTGAGTGCTATTAGGTTAGTGGCATTAACTAGTTCACATCTGCGATCGGATTAAATTCTACACGAAGGACGCATAATATGTATATATTGTGATGTACTGGGGTAGGTTTTTAATGTAAAAATAAAATAAAACCTCCTTATAAACCGAATACTGAATCTGCTTGCATGAGACTCCTTTCGAAATGTAGTATATTCATATTTATTTGCCTGGTTAGTATATATTCCAATAGAAATTGTAAATTCTATTAAAATGAAACGATAAATGTGGTCCCTCGAGTTACTTCTAACAAACAAATTCCAAAATTCTAATTTTAACCTTTTCCGTCTTCAACAATACTCCAGCTACTGTTTGCAAAATGTATGAAAAATTGCTTCTTTGGGACAAAATTATAAATCTTGTAATTGTTGCATGGGTCGCCTATCTTTAAGGATGTTTTATCCGAATGAAAAAAAAATTTTAATTGCAACTAAAATGAAATACTTGGCAGCTACTTACGCATTTAATATTTTTTTCTCCACAATAATAAGTAGATTACGTATAAGAAGAACTTTAATTGAGAAACATATAACTACTAGCTTGTTATTTATTTTTTTTAAATTAAATTATAACTAATTATTGCTCACCAGAAAACTGTAAAACTAAAATCCTGATAACTGCAAGAAAACGACTAATTGCACATATGGCAAGTACAATTATTTAACTAAATTAAGATAAAATTATTGATAAGTATCTACTACATAGTTAGATACCTATATTTTTGAAATAATTTTCTTCAGTTTATTTTTTATTTTTACATAATTATTATGGTAACAATATTGTAAGCCCAACATAACAAAAGCTTAAGCTTGAGCTTACGTAATTGTTATCTAACAGTCATTGTGAATAGTTCTGTATAAAGTAGGTACATACAAGTACCACCTGCCTTATTATTTAATATAAACCTGGTCTTCAGATGTTCAATTTGTTGCTGATATTTATTTATAGAAATTCACATAAGGTCAAACTACAAACCAGATAAATACGAAGATTAGACCAAGTTAAGAAGTATAACGCTCTCTGCAATAAGTTCCTTTCAAGTTCAGTTTCGAAGCCTTCTCCAGCAACACTTTGCGTTTCTTTCTCTCCAGATCTATTGTAGATATCTAAACTACAACTTTTCGAGATTAATTATTAAATTTTGTTAATTTCTACATATAATTTCCAAGGAAACAGGCAGTTTCGTCTCCGGAAAGGGAGGTCCACCATCGATGCCCTGAAAGCAATTAAGGATACAGCTACCAAAGCCAGAAGCGGAACACACCATACACAAAAGTAATGTGTGCATAATCTTGGACGTTAAGAACGCGTTCAACTCGGCGAAATGGTATCACAAAGCTATTTCCAAGACCACGCTCTCATAATAGAAGAAGAGATGCTGAAGGAAGAGCAGCCGATCACAAGCGGGGTCCCACAAAGATTAGTGCTAGGACCGCACCTGTGGAACCTCATGTATGATGGGTTTGCCGACAACTTGTTGCTAGTTGTATCTTCTAGGACGCCCGAGAGTTTGACGCAGACTGCAAACAATGCTCTTAAAAGAATTGAAGAATGGACAAATAGTAGGGTCCTCACCCTAGTGTATGAAAAAACCGAAGTAGTGGCGAGGCCGAAGTAGTGGCCGAAGTAAAGCGAAGAATGCGAGGGACTCGCGATCGAGTCTGCATATCAATGAGCAGCAAAGATCAGTGCCCCACTTACCAGGTTGATGCCGAACATTGACGGACCGTCGTATACCAAACAACGGTTCTTGGCATCAGTAGTAAATTCTATAATGCTGTACGGAGCACCGGTGTGGGTGGAAGCAATCGAAATATTTCAAAAGAGTTTAAAGGCATATGTGTCTCAGAGTGACGTCTGGATACCGCACAATTTCCAACGAGGCGGTGGCTGTGTGGCGGCGATGATCCCGATAGATCTGATGGCAATGGAGAGAATGTAGAATTATAATGAGAAAGCCAAAACCCAGGTACTAAAGCGAGAAAAAAAGACTGTCAATAATTGCTAAATGGCAGGATCGGTAGTCCAAGGGAACGAAGGGGGTCTAGACCCGGTGAATTATAGACTACTGCAGAAGACCACACCTTCACAGGTTTAAGAGGACGGACTCACCAGTATGCACGTACTGCCAGGAGGTGGTGGATGAGGTGCACCATACCATCTTTGTGTTCCGGAGATGGACTGAAGGAAGAAACGTCAACGGCATGCAAAACCTCAATCGCGACACCCTGGTCACGAAAATGCCCAGCAGTGAAGAAATGTGGGACAGAGTCAAGAATAGGATTACTACCATACTCAAAACTAAATACGCAGAAAAGTTGGATCGACAGAACGCCTAAAAAGAGAAATTCCCGAAAGAGCAGAAGGAAAGAAAATGTCGAAAGACGATTTCCGTGGACATCCGGGAGGGATTTTTTAGTGGGATGACCCCATACTCTTGTGTCTTGTTTAAGATTTTTCTCCTTCCCACACGCCGCAAAAAAAGGGTAGGCTATCTGAAGAGAGTGAGACTGACCAGCTAATTTAGTCCTAAAACTAATCAGATGCTTCAGGAGCTGTTTTCAGGACCACGAGACGCAATCATGCAGGAACAGAAAAAGTTGCTTCAATATCTGCTGAAGATGCGGAAAAAGTTGGTCACTTTGCCTATGAACTGTATGTATCGGAACATACGATGGGCGGTAGGCAATACCCTGCATTGGAAATTGTGTATCCAAGAGATGTGAAAGAAGACAAACGACGACAGGTAATGCGCTATGATCTTAATTGGAACGACATGATCTGAAAGGGAAGAAGATCGGAAAAGATCCAATTTCTCCTATCCTGGGCCTCTTGCATCCAATTTCCGGCACTTCTCCTGAGGTCATCTGTCCATCTAGTAGACGGTCTTCCACGGCGCCTTTTTGTATCTCTAGGCCTCCACTGGAGTATGCGTCTAGTCCAACGCTCATCTTTCACTCTTGCAATGTGTCCGTCCAGCCCAATTCCATTTTAACCACGCCACTCTCCCGATAACATCCTGCTTTTAGTTTTATGCTTATAGTTTTATTTTTCAGTGGCACAAAAGTAGGACCAGCAATTTCATTTACCCAGTCTGCACCCAGCGCTGAAATACTTAGTTCTAAATTAAAGGAAGAGGAGTATTTTTAATTATTGCTTTAAAAATATTTTTATTAAAAAAACAACAACTTTGTTTATACAATAATTATTACATCAGCGTTGCAGTCAGTTTTAATTTAATTATTGTTAGTTCGTATGCTTGCAATTTATTGTAGATAATTGGACACCTCGACAACAAGGTTATAACCTTTTATCCTTTGTAATAACTAGAGAAATTTATTAACAAAGCCTGCAGCTATTATGCAGTTTCCATAGAACGGTGCAACATTGGAAATTGTCATAATCTGGGATAACAATTTATTAAAAATAAAGTAATACATAATGGTGAATTTATGCAGGCGTTTATTTGGCCGATATTTCATATAATAAAAATGCCGAGAACTGAAAAGCAAACTATAAATAAAAAATAATAAAGAACGTTTTCTTTACGATGAATTAAAAAATATCAGTTCAGTTGACAAACACCAGGTTAATATTGAATCCAAGTATTGGCCAGTGGGCAAAAGCAATTTCACAGCACGAAATCGGTCAGCAATGGTAGGTTTATAGGCTAGTAATGAGAAAAAAATTTATTGCAAATCTTAATGCGAAATTTTTCAAATAATAAACACGTTCTTAGAATAATAATTAATACATCTTCCTGATCCTGACACTCAAGCACTGAGAAAAAAAACTGTTATAGCAAATATGCTGACGATTTCCATCGAAATCGTGTAATTTAAATACATAATTGCATGTTATCAATGTCATAATATGGTATTTAATAAAGCAAGAAGTGAATTATACTTGAAACGACATCAATATTGATAAATTGGTTGGCGAAGATAACAGATATTACATGCGACGTGCACAACTTTTAACATCCTCGGCAATAATTCACGTACGGAATCGTCTTTAACTGTTTAGGCTTTAGTACTTCTTGAAAGTTACAGAGAGTTATACCGTAACGATGAGGCTTGCCAAGAGAATGGCCAGTCAGTCACGTCGGGTCACTTTGACCTGCACGAACGATTCTGTTTAGCTACCGGTAGTTTTTTAGTGTTGAGATCGATTAATAAACATTACAGTCGCGATATTTATTTTTCGAAATACTTCAGTCTTGTTATTAGTTTTATTAGAACCATAAAATCTGGAGATATCAATAGTCGATAAAGCGAGTAACCTACATCCAGAGGAAAACTGCAACTGTAAGAAATTGCATTAAGAGAAACTAAACTATACTGACTTATTATGTTAAGTGAACTTAAAAGTGCAGAAGAAAACAGTGTTAATTGATTAAATTATTTTATTAAAGTACATGGTATTTTATGTTAATCTTCAAACTCCAAACGAATTAATACGATAGTTTAATTGCTCTGATTCACTGTGAGTGCTACGTATTTATTTGGAAAGCCATTCTAGATACATTAATAGGTAAGTTGAATCAATGAATCAACTCAAAAAAGTTGAATGCAAAAAATAAATGTGCCAATTTTCAGTGCAAATAAATTATGTTATTATCTTAATTACCAAAATTACAAATTTAACATAAAACTATAACATCTTTGGATTAATTACGCTTTATGATGTGCTCAGTGCGCGTTCTACTTCTTAAAATGTGTAATTACACGAATTGATAATTAGGAAGTAAAAACGTCTTAAAAATTACAAAAGTTCACTATTTTTCGTTTGTTTATGTTTATGGTATGGTAATTCCGTGATTAAAAGTTGATGGTTTAGGAAGTTCTTCTTCAGATTCAACCTTGATGATATGTAAAAAATGTAGAGCAGACACAATTTTGTCAATACCCAAAATCTGGATTATTATGTAACCAAATATTATTGCTAAGAGGTTAGTGTTACCAGAAATCCATTATTTTTGCCATTAAAACTTAATTTCGTCGGTAACATTAATGTCGATTCAGAATTAATTAAACAATGCTAACAACTTTCTCAAATAATATATTTTAGATACTACATATTATGTGTTACACCTTTAAGATTGGGAATTTATTAATATTAATTTATTAATTTGATCCAAAAATAGAACCAAACCCCTCCGAAAAAAATTTAATATTCTAAATATAGAAAATTATTTCCAATCGAATTGTGCAAGCGTCAATCAACATTGCAGTAAATGCCAAGTTTTATTATAAAAGTGCATTTGATTGAACCTTTGGAAAAATATAACAAGCGTTAATTTAAAAATCAACACAAAAGAATTGACATGTTCAAAAGTGCGCCACTTACGAAATATCAAAACAATTCACTTTTGGAAACATTACAAAACTGCAATTCCGTTACGGTTGATTGTAGGATTAAAAACTAAAAATTGTGAGCAGACAATCTTTACGTTAATTAACGACAATTGAAAGCTCCGTTAAAATTCAAGTAGTAAAGTTAATGTTCGGATAATAATCAACACTTAAAGAAGATGATAGGTTCGTTGCTTCATATTATATTTAAACGTCACGATGTAAGCAATTATGACTTGCATTATGTTTTTTCGGTCAGTAGTGGCAATCATAAGTCATATTACATGAACAATTGACCACGGTTTCATGTACTGTTACTGCTCGTCATCTTTTGTCACGCTTAAATTTATACAGTCGAGTCGTCTCATGAGAAAATGCAATTGACAGTGTCGCTAATTCGAGTTCGTTTCATGGATGCTAAGTTAAAAAATGAAATTAAATCTCACGATTCACAGAATATCTCTCGACTGCATCAAAGAATCCATTAGATTGCACATATAAAGGTCTTCATTTAAATGTTAATGTTGCAATGTTGTTGCATCCAAATTTGCAACATTTTCAAACTCATTTTTTTACCCTGACCAATACTTTCGACTTTACTCGTTTTAGAAGATTTATGATTGCGTCATCAGCATAGGATGTATCACATATCAAATGGTTGTTCAGTAACATATAAACATAGTTTGCGAATTAACATATTTTAGTGAAATTCATAAAAAAAAGTAGGTAAATATTTGAAAACAAAAAATAGAAGACGAAAAAAAGTAGTTTATTAAAACCAGACTTCCTATTAAATGTAGGTTTAAATATTTTGCGAAGACACTTAGTTAAGCACATGGTCTCCTATTTTGTTTTAATTACAATTTCTTCAAAAGTCGTAATTTAAACACTTTCTGGTGTCAATTGCAATTTACATTCTAGTTCAGTTGTCCTGATACAAGATTTATTTTATTACAATATAAATAAACTTAATTTTCACTTGAAAATCTCCTTCTGACCGCTTTTTATCAGTTCGTATCGAATCAAGCGGTCTTTCTAACTCATTGTTCGGTGAATCCCCGTCGCCGAACAATTATTTTTAATCCAACAGTCCAGGTAAATTTATACAATCCACTTTTGCTATCCAGATAAATCTAGATGGGATTTCGCATAAATTTCTTACACTCGCTTCGTACTTCCTGGCTTAAAGTGACACTAAACATCAAGACTTGCTTCTCGCGATGTAAAATTGAACAAATCTCCTGAATATGTCTTTTCGTATTGGTCAATTTCATCATTTGATCGCATTCGTCCAAAACGAGGTGCTTCAAATATCAAACTTTTAACGCCCTTGTCTTAATTAGTGCTAGAATACATCCTACTGTCTCCCCCCAAACGTGGGGACAGTTTCTTGTCAGTACATTAACATCGTTTCTAATGGGTATCCCACTAAAAAAGGTAGAGATTTTTCTCCTAATGTAAAAAAAAAGTGTGCAGCTCATTTTCTTTGGCTTCCAATAAATGTTATGTGGTCCTGTACCGGATTGAGCCTAAGTCAAAACTGCTCACTGCCCGAAAGTGCTTTTGGAATACATTCGGGTTCAAGGTAGTATTCTACGACTGGCCCCCTTCGAAATAGGAAAGAAAACCAATGAATATTCTGAAAGAGCACGATTTTAGCTTTCTTATGAGGTGAGAATGAATAAAATCGGCCCAACGGTTACTTCATAATTTAATTTTGAAAATCAACTCTTTGATGTAAATTTTGTCATTCAATTGCCGGTACGTGTGCGTTTCCTGGGTCATAGCAACCGAATTTAGGTAGGGAGTGGGGTGACGTCTTTTCACAAGTTTATTATTTTCCAAGTTACGCTCTTAGCCACGCCTTCTTTGTGACGTGCATCACCGCTATGTTCCAATAGCAGCGTGTACACATAGAAGAACACAAAATGTGGATTGCTTAGTACCATCGTAAATCCGCTCTCATCTCAGAGGAATCATCCCGTCATATCGACGAAATTTTCATTGATGCCAAATTAGCATCAACACGCGACGAAAAGAGGACTGTGCGACGGCAAAAAGAAGCGAATGGGAACTAAAGCAGCACCGGAAAAACGCGACTCCAGCAGAGTTACTCCAATTCGAGACAGTGGAATGCGATCCGCTCCTTTCAAGGCTACCCAGCCCTCCCCCCCCCCCGTAACCAGTTAACCAATCACCGCCAAGTGATGAAAACGTCGTACCCCACACAGGTACCAAGCGGCAGATCCACGACAGTAATCCCACTGCAACCCCCTTGCCCGGCGCCACACCAGAAAGCAAATTCCGTTCGAACGAGAAGAAAAATCCAGGACTGACCGACAACAAGGACTCCACCACACAACCGCAGACCATCCACTCTCGCATGGAAGAACAACCCTGCTCGGAGGAGAGCGGAAATGGTTCCGCTTCAGGTCCACCCATTAACCACGAAACCGTCAAAAGAAAATATAAAATTCGCCAAGATCGAAGCAAGCTAAAATGGCATCTCAATATACGACCGGCGGGGCTTACAAAAAATCATCGGCAATACACGGCCAGGAAAGCCAAACAAGATCATCAACCAAACCGATACCTTAAGAGTAATTCTCAGGGGCCTCCCAGACAAGCTAAAGCCGAAGACAACTTTTCAACTATCTGCAACGCAGCTGCAAAGCACCACCCAGATACGTGAAATATGCCGGCAACCACTTCACGGCCTCCTGCAGTAAAACAACCGAGAAGCCAGCAAAAATGGCGAACATTCCGCCAATTTCCGAGGATGCTCAACTTACAATCGTAAGGCCACATCGTTCGAGTTCCTACATTATCGAGTGCATTTGCTGTCCGACGATTGTAATTATGAAAACCCCTTTGTAGATTTTCACTATCTTTGACATTGGTAAATCTCGGATCCCGCCATTCGAATTTCGTCATTTTCGAGTTCTGTTGCGCCCGATCATGTTTTTATTGCTCGGCCGACTCCAACCGCATTTAAAAATCACAGTTTACTACCGGCCCCCTAATTTGCATTGAATTTCAAACTGATGTATAAATCCAGCTGGGTTCAGCGATTTTCTGACATCAACTGTGAGACATAAATTTTCGAGACTAGAAACGTCTGTACTTTTCATCTCATTGTTTCAGGCTTCGGGTGCAGGTTCAGGTGTGTCCAATAGAAAATTTTCGTCATATTCCACAACATCTTCGTCTTCTTTGTTTTCCCATTCGTATTGGGTGTTTAATATTGAGTTTTCGTCATAATCACAAATATCTGCTTGGTTTTCCATATTTGATTTTTTATTCTTTGATTGGTTTATGTATTTATCTGCTGATCCTTCGGCTACGCACGTTTTGACCTTTTCATATTATATGCATTTGAGATAATTATTACTGTTGATTTATATATGAAAAATCCTGAACGAGAATAAAATCGTCGATTTCCAGTAAATAATCAATACTGATCTCAATGTGGGCCAGCACCATACCACGATTATGATTGGCTTATTTGGACTAACTGATGTTTTTTATAGGTCAAATATACCAAAATCTAAACTGCTTTTCGGAAATTTCACTTTTAAAGGATTTTGAATTTATCCATAAACAAATAATATGTGGGCGCTTTTTATAATTTTACCACATTAATTGCTTTACTTTAAATTTGAAAAAATAAACATTATAGAATAAATTAACTGGATCGATAGAAATTTATTTACAAAGCAGTATTTAGAACGAAAGTAGAAATTAAAGCTGACAATGGAATATTGTGTACCTAGAACAGAAAGTTGAACCCTTTAACTACGTGAACCCGGCAGATCTCATCCGAATTCTAAAAATAGAATTGATTTATGTACTAGGCTAGGCAACTCATTAATTTGCCTTTAATGGAAGTGGTACAGCGGGCACAAGGCAGATCCACCTGAAAAATTATAATTAAATCTACACCTAGCATTACTTAATCATGGCGTCATTAATTCTCTGCCAATTTACGAGGAAAGCCCAGATCCTTTTTACCATTTATAAGTTAAAAATTCAATATCGTGAAAAAAAGTCGGTAATTACCAATTAAAATAAATTAAAAATGTATTATGCATTTTATCGTTTTTATATATATTTTTTTCAATTGCATCGCTACTTTTGGTGTTAATTAATGAGTGTGACGATAAAACCGCAAAACACGTTAATCTCTAAATGGCATATAACTGTGGAACTCAATATACTAACGCGCTGAAAATTGAAAATCATGATTAAGGCATTTATACATTGAGATGTTAAATATGTAATATTTTGAATAGATTTTTTTTAACAAGACGGCATCATAATTAAACGCAACTTAAAAGAAACAAGTAAATGTTTAAAAGGCGACAACAAACGACAGCTGTGTTAAGGTAACGGTATAACAACATAAGTCGAAATGTTCAAGTAACATGTTACGATATATTATTGTAATCTTGTCGGAGAAGAGGAAACTGCAATGATCGATGAAGCGTGAAACCCTTTATTTCAAAATTCCATTCAAACGGTAAATACTCGTATTCTTTAAATAATAATTTATAAGTTAGGTGTTACGCGATAAAAATTGTATACCAAAGAAAATAATTAGAAGTTTGATGTATAAATCGTGATTTATTACTACTTGTAGTTTCGCATATTTTGCGTACCTCCCAGCACAATAAAAGAATTTAAATTGTTTTTGTACGCATAATTTATTTGCGTGAATCGTGAAGTATTAATCACACAGATGATAATTTTAAATTTAAAGTAGCGTTAGGTTTAATTGAACACTTTATTTAATTGCAATGCTAAGTTATTAATTGGTATGCAGTAAACAGTAAAAATTGTAAAATTTAGGAACAAAAAATATATTAAACCGAATTTTTTTCGACTTTTCCTAAGTCGGTCACTACGCATGTTTCGTTCAAACAGAAAAACACAATTTCTTGTTGCAAAGTACAACTGTTCTATGATTTTATTTCATGCATCGTAATTAAGTCAATGTAAATTTTATTATAATGCTCATTTTTTGCCTGCGCTCATACTTGAATTTTACATAAAAGTGCACAATCCATTATTTAATTTTTGGAACACAAAAGTGAACTAATAAAATATCAAATCAAGTGCGATGATGAACATAATCAATAGTTTTCTTAAGGTGTACTGAATTCATACTAAAACAGAGAAAGTTGATGAAACGCTCGACATGTTAAAGCATCTTGATATTATCTACTTATTAGTAACGGTTTCGTATGGCTAACAACGTAAAGTAGTATCTCCAAAGTAGTAATTTTTTGCATAATAATTCAATATACTACTAAATAATATTTCTAAGTTTCTATTGAAGAGATAGCATTCTTGAAACAGCATCAACCGGCATAACTTACAAAAATACTTTGATAATTGACGCGCAAAGTTGGATTAACGATGCGTCGCTTGCATTTATCTGGAATTAATATTACCACACTATTACACTTGTATAGTAAGTAAACGAATGTGTCGTACAAGCTTTACGCTACACTGAGCGTCATATAATATGATGAGATGCTTATTTTATATTACTAGACCAGCTAGCTGAACTAATTCATATTATTATAATCAATTGATTCGTGGTTTATGTAGTTAAACTTGATGGTAACCATATCAGTATTTTACAATCACCAAAGAAACACTAAAATATACATAGTACTTATGATGTATATTTTTGTAACGCACTTAAATCTTAATAAATCTAACCCCAGCCTTTAGGCCGCACGACCGTCACTTTACTTCAATTTTAAAAAGATGTGAAATTTCACACCAGTATTTTTTTAAATGGTATGTGTGGTTTCATATCAATGCTCACCACCAACGCAATTTTAACTCTATAATTTCTTTGTGAAAATTTTAATTGTTATTTCCTCTTCCTTTTAAATACTTAAATTATATTTTAATCCAATCACGTGATATTGCAAAGTAATATTTCGTCATAAAAATTTCCATCTCTACCTAAAAAAGTTTGCCGCTGTCAAAAACGTCGCTTAAGATTCAAATATTGCAATAAAATAATAGAGCAACAAAACGCAAACCCAGGAATCAGCTTTTTATAATTCCATCAGGTTAATATAAGAAAACTAGCAATATATTGTCGTGGAATATTTATATAGAAAAGGGGGATTTTGTTTTATTTTATTTTTAAATTTTGAAAATTATTAAATTTAAAGTGGTTTGATGATAAAATGTTAGTGTATGAATATTAGGCAGATATATGCATCCCAGCATCAATTAAATTTAATTTTCCATTTTTGAGAAATTTATTTTTAATTTACATAACGTAAGTTTTTTTAATTATTTTATGTAAACTTTCCCTTAAGCTTAATTCCTTAATTATTTTACACTTTTATTAACATATTTTTTGTTTATGTTTTCTTTTAGTTAAACTTCTCTGGAAACATTTTTTGTAGAAACTTAAAATATGAACTGTTAAAGTTCCCAAGAAAGTAAGCTTAAATTCAAATTGTTATAAACTTCTTTTGCGTGGTTAAGTATAATGTAAAATGTGAAAAAACTTAGTATATTTTTTATTTTTATTACTAAGTTGAAAGCAGCGGCGAATTTACAAGGAGGGCAAGAAGGCAAATCCCCCCCCCCCCCGAGAATAACTGGGATGGTGTCCCTGATGTCAAAAATAATGTTAACCATGGGGTTTTAAAAATAAAATAAGTTTAAATTATTTACTGTTAGCACCGTTCGACAATTTTTTTTTAATTTTTGAATTTTTCAGTTTCTGTGTACTGACGCGCATGAATGGATTAACGAGAATATGTATATAATAATTTAGTTACTTTTTATTTTACTATAATAAATTAAGAAAATATTTATTTTTGAAATAATAATATCGTTGAGCGATCGGACTACGTAGTGCAGTGTAGATAGGATCGATAGATCTGATTATGCTTTGTTTTTATATAATCAAGTACAAAATGTCCCCGGGCTAATATTTGGCGCTATAGCTAGGTTTTATACCTCTAAATCCTCGAACTCTTGAAGCCGAGATCCATCTGCATGTTAAGCGATTGATTTAATTCATTCATCAAGTTGTTTTACGCCCACTGCTGAACCTAACTTCCTTCAGGAAGTATTTTCAATTTCTGGTTAAAATTTTGAAAATTTAATATTTTTAAATATTAATATGTTTTAGCTTCGGTTCTTTAATCTTTTTTTGGTCGCACGATTTTCAATTACATACCATTCGATAAATTATTAAAAAACTTTCTTTACCTAAATTTAAATTTTTCATTAAAGTAAAAAGTTTTTCTGAAATGTAATTAACAATGATTGAATATTCAAATCATTTGGTTTACAATTTAAATTTGCAATGGTGCTGTTGGTATGAGAAATATCTTAACACTATACAGGAAAATTAGATGCAAATATTTTAAGTATTCTCTGGTACAGTTTATTGTGAATTACTCTCAAATAATTACCTAATATGAAAATACAGCTGTCCCTCGATAATCCGACAGTTAAGGGACCGAGAGAGTGTCGGATTACCGAAAATGTCGGATTACCAAAAATGTCATATTATCAAAGATGTTTTATTCTTAATGCGTTTGAACACAATGAAGTTAAAAAAAAAAGGAAGAAACAGTAAAGGTACATGTAATTTATTAATACCAGGATACAAAATGACAGTACATGTAAGTTTTTAAAAGAAATACGGAAAGAAATTTAAGTAAAATATACAATATGTGGAGGGAGGGAGATGCGTGGCAGCGCGTCGGACTACCGAGTACGTCGGATTAAAAAGTGTCGGATTATCGAGGGACAGCTGTACTACCAAATTGCTAAGCCTTTTGAAGTTGGGCAGCATTTCTTTGGAAAATGATCTATACAACAGGGAAAGTTTATTCGACCTGAAGACGCAATATGCTATACTCATCTGGTTGAAATTTATATTAAATAAACTTGACCTTTTTGAAAATCGAGTCAACCGTATACAAATTTTTCTTGAAGTGGACATAAATAATTTAGACGAATATATTTTTTCTGGTATAAGAAATTTTTTATTATATTAAAAACATAGAAATATACTAATTTAATATCCTCCGAGCAAGACGCGTACATGAAATCGACGTAAATTGGCATTTAAGTTCTTGTTTTAACTAACCGAAATGTTGTTATGTAAAATTAAATCACACGTTGACCTTTAAATAAGATAAATCTACAACTAGCCTATTAATTACATTTTTTATTGATCTGAAATTTCTAATGGTAAATTAGAAATTGTTTAATTATAAGCAAAAGTAAATATCGCCAATAAAAAAAAGATATATTGAAAAACTTTCTTGTTTATTGAAAGTCAAGGTTGTCTAATTTTATTATCTGTCGTCTCTTTACCTTGCCCACCTCGATTATATCACGATATTATTCATGCTACACCCTTATTCTTAAGAGCCCAACCTAAACGGAAAAGGAAATCCAGCCAAATCGAAGTGTTTATTGTAAAACATTTTTAATATTCAATTTATCGATGAGATGATAAACAGAGGGCGGCACTTTCGACAAGCTGGCGGTTTTTCAATTGAAAATAGTGAAATATGATTTTAAAGAATATTTAGGTTGAACCGTTAACGACATAATTAGGCACAGAGCACAATAAAGAATTTAAAATTTATTAACTTGTAATTTAAAAAAAGAGATTACATCTGTGTAGACACCTATAGAAATGCAATAAATTTTTACATAATGTGAGGCTTTCAATAAAGCAATCAAACAATCAGATATTACAAGATGTTAACTAAGTTATTACATAACAGGACTGCAAATTAATTTTTGTGCGTGATTATTCTTCATACTTTCATCAATTAGCCTCCGAATGAAATTCATACTGTTATTTACCCACACGACCTTAAAAATCCTAAATTAGACTAAAAGTAACGTTTAAAATTTATTCCAGCATGTGCTGAATGTATTTTACTCTTTGAGTAACCTAAAACTGGGTCAGGTCAATTCATCAATTAAAAGACTCAAATTCGCGATATAACTATTGATATAATTACCAACTGCTGGCGCATGGCGCAAATATTTTTAAAATGTCTCTTTAGGCTCCGCAGTCAATAATTTCTAAAGAGGAAACGTATTTCTCTTACTAAAGACGTATTTAAATGTTACATTGTTTGTTTTAACAAAACATCTTTATCAATTAGTTGGGAGTGAATTCCATTGTTCTAAAAACAGAATTTCTAATGTGTGGCGAAATAAATACTTAACTTTCGTTGAAGGAAAATGTATAATTCAAAAACGACACCGAAGATATAAAACGGTGCTTGTTTTTAAATTTACAGCTCGAATTTTTATTAAATAATTCCAATATTACATTTATTTCATATTTTACGATTGTTTCTGTCAGAATTAACATTTTCATGGTAATCCCGCAAAATTTTAATTAAATTAAAATTCATATGGTTTTATGCAGACTCTCCAAACGTAAAATATTTTTGGCAATTATGATTCCCTTATTCTAATTTTAGCTTGCAACCTTGCGGTAATTAACACTTAATTAAATTTTATTCTTTTCACGTTTACTTGAAGGTGTTCTATTTTCAGCTGCTTTAGATGGATTTTGATAGAACCTTTTTTTAATAAAAAATAAAACATTTCAGGTTGTCTAAGTTAATATATAACCTAACGTGATTTTGCAAAATTTTATTAATGATTTTTTTTTTCGTTTGCTATGCACGTGCAGTTAATGTAAATTAATTTTACGAAATTTTCATAATAATTATGTATATAAAATTATTGCAGAAGTACTAAAATGTGACGTAAAAATAATAATAAATAAAATTGTTTATATCGGATAATTTGCACGATTACAGTTATCGGTATAAATTGGCATTTATAACTTTTATTGCTTGTAACTGCATACCGGTCTAATGAAGTTAATGTCTTAAAAAAACAATAATCTCAATTTGAGAATAAAACTTAATGAGGCGGCAGCAGACTTCCCCAGTCTTCTCTAAACATGAAAATATTATTGCATTTTTATTTTATTTATCGAAAATTTATTGTTGTTATTCTTTTTTTTTTATATTCATCAATATCAATATTTACATCTAATTTTGGGTATCCTAAATATCAACATTAGAATATAATTATTGTTAAATTATATATTATTAATGTAAATATTTTATGTGTTATTAAATGTTGATATTTATTCGACATTATCAAAAGATGTGCGGATATTAAATTTAATTTTTTCAATATCGATCATAGAATAATAATATTAACTTTTTTTTAAAAATATATAAACAAATTTTTCGAGTTATTATTTAAAATACTGATAATTATCCTGAATATTAATATTAAAAAATTAACATAGACATTTGAAAGTACCGACAATAAATAATTAATTATGAATTCTGTAAATATTTTATTTTTATAAATATTTCATATTATTTTGTATTAGGTAGATACATACATTTTTAGGGTAAATTATAGAAAAATTAATAACAATTGTCAAAAAAGTTATATAAAAAAACTTTCTTTCTGTGATGAATGAGTCTTTCTGATTCATTGTTCGGTGAATCCCCGTCGCCGAATAATTATTTTTAATCAATAAGTGAATTGAATTCAAAAAATCCCTTAAATATGTCTTTTGGTATTGGTCAACTTCAACATTTCATCGCATTCGTCCAAAACCAAGTGCTTCAAATGTTGCACCTTCAGCAACCTTGTCTTAAGTAGGGATAGTTCCTCGTCAGTACATCAACATCCTTTCTGATGGGTATCCCACCAAAAATGGTAGCGATTTTTCCTCCTGTTAAAGCTTTGCTAAAACACTCGTAATGCTTTCCTATTTGAAAAGCTAATTCCCTAGTGGGGCAAATAATCAATGTATGCACCTCTGGATTCTGGATTTTGGTTAGGAAGGGCTAGGACAAGTCCCCACGCGCACGTAGCCACTAAATCGGGCCCATTGTACTGCCTCCAATGCAGCGGCTTCCCCGTCCTGTCATTCCTCAAGCCATCCCAGTTGAAGGATGAACTCAAGTATTTTGGCAGGCGGGGTTTCACTTATTCTGGCCAGAAGTCCCCTAGCATGGCACCTCTTTTTGACGCCAGAGCCGGGCAGTGACGGAGCACATGTTCAGCTGTTTCGTCTGATTTATTGCATCCTCGACACTTGGAGTCATCTACGAGTCCCATTGTGTTGGTTTGTTTAGCTTGCAGTGTCCAGTTAATATCCCTGCAATTGTCCGTAGATTGACTCTGGACAGCTTCAAGTAGTATTTCGAATGTTTTACGGAAGGTGTCTTTATCGCCGCCCTTGCTTGTCTACATTCGGTTTCTTTTGCCCATCTGCTGGAGTGCTGTAGGGTATGTTGTTTTAGGAGAGTATCGACTGTTTTAACGGCTGGTGCAATCATCGGTTCCGGGCCGCAGGAAGACTGTTTGAACCGTTTCTTGCCAGCTCGTCCGCTCTGGCATTACCCTCGTTACCTTGGTTCCCTTTTACCCAAGAAAGGGAAAGGGTGTTTGAGTTTGATATATCATCCAGTGCCTGCATGCATTCTAGCACCAAGCCAGAGGTGACCCTGTGACTTCTAAGTGCCTCAAGCGCCGCCCTACTGTCCGCAGATATCTGAATATCTTTGTCGCGGATACATTTGTCCTGGACACTCTTTGCGCAGTGCAGTATACCAATCAGTTCCGCGTGGAAAACTGATGTATACCTGCCCAACGGTAAGCTCATGCTTAGTTCCAATTCGGCAAAAAAGATTCCTGCTCCTGAGCCAGCATATTGTTCTTTGATCCATCCGAAAATAGACAAATGTCATATTCGTGGGTCTCTCCTGGATTCAGCAGGATGTTATATTTCCAGTCAAAGAAGAATTCTGTCCGGTTCAAGATGCAGTAGAGGTACTCTCGCTGAGTAATCCTTCAAGATCCGCATATGGCCCGTAATTTCTCGCCTGTTATTCCACACCCGTCAGCTGCGTAGTCTGAGAGCAGCCCTAACCGCTATCTCCTGCACATGAAGATCAAGTGGTGGGAGGCAGAGGAGAGCCTCCAATGCCGCAGTGGGAGCCGTTCGCATCACTCCCGTTACCGATAGACAGATTAGTCTCTGACACCGGTGAAGGGAGGACCCTGTTGTTACTTGCTTGGTTCTGGGCCACCAGACAAGTGAACCGTAACAGAGAATGGGTCTGACAACCGCAGTGTAGAGCCAGAGGGTGATCTTAGGGAAGAAACCCCATGACCGTCCCATTGCGCTTTGACACTGCCAGAAGGCCATCCTTGCCCTGTCGAGTTTGGTTTTTAGATGTTTCCCCCAGTTCAGCTTCTTGTCAAGTATTATTCCCAGATACTTGACTTCAGTTTTAGAGGAATACCCATTAAGTTAGGCATTATCATGCCACGTAACTTTCTTTTATTGGTGAACAGAAGCCGCTTAGTCTTTGCCGGATTGACCGAGAGAGAGTGCTCAGTACACAATTTGCCAGTCAGCAGGATGGTGATATCATCTGCGTAGCCCAGGGTGTAAAATCCCTCATCGTTCAGGCGTCGTAGTAGGCTATCCACAACCATGATCCACAGTAGTGGGGAAAGTACTCCCCCCTGTGGACAGCCTTTAATTACGGCCCCTTTGATTTTTCAGCCATTTCAGTACAAAACCGATCCATTTGGAAATGGTTGTGGGGACGTATTGGTGTAGTGCTGCGTTTATGCTTTCAAAGGTAGTTTTGTCAAAAGCCCCCTCGATGTCAATAAACGCTCCTAGGGTGGACTCTTTGTAGCCCAAAGAGGGGACCTTTCGACGCGCCCTACCACTTCACGTAGTGCAGTCTCAGTAGATCTCCCCGGGATATACGCGTGCTGATTTTCGTGTAGCGGTCTGCGGATCAGAGCCGTATCACGAATGTTCCTATCGCACAGTTTCTCCACCTCTCCAATAAATGCAATGTAGTCAATATGAATGTAAGGGATTTTCCCGTACTGGATTGAGCTTGAGCCAAAATATCACTGCCCGAAAGTGCTTTTGGAATGCATTCATTTTGAATTTCAGACGGATGCCCAAATCCAGCTGAGCTCAGCGATTTAATGATATCAGCTTTGAGACATAAATCTTCGAAGCTAGAAACGTCTGTGCTTCTCATCTCATTGACTTGGGCTTCAGGTGCAGGTTCTGGAGTGTCCAAGAGAACATTTTTGTCATATTCCGCCACATCTTATTTATATTTGTCTTCTAATTCGTATTGGGTGTTTAATATTGAGTTTTCGTCATGATCACAAATATCTGCTTGGTTTTCCATATTGGTTTTGCACGATATAAATAGAATATCTTTTATGATAGTTTGTTATATTATTTAAATTGATGGGTAGGTACTCTATATATTATGAAATATGTTCTAGTGGGGCAAATAACCAAAGTATGCACCTCTTCTTGGGCTTCCAATAAATGCAATGTAGTCAAAATGAATGTAATGGTTTTTCCTGTACCGGATTGAGCTTGAGCCAAAATATCACTGCCCGAAAGTACTTTTGGAATGCATTCGCTTTGATTTTCAGACGGATGCACATCCTCATCGCTCAGCGATTTTATAATATCAACTGTGAGACATAAATCTTCTTAGCTAGAAACGTCTTCGAATGCAGGATCAGGTGTGTCCAATAGAAAATATTCTATAATCTTCTTTTCTTTTCTTCAATAATAATCTTCGGAAGATTAATTCCATGTCTATTTCTAGCTTTTACAATTGTAATTAAATTTTAGTAAATGTTAAATAATGCACACTTTGAAATATTTAACTCGGCCATCTTGGCGAAAACGTCCTCCTCCTCCTCCACTAGCTGGCGCCCGGTTAACCAAACAGCGGGAAATACAAAAATAATACTTTTTAAAATTATGAAATTTTTTTTGGATGTTTAAAACATACTGTGATTAAGATGGGCTTATAAGGACTAACTGATATTTTTTATAAATCAGTTTGAAAGGTTTTATTGAATTATGAATAATTTAAAGAAAAATTTTAAGCTAAATAAGTTATTTTCTCGAAAATTTCACTTTAAAAAGATTTTTAATTTATTCATAAACAAATATGTAGGCGATTTTTTTAGCAATTCACATTTTAGTATATATTTTTTTATATTTAAGTAATCATCAAATAATATTATTATTTCTACGAGCTCTTAAATTTGCAAAAATATAACATTACAGAATAAATTAGCTGGATCAATAGAAATTTATTTACTAATCAAAATTTAAAATTAAATAAAAAATGAATATCATCGTTATAAATGCAAAAATTTGAATGGAGAAGGTTCAAAACCTTCAAAAATTCAAAATTAGCAAAATATTTTTTGGAAAAATAAAATAAAATATAAAAAACAAGTTTTTTTAGTAGCATAGATTACTAAAATTTTAAATTTTTGAAATTTTCCTAGTTAGAAAATTTTAAACTTTACCTAACTACGTAAAAGATAATCAAATTTTATAGTTTGTTCTATTTATTTTAATAGTAAATGTTTATTGTTGAGGTGCGGGGGGGTTCAGTAAATAGTTAATACTCAAACCAATTGAGCTTTTGAGAATTTGATTTTAATTATATTATGTAAGTTTGATATTTTGATTTTGTATATTATTTAATAATCATATTGTTTGCTGCAATTTTGCATATTTGCAAATTTAATAGTAAAAATATATAATAAAATAAAATATTGGTAAAATATAATATTATAATAATTCAATTATTCTAGGTCGATGAACAGCCAACCAAACATATCTATCTGCTGATTCTAGGTAACACTAAAAATAAATTTAATATTTCTTGGCAAAATTAAATTAATTTTATTTTTTCAAGATTCTTAATATTGTTGTTTTCTAAATAATTTAAAATAAAAAATTCTGACTAAATTGTTTTCATACAAGTAATATGTACTAATGGCTGTTTGTAGTCCAGTGTGAAATCTTTTAATTTAATATTTCATTATACTTATGGGAATCTTTAAAAACAAGTATAAATGCAATTGTTAAATTATGAGTATAATTTTTTAATAAAAAAATATAATATTGCAATATTAATTTTTTTAGGAAAAAAACTTTTCCTAATGGAGAGACTAAGTCTCAATGTTTAACTCTCGGTAGTTAAAATATTAAATCGTTAAAAAAATATTTTGTTTTTATTAAATGCAATAATTATTATAGTGCATTTTTTTACCTATATAAAAAAAAAATTCCTTTTCAAGGTCATATGTATTAGTTTACCTTCGACCCACTGCCCTTACTTCCGCATTTTAACAATTGGACATCAATTTAATCGGTCTGTTGTTAAAAATTCAAACAAGTGATCGGATTTCGTTATTTATCTCCTTTAGTTCAGCGTGGACTAAGCTTTCCTTTGGGAAAACAATAAAAATATAAAAATAATATTGGGGGAAAATGAAAATTTTAATTATTCATACATCTGAAAAATCAACAACGTCGCGTTTTATCAAAATAAGTACGAGCAATAAAAATATTGCTTTTTGCTTTACTTTTTCGATACTAAAATAATAACTGAAATATCATTAATAAAAAACTTAACAGGCGAATTAAGCCTAATTCATACTAATCAATACTTGAGTCCGGTAACCAGTAGCGGATAAAAAAAAGTTACAAAAGCTTGGGCGTTAAATACAACAAAGTTACATAGACATGCAGATTGATTAGTTAATAATGTTTCTAATGAAGATAACCCTAAATTATTTATTACACCGCAACATTTAAATTTTTATAACTATTAGTTATGTTCGAGCAGTTAAACATCGACAAGAATAATTAACGTTTTGAAATATTAAATTTTCATCTTACAATAACTGTTACGGCGTTTTATTATGCGTTTTGATTGTTGACATTTCAAAGCTTCCTCGTCATTCACCATATTAAGATTAATTTTTACCATAATTTATGACTGCTATTATTCAAAAGTATCAACAATCTTAATACATAAATCATGCAAATCTTTTTGTAAGGCAACATTTTAAGGCGATTGCATCGTAGCGAAAATACAGTAATATTTTTAATGTCTACAATAAAATATTAAGTATACTACACCTGCAATTATTTTCAAAAAATAATTTGACCAAGATTGATGGGGCTTTAATTATTTACCAAGCGGGGTTGTAACATTCAATTCAAGAATGCCTCTATCGGCGTGATTCGAATTCCTCTGGGTTTAAAAATATTATACATCATTTTTTTGCACAACAGCTATTTTAGTGTAATTAAAGTAAAAGTTATTTATTGAATTAAATTGTTTATATTTAAATCAACACCAATTTATTTTCACATAATATAATAATGTACCTAGGAATATTACAAAATATATTATAAACAATGAAAAAAGTTTATAAAATATTTAAATTATATGCATTGGTGTGATGCTAGGGCATTGTTTCGTATGATAAAATTAAAATAAGAGTAATTCGAAGTTACACAATACGAAGACAACGTAATAAAACAATTTCACTATTTTTCTGAAAACAATTGAAACAAATTACGTTACCCAACTGTCGTAATTTTACTTTTCTTATGAAAATTACCAATTACCAAAAATCCCAAAAACAACAATAATAATCTTTCGTAAACACTCCGGAAAATTGTTAAGGGTGAGGCGAGATCAATTTCTTTTAAATCGAAATAATTTGTAGAAAGTTTACTTTCTTTAAGATCGACAGTTGCAGCATAATCGGATTTTCATTTTTATTGCAAGATCAATTATTTTAATTAGACTAAATGTTATTTCTTTACATTATTATTATGTATATGGGATCGTCTCCTATTATCATCGCACAATTTAATTTCATATTTGCAGTAAATCGTTTTATATGTTTTTATTTTATCTAAAGCAATGCATGATGAATGCTTTGTATTGAAATTGGATGTTGACTTCAAACTTACACACGCAAAAATATTGCTCTCTAAAATACATCCGTTAAAATATTAAGGTAGCGACAATCCCGTAAAAGAAAACACTTAACTCGATTGATGTGCTCTGAGGAATTGTCCCCGAGAGAGCAGTTCCGATTTCGCTTATTGACAGAGCGAAAATTCAGCTTCGTGATTGGTCTAAACGTAATCGAATGATGCAATGGGGAAATGAGTGGTCAAAAATATGATTTGAGAGCAATATATTGGTAGATCGAAGTTTTGGGAACAGACACCTTTTTATTGGGCTTCTCTGCTTGGAAAAGCAAAGTTGTTGCAAAAGTATAATTCAAGCACCAAAACAAAATTATTCGGTGCAATTACAATCACAACTAGAGAAATTTGCGGAAATCAATAACTTACTTTATCTTTTTATCTAGAAAGTTAAAAAAATTAACAGTTAATGTTAGACTTTATTAAAAAATTATTATATTACTATTATTAAAAACGCAGCCCTCGAGAGAGAGAGAGTTGACGTTGATGGAATTTTCAGTATTCTCACCAACTAATTGTTCCGGAAATTAAGAAAATAATCATGCCGAATACTCCACGTGGGTATATGAAATAGTTAATGGGTGGGGGGGGGGCTCACTAAAATGTCTCAATAATTTAATTTTGTTTACATTAACTTTAACAAATTGATCTCTAATTAGTTGAATATAAAAAGAAAATTTAATGAAAGAATCAAGTATAACCAGAAAATAGAAAATGTGAATCAAAAGTTCCTAAAATGACCACCATGTGCGCTGACATCAAAAATTAAAGCGTTAGACGATTCCGCTATTGCCGTAATTGTAAAGGATCCAGACTTTCCTTTAACGGATTTGCATACATTTCATGTAAGGATGTGGCTGATTAAATTTTAAAAGTGTTGTCTACTACCGGTCCGAAAAGTGTACTGTCCTCTAAAGCCTGTTATAACTAAAAAATCATTATTTGGTGAAAAATTCATAATTTTTGCGCCGATCAACAAAATTCATCGTGATTGTGAACACTTCATAGCATTCATGAAAACAATCATTGTATTTATGAATTTGTTCGTCAATATGATAAATTTTGTTCATTGGCGCAAAAATTAAGAATTTTTCATCAAAATAATGCAATTTTTTTCAGTGAAACTACTTCAAACTAATAATGATGAAAATTTAAAATTTGACACCGTTAGTGACCAGTGGAAAACCAAATTAAACTATGATTTAAAACAAATTTTCACGTTTGTTAAAATTCAACCAATCGCAGGTGCAACCAGAAGAGTACATTGCTACCAAATATTGCATACAGCACGTACTTTCAAAAATTCGAAATAAATTCATAATTCCACTTTTTGTACACCTATTTCCGGTCAAGATACACTCCTCAGTACAACATAACTTAACAGGAAATATAAGTATGTCAAATTAAAATCTTACAAAATGGTTGATATGGTTATTTAATTTAAATTTAAAAAAGTAGGTTTGTAAAAAAATCGATATTTTTTAAACCTCCGAATTTACATATCCCGATTAATCAAATTGTGCGGCCTATTGACAGCTTAATTTCAATTACCTTCCCATTTGCTCAAGTTGGGATATAAAATGAACCAATCGGAGGTGCGTTACTGATGGATAGATAGAAATGGGGTATATCAATATAGAAAAAGATAATAATATAGTACTACATTGTAAAAAATAAGTGCAATTTTACCAGTGAAAATTACTTACCTATAATTGAGCAAATTTGCCCTAAAAATAGTGTAATTTCATGTTTTACCCCCCAAAAAATTTAAATTCTTTAAAATCTTTCTTCGGTAATTGAATTACTTTTTTGGTAACTGAACTACTTTTCTGGTAATTAAATTACTTTTTCGGTAATTGAATTTATTTTTTCGTATTGAATTACTTTTTCGGTTATTGAATTCCTTTTTTCGATGTTGAATTACTTTTCAGTTAATTGAAATCAAGAAAAGATCCAGTTTTAATCCTAATCGACCGCTTTGCGACACTACTTAAAAAAAATTGTTTTAATTTTTTTTTTCGTTGTACTATCACAAAAACCATTCTCTTTTAATAATATTTTTTAAACAAACTTTGCCGTTGTTTGGTTTTGAAACATTTTTTATGGGGGCTTTAGGAGTTAGAACCCCTCCCCCCGCCTTATTATGACTCAATTAATAAAGTACAGGAAGTCCGACTGCAATCGTAAAATAATCAAAACAAAATCTTTAAAACTTTAACATTTACCCACCCCCCTGAAAATTTAGTCTAAATACGGCTCTGAATGTAGCAGTACCATATATGCGTCTATATGGGGAAGAGCAATAAAATTCTAATTTTAACTAATAAGAATCAAGACATTTTAAAAAGTTTTCTATTTGTTACTACTCATTAGTTAAAAATTGCCTTTTTGAAATACTTCAAGTAATTAAATTACTTTGTGTAATTGAAATAATTTTGGTAATTGAATTACTTTGAGTAATTGAAATACTTTGGGCAATTGAATTACTTTGAGTAATTTAATTTCTTTCAGTAATTGATATTATACTTTGAGTAATTGAATTAATTTTTGGTTAATTTTAAAATATTTTAATTACTTTTACGAAGAATTTTATAATTGAATTACTCTTTCGCAGTAAAGTAATTTAGTAATTGATAAGTCAATTACTTTTAAGAATATTTAGTAGCTATATGGTATTTCAAACAGTTTCAACATTGACAAAGTAATTTGTAATTGGTAATTGAATTACTTTCACTCAGTGATTTGCACAGATCTGACTACACCTTAAGGTAAATTTACCTCTAAATTGATGGCAACCGGATTACCACCTATTTTAGAAGTAAATTTTACATTTTTTAAATAAAACATAAAATTACACTATTTTTAGGGTAAATTTACTCTATGCAGTAATTTTTTGAGGGCAAAATTACACCCAATTTTTACAGTGTAGTATATATTAGATATTTTCAGTATAGTACATTTATCAGGCCCGAAGCCAGGATTTCATTTTTGAGAAGGGGGAGCACTTGTAAAATGTGAAATCTTCGGTGGTTGGCTCCGGGAATTTTTATTATTATAAACAAATGAGTGGAGTCGGGTGAAGTTCCCGCGAGCTCCGCAGGCGAGAAAATTTGAGTTTTCAAGCTCAACAGGATTTGAACATTAGAAATTTTTGAAGGTATTATTGTAATACAAAAGTAACTATAAAATTCTAATGAAATTTTTACCAAATAAATGCTTTGAATAGCTACGACGAAGGAATTAAGTAAGCCTTAACTCATAATTTCTTGTAAATCGGGCCCCTTTCTTTGCGGGGCCCGGGGCGGTGCCCTTCTTAGTTCGCCCCTGATCCCTATAAATATTCACTAGTAATAATAATCTTAACAGCAGAACAGCTGTTATGTTTACAGCTCAAGGTTTTGTATCCCTGAACATTTTGGGGAGTACGTGCCCCCAGGTGCCTCCCCCCTCTAGCTACGGCCCTGACATTTATTGATCCAATATTGTTTTTCTATATCGGTGCAATATTGAACAACAAGATTGGACCGATATTGGTTGAAGATTGGAATGCAATATTGGTCACCAATATTGGACCAATATTGCACCAAGCCTTGGCCAATATTGATCCAATATGGATTTCCTATATCGGCGCAATATTTCGAATTTGCTTCCTACCCCTTTATAAAATACTCTGACTGCTCATTTTGACAATAAGAAGTGAGATACTAAATCGCCTACGACGAAACCACGACGATGAAATGTCCTATCCTCTATTGTTTCTGTGTAAATATAAGTTCAACAATTACTCACCAGGTGTAAGAGTACATTTGCTTCGAATAAACCCTATTCTACCGCTATTAGGGTGTGCGGATAGTTTTTGAAAATCTCAGATAGTCCTAGGAGGTCTGGAGACGTCGTGGGTACTATCATGGTGACCCCATGAAATCTGAGGTAGTCCTAAAAAACTTTGGGCAATCCGGGGTGGTCACTTTTTCAACTTTTTAGAATAGACAAAAAAATGAAAATTGGACATAAAGTAATTAGAAAAAAGAGAAGTCTTTGTAAAATCCTGTATATAATTTTTTTATGAACAACGGACCTGCTTGATGCAATATCATATTTAATTAAATTCAAGTGTATTACTCAAAAATTTACGTTACGCCTAGCATGGATATTTGGTTTAATTATGATGAAGTACTTATAAACAGAATAATAAATCGGAATGGTAAAATTTGAAAGTTGGGAATATTACCACAAAGTACGGTAGAGAGCTTAAAGAAAATGAATTAGTTAGGTGTCAAAAATTCAAATATTTGAGAATGATGAAGGTTTTTCAACAAGCCCTGAACTCAAAAAGATATGAAAGAGCTCTCTATGTATTTCATATGCGATCGCTCATTAAATTTCCACTACTGCACTTCCTTTAAGTTTACCGAGAAGTACCATTTATTTCAATTAAATGACCATACCGAATATTTCCTCAAGAGATGGCTGAAGGGCACATAAAAGCATAGCTTTGACTCCAAAGGTACAATGAGGACGTCACGTTGAAAGAGCTTTTCATTAGGAATTGCTCTATTTCTTCTGTTCTGCTGCAATTTCGAGATCGTGTTTGGTTTCTCTATAAAATTAAAAATGCGCAATTAATTTATTGTTTATTAACAATATAATTTACCTGATGTAAATTAAAGCATTATTTGTACTTGAGAAAAGCGTGCACACCTAACAATATCGTTTTAACATAAACAAACTTTCTCACATGATACAAAGCATGATATACATCTGCTGCACTCGTAAATTAATTATTTAAAAGTTACTTAAACGTTAAATTAAATTAAAATCTAATTACTTACATACGTTACCATAATTTTTAAACTTTAATTTAGGATTTGTAAATTAGTGATTAGAAATTAATGTCGGAACATTGTTAGCCAGACGACATTTTCAATCAAAACTTTCACTGGGTGAAAAATTTGAAACCAAATTATCTATATTTTCTAAAAAGTAAATTAATATCAGTGCAATTTATTGAAGATCAACATTTTTTACTTTCACTGAAATTTGCTTTGATTGATTGATTTTCGTGACCTTGGTCACTAACGAATTAACGGATTAATAAAATTCGGTAAACCGATTAAAGCTTTTCCGCTACTTTTTATCGTGCGTTGATTGCGTATTGAATTAAAATTCCAGATGACACCATGGCGACAGCGTAAGGATACAAAAATTTGCTAACAAACTGTGTGTAATTAATTCGGTAATTAGCTTCCACCACCTTCCCTTCAGTTTCTATTAATCAGGCATCTCTAAACTTGGAAAATTATAAAACACTTATACAATTTTTAATTATTTGCTAATCTAACCAATAGAAATTTGGTAATAGTCATAATTAATTGCATTAGCAGCATTTAAATATTTAATTACTTATTTAAATACCGAAACGAAAGAAATTTTTTATGGTAATGAACAGATAGGCAAATTTTTCAAATGCATTGTTTATCGAAACCTGTTATATTTAATATATTTTTAAAATAAATCTCGATAGTGCTGTTTTAGAGAATTGCAATAAAAATGCTTTTAATTTAAATTAGAACTTTAATTAGATTTTAAAAAGCTGAAGTGCTTTTTATAATTAATAAAAAATGCAGAAAAAGAAGAAATTCCAATTAAAATGTTATTTTTTTTCCAAAACAATTTATCATTTCCCAAGTAAAAGTTTGAACAAATTCGCAAATTTGTTTAATAAAGAATTTACCTAACTAAAATATTATTTTAAATTTTTGTGTAAGCACAGTTTAAAATTAATTAATAACACGAATCACCATAATTAATTATGAAGAGTAACCTAAATTGCTTTATTATAAATTCTGCTTCTGGAAATACTGTTATATCAAGTTTTAATAATATCAACAAGAAAACCATCAAGAGGCTGGAATTTTGTTTTGTAATCGCTAAATGTGTATTACCCAAATCGTGTTCTCAAATATCGCTTATAATTATTGGTGTTAATTGTTTTGGCATTTAGATCAAATTCTGCGATGATCAAACAGATTTCTTGCCTACTGGCCAAAAAAAAATTTTTACAACAGTTATATGGGCGGAACAGCAATTTTTGCCAATATGTCACAGTGATGTTGTCTAAATATTATCGGTAGTAGTAAGAGAAACCTGCAGCTACGCACGAATAACCCAAAATAACTCAGCATTTCTCATATGAAACCGACAGAAAGTTTTGCTTGGCTTAACGATTGATTAGGTGAAGCTGTTGATGCGCCAAAACTGGAGCTTTGAAAAAAATGTTTTCCAGAATCTGGTTTCAAGTAGATGCCTTAGAGAGATTATTAAAAATTTAATTAATATCGGCAACGGTAAAATTGTCAAATATATTGACAGATTTAGTTTAACTCAGTGATGAATGATCTTGATATTGCAGTTACAATTTCATTTTTTTTTTCTGAAATTTAGATTACAATAAAATCGTGTCATTTAAAATTTTAGAAAGCAAAAATTGCATTCAACTCATAAAATTAAAAATAAATCCAGTGCACTTATTTGCAGCTTCCTGTAACCAAAGAAGTCGCTAAAACTGGCTTGCTGAAATAATGAACGATAATTTATATTTAATTGAACTTTTGAATTATTTAGTACCTAACTGTTGTAAATAGTTTTGCTCGGTACTAAAAATGTACCGAGATGCATGTCCACTTAATTGTGAGAGACTTTCTTATAAAGAAATTAACAATTCAAATCGGTTTTATTGAGGTACTTAATTAATCAGTTTTAAGCAAATTTTTTAAATTACTTTAAATTTTATAAAATTGCAAATTATAAAGAAAGCAATACATCTGCCAAAACTTGATGCCCGTATTTTCTGCAGTAATTCAAAAATTATAATTTTATAATATATCCCAATCTGATTGGCGCTAAAGTTTTGGGGGTGGGAAACATAACGGGCCTTCTACAATTATTCATAGCCCCTAGGCAAATAAAAAATCGTATGGAAGATTTTCAATAGGAAGTACCTCCATAATATATTGAACCCAATAATATAAACATATAATATGAATATTTTATATCGCCAACAGCTATATTAATTTTTATTATACTAGGTACTCGTTTATTATACAGTAAAGCCGGTGTGTTAAATAAAATTCATAAAATTGGAAAATTTTATTAAAGAATTTTTTTTATTATTAACTAAGCTGGATATCCAAAAGCTGCTATATTCACTTTTTTACAAAGAGAACTGAGATCTAATTTATGGTGTTAATTTTCTTAATTATTACTTCATTTCAGGTAAATTGACTTGTGCAAGTATTCTTGACGCAATTAAGTCATCTCAGAATTTAACTTGTGCAGGTTTTAAGATCTTCTGCGATGCTTTTTAAATATAAAGCTTAATGTGGTCGCCTACACAGCTTCAATCTCGAATAAATTCACTTAGTTTACTGGATAAGTTAACTTTTTCCTTTCGTCTTAAAATTTATTAACTAACTCATAAAAAAAAAATTTAATTCAAGCACAAATAATAAATTATTACGAAATATATTCTAATCGGCCGACCTTATGATGATTATCACATTAATTGCAGTTGTAAAAATCAACCGGAAATATCAAAAATTTGGCCCTCTAAATTTAATACAATATAAATAACTATTTCGCAATAATTTTTCTTTTGTTAAAATTTTTCGCAATCGCAGCAGTGGTTGACAACGTTTCTATATTATCTCCATTATATTTATATCTACAAGGGTGAAGTTTTTTTGTAAAAAAAAGAAAGAAGCCCTAACAATGTTAGCTTATTGTGAACATTAGTTCACTTTTGTGTGATCTTGCCAAGCCAAATTATTTCTAATTAATTAAACAAGTTGCCGAAGCAAAATAAAAGTTGAAATTAGTAAACTTATCTTTAGGTAATCTTCGAAATTAATTACGGATCACGGTAGATTATGAAAATTAGTGATTTTGCAAATTTGTCGGTAAGAATGAATAAATCATTTTATTTTTGTCGTCGAAATTTGAAAGAGGTAACGTTAATTTTATTTAAATAATGAATGGCGTCATGTATAAAAATTAACGTTAAATTTATTTAAAATTTAACGTTAATATTAATTACTTTCACTCCAAATTTTTAATCTATAGCAATAGTATGCACATTTGTGTTGATTTATTATTAAGCTTCGAAGGTAAATAGGTTCGTTAACGGTGTTGCAACTTTTTGTCGTTTTATTGCAGTTTAGCAATTGATTTTTGAGTAGCAACAAAATAACAAAAACTGCGCTCGTTGACGTACACGCATAAATTTAAATCTGGTCGTCAGCTCTCCCAAAAGGCAATAGCAAATTATTAAACTGCAAATTCTTATATATGTGGATATGTATTGCGAAAGAAGTATTCATCTTACATTCAAATACTTTTATCTTCACAGGCTCGACGTATTACCTACAAAATCAAAAGTGATTTTTAAAGATTTAAGTACGCGTCAATTTTACGAAAGGACTAGTTCTGTAACCATTCAATTTTTTTGGGTTGGTAACTTGAATGAAGCTACGTGAGTGAGTTACTGATGAAATAACAGACAGAAAAATATTGATTTTCACAGTTTTATTATATTGGGTTACCGACCTTACACCCGATCATAGGGAAATAAAAATCATGTTGGCAAATGAAATTTAATCAAGGCAGCTAATATATTGTCATATTGTTTATAAAATCCAAAGAGGGAAGGGACCGCCCGAAAAGAAACTTCAGTCCTCAATTTGCCAACTGGTGATACTTCTCATTTGTTTCTCCTCGTACCTCTCCTGAATACCAATAAACTTTTTCTATTTAGTAAATAAATTTTCCAACTGCTAGGTGGATTTTACCAACTTTAGCTAAATTTTGCAAACATTGGTAGGAGGCTCCCCCCTCTCGCCCCCCATGGGGCCGTCCCTGAAAGGGGATTGCTTATTTTTTAATTATGATTGAAAATTTTTAAATATTTGAATGTTCAATTTAAAAAATTTAATTTAATTAAATTATACCTTTTCATTCTTATCTGTTACTAGATTGGCCAAGTTGCGCGGCCTAAAGACCACACTGACCAGTCATTCTCGATAATCTCAAATTTTTTATAGTTCGTAACGTAAAATGAACCAATCGGAGGTGTGGTACCGGAGAGATATAAATGAGCTATAATATTACCAACTAGATTGCCCTGGTTGTGCGGCCTAAAAGCCGCACTAAGCCGTCAACTCATAATTAGTGATTGACATGCCTGTTCGGCTTTTGGTCCCACTGGGAAAATATCGCTACCAATCCAGTTCTATCAGCCGCTTTGATCTACTATTAAGTGATTGACTTGGATTGGCATCACTGAAGTACTCATTACAGTTTACTAATAAGCTATACAAAGCAGTTACGGGATACACACATAGATAGACAGACAGACTAGGGCTATTATTATTATTTTGTTGGTGAAGTTGGTAAAAAAACTGACCAATAAGAGGTGCGTTACCGGATACATAGATAGATAGATAGACTTAGGATATTATTTTGTTTGATGACAATGACTAAATTGACCAGGTTGTGCGGCCTGAAGGCCGCACTGACGAATAATTTATGTTTGATTTGGTAATATTGATATAAAAAATATAATTTTTAAGTTGGTTAACTAATAATAGGAAACTGGGATTTCAAAATTATAAATTTTCCATTTTAGGCTTCTATACACAGTATATGAAGAAGCCTTATATTCTGGTCCCGTGTCCGTCCGTCTGTCCGCACAATTCAATTTTTAGGTCTCCTTAATTCTTATCCTAAAATCCTTAATTTTCTAGTGTATTTTTTTCTTATATAGTAAAATTATATTACCAATAATATATTATCGGTTTATTATTTTTTTAATCCGTTATTTTATTAAAAATAAATCGAAAAGTAGTGGTTTTCCGTGATTGGTGAATTTATTAAATATGATAAAAAAATAAAGTACAAAAATATTTGGGGAGCGATTTAAGAATAATTTGCACTTAATTCATATTGATGAATCAAATCGAGGTTTCCTTTACAATTAATCCAAAAAGAAACGAGGTGTATTATAGAAGCCTTAGAACTGCGGTCATCCGAGTTCCACCTTGTGATTTCCCTATGATCGGGTGTATGGTTGCCTAATATAGTATTTTTACCCTCTCCCCAAATCATAATTCCATAAAAATGAAAAAAAAATTGTTTGTATATCAGTTACCCCGCCAGAAGTGGGGTATGGTTGCTATGGTTACCAACATTAATAAATTAACTACCTCTAAAAAACATAATTTGGCAAAGTAATTTAAAAAGCCTCCTAGATTATCTTTGATATTAAAGCAAATATAATAAATTATTAATGTGTATAATATACAAGATAATTGAAATGTAGATATATTTCAGATCGCTACACGAGTACCAGACATACTTCTAGTAAGAATTGGTCTGTGTACATAGAGCTTTATGACAAATTCTAGAAATTTGTGGTTCGAATCTCCTAGTGCAGTGGTCGAATTTGTATATCACATTTTGTACTTTTCTTATGCTAGTTTGCACCACTGCTGCTTAAATATGACCTTTACCTAAGCGGCACTTAATTTTTTTAAGTGGAAGTTTGGTTAAGTTTTCCATAAATTCGGCAATGCCGCATTCGCCAATATTTTAATAATAATGCCCGTTTGCACCGCCTCTCCTTAAATGTGACCCTTACCTAAGCGGGGCTTAATTATTTTTAACTGGAGGTTCAGTTAAATTTTCTATAAATTTAGCAATACTGCATTTGTTTAACAGATTCGTTCACATTTTATGAATAAATCGCCTAAATATTTAAAAAATACGAAAAAATATCAAACATAGGTATATAATACCAACCTATGAATTTAAGTTATATTAATATTATTCACAAATTTTTAAGCAGCTAATTTCTTAGGCTTAAATTTAGGTGTTCCTTAAGAAGTTAAGCGTTACTTAATGTGGTGGTGCAATGAAAATAAGTGGCGCTTAACGATTTAAAGAAAGCTTAACACTTTTAAGGGTAGGTGGAAAACGGGCACTACATTTAAAATTTAAGTGTTCCTAAAATTTTTAGAAAATACGTAATTTGAGGTTAACCGACAGTTTAAGCGGTCAATTGCTTAGGCTTAACTTTAGGTGTTCCGTAAGACGTTAAGTATCACTTAATTTAGTGGTGCAATGAAAATAAGTGGCAATTAACGATTTAAGGAATGCTTAACACTTTTAAGTATAGGTGGTGCAACTGGGTGCTAAAGTTAAAATTAAAGTGTTCCTTAAATTGATAGTGTCACTTATTTTGTTTTCCTATTGGTTGGAAAAATATTTAAGGAAAGCTTAAATTATAAGTGTAGGTTGTGCAAACTTTCATTAATGCTATAAAAAGTCCACAAGCAAAGATTACAGAAATATTAAAATCCCAAGTCTTTCAGTCGGTTGTTTCTTCCATAATTCATCTCCGATTGGTCTATTTGAAGTTACCAACCTAAAAAAATCGAAAGATTACTGGATATTGACATTGACATAGATCAACCTGGGCAATCGAGTACTATAATATAAAAAACCATGCTTTTCTATTTGCCATTCTTTCCATAACGCAGCTTCTTGATTGGTTCCTTTAGAGTAGCCAACCTAAAAAAAATGAGAAGTTACAGGAGCGGAATGGACAATCGAGTTGCCTTTCTGTTTTGTATAAAAAATACTATTTTCTTCTCCAATTGAGTTAGTGGTTAGCAAGCCGCGTAACCGGTGTAATTGAGTTGTTCTTCTGTTTCTTATATGAAGATTAATGCTGTTCTTCCGTAAGGCATTTCCACATGGTGAATTTTAGGGAACCAACTTAAAAAAAATTGTTTTAAATGAAAAACTACATACAAATAAAAATTTATATTTACGCTAAGAGAATAAATTGCCCAGAAACTATTAGATAAACCAATTAAATTGAAAATAATTTAATTTTTCTAAACAGTTGTGGAAGACTTGCGCTTGTATTTTCTGCAATAGGTACAATGCAGTGCGGCCTTTAGGCTGCACAACTGTGGGAACCTAGTAATGGCTATATTGAAAGTGAAATCAGAGGAAAAAAAATGTCGAACTATACAAAACTACACGAATGGATGGATTGTCGATAAGATTATCTTGTCAGTTTTACTTTTAAGTATTTCATTTCAAATTTTCTGCACAGTTAGGTCTGCAAAGCTGTCCTGACATGTTCGTGTCGTGAGCATGTCGGATTGGTGCTAAGATCACATAGATCGCAAACGCTGAGAAAATAGTATATGTGCTATACTGCAGATTATGAACAGTAAGTTTCGCGAAATTTTTGTTCATTTTACAGATACTTTATTAAAATTTCTCAAACGAATACGGCAATATAATGTTATTGCAACAGTATTGTCGAAACTGCATATTTACCATAAAGCTTCAAAAAAATTTGAATTTCAGTTACGTAGACAGTGATATTACTCGTTTCGTAATAGTAATTGAACTGAACGAAACATTATACTCTAACCCAATTATTATAATTTAAAAAAGCTTTTAAGTAATCCATAAATTAGTTACACTACATGACTTAGTTTAAAAATGATACCTAAACGTAAGAATTTCAAACAGAGAAAGCAAACATGTGAAAATTTTGCTACTTCATTAAAATTGAATAAATTAAAACTCAAATATGTGTCACTAAACCGTTGTAGATATCTTCAATGCACAACAGTTATAAATGAGTATCGATGGTAAAAAATAAACAATCAATTATTTTGCTTTAATTTAATATGGAGCATTTCATTAAAGTCCACCTGCTTTTATACCGCTATTGCACTCCAACATCAAATAAATCGATCGATTTTCAAACAATCGGACTAACAACTATGCGTAGGCATAAGTTCATTTAAATCCTAACATGTTTAATTTGAGTTTAATTATACTGTTAGATAATTAACGGAATGGGATTCACTTGATGAATATAATATATCATTAATAGAACAATTAAGTCATCAAAATATGATTGTAATTGCTAGTTTTCCATTTGTCCAACAATTTCAAATTTAATCAATAAAAAGTAATTATTATCTTCTAGAAATTATTAATTAACACTTCGGAAACTTTCAATAATAAAAGTGAGTTTAGTTCTATTTTGGGCCTTCTCTATTTTAGCCACCTTCCCTGCCTAGCTCTAGGAAGGCAACTTCATCATTTATGGAAATTGTTACTAAAAATTCTGTGATACCCCACTGAGCTTTCTCTTGATATCACAAAACGGTTTCCACTTTTGTAAAATGGTATAATTACAATGCAACAACACTCTTGAAATTTTAAATTACCTCATGACACAATAATCCAGTCATTGTAAAACTGAGTTAAAATTTTTTTATATCCGGCACTTATGCCAATCCAGGTTTTATTGTTGCATAAAATAAAAGACTTAAGAAGTAAACATTTTTAATTTCGTCGAGAGAGAAAATGATCCAATTTTACTAAATTAACCCGCATTATTTTTAATACTGAAGCAGAAACAGCATTATCCTGATGCACTTTTTATCCCGTAAATCTTAGCATAAGAAACTCCAATTTCACATTTTCTAAAGCTTAACCGACACATAAATTTTGTCCGTTAAGCATCGATTTATTCTGACTGAAAGTCTCAGGTGTACTTTGCCCATAAAGATTCCTACTTAAATTGTCAGTTTTCCAAGTAGAGAAAAAGGAATGTATAGCAGCATAAATATGTGTATCACATCTAAGTTAATAATCTTGATCGTGTTTTTGAACGAATGTCTTTTATGCAATCCATATACATATATATACGACCACGCCACTTTTTCAATTTGCAGTTATTATAACGGTTTGTGCATAAACAGGAAACTCCCTCAAAAAAACCTACTTGTACGTTTTGACTCTGAAGAATCATAAATAATTCCACTTTCGTTGTAATTAAATATTCCCAACTACTTCAAAAGAAAGCAAAAAGTAATAATAAAATGTAATTACGGTTTTTAAAATTTTGTTTAATTTAAAATCGCAAGTGGCTTCAAAAGAGGTTTCGATGCTTTCGAAAAGCTCTCAGCCCATTTTGTAATCATAAATAATTATTATGTTATGAATCTAATTAGTATTCTGTTTAGAGAAACATCTGAAGGCGATGCATAACGTGGATTTACGAGATACATAAAACATCCATTTGTCTTTATTTTACTACATTTAAATTAATTGATACAAAAAAATAGTTTTCTCGTTCTAGTACAGCTTAATCACATGTTAAATGGTTCAGAATCGTGTGGATATTACAATATACAACTGTTTCATTGCAATCATTTGCACTACATTAAAATTATTACTTTTTTTTTTTAGTAAAAAAGCTCATCAGCCAGCGAAGTTTTCTTATGGAAAAACTATTTAAAAGTTGTCAGAAAAAATATTTTGCATTTAATTCAAATGCAGTAAAAATTAATCTACAGTTTTTTAATTGCAATTTTGAAAGATTTCCTCCTGGATTGCTTTCAGATTTTCTTTCAAAAAAATTGAACGAGCAAAAAAGTTTTTTTAAGTATTCTTAAGATTTCTTGGAATTTCCCAAGATTTTCTCAAATTTCCTCAGATTTCCCTTCACTTCCACAGCAGATTTTGCACATATTAAAGTAAAAAGAGAGATCATTTTTGTAGGTTTGAATTTGTGGGAGTCGAATTTATTAGAAAATAAGAATATTTTGTCATTTTAATGACAAATTTTTACGATATTTACTTTTTATGGCTCATAGTGGAGAGCAAACATACAAATACTAACTTAATACCTTCATTTATAATTTATGGAAATGGTATTTTCTTGCCAATAAAACAAATCTTAGTATGATACTAATTAAGGTACTAATCTTAGTATGATACTAAGATTTGTTTTATTGGCAAGAAAATACCATTTCCATAAATTATAATTATAATTTATCTTGCATTAGGAGAAAATCCACAATTAATACCTTCATGCATATATAGTAAAAAAATTACTTTGATTTCACCATGCATGGCACAAATTTTTTTCATTACTCACGTGGTTTTCACAATATACATATTCCTGATAAAAATTTGAAAATGACTGTCCTGATGAATATATTATTTCGCTATTTATTGAAAGCACTTCTTGTTTCACTTTAGTGTCGCTCGTCTTTAAAAATGAGTTAGCAATTGTACTTTTTGTGGATCATCTGTAATATTGCTGTACTCTTTCAATTCATTATACCAATTTTTACTTATTTACTTATTTACTGCGAAAAATAAAATTTTAATATCAATAAGACCAAACTTTTGTTAATAATAATCTAATAAATTAAATAAAATAAAATTAGAAATAAAAGAAAAACGTGTGAGCCTCATCCACATAAGCCCACTGGAGAAGTCAAACTTCTTTAAGCCGTAGATGTTATATCTAAATTTAATTTTTTTCAAATTTCAAATTTATAAAACTCATCCCCGATTATATTTTTGTATTCACTTTATTCAAAAACATATTCATAAAAATACCAAGGACAACATGTTAAGGTTTTTTATTAAATATTGGAAATACAATTTGTATTTTTAATATAATGATTTTAAACGGAACACAACTGTTGTTTGTTACCGAAGCCCTTTACGTTCGGTCCCCACTCTTATTTCCCCTTATTACAATAAATTTTAAACAGAATACGACGCTAAAGAACGTTTACTTCAGAAATTCCGTTGAAATGGGCCGGATTTCCAAAAATTCTTAAATTGTTTGAATCCGATGACCGTGCAAAACTTAAAACGTAGACCAGCATATTTATTAATTTTCAAATTTTGTGCTGCAGTTTCTGTCATCCGAGATTCCATGCTCGGAGTAAGAGATGTCGACTTCAATACAGCAGGAATGTTGCCAACTGCGAGAGAATTTTTATTATGTTATTGAAACCACTGACTGGGTCTCGGGATTCGGCCGACACACTAAAAAAGTAGTTGAAGAAAAATTCATCATTTTCGCGCTAATCAACAAAATTCATCATATTGATGAAGAATTTATAGTAGATATTCATGAAAAAATCCATGTATTTACGAAATTGTTCATCAATATGAATAATTTTTTTCAGGGCACTGAAAAGTAAACTAACCTGATTTTTAATGCTCGCGTCATTTAAACTATAATTTTGCATTAACTCTCTTGCACAGTTTGTGCGGCCCGAAAGCCGCACTGATTCATTCTTGTCTCGTAGCGTCTCATGTTTTTTAGGTTGATAACTTAATAGAACAAATTGGAGTGCGTACAGAGGGAATGACAAACATTATATAGACATAGCTTTTTATGTATATAGTAGTGCAAAATCAGATGGCCTGTTGGTGATTTCCTAGTAGTTGCAACTCAATTGCTCAGGTGGTGCGGCCTGAAGGCCGCACTGACAAGTCATTTTCCCGTAACCTTCCATTTTTTTTTAACTTAGTAGCTTAAATTAAAGGTGCATTCGGAGGGTATGATAGACTTAGCTTTTTATATATTACGATGATACTTAATTACTGATCTGCACTCTTTCGTAACTTCTCAATGTCTTTTAAGCTTGAAACTTGTGTACAGTTATTTGGAGACTGAGGTTTATTGATGATGGGGTTCATTGAAAATAAATTTTGGTAGGAAGAGTGTTTTCCAAAAGTTAGAAAAATCTGAAATTGTTTCTTGGTAATGAATTACCCCACTCCCTTTCTAAGCAAACTTCTGGTTACAAGAATTTGCTCTCTTAGAAAATTCCATACCCTCTATAAGTTCAGTGATTTGCTTCTTATGATATAATTTAGAGCAATCTCAAAAAGTGAGTTAGTTAAAACCTTAAAAAACTGACGAATCGTAAACTTCTGCTAGGGTGAAATGGTTAGATAGCAGCCGCCAGTGGAATCAGTTTAAATTAGGTTAGGTTAGGTTTAAGTTAGATTAAAATTGTGTATCTTCGGTAACTTTGGGTTGAGTTAGATTAGGTAACTTTAGTAACATTTAAATTAGGTTACGTTTTGACAGGTTTAAGCTATGGTCCGCTGGCAAGGTACCAGGACTCCCTTCCTGGTTTCCCAGGTATTCCCTCGTTATATCGCCCAATATACCTGCTTCACAGCCTGGTAAGCTGTACGAGAAGCTGGTACTACCACGATTACAGTCCCAAATACGGGTTCAGGAGGGGCAGATCCATCATTCCCGCCTTGAGAGCCATAAGTGGACAGAGGCAAGAATACAAACTGCGGCATGTGGCGAACGCGAGATCACTGCCTCCTCATCACTTTTGATATTCGCAATGCGTTTAATTCTGCACGATGGATAAAAATTGTCGGGTAGTTGGAGAAGAGCGGCATCGAGCCATATCTGCCATCTCAGTGGCAGAACACTATTAATAGAAGAGGAACTCCTAAGAGAAGAGATAATAAACTCAGAACGGTGGGTTTCGCCAGCGACCTCACATTGCTTGTAACCGCTAGGTCGGAAAACGATGTAGCAGCCATAGCCAAGAATGCATTGGCAACGATAAATAATTGGATGCAAGATACAGGGCTGAAGTAGTATGCGAAAAAATAGAAACCGTTCTTCTGATTGGCAGGCGCAAGTGCGGGCACCTGAACGTGGTGCTGGGTGGTTGTGCGTTGGTGCCCGAAAAATAGGTTATGATCTTGGGCCTACACCTGGACAAAAGACTGAAGTTCGATATCCATGTACGCGAGACGGCGAAGAAGGCGGCCCGGCCGGTAGCGGCGTTGACACGATTGATGCCCAATATCGGTGGGACGACATCTGCAAAGCGGCGGATGCTGGGTTCTGTTGCAAATTTCAGTAGTAGCGGGTGTGCCCCCGATAGATCTCCTGACAATGGAGCGCAGGTGGGCCGACTGGGAAAAGGGTGAGTGGACGAGACGACTCGTTTCTTCGTCCAGCCATGTGCCGAGAGAACATTTGGTGAACTGAACCATCATCTGACGCAAGCCCTAACCGGCCATTTAAAGAAGTAGCCATTTCCGCCTGTATCTATTGCAGGGATGACGCTAAACACACGATTTTTCATTGCGCCAGGTGGAGAGAGATCCGAGAGGGTCAGGGTATTGGTACCTTAAGCCCGGACTCTGTTGTATCCGAGATGCTCCAAGGGGAGGAAGAGTGGTAAACAATACGAGCGAGATGACCCTCATTATGAGCTGCGCCAAAACGCAGTGGTTTACTAAATGCAAGTACTTAAATAAGAAAATAAAACTAGAAGATCAGCTGATGCCAGCGGAAGAAATACCGAGAGGTGAATCCAACGGACATCTGCGAAGGGATTTTTAGTGGGCTGATCCCACACTACCACCCAGCACGGGCTGGTGGTGTCTTTTGTAAGATATTCCCCCTTCTGCACGCTATAAAAAAATTAAACTAACCAGATATAAATTTATAATAGAACACTGAAAAAAATCAAATTGATGAACAAATTCATAAATACAATGATTTTTTTCATGAATACTATGAATTTTGTTTATCATCGCAAAATTTATGAATTTTTCATCAACTATTTTTTTCAGTTAATTAATTTAAATTATCTAAAAACCAAACATCAGAAATTATTTACACGCTAATCCTAGAGTAGAAGAGTAAAGCTGAACTTGATCTATTAAAATAAATTGATCAACTATAACTGCATTGCATTTACATAATATTTACAGAAGTACATATTGCATGCATAGATTACATCTCGAAACTGTAACCTGAAGTTGATCACGCATTACTGTTCGTTATGGCATGATTATCAGACTGATTCACCATAATACTTTGTCGGAGAGTCATAAAACACAATTTTTTTAAATAAATTATTAAATTTAAAACTTCCTGTTTTTAATATAAACCTCTGCATTTCCTGGTTTCAATAATTTTTCCTTTGGGATTATTCACAAAATACGTTAGCAAACGGGGGGCGGTATTCCTTAAAGTGACGAAATGTGACAAGGGGTGAAGGGGGGTCTAAAGAAATGTGACGTTCGTTATTCATCAATTTAATTTTAATTTTTTTCTTAATTTATATCAGTTGTTGCGGGGGGGGGTCCAAGAAGGCAACATTTTCGAGTCCCCTGTTCTCACTGCAAATTAATAATATTATGTTTTTATTAAATAATAATCTAGGAATATTGCATCCACGTGATTTTGGAGATATAACACTGAAGCAGATAAAACTCAGTAGAATTAATCTTCGGCTTGTTTATTAATCAATAGATGAGATTATAATGTCAAGTTTAAAATCGAGTCTCAATAGGATACCTACATCGATCGTTCCATTAGTACTTGATTAATTACTGCAAACATTTTTGGAATAATTTTTTTTAAATTTCGGCGAACAAGAAAATTAATTATGTGTAATATATATTTCTATTAATACTCTTGTCAAAGACATTCTGATTACCGAGAGTGAACAATATTACAGGTAAAGGTCAGAAGCTCTGCTTTCTCGTGCATGACATTTGCTACTGCGAAAATTAAAAAACAAATTATGATAATAAGAAAAAAAAATTCTTTTTTTAAATGTCTTTCGAAAAAAAATAATTTTAAATTAAATGAGTGATACCGTTGATATATCGTTAAAGTTGCTTTTATATCTGTTACGCTTACGTAGAACCTGTTACTTTATCTTTTAGAATTTCAATGTTTGGTTCATTATCAACATTTTTTCTTGCTATTAGTGAATAAATTTTAAGACAAAATTTTTTTAATCATTTTACAGATACAATACCGTTTCTTATTCAGAATTCCTCAAGTTGTTCTGTCGTGTATAATGCTACTGCTCGTCCAAGAACATTCAAATAATTTTTTCAACTCGAATAGAATTTGAAACTAATTGGGTAAAAATAATATACTCCTGTATTATATGATCCGGAAGATTTTTTATATCAGACCTCTGGCTGTGCTTTGAGATATAACCCAATAAAGCAATATAGCGTATCATTGCTGACGTTAAATTTGTTTTCCATTACTCCAATAACTCAAATAATAATTTTAACCATTTTCTTTTGTTTCAGATTTAAAATCCCTCCAGTTAATTGGTTGGGCACTCATAAGTCAAACAAGATTATTATCGATTGACATTGTTCCGTTAACCAGGAATAATAAGAAAGCAGTTGCAACAGATGTAATAACCAGTTAATGAAAAATTTGCCCGTATGTGCTAATCACTATAAAATAGCAGGTACAATTAGCAAGTAACTGAAAGGCAGTTGGCAAGTTTGTAGTTTTAAGAAACTGTACTTGATTGCAGTAATAAAAAATAAACGTTTTTGTATCAAAGTGAACAGACGTGGTGCAGTGCCAAAAATTTATTTAGTCCGTAACAATGTGTGCCTAAAAACGTACAATGGTCGCGTGTAACATAGAAATTCCTCGACCACCACCTCCTCCACCACCATTATTCAATTGGGGATCTCCACTGCCTCACATTCCACCTGCACCTCTAAAAGGAGAGACCGGAAGTGATCATAGCAAAAAAAGTTCAAACTCACAAAGTTTTCGTTTAAATGACAATCAAGATGAAACGGGAAGTGTTTACAGTGTTTATAAACAAAAAATCGATTCTATGTTTGAATCGGATTCGAGTACAAATACCAAAAATAGTGTTCAAGCGAGAATCGAAAAAATGTTCACCGATGTAGCGAAAGATGGGGGTGTTCAAACGATGGATAATACTTGCCATTCCTTTTCTGTGGATTATATGGGCAAGGTGCCTTTAGTGCATAAAGTTGGAAGTCTTTCAGGATTGCAGGATCCATTAAAAGAACTTTATTTTAGTTATAAACAAAATTCTCAAGATATAAAATCGTTAACTGGCCGACTTGAAATTTCATCCAGCGGTCTCAAGGTTTTATACGAAGGAGATGAAGGTAATTGCACGTTTATTGTTGTTTGTAACTTTTAGGAATAAGTACTTTGTTGCCGTTTATTGTCGTATTTACCTTCCGCAGTTTTATGTGAATCCCTTTTATATGCTTGCGCAATTCGGTCATATTATTGGCTTTACATTTATTTACGAACCATTCCATTAACTTAGATTTAAAAGTTTATTTTAAATTCCTTTCTCGTTTTACCACTTTGTTCATAATGCAGTCATATTAATACCTAGTATTATAAAATAATTTTGATAACGAAATGTTGATTTTACTGGGCGCCAAATGAAATTAATGAAACAAAGGAATATAGGCTTCGGAAAAACTTAATAATTTTGAAGTCAGTTTTCGACTTTAAGGTTGGCCAATTACAGAGAACTTAGTTCTCTAATCCTCCTTCTTACTCCTTAATTAGGGATAATTATCAATTTTGAATTATATAACAAGACGTCTGGAATCCAAGGTCAACGCTGGTACGAGAAAGATGACGAGGCACCATCTTTCCAGAACAAATAATATGGCAATGCAGTCAAAAGGCAATGACAAGTCAATCATGATTTTTTGTTTTAACGGTCCGTCAGTTTAAACCCAAGGCTCTTCAAAATTTAAACTTCCATATTAATTTATTTTTAGGATTTAAACAATATTGATAGCATTTAAGCGATCGCCAAAGAAACCAGAGTTTAAACCTGATTTAATTAATCTTGGATTTAACTCTCAATTCTGATGACACCAATTATAGCGTCTATATGGAATTACTGACGTACTGGAAGATGAAGTTCATCTATATACCCTCTCGGACCCCCTTCCAACGGTACCTCACTAAAAGTGGGTTGTACAACAGAACATTAACCTCAGTTTAAAGTTAAACCAGGGTTTAGAGCACTGTGATTGAATAAAACAGTGAGTTAAATTCTCAAATTGATGTTTCCTTTTATTACAGCAAAGCTAACATGCACAAATAAATAGCAAATTCAAAATAAATATGAAAAAATAGAAGATGCAAGGATCAAAAATTCTAAGGGGGGAATCACAAAAAAAAAATTTACAACAATTTTTCATTTGCGAGATTTTCTCAGATATCTCTTCATTTGGTAGGATTTTCTAAGATAATCCTTTGATTCAATTTTAGATGGTTGAATGTAGACCTTGAGAAAGTAAAAGAGCAAGAAAACACTAAATTTTTTCGTTGAGAATAATTCGGATTTCTTGGGATTTCCTAAGATCTCCAGGAATTTCCAAATATTTTCTTGGATTTTGCTTTACTTTTAGTTTTAGTAACAAAAGTTAAAAATAAATTTATTGAATTTTCTCTGAATTTCCTAAGATTTCGCCAGGTTTCCTTGACACCAAAATTTATTTACAAAGATCTTTACATAAAGATTAAAATTTCAAGCAGGGGGTAAATATCAAGGTAAATTTGTCTACACAAGACTTGGAATTCGCAAACTTACTGAAAAATTTTAAAAAGATATCCAAGAATTCAGGCGATTTCTAAAGAAATTCAAAGATTTCCAAAGAATTCTAACTATTTCCAAGAAATTCCAATGATTTCTAAGTATTTCAGTAAATTATAATCCATTTCAGAGATTTCCTAGGAATTTCAGAGATTTACAATGAATTTCAGTGATTTCCAAGAAATTCCAGAGATTTCCAATGATTTCCGAGAAATTCCAGCTATTCCCAAATATATCAAATTCCGAAGATTTATCAAAAATTGCAAAAATTTGTAAAGAATTACAATGATTCTTAGGAATTTAATTTTCAACCAATTCTAGAGATTTCAAATAAATTCCATTGATTTCCAAAGAATTCCAATGATTTCTAAGTATTTCAGTAAATTACTACCTATTCCAGAGATTTTCTAGGAATTTCAGAGTTTTTCAAAGGATTTCTATGATTTCCAATGATTTCTAAGTATTCCAGTAAATTACAACCCATTTCAGAGATTTCATAGGAATTTCAGAGATTTACAATGAATTTCACTGATTTCCAAAGAATTCCAATGATTTATAAATAATTCCAGATAATTCCAAGGAATTCCAATGATTTCCAAGAAATTCTAGAGATTTCCAATGATTTCCGAAAAATTCTAGCGATTTCCAAAGATTTCTCAAGAATTGCAATAATTTGTAGCAAATTACAATGATTCGTAGGAATTTAATTTCCAACCAATTCTAGAGATGTCCAATGAATTCCAGTGATTTCCAAGGAATTGTAATGATTTTTAGGTATTCCAGTAAATTACTATCTATTCTAGAGGCTTTCTAGGAATTTCAGAGTTTTTCAAAGAATTTCAATGATTTTCTATAGTTTCTAAATATTTCCAAAGAATTCGAATGATTTCCAAGAAATTCTAGAGATTTCCAATGATTTCTTAGAAATTCCAGCGATTCCCAAATACATATATCAAATTCCGAAGATTTCTCAAGAATTGCAATAATTTGTAATGAATAACAATGATTTCTAAGAATTTTAGTAATTTCCAACCAATTCTAGAGATTTCAAATAAATTCCAGTGATTTCCCAGGATTTCCAAGAATTTCTAAGTATTCCAGTAAATTACAACCTATTCCAGAGGTTTTCTAGGAATTTCTGGGTTTTTCAAAGAGTTTCAATGATTTCCAAGGAATTCCAATGGTTTCTAAATGTTACCAGAGAATTTCAAGGAATTCGAATGATTTCCAAGAAATTCTAGAGATTTCCAATGATTTTCGAGAAATTCCAGTGATTTCCAAAGATTTCGAATTCCACAGATTTCTCAAGAATTGCAATAATGTGTAATGAATTAACATGATTTCTAAGAATTTTATTTCTTTCCAATCTTTTTCAAAATATTCAAAGAATTTCAATGATTTCCAAGGAATTCCAATAATTTCCAAGAATTTCAATGATTTCTAAACATTTTCAGAGAATTCCAAAGAATTCCAATGATTTATAAAAAAAATCCAGTGATTTCCAATGATTTCTAAGAAAATCCAGTGATTTCCAAAGATTTCTCAAGAATTGTAACAATGATTTCTAGGAATTTTAGTAATTTCCAACCAATTCTAGAGATTTCAAAAGAATTCCAGTGATTTTAAAGAATTACCTGTGAATTCCAATAATATCTAAAGAATTCCAGAGATTTCTAATTTTAGAGATTTCTAAAGACTTTCAGCGATTTCAAGGTATTCCAATGAATTTCAAAAATCAAATGATGAATTTCAATAATTTCCAATGAGTTTCCGAAATTTCCAACGATTTCCAAAGGAATTCCGACCATGTGTACACAACTTTTTTGGGATACTTACCCCTTGCTAGAAACTAAAGACTACCGATAAATTTTTATATATTGTTATGAACCTTACAATGAATTATGTATAGGTTTTTGAAAATTTTCTAAAAATTTATTTAGTATTTACAATGCAAAATTTTGTATTCAATATAATTAATATTATGTTGTAAAATTAAAAAGCTGCATTTTTAGTTTGGGGATTTTGCAGCTTTTTTTACCTATTTTTCTTTATTTTATTCTTCATTTACTTAATTAATCAGTACCCAAGAACGGTCTAGGGGGCGTGGGGAAATATATTTTGAAATTGTAAAAAATTGGCAAATCCACCAAGAAGTTGAAAAAACTGTCAGTTTTCACAAATTAATATAATTAAATTTTCACTGCGATATTAGTCGCTGATTTATTTTTTTATTTATTGATTTATTTGTCAAAATCGAAGTTTATTAATTATCTATAAATTAAAAAAGTCGGGTAAATACTTTTTTTACAATACAGTCGAAAAGCATTCGAAAGAGATTCGCCGGAGATATCTGGTGTATCGCGAAGAAAAATTTGAAAAAATCCGAAACACATAGGAAATCCAGAGGAAATCTGTTAGTTTATTTTATATATTAGTGAGTTTTTTGTTAATCGGTTACTTTTTGAATACGAAAGTAAAATGAAAGGAATCTGAGAAAATTTTAAAAATCAGTTGAAATTGAGAGAAATCCGTTGGAAAAGTAAATTTAAAAGAAAATGTAAAATATATATGTATATGAAATAAATGTAAAAGAAAATCTAAGGAATTTTTCTGAAATTCTGGAAATATTTAAATGGAAAACTTATTGTGATTCTACCCACAACTCACTTTTAAGTTGTGTTTGTGAATTTGTTATGTACTAATTAGTATTTTATTTCTATTTTTATTTAATTTTCGTTAAAATAAAAAAAACGAATAAAAGCAGCAAACGACAGGGCCGACTTAAATCATATAAATTTCACCAATACAGAATCGGGGTTGAAAATTACAATAAATTAATAGGTACTACATAATATATCAATTTCAAACCTTTATAATTTATTTACGCTAAAAAAACTTTAGGAGAATAATGTGACTGTATTATGTAGTAAATGTCAATAAACAATTATTAACTAACAGCTTTATACAAATTAAACCGCGCAAGTGGAAGATTTGTTTATGTCGTGCAGTTTATTACATGTTTGCAAGAGTCGCCCGAAGAAGCACAAAATTAACAAATTGTACTTTCTATAATTGCTTTGTCGGCAGGCAAAATGCTCGCATAATTAAAAAAAAAAGCTTCATTAATTAGAAACAGTTATGCTTATTTTAATTTAATATCGTTCAAACAAAGACCAAACTAATAAATTAATGTTTGCTATTTTAGGTGATACGGAACAGTTAAATCCATTTTCAACGATAGCGGTGTGGTCGGCGGTCAAATTTGTTCTTCATACAAACAAAGGAAAAGTTTCCTTTGCATTTTTACCTTTGATAACCGATCCAGACAACATCGACAAGCAAACACTGTTCAAAACGTTAACACCTTCCGAGAAAAAATACATAAAAATGGAAACGCATTCTCCATTATTTGCTGTAGTGATGCGAAAAGCTGGAAATCAGAAACAATTAGAATGTCACGGTTTTATTTGTCAAACTTCCGAAGATGCCATAGTCGTAGCCGCAACCCTTTACAAATCGTTAATGGCCCACATGAAGTCCAAGGATAAGAAGCCTAAAAATCAAAATGGAGTGACCTGCATGTCCGTTACATCCAGTGTGCACTATGAAGGAACGAACAGTTTGATACCTACGAGACCACCAAGAAAAAAAAGAAGTTCGTTTTCTTCCGCCAGCAGTGAGAGAGACGTAATCGACGTAAGTATGCCAGGAGCTAAAGGAGCTAAATAATTTTTTAATCAATTGTTAATTTTTAGAGCGCAGAGTCACAAGTTCCTTTACCCAATAAACATTCTACACCGAAGAAGAGCACGAAAGCTAAACGGGCACCTAGTATTCCACCAAAAAAATTGGACTTGGATGCCATTATGAAATGCGACGACATAGTTAACGAACCCCTCAAGGCGGAAGAAGTAAAGGAACTCAAGCCTGCTACGCTTATAAACAAATGGAATACGCTAATGAGTAACCAACAAAAGCAACTTACAGCCGAAATAAAACAAGTAATTAGTGAAGGTTCTCATCGTGGATTACAAAGAACGCCAAGTTTACTCATACATAATGAAGACAATTATTTAAGTAAACTTGTGCCTGAAATATCGGGCGATATTTTAACGAAGGTTACTATTCCCAGATCTGGAAGTTTTCTAAACGCTGGTGGTCTTACAAGATATAAATCTAAAATTACAAGGTAAGTTTGCTTTTGTAAACATTGGGTTTTTGCTAATTTTAAAAATTACAGGGAGAACGGAAACGCCGCAGGCGGATCACCGTTAGGTTTTAACGAACTATTTAACGAATTCCGCTTACAAGAAGGACTGCACTCCGTCGATGAAATATTAGGTGTCATTATAGATCCCGAAGGCATGTCGTTCAATGATTTAAAACCAATTTATAAAGAGTTTTTACTTAAATTGGCTGTTACGTTAACGAAAGATGAATTGTACCAGCGTTCGAAGGCGATTATGCGTAGGCAGAGGAAAAAGTTAATCAGAAGAAACAGTAATTTGCATTACAACAAAGGAAATATAATCGTAAATAAAAAGTTTAAGAGTTTGAAGCACATCTTCCAAAGATCGCTAAAAATGAAATCGAACAAACGTTCGACGAAAGGTCAGCGTCCGAAGTTGGACATTTCCAGAAAGTCGAGTTCGAAATTAGCTGAAAGTAGCATTTCTACGTCTTCGTATGATACCAGGCAGTTTAGGCCAAAAACTCAGATGTCGTATGCGTTGCGAAAGCAAAGTTACAAGAAACGGACAGGAGAATTTAGGACGTCCAGCCTGCGGGATAGGATGAGTACGTCCGAAGATAGTGACTTCTTTTCCGTACATAGGGGTAAAAGCAAAGGTCACTATCATGTTAACGGAAATCAACATCGTAACTCTTCTAGTGGGTACGTGTCTTGCTCGGAGTGCAGTTACGATAGCGATACCTGTACCTGCGTTACAGCTGATAAATGCTATTGCTCGTTAGGACAGAAAAACGTCACAAAGCACAAGGCAAAGTGCAAAAACAACAATTTGCCAATTCTTAAACGTCCGCCAAAAGACGAGAGGTACTGTAACTGTGAAGACTCCTTATCGTATTGTGGATGCGATACCGATAGCTGCGCTGATAGTAACAAGTGCTATTGTCAAAATGGAGAAGCCACCAAGATGATAGAACAACTTCAGCAACGAGGGTTTATTCCTTCCGTTGATTTAATGAAGCCGAAACATAGTAAGCTGTGCAAAAACTATCCTCACACCAAGAGCACCAAAAGTTTGGAATACATGCACAATCCCACCGAGGAATATTACGATAAGTTAAGATTGAAACAGCTTCAGGCTTCGGCTAAGCGAAATTCATTATCAGGACCCAGGAAGAGTTATAGCACGGACAATCTTGCGGTGGATTACGAGTTATTTTCGGTTAACAACAAAAATTTTACCAATGGACAATCCTTTGCTGCACCATATTTACATAAGCAAGCCTCATTGAGATCTTTCAATTCGACTAAATATCCTGGGAATCAACCAGGTAAGATTTAAATTATGTTTAAAATATGTAGCTGATCAGATCTGATCTGATCTGACCTGTCTGTTTAATGCATTTGGAAGCTTCTCCGATATCGATTGCTGATGAAATTATTTTATAAAATAAATTTTATTGTTAAGTTTGCTGAGAGTTCTATTAGTGTTCGGAAACTAAACTCAAAGGTATCTATCAATCAATACCTTTGTAACTTTTGTATTAATTAATTGCAAAACGAAAGCTATTAAGATTTAATTGAAGTTTTTCCAAGACAATCTGAATATATCAAACGAATCGAAATTAATTTTATTTTCAAAATGTTTACATAATAATTCGAAGGTCAATATTTTTTGAAAATTAAAAATCAATACATTGACTGCTATAACTAAATATTATTTTCTTTTATCTATACACAGTTGAAGGCACATAGATTGATGACCCTTTTATATATTATTAAATAATAAACTGAAAATGTTCGATTGGGTTTTTCAAATTAATGTAAATTTTAATTATTGATGTTGGAGAAGCATTAAGTGAAATTACTTCAATTATCATCAAATTTCATGAGAACTTGAAAATAGCAGTTTTGTTCTTGAAATTCAATATCTAAGGCAGATGTGCACAAAATAATCCATAAAACGATTCGTTTATTATCAATCCAAAATTCTGAAGTTTAAATAATTAGGAAATGAAGGCGCGAAATGAAGAAATTCAGTTTATAATTGAATATAAATTACTTTGTGAAACTCTTAAGTTTCCAAAACTTTGTCGGATTGTTCATTATTATTATATATACCTAATACCTCAGCTCTGTATTGATTAAAACATTACGGAGAGGCACCAGTGGTGATACACAAAATTTCGCTTAGCTCACGGAAAAAATTAAGTTGCATTTCGATCAATTAAATGTGGTCTTATTTCAGGGAAAATGTTGCGTTCCACTTCCGTCTCGGCAGGAGCTTGCACCGAAGCACTTTCCGTCAAAAAGTCTGCTGAAATAGCAGCTTTGTTTGCAGATATCAGGCTGAGTCAAACTACAGATATTACCCACCTGATTCCTCAAGATTTTCGTGAAATTCAAAACTGCAAACCGAATAAATTATCACCATCCAAAAATTCGGTAAACCAGGAACAGAAATATTCGGTGCCTATGAAAAATGCGGTGAATCTTGCAAAAAGTGTGGGCAAAAATAGTATGTACAGTGCCAAAAATGGACTGTACACAATTCAAAGTCAATCTGACGATTCGAGAAGATCTAGTGTTTGTGAACCAACACGAAAAAATGGTAAATTCAAATTTGAATCGCAATTCGATGAAAAACGGGTCAGTACTAACATCGAAGATTCTTTAGGTTATTTGCCATAAATCACGTGTGATAAATTTTTGTTGCAATATTTTTAGTCTCTCTAATTATTTTTTAGGTAAGCTTAATCGTTCCTATAATAAGCAATATTATTTATTAGTCTATTTAATTTTCTATTGTATAGGGTGGTCCAAAATTAATATACACAAATAACTTCTTTGTTTTGGAACATCAGTAATAATTATAATTTAATGAAAAAACAAATATTTTTGGTAATATACTATTTGTGGGTTGGTGGGCTCTTTGGTATGATTATATGGTGTATTTGTTGGGACTTAAGCTGTAAATAGATCACAATTCGGTGTTTTCGTCATGTATTTATGGATTATTAAAAAATTAAATTAATGAAAACACCTAATTTATAACACAAAAATTAGGGGTGTATCGTATTTTTGTTGTAAATATACAGTCAACTTCAAAGTGTCATAAACTACCCTTTAGTTTACCTAACCGAAGTTATTGTTCCAAGTTGTTAAATTTTATTAATAAAAGAACTATAAACCTACCTAAAATTGAAAATTTAATGTGCAATAATATTATATTTTTGAAATCATTTTGATTTAAAAAAGAAAAGGTGATAAGTTATTTATGTGCAATAAGTAGATTATTAAGTTTATTATTTTCGCCAAGTTTATACTGCTGGGTATTTTCCATTAAGGTTTTTAATATTATAAGTTAATTCTAATTAAGTTAAAGTTTAATAATTAATAAGATTTCAGCGATGGCTACAAAGTTGCTCGACTTATTAATTATTTGCAAATTTAAATTTGATTATAATTTACACAAACCAATAATTTATATATTTTATATACTATGAAATATTATTAAATTTACCTTATATAATATAATGTGCAATAAATATTTGTCTATACGATTTATTCGAAATTTATTTAGTATTCAAGCTCACATCTCATACGAAGCAAACCAGATTTTAAAAAATCCTTAAAATTATGTAGGTCAATCCTGTAAGTTTAACTTCTGTTCTTTTATGTCGCATTATAGCGACGATTGGTAAACTCAATACAAAAAGCAAAACAATAATAACAGCGAATGGAATTTACATCCAGCATTCGGGAACTAACAGGTAATTTATCTCAGATGCTGTATCAGGATAAACTTTAGATATTGTTTCATACTCAAATTTAAAGACATCACAATAAAATTGTCACAAGCATTTTCTTCAAAATTTAAATATAGACATTACAAAAATTAATTAAACCATATGATATCTGACGTCACTACCAGCATACTACATGGCGCTAATTATGATTGAATGTAGGTTGAACGGCGATCAGAACAGAGTTCATATTGTTTGCAAATCAAAAATTAATCAACATGACTAAATTTTTTGCTGTGTGGTAATTAATTTATCCCTCGGTTGCAAATTTGTCTAATTGTAAATAAGCAATATATTATTTCCAATATTTACATAATAATAAAATATAACAAAATAAAAATATTTTAAACTTATCCTACAATGTTACTACCGCAAGTTAAACAAAATTATGAACTTAAATTAACTTAACTTTTTTTTCGTGCATTGAGGATGGGGAAATCCCGTGGGTGGTAGTGTCGGACTCTTACCGACTCCAGGAACGTGGTATCCGTCGTTAGACATTACTTTGCCACTTTCGTAGATTTAACGCATTAAGGGCTTCTTTCAGATGTTCTGCCCTTTCGGGTCCTTTTTCTTCTTATTGATCGTTTTCGATTTTGTTGTTGATCGTCCCCATTCTTCTACACAATCTTTCTTATATGTTCTGACAGCAGAACCCAGTTTTCTTCACTTTCGAGCATCATCATTATAATATTCTCCTCTGACAGCGTAGTGTTTACTTGGGTTCGTTCGTCTTCCCATTTTATACATTCAAATGGTAAGTGTGCAAGAGTGTCGTTCTTCAGGCAATATCTTATGTAAGTAACTGTTGAAACAGCCGTGGCTCGTGATGAACTATATAAGATGGAAGTCTACTTCGCCATGTTTCACCTTGATATGTTCTTTTCCTTCCGTATGCTTGGAGGTCTACACCGTTCGGTATGCACTGAACATTCCAGGTGCGGTTCTTTATTTCAATAAGCCGCTACCTGCATGGCCTCGCACCATATAGGAGAATCGAGTAGGTCACCACACTCAATAGTCTCTTTTTGTTTGCCCTCATATTCGGCATCAGTCTGTACAGAGTCATTTCCATTTTTTCGACCTTATCAGCCGCTTTCTGGATGTGAACTTTAAAATTCATGTACTGGTCAAGCGTCACTCCGAGACTTATCTGGGTATCTTGAGGCGTGATGGTCTTGCTCTCTATGGAGAATTTCAGATTAGCTGTCTTTCTTTTCCCAATTGCTAGTAATGCTTCGGTGACACCATTTTTAGTCCATACGCTGTCATCCAATCGCCAGTCTGGTTATAGTATTGCGTTGGTTCTCTCTACAAGGTCCTCTTCTCTGACATCCTCAAATCCAACAAAGGTCACCCCAGGAGGTATCTCCATTCTGAGAACCTCGTCGTAGGATAGGTTCTAAAGGATGGGGCACCGGATCCCCGAGCCACTCCACTTGTGATGATGTATATTTTTTCGTTAACTTCAAGGGATCTCTCCAAAAGGTAATCCGCGAGAGATTCCCCTTGCGGTTAGTACGGCCAGAATGTTACGCCAGGAAACCGAGTTAAAGATCTTTCGGACGTCGATGGTAATGACCGCCACCAATTCCCGGGTACGCCAGGTGCCTTCTCTCGAACGAGTGAAAACTGGGATCTTTCAGTGGTTTATTTCCCTTTCTCAGCAGGACCAACCTGGCTCTTTTCCAAACCCTCGGATAACCCCCTGCATCAGGTATTTGTTGTAGATCTTAAGTATTTCGTGTGGGTAGGTTTCCACCATACCTCTCACTGTGGCCAACGGTTCATCATCTGTACCCGGTGCTTTGTTTTTTGAGATACCCTTTGCCGCATCGTTTAGTTCCTCCGCGGTGAAAGGTCATATCTCTGCTAGAATTACTATCTCGTGGGGAAGAGCATTTGCACAATATCGTTCACTCCTTCTGGGGTTAGTCTTGGGATGTTGCGTCTTCCCAGCTTTTTGATAACTCTATGGAGGTTCTCTATGAACCTCCTCGACGATGTTATCCCAGTGGACTGGTTTACTATTCTTTATGGTATTGGTAAAATCTTTCTTTGCCCTCTTAGCTACTAGTTCTTCTTCTTGGGCTTGTTCGTATCCGGATCTTGATATTTTTCTCTGGAATCTTCTTCGGATTGCCAAGCTTGCCATCCGTAGAGAGCGATTCCTCTTCCACTTCCTTCGTGAGTGTGGGTGCCATCACGGGTCTGTTTGTTCCAATGGCAAAGAGAATGTAGATATGGTCGCTGACGGTTGTCTCGGGCTCTGCCAGCACCTCACATACAAGGTCACCTTTCTGGTCAGCTCTGGCCCATTCCGCGGCCTTGATATTGAAATCGCTGCCACTATCGGGGAGACCTTATTCCTGAGACTTCTGCCCAACTCCAGCAGCTCTGCATTCTGCCGTGTGTGGTTTAGGGAGTAGTAACAGCTGTAATACCTTGTATTCTTTATCTCAACCCAGGCGAATTCAGGCCCGTTTCCCCAGTCGGATATCGTGGTCGTCGCCGTTCCTCATGTATCGGCAAACCATCCATCTCCGCTTGTATTATGGAGCAGAAGGTCCTGGGTTGCAAGTGCCCTCTTTAGATTTGCTTGTATGATTTTAAACATTTAAGAGGTTTAGAGTGCTACCACCCGCACTGCTTTTTTTAGCTTTTGAGCAGAAAGGTGAGAATCTTGAAATGACTCCGGATTGATCTGATCCGGATAAAGAAACTCGCTGGGTATAGAAACCCCAATGCTGATTTGTATTTCTTTTCAGAACACAAAAGAAATAATTTCCAATATAAAATTTATTATTCTTAACAAATTGCTGTTATGATTTACATTATTAATATGTTCTAGTTGTTGTAGATAACAAGAGTTTTATTAAAAATATTGATTGATGATGAAATATTTGAACTATATTAAAATCACAATAAAATTCTAAGCACCAATTTGTATTTTATTCGGTTTGCTGAATGCTGACTAACAATAAATTTACGTGAACCATACAATAAAAGTGCAACACAATAGTCAATATGTTGAATTGTAAAGGGTGATTATTTAGCTGAATAAGAACTTGAAATTAAAATAAAACTTTAAAAAATTGATGAACTGTTTTTTTATTATTTTTACGAAGCGCATCCGATTGGTCCAATTTTTTACCACTTTATCCAATATTTCTGGCATTATTTCATATAAAAATTACTGAATATTGACCTCCAATGCTTCCAGAGTTGTTGGTTAGCATAAACCATGGATTTAATAAACCCAAAAAAAAAAATCTGGAGGCGTCAAATCACAACCAATTGGAAGTGGATCCATCCAAGCGCACTTCTGGTTGAACAAACAAAATTGTCAATTTTGGAGTAAGATCAATCCGGACGTTATCTTGAGACTCCATTGCATTCAAAAAAGTAATTTGAATCGGGCGAAGCCGAGTACGAAAACTAGCATTTTATAATCGAACTGCGTAAGCTGTAATATCCTGAGGAAATACTTTTCCGGTATAATCACAGAAATTCAGAATACATTCAGTATGCTTTTTACAGACGATCGCGTTGTATATATCGCGTTATAAAAAATTGTAAGTTACATTTAAGCTTTAATGCTCTTCTCTGTTCTGTTTGTTTGAAGTAGGTACACACCGATGTTTTTGAATACTTAAAAATAAGCCGATTTCCATTTTCGGTACTTTCAGGTTTGATTAGAAGTTACTTACAAATTCATTGGTTAAATATTTTAAAGCGATTTTTCTCTCCATTTTTCTTTCAAATAATTTCTCTATCTGACGAGATATTTTCTTGTCGTTTTGTTATATAACTTTCTTACCTATTGGAATTTTCTTGAATATTTTTCTATTTATAAAACCGAAACCGTATTATTTTTTTTGCGGAATTAATTCGCTCCGTTTTGTAAATTATAAAAATGTTTGTTAACTGGCATGTAAACTTGTGTAGGAGCTTTAGGGTATGAAAATCAATTCTACTCTAAACTTTTTATTCTTTTATTCTGCCGTTTATTAAAATAATACTGAATTTTAATAAATTTTCCGGCAGATATTGTTTTCAATATTATAACGTCGAAAAAATATCAAATTGTTTTATACTTTTCTAAACTGAAAGTTAATAAACAATTTCGTAATAAGCGGAAGTTTGTGGTCTTCCTTTTGTGAAGATGAAGCTATGAATTTTGATTATCTATAGACAAAGATCTTTGTAAAATTTCTCAAGAGATTAACAATATTAAGTTTGAATTGAAATACCTTGTATCTTCCTGCTCAATTTCAAAGTTAGAAAGTTAAAAGCTTTGGAAATTGTCAGCACAACAAAATTTTGCTACTTGGTCCTATTTGTGCTGGATTATTTCGTGTAGTTCCAAAAAATGGTTGATAAACAAATAATTACTGTAATCTGATGTGCAGTACATAAAGAGAACTATACTTGACACTGTTTAAACATTATCGATCATAGACGTCACCAAACCTTCGTCGCGACGTCGAGTAGTTGCAACAGGCAAAAGCAACAGGCATCTCAGTATATCAGCACGCGTCCTCTGGAGTGTCACAATATTTGAAGCAAAATCTCTCGTGGTGTGCATCGTGCGTTGAATAAATATTTACACTGCGAAAAAAAGATTAATTACTTGAAAATAATTAATTATCCGATTGATTTCTTTTTTAATTAAATTTTTTTAATAGTTCAATTTTGAAAAATTTTTGGTAACAGAAGGGTGGCATGCAAATATCAATATGGTAGATTTTGGACACGAGGCTGGAAGTAGTAAATTTGTATGTCCCAACGATCGACAACTTGCACTGAGGGCCAAGTAAGTTAAAATTACTATTAATTAATTGAATGTGTTTACCCTAGAAAAAAATTCACTGATACAATTAGTTTCTAGTTGAATTTAATGGTATGTTTTTCTTCAATTAGGGTCAAATTCTGTGTCAATCAGTCTCTTAATAAATCAATTTAGCTGGAAAATTTAATTACAGTACGTAACATCAGAATATTGTTGAATATCGAATTGTAGGTTGCTAGTTAAACTTCTTAACTAACTTTTGTTGTTACTATGAAAGGAAAATAGTTAATGGAAAATCTAAATTGATTATTAAATATTTTCAGAAAATTTACAAATTTATTCATACATATTTTGCTGAATAAAAATTGAAATGAAGCACAATGAGCGTTAATTATTTACTTGACCTGTTTCTGAAAATTATTAAAATTTGCTGTTGGGAAAACTTAATAAATGTTATCATGCCGAGTAGTGAAAACTCCTTTGATGTTTTGCAAAAAAATACTTGAAATAACAATGAATATTCCCAAAATAGCATACGAAATTGATTTGTAGTCATCTAATTGCTTCAAAAATACACAAGCAAAAAATATATAATATAATATAATATAATATAATATATTCCTGCAAAGATTCAAGTTTTTATCAAGACCGTGTTTGCGTAACAATTACTTAAAGCTTGATTAACATTTTAAAAATTAATTAAAATTCGTCCTACGGAAATCATTGGCCTAAAATGCGTGGAACAGCTTTAGTGGATTGGAAAATTGTGTACGTTGAGCTTAAATTATCAAGGTTAGGTTATACGTGCAATTACTTTTTAATCAAAATTTTGATCCAGATTAAAAAACAATAATGTGAATTACTTCGATGTAGCTCATTTATGTCATTCAGGTTTCACTTTCGCTTTCATTCAGGAAAGCTGTAAAGAAACTTTTTTGAAAGCTTTCAAAAGGTTTTACAATTACAATGTTTTAATTAAGTCTTCTGAAAATATATAAGATACATTCTTACTTCTCTACACAAAAGTAAAAATACGATTTGAATTTAAAAGAGAAAAAGACGTCACAAACAAAGTCTGACGATGTTTACACTTGAAAAACATAATGTTCAAATTTGAAATAATATAAAGTGTACCATATCACAATATACAATTTTTTATGAAATTCAAATTACTTATTTTAAAACTTCAAAGCATTTTCTCTGATGCTAAATCACAATAATAATTACTAATGAAAATATAACCCTTCCATATATTTTGTTTCTCCAGCAATGAGAATTTAAATTTTCAAATTATCGAAATGAAATTTTGTTAGAACTTTTATAACAGTAATTAATATTCAAATTGCCAGTAAAATTTATAAAAATCATAATTATTGTAATATATTAGAATTATGTATTAGCCCATCTCTGTCTATCTATTAATGTATCCCGTAATGCACCTCCGATTGGTTCATTTTACGTTACCAACCTAAATAAAATTAGAGATTACGGAAGAATGATTAGTCAGTGCGGCTTTCAGGCCGCACAACCTGGGCAATCTAAAAAAAATTAAGTTTTTGAAATATCACAAAATTTTCTTTTTTAATTTCTAAACTTTAATTTAATTTTATCAAACCTAATTTTTATTTTCCATTTTTTCCAAAATTTATAAATTTGCCCTTATATCTAATTTTTAATTCCTTGAAAAACAGGATTTTCAAAGTTTTCCATATTGTTCTAATTTATTTTAATTTGTTACCTTAATTTTTTTGGCTTTTTTATGTTCTTTTTCTTTAATTTGACTGCAATTTTAAATTCCCATATCTTTCTTTCAACAATTTCTTTATCTTCTATTTATAATTTTTCTTGGATTATTTAATATACCTAATTATTTGTGTTAAATTGATTCTCTGAATTGCTTTGCTTAATTTATCATATTTCCCACGTCTTATTTATTTGTCTTTTTGTTGCTCTCCATTTTTATACATTTTTTCAATTTTTCGTAATTAACTTTATCTTTTGCCAATATTTTACTTAGGACTGTAATAATTTAATTTACCTTATTTCTTTCAACAGCAGCATAGCTAGAAGTCATACTCGCCCCCCCCCCCCCCCAACTAATCCAGTAGAAATAACTTACCTTAAGGTCCTTACGATGCTGATGCTAGATTATATTTACTTTAAAGTTAGAAATGAAACGAAGTCTAGAGAATCCCCCCCCCCCCGTACACCGTATCGTAGTTTAACTGTGCCGTTGTCGTCCAGTGGCATTTAAAATTTATAAGTATAAAAGCAGCCTATAGTTTAGATAACAGCACCCTAGCCATAATAAGTGGAAAGTAATAGTTTTAACTTTAATTTTTCTATTTACAAAAATTTTAATATTCCAAAAAAAAACAGACCATATTGCTTATATTATATCTTCATCATTTACTAGATCACCCAGATTGTCTCTCTCAATTTTAAGTTGTTATATTCAGTTACTTAATTAAGGGAACAAAATTGGCAGTATTAATTAAAAGTCAAATAATAAAAAACAACAAACAATGTATTGATCTTGAAATTATAGAAATCACACAAGAAATTCAGTCAAAAAATTATTAAATGTTAACTTTATAATACGTCGACAAATGGGCAATCGATCTAAAATGCCATTTGCATTATCAGCCCAAATAAAGGTGCTGCCATACATAAGTATGAGGAGTTGAGAAAATTATATGGAATAATAATTACTAATTATTGGAGTTAGATATAAATATTATCAAGACAAGTTCGGTGATTATGTATGTATATAATATGAATATATTTAATGGTCAAATAATGGAGGTAACTTAAATGTCAAGAAAGCAATTTAACCAAAAGTAAATGTCAAAGAAAATCAATATAAGCCATCTAGTCCAAACTACCCCAAAGCAAGTGGCCTGCTTAAACGGTTAATACTACTCGTATAATATTACAAAATTATTTAGATACTATATTGCAAAATCCAAATGTATAAAAATTTATAAAATTTCAGAAAATTAATTTACCCAATGTACCTATTATAAATTTTTATCTCATCCATCATCAAAATTTATTTATTTTTTGTTCTATATTCCATTCAATAAAGCATATCAAAAACTTTTGTAAAATCACTTTTAATATCATAATTTCAATAGTTTGGTCCACTCACCTTAAGCAGGGCCTGCGAAAAAGCCACGTTCTCAGTTTGGTTTCGCGCAGGTTTCTTTTCACCACTACCAACACCAAAATTTAGAAATTTTATCGCACACAGGGCATAAACGTGCAAGAAACTTTTTAACCTGGGCTATTTACTATGTAAATTAAAAGTCTATTCAACAACGGCATGATGCATTTGTCATGTATAAATTAAATGAATCCTTTCAAAATAAATTACAAATTCAGTATTTATTTAGACACAAATAAATTATTTCAGTTCCAAAGAGTATGCAGTGTAATTTAACTTTTAATAAGTGAAATATTACCTATTTTCTAAGTAGGTACGTCCGCTCCGTTCAAGTTTTTTAATAAAACTGTAATGAAATTTTCACTTAAGAGCCATAACTTGACAAACAGTTGGGATCAGCAAAATAAATAGTAATAAAAATTGTGAGAAAAATCAACACTAACAGAAATAATTATATCTCGTGATATAATATTTTATTACCATACAGACAGAAATTGGATTTCAAAATAAAATTATTTAGGTAATAAAAACTTCTGATGATGACACAAAAATATGAGTTTCATTAAATAACCTTTAACGCAGACGTTTCTTGTTTCAATTCAACAAATATTTTGATAGATGACTTTCTCAATTGCCCTCTTAGGGAGATGTAAGTTTTACATTATGGATTTTTATTCTTTATTGCAAAAATCTTCTAAAAATACGAATTTCAGAATTAATGAAGTTTTACTTTTCCAAAAGTTTGTTACAGCCATTGTATTTTTCCATAAATTTTTTTAATATACTGGGTAATATCGTACTAATAGGGTTTTAAAATCGGTATCTATCCATAATTTGATAATACATTATTATTGTCGACCATTATTGATTGAATAGATAATAAAGATAAGCACTAATACCCACATGTTTACAAACCATATCCACATAGTAATTGTTTTAGGTCTGACGAATTACTTTTTACAAGTAATAATTTAAAAACTTCGATAATGAGTTTATTATTTATGCATAGCAACTTCAACTCTCGAAATAAATCAAAGTCAAAACAAGGAAATTCATAATATGTCGAAATAAACAGGTATTTTTCCTGTCCAAATTTAGAAAACAACATGTTTCCATTGAAAATGTATATTAAGCTTCATCAGAGAGTAAACAAAGTCATCATAGAGCCAAAGATCTGAATGAAAAGTTTCCACAATATTTCTAAATATATCTTGTTACATTTTTTCTTCCGTCTGGTTCTCAAGTCATCCAAGAAGTCGAAAGTGTAAACCAAATTGTCCAGCAGTTATATTTTCGTATAGGTAAACAAGAATTGCGTATTCTTTAGGAATAGCAAGAAAGATGTGACAAAAAACAAAAAAAAAGAAAAATTGCTATAAATTTACAAGGTTGAATTAGGTTAAAATTTTTAAAACAGTTCAAAGTGAAAGTGCAATAAACATGTTTACTTACTTACGATGAAAGCATTTGGTCGAATTGAAATATGAAACCGGACGCGGAATGCCTGTTTGGTGTTTGGTGTCGGTGTGGAGTTGTCGGTTGGTGATGTACCAGGGTGCGTCCATTGCCCTGCGTAGGCAGATGTTTTGGAGTGTCTGGATACTCTTCAGTCTGTTGGTTTGGTTGTAGGCCCAGGCCGGTGCGGCATAGGCGAGGGTTGGGCGGATGATCGTCTTGTAGAGCCTCAGCTTGAGTTCCGGCGTCAGCTTACTTCTTCTTCTTATCAACGGTGCTAAAGTTGCCATTAGCCCTTTGGTGCTGTTCCGAAGTGCGGTGACGTGCTTCCCCCAGATGAGGCCGAAGTCAAGGGTGACTCCTAGGTAGGTGGTGGTCTTCTTTCATGAGATGGCCTTTCCAAAGATGTCCAGGTCTTGCAGGCCCATTGTCTCCAGTCGACGGTTTGTGAACATGATAGCAGCACTGTTGTCCGAGTTGACTTCGATGCGCCAAGTGCGGTACCATTGTTCCAAGTCGTCGAGTGCTTCCTGGGTTCTGAAGACGGCCATTTCGGGTTTGATGGAGGTTGAAACGATGGTGGTGTCGTCTGCGTAAATGTTGAACTCATTTACGTAAACTGTAATGAGTACCTGAGTGAAGTCGAACAATCAGATCAATCACTGATTAGGAAGCGAGAACTCAGTGCGGCCTTTAGGCCGCACAACCAGGGTAATCTAGTTACTTACACTACCACTTACTAGTTTGATTCTTACTATAGCAAGAAGAAGACAAATGAAAGGCGTTCTTGAGCGTTACGGACACATATGTAAACACACCCAAATTATGGCTATTATTTATATGTTGTTGATTGATTGATAAATCTTTACAATCAATATTTTTTACTAATGGCTTTTCTACCATCTTCGGCGAAAAGCCTTCTCTTCACCGCTAGTTGCCTCTAAATCAACTAATTAGCGGGAATAAACTCTCAAAAATAAAATAAAATTTCAAAATTTTATTAAAAGACTTTTTATACAAACACAACTCAAAACTGTACTTGCTCTCTCTGTACAGCAATACACCTAACTAAACATTACATACAATATGCATTAAAATTAGAAAAATTGAAACTAATCCCCCCCCCCATTATAATATTGAGATAATTCTCCTTCTTCAATTTAAAAAAAAATTTTTGATTATTATTTATTGATTTTTTCAGTTTCTAATAGTATATACCTATTAAAAAAATACGATTTTATGTTGTAATATTATACAGTGTGTTCGTAAATGTTTGAAGCAAATTCAATAAAAAAATTTGCAAGAATTTTCTCCTTATTCTTTAAAAGTCACATGTTTCTGCTATTGACATTTTTTTATCAAGTTTTATTTTTAAACTGCTACGTCCTCGTAACTTTTTCAAATGGCAACCTTAATTTTTTGTTGTGCACGATTTTCTACGTTAGAAAATGTAAAAATACTTTCGAGATAATCAGTCCAAATGTTATAAATATGCATTTAATCGACATCAATAAACCACAAACTATAGATTGCAAAATTCTAATTTCTATCACAACCCAGCTAGTTTTTCCAGCGAATTCTTTATAACTAATTAATATACTCTAATAATTTTATCGTATATCATGTGTAAAGTTGGCAAAAGCTGTGAATTATTTTGAAAATGTACAGCATCCCTGTTAGAATTACCCGTTATGTAGGTAGGTCACAAACATCAATATTGAGATTTAATAGAAAAAATTATCTGATGGTTTTGACGCCCACGTATACGGAGCTTGATAATATTTTACAAATTTTATAAAACATTGCAATATTTGAAAATCGATGTTGGTAAATTGCTAAAAATATACATAAATGTATGTACATAAATGCTCGAAATCAGCCTACAACTTTTCGATGTGAAATTATATTACGCTGTGAAAAATTTTAAATTTCCTAAAATATAAAAAATATATTTCAAACCTTCCGTACATTAAACTCAAATATAATATTGCTATCGGAAACACAAACAGCTGAAATGATTTGAAAAATGTTATCCAAATCGATTGGAATGAACAACTGAATTTCCTTCACGTTATTTGATTTAAAAAATATTTCTAAATAATTGCTGATTTCAGATAATGTAAACGTTAAATATATTTTTTTGAATTAATTGCAAAACGTATCATTAAAAATTTATTTTCAATTAACTCAACTAAATAAATATTTCAGCAATAAGAATCTCTGTATACAAGGTATAAGTTACTTCCTAAGAACACGCAAGATTCGCCGATGATTTGCTTCCAAAAGATATCTAAGCTTATTAAATATTTATTTCCTATTAAATCAGAAATTACATTTTCTTTAAATTAAAAATTAATAAGGATAGAACATAAAACTCGCCCTATTCCTTCGATATTTGAGACAGCTAAATATCCCCTTTGAAATTAAAATCTTACAACTGGGAAATCTTCAATAGACGTGAACTATTTTTATTTATTTTGGAAGCACCAGAGGAATTTTGAACTAAGCCGGCAAAATTTTAACGAATTATTTGAAAAATTCAAGCTTATTTATATAATAAATTATATTGTTTCTTAATTTTAACATAATTTCAGATTAAAAACAGGATGGAGTATAAAAACGGCAAGCTTTGGGTGCAAATCTCCTACAAATCCATTAAAAGCTGACGAACAGGCTGCTATTATTGAAGTTATTCGTCGATCCGAACAACTCGACCTTTTAGAACAAGAACGTGTAAGAACAAAATAATTTTGTAAAGTGAGTCAACATAAATTTGAATTTTTAGGTGGGTCGATTAGTTGAACGACTGGAAAATTTAAGAAGAAACGCGTTAGGGAAAGGCCCATCCCAGTGTCTGCTTTGTGGTGAGCGCTTTGGTCTTTTAGGAGCACAGAGAGTTCGTTGCGTTGATTGTCGGAAGTTTGTTTGCCAAAAGTGCGCCATTGACGCCAATTCAACCAAACATCGAAAGTAAGAATATTTTTGTCTAAAATAATAAGCATGAAACGTTTATTGTGAAGGTTTTCACTGTCTCCCTATAATAGTCTTCGCTTTCCCTATTCATGCATGCGGATGTTTTTCGTCTGATTTGATACACAATAACTGCCTTACCTTTCTGTTCAGAACAAATATTACGCTTTTATTTGGACACAACTATTTCGTATTATATTGGCAATAAAAATACATTTTTAGTTCAACAAAAAATCAATGGTTGTGTATGATTTGCTCGGAGACGCGTGAAATATGGAAAAAATCTGGAGCCTGGTTTTTTAAAAGTCTTCCAAAATATGCCTTACCTAATCAATGTTCCGGATTTTCCGGCAAACGATTGTCGAAGCGTGGATCCCGCAAAGACGTCAAGTACAGAAACGAAGACAGCAGTTCGGAGGATGAACGAAGACCATGGGGTAGACTCCAGAGAAGAAACTCGAATACCGAAAGTACTCACGGTACTTAACTTTACACGACTTTTCCAAAAAGTTAAATTTATAATTTTTAAGATGACATAGAAGCGGTGCAAGAACTACAGCAACCACTGAAATGTTACAGTCGTCAAACAAGTGCCATCGAGAACCAATCCGGGAAAGAGTTAGAACCGTTAAAAAACCAATTCAGTTCGTTGTCCCTTACGGAATCAAAAACCTGGGAAGATAATTTAGGAGAAGATCGATCGGAGTGGAAATCTGCAAATGGATCGAGAGAATCGTTTGGAACCCGTTCGACTTCCGAGCTAAACTGGAGTGATTCTAAAAACGACGACAAAAGATCTTCAAGTGTTTGCAGCATTAACAGCAGTATTTTTAAAGTAAGTGCTGCTATTCAATAAATTTAAATTGGAAAAATTATGTAAAGAAAATATCTTCCGGATGTTTTCCTTTCATTTATTAAAGGGAGCATTCGATCAAGGTAAACAATCTGTTGCAGAATTCAAATGATGATCGTAAAGTGCCCGACACGTCTATGGGCACAATGGAATTAGCTTTAACGTACGATCCTATAAATTTAACACTACATTGTGCAGTATATAGGGCAAAAAACTTAATACCGATGGACATTAATAGTTTAGCTGATCCGTTCTGTAAACTGAACATTCTACCAGATGCTAAAACGTATACAAGATTACGCACGAAAACAGTACACAAAACAAGAAATCCAGAATTTAATGAAAATTTAACATTCTACGAAATTAACGAAGAGGATTTAGCTAAGAAGTCTCTACATGTGCTGGTATTAGACGACGATAAATACGGACACGATTACATGGGCGAAGCGAGAATTTCACTAGCCAAACTGAAAGTTCAAAATACAATTTATGTAAGTCCCAATAAAATTCTTTTATCAGTTAATAATGTTCGATTTTCAGTTACGAGTGTCGCTGGAAAAATTACGCGCAGAACAAAAAGGACCTCTGCCGTCACCCGATCTGACACAATGGTTTGATGATTTGTGGTCTCGTGGTCAAATTTTGTTATCATTGTGTTATAGCACAAAAAAAAGATCTTTGCTGGTTGGAGTGATAAAGTGTACAAATTTACTTCCCATGGATAATAATGGATTTTCGGATCCGTTCGTAAAACTGTAATTATTTTTCTCACAATTTTCTAGATTATAAATGATCCAAAGCTTGAACAAGCTGCTATCACATTTTTTCATTCGCGTCACATAACATCAGTTTCACTATGATGCACACATTTTATACTACAGCTTGGGTAAACTCCTTGAACAAGGATTCTTTGTTTCTTAAACGAAATTTTCCACGTTGGAAGATTTAGGTCTCACATAAACGTCAATCAAGTTTTCCTTGCTCTTCTAAAAATCATTATTAATTTATATTGATTACGTATTCATAATTTAATAACATGCACTTTGTCAAAATTTTATTCAAAATAGCTGTAAGTGTATTTACATAAATTCTCCCGACAAATACCTCGTAGTACAAAGGAAGTGGCAACCTTTCACCTACTCGTTCGTATTTCAACATACACAGCTTTATTGGAATTTTTTTTCGATAAAAATAACATTATTTCAAAATAACTAGAAATTTATTCTCATTTCAAATTTTTACTCGACTATGAATTAATAAGGTTGTGACAACTAAAGCTACCGTAATAACATCCGTTTTGATGCAATCCATCCGTTGTTGCTCTCTAATTAAGTTAATGAGCTTGAAACGGGGTTAAAAAGCTTTTCAACGTTAAATAATTAATATTACAAAAGTATCTGAAAAAGTCAAAATGTTAAGGTCCTCAGCTGGATGATTTTCAAAATGTAATGGTATCAATTGACTGCCACCAAGCAAATAAATCTGACATTATTTTGTATTATTTATTGTTCAAATCTCTTAAATCTTGACCCACAGTTTGGAAACCCTGCTTTAAACGATTGGACGTATGACTTTTGAATGCCCTAATATTTTTTAACGCAAAAACATAAACAAAAACCAATATATTAGAATATACTTAAATGGAATAGATTGTGCGGCCTGAAGGCCGCACTGTTCCGTCGCAGCTTCTCATTTCTGATGAACTATAATAAAAAGAACATTACGAAAAGAAAAATCTGGCTCTTTATATTATAAACATGAAATAGTAATAATAATTATGAAATTATGTTAATGAGAAAAAATCGAACTAAATGGAAATTGAAATTTCAGATAACGGTAAACCTGCTAGCTGGAAACTGTGATTTTTAAGAGATAAATGGTTTTATGTACCTGGAAGAGACAATTTCAAACAAGAAACAATGCTTTTATGGAAACAATAAAAGTTTAAAGAGAAAAACATTGTTGGAAACGGCGAAGACAGAGAAATAGAGAAAGGCCGACGACGAAATAATGAAATTGAGAACTTGAAAGCAAAATGTACGATAGAAAATCGTAGAAACTAATACTGGCTAGAGGGAAAAGTTGGTAGCAATAATCTGCTTATCAAATGGATCGCAAAGACTCCATATCTGAGGATGGCCTAACAAGCTACATCCATACGTAGTTATACCGGTTAGAGATAGTATTCTACGGCTGTCCCCCTTAAAAGTTGGAAAAAAACCAATGAATATTCTGAAAGAGCACAATTTTAGCTTTCTTATATGGTGAGGATGAATAAAATCGGCCCAACGGTTAATTCACAATTTAATTTTGAAAATTGACTTTTTGTTGAAAATTCTAGTCAGCATTAAATTAAATGGTAATTTTGGTGGGGAGAGAGCGTCTTCATTCACGTGCATGCAGTTGAAGTGATAACATCGTTCTAATTCCTGCATTTTTGAGTGCATTTGCCATCCGGCGTTTGTAACAATTTACACCGGGGTTGGGAAAACCTCCCGGAGCCACTCGAAGGGCGTGCGAAGGGTAGGTTTTCCCTGCTCCTGACATTGGCAAATCTCGGATCCCAGCCTTCGAATTTCGTCATTTTTTTGAATTCCGTGCCCTCCGGGGGATGTTTTTAATGAACTAAAATCTCCCCCGTCGGGCGGTTTTTCCTTTCATCTGGTTTGTTGTTACTTCTGTCGCCGTTTGCGTTTCGCGGTTTCCTAGTCTTACACGACCGTGTGAATCATTTCCTCAATGATGCATCAGTCCTCAGAGTTTCGAAACATTGTCGTTACTTATGTTGTCGGACGTAAGTTGCATTCTCGTGCCCAACTGCACAGTGGTCCTGGCCGATTACCATTTCCTGCATTGGAATAGAGTGTGCTCGCCAGTGTCCTCCTCATCACAATATCCGTATTGGGGAACAGTTCTTCTGGAGAACCTGTGGAGGTATGCATTGAAGCATCCGTGACCGATGAGGGGCTTGCGTCACCGTGGCCTCTGACGATCCAATTTTTGATGTCGGGTATGAGCCGCCTTGTCCACAGTCCGACCTCAGCATCTTCCCATCTTGCTTGCCACTGTTTAAACGTGGTATCTCGGGTATTCACTTGTCTGGAGTGGGTTCTCGCCATTTCTCCAGCCTGTCAATCTGCAGGCGGTATCGAAACTATAGTAGCACCACTTCTTACTTTGACTTACACTGCTTGAGTGACTCGGACGATTCTCTCAAGGTTTCGTTGAACGTTGAGGACCTCGTACGGGCGCAGCGTACAGCATGATTGAGTGCACTATGGTGAAAAGCACTAGTCGCTTGGCTGCCTTTGGCCCTTCTACATTGGGCATTAGGCGTGCGATGGTTGATGCCGATGCTTCAACTTTGGTTGCAACTTTCCTGATGTCTGGGTAAAGTTGAAGTGTTTTTCTATTCTAACGCCCAGAAACCTTCTTCTGCTAAAAACCATGACGGCTTCTGATTTTTCAGGGACAAACTGCAGTCTTTTCTGTTGGATCCACTGCAGAATTATGGAAATGGATTTATTAGCTTTGGCCTACACCTCTTTCGCGTCTCAATCGTTGACTACCAGGGTCAGGTCGTCGGCAAACAGTATCTCTCCTTTTGGGAGGTGTAGTTTCAGAACGTCGTCGTACATCAGGTTCTACAAGGATGGGCCGAGAAACGTCGCTTGTCGTCGCAATTTCCAAGGCGTCGTCTTCTCTTCCGAGAATTATCGTTTTGTCGCAGAGGTAGCTGACTTAGATGTTGTTGATATGCGGTTCAACGCTTCTGTCTCGGAGATCTTCCAGTAAATGGCTTCATCCGGTACTGTTAAAGGCGTTTCGCACATCTAAAGTCACTACCAGGCAATAAGCTTATATGTAAAACTTGCCGAGGAGGAGGAGGAGAATCTACCGGTGCTCTAGCCCTTGAGGTGGCCTCCTTAAAATTTTTAATTTAGAAGTTTATTGCTTATGAAGTAATATTCACACTACGTCTGTTTAGCAGACGTCACCACGTGTAGTTTTGTCATTTCAGAATTTTTTCTATAGCTGAAGCTAGATTTAGTTCCGGTCAATTTTGGGAATCCATGAAGAAACTCTAATGGTCCTCTAACCATCATTTCAACACCAATTAATTTTAAACACAATTATTTTTGGTTGTAAATTGCATTAGAAAACGGCAGATCTACTTAGGCAGGGAATCTTTGAACAGCTTCAATCATTAAAAACATTCCTGATGCGGCCCCAAATCGAAAACTATGGATAGAGAAAAACGGAATCTTTGGTTATTTTAAATAAAATTATAATAATATGTTTAAACGAACATTTTATAAACACATATATAATGTAAAATTATTCAACAATTAAGATTTATAAACTTCATTTGTTCTTATATTTATTGCAATTTAGTTACTACAAAACTCCGCAGAGATTTTGTTCCAGAAAGTAAACGTCACTTAATTAAAATATTACAATAAATTAATTTTAACTGTTAGGTTAAATTCGTACAAATTTTAATTAAAAGACAATTGGAGACATAGCAACAAGCAGAAATATGAATTAATACAGAAAGGCGGGGAGGGGGGGGGGTGAATGAAATTAATGAAAATTCTAAAACATAGCTATAACAGCAATAAATTAATTTTCTCTTATTAGATGTCAGCAAGTCAGCTTAATCAAGAAATTTCATATTTAATATAAGAAAAGAGAATTTTGTTTTATTATAAAAAAATTGTGAACTTCAGGTGGCTTATTTCTATCGGTGGGATAGGTGACTCTCCCGAATGAATTAACGAAATTTCCCATTAGTAAATTTCAATTTTCTAACGATTTTATATTTATTATAGACACTTACGCCCAGATCCATGCCATAAGAAGCACAAAACGACAATAAAATGGAAAAATTTGAATCCTGTATACAATGAAGAATTTGCATTTGAGACAAGACCCACCGAATTATCAACTCAGTGTCTTTATATAACAGTGTGGGACAAAGATTATGGCAAGAGCAACGATTACTTAGGCGGTCTTATTATTGGAGGACTGGGATCAAAAGGACAACGATTAAAACATTGGTTAGACATGATACGTTATCCTGATCATCGACACGAACATTGGCACAATTTAACAGAAGATCAAATTGATTAATAATAAATTATTAAAATAATAGTAATCACAATATATTATTCCACTGCATTTTAAATAATGTAAATTATATAATTGAATATATTCATAATACACTGCAAGCATTATTTTATTACTTATTTTCTTGAAGCTCTGCAACATATTCTGAAAGATCAAAGTTAAATTAGTGAATTAATTTTGGAAGAAGGCAAATTTGTACCATCAACAAATGAAATTTGATTTTTATTTCTGTCTTTTGCTTCCTGCACTGCCTCACGAAATTTTTTCTCATTGTTGGTTATAAAATAACATTTGGCAAGTAACAGCCAAGCTTTCAATGAATCTTCGTTAAATTTCAAAGCAGTTTCGCAATCCTCGATTGCATAATTAAACCTTTCCAATTTTATTTGACACAATGCTCTGTTTAAATACAACTGCGGACTATCCTTAATTTGTTCAATAGCCTAAAATTTACATACACTTTTTTATTTAAACGCTGAGTAGGGATGTTGTCAATCAAACCTTGATATATGAAGACAAAGCTTGCTCAAACTCTCCTCTACGGAAAGCTTTGGTAGCTCTTGTTTTGAATGTATCTGCTTTTTCTTTCCTAACCAACTTATCCTTGTATCGCTTGTCTGCATCTCGGGAAACTTCCTCCATGAACGATTCTGCAACTCAAATGAAAATCACCAGAAAGCAACAAATTAATGTTTACCTTGCGACATTGTGTTCTGGTCCTTCTCGTCCCTTTTCAGTGCCTTTTTATTAAAAACAGTTCTATTTGTTTTGACTTTTAATTCCAAGTTTTCCATCACAGCAGTTTCGTTAAGTTCATCGTTACATTTTAAGTATTGATCGGCTTCTAACGAACCAATATCTTGCAATTTTTTGTCTTTTGAAGCCAACTTTTTCACGATATCGTTAATATTATTTACTCGATGCAAAAAATTGTTAAATTCCTCATCGACGTCTTCCAAGTTTTTATAAACCGTCATCTTGACAGAAACTAAATGAAAGTGTTAAATCAATCGTTTCCAAGCAACCGGATGTGTTCTGTGCACTGCTGGTAGCTTTTTCATGTAATTGAAAATTACTGCACTGTAAAGTAATTAATTACTTTACCTCATTGTAAAGCAGTGATTATTTTAATGATATTTTGCAATGAATTCAGCACACGCAGAGCCATCTACAATGAAATACAGAAACGTAAAATATATTAAGTTAATACACCACCTTGAGCAAAGTATTTCCGCAAGTTTTCTTACCCTTAAAATAACTTTAAAATAGAATCCAAGCACTTGAAAGCTTTCCCGACGACTTTCACCTTATTTGCAGAACAAATTGAAGCTAAGTTGCGAATGAAATGGCAAACAACAGTAAGTATATTTTGAATAATTTTAAATTTGTGCGCTAAATCTGAATTTTTTTAGCCAAGGAAAACATCGCATTTGATGCCAAAACCGGTAAGTCTGGGCAAAAAAAATTCTACGGGGATGATAATAATTTATACGTTTCAGATATTATTTTATTTTCGATTGGAATGTCCGTGTTTCTGTTCACTTTTATATTTATTCTGATTTGGCTTAGAAGAAATAGAAAATTGCTTGCGATGATGGCGAACATATCGTCTCGAAAACAAAACAATGGCGAAAGCTTAAAATCTAATCCTTCTGAAGATATCATTAAGGATGTCATTTATGATACCATAAGTTTGTAAAGAAATAAATTTGATGCATGAATAATTGTTGTTAAAATTTGTTGGACAGTTTTGTATGCTAATGAAGCTACTTTCGTAAGAGTTGTAATTTTGTTTGAAGGGTTTTAAATTTCCACTGCTTTTGCATATCTCTACAATTTATTGTTTGGGTCTAAAGGAAAAAGTATTTCCAAAAATTTTTCCACTAACTCTTTTTTCACCAAATATTTTGATGAATTTGGATTTTGGAAGATTTAAACATACTTAATTCTGTTTATATAAAATTAGTCGATATTTGAACCACGCGGCCGTCACCTGCGCAGCCAGTAAACAGAATACGTTCTAGTAGCACCAATGCGTGGTTTTGTGATCGACTTGACTATATTTTAGTGATAATTTTGATATTGATAATATTGCAGCAACATTTATATAAATAGAACTGTAAGTTTTAGCTTTTAAATAAAAAAAATTATAGAAATAACTTCATCTTCTATTTAATATTACAATATTCATTGTTGGATTCGAGAATTCACTGGGGAACCATGTATGAATGATTCATCCTGGGTGGGGAGCTACGAGCTACGATTACGATATTACTCGGTACACAAACAGTGGCGTAGCCACATTGTTTTGTTTGGGTGGGCTACGGGTGAGCCCACTGACCTAAATTGAGCCAATTTAAAACTGTAATATTCTAATCAGCTTTTCCGGAGAAACTGCATCTTCACTATATTAAACATGATTCCGTTGTTTCTTTAATTTTAAAGTTGAAATATTATATATTTCCCCCATATACCAATTTAAATTCTATTCGAACCTCATTTTCTATTTTTTTTAAATCGAACTTAACTTCAATCAATCAACCTCTTTCAATAAAAATTTTAAAGACATGTCAATTTGGAATATCGGCAAAGCAACTAAGCAACGGGAATTACAAATTTTTGAAAAATACAAAATAAAATCAAAACATTCTCATAACAGAAACACGACAATATATAATTAAAATTGAATTTTTAAAAGATTTTATTAGTAACTAGGTAGAGCAAAAAGCTGTTCCGGAGTTGGGAAATTTTTAAAATAAAATTTCGATAGCCGAAAACCGCATTCAATTTTAGCATCAACTCTTATTTATTAAATTTTTGTTATCCTTTCACAATATTAATTTCAAATTTATAAAATTCTTCGAAATATTTGCCCGGCTGTTTTAATTTTCATCAAATTTTAATGAACAAAATAAAAAATTTCATGAACAAAATTCATCATATTGATGAAAAACTTTATTGTATTTATGAATTTGTTCATCAATTTGTTAATTTTTGTTCATCCGCGCAAAAATTATGAATTTTTAATTAAAATGAAAAATCATTTTTTTCAGTGCGGAGTGATAAATTTTGATCACATTGACGGGCCACCTGTACAATGCATGTTGACAATCTCGATTTTTTCAGTGCTAATTAATAAAACTTTTTCGAAAAATTTTAACTTTGCTTCCTGTTATAATTTATAAACCATTGATTATTATATTATCCAAATTTGTAATCCAGCTTTCATTTTCTTAAATTTTTCAACAAACAATCCAAACCTTCATTCAAAACCAATCCTTAATTCCACTTAGCTGCCGTTCATGTATTACTTAAGACGTTTAGGGGGAGGGGGTAGCCGACATCTTATTTTTTTCTTATTCAGAGTAGGGGGGGTCATGAAAATTTCTTACGTAAGATTTTGTTCGTTATTACTAAGCGCAAAATTCATTAATTTCAAATCCGCTGTGATCTGGTTTCTCATTGGGTAATAATAATTAATCTTACATAAGTGGGGGGGGGGAATAAATTTTCTTACCCACAGCGCTGTACACAGGACCGTATTTTTAATTTAGAAAGTTCCAATAGAATTTTACTTTATTTGTATAAACGGCAGAGACTTATCGATTTAGGATATCTCGCCGTCGCCGTTTCGCCGTCATTGTTGGGTCGTTGTCGATGACCGGAAATTTAGTAGTTGGATTTCTGAAGTCAACATGACTACATGAGAGTCGTGGTCTCTGCAAGAAATCAGTCTAACCTCAATATAAGTAAAACTCGAACAATAAAAAAAACTCGAGTTGAAGGTTTGAACTTCAACGTCAAATAATTAAAGATTAAAGAAATACCCAATTCTAGGATTTTCTAAATATATTGTAATGCCCCGGGGTTAAATTTTTAATAAAATCGAAACCTCTTACCCGGAAACATTCCTCCTTTCGTGTTCACCTTTTCCAATCCAAATCTCAAAATAATAAACTTTTATAATTAATTTGCCGGGCTATTTTGTGGTCACATCTCTAACGCATTCAACCAAGCTCAGGAGTTCCACAAGATTCCAATCTTGGACCACTTTATTTAATATTTATTAATGACATTGTCAACGTAATCAAACGTCGTGTCCTGATCTGTGCGGATGAAGTGAAAGTGTTTCGGACAGTATTATCAATATTGGAGATTTTCAAAAACTTCAAGAAGATCAAATCTACTGTCCTCTGGTGTCGCAATAACAACCTGAATCTGAATATTGATAAGTGCAATGTCATGACGTGCACAAACGAGTCGAACTTGATTGAGTACATGAGTACATATGCCCAGTGACGTAGTACACTCTGAAGAGTTCACTTTAACCTTTAATTTTGCAGTAATTTATTGATTTCCGTTTTTGGAATAATAAATTTCAAGAAGTTTTCATTGATTAATACGTCCGTAGGCTTTCATTTCCTTATCGAACATTACATAATTTATCAATAGATTGAAATTTCTTCAAAATTCATTTGCGAAGCAATCCATTAACTTGCATTCGTTTACATATTTATTACACTTGTTTGAACATAACAATCTAGGTTTTGTTCAAGATTCTTCACGACATTTTCGTTTTGTATGGCATGTCCAGATTTAAAAAATTATACTTGCCTGATGAATAAATTCGGCCATCGTTTAACTTATTAGCCCAGCACATAGACGTCGACCAATGAAAAGTTTTTAATCTCCGTTTCCATCATTTATTTATTTTCTAAGAAACAAATTAGGAGCTTTTTTCCATAATAGCTCCTACACGTTTTTCTAAATTTAGATACTGTTTGATTATATTGATTGAAAATTTTATTTCCTTTCAGATAAACATGTCTAATAAAGAAAATGAAAGGGGCCCTTCAATTAATTATCGATTTATAGATAATTCGATTATGTGTGAAAGAGTCCATACATTGCTAGAACTGCGAGAAGGCATTGAAGAAAGAATTGCTAAAGACAAATTTTCAATTGGTGATTTACGGACAATTGATATTCATGATAGTAACATAGATTATTTGACGGCTAACTTTTTTCATGACTTTAAATTCATCCAAAACATTAAAATTATATCCTGCCAAATTACTGACTTACCTGCTGGGCTCTTTGATAAACTACCAAATTTGAAAGAACTGGATATTGGATTTAGTACAATAGATAACATCGACAGTAAAGGCTTTGCTGGCATAAACAATGTATTTAACTTATACTTTTATGGAAACAAGGTGAAATTTATACCCGAAGGTTTTTTTGATGATGCCGTTTCGCTCACTCGCGCCCTATTACATGGGAATAATATAAATACTATTACTTCCGAAACTTTTAAACACAACGTACAACTTAAGATTTTGGATTTGGCTGATAATAAAATACAAAAATTACCTAACTTCTCCTTTTGCAATCTTTCAAATCTAAAACAATTGGATTTGAGAACTAACTCGATTTCGGCGTTGGAAGAAAATTGTTTTAATGGATTGCATCATTTGGAGGAATTTCTACTCTCCAGTAATGGTATAACCACTCTATCAAACGGACTATTTAAAGATCTGAACGAACTGAAAGTTCTTGAACTGAGCAACAATAACATCCAGCACATTGAAGACCAAGCGTTTTTTGGATTAAAAAAATTATTAGTTTTGAATATGTCTAACAACAAAATTCAATACTTTCCACAAAACGTGTTTATAAATTGTCCAAAAATCACCGGTTTGACTCTGAAAGAAAACGAATTGTCCAATTTGGATGAAAATATTTTTGATCCTCTATCTGAGCTGGGTTACCTGAGCTTAAAAAGTAATTTATTTAAAAGTTTACCCGAAAACTTATTTTCGAATAATTTGAGACTGTCTGAACTGGATTTGAGTTTTAATAAAATCGATAAAACGCCAACAAAGACTTTTTCGGGTTTGTCTAAACTTACAAGTTTATATTTGAGTTGCAACGAAATATCAAAGCTTGAGGATAATTTTTTACAAAATTCCCCGCATCTTCGTAAACTTGAGTTACAAGAAAACAGGATAGTTGAACTTGGTGAAAATAGTTTTAAAGGTTTGAGTAAACTGCAGCAGTTGAAGCTAAATAATAATTCGATTCAAACGCTGCCGCTGGGCATTTTCAGAGATGCGAAAGCACTGGAGGAGATTTTCATAAATGGGAATAAACTGAAAGTTATTTTGAATGGAGCGCTCGATGGTTTGGAGAATGTGGTGAAATTTGATATCAACGAAAACGATATTGAAGAAATACAGCCAGGTACATTTAAGAATATGAACAAAATTGATTCTCTGTATTTCTCGAAATTGAAATTGAAGTCTCTCCAATCAGGCGCTTTTGATGGTTTAACCAATGTTAGGTACCTAACTTTAGACAACACTGATCTTGAATATTTGGCCGAAGGTTGTCTTGATGGATTAATAAATTTGGAGAGTTTCAAAATGTCATACAATTTTATTGAAGAACTGCCGATAAATCTTTTTGCGAAACTTTCCGATCTGAGATATCTCATAATAAGTGAGACTAAACTGAATGCCTTACGGGCAGGAATGTTTTCAAAGCTACAAAATTTACGTCAACTTTCTTTATGGAACAATCAAATAAGTTTGATTGAACCAAAATCGTTTGAGGGTTTGGAAAATATTGACAATTTGTCCCTATCCAATAATAAAATTAGCGAGTTGGGTAAAAACGCACTCAGTGGATTGGAAAATGTTCGGAATTTGGACCTAGGAAAGAACCAAATACACACATTAACTTGTGAAACTTTACAAAATCTTGTAAATGTCTCGATTCTTGGGCTATCTGAAAATAAGTTGGCAACTTTGGAGGACGATGTTTTTTCAAACAATGTCCACATACGTCAGTTAACTTTGACGCATAACTGCTTTACGTCGTTTCCAGTTGAAGTATTCAAACCGCTCAAGGCACTCACTTCGCTCTATTTTGATAAAAATATGTTAAGTTCGTTAAAAAAAGAAATGTTCGTTAATCTCGAGAAATTACAATATTTATATTTGGGTCATAATGGTATCGAATTGATAGAGCCTGGATCTTTTGATTTATTACGGAATCTCAAAGATTTGCGTTTAGACAACAACCAAATACGAAACATTGAGGCTATTACGTTTGGTAGTCTCAGAAATGTCCATCAACTCAACTTAGCTCACAATTTGATTGCTGATTTAAAATTGGATGCATTTGATGGTTTGAAATTTCTAAGAGGTTTAGTTTTGGATAATAATCCACTAGAGCCTTCCGTTTACGAATACTTTGAAATAAAATATCGTGTACCTCCATCACGCCTGTGCATATGCCCATGCCCCAAAAAAAAACAGTGTTACAAAATAGGAAGTTCCTGTATGTCGCAAAAAATGTGATTGTATTGCTGCGAAACTAACAAATTAAAATTTTTAATAAAAAGAGCTTAAGTTTAAAATATATACGTTATGTAGTTTTCTAATAATATTAATATATTGGAGATTATATTATATTCCTTATTTAAAGAAAACGCACCCTTAAATTGGTAAACGCAAAGTTAAAATAATACTATTGTTTTACTCCCGTGTTTATAATTACAGGCAAACGGCTCCCACTGTATTTGTTTGTAATTACTACGCCTTGTTTACCATTTGTGTAGTGTTTTTTTAATTCTAAAGGATGAAGCCCCGACAAGGGAGTGGAAACTTGAGGAGTAATTAATGTAGTGGAAAAATGTATATTGTTGCCAAAATTTAAAGCTTAGTATTGACCGGATTCCGTTATTTATTACTTTCTTCACAATGCAGTATCATAGAAAAACTAAAATTTACAAAATATCTTTGAAAATACCAATTATAAATTAAATAATAATACAGTAAAATTATCTCCGAAAAATATTTAATTTATTTGTGCAAAAATTGAGATTTATAAAATTATGACTATTAAATTTAATTATAATTTTTTTTTTTTTTTAATCAACACGCAGTCGTCTGCGCAGCAGTAAACAATGTTCGAATACAAATTTCATTCTAGTAACCTCAATACGGTTGTGTGTGTTGTATTGACTAAAATTGTGTTCCTTCTTTACAAACACCAGTATTCAAAATTTGTGTTGGGAATTAATTAATTTGAATATCTACAGCTACCAGACAAAGCAGTAAGTTTATTTTTCTTTACCTCATCGTTCAATAATTGTATTTAAAATTTGTAAATAAATTTATCTAGATCAAAATAACAACGAATGACTCATTCCTGCTAGGGAACTCCGTTATGTAATGTTTAATTAGAATTTTTTTGTGTAGGAACTTCGCAGTGGAATCTGAATCGCATTAATTTTTTTACGAATTTAATTTCAGTTTGGGGCAACTCCCACATTTCTCTATATGATTCAGGAACAATTTATAGCATTATTTACGCCATTCTCTATATAAATTTCATTTAAATGCCAATTCGTATGCAAATATAATATCCGGATGTGGCTTGAATAAATTTAATAATTTATTTTATTTTAGATAAGCATGGCGAACAGAAAAACAGAACGGCGTTCGTCATTTAACTACCGATTTTGGCATGCAATTATGTGCGAAAGAGTCCACAATTTAAGAGAACTACGAGAAGGAATCCAAGAATGTGTCGCCAAAGAAAATGTCCCAATTGAAGATTTTCAAGGAATTGACATTCACGACAGTAATATTGATTATTTAAATCAAGACTCATTTGAAGGTTTCGAACACATTCAAGTAATCAAAATTATATCTTGCAATATAACAAACCTACCAGCCGATCTGTATACAAAATTACCCAATTTAACCGAAATTCAAATTGGATTTAGCACCATAGACAGCATCGATCCCAAGGTTTTTTCTGGAATAAACCAAGTGGTGAATTTGTACTTTTTTGGAAACAACGTCAAAGAAATGCCTGTAGGCCTTTTTGACGACGCCCATTCGGTCATAAACGCAAAATTACATAGCAGCAACATAACTTCCATTACTCCAGATACCTTTAAAAATAACCCCAAACTTGAACTTTTATGGTTGTCGGGAAATAAAATTGAACTACTACCAAATTGTGCTTTTTCGAATCTGTCCAATTTAACACAATTGGATTTGAAAAACAACGCAATTTCGGCTCTGGAAAGCAACTGCTTTGATGGACTCCAGAGTCTGACGGAGTTACTGCTTTCTAACAACGGAATTACCAGTTTATCGAGCCAATTGTTTAAAGACCTTGGAAATCTTAAAAAACTGGAACTGAGTAACAACAAAATAAGCCAAATAGACGATGGAACATTTTCTGCACAAAAATCATTGCAGCTTTTAAATCTGTCGAAAAACAAACTCCAGCAGCTCTCTGCAAACGTATTTTCAGGCTGTGGTAGCATTAGAACTTTAAATCTCAAAGAAAATGGATTATCTGGTTTGAACGAAAATGCTTTCGCTTCGCTAGCTGAGTTAAGTTGTTTAAATTTAAAACTGAATTGCCTTAGAAATCTGCCTGAAAATTTATTTTCGAGCAACGCGAACTTAGCTGAACTCGATTTGAGTTCCAATCAAATTGAACAACTACCAACAGCAACGTTTTTAGGTTTATCAAACCTAGAAGTCTTGAACTTGAGTTGCAATCAAATATCGAAAATTGAAGATAACTTCGTTCGAAATGCTTCTTGTCTTCGGAAACTTGATCTGCAGAAAAATAAAATTACCGAAGTTGGCGAAAACAGTTTCAAAGGTTTGAGTAAACTGCAAATTTTGCAATTAAACGATAACCTAATTGAAGTGTTACCTAACACCATCTTCAAAGATTTGGAATCACTCAAAGACATTAAATTGAACAAAAATAAAATTAAAGTTCTGGAAAATGGAACGTTCGACAGTTTGAGCAATTTGGACCATCTGGACTTCACCTATAACGATATTGAAAATATCGAACCCGGAACGTTTAAAAATTTGAGCAAAGTTCGGTCATTTTATTTGTCCAATTTGAAAATTAAAACTCTCAAACAGGGGACTCTCGATGGATTAACTGCGGTCACTTATTTAACTATAAACAACACCGAGGATCTTTGCGAGTTGGAAGATGGCAGCATTGATGGTGTGCAAAGCCTCGAAAATTTCACGTTATCTCATAATTGTGTTGAAGAATTACCGGTGAATATTTTTGCAAATTTTGATCGACTTAGGTATCTGACCATAAATAATACAAAATTAAATGCCCTACGTGCGGGTATATTCGCAAATTTGCAGAACCTACATCAACTTTGTTTGTCTGACAATTTAATAACCGTAGTGGAACCTTTGGCATTTGAAGGACTGATTAACATCGAATATTTGTCGTTGTATAACAACAAAATAAACGAATTGAATTTTAAAACATTTATTGGGTTAGACAATCTCAAAGATTTAGAACTCGGAAAAAATCAAATAGATAAACTAGATGCTACGATGTTGGAAATAATTCCAAATATTACTTCACTTGGTTTAACTGAAAATAGACTGCAAAATTTGGATGATGACGTGTTTTCCAACAACACCAACCTGTATCAGCTAGGTTTAACGGAAAACTGCTTCAAATCGTTCCCGACAGAAATATTTAGCCCATTATCGCTCTCTTCTCTTTATTATGGAAAGAATTCTTTGAATATGGTAACAAAAGACTTGTTTGTTAATTTGGGACACTTGCAGTATTTGTATTTAGATAACAATAGCATAGAATCCATCGAGCCTGGATCGTTTGAGTCACTGACCAATCTTAAGGAGTTGCACTTGGATAACAACAAAATTGATAAAGTTGGAACCGACACCTTTGAAGGTCTTAAAAATATTTATCGACTTGACCTTTCAAAAAATTTAATTACTGATCTAAAATTGGATGCGTTCGATAATTTGGAATCTTTGCAATTGCTGAATTTGGATGATAATCAACTTGATTCTTCAATTTGCAAATACTTCCAAGACAAATATAAAGTTCCATCCCCTATAACATGCATTTGCCCTTGTGCAAATGGTAACTGTGATGATTAATTGCTTAATTGAGTCGTCTATTGTTGTTGAGACAACAAGAGACTCGCTGACGACTTTGGACTGGTATTACAATAGGATTAGTCATATAGAAATCGTTATCGTCAAATGGACTAAATTACGGTGGCCTATTAATTATTTAAACAATATAGGAATCTCCATAATTTTTTGAAATTTTTTTTCCATGCTGAATCTTTTATTGGATTACTTTACTTTACAAATCCATACTTCACATATTTCGACTAAACATCAAGTTTGGTGTCGCCAAATTTGTTTATCGTCATTGTTCCCTAGCAAACTGAAGAGGTATGGTACTTAAAGAGACGCAAACATACTTCTGGGAAAGGAAAATAATTTATTAAAGTGATCACTCAGAAATTATTGATTGTGCTCAATAAGTACCAATTTGTTTACTTACTATCGAGTAGTGCTGACTCATTTTACTGGGAAAAGATGATGGATTTGATCTTTCTAGATACTTTTCCAATTGAATTATGAATTTTTTTGAATGTGTAAAATTAAATATGATATATTATATTTATATAGAATTTTTATTTTATTTTTTATATATTGAATGGCTGCTATAGCACACTTATTATGCTGCTTATAAAATGTAGTATTTTTAAATGTTTTTAATAATTGTTAATATATTGTAGTAATCTAATCTGGTATACCAAAATAATGTTGAATGAGCTTTTATATTACATAATGTCGATATTTAACTTTGCATTGTTCCTGTATACGTAGTTATATACGAAATTATAAAAAAACATATATTTTATAGTCTTGCAGCTTCTTTACAGATTATAATATACATATCCCTACCTAGGGGAATGTATTTTCAAAACTAAGCAATATTTTATACTACCATTAGTTTTTCTCCTTGTTGACAAGCACTTTTTTAATAATCGGAGAAAGAACTCGGCAAAAATCTAGTTTTCTGCCTCGGCCGGTAATTTATAGCCGAGGTAACGCCAACTTTTCAGCCTGTACTGAACGCTTTTCTGCCTGGTTTATTGGAATTTGGGGTGAATATTAATTTGTAAGCCTAAAAATAATGTGATTAACTGTTTTCTCAGTATTTAAATGATTTGTCTTTTTTAACAAAATGTTATTCAAATTAAAGTGCACAAATGATCGAAATTGTTAACATTATCAAATGGTTTATTTCGTTACAACAAAAATGTTCAAATATTTACAAGTGTAACGAAATAAAACATCTGCTAATAGTATTTTTAACTCACATGTTGAATTTGAAAATATGCTCATTCAAAACGCCGCTATTAGCACTGACATTTTCGGTCCTTCAGTTTGTTATTCAAAATTACTTTTAAAAGCGAAAATGTTAGTTATTGAATATTAAAAAAATTATGACGCTTATATTCGAACAGGTATTAAAAATTAAGCTGTTACTATTATATTTTTGCAAATAAATATTTTTGAAAATGTTGTGTTTTATTTCAAAATGTTTCAAAAATATGGTTTTTGTTTATTTCAATAAATATTTGAACAGACAATCAAATGTATTTTACCGATATTGCACCAATATTGGACGAAAATTGGCAATTGAAACAACGAAATGCGATAAAAATCTCAGAAAACATAGCGGTAAACAAACATAATATGAAAAAATACACATCTGATATAAGTAATATATAGGTATCTATATTATCTGATATCTTTTAGGAATTTTTAGTTGTTTCTGTAACTTAGTGCTTTCTAGTGATAATTTCAAAGCTAAAAAAAAAATTTAAATAATCTCGATTGTATATTTCCTTTACAACATGGAAAGGTCATATTTTACCGGCCATAGTTGACATTATTTTGCAATTGAACATAGCAATGAATCACTCTTAATTCAAGGTGATTTGTCAATTTATTATTATTATATTCCAAATTGAATGTAATTCAATCCGAGGAATATATTGCAGAAATTATTGAATGTACCACAAGTTCATTTCCAAGGTAAAAATCAATCAGTACATATTATGTTATCGCCGGTTTCAAAGTGTGAGTGATTTAATTTTTTAAATGTTTATTTTAACGAGTAAACCGGAACGGCTAGATAACCAAATTTGGAAACAATAAATTTCTCACTTAAATTTTTCATTGGTGGCCAAACGATCACGTCAGATGAAGAAATTGAGCGACCTCCATCAATCAGCATTTTGGAATTCAATTAAGTGAGATCGAGTTTCCTTAATTAAATACGAAATTTACTATGTAGATTTCGATAGAATATAGAAAAAAAGTACCTTAACCTTAAAAAACAGCATTCTGTCATCTAAAACAGCAAATTCACTTTAATTTTTCATTTCATTTCAGACAATCATGCCACATAAAGAAACTGAACTGAAGAACTACCGATTTTTGAATTCACTTATGTGTGAGCGAGTTCACACTATTGAAGAGTTCAGAAATAGAATTCAAAACTATATTGTTAAAGACGGTGTTCAAATTGAAGATTACCAGGGAATTAATATCCGCCACAGCAATATTGATTATTTAACTCCTGAGATGTTTGACGGTTTCGAGCACATTAGCAAAATTAAAATTATATCCTGCAAAATTCCTAGCTTACCAGCTGATCTCTTTAGAAAACTTCCAAATTTGAAAGACGTTGTTATCGGCAATAACACCATAGAAAACATCGACGATAAAGCTTTTTCTGGTATTGAAAATGTAATAGATTTGTCTTTTTATAAAAACGAGGTGAAAGGACCAGTACCCGAAGGTATGCTAAATGATGCTGTTGCAATCACATATGCTAGGTTGCATTCTACCAATATAAACCAAATTTCCCGAGACTCTTTCAAAAATAATACAATACTTGACACGTTATGGCTATCTGGTAATAACATTGAAAAGCTGCCTCGTAATGCTTTCTTCAATCATTCAAAATTAACACAATTGGACTTAAACAAAAACAATATTTCGTTTCTAGAAGAAGATTGTTTCAATGGATTACAAAATTTGTTAGAACTGCAACTTGCCCAAAACCGCATTACGACTTTATCAAATGAATTCTTTAAAAATCTTCAGAAACTCGATCGTCTGGATCTAAGTAACAACTATTTACAAAATATACCCTGCAAACTGATCTCTTCGTTAAAAAAATTAACAAAATTGGACTTATCGAACAACAAAATTCAAAATCTTTCCGAAAATGTTTTTACAAATTGTGCTTATATAACAACAATCAATCTTGAAGAAAATAAAGTGTCTAACATAAATAAAAATTTATTTTATGGATTAGCCAAGCTGGACACCTTGAATTTGAAATCAAATTGTTTATCCGATTTACACGAAAATATCTTTTGCAGTAATATGAATCTATCAAAACTGGATATAAGTTGCAATATCATCATCGCAATACCACGCCAAGTATTTGCTAGATTACCCCAGTTAACTATTTTAAATTTGAATCAAAATCAATTAACAAAAGTGGAAGATCATTTTATTAAAAATTCCACTCATCTTCAAATGCTTCGCTTAGAATCAAATAGAATAGTAGAAATAGGTGAAAACAGCTTTAGAGGCTTAGGCGAACTAAAATCATTGAAGCTGCATCAAAATTTGATCGAGACACTTCCTATTGGTGTTTTCAGAGACTTAAAATCACTGAGAACACTTAATTTAGGTGAGAACAAAATTAAAGTTTTCGAGAATGGATTGCTTGATGGCATCAAAAATTTAAGAGAGTTTAGCATCACTGAAAACCAAATCGAAGAAATACAACCAGGTGTTTTTAAGAATTTTAATCAATTTGATTCGTTTAGATTGACTGGTTTAAAATATAAATTTCTTCCAGCTGGCACTTTGGAAGGTCTGAGCATTCTAACTTATTTAACTATTGATAATACTGAACTTGAAGAACTTTCCGACGGTTGTCTCGACAGTGTTCCAAATTTACAGAACTTTACTTTATCTAATTGTTCCGTTAAGGAATTACCCCTGAATATATTCTCAAAACTAACTAATCTTCAAGATATTACAATAACCCATACCAAACTTCAGGCTGTTCGAAGTCAAGTATTCATGAATCTGACAAATTTAAATAGCTTGAATTTGTCTGATAATGAAATAGTAACTATCGAGCCAAAATCGTTTAAAGATTTAAGTGAACTTGAGTATTTGTCACTTTACAATAACAAAATCAAAGAATTGGAACCAACAATGTTCACGGGATTAGAAGAGATCGATATTCTAGAATTGGGACAAAATCAAATAGAGACAATAAGTTGCGAAGTTTTGAAAATGCTCCCAAAACAAACTTTTCTTGGTTTATCGAAGAATTAGCTGGAAATTTTGGAAAGCGACATCTTTAAATATAAGCGCCTTGAAAACATTGTTTTTGTCGCAAAATTTATTATTTAGAAAATAATTCAATCGTTGATTTAAAATTAAATGCATTTGACAATTTTGATTCTTTACCTGGAGATTACAAATTCAGTGTAAGAGTGCTTGTGCAAATAATTTCTACAGAAAGAAGAAGAATCAAAAATTTATTCACGACAGAAGGTGAAATGATGAAAACAAACAGCAGCAAACTAATGAAAACTTCAAACAAAGGGTGAGAACTTTTAAAAGCGCAGGAACGATTAATTTTTCGTAAAGTGAAACCACGATAAAATTGATTTATTAAAAATTTGTATTTATTGCCATCAAAATTGCAACTTTGTCTAGGTGGTTGAATAAGAATTACTAAATTTTAAATGTGATCAAAATTGCAATTAGACGGAAGTGATTTATTTGGTAAACCGATGTAATACGGAATGAGATCAAAAACATAAAAAATTTGATACTTTTAATACTACACGAAATTTACTTAGCTGTGTATTTGTAAAATTAAAATTTGTTTTACTTTCGATTAAATTATAAAATTATAAATTGACAAAATTTGCTTTAATTATTCAACATCAAATAAGTTAAAGGAATCTCAAGCTTATAACAATAAGGGATGGATGTTCTAAAAGGTAATTAATTAGGTTTTATTTAGCGCAAAACAATTTTACGCATTTGGACATCGCAATATATTACGCCGCTTCCACACATTAATTTTAACTTTTTCAATTATTGTTTTGACTATAATTTTTGGATTCGTATCATTATTTTTTGTTTTTTCCCAATGGCAGCTTGTTGTAAAAAACACAGGGGCACGTTCCCTCCCATCCCAAAACCAAAAACAATAGAAGGATAGATTTTCATTATAAATAAATATTTTAAAAACAATTTTTGTTATTTTGTGTCCTCCTACTGGAAAATGTCACGAGCCGCCACTGTTTTTTCTTAGTTATATGCAAATGGAAGATGGAAAATAATAACGCATATAATTGTAAATAATGCCTATATGCATTAATATAGTTTTGTTGAATTTTTCTCTTGTTTTATTTAGTGCAATAAAACAATTTTTTTCTTTTTCAAACATTCTTAGGTCTACCCTGTCAAAAGTGTTAAATTAATGTCTTTTTATTATTTTTTAAATAAAAATTTTATAAAAACAATATTATTCTCTTCTTTACGGTGAAAATTGTATTATTTTTATGTTTTGATTACTTTTTGTTTAACCCTTATTATGGGGCCATACCTAGTACCCGGGTACTATTTTGACTTTAAAACAGCATAACTTTTTTCCTGTAAAGCCAATTTTTTTGAGATTCGGCGACATCTCTACATAAAAGGTTCTCTACACGCAAATAAAAAAAAAATGATAATATTAAGTGAATTTTTTTTGAGATTTTCTAAAACTATACCTAATCCAGCCATACGTAATACCTGGGTACTAAATTACTTTTTTGCAATTGCGGGGCTAAAGTACTCACTTTAGACCCCGATTTGCATGTGTAAAGTGCTACTTTTTTGCCCTAGGGCAAAAAAAAAGTTACTGCCGGGTAAAAAAGAAGTTACTGCCGGCTACGCCTCGTGCAAACAAACCTTTACCCTCAGGCCAAAAAAGAATCACTTTACTAAACTCATTGAAAACATCCCCCAGGTCGCAACAGAACTCCAAAATAACGAAATTCCAATGCTGAGATCCGAGATTTGCCAATGTTAGAGATTGTGAACATCGCCCGGAGTCGCCCGAATTAATTTTTATCAACTTCGGATCGCAAATTCACTCAATAATGCAGGAACTAGAACGATGTTTTCACTGCAACAGCATAATGAACACGCTCCCTCCCCACCTATCGTAGCGTAGCGTAGCCGTAGGCATCTTAATCTTCTTCATCTGGTGTCTGCATCTCGGCGTCCGCCTCGGTTTATATAAACCTTCCTTGTATGTTAATAAGGTTCTTACATTCCTAGCAACTTAAATAGCTATTATTTATATTTTTAGAGTATTCCCAACTTTTATAATTATTATAGGTTTATTTGCATACAATTTTGCAAAAATTCAATATAAATTTGTATTTTCCCACTCTCAAAAAATTCTCTCGCAGTGCTTAGAGTTTTATCACAATTTTTGCAGTTTTCTAATACAATTTTAGAGCGAATGTAGAGATTCTTAGAGTTTTGCCTCTCTAAATCTGGAAAATGAACTACTGTGCGTCGGTTAAATGGTAAAATCATTTTTCAAATAATATTTTTAAAATGTTACTTACATGGTTTTGCCATTTCACCGAACATAAATGATAGGAGTTTAACATATTAAGTACATGAATTTTACAAGTTTTAAATTTTGAAAAGTTAAGTAAAACTATAGAAATTTTTTAGATAGGTATAATAAATAAAAATCTTCGCAGACCGTTGAAAATTGGTCCTCTCAGCCTGAGCAGAGTTGGAAAAATCCACGTTCTACCGCCCTTGCTTACATCCGTTTTAAAAACTGCCAACACAAATTTACAAAATTTAAATTTTCAACAACGCAGGGCATTTACAAATTTTAAAGAAACATGAAATGAAATAAATACAATTCTAAACACGAAAACTCCATAACAATAATGTATTTTTCCAATCAGAATTGCTTTTATTTATTTTATTGTTTGTTAATTTATAAATTCCCTGCGTTTGTTAAAAATTTGTAAATTATTGAAACTGAGAAGGTGGCCTTTTCGCCAGCCCCGTTCATGTAAGGTGGACCACTTTAAATGGTCTGCGAAGTTGTTTTTATTCACTTCAAAGTTTTGAAGTGTTTTTCTTCAATTGGAATTTTGATTTGTGGAAGAAATTATAAAAAGCTGCTTTTAAAATACAAGTGGAAATTTTGGGATTGTGCGGATAAACGTGCATAGGAGTCCATACTCGTAAAAAAAATGAATGTTGCCGGAAGGAGGATTTAATTTTTTTAAATTGATAATTTTATACTGCTGGGGCATTGCACTACATATACTGATATAGTTTAGAATTCAATATTGATAAATAATACGTTTTCAAGCGTGGAATATTCAATAAACGTTTTCAATTTTCAATTTTTTATAATTTATTAGACAAGGGGTTTGATGATGCTTGCTTGCAACCGAAACGCATTACACCAAAGATAAAAATCTGAGAAAATAGTGTAGTTTCATTACTTAAAACATTTACAATGTAGATTATCGAATATTTCTAAGAATAGCGGAAATTTAAAAAAATATTCATCGATATCGCTTGATTATCTGCGCAGCGGTAAACAAACATTCAAAAATACACATCTGATATTAGTTATATAAGTAGGTACACCAGTTATCTGATATAGTTTAGTAATATTTGGTTGCTTCTACAACTTAGTGCTTTTTAGTGATAATTCATAAGGTAAAAATAAGATAAATGCAGATAAATCTCCCTAATTATTTTAGTAATATTTAATAAAACAATCGCGATTATAATTATATTTCCTTTACTACAGGTGAAGGTCATTTTTTACTGTTGATAGTTGACATTAATTTCAATTAAGTATAGGAATGAATCACTTTTAGTTCAGGGTAACAAAGTCAAATTCATCTAAATTTGAAAAAAATGTATCATATCCCACACAATGATGCACTGAGGATACATTGTCAAGGTAAAAAACAATATGTGCAAATTTTTGGTAACATTGACTCTCATAATGTTATCAATGGTTTCAAGGTACGAGTGATTCAAGTTTTCTAAAATGTTTATTTTAAATAATAGGCGAACCCAAAGGTAGATAAGAAAATATGAAAACAAAAAATTTCTCACTGTAATTTTTATTTCTTTTCAGACAATCATGTCAGATGAAGAAACTGAACGACCTCCATCAATCAACTACCGATTTTGGAATTCAATTATGTGTGAGCGAGTTCACACTTTGGAAGAGTTTAGAAAAGGAATTCAAAATTGCATTGCCAAAGACAGTGTGCCAATTGAAGATTTCCAGGGAATTGACATCCACCACAGCAATATTGATTATTTAACTCCTGATATTTTTGACGGTTTCGAGCATATTAGGAAAATTAAAATTATATCATGCAAAATTACTAACTTACCAGCAGATCTTTTTAGAAAACTTCCAAATTTAAAGGACGTGGATATCGGCTATAACAAAATAGGAATCATCGACGATAAGGTTTTTTCTGGTCTTCAAAATGTGATTGATTTGTCCTTTTATGGAAATAAAGTGAAAGGACCAGTACCTGAATGTATGTTAAATGATATTGTTTCCGTGACATCTGCTAGATTGCATTCGAACAATATAAACCAAATTTCCCAAGACTCTTTCAAAAATAATACAAAACTTGACATGTTATGGCTATCTGGTAATAACATCGAAGAGCTACCTCGGAATGCGTTCTTCAATCTTTCAAATTTAACACAACTGGATTTAAACGAAAATAAAATTTCGGTTCTAGAAGAAAATTGCTTTAATGGATTACACAATTTGTTAGAACTGCAACTTGCCCACAACCAAATTGATACTTTATCAAATGGATTATTTAACGATCTTCAGAAACTCGATCGTCTGGATCTAAGTAACAACAATTTACAAAATATAGCCAGCCAATCGTTTTCCTCGTTAAAAAAATTAACGAAATTGGACTTATCCATGAACAAAGTACAAAATCTTCCCGAAAATGTATTTGCAAATTGTGCTAACATAACAACAATCAATCTTAAAGAAAATGAATTGGCCAACCTCAATGAGTCCGTATTTTATGGATTAGCTAAGCTGGAAATCTTGAATTTGAAAACCAATTGTTTAAATGATTTACCTGAAAATGTCTTTTCTAGTAATATGAATTTATCGAAACTTAATGTAAGCTGTAATAAAATAATGGCAATACCAAGCAAGGCATTTGCTAGGTTGCCCCAGTTGACTATTTTGAATTTGAGTCAAAATCAATTATCAAAACTCGAAGATGATTTTATGAAAAATTCCACCCATCTTGAAATTCTTCACTTAGAATCAAATAAAATCGTGGAAATTGGTGAAAACAGTTTTAGAGGTTTAGGCGAATTAAAATCATTGAAGCTGGATGAAAATTTGATAGAAAAACTTCCTATTGGTATTTTCAGAGACTTAAAATCACTGAGAGCACTTAATTTAGATAAAAATAAAATTAAAGTTCTCGAGAATGGATTGTTTGATGAGCTAAAGAATTTAAGAGAGTTTAGCATCACTGAAAACCAAATCGAAGAAATACAACCAGGAGTTTATAAGAATTTTAACAAATTTGAGTTTTTTTGCTTCTCTGATTTAAAATGTAAGTGTCTTCAACCTGATACTTTGAACGGGTTGAGCTTAGTTACTTATTTAACTATTGATAAAACTGAACTGGAAGAGCTTTCCGATGGTTGCCTCGACAGTGTTCCAAATTTACAGAACTTTACGTTATCTAATTGTTCCATTAAGGAATTACCGTTGAACCTATTCTCAAAACTGACTAATCTTCAAGATATTACAATAACCCATACCAAACTTCAGGTTGTTCGAGGTAAAATATTTTTTAATCTGAAAAATTTAAGTCGTTTGAATTTGTCTGATAATGAAATAGTAACCATCGAGCCAAAATCGTTTAAAGATTTAAGTAAACTTGAGTATTTGTCACTCTACAACAACAAAATCAAAGAATTGGAACCAAAAATGTTTACTGGATTAGAAAAGCTGGATAATCTAGAATTGGGAAAAAATCAAATGGAGACATTAAGTTGCAAAGTTTTGAAAATGCTCCCAAAACTGACTTCTCTTGGTTTATCGGAAAATAAGATCGAAACTTTGGAAAGCGACATTTTTAAATATAATAGCGACTTGGAAACATTGTTCTTGTCCGAAAATTCTTTCAAATCGTTTCCTATTGAAATATTTAAACCGATCAAGCTTACCACACTCTACTATGGTAAAAATTCGTTAGGAGTTATAACAAAGAAGATTTTTACATTTCTCAATAAATTACAATATTTGTATTTAGATAATTGCGGAATTGAGTTTATCGAACCTGGTTCTTTCGAATCTTTATCCAATCTTCAAGAGTTATACTTGGACAATAATAAAATTAAGTCTGTTGAAACTTCATCATTTACTGGACTCAAACAAGTCTATAGATTAAATTTAGAAAATAATTTAATCGCTGATTTGAAATTAGATGCATTTGACAATTTAGACTCTCTAAGTGACCTGGCATTGGAGAACAATCAGATCGATGGTTCTGTTTTTGGGAATTTTAAAGAAAAGTATCCAGTTCGAACACCTCGTATCTGTGTTTATCCTCTTCCTCCTAAATCCGACTGGGATTGAATTTGAGTGCATTTTTTTATGAGATAAATTTTTATATTTCTATTAGAGAGGAATTTATAATTAAGTCTAAAAGTTTTTAGTTTGATTCAAAATCATAAATTGTTTTATAATGTTTATAATGTTTATGTTAGAGTATAATTATATAATTTTTAAAAAACACAAAAACTTATTTTATTTACTTATGCCACTGTTTCAGACAGAAACAGGCAGATGAAAAAGGTAAGTTGAGGTATTTTTCACTTTAATGCTCAGAGGGGATGTTTTGCTACTATTCGAAGGCGGTTTACAAACTCTTTCAACGACTAATATGTAGTAAAAGCCATTTTATTATTATAATTATTCATATTATGAAATAAAAATTTAAAAGAGTTCATCATCACTGAAAACCACATCAAAGAAATACAACCTGGAGTATATCCATCCAAATGATAAACCCAAATATCATCAAATAGCCATTTATAGTGCGTGTGCTCGACGTAAATAGATGCATCAGTGTGTTTTCAGTTTATTACTTCCAATTATAACCACGTTTTACTTAAAAACTAATGTTTTTAATGACAGGAGCGTTAAATCTGTCTACTCAGTAATCTATCTCTTTTCTACTTATTTCGTAAACTGCTATAATATGTTGTTCTACACCTACTATATTATGAATAATAACATAAATCAATAGAATTAATTTTTATTTTACATTTTGGAATTACACATTTAGCCTCTATAATTTAATAAGATTTATCATTTAAGATCTCAAATTTTGAGATACAACTACTTAAACATTTATTAAATAAGTCTTAAATTTACAATATGTACATCTATAGTCGACTAATTATAAAATACAATTACAGTAAATGTAAAATATAAATAACTACCTAGTCAAATTAAGAAAAAATGTAGTTAAGTACTAAAATGTAAAGTTAGGGCACTAATTTTTTATAATACACCACCATAATTCAGTCACAGTCACAATTGGTTTTTGCTATCGTAATTTAATCTAATTTTTTGTAATTTAAAGTAGCAGTCTTATTTTTAGTCCAAAAACCACGTCAACTTGCATGTTCTAAATTTTTAAAATTATCTGTTCGTGTTACTCGTTCTATTGAGTTGCATTTGTTCCAATTCTTCGCGCGTTACCAGGATGAAGTGGCCTCCGTTTGTTATCCTTTGATCTGAGTTATCGTGAGGATGCTTGTGTTGATGTCGCAAACGTGGACTTATTGGAAATCGAGCCATTATGGGTAGCAATTCCATTTGCTTCTCTTTGGAATGCAGCTCTCGTGCTTCAAATTGAAGTTGATGGGTATTGCATTTGTGTGAATGAAGCAGGCGTGTAGCTAGCGGAGTCGAATTTAAATTTGGCGAGAATTGTATCGTGCAGACGCTTATAATTGGGAGCAATGATAAGTTGTTAGTATTGGCTGTTGTTGAATTTGTTCCAGCAGCATCATTACTTCCATTATTTTTACTTGTTTGTCTAATTGCGTCGGTGATGAAGGTTGGGAAGGGTTTTGGGATTGCTGCAAAAATAATTGACATGAGTACACTCGAATTCGGCCTCCAAAATTACTATTAAACATATAAAATTTGAAACCCTCGCATTTACCATTAAAGCCTTTCGTGCAAACGTTATTGTGTTTAATTATTAGTGCATTGTGCTTGATCAAAACTCAAAGAAAAACGGGTGGTTATTTAAAAAGATATTAGTTAGGTTAATTCACACTCACACTCGCCGACCGTGCAAGAAGCTCCTTTGAAGTAGCGCTCAGCTTTCAGTGCGTTTCCTTCTTGATCTTCCACCACGACGGCCATCCCTAAATTCCTTCCTCTTGACCAAGCTTTGGTTGCAGGTTTGACACTCAGTTCGACCCAGTCTGCATTTTCTTCCACCACTTTACTGTCGGATAAACGACGTTTGACTACAAAAGAAAAATTAGGCCACCGAATCGCTTTGTTAGATTCAAAAAGACAAACCTCGATGCTTTTTGAGCGCTTTGGTATACCAATAAATGGAAACTCTTACGAGTTTGTCGTCCTGATCCGAAGAGGAATTTTCGCAACTGATGTCTGTCGTTTCTGTATTAACGGTTACAGTTGAAGTCGTGGCGTTGTCTTTCGGTAATCTGTACAAACGTAACGTGGCCGATGCGAAGCTTGTGGCATTGTCTTCCGTTATTGGATCTATCATAAAATATAAGTTCATCGTGTTTTCGTCTTTCCAAGCATCTGCTTCCGTGTTTCTTGGAATTTGACCTAAATGCAGAAAGATATTATAACGTGCAATTTAAATGAACGAAAGTGGTACTTACAAACAGGATAATAGCTTCGGACGAAATGGAAGGATTCGTCTATTATCGACTTGTTTTGTTGATTTTGAAAGGTTGTCAGTGCTTCGGTGAGTTCATCTGGAGTAAAATTCAAGCTCTGCATGTGCGTTGATAACGTGGTGTTATCTCTTCCGGTTTGTCGCAAAATGGTATTTTTAATCGATTCCAGTCGTATATTTTTGGATCTACAAATTAAAATAAATTTTAGAGGTAAGTTGACGCAGAGGATGGAGCAGCGAAAAACGAGGCTTGTTCAAACTGATCAGCAGAAGAACTCCGTAAAGTTAACATGCTAAAAGCTATCGGCTGATTTATTATGCATGCAAAAGTTTTAGTGATGCCAAAAATTTTGGCGTAATTAGAAAAAGTTTAGAAAAATTCTAACAATGGTCCATTAACATTTGGGATCGTTTTGGCAAATTCTAATTGTGCAATTAATGCGTCTCAAAATCACATTAAGATGTTTATGTATTTTATTAAACTTTAACCTCTTTTATTGGTTGTGCAAATTTGGTGTCCAGTTGTCTACTTGAAGCGGACTTAATAAGCAAGTTATACGTTTCCGTATTTAGCAGACTGGTAAACAGTTTTTTACCTGTCTTTCGTTAAATCGTTTATTGCTAATAAATTACATATTATATGATTTTTAATATAACCGTCTAGACTAGTAAAGTGTATTGACCTTTACTTACTAGTGATACGTGTATCCTATAACACTATCGTGTTGTAAGCTTTCTTATTCAGGCTTTGGTGACACAAGAAGTTAAAAGTTGATTTTACCTTGATTTTTAGTGCTGGGTTCATGGGTTGGGTCTTGGTTTTAGATAAATTTTTATTTGCTAAACATTCCATCGGTCTATTTTAATAATTCATGATGATTGTTATTACTTTTTCTACCTATTTGTAAACCACGTCCGAAAGGTGATGGAAAAACCATTTGCCTAATTAATTGTCCTTTTTGATCGTCGCCCGACAGTATCTTGGCTTTGAGAGATGCCGAATGAGGTTTTTCTGGGTGGCCAAAAAATAAATCCGATAATATTCCAATATTTTGTAAGACGCAAACTAAATTTTTAAATAAAAGGCAACGGAACGAGAAACTCTTCGTAGTTGTAATAATTTTTTATATAATAATGATGCATAATGATGGAAGAGTAACATGGAGTAGGCGGTCTCCCCTGTTGGTACAAATTACTAATGCATCGCATTGTATTTCCGCTCCCAATCGTGCATGACACAATAAGCGTCTGGGATCTGTCTACGCTGTTTATGCCTTTTATTTACCTCACGATTCACATTCCTAGACAGAAGCAATAAGAAGGCTACGACAAGTACATCGTCTGCTTACGCAATATCTACTCGTTTATTTTATAATTTTACCATTATCGCAACTAGTAAACTTGCTACGATACACCGTCACAACTAAACTATACTTGCTGAAATAGATAACAATTATCTTGATTTTTATCATTGAGATTAATTGGACTTAACTGCATATAATTTGATGTTTTAAAATAGTAATCAGATTTTGTAAATACAATGTAACTAATTTTTAAATTTATCATTCACTTAGTACATTGATTTGTTAGGCCTTGATACGGTATTTATGTTTCGAGTACTACAACTCTTAAAATGCAATTGCAACAATGTTTCTCGAAGGTTATACCATCAACCGCGAAATGGATCTCAAATTTTTATTTTCAAATTTCAACAAAAGAATCGAAATTACATTGTACAGTCAGTTGTCAAGTTCGTGGGGGTAACCCAAGACACAAGAGAAGGAATTCCATACCCCCCAGACCCCCCAGGCAGGTTACCATTTACTTTATTTTGATTTGATCCCATCAGAGAAACCAAACCGAGGTCTTACTCCGTCGGAGGACTTAGAGATCAAAAATATTTCTGGCTGCGGAGGAAAATGAAAAACTGAAGTGCGAAGTCCCTCAAATGCAATATTAGCCCTCAAAATTCAACATTAATTTTATTGTATCTCAAAAAAATGTAGGCTTATTATTATATGCTGCTGTATTTTGTTGAGAAAGATATTTTCCGAAAAAAAAGATATTAGGTGATTCTTTACACGCAATTTTTCTGTCTTCTTTCAACATATATGAAAAATTAGTACCATAAATAATAAATTGTTAACTATGACGTTGCATTATAACGAAGCGAAAGAAATTTGTAATCAAAATTTTTTTATGGATGTTTTTGTAATTTAGATCTGACGTTGCTGAAATAAGCAAACCGGTTGTCCAAATAAAAGTAAATAATACAAATATAAACATTTTTTTAAATCTTATTGATTTTGTAATTAACTTACATTTTTTTCCTTCTGGAAAATTTTCTGGCAGCGCCCATGGCCTTCTGCTGACCCCATGATATATTTAGCATGAGGACACAAAAAGGCTGGATCAGGCACTGGGAAAACCGACAGCAAAATTGGTAAATAAATTCAAACGCTTTGACAACATAGTAAAAGCTATGAGGTATGCAGGTACTTCAACTTTGTAAATTTAGAATAACTTTAATTCGTAAAATACCCACACATCATCAGCATCGCATATGTATCTGTAATTTTGTTATTTACGAAATGATAACGCATTACTATTATTTTTAGTCAACCGAAGCACTTAAAATGCCCACGCTTTAATGGCATTCGGTGCAACAACTGGGGTTTGGCAAACAACCAAACAATACTTTTAATCAAATTTTTCGAAATTTAAATATTTCCTAAATTTCTCTTTTTCCCCAACCAACCGATATGCTTGTGCGGATGATTTATTAAAAAACCACCTGCTTCGAGATTTATGTTTGACATAGCAATAACTATTAAACTGCGCCTCGTAAAATAACATAAAAGATGTTGATGTACGGTAAATTTTGAAAAGCTCTGATTTGAAATTTTGAAATACTATAATACTATGTCTTTCTTAAATTTAAAGCCCACATGCACAGAAGACGTAAACTCTTGGATTTCGTAACTTTTCCACTTTATATGTTCAAATAACGGTCATCGGCGGCGGCGATTATCACTAAACATCAAAGGATGTTTAAATTGCATAAAAAGTTGTTAATTTTACCTGGTCACATAGGTAATGCTAATAAAATCTCATTTTCATTCATAAATTTAGTATGAATATTTTTAATATGATGTCTAGAAATTCTTGCGATATCTGCTTGACACATTGAGGTACATAATATCTACAAGCACCTGCAATAACGTTCTCACAGGTGCAGAGAATTTAGATAAAATTGTGAAGTAGAATACGATAATGGTTATGTAAAATTGCTATTCATAAGCTGCACGGTGTTGTTTGGTTTCCGCATTTATATTGTTTCAAACAATTCAATTGGCAATTAAACTTAATCTACTTTGAGCTTATTGTTAAGAGTTTCTACCAGGGAGTCTTGCTAATAAATCAAAAACTCAGTTTCCTATCTGAATTAAGCATTGTTATTTGAGCAGTAAATATCATTTTGTTTGATTTTTATAGTTATCATCAATTAAAATTATTATTGCTGCCCATCTCAAAGGCGGAATCGAGTATTTTCCCTCCACGCAAAGCTTTTCCATCTACTAGATACTCATTGCAAACTTCTTTTAGTTTTTCCGATGTTGTTCAGAGATGAGGTTTAGTTTTTAATCATGTGGAATCATCAAAGATGTTGTCAGCAAAAGAAATTCCATAAAAATTAAAATGATTGACCATCACTTAAAAAACCATGACTATCATGAAAAACAGGTTGCTGTTTGAGAATTCTTTTAGGTTGGTAACGTAAAATGAGCCAATCAGAGGTGCTTTACTGGACAGATAGAAATGGGCTATTCTTACGTTCAAGAGGTACATTAAGGAAAGGTAGACAGAAATGACGCTTTATGTCACCTCAAGATCGCCCAGGTTGTGCGGCCTGAAGGCCGCACTGAAAAATCATTCTCCCGTGATGTCTAATTTTTTTAAGTTAGTAAAGTAAAATGAGCCAATAAAAAGTGCGTTACGGGTTAGATGGAAAGATAGAAATGGGCTATTCTGATGTTAATAATAATAATAATATAATTATAGTATTATACTACAGGGAAGAAAATGGTTCACTATATTGATGAACAAATTTATAAATTTTAAGATTATTTTCATGAATTCTAATATTTATTAATACATAATATATTGAATTTTGCTCATCAGCGCAAAAATTATCAATTTTTCATTGATAAAAGAACCATTTCTGTATTCACTGAAAAATTTTTTCGATCAATGAACTTTTCATAAATACAATGAACCCTTCATAAAAATAATGAATTTCTTTCATTAATACTATAAAAATTTTGAAATTTCATTGATTTAATAAAATTTTCATTGAATTTTCATTGTATATATGATAGCTTTTGGTTCGGTGTGTATATTGCCCAGCTTATGCAGCCTGAATGCCCCACTAACAGAAGTAGAATTTTATTTCAATCAATTTTTTTATTATTTTATACTAATTATTTAGTATTTATTTCATTTCATGCGGAAAATAAGAATTTTGAACTTTTAAATAAAAATATCTCAAATGGGTTTTACAAATAATGCAAATACGAAAATATTATAATACAAATAGTTAATACCTACATGTATTTTATATACACATTAGATTTAGAAAAACAAATCAGTGTAATTTTTTAACCAATACGAAATTAGATAAATTTTAAGCTTCAGGAATTTCCAGATTGTAATTTCTTATTTATTTTAAATAAGTAAACATATAATTTTTAATGTATTTTGAATTTTGATTTTGAATTTTGAATTTTGAATTTTGAATTTTGAATTTTGAATTTTGAATTTTGAATTTTGAATTTTGAATTTTGAATTTTGAATTTTGAATTTTGAATTTTGAATTTTGAATTTTGAATTTTGAATTTTGAATTTTGAATTTTGAATTTTGAATTTTGAATTTTGAATTTTGAATTTTGAATTTTGAATTTTGAATTTTGAAATTGATCTAATAGATTTAAACAAACAAATTTGTTTAGTATAAAAATAATTTTGTTAAATTTAAAAAACAAAATAAACAAACAAAAACTAACAAAACTTATTTTAATTATTTTCAAATTCGCATTAATGATGTAAAATTGACTGGCAAGAACAGTAGCAGAACAGCACGAGTTAATTTAGTAGGTAATATATTATAAAAAATATTAACCTTGGAAATCTGATTATTTGGAAAAAATGAAGTATAAAAACAGATAGCAGCAGCGGCGTATTTAGGGGTGGGCAAGCGAGAGCAATAAATTTCCCTCCCTCCCTCCCATGGATGATTCGATCGTATTCCTGAAGCCCTCCGTGATGGAAATAGTGTTTATCATGAGATTTTAAAATTTAAATAAGTTTTAAATTTTCACCGGTTATCTCTTTACCTCTGACGCGCATGAATGGATTAACGAGATTCTTAATATTACTCTTAAATTAATTTTTTAAATACGCCACTGTGTAGCATCCTCTACATATACAAATGAAATAACAAGAATCTTAATAAAGAAATCAAATCTAAATAGGTATACCGCATATTTCAGAGCTTTTAAAAAAATTTGAAAATTATTTTGTAATTATTCTGTAGTCCACGAAGATGGAGAGGAGAACAATAAATATTTTCTCATTTTTTTATTATATTCAATTCATAGAAACATTAACAATAAGAGATAGTATCTTCCCTTAAAAAACAAATGCTATCCGTTTAACGGTTTTGATTTATTAAATCATCATCAGCACACAACGTTCGGAAAAAATTTTTTATCCTATAATGGCGGTGAAAGGAGGAAAGCGTGTCCTGACAGAACCTGTCAATACAATTTAAACACCCGAATGCAAAAATTTTTAAATTATTATTCAATTAAAATTTTAAATTGGGTCTGCAGAATTATCACGAGCTGCTAAAGAACAGAAATTAAATTAAATTTGTAAACAAAAGAAATTTTCCAACTTGACAGGATTATAGCAATTTTGTTTTGCAAAAACCGATAAACCAATGAACATACGGGATTGCCGTAACGACAACCAATGAGAATTGATTTTAACGATAAAAGCAACAATATTATTTATTATATTATTTGACATGAATAATAAGTAAATGTTTATTTTCCAAAGTTCACGCAGTTTAATAACTATAGGAAATAATGACAGCGAAATTTTTGCTAACGTCGCGTCGTCGTCGGTTCCATGAATGTAAATTTTTAAATCAGCACTTCTTAACATTTTATTAAATAGCTGTTCAATTAAGCCTGAACAAATTCCAGCCGGATGTAAATAATTAACTTGTTCGTACTGTCTAAACACGTGTTTGTTTTCCTTAGAAAACTTCCCGCGCATTTCGAGCTGGAGCAACAAAATCTTTTTGAAAAATATGCCCGGCTGAAATTTGAGTATAAGAAAAGCCTCGTCTTTGCCATTAATAACAATGGTCAAGCATTGGTAAATTTAAAGCTCCATGATTAAAAGTTTAATAAATTATTTACAGCTGTTTAGTTCATTGGCTAATCTGCTGGCTTATTTAGTAATGAATGCTTGGTGGTTAAAGGAACCAAAAAGTAAAATTTATATAAATTTAGAATTCGAGTGACCTAAATAGGCTTACGCTTGGTGAACTATGAAAAATTAAGTTTTCGACAAAACTCGTTAAGCAAAATTGGCTTATTCCATAAACGAGAATTTTTTAAATTACTTGTAAAAGTGTAAGGTCATTAAATCTAGCATCATCATTTTCCACGCCAACTAAGTAAAATTGCAAATACTTTTAGCATCTCTTGTTATAGGTCAACACACTTTATTCAAAACATGATATTTTTAAAATTTTTAGCTCATCATGCATTGCAAGATCAAATCATGCATTATCATTTACAAGTGCAATATTGGTGTAAATGTGCATTTGTAGGGCAACAAACTGAACGAGAAAGTCATGCAAAACTTTCAAACATTCCATTATTAAGTAATTTTTGAAGTTAATCATATCAATAGCAATAAACCATGCTTAAAACTGCATTCAAACAAAACATCGTACCTGTCTTCATCGTTATCACGCCTTCATGTAAAAAAGAATAACTAAATTAGATTTCTTGGATTCAAAAATGAAGGTGTCGCATTATTACAAAAATTATTATTAAATCTTACTTGTTTCGATTTGCTTCGATTTGCTGCATGTTAAAGAAGTTGGAATCGAACGGAAAATTTGCAGTCGGAGATGATAAGGGTTCGATTTCCAGTTTATCGTTGGATATAACAGTTTGATCTGATTGCATTGAATTATATGAATCTTCATCGCTGCGTTTGGATACTTTAGAGTCAGGAAGAACACTCAAGTTGAACAGTAAATCGTGTTGGATTTCGTTATCCTCCTGCTTTTTAAGAGACGAATCGAATGGAGAATCAGTCGAGGATTCTATGGGCAATGCCTCCATAACAGTTATCATTTTAATCACAATCGTTAAAAGCACCACCGAAAATTTAAACAACATTTTGTCAAATTTTCGCTCACAACTCAGTCAAATATTGTCAATTTAATCAATTACTGTCCACAGTCTTCTGCACAAATCTAAAAATTAATAGTTCTAATTAGACACGACTCACTATCATTTATATATCTATAGTTGACTTTCCACTATAATAAAATTTTAAATTTAGCCAATTCAACGCATTGACATTTAGGTGAACAACCTTAAATAAAAATGAATTTTCCGATGTATATCCAATTTAAAAAAAATACTTAGATGCTAACTCTTTCCCTCTAGTCTGCTCTAACGTACAATGTATACTAAGGTGTTCGATTATAGATTCCTATTTCTGAATGAGTACGACGAAGAAGCTAACTTGCGTAGCTCCTCTCTTTTCAACTTATTATGGCTAATTACATCGCTAGTTAGAGACGATCTGTCTAGCAGGAAATCTTGCTAAATTGTGCAAAAAACAAGTTAATTTTTCTAATTTAATGCTCACTCTCCGCATTTTAAATGTAACTCTCAAAAATACTATTTTAAATTACCACAATTACGCGTGCTTATTTTTTTCAAAATTGCGAGCTATTTTTAATTTTCTAGAAACCCCAGTTAAATTTAACAATTTTTCCTCAAAAATATCACTTTTTATATTGGCAAATAAAATTATTGCGAAAATATATCGCACATTTCGTAGATGTTTGTACATTTTTGTCGAATTTACGATAAAATTCCTAAAATTTGGTTATTTACAAGGTCAACTACAACATTTTTATGGGTATTTTTTACAAATTAAATTTTTAAAAATTCATACGTACTGTTAGCGGTCAAATTATAGATTATGCGTCTCGTCAAAACACAAAAAAAAATTTGTTTTTAATTTTTTAATATTTGAAATTAATAGTCATGTGTATTACCAGGGAGAAAAGTGCTGGCGTCGTTTATTCTTTTAGCTTTATTCATTATTGATTAAATAATTTTTTTATCCGAAGCTGAATTTTTCAAATTCAAAGCATTTATTTATAGTTCGAAAAAAATACATTAGGAAATTACAAAAATGTTGGTATAGAAAAACGATTTTATTCTTGGACAAATCACTCTTTCCTGAAAGTCACTTCGCAAGTAATGATATTGGTTAAATTTAAAGTAGACAAAACATTTCTTCGAAATGTTTAGTCTGGAATGAAATTTAAAAAATACTAAAAAAATCAATCACTTACTTCTGAAATTTCGCTGGTATCGCGGCGTTTCAAATTGATAGAACTATTTTTGCACAAGGTAATGTCGATACCAGAGCGATTCCGCTTTATATACATCTAGAAAACATAAAATATTCAGCCTCCCTAAAATTACCATATCGTAGTAAATTATACATTAAGCGTTTACAATATATTTCAAATAGCGTACAGCTATACGTTATCGCAATTATTATTATAACTAACGAATTTAACAAATTACATTTTAAGAATGTAGACTTTGTTTGTTTGATTTATCGACATATTGTATATTTTCAAATAAAACATTTTAATTAGAAATAAACTCACATTTACGAATAAATTCGAAGTTCCAGCTAAACGTGGAATTCAAACCATGGTACAAATAGCTTAAATGCACCTGAGATGCTAATTATCCCCTAGTTTGGCATAGACATTCGTTTTACCACTGAAGAGTATATCCAACAGTCAATTTGGACTTTGAGAGTCAACTTTCTACTTGACAAGCTTTTGATAAGAATTGCACATTGAATTATATTGCTAACAATGTTCAAAAAAATGGATAATTAAGAATGGAATAGAAGAAGAATCACTATAGGTCCAGGTTACATAATATTAAAATTCAATAACGGCCCTGCAGGGGGAAATTCCTATTTATCGATGGGCCTCGCCTATCCGCTACTGCTATTTCAGTGAAAATTTTATGAGCAGATTTTCCAAAACTTTCAAAGAAGAAATTTAGAACAAACAAAATAAGAAAATAATTAAAAGGTAATTACACATGTACTGGAGGGTATTCCATACCCCCCAGACCCCCCGGTTTCGAGAATTCAAAATTTGTATGCATGCTCTGTGATTGATTTCAGTTTTTCAGAAGAAATAATTATATTATTGCCATCTAAAGACAAATTTTTAAATTACAGATATAATAAATTGCAATTTATTAAAGAACCTAGTAAGTGCAGTTATTAATAATTAACTTGAAAAAAAAATTTATATATTATATAATATTTAATATATTTTTAGTAACCCGACTTACTGGGTTCTTCAATTGTACGCTAGCTTTGCCATCCAAGAATTTAAAAAAAATTATAACAAATCAAAAGTGTTCACTATTTTGTATCATACTATCTGGTCCAGTAAAATCCTATTTCTAATATAATTTGCTATGTTAATTTGAATTAAAAGAATTTTAATTGCGCGGTCAGTTCTCTTCTGAATTAATTTTGATTTCAAAATTAATTTTTTAGTAGATTTTCTTCAAAAATATGAAAAGAAAATTCTCGCACTGTCACTGTACAACAGAAGACAGATGCTAAGTCGATGGTGGCTTTCAGAAACAATATCAATTACGTTCGATATCAAGCGACCTCAGAAGGTAATGCTAACAAGTCGGAGAAGAGGAAAGTACGACCGATCGTGTCAATGGACTTTACCAAAGTGTGCTCTAATTAAAATTGATAAAAGGAAGAAGATGTTGAAAAACAGAATATTACATTTTAAATACGTGATTATTGGAAATTTGGAGTAATTTTTTTATACGTTCCCGACCACATAAATAAATTACTTTGCGCTTTATTCTTATTTCTTTCAACCTCGATCCTCAATTTTTCGGGAACGGCTGTGTCAAATTCATCCATTCAGTAAAATTAACTTTAGGGCTTGCGGGTTTTCAGGCTCCACAACATAGGCATTCCAAAATTTCAGATTTTTCTTTAGTGAATTTTAAAATTAAAACAAAATCAAATAATATGTAATGTAAACCACGAAACGAATGCTTTTGGTGTAATTTCTCTCATTAAAAATGTATTTACCTTAGGTTCCTCTTGATGTAATGCCAAATTATTGTTGATTTGGAAAATTTCCAAAACGACTAAAATTATCTTACAGTATTATTCTTTTGATATTGTCTACTACTTATATGCTTTAAAAAAAGTTTTGGAAATATTATTAATATTTCCTGTGAAAATCCTTCTGGTCTGTTTAACAAATTGCAAATTACTAATTAAACAAGGAAATTTTCCAGTGATGTAGATCTTAGTTATTCCCTTATAATTTGAATTTTGTAAAGCAGAATTCTAATAAAAGTTCATTAAACACTCTTGAGCTTTCCAAAGAACTTTTAAACCAGACGCATATTGCTTTCCAACAAACAACATTTATCAAAGGTTTTCAAATTATGATCTATGAGAATTGTTAATTAAATTCTAACTTTCTATTTGAACGAAAACATTTTTTTTTAATTCTCGGTATACGTTTTAATTAATCCGATCCTTATGCAAAATGTAAAACCAGTTTGGAATTAAAATTCAAAGAATTAGATATTTAATTGTAAACAAGTTAAACCTACCTCACGAAAGATAAAGTTTTGCTGGTCAAAAATCTAACTTTGAAATTCTTCGTAGTTCACATCTTATTGCTAATTTATTAAACGTAGATATTCAGTTAATTTATTGGTGCCGACCATGGAATATTTAAAATTCCCAGCAGATCTTAATTTAAAAAAACATATGTTTGAACTTAAAATGTTCACCAAAAACAGTCAAATTCGAATTTTTTGATTTTTGACTTTTATTATTGTTTATTAGTTTTTAAATTTTAATTTGATGCGATAAATTATGTCTACGACCTATTACCTGGCCCGAGAAGACTGCGGATGCAATAATGCATTCGTGTGGTTTAAATTTAAATAAGCAACAAATTGCATAAAGGTGGTCAAAATAAAACATGCATCTCGCATTTAAATATATAAAAAATAACAAATTATACAGTTAATTGAACCGTTCGTTGCTATGTTTACATTTGGCGATAAAATTCAAATGATTGCCAATGTGAAGATATCTACATAAAAGTTTAATGAGATGTTATGGTTGAAAAAGCATTTTAATTATCCCGATGTAGCAGAAGTAGCTAACGACAAGACTCCATTTAATTTTTTCTAGCAGTTTTTATTATATCATCAACGATTTAATGTCTTCTTTTTTTCTAATCGAACACTTTACCGAAAAACTTTCTAAAAAATAATGTATGCTTTATTGGTAACAATAACACGAAATTTAATGCAAAAATTGTGTTTACCATATTTTGAATAATGGGAGAAAATTTTGGTTAATTTAAAAGATTTTTCAAGTTTGTAGTAACATTGAAAATTAAGAACAATTTGCTTATACTTCCTGCATTTTAAATTTACTATTTTACAAATATAAAAAACAAATAAATGCATAAACAACTAAAACGTATATTAAACATTAGAATTGTCTAGACTTAACCATAAATATTTAAAATCTTGGTTTGGCTGCTTATAAATTTTAATAACGTTACGCCACCGTTTTTATAATTTCACCCAATATTTTTGGTACCTAGAATTGAAATATTTACATTTAAAAATCTCCAAACATTTATAAATAATGTCTCTAGTTTCTCTTTATTCTCTTCTATCCGTTCTGCCTAGATTGCGTAAAATAAATTTTTATTTTCGATAAAATTATAATAGAAACAGTTGTTTGTGTTGTGTTGCTTATTTATGACGCGATTCTTTTAATCGGTGTTTATTTTGACTTTAATTAATAGGCGTCCTCGAGGTGACATCGCATCTGCATATTATGAGATAGAAAATTTTGACTATCGTATTAAATTTAACACAACTCGTACATAAACAACATAATATTATACAACATAATATGTGCAATACGAACATAATTTAATTATGTTTAATTATCATCCATTTTCTTCTCTACCACATAACTTCGCTCTTCACTGAGATTGAGTATTAACTACCTACAAATTAACGTCGAGAATCCATAGGAAAATTTGTAATAAAAGTATTTTAGGCAATTTAGCAGAAATTAGCTTTCTCTATACAAGGATTTAATTAAATATGAGACGGCGGGATAACGTTATTGGTACTTCGGCACCCCCGCAGCGGAATTGAGTACAATTCTTGGTTATATCTTTAATTACATATAAATATTTTACAACATATACACAACAACATATAAATTTTTTAAATAGGAAATTATGTATCTAGAATTTTCCTAAATTTCCCTTTATTTGTACAGTGGATTCGGTCACGAAAAAGTGTACAAAGCAAAATAAAAACTTCTTCGAATGTTTCCTAGGATTTTCTCAGATTTCAGGTAACTGAAAAAAAGCAGTTACCTGTAGTTTAGCACTCTTCGTAGTTATTTCTATTCACTGCAGAACATTCAACCTCTTTCTCTGACCTTACGGCTTCTTAAACCGAATTGGGAAATTCGTGAGAGTTTTTCACTAGAAAGTTCACTAATAAGAAGATAAAAGCAGAAAACTAAAATGTCTGCAATTAAACCTGAAAGAGCGATAAAGTAATGCCGAAAGATGAAAAGCACCACTCAATCTTCATCAGTGGCTTACATAGGAAGGGATTTTAGTGAATAAAAATATACATACTACCACGCGTGTCATCCGGATTAAGTTAGGTACTTGGATAATTTCTTTTCGTAATTTGCATGCTTTTTTTTTAAATACAATTTATTACTCCTATTTATTTTTGATAAACTTTTTCCTGCTTCCTGACTGTATTATCATACAGCGAGTGTAGGTAAGTAAGTCAAATTAGGTTAGATTCCTTCAAGAAGGACTCAGGAATTCTAGTGATTTGCAAGGCATTCCAATGATTTCTAAGGAATTCCAGAGATTTCCAATAATTCCAGGGAATCCCAAAGAATTGCAATGATTTCCAACAAATTGCAATGATTTGCAAAGAAATGCAATTATAGTGACTTCGAAGAAATTTCGGACATTTCTAATGAATTCCAATGATTTTCACAGAATTCCAGTGATCTCCAAAAATTCCTATGATTTCTAGTGATTCCCAAAGAAATTCAATGATTTCCGAAGAATTTCAATAATTTCCAACGAATTTCAATGATTTCCACTGAATTCCAATGATTTCCTAGAACTTCTATGATTTGTAAAGAATTTCGGATATTTACAGGAATTCCAAACAATTCAAGTAATGTGAGATTTTCAAAATTTGCAATTACTCCTAAAGAGTTCTAGTGATTTTCAGGGAATTCCAAAGAATTTTATGCGATTTCCAATAAATTCCGATGATTTCCATGAAATTCCAGAGATTTTCGAAGAATTACATTGTTTTCTAAAGAATTTCAGAGATTTACATGGAATTTCAGAGATTTACAGAAAATTCCAGAGGTTTACAGGAAATTCCAGAGATTTTTCAAAGAATTCCAGTGATTTCCTATGAATTACAATAATTTCTCAAGAACTACAATAATTTCTAAAGAATTCTAGTGATTTCCAAGAAATTCCGATGTTTTCCTCGGAATTTCAGTGATTTCCATAGAATTCCGATGTTTTCTAAAAAATTTCAGAAATTTGCATGGAATTTTAGATATTTACAGGAAATACCAAAGGTTTATAAGGAATTCTATAAATTTTCCAAGAAACTCCATTCCAAAAATTCCAGTAATTTCCTATAAATTGCATTGATTTCCTAAGAACTGCAATAATTTCTAAAGAATTCCAGTGATTTCCAAGAAATTCAAATGATTTCCAAAGAATTCCAATGATTTTTACGGAATTCCAGTGATCTCCAAGAATTTCTATGCTTTTTAAAAAATTTCAGAGATTTCCAAAGAAATCCAGTGGTTTTCAAGGAATTCCAATGATTCCCAAGAATTCCTGTGATTTTTAAAGAATTTTGGAGATTTACAGGGAATTCCACAGAATTCCAAATAATTCAAGTGATTTCTGTTTTTTCAAGAATTTCAATGATTTTCAGAGAAGTCGATTTCCAAGAATCTCCAATTATTTCCAAGGAATTCCAAAGATTTCCGAGAGAGTTCCAACCATGTGTACACTACATCTTTGATATATTTACCCCTTGTATAATCCTAACATTCTTTAAACCAGGGTATGGTGGTTTACCGTTACTAAGAGCGGATGCGACCAAGGCTCATCCAAGCCTAAAATTTAAAACCCTAAAACCCCCTCCGCTAAAACAAACTTGAAAGAGCGTGGTATCCGTCTTTGACATTTTCTCGCCGCTTCCGCAGATTTAACGCTGTAGTGATGTTATTGATGTCTACCGGAAGGCCGAGCTAAGAAATTCCATCAGATCCGAGATTCGAACCCAGAATTTCCGCTCTGTAACTCAACCAGCGATCACACCAAGCCATCACTGCTGGTTGAATTTTATTGTTTAACATTTTTTAATATAAAGGGATGAAGCTGAAATAATAGACCACACATGTTCTATATATTTGAAAAGAGGATAAAAAACGCAATTTAAATATGTCATAGCCAACTATGGTTTCCATTTAAAATAACACAACCTTATATTATAACTCGGAAACAAATCAAGATATTTAGAATCCCTTTAGGCCAATTTTTAGCTCCTACGCCATCCATTTTTCCATATCTCTTATAGTTACAAATGACAAATCCCGATGCCATGAATTAATACACATAAAAATATTCACCATCCTGGAAAATATTTTTAGTACGATAAACCCCACTACTATTCTTAGAGTACATTAGGTATTTTGTTCTTTAAATTTTTTTAAATTTTCAACTTAAAAATTGAAACAATAAAATTGTCTGCTTGATATTTCTTTCTGTTCAAATTATGAAAAAGCCGTTTCTTTCTCATTTTTAAGTTCCTAATCTAAAGAAATTAAGAGGGACGGTGATGTGTCAGTGTAGATTCCATGTCAAAACGCCGAAAATAAAAATATTGAAGTTAAAACATAGAAAACTAAAATATCGAAAGTCAGAACCACCGAAAACAAATGCACATAAACATCGAAAAACAAAAACACCGAAAACAAAAAATATATAAAAAAACTTAATTTATATAACCCGATTGAGATACACACGTTCTTTTTAAGCAAAAAATATTACTAAAAAAGTTTCCTAACTGATTAACTACGTACAGATCGCTCTTTTTTAGCAAAATTTATCATTAAGAACGGTTTATATAACTTATAACTTAAGGCGGTATTCTGGTCTAGAATTTTAAAAATATCAATTATTTTGCAAAGTTTGGGCCTTTAAGAATATGTCCTCAAGAGAAAATTTTAAAATTCCAACAATTTACGAAGTTATAGCTATTATAACTTAGACCACTGCGACTGCCTGAAGCTTTTGCTCCAAACTTGAATAGCGTTTTTCTCAAAACTACATTTTTCGACGTGGTTGACACGATTACTTAAGTTCTGTTTAACCGATTTACTTAAAATTTTGTACCAACCTTCAATGTAAAACTCTATATCGCCCCTGATATTTTTGTATCAAAATTATTTTTTTTACTATTTTAAAAAAATTTAAATTATGAAAAACAGAATCGAAAAATGTCTTTTCTTTTTGAAGCAGTCGCCATTTCAGGAAACATTTTTTTTCCATTTCGTCTTTGGTAGGGGCTATAACGACATTGTTACTAGTAATTAAGAATCAATTTTTTATTTTTGTTTCGGATGACCACAAAGGTTGCAATCATGTCAACCAGCACAATTTTTTTTTATTTACCCCAAACTTAACTAGCTTATATAACTTATTTAATAAACTGATTATGAAATGCACCAGAACGTAATGGAATTTTTATTTTCAATTTTTTGTTTTTAATATTTTCAGTATTTTTGTATCGGTGCTTTTTGACGTACTACCTCAGTGCGGACGATTTACTTAAAAATATTATGGAACCTTGAAACTAAATGCGTAATAAATTTCTTAATTATTGTTAAAAAAGATAATATGACACGGTGACTCATAGCTACAGAACCCAAAAATTGGGAGAGTAATAGTATGACAACCGGACCAACAATAATTTTAAAAATTGTTTAACGAAATTATTCGATTTTGGATATTTTTATTATTTTTTAAAATAATTCTCTTTATACAACAAATTTGATAAATAACATTAGTTGAGGCGAATTGATCTCGGAGTCAAACATCCCCGAAGGCAGTCAGAACTCGAAAATTACGGATTTAGAATGGCAGAGAAGCTAAAATGTTTTTAAATTCAATTCAGCTATAATTAACGAAATCCAATTTAAAATAAATTTATAATATGATATTAACAGTTGTACAGCTAGAAAACAACTACGGTCGGATCCGCCCACTAAAACATATTGTACATGTACACTCAACAGAATGGGCAAAACGTGAAAATGCGAATTATAAACATTAATTACTTCTTAAAGTAAGTCATAGTCTAATCGCTTCATTTTATGTCATTTTTATTAATATTTAAAAATAATAGAAAAACTTTAATTCAACCATTTAACATTCGACTGATGTTTTCAGATAGATGTTTTTTACTTTTTGACCAGTTCACGTATTTTTAGCAGTTATTTTAGGGACCATGACCAAAAGAAATATTTCTACCAAATTGCTGTTCTCAAATTAATTTTTAAAATTAAAAAATCCATTTCTACTTTTAGTTCTAATTTTTTTAAATTATTATTAATTTACTTTATGATATTGGACAAAAAAATCATTCTTATAGAATTGTAGGTATTATTTTTTCTAATGCCTGTTTTTATTAATTTTTAGCTGTATTACAATAGTAATTGAAGGTCTGTATTACTGGAGAGCAAAAGCAAAAATGAAAAGGACACTAAATTTTGAAATAAGTGGGGGTGTAAATAATTATCATTTTGATAGATGCAATAAATTGAAAAGTTATAAATACATACACCGAGAATGACCTCTTGGGCTAACTGATATAAATGTTAAAGTATACCAAATTATTATGCACTTCTGATTTGTTAAATTGTAAATTTAATCAGTTGAAGTTATAAATCGTGGGTTCTACACCTACGAAATGCAATTTTCGGATTACATGAGGTCAACTTCGTAACGCATTCATGATAATGACGAGGTGCCGATTTAATATCACCAACTACTAATACTAAATGTTATTTAAATTAAATTTATTGTACATAAATAAGTAAATATATGTTTATAAAAAATAAATAAAATACTAAACAGCGATATGCTCATATTATTTATTTAATATATAAATTATCAATTTAAAATTTATATTTTACCATGGTTATCGTAGTTTAGTAACCATCGTCGCTTAGTTTCAGTAGGTAACTCAATTAGTTAACCACATGAATGGGGGGGGGGCGGGGGGCTTGGAGTGCCCGGAAAATTATATTAAATAATAAACTTTTTTTTAGCTTATTCACTTTTGTTAGGGATACAAATTTAATTTCTCGCGCAGGGCACTTCAGAGGCTAGTTACGGCACTGCATCCTCCTACATATTAAATTTTTGTTAATATTACTCGATAATAATTATATTATGCTTGAATTTATATAATTTTGCGATAAATAACAGTAAAATGACAGCAGATAAAAATAAAAAATGTATTGCAGTCTTGTATGTTATGAGAAAATACTACCTCGTCTAGTCTAGGAAAAAATAGAACTATTTGTTTATGTCTGCCCGGAGTGTATGGTTTAGTCTAAGTAATGTACTGAAAATAAATATACAATTTTTTAGACTGAAGAATTCAACAATATTGAAATTTTATATTTCGCTAGTCGTTTCACTGCATTTACTCATATTTAATCTACATAGTATTAGTAATTCAAGCAAACGAGATATCGCGTTTCCTCCTCTTGTTTAACCATATACTATTCAGAAGCATCTGCGAGTACGACGTAGTTAATTTTTTTGTGAGTAAGATAGGTAATGGTTTATGAATCAAATTTAATCAACTACACCTTATCTAAGAATTTCGTTTGTAATTCTTCACGGGTGTTTGACCTACATTTACTATTTCCAATACTCAAATATTTATTTTTACAGCGAAGAATTGCCATTGGCAAAAAGCAAACACCGGGCGAAGCCGGGTATTGACGCTAGTATTAACTTAAAATTGAGGAGCTATTTATCTAGTAATATTTGTAAAATAATTAAATAATAGCAACTTGCACGAACGTATCTACTATATTTTTAATACACTAGAAAATACGCAATGATGAATTTGAAGTAGATACATATTATTATATTCGTTACTCCTCAAATTAAGCATGCATTACTTCAAACAGTTTCGTGGAAATTGTAAAAAATGTAGTGATTACCGTTGTTATACCTAGAATTCAATTATTGTTAATTATTGAGGTAACAAATAATACTTTGTAATAGAAGTATAAAATGGAATTGCATTTTGCAAAAGTTGCGGTACTCCGGTGGTTTTTTCTGAATTTTTTTGCAAAAACCTTGTAATTGATTTTATGAATCCCGCAATACAAAGTAGTAATATATAATTACGCAATAAACGTTAACCACATGCAATTTTATTGATAAAATTAATCAAAAATATAAGTGTACTATTCAAACACGGCCAAATATAAACAGGGGGGGGGTCCACTAGAAATTTAAGCATATATTGGATGTAGGTCAGCAACAAATCTGCATCCAACTTTTGCATTAATCTCTCAGGATGGTTAGATATTCTGTGAATCTAAAAAATTAATTAAAAGAAATCAATAATTATTACATAATTTCGATAACGCAATTTAATTCAAACTATAAATTTTTACTTATGGGTTGACGTCATGTCTATCCAGACAAGAATTGATCTACATAATGTGCTATCAAAGGACCCACAAATAATAAGGTCAAAAACCCGCCATATTTACAGACGAATAAACCTTTTACGCTTAAAATAAAAAATGCAGGATACATTTTTTAAAACAGAATTCTCAAAACATTTTTCAAAATTTAAAGTTCAATTAAAACACTCGGATAAGTTAATAAAACATTCGAGTTTTATGTCGTGTACATTCTTAAGTGGAGCTTTTTGGCAAATTGAATTTTTAGAAATAGTCGTCCTCTGTAAACTTGACCTTTAAAATACCAACACTAAAACCTTCCCGATTAATTTTTTACATATCATCAATTTTGATTGTGGATTTTGTAACACATTTTTATTTTCATTGAACTGTAAGTACCTGTAAATGGAAATGTAATTTGCTGATTTTTCCATAACGGTCACTGACTCAAATAAAAAATAGCTACATAGTTAATTTATTAATGAATTATCAACAGTTCCCAGGCTTAGAATTGTTTTGAAATTTGTCTTCGTGGTTAATATATTTTCCAAATGTCCTTCATGTTCAAATTTTCAAAGTAGGTACTACTAATTTTTGGAAAGTTTATGAAAGGTTTAACGTGGAATCCTAACCACGGAATAAAAAATTTGGCAGCTATGCACCAGAAATCAAAATTATATTATGTTGAAATCTAAGAAACTCTAAGATTTTAAAATTCTACTCTGTCCTTAATAAGCAAAATTAACTATTATTATTTTAATAAAAATACAAAGTGTAGTAATTTTGTAGACGTTACGTTTCACATTTTTTACCAGCTCAATGCACCTTGTCCGACGTGAACAATTTTGCGATTACACATTTGAAAAATTGTTCTAAATGTGTAGATTATTACTTGGAATATGGAAAAAACAGGATATGCTGACAATAAATAAGTAATAGTAATAATTGCATTCCGATAAATTTGCAGCTCTAAACAATTTAATACAATAAATTGACACCAACTTTGCCCTGAATTTTAATAAACTCAAATATGTAAAAAAAATTGTTATTTTCTGGAAAAATCTATTTTTCTCAAATATAAAAAGTACATAATATTATCCTCCGTGCCCGTGTCCTGATAAAATAATCCGCTTTGCAATTTGTTACAATCAAAGTACAAATCCTTAATCTGGCTCTGAGAAAATTAATAGGGGCCTTAATTAGACGATTAGCCTTAAGCTTAACAATATATTTACTAAAAATCATGTGATTTATTGAAATTGCTGGAACAATTGTTATCTAACCATCCAACACGTAGAAAATGAGTTAATTATCTTTATTTGTACGAATCTAATTATAATTTTTAACGTAGTGCTTATTATATTATCAATAATTTTAAAGATAAAAAATTCGTATTATTGTTTATCTAACTTTTTTATTTTTAAAACTTTTGAATTTTACAAAATCTACAAAGGAGAACTCAATTTATTGAATTTTTCTTGAGATGCCGGAATGAAAACGTTTCCTATTATTTAAAACCTTGTTGAGGTGCAAAATTTACAAAAATTACAGTAAACCAGAATTCGCAAAAGTGTCCGTCGAAGACTGAGATTTGTGTCTTTCGTCTCTCAAGTTAGGATTATATAGACTTCCAGTACTTGCTCATGAGGCTCTTCTGAAAATTAGCCGTTTTACAAGAATATATGAAAATCGAAATTAACTTCAGTTTTCCCAAAATATGTTTTCAAAACTCATTAAAAACATCCCCCGGAGGGCACGAAACTGACGAAATTCGAATTCTGAGATCGGAGATTTGCCAATGTCAGGGCCAGTGAATACCTACCGTTGGACGCTAACCGGGTTCGGGGTTATCCTACCTGGACTAGGATTAGGATTCTCAGTCTGTTGATTTTCTCTGTTATGTTGTTAGTTGTTATCCAATTGATGTTACACTTAAGATTTTTTGCCGATTTTGTTCTAAAAAATTTTTTTTTGTTTACTTAAGATGATAAGAACTTCTTCAAATGGTATTGTCAGGTGGATATTCCTCATTGCCTACCAAGAATTCCAGAAATGTGACAAGAAGTCCTTTTTATTTGGCGAACGGTTTTTTGAGTTATTTGAGATTTGGTATAATCTAGATTTATGTCTCTTTATTTTTGTAGATCTTTGTTGCAAATATTTTGTAAATATTGTAAATATACAAATAATACTAAAAATATACGGAGAAAATTCATAGAACTATTCTTTTATTAACTGTCTCCTGCAAGGTATGCAACTTAAACTACAAACATGCAATGAGAAAATTTAAAATTCAAAAATTTTACTCGTCTATATTTTGTTTTGAACGGCCGGACTACACAGGAAAGCTTTTTATTACTCGCATTTTAACCTCTTAGCCATAGGCGCCGGATAAGGGGTCAAAGCAGGTCACTTCCCCCCCCCCCCTAGATAATTGAATTTGTGGGGTCGGTCGATGTTTTAAGAGCTCGAATTTCGCCGAAATTTTTGCACTGGGTGGTAGGTAATGGTCTATATAGTAGATATAAATAATAAAATTTGCGGATGGTCCAGTAGTTTTTCCAAAATTAACGAAAATCGTGGATCCGAGATTGCCGTGTTTGTGCATGTCAAAACCGACTCTCCGCCAACTCTCGCTCGGCTCTGCCTCGCTTCGAGCGCTCCGAGCCGTTTTGACAAGCACTAAAAAAACTAAAAACATCCCCCGTAGGGCACGGGCCTCGAATAAATGACGAAATTCGAAGGCTGGGATCCTAGATTAACCAATGTCAGGGGCAGTGAAAACCTACCCTCCGCTCGCCCTTCGGGCGGCTCCGGGCGGTTTTCTCAACCCCTGTGTAAATTGTTACAAACGCCGTTTTGCAAATGCACTCGAAAATGCAGTAACTAGAACGATGTTATCACTCCAACGGCATGGACTTGACTGAACACGCTCTATCCCCACCTAAATTTGCATTGCCACGACATAGGAAGAGCACACGTGCCGGCAACAGAATGACTTTTTCAAGCTAACATGAAGGTAAACTTGTAAAATTTACATCAAAAAGTCGATTTTCAAAATTAAATTGTGAAGTAACCGTTGGGCGGATTTTATTCATCCTCACCTCATAAGAGAGCTAAAATTGTGCTCTTTTAGAATATTTAATGCATTTCTATCGTACTTTTGAAGGGAGAGCTCTTAAAAGATCGACAGTAACCGAATTTGTTGCTTCTACCTAGCTAGCGCTTGTAAAATATTAGAATTTTCCTTGTAAATCATAAAGCTTGACAAAACTGAATACTTTGCCTCCTCTATATTTGACTCTTCCGGCGCCACTGTTCTTAGCATGCAAAATAAAAATTTTAAATTCCAGCACAATGCCGAAGTTTTCCGCCAGTAGTGTTTGGCGTAAAAAAGATTCTAACCAATTAAAAGTTAGTAAATTTCAAATTTTTTTAATTCTCCATTGTAAATAAAATGTTAAACGCCAGCATCGAAAACCGGAGTCACAAGGCAAATTTTTGTAGATTTTTCTATTGTATTCCTAAGATTTTCTTGAATTTCATAATTTTCTTTGGATTTCCTCAGATTATTGTTCACTTGTACACCAGATTATAATAAAAAAGGTCGAAAAACTTAAACTATTTTTTTAATTAACTTATGAAGAAATTAGCAAATAATAGTTATAATTGTCGCCCATTTCGAGTAATTGCAAGATTGTAAATGAAGCTAAAGAGGTGGAACTAAAGAAAATTACATCCTTAAATTAAAATTAAAACTATACTTTGAAAACAACAATTACAAATTATACTGCATTAGCTCCTTACGTAATGAATTATACGAAGGTTAAGCATAGACCCATCTACATGATTTAACCTCAGTATAGATTTTACATTTTTAATTATGTAATGCCTAAATTGCTAATAAGGTTGTTACCACGAAAAGTACTTAAACTAATTTAATTTATTCTAAAGGAGAAGGAACTCCAATAGGAAAGATAATGGTTTTGAAAATTATTGTATAGTGAGGCTGCTCGCGCTTTGCCCTCATCTATAATAATAGTGTATTATTTAACAAAATTAAAAAAAGAAAACTTGCACTTCAGGTATGACTGCATTTGTAAACAATGCAGCAATAAATATTAATTAAAATTAAAATAAAAACTCTTAAACAATAGTTTCTTGGACATTTTATCAATAGTTTTCATAATGAATAATGAAATTTACACTAAATTTTCATGTTTTTCATTCAACAACGTTCAGAACAACAGCCTTGAACTTTTTGGTTAAATTATTATCTTTATAGGTTTCATAAAAATTTTAATTAGATATGCTTATTGTTTAAACAAATTGGTTCTCTCTCTCTCTCTCTTTCTGCTTTTTTTCCTATATTATACGCAAATTTGGAATTAAAATATGAGCTTATTAATCATTTTCTGAAATATAAATTTTATTCCAGTGTAATTTATTTAATTTATTTTTACATGAAAACGTACGACCACGTGAAATGAATTTAAGATACTAAATTGTTTCTAGAAATTAAATTTTCGTTATTTTGCTTTTCGTGATCCGGAACCAATAATGAACAGTATAGGCGAAAACGCTTAAAAATGAAACCAAATGGAAATTTAAGAATTACCTCAGGAATAGGAGTTATTTCCATCCACTGCAAGTTAAAATATAATTGCGACCTTGATAATAAGGTAAACTTCAACCAAATAAATCTGAATACGTGAAACTCATTCAGAAGGTGGAATAAATTGTCTAAGTGAACAATGGACATAGTAATTTTACCTTTTTGACAATTAACAAGTAAACAAGCTTAATCATTAATGGCCAAATGTCTGTGCATTGAATTAATATTTTGCTAATGTGCCATCAGGACAAAAGAACAAAAGGTTTGTGGTATCATCAGTTGGTGAATCACAATATCGATATTTAGTAAAACCGGAAATGGAACATAAATTTACTGTGGTAAAAATCCCGTACAGCAGAGCATAACTAACATACAAAATGTATATATTGACGTGCATTCTATTAATTTTAATTTTACTAACTTGCAATGGTAACGAGACCATCAAGCCCCAGGTTTTTAATTACCACTATTATTTAAAAATAATTATATAATTAATAACGAAATGAAGTCTAATTATACAAAAATAATTGTGGTAATAATAGGAAAATTGTTTTGAAACCCTTGGATGGCTTTTAGCAAATAATAATAAAAAAAAACTATATTATTTTATTTCACTGAAAGTCTTAAAAAATAATATTTGTTTTAGTTTAAAACAAAGAATAATATTCTGGTTGCGTTAGAAGTAAAACACGTAATCTCAAGATTAATTTTTTTTACGTCTGCAGTAATTTCTTTATTTAATTTACATTTAAGTTTATATAAACTTATTATCGTTAAATTAGCGTCTGACAAATTATCAAAATTGGCAAAGCTGAGTAAACACAATAAAACTTCAATAATTTATATTAACTACAAATATTTTCTTACTTTGTTAATGCTTACATTTTTACAAGGTAATAATTAATTTATTTAATTTAAATTAAATATTTCCCACCACTAATGTTAGTGTTACTTTTATTTTCACTACTTTTTATGATAGTGGTGATGTAGTTAGAGTAGTATATCGTAAAGCAGTTTAGTTATGAAAATTCGGCAGAGGTAAATGCTAACTTAGTTTAAAAAATTTAAATTGTTTTATAGTTAGGTAGTTGAAGATAACAGAAATAAATAGTTTTGCAACATGTATTGTTGTCGTTGAAATGTATTCGTTAAACACAAAAAACAGAATATATAAAAAAAAGTGCAAAAATTATTAGCTACCTGATAATAATTAAGGATATAAGCAATTATACTGGAATAGTAAAAATGGAGAGCATCAATTCGTCTACGGAAATATTGGCGGTATGTTGTAAATATGTTTTCATTTCAATATTATTTATTATTTAAAAATAATAATAAAAACATATTATTTTTTTAATATTAAATTTATTTAATTTTTCATTGATTATTTAATCCTTTAACAATTGAAGTTACAGCAGCATTGTGCCCCCATACCAGATTTTAATTTTAATTCTCAATTTCGATAAGTGTTAAAAATTACAATTTTGTTTTTTTTCCAAAATATTTTTAGTTTTAGTTATTACAATAAAAATATTTACTTTTAAAAAAAATTTATATATTTATTAGCAATATCAAACCTAATTCCTATGATTGATTCATTTTACGTTCCAAAAAAATAGAGATTACTCGAGAATGATTAGTCAGTGCAGCCGTACAACCTGAGCAATCTAGTATTATAATAATAAATTTGTCAAGAACATAAAAAAATAACAAAATAATTTTAATTCATAATTTAAAGAAAATATAGTCATATTGCTGTGTAATATTGACACTATATTGGTTGCCAATATTGATAAGTGATAACCAAATATATACAATATTGATTTATGACAATGTGCCAATAATATTTTTACAATATTAATGCAATATAGTGAGAAAAAAAAACATTGCTGCAATATTAATTTCCAATATTGCTGCAATATTAATTTCCAATATTAAGCACCAAACGTAGGCAAATTAAAATATTAGTGCAATATAGTGTAATTATTCGTACAATATTGCTAAAAATGAATATCTCACATTGACTTCCAAATAAACCAATATTAGTATACAATAATAAACAATATTGCACCGATAACAATTTTGTAAATATTTTTCGAAATGTTAACGTTTTGTGTTAATCTTGATGTGTGAATTTTTTGGTTTTTCAAATCATTACGATCAAGTTATAATTTCCATTGTCAATTTTGCCGCCTCTTTGTCATATTTATACATTATACTAATAATACTATTATTTAATTAGTATTAAATAACGAAACAATTTAAATACAGTAATTAATTTTATATTTTCTGAACTTTTGACTCAGGATTATACGTCTAGAGAATGGAGATTACTATAACATTTAAACATTACATAATATACATAACTAATTTAATGGAATTCCTTTGTGATTTAATTTCAAACATGGTTTGCTTATATTCAGTTTGTCTCAATTTTGCCCATCATCAATGCCATCTTAAGGTCATTAACCTGTTCTTTTTCTCTGAGATAATAAACTATAAGTATCTTTTCGGCGGAAGGCAGCCATGTGCAATTTTTCTCATGTATAGTCACTTTTGGAAAAGCCATACAATACGAAAGTATACAAAATTTTGGATCCAAAATAGTTTAAATCGTTTGTACCGTCTCTATTTTCGTTTGCACCCATTTAGTTTTTCAGATATTTTAAAATATCTAAATAGGCATTTCACCGCCCCCCCTTAATTTCGAATTTTGATTCCAAAATAGTTTTTATGGTTTGTACCTCGTTTGTTCTTTTTTCATTTCCATTTTGTTTCCTAGATATTTTAAAACTTTCTATGGTGGCTTTTAGACTTTAGATCTAAACTGTTTGTACCTGAGTGTACCTTTATTATTTTTGGTTGTAACCAGGCCTAGTTGTAACACATTCTAAAACAATAAAATAAATAAAACAATATTAATTAGTTTATTAGAAAAGTACAAAAAGTATAAATATAAAATAAAAAGGTAGAAATCTAAAAGTTTAAATTATTTATTACGTTTTCGCGAAAATCCGAAGAATCATCAATTTTTAAAAGGAAGTAGAAAGATCGTTGTACAGAGCTCACCAAAATTTAATGATTAGAAAGTAGTAGCAGAAATTGTCCTTAGAGAAAGAATTGATAATTTTGAAAAGTTGTCGTGAAACTTGAGGTAAAAGGTTTACTTCTCCAACGACCAGTGGTAACTTAGGTGCAAGGTAAGAAGTTCAATGTTTTACAATGTTTTTTTATATCTGAAAAACTAAATGAGTACAAACGAAAATAAAGAAGGTACAAACGGGTACAAACGAGGTACAAACGATTTAAACTATTTTGAATCCAAAATTCAAAATGGCTAGCGCCAAAAATTCGATGTCTAAAGATCCCGTGCCTAAGAATCCGGGGTCCAAAAAAAAATTTTATTTTACATCTTTATTTCAATTTTAACCATAGTTTTTAATTTTATTTTTAGCTTAAAAACAATGGAAGTACAAATACTCTTGAAATTTATGAGTCCGAGTCTGTCGACTTGGACAAACTACCTAGCGATCAGAACAAACCGACTGGACTTACTTCGGTAATACAAAATTTTAATGGAAATATAAAGAGGATTTTAAAAAAATATCAAAATAACTTGAAAATTTTAAAAAGTTTTCTATTTTATGGATTGCTTATTGCCTATTTTGCTTGGGCTACGCATCATTTTATTAATGAAAACGGTAGGTAAATACATATTTACACATTGCATTTAACCCTTTCGCTACCGAAACCCTAAGTTGGCCCAAAAGCATTACAGATAAGAAAGTGCGGTAGCGAACGTGTTTCACATTTTTCACATTTTTGTTCAGTAAAAAATATAATAAAAATACCAAATCAAATCGTAATATAACTAGGGTGCAGCATGCTAACAGGTTTTTGAGGTTTTTACAAATATCACTAAAATTCTTGCAGACTATAAAAGAGGACATGAAAATGAAACTATTAAACTAGGAATCCACATAAATTTTTCCTTGAAATTCTGAAATAATCGCATTCTATTGACGGTCCGTGTGTCAAACCCGCTTGAGTTCGGGTTTGGGCTTGAGCCCGCTTCAGTCAACTTGAAACTCAGCGAGTGGAAACGTCGTTTTCAATTACCTTGACGGCGGCGGTGGAATGAGGAAAAACGAAAAATTACCCATATAAATAACTTTTCGGATTGGCGGAGCCACTAGGGGGCGGATCCGTCCCGGGCGGTACATTTTTTTTTGTTTCGCATTAAATTTTTTTATTTATTTATTCATGTTCAGTAATATTTACCTTTTTTGAAGGGAGTAGGGAAGATGCTAATTTTAAGACCGCTCCGGGTGGCAAAAGCTCTAGGTACGTCAGTGAGCGGAGCCAAGTTTATGGAGTAAGCCAATCGAAAGTCTGCTTCCAGTTTTGGCTGAACATTTGAATGATCCATAAAATGTAATACTTATATTTATAATTTGCGCTCTAAACTACCATAACATCATTAAAAAATATTTTTTAAATCGTGAACCTTATTAGCTTGCTATTCCCCAACAAATTATACCGGTATACCTCTAGCTAATATTATAATAAATTGTTCAACTAAAGAATATTGTGAATTTTTGGTTCAATATATTAGGCAACCAATAGAACGCTGGGATACCACAATAAACATCATTTGTTTCAGGGAACGATCTGCAAAGTTCACTATGCTCTGGATATGGATTTTTACTGATTTTATTCGCCATCATAAATTATTTTGTTATATACTATGTGATAATTAAACCCAATATCACACCTCATTTTGTAAAATTAAAAGAATATATAACTTCCCAAGAAATTTTTAAAAAAAGGTAAAGTTACACTTCGTGTAATCTCAATACAGAGTTTTTATTTCAGGCTTACCAAAATCTTATTGTATCTACTAATTTTGATTGTAATATTGGGATATCTTATATATGATACACGTCATAACCCAATAAGATTAATGTCGCTATCCGGGCTCGTTGTATTCTTGGTTTTAGGGTTCTTGTTCAGTAAACATCCAACACAGGTAAAAATATTTACCTACTAATCATTTATAACCATTTAACCAACAGCCTCCTTTAGATTGATTGGCATCCCGTAATTTGGGGTTTAATTTTACAATTTGTTTTTGGATTGTTAACATTGAGATGGAAAGTTGGAAGGGATGTGTTCGAATGCTTTGGAAATAAAACGGTAACGTTTTTAAGTTATTCCCAATATGGAGCTGCGTTTGTTTATGGCGATTTCCTGGTTTACAAAGAAGCTGTTTTTGTTTTCAAGGTTCGTTAATTTGCAAAACGTTAGAATTATTTTGACTATAACATTTTTAGGTGCTATCTACCGTGTACCTCATAAGCTTAATCGTAAATGTCCTCTACTACTATGGAATAATGCAGAAAGTAATAGTTCTGCTTGGAGAATTTTTGGCGGATATCATGGGTACAACTATCTGCGAAAGTGTCAACAGCGCTGCAAATATATTTTTGGGAATGGTAAGTGTCTTATTACTGGGGTTTTTATATCACACTTTAAAGTTTTTGTGCAGACCGAAGCTCCATTTCTGATCAAACCATATTTGCACAGTTTGACCGCATCTGAACTTCACTCCGTTATGGCAGCTGGATTTGCGACAGTTTCAGGTGTGGATCACAAATTATATATTTTCTTCCATCCAAAGTCTTAATTTGACTAATATTTTAGGTGCGATATTAGCAGGGTACATTGCCTTCGGAGCAGAAGCCTCTCACTTAATTACTGCTAGTGTTATGTCTGCACCGGCCGCTTTGTGTTATAGTAAATTGTTTTATCCCGAAACAGAAAAATCAGTTGCGACAAAAGAAGCTATACAAGTTGCACGACCGTAAGTACAAAATATTTTTAAACGTCAATCAGGAACACAACTTTTGTAGAGAATTTACCTCGGCTTTGGATGCAGCTAGTAAAGGTTCGACGTCTGCTTTAGAAATGGTCGTTGGAATTTCTTCAAATCTTATTGCCTTTATATCAGTCATATTCTGTACAAATGGAATTTTGTCCTGGTTGGGAGAACTTGTCGGTAATTATTTATTGATTAATTTTACACATTTAAAATTTTGCCATAACAGGCCACACCGGTGAATCAACATGGTCTATCGAACGTTTTGTGGGATATATTTTTATACCATTTAGTTACGTAATGGGTGTACCATGGGAAGAATGTGAGCTGGTGGGAAGATTGATTGGGATTAAATGTATAATCAATGAATTTTTGGCATTTAAAGCTATGGGAGAAATGACTCTTTCCGTGAGTACCAATCTGTGATGGCTTACAGAAATTGCAGACTGAAAGAAATTTTGTTTTAGCCTCGCACAAAAATAATAGCAACCTACGCAATATGTGGGTTTGCTAATCCTAGTTCTATTGGAATGATGATTTCGGCATTCAATACTCTAATGCCATCAAAAAGAGAACTTATAATTAAGACAGTGGTAAGAGCATGCATAGCAGGAATGGTTGTATGCTTCATGACAGCCTGTATAGCAGCTCTGCTAGTTCCAGAAGAAGATTATTAAATTGACATTTTTATAACTAACCCTAGATGTTACAACGTTTTGTATGGATATTTATCTGCGAAGGATTACCTGTTATTTGTGAGGATTCAAGTAACAGGCGGCACTAAAAAGTACTTTAGCGACGTCATCTTTGATTTGATCTTATTTTACTAAAAGTGGATGACATTAGCAGACGCCGCGATGCGGTCTAATAAATTTTATATTACATTTTTTTACATTTTAGTGTTCTTCCAACCTACCTAAGTAAGTTTGTCCCTATCCTAAAATTGCACTTGAGAAATAAAAAACCTCACAATTTAAGAAAACGAAGAAAGGAAATTTAAATAATAAGAATGAAAGCAAAATTGCAGTTTGTAGTAATAGGAAATTACAAACAAATAATTTTTACTTACAATATAAAATAATTTTATATTTTATATAATACTGTTTTATGTAATATATTTTTAATCTTTTTTGACTGAAAATTATAATTTTTTTTAAAGTGGGCAGTATTTCAAATACGTATGTACGTATGTATCTATTTAATATACATTTTGTATATTGTATTAAACGCAATTATATAGAAAAGCAACGATTTTGTCAGCAGAAAAGGTCTGGAAATCTCTAAAATTCCTTGGAAATAATTTGATATTCATGAAAATCCTAAGAAATCAATGGAATTCTTTGGAGTTCCCTGGAATTCTTTAAAAAGCATTGGAATTCTTGAAAATCATTGAGTGGCTTAAAAATCATTAAAATTCTTTGGAAATCATTAGAATTCTTCGGAAATCATTGGAATTCCTGAAAAATCGTTGTAATTCTTAGAAAACTTTTAAAAAAATTTGAAGTCTTTGGAATTTCGAGTGTTATAATTATTACTCCCTACATATTGATGTATTTTGCCCACCCCTGGTAATAATAACTATTTAAATGATTTAAACAATGTTTCCCGGCAGTTTAGTCGATTCTATTACAGGGTACATGTATAAATCTAATAATTTATAGCAAAATTGCAAAAAAAAATCAATTTTAAAAGTTGCAAGGTAAATGTCTATTAGTAAGCAGGACCTATTGGCTAAAGGGGCCCGAAAATAAAAAACAGAAAATCATAAAAATTCACAAACAAAATAAAAATCCCTACTTAAATCTCTCAGATAAACAATATAAGTGGAAAATATGCATCAAAATGCATGCATCTTTCCAGTGGCGGATTAAGGATGAGGGGCAGGGGACCCACAGCCCCGGGTCCTGCAAGGTAAGGGGCCCGATTTACGTGAAATTATTATTACAATTCCTTTTTCTTAGCCATTGAAAGGATTTATTTGAGAAAATTTCAGTGGAATTTTGTAGCTTTTTTGTATTACAAAAATACCAATAAGATTTCTAAGGTTTGAACCCTCTTGACCTTGAAAACTTAAATTTGTCCACTCCTTTAGGGGGCCCAAAAATACTTTAGTGCTCTTGCCTCAAAGTATTTTAATCCTCCACTGCATATTTCGAATGTTATAATTTTAGTTTCAACCCACGGCAATTTAAAAAGTTGTTTAGTTAATGAAATTATATCGTTTTGTTTTCAAATACATATTTTATTAAATTTTATTTCACATTTATTTTCCTGATAAAATAAATCAAAAATTGAACTTTCGCTGCTATTTGTTACACTCGAATATTCTTCTTCTTCTTCTTCTGGCTTTACATTCCTTGGGGAATTTTGCCACATTTTCTAAAATGTCTTTGAATCCCATTTGTTGGGGTGAATTAGTCCCCTTATCCTCTTCTCCATCTCATGTCACTTCTCAAATTTCTTAAATTCTCCTGTCGGTCTTCGCATTCTCTACGACCTTCCTCCATGTCTTTCGGTTTAGCATCTTTCTTCTCCAGTCATCACACCTATTCGTCTCAGATCCTCGATCGCGTCATCTCTCCATTTCTTTCTCGGTCTCCCACCTCGGGTTTCCATTTCATCACCCTTCAGATCATTCTTTCATCCCCTGCTCTCTCAACATGTTCCAGTCATCCCAATCTTAATGCCTTTACATGTCTAACTGTATCTGCTTCTCCTATATCGTTTGTTAACTCTCTATTTGTCCTTCTTCGATATTATCCTTCGCCCACTTTCACCGGGCCCGTTATTCTTCTCAGTATTTTCCTCTCAAACACCCTAAGCTTCTCTTCTTCCGCTTCTGTCAGGCATAGTAGTTCGATTCCATATGTTGACACAGGTCTTATTAATCTCCTATAAATCTTGATTTTGGTGCTCTTCCTTAAGTTCCTATCTTTCAATAGTTTTTGATTGCTGTGATAAGCTCTATTTCCTGCCATTACTCTCTCTTTTACAATTTCTCCTTTTTCGTTTGTAACGTTTATCTGGATTCCAAAATATTTGAACCTTCTGATCTCCTCGAACTCATAGTTCATAATTTTTGTTGTTTTTAGTTCTTCTTTTCTCCTTCTGTTACATTTCATAAACTTTGTCTTGTCTTCATTCACCTTCACCAGCAGTCCCGTTTTGCGTGCTTCTCTTTCAATATTCCGAGTCTGAAACCTTGTTGGTAATCTGCTATCTCTCTTTCTGTGTATAATCTTATATGCATTATTAAGCAGCGATATTCCTCTGTAATTCTGACAATCTTTGTTGTCCCCTTTCTTATATACAAGAATCAGACCCGCTTCTCTCCATTGATCTGGCATTCTTTCATCTCTCCATACTTTTATTATTAGGTCATAGTATATTTTTTTCGTTATAGCTTCATTTCCGTTTTTCATCAGTTCTGTATTTACATATATTGTCCGTTCCCAGGGCTTTACAATTTTTCATTCTTGACATTGTTTCAAGAAATTCCTCGTAGTTCGGTTCATGTTCTACGTCCATCTCTATATCTTCTTCTGTTATCACATCTCTTTTTTCTGTGTTTGACTCGGAATTTAGTAATTCCTTGAAGTGTTCTCTCCATCTATTTTTTATTTCGTGTTCTTCGTATCGTATTTCTCCATTTTTGTCTCTCAGTCCTCTTACCTTGTTTTGTGCTCTTATCTTTTGGTTTTTTATCTTCCTGTTTAACTCTTTTGGATTGCTGTGGTTTTCTTCAAACTCCTTTATTTGGTTTTCTATCCATTTCACTTCTATCTGTTCTTCACATTCTTCATCAAACCAATCTTTCCCCCTACTTCTCTCCATTTTTCCACTCGAATATTAGGGGCCCAAAAATTTGCTAGAGCCTAGGGCCCAACTTAGTTAAAAATAGGCCCTGTTTATTTAAAAAGTTATTTATATTTAAAAAGTAAATGTAAAGAATGGTTCTTTTATATGATAATAAAGAATTTTGTTATTAATTTAAATTTTTGAAAAAAGTACCTCTAAATGAATAACCGGTGACATGATATATTTTTGTATTTCAACATTCAGTTTATTTTGTTTATAATTCTTTATTGTAATTTTTGCTCTGTCTATCCGATGTAAATAACATATAATAATTATAAACCTCTACATTTCGTTGTATTCTTTTTGTTTTTTGTATTATTTAATAATTAATGGTATTATGCTTGTGGTGGTTTTACCTTGGATGACCATAACTCAATCAGCTTTGATAAACCATATTATGCAAATCTTCGCAAAATTTGCGCCGTAATATAAAGAAAATCATAAGTAACAAATAATGGCAAAACTTTGCAAAGTTTCCTATTATGTATAATATATGCATTAACGGCTGCTTATTTTCCTTGGGCCACGTTTTATTTTGTTAATCAACAAAGTAAATATTTATAAATTTTGTATGATTATACTAGGTATACACCTACTATTCCTCGAACAGGTGTTTTGAACTCTTAGTTAGTAACGATCATTGAAGTAACCTAATTATTATCTATTAAATAAAGTACTACGTATAAATAAATAATATATAGGTACATACAATATAATGTTTTTTATTAATTATAAATTATGATTAATGTTCCTGAAGAACTTATTCAATATTAGGCAACCAAAAACTCATAGCAGTAACATTGTTTATAATAAATTATATTTTTTAAATTTTATAATAATGATTTTAAAATTAAAAATGTATATCTATGTTTCCGGAGGTGATTTCCAAAATTCATTATGTACCGGCTAATCATCTTCATGCATATTTTTATTTATTAGTCCATAATCAAACCCCTCACGACATCTCATTTTCTAAAATAAAAAATATATTTTAAAAAAAATTTAAGGAAAAGTAAAGAAATGTGAAGTGTTATACAACCACAGTGATGCTTTCCTTTCTGACTTACCAAGATATTTGATACCCGTCATAATCCAATAAGATTAATGTATCTATCAGGGCTTGTTGCATTGTTAGATTTAGACGTTTTGTTCAGTAAAAATCCAAGTGAGGTAAAAGTATTTTATACACAGTTATCCTAATACATGTACTTTTAGATTGATTGGCATCCTGCAATATATGGGATTTAATTTTACTATTCACTTTCAGATTGTTAACGTTGAGATGGGAAGTTGGAAGAAACGTTTTTGAATGTACTGGAAATAAAACAATCACATTTTTAAGTTACGCTGACTTTAGAGCTGCTTTTGTTTATGGAAAATATTTGCTCCGTAAGTATTCTTCTCATTAGATAATTTTTGACAAATATCATGGAAACAACTCTCTGCGAAAATGCGCCACGGCAGAACTCTGTACGACGATTTTCCTAAGTAGAATTTTGTTTTGAAAAATAAAATTGTTTCTGACCGGAAAAATGAATATCTCGGAAACTTCTCGATTTTTTTATATAAGAATATTTGTAGTTGTTTGACCCTCAAAAAGGTATACTTTCACCAAGTTTCGTCAAAATTAAATTATTTTTGCGGAAATAAAAAATTAAAAACAATAAAATACAAAAAGACAATTTTTCGCATTATGATCGAAGTTTGAGGTTAAGGTAAAAGTGACTTCTGCAAAAGTGGTAGATTTTTGTATGATTTACAAAAGTGTGAAATACTTCTTGTTTTGACGTCAACTTTCGCTGGAAATTGCAATAAATATAATTTTTATAATATAAAAGTACAGATGGCAATTTTTGTATGATCCTCTTTAAGTGAGTTATTTTAAACTTCTTAATTTTTCTTTAGTTCATTTTTCACTGATTCTAAACACTTGTTTTTTTCATAAAAAAAGTTTTCGGCTGTTTAAACCGCATGGGAATAACATTCTTGTATTAATTATATTTTAGTTACAATTCCAAATTTTTAATTTAAAAATTCTACTGTAAGAATTCTGCTGAAATTTTACAAAAACCTTTTTTTTTCAAATTGGCAGATATATGTACTTATCTATAAGGCGGGTATATAGTCTTCTGATTACAACCCAATTTGGCCTGCTGCCTTTGTGACGTCTAGACTTCTCTGTAGATTATTAGATGATAAGTTTTATGGCATTCCTTGTCGGATAGTCTTTTCATCCATATTGAACTTGAAATTTAAAAAAATTACTTCAATAATATTTCATTCAAACTTTTGTAATTTCAATTAGTAATAATTATTTATGTATCTTTTTATATTTTCTGCCTAAACATTACACATTATTGCTATGCTACGCTACGTAGCAAAGTATAGCTGAGGGGCAGACGTTCTATTATGCAGTTTGTCCATTTTCTTAAATTTTCAGGAAAGCAGATAAACTACCACAGGTTTATATGATAAGTTATCAAAAAGGTAAGTTTCGCAGAAATTCAAAAAAAATTACATTATCAAGTATCCATACTTTTCGGTTTTCTAAACAAATTCAAAAATGAATTGAATCTATAACTAAATTTTTTTTTAAATGAACAAACTGCATATAGAAAGTCTGCTCCTCAACTATACTATATTATATTTGACTATAGTATTTTAATATATTTAGTCTATTACTATAGTATTCTAGTATGTTAGTATTAGTAATATTACTACTAAAATTGCTAAAATTAAGTGTTTTTTATTGAATATTTAAATTTACTTTGACTCTATTTCTAAGCGTCGCCATCGCCTCTATAATAGCTCTTTGCATTTGATTTTCATTTCATTTCAGAGATCACTGGAGAATGACTAGTTAGTGCGGCCTTTAGGCCGCACAACCTGGGCAATCTCGAGGCATCATAATAATAATGCTTATTTAACCCTTTAAGTTAAAAGTTAGACATTGTACAATTTTGATTTTGTGAAAAATAAATTGAATTGCAGTTTTCGAAGTATAAGATTTGAAAAGTTTGTATTAAAAAAACAAAGATTAAGAGAAGAGTGGTATGAAATAAAATTTTATTTATAGTGGAAATTTGCGTTCGAGGAAACAAATTGACAACGCGCGTCGTACAGCTGACTTATTGACGGGAACGAACTTATCGCACCATATTTGGTAGAAATTAAATATTTTAAAACAAAATTTTACGATTTTTGAATAAAATTAGCCGGGCAAACAAAATTTTAAAAATTGTTAAAATTACTTATTAGAAAAGTGAAGAAGAATCAAAAAAGTCCATGATCAACAAATTAATGTGGATGTTTCCGGGCGTAACACGTCAAAACGTCAAAAAAAAAAACGTCGAAAACAATAACGTTGAAAAACAAAAACGTCGAAAACAAAAAGGTAGAAAAACAAAACGTCAAAAACAAAACGTGAAACTTCGAAGTCAAAATGTCGAAAACAAAAGATTTCGATATTTTGACTTTGACGTTTTTAATTTCGATGTTTTTGATTTTACCATTTTTGTTTTTCGCCGTTAGACATAAGGGGGTAGTTTTGTTAATTTTGAAATTTTGTATTATAATTTTATGTTGATATTTCCTACGGATTAGTACGGCAAAATTTTGAAATCAAAAATCTGCGACCGGAATGTCCGTTTTTTTGAGTCCGTATGTCGGCATAAGTTTTATGTTTGAGAAAACATTGTGATTTGTGAATAATTTGAATAGTTTGATTTTCAATTTGTTTTGAAGAATTTAATATATTAGAAAAAATTGTAAATTATATAAAAATTAAATCCATAACTTACCAAAATATGATATATATACTATTAAATGAGAGTTTATGACACTTTTGGTCGAGCAAGTGAGTTTCGAATTTTGGATTCTCATCAGATAAACCTGGGATATAAATTAAATGAGCTCGAAAAGTTATGTAATTAAACTGAATATTAAAAAACATCAAAAGTCAAATTATTTTGACTTTTTATTTACTTGATGCCAAAATCAATAAATAAAATATAAATAAAAATGAAAATTTTGAAAAATCTTTTGTAAAAATATTTTCACATGACAGAATTTAATTTGAAAATTTGGAAATCTGCGTTCAAAGGAGCGAAAATTTGAGCAAAACTTTGTCGTTTCATTTAGTTGAATTAAAATTTGTGGAAAATTAACAAAAATTGATATTCCAGGATTGGTTTTTGGATAAAATTATTTAAAAAAATTGAAATTTAAAGGAATCTCGTGTTGATAAAATGTTCCGGGTAATGGAATTTTTTTTATAAAATTAAGGGGGCACCTTTCTACAAGTTTACACACTTCTTTTAGATAAGATTTACTTGAGAGTGAATGAAGGATTTTGTTTTTCAATGATTAGAACTTGTCTTACAAGAAAAAACAGTAGATTTTTTTTAACGAAAATTGTGTTTTTGACTTTGAAGTTCTCTAAAAAATCCAAAATTCAATATTTTCAAAATTCTTCGTCCACTCCCGAGATACAGGAATCTGCTAACCAAATCATTTTGGTTTTTTGATTTCTGGTGATCCTGTCTCGACTTATCATATCCATAGGAAACACCTTTTTTTAGGACTCGAGGAAGAGAAATAACCAATTATTCTTTATATAATAATAAACATAATATACAACAATATTTAAATAAACATATTCAACCGTTTCTTCAAAAAAAAATCGGGAAAAGCTTCTTTTTCACATTGCAATATACAATTTAATATTACAAACAAAAGTAATCATATTGATGAATAAATTCATAAATACAATGATTTTTTTCATGAATGCTATGAATTTTCCGTCAATATTACGAATTTTGTTCATCGGCTCAAAAAGGATAAATTTTTCATCAACTATTTTTTTCGGTGTATCATACTGCATTATATATTTAATATTTATTTTATCTTCTAAACGAAATTTAAAATGTGACGGGGTGAATTTCCTATCGTTTCTAATTGACATCGATAGGATAAGAGATTTGTAAAAAAAGGCATTCATATCTCTGGCAACATAAATAATACTAATATGTATAAAAATAAAGTGAACTTTCTAGATATGAAGTATTGGTTTTACTATGAAGTAAAATTTTAATTTATTTATAGTAATTTACTTCTTAACCTGACGTTGTCCATCGTACTCAAACAAATTGAAAATTTTTGCGATAAATTTTTAAAATATAACAAACACATTTTTATCCACTTTTTTTTGCTATATTATGGTAACCAATACAATTTCGTTAATTTATTACCTAATTGTATATATTTAAATGCTATTACAACTACTATGTATTTAATTAAGACGAAGACGTCAATCTGTATAATTTATTGAGTAGATACTACGACAACTACTGTATGAGCATAAATATACCTTTTATAGCAGAGATTATCTACTAATCGATTAAAAACTGAGATTTATTGCTATCACCGTAAATCCGTAAACAAAATTAAACTCTCGTTATCCATAAATAACAACCAACGGTAAGTCAAAATTTAAAATAAAATTGTTTTGAAATAGAAATAGTTAATAAGTCTTGTAAACTTTGACCCATTTATCGGGGTTTTTCAATTACGACAATAATTTGTTATCTTTCGTTCTCAATTTTTTTACTTGTACCAAATTTTTCGAAAAATTTTATACGACAAAAAATAATAAAAAATATTATTGCATACTCAAAAATGCTAACCTGAGACCGAACAGTGACAGTTTTGATAACAAATAATATTTTTTTAGAAAACAAAACTTGCCACGCCCTTTTAACTTAGGGTAAAGTACGGGGTGGTGGTTTCGTATATCATCGAAAAAGTTAGAAGCCTTCGAATCGATAAGAAAATGGTACCAATACCAAACCGAAATCGTCTTTGGTTTCCGTTGTTGCGTTGTGCATGCTACCTCGCCGATGCGATAAAAACTACCGTTGCATTTTTTATTCAAATTTGGATATATAAATTTTCATTTGTTTTTTAATGTAGCGTTTATGTGATACGTGTTGACAGCTTTTGAATAAATTTGTATTGTAAATCAAGTGGACGTTATATTTTGTGTTCCAATTTTCGCGGAACTGCACTGTTTTGGAGGTGCTGCCGCTCGTAGTTCTTGTTGATATTTTTGTAACGTTAACAAAGCCGCATAAAAAGCTTTCAATTATAAAATTGTGGTTAATTTAAACATTAAAATTCAAAGACCGGAAGTTAACTAAACGAAGTCACCTTGACATTTTATTTTAAAAATAACGTGCATTTTGGTGCGTTATCAGGTTGTCGGTCAAAAATAGCAATGTCCAAGTAGTAAAATTAAAAAAAAATACTTATTGTTATTACAAAAATGTGTATAATGAAACTTGACGTAATCGGCACAGTAACTTCGGTGTAATGCTGTCTTCAATTTACCAGTCAGTACTTATAAGAGCGCATGCGAACATCGTGAATGGAAAATGAGTGGAAAGCAATTCAAGGCAATTCGTAAACATGATAGTGTATTTGACATTTATTCCAAGATGGTTGCTATTGTGTTATCAGTGATAAAACAATTGAGGTAAATAATTGAAACTATTTTGTTATATATTTTTGTTTTATTATGAATTTTATGAATCTTGATAATTTATTAAACAGCGCATTAGTCGTCAAAATTAATGTCACATATTCAATTGTGTAAATATCGATTATTGATGTTTTTGAATTACCTATGCTTACCTGGCAATGACGTATTAATTTCGAGGTTAACTTATTTAAATAAAACAACCCTTATTTTAAATTTCAATTTTGTTTACACCTTATCCCCCCCCTCGCTACTACACCGCTGATTGATTAAATGTAAGTGACATTAAAATTCAAATTGTAAACAGTAACAGTTGAATGCAATTTGTGGTGGTACTTTATGCGGTGGGGTCGATTCCTATTATTTATTCATTTAATTTTTCTCTCAATTTAGGACAGTGCATTATTTTGTGCCCATTTTACTGCTTCGTATAATTACCTGTACATAAATTTTATAATCCAATTATGGAATTAAACGTGCCCACTAAAGCGGTATCGATTCAATAAATCGAATTTCAAAAAAGAACATTAATATTAATTGGTTGAATTTTACCCTAATTGGTATTTATGAAAAAAACAATAAAAACTCAAACCTTTCGCGTTTGTTTTTTATTGGGTCGTTTTTAAAACCAAAATTACATGCCATGTATGTACATACGCGTATATAATAAATAAGTAAATAACAGTAAACGTTTCTACCTGTTGACTGACTAAATTATCTTACCTCTACTAATTGCTTTGTAAAACTTATAAAAATACGACATGTCTAACGTTTTTCTAATATTATGCCATTTACCTTAAAATATATACCACACTATCAGCAGAATAAACAAATTTATCTACTTCGTATCGTTACAATTAGGTACCTGAGCAGATAACCTATCGGCACAGGCATAGCATTATTCTAAATATTTTCGAAAAAAACACTTAGATTAGATTTGATTGTATTTTTTAAATTTAAACGATTCGGTAAGCAAATAGCGTAGACGTTGCCTTATACGTTCAATATGGTCTGTTTGCATAAATTTTAAATATTTTCATTCCACTTACTAATGTATTGCATCGAAATTGCGTAATTTGACATGTGAGGTTGCATTGATTACATTATGTAGTTATACCTTTGTACCTCCAACACTTGATTACCTTTGCTGCATACCAGTACATTAACAACATACCGCTATCAAAACTTTTAATGAATTCGTTAATACGGCGATTGTACACCAACATTTAGCGGATAAATTTCCGATAAAGCGACGATTAAGACTAATTATATTTTTACATTTGGATTTCGTGCAAAATTTAGCTCATTAATTTTTAACTAATAACATGGTCAAAACACGCCTGACATGCGGTCCAATTTTCTGACACATTAAGAAAACAATTGCTGGTGTGTCATAATTATAACCTCTCATGTCACTTACATTTTGTTTTTGACACAGACATTAACCTAAGAATCGAACAGTTTCTCATTACTAAATTATTTATAGTCCGGTATATTTTAAAAAATAAAAATATTTTTAAAAAATCCAATATATTCTAGTGCGAATTGAACTGTGTCGATTTAATCGTAAACCATGATATGGTTTCTTTTAAGCTTGCGTTAGTAATCATGATATTCGAGGGGTGGTTTGAAAAATTTGATGATACCGCTAGTATATTATCAACATACATTCGAGAAAAAAATTGCATGCTTTCAAAAATAATAAATGTTTTTGTTCACAAAAATTTGTGAAAAATATTTGCCTCTGTTTGATAGGAACAAATAACCAATAGTTATTTTTTGTACTGATGATGATGTATTGGAAAAATACTACTTACTGATGTATTCTCGGAAACGCAAAGCAAAAAATGTACAATAATATTGATTTTAGAAAAGGTACGAATTTGAAAAATTGATTTTCGGCCTTAAAACTACTGAACATGCAAGTGCAATCTATTTCATGGGGAAGAGCTGCTTTTTGTCGAAATTTTAAGAACAGGTAATGATTCATGTTGAAATAATGCACGTAAAAAGATTTATAAAAACAGAAAAATTGAAAGTGGTCACGCAAACTTGTTCGGTTGATATATTTAATAAAATATTGAATCATCTAAATTAAACGCCATGTTACATAAGTTATTTCAGCGGAGATTAATGCTAAATTTAATAAGATATAATACATATAGATTTTTATTCGGTATCGATCAATTGACAGCAATGGACGAGTATTTACAAAATTTTGAAATATTACTTCACACTACATTGACTGCTAATTTAATGAAATTAGGGTTGGAAAAGGTGTGACGAGAAGATAAACGCGGATAGGAGTTGGTTAAAATCGCAAAACTATAAATTTAAAATAATGGTCTGTAATTGTATCATTTATTGTATACTATATCTACTACTAAACTCGATAAAATATTATTTTTTAATAAATTATAGGTACGTGGAGATACTAAGTAGAAAAATTACTTTGTGGTGGGATTTTTCAACCCCCAACCAACATTATATTGTCAACTTACAGATACTTAAATTGAATTTAACAATTAAAACTGACCAAAATATTATTGTTAGAATGTTCACAATATTCACAAAATGAAATTTAAAAATATAATATAAAAATTTTGACCAAGTATTACAAAAATAGCAATAATATTTTATCAAATATTATGTTGATAACAAACTGCTATTATCTTAGTTTAAACCTTTAATTTAAAAAAATATTTGAAACATTCGGAAATGTCGATGATTATTTTTTTAAATTAAATATCTGAATTTGCCAAAGAATATCTAATACCAGAGTTGGGTATGTACTTGAAGAAATGTACTTGAAATTAGAATCAAATACTTTTTTTCTAGTATTTGTACTTTGTACTTAAGTACATTTGTGTAGTCGTATTTGTATTTGTACTTGGACGTCCTCGAAAACGAAGTATTTGTAATTTGTACTTAAAGTACAATTTTGTTGAAAGTACAAATTACATTTCAAGACCAAGTACAAATTAGTACAAATATATAAATATTTTCGCAAATAGTGAAATATATCTACCTATAAAAACAATTTGTAAAATTTCTAAAATACACAATAATAACAAATTTGTTAAAAACCGTGGGACAAGACGTTCGGATAATAATTTACAACCTGTTAAAAATATTTTTATGATGTTTCTATTGTTATGACATGCCGCTTTGACGTCTGTTGGGTTGGACAATAATTATTATCATACTGCCTACAATAAAATGTATGTAAAAGTTGAATTATTTAGAAATGCATCACCTAAAATTATATGGCAATCTTTAAGAATTAATTAAACAGTAAGTAATAATCACAAAATGAGAAATAGAACATAGTTTAATCATCCCTCAAGAATACATAGTAGTTCAAATTATTTTTTAAGCAATATTTAATTCTTTGTTATATCGTACATATCTGGTACATACTATAAAATTATATGGCCTTCTCGAATAAATGGGTTATGTAAGTAATGCAAAAAGAATTTTTCAAATCGGATTAGTATTTCTTGAGATTAGCGCTTTCCAACAACTTACCAGCTTTATTAGTAGCCTATAATAACTAAATTTGAAATTAATTTAAGAAGTATTTGTAAAAGTACTTATAAAAAGTACTTACAAGTACTTCTTAAATGTATTTGACCAAATTTGTACTTAAATACATTTTAAAGAACAAGTACTTTGTACTTGTACTTAAGTAAATTTTTGTGGAAGTACTTGTACTTTGTACTTAAGTATTTTTTGTATGTACTTACCCAACTCTGTCTAATACCAGACAAAATAATTAAGTAGCCATAAATAATAATATACATCATAATAAAGATTGTACCATTAATCAAAATTAATAATTTGGAAGTTCTTTTATAATCTTAGAATTGGGATACGCCTATGGCCGAAAACCGAGACCGGGCGAGTACGTGAGTTTGACGCGGGCGTACGCATTTGACACATTTTAATTTTTCGATCTCTTATAATATTATAAACATAATAATAGCCCTAATCTGTGTTTGTATGTATGTATCCCGTAACGCACCTCTGATTGGTTGGTTTTTCTTACCTTATTAACTTATTACCAACTTAAAAATTAAAAATTATGTTTTTGTGGCGACAAATATATTTTTTCTAATTATGTTTGAAAAAGTCTTACTTTATGATATTCAAAAGCGTGTGGAAAAGTACTACTTTTCCGCCCTAGTGCGAAAAGTAATACTTTTCCGCACACTTGTAAAAGTATGCGGGAAAAATGAAAAGTTCAGAAACATAAATCTAAAAGTACGGTTGGTAACCAATTGGCTACCTACTTCCATCAATTTTCATAAAGTATATTTTAGGGAAATTTTAATGTAGGTATAAATTAATAATATAAATATATTATTATGTAGTTCTTTTTAAAACATAATTAGAAAAAATATTGTTCGATACTCGTAGAAAATGATCTATTTCTATTCTCGGCTTTGGTTTACGATCTCGGCAGAAGGCCTCGATCGTAAAACTTCGCCTTGAATGAAAAAATGTTAGTTTTCCTAACTTGTTTCGAAAATATCTATTGAGGATTAACTATTTTTTATCTGTTTATCCACTCAATGTAAAACAGCCTTAATTTGTGTGTGTATGTGTCCGTAACTCCCAGGAACGCCTCTCATTGGCGTTAAAACAATTAATATGTTTTTGTTATATAAGGAAGGATTCGGTTTGATAAAAATAAATTATAAAACCAGATTAATCATATCGATGAACAAATCCATAAATGCAATGATTTTGTTTTGATAAATACTATGAATTCTTCATTAATAAGATGAATTTTGTTCATCGGTGCAAGAATGATGAATTTTTTTAAGTGTAGTATTATGTGAATCATTTTCTACCACAGTGCTTCTCAAACATTTTCAAATGTGAAACCCTTTTCCGTTTGGAAGGTAAGCGTGGAACCCGACAATCTTGAGATGCGAGTTAAAGCATTGTTATAGGCAAGGCGTAACCCCCCCCCCCCGAAATTATTTATCAATTACTAAAGTTCAGGAAAAAACCCCTTTTTAATTAAGTCTAAATACGGTCCTGGTTATAGGAATAATCTTTTTTTACTTTACTTCGCAGAATTTTTTTTCGGAATCCATGGCGAGTTTTTAGCTCGCTCTCTAGCTCTAGCCCAAATTTTTGAAAAGTTATTCACGTAATACTGTAATAGCCATAAGTATCTCAATGAAACCGAAGGCCGAACAACCAGGTCAATCAATCATTAGTAAGTCAGAGCAGCCGATAGAACTGGATTGATAACGATATTCTCCTAATGAGGTCGAAGACCGAATAACTAAGTCAATCACTAATTGGGAAGTGACGGATTAGTGCGGCCTTTAGGCCGCACAACCAGGGTAATCTAGTAGTAAATAAATACCTTGTTATTTTCGACTGTGTTTTCTTTCGAAAGAGCTAAAGTCGACTGTAAAATTTTTCAAAACTTTGCTCTCGCTTTCCGCGAGATATCTGCTAGTCTTAAGATCCTTTAGGGCCCTCTACACGAAGAGAAAGCTGGACCATCCCCGTGTAAAGAAAATAATTTTTATCTCAGACCGTCGGCCTCGTTGTTACGCAACTGATCATCATCTATGCCAACTACAAAAAATTTAAATTATGTATGAATTTAAAACAATTGAAGTTCTTGTCAGGAACATTTCAGTTCCGTACGATTTTTCTCGGTCGAGGGTGGACGAAACGCCATTATAAAGATTTAAAAATCCATATATTATATTAATCTTTTTCATACAAATGCAAAAATTTAAAAAACGTCGGGTACACGTTACAAATTAAATTAAATAAGCAATAATATTGATTATATTAATAATTTGGATTACCGGTTTCACTTTTTCAGCATCGTCAGGTCCAACAAATCTGAATATAATGCTTTCAAAATAATATTTTTCCATCTCATCTACTCCATAAACTACATATTATTAATTAATATACCTATACCGCCGACGGGCAGCAATAAAGTACGTTTAGCTTTGCCGGCGCTAAAGTACAACATGAGTGTATCCGAATCAAACGGTAGAAATAACGCTAATTAAATTTAATAATCACTTTTACCGTTTAAAAAGCATCTTCTATTCGGAGTAAATGTACTTTTTGCGGCTGGTCACAGGGCGGTTACATAATTTTTGTATTTTATCGAAATGTGCTTAAAATATGTTGTTAAAACTTTTATCCAACTGGAAATGCAAATGTTACGTACTGTATTTTACTACTCCTTACTTTTTAAATTCCCTATGTTTAATTGGATGCATTCGTCGTTTGTCGACATGACGTCATATAGGGCTATAATGAATAATAATACTTTTCGAAAACCCTCAAATACATTCAATTTAATTTAATTTTGTTTATCTTTACAATTCACTTAAATTACATATTGCAGTATTTTTTTTGATAAAAATTGAAAATCGGTTACACAATGTTAACAGTTATTTAACAAATTTTACCAGAAAGTCATTCAAATTAGTGGCCGATGATCCAAGCACGTACACCAACTGTAATTCTTTAATTTTGGTATACTTTTCATTGTATCGACTTGTTTTGACTACAAAGTAATAACACCGCTATATTTCAAGTGCACAAAGTTATAATCTATTTCAATAATGAATTATAAATATAGCAAATTGCTATTCTACCTATTTGAATTTTTGAAATTACAGAGTTATTATTTATATCTATAATTTTATTCAGCGTTTAATGAAATTTATATCTCCTAATTGCTATAAACACGAACTTAATAATTTAAATATAATACAAACTATTGTCGTTATTTTTGATACTATATGCCCAGTAGTGGCTTGGTGTGATCACTGATCGAGTTCGGAAAAGGACCTCTTTTCGAATTACATACACTTAAACATACCTGACTGGTTACTATCATTTTATACGTCTAATTTAGTTTCACGCCTGATTGGTCACATCTTTGACGTAAAACTCACGAACAAACAATGAATATGTTTAAAAATATTTATGATTAATATAATCAACATTAAAGTTAAAAAATAAATATTTAAATAATGACATTGCTCATAAATTACAGTTAAACAAACAAGAAATCGCTTTACGACAAACAATTTGCGAGCCTTCCATTAAATCTAACCAGAATGATTTTGACGACTACGTACATAAGTATGTATGTATGTGCTATGTAGGTAAACTTAATGATCCAATTTTTATTTAAAATTGCTTTTTCTCGCAATTATCTTGTTGGATGCTTTACCTAGAAACAGTTAAACTCTGTTTTATGACAATTTGATGTTGCGGTGATTTAAAAAGTTATGAAACCACAAAATCCGTCGGGGTAGTCATTCCATGTGGATCTGCTATCATATATTATTTTATAGAAAATCATTTTCCAAAACCAGACAAAATTACAATATTGATTAAGATCTGTTGTGTATTTTGATGGATGCTCACAAAAAATTGCATTAAATCAAGGTAATAGTTTTGTAAAATATTGAACTCGTGTTTTTGCGCGGTCACACTTGCCGGCAAATCAAAATTTTAGACGAAAAATGTCCCTGAGATTTTTCAAATTGTTTCCATTAATTGCCGGAAAAAACTAATATTTGTATTCAAACTCTTGGCGGTGTAACAAATCTCACCTGAATTTCGGCGTAATATACAAGCAAAGTTCAAACTAAAAAAGTGGAAAACATTGCATAAGATGTTATACGCGTGCAGAATGCCGACCTCCGAGCACGAGTCTAGGTCGAGCGCGCGAAATGCAAAATTTTAGCGAATTCGCCGCGATAAAAAAGTATTGGTACCGCAGAATTAACCTCAATTAATTTTTATGAATAATATAATTGGCTTATTTAAATAACACGCAAACAGCTACAGTTTAATTTATTTTGTTATTACTTACTAATGCTTTTAATATTATTGAACTCTTTTCTACCATTTACGAAATGTTTGCTGTTAAGCTTCTGCTTTTAGTGAGCTATTAAACATTTTGTTTGAATTTACTTCAATTCAATGATGGATAGATTTAATTGAATTTGTGGGAGTACCGGTGAATTAAACACATTACACGAAAACAAGGTCGTTATAGCATACAAAAGTTTTCATTTTCTTTCTTATTAATATTCGCGCTATTGTTAATAAATTATTGCATTTATAACAAAATAATAATATGTCGCGTGTTATTTATATTATACTATTATATAAAAAAAAATTGACCCCAAATTAGATCGCGGCCAACCCTTCGAAATAACAGTCCAGTTCTTTTCAAAAAAAAAATTATCTGAAATTCAAGAATCAATAATTATAAAAGACAATGTTGATATTCCTAAACTTAAGTGGGCAAATTTTAATTATGTTTTAGTTTTTCTATTGTATTTTTTCTAAATTATACGATTGTCTACGTTTTATGGCCTACTTCTATCAATAACAATTGGAAATTTGGAAATTTCGATTAATTTTATATTTATGTTTTACTTAGAAGGCTACTTAATAAAAATGATTTGCTTTTTAATGCATGTTAATGAACTTGGATGGAAGCAAACAGGTGCTTAATGTCGTTATAAATCACTAAATTTCCTAAATGGCTATTATATTTTTTGTATACTCTTTCTTTTTTAACTAGGCCATGAAAATTGTATTTTAACAATTTTCAGAAGTTACCGAAGATCCGACATGTTACAAAATTTATTACACGAAACTACGAGTAAACTGAACAGAAATAATTGAATTTGCGTTTTGGCTTAAAATCACTTTAATAACCTGAAAGCTTTGGGTGAGGTCTTCCATTAACTGCAAAATATTACTCGAGCATGATCTATCTTCAAGTGGCATGGTCAGAAGCTTGAGTGCTTTTTCATTCAGAAGGAAAACGTGTGAAGTACGACTGCTACTTTAATTGATGTAGGAGTTCATTTTAGAAACCTAACGTTGATCGATCTTGCAATGAAATTAATTAAACGCTAACGGATAACCAGTTTACATAGGATCACATCAATTTAACATATTCTTCCTAGTGATATTATCAGGAAATTAGTGCACCTCCGCGTTTATTTCCATGTCAAACTTTTTAATGATGATTGCTTTTTTACGGTTTTAATTTGCTTTTATCACGGTTCGTGTACATATTTTCTACTTATCAACGTTTCCGTATAAATTTATAAGAGATTAAGTGATATAAACGCGTTGATTTCTTCTTCTACAAGAAAAAAACACTTCTGGGACGTTTCGTGTTATGCTGTTCCGCCCTATGACTTTGAAAAACGTGAATTAACCGAAGCTTCGGTGAGCGAAATCTTCTTGTAGTTTCTGCAATTCTATTTTAAATTTGCACAAAAATGTTTTAAATAAAAAAATAATAAATTAATGTTTGTAAATATTATGATAGATACTTAATCGCGTTTGTGAAATCCATTATGATTTTCCGGTGTTAACTAAAGTCCCACTACAGCCACCCACTGCCAATGCCATCTACCAAAATTTATTTAATTTTTGGTTGGTGGTCGACGGTGGTTGCATGGCACTGCCGCCTGAAAAAAACTGAAATCATAAATTGACAAATGTTCGTCTTAGTTTAGTATTTAGTTGTGATGCACATGATTGGATCAACAAGATCTCGAGTATTTGAACTCTCCCTACATTTAACTTACTTGCCGGACACTGATCCATCTGATTATTACCTAAAAAAATAAATCAATAATTATAAATTAACTGCATATAAATTTTTCACGCCCGGGTTATCGATGTTACCTTGTACCCAGCACGGAAGAAGACGTAGTTTACGTCGAAAATATTACATTGAGGATAAAAATGCTGACTAAAAAAATCACCGAAATATGTCTGGTTACACAGAATTGATTACACAAAATTGATAACAAATATTTCTTATTGATATTTTTAAGGTTTTATCTATTTTTAGAATGAATACAAGGAAAAAAATTTAAATTGCAGGTTTTTATAAATTTTATGAAAATTATATCGACGACGAAACATGTTGGAATTTTTTATTCACATCAAGGATAGAAAAAAAAGCGATATTGACAAAATATGAGGTTAATTTACAAAGTTTCTTTTTCGGATTCGGATTTTAAATTTATTAATATTTAAATAAAATTTCGGGCATATTAACATTCCGACTGCCAGTTACCTAGCGCATCCTCTCGATGTAATTTATAACCACTTTTTCAAGCATTTATCGCAATACGTCTTGTGCTGACTTCCAATAATACATTAATAGAAGCTGGTTATCAGCATAGACCAGAGACCCCTCAGAAAAATAGTCTAACTGCATCAAATTGCAAGATCTTCGTGGCTACTTGAAATAATAAGATTTATAATAAATAAATTTTCATGATTTGTAGAAACTTCCCGAATAAAAATGATATTACCACAACAAATGATAACTAATTTGGAAATCCGGCGCCTCTATAAATAAAACACTCCGTATATTAACACATCAGTAAAAAAGTTTACATTAAATATTACCGAACAGCGGAAAAGCCACTCACAATTTTAAAACCATTCCGGTTTAATTTTCTGTATACGGGGGGGAGGGGTAAATAAAATACAAAATTGTAAATTAATTTTTTTATTAATTTTTATTATGTAGAAAATTATAATTTCTTTGCAAATAATAGGTAAATAGTTTAATTCTGAAGAAAACACTAGTCTGCTAGTCTGCCTGTCTTTGCAAATTGAATTTCAATAAAATTAATACATTTGTATTGTATTAGTTCAGTGTAAAATATATTATATCTTTTTTATAATTAATAAATTTGTAACTTGTGAAATTTTATAATATAAGAATTAAAATGCATTTTGTTTTTAATATTTAGATTTTGAAAATGAAAGTATACGCTTTCGAAAGCTTAAAATAAATATAGAATCGTTTAATTAACTTGTTTTGGTTTTAATTCTTATATTATATATCTTTTTTAGATATAATACATTATATATTAATTATGTAATACCAAGGTTTGAAAATTAAATTTAATTTTGAAATACAAATTACTTTAAAAAAGGTATTTCTTTGAGATTATAAGATTATCTATTCGAAATAAAAAATACATGAAAAACTTATTTTTATAAATAATAAATAAAAAATTGGGGTGCTGAATTGCCTGAGTCAAATTTAACTGATTTAATAGTTTCTCTAATGCCCGGTTTCACCAACCTTCGTCAAGGCATTTGATCGACGTCAAATGGTTTGACGCTCGTTAACTCATGAAAATCTGTTTCACCATTGCAAAATGTAGTTAACGTTGGTCAAATTTACGATCAAATTTGACGATCGAATATTCCACCGTCAAATATTTAACGATTCGTTTATTTACTATTGACTTGCATGTTGCAGTTTTGTTTGATCATTTTCGCAAATATTTTTAAATAAATTACACGAATTTGGATTTATATTTAAAAAAAATTTTAAATTGTAATATTTTAATTATGTTTTTTTGTTAAACATTTAATATTACTTTAAGGTTAAAAATTAGAACAATTTTGATGCAGAGAGTCTTTACATATACTCCTATGCAACAATTACTTTTAACATTACGGTTTTCTTATGTTCATTCATTTTCACTTATTTAAAGCTGATTATAACCCTACTTGACAAACTTGCTTATTTTAATAACTGTCAAAACTTGGAGCCAATAGGAAACGAGTAATTTGATATTTCATTGCAGCCAATATAAATGATACTTGGTTACAAATTTAACAAACGTTAAATTTGACGATAGATTTTTAACGAAAGATCAATGTTGGTGAAATGACTTTTGGTTTAACAAGGCGTCAAAATTTGACGGAGCGTCAATTTGATCAGCGTCAAGGCATATTTAACGAAGGTTGGTGAAACCGGCCATAAGTGTTCCCAATCGCAAATATGTGTTTCCCCAGTCGTCAAAATCCCCAATTTACCCAACCTACATTTCCAAAATCTTCCAAAACTCCTCTCAAACTAAAAATTAAATTTTATGACTCAATTTTCTTCATTTAAAAGTTATTTTTGTGGAAATTTAAAGTAAGCTTTATTATTCTAATTTAAGGTTTATAGCATTACTGTAAAAAATTTAAGTTTCTGGTCAAACAAAGAAAGACAGTTCCTGTTGTATATTTTTCCGTATAATTGAATGCTGCAATCGGTTTTTCAATTTTCTTAAAAATTCAAACCAATTTTGAAGAATTACCGAAAAATTCATTGTTGCAAAAATCATTTTAAAGTTTTTTCAATTTTTGAGCGCGTTGTTAAATAGGAACTACTATTTTTTTTATTGCATCAAAGAGTAAATGTAATAACAAAAAAAATAAGCACCGAAAGAACTCTGTACGATGATTTTTCACCACAGAAATTATTTTTGAAATAAAACAGTTTTTCACTGAGAAACTGAATATCTCAAAACCTTCTAGATTTTTATATGTAAAAAATTTTTTGCTTATTTAAAACATAAGGAAGCATGTTTTCACAAAATTTCATTAAAATTTAATTAATTTTGTAAAATGAAAAAGAAAAAACAAAAAAAAATTTTTTCCGGACTATTTACGTTTTTCACGGAAATCTTGAGGTCGTAGCAAAAAATTATTTTTACGAAAGTTGTAGATTTTTATATGATCTACAACTTTGCTTTAGAACATATTTTGATAGAAAGTCAAATTTCGCCGAAAAACGTAATAATATACTTTGCACACACTTTCAACCCCCCCAAATAAACCCTGTACCTCCCCCGGGCTTGCATTATTTGTTTTCACGTTAATTATAACCCCCTTTACCAATTGCAATGATAAAAATGCTGTCTACAATTAATAAATACTCTAAATTTAATTTACCTGCACTATTTAGTATATTTAGATTTATAAAGTATGTTTTCAGACTGTAAGATTACATAAATTTATAAAAAAAAAATTGAAAACTGATATTTTTATAAATTGAAGGTAGTACCCAGTGGCGTAGCTATGATAGGGCAGTATGGTGCGGAACACAGGAGCCCAGACGATTTGAGGGCCTTGCAGGGGCCCCTAACAGAAATATTTTATTTGAAGCTATGAAATTTTATTTTACTTAACTACTTTATTTTAGGACAGAGGGGCCTCTTCAAGTATTTTGCACCTACATATCTTGGTAAAACCACTTTTCTAAATTTTTATGTGGAATTTGAATCCTAGCCACGTTTTAGGAGTTTGCATTTTACCCAATCCCCGAATTCAAACCAGTAACTGCCTTATAATTTGGTTTACGGAATAATGTGAAAAATTGATTTGTTCTTTAAACTTTGTAGGTGTTTACAAGATATTATCGCCCCTTTGGTTTTAATTTAAAAATATTTTATTGTGGTTTCATAGCAACTAAAACAAAACTAAACTAATTTAATCGATATTCATGTTTTACCATTACATTATAGATTAATCATATTTATAGCATTATTGGCAAATAAAATTTGTCATACTTTTAATATCTATCATCAACCTATTTACATTTTTGAACTTGAACGTTTGCGCTAGTAAAAAAGTCAAGCTATATAAAATGTATATGCAAAACAGGTAAAAAACAAATCTCCTTTCGGATATTCCATCAATGAATCAGTGTCCGTGTCAATTTTTTTAAACTTTTAAATTATTTACTGAAAAAAAATACAGGTACTTACTTTTTGATCAAGCAATTCAGTAGAAATCACACATGCAACTACTGTAATTACATTAAAACGACCAGGTCTCGTTTTATGTACCCAATAAATTCAGTATAATTAGCTCCGAGCTGTTAATTATTAACACCTACCTTCTTTAATTTAACGTAAAGTCAATATTTTCCGCCAGTTCGTTTACTTCTTGAGAAGCATAATAATTACCAGTGTAATTTTTTCAGAACCTGATGCAGCCCCAATTTAGCCAGGGAACTGCACCCTCCCACCACACACAACCATACGCAACCCCTCCAGAAATATCGGTAAGTGTTTATCGGTGGCATACAAATTTTAATATTAATGTGTCGCTGAAGCCTTTACTTTCATATCTGTAAGTTCAGTGAGTACTTTTATTTTTATTGCCCGTGTTAAATTTTTTATCCACACTGGACAAATTCAATTGCACGCAATTAAAATTAGTACGCCATAAAAAAATTAACAAGCTTAGAAGTTTAAGATTTTTAACGCGAGATTACAATTTAATTTTAGAAAATTTAGTGTGTAACTTTTTTCATTATTGTGCGAAAATATAGGGAAATCCACTTGGCGAAGGCGATAATTTGCATGGTTTTATCTCATTTTTGTTAATTACGAAGGCAAATTAAAAACCAAATAATAATAATTATTAATTGTTCTATTGTAAAATTAAAAATGTCATTTTGCTGTAATTATATTCCGATTGAAAATTAATGGAACTTTTTCAGGTATAACACCTATAATAATTTGGTTATTTAATATTTACTTTAAAAAATTTGTGAAAATTATTAAATCATTGCTTTCAAATTACCATAAAAAAATAATGGTGTGAAATCAATTGTTAACATTTTTTATAGGCAATAAAATAGCGTCATTGCAATAAGTCGAATTAAAAAAAAATCTTTTTTTATGAAAAAATTATTAAATTATAATAATTCCACTGGGCAAAGTAATTAAAAATAATATTGAACTATTAAATCTAAATAATAGTATATTATGTATGTTATGATGGACTGTTTTGTAGGAAAATTACAAATTTTCACTTACTCTTACCGTTGTTTTTCGTATTGGTCCCTTTTTTATTTTATTTAACAATGTACTTGATATTGAATGGCTCAACTTTAGCTGACTGAAATTGTTCGACTCCTGAACTAAGTTTCATTGAAAATTCCAATTTCACTGGTTGGTGTAATAGTCGACAATCTATGATAATCTATGATCGTTATCCTGTTATTCATAATAATACAGACTTTTAACAAGGTTGAATTGCACGTAATGTTGAAATAATCAGATGACTAAATACCACACCAGATACCAGTTTTTTGGTCTTTATGTAGGTAGCGCAGAAGCTAGGTAGAACCAAATCCAAATTTAACGACAGCATTTTAAATAACAGGAATAAAAAATATGTGATAGCAGGATTTATCACCTCATTTACCATATTTTATAAAAGGAAATATGTTTTTATTTATTAAAATACATAACAAATAAAAATAATATTTTACATTAGAGGTTGTAGAAAGAACTATTACTGAACGCGTCGTTTTGCAATTTTTTAAATTTATTCATTTTAGCTTAATTTAAAAAAAAACAATGGAACGACATTAAACAAAGAAATAATATGAAACTAGAAATTTTATTCAAAACAATTGAAAAAGTTAAAATCACCCAAGAAAACATTTAAAAAAATGGAGAGATTATGACTTACCATATTGAAGTTGACTACACTGCAGCCTGTGTGACTTCTGAGAATTAAATCTGAAAAAACATTTTCAAATTTCCCACATGGTTGCACTCGTGAGGCTGCGTATGAAATTAATTTTTAAGTTTCTTAGTTAGATTTTGTTAAATATTAATTTTAGTTCAGCCTTTTCCCACTAAATGGGATAGCACTATAATACATTTATTATACAACAAGGTTGCAAAGTTGATTATTATAGCCATTGTTTTTTAGCTTATAATAAAAGTGCGTATACAGATCTTATTTTTGAAATCTTGAAAACTACAATCGAAAAAGAGTTTGAAATTCAAAAATATCATTTAAAAATAGATATTCCAGTGTCTAAAAAGAAACTATTGCAGAGTTTTTTTTCTCGCGTTGTCATGGCAACCAAACTTTTCTTACTAACTGAATACGTGATAGCGAGTGCGATTTTGGTCACTGTTTTCAATGCTAATGGGAAATAATTATTTTTACTCCTCCATATTGCTCTCACCAAAGTAATTTTTGGAACCTATACTCAATTTCCCAGGTTGTGCGGCCCGAAGGCCGCACTCACATATTACTATAACCTTTCGATTTTATTAGAAATGACAAATAAACATTGAACTTTTTATAAATAATATTTTTCACTAGTAACGTAAATTAAATTATTTAGTAAGTTAAATTAAAGAAGTTAACTTTTTCTAAATTCGAACAGTTAACATCGGAGAATAATTTTATTTTAAATTGTATTTCGATAAATTATAGCCGAATTTTACTTAAAAGTTGCGATATCCGCTCTTCTGGACGTCTATCGAATTATAGGGGTGTTTTTCACACGTGAACTGGTTTCCGAAAGAAAAATAGAGATTCCTGTCCTTCTAGTCATCTTTCATATAACAGAGATATTTTTAACAAATGGACTGGTTCCTTCATCTGTTTACTTTGTGTTATTTTCTTATTTGTATCTGTCGTTATGAACAAACGGAGAACTTATAGCCTAGTCGTCTTGGTTTGTGGGTTTGCGAACCTTACCTCCTTCATTGGGCTGGTGACTTATAATTTACACATCGGACTCAAACTACCATAATACTTTCACTAAAAATTTTTAAATCCTGTTTCTCGTACTCTTTCGATGAGCGACAACTGTAATTCAAAAATGTAAGACAAACCTGTACTTGTAACTAAAATGCAAAAAAAACATTTTTAATTTTCACACCCTTAACCCTTAAAATCGCTAACGTCAAATAATTGTCACACTGTAACTACTGTGCGGTCACAGTGACCGCGCTTTATTTCTTTCGTTAACTCACGTACAACTTAACTTTTTGCTTTTTGATGTCTTCGTTGGCCACCTTTAATTAAATTTAATTTTTTTTATTAATCTGAAACATATTTAAGCAAACTAATGATAATTTTTTGAAGTACATACTTGAATAATTATAATTAAAATATAAAAATTAAAAAAACAACAACTGCATCGCAAAACTCACAACACCTGAAAATCACAGTTTTTGTATGCAATTCACAACCATACATTGACTTTTTACCAAAACATTTTTTAAAAACAAAAAAGGAATTATCATTATATAATAATTAAAAATCGATTTGGGGAGGGGTCGACTTTTACATAGCTGTATAAACAATAATAATGATAGTTTATAATCTTTAAATGGGACGTTTACTAGAAGCATAAAAATTACAATAACACTATCGTGCGGTCACAGTGACCGCTAGCTTATTTGTTTCTTTTCAATAAATAAAACAAGGCAACTTTCAACATGGTAGGAGTGATGTAACTTAAAGGTACTGAAACCCATATTGAGTAATTTTGAACGAAGAGTAAAATTAACACATATTAAAACTTGATGCGGTCTCAGTGACCGCAAGATAGCGATTAAGGATTAAGATTATTTCATACAATTGTTGGAATACCTCCCCTATTGTATTGAATCTGAAAGTGTAAAAACATGCACTTAAAAATTCGGTATATGAAATTACCCTCCCCCCCCCCCCCGTACAGCTTACGGATCAGGGGATCAGCTACAGTTTAACGTCAATTCCAAACAATTATTTTTGTCTTTACCTTTTATAACTGCAAGCTGTGCAAAAAATTAAATTTGGTTTTAAATTTGGTCAAAGCAGGAAATCGGGCGTTCTTTATTTTTTTCAAATAAATAAAAGATTAATAGCTGTAGCTGAAATATCATTTATTTTGTTACTATTTTAATATATACATCAAAAGTGCACCCGAAGCATAATGTGACGAGCGCTCGTTTAAACATTTTATTGTTAACATTAATTTATGCTAATGGTGGTTTGACATAGCTATTTAAAGAGAATCTTATTAAAGTAACTACTATATGCTACCTTGGTTTATTTTTATATATAAATAAACGTTTTGTTTAAACTTTTCTCTTCCTATCTTTTCAAACTTTTATTTATATTTTTTATGATTGTTTTTATTTTATTTTCGATAAAAATAAATTGGATATTTTCAACAAAGCCAAGAAATTTAAGCACTTGTATAGCTTCCTTAATCAAACAGGATTAATTTCGAATAAAAATTCGTCCAATCCTATAATTCGCAACCGTTCAACTTTAAATGAATCTATAAAAAGTTTCTAAACAAAAAGTTTTGTTTTCGTATAACATGCGGCTCAATTATTACATTGTAACACGTAACAAAGAAATTAGAATTTCTATCTCATAGAAATGTTAACTATCAGTTAAATTGTTAAGTTTAACGCCCATTAATAAATATTGAGTTAAAACTTCACTAAAAAAAAACTTTAATATTACATGTATTAATTTTTTGTCTGAACAATTTTTTATCAAGCAATGATAGAAAATTATTTTTCTGAGTGTGAGTTTACTAGGCTTATTACTATATGAAGGAAGAACATTTTGCAAACGTTTTTGAATGCTGACGTCATTCATCATTTCTTAAATTGCATACTAATTTGATGTTAAGTGGTAAATTTTGAAAAATTAGTAGATTTGTTTATTAATTTTTCACTTCCTAATAGAATTAGTATTCGAGAACTAGCAATACCGCGGGTATTAAATTAGCATTCCGACAGAAAACTTTCCGAGTTCATAAATAATTTGGAGGTGTTTGCCTCTCATTGGCAAATAATGCGTAACATTTAAAAAGAAATTTATTTGGTATAAAATTAATTAAAATCTTTTCGCCTTGATGGGAAATTTTTTTGTTTTTTTTGAAAATTTATATATTGACCTATTCGGGGAAGAATTGCATATACTTACAATTTTAATATCACACCATGATGGGCAAGGTGCTCACTTAAACTAAAACGTAGATAACTTGTAAATGAATTTTAATATCTGATGTCCTTTGTCGAGTTTTACAGCTTGGAATCATTAGGACAAGCATTGTTAATGATTTAGACGTTTAGTGGACTTTTTTTCAGTTTTGCTTTCCGTTTAGCTATAAAAATTTTGTATTTATCATTAATTGGTAGATGATAATTTTAATAAACGAAATCATTTTGATAATAATTATACTTGTGGACTTTTATTACATTATAAACTAATAATTCGCATTTCTGCTTCGTGTCAAATCCTTAATGTCTTTATAATTATTTTAGGTACCTATGTCATTTACTTAATCGTTTGGGTACTATACTAATAGTTTTTAGTACGTCACTGCTCTTCCTAATTACTGTCATATTTGCGCTCCCCAATTTTAATTATTTATTTTAAATGTAGGAAGCTTAATAATTAGCTTCGCTTAGTCGATTATTTGAATTTTCAGTTTTATACTAATCGACCAATACTTGATTATCTTACGTTTCCCTGGTATTGTTTGTGGAAGAGTTCATGCCAATTAAGTAATGGGTAATATAATTTAATATATTGAGTAATGGATTCTTTGATTAATGGAGTGGGTTAATGTTACAATGGAGTTAAATGTTTCGGTGCGTACCGGCATAAGTAGCACATCAGGGCGATTTAATATAATATTTAAATTAAAAAGTTGAAAAACCGCGCTACGCATAATTTTTTGCAATTAACACATTCGATTTGAAATATTAAGTTCAAGAACGCAGAATTAAATCAATTAATTAGGATTTTTATTAAACAAGAACGTTAAATTAAATCAATTAATTAAAATTTTTGAAATAATTAAATTTCAAGATCATTTAAACGTAATTCTGGATAATCAACTTTTGTGTTGCCCAAAAGATAAAAACGACGTATATGGGCAGTACCAGATCAAGGTTCCTTGACTAAATGGTACTTGATGTTTCGATTTTAAAAAACCAAGCCAGTTTATTATACATATAACAGTTTGGAAAAAAAATAAATAACATACATTAATAAAAATTGTACGTTAAGTAGAAGTAAGTGATATAAAAATCGGAGTAAAATCACATTGTGAAATATTTTGCTTTTTCCTATAAAAATGTCGTGAAACTATTTCTCCAATGGCAATGTATAGTAATCACATTTAAATATCTCAATTATATTAAATTGTAAAATCATTAAATACTTCATGTTTATCGGCAACATAAAAAAAAACATAATAAATTAATATTATTCGATTTTTACAAATTTACTGTAATTAATCATTTTTTTAGATACTTACTGATATATAATTTATTTTTATTTCTTTCAACCATTATTCCTTCTAGAACAACCACAAATTATTGTGTGTAAAACATTTAGTTTTGTAAATAATAATTTATTAATCATACCTTGTAGAACTACGCTGTCTTGCTTTGTTTTCATATTATATTGGATGGATAAATTACTAAATTATTAATTTTGTAGTACAGTAATATGATCAATCGACACATCTTCGTTTGACGTACTTATAAAATGTTTTTGTTCGCTTTTAACATATATCTTATCTTTGTTTTTACGTTTTACATCAATTGTTTCGAAAAACACATTAAAATTATCTGAAGATGTCAATATTTACACTAGATTGAGTCGAGTAGAAATATAAATTCATGTGATGTTATGAGTTTGCAGTATTCATAAATTATGTCTCCATATAAGATAATTACTAAATAATCAGTTATTATCTCAGTCACTCCAATTATTTTTATAATAATTATCAACATATACAAGTATATTATAATCAAATACGCAAATTACAAGTATAAAATTGCCATTAAAATTTAATTTTTGTTAAATCTGAAGTGAATGAACTAACAAAACTGAACTCCTCGCCGCCGCCACTGGCTCCCCATTATATAAATTGCTTTAGGTCAAACGGTTACTTATTAATTGTGAAAAGTTTATCGCATCTTTAGTTGTGCGCTTCTGTGGTAGTGATAGATCATTCGCATATTTCATGTTTTATTTCCATAAATTAAATGCAATGTATAATATTGTCTATTCTCGTAAAAATTCTCTTCGTGAGCAAGTGAGCAACATTACACGAGAGTTTTAGAATAAATTATATAATTCGCTTGGTAAATATGAAGTCGTCAATTTAGGCCAATCTATGAAATTATGGAGGTATTGTGGGGTACCTCCCAGACCTCCCGATGTATACTGCCATAACCCATAAATATATTTAGCTGGAACAAAATAATATACGTAGAAACTAGAGAGAAAGCAGATATTCTCAATAGGAAGCAAGTTTTGGGTTTCTTCAGCTCCCGAAACAAATAATCTGAAATATATTTAATTTAAATATAATATAATCTCGTTAAATATGAGAACTAGATTAAATATACTGGGCTCTAACCTAACCCAGTTTTTCTCAAATAACTTAAAAACAGTAAAAAATAATAAAAATACAAATAAACCAGATATTATAATATAAATAGTCATTTTTTTTTACTAAATTATACAATAATAAATTTATAGAAGTAAAATCAGGGCCAAGAAAACAAAAGATGGATTTGTTGAATCAACTAATTTTTTTCTGCTCAGAATATTTTGTAACATCAAGCAATTTATTTTTTTCTGCACAGAAAAAACTTTGTTATGGCAGCATAAATTTGTTGTAGCAGCAAAAACTCTGCAGGAGCTGTAGCTACTAAAACTTTGTTAGAGGGACAATTCCTTCCGAAAGTTTTTTCTGTTCAGAAACAAACAATTCTTGAATCAACTAATTTTTTCTGAACGGAAAAACTTTGTTATGGCAACATAAACTTTGTTGTAGCAGCAAAAAAACCCTGTTAAAAACTAACAAATTCTTTCTCACAATGTATGCCATGTTACTTCTGGATATCAATTATTGAAAATCCAGTCCAAATGTCTGTTATGTCCATTCCATCCTGTTGGGACATATTTTGGGGTTCTCGCCCACGAATGCACCTTACCTTTTTTATAATTCTTTATGATTTTAGTCAGCTTTCGTTACTTGGAACCGCTGTCATCAAATTACTTTACCCATTTTTTGGAGCTTCAAGCTTCATTTACGCTGTACAAAGCATAATTTATTTGTCGTTACTTTTTGCTGTGCATTACCTATTCATGTCGTGCATATTAGTTAATAATGGTGATGGCTGATACGGATGGGGGAGAGGATACTTTGAAATCCATCTTTGTCGTGGTAGCATGCACCGGGGTCTATGAAATATCTCAGTATTTCAATAATTGCATGGAATACCACATTTATTGTACGCTCATGACGGCATTAGGAGTGTAGACACTTACTTATCATGAGAAGGCTTTTCCTGTTCTAGAGACTTAATTTAGTGATAACCTTCTCATTTTTCCTTTAGAATATAATTTCTCAGGTAGGTACTAAAAGATATTCCCCATCTTCTTGACTTCTCGGTTTGAGAAACTGAAGGTTTGCGTTCTTTTCACTCTTTCAAAATAAAAACATTTGTGTGGACATCGGGGGGTCTGGGGGTATGAAATATGCCGTCCTTGCCATATTTCTACCGCAGGAACTCAATAATAATTTAATACCTACAGTCTGAGATCAGCAAGTAGCTAGTTCGAAGCAGCTTCCAGTACGAAACAAATTGGAGTTGTCGTTGGCTTCTTAACAGGATACAGATAGTGACAAACTTCACGACAAATGGTATCCTGGTCACGTCGGATACACTGCTGTGATCTCAAGCCCAATAGTAATCTGTAGGCTATGGGGAAAACAACGGAAAACCACCCCATTAATTATATTCTCTAGTCAGTCATCTTGGCTTTAGCCAAGTAGATCGGTCCATCAACAAAAATAGGCGATTTCTTCATCGAGACACCTTTGCTAAGTCGTTCCAAATATTTTCTTACATTCGGTGGGAAAGAAATTGGGTAGTCATTGGCTTTACAGAACTCCAAAAGTGGTAGATTCCATTGGAGCTATCAAGAAATAACTCTACACTTCTTGACGAACTCTACTGGACACTTGGTAGAAATATACCGGCTTATGAAGTAATAGAAACGCAACGGGCTTTAATAAATTACGATAGGATATAAATATTTCTAATTGTGACGTCAGATGCCTGTTTAACCCTAGTGTATACTTCCAGGAAAATTGGAATTTGTGCAATTTTGCTTTTTTAGATTCAAATTCATTCCATAACAATAGAATAGCTGCACTTTTTGTTCGAGGCTGTAAAAAAAATTCATAAATTATTGCATTAATTCTTCTTAGCTGTTCTCTACCCCCTGGATGGAAATAGGTAGATAATGGAATATAACAATTTATTATAAGTCTTCAGTTCTGGACATTCGGAATTGTATCGCACAATAAATATAAAAAAAATTGTTTTTGAAAATTTGATATAAAAAATAATTTTCGTTGCGATTTGGCTTCTACTCAAAATTTTTCGTTACATCAGGATTGGTGGATTGGTGCGGGTTTCCGCATCCATACTAAAAAACACTAATTATCTTCTAATTTGATGCTAATTTCACTCCATTGTATAATATTAGCTTTCTTATTGCGTTTATTGTTTGCTCGTCTATAATTTCATAAAATATAATATGCACTTGAAGTTTCTACAGCGAACTATCCTGACTTTGACGATAAGGTTGCTCAAATTATATGTATACATAGTTTTAATACTTATTTATAAATTTTAATCTTATCAATATTACTATTTACTTTAAGAAATTGGTAGATTAAAACAAACTTAATGATGTAATAATGGTCGAGATAAAATAAATGCTTTTAGTTTTAAAATTTTTCTTCCACCATTATTATTTACGCAAAACAGATATGTCGAGCGACGCAGTTCCAAAAATTATAATTTTTTAATTGCATTGCAATATTTTGGGGTCCTTGAATTACTTTTCAGCTGTTTGGTCATTTTTGGGATAAATTTTATTTATCGTGTTCAAGCTCAAGATTTTGTTGTAACACAAGTTTCATAAATCTGTGAAGGTTAATATTTTAACGAACGTTCCATGATCGCACACTTACACAGTGACATTGTAAGAGGCGGTAGCTGCTCATAATTTTGTGTGTAATTTATGTCGTTAACACGTTAATTATTGAGTAATTTATTTAATTTTAATTAAGTATTATGTGTTTGTTATAATTTGTTCGCAGTTTATCAAGAAACTAATAAAGGAACTATGTAGAGTGTATTTTTGATTCTTAATTAATGTAGAAATGGTACGTTTTTATTTATGATGAATATTTTATTTATGTTTATTTCTAAGGTTAAATTTTATCGAAAAAACTACAAAATTTTCAACTCTAATATTGTAGATATTTTAAATTTACCCGCCAGCTTCGCCATGTAAAAAACCGGAAACCGACAAAATATTATATGCTTACCCGATTTTTTTATTTTGCGGTTACGCCAAATTGTGCTAAGAAGCATTTGGCAATCAATTAGTAGTAAAAATTACCAAGTTCAGCAGTCCAACTTACGAAAGAACAAATTACTTTCACCCGAACTAATTTCGACTGCTTTAAAGAAATACTTTAAACTCAATTTGATAAAAACTTTCCTTGACTTCTATCGCCGATAATTTAATGAGCATTGACATAAAAATATGTTTTAATTACGTACATTATGTTCGACATGATAAAAAAAAGTTTGTCCAATTTACTAATGGTGCTGCTCCGCATTTTGTGTTCTCTGACTTTCAGTCCCATATAGCACTGATTTTTTTGAAAATAAAAACTAAGCCTTCATGTTAGGATTGGAGAGTTATTATTCGAACCTGGAACTTCCGCTCTGTAACCAACCATCGATCACACCAAACCACTGCTAAGCTTTCGTTCGTTGGCCCAATTTCATGGTCTATCGTCCAGCTCTTGTCCAACGTACTACCAATCCTAGACGTAATTCATATTATAGTTCTTTTACATCACCTTGAGCTTTTTTTAATTTAATTATTATGGAAATGCGGTGGATTGAGAACCAAATAAATTCCCTCCGTGGGAACTTCTCCATTTTCAAATCTAACGCATTTAAATTTTAAATTGAATAACTAGACAAAAACATTTAAGTTTTCCCTACACTGAGAGAAATGAAAATTTCAATCCTATTTTATTTGAAATACAGTGAATTTTTATAATAATTACTGGATTTAACTGGATAAAAATTAAGTGTTTTCCTGCTGTTAAAGTTAAAAAAAATTCTGTTGTCCGCCCTGTCAATTTGAGATATTACGAGGGGCAAAATATCATATTAATTTCAGAATATTTTGTGATAAGATTAATTAATCAGGGTGCGTTCGAAATTAATTAAACAGTTCGGCATTTACTTAATATTAATTTACAAGATCTAACAACACAAGAAATTCATTATCAGAAAATTAGGAAAAAATTTATTGACTCATAAAAATAAATGAATCAAATTATGTTTTTATTATCGGTAGTAAATTAATATTGCGTTTAAATGCTCCCTTTCTTATTATAATTGTGGGTCAGGTTAGGTATCATTTAATTTTATAATTTATTTCCAAATTCGAAATTGTGTTTACATCTTAAAATCGTGTGTACGTTTAACATTTACTTGATTACAACGCCAGATAACATATTCCTTGATGAATATTTAATTGCTAAATGAATTCCAAAATTCTATAAATAAAAATTAATGGATTTTTGATTAAATAAATATAATAAAAATTAACTTGTTTAACTTTAACATGATTGTATTGAAAATGACACCAAATCGTTTAAAGGGTAACTGGCATCTCATTAAAATTATTGTATTTTGTAACCTCCACCTCGCGCCGGCTCAAAGGGAGATTTTATTTTATTTACTTTACTATTATACTATGTAATATTCACGAAGGTTTTGTGAATATATAAAATGATTTTAGAGCACTCAGATGACCTTAGATAAAAATTTTCGACAAAGAATATATTACAAAAGTAACTACCATTTTCAATTATTCTATTTAAAATGCATAATATTGACATTGTATGGTTAATCCAGCTTTTAGTTTGATTATTTTGCATTACCAGTTAGTTATTTATACTATTTAATTTTGTAGCGTCGCAAATTACATGTGTAGCAAACCCATTATGTCATCAGGTGAACATCATATTATTTTCCACAGCTTTCTCGCTGAGTATTCCATACCCCCAGACCTCCCGGAGCATCACAACATTTAGCTTTATAGTCCAAAAAACTGGGTCTTCCTGTCGGCAGGGGATGATGTATATTTTCTCCTATGACCATAAAATGTTATATCCTGTCGAAAAGCTCTTGTTAACTTGTGAACAGTCCGTGGTGCTGTCGGTCTCTCTCGAGTTGGTTTCGAACTTATTTCAGCTATATCATCCAATTGTCTCCGTTCTGCAGCATGGTATCCAGGAACCAGGGGGCCCAGAGTGGCCAGTTTCCACTTGTTTTTACTATACCGAATAATTTACCTAGGATTTTTCTTACAAATTTCTCTTCTCAGTTGGAATAAGGCACAAAACACTTTATTTTTGTATTACAATTCTTAGTAATACTTACGATTGCTGGATATCAAATTTAAACATTAATGAATCCACTGGGTACAAACAACCAATAATAAAATATATTTTTAAACAATCGCTATAATCAATTTTGGTTCTTAAATTTAACATTACTAAATTTAACCAAATTATGCCAGTAATTTGATGTATGAGATTTTCTATTGTGTGTAAATTTTATTATTAATATTTCCATGACTTTTTGTTTGTTGTTTAACAGAATTTTTGTGTGAACCTCTTTCTTCTTTCCAACCTTGACTTTTCTTCAGTGGGCCAGATTTACACAAATATTCAAAGGCATCAAAATGCCTTGGCTAAAAAAATTTGAAATTTTACTATAATTAAATATGTCGATTATTATGTAAAATTTTCCGATCATTTTTTTTCTTAAAGAAAAACACATCAACTCTTTTTAATAAAATTACTCGCTCCATTATTATGTCAATCACTCATTTATGAAAACATTTATCCATCACATTCAGGAAATCTTACCTAAATGAATTTTTAAAAATAAATTTGATGCGATAATATAATATTATATTCCTCGGAATAATTTATTTTGTTGTTTTTATTGAATAAATGAATGCACCTTTAGAAATTAGGAAGTATTTTAAATGTTATAAAATTCATAAATAATATGCACTGAACGAAAACCTCAATTTGAAATGTTATCTCAATATTTAATTTAGTGTTAAATTTGTGTTTAAACCAAGTCGGGGTAATTTTACTTTTTAATCGCCTTTTTATTTGGTGATAATTTGACGGTTTCGAATTATTAGCTTTTTATTAATTTGAATGAAAAATTTGAATATTTACTATGTAATTGCACGAAAACAACATTAATAAATTAAAATGCTGGTTTGTTGATAAATAACAAGCTTTGTTGATGTATTGTTTATTCTGGACGTTTTTAAGGTTGACAGGCAAATTGTTGATATTAATTATTCTAATGATATTTGTTTATAAATACCTACATCGATTATTAGTGTTGTAATAAATTTTATTAGTCCTGAAAGTTTAATTTCTTTTCAGCAACCGAATAGTGGAAGTGTCACCAGTTCTCTGAGGTCCTGGAGGAAGAAAGACTATGTGGATAAGCCAAGTTCAACTGAAAATGTATCCACATCAACAGGTGAAACTACGATAAGTCACATAGCTCGTGTAGCTCCACACACTTACTATCCACGTCCAAGTAATGATGTATGTCATTATCAACACCAATTTACTGAATATTCTAGGTAGGTAAAGACATAAATACTAAATTATAATAAGGTCAAGTTTTTATATTTTTCCATAATTATTATTCATCAGCTTAAATGGTTAAGACATAAAGACGTGCTACTTCCGTATAATTGAAATTAATACGTAATCGGGAAAAATTACTACATTAGTTTTTGAATAGCACTTAGTAGGGTGCTAATCTTGCTATATATATAGCCATCAAATCACAATTATCTGAATAAGTTTGTTCCCAGATGTAAATTATAAAAATATAATTTTGAAATGAAAACCAGACGTTGGGAACATTAAAAAATGGCATAGTCACATTTATTTTTACTTTTATTGCCATACATAGTTTTTTATATTAATGGTTTTTCGATAGAGTTAAAAATTTTACTAATTAAACAGTAAGAAAATATTCTATTTTATAATAATTCTAAAGATTGTAATTAAGCGTCAACATTTTTGAATTAAGAATATTTTTATTAGGTTCTCTTATTACGTCAAATATTAATAATTATATTAAAATAAACATTAAAATGTAAAATATTCCTATTTGTATTAAATTTTAAGTTTTATTAAATTAAATTAAATATTTTTTGGTATAATATGCCTAAAAAATGTGAGAACATCAGGAGTTACAACACAAACAGTTACAATATTGAAATTGTAATGTGTTTGTTTCTCACAATCCGAAAACGTTACTGATACATATTATGCAATCAGCAATCACAAGAGAAAAAAACAATTTACTCGGTTTTTGAATATTGCGCAATATCATGGGTTCGAAAAAGGCTAAACCGGTTAATCGCGGTTTCGTTCCTCAGATCTGTACTGGCATGAATTAAACCATCGAATGCCTCGTAATATTATCTGTATGCTATCCCTCAAAGTAGGACGTGAATTTTCAGAAATTAATCTAATTATCTAATTATGTTTAAAAAAGTCTTACTTTGTGATATTCAAGAATGTGTTGAAAAGTACTACTTTTCCGCACTAGGGCGGAAAAGTAACCGGTTGGTAACCAATTAATTATATAAATATATGATTATGTAGTTCTTTTTAAAACATAATTAGACAAAATATTGTTCGATACTCGTGGAAAACTATCCATTTCCATTCTCAGCTTCAGTTTACCAAAGCCTTGAATGGAAAAATTTTAGTTTTCCTAACTTGTATCGAAAATATATATTTATATTTCATATTGACCTGGAACAGGCAGTTAAATTTTAGACGATCATTTCATGCAAAATAGTTTGTTGGAAAATATTATCAGTTGAAAAAATTATTTTGTTTAAAATTCTTCAATATAGCAATATATTAAATAATTATATATCATGTGCCTAGTCAAGCCCATACTTTTTACATGCCATACTGCCGTTTAAACAATACACATATTGCCTTGACTTAGTGCACGATATGTAATTATTTGATATTTTGTATTGATGATTTTTTCTAAAGATTTTCTGCTAATTTATATAAAAAATTCCACGAGTGATTGATATCATACGATTGTTCGTCTCCAACTGGCATTGCTGACCAAATTCTGTAATACAGAATACAGCCAAGTATATTAAATCTCTAATTTTAGTAAATCTCAAGTCACTTAGCACTTGTTGTTCTGTAGAGTGCCCTTTAATTTTGATTTTTTTAAATTTGTAAATTACGAATGCGCGGGCAGTTTCGACAATATTTAAAAAAATTAAATTCGCATTACCTGTTATCAACCCGTTTGTCACTGTTGAACTGAACAAGTTAGAAAACCAAATAATTCGATTTTATTTGAAAAAATTAATTCTTAAAACTGTATTGTTCTGCTCAGTGCCAGGGACGACGGCACATGCTACCAGCCGCATCTTAAATTTACCGTAACCTGTAACTATATGTTTTGAATGAAAATCTGTAAACTTATTCTATTATATCGACGAAACAAATCAAATTATGCATCGGCAACCGATTATTACGTCTGTTTTAACCTAATATTTCTATATGCTCGTGCATAATTCATCATAATTATGGAAATGTATTGCATCATGCTTTTTCAGTTACGCAGCAATATTTTTCTATGATAAATAAATTAATAAATAGAGCATCTTTGTTGTGCTACCGCAAAATGAACTCGAAGCCAGACGAAGGTGTGAACGCAGGGTTATCTTCCCAAGATGAAACCTTACGATTTAAAAAAATATATATGCAAAACAAGTTTGAACTCAATGAAAAAAGTTAATGTAAAAATCAGTGTCAAATATCAACTGGTCTACATAAGTTTCCTGTTTTGCACGTAAAAAATGCTTTCAACTTCTGTAGGCATCTTAATTTAAAGTTTTATTTTTCTAATTATATCTCAATATGTCAAGTTCAAATTAAAAATATGCCTTTCATTTTTTTAAATCATAATTTATTAAAAATTATTCTAGGCATATCTATTAATCTTTTTTTTGCGCGGGAATTGTATATTAGTGCAGACAATATTAAAAATTTTAAATGTGAAAATATGCAACTTGCGCTGCATTAAAAATTTTGTTTTGTAATGCTAGGTTATGTTATTAATTTTCAGCTTTAAAAATTTGTTTTCTGCTACAATTAATTCACGAAATTGAAAACTGAAGTGGTAGTTGAACTTAAAAAAATTTATAGAATGTTTTATACATTAGTTTCTTTTGAAATTTTTTTTACGTGGAACAAAATGTTATTTAATTGTTCAATTGCGATTATTAATAGCGGTAACTAATAACAATAACAATTTTAAATAAATATTTAATAATCTAATGTTAGTTAAACTTACATTTAAAGAATGCATCATTATTCATATTACCCTTATCAATTAATTACATTGTTATTTAATGTTAATGAACAAAATGTTATTTAATTGTCCGCTAGCCGATTACATAACACGTAGGCACTCTAGTGCGTGGCGGTATCGGATGCCAATCAGCGGAATAATTGTAAAAATTTTATTTTCAATATAACATTATAATTATTATTAAAAAAGTTGTAACTTTGAACGTCAAGTTACTAATTAATATTGTTTTTAAAAAAGCTATTTTTAATATCCGAAGTTCTGATTTTGAAGTTATGAATTTTACATTACCAAGATAATACTGATCTTCAAGTTGCCAATTTTAAGATTAATTTTTTGAGCTGAGCTTTGATCAACCCCCGGAGAAACTATAAATTTTTCTTCAAAAATTTGGAAGAATTTCTGCTTCCAGCTAAATAACAAATTGATGTTCATTCTGAAAATGCATTATAAAAACTCGATGATATTATACATTATAATAATTAATTATTAGTAGTAATTGAATATATTAACATACTAGCTTTATTTTTACACGTGTAGATTAGTTAATTATATAGTATTCATTCGAGTATAAAAGTTGTAGTTGAATATCTTTCGACGACAATATCTATATCATGCATCATATTATTTTGTAGTAGTAAAATATCTGGATTGGAATTACCAATATTCTGATTTCTCATCAGCACCTACCATTTTTTTTTAAATCTTGAGTTAACGAACTAATGCACCTAAGTTAAATCAACTACTAAAATTCCAACTTTTTATATCGTATAATTTATGTTATGAAATCTATTTGAAAAAAAATTATGATTTACATCAGAACTACTTTAAAGCTTAAGTACTTAGCCATGTCGAAAAATATGTTACAAAACTATTGAAATTATAATGAATTTTATCATGAAAGTAATCTTTGTATATTTTTAAAATAAGTGTAGAATAAATATAAATTGTTATGTAATGTTATGACTAATTTGCAATGTTTTTATGATTTGCAGTGTTCCATTCAAGCAACAGGCACCGACACCTGTAAAATATTCGGAAATAGTAGAAAATCAGCCTAACCCAGCAATAGAGCACATTTCGCCAATAATCAAAAAGCAAAAAGAGAAGGAGTACGTGGATCTGTGTGGAGTGTCACCTCAATCCCACATGAAACAATATCAAGAACATATACCTTTGAAGCAACCATATCCGGATCCAGTAAAACAGCAGTATGGCGATCCAAATATTCACCATCAATATATTTCGAAAGATCCTCAACTACATTCATTTCTTCAGAAGCAACCACAATTACATTCTCAGTACGTCCAGAAGGATCAATTCCAACAATACATGCCAAAATACAACATGCAAGCTCAATATGCGCAATCATATCCTTCTGAATCAAATAATTTTCTAGCTCATTTAAGTAAAATAAATCCTCGCATGGCACAATCGATTATAAATGACACGCATTTACGGGAGTCACAACTTCCCATGTATCACAATATCGACCAAAATAGATCGTGCCAACAACCTCAAAGAATTTTTCATGGGCCACCACTTCACTCAAATTCCAGCCATCCACACAGAAGCATACCGCAACCATACAACTACTCCCAATCATACAACTACAACGTCAAACCAAATATGCCACAAAACGATCCGTATCCTCGAATTCAGCAATATCAGCATCCAAAATACATCACGGATTATAAAATCAATATGGATCAACCCAACATGCCATCTCAACGTGTATACAGCGAAAGTATTCACATGAATTACGCTCCCATGCCGCCAAAAGTGTCGCCAAATTACTCACACTGTGCTCAACAATTGGAATATGCCCAGCATTACCAACACCGTAGATCGCAAATACCACAAGAATTTTACACCCATCCCGGATTCAAAGCAGCGTACATACAAAATCATCAAATTTCTCCGGAAGAAAACGATCCGGAATCGAGAAACCGTAAAACCAGCCTGAAACAATTTTTAGAAAATTGGGTGGAAGAAGACATATCCGGCAATCTACCCGACATTATAGTGTCCAATAACTTGACCGACATGGAGAACATGGAAGAAATGAAGGGCACACTGTGTATCAAAAATAGCGGTAGTCAAGATCAACCCTTGTACGTGTTAGACACAACCGAAATTCCTAGCGAAACTTTACCTCACTTCTTGCATCTGCAACAGTTTGAAAAGTTGCCAGATAATATTAGGGGATACTACCATTCCACCAACTCTTTGCCGGCGGGAAGTAGGCGAATAATAATTGAAAATAATTCGGGTGGTAACATCGTGAATGGAAATGGAAACACCACGGTTATATCGTCACAAATTCAGGAAGCTGGTGTTCCCGAGAATTGTAGTGTTATTCGTGGTGGTCCTGAAAATCGGAGAGTGGTAAACCAACCTCCAGGTAAAATTGAAAGGACGCTTGAGAGTCAAATCCAAAATGTGGAAAACACGGTTGTACAAATTCACATAATCGAAAGTTCTGAACAACCTGCGCCTAATACTGGTTCAAGTGAGAAGAGATCTGAAGAATTTGAAACCGTTATCATCCAAGCAAATTCTTTGAATCAGGAGTTGACCAATGTACTGGAAGATGAAAATTGTGTCATAAAGAAATTAGTACCCGACGATAAAGGCAGCAGTACGGAGAGTGATGATCCTGCAAAACATCCTAAAAATATGCCAGTAATTGACGAAGTCTTGCAAGATGGATCTAAAGAGGAGTGCAGTGATAAAACGGAAGAAAATTCTAGTGAAGAGACTGTTTTAAAATCTAACGTCAGTACAGCAAAGGAAACAAAAACTGAGGATATAGAGGAAGATTTAATTAAAATTGCTACAAATTCTCAAATCGAAATATTTCCTGAAGATTTAACAGAAAAAAATACCAAAGATGATACCCAAGTTGTGAAAGTAGTGGATACCAATATTAGTGATAGTGATGTTCAGGCAACAGATTTATCAATAAATAATTCGTGTTCCGGCGGTGATAAGGAAATTAATCTTGAATCCAAAGACGTGAACGAATTATTGGAAACTGAAAGTGAAAAATGTGATTTAGCACATACCAATGAGCCAAATATTAACGAAAGAAATGATGAACTTAATTTAGTAAATACGACAAATTCTGCAAAACATGAATCAATGGACCTAACGACATTAAGTGACAAAAGTGAAGACGCTTCTGATTTAGATGGAAAAGTAACTGAGGTGGATGATAATAGAGGAAACAGTGAAGTTGAAGTTTGTGAATCCGCCGAACCTAATTTTGAAAATAAAGAAAGTAGCGAAACCGTAATGGATGTCGATAATTGTGGAGCAATTAATTTGGAGATGGATAAAAGTTCAAAAAATAGACTTAGTGAAGTTGAAAGGATAAGTTCACCACCATTGGATAAAACTAAAGAACAAGATGGATTTCAAACCAGTCATGAAACTGAACTGCAATCAAACCCTGCCCAAGCCTGCGATGAAGTAGCAAATGAAAACAGCACTGCGTCCAATACTCCAATATTCCAAAACGAATCTGACGATTTCGTCGACAATTTATATAATAATTCGTCGGTTCGAACGCCGAAACCGTTAAATTTATCGATGGATAGAAAAGACGAAAGTTATAAGCCGTTAATGGTAAATAGCGAAGAGAGTAACTGTGAAGAAAAAATCGTTGAAGAAGTTCAGATAGCGGAAGAATCAAAACCAGAACCAATCTTAAAATTTAAAATTAAAAAGTTATTTTTATATGAAAAACTTAAGAGAGAGAAGAAGAGGGATAGCGATAGGAAGAAATTATTTAAAAAGAAAAGAGATAAAAGTTTGAAAAGAAAATTGACTTTGATCGAGTCGGATGTCAAAGCCAAACTACCGAAAACTTTACCCAAGGAAGATTACCCCAAAATTGAAGAAAACCCTTATTTTGAAAAACTGCCAGAAAGTGAATCCTCGATACGTCAGGATTTCGAAGTGGACGATTATGTTGAAGCACCAAGCGAAATTGAAAAAATAGAAGATCAAGAAATGGAAGAAGAAAGTAAATCTGTAAACGCCGCTCCTGTTGAAGTTGTCGAGGAACTTCCAGCTGAAAAACTAGAAGATGAAGTGCTTCTTAATACTGAAAATAATAACGTGGTCGACGAAGTCGAAAAAGAATTTTTTCCAGTTGATTCCTGTGAGACGGTTGCTGATCCACAAATTAATTCCGAAGATTCAATACCCAATACTGCTTTACTCGGTAACTCTAACTTGGATGAAAATCCTACGCTCGTGGAGTTAAATAACGAAACTAATTTAGAAAAACATCCAGATGTTGATGAGAAATCACCAGCTGTTGATGAGAAACCACCAGCTGTTGATGAGAAACCACCAGCTGTTGAAATTGAAATACCTGGAAGTGAATCACAAAATATCCCGGTTGTTGATGAAAATGAGACATCCATGGAAGTAACGACCGACGAGAGTGCTTTAGAAACTAAGCTATGTGAGGAAAATTCAACATCAACAGAGTTGAAGAAAATTGAAGATGATTCAGAAAATAACTTATCGATTGATGAAAAATTGGAGTCCATGCAATTGAGAGTTGATAATGAAGAAATTATCTGTGATGATGCAACTGAGGTTGAAAATTTCGAAAATATTAAAGGTTGTGAAAGTAAAGATAACAAAATAGAAGAAACTTTAACTTTGGTTGAATCTGGGAGCGAAGTATGCATTGAAGATAAAGAATTGATTGGACGTGAAAAAATAACGGATCCAATTTATCCTGCTCTGACTGAATCCGAAACTACAGATATGAAGGCAAAAACCGTGCAACAAATTTTAGAAGGAACCGAAGAAGACTTCGTAGAAGAAAAGTCAGAAAGTATCGAAGAAGCCAAGGTCGAGAATTCGGAAAATGTGGTTGGTGGACATGAGCCTGGAGTAGTGTACCAAATTAACGACACGAACGTGGTGCTACAAATTGCTGATGAGCTGTTAGAAATTAACATTACCGAACAAAATGGTAAGAAAGTAATTTTAGTGAAAACCTTTTCGAATGCGGACGTTATAATGAATAACATCGACGAAAACGATAATCAGACATGTGAGAGTATAGCTTGCGTGGAAGAAACCCCTAAGCCTAAAGAAGACGAATTGGAAACAATTATTAACAACGATGATGCTTCCAAAATTCGAATATGCGAAGAAAGTGATCTTTCCAATGTGATTGACGACTTTTGTATTTTCAATGAAGAAATCGTTTCAAGTTCGACGGAAGTGGAAGTTGTGCCAAAAGAAACACCCGTGGAGGCTTTAAAGAAGAGCTCCAGTAAAAAAAATGTCGCTAAAAAATCTTCGCGTAAAGACAAAACCTTGCCGGAAAAACACGGTTCTCGTAAACTGTCGTGCCTTAGCAATCCTTCAAAAAATTTACCTAAAAGTGATTCAAAAAAACTAAAACTAGTTTGTGAAAATTTATCGAACACTCCGAGAACTTTTAAAACTAAAGCTGCTTTAAAGTTCTTAGATTCAACTGAAAAATCGAGCAGTGAACATAAAGTGCCTTCTAAACCGGTTAAGTCTGTAAGTTTTGTCGACAATAGTGCGTCGGTTGACAAAAAGGTTAAAAAGTCGTCGGTGAAAGTGCACATCGCAAAAGAAACTATTGGAATTTTTAAAACCGATGGCAGAAGTTTAAAAAAAACACCGGAGCTAAGTAAAAGTAGTGAGAGTGTGCATACAAAAAAAGAAACGAATAAGACTGTCGCAAACAAAATTGTCAAGTCAAAAGAAAAGCGGAGTAGTACGGAGAAGAGAAAAAGTAGTACAAATTCTGAAAAACTCAACAAGAGTCCCGAAAAAGGCATCAAAACTTGTGAAAATGCTAAAGAAGTGAAAGCAAAAGTTAAAGCTGCGGAAAATGACGCTAAGAAGATACCGAAACAACCGCGCGTTCCAAAAATAAAGCCAAAAACTGACGTCGTCAATAAAGAAAAAAAGAATATTAAAGTCCACATTAAAAATACTGAAATAATTGAAACTGTTTCAAAAAATGAAGAAATTGTCAAGAACGTAACCGTTAAAATTAAAAGAGAAATAAGTGAAAAAGTGAAAAAAATCGAAAAAATTGAAATTCAACCGAAAGTTGAGGTCGAAGTTGAGGCCAAGCCTCAGATTAGTGTTCAAGAAAATAGTATAACTTCGTCGACGTGTCAAGAACACGATACGATTTCAAAAGAGATCAGCACGAAAACGTTACTACAAAATATAGCCGACGATTGGGAAGACGACTTGGAAGATTTTAAAATGACGGAGAGTGCGTGCAAACGAAGATTGAGTTTGGAAGAGTATAACAAGCGGAAACTCGGCAGCGTTGAATTCGATACCAGTAAAATAATGGAATCAACTAAGATATTACCTCCAAAAGTTGTACGGGAAAAATCGCCCGAGTCGCCTTTACTTAACGTAAATTTTAGTAATAAAACCTATTCGCGAAGTGTGCCCAATTTACCATCAGCAAAGGCGTCCGAATCGAGTGACGAATGCAACTCTAAACCAAGTGAACCTCTTTCGAGCGCCATTGAATTGCAGTTGCCCAAAGTGAATAGAAGTCGGGCCAAACAAATGTTTAGTCAGGAATATTTGAGAAAGGCTCTGTTGAACGACCTGCATACTGTGAACGCGTATACGGTTTCGTTGATAAAAGAAAATCAACAGTTGATGCAGCGTTTTCTGGAAGAACAACGCTTGACGATCGACGAACTTAAGAAGGTGAAAAAGATTATTCGTTACAAACGTTTAGTGCAGCATTTGTCGACGATAAAAATTGCGGAAATGAATACCACGAGAGAAAATAATTATAAAGCGAGTAATTTTCTTTTGAACGCTCAGCCATTGCCCGATCTTCCTAAGTTTGAAAAAGTTAGTCAAGTGCAACCGATCAATTTATCCGATTTTAATTTAAACGATAGTTATACGTGCAAACGAACTGAGACCGTAGTGACTGAAAAACGCAAAAGAAAACGTTTTCGTTTTTTACACTCGGATGACGAAACGACGACGACAAACGTTTCAAATAGTAATACGAAAACGTCCGTTAATGATAAAACCGTTGAAAACGAAGTTAGTTGTAAAAAGACTAAATTGGAAACTTCAGTGCCTGCCGTGGATTACTCGGTACATCCGAGTAATTCGCAAAGTCAACTGACTTTAGTGTTCAAACGAAACTTTAAAAGTGATTCAAAAATGCAGCCTTATGTAAAAATAGAACGATTAGCTAGTCTTGATTTACTTGCAAAAAATAATCGATTTTGAAGATTTCGCGTTAGGGGGACCAAAGTTTAGTTTCGTAAGTATTTTTATTAAATAGGACCAATTTTAGTTCATAATTTTTATTACCTTACCATCAAGTATTGCGCTAATCAGAAAGTGGGTGACACTTTTGCGTAAATCATGAGGTTCCATGTGGAAAAATTTTGTTGTCAACAAAAATTTTATAAATAATATAGTACGCATTTCTATCAAGGACAATTTTGTGTCTTAAAAAAGTAAAAGTTATCGGTTATTTTACCTCAAACTTGATTTTGTACTGTAAAATCAAACGGAATTTATTTAAAATGTTAACTTTGAAGGTGAAACGATTCCATGGGTCTTCGTATTTAGCGTTACATAATAAAAATATAATTATTTTATCACAAGATCCATGGGCAAAGGTTAAACGTTTTTTACAAAAATTATAAAAACTTTTTGACAGTAAATTGAATTTTACTTAGGTATTTCAGTTCAGTTTTTGTAAGAGGATTTATGTATATTTGTATTTTTTTATATATTTAAACTAAATAAATTTCTGTGATATCTTCACTATTTTTTTTTTTTTTGATTAAATGTAACTGACGATTGGTAATACTTTTATTGTATCACATTGTTTTTTTCTTGATCATTTACAGCTTTTATACAAAAATAAAATATTAATTTTAAATAAAATAACACACAATACATTTAATGTGTAATCTTAAATTATTTAATTAAATATACAAGTGATGGTATCAGTGATACAATTCAGAGCACGGAATTTTAATGCGTACCATATTTTTTATAAAATAAATGAATTGATATTGCAAAACATTTACTACATGCAAATCAAAAATTAATATAAATGTGTAAAATTACATGGTCCTCACACGATAACTTCCGAAAAACAAATATCTGAATTACCGTTTAAAAAATATTTGTATATCTACTGTTTAACAATTTCGGGTGCTTTTCAACTTATTGAAGTTATATTAATTATTGATATTAAATTTTCTACATTCTATCGATGTCACGAGTGCCTAAAACGATTAAGTACATTTTTTTAAATTTGTAAAATTTATTTTTAATTTTTGTGTAATTTGATAGACGTGATTATTTGTTTTTGTTAAGTTTTCGATAGTTTAATTAAATCTTGGAGAAAATATTGTGAAAAAATCGTTTTTATTTTAATAGGATGTTCAGAAAATAACTTGCGGTGTATTATTCAATATCAATACGTGATTAAATGCCCTCCATTTTAATGCAAAATTGGTAGTTGTAGATAGGTATATTTTTTTAAGGTAATAAAAGTTTTGCACTTTTGATGTAAATATAAGGGTTACTTTCTGAGCAGTCCACGTACCTATGTAACGTTCCTATAAGATATTGTAAAATAATATTGACGATTATACCGAGTGTTCAATTGGTTGAATATTAATTATTTGCTCCTGCATAAATGTAGAAAATTTATTTACAGTTTTATCTCTAAAATAATTGGGGAGCAAGTAATTTAACCAATTGTACACCCTGTGTAAAGTTTTTAGTCAGTCATAATATGCCATGGTTGTATAGTTTATATATTTTCTTATGTTTACGTATATGTTAATTTTGTAGTAGATTTCCTATGTACAATTTTTGTATATTTGTTAAAAATGTATGTATCTATATGTGCTGGTGTCAATGACTGATAAATTTCGGTGTTTATTTGCTCACCTAAATATAAGAATTATAATTTCACGATTTCAAGTGTCGATAAAGTACAAAAAGTTATTGGGCCAGTATAACGTTGCAATTTATATAGAAGTATATAAGCACTGTTGGACTTGTAACTAGTTTATGTAAATCAAAATGATGTTATATTTATCCAAAAATTATTTTTAATTGTTCGATGTGTGTACAGAGTGGGCCAATTTCGATAGTTCTTATGGGAAACTCGGTAACTATAAGAGATATGAAAAAATGGATGGCGCATCCTCGATCTCTTTTTTCGAGAAAAGCTTAATGGCGAAAACCAGAATTCGCTATATTTTTTTGTTTTGGAGTTATAGCCAAAAATTCGAATTTTCGACTTTTCGATAAATGTCGATATCTCAGTTGTTTTTCAAGTTATCAAAAAAATGTTAACACTTTCTTCGGGCACTTTTTTAAGATCAATAAAATGGGCTAAAGACATTTTAAATATCTATCTAAGTTTCAGAGTTATAACATAAACTTGTGTTTCTTTAAATGGAAACCATAGTTGAAAATAATATTTTTAAATAGCGTTTTTTATCCTCTTTTCAACGATATATAACAACAACAAAAATATTATAAAATATTATAGAAAACCGAAAATTTAAATATAATATTAACATTTTTAGTACAAAACAATCAAAATTTTAAATTCTATAAAATATTAAAGTAAAGATCAAACCGTAGTCTATCGTTTTTAATACATAATTTGGTTAAAATCAAACACTACATAATTAAACCAGGTATATTGACATTTAAACCATTTACACCAATTGTTTTTCAGTAAGCGAATATTTGCTTAGTTGCTGTCATTAAATTTTACTATAGTAACTATAATTTATATTATTTTAATTTTTTTAAAAAACAATCGGTGTAAATGTTTTAAATTTCAATAATGGTTTTAGTAGTGTTTTGTTTTAACCAAATTAAGTATTAAAAACAATAGACTGCGGTGTGATCTTTACGTTAATTTTTGTTAGAATTTAAAATTTTGATTGTTTTTTACTAAAAATGTTATTTTTATACTTAAATTGTCGGTCTTCTATATTATTTTATAATATTTTTGTTGTTATATATCATGTTATATATCGTTGAAAAGAGGATAAAAAACGCTATTTAAAAATATCATTTTCAACTATGGTTTCCATTTAAAAAAACATAACTTTATGTTATAACTCTGAAACTGAGATAGATATTTATAATGTCTTTATTCCATTTTATTTATCTTAAAAAAGTGCCCGAAGAAAGTGTTAACATTTTTTTGATAACTTGAAAAACAACCGAGATATCGACATTTATCGAAAAGTCGAAAATTTGAACTTTTGGCTATAACTCCAAAACAAAAAAAGATAGCGAATTCTGGTTTTCGCCATTAAGCTTTTCTCGAAAAAAGAGATCGAGGATGCGCCATCCATTTTTTCATAACTCTTATAGTTACCGAGTTTCCCATAAGAACTATCGAAATTGGCCCACCCTGTACATTATTTATCCTAGTTGATATAGTTTTAAGTTAAATTAATGAGTATCTGTGTATAAAAGTTGTGATTAAAAATTTTTATTTTAAAATAAAGAGCAAGTGCGTCTAAATAAAATGTTTAGCAATTCAACTTTGCATTACCTACAAAATGTGCAATAACATTTTTTGTAATTGAAGCAATGCCAAGTTCTCGATCTCTGGTGGCTCCGTATGGCTCGCACCGTAACCAACACTCCATATTATATATATTTTTGATTCATATCATTAGGTTCTTCCAATCAGAAATATATAATATAATATTTTTGTAATATTGCAGTTTTCTACAAAATAGTACGACCACCACGTTAGATTCTATTGAGCAGATCTCAAAATTTCATTTTAAAATAATGTAGCTTTACTACTTACCAGAAAATTAATTTTTAAATTTAAAAAAAGTATTAAAACTATTTTACAATTTTCTGAGATTATTCGTCTTATTTTAAGTGCTAAGATGTTTTAGTTACCTAGCAAATAATTTCCATGTTAGGGTAAGTTTATTACATGAATTTTATGTATCGATAAAACGATTGTAAATTTTGTTTCTATTATATGAGTGCCTTGACACTACTTTGACTGTTATTTAATAGTAATAATGGTAAGCACGTGTGTTAAAATAAAAATTCATAATTATATTTTTCTATCATTTATTTAAATTTCCCGCCATAAACATGCTTAAAGCATCCCAGCCAATCATCGTTCAAATTTTAAAAAAATAGCTATTTAGGATGAACACCTTTGAATGCAATTATCTGACGGTTTTAGTGGATCTATTTTAAATAAATACTTCTTTTGCAATACATTTCCAAAGCTCAGGACGCAGCTACGTGCTGAACTCCGTCAGCCAAAGCGAGTTTTCGTCGAAAAATTTATTTTCTAGCGTATTAAATTATTTTCTGTTAGGGGCTCCTGTGCGCCGCACCGAACTGCCCTATCATAGCTGCGCCACTGAGAGATATCAAGAAGATAAGCTAGTAGGTCACACAATCATCAAACAATGGCGGGGACAACGATGGGGCGGTGCCCTTCCAAAACAGCATATTATTACAGTAAGGGGACGTCCATTAATTACGCGAGGTGTTTTATCGTAAATTTAGACCCCCCCCCCCGGTGAGATTTGGTGGGACCCCCCCCCCCTCCGGTGAGATTTGCTATATAATTTTCAAATAATTAAATATATTAATTTTATTTTTTCTTTTGTCTATGACCGGGATTGAATTTGTAACATAAACTGTTATCTGTTATAATAAATGTAAGTTCTCTGAATTAAAAAATTGACGTGAGATTTTCGTTGATCCCCCCCTCCCCCTTGGTGAGATTTTGCCGCTCCACCCACCAATTTGACCTCACTATGTATGACAAAAACTTGACTGCCGTATAGTCAACATTTAGAAAGAGTAAAGTAGTTACCGTCAACTCGAATAAAATTCCACGTTTCTAGTCATATCCCATTATTATAGCAAACTACAAACTGCCAGTGTCGTCGATTAGATCAGAGGTCCCCAAACTCCGGCTCGCGAGCGCCACCAATCCGGCCCGTGGTAACGGGCCTGACGTTCCTGAGATCCTGGGATCCGGCCTGCCTTTTAATTTATTTTGATAAATAAAATCAAACAAAGTTATCATACAAAATAATAATCAGATATTTTATTGCAGACTATAAAAATGTCATTTAATCTGATGAGCTAGCTAGATCGGGCTTGGCCCTCGGGGCTTCGTGAAGCAATCAGTCTGGCTCTTGGACTAAAAAGTTTGGAGACCCCTGGATTAGATGATCGACCTACTTACAGTGCACTATGGTTTTTCTCCAGCCCAATTACGTAAAATTGCCAAATAATATGTTTTTTCCATTTTTAAGAAACATGGGATTTACCAAGGAGTAAATGAGTAAATCTTAATAAATTTAGTAAATCTAAAAGAAATTCTGTACACATGGTTGGAATTCTTTGGAATTTTTTAAAAATAATTGAAATTCTTTAAAATTACTGGAATAGCTTGGAAAACGCTGGAATTCTTGTGAAATCGTTAAAATTTTTGGAATTCCTTAGAAATCTTTGGATTGAAGTTGGATAACAACTTCAAACAGCAAAAAATGTATTGCTGTGATCTATAGAAGGGGTTTTATTTTTTACATTTTTAAAAAATTTGTAACATTTTGAATGCGCACCCAGTTTCCTACTAAATTTCAAGTTGGTAGAAGTTCACCTCGAAGTGTGGACGCGATTTGATTGTTTTCATAGAAAAATTTGAATAAAGTTTGAAAATATTTTTTGAAGATGCTCTTAATTCATACTAGATTTCCCTGGTTGTGCGGCCTAAAGGCCGCACTGAGCCATCACTTACCAATAAGTGATTGACCTGGTTGCTTGGCCTTCGGCCTCGCTAAGAAACTCATTGCAGTTTACTAATATGCTATAACAGCGTTTCTCAAACTTTTTTGGCCGCGGCCCGGTACGAGGTTTTATAATTTTTCCCGACCCACCTTATAAAACAAAACCATTTATTTACAAATCAAATTTTATTTTTTAATAAAAATCAAGTTATTTGTTTATTTATTTCATACACAAAAATTGCAAAATAAAAATTTGCGCGACCCGGAAAAATTTGGGAAGCCCCGTGTTATAAGGTTATATTACACGAATACATAGTATTTATTATCTGAATCATTTCTCAAGTATTTAGGCTATGATTCAGATAATTCTCCATCCCAATGGCGAAAGCTATGATTCACATAATTCTCTATTTTTTTCACTGACGTTTATTTCCTTCAGCAGACATTTACCACATGTGATCTGTGTGGCTGGATAACCTCTGACTCTGAAACTTGAAATCCCAACCTACTCGGTTCCAACCTTCGCTCTTTGGATTATTACATTATTTTCATATCAAAACTGGAAGCTTTAATTTTTATCCGATTACTTCGCATAAATGGAATAATCCGATAATCTAATAAAAAAACACTATATAAAGGTGAGCATGTTAACAGTACTGTATCACCACATATCACAGGAATTATTAATCTTGGCTATTTTGTAAATTCGCACAATGACTACTTTACCAGTGAAAAGAAAAACGAACACGACGGAAAACAAGGATTTGGAAGTACTATTTACATTCAAAGGCAGCTCCAATATTTTCCTGAAACCGTTTAAAAAATTGCATAAAAATCCGTTATTTGAACTATCGTTAAAATCCAGAAGTCGCTATGTTCATGTAATGAGCAAATTACGTGAAGAATGGCATAATAATAATAAAATCAAGAGAAAAAACTTCTTAAACAGTTTTCGGAATCTTGATCGTGACGAAGACTCAGAAGAATATTGCTATTATTGGGAAGATAGACTTGGAAATATGCACAATCTGGAAGTTGATTATTTAAACGACATAATATGGCCAATTTGCTCAGAGGAAGAAGAACCTTATCATTTTGGTTAATGAACTTTTTTCGGAAGGCAATGAAACAGTTTTTCACTTATTTTAAATTTTTTTCACGAAAATTAATCTTTTGCTGAATGCAAACAAGAATATTATATGATCTGGTATGGCATATTCTTTAAATTAAAAAGTTTTACATTTCTCCTGTCAACAAAATGCACCAATAACAGTTGCCAATCAAAAATCAGACATCATTTGTCGCCACTGTCTTGTGGTAATTATAGTCGATTTTAACTTAAAAACAAAGATTCCGTCTTTCTAGACCTATAATCTTCGAGTTCTAGCGATCTCGGAGATTTTTTTAATAATCTGAGTTTGAGCTACTCAAAAATTCTGTCTTTGTAATGGCTGGAGAGGCTCAAATCATCTGTTTCACGAGGTATAAAGCAAATTCTACATTCTTTGAATATATTATCGTTATTTTTTTTATCGTGGAGGGGGTAAACAATGAAACAGAAACACTGTTCTAGCGGATATAGACACCGCGCCGTTTGAACGAAGGCGCCAAAATTCAAATATACAAATTTGTACTAAATCGACTCTAGCAGAGCCAGATTAAGGGTGGGGATAAGGGGGCTGCAGCCCAGGGCCTCCGAATTTCTAGGGGCCTAAAAAAATTGAAGCAACAAAATTTAAATCAGAAATGAAATTGATGCACTTTTCTTAACGTAAGAAAAAAATGATTACACCTGTGTTTTATAAAAAAAAAACAAGATGGAACTCGGATGACCGTAGTTCTAAGGCTTCTATACATCTCCTTTCTTTCTGGATTAAGGATTAATTGTAAAGGAAACCTCGATTTGATTCATTAATATGAATTAAGTGCAAATTATTCTTAAATCGCTTAATTCTTTAAATACAGTAAACTCTCGTTCTAGAAGCACGGACGGGAATGTAAACATTACACAAACAAACCAAAAATTTTCGCCTACGGCGCATTTTATCAAAGCATGCAAGACCAAGAGGCCCCTAAAGAAATTAACTCGGATTAGCAGCTCGAAAGCTGGGATCTTAGTTTTCATGCTAAATTCGGCCATAATTAACCGAAGACAATTTAAAATAACCAGGGGGCATGTTAGTACAAGCACGGCTACAGCGTACTACTATTAGGTGGGCCTAATTTATTTATTCAACCTCACCTCACGTGAAAGCTTAAATTGTGCTTTTTCAGAATATCCATTGCTTTTCTTTCCTACTTTGAAGGGGAAAAGCCGTAAATACCAGTAACTAATAAGGGAGTTTATGGAAAAGAAAGGTAAAAATTAAAACAATTGATGAATTTGAAATCGAACTCAATTGGGTTTTTGAACAAAAAATTTTTTTGTCAAAAATGAAAAAATCATATTATATAAGTTTTAAAATTATTGTATACTATCTTTATTTTATATTTTTCACAATAATTAATGATTTAAATCAAATTAAAAGTTAATTTTTAAAATGGGTATCTTAAACGCACGACAATTCCCGAGCTCAATGTGACGTCAGAATCACACAGAAACATCAAAATATGATTGAAATATTTCAAGTTGTTGACGGTTAGGATGTGTGATTATGACGTCACCAGCATGGCAGCCGATAATTCCTGATTATGGTGATATTTTTTTTAGTTTTCCACATTTTAATTCATTTATAACTAATTGTATGTAACTTATAAAATATTTAAAATAATACTAGTTAAATTAACGTAATAAAACAATAATGTTTTTAATATTTCGCAGATTTTTCATCTGCTTCGTCAGAAAATATCAATTTATTAAAACAAAAATGTTACATAGGAACGAAAATTTAAACATATTGCCATTTAGACGACCTACTAGATAAGAAAAACTTTCTTATAAACTAGGTCGTGTTCAAGGAAAACCTATTGCAAAACCGAAAATAGGAAAAAACTTGATACCAATAGTTGCTAACTAAGAAGAGGGCTGTAGATTGTACTAAGTCCTTCGATGTCGGTTTTCCTATTCATGCTGTTTTTTTCTTTCTTGATGGCTAGCATTTCGTGTAAAAGCCTGTCTTTATAGTTGGTGATGGAAATAGGACTTCCCATTGCATTTAACTAGTATTATTTTAAATATTTTATAATTTTCTCACTAGTTAATAATTTTCAAGTTAATTGTATGTAACTTTAAAAAAAAAATTCGTGTTGATTTTTAATATTATTTATGATTATTAAGGTGCATCCAGACTTCCGAGATTGCCGATCTGCGCAAAACGTTCGCGAACGTTGCAGCAACGTTGCAGTTTGGACGACATTCCGTACTGCGGCTACAGAACAGCGGTTTTGCAGCGCTTGGAACGTTTCTTGAATATTTTTATTACGGTGCAGTCATGTTGCGGCGGTGTTGCGGCTATTAAAATTTTTTTCTACCGTCGCAGGCGGGTTTCAGCGGTGTTGCGGGCATGCAAAGGCCGTGCCGCGCTTTTGCAGCGGCAATGCGGCCAAATCCATTTTTACTCGGGTTGATTTTGGGGGACTAAGCCCTTCCTTCATTTGCGCCATACTCGTTTATACAATAAAAAACACTTATTCCGGGACCAATAAAACAAATTTGAATTGAATTATTTAATAAATCTGTAAATTTTTATTTATATTAATTTGGTATTCTTAATGACGAAATTAAGAAATACAAATGTACAACTTGTCAAAGTGTAAAACTTTTTATTCTACCTGTTAAAGTAGAGCTTAAAACGTAAATCTCAAAATTAAAGCAGAATATTTCAAATTTTAACAATAATTGTACCTAATCATAGATAATAATAGATATGTAAATAAATAGATTTTTAATCAGTCAAATTATTATTAAAATTAATATTGCAAAATATTAATATATTAAAATTATAGGTGAATAAAATTAAATTTAAAATGAAGGAATTCTCTTATAATATTTTTACCCCCCCCCCCCTATGGACTTTGGTCGGATCCGCTATCTCACCCTATATTGTTTCTTAGGGGTATACCGCTTTGACACAACTTATTGTTGTTTGATTGGAAACAACTACTCGTATAGCGTGAGAATTAGTCGATATTAATTCTTGAAAATATCAAGGTTTGTTTGTTTTGTTTTATTTACATCATGCTCCGCACCAAAAGTGTCACACTATTTTTAATATATTGTAGTATATTTTATTATACCTACTATATATTACAAAATGTAAAGTTTGCTTCTCATATCATACATTAAAATATTCTAAATAATATGATCATATTAACATTAAATTAAATATTAAATTTCCAACGGCGAATGTCCTAGCCCCCCGCAACAACAATTTTGAGCGCACTATTATTTTACATTTATTATATATAATATAATTTTATAGTTTTATATAAATTAATTATATATAATAAATTTATTATATTATTTTATATTATGTTACCTATATCTGATAAAATTATCGCAAATTAATAAATTAATTAATTGTTAACAATTTGGTAACTAATTTTTCTTGTTCGTTAAGCAAGAGTTGATATTTGAGCCCCTTAATTTTTATTTTAGGTCAATTTTAAAATTAAACAATTGTGATATATTATAATATTAACAATAATTTATGATATATCAACAATAATAATTTATTGTTTATAAATAATTTTTCTATATTATGTGCAATCGCAACATTTCAATGATTACAGAACAATATAAGGGAACGCCAAAATTACCTACTATAAATCTGATTAAATATTTTTCATTTTCCTTATCATCTAATTTTTAACATATTTTTTGTATTCGGATCAAAAATTAAATATATCAAAATATAATTTTTTTGTCCATTTAATTGGCACAGTGCCTGCATTTTCTTAATTATAATATTGATTATTAATTTATTGCTTGAATGATCAATACAAAAAAAAATTACGTGTAAAAATATTTTCTCTACTTTTTTGGGTAACTTTACGGACTTCCCCGCGGCGTCAGCGCACGTAGTTCCATCAGGATATGGCTTTCACCAACTCTGCAGTGTGCAAATCCACTTTTTCAACTCTAAAAGCTGATGTAAATAAATAAATCGCCCCCAAATAATACCATATTTTTGAACTAGACAGTGGCGTAACGGGCTCAAATAAACCAAATTAAATTGTAAATTTAAATTAAAATCTCCGTTTTGTTTATTATTCAGCCAATCAGAGAAACTCAAACTTCTTTTGTTTCCTGCTTATGAAAATTTTTTGAAGTCAAAACAGCCATACATACTGACAATAATTTCAATTGTTTTACTGTCGTTGAAATATCTGCAATTACCTTGGCTTGATGCCTTTCATGTCATATTTAATAGTAATTTGACACATTTAAATTTTCGTGAAACGACGCGACGTCGATAGGTTTGTTTTTTAAATATGACGCATGGCGGGAAATTTTGAACGCTTGTTTTTGTATGTTAAAAACTCGCCAAATGGGCATTGAAACAACATGAAAAGTCTACAAAATGTAATTTCATGTGACATAAAATTCGATTCGAAATAGAAAATAATTTTTGGTATTAATAATTTTGGTTACCCGTTAATGTCAAACTCAGATGATTCGGTTTACGTAATGTGTCGGCTACGTCAGTGAGTCAAATGGTGGCCAATATTTGGAAAGTTTGTATTGGGTTCAGGTGAAATTTGACAAGGAAGTATTATAAATAAATATTTAAATATGTTATCAGTGTGCAGACAAACTTTAAATTCAAGTTTAAAAAGGTCAGTAGTCTCTTATTTTTATCGACAGCGATAAGATTTATCTTAAGTAGTATTGATACTTCAAAGTTGACCCATTATAATAACAGCACACGGAATCATTCAAAAGTTGATATTTTTGTATTTGTATTATGTTGTTATTCAATCTATCCAATGCTTTTTATATATTGTGCAATATTTTGATTGACAAGAGAGGTTAAAGTTTGCTCCTAGCTTTGTACCAGTTTGGAAATTTCCATTATGAAAATCAATACATAAGTACATCTTTTTTAAAAAAAGAATTTTGCTTGATAACGATAACCTTGAATGATTCTCTTATCTAGGACATTTTTTATCTAAATACTTGACTAAATCATTGTTTGCCTATTTAGTTTCATTTTAATTATTTTTACCACTAACTTGGCATAGATTTTGATTTAAAATTAGAAATACATTATTTCTATTTTTTGTCCAGAATTTCAACGAGATGTATAAGTTCAGTTGTACCTGTGGAAAATATTAAAGAATTTAAATTAAGAAATGAACCCGTACTGCAATATCTGAAAGGTTCGAAGGAACGGGAAGAATTGATAAACGAATTAAAATGTGTTTCATCACGTGTGGAGGAAGTTCCCATTATTATCGGTGAGAAGGAATACACCACACAGGATGTTCGATATCAGGTAACTTGAAGTAGGTACTTATCTTGACTTCAGAAAATACATTGTGTTCCTTTCAAGGTGATGCCGCATGATCATCAACACAAAATTGCCAAGTTCTACTATGCAAACGACGATCTAATAAAGAAAGCTATAATATGTGCCACAGAAGCTCAAAAAAAATGGGACAAAACTCCCTTTTCTGTACGGTAAATATTTCTGTCGCATCCCTCCGTAATACTTACTAACAAAACCTTTGTTGTTTGTAGGTTAGAAATATGGGAGAAGGCTGCTTGTTTGATGGCCAACGAATACAGGCAGACCTTAAATGCAACCACTATGTTAGGTCAATCGAAGACCACTGTACAAGGTGAAATCGACGCTGCTTGCGAACTCATCGATTTCTTCAGGTACTACCACCCATCACAGAAAGTATATCAATTAATTGCACCTAACTTTGCAGAATTAACGCATTCTTTGTAAAAGAAGCACTGAAATATCAACCAATTTCCGAAAATCCTTGTGTGACAAGCAATTTTATGAGATATAGAGGTTTTGATGGATTTATTGCGGCTGTTTCGCCGTTTAATTTTACTGCTATTGGTGGAAATTTGGCGTACACTCCCGCTCTTATGGTAAGCATTTTTGAGAGTGTAGCTTAAACATCTAAAACTTCATTTTCAGGGTAACGCAGTATTATGGAAGCCTAGCGACACTGCACTTCTTTCTAACTGGACAATTTTCAAGATCTGCCGTGAAGCTGGTGTTCCTCCAGGCGTTATCAATTTTGTGCCAGCTGATGGTCCTGTCTTTGGTGATACTATCACTGCTTCAGCACAATTGGCCGGTATTAATTTCACTGGAAGTGTTCCGTAAGTTTAAATCTTAATGTATTCTTATTTACAAGGGGGGTAACCACTCGCCTAATATTGTATGTCTTTGTGGGTTTCTGCATGAAAATTCTTCAGTTTTTGAGTATACGTAGTGCAGTTACAATGGTATAAATTTTAGACGCTTGATAAATCACTAATAAATAATAAAATTGTGATTTTTATTAAACCTCTTGATTAGTAGCGCCATCTATTGATAAAATCACTCGAATCGACCTAAGGGATCTTATAATGGTGCACAAAGTTTTGATGTTTCCTATATTTTTTCTTATGGTTATCCCCTGGTTACTTGTAAAGCTCCATTTTTATTGAATGGAGAACATATATAAGAAAATATTGATGTAACTTGTAGGTTGACTTTAAGTGATTTGCAGTACATTCAGCCGTCTTTGGAAGCAAGTTGGTAATCAAATGGGTAAATACAAAAATTTCCCTCGTATTGTTGGTGAATGTGGAGGTAAAAACTTCCACTTTGTGCACTGTTCTGCCGATGTAAAATCCGTAATAAATGGTACTATTCGTTCAGCTTTCGAATATTGTGGTCAAAAATGCAGTGCCTGTTCACGGATGTATGTTCCTGAATCGTTGTGGGACAAGGTACGTTTATTACATTTTTATTCCTTACTTGTTGCATCTAAATAACCATATTTTAGATAAAGGAGGGCCTTTTAGAAGAACGATCTGTGCTAAAAATTGGAGATCCTACCGAATTCGATACATTTGCAGGGGCCGTCATCGACGCCACCGCATTTCAGAGGATCAAGAGGTTCATAACTCACGCTAAGAATACCCCAACTTTGAAGATAATTGGAGGTGGTAAAACTGACGATAGGTAATACTAATTTTTACGGTAACTAAATTTTAAGCAATTAATCGGTAATTTTAGCGTTGGATATTTTATTCAACCCACGATTGTTGAAACCACGGATCCTAAAGATAAAATAATGACAGATGAAATTTTCGGCCCAATTTTATCAGTTTACGTTTATAAGGATAAAGACGCTGAAAAAACTCTAAAGCTTGTTGAATCCTCAACTCCGTTTGCACTTACTGGTGCAGTTTTCGCTCAGGACGAGTAAGTATTTTATTGTGTACTTTGTTAAGGTTAAATTAACGTGCTTATTTCAGAACGTTTTTGCATAAAGCTCTGGACGCTCTTAAAATGAGTGCTGGAAACTTTTATATTAACGACAAGTCTACCGGAAGTGTAGTTGGTCAACAACCGTTTGGAGGTGCGAGGATGTCAGGTATGTCATACTTTTGAATAATTTACATTTTTAAAATAATACAAAATTTTTTAGGCACAAATGATAAGGCCGGTGGTCCACATTATGCAATGCGATGGGGAAATCCTCAAGCTATCAAGGAGACTTATGTACCACTAACGGAAATTGCATATCCTTACATGAGTGAATAAGATGTAACAAAATTTTGCTTGGAATAATAATTGTGATAGTTTAGATTTTAAAATTGCATGTTTATTAATTTTGTTAATTTTTATTGATGTTTTGTTTCTTGTGTGGTTAATTGTGAATTTTCTGTGTAAATCGGGCCTCGAGGCCACAAGTTAACTTCTGATGGAAAACTGACAATATTATAGTAAATAATATATAAAAAGTCGTGTCGTATTTTAGTGAAATATGAAAAATGTATTCTACAAACATAGATACCAGTGTAAGACACATAGTACTACAATTATTAGTATTGAGGACGAGACATAATTTAACTTGCATTTCAACTAATCTCATTTTATATGATTGTACGGTGTATATATATTTTGTAAACTAGCTTTACTTTTATTTTCAATCCAATTATAAACAGTAATTTTTTTTATTGTGTATGTAAATATATAATCAGGAGAAGCATTAAAATAGCAATAAAATTCAATTTTTTTGATATTTGATTTTTATTTATAACAAAAGGCATCACAAGAATTTGTCGTCGAGACAAAGATAGGAATTTGTTTGAGGCAGAAGAAGAAATGGTCCGTGTTATTCAAAAAACTGCCCCACAAGATTGAAGCTATGAAGAAACCTAGAATCCGTAAATCAAAACCACACTTTGATATTTCCGTTTGATTGATCGGAGATTTGAATCCAGAATTAAATAAGTATTTAAAAAGGTTCACTGTGTGTGTGACCTCTAATTTAAAACCGTAAAGAATACGACAAAACTACATTATAATAATGAAAGATCTAATTGATTACATGTTACATTACGAAATTATTATCGAAACATGCTTGCTTGACCAAGTGTCATAAACTATCAATTCATGGTATTTTATAATAATTTCGATAACAATTTTAATTTTTTTCAAAAAAATTACTGAATTTTCAGCTAAATATCGTTGAGGTGGTAATTAATCTATAGATACCTTTCAAAAAAAAATTTAGCAGAACATGGTTTCGATCCACGGACCTCTGGGTTATGGGCCCAGCACGCTTCCACTGCGCCACTCTGCTATTATGAAATACTTCTCCAATCAATTTTACTCCACCCTAAAAATTGTTTGACAAGCACTGACGAACCGTGTGGCCTTCGTGAGACGAACACAGAATAGAGTATATAACCTATAAACAACAATGAAAGTAGCTGACGATTTAATAAAGAGTTTAAAAGCTACAAATAATGCTAATATTACCGCCGATCATTTTAAAGAACTACTGGAAAATGTATTTTTGACGTTAATCGATAATAAAGAATTTCAAGGTAAGTTTTCCTGTTAATTGATTTCGTTTTCATTAATACACCTCAATTTTAGGCATAACAACTTTGTATAAATCAAAACCAGATTTAATTAAATCGGCGTTTGCTTCTTTATTACGCATCACTGTAGATTTTGCAAGACACAGTTGCGATCAAATTTACGTTAAAAAATTTTTAATTGATGAATGCAATTTTAATCAAGATAAGGCAAGCATCTTTACTGAGTTTTACAATAAGCACCAACCAAAGTTGCAAATTAAATTGGGCTGTGTTGGTTCTCATTTACCTCACATTGTAGACGTAAATTGGAAAATCGATTATATTGTCAAGGTAAAGATACCAAAACCTCTTACTAAAACTTAACTCGTCTTCTTTTAGTCCAACAATTCCGACCAATTTGAGGGACCGCTGTTTAGAATATCACTAATCACAAGTTCGTTTGATCATGCGAGTGGAAAGCCGAAAAACGAAAACGTCAACTTTTCTTGCAATTCACAAGAACTCCAAGATTTGGTGCATAAACTAAAGGATGCATTGAGGCATTGTCAAAGGATTGCCACAAAACGTTAAGTTTATTGTACCATTCCATTTTTAATGAATTTTTTATAAAGGAACTGGAAGTAAAAATACAATGTTCTATAGGGAAACTATAAATATTTATTAAATCTGTGCTGTATGTATATACAATGTACAATAAAATCTTTAATTTACAACTTAATAAAATAAAAACATTCTCTCTTTTATTCTACATTAATATAAAATTTTGTCCTACTTTCAAACAAGCTTTTTAATTTTACTACAGCTCAATTTTTCTAATAAATTAATACAGCATAAAAATTTGGAAATTGCACGAAGTCAACTTGAACGTCTTTAGGGAGAGCCTTTCGAGCTTTTATTGTTTAATTTTGAGTCCCCCTTACGTATACGTATTTTTTGTTTGTAATAAATAGTTGTCAAAAAATAAATTGCTCACATCCCATCCATCGTTGGAAAAATAAATAAATTTACAAACAAAAGATAATGACATAAAATTTTACAAATTATTTACGTTTAATATTTTAAAAAATGAATTGTGGTTTTGTTTTTTCGGGTAGTGGTTTTTCCAAAATCTCCACGTGTGATGCGATTTCAAATTATATAAATTTTAAAAATATATACAACAGCAATAATTACAAATATAGCGTTATAACAAATTTAGGTAGCATTCCGCAAATGAATTTAGGTGTCCGGAATTCAAGCAAAAATCAGATTATGATTGCATGCAAGTAGCCCAATTAAATGCCGTCAACTTAATGTTAAATGGCTCAAGGTTTAAGAATATTTCGTCTTCCTCATATGAAATCTCAAGTTTTGGATACCTCCCAGCAATATTCGTATTGTCTGGAAACTGATAAATGCACATAATCAAGTTCAGGGATTATTTGAAAAATTAATTATTCGTAGAAGTCGATGCGATGGTTTACTTTGGATCTGTATTGCGTGTAAAATTAAATTTCCAACTCCTATCATTTGTCAAGTGGGAATCATCTGGAAAATCTTGTTTCGGAAGCTTCAGTGAGTAAAAGTTCACTTATTAAAAATAACATTCAAAAAAGATGGATCCGATATTATGTTTAAATACTTTATACAGCTGGAAGGAATATCCGCATTACGAGATCTAACAATGCAAGTTAGTTTACCAAATTTTAAACATGTTGGTTGCATATCTTGGGAATTTTTAATGCGAAGCCTTTGTTCATTTTTCCAGTGGTTCAAATTACATCACTACCACTTTCATGTTATAAAAAAATAAAAGACAGTATCCTAGTTGCACAGAAAGCATTTGTGGGATATAATCAAAATATCGAAAATCATCAATCGATTAAATTAAAAGAAACCAAATGGTTACAATTTTGTCACGTGCACCGAAAGAAAAGGGATTATTTATGATGTTTCTTAAAACCAGCAAATGAAAGTAAAGGATTAAGAGAATCATAGAAAATTAAACAATAATTTAAAGTAACCAACCAAAAGTAATAAATATATAAAACTGGAAATTATGATATAATAACTTGGTCTGAAATGATAAGATTTTTATACACACTATGAGAAACTTCTATCTGAAGAAAACTTCTGTTATTGAATTTATTGTTTAAATTATGAAGAAATAAAACTTATTTGTTTGTTATGATCCTCTTTCCGTTTTCAAAAAAAACACTCCTCATGTATCACTTAGCACAAAAATTTGATTATAATCCAATTCAGAAAATAAAAGCGACAATGAAGCAATGAAATTAAAAACGAGAGACGATGAAACGAATACCAATAACCATGGGATAACTGAAGAAGTAATCAAATTAAAAATGAATTTTACGAAGGTCACGAACAACAAGTATAATTTCATCTATGGTGTTATTACAAAGCAAGCAGAAGAAAGCAACATTGTAGATGAGTTATACTTGGTGTACGTTATATCTGGTTTTCTGGTTCGTGGCTAATGTCGTTGAAATTTTTCAAAAGAACAAAAGCAACAAGAAAATCAAAGATAGTGTTGGTAGATTCCTACTTCAATTTTGTGTTGGCAGAAATAAAATGTTATTCTGGAAGACTGATTCCGCAAAAATATCGATGATTTTTATTTTAAAGAAACAACATAAGCAAGTGCATTTGTGGGATATTAATAAAAAAATGTTCCAGTTAAGAGTGATATTTTCTATTGTAACTGTGATCTTTTTCATTAGTGAAAGATGTTGATCGTTTAATAAGTTTGCATCGATAAAGTAACCGTATTATGTATGGCAAGAAAAAAATGTGCTATACGAGTCATTTAAACTAAGAACAATCACGAATTTGTTTTTCCAATAACAAAACCCACAAAATTTTAAACAAATACACAGCTTTTCTTCAGAAGATATAAAACTGAAAATAGCACAAAATCTTTCTAAACCATTTAGAAAATATTCAAAGAACTGGCACCATGATGAAGAAAATTTTGATGAAAAAGTTGGAGACTCGAAAAGAATCAAACACTAACTTGGTACAATACAACAATGTGAATTCCAAAAATGTTTTGCGAGAGGTTCATATTGAAACAAAAAGTAAATATGAAGTTCCATAATTGAAAATAATAATAAAATTATAGCATTATAAATTGTTGCATTTTTAATCAAATGATGAATGAAATTTAAAAAACTTAAGTTAAAATTTTCCATTTCTAAACAATATATTTCCTAAAATACTATTAAACGGTTCAAGTATAAGCTAAAATAGTGGAATTTTTTTTTAAATTAAGCCAACGTTCAAAAATTTAAATTTAGAGCTATCCTGTATAAATTTTAAGAATTATTAAAATAAAACATCAATTTTATACTAACAAAATACTAATTATTGTAATTAAAAATCTGAATTACCACCATGATAAATAAATTTATTCAAATTTTGAATTGGCAAATAGAATGTTTCAATCGACAAATTGATAGGCTCCAAACTACCTCATAAAAAAATACATTCAATGAAATAAAAATCTCAAATTAAAATCAATGGAATAAAAATTTTAAAATCGTGCAACTCAAAAGAGTTGCAATGTTTGTAGAAGTTACCGACATTAAAGTAATAAAAACTCCACGCGACGTGGACGACAATAAAAATAATTTAAAAATTTAATAATTACACGGCTTAATGTTTTGCTAGAAATTCTATCATTCCTTGCATAATTAACAGAAGCATGATTTCGGCATGTTTTACTCGTTTGGAGTAATCGTTCTTAAAAAATTGCGAAAAATTGAGCTGCAAGCGTTGTAGTTTTCAAAAACCTGTCTAAAATTAAAAGCGACAAGGAAGAGTATTATTTTTAATGTATTAGTGTGGTAGGTAGATAGGTAATGTGTTTTGTATGCATGAAAGTGAGTTTGTGTTTTGTGTACGTGTGTGGTGTGAGTGAGCAAGAGTTTTAATGTAGTATGACAATTCTAAAAAAATGATCAGTGATTTGCAAAGGCACCTCACAGCTGCGCTATACAAACATTTTAAATTTACTAATTTAAATGTCTATGAATGCAGGCACTTTTGCTGATATGAAACAACACAATTTAAGGGGGAAACCTACTTTGTTGAGTAAAAAACGAAATTTTTTCTGTTTTATATCCTACGTTACACATTTTACAATATCAATGGCAATCACTTCCGTTTATTAACTATAAAATTAATTTTGTCTGTAAATTCGTACATAATTCTAAAAAAAATACCAATTTTTCGTCCAACAAAGCATCGGTTTCCCACTTTTAAAAAACAAGAAAATGAGCCTTCCCGAAAATATATAAGTAAATAATGTTGTATATCACCACTTTTTTTAAGTTTTAAGCTAACAATTAATTTTACCCAAACAAAAAAACAGTTTAAAATCGGCAATTTTTCAAGTTTTATCACTTTTTATTGGCATCGACGACTACTAACGAAACGCTATCCATGTTATTATTATTATTACTCACATTAGTATTATTATCACTACTCTTCTCGTCTGCTTCCAAATTTGTTTTTGTAACTAACTGTTTCTTTTCACCCCCGCACTTATTAGATGACGATTCTTCAAAATTCGTTTTTATTTGTTGGTTATTAATTTTTCTACCATTACTCTTCACATTGTTATCACTTTCGCTTATTTTACCATTTTTGACGCCCTCACCAATTTGGTGATTCGCCTCTGAATTTTCCTCCAATTTAGTTAGTTCCTTGACTCGATTTTGCGTCAATTTCTCCAGCGCGTTTTGAAGACTTTTTTCGTGTTTGCTGTTTTCTTTAACTGTCCGTTTCAACGCTACGTTATTTTTCGCGGCAACTTTAGGACTAATGGAAGATTTCGGACTGGAGGGAGGTTCATTTTTAGTTTCGCACTTGAATTTAGGACTCGCGGGCGCGGAAGAAGTTTCAAAAGTTTTTCGTTGATTCAAATCCAAAGTTAAGTTCAGGTGGTTTGGTGGAAACTGTAGAGGTTGCCCGTACAGGTAACTGTGATAAGCTGCAACTATTCTCGGATCATACGAATGCAAGTTTGGTATACCCGTGGGATATAAAAATTGATTAGGACTCAACGTGGGGTTTCCTAAATTTGGAATAAACGGATTAGGCGGAGTGTAACTCAAGTTTAATTTTTCGCGTTTGTTTGGTGGAGGGGAAGTTTTTAATTTTGGCGATTGTGGACTCTTCGGCGATTTGCGTTCGTTTTTTGGAGAACTTTGAAGCTTTAGATGGTTAAATATGGGCACTGAACTGGTATTAATTTTTAGATCAACCTGATTCGTTAAGTTGGATATTTCTGGTGCCTTCTCTGTTATGGGTTTAAGTGTTTTTGGATCGATTTTGACAATAGAATGTTTTTTAATTTCCATTTTGTCAGGTTTGTTGGTCGCCTCTGCAGCTTTCTCCTTCTCCACCACGTTGTGAACTTGGTACAACGGCTTGACCCCCGAAGCTGGATTTCCTAAATATCTCGGTATGTTGTTACGCATTTTAAAGAATTTTGCCGGTTTTATATTCTTTAAATCTCCACCAAACTTCGTATCGGGTGACTTAAGTAAACTTGCTCTTGATATTTGTGGATTCCAAGTTTTCGGTGGATCTCTCAGCGTTTTATATCCAATCGGATTGTTGGGTTTACTTTTCACAACCTTACTATTCACAATTGGCAATGAAGTCGTCGGCGTTAACTGCGTGGGAGCTTGAGGGACTGAAATTCGCTGATCGTTTCTCGAAGTACTTGCTTTAGGTACATTGATTATGGGATTATAGTTCGTTTTTGGAACATAACAAGGCAAATTTGGTGTTTTATTAAGTGGCCATTTCTGCATTCCACTGTTGGAAACAATCGGAACATTCATACGACTTTGAGCCGTAACCGTGGGCTTGCTTACCAATTTTTGCAGCGCAATTGTTGTTACAATACTTGTGGGCACCTTCGCATCACCTTCGACACTTTTCCTAATCTGAGAATGCCTTTTGAGTGGATGGTTATTCGATAAATTATGCAAACTTAAATTGTTCAATATCGTTGGTTTGGCTTGTTTCAAACATGGCTCGTCTTCCAAATTCGCTTTCAATTTATGCTTGCCGTTAGATTGAACTTCAACGTTAGATGTAACCATCGTATTTGTTGTTATCGTCGTAGTACTGCTTGTACAAGCAGTAGTATTCACAGAAACTGGAGTTTTTAATGTATTTATCAACGCTAATTTAGGTAAGTTTTTATGTTTTAAGTTTGGAGATTCAACGTTCGACTTATCATTAGCTGACAAATTTTCTTCAGTTTCTAACTTTTTGTCTGTTTCACACTTATCCGATTCTTCCTTTTTATGATTATTTTTTGTACAATTAGTAATTTCATTGTTAATAATTTCAGTGTCATCGATACCCGTAAAGCACATCTCACCGTTTTCGCTTATTCTCAGTTGAACTTCTTTCCACTCATTTTTTGTATCGTTTTGTGATGCGTTGTCTGTCAGATTATCACTTACTGAATTATTTGAGATTTCATTTTTCAATTTTCTAGTCACATTTTCATAAATTCGATATGTCAACTCGAGCGGACCTTTCTGTAAGAAACAAAGTTACGAAAATGTAGGGATTAAAATTGAATTCTTACCCTCTTCCACAAATACATATAAGCTATATCCATTAGTGCAAGACGAGAATTGAGGCAATCTTCGTTATAAAGCACATCCACCCTGTGATGATCCGAAAGATCGTACTTTGATCTCAGCAACTTTTGTAGATGCATGACCGAAACTGCTGCCGAACATCTTAGATACCTAAAATTTTACGATGCAAAAAATATGATAACTCAAGTTTTGATGAATACCTTGGAGATGTAGTGCTGCCGTGATAGTTCAACGATAAGCAGATAGTCTCGGCAGGACTGAGAATGTGTTGATAGGAGGCTTCGCCACATTGTTCCAAATTTGTAGGTTTTGCTTCTTGATGAGTGGCATAAAATTCTCTTCTTCGACACATTTCATCTAAAGATAATTCCAACACATTAAAACAAATTTTAATTTAACCAAACAGAAAAACACATTTGCACTGCATTTTTCTTGCAAAATACAAATAAAACAAAAATTTCTTAATTCTCTAAGCAACTATGAACCGAATCAATGGTAAATTGATTACTTTTTGATATTGCATTTTTACCCTACCCGTCGATCGCAGTATGGTTTTAAGTAGATCTTTAGTTTTGTCAATTTTCTAATCTTTAGAAACATATTTTTTATTTCGTCTTGTGTATTTGGTTATTTTTGTATAAAAACAGATTTAAAATTGCAATGATGTAATGCATTTTTTCTTCCCGGTGGCCGGTTATACCTTCTGATCGATCGTAGTAACAGAGCAGCCCTGTTCTATGATATACAAATAAGCAATTCTATATTAATCGTTTTGAAATCAGTTTTGGAAATAATCCAGTTTTTTATTCATGATATCGGAAAATTGTACAAATTAATTTGAAGAAGCTGATTAAATTTTGATACAAAAGCTTTCCATTTTTATGCTACTTTTTAAAAGAACGAAAAATAGGGAAGATGTAATCCAACTTCCAGTTGTAATCAATAATAAAAAAATATGAATATTACCTTGTTGCTGTATATTTAATTAATTTTTTTGAATGTGAAGTAATGCCCGTTATTTTCAAGGTATTCCTATAAAAAAGTTATAGGTAAGAGTTCAAGTTCATAAATATGCTAATAAGCAAGTCGATGGAAGAGGTTGTAATTGTAAATATTCATTTGAAGCCTGGATCTGACAAGCGTTTGAAACAATTAATAAACAAGTTATTGTGGAGAAGCTCTGGAAATACTGTTTTAAAATTAAAAGACGCTCAAGTAGATAAATTTTGTAAGACTAACTCATGAAGTACCTCAATTTGCACATGACACAGTGATATGTATGACGTTAATATACCGCAAAAAAAACTTTATTAAATAATAAATTTAAGATAAACGTCAAGGCAAAAACATTACTGTTGAGGAATAAAATTAGAGTAAACGCAAAATTTGCAGATAGATATATAGCAAAATAGACTAATTACGTTGGTGAAAGAGATGTGTCCAGGTTTATTTTTAGATAGAAAACATGGGACAGAACTGACCACCGGGAAGCATAGAAAGCAGTCGATCATATTTAACAGTACAAAAAATATCTGTTGCGTGTTGATTATTCACGAAGACATTCCAACAAAACGTGTCAACATTGTTTGCTATAATTTCCTTCAATGATTGTCTTTCGATTCAGATGCCTGTTGTGCATGTTCACAGTAACCTTGCCTCGGAGAAGCTTATCAAGAAGTTGCAAACTGTCGTTTTCGTTAGATTACTCTGAATCAAAATGCAAGTATGCAATGCGGTAACCTCCTACCAGTTATAAATGCAATTATATATTCCACGTTCTACCAAGTTAATTCAGAGCCGAGATTTATACAACTGACCCTTACAGGTAAGCGCATTAAAATAAATAGTAATACAAACATTAGTTGATCATAATTTCTTTTTAGAAGGTCTAAAGAAAAATCAAAGACGCAGGCATTTGAAATCTTAAAAGTTTTAGTATCTCTGCATTCACACAACACTGGTTAAGAACCACTTAACTAAATAATTGTAGCAATAATTTATTTTAAAGTCATGTGTCTGAAAATCAAGGTCATTTTTTTTCAAGTCATGTAACATGCACACTACGTAACTTTTATTTAATTTAACAAACATGTGAAAGCCACCTAGGGCAGTTTTATCTGTCATGAACTAGCAGATCAAACTCGATTCACCAAACTTAAAACTTCAAAATGACATTTTTTAGGTTAGAATATCTAAATGAACTTAAAAGTAATTAAAACGTAGATGTACCTTGAAATAAACCAGGTACCAATTTATAAACTATGTCTTGAAGCGTTTTATCGGGCCGTATGTTAAGCAACGGTTTGGTTTTGTGCACTTGAACATCACAAACGGGACAGTATTTATTTTCTTCCAAGCATTTCACTATGCAACTCCTGCAAACTAAAAGCAAGAAATTAACATTTCGAAACCAGCAGTAAGCACTCGATAAACTTACAGGTGTGCAAGCATTCTATGATTGTCGTGGCATCTATAAAATAACCCTTACATAATTTACACGTTAAATAATCATTTAATTCTACAATAGGTATTCTTCTTGTTTGGTGCATTGTCATAAATTTTATACAAATGATTAGCTCTCACATCATGCGTAATTTAAAATTATAAATAATGCACAACTGTCCATATTGGTGACAAATTTATAACTCTTGACCTACAAACAAACTGTGTCATTAAACGAACTCGCACTAGAATTAAACCACAATTTAATTTAAACGCTAAAAACACGTACCAATTAAATTTAATCGTACAAAACTATTATTATTTTATTTATTATTATTATTGTTGTTTACTCGGTGAGGAAAACATCTTTGACAGTCCACCGAAAAAAATTGGATTTGACAGAAAAGTATCCAATATATAAATATGGTGTCACCGTTAGAAAATGTCGATCGCGAATTTTTTTATAGAAAAACCTCGAGCGTGGTTATGCTCAAGGCAAAATTACACTTTTACAAATTTTTGAATTAAGTTTTTCGTATGTCAGCATAAATTTTAGACGTCTTGAACTAAATTTTACATCAATGTGCCACAAATTAAACGCAGTATGTTACATTATACCAACTAGATTTTTAAATACGAAAATTACTAAATTTTTGATTCTCAAACGGCGAGGAGGTGCCGAAGCATAAAATTTTGGCGGGAATTTATTTCGGTTTTTTATATTAATTAAAATTGAATTTACTTCTGAAATTTTGAATGTTTTATTTAATTTCATTATTTTTAATCGTTAGCCAATTAAAACTTTATGTTATCTGTAAAAAATGTAAAAGGTAAAGTTTAGGCCCCCCCCCCCGCCTTCTCCACTTATTTTTTATTTCCAAATAACTAAATTATATAATTTAATTGAAAAAATTTAGATTTTTTACGTTTAAAAAAATCCATGTTGGCGTTTGATTTATCTCGCACCAAACCATTAGAATTTTTTGGATCTTCTAAATTTTCTGCTCAACTACAGGATGGGCTCGACCTTACACCCGATCAACCAGAACCAGTACGGCAGCCACGTTGCGGTCTGTGTCCACTCTGCTTTTATTGCTTGGTGATTAGGGGGCGGGGGGGGGGGGCTGACGCGCATGAATGGATTAATGAAAAATATTTTTAGAACCCCACTTGAAACTAGAAATATACAAAGTGAATAGATTTCTGAACCCACGCCGTGTATCTGGACAGACACAGGATCTCTGAACCCACGCAGTAGGTAAAAACATCACTGGGTATTGGCCCAAATCAAAAATTATGTATCTAAAAAGACAGATAATCTCCCAGTCCACGAACTTGATAAAAACATCCCTGAAGCTGCTGCAACTCAAAAATTATGAATCTTGGTAGCTACTGGTCCTCTCAGCAAAGGGTTTTTGGTCGATATTGCCGTAAAATAAAAGAATATTTTTTGTATGCTGCTGAGAATATAGGAGCGCGGTCAGCTATGTTGCGTATAATCCAAGACAGCTTTATCAATTTTTTTTTGCTTTTATATTGGATTTTACATAAACCAATCACGATTTTTTCAAAATTGGGTGAGGGTTCTTTTTGTTTAAATCATTATAATCTCGTAAATCCATTCGTGCGCATCAGTAGTAGACAGATATCAAGCTAATTTATCGTCAAATAAATTAACTTCTACAGTTGATGGATGTGTATATGTACAATCCCATCCAACTATGGTTTCTATGTAAAAGAAAAACTGCATATTATAACCCAAAAACAAACGAAGACATTTAAAATCGTTTTTGTCCATTTTATTGGCTTTAAAATATATTCCGAAGAAAGTATTAATCTTTTTTCTGAAACTTTACAAAAAAGCGAGACTGCATTACGGCATTTCGCAAAAAATTGAAAAACAAACTTTTTCTCGTAGCTTAAAAAAATTATTAGGAAATTCCTGTTTTTCCCAAAAAAAAGAAATTCATTTTTCCATAAACTTATCAGTTCCAGTTAGCAAGTTTCCCATAGAAACTATCAACATTGGCCCACCCTGTACATACAGGAAACCTGGATAAATGCGATTAAACACAGCTCCTGCACAGCACACTACACAGACGGCAGCAGGAAACGGCGGATTATAGCATCAGCAAAAAAATAGATGTCTAGTCTTCAACCGATTTTTTTAATTCAAAATACGGCATCTATTCACTTACGGAATAAATTGTAGTACAAAGTTTATAATCAACGATATTGCATTTGCACATATTAAAAAACTTGCCAATCACGGAATGTATAATTTCAATTGATTCAACTACTTTTTTGAAAGAAAACCGGTTTTTTATATTTTCTAATAAATAATAATTTTGACCTTTGTCTTCACAGTTGAATTATTTTGATGTAACATAAAATTCTATTCAATTTATGAATTAGAAAACTAAAAATGATCCATAAAATGGAGAAATTTTAATATAATAACGAATTTATCGATTAATGAAATATCAAAAACCAATTTTTAAAAACAATTTTATTGATGTTTTTTTTCAATTTCATATATTACAATGGATGTTATCCAAACTAATGGACAACAAAATCATATACAACAAAAATTCTTTTAAAAAATAAAATAACAAATTGAAATAAGATGTGAATGCGTTTTTAGGAAAAATTTTATTCGACGAACAACCAACTGTGTTTTTATGCTGTAATTTATTAAGAAAAACTAAATTGTTTTAAACTTGAAAAGAACCAAATTTTTTAGTTTCCTTTGAATGTTACTGATGAGGTATTAAATTGTTCTAGTTTTTCGTTTTGGTGTTTTTCACTTAATGCGAGGTTGTGGTGTGTTGAACTGAATGCTGATTTATCGAATTGATGTAGGCAGTATCCTTCATGTGCTTTTCCATCTATGAAAATAACAAAGTTTACTGCAGTTTCCGAGCAACGCCACCAGTGATCGACAAGCAAACATCAGAAACTTACCACTTTTCTTATGTATCCATATTCCCGGCTATCGACGCTTCCTTTAATATCGTCGAGTTGATATGGTGGACTAATGATCACTTGGTGATCCCATACAACTATATCGGAATTTCTCCACTTAACTTCCTTTATTGTTTTTGAAATAGCTATAAAAAGACGTTGACCTTCCGGAGTAACGCTAGACGACATGGCAGTTAACAAGCGCCGTTTTTCGTCAACTTGGTTGCGAATGCGTGTGTTTAGCCTTTGTAAATTTAACGATTGTGGAACCTCCGGAATAGAAGTTACCTCCTTTTTCACTTGTAAGTCGCTTACTAGTGACAAATTTATCAAATGTACATCATTAGCATTTGAATTAAGATTTCCACTTGAAGGTGGACATTCTGATTTACTGTTAAGAAAAATTTTGCCACCAAAAAAATTCAACCATAAAATTAAACTGCAATAAAAAATTGACCGTGACAACACAGAATTAAACACAATAAAGAAGTCGGATCAAAAAAAAACAAGAAATAACGTAACAAATAAACAATAACCACTAGAAATTCCAAATTGCAATTTCGTTAATCGACTTTTTCGAGGCATTAAAAAAAGGATACTCAAAATTAAAAATTTCGTTTGTGGATCGAACGCCAATACTTCGCCTTCATATTCTTGATTATAACATGTTTTACACCAAACTGTACTTCCTAATGAAAAACAATCCGACACAGCGGCCATGTCGAAAATGGCAACACACAATTTGCGATCTAGTTACTTTGAATCTAACAAGGTGGTACAGCTTGCATTAGATTTCCGCGAATAAAGCAACGCCAACTTAAAGTCGTTCGAATGAGGTTCATTTTATTATTTGTACAGTTAGGAAAAGGATTGAAAAGTCAAAACACGTATAGGATGATACATAGTTAATTCGGGGCGGAACTTCTATTGGGACAATAGGGAGGGTGCCCTGGAATGCTATAAAGAAATCAATACTACAATTTAATTTTTTTTGTAGATTTTTGTACTTAAAAAATTCGAATTTTTTATGTATTCTCAAAATTTCAACTCAATTTTTTGTAAAACTTTTTTTTTGCTTATAAAAAATTTTGAAAAAAATCGTGGATATTACAAATAACAAAATCCGTTTTTATGGATTTTTTTTATAATTTTGCTGTCATAATTAGTAGCTTAAAAAAGATTACAAAAGATTTTCAAGTCCGATTCTTCACTTTTATTTTCTTACAGTTACATCTTATCACGTATAGAGGGGGGCAAAGAATTCAATTCTGTTAGGCTTTATGATTTGAAAGAAAAATTCTAATATTTTACGAGCGCTAGATAGGTAGAAATAAAAAATTCAAGTTTCTAGGGGGGGGGGGGCAAGTGCCCTGATTTGTCCCCCTATTCCGGCGCCTATGCATCTTATTAATTATTATAGTTATTGTCCCAGAATTTTTTGAGTTATTTTGGAAAAGTACGCACTTGTCTATAATATAAAAACCAAAATTAAAATTTTTTTTTGATAGATTTTGTTTATAAATGCAATTATTAATATAAATAAATAAATAAAAAGCTCAAATAATATTGAATTTTAATTTTAATTTCGATAAATGAAATCATATAAGTTTTTTAATTATTTTCAAGTTAGAAAAAAATTATTATTATTATTTTTAATAAACTATTAAAAAAAATTCCAAAAATTCGGAGACAACTATAACAAGAAATTCTAACGATGACAAAATAAAATTATACAGACTTTGTAACTTCAATAATATAAAACCAGACTTTAATATCTTCATACTTTTTTTCAGGCCCTACCCTAATTATATCTGGAAAATTATGAAAAAATTCACAAAAAAAGTATTTTATTATTTGTAATATTCACGATTTTTTTCACAATTTTCTAACGACTAGAAAAAAAATTATGGCTTAAAAACTCAAAAACACTTCCTTCTAAACCCTAATAATAGGGATAGAGGATTTATTATATTATTAAAAAAAATTGAAATGGTCAGTTAAAACCCACCCTCGAATAAATGAATGGTGTTAAATTTCACAAAAATATAATTTATATTTAACGAATTTTTGACGCACACGTGATGACGGCTACTTTAAATCGGACTAATAATGGTCATCTGTCAAAATATTTACTATTATATTATTTGTTAAGATTTAGATAAATTTAATGGAAAAATTTCCTAAAAAATTGTCGTAAATATTTTGTAATACTTATTTTTTGCATAATTATCTATTATCTATTCACCACTGACGCACATGAACAGATTAACGAGATTCCAATTAGAATAATCTAGAGAAATTCCCTGTCTTTCTAGATCCGCGATTTTCGACTTATAGACTTCTCTGTTTAATTTCTAAGGGGCTTTAGTGATTTTTTAATTAAAATTTATCTTGTTAATCCATTCAAGCGCGTCAGTTTTTTTTTTGTTTATCTGGCGCAAAAGACACGATTATCTGTAAATCTATATAAAATATAGAGTAATTTTTCATCTGTAATATCTAAGGCTGCAGTTGTAAACTCTCTAACTTGATCTCTTCTGATATTTTTGGCTAGGTGTTTATTAAATTTTTGGAAATAGTAAAACAAAGTAAAACAAAAACAAAACAAAAACAACACAAAATTTCAAAAATGAAATTTTCATTCAAAACTTTTATATAAAAATAAAAAATTAATAAACGATTAAAAAATTTTAAAAAGTTTTAATTTTATAACTCGTACATTTTTATCGTTGAGGAATCGGTCCTCGCTTTCATCTCGTGCCAAATTTCAATGGCATTCTTTATTACAAAACAAAATATTTTTAAATAATTTTGGTAATCACCTTCCGGATACTTAATGCTGTGCCACCTGTTTATGGTCACTGTTATAGACATTACGGTAGTTTCTGTGGTGGCACATTTGTCGCATTATTTGCCGTTCTTTTGTCTACTAGAAAACTTTCGATCCTCGCGGTTGGTAGAGAGGGTAAACAAGTTATGTAGTTGTCAAATTTCAACACTTTCTGTTATTTGGTATTCCGCTAATGAATTTCCCAGCTTTTAAAGTTATTTAATTTAAAATTTTTGTCGTGTATTGTGATACAATGTTCGTCTAGTTCTGTGTTTAATTTCAATGTTACAATGTAGTTCATATTAAATTCGTATTCGTATAAAATAGTTTTTGCGCGCACTTTTACAATAATGGCGTTAGTGGTCAAGTTTTTCGAAAACTGTTTACATTACTTTTAACCAATTTATTATTCACCGACAACGTTTTTAGTCAAGCTTGACGGTATGTGCTTTTCCTATTGCATAATTTTATTTGTTAAAAGTAGCTCTGCCAATTTACCAATAATAATAAATTATCTCATCCATATGTTTTCTTTTTAAGATGGAATCTAATTGCAATTTTTGGGATGCTTCGGAAGATTCGGGATGTGTAACATTCGAAGCGTCTTCGTCATCGCAATTAAATTATTCGGAAACGCCTGTGCTGACCTTCAACAATACTCGCAAACGAAAAATAGGTAAATTAAGAACATTTAATGAATACAGAGAGCCATTGCGACAGTTTGCTTTGACATCCGATTCTCCTGCAAATTTCAACATTAGCGCTTCATCGTCAAACTTTTTGTCAAGCACTTTAAACGAATCTCTTTCTAAAAGTTTGGAAAGCTGCAATTTATCCACTTTTACACCTGACAGTTCTTCGGGAGTATTTGATTGTAAACGCAAGAAATATGTGGACTTTCCTAAATATGAACCGAAAACCAGGTCTGCACCAGCTTCACCTATAATACATCTCGAAGTGGAAGAATTGAGAGAGAAATCGTACAGCGATCACTTTCACGTAACACCTAGAAAGAAACAAAACACTGGCAAATTAGGTTCACCCGAATGCGTGGAACTCTTATATCCAAATTTGCCATCGACCAAAACATCGCCTAAAATAAAAACGCCGGAAAAGTTGCGCGATTTTTTACGTAAAATTAGTTCGCCTGCTAAGAAGCGATTGTTTGAAGGTGAAGGTAATAATAAAGACAAAAGTGACAATAAATTCAAAAAGAAGATTATAAAAAAGGTGAGGTATGATCCGGTGACTGTGTTTTGCGTGAAAAACGACTTTAGGCATATCATGTCGCAAGTGTTCAGCTATCTGTCCGACAAAGATTTGTATAGTGTCAGTCGGGTCAGTAAAGCGTGGCGAAGATCTTTAATTAATGATAAATCGGCTCAATTGCGATTTCATTTTTATGCTCAACAAACTAACTTGAATAAAGAAAATATTTGTGTTCGTGCAGACTTGACCCAATATATTTCCATGCCCGGCAGTCCTGTGCGAGATAATTTTTATAAATGCACCAAGGTGAGTTAATTAGTGTTTTATAGTATAATATAACAATATTGTTGTAACGATGGTAATAATTTCAATTCGGCAAATCAGGATTGAGCAACTGAAATATATTTAGCTTATTAGCTAATTGAATCAGCTAACATACACTAATTTAAGGTCCTATTTCCTCGTAATCGTAACCAATGCACAAATAATTTGGGAATCAAATTGACTATTTCAAAAAGGAATTCGTGTGAATCAAAAGTCTCCACCAGTGGGTTCAACTCATATAGAACAGATTTTGGTCTGAAATTCGGCATTTATTCATAAAAATTAAAGTAAACGTAATAGGCAAGGGTGAAACTTGTTTTTGAACATACAAAATGCTGCAAAAAATGACATTCACATGCTACCTACTTTACATTACAATGAATTATTGTTATTTATGTTTGTTCCCATTGCAATTATTTGATTTTACAAAATTGTGGGAACCCACGAAGATGTTTTCTTTAAACAATGTTTTGAATTGTATTTTGAATTTTTACTTGAGGATGTTATAATTTAAATTTTTTTCCACTTGCTGACATGAAACCCTCGTTTGACTAAAATCCATTCGCATGCATCTGTGACTTCGTTCTTACTTTTTGCTTACCGGTTTCGGTCAAATTTGTAAATTGACTTTATTTATTGTAACTTATAAGTTTTCACTTTACAAAACAATATTTCAACCTCTATGTTTCCATGTTTTGCTGTGCGATGATGGGAAAATCACTCGAAATTAATACAACATTATGATATTTTATGGTTAAAGCCCGTTGAAATTTATTTTATTATAAAATATAACTCTCGATTGATAACTGCCGGTTTTTTAGGTTTCATAATTTTCTTCTAATGTTTACAATTTAACGGAGGCTGTGTTATGTAAGGAAAGACAGACCGAAGTAGCTTTTTATATATCTAGATCTCAGAACCATACGAAGAATCGTTACATAGAATCATACCATACTGCATTAAGTCACATTTTAAAATTTTACAGCAAGAACAATTTGAAGATTTTGAAAGATCATATTTTTATTAACCCTTAGCTGCCTAACTTCATCAGTATAACATAGCTGGCATACTTGAGACCCCATCACTTGAAATATAAGTAAACTTTGAAAATTGTTTTAATATATTTTACAGTTAATTTCAGTAAATTTAATTGTTTTATGAAAAAAAAATTTAGAAATGTGAGAAAATGAAAAAATTGTTTTCACATAAAAATTCAGAACTTGCCCCAATTTTAGTGGCGCCACGATTTTTATTTTAAATAAAAAAGCATGGTTTATTATGTTTTCCATTTACGATTTTAACAGATAATTAACTTGATAATTTCATAATTCTCAGGATGATTTTAACAAGTTAGAGCACTCCGGGCTAAAGAAATGAGAGCTGAACAGTGGCGGATTCAGCTACTTTGGGGCCCGGGGCCCTAAAGTATTTTTAATTTTTGAAAATTTGAGTTTTCAAGATCAATGGGGTTTAAACGTTAGAAATGTTTGAAGGTATTATTGTAATAGAAAAGTAGCTACTACAAAATTCCAATGAAATGTTCATAATTTTAATAATAATTTCACATTAACAAATTCACGGGCGGTGGTCTCCCCTTAATCCGCCACTGCAGTTAAATCACATTGAACCGAGGCATAATTGTTTTTTGTACGCCATAGTTCTTATTAAGAGATTTCTCAGGTTTTTTGGATATCCCTTTACTTGTCTTGTACAGCGGATCTTTGTCCTAAAAAAGCAGACTTCTATCTCAGGAAAACTAAATCAATATAATTTCTCTTCACTTATACACTGGAAACCCCCTAAGTTTTTAAGCGTCCTTAATTACTAAAGTAATGGTGTGCTCAGAAACGAAACTTGGGGGGGGGGTTCAACTTGTCAACTATGGATGTATATTTTTGCTTATCACACCTCTTCGGCATACAAATGAGATTTTTTTTGCTTTTCTACTTCTTTCTTAAAGAAATGCTATTGATTTCTAACAATGTAACAATTTCTGTATTCTGTTTTCTCTAATCTGTTTAATCTAAATTTTAAAATTGGTAATAATTTGAAAAGCAATCAGAAGATTAAAATTTTCGATTGATTTGAACACAACCTCAGAATAATCGACCCTAAAGTAGATATTAGATATCTACTATTTATTTTCAATTTTGAAAACATTCAATTACATTTTTCTGGGTTTTGGCGTTTTGGTGAAATTTATTGCCATATTATTTGATATTATAATGAATCGATTTTCAAGCATTGCTTTTAATTTATTATATTAAGTTTAGAACAATGTAATGTATAACAACACTTCGGTCGAAGTAAAACTTTCATTTTCTAAATTTATTTATTTAATCTTGAAATGGCGAGATTAAATAAAAAAAAGTTTTCTCTGATATTAAATAAATAATACTATCTATTATTATCTTTGTTCATTCACAAAACGACAATGCCAGACAAACAGGCGCCTATACAAATTCATTATCTTTTGTGTTAACAATAAGAGCACATTGTTATTTATTGACTTCTACAAGTTATCAATCAAAATAAACTAAAAGTATTTCGTCTAAAGATTATGAAATCTCATTCATCTAATAAATTATTTTTTATAAAAATATAATAGAAATAATAATCCTCGATCTTTGAAAACTCTATTATTTGTTTGTAAAGGTGATTTCCAACTTGCCCAGTGGCGGGTGCAAAAATAATTTTCATAAACAGGCTCCTATTCCAAAGCGAATGAATGTTTTTATTATTTTTTATTTTGTTTTGGTCGTAACGCATTAATAATTTGTGTTTTTCTTTTCAGATTGTTTCCACCCTACTGCCAAACCAAAGTCTCTTGAAATGTACGAAATGCATGTCCCTGGCAATAAAACAAAAGAGCATAAGCCAGTGTACAAATCCAAACTGCGAATACATTTGTTGTGTCAATTGTTGGAGTTTTTCTACCACCGGACCACAAGATTTTGTGGATAAGTGTAACTCTTCCGAGCTCAAATTTAACAATACCAAAAGAAGTCGTTATAGTTTGTATGACAAATCAAATGGTGGAAACGATCCACCGTCGTTTTTATTGAACGATTTGCTCAACACTCCACAAACAAGATACGATTCGTCGGGATATTTTTCCGGAACCGACAGTACTCCGATAATTAAAAACACTATGGTTGTGCAAACCAAACCGAAGGACACTTGTATTGGACCACTAACAGAGCATAACAATAGATATGATAAAATTTTGTATTGCCGTGAAAGTCGTAGATCGTCGTTGGTGCCTGTTGTAAGTCCTCAAAAGAAATATAAAAATCAAGAGATTAACGAACCACCAAGTCCACCGCGAAATAGAGTGGTCGCTTGTTCCAAACAAAGTAAAAAAAATTTAAGGCGTTTACAACTTCTTTAACTGATTTATGTACCGATAGATTACCTCGACCTTATTTTTCTAACTTTTTGAAAATTTATAAGGTAAAGAGCTGAGAGAGTAGAGAATTGTGCAAACTTTCCAGTGTGTTTAGATAGTAATGTTTTTTGTTTTTATTGTTTAACAATGTATCCTGTTATTATTTAAGGTGTATTTGTTTATGTGTAAATAATATTTAATTTATTGTCAAGAATTTTAAATTACGAATTGCTTGTTTTCCAAAAACATTCCAACTACTTAAAATGAAACACTCTGGTTTTCTTATTAATTAATTATTTAACCAGTGTTTAGATTTAAGATTGTAACTTTCTTAGTAGACAATTTCTATTGAAATTTTGAATGTGCGCATTTGAAAAAATGAAGAACAAAATTTATAAGTGCCTTGAAAATGATCACACTAAAGGATATACACAAAAGTAGGCCAGAAAAATTTTATTTCTTAAATGAATTTGTAAACATCCTGTATATCCGATAAATTTTACATGTTATTCACATCGTGTGAAATATTTACAACATTCCTTTTGTAATTTTTAGTACTTATAAATATATTTTCTAAATAATTATCAAAATGTTTTATTCGTGCGGAGGACCAGGGGTCCTATTCTCAAGCTCCCACGACCTGATTCGCATACGAATAATTATGTTTCGACCAATCAGCGAGTGCAAATACTTCATTTTTATATGAGAATAGTTTTTCATGATTTACGAAAGAGTTGTGAGTTAACGACAAACAACTTTGTCGACGTAAACTCAACAACCGATTTTCAAAAAACAGGTCAGCAAAGGGTTAAGAAGTTATTATCAATTATAGTAAGAGAAGAAGGAACTTACCATGCTTTTTCGTCAATAAATATTTTTTAAATTTTTCTAAATTTCATCGGTGGACATTGTTTGTTACCTAAATTCTCTGTGAATAAAAAGAAGGGCCCCGATATATGATATAACTGCAAAAAATCGGTAAGCCAATTTTACAATAAATTTTAACAATATTTTAAAAGTTTTAACAATAAATCAGGTATACTACGTTTTGTAGTATGCCTGATTTTAATTCTGATGGAAGCCTTGAGGTAAGGGTATTTATTCTCCCCTCCCTCGTGAGATGTTAATCTAAAAATAGCAGAAAATTTTATCTCAAATTTCCAAATAAATTGGTAACAAATTTTTGGGAAAGGGGGTCTCCTCAACCATCCCATGGGTCCGTCCCTGACTAGAACCGAGGTGTCTGGGTGGCGCTTGGTCATGGCGCCGTTATTTTGAAAACTATAAATAAAAAATACATTTTCTTCAATGAGCCGTTTCTGAATTAATGGCCCGTTTTGAATACAAAGAAGTTCTTTCATTTTTTAAAGCAGTTTCTCCACTTCTTATAAATTACAAGTTTAAAAATAAAATATCAGCTTACTATGAATTCGTGTTAACGGTAAGTGTAAGTCATTTTTTTTATTTATAATTTTGCCGAGTCTGCTTGTTTTGATATTGTTGTCCTCGGTCAACAAGCGGCGGAAGGGTGGTGGACGCTGCGTTTCGTAATTATCTAGTTTTGATTGAATGAATGAATAAACGAAACAGAGTGTTCTCAACTTTCAAACGACAGCAATTTGTTTTGTTTCACTCGATACATGTGTTGTCATAGTAAAACAATTGCTCCTGAAATTTATTATTTTTGTTTTTTTGGTTGTTAAAAATAACTTTACTGTTGATTTATTGTGTTTACTTTTAATTAACTTAAAATGCGCTTTTAAGAGCATTTTAATTTATTAACTAAACAAAAAATAGGAATACAGTAGACTTTACGTATAATAAAGTTCTTGGTTCCAGAAAAATAGGGTAAGTGGCTAATTTTTTTGTGCTAGTTTTGTTTACTTTTAGGTTCATTTTTCAAATTTATTTACCAAACCACGTTTGATTAGATTTTTCGCGCTTCGCCCCACGCAAGCGTACGTTTTCCTGCACCGCGATTGGCTGACGCCATTTTACTAATGATTGCTTTGTAGCTAAAATCTTTTTAGTAGTTGTCCATTAATTTATTAAAATTTACTGATGTATCAGTACAAATTTCATCTAGAATTACACGTAAGTGACACATTGATGTTCTTTTTGATTTTCATCCTAAAATCCGGGCGGTTAATTTTGTGCCAAGCCACAATTTCGCTTTTTGTTTATCGAAATGTTTAAATTTTTTTGCGTTCCGTTATTTGCTATTTTTTAAAATATGCCGCATAGGCTCTCGTGTTAGTTTTAGCTTGTGTTTATCATTTTTTAAATTGCTTTGTTTTCGATGCAAAATCAATCGGCGAAAGCTGGGTCATCGCGCGTAACTTTCTTTCCTGTAAAAATTGATCTATCCCGTTTTTGCTTATGGTCGTCGGTGCCGAAATGTACAGATTTCGTTACATGTCATGCAATAATAAAAATAAAATCTGGAAATAGGACAATCCAAAAGTAGGTCAAACGGCAGGGTTTTTTTTGCTAGGTTAATATTGGCAATAGTGCAGTTTTGTTTATACCCCCGCGCTTTCCATTACGTTTTGTACGAAAATTGACAATCGCCAGGTCCTTGCAACTTGTAACCTACAATTTATTCTTGCTTCCGCTAATTTGTGTTTTTCAATTTCTTTCAGAAAATTATAATCACAAACCGACCACCCGCCCAGACGTTGATAAAAAAGAGTGAAAAGTGAGTTTTTGGTGCTTAAAAATTTTCAAAATTGTCGACCCCGTTTTTGCATTTAAAACGACGGCATCTCAAAATGTGTTCACTTATAAACGAACGCCATTAAGTTAGATTTAATTGATACGTTGTAGGTAGTTTTGGAAGTGTTTTTGTGTGATAACAAGGGCCGTACTTAAAATTACAAAAGATGTCATCTCAAAATAATGGCAAGAAAAATGGCAGCGGCAATACATCTCTCAATAATACGCCATCCTCGACACCCAACGCGATTACCTCAAATCCGGCTAATCAAGCAATGCATAACGCCAATTCACCGAACAACGCGCCAAAATACGGTGAGAGTAAGAAATTTAGTGAATTTTCGGACAGAAAATTTTGTCGATTGCTAGAAGTTGTTAATGTGACATTTTCAGGCACTCTCGTTCCGAATCGCATCTTTGTAGGTGGGATTTCTGCAAACACTACAGAAGCAGAGCTTCTGGATCTCTTTAGCAAGCACGGCACGGTGAAGGCCGCCAAAATCATACAAGACAGAGCTGGAGTTTCGAAGGGATATGGTTTCATCACCTTTGAGACCGAAGAGGAGGCCAGGAGAATTCAAAGAGAATCCGACATCATTTTAAAAGAACGAAGGCTTAACATTGCCCCAGCAATTAAAAAACAAGTAAGTCTTTTGTAAAGTTTGAATTAGTTAAATTATTTCGTTTCTTTTTCAGCCATTTAGCCGGACCTACGAAAGTACCAGCCCACCATCGATCAATTCTGCACCTGCTCAGTATTACCTTCCGGCTAATGGATTGCCATTGTTTTCGACAGGTGTTACTTATTACCCCCAACCACCTCCTCCTCCACCACCTCCAGGTGATCCAAACAATCAACAAACTGTATATCAAGGTAAGTTGTCGGTCTCTCGAATGCGATTGACGGTAATTTAAATAATTTTAGCTCAAGCTGTGTATCAGCCACCGACTGGACCCCCGCAAACTGCGAGTTATCCACCCATGGTATATCCAACTCAACAAATCTACATGCCACAGCAGTTCCCATTTCCCACCGTGCCGGTAAGTAAAACATTTGTTAGGTATCAATCGATTTCTGGAAAATTAATCCATTTTTCTTGCCGTTTGTCACGTCTGTTGTCTCTTTATTTTCATTGTGTATAACTAAATAATGTTCAGTCCAGCAATTACATATCGGAGGGACTTTATCCGGTGACTCAACCTGCGTACGTGTTGTTGGACGGCTTGCAATACTGAGGTCGCCTCACCAACACCGCCGCCACCACCACCACTGCTACGTGTTGTCCAACCCCCTTCTCAAGGTTTCTGATGATTGTTTTCAATGTGCTTGCATGCGTTTTGTTGTTTAGCCATTTGTTGCAAGCAAATTTTGCTTGAGTAACACAATCGCAAATTTGAATTATTGTTTTGCCTGTCAAATTTTCCTTTGCTCAAAAAGAAGCAAGAATAGTTTTTCTTCTTTTAGTCGGAAAGTTTGAGCCAAGCGTTTTCCAATATCTTTTATTTTCGATTTTGAATTGACGACTTTTTTTATCTATCGTTTCAAGTTTTTTTCTTGCATTTCTTTGTTTTATGATTTAAAATCTAACTTGATTTTTGACCAATGAGATTGGTTAATGCACAATAGAGATTAAGAACCAGGTGTTTCAAATCCAACTAATTTTGTTTAGAACATTCAATAGGATATAAAGATTCAATTGAGATAAACAAAAGTTAAAATTTTATGAGGAGGTAATAACTGGTTCAAATAATTGTGATGGTAGTTGCAGGATAAAATTTAATTTGATTGCTTACTAGTTCGGATCTTGATGCACAAATTCAGATCTAACTGGTTGCAGTTTTGTATTGCACTACAATATCAACGAATAGAAATCGTGATTCTTACGTAATCAACTATTGCGAGTTGAATTCTTTGATATTGTTTTATATTACCATTTGTATTGTTTTCAAAGCTTGGAATTAGCAAGCAATAAAGCTCAAGTTTAACTTGCAAGTAGGTAGTGTTTTACTGCTATTTACTGTGGCATTAGGTAACAAACATGGCTTTATGGTGATTGCACACTTTTCGTACTGCGTACTTTAAAAGTGTACACATGTGAACAGTCGAAATCAATATACTTGTGCAATATAAAAATGGGCCAGCGTGTTCTTTATTAAGTTGCACAACTGCAATGTAAGATCGATCGTCTAGTAGTCGATTTATAAATGTTTTTAATAATAATTTAAAATGTTACTGTTGTGCAACGTACTGAGTGGTGCTGTACAATAAACGGTCAAATCTTGGACTTGCCCGTGAATTGTGCATTTTATAAAAGTAGGCAAGTACCAATAAGATAACAAATAATTGACAGCATAAGCTTAACATCCCATTCTTGCACAGGACGAGGTAGAACTTCATTCTGCACTTGTTCGGTTTTGCATTGGACCCTTCGCAGACAGCGATACTTGAACTTGGACAATTGATTGACAAAATATAATATTGTTTTCTGAAATATTCCAGTAATGGTTTGGAATTCGAGTGTGGAGATAAAAATAGCAATTTTGTTTGCCAATTGCAATATAGGTAGAATTACACTGAATTTATACACATTTATAACCGAACTGCGGCTGCTTGAAATTCTGTAATCATCTTCTCCAAGTTACTGTGAAATATGTTTTGCTTATTCATGTAAAACCAATGTAATCAATACTCTAAGGGCCAATTTCATAATAAAAGTCGCCTTTTAAATTTTAACGCTCTGTTAACTTTTATTATGAAATTGGCCCTAAACGTCTAAACAAAGTAAGGAAGACATATTTTTATTTACAAAACGCACACAATGCATTCAAAAATATTAAGTTATTTGCAGTGTGTAGGCTAGTAAGTACTGGTAACATAATATGCACAGATATTATCAGCACTGTAGTAGGCAATTGTGATAACGTTCTTAACCCTCCGGAGGTCGCGGTGTATCTGACTTACATGGGAAATGTTTATTGCTATATTATTGTACATACACAACACACAGTCCGATGGCTTCATTCTTATGTTAGCTGTAAGATAATGTATTATAATATGCAATTAGTTTGTTCACAACACGTGTTATGAGAGATTTCAAAATATTTTTGGAATTGGAATTATTATCAGTAGAAGCGCCGAAGGGGTCATTTTGACACCTTTAAAAATGAATTGTTTATATGAGAAAAATTTAAGGAGTCAAAATGACCCGTTTTAGCGCTAATGAGGCCGGCGCATCTAGTGTTAACTCTTGAAACTATATAAAATTGAATTAAAAATTTCAACGAGTTAAAGTAAACGATAATGAATTAATAAGATCTTTAATATTTCGGCGCTGATTCTGCCTTCATCAGAAATAATCAGAAATAAATAGTAACAAATTTGTCATTATCAGTGTCGAAATATTAAAGATCTTATTAATTCATCATAGTTGACTTTAACTCGTTTTGATTTTTAATTTAATTTTATATTATAGAAAATAGTACATTATGCACCAAGGGAATAAAGTGATCCTTTTTTGGCCTGAGGGTAAAGGTTTGTTTGCACGAGGCGTAGCCGAGGGCAAAAATTACCCTCAGGCCAAAAAATTCACTTTATTCCCGAGGTGCATATACTGTTTTTTGCAATTGCGGGAGGTAAAGTACTTACTTCGACAATAATTACGAAATTTTAATTAAAATTTGTTCAATAAAGCACGTGGTTGATAGTACCAAAGTAAATGAAGCATAATTGGTTATATTATTATTGCCAACTAGAATTTTTTCACTAAAAATTTTTTCACTAAAAGGTACTAGAATGGTTCAGTTACATTTGTGCCTTTGAAGGAATAAGACGTGTCAAAAGGCTAAAACGTTGAAGTCGTTGACCATGTGGTCGCAGTATTCTATGATCAAGGCGGTCACCAAATTGGAAAATAAGATTGACATCGGCAATTTCCACAAGTTATCCGCTTTTATGAAGCGGAAAAACGCAGGATATGTTCCGAAAAAATCGCGCGTCGTAATCTGTGACCACGTGGTAAAATTTTTAAAAGGGCGCCTCGTGAGAATTTTTTTGTAGCTAAAGTAAGTGCTTTTTATTTATTTACCAATTTATTTCACTGTAGGTTGCACTAATATTGGAATCACAAATTACAGTCAAGTTAACATAAATATAAATGTTACAAAAAAATGAGAATTAAATTGATAATAAAATCTGGTGACTTCTTTTTTGCCCGGCAGTAACTTCTTTTTTACCCGGCAGTAACTTCTTTTTTGCCCTAGGGCAAAAAAGTACCACTTTACACCCGCCAATCAGGGTCTAAAGTGAGTACTTTACCCCCGCTATTGCAAAAAATATAATTTCGTATTTTTTGCGAGAACTGTTACAATCGTTTTGCAGACCAAAATACAGAAGAATCTAATTAATTAACGTTAAAAACAATTATTAATTGGAATTATTAACACATGAAACTATAAGATCTTATTAATTCATTATCGTTTAGATTAACTCATTTTAATTTGACGGTTTATATTATTTTTTAAACGTATCGATGCATTTTTTGGTTTTTGGAACAATTTTGATTATTTCTATCCGTCTTTAGGTCTAAATTGTAACTGGAAATAGATAAATAACCATTTATTACATTTTTAGTTATTTTATTTCAATTTCAATATAGGGACCGTGCGTAAACCAGTTACAGCGCCTCACGGCGGATATTTTGTAAAACAATGAGGGGAGAAGAACAAAACTTTTGCTAGTGTTTAATATGTACAAGTATTGTATGTCGTGATTTATTTACGATATATTAACTGCTCTGTCATGTAATTTTAAATTTAAATATTATTAATCATGTGTAGTTGATACCACGTTGGTATAAGTTTTTCAATATACATGTAAAAACTTATTTATACAAATTCCTGCTTCCCTAATTATTTTAGAGAAAAAATGAAAGACACAAAAATAATGCAGAAGTATATAAACTACATTTATATGATAAAAGCATTAGTTTTTATCTAGTCTTTTAAAGGTCCAAAATTCTTTTATAATTTTCATTTTTATCATACTGGCCAAGAAATAAATTCAATTTAATTTTAAAATGAACTCCCTTGGAAACTTACACGGCCAGGTCAGTCGGTATTTCGCTATTTCTTATATTCCTAATGTAAAATTGGATTCTAGGAATTTTATTCGATAACATTTGCTCGATTAGCAGTTACTCGACTGCTTTTTTTTTACTTCAGTTATGCGAATGAACATTTGTTCGACTTAGAATTTTATTCGATACACATTTATTCGACTTAAATTTATTCGAATGAGTATTTATTCGACATACATTGACTTTGAATTTTATTTGGCACACATTTATTCGATTTAATATTTATTCGAATGAGCATTTATTTGACATACATTGACTTTGAATTTTATTCGACACACATTTATTCGACTTAATATTTTTTCGAAAAAGCATTTATTCGACATACATTGACTTTGAATTTTATTCGACACACATTTATTCGACTTAATATTTATTCGAATGAGCATTTTATTCGACATACATTGACTTTGAATTTTGTTCGACACACATTTATTCGACTTAATATTTATTCGAATGAGCATTTTTTCGACATACATTGACTTTGAATTTTATTTGACACACATTTGTTTGACTTAATGTTTATTCGCATGAGTATTTATTTGGCTTGGAATTTTATTCGATACACATTTGTTCGACTTAAGTCTTATTCGACAGGGAATTTTATTCTATAAACTCCTTTTCTTTGTATTATTTTGCTTGTTCGAATAAATGTTAAGTCAAACAAAAGGAGTCGAATAAATAACTGCTAATCGAACAAAATTCCGGATGCGGTAAAATTGTTTTACTGTTGGTAACTTCAATAAAAATTATTGTTATAAAAATTTACTTTGGGAGATATGCTTGGTACATATTATGATGGGTTTTCAGGGTGATTTAATTTTTCATTTCCGAAGAAGTGTTGACTACAAATTTGAGACCATTTTGTCAGTTGCCATAAATATCCATCACTAAAAAAATAGTAGGAATATCATTGAGTTTCTAATCGTTTCTAAAATATAGAAGATTATTTTGTCTACGAACATTCTGTGTCTATTGTTCACGTAGCTTTTTCTCATACGGTTTACCCGGAAAACGATAAAATTTTACGAATTTATCGGTGTTGGAATTACAATTTCTACAACCAACAACACAGTAATTATTATTGCCATTACGTTTATTGACATTCATTGTTGAAAACGATGTTTTTTTTTAAATAATTTTGTACGTAAACTTACTAAAGTAAATGCAAAGATTACTAAGCCTCCCCTCATAATTGCAAATTATCACCGCTATTGGCGCTAGTTGCAAATACACACGGCCCCTATATCAGTAGTCAACAGTTTTGTCAGAACTAAAAATTGAATGTATTATTATTATCATCATCAACACAATCATGTGCTTTTAATTACAAGAAATAGATTCTTATGTGTCCACGACTTTAATTTATTTTTGTATTCTTTAGCTAATTTAATAAATTTATTATTATTTGTAGCTTGTTTCAGCAAAAAATTATTCAAAACTGTCGACTACTGGAGACTGTTGACTTTAGAGCATTCTACTCTAGGTGCCATTAAAATTATTTGTGAGAGTACCATCAATCTCGATTCTAGTTTATGTAATAATACAAGTAGTATAGAAGATTTCGGTTTAACCAGGTTTCACTGTAGTTTACTTTAGTAATTTTTTATCTGATAAAACTGATGGGAACAAAATTTTGAACAAACGATTAAAAATCTTTGTTTTTAGGTAAAGCTTTTATGTATACAAAGACAGATCCTAGGACCACTTTGTAAAAGTGAGGTTTTATAAAGTGCAATTAAACTTCTGTGAGATGAACCTCCAAAGTACAGTAAAAAAAACTTCCAACGAATAGAAAATTCTTATTCTGGAAAAATAAAACTATAATGTAGGTACTTACATTAATTTATTCATTATCATCCACTTCAAAACTACTTCGTTTGGGTCTTCATATAAAGACTGCCCAGTTAAAGAAAAAGGGCTGATTTGCATATTATTTGAACTTTTCCTAAAGCTTACATATTATTCTGATCGTATATGCTTGCAACTCTCTTCTTGTCAAATCCTATCCTGGAAATCCTATTTGCTCTCTCAAACATTTTTTGTTGCAAGTTTCTATACATTTTTCTATTTTGTCGCGCCGTTTCTGACTGACGGTGAATTAAACATGACTGTAAAATACAAAAATTATTGTCATCTATATCTCAGAAACGGTGCAACAAAATAAAAAATGAATGGGGATGTTTTTCTTGTAAATTTCATTCTCTACATTTTTGTTCATAAACATTTTTCTATTTTATCGAACCGTTTACGAGATATAGATTACAATATTTTTTGCATTTTACAGTCATGTTGAAGTCGCGGTCAGTCAGAAACGGCGCGACAAAGTAGAAAAATGTATAGAAACAAAATTGTAGACAATGAAACTTGCAACAAAAAATGTCTAAAGAGTTTTGCTTTAACATCGATTTTTATATGTCAAAAGAGGTACAATTTACATTGCTAATATATTTTATGTTATCTTAGAATAACGAAAGTAAATAACTCAATTTTAATTCTGGAGATTAGCCCTTATCTCTCAGCAGGGCAGATTAAAATTTTTTTATTTCCGCTTATATGTAGTCAAGTCTTACAAATTTTTGATTGATACCAACCGTTTAAAAAAATGAAATGTACGCATAGCAATAATTATTTAATTTCAATTTGCCTTGTCCGATCGTTCTTTGGAACCATATAAATGATTAAGAAATGGAGGCACTTGTTTTCTTCCTTATGGTTTTAGCATCCTCGGGGTATTTGGTGGCAATTGATGTAATTTCCACCTAATTTGAATGTCTTAAATTTGACTTGAAAATTTCACTATTGATGAAGAGAAAGGCAAGGGGAGAGAGTCAATAATGAAAACTATATTGTTGTTTATTCTTTCCGTGTGTCAATTTCTTTCTGAGATGGGGATCTCGAGATCTTTTTCTTTAATTCCAGGATTTACACTTCACAATAATATTTTCTTCGATTTTGGGATCCTGGTACTGCTAAAGACGCTTTATGCCAACACTATATAATTTAATAACAAATTTCTTTATGAAATTTTGCAGTGAAAGACGAAACAGTGTTGCATCCAAGAATTCTAATAAATATTAACTTTATTCTTGCCCAAAAGTTTAGTAACTTAGTATGCTGCTATCTTCTTCTTAATCGTTTGCTTCTTGTCAGAAGCGTCGTGACCGTATTCTCAATGATTGAGAAGCGGCTTTCGTGGCAAAGTACCTCGGTGGTTTGCCATTGCCTTCCGAGGGCTGCTATACTGGAGCTCATAAAGTTTGGAACAAATTTGATAAAATTGTTTAGAGAAATTTTCTCGCAAAATTCTCACAAATATTTTTGATATTTTCTTATTGTGTATTGCTTTCGAGCTGTGAAGTCATCGTAAACTTGCAATTGAAATGGAATTATTGAAATCACAATGGAGTTATTTAAATTCAACATTCCAGGAATGCCTTGGGATTTCAAGTTAAAATTGCATTATTCTTTACTTGTAAATTATTCTCTTTTCTTTGGTATTTAGAAAAATTAAAATATTCTAATTTAACAGTACACTTATTCAAATTGAATCTTTATTTTGTATGGAATGGTTCAGCCTGAAATTAGTTAGATTCCAGGGTTAAATTCATAGGTCCAAATGAAATAAAAAATAATGCCTGGTTAAATTGGTTGCTTGTTATGTGAAATTTGTTTTTGCTTTGTTTTCGTTACTGTTTGAATTTTGTTTAAGGTGCGGCGACAAAGTTAGTAAATTTATTAACAGTTTTTGGTATTTTCAGTATGACTATGGGTACTTCCCAAATGGCAACACCACCCAATTTGTTGTGGGCAACCAAGGCGCGCCACAGCATCAACAACCGCCTATGCAACCACCAGGTAGCCCAACCAGAACGTCGTGCTTTAATCCACAATTACAGTATGGCCCCGACACAGTATTCTTCAATATGCCCATGTACGGAACAGTGGAAGGTGCACCCATGTATTCGGATGCCATGGATATGAATAATGGAAATATGTCTGAGGTGAGCTTGTTTAAATTTATTAAAACTGAAGCGAAATATTTGTCATTTTTAATTAAGGTGGGGTTAAATGTTTTTTAAATTATTTTTTTGAGGTTTGTTTTTTTATTTTGACATTTAATAGGATCAACTGCCAAATGTTTGTGTCAGTAATCAAGAAACGCATTCAATAACTTATCAACCTACCGACATAATACCACCACCACTACCCCCACAGCCATCACATCAAAATCAATCATGCAACTTCTCAGAAACTACAGATCCAGCAAATTTGGTGATAAATAATCGACAAGAGGAAAATTTTATGCGAAGTTCGGCTACACCAGTTGTTTCTTTGCTTACATTAGAACAACAACAAGAAAGAGATTTCAGATCTATGCAAAGTGGTCGGAGACAGAAGGCCGTGGAAGGTGGTGGACTTGTTATGATTGACATTAACAGTTGTAATACTTATACATCGGGTCACGAACATCATAACAATTATACAAATCATCAGGTTCCTCAAAATATGATTTCGACTGTACCACCACCTAACATAGAACAAATGCAATTCTCTGTACCTCCCCCTCAATTACCACACGATATGTCACGTGTTACTAACAGTCAACATCCCGAAAGATACCCTTACAAATATTACAATACTAAAAACACGGATAGGTATAACAACAACTTTTATTATCAAGAACAATCACAAGCTTCATTTAATAAGAATCAAAACGAAGAGAGGTTTAAAAATAATAATGCAGTGTCGGGATCTTTTACAAATAACAGACGTAATAATTATTCTGGCAACCGTCGTGGGGGTTCCAATAATAACCAATCCAATTTTAGGAGATCTCAATATTATCACAACAACGAATATAGGCAAAGGAATAATGGGGAATATGCACCGAGAAATAATAATTCTCAAGTAAACAATGATAAGGGTAATCGGGGTTGGCCGACTTCCGAATCAGGCATATCATCGACAGAAAAATTTAATGTGGTGGATCAGCAAGCTACAATAGTTACTGCCTCTAGCAATACTAAAGGTCTAAAAATTAATAACACAACATTAATTCCTCCACAGATTCCCATTCCCCTGTCTTCTGGTGGTAATCAGAATTTTATTCCTCCTGCAAGAAAAAACAGACGCTCCGTACGAAGGAACACGCATTCTGGGCCGCCGTTGAGCGAAATTGGTGCCGGCGATGCACCGCTACCTTCGTCAGAAGTTAGTGATGCATGCAAGAAATTGGACAATTTGAAATTGTGAGTCCGATGCACCACTTTTTTCTCCTAAATTAGTGATTGTGCAAAAACATGAACAATTTGATATTGTGATTCCTGTACAGCACTATCTTTAATTCAAAGTTAGTGATGTATAATAAAAAAACTGGACGACAAAATGTGATTCTAAAAATTTAAAAAAATTGTGATTTGTTATTACACCTCTTCGTTTTTGCTTGTTGCTATTTGATAGCCATTTATCTGGTGAGAGTGCGGTAATAACATTGAAATTAATTGGAAAACATTTTTATTAAATTCCTGTACAATACTATTAACAATTGAAATAAATTATTTAAAAATTTCGCGCTACTATTTTTAAAAGGGTTACCATTAGTGGTAAGTTTGTGAAAAAGTATTAACTAATAATTTTTCTTTTGTACATAAACTTAATAATGCAATATCATTTTAACGAAATGACAATATTGTTACATTATTGCTATCGATATTCAGCACATAATGAAGTATCTATTAAAATATTATATTTTTGTTATTTGTTTTTATTTTTTATGTTTTCTTTTTACTTTGTAAAAGTTGTACGATCTATTAGCAATTATCTGAGGGGTAAGGAGAACAACAAGAGATGTTACATTGTTGAAGGGTGCTCTAGAGTTTTATTGAAAAAGTTTCGTCTCGATTTTTTAAATTTGTTATTTTCAAACCTGTTATTCTCTATGCCCTTTTATACAGGGTGATTCATTGAACTAGGGAATTAAAGAGTTGGAGTTAATTTTTTAACTGGCCTAATTGCAGATTTTTAAACTAAGGAAACATTAAAAATGACTACTAATAACGAATTTCACTATTAAATTAATATTTCTGTTAGCAATTCATGTAAGGATGTAAGTGCTATTAAGTTGGCTTCTATTTCCACTATATAACCGGATTTAGCAGACAATTAAAATTATGTTTAATGAATTGCAGCAATTAGGCTGGGAAAACATTATTCAAAAAGAGTAATGTAACCCACAAAATTTTAATAGACCAGTTTACAGAATTATCCTGTATGTAGTATAAGGTTAGCAAATAAAAAAAATAATTATTTTTTTGGTGGAACACTGAATAAAAGTTGGGGGTTTTCAATAATTATGCTCTCTTAATTGATATTATTTTTTGTGTCCTATGCAGTTTTACCTTATGCACTTATGCGCTTTTAATTACAAAACTAATAAAATTTCACATTTTTTACATAAAATACGACTTAAATTATACTGTAACAGCAAAGCATGTTCTCGTTTAAAATTAATTTGCACTCGTTTTTATATCAAGTTGGAAATCCTTTTTTGACGACATTAAACTATAATATACAGTGTTCTACTTTCAAAAGTGTACAAATCATTAGTCGCCTCTGAATCTTTTTTTGTCTCAGTATTTCACAAATGTTGTTTAAATCTGTATCTTAGAGGGTTTGCATTATTGTTAACTTTACATTTAATAAAAAAAAGTACCTAACCTACCTCTAAGGCACAGAGATTTCATGTGATAACTAATTTTTTAACAAATAGACTGTTTTAAAATTACTAGTTTGTAGGGCATACAACAGCTTTTTGTAGTTATTATTTTACAAAATTGTATCCAACTGAAAGTGGTAATTTTGTTTAGCCCTTACTACAGCAATTTGATATTCGGTTTTTTTGCTAGCACAATTTTTACACTAATGAAAATTTTAGAATGAGGGTACAAAATTTCCAGTTTTGTTGGACTTTTTTTTTCGGTGCTCGAAACTGTTTTCCCTATTCCACTTCTGATTTCCCTTCTGTTTGGAGCACCGAACCTACTACATTGTATGTGTAAGTATTTGAATGCCATATTATTTAATTTATAACGTAGCAAATTATAGAAAATTAATTTAGTGCTATAATAATTTATTGCTCACAGCTGCCATTGTTTAAAATTAAGTTGTTAAATATGTGAATTTTAATTGTTGTTAAAAAGTTCAAATTTTTGAAAAAAAAACTCGAAAATTTTTTAATTTTTGGTATAAGTACTAGCGTTGTCATGAAATTTTTTCAATTTTAGGCTGTGAAGATTTAAAAGTGTTATTTACAAATGTTGAATTTGAAAATTTTAAAATTTTTGACTAAATAAGTTTTTTGAATCAAATTGTAACGTTAAAGATGTAGTAGTTTTTTTGGTTTTGTAAAATACACACAAACACACCGTCAGTTCCAAAGATGAAAAATTTGTAGATGTTGTTATTAAGTATAAGTGAAATTATTTATGTTGTACATAAACCTCCTTTGATGAAAAATTTGTCATGTGTGCTACACTTTTTTGATTTTACTTGTTGCATATTTTACATTTATACATTTTTGTAATTACGGTGATTGTAACTCGAACACGATTTGTTTGGTTATTTATGGCAATATTTATACATTTTTTTTACTTAACGAAAAACTTTGACAATAATTTTTTTCCATTCCATTTTGGCACACCGGAGAAATTTGTGAATATTGCTGTAAATAGTGGAATAAAGGTTTGTTGTTCTTTGGCCAAATTAGTGTAGTGTAGCAAGAACAATTTTAAAATGAGCAATATTGAAAATCTTGTCAATTTAGTTTTGTAAATAAGTAGTGAATGCTCTACTACGGTTGTGCATAATGAAAATCCTATATTTCTAGTTAACTAGATTAGAAGTCAAATTAAAGTGACATGCTAGTGTTAAAAACTAAAAATATTGTTGATATTAATAAAAAATGAATACTGTACAAGCAAGGCCAGTGTCTCGTCCTTTTTTTAAACTTATTTTTTATTAAAGGGGCCTGTTGCTTTTAACGTTAACATTTATAAGGCCTAAACATAAATCAATGTCACTTTCTAGTTCTCTAAACTACTTTTAGTGAATCGATTGAAATATTTTGTGAACTTTGAGCGCATATTTTTGATGGACTTGTTTCATTTTATAAAATGTAGGTTGTTACGAAAAGGAATAATATTAAGCCAAATTAATTGTGATAGCTTAAAACATGAAGAACAGTAAGTTAGTATTTCATCAAATTTACTGTAGATAGATTTCCTCTAATAGATAGAAAAAACTACGGTGTTCATATACATAATATGAAGATGAGTGAAATATTTTTAGCTTCAAATTATCGAAGTAATTTGAAATGCCCAAAAAGTGAGATTATAATTGAAATTTAAGTAAGTGTCGGTGTCAAAATTTGTATAACAAATATGATTTTATGTGACCTCAAAATACATTTCAAGTAGAAATATTCGCGGGCGCGCCCGAACATTTTAGAAAAGTCAGGCAATTGGACCTCTTTCACCGGCGCGCCAATGGATATTTCATACTGAAGTTGACCTAAAATTTTTTCTGTGCTGCCAATGTTTACAAAATAAAAGTGTTGTGCAGAATAATATGTAAATTTACCAGCACTTTATGTGGTTCGCCACAAAGATTTACGAGCAGCTAAACGTTGGCTAATGTGGATATAAGTGTTTATAATCCAAATCTGACGAGTTACTTTTTTTGACAATCTCTCCCAGAGCAATATTCTCATTGTTTTCAATGTATTCATCTTGTTATTACAAATTATTTTGGGTAATTTTTCAGGATTTCTGAATTTATCCTATATTTGTTTTTATTTATTTTTTATTTATCAATATTTAAAAATGTTTGTTTTTTGTATACCTGCGTTACCTATTGTTATCACTCGGTACCCCATGAAAAGTATTGCTAATTTTACATGTTATTCTAGTAAGAAAAAAAAATTGTTTGATTAAGAAAATGTAATGTGTACTATTCTACAATTTGGTGGAAGTTGAAAGTGGTAATATTTATAAATGCAATATTCTAGTGTGCGTGTGTATTATCTTGGTATTAAGAGAAATACAAAATGTGAAAAAATTGTGTAGGTAACTGTAGGATATAAAATCGCCTTAAGATTATTGAGATACCTTAAAATTATATATAAAAAAATGTAAAAATATCGACTTAAGTAGTACCTATATAAATTTACAATTTAAGCAAGACAGTGAGATTTAAAAGTAAAATATTACTGTTAAGATTCTGTATAAAGTATCTCAGATATACAATAAAATATATCGAATAGAAAATTTTTTGTTTTATTTGTACGAAATTTTATTTCTTATTTTATTAAAATTTAAATATTCGGTAATATATATGATGACTATGATGTCTCCGATTCTGCTATAATTTTGCGAATTCGAAAATCGATAATATGCTCTACTTAAATTAATTGTATCTTTGGTTCTATGTATCATAATAAAAAAATTAAACACATTTATGGCAAAACAATTTATTTTATGCAAGTATTATTATCACGTAGAATAGAAAGCCATCCAAATGTAAAACAGCTTTCTATATATTCGTAATAGTTTTAATCCAATATCGGTAGGTCGACACTCTTGTGTATATATCTGGAAGACCTTTTCCGCAAGGCACAGGAGAAGATGAGATACCATGTTGTTGATCTCGATACACTAAAGGACTACCGGAATCTCCATGACAAATTCCTTGCCCGACTCGTGGTAAAGTGCATATATGCGTGTCAAAAATTTGTTTATCTAAAATTTTTTGTTGACATTCATAATTACTAATGGATAGCATAATAAGCCATTGTAAAATATTGGGAAAAACATTTGATGGATATTTTGTCAGTCCCCAGCCAGATACCGTAAGCGGCAAACCTACGGACGACGGTTCATTATTTAGACCAACTGGTCTCACGACATCCGACGTTACAATTTGATAAGTCACTCGAATTAAACTAATATCATTCAAGTGATTGCTCGGATTGTAATCTTGATGTGGAATTAAAACTGAAATAGAATGGGCAACTCCTCTAGCATCGAGACGAATTGATCCGACTACAACGGTGATGGATGACGCCAATTCTCTGCAACATAAACGAACGTTCTTAGATTGTTGTATTCATAAAAAAAAAAAAACTGATTTACCCCGATATGCAACGCGCTGAAGTTAAAATCCAGTCTTTACTTATAATAGAGCCATCACAAAAGTGACCACCGTTTATATTCCATCTTAGTGAAACCTGATATGGAAATTGACCTGGGTAAGCCTTAAATCCACCGACTATTTTTTGACTGTGATTTTCGTGGTTTATTGGATTAGCTTGAAATATTTAAGTTATGATAAAATTTTGTTTATAATATTACGTACCTATAGTATTGCAGATTACCAAAGATATTACTAACAACAACATGATAGCTTGTATTGTTTCTGCAACGGAGGAAATCAGTGTAGTATATCAAGTATTAAGATAAGCGATTTTATCAATCCAAAACATTAATCATGAAGTACCTAATGTACAATTAAAATTTTAATTAAGTTAAGTGAAAAATTTGAATTGCTGATAATGTTATGCTAATGTATGCATTTATACTACGTAAGGTCTGACCTGATCTGATCAGTGCAACTTGTTAATAATGCTAAAATCAAATCTCGTATAAAATTTAAATTTTATTCTCGTGCGAATTTATTTATTTAAGCTCCACAACAGATTTTTTTATTATTATTTTATTATACATTTCAATTTTAATTAATACAAAAATTGACAATAAGAAGTTCAAATATTTGTTACTTTTCGAATCCAATTACGATAAGCCGAAACTTTTGTAAACACGTCAGGATACCCAATACCACAAGGATAGTGCGAGGAAGAAATACCATATAGAGATTCTCTGTATGTCAAAGGCCCACCGACATCACCTTCGCAAATTCCTTCTTCGAAATCAGAGAGTGTACATATCTGCTCTTTATAAATTTTGTGATCCGGATACATTTCCTGACATTTTTTCAATGGTATCGATTTTAATACCACAAATTGCAAAGTATTAGAATAAGCAGGTGAACTTCGATGTTGGAGTCCCCAACCGGATACGAAATACGGCAAATCCACGGACAAGATTTTATTATTGGCCAACGCAATAGGTCTAACTGCGTCAGAATAACTAATTCTTCCATTAATTTCAATTAAACCTATATCATTTACATCTAAGAATGGATGGAAATCCGGATGAGAAATCAACTTTGAACTGCTGTGAGTAACTCCTCCCATATTGAGATAGATCGATCCCACCACACTGTTAACATCTTCCACGGGTTTCCTACATAAATAAATTTTTTTTTTTTAAATAAAAACTGGGAGATGTAAAGCATGTTTTACCCAAAAATACAACGAGCAGCTGTTAAAATCCACGTGTCCCCAATAATGGAACCACCGCAAAAGTGTGTGCCGGTTTTAATCGATCTTATGGAAACTTGGTGAGGGAATTGGCCAGCATATGCGCTAAATCCTCCCACGATCCGCTGATTATCTTCGTTAATAGGTGAAGCTATAAAATAAAAAATAAATTAATCTACACATAATATTTTTTTTGCGTTTTTCAAATTGCTTACCAAAATTCCAAATGAACAAGGACGACAATAATAATAATAACAGCATTTTGAGTTTTTGGCTTGCCTTAGATTATTGAAGGAAAACAAATTTTAAGACGTTGATAAGCATTATCATTTGAAAAACTTGTTAACTAATTAATTTGACGATAATCTGGCATAGAGTGTAAAAATTTCCGATATATGTGTTTTTAAATACTAGGCGTATGCTTTAGCTTTATCTCAATTATACTTCTTGTAATTATTAGATAATAATTATTTGATTTAAATTTTCCTTGAATTACCTGTAAATTTTTATTTTTGTATCGACATATTTTTTTTCTAATTATGTTTGAAAAAGTCTTACTTTATGATATTAAGTACTACTTTTCCGCCTTAGTGCCGAAAGCCTCGATCGTAAAACCTCACTTTGAATGGAAAAATGTTAGTTTTCCTAACTTGTATCGAAAATATCTATATTTTTACTCTGGTTGTTATATTATATGCAATATTAAATTGCAATATAATTTTCTCAAATTTTTGAAAAGTTGATAATATTAATTAAGAATTCAGTCCTTCGCAAATACTTCTTAACCCTCCGTTAGGCGCGCTATTTTCAGTTGTATACTAGTCCATAAGAAATACATTGAATAAAAGAACACTGGTCTACGAGTGTAGACCACGCGCCTAACGGAGGGTTAAGAAAGAGTAATATGCAGCAATTTTAATAATTATATACTATCTATTGCATTATAATAGATATCAAATTGTTATCTATTAATAATAAGTATTAATATGCTGCCAAGACAAGAAAGTCAAGTTATGTCTAATTCAGTAATATTTATACGGATGTAAATTTATAAATGCTGCGGATCATAGACCGTTGATGTGGTTATTTAATCTAAAAGAACCAAATACCAGATTGACTAGATGTAGATTATGGGATAAATTAAAATCGAACGTTTTTAAGCTTTCGATGGCATTCACCACCTTCATCAGAGATTTTTAATTTATTTAATAATTATAATATATAATCTCTCCAAGATTAATACTTTGACAAGCAGGGATGCTATATTAATTAAAAAAAGTCTTGTATTCAACAATAATATTATATTTTCAGCCAATTAAAATAATAAAATAACAATTTGTTAACAATCAAATTTTATTCCACTAATTCCTATACATTTGTAATAGCTCTAATCCAATCGCGGAACGTCGATACTCTTGTGTATATATCAGGAAAACCTCTACCGCAAGGAATCGCCCAAGCTGAAATACCGTGTTGTTGACCACCAAATACTAGAGGACTACCATAGTCTCCTTCACATATTCCTTGGCCAACTCTTCCGTCACTACAAATGTGAGTGTCAAAAATTTGATACCCTGGCAACTTTTGTTGGCATTCCACATTGTTAATAGATTGCGTCGTAATCCATTGCAAAGTATTGGGAAATACAGTCGATGGGTAAGTTGCCAGTCCCCAGCCAGATACAGTAAGTGGTAAACCTACAGATGATGGATCACTACTAAGCCCAACGGGTCTAACATTCGTGGACAATGAAATTCGCCCATTTACTCGAATTAAACCAATGTCGTTCAAGAAAAGAGCCGCATTATATTCTGAATGTGGATTTAAAAGCAAAATGTTGTGGGAAACTCCTCCAACATTAAGATATATTGATCCAACTACAAGCCGTATAGATGATGCTGTCTTGCTGCAATATTAACAAGTTTCAATAAGAATTATTTTTAAAAAAAATTCCTTACCCTATTATACAACGTGCCGAAGTTAAAACCCAATCTTCACTAATAATGGAACCTCCACAGAAGTGGGCGCCATTATTACTCCATCTTAGTGAAACTTGATAGGGGAATTGTCCGGCGAAAGCCTGAGATGCACCGACTATTCTTTCATCGTTATTTAGATTGCTTGTTGGACTTCCTGCAATTGGTTCACGATTATTTTTTAAGTTTTCTAGCGAAAGAAAGTTAACTTACCTAGCGCGCTGCAGATTACCAGTGAAAGTATCAGGAACAACATAATTGCGACTACTGTTGTTTTCAACAAAAAAACTTGAATTTATAGGTACTATAATATAGCAATCGGTACACATCAAGTAGGTATATTGATAAACGATTTTATCATTTTAAAAGTCTTTTAATCCTGAAGTGCTTAATTTTAATTAAATTGAGGTTTTAGTTGTATAACATAAATATTTTGTACTTTACATATACCTACATAATATGTATAAGATTGAAATAATTTAATTAATTAGCTTTTAATCTACAAATTAATTTTTATCTGATCAATGCAATATTGAAATCAGAGACGAATTAGCCGAATGACGCACTTTTCATAATCAGGTGGATTCTTTCCAAAGGTTAAGATATTTAGGTTGACTTGAAATTAAGACTCGTATAGAAAAGGCTAAAAATATGTTCCATGAATTCAGCAGAAGCTTCATCACTTATGGAAGAGACTTGATGGCAGAAGTGGAAATTCATGTCTAAAAAAGACGTAGCACCACGAAGAAACAGAAGGTCGACTCAGCCTTGTAGTGATGAATATCTCGCGACAACATCGAGGGAAAGTAATAGGTAATAGAAGCGCAGTACTTTCCACATTTCCTTCATAAGGAAAAGCACCTGAAAGTTTTCGAAGCCATGGTTAGGTCAAGCCCGATGGACCCGGGATTAAAGTGAGTTAGAACGATATGCTTCAAGTTCAATGCAAACTGATGAAAATTATTAATACTTTTACTTTAACGCTTAGGCACTAAAGTACTTTATTGTCGGCGATGGGCAGCACCAAAGTACTTCAGTGCTGTCCGTCATCATTTGCTAATGTGCATTTTATACAATTAGGGCCGAACGTATCAGGCAAAACCAAAACTAGTTTAAGCTAAACTTGGATTAATATGACGAATTTAATAAGTGTTGCCTGGGTAATTAAACTAGTTTAGCTTAAACTCGATTTGTTTTTGTCTTGCGAAAGTGGACCTTAGATGAAAAGGTTAGATTGTACTAAAATTATAGAAGAAGCACAGAAACTTTTAGCCTTCGTGTTCGAGGGAGAGGGGGGGTGTGGAAGAAAAACAAGCCCCACAAAATCTTTGCACCTACAGCAACTGCATTAGGAATAGAGTTTTTTTTGATAGACAGCATTTTTTATATTTGACAAAGGTATATAAAAGTTTACCAAAAAAAATCTACTCAGAGCGAAATTGAAGTTTCGCAATCTGGGAGTGGCCAAACAAATGCTTATATTTTATCGATAATCAGAAAAATGTAGATACAAAGAGTAAGTATGTTTTTATATTTCTTTATTCAGGTACCTAACTAAAATAAACACAATTTACTTTTTTTACATTTACAATGCCGCTACATATACATTTGCTGTTGATGAAATAAAATTGGAATTTGTATGTGAAAGAAGAGATTAATTAGAGAAGAAAAGATCAAAACGGTGAGAAAATTGAATTTCTTGGCTTAAAGAATGGAATTTATATTGCAATTTAAAACTGACAATCTTAACTAGCTGAAAATTTTATGTAATTTGTGATTTCCTTTGAACAAATAATTATTATTAATTAGTTGAAAAGAAACTTATTCCTTTTGGAAAATGTGGTAAACAGGGTTGCAAAATTATAAAATTTGTATTATTTAAAAAAATCAACCCCTTTACATTACAATATATTATTGCTATTTACGTAACCGGGCAGAAAGTTGATCTTTGTTGATGGAAAGTCAGGGAGTTCAGTAAAGTAGTAAGTTTCTGGATTGTCATTAAAGGGAGTTCACTGGGTTTAAAGATTATTGTTTTTCTGCTTTCATTTGTAAGGATGTATTTTCCAATCCCAGGAAAGGATCAGAAAAAGTAACATTCTAGACGGATGCAAAAAAATATTTATTTAAAATTTTGTTAATTGTCTTCATAATACATAGAATTCAATGAAAATCAAAATAGTGTATTTTTTTTCAATTTTCTATACATTTGTAATGGCTCTAATCCAATCACGGAAAGTCGATACTCTTGTGTATATGTCAGGAAAACCTACACCGCAAGGCATAGCCCAAGCTGAAACACCGTGTTGTTGGTTGGCAAACACTAAAGGACTGCCGTAGTCTCCGTCACATATTCCTTGTCCAACTCTTCCGTCACTACAAATGTGAGTATCATAAATTTGATACCCTGGCAATCTTTGTTGGCACGCTTGATTATTTATCGAAGTTAAAGTAATCCATTGCAAAGTATTGGGAAAAACAGTTGATGGATAACTAGTAAATCCCCATCCGGATACGGTAAGGGGTAAACCTACGGATGATGGATCACTGCTCAGAGCAACGGATCTGACAGTATCAGAAAACGAAATTCGTCCATTTACTCGGATTAAACCAATGTCGTTCAAGTTATTATTCGGATTGTATTCTGAATGTGGATTTAAAAGCAAAACATTGTGTGAAACTCCACCAACATTAAGATATAGAGTTCCGACTACAATTCTTATAGACGATGCCGTTTTCCTGCAATAAAACAAATATTAGTAATAATTTCAATTCTTTTGTAAATTTTTTTTATCTTACCCGAATACACAACGCGCCGAAGTTAAGATCCATTCTTCACTAATAATGGAACCTCCACAAAAGTGAGCACCGTTAACACTCGATCTTAGGGATACTTGGTAAGGAAATTGGCCCGCGAAAGCTGGAGATGCACCAATTATTCTTTGATCGGGATTATCATTATTTATGGGATTTGCTAAAAATGTTTTAGGATTATATTTAGTCATCTCTGAAGTTTGCGGTTGCGCACCAGGTGTGTGAAAAAAATACTTTTTCGCACTAGTGCGGAAAAAATGCTTTGTCGCACTAGTGCGGGAAAACTACTTTTTCGCACTAGTGCGGGAAAACGAATTTACCGTACTCAAAGTTGGACTTTTTCAAAGTAGTAGAAAAAGACCATTTATATTGAGGTGATTTATTCAATCGGTTACAACTTGATTGTTGCTTTGCATTGTTGCTAGAAAGACTATTTTACTTACCAAGAGAACTGCAGATTAGCAACGATAGTACCAGGAACAACATGATAGTTTTGACTACTTTTTAATTGAGGAAAACTTCAATTTATACTAAAATTGGCATATATCAAGTATATCGATAAACAGTGTTATCGATCTAAATATTATTAATCCTGAAGTACTTGCGTAACATAAATATTAATGGATTAAAAGTTTAATTAAATTAAGAAAATTATAATTGCTGATAATATTATCAAAAGACTAATTGGTGTTTTATGTGTAAAGATTACAATAATTTCATGGAATTAGATTTCAAATCTAAAATGCTAGCTTCCACACTGTTTCGGATTCAGTTATGTATCTTGGAACTGAAAAATGAATAATTCAATAAGCACAAAATATTTTATCTAAGATGTTTTCAGATTATACTTACATACAAAGAAAATTTTGCTTTGAATTAAAAGTGCAATGTTTTGGGAAGCTTACACCACAGACAATTTTTATACTTAGTTACAAGAATTTTGTTGAAATCCAACCATAATAATTCTACTACATTGGTTTTGAAAAACAGTGTAAACTGTGTTTTATAGTTTTGCCTATGATAAATCATATAATGTAAACTGCACTTAACATCGTGAATTAAGCAGGTAGTATCTCGCTTAGCAACGCTTGAGTATTTTTGTTAAGGGGGGAAAAGGGTGGGAAAAATCAATTTATTTCTATTTTTTTTTCTGATGCTACAACCGATAAGAAATATTGTCAGAAATTTTGAAGTAATTAGGAGCAAAACTTTTCGAGTTATAGACAATTGAGATTCCGAACGCTCGGTCTCCCTTGATTTCTCGAAAACCGTGGGCCCGATTTTGACTACATTTTGCACACTTCTTTTACATACTAAATACTCGGTTCTGAACGAAGGATTCCTTTTTTTCAAATACAACTAATTTTTTAATTAAACAAAAAGAGCAATTTTTGGCAAAAATCAGAGTTTTTTGATTGCACCTTGATTAAAAATTCAAAAATGAATATTTTGTTAATTCTTTCGTTCAAATCCAAGATAAACACTTATGAACTAAAGAAATATTTTTGATTTTTTGATTTGATATGAAGCAATCATGAGTTATCTTGACTAACGCATGGAAAGTTTTTTTTGAAGTGACTCGGTTCGCACCGCTACCACTGGCTTATTTTTCAATAGTTTTTTATAAAAATTTAGATGAATGTTCTTAGAATAATGCTTAATAAGGTAAAAAAATTTAAAAAATATTAACAAATAAGGGACTCGGAAAAAAAATCACAAAAATATGCTTCTTTTTTTAGACCTCAGACCCTTCTCCCCCTTTAAGCTGAGCTTTTTAAGAACTAAATTTACTAAGAAAAAACATAAGATTATGTTATATTGTATAATGACACATACGTTACTGCAATGAATACGTTGTTCCATAAACAGGAAGGTCACCTTTTTTCAAAGGATAATGCTCTTTTTTTAATATAAGTGCTGCTATACTAAATCTGGAGTCTAGAATAAGAGTCCCTGACAAAAACTGTTTTGACGCTAATCTGGTGTAGTTCCTTAAATCGGTTATCATGCGATCAACAGCAAGAGCTGATAAAATTGATCAGACACTTAGAATAAGATCATAGTAAACTCAGAAAATAATAATTGTACTTATTGTATATTTGGTTCAAAATAATTACAGTCAAACAATTTATACAGGTAGCTACCATTGAATAACTGATACCAATAATATTTTACAATTTTCTATACATTCGAAATGGCTCTGATCCATTCGCGGAATGTCGATACTCTTGAGTATAAATCAGGAAAACCTACACCGCAAGGTATAGCCCAAGATGAAATGCCATGTTGTTGATTAGCAAATACTAAAGGACTACCATAGTCTCCTTCACATATTCCCTGTCCAACTCGTCCATCACTACAAATGTGAGTATCATAAATCTGATACCCTGGCAATCTTTGTTGGCATGCCTGATTATTAATAGATGTTAAGGTAATCCACTGTAAAGTATTGGGATAATTATTGGAAGGATAATTGGACAGTCCCCAACCAGATACAGTCAAAGGTAAACCTACAGATGACGGATCATTGCTAAGACTAACTGGTCTAACATCAGCAGTTAATGAAATGCGTCCATTTATTCGGATTAAACCAACATCGTTCACGTTAAGATTGGGATTGTATTCTGAATGTGGAATTAAAATTAAAACACTGTATGAAACTCCTCCAACATTAAGATAGATAGATCCTACAACAACGCTTATTGAAGACGCCGTTTTCCTAAACAATAAAAAAGTCTTGTTAATAATTATAATTTTTTTTAGAATTTATCGTCTTACTGTATTATACAACGTGCAGAGGTCAAAACCCATTCGTCGCTAATTATTGAACCACCGCAAAAGTGAGCACTGTTTGCACTAAATCTTAAGGAAACCTGGTAAGGAAATTGTCCTACGTAAGCCGCAGCTGCACCAATTAATCTTTCATCATTTTGATTGGTTTCGTTGTTTGTTGGATTTGCTACAAATATTCCACGATTATTTTTTCCAAAAGTTAAAAAGAATTTTACTTACCAAGAGAACTGCAGATTACTAACGAAAGTACTAGGAACAGCATGGTTGCTTTGACTATTCTTTCAGCACGAAAAAGCTGCATTTATATGAAAATTGGTGTATATCAAGTATATTGATAAACAGTTTTATCTGCTCTAAATTTTCTTAAATCTGAAGTATTTGCGTTAAATTATAATGCATTAAAATTTAATTAAATTAAGTCAATAAGGTAAATTATAGTAGCCGATAAATCGTAACAATTTGGCTACTGTGGATTTCACATTATTTTAAAGATTACAATAATTTAATTTAATTAGTTTTTAATCTTAAAAATGTCAAGTGTTGCAAAAATCTAAATTAATTTTTAATAGATTAAAAAATTTACCTTCTATGTAAAAACGTTGGAATGGTAGAATTTTAACTGAAAAGTGAAGAAAATTGTATTTTAAAAAACAACGAAAGGATATTAATTTACCACATTTGACAGTTAGGACTAGGAATAATTGAAAAAGAAGAAAAACTAATATTACGTTATGAAATTAGATAAAATTTTGGTAATGCGATATGAGGCCCTACTTCACGATTATTTTCGATCTTCAGTTAAATAAAATTAAACTTTCAAATAAAAAAACAGGACAATATATTGAAAAATCAATTTTTTAAGTAATCATAAATAGTAGAAAATATTTAAAAATTACCAGATCTTCATTAATTCTAATTTAATTTGATGTATTTTGTATGCAGTTAAACAACCCAATTGTGTAATAAGGCAGATAGAAATGGGCTATTACATTACTAAAATAAATATAAGTTCAATAATGTTAAGAAAGCATATTATTTACTAGATTGTCCAGGTTGTGCGGCCTGAAGGCCTCACTGATTAATCGTTTTCCCAAGTGCGTGAACTTGGCTCCCCTTATTTTAAAATATTAATTTGTTGTTGTTGTTTGTGATTGTTTTCCATTTGTTTTCAATTGGTTTGATATATTTTTTTTTGATTTTGCAAAAAAGAATGAAGAAAATCACAAAACAACTTTTTTTTCTGACAGCTCTCCTTTTTTCGAAATTAAAATTTATTGTTGTTGTTTTCGATTGTTTTTAATTTGTTGTCAATTGTATTGTAAAAATAAAATTTTTAAATCAAATGATAACCGCGAAATAAGATTTTGTGCAGTTTCCCCGTTTTTCAAAATTAAATTTTGTTATTGTTGTTTTCGATTGTTCTTAATTTGTTTTCAATATTGTAAAATTTTTAAATCAAACGAAAATCGCAAAATAAAATTTTCCGCCAGCTCCCCTCTTTCAAAATTAAATTTTTTTTTGTTGTTTCCGTGGAAGCCAATCAGAGGTGCGTTACGGGATAGATATTTGTGTATATTACTAAAAATTAAGATTTCAAGTAAAATTTATAATTATACAAAATTTACAAAAAATATACGAACTATAGACATATTGATACATACAAAATTATTATTAAAATGCGCCCGGCTAAATTTTTATTTTAATTATTAGTTAAATTTTAATTTAAAAATGAAAAACGTTCAATTTTATGGGGCTGATGTGTTTCCTTTACAACTTTTAACTTTCTCACCGTTTGTTTACCAATGTACTTCGGCTACTGTGCAGATTAAATTTTTGAAATATCCAAATCTTATCATAATTATAACGATGAAATTTTATCCAAACAAATTAAAATCAAACTACTTTTCATCAAAAGAAACACTTTTAATTAACAATAATTTATAAATTTTTTTCAAAGTTTTATTAAAATTTCGACTACAATATATCGGACGTACATCCGGTCGCTTTTCCTATCCAAATCATACAAAAAAATACAATTAAATAATATATTTTTGGTAAGAAGTTGAGCAGCATTAAAAAATCTACAAATTTTATTTAAAAAATTTTCTGTAAGGAATTTTTTTTAACGCAAAATCCAGTACTCAGCATTAACAGCCAGTCTCCTTAGCCCTTACCTCTAAATCTCAGGCCGTATCTGTACATATTGTATGTCTCGTCCTTCGAAAATGGTGGGGCCCTTAATTTTGCAATAATATAAAACATAAGTTTAAATCTGTTCTTTTTTATAAATCAAGAAAAAATAAATTTTATCTCGGGAAACTTAAATTATACGATTAGCTTTTATTTAGATAACAGTGAACCACCGACTGATTAATGTAAAAGTTTTAATACTTACTATAAAATTATTAAAAAAAGTTGCAGAAACGTAATTAATAATAATATGACGTTTAAAAACAAATGCAGGAAAATTTGAATTATAAATAATAAAATAAATAAAAAAATTAAATCAACGTCCAAAATTGCGCCTTTTAACTTAGCTTCTGTTATTCACAGTGGTGGATTAAGACACTCCGGGGCGCTGGGCCCTAAAGTATTTTTGGGTCCCCTAAAGGGGTGGAGGTGTTATTGTAATACAAAAGTAGCTACAAAATTCCAATGACATTTTAATCAAACAAAAAATCAAATGTCTACTAAATTTTTTACGTATATCGGGCCCTTTTCCTTGCAGAGCCCGGGAGGTGGGTTCCCTGAGTCCGCCACTGGTTATTCATTCATTGACGTATTTGTAAATTCGGCTTCAAACATGGAGCCATATTCAAATTCGACCAAACCATATCATCGCAAATAAGTAAATTTGTTCATTTCACTTGAATTTAAAACTAATTTTTTTACGTTTTAAATATTCTATACGAAATTTTGGAACACGATAGATACGAAAATGGTAGATGCTGAGGTATGATTGATCGTTTTCGTTTTCTGTGCGTGGTTGACTTATAATTCAGTGTAATAAAATAATTATTGCACTTATTAAACAATTTATGCATTTACTATATTGCAATTTACAAATACTAATATTTTACATTTTCCTATTATACATTTGCAATGGCTCTGATCCATTCGCGGAATGTCGATACTCTTGTGTATAGATCAGGAAAACCTCGACCGCAAGGTATAGACCAAGATGAAACACCGTGTTGCTGGTTAGCAAATACTAAAGGACTACCATAGTCTCCTTCACATATTCCCAGTCCAACTCGTCCTTCACTACATATGTGAGTGTCATAAATTTGATACCCTGGCAATCTATATTGGCAATCCAGATTATTAATCGATGTTAAAGTAGCCCATTGCAAAGTATTAGGATAAACAGATGATGGATAATTGGATAGTCCCCATCCAGATACCGTTAGAGGTAAACCTACAGATGACGGATCATTGCTAAGACTTACAGGTCTAACATTAGCAGTAAGTGAAATTCGTCCATTTATTCGAATTAAACCAATGTCGTTCAAGTTAAGACTGGGATTATATTCTGAATGTGGATTTAAAAGTAAAACATTGTGGGAAACTCCTCCAACATTAAGATAGATAGATCCGACCACAACTCTTACAGACGATGCCGTTTTTCTGCGAATAGCTTTGGTTAATGATAATTTGATTCTTTTTACAGATTGGAATCTTACCCTAATATACAACGTGCCGAAGTTAAAATCCATTCTTCGCTAATGATGGAACCACCGCAAAAGTGATTACCGTTATAATTATATCTTAGCGAAGCCTGATATGGAAATTGTCCCACGTAAGCCCCAGCTGCTCCAATGATCTTTTGATTGGGATTTTCATTGCTTATTGGATTTGCTACAAGTGATAATTGGTTAGGCTAATGATAAAAATGACAATATAGATTCTGCTCACCAAGAGAACTGCAGATTACTAAGGAAAGTACTAGGAACAACATGATTGCTCTGACTGCTCTTTTCAGCGAGAAAACTTGCATTTATAGGAATATTGGTGTATATCAGGTTTATCGATAAATGGTTTTATCTATTCTGAATTTGCGAAATATATCAAGCTCGAAGAAAAAATTATAATTGCTGATATAAAATTATCAAAACAACAAAATTGCAGTTATGAAACACTGAAAAAGTTTCACTAAATAATTTTCGGAATGAAATATTTTTTAATAATTTGCACAGCCCAGGGCCAATTTAAAAATGAAACATGTAAACATAAAATATATTACCAATGGTAATTATTTAAGAACTTATTTATTATGCGAGCACTTCAGCTATCTTCCGACATGATAGGTACTGTTTTTTATACCTATCTAACCTAAGAACGCGGCGTACGGAAAAGTACTTCTTTTCCGTCCTAGGGTGGAAAAGAAAGTAATCAGGTTTAAAAGCTTTTAAAGTTTATTAGGCTGTTCCAGTACTTTTGCTGTTAATATTTGTCAATCATTGTCAATATTTGTCAATTATTGTCAATATTTGTCAATATAAGAATCCTCTGTTTTACTACAATATTTTAATATATTTTTTGAACAGATTTGATCAATGTGCAGCAGTACAACTGATAATGGTAAAATGCATTTTGGCCACAATTAGTTTGATTGGCCGATACAATTTCCAAGTACTTGAGACTTTTAATATTTGTTCGGGCTCAAATGTATGCTAATTTTGCACTTATTTGTGCCAGTTTTTGTGAGACATGTTTAAGTTTGTTTTTCTCACCTTTAAATAACACTCATAAATAAATTAAATAATTTTCATAAGTGTTGACTTAATTTTCACGTAAAAATATTACTAATCAACTTTAAAAGCAACGATAAAATCTAGATAATGTGGTTTTGCAATATTATTATCAATAAATTAAAAAATTAATAATTAGATGGTAATAGTACAATCATTTTGAAATAACTTGTTGAAAGGAACTAATTAATTATAAAAAATTACGAAATATTCTCAATTAAGTAGCTCGGTACCTATTTTAATTGTTTGTATGTAATTACGATAAGTCTGGAGTGTAAAGTAACTTGGTTACATTTGAAAAACCTTTTAGATAAAATTATGTATTACTCAATTCGATGATAAATTATTTGCAGAGAAAGCCTGAATTTTACAGCTTCAACTTTGACCACGAAAAAATCATCGAGTTACTACACTTCAAAATATAAAATAATCGCATTAACATAGAAATTTGACAAATCCCAAACAACCATAAAGGCAGAATATGCAATTTAATTATAATCCATCCAATTTAATTATACAGTGAAAGCGCGATGGAGAAAAATAAGAAACCAAAACGTAAAAAGATTAAAAAAAGACCTCCATATAAATTCCAATTGCCAGATTTAGACGCATTAATGCCGTCAACTATTACGAGGGAAATGGTGGAAAGTATGAACATTTCCGAACATAAACAATTACAAGTTTTACAGTTTTTTCGAGAAAACGTGGAAGAAACCAAATTAAATGAGTACAAAGTTGTCGTCGATCCCGAGTATCCGCATATAGTGAGAAAAACGTATCCCCAGATAGAATTATTCCAATATGCTTGGAACTTACCAACACCCATATGCAGTAAATACACTGACCAACATATGCTGGGTTTACTGGATGTGAGAAAATTGAAAGACGTGAAAGTTGAAGATTTTCTTCGACCTTTCATGGAAGAAATTCATCAAGAGTACGTTAATATTACTCACCAGGTTGGAGTTATCTGCGTTATCAATCCAGTTGACGATATAGTGGAGGGACACATACAATTGGAACCCTACAAATTATTAGGCCGAACAGACTTTTACAGTTCATTTTTACGAATTATAAGAAATTTTGAGCAACGGCTGTTTATTACCTTTCCTTTGATGCAGGGCATTTTACGTCGGTGTGTCGAAGATCTTCCACATTGTTTGGTTGGCTTTACAAGTTTTCGCGATAAAGCCTATTTTATTACGGAACTGAAGGAAATCATCGATGACGAAATTTTAAAAGCCCAAGATTTGATACGCATGTGGTATAACGACGTGACAAATTTCGTCAAAGTAGACAGGACCCATATTCCACGAAACATCAAACTGAGTTATTACCAGTGTGGAACAAGTTTGATGTCGATTTATTTAGGGGAAGCAATAATGACCACAATAGAACATTTATTGTACGCCACCTCGAACGAAAACCGTTGTCCTTTCTTAAAATTGACGATGACTTACAACAAACGAATTATCATAGTTCCAAACCATACCCAAACCACGATGATGTACGTGTCGGTAATTGAAAGGCTTGCCGATATGGCAAGTAACTTGCCATCACTGGAATCGCTCTGTCTAGTGGGTTATCAAGTAAACATTCCAATATTCATTCCAAACGATCGGATGGATTTTTACAAGCATACAATTGCCAGTAATATTAAGGCGCTGTACATACCAGTGGATAAATACGTGAAAAAGTTAAACAAAACATTTTCGTTGATATATAAAGAAGACGACCAGTGGGACGAAAAAATTAATGAAAACCTAACCGAGTCAGCTGTACAATTAGCAATGTTAGAAGAGTTGAAAGCCCAACATAAAGAAAACCGAGCAAAACTATACGACTTTGATGAAGATTCGGAAGAAGGATCCGAAACGGCTTTAGAACTTTCTTATCAAGAAGGATTTGCTAAAGTACAATTTTACAACACCTACAGAGATAAAGTTGCCGTTATGGTAGACAATGAAAATTATGCCATGGGGCAGTTGGTGCAACACACATGTCGAGATGCAATTAATAATGCCATCAACGTTATGATCGATAAAGTTTCAACCAAACTTATATACCAACATATTTGGGAAAATGAAGATATATGCGAGCTTTTCGAAATGTTAGTCATTAGAGCACTTAAAATTCCGGAAACTTCAGAAGAATTAGTCGAGATGGGTGAATATATGCTATGGGCTAACACGGTATTTTTAACGTCCTTAAAGGAGAGGATTCAAGAATCTCTTAAAATACTCACCAATATCATCGACATTACCACCATCACCAAAGATCATATGGATTTGAACACGCAAACTGTGAGATGGGTAACAGATATAAAGCCGATATTGGAAAAGAACGCTTCCATCTTCGAAACCAGCAAATTTGAATTCGAAGAACGATTGCAGAGGGCAATCGTGAAATTGAACGATGGCATAGCAGCTTTTGTCTTTCATCTAGAAATATTAGACGAAATGGACGATGTAAATTATTCACGACAATATGTTAACCGTCTAGCCAGTTTACTGGTTTTTATAAGAAGTTTTGATTCACAACAAGAATGGATAAATAAAGAAGAAACGACGTTTAAAGTCGCTTTATCTACATATCCGGAGTTGAGAGATATCAAATTCCATTTGTTTCCGTTTTATCGTTTGGTACGAGTTTGTTTCATGTGGCGAAGAAGCTATTTTGCTTGGCTGGATGGACCCTTTGAATATTTGGAATTTTCGGTCGCTGAAGGTAAATTTGACGATTATTTTAAAGAGGTTTTAAAAACTTTTAAGACATACCGTAATAAAATACGGGCAGCCGCTGCAGAAGAAGCTCCTTATCAGTTTAAAGGATTCGTGGAAGATGCCGAGCCTTGCGATCTGCCATCTCCACTTAAATTGTGCAACGAAGCTCTTCAGCAAATGAAAGATTTTCGTCCAACCATGCAGATGATGAGTATCATGTGTAACGATGCTCTGTTGCAACGCCATTGGGACGAAATGTCCGAAGTAGCCGGATTTGATATGACACCAAACGCTGGTACAACGTTAAACAAGATAATGCAGTTGGGTTTGGAAGCAGACGTGGAAAAATACGAAATGATCAGTAACGGAGCTATAAAAGAAAGAGATCTTTTACGAAATCTCATTAGAATGCAAACCGAGTGGGAAGTGGTGTTATTCAAAACTAGTTTGTTCAAAGATACAGGAATAGCCATATTAACCGCCCTGGACGACATTCAAGTGGTGTTGGACGATCACATAATTAAAACTCTTACCATGCGTGGCTCAGTTTTTGTGAAACCATACGAAACTCAAGTTAAGGCCTGGTACGAAAAAATAATGCGCGTCAACGCAGTTATTGACGAATGGGGAAAAGTTCAATCGCAATGGTTGTACCTCCTTCCTATTTTTTCGTCTAAAGACATAGTGGCTCAAATGCCCGAAGAAGGAATTTTGTTTAAGGAAGTTGATTCGATATATAGACGCTACATGAAATCGGCACAAACAGTTCCAAAAGTAATCGAAACGGCCGCTCAACCGGGACTTTTGGAAAATTTAAAAGCTTGCACTGCAATGCTGGAAAAAATAAACGAAGGCGTGACTGCTTATTTAGAAAGAAAACGTTTATATTTTCCAAGATTCTTCTTCTTATCCAACGACGAAATGTTGGAAATTTTGTCCGAAACTAAAAATCCTCTGAAAGTTCAACCGCATTTGAGAAAGTGCTTTGAAGGCATCAATAGGTTAGAATTTGATGACGTTTTGCAAATACATTCAATGTTTAGCGAAGAAAAAGAGAGAATCGAGTTTCGAACTATAATAAATACCGAAGAAGCAAGAGGTAGTGTGGAGAAGTGGTTAGTTCAGGTGGAAAAAGAAATGTTATTTAGCGTGAAAGACGAAGTATATAACAGTTGGTTGGATTATAAAGAACAATCACGTCCAAAATGGGTGGTCTGTTGGCCAGGACAAGTTGTTATTGCAGTTTCCCAAATATACTGGACGATGAATGTTCATAATGCGTTAAATTCTGCCAAAACCAACTCGATGCGTGATTTTACCGAAGAACTAAAAAATGATTTGAACGACATCGTGGGTTTGGTGCGTAATCCTGGATTAACCAGCCTTGCAAGGATAACCATTAAAGCACTGATTGTAATCGATGTCCATGCTAAAGATGTCGTCCAAGATTTGTTCGACAAAGGAGTTAAAAGCGATTCAGAGTTTAAGTGGTTATCCCAATTGCGTTATTACTGGGAAGACAACTGCATTGTTCGTATAATTAATGCCAGCGTTAATTACGCGTACGAATACTTGGGTAACAGTGACAGATTAGTCATTACACCGTTAACAGACAGGTGTTACAGGACTCTCGTCGGAGCCTATCACTTACATTTAAATGGCGCTCCGGAAGGACCTGCAGGCACAGGAAAAACAGAAACCACTAAAGATTTAGCCAAAGCCTTAGCCGTACAGTGCGTAGTTTTTAATTGCTCCGATGGGTTGGATTACAAAGCCATGGGTAAATTTTTCAAAGGTTTGGCTTCGTCTGGAGCTTGGGCTTGTTTCGACGAGTTCAACAGAATCGAAGTGGAAGTACTTTCCGTGGTTGCCCAACAAATTCTATGCATTGTAATGGCGGTTAGAGCCCACGCCGAAAAGTTCATGTTCGAAGGAACCGAATTAACGTTGAATCCGGCTTGTTATGTTTGCATTACTATGAATCCTGGCTACGCCGGACGTTCGGAACTACCAGACAACTTAAAAGTACTTTTCCGCACTGTAGCTATGATGGTACCCGATTATGCAATGATTGGCGAAATCTCATTGTATTCCTATGGATTCAAACTAGCGCGAAAGCTTTCCGTTAAAATCGTCACGGTTTACAGATTATGCTCGGAACAACTTTCTTCCCAAAATCATTACGATTATGGAATGAGAGCCGTCAAATCTGTTTTATCGGCGTGCGGTAACAACAAACGCAAGTTTCCCAACGAAGACGAAGACATCCTGCTATTGCGCTCCATACTTGATGTAAACTTACCCAAGTTTTTAAACCACGACGTCCCTCTATTCGAAGGTATAATTTCGGATTTGTTCCCTGGAACGGTGCTTCCAGAAGCGGATTACGTAGTTTTCATTGACGCTTTAAGAGAATCCTGCCTGAAACGTAACTTGCAAATTCGAGATTGCGTCATCACGAAAGTAATCCAGACATACGAAATGATGATTGTCCGACACGGATTTATGTTGGTGGGCGAGCCTTTTGCCGGAAAAACGTCAGTGTTAAAACTTCTTGGTGATACGTTAACGATCTTAAATATACAAGGTTATCCTCAAGAGAAAGTGCAGTACCAGTTCATCAATCCAAAATCCGTGACGATGGGACAACTTTACGGACAATTTGATCCAATTTCCTATGAATGGTTTGACGGAGTGGTCGCCACTTGCTTTCGCCGAATGGTAACATCCCCCGAACCTGATAGAAAGTGGGTAATCTTTGATGGTCCAGTAGATGCAGTTTGGATCGAAAATATGAACACTGTATTGGACGACAACAAGAAGTTATGCCTGATGTCTGGAGAAGTTATGGCAATGACAAATGTGATGTCTATGATTTTTGAAGTCATGGATCTAGCCCAAGCGTCTCCCGCCACGGTAGGTCGTCACTTTTATCTACTAAAATTTTATAACAATACATTGTAGGTTTCCCGATGTGGAATGATTTACATGGAACCATCGACTCTAGGTTGGAGACCACACGTGGAATCATGGATTCCCTCCTGTAGTGAAGAATGGTGTGGTCGCAACGAATCATTAATTCTCGACTTATTTGATTGGACAGTTCCACCTTGCCTATACTTTGTCAGAAAGTTTTGCTATCAACTGTGCAATTCGGGTGAAATTAATTTGGTAAAAAATATGATGCAGGTGCTGGACATGACCTTGACCACAGCATGTAATGAAAGTACCAAAAAAGAAGAGGATTTCAAGAATATGATGGGTTGGATCCAAGCCTCATTTATGTATTCAATTGTTTGGGGACTGGGTTCCATTTTAGATACGAATTCCAGAGAAAAGTTTGACGAATTTGTTAAGACAATGTGGCGAGGACAGGACGAAGATCATCCATACCCTTCTTCTTTTGAAAAATTAGAAGTTGCCATTCCAATAGAAGGAATGCTAATCGATTATATGTATGTTTACCGAGGAAAGGGCAGTTGGAAGTATTGGCCAGAACTCGTCAAATCTATGAGAGTTGAGGATGCGCCAAACGTCCAACAGGTGTTAATACCTACAGTGGATACCATAAAATATATGCACATAGCCCAAATTCATATAAAACACAATTTTTCCTTTCTGTTAATTGGCCCAACTGGAACTGGTAAAAGCTTCTACATGCAAGACCTACTCATGAATAAGTTGGACCAGGAAAAATTTGAACCAGCTTTCGTAACTTTCACAGTTAAGATAACTGCAAATCAAACCCAAGAACTAGTGCTTTCCAAATTGCTTAAACGAAGACGAGGAATCTACGGAGCACCCAAAGGAAAAATCACAGTAATTCTTGTGGACGATCTAAATATGCCGGTAAAGGAAGTATATGGAGCTCAGCCACCAATCGAACTATTGCGCCAATACTTTGACCATAAAAATTGGTACGATTTCAAAGACACTACTCCGATTTATCTGCACGATATTTTATTGGCGGGCGCCATGGGTCCGCCTGGCGGAAGCAGACAAGATGTTTATGCAAGATTCTTGCGTCACTTCAGCATCTTTTCCATCAACGAGTTCTCCAACGAGAGCCAGTCGAAAATCTTCACCAACATCCTGTTATTAGGCTTAAAAAAGAATGGTTTTCCGAGCGAGGTCATAACGTCGGTCACACAGGTGGTTGCGGCTACATTAGATATTTTTCAGCAATGCGTGATGGTATTACGACCCACGCCTGCTAAAAGCCATTACGTTTTCAATTTAAGAGACTTTTCCAGAATAGTGTTTGGCTGCGGCATGTTAAGAAAAGAATCGGCAGAAAACAAAAGCATGTTTGCTAAAATATGGGTACACGAAGCTATGAGAGTGTTTTATGATCGATTGGTGGATCCAAACGACAAATCTTGGCTGTACGAAAAACTTAGAATGTCAGTTAGAGATTTCTTTAGAGAACATTTTGATAACCTGTTTGAAAATTTGGGAGTAAACGAAGAAGGGAAGGTCGAAGAAGAATCAATGAAAAATTTGATGTTTGGAACTTATTTAGATTTCGATTCATCCGAAGAAGAAATAAAATACGAAGAAATTATCAATAAAAAAGCGTTTTTGGACGTGTCCCGAAGCTGTTTAGACGAATACAACGCAACACATCAAAATAAAATGGATGTAGTGTTTTTCCAATATGCCCTGGAGCATTTATCCAAAATATGCAGAATATTATCTATGCCTTCCGGTAGTGCATTGCTCGTTGGTATCAGCGGATCGGGAAGGCAATCTTTAACAAAAGTAGCAACTACAATCGCTGGTCACTCATTTTTCCAGCCGGAGATTACCAAAAATTACGGGATGAACGAATGGCGAGACGACCTCAAAAAAATCGTGAAGGAAGCTGGCGGACGCGGGAAATCCTCGGTTTTCTTATTCACAGAGGGTCAAATCAAGGAAGAGGGTTTTCTATCCGACATCGACTGCTTGTTAAATTCTGGCGAAGTACCCAACATTTTTCAAATTGACGAAAAACAGGAAATACTTGAATTGGCAAGATTATCAGCCCAAGGAGGAAATCGAAATTTAGACGTCAGTCCTTTATTTGTGTTTACGTATTTTATCAAACGGACTCGAGAGAAACTGCACATCATTTTATGTTTTAGCCCGATAGGATCTTCGTTTCGAACTAGACTACGGTTGTATCCATCACTTGTGAATTGTTGTACGATCGATTGGTTTGAAGATTGGCCGGAAGACGCATTGGAGAAGGTAGCGTATAATTGGATGAAAGAAGTGAATCTTTCTGAGGATGTAAAACTTTCGGCAGTCGTAGCGTGCAAGTATTTTCACGTTGCAGCGCGGATGGTTTCTGCCGAATTTTTTAAAGAAACAATGCGCAAATCCTACATAACTTCAGCTTCTTATTTAGAATTAATAAGATCGTACACCCTACTGACCAACACGAGGCAAATGGAAATAATGAAGGCGAAAAAAAGATATATCGTAGGTTTGGATAAATTACAATTTGCCGCTGTTCAAATTTCTGAAATGCAAGTTTCACTGGAAGCTTTGCAGCCTGATCTAAAAATGATGACCGAAAAGGCTATACAAATGATGAAACAAATTGAAAGAGAAACTATTGAAGTGGAAAGAGTATCTGCCATTGTAAAAAAAGATGAAGAAGCCGCTTTAATCCAAGCTGCAATCGCGCAAGCATTGAAAAGAGAATGCGAAGCAGACTTAGCCGAAGCTTTGCCTATTTTAGAAGAAGCTCTTGCTGCTTTGGACACATTAAAACCGTCAGATGTTACGTTGGTAAAATCAATGAAAAATCCACCAGAAGCTATCAAATTGGTGATGGCGGCTGTGTGCGTTATTAAAAACATTCCTCCGGATCGACTACCCGATCCTTCGACCGGAAGAAAAATTTTGGATTACTGGGGGCCAAGCAAGAAAATATTAGGAGATATGAATTTCTTACAATCACTGAAAGATTTCGATAAGGATCACATTCGAGTTGATATAATGCAGAAAATACGTAAAGAATATTTGACCAATAAAATCTTCAAACCCCAAATTGTAGCAAAAGCTTCGAGCGCGGCGGAAGGTTTATGTAAATGGATTATAGCGATGGAATTGTACGATAAAGTGGCGAAAGTTGTTGCACCAAAGAAGGAAAAATTGGAACGTGCCGAACGTGAGTATGCTGCCACCATGGCCATCTTAATGGAGAAAAAGGAGCAAGTAGCAAGATTGGAAGCTAAATTGGCAGAATTAAATGAGCTATTAAACGAAGCCACCGAACAGAAGCAGGACTTGCAAGATAAAGTAAATTTGTGCGAAGATAAGCTGAGACGAGCGAAACAATTAATTGGAGGGCTTGGTGGTGAAAAATCACGATGGACTGCAGCTGCTGGTAATTTGCAGATTCAATACGATTGCTTACCCGGTGACATTTTATTATCCTGCGGAATCATATCATACCTGTCACCATTTACAATTCAATGGCGGGTGGCCACGATAGACGATTGGCATAAAATGGTAACGCAATTAAAGGTACCGGTAACTGCAAATTATGATTTCATGGCTACGTTGGGTTCTGAGATTAAAATTCAAAATTGGTATATTGCTGGTCTTCCTAGAGATTCATTTTCTACTTCGAATGCAATAATACAGGATCAATCGAGGAGATGGTCGTTACTAATAGATCCTCAGATGCAAGCCAATGCTTGGATAAAGAAAATGGAAAAAAAGAACGAAATCAAAGTAACCAAATTTTCAGATAACAATTATATGAAAGTCTTGGAGGAATGCATACAAACCGGTGCACCAGCTCTTATAGAAAGTATACAAGAAGACTTGGAAGCTCCATTAGACCCTGTCCTGTTGAAAGCGATTTTCAAACAGGCAGGTGCGATTGTTATAGCGCTTGGTGATAACATAGTAATATATAACCTTCAATTCAGATTATACCTAACAAGCAAACTCCGAAATCCTCATTACTTACCCGAGGTATTCAACAAGGTGACCATTATTAATTTTGCTCTCACATTTGAAGGTCTGGATGATCAACTTTTGGGTATCGTCGTTGCGAAGGAACGTCCGGACTTACAGAGAAAACGTGAAGATTTGATTATAGAAAACGCAGCAAATAAAACTGCTTTGGCTGACGCAGAGGAACTAATTTTGAAAACTCTATCAGAGACAAAAGGCGACATTTTGGAAGACGAAACTGCCATCCAAGTACTGAACCATTCAAAAGCGTTGTCAATCGATATAATGAAGAAACAAGTAATTGCCAAAGAAACTGAAGGCAAAATTGAAACTTTTAGGCTGGAATATAAACCCATGGCAACGCATTCTGCTGGACTGTATTATTGCATTTCGGATTTGCCCAACGTGGATCCTATGTATCAATATTCTCTCGGCTGGTTTATCAATCTTTACATAAATTCCATCGAAACTGCGAACAAGTCACGCGATATCGACAAGCGACTGAAATTTTTAAAAGAAGCCTTTACATATAATTTGTACGCCAACGTTTGTAGATCTTTATTTGAAAAAGACAAACTCATGTTTTCGTTTTTGCTCTGCATCAAAATTATGCTGTTTCAGCATTTATTGGACGAGAAAGAATTTCAATTTCTCTTGACCGGCGGCATAGATGTAGAGAATCCAATTCCCAATCCGGCTTCGGTGTGGCTAAGTTCTAAATCTTGGAACGAAATATGTCGTTTGGATCAATTCCACGCATTCAAGGGATACAAGGCTGCTGTTACCTCCAATTCCGATGTCTGGAAAAAAATTTACGATCTTGATGAACCTCAGGACGCTGAACTGCCTCCTCCGTGGCAAAAACAACTTACCTTATTTCAAAAACTCCTGATAATCCGAACCATCAGACCAGATAAGGTGACTGTTACAATATCGAAGTTCGTCGAATCTGAAATGGGGATCAAATTTATAATACCTCCGCCTTTCGATATCGCAAAATCGTTCGAAGAATCCAGTTGTACTTGTCCACTGGTGTTCATTTTATCTGCCGGAACTGATCCAATGGGAGCTCTATCCAAGTATTCGGAGGTTAAAGGATTTGCGGATAAATTTCGATACATATCGTTAGGTCAAGGACAAGGACCCATTGCTCAAGCACTCATAGAGCAAGGGCAAGAGGAAGGTTCGTGGGTTTGCTTGCAAAACTGCCACTTGGCCGTGTCTTGGATGACACCGTTAGAAAAGATTTTTGAAGGTTTGGACGCATCGAACACCCACATGCACTTTAGATTGTGGCTCACCAGTTATCCGTCGGACCAATTTCCAATTTCAATTTTGCAAAACGGAGTCAAAATGACAAACGAACCACCTACGGGGCTACAACAAAATCTTTTGCGGTCATATTTAAGCGAACCAGTGAAAGATCCAGAATTCTACACGTCTTGTGTTGGAAAGGAACAGATGTTTTCTCGGCTGCTATACGGTATTGCATTTTTCCATGCGGTTATTCAGGAGAGAAGAAGTTTTGGACCTCTTGGTTGGAACATCCCGTATGGATTTAACGAGTCGGATTTTGAAATATCCGTAATACAATTGTTAATGTTCATCAAGGAATATCCTGATAATCCTTACGAAGGTGTTTGTTATCTTACTGGAGAGTGTAATTATGGAGGTCGTGTGACAGATGATTGGGATCGAAGATTAATCGTGACGATACTAAGTTCATTTTTAAATCCCAATGTCGTTAAAAATATGAATTACGTTTTTTCGGAAGTTGGTAATTGTTACAATTTGCCTCGATATCCGGAATACGAAGAATACATCGATCATATAGAAAAATTGCCGCAGATCCATCCTCCCGAAGTTTTTGGTTTACATAAAAACGCTGGAATAACTCGAGATTTACGAGTGTCAAATTTACTGTTAAATTCCGTTATTTTGGTTCAAGGTGAAGGCAGCAGCGCTGGAGGAGAAGAAGATGTGCTGTTAACAATTGTAACAAACGACGTGCTTTCCAAATTACCTCCAAATTATGACCTCGAAATGGCAAAAATAAAATATCCGGTCACATACGGCGAATCGATGAATACGGTGTTGGTCCAAGAAATGGAAAGATTTACCAAATTACTGAACGAAATACGTAGTTCTTTGCAGTCCATACAGAAAGCAGTAAAAGGTATGATCGTGATGACGCCTGCATTGGAAATGCTGGCAAATTCTCTGCTCTTGGGACGTATTCCGGCACAGTGGGCAAAGGTCTCGTATCCCAGTTTGAAGTCGCTTCCAAATTACATTGCTGATTTTGTGGACCGAATACTATTTCTTCAAACTTGGTACGAAAATGGCAAACCTAACACATTCTGGCTTTCCGGATTCTATTTCACGCAAGCATTTCTGACAGGAGCAAAACAGAATTATGCCAGAAAGTACACCATACCTATAGATCAACTAACATTTGATTTTCATATCTTGAAAGTGTTCGAAATCAAAGGTGTACCAGAAAATGGAATATATGTTTATGGTTTATTCACGGACGGCGCAAGATGGGATGTGCAAGCAAGCATTTTGAAAGAACTGCATCCGAAAATCTTAAACGATGTTATGCCTTTGATGTGGCTCGAACCAATCACCTTAAATAAGTATGGAGAAAAGGGTCGATACGTTGCACCACTGTATAAGACGTCGGAGCGCCGAGGAATTTTATCTACCACTGGTCACTCCACAAATTACGTCTTGCCATTTCTTTTGGGAACCGATCTTCCACCAGCTCACTGGATTAAACGAAGTGTTGCGTTGCTATGTCAATTGAACTAAATGTGGTGAATCTTCCTTGTACATGAAATTCCATCCTTAATATTCAGATAACAACTTCATTTTTGATGAAATATGAACTGATTAGTCGATCAGATGAGGAATTATTTTTATAATTGTTTTTAAGGAATTAGATGTATTGTATAGTTTTAAGATGACCAATAAATGATAATTTTGACATTTCTGAGGTTAAATTTTTTCTCTACATTAAAAATCACAAATAGTAGCAATCGTGATTTGTACAACAAACTGGTTTAGTTTATAAAAAAAATAAAATTTTATTCTTAGTTCAGGAAACAAACTGATTTGGACTCGACTAATTATTATGAACCTGAAATTTTCACCGTCGGTAAAGTTAGTAAAAATAATATCTATATGTAAAACTTCCCAAAGATAAATCTTAAGAAATTTTAATTTGATCATTTCTTTGCTCAGAAAGAAATTTATTAGCTAAATCAGATAAAAAAGCACACATATTTACACCAAAAAATTTATAATTCTTAAAAATATATTAATTCGAAAATTAATTTTATTTTAGCAATTTGAACATTAACAAAATATTTGGTAATTGAATTACTTTCACCGCGTGCTTAGTACAACTCTCCCTACTTTACCGACGATTTATGGGTACTTTGCTGATGATTTCAAAAAAATTAAAATTATATTACTTTATAATATTTTAATATTCACTATAAACAATAAAACAATGTTGTTGTGTCACTAACTTAAATTTAATGATACAAACTATGATAAAATAAAAAAATCAATTCCAAATAAAATATTTTCTCCAAACTTACCGAAAACGAGCTGTTTTAGTACCAATTTCATCAAATTTTCTTTTATTTATAGGCCGTAAATAAAAAATTAATAGATACAAATTTTGACGTTGAAAATATTTTCAATCCTACGTTACAAAATCTTGTAGACCGATTCAATTTTCTGGCCTAAAAACCTTTAAATAAATTGACCCAATACGATGGAATTTTTCTTTTCAACTTCCTAAATAAATGCATCCGATTTAAATAAATTTTAATAAGTTATACTGCCGATTACAATGTTGTAATCGGCACAGATAATGAGATCCAAATTTAAAAAGCTTTCCGATGTTTCTTAAAATCTTGGTGCACTTAATTAATATTCCAGTTGTTCAATTTTTAAGGCCTGCTCTTGTCCAACGCAATTATTATTTTTTCTAAAAATTCATGTCCCGACTTATCACAGTTTTAAATTGCAAATGTTTATGATTTTTTCTTGGTGTGCTGCCTCAAATGAATTCGTAATTCACTCTTATCCGCACATTGCAAACCGCAAAGTTTGCAAACGTGCTCATTGTCATCGGCATGACTTTTCACATGAAGTTGCAGGCTGTTCCTAAAGGAACATTTATAATCGCAAATCTCACATGCGAATGGTTTCTCTCCAGTGTGAATTCTCAAATGGTTTCTCAAGCTGCGCTTCCAAGCACTTTTGAAATCACAAATTTTACAACAAAATGGTTTTTCATTAGTGTGATTTTTCATGTGACGTTTTAAGTTATCTTTACGTGCACATTTATAATTACAAATATTGCAAGAAAATAATTTATCGTCCGTCTTGATGTGTGTAAGTAAATGTCGTTGTAGACTATTCTTTTGAGTGCACTTGAAATCGCAAATCTTGCAGGCAAAGGCCTTTTCCCCAGTGTGTCTTCTGATGTGGTTTTCTAAGCCGTTTCTTTCTGCACATTTCAAACCACAAATCTCACAAATGAATGGTTTTTTGTCATCGTGTATTCTATTATGCCGAGTTAAGCCACTCTTCCACGCACATCTAAAATTACATTTATCGCAGGCAAATGGTTTCTCACCGCTGTGAGTTCGCAAATGTACCTTCAAACTACCCTTCCAAGCACATTTGACGTCACAAAGTACACAAGTAAATGGCTTCTCGCCGCTGTGAGTTCGAGCGTGAAGCTTTAAACCTCCCTTTCGTAAACATTTAAAATCACAAATGTCACAAGCGTATGTTTTTTCACCAGTATGTATTAACAAGTGAGCTTGAAGTTGTGACTTTCGTTCAAATTTAGCACTGCAGTGATTACAAATAAAAGTTTTGCTTTTATCGGGCAACAAAGAACTTTCTTCGGTTTTTAATTCTGGTGTAGGTTGGACATCAAAAACGAAATCTTCTTCTTGAACCGAACAGTGAATATCTTCAACTTTGCACTTCACATCTTTCTCTTCGATATCTGGGTTATCATGCGAGTTTTCTTCTGACGTAAATAATTGATCTTCTGATGGTTCCAGTTTTACCATGGTTCGAAGCATCTCGGGTTCCACATTCCAATCTATGAAACTATTTTCTGTCATGATCTATTATTAAAGTTTAATGTGATAAGCTGTCAAATATTTGTAAGGTTATGTGCACAAGTGACGTTGTATGTATAAGGTGCGGCGCAAATTAAAAATTTCTATTTTATCGCCGACACCAGTGGCGAAAGTTGTAAGTTCCCGACGCAGTTAGCACTATTTTTCATGTTGAACAGCTGTTTCAAGAACAGTCTTCCTTTAGATTTTTTACAACCTTCTGAGTACTGCAATCTCTTTTGTCCACCAGTACACGGGTGCTCGCATGTTGATGGCTTTTGATATGCAAGAGTCTGTAATATTAATTTTATTAAAAGTTACCGCCAATTTTAATTTATGTTAAATTATTCCGGTACAGCACTGTATAATTTTACATTGTCCATCTAGCGGTAACAGAGTTAAGCGTGGTAAAGTTTCAGGATTTCTGGGGAGGGGAGCAACCTTTCACTTTTAGCGGGTGATCGGTAACGGTAAAAAACGATGCCGTTTGGTTTTCAAATTTAAACAGTAAAAATATCAGATAATAAAAGTGAAGATTCTCCTCGTTAAAAACAAAACTTGATAGTGATGGTGAGTACGATAAAGAGTGCAATTTATTGTATCACGTAAGTGTTTAAATATGATTTTATTTTATTTTTGTAATACAGTGACTGTCAGTTAAAATCATGGTTAAATCGTACACTCCTACTCCTATGTTGGCAGGGCCGTGTTGAAAATTTGAAGAGTGAGGCAATGCTTGAAGGTGCCTTTTAAAAGTGATATTATAAATACAATATTTTTTGTGGCAAATTTCATTGCCTTCAATTTTATATACAGTGAGTGTAAAAAGTATTCGTCCACTCCTATGTTGGCAATGCAAAATGAACATTTTTAAGCCGTTTTTTGTCATATAAAAATCGATTTTAGAGCAAAACTTTTTAGACATTTTTTGTTGCAAATTTCATCTTCTTCAATTTTGTTTATTACAATTTTCTATTTTGTCGTCCCGTTTTTGACTGACAGCGACTTAAACTAGACTCTGTAAAATACAAAAAATACCGTCATCTATATCTCGGAATCGGTGCGACAAAATAGAAAAATGTATACACATTTTTTCTTGTAAATTTCATTCTCTACAGTTTTATTCATATACATTTTTCTATTTTGTCCCACCGATTTCGAGATATAGATGACAATATCTTTTGTATTTTACTGAGTCCAGTTTAAGTCGCTGTCAGTCAGCAACAGTGCAACAAAATATAAAATTGTATATAAACAAAATTGAAGGCGATGAAATTTGCTACAAAAAATGTCTAAAAGGTTTTGCTCTAAAATCAATTTTTATATGACAAAAACGGCTTAAAAATGTTCATTTTGCATAGCCAACATAGGAGTGTACGAATACTTTTTACACTCACTGTAGGTTCATTTTTTATTTTGTCGCGCCGTTTTTGCAACTTAAACAAGACTGTAAAATATAAAAAATATTGTCATCTACAATATCTCGAGAACGGTGCAACTAAATAAAAAAACAAATAGGTATTTTTACCTCCAATCAATAAAAAAAATGGGAGGTAAGGTAATCGAAAATTTTTTTTTTTACATTTTCGAGATCACCGTGTTTAGAAACGTAAAGATCTGCAAAAAATAACTTTCTGTGTCGGTCGGTCCGTCGGTCGCCAGATTTTGTTCATTGATTTATTCTTGAACCATCCAACCAATCAGGACCAAAGTGAAAATAAGGTTTTCGTCGCGATCTGTCAATTAGGAGTGCCACTACAAGAAAATGATATAAGATTTTTAAAAGCGATTTTATCTTGTGATAGGTGATTTTAAAGGCCTTTAAAAGCTATATCCAGAATAGTTGAAATGAACTTTCTACCTGTCATCTGTCAAAAATTACAAGCTGTCAAAGTTAAAACTTCAAGAGTAAATAACTCCTGAAGTACTGAAAGGATGTCAACCATATTCGATATGTAAGAACATTGCCATCCAAGGACTTCACAGCATATGGAACCCTTCGATAAAAATCAGGAATGCAATATGAAAAAAATAATAATTTTTTTTGCGAATACTTAAAAAAAGTCCTTGTCCCTCGATTTTCTTCGGCATGGCAATCAAACTTTTTGGACGTGTGTCTTGTGGGCTCTAGTGGTGAAAATAAGGTTTTGGCATAGAAATCTTTTCCAGGGCTACCACAATAAAAAAAAAAATAAAAAAAATGAAAATGTCATTGTATCTCCGGAAATGTATAACCGATTAAGATAAATTTTGCTGTGCCGGTGATTGGAGGTTTTGCTGCAGAATTTCTGGTTAATTTCGTTCTCTACATTTTTCTTTTGTTTTTTTAATAATTTAGTTTATTAGTAGAAAATAGACGCACCTGTTATATTTTTTATTCAATATATTTTATTGGATTAAATTTTTCTTCCATTTTCAATTGATTGATCTTTGTTTTATTCATTGTGTTTATAATTTTCTCTTCATCGGTTAGTGAACTTGGGCATATAACATCTAATTCAGCCCTTCTTTTTATATCGTTTGACCAAATCTATTTAAATATAATAATATATTGTCATTTAAACCATTAAAATATGGTAAAAAAATATTCATCTTTTGGTGGATTGGAAGTCTTAATTTCCAATTGAGTTGGTTTCAATTGGAATGGTGTTGTTTCTTCTATTTTGATTTTTGGGGAAGATGTAGTTCATTATTATTTTTATTTTGGCAAAGCAAAATTTTAAAATTTATTATAAAATTTTTGACGATGCCTGGTATTTTGTTTTGAAAGCTGGTGACCAATGATAACTTCTTGATTAAGGTTTTGAAGTGAAATGGTGGTCTTACATTTTTATTTGGATAGGAGCTGTTTGAATTTTCCCAGATTATTAAGTTCTGGGAAAAAGTATAAAGTTTGTTTGAAGAATTTTTACCTAAGCAACATTTTATCTACAAAATTTTCTGCGACTAAGCATCGTCGCAGCTGATATCGAGCGCATATTGAAAGTCGTGTATCGGCGAAATTGATATCGCAGCCCACATTTTTAATTTAAAAAAATTTATTTTTTGTTTCTTTTATTTTGCAATAAATTTATTTTTCAGTGGCACAAAAGTAGGACCAGCGATTATGTGAGGGCATACATTTTTAATTTGAAAAAAAATTTATATTCTTAAAATTTTGATTGTGCTTTTTTCGAATTTCTATGAATTGGTATTTCAATAATTTAGTTGATTACAATTTTTTTTAAATTGAAGTACAAAATATAGCATTATCTTCAACGACATTGTTATTTTCAGTATTACAATTAACTACACCATCATTGTATGATTGTCGTGAAACACAGTAGTGATACCCAATTTTGTTAATCGTTTGATTGACAACAAGTTGCATCTCAGATTTGGTACATAATAAATATCACTAATATTCAACAAGAAATTTTTGTTACTGTAGCAGTCTAATTTAACTTTTTTCGTAGCAAAAATTGACGTATCTGAATCTGCAGTATTAATTTTAACAGGATTTTTCAAATCTTGAATTGAATTACACAAATCAATATCATTAATAAGATGATCTGTTGCACCAGAATCAAGAAACCATACGACGCAATTTTCATTTTTAACAATGTTTGCAATTCCCATAACAACGTTTTCTTTTTCTACCAACGTTTCTGTTACCATTGCAACACTTTCATTGATTGCAATATGAAATTTTTTACGTTTTTTCTTTGGGCAATCTGCAATTTTATGGCGTTTAGCTTTGCATCTATAGTATACCAACTCGTACTTTTTCCAAGGTTTCTTATTCTTTTGACCATGGAAAGATGCAGGATTTTCTTCATGAACTAGAGCTTCACGACCTTTTTTCTTCGTTTCTTCAGCTATCAATCTAGACTTCGCCGTATTTCACTTAGATTCTCTAGATTTTCCAATGCAGAAGTCACTGCATCATACTCTTCAGGAAATGTTAAAAACAAATAACTTATTTCTTATCAAGTCATCAAAAATTAGAAAATAATCTGCCATACTTTGACTTTTTGACGTAGTTGCATTATTTCTCTCTTGATATATGTATGTTTGCTGCGTTATACTTTTCACACTAAAATGATTCTGAAACGCTTCAAACATGAGCTTAGCAGTACATTTTCCGTCAATAATGCCGAAAAATTCATCAGGCACAACTCCAGCAATTACATTTTTGCCTTTTTATCCAGAGTTTTCCATGCCAATTCATCTGCTGCACTCAACGCTAATAGCATATCTTCATTAACTTGCTTTATCATATCTATAGAATCCAAGTATAACTGGACTCGTTTCTGCCAAATATTAAAATTTCCTTTTGTAAGGATTGGAATCTTAGCATCTCCACTATGAGGGCCCATAACCTTTTGTTACAATGAATTAAAAGCTAAGATTAATTTTAGTTTATTCTGACAAAAGTAAACGTTACATCAGTGACTTTAAGCATGTAAAGTGGACTACTATGATTTCCTACACTAACGAAGTCAAAAAGATACATATAAAAATCGAATTATTCAAAATAAGTGCAAGTTACACGAAATTTTATGTCAACAATTTGAAAATTTTCTAGCATAAAATGATTTAAAATTAAAAATTTCACTGAAAAGTGGGTACGAGAAAAGCGCAAAGATAAAATAAACCACCAATATATTATCTACTACAAAATTAACAAATATTAAAAATATATACAAAAATGAAATTAACAATAATCATAAATTCAAAATACACAAAAAAGTTGCCACGTAATCACGTCACCGGGGATGGACCATCACCGTAGTAATGATGGTGCACATCCACGGCAGTACCGGCGGGCGGGCTAACTTTGGTTATTAGTAATGCCTGCATGTACATCGAAGGACTTGCAGTGGTGGTGTACGGTTGCCCCCGGTGGTGGGCTGATCTGCTTTGCCTCGTTTCTCGCTAGCCGTTCCACCATTCGAGCAGCATATACAAAAATGAAATTAACAATAATCATAAATTCAAAATACACAAAAAAGTTGCCACGTAATCACGTCACCGGGGATGGATCATCATCGTAGTAATGATGGTGCACATCCACGGTAGTACCGGCGGGGTAACTTTGGTTATTAGTAATGCCTGCATGTACACCGAAAGACTTTTAGTAGTGGTGTACGGTTGCCCCGGTGGTGGGCTGATCTGCTCTGCCTCGTTTCTCGCTAGCCGTTCCGCCATTTGAGCAGTATTAAGGGTCTCCCGTTGTGGTTGGCGTACAGCGAAGAGGGTGGATGCCGCTTGCCGTCTGTAAGGGCGCAGAGAAGCTTGTAGTGCAGCTTCGTCGTCCCCGCTGGGGCTGCTGTCGTAGAACACATTAGCACGCTTTCGCTTGAACCCCGATTGTGCGAAGATCTCTGCCGTCACTTCTTCCGCCTCACGAGCAGTATTGAGGGTTTCCCATTGGGATTGGTGTATAATGATGGTGCACATCCACGGTAGTACCGGCGGGGTAACTTTGGTTATTAGTAATGCCTGCATGTACACCGAAAGACTTGTAGTGGTGGTGTACGGTTGCCCCCGGTGGTGGGCTGATCTGCTCGGCCTCGTTTCTCGCTAGCCGTTCCGCCATTCGAGCAGCATATACAAAAATGAAATTAACAATAATCATAAATTCAAAATACACAAAAAAGTTGCCACGTAATCACGTCACCGGGGATGGATCATCACCGTAGTAATGATGGTGCACATCATTTTTGCTGAAATTCTGGTGTTTGTTCTAACATAAGCGCTGCATTAAGGGCATCCGGTTGGGGGTGGTGTAAAGCGGAGCGATTGGGAGTCGCATGCCGTATGTCCTCTTCTCGTGCAGAGGGGATCATTCTCAGAAGACTGGGAGGGTTCCTCCGATGGTTTATCTAAAATAAAAACCAGAAAAATATTAACATTTGTAAAAATAACGACAGAAATAATAGTTTTGTTTTGTCAGAAATTTTTCTGAAAATTGTCAGAAATAATAAACATTTTACAAAAAAACTTACCAAGCCGCTTCTCCGCCAAGTCGTATAACACCGGCATGCCTTTGGCATATTTAGAAATCGGGGCCCGAAGTTAAACATAACTCCGAAGAAAAATCAATTAAGGTATCAATTTTTGGGGGTCTGTCGATGTATTAAATTTTTGAACTTGCGATTCCTCTCTTCCATCGGATTTGGATACCCGATTTTTAAGATTCCTCCGCAAGTTACCAGGGACCACCAAACTTTGGAGAGTTTTTCCATCATCTATCACCTATGGACTCGCCGTTTCTCGGACTGGCAACCAGCAGCTGTAAGAAAAAGATAGTGACATGATTTGGCCACTCTTGTTCATTTACTATCTTACTTTTGCAGCTTGCCATTAAGTAAACGAATGTACGTAAGAAAGAACAAGCCATCACTTACTCAGGCTAAGAGTAGTGGGCTAGCGCGCCCACACGAACACAATGCATGCAGGATTCGCTAGGCGAATCTTCGCAGTCTAATTTTTTGCGCTCTATGCATGTGCCTAAGCGGAAAATCGGCCTTGCATGCATTTACGATGGTTTTAAATCGAGTGGGTTTCTCGATAATTCGGTTTAAATGTAGCATAAATTCTTTTTTAAACCACATCAGTGCCAGTGGTAAGTTTTCATAGATTGGGTCTTGTACAATAAGGCTTAAAAAAATGTAAATTTATAATTTTCTGCCTTTCCTCTGATTTTAAGTATTCCTAGGATTGCTAATATTTCTTGCATTTTCAATGATTTTTTTTAATTTTCAAGATTACCTCGGATTTTCTATATTTCTTCGGATTTCCTGGAACTAATCAGATTTCCTAAATTTTATTTTATTTTATATTTTCTAAGATTTCCTGGAATTTCCTTAGTTTTTCTGTGATATCGCTAGATTTCTAACATTTTCTTTTATTTCAAAAATTTCCTGGGTTTTACTGATAGATTTCTTGGGATTTTCTATTTCCTAAGATTTCTTAGATATTGTCGGATTTCTTAAATTTTCTCAGCTTTCCTATTTTTCTCGGATTTCTTATTATTTAAGATTTTCTAGATTTACAAGAATTTCATGAGAATTCCTAAGGATTTTCTATATTTTTTTGCATATCCTTATATGTAAGATTACCTCGATTTATTGGGATTTATCAGATTTCCAATTTTTTTAAATTTTCTTGCAGTTCGGCCTTCAAGAACTCTTCTCGCAATAGCTTGCATTTAGAGAACCCGTGCTTTTCTAGATCCATAATTTTTGAGTTAGGCGGGGCTCAGATACGATTTTAACAATTTCTAGCAAAGATAACGATCATTTCGAGAATGCTATCTGTCAGACCCCGGAGGCCTTTGCAAGATTTGAGTTTCATCGCCTTGTTTAAGGAGTGCCATTTAAGAAGTACCATTTTCTGATAGGATTTAGCTTTCTTGTATATGTAAGAACCCTTATAACCTAGCACAATGACAGAAAAAATCCTTAAGTAAAGGTCAGCTATATTAATTACTTATTAGATATTTTTTAATCAACTTTTACTTAAAAATAATATTGGAAGAGAACATTGCAATATCTTTACCAATAAAAATTATTATTGTTATTATAATAATTGGTAGTATTTATACAGTCTTCTTTTATATACCAGTGATTTGCCTGATCCAAGTACGGTAAGAAGGTACACTAGTAAAAACATCTGGATTTCCTAGAGCACAAGGAATACCCCAAGAAACTATTCCAGTTTGAGTACTTCCAAAAACTAAAGGTCCACCCGAATCTCCTTTACATGCTCCTTGTCCTCTGTTCAAATACGTGCATATATTTGTATTATATACGGGATATCCCGGCAACAGTTGTTGACATTCTTGTAAAGAAATCGACCTCAAATTAATGGACTGTAAAGCATTTGGAAAAGTATTGGATGGATAGCTGGTCAAACCCCAACCAGATAATACCAAGCCCAGACCTCCAGGTGTTGGATTTGTGGCAAGCGCGATAGTTTGAACCTTTGCATTTAGAGCAATTGAACCTCTTACTTGTAAAAGAGCAATATCGTTTAGATTATTTTGTGGGTTATAACTTGGATGAACAACGATTCTATCGAAGCCATAAGCAAAACCGCCAGAATTTAAAAGGTTTGTTCCAACGACTGATATTACATTACTCGCCGATTCTCTAAAAAGAAATAATAAACTTTAGAATCGCGAAGCGTATCTTATTAAATAAATTATTATATCAAGTATACCTGAAAACACAGTGTGCTGCGGTTAGAATCCATTGAGGACCAATAATAGAACCACCACAAAAATGACTGTTACTGGTATTTAGCTGCCTTAAAGACACTTGGTATGGAAATTCTCCGTCGTTGGCCTGATTGCCTCCTATAATTCGTGGATCTTCAAGAGGATTGCCTAAAATAATAATGTTAAGTACTAATAAGACATCGAAAAGTTCTACTTACTAATAGTAAAGGCAAACGTGAGAGCTATTATAATTATTTGTAACATTTTGATAAAAATTCAATTGATCGAATTTGGTTTTCTATTTTTCTATTTATACTCTCTACTTAAGATACTCTTAATTTATTGATTAGATACGTTGGGATTTTACAATATTGATTGCTAAGGCAATTTTAAGTGCATGAGTTTTAACAAATAATTCCTGATGAAATTTTTGTGTGTAAATATTTGGAAATTGTAAAACATCAAAATTGTAATAAATTTATTAGGTAGCAACATCAACAAATTACTGAACGACAGTTTTTCAATATTTAATTTGAAAAATGTGGGCGAAAAAATAGAGGTTTTAGTATAAGGGGGTTAACTACCCTAGATGCTGTCTGTCCCTGCTCAGGTTGTAGCTTTTAAAAAATTTAATTTCATGTTCTTTCATGTTGTGGACTCTCATATTGAAAGAAATTATAAGACTTTTTTCTGTAATATATTTATGTGTTGCAATATTATTTAAACCCAGATAACATTTTAATAATAATAATAAAAATAAAGTAAAAAACAAGTTTTATAAAAAAAGCTTTATTGAATGAAGACAAATGAATATTCTTTCTTCTATGTGTGCTCTTGCTTGGAACCGAATAGAGTATAAGTTTCTTGTAACATAATTTTCTTTTCAAACTTTAAAGCTTTGGTGGTGCTTCACATATTATACGATAACTTTCGCCGAAGTTGATATCTACTAGGTATACGTTTTTCTTCCTTATAGAAAAGTCTATGAAAGGCACCACCAAAGCTTTAAAGTTTGAAAAGAAAATTATGTTACAAGAAACTTATACTCTATTCGGTTCCAAGCAAGAGCACACATAGAAGAAAGAATATTCATTTGTCTTCATTCAATAAAGCTTTTTTTATAAAACTTGTTTTTTACTTTATTTTTATTTTGTGGTTTTTAAGTTTTATTACAATCATTAATTAAAATTATTAACTCGTGAAACTCAGCGCCGAAATATTAAAGATATATCTGACATTAACTTGACACTTGAACTAAGTCAATTAATTTTGACACATGCTTACTTGATTTCGCGGCAGATAGATTTGTGTCAAAATTTTTATAGAAAATGTGATAATTATGCGGTGGATGATCAGATCGGTTTCAAAATTTGATAGATTAAAATGTCTCGAGATACAAGTCGGTGTTTCAAATTTCAGCTTGTTTGGATGACTAGAAGTGAATTAAAAAGCAGCCGAAAGATTTTTACCTCCTATATAAATATATATATATATACCCGGGTAAGTTAATATAAAGCTTTTAATAAAAACATAATGAAAAATAAGAGAAAATGTTAATTATAGCAATTGCACTTTTTATAAAATATTACAGTGGTAAATATATTTGAAAATATTCCATATAGCAAGTCACAAGTTCTAATGCTCCTTTGCAAAGATCAATTTTGTCAAATTGGTAACATTTTTTGTACAATCCATCCAACGGAAAGGTTTCAGGAAGTTCGATATTTTTTTTAATATTTTCAACCGAAAAATCTCCGGCTTCGTTAATAATTTTTGCTTTTAATACCACACATTTAAAAAAACAACCAAGATTTTCATCATCTGCTATATCTCCATTAAATTCGGCGCTTTCTTCAAGTTTTTTATCAATCTTTACAGTAGCCAAACATTCTCTTCGTACATCTTCGTGTGCTGCAAAATAATCCTTTGCTATTTTTACAACAATCGGAATCTGATAAAATCAAGTTTTCTAGTTATATCGTAACAATTTTTAAAATAAAAGCAGATACGTACATGTTTTGATGTTTGAGAATTTTGAATAGTTGTTGCAACAAAAATAATCCAAATTATTAAAGACTTCATTTTCAGTCGACCCCTGGGACGAAATTATAAAAGTGATTAACTATTATAATCTATTTGAATTTTATATTTTTAAATTTGTATTACGTGATAGCTGCAATATTTTACATACACAATAAATTATTGTGAGAGCAGCAGAGGAAAAAATATAACAATGCCAAAATTATGTTACTATTTCAGGGTGGTTTTTTATGGTCAGAGGTATTAGAAATACAATGGATTTATGATAATACAGTTTTGACAAATTATCATAAGTAATACGTATATAACTAATAAGATTATCAAAAATGCTTTAACTTTTTTTTGCCGACCACTGACTGGCGGCTTTCACCTCCAATAACTGCATTGAATTGCCAATTATTTCAGTTCACTAACTTAAATTATCAATTAATTGATTTTGATTGATCTTCACGTAAATAAAAAGTTTAAACAACATTGTTTTATTATTTCTCACCTTGTCCGCCAAATGGTAATTTGCCACTTTGTTTCTCAGGCGTGTTACCTTAAAAATTTTAAGGAATTTTGTTATAATTATCGAAATACGACTTTAAAGGTACTATGTAATTTTCTTTCCGTCTTTCTTCCTGTTATTTTGCTTTCATAACCTCATCGACGAAGGCTACCACCGTCCGTGACGGGGTCACTCCCGGTCGTCTCCCAGCATTAGCTCTACGAGGTTTTCCGGGTTAATGTCTTGGTCCAGCTTCGGCGACCTCCAGCATTGGAAGAAAGTGTGCTGGGAGTCGTCCACCCTGTCGTAATGGTCGCATGTGGGTGATGCCAGCTTACCTATCTTGTGCTTATAGTAATTGAAACAGCCATGGCTCGTTAAGACTTGCGTCAGGTGGCATAAGATCATTTCTCTCGGGTGTTAGAGTTTGGCATGTCTCTTTCGAAAGTGAGGAGGTCTATTGGAGGCATAAATGCCAGTACTAGTGCTGCCTCCGTTGATGTAGTTCTATATGCAGATGTTACCCGAAGGGTCATCTGCAAGAGGACTCGCGTAAGACGTGCATAATTGCGCTGCAGTGCCACATGATAGACTTTGCCACCAGGCCCAGCACCCTCCGCTTTGCAGCCCCAGGATCCCTCCAGTTTGGCATTATTATTGCCATCGAGAACAACACTTCCCCTGCCCTGGCTGAGACCTTTCTGATGTGCTCGGCAAAGTTTAAGTGCTTATCGATGGTAAAACCGAGCACTGTTACGAAATCTTTTAATTGAATTTCTTCTGTGTTTACCATCAAACGCAGACGAGGTACTTTTCTTCTGCCGCTGATAAACACGGCTTGTTCGTCCACTTGGCCACCATGGCGATTGCCTCAGACGCTTTCTGGCATGTCCAGGCGCAGAACACCGTCGTACATTACGTTTCACAGGTATAGAAAACCACTGGTTATTCTTATTTCCAGCCATTTGTTATTGAGATGATGCTAAAGAACATGGGGTCTATCTTCATTTCTCTTAGGGTTCTCAGGATTCACTTTCATCCGGCACAATTGAAGGCATTTCGGACATCGAGGGTTACGAGAACGCAGTATTTCTTTGTCCTCCACTTTCCACTCCTGCCTTTTTGGACTGTCTCGACTATAATTGATTTCTGGGCATCAGATGATGATCGGCCCGTCCTAAAACCAAACTGGTTCTCGGATAAGACACCCCTCGACTCGATGGTTTTGTTAAGTCGGTTTAGAACTTACCACTCCAGGAGTTTGCCGGTATAGTCTAAAAGACAGATCGGCCCGAAGGACGTCGATCTTCGATAGGCTTGTTTCCTTTTCGGATCAGAACCAGTTTATCCACCGAGAAGTTGTGAGATTCGCGGCACCTGCGGGCACTTGATGAGGTCCTGGAGCTTTATCATTCGAGAGGCGGAGTACCGCTTACTCCAATTCTTTTCCCGTAATGACTGATCCGCCGTTACAATCATTTTTTTCCGCTGTGACATCATGTTCTGGGAAAAAAACGAAATCAATTTCTCGGACCCAATCCGGTGTTTCCGGCGAACGATCTTGTACGGCAAGCTCCAACGGTCGCTCTCTAAGCTGGATTAAGGGATCGCTCCAGCAGCGGCGTTTGCTCTCTCCGATGAATTTAGAGAGCTGATATTTTGCGTCTTTGTATAAGGCTTCTGCCGCTTCATCTCCCTCTTCCCCTCTTCTTCCTCTCTGGGCAGTTCTTCTGTACCGGTTAATTGTTTTTTGCTGTTTAGAGATCGCGGAGTTCCACCAGTGTACCGATTTCCTCCCAGTGGATCTACGGGTGGACATCGATGTGCTTCCGACTTTGCCGCGCCCCGTGACAGCTCAGTGAACTTCGTCAAATTTTCTAACGGTCAGGTTCTTGTCCGTCCATCTCCCGGATGTTTGGGGTTTTTTCTTCGGGCCTTCTGTCAGACTGTCGAGGTGGCTTTTAAAGTTAGCGATGGTGTTGTTTGGGAAGAAATAGCAGCTGTAAATAGCTACCCCCTCCCCCATCTCGACCCAGATATAGCTTTCTCCTCGTCCAGCACTCGATACCGCTGGCGCATTTGTCAGATAGATGGCCGCTCTACCGTTTTTTCTTTGTGCTTGGTGGGAGTGGGGGAAACTTTGCATAGGCCCGCCCCCAATGATTGGGGAGGAGGGTCAGATTCCTATTGACTAAAACCCCACTCCGAAGAAGTGCCGGGATTTGCTAGTTGCATTCCTTCCGTGCACTCCTATTTCTTCTGCCCTTTCGGGACTTTTTTCTTCGAAAGCAAGTACTTCGTCATGGGCTTGCGAGAGCTTGCAATTTCCGCTGGTCAATCTCCTTTGTGGCGATAATCTTCCTGGTACATGTTTCGCGGCGTTCCAATTGTCTTCGTTTTTCAGCATTGTGGCAACTAGATTATCCGATGTTAGGACCATATCCACTTTCAACTCTAGTTGTTTCGTGGAAATTAAAAATATCGGAAATTTCAATGATTCAGCATCCAATGCACCAACTGCACAATTATCTAATCCAAAAATCAACAATACTCGTCAAATTATGTCCAAAAATATCGGACACCAAAAATTATTCGCCCTCTTATCTGCGAATGTACATGTAGGAGAGAGCTTATCTTCCTTCCAACTTGCTAAATTAAAACTTTCAGGTAAATTTTGTTGTATACTTACGAAATTATTCAACACCATTTCACTTTCCTAAATTCTACCTTCCACTGCACATTTTAGATAATACAAATATTTAATAAGTGTAATTTGGAGTGTTATCGTTACAGTTACCTGGTGGTAACGCTGTTAAAACCCTTTGTGAGCTTTCAACGCCCTTTATGTTAAAATAAACCTCGCAAGATCGTTCATTACACCACAATATGCATCGGTTGCTGTTCACTTTCTTGAAGCGGTGCAGGTACTCAAAGCATCCGTGTCCAGTTAGGACCTGCGACAGCTCGTACGTCAGTACGTCGTGTGGTCTGTTGCACCACTGCTCCAAGTTGGGTATCAGGCGGTGCGTCCACCTATCGAGCTCGCTGGCGTCCCATCTTGACTGCCATTTGGCGTGGGAACTCCGTCTCAGTTCCTGTAGGTCTATCGGGACCGTCGACGTAATTGCAAGGAGAGCGTCAGTGGAAAGGGTTCTGTGCTCTCTTCCTACGCGTAGAGCCATTCATTTTTGGACCTTAACGAATTTAAGGGCGTAGCTTGCATTGCTCTGCAGGTCGTCGGCCCAGATAGGCGCGCCGTACAGCATGATCGAAGTCGCCACCGAAGCTAGCATTCTTCTCTTGGGCTCTGACGGGCACCCTACGTTGGGGAGTAACCTCGATATACCTGCTGACGCCTGCAGTGCTCTCTCCGCTGCACTCCAGACTTGGTCGTAACTGATGTTCCAAAGGTTGGGGCTCCAGACTGATCGCTGAGGGGCGCCTGCCGTCATCAAGAATCTCCTGATGAACCCCGCTTCGTGAACCGTTATCCATCTGTTCTTGAAATAACTGGCTATGACCTTTATTATGTAAGGGCTGATTCCTCTGCGGATCATTTCTTCTATTATCACGTTCCATTTCACTGTATTAAAGGCGTTCTTGACGTCCAGTGCTACAATGAGAGGAAACCTCCTGGTGTGTCTCGAACCCTCTTTAGCTGTTCTTGCTGTGTTGGTAATTATCTCAATGGCATGTATCGTAGATTTTCCCTTCCTGAACCCGTACGAATTCCTGTTTCTGTCCAAATTCAATTTTTAAATTTCAAACTCGATCCAGACAATTTATTCAATCAAAATAATCCACGAATGGAATCATTGATTATCAAAAGAAACATTTAGCATTCAATTCAACACCCCCCATTATAAATCAAAAAAGGACATGATAATATAGGTACTATATTATAAATTGTTATTTCTCATAGTAATAATTTGAAAGTTAATGCAATTACTAAGAAAATACATCGTTATGCATTTGAATATACTTACCTAACAATTAAATTACTATTGCAGAAATTATGCAATATATTATTTAGTTTTTCTATTAATTTGTTATTTATATTACAATAATATATTATTTTGGTTATGAAAATTCTAAAATTATCAAGGTACAATTTATAGTAGTGCTATAAATAAATTGGTTTTAAATGTGAGCAAGCATAGATTCTAATTCTTCGTTTTTTGCATTTGTACATACATTATATTATTACTGAGTTTTAAAATAAAAAATGTAACAATGACAGATCTCTAGTGGGGGGGGGGGATAGATTAAATCCATCATCTTCTTGGATCCGCGCTTAAAGAATAGACCAAGTTATTCAAGTCTATTTTTCCCTGTCTAATAGCTTAGGTTTCATCGACTACGAAACACGTTTTTTTTAATTGTAATTTGATTGACTTATTAATTTTCAACCATTTGAGAATAATTATAGAATCATTTAAATCACCTGTACATTATTGTGAAAATTATAATTAATGCAATTTTTGATGCAAATTTAAATTGAATTACTTGCACAACCTTTTAATAACTAATTTGGCCGTCATCAGTACCATATCAACATGGACACTTTTGAATTGTACAATTTCAGATTCTTACAGGGAAGTCTAAAAATTCCTGACTGTCGATGGTCTTCTCTGTCCATCACTGTTTGGAAAGGAGTTAATTTTATTTTATACGAGAATAAATTTCGAGATTACATTTTTGGAGTTTATTAGTCTCAAATAAATTACATTTGCAAACTTGATAAAACACTACTGTGGCAAATTCTTTTGAAAATATTCCATATAGCAAATCACAAGTTCCAACACACCTTTGCATAAATCAACTTTATCAAATTGATAACATTTTTCGTACAACCCAGGGAACATTTGAGTTTCGGGAACTCCCATAGCTATTTTTATATTTTCAACCGAAAAATCTCCAACTTCGTTAATAACTTTTTCTTTTAAAAGTACGCACTTAAAAAAACATCCAAGATTTTCATCATCTGTGATGTCCCCATCAAATTCAAAGCTGCTTTCAAGTTTTCTATCGACTTTTACTTGAGCTAAACATTCTTTTCGTACGCCTTCGTGTGTATCAAAATAAGTTTTCACTAGTTTTATAATAATGGGAATCTAATAAAATAAAAATTTGGTATAAATTTTGTTATGATTACATAAAAGTACCTACATGAATGCTTGTACAAGAAAGTTGCGCTACTGTGATCAAAAGGAAACAAATTATTGCAGGCTTCATTTTAAATTAATATTAAATGGTTCTTGGTACACTTCAGATGAAACTATAATACTGGTTCAATCCGTAAGTAGCCTTTTATAATCAATTTAAATTTTTAAATTTGTATTAATATGTTATTACTACAATAATTTACATACAATGAATTATTGTCAGAAGAGGGGCGAAGGTCCTAGGATGCTTTTTTGATTAACTACGAATTCGATTAAATCAGGATTTTGATTACATACTTTCGAATGACTAATTAAAATAGAAGTTAAAGAATTCACACAGTTATGTTAATCCATTATCCTAATTAAATAATCTCAAAACCGGTAGCAGTAAAACCAGTAGTCCATGTAGAGGAACCGCTTTTTGGATATGTATTGTGGAAGAAGTATCTAGCAATATGATTATTCCAAAGCTTGTTAGTGAGTCCTCCACAAGTCTTCTAGCCCACCCTCACCCACCAAATAAATGTTTGAATTACATTTATTTTTGTTTTCGGGAGGCGATTCAACTCCCTTTTTTGAGTAACCCCTTCCTCTCAAGTAAACAAAAATACTTTTAAGATTATTTTTTAATTAATTTTGTCTGTACAAATTTGCATTATTGTTTTGAACGTATTTCAAAATAATTCATGTAGCAATTAACAAGCTGCTGCGAACCTTTACACAAATCAATTTTATCAAATTGGTTGCATTTTTCGTACAATCCACTCAACATATCGGTTTCCGGAAGTTCCAAAGCTATTCTGATATCATGAATTGAAAATTCTCCAGCTTCGTTAATAACTTTTTCCCTTAACAGAAGACACTCTAAAAAACATCCAAGTATATTCCAGTAGTTTCAAAGCCGGATTCAATTCCTTTATCAACTTTTATTTTGGCCAAACAATCTGCTCGGGCGTTTTTATGTTTTTGAAAATAATCGTGTACATATTTTTCGGCAATCTAATAAAACGAAAATTAATTGTAAATTCTGTTCAACAGGCAAAATAAAAATACGTACTTTGTTTGGATGCGAAATTTGAAGTGTAATGAAAATTAGACAAATACTAAGTAAGAACTTCATTTTCTTTTAATTAGTAAGACGAATGTAACACTTGGCGCACTGAGGATAATATTATCTTTATAAAACTACTTTTATAATTATTATTCATATTTTCTTGTCGTTTTCTTTTTGTATTTTTAGATGTGCATTATATCATAACTGCAGTAATTTACACACAATGAACGCATTGAAAAAATTAACAACATAAAATTTGGTAGACATATACGCAGTAGTGGACTGTTTTTAGTAGAACTGCCTGCGCAACCAAAATACAAAATTAAAAAAACAATTATTTATTATTTTACACATTTGTGACACTTTTAATCCAGCTTCGATAGAATGAAACACTTGTAAATATATCGGGTTTTCCAACGGCACAGGAAATTCCCCAAGAAGCAATGCCATGCTGCATTCCATTCACCACTAGAGGACTACCGAAATCTCCTTCACATGCTCCTAGCCCCAGCCCCACGTAAGTGCATACGTGAGAATCAAAAACTGCACGAGATGGTAATAATTTTTTACATTCCGATAAACTTATTGTTTTTAAATAAATGAAGTGAAGTTCATTTGAAATTGTATTTGATGGATATTTAATATATCCCCATCCAGATAATACTGCCAGTTTATAATTTGGTGTTGCACTGGGCGTCAGGGCGATGCTTGCTACACCAGGAGCGGAAGAGATGTGGGTCCTTAAATGTAAAGCTGCTATATCGTTTATCATGTTTATGGGATTGAAATTTCCATGTATATTGATTGAAATAACATTATGAGCTGATCCACCACGGTTAAGAAAATTTGTTCCCACAACTACTAGGATCTGGCTGGGTAGTTTGCTATAAAATCAGTAGGTTAAATGAAGTGTTATTGCAAATTCAGTTAAATTCTTACCCTGCAACGCAATGGGCGGCTGTTAAAATCCAATCTCTACTAATTATAGAGCCACCACAAAAATGGGTTCCATTATTAATTAGTCTTAGCGACGCTTGATAGGAAAATTGCCCATCGAATGCAGGTTCTCCTCCAATAATTCGTTCTTGTTCTAAGCTATTTGTGCAATTTGCTAAAATAGAATTTCTTGAGATAACGAACATTTCACTGTTTTTTTGTACGAGCTTTTGTCAAGCTGGCGGCCCCCCACATTCACTTAAATGAAATATAAAAATGTTATCTGTAAAATGGTGAACTTACCTATGGAACCCAACACTAGAAATATACAAGTGATAACCAACATTTTGGTATAATATGAAAAACTATTGTAATACACATAAATTCACTAATGTTAGGTTATCAGTTATTTCCTGCTGAAGTTAAAAAATAAAAATTTAATTACACAAACGATTTTAATCTGAGAGGATACATGAGATAATATAAACACTTACGGATGTAAAGGACGCCGCCGAAAATGTAAGGTTTAACAGGCCCTACAGAATTAAACTTGAAATTCTTAAATCCCCCCCTAAATAATTTAATCGGTTTAAATCTATAAAATAAATAAAATATTGTGAAAAATATGTACTATTACTTCTTATCTCGTTATCTAGAATTTAATTATTTTAAAATTTAATATCTGACTATTATCACAGGGTACAGGTATAAATTACTAATTTATTATTATTATAGGTAATAAAAAAACATTTTCAGTGCGGCTTCCTTTATGTTGGATATTGATATAAAATATCAATAACCATACTGATTTCTATCTTTTTTAATTTTCCAATAAAAATTTATAACTACCACTTTCTTGATGGTTGCTAGTAAAATTAAATTGGAATATCTTTAATTCATAGGGTTCCACTCGTTATTTTATCACTATTAAAATTTAATAAAAATACATTAAGTTGGTTAAAAAGTAATTTATTTTCTTTATATACCGGTAACACTTCGAATCCAGTTCCGATAAAATGGAATACTGGTAAAAATATCTGGTTTGCCCATAGCGCAAGGAATGCCCCAAGAAAGAATGCCATGCTGCACTCCATTCAAAACCAATGCACCACCAGAATCTCCTTTGCAGGCTCCCAGTCCAGTTATCATATGGGTACATACGTGAGATTCAAATATAGGAGTAAATGGTAACAAATTTTGACATTCGTTTACAGTTATAGTTTGTAAATAAATATACTGCAGTGAATTGGATAATTCACCCGAAGATAATTCGGTAAATCCCCAACCAGATAATATTCCTCTTACTCCACTAGGTGTTACAGTAGATGCAAGAGAAATAGTGTTTACATTCGGGTGTGCAGATATTGGTGACTTTAATCTTAAAACAGATATATCATTTATATTATTGGCAGGATTAAAATTTGCATGAGAGTTAATTGAGCTGACGCTGTAAGACCATCCACCACTGTTGAGAAAGTTTGTTCCTACAATAACTTCAATCTGACTGGGCATTACACTGTAAAATAAAAATAGTTAGTGAAGTCAATGAGTTATAGAACGCAGAAAAAGCTTACTCAACAACACAATGGGCAGCAGTTAAAATCCAGAAACCATCAATAATTGAGCCACCGCAAAAATGTGTTCCATTGTTATATCTCAGTGACACTTGATATTGAAATTGTCCATTAGTTGCAATTTGTCCTCCAATAATTCGTGAATTTTTTCCATTATCGACAGGATTCGCTAAAATTTAAATTGTTGTGGTTATGGTTTGCGTAGCTCTGACAAACTATTATGGTGAGTTTCTGCAAGGATTTAATGTAATGTAAGAATTCTATTGGTAACTGAATATAATCCTTAGAATCTTTAATTCATTAAATATTTAACAGTGGTGTCAAGTTAAGAAAAGTAAACTTACCAAGAGCTCCACAAATAGAGAGGGTTAATACAATTATTGCTAACATTCTGATGCTGTTTTAATTATTTCTGGCACTGACTTCTGGTCGAATAATCAGGTTATTTATACTTTTATAATGCTACACAATTGTAAAATTAAATTGAAAACTTATGTTTAAATTACAGTGAAATTCTCCAATTATCAATGCAATCAATCTGTAAGTGTTTATCAATGTACTCCTGAATCCTGATAAACTGATTACTTGAAATTTTATATTTATATAAACTAAAAACTTTTTTGATAAAAATTGTAAATGAGAAGTGGTCTAATTTAGCTTTAGCGATTTATTATTTATTTTAAGCTGTTGTATAATGTAATTTCTATCTAAGTCTATCTAACGTTGACTTGGAGATTCCGTAAGGAAATGGGGGGTACTTCAAAACATTAAGAAGCCCGGGAATCGTTGGAAGACGAAAGCAAACTCCATCTTAAGGAAACAAGTCTACAAGTGATCCAAATGAGAAAACGATGAGTAAAGACCAGAAGAAACATTCAGACTTGGTGGAATCGATCACTCAAAGAAAGAAATGATTAATCAGAGAGATAGACAATCACATACGAGGAAGAGTTTACCAAATTATCCTAGGCCTACCAGAAAATAGCTTAAGGTTTACAATACTCTTCTCCACCAACAAAACCTCAAAGATACATAACATTTGCCTTTACGTTTTCTTGGAGACATTTACCTAGAGACAATCTTCTACAGGTCCATTCGCTTCCTTTCTAAGGTTTTAAAACTTATTAACGTAGTGATAATATAATATAATATAATGAATTATGATTTTAATGGAAAAGGAATTATAAATATGCTACCTGTATTTTATTGAAATTTTTATAATTATTATCATGCAAATTTAATATTGAACATTAAATTTTATTTGCGTGTATAGCTACTAATCCAAGCGCGGTAAGATGCTACATTAGAAACTACATATTTTTAAAATACAAAAATTAAAATACACAGTGTTTATTTCAAAATTATCAAAGTAGCTCACCATATTAAAGAGGTTTGGCGACCACTGGTATAGAGCTTATAGAGCAAATTTTGAGGAGGTTTATGAGAACAGAAAACAACATTGAAAACGGAACAATGTGATATAAAGGAAGCACATCATAACTTAGTACTCGTTAGGCAACCTTAAAGGCACAAGAACGACAAATGTGTAGAAGCAACTATCTGAATACATAAAACGAAAGAGATCCCCAAATAGAGAAGACTCCCTTGAAGAAAGGAACACATTATTTCAAAACAGTAGGAAGCAAAGCAAACTGAGGAAACCAAGACCTCGAAATGGAAGCAGTTCTGAAGGCTATTAAAGCAATGAGAGGAAATATAGGAACCGAGGAATGAAATAAGAGATACAAGAAGAGTTTAAGAAATATGGCAGAAAACAGAAACAATATAATAATCAAAGAACTTGAGGACTCTGGAAAAAGTCCAGAACTTTTTAAAAAAAGAGTTAGATGCAGATATAAATATCCTGGAAACCTTTTAAATTTGTAAAGCCGATGAAAAAAGCCAATAGTGGTTAAATTGCAGACTTGGGAAAAGAAACTGCAAATACATAATGAAAAACAAGAATAAGTTTTGGAAAAATATTATATGACAACGAATGAACTGAAAACCCAAAATAAATAGAGAGAAATGGCGAGAAAAGAGATCGAGAAGGGAAACTTTTCTAGTCATTTCCTCCGGTTCTCTTCTCATCACATGTTCCAACCAACTTATTGTTTGTGCTTTTATGAGTTTGACTATATATTGTCCTTTCATTTCTTGAACGATTTTATAATTCATTAACTGCCTATGCTCATCCTTAGTTTGGTAGTTTTGTTCAAATTCCTGTTCTTCAGAATCTTTTTATTCCTGTGATATGCTCTGTAACCGGCCTGGATCTTTTCTCCTATTTCATCATTCCTCTCACTTTTGTTACTTATCTGTACACCTAACTATTTGAATTTTGATACCTCTTCGAAAGTCAATTTCGTTATTTGGTTTCTTTTTAAGAAACCTACTTTCAGTAGGTCAAACCAAATGATGAATATTTCAATTTTCTTTCTTATCCCCGCGTCCGTTTTGCTCAGGTGTATACGATGCTGTTCTTTCGATTTTGAATCCCAGATCGAGTAAAAAGTCTCTAAAGTTTCTATTAATAAATTCTGTTCCATTATCGACGCATGCAATGTTTTAATTGGATGCCCGAATTTATTTTTGCTTAAATTAACAAACGACTTAAAGGCATCTAAAGCGTCGCTTTTATGTTTCAGAAATGCTACTACTCGATAACTAGTTGCTTCATCTTTGAATAGAAAGAGGTAATTTGAGCCCCCAATAATAGTTTCGCTAAATGGCCCACACACGTCACTAAATGTGTTTTCGCCTGGTTTAACTTTGATGTGGTATCTTTATTGACCCTTTTCCGTGTATTTTGAGAATTTTATCATTACCTAGCTTTACGGTACTATTTTCGGTGAACTCTTCGTAGCTGGAAAAATTATCTTTTTTGTAGGTCATGTGTGCTGACGCCTTGTTGTCCATCACCCATTCCTCATTTTCTGATGTGGTTAAGGCATCTGCAGGTTGATTTTCTTCGACTGTCAGAAATACTGATAAATTATCTTCTTGCTTTGTTTTCGCTTCGCTTTCTCGTCTTGAGCTTTCGTTCGTACGAATCTTCCTTGATGCCCTACAGCTTCTTGCAAAATGTCCTTTATTTTGACAATTAAAACATGTAATTACGGTTTTTGGTCCATTTGCAATCGATGGTTTTCTTGTGTGAGATATAAACGCGTTGTCACTCTGTTCCATCATCTAGTTTTTATAAAAATAAAATTTCAAGGAACCAGTGTACTAGGAGTGTATTGATAAGCACTTACAGATTGATTGAATTGATAATAATTGGAGAATTTCACTGAAATTTAAACATGTGTTTTCCAATTTAATTTTACAATTATTGTGTAGCACTATAAAAGTATATAATAACCTGATTAATCGATCAGAAGTCAGTACCAGAAATAATTAAAACGGCATCAGAATGTTAGCAAGAATTTTATTAATTCTCTCTGTTTGTGGAGCCCTTGGTAAGTTTACTTTTCCTAACTTTACGCCTTCGTTAAATATATAATGAATTAAAAATTCTAAGGATTACATTGGTGGATTTAAAGCAAGATCCACTCGCCCACCAATAAAATTCTTACGTTACATTTAATGCTTGTAGAAACTTACCATAATAGTTTGTCAACAACAACAATTTAAATTTTAGCAAATCCTATTGATAATGGAGAACAATCACGAATTATTGGAGGAAACATTGCAAGTTATGGACAATTCCCATATCAAGTGTCACTAAGATATAACAATGGAACACATTTTTGCGGTGGTTCAATTATTGATAGTATCTGGATTTTGACTGCTGCCCATTGTGTTGTTGAGTAAGCGTTTTCTGTAATATTTATACCTCATTGACTTTACTAATCATGTTTATTTTACAGTGTAATGCCCAATCAGATGCAAGTTGTTGTAGGAACAAATTTTCTCGACATGGGTGGATGGTTTTACAGCGTCAACTCAATTAATTCGCATGCAAATTTTAATCCTGCGAATAATATAAATGATATATCAGTTTTAAGATTACAGTCACCAATTTCTGCACACCCGAACGTGAAAACTGTTTCTCTTGCATCTAGTGTAACACCTAGTGGAGTAGCAGCTACATTATCTGGTTGGGGAATTACCGAATATCCTTCGGGTGAATTGTCCAACTCACTTCAATTTATTTATTTACCAACTATAACTGTAACTGAATGTCAAAATATGCTACCACTTTCTCCTATATTTGATTCTCACGTATGTACCAATTTGAAAACTGGACTGGGTGCTTGCAAAGGAGATTCTGGTGGCCCATTGGTTTTGAATGGAGTGCAGCATGGCATTCTTTCTTGGGGCATTCCTTGCGCTGTGGGCAAACCAGATATTTACACAAGTGTTACATTTTATCGAGGCTGGATTAGAAGTGTTACCGGTATATAAACAAAATAAATTATATATTAACAAACCTGATGTGTTTTTATGAAATTTCGATGTTCCAATTTTGGAACATCTTGCATCATTTACTTTTAATGTTCTTCTTTTAGCTATTGGTGTGTATGCGTTTATTACAGATAAGTTTCCGTGTTTCCCTTTAATTATAATATATGCCAATCTGCCGTTTATTGGTTCAAATGGCATTTTGTTATTTGCATGTCTTTTCTCCAGTATGAATAATATTTGCACGTCTTTTCTCGCCTGAGTAGAGCATTGTATAATTATTCTTCCCTGCTTCTCCACTTTCTTTTCATCTCACTTCCTGTATTGCTGCTTAATATACTTTGTATTTCTTAATGTCGTTAATTACCTCATTTATTCTTCCGAGTATCAGCATCGTTCTGAAATTCCAGGTTGCTATTCGTTTACTTTGTTTTCATAATTTTTATTCTATCCAGTTATGATTGTCGTTATAAATCTTAAGTTCCATTGTAATGGCAGGGGTCGACATATTTTGATAGTTTCTTGAATCTAGTCGATTTTCGCCTTCCTGTTTGGAATATTTATAAATAGTACGTAAGAGCAGATTGGTAACGCGATCGCTTCTAAAACTTCGAATTGAACGACCGTTATGAACGCGACAACAGCTACCCATGAGCGACGAAGGAAAAAATCGTACATGAAAAGAACTGGAAACACCAACAGAAAGCCAATCTTGACATATTCGAGAGAAAATTTTTCAAAATGTCTCCTTAACTTCTTTATTTTTTCTTAACTAAGAAGTTCTTTAACTCCTTTATTTTCTTGTACTACTTACCATCCCAAAACTTTTATAAATTGTAAATTATTTACAATATCCGGTAGTTTACTACCGGTCCCCGTTTTATTTAAATTATGAGAAGAACAAAAAATATAATTCGAGAATAGCTTAAATAATTTACAATTTATAAAAGTTTTGGGATGATAGGTAGTACAAGAAGATAAAGGAGCAAGAACTCCTCAGTTAAGAAAAAACAAAGAAGTTATAAGGAGACAATTTGAAAAATTTTGATAGACATTTGAATTTATTTTAATCAAGGTTAATTTAGTATTTTATTTGGATACATTTTGAAAATTTTATAATTTTTGCAGCAAAATATCTTTCTTCTTGTCTTCATTTCAAAATTTTTGGAAAGTTTTTTGTCTTGGCTTTCTCTTCTATTACCAGACTTTTTCTATTCCACTCATATTTCTTTCCATCTGTTATGATATTTTTGTATCCCACCTTTCCTTTTTTTCCGGCTTCCCTCTCTGTTTTAGCCATTTTTCTGATTTCGTCAATGTAAATTTTCCCTTCTCCCAGCTTTCCCTTTCTATTCATTATTTTTTGCTTCTTTTCCAACAATTCAATCTCTGCAACTACAGTTTCCATTTTAGTGCTTCTTATCTTAAAGGTTCTTATTATTTTTATTTTGACCTGTAATTATTTATCAAAGAACTTATCGAAGTCTTCTTTTACGTTGCTCTCAGACGTCTCCACTCCTTTTATAATTATATTGCTATTTCTTTGCCTTTTTTCCATAATTTCACTTTTTTCTTCTAGCGCTGTTATTCTTTTTTCCAATTCCTGCTTCTCCCCTTCCCATCTTGTTTTTGTTTATTTATTTTACTTCTCGTTTTATTTCTGATGAGTTTTTATTAAACGCCGTCATAAGTTTTTCAAACATCTCTTTAACTTCCTCTGGAAATTTGCTGGCGAGAGCTTAGTTTTTGTTGGTCTTCTAATATTTGCATTTGTAAGATGCTGTTAAATGAAGACGCCTCCTTGACAAACTCAACAGGAAGGCGTAAAGGCGCCAAAATTTAAATTAAAGTTTACATTAACATCCTCCATTGTTATCGTCGGGATACCCGCAGTTATAATTCTTTCAATCTTTGCTTTAATTTGTTCTGGTGAGCGAATTATTTTCTATCTTCTCTCGAATATATACGATTCGCTTTCTGTTGGTGTTTCCAGTTCTTCTCTTGTACGTTTTTTTCCTTCGTCGCTCATGGGTAGTAGTTGTGGCGTTCAATACGGTCGAAACTCAACGTTTCGAAGCGATCGCGTTACCAAATCTGTTCTTACACAGGTACTATTTCTAAATATTCCCAACAGGAAGGCTAAAGAAACTGTCAAAATATGTCGACCCCTGTCATTACAATGGAACTTAAGATTGATAACGGAAACCATAACTGGATAGAACAAAAAAAAAGGAAGAAAATACAAAGCAAAAGAATCGCAACCTGGAATCAGAACGATGCTGATACCCGGAATAATAAAATATGAGGTAATTAACGACATTATGAAATACAAAGTATGTATAGCTGCAATACAGGAAGTGAGATGGAAAAAAAGCGGAGAAGCAAGGAAGAATAATCATACAATGCTCTACTCAAGCTTATTCGTACTGGAGAAAAGACATGCAAATAACATAATGCTATTTGAACCAATACACGGCAGATTGGCATACATTAGAATTAAAAGGATACTTGTCTGTAATAAACACATACACACCAATAGCTAAAAGAAGAACATTAAAAGTAAATGATGCAAGAGGTCCCAAAATTGGAATATCATTAATTCACAGGGTTTTACTCTTTATTATTTTATTTCTGTATTAACTATGTTATTCAAATTTAATAAAAATACGTCAGGTTAGTTAATATATCATTTATTTTCTTTATTTGTTGACCAGCAGTGTAATAAACTATCAATTCATTGTATTTAAAATTCAATTTTATATTTTCTGCATTTTATTTATAATATGTAAATCAATTAGATTTTGAATTTATTATATTTTCTTTATATACCGGTAACACTTTTAATCCAGCCTCGATAAACTGCAATGCTTGTGTAAATATCTGGTTTGCCCACAGCGCAAGGAATGCCCCAAGAAAGAATGCCATGCTGCACTCCATCCAAAACCAATGGACCACCAGAATCTCCTTTGCAGGCACCCAGTCCAGTTTTCAAATAGGTACATGCGTGAGAATGAAATATAGGAGCAGTTGGTAGCATATCTTGACATTCAGTTACAGTTATAGTTAGTAAATAAATAAATTGAAGTGAGTTGGACAATTCACCCGAAGGATATTCGGTAATTCCCCAACCAGATAATGTAGCTGCTACTCCACTAGGTGTTACACTAGATGCAAGAGAAACAGGTTTCACGTTTGGGTGTGCAGAAATTGGTGACTGTAATCTTAAAACTGATATATCATTTCTATAATTAGCAGGATCAAAATTTGCATGCGAATTAATTGAGTAGACGCTGTAAAACCATCCACCCATGTCCAGAAAATTTGTTCCAACAACAACTTGAATCTGACTGGGGGTTACACTGTTAAATAAAAAAAAATGAGTAAAGCCAGTGAGTTATAAATATTACAGAAAACGCTTACTCTACAACACAATGGGCAGCAGTTAAAATCCAGATACTACCAATAATTGAACCACCGCAAAAATGTGTTCCATTGTTATATCTTAGTGACACTTGATATGGGAATTGTCCATCAGTTGCAATGTTTCCTCCAATAATTCGTGATTGTTCTCCATTATCGATAGGATTTGCTAAAATTTAAATTGTTGGTGTTGACAAAATATTATGGTAAGTTTCTGCAAGCATTTAATGTAACGTAAGAATTTTATTGGCGGTTGAGTGGATCTTGCTTTAAATCCACCAATATAATCCTTAGAATTTTTAATTCATGAAATGTTTAACAAAGGTATAAAGTTAAGAAAAGTAAACTTACCAAGAGCTCCACAAACAGAGAAAATTAATACAATTATTGCTAACATTCTGATGCTGTTATAATTATTTCTGATACTGACTTCTGGTCGATTGATCAGGTTATTATATACTTTTATAGTGCTGCACAATTGTAAAATTAATATGAAAACACATGTTTAAATTTTCCAATTATTATCAATTCAATCAAGCTGAAGTACCTATCAATGCACACCTGGTAAACTGGTTCCTTGAATTTTTATATAAACTAAAAACTAATTTACTTATTACTACTAAATAAATACGATCATGTGTTTTTTGTTAAAAATAAAACGTTTTTGAAATTTACATTTTACGAGTACTGGCATAATTCAGCTTTGACCATTTAATAAGTAATTTATTTAGGCTGTTTTAAAATTTAATTACTCTAAGGAGTTAACTTATCTAGAAGAAAATAAACTACACCCAAATCAGTCTATCTAACGTCGACTTGAAGGTACCCCAAAAATAAGGGGTTACTTCAAAAGATGAGGAAGCCCAGGAATAGTTGGAAGACGAAAGCAAAATCCATTCCAGGGAAACATGTCAATGTAGGATCCAAATTAGAAAATGCTGCGCGAAGACCAGTAAAAAAAATATATCAGAGGAAGAGCTTAGTAAATTAAATCATCACCTATCCGAGGCCTAATAGAAGAGATATAGTGGCAATACTCTTCCCCAAACATTCAGACAAGACAAATAAAGACACAGACTCAAATATTCAAAAAATAAGAACTAGAAAAACAGCATGAAAAACAACAAAGCCCCGAAATCCATAACATGTGTCCCTAAGTTTTATTCGAGATATTTAACACAATTTTACTAATTAGATAGTTTTCACACAGAGCAGACGATATAGCAAAACATTATAAAAACCAAAATTCTTTTTTAATTTATACAACCTGTATTTTATTGAAAATTTTTATAATTTTTATTATCATGCAAATTCAATACAATTCATTAAAATTTATTCACGCGTATAGCTACTAATCCAAGCGCGGTAAGAAGCTACGTTAGTGAATATATCAGGATTTCCTTTAGCGCAGGGTATTCCCCAAGAAACAATTCCATATTGAGTTCCACCCGTAACCAGTGGGCTACCGGAATCTCCATCACATGCTCCTTGACCAGCAGCCATATAAGTACACATGTGTGTAGAATATATTGGGTATCCTGGCAATAATTTTTGACATTCCTCCACAGATATTGCACGTAAATTAATAATTTGCATTTCATTAGGAGGAGTGGTTGACGGGTAGCCAGTTAATCCCCATCCAGCTAACCGCAAACTTGTACCAGGAGCAACTGCTTTGTCAGCAAGATTAATAATTGAAACAGTGTGAGCTCCAGCAATTCTTCCTAAAACTCTTAAAAGAGCAATATCATTTACATTGGTTTCTGGATCGTAGGAATGATGAGTATGTAATTGAGATATGTAGTACGATTTACCACCAGAGTTCAGATAATTCGATCCAACAACAACGGTGAGGTTAAATACAGTCAAGCTGCAGAAAAGTAAGATTAAAAATAGCCCTTCAAAATAACATGCAAAAAACTTACTTAGGAATACAACGAGCAGCGGTTAAAATCCAGGTAGTGGTTATAATGGAGGCGCCACAGAAATGTGCTCCATTCGTAGTGTATCTTAGTGATGCTAAATAAGTAGCTTCTCCTATACCTGCAGGACGCCCTCCAATGATTCGCGACTCTTCATCTCCTTGGATAGGGTTAGCTTAAAATTAAGTTTTTATCAGAATTTTTATACGAAAAGGCAGTTCAGCGAAGGTTAACCCAGTAATAAGTTAACTCTGGGTTAACTTTTAAGTAATTTATAAGAGCAAACTTACCGAATGTACCACCAACCACAAGAGCTAATACAAAAGTTATTGCAAGCATATTGAAGAAACTATACAGTAGATCTATTGATCAAGCCTTTTATATGTTTCTTAAAGCACTCGACACTAAATTTGTTGATATAGTATACAATAGTAATATTTTGAAATTTTTTACCTACTTTCGGAATATTATAAATATTAATTAAACGGTGTTAAGTGTTTACCTAAGTCCTTGCAGCGGTACTTGGTATTTTTTTAAACTTTTTTATGGAAGTATACCATTATAGAAATAATAATTTATTAAATATTATATATATGCATTGCATATATAATTATTTGTTTATGATAAATAAAAACAAATTTGCTTTTTCATCTTAGGACTTAACGAAAAAATCAATATACAAAATATTAAATTAAAATAAACTCAAAAAATTAAATTTCTTATGGTACACAAAATTAATAAAACAAATTCTGTTCTGTTTGACCGTCATGGTACTGTTGGCATTTTAAAAATATTATAAAGTCATTTAAATTTAACCCTTAACTGTAAATATGTTTGTTTTATAAATATTTTTTTATTATTATTTATTTTCTGGTTTTATGATTTTTTTTTAGTAAGACAATAAGAACCAGATATACCAGTTCATCTGGTTCCAGTATAATTATTATTTAATTTTTTTAACTAAGTTCTTAGAACCACACTTTGGAATTTTTTTATTTAACGAACAATGAAACTTTCGACCTAAATACATATGTGTACTACGAATACTCAAAATTGAGTATTATTTGTGGTAATTATCTATTTAAATTTTAATTTTATCAATAATGTTTTGTTTATTTTATTTGCTTATCTTCAATAATTGTCTTATTGTAATTTTATTTCCTTATTTTTATGAAAATACTTTATTTAATCAAAATCAACAAGAATACTATTTTTTTAGAAAAATATTAAATTAATATAATTATTTTAAATTGTGCCCCCTTGCACTTTGATAAACTTCCATTGTTAGGGACTTTGGGTAATTGATTACGAGAGGTAGCTAGAAATTAACTAAATTTTTATATTGCTTTTAAAGACAATTAAGTATATGAAAAAGCAATTTTGTGGGAAAATAGTAGGAATTCTGGCTTGACCTTTATTTGACAATTTTTCCCTTCTATTATCAAAATTAATATATTTTATAATATTATAATAAATAATGTGGTATTGAGTATCAATCAGCATACTTCTTACTTGAGAATTTGAATTGCAGGATCTATTATTACTAAGTATTTGCTCAAATAGTTGTTGAGCTGATGCTCAGGATCAATAAACCGCTCAACGTGCTGGGAATATTCGTAATTGTAAACTCAGAGATTATATAAATTTCAAAAGATAAGCAGTAGTTAAACTATATCGACTTAATACCATCTTTCTTCAATTTTTGTGAGCTTCACAATAGAACACCCTTAAAGATAGGATTACGTATCCTATAGGATGTACATGCGGTTGATATACTGATTGATTATGTAACAGACGGAAATATCTTTATTTAAATTATTATAAATAATGCAAATTTCTTTTTATTAATTTACTACCTACAAAATGAACATAATTAACATAATAATTGAACCACCACAGAAATGCAATCCAATCCGCAAGGGCGTCCTCTTACAATTTGGGCTTAGTCAGCCCTTGGGATAGGGTTGGCTAAAAATGAATTACAATTTTGTCATCTTTTGGCTGCAATAATAAAAACAGAATTACCTAGTCATCCACAAATAACTAAAGCTAAGCCAATTAATAGAATATTAGAAATATTTTTATCTAGACCTATCAGTTAAAAGTGTTTATCTGGGTGTATAATTGAATTTTTTGATATTCAATTTTTTTATCAAATAAAATATTTAGTCTTATATTGAAGTAGATACTTACATAGTACGTACATACTAAAAAAGTTAAATTTATCATTATTATTTTTATTGCCATCACGTGGCAAATAGATAGACAACTGCTTAGGTGCCTAGGATTCCTATCATTGGATTCCATTCGTCCCGGGTTTGATGTTCGCGCTGTATTTTTCATATCTAAGCTATCAAAGCTAAAAAATATATGCTCCTCCAGACCTTTTTGGGACAAATTGAATTTTTTTTCAAAACAAAAACAATTTTATTTTTCTGGCATTTCAAATGGTGAAATTGAATTGAAAGGGTTTCATTTCCCCTTTCCATAAAACCTATTAACAAGATATATTACAATCGACATTGTTTTATACACGGGGGGGTCTGGGGGTCTTCACCCCAGCATTCAAATCTGCGATCAACCGTTTAGCACGGTCGTGCACCATAGATGTTTTTTTGAAGTGAACATCAGAGCTCATCCTTAGCTTACTGTAATTTTTGTTTTTTAATTATAAGAAAAATAACTCCTACTTTTATTCAATTTTATTATCATAAAGAATTCATATAATTAATTATCATTAAATATGTGACTTCAATTAATCAATTTTAAAGAGGTTGCAATTTATATACCAGAAACACTTCTAATCCAGGTACGGTAAGCAGGAACACTGGTGAATATATCAGGATTTCCTTTAGCGCAAGGAATACCCCAGGATACTACACCATGTTGCACTCCGTTCAAGACCAATGGACCACCGGAATCTCCTTGGCATGCTCCTTGACCAGAAACCATGTAAGTACATACGTGTGTAGAGAATACTGGATATCCTGGCAATAATTGTTGGCATTGTTGTACACTAATTGAACGTAAGTTAATGGTTTGGAGTGCATTTGGAAGAGAGGTTGATGGATAGCTAGTTAATCCCCATCCAGATAAAACCAAGTTGGAACCAGGTGGAGTTGTACTGCCACCAAGACCAATGCTTGCAACACCAGGAGCTCCGGAAATGGTACCGCTGATTCTTAAAAGAGCAATATCATTTGCATTGTTTTGAGGATTGTAACTGCCATGGGAAGTTATTTGAGCTACATAGTATGATTGGCCACCGGAGTTCAAGTAATTTGTTCCAACAACGACGACAAGATCAGCTGGACGTAAGCTGTAAAAAGTTAAGATATAAAAATCATTTAGGACAGTTTTTAGAAAGCTCACCCGGGAACACAATGGGCGGCGGTTAAAATCCATGCGTTGCTGATGATTGAACCACCGCAGAAATGCGATCCACTCCTAGAGTCCCTCAACGATACTTGGTAAGGAAATTCACCAACACCCGCTGGGCGACCTCCTACAATTCGGGCTTCTTCGGCCCTTGGGATAGGGGTGGCTAAAAATAATTGAGATGTTTAAACATAAAGCTTGAGAAATATTTGGGTACAACAGATATTTAAAAAAAGACTTACCGAATGCACCACAAACAACTAGAGCTAATACAATTGCGATCATTGTGATTAAATATACTAGATTTATTGAGCAAGCCTTTTATATATTTCTTAAACCACTCGACAATAATTAGTTGATAGTTAATATCCAAATAAATTTTTAGCTAAAAATATCAATTGAATGGCAATAATAAGTGTTTATCTAAGTGCTCACAGAGATAATTTTTAATTTTTTTGTTATTTCATTTTGATATTAAAGTGATCCTATATTCGAGTACATACAAAATATGTACTATGTATTCTGGTCTATTATAGGTCAATTCAAAATGAAACTATGCCGTTTTATACACAAGGGTGAATTTTGCAACTGTTTTAGATTTTCTGTCGGTAACAAGCATTTGTTTTTGTCCATGTTGCAGCAAAACTGTAGTTTTTTACAATTCTGTCACTGCAGTTTTCCACAATGTCCGGAATTTTCAAGAAAATCATTTGAGGTATTTACTATTAACAAAAATAACTAGAAGATGATATACTTGGGTTATTCCATATCAATAAGTAGTCCTATCTGGTTGTCCAACCATTTAAAAAATAAATTATTTTTTTTTGGTGCAAATCATATAATATTCCTATTTAATGCCAGGCTTGATTCGTTGAATATTCCGGGAATATAATATTTTTACCTTCTAGTCATGTTAATAACTTTACAAGTAGGCAGATATAAATTACTTTTTCTATTCAAATAGTACGTCTCTAGTCATGTAGATAACGAGATTATCTTGACAATCTTTATCGCTCTGTATCTTCCAAACAAGCGTTTTTCGAAAAATCGTTAAATGTACAAAAAAAACCGAAGTAGATACATTCAGGATTTTTGCTTGATAATTTTTTTTAAATTTAAAAGTCTTAAAATGATTCATCGAAATTTTAATTCGCAGATTACTGTAACCGGATTTTTGATTTGCGGTTTTTGTAATTTGATTAAGATATAAAACGATACCTTTTGTATAATAGGATACATAATATGGAACCACCATCCCGCCAGACTGAAATCCGGTCGAACCACAATTCAGCGGCAATAATTCCTGCCGGACCATAAGTACGATCTCAATTTTACGAACGTTAAAATTAACAAAATTAAAAATTAAATTAAAACAAAGAAAAATCTCATCCGAAACTTGTAATAAATTAAAAACGGATTTAAAAATTAAATAAGTAGTAAACAAATACAATATAATTTAATTATCTACTATTAAAATATGTAATAGGTTAGGTTAGCTTACACGGAAAAAATTGATGAATCTTTTTTTTTTTCCGAATGAAAAAATTATTTTTTTTGTGTAGGTTAGGTTATAGACCGGCTCTTGGCGGCGGGAATTGTGACCACCGGATTGTGGTTCGGCGGGGTTTTAGTCCGGCTGGATTCTGTTCGGCGGGATTTTGGTTCGGCTGAATTTGGTTCGAAGGGATTATGGTCTTGCGGGAATTTGGCAGCGGAATTATGGCCGCGGGCATTTGTCCTAGACCGATTTTCATTATAATGTCACTTTTCCATAAATCTCCATAAAAATATTTTTGGATTTGTTTAAATTTCCAAAATTTAAGCTATTTGATTTAAAAGCTGACATGAACTGATTACCTAGAGTAGTATTCAATGTATTCATATATTGTTATATAATTTATTGTAATATTTAAAAACTATCTTATAATTTTTATTATTCTCTTAGAATTCTGTTAGCTAACTTCATATTTTTATCTGTTTATCATCGTTCACAACAGCTTTCACTTTAATTAACACACTTATTTATCAACATTTCTCTATACTTATTTTAAACAATTTTCCGTAATTTATTAGAGTGACTTATACTTTAAATCTCGCAGCTAGCCCAATCTACACGAAGTTTTCCTTTGCTACTCAGCAGCGCTTAGTCAATATTTTTGGCGCGTAAATACTAACTAATGATTTAAACCTGGATCAGGATCAATAAAAATCATGTCAATTAACATTAATAACATTTATTATAATACATTTTATTGTACAACAAAGAATAAAAAGACGTTAATTAATTGATGTTAACAAGGGTTTCAATTTATATACCAGAAACACTTCTAATCCAGGTACGGTAAGCAGGAACACTGGTGAATATATCAGGATTTCCTTTAGCGCAAGGAATACCCCAGGATACTACACCATGTTGCACTCCGTTCAAGACCAATGGACCACCGGAATCTCCTTGGCATGCTCCTTGACCAGCAACCATGTAAGTACATACGTGCGTAGAGAATACTGGGTATCCTGGCAGCAATTCTTGACATTGTTGTACACTAATTGAACGTAAGGTAATGGTTTGGAGTTCATTTGGAAGAGAAGTTGATGGATAGCTAGTCAATCCCCATCCAGATAAAACCAAGTTGGAACCAGGTGGAGTTGTACTGCCACCAAGACCAATACTTGCAGCACCGGGAGCTCCGGAAAGGGTACCGTCAACTCTTAAAAGAGCAATATCGTTTGCATTGGTTTGAGGATTGTAACTACCATGGGAAGTTATTTGAGCTATATTGTAAGATCTGCCACCAGAGTTCAAGTAATTTGTTCCAACAACGATGACAAGATCAGATGGACGTAAACTGTAAAAAGTTAAGATATAAAAATCATTCGGGACAGTTTGCAGAGAACAAACTTGGGAACACAATGAGCGGCGGTTAAAATCCATGCGTTGCTGATGATTGAGCCACCGCAAAAATGCGATCCACTTCTAGAATCTCTTAACGATACTTGGTAAGGAAATTCACCAAAACCTGCTGGACGACCCCCTACAATTCGGGCTTCTTCGGCCCTTGGAATGGGGGTGGCTAAAGATAATCGAGATGTTTAAACATGACGCTTGAGGAATATTTGGGTACAACAGATATTTAAAAAAAGACTTACCAAATGCACCGCAAACAACTAGAGCTAATACAATTGCAATCATTGCGATTAAAGTAAACTAGATTTATTGAGCAAGCCTTTTATATATTTTATTAAACCACTCGACAATAATAAATTAGATGATAGTTAACATCCAAATAAATTTTTAGCTAAAAATATCAATTGAATAGTAGTAATAAGTGTTTATCGAAGTGCTCACAGGGATAATTTTTTTGTTATTTAATTTTGATACCAAAATATCAAGGCTAAATTTTGCAACTGTTTTTAATTTTTCGTCTGTAAAAATAAGGTGCCCATGTTGCAGCAAATCTGTAAATTTATTTTACTATTCACAAGAAACGAATTTACAAGAAAATCATTTGAGGTACTATTTACAAAAATAACTAGAAGATGATGGAACCCAAGATGATATACTTGGGTTATTCCATATCAATAAGTAGTCCTATCTGGTTGTTCGACCATTTAAAAAAATAGATTGTATGTAAATAACGTGTTATTTTTTTCGTTGAATATTCTGGGAAGACATTATTTTTAACTTCTAGTGTTATATTAATAACTTTTACAAGTAGGCAGATATAAATTTAATTTTCTATTCAATTAGTGTGTCTCTTGTCATGTAGATAGTGATATATCTTCGATACAATCGTTTTTCGAAAAATTATCAAAGGTATAAATATTCATAAAAAAACCCAATGTAAATTTGGTATTTTTGCTTGATAAGGTTCAGCAGATCTACTAAGCTAATACAGAACCATTTTTTCAAAATTTAAAAGTACGAAAATGATTCGTCGAAATTTATATTCGCGGATTAGTTTAATCGAATTTTTGATTCGCGGTTTTTTAAATTCGATTTAGGTGTGAATATAATAATTAAATACCACTCGCGGTGCTAGTAATTTGATTAAAATTGATAATAATATGCCAATTAGGTTTTTATTAAATTATAGTTATAGCTTTTGGAGAGTCATAGTCGTAAATATTAATTGTCACTTCTACAAGACTATCAGGATCAATCAAAATCATATCAATTTGAATGCATTGTATACAAAAGTTTTGTTTAGGTTTTTATAATGCTCCAATGGTTTTGATGTTTTCTTTCTTCTAGCCTAAACAAAACTGTCCTTAAAAAATACGAAAGGATATAAGAAATGCGATTGAAGTTAACAACATGAAAGTACTAAGATCGCAGTTGTCTAACGACAAAACGCAAATAATAAAATTTAAAAATGCAAAACCATGGAAGACTTCTATAGAACACTATACACGTCGACTACATCTGAACCAGAGCGGAGGCGAGATACCATCTTAAATGTGGGATTAGAAGAAATCCCACCAATAACTCATGAAGAGCTAAGGAATACCCTAAAACAATTAAAAAACAGGAAATGCCATGGAGGAGAGAGAATTACAGCGGAAATGTTGAAAATGGGAGGAGAAACTTTGGTGTAAGAATCCATAAAGTATTAAATAAATGTTTAGAAGAGAGACTGACACCGACAGAATGATGAAACGCGGAGGTGATACTGATTTTCAAAAAGGAGATACAACAGATATGGAAAACTACCGACCTATTAGTTTGCTGCCACAAATATACAAACTTCTTAAAAAAATCATAGCAAATCGGTTAGAAAGGAAATTTGACTTTTATCAACCCGTGAAACAAGCGGGATTTAGGAAAAATTTTAGCACAACACACCATATTCGAGCATAGAAAAAAGAAGAGAGTAAATTTCTACAAGGTATTCGACTCCATTGAAATATGAGCTCTACTAAGATCCATGGACCGAGCCAGAATAGACTCCAGGTACTAACCATCAAACTGGATGAAGATAGAAAAACCGAGAATATATATTGTTGAAAAGGGGAGTCCGACAAGGAGACACCATATCTCCAAAACTATTCACTTCAGCTCTGGGAGATGTTTTTAAATAGCTACCATGGGCGATGAAAAGTATAAAAATTGATGGTTCATATTTAAGCTATCTAAGATTTGCCGATGATCTTGTTTTGATGTCCGAACATCTGGAGGAGCTTAAAAAAATGCTTCGCCAACTTAATCAAGCATCCAAAGATATGGGTTTAAAAATTAACAAAGATAAAACCAAGATTATGAACCCAGATGACGTAATATCCTTATTGTGATCCACACAATTCAGAATATCTTCTTAACTTAGAAAACTTAGCAAAGACAATCAAACTGCGGAAATAACGCTAAAAATTGGGCTAACTTGGGCAGCATTTGGAAAGTTAGGACTGTTAGAAAAGACTTCAAACCGCCTCAGAGTGATCCAGGGGGCGATGGAAAGATAAAATCAAAAACGATATGATAGAGCAATGACTGGGGTGACAGACCTGATACGATGAGTGGCTTAGTTGAAATTGAGCTGGGCTGGACATGTGGCACGACAAGATAGAGATCGCTGAAAACTGAGAAGTGTGGTAGGACCGCAAAGAAGCTGGAAAGATGACATAAGGGAGACAGCGGCTATGGGTTGACAGAAGAAGAAGCAGAACAGTATTCAAATACTACACGAACACATTGGTATTCTCCAGTCTCAAAAATGGAAGAGGGCCAACTTGTACGTCTTTATAGGAGGATGCTTGTAATTTGCGATTTAAAAAAATTATAACATTAATAACATTTATTATATTTTATTGTAAAACAAAATTAATAAAATTAATAGCATCAATTATTGTTAACAAGGGTTTCAATTTTATATACCAGACACACTTCTAATCCAGGTACGGTAAGCAGGAACACTGGTGAATATATCAGGATTTCCATTAGCGCAAGGAATACCCCAGGACACTACACCATGTTGTACTCCATTCAAGACTAGTGGACCACCGGAATCTCCTTTGCATGCTCCTTGACCAGCAACCATGTAAGTACATACATGCGTAGAGAATACTGGATATCCTGGCAATAATTGTTGACACTGGGCAACACTAATTGATTGTAAGTTAATAGTTTGGAGTGCATTAGGAGCGGAAGTTGACGGATAGCTTGTTAATCCCCATCCAGATAAAACCAAGTAGGAACCAGGTGGAGTTGTAACTCCAGCAAGACCAACGCTTGCAACACCGGGACCTCCGGAAATAGTACCGCTGATTCTTAGAAGGGCAATATCATTTGCATTGTTTTGAGGATTGTAACTGCCATGGGAAGTTATTTGAGCTACATAGTAAGATGTGCCACCGGAGTTCAAGTAATTTGTTCCAACAACGACGACAAGATCAGCTGGACGTAAGCTGTAAAAAATTAAGATATAAAAATCATTTAGGACAGTTTTTAGAAAACTCACTTGGGAACACAATGGGCGGCGGTTAAAATCCATGCGTTACTGATAATTGAACCACCGCAGAAATGCGATCCACTCCTAGAGTCCCTCAACGATACTTGGTAAGGAAATTCACCAATACCAGCTGGACGACCTCCTACAATTCGGGCTTCTTCGGCCCTTGGGATAGGGGTGGCTAAAAATAATTGAGATGTTTAAACATAAACACAACAGAGAAACTAAAATTACTTACCAAATGCACCACAAAAAACTAGAGCTAATACAACAATTGCAAACATTGTGATTAAAATGCAGCAGACTTATTAATCGAGTCTTTTATAATTGAATTTCTTAAACCACTCGACAAAATTAATTGATAATTTACATGCAAGTAAAGTTTTTTCTGAAAAATATCAATTGAATGGCATTAATAAGTATTTATCTAAAGTGCTCACAGAGATAATCATTAAAATTTTTGGTATTTTATTGTGACTCTACGGGAAAATTTATACTCATTCGAGAACATAACGTATAATCTAGAAAAATTAGTTTTTCCTCAAATAATTTATAAATAAAAATTAAGAATATTTTATTTTAAACAAAAAGCTCAAGTTTTACTTCCGTGTCTTCGTCTTAAAATGCAGTTTGTCAACACGTCCTTGAACTCCATAGAGGAAGCCGTCAATAGACGGTGTGTACACCCAACCATAACAGGCTGGATTAGTGCTATCCTTAGGGGCAGAGAATTAGAGGCAATCTAGGACATGCGACCGCTGAGGTGGCTGCCGCTCGGGGATGTCCGCAGGGGGGGGAGGGTTTATCACCCCTACTCTGGTGCCTCGTGGTGGATGGGCTTCTGTGGGAGCTAGAATAGATTGGAGTCTATTCACAAGGATTTGCTGATGATATCACAATCCTAGTGATCGGAAAATTCGGGGAAACAGTGTCATCTATGATGCAAAGAGCCCTGAAAACTGTCGAAAGATGGTGCACAAGAGAGGGATTATCTGTTAATCCAGAAAAAACCTCCGTTGTTGCCTTTACACAACGCACGAAACTGCAAGGCGTAAAGGCACTAAAAATGTGGGGAAAACATCTACATGTGGTAAAAGAGGTTAAGTATCCAGGACTAATTCTGGATGAGAAGCTGATTTGTAGAGGCATGATCGGCAAAACATGGGGACTAAAACCGAGAATGGTACACTGGCTGTACACCAGAGTAGTGATACCCACAGTGACATACTCGGCCCTGATTTGGTGGCACGCAGCCAAAAAAAGGGATAGTATAAACAGGCTCGGCAAGCTACAAAGACTTGCATGCCTAGGAATCACGGGGGCAATAAGATCAACGCCCACCGCAGCCATGGGTGCTCTTCTGAGGCTCCACACACTGAACTTAGTGGTGGAGGCAGAGACCCTACTAGCAGCATACAGGCTGACGATTAATGGACTTGGGCATGTTACCCCAATAAAAGGGCACCATACCATGATTTTTAACTCAATAAAGAGTAATAACATGCTTAGCATGCAATCGGACAGAACCAGAACGATTAGGGACTTCCGAAAACCTTTCAGAGTAATGATACCTGAGAGGAGCAAGGAAGATACTATAGCAAAGCTGGGCAGCCGATATAATACCATCTGGTATACAGATGGATCGAAAACAGAGATAAGTACTGGTGCAGGTGCGTGTGGGGGGTCGTAAAACAATGCCTTGATGCACTGGTAGAACTGGAAATCTGCAACAGCATCATGCAGATACCGGGACAGCAGGGCATAAAGGGAAACGAAGAGGCGGATCGCCAAGCCAGAATGGCTGCAAGCACAACCTTGATGAGCCCTGAACCTACCTGCGGGATTGCGTACAAGACCGCAAGAGAAGGTATCAGGGACATACTAAGGAGACAACATCTTGCTTACTGGGGGGGGGGGCTTCCGGGACTGAGGCAGTCACGGATGTTCATCAAAGGCCCTACAAGTGAAACCAGAAGCAAAGAGATAATCCAGCTGAGTAAAAAACAGCTGAGAAGGATAGTGGGACTTTTTACAGGACACTGCTGTCTCAACAGACACCTCAGCATTATGGGGATAACTGAAGATCCTACATACAGGATGTGTGGTGGATCGGAGGAAACTCCTCACCACATTTTATGTGAATGCCCGGCACTGTCGGGAAAAAGAATACGTCACCTCGGGCTTCCATACCTAGAAGCAGAGGAGATAGGACAAGCACCCTTAGGCCGCCTACTCGACGGAAACTAGGAACGAGAGGCACAATAAGCTTAAGCTTCAGTGCGGTGAGCGTAATAAACCATAACCTGTTAAATAATAATAATAATGTACGATATATTATTTAAAAAAAGAAACTTAAAAACGTCTCGCGCCGAGACGTCTTTGCAGTGCTTTAGGTTTTGTTGGAAGCCACATCCAAAAATCGAGACGTGATTCTTTAAATATTTCGCGAATACAAGATATTCAATTTTTAGCTACATAAAAGGTTTTACAAGTAGGGAGATATAAATTTGATTTTCTATTCAATTAGTTTGACTCTTATCATTTAGATAATGAGATTATTACAAAAATCTTTATCGCTCTGGATCTTTACAATAAAGCGATTTTCGAAAAATCATCAAGGATATAAATCCTTCATAAAAATTTCGCGTTTCTGCAACTTTAAAGGTTTACAGAAACTGAGTTATCTTAGCCCTTATTCACTTAATCACCACAGAACTTAAAACAATTTGACATATCATATGTATACATTTTTGTGTGTATAAATTTTATTGTAAAAAAACATAACATTCATAATTTTTATTCTATTTTATTGTCATGCAATATTGATTACATTAACCTGTAATATCAATAATTATTAACAAATGTTGCGATTTTATATACCAGAAACACTTCTAATCCAGGTACGGTAAGCTGGAACACTGGTGAATATATCAGGATTTCCTTTAGCGCAGGGAATTCCCCAGGATACTACACCATGTTGCACTCCGTTCAAGACCAATGGACCACCGGAATCTCCTTGGCATGCTCCTTGACCAGAAACCATGTAAGTACATACGTGTGTAGAGAATACTGGATATCCTGGCAATAATTGTTGGCATTGGGGTACACCAATTGAACGTAAGGTAATGGTTTGGAGTGCATTAGGAAGAGAAGTTGATGGATAGCTAGTTAATCCCCATCCAGATAAAACTAAGTTGGAACCAGGTTCAGTTGTGCTGCCAGCAAGACCAACACTTGCAACACCAGGAGCTCCGGAAATGGTACCGCTGATTCTTAAAAGAGCAATATCATTTGCATTGTTTTGAGGATTGTAACTGCCATGGGAAGTTATTTGAGCTACATAGTATGATTGGCCACCGGAGTTCAAGTAATTTGTTCCAACAACGACGACAAGATCAGCTGGACGTAAGCTGTAAAAAATTAAGATATAAAAATCATTTAGGACAGTTTGTAGAAAACTCACTTGGGAACACAATGAGCGGCGGTTAAAATCCATGCGTTGCTGATGATTGAACCACCGCAGAAATGCGATCCACTCCTAGAGTCCCTCAACGATACTTGGTAAGGAAATTCACCAACACCCGCTGGGCGACCTCCTACAATTCGGGCTTCTTCGGCCCTTGGGATAGGGGTTGCTAAACATAAAATATAATTAAGTTTAAAATTTAAAAAAATAGAGTTACAAAAAATTCTTTAAAACTAAAATAAAACTTACCGAATGCACCACAAACAAGAAGAGCTAATATAATTGCAATCATTTTGAACAACTGCAGTAGATTTCCTCAACAAGGCTTTTATATGTTTTTTGAAACCCTCGACAATTAGTCGATTGGTCATTCAAGTGCAAATTTTTTTTAGATTATAAATTAAATGCACATAAAGGGTATTTATCTATGTATGTGCTTACAAAGATAATTAGTAAGTTTTTTGGTATTAATTCAAGAAGTTGATTTCTCATCGACGACTCTGATTGGTGATTATTTTTGAATGTAATATTTAAAACGTTCAGTTGAAGGAAGATGTATTGACAAAATATACAGCAGCCCGAGGGGCATTGTAAACTATTATTTGGTAAATTTACATGAATTTCAATGATATTACATATTTCGCAATATTGCAATAATCTAATATTTTTATAAATAATATATTTATAACATACAGAAGAAAGTTAATACCATAAAATCAGTCTTTTGTATCATTTATAAAAATAATAAACAACAAAGGGCCTAAATGGGACTCTTGAGAAACCCCAGATAAAATTTAATAGCATCTAAACCAAGACGGAAGTGAAAATTGGAAATGTAAAAAAATGTAAACCAACAAAAGTGTTTTGTGCTAATTTACAATAATTCAAAACAATAAAAATCAGTTTAAAACTTTTATTTAGAATTTTTTATAAAAAATTTACATAAAGAATTACATTTCACACATTTGTGTTTTCTTTAATCCAGGTGCGATAATAAGAAACACTTGTAAACACATCAGGATAACCTTTCCCGCAAGGTACTCCCCAGATAGAAATTCCGTGTTGTATTTCATTTATTACTAAAGGTCCACCGGAATCTCCTGTACAGATTCCTTTTCCTGAAGGAACAAGTGTACATACGTGAGAAATAGTTATTGGGTAAATCCCTCCCAATAATATTCTGCAATCGTTTAGATTAATTGTTCTTAAAATGATGAAATTAAGTTCATTGGAGAGGATATTGGAAGGATAGCTGGTTGATCCCCAACCGGAAAATAATCCATAGACTTCACCCGGTGTTGCATAATCCGTTAGGGGAATTATTTTAACACTATCGCTAAGGGCGATCGGATTACGTAAATGTAAAACTGCTATGTCATGTAATTGATCATTGGGATTGTAATTTTCGTGTTTCTTTGCGATATCTACCGCATAAGCTAATCCGCCAATGTTAAGATAATTTGTTCCAACAACAGCGATAATTTCTGAGGGATTTAACCTGCAGAAGAAAAAAGAAATTGTTAAGGTGATAAATGTAAATGATAAACGTAAATTTACTGGGTAATGCAATGAGCTGCAGTTAAAATCCAATTTTCGCTAATAATGGAACCACCACAGAAATGTTGTACGTTGTTGTAGTATCTCAATGACGCTTGATGTGGAAATTGGTCAATCCTGGCAACTTCTCCTGCTATTATACGCGAAGATCTTCCATCGGGAATTGCTAAAAATGAATTGTCTTATTATGATTGGGGAATGGAAAGGAATAGTTAACTTACCAACAGCATTGCACACAAAAATAGCTAAAAAAATAACAGCAAACATGTCGAAGAATATTTTTGGGAATATTACTTGGTTACTCGAGATATGTAAAATGTATACTGACTGTTTCTATAAAAAGATTAATATTTATATTATTCTTTGAGGAAAATATTTAGAAGAATCTATAAAGAGCTTTTTGAAATTTTATTTTTACTTTTACTAGAAAATTGATTAGTAGATACTCCAAAATTTTATGAAAAGCGGAAGCTAAAGCAAACAATTATTTCAACGTTTTGAAAATTTGGTCTTACCTACGTGTACAATGTACATTTCAATAAGGTAGTACTTTGAAATTTTATAATCTCGATATATCTCAAGTAGCTAATATCCACCTCGATAAGACTTGTTTTGTAATAATAAATTACAGATAATATTTGGGTTTTGGTCGCTATGCACTCTAAAATTTGTTTAAAATCAACTTTTTTTCATTATATAATTACATTTTATATTTTTATTAACTTTTTTGAAATAATATTAATTTTTGTAATGTTATACTCCTATAATTTGCAGGTAAATATTTCTAAATCTCTTGATTTAGCCTGAAACCCAATCTTCAAAGAATTTATTTTCGAAAACTTTCTGTCCAGTACAAAATAAAATTTGCTAAGAATACAGTTTCGATTTAAACCTTCTGTTATATTTTTTCGAAAGATTTCGCAGATTTGGTTTTCACAGTAATATGCCCTTACTTTTCGCTCATTATCATGAAAGTAAATCTTTACAGGTGTTCGTTCATCCATACGTAAGCAAGTACATTACGATATAATAATTTTAAAGTTTTGTTTTACAATATTTACTAGTTATTGTGAAACAAGTACTTGAACTTCATTCAAAAGTATTAATCTATACTAATCAACTAAGTGTCAGGTGACGATAACGAAAAATTAAAAAATTTGCAATTTTAACCGTAAATTAAACTGTTCCGAGAATTTTTCTTCAACCTTTTTTCAAGCTGAAAGACCTAATAATTTTCTTTGTAATAAAAAACTCCTTTACAATCTAAATTTAGATAAACTTCATATGCATCCTAGGAAGAATCGTGAGTGTCCCATGAATTTAAAAAATTGTTGTGTACACGTGGTTGGAATTCTCTTGTCAATCACTGGAATTCATTGAAATTCGCTGGAATTTCTTGGAAATCACTGAAATATTTTGGAAATCATTGGAATTCTTAATAAATTTCTGTAAGAATACTTTGATATTCATTGACAATCATTGGAATTCCTTGGAAATCATTTGAATTATTTGTAAATTTTTGTAATTTCTTGAAAATCACTGGAATTTGTTAGAAATTCCTGCGATTCTTTGACAATTATTAGAATTCTCTGAAAATCTTTGGTATTCCTTGGAAATCACTGTAATTCCTCGGAAATCACTGAAATTCCTTGGATATCACTGAAATTTCTCGGAAATGGTTAGACACTCTTGTAAATCACTGGAGTTACTTGGAAATCACTAGAATTAATTTGAGATCATCGAAATTCATTGGAATTCGCTAGAAATTTTTAGGAAATCATTGAAATATTTGAAAATCATTGGAATTCATTGAAAATCACCGAAATTCTTTGGAATCCGCTGGAAATCTCTGCAAGTCGTTAGAAATTCCGGAATTTTTTGGAATCTTTGAAATTTCTTAGAAATCACTGGAGTGTTTTGGAAATCACTGGATTTCCTTGGAAATAACTGGAATTCATATGAAATCATCTGAGTTTTTCGGCAATCACCAGAATATTTTGGAAATTATTGGAATTCTTTAGAAATCTCTGGAATCCATTGGAAATCTCTGGAATTTCTTGGAAATCACTGCAAATCTATGGAATTCTTGGAACACCTTGGAATATTTTCTTGCTAGAAAAACAATAGAATTCCTTGGAAATCATTAGAATTTCTTGAAAACTACTAGAATTCATTGTAAATTGTTGAAATTCCTTCGTTGAAAGTCGTTGAAAATCACTGGAGTTGCTTGGAAATCACTAGAATGATTTAAATATCATTGAAATATTTGGAAGTCACTGGAATATATTGGAAATCACTGGAGTTTTTTGGAAATCACTGGAGTTTTTTGGGAATATCTAGAATTAATTTGATATCGGAATTCATTGGAAATCACTAGAATCCTTTGAAAGTTATTGCAATATTTGAAAATCGCTCAAATTATTTGTAAATCACTGAAATTTTTTGGAATTGGCTGGAAATCGTTAGAAATCACTGAAATTCCTTGAAAATCACTATATTTCTTTGGAAATCACTGAAATTAATTTGAAATCGTCGGAATTCCTTGGATATCACTAGAACTTTTTGTAGATCATTGGAATTCTTGAGAAATCCCTGAAATTCTTTGAAAATCTCTGGAATTTCTTGTAACTTACAGGAAATCTATGGAATTCTTGGAAATCCTTGGATTTCTTTTGAAATCCTTGGAATTCAATGGGAATCATTGAATTTTTTTGAAAATTATTTGAATTATTTGCAAATCTTTGGAATTCTTTGAAAATTGTTGGAATTCCTTCGGAATCACTGGAATTGCTTGGATATCATTGAAATTTCTTGGAAATTAAAAAAAAAATTAAAATCGTTGGAATTCTTTGGAAATCACTGAAATAGTTTGTAATTCGCTGAAAATGTTTTAGATATTATTGAAATATTTGGAAATCATTGGAATTTATTGGATATCACTAATATCCTTTAGAATTTGCTGAAAATTTCTGGAACTCTTTGGAAATCACTGGAGTTTTTTGTAAACCTCTAGAATTAATTTGATATAGAAATTCATTGGAAATCAATAGAATTCTTTGGAAATCACTGAAATATTTGAAAATCGCTCAAATTATTTGTAAATCACTATTTTCCTTGGAAATCACTGGAATTAATTTGAAATCGTCGGAATTCCTTGGAAATCACTGGAAATTTTTGTAGATCATTGGAATTCTTTAGAAATCTCTGAAATTCTTTGAAAATCTCTGGAATTTCTTGTAAGTTACAGGAAATCTATGAAATTCTTTGGAAACCCTTGGAATTCATTGGGAATCATTGTTTTTTTCTAGAAATTATTTGATATATTTGTAAATCTTTGGAATTCTTTGAAAACTTTTGGAATTCTTTAGAAATCACTGGAATTGCTTGGAAATCATTGAAATTTTTTGTAAATTACTAAAAAAATTTGAAAATCGTTAGAATTTCTTGGAAATCACTGAAATAGTTTGTAATTCGCTGGAAATCTCTGGAAGTCATTGGTAATCACTGTAATTTTTTTGAAATCTCAAAAATTTCTTGTAAATCACTGGAATTTCTTGGAAATCACTGAAATTCCTTTAAAATTATTGCAATTCCTTGGAAACTACTAGAATTTTTAGGAAATCGTTGAAATTTGTAGAAATCTCTTGAATTAGAATTTTTGGTAATTTATGGAATTCTTTAGAAATCCCGGAAATTCCTTATTAATCGCTGTAAGTACTGGGAAATCGTTTAAATTCTTGGACATCTTGAAAATTCTTTGAAAAATTTTGAAATTTCTAGTATTTAGCTGGATATTTACTTCCTGCTTATGTGCTCAAAAAATATATATCTCCGCGTCGAGATTGCAGTTTCAAAACGGCGGCGCAGCGTCGAAATATTTCAATCTAAGGCGTTCCATAATTATTTACTTCAATATTTTTCTTGAGTTAAAGTTGAATAATTATTTTTTAATTTACTTTATATATTGTTATAGGCGAGTGTTTTACGAACTTCTCCTTATTTCGCATCTTGCTCTTCAATCTTGTCTATCAGTTCAGTCCCCCTCTTCTAGGCCTCTGACTTCCATCGCTTCTTTCACTTCCTGAGCTCAAGTTCTTGCTGGTCGGTCCCGTTTTCTTCTGAACCTTGGAGTCCATTTCCAAATTCTTTTTAATCATCGAGATAATGTCCATTCGCTGCATATAACCGAACCACCTTGGCCTCTTGACCTCTATTGGGTCCAATTTACTTTAAACTTAACTATTAAGAATGGAATTCTTAATTCTTCTCGCGTCCAGTGATGTTCCTCCCAGAACGAACAACGTAGCCTGACATTAAAAGTGACCAGAGGTTAAAACCAGCCCTCTCATGTAGATCTAAGTTGTAGACAATATTATGACTTCAATCACTGGTGACTACACAAAAGATTTCTCTTGGAAGGGACCCATCACCAAAACGGCTGGCATAAATCCAAGTTGTGTAGCCAACAACTTCGGTGCTGCTGACCTGTCAGTCAGAATCTGTTATAGGAGAATATCCAGGATACCCACTTATGGTACAAATGGTCATGTAACCGGCAGTGAATCACTAGTCTACGAGTCTGGACTAATCTAAAGTACAAAAGTGCGCATAACTACCCGTTGGCAGACAGTCCGATTTAGCGAAAAACGCAACAGGTCTCAATTTTGTTTAGGAGTCACAGAGAGTATTTACCCCAAATATATGTCTTCCCGCGGTTTGCCATTGCCTTCCAAGGCAAGATAAAAAAAATAACTAATGTTCTTACTTCGCACGGAGTCGAACCAATTATTCTGCATGTCATCGCCAATTTTCTTCGATGTTTCTATTATGCGTAGGCCAGGGGAAAGCAAACCTTAATATTCCTTTACCCATAAAGGTTTGTTCAACTTTGGGTAACTCCTTTGCTTAGAACTATGAGCGCCCTCTAGAATTTTGATGATGAACTTTAAAAATATACTTAATTATGAATTATATTAGATAAAAAGTCAGCTAGCAATACGGATCGAACCTGAACTCCTTAGATTAAAAGTCAAAATTTAAAGTCTCTCTTCTCCCGACGCATTGTTTGACCTCCCTTTTGGTAGACTGGAAAATCTCTTCTAGATGACAACTTACATCTTTTGAGAATTTAGGATCATGAAAAACTTTTTTTTTTCTTGCAATAAAAATGTAGGTTCGCTAATAAATTGTAATGATTGTAAATATCTTTATTAACTCAAACAAGTAATTTGCAATCTTGTCAAATATGATATAAAAATAAATAATTTAATTATCACAACATGATTCTTAATTCTACACTCCCGTTGTTGATTTAATCCAAGATCTATACGAAAAAACTGAAGTATAAACATCAGGATTGCCCAAAGCACATGGTACTCCCCACGAAACCACTCCATGTTGAATTCCCTTGTACACCAAAGGACCGCCTGAATCTCCATTACATAATCCTTTTCCAACTGCTGCTTTTGTGCAGACATGGGTACTGAAGATGGGATAACCGGGTAAGAAACGTTGACAATCGGTTAGAGAAATTGATTTTAAAGTCACGTATTGCAGAGTATTAGAAAATACGTTTGATGGATAAGAAGTGAATCCCCAGCCGGACGCTATCTTATCTTTGCCAACTTTTGTAGCCGTTTTAGTTAAGTCGACTTTCTTGATTGACTTATTAAATGCTATTTTTCCATATACTTTTAAAACAGCAATATCGTTTATTTTGTTTGATGGGTTGTAACCTACATGAGGAACAATATTTGTCAAGCTGTAACTAACTCCCCCAGTGGCTAAGTAATTGGTTCCGACAACAGCAATTACATCTAAAGGTGAATATCTAAAAATGTAAAAATTAATATTGTTGTTCTTGGTAACATACCAAGTAGCATTCTTACCCATAAACACAATGAGCTGCTGTTAGAATCCATTCCGGACTAATGATAGATCCTCCACAAAAATGTACTCCATTGGTAAACCTTAAAGACACTTGGTAAGGAAATTGGTTGGCTTTGGCATTTTTTCCTCCGACTATTCTTAAATTATCAGATCCATTGATTTCACAGGCTGAAGAATATAAATTTAATCTAAAGAAGTTAAAATGGTGGAAGATTTGTTTTACTCACCAAGAGTGCTTATGAGGAGCAGTCCTAATGTAATAGCAATCATTTTAAAATTTTACTATCACGAATTTAAAAAAGTTTTCTATTTATACTTATCGTTCGATACTTAATCGATTAGAATCGATTAGGTAATTCGTATTCGGGGTAATTTATTGACGTGAGTGCTTGTTTCTCATTTAAAAATAGATTTCTCGAGAAAAATCCTCCAACAATATATTTATTTAATTTCAAGAATAGGCTAGACGAAAAAAATATTATTGGAAAGTTCCAACAATACAAAAACTTATCTTGGCGATTATTGAGCTTTTCAACTCATTAATACAATTTTGGATTTATTTTAACCTCTTCTCATTGAGACAAAACATAGCGATATATGTAGTACAATAGCTTTTTATGTATTAAAATCGCAAATTTTAATAATTTAAAATTCAAATTATTTAAATTATTTCTCAAAATTTCTAATCATCCGCAATTCGTATCGATATGCTCAAGTTTTTTAATTTGCATTTCAAGTACTATAAAAACCCAACAGACACTTGCAAAGATTAATTATTATTAATCCCATTGAACTTGAGTACAAAAATCGGAATTTCCAGAAATTTTTATATTTAGTAAGATCCTTTCTGCCTGACCTATTTATCAAGTGCAATAATACAAAATAAATCGTAGCGTAATGGTATAACATTTTAATCAATTATGTTTAGTAAAGACCAGGCAGTTGAATTCAATTGAAAAATTCCAGTTCCAGATGAACTGGTAAAAGAAATCTGAACCGCCTTCAGATACCAGCGATGCGATCCTCCTGGATCCTCTATCCAACTGAAAAAAGAGTTTCAAAGATGTACGTCTTCCATTCCTACATATCCGTCAGAGTTTAATTTTGTGGTACCTGGAACATTTTGAAAAGGAGATAACAATATTTTTTAGAATATCTCACGAGTATCTAGGGAATTAGCAAACAGATAAAGTTAATTCGAAACTTTTATTTGGAATTACTAATCTAATCAATAAAATTTTGTATATAAGACCGCGTTTGCTTTGAAAAAACAGTTCAACTTCAAAATGCATACCATCGTAGTTGCTCTTGCAATCATCGGCACCATCACTGGTAAGTTTTCTGTAGAAAATTATTAAAAGTATAATAATAAACTGATTTGTAAATGTTATAGCCACTTCCCTCGAGGATGACATTAGTCTACGAATCGTAGGAGGTAGACCTGCAGTCGATGGTCAGTTTCCATATCAGGTATCTCTTCAAACCGGAATCAATACTCACATTTGCAGTGGATCTATTATCAGTAGCGACTGGATTTTAACAGCAGCTCACTGCATTAAAGAGTAAGTTTATCGTAATTAAAAAAATATTGGAACATATAAATTCAACTTTTTTTCTTTCAGTGTATGGCAAATGATAGATGCTGTAGCTGGTACAAATAACTACAAGAAAGGTGGAGTTCGTTACAAAGTATCAAAAAAAATTATTCATCCAAATTTTAATGCAAAAAACAGCACTAACGATATTGCCGTTTTACAACTGCAAAAGAAAATTGCTTTTAATAGAAACATTACAACTGTAAGATTAGCTGATCCAACATCAATTTCCAGCGGTTTAAATATGGTTACATCTGGTTGGGGAACCACAAGTGAAGTAACTACGTTTTTGTCAGATGTATTGCAATATGCTAATGTAACAACCATAACTATTCCGCAATGCCGAAATTCGTTACCGAAACAATATGCGGTTGGTAACACAAATGTTTGTACTCTTGGTAAAACTAAACTTGGAGCATGCAAAGGAGACAGTGGTAATCCTTTAGTTATCAATAACATACAGCATGGACTTCTATCATACTTCGTTAATTGTGGAAAACCCAATCCTGATGTGTATACCAGCGTAGCAGCATATCGTACGTGGATTAGAAGCGTAACTGGTGTCTAAAACTGTAATACCATTTTATGTTAAATTAAATTTTGTACTTGTATACGTTGTTTATGATATAAACAAGTCTTTTATAATAAATTATGAAAAACAATTATGTAATAGTTTTGTTCTTGCAGCAGTTTGAAAGGTTTTGAAACTGTCAGGTGCACGAGCCATGCTAAATGTTGCACAGAGTATAACAATTCGGATACCAAGTAAATCTATGTATTTTTTTGAAAATCTTCGACTCATTTGTACTCGCGTTTTTCAAACCTACACAGTGTCTTTGCGTTGTATTCCTAAGTGGACACTTCTTCTTGTGACAAATTATTCTCCTATACTCGGCATTGCCATGAGTTTATTTCCGTCAGAAGCGGATAAATAACATTTCAGTGAGATTAAAAAGAAGGAAAAACCTTAGAATAGCAGAAGACAATTTTGTTATTGATAATCTCACAATCAGTGAACAATCTAATCAATTACACCATGTATATAAGACCGGGTTAGCTTACAAAATCATTTAACTTTATAATGCACACAATTATAATTGCTCTTGCCATAATTGGCACCATCACTGGTAAGTTATCAAAAAGTGTATAATTGTATATTTCTTGAATATAATATAATAATATAATAGCCACGTCCTTCGATGATGATACTTGTGATGATGATACTTGTCTACAAATGGTAGAAGGTGAACCTGCTAATGATGGTCAGTTTCCATATCAAGTATCTCTTCAAACCGGAATTAGAAAGCATATTTGTAGCGGATTTATTATCAATAATGAATGGATCTTAACAGCAGCTCACTGCGTTAAAAAGTAAGTAAACCGATGCTTAATTTATATTTTTGCACCTGGTAAATTACACTTTGTTCTTCTTTCAGAGTATGGCAAGAAATAGTTGCCGTAGCTGGTACAAATGAATACCAGAAAGGTGGAGTTGCTTACATAGTATCGAAAAAAATTATTCACCCAGACTTTAATTTAAAAGATAATACGACATTGCTGTTTTACAATTGAAAAAAAGAATAACATTTAATGAAAACATTGCAGCTGTAAGATTGGCTAGTCCAACAACAACTTCCAATGGTGTAATCATGACTACGTCTGGTTGGGGAAGTATAAGCGATGTAACTAGTTTTTTGTCAGATGTATCGCAATATTCTAATGTAATAACTATATCTATTCCACAATGCCGAAATTCGTTACCTAAACAATATGTGGTAGGCGACACAAATGTTTGCACTCTTGGTAAAAGGAAATTTGGAAAGTGTAAAGGTGATGGTGGTAATCCTTTAGTTTACAACTACGTACAGCATGGAATTCTATCATATTATGCAAATTGTGCTAAACCCTATCCTGATGTGTATACCAGCGTTTCAGCATATCGTATGTGGATTCAAAGCGTCACTGGTGTCTAAAACTATATATTATATAATAATTATAATATATTATAGAATTTTAATTATAATCTTATGAGTTGTTATAGTAAAAGCTCGTTGACCCGGAAATTTATAAATACAAATTATATTTATTTTTCTTGTATTTTTGTGTTACTTCTGGTTCTCAGATTGTTCCAAAGTAGATTTTTATAAAAATTAATTTTATACGATTTTATAAGTTTAACAAAAGATAAGAATTCGGACAAATCCCGGAGCTAGCTGTCTCGTGTAATAATGTGACGCAATTACTGCTGATGGAGCTTACTCCGGGGGTATACTTCTACTAAAAGTCGAATAAAAATCATATTGTTTTTTAAATTTAATATTTTTGGTATATAAAAATATAACAACTTTTGGTATACCAAATGTTCTTGTCAGTTTCATATTCCTGAAACCTGTCTGATCCAAGTACGGTAGGCAGCAACACTGCTAAATACATCAGGATTTCCTTTAGCGCAAGGAATTCCCCAGGAAACAACACCATGTTGTATTCCATTCAGAACTAATGGACTACCAGAATCTCCTTGGCATGCTCCTTGACCAGCAGGCATATGAGTACATACGTTTGTAGAATATATAGGATATCCTGGCATTAATTGTTGACATTGGGCTATAGAGATTGAACGTAAATGAATGGTTTGAAGAGCATTGGGAAGAGAATTTGATGGATAGCTAGTTAATCCCCATCCAGATAACACCAAATCTGAACCAGGTGGAGTTGTACTATTAGCAAGACCAATAGTTGCTACACTAGGAGATGTAGAAATTTGACCGTTAATTTTTAAAAGAGCAATATCATTTACATTGTTTTGAGGATTGTAACTGCCATGGGAAGTTATTTGAGCTACATTGTAAGATTGGCCACCAGAATTCAAGTAATTTGTTCCAGCAACAACGACAAGGTCATTTGGACGTAAGCTGGAAAAATTAAGATATAAAAATGACTCCGGACAGTTTGTGGATAACTCACCCGGGAACACAATGAGCGGCGGTTAAAATCCATGCTTCGCTGATGATTGAACCACCGCAGAAATGCGACCCACTCCTAGAATTCCTCAACGATACTTGGTAAGGAAATTCACCAACACCCGCTGGGCGACCTCCTACAATTCTGGCTTCTTCTGCCCTCGGAATACGGGCAGCTAGAACATAATTTCAATTTTATTAGATTTTTTATAATTTTGTATATAAAAATAAAAACTACCGTGTGCAGCACAAATCAAAAAAAACAATACGATTATTGCGGACATTTTGTTATAAATAATATAATAAGCACAAATTTAGTTATCAAGCTTTTTATATATTTCTTCACGCATTCGAAAAATTAGTTAAGGAGATAGGGAATCGTAACTAATAAGATTAATATGTATATTTAATATCTATTACCGAATGTGTGGGGAGACAGGCGACACAAGATCCATAGTGGAAAATGCTATTTAATTTTTTAGTATGTATGTACTGTTAAGCTGTTTTGTGGCTTCTGACTAAAAGCTTAAGTAAGTAACCAAAGCCACTCTTGTATATGGGTTCCATTTTGCTGATTTTTGGTCTCTTCTGAAAAAAAGTTTAGAAAATAGAAAAAGGTTTTGTTTTCTACAAAGCACCTTGGTTCCCCTCATTCTCACTAGTTTAACGTACATATACAGTGATAAGAGCATATTAATTATATATATTTAACTAAGTTCGATCAGCCGGAAAAGAGTTAAAATTTTTGTCACCAAAATGAGTAGTGCACGATACATAAAATTACTTTTAATAGGTTAATATGAGTACTATAAGTTCATTGACGCGGTATATATTTCTATTTCTTGTTCATTAAAACCAAAAAGTAGGTAACTTACACATTTCGATGCTTAATCGGAATTTAAAAAGGCAATAGGTTTATACAATTCAACAATTGACCAGCTGAAATTTTATTTAATTTAAATATTCTAATATTTTAGTGTTTCGTCTAAAAAAATTCTGAAAGTATATTATTAGCTCGTTCTTGGCAGGAATGTCTTGATTCCGTCAGATTCGATGCCGCTTCTCGGTTACATTTAACACAATTATGTATTATGATAATATTTGCTATGACCTCAGTTCCTCTCTCTCAGGCCTTACAATGCTTTTAAAATTTTAATTTTAAGAAATAATCAAATTAAATAATATTTGTTGCACACCTGGACTACATCGCTGTATGTACAAAAATGGATATTTCCGGATGAAAAGAGTTTTTTCAAAAAAATTAAAATTTGTACACCCCGGACATCGCAATATATTGTCGTAAATTTTTGGATAATAATTTGTATTTAAGTTGGCTGAATATTACATTTCATTTATGTTCTAAGTTACTGAAAATTCATTTTTTGATTTTGATTATTTTGGAGATTCCCAACCAGCCAGTTTTTAATAAAACCTGTGCAAAGAAAGAAATTAATGGAAACAAATGATGTTCCTAATCACGATTATCGAATGAGGAAACCTACTGTTTAAAAGGATGTCCCGCATGGTGAAAAAATATATAATTTTGTAATTATTATTATTGTGAGTTTTACGGTATGTTTAAAAATTTCAAGTGTAACGGACAAAATTTGAATTTGTGGCGATAAATATAATACTGATAAGATGTCCCCTCCAGAAAAGCGAAAAAAATTTACAAAATATAGTAGAATCAAAATTCATTCTAGGTTGAGGTACTGACTAGTAAAGACCTTTTATGAAGCTGACTAGAATCAAAAGAAAACCATGGTAAAGTAGCAACAAAACGAAGCTACAGAGGGTGAGACAAAATAAAGTTATTAATATTATTTGTGAAAATTAAACTTGCGCCGAAAACTTAACCATAATCAAATTTTCAACATCTAGATGTAAATTTGCAAGTAAATGTGAATTGAAAATCTGACTATAAAGATGACTAATACTTGAAACAGTAGCCAACTGTAGGCTAAGATTATAAACATTTAATTTGAATTTCTTTAAAATCTAACTTGATAAAGTTTAAAACTGGTAAATTTCAATAATTATAGAATTTTGTAAGAGTAATAATTTGATCATAATAAATTTTATGTATTTTGAAAAAACTACACTTCACTAACTTCTAAAATGACAATTTTCAGCATTTGAGTTCCATCGAAAAGAGCGTTAAATTATACATTAGAATCAATCAAAACCTGAAAATTGTCATTTTGGAAGTTACGACAGTTGTCATCTCAGGGTGCGTATATACAGCCGTTGCCATATTATGTATTAGGTCACCTTTGAAATTTCAGTATTTTGAAAACTTAAAAATTTTCTGAAAACAATGACATCATCGGATAGTACGATATTTACAGTTTTTGCTTCACGGTCAATGGACTTAAATGTGCCCAAGTTTTTGGCTCGTCAGAAAGGAGCCCTGCACCAGTCCATAATAGTCAATTGTAAAACTTTTAATATAAACAATCATAATAATTTCATTGGATTAACATGAGAATTCCTACCTTCAATTGTAGATACAATTACAAACATAATTTACCTTAGTTTTTGATAAATTAACTCGAGATAAACAGATAACACTCAAAACAATTTTTGTTTTGTACAAAATTAAAATTACAGACTTTTAAAACGCGGTCGTTTCGTCTCTCTTTTTTATTTGATATATTACATTTGAAAATGTTCATCGGATAATACAAATTACGTTCGTATTTAACCGAAATTAGGTTGAATCAAAAATTAATTACCTATAATTATGTTTTCTTGTATTTCGGAAAAACAAAACCATTTAATCTTGCAAACTCTTGCGAAGTTTAAAGCAAAGGTCGTTTTGAAAATGACCGTTCTCGTTATTTATGAAAACACTACATCGATAAAAAAATTAACCGTCGCAAGTTGTTCATACATTTTTCCAATTTTTATTCTTACCTTTTTAATTGCGCATCTGGACGCTGAAGCCTGGGATTTGCCTACTACGATTTTTCTTTGTGAATGGGTCTCTTCAAGATCTCACCAGATACTTGTATGCGGTAAATCATATCTATCACCATAATTACCCAATGTTGCTTCAAAATTTGGTTTTTTAAAGCATGATTCAATATCGATAACTAATTATTAAAAAAAAACCGATTGCGTTAAAAAATATCAACTGAAAAGCAAAAAACAAGCTTATTCTATGGAAAGTTAGAAAAGGTATTGCAGGCGGGGATAAGCAAATAGTCCAAGTGGAAATATTTTAATTTCTACTACAAATTGTGTTGTAATGCTTTGCTTTTTGGTATATAAAAATATAACAACTTTAGGTATACCTAATGTTCTTGTCAGTTTCATATTCCTGAAACCTGTTTTATCCAAGTACGGTAGGCAGAAACACTGCTGTATACATCAGGTTTTCCTTTAGCGCAAGGAATTCCCCAGGAAATAATACCATGTTGTTTTCCATTCAAAACTAATGGACCACCAGAATCTCCTTGACATATTCCTTGACCAGGACCCTTATAAGTACATAAGTTTGTAGAATATATCGGAAATCCTGGCATATATTGTTGACATTCGGCTATAGAGATTGAAGGTAAATTAATAGCTTGAAGTTCATTGGAAAGAGAATTTGATGGAAAGCTAGTTAATCCCCATCCAGATGCCACCATATCTGAACCAGGTGGAGTTGTACTATTAGCAAGACCAATAGTTGCTACACTAGGAGATGTGGAAATCTGACCGTTAATTTTTAAAAGAGCAATATCATTTACATTGTTTTGAGGATTGTAACTACCATGGCCAGTTATTTGAGCTACAATGTAAGATTGGCCACCAGAATTCAAGTAATTTGTTCCAACAACAACGACAAGGTCACTTGGACGTAAACTGGAAAAATTAAGATATAAAAATGACTCCGGACAGTTTGTGGATAACTCACCCGGAAACACAATGAGCGGTGGTTAAAATCCATGCTTCGCTGATGATTGAACCACCGCAGAAATGCAACCCACTCCTAGAATCCCTCAACGATACTTGGTAAGGAAATTCACCAACATCCGCTGGGCGACCTCCTACAATTCTGGCTTCTTCAGCACTGGGAATACGGATAGCTAGAACATAATTTTAGTTTTATGAGATTTAAGTAGAACTGTATAAAATTATTAATTCGTTATAATTTTGTATTGTTTATCTGCAGTAATAATTATCAAAATATAAACTACCGAATGCTACACCAACCAAAAGAGCTAACACAATTGCCAACATTTCGCTATAAATATAATAGGCATTGCAGTAGTTATCAAGCATTATATATATTTCTTCAAGCACTAGAAAAATTAGTCGAAGAGAAAGGGAATCGTAACCAACAGGATTAGTATTTTTATTTAATAGCTGAATGTGTAGGGGAGATAGGGGACTATGCTAACCATATAGTAGAAAATGTTATTTAATATATTATGTAGTATCTAGTATATACATTTTTTGTGTGCATTTACTGTTAAGATATTTTGTGGCAAAACTGCATATGATTGGGCAACCTAAGTATAGATATCCCAACCTACTCTGGTAAGTGGGTTCAATTTTGCTGATTTTAGGTCTCTTCTGAAAATAAATTTGCAATATGGAAAAAGGTATAAAATAATCTATTTTTACAAAGCCCCTTGGTTCCCCTTATTCTCGATAGTTTAACATCTACAGTGATAAGAACACATAATTATTTATATTTAAAAGTGTTAACATTTTCGCCACCAAAATGCGTACACGATACATAACATTACTAAGTTCATTGACGCTGCATATACGTCAAAAAGTAAATATATACGCAAAAAGAGTTATATAAAATTCTTTTATTTCATATAGCCGATTCGATGCCACTTCTCGCTTACATTTAATTCAATTATGTATGATAATATTTGCTATGACCCCGGTTCCCCTTTCTCTCGCCTTGCAGGAAATCTTGGGATTAATGCTTTTCGGATTTGACCAACCCAGTTTGTTGTTGTTGTTCAAATGTGATTTATACAAAACAAACTCTTCTTTTAAATTCAAATAATTAAAATAAAATTGGGAAAGATATTAGCATGGTATGGAGAAAATATAATATCATGAAATATCAATATAAAAATAACAATGAAACAGAAAAAAAATTTAAAGTAGTAGTATATGTACAATTAAAAAAAAATTTTAATTAAAATTTGGATACCTTTTTTCTTTTTTTGTATCCTTTTTGGTTCGGCTACACACAAATCTAGGCTCGAGTGAACAATTTTATTTAGCACTTCGGCGAACTTCCGGTAACAGGACGCACAGGACTGGGGAATCAAAAACTGAGTATATTTTCGGAGTACTTCCTTTAGGCGACCGACTCTTTTATCATTCGAAAAACTTCTCCCTATTTGTTCATTTTCTTTTCTCCTGGTTACGAGTCTCAGACCCCTCGATTTTGATAAAGTACTCGCTGCTGACTGTCAATGAGACTCCCACTTGACCATTAATTTGGCGATAGTCCGCATAAACATATACCTGTTATACATGAATATACTATTTCTAGAACTTCCCCGTAACTGTTAACTGCGTTTTGATCTGGTTTATAAGCAGTTAAAAAACGAAAGTTTTATGTACCTACCATAATCTTTCAAATTAAAAAAAAAAGGTAAAAAGTGGCAAACTTAAAATTATTCACAAGTTTATTGATTAAAATATGATTTAGGCGGAAGTTTGTTCTTAGCCTTCCATATGGCCCTTTGCACAATTTGGAAGACCATGAAGTCACTCAATTCTTCCTTGTTTGGTAGCGTTTGACTATGAACATTCTTTTTATAAATACACCCATAACAAAAGTTTTTGACAATTTCATATTCCTGAAATCTGTTTGATCCAAGTACGGTAGGCAGAAACACTGCTAAATACATCAGGACGTCCTTTAGCGCAAGGAATTCCCCAGGAAACAATACCATGTTGTGTTCCATTCAAAACTAATGGGCCACCAGAATCTCCTTGACATGTTCCTTGACCAGGACCCACATAAGTGCATATGTTTGTAATATATATCGAGAATCCCGCCATCAATTGTTGACATTGGGCGATAGAGATCGAACGTAAATGAACAGCTTGAAGTCCATTCGGAAGAGAGTTTGATGGATAGCTAGTTAATCCCCATCCAGATACCACCATATCTAAACCAGGTGGAGTTGTACTATCAGCAAGACCAACAGTTGCTACACCAGGAGTTTTGAGAATTTGACCGCTAATTTTTAAAAGAGCAATATCATTTACATGGTTTTGAGGATCGTAACTGCCATGGGAAATTATTTGAGCTACCTGGTAAGATTTACCGCCAGAGTCGAGATAATTCGTTCCAACAACAACGATAACGTCGTTTGGTCTTAACCTGTAAGAAATCAAAATAGAAAAATTGACTAAAGCCAATGTGTAGAAAATTTACTTGGGAACACAATGAGCGGCGGTTAAAATCCATATTTCGCTGATGATTGAAGCCCCACAGAAATGCGATCCCTGCCTAGAATCCCTCAACGATACTTGGTAAGGAAATTCACCAACGGCAGCTGGGCGACCTCCAACAATTCGGGGCTCTTCTGCCCTCGGAATACGGGCAGCTAGAACATAATTTCAATTTTATGAGAGTTAAGTAGAATTATATGAAATAATTATTAATTCTTTATAATTTTGTAATGTTTGTTAATGTGTAGTACTTAATATAATATATAATAAAAATAAATACTACCGAATGCAACACAAACCACAAGAGATAATACAACTGCAAACATTTCGTTATAAATATAATATGCACTTTATTTATCAAGCTTTTTATATATTTTTTCAAGCTCTCGCAAAATTAGTTGAAGAGAAAGGGAATCGTAACCAGCACGATTAATATTATTTTATATTTAATATCTGTCACCGGATGTGTAGGAGAAATAGGGGATATATGGTATATGGGCTCCATTTTGCTGATATTTGGCCTTTTCTGCAAAGAGTATAGTATAAAATAAATTAATTTTCTATCTACAAAGCACCTTGGTTCTCCCCATTCCCAATAGTTTAGGATCTACAGGATAAGAACAAATAAATTATTTATAGTCTTAAAATTTTCGTATCCGAAATGCATACCCGATACATAAAATTACTTTTATGGGAGAAATGAACTAAAAAATAAATTTTAATAAATTATGTGGTATTTAGTATATACCTACGTGTAAAGTGAAAAATACTCGCACATGACTGAGTGGCTTGTAATGGTTGAATACATAATGTTGAAATGTACCTGCACAACGTCAAAGAATTTTCCAAACAAGGATCATCCATCGAGTATTCCAATTTTACACTACTTTATCTAATTCTTTTCTATTCCATTTTGTGTTAATCATAATTTGTTTAAGTAATAATCTTGCTTTGGTTTCTTAAATATTTTCAATCGAAAGCTTTTTCTTATTCAAGTTGGCATTTCCTGTCTACCGTTTCAAAATTTCATCAAATCTTCGTGTTGCAAATAAGTAAAATTTTCATAGCACTTTATTTAAAACTGTTCTTGATTTTGTTGCGGTATTTTTTTGATTCTCGCCATCTTTTGTCCTATTATATAAAAAATTCTCGGAAAATCAAAAAAATATATAAAAATTTACCTCAATAAGTTAGAGCAGAGTATGGGTAGATAATTCTATAAGTGCTTTAAAAGTTATCAATATGATAAAGTTTAAGTTTTAATTTATTGAAACATAATATCATCAACCGTATTTCAAAATGTATGCCTTTTTAGTAGTTCTCACCATATTCGGCATAGCCGCTGACGCTGGTAAGATTTCTTGATACCAAAAATGTTACATTTTATAAAATATAAAAAATAGTACATACTACCAACTATATTCAATAATTTATCTACTGCCGTTATATATATAATAGTCATTCGATAATGACTTACTTTCTACACTAATCACATAACTACTATTATTAGTCACAAAAGAACAGTATCCACTAATTTTTAAATTTATAGCTACTTCTTTCGATGAAGATATTGGTTTACGAATCATAGGAGGTAAATCTGCACGTGATGGCCAATTTCCCTATCAAGTATCTCTTGAAACTACTGTCGGTAATCATATTTGCAGTGGATCTATCATTAGTGACGAATGGATTTTAACAGCAGCTCACTGCGTCAGAAGGTAAGAAAATCATGCTGCTCAATCATAATAGACTGCTATTATTATGTAATTTAAATTTTTCTCTTTTTAGTGTATTTCAAGAAATAAAGGCGGTGGTGGGTACAAATAATTACAAAAAAGGTGGATATCGTTACAAAGTATCGAATAAAATCATTCATCCACAATTTAATGTAGTAAATAAAACCAACGACATTGCCGTTTTACAATTAGAAAAGAAAATTGTTTTAAACAGCAATATTACAACTGTGAGATTACCTGATCCGACGACAACTTCCAGTGGTTTAAATATGACTACTTCTGGTTGGGGAGCAACCACCGATAAATCTAACGCTTTGTCCGTTATGCTGCAATATGCTAATGTAACCACCATAACTATTCCGCAATGCCAAAATTTGTTACCGGAAAAATATATAGTAGGCCACACAAATGTTTGCACTCTTGGTAACAGTAAACTTGGAGCGTGTAAAAGAGATAGCGGAAATCCTTTAGTTTACAATAACGTACAGCATGGAATTCTATCGTACATAGTTAATTGTGGCATACCATATCCTGATGTGTACACCAGTGTTGCTGCATATCGTGTATGGATTAATAGCATAACTGGTGTATAAATCTGTAATTTATTAAATAAAAAAGATTTAGTATAAAGAACTTTGGGTATTTACAATAAAAAAAAAATCTTACCATAAAATATTGCATTACACCAAATTTAATTACATAACAGGAACTAAGCCGACTAAATTATTTCTATGCTTTATACGAAGTAAAGCACATTTTGTGACATCAAACCAATAGGAACGCTTTGGAACTTGTCCAATATCTGCATATTTAGGACCGCGACTTCCGAAGGGTTAAATGCAGGATTTACCAAATAAAACTACAACAATATTATAGAGATTGGGCGGGTAGGTAATCCAAGTAAATAAAGTATCCAGATAAAAAAATATTAATAATTTTTTATCGGACAACTTAATGCAAGGTGTACATGGCAGCTGTCCATCAAATTAAATATTTGTATTATCTACGGGAAACATATAAGTCGTGGGTGAAATTTTATACGCTCAGTTTAAAATGTTTGTTCCAATTCTGTTGGTTCTTGCAGTAGGGAGCGTTACAGGTAATTTTTTAAAAATGTGTTACACATAATCATCAAATTTTGAAAGTTTTATTGACTTACAGTATATTCTTCATCTCCTGATGAATTTCTGTATACTCCTCTTGCTGAACAGAACCAGGATTTACAACTTCTAGGAGGAAAAATCGCTGCCATTGGTCAATTTCCATATCAAGTCTCGTTACGAGTGGACATAAATACACATATCTGCGGTGGATCAATAATTGGTAACCAATGGATATTAACATCGGCAAGTTGCGTTTATAAGTAAGATCCCTAAATCCCTTATTTTTTACCGCATATTTTCTGAAAATTTTGTTTTAGTGAACACCGGAAAATACATGCAGTAGTAGGCACAAACAATATTAAAACAGGAGGAGTCCGGTATAGAATCGCAAGAGTTATTGTATATCCTGAATTCAAATTTGAAGATAAATTAAATGATATAGCTTTACTCCAGTCAAGTCTAAGAATGGTTTTTAACAACGTCATTACAAATGTTTATCTTCCATATTCGATGATACAGAATGATGGACTGCATATGGCGTTATCTGGTTGGAGAATAACAAATTCATTTTTAGCAGATTATTTACAATATATAAATGTGACCAATCTTCCACTTGAAACCTGTAAAAAACTTTTACCAAATCATTCTCTTAATAGTTCCATCAACGTTTGCACGCTTTCGATAAAGGCACAAGGAACTTGTAACGGAAATGTAGGTGGGCTTCTAGTATACAATAACACTCAGTATGGAATTTTAGGTTCGATTGCACCGTGTACTTCAGACAAACCTAACGTGTACACCAGTATAGCCACCTTCCGTTTTTGGATTTACAGCATCACTGGCATATAAGAAAAAGTATCTCTGCTTACACCTACCTGTAATTTTTAAATTGGCGTGGTATTTCCATAAAAGGCAGTTGAAAATAATACAATTTAATTTTCGAATGCGACAAAGTTTTCCAAAATTTCTTTTTAAAAATACATTTTGAAAATTTCTCATTGATGATGACTATGAATAATTTGTAAGCCTAAATAATAAAATTATGAATATCTTAACAGTAATATTTCACATTATTTTTAATATCAATAATGCACATTAGCATCGCTGTCAGACTAAAACATATCAACGCTGTTGTAATGGTTATAACCTGGTAATACTGAAAAATTTTCATCGAGTCAATTCCTTATATTTTTCTTAAAATATTATGTTACTATTACCGACTCTATAGTAGTTCTAGGTTTTAGTAATATATTAATTGAATCTTAAATTTACAATAGTGAAAACATGAAACGAAAATTGATAAGGTTGATTTCGATTAACAAATTTATACAAGAATAAACATCAAACATTAAAAAATGGCCAACAAAATATAAAAATGAATATTTTGGAGTAAATAACGTCAATTATATTATTATTAAAAAACGTTGCGCTATACTATAAATTCTCAATAAATAATAAATAAAGTAGAAAAATTTAATTTAGGGATGGCGTTGTACCGATCCAACGTATGTCTATGTTTGGCCATTTTGTTTGTAAGCAATTTAACATTGGATTTGATTCAATTGTAGCATGTATCAGTAAGTCGGTTTCCAGTAGTACAGCTTGACCGCAGTAATACTGAACCTTAAAAAATAAAATTAACCAAACAATTACTTAAACAAAACCATAATAACTTACTCGTTGGTTACTGTTGCTTTGTGGTAAACCATTGTAGTGGTACAGCGTAAATTCATCAGGTGTCGAAGATATTTGTACAGGAAAGAATTCTTCCATAAATGCATTCAACAAAATAATTCCTAAACCTTCCTGATCCAACTTTTTTGTCATTATGTCAACACTGAAACCAAATAAACTTGAAAGTAATAATAATAATTGGTTACGTGGATATGTTTCGTTTTGTTAAGATCCTACCCAAAAGACGTAAATTTGTCAAAAAGCTTTAAAAGTCTATAAAGATATTCTTCCGGCTACCCTGACCTTCTAGTTTGTAATTAGGTGGTTGCTCGATCTTCAGCATAAAGATAGGTATCCCTCAATTCAAATTAAAAATATTTTGAAAACTGCTTTAACACCAATGTAAATAATTAATATACAAACCATTGTTATCAAATGAAACCCAAAATCTAATCTTCTTAACTTTCTTAAATGAACGTGTGAGCAAAACTGATTGCAAGCACATTAACCATCGCCCGACATTAACGCGGTAAAAATAGTGAATACAGTAGCATTTACACCTTGTTTTATCTATTGCATCGGAAGGAACTGTGTGTTCATACAAGTTGACTAGACTGAAATAAGGTTAAAACTTTATAATTGTCGAGGAGACTTCGCCTGTCTCTCTCGAACTATTACATCAAAAATTTGCAATGTAAATTAAAAATTTACAATTTGAATGTCATTCGTGACGTCATAAAGCAGCCAAGAGGGAGGTAAATAAGAGATTTCTTATCACCGTAAAGCCGAGTAGCATTTTAGATTATTATCAGCAACAACCCTTAACTTTTTTAGAGGGGGAGAATTTCGAGAAGAGTGTGAAACTCAACGTTATTGATGACCGGCAACTAATCTTTCCACCATCTAAAAAATGAATTAAATGCAGCCCGTTAACATGTGTAAACGAGGAAATATGAGGGTCAATCTCTAAAAACCTCGAGCAGTTTATCACATCTTAACGTTCTATTCACTGCTAAGCGATGAATTGCTGGCATCATCGCTTGGCAAAACGTATGCAAAAATTATATTTGTGAAAACTTAGAAACACTCTAGCTCTAAAATATGTGCATGTGTTTTCTGGGTTTGCTAAAATGTTGAGCGTAACTACCTAAACCACATATCCATCGATTAAAAATGAAGTAATTAAAGCATAACTTGTTTATTTTTTGTGACAACCATACCTAGGCTACCTACGTGTACTTTTGTGTAGAACATAATATTTCGATGGTATATTCGCAAAAGGGCGAATACGTAGTTCAAATACAAGGCGTATTCACCCTTTTGCAAAAACACCACTAAATTGTTTTTTAAAACATTGCTACTTATTCTAAGTTTTAATTGGTTTAGAAAAAAGATTAAAACTTACTAAGGTTGATCATCTACGAGTTCTAATGCAGTCAAAACTTCTCCTAGAAGGCTGCTCTTGATGAAGTTGTTGCCTTCATCGAAGCTTTTGAACACCCTCTTAGCTTGCTCACTCTTTGTTTCTGGACTTACCAATCGTTTATTATCACTAAATAAAACTGTAAAACAACAATACATAATTAGAAAATTTGAGATTTTAAAGCTTAATACAAACCTGTTAAATGAGTCTCGGATCCCAAAATCCAAACCGGATGAACAGGGTTCTTGTAGTTGAATCCTACGGTGATCAGCCGCATATGTTCCAAATATGAGATGTAACCAATTTGGCTTTGTTTCTCAATACCCACGAGTTCTATAAGTACACCAAATTGAACATCAAACAAATTATTTTATAAAATATCCCTCACTTATTCCGCCACTCAGTTCTTGATAATTATCCCAGACATGATTTACAGCCTTTCCGGTTATCATCAGGTTGATTAAACATTGGCTACCATAGCCGTGACATTTATGTATCAATAATTCTGAGTCAGTCTCCAGCCCAGACTCCGTTTGCAAGTTTTCAGGCCCCTAAACGGAAAAAGCTTGAATATGATTTTTTTAAATGCAAGAAAACTCACCTTAGTTGCTATCACAGAATATAAAAACAGTAAAATTCCATATCGTTTTCCCAATAAATTAATATTTTCCTTATAATACCTTCGGACATCAGTAATTAATTCGAATGTATGAATAACCAAACTATTATGAAAAATCTCTGGATCTGGTTCTAACTCACTACTGGGTTCACCTTTTTGTTCGTGTTCGCTATTTTCGCCATTTATAACAGAATTACATTCAGTTTCTTCGGTGGTTGTTTGTCCAACTATGAGATATTTATCCATGTGACACTGCTGTAAAATTTCGCACAGAGCCTGAACCAAAACTTCGCGTTGCATTTCGGCTGTCATCTGAAATAGTTTAACTGACTTTTGTGTTACGATAAAAAAAACTAAATTTTACTGTTTCACGAAAGGATAAGTCATTGAAGTCGGTGAGTAATTTTCTAAGTATGTAAGCTTGTACTGGCGCTATAACGGCACAAGGACCACCTTGTGATTGTTCAAGGGCACTTTTTTCGTTAGTACTAAAATAAAAACCTGAAAAACAGTTTCGAGATAAGGCATTGTGAAAAATTAGCAGTTATTAATTATACCTTGAGACCATCGTATAAATATATCCTTCGCCACTTGATCGCCCCATAAGATACTTCTTATTTTATTAAGTATCCCAAATAAATTTGCCATTTTAAAATCAAAAATTATAAATTAAAGAAAAACGTAAGTGATTTCTGGAATACTTTTAAAAGGTTATCTCATTTGACATCCGAAACTGCATGGTGACCAACCGATTGTTTGAAAACATAAACTCACTAGAACCTGACCTATTTTTTTTTAAATCGATGAAATCTTGAAAAATTCAATAAAATACCATTTGGAAAACTTGCGGTGTTTACTGATGATGCTTCAGGTTTATGTGATTATGCGTATATATTTTTGAAATAACCCCGAACCCCCCAGTGCCAACGGCGCAATTTATTATAGATTATGTAAATAATGAGGGAATTACAGAAACTTCATTTTTTGAGTGTTCAAAAATGGGGACATTTTTGGGACAGAAAAAAAGTCGACACTCTGCATTTTAAATAAATTTTTTTTTTGGTGGCTTTCTTTCTCAATTACTTCCTTTTTTTTTGATAAAATAATGCAATATCGCATTTTTGTGATTACATCATCCGGTAAATTTTAACCTTACACCGCCACCGTCTGGAGATTACCGTAATCAAAGCAACCTTTCCACCAGTGCCATCGGACGCCTACTATAGCATCGAGAAAAACAAAAGGTACAATATTTTTGCGATAAATTCTTTATCTTCTCCAATATGTGAACATCCTGTGAATAGTACAGCAAAAAGTCCTTTAAATTTATTTTAGAACCTAAATTTTATTTTGGTCAGAAAGTCGTTGAGTTAGGGGCCAATTAAAACAAAAATTTTTTTATCTAATTTTTTATATCATAAATCAAAAAAATAAATTTTTTCAATATAAATAAAAATGTCCCAACTTTCTTGGGTTGATCATCGAAGATTAACAGTAACAGACCTCAAAGAAATCCAATTTATTATTTTACATTATATTTAAAATATTTTGAATTTTTCAAACTCAAAATTTTTAAACTATTTTAATTTTTAATAAATTATAACTTTCTTTTTTTATTGAAAATAATTCAAATTTAAAATTCAAACAATTGTCGTAAGGTTTCTCATTTTTCAATACTCATTTATTTTTAACCCCCCCCCCCCCCCCCCCGAATCAAAAATATATTATTTATTCAACATTTTCAATTGTTTTTTTTGGAATTCGATAATTTATTACTTTTTCCATAATATTAAAACTGAAAATTTCAGTAATGTTAATTTGAATTTTATTTTTATTTTGTTTTGGAAGTTTATAAACTTTTTTATATTCCCAATATGGTAATGACTATTTTGACATGAGTAATGTCAATATAAATAGTGTCCCAAGTTAGGCACACTGTGTTTAAACTTGGGACAGCAAATAAAAAAAAAAGTCAAGCTAATAAAGAAAAATAAACAACCGGGTCTAAATATTTGTTAATATTTTGGTTCTGATTTGTTTATTCCAAAATGTTCAAAAATTTCTTACATAACATTGACATTTTTCTTAGAGTCCACTTAGGAACCAAATTTACAAATTTGTCATCATATCTTTTATTTTACTGAACTATCAAATAGGTAAAATGCGTTATAGCAGCGTTTTTCAATCTTTTTTGAGCCGCTACCCTTTTTGAGCAATGAAAAGGTAAATTTGCCCCCTTGCGACCGCCTACTATGTTTTACTAGTAAAATCTAAAATGTATTATCTACTTTCCTAAAATCTCAGAAATAGTTTAATAAAATATTAAATAATATTATGTACTACCTAAATTTTCCTAATATATTGTTGTTTTTTTTATAATTCACTACCCCTTTCAAACATTTTCGAAATCCCCCAGGGGGTCGTTCGTGACTATAGGTTCAAAATTGTTGCGTTAGAGTAATTAAGTGTATTTTTTTGGGACATTTACTTCTTGTAAATTATTATTTTATAATTTTTTAATTAATTTTATTTTGTGTCCCCCCCCCCATTATAGCAATGGTCCGGATGAACTACATATCGTCACGAATTTTTATTACTCCAGTCTTTGTCTTTGATGATTCGCTGGTTTTGTTGTTAAATGGTTGGTTTAAGTATTAATTTTTTGTTTTTATCCACCTGGTCGTTTTTTGTTATATTTTTGGGTTTTTGGTTTCTTTTTATAGTTTGAATGACTTTTCTTCTTGTAATTTATTTGGTAAGTTTCATCTACATGGTTTACCTACTCTTCTAGGTTTTTCTGTCATTTGAATTTTTTTTACTTACCTAGGTTTTAACTTTTATTTTCTTTTGCCTTTTATGTCCTTTCATATTTTTTGTCAGCAATTTTTTTGTTCTTTATGACTCGCGTTCTGCTTTGATTAACTGTTACATATTTAAAAAAAAAAGATTAAAATTACTGAATTATTGCTTTCCGCATCATTTAAAAAAAATATATAATTTATATTAAAAAAAAAATTATTGATTTTGTAGATATTGAAATTTGCTAGAAATAATCTTTTAAGGGTAGTATCTCACCGAGAAAGATAGATATAATATTTCAATGCAGTAGAGAGAGACTAAAATATGTTACAATTTGAAGTTAATTTAAAAATTTTGTTTTTATTGCACACTAAATCCTGATTTTTGAACTGAATTAATATTACAAAATTTTACCTATTTATATTAGTTTATATTTACAAAAATTAGTTTTATTCTAAAGACTTAACTTTATATTTATACTTTACTTATTTTTGAATGTGCAATACTTTTTGTTAGTATCGAGAAATTGCAACATATTTCGGTCTCTCTCTATTGCATTGAAATAGTACATACTACTACATATTAATATATCTACCCTTAAGTTTTTGTTTTTCGCTAAGTAATTTTTGAGATAAGTAGTACTTGAAAGAGTAACATTTTAGGCATTTTAGCAAATTTTTTATTTTTTACCAATTGCATCAAAATTTATTTTTAATTGCTATTAAAGCATTTTCACACCCTTTATTTTCGCTCTGAATTTTTCTGTACCATCAATATTGAATTGTAAAACTAAAATGTCCACAGGGAAAAACAGTTTACATGGTTGCCCATTTGCACCACCTACACTTATAATTTAAGCTTTCCTTAAATATTATTCCAACCAATATAGGAGAACGGAATAATCGATATTTCCAACTTAAGAAACACTTAAGTGCCCATTTGCACCGCCTACACTTAAAAATGTTAAGCGTAACTTAAATTGTTAAGTGCTATTTATTTTCATTGCACCGCTGAATTAAGTTGAATTAACCCCAAAATTTAAGCCTAATAAATTTACCGCTTAAACTGTCACTTAACCTCAAATTACGGAAATTTTTGAATAATATCTATTATATCTATTAGTGAAAAATAAATTCATAAGTATGATATTAAAGTTTAACTAAATCTCTCATATTTAAGCAACAGTGGTGTAAACGGGCATGAAGTGACAAGGAAGCACTGAAATTATTTTTCTGCCGGGTATAATGGCCATGGACGTCAGGTGGAATTTATAAATTCAGTCTTTTTTTTGTATTTAATTTGTTTATTTCGCTTGAAATAGTTGTTGTAATCGTGTATATATACCAAGTACAAATATTCAATAATAAATAATACTCTAATATTTATTATTTTTTATTAAAAAATTATAAAATTATAAAATTTTCCAAAGAGAACCTAATGTTGAATTTTTAGGTAAAGTTTTCATTGTCTCAAAAAATAATGAAAACAATGCACTCTTTTCGCAACAGTGCAAATTAGTTTATTTTTATTTTCTATTTAATGTACTTGAACAGAATAGACATCTACTCTATCAATGGCCATTCCTCTGTTGGTGTGAGCTGTAATGACTTCCCTAATCGATAAAGACCCGAACATAGGGGAAGAATACCGTAAATCAGGTTTTTAAAATTCCTGCTTCCTATCGAAACAAAAAAAACTAAAATTACATCAACCAATCGCTTTAAAAAAAATATGAGTGGTCTTGAAAAAATAAACAACTTTGACAGATCAAAATATGCAAATTTTATTTGCAGGCAATTGTTTTACAACGCCGGGAATATTTTGTTTTTAAGCTTTGCTCCTACAATTTAACGAAGCGCTAAAACTTTGCGAATTATTGTTTATAACCTACAAATCAAACAAAAATCAATTGACAGTTGACTTGAAATTTAAATTCTAAATGTAGTCGAACAGTCAAAATTTAAGACAATGCGCGCGCATTTCTTCAATTAATACTCGCGAGATGAGCAAATAAAATTCGAAAGAGAAAGAAGAAGTAGGTATACATTATTATTTGACCGCTAGTTTACTGCTCAAGCTACCTCGCGGGAGTTGTCCCAAAGTTTTGGGACTTCAGGTAACTTTTAGTAACTCGACTTACTAGATTCTTCGATTGCACAACGTGCGGTATCGTACCATCGAGTTCGCTGAGCCGGTTTACAATTTTTCAACCGTTGCAGTAAGCTGTTATTGTACTGCAAATACGTTAATTTTTACCGTCACGATCAAGACTGAAAAATCAAATATCAAATCTATTTTTAAAATTGAGATCATCATAACAATGAAAAGAAAGAAACTTAAATTAGTTTTTAAGGAAAAAACCTTTAAGCGAATCGGAAAATAAAACATTTATCTTGGATTAAAAACTGAGCGCAAATGATATGAAAAAGTAAAATAAAATTTATTACCATTTTTGCTCATTGAATATTTAATTTGAGGCTACGTTTTTAAAATGGACGTAGTTGCTAGTTCCGTTTTGACGAGCAGACGGTAACATTTTTAAAAGCGAAAATTCGCTGTTTCTAACCACAATAAATGTAAGTTTTTTGATATTTCGTATACATTTATGTCGAAAGTATATGTTTTTGTTAAAATTTCGGTAAAATAATTGTCGTTTTCTATAAATACACGAAGTAAACGAAAATGGTAACGTATCGATCCGGCAAATTCTGCTATATTTAGGACCTTGCCTAATGCGTGTGGTACTCAACAATTTTATACGCGCTCTTAATATTTCAGATAAAAATGAACGACAATGTTGAAATAATTCGTTCGAATAAGGGTGGAATGAAAATCATCCATCGTGGTTATATGTACACGGTTCACAAAAAACGTCAAGGTGGTGGAATTCGTTGGAGATGCACACAAAGAAGTTTGCACTGCAAAGTCTGTATTTTTCCATCGATAGAATTCATTTTTGGTAATGTGATATTTTTTCGTTTCAGGGTAGTATTTCGACGGGAAGCGGGCCTCCGAGCGTAAATATGCCGCACAATCACATCCCAGATCCGCATTCGGTAGCCCTGGCTCGCTGCAGACAAATTGAAGAATTACCAGACATCAACTCATTGCTCGAAACCGAATATGACGAAACCACAGGTAGGAATTTTTATATTACAATTTATTGAATATTATAATAATTACGGCTGGAAACTTTTTGGAACGTCTGCGCCGAAACAAAAGCAAATAAAATATATCGTGCATACTGCGAGTTGTTCTGTGACGATTTCGTATTTTATTCCATTTTCGTATATTCAACTAAAAATCGGTTTCGTGATTTAAACCAAAAATAAAACAAAGTGTCGAATTCAACTTCTGCGATCAATAAATAATATGCTTGATAAAGAAACAAATTTTCACTCATTGTTGCCTGTATGTGGGTAGTTAAATTGGTAAGGTTAATGTTTCTTGCATATTTTGTTTACAAATTGGCTCGATGAATAATAATGTTATTGGTACTCTAAATTAAATGGACTCTTTAAATATTTAACACCATGTACCATTTGTATTATCGCGTTCATGAGTACGCGTAACGTAAACTCAATTAAAATTATTTCGTTCAATACAACAATGAAAACACCTACCGACTGTGTCGTTGTCACCTATTGAGAACCTCATAGGTATACTGCATTTTATAAATAATTATACTCTGCTCATTTCTTTTATACAAACTCCAATCGCACGTTACTGCTTTACTTTATTGCTCAGGCTTGACCCCAATTAATTTTTTCTATTAAATTTATTGTCGATTTATTATGGTGTAATATCAACATTAAATTTTGTTTCCTTTGTTTGGCGTTGACTTCTCGTCAAATCGAAATTTCCGCTCTGTAATTTTACCGGTATTCACACCAACCCGCTTTATAGACGTTTAATCTTCAATAATTATTTTGGTACATGGGGTACCTGACCCTATTTCCCCTAATAGTCAATATATACCTCAATAGATAAATAAAAATAAAATAATATTAAATGGGAAATAGTAGATGATAGTATGTCAAAAATAATTTTTTTAAATCAACGTTCTAGTGGCTGGAAATGATTTTATTCGATATCTTATATTATACCGAGAAAAAACTTCTATATACACCTTATTTTTTTATGAGTCGTTCAATATAATATAAAAAATTATAGAGGCTTAATTGGACCAAAGCACACATTTTTTGTGTCTTTGATTTTTTTCGTAAAATCAATGGTCTTTAAGATAAAACTCAATAAATGGCAAAAAATGCCAACCTTTACGATTTTTTTTCTCAGAAACCAATTATCCAATCAGAATAAAAAAAAAAAAAAAATTCAGCCTACCTTAAACTATCATGCCATTTTTTTTCATTTTTGATTTTTAGTGTGAATTTGAATTAAACCTTCCATCCTAGCTCGCCGGACGGACGTACGCACGCACAGAGAAAGCGGTGATAGAGATCTAGTCCAATACGATTTTCACTGTTACTAACACTAAAAATCAAAATTAAAAAAATGTCGTGATAGTTTAAGGTTGGCTGAACATTTTAATTTTTGATTTATTCTGATTGGACAATTAGTTCCCGGGGAACAAAAATCATAAAGGCAGACATTTTTTGCCATTTATCGAGTTTTATCTTAAAAACCATTGATTTTACGAGAAAAGTCAAAGATACAAAAAATGCGTGCTTTGGTCCAATTAAGCCTCTATAATTTTTTTAGATTTTTTCCTCGAAATTTGGATTTTTAAAACAAAAGATTGTTTATAACATATTAAACGACTCATAAAATCATTTTCAGCCACTAGAACGCTGATTGGTCGGTAAGTGAACTGAAAATAGAAGTAAACCGCTCGCCTATTAAATTATGAAAAATACTATATCCAAATTTTTAAGGTGCATAATTTTTTTTAATGAAAATATTATAATAATAATAATATCAAATTTATATAGTACGCTTACAACATGTACATAGAGAAAAAAAAGGAAAAAAGAAATACAAAAATACATTTAAAAAAAAACAAAAAATCACACACAATTAATAAATTTTGTGAGAAATTGCACTCTTGCATTGAGGGAAAATCACTGCAATATATTACAGAAAACACAAAATTTGTGCTGCTCAATAAATGATCCTGTTCAAAGAATGGGTGCTGTAAAAATAAATAGAAAATGAAACAATTTTAACGCGTTTTCAATAAACCTGTTAGATAATAATAATATAAAAAATATAATTTTTGTCATAAGAATAAAATAAAACGAACTAAAAATAAATGATTCTGCTACTAATTACTGCGTTATAAAAATTGACGATTGGAAAGTAAATTCTCTCAATAGCTATAATATATTTTTTTCAACAGTGAATTGTGTGATTTAAAAAAATTGTTTCCAAAAATAATTTGATTAGAAATAATTTATTTCTTAATAAAGAATTTCAAAACTATTGAAGGCATTAACTGCAATAGTTTTTATTATTTTGTTGTTAAATATAAATAATATTTATGTAGATACTAGATAAGTATAAAATCAAATATTAATTTTGAGTTATAGGTCAATGAAAACAAAATATTATTGTCCGACGTTTCGGGTCTTTATTATTGACCTATTACCAAGACTAAAAAATTCAAAAATACATCAACGTTGAAGGTTTTCAATATTGTTTTAATGGATATTTTTAAATTTTTTAAAAATTCCTAATAGTTTTTATTTTTAAACTTTAAAATTATTAACTAGTGAGAAATCTCTATCTTTTTGTTTCTTTTATAGTTTTTATTTTTAATTATGAATTTTATAGTTTATTTTGTATTTTTTAACCTTGATGGGTCAATAATAAAGATTCGAAACATCGTAGAATAATAATTTTGCTGATTTAAAAAATAACAATAAAATTAAAATAATCAATGTTTCTTCGAAGAGACCTATTCCGTTGCTATGGTTACCAGTTGTTTTTTTTTTAATAAAAGAAAATAAAAACTTGTTTATTTATTTTTTTAAGTAAAACAAGCAAATGTGCTCCGTTAGCGTGATCCGGTTTAAGAATAATTGGTAAGGAGATATTGTGGAAAATACAATTCACTCCAAAATTAAGGTACCTAGTCATCTATTTTCAATTTTTAAATTTCAAAATATTTTCTTCTTAAAAAGTAATTTATCTTTTTTAAATTTTACTTTAAATTTAAAATTTAAATAAACAATCAAAATAACTCATCCGGGTAAGCTTATGAACAAAAGATGTCAATATATTTAACGCCTATATTTCTAAATTTATATCATAATTTGTGATTGGCTAAAATATTACACAGCACAGTGTAGAGTGTCAGAACATTTAGTAATGTATAAAAGGAATAACAGGTTATGGGCCCAGCCCGAGAGGCTGTACTATCCAAGATGTACCCGCGACCGCTATAGACTTCTTATATGGCGATAGAAAATATACTTTTGTATGAAAAATTGGATTAATATAAATAATTTTGGATTAATTCAAACTTAAACAACAAACAAACTTAAACAAAGTTTAACCTTAAATTTATTTAAAAATAAACAAATTTTGATAGAATACTAGTTGTAGCTTGTAGCTCGTTAAATTTCCTAACCGAAAATAAGCGTTAGATTTGTTGTTGAACGTTTTGTTCAAAAGATACAGAGTTTTCAGGAAAATAATAAAAATGTTGACTTAAAATTTTTCAAATTTTTTTAAATCATTTTATCGATTTTAGAAAATAAAGGGTTATAATCTAGTTGCTACACTATAGATAATAAAGAAATTCAAAAATTGCTAAATTCGATCACCTGAAGACCAAATGGTATTGTATATATGGGGCATTCCAGCACCCCAAATCGGCCACTTTTTTTGGTGACCCCTTCCGATTTTTTTTCAAAATTTCATATATTTTTGAGACCGGTGAAAAACGGGTTCTTAAGTTTTTTCCAATTTTTTCGATCGCTTTTTTTTGAAAATTTTTGATTTTGAATCCTGTTTCAATAAAAACCATATGATTTTGATCCAAATTTTGCTTTCATCGTTTATTTTTAGTTTTATGCAAAAAAAACATTGTTCTAAATTTTAGAACAATTTCTATATTAATTGAAATTCTTTTGGGAATTTTTTCAAAAAAATCTCGAAAAACAACCTTTTTTGCATAAAACTAAAAATGAACGATGAACGCAATAATTTGGATCAAAATCATATTTTGTTATTGAAAGAGCATTCAAAACCGAAAATTTTCAAAAAAAAGCTATCGGATTGGTGCATATTTCGCTAAATTACGAGCATTTGAAACAAAATATATATCTAAAGAAGAGATGGTCAAAAACATTTGAAAAAACATAAGATCGCGTTTTTAATCGGTCTCAAAAACATGTAAAATTTTGAGAAAAATCGGAAGGGTTCACCTAAAAAAGTGTCTGATTTGGCGTGGAATGCCCAATATATTTTTTGATTATATTATACGAGTACAATAATATTATACAATATATTATACAATATATTATATTATACAATAATATATTATATTATACAATATTATATATTATACAATATAAAATATTTATATTTTCTAAGTTAATATTTTAAAATTAAATGCAATTTTCTTTTATCTTCAACTCTCCTTCAATTTAGGTATTTTTAGGAATTTTGAAGAAAAAATAAATATTAATATGTTTGATATTGTAATATCGAAACCTAATAATATTATATATTAACTAAACACAATAAAATTTACTAGAAATATTTTGATTCTTGGGTTTTTAGATAACATAAGAAATCCTAATGACAAGCTATTTTTTTTTTAATTTTGAAAATTTTAATTTCTTTTGAAATTTAAAAAAAATCTTCAAAAATATAATTTTAGGATTTTAGGACAACTGGGAGGCCTGTGAATACCATAATTTCATAATATTAATTCGTTTGAGTGAACGTCTATTTTGTAAGTCCAAAGTCTTAGTGTCTACCGGTTTCGGTTTATTACAACCATCATCATCAATTTTAAAATTATCATGTTATCAAAATTTTGAATTTTAATTCGTGATAAAAAATCTTTAAAGGGCAGTAAATTTCCATTAAATAAGATAATTATTTAACATACATTTTTATTATTATATTATGCATAATTTAATTTAGTTTGCAATAATAACATTTTTCATGCCCGGTGGTTTAACAAGTCCGCTATATAAACCTGATTCCATGTTTAGACTATTGGGCATTGCTACCTATGAAACATAGGTACCTACTATTATATTTTTCCACCTCTTTTCAATACCTTTAGTTGATATCTTGCTCCAAACAAGTGCAGTGATTAAAATTCCTTTTGTTGAAAAATTTATTAAATAACTATAAATTTTTTCAAGTCACGCTTGGTACACTCTTGCATTGCAACACTGTGTTTCAAAATCACCTTGAATATTCTGTTATCATAATTTTCTATCATATTTGTTGATGATGGTGTATTGTTTATCTCTGTTACTTTTTTAATCTGTCGAGGTTTACGTTACAATATTTCGTTTTATAGAAAACAAGAATTTGAACGCAAGAATTTAGGGACAATAAAAATTAATTAAAGTGAATAAAATTGTAAAAAATTCAATTCGTGCATTTGTTTTATGAGAATGGAAACTAAAACGAAAAATGCTAAACCAAAAAATAACCGTTATAACCGCGATTTTAAACGCAACGTAGTGTTGTATGCCGAATTGCAAAGGAGTATTAAACGGGCCGTTCAAAAATATGGCATATCAGAATCGAACATTAGAAGATGGCGTAAAAACAAACTTCAACTATTTAAGGGTAAAGGTTTCTTCCATTTTGATGATTTCGAAGTCAATAAAAATATTAACCAATTGATTTTATTGCAGATACCATGCCACTGCAACAACGAATTGGTCTCAATGTTTCACAACAAGTTCAAGTACGAAACTCGTGTGAATCTAGATTACAGAGTCAACCACTATCACCTACAAAATTAAAAGTTACCAGGCAGAGTAGTAAACCTGCTTCAGTTACTCCAAAAGTAATTGAAATTCCATTAAATGCTCCTGCAGAAGAGGTGTGTTTAAGATGGAACAGTCATCATTCCAATATGCAAACCGCATTTCCGTATTTATTGGAAAAAGAGCAATATGTCGATGTGACCTTAATAGCTGAAGGAAAAACAATAAAGTGTCATAGGGTAATAAGTTAAATCAAGTCCAACCAAGTTGTTCTTATTTTGCACTTTTAGATGATTCTGTCCTCCTGCAGTGCTTATTTTGAAGAAGTGTTAAGCACAATAACTCCGGCCCAGCATCCAGTTATAATACTCAACAACACCCCGTTTTGGATTATAAAGGCTTTGATTGACTTTATGTATATAGGGGAAGTTAACATAGATCAAAATAAGCTACCAGATTTAATAGACGTCGCAGAATTGCTCAAGGTACATTCAGAACTTGACATCGACGTCAAAATATAACTTTCAATTTTAGGTAAAGGGGTTAGCAGGAAAAGGAAATAATGATGGCGATAAAAAGGTTAACCAAACCCTGAAAAAGGAAAATACTGCAACAAAACCTCAGACGATTAAAAGGACACCTATACCTTCGCCCACAAACACTAAAATTGAGGAGATGCCAATTAACGATCCTCTGGATTTACTTGAACCCAAATTTCAAGAAGATCCGGACTCGCCCCTTCAAATTAAAGACAACAAACTACAACCAAAGAAGCTTCTATCCAAAAAGTTTAAAAAAAGAAAATTGGTCGAACACGAAATTGTAAGTCTTGTAAAGTTTAAAAATATGATTTTAGTTGTACCTTTCAGGCTCCTCCTCCACTGTTTCCAATGAGGAGAGGTACAAGATCCAGACCGAACGTTAAAATACCCAAATACTACGATTATGAAGATATTGTTAAGTCTACAGTTTCACAATCGTCAGATATTCAACCATTTTCTCCAATTGTTAATATAAAAACTGAACCTGCAGATGAAGATGATGCATTTAATAATAGAAATATCGAGATGGAAGATCTACAAAGTTTTGATGGCTCCGGAGAGAAAGAAAATGAGAATGAACCTAAAATTTCAAACAATTCCAATTCTGAACCACCGTTTTTCAAAATTAAAATTAAATCTTTTTCCAGTTTGTCCGATCATGTAAACCCATCTGGCGAAACTGTTACAGATTTTGATCCCCTGTCGAACGAAACTTCCTGTTCTAATCCAGAGTTTACTGGTCAAGATGAACAATTCAGGTGTGATAACCCAGGCGATATTAATCTTGACGAAAGTATGGAAGAAAGTTTTAAGGAGCCCTTTAAGGAAATAGAATAATTAGTTAAATTTCCAATTGTTGCACTTTGCACTTCTGAATGTCACAATACAATTTCCGTTTGGTTGATTCTTGTAGCTTTCATAAAAATGTATTATGTATGTTTCCTTACGCATTTATTTACTAATTTAATTAGTAGTAATGTTATATATATTTTTTACCTAAATGAAATGTTCCGTTTTAAATTTTAATAAATAATTGTTCTATCTGATTTATACTATTCGTACACCAATAATTAAGACAGTGGCGGTGCAAGTGGCAGTGGAACACCTTTAGTCGTAAAGAGGCTTTTGAATCGAAGAAATGTTTAGTGAGTCTGAAAATGACTAAAAAAGAAGAAAAACCAGGAATTTTTTTACAACAATTAAGATTAGGTAGGTACAAAATATATAAAATACTTTTTATGCAAATCGTCAAAAACCCACTGTTTTTGAAGGCAGGTCTCATCGCCGGCAGTAAAGAGAAATTTAATAATTATTTTTATGTTTGAAGAAAATAAACATATTTATTCGGAACAAATTAAGTTTCTCTGGCTCATCCGAAATTTTTGGACTGCCATTCAACATTGCAATATATTTCTAAATATTATATTTTTTCCAAATTTTCATTTCTATGTAAAAGCAATTGTTTTATTTTAAACTATAAAGGTATAGAAATTTTTTTTTGAAAATTTAAAAAGATATTTTTAAAGATGAATTTTTGCTATATTGTGTAAATATTGGCTGAGCCAGATTAAGGATATGTGAGGCCTGGGGCTAACCTCTTTGGGGGCCCCTTGGCTTTGCATGTTTTGACAAAATGCGCCTCAGGCGAAAATGTACGAAAACGTACAGGGGTGTACGTACAGTAACATTTTAAAAGCATTTTTTTCTTAATAAAAAATTATCGCAAAAATATGGGATTTTTACTTCGCTTAACGTAAAATCATTTATTATTTTTTTCTTACGTTAAGAAATAGTCCAGCAAATTCTTTTTTGATTTAAATTTTGTTGCTTCAATTTTTTGAAGACCCTAGAAATATGGAGATCCGGAGCTGCAGCCCCCTTAACCCGGCTCTAAATTCTTTGGAAATTACTGTAATTCTTAGGAAATTACTAAAATTCTTTGGACATCATTGACATTTTTGGAAATCATTGGAATTTTTGGAAATCTCTTGAATTGGCATTCTATGAAATTCCCTGAAATTCCTTGAAAATTACTAGTATTCCTTAGAAATTATTGGAATTATTTAGAAATCAGAATCACTGGAATTCTTTGGAAATCAGAATAATCACTGGAATTCTTAAGATATCATTGAAATTTTTGAAAATCTCAGGAATTCCTTGAAAATTACTAGTATTCCTTGGATATCATTGGAATTCTTTAGAAACTAGAATCACTGAAATTCTTTGGAAATTATTGGAATGTTTGAAAATTTCTCAAATTTCTTAAAAATCACTGAAATTCTTTGGAAATCACTAAAATTCTTTGGAAATCATTGGAATTCTTTGGAAATCATTGGAATTTTTGAAAATCGATTGAATTAGAATACTTTAAAAATCCCTAGAATTACTAGTATTCCTTGAAAATTGCTAGTACTCCTTGAAAATCAATAGAATTCTTTATAAATCAGAATCACAGGAATTCCTTGGAAAACATTGCAATTTTTGGAAATCTCTTGAATTAGCATTCTTTGAAAATCCCTGGAATTCCTTGAAAATTCCTAGTATTCCCTGGAAATTATTGGAATTCTTTAGAAATCAGAATCACGGGAATTTTTAATAAATCATTTAAAATTATGGAAATCTCTGGAATTCCTTGAAAATCATTGGAATTCTTTAGAAACTAGAATCACTGGAATTCTTTAGAAACTAGAATCACTGGAATTCTTTGGAAATTATTGGAATTTTTGAAAACCTCTGAAATTCCTTAGAAATCACTGAAATTCTTTGGAAATCACTAAAATTCTTTGGAAATCATTGGAATATCTGGAATAAAAATTCTTTGAAAATCCCTGGAATTTCTTGAAAATTGCTAGTATTCCTTGGAAATCACTAGAATTCTTTAGAAATCAGAATTCCTGGAATTTAATGAAAATTTTGGAAATCTCTTGAATTAGAATTCTTTGAAAATCCATGGAATATCTTGAAAATTGCTAGTATTCCTTGAAAATCACTGGAATTCTTTGGAAACTAGAATCACTGGAATTTTTTAGAAATCATTGGAAATTTTGAATGTCCTCAAATTCCTTAGATATCACTGAAATTCCTTGCAAATCAGTAATTTTTTTTGAAATTTCTTGGAAATCTCCGAAATGGTAAATATTTATTAATTAAAGTTAAGTTATTAATATAATTATTATTATATAAATTCTTTTGAAGTCATCAAAAATTTTGGAAATCATTGGAATTTCTTGGAAATCACTAAAATTCATTTGAATTTTTGGAAATCTCATAAATAGATTTTTTTTAAATCCCTGGAATTCCTTGACAATGACTAGAATTCCTTGGAAATCAGTGGAATTCTTTGGAAACGGAATCACTGTAATTTTGGAAATTTCTTTGGAATTTTTGGAAATTTCTGGAATTCCTTGGAAATAATTAGAATTTTCTGAACTAGTAAATATTTACGAAATAAAGTTAACTTTATTATTATTATAATAAAAGTTCTTTAAAAATCATTGGAATTCTTGGAAATCATTAGAATTTCCTGGTAATCACTGGAATTCCTTGAAGTGCACAAGAATTCTTTGGAAATGATTGGAATTCCTTGAAAATTACTAAAATTCTGAAGAAATCGGAATCACTGGAATTTTTTGGATATATCTGGAATTACTTGGAAATAACTGGAATTTACTAAATAAAGTCAACTTTATTGTTATTATTGTATAAATTCTTTAGAAATATTTGGAATTACTGGAATCCTTGGAAATCACCAGAATTCTTTGAAAATCATTGGAATTTTTGAAATCTCTGGAATCCTTGGAATTTCTTGTAAATCACTGGAATTCTTTAGAAACCATGAATTAGAATCTCATGAATTAAAATTCTTAAAAATTCCTGGAATTTCTTAAGAATTGCTAGAATTCCTTGGAAATCACTGGAATTCTTTGGAAATCATTGGAATTCTCTGAACTGGTATATATTTACAAAATAAAGTTTACTTTATTATTATTATTGTAGAAGTTCTTTAGAAATCATTGGAATTGTCTTGTAATCACTGGAATTCCTTGGAAATCATTGGAATTCCTCGGAAATCTCTTAAATTCTAATTTTTTGGAAATACCTGGAATTTTATGTAATATTTATTAACTAAATTGTGCGGCCTGACGGCCACACAGACTTCTCAATATTCCAATTTGTTTAGGTTGGTAACGTAATTTGAACCAATCAGAGATGTATTACATAAACAAACACTTGTTATGTTATGTGATCGTTTTCTGTTAGACGAAAACAGGCCAGATTTTATTTTACGTACACAGGTATATTTAATTTTAAGATTATATTTAACAATTTACATAAAGTAGGTTCCAGATATGTTTACAACACTCAGCTTTATACAAAAAATAAAATTCGCATTCTTTAAAAATCAATATTGTCTCATTTCACAACAATTCAAGTTATATCTACATCACAAGGCGTTTGAAGCAAGCAACATTTTTTAATCAAAATTTAAGAGATTCGTCACCTACTTACAAAACTTTCAGTACTAGAACAGGAGTGTGGATCAACCTGCAGCCTTAAATTTCTCTTTTTTAGGCTGTCAAAACTAGAAATATTTTATGGGCCGAAGATGAGAAAACCCTTCTCCTGGTCTAGAACGCTTACAGCTAAGCAATTCTCAAACCGAATAAATTATAGCTGCGTCGGAATTACCTAAAAAAGTCTGAGAATCGCTGCACAGTCAGATACATTATAAAAATATTTTAAAGTTCGGCAAAATTATTTGGCATTGTTTAAATTATTTGGTAACTTTTTAAAATTCTGTACAAAAATCATTAATTAAAAGTATACAATAAATTACGATCATAAAAATGATAAACTTCATTAATGTGCCTGAGCACTCGTCCTTCTATCAAATGTCTCGAATAATTTACAGCTTCAGTACGGTCTCTCGCCAATCCCACTTCTATCAACCAATCGATAAATTTGGTTCCAGGAAAAACGTCCTTATACACTTTCAGTCTCCACCTGATAGTACAATTACAACGTCATGAATAGTACAATAAATATGATATTTAAAAATAGTTTACCTTTTATCCGTTGCTATTTCTTCCCGGCACTTGTTCAAGTGGTGAGTCTTAAACTGGTCACATATATTTTTAGTTTCAAAATTTAACTCGCTCCACAAAGGCAAATTCAATTTATTGGCCCCGTACCAAAGTCTTTTCCAACGATTTAGTATGGGCAAAGCTACCTCCTTGGTATCCGTACCAAATATAGCAAAAACAATGATGCTTTGTCCAAAGTTTAATGTTGCATCCAAAAATGACAATTCAATGTAAATACCAGACATCTGTTCCATTATCAAAGTCCACACCGATAACGCCAAACCCTGTCAAAAATTCCAAATATATTTGAGACTATTAAACCAGGCGTTGGTTACTTACCACAAAAATTGAACAACAAAGTAAAATCAACAAAACAATATGGCGCAAGATTTGTGGGTCGTGACTATCTGGTTCCTCTTCGATTAGTTCGACGTCATCGTCAATTTGCCTGCGGTACTGTTCGATCAAACCCTGACAACGTTCTCGTTGGGGACCAAAGCATCCATATCTTGTTGGGCACAAATCATTTCTGGACTGCAACCTATCAAAACTGTTAAAATATACCGAGTAATTTTTTTTGCGATCTTACAGTGGATCAGTTCCCGGCGAAGTTACAACATTAGCCAAGTCCTCAATATCGACAACTGGGCTTGTGACATTTTCTTCGGAATTTCCTTCCGTGATAGTTGGTAAATTACCACATTTTAAACCTGAATTGCAAGATTGATTCGAACCGCATCCATTAGAGCCACATGGACCAATCAGCGAGGTGTTGGTTTCTTCACTTTCGGATTCTGGTTCCTCGGGGTTGAATGTCGTGCTGACATCTTGAGCAAGATTTAAGTATCGCTCAAACCGACGTTTATATCTTTGATGAAAAATCAAACAACCCACGGTCACTGCAAGAATAACACTGGAAGTTCCCGTTTGGAATCTTTATAAAATTGCTTACCAACAAAACACGAAACCAGAAGCGAAACTGCCACGACAGCTTGGGTTGCTCCGTAAAGAAAATTAGGATTACGCTTATCGTATTCAGCAGAATTTTTCTTTTCAAAGACAAGGAACAATATCGATAGAACTAATGGTATTCTGCAATAGTAAATGTTACAAAAATATTGTAAGAGTATGTAGAAATATTTACCCCCATCCGAAAACGAAAAAGAATGGCTGTAATTTTAGCACGTAACACAGGCTGCGGCACTGTAGCAATAGTAGAGATATAGCTAAAAAGGATGTCCAAATTCTTGCACCATAAACACCGGTAGTAAATATGGCAAAATGCATATAACCCACCCAGCCTTCCTTTTGACTGACGCTGCTCCATAAAATTGCACCGACACAACTTAAAAGCTGAAATTAAGGTAATAATTATTATTGAAACTCGGATGTAGGCTTTCGTTGGTACCTACCTGAGAAATAACCAAACAAGCTGTTATTTTGTGTGGTATCCTATTAATTCGTTTAGTTAAAATTAATACCAAGATCACCCATATGCAAGTTAAAGTGCCACCAATGCTGATATCAAACGTAAAAGCATCTAATTGTTCTATATATTTGGAAGGATCGGTATTCGTTAAAGTAATCATTTTAGCGGATACAAACATTAAAGGTGCACTTATAAAAGTACAAGCAACCATGGCACTAGCAATCTAAAAGTACGTAAAGTCTAAAATTACTGAGACGTGGTATGATGTGCGATTACGTACCAAGTCCACATCCAATCCATATTGCATAGAAAAAACGAAAACGGTAGGAGCCGCTGGAAACGTTCCATATAAAAATCCATAAGTACTCCAATCGTTGGTATCGGAAGAGTTGCTACCAACGTGTAACAGACTAACAGCCTCTCTTATGATTAAAGGTAAAACTAATCTAATGGAAGAGAGTGTAAGCAGGACGGAAAAAAAAATTGCAAGTACCTACTTACAATTTTACCATAATTAAAATACCAGGAACAACCAACGTAGCACCTCTCAATTTATGTACTTTACCAACCATCCTCAGTCCTAGTAAAAATAATGCACTTGCTGAAAAAGCCGATCCTAAAGTCTAAAAATAGTTTTTTAAGTTTTCGGTGGATCAATGGATTTTGTGCAGTAGGTATACAAATTTACCTCTAAAATTCCACCCAATAAAGATGGAACTTGATGTTTGAATATTAAGTTTCCTAAAATACCCAATATTGTCATCGCAATTATTGGATTCATAAAAATACTCTTAGTAATCGATATCACCATTTTTAAACGTCTTTTATGTTCGGAATTAATTACATTGTCGCCGTCCCCGTTAATACTATTCATTAAAGGCTCGCTAAGCATCCTCTGTTTACCAATCTCCATAAAAATGAAACTAATTGGATTTAATATTGCTAAACTGATGGGAGCCATTAAATATAAATAAGAAGCGTAATCTGGGTGCGTATCTTTGTATAAAGCTTCCACTGAAAATCAGAAATTTAAGTATGATAATTAAAAAACATAAAAACTCAATTTACCTATCGGGTAGCCAATAGCGAAATCGTTGCTTTGTGTGCAGAAAATAGCAAAAATACCAGCTCTTCCTAAATTTATAGGCCTTCCGACTAACAGAGTTATTATTATCACAGAAAAAAATACTAAGCCTTTCGCAATCAATATTGATAACAGGAATATCCAATTCACGGAGGATAGATCCAGCTTGGCTAACGACATAAAAATTAGAGACGGAAGTGCGAACGTTCCAACAAACGAATTTATTCCTTTAGATTCAGTTTCGGATATTAAATTCATTCGGCCAGCCAGGTACCTGCAAAAATGAGTTGGTCAAGTTATCCAGGTTGTACTGTAAATAATGGAAACTTACCCCAGTATAATAATAACAAAGCATTCTGCCAAAGCAGGATATAAATTGTCAAAAGCAGTACTTGCAATCATTTTTGTTCAAAAGATTTGTAAATTAGCAAATTTCTAAAACTATCCCACCATGATAATTTTCTCTTCCTGGAACAATGACATATTTTATAATACAAAGCTAGCAGCTCGAGCTTGAAAAAAGGTTTTAATTTAATTTTTATTTTTAATGTAGTTTTTCACTCGTATTAATCATACTTAAATATTTATTCAATTTTGACTAACTATCAGGAGTGCTATTATTTTCGTATATTATAGTTAGTATTAAAATTATCTAGTCTCGAGTTTTAATTTAAAAATTCAATGAGGGACTTAATTAGTAATTAAGTTTTAATAATAATGCACCTACGAGTAATTAAAAAGAAATTATATCCGATAAGATAAAAAGTAACGTGAAATCAAATTGCGCTATTATAAAAGGCGTCTTCTGGAAGGATCGAACCGCCGACGCCGCCGGAGTATTTCCAGCTACTAGCTAGCTAATGCCCGTTTGCACCACCTACACTTATACTTTAAGCTTTCCTTAAATACCTTATTATTCTAACCAGTAGAAAAACGGAATAAGTGACACTACCAATTTAAGGAATACTTAAGTTTTTAAAAACTGAAAAGTTACGGGAGAGTGACGGTTTAGTGCGGCCTACAGGCCGCACCACCTAGGAAATGTAGTGTATCAATTGTTTCAGGACTTCCCGAATCAGGTATAATATCGTGCGTTCTGTTTAGTCGGCAGCAACACAAGAGCTGTAATTCTTTCGATAAATACAGCAAGCTTTGGTAGTTTCGTACAGCGGTCGCCAACCTACTGGTCTGCGAAAATTTTTTTCAGATGGTCAGCAAAGAAATTTTAAAATTCTATAAATGAAAATACATAAGTAATATAATAATTTCCTTCAAAATTTGAGCTAAAAAAATACATTTAATAAATACAGAAATTATAAAATTTTGTATGTTAAACTCAAAAATATAAATAACCAAAAATTTAATGATTTTCTTTTAATTTAGATAATTTAAAAAAATATCTTTTATATAAATATGAATAATACATAATATAATAATTTTCTTTAAAATTTGAGTAAAAAAGTTAAAAAAATGCATTTAAATACAGAAATTACAAAAATTTAAATTTAAATTCAAAAAATATAAATAACCAAAATTTTAATGATTTTGGTTTAATTTAGAAATTTAGATAATCTTATAATCTTAAAAAATATTTTTTAGAGCTAAAAAACAAAAAAACTTAAAATTCAAAGCATATAATCAAGGGGTAAATATTCATTGGGGTAAATATTCCAAGAAGGTTGTGTACTTATGGTTGGAATTCTCTTGGAAATGTTTGGAATTTATTGGAAATCTCCGAAATAAGAAATCTTTGGAAATTACTGGACTTCCTGGCGATAATTGGTATTCCTTGGAAATTACTGGAATATTTTGGAAGTCGCATGAATTCTTAGGAAATCATTAGAACTTTCGGAAATCTCCTATAAATTAGAGTTCTCTCGAAATCTTTGGAATTCCTTGGAAATCGTTGGAAATCTTTAAAATCCTTGGAATTTCCGAGTCTTGTATACACAAATTTACCTGGATATTTGCCCTCTCTAGGCAATTTCTAGTTTACAATTTTTTAAAAATTAATTTTAAAATACATATTTTGAAGCTAATAAAATTAAAAAAAAAAAATCATTACAATTTCAAATATAAAAATTTGAATATTAAAGTTCAAAAATTTAAATCAGCAATAGATTCGTATTTTTTCAAAACGTTATTGATTTAATTTAGAAATTAGATATCCTATAATCTCAAAAATTCTTTTTATAAAGATAAGAAATTTAAATAGAAATTTGAATTTTGAAATTCAAAAAATGAATGGATAAAAATTCGTAATTTCTCAAAATGTTATTTTCTAATTTAAAAATTTTATGAGTTAAAAGCTTTAAAAATTTGAATTTTAAATCAAAAATAAAAGATTTTTTCAGGATGTTCCGCTTATATTAAAAAAAAAATTATTTATAGAAAAGAAAAAAATTCTTTCCTAGTGGTCCGGCGCTTCAGAAGTATGGGTTTAATGTTCCACGAAGTCCAAAAGGTTGGTGACCGCTGGTTTAGTTACTCGCATATACATTGTCTTTCTAGGACGTCGAATTCTTTTAATTAAAATTTTCTAGCTGAATTTTAATATTTAATATTATAATAATTAATAATAGTTCCCACTGCCCCGTAAAATTTTTGGAAAAAATTAAAAAAAAATTAATTTTGTTGTTTTTAATTTATGTTTACTTTAAAAAAATAATGTAGGTTTACCTTTTTTATTCAAAAACATAAACATGAAAGCATTGTTTAGTTTTTAATTTCAAAATACAGATTGAAAATTAAAATTTTGGTTTATTCGTAGGATATGGCGTAAAAAGTAATTTATACAAAATTATTCCATTCGGGGATTCCCAAACCCTAAATTAGCTTATAAGTAAATCAAAATATTTTCTTGTCTAATGAACCGCACTACATAGTCATTATTTTAACCAGGAGTTCCCAACCAGGGGGGGCGTAGAGAAATGTCAAGGGGGGCCGCCGAATACGTTTGCATTTTTGAAAGAAAAAATAATGTAAAGCGTAAAAAAAAGTTTTAAATTTGCTTTTTTTGTAATGAAATATTAAAGAGGGTTGGGCATGAAATTATTATTTATAATTGGGAAACTCTGAGTTAAACCATGCAGTAATGTAAAAATAAATTGCATAAACCTCAAATTACTCAATAATATAGCAATATAGCAAATGATATATTTTAGTACAAAAATCTCTCTATCTTAGGATAGAGGATCCTTATCTCTAGGACCCCCCCCCCCCGCTCTTCTCCATAGTATAGGATTTTTGGAAAACACTTAAGTTGTACCATCTATAATCCTAATCTGGTAGTATTTATTTCAGAAATAATATAATTATTGCTATGATTATTATCATCAATGAGTAAAAATCATTGTACGGGATAAAATAAATTTATAAATTATTAAAAATCGAATCAAAACAAAACAAATGATTAAATCCACTAAAAAAAATGCATCAACTATTTTTTATTATTATAATATGCAGATATTCTGAGATAATGGCATTATCTTCGATTTGATAGCATCTTTCGTCGAAAATGTACCACGTGACACATAAATAATATATTCTTGTGTTTGCAGAAGTTCCCAAAAATTTGAAAAAAATTAAATAAACCGACAAGTCAATTTGGCAATATGGGTTTAGCGGAAGGAAATTTTAATTTTGAATAAAAATCGCTATAATTTCACACACTTGTAGATTATGCGTATGAGTGTATTAACCGCAATAGTGCTGTTTATGATAAGGACATTTCGGTAATCGCACACGTCGTTTTGATAGGAATACTCTTATCAATGCAGTACAAACTTTCATTATTCATAATGGAGAATAACTTTTAAAATCAGGACATTATTTTGAAAAACAAAATTTGTTTTTTATTTACCTTTGTCTCGGGTCGTTTAGAGCAGCGATATAGTCGGTAAGAGAACCAAGGTACAGTGAGTGTAAAAAGTATTCGTACACTCCTATGTCGGCAATGCAAAATGAACATTTTTAAACCGTTTTTTGTCATATAAAAATCGATTTTAGAGCAAAACTTTTTAGACATTTTTTGTTGCAAATTTCATCTTCTTCAATTTTGTTTATATACAATTTTCTATTTTTTCGCACCATTTTTGACTGACAGCGACTTAAACTAGACTCAGTAAAATACAAAAAATACTATCACCTATATCTCGGAATCGGTGCCACAAAATACAAAAATGTATCGGCATTTTTTCTTGTAAATTGCATTCTCTACAGTTTTATTCATACACATTTTTCTATTTTGTCGCACCGATTTCGAGATATAGATGACAATATTTTTTGTATTTTTCTGAGTCTAGTTTAAGTCGCTGTCAGTCAGAAACGGTAGGACAAAATAGAAAATTATATATAAACAAAATTGCAGGTATGAAAGTGCAAATGCGTGGGCATTTTTTATTTTACCAAGAAGTCCATGATATATTAATAAATTAATCACGATAATGACCGAAGTCATAGCGTACTAAATTATTATTTATTACATACTACTTTTAATATTAGGACCCCTTTTTGAAATACCGCTGAAGACCTCTTCAGGTAGAAGTACAATTTTAGGTTAGAAAAATCCGGCGTGAAGTTAACTTGATATGGAGATATTTCACGCACCTTATATTTTACAGATATTTTTTTTATAAACAAAAATAATTATCACAAATTGGCGACCTTTGAATCAATTGCATCTCACTAATTAAATAGTAAACCTTAAATCTACACGAGAATTACAATATATTTGTACTTAATCACTTAAAAATTACCAGTTCTGGAGATAATAAAGAGATGTATTTGTTTATAATAAATAATTTTATATACAAATATAAATACGCTACTTTGAATCACATATTGCGTTCACTAATATTCACAGCTGATTAAAATACTCACGTACCACAACAAGTTATTGATTAGTGCGAAGTAGAATACTGAAAGTCACCCAGTGACGAAACAGTCAACAGGTTACGCTAGTCGCCCACAGGTGACGCTGTACTATTAAAATTTTGAAAAATAATTTTTGGAAATACAATAAATTACAAAGAAATATTTCTTTCTTAAAATTAATTTAAATAATTTTTCAAAGCAATCAGATATTTAATTTTCAAAAGAATAACTATAAAATATAATTTAATATCTATATTATAATTTTTGTTTTGTTTATCGCTGAAATCTAAATAATGTTATTGCACTGGGCGTTGTTAACCCTAATATATAGGACCATAATTAATATTAAAATTATTATTAATAAAGAATTTGGTGTAATAGTTGTATAATTATAAAAGATTGGTGCCATAGAGGCGGCTGCATGGTGAGTCCCATTTGTTAGTGGTCTGTCTCGGTGGGTGGTAAAAAGTCTGCCTGTTAACAATCTTTTGTTTTACCAAACACGCGGATTGCTACTAACCAATAACCATCTACACTACAGAAAAAATTTAATTTCAATTAATAACTTTTCTCTTTGCTATAAATAATAAAAGTTGTGAGTAGCAAAGCTAACTAATAATTTGTGGTCAGTTTATGTCGCTCAGCGCTCACCACTTAAAAAAATCAGGAGAAATAAAAAGTTAACCTCGATAATGAAAAAATAACCGATCATTATCTTCTTCAATAACTAAAAGGCAGAAAAATGCATTTTGAATGGAATCTTGAAATGAAAATTGTGGATTGGCTGACCCGTCAGCATTGCGGTAGGTAATTTTTGAATATGGAAAATTAATTTCGAAATTATTTTTTGAAAGTGGGTCATCTTTTGTCGACATCCATTAAGAGTATTGCTAGAAAATGAACCATTTGACAAGGTCTGGGAGAATGCATATTACGCATTAATTTATTTAATCATAAGACGCCGGAGTTGGGAAGTATCACCTTTTGACCCTTGTTGGAGATAGAAGCTCACGACGTCAACTTGGTGGGTCCGACAATACAATTACCGGAATAATATTCTACAAAGCCGCTGTAAATTCTCTTAATTGGTTTGGCAATATTTTTTTCGAGCTATTGCAATTAATAAAAAACTCGTAATTACTTAGCTTTCAGTTCGTAATACAATCAATTGACTTTTTTAAGAATAGAAAAAGTGAAGTTTAGTTATAAATTGTAGTTTGACGTATTTAATTTATTATTATCAGTATTGATATAATTATTTTATAAAAATTAATTGCATATATATACAGGGTGTTCCCCAAATATATTTAGGGGTACTCCTTTCTTGAGTTAACGACGCGACGTTTCTTTCATTATCTTTCCTACTTGAAAATTCTCTTTTACGTTATCATTAATATTAAAAGGTACGAATTATATGCAAACATACTAATTAAGTATGGTATTTAATGTAAACCTGCGACATATTGCATTCGAGTTTTTAACCACAAATTACTCTTCCATTTACTGTTCCATAGGCAAACATATTTAACAAAAAAGAAAGAAAATAATAATTAATTCGAAAATTGAGCAGATGAAAATGACTTTATAATTTGATAATGAAGCATATTGATTTTAAAATGAACTTAACGGTAAAATTTAAGTAATAAAAAATTATATGGTAAAAATTTAAAAAAATACTTAAATAGCAACGTTCCAGTAATTAAGTTATTCGTAAATTATATAAATCGCCGCCCCTTGTTGATGGTACTTATCGAAAACAAAATTCTAAAAACCCAGCTCACGGAAAATAATGATAATAATTTTTTTTACTAATTAAGTAATTTTGTAATAAAATCATAATAATTGTTAATAATTATGGTTTGAAATAATAGTGGTAATTCAAATTTAATGGAATGAGATTTTTCTAAATGTTCCGGTATTTTATAATTATATCATTTTTTATTTGAAGTGAATTTCTATTTGATAATTTTTTTTCCATAGATAGCAGATTTTACACATATCCTGGTATTTATTGTAATATTTGAATTTTTTCAAATCCATAATTAAGGACTCATCAACAATCTGGTTGGAACATAAACTTGGTTTGTTAATAATCGTTATTAGGTATGAAGAGATTTTTTGTACTGTTATTTTATTTCTCACACACTAATCAATTACGTAATTATTACATCTTTTTATCGAACCACCAATTTACCTGGTAACCATCCCATGATAGTTAACAATTTTTTGGAGAAGCTATAAACCATTATTATATTAGGTTGATTGTTTGGACAACTTAGTGGCAGCTTTTTAAATTTGTTGCCGTAATTCACATAATTATGTTACATTTTGTTTTATTCCTATTGATGATGCAGACAGCTGATACCAGAGGGCGTCACTTTACAATGGGTACCGTCAAACGGGGTGAATAGGGACACTACGAGACCTATACTTCTCCCAAAAATTTAGACAATCCAAAAATTATTGTAAATATTTAAAAAAAATTTGTTTCGGTGCTGTCCCCATTGGAGGATGAATGGGACAGCAACACCCCACTGGAGAGTGAATGGGGACACTGCTTGAAATGATGCGGTTTTTAATGCTATTACGGTAGTGTCCCTATGCAATCACCTGGCGGGTAAATGACACTGTCTGGGTTTGAAAAAAAAATTTAGACTGAAACCTTGAAAAAACAATTTTTATTAAATTAATTAAAAAAAGGACAACATTTTAACTTAAAGCACGGTAAATCAATTAAGCTATTAAAATACTCATGATTTTAAATTATGAAAAAATGTATAAAAACTATGAGCCCCAAAAAGCTCATGAAGCAAAAAAGTACGGTGTCCCCATTCACCTCACCTGTGCCCAGTGCCGTAACTAGGGTATGGCCAATATGACCTCGGCCATAGGCGCCGTTTGCACGAAGGCGCCGAAATTCAAAACTTTCAAATTAAAACTATTTTATTTAATATAGGCGCCTACTCGTCTAGAAATCCCAGAAAAATCAGGAAATTTTGAATTTTGTAGCGAAAGTCGGAGAAATTAAAACTTTGGATTAGTGAAATTGTTTTGAAACTTTTAGAAACATAAGTAATTAGTTGTAATAGTTCAGTTAAAATAGTGAAAATACATTGGTGCATTCATTGTTCCATTATAGCTATTTCTTTTATATGTTGTACGGGTTGATGCTCAAATTAAATTCCAGTAGTTTCCCAACAAAACTTTTACCGCTGGCGCCGCGCCGGCATTTTCAAAAAACAGCGAAATTCTCTGAAATTTTTCAGTTTTTACAACATTTTTCTGATTTTTTAAGAGTTGGAAGTTGGAATCTATACTAGAGCTAGAATACTCTGTTTAGTCTCTAATAGTATAGTAAATTTAATCCATTTTAAAAAAGGTAGGGTTTAAATTTTCTGTCAGACCCTTAGTTTGACCGCTATTTGACAAAAACTGAAAAAAGTTGAAAAATTTCGCTGTTTTTTGAAGTTGGCGAAGCCCGCGGCAGAAATTTTTGTAGGGAAATTACTGAAAATCGATCCGGGTATTAACCCGGATTTATTGCATCTATCCGGGTTTTTTGATTCTAATTTGATTGGACTCTAAAAATTACTTTTCTTATTTCTGTAAATTATTAAAATTTATAATTTCTGAATTTTATTCGAAGAGTCGCAGAAATACTTCAATTTTAGTCATGGAAACCTGGAAAAGTCAAAGAATTTATTTTGAAAAATGAGTGGGAATCCTGAAAAACCCAAATTAAAATTTGAAAAAATTTTAAATTAAAAAATCAATATATTTTTAAATAAAGGCGCCTAGTTTTTATTTTTTTTGTTGGTTAAAGTATGATAAAAAAATATTATACTATAATACATTGTTGAATTGTTTTTAATCGGTTAACCCTTAAATGCCGAGTCAGAAATTTAAGTTTTTTTTTTATTTAATAAATTTTAACTGAAATTAAGTCTCAAAATTTGCCATTTTGCACCAAATTAAAAATCGGGGAACCCTCTTTCCCTGAACCCATTGCCGTTTAAGGCGCATTTTTCGCACTTGGCAAATAAAATAATTTCTTTGCATCTTATAAAGGGTTTTATAAAATTAATGGAATACTGGAGGGTATTCCATACCCCCCAGACCCCCCGGTCTTTATCTTTTGTCCAGAACGAGCGAAAGCTCCCTTTAAATAAAATTAATCACAGATTAAGATTATGTCCACAAGATTTTGGTGTCTGAAACCGGGGGTCTGGGGGGGGAATAATTACCCCCCCGCCCCACGGTGTACAGGATATAAATAATTGTAAAATAATTACTGAAAGGTTCATTACCAATAGAAAATTAAATTAAAGTGAGATTAGGTGAAGATGGTTAAAGCATAAAATTTAAACAGAAAAGAATGCTAAAACGCCCGAATAAAAATTAATTGTGAAAATCTTAAAACCTCAGTATACTGAAGAAATTAAATTACATTGTAGTAAAACAAAGTAACATAATATAACAAAGTTTTGTCGGTAATCGCTCGAATGGGTATAAATGATAACGTGCACAAGTTAGAATATAAAATTGACATGAATTTAATATTATTTTAAAAGTTTTAAGTGGTCTAGAAAACACGTTAACCTATTAAAATGGACAAGGAGTGACACTGCAATATGTGTTTCTGTGCTTCATAGAATTCTACATTCTATTTTGATGAAAAATTTATTATTTTTGCGACAACGAACAAAATTCATCATATTGATGAACAAATTCATAGTATTCATGAAACAAATCGTTGTATTTATGAATTTGTTCATTAATATGATGAATTTTGTTCTTCGGCGCAAAATGACGTATTGTACAGAAATGATAATGAAAGCGAGGAACACGGGACTTTTTAAGAAGGCAGAGTGATGGAAAGGTTTATTTAGCGACTGTTTTGAATCATTATTTTAAGATTTTATATTCCTCATAAATCCAGTGTAAAAACACTTTTACTTATTCAGTAAATGTTGGATTTGTAGAATTGGAGCGGCACTAAAGTAGTACTTTAGTGCCCGTCGCGTTTTATTGCATTTTTAATCTAAAATTTTTGTTTTACACAAAGACAAAGTTTTATTTTCGGATCCGTTATATTTTTTGCGCAAGATAAAATAACGTTAGTTTAATTACAGAGTGCTGGTAAGGAAAACAACTTTCTAGGCTACACAAAGGGCACATAAAATTTAAAAATATTAGAAAGCGAAATAAAATTATTTGTATAATTATGAATCGATTTCGCATTTGCAATATGTTATTAAAAATCATGAAGGATCTTTATAACCGTCAATTTAAAATTGCAACTTTTACGTTTAAGATCATAGATGAGACAAGTGAGCATTGTTTAGCCTAAAGGATTATAATGCAAATAAGAGAGGAAATTTAATTTTTTAAATTATATATTCTTGTATTTTCAACTTTTTTTATATCTAAATTAATACTGATTTTACATTCTGAAATCAAATATAAAATCTTTATTGGGTAAAATTTATAGTCAAGGTGTAAGAGGGTTGTCAATTATCTTTAATGACTGCTGTGACCTCAGGTTATACAGAATTGAATGGATTAGACACGAATTGTGTAATTTGTACATCCCAAATGTTGGTTTTAGTGATGAATATGTTACCCAGAAAATATGGTATTAGGAAGTAGATTAACATTTTAATTAGTTTTTCGAAAAGGAATTATTTTCGCACCAAAGCCTCGAGTTTCTTAATGTCTTTGAAATGTTTATTTTTGGAACGTTAATTTATTAATATTTTTTTATTTTTAAAGGGTATCATTATGGCATTAAATAATATACATTTGTGAGGTAATTTATTAAGTTGGAATTCGTTGGTTGTAGTTTTTAAAAATATTATCTCATTTAGGAGGTTTTACGAGTAGAATATATTTTGAGCAGATGTATCAATATTAAAGTTCCTAAGACCCCCCAGATTGAAATATGTTCATAGCCATAACCTGTGATTATCACGGGCCCAGCCTCCCTGAATCCGTGAGCACCTTGTTAGCGAAATCATCACTTGCCAAGACGCTATACCAACATTATTATACCAATATCCTCGGGCCATCATACGCTCTGCTTGGTTGCAGTGTTGTCTTTCGATACCTGTTTAATAATTACTAAAAATTATTCCATTCAGTATTTTATTACATTATTATGCCGGGGTTAGGTATTGTTTTTAATATAATAAGCACTGTCGTAGCCACACACAGCCAAATCGCAAATTCGTGTTTTTCCATCAAATAAGTAATAAATTCGAATCTCCACTTTTATTTGGCTTTAACTAAATTGAATTTTTATCCGTTTTATATATTAATTAAGTATTTTTTTTAAAACCGAACGAGATAATATCACAACATATAATTTTTAAAACCTAGGTAAAAAAACTTGATTTATGATCAAATTACAAATTGTAAAATTTACCGTTCAGCACGAATATATTTTTTAAATAAAATATTAACGTTATAGAGATATCACTGGTATGTAACACGACCGACATTTTCCAGTGATTACACTCGGGTACTTTTCCGAAAAAAAAGAATAAAATAAAATAAAACTCTGTCTGGAGACGAAAATATTTTTAATTTTACTGTAATTTATACCAATACGGTGGACAGGTAGTTTAAACTTAATAAATTTTGGTTATTTATTTCGGAGGCGTGTATTGGTTGTCACAGAATCGCCATATTTGTGATGGTACCCTACTGAGTTTTATTATTTTGCTAGGTCAAAATAGGATGGGTCAATTTTGCAGGTAATTAAGCTATAATTTTTTACCTCATGTTTAATTATTAATTAAAATTGTAACGTAACAAAACGTATGTGTATATCATTTAAATAATAAGTGGTAATGCTGAATAACTTTAAAAGAATTAATTGTCCGCTTGGTAATTACAACAAGTAATTTACAAAGTAAACCGAATTCCTTACATAAATTCTCGAAATACCACAAATTTAAACAAAATACATCGATAAAAAATATCTAATAAATAACGCCGAAAATGTAGCAGCACGAGTGTCTCATCATTTATCTTAGTAGGCAACTGTGGCGCCGTCTGGTATTTGTTTTAACCACCAACCCGCCCTCTGTTTCTATATTATCATAACTATCCAATTTTAAAAATTCCGGGATTTACCCTTAAGAGAAAAAACAAAAGTTTGATACACATTCAATTTTTTATAAATTATTCATTCGACAATGCCGTTTTCTCAAACTATGCAGAATAAAAGTTTTCCTACGTTTATTACCGCAAATTGCACAATGGAAGTTGTGGTTTTATCGAGAGTACAATAACATCTTTGTCAAATCGTTGGTTAATTGACAATACTAATAGTGTTGTCCTTGTTTAAAAGTTTAAAAATTAATGGCTTTAGGGTAGATTAAAATAGGATATCGCAATTTTTCTTGATTAGGGTCAAAAGTAAGACAAATAAATTTAGTTATAGGTTTAGTGTGGTAGGTAGGCACCTTCGCTGATGACTATGATCATCAAAACCCACATTAAAATTTGGAAATCGGCACCTGCCTTGCAGGATGTGTCTCGTTTACTTTATCCTTATTATTACTTTCTATAGTTCGCGCCAACGTATAACTCATAAACCGTCTCCTGTTGTCGTTAATATTGTCAAAAGTCAGACAAAATTAGTATACGAGTTGCTGGTATTTAATAGAAAATATAAAAATTCACGTATTTATCTGATTTAGCTGAAAAATCGAGTTATTTTGTAAGTTACAATCAATCATAATCTGTGCAAGCTTTACGATGAAGAAACGTCCAATTAGGTTTCAACTTTAAATTAATTTTTCTCTACATTTTTAGTTTAATTGTTATATTCGCAATATAAAATATAATTTTCATTCTTGTAAATAATGAAACTCACCTAAACGAATACCACATGTTCGTTCACATTTATCATTTTTGAAATATTTTGGTAATGCAACTGCTATTTTAAAAATTATATTTGTATATTATCTTAAAATTTAAAAAATTTGGTTTTCAAAAATTACGTAGGTAGAACTAAGAAAATAATATTATTATAATTAAATTAATTTTATGATTGTATGTTTCGATTAACTATGTATGTATATTATACATATTATATGTACATTGTACAATGCACATAAAATATGTTTTTGTCGTTGGTCAATTATTTATTTTTCGAGTCAATAGCAGTTATTAAATTTTTCTTATTGTACCTAATTGTACAGATTGTAAATAAATCAAGGGACTTAAAAAACAACGCAAAACATCAAGCTGAAATTAATAAAAACAAAATTATTCATTCCTTATATCATAATAACAGAAGAACCGAAACAAAAGATTGTATTCTGCATAAAAACATAATATGATATTATATCAGCAGAAAATCAGTGATTAAATATAATAAAGACGTTGTCAAGACTGTTTTACGCCGTGGATATAAAAAGAAAATTTATTTTATTTTATTATTTATATTAAAGTTTTATCTAACATACCAATATAATTTCTAATTCCAAAAGTTGTCAATAACGCAGAGCTGTAAACCAGGTGGTATTTTCATTTCTTTTTTTAAAAAAATTCAGATAAAAAAATCAAGAAGTTTCCGAGATATTAATTATTCCAGTCCGAAACACTTTTTTTAGAAGCAAAATTCTACTTAGGAAAATCGTCGTACCTAGTTCTGCCGGGTCTTATTTTTTTCGTTTCGACATATACCTTTTGGCAAAATAAAAAAAATCTATAGTCACAATTTAAAATCATTCTCAAAAATGCAAAAATAACAAAAAATTACTTTTGCAACAATAAATATTTTAATAATTTTGATTATCTGTTTGGAATATTAAAAAAATTTAAAAAAGAAATGGGTAAGGTGCTTTTTACCATATCCAGAAGATATTTCGGATACACTTTGTCAACAACTAATTTCCTTTAGACAGTATTTTCAAAATGAATTACAAAAAATTAATTCCATTTGCGAATTAACAGGCTTTATATTAATTAAAAACTTTTCTTCTTCTTGTTTAGCGAAATTATTACTGCTTGTAATATATTTTATTTATATTATCAGATTTGGCAATAGTTTCTATTGAAAATGATGTTGCTCGTACTTTGGATATCCCATGATGTTGTTTTTTTAAATATTTAGATTTTTTGTAATTGTTTTTTTTGTTCCAGTTTATTTTTTATCTACTTATTTAGATGTTTTTCATTTTCAGTTGTTATATTATGATTGGATTTCATTTTATTTTCAATGTTTTATTTTTTGTTAATTTGGTATTTTACTTTTTTATGTAGGTATGTATTCAACTTTCATCTTAGTTTTTTTATTAATAATTGATGAGGTAAATTTAAAATTTGGCAGTATTTATTTTAATAAATAATATTCGGTTAGGGTAGGGGGTCCATGGAGATTTTGGAACAGGCCCGGAGCTGGATTAATACGTCACTGATTAAGGGTAACACCACTCTAGGATTTTGGAAAATGTGATTTTCATTTGGTTTAAACAATATTCTACGTTTTTTATACGGACAATTTTGTTGTAAAATAATAATTTTTTGTTAATAATAAGCAAAAAGTGTAAAAAATTAGGAAATTGGGCCGGTTTATTCAATTTTTGGACCATTTTTATTAAAAATAAGTAACACACTCAAATGGCAAAGTTGTAGAAAACTAAATTCCCTACAACTTCTTCGTACGACGAATGGATCACGGTCGAGAATACGCTCAACAGAGGTATGGGTACCTTCCTGGGATAGGGAAAATAGAAGGATGAGGTCTTGTGAACAGCGGTTCTTACACTAATGGAATTCTTTAAAATTGAGTTGTTCGCTATACTGAATCTTACGAAAGATGGAACTTCAGGTTTACTCCCAAAATTTTACTCCTCACTTTCGAACATACCCACTCTTGCTAAATCATTCGTAGTGGGGAGTGAGATTTTAGTACTAAACCCGAAGTTCCTTCTTTCGTAATATTCAGTAAAGTGAACAACTGAATTTGAAGAAATTGCATTAATGTAAGGACAGCTGTTCACAAGGTCTACCTTCCCTCTATTGTCCCGATCCCAGGTTAATTTCTACAAAATTGTATTTAAAAAAAATCCCTACGTCCCAAATTTATTGGGTTTTTGAAATCCGTCCTCCCGCTAAGGTGTTTTAAAAAATACGCTTTTCAAGATGGGGTATGTTGCTGCTTTTTCGCATCAAAATGATACCAAATTTTTTTTTCATACTTCAACATGTGTTAAATAAGCCCTTTGAAAAGAATTCCTATTGCCGTTTTCATACTCCCAAAATAAATTGTCAAAGTTGGGTCTTTTTTCCGCCGCCAGAGTGGTGTCACCCCTTAAAGTAAAAAATAAATAAATATAATAAAATTGATATAAAAAAAATAAAAAAAAAAAAATAAAAATGTTAACCTGTTAGCTTTTTTATTAATTAGAAAAAGGGCTCCAGCAATTGGAGAAGTTAAAATTGCAAGCTATAAATCATTTTATATCTTCTGTTTTTCAAAACTTTCCCGAAGCGTAAGATTACAACAGGCTAACGCATCTATTTACGTCGAGCACACGTACGGTCAATAGAATGCGATTTTAACGCAGCCATTACCTTGAAGTTGTGAAAATACAATTAAGTAAAATGTTAATTTTCAAAATTTAATTGTGTAGCAACCGGTGGCCCTACATCATATTTCTTCTCCTCACCGGAAACCTCAAAATGTGCTCTTTCGGAATATGCATAGGTTTTCTTACCTACTTTGAAGGAAATAACCCATAGTTTAGTGGCGTATTTAGAGGGGCAAAGGGGCAATTGCCCTCTCCCTCCCAAAGATGACTCGGATTGTATCTCTGAAGCACTCCGTGATAAAAACAATGTTTATTTCATTACATAATTATTTACCGTTAGCAGTTTGCCAGTTTAATCTCTTTACAACTGACGCGCATGAATGGATAAACGAGAACCCAAAAAATAATCTGGTTTGCCCCCCCCCCCCCATAGGCATTTTTTAAAATACCCCACTGCCGTAGATGATAGGTGGTGGAAAAGTTGAACAGTTTTGTTTATCTGAGAGGCAAATTTTAGAATTAGTTCTGTTTATATTATATAATTACCTTTTTACTGGTGGTTTTCAAAGGAGAAAAGCTGGTCTTGAGCTGACTTACCGAAATTACGTCTCAAAGCAATTAATTGTTTTGGGAAGTAGTTGAAATGGTTTCGAATACCACCAATAGTTAATCAAAGCCCCGAGGAGTGAAATCTTTAAGTTAGTGTAAATAACACTGCATCTCATAACTTCTAAGAAATTCTCAAAACTGCTTCGATTGGCTGTATATATTGCAACGCCCCTCCTCGGCTTAATAGGTAACCTAACGATCAATTGTTTATAACTCCGGTGGATTGTTCGTTAGCTGGGTGACGCTGCAAACTATGACGCACCCGAGAACAAAAAATTTTCCTGAAAAAATAAATTCCGTTAAAATAAGATACGAAATCTGTTCTGACCTTTCTGACTTGGCTTGTTGTCTACTTGTAAATGTTTACCTCGGCACGTACCATAGGAAAATATTTTTACGTCTATAATTAGAGGGTGCGATTAGTTTGTTTTATGATACCAACCATGCTATTATATAAATTTAGCATATAAACTGCGTGTTAATGATTTTTCTATGGATATAAAATAATACGTACATATTGGATACAAGATATTCATTAAATTAGGATAGGTTGCCAATATTAGGGTGAAATAGTAACAGATGCTTCAGGTAATTACATGGCAGTTATCGTGTAATTTTTGGTAAATAGCTAAGTTTTTTGTGTCAGTTTTTATAGCTTCACGAACATAAAAATAAAATACCTTTTTTAGATATTTCGAAAAAACTAAGTGTTAATAGCTTTGATGGTAAAAAACGTAATTGCCTCGGAGAAGGTAATACAATAATTGGCGAATGTTTGTAAGAACCTACACAATTATTTAGTATATAATACCATGCATGTGTTGAATATATTACGAGATTATGTACAAAAAAGGCGTTGCTGAAAACTTTTAAATCAGTTAGGACTGAAGTGAGTATGGTGGTTGTGAAAGTTGGAAAATAATAATTTTTTAATTATGTATAATGGAATACCGCACATTAAAATACGGATAAGTTTTACATAGTCGGTGGTCTAAAATGGCGCCAAGATATGATCCACTTTTTAGATAGTCCACGAGATGGCTCGAGATTTATAACGGGTCGCGTTGTAAACGGGCCATGCCATATAGATGTTGGTAATGATTAGCTTTTTAGCTTTATATTCCGCTTCTAAATTTAAATATGTGGTTGTTATGCATTTTGCTCATTATACATTCAAAAATAAAACATAATTTTCATAATTCGTGCGCACAATTATATTTTTTCAAACAATTGGACGTCGTAAATCTCGGGTCGAACTGAAGCGATTTTAAAATTACATAAATAAGAAAAAATAGAAGAAAGATGTCGGATGTTTTTTTGCAAGGAAAATTGCTCCTTTTGTGATTTAAAAATGTGGAACGCGATTATTCAAAAATGTAAACTAATCAAAATTCGTAGCAGCTCTGCAAAGTACGTAGTCTCTCTCCCACGAATATTATTTTTTATATTCTTGAACTTTCCACGTTCTGGTGATGATCTTTACTCACACAATAACGTGAGATGTTTTATCGTAAATAATATGCGATATTCCACCTTAACGGCGCAGTATGTAAGATGTATGTACGAATAAATGCAACGAAAAGTGTTTCATTCATAAAAATTATGTGAGACGTGAAACTCAACGCTATAAATATAACATTTGCATAAACAAGTTTGTTGACAAATGTTATTATGTTATATATGCGACTGCATATGTAAATGCTTGCGTAGGTGCATCTAGATGTATGATTATGAAAAACTTGTTTCCAAGTGTTGCAGTCTTTAGTATGAGACTCTTCGGTAATTAATTTAAACATCAACTGCTTTCTTAATTAAATGTTAATTTCGCACAAACTTTACCTTAATGATCACAATTAAAAATTTACACTCTTTAATGGAATTACTTTTAGTAAGAATATAAAACTTTTTATGTCCTCTAATTTATAAAATCTTTCAGCTGCTGTAAGAGATCGTTAGATCTAAGCAAAACGTGTTAAAAAGTTAATTTATTAGGCTCGAACCTCGGTTGTTTACCGACTACTGCGCGTTGGTGTTTACCGTCCGTCGGATCAATCTATCTGATCATATCGCTAAATACTTCTGTGACAACTTGTGCTTCTCTGCCCACATTTTCTCCATAAACACTCAGCTTTATCACGAACCCCATAATTACGGACCAAGAAAACTTAACTTGCCCACCAACATTACATGCTCTCCAAATTGCAATTTTCCCTCAAGAATTCGATAAATTTAATTTACAAACTGGTAATTCCACTATTTGTTTAGGGAATAAATATCTCGATTACACCCAATAGCGTGCGATTATTGGATATAACGATTATTGGACATAACGCAACCGAAAGATTCGAAAAAATAATATTCCAATTATATCACACTTATGGTATTATATTTTTACTTTGTTGACAATGTGTTGATTGTATAAGCCCAAATCTCATTTTCAGACGGAAATAAGAGACAATTGAAAATAATAGCAGCCATCAAACAATTTGTTAATGTAATTCAAGTGCAATCTCGGTACAAGAATGAAGCCCGAGGCTTTTGTGCTGATAGTTTTAACTTTAATTTCCAATTGTTTGTGTTATGATAGACAAATAAGTTGGTTTATAATTGGTTTAATTAGTTTTCTTTGTTCATAAAGTAGTTTTATAGGAGGAACTCCGAAACAGTTATGGAACGAAACATATATAGACAAGTTGAGAAACGACTTGCTAACCAATTATGACAAGTATGCAAGACCAGAACAGCATTATGAAGTTACTACAGTAAAAATCAATCTTCCAATTACATATTTAGCAGCCGACGAATTAAACTCTACCATTACAGTTGCATCCTATTTGAAAATAGTAAGTTGAAATTGCTTTTGAAACTATCGAACTCCAATATTTTTTTTTCAAGCAATGGACCGATTCCAAAATGAAATGGAATCCCGATGATTACGGAGGTGTGGATAGCGTTCGATTCGACAATCAAGAAATTTGGACACCCAACATTTATTTATACAACAGGTTTGTTATCCTCAGTTTGCAACCTGGTGGCTACCACTATTAAAATTTACAGGGCGACGTTCAACACCGAAGCTATCAATCACTACCAAAATACGTACGCTTTTGCAGGTTCTGACGGTAGCATCTATTGGGTACCGCCAGTGACGCTTACAGCATTATGCAAATTTGATCTCTACTATTGGCCGTTTGACACGCAAAATTGCTATTTAAAATTCGTTTCGTGGTCACGTAACGGCAAAGACATTAAACTCGAAATTTCAGATATCCCAGATACCGTGGTAAGCCAATTTTATTTTGTAATTTCACCCTTTGCTTGTCATTTCAGGAAGAAAGCCCATCGAAATGGGCGAGTACTTGGGAAATTAGCAAAACTGCCGAAGTTTACACCGATTTTAAGGAATGCTGCACGAATTCTTTCTACGTCGCACAATTTAACATAACAATGCAGAGAAATGCAAGCGCTTACGTCGCCATGGTTTTCACCCCTGCCATTGGTAAATATTTTAAAATTATAAAAATAATAAATAAGTCCCCCATTTTCAGCTGTGGTTATGCTGCTGCTTGTTCAGTGTTGGTTACCTTTCTATTCGGGACAACGGATCATCTTGAATTGCTGCACTTCCATAATTGTTTCAATACTTTTGACGCATTTTTTATACAAAATTTACTCCGAAGATTCAAATACGCCTCTGATAGTGTCGTTCTACAGCACAAGCCTGTTCATCACGTGCTTTTCGATAATCGAATCAATTTTAGTGCAATTATTGCACAACAAATGCAACAGTCCTCTTCCAGGGTTCATCAACAAACATCTCAAAGGAAAATTGGGAAAAATTTTATTCCTGGAAGATTATAACTCGCAGGTAATTTATGCCTCATTATTTTTCGTACTCGGTTTGGCCCTTGTGGGAGGTTTGGGAGGTATAGGGAAAACGAACAACCTATCGATAAATTTTTGTATTGTAGCTACTCATGGCAGGACAAACTGTGGAAGAAATGAAAGAGTATCAAGGAGCAGAAGAAGAAGATAAAGCCGAAGAAAGCGATAAAATTATACTACCGAATGTGCACGATACGACAAAATTGGAATGGAACGTTTTCATAATGGCGCTGGACAGAATGGTTTTTATAATTTTTGTATTTATTTTTCTTGTATTAGCTCTATTATGCCTAGTTTAGTTTGAATTGCGTTTAATAAAGTTTTAACCGAAATTTTCTTTTCTCATTTAATTTTGAATGTGCCATGCAATTTAGCACCATTATTATTGTAATTTTTCTTCTTGTAACTCAATTTAATGTTTAATTTTATGAGGCACTTTTAAATTGACAATTCCACACTTAACAACTAAAATTTGTGCTAACAAGAAGCAATTGCAAGAAACACAATATATAAAAATAATAATAATGCATTATTATTTGAATTTATTGTCTGTTCTATTTTTACGCCTTTGTATTAGTGAAACTACCGGTTCTGAAAGTGAGTAGAAATTAAATCACGGTAATTATCTTTAAAAGTCCTTTTCAAATTAGGACCGAAACAATTATGGAATGAAACCGATTTGGACAGATTAAAAAAGGATTTATTTACGAATTACAATAAATTATCGATACCCACCAACGATCAGAGCAGCATTAAAGTTAAACTTGCTTTAGGATTTACTCACATAGAAACTAACGAAATGGAATCGTCAGTTACAATTAAAGGCTGGTTACGAATGGTAAGTACACCAACTCAAACCGTGACCTCAGTTTTTCTCCAACAACTCGAAAACTGTGTTAACTTTATTATTTGGATTAGACCTGGGTCGATCAAAATTTGAAATGGAACATAAATGCATACCACGGTTTAAATTATGCCAAAATAGCAAATCATGAAATTTGGATACCGGATTTGTATCTCCAAAACAGGTAGGTGGACAATTTAAAAACTTTCGCCCATCTCAGACTTTTTAATTTTACTATTTTCAAAGTATTTTAGGAGCACAATCGGTAACGACTTTCAGTAACACAAATATCATTTTATCTTCCATTGGTACGGTTTTATTTATGCCGATTGTAAAATTAACTGCGATATGCAAATTTAATTTTCGACATTGGCCGTTCGATACCCAATTATGCCAGTTTAATATTGGGTCTTTGCGGTATAATAAGAAGGAAGTAACCTTTACATTGTATAATGTCAAGGTAAATAGTTTCGTTTTTCCCAATTAAATTTTTTTCCACAAGTCTATTGTAGTTTAACAACACAAAACGATCGAGTTCCTGGTATGTAAGAAACTCAACAGCGGAAGTTTTGACTAAACGTTATCAGCAGCAGCCCTATTCTCTTGCCCAGTTCAATTTTACAATATCCAGAAGATCAAATTCATACACGGCAGTCATAGTGCCGCCTGCAATTGGTCAGTATCGTGAAATTTGACGAAATTTGAGCACATTTTAATTTTTTTAGTGTTATCAATTTTTATTATGGTGCAATTTTGGTTACAACCTGATTCGCACGTAAGATCAGTTGTAAATGGCTTCACCAGCATAATTTTAGTTATGCATCTTACGTATTTTAACCACCACACGTTTGGTATTGGACCAAACACCCCTTTAATAGGTAAACCTTCATTTACAACAGAATTTTTTTAACAATACCATTTTAGTGATATTCTACAGTGTAAATCTCTTAATGGTTTGCTGTTCAATAGCTGGCACATGTTTTGGTTACGGTCTGGCACAGATGAAGCATGCTGCCTATTTACCATGGAGATTTCGTCAACTTCTCAATGGAAAGCTTGGAAAGTTTCTGTTTTTGCAATATCAGTCAGGAAACGTATGGAACGGCAAGAGATTTCCAACAGTGAAACACAATATTTCTTATGGCGGAAATAATATACAGATGAAGAATTATAAATTGGACGAATGGCTTTTTGCAACTGCAATCAACAGAATATTATTTTTGATATATTTAATAGCATTTTTAATCACATCTGTTCTGTACTATTTTTGCCTGTCTAATTCAGATTTCTAAAATACAACAGTGCATGTAAATTGCTCGAAGGTGGCTTTAAGTTTACCAGCATAAATTTGTAAAAATATAACATATTATCATATAATTCAGCGGAGTTGAAAAACATTTAGCCCTTTCACCCCTTAAAAAACTTTACTGTCAAGTACGTCAAGAATATGTACCTCCAACAGAATGGAGCTGATTCGACCAACAAGGGTGCTTCATGGGTTCTAAATAGATTATTTTTTTAATTCATCGATATTTGAAGTTAATCCTCACTTTAATCTATCGAATTCAACAACATTTTTTCATATATCATAGTCCCCTTTTCAAATCTGCGGTACTCTAATGGGGAGCAGGTGTATGACTCAGGGGGTAAATATCCAGGTAAATTTGTGTACACGAGACACGGAATTTCAAAGATTTCCAATGAATTTGAAATATTTTCAGGAATTCGAGTGATTTCTATATTTCTGAAAATTTCAGTAATTTCCAAGAAAATCCATAGATATCTAAGGAATATCTCATATATATAGATTTCCTATTATTTACAAGGAATTCTGAATCTTTCCAGGAAATTCCAACGAATTCCGAATTTTTTCAGGAAATTACAACGAATTACAGTAATTTCCAAAGATTTACAAGAATTCTGAGAATCTCATAGGAAATCCAGAGATTCTGAAATTTCCAAAAATTTTACTAATTTCCAAAGAATGTTGGTGATTTCCAACGAAATCTGGTGATTTTCAAAAAATGAAAGTGATTTACATAGAAATTGGTGTTTTCAAAACATCCTAATGATTTCCAAGGAATTTTAGTGTTTCTTAAGGAATTAAAATAATTTGTAAAGAATTCCAGTGATTTCCAATGAATTCTAGTCATTTTCAAGGAATTCCTACAATTTCTAAAAAATTTCAATGATTTCTATTGAATTCTAGTGATTTTCAGTAATTTTTAAGAATTCCAAAAATTTAAATTTTCTAAAAATTCCAAATATTTCAAGGAAGTCCAGGGATTTCCCAAGATTTCCAAATCATTTCAGTATTTTTCAAGGAATTCTAATTATTTCTAACAAATTCCAGTGATTTTTAGTGATTTCTAAAGATTTACAAAAATTTCATAGAAAAGCCAGGGATTTCTAACGATTCCCAAAAATTCTACTAATTTCCAAAGCATTCTGGTAATTTTCAAAAAATTCTAACGATTTCCAAGAAATTTCAGTGTTTTTCGAGGAATTCTAATGATTTCTAAAGAATTCTAGTGATTTACAATTAATTCTAGTGCTTTTAAAGGAATTCCAGTAATTTCTAAGAAATTGTAGTGATTTAGCAGAAATTTCAGTGCTGTTTAGTGTTTTCTAAAGATTTGGAATAATTGCAAAAATTTCATAGGAAATCCAGTGATTTCCGAAGATTTCTAAAAGTTCTACTAATTTCCACAGAATTCTGGTGATTTATAAAGAATTCGGTTGATATCCAAGGAATTCTGGTGATTTTAAGGTAATTTCTAAGGAATTGCAGTGATTTAGAATAAATTCCAATGATTTACAAGAATTCCTAGGATTTCTAAAAAATTCCAGAGATTTATATTGAATTCTAGCGAATTTCAGTGATTTTTAAAAATTCAAAATTTTTCCAAAAATCCAAAAATTACGAAAAATTCTCTAACTTGCTAGGAAATCCTGAAGATTTCTATGGAATATCAGTATTTTTCAAGGAATTCTAATTATTTTTAGTAGGTTGTAAAGTAAATGCCTAAACCTACTACAAATACAACTCGTAAATTGAGAAACAAATTCCTAATTATTTTTAATGAATTCCAGTAATTTTTAGTGATTTCTAAAGACATACCAGAATTCCAAGAATTTCACAAGAAAGGGATTTCCGGCGACTTCCAAAAATTCCACTGATTTCCAAAGAATTCTGGTAATTTTCAAAAATTTTTAATGATTCCCAAAGAATTTCATTGTTTTTTGAGGATTTCAATTGATTTCTATAAGGAATTCTAGTGATTTCCAATTAATTCTAGTGATTTCCAATTAATTCTAGTGATTTTCAAGGAATTCTAGTGATTTTCAAGGAATTCTAGTAATTTCTAAGAAATTGCAGTGATTTACAAGAAATATCAGTGATTTTCAGTGTTTTCTAAAGCTTTGGAATCAAAAAATTTCATAGGAAAGCCAAGAATTTCCGAAGATTTCCTAAAATTCTACTAATTTCAAGAGAATTTTGATGATATCTAAAGAATTCTGTTGATTTCCAAGGAATTCTGGTAATTTTCAAAATAAACCTAATAATTTTCGAGGAATTTCAGTGTTTTTCGAGGAATTATAATGATTTCTAAGGAGTTCCAGTGATTTATAAGAAATTAGAAATATTTACAAAAATTCTTTTGATTTCTAAAAATTTCAAAAGATTTCCAAAGAATTTCAATGATTTCTAATGAGTTCCAGTGATTTTCAGTAATTTCTAAAAATTTCTAAGAAATCAAGGGATTTCCTAAGACTTCCAAAAATTCTACTGATTTACAAAAAATTCCGATGATTTTCAAAAAACCCTAATGATTTCCTAGAAATTTTAGTGATTTTCAGTGATTTCTAGAGAATTTCAAGAATTATAAAAATTTCTAAAGAAGTTTGGTGATTTCTAAAGAATTCAGTTGATTTTCAAAAAATTTGAGTAATTTTCAAAATATCCTAATGATTTCCAAGGAACTTCAGCGTTTGTCGGTGAAATTCTAATGATTTCTAAGGAATTTCAGTGATTTTCAAGGAATTCCAGGAATTCACAAGAAATTTCAATGATTTACAAGAATTCCTATGATTTCTAAAATATTCAAGAGATATTCTAAGAATTTCAATGATTTCTAATGAATTCCAGTTATTTTTAATAATTTCCAAAAACCTCAAAAAATTCTAAACATTTCCAAAAAAGCTATTGATTTGCAAAGAATTCTGGTGATTTTCAAAAAATCCTCATGATTTCCAAGGAATTTCAGTGTATTTCAAGGAATTCTAGTGATATCTAAAGAATTCTGTGATTTTTAATGAATTCTAGTGATTTTCAAGGAATTCCAGAGATTTTAAAATATTTCTAACGATTTCCCAGCGATTTCGGAAGAATTATAATTTAAGTAATTTCCAAAGAATTCTAGTAAACTCCAAAAAATTCTAGCTATTTCCAAGCGTTTTCATGAATTCCATTAGTTTTCAAGGAATTCCCAAGATTTCCAAAATAATTCCGATCATGAGTACACAACGCTTTTGGGATATTTACCCCATGGCATTATTACAAAAGTATGGATAAACTGTTGCAATGTTGGGAAGGTTGACCGGATTTATACCTCCAGGACATTTTGTTTGCGGAAAATTTGCTCATTTCGCTACTAGGACATTTTTTCATTGATTAGTTTTTCTTAATTAAGTTTTCGTTGTTGTTAGCTAACGGTTTTAATGTTTTAATTAGTAACAAATGTCCTAAAATCCTATTCTTGAATGTTACAGCTTACTCTTGCAGATATAGGATATTTTTCTTCGGGACAAATAACTCCCGGGTGCTACTCTAAGATATTTCGCTCCCACTTCAAATTTTTTACTAAAAATCTTTAAAAACAATAGTTAACTGCATCCTTGGAATCCTAGGAAACATTCATTGTAAAAATTAATGAAATACCAATGCAGAAAAAAAATAATGGAAAAGTTACATAAATAACTTAAATATTTAATCTAACATATAATTTTAGTAAGAATTCAGGAATGATAGCGAAATGTCCTGCGTGGCAAAATTTTCCTGGAGCGAAATGTTCGGGAATAAAGTTTAGAGTTGAGCGTCTTAGAAGATTGATTGTGTTTGCTTTAAATCCAGAAGTTCCACCTTTACTACAGTCTGTTTTCCTCGGGAGCTCGTGAACAATTAATGGATTCTATGTTACAGCCTGTATAAAAGTATTTAAATTTTTGTTTTTTACAAATACATATTGAATTACCAGCAGATAATTATTACTTCAAGAATTCTTGTTTAGAAAATTGGCGATAGGTCAAGTTATTACTTCTTATATTACTCCTAGTATATTTAATTAAATTTATATTATTTACCGTTCCTTTAACTCAATTTAAGGTCCAATTTTATCATACATTTTTAAATGGTTAATTGCACACTTAAACGACAACTGCGGGTATCAACAACGAACTATGTTAGTGTTAGTATAGAATGACAATACCATGAATTTGTGCGTAAATTTATTCATTTTGTATTTTCTTCAAAATTGTGTTGCCGAATCTGCAAATTTTACAAACGACAATTTCAAAAGTAAAACTCAGTAAGTTCTCGAATAAATTATTTTATAAAATCTTTTTAGAATTGACATCGAAGCAATTATGGAACGAAACCACTTTGGATAAGTTACGAAAAGATTTGTTCGCAAATTACGACAAATATTCACGACCTGAGGAACGCCATAATGTTATTGACGTAAGGATAGGTATGGCGATTACTCATTTAGAAACGAACGAATTAGAATCGTCAATTACAATCAATTGTTGGATTCGACTGGTAATTACACACTGTATTGCTATTATATTTTTTTATATATTTACCCATACATACCGTGCGGTTATTGTAATTTAAAAGTACGTTTTGGTATAGGCATTGATGATGATATTAGGGCCCGATAAATATTTGTAACAAATGGAATAATGTTTCTATTGGATTGCTTTCCTCACAAAGATGTAGATTATGTTTTCCTTTCAACTTTGGGTATTTCATTTCAAATAAAAAAATATGATAAAATAAATATATTACCTAAAACTTGTTTATTGGACCGTCATTAGCAGTGTTGATAGGAATCAAAAAAGATTTTTGTTAAATGTAACCAATGTTTATTTTATCGTAGGGAAATAATTTTCATTAAATACAATCGGAAAATGGAATCTAATGTTGTTATAATATTGAAATTTCAGAGTTTTAAATTAATTTACATGTAGGTATGGACCGATAAAAAATTGAAATGGAACGAAACTGACTACGATGGTATAAGTATAGCTAGAATTGCAAACCATGAAGTGTGGCAGCCAGATTTGTTTCTCTACAATGGGTAAATTAAATTAATACCATAAATTTGTTTGTAGGTACTAAAACTTTGAGAAGATTTTTAGGGTCGCAATCTTTGTCAAATTATAAAAATCCACACGTTCTTGTGTATCCTAATGGAGATGTACTGTTTGTGCCACCCATACAACTCAAAGCAGTTTGTACATACGATTTTCGATATTGGCCGTTTGACACCCAGCATTGTATGCTAAAAATTGGATCTTGGGTCTACCACCAACGGGAGCTCAATTTAACATTGTATAATAACAGTCCAGATATTGAGGTAAGGAAATATCCTAGGGAATTGGCCTATATTGAAAGTTATTAATTAATATTTTTAGGTGGAAACTCCAAAACCATCAACTGGTTGGAATTTAGGAAAATCATCAATAGAAATAGTTCCTAAATATTACTCATGTTGCCCAGATCCTTACCCATATGCACAAGTTAATATAACCCTTCATAGAAAATCGGAGTCATATGCAGCAATTATTGTGACACCGGTAATAGGTAAGTGGAGGTTAAATAAAGTAAACAGGGGAACCATCAATTCTGTTGTAGTTCTATCAATCTTCATCATGGTACAATTTTGGTTGGCGCCTGCTTCACACGAACGGGTGATATTAAATGGCATAACTGCCATTATATTGGTTATGTATCTCACCTATTTTAATGGCCACGCGTTTGGTATTGGATTTAATACACCATTAGTAGGTACACACCACCATATTGATCCCCCACATTGATTTCAAATTATATTCCATTTCAGTGATGTTTTACGCCATGAATTTGTTACTGGTCTGTTTGTCGATGGCTGCCACATGCTTTGGTGCTGCCTTAACCCAGATGAAGCAAACTCGATATTTACCTTGGTTGCTTAATAAACATCTCAATGGAAAGCTTGGAAAGTTTCTCTTATTGGATTATCAAATAGGAAATGTAATGCAACCAACTGCAACCGATTAAAAATTTAACCCAATTATTTGTAGGGTTTCGCTGCAGTTCAATCAAAAATGTTGCAAAATGAAAAGGATAATCAGATTATGAAAAGCGACAGTAATAAAGACAAATGGATTTTCGCAATTGCAATCAATAGAATACTATTTATAATATACTGCGCTATATATTTAATTATTGCTGCTGTATATATTTTTTAACGCACTGAAATTTTGAAAAGCGGTCAAAAATTATAATTAAGTATTTTTCTTCCATATTTTAAAATAAAATTTGCTCAAATTAATTTTGGTTTATTCTTTGGTCTTAGCGTCCTTCCTTTTACATACTACAAGTAATACGGGGTAGTGCAAAATAAAATTTTAGCTTTAAACAAATGCTTAACCGAGATTTGAATTTCACAGTTTAATTAATATATAAATGAAACTAGACCATCCGTCGGGTAATTGTTATACAAAGTGCGACAATAAATAAAGCAAAAAAATAAAATAATTTAAATTATCCCAAGTGATACATCCGCCAATTTTATTATTATCATTTATTTTGTTTATTATTATGTGATGTACCTTCTGTGTTATGATTATTATTTTATTAAGGCAAATGCAGCATATTTTGACAAAACAGAAGAACTTTTACTTTAGTTGAGCAGCCTACGCAATAAGAACCAAACATAATGCAAAAATTATTTTATTCTATGTAAACTTTAAAATATTTTTAAATTATCGAATTAATTTCGTGGACTATTTGAGCGGGGAAGACAATTTGGAACACTTATCCAATTTATTCTTTAATTTAACAACGGATTTAAGTTTTCGTTCTGTGGATAGTACAATGTTTCACTCACTCTTAAAGTCGATCTTGTTTGTGGGCTTGTTTTTATCATGGATTTCCATTGGAAATTGTATAATTGGCTTTGTAACCACCCGTAAGTAACCATTTTAAATTTACCATTTTTGATAAGTAAAATTACAGAAATCGGCCCAAAACCATTATGGAACGACACTTGGGTAGATAAACTAAAGAAAAACTTGTTCCTGAATTACGACAGGCATGCAAGACCTGAAAATCACGATGTCGCAACCATGCTTAAAGTGGGACTAACGGTTGTGCATTTAGAAACGGACGAATCCCGATCAACCATGATGATTCAGTGCTGGATAACTATGGTGAGATAATTTATACTGAAAATGTGCTTTAAAATTTAATTTTAATTATTGCAGAAATGGACTGACAGTAAGCTGCAGTGGAATCCGGAAGACTATGGAGATCTCAAAGCCCTGCGAGTTGCTGAGCATGAGGTTTGGATACCTGACCTTTATTTATACAACAGCGCAATTGGTAGTTCACCTTCGCCTAGTCTTGGGAACCGATTCGTGGGAATCTATTCACATGGAGAAGTGATATGGGCGCCAACTGTAAGATACCACGTTCTCTGCGACTTCGATCTTTACTATTGGCCATACGATACTCAACATTGCTCCATCAAATTTGGATCCTGGGTTCACAGCGGAAACGAAATTGGTATTCAATTACTCTTCAACGAAACGTCCTTTAAGGTAATCTAAACTAAAATTTTATACATCCGAACTGGATGCCTCGTCGGCGATTTCAAAACAAGTTACATAAACTACTATTTTAGTTAAAAAATATTGCGGAGATTGAATGGGATGTAGAATCCAAATCGGAAGTGAATTCAGTAAAGTACGCCTGCTGCGTCGAAGAGTATCCACACGTTCTATTCAGTTTAACATTAACAAGAAAATCTGCGCCGTACAAATATCTCATTATAGCGCCGGCTTTTGGTAACAAATTCCTGCAACTTCTTTTTTTTTTTGTTTTACGATTTTAAATGTTTCAGTTATAACTTATTTAATTTTAATTCAATTCTGGTTACCGACAAATTCCAAAGACAAAATTGTTTTAAACTGTTTTACAGCTGCAGTTATAAACATTTTTTTGTTGTATTTTAACCATCGTGTGATAGCATCAGGATCCACCCCCTTAATAGGTAAATTAAGTAATTATTTAGCAATAAAAAAAGAGATTAATAGACTTTTTATAGTTTTGTTCTACAGTAGCAGTTTATACATTGTTGGAATAACAACAATTACGGCCATCATTAATTATTCCTTATGTAAAATAAGAAATTATCACCCATTTGCATGGTTCACAAATTTCTTACTGAAAGATGGGGTTAGTAAATGGTTAATATTGGAGAATTATTCCAAACTGGTGAGTTGTAAAATTAAATATCGTGAATTAACAATTTATTGGAACCTTTTTTATTCCAGATCCTCGACTATAAAAATAAGGAAAATGTTAGGGAATTGAAAGAACGCAACGAAAGTGTCGATTTCGAAAGAGTTTCCATAAAAATGTTTAAAAATTCAGAGAAGTTGATTCAATTAGAGTGGATGATCGTTTCGGTATTTCTCGATCGATTTTTTTTTATTTTTTATTCCCTCGTGTTTTTCGGGCTAGCTATAGCTTTGTTGTGAGGTGTTTTATATAGGAGTGGTGCCCGAGAACTGTTTATCATAAATTTTAATTTTGTAAATTTAAATTTCAAACTCTGTAATTTTTATTACGTGTTCCTTCGTTTAAATAACAAATTTGTATTGTTAAATTGTCCGTTTGTTATAATTTTAAGTATTTTTTTAAATTTATCCCTTAAACGTAAAAAAGTGAACGTGTCGGTGTTACTTGTAATGTAAATAGCAGGTAACAGTGTTATTCATAAGGAATACAATTTATATTTTAGTTTTAGTTCAAGTGAGGTACGGAATACGAATTATTTAGATGTGTAACTGACAGAGTTGCTTTTGAAACACCGTCACATTAATATGGATCACGCACTGCTAACGACTTGAACAAAATGTGTTGAAAATTGTAATTAATGTGAAGGATTTAAAGCGTTTTTATTTTTATAATTTAAAAATCATTTTTAGTTTACTCAAACAAAACATTAAATTAAATAGTTTGTTAAGGTTTGGTAAAATTTAATTAAGTCAATTTGGATGTTCACGCCGGCATGCTTAAAAGTTAATTAAAGTTTTAATTTCATATAAAAAAGAAACAACTTTTAATTAAACCAAATTGAATAAATAAGACAAAGAAATTATCAGTGCTTAATCCTTAATTTTAATATTTAATGTGTAAGTAATGATTTTTTAAATTGATGCTATAGCTATAGCTTCTTAGCTGCTTTGCACCCACTTTTTCCCAAAAAACATTGTGTGGACGTAACCTTGCCTAAAGAGGGAAATCTGCACTTTGTTCTTCCTCGACTTAACCTTTTGCCAAATATGTGTGAGTTTCGGAAGGGTTAATGTTGTATTTGGGGGTACTTAGCCCCCCAGCCCCACCACTTATTCCGTCACGGTCAGTCACGGCGGATTTCCAAATTTTAAATAATTTTACTATTTTTTACAGGGCACGCAGGAGATTTCTGACTTTTGCGTATACTTCATTGAAGTGTACCTAGGATAATTATTTTTTTAAATTAGTCCTAATTACCCAAATGAATTATACAGCTAAATCTTTCTTTTATTGCTGAAGTAGAGAGCTCTGTGATGCGTTTCGTTTAGGTTAGGAAAACAATTTTTATGAAATAATTTTGCTGAAGAAGAGAGATCTGTGGATTTCACTATACAGTTTAAGTTATAGTAGTTAATAATTTGTGTTATAGTAACTGCATACGCAGGTGATCTACAATTGAACGCAGTTTAGATTAATTATTATTTTTATTATCCTCGCATTTTCAGTCTACAATTTAGTCAATGAACGGTCAATAGTTTACTTTACTCTCTACTTTAATATATAATATTCATTAATTTTTAATTTAAGTTCGGCTATTTTTTTGTAAAACAATGTTTGATATTAAATTTACCTACTTAATAAAGTTAAATGTAAAGTTAGAAAAGTTAGAAAGTTAGATTGTAACTTAGATTATGGGGTAGATGGAAAGTTGCAATAAAAATTACAGTTAGGTTAGGTTAAGTTAAGTAAAACTAATACGTTAGCAAGCGGGCATCTGGGTGGATAGGAGAGTCCCGGTACAAGATGCGGGAGGTAGCGACGGATTTGCATCGGAGGAGGTTGCATATGCCAGCTGAGGTATTAAAAATCGCATTCGGACTGTACCCGGACACTTTCCTCCTAGTATTTAACAGATTCCCTGAGGCAGGGTGCTTTCTAAACATTTGTGCTGGCGAGGAAGCACAAATCTTTCGGCCTCCTATAGACCGATCTGCTTGATAGACCATCTGGGAAAGCTGCTCGAGAGGCTGAAAATCGAGATGGAGAAAAGACGGGAACTTACACACACTCCATACCACCATTACTTACCATACATACTCTGCAAAGAGTGGTGGATGTGGCAATGGAGCCAAGAGAGCGGACGTGGAGAACATTGGATGTAAGAAACGCTTTTAACACAGCGAGCTGGGCATGCATATTGGCCAAATTGAGAAAATGGGAAATCTTGCCATATCTCAGAAAAATCCTGACTAGCTACCCTAGTAGCAGACAGCTGCTGATCGAAGAGGAATCCTTGCGGGAGTCGATAAATATCACCAGTGGGGTTTCGCAGGGTTCTGTTCTTGGGCCGACCCTGTGAAACATCATGTACGACGGGGTTCTCCGCGAGCCCCAGCGAAAAGGGGTGGAAGTGTTGGTTGCCACGGACGGCGATCTGGAGATGCTGGTCGAGAAAGTCAAACACACTGGACAGCATAAACGTGTAGATGGTTGGAAGAGGACTTATGTTGGTGCCGGAAAAAGTGGAGGCGGAAATCCTGTCTGGAAGGCATAAGCAAACATCACCTTTAGGCTGGATGGAGTGGAAATAAAACCGTCAGCCTTGATTAAATATTTTGAATTCATACTGGATAGGTCCCTGACCTTTGGAAACCATACACGACGAGTGGCCGAAGAGGCCTGGCTGATGGAGATCATGGAGTCATTCTCCCGTAATCTCCAATTTTTTTAGGTTGGTAACGTAAAATGAACCAATGGGAGGTGCGTTACAGATAGATAGATAATGTTTACCAGGCTGAAGTTCTAAATGACTCCTTACTCTTTAGATATCTTAGCGCTTTCGGTTTATTCCAGTTTAATATTTAAAATATTATCAAAACAGCATACAAAATTGATAATATATTACACTGAAATTATTAATTTTGTATGGAGTACTGAGGTATTTGAGTCAGCGGCGGCGTCAGCATTTTTGAAATGGGTGGGCACAAATTGAACCCAATATATTTAGGGTGGGCACACAAAATTCATAAATAAACTCAATAAATTACATTATAGAAATAATTACCTAAAAAAAGGTTTTCGGTGTACTGCATTTTAAATTTCGCCTAAATTTCAGGTGGCCACTTGGTGGGACACTTCAAGCAATAGGGTGAACACCGCCGTCGCTGATTTGAGCATTAGCATTTGACATCTATTTTATTGGTTCTTCTTCGAGTGCCATACACTTTACAGTGCGTAGGTGATCAACTTAGCCAAATTCAAGATGATGGACTAGGAAATATAACTAATGGGGTGCTTTTTCGTTGCCTTCCCCATAGCTCCCGCTTTCCAATCGGTCGGTATAGGCTTTACACTATACTACCGGTCTTTACTGGTATCAACTCTCTACCTGTTGTATATTAGTACAATTTCCGCACTATTATGTTGTATTTCTGCAAATAAGCAAAAACGGAATGTCAAAATGTAATTCTATCTATTCTGCAAAAATTGGGTAATCTATACAATTAGTAGAATACAGAGGTTTATTTCGTATTCCTATAGATCTCCGCTACCTGCTGTCACGACATTTGTTCTGAAAGGCATCTAATTTCATGAAATTAATTGCAGAACATGAACACAAATCTTCGATTTTTAATCGGGAGGTCTGGGGGTGTGGAATATCTCAATATCAATTAATATATTGAATATAATGATTTCTTTGGTTTAAAGAAGAAATATCATGTTTTATTCGGCGTAAAAGTGACTTTTTGCGACTCGATTTATTTAAATAATGTTTCTTTTCTGTATATTTCTTTCATTTTAGAAAACTTGTATTTTTTAAATGATGATTTAAATTTGTAACCTGGTTTGGATGCACATGCTGGAATAAGTTGTAAATAAAAATGTTTCCTAAATAAACTGTAGTATATAAGCTTAATACCACCAAATACAATATTAATCTTTAACATAAACAGAACTGGAGGTGGTTAATTTAAAATTTATTCAAAGCTCAGGAGTGTTGAAATTATTTCTCTTCGATTAAACACGAACTGAAAAACGTTAAAATAATAATATCCAAAAAGCATTTTCTCTTCTAACGCAGCTTTGTGTTAAGTGAGGTAGCAGATGCGATAATTATATTAATTTAATACTACCTTTAAAATAATAAATATTAACACGATACTTCTGGTTTCCTTCGGTTTTGAATGTGTTATAAGTAACGCAAATTGTGTAAACTTTATTTTTTTATCGTTTTCCGTATGTTCTATCGTTATTACAGCAGAATTGTGGCTAACCGCTAACAACTGTTATTAACTAACTACCTTTATGTAAGACTATACAGATAATAATAGGTGTAATCTATGCAGTTATAGGAACTAGACTTTAGTGGGTGATACAAAAATACGGATTTCCGTTAATATTGTGGTTTGCACGACACGAAATGTCAGAATTTACCGCAAACTAACGCTTTTCGACGCATGAACACAATAAGGTAAATTTTAATCTTTGCCTCCACTGATGACTAAATTTTTGCAATATTTTAAGGCCTGACTATTTGGTTTATCAAATAATGATTAAATTAATGGATACATCAATTCTATAAGCAATGGTCAACACTTAACGTTGCTTACGTCCTATTGAACCAAAACGTTCCAGTTTAACGACGCATGACCAGTGTTAGTAAACAATAGATTAACATACGTAATCAAAGCCTAGTAATACAATAGACCAAGTGGTCTGAATGTTTATTAATGGTTACTGCATGTGTGCAATTTCCAACAAGGGAAGTAAATAGGATAATTTCAGCCTGTCCAGAACTAATCATGATTTAAGCTCACTGCATTCAGTAACTGTCCGTGTACAAAACACACAACAGTTTGAGAACTTCCCGCTCATTAAAAAAATATAAGGTTCTGAATTTATTTTTATAATTGTTACTAAAAAATAAGTAGTTCTTGGGTGCGAAGCTCGCGGTGTCTACCAAAAGTTTTCTCTGTCGGCACCACCGATGCCAATTAGATAATATGATGGATGATGTCGATATAATCACGCGATCATAAAAATATGAATCTATAAATATTTCTTTAAAATCTTCAAGTCACTTTGATGATTAAAATAAAGCGTTATTTTAAAATTTTAGCTTCGGAAAACACAAAACATCTTGTTCAGCGATCTGTAAAGGAGCGGACAACAGAAACACTTCTGAAAACTTTAAGATTTTTTAAATTAAAAAACAATTCTATTCCGGTTCATTTACGCAAGAATTTATTTCTAATAAATGTAGGTGTGCTGTTCAATTCCAATTGAAGCAAAAATTACACTGTAAAAAATTCCCCCACCGATTTTGGCTTTAGTGCTTTAATTACTACATTATAGCATCGCTTTACCAATCAGATAATAAAATATTCCTTGATTCAAACCGGGAATTTCTGCTCTGTAGCAGAGGAGCGATCACACCAAGCCACTGCTGTGGTTAAAGCAGATTTAAATTATGGTAAATAACTATTATGCAATTTATAGTGTAAATATGTACCTTACAAGTGTAAGTGGAAAGGTAAACCTGGTAAACGTAAGATGATTTATACGACAATGTGTAGACCTCCTACTCTGTCGGTTTGCGGCTCTTTTATCCATTCAAAGCAAACAAAAACGATTTATAAAAATATTAGAACGATAAATAAGTGACGTGTACTCGCTTGCTGGTTTGAGCGGTCCTTTCTTAATGAACGGGAGTAACTCATGACTGAGAATGAGTTATTTGATCTCACTTTTTCTAAGGTCTCTTTTGAATTAATATATCTTGCCGCGTTCATTGTCCTAATTGTAAAGATTAGATAAACCGTCGTGTGAATTTTTTAAGTTAATGAATGCAATTTTGCGCATTGAACAATAACGAGCAAGCTGAATAAAAAAATAAGCAAAGATTGAAACAAAAATTGTTATTTAGAAGAGAAAAATAACAAAAAAATACGTTCTTTGTGAATCATACAAGTTAGAGAGTGTAGAACATTTTTCTTTCTTATTCTTGTTAAATTCTTCTTCTGTAACTTGGTGTGGTATATATCAAAGTGTCCCACACAGCTCTTGAACAAATAAGGGAAAATCATTTGATGACGGTCGTTTTATAGTGCGGTTTAGCGAAAATATACGTTACGCTCGCATATTTTTACTTATTCTGTTAGAAAACCAGTCTCAAATTTGACTATAACAGGTACTGTATTTTTGCAAGCTTAAGTCTATTTAACGCCAGAGTTATTAAAATTTTAATTTCAACTTAAAAGTGTAAAAATTTATTACGACTGCTCGAGAGAAGTACGAAGATAGCAAATTCGTCATTATTTCTTTTGCTTTTGTAGAATTCCTCTTGATTTAATTAAATCTTTTGTAAATAAAAACGTAGCTTACATTGTTCGAGAAACGTGGTATATCTGCAAGATATATGAATGTGCTATCGCGGCGCCGGAGCGAATAGGGGAGGGGGCGTCACAAACAGGCGCCTAGCGTCGCGTCAACTCCCGACGCCGCTGCGAAGCGCCGCGCGTCCGCAAAAACTACTAACGCCAAAGCCATGATGTTTATTCCATTCTCCTTCCTTCGTACACTCAAAGGAAAATTTAGTTTACATAGATTTTCGTTTACATATCCCGTTACGCTTATTCAATTACCGAAAAAATAAAATGAAAATTCTACAAAAAAATTCTCTTATTTTCTTAATATTATGCTTTTTCAGAAAAATATCGTTGTTTATCGTTGTATCGGAAACGTGGATGCGCTGAAAAGAAAACAAATTTTAATTTATGAAAAGTTTTGTTTATCAGTTCGTATGTCGGTTATATTTTGTAAACATTTAAAGTGATGCATTATTTTGCTTTTCAACGAAACATTTTATTTGATCACAAAATTTTACAAGAGCAATATGTTAGGTGTACAGCTTGAAATATAATTAACCGGAAACAGTAAGAACACCTAATAGTTGGTATTTTACAATATAATAAAAATTTCAGTCCAATGATGGGAAGTTGGGCTTCTGAGCTGCTGAAGTCGAAGCACCAACTCTGAAAATATTGCAATTTATATAATAGAAAAAATAGAGAAAAAAAAAGCTCAGCAAATAACTTGGGCAATAAAAATTGAATTAAGCCCGAGGTATTAAATGTCAAATCAAATTACTGGAATTGACATGAAATTTAACTGAAAGCTAAATTGTGCCCTTTATGGCAAGTCGCCAATGCTATTAGCTGCTTATTAGTATCAAAATGCTATTTGGGAATTTAGATACTGGATTCGGTTTGTTTTAATAAATATGTAAGTACCTACTACATATAAAATGCTGAAACCAATCTGAGTTCAAAATATTTTTAAAACTTTTGAAATACCTAGTATAAAAATCAGAGAAAAAATTTTAAAAAAATAAATGACACCTATTTATTTTTATAATAATCATAAAATGGAGACAATATTGCATTTATAGTTTCTTTTTTAATTTTAATATTGTACCTATATAATATTATTGTTTTTAGATACACATAATTCGCGTTTTTCTTTTGTTTTTATATTTTTAAAATAATTTTGGTCCTATCCTGTTAAAAATGGTAAATTATTGGTTTTAAGTGTTTTGTTCGGTTTTTAATAAAATTTTGTTTTATGATAGGGGCCGTCCATTAATACGTAAGAGTTTTGGGGGAGGGGAGTATTGGAAATCTTACAGACCCTTATGTGAGGGTATTCCTTATGTAAGTTTCTTAATTTTTTTTTTAATTTTAAAAGATCAAAAATATAACTCTGCTTTCCGCATATAGGGGAGACTGGGGATGATTTGGGCACTCTTGACGTTTTTTTATTTATATTTTTTTCCAAAGAAGTTAGGCGATAATTTTTTATTCCAGAATTTAGCCACAAAGTAAAACCTTAATTTTGTCCTTAATTACCCGGGGATACAGTGGACAATGGGCATGTAGGGAATATAATGGACAATTCAAACTAAATATTTATCAAATCATTAAAAAACTAAATAATGAACAATATAATATAATAATTAATCTTTAAAAATTACGACGAAATAATTGAACAATATTATATTTCAAAATCAGGCTGACTGAATGGTTTTATTTCTACCTTAAATAAATTTTTGTTTGTTTTTCCTTTCTTCACTTTCATTTGTTTACAATTAGTATTATCTTTAAACTCAAAAAATATTAGTAGCCCTCCTTCGGCCGTCGAGTAAAAGGTATGGGATATATTGCAAAAAATTCAGCTTAAATAATTGAAAATCCTTACGTAGTCACTATGTAAACTAACAACTGAGAGGTGAAAACAAACTATGCTATCTAAAAACTTCCGATGATATCAAATCGTCGATTTCTCTCTCATATCAGCTGTTTACAGTGGTAATAACAGTAACAAAATCACCAACAAGGTCCAAAATACAAGCATGTCCATTGTATCCCAGTGTCCACACCATCCCCAGTTTCCCCTACAATCCATATCGAAATGACTAGCTCCCACATGAACCACAACTGACCTCTAATTTAATTACAAATATTTTGCAGATATTAACTTCTCCTGTAATTTATTTTATCTCTATTGACTTTTATCTATATAATATTTATATATAAAAATTGAATTACAATTTTATTTTTGTGTTTACCTACAATTTAAATGTAAAGATAGGAGAGGGGCAGTCAAAATTAATTTTTTTTTAAATAAAAACTACCACAATCTTACGTATCCTTACGTGGGGGGGGGATCAAAAATTATAAAAAATACCTACTAAATACCACAAATTTACCGGTTAATGGACATTTTGCTACCAATTTGTAATTTTAAACACAATAAATTGCTGAGACACTGGGGGTATTCCACGGTTTTTGTGCATAATATTTTTTATGATTCATTTTCTTATCCAGAAATAACCTTAAAATGTACCTTTTCAAAATAACGTAACGCTGAAGTACACACCTGAGGAGGGGGGGGCGGGGTGATATAAAATATCCGCAGTATCTCAATAATTGTGTTGAATACTCTTTAGGATTTAAATGTTAAATTTGAAATCAAATTACTCAATCTAAAGGAAATTCAACGTCAAAAAGTCACTGGAATTTTTATTAAGTAGAAAACCAAATCCTATTATGTTTGGGTATATTTCAGAAGAAGACAATGTCTGTGAAGATTAAGTAAAGTTGGTAAAATAAAAAAAAGCATTTCCCAAAAACAAGGGAACAACGGCGAGGATCGAAAAATCTTCATCGATAGTTGGCAAATGGAGGGCTGCTGCGCCCTCCGATTTTGTTTTTGGAACCGTCCCTGTTGCAGCTTCCGAGCTTTCGATTATTGTAGAAACACATTGAATGGCAACTTCGACTTTCAATGTCTGACGATGATTTCAAATTATTAAAATACGGGATATTTGGGACTACAGCTTGTAATCCAGCGCCAATGATTCCAACCGGCTCAATTTTAACAACTAAAACATACGTTAACCTCCAGAACAGATATATTTCTTCGCACAGACCTCTCATTTAATGATGTCTGGTGATGATGGTTCATCATGGCCATTAGTTTGGAATAGAAAAATTTCGGAATGGGACATTTCGACGCGAGAATTCAAAAGACACGGATTTCTGCACCCAAGAACTCATTAAAAACATCCCCGAAACCGCCAAAAATCGAAAATTACGGATCTAGAAAGACTGGATTTTTGCTTAAATTAATTTAAATGGGAATCATTTGATTGGGATCAATTGAAAATTTAAGTTCAATCAGTGTTGTAAAAAAATTTTAAAATTACAAAAAATATAATTGTTTAATGCTTTAAAAATAAAAACATTTGCTTCATTTGGGAGGTTGGAACGAACAAGGGTGGTGGAGGAATTTTAATATCTTTCCGGATTCAGCAAAGCCACTTTATTTAGCATTAGTTGTAAATTTCAAAAAATCGCCTTTGGCAATTTTTAAAAGAGAAGCATCCGGGTGGATCTGCCACCTGGAGCCTGGAGCTAGTAGATTTAATTAAGATCATATTATATGGGTGGAATTTATAAAAATCAATATAATTATAAATATTTGAATGAAAGTCAAGATAATGCTAATTGGATATCTCTGTACCGATTGGTATGCTAAGCTGCCTTAACAACCAGAATAATTTGGTGATATCTATAAAATGCAAAATAATTTATTAAGTATTTGTGTTATATGGTTAAATTTTTAATACTTTTGCTGTTCATTATTTTTGTTATCCCTATTATTATGCTTACCGATTTGTACGTTTTAATTTAAAATGTATAAGAAAAGGGACTGCAAATGCACAGACCTTGCGCTACCGTTAAACCACAAAGGTATTGTTGAACATGTTGCGTGTCTTTCTTTTAGTTCGGATCCAGTAATAACAGCATTTTTATTAAGCATAACCAGTGAAAAAGTTGTAAGTATACCAAATTACTTGGTATTGTTCTGCTTAAGCTTCATAAAAATTATAGGTCAACAAAGTAATTTGTATTATCCACCAACTTTTCGGCGTTGTCAAAACTTCTACATTGTTGTTACATAGAAAATTGATTATTAAATTATAGATAAATATACCAAATTCAAAATTGTGGGAATCCACAACCGATTTTTCCATTTAAACTTTTACAAGTTACCTATCAATTACCTATAATTTACCAAAAAGTACGATTGTTATCGACGAGCTTAGGCAATAAGGCTACATCAAACTTATAATTTGAGTTTCAATATCCTATTAAATTTTTTATTAAAACAGAATTTCTTATTTTTTAACTGTCTATTTAATTCTCCCTTCTTCTGCAATTCAGAATGATTCAATTTGCTTCATCACAATCAGCTCCAGCAAACATATAGATTACTAATACTTTAAGTACATCCACCAATATCGGATTACTTTGGGTTCTGATTGAGCTTACAACCGATGAAAGGGTTAATAATTTGTAAATTAATAAATCCACTAAAATATTCAATTTCCAAGAGTAGGTTTTTCCAAATATATGTGGTCAGTTTGGGTCGAAATTAGTCCGGGATAGCTTTACGACGTTTTCGCTGGGAATCACTGAACTCGACAAAAAATGTATAAAAACGAGAGTAATGTGCAAACATAAAAACAAAAAGTTTTTATATGAATATAAAGTGAAAACATACAATATAGGTCATTTAGGGGCGTTTAAACATTCACCATGGCTGTCAGATACGGTCAGTTATAACCACCCTTTAGTGTGACCAACCCTTTCAGTTTTAAACAAAGAGATCTGTTTGTTTTTCGTACCTTACAAACTGATATGGTCATTACAAAACAAGGGATGAAGCACTTTTATGTTTGCTTTTAGTATGGCTGCTGAGCTTTTTCAAAAGTATACGACTTTATAATTATAGCTTTAACATTTTATTACAAATCAAATAAAGGATTGATAATTATATTAAAGTTCCACTGCCGGTTCAGTCCAATAGTTAGATTATTTACCAAACTGACCCTTGTTAACGATTATTAGTAGAATACACATTAGTTACCAGTGGTTCGTGACTTGGCTGGAAAGCTTATTCTTTTTAACAAAATATCAGCCCTTTCGATTGAACCTCTTTTTAATCACTCGAGATTTCGACATTTCTTATATTATAGAAAAAATAACAACTTTGATGTTTTTAAATTGAAATTTCCATCCCTTTTAAACTGTCTACTTCAAAACCAAATCGTAAACGAGACAAGAACAAATTTGGGGTGAAGATGTCAAGTCGTAACTGAAACATTGTAAAGTCAAATGCGATTGTAAATCTTCACTTCCCGCCCTCACGGTTTATTTGACATAGAAAAAAATTAAATTTCCTCGCAGGGGTTAGACATTATTGAAAGAGACATCCCCTGGAATTTATTTCAGATTTTCCTAAGAAAGCCATAATAAGCTGGCATAATATTACATTCCTTATTTTTATTACTTTCCCTGCGATTATTACTTAAAAGTAAAATATTTTAATATTTTGAATTATTTGAACAGGAAATGCGATTCATAAAAATATTTCTTTCAAACAAGAAATACGTAGGTACATATTTAATTCATATTAATTTGAAGAAATGGCAAGAAATAATTAAATTTTTCACTGTACGTTTTAAAATGTTACACAATTATTTGTTTTACATTTTGTACGTTATTAAAATTTTAAATAATACTCACTATGTTAATTTTACATATCTTCCTATAAATAATAATAAAATCGCAATGTTAAATTCCGAATATCAAAACTGTAACACAATGGAATTTTTACCCTAAATAAAATAACATGCATGTTATGAATATCATAAAACATCAGAATTGCAGATATTAATGTACAGGGTGTAACACGAGCAGGTGTTGAGCTTCAGTTCAAATGAACTTAGCTGTAACTGTATAACTACTCTACCGCGGGGGGGGGGGGGGTAAATATCAATTTTGTTTTTAGTAAGTGGTAATGAACTACGCTTTTTTACCTTCAAAGTAGGATACACTGTAAAAATAGGTGTAATTTTACCTGTGAAAATTATTCACTTAATAAGAGTAAATTTGCACTGTAAAAATGCAGGTTTTTGCATTTGAAATTGGTGAAATTTCATCTTTTACCCAAAAAAATGTGAAATTGCCCTAAAAAATATGCATTCAATTGAAAAATATACCGGCTGTCCTAATGAAAGTCACATAAATTTCAGCATTCATAAACATAGTAATTTTTTTACTGAAAGCTTTAAAAAAATTACAGTCGTTTTTTTTCGCTTTGAAATACAATTTAAATTTATAGAATCTCCAATAGAATGCAGAAATACAATAGAAATACCATAAAAATATTTTTTGAAAATTTACCCTGGCATAAGGCAAAATTATTTCATTTTTGAATAAATTATGAGAGTTTTAGTTGTTTTTGTGGTTTGTTAGTCTTAGATTAGCTGTTGTTCTTAATATTATTTTTTGTTTATATCAGTTCTTCTTGTTAATTTGTTTCTATCAAATTAAATTTTATTTAATAAAAAAACAAAGTACACATTTTTTCATACAAAATACACATTAGGTTAAAAATGCAATGTAAGTTTTCCTAAAAAAGTTAAATTTGCCGTTTAAATTTAAACCTCGACTGTGTAAATTTCTGTGAGTGAGGTTTTTTTCTGATGTAAAATTGTAATTTCAATATTGAAGAGCAGGTAATTGTACATCGTCGTTGAAAAACTTGTTGAAAATTACACCACTGGGGAACTTTACCCGAAAATCGGTGGCAACATAGTGGCCATCAATTTTCGTGTAATTTTTCCCGGAATTTTTTTACAATTACAATACAATACAATTCCGATGAGGTGCGAGGAAACCTTATTTAGGTCCACTGGTTACTTCACAATTTAATTTTGAAAATCAATTATTTTTCACAACTTCAAGCAATGGCTGCGATAAAATTTTATTCTGTTGACGGTACGTGTGTTCGACGTAAATAGATGCAGGAGGTTGTTATAATGAGCTGCCGAAGTTCCCTTGATATAACCGAATTTAAGTTGAAAACTAAATCCCGCTTTTCGAGATCCGTAATTTTCGAGTTCGGTCGTTTCCCAGGAATTTAAATCCACCATTTTGAAATATCCACTATCCACCAATTGAATGTAATAATATTCAAACAAAATATTTACAAAAATTTTGTAAAAACTATCGGATTTTCCCCCAATTTACAATATTTACTGCCACTTTTTCATTAAAACACTGACTTTTGATCTACGACTTCAGAGTTCGTCATCATTTTTAAACCGGGAGGTAAGGTAACGGTCTATATAGTAAATATAATAAATGAAATTTGCGGAATATCCAGTAGGTAGTTTTTCCAAAATGATGTATTTTTCAAATTACTCAAATATGGTGGATTCGGTGGTGAATCCGAGATTTGCCGTGGTTGCGCTTGTCAAAACTACGCCCTGCATTCCTCGCTGTGCTCGGGCGTTTCTGGCCGTTTTGACAAGCGCTCATCTCGCCAATACATCCTTATAACTCCATAATATAGGAACTCGAACGATGCTTCCTCTGTAACCGCCTGCAGTGGAATGAACATGTTATCTTCCTACGTAAATTCGGATCCGTGTAGCGTACACGGACCGTTAAGTGAATACTTTTTAAAGCTAACATGAACTTCTACTTGCAAAATTTACATCAAATTGTCGATTTTCAAAATTAAATTGTGAAGTATCCCTTGGGCCGATTTTATTCATCCTAAAATTGTGCTCTTTCCCAATATTCATTGCTTTTCTTCCCTGCTACTTTGAAGGAATAAAAATTAATTGGCATATTTAAATGTATTCTATACCCCAAGTATTCTAGCGTTGTGTGAAATATTCTTTAGGATGAATAGATTTTATTTATCAATTTTGTTCTCTACATTACTGTTGATTTTTTTAAACAGTAACATCATCCAAAAATTTTTTATTAGGAACTTGGCCAACAATTCGTCTCTTAAAAATTAGTTTTAAAATTAATTATAGGAATCGGATTCAACATTTAAAAATTAATCAAAACCACTTGTTGGGCCTATTTATTTGGAAAAAAGTTATATCTTTCCTTATTGACAATACTATTTATTAATAATAGTATTTTTTCGTAAAAGCTTATTTTTTGAGCATTTTAATATTTAAAATACATTTAATTAAATTTGCAGTTCGAAAAATGCATACATTCAAGAATCATACGATAGATTTTTAGTTAGACGTTACAAATTATGGTAAGTTATCTGACGAAGGCAATTAGCAGAAAATTAAGTAAAAAATCAAGATAACAATTTATAAATAAGCATAATCAGTTGAAAAATGGTATAAACTACGCAAATAATTAATAAGAAAATTGTCTAATCATCTAAAGCTTTTAAAAGATGTTTTTAAATAAAATAAAGTAGCGTGGGCTGAAGATTTACAAAGCATAGCGCCCAAAATGTAGGAGGATTCTGTATTTAAAGGGCAGTAAAAAACAAATTAAATATGTAATAAATAAATTGAAAATTTCTTTCAGTTCGTGGTGTAAAACAGACTTCTTTTCAGGTATCTAAGGGACTAAGGGTATTATATTTTGTCATATATTGCTATGATTCAATTACCTACTGTAAAAATTACACGATAGAATATTATATTATGATCTTCGAATATCTGAGTGTGTGGGATTTATTCATTATTTTTAACAAAGACAAAAAAATAAATATTCAATATATTTTTACTTTTTCTAGAGGAAAATAAAAATCACATTTGAAATTCTCTTGCAGTATATTTTATTTCGCATTTGAAATAAGAACATATTGAACTGGCAACCTACATGCATATTTTAAAATTTCATATTAAAAATCGATGCATAACCTTAACCTGATCAACAAAAGCTGTTGGTCATTTGTATTACACTAATAAAATATTCAACCTGAAAGACACTTTGAAGTGATTCATATCACGTTATACAGTTTAGTTCAATCGAACTTTATTAATAATTAAAATATACTTAATTTGAGTTGAAATGTGAAATCGAATTGATAAAAGCGTATTACGAAGAAACATCTATGTTATTGTACGATAAATACATTTGTTTTGAGGGTTTTAAAGATTTCACTATTTTGCCGGTAGCGTTTGCATGTGGTATAAAATTACCGATTATCTAAATACTATATCTGTGATTATAGTAATATATTAAAATTAATTTTAATATAACAATATGTACATATTATCATGTGATATCGTAGGTACGTAATTATGTTGCGTTGTTGCTAATTGTGGTAAGTATATTTCATGAACATGAACCATCAAAAATAAAAAGGTGGTTTCGGGCGAATACGAATTTTTTAAATAAATTCATATTAGTGGCTACCTAAAAATTAATTTCTACGTTAAAAGCACTTATTAAGTGAAGGGTGGTAGTTTGCTGGTTGTAAATTAACATTCATGAGCAGATGTATCACTTACCACTAATTTTGCTTAGTTATTGCGTGTCGAGCTGCCGAGTCGAATTATCTTGTTCTGCAAAGAGTCCAAGTTATTGGAATAAAGTAAAAATGGGATAAAAATTTAATACAGTGATTTTCGTAATTACAGGTAGTGTCGATAATTATACTACACTTCTGTTTGTGAGTGTACCATTTGTAACCGCCTACTTTAAACATTTTTCAAAACAAAAACTTGCTCGTTTACTGGTTTTCGATTGGTTCATTCAAGCTTCTACATGGGAGGCCAACTTATAACTTATAACGTAAGTACCGCTCAGTTTAGCATATAAAGCGTCTTTCATCATATACATTTTCCTTCACAACACCACTTTATCCATTAATCTAAATCCTAAAACCACCTAGGGTGAAAGAGTAGGAGTATAAATACGACGCATTCATAAATAGCATAACGTTGGCCGATATGCTGTTGCGTTTATTCTTCATTGTTAAATTTTTTCTGCAAAACCGAAACTAGTTAGCAGCAGCTACTGCAATATTTTTCTTTATGGGTGGGTTTCGAACCTTTAATCGTTTCATTCAAATTTCCATTTGGGCAAACAAAAACTTTTTATTTGATTAACAATTCTTAGAATAAATCGTCCAGACTTGAAAGATGACAACTTTATGTATCTTTGTTCTAGCATCCATTATGTTCTTTTTTTTCCAATTGATTTAAATTTTAAACGCAGACATTTTTAGTACGCCATTCTTTTAATTAAAATCCATCTAATATCTATAATTAACAATTACACTCGAATCGCAAATAAATAAATAACAACTAAAGCTCACTTTTTTTCTAGCTTTTCTTGTTTGTCTTGCACAACAGCTTAAGCTTTGTTACACTTCTTACGTTGGATATAGTGGAGACGTCGTTAAAAATCTATTAGCAACTTCAAATTTATCTTCCTGCCAAAGGTTTTGTTAGTTTAAAGAAAAAATATTTTAGATCAAAAGCTCGTAATTTTATTTTTTAAAAAGCTGTTATTTAGATAATCACATAATAATTTGTAAAATAGATTATACATTACGAAATTACTCAAATTAAATTATCCCATTAAAGAGTAATCAAAAAAGAAGCAGACGATAACGGTAGCTTTTCAAATAATAACTTTTCGTTTAGCAATAATTACATTGATTTAAATTTGTACCTTGTTCACTTTAAAAATTGAGATAAATTACTTTCCCGATGTTCCTTTTTATGTTAAGTAACATACGTTTAAAAAATTGTAGGAAATTCTGATGTATCTACGAAACGTAGGGTCAAGTTCAATAAATCCAGATAAGATCTTGATCTGATTAGAATTCCAATAACAAGACCATAGCAAATATTGCTGGTTTCTATTTAGATACGCCAAATATTTTCAAAATGAAATTCGGGTAATGCACGCTTTCTTTGTCTGCTTCGAATCGGTGCGGGTAAGCGAGAGAAGGAACGATGTGGGGAGAATTAATAGAGATTGAGAAAAATTTATTTTATTGTGAATACGGTTGACCATAGAAAATTACCCTAGGCTGATATATAAATCAAAGTAAATCGTAAAAGGGGAAGATATCTGAGTACTTCTAATGGCACGTATGAATATTTTTATTATTATACTAAAATCTTTTGTTTGGGCCATTTTATACATAAACATTAATTTTTTTAAAGTTATTTTGGCGATGCTTGTGCTTTTAAGGAAAATTAGGAGCTGGAATGGTGATATGAAAATTAAACACAAGAAGACATGAGTGTACCGAGGAGGAACATATTACACTGTCTGGTATAATTATAATATTTACTTTATTAATTCGGATGAGAATTATTTTAAATTTAATTAATTTTCAAGCAAGGATTAAATTGCTTATGTTTCGCTATTATTTAAACTCGTCAGATGGTTTAAAGTATTAAACTTTTAGACGTCAGAGAAAATAGTAATGTGAGTTAATAAACTATAAAACCAGCTATGGTGTTACATTCACTGCATTTCTTATTATTTTCAAAAAAAATTCTGAGAAAAAGTAGATTTAAAACGTAGCTAACCTAACATAGTACATTTTAATCTATTTGTGTACAATGCACTGCAAAAGTAGAAATACACGAAGCTTCTGATGGCCTGATGCAGTTTTAGGATGACGAAAAAACTGGATTGTACCATAATCGGTTGGTAAAGTTATTCAAAACAAGCAGAAATTATAAAAAAGTATAATTTCACATTAAACTGTACTTACAACAAACTTCGAAAGGATTCAATCAGAATTTTATTCTAAACCTATATTTTCAAAAACCAAAACAGTTGAATACTCTAGTTTAGATATTTCTCCAGTAGATTTTCTTAGTTTTATATATACCATTTTTGATTTTTCAACTGCTATTTTGGTTAAAATCAAAAAAATTGTTTGCGATAAATTTACACAACGTTGTGCATTTCAAATTGTGCAAATTATATTACAAAATTGTGCGCAGTATTTCAATCCAGCCTTGTTTTCAATCCAGCCTTTTGTTCAAAATTGCTGATTCATTTCGTTTTGCGGTCAAAAAATTACACTAAAATTCTTTAGCTCTGTCGGCGGTAAAGTACTACTTTATTGCCGCCTGTCTCAGAAACTAATAATAAAATTTTAATAAAACATACATTTTTTTAAGACAACATTTAAAATATAATTTAAGAACAGTATACTTATGAATCTCAGAAGGGATTCGTTGGAGAAATCTGGTGTTCATTCGAAGAAAAATTTGAGGAAATCTAGAGAAATTAAAGAAAATCTAGAGCAATATGTTATTGATTTGTTTCAGAAACCTATTTCAAGTATATTTTTTAAATTGTGACCATTTTAAATTAATTCAATTTTTTCGTTTTTAATGTTTTAATTTTTGACCGTAAGATGTCAGGGTAGTTTTTTAAATAATCAGATTTTTATAGAATGTGTTGAAACTTTACAGAAATATGTTGAAGTCAGTGTTTAAATTTAATTCAATTTTTTAAATGAACAGCCTCAAATTGCCAAACTTGTGCAGCCTGAAGGCCGCACTGATTCGCCACTCTCCGTAATCTCGCAATGTTGGTAACTTAATAAATCAATCAGAGAAAATCTAGAGCAATATGCTATCGATTTGTTTCAGCAATCGATAAGCTGTTTTCCTATTTCAAGTATATTTTTCATAATTTTGAATATTTTATATTTTTAATGTTTTAATTTTTGACCGTAAGATGTCAGGGTAGTTTTTAAAATAATCAGATTTTTATAGAACATGTTGTGTAGTTTTACAAAAATATGTTGATGTCAGTGTTTAAATTTACTTACTTGAATTTTTTAAAAAAGCCTTAAATTACCAAGTTTGCGCGGCCTAATGGTCGCACTAATTCTCCACTCTCCGTAATCTCCCAATGTTTCTAAATGGGTAACATATTAATCAGAGAAAATCAAGAGCAATATGCTATTGATTTGTTTCCGAAACCGATAAGCATTTTTCCTATTTCAAGTATAGTTTTCATAATTCTGACCATTTTAAATTATTTTATATTGTGTGTTTTACTGTTTTAATTTTTGACCGTAAGATGTCAGGGTAGTTTTTAAAATAATCAGATTTTTATAGAACATGTTGTAATTTTACAGAAATATGTTGATGGCAGTGTTTAAATTTACTTAAATTTTTTAAATAAACAGCCTCAAATTGCTAAAGTTGTGCGGCCTGAAGGCCGCACTGATTTTCCACTTTCAGTAATCTTACAATGTTTTAAGATTGGTAACATATTAAATTAATCAGAGAAAATTAAGAGCAATATGATATTGATTTGTTTCAGAAATCGATAATCTTTTTTTCTATTTCAAGTATATTTTTCATAATTTTGAATATTTTAAATTATTTTATATTGAGTGTGTTTAATGTTTTAATTTTTGGCCGTAAGATGTCAAGATATTTTTTTAAATAATCAGATTTTTATAGATAATGTAATTTATTACAAAAATATGTTGAAGTCGGTGTTTAAATTTACTTCAATTTTTTAAAACAGCCTTAAATTGCCAAATTTTCCGGCCTGAAGGCCGCACTGATTCTCCACTCACCATAATGTTTTTAGATTTGTAATATAATAAATTAATTAGAGAAAATCTAGAGCAATATGCTATCGATTTGTTTTAGAAATCGATAAGCTTTTTTCTTATTTCAGGTATATTTTTTAAATTCTGACCATTTAAAATTATTTTATATTGTGTGTTTTACTGTTTTAATTTTTGACCGTAAGATGTCAGGGTAGTTTTTTAAATAACCAGATTTTTATAGATCATGTTGTAATTTTACAGAAATATGTTGAAGTCGGTGTTTATATTTACTTTAATTTTTTAAATAAATATCCTGAATTTGCCACAGTTGTGCGGCCTTAGGCCGCACTGATTCGCCATTCTCCGTGATCTCCCAATGTTTTTTGGTTGGTAAATCAATCAGATGGACAATATATAGAGAAAAACACAATAAAATTTTTGTATGGATTAGGATTATTTCGATTATAACAGGATAAATTAAATAAACATATTATGTGATATCAAGATTTTAAAAATATTTTAATAATAATTTAAAAATTTGGAAACTCTGTTAAATTCATATTCAGACAGATCGAAAGCTTTTCGAGGGAAATCAGTCTTCAGTTTTCTATCTGCTCACCTATTTTTCTTATTCCAAGAAATTGTTTAGTTTATTGATGGTTTTCCCAAGTATTCACTGATTTTACCAACTGCCACCATAGTGGCAGTGGTTGAAGTTTAATGATAAAAATTTATATTCTGATTTTTATTAATATGCTAATTCTAATAAATCAAAAGTCTCATGTAATTTAGTAGTTGATTAATACCTACTGAGTTTAGCTGAGGTAAGATAAATTTTTAGATGTAAATTGAAGATGTAAAGAAGAAGGTAAATTTTCTAGATGTTAATTATACTTTTTGAAATATGAGGTTTTAAATTGTGATTTTTTTTGGAAATCGAATTGAAATTGCAATATATGGCATTGAATATTGAATATAAAATTGCACAGTTTTTAAATTGTACATTCATTGTACTGGGAGTAAATTTCTATGACCGCATCTTTTTTTACTTCCTTGAAATGTAATATACTATTTCCTTGCCTTATCTTACTATTGTATAATATATTTGCTTTGTTTGTTTTGTATAAAAAGCTACATCCGTTTATTGACACAAATAACCAAAAATAAAGCACAATTTAAATTACCGTTAATGTGGAATTAAAATTTTAAATGGTGGAGGATATTTTGAAACCTTGGGGAATAAAATAAATTGTGTAAACTAAAATTTGTTTTCGGCAGACAACGATAAGACACATAAAAGTTTATTACCCACAGTAATACACATTAAATAATTAAAAACTTTAATCCAATCAAAGAGTTCCGCCCTCTTTACGCCCTGCTACTTTAGTTAACGCTTATTGCATCCATCAATTAAAATTTTTCGCAACCATCCCGTGCAGGAAAGAAAATATTTCAAGAGTCACGTAGCCAACCGGAACTTTATTGAAATATTTTACTTTATTTGGGTAGTGTAACAAAATTTACATTTAGCTAACAATCAAACACTTAAAACCCTCGAAACAAATTTTCTAGCCGCCTAGAAGATCTGGTTTAATTTAAGCTTTACATTTAAAATTGCCATCATCAAGGAAGCTCTCGGGAAATGGTATGGCAACTTTGCCTAGATTTTCTTACAATCGATGTAATGGTTGGTTTAAAACCGTAGTCACTTTACCAAGTATTGAATTTTAGATTAAACTGGGACCCGCGAAAGTCATGTCTGGAATTTAAAATACTGGGGTTTAATCCTGAACTTTGCCTAACGACTAATTGTATGAAGCTAACAGAATTTTATGTCTTGTTTTCTTTATTTTAAACAATTTATACGCCAGATTTTTAAAATAAAATAATGTTGCAAGTGCCCATCGTACCATGAGCCCGAAACAGCCCATATAATTTAATGAACCTTTTTTAATAACGCCAGCGCAAAGTTCATAAAAAATTGTTTTGATAAAATTTAAAAAATTTTAACTCGCAGAGTCACGCACTTTTCAGATTTCCCCCACAAGATACAGCAATATGCAAATTATGCACGACACTTTTAATCAATTGCAAACACTGCACTACATTCTCAGTCCTAATTACTCGTTTTCACTTGCATTCCCTCTGCAACTTATTTTTTAGCAATATGTAAGCTTATTCTGACTTTCTATTTATTCCTATTCAAGCAATCACGTTATTTACTTACCTTTTTAAAGCTTTTACCCACATTAAAATTTTCTTTTGGTTTTAAAAGCAGCTTAGCCGCTTTGTAACTTGTGGAATCTGCTTAGAAATAAGAAATTTCAAGCAATTGGGTGTTAATTTAGATTTGAAATTTCAACGAGAAAATCATCTCCTCAGAAAGAAAATATAAATTTTATGTAATCGAGAATTTTTATGAAAATGAAGTAAATCTTTTTAGAAGAAAAGTGGCACGTGTAATTCCGGATGTATGAAAAACTACACGTGGCAAGTATAACTGAACAGCGTTTGCTTGCGAACCCTAATTCCCTAAATGTATAACAGTTTATTGTTACACCCTTTCCTAGAGTTGGTGTATACTGAAATGGTGTATTAGATACTTAAGGTTTACTTAGGCAAGCACTTAAAGTTGTCAGCTTCACTTAAGTAAGAGAGCCACTTATCATTTCAGGAAGTTTGAAGTTGTAATAATAACCCAACTCTTTTTATATTAAACTGCAGTAGCCAATGAAGATATTTGTCTTGTTTTTTAATTGTCTCAATATTTTGTACCCTCTAATGTAACATATGACAGATTGTTCAAGTGAACGAACTAGCACGGAGTGTGTCATCGTCTCCCTTGGCATCAACATGGGATGACCAAAATCACCCTCCGTGTAACCCTAAGCGTCCGATCACTAAAGTCAACAATTGATAGTCACCGGAAACATAGTTAACTATGCAATCCTGCATCATCCCTAATGCATTTACATTCAGTTTCTATTGTCACTGACATGCGATATCACTATTATAAGATTAAAGTGAATTTTAAGGTTCAAACATTGAGAAATTTAATATTCATCATTATTGTGTTTACTAAATTTTATTTTAAAAAATTTACGAGCTACAATAAAACCAAATTTTTCAAAATTTAATTTATCAATTTAGTATATCAAAACACATAATTGCTAGATTAGTTGATTTGTAAGTGGTAATTAAAATTATAATTATGTTTTGGGTGGTCCATCAAAAAGAATTTTTTAAAGACTGCATGCAGTTAAACATGATTTTCGTTTTAGGAAAGTTGTACATTTAGGTATTTAGAATTTTAAATTTAAATTACACAAAAATCAATAAATAATTGGTTTAATTATTTAATTGCTGCTAGGACCAATTCAGTTTATGCAAAATAAATAATTAACTAACATAAACTTGTTTTCCAATTCCTGATTATTCCAAACCCCCCAGACCTCCCAATCTCAAGGACGGACGGTGCGTGTATATTCTATGATTGTATCATTAAATAAAAACCTTAGCACGCACTGAGTGGTCGGAATACAGGTATGAAATTCCCTCGAGTACTCTTTTTTTAAAATATTTTATTTTAATTCATGAACTGAAAGAGTCAAGTTAAAATGTATGATTTCGAGTTGGTAATAATAATAATTATGTACTTAAAATTTAATAATTATTTATATTACTCTTACCCCTAATTTAAATTTAAACGCGGAAGGCCCAATTAACTTCGACTAGCTAAAGTCGGAGAAATGAATCGCAAGGGCGAAGAACCTTACAAATATCGAAATAATATACAAAACATAAGAAAAAATTAATTAATTTGGAATTTTAATTGATATTTGAATTGTCGAGGAATTAAGATTAAATAAAAATCTGTTGTAGATATAAAAAGAAATATTAAATCTGAAACTGGATTTATAAAGAAAATAAAATATAATATACTATTTTTTATTGCTCTTACTTTAAGCTGCAATATTTCCTACGCTATTAAAAATGAATTTCGGCAAGTCATGCGAAATCTATACATAATAAAAATAATAAAATGTGTCAGTATAGTGTCTATTTCATAACAAAAATTGGTAATTACCCAGCAGTCGTCAATAATAAATTAAAACGATTGGAATATAAAGAAATAATTCTTGTTGCAATTTTGAAGAAAGTCTGAATCAATTTTAAACAAAAAAGCGAGAATTCAAAAAAAAATTGCTACACTATCTCGTTGTTTTTTTTTATGCTACCTAGTTACTTGTGGTTGTTACCAATAAATTGTTTCAAAAAAACTCGTTTTTTGATAAACAGCTTTTATTCAATTAAATCTTGTAAATAATTCTACTCCTTTGTTTCTTTATAATATTTAATTTTAAAATATATAAATTATTAATTTACCGTGAATTAATCAAAAATTTAAAAATTAAATTTTGTAATTTGATTGATTTTTGTTATTTGAATATCTTTTTTATATCTTCTATTTATTGTAAATACAGTTTGGAGAATAAACTAAGCTGTAAAAATATTTTACTTTAAGAAATATTAGTTCCGTGGTTTGGATTCCACGTTAGGCCATTGTTTGTGTTTAGTAACTAAAAAATAACTAATTAACTAATAAGTTAATTCTTATGGTAATTTTCCGGTAGTTAACTGACAAACTGACTGCGGTATGCATGGGTTATCATTGCACAACTGCATTATTATTCTTTAAAATATCATGTGGAAACTAAGGCTTAAAATTATTTAACATTAATTTCCTACTCACGGTATACTTTTAATTAGTGCCGATGCTTAACTCGATATAACCATGGGTGCCATAATCCCGCCCTGTTATGGTTTAGCATGAGCGAATTTATTAAAATTATCGCAAATCTGAAAGTTTCTTCGAATTATATAAAACCCTTAATTAAAAACGCGTTTGTTTTAAATTACAAATGCAATTAAAAAGTATGAACTTGTTAAATTTAAAGTTAGTAGATCTGAAAGCTCCATCAAAGGTAGCTAAAAGGAAACGAACGAGATGTTCAATTGTTTCCACTTTAATTTATCGGATACAAAACGTCAAGTTGGATGCTGAAAAGAGTGACAATTGCATGGACATGTCGGAAATTAACAGTCATAAAAAACAGGTGACGTTTAGCGATTGTCTTAAAAGAAAAACAGAAGTGCATATACACAGACAAGTGACTGATTGATTGCCAACTAGGATCAAAGTTGGCTTTACGCAAAGCCGATGCGTTGTTGAACAAAACACGTTAATAGTAAATTCTAATTAAAGTTGACCGTTTACATCGAAGGTGTTGTTCATACATTATAAATTACATAATGCTTTCTGATGTGATTGTTATTTAAGCGCATCCTTTGGCATGTTTCTTGTTTTTCAAGTTATTTCCAAAGATTTTTCATTTGTCACTGACATTTCCAGAGCTTCACTTTTATCATTGCAGAACAATTAAACTTTTTAACGTTTTTGCTATTTATACAATTACCTACCTGAAATTGTTGGCGCGTTGTTGGATTTTTTTCACCAAATTACTAGATCTTCCAATATACCAGAAGAAAATTTCTAACACAATGTCTAATCTGAGGTAGCATAGATAACTTACCTTTCAAAAAAGTTCTTGACAAAAATCTTTTATGAATATAATTAATACACTTTTTTGGTATCTTAAATACTTTTAATAGATATTAGGCTCGGTTTAAATAGTCAAACAATTTGCATAAATTTACGATTTAATTGATTTATAATTTTCAACCTTGCTTTGATTGATTTAAATTTATTAATGAACCTTTAGATACTATTCCATTATATATTAAAGGAATTCCTAAGTCTACCTTCAAACGACGATAGCAACATCAGGATGTAAATAATAGCACAACCGTGGTAACGCTGGTATATTGGAAATATAGATCTATAATATTGGCGCAATATTAGTACAATAATGATTTTCATATATGTAATTTGCAATATTATATAATATATACTTTCACTAATATATTTTCACTAGTTAATATTTCATATTTAATTATATTTTTAAATATATTTTTCAATATGTTTTTCAATATATTTTTCAAAATGTTTTTTAATATTTTTTTAAATATATCCAAACAGCAGAAAATTCCATTTATAATAATTTATCTTTAACTTTTTGTAATGAACTAGTATGATATTATCTATATATGTTAATCTATATACAACGAAATCGAAAATATATTATTTTATAATTGTAAATTACCTAATCTATGTTCATGAAGCTTTTGGTATTTGGAAATTTTAAATAGTTTTTATGAACAAACTACATTATACATAAAAATTAGGCCCATTTCTGCCCACCACACACAGTTTAAAAAAAAGTATATTCGTTATGAATAGAGACCGGATAAATAAGCACAGCTTTTTGAAAAATCACTAATTCAGCGTAATAAAATCTATTTAATTCAGTTAAAATAGAGCAGGTGGAAAAATCACATTTAAGGGTACGTTTATGTTGGAGCTATTATTAGTGATAAGAGCGAAGAAATTTCTTTGCTCTAACCGGTGTTCTATTGCCTTTGGCTTGCGCGCTGCTTCAACATAAACAAAAACATAATAATACCTCAACGTTTTGCTTTTCTCTGCTTCGCTATAATCGCGGCTTTTAGCGCTTATCACAGCTAGAACATAAACGTACCCTAAGTAGTTAACAAGAATTTAAATGGCAAATAAAGTAAGTCCTAAATAAGCACTAAAATAAAATAATAAGCATGAGTAAACGCAAAAAAAACACTTTACCGCTTAAGGTCAAAAAATTAATATTAAGTCAAAGTTAAAATTTAATCTCGAAAATAAGTTCAAAATAAGCACAAAGTAGAAAATAAGCGAAAAATCGCAAAAAAACATGAAAAACTATACGTTAAAATAGTACATAATTTTATGTAATTCGTCCAGATCTCAAATTTCAAAATAGCTGCTTTTAAAACTGTCAATAAGCAAAAATGCTTAAAATCCGGTCTCTAGTTATGAATATTGGTGCCGTATTGGAAAAAAATATTAGTCATCAATATTAACACAATATTGCATCAAGCTCCAACCAATATTGATGTAATATTGTTTCCTATATTAGCGCAATATTGCACCAATATTGGATGAAGATCAGCAGGCAATATTGATTATCAACTCCATTTTATTTATTCTTACTATATAATATACAGTCGTGGAACATCTATGCAAAAGGGGGGGGGTATTAAGTTTAAATTTTATTTATGTTTTTATTTTGAAATACCCGCGAGTGGGTAATTTAATTAAATGCTAGATTTGTATAGCGTAGTCGCAGGTTCGATTCTTGACCAAATATAAAAATTTATAATATGATTTATAGTTTAATAATTTAATAGAAAATATAATGTGGAAAAGATATGATAAAATCAGGTCGTTCGAGGGAGACGGCCGTAATTTTGTTAAAGTGGTCAAATTTTTGAGTTGTATTGGAAATAAATTGAAACAATAGTAATAAAAATTGATCTCATTTAATTATATAAGAAGTGTTGATGTGTATTAAGAGTAATTGAATGTGAATTTATGGTATTGGTAATTATTTCGTAATTTAATTTGGATAGACGAAAAATTTGTTTAGTGATAAGAGGACAGCTGGATTTCGACATAAAATTTTATTCATGGATTCTATTTAACAAAATTATATTGAAAGTTTTGAAAAAATTTTAAATTTAAAACATATAAAACACGTCAATACATATTACTCATATTATATATTACTATATTTTAACTCTAACTGCCGATATTGATCCGCAGACAAAGTTATTTTTAAGAATTACCGCAATATTGCCCCGAGCTTCGACTAATATTGGTGCAATATTGCAGCAATATTGGAGATCAATATTGTAGGAAATATTCTGTCAATCTTTAGACTACTACCAAAACTGTTAATTTATATTTTTCCAATATTGTTTGAAACTTAGCAGTCTATTAGTAATTATCTTGATGACTCAATGAATTAATGTGCATCCTATATTTTGCCAATACTGTTATATTGAACATGCATTGGTTTATATTATGGAGATATCTATAAGATACGAACCTAAAGGGTGTTTCAAAATTCAAGGAAGAAGTGATTTTGTAGAAAACATAAGTTTTAAATTAAAAATTGTGAATTTCTTATTGATTCATAAAATATACAGTGGAATTTTATGTATGGAATTGCATATCGGGTGAACGACCTCAACAGCTTTGCTGGCACATACCGTTTTGCATAAATGTAGCTGAATTTCGTTGATACAGCACTCAATTAACTCGTTTCAGACGTGGGAAGTCGTGAACTTGGAACTTGGAAATTGGAAAAGTCCAATTTTATGAAAGTGAAATTTCTCGACCAGGAAATAATTCGTGCAGAAATTGAATGATTTTTCGGGCTGTATGACATATGGCACCATCTTGTTGAAACCACATGTTGTCCATATCCATATCTTGCAGTTTAGGCATAAAAAACTGGATTATCGTGTCGCGATTGCAGGTTATTGCCTGATCAGCAGTATTTTCGAAGAACAATGGTCCGAAATCCGCACCAAACAGTAACACCTTGTGGATGCACTTGTTTTTGTTATTTTAATAAAAAATTTCGAACTGCTGCTGTCAATCTTCATTATTTTTAAAATATTGCTCAACAATGAAAACGAATTGTTTTTTCGTGCAGCGCTACCTTTTCAATAAGCTTAGCTCTTTAGTCAGAGCTATTGCACGCAGTTATTGTCATAGTAATTACAGCTACCACGCTGCTTTTTTTTCCTTGAGGAACTCTGGTGGCCAAAGTGGTGCGGCCTGAAGGCCGCACTAATTTATTACTTTTATGTAACCTTCATTTTGCTAGGTTACTAACTTTAAAAATCCAATGCTTACGATGTTGGAGCATCAGGCCCCTGTTCATTAGATTTAGAGGCCCCGAAGGGGTCCCCAAGAGCGTACTCATTATTTCATGGAATGTAGAATTGTTTTCCTCTTTTATGAGCTTAAATAAATTTATGTACTTGCAGATTATTTTATTCTGCCTTTCATTTAATATTGACTATGTAATCACACTCTGTACAATGTAACGCAGCATCTCGTTTCTATCTGTTATCGACCCTTTTAAAATAACTTAAAAGTAAATTCTTGTTCTATATATTTTAAATTTATATCCTTATTTTCCTTTTCCTTTGATACCCCCCCCCCCCCCAATCTCTAATAATATCTTACTAGAGGTCTCTGAAATGTAATTAGCATCAGATCCCAAAAAGTCAGCATCCGCCACTGAAATAACCTTATTCGTAAAAAGCAGCCTTGGCCTTTTATTTAAGATAATAAAAATCAGAAAGACTTATAAACCTTTCTCTCGGGGCAAACCAAGGGGGTGTGAGCAGAGCAATTAAAGCCTTCAAGTGATGCCAGACGTTCGAAACAGTCCTTACTTTACATAATTTGTCCGAATTCCACCAGAAATTATTCGATCATTTTTCAAAAACCCAACAATGAAATTCAAATATATTATTTCATGGAGCTAATACCTTAAATCTTAAATAAAAATATAAATAAAAAGTTTCGGAGTTTCATTATCTCAACAAAATGGCATAAATAAAGAGAGGAACAGCGGTTCGAGGAAATCAAAATCTGGACGAAAAAAAATTATTCCTAATCTTTATCCTGATATCTAGAGAAAGAAAAGTTTGTGCGAAATACGAAAATCATTTTTTCGTACTTCGATAGAGAATATAACTACTGTGAAGCTACTATCAAAATTTAAAATCGATCCATGCAATGCGGTGTTTAAGTAATCCGTCCTCCCAGTTTGAAAACGGTGGTTTCGAGAAAATCACGTTTCAAGTTTTACGAGCATTGAGATTTTCTTTACCTCTAATCTGTGATACCTGCTAACTGCAACATACATTTAGCCATCCATATTAATGCTCGCTTGCTCCTCTTCCTTCCTGGACTATTTTAAGGACAATCGGACCAATTTACGTGCAGAAATTGATCGATCCTATTTTCATGCCTAAATTCTCCATGAGATTTTATAACATTTGATAGGCCATCATTATAGATGCCTACAGCAATAAATACATACTGCGGTATCATGTACTCTCTCGTTGCTGTTTGGCGAAAAACCACCTATGCATAGCGTAAGAAATTCTTCACTGTTTAATTCTTCATAAATCGGAGAAATTGCTGTGAAAACTTTATTTAATTAAATTATAAATCAAACGGTAAAGTATCAGTAAAATTAAACATTGTAATAAAATATTTTTTCACTATAGAACCAATTGTATGTTGCTGTTATGATCCTGAAGTATTGTTTAAAAAAAGAAATCGAAGTTTTCAAAATCCTAGAGTGGTGTTACCCCTTAAGGATGAACGGTAAACAATGTGTTTCTGACTCTTTAATACTTTATTTAATCATATTTAATCAAATGTGACGTTTAATGGCCTAGCAGTTAGTGCGATCAATTGCTGACACCAATCTTCATGGTTATAACTTCATAAAATAATAAAATAACTAACTTGCACAATAAAATGCATTATGTAGCGTTACTGCGAAACAACTCTTTTGTGCAAAATGCAAGTAATTTATTAATTTACCCCCCTCTTTAGTCACACTGGGTAAAATATGCTGAAAAAACTAAAGTTGGCCCTTCAGTTATTTGAGTTAGAAATACAGCAGATTTCTTTAAAAAAAAGTCACTTTTCCATATATTTTTCTATAATTTTTAAATTGAAAGATTTTTAAAATTTTAAACTCTCCTTTTCTCCATGCAAGGGTTTGTAAAGTATTAATAGAAATCCCGAAATTTGTTCCCTCCCAATATTATTTTAATATATTATTCAGATTTTTGTATTTTGTTTGAGTTTCTACATATTGTATTCAGAAATTTTGATTTATTTCAGAATTTTTAAAAGTTTTATGATTAGGAAAAATAATTTCAACAGCCCAAATTCGAAAAGTGAAGCCCTACGTAAGGAACACTTGGCACCCTCTCCTCCCACCGTAAGGATTTGTATTTGTAAGGCTTACCAATATCTTCCCCTAAAAGTCTTACGTAAGTAATGGACGATCTCTTACTATTCTACATTTTTCAAAGACACTTGTGTCTTGGGAAACGTAAATTTTCCTATGTGAAAATTAATAAAATTAAATTAGCTTAAATTATAGCAGATTTTCCACGCTGCAACTTCACCAAACATTACAGCAATCCACAGCTGTATTCAAAAACAGACACATCATCCAAGCAGAGTATAATATTTTTATTTGTTTTTGTTTCGGCAGTATAATAAAATTAATCCGAGTTAAATCGATTATAACACAATGGTCAATCAAGAGAAAAAAATGTAAAAAATTTCTTGTTAAATTAAATTAATTAGGAGTAAAGCTAAATCATTTATTAAAATAATGCAATTCATGTTATTAAGGCAAAATGTTAGTGTCAAAAAGTTATCCGACAAGTTTTACAAAAATTAGATCTGAATTTTAGATACATGTTAAAATCTGAGAAAACATCGTTTGTTAAAGATGATAGCAGTTTGAAATGTTTCTAGATGAAAATGTTTAGGATTCTTTACTACAAATTCCTGCGACGCACACACTAATAGATGATGGAAAGATAGCACAAGTGTCAGAGTTAACATATTATTAGATAAGACGGAGGTTAAACTATTGTTTCGGCCAATAAAAAAGCAACTTTTTAATTAAAAAAATATTCGGTATTACATGATATAATTATGTAGCTAAATAGCTTAAATTCTATCGAGGAAATGAGCGGAGGTTCGATCTTAAATTTTTATTTCTTTTTCTATAAATGGGAATTATCTTGCTTAATGAATCAAATGAGAAGAACAACATTTTAGTTAACTTTCAATAATTAATAAAGACGTGATAAATTAATGAACTTATAAGTTTAAAAGCTTGTAAACTTTTGTTCTTCTGTTATCGCATTTAAATGTTTCAGCGAGTTATTAATCTCGACTATAAAAGTAAATTAATTAAAAACTTTAAAGTATAATTAATTAAATAACTTTTAAGAGGATGTTCATAAATCTTATAAATTGGATTGTTATAATTCACATATATTATTCTCATAAAATGCAATCGTGATTTCGTTTAAAAAAAACCACGTTAATTAAATAAAGGATAACGAAATTTTAATAAAAACTACCATTGCGCTTTGCTTGATGAAGTGCACGTAAACGGGAAATAATTCATATTACATTTTTCTTGCTTTTCGATTTAAAAAATATCTGAATTTCTTATTTATGTGGCGGCAAACAGCCATTGTTAAATATAGAGCTTGGTTGCACAGAATAACTTAAAGATTTGGCATTAACGTAAATTTTCCTGTATAGTTAAGTTTTTAATTTTAACATATTTAAATTAACCGAATAAGATGTTTTTCCAATTTCACTGTAAGCAAATAGTATACTGCTTTATCAGGACCGCAAGGCGAACTTTTTTTGACAAGCAATTATTGTAAAAAACAACAATTTTAAAATAATTATAACTTTTTAAATATGTAAAGTTACGTTGGTTCAGTATAACTTTAATTATAACTTCAAAACTTGAATTAATTGTAATATTTAGTAATTTTTTTTTATATAATTTATTCATTTTATTTGCAGCTTTCCAAACTAAATTTTAGTTTGTCCATTATTATAATTGATTAAAGCTTTTTGATCTTTTAAAATCAAAGCTTTGTATGCTCTTTTATAAATGTAACCAAATTCAAATCAATTTATAAGCTTTCGACAGCAGCTATTATCCTTTTCTGATGTTTTTATTTGTAAACTTAAAAACAAGAAAAATTAGTTGAAATCACAAAGTACCAAGAGGAAGCTGTGATTGATCTTGAAAGCTTATGAATAAAATTGAATTTTACTGCGTTTAAAATTTTACTATATAATAATTAAGGTGAAATTATAATAGAATACCATAATAAATCGTATAATGTTGTCACGATAATTATACGTATCATGCATTTTATTTGTGAACTTTTATGCATTTTAATTACGAAAAGTGTTCTGTGCAGTTTTTTATGATTAAAAAATATAGATATTTGTTGGAAATTATGATAATTTCTCAAGCGAACCGTATTAACCAGAATCCACATCCAGGTTTACAATATTAAATTAGCCTGCAAAATTACAATATTCACACTGCAAGTATTTTCAAAATTTAAATATTTATATGAAGGAAAAATTATACAATATCGATTACTTATTAAAATAATTTTTTCCATACGTAAACATTTTTCTTGCAGGACTGCAGGACCGCAGCTTAACTTTAATTTTAAACGTTTAAAAATTTAAAAAAAACTCAAAAAGACAATGTCTTTACGTTTGATTCACTTTAAGTTGCATTTGCAATTGCAAAATCAATTTTTTCCAGACATTGCCTTGCACATAAGGATTTCCCGGAATAGGGGGGGGGGGAGTTATCAAATTTATTTAGTCTAGGATGGATTTACGAGGGGGTTAGTGATGATTACTATAAAACTCATGAGTCTTCAAATTAGAACAATAAAAGTTGGTGAACAACTTGATTAGACTGATTGTGCAGTTTAAAGCCTACTAAGGTAACCTACCAATTTTTTTAGGTTGGTACCGTAAAGTTGACCAACCGGAGGAAAGAATTACGGACTGAAAGTCCATGAAGATTATTTAGGGAAAACAATTTAAAAATTTAAGTTTACATAATTAATTGAAGAAAATACTGTATGTTTATATGTAACCCCCCCCCCCCCCGGCCACCAAATGTGGTAGCGTTTTTAACCGATAAGTTGGGTTTTAAGTATGCCCTCAGTGCACACTTTCTCTTCTGAGCTTTCGACAGTCTGCCTCCTTTCGACACTTAAAATTATACCTAACTAATAATATTTTTATTTAATTGGTCAGTAATTTAATTTTTTATAATTAAAAATGCTTATGGGGGAATGGAGATTATTTTTGAGATTCTCGTTAATCCCTACATGCGCGTCAGTTGCAAAAAGATAATACTGACAAATTCACTGAGGTTTGAGGTTTAAAATTTTTTATTAATCCTATTGTAATAGGCAGAACCGTATTTGGAATAAATTTTCGGGGGGGTTTAATGTTAAAATTTAATGTTTTTTATACTTTCTTTTAATTTTTTACGATTGCAGTCGGACATCCTGAACTTTAATAATTGAGGGGCCTAGAAGTAAAAGGGTTCAAGTGACTTTTTTTATACAATGCAAAATATTATACTTAAAGGGTATCCTTTCTAACTTGGAGGTAAAATAATTGGATTTTTATTTTCGCTTTTAATTAACACTAAGACAATAACTCATTTTTCAAAATTTATTCCTGGAATTTTGAATTTCAAGTTAACTTTATAGGCATTTATTTTAAAACTACTGAAAATGCACTTAAATCCTTTTACTTCCAGGCCCCTCAATTGATAAATAATTTCGGACGGGGGGTTCTAACTCCTACCCCTCCTTAAAAATAGCATTGGTGATAGGGAACATGTACGAATAAAAAATTTGAATAAACAATAGTTAATAAAAAATTTGAATAAATAATAGTTAATAAAATAATTAAAATTAAAATAATTACATATTAACTATGTAATTAAAATAATTAATAATTAAAATAATTAGAATAAAATAGTTAAAACAGTATTTTCTGACTAATCCAATATATTAAATGTCAAATCAGCAAAAATAACTTCTATTTATTGCATTTTGTTATAAATAATCCATTTATAAATGCAATAATTGAAAATCATGTGACCATGAACTCAAATGCCATTGATTTGATATTATTTTTGATAGTTTTATTAGATTGTTATTTCGATCATGACTGAAAGTAGTTTTCTGCAAGCTCGGTCTGATAATTTGCCCAAAATAGACGTGTGATTATTTTGTAAACAATCCTGATTGATATGAATGTCCAATCGTGCCGTGTGACGTCACGAATTTGATTTTAAAATATCACTAATTGTTATCGAAACGAAAATTTAGGTATTTTGGATGCAATATGCTATAAAAAAAATTATGGTAGTAAATAATTTAAACTTATTGAAAATTTTAAAACCACATGGTAAACATTATTTTTATCACGGAGGGCTTCGTGGATACAATTCGAGTCATCCTTGGGGGCGGAGGCAATTACCGGTAAAATCCCCATTTTAGATATTTTAAAATATCTGAAAAACTAAATGGATTCAAACGAAAATAAAGAAGGTACAAACAGGTACAAACGCAGTACAAACGATTTAAATTATTTTGAATCCAAAATTCGTAATTGGGGGGTGGGCGAAATGCTCTTATTTGAGAAATTTTAAAATATCTGAAAAACTAAGTGGGTACAAACGAAAATAAAGAAGGTACAAACAGGTACAAACGAGGTACAAACTATTTAAATTATTTTGAATTCAAAATTCGAAATTCGAAATTGGAGGGGGAGGCAAATTGCCCATATTTGAGAAATTTTACAATATCTGAAAAACTAAGTGGGTACAAAGTTCAAACAAAAATAAAGAAGGTACAAACGAGGTACAAACGATGTAAATTATTTTATATCCAAAATTCGAAATTGGGGGAGGGCTGGCAAAATGCCCATTTTAGATATTTTGTAATATCTGAAAAATTAAATGGATTTAAACGAAAATAAAGAAGGTACAAACGGGTTCAAACGAGGTACAAACGATTTGAACTATTTTGGATTTAAAATTCGAAATTTGGGGGGGGGGCAAAATGCACCTTTATTTATTGTTTTATAAACAAAAATAAACTTATACTCTGCGTACAACAATAAAAACAACTCAAATTTTATTGTTTAATTAGACCTTTAATTTTTAAATTGTAGTATTATAAAACTAAACTAAAACTTGTCATGTATATACAATTAAAATTCAATAAAAGTTTCATTAAATTAATAAATTTTCAATCAATTAACTGAAATTTACTATATTTATTAATATTATTTTATAGTATTAATGTAAAAATTCATAGTATTAACGAATTGTTCATTGTATTTATGAATTTGTTCATTGTATTAATCATTTTGTTTAAGTTCATGGGTCGAAAATTTTTTTTTTGTGATATATTGTACCGAAAGGCCCAGTTTTTCAATCGCGAGTTAACCAAAAATCAATAGTTAATTTCGACTCCTGACCAATCAAAATAGTCATAACTGTAGGTTAACCATTGAATTTGGGTTAACTCGCGATTGAAAAACTGGGCCTAAGTATATTAAAAATTTAGTATGTCTAATCTTTAAAAAAAATCGTAACTCTGCTCAGTTACAAATTATTATTACTCCAGGTCTGACGAGGATCTTGTCCTATTATAAATTAATAATTATTCCTTGCATGAAATGAATAACCACCTTTAATCAGTGTTACACTTTTATATAAAACCTATGTCAAAATCCCCCCCCCCCTTTTTAACATTTTGGAAACTTTCAATTTTGTTAGTTTTATTTAAAAATTGTTTAAATATTATACGCAATATAATGTTGCAATTTCAATACATTTTTAGAAAAGAATTATTTTGAAGTGGCATTTTGCGCATAATACAATAGGCGATTGAACGACAACATAGGTGTACAATATACCTACAACATAATTGGCTTTTAGTTACAACATGTGAATAATTTAGTCTCATAGGTATTTGCAATGTAACGGCATTATTAAAAAGATGAAATTTTTCCAGAAATTTCAATTAAAATTTAGATAAACGTTAACTGGACATATTAAAAAAATATTAAAGTTTAACTAAAAATTTTTGTGGCAGCATCTCTCGAAAATTCCTAATAATCAGTGATTTGAAAATATCGGTTTCACAATTTTTAATTGGTACCCAATACCTTGTAAAACATCATATTTTGTTTTTTTTTTCTTATCTCCGACATAATCTAACAACCTTCATCGCGCCCGGCTTCTTCAACTAACCAAAATTGATATTCGATACATAATTAAAAGTAACAGATACTAGCTAAAAATATCTTACACAAAAATTAATTTTTCTACTAATTTTACCAATTTGTTAGAATTTAATCTTGCCAAAAAAAGGTTAGAACATAAGTTTGATGATTTAAAAATAATTCACTCGAAAATAAATTGAACCAATTAATTTTAATTATCGTCAGTTTAAAAAAAAAACACACGAATAATTGATGCAATTTTGAGCGTCCTGTCCGATATAAGGAAAATCGCAGGATGGAAACAAACACAATTGTATTGTACGAACGAAACAAAATGAGTTTTCGTAAATTTCTCGATTTATTTTCACAAAAGTAAAATTCTTTGGAAATCTTGGAAGAAACACATTTGAATAGTGAACAGTTCCTATAGAAAGGAACTACAAAGGCATTAGTAACGTTGCTAGGATACGAAACGGACCCCGAGATGACCTCTCAACTGCAGATGACTTCGTGTCAGCCTCAAAACGATTTAAGCAACCCCATTCTCTTTTTTGTTGCTAACATATCTAACGTAACGATTTTACGTGTGCACAAAAACCATTTCTAATAATTCGTAATTAATTGAATTCACTTTTTGAGATGTACGAGCACGACGAGTTTGCTGTTTATGGCAAAAATGGACGACGATTATTTTATTATTAATAAAAAAATTCTAATTAATTATTTGCAGTTCTATGAGAATAAAATTACTATTACGTAAGTGTATAACTTGATCTTGTTTAAATTATATAAATTAACACGAAGATATAGAACGGATTCCAATTATCCACATTTTATAAATATTTATAATCGGCAATTACAGATTATTGCCATTCGTGGTGTACAATGAAAAATAAGAAAAAAATAATCAAGTTGTCACACCAGCCTTCAATGGCATAAAGTATCCAGTATCTTAATTACAATCCAGAATTTCAAAAATGTTAATACATTTTAATTACCCGCGCACATAATTTTTTGCGATACATGGAGTACGAATAATAATAATCTCTCAAGGGTTATGTGTTCATTATCTCTTGGTTCATATTCAAGTGAAAATAAAGTAATTTGAAAACCATTAATTTTTCTTTCACAAAAAGAGTATCATCACGAGCCACGTGGCTTTAACAACCAATAACAATTTGCCACAGATCCGCTACATTAACAACCCGTAACCATAACGAAAACTTACTTTTTACAACAGCAATTTCACTCTGATACACCGAGGAGATGTATATCCATCCTTGCTGTGAATTAAAATCAACCGACATAAAAAAAGATAGATAACTCACGCTCTCCTATTTTTTCTGTATGCGTTTATGGGAGAGCGATACGAAAAAGCTATAAAAATTTGTCACATCGAGGGTGGCTATGAAGGGATGCTGAAGGAAGTGACGCGACAATTACATCCCTATACCGCTGCGACGTTATGTACTTCCGGTTAGTTCGTATAATTCTTGCATCCGGAGCTTTTTGCAAAACATTGATTTTTAACATTTCCTTACTTGTAACTTGTAATTTAGCTTATTCTTGTTTCAACTCGGCAAAAGTAGCTGCTGGAAGGACTCGTAAAATTTAATAGTCCTTAATACTGGGTATATGTATCGAAGAAGGCGTCAAAGTTTTGCATGAGAAAGGAGAAGCTTCGAGTTACGTCGCCGAGGTCCCAACGGTTAGTTTACTTCTATTTCAGCTTGATAGATGGCAACGATATATAAAAATGTTTAACATCGAGTTGAGAAAATTGCAAAAGAAAAATTAATCTGTTTCTTACAATTTTTTGAACATACAGAAGCGCCATGTATCGTATCATTAATTTCGAGCTTTAATTTGAGATATTTTGAATGGAAAAAAAATTAATACAAATGGACAAATTAATCAATGCATCGAAAAGCACAAATAAATGTATTTGTAAGTATTTAATTTAAATATTCCCACACATTACAATCATTTAGTTGAAAAGACTATCTGGTTGGTGATCGCAGGGCCGTTGGACCTCCACATATTTCGGCAGTGTCAAAGACAGAGAGTTACATGCTTGATTTCACCGCATGCTGTTCAGACGCCACTAGTACTTCTTATAGTCTGTTGCGGACTCTCAGTTGCCGACCTTTCATCGGCCTTTAAAATATTGCCAATAACAACAAACAAGACAGTCTCGATACGTTCATCTATTTATGAAATTTGAATAAATTAACAATTTTTTCGTTACACATTAATACGACTCGTAATTAAAATAAAAGGACCTTCGAAGCCAGCATCCAACAAGTTGAATGCCGAAAAACAGGTAAACAAATAGACTATGATATTCGACGTTGTTAACACGCCGGAAGTAAGTTTGGTGGCGCCGAACAGGAGGCGCCCTCTGTACAATTGCTCCTTGTGAAAAATAAGTTCACCGTGAAGCTGAAGCTGTACTCGACTTAGCGCCGTCTACATGTCATATGTACCGCACTGGCAAATCTTCAAATCTTGATTTCTTTTACTCCGACTCTAATAAAAAATAATGATCACATTATATTCATCAAGATTTCAGTTGCTCTCCTCGTGTTTCTCATAATAAGTGCACATTTTTTATTTTTTATTCCTTCGGCATATAAACGCTCGATTGTCCGGTTTCCTTTTGAAGCTCGATATTCAATAAGCAAACAAAATTAACCACTTATTGCTATAATTAATAGTCTAATTAGTCGAATTAATGCTTGTTAAGCAAAATTTACTGGAAATTCAGAGACAAGTTCTTTGAAATGCTCAAGACGAAACGGAAAACAGCACACAAAACGATATTTCTATAAAACTACTCCGTTACATCCGTCGGGTTGAACGTTAAAATCCTTAAATTAAAAGGATTATTTTCAAATCTTAAGAACGGCAGCCCGAAACCCAAATAAAACACAACCTGGGAATTCTAATTTAATATCGAAACTAATGACTGCTATAATTTAATTTATAATTCCTTTCGAATTAATTAATAAAAATTAATATTCACAACATGGATCTGCTGAAGTAAATAGTTTGTGGTGAACGATAGTGACTCACACGGTAAGTATTCCTGATTAGGAAAATTTATAGTGAAAACCAGTTTAATATCTAAGCTAAGAGTGAAAAATAATTTGTTGTGGGCATGGCATGAGTTTTTCACGTTTCTGATTACTTCATTTGCAGGTAAAACTTTACCGTAATCAGCAATATTAAGATCAAATGAAGTTTTTTCAAAGCCACATTCTGCAGGAACAAAAGTTTTCTTCTGAGAAAATTTTTTCAATCCATTCGCAGTGGAAATGTTGATTGGATTCTTGTTATTCATACTTGGTTACTTTTTAGGTGGAACTTACCATGTTCTTCACTTCCTAAAAATATTATACCAGTTTTCTGCAATCATTGCCTTGTTATATACTGCAAAGTTCATTGAGTTTGCCAAAAGAGAAGATCATCTTAAAGAGCTGATATTAAAAAAAAACATTCAATAATTAAACTCGCAGATCATTTTTTCTTGTGATAGCAATTGTTTTACATTAATTCTTTCTGCCGACGAAAACCGGCACTAAAGTGTCACTTTAATGGGTATGTCTATCGCCGGCATAAAAGCAAGATAAATTACATTATTTACGCTTTAAAATGAATAATGTGAAAGAAAATTAATTCTTTTTGCTTGTCTGTACTTTTTTGTTTCTTTTAAATCAGAATATTTACTATTTATTATAAAATCAATCTTATGAATATTGTTTTTGTTAGTATAACTTTAATAATTATTGTTATTATATTTTTAGTTAATTCTATTAGGACTCGAGCTATACTTTACTTATGTCTGTAAAGTTTTCACTATCCAATTTTCAAGGTTGATTAATTTTCTTCTCTATTTTCTACTTCACAACTTGCATCTTCCGTAAGTTTACTGAAAAACTTAGCCGATACATTCGCAGCCAGAATTTACTGAAATTTACTTTTGTCGTTTGTAAGTTATTACAATTATGAAAAGACAAAAGACGTAAAAACAAAAAAAAGTTTGTAAATCATGCATTTAGCTATTCAGCTAGTTAGACAAAGCTTTCAAAAGGAGCTACATTGTTAAAATAATTGACGGAAAGCTGGAATAAATTTTATTTATTTCATCTTTATTTTGATCTCGAAAATTGATTTTGAGCCCTTGGATTTGGCTACTTAGGACAAAATTTTTATGGAACTTAACACTAATTTAGTTTATAAGTAAAAGTAAATTTTAACTTAGTTCAAATTATTAATTTTATTTAAAAATAGCTAGGATTTAAAAAAAAGTGATTTCTAACTTGTAGTAATTTTGAAAATTATATATATTATTATTCCAACCTATTAAATAATCACAAAACCATATTTAATTGTTCAATGATGAGATGGACCTCTGGGCCGTTAGCAGGCTCACTAACGAAGTTAGAAGTTCACCTGGTTGGACGTAGTCAGTTAAAATAAGTTTGAATGCTAGTTTCTTTATTCAACAAATTTACAATCTTTTGTATACATAACTCTAGTATTCTTGATCTAGTATGAATTGGTAGTTTACCGTAATTTAAACAATTAATTGTAGTGTTTCTATTTTTTGTGACCTTACACTTCCTAAATTAGTTCATTTTTACCCAAAAGTCTACGATATTATGTATTTGTTTTGAAAGAGTGAATGATTTGCAATCGTATAAATTTAACAGAAATCTTCGGTTTTGGAATTCAATCGATTCAAATAGTGTTCTCTACTTAGCCCCCCCCCGCAGACCCCCCGGTGTGTACTGCCGCGAGCTGTAGACATTTTTGATTCTGAAAAAATAAAATGTTCTTATTTAATAAAATCATAACTACAGAAATGTACACAAACCTTCCGTCTCTAAGACCGGGAGGTCTCAGGAGCCCCCATAGTTTAAAAAAAAAACTCGCCATGACCAGTATTTCAGTCTAAGGCCCAATTTTCCAGTTGCTGGTTAAACCAAAAAATTTCGGCTAACCAATGAAATACGTTGAAAAGCTGTTTTTACGTATCAAAATTTTTTGGTTTAAGCTGCAACTGAAAAACTGGGCCTGGAAAAAATCAGCCTATACTTCAGATTAACAAAACAAAATTTAAACCACGTTTCAAACCTTTTGCAATCGGAAAACTGTATAGTAGTACAATAGCAGTTTAAGGCCTAAATGTTTAAATTTATCCTTATATTTTTTATTTAAAAAAAATGCAGTCTCTTTTATTCGGAGTAAATGTCTTTTTCTAGCTCATTTAGCTATCTTAGCAATAATGCAATATATTGCCATGATACCGGGGGGTCAAGGAGGAAGGTTCTTGGTGAGACTGAACTCCACGATCCTGCAGAGGATCCTGGAGATCGAAAAACACTTTACCGGAGTTAATATTAACCTTATAGGTTTTAAGATCCATGTAAATTGGTTAAGTTAAAATATTTTTTCTGGGTTTTAAAGTTTACAAAATTAACTTTTTAAAATTTCACAAAATTCGAGCCCCACGTTAGGCGCCAATTTATATGCTACGATCTCGTACGTCACTTTACTCAATGTCGCTTTGCTCTTCTTTCAGGTCGTGGATGCTAATTGAGTCGAGAAAAACATATTTTATTATTCAAAATAATTTGGCGCCCAACAAAATAGCCTGAAATCAGAGCAGAGCGACATTGAGTAAGCAATATATTCGTAGATATTCTCCTATTGTATAAAATTTATTATTTCTTAGTGTCTCACAGAATCCGAGTCTTCGGAAACATCCGACCTCGGCGATGTCAGTGTAAAATGTTCATTTTTAGATCTCTGATTCTTTGTGACATAGTTCAAAATTTTCAAATAATCTATAAGGAAGAAAGCCATAAATTAGATTAATGAGATTTTCATAGCCAACTTCTAAAAATTATAATAGAAAATTTTCGATTTAATCTCTAGTTTTCTTACTAAATTTTGAAAAAGTAATTTATGTAATGCTTTAACGCCGATGCAGCTAAAAGTACTGTACTGCCACGCCGTTCGTCGCAGGTACTAATGTAAAACAATTGCTTTGATAAAAAGTTTATATTTTAAGATAAACAATTGAATGGCATAGATTCAAGTTTTTCAAAGTTTTAAGAAAAACCTCGTATACCTATACAATTTTTGTAAAACTTGTGGTATTTTGATTTTGGAAAATTAAAATTAAATAAATAAAAATTGAAAACCATTAATAATGCAGCTCTCTAGCGATCGACGATTATGAAAAAATTACTATTGACGGGTGATTTCGACTAGTATGAATAACCTAATAAAATTATTTTAGTGCAAAAATTAAATGCTTAATTTATTTGTATGGTTTTCATTTGATGAAAATTATTGGGATTGCGTGAGTGCAATTTTCCTTTACAAGTTTAAATTCTTGTTAGCTTTAAAAAACATTCACTTGACTCTACGTGTACGCTACATGGATGTTAGCAATCCGGTGAGAAGAGAGCGTGTTCATTCTACTGCATGCGGTTGCATTGGAAACATCGTTCGAGTTCCTGCATTATCGAGTGCATTTACGATCCAAGGATTGTAATCATTCAACATCTCACATCTCGGATTCCAGCTTTCGAGTTCTGTAATTTACTGAATATTCCAAAAATTTTATTACCAACCAGTGCAAAAATTTTGACGAAATTCGAAGGCGTAGACTCTACGCCGTAGAGCATCGACCGTCGTCCCTGGAATAACTGAAACAATAAATTAATGGTTGATTGAAATATTGAAAAAATTGCTTACCAGAATTTCATGAATGGATTTCGAAATTTTTATTATAATTCTTTTTTTATGGCATATTGCAAAATGGAACTCAGTTGTCTGAATTCACCGACTGATTTATTTCCATTTTGAAATTCTTGGGAAAAATTCACTTCAATATATTGCTATGATTTCTTTTAGGAAACCAACCTTAACCAGATGAATTTTAATTGGATTAAATTGTTTTCGTTAGTGGGAAACTCTTAAATATATTCTGGAAAAATAAAAATCGCTACAAAAGAACTACTATCCGCTTCTATACTATTATTTCGAAGAGAATGCTCGTGGCAGATTACTTTAGGTAGTTTGCAATTCCAAATTAAAGCAGAGCTGTTCTGCTTGCTGTAAAAGCATTAATTTTCTGAAATATTTTAGGACGTTTGCCAACTCAAGCTCGACAAATCAATATGGCTCAAAAACTTAAGTGCGGAAGAACGTTTTAACTTTGTTATGAAGATTGAGATTCTGATGCTCTGAAAAAATTCAATCCATAATCTTTGTGGACGTTATTAGCATAATTATATATGTTTATAGGTTAAATTTTGTAGTATCGTAGTAGCATAAAGAATTATCAAGTTTGTACGATTGTGGAAACACTTTTAATTGCAGAGCAGATGCTGTTTATTGTAATCACGTTTGTTTGATGTATTTTAATTACATCAAATGGTTGTTCCAATACATGATGGCTTAAATTACTGCTTGCAGATTAATTTATTCCAAAAGTGATTTCAATAATCGATATGATGTTACAGTTTAGCCTCGTTCAGCATAAATAACTGAACCTGATGATGGCGTCCATAAGAGTAAATCGTCGAAACAGTTGTCGTTGGAATAAATCAATGCTGCTTGTCAGATTAAAAGTGTTGAATGTTTAATTAACTTATTTACAGTTGCATACACATTGTACTGTAACAGAATATCTTTTTTGCCGATTCCAACAGTTTGGAATTTTAATTTCTAATAATTTTGGCAAAGTAAAAATTCTGGCGAAAGAAAATAGTTAAAATTTATGGCCAAAAACTTAGGATGAAGAATGATATTAAAATGTTTAACAATAAATTAGCATGAATGTATATAAAAAATGTGTATGCCCACAATAGTATAATGTAACGACCGAAGCGAACTATAAAATTGGCATTGTAAATGTAAAGTTCTGACAAAAGAATTCACATACTCCATATTGGTGTCTATAGATGATTTATTTTCCTTTTGTCATGACTGTCGTGAAGCGCGGTCGGCGCGGCGGCTTCGACCTGGAGTAACGAGAAGCGCGGGTGGTCCGCGGCTCAGTTGTCCACTAGCGCCGCCCGACCAACGACCACCAACCCATACAACTCTTTCTATATTCAAGATACTTGCTCATTTAAGCACTTCCACATTAAATATTACAAATTCCAATTAAACCTCGAAGATTTCATTTTGGTCTATCATATTATTACAGACTCGTCGCTCGATTTACTCGCTTAAATTTCCATTTGAAAAGTTTTCAAACTGCATTTGGTAATTTTATACACGAAGGACCGTAAAAGACATCAATTTAATGGTGACCCAGAAAATTTACCTTTAACGTAAGTAAAGTAGTTTTGTCGGTAGTTTCGTTGATTGTTTTCCATTTAGCAAAGTGTTTACCGATTTGGAAACATTTAATCTCATTTTAAGGATTGTTGCTACAACTGAGAATTAAAACTTTTGGAGACGGTTAGGCTTTTCCGTCTGCTGGTTCGAAAAATTGCCATTATATTTCTTAGAAATTTTAAGTAGTCGCAACCCTATTATATATTTTATGCAATAATTGTTCTGTGCCGAAAATCGTTACTTTTGCATTTATGCAATAGACCGTTTAATAATATTTATTTATAGGTTACGGTTGAAAATTAAAAAAGAAGTATTTTTCTTCGGGCGAGCGATCTAAATCGGCAAGCTTTAAACTGCTTTGTTCGTAAATATAAGCGCCATTATTAATATTTTAATTTATTACAAAACAGGCGCCATGAATGAACAAACTAATTAAAAACTCACTGAATGTGGAATAAAAAATTAAGTTTATGTTTCTGCCCGTTATCTGTGTTATAAATTTTGGAAAAAATTGCTTCATTTCAATGTGCAAAACTGTGATATAATTGACTTCATGTTTCAAATAAACGTTTTTATTGTATCACAGGCAAGTTAATTAATTTCTCTTGCTATGAATATTCAGTGTTGGGAGGGGCTGATGATTCAATAGATAAATATCAAAATTTGTATTTGCAGAAATTTTGATTGCAGTTATGCGGTCTTATTCCATGTTGATTATGATAAAAACTATTGGTTTCTACAATGTTTGGGATCAAACAAAGTCATAATTGTTGAATTATTGAATTATATTACTTATGGGTGAACAGTGTCGTACCAAATTTGGGGGGCCCAGATGCAAAATGTTTCTAGTTTTGCGGCACAAAAAATAGAATTTCATTTCAATAAATTTTAAACTTAAAATGTTAGAGTCAAGTAGTAGCTCATTTACTACTTCGTTTTGTTATTACTACTTTGTTTTGTTTTTACTACTTTGTTTTTTTTTGGAGAGTTGTGCCTTATCGTCCTTTCCCGTGTATGAGCCGCCACTATAATTTATATTTAAAACAAAATCCTATCTACTAATAAATAAATTGGGTTACTGGTAGTTTTGTACCTAGGGAAGAAAAGCAATGAATATTCTGAAAGATCACAATTTTAGCCTTCAGATGAGGTGAGGATGAATAAAATAGGCCTAACGGTTACTTCACTATTTAATTTTGAAAATCGAATTTTTACATGTATTTTAATATCTACAAGTCAATCGCATCGTTAAAAATGCATTTTATAGCCGGTCCGTACCTTAATAAATGTCTTTTAGATTGCATTCGGTTAATTATGGCCAAATTTAAGATTTGAGTAATTTTCGAGTTGGGTAACCCTACAGGGATGTTTTTAGAGAGTTTAACGACAAAAACTAGTCACCCTCGCTGCTCTCGGGCGTTCAGGGTCGTTTTGTCAAGCTCAACCACGGCAAATTTCGAATACAGGAACTCTGAAATCCACCATTTTTCAAAATTTTCACACCAAAATCCACCAACTACCGGGTTTTCCGCAGAATTTATATTTTTCATGTACTATAGCCTATTTACTACCACTTTTTCAAAAAAAATTGACGAAATCTGAAGCCGTTCCGTTCCGAACATGCATTCCATCTTTTCGGTGATAAAATTAAATCAAAAGATATTTAATCTACTACCTTCCAGAAAAGCACACTTTCAAAACTTATTTGCGTTACAAAATCAGCAGCCGATGATAGTTTTGAAATTTTATTTAATTAACAGAAAAAAGGTACTCAAATAAATTAATTTAAATTCCTAGTTTAAATTGTAAATTTTTAAATTTATTTTATTTACATCAAAAAATCTCACTTTTGCTCCAAATAAAATATGCTATTATTGTTAACTTAGAAAAAAATTAGGATATCGATAAATTCAATTAATATTACCTTTAGTGCTGCTCTTCGCCGGCAGTAAAGTGAAAAAATATAAACAATGACATAAAGTCAAATATTTTCAACATTATTTGGTAAAAATGTATCTCTAATTATTGTAATTGGTAAAATAACAATTGAAAGAATAAAAGAGAGAGAGGATCAGAGCTTCACAATTGATGAGTCACCAAAAGTATATTCGCTCCGAATAAAATATTTTATTTTTATTTTAAGGTAAAAATAATTTTTTTACGGTTTTAGCTTATTAGACCACAACATCAAATTATTATACTGCTAATGATGCTGGTCTAATAAACCAAAACCGCTCAAAACTTTAGTTTGCATTTAATTTGGAAAGAAAATAAACACATGCAAATTTTTTAATTTTAATCTAATGCAATGTATAATTTGGAGTTGTCATTATATGTAAAAATTAAAAAAAAGATAGCACTTTAGCGCCGCTGCGCCTTTCGTCAGTACCAAAGTGAAACAATTGCGTTGAGAATAAAAGTGAAACTTGAAGTTTGACAATTGAATGTCATGTTTTTCACGTTTTGAGACAACCAAGTTTTTGAAAAAGAAATGTCAATAAAATATTAATCATAGATGTCGAAACAGCATAGATTGAAAACTAAATTCTTGGGTTTTCTTTTTGTTTGGGTATTTCATCTTTAAAATTTATATTTTCCTCTGGAGCTATTTAGTTAGGGCTTTTAGTTAGATATCTACTTTGCCATTGAAATATTGTATGTTTTTATTTTTAATATGCTATTATTATAACAAAACAACTTCTTTGCTCTTTTTTTGATTTGTTAATCTTACTTGTCCTGAGGTTTATGTGGGTTTCTTTGATTTTTTAAAGAACTTGAAAATCCTATCTTCAAAATAAGTTCTTATGATCTCAAAATTTTTTAATTGATGGTCAGATATAATTTAACCTAACTTAACCTAATCTAATCTGAAGTTTCTACCATCAAATGAATTAATTCTGATTTTAAAGCTTTTTACTTGAAGATCAGATATAATTTAATAGCTTAAAGTGCACAACTGTAAAGTAATTAATTCGGATGTTAAAGTTGTTAACTTGAAATTTATATTATAATTTTTAATGTAGATTGTTTTACTTAAAAATCAGATATAAATTAAATTAATCTAACCTAACGTTGAAAAGTATATTCTTTTTTTATAGTCGCCTCCATTCTTCGTATTCTACTATAACTAGATTAATAATTGCACAAGCCAGATATATCTATGATAAAATTTAAAACTAATTCTTCGCGTATTTTTTAATGTAACAGATATATTTTTATGCCCTTTGTAAACAGGATTACCTCGAAGGTATATTTATATTATTACAGCTTGTACTGTAGAAAAACCTACATACACACGAGAACGAAAGGAAGAGCGGAGAAAAACCGCATTATCAAAACACTTGTTTTTGATAGCCATTTTTTACAAGTACTAAAATAAATATTCCACAATTACAGGTGCATTTCTATAGATTGCTCGTACCACGTATTTGCATTTTATGGTATGACGACTGTCAACCTATTATATCAGGTTCTATTATGCAAAAAATTATAAATTTGTAGCATTTCTTCAGTTGAAATTAAGATTTAATCGGTAAATTCTGCAAAGTGTAAACACTGAGACTCTAAATTAAATTGAAACAAATGTTTAAAAATCATAATATAATATATTTTTTTGTAATTTTTCAGATATACGGAACAATTTCCGGTTAATCGAGATTTTCGTTCTTGAGATTGACCTTAAAATCAAAAACAGTAGCTGTATTGATTTAAACGAAACTTGGTGCATTTTATTGATGCAATTAAATTTGAAATATATTGTACAGTTAAGGAATGAATGGTAGACACTTGTTTCCAGCTCATTAGCAGTCGTCATTACTACCTTAAATAGTACTTTAGAGAACTTAGTATATTGTTTTATAAGGATTAAAAGTGGAACTTTTTGCGAGAAGTCTGTACAGTACGACCAGTGCAGATTTGTTGTCAATCTAGAGGGGTAAGTGAAGTAACTTAATTTGTCTGGCGAAGCCTTTCCTTCGATCAAATCTGCGGTTGGCACTTGGCAAGCCCGGTACTGTATGGGTGCTGTTTTTTTTATTGAACCCACTCTGACAGTGAAACGTTGCACAAGAATGTAATTTTGAAGTTGACCGCATCTAGTATTGACAAACCGAATTAATCCGGCAAATTTGGACAATATAAAGTGCAAATCGTTACACAATAGTTGCAAGAAAGAGGTTGTTATATTATGAAGAACATTTTGTTGGTGTTTTTTCTGTACAAGAATACCTGAAAAGGACGACACAATAAAAATAGATAGCATAAGGACAAATCCGACAATAGTTTCTATTCATCATACGCTTAAAAATTAGGATTTAACATTTCATTAAGTGCGTTAAGTATAGACATTCAGAGACATGTTTATTTCTTAAGTAGAAATGTAATCGAGTGTAAGAACGCAGAGTCGAATGTTTTGTAAGCATTTTGTTAGTCGTACGTAATTTTGGGTCTCTCATATGTTCATCCAAAGAAACTTCAATTGGATTGTGTTCTTTTATATCAAATTACATTTAGGTAGTAGTTTTACTTTCCTTTTCCAACATGGATCATGGAACCTAATGATTACAAATCTGGCTAAAATCTGCCACGGGCAAAGGTTTCTCTTCGAAGCATCAAATTATTGCTTCAGAAACTCTCTGAATTTCAACGATTAAAAATTACTTAGAAATTTAATAAACCGAGAATCCAACTATCAATTATTTATCAATTTATTTCAGTCGCGATTTATGCCCGCCACTTAACAATTACAATTGACGATTTATTAGCCGCATGCATAGCGGAGGTAATAAAAAGGAAAAAGAAATATCAAACCAAACATTTATAGAAATATCGAACCTCCGTTCAATTACTGCGAAACCTTTCAGTGATTCTACTTTGTAACGAGACAATTTAATTAAAAGTTGCCATAATTTCCTAGAAAATAAATTCAAACACTAAAAACTAACATAATGAAGAAAATCTGTTATCCGGTATCGAGTTACAAGAGTGCAATGGGCTTGATTTCTTTTATTTTATAGTACAAATGATTCGTCGGTTCTTCGCTAGATGCTGCAGATCGTTTTAGCAAATTGCTCGTCCGGTCCAGCTTCCCGTATTGTGCAAAATTTCGTTCGGCAACATCACCACATCGCAATTTTCTATTATTCCCAAGTTTCAAATTAAACCTTTTCGTTGGAAAAAATGATAAATGAATTTTAAAAAACTCGCCGTTGGCTTTTATCGGCGCAATTGAGCCGATCGAGAAGTTCGAAAAGCGGTTAATTTGTTCCTTTTAGTTAGGTTTTCTTTGGAAAAGAATAAGTTAGATAACAAGGACGTGGAGGAAATTAGATAAATATGTGTTTGCATGGACCGGCGAGCACAGTTGTCCGAGGGGCAATTTTATACAATAGGGTCCGTTTGTGTGGGACGATAAATCCTGCGAAAATAGCTCACTTTTCGTGCAAAGTTCAATTTTAAAAAATTATTTTTTAATTTGTTTTTTAATCGTAGCGTTTTTTGTTTCTAATTAAGTAACTTTTATTTGTATTTTATGATATAAAAAAACTAATGGCGTTTCGATGCTTATATAATTAATTCTTGTCGCTTGAGGAAATAAAAATATTTAACAGCATCATTTTGTTTAATTCCGATGATGTTGATTGTGGCATTTTGAAATTGAAAAATTCGCATAAAAACGTAAAATAAAACTCGTTTGCCATTAAGAACGAATTGGATATGGACGAAACTGTCGTTTTGCTAGTACAATCTGCGAGGGAATTGAAAGATCGGAACAGAGGATAGAAAGCACAGGATAGATGGGACATCAGATCGTCTTCCAGTCACTTAATTTATACGGCATGTTTACATATGTCGAAAGGAACGGGCGCATTTTAATTGTCGGCATCTGACAGTCAAAGGGTCGCAGCATGCCATGCTCGAGCGTGGCGCCACCATGAAAAAAAGTGGACGAAACGTGGACGAAACGCGAACTTTACAAAACGACCATCAAGAATAAAAAACTACAAGCATAATATCATCGTCGTGTATTTTTGAGATGACTAGATGATTTTTTATCCAACTGGCCTTCGATATGCTGGCTTTTCGTTTAAGATCGAACAATCTATCGATATTGTGTTAATGTGCCACATAGAAAAAAAATAATTTACAGCTAATTTCTTCGTTTCACCCATTAAACCTATCCTATTATTATTTTGTGTTTTTCTACATGTGTTTCGAATTCATCACGCGAGACTAGTTTAGAAGAAAAAAAATAAATGTAAAACAAATTGTATATTATTAACATTTTGCGCTTGGCGAGTTTAAATTGATAATAAATGACAATAATGAAAAGTAGGCGGGTTAATAGTGTGTACAGCGCCGGAAGCGGTTCTTGCGGCAGCTCTTAAAACTTCTGTCATGAAAGCTTTGATGTAGATGTAATTATCATTACATATCTACATTTACAACTACATAACGATTCTTGTCACTGTCACTCACTTTTAATATTTTTTATACAAATTTACACTTCAATAATCGCTTTTAGAGCGCAAACGACACTGCTTTCTAGTGTCGTACTTGTTTCGATGTTAATGAACAAACTTTTAACAGAGTTCACTTCTCAATAGTTATTGGAAAAACAGTCGAAAAATCTTTAAAAGCTCAGCTTACTTAAGAGATATAAACAATGCTTGGAAGAGAACTCCAATACGTCAGCTATATAGTCCATCAACTGTGAAAGTTGTGTGGAATCAAAAATTGTACCTAATGGTAGAAAATCAAACATCTGGCATTTCCTTAAAACAATTGAAGTTATTTTAAAGAAAAACAATGAAATATCATTGCAGAATATGTCGATTGCGGAAATTGTATTATACCAGTCAAATACCATACTTTTAAATTGAATAGTACAGAAAATAAAAAATATTAAAAAATAATACTGATATATCGAAAAATTTGTTCAATGTTGCACGTTGCTACCTTTTCGACAAAAAATACTATTAACCCTTAATCGCTAACGTCAAATAATTGTTACATTATAACTACTGTGCGGTCACAGAGACCGCGCTTTATTTCTATCGTTAACTCACGTACAACTTAACTTTTTGCTTTTTTTTGCAACAGTTGTCTTAGTTCGTATTCTACTAATCCAGAAAAAATTAAAAAGTAATTAATTTTAAAAATTTAAGTAACTTTTAATAACACAAATGGAAATTATTGCCATATTTGCACTCCTTGATACTACATAACCTAAATTAATTTTTTTGCCTAATCTAAAACATATTTAAGCAAACTACTGATAATTTTTTGAAGTACATACTTGAATAATTATAATTAAAATATGAAAATTAAAAAAAAACCAACTATATTGCAAAAATCACACCTGAAAATCTCAGTTTTTGAATGCAATTCACAACCACATTGACTTTTTACGGAAACATTTTTTAAAAACAAAAAGGAATTAACATTATATATTTATTAAAAATTGATTTTGTGGGGGTTAGACTTTCACACAGTTGTGTGAATAATTAATAATGATCTATTATGATCTATATGATGATAATCTTTAAATGGGACGTTTACAGTAACACTATCGTGCGGTCACAGAGACCGCTAGCTTATTTGTTTCTCTTCAATAAATAAAACAAGGCAACTTTTGACCAGCCCCGTTTGTCAACATATTAGGAATGATGTAACTTATAGGTACTAAAACCCATAATGACTAATTTTGAACGTAGCGTAAAATAAACACATATCAAAACTTGATGCGGTCTCAGTGACCGCACGATAGCGATTAAGGGTTAAAATGTTCGAAATCAAATATTCCACAAAACGAGGGAACCACCGGCAAACTGCAGAATTCGCTCAATCTATTAAATTAAAAAGTACTATATTTATATAGTGGAATTTTATCAAATCAATCTAATTTGTTTAATTTGTTTGTAAAAAGGCTCTTAAAGGTCTTCTTTTGGGTAAATTCTTCTATTTCTATGCCTAATTTTAATGAAGCCTTCTTAATATGGCTGATTACGTGCAATAGCAATTCAAAAAAATAATTTCAGGTGCATTCCTATTCCAAGCAACTCAGCTTGGGGGGGGGCATATAAGTCACATTTATTTCCTTACCTTGAGGGATTAGAGAGATTTAACCCCCTCCCTCCCCCCCCATTGGTTATGTCTCTATTAAAGAACCAGCTGCAGCCAGAAGTCAGAGTTTGCATATTCGAATAGTATTCAAAATTTACAATCTTAACTTTTTTTATACTCAAATATTTAAATTATTCGAATATTACAGTTATTCGAAAAGTTACTGAAATATTCAAATTATTTCAAGACAAAAACTAATCAAATTAGTTCGTTGAGAATATTCAAATATTCGAATAGTTGAATTATTCGAACTTGCTAACTTAAAATTTTATAACAATAAATCAACCCAAAGCTGGACAAACAGGATAATGAAAAATAAAAGTAATTAATTTCATTTAACTGTAATAAAGTCAAAGAATCATAATATTTAAAAAAATAATTGAAAATTAAATAAATCTTATAGTCAAAGGTAACAATATATAGCATGTGGCATTCGGGTGTTCCAGAAAGTTTCAAATTTAGCATAAATTAATATTAAAATTTTAAAAATAAAAAAATATTAATTATTTTCAGAAATATTGCTATTGTTAAATTTACAGCAAAAAATTCCCTTAAAAGGTAGTATTGACGCTTGACTGCCACATGCAATTCCATTTTACCTTCAACCACAATTTTTATTTAATTATCAATCATAATTTATGCATTAATATACTTCTTATATTTTTTATGTTTCATTAACTTAGTACAATAAATTATTTAAATTTAATTGATTTTATTTGCCTGTCATTTTCTTATTTTTCTCTTTTATGTTTGTGTTTTTACCATCTTCTTTTAATTTTTCTAATAATATCCAAGCTGCTTATTTAATAAATCTTGCTGTTCTCATCACTCTAATAAGTCAAATTCAACTTAAATTTAACATTTGAACAAAACATTAACCTATAATTTGTGGAAACTGTGTAGAAATTGTGTAAAAAATAAGTGATTTTTTTTAAATTTACTCATGCACTCCCCCCCCCCCCCCCCCGGTCTCAGGGGCGGAAAATTAGTATGAATGTCCTGCGATTGATTTCATGAAATAAGAACATTTCTCTTTTTTAGTAAAAAATACATTCATAGTTTGCGCTATCCCCACTGGGGGGTCTGGAGGGTATGAAATACTCTTCAGTATATGGTACATACCCAACAATTTTTGTAGATTTTGGTACAAAATTAGCCAGTATACAAGGTGATGATCAGCAAATGGTACTTTTTATTTCAACGTTGAAAAAAGTCCTCAATGCTGTATTTTCCGTGGGAATTTAGAAGTAAATGTGGGAAATCTCCAGGGAAGCCGTTCCTGGAATAACTACTGCAGTAGATTTATATAGCTCCTGGGAATTTATTCAACTATGAATTTGTTGCTTTTGCACAAATAATTGCAAAATACGAGTAAGCAATATATTTTATACACATTAATAGTTATCATTTATTTTCAAAATTTGCAGGCATGGGGGGGGGTCTTTTAAAATAATTATTTTAATAAAATTTTCAAGTAATATATAAATTAATGTAGCCACATAGCTTCACCTACGCAATAGTGGATATACATTATAAAATAGTAGGTAGTCGTAACATAATTTTTATTATTAATTAGTTAATGTTCCTATAGATAATATTGATTTTGAATATAATATGTAGATATTGAATTACATTTCATTTATAATACTAATGATGTATGTGTATTACAAAATGAACAAGATAATTATTGAACCAATTATCGATTCTGAATTTATAATATCTTTCGCTATTCATCAACCTCTTTGAAGCTGCAAGCAGAGTATGTGTTGCTTTGAAGGCATTAAAACTTAAAAATTGTTGATTATCATTGGGATTAACCTATTCTTCTGAATTATTTATGTAAAGCTAAATTAATATAATAATTTTATTAAGAATTTTCTGACTAAATAATTGTCGATTGTTTAAGAAATAATATTTGATGTGATTCCGATATCGAAATAATACGTCTATTAAAAAATTGCAAATAATAATAATTTATTGAATTAATTATAATAATTAAATTATTGTTGAGATTGCGATCAATAATGGCTACTTATAGTGCAGACACCGGTTTACACAAAGCACAAACTCAAAATCCAATAATTGATTAGTCAGCTTCTAGAATTATTATTATCGCAACTAAAAAATTAACAATAAAATATAAAATCAAATTGCTGAAAAAGCAAACAAACCATTGATAATTCAAATAAAATTAAGAATAAAAAAAAATCAGTAGCGTAACTAAAATGGTATTTTTAGGGGGGAGGGCTTTCTATTCAAAATTGTTTTTACAAATTTAGTTACCTAGTCTAGAGCGAGAGGACACCTGTTTAATATTAAATTAATATTTCAGAAGATGACAAAACAATGAAGCTTAAATTATTAATTCAACTGTTTTTCATTTGTTTCATTTACATTAAAAAAAATTTGTTGTCAATTCGAATAAAATTCTTTGATGTTAAAAAAGATTCAGTAGAAGATACAATTTAATAGATAAAGCACATGACATTTTAGAAACAAAGACATAAAAGGTATACTTTTTAGTTATCAAATGAAATACTCGTGTCGCCACCGGCAACCAGACTACCGGATTTGTGAATCTCTAGACATCTGCCGGTTTTTGCAGTTTTGAAACTTGCAAAAATGAACAAGCAGGTTAAACTATTACAGGACATCTGGGGGGGGGGGTAGAGTTTGTATATTACTGACAGATCAGTGCGGCCTTCAGCCCGCACAATTTAGAAAATCGATGTGTTTTTTAATAAAATTTAAATTGTTTCTTCTATGTTTTTGTTATTTCTAGATAAGATATTGTTTCATAGTTGTCAATCACTTCGCATTATATATGAAAATTGCTAGATCGATTGAGTCGATAGTCGTGGATCGATTTCATGCTTGATGTGAATAATAAATGTTTTCTTTACGTGTTCTTCCTTTCTAGATTTTCCTTGAAAACTTCAACAAATGTACTTAAAAATGATCGTAACTCTGATCGTTAAGCATTGATTCGCTATTAATAAAATAAATGTGTAAGCTGATATGGATTTTCTCGTATAACAATTTGCATTCGTTGTGAAGGTAGGTAGTTAATGTAATTACAGTAATAAAATTTAAAAAAATGCTATTTTCGAAATTAATAATTTCTGCTTTCCAAAGCTGTATAAAATCAAGACACTTTCTATCGGGCATCGATCATAAATAAAATGATTGTATCAGTTGCTATGTTGTAATGTTTATTTATTTTAATATAATTAATTATTGTCGTATTTTTAATTTAATTTAAAAACATTTTATTATATTTTTTTTATTAAAATAAACTCCCAGCTCCAATTAGCTTTACATTTAAATGAATTAGTCTTAAAGTACTTAATTAAAATACATTTTTGCGATTCTTTTGCTAATGACTGTTAATATATACGTATAAATAATAATAGAAACATAAATTGACAAGACACTTCCCCATCAACACCAGGATGGTAAAATTAATTTTCTTAATGTTAGCTGATTTTTATTATTAATTAAATACCATATTACAGCCAGTAAAACAATAATGTATTTTAATTGTTGTTCATATCAATGATTGTAACTTTCTTCTTTTATCAGCATTTAATAAATAAAATTAATGGTCAGAACTCACATTACATGGAAGGTTTAATGGCAAACAGTAGCCGAAGCGTTTGAATTATGATAGAGACTGTACCATTAGGTATCAACCACACATCAATCAGAGATTATCTTCACTTTCAATGTAATATCAATGGACAGGTATAGGATACTACCGTGCATAGACATGGCTGCCTATTATGTTTTTGCAAAAATACATTTCTATTGGTTGTTTCTAGGTCTTCAAAATTTAAGTATTCTGCGGGGTTGTTCATTGTATAAATCCATTGCAGCTGCTCTATTCATGAAATAACCAGCCCCAATAAGCCTACACCGAAATTGTTTAGTAAATTACAAACCACCAATGGAACAGAATATCAAATATCATTATAATTTTACTCTTTCTTATCAATAGTTTTTAGTTTGCTTCATTGTTTGTGCGGCTTTTGGCTGTGGGTTTAAGTTATTTTCAATACTTGTGGGAGATGAGGATAAATTGACGATAAACTGTGGTCGCATACAATGCGAAATGATTAAATTTCAGACATTGTCAAAGTACAGATCAGCCTTGTTAAATTGCATGTAGTAACAGTTTGATCCATTTTTTTCCGAGCAGCTGAAGGAAAAATATCTAGAAAAATATAAATTACCTGCTTTTTATGCAAGTGGCGGAAAGTGAAAAAATAATAATAACACATCAGAATCATTTTTTAATTTAAATATGCATAAGGGTGCCACCATAAAGTAAATTACAAATAACTTGAAATTAAATTCGAAGCGCAATGGGGTTTTGCTAACATTTATGCCCTTGCTTTTAGCCAAAATTTCCTCTAATTGTTACAGGCATGCGAAAAGAATCATGCTTTAGGCATAAAGCTTTTCTCATCATTTCTGCATTTGCAATTACACTCAGGAAAAGCAATCCTATCTCATCAAGTTACGAGGTGGAACACATTGCTTTTCTCACAGAAAAAAAAAAATCGGCGGCGAATTTGTAAATTGCAAGACAGGAACCGTTTTTTTGTTTGTTGAAAATTAAGAATAAGGAACGCTAATTACCTACTACGGAAACAGAAGTGCAAAAGGCAATTTTGTCCATATGGAAACGCACAATCGTTCATGACAAAGGAGTCCAATCGAGAGTCCAATATGTGTCCAATACTTTGTAATAATTTCGTGTACAATACAACATTTGTGAAATGCTGGGAATATTAATTATGAGAAGGAGTAAAAGACATAATATTAAAAAATCATTTAAAATAATTTAAATTATACATTCGAGGTCCCTATTAATGGTATGGGAACCTCTTTAGAAGATAAATTTGTTGCCGAGAAATACTATGACAAAAAGATGCAAAATTAAAAAATGCAATTGTTATTTTAAATTATTACTAATATTTGACCAACTTACCACCAATAATTATACACGTAAGTATAGCAATTAAACTAAACACAGGAGAACACGAAACCTTGAATAAAAAATTTCCTTGTCAGAAGTCTGTTTATGTGTATAGCACACATGTTATGATTTCTCACACTTAAAAAATTATTTTTTCCTTTCATCTCCTCAAAATCAATGCCGTATAAAATTATAGTACCTATACATGGTATTTAAAAAAAATTATTTTCGAAAACTGCCGCATCCTGTATGGAAGATCAAACAGTAAAAGTACTTTTAAAATATTTAATCAAACTGGGAAAAAAAAATAAAAAGTTTGAAGTAGACCTATAAAACTTCTAGGTTAAACAGAGTAACAATTTAAACTGGGGTGAAATAAGAGAAATAATAAAAAGACGACGAGGACCAAATCAATAGAAATTATCCAAACGGTTGAACTCACGACCAAAATTAGGAAGGCTTTAAGAAATTTCTGTATTCGGTACACGGACATTAGATATCGATTCAGCATGAGGGGTCGAGATGACTCACAAGTGAAAAGGAATTATTTACTGAATTAAAATGCTTTTGATTTATATTTTTATCAAGCCGATGTAGAAGTGTTTGTGCTTACTTTATTGTTTCGAATTCCTGCCTCGTCATTCCCGATGCTCTTGAATTTTAAATTTTGCTAAAATTTGTATTTCAATTTCGCGAAAAATTCAACCTAGATTTTTCTAGCGGAGCTTTGCTATTTTGCAATTAGAGATGAACCTAATTTTTTTGAAATAATTGAAACCTATTTCGCAATGACTCAGTGGAAGTGATTTTCAGATTTGATTGCCACGAATGAGTTGTAATAACACTAACCTTGTTATTAAAATAAAAAATAAATTATTTTAAAAAAGTGTACATCTATAGAAAAAAACAGTGTAAATTTTAGTGTCACGCATGCACAAATCCAACCGTTTTAAACACAGAACGTCAATCATACACTACAAAGTACTTGTAATTACCTGTATGAATGCTTTAACAAAAGACATCCGTAGTAGTAAGACGTCCGTGTGTATGTCATATGTTATTACAAACATGTTAATTTTCTCAAAAACGCCGATTATAAATTATTATTTATAATAAAAGTGCAAATACCGTAACCGTTCTGTGTATGTATGAGAAAAACGGTTGTTTAATAACACCTCTACTTTAACAATTGGGTAAATTAAAAAAAAAATTTAAATTACTTATTTGACACTTAATTTACAAGCACGTTAATTATAACCAAATTACAGTGTCTACTCATTTTGTATATCCAAGTGACGACGTCGGTAAAATATTTCATTTGGTGAAGTTCCTCACGATTTTCTCAGTCATTATTTTCTATTTATCCTTCTATTAAGTAATTGGAAGACTTTTCAAAATGATAAAAATTTATTACTCGAAATATTTACACGATTCCTCTTGAAATCCTCACATCTTCTGCAAGATTGATGCTTTTAATTATGATTTTATTCTATTATTTTCCAAATTTTCATATTTTCCAAATATTGCAAATTACTACTTTGGAAACTGCATCGAGTATATTAAACTAATGCATCTTTTGAATTAGTCCTTAGTAAATTGGCTACTTCAATTTACTATGTCGTAAAGCAATTCCAAATTTCAGGTTTTAAAACAATATTTATTAAGCATAAAAATTAATAACATAAAACTTTTGACGAGATCGTAATAAACTTAGTCTTCAATAAATTTTATAAGTTTCTATCGAGCTTATAAAATTGAAATATATTTTAAAATTAAATTAAATTTTAAAAAATTAATGAAATATTCATAGTATTCATGAAAACAATCATTGTATTTATGAATTTGTTCATCAATATGATTAATTTTGTTCATCAGCGCAAGAACACAAACCATTTTTATTTTCAGATAATTAAATTTCGTCGGATTTACTGATGTTTCAAGTTTCTCAACAAAAATTGTAGTATCTACTAAAATTAATATATGGTAAAAAAAATATTTTAAAAATTAAAGGTAATAAAAATGCATACTCTCTTCGTTACGTTGGGGATTCTGCACATAGTGGTCACAAGAAAGCATTTAATGCATTAAAGTTAACATAATGTGCAAGATATAGCTATGATCTACCTGTACAAAATTTAAATTTTGCATTTTCAAAATATTGCAAAATGTAAAATTATTATGTTATCATAGAAATAATTATATTTTATGTAAACAAAATAAATATAAATAAAATGTGGGCTAAAACAAAACCATTATTTTGTTTAGTCAGGAACTTCAATGTATCAAGTTAATTCTGATCTTTAAGATCTGCAGTTGTTACTTTGAAGTTTAATTGATTAATTGCTTTACTTTTTCAGTTCTTGCTGTGAAGTAGATGATTATTATCTATGTATCATAATCAAGAGTTTTTATTTTTTAAATAATTATTGAAATCCTGGGGGGTATTCCCCCCCCCCCCCGATCCTCTGGTTTCAGATACCGAAAGTTCGAATGTAGTTTGAAAAATTAATAATCCCTTTCAATTTGTCTTAATTTTACAATGAATATAATCCAAGATATAATCTATAAACTTCATACAGCCTCCCCCCTCCCCGCTTTTTTCAGTTTCTTTTGTATAGTTTTTCGTATAATTGAATGCTGCAATCAGTTTTTCAATTTTCTTAAAAATTCAAACCACTTCTGAAGAATTACTGAAAAATGCATTGTTGCAAGAGTCATTTTAAAGTTTTTTCAATTTTTGAGCGTGTTGTTAAATAGGAACTACTATTTTTTATTATTGCATCAAAAAGTAAATGTAATAACAATAAAAATAAGCATCAAAAGAACTCTGTACGATGATTTTTCACCACAGAAATTATTTTTGAAATAAAACAGTTTTTGACTGAGAAACTGAATATCTCAAAACCTTTTAGATTTTTTTATGTAAAAAAAATTTGTGTGCTTATTTAAGATATAAGGAAGCATGTTTTCACAAAATATCATCAAAATTGTATTATATTTGCAGAAATGAAAAAGAAAAAACAAAAAAATTGTTTTTTCGCACTATTTACGTTTTTTACGGAAATCTTGAGGTCATAGTAAAAAATGATTCTTACGAAAGTTGTAGATTTTTATCTGATATACAACTTTTCTGTAGAACATATTTTGATAAAATGTCAAGTTTCACCGAAAAACGTAATAATATACTTTGCACACACTTTCAAGCCCCCCAAATAAACCCTGTACAACCCCCGGGCTTGCATTTTATTTTTTTACGTTCATTATAACCCCCTTTACCATTTCCAATGATAAAAATGCTGTCTACAATTAATAATGGTTTTGGCTCCTAAATCAGCTAATTTGCCTGCACTAATAATTCACGCAGGGGTTGGGAAAACCGCTCATAGCCGCCCGAAGCGATGAAAAACGGAAAACTACGACTACAAAATTAATATTTTTATAATTTTATTTTTTATATTTTTTTATAAGTAGGTATATTTATATGACCGCTACTGTATTTCAAAAGATAAATATTATTTCAACATTGATTTGAATGACATGTATGCCTGGTCAGTGCCTGCAGGCTCCTCAGTGCGGGGGGGGGGGCAAAGTTTTAGGATATAAGAACTTAAGACACATTTGAAGTTATTCCCCTTCTATTATAATAAATTAAATTAATATGATTATAAATAGCGGTATAATTAAATATCCTTGGAAGTCAAGTTACCAAAATCTGAGTAATGCTCAGTTTCTTCACTCATAAATAACAAATTTTGATTTTTCTTCACTGTAAGTAACTGACAAAAATCATAGGGATATCTAAAAAATGCAATTAGCAACATTGAATTGAGCATATGTAATGGTTCTTTTATGTCAGTTCATCTTATCAATTTTAAGTTATAGCTACATTTTAGTAAATAAGAAAATTTGTTTTATCGGCGGTATATACTGCCGATAAGTTTCTATGAGCGAAGAAGCCGGGCATAAGTCGCAAATTACGCTAGTTTATGTAAATTTTTTCACTGATTTTATTAATGCACTAAATTGTAAGTTTCTTAAGCTTTCTTATTTTCACTTTAAAGACGATAATATATAGCGATGTTTTTTTTTCAATTTGAAATTTTCTAGAAATGATTTTCCAGAAAATATAATAAGTAGTATATAATACTTGTTTAAATTTTAAAGTTAATGTCGTATATTTTCGCTGAGATGAGATTTAGGTGTTATAAAAACCTTAATGAGAAGAACCCACGAAATTTTCTAAAAATTCCGAAAACACAGCCAGCTAACGAGTAAACTCCATCTGCAGTTAAGCAAAATGGCCGATATAGCAAAGCTTGAACAGTTAAGGGTATATAACTTCAAACTTGAATGCAAAATTAATTTACAGAAAGAAAACAAAAAATTTTATATTGTTTATATTTTTTTAGTTACAAAATTGTATATTTCCTTCTTATGAGCCTTCCAATTAGCAACAACAGGTTTTTGCGATCCAGGAATGGAACTGTCTCTCCTAAGAGCAGCCTTGGTCGAATAATTTTTGATTTGATTTCACAATATTTTTTTTATATTACTTGTCTTTAAATTAATAAGATTATGTTGTTTCGGATGATGACCACACTAAATAAGTCGACATGATTAATTTGAGGGAAATCTGGAATGAAGAAAGAAAGCTGTTTGAAATGGTACATCAAAATTAGTTACATCGTAAAAATAAGTTAAATAAAGAAATTAACATAACCTAACCTAACTAAAATCTAACTTCACTAAAAGAAAAACATACTTATATATATTGAGGTGTAATGCAGTGACGAATTAAATATGATCTTTGGATTCTCTAGAACCACCTTCTTGATGTACCTTCACTCACGAAATTTCAATAAAATTTATTTTATTTTATTTATTGATTCTAATAGATAAGATTTATCTTCGAGAACATTCACTTTCTGCTTCCTTTTTATTGTCAAGTTTCTCTGGTATTTATTTAAATGTCCAAATTCTTCTGTTTGCCTTCTAAATTCTAAAAATTAGAAAAAAACTTCTCCACGTCTCTTTAAACCCAAATCAAACACTCGAACTGGGTCAACGTATCCGAACAGCTCCAGAGCAAAAATCCACTAACTCTTCTGTTTTTGTTTTGTTTCCTCAAAGTTTAAAATAAATTTTTATTTATTCTTGTGTTTTATTTGCTTGTTTTATCTTTTCTGTTATAATCCAGCTTTTATTTTAATTAATTTATTCTTCAATTTCAGTTATATATCTATTATTTTCCAAATCCAATTTTTATCAATTCAATTAGAAAAACTCAATCTTCAAATCACAACTGCACATTTAAATTTTAATATTTTAATAAAATAATCGAATACAAAATAATCATCAAACACGTCCGCCCGCCTTGGTTTGTGGCATCGAAAAGCAAATTTTATCATATAACAAATACCAACTTACAGAATTTAAAAACCAAAAACAACTTCTAACAAATTAAAATTCAAACATTTACAAATTTAAAAACACAATTAAAAATAAACGACCCATTCATAATTTTTATAAAAAGGAACATGACAATATATATAAAAAAATTGACAAAAAATTCTTCATTTTTGGGTTGATGAACAAAATTCGTATTATTCATGAATTTATTCATCAATACAATTAATTTAGTTCATCGAAATAAAAATTATGAATATTTCATCAAAATGATTAACTATTTATTTCAGTGTACCCTAACCTAAGCCATGGACTTAACCTAACCTTTGTTTGTACAAAGAAGCAATGCAGTAATTGTTACAATAAAATAAATTAAAATAGCCTAATTCAGCATAAACCTGCATAAACTAATCTAGTCATGCTTGCTGTGCATGAGCGGAGATGTTGGGTTGAAACCCCGGACTCGGCATAATTTCTTAACCTAGCCCTCTGGTGGACATCAAGCTGTGGATCGAAAGAAACTGGGTATAATAAGCCTACAGCTTCGGTGCAAAGTTTGACTTGCAAAGTTAAAAATATTAATGAAACAAATTCACTGTATTCGTGAATCGTTCATTATAATTATGAATTTATTCATTCTATTGATGAATTTATTCGTTGAATTTATGAATTTATTTATATTTATTGATTAAAAATTTTTCTTTCAGTATTACATTTTTGAGCTCCAAAATGTCTTTTGGAGAATTATGGCATATTTCATACAATAATTGTGATTCTGATCTCTTATGAATGAAATATTCCTATTAAATAAAAATCAACCACTAATTTGAGTTTCTAAAGCCGGGAGGTCTGGAGGGTATAGAATACTCGAAATGGATCAGTGAACTACGGGGAAAATTCAAAGGTTAACCACCTTGGGATTAACTAACATTGCCTTCTAAGTAAAAATCTTGTATAATTTGAAAAAAAGCTCTATCCTTTGAAAAGAAATGGCCATGCTGTTTTTCTTATGTTAGTTTAGAATATATTTTTGTGTACAATTTTAGTTTTTTGGTTAAAATACATATTTTTCTGATTAAGATATAGAAAGTTGAAGAAGTTCCCTTATAACAAATAATTATCGCGAATTTGAATTATTTTGAGAAATAAGCAAAATTATTTTGTTTCCAATAATACACAGCAATGTATCGACTCGTGAATTGATGTTTGCCATTGATAATAACTTAATAGGTAACTAACGCGAAATTTCATACGCCAACGATGATTTTGAACTACGTACGATTCAATAACTGATAATTTTACTATCAAATTCAAAACATCCTGCGATTTTAGAATAAAAAATAAAAATTTCTGCAGAATATTTTTATTATATTGCTTAATGCGGTTTAGACGAGTGTTGCTTAATTGCAATCGTTTTTTGTCCTGCGGGTTGAAATATAAATAATAAATTTAAAAATTCTCGCTTCCTCGATAGAAAATAGGAACCTGTTAAAATGCAGGTGAATATGTTTACCTACATAATAATGTATGCGCAATTATTTCACGTTACTGACATGTTTTAATTTATAAACATCTGATCCTATTACTACCATCATATTTATAATAATCTATAATCGCTTTAAACGCTGTTTATTCCCGCCAAAAGGAAAAAATATTATTTTTAAATTCATAAAAGTATAAAAATCGAAAAACGATTAGGAAGCAATAAAACCTTTTTTTCTATTATATTAAATTGTATGGAGAGTATGATAGGCTGTAGGACAAAAGCACATTATAAGCTTAAATGCGGCGCCTGTAGTTAGCAAAGACGTAAAAAATAAAACGAGTAACTCGGTACTTTTTTGGGACTCATTTTCTTTGGTGCGTTTGAGTCTGGCCGACTGCCGATTTTAAAACTGATAGCTCAACATTTAGCATGGTCGTCGCAAGTTCTAAATAAAACTTATTAAAACTGTACAAGGTAAATAACTTTGTAGGTTAGTGAAGTAATGCAGTAAATTATTCTAAAATAACATATCAGCTAACGCCGGATAGAGAATTAAAAAAAAATTATGAGGGCTTGTTTACCAGGTGTAAATATTGCAGTAGCACCTTTTAAACTAATTACATCAAATGCTTTATCGTTAATTTATTGTATAGGTACCTACTTAAGTTATTTGAATCGAAAACTCGTGTTTTGCAATCAGTTTGAAAACGGAAAGATCTATGCGATTATTACATAAGCATCCGCATAAACTTTTAAATCAAAGGAAACCGCCCTTGTAGAACCGACAATTAGAGAAAATCTCCTAGTTACTTTATTAATCTGTCACTGGTGGTTGCTTTGCTGGGGATAACGAAATAATATGGTCAGAATAAAAAGTTTCTCATTGCTAATTGGTGTGTCGAGCCCAAAAAATTGGTTTCCATGAATTGGTGGGACATTAAACGACTTGGAGTAATTACAATTTAAAATGACCTTAAGGTAAGCAGGGAAAAGAATTGGTAATGCAACTATAACAGTTTTATCAAGTCAGGTATGGTATGTTGCAATAAAAAAATCCTAATGTCTGGCGGCGTAAGTAAGTATCGGTTAATCAACGAAAGTAACCATCGTGAGCATTTTGCGTACTTAAATGAACTACTAAAGGTATCGAAGAACTGCTTAAAAGTAGATATATGCGGTAGGTGGCCTTAGGCATAAGTCATTTGTTTATTTGCTGTTGCGTCCATGCCTGGGTTCCTGGTTCTGCTTCTATCGGAAGGTTTATCTTGTCTTATTTACACAACTTGCGAGGTTTATGTGCCTTCTTTGTAAAAATGAGAAAATGTGCAGCTAATTTGTATTGTGTGTATAGTAGCAGTTCTTGGTGTTGTTCTCTTGTTGATTGTGCATGTATTACTACCGAAGGTCAACACAATGATAGGCTGCAACAATTGGTTATGCATTTTTAATCAAAGTGTCAATTTTGAGAATAAGAGAAAGTACCGCACTGGAAAACAGTGTGGTGGAGGAAAACTAAAATGGCAGGTACTGATTATATCGAGAAAATTTATTTTCTGATAGTGTTATTGTTCTATTCGAAAGACACCATATACGTACACATGCTCGCGCTATTACACAGACCACACAAGTATTACAAGCTACCTACACAAAATATACATGAAATGAAATCACTATTAAATACCAATTTTTTGTTATTTATTTTGAACAATAGCTAACAATCTACCTACATTTTCTTTACCATCAAATTACCCATTTTTATTGTTGCTGAAATAATCAATCATAATAAGCTACGCGCAACACACAGACCAAACAGTACAAACAAATTAAAAATCCAATTCTGGAATAATATAAAAAATTTATTAAACTTCGAAATGCGATTTGCTTCAAAAAAGGAAACAAACATCGCAAGTCGTTGTGTAAATAACACATTTAATGCGTTAGCGAAGTTGTAAATCTACTCTTTCGCCGGCTACTTTTACGATTCTACTTCATTTTTACTACTTTGCTTTACGATTTTTACTAATTCGTTCGATATTTCGCCAAAAACATTGCGCTATATTTTTTTGCAAAAAATTAAAACAGCAATTTCGCTGGGTGTAAAAAAATTTTGTTTAGACCATCATAAAGTGGAAAACAGAATTATTAGACCAAACGTTGCTTAGGTTTCCAATTGAAAATGCTTACTGCAGTCAAAGGGATTATATTTCGCAAAGCAGATTGCTAGTTTCTATTGGAGGCAAGCTACAACCCTCAAGAGGTTGTTTTGCGTCAACGATAAAAATACTTACATTTGGATTTGCGCCACTTTGTTCACTTGAATCCTCCTGCGTTTACTGCTATTTCGCACATTAACGACACATCTCAAAAATTCGCATTTTTCGAGATGTGCCGTTGTTCATGTTAATATGCGATGGAATCGATAACGCTTGGCCCACCACACACATAGCAGAAATGAAACAGGATATGGTCTTAAATTACGAAAAAGAAGAAGATAATCAAATTAACATTCAAAAAGTGTGATTACTATAAGTGGCACTTATTGAAAGATAAAACTACTGAAAAGCTGTCGAAAATAAGCTTAATTTATGAGTTATAATTATTTCGGTTTCTTAATTATCGGAAACAGTATACTTATAAGTTCTGATAATTACCTTTACAGATGAATGCTATACGTTTAAAAACCAGTTTCTGATTAATTAATTCATTACAAAATTAAAATGTTTTTAACAATAATTTTATTGAGAAATTTATTCTGAAACTTCCAAGTAGGTAAACTTAATTATACGGTCTACCTCAGCGCCTACCAAATTAACATTTTTTAATTTAATTTTTAAGTATATGGTTATAATGTAGGTACACATAAGTGATATTCAACCTATAGGTAAACAGCTGTAGTTAACATAAAATTTCAAAATGTTTTTGTTGTTAAGATTTCAATAATTACCTCAGTGGTTTGCCAAATATCCACATTTTAAAGAGCCAGATTTTCAGTTACACATTTGCCAAATATTTGGGATCTTTAGCATCTTCAGCAAGGCCACAAGCAATTATTGGTGACGCTGGCCAATTGGCAGTTGCCAATTATTTCGTAATTGTTCATTTTGGATTTTGTTTTTTCACAAAAAAAGAGCAATTCGTGATGTCAACATTTAATTGAAAGTTTTGAATGTAAGTCAGTTTTATTCATTAATTTATTTTGTTTCTACATATTTAAGGGGACGGAAGAATAAATTATTATCGCAATTGTTGTTTTACATGAAGCTGAAAAAATTAGTACAAATGAAAGAAAACGACTATAATTTATACATAGCCATGTCAGTTTATACGGATTCTAGGATGTCAGAGAGAGGCATAATTATTAGATAATAATACATATTATTATGTTATATTTATTCACAAAATAATTATATAAAATGAATACTAAACCAACAAGAAGCACATATAAATTGAACTTGAACTGTATATCAACAAAAACCAAAGCCCAGTTTTGTGTAAGTGGCCGACTTACATTGCTGCACCCTCGGCTTGTCGACCGTGATCATACCATGAAATCTGGTATCAATCTAGAAGAAAATATAGCTTACAGTAATCAGAGGTGTTCTTCGTAGGAGGAAAAAATATTTTTTTGTGTTAGGTTTGTTTTGTGAGGTTTATTCAACGAAGTCTTATTAAAGAACAACAAAGTATGTAGTTCAAACTGTTACCGACCGGGGGGTCTGGCGGTTATGGAATATGATCGACGTAGTATAGAATAATTATAGTTTTGATTTAAAACTCCAATTATTTAAATTAAAGAGCTTTCGGGTATTCTAAAGCTACTATATGACTTCCCAGTCCGAAACAGTTCAAACGGCTTGTCATTTGTCAATGGTACCTTTTAACTGACGATAATGGTACTATTAGAAGGTACTCCATCCTCCAAGTTTTAATTTTACGTTCAACAAAAATCATCACCAACTTAAAAGCGGATGAAAAGTACTTTAGTGCAGCTTTCAGCATTGCTTTCACTGAAAAAATTGATTCATAATTTTCATGAAAAATTCAGCATACTTGCGCCGATGAACAAAAATAGTCATATTGATGAATAAATTCATAAATACAATGATTTTCTTCAAGAATACTAAGAATTTTTCATTAATATAATGAATTTTGTTCATCGACGCAAAATGGATGAATTGAAATGAAAAAACTATTTTTTAGCCAAGCTATTGGCTACGTAATTTCTGCAATCCAGCATCAGTTTCAAAAATGAACAGTTGATTTTATATTTACTTTTAAAAATATTCTTCGACCTGGTAATTGTCAAAATGAAAAAAAATAAGGATATGAATTTAAACGGAATAAAAAAATTTACTTATGGTATATTATATCTATTCTGTCAAGCTGATAAAATTTAAATTATAGTTATTGAATAAATCAGTCTTATCTACTGATCAATGACGTATACACAGAATTGGAGTCACCAGGAAGACCTAATTAAAGAAATTATATATTATTTTGAATTTTACGATTTTTGCACTGCAGTGAAAAAAATAATAGTTATACAATTAGCAAATTTTTTTTTTTTAACAACTTTTTTTAATATTATGTTGTATTAAATTTTCTCTTCTTTTCAAAAATTGCAAAAATTATGTGTTTTGACATATACAATATTTTTTTCACACTTTTTTGATAATACCAGAAGAAACATTTTAAACATTGTCTGTAAAATTCCATACGAAGTTTCTCTTAAGCAGAAATACATTTTGTGTAAATTTTACACAAACGCGAACATTCGCGATAATAAATTAAAAAAGCGGCTATACCTACAGTATGATAATAATTTATTTAGGTTATTAGGTAATTGCTACATATAAATATAAGTATTTGAAAATCTTAAAATGCTTTGTTAATTTATTTATTGTTATCTTATTATTGTTATAGTTATATTGTTATCTTGAGTACAAAAATAGTTAAATACAGGAATTTTTGTATTGACATAACTTAAGAATTACTTAGACACAACATAGTAGTTCGGCGGATATTCAGTATGCAATATTTGTTAGGATAATTTCGATATAGAATTTAAATACCATTTGGAACGAAAACGTGACGTATATCAATATATAATATATTACTCTAGAGAAGGTTTATTTTTTTGTAATAACAGACATTTAAATTATATGGTTAGACCATTTAAAATATTCTTAGGTAATATAAAAAACCAATAAACCTAATTAATATTATGATTTTTTTTATTTGGGCATATATATTACGTTTATAATATACTAGACTGTATTTATCTACATAATCAAGTGCAATTTATGAACATGTTTTCAATAACTCTCTGCTCATTAAGTCCGTCGTGTTTAACCTCACAAAGAAAAGTTTTATATAGAATTATTTGCATTAAAAAGAAATTGCATAATAAAAATTTAAAAATATACTGATAATTTGCTAAGCCTAAATCATTTTGCCTCTAAAGGTCAGATATATTACCTACTAAAATATTTTAATGATTTAACCATTTCTTAAACAATAAAAATTATTTATAAATATTATTTTTATGTATAACTTTAAAAATATCGATAATAAAAGTTATGTATTTACAAATTCGATATATTACACAACATAATACTTGGGGTTTAATGAAATGAAGCCGGGTAAGCATAGCTTTTTTTGTTAAACAATAAATAAGCCAGTAATTTTGTTGTAAAATATCAAACTTTATTAGTTTACTACGTATTGTTCACATATTCGAAATTCTACAAAAACTTTCCTGTAAATTATTAATTAACTATTATATATTATACGGTATATGTTGGTATGTTGTATGTGAGGTGATATATTTTCTATTCCTTCTACTGATATGCAGAATCTTGTTGTGCAGTTATTGTATCTACCTATTATATTCCAAATCAATTTAATTATTCTACATGTTTCTGACAGATATACTACCAGATATGATATCTTGTGCATATCTCAGTCAAAAAGCACCAATTAGCAAATAAATATAAAAATTTTAAAATGTATTTGAAAACTATAAAATGTTGTTTAATATACTAAACAGGATGTAATCAAAATATTAACATCGACTTTACAGCTGATAATCTGATATAATTTACAATTTACTAACAAGATAAAATACATTTTAAGTACATTAGGTATCTACATAAATAATATAGGCAAAACATAGTTATAAAGTTATAGTTTTATTTCGCATATACCGTGGATGCCGTTTAACATACATAATGACATACAAAAACCTATATATCATAAAATCAATATTTTAGAATTTGATTACAACTGTCAGTTGATTCGAACAAGCGGCATCCACAACATACTCTTTAGTTACATATCTATACTTACTGATACCATGAACATAAAACATAAAAAATCATAATCACAAACTTCAAAAAATAAACAAAACAAGGGTGATACACCACTAAACCAAAAATAGCATAAAAACATTCGAATCAAGAAAATTCACCACAATTCCAATGGATTGAACAAAATTTTTAATTTTAGGCTGTCTTACATCATCGATGTGATCTGCCAACACAATGTACTCAATAGCCTTGAAATGGGGCGTGTCAAAATTAAAAGTGGGGAAAACAAAAAGGTGTGGCTTAATAGAACTTTATAATCTATACCCATATGGAGGTAAGGTACCATGTCTTATATTTTATAGCTTACCTCCACACAAAGTATAACTTGGCGACATGAATTTGCACATTAAATGATGGTTAGTAGTTTGGTTATCGTTCAATCAAAATTTTTTAACTTTTTATACGTCTGGTATGTGTTCAATTTCCAACAACAACTACCTACCTGTTTATAATTGGAATCTTTTAAAATGTGGTGTTACAAATCTGCAATAATAATCTTTAAAGCAAACTAAAGTGGGTACTTAATTCGATAAGTATCAACTCCTTTTCGAGAATCGTCAAATTAATAGATTTTTTCTTACTTGGGGTGTTAAGCAAATAAAATTATTTCTTACCATAAAAAAATTGTATTTACATAACTTAGAGCATCGGCAGAGTAGCGAGATTGCACCACGATATTGACGCTCACGACTAGGTTTTCAATTCCATTGGAAGCGCCACGATGCGTCAGTTTCACTAAACAACCACGACGCTTACCGGCGCTTAGTTGCTTCTTCTCCGTTACGCTTTAAACCTGCATCATGAAGTTTTATCCGCTATAATATACAACATCGCGTTCGAGGTTTATCGTCTAAAATAAAACCGAGTTTTGTATCTTCAACTTATATGCATTGACTTAAAAACTCATTTTGGTTATTTTTCCTTATTTTAAAGAATTTTAAAATTAAAATCGAATAAATGTCCAATACATGACCGATTAGGTTTTGATAAGAAAACAACTGGCGAATTAAGTGTGATGGATGAGTAATTTTTAGAATAATGCCCTATAAAAGTAAAGGTAAAAAAGCAATAGCCGGAGAAATATAGATATACACATTTTAGTGATAAAAATTTCAACGCAAGAAATTTAATCCCATCAACAAAGAACGAAAAGGAATAAAAGGAGCAAGCAAGAAAATCTGAAGAACGACAGTAAAAAAAATTGAAACCGGCTGAAATATGTCTCCACATAAGCCAAACAAAAAAAGCATCAAAGTTGGCGTCGCAAAAAGCCCTAGCAACGCCTTCATAGGCATAACCTGCTAACTCCTGCCCACTAAAAGTGTGAAAAAGGTGGGGAGAATGTCGCCCTACGATTGGCGCAGCCGTCGAAGCTAACACCAAAGTACCAATAGGAACGCGTTTCTGTCATTAACACAGAGAGTGTTGGGTGCTAGGGCTTTCTTCTATAGTCTTCGGTTACGCTTTCCGCGGAATAGAGGTGTTGGAGTTCACACTCCTGCAGCTTCCCTATTGTTGACCAAAATATACCAGTAGTTAATGTACGTTGCATTTACCCATAGCTGGACGTTATACTCGAGAGTTAAAAATTAATAAAACGTAATTTTGTTAAATTAAAAAAAAAAAAAATTGTTGAATCTCGAACAGTGATAATTAGGCGTTAGACAAATTATACCTAGCGACAAACTTCAGTGTTGTGCGAAAAACTTCGGGACAGTGTTGGTTGTTGAAAAATTGAAACGAATGTGTTGAGTGATATATAATAATGTGAATAATGTCAAACATAAATTTTAAATTTTGGAGTGCCAATCTTAAAATGAAAATTATGTCGTCGGAGTCGAAATTTTGATCGTTGTAGAAATACACATGAAAGTTTCTTGAGAACACTACTTTAGAGCGGTACTAGAATCTGTATGATTCTACCGCTGAAAATATACCAAACAAATGCGTTTCGACACAGCGATTGATTCAGCTTTGGACTCCAAAGTGAAAAGTACTATGGCCTACCATCCGTTTTTACAATTGCCAAGACAAACTGATTTTAGTGTTAGTTCGCTATTGACGGCAGCAAATAATAACTCAAGTCCGTCTAGTACTTCCCCGGCGGCACCCGGTTACTTCCCGGCGGCAGCGCTCGCAGCTTTCGGTAGTCAAAATCATCATGGCTGTTATCCCGGTACGCTAATACCTAAACTAAATCATCCACATCCTCATCACCCGCTAACTGGACATCCGTATACGACGGCCGAAGATGTAGTTTTAGCCGCAGTAGCAGCGCACAATCATCATCCGGCGATGGTAAGACCGCTTAGAACAATTCAACCCGAAGAAGACGGTGTAATAGACGACCCTAAAGTGACACTTGAAGGCAAAGATCTTTGGGAGAAATTTCATAAACTTGGGACGGAGATGGTTATCACTAAGAGTGGCAGGTAAGACCGCATTTTTCATTACCTACTGAACAGTGAGTAATCGACGCGCTCTAGATCTTATCGTAAAAAAGACTTTTCTATTTAGGTTAGTTGTACTATATTAAATGTTACCAATTGAGGCTAAACGGCTTAAAAGGCTTAAAATCCCCGCTAAAGTAGTATACCTAGAGTTAGTTTTCGATTATTTACCAAATTAACCGGATTGAAAGGTCAATCAAGTTTGGAAGTTGTACAAGAGGCATTTGCAAAAACAATATTAAAATTATGTTGGATAGATTATGGCAACCCATACGATTGTAAAAAAAAGTAGAAAAACCTAGGCCTAAAATAACAGTCTTAAAAAATTTAAGTGCTACTGATCAGGCCTAATTTTAGAAACAAAATTAAAGTTTTTTTTTCTAATCCCAGCTGTATGCAGTCGAAGGACTGCAACTTTATATGGCTTTTGCTATTACAATACAAGCACGATGTTGTAATTCCATGGTTTTGTATTTTTTATATTATGTACACCAATAAACCGTTCGTTTGAGACAAATCACATCAAAACCTGTAGGTAGAAGCTCAGATTTATTGTGTAAAATAGTGTTGAGTTGAAATTTGCTTGTAAACGTTATAAGTCTGATATATGGGAATAATATTTGTTCAAAATATTATATAATTCCGAGAATTAATTGTATAAAAAATTATTAAAATACAGGGTGATCAAATAAATTAGACGCAAGTCAGGACCACACCAGCAGAGCTGTGGGGTCGAGAAAGTTTTTGTTTTGCAACTTTCAATTTATACGAATTTTAACGCTGTCCGTGTAATGTTTATCGCTACAGGCATTATTACCAACTTTGGTAAACCCCTGATGTTGGAAACAATAGAACATTAAATGTTGTATCTAATACTGAAATTCATAACGGGAAAATAAAAACGCAGATAAAATAATTTTTGATATTATTAATGGGATAATATAAAAAATAGACATAATTTATATGTTAAAAGTGGATTTTAATTATAAAATATTTATAATATTATACATACAGCTCATCGGGTTAATTTTAGCATTAAATATTTTTAAAGTGCTGATGAATCTTGTTTGAACCATTATAAAAAATATTAATCGATAAGAATGCATTTAATTAATCGAGCAAAAATTACAAAAATTGTAAAATTCGATAATTTTTATATAAAGAAGCAAACGGTATCGCTTAGAACTGTTAATTCAACCATACAACTACAATTTAACGATGAAAAAATAATATTTAATGAAGTGGAACTAAATTACACAATTTAGTTGGTACAATTGATAATAATTTTGTTGACTACATCAAAAGAAGCCATGTTTTAGTTCAAAATTTTAAAATTATTAGCGTACACTAATTTTTTCTAACTGAAAAAAATATTAAAATTAATTCAGCATACCTTTTGTATGTTCTTGTAACTTCAACAATGAAGTTTTGTTATTATAACTTGCGGTTTGTTAAATTTACATTATATTATAATAATATGCCTAATCGCCTGTTTCGTTCAAAAATTTAAAATTTTGTATTAGAATGTCAGATATTTGGGACTACTGATCTGAAAAAAAATTTCATCAGGAAATGTTGGAAAATCCCATAAATTAAAGCAATATTTCATCATTTTTGCGTCGATGAACAAATTCATAAATACAATGATTTTGTTCATGAATATTATGAAGTTCTTCATCAATATGATGAATTTTGTTCATCGGCACAAAAATTATGAATTTTTCATCAACTATTTATTTAGCTGTTCTTCTGAATATATTTTATTTATTCTGAAATTATATAACAACATAATTAAAACGTCATTCACGATGGGCTTGTTAGTTAACAATATTGTTAATTTGATGTGGTGTACCCGACAGTATAATTTGACAGATTCATCAAGTAAGGGCTAATAACTTATCAAGCTTGACTATTTGTAAAGCAATTTCAATTAGTGAAGCTTAACAAATATTGCTGTTCAGAACAATATTGTTGTTATAAAAATTATATGGCTTTTTGTATTAAAAATGTTAACTGTTAAGATGAAGCAAAGTACGAAGTTGAACTAATTATCAACCTAACCTAACATTTAACATATAACTATAAAATTAATTGCTTGATGGCAAAATAATCACAGTTATTCCAATTATTTTCGCAAATGAGTGATATTCGAAGTACTTAATTGCAAAACGATAATAAAAAATTGAGCAACGATATTTTTAACATGATTTTTTAATTACACCCAAATTCACTTGTGTTGTCAACGTTGGTGGGGAAATAGCTATTTTTAAATTAAAATAAAAACAAAGTAATTTTGTTTAATAAGTGTAAAATGGTGTTACACTGTGTAAAATTGTAAGATATGCTCTCCATTATATTTTATCTATTTTTTGTATTAATGCGTAACAACAAAAGCGCCAACGTGCTGTTAATTAACGCATCGTTTCGGTGAAATACGAACGAAAACTTTTTAACGACTCTTACACTTTTAATGTTGCATATCGAAAATTAATTAATTATAACAAGGAAAGTCTTAATGCTCTTATTTTCTATTTCGTGACTAATTTTTCAACTTAAATGTCTTGCATGTTACATATAATTTTCGGTAGTTATATGGTGTGTTTGAAATATGGTTTAATTGTAAAAACTTAAATTAGGGTTGATTCTTGTCAATGTTAATTAACAATAATACATTAATGAGATAGCATAGGAATTAAGTAGGTGTGCGAGATTCACGAAGTAATTCTTTTTTTTTTTTTCATTTTTATACTGGGCAGGTTAATGAGCTATCACTTAAATTATAATTTTCTTCCATTTAAAAGGCAATAGTTTATTGAATATATCACGACATGCATACAGATAATGAACAGTAATTTAATAATATCAAGTGACTATAAAATTGTCATGCATGTAAGATATTTTACATATCGATTTTATAGAGACTGTTCGACGCCTGAATGAATGGCTAAAAGGTAGACGACGGTTACCGAGAAATTTCCCTTTTATTCACGGCCTACAAACGATGTCTGCGGTTGCAATATGTGGTTAAGGTAGAACTTTGCTTTGATCCATCTTTTAATGAGATTAACCACGTTGTCATGCAACAGGAATACTAAAATAAATTTAGATTCCATTTTCCAAAAACTCTTTTGCCTCACATCTTTCAATTAATCCCTTTTATTCAATTTTATACTTAAAAATTTTCAAAACAAATTTCCACTTATACCAAAGAAAATTAATGTGTCAATTACCTACAGGTTTATTTTGAATTATCCAATCTAGATACTTGAATTGCAAGCGCTTTATACATCAAATAAGCAAAAATTTTAAACTGACTGTACTTAATTTCAATGCTTTTATGAAGGAATGTATGGTGTGTACGGTCTATTCGCATATAAAGTCGGGGTGCTAATAATTAGTACTCTTTCTGGAGCTTTCAACTTTCGTACGCTCTATTGCACTCAACCCCTGCTTTACATCAAGTTTAAACCGTTCTACATCCATCTGCCAGCCACGTTAATGCACACATAACGTCTTGAGATTATTAGTGCCGTTTTGCTTTTAAAATTGCTTTTTCTTTAATTTTTTTTTCAACATAAATTACCCCCTCCCGACGATTGCCGCCATAAGCGCCCCCTGGCGGATTTTCAAACCAACCCTGGTTTTCTAACCTTACAAACACTATTATTTGTAATCGTAATCGTGCAATGTATGGAACCATCAGATTACAGAAAACTATAAATATGTAATTAAATAATTGCATACATTCAATTACAGTAATTTAATACTCGAGTATTTTTCACCTTACCTGATTTATATTTGCATTATATTTGAAATGGTTAAAATAAATTAATAATTAATTATTATTGTTGGAATAATGTAATTAGGTAGTTGCACGTTTGTATGTTGCTATTTTGCATTCGAGCAATTTTCTCTATTACCTCTTATTAGTACCTTGAGGGTAAATAAGTATAACATGCATATTTATTTTCTAAAAATCCCTATATTTCACTTTCTTAATTACCTTTTATTTTAGACCACTCTAATTTGTTTATTTTATGCATCTGCTAAAAAATTCACGGTGTAAACAATTATTGTTAAGTTGTGGGCGTACGCTCAATTATTTAATTTAAATTTTTTTAACAAAGAACTTCTTTACATATTCATGACTTACAGAAAGCATAAAAAATAATTAATACCTATTACTGTTCTTTCCTGAAAAATTGATTTTTTACGTTTTGTTAGCAAAGTGTGAGCGTGTTGTTCTACAGATAATTCATAAAGACTGCGTCAACAATTGTGTTTATACAAATTTTTGAAAAGATTCGCAAAATTCAAAATGGCTACTCAGGTCGTTTTCCGGCACCTATACGCGATAAGAACACTTCACTCACCCTTTTATAAAGCAAGATTGGGGTTGAACGGCGAAAGAAGTGCATACCAGCTCTATACCTTTGAACTGAATTTAAAATTTTGTAATATCGGAAATATTAACTCGAGCTTTTCAGACCACACTTGTAGATCGTCTTGGATAAAAAAAATAATTAAATTACTATTGTGTATATTGCATAATAGGAACTTATTAAAATATTCTAAATAAGATGAAAAAATAATGGCATGATGCTGAAATATTTATATTATATTTGATGTGGCATGACGTTCGTGTTGTATTATAAGTAAAAGTATGTGTAAGTAAAGATAAAAAGCAAATCTTTAATATACAAGCTTGAATATAAAGTGTTGGCAAAAATTTCTATATTGAATTCTTTAAAATGTATTTTTGTTCGGATATATTAAATTTTCTTTCTCTTTTGAAGTATTTAAACGAACCTTTATATAGGTAAAAAAGTTACTTAATGTCATTCGTAATAATGCGTAAGTAACTTTTTCGTAATTAACCTTAACTTTCTTCATCTTCATCTTCTTTTTCTGCTATGCTCGTAGTGGGATTTTAAGGCAACGTCGGTGCATATTTTAAATTAATTTTTTTCTTGTTTGCTGAAAAGTAATTTTACACTTAGTTTCCTTTTAAGATACCTGTGGTATATATAAATTATTCATCAATAAAATTCACATACCACGCGTAGGTACAGAAACATTTTGCTTTAATAAATCACATGTATGGATGGTTTCGCCACCAACATGGTATTTACAAACACATATATTAGACTATATAGAAAAGCAGGTATCACTATCACATTATAATCAGAAGGATAATGGGAGGCTATGACAGGACGTAGCCTTAAGGTATTCACTATAATTCTAGGGTAAGCTGTTACAAGGCGCCTAAAGAAGACGTAACTACGGAACCAGAGTCTCATTCTATAGCACGCGATCCCAAACACTGACCCGAATTCTTTTTAGTAATGGTAATTAATTATTTTAAGGAGCTGTTAATAAATAAATGCGTGGGTTACGTTTGGAGCAGCATTTGAATTAATGCCTTAAAGCTTTCATCTTTAATTTTTGATCATCAAACCTCCAAGTGATTGCAAATCGCTTGTATTGCTAACAATTTTGGAAATTGAAACAAAAATTATTTGTACATAGGATAAAGCTACCATAATCTATTTTGCATTAAATTTGCATAATTACTAATCATTATAATACAAGGCCTAGCATATAATATATTTTACACATTTATCACTTATAGTTTAAAGTTACAAATTACATCCTGTACATGATGATATTCATGAGTTGAACATAACTGTTCATCAAAAGAGATGATTACAACTGTCTTAAGATAAACCTTTATCTACATTTATATTTATAATGTGAATACTATAAATTATGTTTTACTTATCTACACATGTAAGAGAGCGTCACTTAAAAATTAAACATAATTTGAAAATAAATGATTAGCTTTAATTTTTTCTTCTATATCTTTATATATGTAATTTATTCATATTGGACTATTTATATTGACTATCATTGTTATTTCCATAGTTGTTTGTGTTACAAATTGGTTTAACTTGAAAACAAATAACTTCTGTATTATATTATTTCATTTGATAACAGATTTAAAAATGATGACTTTTTTATCGTTTGTCGGTAACATATAATTACATATTTTACAATCCGACTATTCAAACTTTCTTTTCATTTTTTTTTTATTTTGCCAAAAGAAGCCATGGCACCCACTTCGACTTTTCACATATATACCGGGTCGGGAAAAAACTTTTGAGATAGTACCAACAGCGAAAATAGTACGAAAAATGCGAATTTTATATGTTAAAATATACTACCATCAGATAAATTATATAGGTGGTACAATTTTTTTACAGTCAAGGTGGTGTTATTGCTTAATCTCCAGACAAAAAGTAAAAATGACGACGATATACCTAAAGCAAACTAAAAAGAAAATAAAAATTAAAAATAACAATAGTAATTTTGTATTTTTTGTGATCAAATTGATAGGTACAAAAAATTTGCCCAAATATATGGGTGTGCTTAACACTATAATCACAGTTATATTACCAGAAACCTTTTGGATAATTGACGGAGCACTGGATAAATTACATATTGATTTATGGTGCCTACTTTAGTGTTTGTATGTGTATGAGTATTTTTTTAAATTGAAATCTTGATGTTTGTATCAAAAATTTGGTGATACGTATGTGTGTCGTGTATGTTAGTTACATTTTTAATTGTTACTTTAACTTTACCCTGTCAGCATGTCGTATAATCGATAAGTGAGTGTAAATGTGCTTATATGCTCGTTAAAAGCGAAATTTACTGTTGAAAAAAATTATTTTCGTGTTTGCCTCATAACTTTTTTTAAAATATTATTTTATTTAAATGAGTGCACTACATTTTCAAGTTGTTATCAAAAAAATATGTCAGTCCGAATGTATGTACATGTATGAATGGGCGAGACCTTGTAAAATATTCATTAGTGTCTATGCAATAATTACAATAATTGGAATATTTATAACAAAGTAATTACTAAAGTATGCAATAAAGTAACATTTTTAATGATACATGCGTAATATTGATGATGGAAAAAGTAATAATTTCGATAACGCGTTCTTAAATAAACTTGATATTGAGAGCGGGTTATTAAGTGATCACAACACCTTATTAGCATCGAGATAAATCTACAAATCGAAGGTAGATGACTTGATTTTGAGAGAAAAGATGTACAGCCCAAAAATTATAGGTTTAAATTGTGAGATTATTCATGATTCATAATTTTGTATGGTACTACGTGAATTCATAAATGATCTCACCTTCTCTTATATTGGAATGAGTTTAGTAACGAAACGACGTTGTTAACTAACGAGAATATCATAATAATCACTAGGTATTGCAGGCCAAGTTTAAATACAGTAATTTTCGACCACCTACACGAGTTTCATTTCGAATTATTTGCTTGGTCTTCTGTACCTACCACAATGAAAATATGATAAATACTAAATTATACCTTATCGACATGTTGTATAGAGGTGTAGTAGACCAGACGCATTACTAACGAATTTTTAACCCGTTGTTAACTTAAACAAAAGCTCACACTAGTTTCTACTAAACTGAGTGGTGCCCTTAAACAAACGTGTTATTATAAAGTTTTTATAACCGAAAATTCTTTTTTAAGAAGGTAAATACGAAACTTTGATAATCACGATTTTGTGTGGTCTTTATAGACAGGTGGGATTATATGCAATACCATGTAATTATTTATAGATATTTGTCTATGATGGGAAGTCATAAATCAGCTGCTAATAACTTCGAATTAGACGATATAAGGAAATAAAAGGCCTAATCTATTAATTTCCTACCTAATTCAAAAAGGTGCTAACCTAACTTTTTCGGATCTTTATAAAAAAAATATTTTTGGGGACTTCCTAGTTTACTTGCAAATACGTTTAAAATAAACCCTCTGTATAAAGGCGTATCCCTTTGGTAAACGAATAAAAAAAGATCAATAACTTTACAGCTGTCCATTTTACGTATATTACATGCTCTACTTATGTCCACAGATATTATAATGTTATGCAAAATAATTTTCCTGATATTATATATTAATTTTAAAAATCGCACTTCCCATGTTTATTTAAAAATGTTGTTGTACTTGCTAAATTGTTTATTTATCACCTGGAAATAGGAAAGTCACCTCCCCTTTTTAAAAAGTAATTATTTTTGACGTGCAATAAATTTCCAACAATGTTGTAATATTTTGTTAACTTAAAATTAACATAATTTTCGGTTAATTGTTAGTAGATTTTTATGTGAAGTACATTTATCAAATTTGCACTAATTGAAATAATTTATTATGTGCTAATATATCATAGGAACGCAATAAAGTATATTCAATTTTGTAAAAGGTGCCCAAAAACTAATTCACAAATAGCGTGACTATGCGTGTGGCTCGTCAAATAACTAAGAAAAGGCAACTTGTGTTTGTTTTACTTTTATTATGTATACCTAAGTAATAACAGTGTCCGAGGAATGAAGACTTAATCATAGGTTAAGTAGGTGAGAAAACTACCTAGCAATCAGTACCAACTTAACAAAAAATTTGCCCCTTGGCACTTTTATAACTTTTATGTAGATGATTTTGAAACGAGAAAAATTTATACAGGCAAATTCTTTCCCATGTCACGATAATTTATCAAAAAAAAGTTCAAATCACCATGATTTTGTTATTAAACGAAAATATCGACAATTGTTTCCTTATAAAACACGCCATTAAAGTCTGGAACATAAAATATTTGTATAAATAAAAAACAAAGTTATTTACTATTCCAAAGTAGAAAAACTTTTAAATTGTATAAATTATTAAAAACAATGCTGTGATTTTAACACATTAAAGTTAAGTTTTACAAGTCAAATACTAATCAGCTTCTTTTCTATCTCACGCAATGTTAAATGCATCTACTTTTCGTTATTATTAATGTTTTTTGTTTGGAAAACTAATTTTAATTAAATTTTTACCTTGGGCAAACTTGGCTAAGCACTAATAAGTGGGCATACATAATTAAATCCACAAAATTTATTTGTTACGCCCGGCTTAATTAACAACATTTAATTGACCGATTATGAAATTATCACAAATTAGTGCACAGTGATATATTTGAAATAGAAATATTAAGAAACGAACGATAAGGAGTGATCACAACATAAATCACTTTTATTCATGCCAAGTAAAAAATGTATTTACTTATAATATCTGGAATCCAACTGAAGCTGAGCTAAGGTTTCGTCACAATTTACCAAATAACACCAATAAATTACAATAATTCCTATTATCGAGACACAATAATTATTATGTATAAATTTCAAAAAAAGTACACTTATGTCACCAAAAGATAATTATAGACGATTTCCTGTGATAGGGATAAACTTTTAACACCAAACAACATTCAAAATTTATCTAAACTAATTTATTAAAGACGACATTTTTTATGTGTCATAAAATTATGGGTTATAAGGAGCCAGCTTTATATGTCTTATGATAACAGAACGTGGCTTAAGTCAAAAGGTCGCCGAAGTTAAATGTCAACAGATTAGGACTTAAGTGTTGCCAAACCAAGTATAGATAATTATCACAGAAGTATTATTCCCGCCACAAAAACTAATACTCCAATGGCCTTCTTCTATATCTGAATGAAATGTTAAATTTGAAAAATGTTAAAACCAATCCAGAAAATTTTCCAGCTCCACAACTTTGAAAATAATATTTTTTAAAAGGTTCAATGGTGCTAAACCCTGATTAAGCTACTTAAAAAAATATTTGTACTATAAAAATCAATTTAAATGTGTATATTATATAATTTTTTTTTACAAAATTACTAATGAATGTTTTATTTGGTTATCTTTTATATTTTTATTAAAACATGTTTATTAGCGCGAAGCACAATTAGTTATAAAATAAACAAAATATTTAAGTACAATTTTTTAAAGATTTCAGCTCCCATTCATACAATTTTTAATTAACTAACAAGCAAAACAAATACTAATTATAAACAACTTTAAATGCGTTCAAAATATCAAAAAGGTGATATGAAGAAAGACAATCATTTATTTATTTATTTAAAAATTAAATTTAGTCAGTTTTGTCTGTGCAAGTCATATTTTTTTAAGATTACTATTGTTTTTCAGCTGATTTACGCTTTTGTTTGGCTGTAAAGTGGGTCGCCCGGTATAATAATTTATTTACTTACTCTGATTTAATACAAAAATACAAAATTGATCAAATTTATTGTGACACTTCGTGCGGAGAATTTTGTAAACTAAAAACAAAAATTAAGTGATAATTGCGGGAACTAAGTGATTAGTCTCCTATATTTTTAGTGTGAAATTACGTAAACTTTCTAATAAGATTTTTCGTAATTAATTATGATGGTATTACAATGTAGGTACATAATATACAATATTATACTATGTATGTACATAATATTATGTTTAATGTATTATACTAACTTGAATTCAATTTAAATAATTATCACATGAATAATAAAATAACTTAACGCCACTTAAAGAAATTTAAAAAAAATTATATAATATTAATTATTTTTGAATCTGAACATAAATGACAAATGAAAACCCTTTGAAAGTATGGGGTTTTGATAAAATAATTAATGTATATCAGACTTTTTAGTAGAATAAAAATATATTATCTACACATCTGGTTTATATTATATTTCGTTGATAGCTGTCGATTTTATCAAGCAAGCATGACTATTGCTTATTTGAACCTATATTTCAATAAAGTTTGATTGACGCGGCAGATAAAAGCCCAAATAATAGCAGGTTATGAGCCCATGCCAACTGAAAATTTGATACATTAATAGCAATAACAGGTCGAAGTATTAAATTAAAAAAATAACAATTTTCCATGCAATACCCGGGAAACATATTAATCTGTAAGTTAAGTTGCTGCGTAGAGATAACTCTGTCTACCAGGGGAAGTACAAAAACCGATTAATTAGATACTTATATTATATCCTGTTCGGTTCGGGTAACAAATTTTGAATAATAAATAGGAACTTTGAAGAAATTACGATATTAAAAATTCGAAATTTGTAATCAATTGCTTAGGAACAAAAGTGTGCGTAATATGGAAAACCGTGTTCCCTAATATGGTATAATGAAAATTACGATTATGAAATGTTGATATTATAATACTTTATCAATGTTTTGATACCAAAATTTACCGCCATGTAAATTTGATGTATTACACTCCTTCTAAGGTGTGATTTATCCATAAATCTGCTAGATGCCGCCATTAATAAAAAAACGACTGTATTCCATATTAGGTATTTTAATTCTATTAGTAGGTTAATTCAGTATTAATGAATTAACCATTTTTATTATTCTCTATATGGAATCACTCTTTAATTTCTGTAATATTTCTTGAACTATCAAAAAATCCATTTAGGATCCGGTGCATCCTTCAGTCGCAACACTTATTTCATTGCTGTTAAATTGCTTCCATTGCGCAAATATCACTCGCGACGACTTGTTCCTCTCGTATAAGGCAATTAAGTCTTGTTTTATAATTGAAATGTCAATTTAAAATACTTACGGAGCTGCTAATCAATGATCCTTGTTTCCTAAATCGATTTTCTTTTCCTGTTACCACACAAAATTCTACATACTTAAGCAACTCTTCTACATTGTGTAATGAAAAATGAAAAGCTCTTCAAGCATGACAAGTACACCAATTTTTTTTTTAACGTACAACCTATACAATTTTTTATGATGGATTCAAATTCATATCAGGTAAAACCGAAATTATAAATCTGGACATTATTAAAAAAAAAGGGGATGATGTTTACTTTGTCTGCGATCGGCAGCTGTCGGTTTCAATAGGCGGGCGGTTTCGAATACATTTAAGGTAGATTATAAAGGATCATGGAAATATCTTGTAAACATTTTTTTCCGCAATCAAATCGTTTATTTTATTGCAGCGCCTAATTAAAATTGCCTATTAATAATAATTTATGCCGAATACTTGAAGTTGATTGTGGATTAAGGAGAAACCCAATAGAATAACCATCGATAGATTGTGCTTGCCATATTTGTAATTTCAAGGGATTTTTTTGTATTTATTAAAAGACAAAGAAATAAAACAACTTCTTTAAAAAACCATTAATAATATTTCGTATTTTGTAGACAGAACGTTGAAATGTTTACCTGCCTCTTCATTCGAAATTAACTACCTGTATAATTTGATGTTTTGATGTACACATTGAGGTGGCCAATGGTGGTTTTATTAATCATATGGTTATTTTTATATTCGGATCATTGTTTAACTACACTCTTAAAGATAGGTTTCGGTGGGTTGTCATAAATTTAACAGAGTTTGATGTTAGTTGTGAAAAGTTTTTGCCAGAAAAAGGGCAATAAAGTGTTCAATTTGAAAAGGTGTAGGTATATCATAAAACGGGGTTCATAAAAGTTGAAGAAAACCACTCGAGTTTATTCATAAGTACTAAAATAAGATCAAGAGCGGCTAAGTGGACTAAAAACAATAAATCATTTAGGACGCTCAGCGTGCTAAAATGTATAACTAGCACATAACTGCAGGTAAGACTATTATATTGGGTGTTTGTTTAGTGTAGTTGCCAGTGGCGCCCGTCAGTCGCTACTCAGCAGGGGGTGGACCTGCCCGAATCCTGCATTAAGTCAATTATATCTAACCGGCGCCTGAACACCTTCCGCCGTTTTTGTTAGCCTAAGATTATATTGTGGTTTTAACAAGCTTTCAATATTTTTAAAATGTTAAGTGATTATTGGCAACAAATGCCTAGTTAACTCCGGTACCGTTAATCCTTTACGATGATGCCAAAATGCAACTACTCCAAATTTGTCGATGATAGTCAAACCACAGTTTTAATTACCGAAACGAGTGTTATTCCTATTATGTTTTACCTTCCAGGCAAATGTTTCCTCAAATGAAGTTTCGAGTATCGGGTTTGGATCTAAAAGCCAAATATATACTTCTTTTAGACATCGTAGCAGCGGATGACTACCGATACAAATTTCATAACAGGTGAAGTTTTAAAATCTAATATAAGGTCGATGTTTCAGGCGCATGTTTCCTGCCTTCAAAGTCCGCGTCTCGGGTTTAGACAAAAAATCCAAATACATACTTCTTATGGACATCGTTGCCACAGACGATTGCAGATATAAATTCCACAACAGGTTAGATCATTTTATTTGTCCTTGAGAAAAATTAATTAATTTGTTGGTGTCTTAAGTTCGGGTGTTTGTTTTTATTTGGTAGATCTTTCGGGGAAAAACCGTCGTAAATCCGTCACGAAAATAAATTCGTTTCGATATCGGCCTTCCATTTTTACCGTTTTATAAAAAAATATCTATCGCATTATAAACAGATGCCCGAATATGTGTTGACTAAAGGCACGAAGCATGCGTTTATTATTAAAACCATAGTACTTTTAGTAAAACCTATAATTAATCCAAAAGTCATTATAGAACTCTTCTTCTTGTTATTATTATTAATAAAAAAAAATGTCTGACAATTTTTATTCAATTTGCATGAAGCATGACTTTCCTCTTTACTAGCAGTAGGTAGACACGTAATTTATATTTAATAATAATATTAATTTAAATATTCGACTTGCCCATAAATCAATTTAACGGCTGTTTTTAATTTTAAGTCGTTGGATGGTTGCCGGAAAAGCTGATCCCGAAATGCCCAAAAGGATGTACATTCATCCGGATAGTCCATCAACGGGAGAACAGTGGATGCAGAAAGTCGTGTCTTTTCATAAACTAAAGTTGACCAATAATATTTCCGACAAGCACGGCTTTGTAAGTATTGTACGTTTTATTTTTTATTATGTTGAAATAAGAAATCAGGGTTTACGAGATTTTAAAGTCGTTTTTCCGTCTTGATATCTTATTTGTTTTTTTTGCTTTTTTTAGACTTTAGTTTTAATTTATTATTTTTGCACTGTTTGATTTAAAATTTTATGTTTTATGTTCATGAAACAGTAAAAACGGGAATTTAATATTTTGTAGGATAAAGTTTTGATAAGATATCGCGTTTTAACGTTTTAAATTTTTTTAACAACGTCGTTGTTTTCATAATTAACAAGTGCTTTCGCAATAAATATATTAATTCGAAAGTTTTGCGGTAAATAAATATTTGTTTTAAAAAATTTTAATGCGGATTGACTTTACCACAGTCCGAAAGAATGCTTCCCCAAATTATCACCTCCAGGACGAGATAAGGCAATTTAGAACGGAATACTAAAAGGAAGTGATTTTTTTTAATATTTAAAAAGCCATTTACACTTAATTTTGAAAGCTTTTGGCACCAAAATTTAACGTATTTCTTATTGTCCTTTCACATTTTGGCGCCAGTGGTAAATTAGTTTTACCATACTTATCTCGAGAGGCAATAAACTTAAATTGCTTCAATAATATCGTAAAGATTCTTCTTAAATTTTATATTTACTTATTCATTTAATATTATTGAAATACATTATATGGTTGCTCGAAGTTTAGAAAATAAAATTTTTGCCAATGTATAAATATAGATTTTGTATACAATATTTTTATCTGGTCGGCTATTTCCAAAGTCGTCTCTCTTTTAGTAGATCACATAAAGCGAAAATAAAATTGTAATCTTCCATATTAAAACGATAATTTTTTATGACAATTGTTGATTATTAATAAATTTTCAAAGGAAATTGCATTTCAAAACAACTGAATAATGTAAGCAATTATTCATTTTAATGCTTAAATTTTTATATTATAATACATAAAATAATATTACAAATTCGAAATTAAGCGACTTATTCTTTATATATTTATAAATTAATTTAGTTCTTTCGAACATGTCGGTTTTTATACACATAATCGGTCAGCCATCAAAAGCAACCTTTTGAGTGGCTAATTTGATCATAGACATCGCTTACAGGTGACTCTAGGTGGTCTTTTCACTAATTAGGTGATATAAAAATAACAAACCGACTTTTGCTTAAAATTCTTAGATAATTGTGTCGTCTTAATAGACGATACGAGTCCAGATAAGAAATTGCTTTTCTTAGTAATCGTAGCCGTTAAGTCAAAAATATAAATTTTGTTTTTTGCGATTAGAATTTTTTTCGTTCTCAAAAAGGTTTGATATTCTAAAACCGCCGCTCACCGCGGACGCATCTCGAGATTAAAGATACGTTTCACCCCTAGAGAGTTAGGTTTAAAGGGCAGGGGTTGTTAAAAGCTTCACTGCGAGGGGATATTTCTCTACTTAATAGATACGCACAATGCGGTATGACGCTGTAAATTGCTATAATGCGATTTTGTAAGATGTACAAGCAGATAGTGCTTTGGTATTAAGAAATCTATATGCCCAACTTTGATAGTTGTCATAAAGACCTCGCTTTAATATTCTTCTTTCACGATCGTTTCAGTTTTCACAAAAAAATATTCATTCGGAAGTTGATGATAATCATCCGAACCACTGCCCATAATGGGAGTATTTATGTGTTTTTCTAAAATTACATACAAATTCTACGATGGGCAGGTGCTGCAAACACTGATAATTACGAAAACCATCATTTCGAATTTTTAAAATTGTTTTAGGGTAACATCCAAACTCTTATTTATTTCCAACGCACCGCAGGGTGCAACATAGGAACCTTACGTTTTGCACACCCCCTCTTTTTTATTCTGTAACTGAAAAATGTCCGAGGTAACTTTGTCGTCGGGGTCGTTTTTAATTAAAATTCGTGTAGAGATTTTAATGCTTTTCTCACAACTTAAGATAATAATAGTGGCCACTACCGAAAAATTATACATTTGTGTTATCTAAGTTTTCGTTTTATTTCAATGACATCTCGACAACATTAATTCACACCCATGTCTTTAAAAAATAAATGTTGGATGGACCACCATCACGAATATAAATGAACTACACTTATTTCGGTGGACAGCCCGTTTCTTTTTTATCGCGTTTACAAAATATTTGTTGAAAAAAGACAAATTTAGCTGGTGTGTGCGTTATTTTTACCGATTCGAAAAACGGTGGCATTTTGATTCTTGATTGTAAGTGGAAATCGATGTTTTGATATCTTAATTACTTTTTGGATATCTATAATTGCTGGCTACTGTTGGTTGAAATGGGTGGCGTGAAGTTAGATGTGACAGAAGTCACTTTTTCTATTTTTTGTAGCTAACATAAAATCGAATGAGTTTTTCGTGAACAAAATTTTAAAAATAGTTTCGTATAGGTATTTCGATAATTATCACAAAAAGTTGTGAATATTAAGTGGTTCTTAATCAAAATTTTAATCGTAAAATTTTTTTATGGGGACAGGATTTTGGCTGAATTATGGTCGTCTAATTGTTAATTTGATTAACAAACACAATTAATTATTGTAATTATTATGTGGGCTTTTTAAACACAATTAAATCTACTTTTTAGTGTACAATTTTTATTATTATAACAAGGTTTTTCATTGTGTAATTGCGCTTTTATTGCTATTTTATTGACACTTCAAATGCTGTAATTTATAACGTGATGATAAAATTACATCAAAAATAGTTTCGCATATTATTTATAAAATTACAACAATTTATACTTTAGAAACTATGTTGGTTTATTATTGCCCACCTAATTGCGCATTCATGTAGGATTTTTTATGTCAATGTAATAACAATACATTGAGTCCTTTGAAAATGTTTACGCTTGTAGGTATTTATTTTTGATCAATAGATTTTGGCTATTTAATCTATAAAATTGTAATACAAACACAGTTACACAAATGTACAAAATATGGTACAATTTTCTATATTATTAAAATAAATCTTCAAAATATTATTTTTAGATCAATACGCGATATGTATCGGCTATTACATAAATGTAACAATAAAGACAAGTATAATTTACCTCTTCTAATGCGTTAATATTTTTTTAATGTCTTTACTATCACCCTTTCATGACGAACACCGATATACATAATGTGTTATTGCTCATCGATTAAATAATATAATGTAAAGGGTGCTCCAATATTTTCTTATAAATTTTCAAATTTGAAAATCCCCCCTCAATTTATAAAAATTCACTATGATGCTGAAAAAAATTACAAGTTGAAAAAATTATTGTGATAACTTTTGAAATGTTATTTAACCAGTAAATTGCATTTTCCGCTATATATTATTTAATTTTATTATATATTAAAAGTCATTGTGGCAAAAACGCCACGCGATGCAATTCATTATCCTTTGAATAATTGATTATCTTAATATTATACTCATTAATAAAATTGATTTATTTAATTCTAATTTTGCTGTAAAGCAATAATCATACAAAATTAAATTATTGCATTATATTTTTATTAATATTTTCAAACAAAAACAGCAATGTGAATTGGAATGATAGTTCAGAAGCAAAATTAGTTCGTTTCAATTTAGTGCGAGCTATTTTTTTTAAACTTGATTATTAATTTTGATTAACATTACTTTTACTGCCGGTGATGAGCGGCACTAAAGTAAAACAAATGCTCTCGCAAAACGTGAAACTTCGAATCAAATTTTGTTAGAGAACAATCATTATTTTCATATTGTAATCTAATTTATTGTACAAAAAATGTTGGATTGTCTTGTCTGAATCTGGTTTTAAATTACTAGAATGCTATTGATTTACTTAATATATAATTATTAATAATAATGATTAAATTAATAATTATTCAAGTTATGGGCGATTTCTAGTGGATTTTTTATTTTCATCAAAGCAAAACCAAGTAGTTTCTATTTCAAACGATACCTACAAAATATTCAGGTATATTCGTGGTTTTTAAAAGTTTTGTAACCAATAGCGCTCCCGTGGCCAATACAAGAACCTCCACTGACTGATATCTCTATTGTTTTTATGGGAACCAAGAGACATCGGCCCTCCGATCAATCTGAAAAAACTCCCAACCAATTTATAATCTTGTTTATTCTTAGGAAAAAAGAGATGGGACATTTCGCCGTCGCCACGCATACCGTTCGGCGGTAAATATAATAAAAAACAATAAGTAAAGGAGGCAAAAGATTTGAAAACCAATCTAAATTCTCAATTAATCAGTTAATTTTTAAATTATAATTCCAACGTCTTATAAAAAAAACAATAATGCTTGTATTAACATTAACAGATTAATTATTAATTTTCCGACGGCGATATATCCTAAAAAATGTTCTTAACCTCGAAAATAGACTTATTTCTCCGATGTTCAATTGTTTAGTGCATATTTTGGAAATCTAGAGCAACAAGCAAAAATATGTTTCAATCGGAAAGTAGTTGATTTTTAAATAATATGAAAATGTACTTCGATTCTTTGATTCCGATTGTTTTGAATAATTCCGCATCAAAACGTCAGCTTTTCAATTTTTTACCTGACAGCTGAAAAAGTTTTCGGTTTTAAATTTTCTACTTTCGGTGAGCAAAGTGATTCTTTTTCTTCTAAAACGGAACAGTAGGAATATCAGAACAGTAAGAGAAGAATAGCAAACCCATTTATCGATTATAGAATAAAAAGTAAATGGATCACTGAATAACAGGGGCGTTTTTATTTTTATTTCTAAGAGGGGCTGTTTTGCGATTGACTTTACTAATTTTTCAAATTTTTAGCAGAAATATGTGTACGATCTGTCTGTTGCGGCGGTTGGGAGGTATTGGGATAATTGTATGGAATATTCTTGAATTTTATATAGGTAGAATTTCATTTTAATTCCACATTTTTAATGGTCGCCCATTGTTATTTATAGCAAACTACACGCCGCCGCTGTATCTACAGCAGGAAAAATCTAGTAGGCTCTACAGAACAAAATTTAAAAACAAAATTTTATATCAAATTCAAATTTCTACCGGCGTTTGTTTTAGACTTTTTTTGTTTATTTCGTGGTTCTTTTGTTTTAATGGTGACTTTTTATGTTTTCCTTCAATTTTAATTTTCCAAATGACAGCACACAATTTTGAAAACTTACATATTAAGAAATTTATCAGTAGAAAAACAATTGAATTTTATTAGAAATTCTGAAATTTAAAAAAGAAACGGGAGGCGGGAGGCGGAGTGGAAATCAGACAATTGCATAATACGAGCTATAAATTTACATTATTTACTCTAAACAAAATATGATATTTATTCTGAAAACGTGAAAATTAATATTAAGTTTTATGTTTTTGAGTATTAAAGAAATATTCCAGAGAAATGGCGGCCGGCACTAAAATGCTTTAGTGATGCCTGCAGCTATATATTGCGTTCACGGAGAGTGACACTTGAACTTTGACAAGAAATTAAATATTACGGGTTGTTTTTTCTAAAATTACTATTTCAATTCAGTTCAGAGTTTACTATACCTATATTAATAGTTGATCATGCTAACTACTAGACCAAAACGATGCTTAGCAAACCTAGTCTTCTTAAACTTTAAAATTTATATCTAAAATAATCAGGAGAACAGTAAATTGCTAAAGTGGGTAAAATGGGTCAAAATCTGCGTTTTCGTTAAAAAATATCATTTAAAAGAGTTTGTTTGTATTTGGATTAGTAACTCAAAGTGTAAAATCAAATTAACGATGCAATTCTGGATGGTATTCCTTGCGGAATACTCCATCATGATGTTATATAATTTTCGTAGTTTCCAATATGTAATTTTAATACTCATAAATGCTTGCAGGTTTAAATTCTTGATTTTAAAGCACTTACGTGCAAATTTTATAGATTTGTTTTACATTTAATGTCAAATTATTCGTATAGGGCTAATCCCGCATTTAATCTTTGAACCACTGCACCCATACGGACGAGTTTCCTACAAGTTTAAAAAGTGTTTGGAAAAAGCGATTATCTGGCTTGTACCAATGAGGGGTCACATTCACCCACTCTTTTTTTACACCTCAAGTACCGCAGAGAACTTTCGTGTTGCTTTCATAGCCATGAATTTTGTTTAAAAAATTTATCACACCCAATAAAACAATTACCGATAAAAAACATGTCTCGGGCATTATAAAATCCTTTTTGTGATGTCTCTGAGAGGTTGACAAAAAATGCCAACACCAACCAACTCGGCATTAAATATAAACTAAATTAGTCAATTAAACTCGTTGAAGTTTAATTAATACTTAAACAGGTGCCAAGTGTAAAATATTTTATACTCTTGGATGACCAATATAAATAACGTTATGTGATTTCGCCGATGAATGAAAAGATAACGTTAATTGCAGGTTATGTGTGTTTATATTTCGTGCGTTTCTAAAATAAAATCGACACCATTTTTTTTTGATTCCTTGGCCATAAACATTTTCATCCTCATGACTAAAATATTCGTTTCCATATATCGTGGAATTGCGTGTCAGTAAAACATCAGGCAAACACCTCCGAAGTATTAGTGGCCATTTCGTAGTTGTATTAACACTCGAAAATTACTAACGTGTAACGACCAAAAGAAGCCGTTTAAGTAGTTGAAATAAAGACTAAACTCGTACAAAGAAAATTCCTTATTTAAAACGCATAGGGTGTTACAAAGATATAAAATTGTATAGAAAAATAGACCTTAGGGATGAAAACGTGTCGGTTTTCTTTTGTATCTAACACGAGGATATTTATAAAACATGCGATGCTTCTTCAATTTTCTATCAATCTTCGTTTCATTTTATTTTTCTAGTATTATTGCGTTTATAATTTTTTAAACTTGTTTGTCTTTTATACAAACCACATTACATCATTGAAAAGTATAAAACACGATGTTAGCATTGACGATGATGGTCGTATCGATTTTAATTTTGTGCTCTGCATTATTGAAAACGATAATTATCATTTTCATTAGACTCTTATTAAGCATTAGTTATATGACGATTAATGTTGGACAAAAATGTACATTTACAGTGTAATTACACCTTTGGTTTTTCTCTTCACCCAATTACAATATGACGATTCGACAAAGACATACCTACTATATCGTCCAATCTAGAATATTGTGCTCTAAATGGAATTTTAATATCTATTTATTTAAAACTTCCACTTTTCCAAATGTCTAATCAAACACACTCAACTAAATGGTTTTTTTAATAATCAAGTAAATATCAAGTGGAAAGCTATAATATTGGACGGAGAAAATAAAAAAAATTATTTTCGGATAATTTTTTGGATATATTTTTTGGTCTGATAGTATACAAATGTGTAAGGGTCGAGGGTTGCATACTAGACCAAAGCACCCCTAAATGGATCACGTCACGCCCTAAGGCGGAGCGAACTTGTCTTTTGAATAAGACATGCATTCAGCCATATATTATGCATTTAACACACGTAGGTACGTAAAATACAAACCTACTATTTTTTACACTACTTTTAATGTTGACTTACACCGGGTAGCTGTGCGAATGGGTGTCTGCTTCTCGGTCAAATTCTTTAGCAGCAAATATTATTTTTTTAATTCAAATAATGGTGAGCTTGGATCGAAGCATTAATTTCATTTTGGAGAGGGTTTGCTACATCAAAGCATTAAGTGCTTAACTTAATCTAATAGAATATTTTATACTAAAAAGGCATTTGGCTACCCCACATACCTAAAATAGACATAGATCTGTCTTTACGAATGCTGCGGCCATGCATCAGATTCCAGTTTGTATTCCAAGTTGTATTATATACTTTAAACACTTAATTGACTACTATATAATTCATTATTTAACCAAAAATTATTTTATTTGATTAATTTATTATTTAATTACCTATATATAATTCAATTTAGTTTTGATTAAATATTTATTAGGACAGAGACGAAAAACATTTATTAAATTATGAAATTAAATTTGATTGCATCGTTGGAAATTAATAATTTACCAATTCATGCGGGGGGGGGGGCTTAAGAGAAGTTGTTTTTAGTGTGTAGAAATTAATTTTCTACCCCCCCCCCCCTTTCAGAAAATTCGATGAACGACCATTTTACCTAAAGCCATTGATTATACAAGTAAAGATACGCATCTTGATGTATAAAAATAGCTTGACAGAACAGCCGATCAATTAATTAATATTTGAACTCAAACCTGTAAATTTGTTGTTTTATAGCTTTTGATATTTTTTTTAATGCTTTATATGATGATTTTCAAACTATATAAGACTGGATAACCTAGTTCTTTGCATCACTTTTGGTTCGCGACATTCAAAGAACGCGCGATAACGGGTAACGATAATACAATCTGCTAAATACCTTTAGTTTTATGGTTCTTTACCGCAATTAATGTTTTTTAAGAATTTTTCTGTAAGAGCTCGATTTACACAATATTTAACAAAGCATTCAAAAATGTTACAAATATATCAAAATTTCAGGTTTTCGCGGTTACATACATCAGCAAGCGAATGTTTTAAATTTTGTTTGAGTGAAATTACCAATGTGATGTAGAAAAACAACCTGTTTCGCTAGGTAAACATCAGAAATTCAAACTAAATTTTTTTATTAAAATGCCAAAAGTGACTTTATTTTCAATCGATTCTGCCTTCTGACCAGAAAACTGGTGGAATTGCCAAAATAAACATAAAATGCTTAAATAACGATCAAGCAATGCACCGAAACAAATGATTCATTATTTTGATGAACAAATTCTATGAATTTTTTCGTCAATATGATGAATATTGTTCATCGGCGCAAAATTGAACAATTTTTCTTCATCAATTACTTATATAAGTACCTACAATATTTTAAATATTTAAATTGAAAAAAATTTCACATATTTGAAAACGTAATACCGCTGCTGACAGTTGATCGTGTTAACTACTAGGCCAATAATAATTTTTATAAAAATTTTACAGCTTTTAAAAACTGAAGGATCTAATTTTTAACTGGCAACAGCAAAATTTACCACCACAGCTAGTAGGCAGCTATGCAGTTAAAACAACTGATTTAGCTTAAGCTATGGCTACTAAATTTGCATTGGAATTACAAGATGGCAACTAGCCTGATATTATCGTTAGAGCCAGTAGATTATACAGGGTACTGTAAATTGTACACAGCCAAATTTTTTCCAAACTTCCATTACTGCTTAATTTTTAAGGATCATAAAATTATCCTTGAACCTCAAGTTTGAACCGGTAACTTTATGGTGTAAAAGTACTGTGTTGTTGCTTAGCAACGTACAAGAGCTTTAACTTGAGCACTCTTGCTTAAAAATATAGTTCATATTTTCTCTTAATACAAATAATTTACATTACAAAGCAAAAACTTTTTTTTTTATGTCAAACAATAGAAGCAAAGGAAAGTGTAGTGTGTAAGGAAGTGTAAATGTTACCGTCCGTTTAATTGCACAAATTATTGAATTAAACATAGAAATATCATTTGTTCTCCTTTAATATAGACCGAAAATTTGCTCCAATAACTTAAAATAAAAATCACATCAATAAATTCTCCAACAGTTAGTTGTTGTGTGAAATTCTAAGGATTCTAAGGATTGTATACAAAATATTTTGAAAAATCAACAGGAAAATATGAATTGGTGATAAAATACAAAAAAATACCTAAAATCTTAGAATCAAGTTAAACCAATAGGTTACCGATTATAATTAAGTCATTATTGAGCTAACGACCGCTTATCGGGTTTATTTATCAAGATTTTAGAAATGCACATTTTTGAAAACAACATTCTCAAATTGTTGCACATAAAAACGTCTTCAATAATCGATAGTGTGTTTTTGGCCATCACCATCGGCAAAAAAAGTAACATGATAATATTTTTGCAGTTGATATTAGAAAAGGTAATTTCAGATGTAAATTGGGACTCAACCCTTTCGTAAATTTTATATTCCGCCCAAACATAACTTATGTCGTTTTAAAGAAACTTACGAAGGACGTCAGTTTTAAAATATACCTTATGTTTTAGTTTTAATGGCCTTAAAGGTTCGTTCGTTATTCAGCAACCCTTTTTATGGAAATTAAAATTCTTTAAACCTCTCGAAAGTTGTTACACAAAAGGTTTCTATTTTATTACGGCCGCACTTTTATGAAACTCCTTAAAAAATCATATTTCACAAAAAAGCATGAAAGGGTTGACGGTGTAAAGTTTAACGTCCCAAAACTTTACCTATGTGCGTCTTAAAGAAAATCAACACCCCATGAGTACTGACATGATTGATAATTCTCTTGTGTGCCCTATTTTATCATTTTATTTTACACTATGTAATATGTCTATAAAGGTGAGACTTTAGTCATGGCGGTTTCTCTTTGACTTTCCGAACCGATGAGCCAAAAAATAAGCGATGAACAAAAAAATTGTCTCTCGGTCTAGCAGCCTGAGCATATTCGCGCTTCAGTTGATACAAGACTCTTTACTTTATATCCAGTCTCTGATGCTTTGACCGTTGTTTATAATTTTTATACTAAACAAAAGCATGAAAATATTCTTTCCCAATAGAAAAGTAACACATCAAAGAGACGAAACCCAAATAATGAATACTACAAAAGTTCAAATGAAAACCTTTCGACCAATCGCTATTTCAATGGATGTCTAATTAAAATTATTTAAAATGGGAAATATTGCTTTGTCGCGGAGTACACACACAATCCTTTAATTCCATAATTGGCATTTCCTTCCATCTAAAATTTGTTGTTTTAATAAGTTTTCGAAAATGTACTAACATTGTGTACAGGCACCCCGTGCAGTCCACATCATTCGAATCGCATTAATCAGGCTTGGAATACATTAAAAAAATACTTAATTTGGACGTTTAACATATTTCATAAACACCATAATAATCAAGTCTATAGTTCATGTTATTTGGCTAAAAAATTAATCATGTGAGAGGTGAAAAATTACACCTTGGCATGGTGTCATGTATCAAAGTGATATGACATAGGTTTAGCTAAAACTGGCATAAAGACAGGTCACGAACGCAAAGTTGTTATTAATAATTTATAATTTTTGAATGTAATTTTTTACCATGGCCGACCGAGTTGTAATTTATTTTTTGTAATAACAGAAAAAATTATTGGTAGTATTAAAAATGGGCTACTTCATTTCACCGTAATTATCTTTGTTGCTGGAAAGATTTACTGTTTGAATATTTTAAGATGTGATTTATTAAATTGAAGAAGCCATCATAAATCAATCAATGTTCTTCTCGACTATTGCGCTTCGTATAATTTCCAATTCGGAAATAATTGCTTTCGAGCCACCAGTTTGGTTTAATTTTGTGAAAACTTTTTTAATCAGTTAAACTTTTCCAACAAAAATCAAGAAAGTTCGGATCATGAGGGTCATCTATCGTCCTGAGAAAAACGGCCTGTTTATATTTGTTCACGAACTCCCAGTCTAACACTTGGCAAATATTTAACAACTGTTGTGCTTCTCATGACTGCCGCTGACCAGCATTACAATCCGCTAAAGAAATAATAGATTGATTTTGCAAAAACGACTTTTGATGTACCCAGTGTTTGTTCGCTTAAGTAGTGGTAATTGGTGGGATCTTTCTCTCGGTTCTATTAATCTGTTTTTTAAACGGCGATAAAAACACAAAGATGAAGCGTATTTTTGAAGTGTTTACATATTAAATAAAGGGAAAAACAAAAAATTCACGGTGGTCAAACTTGCCGAAAGACAGGTGCTTATGTGTTTGACAACGGTACAAAAACTTACTGAAGTAGACCTTTTCTTAAATACAATGGGATGCTTAAAGGTGTAAATATCAGCATTGAAGGTATTCTCTGGCTACCGCAAAATAATGTTTTCAAAACGCTTTTAATACTCTTTTAAGTACCAAGTTTGGGCTTTGTCAAAATCATAATACGAGTAGCCTAGTTATAATAAGGCGGCACCTTTGCTTAGATTATCTCGGTGTAGTTTAACGGGCTTATAAAGAAAAATAAAAATTGTAATCTTTACAAAACTACTCAAATTATACTCTATAAAATTCCACATTTAATATTTAAATATGTAAAATACATATAGAAGATATATATTTAATAAGAACAGACTAAATAAACATTGAATTATTTTCAAAAATTTACTAGAAAAAAACAATTTTCACAAAGATAAAAACAATTAAACTCATTATATACTGTAATGTATAGTGTATATACATAATATTATACTCCTAATTACATTAATAGACAGATCTAATATATAATTATGTTATAAACTAATCAATTAACTTTAATTATCAATGTAATAGTTTCATAAACCAAGAACCGACCGTTGTGTTCTGCTCGACGAGGCCGCTAGACCGAGCAACGGAATTAATTCTGTTATGGTATTATATTAAATATATTAAACTGTGGACAAACTGACTCGTTCATTTATCAAAATGTTCGGACACTTCCAGATCGTCTGATAAGCTCTAGTTTTGCACGGACTCCAGCGAACAAAGCCGTCGTTTACTGATTATTTATAATATATCCATGTTTCTTGCAATAATAAAAAATAAATTACTGCTTGTAATTTGATTAGCACACAAGTTAGGAGTCTAAATATTTCAACAAAACTTCAAAAATTACATTTGCTTTATTTACGTTTGGTTGTTTGATTATCTGGACCAGTGTGTAATTCAGACTAACAGATAAATACAACTTTGCGTTCCTCCCCGAAATGTTTAACTAAATCCAAAGAGAATATCGAAACTGTTTAAATGAGTAGCATAAGTAACACAAACTAAATTTGCTAAACGATTTGTTGTTCTTGTTCTGCCGAATACGACGCGAATTAGTGCGAGAAGGAAGGGCGTCAGTTTTCGTGTCAATAAAGGGACAATTTGGCGATCCGTTTTAAACGTGGATTGAATTTCGGCATGTAAATGCTAATCCAAATCCTCGTGCTAAATTTGTTGGACAGTAACGTACATTTCGTTTGCGTGATTTAGCCATGTTTCTGGTAGCCCTATTACAATATATCCATGTAGGTATGTGATAGGAATCAATTTTAGATTTACAAAAAAAGATTTATTTAAGCAATTTATTCAAAAATTTCCTTTGCATTATCATCGTTAATTTAGATATTTTTCGGTTGAAAAATGCGGAAAATAATATTGTACCTACATAATGCGTAATAATAAAAATACTTTGTAATCTTAATTTTTAGAATTATTACTTGGGTAGTACTCTTGTTGTGTATTAAAATTATTTCATGCAACCCTAAAAATGCGATAAGGTTAAAAATGTTACGATAAATATCGTAAACTTTGTCCAGGAGTTCTAAAAGTTTTGTGTTTTTTGCCAGCCAACGGAAAAGTTGGAAGTCAAAATGTAGAGCGGATTTTTGAAAAACCCGAAATTTCAAATTGAGAGGTTACGTCAAATTTACAGTTGATTAAACAGCGTAATTTTTTTAAACCATAAATCTTCATAAGCATCAGAACCTATTACTGCATTGATTCTTAGGTAAACAATTCGTTGTTCAAATATGGCGGCAATTTAAAAGCCACTAAACCAAATATGTGCACACGTATTAACTACAGTAGATTCTACTTATGAGCTTCGACGATGATTTGGAATAATTTAATTTAAAAAACAGTCGTTTGGAGAAAATTTTTGAAACTGGAAGAGCTTTGACGACCACGACAAATTAAATAACCGCTGTTATGTGATTAACGTGAGATTGTATGGAATTAAGAGGGTTCATTTTAATTTATCCTAATTTAACTATGTAGGAGGTCCTTGTGATAAAGGAAGGATTAAATTGTTTTCAAGGTTGTTATGATAAGAACGACTAATTTCCTCAGTTGGACCGGCTGTCGAATTGATTGTTTTTGGGTAATGGTGTGCAACAATTTAAAAGGTAAGATATTGTGGGTGAACCACCCTTATTGTTGAAACCAGACTTGGCTATAAAATAAGCAGTTGGCACGGGTGGCAAGTATGGCGCCATCAATCATCACAGTACGAACTACGCCCAAAGCTGTCTGCTAAACAAACATATAATTATGTATATGAACCTCTGTTTATCCCAGCCACTATCATTAACAGGCAACCACAAAAAACTCTGCACTTCTGCAGATCTTTAACAGTCACGTCTCCAAAGCTCCATTCATATAAAGTGTCTGTTGGTCGTTTAAAAATTAATTATTTACTCCAATTTAAAGAAAATTTTATGACTAAATATTTTGACGAGCCCACTTAGCTATTTTTAAACTTTAAATCTCTTTAGAATTATTTAATAATTACGCCGAGAGCTTTTACGTGTGCAAAATCCAGCGACCATGAAGTGATTTGTGGTTAAAATTATTTAAAGGTTTGGTATTAACTACAATGTAATGTAGAAATAATGAACTAGGAATACTTTGATTTTATAGATAACAATTAAACGATAGCATTTTTGCGGGTAGGATAATTTAGATCCTTGCCATTATTTTGTCTTTTGCAGATCCGATCTGTTTTTTTTTCCGAAGGAAGAAAAAGCACATTAGAGATTTTAATCGAGTTTCTTTTTTTTTTTTTATTAAATTAACGTTTTTAATTAGTTGGAAGTTGAAAGTTCATTCTCAGGATCCCAGGCTTGTCTAATACCTCCACCTAAATAATAATAAAAAACCAAGCTGGCTAGGTAATTTAAAAATAGGCGCCACATACTAATTTTAAATTCAGATGCCACTATACGTAGGTACCTTATCTAACAAGTTAAGAGATGAGCTCACACGGTGGTCAATTACAAAACAAGAAAATTTAGTATCTTAAGCTCAAGGCACCACGATGTCTTGATTCGGTAAATTTCTATTTTTTTTTTTTTTTTAATTTACACCTTACAGTTTCGTGTGTTTGGGACCACTTGATTGCTACCAATTTAGTACTACTAATCATTCGTTCATGTTTATGCATGAAAATTTTTATGTTAAACAAGGTATCAGTTGAGCGGTGAACCTAAAATCGGGATAGTTTTTTGTTGTTTTACACCATAGGGCGCCTGACAGGACAGACCTATAGTAAATAATATACATGCTTGACTTTTAAGTTTAAAAACCAAAACCTTGGTCTTCTAATTATTTACGACTGCACTAAGATACTTGTCATCACTAGAAGAGATTAACCGCAAAGTCGGCGCGACATCACTAAACAGAGTTTTACCTGAATACGAAAGACACCGACTATGGTATGTCTGCCAGATAAAACAGTAAATTTAAAGCTTTTGCAGATATCAAAACGCTACAAAATCAATGCCGTATTTTATAAACTATAGGAAACTTGGAACTTGGAAGTAAAAGTTGAATATAATTATTCCTTTGAAGTGTATCAACGAGCAAACAAGTCAATTTGATACGTCGCACCGACAAAGATATTTTTAATTTTATTATTGCTAAAGTAACATTTTCGTGTCTTTTCATTTTAATCGTTAATTTTATCAATTTATTTACATTTTATTGTATACAAACGTTTGGCTTCAAAGGCGAATTTTCATTAAATTCATTTTTCAAAGCTCTCGGAAATATTCTTGGCTAATTTTTTCCTTAATAGCAACTTTAGAAAACAAAAGTGGCCTTTCATGGAAATTTAATCTGTCTTAATTAGAACCAACAATTTTGCCAAGTTTCAATCTCCTTTTCCCTTTTTTTCTTGAAAATCACCGCATTAACTTAAATTGAGTTTTAAAATTCACCGGTCAGTGGACTGCATTTTTTAAACTTGCTCACACTTGATTAAAAACATCCTTTACAGATCTACACCACCTGACTAAAATAGAAACATATCATTGGCCGAGAGCCAGTTTTTGACGTTTCAGTTTGACAGTTATACACTTCTTAATTTCATCCAATGACAGAGTTCCATTTTGGTCCGGTTGTGTAGGTCTATAAAGGATGTTTATAGTTATCCAAACGATGGCGGGGGGCGGTTTTGAGGTGGCGGGGAATTTCGCGAACCAAAACCAGAAAATATAAAAAATTAAACCCTTTCTTTACTTCTAGATTTCTGGACCTCAGGACTGTGACCATTATGTGAGTGTTTATTTTGACCATTTTAATTTCTAAGCATTTAAAATGAACTGTTATCGTGTATTACTCTGAGATAAAATTTCATTTTTTTTGATAACCAAGACGTTTCCCAACTTGACGTTTAAAAAAACAATTTGAAGCTTACATTACGAAATCATAGGTATTGCATGCCGCATTATAGTGTAGTTTCACGTATAATAAATCATGTCAAAAAATTATTTGCATGGCTTCTTTCTTTAATTTGATTTCTAAATAAAGAAAATTTGATGCAGGATGAACCAGACATAGACATATTTGCTAATATTTTTATTTTACTTTTGTATACGGAGAAGTTTTGCTAGTTGACCATCTTCAGGTATTATTGATAGCTTAGGGAATAATTGCTGTGATTCGGGGTTATAAATTCACAATCTTAATGAAACAATAATTTATATATGGAATTTATTAATCTTATTACTCCTCACATATAAATAAGTTATTAACGGAATAAGTAAACTCATTCTGGACATACTAAAATGCATGAATTAACGAGATTCATCTTTGCATGTTATTTCATGATGTATATGATTAAGTTACGCCCGTTCGTAATTTTTATTACTTTTATGCAGTACCGGTTCAATTTTGATATTTAAAAATTGAGCAAGCCATGAAATAGCCAGCGTATGTACTCATTGTTACGCGGAAAAAAATTAGTCATTTTTTTAAACCTTTGTTCAAGCGTATCACTTGCAGAAGCAGGCAGTTAACCAGTGATGGATTTACGCCTAGGCCCGTGAGGCCCGGGCCTAGGGCGGCATAATTTGAAGGGCGGCAAAAGTTTTGAAATGCCAAAATTTTAGAGGCGAAAAAAAATAAAGACAATCAATTTCAAAAATTGGTTCAGATTAGTTTTTATAAAAAATGTTCTATACATAGAATATATTATAATTCATTAATTTACTTCTCAATCTGTATGGGTAAGATGGTAATTTGCCAATAAACTAGTCAGTAAGTATCCTGACGATTTTCAACTCAAAGATTCCTTAGCAAATACAGAAGATGTACGCTCTCCACAAAAAATTTGCAATGTATTGCATTCATGGAGTCTTCGAGACGTTTATCCGAATGTGGACATTGCCCTCCGTATTTTTTTGAGTATTCCGGCTACAAATTGTTCAGGAGAAAGATCTTTTTCCACTCTAAAAAGGGTAAAAACCTATTTACGCGCAAGCATGGGCCAAGATAGGCTTAATGCTCTTGCATTATTGTCTATTGAAGCTCAACTAGTCCAAGAAATTAATTATGACGATATAATCGACGTTTTTGCGCGAACCAAAGCCAGGAAAAAAAGTTTTCAAATTGATTAATATTAAAAAAAATATTTATTATCTGTCTGAAGTTTATAACTTATTTATCTGTAATGTTTATTGGTTATATTTAAAAAATTATGTTTCAATAAATAAAGTTATTTTAAAATAAAAATATTGGATCAAAATTAATGAAATTCATTTTATCAAAAAGGGCGGCGCATCGAACGGGGCCTAAGGCGGCAGCAAGCCTAAATCCGTCACTGCAGTTAACTCTATGTATTCATACAGTAAATTAAAAAAAAAAGATGTTATTTACTGTATGATATAGCGTGTATGATAATTATTGAAGATAACATTTGATTATCGCTGCTGTAATTGGATAAGTAACACTTTCTTCTTATTATCGTAATATTTTACAAGGAGCAATTAGTTATATGCGTTTATAATCTTGATTATTATAATTAAATAAGATGTTTTTTCTGGGCAAAAGATTATTGAAACATCGTTAGGAAGTTCATGGCTCGTTAAGGAATCAAATTAATTTTGAGCAAATTTGGATAATTAAGTACACATTGACAAAATTAAATAAATATTTCGTGGTATATTATGGTTATGGGTAGTTAAAAGTTAACGATTTATGCAGTTTAACTAAATCTTTAAACTTGTAGTAGAATTAACCTCTTAAATTCTCAGGACACGACAGCGTTTAACCTATTATTTGTTTTACAAATTAAATTCCTTGAACCATGAAGCGAGATCATTAAGAAAGAAGCGACGCAGGCAACCTTTTCGAATAAAATTATACCAGAGAATGTACTTTCATTTGCGGCCACCTTGGCGCCACTTAACCACGCCCCCTTCTCACTCTTTCTAGCCGTCGAAAAATTGTATTTTTGCGCTCGCTCTCGTATTAATTTTAATAATCTCCATCTCACCTCCACTCGTTAAACGTCTTATTTTAATTATAATTTATCTTTATTTTCTGGCATCTTCGGGTTAACCTATTATACATTGTTTTATTATTTTTTGGTATTTAATTTATTGTGCTGGTAGACGTAGCTGTCGTCGGTGAGACAGGTTATCTTTCATGCGGAGACGAAAACCTTCTTGTCTTACATATTCTGCATGCTTATGCCCACAGGTGCTCCGCACAATTCATTCATAATATTATAATATTCAAATACAATTCCAATCGGCGGCGTTCCTCACGAGAGCAATTAGGGTTTCCTATTTTGTATTATCGATAAAAAAAAGTTGTACAAAAGGATTGAGCTATTTTAGCTTACACGAAGATTACGTTAAGTCTTTAATTCAATTATGGTATCGAATACTCAATTACGTATGCACATCGGAATAGATTTAAATGTTTTATATAATTTAATCAAATAAATTTAAAATTTATCAAGAAAATAAATTTAAATTGCAAAAATTTTTCACAAATAATTTAAGATTGGACAAGAATAAATTGTTTTACGTAATACTCTACTAACTTTTAACGTTGGAACGCAGCATTAAGGCGGAAGTAAGAAGAACAGGATCGATGTCTGAACTTCCGGTGTGGTTAGTTAGCTTCGTATGCGCTTGAGGGGTTGCTAAAAGGAGGTATTGAGGTTTCAGATGTGTCGGAGATCGCAGCTTTCCCAGTATTGATTTAAATGTCTAAGCTTGGTTATTTAATTATTTGCCCCAGTTTTTGCAGTATTTTTTCGACTGCCGATTTTTGTTTTGCGTTCACCTCGCGGGGTAATTATCCGATGGTGATTTAAAACCTTGTTTTTCGTACAGTCGCATGGGTGGCTATCTAGCGGCGAGGACTTATACTAAAGGCACCAGTTTACATTAAGGTAATGATTGTGAAGTATCTAGACGCTACTGTAGAGATAACAAATAGAGTGGCTCAAATGTTTTTCGAATGACTCCGTGTGGTTTGTACCTGAAAAACGAATTGATTTGCTTATCCTTTTAACACAAACGCACGTATATATTCAAGACGAGTGATAATGTAGTACTTAACTGGTGTTGAAATGTTAAATAATATAGTGCGGCTTTATTGAAGTTTTGGAAAGAAGCAAAATTATATCGTAATCTTGCGTTTTTATTATTTCTTTAACATTAAAACTTCTTAGAAGAGTCCTTTTGATGTTACATTAAAATACGAGTTTTATGTATCAGCCCGGCCATACAGAGAATTTAAATCGTACTTCTTTTTTTTTTCGATAAATTAAGAATTCAAAAATTCCGCACCGGAACCTTTTGTTTTTCTTTTTGGGCAAAAGTTTCGTAACTGTTTTTTTTCTACCTGAACGGCTCAATATAGAATTAAATGTTTCGTAATCCTTCGGAAAACAAAATAAAGTAATCCATCTCTCGTGTGTAAAAGAAGAGAATCGTAAAGTCGAATGGAAAAAAAATTAAATTCTTTTGTCTATAAAAGCTTGTAAATGAGATAGAGCAAGGATAATTCGTAGAGACGGCAAGAGATAGATTTACTTTGCGGCACTTTTTAAAAACTAACAGGATGCTCGATTGTGAATTCAAATGTGAAAATTATTCATGTTTTGTGCCAAATGACCAGACAGAAAGATGCGCTGACTCGCTAATTATTTGTAAAAGTAATTTTCATACCTAGATACTCACACTATGTGGCGTTAAATACTGTGATAAATAATTTTTAATGTTGGCTTTTATAAACCACGACGACGTAAAAAACCTGTTGTGATTTTTAATAACGATAACAGAATTTTGCTCTTCTTAAAGGTCACTTACTATTTCTATTCGTTTTAAACCAAAAACGCTTCTTCGTTACGAAACCTTCATCCTTGGCCGTTTTGATGCAGGAAGCTCTTGCACCTTTCCCAACCAAATTTAATTCGACCTTATCTTCATCATCATTTTTTGGTGCCTTCCCGTATCTTCTCTTTATATCTCCAAGTTATCAAATTTCAAAATGCAAATGTTTGTACAAACCACTGAAAATTTTAATTCGTTAATTTTTTAATCTTGATAAATTCACAACTTGGCAATTTAGCGCACGATTTTTTAATCTACATTAATTATATGTTAGGCCCGTTCGTCCTATGTAAACCAACGTGCACCTTGCACAATTAATCATGTATACTCCCGATCCAATACGATCGCCAAAAGTTATTTTTATTTGCATTCGATTTTGTTAAATAACGGGAAATTTGAAAAATCTTTCTCACGATTAAATTTATTGTTAGCTTCTGTGAGAACATAAAAAAATTTAACATACAAGTAAGTATTTTATCACATTAGTTTATCTTTATAATTTTTATATCCACTCACAATCAAATATATGACAGTTTATTAAAAGAAACAAGAAGCATATTTTTTAATAAGATAAATAACCTATCACGTCACACATCATAAAATGAATTAATTAATTCGAAAAGAAAATGTATGTCGTAATATTTTTTTAAGAAGACCAAAAGTAATTAAAAATAGGAAACTTGTAATTTGAATGACTGAAATGATGTTAACAATTACTTTACTCGAGTTAAAACAGACAGACGTGCCTGTTTAGATAAGATATAATAAGAAAGCGATGTTAATGTTTCACCAACTTTACAGAAAGTACGAGGTTACGTGTTACATTTAATTAATTATGCAAATCCATATTAATTTAATAAGTTGTTGTGCGCAAGTAGTCGGTCGGAAAGTTCAAAAACACCTGTCAGCGGAACTGGAGTCGATGCCATTTGGTATGTACCAGGTCGTTAATTAGGCACCGCAGGTTATCTCTGCCATTTCGGTGAGCTTTGGTGACACAAGTATCAGTCGGCAAAATTACGGCACTCAAATATACACTCAGCGGTTGTTCTATATTTCGAAAAAAACCTTTTTGTTATATCAAATTCGGATCTTTTTTTCTTCTTTTTCTAAATTGCCCAGCGAAGAGGCACCGTCGGTCGTCGCTGTGGTTGTAAAAGTTACAACTTTAATCCACACTAATAAAAATCAAGTTAATTAAAATAAAAAAAACTCGTTAGTTACAACACCTCTGAAGACTTTAAAACTGTTATCTATATTTCTCAACTGCCATAAAAATATTATTAAAACTCGCATCGCAGTTAAACAGCTTCGTCGCCAAGAATTTTTCATTTAAACGGAAATTAAAGAAATAACACAGCGCCGCATTCAGATTAATCCGTACCTATGGCTAAATATATTGCGGAGCCCTTAAATTTAAAAGAACAGCTTATGAGCCCAAGTCAGTCACAATTGAATTGAAAATGCGAAACATTATGTTAATTCTAAATTAGCTTCCGTTTGCTAAATCGGGGGGCTGGGGGGTATGGAAATAATATTCTGTTTAAAAGAAAAGAAAAAAAAACTAAGTATAAACTTTTTTCAAATCTTTTGTTTTAATTTTGTTTAGCTCAATTCTTCTAATTCAATCCTATAAACTCATCTTCAAGGTTAAACATTTGCTTTCAATAAATCAATATAACCTACATCTTATTTTTACATTCATTATTTTATCTTCGGAAGCAGTCGATCTCGGCGATACCAAAGCAAAATGTTGATCTTGGATCCCGGACGTATTAATTCGAAATTTTTAATTACCTCTTATCGGTGCCGCTCATGAATGGCCGAGATCCTCACAGTAAACTTACTTAAAATATTGTAAATAAAACGATGGTGCCGCACCGATCGCCCGTCGCAGGTACCAATGCAAAACAATTGCACGTCCTTTCGAGAAAAACAATTGGTTACCATGGTAACCGTTTACCCAACCGAATTGTTTTTCGGGAGCAACCGGAAGCGGGAAGTTCAAAAAACTAAAGTTGGGAAAAATGTTATTGTGGAAATGTAAGTTACATCGATTTTGTGTCTGCCTAATTAATAGGAGTAAAAAATTAGCTTTTAGTATAACAAGCAGTAATGATAAATTTTGTCGTCTTTGCTAATGTCGCGTGCTAATGAACCTAAATCTTCATCACGGATACCACTGGTTGTTACATCTAAACGCCTTTCCGTTGTTGGTTTTTTTTGATATAATAAATTTTTTGTGGTGGATAATAATTTATAATAGCGATCGTGGACTAGAAGATAATTTTATTAGAAAATTGTAATTATCTTTATGAATAGCAATTATTTAAATGCAATTAATATTTATAGCCTTTAATCAATAATCGTAGTACGGTAACACGTAAGCCTAAGCATCAAATTAATTCTTAACGGCGTTTCAATTCATACAAACTCTCACAGAAGTCTTAAACAAGTCGTGATTATTGACTAATGGAAGTATGAAACACTGCGATGTTTTAAACTGGTTTGGTTTCCTTCAATTGATGATTTGTGTATGGATTTAGTCCGTCCCTGTGTGGTCTTAGTTGGACTTTTGAACGCACACGTCGCTTTTGCATTTAAATATCGCTGATACAAGGTCGAGATACTTCACATATGCCATCGATTCTATCTCACCAATATTTTAAATAACCGAACAATTGGAAATAACTCAAAAAATTGAACCGAGAAGCGTTCGCCCTCTCTCTCGTTGGAAGTTTCGTCCGTTTAAATTTCAGAAGTGTGGATTTATTTCCATTATTGGCTCATAAATTTTTGACTTAATTAATGTGGTGCTCATCGATTCGGAAAAAAAAGTATAACAGGTAGCACCTCGACCATCAAGATATCGGACTAGTCGGATTTTAAATTAATTCAAATTTTTGGGGAAAATAATTTTTCGCTTTAAAAATGAGGTACCGGTAAATCTATTGTTTTGCTTATAAATGGCAGGCAATGAAATGCTCGCTAAGAGCGCATTATCTGAATAAAAAGAACAGAAAATGCAGATATAGGCAGGTAGGTATACTATTTAATTGCAATGTAGAATCAAGGCAATTTTTACCGCTATCTAAAGACCGGTTTACACTGACAGATCAAAGAGTTCTTGTTAGCGACATAGGTACACCTGAACTAATTAATGAGTTTAAGTTTTAAAATACAGGACGTTAACAAACTTGTAGACACTTTGCTTTTCTTTTCTTTTCTTTTGTACGAATGTGTCACTTATGGATTTTTTTTTGTTTCAGACGATATTGAACTCCATGCACAAGTATCAGCCCAGGTTTCACCTGGTCAGGGCGAACGATATATTAAAACTTCCGTATTCGACGTTTCGGTCGTACGTCTTCAAAGAAACAGAATTCATAGCCGTAACCGCATATCAAAATGAAAAAGTAAGTAATTTTTTGGTACGAATTCCCAGGACCTCTTATAATATACGATAAATATTTCCAAATGAAAACAAGTTTTTATTTAATCGGTGTTAACAGTACGTTGATACGAATATTATAATAAAGCACCAAGAAGTAACCAGATTTTAAATGAGGTAGCATTTCGATAGGACAGTGAAACGTGATACTTTTTTATAATTGATTTTTATTAGTTTATAATTATCAATTTTATAGTTTGATCTTTTAATGCGAGATAACTAATATCTTGTATTTTTAATATGTTTATGTGCTTACTTTAAGTTATCGGCGTTATAATTAAAGAAAAGCATAAAACAAAACATTCAGATATATTTTTCTCGATGTGACATTATCAGGCAAATTCTCGTAAAAAATTGTACGACTTTTTAAATTTCCTGTTTCTTATAACGATAAAAGTATCGAGCGGAACCAACGTATTACAATATGGCCACTAATCCTGTTTATGCGATTATATACAAAAACAACTTGTATTTAAGTTAATTATAGTTTTAATTAGTTCATTAAAAATTAAATTAGGATTTTTTAAATTTTATATATTCTTCATAAATTATAATATTCGTTAAGAAAACGGATTTCTTGGTGTCGGCTATGGCAACAAACCTACATAGTTTTTTGTTGATATAACAAATATTTTGTTCTCTTTGTCGAACCAACAAAATATTTAATGTTGGAAAAACAAAAACTACAATTTTTCTTTTATTTCCAGATTACGCAACTCAAAATAGACAATAATCCATTTGCAAAGGGTTTTCGAGACACGGGCGCAGGCAAACGAGAAAAAAAGTAAGTAGCTTGAACACTTCCTCCTGTTAAATTTCTTTTTTCAAGCGAATACCTCAACTAAATTATTTGGAATTAATCGCTCCGTAAAAACCGTCTAAAGGTTGCAATCTATAATTATCACCCTAGCAAGTCAATTAAACACTGTTATAATTTGCCACGTTTTACCCTTTTGCAATATAGTCACCCTGACCCTTTTAAAATTTTCCACACCCTTTGTGAATGCAATTCTTACTTCCTATTCGCGACAATAGCGTACTGACCGCAATAAACGGAAACATCTATTGAACGAAGTCAATAAAATCGTTCGAGTAGAAGAATTTTAAAACGATTCGAGCACAATTTACGTTTTTATTGTTGCAAAACTTTTGATATAAAAGGAGTAACGTTTAACAACACAAGTAAGTGCCAACATTTCTGAATGGTGAATTTGTTTCACGAAGACCCAAAACAACTTTCATTATGCCAACCTTTTAATTTTCTACAAAGTAGAAAGCACCCTCATCCATCACTTTGCTAACAATTTTCGGCTTTGCATTTTTATCCCGTTAGGGTAAAATATGCAACGAGCACATTGTAATCTGCATGCGATTTTCGATCTTATTCAAAGATTGCTAAAAGAAACCTAATTTTAAATAAACCGAACCACAAAATAAAGATCACTTTTAGGGGTGACAATGCTGCTAACAGTATCAAATTAAGGTTGGCATTTATATAAGGTCAAAACTAAAGGGTGCAGATTAGGGGTCTTCATTTAATTTGCATTTACAGTAAGCGATATACATACATTTGCTTAAAATTTCCTTCGCCATAAATTTAAAGCGGACACTATAAAACTTTTTTTGTTACAGACAAGCTATGTTAGCTGCACGACACGGTTCGGATTCAGATAAAATTTCCCATCCGTTACCTGCGAGAATGTCCGCCGACAGCAGTACGATATCAAAAACAGACGACTCCGAGTTAGACGTGGTTGGAACGTCCGAAAGTCCCAGACCTTCGATTCATCCGACCACTCCAGTTTCGACTTCTCTAAATCATTCCAGTAAGTTATTATCCAAACCAACCGAAAATTAACGTCACTAATTATTTGCTTTCGAATTAGGTCAAGATGACGATTTAATCCGAAGACGTCTGCACGATGATTCCGGTTCGGAGTCGAGCTGTTCGGAATCGCCAGTCAGTACAGCGTTTCGACCACAGGCGTCATCTCCGAAAGATGCTCCGGGTCCGTCGAATCCAGCTGGAGAGTATCCGTCACCCAACATCAGCGTAGGGCCTCCAATTCATCCACCTCCTCACTTACTACCCTACCTTTACCCTCCCGGACTGTATCCTGGAGCTACCGGACCACATTTCGGCCCTCCCTTAAGTCTATTCACGGGAGCACATAATCCCAGTATGAATCCTAGTTTACTTTTTAATGCTCAACTTGCACTAGCGGCACAACATCCTGCTTTATTTTCGCATTATTCAAATTTGGCGCATCCGGGACCGGGTCACCATTTATCGCCGACATCACCAATTCACAACCATCTCAAAAGTAGTCATAGGTTTGCGCCGTATTCGATACCAAATTCATCCGGCGTAAACAGTTCACCATTAGGTAGTGCATTCGAAACAGTTACTCCTAGTTCGCATACGCGAAGTTTAAGTAATTCTCCTTCGGGAAAAGTACGACAAAGTTCCGTATCGCCTCCGGTTCGACCTAACACGTCTTCGCCAAAAACAGACACAGCAAATTCTCCTAGTGACTTAAAAAGTATAGAAAAAATGGTGAACGGACTGGAGGTAAAACAGAGCGAGGAGACGGACAAATAGTGAGGTGAACGCGATGTAAATCGGACTAATAGTGAGTGACAATGTGATTTTAAATTAAATAATTGCCATATTATAGTAAAATAATTAATTAATTTATAAATTTGTTCCGAACGTTTTTAAGTATTGCAATAATTTTTTTCGTTACTTAAAAAGTTCACTTGTTTCCAACAACACAAAAATGCGTTAATTAAAACAAATTAAATCAGAAAAAAATGGTTAATAGTCTGTGAGTATTTTTTAAGATCTATTAAACCCCCTCGGGGGCTACGATTTTTGTCGAGGTATACAGTGCAATTCGAAAGTTATTTTATTGTCAACAATTTGCGAAAAATTAACTTTTGCGTTTTCCGGTGCCAAATTATAATTATTATTACTTTAATAGATCTTTCAAAATAAAATTTAGTTGCAATATAAAACGATATTATAAAAATATATTTCTATGGTGCTCAAAATAGATTTAGTTTTTTTTTTGATAGTGGAAACTAACACCTGCCATTTTAGACTGTATACATTAATTCCTATTAGATTTTTTTGCAAAAAATTTAATTATTTGCGTGTTCCTTTTGTTAAATTATATCGGGAATGTACATATGCCTATATGTATACATAAATTGTATATAAATGTGTGCTTTATTTTAAATTGTAAATAATGTTGTGTATATTAGTTTAAAAAATAATTTATACATCTGCCAAAGAATTTCAGTTATTTATATGCACTTAATAAAAATAAAATTGCATAATTTAAATATTTCGAAGATAATAAAACATAGTGTGACGTTGATAAAGAGAAAAGTACAAAAACGTAAACCATTGCACGAAATTTCCAAAAAGTTATCAAAAAGTTGTGCATAAAAATTTCTGTAAAAAATGTTATTTACATAAACAAACGTGGATTTATTGTAAAATTCGCGTTTGTGTAAGAAAATTGTAAAATGTATATACAAAGTATTTGCAAAAATTTGTCATTACGATGCATAAATGCTTTTCATAAACTGTAACTTAATTTATGTTTTTGTACCAAAACACTTAAAAATATTTTGTTAAATTTTCTAGTTTTTCTTTATTTCTGTAGTTTATATGAAAATAATAACGCAAAACTCAATTAGGCACTACTTATTTTTAAATACTGGTACCTAAACTCAACTATACTAAGTAGACGATGTAAAATTGTCGTGTGTACATGTAAAATAATTTTATGAAGTAAATATTGATACAAATTTAAAATTTTGATTTTATTTCTCCTCTCTAATTAGGCTTAATGCGTTTATGGTAAGTAAGTATCATATCATTAAAAACAGGATGAACATATAATAATACAACAACGTTATGTGTATTCGGAAGCAAAAAGCTAAATTTATGGCCAAAAAATGTATAATCGCATTTTGTAAATTAGTTAAAATTAAAACAAAGTTTTTGTTATAATACTACTGGTTTTAAGAAGATTTTTTGTAAGATAACGAAAAAGTTGGTAATTAAAATGGTGCAGGTGTCTCTAATAACGTTCCCTTTTTTCAAATCTTGTAATAACTGAATATTATTAATATTATAAAATACATCAACGGCTTAAGTATTTCAAACAATGCAAGGACAAACCATTACAACATTTTATAATATAACAAAAATACTATAAATCTCGTTTATTCCCACAATTGCTTTTAAATCAAGATAAAGATTTGAAAAAAAAAGAAAGACACATAGTTGCTACTAGAGCGACCAGACTTAATCGATTCCTGCTTTTGATATGTAGTAGCCCAAAGAATTTGAAGCATTTCAAAAATCCGTGTATTAAAAATTGTGAACACTCTCGAAATGATCAATTGAACTTGAAAAAATTAATCAAACGGTTAAATTTTACATAATTTCAGATGACAGCTCAGGTTTGTACTTGATAAAACACATTGATAATTTTACTAATAAATTTCGGTTTATGTTAATTAATTTTTTGATACTCTCAATACACATTTCAAATATTATGAAGTTTTACGTTTTTTACAGTTAAAGAAATTAAACGGGTTCGAGAAGCGACAAAATTACAAGTTTATATCTACAGGGTGCCTTAAAAATATGAGACATGGCTCACCGACGGGCGCGAGAATCAGTCGGCTCCAATAAATATTAAATTTTTGTCAACACCCGATAATATCAAAAAAATTCTCTTAATTTTAACATTTTTCAAATTTATAATACTCGTGATACGAAAAACAATTTACGTAGACTCCCACCTCGAAGAATTTTCGTTAACAAAACTATTTTTGGTTTAAGAGAAAAATACAGAAATACCTTGACCAAATTTATATTAGCTATTATATTATACTCCCTCAAATATTTTCGAAAAATTCAGTAGGTGTCTGGCAAGAGCAGATACGTAGTATATCACTGAAAATTCTCAGATGGCATTTAGAACGGTAATTGTGAGGGGAAAATTTGCCCGGTCTTTTCTACACTTACAATATTATAAAAAAAATTAACGTGGAATTCAAACCGCGACACAACTTATAAAGAAAAATCGCATTCCGGTTAAAAAGTAAGTTTTTAAACGTTTAAAGTTTTAATATTTATAAATATCATTTTAATTATGTATAACTGATACTATTAATAAAATTTAATGGTTAAAATTTTGATGTCTATTTTGTATAAATATACATATATTATTATGTAATCGTGAAGGATTGAACAATGTATGCAGAAGGTTTGCACACCTTCAAGTGAGCCATTAAATTCTCTGCAGCATCTGAAGTATGCAATATAAACCATATAATATTCTATTGCATATTAAGCTATTTCACGATTAAAAAAAAAAAAAAATCAAATGATAAATGAATTACGTAAAAAATTTTTGTTTTTCAATTTATCTTTTGTTTATTAATACTTTTATTTTTAATCAGCGGCTTTTGTTTTAATTTTTATACTTTTCAATTTTCACATAATTTTTTATAAGTGGTTGTAACATTTTTCTGGTTTTAAAATCTTTTTTATTAAGAAAATATGTACAATTATTGTTTGAGCCGATTTATTGAGAGTTTTTCTTTTGAACACAATTAATGGAGCAGTTTCAAAAATCGAAGGTTCATGTGATTACTCTTTCAGAACAAATACTTCTAAGGCAGTACGCACCGGGACGTCTGGAGGGTGTGGAATACCCTTCAGTATCCCAGTAATTGCACGGAATTCTTTTTAAGACGAATATTAATATTGCAAACTTTTTACAATTGAAATTTCGGTAGAAATACACTTTAACCTACATTTGAAAGGTTATCTGAAAGGGAAAACATTTTATTAATATAATATTTTTCTGATCAATAGGAAAATTTACCTATTCTTTTATCAATCTTTCTATCAGCAGCGCACCCTCCCATTGGTTCATTTTACGATGCCAACCTAAAAATCTGTATTATAATAGCTCACTTCTATCTATCTATCAGCGACGGCGCCCGGGGGAGGGGGGGGGGCACCAGGGTGGGCACGTGCTCACTCTGTTTCTTGGATTGCCCCACCAAGTGCCCACCGAAAATTTTTTTTGTTTCGTAATTCAAAAATTGAAATTGTTCTAAAATTTAAACCTTGAGAAGAAATTTAGAACAGTAGAACAAATGTTTACCCCACGATCAAAGTAGATTTGAAACTTTTTATTTTAATTGAAATTCCATTGAGAATTTTTTCAAAAAAATCGAAGGGGGCATACATATCGAAAAACAACTTTGTTTGCATAAATCTAAAAATAAATTATAAACGCAATAATTTGAATTAAAATCATATTTTGTTATTGAAAGAGCATTCAAATTCGAAATTTTTCAAAAAAAAAAGCGATTGGATTGATGCATCTTTTGTAAAGTTACGAGCATTTGAGAAAACATTATACTTCAAGAAGGTATAAAAAAACAAGAAAACTCGGAAAGGGTCACCTAAAATTGTGCTCGATTTGGCGTTGAATGCCGCATATGTATTATGTATCTATCGTATTATTATAATACTGTTTATCTCTCTCCTATTTTTTTAGGTGCTTATTTCTATAATGTAATTTATTGAGTTTGTTTATAAATTTGTGACCACCTATTTCAAAAATGCTGGCGCCACCGCTGCTATCTATCCTGTAACGCAGTTCTGATTGTGTCATTTTGGGCTACCAACTTAAAAAAAAAATTACGAGAGAATGATTAGTCAGTGCGGCCTTCAGGCCGCACAACCTGGGCAATCTAGTTATTATCTATCTTCTTTCTAATAATATAACAGCCCTAATTTGTGTATCTACCTATCTGTCCGGTAACGCTACTCCCATTGGTTCATTTTACATTATCAACCTAAAAGATTGAGATTACGGGAGAATGATTGGTCAGTGCGGCTTTTAGGCCGCACAACCTGTACAATCTAGTTATTAATAAATACATGAACTAACCTAACTTGCATATTATATTGAATTAATAAAACTTTCTCTTTATTCTTTCTATTGTAATATTGTAGATCTTTAAATTTATCTCTCAGTCCTTTCCTCTTATTGCATACGATTGATTTTGATCATACTACTATGGTGCGTTACCCAATTTTCTTTAAAATTGCGTCATAAAAGATGTGACAGAACTGACTAAAAATTTGTATCAAGTTTAAGTTTTCAAGTACAAAAACTTCCAAATTTAGATGAACTAAGAAGAATTTGGTTACGGTCGATCTTTTAAGAGCTTTTCCTTCAAATGTAGGAAAGGTTTTCGTTAAATATTCCGAAACAGCAAAATATAAGCTTTATGAGGTGAGGATAAATAAAATCGGCCCAACGGTTACTTCACTATTTAGTTTTGAAAATCGACATTTTCACTTTTCATTATCACCACAGCTGATAATCGCTCTTGGGAGATGGTATTTCTTAAAAAAAATTTAAATTTTAGTTTAGAAAATGACCTTTCAGCAGAGGCTACAGAAACAGGAATGGTTAATAAATATTTTCGATACAAGTTAGGAAAACTAACATTTTTCCATTTAAGGAGAGGTTTTTCGATCGATGCCTTCGGCCGAATAATTGTACGTATTTAACCTTAAATGTATATTACAAATAAAATAGATTTATGTTTCTGAACATTTCCTTTTTCCCGCATACTTTTACAAGTGTACGGAAAAGTATTACTTTTCCGCACTAGAGCGCAAAAGTAGTACTTTTCCACACACTTTCGAATATTACAAAAGTAAGGCTTTTTCAAACATAATTATACGTTTTATACGTGTAGATGATGATGATGATGATGAATTAGAAAAAAATATATTTCATGTAGTAATAATTTCGATAACACTTCAAAATGAAGAAATGTTATAAATTAATATAAAGTCTGTTAATTCGTAAATGGAATTAATTTTTTGTAATTCATTTTGAAAACACTGTCTGAAAGAAATTAGTTGTTGACAAAGTGTATCCGAAATATCTTCTGGATATGTTAGGTAAAGAGCCTTACCCATTTCGTTTTATAATCTTTTTAATATTACAAACAGATTATCAAAATTATTAAAAAATTATTTTTGCATTTTTGAGCATGTGTTGAATAAACTAAACAAATGAAACCCGACAGAACTATGTACAGTGATTTTTCTAAGCAGAGTTTTGCTTTGAAAAAAAAGTGGTTCGGAAAGGAAAAAATTAATATCTCGGTATTTTCTTAAATATTTTATCTAAAAATATTTGTGGTTAATTAAGACACAGAAAGGTATACTTTTACCAATTTGCGTAAAAATTTAATTATTTGTGCGGAAATGAAAAATTGAAAACGAAAAAAATTGCAATAATACCATTCTTCGCCCCTTTTCAACCCCCCCCCCCAAGTAACTTTTAGTAACTTTTGTTTTTCACAATGTTCGTGCATTTGCGATTCGATGATTGTAATAATTTACACAGGGGTTTCACTGCCTTCGACTTTGGCAAATCTCGGATCCCAGCATTCGAATTTCGTAATTTTCAAGTTCTGTCGTGCGCCGGGTGATCTTTTTAATGATTTTACCGCTTAACAAAACGGCCCGTAGCGCTCGAGGGAAGCGAGTTATTTTCGAAAATTTACTGGATATTCCGCAAATTTTACTTTTTTTAAATATGTACTATATAGACCATTACTTACCACCCAGTGCAAAAATTTCTGCGAAATTTGAGCTCTTAAAACATCGACCGTCTCCGAGAATTCTTTAAGGATATGTCTTGTAAAGATCGGTGATGGGGCCGTATCTATTTCTTCTAAAGAACTACGGAGTATTATTCCGAATATTCCGAAAACATAAAACGTAGATTTCACTGCTTTTGCGAACGACCAAAACATGGTGACGGAAAAAACCTAACGTAGGGACGGCCCGAAGAGGATTTTTTTTAATTTGCCAGCTAGCAACTGGTGATGCTTATTTGTTGCTTCCTTTATTTTTTTTTTTTTTTTGCTTTTTCGCTTTTCTTGAAACGAAATCTTTACTTACTGCTAGGTGGACTTGACTAAATTCTGATAATTTTTGTAAACATTAGGGGAGAGGTTTGGTCGTTGACCTAACCTAACTTACTGTCACTAACCTTAATATTTTATTTTTGTGAAATGTACCAGTTTCGACTATATCCTCATCATCATCATTTACGGAAGTGTGATAAATCTAGTACCTACTTAATATATTTAATTTCATAATAGAATTTAACCCAATATAACAAAATAATAATTTTTAACAGTATACACTTTAAAAAATTAAATAAAACTCAGTAAAATGCAGTTAAAGTTTAGAAGAGCCCAAAAAGGGGGCACAAGTTAGTGTCCTTAAAAAAAAATTTGTTTCTCCTCGACCGTTGAAACAAAATTTCTACCCTCATTTAACATTCATAATAACTGTTTATTTCGATATAAATTAAGAGTAATTATTGGAATTTATGTTAGCTTGACACATTTTAATTAAACAAAGTAAATATTGTAATTAATATTTTAATTAATTAATTTTTGATTAAGTATTTCATTCCTAATTCTTTCGATATTTTATATTTTCACGTTTAATAAAATTGTTTATTTTTATTTATAAAAGACGTAGGAAGTTATGTTCTTATTTTCTCTTGTGTTTTATTAAATCTACATGGCGCCCGTTATTTTTTATAAATTAGCTTTTTCTTTTTGAAATAAAAATTAAATTTGGTGAATTTTCTGAAATAATTGTACAAGTTATCCATTCCCGTCAGTATTTGATTAATAAATTGCGTAAGTATGAAGGATTTCAGTAATCCTACCGATCAATTCGATGATATGTTGCGGTCAAAAGTTGTTCCCTTGAGTAGGGATAACTGGATCATATCAACTAAATAGATTGACATTGTCACATAAATAATAATTTGTATGTGGTACAGTTGTGAATAATAAAATTTTCAAAATTGCGCAGAGCCTTCAGTGATGTCTTTGATCAAAAGACATTAAACTGAAAACCTAGTAAATAATTGATGATACTGTACACCCTGACATATGAAAGCAAGAAAATTAGAGCTCGATAAGGTCTCAATAGTAGATAAAATGTCAATTACATTCAGGAGTCCCCACAGACAAATTGTTATTGAGCAAATCCTGGATTATGGAAACGCTTCGGGGTCGAACCGATATTTATATCGGTGAGGGCAGATTCGATACTAAGATATACAATACTTGGACATAATAATACGCGGTTTACTAAAGTAAATCCTTTATCAATAAAAATGATGAAAATTTTTCCAAGATCTAAATTGCCTAACAGGAACCGTAAGGTTTGATGTATTTATTATACGGTTTCTCTATATTAATTCAATTTATATTTTTAATCGCTTAATTTTTAAGCCATAAGCATCGACCGTAAATGTCAACTTATGAAAATTTGAATTTTTAGTTTTTTAAGTATTTGATTTGTTGCTAATACCATTAATTATTAATGCTTTCGTTAATAAAGAAATCACGTATATAATGAGCGAATACTAAAACAAGTTAGGTGTATTTTATCAAGAACTGTACTTTTTCTATACGGGTAAGGGTTAATTGCCTCCCTGTATCTAATTTGAAAGCGTAAATTTTAAATAGAGCTGTGATCAATTGCCTTTTTTTGGTTTGACGAAACTACGGAACCCAATCTGTCTGCACCGTTAAGTTTCAATTATTGCAATATAATTGTGTTCTTGTTAAAATAACATGAAGTTTATGAAGCCTTATAATATGGCGATATAATATGACAGATGGAGTTTTAAATTCGGCCACAAAACGCATTCAGCTTTAAATTCGCACTATAATTTAACCGCAATATAACCAAATTATAACCCGACGCTCAAACATTTTTTGGCTTACATTGTAGTTTGGTGAGCCTTATTTTACGATATAATAAAGCGAATAGTTTAAGATAAGGGTAGGATTAAATGATGCGATTTTAAAAGAATTTAAACGTTGCTGTCACTTCTGCGCCATTTATACCGATATCGGAACACCCACGGTGCTATATTTATGAAAGATCGCAGTAACGTAGATAAAAAATTTTATGTTGAACAGTTAGATGATTTATTATGTTTTAAGATTTTTAAAACAATCAATATTTAAAATTGAGTGTAACATTATTATTCTATCGACGTTCGACAAAGATGGGCATTGTCGACTATCTTCAGGTATTTAATTATTATTTCTAAACGACACTTTAATTGATTATTCTTTGTAAGCCACCATAATGATTATTTTTTAGTGCTCAACTCCACTCGTTCCTATTATGTTTCATTAACGCTCCTAAATGTGAACAGTTCCAGTCTGTGTTGAAATTTTGTACGATTATTATTAATATTTGATTTGATATTTATAGTAATTTTAGATAAATTATCCTTTATTTAGATAGGCTTATTACGTAACATGAAAAATGTTCGAGTACTAAAAAATATTGCAAAATATCGGTCAAAATTAATAATAATTCAGTCGCCGGGGGCGATAACCGAATGATATTTTTCTAACAAGCTGGGGCTAGAAAGGGATTTTTTTAAATAATCGCTTTGCCTAGATTGCATTTCTTATGTAAGATTAATGCTGGGTTTCAGATAAACGATTTAAATTATCAAACGATGCATTTTAATTGATTTAATTTTAAAATCTTTGTGAAACCCACCATAATGGTGTTGGTGAGTTTGCCAGGATATTTTCTCCCCTTTTACAAACTTAAGTCTTATGTTAGAAGTATACAAATAAATGTGCAAAAACAAATAATTCTATAATAATTTTAATATTACAAAAATATCTGAAATTTTATAATATAAAATATGTGAAGTGGCCTTAAGTTTTTTGTTGGTAAATTTGTAAAGTTTGATATGCGCGGACAGTTCCCTACTATTTCTGATTTTGTATGGAGTCTACCTCGGAGTTTGTGAGAGAGGGGATAAATTTTTGGTTTGAGAGAAGAATTTTTTGATTTAATATAAAATTAAATGAACGATAATATTTAGATAATTGGTTTTATTGGAATGTAGAAATTAAATTAAAAATTAATAAAAAAGTTTGGTCAAAATTTTGAAATTTCATATTGGTATTTTTGGATTTGTGGTATATATTGGTGGTAAAATATATTAATAATATTTAAAATAATTTAAATAAAATTAAACCAAAAGTATTACAGTGGAATACACAGCATCTATCCCCCCAAAATCCTGAAATTTCGAGATGAAACAAAACTCTCGATAATTTCAGATTTTCAAATAAACAAATCTAATTCAAAAAAATCTAATTGGTCTTTCATAATATTTAAATAACTAATGACTAAAATTTCAAAATATTAGTTGTCATTCTTATGATTGTAGGTATCGAATATCCATTTTCCATCTTATGCTTTTCCATAATGTAATCTACGGAGTAGGTATCCACAATTCGGGGAACAACTCGTTCGCTATGTTACATTTCATCTGTAAATCCAATTTCTGGTGAAACAAAATAATCAATTATTATTTTTATTCTACAAACATTGACTTGGCCACATCTCGACATTTTTTATTTTCATCACATTGGATGCCAATCAAACTTAACATAGCCATTTCAATTTAAAAATTTTTCTGTTTACAATCATCCATTTCCGAATTTTCTTTGATAACAAACATTTTTTTTTAATCCAGTTTCAAAATTTCTGTATTTGGCATTCAAATTAATCTTCATCAACGATTTTATTTCTATATTTTTCTTATTTTTAAGACACTTTCTAAATCCAATATTTCAATTTTTCACTTCAATATTTAAAAATATTCCTAGAAATTTATCTGTTTTTTTGCCTTCATCTCTTCTATTTTTGTTTCCAAGTTTTCTCTCTTTTTTTTTCAAGCCTTCTCAAAATTGACCTCTCTTGCTGCATCTTTACTACAATAATTTTGAAAATTTCCAATTTATTTTCCAAATTTTCCATTGTCTGCTGTATTTTTTCTAAAGCAGATTTATTTTCTTCTTTCCATCATTTTTTTCATTTCATCTAATATTCCACACCATTCCTGACTGAATTTTGGATTGCATAAAGAACTACCATCCTCTTCTCGTTTTTCTTTTATACTCGTTCAATTTTATTTGATTCAATACCAATTTTTAATTTGAATTTGTATTGGTGTTCGCGAAATGAAACTATACGTAACTTTACAGTTGAATACACAGCAATATAGTACATTATTTTTTATTATTATAATATATTGTCGTGGAATTTTTATGCATACGGGGGTGGTTGTACAAAAACGGATATTTTATTTTGTCACTGTCAATTGTTTGATAATTCCTGTAAGTTGCGCGACATAGCACTAGATAGTAAACGAAACAAAGTTGTTGCTTAGCAACCAGACGTCCAGTTTTTGAGTACATAATTTGAATAAAAGTTTCTGTATTATTTTTGAGATAAAAATTGTAAATTTTCACGAAATTAAAAGTGTTTTATTAGAAGTGGTTTGATTATTTTGTATTTGTAATTTTGGATGTTTAAAATTGATATTTAAACAAAAGCTAGTGTGTTTGAAGATAAGAAAAGATGAGATAGGATTTTGGATCAAAGTATAATAAATTGTTAAAATTGGAGTAAAAAATGATTTAAAAATATTATTTGTTTAAAATAATTTTGTTTGATGAAAGTGAACTTGAAAATTACAATTTTAAGAGAGTCTCATGCTCACTAGGTGCAGTATTCAGGTTCGAGAGTTTAATAATTTTTTATTTAAATTCTAATCATATTAAAAAATTAGCATGTAACGGTAATATTGGTAACCAATGTTGTCCAATATTGGCTAGAACTAGTCAATATTATGCCAATAATACACGATTTACCCCTTATTGCTACGCCAGGATTATATTATGTTATATTTACATACTCCCGTATAAATTTTCATATTCTCGATGTATTCTATTCAAAATACTACCAGTAATAATTACGATTGCATCTATATTGGTGAAATATTATATGAATATTGTCGACAAAGGACACTACAAATAAGGGAAGGGCTTCTTTGTCGGAATTCTTTGGCTCCTATATTATAAAATAATAAATTGTATAACAGCTCTTATACTGCTGTTTACCCCCCCCCCACCCAATTTTAATTTTGACTATGCTTAATAATTATTCGAAAAATATACTGAGAATGTAGTTCAACTAGATCATGCCAGATCTGCTGACAATTGAAGACAAAGTCCTTTTTAATAAATATATTTTAACCTTGCGGTCCATGCACCGGCTAGACCATCCGCATGTATGTTTTTGGATGAAGGGGCTGCTTCTGCAGTAGCCCCGCGTTAATCCACTTACATTTTTTTTTTATTATTTTTATGATCAAATATGGTCGTTGATATGTTAAAGTTTGAATTTTTCCAACGTTGACATTTTGTTTTCATTTAAATAATATATTGTGTATTGTGTGCAAATATTCCCTTTACATTATTGCCTGACGCAATATTGTATCAATTCGGGATTACAGCTAAATGAAGTGACGTCTGGCGGGAGAAATGAAATTAGATTTGATGAGTTGTTCTCACATATTTATTTGTTTGTCATGGTGTTATAATCGTTTTTAACGCTGTATACTGTTTTTATAAGTGTTAATTTTCAATTGTTTAATTTACAAATTTCAGGAAGGAGGAAACCGAAGGATTTAGTTTTAAAACTACTCACTTCTGGCGGCCATTTTGAATATTTGGTCACGTGACTTTCCTTAATAGAAATCGCGAATAGTTTATTTGAAATTTGTTACATCTTATTTAAACATAATATTTCGATTTATCGAAGACTACAGACTCAAAAATATATAACAAACATTGTGGTTATAGTTTTCGAAAATTATTTTTTTTATTTAGTTTAAGTGCTTCAATTTCAAGATCATATTACTGTTTTGAGGTAGATTTTGTTACATTTGATTATATTTATTTGAAATTTAAAGTATTAATTCATTATGTAGTTAATTTAATAATAATTTAATTTAAATAACTTTACTTAAATTATTTTTATTTATATTAATTATAATAAATAATTTTATTTAAATTATTACTAGATAATTATATTTTCCAAATATTTTTTTTTAATATTTTGAAATATTTTTTTGTGATTGCGGTTAATATTTGAAGCAGCAACAAATTGTTTTAAAATGTCCACGATTTATAAAAAATGTGATCATTTAACACTAAGTTTTTTATGCAATTTTTGTGTATTTCCAATTTTTGTGCTTATTTGAAGCTTTTTCTCTGAATTTCAACGCCGAGACATACTCGTAGGTATTTAAGAAGTTATCATCGTCAAGATTTATTTTTTTACAATTTATTTATTCATACAGCGACTTAAATTCTCTATTCAAGGGGGGATTTTATGGGTTACAATCCCCCCTGAAATTATTTATCAATTACTAAAGTTCAGGAAATCCGACTGTAATCGTAATAAAATCAGAAAAAACAAACCAAATCTTCAAAACAAAAACAAAACCATTAAATTTTAACACCAACCCCCCCCCCCCCTAAATACGGCTGGAACTTGGTAATATTGCATCAATCACGCAATATTGGTACGATATTATTATAGACTCAATATTATACCAATAATACGCGTGGCCAATGTATTTATAAAAGAAGGCTGATTTTATTCAATACAATTTACAATTAAATTTCCTATAACATGTGTTACTTGCCTAAGTGCGGACGATACATAGAATCTACCATAGCAAAAATTTTAAAAGCATAGATGGATTTAAATAAGTTAAAAAATGGACAAACAATCGGGCGAAACCAGGTAGATATTAATTATTTCTAGTCAAAGTAGAATAATCAATAATAATTTTTAATTGTCGTGTATAATGCTTGAAATTACCTTTGCCCTCCCCCCAACTTTTTGGTTTAGTGCATAAACCTACTACTTCAATCTTTATCGTATAAATATTTAAATTTTATTATGGTAAATTTTAAAACTGCAAAAATTGGTCAATTTTCCATAGTTGCACTTAAATATCATGTATTTGTTTTTCAAATCTAAGCCAACTTCGATACTAATCTAAGTAGTTAATAGTGAATGTAAGCAAGCCTCGTAAAGACAGTCATTACCGCACTTTATATGATATTTGTATCAATATCACCTTATTTTTCTATTCATTTGAATGCATACATTAGATTGATTGTGGATTATTACGTGCATGTAATAATTAAATAAAATAAAAACATGTCTGGAAATTAACTTAAAAACAATTTTCTACTATAAATAGTGAGGGGTAATTATTAAATGATAGTTGCGTTACAGTGCAAAAATACTAATTTATTATTAGGTACTATTATTATTATTAATACCTACGGCTACATCATTTACACGATGCATGTAATACAAAAACGTAATTCAACATAATATGCATCACGCAATAACATCAATACAAAAAGTTGAAAACAACAAATTGGTTAACTGAGATAACAAAAACTTAATATTTTTAAATTAAATTTAGAGAAAATACTGACGTATTCGTTCAGTAATGAAATAAAATAAGATTGCACTTTTTTCTTTAATAAATTTTTAACGTTTTATACAGCTATGTTATAAGGGTTTCAACTCGTCTTCTTCATGGAGTGTACTCGATTCCCACCGCTGCCACCAATGTGACACATCTTAATTTTGTAAACCATATTCTTCCTAGTATTAAACATTGTGTACTATTCTGTACTAATAAGGTACAAATTAAGCGACAGATTTTAATGTGGTTACCAAGTACTGTCTTTCATATAAAACACATTAAAGTTATTATATTTAGTGTTATGTCGTAGACTGCAAGCATAAGCTTCGTTAGCTTCTAGGCAGATCCACCGCTGCCAATGATAAAACGTCAGAAATTAATTTAGCTTTTTAACTGTTTGAATTCCTGTTCCTTTAATTCTCTTTTTATTATTTACTGTAGTTCAATCGTGTTTAACGATTGTATTTTAGCAGCTTTAACGTTTGAGTTAAGTTAGCACTATAAGATAATAAGTGAAGAATAAAATTTAACGCTGAAAAATTATATAAATAGCTGAGTAATAGCTTTGTACGGTAGCATTTCCTTTGAGAAATAAATACCGTTTATAATATAATGATATAAAATAACAAGACGCGATTTTATTACTTTGGATGGCTCCAGACTTATCCGGTTGTTCCAATGGCGCATTAAGAAATGTCAAGAATGCTCATGATAACACGAACCGAAGACATTCCTCTCCCAAAGTTGGTAGCCCTTATCTTTAAATTGTATCATTACCTCTACACTGTTCTTTGGACAGGTACATCTATTAAAACAGATATCTAATATGTATACAATTCTAGTTAGATGGAAAATTAAACAGCAATAGTATGACAGCTAATAATTAGTTTTATTCTTTTGATTGTCTTGTAAAAAAAACTTGTATCAACATTCGACACAATCTTAACAAGCTGCTCGCATATTTCAAGCTTCAGATACTAAAGCAGATTATGTTAGTTTAGGGTTGTCGTTTTCAAATTCACCAAACAATGAGATAATTTAGAAAAAATGTTGATTGTCAAACAAAATGCAAATTTAAATCTCTCTATCTCTCGGCCTCAATTGAAGAAACCACAAACTAATCAATCACTTGCTTTAGGTTGGTTCGATAATTATTGACGTAGCTATCACGTCGTAAAACTTTCGGTAGCCTATGGTAATTTTGGCAAAACTCCACAATTTACTTATTACTTAATTATCTAAACATTTTAACAGTGTAGCTAATCAAACTAAAAAATCAAGTTTTTTAGTGAGAAACCGGCAGGTGACAAATACAAGTTCTAACAATCTGCCGCTTCGATGTGGTTTTCTTTCACGATCTAAATTCTTTATCAGTAATTATTAAAACTTTTACTTATTTCAAAAAATGTGGGCCGTTTGAACCCAACCCGACCAAATATATGCAGATCTAACAGTAATTCATCGTCTTGATTTGATTCCAAAAATAATTAACAGTTTGTGCAAAAGTCACCGTTGCTGACTGACGACGTCCTAAATAATTGGACTTTCTGAACAATAAATAATCTCAAGATTTGTTACAAAGTGAATGTTTGAAAGCTGCTCCATCTTACCGTGATTTATGATTTTTTTTACCTAATTAGATAATAATATAATTAAATACAATCACCTAAAGTAGGAATTTCGACTTAGCAGAATAAGCTACATAATAAATTACGTTAATATACCACAACACAGAGCAATAAAATTACAATAAGTTGAATTTTAAAGTTGTAAGGATGAGATAAATTAAAATAATTAATTTTATAAATTAAACAAAAAAAATTCTTAAATATATGCAGATATCCACAATTAAGATAAAAGTTAAAAATTAATAATGCGTTACAAAATTTTAATTACGCTAATTGCGATGTAAAGACGCCAAGGCGCTAAACGTAAAAGAAACTTTTTCTGTATTTTCTGTAATCATTAGATGTTAAAATAACCAATCGGGATGTTTGGAATTGAAAGATACCAGTTTTCAAAACTGATGAAATTAAACTAATTATATTGGCTACCGTTCTGGCCGTATATCTTTTTCTTGTTTTTCAACTTTTCACTCTCGTATTTAGGTGCCACAAACATTAATATGTTCCAATTGTGGAATTTACTGATGAGACGAGAAAAGGTTTATTTAAAGCAGTTTTAATTAAAAATTTCTTAATTTGATCAACAAATTTACAAGGAAGCTTAATTAATTGTACGTTTCTTTGGGTTTTTGAGCTGTGACGTCACTGTAGATTTTTTTAAATTGCAACCCCTATTTTTCTTTCACACAGAAATTTGTGAAAATTTCTCTTATTTTTTTTTAATCGAATTCGGAACAAACTTAACGACCTCATTGTCTACCAGGTAAAATTATAAGTAACAATAAATAATAAACAGAATTATATCAAGTGCATTACAAATTTCTTTATTTGTTAACTTCAGTTTCCCAATAAAAGTTTTCAAATAAACTTGTATAGTTAAGAAAACTATCAAATAAAGTGATTACGATAAAAAAAAATTACAGTTCGTTTATAACAAAACGTAACCACACAGAAATCCGTTTTTATAATTAATACAGTTCTGTAATTAACACAATATTGTATTAAAACGATATCAACGCTTGGGTCAAAGCTTTTAAGCAGATAAACAACCCAATTTGTGTCATTTTTAGATAAATACATAATTTGTGAGGAAAAATAACCCAAAAAAGCAAAAATTGACATTTTTTTAACAATCCTCGGTTAAAAATAAGCACAATTTGGGTTAAAACCAACCAACGCTGGATTGAAGAATTGCACAATTTGTACAATTTGAACTGCACTTCGTTGTATTGATTTATAGCAAATAATTTTTAGTTGAATGGTTTAGTTTTTACAAACACTATTGCGTTTTCCTTCAAGTGCCGTAGATTACTTTGATTGATTTCATTTGGTAGGCTGTTGTACAAAGCAAGACCGTCCCGATAGATGGAATCTTTTGTACGTTCTTTATTTCCTGTTTAACATAGACTTTGCCATTGATTAAAAAAATTTATTTAGAATTCAAGCTGGGACACAATTTGGTGTGCAACTCTATTGCCCAGGTTGTGCGGCCTGAAGACAGCACTGCCCGTCCCATTACCTTACCTTTAGACAGCAAAACAGGGCCCTGACTTAGTAAATCAGCCAAGAGACAGTCAGCGTTAGAATTAGTTGTACAAATAGTTGAAATTCAGTGGGAATTACTGGAAACCAATAGAATTATTTGATTGGAAGTGAAAAGTGCAGATGAAAACATAAATGGTCACTGAATAAAAATTACTATTAGTTTAAGGTATATATAAATTTCGGATGCTGTTTGTCCCATTAGAATTAAGTACTAGAATTGACATGGAATTATTGGAATAACTAGATTTTATTTAATTTAATCAGAATTGGAGTATTTATCAAGTTGGAGTCCCCAGATTTCAGCAGTACACACCTATTTTAAGAAGATTTTTCCTTTTCTTCTTCAAGTTTTCACTTCTAAAAATATAAGTTAATAACATAATCAAATCATTAAATTTCATCTAGCGTAAATACCAACGGCTTCCAGGTAAATATGTGTACACAAGACTCTAAATTCCACAAATTTTCCAAGAATTTTAAAGATTTCCAACGATTGCCCAGGAATTCCAGTGATTTTTATAAAATTCTAAGGATTTCCAAGAATTTTGAGTGATATACAAAAAAGTCTTAAGATTTCTAAGGAATTCTGGATATTTTTAAAGAGTTCTAATTCAAGAGATTTCCGAGGATATTCAGTGATTTCAAAGGAATTCTGGACATTTCCAAAGAATTAAAATGCTTTACTAAAATGTCTATTGATCTTCAAAGAATTCTAGGGTTTTCCACAGAATTACAATTCAAGAGATTTCCCATGAATTTCACTGATTTCCAAGGAATTCAAGGGTTTTCCTAGACATTTCAATGATTTACAAAGAATTACAGTGATTTCCAAGGAATTTCAATAATTTTCGAAAATTCCAGTGTTCTTCAAAGAATTCCAGAGATTTATAAAGAATTATCGTGATTTTCAAAGAATTTCAATGATTCTCAGAACCTGAGTGACTTCCAAGATATTCCAAAGGTACCTAAGAAATTCTAGAGATTTTCAAGGAATTTTAATTCAAAAATTTTCCAATGTTTTCTAAAGAATTCCAGAGATTTTCATGGAATTCCAAAGAATTACAGAGATTTTCCAAGAATGCAAAGGATTTCCAAGGAATTATTGAAATTTCCAAAAAATTTCAATGACTTCAATGAATTTATATAACATGTACGGAATTCCTAGAATTTCTAACGAATTCTAGAGATTTTCAACGAATTTCAGAGATTTCCGAATAATTATATTTAAGAGATTTCTGATGAATTACAGTGATTTACAAAGAATTCGGTAGGTTTCTAAAGAATTCAGTTAATTTCCAAAGAATTCAGTAGATTTCCAAAGAATTCAGTAGATTTCTAAAGAATTCAGTCGATTTCTAAAGAATTCAGTAGATTTCTAAAGAATTCAGTAGATTTCTAAAGAATTCAGTAGATTTTCAAAGAATTCGTGAAATTTTCAGAAATTTCGAAAGAATGATTTTCTAGGAAATCTGATGATTTCCAAAGGAATCCAAAGTATTTCCAAAGACTTCAAGAGATTTCCGCTGAATTACAGATATTCCAAGGAATTTCTAAAAAATTCTAGAGATTTCAAGGAATTTCAGATTTTTCCTAATAGTAATTCTAATTCAAGAGATTTCCGATGAATTACAGTGATTTAGAAAGAATTCAGTAGATTTCTAAAGAACTCCACAGACTTTCAAGGAATTTTTGTGATTTGTAAGGAATTCCAATAATTTTCAAGAATTTCAGTAATATCAAAAGAATTTTAGACAGTTCTAAGGCATTTTAGAGATTTTCAAAGAATTCGCGAAATTTTCAGAAATTTCCAAAGAATTCCACTGATTTTCTAGGAAATCTGGAGATTTCCAAAGAATCCTAATTCAGCAGATTTCCGATGAATTCCAGAGATTTCTAAGGAATTCCGGAGATTTCCAAAATAATTCCAATAATGTTCTAGAAAGTCTATAGTGATTTCCAAGAAATTCTAGTGATTTCCAAGATTTCAAGTAGATTTCTAAAGAATTTCACAGACTTTCAAGGAATTCTTGTGATTTGTAAGGAATTCCTATAATTTCCAAGAATTTCAGTGATTTTCTAGGAGTTTCAGAGATTTTTAAGGCATTTTAAGAAGAATTTTAAAAATTTTCAAGAGTCCAAAGAATTCCAATGATTTTCTCGGAAATCTAGTTTTTTCCAAAAAGCTCAGGAATTTCCAAAGAATTCTAATTCTAGAGATTTTCAAAGAATTTCAAGGAATTATAGTCATTTCCAAAAAATTCCAATGATTTCGAATAATTTCAGTGATTTCCAATGAATTCAAGAGTTAGCTATAGAATTTTAGAGATTTCCTAATATTTTAATGCAAGAGATTTTCGGCGAATTCCAGTGATTACCAAGGAATTTCAGAGAATTTCATAAATTTCCAGAGATTTGCAAAGATTTCCAAGATTCCAACAATTTCCCAGGTATTCCAGTAAATTCCAATGGAAACTAATTCAAGAAATTTCAATAAATCCTTATGAATTCCAAGAATTCCAATGGTACTGATGAATCCCAGAAATTCCAATGATTTTCATGAAATCCATTATTCCTAAGAATTCCAAAGATTATAGATAATTCCAACCCAACAACTTTTTTGGAATATATTAAATTTTAAAGAATTTAAAGAGTCTAAAATAAAATTTAAAAGAGTTTTCACAGAAAATCGTCGGCTACGCCAACCTTAAATTTTGAATTGTTTCTTCTTTCAACCATTAATATTTTTCATAAAACAGATGACTCATGCAAATGGCTCACTAGTTCTAATGAGCGTGACCATAAGTTATATAATATTACTTCTGGTAGTTTTAAACACTATAAAAAGCTTTGTGACAACACTGTTTTGTCCTGATCTTCGTTTTATTTGGTATCACTGGTGTATTATATTTATTATTTTATGTATAGTATTTTTATTACGCAATTAATGGATTCCACAGTGCGGTATCCTTGTATATATAGTTTTTTAAGCAGTCGATATAAAAAACTTAAAAAATGTACAAAAAAGCTTAAATTTTAAGTACCTACATGAAATAAAGCTATAATTTTCCAAAAAACTAAAGGTTCTTTTATTTTAACAACTTGGCTACTTAACACTCAAGTCCAACTGATCATCATCAATTTTGATATAAGCATACGTGTTCACTTAAACAGTATATAGTAATTACCACTATGGTTTATAGACATTAACAACCTTCAAAGTGAAATCACTTTCAAGTTGCAATGGAAAAAATAAAATTAAACATACAGGGTACTTTAATTTTAGAGACAGACTGGCAGATTAACTGTTCCTTCAATCGCCAAGTTTTTTGAATTCCAATATAATCTTTACTTATATTAATAAAAAATAATGATCAGGCTAGGCGTTCTAATAGCTTAGTCTAATCTATATGAAAAATTTAACTAATCCCAATTAATTTTTCAGTGATAACAATAACTGGTATTATAATGCTTACCTTTTATGTTGGACTGCTAAACATATACAGTCGTTTTGTTGGGTTTTTTATTAAATTTAATTTAAATAGGCATACAATATAAATGTGATAAGTAGATAGAGAAAACCTCTTACAAAATGTAAATAATTACATGAGCAGAGGCTGCTAATAACTTATTAATTGACTTTCCTAGTCGATAATATTTTTCTGCAGGCTAAAGAATTCTTTGATCACGCCGCTTATGTTATTGCAGTTATTTTAAAAAGCCAGAAATTTATTTTACTCTTTTAGTACTTTAAGCAATAAATTAACAAATATTAATTAATAATTTAAAACTTAACTATCTTTGTAATGAAGTAAGGTCGTTTAAAAAAAATTTTAATACAACACAAAAATAAAAATTAATTGATGAATATTTTAAGAGCAAACTTGTTTTAGATCGACACTTAAACTTTCTAAAGCGATCAATTATGGCAGATACTTGGTTTAAAATTTAACAATTCAACGCGCTTTAAATTTTCACGAAACTATTTTTACACAGCATGATTTTTTAGTTTTTGGCCAAAGACAAAGAAAGTTATTGCATAACCAAGTCAAAATAGGTATAAAGTCCAGATCGTTTGACCAAGAGTAATAGAAGTTGGGTTGGACCTCCTAGAGTGGCACAGTAGGAAACCATTCTCTAACTGTCACCGACGTCCACCAACCTTTTAGATATCAATCAACCCATATAACTTATCTTCTTCATCTCTCAGATATTTAGAAAATTTATATTGCACTACAAGAAAACCGTCACTTTTATTTGGTCGGTAATTAAAATTTTCGCAAAACCATTCGTTCATCCGGATCAACAACTAACGTTTTTATATAAAGCGTTACTCTTTCCATAAAAGAACAAAGCCCATGAAAACACTAGAAAAAAATAATAAACTTAACAATAATCCTTTATGTTGCCGACTACACTCTCATTACTACACAAGTGTCAGGTCGTTTATTACAATTTTTTACTCTACTTAAAATATTTTTATCTTCTTTTAACACACAAGATTTTTGAAAAGAAAACTTCACATAATTGTGTGATTATTCGGTAGCATTGACGGGTGCAGACGAATTATCGTTCCGACACCAGACGTGTAAACTTGGTTAGTTATTTTCTCGCCACCGGTTATCAATGCCCGATTGTTTTCGATTGACAGACAAGAAATAATGTCGACAAAAAACACAAAACAAACTTAATTTCCTTTTATGTTAAAACAATCACTTCCACCTCATATGAAAACTCGAGGAAAGAAAACAGGATGAAATCACGCCAAGAAGCACTTATCCTACCGCTAAAGCTGAGCGGACACCGGAATGATACATTTAAAGTGGCGGTCAACTAGACTACAATTTGTGAACTAAATTAAATTTGTTTTTAGGCGAAACAAATAAAATTTTATCGACTCTCGACAGAGATATAACTATGTTGTTACAAATATGGAATACGAAATAATCCTTTGACTTATAAATGACTCCATTAAAATGCCAATGTAATTAAATCTTTTCGTAATAAAATAATCAATATTGCAATAAACACTTTTAGTTATCACATTTATTGTGTAAATTATTATTCCAAAAGAGATGACGTGCCACCTATAGAACTTTCAATCTACCCAAAAGTATGCCAGTGTGTATTTGAAATATTGGTGTGCACCATTAGGTCATTTATAATAAATTTTGTAATAATTTACGTTGTAGTCCCAAAACAGGCCCCGACTGATAATAATTTTAATACTTTAAAAAGATTTAACCTGGAAAACCAGGAAAAGGGTTGAAAAAAATTAGCTCTAGCAGCATTAATTCATCTATTTGGGATTTTTGACTGGACGATCTGGATCGTCAGATTATCTACGGTTGAAAAGTGAAAATTATTAATTAATTTTTCACTTTCACTTTGTAGATGTTTAAATTTGCTTCAACAAAATTCAAATTATTTCAATATTTGTCACTTCCGGCTTATCGCATATGTAAAAACCTTATCACCTGATAATGTAACTTTCAAATTACAAAAAATTTTAGAAACATAAATCAGCACTCATTCTTGTTGTAAACACTCTTGGGGTAAATGTCTTAATGTCTTAGGGTGTTTATTATTTTCCACTTTTGTCGAAATTTTTGTAACTGCGATATAATAATTTAATAGTAGTGAGCAGTGTTCATTAAAATAGAATTTTTCGTGACGGTTAAAAAATTGTGCTAGTGTTTGAACTTGTGTTTGGTGCTCTATGATGGAATTGGAGGAAAAACGACGACTATTACGGCAGGACTAATTAAAGGTAGGTTTAATTAAAAACACTGTTTGGAAAAAACGTATTCTTACAGAATCTCCATTATTTTTGTAGGAAAGGGTCCACAAACAAGGTTAGTCAACAATGTTTCCAAATGATGTAGCAGTGAATTATTGTGGAAATGTGTGAAAATTACATTTTTCTTTAAATGTAAACTGTCTTTAAAACTGATAAGGTAAGGAATTTATTTATTTTTCAATAATTACCATAATCCTTATTTTCTAGCTGCTTGATTTCAGCTGTAGATTGGTTCTGATCTATCCCATATTTTCAAGGGTTCCGCAATTTCTTATGAAGTTTTTACTTACTCTAAACTTTACTTTATATTAAATTACAGAGAAGTTGTCCGGCATTCGCGCACTTCGGTCGGAAAAGCTTGATAGAAGCTTGAAATAATCGTGTTTAATTTTTGATTTAAATTTTGGTTCTAATAATAGTGGTTGGTGATCATTAAAACTTCCATAAAACAACATAAAAGGAAAGACGCGTCTATTGCGGCAGACTACGGAGATAGCGGTAAGTTTGATTGAAAACATGAATTGTTTTTACAGGTAGGGTTTCTCAAGTGTTTGATTTCAGGCGTTATTTAGGCAAAATTTCCAACTTTTGGAATTTTCTAAGCGAAAATATTTTCTACTATATTGCTCTGTATTTTTTTAACTTCTAATTTAATTTAATAAATAAAACAAATTAAGTCTTTCTTTATATTTTAATTTTCAAAAAAACTCACACTTTTCTCATCATCCGCGCTTCACAATCTCTGTCGACCTTCATACCATATCACTCTCTCCCAGCCAACATTCCTTTCCCACGCAAATAACAAAATTTAAAATAAAATAAAAATACAAAATTCTACTTTAACAAACAAAAATAAACGGTTTAATACAAACTAAATATTTAAAATTACTAACACAAAAAAATCACAACAATATATTATTATTAAATTATATTACTAAATAAATTACTATTAAATTTGTGGGGGGGGGGAGGGGGGCAACTGCACATCAATGTTTAGATATTAAAATTAAAGCCACCAAAATTAAAATGATGCTTGATTATTAAAATTAAACATTTTTTCTAATTTATTCCTTCGTTTAAAATAATAAATATTTTATGATTATCACCCAAAAGTGTGTTTTATTTTAAATAACTAAATTCCTCCCCCCCCCCCCCCCCCGATTCTAAAATGGGCGTCAATGAGTAACGTTATATTTCTGTGTGAGAAATAATAAATTGTTAGTTCAAGTTCGGCTATAAATATACAAAACAACAATAAATAATTTTTTACATGTTGTACGGGTTGATTCCCGAATTGATTTTTAGTAGTTTTTGAACAAAAACTTTTAAAAAAATAGAAAAATGTTCTGACTTTTTTAGCTTTGGCCAGATAGCGGTCAAAGTAAGCGTCTGACAGAAAATTTATGCTATATCTTTTTGAAATACATATAATTTTTTACTATTTCAGACCAAAAAAAAATTTTCTAGTTCCAGTAGTTTCTTAGTTACAGCCTTAGGCTACAGCTTTACCAATTTTTCAGCCACTTTTTACTCCGTACCTTCTAAATTACAGCTCTTATACGGAGAAAACCTGAATTTACTGAATTTTCAAACTAAATTTTGTGAAATTTTGCTGATTTCTGAAGAGCTGTAACTCGGAAACTACCACAGCTAGAAAACTATTTTTGGTTTGAAATAGTAGCAAATTTAATGAACTTTAAAGAGATACCAAAAAAATTCCGTTAGATGTTTACTTTGACCGCTATTTGGCAAAAACTAAAAAAAGTCAGAAAATTTCTTTGTTTTTGAACGCCGCATCAACCCGTACAACATAAAAAAATTAGCTCTACCGGAATTAATGCATCTGTTTGGGTGTTTTGACTTTAATTTGACTGGACTATTATTATTGTAGTTAACAAAAATTTAATTTTAATGAATTAAGTGATCAAACTTAAAAACAGACATTTGTTTTCCCTTTCTTACTTTTTGAATAATTTTATTTACAAAAGAAATTAATGAAGTAAAGGTGTTTTTTGACAAACAAACAGGTTTTTACTGTAATAGTGTAGGGTGAAAACAGTCTAGCATTACTATACACGGGCATCTAAATGGGTGGGGGGGGGGGTAATTATTCTCTAATTTTCAAAATTTCAAAATTCCAAATAATAAATTTATATATTATTACCAGTTTAATTCTTTAATTTTTTTTATCTTTTCCAGCATCCAATTCATTTATTTTTTGTTCCATAAACCAATCTTTATTTTATAATATATCTAATTTTATTTCGTTTTTTTCTCAAATCACAATTTCATTTTTAATTATTTCAATAAAATAATTTCAAGGATTTACAAAATTTTGCAGACCATTTAGGTCCAATCACCACAAACAGGGCTGATGAAAGAGCCATGTTTTCAGTTTTATTTCGCGCAAGTTCCATTTCACCACTACAAACACCAAAATTTTCAAAATTTTAGTTACAGGGTCCGGCACTATAAGTGACACCAACTTCACACTGCTGCAGTTTCTAAACAACTGATGGCAGCGTGTTCATATTTTGAGAACCTTTAGTCTGTCAAGTTATTTATAAGCCTACGCAAACATTTCATTCTAAGTTGTAAGTGAAAAGAAATATTTCAAATGGAATTCAAACACAATAGTGTGATTGCCTTGTATTTGGCCGGAAAATCGAAACCAGCTATTATTCGTGAGCTCCAGAGTATCTGTGTGAAAAAAAGTTTTGTGTATCGAACCATTAAACGTTACAATGAAACTGGGAGCATCGAAAAACGTGGTGGATGCGGCCGAAAAAAAACAGCAAATCATTAGAAATGGTTCGAAAGGTGAAAGAGCGAATTCGAAGAAATCCGAGTCAGAGCGCAACAAAAATGGCTGCAAATCTGAACGTGTCAGACAGAAGCATACGGCGCATACTAAAAAATGAACTTAAATTGAAACCTTACAAGATACAAAAAGTACAAGATCTAACACCGGCACAAAAGGCAGTTCGTCTTCAACGATCAAAAGTGCTGAAAACCTTGCACGCGAGCGGCGATCTTGAAAATTTGGTATTTTCGGATGAGAAAATTTTCACTGTTCAAGAATTCGTAAACAAACAAAATAATCGTGTGTGGTTGAAGGGCAAGTCCAACGACAATTTGGACAACCGAATTGCTATGAGAAAACAATCGCCTGCTTGTGTGATGGTTTGGGCTGCTGTAACTGCAAATGGACGTTCTCCGCTTGTTTTCATCGACCAGGGCGTTAAGGTAAACCAGCAAGTGTACCAACAAAATGTGTTAAATGATGTCCTTATCCCTTGGGCACGTGAGCAATTCAGTACAAACACGTGGACATTCCAACAGGACTCGGCACCATCCCATAAAGCCCGTTCGACACAGGATTTTTTAAGAAATCACGTTCCACAGTTCATTTCTTCGCAACAGTGGCCTCCATACTCGCCAGACTTGAATCCAATGGACTTCTCCATATGGTCCATTTTGGAGGCTAAGGTGTCAACGAAAAAATATTAAAATGTGCGGAAACATTGAAGTCAGCGCTTCGTCGGGAATGGCAACGAATTCCACAGAACCACATTCGTGCAGCGTGCAATGCCTTCATCGGAAGACTGAACGCCATAATCCACGCCAAATGCAGCCATATCGAACAGTGACATGTTTTTCATAAAATTTAATGTGTTTCCTTCATTTTTTGAAAATATTTAATAAAAACATTCATAATTGATAAAACTACAGCATTTTGAATTCGTGTCACTTATAGTGCCGAACCCTGTATTTACAAAATAACAAACATTAAAATAAATAAAAATAACTTTGAATAGAAAAAATCCATGACAATATATTTCAGGTTAAATTTCAAGCTTTTCTTGAAAAGACTTCGTAGGTTTGAGATTTAAAATTTGCTTTTACATGAGCGAAAATAATTATTATAGAAAAATATCTGAAAAGTCACAATTTTTTAAAGAAAACTGTGGCAACTTTTTTAATTTCTAACCTATGAATAAAATCAAAGAATTTTCTCTGATTTATGCTTCGTATTCAAGTGGAATATGTAGTTAGGGTATATTTGACCAAGTGTGACTAAAACGGGTTAAAAATATTTCGTATTTTGGTATTTCAAGTACTTTGCAGATATTGAATTGCTTTCAGCGAGTTTTTGGTATTTGGTACAGCTCAGCATATCTGCGAAAAGAATTTTGCTTTCTTCCTCCGCTGTAAGAAGATTTTTTTGGGAAGTTTATTTATTCTTCAACTAAGAACTTTGAATGGCAAAGCTTTCGAAATTCTTATGTTTTTACATGAAAGAAAGAGACGAAAGAGAAGAGAAGAAAGGGCAATCTGCGGTTTAATCTATTTTCTGAAATTCGCGGGTTTCGATATGTCCAAACAAAATATCAAAAGATCTTATGAATATCGAAAAATTTTTAATGCTTATTTTCTTTAGATTAAAGAGGATCTCTGGAAATGTTTCGATATAAAACTAATTCAATTCTATGATGTGTTTTAATTACTATTACATCATGTCCTATAAAAGGCAATAAACATATTAATTCCCACTATGGAATTTAAAAATTAAAAAAACTGCTTTTAATTTAATATTCATCACGAATAAATATTATTCATGTTTTCTGAATTTACGATTTTATCTTAAAATGGTTTGTATAAATGTACTTTACAATAAATTAAAAACTATCGTTCAAAAGATGCTTACTTTGTTGACATTATTTATCACAAGGCTCATACACGGGCTCCTACTCGTTCTTATATTTCGGGTAATCATTAACCAAGTTGTTATACATACCAACGTAAAAATATTGATTCAAACTATTACGATATTAAATTGTGTGTTCCGGGGTTAATGACCAAATATCATTATTTTTTTATTTGCCATTATAAGTATTATAGTATTATAAATTAACGTACAGTGTTGTAATTAAAAAATTTAGTAATTTTAGATAGTATTTCAAGTTCTGCTCGCATCTTTTAATTACTTAAATTTTGTTAATTGTTCAAAAAGCAGAAGAACGAAATATTGTAATATTTTTCCCTTCCAATAGAATACCTGTTGAAAAAGCTATATAGTAGCCTCGCACGCTACATCAAATAACAACTATCTCACGTAAATACTGCAAAAGCATCTAACACATTCGGTTTGATCGAAAATAAAACTTTAGCTGGGCGCCAGGTAAAATTAGTAAAACTAAATTAGTAAAATTAGTAAAAAAATAGAGCCAGGATGAAGTAAATACTAGCAACAAAGCAGAAAAAAAAGTCTTTTCGATTACATACGTTGTTTGGTGTGAAACATTTATCAGGGAAGACGAATTGCGGTGTTAAGTGTATAAACAAAATTAATTATGTTTAATAGAGATTTTAACGAGTGCTAACAACACAAGCGTTGCGTTTAGAATTTTGTGTGGGCGGTTTTGAATAAAATTGTCATAATATTTATATAAATTTTGTAAGTTTATTATTTTGTTGAAATTTATTAACATTAATTTGAATATAAAAAAGTTCAATGACAAGTGATAATTTATTAAGTAAGAAATATCTAGCCATGAATCATGAAACGTCTTGACCAATAATTAAAAATTTATTGCTTTATTAAGGTTGTAGCAAAACCATCGACTGCCGATATGCGATGATAATTGAAAAGACCACATCGTGGATTACTCGGATTGAAAATGTTGGAAAACAAATTTAAAAGTTCTTATGTATTCATTCTTTGTAACTCGAAATCCATACAATTTAGGTATTCGAGACAACAGAAGGCCGATTTGGTTAAGCAGTCGGCCTCTTTGTAAAAATTTTACATGTCCACACCTTAGCTGTTAGTGTCTCACACCGTCACACCTATTTTTTGCTACCGGTTTATTTCCATTTCGCGAATAACTAGCATTTTTGCAATTTATTTTAATTTGGTTTCGGTTTAATTGAAATACTTAAAAATTAAATGCATTTTAATGTTTCCAAGTTATTGACCGATTTTATTCTCGCGGTGAGCACAATTAGCAAATATTTGTGATGGTATGGTAATCAAACAACAGTACCATTAAAACATAACTGCTGCTTTTAAAAAAATACCCATACATAAATGTATATATCAAATCATCACTCCTTCTCATCATTTAAAGTTCTGAGAGAGGTAGAACATACGCGAGATCGCAAACGAACTAAAATGCAGTCTTGCAACCAAAATTCCTCTGCATCAGAAATCAAAGAAACCAGTCACTCATGATCATGATAGACAGTTGATGAACGTTCAGACATCTGACTACCACTTATTTACATTTTGTATTAAATCACGTCAACCATAACTTTAGCCACTTTAGTACGGCCAACAAAGGTACAAAAAACGAAAGAAATGGGAATACGTACAGCAAATTTAAAGCAGACTCTTAAAAATTTCCAATCTGATCAAAAGTGAATGGTTTTTTTTACTGAAAGCTGCTAGCAACAACTTGAAGATAATATAAGACCACGAACGTGTTAAAATTGCTATTATACGGTTTGTTTTCAGACGTGGTAGCCATATTTTAAAATTCCACCAAAGTATTAACGCACAAAAAGTTTATATTCTTTAATTCCTATGTTTTATGATGCCATACACATCCAATCATGTTGAAGGGTTTCAAAGAAAAATGTTACAATATTATATTCCTACTAGAACAGGTCCACATGCTGACCAACTGGCTAGACAAAAAGTGTGGACAGTGGAGAATTTGTCAACGTAGTTTACCTGAACTTTGGCGTTCCTTTGCCGAAATACCTAATTAAAAAATTGTTTGCGCGTGATCGTTTCAGTGTCCTTTCTGTTCTAAATATCAGAGGAGTGCCGCAGGGAAATAACAGTGATCGTTTATTTACTTTTCACACGTCAAGCTATTAAAACCTTGAATTGCTTTTAGGTAGACAATACAGCGATTTATAAATCTATCAATTTGTGGACTACCTACCCAAAGTATTGAACAATCAATAATTAAATACTTAATCAATTTTTAAAGATCTGAACTTTTGATTAAAGCTGTTGTTTTACATTTTCTACAGGTACTTTGGGTACAAGGAAAGATATAAAGATCACCTTTACTGATTTATCGATGCCACACTTTTGACAGTACTAATAGATTTTTTAAAACTCCAGTTTGATTACTAAAATATATGTTGAAGATATTAATATTGATTAATTTATCGTTTCCGAAGCCTGGTTTTAAATCACCTGTTTAGGGACTTCAGTACAAAAATATGCAGAAAATTGTCAAAACGATAAATTTATTGTTAGATTTCCATAAATCTCCATACAGGCGATACTTTGGATATATCTCATTCTTATTAATTAGTTGACTCTGCAAAATAAAGTATGGGTAAATTATATTAAAATAATTGAAAGTCGGTTACCATCTATGAACCTGTTTAGTTGAGAGATTATAATAAAACAAATTGTAAATTTATTATTTCACGCCAATAGAATTTTTTACTTTTAAAATAGAAGAAGAAAAAGAAGAAACAGTCTACTCTTGACGAAAAAAGATATCACGTGCTTCAGCAGAATCTGCAGTACCTACATTTATATAACGATTAACTTAGTAATAATGATTAAGGATGTTTAAGTATCAACCTGCAATTAGTCCCTTCCTGTGAAAAAATTTACACTTCGTACAGGTACAATTTATAAAGGTCTGCTGTAGGCAAATAAAAAGAAGATAATTAACAGGTTGAATTAAAATTTGAAAAATAAATAGAATCATTTTTCCTTTTATCAATTTAATCTTAAAACATATTGGTAAATTTAAATTTTGAGAAAATTTGCGGGCTTCAAAAATTAGATTTTTGAATTTTGTGGAAACTATAAAATTTCAAAAATTACAATTTTTAAGTTTTTCGTGTCAAAATTGATAATTTTTGAGTTGTGACATTTTCTTTCTTGTTTTTAAATGCTTAGAGTCCACGTGAGTCAATTGTTTCAGTGTTCACAGAACTTGAACTCAAAAATATAATAATTTTATATTTTAATCTACCAGAAATCCAACTTAAAATTTTTTTTTACATCTTTTCTGGTATTTACTATGTAAGTATTGTAAAATATATTATTAAACAAAAACCAAAAATAATGGAGTTTAATAATAGAATAATAAAATAATAAAAAACAAAAACGAAATTTAATATTATACATTGTGAAACTAGATAAAATCAATAATATGCGATATAGGGCCCTATTGCACGATTTAAAAAAAAAAATAAAAGCAATGAATTAAAACAAAAGTGCAATTTAGGAAAATTTACCAATTACCCAAAGGTAAATTTAAATAATATTTTTGGTTAACTCTTCAGCTATGAGTTTTTTCCAACAACTTAAAAAAATTTTCTGCAAAACTGTTTTTATTTTTCAGTTGAAGCGGTGGAAAAAAAACAGTAATGAAATGTGTAGATTACTTACGTCTGGTCTTGTAAAATAAACCGTCTAACATTGAATGAAATTTAATGTTATCATCAAAAAAGTAATAAGGCGTAAACATTTTTTAATAAATTGTTAAGCAATAAATGAAAAACATGATGTTTTCTTAGATATAATGAAACATTCTATTGGCTAAATATTAAAAATATCATATTTTAGAAAAATTTAGTTGTTTAATAAAAGAAAATATTTTCAATTTAACTTTGATTAAGCCATACCTGTGGAATCACCGAATTTTTATAAATTTAGAATCAGAGCTGGCGAAAATTAGCGAAATCCAGGTTCATTAAAGATATGGCTATAAAATTTAAAATTAAAAAATTAAATTTTATATACAATTAATGTAGTAATCAAGTCACGATTTTCAAAAAAATTTTCGTTTTTCTTAATTGTGGATTGCATTAGTTTCGAAAATAATAATTTTTTTCAAAAAAATTTTTGAATTTACATTTGATATTTACAAAATTGCTCTTGATTTTGTCTCATTAAAATTAATTCACCAACTAAGCTAAATAGAACAATATTTGTAATAATTAAATACATTATTTTATATGCTTATATTTTGTAATACATTAATACCATAAATAAATTAAGTTAGCATAAATACCAAAAACGCATAGAGTAGAAGCACTTAATTTTATGTACAAGAACTAGCTCTCTATACTTGACATTTATATTAAACCTTGGAATCTTCAAACCAGAAAATTATATTAAATAATTTGTTATTAATTTTTTTTACATTGTCCATAGATATATTTTGCAATATATAGCAAGTTTAAGTATTATAAAATCGTATAAAATAATCAATTTTTACAAAGCCTTGCAATTACTCTAGTTTTCTATTATATATTTTTTATTTTTTCAAAATAGGACTTTGTGAGTGCTGCAAAAAGTCTATTTTTATACTGAGACGATACTTTTTTTATTTAAATAAATACATAATTAAACAACAATTGCATGTTCAAGTTTATTTAATATAATTCAAAAACAATTCAATTTTTAAATAGTACATATTTTTTTTTTTTTTAATAATTTTAATTCAAAACCATAACACTGAAATCTTTTGTTTTCTTGATTTGCAAAGCTTTGCAGTGTAAGTACCTATCTATGTAAAATTACATAAACGGTATGTTTATTTTTGCACAAAAATGTAAAATTACATAAACGGTATGTAATTTTACATGAAATGATAGAAATACTGTAATTTATATTACATATAGCTAATGAAATTTACAGGATTGGGCGAGTGACGTAATATGTAACTAATAACGAATGATCGATCATTTCATTAATATTTATTTACAGCAGCAAATTATGTTTCTAATGCAAAAGGTATTATTCCACATTCTTCAGAACACATTTCTTTTTGCAATAATATAAAATATGATGGAACAACGTTTTACTCATTAGGTAATCACCAAAATTAAGGAAATTCTAGTTTAGGTAGGCGTCTCCAGATATTTATTAGAAAAACTAAAGATAAGGTGAAATTATTACGTGTTAAAAATAAAATAAACACGAAACTAGATTATTCTGATCCATTTTTTAATCTTTTTCCAAAATTCCTCAACCATAAATTTGCGTGCACATTAATTTACTTTTAATATATTCAAATAAAAATGCAAAACGAATAATTACCAGCCAATTAATTTATTTTACAGTACGAATTGATAGATTAAAAATTCTCTTTTTATTCCATCGGTATGGCACCACAAAAATTAAAAATTTAATTAATTAGTCGACAACCTATTAATAATTTTTAAACGACCATGTTAAAGAATAATAATTATTCGAAATGTATTTCTTACATTTTTTCAAGTTCTAGGAACATTAAATTCCCGACATAGTTTAAAGTATTTACAAAGCCGAAGAGAATATGTGTACATTAAAAACTTGTTGGTAATGAATATAATTAAAAAGAATTAATTATTATTTGTTTACTTATTTATTTAAAATGCCCACTATGCATATGCATTACGCAAGTTTTATTTAATGTAAAATATGTAAAATTGAGGAATTTAAACGGTAGCTACATACTTGTGTCTTCTGCGAAATCAAGATATCCTGATTGATTATGCAAGATTCTAAGATTTCTTCTAAAACCTGTCTAGTAGCCTACTAAGAACAGAATCCGAACAAAGATGTTGATTTACAAATTTATGTTACCCTTTAACATTCCTAATCACTTTAGTATCGATTGTAAGTATTTTAATGTATAGTTAACTTTGTAAAGTTTCACTGTTTTTAAACATCACTTAACATTCTTTGAAATTACAATAATTAAACGGCCCCTAGAGTAACAAATTTAAATTGCATTTTTTTGTAAATTAAAAAAAAATTCCCCCCCCTTTCGCGAGAGAAAACTCGATAGACCAATATAACCTCATTGATTGACTTACCCCTTTTCTTGCGAGGTACGAACGGATTGGAATGATTACCATTACAAAAAACTGTTCGGCGAAAGCGACTAATTATTAATAATCCTGGTAATAAAATGTAAACATGAAAAGAACTTATTGAATTCGACTTACCTAGTACAAACGAGAACGAAAAAAGCTTTTTGGTTTAGTTTATGAGCTTTAAATTATATTTGCTGATTTATAAGGCTATTAACATTTATTTAACTGCACCTTAAAAGTTTTATTTGCAAATTTATTGCCCTGACTAGTATAAATTAATTCAAGTCATATCTGTTGGTACAGTTTTTTAAACAATAACTTTATGCTGAAGATATCGAAAATATTACTTTGATTGAGAGGGAAAATTAGTAGAATAGGTAAACAATTTCTGATATCTTCAGTATTATCGTCTGTCGTCTCATAGTGACTTGTGTGCAAAGGGTATGTCAGCGTTGAATAGGCGGAACTAATGCATTAAGCTACGGCTGGCTGCGAAGGTATTAGAAGCAATAATTCTGTCACACCAGTAATTTGTGTGTCAACGCACCTCGTGTCTGCATATTTATTTATTTAACGGTTTTAATGCTTATCGATTTAATAGAACATTGTATCAAGAAAATTAATCGCATTGAATATAAACAATAATTGCTTCCTTAGGGTTGGTTTATCAATGCATCGATCAAGCCGTAGTTAACTTCATAAGATGTGATGCTTTCTAATGGCTAGATATCAATTTTAACAGAAAGCTATGCTTAATCTCAGATCTTCTGATTAGCAATTGTTTTTGCCTACTTAAAGAAATTGAATCCACAGCATCCGCTTCACCCAGTACCGCAACAAGATTTCAAATCATTATCTAATCTTCTTAAATTAAATTAGTCTTGAAATAGGATCAATATTCGAGCAATATTGGACCAATAGTGACAGCAGCTCGACACAATATTGGAAGCAGTTTGGTACAATATTGCGCCAATATTGCGACGATATAATAAGAAATCACTATTGCACTGATATAGTTTTTAACATTGGTGCAATATTGCGTCAATATTGATCCTATTTCAAGACTAATTTAATTTAAGAAGAATAAGATAATGAAAATCACATCATCAGAAGCAAAGTATTACAGTTTATCTTTGCATAATTTCTCGTTGTACTTAAAACAGCAGTTTGTAGCACAAAAACAATGATAATATGTTTTAATTTTAATTTTGAATATATTTTTCAGATTTTTAATTTTTCTAATTGAAAATAAATTATAAAAATATTTGATTATTTAGTTAGTCAGGAATTCGTACTATTCTTCTGATATTTGCCCTATATATTTCTACTATATATTTTATTTTAAAATTATTTTTTAAACAAATTTTTATATTTTGATTTATTTCATCGGGATTTTCCAATTTATTAAAGGCTTTTTACATATTTTTATCTGCTTTTTGTATATTTTTATTTTCAACTTTCAAGAATTGTTTTTTAATTATTAATTTCGTAAACAATGTGTTTTTGAAAAATTAACAAAAATATATTGAAAGAAGAACTTTCCACTTAAATGTAAACGGTATTGCTTTTAAAACACTTTTACATATCTGAATACTATCTAAAAAATATTAATTATAGACGATACCAACATATTTTAAATTTGCATACTGGTATTACATTTAAACCATAATTACTGTTTGTAATTATTATAGGGGCAATCAATATTCAAAACTCACAATGAAATAATAAAATTTTATCAAACATTTTTTCAAAAATTAATTATTACGATATTGTAAATTTAAACAAAGTTTGGCACGCCTTTTCATAAAATAAACCAACCACCAGTAAGATTAAAGTGAACTGTCGTGTATACGACATATATATAAGTCCTTCCTGTTAAAATAAAATTATTTATTTTTTTTATTTCTTCTTTCATTTAATTCAAATTTTTTTTGAATTTTATACAATTAATTAATATTGTTTAATCTTTAGCATTAAGCGGTGCTTTTTCAATTTATTACGTTTTTAATATTTATATAATTTAATTATTTAAATCACTTAGTTGAGCCATACTGCGTAATTGGGTATTTATTACATTGTATACTGAATCATGTAAGAAATTGCAGAAAATTCTAATAATTAATCGCCGACTTCAAATTTAAAGTTGCACTTTATATCCGTTTTGATTAATGCTAACAGGATATTTAAGTATGTTAATTGCTTAATTTTTATTTCCTTTATTTAATTACTTCATTATTTGTCTTGTCAATTAAATGATGCTTAATCTTTTAATTCTTCGATGATAAAGAAAATTTATAATTAAGCGCATACATCAGCGCATAAGAGAATTGTTGTAGATTAATAAAGATATTTTTGCTTATTTTTTCTAAAACAATTTTTTCCAAATAAATCATTATAATATTTTGTTACCAAAATAATATTAAAATAAAATTTTTGCTCAATTTATTTAGTCTTATAAGGCCAATTACAAAAAATTCTTGAAAAATGTGATTTGATGTTATGTGTTATGACGTCAGGAGTTAGTAAACAATCTCAATATTGTCATGGTATTTTACATTAAGGGGGGAATTACTTGAATTTTAAAATATTTGAAAAATTTTCTGTATTAAATTGTGGAATTTAATTCAATTTTTGTGAATTTTGAAATTCTCGCTAGAAGTTAATTTAGCGCCGCCTAACGGGGTAGACGAGGCTTTCTCGTGCAACATGGCGGAAAGTCTGACGTGAAAATTTGAAACTCGCTGATTTTATTGTAAAAATTTATAATTAAAGAAAATAAAAAGTTATTTGATTTTGAATTTGGAGTGAAAAATGCAATATTGTTTAATTTATCAGAGGAATAAAATTGATTAAGAAATAGATTATTAATTAGATTACGCGGGGGCGATAGTTCGTCACACGGGATCTTATCGTTTCCATTTAAAAAAAATTAATTGGAAGTTAAAAATTTAAATCTGAATTGATAATAATTTATTACAGTTTATTATATAGTCAATAATTTTTCATAAGACTGTATTTAAGGGGGAGTTGGGGGGTTAAAACCCCCTCTCGAAATTAATTATCAAACACTCAAGTTCAGGAAGTCCAACTGCAATCGTAAAAATTTAAAAAAAAAACACTAAAATCTTCAAATCTAAAATAAAAACATTAAATATTAATATTAACCCCCCCCCCTACCTCCACCCCTTTCGAAAATTTAGTCTAAATATGGCCTTATTTTTCTTGTTGAAAATTTATTAATTGTCAATAAGAATTAAAAATTATCAATTTTAATTATATAAAAATTTGGATGTTCCGCTAATATATGTATAGTTCAAAATTTTACAATTTTAAATTTTTACAATTTTACAATTTTACATTTTTACAATTTTACAAATATACTGCAATTTTTCCGAAAAACTTCCATTCCGTATATTTAGGTCCGAAAAATTTCACGTCAATATATTATAAGCGGCTTTGTGACTGACTTCCGGATAAAAGTTAATGTAGAGCCTAAAATATAATAGGTAGAGATTTGAAATTTTGGCAAAATCTTCGTTTCATAATATAAGCGCATGTACACTAAAAAAGAATTTTTCAAAATGTGTGATTTTATGCAAAAAATCTTTTTAACTATATACGCGCATGAATGGATTAACGAGATTCCCATGATTAATATTTGAAGACCTTCAGACAAAGGCAAAGTATTTTATTTTTAGTGAGACCCCGTGCGAAACCGGGTATCCAGCTAGTAATATATAACCTGCGAGCTAGATACTTTATAAGTTAATGTGATTATGTGACAGATACATGGCAGATTGGCAACATATTATAATTAGGCCCCTCCTCCACTAATGCAGCCAGGTTTTATTTCCGGGGGGGGGGGAACATTTCCCTAGATTTTTATTTTGACATTATGATTAATATCAACCCATTATAATTGAATAACCCTAAAACTTGAGTAGAAAACTGAAAAACGTAGGCTAAGAATTGGGAGTCACATAACGAATCAATGCGGCCTTCAGGCCGCACAATCTGGTCAGTCGAGTTCCACACTATTTAAACATTAGTAAATCAATACCATTCTTATGATTTACAGTTTAGCAATGGTATCAACGGCCAGATACCATGGCCACGATGATAAAGTATTCAAAATTTAATATTCTATTTTATATAAACAGAATATCGACCTACCCACAGTGGCGTAACAAGGGTGTGGTCACCGAAAGAGGGCGCCATACCATCGCTATGAGGGAGCTAGAGCTGTGAAAACAAAAAATGCTTATTTTAATAATTGTGTTTTTAAAAAAGCTGGTAATTTCGGGGGGGTTTGCCTCAATTTGTTACGCCGATTTGCTCATTTGTGTTCTGCTCATTTTGTTGATTATACGTATATTCGACGTAAATAGCTGCTGTACTTGTTTTAGTGGACGAAGCCGCGCGCAGTTGACTTCTAGCCGTGCTAATGCTAACAACTGCTTTGTTAAAAATAAAATTCTAGTATTCTGACAAGTTCAGGAATGTTTTTAACGATTGGAGGCCCAGAGATTCGCCGTCTAACTAGATCTTTTATTTTAAAGTAGAAAGATTTTCCAAAATTAAACCCATCGCGTGCGGAGAAACCATTTTAGAAGCAGCCAATCAAATGCACCCATTTAGTTTTTGGCCATAATTAAGCGTATTTTTGAATAATCTGTAAAATTTAATGTTTCTCCATTAAAGTAATAATTATTTTTTATTACTTTTCAATAATTGTATAATACATATTATTAGTATTACAGTAGATATTATGTTGTATTATAAAATAAAATAAATCGAAAAAAAACAACAATAATAAATTTAACAAAAATTATGAGATTTAAGTAATAAATTAGAAGAAGTTATCCAGGAATATTAGTTTTATTAAAATATCCAAAGCTCTTAAGGCTGCTGAAGCATAATATTATTTTATTGCAGTGTACTAATTTTTTTGGAAAATTTGGTCCTTATGGTAGAGTCTGTAAGAATGTAACCTCAGCAAAGTTACAGGCAATTTAACATATGATAAACTGTATGTGACATAACAATACAATAAATGTATAGGACCGCATTTACATAGAGACTTGGGGAGAGAATCGCGCATTACGGCACTACGCTTCCTACCAGCTAACTATAACGTGCTGTGTTTTAGGGGTTATTTCATGTTTACTACCAGAATGACAAATTTTATGAAAGCATATTATTTGTTTCCATAACTTATATCTCGATTGTTTCAGTTTGTTATGAAATTTTAAATTTTTCTTGCGGAAACCGAACAGGATACACTTTAGCTGCGCTTCCATGTCGGCCACGCTCAACTTTCCAAACAAAATTAGAGAAAATTGATTTTGAGATTCTGCGATTGTAAAAATAGGGTTGCTTTCTAAGGTCAAATAACAGTTGATACTACAGCAGGGAATGATACGATGCGGGAACAATCATGACATTTTCACGACCTAGTGAATCCATCTGCACAGGACATCAACACCCTCTAGATATTTAACCAGCTTACACCCCGCTACACTTAATTTGTATCCTGGATCACGATCTTGTTAGCAATAGTACGTTCGTCAGCCTTCAAACTTTTTTTTTAGAACGAGTGCTGCTGAAGGCGATGGCCGTTTTTTCATCGCATACGTACTATAACAACACTTAACCGGTGTTATAATATTGCATTACCATGTACCAATATTAAAAAAAAAACATTTGAAAATTATACACCTACTTCGTCAAATTGTATTCATACCTACTCTTTTCCCTCATTATTCACTTAAATAATTAAATAGATAAATAAATATGGGATAATTTTAAAAAAGCTCCGCCATCAACTGTCACTAGTTAAAAGCCTACGCATTATACGTGATGTTTTATACTAAGCATAATGCGGGTGACAGAAAATTATTCCAATGAAAGCCTAACTCTCCGCTTGATAGACCAAAAATAAAAGAAATCATTTTCTATATAAATGCAGAATGCCATCATATCAATTACGTTGTAACATGTGTAACTGAAAACAATAAAATTAAACGCCATGACGCATTTAGATGAATAATATAGATAATTAGCCAGTGGCGTAGAAAACCCTTTATTTTTAATAATCCATCGCGAGCCGTATTATTTTTAATTATCAAAGTTTTATTAAGGCGGACAATTTGCCAAATTATGTAGGTGCTTAATTAAAAACAAAATGGAACTGTGTTTTATTGCGTGTTTAATGTGTTTTAAAAGTCCTAATATAACAATAATAATTTAAAATTTTCTTTTGATACGATTTTTGTAAATTATTACACGTCAATAATTTTAAGTCATTTCAACGCAGTTAGGTAAATTATAAAGTAGCATGATATAGAAACTTTTTTCGTGATAAAAACTATTAAAATGATGTATGTGTTTGTATAAAAATGCCAAAAGAAGTTTTATTGTTAGTAATTTTAAAACAGCTCCGATTTATTTTTATCCGAGATAAGACTTAATTTCTGTGCCAACTTTCCTGGCATTCTAATGATTTTCGAGTTTTAATTTTCGGACTCCCAGATGATCGAAGGGAAATTTGGCGGACTACGTCACTGCGCCGAAAAATTGACAAATATAAGCATAATCAAACAAGCGTATAAACGGAACAGGAAGCGAGCATTAGAATGGTTGTTTATGATCTCTAATTGGAGTTATTTAACATATGAATAGAGACCGTCTACGACAGGTGTGAAGCGGATACTGCATAGATTAACATTAACAGTTTCTTTGTAAATCAACAACTACCAAAATGTGTTAATATTAAATTTTAACGTCGGCTACGAAAAAAGAAGGAAGAAGTTAATAAGTTTCCTTATCGGACATTATCACGAAAACTATTTTTCTTAATGCTGTGAAATTTTCACGATTAATCAGCGTCAGGTCTATTATGTTATCACTTATCAAATTTAATCAAGAAACAGAAGTAGTGTAGAATGCAGAATAACGAATTGGAAGATTTAAGTGTGTCGTGATCGATGGGATTCAAAGAAGGAAAGTCGCGAATGTCGTTGGCAAGTGACCAACGTCCAAACAGTGTAATTCTCCCTACATGATAGATACCAGTCGATCAAAGTAAACCAATTCTATTTTCACATTCTAATACTTTGAACGAAAAGTTGGTGAATTTCCATTACCGAAATGACTTCTTGTAAAAGCACGACATTAGTTAGATGGACCGGAACTGTAGGAATTGCAGAATTTCTAACATAAATTGAATTTTCACTAGAATAACTTCTGTTTCAGACACTTGTACTTTCATAATATTTTGGTTTGTATATTAAAAATACTTAATTGATCATTTTTCGAAACGGAAAGTTTTTTTATACACGAAATTCCTATGTTAATTTCGTAACTGTTAGAAAGCGGAAATTAAGCTGGCATCATGTGTTCTTTTGGTTTATCGATCGAGAAGATAAATGAATTTTCTTAACTCGGTTTGTAAGTAGTAATTTTCTAAAATTGGTTACAAACGGTGTCTGAAATAACGTTTTTAGGTGTTGTCTAGCACCACTTAAGTTTCTTTCTCCACCTGATCATGTGTAATAAATATTGTTAAACTTTCCGGCTCAATAGAATCCAGAATTCTTGCTCTACTCGAACTAATATAAAAACTTATTACTCGAAAGCTTTTTATCGGATTCACTTCAATCAAGTTCTATTTACACATATTGACTTCAAATAACACCAGTAAATTTCATTGTATTGCAATACTTCCACAAGGGGTGCCAATGACACCAGCCTAATTCGAAGCCAGTTCAAGGATAATGCATTACTCCATTTCATTTCAATTTATCATCAACGAATAAAAAAGCAAAAAGAATGAAATAACGCAATTTTATTGAATAATTGGGGTGTTATGATTCAAATGTACCTTGCATTTAGAGCAAAAGCTGCTGCATTCACCACTATATTTTGCGATTCAATATGTATTCAGGAAACGTCCGCCAGAATAGTTGGCTCGTAATGATGGATAAATACTATTTTACTTCAGATGTGCTGAATAAGTGACCAGAAAATAGAGCTATTGTCCGCCGTAAAAAATTGAGAGCTTTTGTCTTTTTAAACCCCACGTTTTTAATTTTATAATTACATACTTGTAATATACCGGATCCATTGTTTAAATTTTCAAAATTTATTGAACGCTCAAGTAAACAATCGCATCAAGTACCTGCAATTCTCGTATTTATTTTTTCATATACCGGCGATTTTAATGTATTTGTCACACATACCTACAAATATGTATATTCTGGATCAGGTAAAGAATAGCCTGCAAAGAGGCTCTACAAATTTAAAATATTCCTGAAGAAATCATAGTAGTTGAGAGCATAAATTACAAATATTAACATTAAATTTTACAGAGAATTCAAAATTTCGATTAAAAAGGCTCAAAAACCTATTGTGATTATTCGATTGGCTGCTTTTATAAGATTAGTCACGCCCATGGCGTATCTTTTTGTTATACAATTATTTTAACTTGTTTTTAAATAACTAAAATTAAGGTAAACTGGTCTCTTTTGGCAAAAACATCCCCCACACTAATTAAAACATCTCCGAAGCCGCCAAAATTCAAATTACGGGTCTAGAAAGACGGGATCTGAAGTCGCCCGATGCTACGGAGCGGGAAACCGCTGTTCAATGGTTGGCAGCGCGGATTACACTAGGCAGTATTTCATTTATATAAAATATATTTCTAAATCAAATTTAAAGTTGCCAAGAAGGAAATCGAAGTATATGAGAGTTTTTGAAATTTTTACAATATAATATTATTTGCATAATGAAGAAAATTCTGGCCAAGTTCAAACTTATTCCTGTTCTTAGTTATGGATATAAAAATCGTCAAGGTTACGTTTTTACATTGCATTAAATGCAAGGGACAGGTTTTTCATTACCTCGAAAATCCGAAATGTCAGCATTAAAAAAATTTGCCAAAATATTTATGAAAATCTTACAAAAAAGTATACCAAATTTCAAAAAAGTCCTGCTTTCAGTTTCTGAAAAAATTAAATTTTTATTCTAAAAAATGGTACAAAAGCTATCAACATTTGATAGCTATCAAGAAATAGATATTTTCGATACAAGTTAGGAAAACTAATATTTTTCCATTCAAGTCGAGGTTTTACGATCGAAAACTTCGGACGATATCTTAAACCGAACGTTTACGTAAGCCTACAATCCCGTCAGACTGAAATCCAGCCGAACCACAATCCGGTGGCCGTAATCCCGCTAAACTAAAAAAATCCAGCTTGATCTAAATTTCGTCGAACCACAATCCCGCCACCACAATTCCCGCCAGACAATATGTACGAACTCAATTTTACGAACGTTAAATTAATAAAATCATAAATTAAAATAATGAAAAATCTAATTCAAAACCAAATTAAAAGGGATTTAAAAATTAAATAGCAAGTATACAAATAAAATATAATTATATTACTATTAAAATATGCATAGGTTAGGTTAGGTTACACTGAAAAAAATAATTGATGAAAATTCTTCATTTTTGTGCCGATGAACAAAATTCATTACATTGATGAATAATTCATAGTATTCATGAAAAAAATTGTTGTATTTATGAATTTGTTCATCAATATAATTATTTTTGTTCAGCGGCGCAAATATATTGACTTTTTTATCAAAATGATAAATCATTTTTATATGAGTAGATTAGGTTATGGACTGGCTTTTGACGGCGGGATTGTAGTTCGACGGGTGTTCGGTCCGGCTGGATTTCGGTTTGGCAGGATTATGGTTCGGCGGGATTTTGGTCCGGCTGGATTTGATTTGGCATGATTTTGGTTCGACGGGATTATGGTCTAGCGGGAATTTGGCGTCGGGGATTTTGGCGACGGGATTATAACCGCGGGATTTTGTCCTAGACCGTGCGGAAAAGTATTATTTCCGCACTAGGGCGGAAAAGTACTACTTTTCCACACACTTTTGAATATCACAAAGTAAGACTTTTTCAAACATAATTACAAAAAGTTTTTTTAAATGAGTAAAAAAGATAGTTTAACTGATCAAAACTCTTTAAATGAATAAAATTTAGAACTAAATTATTAAAATATATGTATTTTTAATAAAAAAAAAAACATATTTTCATTAATTTTAATTATTAAATTTTTGTTTATTAGAAGTTGGCAATGGATACATTATCCTATGTATTTAGCATAGGCATAGTTAGAGTCCTCACCACAACTTACCCCCACCCCTCTTCTTAACAACCTTAAAATTCAAATAAAAATGTATTTTGAATTTAAAATACATTTCCTACTCAATTACATTTTGTCGCCAATTAAAAATTTTTTTGCATTTTCAATCGGAATCAACCGGAGGATTTAAAAAAGTAACAGAAAAACTAATGTTCATTGCAGAATATGTTAAATAATTTTCTACTGGTGTTTTTCTTCAACTTTCCTAGTTCCCAGTTTAGGACTATGTCCTGTTATTACCAAGTGATGTACCAAATTTACACTTGACACTCTTGATTCTTGGAGCACTTGCATACACCCCATAATAGGGTGCTGACCTTGCTAGATGCAAAGCCAGCGGTGTATTTAGAGATAACCTAGTGGAAAATTGCCCCCCCCCCCCAAGGTGATTCGGATTGTATCTATGAAGCCCTCCGTGATAAAAATACCAAGAGGTTTTAAAATTTAAATACGTTTAAATTATTTACCGTTAGCACCGTTCGTCAATTACAATAGGATTAATAATAAAAACCTTCTGTTTGTATATATTATTTATTATTCGTATTTTCTACAACTGACGCGCATGAATGGATTTTCTAATACTCTACCACTGACACGCATGAATAGATTTTCTAATACTCCTCTCTGCAAAGCCTATAGGTGGAAATTAGATTTAAGACTTATGTTACACTATTGGTATACTGATGGTATGTTGGTTGGTAGTGAGAAAAGCATTTATTCTGCACAATACTTGTTTATGCTCATCGGCACCTGTTGAGTTTTTGTTTTCGTTTCCAGGATTTATTTCTTTAATGTATTTTGTATTTGTACTTCAATACAAAAAAGTATTATTTTGCTCAGCCCTGATCATATGTGACGGATCAGTGCGGCCTTCAGACCGCACAAACTGGGCAATGCAGTTCCACACCACTCCGTGGCCGACATTTTCAAATGAAAGACTCAGTGGTACAGCTGAGATATGTGAAATTTAGAATCCATATTAAAAAGGCAGTTAAATATTAGAAGTATTTTTTTATTAATATCTTAAACAAAACTTGAAATAACCACCAGTGGGCGTAAAGGGCCCTGTCAGGCTTTGCAAGTTATAGGATTTTAAACAAACGAAACGCCCGATAGTTACGCCGCTGGATAGATAGCAAAATTTATTTTTGTCCAGATAGGTAAAGGGCCTACACCGAACCTTGAACATAGCCTTAATTGCCGAAGATATTGTAGTGTATGGGCACAATGCTGTTAGATACATGAATTTAATAAATTAAAAAAAAAATAATATTAAAAAAATTCCTTACAAATTAATATATTATGTATGTAATTATATAAATATCTCGGAATACTCTTAATTTATTTGACTAAAAAGGAATAAGGATGGACCTATGATTAAAAGTATTAAAAAGTATAAGTATAAAAAAAGGTCCGCCTGTTTCATCGGAGTTTCTTTGTTATATCCCTGGTTGATTTCGTCAATAACTAAGTAATTTTTTGAGATTTAAAAATGCAAAATTTGAACTTTAATTTTAATAATTTATTGAAAACTAATTAATTTGTGAAAATTCTGATTTTTGCTTATAGTATACTAAATAGACAGGTATATTATTAAATTATATTTAAAATATTATGACTTTTGATGTTTTTTAGTTTTTATCAGTTAAAAGCAGGTTCTCACCGACAAAGAGAGATACATATAATATTATGCAATAGAGAGAGACCCAAATAATTATATTACAATTTCACGATTCTAATAAAAGCTATTGTACATTCAAGAATAATTTAAATTATTAGAAGAACTATATTTTATGGAGAATGTACAATACTATTTGATAAAATTGTGAAATTGAAAAAAATAATATTTTGGTTTCTTTCTATTGCATTGAAATATTATATCTATCTTTGTCGGCGAGAAACTGCCCTTAAGATTAAATAAAATTGAATCTTAATACCTCCGATTCAGGAAAAATTTCATGAAGAGGGAAAGGGGAGAACACAAATGTTTAGCTTCTTTATTTCACCTTTTACGGTGACAAATACGACCGTTTAATCTTGCTTGGGGGGGGGGGTGATTTTGTTGTTTTTTTCTTATTATATATTTAATAAATATATTATTGTTTTTAACTTTACTTTTACTTTATACAAAATCTGATAATGTCCTTTTAATTTGGGATGGTAGCTAACATTTTAAATATTAATTAGAATAAAATTTGCATTTATTAAGATAAAAAGGAAAACTAATAAGGAATACGCAATCATTCGTTGATATTAAACCGAGTGAACGAATTTCATTAGTAATAAAAGATCTTGGTATATTTGGATTTTTTAAAAAACTTTAATTAAATGTAAGCCATTAGTAAACTTCATCATAGAATTAATAGCAATTTTTATGTGTTTCACTTACGGGGAGGTTGATTATACTTTGACCGCATGTTCCCCTTACGTGGAACTCTTGTGAACTGGCTAGTCAGCGTACGATTCCGTGCATTTTATTCTTGAGATTATTTTTCTGTTCTTAATGTAAAAATACAGACGAGCGGAAGTTCAGGGAAATCCGACAAAATCTCGTAATGAAACTCTGCTGTACAAATATTTATGTTGCGATTCCCCCCGCGGTCAGGGATAAACCAGCAGTTGTTATTAATCTATTATTATGGCTACTGCAGTACAACGTGGAATCTAAACCACAAAAATGATTCGAAAAGTACTAGAATGAATATTTATTGTTTTTTCAATGCTCAAATAACAAAAAAACAAGAAGGTAAGCAGTGTTAATTTGAAATTAGAATAAAAAATTGTAGGATCGAAATTTTATGTTGTAAATGATTAATCGCCATATTTAAATGTATTTAAACTAAGAGCCCTTAGTTTTCTTTATATTACTTTAATAAATTTCCCCTAAATGTATTGCTACCATAAAACCCGAAAATAATTTCCAGAATTACAGTCTTCAAATGGAAAATTTGGGTTGATTAGTGTGTCTATATTTCTTTGCGCAAATTACCTTTTATTGGCTATTCACTTAAAATTTTTATAGCCTGACAAAGCATAATGTTCCTTTCAAATCACGCATCCCTATTAGTTTTGTTAAATATTGTCTTTATCGTAATATCACTGGTAGTTCTTTTTCGCTCGCACTTGTATCAATGTAACAAAAATAGAGTGACTTTTGGCATGTAAAAGACGGTTATAATATTTTAGAACAATTTATAAATCATGATTTGACAATCAGACGCCATTATAGACCGCGATGTCACCCAGCGGTCCGTGTTATCAGTATCTAATTCCAAATATATTTTAAACGTTAACGTAATATATGATTCCGATCAGCGGTTCTCAAACCGTCGTCGAAGTTACTTTGGTTATATTTTTTTTAAATCACGCTGTACTCATTTTCGTCAGACCCTTAATTGGGCAGATCGTTCTAGTTGAAGTTGTAATAGGTAAATGGCAGCTAATTTGAGAACCACTGAAATTAACCAATTATACCATACTTTCAATCGCCAAATAAATAAAATCTAGAACAAACTGCTCATTAATATACATATTGCATGATCGGCGATGACAACGTAAAATCTAGAGGTAGACATTCATGCGAGCAAATCAAGATTTAAATTACCCCTCATGTCTCATCTTTGACATTTAATCACATCTGAATGTAAAATAAAACAAAAAGATTATAGCCTATTATTTAAGTTTATTTATTACGTTGACGATGTTAGGCAAGCAAGCTTCCTCTAGAATAATTGCTCTATAAGAAGTCGATCGTGCCTATTTTACGTCAAAGCTCGAAATTACCAGCAAAAAATTGCATAATTTCAAAATAAATTGCATTTTCTTCCAACCAAATGTCAAATATAACTTAGCTGAATTAAAAAAGTTTCGTGCTTGATTACGACATTTGTTGCATTGAAGCTTAAAATTAATGCAATAAAGTTTTGGTAGCAGTTACACTCTATTTGCTTATGTTAAATTTGTTCAGTAAATGTAAACTTGCGAATAAAGTTTAATTTGCTATGAGAGTTTAAGGTTCATAAATTTATTACAATTATTAAAAACTTAAGAGACAATTGCGTGATAACGTGAACCAATTTATACGTCCTAATATCAAAATATCTATAAGTAATAATATAGGGGATGCTTTCTTATCATGAATATTAATCGAAAATTATTTTTGTTTATTATAAGAACCGTATTTAAAATTACGAATGATTTAGTATAAATGCTAACTTTATGTAAATTAGACTCGATTTGATTTTTTAAAATAATAATTGAAGTTATATTGATTTTTAATGGTTTGATGAAAAATTGTTGTAAACAAATTTTAATTAATATCAAATAGGTAGGTACCACGTTCAAATTAAAAGTATATTTGATTTAATAGCTTGTGCGGAATTTAATCTTACTTTATTAATCTGTTATTGCGTGATGTTGACAGACCAACTAGATTAAAAATATTCACAACAAACAACCAAAAATTCATTACAAATATTATTGGCAAAATTAGAGAAGTTCTGTTAATTATTCAGATTACTAAAGCCGATAATTGTTTTATAACGGTTTATTTATTTTTGTAGTACCCTGTAGATTTCAAATTTATGTTGTTTTGTGCGACTGATCTTTCTTCCTTCGTAAGATTTAAAAAAGACAGTTTTTTCTTCTTCAGCTTTACCTGATTCACTGAAGATCAGAGTGTAACGTGGCGTTTGCATTAACGTACATTATTTCGAGGCAATGTAGGGCAGAACCTTCAGTCATAGTTCCCAATTTAACTTATATTATTTTATAATATTTTATGATATAGTTAGGTATAGGAATATGCGGTTCACGTTTTCGTCAAGTCATCTGCTTGTGTATCTCATGCAATGAACATTGTGTAATATTACTACAATATTAGTTCAATATTGGTATATCCCTGTGCTGAATATCAACTGCGATCACGTAAAACTTCAGCTATTGAGCTGCGTCAGCTGCTGATTTTTAGTGACGTCAGAAGATGAATTCCTATTGAATTGCTAATTTTCCAGCTAAAAACCAGCAGAAATTGCGCTGTTTCACTGTTGAAAGTGCTGAATCAACTGATATTCGAAAATTATATGTTGATATTCATGATATCAGCTGATTCGGTGCTGAATATCACTAATTCAGCACTTTCAAAATTCAGTTACTGATTCAGCTGATATTCAGTTTGTACTTTATAGTAGATAATTAAAAAAAATTTAATTATTTTAAATTATTTTAATTTTAAAATTATTGAAATTATTGGCCATTTGCTAGTTTTTAAATTTAGTTAATTAATTTTTTTATACAATCAATTACATTAAATATAAAAATAATGCCATTTTTATCACTCATTTATTCGTTTACCATTTATTAAATCAGTCAACACATTATATTTTTGAATTTATAATTTTGTGAATTTAAAGTTTTGTTTTATATCTGTCTAGATTTACTATCTTCTGATTTTTTTTAAACTGCATTGGTTTTTCAAAAAGTTTTAATATAGGGGAGTATCAATTAATTACGTAAAAATGATTTTAGAACATTTCTGAGGTTGCTTGATCCCTGAACTTTAAGCTGAGACAGCTAAACGTCAGCTGATAAAACATAGTTCATAGAACATCATAATTAAAATCATTGATTTTTAATATATTAAAAAAAAATTGTTTAATAATTTATTTGCAACTATTTATAATATTTTTTCCAAATTTAAGTAGTATTTTTTTAATCTACAATATCTTTTGTACGAATTATCGTACGAAACGTGTCGTGTTTTATAAATGAAATATTTAAAATATATAATATTGTAATTTACTGCGAAGAAGTACTATTTACTATAATATAATTGCATTATTTTTAATATATTCTTTTTAACTTATTTCGCCTAGGCAGCCAATATTGGTAATCAATATTACAGCGATACTGCATTAATGTGAAAAAATTACTTAAGGGATGGGTCTTTAAAAACAATTTAAAATTTTCCGACGATTTTGATCTTTTATTGGTTCATATTCAAGGTTAAAAATATTTAAAATATACTCTATTATATTTTATTCTAATAATATAATTGTGAATATTATGCTATTTTATCATATAATAAAAATTATAAAAAATGTAGTCAGTGGAGATATCAATATTACCTTCACAGGTTGTGCGGCCTGAAGGCCGCACTGTCGAGTAATTCTCCCCTAATCTCCAATTTTGTTTAGGTTGATAATGTAAAATGAACCAATAAGAAAAGCGTTACGGAAAAGTGAAAATTGTTATTTACTAGATTTCACAAGTTGTGCGGCCTGAAGGCCGCACTGATCAGTGACTTCCCAATTTTTTAGGCTGGTATAGAAAGTTGCAGTAAACATATTATATGGCATTTTATATAAATAAAGTATAATTTTTAAGTTAGTAAAAAACTGCCCAGTCAGAGGTGCGTTAAGAATCGATAGATAGATAGAAATGAAGTATTATAATACAGAACACTAGATTGTCCAGGTTGTGCGGCCTGAAGGCCGCACTGACTAATAATTTTCCCGTAATTTCAAATTTTTTTTGGTTTCGGTAATGTTAAATGTAAAATGGATAGATAGATAGAAATAGGCTATTATCAGGCCCGTAGCCAGGATTTCATTTTGGGGGGGGGGGGGGCACTTGAAAAAAGTAAAAATTTTGATGGTTCCCCTTCCGGGAATTTTTAATGTTGTAAACAAAGAAGCCTCCACGAGCGGAGCAGGCGGGAAAATTTATGTTTTCAAGGCAACCCAAGGTTTTAAGGTTAGCAATTTTTGAAGGTATTATTGTAATACAAATGTAGTTCAAAATTTTTACCAAATAAATGCTTTTAATGGCTACGATAAAGGAATTAAGTAAGCCTTAACTCATAATTTTAATAATAATTTTACTTAAATCGCTCCCCTTTCCTTGCAGGGCCCGGAGCGACCCCCCCCCCTTAGTTTGCCACTGATCCCTATGAATATTTAGTGCAGTAGCTAGTACTTTTGGTGCCTATGGCCAAGTGCGAAAAACGCGCCTAAAACGGCAAGGGGTTCAGGGGAAGAGAGTTCCCCGATTTTTAATTTGGTGCAAAATGGCAAATTTTGAGACTTAATTATTCAGTTAAAATTTATTAAATATGAAAAAACCTTAAAATTCTGACTCAGCATTTAAGAGTTAACCGATTAAAAACAATTCAACAATGTATTATAGTATAATATTTTTTAATATAGTATAATATTAATGGAAGTATTTCTCCGACTTTTCGAACTTTGATAAAATTCAGAAAATATAAATTTTAATAATTTACAGAAATAAGAAAAGTAATTTTTAGAGTCCAGTCAAATTAGAATCAAAAAACCCGAATAGATGCAATAAATCTGGGTTGATACCCGGATCGATTTTCAGTAATTTTCCAACAAAAATTTCTGCCGCGGGCTCCGCCAACTTCGAAAAACAGCCAAATTTTTCAACTTTTTTCAGTTTTTGTCAAATAGCGGTCAAACTAAGGGTCTGGCAGAAAATTTAAACCATACCTTTCTTAAAGTGGATTAAATTTACTATTATTAGAGACTAAACAGAGTATTCTAGTTCTAGTATAGCTTCCAACTTCCAACTCTTAAAAAATCTGAAAAATGTTGTAAAAACTGAAAAATATCAGAAAATTTCGCTGTTTTTCGATGATGCCGGCGCCCGCGGTAAAAGTTTTCTTGGGAAATTACTGGAATTTGCATAATTTAAAATTTCCTGATTTTTCTGGGATTTTCAGACGAGTAGGAACCCTGACATATATTATGTATAAATAGGATTGACCTATAAGCCGACAAGGTAAACAACAATAAATTACGGCAAATATATTTGGAAAAGAACTTTTTCCCACTTTAAAATAAAATACCTATTTTATTTTCGAAATTCAAAATTTTCACGTTTATTTTTTTGTTTTTCCTGACTGAACCCAGGTGCATCCCCTGACTACGGGACTGGCTATTATAATATATAGAATATTAATATTATAAAATAATATTAAGTCTTATTTTATTTTAATTAGATTTAAATCCAATTAGATTTAGACCACTCATCGAATTTTATTCATATTATTATTAAAATTATTAACAAATATATAAATATAACTAGTTTCAATATTGTATTATACGAAAATAGTATTATTTGCGCAATATTGATAGTTAGCATTGCATCAATGTTGGCTGAGCAATATTGAGTCAATATTGTGTTTTTGACAACCAGGAAATAGATATGGAATCTCCAATTGCTTTGATACTTCATATGTTTTTCTGAAATTTTTTGATTTTAGTTTATTTCGATAAAATCAAGAAATTTTAAAAAACAAAGTTTCTCTAAATGCTTTGAAAGTAGTAATTTGAAAACAGAGCAAAGTATAATATAAAAAATAAAAAAAATTATTAAAAACTGTGTCTAATTACTCTAATTACTCTAAATACTAATAATTTTAAAAAACATAGAAAATGTTGATTTCTGAATATAACTATTATTCGGGTTTTTATTAATTGCCTATATTTTATATTTATTGTTCTTTATTTTCTTTGAAACATGTTTGTTCTCAACCAGGATAAGTTTGTTATAAAAATTTTAAAATAATCTTTCAATAAATTACCTTTTATAGTATAGCATTTAATTTACAAAATAATTTTAGCATAAATTAATAGATATTATACAATTATTTACGCTATTTAAGCAGGCAATGCATGCAATATTTTATTGGTGCAGTTGCATGCTCTGTCATTTGTTATTTATTTCATAACTACTAACTAAACAAAAGGTAGAGAAACAATATTAGTGAAAAAAAAATGAATTGCAAGTTTTCAATTGTTTAACATTCCGAAGTAAAAGACGACAAGTATAATAAATTAATAAATCAGTCATTTTTCTAGGTTAGAATACTAAATCTTACAGTTTATAGTAATACAGACACGTTATTGTATACAGTAGCGGTTTTTAGCTAAATTTTTAAGTTAACAAAATAAATAATAAAAATTGTTTAGTGTTGAGTTAGCGCGATAGCGCGTTATTAGTTTTAGGTATAAATCTGGCGTTAGTAGGTACTTATATTAAATTAGAAAATTGTTATGTAACATTTATTTATTGTTTATAGTGAAGTGCATACATAATATCGAAAAGTTATTTTATATTTATGCGAATATTATTAATTCCTCACGCACAGCGTACTATACAAAACTGAGAAGCCGATATCGTGTTAAAGTCAAACAAATCAGTACACAGAACGCTCTCAGTAACTGGCTTATTTATTTAACTATTTAGTTGCTAATTTAGTTGTATGCAGTTGTTACATTTGTATTAACATACAAATTATTGTCAGTTCCATTTCCAATATTGTTTACTATGTCTCCAATCTTTTTTATTTGCAAAACACAGTCGTAAGTTTTTGTCGATAGTATTACGAAACAAAAGAATGGAAATCTAAGCATTTCATCTACTTTTTTAATATCTATAAATTTTTATAATGTATATTCGAGGTATATAAACCTGCAATATTCACATTTTTTACAATAAAACAATAAAACTAGTGCACCAGTAGCAGGTATGTAATTATTTGCACTGACGATGGCGAGGAGAAGTGCATACACCTGCACACTCTAATGACAAAAACGTAGTTTTTTCATTCCGAATGGTTTAGCTGTATTTAACATAATATTACGTTACATGTAATATTTGATAACGACCTAACATTTTTTCAAGAAAAGAAAATACAACCTTAAATGAGGACATTATCGTTCAGTTTTTTAAGGAGTTATTCTCTTAGGTGGATGTCTGACATTTGTGATAAATGATATTAACAAATAAATACAACAAACTTATCAGTAATTACGATCAATTTATTGCTAATGTCTTTTTGTTTACTTACATCGCACAATTTCTATAATAAAAATTAACATGCGTCTATTTAGAGTTTAAACCTCTCGTTGAGCTATCACAACATCGATCCATATGGTAATATGGTGAGACCAAAAGTTTTCGATATTTTACAATATAATATGATTTATTGCTTGAAATATTTAAATGTTAATCGAATATAAAATAAGCTCCCCACAAAAGATTCATACGGGTTAATATTATGTAAATGCATTTTCTGGGATGTTATAATCAAAACATTGTTTCTATGAATTCTGATTAGAAAATACTTTTTATTTATTTTTAAAATTTTGAGCAGAAAGCTTGGAGCAGTAAATACAAAAAGTTTGCAAATCGAAAATGTAATATTTTTATTATGAAAATAAATCCTCAATTTATTATTTATAACGATATTAAATTTTCAGTTTCATTTTTACAAATTTGAATTCAATATTTTCAAATATTGAATATTATTTTTCATGTACTTAGTTTACTGCTCTGAGATGAAATCAATGACGAAAATTTCAATATCTCTTACAGTTTATATCGAGAATAAAAATTTTTGATGAGTTAATTTGAACATACCGAATGAAAATATTATTATTTTTAAGTTTTTTTGAATATTTAAAGGAATGTTCTTTTTGAAAGGCCACTAATTGTTAAATAAGCATTTTCATGTGGTCACAAAATAAATTTTGATTCTGATTTTACATAATATTTATCTTCGTATATTGTTTAAACATACTCAACCGAATAATGTTGTTTTGTTTATTATATCAACTGTATATCAACAATAAAACCAAAATTGCATTAATCCAAAATTATTGAAACGAAAGTGCTAATTTTGCTAAAATTTTTAAAACATCAATTTTTACTTTGTATTTTAATTTTGTCTGCCCAATGTTGGAAATAAAAATAATGAAATGCTAGCACCCTCTATCCGACGATGGCTTAGTTGTGGCGATCGAACTATGCTATTCAAAGTGTTGTATGGGAAGCTTTTATAAAAGTTTCGGTTTGTATATCGAATAAGTGTGTCAGAAAAACTTATTTGAAAAATAATTTTTACTTTTCCTAAATTAAACAGGAAACGCAATTTTTTAATTTTAAAATTTAATGTTTTTTGAAAATAAAAATTGTGTATGGCAGAACTCAAAAACTTTTGATGATAATTTGATAGACACGAACGAAATTGATGTTTGCACAATTTGCATTCCAATGTGGTAAAAAAATCTGATGTAATGAAGAACGTTTGTGTATATATCAGATAGGCAAACCTTATGGAAGCTTTAAAGAAGTGGTTATGCGATTCGGTTTCATGATGAACTGCAAAAAGGTATAACATTTTTGATTAACCTAAATATTTGGCGAATGTGGAAATGTCTGATTTTATAGAAAAAAAGTGCCAAATTTCATTTCAAGCTTTTTTTATTTATTTTAAATTAGATTACTTTAATTATAGCCAAATTTAACTTAAAGACAGGTTTCTGTCATTTTTAACCAGTGATTTTCGAGTTTTGACGGCTTCAAGATGTTTTATAAAAATTGCATGAGCTCAAGAGACCCTCTCTTTCTAGATCCGTAATTTCGAGTTCGGGGGACTTCAGGGATGTTTTTTAAAATCCAGAAATTCTGTCTAAATTTGTAATTTTTGAATTTTACCAATTTTCTTGTCTGCCATTTAGAGCCAATGTTTTTAATATAAGCAATAAAAAATATCATTCTAATATGTTTTCAACTATTAATTTCAAATTACGCTAGTTTACCTTCAAAGTAGGATGTTAAACCTATAAATACTCTAAAGGAACACATATTAATAGCTTTCCAATGAGATAAGAAAACATAATTTCAAGGCAGGATATAGAATCTGTGGGCTCCTAGGCTGAACCAGTAGCTAGGACCCTGTCGGAATTTTTTTTATAGTTAACCTGGAAAAACCACATTTTCGGCAATTCGACAGCAGAAATCTACACTTTTTTTTGGAAAAACCAATATTAGTACACTAGAAATTAAAATAACATCTGGATACTGTGGTATAGACCAGTGTTTCTCAAAGAGTGTTCCGCGGAACCCTGGGGTTCCATGAAAACTCGCCAAGGGTTCCGCAAAAAAATTGTCAAGGAAAGTCAAAAAGAATTGTTCCCATAACCATGGGTTAACTCGTATCACGGGATTGTCGCGTTTCACTCTTACCTTCCAAACGGAAAAGGGTTCCACATTCTAAAAGTTTGAGAACCACTGGTCTAGACATTTTGTTATAATTTGGATTTGATGACAATTGACAAAAGATATTTAACAAGGAATAAGTGTAATTTTTATGATGTAATTAAAATGTTTTGTTTATTTATTTTGTCAAATAAATTAGGCTGCAGCTTGCGCTTAAATCCGGCCTTACATAATTTAGATCCACTGGTTACTTTAACAATAAAGTTTTGAAAATACCTTTTATAGTGGCATTTTTTACATCACATCGACTTTTTGCATAGAAAATAGGTATCTACCTTAAAAATACGTTCTGTTGACTGTCCGTGTGTTCGATGTAAATGGATGCAGGAGCGTGGTTTAGTGGGCAGAGGCGGCTTCGGTACACTTGTAGCCGTACTACTGCTAACATCTTTTAATAATTTTATTTTAAATTGTATTCGGTTAATTATATCCGAATTCAAGTTGAAAACTAAGATCCCGCCTTTTCCAGATCCGTAATTTTAAAGTTCGGTCGAATAGATGGTTGAAAATGAAAATACTATTTACAAATATTTTAGAAAAACTACTGGATTTTTCTCTGATTTTATATTTTTTATTTATATAATAGCATATTTACAGCCAATTTGCATTAAATCTTGTCGTTATTTGCTATCGCACTTTTCTATCGGTCCCCAAAATTTTTTTAAATTTGGCTAAAGGTTATCTTATACTCTCTCCGGAATATCCTCCAGTAATGCGCACAACAATCAGTTGCAATGGGAGGAGAGGTTCTGTGAGAATCTTAAAAGGCCGCTCAGCAAAGGGCTTATGTATATCTCAAAAAAGTTGTGTATATATGGCTGGAATTCTCTTGGAAACCTTTGGAATTTCTTGGAAATATTTGGAATTCATGAAAATCTTTAGAAATCTCTGGAATTCTTTGGAAATAACTGGAATTCGTTCAAATTGATTGGAATTCTTAGGATATCTTTGAAATTCCTTGGATATCATTAGTATTCTTTGGAAATCATATGAATTCTTTGAAAATCATTGAAATATCTTGAAAATCTCTGGAATTATTAGAAATTATTGGAATTCCTTGGAATTCCTGAGAAATAGTTAAAATTCCAGAAAATTTTTGAAATTCCTTTGTCCTATATGTACACAAATTAACTGGAATATTAACCCCCTGTCTTCCAGTTTCACATAATCACTTCCAACGCCGTAGCTAAGCTTTGTTTGTAAGGAAGCACTGAAGAGACACAAAATAAATTTAGTAAATTTAAATATAATTATTATAACGTAAATCTGGTATTTCTAGTTATCCGGGCAACATTTTAGTATTATTGGATGCTGCGGCTTTCCTTCTTTCAAATTCTATTGTTAATCCATTTATGTGGACTTTTCTTCTAATGCCTGGTTGTACAACCCGCCGACAAAACAATTTTTTTTGTCTATTAAAATGTAAAGTGCACTTTACATTAATGATTATTCTTAGGATTTATCACAGGAGCAACCATAAAACACAGTTTACACTGTGTTTTCTTTCTTAAAATTGTAAAAATATCATGTAAACCATACTCTTATGATAAATCATATAATGTAAACTGCACTTAAGTCATTAGATTGATAAGATGAACTGACATAAAATGACCACGTGGTCTTTGTCGCATATGCTCAATTTAATTTTGCCAAATGTATCATTAACATTGTTAATCTGTTATTAATGCTAACATAAAAAAATTTATATATCGGACTTGGAATTGCCATTATATTTTTTTATTTCCATGCCGTTTCAGAAATTTCCATGATTTCTATGCCATTTCAGAAATTTACGGAATTCCAAAGAGAAAGTTTCAAATATTCTAAATATTTCCCAAGAATTCCAAAGATTTCAAAAGACCTTTTGAAACAAAATCAATCCCAAAGAATTTCATTGATTTTAAAAGAATTCCAGTGACCTCAAAGGGTTCCACATATTTTCAAAGAAAGTACTAAAAAATTGAAAGTAAATCCAGGAATTTTCCCAGATTTTCAGAGATTTCCTACTATTCTGTGGAATTTTAAGAATTTCCAGAGATTTTCAAAGAATTCTAGGGATATCAAGAGAATTTCAAACAATAACCATTCTGAAGAATTTCAATGATTTCCAATGAATTCCAGTAATTTTATAGAATTCTTAAGATTTCCAAAAAATAACAAAGATTTTCAAAAATAATTCTAAGAATTTTCAAGAAATTTTAATGATTTAAAAAAATTCCATACAAGTGTAAACAAATCAGTTACAATTAATTTGCAAGTAATAATTCTTATTAGAGTATAAAACAAAGAAACAAAGAAACTTCTACTAATTTTTGCGATGGATCCTAAAAATGCCTAAATTTTTTTGATTAAATCCAAATTATAACTGCATCGTATCCAGAACATCCGCATCTATAATTTTTTCTACTTCTATTTGGAAATTTGATCTATCATTTTTTTAAGTAATAAAATCTCAGTTATTATGCAGAGGTCACCAATAAACTTTATCCTAACTACATTTTCTTTATGTAGCGATTCATGACTACTTATAAAGGAAAATGACAGATGTAAAATATTTAGTGCCACCTACATAATAGAATAGCAATTCTGCACGATAGTAAACTGAAAAAATTTAATTTGAAAGCATTTAATCGGTGAAGGCATTGCTTAAACAGAATTGTTGAAATTGAAAAAGTAGAAAAATCAAAAAAGTCAATGATGAGTGAAATGAAGTTCAAGGTGGGCTCGCAATTAAAATGGAAAAAGTAGAGAAACTGAAAATAAAATTGAAAGTTGTTCAATAAAAGTGTCAGTGTAGGTTTTTGAAATTAACGGAATTAAAACGAGGAATTACTGGAATTAATTTTGAAAATATAGATGTAAATACTCAATTTCCCTTTATGTGTGCACTTTTGCTATTTATAAGTATAATAATTATCTAGTTTGGTATATAAAATAATAATATAATTTTTTCAGTTACTAGCTATCGTACCTGGTTTAGCTCGCGAGTTTAAGTTTGATTGATACGCAATACAACTGATTATTTTTCTGCGTTATCTGAACTGAGTCAATCCATCAAACGTTGGATTACAAATTTTCTAGTGAGACTGACAGAAATTCGGTTAATTACTGAATGATATTATTATTATTGTTTAATATTAGAAAATAATTGTTCAACACCAAAAATAGAAATTTTATTTATAACTTCCGATGTTGGTATAACATATTCTTCCCAGTAGGTATTTTTCATTATATTTTAATTACAGTATACGTTCCCAGAATCCTTAGAAAATCAACAAATACATAAAAATAATTACGAGTTTTCTGTTTATAGAAAATTTTTAGTTATGAACAATTTTTTCCTAAATTTTGTTTTTCTATCTTACCCAAATAAATTCTGCAATAAAATAAATTTTTAATGCTGAGAATCATTCGACAAATTGAAAAGGTTTTTGCTTGAACGAATTTGTATACGACAGTTTAAGCGGAGGCGTTGATCTGTCGATGGTTGTCACATCATTTAGCTTTTTTCCCAAACCTGAATTTTCAGTTTCGTTCGGTAATATTATTAATACTTCTCGATTACGGCTGCTGGCTGTTTAGCCAAACTTAATGTAGAAGGAAACTTTGATGAAATGTACCTTTACCAAAATAAAAAGATTTCTAACCATTAGCTACTTAAAATATCTGTTTCATTCAAACAAACACAATAATACCTTTCCGAAATGTATATGTTGAACTAACAAAGGTAATAATAACCTAACCAGCTGAACATCAATATCTAGTCTTGTTTCTACTGAACACAATACCATATCTTCAGGCTAACCATCTGCTTATTCTTTATGAAAGACCGCGTATAAGTATTATGTAATCTAAAGTGGGGTATTTTATACTATAAGGAAAACATTCTGTAAGCTTTAGTTTCAATCAGTTCGCGATTTGTGTCTTACTTTTCTTGCAACATCTACTAGGCTCACAAGTAAGTAAACTTTTCTTATACACGCAGAGTTTCGGTCACCCGATTACATTTTCAGGAAGCGTCAGAATCTTCCTCAGCAATTTTTTAATTTTTCTAATCTTATAATCGAAAAAGCAGGATTTTAAAAGAATTTTCTCTGCAGTGACTCAACTTATCAGAAAGAAATGAAAATGCCGAGTATAAATAATGTTTTTAATAAACTTTTTAAAATTGGTTTTTATTGCTAAAAATAAAACAATCTTTTAACGTAAATTCGCTCGAGAAACTTTTCATTAACGTTTAATCTTAATTTTATGTATTGTAAATATTATATTTTTTACATTCTTTCGAATGCTTTTTAGAATTAGATGTTTTGAAATTAAAGAATTATATGTTCGAAGGCATTTAAGTTTTTCGATTTATTACCCGATTGTGAATTTTGTTAAATTATTTTTTCAGAAAAATCCATGTGATATGGGAAAACGTTGTTTGGTTATTGCTGAATATTTCGAAATCAGTTTTTCCAGTTCTCTGTGGCAAAACTGAAATTATTGGAGCTTTAATCCGATAACTTCAATTTAACGTAAACCGAGTTGTCATTTAAGAAAACGATCTCTGTAGAGTAGTATAATAAGCCATTTCTATCTATCTATCCATCCGTAAAGCTCTGATTGGTCAGTTTTGTTTTATTCTTGGCATAAACTGCAGACGATTGCAATGCACTTTGACCGGCGTTGCACTTCACAATTTTAAATCACCATGGCAACCATCCAATTTAATTTTATACGGCACATAATAATCGAGTATCTACTTACCTATTTGGATAAAAATTTTCGTAAAATTTGAAAAATTTAATAATTTTTCTTATTTTATTATTTTTTACTAAGTAAACTTATTGTTATTTATATTTTCGGAAATGTCTTACGTTAATTCTTACGTCATGCTTGCGTAGGGTAGTGGTTACAGAAATACTTCACATATAATTTCTATTAAAACTTTGAAATTACGTTTTTAGAAATGTAATTTTTTTAATTGTTCGAAAGCGATTTAAAAATTTAGAGTTTAAATTTTTCAAAAGTGTTCAAAACTTGACTAATTTTTGATTTAAAATGTATCAAATTTAAATAAGAAACTTTGGTTAAGGCCTAGTAATATCAAAAGACATCAGCCCAAATATTTAAATTATAAGGATATTTTTTAGCAATTTATTGTAACATGTAAGCAATTAGATATTTTCTTATTATATATTTATTTATAGAATTTAAATTTAATTTAATTAAATATTTTTAATTTTTAATTTAATTTAATTAAATATTGTTAATTTTTAATTTAATTTAATTAAATATTTTTTATTTAAAAATGAGCCTTTTTAGCTATAATAATTAGTATTCAAAATAGAAAGTGGAATACCATAATTTTCAATTCGTTCCAGTAGAACCTGATATGTTCGAGTTACAGCACAATTGAATAACCTAGCAACTTATGAAATATTTCCTTTAGGTATTTTTTCATATCATATCAAAAAATATTTCTGATCTTTTCAATAATTAAATTGACATCTTAGTTGTTAAAAATTCATTAACAACTTTATGTGTAATAAAAGCTAACCAGCTAGAAATTAAGTCGTGGCGTTATAGTATATCAATTTAATTAAACACATTCTTGTACTTCTGAGTGGAATTTGAGAAACAGAAAATTTTGGGATAATAAAATAAGTTATTTCAATTTGCGCATTGCTGGTTTAGAACAAAATATTTAAAACACTGCAAAGAGGCAGTAAATTGTTCAAAGGTTTGCAGAAAATATTTTATACAAATCAGGAAAAGATTTCATTTGATGAATCATATTTATGTACATATTAAGACGGTTTATCTACCCTTTAATTTTTTAAAAAGTTTTTTAATGCAAATTCTCGAGTAGAGAAAATCAAGTAAAGTCCATTAAATAATTTAATAATTTTATCATTATAAAGTAGTCAAGTTTCCCACTTTTTTATTAGAATTAACAGTTCGGTAATTTGCATATTTCTGTATGTGTGTGTGCGATAGATATTAAGCAACACTTGATGAACATTAGATAACCATCAAATTAAATTATTTAAATTCTTAATTAGTTAATTTTAAAAAATATGCTAAGTAAATTTTAATTTTTATATAAATTTATATTTAAATTAAAGAATTTTTATATATTTTATATAATATATTTTAATTCTTGAGAAACGATTAAGTAGGTAGGTACGGTAATTAATCGTTAATTAAGCAAATGAAATTCATACTTTGATCAACGATAACATATTTTTGTCATAAACTGTAGTATTTTTAATTTGTGCACATTTTATCTTTTTAAATAAAGAACTTCCGAAAAGATTAATTAGAAGATACGTAAGTGTTTCTTTTTACACTTGAAATAAAAATAACACAGCATTTACGTTGTTAAATATGCAAAGTGGGTGAAAAAATGCCCAGAAGTTGTGAGAATTTGTTGAATATTTTTGTTAACTGTGATTTACTACTTAAATTTTGATTTATCCTGTTTATTGATTATTTTAATTAATCTCACCCAAAATCTCTGTTACTTTCCTGTTTTACATATTTTTATTCCTGTTTAGTTTTCCCAATTTTTTTTTGGAAGTTTTTGAAAAATATGCTTGACCAGCTCACTGCATTGCACTGTATAATTTCAATAGATTTTATTTTAGCTGCTTTTCCTACAGTTCCATTTTCAATAGAAGTCGTAACTGATTCATGTTTAAAACTTTTACGCAATATTAAATTTGTTTCTTAACTTATTACAAAGTTTTGGTTTTCTTGTTGAACAACTACAACGAACTATTAATTCATTGTGTGGGTAAACAAACGTAAGTTCTATTTTAGTTCGTTTGAAAGAATGCGAGAGATTGTATTATTGCGGTTAAATTGTCTACTTCACGAATGTTCAAAATTTTCCACTGGTGTAAAATATTTAGGCAAAATAATGTATGGTCTTGTGGCGCAACGGATAACGCGTCTGACTACGGATCAGAAGATTCCAGGTTCGAATCCTGGCAAGATCGAAATTTTTTACTTCTTACTTCGTTTGTTTTTAATTTTCTCCCACTCATGAATAAGAAAACGCCGAAAGCTTAACATTTCGCATAGCATGAAAACTTTTATTTAAACTTTTAAACAAAATAATTTGTTTTTTTGTGGTTTTAATTATAGGTAACTTTTTACACAGTTCCTTCTGGTTATTTAAATTATTTTAAATAAAAGAAAAATAAATTAGGATATTATCATAATATGCAGGTCAAACTCTTGTCGGTTTTTGATAACATTTTAATCCCGATATTATTAAATATTCATGATCCCTCACCCGTTAATAAAATTTGACTTGATGTCGTGAACAGATTGATTGAAAATATAAATTGATGAAATTGATTTCGTTAATTGAGTATGTCAACAACATAAATTATAATTATTATGCAAAATATCATGTTTCATAAAACATGATAAAATTGAGATGCCAAACTGACTGTGAAAAGAAAAAGAAACGTGGAAAAATTTGATTTTTGATTTTTGAGAAACGCAAAATACGCAGTGCGCACTTCACACAGCTTAATTTTTTCTACTTATCTACTTCTTGACAAACAAAAGTTAAGTAAATGGAAATTTAACATTTTATATTTTAAGAGATTATTTTCTCGAAGTAACTCCAAAACTGTCTGCCAAAAATAAAATGAATAGAAAATTTTACACTCTCTTACAAATCACAAATCTTACAAAAAAAAGCAACAAATTCAGATTAAAATGTCCCGCTCAGAATTAAAATTATTTATAATTTATCCGCTTAAATTATCTTCTTTAGATTTTGGAATTGATTAAAAAAAATTATATTTGGCCCTGGTAAAGAGCAGCGGATTTTTGATACGGATCACTTCTGATTAGTCAGAATTTTAAATGAATTTGTGAATGAATGAATAATCACAGTGGAAATCGAAGCACAAAGTTTTGTAGACCAGTTTTCCATTTATGAGATTTTCCTGAATTTTCACAAATTTCCAACATAAACCTAACTTAACTTAACCCAAACCTAACTTAACGTAACCCTAACCTAGATTACCGTAACCAGCCTAACCTAGCTTACCGGATCCAACTTTTGGATTAAATGTTGTTACCTTACGAGCGAGGAAAAAAACAAAATTTGCTTGTTGTTGATCGGTAAGCCATCGCGGACATATAATGTATACGACGCGACGTCAGCAAATTCAAGGCCGTATTTAATGGAGGGAAGGGTTAGGGGTTAGAACCCCCCCGAAATTATATTTATCAATTACTAAAATCAAGAAGTTCCGGCTGCAATCGTAAAAAAATCAGAAAAAACATCATTTTTTTCAAAACTATAACAAAAATATTAAATTTTCACATTAAACACCTTCCGAAAATTTAGTCTAAATACGGCCTTGTGCAAATTAAGTCCATACATGGACATAAAGTTAAAAGTTCGGTATACGAATTTTTGATTTTTGTGAAAATAAAATGTGAAACTCTGAAAGTAAAGTGTTGTTTTGATTTAAAAAATTGAATATTGTAGTTTTCGAAGTATAAGATTTGAAATTTTAATGAAAAGTTTGGATTAAAGCAAATTGAAATTAAAACAAAAGCTGGATTGGTGTATAAAAAGATAAAGATTGGATGGAACAGATGGTAGTTGAGAATTAAAACAATGAAAAATTACAATTTATTTTGTGAAAATTTACGTTCGAGGAAACAAATTGTCCACGCACGTTGTTCATCTGGCTTGTCAACATGCATCGAAGTTTAAAGCGTTAAAAAAATCATTGTAGCAAAAATTAAAATTTGGAATCGGATAGCCAGGAATATTAATTTACAAAATAATAATTGGAATTGAATTTTTGAAGTGAACATAAAATGAGAAAATTTGTTTTTATAATTAAAATATAACAACTACCCCGAACATTACAATATATTGAGATATCCGGCGTGTAAATAATTTAATTTAAAATAAAAATGTTAAAACAAAATTTTAAATTTACAAACATAGTCAAAAGAATAACCCCCCTCCCTTCATAATAGAAAATAACAATATATGGCAATTTTTGGTTTACTGAAACATAAACCTAACCTAACCCAATTTAAACCTAACAATAACCTAACTTAAGTCTAGTGATAAGTCGCCTTGAAGTTGGAACACATCTCCAATTTCCAACCATTGTAAAAATAATTCATGAATTCTATGAATTTTTCATCAGCTATTTTTTTCCAATATTTTTTTAATATGGAACCCTTAATAATATGGAACCCACCTCAAAGATGGAAGCATCAAGAACAACAGGTTATGGACTTCCAGCACTTTTCCTCTCATCTCTTTCTCTTGACCGCGATATTTGAGCTTTTTTGCTTTCACAGTGGCTTAGCTCTTTTACCTTCACCATTGTTTGAAGCAATATCTCATCCAGAACCATATATTACATGCTTTCAATTTATTACCCATTGCTTTGGTCTAGAATCTAGATGAAAGATTATGCACTATGGAAAAAAGGAAATATTGGTATAATTTATTGCTAATTATAAATATTTCAATTATAATATTTCCTCACGAAACAGCTTCTAGATTTTGTTCTTAAGTTGCCACTTTTTCTAAAATTTATTTTAATTTTTTCAAAAATCACCGTCTTCCCTTTTAAAATCTTTTACTATTTTTAAATATTCGCATATTTAATATTAGAGTTCAATATAAAATACAAAGTTTCAGAATAAACTAAATTAACGATGAGATGGCATCCTTTTTATCATCAGGCCCATGTTTTAATTTACCTAATTATATTTACCGTTTTTCAAGGCAATTACATTTTTATTATGTTTTAAAATATTTTATAGCTTTTTGCTTAGTTAAGTTAGCTATCAAGATTTGTTGACATTTAAACTGAAGCAACCACAGCAAAAAGTATAGATCCTTTTCCTCCGGACAATAAATTCGTGAACGATTACGTCCTTAACAAGGAAGCAATTTCAGAATTATTGAAATTATTATTATTAATTATAAATCTCTTCGGTAAAGCCTAAACCGGTTCAGCTGTAAGTAAATCGAAACTGAAAAAGCAATGAAATGAATTAATATCTTCGTGTAGTATTGAATTTACAAATCATTAGCATTAAATTAATGTTGTTGTAAAAGTAATTTCGTACAACATTGTTAAATTTAGTTTCTTGTACTACACTTAAATTAGTAATTTCGTAGGTATTAAAACTTTGGTCTAGTTTAATAAACTTGATGTATTTTGTAAACAAAAGTTTCTACTAGGGTGTATATAGCAAGAAAGATAGAGCCTTGGGTATTGTTTCCTTATAACAAAATTTCGTGCGTTTACCTATTTCTTTGCGTTCACAGACAAAAATTTAAAAATAATGAAAGTTTGATATATTATATTAAATGAGATTTGAGTTACAATTTTATTATACATTTTAATTTTGCCTTTACAAAGCGAAAAATTAAAATTCAACTTCCTTAAGCTGAATTTTTATTTTCTTCTAGATTTGAATTTTAAATTAAAAAGTTTCCCAAGTGTTGGTTGTTAAGAAGTAAGTGATTAAAAATAAACGAATACATGAAATGTTATTATCAGTCTTTTATTGCCTGTAGTAACCCTTTTCATTCTGCAGAAATAAAAAAATTGTCATTCGTTCATCCTTTGAATTATCCGCATACAAACACTTGACAGTTATGTCCATAGACCAATCCGGATGCCTGAAAGTGACGCAAGTGGTACGTCAGCAAAGATGGCGACTAATGTAATGAGTGTACCCTAGAGGGTGCGTTGTAATCTACCCCACATCTCCCTAACGACACCACTCACCCTTGATGAATTTATTACATGACGAATTTGTATAGAGCGCAGCAGCTAAAGGCGCGATTTGTTCAGATATGGATATGTAGTGGATATTTTCAATCTCCGGAGGGTTGAATATACACATAAAACATGGGGGAGAAATGAAAAGGGTGCTGATCCGCCATTTATAATTTCTTTTAGCCCCGCAGGAGACGGCATTTGTAATGCTAATTGAATGTCTCATTACAGTTTTCCTCGTCAAGTACCTCCTGTGCTAACTTATACAACGTATGAAATATTTGTTTGGCTTTCCAAACTGTTAAGTTTCTGCATTATACTTAAAAGAGTTTCTTTCCGGTGTTGGCAAATATTTAGTAGTGCTCACAAGAGCTTCCATACGCAAACATTTTTTTAATTGTGTGCCTACCAACCACACTCTTAATCTTATGAAAATATTTTGATCCAGATCCAAACGATATAGATTTCAATTAGCATTTAAGTCGAAACTAATTGTACATTTTTTGTTTTCTTTGCATTTAATACCCAACAAAAGCTTTTGATTGGTTTAACTATTTTTTAGGTATTGATAGAAAAATAACAATGGATTTCAAATATTGAGTTCGAAATATGATGTAACATCTACTGACGTATCCGGTGTACTATAAAAATTCAATAGGTAACAAGGCATATCTGTAAAACTCAAAACCGACAGTAATCCTCTTTGTTTATTGGGAGTCCAGAAAAAAAGTATTATTATTATTATCGCCGAGGAGAAACCGCTTCAACTTCATTTTCCTTTTCACCAGTTTCAAGATCTGCAATAAATTAAAAAAATTCTCGTTCATCCGGTATAGTATCAAAAAATATGCTATTAAAGAAAGAAACAATAAGAACCAGCATTGGTATAGCCAACTCTTTCAGGTAGGATTTCGAGTTCTTCGACAAAGAAGCGATTGTGTTATTGTTAACATAAGATTTCTTTAATCTTATTACGACTTACAATGTAAGTCATCTCAATTTAACTTTAAAGCAAAGCCAAAATAAGCCTTTAAAATTTATTGTTTGGCTATTTATTTGTGAGCTATGACACAATCAATATACTTTTGTGTTGTACAGTCCGTAGATTTAATTTTACAAATCCGTTTAGTTTGTTTTGAAATTGCTTTTTTGATTTTCTTTAAATTGTTAAAATAGCAAACGTCCTTTCTTGGCGGGAACTTCAAGCCGAGTATTCTTTAGCTTCATTTCTTGTATTGTTTTGACAATATTCCTTTCTTTTTTATTTTTATGACAGCTTATCAAAGTAATAAAAACAAATTTAACAGATGCAGTAAAAGCATCCGAGCAACTCAAACTCAGGCATTGTCCTTTGCCCTTTATAGCATATACTTCTCAAAGACACGTGTTTTACTTTGTAAATAACACTGTGACATTAAAACAAGAATTTTCGTAAATATCACCAACGGGAAAAATGATTTTCTCTTAAATCTGATACAGTTCCAAATTCAAAGAAATTCATTTTTTCCAGATGTCATCAATCAATTAAAATAAAAAATATGTAAATTTGAGTTTCCAAATTTGTAAAGCGATAACTCAAAAATGCATTCGGAGGATTCTGTGTTATCTAAAGTAGGTGAAAGCAAATCCATCAACGACAGAGCCGCATAAATACATCAGGTATTTGAGCTTCTGCGCCCGGAGCCAAGATTTCCAAAAGCGCAAAATTGCGAAAAAGTTTCAGAAGTTCTAAAACATTAAGAAAATTATATATACATCACTCTTGCAAAACCGAATTATTTTCATTCAATATCCTTCAATCATTTTCAAAATGAAGTCCATGAGATGAAAAGAATAAAAAATAAAAAATCACAGAGTTTCATGATGATGATTTAGGCAAAAGTGCACTAAAAAGGAAAACATCGTTTTTACAAAATGCAAAATCAACTCCACACAATTTTCAGAAGTTTCCAACTTGGTTTGCTGATTTTACAAGAAATTTCATAATAATATCTAAGTTACGCCAGTTTGTTTGGAAGTTTTTAATGAGCTGCTTTTCCATTACGGATGAAGACTTTTAACCACATTTTTTGATTATTTTTTCAAAAACTTATTTGTTTTTCAGACCGCAAAAAAACAAAAAGCTCATTCGCTGGTCAAACTTAAAGATTTACTTTGAGAAAACAATTGTTTTACTTCAGTTGCAGCGACGGGGTCACTAAACTACTTTTACCTCCTCCCGCGCTAAAATAGTATGTTTTTCGAGCAAATAAACTTTTTTGGCTTGTCTGTACTAAAAATAATAGCCGATGAAAACTTCATCATTTTTGCGCCGATGAACGAAATTCATCATATTGATGAAAAATTCATAGTATTCATGAAAAAAATCATTTTATTTATGAATTTGTTCATTAATATGATCAATTTTGTTCGGTCAAATCGGTGTGTTAGTGTCTGACTCAATTCGCTTAGGTTTGTTTGTTTGAATTTGCATATCTCTAGATGTTTTTTTTTCAAAACAAGACGTAATGTTTTAAAAAGAGAAAGAAAAGTTTGAAAATTTGATAATATGCATTTCAGATAGATCATTTAAAATATTGTCATGGATTTTCAGAGATTTGAATTTTTTGGGAAGTTTAAATTTTGATTTATTTATTTACACATATTTTTGCATCATTTTCGTATTAATAAGCATTGGTGATCTGAAATTGAAGGAATTATTAGCGTTGTATTGTTAAGAAAATTCAAACTTACTTGACAATGTGAGATTTAAATGTTAAATTAGTAATTTTGACTAAATTGTGGTCTTCTTAAAATCAAACCTAAGCTAAGCAGTTAGTGGTGAAATTCTACATAACTCTTTAAGCAGTTATTTTGTAAATTTTTATTATAAGCTTAAATTACACATGTAACTTTTAAAAATCAAAAATAATTTAAAATGAAAGTGAGATGAATTTTGCTTACTTGCAACAAGAAGATTTGATGAAATTTTGAAAGCATAAACTGGTAGACATAAAAAATTTAAAATATGTGATATAAAAAAATGGTAGTAAATATAAAAATCAAAATTTGTAGTGTCACTTATTTCGTTTTCCTATTGGTTGAAATAATAATAGTAAAGCAGTTTTTCTCAGTAATGAACTTTAAATGGTTTTTTACTGCTGTCTACAAATAATAATAAAATTCTATCTTCTATCCGTTCTTTTTTTGTAATTTAGTCAAAGTAATAGAGTAGATTTCTCAGAAAATTACTATACTGGATCAGGGACGGCCCCATCTTTGGTACAGGTAAAAGTTTGCACTTCCACTCAGAAATTGGCAAAAAGAGAAGGTCGAACAATTATGATTTCGACGTATGGTCGTGGCAACAATTTGTCAAAACATAGACAGTTGAAATTTTTGGTGTATTTTGAGAAAATATTAAAGGTACTTTAGCATTAAGTTCAAACGTGAAAGTTTCAGTTTTCCATAACTATACCAGGTGTTCATTTTAAAACTTCCAGCAATTAATATCTCAAAAACCAAAAGTCAGATGAAAATATGTTTCGGACTAAAGTTGCATGATAGCGATGAGAGGGCAAGAATATGGTATAATTGTATTTTTAATTTATTGACCTTTTCAATGTCATTTGAAGGTCAACTTTGATTTTTTAAATGGCATCTTATATTTTTTTAGCAGATTCATATTTTTCATAAGGAAATAAACACCTTTTTCATTTTCTACCAGGCTGTCTCGCATTATAAGGTTCTGTAGTTTTTGCAGCATATTCATTTTGAGCTCCGTGCAAGAAAATTACTCGATTCTCTCTTCTACAGTATAAACCATTGCAATGAACCGATTTCGAACTTTCATCAGATCTAAAGTTAACGGGGAAATTTAAAACTCACTGAAAATCACAAAACTAACAATTATTAATAGTTGAAGAAACTTATTACGGCAATTTATTTGTTGTATATGACAGTGTTTTGTTTTGATTCCCTTAAAATTATAAGTTGAATAATGACAAAAGCAACAACAGCCTTCTAGCTTTAAAAAATTAAATTTCGATTATAATCAGCTGCAGTTTATTAAAATGTTTTTATTTTGTTTCAATGCATTTTACTCGAAAAGTTTACGTCAAATAAAAATTGTTTTTATCAAAAGTGGTTTATATTTTATGCAAAATATGAATCTGCTAAAAAAATTAGGGTGCCATTTAAAAAACCAAAGTTGACCTTCAAATGACCTTGAAAAGGTCAATAAATTAAAAAAACAATTATGTCATTTTCTTTCCCCCTCGCTATCATACAGCTTTTATCCGAAACATTTTTTCATCTGACTTTTGGTTCTTGAGATATTTATTGTTGGAAGTTTTAAAATGAACACCCGGTATAAACAGGATCACGTGGTATATGCATTGGTATAAATGTGGTAAATGTTTACACCAGCAGCAGGATGCGACGTTTTTTTCGTGTTTTTAATATTAATTGTGAATAAATTTTGCCATATAACATATTATTGTTTTCGTTTCCCGATAGAATAGTATACTCTTCTCTAATCAAAATTTTTTTATTTTTGAACTTACAGCGATAACGAGCAATTTTCGAATCTCGGACAGTAATATTACATCATAGAATGTATAAAATTAGTTTGTATAGTGGCTGAAAATGATTTTATTCGATTTTTTATATTATACTGAGAAAAAACTGTTTTTATATGGGTCGTTTAATAGTTATAAACAATATTTTGTTTCATAAATCTAAATTTTGGAAAAAACAATCTGAAAAAATTATATACTAGGTTTAATTGAAACAAAACACACATTTTTTGTCTTTTATCTTGACATTTCTCGTAAAATCAATGCTTTTTAAGATAAAACTCTAAACGGCATTTACAGTGTTTTTTCTTAAAAAAGAGGGTTTAGGGGTAACAATCCCCCTCCCCCAAAATTATGTATCAATTTCTAAAGTTCAGGAAGTCCGACTGTAATCGTAAAAAAACAAAAAAAATCTTCAAATCAAAATTTTTTTCTAAATACAGCCCTGAATCTTTCAAAGGTGGAACCCAGTACAAACCACTGTGAGAAACGATTTTGATCGACAATAATATATTTCGACACCCGGTTTTTAACGGTTTTTGCCTATAACCTACAAAGGAAAACTGCTACGTATTCTTCTGGTGACGTTTATAATAGATACTGTTTCAGACAGATACACTAAACCTTACGTATTGATCTATTGGTGATATTAAAAATTGTGTGCTGGAGGGTATTCCATACCCCCCAGATCCCCCGGTTTGAAAGGCAAAAGATTTGTTTTATTCTCTTATTGGTTTTATTACAAAAAAATCTTCTTCTCTTTCATAACAAATATAGAAAAACACGGATGTACACATCGCGGGGGGGGGGCTTTGGAAGGTATAGAATACTCTACTCAGAACTGTACAAAGCACTCAGTGAAAGTAATTCAATTACCAATTACTTTGTCAACGTTGAAAATAGTTGAAATACCAAATAAGTAAAAGTACTAATTGACATTGCTCAAACAAGATTATTCAATGAAAATAGTTTTTGTGATGCAACGAAGTATGTTGTTACCGTGTAGTATTATAGTATTTCAAATACCAAGGAGTATTTTAAATTTCATTCGATGGACATTCGAATGTCCAAAATGTTTCATGTTTTAAGTTTGATCAAGTATAATTCATTAAAATTAAATTTTTGTTAAGAACAATAAAAAAAACTTTACTATTTACATTAAAATCAAAACAATAATCGAAAAAATAATACAATTACGGAAAAATGAATTTAATTACAGAAGAAAGATTTAAAATCCGATTAACAAATACTCAAATAATTTATTGTATAAATTATTGTATTGGCAAAAATAAACTCCAACGCATGATTTTTCCGGCAACGTGCGGCACTAAAGTACCTTTTTTACTCTGCCAGTAATATGGGCAACTGGGAGGGAAGGCTGAGGAGTCTAATTGTTAGTTCCCCCAAAAATCACATGTCTTACATGTTTTCTTTAAAGTAAATGTACTTTTTGTACATGTAAGATTACATCAATTTTTACAGTCTATGAATAATTTAATAGTTTAGATATTTTACATTTACTAATTTAATATTTTGTTTTGGTTTTTAAATAACTAATGAATGATTGAAAATTAATAAATAGTTTTAGCGCAACAATTGAGTACTTAATAATTTTTAATCCGTTCTATGTATGAAACGGCTTAAAATACTTTCATGTAAAACCATCCCAGTTGCTCTATCAATATCTAAATTATTCCAGGATTTAGAAGTAAATTAAAAAATTACCATTGTATACCTTTGATTAAATTTTTAATTTTTTTAATATTTTTACATTATTCTAGAATATTTTTAAATATATGGTTAATATTATATTCACATTAATATTAATATGTAATAAATATAAATAATGTAATATTTTAATTCGGTTTTATTTCAAAATGGACTAATTGATTTTGACTTAAAATTTTGTTCAAGAACGATTGCAATCTTCTCTCTAATATACCGAAATCAATGCTATATTGGACGATAAATAATGTCCAGCATCTAACCAATATTTATCTGTTAGTCTTGCATACAATTTGGATTTCAGAAGATTAATATAAACCACTGTTCCAGAAATTTCATTTAAATGTTCAAAATGTAACTAAAAATAAGTACTAATATCATTTAGGTCGATATTGTTTTATAAGCGTAGGTATTTTATATTTTGTGCTTATTTTGACTATCTCTTATGTTGTACAAATATATGTCCACACAAAAAACAATCACATTTGTGTATTTTTAAGCGCAAAAAGAAGTTCAATTTTATTACGGAATATAAAGCAAAAAAAAAGGTAGAAAGAAAACAAAGACATAAATAAAACGTATGAATAGAAAGAATTAATTGAATGAAGATTGTGAATTGCTTATTTGCTTGTTATCCACAGCCTCAACAAAAGAAACCAGTAGTATGAATTTCAAATACACTGCCGCTATTTGATTATTACCGCGGTGGCCTGTAAATGGCCGCTTTTAAAGTATACCGCCATTTTTCTACTATTTCCGGTGTAATTAGATTCCTGATTATTAATTTTTTTTTTGCAAAAATAAAGTGTTTAAATTAGTTTGAGCTGATGCATTTAGATTATTTTATCTAACAAAAATTTAAATTATTATTACTTAATATGTATGTGTGTTTTTGCTCTTAATTTTATTAGCCGTGTAATAATAATTTCCATTAAGTAATACTTAAATGCTAATATGTTTGTATTGAAACAATAATGATCATTAAGAAGATGGAAAAAAGATATTTATTTACCGCAAATAAAAATTATATTTTACCTAAATAAAAATTTTAATCGCTCCCACGCTATATCACAAATATTGGTTATTGGCATCAAATTATTTTCCATAATAAGGTTTTTAATTGAAGACAAAATACTATTTAATACATTCAGGGGAATATAAAAATTCGAAGAGGTATCATAGTCCAACTATTAATTAGCTAAATCAAATTTTAACTTTTAGCTTTCGTTAATCCTATAAAAGCTGTATTTTATAAGAGCAAAATTGTAAATAGAAGCTTTTCCAGATTGTACTGCTTGTTAATTTTGCAGTTAATAGGGGTTGGGAGTGTACAAGCTGGCGTATGTACACGGCCTGGTGGGAAGTCTGACACGGTCGGCTTCGATCCTTGCTCCGGGTGCTGTACGTTGTCATGGAAACCATTTCGAAATGTTCGCACCCCTATGTAGGGTCCTATGTACTTTCCACTTACATCACCGTAGCTTTATTACTAATGGATATTAAAACCTAGCTTAGTTTCATCTTTCCCAGCGGTTTTGATTGTAATTTGCCCGTGTCTATTACTGTATTCCATACCAGAGTTAATATTATGTATATGTAAAACTAGCAAAAAGATTTTAATTTTAATTTTTGCCTTAAAAACAATTTCCCGAAAAAATAACAAATTTATTTTCTCGAGTTATTAAATAATTAAACAAGGGATTGAAATTTTTCTAAAAAATTCCTCTAATTAGATCGTCAGTATCCAAGCTATGTTGCATTGAAAGATTAATTTTTTTCTTCGCATTTTTATGTAAATAAATATAAAAAGAAACTGATTTAGAGCCGTTAAAAATCTGTGTTTTTTATCCGTGTAAGGTAGTCCAAACATGTAGTTCATTGTTCGACGTTTTCAAATTCATTTACTTTTCTTAGTGAAATTACTTGGTAAAAAAATTTTTTTTACCATAAAAGATAACTTTTTGGTCGGAATAAATGAGAAAAACAGTAAGAATGGACTATATAATGTGGCGTTGAACGCGAACACATATTTTCTTCCAGCAGATCCTGAATTGAATTGAAGCTGAGCGTGAGTAGAACAGATTCGGAAAATGTCTATTTCCTGAACAAGGATGTGTGCGTAATGAACATTGCCAGTGGCGTATCTTTATTTATTTTACAATAATTTTAAACTTCAATAATCCGAATGGTGTTAAATCGAGTGGGCATTAGTCCTGAAAATAAATGATTAAGACAAAATTTCTAATAATATTTTATTTTAAGTATACAAAACTTAATTCTTTTATAACAATAACAAGAAAATTATATAATCAAAAAGTTTCAGTCGAACTTCCAGACGTCTAATAATTTTTAATAAATTGTGGAAGTGCGACAGTTTAATTTTCAGTTTGCACCTGACCAAAACGCGGAATAAATGAAATAGTACCAAAAAATAATTCCATAGCTAAAAGTGCAAACATTATTATATCCAAACCATATTCCATTTTTAAAACAGGACTTTGAATTATTAATACGTATAATACTGATAAAGTAGATATTGCAGTAAAAATTACTCCGATAATAATCGACAACTCTAAAACAATAAAAAATATAAATAATACATATGTCTTTTACAACAAACTATAATAATTATTTAAAAAATTGAGCAGTTGGGTTTAAACCCACATCTCGTTAATCTATGCATGTGCGTCATTTCAAAGCATTTCGATTATTTGCACGTCTGGCTACCTTATTTTTTGTTATTGGGAGTTTTAGCCCCCGCACTTACATTACTCTGTTTTCCATAATATATTACGATTTTGCTACAGTCTGTAAAATTAAAACAATAGTAAACTGCGTTTTAGTTGTTTTATATATCATAGTTATGTTAATTTGGATTCCTACCTCTTGAGCTTTAGAGATATCGTTGATTTGGAGGTAATACCCACTAAGTAACATAAATAAAATTCTGAAATATTTAATTGAGTATTTTAACGTTTTTCTGCCTTACAATAAAGTATTACAATCAATAATTTGAAAAATGCTTTTCCAAAAATGTCACTTGCTGAGTTTTACCTCTAGAACGACGGCTATTCAATAAACAAATTATCAAATTTTCAATCATCTGAAACGAATAAATGGCTTTTTAAATCTTTCGTTCAAAACCTGGTTGCTGGTACACATATTTAATAAATAAATCTCGTTAATCCATTCATGCATGTCGCGCCAGAAAGATAGTTAAAAAGAAATATCTCTTTTTTCACTAAGTGGAAAGATAAAATTATTAAATTTCTCAATATTCTATTAATGCCAAGAGTATTAGTACGTCTTGGCACACACTTGTAAATAATAAGATTTAGTTTACAAGAATGTAAAAAGTAAAACAGAAAATTGGATATATTACATATTATATTCCCTGCAATTAGTAAATATTAGAATTCAGTATCAAATTTAAAAATATTTCTCATTAAAAAAATAAGTTTTATGAGTATCAGGCCGTATCAGCAGATACGGATAGATATTAAAATGTTAAAAATATATACTGGATTATTAACCCGTGAAATACACAATAGATTACAATTTTAAAAATTAACATGTTAAATGAATAATGAAAACGAATATTATTTGTTTGTATTTGTTTCTTTAGCAAGAAAATAACAACAATAAGTTCATCGACCATTTTTTCTTCGAACTTTTATTGCTATTGGCTGTTTTTTGTCAACAAAAAGAAATTTAATATTTTTGATTTCAATATTTAAAACAGCAATTAGCAGTCGCATTGTCGACTGAAATGTGATCTACCACAGAGTGGTACTCCTTTTATCGTGGAAGCTTTACTCGTTATTCCACATAAATACAGAACTGTATAGAATAGGGTGAAGATTCAAACCGGTACGTTGAAAACTTCTAAAGACTTGCTTAGCCCTTCTGATTTCACATCAATGAAAACTCAATTTACTCAGATCTCTCTGATTTCTTTGAAAAGGATTGTCTTTAAATAACGTGTCGAAGTTAAGTTTTTTTGAAAATCTACAGCAAACCAAACACTACAAAGGACTAAAAAATGGTTAGAAACTCACTCCACTATATAGTAAATTTCGTTTGTCTCATATACAAATTTACCAAATTAGTAAGGGTTAATTTAAATCTCAAACAGCCAAGTACCATCGTTCGTACCTTTATATTGATATTTTAATTTTTTGAATAAGATCAACTTAATGAGTTCGGAAGAAGTTACTATCACTTGAGCAATTGCATCGTATCCAATTGTAGGTGTAACATACAATATGCTATTATATTTTGCCGCCCACATTCCAATATTGGTTATTGCAAACATCGGATAATAATAGACATTTAAATAGAAGAGTACTTCGAACCATAAAAATGCGTCCATTTTCTGTCGTCCAGTAATGATACTGTATTATTTACTAACTAATTATAGATGGGTCTTTTATTAAGATCAAGCTTGTGCATTATTTTTAGATACACTAAGCATTAGCCTCACTTTATGTTTGTCTACCTAGATTTAATCCGTGTTTACTCCATTATTTAGTTATGTTGATATAAACAATATTCGTGGTGTTCGTGTCGTGAGATTTACAAAGTTTAACATTTACGACCGCCTTTTAATGATTCAACATGTTATATTGTGTGCTATGCTGTATTTACCTAACAACGTAAGAACAATAGTTTATTTTTTATTTTCCTTAAATCTACACTAACTTGTAAAATATCTCACTTTTATTAATGATTTTATTATAATACTTCCAACTACTATTTATATTGCGCTAGACCCTGACGTGATGTGATCCCACAAAAGATGAAACCTTTAGTTGGCACTTTATCGATGTAATTTCCGATTAGGACTTTTATTGGTTTCGAACAAAATTGATTGGCCTGGAAGATGACGGATAAATTGATTAAAAAATATTTTTATTGATATCTTGTAGTTATTTTTAATATGTCGCAAATAAGTTTTTCGGCTTGACTCAATTTAAAAAATCTATTTTTGCTAAGATTAAAATAAATTGAAATTGAGAACACCGGATTGAAAATTTTTATATCTAAAAAAATAGCTGAAAAATTAATGGATTAAATTGAAATTTAAAAATTAATTGGATAAATAAACAATAAGCAATTTTTTTTTACTTTTAATTTCTCAAAATAATTTTAGTCAGTGCGGCATTTAGGCCCCACAATTTTGGCAATCGAATCCGTACTTATATAAATTTTTATAAAATAATTATTTAATTACAGTGGTCACAGGCTATTAATATATTGTCACGGATTTTTCCAATCAAAATTGTTTTTGATTATTTTATTGTTTGCTAATTTGTAAATACCCTGTGCTTGTTAAAAATTTCTAAATTTAATTTTGGTAATTTTTGAGAAGTGCGAACTTTTTTGCAAGAAAACTGAAAACGAGGCTTTTTCGTCAGCCCTGCTCATGTAGGGTGGACCTGTTTAAATAGTCTGCGAAGTTATTTTGAAAATTATATTGGTTATTTGGTTATATTGCGTTCATGATATTAAAACGGGATTTATAAAAGTTTTGAAGTGTTTTATTGCATTAGAGATAAAATAAAAAGAAAATAATTTGGATTTGTGGATAAAAATACAAAAAGTTGCTGGATAAACGAAATATGAAATTGGTAGATGGAACATAAAATAAAATTTGGATGCTGAATGGATAAAAATAAAAGTGATAAGAATAATATATAAAATTACTATTTGCAGTGGCGTGCCGTGCCTTTTGGAGCGGAGAGGGCAAAACATTCTTAGGGGCGCAAATATGTACTTATGGCTTTCAATTTAAACATTTTTTGGGGGGGTCTGTAGTCCTTCTATCTTAAATTTTATGGCGTCAGATTTCGACAAATTATTTTGAAACAGTGCTAATAAATAGGCATAGGCGCCGGATAGGGGAAAAGAGCAGGGCACTTACCCCCCCACATTACAATTTTCCTTTAAAATTATAAAGTTTGACAAAACTGAATACTTTGCCCCCTCTATATTTGACTCTTCCGGCGCCACTGTAAAAGTAGGTATTTTCTAAAAAATTTCATAAATATTTTCTTTGGTTACTGGTAGTTACCGCTTTGTCCTTTCAAAGTAGGAAAAAAACAATGAATATTCTGAAAGAGCACATTTTAAGCTTTCAGATGAGGTGAGGTTGAGGGAGTAAATTAAGCCCACCAGTTACTTCACAATTTAATTTTGAAAATCAAATTTACATATTATATTTTCACTTCTTCAAGACAATCGCCGTATTACAATGGTATTCTATAGCCGGTCCGTGTGCTCAACATAAATCCTATCATTAGCGTATTGTAGTGGAGAAGTCCGCTACACAGAGCCGGATTAAGAGGGAGCTAAGGGGACTGCAGCTCCGGGCGTCCAAATTTCTAGAGTACTCAAAAAATTAAATCTACAAAATTTAAATCAGAAAAAAAATTGCTGGACTGTTAAAATTTATAATTGTTGAAAAATGTGTAATTATTCTCTCAAAAATTTTACTTTTGAACTAAGCGTGGTTGACCTTGAATAATAAAAATTTTGCCTGCGGCGCATTTTGTGCAACATCAAGGAGCGTCCAAAAAAGTTAGCCCCAAGCCTGACATATCCTTTAATCCGGCTCTGCCACTACACGTGTGGAGCAGTACGCTGTACCCGTGTTCACACTAACATGCCCCCTTGGTTATTTTAGATTGTATTCGGTTAATTATGGCAAAGTTTAACATGAAAATTAAGATCCCAGCTTTCGAGTTCTGTTATTTTCGAGTTCGACCACACTTCAGGCATGTTTTTAGCGAGTTCAGTGCCTATCAAAACGACTCGGAGCACCCGAGCGAAGATTGGTGCGATCTAAAATCCATCATTTTTGAGTAATTCGAAAAAAACTTGACGTTTGTTCCTCCTCCTACCTGCCGTGTGTAGCCAATCACTAGGTGACAATTTTGTTAATTGAATTTAGAGAAAATATTTATGAAAATTTTAGAAAAACTACCGTATTTTTCGCAGATTTTATATCTGCCCCCCCCCCTAGCTCCCACGTGGGAACGCCACTGAGTATTTAGAATTTTAGGATTGTACGGATAAACGTGCAAAAGTGTCCATGCTCATTAAAGAATAAATGTTGCCGAATTTACACCAGATATTGGTCATCTTTGGTATCTGCTGCGAAAGATATTACCCAAATAAAATCCAAAATAATTTTTGGATTTTACATGTGAAATTGTCGTTTTAAAAATATGAAACTGTATTTATTGGATTTAATTAACTTTTTAACTATAAAAACATCCGAGCTTTAGTTTAGAACTGTAAAAACAGTTGAGTTTTGTATCTATGTGTAAAAAACACTACTTTTCCCATGTTTTATCAGGTCAGAAAGTCCTATTTGGTGGCGGTAGAAAGTTTTGAAATTTTGGAACTGCCAGGGTTAGGCAAAATTCATGAAAATTTGTCTTTAAAATTTAAAAAATAGAATACGGTATTTAAAATACAAGAAATTACAGTATTTAAAATACTTGTAAGTAATATTATTTTAAAATATACACAAAACATAAAATTAAATTTTAATTTGTGATATTCAAGTAATTTTTAAATTTATTTAATTCTCGTTGTTTAAAAAAATTCTGAATATTATATTGGATAATTTTAAGATGCAACCTGGAATTTTTTATTAAATACTAGCTGACCTGGCAGACGTTGTCCTGCCCAAATTTGAATAAATTTGTTTGTTCGGTTAGTTACATCACGCCATCTATCGATAACCTATTGTTTTAACCTGTTCGTGTATAAGGCGATCCCGACTCGACCAATCTGGACCAAAAAATTGATATGCAATCTGCATAATAATAATATCTAAGCTATGGTGCAAATATGGCTTCGATACCTCTTGCGGTTTCCGAGTTTTATTTTGCAAAATACATTGGAAATTTGTTATTTAAAATATAAAATTGGCGAGCAGTGAAGTTTTACTTTTACTGTCTAGGCTGAAAAACAGTACTTTTAAATGAGAGCTTAAAATAAAATTTATTATTTAATCTTCAAATAGTTTTACGGTCCTACTAAGGTCCTACTACTAGGTTTTATATTTCTTACGTTTTAAATCATAAAATTTTACTATTTTTATTAGCAACAAAAATTATTTTGCAGTAACTAGGAGTGTGGACTGCATTTAAGAAAAAAATATAAAATTCATCATTTATATTTGAAATGTAGACCTTAAAATAAAATTTAAAATACAAAATAATTGGAAAATTTATATTTAATTTGCAAAATACAAGATACAAAATGTATTTTGTAAGTAATGGTCTATAATATAGTAAATATAAAAATTAAAATTTGCAGAATATCCATTAACGTCCATAAAACATTTTTTTGATTTCAATTAACATTATCATAGTGATTAGCTACCCAAGGCAGGTTGGAGGAAGAGCCTGTGAAAATTACTTAACAACATCTTGTGTTTTTTTCAAATTACTCAGAAATGGTGGATTTTAGAGTGCCTAAATCCGAGATTTGCCGTGGTTGCACTTGTTAAAAACTTCCCTGTAGGGTTACCGAACTCGAAAATGGCGAAATTCGAATGCCGGCATCCTACCCTCCACACGCTCTCGCTAACCGCTCGGGAGGATCAGGGTGTTTTCCAAACCCCTGTGATATTTAATACAAAACTCGGAGCGCAAATGCACTCTATAATGTAGCGATGTTTCCTATGCAACCGCATACGTAGTAGAATGATGCACGTTCTCTCCCCACTTAAATTCGGTAAATACACGTACCGTCAAGTGAATGTCTTTCTAAAGCTAACATGAACATAAACTTGAAAAATTTACATCAAATAGTCGATTTTCAAAATTAAATTGTGAAGCAACCCTCGAGAAAAAATTAAGCTTTCTTAAATTTTGCTCTTTCAGAATATTTAAAGAAAATCTATCCTACTTTTGAAGGAAATAAACGGAAAAGATCGACTGTAACCCTAAATACAAGATACAAAATGTATTTAAAATATAAATTTTCCAAGTATTTTGTATTTTAAATTTCATTTTATGATCTGCATTTCAAATATAAACGATGAATTATATATTTTTTTCTTAAATGCAGTCATACTCCTATAGGTACTGCAAAATAATTTGTGTTGTTAATAAAAATAGTAAAATTTTATGATTTAAAACGTAAAAAATATTGAACCTAGTAGTAGGACCTTAGCAGAACCGTAAAACTATTTTATGATTAAATAATAAATTTTATTTTAAGCTCTCCTTTAAAAGTACTCCTTTACAGCCTAGACAGTAAAAGTAAAACTTCACTGCTCGCCAATTGTTTTTAAACACTAATTTTAATGTCAATCGGAGAAAGGAATCATTTTTTTTATTTTGAAAGTCAACCTGAAGTATATTCTGTGCTTGAAGGCTAAACTTAGTAATAAAAGTTTTACTTTTGCCATCATAAACAATTTTAAATTTATATGAAAACATTTGCACAACGGTAAGTGAATATTTTAATATGATGCTTACAAAAATCAGTACTCATCATCGTCATCAATGTACAGTACAGTCTCGGTAATCCGAATTAATAGAAACCTGGCCCCATTTGGATTACAGAGAAGTTCAGATTACTGGATAAAGTTAAAACACGAAATTTTTAAAATAATTTCTATTTTAGAAATAAACAAACCTCGCACTGTAAATGGTATACTAACTTACCAAAAAAGATTTAAAAAAGTTAAGTAATTTTTATTCAAAAAAGTAGAAGTGACCCAAAGGTAAAACCTAGAGACCTTTCAAGACCTAACGATTCTATATTTTTTTTATCAAAATTTTATAAGATGCACATAATATAAATGTTTGTAGTACTTATGCATTGCATTAAATACATATTTTTCATCCTAACCTTTCTTCTGCAATCCGAACATTTTTCTATAATCCGTACATTTTATTAGTTGTGTTCGGATTATAACTATTTGTGCGGACTACTGAGGTTTTCTTCTTTTGTTCGGATTATTGGATGGTCGGATTATGGTGTGTTCAGATTACCGAGACTGCACTGTACTTATAAATAATTTTTTTTATATGGAAAACCTTTTTTTTATCTAATATTTATTTGTTATTTGTACTAGTAGACTAACTGAAACCTTTCTTAGCTATTCTAGTTAGGTTACGAATTTGTGCTGTATTGTGAGTTATCTGATAACCTTACTTGACCTACGAAATAGTCAATTTAGTACTTGAGTGGTACTCAAGTATTGCTAAACGGTTACAGCGTAGCGATTAGTACGTTGACTGCTAATGCCAAGGTAAAACTTTATTGTAATCATTTGTCTCTGTTAAAGTAATCTCATACTACCACCGAGCAGGAGCGGATCCAGAAATTTTTCACGGGGGGGGGAGTCAGATTTAATATGATTACGTACCTATTAATCGAAATCAACTAAAATTAAGTTTTTGAGTTTACCAGTAGTTTGGAACCTAGGTTAAACAGAAGGTCGCGAGCGCCGGTTTCATCCCTCAGCAGAGCACCAAGTTTTAAAAATTTCAATGGGTGAACAAACTAAACTTTTCCTAATCTATAATATATTATATTATAATCTATCGAAAAAGAGATTACTTCTGGAAGTAAGTGCGAGTTTGATTAAGGCGCCAAAAATTTAATTTGGAAATAAAATCTTAATTTAAAATGCCGAGACTTTTCTCTCTAGAGAAGAAACCGAGTGTTCAGTATCGATGGACAATTAAGACCGAAGAAGAAGAGGAGAAAGCCTCTAAGATATAATAAGTGTCCATTTGAAATTTAAGTTTAAGTTAAGTTCATATAGAAATTCTTATTAACTTACGTAATTTTTTTAAAATATAAATAGATAAAAATTAAATGTTGGCTATCCGCACAGATCTCGTGCAAATTGACACTTACTTACTCTTTGAGCAATTAACATTTTCCGTTGGGTATGCCAGAGATGATTTATGATAAAATGAGCGCGTTTGCGTCACGTTTATTGTTTATAATAATTAATATCGTTCTTTTTTGTCTTAGATAACCAAATTTCAATAATCCGAAGATAAGAACGTAAAATAATAAATTGTCTTGCTAGCGAATATTAATTTTAAACAGTAAAATGACGATCAAAGTACTTTCTAAAAATATTGAAAATACATTTTTTGGGAAGTTTTATTTTCACTTCCAGGCTTATCTAATTTTTTTGTTTAAATTTTACGCACTCACACCCCGACAGCGGTGTGGGTTACAACACTTTTATTTCAATGCGTTTGTAAAAAAACAATTTCCTTTTAGAATTAAAATAAAAGTAATGAAGAACCTTTTCATTTTCATTTATTTAATTTTTACTCTGATTCCTAGTCCTAGTTGCTATTGCCGGTTTATTCGTTGTCCCCTTTAGTTTCTAATTTTAGTTGATAAACTTGACATAATTAGAACTTTAAAAATAACTACAAAATTTTGTATAAAATGTAATCTTGTCGTTTATTTCAGATTTGTGAAATGGTGCAGATGATGGATTAAACCGTAAATAAACAAGAAAGCGCCGTCAACGTTGTCTTCGCCAATTTTTTTTTATTTTATGCAAGCACAATGTAAAATTTTAACTCGTGAAGAGATAAAAGATATGAAAAAGAGCTAATGAATCCTATAACGAAGGATGTTTCCAATTAATTTTGAATCAGGTATAATGAGACTTGCAATCGTTCTTATTTTATCTAACAATTATCCAACTGAATAATTATTCCGTAATTAATAGTGCAATTGAATTATTGGATGATTGATCATCCTAACAATACGAATAATGTTGCCATTATTTTGTAATTTAGCTTAGATTAACATTTGCCATTACAAATTACCTGTTTCAATATTCGCTCTCCATACAACAAGCAAAAAGAGAATATACACCATAGAATAATTCACTTAACAAAAGGGCAAACAACATAATATCCAGGCATAATTCCAGTCTTAAAATTGGCCACTGAATAAGGAAGACGTAAAGGATACCCAGCACCGAGGGGTTGTTCACTCAGATTTTTTATGTACACAGATTATATTATGTAAAAAATTATTAAGATTATTAATAAATTATGGTGATTGCTTAAGATTATTATTGATTATTGTGATTGTCAATGATTACTACGATTATTTGTAATTATCTATAATTACCTGGTTATTCGTGATTATATTCATGATTATACTTGATTATTTCTGATTACTTAGTATTATTTGGGATTACTTAGTATTATTTGTGATTATACAATCATTTTAAGAGTGAAAAATTTTAATAACAGATGGCGCTACTAACTTTTTAAAAATATAAGTACATATATTATTACGCACCCTGTGTTTTTTTTTAATACCGTTATAAAATAAAACTTTTGATAAACCGTTACATTTAACAAACCAATAGAAATTTACTCTCTGTACTAACAATCCTATAAAAATCATCCGCTATATTAACTTTAACGGATTCTTAAAAGTTATATGAAACTGGTTATTAGTCTTTTGAATTTTTCTCTTACCAACCAACTAACTTATAAAATATAAATTTAGTCTCGGTCTATATTATTTTGAACATACGAGAGGAGTTGAAACGGCCGGCAACTGGGTACCGAGTACTACAAAATTACCAACTGTATAGCAATGATTCCCAAACCGCTAATAGAAATTGGAAATTTTGTATTAGACGGCCGTATGTATGACATATGTCTGTGTATGTTAAAATATTTTCATTACCTATATCTTATGGTATTTAGACTAAGGTTAATACTCTACAAAAATGTAACTTGGCTCAATTTCCATGTATTAATTTGTTTTATTTTATTATTACTGTAAAGCTCTTATATAAAAATGGACAAGGGTAAGTTCCACCGATGGTCAGTTTAATCCTTTTTCTTGCTAAGCTGTCGACGGTAAACGTGTAAGTTCCACCGCTGATGGAGTAACTTAACGTATTACTAGATTGTAGTTCTCACAAATGGTGGATTTTAGAGTGCCTGGATCCGAGATTTGCCGTGGTAGTGCTTGTCAAAACTACGCTATAAAGGCCCTCGCCACCCTCGGGCGTTCCGGGCCGTTTTGACTAGCGCTAAAATCCGAGCTCGAAAACTAGGATCCGACATTTGACAAAACTTTGCTCTTTCAGAATATTTAATGGTTTTCTCTCGTACTTTTGAAGAAAAAAGCGTAGAAGATCGACGGTAGCCGCACGGCTACAAGTGAACTTAAGCCGGCTCGGCCCACTAAAACACGTTCTTGTTTATTTAAAAGATTAATCATAGCCTTGACCGCCTTTACTTAATTGACCATAAGTGGAATTTACATGTAGGAAAATAGTGAGCTAAAACCGACCGGTGGAACTTACATGTAGGATTAATAAAGATATGACCCATTGGTGGAACTTACAATCGCCCATAAAAATGTTTGTTTGTTAAAAATTATTCGACATTATTTGAAATTATTTGAGATTATTTGAAATTATTCAGATTACTAATGATTATTAAATATTATGGAAGATTATTTGAGATTAGTAATAAATTATTGATATTTTGTACACATGATTATTAAAGTGAACAACCCCTCGCCCAGCACCGATATTATTGTAAAAACTACCGCCATAAAAACCGACCAAGCTAAAAACAATTTGAATTTACGTTACTTATATGACAAGTATTTTATTAGTCTTACCTGGATATCTATTCCGAAATTTTTTAAACAAAATCAATTTGAGAAGTTCCGATATGCATAACGACGCTGCCACGTATGCATCGCGATAAATATGAGGGGTGTCGTATACAGAACTCGTGTTCTTAGCTGCCCATATTCCAAGATTTGCAATGGTAAACATAAAATAATAATACCGATTTAAATAAATTAGACAGTCAAACCAAAGTAGGGCGTCCATGCTTAACCATATACTTCAACTTAGCAATGAAAGCGTATAGGAAATGTAACGCAAGATTGACTATTTTTAGATTACTGACAAACTACATAAAAAACCCTATTTTTAGAAATGTTTCAATAAGTCATGGAATGCAATTTATGTAAAGCATTTACCAATTAGAAATCTTAATCGAGTTGTAATGACAAATTTATGAGTCGATAATGTGTACTAATTAGTGTTGCGATTTCGCCTGATCCGATAAGTGGATTTTAGTGTAATTTAATCGAGTCGAAGAAAACTTATCGTTGGATGAGTACGCCACTGGTGTGAAATCTAACGCTTTGATGACGCCCTAGATGTCCAGCGTAGCAGCCATATTGGACGCCATCGCTCTGGTCTTTGTTGAGTATTGATATACCACTTCATCTAGTTGCCTTTGAAGTCAGCTGACATTTGATGAAATGCTCCCTCATCCGAACCAAATAGCATTTGATGATATGGAATTAACAGAGATTTAGAAGGAGCTAACAATATTACAGTGCATTTCATATCTGATCGTACATGTAATCAAACTAAATTAAAGCACATCAATTAGTCAGTCAAGAGTTGGAGGATCACTAAAATTTAAACCGCTTTCTCTTTATTTTAATCCAATTTTTAATAACAACAAAAGAAACTACAACAAAAATATAAACCATTTTCTGCAAATATTTGAGAGATAATAATTATTACACAATCTATGGAAAATGTTGGCAGACAGTGTGCATCCAGGCGGCTGTAAGTGTGCTATGACACCGAAGGAAGGAAAATGAAGGATTGAAGAAAATTAAGTGCCTCCGGGGAATGTAGAAATATTACGTAATCAGACACGCAAGGGAGTTAAACTACACGGTCCGGAAAACCGCTTATGTACTATACAAGGGAGCTTTTAATATCCCTAACTATTTTACTGACATTTTGCATTCTTTTATCCTCAATAAAAATTCTAAGGTATATTTTATTAAATAAATAAAAAGCTTTATAATTAAAACTTTTATTGGACGGAAAATATGAAAGATATCAGCCGTTAAACTGCAGACTTCTTTTTATTTTCAAAAGTTTTACGCTTAATAATCCTTTAATAATTTTGTATAATAAAAATGCTTGCAATATTTTCCTTTATTACAAATATTGCATCAACATTTACTTTTATACCGAACAATTTAGTCTTTTAAAAAAAATTCTGAAAGGCTTCATGAAATTACTTATCCATTTCCGATTTTTGTTGTTTTTTTTTCTTTTAAAAGTAAAAGATTTATAGTGATATAGCAATCGAAACAAAAGGAAGCTTTACAGAATTGTAGATTACAAAAGCAATTTGAAGATAAAAAGAATGTGAATAGCGTTTTCAATGCAACTCATTCAAAAGTAGTCGTATAAAAGATTTCGAATTGAATTCCCATAATATTACGAGTACTATCTTCAGTATTGTTCCCAAACATAAAGCTTTCAAAAGATATTAGAGTGGTTCTCTATCTATGTTGATATATAAATGATCCTTTCGAATCGACAACTGGAAATATTCATTTGTTTTACCTATCCAGATTTTTTTAATTTATTGTTATGGGTATTATATTTTTTTTCCAATAAACTGATTTGTTAAAATCAAACAACGTTTGAATCAGAAGCTGAGGTAATGAAATAAATTTCCCCATATTATGTCTGTCTACCTACATAATAATATATGGGTATATTAGACCGTAGTGTTACAATATTAAAAATTTTCGTTTTCTATTGGAGATAAGTTTGTAAGGAAGAATTATTGAGGATTTGGTCACCTAGCAACGGAAAAAGCCTGAGGGGTTGCTTAGCAACACCCAGGTGTTGAACTATCCAATCAACACGCCGCATCTCAAGATCAATGTTTACTTTCCTCTTGGTCCTACAAAAGATAGTTAAAATTACGTCTTTTTTTAGTAAATTATACCACTACATCGCTGCACCTCAGCACTAACTATTACGAATAATTACAAAAGCTTTGCAATGAAGTTCATTACGATTATTATCTAAGCAACAAAAACACTTCACTTTAAAATGTGTTTTGTAATAAAGGAAAATTTAAATTTAAAAAAATCCTTCTATTGTAATATTAAATCTTTTTCTCTTGTTGCAGGGAACTGGGGGATCATGCAGGAAGTTCATCAATTAAATACATGGTGAAATCGACGTAAATTAAACCGATTTAATTAGTTTGTACCGTAAGCACCCACTCGGAATTGTCAATATATAGGGTGCTGAAGGCACAGGACTACAGAAACAAATGAAGTTGCAATTATAAAAAATTATTGAATATTATATTTTTTGTTCTAAAATTAGTACAAAATTATAAGCCTAAATGTTAAAAATTGGTTTAATCCTTCCGGTTTACAAAATCGATAAGTTAAAAATATTTCAGACTCATCTGTACTTCAAAATTACGCCGGAAATTGTTTTTTTAAGATAATTATATCTTACCGTTAATTATTTTTTGTAAAAGATGGAATTTTACCATATATATGGCAATATGATCCAATATTAAGAAGCACTTGCGGTCTTCGGGCAATATAAATCTCAGGTTACTTCGAGAACATTAACAATAATTGTTAAAAATAATTATTATGACAGATCCACTCTAGGCACTAATGCGACACAATGAGAATTTAAAAAAAATCAATGCATAGTTTTGAAAGAGCTCTGTAATAATGGAAAAGAAATATTTGGCTCCTCCTCCTTTTATGTCCTGAATTCAGTAACGTAAACAATCATTGCAGTAGAACTCACCTCACAAACAAAAGAAATTAATTTGATTCGCCACTTCAATCCTCATAGGATCTTTCCAGTGGCGTAGCTACCGGGGTTCCGTAGGAAACGGACTGTCTAAAAATTTAAGCAATTCAATATTTTAATTATGAAACACAAAAACTGAAAATTTAATGGGTAAAAGTTGAAATATAAAAGGTTATCCTAAAAATCCCAATTTTAAACCAAAATTTCAGACCAATCGCACATCCAAAACATTCAGAAACTCATTCCCTGTCTGTTAAAAATTGCAAGAAAGTTTGCTACATCATTTCTAACCGGAAGATGACTAAATTTGTCGAAGAAAATCCCTCCACCACCACATTTCGTGGGTTACCCATTTTCTCTTCATCAAATGCACAACTTCCATCCACTATTGGATATAAGCCTCTTCAAGTTCCTTTTTCCACCGTTGTCTGTTTGATATCACCTGCACCCAGTTCAGTCCCGCCGTCCGTCAGCTTCAGATCATTGACCCATCACATTGATGGTCTAGCTGCCTCTCAGTCTCTTATTTATTTAGGGTCTCCAGTGCAGCAATTGTCGTTTCCACCGCTCCGTAGTATCCCCCCTCGCCACGTGTCCAGCATATTACCACTTTGGTGAAGCTGCTGTTTCCACTAAGTATGTCTCTTACTTTGATGTTGCTTCGTATCCATTTCATAATATTTGTGTTACCGTGAAATCCCCATCATGGTTCGCTCCAGGGCATGTTGTGCTACGCACAGAGTATTCAAATTTTTCTTCGTCATAGTTCAGTTCTCAGCTCCTTACCTCATAAATAATACTTATTTTACCAAAACATATCCAAAGCTTTGCCACCAAGTATTGGAGCTCCACTCGTATAAGTTTAATTATTCATCTTTTATACTTTTTGTATCGTAATAACATCTAAATAACATCTAATAACCGAAAAAGAGAAAAACCGTCCTAAAACCGAGAGTATTTTTTATTTTTCCCAAAAAACATAGTTTTTTGTTTTAGATATAAATTTCTCTATTAGGAATTATTGACCCAGCAACACCCATATTACGAAATAACTCATGTGAGTTGCAAAACTCACTCAACACTCAAAGAGTTGGTGGAAGCGAGAATTTAATCAACTACAAACTATCAAAAATTGAAATTTCAAATTTAATTCGTCAAGCATTGTAATTGTAAAGAGTTGAATTGTTAAATTTTTGTATTCATCATTGCATCTTAAAAAGCTGTGTACTCAAGCTTGCGGGGCATATACTATTTATCGCCAAAATATTATATTTGTTGAAATATAAGCTCTGTAAAAATTGAAAGTTTCATTTTCAAACCGTTAAAGAGTATCTCATACAATTAGTGTATAGCTATAGCTGCACCCAATCTCATATCCCCCAGTACGCAGGTGCGGATACAAGGGGGTGGGTGAAGGGGACGCGTGCCCTCTCCAAATCCTCGAGAAAAAGCTTTTTGCATAATCTTCAAAAGCAATTATTTAGCAAATTGCGATTAATAGGTACCTAATCATTTTAAGGAATATCTTATCAATGTAAAATGCAGGGCCGTATAGAAGGGGGTGGTTTTGGGGGTTCAACCCCCCCCCCATGGGTTGAGTAATAGTAAATAAATAACTAAATAACAAGAATTAAATTAGGTTTAAAGAATTAAAATGGGTTAAAATGGTTAAGCATGGACGCCCTATTGCTAATCATTTTAAAATCTGACTTTGCCCCCCCCCCCGGTGAAAAATTTCTGAATCCGCCCCTGCTAGTGCATACTGCTGCTAATTATAAATTATTTACTTCAAAGTAACGAAAACTTCTTATAAAAGTAAATTATAATTCGGCATAAAATACCGAAGGAATATCTTATCAATGTAAAATGCAGGGCCGTATAGAAGGGGGTGGTTTTGGGGGTTCAACCCCCCCCCATGGGTTGAGTAATAGTAAATAAATAACTAAATAACAAGAATTAAATTAGGTTTAAAGAATTAAAATGGGTTGAGTAATAGTAAATAAATAACTAAATAACAAGAATTAAATTAAAATACGGATATATGCCAACCTCATTTTTAATTCTATAACCCCCCCCCCCCCGCCATGGCCAATGTCTAACTACGACGCTGGTACAATGTTTATAACACGATTGTATTGACACTATATAATTATTATTATATATTATTTATGGGTAAAAATGGCGATATTAAGAGATTGTAAAGATTTCAGAATTTCAGATTTCACTAAATACGAGCAAGATTATATTAAATATAATAATAATTTGAGATAGTTAAGGTGGCAAACATTTAAATTGTTTTAACATTAAACCAATAGATGGCTCTGACAGCGATTGTTTCTATAATTACGTCTCCACTACTCATACTATTTACATAATATTTTAATAATATGTTTCACTCGAAGTGCAATATATACGTGACACTTATACAAGAATATAGTATAAGTGAAAATATTGAAATTGTATTATAAAAAAACAAATAAATTTATTAGTGTTTCATTTTATTTTATTATATTTTACAAGTTAAAAATTTATATATTAAAATAAAACAGTATAATATGTATTTTCATAAATAAACTCATACTAAAATTATGAAGCATAAGAGACAAAAAATATTATTAAAGCTATCACTGCCAACGCCATCTACTGGTTTTATTTTGAAACAATTTATATATTTACAGCCTTAAGTGTTTGACAAAGAGTACATTATCAAAATTTTACTTCTGCAATCAAATTTAACAATGATTTGTTTTGGATATTTTTCATGAAATGTAAACTATCAGGGATGCACAACTTGTGAAACATAAACAATTTCAAAATTACCAGAATCAGGCTTATGAAAACACAAATTATTATTTTAAATAAACAATAAATGATTGCTTATATTTAATGAATTACCAGGAATTATTAGACTTGTGTTCATTTAAATGTAAGCTATCCAAATATGTTTTACAAAAGTTTTGATGTTTTCCTTTTCGGAATATTTTGTGTGCTACTTATGCTATTTCAAAACAATTGTAAATTATAATTGTTTTGTAGAAAAACAGTTTAAATCACAAGAACCAAGAACTTAGAAGTCCGGAAAAACCATCTCTGAAAAGCTCTGATGGTGGTCTCGAATAATTTTTCAGAGAAGAACAAATTAGATGAAGAGGTGGAGTTTATTGTTTAAAATAATTTTTATTTCGTATTTATAGTTAACAATCATAATACTATATATTTATAAAAAGTAATATTTTTCTATACGTCATTCTTTCAGTAACACATTAATCTTCGTTTAGAGCTTGTATTTAAGAATTATACCTTCATCTGGGCCAGCAAGGGCTTCATGGGGGGAACCTCCCCCTCCATGCCTGTGAAAATTAGATAAAATTGCTAAAAGGTACCTATGACTTAGCTACTTAGCAACATCGACAATTGGAAAATTGTGGACTGTTCTCCCCCAAAATTTCTCATGGAACCGTTCCTAATCTGGGCGCACAATTTTTATAGATATAACGAAATTTGTTGTAGAATGTTAAAAATTTTAATACTTTTAAACAAGAAAAAAATAGTATTAAAATAATATTAAAAGGATGGAAATATATAAATATATAAAATAAATAATACAATTGATCAGTGGCGGCTTGTTATAAAGGGCACAGGGGCACGTGCCCTCCCATCCCAAAACCAAAAACAGTAGAAGGATAGATTTTAATTATAAATAAATATTTTAAAAACTATTTTTTTATTTTGTGCCCTCCTACTGGAAAATGTCACGAGCCGCCACTGTAATTGATTAGAGAGGGAGAGAAGATTGTGTCGAATTTTTTATATTTTCGCAAAAATAATTTGATGTTATTTTTTATATTAAATGTTACATATCTATTTAAAAGGAGTTGATAAATACCTGTGAGGTATTTCGGTTTTATTTTGTCAAGCGTAATCCACTGTCTACACGCATATTTATGCGGAGCGTTATTCTATAATACATAAACATAATTTATATTCCAACTAATTAAATTACCTACTACGCAACTGCATTAAGTGAATTTAACGTAAATATGAGAATGTAATCGGTTGTAAATTATTATACCCATGATAATGCGTACAAATCACTTAATTCAAAATTTTTAAATTCTTTGATTTATTTAAAAGATCAACTAATAAAAGTTATAATATATTATAAAACCCGACTTTTTAACTTCCAGTTAAATTCCACATAACAACTTTTGGTTGCTAGTGACTACATTACAATAAATCGAATGAAAAGTCGACAACGTCACTAAGTAACCAAAAGTAATTGTTATCTTTCAGATAGTCGAAAACTTAACTAGAAGAAACAAAAATCGGCCAGTATTTAAAATTGCAATATCAGTTGTAAAAGCGCCATCTATCATGGTGTGAGCAAAGTCAGTGCTTCTTCAGATTCCTTTACATGGAGCTTTTCTGCAATCACCCAATAATAATTCATTTCTAAGAACGAATAGTACAGTATGCGACAAAATAACTTCTCGTGTTTTTAATACAAATATAATTAAATTTCACATAATATCCGATTATTGTGACCAAAAAGCGCATTTCTTATTTCTGGCTCGCAACTATGATGAAAGACCCTGCCTAAATACTTCGAGACGTTTAAAAATTTTGTACTGAATTTGTTTTTTCTGTGTTAAAATAAAATCTCGTTATTTTGTAAATTTAATTGAATTTTCCAGTATTTAAAATTTTGCGGTGTCGTCTGCGTACAGAGCCATGTTCGTCTTCTGAAACGACGGTGACACGAATTATACAAATTTATAATATAATACCCATGATTGTGTTTGATTGATGTTGTTTTAAGTATATTTCGTCTTTCGCTTTGACTCATCAATTGCAGATTTGGTGTGTTTCATTGCAAAAGATAGGATAGATATCTTTCTGTGACGTAAATAAAACTGATTTCTTTAAGGGATTCCTGGTACAAAGGCAAATTATTTAATTAGCGTAAATGCTCGATTAAACAAAACTTATAATTTATTGCATTAATGCCGATTTGCACCACCTACATTTAAAATTAAGGTTTTCCTTAAATATAATTCCAATCAATGTGTAAATGACATTAATGGTTTTAATATAAGTGGTGCAAACATGCATTATTTAAGGTGTTAACATAAAAATTCTGGGTCATTATTATTTTAATTTATATTCAGTTTAGGTTTAAAGCATTTTACATTCGGGATAAACCCGCAGAACTGAATTACAAGTCAGTAATTATTATTTACCGACTAAACGTCTACATATGAACTACAGCTTAACCACGACATAAAGATTGATTAATGGTAATAATTTTATAATTAATACGATTGCAACAAATGATCATGTCTAACTACTGTTTAAAAAGATTAACATCCAATTTTTCATCTACGGTTATACAAATTATCCTTTAGCTAGAGATGACTGAAGATTGAAAATCTGAATCTTAATCTAATAAAAAAAGCTACAAATCTAAAAATTGATAAAATTTCTTCCCGAGCCTATATTACTTTTCATTTATTTTGAAAAAATAGATTTTTTTTAAATATATTGCATATATTATACAATTTAATCTATGAAGGGTTAAATTAAAAACTAATGGTATAATTTCAATTTTTATTGAAAATCAAGACAACGTAAATGAATAACAAAATAAATTAGTAAAATTATTATACAATATAAACAATGCAGCCTCTTTGGTAATAAAATTAATAACATTGATTATAATTTAAAGCGGTTTGTTTTTTGAATGTATTTTAATTAGAAAAGTTAGATTATATAGTAAGATATTATAAAAGATGAAGTTCTTAAAAATTCTTCTAATCACTGAGCAAAATCTATTAATACTGTATTCAATCGCTTTAAATAATTAATATAAAGCAATGATACTCAATCAGAACTATTAAATATTGTATTCCTCTTAATAAAACAAATTAATATCACAAAATAAAAAATACATGTGCACGAATCTCAAATATTTGGTAAAAATAGAAATCACATAAATCAATTAATAAGTAAACAATCATTTGGCTAAAACACCTAAACGAATTTTAAGACTCGAAGTTTCAGGTAAAGAAATAACCCACTTGCGTAAGGCAGTTAATATAACTGAAGTCATGACCAAAAACGCACCGCCAACCGAATATTTGTTGGGTACTTCTTCGAAAAACCACACTTGCCATATAAATGCAAAAACTATATCACTACTTCGTGCAATGGCAACAGGACCCGCCTGTTCCATCTGTAAAGCTAAAGTCAACAAAATTTGACCACCAAAACTGAATAAAGCTAAAGCTACTATCAAAAGACGGTGAGTACCACAAGGCGGCAAACACAATCCTCCAATCATCCATGTTATCAGCAAACACTGAACTAATGCAAACGATCCGAAGTTAGTCATAATCACAGAAAAATGTATACCTTTTAATGCCCTCAACAAGACATACGCATTAGCACCAAACAAAGTAGCCGAAAATGCCGCAACGGCACCCCACATTTCGGGCTTTTCCGAGGAATTACCCAAAGCATCTACGGTATCGCTAAACAATATTGGAGGCCGTGTTATTAAAACAACGCCAATTAAAGTTAAAATTACCGAAAACACAGTGAACATACCGCAAGGTTCTTTTAAAAACATACGAGCAAAAACTGCAGTGAAAACTGGTACCGAAAAAACTATCACCGATGCATCTGCTAATGGCATGTGTCTGAAGGCATAAAAACTTAAGACTAAGGCGGCCGTACCTGTGAGAGATCGTAACAACAACATAATTCGTTTTCCCTTAGGAAAAACAGGTTCCTGTTTATAAATCACTATAGGAATTGCAGGCAATAAAACTCCTATGTACCGAAAAGCAGCTAACGCTACAGGATCCACGTCCGTCATCCACTTCACTATAACTGAACATAACGAAAAAAATAAGGAACTTAAGGTGGCTAACATTAAACCTAAATAAGGGCAAGTAAATAAGTGATTCTTTGGTTCTAATATTTTTGGTTCATCTTCTAATTCTTCATCGACCAATTGTTGAAGTTCGACGTTTTCGGGCATTTTTGAGTAACTAAAAAAAGAAAAAACCAGTTAGAATACGGATATTTAGGTTTTCTAAATTTAATATTATCCCTCATCAGTGCCGTACTTACCATAGGCGCAAACTGGGGAATAAAAATAAAAATCTGGAAATATTTACCTGACGACAAAACAAATTATGTATTACTAACGGTAACTAATAGTTAATTGAGTTGAATGGGCCTAAAATTGAAAACACAGGTATCTATTTAATTTCGGTTCTTCTTTAAAACAATAAGCAAATTTAAGAATTTCCTATAAGATTTACGACACAAATTCTGTCCCCCTGTTGTTTTCAATTGGATTTTTCACTATTAATTTAAAATAAATTTCAATAGCGGAAATCGAACCACAACTTGATCACAGGATGATCTATTAATTTTGATAAATATGTGTTATAAACAAATATTGCTCCCACAGTTTATGGATTAACTGTGTGAGTTCCAGTGATGAAGAGTTGAGATTCAATCACCACAGTAATATATTATTTTTGTAGTAATAGGAAAAGAAATGATTTCTAAATTGACTTACCGGAATGCGTATGCTCCTGAAAAGAGAAAATAAGTTTGTGCCCGGGGTCACCATACGGATAAGTACGGCACTGTCGGTTTCTCGCCCTGTACAATTAATTAAGAAATTAGATTTAAAGAAAAGCCCATTACTGTGACTTTCTACGAAAATCTGACCGAAAACTGTTACTTATTGTACATAGAAGAGAAATCATAAAATTTGAGATGGACTTTTAGGTTATGTAACTGTAAAATGACGTTTTACCTTGTAGTGATTTAAAACGTCGTTTTATTTTAATTTAGGCACAAAATTCTTGTTAATGACATTTTCTTTAACATCATCGGCACAAATTTCATCATTTTTACCATCCAAATCGAAAATAAACGTCAATTGAAGTACGTGTTCGTGTTCATTTTACAGCTACCAAACGACGAGTAGGTTTGAAATTTGTTTTAAAAATTTTAAGTGAACAAAAAAAAACTCAAAACTTGTCAAACGAAATTTCTAGTAACATTAAAAATCAAAAATTCGCGTTTCGGTTAATAAAATGTTAAAAAATTTTGACAGTTCTAAGAATCGATGAACACCAATAAAAATCAAAAATGAATCGCGCGCATGAGCACCACTACAACTTGTTTATGATGAAATGAAAATGGGGTTCGTAAGTACTGCGCTTTTACGAGTTTTTTCGTCGTCTAACCGGCAAATAACTATACAAACACGAAAGTATACAAGGTAGGTGTTCTTAAATCGAATGTTTGAGTTTTGATGGTAGAATTTTAGTGTTTTGTAATTTGAGGTTACGTTCCTTTTGAAGTGTCAAAACTTTCCCTCAAGTTGAACCTTTCAACGGGTTTTAAACGAATGTTCGTTTCAGATTGGCCGAAGTTGGTAAATTAGAACAACCCAAACTGAAATACGAAACTGGACAGCTAATTTTGCATCAAGTATTTGGTTATCGTGGTGTCGTCTTATTTCCATGGTTGGCTCGAGTTTATGATCGTGACGTACCTTACCATCCTCGCAATACAACTGAAGAAGTAACACAAAACACTAATAAGGAAGTTCGTGGACAGACTTGTACCTTTTATCAAGTTTTAATCGACCAACGAGATTGTGCTTCGATTGTAATTTTTGTGAATTTGTTATTTTATTCTTGGCTTTCATAGCTTTTTTTTTAGAGGGCACAAACCGATGCAGTTACTTTCTTAGGTAACCATGAATCATCGAAGAGTTTGTATGCAATTCGTGGCTTAGATTATGTTGCTCACGAAGACATAATTCCATATTCCAGTACAGAAAAAGCACCACTCCAACATGAACTATTTGATAAATTTTTAACTTACTCTCCCGATCAAGGTAATTTTCTATATTTTGTTAAATTTATTTGTAAAGGTCAAAAAACTGCTGTGTCACAATACATGTTATTGAAAAGTATTTTTATAGAGGCGCATTAAATGGCTTGATTTGTTGCCAAGGGTCACATATAAATTTTTTTAGCAACTGCAAGTTAAAATTTTACTTTATTTATTAGTTTTTATCGCGATACCGAAAAGCAAAGATTTTATATTGTCAAAAACAACATTAATTACTTTCAAACCTTTTTTTTTCCATGTAATTTTTTCAAACATTTTTGTCTAACTGCAATCGTCAAGGGGAAATTTTATCCGTAGTTTGTAGCTCTATTTTTAAAGAAGTTCCACCTTCGAAGGGAAATTCATACAAGTAAACATAAATCAATGTTTGCACCATCCTCTCTAAATATATCTCCGGTAGGGGGTAATTATAAATCTGAAATATCACAAATTGTAGACGTTGAAGTGGAAAAATCCAAAGACAATTTAGTATAATTTTCAATTGAAATAAACTTTAAAAAATTATCTGGGGTCCTATTCTCAAACTCGCATGACATCGTATGAAGTATTCACACGCTCTGTGTGGTTGAAACATAATTATTCATAAACAAATCAAGTGGAGTGTGCTCAAGAATAAAACTAATTAATAAATTTTGATCAACGTACACTTGCTTCTCCCTCAAAAGCTTACACAAAGAAATTTTATTTTATACGTTCGTTCATTGCAATTCTATTTGATTTTATTTTGAAACTTGTTATGATTTTAGATCCGCCATTTTTAGCACAAGAAACACTACATGCATGTCAAAATAAGCACCACCCTTGGTTGGAACTCTCCGATGTACATAAAGAAACAACTGAAAATATTCGTGTCACTGTTATTCCTTTTTATATGGGATGTTGGGAATCCCACTCCACTTCGGTTTATTGGGTACAAATCTTTTATCGCATATTAGCAAAGCGTGATAAATAATTATTTTTTTAGTGGAGGTATTGCATACGCTTAGAAAATTTGGGTTCCCTATCGGTGCAATTAAGGGAAAGACATTGGAGGATATTTTCACTTTCGGGAACTTTAGAGACCGTTAGGGGTCGAGGTGTAGTTGGTGAGGAACCTTCGTTAACCAAAGCTTTGCCTGCATTTCAATACAGCAGTTATGTTAGTTTACAAGCTCCTAGTGGACACATGTGGTGAGTTGATAACAGTGAAGCGGCTTTCATTTTATACTTTTCCTTTTTAAGGGGTACTTTTCGAATGGAAAGAGAAGATGGTTATACATTCGATTGTAGAATACCACCATTTTCTTTAGAAAGTAAACCTGATAATGTACCTACAGCACCTCCCGAAGCTGAATAATTAGAAGTTAAAAATTATATTATGTACATACTATAACTTTAAATATTACAATGTTGAAATGTGACTATTAAATTCTTACGCTAGCTTTAATTTGTGAAATGTTAATGTTTTTTTAGTATCTAACAAATTATACCATTGTGTATTTTCTTCGTTAATGTTTTATTAAGCTTAAATGCATTTCGTTTAAATGACCAGGGGATTTACGTCCGTATTCATAGACGAGTCAAATTTCAATACTTCGGAGACAGAAATTATTGTCTATGAGGCTTTCAAATATGAATTCAATTATGAATGTGGACGTTAAAATTTAACCGACATTCAAATTAATTTGCATTTTAAAGTTGGCATGTGATCAAAAACTTTGTTGCATGAACTAATCATGATCAATGTTAAGGTCCATTTGCTTTATATGTCATTGGTGTAAATCTGGATTTCTTACGATTTCTCAGATGTCGTTTCAATTAATCCGAAATACGAAGACTTTTTAGGTAATAAACAAGTTGTTTTCTACACGAATTTGAATCTTGAAGAATACTTGAGCGTTAGCAGTTGATCATGCTTTGTGTAAAGTACATCTTTTGGTTGCTTTGATTTTTAGGGAAGGACAAGCCATTACATCCTGCTCAAAACTAAGAAGTCACTTAAGTTGAAACATATCTAAAAATTGTACAGACGATTAGGCTGATTTTTACTCTGTTCGGCTTAACAATCCAGGAAGAACCGGTCTTCTTTTCCATAAGTAGTCTTAAGGATGTATTCTTGTGTTCGGGTTTGAAAAAATTGATTTCTTTTTTTTGTAGTATTTCGAAAGTAAAATATAATGATATTATACTGTAAAAATTTCAGACCGAAATTAAAAATATCAACGAAGTTATAGCAGAAATACGAGAGCGCCACGTAATTCGCTGTCCGCTGGCCGCACAATTGTCTTGTACGCTATTGTTCTGTTACACCCTTTATACCTGCGTCTCGTTTATACCTGTGTCTTGTACACAAATCTGTATGTTTCTAGTACTAAAATTGATATTATACGTTTAAAACTCAAAGTGGGTGCATCGAGTAAAAATTTGTAAATAGAACATGCAGGAAACCATTAACAATATTGAAATCGGTTTTTCTCGAAACAACGTTTTTTCGGTCGGCCCGAGGGGTTTACAAAATTCTACTGAACCAATTGGGCTGAAATTTGGATATGTTATTCTGCATATCAGTGGCTCTCGCAGGTAGTAGAATTGCATATTTTCACTCAGAATTTCCCATTAATTTTCTCGATTTTCCGAACAAAAAACACTATTTTTTAAGCTTTTTTTTTTTAAAGCTTGCCATTTTGTTATTTTTCAATAAAAATGTTTAAATCTACTACCTGCCAGAATGACAAGCCTACTAAACAATAATCAATTTGAATTTTTGGTTTCATACCACTACAAGTGCCGGAATCACTCGGGCCAGCAACCTAAATTTTATTTTAGACCTCCACTTTGACAGCAAAAAGTAGTAATAAAATATTGTTAAATGAACTAAAAAAAAATTTTGTTGTACACTTTATAACGTCAATAATATCATATAAAAATTTTAAAATGATTGGATGCTATTTACATTTAAAAAAAAATTCCTGAAAAAATTTTAAAAATTTCTGTCGGAACACGAGAATACATCCTTAATTTATGCTACAAGAGGCTCCTGTCATTAAAAACATCCCTGAAGCGGCTCAAACTCAAAAATTACAAATCTACAAAGACGGAACTGTGTAGCTCAATTCTAAAGGCTCGCACTCAATTGTGTGCTGCCCCGCCCACAAAAACAAGTGCTGCATTCACCGAATCTTATGTGAAAAATCTGTATTTCAAATTCGATTATTTCGAAATTTAAAGGAAAAGATCTTTCAAATTCTAGAACAATTTTGGTGGTAAATATGGAAACTAGTGAGGGTAGTGAACGTCCTATGCCATAATTGGCAGATCGCCGAGTTGACCGTCGTTCAGTTCCATCATTTTTATTTTCAATGTTTTTAACTTTGGATATCTTTTGTTTTCGGTAAATCCTTTGCTTTAATTAATTAAATATTTATCGATTACTGCAACTACCTATTATAAAATAAATTGCTTTGCACGCGTGGAGAGACTTTTTATCAGGGGCGGAACTTCAAAATTAGGCGTCACCTCCGCAAAACAATTTCTGCCCCCCCCTTTGAATTGAATTTTTTGTAAAAAAAGAACTGTTTAATGTAATAAATATTGTTTATTTTATGAAAAATTATATAATTTTAATGCAAAATATTAAAAATTAAATGGGGAAACCTTTAAAATATCCAAAAATCGAAAGTTTTCATTGATTAATTTACTTGACGTTATAATAATTATTCCATTAAAATAGAATGTTTTAATTGTCTTTTTTCGTAGCACCGCTAGAGTTACTTCATTTCTTTATTTTCCATTCTGAACTTTGAAATATGATTATCATAAATTAATACATTAATTACTAAATGTTTTTGTCAATTTGGTAACTAACTTTTTATGTCTTTGACGACAAGATTTGACGTTGAAGCTCCTTAATATTTATTTTGAGAATATTTTATAATTAAACAAATGTCTGCGATATAACAATAATTAATTATTGCATGACTTATTTATACTATAAACAACTTTTCTTGTGCGAAAGAAATTAAATAAAAATCGTAATTATTTTACTTAATCTCATTATATTTTAAATTAATAATTTTTAATCGCAGAATTTTGATGTATCGAAAATATGATGTTGTCAATAAATTGCTTCCCCATAATTAAATCAATAATAATTTAATTTTTATTACAATTAATAAATTTATTAAAATATATTTTTAAATGATAAGCTTAATCGCATAATTTTGAATGAATCGAATATTATGATTTGAAGGTATTAATTAGAATGTAAAGGTAAAAGCTCGTAATTAAGTCTAAATTTAATTTAAATAATTAATTCATTTATTTAATTAAAATTACGAGGATGCACCCAGTACCTTTTTTAAAATTACATTGGTATAATATTTAAATTTATTACACTAACTTACAGTATATTTTATTTGTGATCACTTAAAAACCTTTGAGTTCTAGGCGATGAATATATTGCATATTTTTCAAGAAATTCAGATCAACGCATTGTAATTATTATTATAATTGGACAATTTTCAAATAAAATCAAACTGCTAAAATAAATAAAAGTTTAGAAACTAAAAGTAATTCATAAATTTGTCACAATTTGTTATGATAGAGGAGGGGGATTTCTAAAATCATAATGTCACGTAGGTATCGTTAAATTTTCGAATTTTGAATAGAATGAATTTTTGAAGAAAAAAACATTGTAAAGATTCCATAGTGTTAAAATTTAGAAAAACTTAAAATCAGGTCATGCCTGATTAACGTAATTTTTGGAGGATAAGGGAGGGGCAAGAATGACAAAAATTTTTAAATTGAGGGACTTCATTCATGAACGATGAAACAAAGGTTGGCAATCCTTAAGAAAACTAAACGTTAGGTATACAAATTTTGTAATCTAAAAATTTAGACAATCAGAATCTGAAAAAATATTTTATTTGGAATTAAAAAAAATATAGTAAATATACTAAAATTTCATGTTTTTTAAAATAATATTTTACTTTTTTAAAACTAAAAAAGCTTAAGAAACCCATTTAAATATAGAATTTAAAAAAAATTGAACTTTGAAATTGACGAAATATAAATAATAATATATAGAAAAAATATTTTTTGAAATGATTCTTCTAATATTTAAAAATTAAGATATGAATATAACATACATTTTTTTTAAGAACATTGAATTTTAGAATTTATAGTTTTTAAATATAAAAAATTTCATATAATTATATTATATAAGTTATAAACTTATTTTAATTTTAAATTTAATTTCCTTAGCTGTTAAAGAAACTAAAAAAATATTTTGAAAAATATGAAAATTTTAGTGAATTATTTAAAACTGAACAAGTTAAGTTGACAATATTAAAAATCAGTTAAGTTTTTGAGATGGTGAACATCATCGAAAGCTAAGAACATGATAAAATAATAAAATTGCGTAATCTAATTTGTCCAAAATTCAGGTCATTTTTGACCTTTTATGCCTGTACTATTTTGTATCTGTCAAAAATTACAAGCTGTCGAAGTTGAAACTTCAAGAGTGAATAACTCATGAATTACTGAAGGGAAATCAACCAAATTTGGTATGTAGGAACATTGCGTCCAAAGAACTTCCAGCGTATGAAATCCTTTCATAAAAATCAGGAATGCAACATGAAAAAAAATTAATATTTTTTGCGAAAACTTGAAAAAAGTCCCTGTCCCTCGATTTCTGCGTCGATGGCGATCAAATGTGTGGGATCTAGTGGTGAAAACAAGGTTTTGGCAGAGAAATTTTTGGCAGGGCTACCACAATAAAAAAAATGAAAATATCATTGCATCTTCGGAAGTGTTTAACCGATTCAGATAAAATTTGGTATGCTGATGATTGGAGGTATTGCGGAATAAGTGACGATAAATTTTTTATGAGATTTTATTGTCATTATTTCTTCGTACGACATTTTTAGGTCAAGCCTGACACGACATGCCTATCAATTATTACAGAAGTGTAATAGAAAAAGTTAAATTTTGCATTTAGTATTTTAAAACACATACAGTTTTTCTTTAGATCAAGCCGAAATCCCCGGGTTCGAATCCGAGCAGAATAAAAAGTTTATTCTGACAGCCTTTTCTTATCCAGCATTGGCAAACCACCAAGATGATCCTTTTAAAGAAAAAGAAGTTGAAATAGAAAAAAGGATCCTGAGAGAAAGATATAATATAATAAAGGCTTCTCTTATCCATCACACATTTTCAACAAGTAATATCTAGGTGAATATTTTTGAAATTCATTTGTTAAATGAACTTGATTACTTATACTTCTAGGACACCACACATTAACTCATAATAGAAGACAAATAAGCTTAAATCATTCAAAAACTGAAGTTCATTAACAATATTTGCGTCAGTCACTACAAAAGCTTTCTATTTCAAGTTCGTTTTTAACTCTAATTTTAACTTGTTTGATATTAAAATCGGAGAAAGCGATGACACTTAAACCACCAAATAAATATGGGTAACTCTTTTAATTCAGGTTTAAACAAACACAAAAATTGTGTCACTCTTACTACTCTCGGTAAGATGTAATTAATACAGAAACCTAAATTTTTTTAAATGCGTTTTCACTGGCACGTTTTATGATGGTACCACATTAAATTAATGTTTATCAATATTTCATTTTGAATAATTTAGAGAAATTTATGTATATATAGCTCGTACATCTTAAATTTCAATTAGTTATATCAGAAAATTTGCTCAATTCTTCAATCGTTTATTGTTCAAAATAAAATGTATTTTTTAATTAGTGTAACCATTTTAGTGAGTATTTTTCATATTTTACCATCAACAAAATTTTGTTGTTTTGTAAATTTTTGGGATACCTTCATTCTATTTCTAAGTGGAATGCCCTGATTTGCATTATTTAAAGTTGCAGCGTGTCGTATCTTTATATTTTCGTAGAAACCATTTGTGGTTTTATTAAAAAAAAATAAATAAATAAAATGATGGAGTCAGTGGCATATAATACCAATGACACTAATATTGAATTGGGTAGATTTAATATTAAAAAAATTATAAAATTATTAATAATTTCTTTTTATTGTTGCAGTTATTCGTAAAATCTTCCCAACAAGTTGACGAACCTGAAAACATTACTCAGACCATACCATCAATTAATAGCATTTCGAACGAAAATGCATCCTTGTCGTTGACCAACACACTTGAAGGTGAGATTTATTGAAAATAAATGTACATAAATTAATTTGTAAATTTATACATAATATTATAACAAATTAATATTATAAACAATTTTTTTATAAAAATTGAAAGTTTTTTAACTAAAGTAGGTAAGAATGTCCGACTAATTAATAACCCCATAACACAGGTTCTAAAACATTAATCAAATGAGGGTACTGGATATTTTAAAATTAATTTTTTTTTTTTTCAAAATTTGCTTCTGCATTTTTTTAAGATTTCGAACCTTATAATTCAACTTTTGAACAAATCGATCAAATGCAAAATGAAACAGATTATATGCAAACAAACGAATCGGGACCAGTCGAAACTATTGTATATGCACCAATCATAATTCATCTCTCAAATTCGGACAGCACTTTCAGGAAAAAAAATCCCCTACATCATTTACTTCACGGTATAGTGCCGCACAGTGTCTTACGTCCGATCACTCATTTGTTTGGCCATCACCACCATCATCATGGTCCTTTAGCTTTCTTGAATCCATTTTACTATTTATCAAGAAATTTAAATGGAACACAAGAGTTGACCACAAATTAGCAATGCACAAATATAACGGAAACTCGAGGTTTGTTTAAAACTCGTTAAAAACTTGCTGTGTACATAAATATCTAAGGTTATTTAAATTATTTTATTTATTTTATTTAATAAAGAGTTGCAGTTTAAATTTTAATTTTTTTAACAATCACCAGATGCACGCGCCAACGTTTTTCGTTTCAAATTACCAAACGGCTATTTTCAAATTTGCTAATATATTTTCAAACTTTTACTTTTGCCGGTAAAGTACCGCTATTTCCATTCGATTATGTTTAATGAAATTACAAGTGCCCAATATTGGGCCCCCCTGCCCAATCGTTAATAGTTTTACCAAGAAGATATTTAAAATCAAATTTTTTGTTTTTCTACTATTTTATAACAATATTCGTACATGACATAATATGTAGCGAAATTTTTTGTTAACTATAATATTAAAATTAATTACTGTGCATTAATATATGCGTCTGGCATATAATTTATTTATTTTTATTAAAAAATTATATTAATAATTAAATTATATACTTATATAATGCATTGAAATAAAAGTACCTATATACTAGATATATGTGGGTTCTTCGGGTACCCGTTGGTTCTGGGACCAGAAAAAGATATCAATTTATACCCGAACATTATCAAAAAAATTAAGAATATGTTTTGTTTACATAATATTATTTTATTATTTTTTTTTATTATAATATAATAATAATTATTTATTTTAAAATCTTAAATATTCTTGAAATCCTAAAATTTATCATAAATTCCTACAATAATACAATAATATATAGAGGTCGTACATAAATTATGGCACATCCGATGGGGGAGGGGTGGTGCGGACCTGCGTGATTATTTGCGACTATGAGGAAGGGTGATTTCTAAACTTGTGACGTCATGTATTGTTAATTTTTACAATTTTATGTATTTTCTTTAATTTTCAAATTTTTTGAATTATAAATTTTGAAAAATAAATATTTAATGATTGATTGGTCGAGTTGTTTGGATTTTACCCAATGAAAAATTATAAAGGAGGGGGTTCATAGATGCGTGATGTAATAATTGGGTGGGGAGGGGGTCAAAGTTTTTGTGACGAAGTGTAAAGATGCGAAGAGAACGACCTCTTATAGTAAATATTCATATTTTTAAATTTGTTCAAAGTAGCAAGTATTTTTAGCCCCCCCCCCCCCGCCAAACACATTTCAATCCAAATTTTGGTATAATATCATAGTACATGGACACTGATTTCCCATTATTAAATTTTTTTTATAAATATAATACTAGGTTCTATGTCGTGTGGGGGGGGGGGCATGTGTCCATATCTTCTACTCAATGAAACTCAAGCACTCACTGACAGACAACGCACAGCCTAAACCGCTGGGTCTGGAAGCATGAAATTTTGCACCCGAGTTCCTCATGTAAAATATTTTGTAGGTAAGCACTAAGAAAGAATTTTGCAATATTTTGATTATAAATTTCCAAAATAATATCCGCTTAATGTTTTTATCAAAATAATATCCGCTTCGGATATAAGATGAACAAAACCATTAGATCTAACGATGAAAATAGATGCAAAAAAAAGATGGAAATCACCTCTGGACACACTGAACATGATGAATTACCCTATACGTCGATGACGGCTCCGGAAGCGGTTTGGCGACTTCTTTGGATTTCATTTGCACTCTCAAAGCCACCACATTGAGAGATTGCCAGTTCATTTACCTCATCAGCAAAATGTTGCATTTCTGGAAGGTCAAAAACGTCAGGCATTAGAAAACGCTTTCTCAAAAGATACAACCCTGACTGCATACTTCAAGCTGTCAGTCAAACCCTGATGCAATAGAGCTTCTCTTCAAAGAATCAAATGGTAAAAACGATTGCGTCGTTTTGACACAACAATTTCTCGAATGTTCAGCGTTAGCCCTTCAAAAACCTGAGAACTGTGGACGGCATTGCATGTGGAACATTGGAGGAGACAGCAAAAACTATGGGGACCATGAAAATCCTACAATTTTGGTATAAAAATTCTTAAATTGTGGGTACATATAATAAATCTTAATACAGAGGACCTGATAACTTTTAACTAGAGCGGATTCGCCGGAGAAATTTAGTATCCAGGTGAGGAAAAATGCGTGGCAATTCAGAAAAACTTGACAAAATCCCAATGAATACTATTGATTGATGAGCTTTTAACTTTGATTTCTTTGTTTTAAACACCATAAATCCGCTGTACAAGTAAAGGGAAATCCGAGTAAATTCTGGAAATCTGAAGAAATCCGGAAAAATGAGGTTTTCGCAACAGAAATACACTGTATAAGTACAGGTAAATCATAAAAAAAGCCGGAGATCTGAGAATATCCAGGAAAATCTGTAGAAATCTCTAATTGGAAATCTGCTAACTGCTTATTTACTTTTTACCTACACCGGGGGGAGGGGGGGAAACTTCGGAACTTATTTATTAAGGTGGTTCGGCCATATGCAGCGAATGGACGTATCTCGTTGGCCAAATAGAATTTGGAAATAAACTCCAAGTTTCAGAAGAAAACGGGGCAGACCAGCAAGAACTTGGGCTCAGGAAGTGAAAGAGGCGATGGAAAAAAGAGCGATGGGGACTGGACCGATAGAGAGGATTAGAAAGCAAGATACGGAGAAGTCCGCAAAACATTCGCCCATATATATGAACTTATTTTAATATATTATTGGTTGTACTTTACACACGATTTCACAGATATCAGTGTGTAATTCCCATAATGACGACTTTCTCCAACTAAAGTAGATAAAACGTTGTACTCAATATGTGGGTAGGGTAAATCGTGGGTAGAGGTTACTGACTTCAAACACTCACCTAATCTGTAATATTTATTAAAAAATATTTAAAAATGTAATAAAAGGCAAGGTAAGGAAGAGGGAAATTGGAACTGGAACAAATAGGATTTTGAAGTCGGGTTGCGAAAAACGGATAAACGGATCAAACGTAATCGAAGAGAGCATAACTTGCTTCTCTCCAACGCTACGGTCTGTACACAATGCTTTACCTGATTATTACAAAATTAAATTTTAATAATTGAAATAAGTTATTTCAAATTATTTTTTTTATTTGCCGAATAAGTACAACATTGAATAACAAATTAATAATTAAAATAGTATTTTGATAGTTTAAAAATAATTACAAGAAACGTTTCGAGTTAAAATCAGCATACTTATTCTTTCGGTAAACTATTTCTTTGCTCACTCGTTGCGTAACCTAGTAGTTTACGATGCTGTTTTTAATTTGAAAAGTACATTTTTATTAAATCTTATATTTAAAAACAATTTCCATCAGAGTTAGATCTCAATAAAATTTTTAAGTAAAACTCATACAAGTGGAAGTCTCGCTACGCTCGACTTAATCGATTCTTTGTTTAAGGTACTGGAACTCAAAATGGTTCATCTGCACCGGGAATAAATTTTCAGCTTCCCAATAGAGTGGATGACAAGAAGCCAATTAATATTTTATTAAACAATATTTTTCCACCGAATATTATTTATCGAATTACCCAACTGTTTGGCAACAACAAAAATAATAACTTTATTTTACATCCAAATAATTTATTAAATGTATTAAATCCATTTAATTTATTGAAAAAAACCAGAAGGGGTAACAATTAATTTTTATTTTGTCAAGTAGTAGATATTAGTTTATAAAAAGTTTATTTATAGAATTAAGTTGAAAATTAAATATTTACTTGAATTTGGGTAATCGTTTCGATCAGAAGCAGGTTTCTGAACTTCTCAGCCAACCTATAGCTCCTCTTTTTGTATTTTTATTCAACTAACGCATTAATACGCATTTAATTAGTATTCCAAGACTGAGATATCACTTGAAAGTATTTCAAGAACTTAACAGTGAGATTTCAAAACAAAATATTTCATAAACCAAGTAAACTGTTATAAAAAACCAGAAATTTAAATATAACTGCTCTTGATTACACAGGTAACCAATAATAGAATACCCACCTTAAAAACAATTTCTGATTCATCACATGATGCAAAAAACCAAGAAGTTCAACAGCACTTCAAGGTCTTCAAAGGACGTTAGAATATGAAGCATATAAGTTAATTGTACGCAAAGATCAAAATCGAGTACTTATAAACTTGTTTTATATAAATTATCTTGTTAAAAAAAACTTGTCTAAAGAATTCGTAATGCTATTGATTTTAGTTCACAGCGTGTCCCAAAATTGACCAAAATGATCGAAAACCGCCTCGTTGGAACTATTTTTCCAAGATGGATTGAATTATAAAATTCAAAATTGACCGTTTCGAGCTTTTGCTTAAAGCAAGAAATTTTGGACCATCAAAATTTGGTGAATTTTACAAGAGCGGTTAATTGAGAACTCCCTGTAGTTATTGCACTTGGAACCACTTCTGTTACCTTAATGGTGAGCACCACGAAGTGTGTTGTATTTGTTTATCACCATCAGACTGTGACAAGTTGACTAAATTTGTAAGTCATTAGTTCAATTCTTACGGTAATTGTTGCAATCAAATATGTGGAAAAATTACGCGATTTTGTGGGTGTTTGTGCTTTTTAATGTTTTTCATGTGAGTATTTGCAATTTTAATTATTCAAATTGTCAAAACTTCATATTGTGGTGTTAAAAATTGCTTATTTAATAAAATAATGCATCTGGGTTTTTTTACCTCGTTTTAGGGATTAAATGGCGAAACTACCACAATTAAAAGTCTCCCAAGTGTGGAAAAAGCTCCAATGCTATTAAGTTCCTATTTACCAGCCACCATGCAAGTAATGGCACATGTGACAGAATTAATGAAATACGACATTCGCTACGTGGAGGATTCCGTCACCACCACCTCAATTCGTCCGACCCCTCATCACAATCCTGCTATATTTGCCCCAAAACTTCCTTTCAGTTCGCCGGAATACCAAGTCAAAATCAGTCCGTACCAAGAATATTTGAACAAACTTAGGGCACCGCAAAGCTCCAACTACTTCGACAGATACGATTTGGTTGACCAAAAACAAGAAGAAGTAAAGGCTGAGGAAGATGTATTACCAGATTTAGAAAGTCAAGCTAGATCAGGACAATCTCCAGAATTGTTCCTATTGGGTCGGGAACCAACCACTCTCCTCAAACAAATAAACAAATTGGAAGACTACGATTTCTTTGACGATGAAGATAAACTTCTCCAATTTTCAAACAACTACGATGATGTCAACTTAAGGGGTTACATAATTGGAAATAAAAAAATTCCTCCCACCAGAGCTTATGTTACCTTACTCAATTTGTACGATTCGCTCAACAAAGAATCCAAAAAATTGCAGTTAAACAAATATGGCGTAAGTAATTTTTGAAAGAAAACCACTTTTTCTGATTTTTACATTTTAGGGATACCAAAATGACGTTTTAAACGTTTTAATTGAAACTTCGAAAGGAACATCTTCCGATCAGATGAAAACCGTGCTGAAAAACTTAATTAATAATAGGGATACCCAGGATCAAGCCATTCTCAAGAAGCTCAACACCATTTTAGACGAATTGAATATTCCAGATAGTTACATAAACGAAGCGTTAAAACCAATTCCTGCTTTGCAATTCCTTTATTAATTTTTTTAACTACGCCATATTTTCAACTATTAAAATGTTTTTTTCTATTACTGCAGATAATATTTTGAATTATTTTATTAAGTACCTAGAGTAAGTAAACAAATGCATAATTTTAATTTTTTTTAATAAATACAAGAAATTATATTGGCTATGATTTTGAGTCACTGCTGCTGCTGCTCGACACGTACGCGAATATTCTAAACGCCAAACTGATAACTGGAGTCAAAATATTCGACACAAATACAGACCTTAAGTCCTTGGGTTCTTCTGGATGATTATTATCGTGTAATAATACTTCAATATTTGTTGAATTATTTGACCCACTGCTGCTGCTTAACGTCTGATTGTTATCCATATTTTCGGAATTGTCATTATTTTCGTTGAACTTCGAAAAAAATTGCAATTTTGAATAAACTCTCTCCAATTGTTTGTGAAAGAAACCTGGAGACGCTTCGTTGTGCATAGTTTCATTATGGGAATCATCTGGATAATTTTCCACTTCATATTCGGGGTTTTTACTGAGTTCCTGCACTTTTGACCGCCTCAAATTTGCTATATTGTTTATCGGAGGAGCAATAATAATTGGTGTCTCATTGTTGTTGTATAAAAATGGAACTGACTGAATTTCTTCAACCTAGGTGACAAAAAATATATAGGTACTATTTAAAAATTCTTCTGATCCACTCGCAAAATTAAAAAAATAAACAAAATAAAAAGCAAATATTTTGGTCTACGGTTTAACCTTCGGGGATTCCCAAAAACCTTAATTTATTTGGATTTGGATAAATTTTGAATAAACAGCGCTAATTTAATTTCAAATTAACTTTTAAAAAAATGTATAAAATTTGTACTTACGTAAAACAACACTATAAATATAAATATTTGTAAGTTAAACCGCAACATATTCATTTTGCTTTCTTGTGGGCTTTTAGGATGAATAATTAAAGTTAACTGCATCAATGAAAAAGATTTCCATCCCTACTTTTGATTTAGTATGATAATTGATAAATTTAAGAAGGGATTATAATAATTTTGGTTCAGGACCGTACTTGAAATTTCCACCATTGAGATTTGCAGTTAATATTATTTTAAACATTGTATATGTACGCTGAATTCTTCAATTTTTTTTGTAGTTATGCTCACGACCATATTTTGAATAGAAAAGTTATAGCAATATATAAATCCAAAAAGGTGTGATTTTTTACGGTAGTTTTACATTTTTTTGAATCAGTAAATTCTAGAATAGATTTATTCATGTTTAATTCATGACGCAAAATAGACCACGGTCTACACGAAAATCTTAATCCTTGACAATTATTTTATACCTGTGGAATATTAATTACGTGCATATTAAACAATAAATTGAGGACATGGTTTTTTAAAAACGAATTTGATATTGATTTACTGATAAATTAATTGAGTGCTAACATTTTTACACGTACGGATGTCAATGTTAATATAACATTAATAAAAAATAATTGCACATTATTTTAAAATACAATCGATAATTAATTTAATATTTAACTGGTGGAATACCCATCCCGCCATGGAGAAGAATTCTAATGGCTGCTAAATTTAATTGTTTTTTTTTTATAGCAGAGTTAGAGTACGGTTCGTTCGACTAAAAATAATAGAACAAGTGGGTAGGATTTTAACAGTAAGGGTAGATCGAGTAATTTATTTTTACTGAAATAAAGAGAAATAAAAATCTTTCCATCTGCTTACTTTGCCTTTCACCTTGATTAGTATAATATGTTAAATATAACATTTTTTTTTATTAATGTTATGTAATTTTATTTAAAAATCTACATAACTACACTGTCAAAATGGGTGGTAAGATCACCCATAAAAACAAAACTGCATTAAATGCATTGTGTGTTAATTTCCGCAATAATATAAATTTAAAAATAACTATAAAATTGAAATTTACTATAAAAGACAAGTTATCCGGTTCTTAAGCTTTATAGTTCCATCCCAATCCAAAATCCAGTCTATAATTAACCGACAATGAAGTGTTTTATTAATATTTGCTTACTTTTCCTTGTAACAGTGCAACTTTCTCAGCAAAATCAAGTAGATATATATTTTTATTTCAAAAATTATAACAAAAATGTACAGATATTTTAATTTTATTAGTTAGCTGCAAAACTCACACAAGAATATTTTGCAAAACATCAGGACCTACGAAAAGAATGTTTGGCTAAAATGCACGTTGACGAAACTGTTGATTATAATTATGAAATTAATGGAGATATAGCAAACGATGAAAATCTTGGATGTTTTTTGAAGTGTGTAATGATAAAAGAAAAAATTATCAACGAAGCAGGAGATCTCTCCATTGTAAATGTACAAACAATAGCGAAACTTCCGAGAGAAGATATGTTGAGTGGATTGATGGAAAAATGTTCACATTATGATAAAGTTGATTTATGCAAAGGTTTATTGGATTTTGCAAATTGTTATGTGGAATATTTTGAATCCGGTGCTTCTCAGTAACCTTTGAATTTGTAAAAATTAAAAATTTCTAAATTTCATAAAATATTTATTAATAAAGTAGGTACTTTAACCAATTATGGGCACTCCCCCGATTATGGGCAATAATCAAAATTCACATGTTGTAGTAATAGCCAATTTATTGTAGAAAAACATGGCGTAGACGCCTTTCAATTTTTCTCAAAATTTCATGTTTTTCAGACTGATGAAAAACGTGTTCCTGTGTTTTTTCAAATGATTTTGACCATTTCTAAATTTCTTCTAAATTTTTAAATCTTAGAACAATTTCAATTTTCGAATAAAGAAAAAATAGAGCAATTTTTTCTTAGGTCGCTCGTGTAAATTTTGGGTGGGCACTCCAAGCACGTGCCCACCCTGGCCCTCCACTAGCGCCGTCGCTGCGTCTAAGATTGGGTACAACTGGTTACGCTCAAGTGTGCATTACGGTTTTAGCTTGAAATTCTATTATAATTTTGTTTATGTGTTAATAAATTTATATATTAACTTATTATTTAATTAATTTATTAATAAATTCGTAACTTGTGAAATATTATAATAATTGAATTAAAACTAAAACAAGTTAATTAAACAATTTTAGACCCCCCCCCCACCCAAATATTAGAGCTAGTTGCGCCTATTCGAAACAAATCTTTAATATTTCATATTTCATAATATAATCTATTATCGTTTAATTTAACTCGTTTTAATTTTTAATTTAATATTATAATGTGATAATGTATGTTACGAATGTAAACTTCAAAAATTTTCAATTATGTATACCGCAAAATTTATATTTGTTTTTTACGATTTAACAAGCGCTATTCTCATTCAATTAACGCAACGTAAATTAATAAATAAATGAAATATCTTCTCTAAAAAATCGTTTTCATCGAAATATTAACTTCTAGTGAATTTTTACTTATTGTATTAGTTAACTTACATCAAATAAGTCGGCACAAACGTGGTTTCAGAGAAGAAATCTAATTTTTAAAAATTAATTTACCTTACGTTAATTGAACTACTAAATTGAGATAAATGTATGCGGTTTGTCTCATTTGAAGGATTTTCATACAAACACTGATTTTTGTAATAAATAATTTATTGTAATTTTTTTAAATTTATTTATAATTATTAAATATTCCCAAGTAAACAATGTAATGGATTAAAAATTAACTACTTTTTAAAAAAGGAATAGTATATTGTAGTGATTGTTTTGTTAACATTTATTATAAATGGTAACTTACTCGAGTGTTACCTAACTAGTTTGAAAATTCTATCCTGAAAGCAACAACGTTGGTGTTATATCGATAATTTATTGAAAATGAAGTTTTTCATTGCTTATATTGTTTTTATTACTACATTTCAACTGTCTCACCAAACTGATGTATGTACAACTTTTAATTCTAAAATTATTTTGAGATAAAAAATAATTTCAGTAAATTTTTATTTTATTAGTTTGCTACACAAATAAAAAATTATTTCAATTCGCACCAAGACGTACGAAGGGAGTGTATGGCTGAAATACATGTCGATAAAACCGTTGAATATAACTACGAACTTCATGGAGACGTGGTAAATGATGAAAACCTTGGATGTTTTGTGAAATGTTTAATTTTAAAAGAAAAAGTTATGAACGAAGCTGGAGAAATTTCTGTGGAAAATTTAAAAAGAGCTATGAAACTTCCGAAAGACGATAATTTGGATGAATTAATAGAAAAATGTTCACAATTTGATAAAGAAAATTTTTGCCAAGGTATCCTGCAATTTGTTAATTGCTACTCCGACTATTTTGATTCGCATTAGGTGTCCAGTAATATTCTGATTTGTAGAAATTACATTTTTATTGAATTTTTAAAAATTTTTCTTCAATTATATAACCTAAAGGTAATTTTCTAAAAATAATAGATATGCTGCAAAACCTGTAAAACGTATAGAAACGGTGCTTATTTATTAAAATAATAATTAAATATAATTTATGAACTTTTTTACCGTAATCCCCTTCCCCCCCTTTCCCATGGAACGTGTTTTTTTCTTTATTATTCTGTAAACTGTTGTCATTGTGCCAAATAAAATAAATGAAGAAAACTACGTAGTTCTACTCTAGCTCCCCCCCCCCCCTGCTCTCACGTAGCCTTGCATAGCTTTCTCTAACCCTTTCCTAATATGGTGAGAACTAGTAAAATGTATAATAATAGTCGGCAACCCGCAACTCTTTGGCCCCTTGAGTACCGCTTTGCTAAATTATTTTATAAAAATTAAAAATAAAATTTTAAATGATTAAAAATAATTTATTAATTGAGTAATTAACATACAATGCATTTAATTCAATTTTTATTTTTGAGTGGTCTTACTATACACATCTGCTTTTGATGCAGACACTATTTTACCAGGGTATTTAAATAGAATTTTAAATTATGTGGTATAACATTGATTATGGTAAGCAGATGGTAAACCTCTTAGAAAAGACCCAAACAGTGCACTAATGTTGTAATGAAAAAGAGGTACTTTGCAATTTCAGCAAAAATAAAGGGAAACCAATATGGGAAGAAATACCTAGCAATCTAGGGAGGAAAATCAGCATTACAAGGACACTGAAGAATTATTGTATATAATAAGGGGGTTTTATATACAGGAAATCGCAATCCTTCAGAGAATTTACTCCTGTTTGAAAAACTGTAAAAGCTTTGCTAACTTTTAAGTATGATTACCATGGGAAAGTAAGCCAAAATAGTTGAGTCAATTTTTGCTGATGTTCTTGTATTGCATGATAAGAATGAAATAATTGACAATCAGCAGCTTTTTCTCTTAGAACGTCAACGAACACTAACTTACTGGTCTTCAGTCAATTTTTTACTTGATTGCATCTTTCTTCAATTCCTATTAGTGTTTTCTTGAAGAAACTTGAGGGTATGTACTTCATTATGTCGCCATTATTACCACGCAAGACTCGAAATTCCAAAGAATTTTATAAATTTACAAGAATTCACGTGTTTTCCAAGAATTCACGAAATTTACAAGGAATTCCAATGATTAACAAGAATTTCAATAATTTACATTAAAGTTAAAGAATTTCTAAAGAATTCTAATTCTAGAGATTTTCAGAAATTCCAAATATTTCCAATGAATTTCAATGATTTATATGGAATTCCAAGATTTTCCAAGAACTCCAATGATTTCTAAAAAATTACAGAGGTTTCCAGGGAATTCCAAAAAATTCAGAAATTTCAAAAAAATTCCCATGATTTCCAAGATATTAATTCCAATGGTTTGCAAAGAATTTTAGGGATTTCTTAAGAATACCAGTGATTTCCAAGGAATTTCAGGGATTTATAAACAGTTGAAATTCAAGAAAGTTTCAGAAATTTCAAAGATTTCTAAAGAATGCTAATGATTTCCAAGAAATTCCAATGTTTTCCTATGAATTCCATAGATTTTCAAAGGATTCTAAAGAATTTCAGTAATTTCCAATGTATTGCAATGATTTCCAAGAATTCCAATAATTTCCAAGGTGTTCCAATGATTTTCACAGAATTCAAGTGATTTATAAAATTTCACAGCGATTTCTAGGAAATTCCAAAGAATTCTAGTACTTTCGAAGGAATCGGTCTAGCCATTGTTAAAATCAACATTTTCTAGAAAACCAATAATATATCAAACTGAACACTTACAAAGACATAATTATAGAAATAGTGTTAATGCTATTGTGATCACGTAATTAAAGCACGTAATTTAATTAAAATCAGAAGTTTATATTTTAATAACAATTTATTATTACGTAGTCTATGCAAAAACTAAGATAATACATCGTTAAGGATTGTTATAGATATGCAAACTACTAAATACCATCTTTAAATTTAAATTTAATAAAAGGTAGTACGGTTTGCTCAAAAATTGTAATCCTGAATTTTTTGAATTTATAATACGAAAAGATTTTATTTAAAAATTGATACCTAGCAACTTGCTAATTTTTCCTCACTGAAGTTTATTACTATATTGAAAATGGCAGATTGCTGATACGAAATCATTCAATCAGTAAAACTTGGACTCATCACTAGGGTTCCAATTTTTTGTAAACACGAAAAAGAAGGTTTAATTTCATAGTTAATAACTATTACCTTTTTCAAAATAACTTTTGTTTTTTTGTTTGAAATATTTTTTTGGAAACTTTAAATTATCTTGTGAATAACCTAAATTTTTCCATTCTTATTGGTTAAATGTTTTTATCTAGCACTGGCGTCAAGATGCAGATTTAATATGTAGATTGTCATTTAAAAATTGCAGACTTTTATTATAAATTACTTAACAATTTATTTAAAATAAAATTTTAAGACAAAATCAATTTTTTATTTTTTTAATATTTTTTCTATAAAAATTCCTTAGAAATTCTCAAGAAGTATTCTTTACGAATTTTTGCAGAATTACTTCGAAAATTTCTCTATTTACATTTTTATTAAAGCGTGCATCCACTTCATGCTTCAAGCATTTAAATTTAATTATATATTTTATTAATTATTTCTCAAAAAAAAATTCATTGTATCCACAGAAATTTTTTAAATTTTACTTTGAAGCACTAGCTGCTTTAAAAAATTCCATATAGCAGTTTGCAAATTCCACTAAGCCTTTACATAAATCAACTTTGTCAAATTTTGAACATTTATCCATGAATCCATTTAACATGCCCTTATTTAGTTGAGCAGATCTTTCTAAATTTTCAATTGAAAGATCTCCTGCTTCGTTAATGACCTCTTCTCTTAGCAATACACACTTCAAAAAACATCCAAGATTTTCATCATTTGCTATGTCTCCTCTAACTTCATAGTTTTCTTCAATAGTTTTATCGACGTATATTTGAGCTAAACATTCTTTTCGAAGATCTTGGTGCTTTTCAAAATAGGCTTGTATTAGTTTTGCTGCAAACTGATAAATTGAAAGTTAATTGTAAGTTTTTTTAGCGCACCAAATACGATTTTAAAATAAAATAACTTACTTCATTTTGGTGTGAAAATTGCAATGTTGAAGTGAAAATTATGTAAAATAGAATAAAGGACTTCATTATTTTCTATAAAATCGCAGTTGCTGGTGCACAGAATGTAATTTATAATATCAATTAACACTAGAGTATACATCTTGTCTTTTATATTCTTAGATTTGTATTACAGCATAACTCAGTATATTAATAATAATTATTAACATACAATGCACTTTTATTGCAGTTATTATTTAAATATCAACATTTATTACGTATCTATTATTTATTTAAATAATAATATTATTATTATATAATATATACTGCGATGATATTTAAGGGCTATTAGGAATTAAATTGGGTAGTTTTCAAAATTTGGGGAAGTAGTTCGAGTTGGGTGGTGGGAATTAATAAAATAAAAATGGAATGCGAAAAACAAAACAAATGGGGAAGATCGTGGGGGAAGATCGTGAAGTGTTGAAAAATTAAATTTTGTTATAATAATGAATTGTATCTACTAATAGAAAATAAATATAAAGTTGTTAAGATTTCATTGTAATACATAGATACTAAGTGGAAAAATATATTGATGTTATACGAATATTTATAAAATACAAATTTCCCCCCGCCGCGCCCATCGCGAATTTTGGGTAAATTTCTTCAAGTGCGCCAGAGAACCATGAAAAATCTTTAGAATTGAAACTTTCATGTTTTGGAGTGATTATCAAAAATCTTAAAAAGTTAAGATTGTCTTTATATTCCATAAATCGACGTTTGTCGAGTTTGTCGAGTTCGAAAAACAGGATTGTGTTCGGCGGAAACGCTCAAATACGAGGAAAATTGTCAAATTAACAACAGCAAAATGAATTCCTTTTCTATCAGCATAAAGCCAAATAAAATGTAAAGTATTAACCCTATGATATTTTCGAATTTTTTTTCGAATCACTTTTTTCAAAAATATTAAACAATGTAGATGCTTTTTTTTATTACATAAGACGACATATTCTGGTGCATCGAGTTGAAAAATCACGGTGGTGCTCGGCGGAAACGCTCAAATCCGAGTGAAGTTGCGGAATTAACCAATTTTGTTTTCATTCACATTAAAGCCAAATAAAATGAAAATTATCATACTTTACCTGAAATCCGGATTATGGATTATTAGGTGGAGGTCACGCACTCAGGTCGCTTAATCGCATCCATTATACTACTTTTACAGTGACCCCGTTCCATCATTCCTCAAGCCATCCCAACCAGAGGATGAATTCAAGGATCTTTGCGGGCGAAGTAACATTGATTCTGGCCGTACCAGGTTAGAGGTCCCCTAACTTGGATTCTCGTTTTGATGCTATAGCTGCGCAGTGACAAAGTACATGTTCAACTATTTCATCTGCTTTGTGGCATCCTCGACATATAGGCCTATCTTCGATGTTTATTATTTTTAGATGTTTGTTTAGTCTGCAGTGATCAGTTTGTATCCCTGCAATTGCCGTAGATTGGCTCTGGACAGTTCCAAGTAGTATTTTGAACTTATACTTTTATGGCCGCCCTTCCTTTTCTGCAATAAGTTCTGTTTTCCCATCTGCTAAAGTGCAGCTTTTGGGTATATTTTTTTAGAAGATTATCGAAAGTTTTTACTGATGGAGCAATCATCGGCTCAAGACCGCAGAGAAGGCTGCTTGAACCATTTCTCCCCAGCAAATCTGCTCTTTAACCCAACGGAAGGAAAGGTCATTGTTTGGAGTTGATATCTCACTCAAAGTCTGCATATATTCAAGCAGCAGACCAGAAGTCACCTTGTGACTCTTAGGTGCCAAAAGAGCAGCTCTGCTGTCTGTAGATATCTGTATCTTTTTGTTGCGGATATAACAAATTTTTTTGAGGTGAAAAAACACCAAAGGGGTTAACCGTACGTGATTTTTTTTCAAAAATCTTAAAAAATTTAGATGCTTCTTTAATTGCATAAGACGACGTATTCCGGTGCGTATAGTTAAAGATAAATACAAGTAGAAGTACTTAAGAACTGATTCTGACCAACCCGAAGATCGGTGGAATTTACAAGTAAAATTAAATCATAAGCTGACAATCGGTGGAAATTAGAATCCTCGATCTAAGGTAATCTTCAAGTTACACCTCCTATCAAACTTCAAACTGAGCTTCAGGCTAAGCTCCTAGCGGAGCTTAATTTTAGACAATAAAATTAATTTTTGTTATAAAAAAAAATAAAATTTCAAGAATACTTTTTCAATCGGCAATAAAAAAATTAATAATATAAGAGGAGAACAATATCTAGCAATAAACAAAATCATAGGGATTACTGTTAATAATTTAACCTTAAAACGTAATATTATAAATTTTTTTTAAATAATATAAAAATATAAGTTATACAAACGAGAACATTACTTTGGCAAACGCGATTCTGAATATTCTAAATAACAATTTCCAAGTTGCAGTACACCTTGGCACAAATCACTTTTATCAAATTGTGAACATTTTTCTATGAATCCATCCATATTATCGTTTTCCGGAAGCTGCATAGCTCTTTTTATATTTTCAATCGAAATTTCTCCTGCTTCGTTAATAACCTTTTCTTTTAATATTATACATTTCATGTAACATCCAAGGTTTTCATCATTTGCTATGTCTCCATTAATTTCATAGTTGTCTTCAATAGTTTTATCCAGCTTTATTTGAGCTAAACATTCTTTCCGTAGATCTTGGTGTTTAGCGAAGTATGCTTTTGTTATTTGTGCAGCAAACTGACAAAATAAAAATTTATTGTAAGTTTCCGTTATATCAAAATAATTTTGGAAATAAAAATGCATACCTCATTTTGGTGCGAAAATTGGATTATCATGGTAAAAACAAAACTAATAATAAAAAACTTCATTTTCAATAAATTATCGAGTAATATTTTTATAGATATACTTCTTCCACTTAGGATGGAATTATAAAACTAGTTAGACCCCTAGTAACTTGCCTTTTATAATAAATGTTAATTTTTATTACATTTTTACTAATTTTCATACAATAAAAGCTTTTATAATGTAATATAATCGTATGATTATAGTTATTTACATTGTTATAATATTTAAAAAAATTGTTTTACATTTTAGAAATATACTATTTATTATTATTAATTTCTCCAGATCTAATATTACGTGAGTAATTTTTAAAAAGAGGTATAATATAATTATGATTATATTGCATTAATCAAGTCCGGGACCTATAGTATGTTTACCTTGTAGTGATACCAACGTTTTTTGAATTAGAAATCCCCGCCAAATATATTATTTGAGATCCCGCGTAGAAGATTGAAATTATTGTGATTGTTTTACAATTGGCTAGGTCTAATGCAGGGCTCCTTCCCAGCGAGCCAAAATATTAAATTAAGGGTTATGTAAACAAAAACTGTAAATATCGTAAGATCCGATGATGTTTTTATACTACAACCTCCCAACTAGTACTATTTACAATTTAAAAAACTTCTGTATCTTGTTACCAGAGATTGTTGTTTAGCAACTAAACATTTTTCAGTCAAGTACCTGTACCAAAAGCTGATCATTTACAGGCAACTAACTCTAATAAAAACTGATATAAATATGTTGGTGTCATTATAAGCTTGTTAAAGCAGTTAATGGAAATTAAAAACAAACAAAAATGTATATTATTATACCGATATTTTAATAACAATTTATTATAACGTCATAGTCAATACAAAAACTAAGATAATACATCGTTAACTATTTTTATAGATGTGAAAACTTTTAAACATCGACATTAAATTTATATGGTTTTTATAATTATTTAACATTTTACTGTAAAAAATGGTAGAAATTTAGAAATTTCTGGAAATTCATCATTTTTGTGAACATAAACTTTTAATTATCAAGGTTTACATAAAATTTGCTGCTATACAATTTAATATGTGAAATTTTCTGTAAACATGAAAAAGTATAATTTCTTCAACTGCTTGCAAAATGTAACCCTGAATTTTTTGAGCTTACTATGAACAGATTTTATTGCTTGTATATTAGTAAGTATTTTAAAAAATTTATAAGTACGTAGACCAGTAATGACAACAACACTATAGGAATCTAAAATTAAGGGCAACTTACGTATTTAAGTAATTTTTTTTTTGAAACCTTGAATTGTCCTTTAAATAATAAACCAAAATACGTTTTTTGCCTAGCACTGGAGTCAAACGTCAATATGATATTTGGAACTTCACTATAAAAATTTTAATTAACATTAAGTATTGTGCAGATTTAATTTGGTAGATTGTGATTCAAACATTATATAAATGGCTTATTTATTTAAATTAAAATATAACAAATGAGAAAATCACCTTATTAAATATATAACATTTTCAATTCTATTCTAAACAAATTTCATGTTCCCTCCTTTCCCTGCAAAACTTTACGTGACATGAATTTTTCATTGTTTTTTTGGGGGAATTTTTGAAAAAAGATTAAATAATTAAACTTAAATATTATAATTACGTTCTTTAAAATTCAGTAAAATATTACTGTGAAGTAGTCTTCTGAAAGTAATCAAAATAGCAATTGCCAAACTGTAGCAGACCTTTACATAAATCAGCTTTGTCAAAATTCGAACATTTTTCCATCATTCCATTCATCAAACCCTTTTTTGGAAGTTGTGCAGCTATTTCTAAATTTTCAACCGAAATATCTCCAGCTTCGTTCATAATTTTTTCTTTTAAAAGCACACACTTCAAAAAACATCCAACATTTTCATCATTTGCTATGTCTCCATTAACTTCATAGTTTTCTTCAATAGTTTTATCGACGTTTATTTGAGCTAAACATTCTTTTCGTAGATTTTGGTGCTTTTCAAAATAGGTTTTTATTATTTTTGCAGCAAACTGATAAAATAAAAATTTATTTTAGTTTTCAATTGTACCAGATATATTTTTAAAATAAAATTACTTACTTCATTTTGATGAGAAAGTTGCAATGTTGAAATGAAAAAAAAGCAAACTAAAATCAAAAATTTCATTTTTAATTAATTTATTGAATGTATGGACAATTCCTGTAGTACACTTGTAATGAACGTATAAAACTATACTTAAGGGCAAGAGAATGGTAAAATGCAATTGATAAGCTGGTAAACTAAGCAAAGTTCTAAGCGAGACAGACCTATATAAATTAAATGCACGACGTATTGTACAAATTATCATCTGACGTAGATATAAATACCTCGAGATAAAGATTCTTGTACAGTCAATGCATTTTTATGCAGTTATCATTTTCTAGTTTTAATAGCGCATATTATGTGCATACCATTATAGTACGTACCTATACTAAGGGATAGTGATACCATGTGATACGCAGGCCCATATTATGCACTAGGCTGACTAGGCTAAAGCCTTAGGCGCCTTTTGCAGAAAAGGCGCTAGACTCTAAAATTACAAGTGGCAAACCCATTATTAAATTTAAGGGTTTAATTTTTATTTTTTTATTATTAACACATGAAAATTTTCAAAAAAATTATTTTCTTTCTGCTTTGTATAGCACGTATTTTATGTTTTAAGGGGGCATACGCAGTCATCATTTTCAAATGATCGATTTTTTTAAATTTTGCTTTATTAAAGAGATAGTAAGTTTAAAATAAAATTATTTTATCAAGATTTTTATCCTTATTGAAAACTTTCAACGAGTTTATCTCAAAACTGCATTTTCAAAGTTGGTGGACATGATATCCCAAAAAATAATAAACCGATCTTTCTACAATTTTACACACTTCTTTAAGATAAGATTTTGTTTTTCGATGATTGGAATTGGTTTAAAAGAAAAAACAGTGGATTTTTTTAACAAAAATCGTGTTTATGCCTTTGAAGTTCTCTAAAAAATTTAAAATTCAATTTTTTACAAAATTTTTTGTGCACTCCCGAGATAAAAGTAATTTACTAACAAAATCTTTTACGTTTTTTGATTTCTGATGATCCTGTCTCGACTTATCATGTCCACGGGAAATCACTTGTTTTTAGGACTCGAGGAATAATAGTTAAAAACTTCTACAATTAATAATATTTGTCAATATTTATATAAATATATTCAACCGTTTCTTAAAAAAAAATCGAGAAAAAGCTTATTTTTCGCCCTCATAACTGCGTATGCCCCCTTAATATGGGGTCTGACCACCTTGACTGCACCAAAAATGGTAGTTTCGAGATAAATGCAAAATATAGTAAGAGTGCGGTTATTTAAGCGACAGTGCGGTCATTGTTTGGCTACCGTCAATCAGCGATTTCTGATCCATATATTTTGTCTTCTGTAGCTGTGTTAGCATCTTGAGCCTATTTTAAAAAAGATGTACAAGTTTGGTGACCATTTTCGTGTTTCGCGAAGCTCCAACCGCGCGGCTTGTTAGTATTTGTCTAGAAATACCTGTAACTTCGGCAATTTAGAAAATTTTGACACTAGCGACGGTTTAAATTGTAGGTAAAGGTTGAAAAGTTAATTATAAGAAACAATTTAAAAAAATCGATTTTCGAAAAACTCCAGGGTGGTCAGACCCCTTAAATAGGCGCCAAATTTATATTAGCCTAGGGCGCCGAATAAACGTAATCCGGCCCTGGTGATACGTATAAGTGATTATTATTTTATTTAATCATTAAATTACAATCGTCAAGATAAAAACTCTTCGACATTCATTGAGATATTCTCGATCACAGTTAGTGATAGTTTTCTATTTGATAAATATTTTTCATATTATAGGTACAGTAGAACTCAATTATCCGAACTCCGATTATCCGAATCGCTTTCAGAATATTCAATTATTTCTTAGTATAATGGATTTTAGCTGTTCCGCTTGTTATAAAACAATCAGTGTCGGATCACAAAAGCTAAAAATGCAAAAAAAGTCGACAAAACATTTTAAAAATTGTAAATAAAAATTCTTCTTCCCTTGCGGGAAAATTGAATTTCTTCCACATGCTGGGATACGAAAACCAGCTTTATTTCTGTGTAGAATGCCCACGACGTTAAAGCTAACTGAATGAATTCTGAAGCGAGAGAGTAGCATCTTCAGCAAAACAATCAATGCAGGAGTAGCTTCCCCGAAAGAAAACAACAGTTTAATAAACACAGTATATTTAAATTTACTCTTAAATAAACGAGATCAAAAAATATAAAACGTAAATGTTGTTGATCCTTGTTAATCTTCGGTGGTGTTAAAAATAATCATGAACAGCTCAAACAGCTGTCCGAGTGCGTCGATAAAAATCGCGAAGAAATGAACACCTCAAATGTTCCAAACCTTATATAGGGCAATTCCAACCCAACGTAACCAGCAGTACAAAAATAATCCAACTTCGGATCTTCCACCCACACTCGAACACTCGGAGGATAGTGAAACCAAAAACGTTCCGGAAATTCGCCTTGGCTCCTGCACTTATGTTGGAACTCCGCCGCTTCAATCTCGAAACCCAAATGACCAAAATGACTAAATCCAAAAAACTCACGTTGAATTATAACAAATCAAGCTAAATGCAACTCTTCCAAAAAGGATCTCATAAGCGATCTGCTTCCAAATATTTTCTGCTTGAAAATCACAAAACGTGCAAACGTCCAAAAACGATGGGAGATAAGTCACCAAATGGTGCAAAACTTATATTTGGGCAATATAAAAAAAGGTAAGGTGAAAGGTGCTTCCTAAAATGTTTCAAGTTAACAAAAATTGAACCAAAAATCAAATAATTAATTACATAGGTAATAGATCGGAACTTCTTTAAATTTTCTAGCTGAGATTACATGCGCCACGAAATGCACAAAATGAAAATCAAGGCAGTGGCTCATGTATAACAAACAAAATATTAAAAATTTTGTTACAAAATTACTTTTTTTTTAACGAAGCTATCCGTAACCTCAAGAAAACATCTGTTCATCAGACATCTTGGAGTGAGGAATGGATATGACTGATTATCCAAATTTTTGATCATCCGAATGGGGTCCGGTCCCAGTTGATTTGAATAATTGGAGTTCTACTGTACTTATCTAAAAAATCTGATGTGACATCACATGACTTTCCCATTTTCAAAATATTTTGGAGTTCAATAAAATTTTATTTCAACAGTAATTGAAGAGAAAAAAGTCAAGTATTGGTTATCATTAGACGCACAAAGAAAATTCTTTCGATTGAGACTAATTTCATTACTATACTGCACATCCGGACATTATTCCAAATTTAGTCTCAAACGATTTGTATGGACTCATACACCATGGAAAAAATGCTAACTCAAAATTTTTTTTTTGACTTGTTTGAAATACTTTTACGTAAATGGGAAAGTAAAAAATATCGCGAAATTTGACTTTAATCTTTTACATTGTGTCAAAACAACATAATTTCATTGATTGTCCGAGTTTTGAACATAGGGAATTAACATGGCAAATTGATTTTTTCAAAATTCTTGCTTCCCATTATAAACGGATAAGAATAAAAAAATATATCAAATTAAAGAGATTTTTTAATATTGCAATATTAAACACGACTACCACGCCAGCAAATATTTTTTTTAAAAGCATCATTTTTTAATTTTTCTATCGAGTTTTTAACAATAATTAAAAAACAAAATATCAAGTGTTCAATATCTTTAAACGCGGATTAAAAATCTCGATTCTTTTCCGTTATGATGGGAAGCAGGAATTTAGAAAAAATCAATTTGCCATGTAAATGTTCTAAAATAGGACGGTCACCCGGTAAAATATCTAAGAAAAATAAATTCCCGTAAATGATGTATTTGTATAAATATCTTTTCCTAGCACACAATTACATATCACCAAATGTGATAGTGTATCGTGTAATATTATACTATCATGTAATGTAATACTATTTATTAACAACTGCAGTTGAATCGGACTGTACACGACTAACTTGGTTCTTCTAACCGTGTGAGGCAGCACTAGACGGTGTAAAAACTTTGATACAATTTTTTTTGGAAACTATCAGAAATAAAACGTCCAAATTTTGGGTATGTAAATAGAATTGTGTTCTCTAGGGTCAACGAATTTAATATAAAAAAAATCTGTAAAATCAAACAAATAAAGTTTTTTTTCTAAATGTTGTGATTCAAATTTTTCAAAAATGATATGCGTAGGTCCTAGCTCTACTATCTATATGCCTTGCTTTAAATTTTTGTTCAATTCTGTCCATTCATAGCTGAGTATTTTTGTTTTAAATATTTATTGCACTAGTTACTTCCCCTTTGCTTAGCTTAGAATATAAATTTGCACACAATGAGCTTTTTTGATTTTTCTTCTGTTATCTTTCATATATTAATAATCTAAATAATTTTAATATGTTACACAAATGTGTATGGCAGTATTTATACAAAATAAATAGCATTTTTGTTTTCGAGCTGTCGAGCTCGATAAAAAAGCTCAAAATTTATGCTTCAAAACCAGAATGCCGCCTTACGCTTTAAACTGAGCATAAGCTAAGCTTCAAGTTGAACTTCAAGCTACACCTCGAACTAAGCCTTGTCGACCGTAATAATTAAAAGTTTTAAATCAGAAACTTTCTTCAAGTTTTCTTACGTAATTTGACGAGAAAAATCAAATGCATACGATAGGAACTTAACCAGCTTTAATTTTGGAAAGTGGGGACTAATCGTTATTTCTAGAATTGCACATTCACATTTAATATTAATTTTCATTTATTATTATTATCATCAATTTTGACAAATCCATAGAAGCACACAAGTCATTATTATAATATGCTAGCTGGATACCCGGCTTCGCCCGGGGTCTCTTTAAAAATAAAATACTTAGCATTAGTCAGCGTACTCGAACGTTTTCCAGTCCTGCTTCCCGTTACTCGTTTGTTTCATACTAAACTTTTAAAAAAATTTTAATCTTTTTATTTGAGTTCATGATTATAATGGTTTTTGAATTTATCATTAATTTATTGTTAATCAGCTTGGCGTATCAGGATTACGTAAATCTCGTTAATCCATCATTCATGCGCGTCACACAATTTCTTGATACATATCTCTCTCTCCTCACAGCCTTTTTAACATTTTTTTGCACTTAAACCTTTCCCAAGACGGTTAAAGGGTCGCATAACATAAGAAGAAATTAACAAACATTCATTTTTACATATCAGATAATAGAAAATTTTATCATTACTTAATTATTTAATAAATAGTATATAAAAAAAATAATGTTATTTTAACAAAGTAATTAAAAATTAATTAGAATAAATTTTGTACCAACTCGGCAACACATTATTGTGACAAGATCGGTTGAAAATAATCCACTTGGCAATTTTCAAATTGCACCATACCTTGGCGTAAATCAGTTTTATTAAAATTTGAACATTTTTCCATCAGTCCATTTATCAAATCCCTATTGGGAAGTTCCCAAACTCTTTGCAAATTTTCTATTGAAATAACCCCTGCTTCGTTAATAATGTTTTCTTTTATATATAAACATTTCAAAAAACATCCAAGATTTTCATCATTTACTATGTCTCCATGGTTTTCGTAGTTATATTCAATATCTTCATCTACGTTTACTATAGCCAAACATTCTTTTCGTAGGTCTTGGTGCTTTTCAAAATAGGCTTTTATTACCTTAGCAGCAAACTGAAAATTTATTATTGAAAGATTCTGTTGTACTAAATTTTTAATATTAAATTACTTACTTCATTTTGATGAGAAAGTTGCAATGTTGAAATTAAAATAGAGCAAATGAAAATGAAAGACTTCATTATTAATTGATTATTGTATATGTACAATTCCACTACTAGGTACACTTGAAGTTAAATTGTAAAACTAGTCAATATTATGTAGATACTATAAAAATTTATAACTAAAGATTTTTTATTTTAGTATAATAAAAATTTTATACGGTAGCAGGTAATTTACACACAATGAATTAAAAAAATAATTTTAATTTTAGATTTCATATTTTTTGCTTTGAATTTTTACATAACTATAAATTAATTTATTAATTAAATTTTATTAATTTATTAATTTATAAAATTAATTAGCCCGATGAAATGCAATAATACAACATTTAAAAAAAAATCCCAATTCACAAGTATTCGAAAAAAAAACAAGCTGTGCAAATTTGCTTTCCTGGAGATTTTCCCTGTATATTCAAGTCGAGTTTCCTTGACTTCGATAATTAAAAGTTAGAAATAAAAAAAATGTTATACGTTTTTTTCAAACGTTTAAACGTCCTGCATTCATACGTCCCTGCGTTGAATTGGCGGCGTATTAAACGTTTTGCTCCCGTTTTCTTACGTAGTTTGACGAGAAAAGTCAAATGACGCACGCCAGTACTTTAATAAGTTTTTTTTAATTTTTTATCACAATAATTAATTGTTATCTTGATTATCTTTGCTTTCTGCTTCCAGGATGCACTAGGAAGCCAGTCAATTTTTAATTTTAAAGTAAATTATTAGTATTATTCAATACAATGAGAGTTGAGGATATAAACTCGATAAATTACAAAAATTTAGATTAAACATACAGACAAGTCAAAACACAGATAATAATCAAAGAAATAGAAATATTAATGAACCAAAGGTACAAAGTAAACCGACAAATATTTAAACACAATAAAAAATAACACGGATTTCAAGAAATGCGCAATCAATCAATCCCACTACGAAAGACTCCCAAGATCCAAACGATTCTTGAATGTTTTAACAGATGGAGCCGCCATCACGTCATCGGGAAGACCATTCCAAATGTAGGTCATGTTCATCTTCCTAACAATAGCAGGACTGGCCCATTCTCAAAGTACTTGAAAAGAAGATAAAAATCCTGCCAGATATAATCCCGTCGAACCAAAATCCTGCCAAATCAAATACAGCCAGACCAAAATAGACCAATAGACCAAATAGTAGGAACAAATTAGTTTATAAAATAGTAATAAAAAAATTAGTATAAGTACAAAATAATATAATGACAATATAAATACTTTAAATCTTAAATCTTATGCAATAAGTAAGGTAATAAAAATACAAGTATACTGGGGATGGTGTGAACACAGGGATACAATGGACATGCTTGTATTTTGGGCCTTGTGAGTGATTTTGTTGCTGTACATGACTTAGTATGTTAGTACCACTGTAAACAATTGATAGGAGAGAGAAATCATCGGAAGTTTTTAGATACTACTAATTGTAAAAAAATTAAAGTGAAGAAAGCAAAGCAAAGAAAAATTTCTTTAAGGTAGAAGTAAAATCATCCAGTGAGTCTGATTTTGAAATATAATATTGTTCAATTAACATTTTTTGGATAATTTTTAATGTTTAATTATAATATTTAGTTCGTATTATTTAAAAAATACAATTAGTAAATGTATTTCTCATTATTCCTTGCTGTTGTCCACTATATTCCTTGCACGTTCAGCATCCTAGTACCTCCGGATACTTTGGACAAAATTAAGGGTTACTTTGTGACTGAAATCTGGAGAAACTATTGCACCTTAGTAGCCTATTTCAAGGTTAATAATCTTAAGCTATCTACCTTAAAGTTTAGTAAAAAACAATTAATCGCCTAACTTCTTTCGAAAAAAATTTAAAAAAAACGTAAAAAGTGTCCAAACCATCCCCAGTCCCTCCTACACATAACCAGATCATTGCTATATAAAATAATAAAAAATTATATACTTATTTAATATACAAAAAAATTTGAATCTGTTCAAATTCGGCAAAACATTACTGTGACAAGATTGGTTGAAAATAATCTACGTAGCAATTCGCAAATTGCACTAAACCTTTACATAAATCAACTTTGTCAAATTCTGAACATTTTTTCATCAATCCATTCACCATTTCCATATTTGGAAGTTGTGCACCTTTCTGTAAATTTTCTAATGACATAACCCCGGCTTCGTTAATAACTTTTTCTTTTAAAAATATACACTTCAAAAAGCATCCAAGATTTTGATCTTTTGCTATGTCTCCATTGACTTCGTAATTGTATTCAATATCTTTATCTACGTTTACTTGGGCCAAACATTCTTTTCGTACCTCTTGGTGCTTGTCGAAGTAGGCTTTTATTAGTTTCGCAGCAAACTGATAAAATGAAAATTAATCGTACGTTTCTGTTGGATCACATAAAATTACTTACTTCATTTTGATGAGAAATTTGCAATGTTGAAATTAAAATGACGCAGATAAAAATAAAAGACTTCATTTTTGTACGCTTGTAATACAAATATGAGACTAACAATATAATGGAACATACTGGTCTTTTATATTTTTAGATTTGTATTAAAGCAGAGTATAATAATTTACACACAATGAATTTTTTTGAATTTTCTATGTACAATTTTAAACGTTTTATGAGTTTATTTGTTTTCCAATTGTTATACAGTTTTTTTGGAAACTTTCGAAATAGCGATTGTTTTAGAAGAGAAGCTGACCTGGAGCTATATTATTTCACATAAATTTGTAAAACTAATATCTTCTAATTTGAACAATAAAAAAATAATATTTTAAGAGAACTGTTGCTGACCAACATCGAAAAAGTTAGAAAAAAATCTCATCAGTTATAACAACATTATGAAAAAGTTTGTAGCTTTTTTGTGTGGGGGACGCATATTAGGGTGAAATTATTTGCACACTTTGAAAATTATTATATTAAATTTGTTTGATTTTGCTAAGTAATCGGTAGATTTTATCAACTTGAGCTAATTTTTAAAAACGTTAGGGGATACGCTCTTCTCCCATGGAGATAATCTCAAGATGATAGCCATTAAATCGTATGAGACATTCACGATTTAGATTTGCCCAATACGAAACGCAAATTCCATTTAACCCACCTCTTGTTTAGAACTTACAGAAGAAGTATTCGTACAAACTTTTATTTATTTGATTGTGTAATTATTTTCCTACTTAGGGTACTCTAGGGTTAAAAGAGTATAAAAAATACTATTCGGATTTATATCAAACAGAAAAAATATCTATTATATTAATTAATATTTGCTATACAGTTTGTACGACCCCCGAAGATTAATTGTTGGCGACAACACCTATAGGTTGGCAACCAGAAATGTAGCAGGTTGGCAACCAGCGAGACAGGTTAGGGGGCCAGCAGTTCAATTGGACGAAAATTACGTTTTCGGGAAGCAAACTTTTTATAGTTTCATGAATAATTTCCTGCGTAAAAAAAAATTTCTTTGGCAAAAAATAGTGAAACTACAAATTTGACAATTAAAATTTAATTTTCAAAAAATTAAATATATAGTGGCTAACAAAATCATTATTATGGTAAACGCGATTGTAAATAATCCACATAGCAATTCATAAATACTACTAGACCTAGGCATAAATCTATTTTATCGAATTGTGAACATTTATCCATCAATCCATTCAATATGCCCTTTGGAAGCTCCGCAGCTCTTTCTAAATTTTCAACTGAAATATCTCCAGCTTTGTTAACCACATTTTCTATTAAAAGCACACACTTCAAAAAACATCCTAGATTTTGATCGTATGCCATGTCTCCATTTACTTCGTAATTATATTCAATATTTTTATCTATGTGTACTTGAGCATAACATGTTTTTCGTACGTCTTGATGTTTTTCGAAATAACTTTTTATTAGTATTGCTGCAAGCTGATAAATTAAAAATTTATAGTAGATTTAAATAGTGCGAAACAAAATTACTCACTTCATTTTGATGAGAAAGTTGCAATGTTATAATGAAAATAAAGCAAATAATAATCAAAGACTTCATTTTAACTTAATTGCACCAACTTGAATGAAATAATAAAACAAATCATTATTATAACAATTTATGCTTGCTTTTTATATTTTTAAATTTGTATTATGGCATAACTTAAGTGCAATAAGATTAATATACAAGGACAACAATTTTATAATAATATGCAATACGAGTAATAACGCCGAATCAGTGATATTCAGCGCTGAATAACAGCTGATTCAGCATTTTCGACAGCTGAAGCAGCGCAATTTCAGCTGGTTTTCAGCCGCCACATTAGCAATTCAGTTACTGAATCAGTTGATATTCAGCTTCTACTTTATAATAGAAAAAATTCAATTTCACAAAATTTTTATTGATTTTTTTGCTCTCATTTTTGCTTTCCTGGAATCTATCGTTGACCATTTTCACCAGACCTGTCATCATCACCTTTAGCTCCTCCATGTCAGCCCGTTGCGCTTCTTCGCTATTCTTCTTTGGTGATTTTATCGCTATTTTACTTCTTCGAAGCACTTCCTCTTCCTCACCGTTACTTACTTCTTCTCTTCTTCTTTTGATGAATTCTTTCACTGATGGTGTACTATTAGCTCATTCTCTGATGTTACTATTGCTACTCATTTACTCTTGTACTGTAATACTTATGCAACCAATCAAACTTTCCTTTCAGGTTTTTCGACGTTCGTCCTGCTTTAGTTTCAATTTTCCTGTATCTATAGCGACAGTACTAACAACACTAACAGTACTAACGCACTGAATTCAATCTTAACTCTATATTACTCACGCAAATATCAATTCAACAGCTCACACTATTCATAAACACTATGCAGGGCCGGACTTTCGATTCTATATTCTCGAAGCAGCTAAGCGCGCGTCAGCTGAAAATTGAGTTAATTTTCTGACGCTGAAAAATACCTGAATTTTAATCTGAGGCAGTAAGCGCGTTAGCTAAAAATTCGGCAAATTTTCTGGCGCTGAAAAATAGCTGTATTTGAATCAGAGGCAGCCAAGCGTCAGCTGAAAAATCAACTAATTTGTTGATGCTGAAAAATAGCTGAATTTTAACCTGAGGCATCTAAAGGTCGGCTGAAAATTCAATTAATATGATGACGCTGAGAAATTGCTGAATTTTAATCTGAGACATCTAAGCTAAGCGAATTTTCAGCTAATTTGCTGACGATGTAAAATAGCTGAATTTTAACCTGAGGCATCTAAGGGTCAGCTGAAAATTTTGTTAATTTGCTGACGCTGAAAAATAGCTGAATATTAATCTGAGGAAGCTAAGCGTCTAATAAAAATTCAGCTAATTTGCTGACGATGAAAAATAGCTGAATCAGCTAAGCGTCAGGTGAAAATTCAGCGAGTTTGCTGACGCTGAAAAACAGCTGTATTTTAAGCTGACACAGCTAAGCGTTACTGACAAAAAATGTCAGCACAAAATGTTCGTACGGCCGTAAGAACATTTTTAGGTGGTCTGCGGAGAAATTTCCATTTTATTAATAAAAAAATATTAATTTGGAAGATGTAATAGTATTTTTCAAAATGTTTTTACTTAATGTAAAAATGTGATGGTTGAGTTTTGCGAGGACTTATAAACCTTCCCGTCTAGGCGTTTGTTAAAAGCTTAAATTATCCTTTGGGAGAATTCAAAATGCTGTTTTGAACAATGACGAGATTGTCCTAAAATCTCCAAAGCTTCGTATTTTTAAAAAAAATTAAATTATTATATATTTAATATATGGGTGCTGCAATATTAACATATTATTATAAACACGTAAAAAAATAATATATTAATATATAAAATTTAATTATTCCAAGTCAAAAACACAGATTTAATTACTTTTCGAAATTTTATTGTTCTTTTTTAAAATGTTTTATGAAATCGTGAAACTAAGGCAAATGTACCATTTTCTGACATCTTAAAAGTAGAGTATTTTTAACAGTGATTTATTCTTTTCATAAAAATATTATTAAAAAATTATCATAATTCTGGCGCTCAGCTAATGTTTATAAAAAATTCGGGGTACAATGTAAGAAATTTTTATTTAAATAAATTTTATCTGAAAGAGTCGGAATTATGGTACATTTACCATACTGCTATGTACTAACTTCTAGACAATGGCAAACGTGTATATAAAAAATCTCCGTAGCAATTCATAAATTTCACTACACCTTTGCATAAATCAATTTTATCAAATGGTAGACATTTTTCCTTTAGGCCAATCAACTTATCATTTTCCGGAAGTCCAATAGATCGTTTTAAATTTTCAAGTGAAACAGTAGTTCCTGCTTTGTTTATAATATTTTCTTTCAAAAGTATACACTTCAATAAGCACCCAAAGTTTTCATCATTTTCTAGTACGTCTCTAGGATGTTCAAGATGCTCTTGTCGTAAACAATCATTTCGTACTTCCTTGTGTGTATTAACATAATTTTTTATTAATTGTGTTGTGAACTAATAAAATAAAAATGTATTGTAAGTTTCTGTTATATCAAAGAATTAAAAAAAAATACCTGAGTTTGGTAGGAAAGTTGAATTGTTGCAATGAAGATGAAGCAAATTGTTAACATACTGCGACACTTAATTTTCAATCAATTATTGAAATGTAGCACTAGAGTTGTATTTTGTGCACTTCAACCGAAATCAAAAAACTAATTGACACGAAAATAACTAACTAGCCTTTTATATTAAATTTGATTTCTTTATTGCTCAAAAATGTTATATTTAAAGCAATAATTTGCATATAATAAATATGTAATTACAATTTTCTTGTTTCCACTCATTCCAAAAATCTGATTTTAATCTACATAAATATTACACATATTGCTACTACTTTAACAATGGTTTAAATTTTAAATTCTATATCAACTTCTTAAATCATCAGGGTTCACGTATTTTAATAAGTGCATATACCTCGATATAGTCGAAATATTATTAGCCAGTGTGATTATTAGTTAGTTGACCTGTTATATGTTTTTTAAATATTATAATAATATACATAATTTGTTTCATAGTATGTCGAGATCTAGAAAATTAAAATTGTTTCTAATCTTTAGAGCAAGAATTATGCTTGACGTTTATAATAATCTGAATTAAAATAATTGAAATTTATATTTATTTATCTTATTTATCCATTCTGCAAGCTATGCAATACTACAATAAATTGAAAATAAACAAAAAATTATAGGAAATATCAATCGTAACCATACAAAAATTTGTTTAAAAAATTTGTTTTTGTTCTGTCTCCAAATTTTTAAAATATTGATTTATATTAATTTATATTATATATTGGTACTATACACCAATATTTATTTGAATTACTTTTAAAATTGTATTTTGTATACTAATACAATTACGAAAGAAAAAATTGTTTTCGCTATAAACTATTTATTAAATAGGATGGTGAGTTTTCATAAAACCAAAAATTCCAGAGATTTTCAAGGCATTCTAGAGATTTCCACGGAATTCTAGAAATTTCCATGGAATTCCAAAGATTTCCAAAGAATTTTAATTCAAGAGATTTCCAAAATTTTCAATGATTTCCAAAAACTTCAATAATTTCCTAAAATTTCAGCCATTTCCAAAGAATTCCAATGATCTCTAACAATTCCAATAATTTCCTAGAAATTCCAATGATTTCCTAGGAATTTCAGAGGCTTCCAATGTTTTCTTAAGAATTCTAGTCAATTGCAATGATTTCCTAGGAATTTTTTTATTATTATTATTAAATACAATGAGAATTGAGGATATATCATATAAACTCTATAAATTACATAAATTTAGACATAGACACAATTTAGACAAAATAAATATTTTTTGAATTTAAATAGTCAAATTTTTATAATTTTTGTAATCAAATGGTTCTTAGTATTGTTTTCTGAGTTTATACAATATATTATTAACGGAATTTCTAAATTATAAAAAAAATTTTAAAAAATATGAATTTTATATAGGTAATATTTGTTTTGAATTTCAAAATACAAATTTTTTTAGATTAGCTGTCTAACAATAAGTTTTGTGAAAGATTCAAAATTTTTATATATTATTTACATTTAATAAATTTTAAAATTCAACTTTTTTACAACATTTTTAGCTTCATATTTTTTTTATATAAGATTTTTTAAATTTCTAAATTAATACAAAAAATCTAAATTAATATGAATATTTTAGATATTTATTTTCTGAATTTCAAAACTCAAATTTTTATAATTTCAAATTCAATTTCTTTCTTCCAGCTTTAGCGGCTTTAAAATAATTTATTTGGAAAAGATTATCTAATTTCTGAATTAAAACAAACCCAGTTTAAAAAATATAAAATTTTTGATTTTTTGAATCTCAAAAATTATAGTAATTTCAAAATTTAAAAAAATTTTCTTTATTATATAACGTTTTCAGCTCAAAAGAAATATTTTTTGAAATTATGAGAATATTTAAATTTGTAAATTAAAAATCAAGAAGAAAATATCCCAAACAAGTTGTATACGCGTAGCTGGAATTCTCTTGGAAATCTTTGGAATTTATGGAAATCTTTAAAAATCGCTTGAATTCTTTAGAAATCACTGAAATTCTTTGGAAATCGTTTAAATTCATTAGAAATTATTGTAATTCCTTGGAAATTTTTCTTTTAGAAATCTTTTAGAAATACTTGGAATTCTTTGGAAATCACTAGAATTCCTGGTTTATCATTAGAATTTTTGGAAATATTTAAAACTCCGAGTCTAATATTATATTGATAGTTTTGGAATTTCAAAATTAAAACTTTTCAATCGCATTTACAACGCTATAAAATAATTTTTGAAATTTAGAGTTATCTAAATATTTTAATTAACCCTCCAAGGTCACAACTACATTTTGGGACAAGGAATACACTCTGAGTTAATTTGACCCATCATGATTTTAATCGGTCAATCATGAACTTTCAGAAAAAAAATTACAAAATGTAAATTATAGCTGGAGGGCGTCAGGCTTTCCAATTTTAAAACTGTTCACAAGATATTGTCAAGAAAAATTGAGGACGGGTCAAATTGACCCGCGGTGACCGCGGAGGGTTAATAAATATGAAATCTTTATATTTTTTAAATTTCAAAATTTCTCCGCGAACCACTGGTGATGGCTGGTTTAAAGAACACCGTCTCAAAATGACGCGTCAGTTTTTTTTAATAAAATGCTTGAAACGTCGCAGGAACGTATTATATATGTAGATAGGTAGTTTTCGGTTGCACTGGATCGATCGCAACAAAAGCACCGAATTGAGAAGTGGGGGTTAAAATTAAAGCGAGAATTACCCTCGCCGCCTAGTTAAAACACAGATAATCAAAGAAATAAAAAATTAATGAACTAAACGACAAAGTAAACAAATATTTAAACACAATAAAAAATAAGACGGATTTCAAGAAATGCGCTATCAATCAATCCCGCTACGAAAGCCTCAGAAGAGGCCATTTCAAATACTGAAGATGGTGTCCACGCTAGCGTTCGTCTATGTGATTTCCAAAGAATTAAGACTTCCAAATATTTTAATGATTTCCTACGAATTCAAAGAATTCCGTTGATCACTTAGAATTCCAATAATTTCTGCGAAATTCTAATGCAAGAGATTTTCAAAAATTCTAATAATTTTTTTAGAATTCTAGTAATTTCCAAAAATTTCCTAGGAATTTCAGTGATTTGAAAAGAATTCTAGTTTAAGAGATTTCCAAATTTTTCAATGATTTACTAAAAATTGCAATGAATTCAAAGGAATTCCAGAGATTTCCAGAAAATTCGAGTGATTTGCAAATAATTCTAATTCAACAGATTTCCTAAGAATTCAATTAATTTCCAAAGAATTTCATTGATCACTAAGAATTCCAATAATTTCTAGGAAATTCTAATTCAAGAGATTTTCAATACTTCCAATAATTTTCTAAGCACTCTACTCATTTCAAAAAAATTCCAATGATTTCCTAAGAATTCCAATGATTTTCAAAGAATTGTAATTCAAGGAATTTTCAAATCTTTATATGATATCCTTAGAATTCCAATTACCATAAAATTTCAATAATATCTAAGAATTCCAATGATTTCTAGAGATTTCCAAAAAAATTCGAGTGATTTCCAAAGAATTCTATTCAAAAGATTTCCAAAAATATCAATGATTTCATAATAAAATATCTAAATTGAAATATTTAATTTTACGTAAGTAAAAAAACATGTACATCATTTAGATATTTTATTATATAATTTCACATGTTAAGAACTAATCCTATCTATCAATGATTTCGTAAGAATTCTAGTAATTTCCAAAATATTTAATTCATCACCAAGAATTCAAATGATTTCCTGGGTATTCCAGTGTATTCGAAGAAATTCCAAGAATTTCATAGAAAATCCAAAGATCTCTAAAAATTGCAATAATTTTAAAGGAATTTCAGGAATTTCCAGAAAATTCGAATGATTTCCAGCGACTGTTTTTCAAAGAATTCTAATTCAAGAGATTTTCAAAAATTCAAATGATTTTCTAGGAATTCAAGTGATGTGAAGAATTCCATTTATCACTAAGAATTTAAATGATTTCCTAGGATTTTCAGTGTATTCGAAGGAATTCCAGGAATTTCACAGAAATTCCAATGATCTCTAAGAATTGCAATAATTTTGAAGAATTTTCAGGAATTTCCGGAAAATTCGAGTAATTTCCAGCGAGTGGTTTCCAAAGAATTCTAAGAGATTTTCAAAAATTCCAATGATTTTCTAGGAATTCAAGTGATTTGCAAAGAATTCTAATTCAAGGGATATCCAAATCTTTTAATGATTTCTTAAGGATTAAAATCATTATTACAGAATTCCAATGATCTCTACGAATTCCAATTCAACATGTTTCCAAAAATGTAAATGGTATCCTAAAAATGCTACTCATTTCCAAAGAATTTCAATGATTTCCCAGGAAATTCAGAGCTTTCTAAATATTTCCATGAATTTCAAATAATTCCAAGGATTTTCATGAGAATTTCAACCAGGTGTTCCCAACTTTTTTGGTTTCCCCTGGTGTTTAATCGTAAAAAATTAAATTATACCTCTATAGATTTTGCTTACATTGGTTTATACTTTTGTTTAAATTAATCGTTCGGAACTCTCGATCAGTAGAGTAACAACCGGGGTTCAGCGGGTAATTTATTTTTGTGTAATTAAAGCGTTTTTTTTTTAAGTTTTTTGTTTATAAACTACTCGAGGTCAAATTAATACTTACACTTAACACAATGATGATAGCAACTAGATGACTTGACGCCTATTATACAAATATTCGAGAAAATTTTACAATCACTCAAGTATACTGTTTTTAAAACAATAGGAAAACGTTTTGACCGCACTGTTGGAATTTTTTTCCAAAGCAGTGCAATAGAAATTATAAATTGACACCATCTATTATTTAAATAAAAATTCTAATTACGACCTTGTTTTGATAGGGGGGTACATAAACAAAATTCGACAATTAAATATGTTTTTAAATTTTTTTTTAAATACACGAAAACATAATATGTATAAAATTTTCTCATGTGGTATATCTTCCAGTACTACCTTTATATTAGCGCTTGATAAGATATCAAGTATAAAATAAAAATGTAAATATGATATACTATGTAAGTTTTATGTAAATCATTTTTACATTTTACAGCATGGATTGACGTCGTAATTTTGTAATTTTTAATGGATAAAATGATTATGATGTGGGGATCACTTAGTAAAGAACAATCTGTACGATATAAAAATAAAATTCTATTTAATATACAGGTACTTACAACATTCTTTAAAACAAAAATAGTAGCTAAGCATAAAAAATTTTCAGTGCTAAATGAAAAAATATATAATAAATTTATTGTACACCCAATATTACAAATGTAATTTTACTGTTACATATGCGATTTAAAATATTCCAGACAGCAATTAGCAAATTCCAATACACCCTTGCACAAATTGGTTTTATCAAATTGGAAACATTTATCTTTCAATCCATTCAACATATCGGCATTCGCAAGTTTCATAGCTTTTCTTATATTTTCAATTGAAATTTCGCCTGCTTCATTCATAACTTTTTGTTTTATTACTATGCACTTTAAAAAGCATCCAAGAGTTTCATTATTTTCAATGTCTGCACTGAGTTCAAAATTTAATTCAACATTTTTATCAACTTTTATTTCAGCCAAGCAATCTTTTCTTATATCTTCGTGAGTTTGAAAATAATTTTTTACGATCAATGTAGTCAACTGAAAAAATGAAAATTATATTTTAATTATGCAAATAAAAAATAATACTCACCTTATTTTGATGAGAAAGTTGTAGTGCCGTAATGAAAAGAAAACAAATAAAAATCAAGGACTTCATCTTCAATCAGTTGGTATCGTCGACTAAGTATTTGGTGCACTTAGTTGAGATGAAATTTTAAAACTAGTTATCACTAAACACCATATCTTCTTTTTATGCAGAATTTTTATCATGGACGTAATTAAATATAATAATTTATGCAATATAATAATAGGCAATATAATTTCAACAATGAATTGTTAATTTATTACATTTTTTCTGTGGGTCATTTTAAGATCCTCTAATTTGAAATTCCTCTAAAAAGAAATAGTTTTCAAAGAAACAATCAAGAATATTTCAGCAAACTATTATATGAGTGATTAACTGATTTGACTATTAGTCAAAAACTATTATGCTACAATAAATTATTTAAAAAAAAAATTGCGACTAATTTGTAAATTAATAAAAAAAAGACAGCCAGGTAAGTGCAAAATGGTCTTGTTAAGGGCCCAATCAGTTAGCTTTACGAGGTTGGATCAGCATTTGACCTTGCTGGGGTGTCTGTAAAATGCAGATATTTTGTTTATCCGGATTTTAAATTTTCAGTTTTTTTATATTTTATTATAATATTTTTATAAAACAAAAGTTAAAAATTTTAAATTAAAAATGGAAGGCAATTTTAGCGGAGCGAGACAAACACTTTCAAATTATACATATACAATAGCGCTCAAAAGTAGGTTGGCAAACAGTTTATTTCTACAAGAACTTTTTTATATTTCAACATTTTTCTTTCATTTTTGTAATATTATTTTTTAAAGGCTCTTAAATGCAAAATTACAACATAATATAACAATATCAATATTTTAGAAAACTCAACAAATGCACACACTTTATAGAACGAAAATATTTTTAAATTATCACAAACAACTACACTGTAAGTAAAACTATTTTTGGACTAATATAGTAGATTAAAATATTATACAATGACCAAACCCTCAATGCAAAGGTGTAAAAGCAAGTTTTCCGGAGTTTCACATTAGATGTTTAATTTATTTATGTCGACTATAAATTAATACTGCTACAAAGTAATACAGGAAACAATAACTGCAGTAATTGCATAGTAAATTTTTTGTATTCATTCAAATACTCTAAAATCATAATATTGTTTAATTGAATTAGTGAGCACAATAATAAAGTATAGAATTATTATTTTACAAAATTGCAAAACAGTTTTTCTTGCAAAAAATCTTGTGTAAAATTTTTTGGAAATCACGAGAAATTTTTGAAAAACTATGGAAATTATTTAATGTATTATTTAAGTACTCCACCTGCCCACCCAAAATTTTTTACAGAGATCTTAGCAATCTTCCATATTTCGAATGAAATGTTGAATATTTTATATTAAAATTGATAAAATTGATAACATTTGATAAGCATGAACAAGTGAAGATACCTATAAAGTACATAATTAATTTATTATTGCATAATAAAAACTAAAAAACTACAACTGCTAACTGCTAACTGCTATATGCAATATTTGTGATGTAATGTTAGATATTAGAATTGTAAATTCCTAGTACATCCTAATTTTATATCACACCACAAATTTTCCATGGTGCATAAGTAAGTTTACTTATTAACTATTATTACAGTCGAATTACATGGAGCTTATATGTATGTAAATGTACTACCTATACATGCAATAAATTAACCGATCCATGTAAATTTACTATAATTATCCAAAGTATCATATCTTACATTATGTAAATTTTTTACAGTGTACTGTAGTGAATTTTCCGACTTAACATTTTAAGAGCACCTGGCAAGCTCGCAATTTTTATATAATAATATTAATATATTAAAAATGCATATAATTATAGAAGAAAATTTTTTGCAATAAATAAAAAAATAATGGTAAGTATAAGAATGGAAAATGTTCGTGGTTCGAAATTCACGTTAAGCTGTAGGATAAACCGGAAGCTCTAAAGAGTAGTAACCAAGCAATTAGATAATGTTCTTATATTTAAAATTAAATTTAATGCATAATTTGCACAAAAATTTAAATGTAAAATTAATTTTTCATTTAAATGACAATAATAAATTCAGTGCAAAAACTAAGAAAATACATCGTTAAAAAATTTGAATAGATCGTAACAATTTAATATGATCGTTTATGATTATATAACTCTCCTTTGTACAAAATTAGATTTTCTAAAGTAATTCAGTAATTTATTTAGGTAGTTTTTATATGAAATTTTATTATTATATTGCATGAATTCATTATTTTCGTTAATAAAAATTTAAAATTATCAAGGTTTTCGTTTAATTGGCTGCTATTGTACGATTTATATGCCAAATTAAGTTCAAACACTAAAAAGTTACATTTTGATGAAATTTTGGTTAGTTTTAACCTTGATTTTTTAACAATTTCTTATGAATTTATTTCATTTTAAAATATCAAATTGTGGAGAACACCAGAGAAGAGTGGAATACCAATGTATGGGCGGAGTTGCATAATATTTCCAAACAGAAGCGCTGAAGGTGGTCATCACCACCAAAGGATCTTGGGAATTATTCTAAATTGTTGACAGAATATAAAATAAGAAGCAAGGAAGAAAAACTGACAAAGCAAAAATGATAGTAATTCTAAATATAAGAAAATAATAATTCTAAATTAAAGCTATTGAGAATTTGGACTAAAGACTCTAAGTAAAGCTACTGTGTAATTTTGTGTTATTTCCCCATAACCTTAATTTAGATTAGTCGAGTTGAACGAAGACAGATATTCATATTTTTTAATAATTCATTTTTATCTTTTTTTAAATTTTTTATATTTTTGACCTTTTTTGTTTATTTTTTCTTATTATTTTCATTTTGAATTAAATTCTATCCAATCGCTTAACAAATTATATGTACACAATAACATAAATTCTAAACATTTCTAAATTTATTAAAAAAAACGAATTTAGCTGTCCATAGGACTTAAAAAATCCACTTGGCTGTTCGTTTCATAACTTTTTGTCTCCATCCCCTTTCTCCTATTCTTTCTAGGTTCTCCTCCACTCCATCGCGCCATCTCAGTTTTAGTCAGTTTTATCAGATTGCATATCTCAGTCTGTACTTTTTCTCCTCCAGATTTGATCATTTCTGCCACAATTTCATCGGTACCGGGTGCTTTTCGGTTTTTCAATCTTCGGATTGCTTCCATGATTTCTTCACTAGTTGGTTCATCAATTTATTCTCCCATCTGTGTGACTTCTATTTGATCTTGTTCTCTATCTTTTATTTTTCTTTCTTCTTTTGATTACACAGTTTACAAGCCTCCATTCTTTTTTTATGTTCATTAAGGTGTTCCTGTTCGTTGGTTCTTAGCCATTTGATATTTGTTTCTCTTTTGATTTTATTCATTTTCTTGCATTCTTCATCGAACCATGTCTTCCATATTCCTTTCTTTTTGTAACCTTGTACTTCTTTTTCATTTATTTTAAGACTCTCTACGATATTGTACCATTATGCATTTTTTATGCTCGAATCTAGTGCTACTGATAATCATGTCGAATGATGCTTCCAATTGACACACCCTGTTTCCGTTGTCATTTATAATCATAATATTATTATGTATCATGTGGTTTCCAGCCACATCTTCTACATGTTCTTATCTCTTCCAAGATGTGCATTAAAGTCACTCATAATGATTGCGGTATCACGTTTTGGTATTACGTCATGCAGCAGTTCCAAGTCATAGTAGAATTGTTTTTTTTTTTCATCTTTTAATCGATAAATTATTATGTTTCTTTCTGATTCTTAAATATGGCAGCCTTCCTCCCATTAATTTAAAGTGTAATATTTACTTCATGAACCCTTCCATGCTCAAAAAACCCATGCCATTTCTCCCCTGTTTCTTTCCCCCGGAATAAAGAAACAAGAAGACCTCTCCCTTTATTTCACCCTTGCTTTTCCATCTGGTTTCTTGCAGTGCCACTACCTCTATCTTGTACCTTAGTATTTCTTTTGTAATTTCTCTCAATTTTCCAGGTTTCAGCATTGTTCTTACATTCCATATTGCTATTCAATATTTCATTTCTTTTACTACCTATGTCTTTTCTTTCTTTTTTTGGTTCGTAATATGCAAAGATTACCTGTTCTTCTGTTAATCTTTCATCCTTAAAAGAGACTTTGACCTGTATCTGCATCCTGTTATTCAAGAAATCCTCTCTCTTCCCGGAGGTTACTTATCCGTCGATGGCTAGGTTCACCAATCACTTGTTCCATTTCGTGTATTTTGTTATTCCAGTATGTTTCCATGACATTAAGTTTATCTTATATTTCTTCACTTTCTTTTTTATTTACCTCGAATCCATCGTTTACCATTTTTACCCAACATGCCATCATCCCTTTTAGATCTTCCATGCCTTCCTCACGGTTTACTACTTCCGCTATTTGTTTACTTAGGCAACCAAGCTTGCTGGTGTCAGGCTGATGTATTATATTTTTTCATGGATTTTTTGTGTAGAATTGTTTTTATTTATTTAATGTGTGTATAAAATTTGTAAATGCCCTGAGTTTGTCAAAAATTGTAAATTTATGTTGGTAAGGAGGAACGTGCACGAAATGAAATATAAAAATTTGCTCTTTGATGCCGTAAGCCAACGCGTGTAGACGCGTTGTTAAACGTTCTAGTTTTGAGTTCATGGTTGGGCATAAGTTTGTTAATAATTTAAAATGAAAAGTAAAGTGAAGTTATGGTTTTTGAAGATTTGATTTGATAGATTTCATTAAAAAAATTAAAATTAAAATTTGAACGCGAAAAATTAAATATTTGAATTGAAACCAGGGATTTGATGTAAAATATACCGACATTTATTGGTGCCGAAACCAGGAATCGTTGAATATTTTGCCACTCATTTACTTCCATCTTTCGTTCTTTCTTACAAGGAAGTCCCGATCTACAAGGAAGACTATATTTTTAGAGGATGTTGACTCATAATAAACCAATTCTTTTTGCAAATTAAATTGTAAAAATTCATCCCATGCCAAAGCTTTGGATTATCCATACCATCAACTTTTCCAATCCTTGTTTGACGAAATCAAAATTTTCAATTCTCCTTTCGAAATCCTTTCTTCCAATTTTGCTCCGAGTGTACCTAAACTAAACAACCAATTTGGATCTTTCTTTCTCTTTGTTTCTCAATTTCCTTTAAACGTGGAAAAATAACCATTACAATTTTCTCTTTCTATTCAAAATTCCGGAAACATGGTACTTGAGAACAACGCTAAAACGTTCAGAAACGAGATTTTGGTCTTAAATTGCAGATTCTTAATTTATTGTTAATTTCAATGCTTAGTACTACACTAATGTAGTTAGGAACAGTGAATATTTAATTTGAATACATACATAGGTATTACATTTAAAACGTAATATAATAATAAAATAATTAATTCAAATAATTATATAACTACATAAATTATTATGTGTTTTTACTTTTCTTGCTTACTATTTTGGCAAATGCGTTTCCAAGTAATCCCCCCAGCAATTTACAAATTGCATTGCGCCATTACATAAATTAGTTTTATCAATTTGTGAACATTTTTCTTGCATACCATCCAACATATCCTTCCTCGGATGTAGTATAACCTTTTTAACATTTTCAAACAAAATATCTCCAGCTGCGTTAAGAATATTTTCTTTTAATAGTAAACATTTAAAAAAACACTTAAGCTTTTCGTTATTTTCCTTGTCTTCAGATATTTCAAATTTAAGTTCGGTTTCCTTACTGAGGTTCAATTCTTGCAAGCAATCTTTTCTAAAATCTTCGTGTGTATGAAAATAATTTCTCATTAGCATTGGAGCATACTGTTAAAATGAAAATTTATATTTCAGCAAAGTCAATGTATAAATAAAAAATTTTACGTACTTTATTTTGATGAGAAAGTTGAATTGCCATAATAAAAATAAAGCAAACAATAATTTTCAAAGACTTCATTTTCTATAAATTATTGAGATGCACTGGTCCACTTTGGATAATTTTACAGAACTAACGGAGACCAAGCATCACAGGTTATATTTTATAATGATTTATAATGATTTTTTGTTTAATATTATAAAAACCCTACAAAAATATTATTCATAATGAATTATTAATATATAATTTTATTAATGAGAGTTACAACCGGAACAAAGATTCTCCTTTATTACTATCTGATTGGTTACTTAATTTATTTATCTAATAGATTCGGATGCAAGAAATATCTCAAGATGAAAAAATCGGGCATTACTTAACTAATTATCTAATTAGCATTATTGTAGTATTTATTAAATCAAAATTTATTAATATCATTAATTCCTGCTATTATGAGTTTTAACTATTATTTTATTAAATTTCAACTTGTATAATTAATTATTCAGCTCTAACTACGAACTTAAAATATATTCCAATTATATGAAATCTTAACAACTCTTTGTGTTTAATTAATTAGCAAAATATAAGAAAATAACAAATTATATAATAAAAACATCCTTGAAAGTCGCCCAAACTTGAAAAACGCGGATCATCGATACTTTTTCGACCTACACAGTTCCATAAACAAAAATAAATCAGTGACGCGCATAGCAGGATTAACAAGATATCTTCCAGATCTGTTTTCGCGTTATATGAATTCTCACAAGGTGGTAGCTTATTTTGTATGGCAAATGGTAGGCAACAGAAAGCACAAGTAAGTTTTTAAAAACGCCAGTCGAAATAATATAATGTATTAATACAACCCTATGTATTTAGGGTTAATAGTTAGGGGCGATAAATTACATAGAGCAGGTGTTAGCTGGAGTTGCCCAGCAACACCAAAATAAAACGATTTAATTCGGAAGTATGTCAGTGAAGTTTATACACATTAAATATTTATCATCGAAATCTTTTACAATATTTTACAATTCTTTTGTTAGTTCCAAGATAGTGCACAAAATGAAGAAAATCCATTGTAATAAATTGTACATCCATGTCTAAGTGGTAGGTAAGTCCAATCAGAATTATTAATTATTACTGATACAATCAAATTTTGATGAAAGTCATCAGGATTTCTTTTTATTTCAGGCAAACATCAAGTGAATTCTTCAACAGATGTGTTAAATCAAGTTGGCACTGTCGAAATGATTCTTCAAATATATCTGGGGTATTAAAAACTGAGCAACATAGCATTTCCAAAACTCTTTCGTATGGTGAAGATCGTGGAGTCGATGGTACGCAAATACCCCTGTTAGTTTCAAATGAATGTTATACGATTTATTCGAACAGAGCGAAGCATAGCTGTAGCAACTGTTATTGTAACAAATCGCCTGTCGCACCAGCTCTAGCTAAAAAATTAGATTCAAAATACGAATACAAATTGAATCCATCCAGACGGAGGATGTTACACCGAATAAACAAGTACAACGGGTACGTATACAACAGTGCCCGAGAAAGATACGTTCCATGTGATTTTCTGAAAAATTTAATGAGTGGTCAGCCAAAGCCAGATGAGTGTTGTTTACACGATGATCTTGCATCCCTACAGTTTACAACTCCTAGGCAAGCGTACGAAGATTTTAAAGCTCCTAAAGGATATGAAAAGGAATATAAAGATATATTACAGAATTGCACAGATAAATTAAACAGCTTGCGCAGTTTAGAAACCGCACAAAAAAGCGTTCAAGTTGAAGATTTGGTTGAAGAAGAGCCGTTAAGTTGCCGTCCTTGCTGTACGCAGCGAACCGACGAAAACGTTAAAATTCCAAAAACATGTGAAAAATCAACGACGACAAATGCAAAAATTGATCAACTACGTAACATTACATTTTTGGACTCAATTACAGACACCAATTTTAATTTACAGAAACTTAATACTTTCCGAAAAGAAAATTATTTTGATTGTCATTCTGCCCAACTCAAAAATGATTCGAAAATTCCTGATCATAATTGCGTTCATAAATTTATCCTCGACGAACGTTTAATCCCGCAACCCATAAATGCAGATCCGTTCGGGCAAAGCAGTTGTGCAGTTTGTCAAAAAATAATTGAACCGGGGATTCCCAGAGTTCAAGATTCGAATACACAACTGAAGATAACGGTTTCGAATAGTAAAATTGAAACTAAAGAAGATCCAAAATTACCTAAACATGTTAAAATGACGAATAAGGCCAACAAAATAGAAATTACCGTGCCGCTTTATTTAAATGACAATTTCAAAATAAGTAAACCCGATAAAAATGCTTTTCCTGCACCGCCTGTTAATAGCTTAGCTTTACGGCATCAGAAAGGCGTCGCAAAGAAATAAAAATTAATTTTAAAATGTATATTGTATAATTGTTTTATCTACCTATTTATATATTTGTAAAATTTTATAATAAAGTTTTCTTGAAATATTCTTGAAATTGAAAATAAGTTCATCTATGAGTCGTCTCATATTCTGGAATTTAAAACACATGGCAACCCCTCTCTTAAATTTTTTTATCCCCTCCAATATATTGGACCTTGTTGCGCCTATGGGTTTTTTAGCCGTTGCTGCATTTCATCCAGGGTAAACTCACGACTCTCGCTAACCGTCGCCTTGAAATTTAGCTAATATGAGTAGTTTATTTTGAAAACTGAAAAAATAATAATTTTTTTCAATTTATTTCATGCATGAACTTTATTTATGATTTAAATGGGTAAGTATACATTGCTTGTTACAAAAGCATTCCACACAAAAACTAGTTATACATTTTAAGTAATTAAGAAAAATTAAGAAGTTTGACGAGGTAAAAACGGAGTTATTAAATCGATTGGTATCGGAAAAATAATAGTCGAATTTTTTTCTGCTGAAATTGTATTGAGAGTTTGTAAATATCGCAACTGAAACATAAATTTAGAGTATTTAAATTTTTATATCACTTAGGTTCAAATCTTACCTGCATAGCAGCTGGAGATTCCATGATAACATTTGCAGCTTCCGTTAACGCCCGCGATGCTTTCATTTCTCCTTCGGCAGCTATAACTTTGGCTCTAGCTTCCCTGGAAGCTTCCGCTTCTGCTGCCATGGCTCTTTGCAATTGTTGCGGCAAACTAACGTCTTTTCTATAGAAATCATTGTAGAATATAAGTTTTTCAAAATAAATTTTAGTAAAATTACATTTCCACCCTTGCAACTTTCACGCCCCACTCATGGGTTGCAGCATCTAATGTTGCTTGCATCGAGTGAGAAATCGTTTCTCGGTCGGATAAAATTTCGGCAAGATTTCTGGTTCCCAAAATGTTTCGTAAAGTTGTCATTGCTAGCAGTTGGGTCGAATCACTAAAAGTTAATTTTCAGGTTAGATACGTTTTAGATCTAAGTCTTTGAACTAGATCACCCAAAGTTTGACACCTTCACGACTGCACTGAGAGGATCATTGATTTGATAATAGACAACTGCATCTACCGTGACAGTAACAGAATCTTTTGTAAGAGCCTGTAAATATTACAATAAAACAATAATATTTGGAAATTTCCAGAACGACGGGTAGATACCTCTTGGGGTGGAACATTAAATGATACAGTTCTTAAATCAACATTTATGTAAGTATCCACACATGGAAGGACGAAGAAAATTCCTGGTCCTGCTGCTCCTCCCTCCTTCAAACGTCCTAATCTGAATATAACGGCACGTTCGTATTCTTGCACAACCTAACATGAGTCATAATTACATATTAATAGAAATTTTAAATTAAAAGGGTGAACTTACTTTGAAACAAAAGAAAATAGATATGGGAAATGTTAAAATTAGAAAAATGACGGATCCGAGTGTAGCTGAAAACTCCACCCACGACGACATGGCAGTACGCTAAATCTGAAATTAAAATTTTATACATATAAATGTAATTTTATTCCTCGTAACTATTGGAATCTATTTTATTTTCGTTTGTAACCATTTAGTTTTTAGATATTTGGGAAAACATACTGACGCGCAGAAGGATTAACGAGATTTAACCTACAAAACGATTACAATTTATTTTTCTGTCAGTTGGTAAATCATAGATCCTAGATAGAGAAAATTCAAAATTTATTATCCATTTGTTTATAATCTATGCATTTGAGGTCGCACTGTGTAAAGTAATAACATACCATAACATCATCATACTCGTAATATAATAATTTATTATATGTACATAAATTTGATAATTTGCTTATATAAATAAGCACTGTTGTGTGTATAGTAGAACACACACATTTCAACAAATTTCTTAATCAGACCAATTAATAATATTTAAAAAATTATTCGAGCAGTTAAAAACCACACCCAATAATGAGGGTAATTAATCTCAAATTTTCTAAATTTAATTTTACTTATAAAATAACTTTTTTCAAATTAGTGAACGTTAAATTCTTTTCAAAAATATAGTTCCAAACAGCTTGAGAGCAGTACTTTGCCCTCATGATAGAACGACATGTGCTAGCATTTAAAATTAAAATTAGCTTTAAGAATTAAAGCCTCGGTAAAAAAAACCGGCGCAGACTTTTAAGGAGGGAGTTATGAATACAAAACAGCGTCAAAAATTTAAATTAAGAAATCAAAAAAATTCAAACAATTTTAACTTTAAATTTACTTACCTAAAACCGGAAATTTTTAAAAACGACCGTTGGTATAATGTTCGACCAATAGCATCAATATAGCACTCCAAGCACTCAAATAACTTCTTTATCACTAAAGCAATTTAAATTAAAAATTATGATAATGTACGGTTTATCATTTACTGCAGAAACTTATATTTAAAATTTGCAAAAAAAAAAAAAACATTCAAATACTCCGAAAATGTTATATTATTTTCTATAATATGTCAATGATTACCACTCGATGCGGCCACACTAAAACAAACAGAATTCAAGGTTACCCCACTCTTCACGATTATTTAACAGTTCAATAAACTTTTTTTACCTACGATGGAACTTCGTTAATACGATCCGATGCAATAGTCAAACTTTAAAAAACATACAAACTTTATTAAATTTGTTACAAGCTTAGTGTTAACACTTCAAGAATTATTAGTACGCGGCAAAAAAGCCGAAATAATATCCATAGGTAATGGAAAAACAATAGTTGAATTTTTCTCCGCTGATATGGTACTGAGCGTTTGTAAATATCGTAACTAAAATTTTAAAAAAATAATTACGACAAAATTTTCAAATTTGTTTTAAATTTCACCTGTAGTGCTGCAGGGCTGCCGTCCATAACATTGGCAGCTTCTTTCAGTGCTCGGGACGCTTTCATTTCTCCTTCGGCAGATATAACTTTAGCTCTTGCTTCCCTCGACGCTTCAGCTTCTGCCGCCATAGCTCTTTGCAACTGATGTGGTAAGCTTACATCCTTTCTGAAAAAAAAAGTGATGTATGAGTATTTCGTTACTAAAGACCAATATGCATCATGTTTACATTTCCACCCTTTCTACTTTGACACCCCAAGGATCGGTAGCAGCGTCGAGCGTTGCCTGCATGGCGTGGGAAATAGCTTCGCGATCGGATAAAATTTCGGCAAGATTTCTGGTCCCTAAAATATTTCTTAAAGTTGTCATAGCCAGCAATTGAGTTGAATTACTGCAATTATACAATGAATACTTTAATTGTTTGCCTAGCTGATAACAAAATAAGGTCACCTATAGTTTGTAACTTTAACAACAGCATTTAAAGGATCGTCTATTCTGTAGTATACAACCGCATCGACAGTTACCGTGACTGAATCTTTCGTAAGAGCCTGTAGAAATGAGATCAAAAATTATGCGGTTCAAAACTAAAACTTATATACCGACCTCTTGCGGTGGAACGTTGAACGATACCGTTCTCAAATCAATTTTGCAGTAAGAATCGATGCAAGGAAGTATGAAGAAGATTCCAGGGCCCCTTGCACCTCCTTCTCTTAGGCGTCCTAACCTGAAGATTACGGCACGTTCATATTCTTGAACAACCTGAAACAAATGTTAAGTTCTTATCTTCTGAAAAAAAGAATGGAAGGTATTCTTACCTTAAAGCACCAAAAAAGAGAAAATGGAAAAGTTACAATCAGAAGAATGCACGATCCTATTGTGGCTGAAAACTCAACGCAACCCATTGTATTTGGTTGATCTGAAATTATAATATTAGATATTATAAGAAATAATTATAGAATGTAATCTATAGCAAAAGTGAACCTTTGATTAAATGAAATCAGATAGGCAAATCTTATAGGAGGTTTAGAAAGGGGAGGTTATGTTGACACTGTTGGTCGCTATCGATTTATTTTTAATTGCACAGGAAATTTTTTATTGTTTGCAGTTTTATTTTACGCAGCACAACTAACGAGGAGAACCCCTCAAATGTAACTGGGGAATCGGAACAAGCTTTAATAGATTGAAAAAGCAATAAAAATGTCCAAGTGCTATGAGCAATCTTTTCTGAGAAAATAACGTTTAAAAGTTTGAATGTAATATTTCAGATATTTTCCGCAACTAAAATGTAATAGTTGTTTTTTTGTCAGTATGTGCTTGGCTGCAAAAATGTATCGTATTGGGAAAGATATAAAAATATCTGGAAAAAAATCTACTCTTTCAAGGAATCGAACCTGGAACCTTCCCATAGGCACCGGATAGGGGGGCAATGCAGGGCACTCGCTTGTAAAATATTTTTTTTTTTTGAAATCATAAAGCCTAACAAAACTGAATACTTTACCCCCCTCTAAATTTTACTCTTCCGGCGCCACTGAAAATTGCACTAAACTCAAAATTTTAATGATTATTACGATAGTCTTATCGCAATATAGTGGTCTACATTATAAGAATTTGAAAAGATTGCTTAGAAAAATTGGAAAGTTTTATTGAATTTTACAAATTTTAAATTTGCGAAAAGTTTCACTAGACTGCGTCCTGTGTGTTGCCCTAAGTTTCACCCCCTATATTCGATGATATATCGCCCCGATATATTATATCAATATTTTAGAAAGCCTAAAAAAATATATTGATATGATTACTATCGAGTTTCACTGCTTAAACCGCATATCAATTGATTATGAAAACCATAATTTAAAGTCGTTAAATCCTGTTACCAGATTAACCAGGTTGTGCGGCCTGAAGGCCGCACTGTTTAATGATTTTCCAGTAAACCTCTAATTTTTTTTAGGTTGGCAATGTAAAATAAACCAATAGGAGGTGCGTTAGATAGATCTATCTTCTTCTATATTATAATAGCCCATTTCTATTTATCTACTCAATATCTATGATAATCCCTCAGGGAAGGTCAAAGGCCGACCAACCAGGTCAACCACTTATTAGTAGGCCAGAGCGACCGACAGTTTAGGAATAATTTATGCTTTAACTCTAGATTTAAGGTTGTCCCCTCTCCTATTATAGCTAACTGTGGGCCACAGCTGACATCTACTATAACCTGAACTTTAAACTGATCTTCTTCTCTTACTTAACATCTAATCTAGCCTATATCATTTTGATTATAAATTTATCACTGTTGCGCAGATATACAAAATTAAACATATTGATGAACAAATTAATTAATTCAATGAATTTTTTCATGCATACTATGAATATTTCATCAATAATGACGAATTTTGACCTTCTGCGCCAAAATGATGAATTTTTCATCAACTATTTTTTTCGGTGTTGGAATGGACTTTTTTGCTAAAACAAAAATATTTTTTCTAGGCAGCTATCTGGGGAATTAATAAATTACTTTTTTTGTGTGTAGGAGATGCAGAGAAAACATCTTACATAAGACACCCGAGATGTCGTGGGTAGTGTCAAATTCTTACCGACTAAAAAAAACCAAGATCTCCTAGGGCATCATCCTTCACACCGGAAACCGCTTTAGCATTACTTCAGTGTGAGAGCATTGGTTAGGGATTGAATTAACTTTCTCCTCCCTTCTCGGTCTTTTACTTCTATAATGTGTCTAACTACATTATATGAGAGGTATATTTTCGTCGTTGAATATCCTGCCAGTGCACTGTTTGTAATTTTTTCTAGCATCATCTCATTTTTTTCAGTGAAAAAGAGTATCCTCAGCATCATCTACATCGTTGCAATACGGGCATCGGTCAGTATCAGCTCTGTTTCTGGAAAAAAAGGAATATTCGGAAGCAGCCATGTCCCGATAAAGCCTGCGTGAGGTAGTAGTCGACCTCCCCATATTCCCGTTGTGTCCATGTTTCTAAATTCGGGATAAGTCTATAGATCCACCTTCCGTATGTACTCACCTCCCATTCTTCTTGCCATTTGGCCATTACGTTTTTTCTTGTCTCTAACTTCGTCATCCCTCCGTACGTCTTGAGCCTTTCTTCAGCTATCACCCTCGCTCCTTCAGCCGAGAAAGTTCAGATTCCTGAACGGTCTTATTAAGGTGTTCCGAAAATGTGCTTTTTGTATCTAGCCACACTCCCAGCTGCCTCAAGGCGATGGAAGGACTAATTGTAGTTCCCAGTATATCAAATTTAATCATTTTAATTTTTTGCTTTGTGGTTGGGAGAACTGCTTCTGTCTTCTGGGGTGCCGGTTCCAGACCTCTCTCACTATTCCAATTTGCAATCTTTATGATTGCAGTGTTCATCAGCGATTCTTCTGTCTGGGCCACTACCACCACAGCAACGTCATCAGAAAATCCAACCAGCTCCACTCCCTTCGGCATCTCTAGCAGCAGTAAGTCGCTCTATTGTATATTCCATAGTGTAGGTCCCAGCACCGACCCTTGTGGGACTCCGCTGGTTACTTTAATAGTCTTAAAGATTCCTTTCGCTGTTATTATTACTTCCCTTTCGGAGAGATAGGAGGCTCCCGTTTATATGAGATGCTAATGGCTCATGCCATGAAGCGCTGTTAAAGGCGTTCTTTACGTCTATTGTTATAACGACCCACAGAGACCGACATTGATAAGAATACGCGGCTGCTTTTTCTGCAATAGCTAGTACGTGCTTGATAGCATCTACAGTTTGCCTGCCCTCTCTGAATCCGTACTAGTTGTCTGCAAGGCCGCCAGTTCGCTCTAGTTCTTCTTTCACCCTTATCAGAATTAGCTGTATGAATTGGGGCAACCCACAGGCTAATCACCCTGTTTTAATAGAACAAGATTTGCTCTCTTCCAGAACCTTGGAAAGTCACCATTGGCCGCCAAGCTGTTAAACAACTTCAACACAAGATTTGATTTTGTCATAGTTATATATTTAATCACCTCGGTAGGTATATTTCCCGGTCCTGGAGCCTTGCTTTTTAATTTTGTGCATGCCATCTTCAAATCTTCTTCGGAAAAATTGACGATGAAAGGGACTACTCTAGAGCGAACAAATGTCACCTCTGTGTGTGTAGGGAATAGACATTCCATTACGACCTCTATAGTTTGCAATGACTAATAAATTACTTATTTACGATATCTTGCAGGTAAATAAGTAATTTCATATTCCTTTAAAATGTTACGTCTACCACCCTAATTATTATTTTTTAATTTTTATTTTCTTTATTATAGTTGATAAATTAATTTCATATAAAATTCAGAAATAATAATGTCTTTCTTTATTATTTCCTGATTATTATTTATTTTTGCGTATATAAAACTTCAAGAGGAGGGTGAAGTCCCTTCCAAATCCCCGAAAAAAAGCCTTTTTCATAATCTTTAAAATCAATTATTTAGTTGATTTCGATTAATAGGTAGTACCTAATCATTTTAAAATCTGACTTTGCGGGCCTGGTGAAAAATTTCTGGATGGCCCCTGATAAAACTAATATGTATAATAATAAAAAATGTATAATATATTATCTATCTATGTATTAATTTAGAAATTTACAACAATTCTTCACTAATAAACGCAAAAATGTAAGCGGATAACGCGAACACCATCGTAAATAAACCGAATTGTTTGTTCCCCGTCACGTTCACGTTTTTCAATGTCACAAAAGCACCTCGGCATTGAAATTTGTATTTATGAAATGCAAAGACATTTTCATAATCTAATAATAATAAATCAGAGAATGTAATCTATGTGAACAACATGTTATTTTGGTACTTACATATTGGGTACCCCAAGTGTATATAACGAAATTTAACTATGGTGTTTAAAATATTAGGTATTAATATTTATTTTAATAGCTGTTATATGTGGTAATATTATTATATAATGTATGATAATTTATACAAATAGAGTAGCATGTGATAAATAAATACATACATAGTTCAATAAATAATTATAAATACATATTGTACAATTACTTAATTAGATAATAATTAGTAATGTCGCAGATTAGGTGATATATACGAGTTTTAACTAATTTTACAATTACTCACCCAATATATGTAAGTAGGTATTTATTAAAATTAATAGTCGATCACTCGAGTATTCTTTTTTTTCACACTATTAAAATTATTTCTCTAATAACACTGAATTCTGAATATTTTTAAAGTAAACTGAATTAAAAATAAAATACGTGAGTAATTTTGAACTCATAGATTAGACACAACAATACAACGGAAATATTCACTTCCACTTACATTATTTCGATCAATAAAGTGATAGCACAGTGCAAATATTAATCTTATTTGTTTATTTATTTTCTTAATCATATGAGAAATTTGTCCTGGAGTTATCAAATCATTTCTCAAAACTACCAATAAGATATAAGTAGTTTACTTGATCTAGGTTTTGTAAACTTTTTTAAAACCTCTTTAGAAACCGGAAAGAGGAAGAAAACTAAGGAAGATTACAGCAGTTCCAAAATTTTTATTTATATTAAAATAATCAATATTCAATTACTTAACAATGAAAGGTCGTTCTCATCCAATTAACACAACATGATTTTAAAGAAAATTCAATTGTTTTTTTTTATTAATTTACGTTGCGTTAATTGGACGAGAACGGCGCTTTATAATATATATAATTTACTTACCATAAGCCAGAAAGCATTCAAATCCACCCGAGTCCGTTCGTTTTCCTTCCAAATTCATTAATTACATTTAACCTCAAAACCATTAAAATCAAAACAAAAAATTCGAGTGTCAATTTTTTATTGTAACCTGACAGCGTTAAAACGGCGTCAATAATCGGTTGCAGGTTAACCAGAATAGAACTTCTTGTTTAAGCGATTAAAATTTTACTACCGTCAAATCGAAAGCTGCGGAGCAAATTTAACTTGATTATTTTTTTGTTTACAATTTTGAGTTTATATGAGCGTCTTGATTTAAACTTTAATTTATTGGAAACTTAAAATTTGTAGTGCTTCCAGCTTTTTTTTGTTTTTTATTTAAAAACAATACAAACACCAGAAGTTTTCTTCCAAAAAATGTTTCTATATGCGATATTTCAAAAATTATAATAATGAAAATTTGAATATTAAAAAGGGAAATTGGATTAAAAATTAATGAAGATTGAAATAAGGTCTAAAAATAACAAAATATCAATAAAAATACGGATCGATAAAAATTAATTAAACTGGAGAAAAAAATTAAAAATATTAACAAAGTTATTATTATATTAATATCATTTTTTTAAATAAAAAAATATTTACCTAGGGCGTAACGTAAAAACATAATTTTTAAACCGCCCCCCCCCCTTATACACACCCATATTTTTTATCACGTCTATGATACGTTATATAAATTTATTAATTTTTTCTTTAATTATCTAACGATTTTGCTTGTATAAACATATTTTATTAATATATTGTGTTAAAAAATAAATAAATAAATATGTACATTAAATATTACTAATATTTAAAAAAATTGTTTAGTAGAATATTTAAAAAATGATTGACAATACATTTTAACATACAAACCTAACGATGCTATAAAGCGAAACCGGTTGAAAATGTAATAATACAATCAAAATAAGCTTACAAAATGTATAATAGTATATTTTGAAAATATATAACGGTCGCTTTGATTTGATAGTTGCTATTTGCTGCAGAAATATTTATAAATACAAAATGTTCACCTATATTATGAGATGCTAACCAGATATTTTATTTACAATAATAAATATTTGTTTTAATATAAAATATGCTGTTAAACTTTTTAATTATAAATTGCCAGCATGTTTTATTAAAAAATAAACATTACTACAGAAAAATATACATTTAGATCTGCATTACAAGATGATCCTAAATTTTATCCATCCAAATTCTTCTAAAAAATATTTTTAAAAAATCCAAATAAAAACATCACTATGAATATTTTTACAATCATGCTAGTACTTTTTTTTGTAATTGCGAAAGGCGTTTTCGTCTATCATTCTCTTAATTTATCGCGTATAAAAATTTTAATAGCCCACATAATATAAATATTTTAGATATAAAACCGGGAAACGCTATCAACATTCCTGTCAGTGGCGGCTCGTGATTTTTTTTTTGTGGGAAGTACAAAATTGAAATAAAATAAAAATTTGGATTTACTATTTTTTTTATATAATTTTAATTAAATTTCATAAACATATTTTTCTTTAATATTTCTAACTACAGGGTGGTTCAAATTCGAATGTTCTTAGGGGCAATTTGGTAACTACAAGAGTTATGGAAAAATGGATGGCGCATCCTCGATCTCTTTTTTGAGAAATCTTAATGGTGAAACCGGAATCCGATATTTTTTTCGTTTTCAAGAAAACTTTAATATTCAAGTAGATATAAAAGAAACTGAAAGCTGAAAAATTGAAAAATATTTTTTACAATTAAAATATTCTTTTAATTTTGTTAAATTAATACATAATGACTATTTGTTTCATAATATGATATTATTCATTTATACATTATATTATTATACCTATTTATATTGTATAAATATAAATAAATATTACAATCATAATTTTGTTAATTTCTAGTTGTGACTCGCCATCTTAGAAATAGAGAGCTGTGCGAAATAAAATGTATGTTAAGAAGCACTTATTTTTTAAACTGAAAATAATGCAATTTTTCATAAAAACTATCACATATTTCTCGATAGAAAACGTACTTTATTTAAACATCACAGAGTAATGACGCATACCTAAAAAATAATACATTATGGCAAGACAATGCAATTATAAGTAAAACGTTGATAAAAAAAAAATTGTAAATCAAAATATAAAATATAGCCTGAGCAACTGTAACGTAAGATTTTTAGCTAGAAATTAAATCTGGAGGTATATGGCCACTATCACCGAGGGCTCTCAGCACCACTCGTCCATTTGGTGTAATCGAAATCCACGTTATACTACCGTGATTTAAAGAAAACCTTAACCAAGCCTCGGGCGGAAATTGTAGAGCTCTGAAAAGTAGCACAAAATAATAAGTCAACGACCACTGTAATCTAGCTAGATTATCCCACAACCAGTAGATAAAAAAATACACTCACCTACACACAAAATACCTAATTACGTTAGCATGACATACTAAAATAGTAAATGTATCTTTACTTTCAGATGCATCGGCCCTATGGAAATACTCTCGAAATCCAGCTTCAATACGAGCACCGTCTTGGTAGAACTGCTAATTGAATCATTATAACACAGGAATCAAGCATTTTCAACACAAACACTGAATTAACTTACACGAGTTTCAGGCTTCCAATGACCTACTGGAGGCTCAGGCGGAATAGGTGCACCTTCACGTATTAAATGACAGTCCGTCACGGGTATCTGCCAAATAATGGTAAAACAAAAAAATTTTACTTATTACAGTTGTAACTTACATTAGGCAGACAACCATTTATAATTGAACCAGTTTCTTGTGCTCGAGCCATCGTAGATTTAACCATCGAGGTATAAGGCAAACCTAACTCTTTCAAACGATTCCCAGTCCATTCGGCTTGGCATCTTCCTAGATTACAAAAATAATAACCAACTTGAAAGGCGATGTTTTATTTTACCTTTTGGTGTTAAAATCATATCTCTTTCATGTTTTACATCCATATTATATTGTCCATGTCGAATCAATATCAAATGACGGGTTGTTTTGGGAGTTACACTCTCCACTGTGTCCTTTAATTTCCTATCGTTATCTTTACCATTACTTAGCGTACTGACTTTATTAGGATGCAGAAGAAACTGTGGGGATCGACTGAAATTCAAATATAAAGCAAATACTGCATATACGAACTCATTAAGATTTACTGATCCCAATTGAAATCCCACTTTGCGTTGGTCGGTGGAGTATAATTAGTCGTCCACGAAGCATAAACGGGACCGCCATTAGTCTTGTTAGAATGAAAATACCACACGGCACCACCTATAGCACTAACCCCGATAGCAAGTCGCTTAATTTTTGAAAAATGAGCCATCTGTAATTGATACACAACCTTAAGGAAATCCCGATAAATTATATAAAATATCATAATATTAATCATATAAAATGACATAAACCGTCATAACTTATTATAAACTTACAAAAACAATAAACAAAGTTTGAAATATGAAGCGTGCAACAACTTTAACCAAGATAAGAGTTTGTCGTTATTTAAGAACGAAATAAGTTTCCGTAAGTGGTTATAATAAATGCCAAAGTCCAGATTTGGTTTGTATAATTGTAAAAATGTATTTGATTTACCTATTAAAATTGATAAATTGAAAATTTTAACCTACAATTGTTCAACGTCAATTAAACAACTGACAACTACAGCTGACAACCAAGAAATTTAAAACTTTCGATGTGGTGGTTCCGTAAAATTCTCATAGATGGCTTTTGCGTAACATTTTCCATAATATTATTATGTTATTTTCAAATTGCAATACAAGAGGAATTCTGTTTATTTTATAAAAATTAGAGTTAAAAAATTAAACCTCGTGCAGTATATAAATTATTATGCAGATCTAAACGTTTAAATGGTAAATAAACAAAAGCCGTACGAAAATGGGAACGGCAATATGGAAAATATGCAAAAAAGTAAAGAAAATTTACTCATAATAATGCTAGGAAAATACATAAAAATCTCATATTTTACAAAATGATTTCATTTTAATTAAGAAATTCAGATAATCTTACAACCTCAAATAATATTTTTATAAACTTAAAAAAGCTAATAAATAGAATATCTGAATTTTAAAATTCGAAAAATATTATTATCTAAAAAATATATAAATAAAATTTGTAATTTCCCAAACTGTTTATATTTAATTACAAATAATGAATAAAATTTCTAATCCTTCACAACTTTCTGTAATTTAGAAATATAGATACCTAATCTTATATTCTAAAAATAGTTAATAAATAAAAATATTAATATACAAAAATTTAGAATTTTTCAAAAATGTTATTGTGAAATTTAAAAATTCAGTAAGTCTGATAAACTCAAAAAATATTTTTTAGAGCTTCAAATGCTAAAAGGAAATTGAATTTAATATTATAAAAATGTCAATTTTGAAATTATAAAAATTTTAATTTTGAATTTAAAAAAACAAAAAAAGTAAATAAATAGCCATATAAAAATTTCATATTTTCTAGTCTTTGTATTCTTAAGAAATATTTTTATAGATCAAAATTAAATGGTCTCCTCAACTTTTTTATTTTACTATAATTTTTTCAGTTCTCAGTTTGCCAACTGTTGATATTTTCTTTTCCAATAAATTCCAACAATTTGTTGATTTCCTGCAGTGTAAGTTATTTGTTATTATAATTAAAAGTTCAGTTTATCGACGATTTTGCCAACTATTTCTATTATTATATCCTATTGGTCACCAGTGGCGTATTTAAAATATGCCTATAAGGGGGGGGGGTGCAAATCAGATTAATTTTTGGGTTTTCGTTAATCCATTCATGCGCGTCAGTAGTAAAGAGCTAAAATACTGACAAATTCACTGATGCGACGTTTGAAATATAGAAATTATTATAAATCCGATTGTAATTGTCGAACGCTGCTAACGGTAAATAATTAAATAAACAATATTTTTATCACGGAGGGCTTCGGGGATACAATTCGACTCATCCTTGGGGTGAGGGGGGGGCAATTGTCCTCTCAATACGCCACTGTTGGTCACATCTAAGCTCAATGTGCACTGAGCGCGTATTCAAAGTTTAACTTACATTCTAAATACGCTTTAACTTTTGGTACCACCGAATGGAGATAACATAAGTTATACTGTTACAAACCGGGGGGTCTGGGGGGTATGGAATACCCTCCAGCCAGACGTAATGGATGTGATAAAATTATCTTCATAACCCAAATTTCTAATCCATTACACTGTTAATCTTAATTGTGAAAATTTCTGATGGGCACTCAAATACTTCGTATTTAATATTTGAGTTAAAAACTTCAGTTTTAAATGCAATTACGCAAAAAAAAAGCATTAAAAAGTCTGAGACCTCCCAGACTCTCTCTAACTTTTGTTTTTCCTGTCGCTCATGGTAAAAAGTTTCTAGTGGTTTATAGTTTTTATTTGTTTTTACATTATTTCCCCCTTTGCAACCACAATGCAAAACACCCATAAATTTAAACGGACAGTGGTAAATTCCACCGATGGTCTGTTTTTAGTTATTTTTTTGCTAAACTGTCGAAGGTAAACATGTGAGTTCCACCGCTGGTCAAAAAAGTATCTGGGTAAAACATGTAAGTTCCACCGTTGGTAACTTAAAGTAATACTGGATTGTAGTAGTCCAAATTGTGAATTTTAGAGTGGAATTAAATTTGTGAAAATCTTAAATTGTTGCATTATATTGTGCAATACCATTGGTCACTGATAACAAGCAGGAGGTGGAGCCTGTGAAAATTACTTAACAAACCTTATGTTTTCTTCAAATCACTAAAAATGATGGATTTTACAATGCCTGGATCCGAGATTTGCCGAGGTTGCTTGAAAAAACGACCCGGAACGCCCGTGCGAAGCGAGTTAGGTAGCAGTGCTAGTTAGCAGTAGAGTTGGGTTTTAGGTCTCGAAGAAAGCGAAGAAGATCGACGGTAACCGCACGGCTATCAGTGAATTTAAGCTGGTTAAAGGATAAAGATTTGACCGATCGGTGAAATCTACATGTAGGATTATTAAAGATTTAACCAATCAGTGGAATTTACAATCGCCCATTTAAACTCCTGAATGCTGGCCGCTACACCACCCTGTTGTATGTCGTCTGGATGGGCGATTGTAAGTTCCACCGATGGCTCAAATCTTTAATAATCCTACATGAAAACTCCACCGATCGGTTTTAGCTCACCATTTTCTTACATGGAAATTCCACCGATGGTCAATTAAGTAAAAGCGGTGAAGGCTGTTATTAATGTTTTAAGTAAACAGGAGCGCGTTTCAGTGGGCTTTGTATCATCACAGACAGCCAAGCGGCTCTAAAGGCCTTGGAAAGAGTAGAAATACAATCCAGGGTCGTAAAACAATGCCTAGATGAACTGGTGGAACTGGCAATCTGCAACAGCATTACGCTCATGTGGATACCGGGACACCAGGGCATAAAGGGAAATGAAGAGGCAGACCGCCAAGCCAGAAGCCAGATTGCGTACAAGACCGCAAGAGAGGGTCACACCTTGCTTACTGGGAGGGCCTTCCGGGACTGAGGCAGTCACGGATGTTTATCAAAAGCCTTTCAAATGAAACCAGAAGCAAAGAGATAATCCAGCTGAGCAGAAAACAGTTGAGAAAGATTGTACGACTTTTTACAGGACACTGCTGTCTTAACAGCACTTCAGTATTATGGGGATAACTGAAGATCCTAAATGCAGGATGTGTGGTGGAGCGGAGGAGACTCCCCACCACATTTTATGTGAATGCCCGGCACTGACGGGAAAAAGAATGCGTCACCTCGTGTTTCCATACCCGGAAGCAGAGGAGATATGGCAAGCACCCGTAAGCCGTCTGCTCGACTTCGACGAGTAAATGCGGCTGATGGAGTAAAACGTAAAAGTGAAGGTATCGAAAGGTTGAAACATTTCCCAAAAAATAAAAAGTAGATTTAAAATATCCAATGCTGGATTGAGATACTTCAAAAGGTTTATAATGGGATTACTAGGTGAAAAATCCCAATCCGAATCCATTTTTAATGAAAAGAAAAGATACTTCTAGTAATGATAGATATAAAAAGGGGTCTGAAAACTAGACGCAGGCTAAATTTTTGAAAAATATGAAGAAATCTCAAAGAATGCTTGAAAAATTGTGGGCAGAGAGTGATATGCAAACTAATGTGCTTCTATCTTATCCAAAAAGATACAAAGATGTCCAAAAGAAATAAAAATGGTGGAGATGGACGAATACCATGTGAGTGCTGTCATAGACATCCCTAATGCGGTAGTTCGCAATCGTAAGCTGATTAGGGTCAATCTTGGTTCACTGACCATCAGGAAAGAAGCAGAAAACCTGCAGTTATCGCACAAGTAAGAGTAATTGCAATTTAATCGGAATTCTCTCTCTCAGAGTTCTACGTTCTTTAACAAAGTATTCTGTTTGAAGTTTATTGCAATAAGGGAAACAATAAATGAAAGGGAAACAAGAGTGGTGACCGAACGCGAAGGGCTTCGGTAACAACGATCGATGTAGTGGTGTGAAGATGCACCATACATTAAAATTATAATGTGGCGGATTACTCTTAAAAGTTGGGGTAATGTCATTAAATAAATTGCGTACTTTAAACGATTTTATTTAGAAAGTATAGTCGCTACATCACATTTTAGACACATCGTTTTATCGTGTGATAAATTAAAAATTTGAAATTCTAGAATACTTATTATAATTTTTATAATTATACGTTCTTAACCAATTTGTAATATTTTGAAAAATTTTATTTTAGTATAACTTTTATCACATAGTTTTTGTATCTCTATAATAAAATTATTTTAACTTACGTCATAACCGAGAGCAATTAAGTTTAGTTAATTCTGTTTAATTAAAAAAGAATACAGACTAACTGAAAAAGTAAAACATAAAAATAATCTGATTGGAAGTATCTACAACTGTTCGACTCGACGTGTCTTCCTACCCTTGATGTGAACCATTGATGCAAATTTGATAATTCACTGTATCCATATTGACTTTTAGTTTGTATTAAACACTCGTACACAGAGTCTGCTACCAACCCAGTTAATTTGTATTGTTGTAAACGTTCGGTACTCTCCGAATTAAAACTTAATTCTCTAGGTCGCACTATCATGTCGTGCCATTGATCGTGATGGTGGTAGGTCGTGTTAATCTAAAAATTAAATGGTTAGGTAGTAAAACAATACCAATAGTATATGTACTTTAACACTCACCAACAGTCGCCTGTACAAAATTTTAACTTCCAATATGGGAAAAACCGATTGTACAGTCCACGTTAACTTGTAGTCGTTTGGATTCGAATAACTTGGACTGACAATCTCAGCCGTTCCTGGTTTTCCAGAAACTTCGATGTATTTTTTTTCTTTACCTATCGAATTAATTACGACACAACTATAATTTCCAAAATCGGAAAATTGTACGTTTTTTATTGTTAAAGTGTAAACTGTTCCCGACGACGATATTAATCTTCTGTCAGTTGGTTGCAGTGGAAATGAATTTTGGTACCACAACACCTGGAAAAATAGAATTTATCCACAATTCTTTTTTTTGAGAATTTGGATTGCTTACATCTGCAGGTGGATCGGCATTAACTAAACAGTTCAATTTTGCTTCTAGAGTTCCTCCCAGGTTGGTCCACGAACGAACGACGTGCACTTCGGGTGGATCTGAAAACATCACGATTTAAAAAAAAAATTAAAAAAATTATTGTAAAAATCTAAATATTTGTGTGGTGTTCGGCAGCCTGCATTAATAAAATACACCACAATTTGTCAAAAATTTAATTGACGGGTAAAAGCACTTACTCGAGCAAAACAAGTTTGAAAAATGGAAAACCACACAAATTTCTATATAAATTAAACGAGGAAATCGGGGAAAAATCAATTAATTTAATTTACGTCACAATTTACAAAAAGATTTATTTTTAATTCTATCTTCGGACTATCACATGTAGTATGTAAACAACTGGTTTTTCGATATTTACTCTGTGAACTCAAAATAAAAGGGGTTGCTTAACAAAAAAAGGGAAAGTTACGTCTGCAGTAAATTGCAAATCTAAATTAAGTTGCGGAGTTTTTAATTAATTTGAAACACAATTCAGACGATTATGAATTGTTTATTGTTTAATCTACGCTTTGTTCGGAGACCACATCTGAAGTTGTATGGTGGCTATTTTAAAATGCAACAAAAAATGCAAAAATTATTAGCTGCTATTTATATTCAAATCAAAAAATACCGCATGTAGCGGGTTCTGTTTAATCCCGATAATCTGCACGAATTGATTAAATGCTAACTTCTAAGCGAATACGGAAAGTTTTTAACGTATGATATAATAAATAAAACATTGCAATAACTTTGAAGCAAGTCGAATGATTGAAATTGGTTTACTTTCTCCGAATTTGTCAAACAAGCCCTTGATGAAAAGATAAAAATAAAGCTTGTTTTTAAAATCGACCAAAACAAAATTATTTAGTTATTATAATGAAAACCAATTTAAAAAGCTTTAATTTGTACGCCTACAGCGGTATAATAATTATTAAGTCTTTGAATTTGAAATTACAGAAAAAGCTTCTCAAATATTTTTTATTATTTATATTTTTGGTTTATGAAAAATTCGGAATTTCAACTTGATTTCTTGTTTTTAAATAAACAAAGGTTTATAAAGCACGAAAAGTTATTTTTGTACCCAAATCATCAAATTTATCACTAAATTTACTACTATTTGGCAGAAAAATTGTTATATTTAGTTATAAAGTTTATTTTTATCCACATTGCAGCTTGCAGGCAACATGGTGAATGTAATCTAATTAACCCTTTATATCCAGATTTTAATTTTAGCATGGGGCACCATGTGAAAGTAATGCAATTAAGTTTTAATTTGCAATTATTAAATGAAATTTCTTATATTTTCACGTTTAAATATTATGCAGTATAATAAACAGCGTTAGAAAATAACTTTTTATTTTATAATTTTAAAATTTATAACTCAAAATTGTTTAAAAACTATTGCAATTTTTACTACCATAATTCTTAGTTTTATTTTACACTACTCTGTACTCCGAATTCAAACCCTAACCCTTTATTTTACATGTTATGTCTATCGGTTCTATTCGTTCGCTACAAGCAGGGTGAGCGTGCGCACGTGTTTTAAAACACAGAGAGCTAGTTTTTATCGTCATTGCGGCCTTATCACATCAGAATAAATACTGGAGAAAACTAATTCCAGATGTGATAATATTGATTGAACCTTTTCTGAGGGCAAAGGATTTTTTATCATAATTCAAACTTGCGTTTTTGAATAATTTAATTTCTTAATTTAAATCACTGGCACTCTTTGGGGTTGGATATCTTCCCTATAATTTACACTTTCTTCGTAAGGTTTTATAAAAAAAGTATCATTTTGGCTTCTCTTCAACCCATTCTACTCATAATCTAGAATAACAATTTTATTTAAAAGCAAAGCAATGTCCTGTGTCGTCGTGGTGTTGAAGCAAAGGAGGTTCCAGGCAGGAACCTCGATAGGGCAGATTTTACCAACCTTATCTTTAACCCCCCCCCATGGGACCGTCCCTGCTCCTTTGTGTATTAAGCCACTGCTTAATCTGAATCTGGATAGCCAGCTCTGACTTCTTCTCCACGTCTATTGGGTCCTTCAGATTGGTCAAGAGCAGCTAAGGTGCAATATGGTTTTAAAGCTAAGTTGTTCAGTTAGGTTTCTGATATTATGGAAATTCGAATGTTATTCTCTGTCTTAAATTTGGTGTGACCTCTTCATTAGCTCATAAATGAAAGCAGTGTTATGTTTAATCAAAGTGGTCAAACTGTAGTTGATAAACTGCACCACTACCCACCAAATGCTACCTGCTGGCCCAAGGTAACATTGTAGATAGTTCAAAACTTAATATCTTCCCTTTGGAAGTTACCTATTAAGAAGCGATATAAAATGTTATAAAAACTGACCTCCAAAAACAATTTGAAAAACAATATAATTGTTTTAAAATATATAATACGATAAAATTTACATTTATTATGAAGTTTTTCAATTCAGTATCCCATACGAGTTATATATGTTTATTATTTATGTATACAATAAAGTGAAGAGCAAAACTTGTCTTTACAGAAATATTTCCATTTATAATATGGTTGCTATGGTAACGATAGTTTATAACAAAACTAGTGTTTAAATCGTGTAAAACTCGATTGCCCAGATTGTTCGGCCTGAAGGCCGCACTGCTTCGTCCAGGTTCTCATTATCTATTATAATAATTGGACTTAAGCTGAGGGGGCGTCATTAATTCAAAGGTAGTTAAAAACCCACTTAGACAGAATTTGTCGACGAAATCCGGTAAAATGTAAAAGAAAATAAAGAAGTTTAGTTTTTCCAGAGCAGAAGTTTGCTATTCAAGTAACTGAAATTATTATAAAATAAAATTCTCGTTGATTATGCGGATATTTATTATATTACATGAGATGTATAATTTTGATTGCTGATGTCCAAAATTTTTTTTGCTTTTTGGCCCCCCTTCACCCCTTGTTCCTGTTGGTCACAATCTTGCCCCCCACCCCAGAACGTCTGATGGCCACAAATCAAGAAATTCGCTTATTTCTCTAAAATCAAATTATAATATTAAATCTAAAATGGGATTTTTATGCGGAGGACAGTCCCCCCCTCTCCTAGTCATATTTTTAATTATAAAAAATTAAGTGCGGCTATTTGTCTCATTTGGAGAAAGAAAAAAGTAAATGAGCAAGAAAAGCTTTTATTTTAAATTATTTAAAACCAGCTTCCTTTGGACATCACTGAACTTTCGCATATTTCTCTTCACTTTTACACGGTATCCGCACCAAAAATGTCTGGACGAAATTTATCAATTATGATTTGTAGCGGATTTCATCCGAAAAATATTTAAGGCAAATTAATGTAGGTACATGTAAAGTTTTCTATTTTATTTTTCGAACCTGCACTCTTAAGAACTGAATTGTGGTTTAAAACTCAAATAATTCAAATCATGGAAATAACTTTTTAATCTGAACTTTGCGTTGTAAAAGAGTTCAATTTCAATGCTTAAGTAAAAGCAAATCCAATTATCCCTTAATCAACTATTTGGAATTTAAGATTTATTCGCTTGTTTAGCTAAACTTAGTTTTTATAAAAATCGCCAAGTATTAGCCTACCTCTCAGCATACAATTGATTTTTAATTAAAGCAGTATTACTGTTAATTTTAAGTTCGCTAATTACTTTGTGCAAAACTTTAGCAATCTACATTTATTAGCATTTTTATTAAATAGTCGTTACGTCATGGCGTAATTACATTATCATGAAACCTAACTAAAACTAAACTACTAACTTCAGAATTTAGTATGTCATAGTTTTGCAAAAATTTGAATTTAGTTTCCAAGCTGGCACTTACTAATTTATTAATTATTTTGTTAATGAAAAAACTTACATAAAACTTGAAGTTTAACTTCAGCTGTTGCCGGTTGCCCTATTCCATTGGAAGCAGTACACTGATAGATTCCAGCGTGCTGTTTTTGTATGTCCACTAGGGTTAACGTGGAGCTGGATTCTACTTGCAATCCAGAAGGTAAAATTCCATCCTAAAAAACATATCGGTTCACAAATGAAATTCTCGTATTTGCACATTAAAATAATATGTTAACCCTCATTATCTCAACAGGTTCTAAAGGGCCTTAGTACCCTGGCCTTTCAAATGAATGCATTTCGCTGAGTAAACTTTTGGTGGAAGGATTGAACCGAGTACTAAAGTTTTCTCCATTCCCAATTATTGATTTACTTAATTTTTTCTTTAGTTCTAAGCTTTGTGTCTTATACCATTTCGCATTTGCTTTTGTGTGAAATTACAAGCCCTTCGAGCATTAATAATTAATCGGGCGTAATTCTGCCATCACTCTGGTCAATTAATTAAAAGTTATCGTAAATTTTATTGTACGAAAAAGTACATCAATAAAAATATTATAAATAGTTCGAGCTAATTTCTCAAAAAATATTTAAACAATAAACTGCAGGCTGCAGAAAAATCCGGTAATTGATTAATAATGAAAATTTAAATCAGAACTTCACCTGAAGAAACATCGTTTAAGCATTTTCTTTCACTCAGAACTTTCACTCATAAAAGTTTTTGTATAATATACTGTAATTACATTTTCATATTATAAAGTTAGGTAGGTAGAGATGTTATTTCAGAATAAAAAGTTGAACCTAAATTATAAAAGCACAAATATTAGTTTATGGTTATTTAAGAGTACTGCTTGGCGTTTTGGATAATGAAAAACATTTTGCTTGCGTAGTTGTTATTTCAAAAGTTATAACACCTAAAATAACATTTTCTGTTTTACTTTTCGGCTTAGCAAAACGCAAAGTTAATGGATTTGAGTATCAATTACGTGGCTTGTGTTTCTAGCTTTAAGGCAATGCCCAAAAATTTACAAGCAGTCGTAATAGCTGTTTTTTTTTAAATTTTACTATACGTACAAACAAGTATTCTGTTCATTTTATGTTCAAGCCGTAAGGGCACAGTAGTTTATTGACTTTTACTTTGGTAACATATTTATTCATAGTTTAAACAGCTTCGGGCATTTTGTTTCTCAAAGTGTATTTTGAGAAAGAATTCAACCAAGTGTTTCCACTGTATGTATTTTAGTTTCAATTTTCAGTCAAGTTGGGATTTATGGATTATCCTTCCATTAGTTTTTCAATTTTGTTTGAAAATATGGAAACTTATTTTTACGTACTTTAAATAAACAATTTTGTGATGTAGGAAAATATTCCGCTTTCGACTAAAAATAAAAATTAAATTAAAAATAATAGTAGGATAAAGACCAACGCCTGGTTAGTTACCGATATGGTTCTCGAAATAATATTAATTTTACATAATTTATTGTAAAGGTTCATTTAGGAAATTTTTAAATTTCCAATGTAAAGCTGGCGTTAGTTATCGTAATTTTTAAAATCGTCGTGAGGCAGAAATTTAATAGTATACATGAAAAGTCACTTTATGTTACTGTCACATACAGTCCGACGGTTAAGTTAGTAACACGTATACCGAAATGGCCAGACTTAAGCAGAAGAAACCGACAAGAGGTAGCAATCTAATAAAGATTGAATCAAAGAGAAATCAAGTCCACGCGATATGAGAGAGGTTGGCAAATCAGATGGCTAAAATTTATCGGACATTAAATCAGATGAATCATATCACTACTGGCTGAACAGGCGCAGTTGACCAAAAATATTGAAGCCATGATGTCTGAAGCCCTCGACTCAGACGACGATTGCTTATCGAGCTTATGTCGACCAAAAATAAGATTGAAGTGGATGTATCCTCGTCAAAGAAGGAACTGTCCGACATCGAACAAAACACCCGTCCCACCACGTACAAGACTCCAACCGATTCAAGCCTCTTGAACCATCATCAGGGAAACAACTGGAAATTAACGTTGTTCAAGCCAACCCGACTCACCTACCTGCTGAAAACGATGCCTCCGAAAGCAACGATTTGGCTGCCGTTCCCAAAAACAAGACAACGGAGGAGACACAACACCAAGCGAACAAAACCCGACATCCAGAGAAAAATCGCGCGTAGGTCACGCGCCGCCTAGGGTACCTGCCATCACCCTCGCAATGGCCCAATCTCGTCAAACAACTATGTTTGGCAAAAATCAAATGAAAAGGGGTCAGAAGCTTCACGACGGACTCGCAATCATCCTCGCCACTTAGGACGATCACGAAGCGTTCGTTGGATTACCCAAGACAAATCTGGAAGAAAAACTAATGGGTTCAACAGAAAGATATCCCTGGAAATCAAGCCCATCAAAGGGTCATAAGGGGAATCCACATATAAAAGACGACCTTTCAGAGAGAGGATCGAGGATGCGAGAATCCGAAGCACACAAGGGCAACCTGCGTAAAGTGCGGCGGAGCTAACCCCGTCTGCTGCCCAAAGTTTCCAAGACCCATAACTAAAATGTAAAGACGCAGACAAAGGTACAGATATGAACACCAGAGAACTTCAGCGCAATACCGCAAGAATATGCCGCTTACACCAGTTAGATTGCCGCCATCCTGGCACAACTGGTAGCATACGTCGTCGATCAAGACATCATTTTAACTGTCATCCTTTATCCTTTCCCTTCAGTGGCGTAGCTATCATAGGGCAGTTCGGTGTGGTTCACAAGGGCCCAGACGGTTTAAGGGCCCAGCAGGAGCCCCTAACAGAAAATAACACAAATAATATTTTTTTCGGTTGCTGTCGATCTTTTAAGAGATATTCCTTCAAAAGTAGGAAAGGATTTCTTTAAATATTATGAAAGAACAAAACTTAAGCTTTCTTATGAGGTGAGGATAAATAAAATCGGCCCAACGGTTACTTAACAATTTAGTTTTGAAAAAATCGACATTTTGATGAAAATTTACAAGTTTTAAGTGGAGAGATTACCATCCAGATTAGCGTTTACAACGAAGCGTATGTAATTTTTTACATCCCTTCTTGGTGCATTGCCACAAAATTCAAACACCGTATGAAGAAGATTAATTGCGACATTTGCGATCCGAAAATTGTAATAATAAAATTTCATTTCCGCACGCCCTTCGGGCGGCTCCTAGTGGTTTTCACAACCCCTGAAATTGGCAAATCTCGGATCCTAGCATTAGAATTTCGTCATTTTCGAGTTCTATTGCGCCCCGGGGGATTTGCAACTACGGCAAAGCTCGGATCCAGGATTTTTGTTAATTTTGGATACACTACTGAACTATTCAAAAATTGTATTATTTATATCTACTGTATAGACCATTACCTACCACCCAGTGCAAAGGTTTCGGTGAAATTCGATCTCTTAAAACTTCGACAGAACCCCTTTATTTTAGGACAGAGGGCCTCATCATATATTTTGCACCGCGGCCTCAACAACACTCGTTACGCCCCTGTTTCCCTTTCAATCCTAATTCAATATCAAGGCCGCATTGGATTACGCAATCCCACAAAATTGCTCAAGACATAGAACTATCAAGCATCAGATGTAGGAGATTAGGGCACGCTCATGTTTAGGTTCAGGTAGAGAGAACTGATCAGGTAGCTCTTTATAAGCAATTTTTTTTAATTGCTACCTTTAAACGGCCGTAATGCCGAAACTATTAATTTTTTAGTGTTAATACATTAGTGATTTTTTAAAGAGTTTTCGCTTATGTACAAAATAGATTATAACACTTTATCGTCTAGAATCAACGGATTTCGAGTTATGAATTAAATTAAGAGTAAAAATGTTATTTTAATAATTAGTTTTGTAAGTTTTTAATAAAATTGTATAAAAATTATTAGTAATATAATAAGTAGCTTTAAACCATTCATATCAACCTCGAGCAAAAGCAGGAAAAAAACAAATAAAATAAAAGTGGCAAATCGTCGACTTCGTCGAGTCGAGAAGTGAGATGTTGCGTCGCGACGCATAAAAAGTCCTTTCACGTGTAATCTTGTAAAGAATGCAATAATTGTGTTTTTAATTGTTTTGATATTTGATATCATTAATTGGGTATAATAAAAAGTATAAAGGAATCTGCAGAAACTCGAGAATAAAGTATTAAACTGAAGTTGTAAATACACAAAAAATTATTTTGCTCTAAGAAATAAATCAGAGAGTGGATTGATATAAGAAATGCAATTCAATTAAGAACATTGAGAAAATGGAACAAAACTAATTATTACTTAAGGATTGACAAATCTTCAAAAAAGAAAAATATCTTCTGGCAGTACAAAATATAATGGATAAAAATCTAATCTCTACCAGAGGTGTAACAAACAGACAAGCTTAGCAAAAGAGATGAAAAAACTGAAGCAAATGTAATTGCTATTGTAGGTGTAATTGCTAACAAAGTTTCTTCTTACAATAAAGTATTTTAATAATTATATAACTAAAGCTTTGTATTTGATGTTTATTTCGCAAGATTAAATTGGGGTGAGGTTTTTGTTAAAATTCAAATTTTGTTATTTATAAACATTCATGTGTGTTAACTAATTATTGTTGTTTAGATTTAATATATCTATGGTGAAACTTTGTCGATTAAATTATGTAAACTGCAATACAGTACAACACATTTAATCAATTGATTTACACTTCGTGCACTGAAACTTGATAGCAGATAGATAGATCTAAACACTTTTCACAATACGTAGTAGGTAAAATCATCAGGGGATAGTATTATATCACAAAAACTTTTATAGGAAACACGTTCTGATACTTTTCTTCTCAAAAGGTTTAAAAATTTTATAAACCCAATTATCTATACTCTAAAACTATACGACCGATTTGTAAATTGTATCACGGTTAAGTTTGAACAAAATCTTGAAACTTACCTTTTTGGACCATTGCACCATTGGGCTTGGGTTTCCGTTTGCTTGGCATTCAAATATCACGCTTCCACTTTGTTTAGCAGTCACTTGATTTTCAGACGGAGATAGTTGCAAACTTGGAGGTACTGAAAATTATAAATGAAAATTATTTTTACAACAAGCAAAAGAAATATCATTAACGGAAACTATCGCTTTTAAATAATTTAATTAAAAGTTTCGTAACTGCAACAAAGTAGCTAATTTACGTGCATGCCAATTTTAATGCAATTTCACAGACAAAACGAAAACCAAAACACATATAAATATATGTACTACTAGAAAGATAACATACCCAGCAATCATTTTGTAAATTATAATCAAGCAAGTTAGTTAAACAATTTTAATTAAAATTTTTATCAAAATGATCTTTACTTTCGCTGATTGATAAATTTTGTATTCGCTTATTATTTTATAAGTATGATTGGCAGATTAATCAATCTTTCTATTGTATTTGGGTATTTTGTATGTAGATGACGATTTTAATGTCATCTGAAAATATGTTCGCTTATGAATATTAATATTTCTACTTTTGCAGTAAAATTGATTGAATAACTTTTTTTAAATCTTTTCGTTTTTATATGTGCAATAAACATCACTTCAGGTTTGTCAAGCAGTGACTTCAGTTTTTGTTGCGATCTGACATCGGTGGAGTTGAAGAGTTGGTGTACTTTATTCTAATTCCATTGACTTTAATAGCAGCCATGATTGATCGGAAAGGAGGTATAAACGGTATCGAGCATATAGTGCAAAAAATGATGAGTATTAAAGAAGACAAGCAGAGATAACAACTATGAAACGGCAGAGTCCCAAAAGAACGAAGCCAACTATTCTCTAGCTCATTATTTTTAACCGCTTTGGAACTTCTCCGCTAATCCCGCGTGGTTTTAGAATTTAGAAAATAGAAAACCATGGAAATTATTTACAAGATTAAGAAAATGAAGAAAAGAAAATTAGCTCTTTTAAAATTGATATTAGAAACAAATACTTAATTAAAAAACAGAAGAGGAGGAATTAGAAAATAAAATTACAGTTGATTAAATAAGACGGCAATTTACACAGAACAAAATTAGAAAGACAATAAGAACAGTTTGAATTTCTAAAGAACGACAATAATTAGCTTTTGGAAGAGCATAAGCTACATATTATCAATTTTATGTATTAATATGTATTATGCAAAATATTTAAATTTTAAATAAATATTTTTTGTAATTAAATAGCGGCTCGTTTAAATTCCTCTACTATTAATTGATCCATTAATGTGAATTTTTAATGCAAATCAAAAATTTACATTGTAAAAGATCGGCCGGAAGGGTTTGTAACGGTTTAATTAAAGAGAAACATCGCACAAATATCCAATAATTTAATATTTTTTGAATTACAATAGTGTATTGTACACCAAGTGGCTAAAGTGCCTTCTTCTCTGCCCTATTGTTTTGGCAAGCTACGAACCGCCACTGGTGGTAAATAAATAAATTTAACTTTTGACACCTCTTAAATCACTACACTATGTCTTATTTGAAAAAGTAATATAAAGTTCCAATATTTTTAAGTCCAATACACGTGTGATGAATTGCTCCCACAATATTTAACAGTTCACAGAACGCGAAACATTCTTTATTGTAACCCAATAAATCATAACTATGAAAGAAAGTAGAAGCTTTTTTATTAAAAACAATAAACAGGTGTTACCAAAGTTTTGTTTCAGATTTATCTTTGATTTTTCAAATGTTTTCTAAGTTTTCCAGCTTGTACAGAAAATTTGCGGATAATATATTGCTTGCAGTAGTGTTGGACAAGTTGAACGTAAAAAAATTTAACTAAAATTTGTTTAGAACAAAAATCATTTGCTCAAGAAGTCGGTTAACCTAACCACTGAAGTACGTGAACTTTCGCGAAATATTAAACTTGCTCATATAAATCAATAAAAACATTTGTGACAGAAATTCGCTCCTCGATAAAACTTTTCGATAGAATGCGTTAAGATAAACATGATTTAAGGATTAACATTTCTAATAATAGTATAAAGTTACCCTAAAGAACTCTGGAGCAAACAATGAGTTTAGGAAGACTAATCAAAAAGTTATACGATTATATGATAAAATAAAAGCATCGATTGTAGGACAAACTAAAGAGCAATAAATGGTTTTAGGATAAAAATAATTGCATTGCAAGCTTTCAAAAAACTTCCTAATACTTTTCCTTGGAGGTCGAGGTTTAATTCTTGAATACAAATTTTTTCGCTATTAGCCGACGTTTTTTGTTTTTCTCCACTACTTTTATTTAATTTATTGAATTAAGCGATGCTTTGACTGAATGGAAAATCAGCACAAATTATTTTATACGCATAGAGCTTTGCCGGTTTTAGCAATTTATAATTTGATAGCTAAACTTTTAATTTAAATTTTTGTACTCGCATTTACTGAAATTGAACATTTTACCAATAATAATAAATTTAAATAAATTGTAAACGAAATTTTAATTTAGCGTGAGAGTTTATTCAAATTCTATTCGAATTTTTCTATATTTCAAGTAGTATCTATACTAGAAAAAAATTAAGTGCTAGCGGATCCTCAATACTAAATGTCTAGAAATATTCGCAATTAACTTTCTTTTGCTTATTTTATCATATATTTAATATTCCTTTTGAAAACAGGATGTTTTGAGTTAGAACATTAGTACTACAAATTTTTGTACAGTAAATTTTCTAATTTTCAGATTTTTCTTCAATTGTATATCAAATTTTCCAAATAATTTGTTTAAATGTCAAAAAACAAAAGCTACGTGCGAAGAAATCGCGTGTTCTAAATTCCGGCCACGTGGAGGTTAGCTTTTCACTTGTTTTTCTTCATCCTAGTGACTTTTTTATCAGTCATCTGGGGACTTTCTTATTGACCTGGGCAATAAAGTGCCACTTTACAACCGCAAATCGGAATCTAAAGTGAGTACTTTACCCCCGCCATTGCAAAAAAAATATTATTTGTTAGTGCAATAAGATTAATTAATAATAAAACTTTTTGGGTCCACTGAAAATTGGTTTAAGGCGGTATTCTGGTCTAGAGCTAGAGGCATAAATTTTGTCGAGCTCGAACACTGGAAAACATTACTATTCATTTTTGTACAACATGTTTATTGATATTTTGACAGTATACAAAAAAAGTTAGAAGAAAAATAATCAAAATTTTGGGGTAAAAAAAAAGAGTTGTGCTGGTTGACACGATTGCAACATTGCAACCCTTGTGGTCTTCTAAAACAAAATTTAAAAAAATATTCTTATTTAGTAAGAATGTCGTTATAGCTCCTACTAACAAAAAAACAGTGAAAATATGTTACGCGAAATAGCGGTTGTTTGAAAAAAATAGGCATTTTTCGACTCTTTCATTATTTAAAATTTTAAAAATAGTACAAAAATAGTGGCGACGATAGAAAGTTATACATTGAAGATTGGTACAAAATTTGAAATAAATCAGTTCCAGGCGCGGATCCAAGGGGGGGGCAAAGGGGGTGCGCGCCCCTTCTAAATTTCCGAGAAAAAGCTTTTTTCATAATTTTCAAAAACAATTATTTAGTTGATTTCGATTAATAGGTCCCTAATCAATTTAAAATCTGACTTTGCGTCTCCCCGGTGATAAAATCTAACTTTGCGCCCTCCCCCCCGGTGAAAAATTTCTGGATCCGCCCCTGATGAGTTCAATAGAACTTTAGAAATCGTGTCAACCATGTTGAAAAATGTAGTTTTAAGAAAAAACGCGATTTAACTTTGAGCAAAAGTTTCAAGCAGTTGCAGTAAGTAAAATACTGCGGTCTAAGTAAAATAGCTATAACTCAGTAAATTACTGGAATTTTAAAATTTTTTTCTCGAGGATATATTTTTAAATGTCCAAAATTTAAAAATATGCAAAAAAATTAATATTTTCGAAATTCGAAACCAAAATACCGCCTTAATATACAGTTTAATTTGGTTTTGAAATTGCAAAGTGTAATTTGAATGAAAATGAGAATTTCGAAAAAATATTTTTATAAAAATCTATTACAATATTAATGTATAGGTACTATCTAATATTATAATTAAAATATAAACTCATAATATAAACCAAAATATATTGATATGTATTTCACAAATTTTTAAATTTCGAGATTTGAGATCTGTCTGCAGCGACATATTCACGGGTGGGCAAGAAGGCAATTGCCCCCTCCCCCAAATCACTCAGATTGTATCTCTGAAGCCCTCCCCCTCTCTCTCTTCGAGAGAGAGCTTATCTTTTTGCAACTGACGCGCATGAATGGATTAACGAGAAACTAAAAATTAATTGGTTTGCCTCCCCCCAAAGCGATTTTTAAATACACCACTATCTGTCTGTGATTGAATTATGCACTCAACAGGAGAAAAACGTGAAAATATTACGAAAAATAATTTACCTATTGCCGTTAAATATACACCGATTTGAGTTACGCAATGAAGCACTTTTGCGCACTAGTGCGGAAATGATTTACTTTCAACACTGATTTTTTAAAGTAAATTTGTTATTGCATTTATTTGTTTTAAATTGAAAAAGCTGACATTTGTTAATAATATTTATTAAACGTAAATCAATATAAAAATAAATAATACCAAAAATGGGTTTATTCGAAGAAAGTATACAACAGAATTTATTTATTTTTGGACACATACTTGTTTATGGTTTGATGAACATGTTTTGAAAAATTCTTTTGAAAAAGATTTAAAAATAAAGGCGCTGTAGTAGTTTTAAGCATTTAGACCCCAGGACTGCTTAAACTGGATTTCGAACCGAACCAGTCTCATTACTGCTAATTACTGATTAAGCTAATGACCTCCGAGGAAAATTTTCTCCCGGACCAGTAGGTTGACGACCGCTGATATATTTAATATATTTAACCATAAAATTCATTTTAAATTCTCGTTAATTTTCCAAGTCTTTACATTTAGTGTGCGATTGATCCTCTTATGCCAGTATAACTTTTGATTTATTGGTTGTTCTCTTCAGGGATTACCAATTGTAAACTTTGCTTGAGTGAATCATACCTTTGGGAAAGTTTCATTTTGTTCAATTTGCGTGTTTAGCTTATCACTAGCTTTAATTATTTATTGTCTAGTGTTTTATTTTATTATTAACTTTTGAATTTGACCCCTTTCGAAAAAATACTCAAAAATCCCCTGCGACGTTGCTTAATATCTACGATTTCCACAAGTTAAATGCTAGTATACTAATACAAAATAATAATAGTAATAATTTGTCTTTTAAATGAATTTATTATTGAAATGGTGATAAAACGAATATTTCGTTGCGAGCACATTAAAAGCCACAATTCTCGCTTTAGTTCTGGAGTAAATTCAAATAAAACGATCAAAATGACGATTTAATGTGACAAGTCTGCTGAACAGAAATTTAACGAAGTACTTTTGCACTTAGGAAAAATTTAATTAATAATTCAACAAAACACGCCATAGATGAATTTCATTTTTTAATAATTCTGCCAACGTATGTTAATAACCGAAAGCAAGTTATAAAATTTACGCGATGAAAGCAAGCACATCCTTTTATAAAATTATGAACTGCTGTAATACTGTGATTTTTAATCTACGGAAATTAAAAGAGTTTTCTTTTGAGTTTTCACAAAATACGTTTAATTTTTTAAATAAAAATTTGATAACGAACTGGAATGCATAACTTTTGGTTTTAAACTGAGTGGGTGGTGATCGAAAATATAACAAAAAAATACTGGAAAGGTTATCGAATTTTCCCTCCCATGAAAATTTTTCATATAAAATTTAGTTTGAGCAAGATTGAAAAGTTAATTTGGGAAGACTTTTAGATATCCGAATAATTTAAATTTTATGAGTTGCACTTTGTTCAATCAATCGAAGGTAAAATATCGAACTCAAAGGTTTATAAAAATTTAGAAATTTAAATTGAAAACTATATTCTCATTTCCATTTTAAATTTAATTCTGCCGCAAAATGTGTCAGAACAAAGCACTCAAACGGGACCACTTGCTTTGAAAACTGGCTTTGATCACGAGGGAAATAAAACTTTGTACAAGTTCGTATATTATTTGCATTTAATGTCAAAATTTACCTCACTTCCCACAAAAATAATCAAAGATACCGAGTTTTATAAAGGAAAATAAAGAAGTAGTACGCTGTTAAAAATTATATTTCGAGTATAGCGAAAATTACTTACTTAAAATTTCGACATTGTGAATTAAATCGCCCATGGATCCATCTCCAATTTGACAAGTGTAATCGCCTTGATCGGTAATTTTTACGTTTCGTAATTGAAGATTGTAAGATTGCAGGTAGAACCGTTTATCACTGGTGATCAAATGATATCCTGCGCTTATGAGATTTGATCCCTTTCTCCAAACTAGCACGGAGGACCCTAAAAAGTAAATATTTTAATAATCTTGGAAAGCATATTAAAGATAAAAGCTTAAATTTAAGAGCGTTAAAACAAGCTTGTAAGTTAACGTACATAATTTATTACAGTTGACAAAGGATCCGTTTTAGCTCCAAGGAAAAAGCTTACTTAAATATTTGCAATAACATTTTTGAATTACGAATTTTAGTAAAACCGGATTATTTACTCAATACTAAAATTGACTATTTTGTTTATGTCCGCGTACAAGAGAAGAGAATAGCCGAAAATCTATTACCTACATAAAATCAAACTAAACTTTTGTAATAAATGCTAACTAAGCATACCGAGCAAAAGTTTAACTTTCAAATGGTTTCACTTTCAACCGCAATTTGAAAAATGTGTTTTTGAATTTATGTACATATTTTAAATTTTTCAATAATAAAAATTTTAAATATTTTTTTAAATTTCCAACCTATGTTTCAGTAGCCAAACGTGAAATTTTTGCGGTATCTGCCGGAGAATTTTTTATGTAAAGTACAAAATTTAAATATTTATACTTTTGTGATCTTAAGTTTAGCAGTTATATTGAAAATATTGAACCAAAATTGTTTTCAATGGTGTATGTAGACAATTCAATATTATTATCATTTTATCTGCTCTTGGATTTATTGTTTTTCTGATCATTCGGAACATATTGAAGAAAATATGCTACTTACACTATCCAGCAAATCAATTTTTAATTCATAAACAGTTTAACACAAAGGTTAGAAAAACCCGTTATAATATACATTAAAAATTATAATTTAATCAATGAATTTGAGTCGATGAACAAAAATTTATTATATTAATAAATTTATTTATTCCATTTAGGAAATTATTCATTGTTTCATTATAGGATTTAATTAGAGGATTTCACGACATTTACAAAAAAAATTGCTTTAACAGCCGCCACTGGTGTAAGTTTAGTAAGCAGTGCCGTCGCGTAAATTAATATAATAAAGGGCGTTACAAACAAATAATATATTTAAAATGTAGGTAATATTTAATTTTATATTATTTTTGCATAAGCTATAATAATAAAAAATTAATTAAGCCTTAAATTTTCAATATACCACAAAATCTTGAGTAGATTTTTATTAACTACTACAATATTGGATAAATTTTACTAATCGACGACTTTGAAAGTGTGCGAAGTATTCAAGGTAAGCAATCCGGTGACGTCTGGAGACCATTGAAAAGTTTTTGAATTCCGGTATTACGAACAATATGGAACAAACATAATTCTTGGAGATCACTAATACAACACATAGATTACATTTGTAGCCATTGCCCATGTGTACCTGGAGGGTATTCCATACCCCCCAGACCCCCCGGTTTGTAAGACAACTAAATGCCTTGTACTTATTTATGAAAATCTACCTTAAAGCCTAAATTCTTAGGTTCTCTACAGCCACTCTTCTGGTTTAACAGACAATAACGACGTTTTAAAGTCCATGTGAACCCCCCGAGATCATTTTTTAAAATAGCTTTTCTAGTTTTAAGCTTTGAACAAAACTTTAAAAAAAAGGTTACGATTAATATCACAAATCTGATATTGATGAAAACAAAAAAAGTGTCAAAGCACTGTTTAATAAAGTCGAGATTACCTCATTTAGGGGGGTGGGGGCAGGGGCGGATGGGATACATCAGACCGGCCCGGACACTTAGAGCCAATCGGACCATTTTAGAGAAGTTTAAGCTAAAATTTCCTTATGCCCGGTTTCTTCAAGTTGTCGGCAGTGTAAACCGCCGACAAAACAAATTTGTTTATTTATTAAAATGTAAGTTATTAGATTAATAAGATGAACTGATTATTTTAGGGAAAGAGGTATTTTCTTGCAAATAAATATAATCTTAATGCCTACCGGTTTCGGTTTTATTATATAAAATATAAAATTTGGGGAATATCCAGTAGTTTTTCCAAAATTAATAAAAATAAATTCTTAGAATATTGCATTATATTGTGCAATACCATTTTTCTGAGTCTACATACACTTGGTCCATAGAATAGCCCTTTTTATGACTGCAAATATTGAGAATAGGGTTTTTGTAAAAACAACTGCAAAGTTAAAAAAACAGAGTAATTTTCCTAAGTGCTGTATTTGCTCTCGTTCCAACATGGAGGTGGCTGTGACTTTCAAACGCCACGCTTTCGTACGACCTCGATGCGCTCAGTCGACTCCGGCCGCGTTTGACAATCACGGTATCATAAAAACTTCCCTGAGCGCGACGCAACTCGAAAATGACGAAATCCGAATTCTGAGATCCGAGATTTGATGTCGGGGGCAGAAAAAGCGCTCTGGACGGTTTTTCCAACCCTCGTGCTAATTATAACAATTCTCAGAGCGCAAATGCACTTGATAATGTAAGAACTCTAACGATGTTTCCTCCGCAACCGCATACATTAGAATGAAGCACACTCTCACCCCACTAGAATTCGGATTTCCCGGACCCACGTAATGTACACGTACCATCCAGTGAATGTTTTTTTAAAGCTGACAAGAACTTAAACTTGTAAAATTTACATCAAAAAGTCGATTTTCAAAATTAAATTGTGAAGTAATCGTTGGAGCTATTTTATTCATCTTCACCTCATAAGAAAGCTTAAATTTTGCTCTTTCAAAATATTTATTAGTTTTCTATCGAACTTTTGAAGGAAAAAATCGTAGAAGATCGACAGTAACCATTGAATTAATTCCTCTTAAATTTGAAAAGGTAATGCATTGTCATTGAATTTCAGAACTGTTTTGTTCTGATCAGGAATAGCACGAAGAACCCGCACGACACGAAAATAATAACTAACGGCGGATTCCCGTGGTCGAAAAAGTGGGGGTAGAGGGGAGCTTTTAGTCAGTGCAAATCTGACACTATCGTCGTAGATGGCGTTGGTGTCTCGTACGAGATTTCCTCCCCCCTGCGATAAGCATAAAAAAGTTAACTTAAAATAATAGTTATCAGGTTTCTTAGGCGAGTGGTTTACTCCTATTTTTAGTTAAATTAACGACCAATCAGCGTTCTAGTGGCTGGAAATGATTTTATTCGATTTCTTATATTACACTGAGCAAAAACTTCTATATACACCTTATATTTTTATAAACATCATTTGTTTCATATCTGAAAAAATTAAATAAGCTTAATTGGACCAAACCACACATATTTTGTCTCATTGACTTTTCTCGTAAAATCAATGGTTCTTAAGATAAAACTCGATAAATACCGAAAAAAGCCTACTTTTATGATTTTTTTTTCTGAAACCAATTGTCCAATCAGAATAAATGAAAAACAAAAATATTGAGCCAACCTTAAACTATCACGACATTTTGATTTTATTGTTAGTAACAGTGAGATCTGTATTGGAGTAGAGCTCTAACACCGCGTCCCCTGTGCGTACGTACGTTCGTCCGGCGAGCTAAGACGGATGTTTTATTACAAATTGTTTATTAGCCACTAAAATACAATATATACGTGGATTTCCATAATTTAAATTACCTAAATACTAGAAGATGTGACAAAAATAAAATTATTTTAAATACTCCTTGATCCTTGACCGCCTAAAACGTATTATTAGAAAAAAATTTTTTATACTTTTACTTACAAAAGTGATTGGAAAAGATTGGTTAGCTCCAAATCGACTAAACAAAGATATAATAATAATTATAAAACACAAATTTGTGTGTTTACTCCAATACAATTTTCACTGTTACTAACACTAAAAATGCAAAAAAAAATAAAATGCCGTGATAGCTTAAGGTTGGCTGAAAATTTTTGTTCTTCATTTATTCTGATTGGATAATTGGTTTCTGAGAAAAAAAATCGTAAAAGTAGGCATTTTTCGATATTTATAGAGTTTTATCTTAAAAACCCTTGATTGTAAGAGAAAAGTCAAAGATACAAAAAATGTGTGTTTTGGTCCAGTTAAGGCTTTAGAATTTTTTCAGATTTTTTCCCCGAAATTTAGATTTTTAAAACAAAAGATTGTTTGTAACTATTAAACGACCAATAAAAAAATAAAGTGTATATAGAAGTTTTTTCTCGCCTAAATAGCCGATTTCTATCTATCCATCCGTAGCGCACCTCTGCGCTAAAATAAATTTGTAATTTTAGAAAGATGATTAGCCAGTGCGGCCTTCAGGCCGCACAAACTAGGTAATCTAGTTTGTTTATAATCCACCGCAGGCAATGAAAAGTTAAGAGATTTGAAATGAAATGTTTTACGTCATTTAGTTTAAAACTAAAATACTGGTTCAAAGAGACCCCCGGAGGCAAAACTTTTTTAAAACAAGTACATCTATCGCACCGGGAGATCCATAGGTTATATGATACTCTCCAGGACTACAAGGAACTTCGTCATACAATATCTCATGATAATAATTGTTATGCACATCTTCCAAAAACAGAAAATTAAATTTTAACTGAATTATATTATCACTGTCATTTATTGCTATTGTAGGAAACTAGCAGTCGCCGCTGTGTTTTACCATCCAGGAAGGAAGTCTTAGTTGGTAAGATTCCAACAATACTACTCAGCACGGACTGGACGATGTTCTTGGAAAATTACCCGAATGGTCTGCATGCATATTCTGTGATTGATTTTATTAAATGGGAAATTTTCACTTTTTTAGAGGATTCCGGCAGATTATACATTAAAATTGCAATATTTACGTTAATTTAACGTCTACATGTTTCATAGTGACTATTACTGGTGCCCTGTCCATTACCTGAATATTAAAGGTTTCCGCAAGTATTAAACCAATAAGTGAATATTTTATGTACTATTTTAATTATTATTGCAGTTCGGTTTGGAAACCAGTAGCATAGCCAGATCTTACAAAATTATTTATAATAAACCGATATCTAAACTTCGAGCACCGTTTGAGGTGTGATTCTCTCCCTTAGGGAAGGAACCTTCATCACTCCAGTTTAATAATTATTTACACATCGCAAGCCATTATTTAACATTTTATTTAGACTTTTTCTCTCTAAAATACAAAATTTTTTTGGAAAGGTTTGATTTGTGAAGTTTAATGTTAACAAATTTTTTACTTTGGTTTTATTTGATTTTCGTCATTTTAAACCCTCTTGCGCATCTGAATCAAGGAGTCAGCTACACAATATTTATAGTTGGTTTCGTTAAAGTCAAACGAAGGCAAGTGCTCCCAATTTATTTTGTATTTTTGCATTTTGCTGAAACGAGTATCGCTTTTATTGTTAAATCTAATTACGTTCGTTTCCAAAATATAACAAAAGAGAAATAATTAGGTAGCTCGTCCTATGTGCCATAAATGTAAATTTGAAACTTTTAAAAGGGTTGGAATAACTAATTTTAAACTAGTAATAAAAAATTTAAGGGTTCCACTTTCGAGAGTTATGGTTGTAACCCAAATACAAATTTATGTTGAAGCCGTTCATTAGGAGTAGGAGAGGAAGAGTTAAAATAATATAATTAAACATTAATCCATGTTGGCTCGTTAAGATATTATTTAATATATTTTTACGAATTAAGGAAAAACAATTAAGTTCATTATTCGTAATATAATTTTGGAGGTACATACTTACATTTAAATTACCAGTCGTTAAACTTAATTGCTAATTTAAACGCAAATTTATAAAGTTATGAGACATGATAAAGTATAAAATAGAGTTTGTTATTTTATTTTGTTTACATTAAGGGAGAGGTAGGAATGACAATATGAAATTGTTTATGATGTTATCTTTCGGAACACCACACGAGAATTTTGTTTTGATGGTAGACTTACAAGAAGAAATTTACAAACGCTAAAACTTCCAAAATAATACATTTATTCTATTAATGAATAAAATTATCTGGAATCTTTATGAAACACCGTCCAATTTATAGACCAACAACGAAGTTGTAAACGTTATTCACCCCCAAAATACATTTGGTCTTGTTTTCCTTAACAACGTCGTAAATTATAATCATGCCCCTACAGAGAGACAAATTTTATCCCATTGCCAGAAGTTTCAGCAGTAATATAGCGCGTATTGCGCTGACTCTCAGCACAAAACTATTCACTGGACCCATGGAGCTAATGCACCGCTAATGCACTCAAATTAACCCCGAGTACGTTTATCTTCGATATAATTCAACATTTTTTAATACGAACGAGAAATAGCATATTAAGGACACTAAGTGCATACTTTTTCTGAAAAACAATAATCCAACAATGGAATTGTTAAATGTAGCGGTTCCCTATCTACTTTATGTCACATAAAGTTATACAATGTTCATTTAACCGAAACATGCAAACTCAACTTAGATACATCAACATAAAAACATTATTGAATTTAAAAGTTTCCGATAAAAACCGTTACTGCTATAACTTTCAATAAATTTAATATTAAAAAATTATACGCCGTTCGAGGTTTCAAATAAAAAATATTTGAAATTTACCCAAGCGCGGTCTTCATTATTTTCAAACTTGCAATTGTTGATTATTCGGGATTCGTTTTTTGCCGTCTGAATTTCTATGTTATATGTGGTTTTTGCTAATTTACTTTTTAGACCAGTACCGGGATAAGACCAGGGTAATGTCGCAGCTTATACGTCAAGTCATATCTAAACGGTTGATCGGCAAGAAATTTTGGGAGGAAAATAATCTCCAAAGTCACGATAATCAACAAAACATATAATTCATTATAAATAATTAATTTTCAAAATTCAGCACTCCAGTATTGTCAGTCGAGATAATATTTTATTTAAATAAAGTCAGAAAAAAGTTAAAACGTTGCGGAGTATCTTGTTATCCTAATTTAATTAAGCAAAGTTGTGATGATAATTTATTCATATTTTACGGTCCATGTAACCATTCTCACTTTAATTATTCATAATAAATTTAGTATCATTGGTAGAACGTAATGATAATAAAATTCTGTAGCTTGTGCATGATCGGTTTTACTGCATTTGCAAATTTTTAACGTAAAATATAATAAAATGAAGCCATTAAAGTTTTTATAATCGCTGTTAAAATTTCACTTTTTTGTTTGCTTATCTAAATGTAATCAAACATTTGTAAATTGAATTTTTAAAAGACAAAGCTTATTTTAGGGAGACTTAAATTTAAACTTCGTTAGCTCATAATTCGCATAAAACTAACGGCCTCTTATTTATATAGGTACAAAAAAAGTAATAAGGAAGAAGTTTAACGTTTTATAAGCTTTGCGGTTTTGGTGCTATCAAATTCTATGAAGTGGAAGGATAACTGACAGCCAAACGATGAAGAAAGAAAACTGAGCTGTTATTATTTATATTGAAAGTTAGTTTTAATATTTGAGTGACCGTTTACCTGCAAACAACTCTATTTTTAATAGGACTGCATGTAAACTTTCATGCAAAATCTTGTGAACTACTACTCCCTCTTGAGCTACATCTTACATCCCCTTGAGATAGAGTTGTAATTTCTTTGCCAGTTACTAACTCGTATACCGCAGTCACTGAAGTTCAACTAACCTGAAAAGTTTCGGATGTTTATGTATAAATGTTTGATTTTAAGGAATAGCAAATTGTGCTAATTGCTTTCACTCCAAAACTCAACTATAATTTTAAAAATATTAAGAAGAAATTCTGCTTTTGTTAGGCTAACAGATGCAAATGACGAGACTGTCATATTTTATTGGGCTTAAAATCTGTAAATGACTGCGATATTAATGAAGGAATCGATTGCATGACTATGCAATAATTATTGGGATTTTGTTTTATCAGAATCTTCAATTAAAAGCATGGACCAGGCTGGTTTATCAACTTCAAACGGTCGAATCACAAAATAATCTGTACCATTAACAGGATAATTTTTAAAGAACGAACAAAGTAAACTCGCCAGAAATCAAAATTTTAAATAATTTTGTTATTTTAGCAACGGTTATTATTTTTAACTTACATTTTCAAAAACTCTACTGTAAATTAATAAACCATGAAATAGAAAAGATAGATCACAGCAATATATTAATTGAAAACTCAGAGCAAATGTAAAACAGAACAAAAAGAATTAATAAATTTTAGATCCAACATAAAAATAATAAATAAATTTTAAAAAAACAAGAAGAGAAAACGAACAGGGTAGCACAAAAAGAGTAAAATTAATAAGAAGAAATAATGCACAATTTAAAGTAATAAAATCTAGATATATTTTTTCAGCTCTCCCCTCCATCGCTATACCTTCACACTAGGTTACAAAAACCTAAACTATGGATCTTCCCCCTTCTTTTATTATTTATATTCCGAACAGAAAAACGGAAAATAAACACAAAATACCAACTTTAAATGTTATAATATCTAAGATATTAATTTCAAACATTAATTCAAAATATATAATTTCGAAAACCTTTTTTTACTGTGCACTCCTTGCATCCTCGGCGCGGAACCGCTCTGTTTCTAACCTATTCCAAAGATTTCCAAAAATTCCAATGATTTCCTAAGAATTCATGTGATTTCTAAAACACAATAGATTTCCAAGAATTCCAAAGATTTCAAAGAATTATAGATATTTTCAAGGAATTCCAATGATTTTCAAGGAATTACAGTGATTTCTAAGGAATTCCAATGATTTCCAAGAATTCTAATGATATCTAACGAATTATTATTAATAATTTGTGAAGTTTTAGGCTTGGATCCCCAAATTTTATTAAAAATACTCGAATTCGTTAGATATCATTAGAATTCTTGGAAATCATTGGAATTCCTTAGAAATCACTGTAATTCCTTGGAAATCATTGGAATTCCTTGAAAATATCTATAATTCCTTGGAATCTTTGGAATTCTTGGAAATCTATTGTGCTTTAGAAATCACATGAATTCTTGGGAAATCATTGGAATTTTTGGAAATCTCTTGAATTAGAATTCTTTGAATATCAGTCAAATTCCTGGGAAATTGTTGGAATTCTTTGGAAATATTTATTTGGAATAGGTTAGAAACAGAGCGGTTCCGCGCCGAGGATGCAAGGAGTGCACAGTACTCGGGCGGCATCCTACTACCCAAGTAGCACAAAATGTTGCAATATTGGCGGAATATTGCGCCAATATTGAATATTGGCCAATATTGAATGTTGGCACAATATTGCAAGATTCAGCCAATATAGGCTGAATTTTGTTTTCCAATATTGCGCCGACATTGAAATTCAATATTGCAGCAGTACTGGGAATAGGTTGGAGCAAATATTGATTACCAATATTGCATTAATATGGGGAGTAAGTTGGTGCAATATTGCCTTCCGATGTTCAGCCAATACTTCAAATACTTTTCCAATATATCACCGATATTGAAAATCAATATTGCACCAATACTGGGAATAGCTTATTGCAATATTTCGCTAATATTGATTACCAAGCCTTCTGATGTTTAGCCAATATTAGTCCAATATTGTTTTCTAATATTGCTCCGGCGATGAACAAAATTCGTCAGATTTATGGGGAATTTCACTTTTTTAGATGACACCCCTTTTCATTTTTCTCAATATTTTATACGCTTTTGAGACCGATAAAAACCGTGTTCTTGATTTTTTTCCAAATGTTTTTGAATGTCCGTTCTTGAAATATAATTTTTTTTAAAATGCTCGTAACTTTGCAAAAGATTTGCAAGCGATTTATGGGAAATTTAAAAAAAATTCAATTTTCGAATTAACTCTTTCGGTAACGAAAATGAAAATACGACATATAATTTTTTTTAATTGAAGGGGACATACATCGGGAAAAACAACTAAAAATAAACGATAAACGCAATCATTTGGATCAAAATCATATTTTTTTATTGAAAGAACATTCAAAATCAAAAATTTTCAGAAAAGAAACGGTTGGATTGGTGCATCTTTCGCAAAGTTACAAGTATTGGAAAAAAATTATATTTCAAAAATGGATGGTTAAAAACATTTAAAAAAAATGAAGACTACGTTTTCCATCGGTCTCAAAAACATGAAATTTTTTTTTTAAATCGAAAAAGAATGCCTATTATATAAAGGCACAACTGCAACATTAAACTGAAAAATATAAAAACAACAAGAAAAGATGATCACAAAATTTTAAAAATGCGTAAGATATTTTTGAAAATTATAAATTTATTCACAATTTTTGTAGGCCAGTCAATAGGGCAGACGTATGTATAGTATAGAATTGTTGATTGAACCGAATCTTACAAGCCGATTGATTCCCATTTACTTGTTAAAAAAATCCCCCGAAACCGACAGATCTAAGCTATCACACAACTTGAACCTACTCACTTAAACGAATAATCTAAGAAAGCCGCAGGTCTAGAAGGCTCGAGGTCCTTTATTTTTAAATAAACTTCAGACCAATCAAAATTTATTTAAAAAATTATGGCCCAATCAAATAGTGGCAAAACTAGAAATTGATATAAAATTTGCATAGCTGTAAATTTAAGCTATAATCTTTTTTTAATAATCAAACAATGAAAAAGAGGAAATTCAAAGCAAACAAAAAATTTCTTCTCCAAGTAACTAACTTAATTAAAAATTATATATTATGTATTATTATGCATAATACATGCTGATGTTTTAAAATTTAATTCGAACCCAAGTTTTATTTTAATACCGCTTGTTACCGAGTATTACAGTAATATTATAATTAAATAAATAAAATTTCTTTTTTTCGAACAAAAGTCCAAAATTTACATTAAACAAAACATTAAAATCATAGAATTATACCTGTAAAGATAAGAATGCACACGTAGAAAATTATTATGTAAAAAACAAAGAAAATACATTAATTCAACACTTTTGGCAGGGTAGGACTTAAAATATTATTACACAATGAAACAAGATAAAAAATTATAAAAACACTGTAGTAATGCAACGATTATTTTCGATCTTCGGTTGCATATGACTAGAAAAAAAACTAAAAAATTTGTTTTCTACGATCTTCTACGCTTCTTTCCTTCAAAAGCACGATAGAAAACTTTTACATATTCTGAAAGAACAAAGTTTAAGCTTTTTTGTAAGGTAAGGATAAATAAAATCGGCGTTTCGGTTACTTCACAATTTAATTTTGAAAATCGACTTTTTAATGAAAATTTTATAATTTGACGTTCATGTTTGCATTACTAAAGCTTATTGTTAACGGTACGTGTGCGCTACGGTATTCTAAAAATCCGATTTTAAGTGGGGAGAGAGCGACTGGCCAACGGTACCCATAGACCGTGGCTCTGGACGGTTTTCCCAACCCCTGACATTGGCAAATTTCTGATCCCAGCATTCTAATTTCGTCATTTTCAGTAAATTTTATTATTTATATTTACTAATATAGACAATTACCTACCATCCAGTGCAAAAATTTCGGCAAAATTTGAAAGCATAGAATATCGACGACGGTCCCCTTGGTTTTATTTATTCTAGTTTAATTTTTATCTACTTATTTATTTAGGTGTTTTTCTTTTTTCTTTGTTATAATTATGATTGGATTTTATTTAAATTTCAATGTTTTACTTTTTATTAATTTGGTATTTTATTTTTTTGGGTTGGTAAATTTAAAATGTTGCGGTTTTTATTTTATAAAATAATTTTTGGGTAGAGTAGGGGGGCCTATGGAGATTTTGGAACACAGGTCCGGAGCTGAATTAATACGCCACTGTCAAGAACATTGCTATAAAAGTGGAAGGAGAAACAGATTTTCTTTTTTATCGTGGGGCGAAAAGGGAGGATTGTTACATAAAGTTCTGTACACCAGATTTCCATTTATTTTTCAGGATTTCTCTGGATATTGCCAATTTCAGGGATTTCCTAAATGATTTCCTTCACTTTTATGGTGGACTTCTGTAAAACCAGTCAAGAAGTAAACAAAAGCTTATTGGACTTTCTAAAATTTTCAAGAAGTCCTATAAACGAGCATAAAATTGGAATACTCGAAATTTTTCTTAGGTTTTCTTCGATAAATTTTTGGCTATGCTACCCTTCGATTCAAGTCCCGAAGAAAGTTGGTATATGATTTTAGGCAACCATTTGCTCTTTGATGGATTGGTTAAAACAGACAGCTGGACATGTCATTCCAGTCGGTCGGCTATGTTTTGGCGTTTAGATGCAGTTCTGTGCCTGTTCCGGAGAAATTGTGTACAAAAGAAAAACTTCTGATGGTTTAACATTCTGTCTTAATAAAACCAAAATCAATAAAAAGCTTTTGCGCACCAACCTGTATAAGTTAATCCGGAAAATTAATGAATAATAATAATTCTAAATACGTTAACGTCGAACTTCAAGGACGTGTCGCTGTCGTTAAATAATGCTTTGCGATACGTACCTACTTCCAAATAATTACTGAGAAAGCATCATTAACACAGTAATCATAAAGTAGTCCCTCTTTTCTAAATTTCTCCAATATAACATTCAACGAAGCCCATTAAATAACGACGTATTCAGTTGATAGACAATGTAACATAAAAGAAGTTTTCGAGTCCAGATACTAAAAAATTATAAATAATTAATATAAAATTCCGTTTCGTAACCTGAAGAACACGATCAACCATAAAATAAAATGTTTTTTCGATTTTTATATTTATGACTTTCTGTCGCCTTTTTTAAAGTTCTGCATTTTGTAATGTTTCAATTTAAACGTTAAGTTTGGATTCAGAGTTATAACGTTATAATGAAAACGATAATTCAAATCTGCCAATACAGAATGCATACCTACCTTAAAACTCAATTCGTAGGGGGTTTCATTAATTTTTAGAGCATTTTCAAAATAATTAAATTATGCTAATTAAAGATCCATTAATATGTAGCATGTTTAATTTTTCTCCACTCTCGAAACACGAAAACGTTCACTATAAATCGAAGTTGAACAATTTAAGTGTTATTTATGTTTACCGCACAAACTTTAGAGCAATTCCAGAGTTGTTAGTTTAGAATGAGTGAATCTAACAAAAGCAGGATAATGTTCAAAATTTAAAATACAAATTTTAGGTGGTCTTAAAGTTATTGTCCTACAATTTAACGAATCAGTCAACCAAGGATTGCTGCTTTATATATTGCTATGTTTTAACCGCTTTAATTGGGGTACAAATGGTTAGGATAAAATTAAAAATCCCTAAATACAACATTTCATGGTGCACTGGGGAAATATGAACCGATTAATATTTCAACCTCGATTAATTTTTGTGGATTTTGGAAGAATCATCGAGACAATTCCGTTTAGTTATTGCTGTTCTTACAAGGACCATTATAATATTACGTGACGGTTTAAGGGAGGAGGTCCTGTTGCCTGGTACAAAATATCACCAAAGAGTCACGTAATTTTTGAATGGTCAATAGGATTAGTTATCTTCATGGAAGCGGTTATTAAATAGCTATTGACAAGAAAATAGAATTCAACTGAAAGTACGTTGAATTTTCTTGTACATTTATTAATGTAACACCTGTGCAAAGTTAAGATTAAACATGTAAACGTACATAGCACACCCAGCTTGAAAAGCTTCCAACTCTTATTAATATGTAACACCAAATTCTTGAGTACAACTACTAGAGCATATTAACAAAAGCACCTGGAGCCGTGCGGTTATCCTGTACACAAGTTGATTTGTTATGCAAAACTACCTACGACTTTTGTTGTAGATAACTCAACACAATTCATATTTAACTGATGTGTACTGGAAAAAATACACGCTTTACAAATAATTCACATATGAAAAAGCTGAATATAAGAATAATTTCGTTATTTTATAAGTAAAGAAGTTAACAAGAACAAGTAAGTTTTCTCTCTGCGGTTGAGTTAATTTTGAATATTTCAAGTTAGAAATTTTAATGATGTTCAGAAAAAGAATGTGGAACTGCCACGTTTGAAGTTGCCAAATCCAGAAAAGAAAATAAGCTATAATTACTTCAAAGCAAATTTTAGTGCTTGTAGTCTAATTGAATTTAAAATTTAACAATTTTTCAAAACTCAAATTATTTGGTTCGGATTAGACGCTCTATGATTACATAGCCGATGTAACTGCTGGAGCTAATGAGCTAACATTTAGTATTATAATACACCTAGGTGTTTTTTATTTTCTACAATATTATAATTAGAGACTGAATTCTAATCTATTTGCTTACATTACACAAGTAGCAATATAATTCTGAAATTTGAAAAAAGTACTTAAAAAACATCTTTACAAAAGAAAATACCTCTACCAACGCAACATTGTTGTAAAGTTGTAATAATTGAATTTTTAATTGTTTAATAAAAATTTCGTGTTTATTCTTCCGAATGATATTTTTTAAAGCTACAATTCTTTGCCTTATTGGCTTTAATTGTTGCATTTTACGCATTTGCCGAACGAGGCGAAGCTGGCATAATTATGTTATATGCCGCCTGTCATCTATTTGCTTTTAAAACAATTGGTTTTACAAAACATGAATAAATTTGACAATTAATTGACACATTCAAAAGATTTTTTGACGTTTGGAGAAAATACTACCTACATAATTATTATAGAAAAAAACTAAAAAATTGAAATTTATTTTTTAAGTTTTTTTCTATAATAATTATGTAGGTAGTATTTTCTCCAAACGTCAAAAAATCTTTTGAATGTGTCAATTAATTGTCAAATTTATTCATGTTTTGTAAAACCAATTGTTTTAAAAGCAAATAGATGACAGGCGGCATATAACATAATTATGCCAGCTTCGCCTCGTTCGGCAAATGCGTAAAATGCAACAATTAAAGCCAATAAGGCAAAGAATTGTAGCTTTAAAAAATATCATTCGGAAGAATAAACACGAAATTTTTATTAAACAATTAAAAATTCAATTATTACAACTTTACAACAATGTTGCGTTGGTAGAGGTATTTTCTTTTGTAAAGATGTTTTTTAAGTACTTTTTTCAAATTTCAGAATTATATTGCTACTTGTGTAATGTAAGCAAATAGATTAGAATTCAGTCTCTAATTATAATATTGTAGAAAATAAAAAACACCTAGGTGTATTATAATACTAAATGTTAGCTCATTAGCTCCAGCAGTTACATCGGCTATGTAATCATAGAGCGTCTAATCCGAACCAAATAATTTGAGTTTTGAAAAATTGTTAAATTTTAAATTCAATTAGACTACAAGCACTAAAATTTGCTTTGAAGTAATTATAGCTTATTTTCTTTTCTGGATTTGGCAACTTCAAACGTGGCAGTTCCACATTCTTTTTCTGAACATCATTAAAATTTCTAACTTGAAATATTCAAAATTAACTCAACCGCAGAGAGAAAACTTACTTGTTCTTGTTAACTTCTTTACTTATAAAATAACGAAATTATTCTTATATTCAGCTTTTTCATATGTGAATTATTTGTAAAGCGTGTATTTTTTCCAGTACACATCAGTTAAATATGAATTGTGTTGAGTTATCTACAACAAAAGTCGTAGGTAGTTTTGCATAACAAATCAACTTGTGTACAGGATAACCGCACGGCTCCAGGTGCTTTTGTTAATATGCTCTAGTAGTTGTACTCAAGAATTTGGTGTTACATATTAATAAGAGTTGGAAGCTTTTCAAGCTGGGTGTGCTATGTACGTTTACATGTTTAATCTTAACTTTGCACAGGTGTTACATTAATAAATGTACAAGAAAATTCAACGTACTTTCAGTTGAATTCTATTTTCTTGTCAATAGCTATTTAATAACCGCTTCCATGAAGATAACTAATCCTATTGACCATTCAAAAATTACGTGACTCTTTGGTGATATTTTGTACCAGGCAACAGGACCTCCTCCCTTAAACCGTCACGTAATATTATAATGGTCCTTGTAAGAACAGCAATAACTAAACGGAATTGTCTCGATGATTCTTCCAAAATCCACAAAAATTAATCGAGGTTGAAATATTAATCGGTTCATATTTCCCCAGTGCACCATGAAATGTTGTATTTAGGGATTTTTAATTTTATCCTAACCATTTGTACCCCAATTAAAGCGGTTAAAACATAGCAATATATAAAGCAGCAATCCTTGGTTGACTGATTCGTTAAATTGTAGGACAATAACTTTAAGACCACCTAAAATTTGTATTTTAAATTTTGAACATTATCCTGCTTTTGTTAGATTCACTCATTCTAAACTAACAACTCTGGAATTGCTCTAAAGTTTGTGCGGTAAACATAAATAACACTTAAATTGTTCAACTTCGATTTATAGTGAACGTTTTCGTGTTTCGAGAGTGGAGAAAAATTAAACATGCTACATATTAATGGATCTTTAATTAGCATAATTTAATTATTTTGAAAATGCTCTAAAAATTAATGAAACCCCCTACGAATTGAGTTTTAAGGTAGGTATGCATTCTGTATTGGCAGATTTGAATTATCGTTTTCATTATAACGTTATAACTCTGAATCCAAACTTAACGTTTAAATTGAAACATTACAAAATGCAGAACTTTAAAAAAGGCGACAGAAAGTCATAAATATAAAAATCGAAAAAACATTTTATTTTATGGTTGATCGTGTTCTTCAGGTTACGAAACGGAATTTTATATTAATTATTTATAATTTTTTAGTATCTGGACTCGAAAACTTCTTTTATGTTACATTGTCTATCAACTGAATACGTCGTTATTTAATGGGCTTCGTTGAATGTTATATTGGAGAAATTTAGAAAAGAGGGACTACTTTATGATTACTGTGTTAATGATGCTTTCTCAGTAATTATTTGGAAGTAGGTACGTATCGCAAAGCATTATTTAACGACAGCGACACGTCCTTGAAGTTCGACGTTAACGTATTTAGAATTATTATTATTCATTAATTTTCCGGATTAACTTATACAGGTTGGTGCGCAAAAGCTTTTTATTGATTTTGGTTTTATTAAGACAGAATGTTAAACCATCAGAAGTTTTTCTTTTGTACACAATTTCTCCGGAACAGGCACAGAACTGCATCTAAACGCCAAAACATAGCCGACCGACTGGAATGACATGTCCAGCTGTCTGTTTTAACCAATCCATCAAAGAGCAAATGGTTGCCTAAAATCATATACCAACTTTCTTCGGGACTTGAATCGAAGGGTAGCATAGCCAAAAATTTATCGAAGAAAACCTAAGAAAAATTTCGAGTATTCCAATTTTATGCTCGTTTATAGGACTTCTTGAAAATTTTAGAAAGTCCAATAAGCTTTTGTTTACTTCTTGACTGGTTTTACAGAAGTCCACCATAAAAGTGAAGGAAATCATTTAGGAAATCCCTGAAATTGGCAATATCCAGAGAAATCCTGAAAAATAAATGGAAATCTGGTGTACAGAACTTTATGTAACAATCCTCCCTTTTCGCCCCACGATAAAAAAGAAAATCTGTTTCTCCTTCCACTTTTATAGCAATGTTCTTGACAGTGGCGTATTAATTCAGCTCCGGACCTGTGTTCCAAAATCTCCATAGGCCCCCCTACTCTACCCAAAAATTATTTTATAAAATAAAAACCGCAACATTTTAAATTTACCAACCCAAAAAAATAAAATACCAAATTAATAAAAAGTAAAACATTGAAATTTAAATAAAATCCAATCATAATTATAACAAAGAAAAAAGAAAAACACCTAAATAAATAAGTAGATAAAAATTAAACTAGAATAAATAAAACCAAGGGGACCGTCGTCGATATTCTATGCTTTCAAATTTTGCCGAAATTTTTGCACTGGATGGTAGGTAATTGTCTATATTAGTAAATATAAATAATAAAATTTACTGAAAATGACGAAATTAGAATGCTGGGATCAGAAATTTGCCAATGTCAGGGGTTGGGAAAACCGTCCAGAGCCACGGTCTATGGGTACCGTTGGCCAGTCGCTCTCTCCCCACTTAAAATCGGATTTTTAGAATACCGTAGCGCACACGTACCGTTAACAATAAGCTTTAGTAATGCAAACATGAACGTCAAATTATAAAATTTTCATTAAAAAGTCGATTTTCAAAATTAAATTGTGAAGTAACCGAAACGCCGATTTTATTTATCCTTACCTTACAAAAAAGCTTAAACTTTGTTCTTTCAGAATATGTAAAAGTTTTCTATCGTGCTTTTGAAGGAAAGAAGCGTAGAAGATCAATGGTAACCGGAAAAGCTTTTCTTCCTTGCTTTAGATTTCGCAAAAGTTATCGCGATATTTTCTATATCTAAAGTGCGAGCAACGTCATTTTCAATAGAAATTATTGCCAATCCTGATAATCGCTCTTGAGAGGAGATGGTATTTCTTAAATAATTTTTGACTTTGAGTAAATGAGAAAATGAGTAGGTACATATAAATAAAAATCTTGTGCGCAAATATGTAAAATACAAGAAGAGGCAGGTAAAAAGAAGAAACTACCAAAACTTACAACTTTTTTCAGATTTAGTTTTATTATTTTTCGTCCGTGCATGGTTCGGACCGCGATTTACTAACTTCGCCCGAGCCCCGCAGATGCCCGGGCCTGTATTCTCGGAACACTGCTAACTTACGTCACTGGTTCTGGAGTGACGTTTTCAACCAGAGAAAATTTTCAAATCAAAGAAAATGCCACAGGAAGAGTACAATAACCAGGATCCGAATTTTAAAAATATTATATTCAATTTATGGTAGTTGAGGGAGTAAATACAAATATAAACATAAAAACTAATGGCTCATAATGCCGAAAAACCCGGCAATACCTTCGTTGGAGCTTTCATTGTACGCGGACGACACCGTCGGGAGTACACTTCAATTTTGATACATAACATTAAAATTCAGCGAATAAATTATAAGCAAACTCCAAATATTGATTAATTTAGGAAACAATCCATTTTGAAGCTTCGATTGTTTACATAGAAATTTCTTGATTAGCTCATTCTGTTGACGGTACGTGTGTTCAATGTAAATAGATGCTGTATTGTGTAACCATACAGCCGCTAACATCATTTTTTAATAAATTGAATTTCTATATCGTCAGTAATATGCACCTCTCTAGATCCGTAGTTTTCGAGTTGGGAGCACTGCAGGGATTTTTTAATTTTTTAAGCTACTCAGGGTTCTGTGTCTTTCTAGATCTACCAGTGTGCAATTTCTGTTCAAAAATACGTGTGCAAAATAAAAACACATCATAGGTGGAACTAATCTTATGAAATGGCCAATACAGTAGCGGCTTCCAACTTTTTATGGTTTTTCAATCTTTCTCCACCCGTATTTTAGGATGATTCATAAATTTTAATGCTTATATTTGTTATTTACGCCATAAACTACCAGAATTATAATAAAACAATTTTAACTTCGTGGGTATATTATGGCATTTATTCCCACACTGTGGGATTATAAAGAGTTTCAAAAATTCTAAACTGGCATCGATCGTGAGGATTAATCGAAGTGAGCTTTCTACGCTGTGACGCCGCGGACAATCTCAGAAAGTCCAATAATCAGACAGCTGGGAAACTACAAGCTCGATAATTAAAATCTTGCAGCCCCCCCCCTCCACATGACTTCAATGATTTCTTAATGTGTTTCAGACCGGGAGATATAGTTAACGCAAAAAAAATGTAGAACAATGGATCCTCTACAGAAAGGTTCTTCAAGTTAGATCTATGAGGATGAGACACAGGGTGGCATCGGTGGGATTAAACAGCCATTCGACAAACTTCACCCAAACTTTCAACATCCGGTTATTTTCGAAAACACACCAAGGTACAAAACACGATTTTTACGTTGGTTGAAGTAAATAGGTCAAAGAAAATGTCCAAAAACATTTTTATTGTACAACCAAAATCTGATCTAAAAGGGCAAGAGTCTCTGTTTTTAAGTAAAACTCGGAAATCAATTGATCAAAGAAGTAATTGATATAATCCAAAAAAACCTGCAAAGCAGTGATTTTGCCGAATTGAGACGATTTTTTACTATAAACGTCATCTTAAGAGCTAAAGTGAAATCCAGTAGCAGAAAAAACAAGTTGGTGCAGACCACGAACTCGTTCGGCCGCCGGAGGCAAAAGAAAATCTCCACACTTTAGAGCAGTTTCAACCGCTTCGAAATGAAGTAGAGTAAAAAAATTTTCTCTATAAGAAATTTTAAACAAACTTTACAATGAAATAACTCGGAGAATAGGAGAGAAATTCAATAAATTACTACAAATTTATAATAATTTATCTGAATTTCAAATTTTCTTTTTTATATCAGTTTTTAGCTACTAAATTATAAAAAATAACCAATGGTATAACCATTGTTGCTTACAATCGTGATAACCGGCCCTTAAAAGTAGAAAAAAAACTTAAATTTAATATTTTCAATTTTTTTTTTTTTGGTTTGTTCAGCTGAAAGGAAGCTAAATTTAATTATGGAACAGTAGACTTTTAACCATCGAATGAGCTTGTTTTGCTAATGAAAGATACCACTTTAAATATTTAATTAATATTTTCTTCAATTGTATAATAGGCTTACCTTAATTTAAATTTTGAAATGAAAAACGAAATAAATTGCGACCGAATTATTTGGAGCAGTGAAAAATTTCCAAAGCTAATTTCATAAAACATTTTAACATTTGTTAAATTGTCAATGCATACGAGATTTTGGAAGCACGAAAAATTTTAGAAGGATTCCATTTGTATTGGATTAATTAAAATTTAGATTGCATAATTTTTATTTATTCTTTTTACTTTCGAGCAAATTTCTTATCTCGACTGTAACAAATTGCATTGTAATTTATTAACGGACTTTTCGGTGCAATTTAAAAAAAAATGGTGGTCATTTATCATTGGTAACTAAGCGTGAGTATTAAAAAAATTTTAACATGAAAAATTTAATAAAAAGATTGCATTTCTCTGCAAGGTAATCTGACAATGAGTTTATTAGTGGGATTCTTGCACAGTTTATCCGTGATAAATTTCCTTACTTTGAAACTTAGTTTTGTAACCCTAAGCAACAAAATCTGTGTTACTAGTACATTATACCATACAATGTTGGTACACTTAACTGGCTCGTCGAGAAGAGTAAAATCTAATTAAAAGCTCCCGTTAAATCAACATTGAATTATATTGCATAAATATTGGGTTAAGCTTAACTTAATTAAATGTTGTATTAACTATATTTATACGTATTATATACTACCTACTGTATAATGCGAATGGCGGTGTGTATTTTATAATTTTTATAATTTTCTAATTTCCTCTCCAAGTCACTTTTGATGTTGTTAACAACCAAAATGTGAAGCGAAGTTCACGAAACGGAATATTTTTCGTATTTTACCAACTCACAATAAGCAAGCCAGATCATTTTAAAGCCATTATGCAAGTTTTTCCCAGCTAGCAATTAGGGTCTTTTTTTACTTCACATTTCTAATTGTAAAAGAAAATCAATTCATGAGTGCATACTAAAAGGGTTCTTATGTATGGTTAGAGCTTTATTGAAGGTGGGTAGACAAAAAACAATGGCCTTTTCGCGTTTAAAAATTTTCCGTTCATTTAAATCTTGATAATTTTATATTCAAAATTAACGAACATTAATTTGTAATTTACATATAATATTGTATGTATTGTGCATTTTAATGAAAATTTCGTTATCAAACGAGTAACTATCGATTCGCTGTAAATCGTAATCGACAAATATATGAATTTCATTACATAGCCGAGTTGGTATGATCATTTGTGCGGTTTTAATATCATTTAAAATTTGCTCTCGTTAGCTAAGTGGAGGGTTTGAGAGATTCCAACAGGGTGGGGTCCCGGCTGCGGTTGGTTGTAACATTGATCCGGAACGAATGACGGTAACCAAGCAATTAGTGGAATGGTAATTACAAGGGCTGTGTGTTTCTGCCGAGTATGAATTTTCAATAGCGAGGTTTTGTGTCACCGCATTCACTGCTGCATGTATCAAATATTATAGACCTATAATACTATTTCTACTTTATAATTTTATAAATTTCATAATTTAATGCATTCACGGCAAAAAAACAAATAAAATTTAATGCTGCCCGAGCACCACTAAAACATAAATGACGTCACCAATTACGGCTCTCCCGTCATATTATTCTATGATTTTTATGAAAACCCAATAGTATTTTATTCAACACAGCATTCACAATTTAACATCAACTGGTTCATGTTGCGTGATATTTTTACATTCATTTACTTTGAAAGACTTAAATTAGAGATGTAACTCGAATTTTAATTTAAAATTGCTTTTGTAACAGCAATGTTAGTTATATCACTTTTTTTCGGACAATAGGTACAACGAATAAAGAGGAATGCCTGCTTTTAATATACCCCATCAGATAATGATCTGCTGGAAAGTATTTCCCTCGATCTAGGAAACTTAAAAAGTGTTTTTTAATTTAATTGCATTCAACCATTGACTGTTTTTGCCTGATAATGTAAAGATATAGGAAACCTAATGGAAGACTGGTTTAAAAAAAAATTTAACATTTAAATTTAAATTTGCATTGATTATTCCTTGCGCGTTTAAAATCAATCATTCCATTTTCAAAATAAAAATATATTTTTGAGATATTTCAGAAAACCCTCAATAAATTCATAGAGTTATCGTTGCAGTATAAACAAAGTACTAAAGTAAGTTCTTCATTTTTACAAACTTTTATAACATGCAGAACTAGCGCGATGATACCCCTGATGGTAAATCAAAAGGAAAAAAAAGGACTTTCAAAACTGAGAACATTAATTCAAACAAAAAATCTTTGGAAAAAACTACATATAACTCATATGATTGAGCGCGAGCACGAAAATTTTAGAGATTCTTCGATTTCAAAAAGAATTGGATTTGGCAATGCTATAATCATTTTTTTGTCAAAATGTTTGTATGAGAGCAACGATATCTTATTACCCTGAAAATTCTCATTTTTATGATTTAAAATGTTTTATTTAATTTTAATGGAAAACTTGAAATTTCATTCCACGTTAAGTTTTCTACCACATAAAATCTCTAATTTATCGTTTTCTTGATTTTATTGCATTCAAATTTCCTTGGTAAACTTAATTTTAACTTAACTTTACAATTTCAATAGTAATTTCAGTAAAACTTGTTGTATTATTTTTAATCAATCATACCGCACTTTAACATATCTGTAAAATACTTCCTGTTTTTAATCATTTACATTAAAAACCAATTCAAAATTTTGAGATCATCTGTAATCAAAATTATAACTTGTAGTGAACTGTCTGCGCAACCATAATATCAGGTGCATTTCGCCAGCCCCCCCCCTCATTTCGAATTTTGGACTCAAAATAATTTAAATCGTTTGTACCTTCTTTATTTTCGTTGGTACCCATTTAATTTTTCAAATATTTTAAAATATCTAAAAATGAACATTGCGCCAGCCCCCCCCCCAATTCAAGTTTTGGAATCAAAATAATTTAAATCGTTTGAACCTCGTTTGTATGCGTGTGCATACCTGTGTGCACCTTCTATATTTTCGTTTGTATCCACTTAGTTTTTCAGATATTTAAAAATATCATAAACATGGGCATTCGAATTTTGGATCCAAAATAGTTTAAATCGTTTGCACCTCGTTTAAATTCATTAGTTTTTCAGATATTTTAAAATATCTTAAATGGGCATTTCACCGCCCCCCCCTAATTTTGAATCCAAAATAGTTTTAATGGTTTGCACCTCATTTGTACCTTTTTTATTTTGATTTATACCAATTTTGTTTCCTAGATATTTTAAAACTTTCTAGTGTGGGTTTTTTAGACTCTAGATCTAAACTGTTAGTACCTTTCTTATTTTTGGTTGTACGCAGAAAAAAATGATTCATCATTTTTGCGCCGATGAACAGAAATAATCATATTGATGAACAAATTCATAAATACCATTAAATTTTTCATGAATACTACGAATTTATTGTTCATCAATGTGATGAATTTTGTTCATCGGAGCAAAAATGATGAATTTTTATCAATTACTTTTTTCAGTGTACCACATTTTCTTTTGATAAATATTGACTCGTAAAATGAATCAACGAGATTTTAATAAAACAATATTTATTAGTTTATAAGAAAAGTATAAAAGGTATAAAATATAAAATAAAAAAGTTGAAAGCTAAAAGTTTAAATTAATTATTACGCTTTCGCGAAAATTCGAAGGAGAAAAAAAAAGACCATTGTTTTTTTTTGAAATATTTTTTTATATCTAAAAAATTAAATCGGTACAAAACGAAAATAAAGAAGGTACAAACAGTTACATACGATTTAATTCATTTTGCATCCAAAATTCAAATAGAGGGGCAGGCGAAACACTCATATTTGAAATATTTCAAAATATTTGAAAAACTAAGGGGGTACAAACGAAAATATAGAAGGTAGAAACGGGTACAAACGATTTAAACTATTTTGAATCCAAAATTCGAAATGGTGAGCGAGAAATGGGAAAAAGGCTGCCGAAATGTCTACATAGTTTAGATAAATTTTAAAATATCTGCAAAACTAAAAAATTCAAAATGGGGGGGGGGGGGGGGGAAATGCACCTCATATCTACCTAAACATACTAGTATTACCAAAAATATAAACCCCTTTACAAATCGTAGCAATATAATAAAAATATTCATACAACATATTAAAACTTAGACTCCTTTAAAATATTGCATCAGGTATCCTTGAATTGGATATTTCATTATTTTATTATTTTTTATTAAACAAAACCAACCAATTATTTTTCAAAATATTTCAAAACATGTAATTTCAAAAATTGGAAAATTAGAAAAATATATTTAAATTGTAAAAATTAACAATTTTTTTTTAATCTACCCTCTCTCATATATTAGACCATATTATTTGACTAATTATAATTTTCCATTTTTTTAGGTTGGCAATTTAAATTTCCCAATGAGAGATGCAAAACGAAAGAGGACTAATATGTATATGGTAAAATAATCTAAAAAAGATTAAAGTTTCCAACTAAAAAGTTATAATTGCAGTTGATTTCCGAGACCAAAGCTCCCTTCCCCCTCCCCATATCTTCGAAAATTTGCAAAAATTGACAAATCCACTGAAAACTTGGCAAATCCAGCTCACTTGTATTATACCGAAGAGTTGAAAAGCAAACAAAAATCTTCGACAGTCGGCAAAGTTTTTTCAGTTTTTTGCTTGAATCCGCCCCTGCAGTCGAGAATTGCAAAATAGTATAATGTTCTATTAGGAGGTAATATTTGACTTTTCGTGATGAGTTTATAGAATTACAGATGAACCACAAAAAGGACATTGGCTCCGAATAAAACTTATTTTATTTTCTAAAAACTAATTACTATTAAATTTAAAAAAAAAAGTGACTTTATTTTGCGACAAGACAATAAAGCCATCTTTTGCTCAAAAAACGCTTGCATTCTCGAAATTAGGTTTATGTAAATATAAATTTTAAAAAAAATTTCTAAAAACAATAATAAAAAATTCATTTTATATTATAACGCAACTAATTTCATATTTTTGACCTATCCTAACAGAGCACATTTATAATATTTAACCTATCAAATTGTCGTTGCCATAGCAACCGGTACAATCAGTAATTACATCACAAGTGGCAAAAAAGTATCTATAAAAGGCATAAAAGCAATGCATAAATTTTAACTAAACGTATTCTACAATGAACATTAGAAAAATACGTAATGTAAATCCAATAACGATACATTTTATAATCAGTACAGTTGCTAATCTTGTGACCAGCGGCGGCCCAAGTATTTTTGAAATGAGTGGGCACAAATTGGGCCCATAATATATTTAGGGTGGGCACACAAACTTTATAAATTAAACAAAAATTGTAAAAATATTTTAGGTTTACTACATATTAAATTTTTTTAATTTCGTATAAATTACACCCCCCCCCCTGGCACCGTCGCTACTTGTGACTAAAATTAATGAAATAAATTTCTATTATAGTAGGTTCATTAAAATCGTTTAAATTTTCTTCTTGGCTTAAAATAAAATTAAGCTAGTTTATTTGTCCGCTTGCATTTCATTTTGCGAAGTAATTTTCAGATTATATAAAATGTTTTGTTTGAAGAATTCGGGTTAAATCAAATGAATATTTAGAACGATTTTGAGCTCCATTGAAACTTTTGTTTTCAAGAGAATTATGCGTAGGACTAAAAATTTTATATTATAAAAATTTTGGGTATTTCAAATTTGTGTCATAAATAAATAGAATATAATATAAAGGCATGCGATGTAATTTTGCTAAAGCCATGTCAATAAATAATGGCTCGCTCTATTGACTTACTGGGAATGCAAGATGCCTCTAGGGACGAGTTAAACACATCCAGTAGTAAGTCGTTATTGCGACAATAAAAGCTCAGAAATAAAGGTTTTTATTCGGTTATATTATATAATATACCCAGTATGTACTGCGAGTTCTGAATATTTGGTTAATTTTTGTTAATAAAAATCCAAACATCGAAATGTAATAAATTAATTACACTTAAATGGAAAATAACTACACCAGGAATTTGTTAAATCTAGTGTACCAATAAATCAGGGCTTGCCCTACTAACTTACTGAGAATGCAAGATACCTCTAGGGATAAGTCAACACAAGGAACCTTGCCGTAAAGCGGTAGTAATGTGACAACATAAATTTAGAGATGTAGTTTTCAAAATCAAACGATGCTTTAATTTTTTGGAATTAAATGAAAATATTTACATATTTCATTATACCGGTATTATAGTGTACTATATTTTAATTAAATTTAGAATACCTTTAGATACAAGAGATATACAATTTTAATTAATTATAAGAATGTAATCAATGGAGTAGCTACTGCTGGTATAGAGTAGTATATTGCGACATACAATAGCAAATTATAAATACATATTTAAAATTTTTATTTTGAGATTTAGATAGTTCACTTGGCGCCAACTAGCGGTGGAGAAAAATCTTTAACTGAATTGGATTATATATTTATATACTTTATTTTTCATTTTCCATTGCTGTTTCTTTGGTACAATATAATAAAATATTAATAATTCGTTAAAGTGCTTTAAAACCCAAAAAAAAACATTAAATTATTTTGAAAAATGTCCGGAAAATAACAATGTTTATTTTAATAAGAAAGTCGCGATTGAAGTTTATCTGGAAATTTCCGTCATTTTTCTGTGGTACATAAAAAGAAAAGATGCCCTGGGCATAAAAATCCGAGTTTTTCTGTTGTCTCGTACAATATTATTTGATAGCTTTCTTACTAATTTTATTTTAAAACCGAAATGTGGTTTTAAAATTAAATTAACTACAGAGCAAGATATTTAATAAATAAACTAATTAAAGTTGCACGTTCCACAGTTCTAATACGACTATTAACAATTATTTATCTTTTATTATTATGTAAATTTTAATTAGTACAAAATTTACCTAATTGCTACTTAATTTAAATGCACCTACGAGTTTGTTACACGAAGTAAATAATTAAATTTTATTTTATAGTCATATATTCCTTATTACATACTAAATTTTCATTATTTTTTATTATTCAGATATATCTCCCGGGCATGCCTTTCGCTGTTTTAGCAGCTCATCAGCAAGGAGCAATCAATAATTTTGCATGGCTATTTGCCTATGAATTCGTACAGTTTACGGAACTAATTTTCAATCTTATCTGATTAGGGGGCTGTAGATTCATTTGTGATGGATTGTACTTTTTGGAAAAAGTAACCACTGGAATATTAATAATCCTGTGTAAACATGTTACTGTGCTCAACAGCTCTCCTACTTTGCGTAACTGGAGATAACTACACCCCATTAGATCCTATATAATCAATCAATTTCGAAATTAGAGGAAAGCTGCAGGCAAATTAATAGTTAATTAATATACAGGCAGAAGCTCCAGCATAAACAACATTTAAAGTTCAAAGCAAAAGAACGTAGCAAAGCTCTAGTTTCGAAATTATTTTATATACGCGTTGGTACTTCTGAGTTTATCTTTTTACTTTTGTTTCATTGCATAAAATGTTATCAGCCAAGTCCGAAATTGCACAATGGAAGGAGCGCTTTTCAGAAGAAGTTGTGGATGTTAAAATTTGAAGTAATGTTATCGCAGGCGTTTGTTCAAAAGTGTGGTTTAAAATATAAAAATAATTTCAGCTGCATATTCTATTTTCTTCTCGCAGATACAAAAGATAAATGATTAATCGATACAGTAATCTAACTTCAGGAAATCCGCATATTAATTATATCTCATTTATATACTTGCACATTTACATATTTAATCACAAATTTGCATACCTACAATCTAATAACCATTAGCAGGGCTTTAGCAAAATTATTTTAAAATTTCCTGTCTTCGTACATTAACATAGTTTAAATAAATCGGAATTTAGATTCGCTGAAAAAGTTAACCGCGATGATACAATATTTTCGAGTACAGAAATAGAAGAGTATCTGAAATTTGCTTGAGGGCTTTTATACGGTTTCCCCAGCATAGTTTAATTCCGAGATCGCACTGAAAACTTTTTAAAAAGCAAAAATTTGTATTCTCGTTTTTGATTTACTTGGCGCTCCCTTTTTCGTTTAAAAGTTCAAATTCAAAGCAATTCGCGGAATTAATTGTAACACCGCATTTAAATTAATTTTCGCTTCACCACACGGCGTTATAATTTATTTCAGGGATTCTCAAATTTTCAGGATTAAAAATAATGCGGATATTGCTAAGATTTGAAGTCGTAGCTAGCTCACCTCGCTTCTAAACCTAGTAAAACAAAGCAACTGTAATTACAAAAGTTTCACGTAGCCAATGAGGTTCAAAAATGTTAACCAAACCAAAAATTATTTAGAAGATTAAATTTCCAATAAATTATATCTATTGATTAAAAAACAAACAATACGGAAGTTTACTCTATGTATTAATTTTTATAAAATATGTATAAATCTTTTAAAAAACCTATAATGAAAACCAAGTAGTATAACTAAGCTGATTCAGGGCCACTTAACTTCGATTGACCAGTTTTAATACTTTCGACCCAGGTTTTTCGTCTTTGTACTTTTAATTTTAAATAACAATTTTGTAAATTTAAATTTTTGCTGATGTGATGTTCTTTTTCGAATCCTTGCCGTGCATAAAATTGCACCTGAGTTATGTAGTTTGACCGCCAGGATTGCAACTCGTATAATTTTAGTTTTTAATTTTATTACGGTTTTCAAAAAGAGTTTAATATACAGAGTTTTCATAAATCTTTACTTTGCTAATCTGCATAATTTGTGTTGAAATGCTGTATTTTCAAAAGCATCAGATCGTGAGAAAGTTGAAAAGTTTTTAAGTGGAAAATTTCTTATCAAATTCAGAATCTGCGCAGTTGTCTTTTTAAAATGTGCATGTGGTCAAGAACATTTTGAAATCGGCAAACTTGTTCAGTGTTCAACTAACCGTTTCGGTTAACAATAAAATAGACAACGCGACGACACTAATTAACTGAAGTTTAGTTTTAGGTATGAATAGCAAAGAAAATAGAAATATTGTAGAATAATGTACATATATGAGGCGACGAATCAAATGAGAAGGGAATCTATTTCGCTCTATGTAATTCCCAATCGTTTGTCTTTTGTTATTAGTCTTTCGTTCGCTTAATGGTAACTCACCCTAAGTAAATTACGACACTACAAGTTTAATTATTATTCGAAATAATTAAAACATTTTAGCTAATGCAATAATGAGATGAATAAAAGTTGTGCGATCGGTTCTTTTCAGCCAAATGGTTCGCTAAATAAACGTCGTAAACCTCTTTCCTATTTGTGCGATATTTTCACTTACACAGAGGACTTGAGGACAGAATTTCCTTCGGTTCGGTCAGAACCGGTCAGAATAAAGTTTTTACTTCGCCCGGACTTGAACCGGATAAATTAAAAAAGGCTTTGGCCCTCCTGTAGTTTAAAATCTTAAAGCTTATTTTCGAAAGTAATTTTTTAAGCTTAAATTTTTAGGGTTGTTATAAATTTTGTTTACTTGTTAACTAAAATTGTGAAGCATTAATCTTAATGACAAGTTGCTTGTTATGTTTAGCATAACAAATATTATGCTTTCCAGAATGTATAATTAAAATGTAGGCTATTTATTACAAAACTTTTTATTTAAATAATTAAAACCCAACAAATCCAGTTAAGTATAGAGTATTAATTAAGTGTTACTGTACAGATCGGGGATATAATACACAAATAATTTTTGTCGGTAATATTTTCGAGAGATTATAAATTGTGTTAAAAACTTTTTGAATTAATAGGCTGCGGCTTAGTGCGTGTACATATATATGTAAATTAATGGTAACGTACACGCACACGATCATTTATTTTGTTATCAGAACCAAAGATGCGACCTATAATCTATGCATAAGCTAACAAATATTTATACTAGTGTTTGTGACACATGGGATTTCACAACTCAAATTTGACATTAACAGAATACAACTGTATATGATTTGTTTTCATACAACACTTCACATAGCCATGTACAAATAATTATTGCTATAGATCACATTTGCACCTCCTTCCTACGATTATGTTCATGTTGGTGTAACCACAGGATGGTCTACTTTACATTGTCTGCACTAGACATTATTATTATACTAATTCAGCTTTCACTCTCGGTGAGAGGGATGGAGGATTGCTAAACCAAAATCAAAACCAAAATACATAAATATTTAAATTCCAGTTATGAGACAATTCAAATCTTGAATAATTCTTGATCATGAACACCGCCATTATGATCTGTATCGCACAGTTTCAGCACTGCTGGGTACTGATAACAAATTGAGTAATTATAGCATAACTCCTTCAATTAAAACATATGTACAATAATGAACTCACCCTCGCACATTTCATCACCTGAGGCCTGGTACACTTCACAAAAATTCAAATGTCAAATTCTACTCTCAAGGATCCGGTAATTCTCGAATTATTACTTGTGTCGCGATATGTAATTGTATTTCTTTTGAAGAGAGAAAGATTTCCTTTTAATAGAATGAATCAAGGCTTGGGACTTAGAAATAAGGGGATTTAGGGGTATAGCATCCGTTCCACTAATTTATTGTGATTGTAAGTAGCTGAGAGGCATTCTAAACGAATTGATTTTATGTATAATGTCCGCACCAGATATATTTTAACTCAAATATAATCATCATGCGGTTAACCCTTTCTACAAAATTAACTTGCGGATGGTAAACTGCATTATAACATAGATCACTCACACTGTAATCGCTCATGATCTGTCGAAACCTGATAAATTTCTAAGCAGCTTCGAATTTCAATAACTGTTTATTAGCTGGCTGGCAGCTTGTTATTAAGTGCTATTTTGCCAACAATGTACAAATTAAAAAAATAAAAATTATTAAACCACCCCTCTTTCGATAGTCCAGTGTTTTTAAGCCATCCCCAAAAATTTTAGGCCAAAAAATATGGCGAACTCTGCAAAATAAACCTCTATTTCAGTGATTTCGTGATGACAAATAAAACCTGTTATTTTTGCTATAGTCAGTCATCGGGTCGCGAAAAAGAGATTTGCGTCAACTTAACTCGGAAATAAAACTTTTTTTGCTTATACTATTATAGCTATAACTCGGAAATCAGATAGATTAAAACAATAATTCTTTTACACTTTTATGCAGAATTTTGTCTACTTTAATTTTGATAAGACCTATTTTAGGTATAGTATGTACAGGAAACAGCCAATTTAAGATTTTGTGATTTTTGGGACCTTTGATGACTAATTAACCCTTGTTCCGGTTTGAATCTGTTGATGAAAACATAAGAGCCTTCTTTCTGATACTGAAGTAAAGGGTTTAAGCAAAAAAAATTTATTTCCGAGTTATGTTCATGCAAAAGTACTTAATAATTGGACAACTTGGGAGGGGGGGTAGTAAAAAAATATATTATGACAAGAATTTAGGTATATTTTTCAAATTTCAACAAAATATTGTGGTTTTTGATGTGGAGTTAGTTAACCCGTTACCCCCCCCCCCCCTTGTTTCATTCTCTTGTATTCGCTCTTGGTGGACATCTTGCAAATATGGCGTTCCCGCCAAATTTACTTTCGAAATTTCAATAGTTCCTGATCTGTGGGCTGGGGGGAAAATTTTTTGAATGGTCATTGCATAATGTAATAAGAGAGGGCGCCCCCAAGTAACATTTTGTGCTGAAAATCTTTGTCAGCAAATTTTAAGTTGACGCTTGGGTGCTTCAGCTGTTTTTTAGAGCGTCAGCAAGTTAACTGAATTTACAGCTGACGTTCAGCTGTCTTAGCTTAAACATCAGCTGTTTTTCAGCATTAGCAGCTGACTCAGCTTAAAATTCAGCTGTTTTTCAGCCTCAGAAAATTTCTGTTCAAATCATAAAATACAAAACCATAAATTCACAAAATTTTTACATAAATTGAAAAATTATTTTGTTAATTATTGTTAAACTATTATGATTTAATTAAGGTGAAGTAAAATATGTATCCGGGGACACCCTGTATAGTGGTGTATATTTAATATTTTTCGATATCTGATGGTCAAATACGCCACAAAAAATATAAAATGGATTAGTTCTTAACTTGTGAAAATATATAATAAATTCAAAATCTAATTGATTTACATGTTATAATAAAATAATAATAACTTTTCTAGCTCTTTTAATATTTTTAACAAAATTTATCTGAAGAGTATCCTAAAGAGCGAAACACGATTTGTCGACCAACAGTGTAATAAACTATCAATACATTGTATTTAAAATATTACGTAAGTCAGAAATTCAATTTTATATTTTCGGCATTTTCTTATAACATGTAAATCAATTAGATTTTGAATTTATCACAAAAAATATATTCAATCTACGAGTATTTTTAAAAAATCCAAAGAATTTAGAAAATTTCGAATTTCGCTTCATAGCATCGGCAGTTCAAGTTCAAGTTCCAAAGCAGGATCCGTAGGTTCGAATCCCACCCGATGACGCGTCCGTAAAAAGAAAAAATAAATCGTAAATAAATAAATGAGGAATAAAAAAGGTCTAATTTTGATTGTATAAAAAAATTAATTAACCAAATTAAAAAACCAATAAATGGGCAATAATTTCAATTAAAACTATTAAAATTTTGTGATTTTGCTTTTAATTTAAATTTAATTATCAAAAATTTAAATGTTTTTAATTACTTACTATAAAGTAGAAGCTGAATCAGCTGATTCAGTAACCGAATTTCTAGATAATTTGACGGCTGAAAATCAGCTAAAATTGCGCTGCTTCAGCTGTCGAAAATTCGACAATTCGGCGCTGAAAAACAACTGATTCAGCATTTTCAACAGCTGAAGCAGCGCAGTTTCAGCTGGTTTTCAGCCGCCAAATTAGCAATTGAGTAGAAATTCAGCTTCTAACGTCATTAAAAATCAGCAGCTAACGCAGCTGAATAGCTGAATTTTTATCTGGTGCAACGTGGGGGGGGCACGTGTGATTTTGAGTGCTAAGCCCCCCCCCCCCCCCGAGAAATTACATATTATTTTGCTAATAAGGCTTTAATTAATTAGCAATTAAGCAATTTTTATTGAAAAAAAATTATTGTAGGCTATTAACCCAGTTGATTAGTTAATTATAAAGCAAAAATTGAAAAATAGTCTTCATTATTGTAAATAATAATAACTAATCAGTTGATGTGGATTAAGTATACATAATATTACAATATATAAATTTCTGGAGATTTAAAGTTTAGTAATTTATTGAATGTGGTAAAAATATTCAGATACTTATTTGAAAATTGTTTCAACAAAAACGTACTGGGTATATCGCTAACGAAATTGCGTTTATATTATTAAAAACACTGCAACTGCAAAAGCAATTTAATTTTGATTGACATTGCTTATTACAATGAACATGATTTTGTGTTTCGGATAATCGTTTTGTACCTTTCCTCTAGCGATACACATGAAAATGCTAAAATGTTTGTTGATCCTATAATTTTTATAATTTACTCGATAACTAACGTCTACAGTGGCTTTTCGTGTCAAAAATGTTCCCTTCGTTTTGCCAGTTTCAACAAGAAGACAGTTTAATTATTACGCTACAAAATTAAAATTAAATCTCAAAATATGCTACTCACGGAAAAGTACAAAATAAGAAAAACTAAAATTGAAACTTTACTAATACACTTATGCAAATTTATTTTTGTATCTTCACAAAAGAAACTTGAAAAACCTTTCAAGACACTTCAATAAGTTAAAAAAATCTATATCTGTACAGCAGCGAAACTTATAGATAGTATTTTGATTTTTATATTTTTGATAATAAAAATTAAACTTTTATTTTTCTTACAGTGGCAATATGGCCAGGCAAAGTTTCGTTTATTAATCTAATAAAAAATATAGTTAAGTGCGTCATGTGGTTCCGAATGTTATTACGTTATATGTACGTTAATGACAATTTTCCCATTCTTTTAGAAAAAGGCTTCGTTAGCTAGAAATTCCCTAAAAAATTCAGATTCAATTTTATTTTTACTTTTATGTTTAAACCAACTAAAACATTTGAATATCTGAAGCCCTGTGAGTTTGATTTTCGGCATCGACAAATTAATTCGTAAAACTTCGAATAAAAGTTCATATTTGGCGCACTGTTTTATGCAAAACATACCTTAATAAGTAATCAAACTTTTAAATATGTAAAAGCAAATTTTATTTTTGTCTTGCGTAGAACTCGATTGAGCTGTTTCTAATCAAACATTTGAATACCAAATAAGTTCGAGACGCTTTTAGTACTAAACCAGCCCCGCTTAAGTGGTTTTAAAATGAAATTAAAAGAAATAATATTTAAATCAGTTCTATATTAAAAAATAAATTACAATAATTTATTGAAATACCTCTTAATTCTACAACAAAATACTATGTACTGTATGTAACTGAAATATACTATATGTAAATAGTATATTGCTTTATAAGGAGAAAAAGTAGGACTTTTCGTCTATAGTCCAAATAATAATGCCAGTTCCTCATGCCGCATGTTAGAGGAAAGTGTCGTTTTTCTTTCATTCCAAATGGTATTTGCCAAGTTGTAAATATGTGTAATTCTACAACAAAATTTTATGTATTGTGTAACTGAAATATACTATAATATGTAAATGTAAGTAGTATGGCGACCGCCGGCCGCTCGCGCTGCCATATTGAAAAAATTGCGGCGAAGACTAGTTTTTCGAAAATATCTTCTCTCCAGCGCCACCTACGTCAAAAATAGTTATTTCAAAAATTTTAGAGCATAAAATTTCCTATAACTTTTGTAAGAAATATTTTTCAATGAAATGAATAGTTCACAAGTTACAGCGGAATGAAGCTTATCAAATTTCTACAATTTCTACTGACAATTTAAAAAAAAGTGTGAGCCTCGTCCACATAAGCTCACGGGGCAAGTGAACCTCCTTTAAACTGTAGATATTCATTGAGCGTAGCAATCGAAACAAGAGCTTTTGACGGCTCGAACAAGTCATAGACTGCTCCTAAAACGATTTTGGGTTAATTTTGTGCGACCTATTCCAAGAGATGGGTAATAGGTACAGCTTAGTGTGATACGATAGATTTGCAAATAAATACAACTTTGTGAAATTTACATGATATAAAAGGTTAAAATAAAGCAGCGAAGTGCAAATCAGTGGAGTTTCATTCGAACCTATCACTATAGTTAATATTTCTTCTTGTGTTTGTAACTACACTCTAAATAGACAATTGTTTTTGCCTACCTAAAAAGCTGTTATCTCAACTGTTGATTTTTTTATCAACCTAAAATAACCTTATTAGACCAATCGAGTTCTACTGTATCTATAATAGAAAATCAACCAGGCTCATAAATAACCAGAAACCCAGAATGATTTGGGGGGGGGGGGTTTTATTGCTAAAACACGGTTAACTACTTTCGACCAACTTTGCCATTTTTTGTGATATTATAATATTTTATTATGACAAATCAAGAAGTAAATATTCAATATAGGTTGTGTAAACAAAGTTGAAATTTCTTTGGAAATCTTTGAAATTTATGAAAAATCATGGAAATCTCTGAATCACTTGCAAATAACTGAAATTCCTTGAGAATTATTGGAATTTTTTGGAAATCTCTGAAATTCGAATTCTTTGGAAATTTCTGGAATTCTTTGGAAATCAGTGGGAACCTACTTTAAAATCACCGAAAATCATTAGAATTCCTTGAAAATCATTGGAATCTTTTTAAAAACATTCTATTTCCTTGAAAATCCTCAAAATTCTATGGAAATCCCTAAATGTCTTGAAAATCACTGGAATTCTTGGAAATCATTGAAATATTCATTGGAAATCGCTGGAATTTCTGAAATATTGTTAGAATTCTTAAAAATCTGAATATTTAATCCTCGTGATAAACATTTCATTTTATTAATTACTATTGAATTCTAATTAATTTGTAATAATGTCATAAAAGAGAAGAAGAACAAATTAAACCACATTTAGAATAAAATCTTCCATTTTTTTTTTATTAAAGATTTCAGCGAAAGATGTGGCTTTCGTCAGAAAATTTATTTGTTGATTTTCATTATTGTTAATTCAACTTGTTCAATTTATAATAAATTCGTTTTAGATAAAATAATGGATAAGAATTAAATATAGTAAGCAAACAAGAAGGAATATAAACACAAAAATAAAAGAACGCCAAAATAATTTTAAAAATTCGGCAGTTTCTCGAAATTTAGTAGAAACAGGACAATCAGAAAAAATGTCAGGGTAAATTTTAAATAATCAAAATTTTTCAATTATGTTCTCATTTTTATAGGCGACTGTTTAAAACGACTGGGATTAGTCGAAACTAGTACAAAGTATAAATATATAATTTAATTTTGAGAAATTGTTGATTTTAAATTATTACAAGAACATTTTTGGGACTTTAATATTCCTGATGGCTGCTTGTCGACTTCTTCTGTAAAAATTCTTGTTGATATCGGATATTAACAAAATTTATAGTACAACATAGTGTAGTGTTGGTCATTTTGGATTCGAACCTCGAAAATTATTAAATTTATTATTTCGTGAAGCTCAACATATTAATATCCAATTTTTGATTTTGTTTTCTGTGCGCATTGCCTTTAACTTTTATGTCTTCAGATCATCTTTCACAATTTAATATCTAAATTTTATTTTGTATATCAAGTTTCTTTTTATCATTTATATTATAATTGATTTCGTTATTATTATCTTTGAGCCCTGCACCCTCCTATTGCTACGTTTTTAATTTGAAATCAAAAATTCTTTTATTCAAAATATTTAAAAATATTAATTAAAAGTTGATTTATTTGGTTCTTCTCTTTGTCTGCTTTTTGAATAATTCTTTCAATCTTTGAGTATTTTTCTGAAAGTTTTATCGCAAAATATTACATTTCTTAATATTATTTTCTACTGGAAGAAAAACTCGATCTTTTTTCCCGCTAAAAAATTTATTTTAACAAAAAAAAAATGAAGAAGATTATTAGGTATTATTAAGTACCTAAACAACTCTTTGGGTTTTTTTTACATTTTTACATGGTTTTCGACAATTTAATTTAACAATGATAAAAGGAATACTAATTATAGTATGTCAAATTTCAGACCTATTGTTTATCTGAGAGTGATTGAAAAATCAATTTAAAAAAAGATACCAACATCAAAGAGAAGTTTATTAAAGCTTTTGAAAATACGAATACTGATCAAATTCAAAATGTACTATTTGTCTGAATCAGCAATACAACAAAACCATAACTATTGTCGAACAAAGATGTTACAATGTAACAAAACAATTGTTGGCTAGTAAATAGATTAACTTTGCTAATGTAATGGGTGTTGATTTATTCCAGGCTAACAAATTATGCTAAAGTCGACACAAAAATTTTGAAATAAAAAAATGGAACGCACTGAAAATTCTTAATTAAAATTAACTCAATTACAAAAGATTTCCATTTCCTTATCATATAGCAAATATCAGAGCATTGTTCTCGTTATAAATTTATATTCGCGATTTCTCTACTACGCAACTCTATGGGTCGATTGTTCGGTTAATTGTAGAGAAGTAATGAGTCGTTGTCGTTTTAATGAAAAGCTCCTCAATTTCCTAGGCTGAGAAACTGTCACTCAATTATCAATCTAAATTTCTCGATTTGAAACTTCAAATCGTCCTGCAGAGAAGTTGACTAAAATTAACCAGTTATGGATTTTTTTCTTTAAATTATAAATGAACCCATCACAAACCAAGATAAACAAAGAGCGGTGTAATTTCAATTTACTTCCATATTGTATTTGGTTCCAAAGAAGGTATTACACCTTGTTAAACAGATTGATGTTTCGTTACTCCAGGATACTCAATTTTGAATTTTAATACGTAAGAAGGGGTTGGCTTTAATACGTTAAATTCCATTATAATAATTTTGGCTAGAGCACACTTCACAATACCTATAATGAATGTCACGTGGTACTAATGTTGTATAACTTTTGCAAGTTTCTCTATGAAACAACATAGTATTTTTGAAGTAGGATTGATTATGTGGAATATCAAAAGCAAACTCGAAATTAAACAAGGAGATATATTCAAAAACGCAGAAAGCCCGAGGCGTTAGGAAAAATAAGTATCGCATCATCGCGCTTTATAATGAAAAAGTCAACTGTAATATCATGCTTACTATCGTAATAAAAAATTTATTAGCATTCATTAGATACTTTTTATTTGGTGCATCCAGTGTAGGATTTTTAATTAAAAATATTTATATGTATTTTAAACAAAAGGCCCCCCACCTAATAATTAGACGCTTTTTATGCTCCGACCGTGCAGATTTGTAAATTAGGGTAACTTGACACTAAAAAAATTGATTATCAACTTCTTTATATAAATTACGAGAAAATTCTTTTCTGCTACATTTTATGTGATGGTTTACTGCTGCACGAAAACCTTAAGGGTAGGCAAGCGGCGTAAAATTATTCAAATTTTCAGAAACGAGATGTCAAATTTAACTACAGGTAAATATTTGAAATAGATCAGTAGTTGTAAACGAGATTTATATATACGATACTTTTTTTTAACACTCAGTAATTTAATTTTCTCTAACCAAAATTCAGTCTTGATATGACATGTTGGAAACAAACATGTACGTACAGGTCAAATGCATCACCCCTTCACGTTCAGATTTGGAGTTAATATAATTTTATTCTACGTATATTACATTATTATCATATTTACACTCGTCAAAAAAGAAAATCAATAGAATTAACCGTATATAATTAAATTTACATGTTGGTTACATACATATATTAAATTATAATTACAAAATAATATATTAAAACAACAAATGGACAATACATGACATATTTGCATATTTATATCAAATTTACAAAAAATTTGTATTTTGCGACATTAATATGTATGTCTAAAAAAATTCGGTTACGCCACAGGACTCCAGTGAGGTACAACTTTTACCCTCAAAACCCATTTACTCAAGATGTCAAGACTATATCAACTACATAATATTATATTGTCATGGATTTTCCAATCATAATTGTTTTTATTTATTTTAATGTTTGTTAAAAATTTGTAAATTTATTGTTGGTAAATTTATAAATAAAACTGGGAACTAAGCTTTTTCGCCAGCCCTGCTCATGTAGGGTGGACCTGTTTAAATGGTCTGTAAATATTTTCAAAATTGTTAAAATATTAAATAGTGCGGTTTATTAATGTTTTGAAGTGTTTCATTACTTTGAAGCGCTGCTATGGTAGTTGAATTTATTTGGATTATGAAATAAATATTTGGATGATGGTAAGAAATATCGAAAGTAATTATTAAAACGAAAAACACCGCAATATATCAAAAATTCCAACCCAAAACATCGAAACTAAGTCCCCATTTCACCAAAATACATAGCATTTATTTTCGAAATAAATCAAGACTCGATATTACCTACATTTTCACAAATAAACAAATCGCATAAATTGAGAATTTTTATTTTTTGATAATATCAAACTTTAAGAATGTCGAAATTTTGGCTGTAACAAATTGTTCAATTTTAAACTTTTTCAGTCAAGTTCAAATTTTTCACTGAATTTGAATACTTATTATTTTACAAATTGCAATTTTTCCTTAACAATATAAGTTTTTCCTCAAATTTGAATATTTATTATTTTACAAATTGCAATTTTTCCTTAACAAATTAAAGTTTTTCCTCTAAATTCCAAATTTTGTCAAAATTAAGTGCATAAACTTTTTCATTCATCTTTTCTTCTAATTTTTTTATTTATTTTTTTTTATTATTATCTAGAATTTCTTTTTGGCTATTTATAGACGTGTCCAAAAGTGCTATCACGTACAGAACATAAAAAAGACGAAGACAAAGACGAAACCGTCAGGCTTCAATTGAAATTCTCGCGAAGATCTTCGACAGACTGGCATCGGTCGAAATAGAGGTTTCTGAGCTTAAAGCAAAGGAAGAGAAAGTCGTCATCCCTAGAACGTACTCGAGGGCTGTAAAAATGCGCTGTTCGAAGAACAAAAAGCCGATAAAAGGGGAAGACAAACCGGGAAGGATGCAAGGGACCCAGAAGTGGTTGCTTCACTTCCGGTATCGCTGAGTACCCAGGAAGCACTAAAGTCAACTTCATTACCACCAAACCGGCCAGGCTACCGGCGGTGCTTGTAGAGGCATCGCCAGATCAGCTGTTCAGAGATACACATTTTTGAATCAGGGTAGCTTAAAGGCTGCCCCTAATATGAGCGAATCAGTATACGAGAACAGACGACTTGCTCATCGAAACCTCTGACCTGAAAGACAGCGATAAACTTCAGGAAAGACGTTGGAACAACGCTGTGCGGAGCATTGCTAAGATAACAAAGCTTAGAATATCCGACATCGACGCGCTGACAGACGAAGAGGAACTCAAAAGAACAATTTGATCTTCGGTTCCTTAGGCCAACGTACAGAAGAACCCAAACAGCGGTGGTCAGATGAGAAAGATACAGAATGAAGAAAAGTCGAGAGTCGTGAAAATACTCAAGAGCTTCAGATGCTGGGCTCTGGGCGATGACTCGAACAGTTTTCATAGCAATGATGATCCCTCCAAAAAGTGCTGGAGCATAAGCTCGACCTGTACAAGGAAGATAAACTTATCAGGATTGGCCAAACAATGAAAAAATGATGTCCAATTCTCGAATTGAAACAAGTGCACATTAATATAGGTGTGATGCCCGATAGAGGACGCAGATAGAAATCTAGTCAAAGAAAGGCAAGAAGCAAGGAAGAGACACTATACCCTGTTAGTACCCGGCACAAAGAGGAACTATCCAAAAAGGCACGAGAAAAGCAGACACCTGGAACAGTTCTGCAGATCCTTCAGTTCTGAAGTAATACCTAACTGCGGATTGAGGGCTCCACGAAGTTGGAAAGAGATTTTTGTGAGCAAAAGTTTCACACTACCGGCTCCCATTAAGCCGGTGTTTCGTACAAGATTTCCTCTTTCCGCGCAAAGCAAAAGAACTGATAACACTAAGTAAGGTTAGCTCCTTACCTCAGAAGAGGCTAGAGACAAAATCATCTAAAAATAAAATAGCACTCGCAGATTAACAGCACAAGAAGCAAAAAAGTATAAAATGGATACGAATATGGATAATGCCAGTCCCAAAATCACTGACACAGTGGCGTAACCGATGAAGGCTATGGAGACTCGAGCCCCCTTTCCTCAAGAATATCTAAGTTCTAATTAAATAATCAATTTTTATTATTTCGCGATAACGTCAAATTTATTCAATTTATTAATGTCAAATTCAGGAATTAACACGAATGTAATTTTTGAATCACATTTTTGAATTATTTACATTGTAGTTAGATATTTTGTTAATATTTTAAAGTCCCTCGTGATTAATTTCACAAACAAATTTCAGAAATATAGTTTATATATGGATATTATAAATTCAAACCTATAACTTTTACCTCCCTCCTGTGTAATAATTGTATTTTGTATAGATATATAATACAAACTAATACTAGGTATTGTTTGGAAATAGTCCTGTCGTGGATAATATTGTTGAGAGCTTGAAAAGTTTTAATTTGTTTGTTTCAGATTACTTTCAATATCCTGCACTTAAGCATAATCTAATTTTAAGTTTTAATAGCAAATTTATATATTTTGTGTGTTTAACGCACTTTGCTTTTAAAACTTGTTTGATATTCAAAAAGCAGATTAAATCATTAATTTACAATAAAATTTGCTTAATATTTAACTTTAAAATTCATTAATTTAAAATTCTGTTTTGGCTTGCAAAACTTAAATACTTTAGAATATTGTAATAAAATAATAATACTAATAAAAGTTTTTTATCGTGAGCTTATAATTATTATTGCTTAGAATTTTATCTATAGAGCTTTTTTGGAGAAAATACTAAATCAGATCTCAAGTCATCATTACTCGCATATCATAAAACTTAAAACTTTTTCAACATCAAAAGTCTAATAGTTTATATTCCAATTTGCATTCGCTTTGCGTTCAGGTACCTACCTATTAAAGTTTTTAAATTTCCTGATAAATTACAATCTGTGTTATATAAAGAATGAAACTTACTTCAGACTCTAGTTCTCTTATTTTAATGAAAATTTATTTTATTAATAAACTTTCAACAAGTTTTAATGTGTTGCGTACTTATTTTTGCTTGTAGCGTTTGTTCTTATTTTTACTAACTTGGAGACAGGAAACTCGAAACTTTATGGTTTAAATTTTGAGTAGCAATTTGAAAATTATTTTGTTACTGTGCCTACATAAGGAGTTTAAATTATTATCTATTACAATAAATCATTAAAAATATAAAAATAATGGTAAAAAGTATGAATCTTTTTTTGTTACAGAGTTAAGTTTGTGATAATCCAGGCAAAATCTATTTATTCATTTTCTAAATTCCTTCGTTGTAATCAGTATGAGAAAAAATATGTTTGTAGTCTCTAACAGGCAGAGGAACTTTGGTATGATATAATTTAAACTTTCACAGGAAAATTACAAGTATTTATTAATTAGGATTATTTCTGTCCGGTTTCCAAAACACAAAGCTACCACACTCGACTGTGTAATTAATATACACTTTAAAACAAAGTTCTCGTTAAAATATTTTATATTGTTCTTAAACAAAATAACAGGAAAAATATGCTATAATATTCATTTTTAAATTAATTTAAAACCAGTTTTTAAACTTTACTTGTATAGAACTATTTTATTTGTAAAAATTACCTTTGGTTACTAAATTTTTTGTTCGTACTCGTAAACACCCTTCGGTGTTTTTACGCTTGAACCACATAATAGAAATCATTTAATTTTTTATTATAATTGTTCTGAAAATCAAAATATTTCTCGTTGTATCGAAAAGTTTTTCTATATATTCCTATGTTATTGGTTCTGATACGTAAGCAAAACTAGCACGGTTTTTTATTATGGTGGTTGCAATCAACAAAAATTTTATCTTTCTCTAGTAATCTCAATTGAAGTTTAATGTCCTTAATAGTTAGCTATTAAAAAGAATTAGAGGTGAGAAGCTACGTTCTAAAAATGACCAGTTAAGTAATTATTGTGAATTATTATAATATAAGGGAAATACCCGATTATTATATTTTATTTTGTATGATGTTTCTTAACTTTCTGTACAATCACAAATTTTTGACAAATTGTGAAAACTAAAAGCACCGCAATCGCGAGTTAGCCCTTTTCAATAAAATTTCAGCTTAATTATTATCAAAATTTATTACAACGCAGTTTTATCGACTGAGAGAATCCGACTATAGATATAAAAATTTCTGATGACAACGATCGATGGTAGTTAATTTGTACCGAATTACATATAAAAAAGGATATCCCACAAAAGTCTATTAAGCTTTTTCCGAAACTCAATGAATCCCTTCCTATAAGAGCTTCCAAAATCATTGTAGAGCTTTCCGCTGAAGTGAATCGAACCATTCAACATCTTAGTAATAGGGGGTTCGCTAAGTTATATTAAGGGTCTCCGATTACCTACATTTTAGAGTAGACAGGAGATTACACTTTGTTACAAAACAACCATTAAAGTAATAACAAAATATCCGGCCTAATAACTTTTTCAAATGTGAAAATTACTTTTTCAGCATTATTTAAATTTTTTTTTATATTTAAATTTTCTTTAAATTAGATTCTAGGTTAAGCTTATTAGGATTTAGTTGAAATTAAAGTTGCTGTATTCCGATTTGCAATTACTAACAACGAAAATGAGCTTAAGGGATATTAATTTAAGGCATAAAGAAATAAATTAAAACGATTTTCATTTTAACTGAATATTTATAAGAAAATTTATTTTAATTAATCGCTATTTTGGAAAAAAAATTGCCGATGCTTGTAATTAAAATGTATACCGAACTAAAATTTTACAGCAGTTGTGAGTTCACATGTTATTAACATATAAAAGGTTTTTAACGTTCATTTAAAAAAATATAATATAAATTAAGTGCTTTGTTAAATTTCAGGTTTCAATTAAACGTACGCTCAGTGCGTGCTTTCATCAAAGAGTACTTTTTGTGATGAAACCACGTATGTAACGATCTTATCACACTTGAAAGACGTAAAAAGTTCTATTTCCTTTTTCTCTAATTCAAAAAAGGGGGTCACTGACTTAGATTTGCAAAATTTACCGCTTTTTAAGCTTACAAGAATTGCAGCTTTTGCACGACCAAATCTCCCTATCGATTAAAATGTGAAATTTTGTTTTGAACAATTGAGTCTCAACACAGTTCGGTTGTCTCTGAACAAAACTGAGAATGAACAGCCAGTTCCCCTCGTTTCAATCCAGCACACATTTTATTTCTTTTTTTCGCATTTAGCTTTCTTTATGATTAAAGACAAAGCAGTAGTTGTTCGTTGGGTAAATTCTGAAATGGCTAACCATTCATTTTTTAGATTTGATAATTTTACTAGAAAGCTATCAATTTTAATCCTCCGTTCTTCGCAATATAAACGCTTACTTTATATTCAGTGTAGATTATAAGCATAACCGTGGTTTATTGCATTAAATAGGCTCAATTCTTAGATGGAATTAAACATTTTACTTAGTGTACACTTAGTGTAGCTAATTTGCATTTTACATGAATATCTCATCCGTTTAAGTATCTTACACTCAAAGTGAAGTTGCAACATGAACATTTTCTCATTTAGATACTAAATTTTTTCTCTCCAGCGTATTTTAAACACGAAAATTTAGCTTTTTAATGACATACTTGCTATTTATTGGACTGTGCAGTGCCAATATAGAGTAGGCAACAAACAATGCATAAAATTTTCTTACATCAAAGGTTTTCCATTTCCGTCTTAATTTTTAAGTCATGAAAACAGCTTTTTCTTCTCTCATAGTTTTATCAAATTCACCTGGCGCCCAACAAAATCTTCAGCTTCCATTCTTTTAACAACGGATCTACAAGAGGTCAAAGTGTGCGGTTAGTTAATCTAGAATTAATTTAATACAATGTAATATAGGTGGTGCTTCTTAAAGAAATGATGCTGCATGATCAGCTGCCAATCTTAAGTTTATTAATTAGTTTAAGTTATAAGATCTAATCGGGCATGTGGTTCAAAATTATTCAAGTAACTGATTATGTTCCATCGTGGTTTACTCTAAATCGTTCGGTAATCAAGTTAAGTTGCTCTATTTTAGAAAATCTCAGGTTCTGCATCTAAAAATGATAAATTTTTAATGTAATCGATTAATTATTGTTACGAAAACTAATCGGAATTTGCATGATTTTGACATTAAATTAGTCTTTCATTTACACAAGATTTAATTTATGGCGCAATGAACAAATCAGGCTTTGTTACAAAGTTGGATATCTAAATATTATTTCACTTTGTAGAGAAAATTACCTCGGGAATAGAACTAACAAGAACATAATTCCAGAGGGTAAAATTTATTACGAAAAAACTGTGTTATTTTCAAAAATTAATTAGATTTCGTGATAATAATGAACACATAATAAAATTCATTATTTTAAATTGGAAATTATTATTTTACACAATAATCGAACACCAGATTACTATAGGGTGATTCAAAATAAGATCGCATTAGAAACCTCTTTCTTCTTTTGTTTTCACAAATTACGTTATATAAAAGTGTTTTTTGGAGTAATTTGTGAATTTGTACGTTACTTTCGAAGCTGTTACGGCCAAAAATATGCTAAAATATATTTTATTATTTAATTACATAATTTGACGCGAATTGCAACTGTTTCACAGCTATAAGTCAACTGCGGACGGCTCCGCCCACTATAACTACACCTATTCACGTTGAGTATACGGTAGTACGTCAAAGCGTCGAAAACAATAACGTCGAAAAACAAAAACGTCAAAAACAAAAACGTTGAAAACAAAAAAAGTCGTTTTTGTTTTCGACGTTTTTGTTTTTCGACGTTATTGTTTTTGACTTTCGACGTTTTAATTTTCGACGTTATTGTTTTCAACGTTTTCAATTTTTTGACATGGAATCCAGGGGCGGATTAAGGTACTTTTGCGCCCCCCTTCAACTTCAAGCCTTCGAGAATTAGGCCTCTTTAAAGCATTTTTTTTAATTTACACCTTCATGTGGCCATAGCACAGAAAATATTGATTTTTCGCTAAAAATAGATTAGTACTTTTTTAAAGAGCGTGAAATAATCTTCAAACAAGATTCATATCTTTTATTGTCTAAAATCAACAGCTTTCGAGTTATGAATTAAAGTATGTAAAAAAATGTCGAAAAATTCGATTATTTTTTAATTTTTTTTTTCAAAACCCTGTATCTTTTAAACGAAACATTTTACAAAAATTTGACGACCCATTTCGGATAGGAAATTTAACGGACTACAACATTTGTCTAGTAAAAATTTTTGTAAAACCAATCCATTTGACAGAAAATAATAAATAAGGCAGCTACAAAACAAAAAATTAAATTTACGAAATTGCAATTTTTAATACACTCAAAATGATTACCCTCATTTTCAATACACAGTCTTGACATATTTGATATTCGTTTAAGTTTAAGAGATTGGTGAATTGGCAATTAAAAATTATGTATTTTTATAGGCACACTGCTCCCCTTCCTTCGTACGAGCCTAGCTAGCCTTAACGGTAATCCGGATCTGATGGAGACGAGTATGCGTAAATGAGCATACTATGGCATAATATCTAAGCAGTGGCGGTTGGTACAAGGACAGCCATGGAACGCATCCCAAATTATTATGCGTATGCGCAAAATATTTTTAAATATTTGTGTGTGTAAATCATCAAGATAATATAAAGAATAGCCTTAATTTGTGCATGTGTGTATGCGTCTGTAACGCTCAGGAACGCCTCTCATTGGTCCTCATGCAACTAATGTCACGTGATCTGTCTTGTAAATTTTAATGATAGCTAAGATGTAAATAAATTGGTTTATCATTACTGTGGTAAGAATCAAAGAAGTGGAAGCCCTTCTACAAATGATCAACCGCTATAAATATTCATCACAATATAAATAACTAGATTACCCAGGTTGTGCGGCCTAAAGGCCGCACTGTACGGTCACTTCCTAATTAATGATTGACGTGGTTGTCCGGCCTCACTGGGAAAATATCGTTACCAATCCAGTTAACAACCGGTTAATTTGACAACCAGGTTAATCACTTATTATAGGTCAGGACGGCCTATTGAACTGGATTGGTTGTGATATTCCCCCCAGTGCGGCCTTTAGGTCGCACAACCAGGGTATTCTAGTACTAATTATATTTTAATAATGATTAAATTTTAAATATTTTTGAATACTATTTTACTGACAAAAGTAGTAAAAAATTGGTTGAGTAACCATGGTTACCAATTTAAAAACTTTGTCCTGCAAAGTGAACTAAAAATTCTTCTCGATATACTTAGTAGTTTGTCAACTGTTTTTCCTAAATCTATGATATACTATTGCGCTAATTAAATTTAACAACATTGAAGAATTCAAAATGTAAACAAATACAATACAAAACTCGTAAAACTCAAACCAAATCTGGAAATCACTTTTCTATAATTCCCTGACACTATAAAATGTCTTAATCGGCAAGTGTATTGCTTAATTTTCCGCCTGTACTCTCTGAAACGTAAATCTTGTGTTTCTGCCGAGTGAATTACATAATTTGATGGAAATACAGAAGACTGAATGGCGGTGTGACTTCCCTACTATGTGTAAAAGGAAACCACAAGTCGATTTTTATTCCTCACTTCATAACCGTGAGCCAATAAAGAAATAACTTTTCTTTTAACTTTTTTTTAACCGCGCGGAACCGAGTGCGAAAACTACTTGCGTGGCATCAGTTAAGTTACATAATTAAATTATGTTTTGTTATTAAAAAGAACAACAAAATCTTGATATTTTTTTCATATTTTAGAAATCTAATAAAATTAATTAGTTTTTTATTAAATTACGTCTTAAATTCGTTTAGTCCTTCGTATTACGGAATTTTTTCGTTTGCTTCTAATTTTAGATCTATTTTGGAGTACCCAATACAGCAGGTATTTCATTTCTAGAAAGCACTTTCTTGAAACTTTGTGTTTTTATTTAATTTAAGTTGTATCAACTTAGCTGGCTGCTATTTACAACGCCAATATAGGAAATAAATCTGACAAAAGAATTTTGTAAATTAATAAAATCGCATTATAAATTTGAAAAGTGTAAAAATACAAAATTTAATATTCATTTGATGACGTTAATTGACAGAGTGCATCCACCGCCGGAGGGAAAAAAAGTATGACAACATAATTTATACGCATAACAAAATCTTAATACTTCATTTGAATTCCAGCAAAGAAAATTTATGCAGTGGCGTGCACACTAATGGAAAATATATTCGGCAATAACAGTCAATGTAATTACCCCCCCCCCGTTTTCTTCATGACATGGAATCGACATACTATACCGCACACCGCAATCAAGCTTAGGTTAGGTCGGCGTGTGTTATTGCTAAGATTGTTAAAATGTTCTTGTTGTATAAAAACTTATAGAGAGCAATGTACTAAGGGGGTTACTTAAACCCGTTCGGGTGTGGTGAAAGCACTACTGCTGTAACCCCAATCTGCATTTTAATTTGTATGCAAATTTTCCCCTTTCAATAATGGCAAAAGCAAATTTATGCGGTTCAAAACTCCGGGGATTTCCATTAACATTTTATATAAAATGTGTAGAGAATAATTTATTTCAAATAACAAACACTAAAACAATCTCTGTGGCAATGTGAAAACTTAAAATATTCCTAATTTTTATTGTAAATACAAAAGTTTCCTGTCACACTTGAAAAAGTTAAAAAAATATTATAAATCTGCCAGTGCAAAGTTAATGGAGCTTTTACGCTTATCAACCACGCTTTAATACTCAATATGACACGATAATCGAGTTGATATCACCGTGAATTGAGTTTTTTATGAAAATCGCGAAATTAAACTTTTCGAATTTTTTAAGTTGAAATAAATTTAAATAATTAAATATAGTTGCTACAGTAAAAGATACAAAATTACAGAACACAGGAAGGTAATTTATGTAAAAAAGAAAATTTACCTAAATTACTAACTTCACAAGGGAGAACCAAGTTTTCGCCACTGACGACTTTGAAGGTTTTTGCAATTGAAATGAATCTTGGTGTTGCATCCACGTTTCCTTCAAAAATTACACCTGTAAATTAAATAAAAAATGTTAATTTTTATTTTACAAAAATTTTAAAAGTAATACACAGAAAATGTATGGTTATGTCTGGACGTGTGGGTGAAGTCAGAAGTTAAACAATCTCATCATGTGAATAAATTAAATTTGACGTGCATGAAAATTTAATTTCAGATATATGTATAAGTTTTGCAATATTCATAGTATATGAAATATTAAATTTTGTATACAAAATTGCTTTCAGTCAGCAACAAGTAAGACAGTTTCTTAAAGCCCATTGCTAGTTAGTTAGTCATTTGTTATTGTCAATCGTAAGTTATGTACTAGCTACTAGCTACGTTGTTTGCATTCTATGTTCTATACATTGCGTAAATTTATAGTACTCCTAAATTTAATATTAACTTGCATTAAGATATTTTCTTTGCGTAAAAAGATAGCATTTTAAATTTCTACAGCTACCAGTACTTGCGCAGATTTTTTTTATTTTAAAACACTTTTATAACAATAAAATTAATTCTAAGGAAGCTACGTATCTCACCAAATAATTATTGAAATATTGTTGAATGTATACTTAATGCTATGACAACGGCAACGACTTAAAATTTCATTAAAATCCTGGAGCGAAAAAATATTTTTGATTATTATTTTTTGCCCCATTTTCATTTTCCATGAGATTGTTAAATTCATTTTAAATTAAAAAGAAATTTGGAAGCTTGTTAGAACAAATTTTAATAGCAGCTTACTGCGACATAATATGTAGAACTTTTATTTAAATTGGATATTGAGGTTTTTTAATAGTAATTTATAAAACTTGTTTTGAAACTACCAATTTTTTGTGCAAGAAACATGAAGCAAAGTTCGGCTACCCCTAGATCAGTCGAATGTACGTGTGAAAGTTCACTGCATTTATTCAGATATTGCTTGCAAATTGACAATTACTTGCTCCTTGATGTCGATTTCCTGCGACTCTCAGGTTTGATATTCGTTATTTCTTTAGTTCTGCTTTTCGATGTACATTTACACGTTGCAGATTTAAGAGTTGGTTGTATATTTACATAAATCTGGCTAATTTGAAAAATAAAAATATTTAATGGCATTTTATTTTTTCCATTTCATTTCAACACTTAAAGCTTTTAAATTTAAAAGCAGATTTAAACATAAATTTAATTCTGATTATCCTTTAATATTAAATATTTTTAATTTCATATAAATATTTATATGATCGAATGGCTAATTTCAGGAGCGAAAATCAGCTTACTATTTATTATTTATAAATTTTTTAACATCAATGTGACAAAAATATTTTGAAGTATTTAATAGAACATCATTTAATTAATTATACTTGTATATAATATATTCATCACTATTTTGTTTCTATATACTCATAGTTCGTATTTTTTAAATATTTTTAATTTTTGGAATTTGTCAGTTATCTCTTCGATTGCCCTACCACTGACGCGCATGAATGGATTAACGAGAATCCAAAAATAATCCGATTTGCCCACCTCCCTCCCCATAGGCATGGGGCATGTTTTTTTAGGTGTCCTTCTTTTCGTATTCTGTGAGGAACCCAGTGAGCACCATCCATCAATTGCATTCCGAAATCCCTTCCTTACAATATTTTATTCCCTGAAGACTTGGAATAAGACAAAACCGACGCTGTGGAATCTTAATTTTAAAAAAAAAGGTTTCAACCTTCATAACTCCTCCTTGCTTAATGGCAATAGAAAATGCTTTACAGGTACTGATGTACAAGTAAATCGAAATTTGAAGCAACCCAAGGAAATTCGAAAAAATACCAAAAATCTAAGAAAATCGAGAGAAATCCAATAAGCTTTTTTTGCTCAGAAAATCCGGAGAAATCTAAGGATATTAAAAAAAATCACATTTTTAATAAAAGTCCGCTACTAGGGGAGAATTGCTGAAAAAATCTGATGCACAAGTGAAGGGAAATTTGATGAAATCTAATAAAATTCGGAAAACATTAAAGAAATTTTAGCAAACCCCTGGAAATCTTAAGAAATACGAAATCCTAGGAAATACAAAAAATCCGGGATTTTAAATATTTTCTAATGAAATTATGGAAGTTTATAATATAAATTCGGCTAAAAAATGCCAAAAACTGAAACCGAGCATCCGATTGGCCAATTTCAAAAGCTTAGCTCCGCCCATTGCGTGTTTTTATTTCATACAATTGTTTTTGGGCAGTGCCGTAACAAGGTAGGTCCAAGAAGGTCTAAGAACTTTCTTTTAAAAATGTATATAAATTTAGCTTTCCCATGAGCTTTTTTTATAGGTTATTCGTTTCTTTCTGGAGGCCCAAAATTATTATTTCGCACAGAGCACTTCAGAACCTAGTTACGGCACTGTCCAATTTTTTTTCCATGGTGCCGCTTGTAAAATGGACTAAAGCACTTTTGAGTAGCACTCAACAATTCAAACAAAATCCCTCGGGCGCGACCGAACTCGAAAATTAAGGATCTCAAAAAGGCGGAATCTTAGTTTTGAACTTAAATTCCGCTATTATTTCAATCCAATTTGAAATAAATGAACTCAATTAAACCCTTCATAAATACAATGAAAGAATTTATTAAAACAATATAAAAATTCATAAATACAATGAACTCTTCATAAAAATAATGAATTTCTTTCATTAATACTAAAATTAATACTAATATTAAAATTAAAACTACACTGGAAAATCCTACAAAATGTAATACATTCTAGAAAATCTTAGGAAAACTCAAGAAAATCTTAGAAAATAGCATGAAATCCGAAGAAATTTTTGTTTTTTTTTGCTTTTACAAGTTTTTCGAAAGGAAAACTAATTCAATCCAGGAGGAAATGCGGGAAAATCTAGTGTTCAAAAATATGCCTTATGACTATACAAATTAAGGATAACTCTAAAATTTACGAAAATTCAACATTATTTAGGGAAATCTGAGAAAATCTCATAAATGGAAATCTGGTATACAAAACTTTTTGCTGGAGTAATTCTCTTGCAATGCTAAGCTACATTCTCAGACCTTCAATTATTTGAAAATTTTGTATTTTAATTTATCATCTTGTGATAAATGTCATCCGATCATCTTGTACTTTTTAAGACAATATATTCGGCGGTATCGTCTTCTAAGCAGTTGAAGCAGATGACAATCCAAGTACCAAATTACCAAGCACCTTTCTTGGGTGGCCCCAGTCTTTAAAAACTAAAAAATTCAACATTTTAGACAGATAAGTACAAAATATACTTCATATTTTTTCTGCAAACGTAAAAAAATCCTGAATGAAGCTTTTCTGCTGACGACGAGTGGCGCTAAAGGACTACTTTACTGCCGCCCGTCGCCGGCAGTAAAAGTAATCGTGAATTAATGTCATAGTTATTCTTCATTTGTATTATTGTGAAAGCAATTGTTTTACTTTACTGTCGGCCACCGGCGGCACAAAATACTGAAGACATTGCTGGCACACAAAGTGTAGCGTTCCATGACTATTAATTTTTGAGTGGCAACCTAATAGAAAGACAATGGCGAGCAATTTCATTTAGTAGCTAAAATAAAGTAATAAAAATGCCTATATCGATTAAATAATCCGTTTTATAAATCGAGAAAGTGTAACGATGCGCGATGAATCGGTTTAATCGATTCGTGCATCTGCATTCAATAGAAAGTGTGAGATATCAATTCGATTGGTATCGAATCGAGGATTCGTTTTAAATTGATTCTCGATTCGGAAATATTTTTCAACATATTTTGCTGAAAACAAAACCATGTTATTTCCCTGCGCTGCAGCTGAAGAAATTGTTTCGTTTCAGTCCTCCAGTGTAATATCCAATAGCAAGTTTTGCTTCATGAACATGAAAATTAAAACTTATTCTACTTGCGAATCTATAATAAATTTGTAACAGCTTCTCGCTCAGCATATTAGTTTATTCATTTTAGCGTGATGTAGCAAATAAAATTGATTAAAAATGTTATATGATGCTATTATGTACATAGCAAAACATATACCAATAATAATTCATAAAATTCATACAAAGCAATTTTATTTTGAATGTTTAAAAAATCTGTTAATTGTTTAGCAGATTTAATTAAAGTAATTGCGTGTAATCTTGATGTATGAAACTAAATAAAACAGAAGTGCGTTGGCGTGCTATAATTAATTTGATTAATCCGAAACTTAGAATTAAAGCAAGCTTAGTGCAAAATCCAACTTTAATTATAACTTAATTAACTATGCATTAAAATTATTTTAAATTTAATTCTAATAAATAATTCATTTACATTATTATCAATTATAGAGGTATATCATAATTATTAATTGATGATGATATCCCTAGAGCACACCCATAGTTTGACTTTTAATTAGTTTCGAGATAACAGATTTACCTACCTACAGACGCAATTTTAGATGTATAAATTATTTGTTTTTGGCTTAGCATTGTAATACAGGGCAAAACAAATATTCGTCAAGAAAAATTGCAAACAGTTTACTTTTACTTGATTTTTCGATCAACCGGCAAAATCACGCACTCTCATTGGTTCGTTATTTTAATTGTTCAACCAATGAGATTAAATTTAAAAAAATATCTACAAATTTTCTATACTTTTATGATTGAAATATAAAAAATGTTCAGGTTGAATATTTACTACTACTTTATTTGCGTAGCCAGGATATTGGTCAAAGAATACTACGTAAAACAAATGAGACAAAAGGAACACAAAACAATTAAATTTGTATTTATTTCAATCCAAATTAGATTAAAATAAAAGTACCTACAGCAATTTCAAAATTAAATTAATTGATTCGAAATGTCCTAAATTTAAAAGCATCCAAAATAAAAATAATTGGAAAGGAATAAATTCGAAAGCAGTAAATATTTTAAATTTATAAAGGTAGACTGAAAGCTTCTCGTTTATATTCAATTAATTTTCAATACGCAAAATTATAAAGAAAAATTTTTAATAATAGATACAAACAACCTCAACATTGTCATTTATGCAATCTTAATGAAATTGTTACTTACCATTTCATGCAGAAATGCATTAATTTGGCGATTGTGTCAAATTTTAATCAAAAATATGTATGAAATATTTAGAAGCTTGAAACGAAATTGTGTTATGGACGTTAGATTTTATAATTTTTAAAATATTTTTGGCTTTTTTTAGAAAAGCTCGGCTTAAGTTTATAATTCACGCATAACACGTAAATATTGGAGGGTTAGAGCTTTAAATCCTTTTCAATTCCCAATTTGTAGTTGTTTGATTGAGCGTTTAATATTTATTATCTTTTCGAGATTTCGAATTTCCAAACTTAAGCGTCTCATAAATTTTCGATCGCTATAATTGACATAATTTATTTGGTCAAATTAAATCGTTCTTTCCGCAAAAAAAACATTTTAATTAAATTTCAAGCTTCTAAATATTTTGCGAAGTGCTCGACTTAACATTTCTTTATTAAAATTTGACACACAATCGTGAAATTAATACATTTCTATATGAAAATGTTCTTGAATATTTCAAAATTTAATTAAAATGGTTTTTATTTAGGAACGAACGCTTTAATTTGACCAAATAAATTTTGTCAATTATAACGATGGAAAATGGAAAAACGGTTAGTTGAAAATTCTAAGTCTCTAGAAGATAATTAAATCGCAAGACTTTGTATACACAATCTAATTTATTCGGAGGTATAATTATTTTTTTCAATCTTAGCTTGGTATTTACCAATATGATCACTGATCACCGAAGCTTTTTACCACTCACACCCAGGTTAGTCATCAGGGTATCATCGGCATACGCCACCATCAGGAACCCAAGTCTCCTCCGGGTATGCAAGAAATTGTTCAGATGACACCAGCTCCTTTGCAATCGGTTACCAGGTCTGATGAACTCCAGCTCTCCCACTCCATTTACCGATGAAGGAGGTGATCTCTGTGTTGGTTATAATAATGAACCAAATTCAATTTAAAATTAAGTTCCGTCCATTTCAAGTATGTAGATTCTTGCTATTTCATTTGCTTTCTTCTTCGAGTTTTATCAATTTTACCTGGCGCCCAGATAATCGACATGTTGTTTTCACGTCAGCTAAACAATAATCACCTGAGTGAAATAGCTCCAATTATGTCAATTCGTTTCCCAGCATAAATAGACAGCTATAAATTATAAATTGAAAAGAATTTAAAGCTCTATAGCTCTCGAATATCATACGACATAAGCATGAGTTGTAGATTTTTAAAAAATTGTTTTTATAAATGGTTGAAAAGCTGGAAAATTAAAATATAATTTCATTTTAATTGCGAGGTTTTTAAGTTTCTCTTTGAGGTGAGAGGAAACTTGAAATTAAACGTGACGCGACTCTAATGGTAACATAAGTAGGTAACATTCGGTATGAAAGTTAAAAATTTTTATTTTTTAGTGTTCACGCTTAATCCATATTGAATCGTGGTAACATGTTGACATAAATGACCACAATTCATGCCCCTCTTTAAAAAACCTCAACCGCTTTCAACTTCATAATGCTAGTATATCATCATAGGGTGAGATTACTTTCCAGCTGCTAAAAGTTGAAAAGACTACGATACAGATCTAATTTCCATTGTATTTGAAAATGCAACGTATTCATACCTCTATTTGCATAGTCTACATTAAAATGCACACCTTAAGCAACCCCTACTATGATGATAACTAAATACAATTTAAATGTGTTAGGATTAGGGGCACGGGGTTGTCCTCGTTATAACAATAGTTAGCACCTAAAACAAACATTATGAAATTCAGAAGTGTTATTTTCAGGACTCTTGAAAATAATAAGGGAAAAAACATCGAATACCTAATAATCTTACAACAAACATCTTGGAATCGTAACGTTTCAGATGTCAAGTCTGTCTTAATTAATTAATGCTTAAGAGCATTGAAATCAATTAATAATAAGTTACACGTTTCCCTAAATTTACTTAACCGACATAATTTATGATTCTGCATAAGTTTCCCTAAAATTAATTATTAACATACATCATTTTATTAAGCAATCGTTACAGTTCCTACTTTTTTGTACTTTACTTTTATGTTGCCAAAGTTTCGTGATAAAAACTTACATAAAAAGGTGGTGAGCAAGAACATGGAATCCAAATATTAATTGCGTCTTTTTCTTTTTACCGCTGAAGATAAAAACCGTATTGAAAATTTTTTTGTATGTTAATTGATAAAATTCAATTTTTTGCAGTCGGCGTGGATCGTAAATAATACGCTCACTTTAAACCGTAGGGTTTCCCAAGATTTTTATCTGTGCAAGTTCAACAACAATGAGTCTGCTCCCATACAACATTTAATAAGATATAAAATATTGAAGACAGGTGGTCGCTAAATCAAACAGAACACATTCGCAGAGGACACAAAAAAAGCGTGAATAGCCAAAACTTGTTTCTCTAGTTTAGTCAATGAAGCACTAACTATAACGGATGGTTTTTATTTTTCACCAGATATATTCATCCACGTTCAACGAATTCACGCAGTGCATGGAACATTTTCTTTAATTAATTTTCCAGATTTAGTTTTTCAGTTCAATTTTTGTGAAATCAATATTTAGTTTTTTGAATTTTCGGATTGAACTGAAGAGGTAAACAATTCTACGGAAGCTTCTCCGGTTTTTAATATTTTTTAAACTGTTAATTTTTAAATTTTTAAAAATTAAAACAATCGGATATACTAATTTGAAGAAATTAAAAGTATGTTGCGACTAGAACATTTGCATTTAAATTGATAATTTTTCTGCATTCTAAATTTTTCCAAAAACAAACTGCTTTATTTCTATAACAAAAACGGATTTGCTGCTATAACAAAAACCATAATAAATTGTTAACATTACAAATAAAATTCCTTATGTAAAACAATTAAGATTTTGTTCGCCTAACAAAAAACTTCTTTCTTTAAGAAATCAGTTAATTATAACATAAAATAAACCATATTGTTAGATGTGATTAGAATATGAAATACATAATATAAAATGCATTTTATAATCCTGTATTTTGTATTTAAAATAAAAATTTTCAATGTACACAGAGAAAAATGATTCATCATTGTAAAATTCATCATTTTTGCGGCGATGAACAGAAATAATCATATTGATGAACAGATTCATAAATACAATAATTTTTTTCATGAATACTATGAAATGTTCATCAATGTGATGAATTTTGATCATCGGCGCAAAAATGATGAATTTGCATCAATTATTTTTTTCAGTGTATTTACGAAATACACAACTGCATTTTTAATTTTAAGATAGAAATACATTGCTGTGAATTTTTCTAGATATTAAATTTTTCCAAAAATGATCTTCTTTGCATTTTCTTATATAAATTTCGTTTTACTCAAATTTTCAAAATTGAAACTGAACACTTGTGGCTTTTCAACTATGTTGGCGAAAAGCCCCCTCTCCTCCGCTAGCCGGCGCCTATTAACTGACCAGCTGGAAATAGAAAAATTATAATTTTATCAAAAATAAAAAATTTTCAAATAAACAAAATAATTTCAAAATTACAAAAATGTTTAAAATATTCAAAATTTTGGAAGTTTGAAATATGACAACATATTAAAGAGTCAATATTTTAACTAATGGGGAATGGAATAATAATTTAAAGTTTCAAAAATGTTTTGATTTTCATTGGGTAAAATTTAATAATAAATGCTGTAATTTTTGCTACTACTTTGAGTTTTAAATAGATATATATTGTCATGTTTCAAACCTCCAATTTGTTTAATTAAAAAAAATTTGTGATTTTGAAATATTTTGCAATTTTAAAAAATTTCTATTGTTTTGAAATTATAGTTTCTGTATTTCTCGCTGATTAGTTAGCGCCGCCTAGTAGAGGAGTGGGTGCTTTTTACCAACACGGTAGAAGAACCATATATTAGAATTTAGAAGTCTGTTAAAATTTAGTTTAAAAGTTTGTGATAATTAAAATTTAAGCATGATTTTTGGAGAAAATGGAATTGTATTTGAATTCAAAAGTTAAGCCCAGTGGCGTAGTCAGCAGTGTTTCGTGTGTTTCGAGAACACAAGCCCGGGCATCTGAGGGGCTCGGGCGAAGTTTGAAAGATTACCCACGAATATTTTGAAAAAAAAATGAAAGTTAGTAAAGCCCGGTCCGAACCATGCACGGACGAAAAATAAAAAACTAAATTTGAAAAAAGTAGTACCTAAGTTTTGGGAGTTTCTTCTTTTTACCTGCCTCTTTTTGTATTTTACGTTTTAGCGCACGAGATTTTTATTTATATGTACTCATTTTCTACTTACTCAAAGTTCTTTTCTAAAGTAAAATAAATAAAAAATTATTTAAGAAATACCATCTCCCAAGAGCGATTATCAGGTTTGGCAATAATTTCTATTGAAAATGACGTTGCCCGCACTTTAAATATAGAAAACATCGCGATAATTTTGCGAAATCTATAGCAAGGAAGAAAAGCTTTTCCGGTCACCGTTGATCTTCTACGCTTCTTTCCTTCAGAAGTACGATAAAAAACCTTTACATATTCTGAAAGAACAAAGTTTAAGCTTTTTTGTGAGGTAAGGATAAATAAAATTGGCCTTTCGGTTACTTCACAATTAAATTTTGAAAATGACGTTCATGCTTACTGTTGACGGTACGTGTGCGCTACAGTATTCTTAAAATCCGATTTTAAGTGGGGAGAGAGCGTGGTTTATTCACTGGCCAACCAACGGTACACGTAGACCGTGGCTCCGGGCGGTTTTCCCAACCCCTGACATTGGCAAATTACTGATCTCAGCATTCTAATTTCATCATTTTCCGTAAATTTTATTATTTATATTTTCTATTATAGACTATTACCTACCACCCAGTGCAAAAATTTCGGCAAAATTCAAAAGCGTAGAATATCGACGGTCCTCTTGGTTTTATCTGTTCTAGTTTAATTTTTATCTACTTATTTATTTAGGTGTTTTTCTTTCTTCTTTGTTATAATTATGATTGAATTTTATTTAAATTTTAAATGTTGTGGTTTTTATTTTAATAAATAATTTTTGAGTATAGTAGGGGGGGCCATGGAGAATTTAGAACACAGGCCCGCCACTGTTTCCAGTGTTTCAATCATTTTAAAAATTTGAGTAAAACGAAATTTATACACGAAAATGCAAAAATTTAATTATTATGGTTTTCGTTAAAGCAGCAAATCCGTTTCTGTTATAAAAATAAGCTATATTTATATTATTTATAATAGTAAATAAAAATTTTGAGGAAAATTAATTTTCTTAGAAAATACCAACTTATGCAAATAATTGATGCGTGGAAAATACTATTCAAAATTGCGGATTTTAATTCTTATTATTTTTCAATAACTCGAGGTTATCATAGCTAGTTATTAGCCGAAAGCTATGATTTTAGCTGTGTAAACTGCGGGTTACTGCTTTTTATGTCATCCTGTGATGGTCTCGAACATTTAACTCGATAATGTTATTTGTTTTAATGGAAAATTTCATTCATTGCTCAAGGGGTTATCCAAGTTATTTCCTAAATTAACATATTACGATTTAAAGCTAACAACCTGTGACGTAATATGTTATGATAATGTACAGCACAGCAATCCAACGCTGTAACTACCAGCCTACGACCGTGCTCTTTATTTTGAGAAAAAGAAAAAAAAACTTGTTTTTTTCTGTTGACTACACAGATTTTAATTAAAATTTAATTTTCAATCTCTGAATGTAAATATTTAGTTGAACAAAATAAACGTTATTTGTTTAAAATAAAAACAACGAAGTTAAGTGAAATACTTCTGTAGAAACTGTAAATTAGAAAATGTGTTACGTAACGGTTTTCCATTAATTCAAGCTTTTATTGATACAATTTAGTTTCTATTTTGAACACATTGAATATCAAGAGTTTCAATTAGCTTTGATTCATTACAGCTAATAATAAAGATTCTTGAAGCCTTCGGCATCTTAGAAACTCACATTTCAGTAAAACGTACAAATGGCAAAAAATAAAATTCTAAATTATGTAATAGAGATTTCTAGCAATTTTTCGATAAAGAAAATTGTCGAATTTAATTATACGAAATTATCGGATCCAATTATATTTTTTCTACCCTCCTCCACATATCACGTGGCGAATACTGACGAATAAAACTGTTGAACTTTAGCAGGGTATATTTAATTTTATGAAAATCTGACATTTGGAAAATCCCCTGTGGCGAAACCAGCATTCGACATTTTAAATATTACCATTATATGATACTAAATGTATCTTAATGATTCTACATATTGTTCAAAGCTTTTATATTCAAACCAGAAAATGAGCTTTGTAATCATTGTCCTATTTTTAACATTTCTCAACACAGTATATTTTGAATTTGAAAGCTCCTTGCAATCTGTTTATTACGCACCGGCTCAATGTCAGAACTTTGATCCTCCGCTAAAACATCATACCTACCGAGAAACTACTTGTTAGCATGCATAATAATTAATTAACTCCCCTTACACCTAACCAGCAATGTTTCGCCTGGTAATCCTTGCTTGCCCCTTCCATAATTTTTAGCCGGTTAACTAAGACCAAAAACCTGCCACAGTCCATTTTAAGATAAAAAAAGATGTTATTTTCTAATTTTTTTTAATTTTCGGTAGTAGCTTACTATGACAGATGATTCTTGTTAGAACTTTGGACTTGACAAGTTTACTCTATAGGTAAACAAATATTATAACTTTTTGGCATGTCGTTAAAATTAAAACAACTTTTGATTTATATTTTTATGTCGAGACAACTGAATGAACAAAATTCGCAGCTAAAAATGATAAATTAAAATTTAGTTTCTATAGAAAAAAAAAGTTTTACTGCATAAATATTTGATTTATATTGGTCGGCACAACTAAATGAACAAAGATTCATATCCAAAAATTGAAATGTAAATGAAATAAAATTTTAAAAATTTTGCAAGCAACCCAAAAAAAATGAAAGTATCCAGGTGCAGTTAGTGGGACTCTATAATTCACAATTCTCTTCAAGGTTTAATATAGGGCTGTTCCTCAGGTCGGTTCCGATCCGATCCGTTCAGATTTCTTCTGACGGGATCAAATACTTTGATTTCATTCTGTGTTTGGAGAAAATATATATTATATAGAAAAGTTTTGAAATTTGGTACGGACGTTTGTTTAACCGGACTGCTGAACCTGTAAGTAGTCCTGAAAAATTCAAAGTTAGAAAACTCCGCCATCTTAAGCCATCATTAAGCCGTTGAAGTTAAAAAGTTACGAGTCATATCGAAGTTTCTCGACCTTGAATTTTTCAGGCTTTTTACAGGTTCAACAGTAAGCTAACCTTTCCCATCCATGTTTTGCAGGTTCAACAATAAGTAAGAGATTATGATCAGGTTATGGGAATTAGTGCGGCCTTCATGCCGCACAACCTGGGCAATCGAGTTGCATACCTATCAGGTTTCACACTATTCAAACGCTAAAAAATTGAAATTAGCTATTGCTATAATATAGCAAAAATACTATAGGTGCATACTGTTAATTTTTTTTTTTTACTTAATTTTGGTCAATATTGATTTTAAAGTTTTCGTTAATATGGTAACAATATTGCACCAATCTTAATATTTGGGGCAATAATATTATATGTAAGTCATACTTGAGTCATACTCAAGTATTGCTCTTACGACTACTTGATATTTAAATTCATTTTACAGCCAAATTAGTTTTTTAGGAGATCCATAGATTATTAGAGGGGGGGCATATATAATACAATGTAAAAATGATTAAATATGTGTCGATATTTACCAAAACTCAGCGTAGAGAGACATTTTAATTAAAATTAAAAACTCGAATGATGTTTCCTCTGCAACCACATGCAGTAGAATGAATACGTTCTCTCCCCACCTAAATTCTGATTTTTAAGACCCACGTAGCGTACACGTACTGTCAAGTGAATATTTTTTAAAGCTAAAATGAACTTAAACTTATAAAATTTACATCAGAAAGTCGATTTTCAAAATTCATAAGAATTTTTTTAAGAAAGCTTAAATTTTACTCTTTCAGAATATTTAAAAGTTTTCTATGGTACTTTTGAAGCAAAGAAACAGAAAATATCGACAGTAACCTTATTTTATATTGGACACTGCAATTAATTTTTGTACCTCGATCTGGTTTTCACCTAGTTGCCTAGTGCCGACTCTGAGATTTCTCCTATGATAAATCCGAAGAGAAATCATACAATGTAAACTTGGCGCACTTACTCAGTAGGACTTGAGAATGGTTGTAGTGCAAGAAAATGTTAAAAAGGTTTAGTTAGTAGGGCTAGATAATTAACAATTTAATGATGAATTCAAAAACGATAATAATCATTAATTCCAATCAAAAGGTTAAAAAAGTTTAGTATGAAACAAACGAGTAACGGGAAACGTTCGAGTATCAGGGGCGTAGCGAATGTTGTTGGGGCCCTGGTGAAAATATTTAAGAAGGCCCCCGTGTCCTAAAATAAAGTGGTTAAGTAGAAAAGTAACTTCATCGCTTCAAATACAAAAATAATAAATATTTAAATTTAAATATTTAAAATTAAAAAAAAAATATAAAAGAAATTCTAAAATAAAAACAACTAAACAATTTATATTCTTATAAACAAAGTCACGTTTTGATATTTATTTCAACCTTACGACGCTACGTTTATGTTTATTCGACACATTCTACTATCTACGCCACTGTCGAGTACGCGCTACTGAAGTCCGTTCATATGAAACAAACGAGCAATGGGAAATATGTAAGACTAGAAAGCTTTCGCGTACGCACTGCTGAAATCCGTTCGTATGAAACAAACGAGTAACACAGGAAAACATGCGAGTACGCAGACTAATACAAAATATTTTATTTTTAAAGAGACCCCGGGCGAAGCCAGGTATCCAGCTAATAATAAATAAAATATAAAAATTGATTTAAAATATTGTATTGCGGTGTAAATGGGCTAAATAATTAAATTCAAATTTTAATTTTTATAAAAACGTATTTTTTAACAACAAATAGCCATAACAGTTTACTGTTAATATAATCTACTTCATACTATAGGCATATACTTTTAATACACCTTGTACAATTAAATGCATGGTGTCCAACTGCAGTATTTAATTGAAATTTAAATTGGTAGATCTCTAGAGAATAGAAAGTAAAATTAAATTTAAATTGACTTTAACGGTTAGTACCTACCTACCGAATTTGTTGATATAGGAAAACAAATCCAAATACTTTCGATTCAAAAATGTAATTTCGTCAAATACAAATTACTTTGTATTGGTATTTTTTTACCCTTTACTCGGGAGTCTATTGAATTTACTAATATTTCGTAACATCCCCTTTCTGGTTTCACAAACGCGTATTAGGAGTCGAAACCATTGCATTTTCTCACCTCTGTTATAGTAATGAGATTCTCCGGCACACGTGACAGGCAATCCTTCGAGTAACACTTCATTCTTCATCTTAAATGAAACGACATTTAAATATATTCCCTGTTCATTCCACTATATTATGTTGGGATACTATTTTGAAATACCTGTGTATTCTGCAGACTATAATAATCGAAATAAGGAAGTAGTCACTCTTCTATGACACATGGGAATTACTTACTTCTCACTTTGTTCGAGAAATTAGTTTCGCTTGATGTTTAAATTTAAATTCCTTCATGTAATCACAATTTTGATTCGTATGCAAATTTTACAGCAATATATTACAATTAACAATTCGGTTATAGTTTAAAGTAAGCTTTTGGGGTCTTGATATTATTGAGCTGTATATTCTGAAAGCACGACAATCATAATTTATTCTTCCCACTTTTTCATTTAGTTCATGCATCGAAAATTGTGAAATCCGTTAATAGCGGCCTAAATGGTGCAATTAAAGCTTTTATCTATCCCACATAGTCTGAAACTTCTTTTTATGTGTGGTTAGGGTTATTATGGACTTGAAAAGCAGTAATGTACCTATTTGCCGGCGCGCTTCGTTCGCATTTATTTTCGACCAAACTTAAAATTTTATTATCGATTCCGGATAATTTTCGTATGTTTAATAAAGAAAAGTTAAGATTTCTCAGTTTGCCCATTTCAATAAATTATACAAATTTTGCCATTGCCGTCCTTGGTATCTAATATACTATAACGTGAAAATTATTAATCTTTTGTGACTAGTTCAGTCCGTTTTAATTTTTATAAACACGCTACACTGCACAAACATACATTCTAATCAAAGCAAATAACGAAATATCGATATTATTTGAAAAGCTTTAATTAGACATATAATTAATGATACTTTTGATATACTCGCATTAAATTCTTCGAAAGTAAATTTACGTGTTCGCACTAATTGATCTGGCAAGTTAAAATTAATTACCAAATAATTTAAATGTGTATGGCAAACTATTTAATAATATTAGTGAATTTCGCTGAAATTTGGTGCGTTAATGCAGAAAAGGTAACGTCGAGCATAATATTAAGCTCACTAATGGGTAAGTAAACTTGGTGTGGAAAAATAATATATCAGAACGTGTAGTATCCAAAGAGACGAAGTACATAGATGATGATCCCAAAATTAATTATAAAATAGAATGGAACTTTATATCGAATTGGTTAGAAACTTACTGAAGACCGCAAATGTAAATATTTGATAAGTACAAAGCTGTTTTAAACAAAACTTTATGTATAATGCATAATTTTGTAAATTAAGACCAACTTGTGCTTTGATAACGAATATGTCCGTAACTGGAGAATATCAGCCGTGGCCTATCTTGCATATTAAAAGTTTTGTACGACTTTTTGAAATAATTAAAAAGTTTTGGTAACGTTATGGGTTGGTTATACGTAACGTACAAAACTTTTTTAAATTGTTTTACGTGATCATTTGCTTGAAATTATAAAATATAGCTCTCTATGTTGTTATTTTTATTATGGATACAACGCCAGTTTGAATTCTAATTGTTGTTTGCTCCATGTAAATATTGTGCAGCGAAAGAGGCATATAAGTAATTTTAATATCATGAAGATAACAACGTCGATGTTTTAATATTAACGTACAATTTAAAAATTTTGGATTTTGATATCTTAATTTCGCCACTTAAAATGCTTAAATGTTTTAATTAAAAGATAACGCTAACTTTTCCACTTAACTGAAATTATTACATTAGCTTTAACGATTGAAGTTAAAATTCAAAATTTTCACGTTATAAGAAACTTTTAAAGATAATTTATGCATTAATTATTAATAAATATAAGAACAATGATATAACTTTTCTTAATTCCCACTTACATTTTTAAATTAAAATTTGCATATCGGTTATTACAAAAAAGTAATTTCAAGTTGGTGCCTTTAACATCGAGTAAGATTTAAATTATTTTTCAAAAAATTTCGACATAAATTTTCCCTAAGATTGTTTTAGACTTTCAGTTTAGTGCATTAATATGTAAATATCGAATATTTTAAATTTGTTTTCTATTTTTGAAAATCTACTACCCTTTTGAGCTTTAACAAATTTTACTCTACGACACCCGAAGCTGAATGATTGATTACTGAACGAATTTAATATGTTGTTTCAAAATAAACGTATTTTTAAAAAAATTTAATTAAAAATTTTGCGATGCAGGTATTTTCAATTTAATATGATAAAATGTTTCACGTGATTTAAGAGAGTACAGGACGTATTTAAAAATAAAGCTTATTTTATGCACAATTATAATATTATCTTTTCCAAAATATTTTGCAAATTAAATAAAATTCAATTGGAGCATCGTTAATTCGATGAGCTCCACTTACGTGGAGTATTTAATTTATTGATTTTAGGGAAAAGCTTTATTCGTCTCATCATTTCCTTGACGACTATAAACTGACTGCGTACGTCTGTATCTATCAAACTAATCACACTGCAGTACAAAAATGCAGGTAAAAGTTTAGAGGAATTGGCGTATTTTTAAATGAAATTTTCGGAATAAAATCAAAAATTTTAAATTCTGTCAATTAACAACTGAAACTGAAAACAAAATATGGAGAAATGGATGGCGCATCTTCGATCTCTTTTTTAGGGAAAAGCTTAATGGTGAAAACTTTTTTCGGTTTTCGAGTTATGGCCAAAAGTTAGCTTTTTCGACTTTTCGTTAAATGTCGATATCTCGGTTGTTTGTAAAGTTATCGAAAATTTTTTTACACCTTATTCATACATTTTTTTGAGGAAAATAAATTGGGATAAAGGGATTTTAAATATCTTCATTTGTTTTCGAGTTATAATATAAAGTTGTGGTTTTTTAAATGGAAACCTTAGTAGGCTATGCCATATTTATATAGAGTTTTTTATCCTCTTTTCAATTATGTATAACTTGTGGGGTCTATTATTTCAGTTTCATCCCGTTATATTAAAAAATGTTAAATAAAAATAAGGGATCTGAAAATTAAACGTTGGCTTTGTCAAAACAAAACAAAAAATCATTAGCGAGATCTAAAACAATTGTCTCCAATTGTTTTTAATAGGTTTTTTAGTACCTACTCTATTATTTACCTTTTATTTTATAATTATTATAATTAAAAATTATAATATACAAGAAGCTGAAGAAACTACTATGAGCTGTGGATGCAAACCCTTCCATTTCAACCCGTCAAATTGAAGCTGAATCGGGAATTTCAAATAAATTTCACCTTGTAAAACAAAAGGTAAATAATAGAGGAGGTGCTAAAAATCCTATTAAAAACAATTGGAGACAATTGTTTTAGATATCAATAATGATTTTGTGTTTTGTTTTCACAAAGCCACCGTTTAATTTTCCTATCTTTCATTTTTATTTAACAGTTTTTAATATAACGGGATGAAACTGAAATAATAGATCCCACATGTTGTATATAATTAAAAAGAGCATGAAAATCAAATTTAATATGTCATAGCCAACTATGGTTTCCATTTAAAAAATCACAACTATATATTATAGCTCGAAAACAAATGAAGATATTTAAAATCCTTCTAGCCCAATTTATTCACCTCAAAAAAATGTCTAAAAAAGGTGTAAATTTTTTTCTATAACTTTACAAAAAACCGAGATATCGGCATTTAACGAAAAGTTGAAAAAGCGAACTTTTGGTCATAACTCGAAAACGAAAGAAAATATCTAGAATTCCCCATAAGAACATTCGAATTTGAACCACCCTGTACACTCTGTATACGAGCATTAAAATGTGTGTTTTTTGCACATTTTGCTTCTTTGAGTTTACTTTAACCCTTTAAAATTACATTTAGATGAAAATGTGGAAAAATCAATCTTTTGGTCTGTTTCTTTGTAAACAAATTACTTTTAGCCTCATCTAAATAGGATAAATAGAAGCCAAGATATTTTAGTTTTTGAAAACCCTCTGAAATACAAAAAATGCTGAACCTTATCAAAAAATAAAAATTACTACCACCTAAAAACAAAAGACAATCAAATTTGGTTAGATGGGAACCATGGCGCTCTTGTCCACCTCATTATGACCTCAGATATAACCAAAAATCTAAGAAATTAATGTAAATAAATTTTAAATGGCTAGAAAATAAAAAAAATAAATACAAATTACAGTATTTAAAATACTTGCAATATTTAAAATACACAAAATTTCGAATTAAATTGTAACCAATGAAAATCATTTTTTTGCTGTTTTTAAAAAAATGCCTTTTTAAAACTTTTTAAATATGTTTTTTGCTGTTTTTAATTATATTTTGTAATATATGTTGGAAATGTATTATTTAAAATACAAAATTAATAGAGTAATTTATATTTGAAATACAAAGTAGGTATAAAATAAAATTTAAAACACGAAAAGTTTTGAAAATCATAATATTTAAAATACAAAGTACAAAATACATTGAAAATTTATATTTGAAATATGAAAAATTTTGAAAATTTATATTTAAAATACAAATTTCAAAATGCATTGAAAATTTGTATTAAAATACAAAACACAAGATAAACAATGTGTTTTAAATAAGTATGTATTTCAAATACATATATTTCAAATTTTGCCTATCCCTATTTATAACGCACCTCCGATTGGTTTATTTTAAGTTAGCAAACTAAAAAAATTGGGAGAGTGACCGGTGACAACCTGAGCAATTTATTAATTATTATCATTATCGAATTATTGAACATAAAGTAACAGCCCATTTCTGCCTTTCTATCCCGTACAGCACCTCTGATTGGTTCATTTTACGTTACCAACCTAAAAAAACAGACATTTAGAGATTATGACTGAACGATTAGGATTAGAGCAATCTAGTTACTAATCAAATACCTAATTTATTATCTATCACATACCGTACTTATGATTGATTCAGTTTAAGTTACCAACCTAAAAAAATTAGAGATTACGAGGGAACCTGGGCAATCTATTTAATAATAATAATAATCTATTTTTTGGGCTTACAAATTTAAAAATTAAAAACATAATGTATGTACATAATAATATACACATCACTCCATAACCAATCTTTAATTGGTCAGTTTTGATGCCAACCTAAAAAAAATGGCAACCAATTATTTATCTTATATTTCTCAATAAATATAAGAACACACATATTTTTTATAATAATTTCTTGAAGTTTCTTAATTGAAATATTTTACTAATAACAGATTTTCGCGTTTGTGCGGCCTGAAGACCGCACTGTTCAATCACTCTTTCGTAGACGCTGATGCATAATTCAATTTATGCACAATTTAATTGGTGTGCAACTCGATTTCGCAAGTTGCGCAGCCTGAAGGCCGCGCTTAACAAATTGAGAATATAACTGTGTCTCTATATTCCAACATCAACGCATGGAGTCCAAAGACTAAGCAAAAGATTATAATATTATATGCAAAAAAAAGTCTGCATGAAAATTTTATTCGGCTTGGATTAGGTTTAGTTGACTGGATTGCATACAAATAGATATGCAAATACGATTTCCTATTAATTTTATAATTTCAAATCGATAAAAAAAAAATAAATTCGGTTCACAATACCGCAATTTTGTTACTAAAAAATTTATCAAGTGATTGATTGCTCTCAAATAATTTGCTGTAGATTAAACCTTTGTAAAGTTCCGATTGCATTAACATTACATTACTAAATTTTTCATTCCGAATGAAGTGGTACATTCATTTTACAACGCTCGTTATATTTCAGTTATGAATTTGTATTTCCATAGACAAGTTTATAGTTCCATTTTTAAATACCAGGTGAATTGGAAATCGTCAAATTTAAATCGTCAAGTCAACAGGATGCTCTTGTTGAAATTACAAGAGTTTAAATATAATATTTTCGGATTTACAACTTTAATCTGGACTATCCTCCCATCTCCATTCTTTTACGGTTGATGTTAAAATTAAAATTTTAAATATGGCAATGTGCACCCAATAGTTACTTTTTAAGCCATTTAAATTAACTTTAGGATCCAAAATAGCTTACAAGCTACAGCAGCTAGCTGTACTTTGTAGTTAGGCAATAATCCGCTGATATGTACTTGTAACAATACCATTTTATTTTTTTTCCTTTTGTTATTTCTAGCAAAGAAACCTTTTTGACTATCAAGAATAACAGATTAACCGATAAGTTTCTCTTATTGTAATTATTAACCGTTTCCGTCGCTGTTTAAAGCCGTAAGTTACTTTTAAGTACCTACGTAAATCAGTTCGACTTAGCTTAGCGTTACATGGAAGACGACCTCTTCCGGAACCCACCACTAACTTCCTTAATATACCAGATACACCGTTGACACTCCATCGAATCAAGAAGTTGATCGTTTTTATTTTTATTATTTATTGAATATTTTTTAAGTGAAAAAGGTGTTCAACTTGAAACCCATAACTTTACTTGGAAGCTAGATCAAGCGTTTAAAAACGTAAACATAGTTTGGTTTTTTAAATTCACTTATAACAGGTCAAGAACTCACAAACGTTGACAAGATGCACTATAAAATTTCATGAAACTGATCAAACATTTTCCCACATTCGGCTAAATTTTTTTTAACATATTAAATTTAATCTAAAAAATGTATTACGAAAAAATTTTGGTATGAACCTACTCATTTATTTATTGCATGGATAACTGCATTTCAAAAGTGTCCAACAAGAAAGCGATTATGTGATTATACCCTGCTGCACACGTTGATCAAGTTGAGATAGAGTGGTCACAGAGGAATAATAAATTTTAAAGACTGGATTATGAAAGATTCTGTGTAAAATAAACTTTATTATCCGCAAAATGTGTAATCCCGTTTAAAACATTTAAAATATAAATTTACAAAATTAATTTCTGCCATCGAACAGTCAAACAAACACATACTCGTAATTTTGAAAAACGGCAATAATAATAATTTAAATCAAACAGAGTGAAATTGAAAATCGCGTGTTCTAGCCGCAAAATTAATAATAGCCCATTTGAATAAATAAACAAATAATTAAATTAGATTTACATCAATCAGACCAACATATTTGATAATAAAACGAGCATATTGTGTAAATAATTTTGTTTTGCCAAAAATTAATTTGAAAGATTTTTTGAAGTAGTAAACAAAACCTCCATAATAAATTTTGAACGATAACGGTTTTGAAATTTTCAAATTTCAAATGTAACAAACTGCGTCGTATAATAAATTGTATCGATAGATTTTAATCAAATGTAATGACTTGTGCGTTACAATTAAATTTAAATGAATAAATCTTACCTTCGCCAAACGTTGCATCTCCTTTGAACATTAATTCAAACTGAATAATAATTGTTAAAGTCACTCTACTAAATATTATAACTTTCATTGTTTATTTATATTTGTACTTAAAATTATTTGAGTAGTAAATTTCGTGAAACACATAATAAATAACTTTTTAAGAGTTGGAAAAACTGTTGTCAATTTTTATCGACATTATTTTTCGTTGTCTCGTAGCAAAGAAAAATCAAAACGAAAAATGTTGTGTTTGTTGTTTGAAAATTTTGGAAAATGACTTTCATACATCGCGGCAGTCGTTTGTGGTAAAGTAATCTGTGCGGTAGTCGACGAAGCACTGGCGCTGTAAAAGCTCACTAGCGTTCTGTAACTGCTCATTTACCGCTAATGCTGAAAAATTTGGTAGCTTATCCTTTATACGCAAATCTTCTAATGTTTCATATCCGGAAAAACTAAAACCCAATTTTTTAACGAGCAAATTTTCCTTTAAATTTAAAAAGTTTAAATTTGAATATTCGTTTTAGTAATTAAATCGATTTAATTTTTGATGGGTGGTGGGGATGGAGATACATTAGTTAGACTTGTGAAACCTAAATTGGTTTCCTTTATTTTTCTTTATAAAAGTAATCAAACTTACAATGAAAAATTTTGCAATTAAAACTCGTTCTTTAAAGCTGCGCTCAATCTTTTTACCATCGTGAAATAAAAACTCACGTTAAGTTTTTATTTGCCGGTAATTCTTTTAACGTAAATAATTTAACGTAAATGATATAATTATTATATCATTGCATGGTATAATAAAATTTTAAATTGTTCTTACAGCAAATGCAGCATTCAGGGATTTAATTTAAAAATATTATTTAATAATGAATGCATTATAATATACCCGGTACCTATGTAAATTATTGTTTAGTTTTGTTAATGTATAACATATTGTACTATATAATGAGTTTGATTATATTCTAGGTATTATAATATAGCACATACAATATACATAAGAACAAGTTAATTCTACATAGAAAATTCAATTCAATATCTTCCAAATTTCGATTAAAAATTTAAATTGTTAAATTTTAACATATTGACGATATGACGTCATATGGCGTCGCAGATATTGTAAAAATTAAATTTTTGTATTAATATTGTATATTAAATAGTTTGTTCGCATTAACAATGAGAATTTCACAGTGTTATCTTCATTATTATATTATAAAAAAATAATTTCAACTATATACTAGCATTTTTTACTATAATATATAATCCTTTAGGAATTATAATAGATTACGCTCAAATGTAACCCTCAATGATTTTTTAAAACTTGTTTTGAGTACAATAACTTTAATGCAGTAGCAACCCTAATTTTTAAATTAAAGTGTCGTGTTACAATTAGGAACCCCATTTATAAAAAAATAAAAATTATGAATTACACGCAAATTTAAAAAAATTACATTTCAACCAGCAAATAATTTACAATTAAAATTTCAGCTGTTTTATAAATTTTATAGTTTGTTACCGATGTATAAAATAATATCTCTATAAAATGGAGTGAGTAAAAAGTTTTAAAACTTAAAAACGTAATTTATTTTCCTTTCTACTAGTAACAAATTTCTTGTAGTATTATGTTTCACATAACTGCTCAGTGGTTAACAAATTTCGAATTTTATTCATTATTTAATATGTTTATTTATAAATTTTAGTTAAATAAATATTAATATTTAAGGGTTGAATTTGAGTTTCAAGTCACATAATTAGTTATTGGCCACTATACATTTAGTTATTGGCCACTATACATTTAGTTATTGGCTACTACTGAAGTGCCCATCATTGGAAGTTTCTCCTATAAATCTCCGCAGCATCAGTGATACAATTAATTGATTCAAAATTAAAAAATAATAACTGTCTTATTTAATACAAAATTATATTTTTTTATTTCTTTTAAAAAAATAAAATTGAATTTATGTTATATAATATAATATTATGTTTTATAATAGAATGAAATAGAAATAATATCATATTTTTTATGAAAATTATTTTTTCTTAACTGGCCAATAACAGCACCGTTTACCGGTTTACCCTACTGATTCGTCTACGAGTACTTAGAAGTTTCCTTTAATAATTATTATTATTATTATTTTGAACGGGTGTTGCTCAAAAACTCGACACACAATTTCAAAAGAACAAAATCCAGACTAATTATAGAAATCCCGAAAAAAAATTAAACCACAGCAATTCAAACGCAGAAGTATAATTTCCCTAGTATTTCTCGAAGGGCGATTACAAGTTCTACCGATCGGTCAAATCTTTATTAATTCTACATGTAAGTTCCACCTGTCAGTTTTAGTTCACTATTTTCTTACGTGTAAATTCCACCAATGGATTTCCTTCAAAAGTACGATTGAAAACCATTAAATATTCTCCGATGATTGTTTAATTTACCACTTGACATTTTTACAATTTACAATTTGACATTGTCAAATCTCGGATCCCAGCTTTCGAGTTCTGTAATTTTCGAATTCGATAAGCCTAGGGAGATGTTTTTAGCAAGTTTAGTGCTTGTCAAAACGGCCTGGAACTCCCGAGTGCAGCGAAGGATGTAAGGCTTAGTTTGCATATGGGAAGGACAAAATCCCACGGCCGCAATCCCGCCAAACGAAAATCCAGCCGGACCGAAATCCAACCGGACCACAATCCCGCGACAACAATTTCCGCCGGAGCATAAGTAAGAACTCAATTTTACGAACGTAAATTTAAAAATGAAATTAAAATAAAGAAAAATCTCATCCAAAACTTGTAATAAATTAAAATATGTATAGGTTAAGTTAGGTTAGGTTATACTAAAAAAAAATAATTCATAAAAATTTATCATTTTTGCGCCGATGATTTTTGCGCCGGATAGCGTCCGGCTATATTTGATTAGGCAGAATTTCCGTTCGCCGGAATTATAATCTGAATGGATTTTGGTTCGACGGGATTATGGTCGCGGGATTTTGTCCTAAACCAGTTTGGATAAGCGCAACCACGGTAAATCTCGAATCTTGGCACTCTAAGATCCACCATTTTTGAATGATTTGAAAAAACCATAAGGTTTGTTAAGTAATTCTCACAGGCTCCACCTCCTGTTGGTTGACAGTGCCCAATGGTTTTTCACAAATTTATTTCCACTCTAAAATCCACCATTTAAGAGTAACTTACATGTTTACCGTAAAAAGGACTAAAAACTGATCATTGGTGGAACTTACCACTGTCCGTCCATTTCTCGAATATTAAGGTATGATATAATTCATTCGGCCAGTAGATGCCCTGCGCCAAAAACGTCCCACCATTCTCCCCCTCGATCTCCCCTCAGGCCCAGCCCTTAACGACGTTGACAAGGCCGAAGCTTTTGCGGAAAGCCTTGTCAAACAATTCAGCTTCAACTAGAAAAACCCCCTTTCGAATCTCTGACCCCCATCTTCCCCACCTCTTAGCAAGAGATGATCGGCCAAATCAAGAAACTGAAGGTCTCCAAAGCCCCGGGACACAACGGCATTTCGAACAGGGCAATCAAAGAATTGCCCAAACACGGGATCATGGCAATCACACATCGTCAACTCCATGCTTGGAGTTTCTACAGGCCCATTAGCTTGCTCCCCTCTCTAGCGAAACTCGCAGAGAGAATATTCCAAGTCTGTCTAAACTCCTTCCTGGCCGAAGCTCGTCTAATCCCCGACGAGCAATTCGGCTTCCGTCCCAGGCACTCCACCATCCACCCCATCCTGAGGCTCACGGAGCACATTACTGAGGGGTGGAACAAAAATCAGGTCACTGGTGCTTTCTTCCTTGACATCGCGAAAGCGTTTGATGCGGGTATACCACATGCCCTGGTGTACCTCATTGCATCTTATCTCCAGGATAGGCCCTTCCGGGTTAAACTCAAAGGGTCCCGAACCACCCCGAAGATCATGTCTACTGGAACCCCCAAGGTTCTGTTCTCGCCCCCTCTCTCTTCAATATTTATATTTCCGATATCCCCTCCCCAAGAGAAAGACAGACCAAGAAGGCGTTCTATGCAGATGACACCACGTTCTTCACCAGTTTTTTTCCTTCCCCACCCCCAATTATCGCCCGCCTTCAATCTGCCCTCGACGACCTTGAGAAATGGTTCCGCACCTCCGGATCCACTCCACCGTTTGGGGCTAAACCAATAAATCCCACCTTCAACCCCTCCAAGCCAAACAAAATATAGCGATTAGACGAGCCATGAAAGCCCCATGGTTCATAACCAACGCAAGGTTGCAGGAAAACTCCTTCGTGGAGTTCGTCGAAGAATTCATCGGCCTCTCGGCGGTTAAATTCTACGACAACCTGGAATCCTTAGACAACCCTATAATCCGAGAGCTCGAGGATTATTTGCGGTACAAGAGATCCAGGGCCATCCTGCAACCTAAGGGGTCCTAACCCCCCCCCCGCCCACTGACTCAAAAATTAACCGACCGCCTGAGATGCGGAGAAAGACAACTGGATAAATTAAGAAATCGCCGACACTGTATCCGAAAATAATACTAGCTCAGGTACGAGGATACTTGAGTTTTTCTTAAGTTTAGAGTGGCTAGAGAAATAAAAAGAAATATAGGCTGCTACCAAAATCTCGAGTAGTATATTGGGTCCGATATGCAACCTGAGTGCACATAAACTTGATTCGTTCTCCACGTCCAATTCAGAAGCATTTAAATTTTAAAGAAAAAAGACGGAACATGGATGCAGGCTACATATATTTAAGCTAACATTATTATAACAGTGTTAACGTCCATAAATTGGACCCTAATCTCTTAATCTCTGCAAATCTAAAATCGTACTCGAAAATTGAATGTTGACGAAAAGATACAACTTTAAGAAGATTATGTGGTGCTAACAATAAATATTTGCTGTTAGGAAGGTAATATAAACCTCAATTTTTTATCTACTCTAACGATTTTCTATTCAAGATATTTGATTATTCATAATGAGGTGATAATTTAACGACATTATTTAAAATGTTATTAATTATTACTCTAATAGGCTATTTGGGTGGTTTTTCAAATCTCATAAAATAATGAAAAACATTATTAGCAATTTGTTTTATTTAGCGTTAAGAATACAACAGAAAGAAAAATAATGTTGTTGACTTAAAGTATGTATTGCTTAATTAAGTTTTATGTCTCCTTGAGAGAAACTTAAGGATAGAAAATTAGTGAAAATGTTATATGGTATAATCAAACTTTTGAAATAAAAGAAAGTCGGAAAAAATAAGTGTTAATATGAACTCTTTTAAGAGAACTATAAAAAAGGGATATATTAAGAAATACTATAATTGTATCCTGTAATAAAAGAATTTCTCCAACCTGGCTTTATATTACATTTTTTTAATAATAATAAACTATTGCATTACTGAATTTAAGCGGAATCGGTTTCAATAAATTGTTATATTCGAAGTTTTTCAAGTTAGTAACTTTGTGCGGTTGCAGGCCGCTCATCGCTGATTGGTATATAACATACATAATTATATAGATATGAATGTCCAAGACAATTAAAAAAGCTTAATTGAATAATAAAAATAATCTAGATTATTGTAAAACTGATCTTATTAATTTCTTTCTGTTTCTAATTATATTCTTTAATAACTTTGCAAAATATATTTTACGTGATACTAAATATAAAAAATTTTTATTATTAGTCTTCATATTTTCTACCTAATGATAAATTTTTTAAAATACTTTCTCGAGGATTCTCTCACGCAAGATAAATGAAGTCACTTTTTACTTGATTACTTAGACTTTCTGTAAAACGCTATACCTTTTTAAGCTGAATTGCCATGAGCTATTTTGTTTAAATGAACTTATTTTTCTTGCTATGTCAGAAAAATATCAAACAAAATATTTATTTTTCAATATTATTACAAAATTTGAAACAAGAATAAATTAAACAAGTTGATTTGTTTATTTAACTTCGTTAAACATGAAATATATGTAAATTTGTTATGAATATGAAAATAAAATAAGCTATAGAGAAAAACACATTTTTTTTTTTATTATTACATTAAGCGGTTGTTATAAGTTATTTTGGATGTGTGTGGACTGCACCGATGGCCACATGTGGATTGCACCAATATAAATACTTCATCTCTTTAAGTGAAAGACTTACTGAAATTAAAACAAGGTCTTATACAGGGTGTCCCCCCTAAAACTATTGAAAAACTAAAAAAGTACCAGTACGTATTATAGAAAATATCGAAAATATTCAATTTTGTTTTAATTCATTAACTCACTTTGAATTTGCCGTGGATGTTTGTTTTATTCAGTTTCATGTTATTTATATTTGATCTTTATTGTCTACAAAACAGTGTTCTTTTTAGAACAAATCTTCAAAAATTGACTGCAATTTGACAAAATAATTTATGGGTTTCTCTATAGGCGAGCGGTTTACACCTATTTTCAGTTCACTTACCGACCAATCAGCGTTCTAGTGGCTGGAAATGATTTTAGTCGATTTCTTATATTATACCGAGAAAAAACTTCTGTATACACTTTATTTTTTTATGAGTCGTTTAATAGTTATAAACAATCTTTTGTTTTAAAAATTTAAATTTCGGGGAAAAAATCTGAAAAAATTATAGAGGCTTAATTGGACCAAAACACACATTTTTTGTGTCTTTGACTTTTCTCGTAAAATCAATATTTTTTAAGATAAAACTCGATAAATGGCGAAAAATGCCTAACCAATTGTCCAATCAGAATAAATAAAAAATAAAAATATTCAGCCAACCTTAAACTATCACAACATTTTTTTTTATTTTGATTTTTAGTGTTACTAACAGTGAAAACCGTATTGGAGTAGATCTCTAACACCGCTTCCTCTGTGCGTGCGTATGTCCGTCCGGCGAGCTAGGATGAAAGCTTTAATTCAAATTTTGTTTATTAACCATTAAAATACAATATATTACATACACGTGGATTGTCAGAATTTAAATTACCTAAATACTAGAAGATGTCACAAAAACAAATCTATTATAAATACTCCTTGTTCCTTGACCGCGTAATAATGAAAAATAATTGCCTTATAGTTTAAGGTTGGCTAAAAATTTTTGTTTTTAATTTATTCTGATTGGATAATTGGTTTCTGAGAAAAAAAATCATAAAGGTAGGCATTTTTCGCCTTTTATTGAGTTTTATCTTAAAAACCATTGATTTTACGAAAAAAATCAGCGATACAAAAAATGTGTGTTTTGGTCCAATTAAGCCTCTATAATTTTTTCAGATTTTTTCCTCGAAATTTAGATTTTTAAAACAAAAGATTGTTTGTAACTATTAAACGACTCATTAAAAATTTGGTGTAAATAGAAGTTTTTCTTCTATGTAATATAAGATATCGAATAAAATCATTTCCAGCCACTAGAACGTTAATGCAGTTTTTAAGCGAGTTTGAGACGATAAACCGCTCGCCTACTTTCAAAGTTGGTGGAGCTGTATCATAAAAATTAGGTTTATCTTGCATAGAAAATCGTAAATTTAATTTCGATTATTTTTTTATCACCAATGAAAGTTTGAGAAGCACTGCATTATTTGCGCAGTATCTTCGTAATTTGTTAGATGGCGTGCTCTTGAATTTTTATATAACCTTAAATAATTATAACTCGTTTGAAGTTTGGTTTATTCGATAAATACCTAAAGAAATACTTAATAATGCGTTTGTTCCATGCATTGCTAAGAAAGAAGATGCCAAATGGGCACATTTTTAGAGGTAAAGACAGGTTGGTGAGACCTGTTACTCGAGAAGATGTAGGTAGTTTTAAGAACCAAATTGAAATCGAAGAAAAAAATATGTTTTTATTACGCCATTCTTATTTAACACCGGTTAGTTGTAAAATGAATTTATATTTAATTCGTGGTATTTATTCGTAACATTTTAGGAACAATCGTTTGGACATTCGAAAGCATTAGAAAAGCCACAAAATAGAATTGCTCGATTTAATAGGACTCCGAAACCATTTTATGATAATGTTACACTGGAATCAAGATTAGGTCATGTAAGATATAGTGAATCGTGGGATAATTAGTATGATGTTAGTCGGTGATTTAGATAGTTTAAGTTAAGTTGATTTAATGTGATTTTTTGTTCTATCAAGAAATTTGTGTTTTATTAAATGTTTAGATAAACAACGATGCATTTTTAGTATTTCAAAATCAGATGTTTCAACTGCATACAAGTTGACACTGGGATCCGGTCCACTTTATTAACATAAATTTAAATCATGTTAATATATAAATACTAAAAATTGGATTTTTGCCAGATGTGTAAATGAAAACTGGGTTTCTCTTATTCAGAAATGCGTAAAATAATCTACATCAACTTGGTGCAATAAACTTACCACTTAATAGTTTTACAATTACAATAAGTGTGGAAATTCCGAATGCAACCAAAATTTATACTTGTAGTGCAAGTTCGTATTCGATACTTCACTCCCGATTTACGATTTTCGCTTAGAGAAAAATTCTTCCAATGCCTGAAAGTTAAATACCTGGAAAACAAGTGTCCTGTTAGCTGTCGTAAAGGTAATAACGGTAATATTTATCTCAATTTTCTTACCTCATTAGTTTTAAACACACTTTACATTTTTAAAGAAAAATATTATTTCCACACTTCCCACAATTCACAGCTACATCACTGGAGAAAATGTTTGACTAACCTTATAATCGTTGACAAATCCACGCCGTCGAACCTACCTAGTAAAAAGAAAGAAAATTCTGTAAGTATTCAATTTCTTCCTAGTCGTGTTTTTAATCAAACTCACCTTTATCACTGTAGTCCTGCCGCAAAAACCGTCTTGTCTCCAATCGCCGCCACTCTCCAATTCCGTCCAACAGCACCAAACACTATCACTAATTTTTAACGACTGAGACCGAATAATTTATTTAAGTGAACACCGAACACTACTTTTTCACTCAATATTTTAATCAAAATTGATTCGTGACTATTTAAAGCTTCCATGCTTGAAATCACAGTTCTGACCTGCAACAGTGAAATACCTTTAGTTTCTTTCTGCGGTTAAAACTTCATTAAAAAAATGAGGCAAGTATTCACCTATTTTTATCAGTAATGAAGTGGAATATAATATGTAATGAGCTCTTGGCCTCAATTTTATTCTATCGGCATATTGGAATCTATCTAAATCTTTTTGAAAGCTTGCGATTGAAATGATTTCTTCGATTCAAATTAATTTATAACAAAATCGATTTGATTCTGATTCTCCAATTTATTCGTATCGAATCGATTCATGAAGTTGCATTTCGTAGTGAAAAAGGGGTCTTCATGAAAATAACTCGGAACCGATAGTGGCTACAAAAATTGTGGCCAAATTGACTCATCTAAATAAATTTCGTGAATATGCAAATAGAAAATAATAACTCACCTTCTTATTGTTCGACTATTTTTCCGGAAAAATCCACTTTCCAATGTAATTCTAAAGAGTAAACCAACGGGAGTAGTTGTAACACCGCGACGCTAACTGCGATGTACTTTTGTCAAGTTGACGCCAACATGACATTAAAACAATTGCCGATCAAAAAATTGTTAAATGCGGCCACGTCATGCTCTTTATGTCATTAACGGCCGAATTTCATTCTGTGAAAAAAAAAGTTATGTAGAAAAGTCCCATTGCAATTTCTGCAGGTAAAAGAAAACCGCATATCATCGACTTACTTTTATCCCAAGCCCAATTATCTGGGGAAACTGCGGTTTCCACTTCGGCGATGAAATAAAATCCTACCATGTCGTCAGTGTCGTTTTTGACTTGAAGAACTTCTACGCAGTTACCAAATATGATAAAACGAATTTGCTGAACATGCAAATTAAGCATTCTAACTCACTTTCTTCTGGTTTCATCAACTTTTTTGAGAAATCCACTTTTTGATTTGATGCCGAAGAACAAACTAACGGGAGTTGTATAGACGTTAACTGCGATGTCCTTTTGTCAAGTAACGCCAACATGACAGTAAAACAATTGCCGATCAAAAAAATGTAAAATGCGGGATTTTGATGAAAAAACACAAACTACCACCAATTGATTGTAACAACATCAAGTGACACCGCCTTCGCGGTTGAACAATAACAAAATTTTAAATGTTGGAACAAAATCTGGAATAAATGTTTGTTTATAAGGTAAATTAATGAATTTTATTTAACTTTCCTTCCACTGTTTTCAGGTTTGCACAACTTCAAATAATTTGGATCCTGTCAAAGAACAATTTTTGAGCGTACCTACACCAACAATATTTAAAACAAAAGTGAGTCAATTAGGCGGTTACGTTTGACTACAAACTTTTTTACAAAAAGTCGCAATGAGCTAATAAACCGGAAGACAAAAACAGTTTAATTTATTTGAATTTTCGCATTTATAAAATGCATTAAGTATAAAAATTAATATAAATTAATTTTTTTCTTAGCAGAAGGATTCTGTATTGCTCGTTTAGATCGCACAGCAAACTTTTTATATGGAACCTAGGATTTCGTACAACAGCCACAAAAGTACATTTGCTCCGAATAAATTTGTATATTATTTAATTTATATAAAAAGAATTTGAAGATTTTTCATATTAATTTAACACCAAATTAATGGCGATTGTTTTTATTGTGGCCTCGGCATGGCTTTGTCTATGAGTCACCAGCCACGGTACTAAAACTACTACTTTAGTGTATAGTTAAACAGATTACTTTTATTTAAGTATCTTTTGCAGCACTATAAAATAAAGCTTTGGCGATCAAACGTTTCGCCTGAGGTGCAATAGGTATTAAAAGCTATTAAAAGTACGTGTGGTAAAATAATAGTAGATTATATAACTAGGGCGTAAAATCTTTTATATTTCAAGAGTGTACAAAATCAAACTTGAGTTGAAAATCTTTTTCAATAATGGAAGTTATCAATAAATTATGAAAAATAAATTCAAAAATTACATATTTATTAGTTTTATAATAAAAATTGCAAGGTTTGATGAACTGATCACCCTGTAAAACACCTAATAAGGCCCATGAGCTCACCATAAATGTTGTTTAGCTTGATTAACTATTGTAAATGTTGGACCGGACCTGGTCCGTGACTCAAAGTTTGTATTCTCCTATTATATCATACAATAATACGTTTACTCCGAGACAATAAAGAAGTATTCCAATATTCTAAATTATAGAAAAATCTTACTCTGCTGAATAATCGACGTTTTCCACATGACCAGTCTACTCTCAGTTCTATAAATGTATTTTGAGTCATCGTCATAATAATAATAGTATGTTCAATAACGGGGGAGTTGGGTGGCTTCCCCCGAAAACAAAGATTTTTTTTTTTAAAGAAACTTACGTGATTAACAATAATATAACATACATATTTTTAATTTATACTACTTTTATTATCGATAATTGATAAATATTCATATATTTTCTTTTCTAAACGATAAATTACTTTAATAAAAAGCAATTTTAGAAGTTAATTATGTATGAAAAATAATAATTTTTGCATTGTGTTTTCTCGTACGGCAAATCTTAATTATTATCGTGCGACCTTTCTTGACCCCCCTCCTTGATTGCACACACTTCAAAATGGTTTTTGGGAGCAATAATTCTATAAAACCCCCCCACGCATTTTTTAAATAAGGTAATGATTTGATTCGAAGCATCATCATTCGCGTAACTGTAAATTAAGTTTGTTGAGCAATTTTTTCACATATTGCGTGCGATATTTCACTAAGAATTAAGCCAAGTATTTGTTTGATTAACTGGAATACCTGTACCAGGTGAGCTTCTTTGTTAACTTCTTAGTTGTAGATTTATTCGAAACACAGCAAAATATAAAAAGTTATTGTGTTTTCCATAAAATATTAATTACAACTTAATTTATTTTAGAGGTAGACTTAATTTTAAGTGTTTAAGCACATACGAAAAGGTAAAGGTGAACGCAGTAGGTGTGAAAGAGTGGTAACCTTGATGACAAAGTAAATCTACCAAAAACTTAAATAGTAAGAGTTCCGTCTGTGATTCGTTAAGACTTATTTTATTTAAGTAAGTAAATAATTTCTGCACTTTCTATAATCTAATGTAAATAATTGCATCACTCAATGCGCACATTTTTGTTTTCTCCTAACCATAGTTAAAAAGTAAAAGTGTTGTTTTAGTTAGTGTAAAGTTTAAAATTGTTTCAGCTGCAATAATGAAGACTTTATGTGGTTTGTTCCTTTTTGCAATTTTATTTTTGGAAGTTTTGTGCAAAAAAGACATGATGCGCAAAAGTATAGTTTATGACAAAAATACACCTGATGTGTTCTACTGTCCAATCCATAAACCTACCGGATTCGACGAAATGATCGTCAAGTAAGTTTTTCATCTTCTTTTTTTTTAATTCAACTTTGCCCTTTATTTAAATTATATATTTACTTTTATGGTGCACAAAAACTGAGGTAGTCCAAAAAACCTCGTTAGTCCAGTAATTTGTAGTGAAAAGGTCTTTTTTCCTAACTTTTGTATTGGAAAAATAGCACTATGTTTTCTACAATAGATTCAAACCGGAACAGGGGGGCAAATTTGTCCAGAAAAGTATTTAAAAAAATATGTTCTAGTCTATCTAGTTTTCGAGATATGGTAAATAGCACCCTGATATAGTATATTATAAGCTATATATCTTGAAAACTAGATCGACCAGAATAACAAATTGTTTTTACTTTTACGCAGAATTTTATCTACTTTAATTTCGATTAAACATATTTTGGGTATAGGATGAACAGGAAACGGCCAATTTAAGATTTTGTAATTTTCTGAACTTTTATTAACAAATTTGTCCCTGTTCCCGGTTAAAAAACTAATTTATTATTTTAACGGGTGCTGATTATTAATATTGATATTATAATATTTATTCAAGAACATGTAATCCAATCACCCCTGCATTAAATGTAAAGTTATTTATTTATTTACGTTTAGAAAGGACATGTAATTAAAATCTTGTGGTTTAAGTAACATTGAAAGTAATTGGTACAGTTATTAAAGTCATACTTGTATATATTGCAATATTATGAAGTGACAGTGAAACAAATTAATTTTATTTTAATTCTACACGTAATACATTATTTCATTCGTTCGAGGCGGAGCGTAAATTAGCGAAAAATTTTAAATTAATTTTATTGAACAAAAAAAAATATTTTTTTCGTCTTGTATGACCTTGACGTTCTGTCAATTGGTGTTAAGAAATTCTGCCAAGTCTGAGATTCGAACCCAGAATTTCCGCTCTGAAACTTAACCAGCGATCACACCAATCTACCAACTATTGTGGTGAACAAAAGAACGTATCTTGGTTTAGATTACATTGTATACGAAAAGAAATCACTATTTGCTTGCAATAAATTGATATAAAAGTTGAAAGTTAAAAAGAAAGAAAAACCATAAATACAAATAAAACGATTTCGTATCAGGTTCATCTTAGCGTTACAAACGAGAAAGTTGTGAGTATAATATTATAATAAAATGTTTGAATGGTACGGACTCGATTCCCAAGTTGTGCAGCCTGAAGGCCGCATTGTAAGATCAATAATAATATATATTAATCGAATACGAAAATAAATAAAAAAGTTTTTATTTTAAATTTTAAACTATAATATATGAAATTCTAGTTAAAACTAAATAAATGTAAAATGTTGCTCTAGCTTCTGTAATTCATCAAAATTATTCCAAAACAATATAGTTTTCAGTTTTTAATGAAAATGTTCTTTCATATTCATCCGACGCGAAAGCAGTCCACATATGAATAAAAGGAGACGTAATGCTCTATAAATTGCCGCATACAACAACCTTCTAAATCTAATATAGGGTCCTAACCCTCCGCTGTCAAAATTGATCATATTTTAACCGTTTTTGCTACTTTTAACATTTTTAAAGATAACTCGATTTTAAAGCATCTGAGGAGAAAAATGAACATAACTTAAAGTGTAGAGAACAAAATTCTACATAAAAATAAAACAAAATAATATATTGAAACTTCAATATTTTTCGAGATACAGCGTTTCAAAAAACCCAATTTTGATTCAATTTTTGATACCTATGTATGGTATGTTCTAAATGTTTTGATTTCTTAAAATAATAGTTTAAACTTGGTCTAAATTTTTTTGAAAAATCTAATATGCTTTTTTTTGCAGAGCCAAACCATTGAAAAAGTTATGCGAATATGAAGGTAAGGAATTACCAGAAGATTACAAAAGCGATTGCTACAAAGACGTAGATGAATCCGACTACGCTTGCAAAGAAAAATATCGAATAATGGTAAGTTTTCTAGCCAATATCAACGCATTAAATTTTGAAATTTTACCATCGTTTTTTGCATACCAAAACCATTAAGAAATTAATTAAGCAAATTAATTCAACTCTTCCTTGTGATTATTAAAAGAAGAATTTTGAAAAATGCATTTTTGGATTCAGTCATTCAAAATTAATAACTAATATTTACCTAAAAATAATTTTCTTAACTTCATTAAGACGATGCAGTTTGCAATACTTGAAAATATGTCGTGGATTTTCATTTTTTCGCCAAACTTTTGACTTCAATTGTTTTTAGATATTGTAAACTGAAATATAATAATGAACGCTTAATTAATTAATAATTACGTTAATCGAGCAACTGATATTTTTTCATGTGATATTTGACGAGATATTAACAAAAAACTTTTTATTTTCAGACGCGTATTAAAAAGCTTCAGCAGGTGGATGATGCTAATCAGGATGCGGATTACTAAATCTAGAAAAGAATAATCAAATTATAAAAAAACTTTTCACCATTAGTTTCACGTTTGCTTATTTATTTAAAGTATTTTTATAAAAACCCTAACATATTAGGTGGTAGTTGTAATTTTCCATTTTTCTATCTCTTATTTTTTATATAATAATATTAAGTAGTAACAATTTTTTAATAAATATTTATTTATCACTGGGTGCTTTTATTTTTTAATATTTCTAGCAGCAATTTTTTAATTTTTTGAGTGTTGGCTTCTATAATTCGATATTTGGTCAAATTTTGAATTTTTGGGATCTGGATACTTCAGCAAAAAATAAAAAATAGTAGCTATAGATTGGTGCGTTGTAGTGGCTTCTTATGGTATAAAAAAATTCATAGGTCTACTTTGGTATTTATTATTTATGGGCTTCTGGTTGCTTAATTTTTAATTATAGTGACTATCTAAAAGTGTTAGAACCATTAGTATTATACCACAGCAAAAGATTTTGTACACAGCCAATTTTATATTCATTGCTTGTGAGTTGTGATTACTATAACAAAAAATTCTATTCTATCTTAAATTTACTCTGATGAAAACTTTCTGTAAACTCTTATCTAACTATTGTAGTTTTTTCAATTTCTTCACATCCTATAGATTGGATATATATCAAAAATGGAGCAAGTGTAAGGGTAGGTAGCCAAGTCAACGATTACTTTTGGATACAAATTAAATCAATAGAGTTTGAGAGTTTTCAATGCGTAATTACTGAAGGTTTGCATCGAAAGTCTGAAAACAAATTGGTTTGCCTTGTATTTTCTACTTAAATTTAAAACCGTAAATAAATTTAACATGTAGAGATCAGTTTATGTCAAGGTATCGTTTAGTGAGTAAACAATATTAGTGAAAGTGGAATAAGATATTTCAATTTTTAACCTGTTATTATTTCAACTTTTATTCGTTTCCCCCTGTAGGGTTTTTGACGATTTATTCGATGAATTGGACTGTATGATGCTGTTCTTTGCGGATATTCATATCAAAATAAAAACACTTTTGTTGAAAAACATTATTTAATACATGAGCTAAAAACGTGCGCTCGCTGTGGCGGTACAAAGACAACTGCTTAGTGCGCTGGTTGCGCATGGCGGGTAAAAGCGGCGACATGCCCCCGGCCTTGAAAAGGCGAAGCTATTTCAAAACAATGAAAAAACATAAAAGTAATATTTCACAAATTCAAAGGTAGAAAAACTTAAATCTAGTTCTTAAAACAATCAAAATACAAATACAAAGAAAATCAAGTGACAAAACAACTGATGATTTTCACTCACGCACTGGTAATGGGCACAATTTTTTAAATGCACGACGAACTAGTCCATTAGAAGTTTTCACTGTCGCAACACGACTAATGCCATCGGAACCAGGGTGAACTTCGACGACTCTTCCCATTTTCCACTTAAAGCAGTGGTTTTCAAAGTGGGGGGCGCGCCCCCCATGGGGGGCGTAGAGACCTGAATAGGGGGGCGCGGCCTACCTGTGTAGTTGAAAAAATTTTCATTTTTTAATGTATTTGATACCCACCTATATCTTTAAAACTGTCTGCTGTTGTAAGTGAAAAACGGAGTACCAAAATGAACTTAATATTGCTAGCGAATTACGCTGTGCAATTTTTAATATTAAGCCAAGAATTGGAAACCTTGTGAAATTCATGCAAGCTCATCCGCCACATTGAAATAACCTAAGTAAGTTGTTTTTTGTGTGTGATTTTTTGATGCCGTGAAAAATTGAAAAAAAAAGTTTTGGGCGAAAACTAGCTTTTTTTTTTAAAGGGGGCGCTGATAATTTTTTTTGGTAGAAAGGGGGCGTGACATAAATAAGTTTGGGAACCGCTGACTTAAAGGGTGGCAAGTTGTCATCTTTGATGAGAACGAACGTTTCCAATTGAAGATCCGAGCGGTGATGTTTCCATTTGTGTCTCTGTTGCAGCTCAGAGATGTACTCCTTGCTCCACCTCCGCCAAAAATGCTGATGAAGAGCTTGAACTCTTTGAAATAAAGTGAGACGGTTTTCCACCACATGTGTAACATCAGGATCAGGTAACGACGTTAATGGTCTTCCAATTAAAAAGTGTCCAGGCGTTAAGGGTTCTAGATCATTGGGGTCACATGACAAAGGAGTAAGAGGACGTGAATTCAACACAGCCTCTATTTGAATGAGGAAAGTGCAAAGCTCTTCATGGGTAAAAAGAGAATTTCCCACAACACGTTTCAAGTGATGCTTACATGATTTTACCCCTGCCTCCCACAGGCCACCGAAATGTGGGCTGTGAGCAGGTATAAAATGCCAATCAACATTTTCAAAAGTCATTTTTTCACGAATGACCTTATCATTAGACTTTAAAAATTTAGATAACTCTCGTAATTCTGAATCAGAGCCTACAAAATTAGTACCGTTATCAGAAAAAACACGCGAAGGTCTGCCTCGTCTGGAGACAAATCTTCGGAAGGAAAGTAAAAAGGAATCTGTTGAAAGGTCCGTTACCAGTTCGAGGTGAACGGCCTTTGTCGCAAAACAAATAAACAAACAAATATAGGCTTTGGAAGTTTTGGCTCCGCGACCGCGACGGTCCTTTATAAGCAGTGGACCTGCGTAATCAACACCAACAACATAAAAAGGATGACCCTGATTAACACGATCAGGTGGCAAATTGCCCATAATTGGCTCAGGAGTTCTCGGCGAGAACCTGAAACATTTTACGCATTTGTGAACAGTTTGCCTGGTGAGATTTCTTCCTGAAGTAATCCAAAATTTATCACGGATAGATGACAATAAAAGTTGCGAACCGGCATGTAACATTCGGACGTGTTCACGTTCGACTAACAATTTTGAAAATAGATGTTTTCCATCAATGACAATAGGATGTCTTTTATTATATGAAAACAAGGAGCGTTTTAATCTACCTCCCACGCGTATCACACCATCTGTATGTACGAAAGGATTAAGTTTTAAAAGTGGAGATGCCTTTAAATCTTTTGAATTACTTAACAAGTTGAGTTCATTGGGAAACGATTCCCCTTGAGCAATTTTAGCTAATGTGGTTAAAGCCCTAGCCAACTCATGGGTAGTGAGTGGTCCAAACTGACGCGACTCAATTTTGAGATAACAATTATTTTTAAACCTTAATAAATAAGCAGTGATTCGTTCAAGTCTTGTTAGGCTTGAGTATCTTGAGAATAAGAAACAACTTTGATTAATTGCCACGAAAGATTGAGTATCTTTCCTTTTAAATTCTGGCAATTTTAATGAACTTGGATTGAACTCCGGCCATGCGCTTTCATCTTTTAACAACCACGGCGGACCGTTCCACCAAAGTGTGGATTCTTTTAAAAATTGAGGGTTGGCGCCTCGAGATAGAATATCAGCTGGATTAGTTTTAGTAGAAACGTGTTTCCAGATGGCTTCTTGGGTCAATCTTTGTATATCTGCAACTCTGTTGCACACGAATGTTTTTAGCAAATTTGGACTGGTTTTTAGCCATCCAAGTACTATCATAGAATCAGTCCATAAGTAGCATTGATCGATTCTTGAATTTAAAGATTTTAAAACTTTATTGCAAAGTTTAGAAAGTAGAAGCGCTCCACAAAGCTCAAGTTTGGGAACAGTCATAGGTGTTAAAGGTGCAACCTTTGACTTTGAACACAGAATATAAACGTGTACTTTTTGATTGCTGTCAATCGAGCGTAAATAGATGCATGCCCCATAAGCTTGGAGAGAAGCATCACAAAATCCATGTAGTTCAATTCTAATTGGATTTGAACAAACGGCGTGCCTGGGTATCAGCACATCATTGAGAACAGTGAGTTCTTGCGTGTAAGAACTCCATCGTGTTTGTATGTCAGGTGGAACCGGATCGTCCCATGACAACCGTTCCATCCACAACCTTTGCATAATAATCTTCGCGATTATTGTAACCGGTGCCAGCAAACCAAGTGGATCAAAAACTTGAGATGATTTTGATAAAATCAATCTTTTCGTTGCTTCAGTGTCGTCTGTTGCGATGGAAATTGAAAACATAAGGTGGTCTGTTTGACATGACCATATAAGACCAAGAGTTCGCGTATTTTCATGTTCACCAAACTCAAGGACGCTTGGATGAATATCATCGTTTGAAATGTTTGAAAGAATCTCAGGTTCATTAGAAATCCATTTTTTCAAATTGAGACAACCACTAGTAAGAATGTTTGAAATTTTAGAACAAATTTCAATGCCTTCCTGAATACTATCACACCCAGTGAGTAGATCATCAACATAAAAATCTTGTTTTATGATGCGCGAAATTTCAGGCATTGAACTCTGGCAATCGTAGCCTAACTGAACTAGCGAGCGAATAGCTAAATAAGATGCCGAAGCCGTACCGTATGTGACCGTATTTAAATTGTAGGCTTGCAGCTCGTCCGTGGGCGCGTTTCGCCACAGAATTCTTTGTAAGGGTCTTTGAGAAGGCTCTATTTGAACTTGTCGGTACATTTTCTCAATGTCCGCCGAAATAGCATATCGATGCTCTCTAAAACGTATTAAAATTGTAAATAGATCCTGTTGGATCGTGGGACCGATCATTTGAATACTATTTAGGGAATGACCCGAAGTGGTTTGCGCCGAACCATTAAAAACAACACGTAACTTCGTGGTTAGGCTGTTCTCTTTTAGAACACCATGATGTGGTAAGAAGAACGAAATTTCTTCCTTGGGGTTGCACAATGACATGTGGCCCAAATTTTTATACTCATTCATGAAGGAGTGATAACGAATTGATAACTCTGGTTTAGCTTGAAAGCGCTGCTCCAGAGCATGAAACCTTTTTGTGGCTACAGCTAATGAGTCACCTAGGACTGTAATAGGCTGCTTGAAAGGAATAGTGACAACAAAACGACCGTCAGGGTCTCTACGAGTATGTTTGGCGTAATGAGTTTCACACTCATTTTCTTCTATAGAAAGTGACCTTTCTTGGGTATACGAATCAGTCTCCCAAAACTTAGTAAGTAACTCCTGCACCTCGCAAGAAGTACTTGTGTTACATTGCACTCGACCAATGTCTTGTACCGAACTGATGGGACCAGCAATGGTCCATCCAAATCTTGTATTTTGCAGAGTAGGAAGATTAGGACCTAAGGTTACCTTTCCCATGCATAATAAATTGAAGAAAGCGATTGAACCTATTAAAAGGTCGATCTTAGCATCTTGATCGAAATTTGCGTCAGATAATTTAATGTTATCCGGAATCTTGAAATCATTTCGATTAACAGTAAACCCTGGTACTAAACCAGTGATTTCATCAATTACGAGGTATGAAAGTGCTATTTTGAATGGTGAGTGACATGCTCTCACTTCCAGGTCGCATCTTAAATTAGTTCGTGAATTGGATTTATTCAATCCCCAAACAGAAACATTAACAATTTTAGTAGGTAAGTCTAGACGATTGACGAGCTCTTTACATATGAAATTAGACTGTGAGCCTGAGTCGAGCAAAATTCGAACGTTGTGAATTGTTCCACGAGAATCTAATATTCCTGCGGAAACCACGGGCAATAAAACTTGCGTTGTGCCTACGCACAAAGCTGTTGTAACTTGAACACTCTCAACTGGGCTTGCAGACCTGCTAGTGTGGTCCCCTTGCGGAGAAGCCTGGGTTGTTTCTTGAAATTGATGTAACATGGTATTGTGTTTACCCTTACATCTTCTACACCTATAACTTGAGGAACATTTGGTAGTAAAATGCCCCCTTGCCAAGCAATTAAAGCAAACCTTTAATTCTTGGGCTTTCTTGGACCTTTCTTTAGGAGTTAATTCCGCGAATTTATCACATTTTGATAAATGATGATTTTGGTTGCATAATCCACATAGTGAATTTTGCACGACCAACGCTTTAACATGAACTTTAGGCCTTTCAATATTTACTTGTTTCTTTTCTATATTTTCCAAAAGATTTGCTTGACCGTTTAGAAATTTCTTAAACTGTTCAAGTGTTGGGATATCGTGGTCTCCTTTGCTTAAAACATTTTCCCATTCACGTAGGGTGATTGAATCTAACTTCGATGAAACTAAGTAAATAATCATTGCCTCAAATAACTGTTCCATAGTTGCTAATGATTTCGCAGCACTTGTGTGCTTGAAAAGTGAATCATGCATCTGGCGTAATTTTTGTGACGACTCTCGTTTTAGTGGTTCCATTTCTACAATGGACATTAAATGATTTTTAATTAAGAGCTTAGGTTGATCATATCTGGACAATAGCGTTTCCCACGCGATGCTAAAATTCTCGGGAGTGAATTCCAAAGATTGGATTACGTCAGAAGCCCCCCCAGTCAAACTGCCTTTGAGATAGTGAAGCTTTTGAATATCATTTATATCCAAATTATCATTAATGAGATTTTGAAAAATAGCTTTGAACTCCAACCAATTTTCAATTTTGCCAGAAAATTTAACTAAATTAATTTTTGGTAAGTTGATTTTCTGATAATTACGTGAGCCAAAATTCCCAGAGCCTACACTGCCTGATCTCGAATGCTCCGATACCGGAGTACTCGCTCTTGTACTTACTACAGACGCGGTTAATTTACTAATTATATTTTTTGCATTTGAGATTGCTGAAAAGTAATTGTTTTCAAATTCTTCAACCTGACCTAAGTCGGAAGTCGTATGTTCCGGTAGATTAAGAATATCATTATGAATTGATTCAAATTCATCAAGTAACAACCTGACAACTGCAAGACGCTCTTGCAATTCAGTGCACCTTTGTTCATTAACATTTACGTTATTAATCAAATCCTGATCGATATTATTAACGAAATTTTCAAATCTAGTCAACTTTGACTTAATTGACCGACGTTTGTTTTTTAATGATTCCATGATTTAAACAATATGAATTATAAAAATATAAATTTAATTTTAACAGTGTAGTAGTTATTATAAAATTTGCTAATGCAAGTTGAGATGATAAGAAAGGAATTTCTTGCAAACGCGACGCGTGAAATGCTTTGCAACCTTGAATAGCTTTGCAAGATAAACAAGCACCGTGTTGTAGATAATATGCGCTAGGCGCGAAACCAAACTTTTTAACCTTTGAGTTCTTTGCACTTAATAACTGTGTTGAAAAGAAGGATAGGAGATTATGAACAATGGACATACCTTTTAACTTTATAAAATGGAGCTGTCCGCTTGTACGTACAATTTCTTCAACAATTTCGAATATGAAATCCGGGTGCCGATGGACCATGTAGGGTTTTTGACGATTTATTCGATGAATTGGACTGTATGATGCTGTTCTTTGCGGATATTCATATCAAAATAAAAACACTTTTGTTGAAAAACATTATTTAATACATGAGCTAAAAACGTGCGCTCGCTGTGGCGGTACAAAGACAACTGCTTAGTGCGCTGGTTGCGCATGGCGGGTAAAAGCGGCGACACCCCCGTTTCAGGGATTCCCCAACAACTCAAACCTTTCAAAATATAAACTGATCTCCACAAAGGTAATTAATTGCATATAAAATTTTATAATTATTAAAATGTTATAGATGAGACTGCAACCTCCTGGATCAGACAATCCCTACGATGGTTCAAGTATGAAACGATTTATGGAAGTTGACAAAGAATACATTCTTAAATTTGACGAAAAGAAGAACATACAACTAATTGATCGATTGGGATAAACCGAGTTCCAGTAAAACCTGCATAACTACTCATTAAAATTTCTAAACTACTAATCGGGTGATAAAAACTTTTTTGGATTGATTAAAAAAAATTTAATTTGTTAATAATATAATATTTTGTTTAATAATTTTTATTGCATTGTTAACAAGAAAAGAAATAAAATGTAACATATCACAAAAAATGTTGTTGAGATTTCCCAAAATAAAATGAGGTCATCCATAAAATTACAGATAGCAAAATTTGTACCGATCAACCTAATCGTAAATTTTTGAACCGTTGCTATTGCCGTTCTTAACGAACGTAGTAATTTAATCGTCCGATAAAAAAATAATTATTTCTAATATTTTACTACAAAAAGTATAAAAATACGAATATTATCTTAAAATTTAACCAAAATCAAAACCCAAAAGGTTTTCCAAATTGTAATCAAACAACTTAAAATCCAATTCATACATTTTGTACAATTTTTGGATATCACTTAACGATAGCTGACGCATATACTCCCTTAGCTTTTTATTAGTATGTCCTGATCTTGTGTGAGGAAATAAAACATCAGAAGCGTTAACCATATTTAAAATAACCAAAGAATCTTCCTCAAAATTTTCGTACTTTCCAATAAATGTATAATTAATTGAGCATGGATAGCACAACTGATTAATAGGCTTCCAATGTTCATTGGTCGTGTCATTGTTAATACCTTCCTTAATTAAATACTTAACGAATTCGTAAAACGAAACGTTGTCGCCATTTTTTAAATCAGTTTCGGTTGCATTTGGTCGATAATTTTTTATAATGTACCGGCCAATTCTGGCTTGAAAATATTTGGCACTCGGCATGTTGTCTTCGAGTTTATTCCGGTATGCTGATAACAATCTCTCAAACGGTTCTCTCACCATGATAAAACTGGTGTAGTTACTTAAAAAAATTTTTGCTTGAGTTTCATTATATTCGGATAGATGTTCCAAAGAGGAAGTTGCATGAGCCACATTGGCAGGAATGCTCATTAAATCTGTTACGGTAATACGTTCGGTCAAAACCATCAACACCCTTTTCCAATTCGTACATGCCACCTTAAAATTTAAAATTGTACACAATCATGATCATCAAGTACGTTTCGTAAATATTACCTTTGGAACGTAACAGTATAAGAATTTATGTTTGTGATCTACTAAAACGTGATCTAACTGGCTAATATTTAAATTAAAGTTTTGATTTAATCCCAAATTTGAACATCCATTATTGAGAATTTCTTGTCTAGAAATTTGTTCCAGCCATGGGGAGCTGTATGACCCTATAAATTTACATAATGTAAAACTTAAACGCAAAAAACAAAATAACCACCTTTCACATAAACCGCGATAAAATGTCCAAACATTAAATTAAATAGCAGCATGATTAAATAGCATTATTTCGTAACCGTTTTACAAACTTCAATTCTGACTTATTCTTAACACCGTAATATGAAACTAGTTCCTCATCTCTTTTTAAAGTATAAGAGTCATGTTGTAAATAGTAAGTTTTCCAGATGTACTTCCAAGAAACTTTCGTTTTGCTTCTCAAACGTAATTGTTTTAAATCGAAACTTCTCTGAACTGCTTTCTTTAAATCTCTCACAGTAGTTCCTTGTTGAGGTATCTAAAAGAAACAATATTCAGAAATGCAGATAACATTGTAACAAGCTATAAGTTACAAAGCTCGACGTTCATGTGTGGGATGTGTGTTTATCAAAGGTCGACGTACTTCATTGTTTATAAAATTTTGTACCGATCACAAATTTTTAACACACTCTTTAAAAATAACAAACTCTAGTGAGACTGCGGCCTTAGCCTAACATGTAGGTAATGCAAATTATCCATTGCAAATAAAGCACATTAATTTGACAAGGTGAAGCAGTTTTTACAATTTAAAGGGTTTGTGGAAACCGAAATATCTTAGCCTCTGTTTATCCTATCAACATTAGACTACAAGCAATTTGTTTATAAAGAAACTAGCTACAAGATTGATTTTCAGACACTTTCACCTAAAGATAACACTATGGTGTGAAATTTGACCCTAGTTTCTAGAAATTTTTTTAAAAGATCAAAATTATCCTCACATTTTTACAGAAAGGCTTACAAAACAGCAAAACGCCAATTAAGACAAAAAAAACAATTACGTGTTAGCAGGAAAATAAACTTGACTTTCAGAAAGGACCTTACGAGTTGTGGTAGCAATATTCTAACAAAAAAACTTTGAACGAAGGAAACAAAACAATACCAGAAAATTTATATAAAGACAGCGACAGTACAGTATCGCAGTAAAAGCATAAAATATATGATCTCGTCTATAAGCATCAATTATTGCATGACAGTGCTAATTATTAAAAGTAATTAGCAAAGACAAAAATGGCTAACTTACAACAACGGCTAAAGGTGACTCCAAGTTCCTCAAAATTGTAACAGTGATCGATTGTCCATGTAATACTGCGATTTGTGCCAAGACTTCTTCGTTGGTTACATCTCCAGGTAAATCGGATAACAAGGGATCGGCAGCAATCAAACGCCTCAAAGAACTATGAGTAATTTCACACAATTCTTCGTGATCTAAATTTTCTATTTCTTCTTCGAATGTTAAATTATTATTCATTGTTTAGCGTGAAAACACATTAATATCGAACTCATATTCGAAACCTTGAGGTTATGTAATTATTTACTTTGACGTTCTCTTACACTGTTGTTGTTGCAGTATTGCCAAACTGAAATTGAATTATTTCATAATATTTTTTTCTAATTTTGAGGAAGTTTTAACTAATAATCATAATAAAACATAAACATTACCGAAAAAGATTAGATTTATCAAGATAATTATTGAAAAATTCGAAAAATAGTTTAAATAAACCATATTATTTTGTGTCACCCTCTAGCGGTTTTAAAGTTCATCACTGTATTATCAACAATTTTATCATGTCAAATGCAGTGCATGTACAGCCACATTTACAATAACTAGATTTAATTGTGATTTGCTTCGTTTTATTTAGGACCAAAATGGAATCTTTAATTGGCTATGGAAGTGACGACGAAAACGACGCAGTTAATCAACCTAAAAGAAATGTAAGTGTGGAAATTTTTAGCTCAATTTGAGAGGAATATAAATTTAGTTGTATGGAAATTTTTGTGTATACAGTGATTATTTTGGTTCATTAATTTAAATTTAGTAAACTGCGCGTTTGGCACGAGACTTGCTTAAAATTTTAATGCAAGTCAAAACAGGTGATAATTTTGATATTGTTCTTCTCGGTTGGATAAATATTACTTTCAGTGTCGTAAAATAGATTTTATTTAACAAAAAAGTACAATAATACCTTGCATAGCCTAACTAATTGGTTTTCGGACTATGTGAAAAGCTGTGTTTATCTTCACATAGAATAGTCTTGGCATTGATTACAATGTTTACCATTAATTAAAGAACCGAACTGATCGAAGCCAAACAATGCAAAGTAATTCTGCATTCAAATGCTGTTTGAACTTGTAATAAAGAATAGCATTTTCTGAATGTAATGTAACTACGTAACTAAATTTGCAACCTTAATTCACTTGCAGTCTTCAAGTTCCGACTTGGAATTTAATTACATTTATTATTCTAAAAATAACTTCCAATAAAATAAACATGAATATTCACGTACATCATTATCGAAACATTAAACACAAATTGAAAGAATTATTTTGTATTTCAATTACCATATTAAATTGGCAAGTTTAAGTAGTTTAAAATTTTATTACAATTTAAGCATTGTCATTTTAATTACGAACTTAATCATTAAGTTAATATCCTACTACAAACTTTTATGATATTTAGTTATCAGTGATTGTTGTTTATAGTCTTCTCAAGCTGATGCAAACTACGAAGAAGTACAAATGGATCTAAGTGAGGTAATGCTTAGCTTGTTACTATTTATTTATATAATAATTTTAATGTATCGTACGTTGATTAAATTATTGCCTTACAAATTTTTATAAAGTCGATACAATAGTTTGGTAGTAAAACATGTCTACACTTATTATAAACTATTAAGCTAGTAAATCATAAAGACACATTTTGCTTTAATAATTGTCACTAAGTTTATGAAACTTATTTTATTGTTTCCATTACATTGCAACGTATACGGTGCTCCTGATTTAACTCTTGCTTACAAACGTTTTCTATTGGTTAGTAAATTTAATACTCCATTAAACGTTTTTAATATTATACGTAAGTGGCTCAATGTGGGAATCTCACTTGCTATAGTAAAAACCACTGAGCTCTAGTAGGTATAGATTCACCTCGGGTTTTCCCTAATAACTCGAAAACGGTAAAAAGATCAGATATGTTCGTCCTTTTATGCAGAACACTTGAGGCTTCTTTTTTGGCTTTCGAGTCATGATAGAAACACTGAGTTGAATCATACTTGAGTTTTCGTGGTTATATCCATAAAGGAAAACATAAATAAACGAAAAAAAGTAAATTGAACAAAGAAATTAAACATATTCCCCCCTGTTTTTGGTTTTTTTTTCAACCATTCATTGAATCAAGAATAAATTGACCCTGCATTAACTTCCCTTAATACTCGGCAGATCTGCTTTCTTATAAATTCCGAATTCCCCAATTAACTGGAATAGTTACGTTATAACCTTTTTTTGTTTTTAATCCGGACACATAAAGCTTACAAAGATAATTTATGTTGCAAATACCTGTGACTCATGGTGAATACAAAAAAACATTGCATTGTTTATTTTCAGTAGAATTAAAAAAGGTAGAGACTATTCAAGATTATACAATCCAAAACCAAATTTTCTTTGCTCAGTTTACTTGTCTGTTAAGAAAAATTTATCCCATTTCCAAGCGAGATCTCCGCTAGCCCCACCGTATTATTTATTATGACCGCGATTTAATTTTCAAAAATAAAGTGTCTTTATGATTGTTACAATTTTGTTATTATTTATACAAACTCACCGGCAAGTGTTTCTTGTAAAAAAGACTATAAAAACCTTGTTGTGGCGTATGATATTAACTCACTCTCTTGATATATTATTGGTAAAGATAGTGGTTTCGAGCGTGACCTCACATCATCCAATGTTCTGATTCTGAACAACTAACAGCTGCCTCATTTGGTGAGTACCTACATACAAAAAGAGATGTCATCGCAGGTAACACCAGATAATTATTATGTTTTTCAAAAGATAAGTTTCTTATTTGTTAAATGCAAATAAATAGTCTAAGAAGGAAATTTTCTCACAACTTTTTTTTTTAATTTCATTTCAATTCAAATTTTTTTCCCTCTTAATATTAGTCTAGCTTATCTATATCTAAGTTATCTTCATAAAGCATAACAATTGTAATTCTGTATAGGTAAGACAACATTTTTCAACAGGAATCAAATGACTCGTCCAAAGCGGATGGTCATCGTCATCACCAGTCTTCGGAAAATTATCGTTCGAAGACTTACAAGGATCGGTCTCATTCGAGAGACAGAGAGTACAGTAATGGGGAACGGGAGAAGCACAAACGATCGCCAGACAATAGCAGAAGTAAATACGACCACGATAGCGAAAAGGAGGACAAATATAAAGGAAGGAGTAAGAACGAGGATGACAGATACAAAGGAAGAGAAGATAAAGGTCGAGATTTTCGAAAAGACAAAAATCGTGACGACAGAAACAGATATAAAGACGATAAGTACCGGGACAGTCGAAAATCTAGATCAGACGAACAAGATAAATATCGAGACACTAAAAGAGACGATTATCGGGATGATAGGAGGTCTCACAGAACTTCTAGTCGAGAGAGGCACCGCAGTAGATCGCCGAAGCGATCCGTTTATAGAAATAGAAGATCTACTAGTCGCGATCGCGGCCGATCTGGTTACGGTAAACGTTACGATCGAGCTACGAGTAAAATGGATCGTCTAGAAAAGTTAGGTAAGAATTTTGAAATTTACTAAAATAAAGCAAAGTATATTAATTATTTATCTTAGGCATAGAATTGAATACCACCAGCTGTTCAAGGTTTTCAAACATGTGCCCCCAAGCGCAAGTAAGCGATAAGGACCAAGATAAAGGCAGGTTTTTTATGCCGGGTATAACGGGTCGTTTCACAGAACAAATACAAAGGCGGAAGATGTTATGGCAAAAGAAAGACAGCAAACCAGAGGAAACTATTACGGAACCTATTCCTGCGCCGGAACCTAATGTGAGCAAAAATTGGCAAAACACTACTTTTGCTCAGGACACGGATGGTAAATGTGAAAAAATATTGTTTTAATTTTACTAACTTACTATTGCAGGTAAAGTAGCCAACAAGTTTAAGCGTCTGATGGGAATCAGAGGAATTGGAAGTGTAAGTGAAACTGAAACGTTGAAGAGCGACTCGAAACCTGACGTATTGAAAAAACAAGAAGAGATGTTCAATTCAATGGAAGCACAGTATGAAGTTGCTCGTACGGCCACTCACACCATGAGGGGTGTCGGCTTGGGCTTTGGTAGTTTTCAGCGATAAAATTATCTTATTATACCTGTATATTGAATTGTTATGTAATAGATAAGTGTGAACTTGTAGCTTCATAGCAAATTGCATTTGTTACACGAACCAAACATCTTAATTTTCTCTCGTGTATTGGTTAAATGTCCTTGGATTAAAATGATTAATCTTTTAATTTTTAATAACCATATGGTTTTATAATTTTTGTTTTAATAAAATTATTTAAATTGTGCAATTTCTTATTCCACCTGAAATTTTAATATGCATTCAATTTTCTTTCCGAAGTCACATTTGCACCCAAACGTGGTTCCGTATTGCAACCTCTATGGGTCGGAATTTATTTTTAGACAATTCAAGCTTTAAATTAGAAGTTTTTTATTTAAAAGTTTCTACAAAAGACAGAAAATATTCGATTTTTTTTAAAGCAACTTTAACTGCACTTTTCTTGACTGAGTATTTGACGGGAACATACAGTTGCTCCTTTGTGTTGGTCTTTTTCAGTGACAACTGCAAAGTAAAAATTGAGTGTAAGTCAGACAGTGCACATAGAAGGTAAAATTTTTTATTGCAGTCGTGAGGTCCATTTACTATCATTTTAGTATCTTCTCTCATGAGTTTTATATTTTCTGCATCGCAGGTTATCCATTCGCTCTAAAAATTATAGTGATTTAGTAATTTAAAACAGGCCAAGGTAAGTAATACTCACGCCAATACAGTTTTGATGTACAGATTCCACTGCCAAAGCTTCATTATCAAAATTTACGTTTTCCTTCAAACATAAAGACAGAAACATAATAGACTGGACTGACTCGTCCGGAAATTCTAAATGGCAACCGTTGAAGTAACGAGTGGTGAATGCATAAGATGCGATAACATTGATTAGATTATATTCCACGACAGGATTTGGTTCTCGCGTCTACAAATAAAATAAATTATTAGTGTGGTATAAAATATAATGAAGAATCCTGAAAAAATAACTGGTTTAAAGTTACCGTAATATTGGTTAATGATTTGATATCCTCCTTCACTTTTGGACATTCTTTTTGATGATTTTCGAATACTTCAACATCTTGAATTTTGCGATCAAAACGTTTTGACCACCAAGGTTCCCACTTGGGCACAAATTCTGTGATGTCGCCAGATCTAAAACAAACTGAATAAATAAATAAGATTCCTTGCAAATCAAAGTCTTACCGTAAAAATGCCTCAAAGTCCTGTCGTTCATCAGAAGTCAGTTTCTCCCACACCTTATCGGCGTCGTCTAAATCTACACCATTTAATCGTTCAGCTAAATCTGAACATTCTAGATCGTCATCGGAGTCAAGATCTTCGTTTTCATCACCTTGCTTCATTTTGTTGAGAATGTCCATCATAGTCTGTTTCGATTTTTCTTGGTCGTTACTCTCAGCTGCCACACTATCCATAACACAATTCTTATAAAAAGTTTCAGAGCATTCCAAGTGTGCCTTGCTCTGGTAACACGGTAAAGAGCAATACAACCTGTTACATCGGGGGCAACTGTACTTGCCAATTTCATTTTTGCAACTAAGAAACGGAAATTAAATGACAAGTATTTGTTAAAGCATGCAAGTTACTTACAAATTGCATTCTTTTTCAACCGAAATTTCCATTTTTATGTAAACAATTTACAATAACATAACCTCTAAATTGACGTTTATCAAATTGTTTCGTACAGTTGGTATCAAACCAATCTTAAATAGAATAGTATATTACATATTATGAAGCAAAGTGGGTAATTAATCGCGAGGTGTTAAATATTTTAACATCAGTAATTTTTTTAATTTAGCACCTACGAAGTAGGTAAAAGAACATTTGGCATTTTGATGAAAGGGGTAGGTATTTTTTCAAATATAAATTTCAACTTTTTGAATCAGAATTATATTTTAGTCAAAAGGAAAATAACTTAATATTACTATATTACACAAAAATATATTAAATGATCTATTTTACAATTAACCCCATATACCTTCATTACTTCTAATAGTTTGTTGATTTTCTTTTCTCACTTTATTGTTCCGTTTTGATTTTGTATGTGCCGTTACCCTTTCACTTTTTCGTTTTTGCTGAGCGAGTTGCTTTTGAATCATTTTCCTTCTTCTAAGATCAGTCACACTGTGGCTTCTAGCTTGGCTGCAGGTTTCGTCCTCTTCGTCATCATCATCTTTACTATTCGAATTTTCTTCATTAAAACCGAAAAGCTTCATTCGTGCAGCATATAATTTTGATCCCTTTTTGGTTTCTGTATTTTTATTGGTTGCAGTATCTTCAAGAGCTTCTTCTTCATTGGAAACTTCACTTTCCTCCTTTAATTTATCATTGAAACTTGAATCAGCTTCTTCATCTTTTTCTGAAGCATTGCCAGCAGATTCTTCATCATCGCTTTTATCGTCCAAAGTTAACGATGATAATAAAGTCTCTTCATTTTTACCATCATCTATTAAGCCCAATTCCCTCATTTTAGCTTTAGTAACTCCCGAGCACATGATTTCGCAATCAATTTTATCGTCTCGAACAACATCTGAAAATTTCGGAAACTCTTCAGTGATATACCCAAATCTTCTTTCGAAAAACACATTTATGCAGTTAACGTCTCGGTTAAAATACATTTCCGCATCAGGATGCATCGTTGAAATCATTTGTGGAAAATCGATAATGACTGGTTTTTCATCTTTAGTTAAAATGATATTAAACTCGTTAAAATCACCGTGAACTAAACCAGCATTAGCAAACCGCATAATTAGTTCTATCAATTCGCTGTACAAAGTTGGACAATCTTGAACTTCCTTGACATGGTCACTAAAATAAAAAGTGTTACAATAGTAAATGCAGTATATTTTTATATAACTTACAGTAAATCTCCTCTGATGAGTTCCATAACCACGCAGTGTCTGTTCTTGCCTATCGGACGAGGAATGGGAAATTTCCTCGCATACAATGCATTCATGCAATCAAATTCTCTTGCGGCAGAAATTCGTGATAGATTCAACCACGAGTTATTACCACCAGTGTATTTGTGATAATCGCGCTTGTTTTTCACATTTTTAAAAGAAGTACGACCCAATCTGAAAATAAATAAACTTTGAATCAAAACACGTGATAGATTTTAAAGGCTTACCTATGTACTTTTAAGCATAACTCTTCTTCTGAAGAATTTGCAACAATATAAATGTTACTTTCTTTGCCAACACCTATTTGATTTCCAAAATAAGTTATGTGGTCGTTGTTGACCAAATTACTTAAAGCTAAGTAATCGTAACCTTTATTTGTCAGCCTGTAACCCTCTGAAACAAACAATTAAACTGTAGTCGGATGTTTCGAGTTGCTGTAATGTTAATTTACCATTTTTTTTGCTTTCGTAGCAGAGCAACTTCAGATTGGATAAATCACGTAAAGAGGTACTTAAGCCGTCGGTACCAATACGTCCAATATGTGCAATTCTGAGAATGGGAACGTATTCATTATATTTCATACCGTATTCCACCTGGAATATAAAATTTGCAGTAGATACTTTCGCAATGGTTATGAAGAAGAATACTTACAGCTGCTAATAAACGTAAATCGTTGCCAGTTAAGAAACGAAGATGATTCGTATCAAGTTTTCCCATAATGAAAGATTTTTAATACAAAAACTTGTATTCAAATTTCCTTCGCCTATAAAGTTGACCATGCACTTAAAAGTAATACGTCAAAGATGGTCAAAGAAGTAAGGTTATGTCACTGTTATTTTAGGGTTTGACTAGATGGCGCTGTAGGTTACCCGCGAAAATTATTCTACAGTAGATGTTAAAAAAATACGATTGGCTCGACTCAAAACAGACACAACTGAACTTTTAGGTAACTGTAAGGCTGTGTTGCACTAGTTAGGAGGTAAACATACTAAAAGTCCCCAAACTTAGAATGTGAGGGGGGTGCAAAGGCAGAAAGCCACAGATTTGGTTTTTTGCTTATATCTCAAAAACTGTTAGCCCTAGCCAAAAAGTGATTATATACAGAATTGAAGCTGATGAAATTTCCTAAAAGATAATTTGTTTTATTTTTTACGTATCTGTTATAGTTATCGAGGTATATGGTCGAGAAATTTTTCAATTATTAAAAAACTTTTTTTTATCTCACGTTTTTCTCTTGAAAGATTTATTTTAACTAGGGGCTAGCTGAAATTCAGTAGAGAACAAAACCGAGCAAACCTAAATACTAACCTCTCTCAATACTCCACAATCAGGCATGAATGGAATACTGCCGTCACCATCGTTTTCCATAGCATTAATTCACTGTTAACTCACTGAAATTATTGTAGTTTAAAAACGGAACCTTACTTGGGATTTTAAATATTTGCCCTAATTTTTATATATTTTTTTTAATCATCCGATAGTTTTATTTTCATATGTGATGGTCTACGGTGTATAAATAACATTTATAAATGATTAAAGAAGCTATAATCGGTTAAGATTCACGCGATGATAACCTTTAACTTGGAATTTTACTTATTTTTTTCAATATTATCTTTCGATAAAGAGTTATAAATTTAATTTAATTAAGGTGTCTGGCCCAGATTTGAAAATTATCAATTATTATTAAAAGGCCTCTATTTTAACCTTTGCCCTTGCCCTTCGCTAACAATTTTCAAATACCAAAAATATTAATTTCAAAATCGATTTTTTTTAAATACCAACACTGGCTAACTGAAAACTTGAGTTCGTGCCAAAAGACGTAAAGTGCACTTTGGACATTCATTGTAGTATTAGTAGTAGGCCAATCACAAAAAAAAAATTTACTTGTCGATCAGATGAAGGTCAGAAAACTTCATCAAATTTTTATGTAAATACCAAAATAATCAATGTTTCATTCAATCGTATTTATAGCACATATTAATTATTTGTAGAGTTCAATTTCGAAAAAATCAAATCAATAAAAGTTACCTACATTATGTGCTTATAGTCGATCTCATATTAGCAGTAAGTAGGTGGCAGGTCGTCTGCAAAGTCCCATTTACAAAGACAGAATGGGAAATGATTCAAAATTTTAAAGAAATGTGTGTTGCCTAATGTAGAAGTTTACAAAATACTTTTAGAAAACGTATTTTCACAAATTTATTTAAATTTTAATGCGATTTTGATAAAATAAATAAAGAAAGGCTGCATAGGAACTATTTAATTTTAACATTATACATTCTGACATAATATGAAAAATTAAATATTATCTGTCAGCAACACGTAAATTTCAGCAGTGTAAAAGCGGCTAACTTCGTGACAATTTCATTGGCTAATATTCAAGGTCATCATTTTAGTACAAATTATTCTCTGCATGCTTAAATGAAATGGACTATAGTATAATATCTAAAAATATTTTTTACAGTTCAAAGTGTTAGATAGTATAAAATAAATTACGAAGTATCTTAACTATGCTAATTGGGTAAATGCGAATTAAACCTCGAAGAAACTAAGAAAGATTAAATTTATCAAATATTTATTGCCTAATTGGAGATTTTCATAAATTTAATTTTTTTAGTTTTTCTTTAAATTTAAAAAAATTAATATTTTGTTTCAATTTTGTTTTTTACTTTTTTTGTACAATTTTGAACTTCATTTGTTTTTGACATTTGTGTATTCCTAACGAATTCCTGCGACAATTGTTTTAGATGTCAATAATGATTTTGTGTTTTGTTTTCACAAAGCCACCGTTTAATTTTCCTTTCTTTTATTTTTATTTAATAGTTTTTAATATAACGGGATGAAACTGAAATAATAGACCCCACATGTTGTATTATAATTAAAAAGAGTATAAAAAACTCTAATTAAATAATGTCATAGCCAACTATGGTTTCCATTTAAAAAAACACAACTATATATTATAACTCGAAAACAAATGAAGATATTGAAAATCCTTCTAGTCCAATTTATTCTCATCAAAAAAATGTACGAATAAGGTGTAAAATTTTTTTCGATAACTTTACAAACAACCGAGATATCGGCATTTAACGAAAACTCGAACAAGAAAAAAAAATAAGAACATTCGAATTTGAACCACCCTGTACTATACAAAAAACCAAAATTGAGCTCCAAAAAACCAGAATTGTGTACTAATATTTATTATATGGGCCCCTTTAAAAATATATTCGCGGTGGGGACAGCGCTACCTATAGTGAGCTATAGCTCACTAAATATTAGAGTTAGAAAAAAATGTTTCAAACAAAAGTTTTGGAAAATTTTATTCTCTATAGGATTTATTAGAAACATTTTTGTATTAAAAATTACCCGAAGAAGATAATGTAGAAAAAACCATTTTTGGTGTCATTGTAAACAAAATGGCGGCATTTCCCGATGGTTGGTGGTTGCAGAAGTCTAAAACTATTGGACTATTGCTATTATTTAAATTTTCAAATTAAGTATAAGTTTAAAAAACATAAACTACATAAATACAATGTATAACATTGTATTGCTATGTTTGAAAATATGAAAAAAATATACTTCTGTTGTTTAAAAAATCGACCTTCTACCGATAAACTAATTAGAACGTAAATAAATGATCACATATTATTATAAATATTGTATAATTGTTTATGTGCAACAAACAAGATTCTAAATAATAAATTAGTAACTAAAATAATTATTGTATTATTCAGTATACCTAAAAAAAACCTAAGCTCGACATAAAATTATAAAATAAACGTTTTCGAATTACTATGATACAATTTTCAAATAAGCAAATTTTCTTTTGTTTATATATCGAATTCTGAAATGCAAAATTATTAATCGTCTAGACTCCATTGATAATTTGCATTACCTAATTAATTAAATGCATTAGTTTCGAAATAGGTATTTTATTAATACTACATATTATAATACAGCAAAATGTTCTTGATTAAAACTCCGTCAACTAAAGATAACCTCCATTTTGATAAAAAAAAAATATTAAGGATTTGAAAAGTTTATATCTCAAAAACAAAAGATAAGCAGAAATTAACATAAAATTTCAGTTTTTTGGTTGTGGCTACACTTAATGAATCAAATCTGTTTACTTTATTTCTTGAAAATCATAAATTTTTTATTTTATGTGTAGAAATAAATTATTAGCGGGATAGGTTATGCTTCTGGTTCTTCATTTATATTATTATCGTCCTTCGCAACAATATTACAATAACTTTTCAGAAATTCTTTCAAAACATCGCATCGGAGTCAGAGATCAGAAAAATATTGTTTTGGGACATTGTTGACTGTTTATAAAAGCCACACTTTCGATATTATGTAAATCACCCAATATTGGTAGTTTCTTCCAATGTTTCCTATATTATCCTTTATAGACCCTTCCTAAGATGGAAATCTTTTGGGCATTCGCAAATCCTCTCCCGGTTTTGATAATGTTATCACATCGTAAGCTACATCATACGATGGAGAAAGAGAGATTTATGCCAAATCCTCGTCATCTGCTCGTCATAAAATTAAAAAAATAGTAACCGTCATCGGTCACTAGAGGTTCAAGGCAGTCCATTGGTCTTTTTATTACCTCATATTTTGTGGATCATAATGAAAGAGACAAAAAAAATTCCTTTACTACTTTATGTCTAAATTAACCACCCTTCATTTATTAAGAACGGTATCATACTATTTTATCAACGGAAACAAATAATTTTAGATATAATTTTTTTTTCAGTAAAAACTAGAGCATTAAATACAACAATAACATCAAATAAATTACACTAATATAAATTGGAAGATTTTCAAAATTAATGGAAAATTCCCTGATGCTTGATTTGACACACATTTCAATCCCTTGTGCTATCTACTTTACGAAAGGGTCGGATTAAGAAAATGCTTTTTTAATTCCATCTCTTCGGTTAGAATTTTTAAAAATATATAGCACATGTATATAAGTCAATTTTTCGGCTTTAAATTTTAGCAGGTATGTAATTGTCGCACCTACCACGAATGGAAAACCGGCAGTAAATATGCTGGATATAAAACATCTTTCAAATATAAAAAACGTATGTAGGATTAATTTTATCTGCACATACAAAATATAATTAATTAATTAGCAGCAGTTACTTGTTATGCAAATAACAGTTGAGTTATTTTAATATCAGTATTTTGGGATAACCGAAAAATGCAATACATAATTTTTTGGAACCACAATTGCAGGTTTTCACAAATAACATACACCGTAAGTATAAATTTCGCTAGATTTAATTTGTAAAATTTTTTTTCGTGGATTTCTTTGCTGGAATCATTAACAATTAATTAAATTAAAACTATTTTAAAATGTCACGCCTGAAAACGTATATTTAGGTATTTTTGCAATAGGTATACAATGTGAAACTATTATCTCTGTTAGAATATTTTTAATTTTTAATATAGTAAACATATTTCTTAATCGATATCTTGTTGATGGGCTGAGAATATAATTTTATAATGCATAGTAATGAATCCGTAATCTCGAATCGTCAAGGAATATTTTAACACTTTAATTTTGATAAAACATGTTAACACTTTTTCGATTATAAAATTATATCATGTTTACATAATGTAAATTATTTTTAATAAAAAATATAAGAAAGTGGGGACAGAATTTGGTATAAATATTAGAGAAAATTTTCGATTATGCACTTTAGTATTGTCTTACAATATACAATACGTCGACATGAAGATAACTTTGATATTTTTGGGGCTAACCTTAGCCCTCGCATCTGCTGCGCCTCTTTTTGAAGATGAACATATTGAGCATCACACCGATTTCGTTCGTCATAATAATTTCGATGTTATGAGTAAGTTAAATTTTTGAAAAATTTTTGAAAACACAAGCTAAGCAGATATTAAAAAAATATAATTTATATTGTGAATTTTACATTTACAGTGCAATTTCTCTATAACAGTGTTTATTTTTAGACGACGAAACTCATCTTAAACAGTACAGGGATGTTTTACGCCTCTTCAAATATCTTCACCAACAGGTCGTATTCAAAGATCATGTCGACATCGTCGATAATTGGAAAATCCACGATCACTTGGATTCTTTCACAGTAAGTAGATTTTAAATATTTTTTTAAATTTTTTTTTTGCATCTGGTCAGCATGAATTTTTTTGGATTTGAAAATTTAAATCTTCCGTTTTATGTAAACCTTCTGAATGTATGCTACATCTTTAAAAATTTTATAAGTAGTAAAACAGCCCTCCATTAATTACGTAAGGGTTTGGGGGGAGGGGATCTGACGTATTTCTTACGTAAGTTTTTTAAAATATTTTTTTTAATTTTTAAAAATTAATTTTTATTCTTTTTACGACATCAAGTTGATAATCCTCTAATATCCAGTTTAAAAATATTCAAAATTGTACCAAAAATTATGTAATATAAAACAAAAATGTATGTAATTAATTTTATCTTTATAGACTTTTATCTGTTTAATTAATATTTAATTTAAAATTTTGTATTTACCTATAATATATTATTTATATTTTATAAATATAAGGGGAGAACAGGGGGGGGGGGTCAAAATTAATTATTATTCAAATAATCCTTACGTAAGATGGAAACCGTCCTTACGTAATTAATAGACGTTCCCAAATTGAAGTCCTGTGTATTCAAAAATTTGTAATTTATTAAGAAACACTGGATTTACCTACAATGTATAGAAAGTTCAAAAAATTAAATTTGTATCTAATCCTATAGATCTCCTGAAATTACAAAAAAAAAATTTTATGTGCTCTGCAATTTTTTAAAATTCATTCAAAACTTAATTTTGAAAAAACATTTTTCCCCCTCCCATCCCCGTAATGAAAATATTTGAGTCATAGCGGAATTTCAAAACACCAAAATTATAATACAATTAATTATTTTCATAGAAACCCGAAATTGTGCGTGAGTTCTTGGAATACTACCACAAGGGTATGTTGCCCAGAGACACCGTTTTCACCATTTACAACGAAGATCATCTCAAGCAAGCTATCGCGCTTTGTAAGCTGATGTACTTCGCCAAAGATTTCGAAACTTTCTACAAGACCGCCGTTTGGGCTCGCTACCACATGAACCAAGGAATGTTCTTATATTCCTACTCTGTCGCTCTCTTGCACCGTGAAGACACCAAGACCATGATTTTGCCACCAATTTACGAAATCTACCCATATTATTTCTTCGAACAAGACTTAATCCAAAAAGTACGCGATTACAAGCAAACATATGACGAAAATACTCACAAACATGAAGATAGTCATATCGCCGCAAAATACTCCGATTGGTTCAACGACATCAAACCCGAACACTCCATGACCTACTTCACTGAAGATTTGGGAATTAACCAATTCTACTACTACTACAACTTATACCGTCCCTTCTGGATGAATTTCGAAGAATTCAATGTCGTATCCTTTAACCGTGGTGAAGAATTCTACTACTTCCATCAACAATTATTGGCCCGTTACTACTTGGAAAGCCTTTCCAATGGTCTTGGCAAACTCGACGTAAACAACATGCACGGTTCTTTATATTTGCACGAAGATATGGAAAAATCTGACACTTTCAACTTCTTAAAAGTTTACGAAAAGGAAATTCGTGATATGCTCGAAACCGGCTTCATCGTAAACGTAAGTTTCGTAATCGGTAACCAATTTTTTATTTATTTACCCTTTTTATTTTTAACAGAAAGACGGAAAGAAGATCAATTTAAACGAACCCAAAGGATTTGAAATGTTGGCCGAATACATCGAATCCAATCCCGATTCTACCAACGCCCACTTCTATGGATACCTCCAAGTCCTTGCCCGTTATTACATCAGTCACCAAGAACACCACACCGATGAAGATATCAACATCCAATTGGAAAAGAGGACATGGCTTTACGACACCAATTTCTGGACCTTTGTCAAGAAAATGATGATGAATTTCCAAACATACAAAGCCCATTTATCTCACTACACATTAAACGACCTTAAATTCGATGGTGTAAAAATTGAAAATGTCGATGTTAGCGATTTGATCACTTATTTCGAAGGATTCAACACCGAATTATCCAATGTCTTAGATGTAACTGACGCAGAATTAGAACACAACAATTTTGATATTCGTGCAAGCCAACAACGTTTGAACCACAAGCAATTCACCTACAAAATCGAATTAATGAGTGAAAAACCAATCGAAACCGTAGTACGTGTATTCATTGGACCCAAATACGACGAACAGGGAAAATTAATCCGACTTGACGAAAACAGAATGAACTTCGTCGAATTTGACCGATTCAAACACCAATTAACCACTGGTCAAAACTTAATCGAACGTAACTCAAGGGATACTTACTTCTCCGTCGATCGCACTTCCTTCCAACAACTTTACAGAGAATCCATGTTAGGATTTAGCGAACACAATATGAATTGGAATAAATACAATCTTCATTACACCTTCCCAAACAGATTTTTGTTACCAAAGGGTAAACAAGACGGTCAAATGTTCCAATTCTTTGTGATCGTCAGTCCTTTCAAAGCTCATCAAATGACGGAAGTTAAAACAACTGACAATTACTTCAGATATCCCATTGTTGGTCTTGGTGTGCAATCTTTGGACGATTTTCCTTTAGGTTATCCATTTGATAGAACCATCAACGAAGAAACTTTTATGGTACCTAACATGTTCTTCAAAGATGTTACAATCTATCACAATTCTGAAGAAGATTTGAAAGAACATGACTCCACCAATGTTTACAAACGATCTACCAAGACAAAGCATATGGATAAAAAACATATGATGTCTATGGATAAAAAACACATGATGGATATGTACATGGATAAACAATATATGATGGATATGTACATGGACAAAGATATGCATATGGATAAAAAACACAAGAAGGATATGTATATGGACAAAAAAAATATGAAGGATATGTACATGTACAAACATATGGATATGGACAAAAAACACATGAAGGATATGTACATGGACAAATATATGAATATGGACAAGAAACATATGGATATGGATATGGACAAACATATGTACGCAGACAAGAAACACATGAAAGATATGTACATGGACAAGAAAAACATGAAGGATATGTACATGAACAAATATATGAACATGGACAAGAAACACATGGATATGGATATGTACATGGATAAAAATATGGATATGGACAAACATATGTACGCAGACAAAAAGCACATGAAGGATATGTACATGGATAAATATATGAATATGGACAAGAAACATATGGATATGGATATGTATATGGATAAAGATATGGATATGGACAAGCATATGTATGCAGACAACAAATATATGAAAGATATGTATATGGATAAATATATGAATATGGACAAGAAAAACATCAAGGATATGTACATGAACAAATACATGAACATGGACAAGAAACACATGGATATGGATAAAAATATGGATATGGACAAACATATGTACATGGACAAATATATGAATATGGACAATAAACACATGGATATGGATTTGTATATGGATAAAGATATGGATATGGACAAACATATGTATGCAAACAAGAAATACATGAAGGATATGTACATGGACAAATATATGAATATGGACAAGAAACATATGAAAGATATGTACATGGACAAATATATGAATATGGACAAGAAACACATGGATATGGATATGTATATGGACAAAGATATGGATATGGACAAACATATGTATGCAGACAAGAAATACATGAAAGATATGTACATGGATAAATATATGAACATGGACAAGAAAAACATGGATATGGATATGTATATGGATAAAGATATGGATATGGACAAACATATGTATGGAGACAAGAAATACATGAAGGATATGTACATGGACAAATATATGAATATGGACAAGAAACATATGAAAGATATGTACATGGACAAATATATGAACATGGACAAGAAAAACATGAATATGGATATGTATATGGATAAAAAACATATGATGGATATGTACATGAACAAAAATATGTACGCTGACAAGAAACATATGAAGGATATGTATATGGACAAATATATGAATATGGACAAAAAACACATGGATATGGATATGTATATGGATAAAAAACATATGATGGATATGTACATGGACAAGAATATGAATATGAACAAGAAACACATGGATATGGATATGTTTATGGATAACAATATGGATATGGACAAACATATGTATATGGACAAAAAACATATGATGGATATGTACAACAACAAAAACACGTATATGGATATGGACAAAAATATGTATATGGGCAAGAAACACATGATGGATATGTACAATATGGATACCAAAAATATGTATTACCCAATGCACGATATGAACCAAATGAAATACATGAACTATCCAGTGTATAACAAATATTCTACCAACTACAGAAATACAAATGATATGGATTACAACTACAAAAATATGATGCTCAACAAGCATTTTGGAGATATGACTACCATGACTCCAACAAATATGTACGAAACAGATATGCATATGTACAATATGGATTTAAAGCACGAAAGACCAATGAATTTTGATGATATCTACCGGCCAATGACACAAATGAACTCCATGGACAACCAAATGTATTATAAATTACCATACCAAAGTTCAAAATACACAATGGATCTTCCTTTGAGGGATTCAATGATCACCAAAGACAGCATGATGGACATGCATATGATGAAAGATAAATACGATTGGTAAGAAGACAAAAACTTGAAATATGAAAGTGCTGCAACAAAATCTAAAATCAAGGCAGTCTACTTAAGAATTAATGTGTACCACATTTTAAAAATAATTTTATAAAAAAAACACAATAAAAAAACTATATAAGTACTTTTGTATTTTTACTGTGGATGTGGAAAAAAACCATTTATTTATATCTATTTAATGTGAACGCGGTCGTAGGCTAGAAGTCAGAATGCCAGATTGTTATGTCTTTTTGGGTTCCCGATCCAATAAATCTTGTTATTTAGACAGTGTCTCCCTCTAAAATGCTGGCAACATCTTTAAGCTACAAAATTACTATATATTACTGTGTAGCACTTCTATATACCGAGTGACCGACCATAATTATACTGAAAAAAAATTGGTACATCATTTTGATGAACACTGATACTTTTTTCATTCTTATCCGTTATAATGAGAAGTAGGAATTAAAAAGAAAATCAATTTTCCATATTATTTCCCTATAATCGGATGTGAGGTCGGTCACCCGATATATATTTAACAAAGCTTTAATGTACGAGAGTTGATTGTAAAACTATAGAAAGCTGGGAAATTTGTGATTTAGAGCGATGATGAGAGAGATAAACTATTATTGAAAGTACATGGAAGTTGGTTGCAGCTACCAAAATTTTCCCTATTTGTTTTATAAAGTAATACCGTAAATCTAATATTTATTTATTGAGTTACAATGATTTATTGATAATCCGCGAGCAAATAGAAGGTCAATAACATTACAATTTTTTTTACTATTCAGATTTTTATCTGAATATCATTTGAAAATTAAACATTAAAACAGACCCTACGAAAGAGGAGAAACCACATCTCACTAGTTAGAGCTTAAAAAATGAATTTATTATTTCGTAAAATTTAAATTGTCACCAACAAAAAGTCCACACTCTACGTTTCACCTTGAAAGCCGTGTTTTTATTTGACCCTGTTCCACTATACGCAATATGATCATTTAAATACCTTGGTTTTTTCAATATATAAAAGAAAAACCTTTCTTCATAATAAATTATTTATTTTAACTATAAATACTGATCACTCGAAACTATTACAGTCTGAAAATTTATTACCTTAGTTAAACCATTTCGTTAAAGCTCTCCACCACCTGGAGTGTACTTTTTGTGTTTACTGCTGGTATATTCTTTCTTCCAGCCGTAACTTTGGCAATAACAGGCCTCTTGTTGTGCATCGAGATAGGATTTACAGCCAAGAGCTAAGGTTCCGGTAAACAAAACTTTGGAGGCCCCTTTACAAGCTAAAAAATTAAAGTTCTAAAATTCTTAATAATTTGAAAAAACGATGAAATACCTTTAACCATGGTTTCTCCCATGCTATCTTTGTAGGTATCACAATATCGATACAAGCAGCGTTTGAACTCCATATCACACACTTCCTTGTTATTGTTGCACGTATCATAGCAAATATCGTGAAGATTACAACAGGAAGTCATTTCCTTTAGCGGCAAGTATTGACTATCGATTTGTAGGCCCAAAGAACCACAACCATTCGATTTTGGTACATGATTTCTATTTGGTAGGGGTTTGCCTCCTGAAATTCCCAAAAATTACAAGAAATGTCAAAAAGGTCGTAACCTCACTTACCTCCATCGGGGCATTTAAAAACGCAATCCTCTTCCACCGCGGCATCGAATACGTCGTGCAAATTCTTGAATTTCTTTGCAACAGAAATTACATTTTTAAGCACATCACCAAACACACTTTCAGCTGATAACACTGCATCTCTCAGATTTCCCAGCAAATCAGAACCATAACCAGAATATGCATAGGCCAAAAACGTTAACGCATACACGAACACTTTTCCGTACGGTATTTCCATTTTTTTCAGAAATATGTAATTGCACAACCTTCATCTATATTTATAGGAATAAAAATGATCATGATGTGGCCTATTACAATTTGCCAAAAAGGGAGGAATTGTAGACATCCATTAGTCATTTTGGGATTTTTAGGTTAAAAATCGACAAAAATATCTTACTTTATTTTTATTGCAGAAGTAAAAATTAATTACATAAGTAATTTATATTAAAAAAGTGACATTATATGCAAATAAAATTACGCTATTGGGTTTTTCCTTCATATTATTCAAAGTATTTAACCAACTTTCCATCTTCGTACATACGTTTTACTTCTGAACCACCTCCTAAGCATTCACCTTTTACAAATACACGAGGAACCTGTAAAAAAGGGTTTCGTTAGTGGTGCCGATAACAAATTTTAATAAAAATAAATTTCTTACGCTTCGCACTCCCGTTATTTCTAATAAAATGTTTTGAATGTCATCACCATCGCTACGTTCATCCAACTCAATTGCTGTATAACTTTGGTGTAACTTATCGAAAACCTAAAATTTGAATCATTACAATCATCTTTCCGTTTTTTATCAAATGATGCTTACTTCTTTTGCGATCTTACAATAAGGACAGTAGGTTTTAGAAAAAATAACTACAACATTACTGGAAATCATTTCCTTAACTTTTACGGCTACTGGAGATCCCATATCGACGGCTTTAGAACTAAAAAGACCCATTATGAAAAACACTTTCAAAAAATTGTACGCAATCACTCGATTAAATTTGGTTAGTAAATGCTAGCTGTCATACTGACATAAGTTAAAAATAAATACGAACAATGCACGTGTTCTACTTACTTTGGCACTTTTTTTTAATTTTTGTTTTATGAACAATTGAAAAACCACAGGAGGTTAGAAATGAACAATCAAAGCAAAAGACTGCGGTTTTATAGAGCACGGCCACTTTATAGGTATTTAGACAGCTGGTCGTTCCTGCGCTTTATCTTTTCGTCAACACGGAAATTCCTATCTCGTTGTGGTATTGATTCTAATCATCAAGGTTAAACATTTTCATGTGATTTAGGCTTTCAATTTTTCATAAAACAATGTAGAATATTTTTCCACCTTTCAATAATTACGCAGCAGTATTTTATCAGAAGTATCTTGATGTAAAATTGTATGTTATCTTTAGGTATCAAGTTCAAAGGTAATCCGTGAAATTTTGCATCCTTAAAATTCGTCAAGTGTCAGCTTTATTTTGTATTCATTCAAACCACGGTGCAGACCTGATAAATACAAAATTGATCCAGCTAATGAAGCTTCAACTCTTTGACAAGTAACTTTGTTCATGGCCCTCGTACATGTAAACGTCAAACTCGAAACGGAAGTGTCGCACATTCCGGAACCGGAAATAAAAACATCTGACGTGTGTTATTCGTGTAAGTTTTCAAAAGAGCCCCGAGCGGCAAACATGGAATAATTTAAATTTTTACAGCCTAATCATCAATAGGTATTTAAAAAACCCATGAAAGTCTATAAACTGGGTTATAAAATAAAAATACGACATTATTAAAATGTTTGTTGGCAACAATGCATGAGATTGAAGTGTTGGAACTTTGACATACAGCACTGACATGTAAACATTTTTCGTGAAAGTATTTAAAATTTATCCAAAAATGGCTTTGCCAGGCGGTGGAATATTTGTTGTTAAGGGCGAAATGTCGACCCTGATGACTGCTATGAAACGTGGGGTCCGGTGGTCGTCGCATTCGCACCAGGACGAAGAATTGATGCACTCCTTCCAAGAATTAAAGGATTCGCTGAATAAAATTGACGATCTTAAAGTAATTGAACCCATTGTTTTTCTAAATCCATTTTTGGAAGTCATTAGATCTGAAGATACGACTGGACCGATCACTAGTTTGGCACTTTCAGCTATTAACAAGTTTCTGGCATATGGTATCGTAGGTGAGTACTTCCTCTTAAATTTCCTGTTTTTCTTATTTTATAATCGGTTTCGTCTTAGATTCAACCCATAGTTCAATTGCAATGGTTGTCGATAGCATTGCAGATGCTGTTACACACGCCAAGTTTGTCGGAACAGATCAATCGTCCGATGGAGTAGTTCTGATGCGAATTTTGCAAGTTTTGAGAACGTTGACTTTGTCACCGGAAGGTGCATTCTTAACAAATGATAGTTTATGTGAGATTATGTTGTTGTGCTTTAGGCTGTGCTTTGAAACTCGACTGAACGGTGAGTACGGTTGCTTTGGTACCAGCAACAAATTATTCGTTACATTTGCATGATTTTAGCAGAGCTATTAAGAAGAACTGCAGAGTATTATTTAAAAGATATGGTTCAACTTGTTTTCGTGCGACTTCCCCAATTTCCTGAAGACTTAAGACTTGTAAACATGAAACAGTTGAAAATGAAGGCAAATTCCATGGACACAAATCGTACAAAACGAAAAAGTCATTCAAGTAGAACAAAAAAGAATTCTGAAAGTAAAATATTAGCAAATAATGGTAGGTACCATCTAATTTTCACACCATTATTAATAATTTGTAAGAAATACACAAACTACAAACCAATTTGTTCCAAATTTTGTTGCAGAAACTGAAGACGTACACTCACCTTTACTTTCAAAATCATCAAACTCAAGGCAAAATTCTTTGGTAGTCACGCCAACATCTTCTGGTAATATTGTGGACATGCAAGGCTCAATATCACAATCAGCTCCGCAAACATACTCGCTCGATGACGCAGATGTAAATTCTCATTTTACTGAAAAGTGCGAATCTGCCGAAAATAGCATCGAAACTGTGAGCCCTGAAGATGGCGAAGAAACCATCGAAGTGACCCTTCCAGAAAATTTACCGTTAGACAGTTTAGATAGCAACACCCAACCTGATTCTCTGAAGGAAGAAACAGATTCCCTAGCTAACACATCCAGCAGTTACGATTTAGACATAAACCAAGAGAAACCGGAAGAGTATGTAAACCCGAGGGGGGTACGTTTCATGCCTCAAAGTCAAGTGCTGGTTCCGTATGGCTTACTGTGTGTTAGAGAACTCTTCCGATTTTTAATCAGCCTATGTAATCCTTTGGATAAACAAAACACAGATGCGATGATCCACTTAGGTTTGACTTTGTTGACGGTGGCTTTTGAAGTGGGAGCCGATAACATCGGAAAATATTCTAGTCTTCTAGCTTTAGTGAGAGATGAACTGTGCAGGAACTTATTTTCGGTAAGTTTATGACCTGCCTGATCCATAAAATAATATTAAGGTAAATATTTGGTAAAACTTTTAAACCAATTCTACTGTACAGTTAGAGCAGAATTTGTTATTCATTTAATAATTTTTCTTTTTTTCAGTTATTAAATTCTGAGCGTTTGTCAGTTTTCGCTGCCGATTTACAAGTTTCTTTTTTGATGTTCGAGGCTTTGAGAACTCACTTAAAGTTTCAACTCGAGTATTATATGAACAAATTGATCGAGATTATTCAAAGCGACTCTTTGAAGGTTACTTATGAGCACAAGGAGTTAGCTCTAGACCATATCGTACAAATGTGGAGGATTCCAGGCTTTGTTACTGAAGTTTACATCAACTACGACTGCAACATGTATTGCACGAATTTGTACGAGGAATTGACAAAGTTGTTAGCTAAAAATGCGTTTCCTGCCAGTTCGGGAGTCTATTACACCCACTTACTCTCACTTGATGCTCTTTTAGCCGTCATCGAGAGTATCGAGGCGCACTGCTATGAGAAAGACAAAATTAAACTGGATTCCACGAACGGAAACACACTCGAAGAAGTAAGTGATGAAAGTGTCGAAAAAATTGAAAATATAATCGGGAAGTACTCGAGGATGAAAATGTCTGAAAATGCACCAACCAGGGAGGACCTCATTAAAATAAAGAACATTAAAAGGGTAAAACGTTTCAAAAATTTTAATATTTCTGTAATTTTTTGTTATAATTTCAGTGGTTACCGACAGGAACTGAATACTTCAACCATAAACCGAAGAAAGGAATTCAATTTTTACAAGAACACGGCGTTCTCAAGCACGAATTAGATACCCAAGAAATTGTTTTATTTTTACGAGACAATCCAGGTTTAGATAAAAAAATTATTGGTGAATTTATAAGCAACCGTAATAATTTACATATTTTGGAGACTTTTGTGAAAATGTTTGATTTTACCGATTTGCGTATCGACGAAGCTCTACGGTTGTATCTGGAAACATTTAGACTTCCAGGAGAAGCTCCGCTCATATTACTGGTGCTGGAACATTTCGCCGAACATTGGCATAAGTCTAATGGTGAACCATTCGCACACGCCGATGCTGCGTTTACATTAGCCTACGCTATTATTATGTTGAATGTTGATCAACACAATGACAATGTTAAAAAGCAAAACATTTCTATGACTGTCGAGAGTTTTAAGAAAAATTTAAAGAGCGTCAATGGTGGTAACGATTTTGATCAAGACATGCTGAACGAAATTTATAATTCCGTAAAAAGTGAAGAAATTGTAATGCCAGCAGAACACACCGGATTGGTGAAAGAAAATTATCTATGGAAAGTCTTATTGAGACGAGGAAATTCAAAAGACGGTGCTTACACTCACGCCTCAAATGATACTTACGATTACGACCTCTTTGCCTTAATTTGGGGCCCAATCATTTCTGCCCTTTCGTACGTTTTTGATAAATCAGACGACCCTAATGTTTACAAACGAGCGGTGAAAGGCTTTGAAAGTTGCGCTTTCATCTCGTCAAATTTTGGAGTCACCAAAAATTTGGATACTCTTCTCCTAACTTTATGCAAGTTTACTCTCTTCCATAACCAACCGAAAGTATCTGGAGCAATACAATTTGGTTCAAACATCAAAGCACAAATTGCCCTGAAGGCCGTTTTCAATTTAATTCATCAGCATGGCAATAACGTGCGCGAAGGATGGAAAAACGTTTTTGATATTTTTTTATCTCTCTACAACCATAATTTACTGCCAAAATCCTATACCGAGGCAGAAGATTTTATAGAAGCCAGTGGCAAAATAACTCTAGTATGTCAAACCACTCAACACCAAAAGCAGGACACGGGCCTGTTTAGCTCGCTATATTCTTACATGTTACCATCGTCTGAGAGTTTATCAAAAATTCCTTCACCAGAAGAACAAGAATACATTGACATTGCAAGAGAATGCCTAAAGGAGTGCAACTTTGACCAACTCATCACCGATTCCAAATTTTTACACCAAGAGGCTCTACTAGAACTAATTAAAGCTTTAATTGAATTATCTCGTGGACCAGATCTACAAAAATCTTTAGGTTATAATTACAACGAGAACGTAACTGTTTTCTTCTTGGAGTTACTTTTAAGAATAGTCATACAAAATAGGTAAGTTTCATTTTTAATGATATCAGTCGGACTCAATGTATCCTTCAATAGGGCCAATCAATATTACTGTTTAATACTGCCGCAATATATTTATTTTAAATTATTACTACTTTTCATTATTCAATTTACAACAGATCTTTTATTTCAATTCAAAATGTTTTTTATATCTTCCTATGAAATAAGTTCACACTATTGACCATTCATCCTGTATAATATTTTTGGAATTTGTAAGATTTTCTCTATATTTTCAGGGATAGAGTGATGACCATTTGGCAAACCGTGCGTGATCATCTTTACACATTGGTTATGAACGCATCTCACTGCGATTATCAATTTCTACTGGAACGCTCGGTGATAGGTCTCTTACGATTAGCAATTCGTCTTATGAGAAACGAAGACATGAGTCCAATCGTATTACAATCACTGAGGATGCTGTTATTACTTAAAAGCACGACGCTGTTCCGGATATCCCGCCAAATTTCCTTTGGTTTGTACGAACTTTTGAAGACTTCGGCACAAAATATCCACACCAGCACGGATTGGTCAATTATTTTTACATTGTTAGAATGTGTAGGTGCTGGAGCACAACCGCCAAAACCTGTTTCCGAAGAGAATCAGACTGAACAAGGTTTGATCTTTTTAATTTTTTGGAATGAGAATTAAAGCTGTTCCTTGTAGGTGCCAAATCCGAAGGTGAGGGTCCTGCAAGTAGCGAAGATGAAACAATTAGTACAGAGAGGGGTTACACGTCAGATTCGGAACTTACAGTCAGTCCTAGACATACAACCTCTTTAAGGCCACAAAGTCCATCCATGTTGCCAGTTTCTACCGCTCAAGTTCCATTACAAAATAACGGTGGAGGTTGGATTTTGGTAAATTTACAAATATGGAACTGTGATTTGGATTTTTTCAATTTTATAAATTTTAGGTTGGAACTGAAGGCGATGTTCAACCTGTTGTAGGACGCACACCTCCTGCTAACCAATACAGTTTAGCATTGGAGCGAAACTTGGGACCACATGATCCTAGTGGTCTTGTTAAGTGTTGTGAAAGTCTTGCGTTTTTAGTTCGGGACGTTGCTCACATAACTCCATACAATTTCGACAATTGCGTCCATTGCATACGAACTTTTGTCGAAGCAAGCCTTAACGGAAGTAAGTTACTCACAAAAATAGATTACATTCGTTTTAATTAATTTTTAATAGGTAGAAGATCAAGAAAAGCATCCACCAAGGATTTGCGAACTAGAAAGAAAGTTAATAGTCGGAAGAGGGAGCAACAGAAAGTGCATCGGAGTCCTACTGCCAGCAGTCCAGAGGAGGAAAGTGAGGATGAAGGTTTACCTAGCGGATATCATCAAATTTCAATACAGGTTAATTAAAATTTTGGCTAATGTGTGCTAAGTTTGTAATCTTATTTGCTTTAGCTTCTTGATTTGATGCACACTTTGCATACAAGAACGGCTCAAATATTTAGATGGTGGGCCGAAGAAGGTGGTGACATTGCAGAAGAGATTTCTTTGTGGACTCAGGGTTGGTGTCCATTGCTGCAAGGAATTGCAAGATTGTGTTGCGATATAAGACGTCAGGTATGTGCTTTGTAGGCATTTTATAAAGAAAACAAATTGATTTTGTTTAAATTGTTGAAATTTAAATTTGAATTCGCGCGTTTTTATATTTAGCCTCGATGCATACGGGAGACACTTCCAAAGTTATTCATGGCAAAAAAAGTTAATAATTTTTATTTTAAAATTACAATTTCGTTCGAAATTTTCTTATAAGGTACAATTCGTTTTTAAATTTTGATTAAAATTAAAAATTATCGGTGAAAGAATTACGTAAACTGCCGTATAACACTAACGTGCTCGGTGATTTGCTAAAGTATATACAAAATTAAGGAACTTGTTGTTGTGTTGTATGAAAGGAGAGACGGTTAGCACTCCCCTAGACAAGGATGGATAACACAAATACGGTTAAGGCACCTTAACCACATTTTTTTAAACTTTTTTTTTGATTATTTACTATCCGATTTATCCGACTATTATAAAATTAGCTCGAAATGATCTTATTTGTTTTTGTAAGGATACCATAATCAATCAAATTAGATTAAAATTTTGGTTTATAAAATTATCAGAAAGTATTTAGTTAAAAATTCGATAGCATTAACAAAATGCTTTGGCATAAGAACTGAAAATATGCTTACTGAGGTTTCATACAATGCATTCTTATCATGGACACACTATTTAATACCTCACAGTTCCTGTAATAATTTTCAAACGTTGTGAGCTCATAATTTATGGCTTTTGATTCACAAGGGTTAAAATATGTAATTGCTGCTCTTCCGATGATGATTTGAAATCAGATCGACCATCTAACAAGGCGTCGGTTTTACCAGTCATATAAATGTCCCCGAACTTACACTAAATTTATCTTATAGGTACGGATGAGTGCAATAACTTATTTACAAAGAGCTCTCTTGGTTCACGATTTGCAAACACTGAACGGTCCCGAATGGGAAGCATGCTTCCACAGAGTTCTGTTTCCACTATTGAACCAATTGCTTCAACCTATTGGTCCGAGGGACCCTCAATTAATGGAAGAAACGAGAATGAGAGCGGCAACAGTTTTATCCAAGGTTTGAAGTTATTTCAGTTTTTCTTTCAAAAAATTTTATTTTATTTTTAATTTAGGTATTCCTACATCACCTGACCCCTTTACTGTCCCTTCCTACTTTTACGTCACTATGGCTAACTATATTGGATTACATGGATAAATACATGCATGCAGATAACAGCGATTTACTTTACGAAGCAATACCAGAATCTTTAAAAAACATGTTATTGGTTATGGATTCAGCAAAAATTTTCGAGGAGCAAGACGGGGCCGGTCAGTTGTGGATCATCACTTGGGATCGAATATCAACTTTTTTGCCTCATTTAAAAGAAGAACTCTTTCTAGAAAAAGACGAAGCTTTACCAACCAAACAATCTCAGGTGCGTGATTTTATTTTAGAAAAAAAAGTTATTTTATTCTTGTTTATAATATTTTTAGGAGCAACTCGCCCCTACATCCATATCAGTTATACAACACAATATTGAAAATGCAACCAGGTCCAGTATTATTTTACAACCTCCTTCATCTGAACATAACATTTCCTCTCCATTATTTGCTCACCTTGGTCAGGTAACCTGAATAAACATGGCATTTAGGTTTTAGTGTAATGAAGTATTTTTAGATGGTTTCGACTCCGATTGGAGCACCAATGATATCAACACCAAATATCACAAACCAACACCAAAATCTACCGCCTCTAGTACCACCAATACAACAACAAATCCAACCCACAATAGAACCACCAATACCTTTGCCTCCTCTATTAAACACAATAAATCAAGCTCCTCCTTCTTATATCACTCCCTCACCAAACTTATATGTCAATTTATCTTCTAACGAAGGCCACAAATTTCCAGTACTGTGTAATCAGTTATCTGCCGAACAACAACCAATGTCTTTATACTCTGAATATGTAGGTAACGTTTACAATATCTTCGATAATGTGAATTCAACGAGAGTCAATTACGAGACCGACGAATCGCTTTCCAATTATAATACAAGTCACGATAACGTTGATAATTTAGAAAGTCAGACAGTTTCGATTACAGAAAACCAAACAGTAGAAAATGCCAACATTTTTCAATCGTCCAACTATTTTTCTACCTCCGACGTTGATTTCATTACAAGCGAAGCAACCAATGATGTAATAAACAGTAGTTCTAATTTAATACAAAACATTCCAGTTTCATCTAATGTAATATCTCAATGAGTTTGTGATTTAATATGTGCAAATAGATTTTTAATTATTTTATGATTTTCTTCCAATTGTAAATTTTACCATATCAAGCAGGAAGTCAATTGCGATTACCTTGATTATATTGGGTAAGGTAAAAGTGAATTTTATTGTAACATCCTGTAGACGTTTACTATGAGAAAGCATTTTTAATATTATCGCAAAGAGTAAATTAATTGTAATATATTGATGTGTTTTAAATTTTGTTTCACTTGAAATTGTATATTTTATTAATACATATATGTTTTATTGTTATAGAAAATGGTAATTAATTGTTGTGTCTTCATTAATTAAATATGCATAAAAAATCCAAAGACTTTTTTTCAGTGGCAATGAAAACCTACCTAAAGCTGAATATTTTTTTTGACTTATATAGGTTTCACTGTAGTTCGACGATGGGATTAATTTGTATTAAACAGAATACTGCTTGGATATTTTCTTTTTATTTAATAACTAGTACGGCCAATTCATAACAACAATTTATCATTGCTCTATCTTAAAAATAAAAATAACGTAAATACAAAAGCTATAAATTAATTCAACAATATCAATTCAATATCTTCATCTGAACCTACTTATTAGAAATGATCCACGGATGATGCATGACATCGTCTAAAGTAATTCTGTCTACCGACGTTTTTCGCAATAATTTAGAAATCAAATCAATAGCTCCCGATGGTATACTAGAAGGAAATTTGATGTCGATCTTCCGAATCCTGGAGTAAGTTTCGTCACTTGTTGTACTTTCAAATGGTGGGTAACCCATCAAAAACTCAAAACACAAAATTCCTAAACACCAATTATCTACATACTGTGAGTATTGCTTTCCTTCCACCATTTCTGGGGGTAAATAATCCAAAGTTCCACACATAGTATTACGACGCAAAGATGGTGCATGTACCGACCATCCAAAATCAGCCAATTTGATGTCGTCCGAAATGGAAAGTAATAAATTTTCAGGTTTAATATCACGATGTATAACTTTCATGCTATGGCAATAATTTAAAGCGTCCGCTACTTGATAGACATATTTGGCCGACGAACGTTCATCAAAATGTCCACCGGGACCATCTTTTAAATGTTTGTATAATTCACCTTTGGCTGCATACTCCAGAGCCAAATATATCCTATAATCGTCATGAAACCAAGTCATCAATTCCAGAATATTTGGGTGCCTAAAATGTTATTATATTAGCAAAACAAATTATTGAACAGCGCAGAACCTACTTCAAATGAGATTGAATTTCTATTTCTCTTAAAACTTGTCGTTCAACGCGGCCCTTAACGAGTTCACGTTTTTCTAATGTCTTCATAGCCACCAGGTATCCTGTTTTCTTCTCCCGTGCCATAAAAACACGTCCAAATTTTCCTCGGCCCAAACGATTCCCAAGTTCGAAGTCTTGCAAAGACCATTGGTACCTAACAAAATTTTAAATTTAAATATCCGTTGTGTTAGTAATAATAATATGGCTTACTCTGAATTTCCATAGGCAGGGTGGGAGATCATACTGGTAATAAATTCTTTCACACCTTCTTTGTATTGTTCTGGAATCGGCGTATTCTTGACAAATTCGACAGCTTCCACTTCTGCACTACTTTTAGAATTCGCCATTTTAACTTTTAAATTAATATAGTATAAATGAATTACTTCAAGTCAATCGCAATAAAACTATGAAAACACAATCACTGACAAAATACGTTAGCTTTAAAAGTTTTAAATTATAGTTCGCAAATTAAACGCTAGTCGGTAATACAGTTTGGATTACACCAGTACATCTCAAAATTTTTTAATGTTTCATTTTTCCATGAGAACTATGGAGTATGAGAACACATATGCTAAAATTCAGATCAATCGCGCGCGGAATCTCGTTACGCGGCATTAACTTTGCCACCCCCTCCCCATATACCACCTATGGGTTTCCGCACAAAAATTTTGTGTTTTATTGCTTAATTTGTACCTACCCCCCTTCTCCCCCCCCCCCCCAAAACATCGGCGTGCGTCAGGTAAACCAGAATCATTCCAATATCTAAATTTTTTTTTCGTGGACCATCAATATTTGTTGTATAATCGTAGGTTGGCAACTGCTCCTCTACCTAAACGACCAAAAATTTAAAAGTTTTATTACTGGCCCGAATGGGCCGATCAATATATCAAAAAAACTCAATATGCCGCTTCAAGTCTGGGCCAGATGAGCCGCCAAATGATATTTTTATAAATATGAAAATTTTAAACAATAGTAGTACCTTATCCGTTATCTGTCTAACGAGAAATATTTTAATGAATAAATCTTTAAGGAATTTGCAACCTTGGAGCTCTACAGGACTTGAAGCGGGGAGTCTTTGAAGTGAGTAGGTTTCTGAGCCTATGCATTTGGTAAAAGCATCTCTGAATGCCACTCCAACTCGAATATCATAGATAATAATTGTGATTTTGGGAATTTTGTTAATTTATTCACGCGCGTCATTGGTGATAATAACGGCCAAGATCTCAAAAAGAACAAGATAATATATTTGTTAAACAGTGTGTATTTGCAAATTCTTATTTTTGTTTGAAATTCACATCTCATATAAGCTAGTACGAATATTAAAATTATAGACCGGATTTTAAGCATTTTTGCTTATTGTCAATTTTAAAATCAGCTCTTTGAAATTTGTTGAAAATTTTAAGTTTTCGATTTAAGTGCGGTATAAGATTCTACGTTTAAGCAACCTATTAATTTATTATCGTCTGGTGAAAACATATCCAATCGAATTCTCCAATACCATCCATCCAGTTTAAAAAATAAGAACGGAGTTAAGCTTACCGTAACATTGTATGCGTGGTGGACACCCTACAACATTTTGGTTAAATTAATTATTAAAAAATTCAAAAAAACAGAAATTTACTTTCTTAATAGGACATTTATATTTGGGTTGATAAGGAAGGGCAAGGGGACTTTGTCCAAGTAAGCCATCCGGATTAATAGTTTGACAATAGTCGAGATTACGCATTTGATGAAAATCTTCGCAGGAGTCTAAATTTTCTCTCGAGCTGCATCTCCTGATCGAAATAGTCATCTGTAAGTAAGCAAGCGACATTATCACACTTTCGTTTTGCAGATCCTTTTGAAATCTTACCCTGGGTTTACTCACAAGGTCTTCCTTTATAAGTACAGTACTATTGGCAATAAAAAGAGAGGTAGCACCGCTTTGCATTCCACCATAATAGGATTCCAGGGGAACTTTTTTACCACAAAATTTACCATCAAATCGGTTAATTTTTATCACCTTCGTGTATAACTAAACCAAAAAAATTTTCACCTAAGAAATTATCATTTTTATGCATACCTGATCTTGCACGAACGAAGTGTGTATAAAAATTAAATATTGCGAAAAAAATATAAATTTTTTTGAAAATAACATCGTGTTTGACACGTACAAAAAACTAACGATTACTGCTCTAATTTATTTTTAAATATTATTATTTACGTAATTTTTTAAACAATACAAATTATAAAGGACGATCATTATCATTTGCTGTCGGTGGGTGAGGCCGAGAGGCGTTGAAGAGCACTCGGCGTGAATTTTTTTTTCATGCAACATAAAACAAAAGTGTTAATTTTCGATTGTAAGTAGAATAATTTGATATTAATATTTTTGATTACAAAAATTCAGAGCCTTAAAAATATTGCTAATAATACCCACCTAAAACATCAGTTGAAAATTTTACAGTTAAACTTTAAACCCTTCGCTGTCGTTGTGCTGGACTATATTATTTTCAAACCCTTAAATTTATACGCAAGTCTGATGATTTTTACTTGGCCTTCAGGAGTAAATTTGGCAAATTTTTATATATTGCAAAATTAAAATTTTTTTAAATTTCAAAATTAAAATATGTTTTTCAACTTTTTATCTGGCAACATTTCTAAATTTAAGAAAGGAACAAATTGAAAAGTGTAAGATTTTAATATATTTTTTGGGATCTCGAATAACATTGAGTGGTGACTTCTTTTTGAAAATGCTTGAACTGCACGTTTTCTTCTGATTGGTTAATGCAATGGCACCAATTTCAAATTTCATGCAGATTGCTTGAATTCTAGTGTCAAGTTCACAAGCCAAACCAAGAAAAATAATCTTTTTTTTTTTCAGTTAATTATTATGGTAGATTTTGTTTTACAAATCCTATTTTATATTCATAACTAAAGTGTATTTTATTGAAAATTTGAGAAATTTTTTTAAAATATATTAAATTTTTTTTAATGAAAAATAGGAGATGTTAAGTAATATCACATTTTTCGTATGTTCTGAAAATTTCAACTCGCTACAATAAGGTTTTTGAATTGAACTTGACACTAGCTCAGCGTCTATTGATCTAGCAGCTTAATTAATAATTTTGATAATCTTATAATCTCAAAAAATATTTTTTATTGAGCTAAAAAATGTATGTTTGTTATCGCCGGTTTCGCAATTATGGGTTTGGTGGTTCAGAAGTCCAAAAGGTTCGCGACCGCTACTCTACCATAGTTATTTCAGAAGTTAGAATTTTTTTCTAGAAACTCAAAATATTTTTTTATTCGGATACCACTGGATACCACAAGATTAAAAATTTGATGTGAAATTTTCTTGTTTAAATTTTTTTTATTTTCTTTTATATTTATAAAAATTGCATTTTGATGACCTATCAAAAAATATTCAACTTTGAACAGTTATTTTTTAGTTTATATTGGTTCTACAAAATAGACAAATGAGAGCTTTTATAGGAAATCTTGTGTAATTGAATTTTTATACGATCTGTATGATCATAAAACGTCAAAATAATTAGTAATTTATTTATTAATAAAAAACCATTTTTCGGCACCATTTTTGAACCTTTGTTCGGATTTTTGATCATTCCAAAAAACAATTTCAATCAAATTAAAATTCATTAAAAAACATTAATTCAAATTATTATATACTGTTTTATTCAGAGCTAATTTATTACTTTGTGGTGGTAACATAAAATATATTATTTATTATGAAATCGTAAAGAATATATAAATATATTATACAAAAGATAACATTTATTTTTAATAAAATATTTATATTTTTGTATAAAACTTTTTATATTTTCAGAATGCTTCTTAATTTAGAATTTAGCAGATGATTTTTCAATCAAAAAATTGTTTTTTTCTATAGCTAAAAATGCAGAACAATTTTGAATTTTGAATTTTAAAAAGTACCTACTATGAAATATAATATAAAAATTTAGTATTTTCGAAATGGATATTTTCATTTTAAAAATTAAGAAAATCTTAGAATTTCAAAAATAGTTTTATTTCTAAATATTACTTTTGAAATTAAAATGATTTGAATTTTGAAATTGAAAAAATAGTACACTATACAATAGAATGATTTCATAAAATATCTGTTAGATATTAGCTAAAATAAAAGTTTCAAATATAAAGACTTGAATTTTGAAATAGAAAACAAAATCTTGTATATCTTTTCATATTATGTAGTACTTTAAATTAAAAAAAATTCAAAAATATTAGTAGGTATCTATCTATGAGTATTATATAAAAACAAATTTTTATTAAAAATTGTAGATAATTTTATAATTTCAAAAAGTATTTTTTATAGAACAAAAAACCAAAAAGAGAAATGCTGTTGTGCTTTTGCTGCACTAAACTGTCCCAAATCTCCCTGGTTTTGACGACAGAATATTTATGGGCCAATGCCAAAGTTAATTCCTAACCCGAAACAATCATGTTAATTAAATTTGCCACATACAAATTCGGGTGGTTTGGATCCTGGGTTCGCTCATCCGGGAAGACGGTTTTTAAAAATTATTTTTTATATTATTATAAAATTGCAGTTAGAAACGACACGACTCGTTTAGGAAATATTTTATTCTTATAAAATATTTATATAGAAATGCATACAAAAGACAAAACAAATTTGTAACAATAATTATGATCAACTCTAAAATGATAACGAAAATCTTAAAAATTCATGTGAATGAAGTATTGGAAATATGTGAGTATCACATGAGTTATCGTCAGGTATCACGTGAGTTCAATAAAGATTTACTTTGTACACTGATTATCCCAGTTATTGACTGGTGTCAAAATTGCAAACTATAGTTTAAACTTTTGATGATAACGTACTTTAGTGCTTGGCTTTTGAATAGTTTGATTGCGATTGACTTGCAGTAATTTATTATTTCTGATTTTAATTTTATAGTTAACATGGCTAATTCTAAAAGTAGCGCAGAAGTTAAAGCTGCCGAATTTGTCAAGAATACGCCGATTCCAGAAGAATACGTAGAAGGTGTGAAAGAATTTGTTACCAGTATGATCTCTCACCCTGCCTATGAAAATCCAGAGTAAGCCATATTATAGCTAACACAATGGATATTTTAATTTAAAATTTTATTAGGTACCAATGGTCTTTGAAAGACTTCGAACTTGGGAATCGTTTGGGCCGAGGAAAATTTGGACGTGTTTTTATGGCAAGGGAGAAGAAAACAGGATACCTGGTGGCTATGAAGAAATTAGAAAAACTTGAAATCGTTAAGTTCCACGTTGAAAAACAAATCTCAAGAGAAATATAGAAATTCAATCTAACTTGAAGTAGGCTTTGGGCTGGTTAATAATTTTATTTTGTTTAACATAATAACATTTTAGGCACCCAAATATTCTGGAATTGATGACTTGGTTTCATGACGATTGTAGAATATATTTGGTTCTGGAATATGCAGCCAAAGGTGAATTGTATAACCATTTGAAAGATGCTCCCGGTGGACATTTTGATGAACGTTCGTCGGCCAAATATGTCTATCAAGTAGCGGACGCTTTAAATTATTGCCATAGCATGAAAGTTATACGTGATATTAAACCTGAAAATTTATTACTTTCCATTTCGGACGACATCAAATTGGCTGATTTTGGATGGTCCGTATATGCACCATTTTTCCGTCGTAATACTAGGTGTGGAACATTGGATTATTTACCACCAGAAATAGTAGATGGAAAGCCATACTCACAGCATGTAGAGATAATTGGTGTTTAGGAATTTTGTGTTTCGAGTTTTTGGTGGGTCACCCACCATTTGAAAGTAAAACAACTGACGAAACTTATTTAAGGATTCGAAACGTCGACATCAAATTTCCTTCCTATGTACAATCGGGAGCCATTGATTTGATTTCTAAATTATTGCAAAAAACGTCGGTAAACAGAATTACTTTAGAAAATGTCATGCGTCATCCTTGGATTATTTCAAATAAATAGGTTCCAATGAAGTAGTAATAGTTTTAATATGCAATAGTTTCTAGTTTTTGTATGTACGTTATTTTTATTTTTAAGAATTAAAATAATAAATTGCAAATAACATGAAACGATAACATTCGTTTCATTTCATAGTCGATTCAATGGTTTCAAGAAAATAATTTTTAAATTTTGGAAAACATATCACAAAAGAAATTAGAAGCACTATTATTAATTTAACCAAAATACAAAACCAAAAATTCAGTCAGGCCCGGATTGGGTCGGCGGACTCGTAGACAAAGCCATGTAGGCCGCTATTCAAAGGGGCTGATTTTCCAGAAATATAAACTTGAAAATATACACAAATTATAATTTTGTGGCCAGTAAAATGTTAGAAGAATTGCATCGACAAGGCTACGATTATAAATTTTTAAATTTTTCTCAGATGCTCTTCAAGGTGTTATTCTAAACACTTCTTAACCCTTATGGGTCCATACCTAGTACCCGGGTACTATTTTGAATTTTTAGCATAACTTTTTTCCTATCGGGCCAATTTTCTTGAGCTTCGGCGACATCTCTACGAAAAAAGGTTCTCCGTACGCAAATCATTGTAAAGAAAAAAATGTTAATATTAAATGAACCCGGCTACTACGTATGGCAGAAATAAGGTGTAAATTTGTATGGCCCCATAAGGGTTAAAAATATTGAAAAGATTTATTGCCTACTTCCTTCTTCAGATATTTTGTATTGATTTATTGTGGTTCCTAAATTGAACTAATTTAAGAAAAATTGTCAATACATTTTAAATTTCAAAAAGTTCTGTTTGTGTCGGCAATATAACGGCATTCGTAGATAAAATATAATTATATCGTAAATTAATTTAAGTTTTAATTCAAATTGAATTTAAACAACTAATTGAAAATTAAATTAAGCGAATTCTTTTATTTGCCATCCAATCGCAAGTCAATGATGTGTTCAGAGATTTTAAGAATTTATAGTTTAATTCACTAATAATTGTTAGTCCAAACTTCCAAATCAAAAATTAAATAATTAAAGTTCCCTTATAATAGTTGAGTAATGAGCGTTGAAAGCTTTGAAAGGGGGAGGGGCATGAATTACTTGTTAGTTATTAAATTAAAAAAATTCTAAATGGATTAATGAACCTCATCGTAAGTCGAGTTAGGAGACCTTTATAAAAATATCCTACATAATTTATAATAGTTCATATTATTATTATTATAGTTTATAACAGTGGCGTAGCCAAGAGGAGGGTCCGCCCTCCCCGGCAATTATTAATTCGAAATTTTAAATGATCCACTTATACATCTTGTGTAATAAATGCACAAAAATGAAATGAAATAGTTAGGTCAAGCTAAAATATTTCATTACCTACTTAGCTACTTATAAATACTTTTGGAATAAAAAAATATGCAATGATTTTTACAATTTAGAATTATATAATAATAAATACCTATGACTTAATTTTAAGCTTTTATTTATGTTGAAAACTATTATTATTGTCGTTAACGTAAAAATTGTCTGACGAAACCCTTTTTTCGGAGAAATTTTTTTTGGATTGTAATTTTCTAACTTTCTATTAAGCGCTTGAACTTAAAAATTTTAAAAATTTCCTCCTGCGGCGCTATTGAAAAACGGCACGCTCCGCTCGCATCAGCTCCCGTCGCTCGTGCCCCCTTGAACTAAATTCCTGGCTATGCCACTGGTTCATAAAATATTAAATATTATGGCCACCGGTCATAAATTCTGCATGATAACAATATACCAAAGAAACTGTACCAATATAAACCCAGAGGAAGAAGATCCGTAGGTCGCCCCAGAAAGAGATGGCGAGATCAAATTTGAGTGACGTAACGGACCGCGGTCTTATACGTGTAGATGATGATGATGATGATGATGAACAATATCAACAAATATTTGATAGTCCAGTCAAATAAGCATTCAACCCCGGAATGAGAGGGAATAAGCTGTAAATTGGTATAAACCTTTGTTTTGGTATTCTAAATACTAGTAGAAAAGTCTCATATAATCTCGTGTCCGCGTCCCAAGATATTGAAGGTCAAAGGTCACAAAAATCAGTTTTTTGCAATTATCTCGTTTCCTAGGTGAAATACGTTATTTAAGTTCATTATATAACTTAGAGATAATAAAATTATCTACAAGTTTCATACCAAGCATTTTTTTGTATCATTAGCCTTTCTCGAGATACAGCGCGGAGAGTAGCAAGCGCGCATCCGTTAGAATTAAAAAATGCCGAGAAGAACCCGTGCTTCTGAGAATCATTTTTAACTTTTCTAGTAATACAGGTCCGATCGCCCCGCCTCTTCAACATAAGTTCACATAATTATAGTTTTTTTAAATCCTCCAACGTAATAATAACAAATGTCAACAAAAGTGGTAACATATCCCTTAAGAAATACATGAGCAAAATCGCAAATGACCAATAAGTTACTTTTCATAGACTCTTATAAAACCACGGACCGACTGGTTAAAATTTGTCTGAAGAAACTTTACACTGAAGCTAATAATCTCTTCATTATTAATTTTCTATTATTTTAATTGAGAAAATTTATGGAGTGAAGATGTGATTGTGAGGAAGGGATTTTTTAAATAGAAATAATATATTTGCATTATAACAATAATTATTATTTAAAAAATAATTAAAAATATATTATTATTTATTTATTATAAGTGAAGAATATTATGTGAAAACGTTAAATAGAATGTCACAATAGTAAATTTTAAAATATGTTGTTTGCTTCTTGGCTTATAATTATTAAACACTTTTATTTTGATGAAACCTTTAATTGAAATTAAACACAAAAATACAACTATTTTTTTTGACAATAACAACTAATTAAAACAACTGAGTCAGGACGAATAAAATATAAAATAATGGGCGGCGTTAGCGGCAAATTCAAAATAAATACACTTAACATTATAGTTCGACGATGGGATTAATTTGTATTAAACAGAATACTGCTTGGATATTTTCTTTTTATTTAATAACTAGTACGGCCAATTCATAACAACAATTTATCATTGCTCTATCTTAAAAATAAAAATAACGTAAATACAAAAGCTATAAATTAATTCAACAATATCAATTCAATATCTTCATCTGAACCTACTTATTAGAAATGATCCACGGATGATGCATGACATCGTCTAAAGTAATTCTGTCTACCGACGTTTTTCGCAATAATTTAGAAATCAAATCAATAGCTCCCGATGGTATACTAGAAGGAAATTTGATGTCGATCTTCCGAATCCTGGAGTAAGTTTCGTCACTTGTTGTACTTTCAAATGGTGGGTAACCCACCAAAAACTCAAAACACAAAATTCCTAAACACCAATTATCTACATACTGTGAGTATTGCTTTCCTTCGACCATTTCTGGGGGTAAATAATCCAAAGTTCCACACATAGTATTACGACGCAAAGATGGTGCATGTACCGACCATCCAAAATCAGCCAATTTGATGTCGTCCGAAATGGAAAGTAATAAATTTTCAGGTTTAATATCACGATGTATAACTTTCATTCTATGGCAATAATTTAAAGCGTCCGCTACTTGATAGACATATTTGGCCGACGAACGTTCATCAAAATGTCCACCGGGACCATCTTTTAAATGTTTGTATAATTCACCTTTGGCTGCATACTCCAGAGCCAAATATATCCTATAATCGTCATGAAACCAAGTCATCAATTCCAGAATATTTGGGTGCCTAAAATGTTATTATAATAGCAAAACAAATTATTGAACAGCGCAGAACCTACTTCAAATGAGATTGAATTTCTATTTCTCTTAAAACTTGTCGTTCAACGCGGCCCTTAACGAGTTCACGTTTTTCTAATGTCTTCATAGCCACCAGGTATCCTGTTCTCTTCTCCCGTGCCATAAAAACACGTCCAAATTTTCCTCTGCCCAAACGATTCCCAAGTTCGAAGTCTTGCAAAGACCATTGGTACCTAACAAAATTTTAAATTTAAATATCCATTGTGTTAGTAATAATATGGCTTACTCTGAATTTCCATAGGCAGGATGGGAGGTCATACTGGTAACAAATTCTTTCACACCTTCTCTGTATTGTTCTGGAATCGGTGTATTCTTGACAAATTCGGCAGCTTCCACTGCTGCACTACTTTTATAATTCACCATTTTAACTTTTAAATTAATATAGCAATAATGAATTACTTCGAGTCAATCGCAATAAAACTATGTAAAAACTCAATCACTGACAAAATACGTTAGCTTTAAAAGTTTTAAATGTTAGTTCGCAAATTGAACGCTAGTCGGTAATACAGTTTTGATTACACCAGTACATCTCAAAATTTTTAAAATTAAGTAAAATAATCTTTTTTATTTACTGAACGATTACTGAAAATTACTACCGATTATAAAATAAATTTCTAAAATAAAAAATCTGAAAAAAAAATATGAAATTTTTACATATTTGTATTTTTTGAGTCAAAAATCATTATTTTTGGAATTTTAAAGTTGAAATATTTTGAATATAAAAATACCTACAAATTTTTTTAAATCTAAAATTTCTTCGTGGACCATCAATATTTGTTATATTATAGTAGGTTGGCAACTGCTACTCTACCTAAACGACAGGCCCGAATGAGCCGATCAGTATATCAAATAAAACTCAATATGCCGCTTCAAGTCTGGGCCAGATGAGCCGCCAAATGATATTTTTATAAGTATGAAAATTTTAAACAATAGTGGTACCTTATCCGTTATCGGTCTAACGAGAAATATTTTAATGAATAAATCTTTAGGGAATTTACAACTTTGTAGCTCTACAGGACTTGAAGCGGGGAGTCTTTGAAGTGAGTAGGTTTTGAGCCTATGCATTTGGTAAAGGCATCTTTGAATGCCACTCCTACTCGAATATCATAGATAATAATTGTGATTTTGGGAATTTCGTTAATTAATTCACGCGCGTCATTGGTGATAATAACGGCCAAGATCTCAAAAAGAACAAGATAATATATTTGTTAAACAGTGTGCATTAATATAATGAACCAACTAATTTTTTCAGTTACCTGACCCTGAAACCGAGTTAGCATAATATGCTGAGTTACTAGGCGCCGAGTCAGCCGTGGTGCCGAGTTGTCCCATCCCGAGATCAGGCTTCATTGGAAATTTAACAGGTGCGTAGTCTCTTCCCGCCGATTTCTACAAGGACAAGGCCTATTCATACTGTTCGACAAAAATTCTTTCATACAATTTTTTATCAAATAATCACCACTAAATCAACCTTCTAATTTTTTTTATAAACAAGATTATCTTTTAACCAAAACAATGGCACAAACACCGTTTGTTGTTATCGTTTTGTTTATTTTTATCGCTAGGTATCGGAATGATACCCACAGCAAGCCTTTCTTATTTAAAATTTTATCTTCTTTAAATGTAGCCGACATTTAGCTGCATTTGCAAATTCTTATTTTTGTTTAAAATTCACAACTCATATAAGGTAGTACGAATATTATAATAAATAATGCTAACGATATTTTTATGGGTCGTCTGCCTACGTACTGTATGCATGTATACATAGAACGTCTTGAAAAAAAATTTCAGACTCTTCTGCAATATTTTTTTAATTCAACACCGAATAGGATTTTTTTAAATCAGCCAATTTGAAGATGTGCAGAAAACCAAATAACCTTCCCTCATTTTTAACATATTAATTTTTTGCAACTATGCGATCTAAGCCACCAGGACAACTAAGGAACTTTGTGGTAATTACGTAGTTGCAAGTGATAAATTATAAAATATTGAATCAGGTTACCGACAATGTTCCGTCACCGGGTTCTCAAATTTTTCTGAAACAGCATCTTTATTGAATAAGCAATATTGATTGTTAATAAAACCCCAAAAAAGTTGAGATGTAGATATGTTAAAAATTATTTAATAAAATAAAAATTATTTTTGGAAAATTTTCCAAAATTTTGGATTTTGAAAAATCATTCAATACGAAAGGGCCCTATTGTCTAGTGTATCGTCCGTATTTAATATAATTTTTATTTAAAAAAATGCATAGATCCCAGTAAATATCGAAGACAGTATTTCGGATTTCCATCGTTCTTTTCCGTTTACCAAATGTGTACCACCATTTTCACCATTATTCAGTTTCTTCGGTATCGTGGAGTGGTTAGTACGCAATAATATAATCAACTTTCTAAATTTGATATCAAAAGATACGGACTATCTTCGATAAATGCAGTGCCTACGAAATTTCTTCAAAATGAACACCGCAAATTTTCCGGACGACTTCCTGGAAGGAAAAAACCAGAATCAAATTTTTCGAAATTTTTATGACCGGTAAATACCTAATTTTTTTATTTTTGTTTTCTTTACGTTAATTCATTTATTACAACGTTTTACCAGCGGCGGGTCTAACTTATTTGGGTCCTGAAACTGAAAATATGCATTGGAAGCCGTTTATCTACTTTCATTTTATGTAACAATGTCTTGTGGTGAAACCATAAATTTTCTTGCATACAATGCAGTGGTGTAGCGTCACGGGGATCCGGGAGAACGTATCCCCATAAACTTTGGGGCCGTTCCTGTTCAATTGTTAAAAAAATTTACATTAGCAAAAACGTGCTTACGTTTCGCACTACTCCATGCTTAAAGCGCCAATTAATCGAAACGACAAAAATGAAATAAAATTCGGACATCATAATGAAATCATGGTATTAATGCTGATTTATACAATGCAGCCGAACAGAACCGACGCAATTAGTTTGTGGAATAAACTGGTGAAATATCCTGGTGGTTCGCGGACAAACAAAAAATTTAAATAAAAAAAACAAAAAGCCAAATAAAAATTTTTAAATTGTTTATTTATATACATTAAAAAATTTTAATTTTGTAATTCAAAAAATATAAATTTATGAAAATTTCGTATTTTTAATTTAGAAATGCTGGTACTCTCAAAAACATCTTTAGAGATAATAAAAAGCTAAAAAGATGTAAATACAAAAATCTTACATTTTTCAAATTTTTTTTTTATTTATTGGCAAAGAATATTTTGATTTTGAAATTCGAAAAATTATATTTTTTTAATTTTGACGTTTAAATAATCTTTTAATCTCAAAAAATATTTTTCAAAAGGTTTCCAAAATTAATGAATTTTGATTCAAAATAATAACAATATTTTTCAAAATGTATCTTTAAATAAATATTAGAATATTGAAATTCAAAAAATGTAAATGTAAAATTTTATATTTTTAAAACTTTTTATTTAGAAATTTAGATAATAATCTTACAATTTCAAAAATATTTTTTACAGACAAAAATAAATTTCAACTTTGAAATTTGAAAAATAAACATAGATTATTGAATATTTTAGATCTAAAACAACAAAAACTTTGAATTCTGTAATTCAAAAAATATAAATGTGTAAAAATTTCATATTTTGCAATTTAGAGATTTTGATAAAAAAAAAATTTTTTTGGCTAAAAAATTATATTAGTGATCAGCAGGCTTTGGAAGTGTGAGTGCAGTGGCCAACAAGGTCCAAAAGGTTGTTGACTGCTGGTTTATGGGGTACCAAGAATCAAATCTTGAACTTTAATTATCTCTTTTTGAATCTTACAAAAATTAAATTCAATACATTGAAAAATTCTGTAGAAAAGGAGATAACCTACATAGCTTGGTTAAAAGGCATTGCTTTCAAGATTTTAATTTTTACTTTTGTTTTAAAAAAATATAAACCAAATAGTTACAAATTCGACTATTTTGCATCCAAAATTGCAGTTGAAAGAAAGAAGTGCTCTTTGTTTTTTTCAGTAAAATTAATTCTATGTTTTTAATTACAGCTTATGGTTTTCCGATGGACTGTTATCGATCCTGAACTCTTGCCGAAAGAAAAAAGATAATAAAAAATCCGACGAATTTCTCCAAGCTGGAATTGCACACTACCATGCCGCACAATGGGAGGATGGCATTTACAAGTTCACCAAAAGTTTGAGATACGCTCATTACAAAGGCGAACAATACGCATTGGCTCTTATGCACCGCTCCGAAGTCTATTTTACTTTAAAGGAGTACCATGTAAGTTCAGAAATTTTCTTTTTACAAATTCTAAAACACGATTTTTAGAGTTGCATCGAAGACATAAATTTATGCTTGCAAGCCAGATGCTCGATCGAGTTAACAATAAAATCGTATTTGCTAAAAGCTAGATGCTTTCATATGTTGAGGGACGAAATCGAAATGCAACGCACCTTAGACGCTGGTTATCGAAGTCTAACAAACTTCGATCATTTGCCCACAGGAATTTCTATCGAATCAGGTAAATAATAAAATGAAGTTTTTTTGAAAACATTTAAAATAATTTTTTTTCAGTTTTGAATAAATACAAGAATCGGGTAGATTTATTCATGGATGAAATAGTTTTGGAATACGTAGAACCAATCATTTTTGTTGGTAGCGATGAGTTGAAACGACGGTCCCATGTCATCAGCAACCCCGATTGCCTGAAATATAAGTAAACAGTTTATTTCACACTAAAATATTTTTGACTTTGGAAACTTTTTCAGGTATTCAGATTCAAAATTCGTGGTTCATGCAAACAGAAATATTAAACGAGGAGAAACAGTCTTTCAAGAGCAAGCATATGCTGTCGCTTTAAACAATACTCATCCGATGAAAAGTGATCGACGTTTTATCAGATATCATTGCAATTATTGTTTGAAAAAATCTGATAATTGCATTCCGTGAGTGTAAAAATTATTTTTTAACTTTTTGATATTAAAAAAAATTCATTTAGATGTAAAACTTGCGTGCATAATTTGTACTGCACCGAAAAGTGTCGCAATATCGCCTGGATCGATTACCATCAATGGGAATGTAATTTGATGGAAACGAAAACGTTCAGAGCGAAGTATTTGCTATCTTTCAGGATTTTACTTAATAGTATTCGTAATAAAAGGAAAAATGTTGGAACGAACTTGGATCATTTTAATCTTTTACGAAACAACGTTGATTCCAAGACCAACATTCACAATTATCGGCTCAATATTAAAGAACTGAAAAAGAATAACAAAGAAGGACTTATCGAAAGCGCATGTGTAAGTAAGAGCGAAACGACTTTTGAAAATTCATGTTTTCCTTTTCAGGCTTCTTCTTTATTGATTTTCCTTTTGAAAAATAACACCAAATTTTTCCACCATTTGAAGAACACTTACTTTCAGTACAGAAATCTCGAAGATCTTACGTACTACATTGGAGGGTTGCTGTTGAAACAAAACATTCAGACCATGCAAAAACGGTTGGTCGTAAATAGCATTGATTTCTCCAATTTGAACCCAGATATCACGAGCGTAGCAATTGCTACAGCAATTTGTCCTTCTATATCACAAATTCCTCATTCGTGTATTCCCAATATTTGCGAATTGTACGTTTGAAACTGAAAAAGGTCGTAAAACATATTTATTTTTAACATTTGTAGTTTTATCGGAGATGTTTGTATTGTTAAAGCAACCCAAGATATTCAAGAAGGAGAACCCATTTTTAGGGCACACATGGGAGTGACGTATTTTAAAAACTCCAACGAGGAACGTCAAGAATTGCTCAAAATGTTTTTGATAAAGTGTTCTTGTCGGGCATGTTCGAACGTGAGTTGCAGCAAGGTAACTTCGGAAGAACTTCCCGCCACAAATAATTTGAAATTTTGAAAAATTTTAGGACGTTCTAAATTCGATTCCGTGCCTGTACTGTCGTGGAAATTCAATAGAAACTTTCCAGACTCTATTACCATTTTTTTATTGCTGTGATTGCGGTAAAAAGGCTTTATTGTGTCGGGAATTGCAAAAACGACTTCAACTTTGCAAGGAGTTATCAAAATTGGGTAAGCGAAAAGGTGAATGTTCGTTGATTTGTTTAAGAATTGCGAAATTTTATTTTACAGCTGCAGAACAAAATACTCGGGATGCTGTTATCGAAGCTGTCGTTGCTTGTCGGGATGTTCTAAACCCATTTCACAGTTTGACCGAACAAAATTATAAATTGCTTGTAAAGTTGCGTATGAAAACTAGTAAGTTCCTGAAGGGGGTAAAATTTTTATTTTATAAAGAAAAATTTATATTTGTAGGCTCAGTTCCGATAATTCTGGAAGCAATTGAACTCTTCCGTGACTGCAGTCTAGGGAGATACGAGAACTCGTACGAGCATGGCTTGAATCTAATCTTTCTCTGCGTGCTTCTTTCGTCTTTTGTACAACCTCAACAAGATCTTCAGTCGGACCAGTTTTCGTAAAAAATAATAACTTTTGTAAGACTGAACGACTAAATTATTTAAATTAATTTTAGGGAAATTGTGAACAGATGGACCGAACTGTTAATGGAAGCAAGAGAAATTATGTGCATTTATTTACCTCAGTGGATGGATTTCTTCAATTCGGAGCTGATACGTATAGCTAACATTCGGCTGCATTTTTCAATGCAATTTTATCGATCAAAATAATAATGATTTTTTCATGTTTATACTTATGTATAATTTATTAGTATGTAGCTGTTGTTCTTATATTATGTTTGTTATATCAACATCATTTTAGAGTTGATCATAATTATTGTTACAAATTTGTTTTGTCTTTTGTATGCATTTCTATATAAATATTTTATAAGAATAAAATATTTCCTAAACTGTTCGCTAATAAATATTTCTTAAAAAACCGCCTTCCCGGAGGAGCGAGCCCAGGGTCCAAACTACCCGATCAGCACAAACGAACTAATTTGGATGTGGCAAATTAAATTCGAATGATTGAAAATGAACAGAAATTTCGTTTCGGGTTTGGAATTTACTTTGGCGTTGGCCCATAAATATTCTGTCGTCAAAACCAGGGAGATTTGGGACAGTTTAGGGCAGCAAAAGCACAACAGCATTTTTCTTTTTAGTTTTTTGTTCTATAAAAAATTCTTTTTGAGATTTATAGATTATAATATCACATAAGATTATCAAAATCTATATTAAAAGATAGATAAATTCCAATTTATTTTTAGCACTAAAAAAATGTTTTTGAAGATTTGAAAGATAAAGAACATTTTTTTAAATATAAAATTTTGAATTGTTTATATTTTTTAATTTTCAAAATTAAATAGCTTTTTTGGTTTTTTGAGCTACATATAAAATATTTTTTGAGATAAGTTTTTCTATTTGCTAAATTTATTCTCTATATAAAAAATATATTTTGAAATTGCCTAAAGATCTAAATTTCTAAATCGACAAAAAAAACATTTTGAAAAATATAAAATCTTTAAAATTTTATATTATAAGTTTTGATATTTAATTTCAAAAAATTGTTAATTTATTTTTCCCTTGTTTCTCTCTATAAAACATAGTTTACTTTAAACTTTCCTTTTTTACTTTAAAATTGACCACCTGAAAAAAGTTATTAATTCAGCAACCTTATCAATTTAATGGTAATTTTGTATAAATCTGTTTTTTGCAAAACGGTCAACTATTTTTACCAGCTTTACCTAAATGATAAATATCTTTAGCTGCTCAGGGCCGTATTTAGACTAAATTTTCGGGGGGGGGGGGGTTAAGGTTTTTGATTTAGTTTCATATTTTTTTTGTTTATTTCTTATTTTTATAATCGATAAATAATTCCGGGGGGGGGGGGTTCTAATACGACCTCATAGCTGCTATAATAATTAGTTGAATTTCTTCGCCTCTTCAATTTAGTAAGTACTCAGTTTGGAGGGAGCCATTGGCCCCTCCCATCTGACTGCCCCTGGGTTAAATTTTGTGTGCGCCGTACCTCACAATCTAACAGAAATTTTGAACATTGAGACCAACAATAAGTTAGATTTTATTTGAAATCGGTTCTCGAGAGAGAGGTATGAAATTTTTCTTTTAATATTAGGAGTATAATTTATTTTAATTTATATATTTTACATAATATAGATCACATTTCAAAAGGAATAATATCCAAATTTGATAGCATCAAAATTTTTGTGTAACAAAGGAGAGATTGTGATCGTCCTCTAAAAGGTTTTTCTACCAGAAAACTAGAACATATAAAAATAAATAAATAAAAATGTTATTTCCAAAAATATTAATATTTTTTTCGCAATATATAAATTTTATATGCACTTCGTTCGTACAAGATCAGGTAAATTCGAAGTTAAGCATTTAAGATCAATACAATTAAATTTTTTTTTAGTTACATCCGAAAACAATACAAATAAACCGATTTGATGGTAAATTTTGCGGGACAAAGGTGCCAATGGAATTTTACTATATTGGATTAAAAAGTGACGTCACATCAATTTTTGTAGCTAATAGCACTATTGTTATAAAAGAAAACATCGTTGCTAAACCGAAGGTAAATTTTCAAAACTATAATTTACTAAATTAAAGTTTACTTACTTTCAGATGAATATTACGGTTATGAGATGCAAGTCTAGAGAAAATTTAGATTCTTGTGAAGATTTTCGTCAAATGCATAATCTTGACTATTGTAGAACTTTTAATCCGGATGCCGCAATCGCTCCTGTTGCCGTTCCTTATCAACCCAAATATAAATGTCCAATTAAAAAAGTAAATTTTTCTTTTCTTGAAAATATTTCTATTAATTTGTTCGTCGTGTTGTAGGGTGTCTACCACGCATATAATTTTACGATAAGCTTAAACACGTTCTTATTTTTTAACTTGGATGGCTGGTATTGGCGAATTCGAGTAGATTTTTTTCCACCAAATGAGAATGCATTGTTAGGTTGCTTAAACGTAGAAGCTTACACCGCATCCAAGTGAATCCTATATTCAATCTTAAATTTATTGTATTTGTAAAGGTAGTAAATTGGAATAAAAGTTGTTTTAATTAATAAGTATTTTATATTTTGCAGTATATAAAGCTAGCTCACCTAAACAGAAGTTAGCTAACTTTGGAATTCTTGAAAATTTACTTCTTACCTCGGCTGAACTCAATCGATATACCAACTTGCATGAGACTCGTAGATTTTCCTTGTCTAATTGCAATTTTGTCATGAAAGGTTCCAAGGATTTTTGTTTACCAACAAAAGAGATATCCTTAATTTAAGTAGATAAAAAGATTGTGATCGCCCTTTAAAATTTCTATTGTTTAAATTACATAAACCACAATAAACAATAAACGTTAGTTGCTAAATTAGCTTGAAACTTTTTGATTACAACATCCTATTTCCAAAAAGTAGATACGTATTTTTCCCAAAATTTAAGTTATTTACTGAAACTATAAATTTCGTCAAAGGGGAAAAAGAACTATAAAATTCTATGAAAAATTGATTGATTTGATGAAATCCTAAAAATTTCTAAAATTTTAAAATTCATCCTAAATTCCTAAAATAATCCTAAAATTATTGTAAAAATTATTACATTCCTAAAATTATTATAATAAAAAAAATAAAATATTGAAAGTAAATTTTATTGTGTTTCATTTTTTGATTGTAGATGTCTTATTTATTATTTTCTGTGAAATGAATTCGTTTTTCAAAAAATTTTACTAGACAAAAGTTGTAGTCCGTTAAATTTCCTATTCGGAATGGGGCGTTAGATTTTTTGTAAAATGTTTCGTTTAAAAGATACAGGGTCTTGAAAAGAAAATCTCGAATTTTTCAACATTTTTTACTTACTTTTATTAATAACTCGAAAGCCGTTGATTTTAAACAATCAAAAATGTAAATCTAGTTTATAGATTATTTCACGCTCTCTAAAAATACCTTAAACCATTTTTATAAAAAAATCAATAGTTTCGGGGCCATGGCCCTGTGAAGGTGAAAATTTAAAAAAATGTTTTAAAGAGGCCTAACTCTCAAAGGGTTTGAATTTTGAAAAAAAGTTTAGTTAAATATTTTTTTTAGAAAAGTATCCTTTATTAGTTGAAAATATTAAACAAAGTTTGAATTTTGATATTCAATAAATTTAAATTTTGAAATTCAAATTAATTCAAATAATTTCTTATTTTTACAAAATGTTCTTATTTTGATTTTAAAATTTAGATAATCTTATTATCTTCAAAAATATAAATACATACCTATCTTACCTATATAAAATTTATATATTAAAATTTTTTTTTTAATTTAGCACTTCAGGTATTCTTAATAATCTAAAAAAATAATTTTATAGAGCTTTAAACGTTCAAAACATTTTGAGTCTGGAATTCAAATAATATTAACAAAAAGTTCTATCCAACAGACAGAACTTATAAATTCCTAAATGTAGAGAATTTTATAAAAAAAATTAGGAGATAGGAGTAATATTTAGAGCTAAAGAAGCTAAAATTTCAAAATTTATAACCTTTCGAAATGTTTTCTTTTTTATTTCGAGATCCCAAAAAATATATCTACTATATTAAAATTTTACACTTTTCAATTTGTTTCTTTCTTTAATTTAGAAATGTTGGTGAATAAAAAGTTAAAAAAACGTATTTTAATTTTAAAATTTAAAAAATTTGAATCTTGAAATATATAAAAATTTGCCAAATTTACCCCTGAAGGCCAAGTAAAAATCATCAGACTTGCGTATAAATTAAAGGGCTTGAAAATAATATAGTCCAGCACAACGGCAGCGAAGGGTTAAAGTTTAACTGTAAAATTTTCAACTGATGTTTTAGGTGGGTATTATTAGCAATATTTTTAAGGCTCTGAATTTTTGCAATCAAAAATATTAATATCAAATTATTCTACTTACAATCGAAAATGAACACTTTTGTTTTATGTTGCATGAAAAAAAAATTCACGCCGAGTGCTCTTCAACGCCTCTCGGCCTCACCCACCGACAGCAAATGATAATGATCGTCCTTTATAATTTGTATTGTTTAAAAAATTACGTAAATAATAATATTTAAAAATAAATTAGAGCAGTAATCGTTAGTTTTTTGTACGTGTCAAACACGATGTTATTTTCAAAAAAATTTATATTTTTTTCGCAATATTTAATTTTTATACACACTTCGTTCGTGCAAGATCAGGTATGCATAAAAATGATAATTTCTTAGGTGAAATTTTTTTTGGTTTAGTTATACACGAAGGTGATAAAAATTAACCGATTTGATGGTAAATTTTGTGGTAAAAAAGTTCCCCTGGAATCCTATTATGGTGGAATGCAAAGCGGTGCTACCTCTCTTTTTATTGCCAATAGTACTGTACTTATAAAGGAAGACCTTGTGAGTAAACCCAGGGTAAGATTTCAAAAGGATCTGCAAAACGAAAGTGTGATGATGTCGCTTGCTTACTTACAGATGACTATTTCGATTAGGAGATGCAGCTCGAGAGAAAATTTAGACTCCTGCGAAGATTTTCATCAAATGCGAAATCTCGACTATTGTCAAACTATTAATCCGGATGGCTTACTTGGACAAAGTCCCCTTGCCCTTCCTTATCAACCCAAATATAAATGTCCTATTAAGAAAGTAAATTTCTGTTTTTTTGAATTTAAAAAAAATTAATTTAACCAAAATGTTGTAGGGTGTCCACCACGCATACAATGTTACGGTAAGCTTAACCCCGTTCTTATTTTTTAAACTGGATGGATGGTATTGGAGAATTCGATTGGATATGTTTTCACCAGACGATAATAAATTAATAGGTTGCTTAAACGTAGAATCTTATACCGCACTTAAATCGAAAACTTAAAAACATGAGCAATTTGAAAACTTTTCCTTTGTGCTAAATGTTTTTGTATCTATTTTGTGTGTTTCAATAAATTCAGTCAATGAACAAATTACTGGGCCAGTACCTCCAGTCAAAACAAAAGACAGAGGAACAAGTACAATTTGAATTCCTTCTATCGTTTTTGGGATGGGAGAGCACGTGCCCCTGTGCCCTTTATAACAAGCCGCCACTGTTAAAAATCATGCAAATAATTTTGTGTGAACTAAATAAAAAGTATTTCAATGTTTAAAAGAAATTATTTATTCAAAATACAAAAACGAACACAAAAACTTAAATAAAAAGTGAACAAACTTACGTCAACTAAACCATAAATAACAAATTAGTCTTGAAGAGATAGCTGAGAAACACGGAATTTTAAAATGTAAAATTCCAGTGGAGCAAATAAACGTATTAATGGCGGAAAGGTAAATTCGGCTATTTCTTTTGCTTCGTTGACCACATCGGAACAATAAGTTAAGATGTCCCTATAAAATAGGTATATTTATAAAGAATATAATTATAACAAAATAACTTACGTGGTTTCTTTCTTCAGAAGAATGGATTTATTATTTTGTAGGTAAACGAAACAAGCCTTACATAAAATGGTAAGATCAATCACATATGCGAAAGCGTCAAACCTGCCGCTTCTGTTTTTGGCGCAAGTCTTAAAATTTTGCAACGCTTCCTTAAAATCATCGATGTTATCTGAAATCAACAGAGTGAAAAACTTCAAAAAAAAATAAACAAGCGTAGATCATAGATAGATACTGCCTTCACAATACAGAACCAAAGTTCTGACGTAGCTTTGATTATGTATATTGTGAAAGAAGTATCTACCAATACACATATTCTCTTACAAACCTCGTTTTGAATACAACAACAGAAGTTCTTTATAGATGTCATACATATATTTATGATTTGGATTTACCAATTTTTTTAACGTATTCAGATTTGCAAGTACTTTTGTCAAAAATTGGGTATCGTCAACTAAAACAAAAAATTAAATTGCAAAGCTGCAATTGTTACTCCGAAACTCACCGTTTACTTTTCGAAACCTGGAGATAAGTAAACCATCTACCATGGCTTTAATTGTTATGTTATCCGCAATCCTATTACAATTCCTACAGACCGACATAGCGAATGTATCAACTGTAAATCTATTACACGAAATACATCGAAAAGTGTTCAAAATATCCTAAAATAGTCGATATACTTTTGAAATTTCCACAAAAGCACTTACGATGTTGTTGCTGGTGTCTTCGCAGGCTCTACAGTCGCAATTTATGTTCATTTTTAGCAGAATATCTTTGCGTAATAAAATTGGTAGCATCGGGGTGTAATTGTAACCAGATCGAAAAATTCGATTGCCCGCCTGTATATTTTTACATGCTTTCACTGTACAGGTGCTGCCATTAAAACTGAAAAATTGGAAATATTGTACATTGTAAATGGAAACTTCCACCGGAAGTACTCACTAAGTACTAGTGTTCGACTCGCAAGAATATTTCAATCCGGATACTATAGGACAAAATGCGCAAAACGGCATGTTTCTTAAGAATAATAATTCAAATTCCTCCCCATTTTCGTTTAGCGATAAAATAGATGACGCAGCAGTCATGGTTATCATTCTTTCATACACTTGAAGGGTGTGTCTAAAAAGCAATCCTCCGAAAAAGTCGATTAATGTGGGACAATCCTTCGGACAAGATGTAGTCGACATTAAATGAGTGAAAAAGTTTGCTTTTTTCAGGAATTCCACCATAAACACGGTTATCTACAAACAGAATTTCCAAATAAACAGTAAAAACAATAATTTTGGATTTTACATTCAAGGCATGCTCAAACAACTTCGCATATTTTAAACGAGTCCTTGCTAAATCCACATGCAAACCGTAGATTTGTAAATATAAATTCATTTCATTGGTTGGTCCAAGATGCTGTTTATCTTTTCCAACTTGGAAAATTGCACCACTACAAGCCGCTTTAATTAAAGTGCGTAAAGCTAAACAAACTTGTCCGGTTATATATTTTGACCGAATCATATCGCACTCCCATTGATGGTAATCGGTCCAGGAATTATCCCGGCAGTTTTCAGAACAATATAAAAGGTTTACGCAGACTTTACATCTGAAAATTCGTTCAAATATAAAATTGGAAAATTTCAAAAATAAAATGGAAATATTTACGGAACACAATTTTTTGCTTCCTTCCAGCAATAATCGCAATAAAATAATCCAGTGGATTCTTCAGTTTTCCAGTGGTCCATAAACCCCATGGAATATACCTGATCAACAAAGAGTACCTCTCCGCGTGGAATATCACGTGCCGCTACGTAATCGATCTCTGCATTGCTATTGTATCTGAAAATATCAGAACTAACTGAAAAATTATAGAAGCAAAAAATTGACATACTTTATTTGGATAGAAGCAGATACGTTAGGATTTAATCGATGCTTTTCTCGTACGCTTTCTGGCAGCAAAGAAATGTCTTTCAATGGCAGTTCTTCGATATCAATTTGTTTAATTTCAATCAAAGTTTTCATTTCTTTCAAGTAATTGTCTAGAAATGTGGTGAATTTCAATATTAATAATCAATAACATACATCAATATTCGCATACCTTTATCAATTTCCGAAAGATTTGGTTCATCTTGTATTTGTTTCCAGCAGTCATTAATCGTTTCAATCATTTCTTGGAAATGACCCATTTTCATGGAACATCTGGCCTTTCGGATCAATATTTTTGGCTTCAAATTGGTTGGGTAATCAGCTTGAAGACATAAATTTATGTCGATTAAACAATTCTGAAATATTAATTTCTGATTATTATTATTATTCTCGTAAGACATTTTTGAATGCTAAAAATTTTAGCACAAAGAGAAGCAAAAAATGCTCAAACCAATATGGACATATCAAAATGCTCTCTTGTATGAAGTTTCATTAAAAAATACAGTAAAAGCCCGCTGATTAGGAACGTTCAGGGCTGTTCGTTGAACTTTTCTATAACAACGGGCTTTAATCAATAATCATACTCTTAAACAGTAGTTTGGCGTGGATTTCTGATGACCCGCCCCCCGCCGCCCTCTATTTTCGCAATTAATCAAAAAAAGTCATTCCTAAATTAATTTATTATTAAAATATTAATTTAATATTTTTTAAAATAAAAAAAAAATTTTAATTTTAATTTATGATTAAAATCAATTTAGTTAAATTAAAATAATTCGATTACAGGTTTATTGTAATTGCAGGATAACTCGAATTAATTTTTAGTTAAAATTTACACCCGAGTTCTTCAACAAAAAATATTTATGGAATATCAATAATATTTCATATAAAAACATGTCATCGTGAGAACCTCGTGTATTATTTTACATAAAATAAACAAATAAATTGATGTTAATTTAAATAACGAACTTAAAATAAGCCATCGATGACATATGCGGAATTCTGTACGGCGCCGGAGATATAATTTCGCTGTGCTAGGACGTGCGAACACCTCCTCCCGAAACTGCTTCGACAAAATTCCGCTTATTTGAAAATTAATCACCGACATTCAATATCCTAGCTAGAAAAACAACAATAGCTACCGTCTTTTGAATTTAAAACCAGTGTGCTCGCAAAAAATTTAAAAACTGAAAAATGACGAATAAACTTACCTTGTATTTTTTGATGGCAAAATAAGTAGCTGAACGATTGGCAAGAGCCATCGCATATTCTCGTCCATTACAGGTGGCATAACGCAAACATTCCGTATATTTTTCTAAACAATGATAATATTTTTTTGCAGCGAAATCCTGTTTTATTAATTCACGACGCTGTTCAGATCGAGCATTATCCTTCAATTCCAAAGACAACTCATGAATAATAACTTTTGTGTGTTCTTGTTTCCTACAATAAAAAAATTAAAAATTTGTATAAATGTAGTTTTTTTTTCAAAAACTGCGCGCAAAGAGGAAAAGTTTACTTACTGTGGGGTATAAATTTTTTTGAAGATTTCGAATTCAGTATTTTCATTAAACGTATTCATTTTCACGAAGAAGCGAGTTTCTCAGCAAATAAATTATCACTGACTGTTGATCGCTAGGCAAGAGAGGCAGATATAATGTTCCCCCTCATTATGACTTCTGGAGGTAGGAAAATTTTTACAATCGTATTGTAGCCAATAGAATTGGAGTATTTTAAAAGTGAGAAACAAAAAAAAGGGTTAACTGTCAAGTTTTTATGTTAATAAATTTGCGGTGCATCCCAATTATTGGTACTCTTTTTACCCCCGTCAAAAGATTCGCCAAAATTATGTAAAATTTACTTTTCAAAATAAAAAAAATTGCATTTTTAAATTTAAAAATTTAGTTTGATAATTTTTTTAATTTAATTTAGCTTGAATTTTGATATTCCAAAAATCTAAATATAAAAAAGTTTCATATTTTTAGGTATGTGAATATCAATCTTATTTCAAAAAATATTCTTTTTCAAATCAAAATAAAATTGGATTATTGTAATTCCAAAAATATAAGTAGGTTCTTAAATATATAAAAATTTCATCTTTTTCAATTTGTTTCTATTTTATTTAGAATTTTCGATAATCTTAAAAAATATTTTTTAGCAAAGGAAATTTTCGAAATAAATAAAATGATCAAACCGGATCAAACCACCACTAATCTCCCCACCAATGGATATTAACAAACGGGAACTACCTCATGGGAACTACCAGGCAGGCCTACCAGTCTATCACCACAGAATATTCTATCACAGTCGGTCGACAGGAGTTCTTGGTGAAGTTGGTCCACAGGTGGAATTTTCTTAATTTTAATTGGAAGTATTACATTGTGAAAATGGATAAAATTAGTGGAAAAAATGAGTTTGAAATCTTTAAAAATTATTATACAACGGAGTAAGTAAAATTATATTTTCTTTTGTTCCCTACCTACCGAAATATAATTGCGCGCAATTTTGTTATAAAGACTTTTTTGTCATATAAAAATCACTATTACAGCAATATTGCTCTTACATGTTTTGTTGAAAATTTCATTCTCTTCAATTTTGTTTATACAAATTTTTTTATTTCGTCTCACCGTTTCCGAGTTACAGTGATTTAAAAAAAATCTAAATATTTGAGCACATAATTTTACAGACTCACTATATTCTTGCAAACGGTGGTGCGACGAAATATAAAATGTACATAAACAAAAATGAAGACAATGAAATTTTCAACAAAAAATGTATTAACCTTAACATATCAGAAAGGCACACTTCCGAGTTATTTTGTCTAGGGCGCCAAAGACAATGCGAATGTTTTTTTTGCAGAAAAATTGAAAGTTGCCGGTTTAAAGTACATAATGTGCCGTTGCAATCGAAAGACAATGTTAGGTCGAAAAAACTTTGCTTATTTGCATCAATGGATTTCATAAACAGAAAATATAATGATTCTTTGGAAAAATGCACTCAAAGTTTGCGATATGCATCATTCAATGGACGAGAATATGCAATGGCCCTTGAAAATCGTTCTGCTACTTATTTTGATATGGAAAATTACAAGGTAAGCTGCACAATTAAAATTTAGTGAGTGAACACCCCCACCCCACCCAATATATAGAACGTCGATTGTTTATATAGCCCATAGACCCATGTAGGCTAAAAAGACAATAAAAATAAAAATTGTAATGAAGATGGAAAACTGCTTCACCCCCCCCCCCCAACTTCAATTTTATATTTTTTATAATTTTATATTTCAGACTTGCTTAATTGACATAGATTTGACTCTTCAAGCTGATTATCCCATGAATTTGAAACCAAAAATACTTATCCGAAAGGCAAAGTGTTTCTTCAACATGGGGAATTTTAAAAATATGATTGAAACAATTGAGGATTGTTGTAATCAAATGCAAGATAATTTGAATCTTCCCAAAATTGATCGAGGTGCGTAAATGCGAATTTCTCCAATGTGTTTTGATAAATATTTCGTGCATTCTAGACAAATACATGAGAGAAATGAAATCCCTGATGAGTTCTCGGCAAGTTATCTTAAATGAACTTCCATTGGAGGAAACTATTTTGGCGCCCGAAGTAATACTTGTGAAAAATGAAGTAAATCCAACCATGTCTGCTTCGATTAAAATGAAGTGCATAACAATTTTATTTTTTTAAATTTGGATTCTGTATACCATTTTTTTAGATATAATAGTCAATTGGGAACAGATTTCGTAGCTGCACGTGACATTCCCTGCGGAGAAGTGCTTTTCGTTGATGCGGCATATACTATTACAGGTTCTACGATGGATTTTGATCAAGGTTCTGAAATTGGTACATTTGTATGCGATTACTGCTGGAACGACGCCAAAAATTGTGTTCCGTAAGCGTATTTCTTCCTTTTTCTATATCTTAATTTTTTCTAATTTTAATAGTTGTAAAACCTGCATCAAGTTTGTATATTGTTCTGAAGAATGTTTGAATAAATCGTGGTCAGAATATCATCAATGGGAATGCGATATGTTTCGATCAAGCCTTTTAGAGGAAGAATTATGTTTACCTTTGCGTACTTTGATTAAAGCAGCTTTTAGTGGTGAAATTTTCCAAGTTACAAACAATACGAAACCTTGCAAGTTGGAAAATGATATAGATCCATATTTACATATCTACAGTTTGCACTTGGATCTTGAACGTTTTCGTTCAAAATGCACCAAGAAGTTGGTTAAATGCTGCGAGGTAAGAATCTGAAATCTTTCTCCCTCGATTCTTGTTAACTTATCGAAGTGGTTTTAGGAAGCCGTGTTGATGGTTGAATTTCTTAAAAATACTAATTTTTTTACTCGTTTGATGTCCGAGTCGTCTTACCAGAAAGATTTTGATACATTGGTCAATTTCGTTGGAGCACTTCTGATTAAACATAACATTCTTCTATATCATAGATCTTTAATCATGTATTGTTCATCATCAATTGCAACAATAAACAATATTCAGGGAAAGTTCGAAGTAGTACTCGCATCGAAGAATATGAAATGCCGAGCATTTTGTCCTGTAGTATCGGGATTAAACATTTCCTGCGATTCCAACACCAGCATGTAGTGAGTATTCTGCCAGGTGATATTAGTATCGGAATCAAAGGGTTTGTTTTTTATTTTTAGTTTTAATGGAAGAACCTGCATAGTGAAGGCGTGTAAAAATATAGAAGCAGGCAATCGAATTTTTAGATCTGGTTTCAATTTCACACCAATGGTATCATTTAATGTTCGTCGAGTCATATATGATGGACTTGATATAAATTGCGAGTGTGCAGCCTGCAAAGATATTCATAACAACAGCGTAAATGTTGTAAATGTACAATATTTAAAAAAAATATGTCAACTAATTTTTTTTTAGGAATTTTTGAACACCTACCGTTGTATTACCTGCGGAGAATTGGCAGTTGTAATGGTAACGAAATCAGGTCTTATGGTTTGCCAAAATTGCAATCGCTTGTTATCTATAAAAACTATTCATCCCATGTTGGCTAGTGCATATCTTTGTACTACTTCGGAAGAAAACGGTAAGTGTCCATACCTGAATTACAAAATTGCTCGACGTCAAAATTAATTACATTGTTTCAGTTTATCTTGATGAAAAATTGGATGAAATTACTACTGGTGTAAATATCTTAAAAGAGGTACTTAATCCAAATCACGAACATTTATATGATGCTTACAAAAAACTTCTTGTGACTCATTCGAAACAAGGTTCTAAAATTTAACATCAAACTTTTTTTTTGTTACTTTTGCTTTGTAGTTTTAGAGTACATCTATAAATTTAAAAAAGCTTTACAAGATTTTAAAACTTGTGCAAAAAATAGAAATGGCAGGTTCGATAAGTTCGAATATGTGATTGATCTTGTCGTTATATGTAAGGCAATACTCGCTTACTTACAACTTAATGTATACAGCTTGACGAAACATGAAACTATGTAGGTTTTTTTGCAATAATTTTAATTTTCAAAACTTAATAATTTTTTCTTTAGAGAGATGTTAAATTACCTCTCGGATGTGGTCATGGAAGCGAAAGAAATTGCAGAATTTACCTTCCCGCCGTTCTTACGTGTATTTACTGCAATAGAATACTACATTTTAAAATTTCGTGTTGCTCACGTAACTCTTCGAGATTAATTTTTTTTATTGTTTGTTCAGATTTTATTTTAAAATTAATGTGTTTTGTCATATGTTTTGTATTTTCGTTAAACTAATATAGTGTTTTTTATTTGCGATTATTATTTTTAGTTTAATATTGCAAAATCAAATCAAATTTTTTTCAATTTTTCATGGAAAGCTGAAGATCGTCAATAGAAGCTGGAACCCCTGTTGTGCTAGTTTTAAATTATGTAAATCCAAAATGATCTTTCCTGCCCAAGCGAACACGCTGCAATCATTACGACAAAGAGAAAGAATCAAAATATACTTATAACACAAAGTTATTGTTATTTTGTAAATTAATACAATTATCGTTGAGTAGAACTTTTTGAGTTTCGAACAAATTCCGTAAAATATTTTCTCTGAAAATCATCGGGTACTATCGTGTTTTGTTTTTGAGCTATAAAGTCATCGTATTTTTCTGTCTTACGCCTGACGCGTATGAATGGATTAACGACATTTTTTTGTTACACTTTAGTTAAATTTTAAGTTTATAGTTGTAGTTTTTAAAAAAGTTAAAAATAATTAATAGTTTTTAAACATTATTGTAAAGGAAACGCTAGGGATATGTGGTAGACGGTGTAAGGAAGTGTGTGTTAAAAAAGTTGAGAGGAAAAATTGGAAAAAGTTAGTGAAAAAGTATAACGGGAAGTGACTTACGACAAATTTGTTTCTCTTCTATAAATAAAACAAGGTAACTTTTGACCAGCCCCGTTTGTCAACATACTAGGAGTGATGTAACTTAAAGCTCTTAAAGGTATCTACTAAAACCCATAATGACCAATTTTGAACGTAACGTAAAATAAACACATATCAAAACTTGATGCGGTCTCAGTGACCGCACGATAGCGATTAAAGGTTAATGAAAAAAATTATGTTAGTGGTTCGCAAGTTTCGGAAGTGTAAGTTTAGTAGCCCGAAAAGTTCAAAAGGTTGGCGATCGCTGCTGTGTAAAACATCTTGCATTGAGATTAAAAAATGATTAAACAAATAAAGCATATTGAAAAATATGATATTACATATAATTATTATAATCAGGAAGTAAGTACCTATATTTAAATATTTGAATTCCAAACTTAAATTTTTTTAAATTCAAAAATTAAATATTTTTTTAACTTTCTTAACTCTAAATATCTATATTTTTTAAAATTATTATATTATCTAAATGTCTGTATTAAAGTACCATTTTAAATTTTCTGAATTTTAAAATTGAATGTTTTGAAATTTGAATTCAAAAAAGCATTTTGAAAATAGTACAGAAAAATAAGATATCGAGAGTCACTTTAATCCATTCATGTGCGTCAGTAACAGACAAAATCAATTTTTTTTCTTCAACTTAAATTATTTTAGTCTTAAATAATGGTTACGGGATTTCAAAAAATTAATCCAGCTAAATATTTTCTAAATGGTTATCTTCAAAAATAAAAGAATATCATAAACAAACAAACTCTATTAAATCAAAATACAAAGCATGAACACATAGCTTCGAAATTATAAAAAGAATAATAATATAAAAAATAAACACAAGCGTAAATAACTTGAAAAGTTTATATGAAAACTTAATCTAACGATACAAAATTAGTTGTCGGCAAGATGTACGTGCGCAACGCGGAATCGTAGTATGAACATTTCTATTGGAGGAAATAATTGCAATAGTGGAGGATAAGTATATTCAGCAATTTCTTTAGCTTCCTTCAGCACAGCAGAGAAATACTCTAAAATCTCCCTAAAGAAAAAATTGTTATTTTTAATGTAATTTATGGTATTTTTCACAGGTGCCCACACAGTAGGAAAGGGGGGGGGGTCAAACCGTTCATTTAAAATCTTGTTTTATTTTGCCTTATGATGATCTACTATATCAAATCTGGTGGTCGTCCAGATCTCATGGGTCCGCCTGCCCATGTGCGCACCTGGATATTACTACTACAAGGACGTACGTGATTTCCTGTTTCTTCAACTTGAATTTTGTCAATTGTAAGTAAGTGAAAATTACATTGCAAATCATAGTAAGGTCAGTGCTTACATATTTGAAAGCATTAAACCTGCCATTTCTGTTTTCGGCGCAGGTCTTGAAGTTTTGCAAAGCTCCCTTGAATGCTTTGAAGTTCTCTAAAATTTTATTTTCAAAATGAAAAACTGAAAAGAGGTTCAATTTTAAGTTACAAACCTAGTTTTGAATACTTGCAAAGAAGGTCTCGATGAATTTCATACATTAATTCGTGAAATGGACTCACTAATTTTTTTAAAACCAATAGCTTCAATTCTGAGGTAATGTGAACTACAACAAAATAATTAAATTTCATTTGGTTTAATTCAAAAATTATTCAAGACTCGAAACTCACATAAACTCAGATTCATTACTGAACGACGAACTGCAGAATCAATCATCGATTCCAAAGCTTCTGTACTTGTAAAACATCTGCAATTTTTGCACACCATAACTCCAAGCAGCAGTGGCGTAATCAGGTAAACTGTATATCTATTACACTTAATACATATGGAAGTGTTCAACATGTCCTAAAAATTTGGCGATATATATTTTAATTTTTATACAATTATTATACTTACAACGTTGTTTTCGATGGCTTCGCAGGCTGAACAGTCACAATTTATATTAACTCGCTTAAGTAACGCTTTGCGTTCGATACTAGGTATCATTGGTGTATAGTCATAGCCAGGTCGAAAAATAGTATTGCCTGCTTTTATATTTTTACATGCTTTCACAATACAGGTGCTTCGATTGAAACTGAAAATTTTCGTTCAAAATCATGCAAGAAAACTCAAATTTTAAATAACTATAGAAATTTTCAAAGGATACTATGGAGACTTACTATATGCTAGTGTTGGATTCGCAAGAATATTTCATTCCCGAGACTGCAGGACAAAATGCGTAAAACCTTTTGCTGCTTCTGACTGATACTTTCGAACCCCTTTGGTTGTCGGTTAATGCTGTTACATTCAGGAATAAACATCTTTGATATTCTTGAAGGATATGCCTTAGAAGTAATCCTCCAATGTAATTTTCCAATGTAGACAAAGATTCACTTGGAGGTAAACTCGGCATTAAACGAGTAAAAAAATTAGTTCGTTTGAGAAAGTCTACTATACATCCGGCTGTCTGCAAATTGTAGAAACAGAGAAATATTAAAGAAACAAGTGAATAGATATCCTTGGTGGCTGCAAACTCTTACCATGTAAGATTTAACCATCAACTCGGGACATTTTGAACGGAAACTTGCAAGATCCAAATGCAAACTGTAGATCTGCAAATATGGAGTTATAGCCTTTGGTTTTTCATTGTTTAAAATTTCAAAAATCTCCCCACTAAAAGCTGCCTTAATCAAAGTACGTAATGGTAAACACGAATCTCCTGCCAACATATTTGAGCGAAACATATCGCATTCCCATTGATGATATTCCGTCCAGGCCTTATCGAGACAATCTTCAGAACAATACACAAAGTTGATACAGATTTTGCAACTATTGAAAAATCGTAAAATTAAAAAACACTAATTTGGAAAAACAACAATTATATACTTACGGAATACAATTTTGGGCTTCGCACAAACAATAATCGCAAAAAAAATCTCCAATACAATCTACTTCCTCCAAATCCACCATGTAACCTACGGAATATGCTGGATCAACAAAAAGAACCTCTCCACGTTGAATGTCACGTGCAGCTACATATTCGGTTTCTCTCTTTCCGTTACATCTAAAATAAAAAATATTGTTCGATACAATAATAATCGAATTTTTAATTTAAAAAATTTCTCGTGCCTTATTTTGACGGAAGCAGACACATTTGGATTCATTTCATTTTGTTCTAGAATAACTTCCGACTTCAAAATAAACTTTTCCAATGGAACTCTCTCTGGCTGAATTTCCAAATCTAACAACGATTTCATTTCTTTGATGTAGTTATCTAGAATGTGAAAAAAATTATATCTAAAATTTATCCAAATCGGCGAAAAACCTCTTTTGTAAGCACTCACCTTTGGAACTTTTTGGAAGATTCATATCGTCTTGCATAAGTTTGCAGCATTCGTCTATTGTTTCGAACATTTCTTTCAAATTATCCATTTTCTTGAAGCACTTTGCCTTTTGGATTAACAGTTTTGGTTTTAAATTAATGGGGTAATCGGCTTCAAGACTTAATTTTATGTCAATTAAACAGCTCTGAAATATACAACAAAACATCACAATAAGTTACATAAATCATTTTATTCCTAAATATTTAATATACTATTTTATACGCTCCCGTAAGCACAATGAAGGTCATCAATTTGAAAAGAATAACACTCCAGGTGCACTGGAGGGTAATCCATACCCCCCAGACCCCCCGGTTTCGAAAATTATTTTTTAAATTCTATTAAATTGAAATCTAAATAAATAGTACTAGATAATACAAAACAGGGGGGGGGGGGGCATTTCGCCGCAGTCACTTCGCCGTTTCGAAATTTAGTATTAAATTTCTCAATGCCAAAATGATATTATAAACATAATAAAACTTTATAAACATAATAAAATATTATGTACAGCTTACCTTATACTTCTCCATAGCAAAATAAGTGGCTGAACGATTGGCGAGTACCATTGCGTATTTTTTTCCTTTATATGTTGCATAACGCAAGCTTTCGGTATATTTATTCAAAGAATCATTATATTTCTTTGCGACGAAGTATTTTACTGCCAATTGGCGAAGACGTTCCGATTCAACATCGTCTTTCGATTCCAAGGGCAACCATTCAACTTTTATACTTGACCTGTTGAAATTAAAGAAAACTACGAATAAACGTACGGTAGTTACGCCACTGATCATAATCGTTTGAATTTGATTGTAAGCTTGCAGTTTTTAAATTTAAAACATAATTTCCATAGAAAAAACCTTACAAAAAAAAGCTCTGGCTGAGCAACCAATAAAAAAATTTAGTCGGAATTCATAGATAAGTTTTACTTTTCCTGCATTATCTATTGGAAATCTTATGGTAATTCAAGACGAAATCCGGTGAAATCTCTCGTGAATTTTATAAATTTCGATTGGAAAATTTTGTTTATAAAAAGTTGAAAAAGACAAAAAAAATCGATTTCGTAAGATTTTCAAATGCTTCCTAAAATTTTCTCGGATTTCCCCCTCAGCTGCATGTTTTACGTGCTTTTTTAACACAACTTTTGAACAGATTTTCTAATAAATTATTTTAATTATTTGGAGTTTTCGCCGACTCCAAAATACCAGTTATATTTCACGATGCTGTTATCGGCGGGTAAATCCCCGCCATTGCCCACCCAATTTTCCTGCACTGAATTCACAACAAATTTAACTTGATGCAAAATTCAAAATAAGGGAATATTGGAAAATCTCAATTATTGTAACTACAAAAATGACAACAAAATTTATAATTTTACTTACATTTTAGTATAATACTTTTGAAATATATCGAATTCGGGACTTTCACTAAATTTATTCATTTTCACAATGTTGTGTCTGATAAATTTAAAAAAATTCCAACTGTAAGTAAAAATAATAGCACTACCTTCTGATCACTCAGAACAACTAACTGCAACTGGTGGTTCCCGTCTGTATGTCTGTATTATCACAGCCAAGAAGAAAGCGTATGGAAGGGGTACTTCAATAAAAATAAAAATTTTGTGAAATTAATTTTTTGTTTTGTTGCTGCCTTATTTATTATTTTCTGACGAACGGATTGGTTTTACAAAAATTTTTATTAGACAAAAGTTGTAGTCCGTTAAATTTCCTATCCGAAATGGGACGTCAAATTTTTTGAAAATGTTTCGTTTAAAAGATAACAGGGTTTTGAAGAAAACCAAATTAAAAGAATTCTTAAATTTTCCAACATTTTTTTGCTTACTTTAATTTATAACTCGAAAGCCGTTGATTTTAGACAATAAAAGGTTTGAATCTAGTTTGTAGATTATTTCACGCTCTTTAAAAAAGAACTAATCCATTTTTACCGAAAAATCAATATTTTCTGTGCTATGGCCACGTGAAGGTGGAAATTAAATAATTGCTTGCGCAGGAGGTATATGTCCGCCCTTGGCGTGGGTATACGAGCAGTTTGAATATTTGCAAAGAAATTTTCCTAATGCTGTAGTAATTTCATTTTGATTTCAATAATTTCAAAATTGTTTTTTATGCCGTTATGTATTTTTTCAGGAGTCCTGAATTTTTAAAACATTGCAGGCATGCATGCAATAATTTGAATCAGGAATGATGAAATTCATAGCTTGAATTTAAAAGTTCCTATTATGTCGGTGGTTCAAAATTAACAAATTATTTTAAAATTTAATATTGTCCATAATATCTAGAATAGTAAAGTTCATTTATTTACTACCGTTACGTAATAGCTCACTTTCTACACCGAATTGAGTTACGTAATTAGCCACTTTCGCGCACTAGTGCATAAAGTAAGTTCGATGTGCTTTTATTATTTTTTTTAATTGAATAAACTGACGTTTATTGATATTACTTGTCAAATAAAACGTTGCCAGTTTAGACAATTCTATAATATGTATAAAATTGGAACTCTTATAATATATCGAACTATTAATACAAATCTTAAAAATTCACGTGAATGAAGCATTGGAAATATCACGTGAGTTCGATAAAGATTTACTTTCTACACTGATTATCTCAGTTATCGACTGGTGCCAAAATTGCAAACTATAGTTTAAACTTTTGACGATAACGTATTTTAGTGTTTGATTTTTGAATAGTTTGCTTGCGATTGACTTGCAGTAATTTATTATTTCTGATTTTAATTTTAAAGTTAACATGGCGAATTCTAAAAGTAGCGCAGAAGTTAAAGCTGCCGAATTTGTCAAGAATACGCTGATTCCAGAAGAATACGTAGAAGGCGTTAAAGAATTTGTTACCAGTATGATCTCTCACCCTGCCTATGAAAATCCAGAGTAAGCCATATTATAGCTAACACAATGGATATTTTAATTTAAAATTTTGTTAGGTACCAATGGTGTTTGCAAGACTTCGAACTTGGGAATCGTTTGGGCCGAGGAAAATTTGGACGTGTTTTTATGGCAAAGGAGACGAAAACAGGATACCTGGTGGCTCTGAAAACATTAAAAAAACTTGAAATCGTTAAGTCCCACATTGAAAAACAAATCTTAAGAGAAATAGAAATTCAATCTAACTTGAAGTATAGGCTCTGGGCTGGTTAATAATTTTATTTTGTTAAACATAATAACATTTTAGGCACCCAAATATTCTGGAATTGATGACTTGGTTTCACGACGATTATAGAATATATTTGGTTCTGGAATATGCAGCCAAAGGTGAATTGTATAAACATTTGAAAGATGCTCCCGGTGGACATTTTGATGAACGTTCGTCGGCCAAATATGTCTATCAAGTAGCGGACGCTTTAAATTATTGCCATAGCATGAAAGTTATACATCGTGATATTAAACCTGAAAATCTATTGCTCTCTATATCGGATGATATCAAATTGGCTGATTTTGGATGGTCCGTGCATACACCATCTTTGCGTCGTAATACCATGTGTGGAACATTGGATTATTTAGCACCAGAAATAGTAGATGGAAAGCCATACACACAGCATGTAGATAATTGGTGTTTAGGAATTTTATGTTTCGAGTTGTTGGTGGGCCACCCACCATTTGAAAGTAAAACAAACGACGAAACTTATTCAAGGATTCGAAACATCGACATCAAATTTCCTTCCTATGTACAATCGGGAGCCATTGATTTGATTTCTAGATTATTGCGAAAAACGTCGGTAGACAGAATTGCTTTGGAAAATGTCATGCATCATCCGTGGATTATTTCAAATAAATAGGTTCCATTGAAGATATTATAGTTTTATGCATGCTGAATTAATAGTTTTAATATGTAATAGTTTATAGTTTGTGTATGTACGTTATTTTTATTTTTAAGATTTAAAATAATAAATTGCAAATAAAATGAAACGATAAAATTAGTTTCATTTCATAGTCGAAAATAATTTTTAAATCGCAGTTTCCAATTCTAATTTCACTTCCATTCAAATTGCAATGTACCTTTTCGTTGAGTAAGGACGGACAGCGTTTAGGGATAGGTTGAACCACCAAATCTTCCGAAGCAACACCATACTGAATTTGTAATTTTGGAAAACATATCACAAAAGAAATTAGAAGTACTATTATTAATTTAACCAAAATACAAAACCAAAAATTCACTTCAAAACATGAGCTAAGCTAAACTTAAATACGAAACATTCCATTGAAGCAAATAAACCCAATAACGGCGGGAAGATGAATTCGGCAAGTTTCCGCGCTTCATAGATCACATTCAAAAGGTAGGTACACATCTCCCTAAAGAAAAAATTAATTAATTTTCTCCCAGTCTTCAGATTGTCAAGTTAAAAAAAAAAACCTACATTGTTTTTTGTTTGGCCAAGTCGGATAGATTAAGTTGTATAAAAGCAAGACAGGCTTTACATATAACAATGAGATCAATTACATATTGGTAAGAGTCAAACCTGCCATTTCTGTTTTTGGCACAGGTTTTAAAATCATGTAACGCATCTTTAAATTTTTCGATATTCTCTAAAACCAACAAACGGAAAACTTACAACAAAAAAGTTTAATGTTAATTTACAAACCTCGTCCTTGCTGTGAAAGCATCAAAAGAAGTTTTTTGTAACCTTTATACATATATTCGTGATTTGGATTCAGCAGTACTTTTAACGTAGTCAAATTAGCAACTGCTTTCTCCAAATCTCGACTATCACTACCGCGAGCTGCAAGAAATGAGTTAAATTTGTTTTGGCCAATTCTGCCAAAACTTACCGTTTTCCCTCTGAGCAGTCCAAGTAAGTGCCAGATTAATCACAGATTGAATAGTTTCTGTAGATCTTACGCTTTTGCAATTCGTGCAAACAATAGTACTTGATGGCATGAGCTCTAAAAGTGTAAATTCATTGCATCGAATACACAGAAAAGTGTTCAAAATATCCTACAAATCAATCATTATTTTTGTAATTTAAACGATAAAAAGCAACACTTACGCTGCCCTTATTAATATCTGCGCAAGGTGTACAGTCGCAAGTTATGTTAAGTTCACTGTAGATCAATCGGCGAGCATGATATGGTACGATTGGAGTGAGATTGAAACCGGATCTAAAAATGAGAGTTCCTGCTTCTATATTCGTACATGCTTTGACTATGCAGGTGCTTCCGTTAAAACTGAAAAAGAAGAAACCAAAATTTTGACTCCCATAAAAATTTCACCTGGACGTATGCTCACTACATGCTGGTGTTGGATTCGCAGGAAGGCTTTACTCCCGACACTACGGGACAAAACGCTTGGTATTTCATGTTCTTCGATGCAAGTAACACTTCGAATCTTCCTTCGATATTGTTAACCGTTGCAATTGATGATGCGGATTGCACGCTTACAGATTTCTGATATAATTGAATTATATGTTTAATCAGTAATCCTCCAACTAAATTGACCAATGCCGGATAGTCTTTCTGACAAGATGGAGTAGACATCAAACGAGTAAAAAAATCAGTTCTTTTGAGGAATTCCACCATGAGGACGGTTTGCTGAAAGCAATTTAATATGTTGACAAAGATGAAGAAACAATTTTACGTTCTTACCTCACAGGATTTAACCAATCTACTTGTGCATTTTGAACGAAAACCGGGAAGATCCAAATGTAAACTGTAGATGTCCATATATGGATCCACGTTTTGAACAAACTTAGAAGATCCTGCATTGTTTGGAATTTGGAAAATTGCGCCACTGAAAGCCGCTTTAATCAAAGTACGCAAAGGTAAACATAAATCTTCTGCTAAAATTTTTGACCGAAGCATATCGCATGGTAGCATATCACCAATATTGGTGATATTCTGTCCAGGAATTATTCAGGCAGTTTTCAGAACAATACACGAGGTTGGTACAAGTTTTACAACTGGTAAAATTCGGATATAGTATAATATTTTGGAAAACATGAAGACACACTTACGGAATACAGTTTTTGGCTTCGTGGCAACAATAATCGCAAACGAACATTCCAAGGGAATCTTCTTCGCAATCCAACATAGAGCCTATAATGGAATAGGCTTTATCGGTAAAAAGTATCTCTCCGCATGGAATATCACGTGCAGCTACATAATCTGTTCCGGAATTTTTATAATATCTGGTCAAGAAAGAATTATTAATAACACAACACAAAAGCAATTAATCATACTTGAATTTGATAGAGGCGGATATGTTGGGATTCTGTTGATTTTCTTCCAATACGACTTCCGGTGACAAAGGAACCTCGTCCAACACAAAGAAGTCGTTCTTAACCTGATTAAAATTGGGCTGTATCAACTCCTTCAGGTACATCACTTCTTTCACGTGATTCACTAGAATGCAACAAATTGAATAAAAACACAAAAAGGCAAAAGTTTATAATTACTCACTGGTTTCAGTTTGAGAAGCAAACGTACGATCTTCTATTTGATCGAAGTAATGATCAACTGTTTCAATCAGTTTTTTGAAATTACCCATCTTCTTGTAACATTTTGCTTTTCGGATACACATTTTTGAATTTAACCTAACTGGATAATCACCTTGGAGACATAAATCTATGTCGATTAAACAATTCTGAAATATTAAACATTATTATGAGTAAAAACATCACAGTGCAGTAAAAATAAGGCTTAGAATAGACGAAAGCATTGATGATTTTAGTTTTAATTTACAAAATGCTCCGCACCAAAAGTATCACGATGAATATTTATCGATTACGCACAGGGTGGCCTGCAGGGTATGCAATACCCCCAGCATCCTAATGATTGTATGGAATACCCGTCAGGGTGTAAATATTTAACTCTTTCAGTTTAACCCTTTCGGTCACGGTGGTCGTTTAAACGCACACGAAATGTATAATGATCTGAAAAAATGAGATTATTCTAAAAATCTTTGAAAAAATTATATATTACGTATTTTCATTTTGAACTTTTTTTCAACAAAGTTAAAACAAAAAGTCGTGACCGAAAGGGTTAAAATATAACCCCCCCATATATCAGAATATTTTCCGATAACTTAAAACTTCCAAAAAAATCCCTAAACCAAAAGCTTTTCCAAACTCCAAAATAATTTGGAGAGATAAAATTGAAAAAAAAAATACAAAAACATGATTTTTTTATATTATGTAGATATAGAACACATCATTTCAATATAGATAGCATCAGGATTTTTGTATATTATTTACATACAAAGCAGAGATTGCGATCGTCCTTTAAAATTTGTTATTGCTAATATTCCATAAACCACAATATTTAAAATTAAATTAGAACCATTGACGTTACAGTTGGTAAAGTAGCTTGAAACATTTGGTTCCAATATGTTATTTCCAAAAATATTTATATTTTTTTCGCAATATATAAATTTTATACGCACTTCGTTCGTGCAAGATCAGGTAAATTTTGATTTGAGCATTTAAGATCAATAAAATGTTGTTTTAGTTTCATTCAAAAATAATAAAAATGGACCGATTTGAAGGTAAATTTTGTGGGACAAAGGTACCAATGGAATTTCTCTATATTGGACTGAAAAGTGATGCTACATCACTTTTTATATCAAATGGTACCATTCTTATAAAAGAAAATATCGTCGGGAAACCAAAAGTAGTTCCAAGCAATTTTCTTAACGAAAATTTGATGTGTTGTTTTTCAGATGACTGTTACGATTAGGAGGTGCAAGTCTAGAGAAAATTTGGATTCCTGTGAAGACTTCTATCGAATGCAAAATCTTGACTATTGTCAAACTATTAATCCGGATGCTTTACTCGGACAAGCTCCCGTTTCGATTCCATATCAGCCCAAATATAAATGTCCAATCAAAAAAGTAAATTTGTCTTTTCCTGAAAATCTTTCTATTAATTTGTTCAACATGTTGTAGGGTGTCTACCATGCATATAATTTTACGTTAAGCTTAACTACGTTCTTATTTTTTAAATTGGAGGACTGGTATTGGCGAACTCGATTGGACATAATTTCACCCAATGAAAATAGATTACTAGGCTGCTTAAACGTAGAAGCCTACACCGCACTCAAATCACAAGCTTGAAAACAAGGGCTTTTGGAAACATTGTATTTGTGTAAAATCCTGTATTAAATCTTCTAGTAACAATTTAAAATCTGGTTAATTTTTATTTGTTGTATTCTCCTTAAATTTCACTTCTTACCTGGGCTAAACTCAATCGAAATAAACTAATTTGCCTGAAATTTGCGGGATACCTCTACAGACTTTTGTGGAATTTTTCACATGCAGTAACGTTTAATTTTTAATTAATTTAATTTAATGTTTAATTACAGTAACACTAACGTGCGGTCTCAGTGACCGCTGGCATATTTTTTCTTTTCTATAAACAAAACAAGGCAACTTTTGACCAGCTCCCTTTGTCCACATACTAGGAGTGATGTAACTTAAAGGTACTAAAACCTATAATGACTAATTTTGAACGAAGCGTAAAATAAAGTCAAATTAAAATTTGATGCGGTCTCAGTGACCGCACGATAGCGATTAAGGGTAAGAAGCAAGCAAAACTTTCTAGCATTTTGAGTTATTTTCTGTTTCTGATTTCTGGCACCGAACTGCCCTATGATAGCTACGCCACTGTACTATAAGAACATTTACTTGCGATTGGATGGCAAATAAAAGAATTCGCTTAATTTAAGGCCAATTTCATAATTAGCTTTAAACGACGCTTAAAATTTAAAGAAAATTTTAAAGCCAAAGTGATCGTTTTTATTGACTTATTTTGTTTGAAATTAATTTATCACTTAATTTATACGCAGGAAAGTTGTTTAAATTCAATTTGAATTATGATTTAAAAGTAATCATAAATCTTATGTGATGGTAAAATTAATTTACGATACAAACTGTGTTGATTTTATCTACGAATGCCTTTATATTGCCGACACAAACAGAAGTTTTTGAAATTTAAAATGTATTGACAATTTTTTTGAAATTAGTTCAAGTTAGGGACCACAATAAATCAATACAAAATATCTCAAGAAGGAAGTAGGCAATAAATCCTTTCAATATTTTTAAGAATTGTTTAGAATAACATGTGAAGAACATCTGAGAAAAATTAAAAAATTTATAATCTAACCTTTTCAAGTCTATATTTCTGGAAAATCAGCCCTTTTGGGTAGCGGTCCACATGGCTTTGTCCACGAGCCCGCCGGCGCAATCCGGGCCTGGACAAAAGACGCGTTTATTTCAAAACTACATTTTTCAAGTTTGCTGCAGTTCTAACTCAAATACAAATCATCCGATCGACTTGAATCTTATTTTAGCGTATTCAGCATTTGTTTTTTCGTACGGTGGACCTCCAGTTTTTCGATTGGATAAAAAATGTCATTGTGCAATGTCAGATTTTTAAGCGAAATTTTTAACATTTTTTTCAAAACTCTGCCATTTTGCTAGATTTCAAATTTTTTTCACAATCCTCCTTCATCGTTTATCTCACAAGAGCGATGGTTTTTGAAAAAATGATGAAAACTAGCGCCAGGTCATGTTTAGGGTGGGTTTTGAAGCAAAAGGGGATGGAAGCTCCCTCCGAACAGGTGGGAACTCTTCCGATCTGTATTTGTTCCGTATTCAAATTTTTAAAACTTTATAAGTTATTTCTACAAAATTATCTAATTTACGGCTACTAATTGGAAAATAATTATTTTTATTAATTCTGTTAATCGAAGGATTACATAAGATTACTGAAAATATTTGGAACTCAAAATTCAACTTTCAAAGAACATTATCATACAATATAATTTTTGTAATTTCTGTGCATTTTCTAAATTTTTTTCCGAAGCTCTGCAATAAAAAACCTAAATACACATTTTTTGTTGATTTAGACAAAAATCCATTACAACTTGGGATGTTGATGGTACGATAATCTCAAACTCACAACATAAATTAAATTCACAACACAAAAAATATTTTCAAGTTATTTGTTTATCAATTTTTCAAGTTTTTTAGTACCAATTGACTAGGATAATTTATTGCTGTTTTAGAAATGTCACGTAAAGTTCCAGTTGATCGTGTAAAATAACATATAATTTTTCGTTCGTCGACAATACGTTTATTTAATTTCGTGATTTATCTCAATTTTTAAAGTGCTTACTAGCAATATGGAAGAAGTGCCGCAAAAAGTAAACAGAAAGTGATCTAAAGGAAAGGCGTCTTATGTTACGTGTTGACTTTTAATGCAGCGCAATGAAATTTATTTGCAAGAAATCAGAACGTTTTTGATTTGAAATTCTATCAACACTGAAATTAAAAATAGTAAGTAATAATTTATACAAGCACCCACCGACATAACAGAATGAGATCACCGGCGTCCGTTAATTGCATTTCTAAGAGAAAACGCAATCATTCAATTTTTTTGCAAGATCCGTAAATTTTTAATACGATATTATTATGGTGACAACATCAACAGCTTCCTTGACGTGCCGATAAAAAATTGCGAGCTGCTGATAACATTGCAAGTTGATGAATTAGTAAAAAAAGCGAATATCAAAATAATTTTAGTAAACTTCAGCTTCAAGATTTCGAAATAAATGATATTCTCAAAAATTTGGTGTTAAATCGCTGCCAATTTGGAAATTTTGTAGCTTCTGGAGTCGAATTATTTTTCCCTTACGAGGAATATCGTACTTGATTTTCAAAAATATAAATTTCGAAAAAATTTCCAAAAAAACGAAAAATATTGCTATTTTCTCTATTTCTTGATGAAAAAGATTTGAAGTCGTTTTTCTCAAAAACTCCACTTTTCTTCGAAAAATTTAATATATTTCGGATTTCGAAAATATGAAGTTTGAAATTTTATAGTAGTAGTAATTAAAAATATTGGAATTTGCTTCAAAAATTTTTTTTGCGTAGGGCGCAAACCGGATCAAGGTGCAAAAATTAACTTACTAATAGTAAAACACAATAAAAACAATAAATTTGTCCCTCGAGAAAAAATAACTACCGGCATTATAAATTTGATTAGCAGTGCCGTAACTAGGGTATGGCCAATATGACCCCGGCCATATGCGCCGTTTGAAGAACAGGGTTTACTTGTCTGGAAAACCTGGAAAAGTCAGGAAATTTTAAATTATGTCAAGGCAAATCAGGAAATTTTGAATTTATAAGCGAAAGTCGGGGAGATTAAACTTTAGGCCAGGGAATTTTTTTTGAAACTTTCAGAGGCAAAATTAGTTGTAAAAATTACTTTTCATATTTCTGTAAATTATAAAAATTTATAATTCCAAAATTTTATCAAAGTTCCAAAAGTTAGGGAAAATCTTCAATTTTAGTAATGGAAAACTTGGAAAAGTTAGGGAATATATTTTGAAAAATGAGTGGGAATCCTGAAGAACCAAAATTAAAATTTTACAAAATTAATTAGAAAATTAAAATGTTTAAGAAAATTTTAATTTTTTAAAATGTTTAAAAAAATTTTCATTTTTTTGTTGGCTGAAGTGTGATAAAATAACTAATTTAACTAATTAATCATATTTTTTCTTAAATCCCATTTACCCATCCCGAACCTATTTCCGTTCGTATTTGGCCATAGGCGTCAGAAGTCCTAGTTACGGCACTGATGATTAGCATTTCTTTTTCGTTTAATTTTTGTTCGAAAGGTAATGTAAATGTAAATTTTTTTTTTAATATCGCAGATTGTCACCCCCCCCCCCCCCCCCCCCAGCTGAGTACTGCTATATAAATGGAGCATTGATAGAATTTTGCCTAGAGCCTCAAATATCTTAGCGCCGGTCCTGCCTATAATATGTCCATACCAAACGTACATTTTAAATTTTTAAAAGAAAAAAGGGAGATTTTTGAAAAAAAACTACTTTATGTTGTTTGAGAAAGTACGATCCAACACGCATAACATTTTAGAGAAAAGTGTTGTTTTGTTTGAGAAAATAAATTTTCAATTTTTTCAGAAAAATTGCAATATTATTATTTTTTTTGGAAATTTTTGGGATTTTTAAATTTTTAAAAATCAAGTACGATATTCCACACAGGTAAAAGATAAATCTATCCCAAAGCTCATTATTTATTAATTTATTCTTCATTAAAAAAAACTGGATCAGCAAAAACGAACTTAAAATTTTAAAATAATTTTTATAAAAATGTCCCACATTTTTTTTACGATTTTGAAAATAGAAAAAAAAACCTACCTTGTAATTCTCCATAGAAAAGTAAGTGGCTGAGCGATTGGCCAGAGCCAATGCATATTCTCGTCCCTTGAATGCCGCAAAACGTAAACTTTCGGTATACTTTTCCAAACATAAATTATAATTTTTTTTTGCAAAATCCGTTTCTACCAAATGGCGAAGACGGTCCGATTTGGCATTATCTTTACATTCCAACGTCAAAGTATTTATTCTGGAGCTGCAACTTTCCATTTTTCTACAAAAAGAAAACACATACAGGACCGGACTGTTTCCTGAATTTTCAGTAGTTCAAAATACCGAACATTTCCAGATGAGTCATAAACCCTGTATAAAACTAGTTCTAGCAAATTTACACAAGTTGAACCAACTTTCAATTTTTTTCGAAAATCTATTAATTCTTTAAAAACAATTGAAATTATGTGGATTTTAAAGAAATAAGTTGAATCCAAACTGGCAAATAATTTTTACCATATAAACAATTGATTTAGATTGTAAATACCATTAACATCCGAACATTTTGGAGAAAGTTCAATATGGCGGATCCAAGATGGCCAGATTTTCTGGGAAAAGACCCCGAAAATATGTTATGCTCACTCGGCTCAAATCAATTCTTTCGATTATCTCTTAATTTTTGTTTGTTAACATAACATTCTTCCCCCCCCCCCCGGGGAAAGACTTTGAAGCCATTAAAAATTCAACTTGACGAGGACTTGCAAATTGGCAGCCATAACGGCAAAAATTTTGGGAACAAGAAAATATTTGATGTAATTTTACTTACGTGGCGGTATAGAAATTCTTAAAGATCTGAAATTCGGTTTTACCACTAATTGCATTCATTTTCACCAAGCAATATTAACAAACAGTTTAGAAAAATGTCAGCAACAACTTCTAACGGTAGCAATTACTAACAACCACTTGACGATTGCCTTTTGCATAATATCCAATAGGATCACGAATAAAGCTTGGGAGGGGGCACGATAGTTTGAATTTTTACCGATCCGTTCTTTTTGTCGCTGTAATCAAATATCTCAAGGCAAAGAAATCGTAAAAATCAAAAATCTCTGTTAGCAACAGGCATTCTAAAGCGATGTATTCAATAACGTTCAAGGTCAGAGTTCTAAATGTAAATTATTTATCAAGAAGGCGCTGCAAAAATAACACCATCTTGACAGTAATCAAAATTTTGTAATTTCTGGCCTAGAATTTTGTTGATTAATCGTAGCCTAAAATTTTGTAACTTTGTAAATTATTAGTCTACTACTGACGCGCATGAACACATTAAAGAGATTCCTACGAGCTACAATGATTTTCAAGTTGTAGAGGCTTTCAGGAATATCTTTACCACTACTCACTTCGAAGATTAGGTAACATGTTACCTAGCGATTTTTTATTAAAATCTGTCGTTAATCCATTCATAAGCGTCAGACGTAAATAAAAATATTCGATGATGTCATAGCTCAAAAACAAAATATGATGGTATTTGCAGATTTAAAGAGTTCAACCAACGATTTATATTATTTTACAAAATAACAATAACTTTGTGTGGTAACTATATTTCGATTCTTTCTATTTGACGGAACGATTGCATTGTGTTTGCCTTGCTGGAACGATCACTTTGGATTTAAATAGTTTAAAACTAGCACAACGTGGGTTCCAGCTGCTATTGACGATCTTCACCTTACCATGAAAATCAAAAAATAATAATCTCAAATAAAAAACACTATATTAATTTTACGAAAATACAATACGTAATGACAAAACACATTACTTTTAAAATAAAATCTGAACAAACAATACAAAAAATTAATCTTGAAGAGTTACGTGAGCAACACGAAATTTTAAAATGCAGTATTCTATTGGAGTAAATAAACGTAAGAACGGCGGGAAGGTGAATTCTGCAATTTCTTTCGCTTCCATAACCACATCCGAGAGGTAATTTAACATCTCTCTAAAGAAAAAATTATTAAATTTTTAAAATTAAAATTATTCCAAAAAAACCTACGTAGTTTCACGTTTCGTCAAGCTGCATACATTAAGTTGTAAGTAAGTGAGACATGCCTTACATGTAACAATAAGATCAACCACATATTCTAACTTATCGAACCTGCCATTTCTGTTTTTGGCACAAGTTTTAAAATCGTGTAGAACTTTTTTAAATTCATTGATGTTCTCTAAAACAAGAAAGCAAAAATAACAAAGAAAAGTCCAATGCTAAATTTACGAACCTCGTTTCGAATGGATCACAAGAAGTTTTTTGTAAGCATTGTATAAATGTTCGTGATTGGGATTCAGAATCTTTTGTAACGCATTCGCACCCCAAGTAATTTCATCCAATTCTTCGTCAAGATAAACTATAATTAAATTTGACTTCGGACAATTTTGTAATTCAGGTTTCAATACTTACCGTTTTCTCCCGAAATAGTACAAAGATATGCACAAACAAACATGGGATGAATAATTTCCATAGAAGTCGAGCGCTTGCAATTATGGCAAACCATTATATCTGATAGCGGCATCCTTAAAACTGTAAATTCTCCACAGGTAATACACCGGAAAGTGTTCAAAATTTCCTAAAAAAATTATTTGAAGTATTTTTTTAAAAATAATGTACAATAACACCTACGCTGTTGTTAACGATATCTTTGCAGGCTGCACACTCGCAATTTATATCAAGTCCATCATATACGATTTGGCGTTCAATAAATGATACCATTGGTGTGAAATTAAAACCAGATCTAAAGATTCGATTGCCTGCTTTTATATTTTTACACGCCTTCACTATGCAGGTTCTTCCATTAAAACTAAAAATAAAAAAACAAACCTTCGATTCCGATACTAATATCACCTGACAGAATACTCACTACATGCTGGTGTTGGAATCGCAGGAAATTTTTAATCCCGATACTACAGGACAAAATGCTCGGCATTTCATATTCTTCGATGCGAGTACTATTTCGAAACTCCCCTGGATATTGTTTATTGTTGCAATTGATGAAGAACAATACATGGTTAAAGATCTATGATATAGAAGAATGTTATGTTTAATCAGAAGTGCTCCAACGAAATTGACCAATGCCGGATAGTCTTTCTGGCAAGACGACTTGGACATCAAACGAGTAAAAAAATTAGTATTTTTAAGAAATTCCACCATCAACACGGCTTCCTAAAACCACTTCGATAAGTTAACAAGAATTAAGGGAGAAAGATTTTAGAATCTTACCTCGCAGCATTTAACCAACAACTTGGTGCATTTTGAACGAAAACTTGCAAGATCCAAGTGCAAACTGTAGATATGTAAATATGGATCTATATCATTTGCCAACTTGCAAGGTTTCGTATTGTTCGTAACTTGGAAAATTTCACCACTACAAGCTGCTTTAATCAAAGTACGCAAAGGTAAACATAATTCTTCCTCTAAAAGGCTTGATCGAAACATATCGCATTCCCATTGATGATATTCTGACCACGATTTATTCAAACAGTCTTCAGAACAACATACAAAGTTGATGCAGATTTTACAACTATTAAAATTAGAAAAAATTAGGATATAGAAAAAGGAAGAATACGCTTACGGAACACAATTTTTGGCGTCGTTCCAGCAGTAATCGCATACAAATGTACCAATTTCAGAACCTTGATCAGAATCCACCGTAGAACCTGTAATAGTATATGCCGCATCAACGAAAAGCACTTCTCCGCAGGGAATGTCACGTGCAGCTACGAAGTCTGTTCCAAATTTTTTATTATATCTAAAAAAATGGGATAAAAAAATCAAATTTAAAAATATAAAATTGTTATGCACTTCATTTTAATCGAAGCAGACATGGTTGGATTTACTTCATTTTTCACAAGTATTACTTCGGGCGCCAAAATAGTTTCCTCCAATGGAAGTTCATTTAAGATAACTTGCCGAAAACTCATCAGGGATTTCATTTCTATCATGTAATTGTCTAGAATGCACGAAATATTTATCAAAACACATTAGAGAAATTCGCATTTACGCACCTCGATCATTTTTGGGAAGATTCAAATTATCTTGCATTTGATTACAGCAATCCTCAATTGTTTCAATCATATTTTTAAAATTTCCCATGTTGAAGAAACACTTTGCCTTTCGGATAAGTATTTTTGGTTTCAAATTCATGGGATAATCAGCTTGAAGAGTCAAATCTATGTCAATTAAGCAAGTCTGAAATGTAAAATTATAAAAAATATATAAATTTAAAGTTGGGGGGGGGGGGGCGAAGCAGTTTTCCATCTTATTGAGCTATGTAAAAACAATCGACGTTCTAAATCTTGGGTGGGTACATTCACTAAATTTTAATTATGAATTGCTACATACTTGATGTGCAGCTTACCTTGAAATTTTCCAGAGCAAAATAAGTCGCAGAGCGATTGGCAAGAGCCATTGCATATTCTCGTCCATTGAATGATGCATAACGCAAACTTTGAGTGTATTTTTCCAAACAATCATTATATTTTCCTTGTACGAAATCCGGTGTTGCAAGTATGCGAAGGCGTTCCGATAAAACATTGTCTTTCGATTGCAACGGCATCCTATGTACTTTAAACCGGCAACTTTCAATTTTTCTGCAAAAAAAAAACATCGCAGTGTCTTTGGCGCCCTAGACAATATCTCGAAAGTGCCCCTTTCTGGTATGTTAAGGTAAATACATTTTTTGTTGAAAATTTCATTCTCTTCATTTTTGATTCTACACATTTTTTAATTCATCGCACCGTTTGCGAGATATAGTTAGTCTGTAAAAATTTTAATAAATTTAGGTGCTCAAATTTAAAAATTCCATTTTAAGTCACCATAACTCGGAAACGGTGCGACGAAATGAAGGGAATGAAATTTTCAATAGTGATTTTTATATGACAAAAAATTTAGCGCAGTTAGTAGGTAACAAAAGAAAATATAATTTTACTTACTCCGGGGTATAATAATTTTTGAAGATGTCAAATTCAGTTTTTCCACTAATTTTATTCATTTTCACAATGTTTTATTTCCGATTAAAATTAAGAAAATTCCACCTGTGGGCAAACTTCACCACCAACTCCTGTCGACTGACTGTGATAACAAGGACAAGGACACTGGTAGTTCCCGCTTGTTACTATTCATTGGTGGGGAGATCGGTGGTTTGATGATTTTATTTATTTCGAAAAATAATTCGCAATTTGATGTTAGGTAAAAAACCTAATTAAGTTCAAAATAAGGATCACATCAGGACCTACCTGTAGTTATTATTAGGGAACGGATTTTTATGCATTTAGCATAGAAAGCTGATTTTTTGCGTTTTCCAAGGCTTTTAATTGAAAAATACCAAAATATGAATTTTATTAAATTATAGCTAATAAAAAAACTTGGTTCCGCAAAGGCTGAGTTTCTTACCAAATAAGAATTTATTTTAATGTATTTTAGAACTTATAAATCCGTTCTTTAGTTACAGAAAAAATATTAAACAAATTAATATGGTAGAATGCTATATTAAAACAAAAGGTTTTAGGCCATAAGTCCCACTGAAGCCTTCCACCGTCATCTACAGAAATATAAATTTCAGTCCAAAATGTTTACCATTTATCCTCAAACTTCTCTAAATAAATAAGATAAACTCTTTACGATGCAATCAATGCAGATCGGAAGAACCTACCACTTTACATTTCTGGATAATCACAAACCAGCTTAGTAATGGTAAAAATTTACCAATCATTTTCGGGAAGAACAAGGAATAGACATTTTAGATTCAGTTTCATATTTCAATAGATGTGCGATTATCACATCTACCATACATGGAAAGCCGCCAGTAGGGTGTCAAGACCGTCCTCTAACACGATGGTCTTCACAATTAGTGTACTAGGGGTCAAATCTATCTTTCTTTTGGTTATATAGAGGAAGATTTCCTTAATCACATCCTTTCGTCAAACTCTTACCTTTTCATCAAATAATAATATAAAAATTAGAAACATTCCACTATATATGTATTTATTTTAGTTAAAATACAAAACGTATAAAAGAAACATTAAAATTCAAATAAAACTGAACTGCGAAAAAATATAATAAAACACATAAAAATAATAATATAACTAAATTAATCCTCAACAGCTACGCGAGAAACGCGGAATTTCAGTATGTAAAATTCTAGCTGAGTAAATAAACGTAATAAAGGCGGAAAGGTGTATTCGGCAATTTCTTTCGCTTCGTTGATCATGTTCGAGATATAAGTCAACATCTCCCTAAAGAAAAAATTAATTTTTTTTTATTAAAAAAAAAATTATTCCAAAATAACTTACGTGGTTTCACGTTTCAGCAAGTTCGATTTATTACATTGTAAATAAGTGAGACATGTCTTACATATGAACATAAGATCTATCATGTAATTGAAAATATTAAACCTCCTATTTATATTTTCGGCACAAGTCTTAAATTTACTTAACGTTTCGTTTAAGTTGTTAATGTTTTCTGAAATCAAAAAACCAAAAGTTGTTAAAAATGCAACGCTTGAAATATTTTACTAACCCAGTTCTGAATATATTTCAAGGAGATTTTTATAACAGACATATAATCGTTCATGATTTGGATTTGCAATTTTTATTAATGTATTCCGAATTGAAATTAGTTCCCTCAATTTTTGATTATTAAATTGAACTGAAACAAAATTGTTAAAATTAAATTGGTAATTTGGATTTGAAATTTACCGTTTTCTCGCATCATATTACAAAAAAGTTGAGAAGCAATCATACAACTAATTTCGCCAAGATCTGATGTGCAATTGCAATTATTGCATATCATAAAAGAAGAATCTGTGGGTCGTAAAACAGCAAATCTATAACATCGATTACACAGGAAAGTGTTTAAAACATCCTAAAAAATAAAAAGTTATCATGCCATTTTTGGTGCGTATTTTGTAATTTACGACGTATTTATAATCACTTGAAACAAGGCTTCGATCATTTTGATAAGCATATCATGTTGATTATGATAATCTGTGGTGAGCCGAACACTTACCCTATTATTATTGATATCTTCGCAAGCTGTACAGTCGCAGTTTATATCTAATACACCAAGTAATGCTTGCCGCAAGAAAAATGCTTCCGGAGTCATATTGTAACCAGATCGAAAAATGCGATCACCTGCTTTTATATTTTCGCATGCCTTCACTATGCAAGTGTTACCATTAAAACTGCAAGTTAAGAAATTAAAACTCTAACGCGATAATCATTTGGAAGTACTACTCACTACATGCTTGTATTGGGTTTGCAGGAATATTTTACCCCCGACACTAGAGGACAAATTGCGAAATATAGCCGACTCTTCTCTGGGAGTACAAAATCGAATTTCCTTTCATTTTCGCTTATTGATACCATTGACGTTGTACTATTCATGGTTAAACATCTTTGAACTGCTTGAATGGTATGTCTAATCAGTAATCCTCCAACCAAATTGACTAATGCTCGATAGTCTTTTTGGCAAGATGAAGTCGACATCAAACGAGTAAAAAAATTAGTTTTTTTTAGAAATCCTATCATTAACGCTGCTTCCTAAAACAGATTTTATAATACGTAAACATTGGAAACATTTTGATAGTTACCTTACAAGTTTCGACAAAGTACGACATAGATTTTGAACGAAAACTTGCTAGATCTACATTTAAACTATAGACATGCAAATATGGATCCATATCCTTTGAAGGCTTACAAGGTTTTTTGAAAATTTCACCACTAAGAGCTCCTTTAATTAAAGTTCGTAATGGTAAGCCTAAAGCTCTTGGTAAATATTCTGACCGAAACATATCGCATTCCCATTGATGATATTCCGTCCAAGAACTATCTAGACAGTTTTCGGAACAATACACCAAGTTGTTGCAATTTTTACAGCTATTAAAATGAATTAAAATATAAAACTACGAAAATATATTGGAAAAAAAAACAAACTCCACTTACGGAATGCAGTTTTTGGCTTCATTGCAACAATAATTACAAACAAATCTTCCAATATTAAAATCCGCTATATCCTTCACAAAACAAGTAGAATAGGCTACATCAACAAAAAGTACTTCTCCACGTGAAATATCACGTGCAGCAACATAATCGGTGCTTGTATTTTTATTATACCTGAAAAAAAAAATTAAGCACTAAATTAAAAAATATATATTGGTATACCTACTTCAATTCAATGGAATCAGACACATTTGGATTCATTCGATTTTTCCTCAGAATGACTTCCGGCGCGAAAGTATTTTCTTCCAACGGAAGTTCATCGATGTCGATTTGCCTAGTATCAACCAAGGCTTTCATTTCTTTCATGAAATTGTCTGAAATCCATAAAAAAATGAACAAAGCAATTAAAATCATCATAAAGTTTGCAATTACGCACCTTTATCAATTTTAGGAAGATTTGAATCTTGCACTAGATTACGGCATTCGTCAATTGTTTGGACCATTTTTTTTAAATTTCCCAATTTGATGAAACACTTTGCCTTTCGAATAAGCATCTTCGGTTTCAAATTAATGGGATAATCAGCTCGGAGACATAAACTTATGTCAATTAAACAATTCTGAAATATTAAACACAATTAATATGCACAGTAAAAAGTACTATACGGGGTGTATATTGGTAAGTATAGGCAGTAAGTAACATTACGGTGTACATTAGATTAACCCCCAGAACATTCTCAAAGTATCTTACCTGGTAATTCTTCATGGCAAAATAGGTGGCCGACCGATTGGCAAGTGCCATTGCATATTCCCGTCCATTGCACGTCGCATAACGCAAACATTCTGTATATTTTTCCAAACAAACATAAAAATTTCCTGCTGCAAAGTCAGTTTTTGCTAATCCACGAAGTCTTTCCGATACAACATTATCCTTCGATTGCAACGACAAACCATTGATTGTGAGACTACAATCTTTTATTTGCCTAGAAAAAAAAATAGAATAGAAAAATGGCGCGCAATTTCTTTTTGATTACATTCTACTTACTCTGCTGTGTAATAATTTTTGAAAACATCGAATTCAGTTTTTCCACTAATGTTATTCATTTTCACTATCCAATAATTTCGCCCAAGTAAATTTTAATTAAAATTAGCACATAAGTACAAGCAACCACTATCGACGGTCGGGAATCGCTAACTAATGGTAATTCCCGTTTCTATGATAGCATCCTCTCTGTAAAATAAAGCATTGGAAGGAGAGGGGAGTGGTTTAAATTTTTTTTTACATACTCAACCGACATAAATTTTTCCATTAAAAATATTTGCTGCTTATGCAAAATAATTACCTTGAAATGAAACGAACTTTGCAAGTTTTCATTTTCAAATTACTGTTTATCAAATAGATACTACTAAGATAACCAGAAGTTAGTATCTTTAATTTAACGATTTTTGATTGTTTATTATTTATAAATAATTAAGTTATATAAACCTAAGGGGAATTCCCCGGAAAAATTCGATTTAATTTTAATCCATATGCAAGGTGACATGGTTACTCTGTTTTTATGTCTACGTACCCCCACCTCCCAAAATTGTGTTTTGATTAATCCATAGAATTACAGACATTGAACGTAGGATGTTCGCAGGGAGTAATAAATAGAAGAATCCTTCGCAGCTGCCTGCAATAGAAATACTTGCCGAAAAGGTTAAACCCCAGCTTTAGAATTGAAACGTGAAAGTTAAAAAATTATGGCAGTAATGGCTCGTGACTTGGTTTTAGAAAAGAAAAATTACATTAAAATAAAAAATTTCATTATCAACATGTCACTTTTGCAATGAACTCGAGGAAATCACAAAAATCTAGACCGAAATTAAATTTTGAAATATTATAATTAGTTGTCATTTTTGAAAGTTTTTAAAATTGACAAATTAATGACTGATTGCATTGGAGAAGTCAAAAATTGTGTCAAGATTCATTAAATGGACACGCCATTATTATTTCTACTAAAATTAGCATGGACATGCAGATACCGTTTACCGATCTTGATAACGCTTTCGTTTATGGCTTTAGATGTTCGAATGCAATTGGAAATTCATGTACAGACGAGAAGAATTGGTAGGAATCCACAATTAACACATCATAGACGACAAACGACCGATAATGTGTCCAACGGTAAATGATCAATTTTCGTAATTATAGGAAGTTATCCGTATTCTCTGAAATTGTTTTAGATTCAAGTAATTCATGGTTAACTATGGACGACGATGATGACGAAGAAGAGGAAGACGGAGTTCTGTATGAAAATGCTATGGAAAATATATTAACACCAAGGCCAAGTTCTGAAAATGTTAATAATTAAAAATATTATAGAAAATGTTGAGATTGCCTCAAGCTGAAACTTAAAAAATTTGCTTCTGGAACAAAATATTATTTGTAAGTGAAGTTTATGTCGGGATTATATGTTTCAAACATCAATAAAATGCAATTTAAAATTAGTTACAATGAAAATGATTTTTTTTGGAGAAATAATCCAAAATGTTTTATCAAAAATTTATTGAACGTAAAACAAAATTGTAATTCTAAATAAATTGCAGAACATTAACACGAGTTAACAAAACTGTAATTTGAACAAAAACAAACTTTAAAGATTAAAAAACGAAGTAAACATTTAGATAAAAAGACAATTACATGCCTTCGGTTTGTAAATAGTCAATCTTGAATTGCTGTAGGTAAATATCTGCAGGAATGAACATATTTATCAACGAAGGAAATTCTACGGAAACCACTTCCTTTGTTTCTTGAATTACATTAGTAAAGTAGGTGATCATTTCCCTAATAAAAATGAAAGTATTAGAAAAAAAAATAAAAAAAATAAAAAATTATTTACTCTGCTTCTTGTTTCTGAAGTTTTCCTTTATTATTGTAGAGAAATTTGAAGCAATTATCACATAAATTGCAAAGACTGAAAACATATTTGTAAGGATCAACACTATATCTCATTTCACTAGATCTTTTGGAATTTTTCAAAGCTTCAAGAAACTTCTTTACGTCAGCTAAAATATATTTTTATTAGATGTTACTGTAAACTGCTTATGGTGAATTCCAAAATATTGAATTTAAAAATTTATCACGACCAGTGGGGCCGATGCACAAATTTATTGCTTACCAGTTTTAGAATATAACAACACGAGTTGTTTCAACAATAGATAGGTTAATCCATGATAAGGTTGTAGAAAACCATTCAAGGCAGTCAGAGCTGTTAATGTTTCGTGCAAAGTTAAATTGGTTGCATTACCTAGAATAACAAAAATAAGCAAATTTATTTATTAAAATTTGAGAAACCGACCATCTTTGAACCACCTGCACTTGATTAATTCCGCTAGTTTTATCTGAATTGGCGGAAGCATTTTACAGTGGATATTGCAATCCAGACAATTCACAAAGAATGCTCCTCTTCCGTTCTCAAAATTAGCTCGGCCACCACAATAAGGACACACAAAAGTATTAAAATTGTCCTACAAATAAATCAAAATAAAAAAAATTATTTTGATTGAGCCAAAACTTACGTAAGCATTCTTGATGTTCCTGCATGCTTCACATTTGCATTTGAAACCTAAACCATCCATCATCTGCTTGCGATCAAAAGATGAACAGGTTGGCGTCAAGTTATATGCAGAGCGGTAAATAAGATCGCCAGCTTTTATATTTTTGAAAGCCTTCACCGTACAGATATCTCCTTGAAAACTGAAATGGACAAAATTATTAAATTTGTTCTCTCGGCTCCCAATCCCACAATTTTAATTACTCACGATATGCTGGTGTTGGATATGCAAGAATGGGGTAATCCTGATATGGTAGGACAAAATGCCGAAGTAATTTTAATTTTCAAAGGAAACAGTTTAAACATGTCTTGGTTGCCATTTAATAAGTTGATTATAGGAGACACGCGATGTACAATCAACGACCTTTGAAATGTTTGGATGACACTTTTTAGTATTATACCCCCAATAAAGTTGATCAAGTCGGCAAGCTTTCTATCGGTATAGTAAGGCGTTGACATTAAAAAATCAAAAAATTGGGAGGATTTTAAAGCCTCAACTATATGAGCAGCGTTCTAAAACGATATTTTTTATTTAAAAAAACGCACTTGCGTTATTGATTTCTTACCGAACAGGCTTTCATTATAGTACCTTCATGATCCCGACGAAGGATGTGAAAATTAACAGGATAGTTGTAGATTTCTAAAAATTGATTTGGAGTTTCAATATGAGCAGGTGGTTTATTAATAATTTCATTAACTGAACCAACGCTTGCAGCTTTAATTACAAAGCGTAAAGGCAAAAAAAAGCGGTTCTTTAAGAGATTCGTTCTGAAAATTTTACATTCCCACTGATGGCAATCATTCCATGCAGCATCGCGGCAGATTCCAGAACAGTACAAAACTGTAATACATGTTTTACATCTACAAATAAATATTAACAAAAACGTTGTGCTTTACGTTGTTATAATTACGGAACGCAATTTTTAGCTTCTTTAGAACATAAGTCGCAGTAGAAGACACCAACACCATCATCGACATCGAAATCCTCCTGATGATGAGAACCAATCAAACCTTTCTCTACAAAAAGAACTTCCCCGCGTTTAATGTCACGTGCTGCTAAAATTTCAACATCCTTATCCTTTCCTGTTCCGTGTTTGAAAATAATAGCAGAAGATGCGCTGCTATTTTCGGCATTCGGTTCTTTTATTTCTTGATCTAACACAAATGAAATTTCTCCGAGTAGTACCCCAACCTTAACATCTTTTACGTCGTCCACAAAAGATTTGATTTCTTTTAATAAATTTGCTAAAATTAAAAAAGTAAGTGAAAAAGGGGAATGATAGTTTCAAGTATTGTATATACCTCGTTGAGTTTCAGAAATAGCGTGACAATGTGCTATAAAATTAGAGCATTCGTCAAATGCATGAAGCATTTCTGTCCTTTTTCCCATTTTACCCAAACATTTTACTTTGCGGAAGTACAATTTTGATTTCTTGTCATTGGGATAGTCAGCTTGGAGACTCAAGTTGATGTCATTTATACAGTTCTGAAATTAATCAATCGTTAAGTTATGTATTACCAACTCAACGTTTTCGAGTTATTAAATAAAAGCAAGTAATTTTTTATTTTAGATGCATCGGAAAGGGAAAGGTCCTATTTAAAATCAATGCAAAATAAAAGTTTTCAACTTTTGAAATATTACACATTGGGTTTAGTATCAGATAGACAAACCTAAGGCTTTCAGAAAAATTATCAATAATGCTACTAAATTGGAATGTAACATGAATAACTTTAATATTGTAATTTTCGGTTTGAATTCAAAGCACCGTCTAATAAGCGCCATCCATCGATATTTTTTTGAATTACCTTACAGATTTCCACAAATCCCATAAGATTTAGATAGGTTTGCTTATCTGAAACCATATAAATACAGTAGAGCGTCGATAATCCGGACGTCAGAAATCCGGACCGTCGATAATCCGGATTCAATTCCGGTTGAAAATTTTTTTTTTTAGTCGTCTTACCGCTACAAAAAAATGCACGGGTGTTCTTATATTTTTATTTTTACTAAACTTTTATTAAAATACCACATTATAACTTCATATTAATTAATGGTTTTCTTTATCTGCTGCAATTACTTAACCACTAAAGTGATTTATTAAAGGTTTTAGCAAGCTTTCTTTTTGTTATGAACTCAAATGATATTTTTTTGATTCTTTTTGAAAATCCGGACATTTTGATAATCCGGATAGGGTCCGGTCACAATTGCTCCGGATTATCGACGCTCTACTGTATGTAGTCCAAGATGCTGCGTACCTGATATAATTTCATAGCGAAATAAGTAGCTGATCGATTGGCGAGTGCCAGAGCGTACTGTCGTCCATTGTAAGTAGCGAAGCATAAACTTTTCGTATAATTTTCCAAGCAGTTGTAATAATTCTTTTTTTTATATTCTTCCACTAACGATTGACGAAGTCGTTCAGATTTAATGTCATTTTTACAATCTGCCTGTAAATTCCATGTAATACTTCGAATAAATAGTGCAGCACTTCTGTAAACAAAAAGTTTTATGTAAAAATTGCACTTCTTGTGTTCTAAGCCTCACCGCAGCTCTCCGACTAGTAGTATTTGTACAATAATATTAAAAAAAGTGTTATTTTTTAAAATAATTAAAAGTTTAAAAGAGAATAATTTTAGCTTTGGGGAAGGGGGTAAACAAAAACAGCAGTTCCTTTGGATTGCGATGCAGCATTCCTTACCGAAGTGCCGAATAATGAAGTTCTACTTAATATGCTATGTGGGGAGGGAAAAGTTTATTCAGATTATTTACTCGAGAACAACTAAGCAACTTTGCTCTAATTTAATGAACTTCGTATTGAATGAACTTTACATCAATTTGTGAAAAACTACTTTAAAATGAGAAGACTGCAACGGTTAAGACTTAAACCATGGGAATGAAACCTCCTTTAAGCTAAGATGCTCTCAAGTTTAACATTAATTTTATTATTATTTAGTTTAATATCGAAACTATTCAAAATTCATCAATGTGTTATTTCTGAAGTTTGAAACGGTTTAAGTGTCAGACGCATGCGCATGCCAAAATTAATTTGCCAATAATATGTTAATAATTTGAAGACGTTTAAAACTGCTCGAGAGAAAGCCGTTTAAAATGTTACTCAAATTATTGAGTACTAAAATTCGACCTTGTTCATAAAAAAAAAACCGCGAAAAGTTAACATAACCTAATATTTGCGGTTTCAACTACCAACAAAGTTCCGGTAGTAACAAAATTCAGATCCGGATTTTGATAAGAAATACCTAGGTGTAGGTATTAACAGAACTACCAGAATAAAATTTGATTTTAACTTATGTCATTTAAAGTAAAAAAAGGCAGACTTGACTTACCCAGAATAATAGTTTTTAAAGATATCAAATTCGTTTTCTCCCTGAATGTTATTCATTGTGCTTAAAATGCTACACCACCAAATGAATTCACTCGGTAGACTGAAATTGGCTGATCTTGAAGAATTGTGGCCTTCAATACAGTAAATGCAGGGAGGGGAGTATTCTATGGTGTGAGACTGAAAACGGTTCCAAGTTTCAAATTTTTTGTGATTTTCTTTACACTTTCAACTACATAATTATTGTATAAATTACTCTGAACTTTCAGGTATTTTAAAAACTGTTCACCGATTTACTTAATTTTTAATTACTGTAACCAACACCAACAGGTAATCAGACAGCAAGAATTTTGTAAGTAAAACAAAACATTCATTATTTGTTTATATGGCAACCTTACTGTTCATATTTCCGACAAATGAAAACGGGTACCAAAAATTTAATTTGATTGTAGTACAATTTATTATTTAAAAACTCAATTTTTGTAAAATTAACTATCGGTTATGAAAAAAATTTTCAAACTGCATTTTTCAGTTTGTACTGAAAAATTTAACCAAGTATTAAAAATTTTGAAATCATTGAGATATTCGAGCAGTGCCGTGCAAGAGGACACGAAGGCGTACGATCCTAGCGCTAATTAAGTGTCGCAGCATGCGGGGGGGGGGCGCTCAAGAATGAATAGAAACAGTGCCCAGACCAAAACCAATACATTAAACCCCCCCCCCCCGAAAATTTGATCTAAATACGGCCCCGAGTCAACTGCTTATCAAAATAACACCCCATATTTTTGCGCATTATTTTAAAATAAAAACATAAAATTTAAAATACAATAAATAAAAAGAATTTAAATTGTTTATTTATTTAAAATATAATTAATAATTATGACAAAGTACATATTATCAGGAGCCGACTAATTTATTGTTTTTAATTATTATTTTTTGAAACCGAAAACGCTGCATTTAAAAACAAAAAGCACTTGAAAATTGGAAATAATTTTATTTCTTCAAAATTGGAGCATTACTTCCGCGAGTACTGTCCGTGATCGAGGTTTCATCAACCACCAAAGTTTTATTTTGTAATTTGTTCTTAAAAATGAGGAAGACGTTAACTTTTTTGAAGCTGTTGGTATTGTTTTGCTGCGTCTTAATTTTGATTTTCGATTTCTTCGCGTTTTGCGAATTATGCTCGAACCACTTCATCATTTTGGTCGCTTTAATCGCTTTTCTAAATTTTTCATTTGTTAATCCATAAATGATGGGGTTTATAGCTGCATTTATAATAATCAAATATCGAGATGTTAACCATGTGGCGTAATAAAAACCATTTACCTGGCAGAAAAAAGACAAGGGGTCATTGTGATAATTTTGTATAATGCACTTCCACTACCTGGTTTTGCACTTGTTGGGTGTGGGAAATATTACTTCTCCTCAGCAGTTGAGCTCTGTAGAATATTAGAATTGTGAGAGGAATTCTGCAAACCATAAAAGTAATAACCACGGTGCACATCATCTTGGCCACTCTTTTTTTATATGATACATTTATTCCAGTTACATTTTTGCCTTTACGAATGATGGCTTTCTCGTAGTCGTGCAGCTAAAAAAGAATTTGAAATTTGGGTTGCGATTATTAATTCCTTACCTTCATGAACAATGCAATGTAGCAGACCAGCATAACTCCTAATGGAAACCACACCATCATTGTAATTATAACGTGCCAGTAAATATTTGTAATCATCATATTTTCGGTACAATACTTCTCCAAAAAATTCAACCATTGCCTCTCCTACGATTAAAATAAAAGAGATTGTGCAAATAATTTTCTCATAGCAAATTGGTTAAAATACCTTGTATTCTCGATACATGAACAAGGGTATTGCTGCAATCAATCCAGTTATCCATGCCAATACTATTACAATTTTGGCCCCCCTCTGGGATAATCTGTTTTCTTGTGGTAAAACAATGGCATTCAGACGATCGTAACTGATAGCAACCAAGTTAAAAACTCCCGCTAATAAAATAGCGCCTACAAAATATGGAACGTATAGAAAATCTAAGCTATGATTTCACAATAAAATAATTACTAACATTCGACACCCCCCTCTGCTTGGCAACCAAATTTTCCTAACTGATAGTTTTGAAAAAAATCATAGATGAGAAAAACTTCCGGAATTATTAGTAAGGTCAATAAGTCAGCAGCCGCCATATTTCCAATTAACAGATTTGTCGGTGAACGCAGGCATTTGTTTCTGATTATGACATACAATAGCAAAATGTTTCCGAAAACACCCCATATTACTATGGGCGCAACGAATGTCGTTTTTATAATTATTTCGTGGGTGGGTACTACTAACCATAGTTCATTGATGAATGTGGAATTTTTGTATATCTGAAAAATATAAGAGAATTGTCAAATTATGCTATCTATGGAAAAATTAGTTTAGTTTTAGCAGCAGTTTGAAACTGTCACACTGTATATCTTTTTTTTTATTGTAATAGAGAGGATTCATTTGTGCAAAAAAAGTACGTTCGGATTTGGTTGATACAAATCATAGGTAGCTTTTTGCCAGTAATTATTGCGCTTGTCAAATTAAGTTTAGTGTTAATTTGATTTAATTTGTCAAACGCCATTGATGACAGGAGCTATTTGTATGCAGCACAATATTGAACATACCTTTCTGTTTTAATACATCAAACAGACAAAATTGATATATTTTTGTTTCTTAATCATAATTTTGACCAGCGGTGGCAGGGCCTATTTTACCATTAGGCCTAGGGCCCAATGGCTAGAGGGGCACGTAAAAATGCAAAAACAAAATAAAAATACTGGTTACCGTCCATGCGAATGCCTTATGGTTTTTTGATTACCTAATTATTTTTATGCAGTTGTTGAAATCATCAAACTAAAACAATTGGAGTAAAGTTTTCCGCGGAGCAATAAAAATTTAATATGCTAGCATACCCAATAATGCGGCGTTTCCATGGTAACGGTTAAACAATTTTTGTAGATACAACAAATTTATTTTCATTCTCAGAAGTAACAAAAATGTGTTAAGTAACAACATTTGATAAAAAAATAATAATTATATGTATGTTAATAGTTATTTATGTAACAAGTGGAAAAAGACAGATGTTATTCAAACACGAATCTTTAGAAAAGTTTATTTAGTAAAAATTTATATTCATCAAGTTTTAATAGAGAAAGGCTCAAGAGGCTTTTGCATTTCTCTTTCTTACGTAAAGAATTCTCTATACCCCCCCCCTCACCCAAGTAAGAACTCTTGAAGTATTCTTAGTGGATAAGAGTTCTTTCTTTAAACAAAGCTTCTAGTATACCTGGGGGGTATTCCATACCCCCCAAACCCCCCGGTTCAACAATTCAAATTTTTGTTTATTTGAATCAACCAAATAAAGAATTTATTTAAATTTAGGAAATCTGTATTTAATATTTTTTAGGAAAGTCGAGGAAATAAAGAAAATCGCTAGAAATTCTTAATAATTTGGCTAGAATAGGTTATGTGCTATTAAGTGCAGTTTACATTATATTATTTCTCTTAGGATCTTTCACACGAGAAAGCATAAAATATGGTTTACATGATATTTTTCACTGTTTTAAGAAAAAATAACACAGTGTAAACTGTGTTTTATGGTGTCTCCTATGACAAATCATAATAGAAATCCTATAACGTAAACTGTACTTTACAAGTAGATATTGTTTTAAATATTGTTAAGTTGAACACGAATCTTCTTATAATGCAATATTGTTGCACTGCTTCTTGGTACTCTATACCTCCCAGACCAGCCGATGCGTACTAGCGAAATATATAATTTCAATTACTTACATGAAAGAGTGAAAGTTACCTAATCAACAAAATTGATCGCAGAACATATACGTAAACCTGCAATTTGGCAAACCGGGGGGTCTGGGGGGTATGGAATACCCCCCAGGTACACTAGCAATTGTTTTCCAAAGAGAAATCTCTTCCGATCCAGTTTTTTGTGGTTTTTCCTTGTAACAAAATATCTGGCGTACCTATTATAGATAAATTTAAATAAAATCAAATAAAAAATATAATATACACAAATCTTTAATATTTCAAACCGGGGGGTCTGGGGGGTATGGAATACCCCCCAGGTATACTAGATATTGCGTTCCAAAGAAAAATCTCTTTCGATCCAGTTTTTTTTTGGGTTTTTTCTTGCAACAAAATTTCTAGTGTACCTGGGGGGTACTCCTTCGAAACATATATATCTATTACCTGTATGTAACACCAAAATGTACCGGGAGGTTTGGGAGGTATACAGCATCAATATGGCAGGGTCGGCCAACTACATTTGGATACTCGGATACGCAAATTTTCAGTGTCTCTAGTTTTCAGCAGTTTTAAAAAGTACATGGGCTAATTTTAGTAGTTGCCTTGGTAACGCGTAATAAAATATCAGCAAGATAAAAAAATACTTTTAAATTTTTCTAAAACAAATTCTTTTATTCCAGGTTTTTCCTTATTGCATAAAAAATTTAAATTTTCTGGTCGTACCAGAGCCTATTTTACCATTAGACGTATGAAGGGGGCCCCAAAATAAACAAAATAAAAATACCGGTTACCGTCCAACTTCTACGTCTTTTTCCTTCAAAATTTCGTTGGAAAACCTTCAAATATTCTGAAAAAGCAAAGTTTAAGGTTTCTTATGAGGTGATGATTAATAAAATCGACCCAACGCAACGGTTACTAAACAATTTAATTTTGTAAATTGAATTTTTGCAGTAAATTTACAAGTTTTACTTCATGTCATATTGAAGTATAAAATCATTCAATTGACGGTACGTGTACTCTACATTGATCTTATGTTAGAAGTCGGATTTAGGTGAGGAGAGAGCGAGCTTAATTTTACTGCATGCGGTTGCCGCGGCCACATCGATCGAGTCCTTGCATTTACGAATAATGCATTTGCGCTCCGATGATGTTTTAATTTAGCACATCTCAGATCCTAGCTTTCGAGTTTTATACTTTTCCAGTTCGGTTAACACTTCAGGGATTTTTTTTGGCTAGTTTACTCGCTACGCTCGGGCGTTTCGGGCCATTTTGACAAGCGAAACCACGGCAAATCTCGGATCCAGGCACCAATTTATTTTTGTTAATTTTATCAAAACTACTGAATACTCCGCAATTTGTTACAATCGAATATTAGGGGCCCTGAGCGGCGGCGGCTCGTAGTTTACTATAAGAGCGGCGACTAGAAATATGGGATCAAAAAAATGTAATTCTACATATTCAAAATTGAAAATGAAAAAAATTCTCTTTAAATCTCTGAAGAGCCTTCCATACAATTTTTGAAATACTCCACTTTCACGGAGATCAATAAGGCCTTTTATTTTTGCCGGGGGGGGGGGGGGGGAGTCGTCCAAACATTCTAGCGGACGAGTAGGTTGGCGACCGCTGCTCTAAAAGTTATCCTATATAATTATGCATTGCGTGGTAGATTTATAACTTATAAGTAAATAAAATAAAAGGTACTGTTTACATGGGAAACCGACAACTCGGCACCGGGAAAACTCGGCACCGCACTTGGATATAATCCAGTAATTTGTACTATGCAGTGCGTAGGCGATCACTCTTGGTGGAATTTTGGATACCTGTTTTTGGAGGTGAAAGGTGGAGGTGTATATTATTATTTGTTCCTAAAAAGTGTAAGTTTTCCATAATCTACTTTAATAAAATAATACCCCCCAGAACACCAACTCAAAGTTAACCTACCATCTCTGACGCGCATGTTAATTAACGAGATTCGAAATATTAAAAATTTAGCTTAAAAATATTTTAATTAATACAAATATTTTAAAAAAATTTGGTATTTAACGATTGCCCCCATTCAGATAATCTTAAAATCTCCAAAAATAAAATATTTAAAGCTAGAAAAGCGAGGAAATTATTTAATTTTAAAACTATAAAAGTTACTGAATTTTGAAATTAAAAAAATAATATAAAAATTTCATACAGATTTTGTTTTAATTTAAAATCTTCTAATTTCAATTTAAATTTATAATGTAATTTCGAAAATATTTTTTATGCCGCTACATAAACCGAAAAAGAATTGAATTCGGAAATTCAAAAAATACAAACATGCAAAATTCTAATCTTTTAAAATATTCTTTTGATTAATTTAGAATTTTAAATAATCTTACGATCTCCAAAAGTAATTTGTATAGAACTTAAAAAAATGTCGTTAAAAAAATACATAAAAATGTTATAAAAATATTTTTTAGAGCTGAAAAAGCTAGCCAAAATATTTGATATTTGAAATTTTAAAAATCTGAATTTTGAAATTTTAAATTATACAAAAATTCCGAGTCTTTGTAAATTCGCTTGTTTTAATTTTAAAGATCAAGTTTTAAAGATATTTTTTAAAGCTAAAAAAATTAAGTTAAAAAAATTTTCACAATGTTTAATTTAAACAAAAAATTTTTTTCTAAATAAAATATATAATAATATATAGAAATTACTTACACTATTATTTTTTGAGACTGAATCGGATTCAAAACCTTGTTCTACGTGAGTCCACTTCATACAAGTTAACCGAGAACCATGTCCTTTTATGATTTCCCAAAACGAGGTATTCATTTTTTGTATTTTTTTAAATTATGAGTGAACTCACTCACCAGAACCAAGAAACTGATTTGTATATCTTTTCGAAGTAGTTATCACTCTTTCCAGATATTTTAACCGTCAAAATAACAATTTTGATTTTGTTTACATTTCACTTATTCCGAGTATATGCATTATATGGCTACTTCAAATAACATATGGTTCAGCAATTTATCCATTAACATAAAAAATATTATCTTTCTTTTGTGTACACCGATGTGTTATATCAATTGTTAGCTGATAACAACAAAACTGTCTACTTGAAATCAATAAATCGCAAACAAAATTAAAATTGAAAAACTAGACGGACCTTCTCGGTGCGCTGCTTCGGGTCCGCCCGCACCGGACCATCGGCAAAATAAAATTTATGAAAAATAAAAATAACAGGTTATCAAAAATTTTATTCATGCAAAAAGTACAATTAGTTAATTTTCATCAGAATACAACCGGATACATACTGAAACTTCCATAACAAATTTTTTAATAATGATAATAAATAGTAATATAATGGTAACAAAAATTGGACCTACGAACAATAAGCGCTAAAAACTGTGTTAGTACCCACGTACTATTTTATTAATTGATTAAATTTCTATTATCATTCTTTCCATAAAATGTAAAAATGTAAAATTGATAACGAATATTATTTAATAAATAAGTAAAAATTTGAATTGGAACTGTTGCAAAAACAATACATTGAATTAAAATGTGACTATTATAATTTTGATATTACTTCTTTATGTCTATCAAATTCAAACTACCCTACATCATTAATTAAAACAACAACTAATAAGCAATAATATCGCCCTGATTTTTAAACAAACAACAAAATATACCCAGACACAAACACGCAAGCAACATGCATACCTCGAACAAAGACACATACAGGGTGCCAAAGCTACCATTTAAATACACGAAAAACGGTATAAATATTATTACATAAATTAATTAAAGCAATTTACACATAAAAAATGCCTAAGCAGTATCATCATCATTTTTACCAATTATTCCTTGGGCTGCTTTGGCTGCTCGAGGTTGACGAAGAACTTTTTCGTTCCGCCCCGGGAGCTGCGCAAAACGGGCTTGCACGTTTGTTTAATTCTGTAAAAAAAAAAATTAGAAAAATACAAATCGAGAGTTACTAAAAAAGAATATATATACCTGAAACGGTAAGCAGCATCTTGCGTCTGGCGCCGAAAGCAGTAACACCAAGTTCAATCAAATCGTGATCAGTTAACGAAGTAAATGTACTAAGGTCAATTTCATGCGATACAAATAGTCCAATATATTTTTCTAGTCCAAGAGATGCTAACATTGTAGTAAGATCTGGCCATTTCGAATTGGTTACTTGGTTAACAATATGCGATGGAGTGTTGTCTAAGAAATTACTGGAATTCAAGTTAGCAGGAGCTGCCGAAGGAAAATTAAAGTCTTGGGTTGACGTTGGAGTCTTCCAAATGTCTTCGTCCTCTTCATTGTTAGGTAGCAAAGAGTCTAGTTGAATTTGTCCAGGGCTGGTATGGCTGATTCCATAACCAGACCAAGCGTTGGTAGCAGCTCTGTAACCACCTAAATGTCGATTTTGCATTGCCTTAAATCCGGCCAATCGTTTTTGTTCGTAGTCGGACGGCGTTAAAGACTGACGAGTATCAGTACGTTTACTAACTGTTGGTCCATGAAAATTTCCAGAAGTGGTCATTTCTGTTAAAACGGAGGAGAACCCTAAAAAATAAAATTGATACCAGGAAGTGAGCTGGTTAGGTGCGGTTTTTACCCATTTTGTCTAACGAAGCAGCGGATTCCGATGCAGGTTTGTGATATCCAGGAGATAAACTATTTCTTGGGCTTGCCATAGGACTAGAAACTGGACTAGTACTTGAAATTGACGAATAAGAACTACCCTCGCGGCTGTGTTCCACCGAACTTCCAGGATATTGTCCCAAAGTTTGGAACCTGCAAACCAAGTTTCAGATCTGACGGTTTTTTATTTTACAGCGGATTACCTATTTCCAGTCATCCCATTAATTGATGCTGGGGGCATCACGTTATACATAAACTGAGGATGTTGCATTATTCCCACATATTGCGATTGATTGAAGGTAGCCGAGTACGGCCAAGTTGGCGATACCAAAGGAGATACCAGCGGCGAAACTGGTTTTACATTGATAGGTGGAGGTCTTTCGTTACTTAAGTTTTGCTGAGGTGGAAAATAAGATGTTGGAATGTCTGGTACGATGCTGCTTTCGCGAATTCCCAAAATTCGATTTCTTGCTTCGTAAATGTTGCTAGCATTTCTTTCGATTCCTTTAATAATGCAAGCCATTGTGTTTTGTTTGGCTTTGTTGCGAATATTAATCGTGATGTCCAAAGAAGCCTGGATTTTGGACAGCTTTTCGGCTTCTATGGGTAAATCACTGGTATCTTCCGGAAGATCAAACATCAGAACTAACGGCAACGACCCCTGCAGTTTCGTGTTTTACCAAAAGAACTTGGAAAAATGAAAGCCTTACCATCAGTTGCTGTCTGGCCGTGTAAACGCTGTTGATGTTTCCACAGATCGTAACGTTGCTCTTTTTGAGACTGGGAATGTTTGGATCTTGAGCATCCGGAAACATAATTTGAGTGCCGGTATTGTGGACGATCGATTTTAAATTGGAATGATTTTTACCAATAACCAGTTGGTGGTGATGAGGTGAAATTTCCATCGACATTTGAATTGTAATTTGATTCTAAATGGATTTATAGAAATATTGGATCAAGGACGAGCTTCTGGCTTTACTTACCGCTAGATTTTCGCACATGTACTCGATCAGCAACAAGGTGGCTTGCTTCACTTTTTGTACTTCCCATTCCACACCTTTCACCATAACTAAAGTAGCGTGCAATTTTGGACGTGTTCTAAACATCACCTGTACATTGTATTGCTGCTGAACTTTAACAACATAAGGAGTGTTAGCATCAGGAATACTGTGCGCAGATGCCAAAATTGGTAACTCAAAACTGAATATTAATGGAGTTAAATTCTGCAAGAATAGGAATTAAAACAACATGAGATGATAACAATTTTGGGGACTTACCCTAACGCGGCTTCTAGCTTTCTCGACACCTTCTATGTCACCAGCAATAGACACTTGATTACTTTTTTCAGTAGCATTGGAGCGATTGGAATCCGGAAAGTGTACGTGACATTGAGTTTCCTCCATTACTCGTTTAATGCTGAGACCTCCTTTTCCGATGATGTGGGAATGGTCCGTGTAGCTTACGTCCATTTTCATGGTGACGCGATTGCACTAAAATGATTGCTGTAGCAAAATTTGGACAAGGAACAAATTTACCGTACCCTGGTGTTGAGAACATTCATAATTCGTTCCTTCGCTGTTTGAACATCTTCGGGTCTTCCGGCAATACGAACATGAGGGTCTTTCTTAGATTTCGCCCCAATTTTTAATCTGCTGGGCCAAGTAATATAAGTGTTCGTATCCTCCATAATCTAAAAAACAAAATTTGTACCCGACGTTTTCACTTTTGCCCAGAGTTACCTTGTGGAAAAACGTATCCGCTGGTTCCGGAGCTTCATTGTCACCTACAACGCAAATTAAATAATTCAAAGGGCATCAAATGCATAAAAAAAATCGAAAAAGGAATTTTAGAATGACGATTTGTCCTTGAAGGTATAAAAAATATTTTACAATACAATAAATTATTATTTTCGAAAAACGAAAGAATTGAAGACGACAATAAAAATAAAATACCAATAAGCATGTGCTCTAATTTTTTCCTATCGACACGAAATCTTTCTTGGTGTAAATCACTAACATCTTGTAATCCAATTTTTGCAACCAGATCCTGCAGGTCTTCTCTCGAATCCCATCCCGAAGTCCATCCAGAATTAATCGTTCCAGTTTCAGAAATTTCCGAAAGAGTATCAGAAGCCGCTGCTTTAACATCCGCACGTGAAGTCAAATAATTGCAAGACATCTTTACAACACTTTTCAACAATAATCACAATTATTTATTTATTTTTTATATTTGCAACTGCCTTAGATTATAACAATTTTTAATTTAATTTTTTCTGCATTTGTAGTTTTAATTTTTGAAGGCAGAGCTTGAAACTTGAGTTGGTGCGAACGTTGGAAATAATCGAAACTAAATTCGATTATTTTCGATTTTGATAAAGGCAATCAGGTGTTCAATTTTCAAAATTATAATTTGCATTCTATCCAAAAGTTTAAAATTGGAAATAATGCTTGAAAATTTTTGTAACAAATTAATTATTAAAAATGGGGAACCCTGTACATACAACATCTAATTAAGATGCTATAGCAACCTCAGTAGCTTGATCAATAAGTAAACGAGAAGAAATGAAAAATAAAATTGTTCCGCAACCAGAACTTAAATTTCCGAAAATTGGGCCCGAAAAATTAACCGGCGAATATTTGGAATCAAAAATTGCGGTCAAAGCTTTGCGGTAAGTTCGAATACAAAATCATTTTCCAAACAAAAATAATTTTTTTTAGCCAGTACCCAAAATGGGATGTACCAAGAGTGGAACCGATCATGGCTCTGATAGCCGAAAAACGCAAATTACATAAAGCAGAATTAAAACTTGAAGAATCCAAAAACAAAGTGGACGAGCGGCGAGAAAATCTCCAAAAACAATGGAAAGAAATCGAGCAAACTGCGCGGGATTTTAGAAATAGATTTTTGGAATTCGATGAGGTCTCAAATCCATCTATTTAAATTTTTTACCTAACACATTTTTAATCTTCCGTAGATGATAAAGCAAAATGACGCGAAGCGTAAGCGATCCAAAAAGAAAATTGAAGAAGAAATCAAAAAACAAAAGCAACAATCGGTAGTAAATGAAGAAGTGGCAGTCGTAACGGAGAAGTTAAGGAAAGTTAAGGAAAACTTGGAAAAAGCCACTCAAAAATACAAAATTTACGAGGTTAATTTAATTTTGCCCTCATAATCCGACCTTTAACTTACTAATACTCTCAGGATTATTTAGAATCCGTGGCGAAAGAAAACGAGGAATTTAAATCTGCAAGAGATGTCTACGATAAAATCGAATCGTTCAGTTACGCTAGAAATCTTTTGACTGAGAAATTTTCCAAAAATCTGGTCGAATTGGAAAATATGAAAAGCGACATGGTCTGTATTTTTGCATTTAAGTTTTTGTTTTAATTTTTGTTTTCAGATGACTGAAAATATTCGGCAAGCGACTGTACTAATGGGAGTCATGAATCGAGTGGCCGAACTTCAAATTCGCCACGACAATGCAAAATTTAACGATCGAAAATGGGGAGAAATGGTTCGAGACATTCAAGAAGTATTGGGAGAAAAATGTCTGGACATATTTAAAGCTAGAAAAGCTGCTTATAATATTTACTTGGATATGTGTGCCAGGAAACAACTGAATCCTAAACTCGAGAGTGATGATTTTGAAGGTCAACTTTTGTTTATTAAACGTTCACTTTTGAAACTAAAAAATGTTTTTGAGAAAGCTCAACAGAGAGACTGCGAAAATCTTAGTTCCGTGCAAGTCGAACTGTCGACAATTAAAAAATCTCCAAAAAGTTTACGTCATTAATATAACTTTGGAGTTTAGAGAACTTTAATAATTAAAGAAAAGTTTTTTTTAAGTTCAACTACCAATTTAATTTTCTATTTTGTTTATTAATTTTGGCATAAATCAAAAATGTATCAGTAATAATATTAACATAACCTAATTTTCAAATAAAAACTCAATGTAGCATAAGTTGCCTATTTTCAGGCGTAATTAATTTTTGTTGTTGAAAATTTTCCCCCTCTTAAATTTAGTTCACATCACCACCGCTAGACGATCTGTCATTATTTTTGTGTTTATCGGGATTGTCAGGGTTGGTTTAATCATTTTTGATTAAAAGTTTCACGTTTCGTGTCATTAAGACTTAAAGTAAGTTAAATTTATTCTTTTAGAAGATATTCTAATTAATACGCATGTAAATTACGTATTTAGTACACAAAAAATTGAGGTTACGTTCATATGTAACTTGATAAATTTATTCTTTTTTAAGAATGCGTTACGTGGCTTCGTACCTTCTGGCTGTTCTTGGTGGTAACACTACTCCCACATCGGCAGACCTTGAGAGAATTTTAGACACGGTTGGAATTGAATGCGATTTAAATAGACTCGAGAAAGTTCTTGCTCAACTTGACGGGAAATCTATTGAAAAAATAATCTCCGAAGGTAGAAAACTACATTTTTAATGTATTTTAACTTGGCTACATTTGTAAATTTTAGGACGTGACAAGTTATGTTCCATGACGGGAAGTATAGCTCCAGTTGTTGCTTCCATCACAGCAGCGGCCCCAATGGAAGGAGAAAAGAAAGGTAGATAATCGATCATTTTATTTTTTGGTATCTATTTGACAAGAGTATCCTAATCTAAAAATTTACAGATACCAAAGAAGTAGAGAAGGAAGAGTCCGAAGAATCAGATGAAGACATGGGCTTTGGACTTTTTGATTAATTTAATTTTGTATATAATTATTATGCAACAAATATGATTTTTTTTCAAAATTTTTGTTTTTTATAATATTACAGTTACGGACGAGCTCAAATAAACTGCTAATCGTCTTTCCCAGGAATATTTAATACTGACGAGCAGTGACGTAGGAATGCAGCTCTGCCAAAACAGGATGATTGCATTAAAAATGAATTTTTTTAACTAGAACAGTTTTTTTAGAAGGTTCTCTTGGCAGATATCGCGGTGGTTTGCCATTGCTTATTTTTTATAAAATTTAAACCGTTGGCAATAATCTTCGATTTCTATTGGTTAGTTAAATTTTATACGCATTACAAATTTTATGATACTGCCACCGTAAAATCATATTTCGCCACAAGGTTTTTCATCCAAAATTCCGATGATTTTAACTTGCCCCCACTTTATAAACTTTTAAAAATGACATTTGAAATAAATATCAACATAACCTCAAATTAGTTTCTGATGGTTTTTGTTAAAAATTATATGAAATCTTCGCCATGGGCGATATGTTGAGGGAATTGCGTGAAAAATCACGTAAACGTAAGAAGCTTTTAGCGCAAACAGTAAGTTTTTAAAGAAATAACGCTCTCAAATCTAACAATAAATTTGTAGCTTGGTGTTTCGGGCGTCGAAGAATTGCGGCAGGTTTTGGGTACCCACACTGACGATGGAAAGCGAGGTAAAGGTAGCAATGAAGAAAATAGCGACAAAAATGAATTAAAAGATGGCACTTCGGACGAGTTGGTTTATCGGGATTCTTCTACTTTCCTAAAAGTACGTCAAACTTAATTTTATTGTAGCAATATTTATGTTGACTTTTAGGGTACGCAATCGTCCAATCCGCATAACGACTACTGTCAACACTTTGTTGATACAGGACAACGACCACAAAATTTTATCCGTGATGTTGGTTTGGCCGATCGGTTTGAGGAATACCCAAAGTTGAGGGAACTAATTCGACTTAAAGATGATCTCATCTCGAAAACAGCAACTCCGCCCATGTACTTGAAATGTGATTTGAATTCGTACGACTTAAAAAATTTGAACGGGAAGTTTGATGTTATTTTAATAGAGCCACCATTGGAAGAATATCAAAGAACCATGGGGGTCACCAACATGCAGTTTTGGTCGTGGGATCAAATAATGAATTTAGATATTGGGGAATTGGCTGCTCAACGCAGCTTTGTGTTTCTTTGGTGCGGGAGTTCTGAGGGTTTGGATATGGGGAGGGTATGTTTACGTAAATGGGGCTTTCGTAGATGTGAAGATATTTGCTGGATACGGACCAATATAAAAAATCCTGGTCATTCTAAAAATTTAGAACCAAAGGCTGTTTTTCAAAGGACCAAAGAGCATTGTTTGATGGGAATAAAAGGAACCGTGAGGCGTTCAACTGACGGAGATTTTATTCACGCTAACGTTGACATAGATTTGATAATTTCAGAAGAACTCGATTACGGCAGTTTAGAGAAACCAGTTGAGATTTTTCATATTATTGAACATTTTTGTTTGGGTCGTCGGAGGTTGCATATTTTTGGTCGCGATAGTACTATCCGTCCAGGTTGGCTGACTATCGGACCTGAACTAACTAACAGTAATTTTAATGCCGATACTTACTGCAGTTATTTTAATGCAAGTAACTTGACAACCGGGTGTACAGAAAGAATTGAAGCTCTAAGACCAAAAAGTCCTCCACCGAAAGTTAAAGGTACTGCTGGCGCTAGAGGAAGAGGCGGCTTCAATCGTGGGAGAGTACGTGGTAGATAAATTCAAATTGGTTTCATTACATTTAAGGAAAAATATTGTACTGCCCTCTGTATTACATAATTTAAAATTAAGTTGTAATTTTTTGTAAGAACTAATAAGATTATTTTTACTTTCATTGCCTATTTTTATAGTTCTACAAAATATGTGCCGGTCCCACATGGGGTTTTTGCAACAGCTTAGATTGGTTATCGGCTGCGTCAACAAATCTGGGTTCATTTAAATAGAAAATTTGTAATTTTTGTCAGGTTTTCTGGTTTGTGTGGTCCAATTAAAAATAATTACAATATTTAAAAAAAAGGTTTATTTGTTAAATTTATTTTAAGAGAACTCGTATTCGAAATTAATTTGTGGCTTTGAAAAAAGCCTTTTGTAAATCACTAAAGTAGTTGGAAATAATTTGTTTTCTTAATCAGGCATGTTTCCAAATTATACTTTTTTCTCCTTCGTTGGCGATTTTAAAATTTTTATTGATAAATTTAAGTGTATAAAAAATTTTCATACGAATGTATAAATGAAGTAAATACGTCTTGGGGAACATTGCGCATGGATGAGTTAGAATTTGAGGTTCGAAGAGAGAATAAAATAAAGAACCTATTTTGTCTCGTAGGGCATAATTCTGAAAATGATTTAGAAACATCTGCTCCAAAGCATAAATATAAAAAAATAAATTATTGGAAGGCAATTTTCCAAACGTTTCCTTATTGTTTTCGTAGGTTTTAAAATGTGAATACAAAGACGTGGAATCTAACTTTGCATGCTCATCTGCAAATGTTTGACAAACAGAACAAGAATGAATTGCTAGACATTTTTTAATTAGGTATTCACAAATATGTTGAACTGAATTTTGTTCTGCAGTGTGATAATGATAATCACAATCCTCCATGGATATTACAGGAGCAGGTTCATCATCGATAGGTGCAAAATCAGTATCTTGAATATTCGGAATATCGATATCCACATTTTCCGAACCAGTTTTAGGTGAACTATATATGAGATTTTGAGAAAAGGATGTTTTAAATGCTTTTCGAAATTGTATAGGAGTAGGCTTCGCACATTTTCGAAGAGATTTAAACAAGTCTTCTAAATTATCCTGACAGATTCGTTGCGTAAACAAGCAATCAAATCCATTTTCGATTAAAAAGGGCCATAAGTGTAGAATCGCATTAATAGTTATTTGCCAGCATTCGATTGATTTCATTTTAGCAGTGACATCTTGTCCGCTGTCGCTGACAACCTTAACTTCTTTGAGAAAATCTAGTGTCTCCAATAAAAATTCTTGTTGATAATTATCCCCTTTATAAGTCCGATTATATACGTTCCAATGTGTTTTCTTTGATGAATTCAACATATCAAAGAGATTGCCGAAACGATCCAGAAATTCAATTGTACCAATAGAATTTTCTGGAAGCATTTTACTATCTTGATATGCAAACATACCAGCACAAACTTTTGCAGTAATTACTTGAACAGCTAACACAACTTTCTTTTTGTCAATCGGAGTTGGCTTCATATGCGAGTCACTCAGTTCGGCGCATAACCTATTACGTAACTTTTGGTCCAAATCATAAAATGACACAATATCAGTCCAGGAAGTTCGTTTATTTTTAATTCTAAAACTGTGAGTCAATAGAATATTCCTAGTTGCAACCATTAGATTGGGCACGCCAAACATAAAGAAGATTTTTTCGTTATTCTCAAAAAAATAAGGACGATCGGAGCTAACGTTTAGAAGATTACCCAAGTGGATACTAGAAGAACCCATTTTACAACTTAAAACTTTGACACGTAATCCAATTTTTCTTAACTCTTGAATGCAATCAGTGATTATGTTTTTTAACTCCATTGCATTATATTTGTTTTGAACAAAATAGTAGGAAATAGGTTGTTGCCATTTACTGTAGATCCCTTTAACCGTGGCAACTAACACTTTTAAAGCAGGACGAAATACTTTTTCTTTCCCGTTGTCTTCAAATCCAACTACTTGCTGCGATACGACTTGATGAAACAAATGAGGTTTCAATGACATTTCTTGAAAACAAATGCTGCACATTTTATCTATCTCGTGAAAATCACCAAGTTTCATTTCAAGTGCGCTAAAGAGAGAAACGTTTATGCCAGGAGAGTAAGAAAAATGTGAAGTTTTCTTTAGAAGTAATTGTTTAGAAGGTAAATTCAGTAAAAAAGCAAAACCGCTGTACATGAAAGGACTTGCAAGATACATTTTAAGACATACCTCATCAAATGCTTTCTTAAACCGTCTACTATTATTTTCATTACGTTTCATAAATATATGATATACCTCGAGTTTAGCCAACTTTGCAATCGGACCAGGAAAAACCTGGTCACATGTTGTTAAAAAATCTTGCAAGCTCGTATCTCCAACAGTTGGTTCATCTGTTTCCATTTTTATTGATGGATGTGTATTAAAACAATTTATATTTTAACGAATATAATTATTCTTCTTTTTGAAAAGATAAACAAATAATTCTTCCTTCCACCTTAACAACTGTAGAGGGCACCACACAACTAGCAACTAGCGGCAATTCAAATAAGAGTGACTCAAGTAACGACGGAGCGTCGGACGTGTCGCAAATTTTAATTAGACACGCCCGAGGGGGGGTTCGGACCTCGGCTGTTTTAAATTGTTACGTCATTTATAGTTAATTTTTACAATTTTTATATTTTTTAAAGAGGGGGGGGGGTTCAAGAGTGCGTGACGTAATATTTGAAGGGGGTCTAGGATTTTTTACTTCAAAATAACAAGATAAAAATTCAGAAAAAATATAATAACTTCTCAGGAAGTTTGAAAAAAATGTACAAATATAACAACAAATAAATATAATATTTTATTATGAATACGTGGAATAATAAAAACGCCCATAAGACAAAAACAAAATTTTTTCATAACAAAAGAACAAAGCTGAAACATTTCTAAGAGAAATCTACAGATTTGGTTCTATGGCTGTTAGAAAATAAAAATAAAAAATTTTGGAGAAGAGTTTATTAGACAAAACTTTTAGTAATTCAAAAACATGTCTTCTAAGTACGAGTTGACCAAATCATTGGTATATGGTGTGGTATTATCATTGTCGAATTATTGTGTGCCTGGGTAAAAATAACTATTATTTTCATATAGATCACGATTGCTGCTGTAATTGGTATTTGACTCAGCATAATTTATATTTTCATATTGCCTACGATTGCTGTGGTAATTGATATTTGGCTCAGCATAATTGTTTTCATATTGACTACGATTTCCGAAATAATTGGCATTTGGTTCAGCATAATTTATATTTTCATATTGCCTACGATCGCTATTTGGCTCAGCATAATTATTTCCATATTGACTACGATTGCCATAATAATTGGTATTTGGCTCAGCATAATTTATATTTTCATATTGCCTACGATTGCTGTGGTAATTGATATTTGGCTCAGCATAATTGTTTTCATATTGACTACGATTTCCGTAATAATTGGCATTTGGTTCAGCATAATTTATATTTTCATATTGCCTACGATTGGTATTTGGCTCAGCATAATTTATATTTTCATATTGCCTACGATTGCTGTGGTAATTGATATTTGGCTCAGCATAATTATTTTCATATTGCCTACGATTGCTATTTGGCTCAGCATAATTATTTCCATATTGACTACGATTGTCATAATAATTGGTATTTGGCTCAGTATAATTTATATTTTCATATTGCCTACGATTGCTATTTGGCTCAGCATAATTATTTCCATATTGACTACGATTTCCATAATAATTGGTATTTGGCTCAGCATAATTTATATTTTCAGATTGCCTACGATTGCTGTGGTAATTGATATTTGGCTCAGCATAATTATTCTCATATTGACTACGATTTCCGTAATAATTGGCATTTGGCTCAGCATAATTTATATTTTCATATTGCCTACGATTGCCATGGTAATTCGTATTTGGCTCATAATAATTACGATTCTCATATCTAATATTATTTCTACGATAATTGGTATTTGGCTCAAAATAATTATTATAATAGATGGTGTTCAGTTCAGAATAATCTCTATAGTCTCTTGTAGATTCTTGTACTCGGTTGACTGATAGCAAAGTTACAATTGGCAATTGTAAATTTTCTGGCGTAGCGGTAGTAATAATATTGTGGAATTCTTGTCTGCATACAGGACAGGTATTGTGTTCTCTTGCCCAAATTTTAATGCAATTCTCGCAGAACGTATGTATGCAACAGTCAAGAGATATCAACTCTTGATGAAATTCTTCCAAACATATCGGACACTTCGTAGTGATATCATTGCCGACAGAACTATCCATTATGCAATATATTCCTAAAGAGTTCGTATTATTTTTTTATTAAATATTGAGAAGTTTTTTTCTTATATACTTGACATAGCAATCTGATCAAGGGATTAACGGATTAAACGTATAATATAAACTAAGTAAAGTACAGATATACAAATTTTAAAATTCCCCCGAAACCAAAAACAATAGAAGGATATATTTTCATTATAAATAAATATATTTTTATTTTTATATTTTTTTATATTTTGTCTGCTGGCAGTAATATTGTACTGAATACGTGGAAAGCTAAATTTAAAAACTACTACAAAATTTATTCTTGCTTGCTGTAGGGTTACACACCTTATTACGGTCCTGTTTTATCCACTCGAATTATTTTATCTTTTCTTTGGTGATTAAAATTTGTGTGGTTATAGTATTTGACGTTTTGGAGACATTAGGTATATTTTTGCATTAAAAGCATAATTAATTGATTAATTTAGTAAAATTCGGAAACATGCGAGACCTTGAATTTGAAATCATTGGCTCGCGGTGCGCGCACTCTAGTGCGAGAAAGTTGCATAATGCACGTTGTAGTTATGTTGTAGCCTGTGTGGTGCTAAAAGACGTCAAGACAAAGAGACTCGTTGATTTTTCGCTTTTACCATCAAATTTCGCCATAAACTAAATTATCAATAAAATCTAGGTGATTATAATTTTGTGAGCCATGAATTTAGTGAAAAATTACGACCCACTGACGTTCCAATTAAATTGGCAAACCTTGTTATAGTTACTAAGTGCACCTATCATCTACAACTCATGTATAAATGTTAAAAATTAGGACATCAATTTTTATTATCTACAAAATTTCAGTGCCAATTTGCTAGTGTTTAATAATTTTTCTACATTACACACACAAATAAGAATTTAAAAAAAGATACAGTGCGCGAATTTAATTGTAAGTGATTTATCTAAAAAAATTTGGTTACCTCGAAATTATTTTTTGGTTTTTGCATAAAAAGTGCTCTCCTGTTGTGTATTTGTTTTTAACATAATTGGTTATTATTTTTTGAGAAAAAATAAGGGATCGCCTGGATTGCCTTTATTTTATTTGAATCAGTTTTATGGGTCTGTGTTTTAGTTGTCGCAATTCAAAGGCTAGATTTAGAGGTATGTTGCACCTGTGTGTCACTTTATCAAAAATTACTTCTCGGAAATTATGTTACATTTACTAGAAACTAGTCGATTGAACCGATCGGGCATGGCACGGTTATCTAATAAATTGTGCTTTCCTTTCAAAGAGTTCAACAAATTGTAATATTTGTTGAAGATATCATAAGTCAATACCATGCGATAAGGGATTTTAAATTTACTTTGTTACTTTTTTTTTATCGAGACAACTTTTTATTTGTTAAGTCGCTTTTGCATCGAATAACTAAAAGTGTTCTTCTTTCTTGATTTTAGATAAAGGTAGCAAAATATGTTGTCACATTCAATCGACTGTTTCTCCAGCGCTGCACATAACAAATGAAGAAAGTGTGGCCAATCACATCAACGGTTATCCATTGATATTAGCACCGCCGTCAGTGTCGGTTAACTATAGTGCTTCTAAAACTGCGACGGACGTCAACATGTCGAATTCCTTTACCAACATGAACATCACCAACCCCATCAAGGGGTTGGTGAGCAAACGTCGTAATAGATACAAAAAGGATGGATTTAATTTGGATTTGACTTGTATCCTTTTTTAAGCTTTTCGAAGCCAAACATTTTATCAAGATTTGGAGGACGCTATACCGCAAGGTCAGAGATCTGTTGCACTTTTGTTTTGACAATTTTCTTTAGTACGCTCCAGCTAATATTTTCAAAAACCTTCTTTCAACCCGTTTTTCTTGCTTTTGAAAAATATTTAATTTTTGTGCTCAGCGCTACATAATTAATTTTTACGTTACAATAAAAAAAGCTGTGTTAATTTCTTAAATTTTATTATTAACTGTTACCAGTGGCGTGGTACCTATTTTTAGGGTATCCTTATAATAAAATTACAAACTAAAGAATTATCTTGTCACTGACTGTCGTTGTGATTGATGATAAATTACCTGGTTTAATTTTTTTAAATTTATTTAAAAGACAAATAATACAAAAACTTGTGCATTATCTAATAATTACTAGCACCGTAATTAAAATTAAGTAGAAAATAAACAAACACGGTAATTCGAAACAACAATAAATATTGTTTACTTAGAGTTATTGTAATTTACGATAGTAAAAGGCAAAATCTAAAAGAACACCGTAAAATTCACCTCGGACCATTTTTTGGTCCCGTTGTCAAAAAAAATGTAAAATATTTTTGCGAAAGCAACAAAATGAGGTCAAAAGTCGACCAGGAAATAAAGAAAGGATTGATAAAAATGCAATAGAAAATATTGCAAAGTGATAATGAGAAAAGTAATTGATGCAATAAGCCCCTGATCTACATAACATAATTTTTTATCTTACCGTTTACAATCATTAATTTGGCTTAGATAAAAATTAAAATTTTTGTTTTACTTCGTGTGGAAGTATCTTATATTATTATTATTTTGATTATTGTTTATCAGTATTTTAACCACAACTTACTATAACAACATTGCCTAATGAATGTTAATTTTTATTACACTTGTGATACGGGGAAAACACCAATACAACTGAAAAAATGTGGCTTTATTTACAAATAAAATGACAAATTTTTTATTCTCATTACTATATCAATCTTATCTTCTTCCAATTTCTTCACAACTTAATATTAAGGGTTTTTTTAATAAAACAAAATAATTACGAAATTAAACTATTATTGGGGGACAGATTTAGCTTATCCGAAGCTTATTGGAAAAAGCTTTTCGATCAATGAATTTATTTATAATAAAATTAGATATACTACTTTGTCTTTTAAAATGTGGTTCTTTTCCTTAACGAATTTTAGATATAACCGATAATGTAATTGCAATGGGATATCCAGCATCGAGCATAGAAGGAGTGTACAGAAACCACATAGACGACGTCGTAAAATTTCTTGAATCAAAACACAAAGATCACTATTTCATATACAATCTTTGTTCGGAACGTTCGTACGACATTTCAAAATTTCACAATCGCGTTAGGACATTTCCATTTGACGATCACAACCCTCCAAAAATTGAAATTATTCGACCGTTTTGTACGACCGTGCAAGAGTGGCTTATGTCTGACTCGAAAAACGTCGCTGCTGTGCACTGCAAAGCCGGGAAAGGCCGTACAGGTACAATGATTTGTTGTTACCTTTTGCATAGTGGACAATTTAGTACGGCGGAAGAAGCGCTAAATTTTTATGGTACCACGCGAACGCAAGATAGAAAAGGCGTTACAATTCCTAGTCAGTTGCGATATGTTAATTATTACGCCGCACTGATACATAAAAATATTGAATATGTACCTGTCTCTTTATACATACAAGAAATAATTTTAGAACCAGTTCCTTGTTTTACCGGTGGACAAGGTATCATTTGTTTTTCCGTTTCTCAACAAACTCTTAACCAAGATAACGATCAAAGTTTTAATTGTTTAAAATTGTACAAAAGTGGAGTTTACGATATGAAGAAAAGTGCGCCAAATTTTGTTATTCGTTTAGATTGTTGTATGCCAATTACCGGTGACGTTAAGTTAGAATTTTATAATAAACCCAAGTTAGGACGAAAGGAAAAAATTTTTCAGTTTTGGTTTAACACGTTTTTTGTCAACGACGAATTACCCGAAAGTAATTCTAATGGATTTGTACATGAAAATGGAAATTCGGCACAGGACGTTCATCAAACTACGCTTTTATTAACTTTAAGGAAGAATGAATTGGACATTGTCAATAAGAAGGATAAGCAAAATAAAGTATTCAGTTCGGAGTTTAAGGTAAGAACTTGGCTATTTTTTAACTTCTCTTCCTTCTCCCCCACCTCTCTCTGTGTTTCACGAACAATCTATGTCGTGGTTTAATTATTTTCTGTTTTATCGTGACCTACTTGTAGGTTTATGAATTTCAAAATGCTGATTTTTCAGGCAAGAGATAATATTTCTGTAAACAAATTAGGTGAACTTGATAACGACATAAGAATACATCATCGGTTTCCATCATTTTTTAGGAATATTTACATTTGAAGTCATTTGAAGGACTCTGTCTAGACGATTTTGCAATAATTTGAGAAAGGCACTTTCTGATTACAAAATTTCTCGACATAAATTTGCCCAATCATTTTATAGGTATCCAAAAAATTTAAATTTTTAATTTTAAAATTCCTCTGTTTTTGGTTATATTATGTAAATTTATTATAGGAAGTTAATTCACTTTGCTTAAAAATATTCAGTAAGTTAAAATTGATAAAAGCAATTACATATATCGTCAGAGATAAGATAATGGAGGATCAGTAAATAATTATCACTTCAAACCTAGCAGTCTACTATTTTTGTGCTAATATTAAAGTTGTGCTATCTAATTCTAAATACAGAACGAAATATTACATTGACCGATAAATTTTGAGGACCTTCGATTTAATTATCAAAGTGGTTGTTAGATTATGCACTTATTAGTGTGTCACAATATTAAACGAAATCTAATTTACATACACATTTTTTTTATATTATCAATAATTTAATAAATTAAAGAACTTATAAAATAATTACAGCATTATAATGAAATTTCATAAATTTTAGTCATCTTCCTCTTTTTTTTTTTTCAATGAACTTTTGCGCAATTAAAAATTGCGGTTTTTATTGTAACAATTTAATGATTCATTGCATAGATACTAAATAGGTTTTTAATATCTTGAAGAATGTAAAATTATTATTGGAAATTTGCTATTTTTTTAAAACTTTAATGATTTTTTAGATGACTAGAAATTATCTTGGATTACTAAATCAATTTGAAGTTTTTAACTTTGATTTGAGTGTAATTGTGTAAGAAACACTCAAATCTTCTATATTTTTTTGATTTTTCAATCAAATTTTAAGGGGCCATCTATAATTTACGTCACACATGTAAAGACCCCCCCCCTTCCTATAATTCACCTCAATAAAATTTACATTTTCATTTTGTTTTTAATTTTTATTAATAAACACAGTGGTGGTTCATGAAGGTTTTCTCACCAAACTGCTAATCTAATTAAATCAAAGTGCAGATTTAGTTAGATGCGGTCTAACCACAGAGTCATTATTTTGATGTCATTAATTTAAATTTTTTTATTTCATTCAATTTATTGTATTTTAAATTTTGTAAAGAAAAAGATTCTATAATTGTTTTGTTTATAAATGGCTTAAATACATTCTTCTTACACTGCGAAAAGCATACACTCCTCGTATTACATGTTCCTAAGTTTTAGGGGTTTGGGCTGAGCATTGATGAATAAATCAAATTCAGCCTCACCTGCCTCAACGTGAAAAACTTAAATTGGCACTATACTCTTTGTAACGGCTCAAATTAAAATCTATTTAAAATGCTATCTTTTTACACAAAGAACAAATTTATTTAAAATACCACTTAATGCCCTTCATATAATACTATCAGGTGGAGTGAGCTGGTGTGGAAAAATTAAAAAGTGGTCCAAACACTATGTTCCTCCATTATCACCTAGTATAATATGCGATCATTTCTAATTTCAGCCTTTGATCAAATCAAAGTTTGATAAGAGACTTTCATTGAACTTATCTATTTATAGCCTTAAAGAGATTGTCTTTTATTAAAAAAAAAAGGCGCCGCCGCCGGGTTGAACCGTCTAGTGGGTATCCAGTCTCTGTCATGACGGGATTCCAGCAGTTGGTGCGGCTCGTCCTCTTTATTTGTAAATGCGATTATTTATCTAATCTCTTAATCGCTTTTTGATGTGTGAGTCAATAAAAATTTTCCTTTATAGGTGTGATAAAGATTACACGTACAGAATTGTATTTTAATTAGGACCTCTTTGCTACCGTAAAATACGGTTTCGCCAATTTCGAATTTTGCTTCGAACTAAATGCAGTACTACAATTTTAGAGATCAATAGGTTAATAATTAGTTGGGATTCACATCGAACATAAGAACATTACGAAAGAATTTGAATTAATTATTTCAATTTGTAGGTAACGTTAGTAATGCATCGAGTACCGACTAAAACTCCCGGACCTCCGGGCTGGTTAGTAGCGCCATCGAGAGAGGTGGTAAATTTACCTCAGGACACACCAAGTGAAAGTTCAGAAGCTGACACATCGGAAGACGATTATAATGACGAAGACGACTGGGATAGTGGTAAGTGCCTTTTGCCATGTAACAAACTAGGTCATTCTGAAACTCAGGAAGAATTATAAAAGACTTAAAATAAATTACATATTTATTTATTAGACACAAAAAATTGTTAAAATTTCTTGTTTAGAGTATTTTTCATGTTTATAGTCGAATTTAGGAAATTTAAAATTATTGTCGATGGTAATTGTAGAATATTTAAAGCGAATTTATTAGTAAAAATTTTTAAACAATTTTTTTGGAATTTTTGAAATATTCACCTAATATTCTACATAATACCTCATGTCTTATATACAGGATGATGGTGAGTTTTTATGATTCTGTTATGGAAGAATTTTACCAAAAAGGTGTTGCGTCATTCTGTATATTTTCTATACTATCTCAAAATTTTGACGATGTATTTATATCCGACTGTGTTCACACAGTTTTGCGTTTTTGGTATGCACTTGTGTAAGTTTTTGGATTTTGGCGTGTAGTACGATTTTTATAGAAAGAAAACATTTTGCTTTTCCATAATCATCCTTAAATGCATGCAAAATGAAACAATGAAACGAGAACGAAATAATAATAATAATTATTATACAATCCAGTTCTGGTTTGATTGTTTCAAATAATTTTCATTCTAGCATGTTACTAACATATTGGGCTTGCTTTCATGCAGTCGTGGAACGGGAAACCTTAGATCCGAGGGGTGTAGGCTACAGACTTCTGTCCGAATGTGATTTAGCTTCACAAATTGCGCCTTCATCCAATGACCAACATTCTGAGCTGCTTGCAGCGTGATTTGGTTACATTGGTCTTAAAATTTTTGGAAACATTTAACTTTTTAATATTTATTATCAAATTTATAAAATTTGGTGTGTATATTTAAAACTAAAATATTTGTAATTTGTTTAATCTCTCTAAATTTGATCTCTATTATTATTTATGTTAATTTCGTTTTTTAAGTTTTGTATAGGTAAATTAATTTCTTCCTTGCTTTGTTTTATTAGTACTTAAAGAAAATAAATTGGGGAAGTTTACAAATTTTTATACTACACAAAAAGTATAATAAATATTTATTATTAGCACATTTACTACTACTACAATATTTTGCAGTACAAAATTAAAAATTTGTATATTAAAATATAAAAGATATATTAAACAAACCGATGGAACAGATTACGAGACAAATTAAAAATGTTTCATTAAGGACAAAAAGTGTTTTGTAAGCTGTGCTATTGTTTAGGAAGTTGTAGCAATGAATTGATAGCGTAGATTGTATTTTTAGTTACAAAAAATTAAAAGCGTTTTAAAAGTATCTAACATTGAATTTCATTTTGTAAACGTTATTACCTGCTAATATAATTTTCATGTTGCTGCTCTTTATGGATTACAAGGTACATAATATATTAAGTTATCGTTACATTTTATATTTTATATTACCAATCAATTATTATTCAACTTTAAACTTGATTGCATGGTGTCTTGTTTAACAATTATTTCACTTTTTAATCGTCATTGCACCTAATGTATACTTACATTATTAAATGCACAATTACTGTAACATTTTTTTACGATTATTATTACAGGATAATTTACTGTCGTAATATGTTTCAAAAGTGCTTCATGTGTGGTTCATAGTAGATCGCAATTTTGTAACTCGTTTCATCTATTCCAAACCTATTGGCACAGATAACTATTAGAAACTTTACCAAAATTTAAGAAAATTATAACTATGAACCAGGCTGAAAATCCAAAACATTTAATTTTTAACTTCATGTTACATTTTTTCGCTTAACAATTAACATGAAAGCAAAAAGTGTTTTAATATATTTTAATGTGGCTGATGGCTAATAAAAAATTTTTCACAGTATTATTAATAATTCAGATATTATGTCAATAGATTTACTCAGGAATCCCCTCAAACTTGAATTTTTATTTTATACGATAAGTATTCTTTTAAGTAAATCGATTATTTCAAGTTTTCTATAATTCTGGAAACAAATGACATAAAACATGAGCTACTACTCAGTGTAGTACCGGACAGCACTCTTAATTATGTTCTCAAAAATATTATTTTAAATTTTTAACTGAATAATCTCATTGGGTGAGATTGACCACCCGGGGAAAACCAAACTATTTAGGGAAATTATAAACAAAGGTTTTTCACTTGTATGCTTCCCCTCTTATTTCAATTGTATGTCCAAGACTGATGAACCTTAAATTGATTTTTATGACCCATCTTTAGATTTACCAACATTTGTTGGATCAAAGGAATGCTGATTCTTACCCAAGCCAGTAAATAATATATGCAAGACTCTTATTCTTTGATTCGACCAATAGATTATTTAAGTTCACTTAATCTTTTTAAGGTACTACTATAGTGTGAGTAGCATGAATTGGTTAACGAGATTTCAAAATATTTAAAATATAAAATGTAACCTAATGCTACCGATGCTGCAGGGTTTGATTCCCCTCATAAACTGATTGAATTTGTAAATTTAAGCATAGTTTAAATAGCACGAATATTACTTTTTTTATTTTTACCTGAAAATCGGTCAATATCATATATAATATGAATCATTAACTTTTTACATTTAAATTTTATATTCATCCGCAAAAGTTTTCCTTCTACGAATAAGTTCTACTCATTAATACCAATAATTTGGGGTATTATTAAAAATCAAAATTAAGATCTAGTGGTTAACGGTAAAGGATTTAAGAGGAAAAGACTGTGTTATATCTTGAAATTTCAATCGGTGAAATTTGAAATAATGCCTTTTTATTCAATGTTTGGTTGTAAAAAACTGTAATAAACCACACCATGGCCGATTAAACTTTTTATCACTACTGCGACCTTTTGGTAAGCGTTAGAAGCTCAAATTAAATCACTGATAATATCACCATGTGACATTTACTTGAAAGCGGCACTCAAATTAGTAATACATTTGATTAATTATCTTATCTTTTATCTAATTAATATCTATTATCTATCTGGTTTATCAGAATAAACTTTTGCATGGAAAAATTAGGAAAGATCTACAATCTTATGGTGATATTTGTGTCATAATTCTATTTAGTTTTCCTTTTCCCAATTCCTTTTTATTTTTTGATAAAATGAAGTTGAAATTTAGATTGTACAATTATTTTTGAATATATTAATCAAATTCTTAGAACGCAGCTTTGCAATTTCGGTACAAAAAAAATAATACCATTTCTTAAAATTCAAAAATATTCCCATAGGGTTGCATTATCTGCTAAGTATATAAAATAGCGATTTTCTTGGCTTCATGAATATTCATCTCTTAAACCTCATTCAGATAGAGCATTGCATTTGTTTTACATAAATTATGTTGTAGCCTAAAAGTTCACGAACATTAAATGAGAAGAATCTGCTAAACCTTGCGATGCAATGGGATCTTCTTTTGTTCTGCATGACCACAGTATGTGACGAGATATTCAAACCAAAGTTATAAAGATCTAGACAGTTCCCGATGTATCGTGAATGTTTGTGAGATACTTTATGGGTTACAGTTTTACAACCGCAAATTACCAACAATGAAGAAAGTGGAGCTTGCGTCTGCCATTCAAGTATAATTAAGTCTAGTTTATAAGTAATATAATCAACTTGAAAAAATAATACGTTAATTGATTAATCTTGATCACTTCACACTTACGACTCTTCTACGTTTCAAAATTTTGAGCTTGCAATTCTCTTTCAATACACTCGAGGTTTATATAGAGTTCGAGTGAATGGTTGGAAGATTGTTGCAAAAATGATACACTAATTCATGCAATTCTCGATCTGAATGTGGCCGGAAGGTCTCAAATATTTGGGTATCTTGGTGTATTCTGTCATCAGCAGCCCTATGGATGTGACTGAAAGACTGTTCTAAGGGTAACCCTTCATTTTTTGAGGAAAATTTTGTTTTATTTTTGATGGGTTTCTATCTGCTTATAGCTCTCCAGATGGGCACAAAGAGGCATTTGGTAAAATGTATTTGCTGGGTAGTTTTTTCAAATTCCAGACAATCTTGGATTTATGTTTGTATTGTAAATATTTTGTTGGTAACTCCTCTAATTTACTTACTTATATAATCTCGTTTTTTTCACTTCTAGATTCAATATAGTTCCAGAAATTTCTTTACCGATTTTATTAAATACAAATTTACGAATGCAGTTTTAAGCTGGTGTTTGGTTTAACCTCGGGGTGGCACACAAAACAACTTAATTTTTTTCATTTGATTGTTAAAGAATATTAAGTAAATATAAAAAAAAAATCTTTTTGGTTTCATTTCCACGCTTACATAACATTTGAATTATCTTGTAAAAATATTCGGAACCCCGAAAGAGAAATTTGTTTAACAAAACACTATGTAGAAAAGGCGAAAAGAAAGTTTTGGCTTAAATATATTAATTTGCAGGTGAATCGACATACTTGTGATTGGGCCTTCATCATTATGCTTACAAAAGTTAACAATGCTTCATCATGGTTCGCATAATTGTACATACATAAGCATGGTTGGTTTTTATCACTTATCGTTCATGATTACTGTAGCTTTTTTTTCAATGTATGTTGTGACATTGTCAATGTTTTTCGGTAGATAAATGTGGGTGCATTTTGCATTATTTTTCACCTCACACTTAACTTTTTATTATTTGTTACAATAATTTGGAAGGACGAGAATTTCGAAGAAATTATAAATTTGCGCATACTATTTTTTGTGTGTGTGAGTTGTTTTTATTATCAATTAGGTGTGTCTGTGTTTGTTGTTGTAAGTACAAATCAGTTGTAAATTGTTTGATCTCAACAATTTAATTAATCTTGCCAATTGCAAATTTGGTTACCTCGAGTTTTTTTTGTTTAAAGAAAAAAGTTTTGCCAGTAATTGAAAAATTATTGTTTTAATTTTTGTTCATAAACGATAAACTTTTAATCACAATTATATTTACAAGTATAGTTTTTATGTATATTAATTAATTATTCTATAAAAATTGAGGATGAAAATTTACATTTTCAAAAAATTCCTTTCACTAAATTGCGTTTTATGTTAAAATTTTTGTTTTATTTTTTCGGGGCTTTCTCTTTGTTGCGGAATTTTTTTGGAACATGTAAGTGCGATTCCATTTCTTGAAAGGCTGTTAATAAGTTTTTTTGTATAATTATGGCATAATAATTATTATTGTAATAATGTAATGAAAAATAGATTTTTAATCATTTTATCGTATAGTATTTTGTTTTTGTATGTAAATAGAAAAGAAAAAAGCATAATTATTTACATTTCTTTATGTAATTTAATAGTTTCGTCTTGTGCGCGTTAATTGTTCGAGTATCAGAAAGTATCTTTCTTTTTATTAAAAGATGAATAAAATGCAAACCCTTGCTAACTCAAATATCGTGGCAAATTTGTTCCCTTTTTCAATTTGTGATTGGAAGAGGTGATAATTTCTATTAACTTGTTTTATTTTAATTATATTAAAAAAAAGTACTTACAATGCCAAATTAAAATAATAAATGTAAATATTTTATTAGCTCCCCTTTACCCCCAGTGTATTTTAGTCGATATATAATGTAATTATGTGTAAGACCTAATTGCTTTATGTTAAATGACATTATGTGTGTTTTTAAATTATTATTGTCAAAACCTTTTCTCGAGATTAGCGTTAAAAAATTATGATTTCCTGAAATTTTTGTGTTTACTTAAATTAAGTAGGCACAAAATTTAAAATTATTTGTAGTAGTATAAATTAATTTTGTTAGTACATAGTAATTTGTTGGTGAAATTTGTTGTGTGGGTGTTTTTATAATAATTTAAATTTTTACTACATGAAAGGAGCGACACACTTCGACAGATTTTACCAATTTATATGTTTAAGAGAAAGAAATCAATGTGATAGGTTTTACCTAATAATGAAGTTCATTTGAACGAATATTATTTTTATATATTGATCTTAATTGTAGAAGAAATGTAATAATATATAAGTATAATTTTTTATATAGTACTAAGCTTGTGATATGTGTGTTTTAGTTGATGGCAAAAACCGGGGCGTTGTCAGTGTTTCTATTTGTGACAACACCTCTTTTTACATCTAGATCTGAGCACAATACTTATTAGAAATAAATTTATAAAAATTCTTGTATAGTTTTTCTTATTGTTTTGTTGGTCCTTTAGTTGATTATACCTATTAAAATGTTGCTTATTTTCTTTTGTAGTCGAGCAAACGTACAGACTGGTAATTTTTACGTCATTAATCACAAGCAGATGGATTTTCCCCGAGGAGTCGCCCTAAATGCATTTCAGGTATGCTCATGATTCTACAATTATTACTATTTCTTCGGTAAATGAAAAATAAAATTTTAGTTATTGCAAAAATCGAATTTTGATAAAACATAATCGTAATAAATAATTATATTAAATGCAATTCATTTTACTATTCATGAGTGGATTGGTTATAAAGCTCACATGGTGGAATAAAAATGGTAGGTTTAGTTATTGCAAGATATATTATGATCTTATAAACATCTTAAAGCAATTTGTTTTTAAATTATAAAATTTCTCAATAAATGTAAATATTACTCCATGTAATCAGCTAGAAACCACTTAAAATATGCAAATGTTATACTCAGGGTATTGTTATACTGTTTCCATTAGCTGGAATGATGGGACGAGAGTTTTATATTGAATTAATTTTCATAATTACAAATTAAAGTGAACTTGCCGTTTTTGATCGTTTAGCAATTCTGCAGACAAACTAAATCAAAACATTTTGTTTTATGTTTTAATTACGTAAACAAGACGAAAACGTTGGCATGCTAGAGGACAAACATGAAGGCCGATGATGTTTCGGGTAAGGTAAAGTGGGACAAGCTTTGCCCAAAAATATCTATTTCACAGGTTCTAACTCAAATTGACACGTTCGGTCATATTTCTTTGATTGCAAAACAACTCAAGCTTAGATCTTCTGGAGACTTCTTTAACCTCTTGAGGTGTCTTCCAAATTCTCCATGCTCTGTTAACAGTTGTGTCATTTTGAAGTTTATTTTTCCTCTTTTTTTTTCTGATCAACTTTGCGTAGGAACGCATAGATTATTCATAATTCCTTGCATTGTCTACATTGGCATTCCATCGTTCGAGTCTTCCGATGTAGGTCATTTTGACGCCATCAAATTTCTGAAAGAGTTTTTATATGAGCAGGTGAAGTCTTTCAACTAAAATTGTCGATATGAAATTGGCTTCTGTTGCCCAGTGCCCACAGTTCCAGGATTCTGTTTACTACTTGGAGGTTTAGATTTCTCTCAACTTTCATATTGCATTATTGAGGATCACGTGGTCGTTAACGTCGCAGTACATGGTCTGTCCTATGTTCCGAGCGTCAAGGTCACGTTTTCTTGTATTGTGGAAGATGCAGAGTTTCGCAGGAAGGTTGTGGATTATCAAATTGTGTTGGATTAAATTGCTCGGGTTCCGATGCCCTCTCGGGGGAAGTATGCTGTAATGGAGAAGGTGGGATTGCTGTTGAGTTGAGTTATTATTTTAGATACCGAGATTTTATAAAATGAAATTTTCAAATAAATTTGTAACCTAACATATTTTAAAGAAAACTTTCCCATGATAAGTAACATTTATGACATATTTTAATTTTGCGATTTGTAAATATTTTAAAAATATAAATTTATTAGTATTTACTTAGATAAATTAAATTTACTGGAAATTATCTTTATTTGTGCGAACTTTAATAAGTATTATTTTTGAGCACGAGATGTCTGTAAGCGCTTCTACAGTAATAAAATTCAAATATTTTCGCGCGCCATCTGTTGTCGACAGCGGCTTAGAATGTTAAATTTAGCCGACGATAAACGAATACTCGCAAGTCGTTCTTTGACTTTGTAGTTGTTATGATGTGTGTTTCGTGAATTTTTTGTTTGATTACATGTTTTGTGTTAAATTATACGTACGTTTTTATTATTTTTAATTGGAGTGTCTGTAGGTACACAATTTGAGGACTATAATTGAATGTAAGTATTAAAAATTTTCAAATTATCATAACTTACAAGTTACCAATTTTTTGCTCGGTTTGTCATCGATTTTGTTCTGACATTTTTTGCCAATTAGGCTATTTTGGTTATTTTTTCATTATCAATTACGTTTTTAATTAGGTAATCCGTTTCGCCCTTTTCGCCGCTTTTCTTATTTCACTTTAACAGAGAACAATTGCGAGCGAAATGTCACATCATTCGGATGTTTAATTAATTTTTAGGTTAGGTGATCTGTCATTTTTACAGGACGCTCCCAATTTTCAATTTTTTGTGTTATTGTCGATTTTATTTAATTTTTTCGTTGGTGCGAGTTCATTTTTCGCTTATTGACGTTTTTTAATGACCGGCGTCAATTTAATTGGGCTCTCTTTATGTGCGTGTTTTCCTTAGGGATTAAAATTTTATGCAAATATACCGAGCGTTTGCTAATTTGAAGTGTTCATTTGTTTATTAAAAATTGTTCTTTTATCAATTTTGTATGTTACAGGAATCTTTGTTACTACATAATTAAACAGATGCGGTTTAGACTTTGGCGAGGAATTTAATAAAATAAATTCAGGAGTAATTTAATAAAAAAGATATTTTTGGCATTTTTCGGGACACGATTGCTCGTTACCCCGTTCCAAAATTATTAAAAAATTGGTTATTATTAAATCATTTTTGTTCTCAAAATGTGTGTCGGTATGCTCTCCCCCTATTATTGATGAAACCGAATACCCATAAAATATGTTCGGCTCTGAGTCAAGTAAAATAATGAGCGATTTTTGTTGTAACTTACGTAAGACGGTGACATTACAAATTAATGTAAGATTCAGAAAAAACAAGCTGGAAAGTTTTATTTCTCGAATCGGTAATGATTTTTCGTCGATTTTATTAGTCGGAAAGAATACCTTCTTTTTTTTCGTCAACTTCTTGATAACGTCGATCAGAGGCTACCGGCGCTAAATTACCGTGCTTTTTTAACAACCGCTGGTCGTGCGGGCGGAAAAGAAAAACTTCCCCTTCTGTTTAGTTAGTTTGTTGTTCCAGGGATACACTTAATTCTGTCCCACGTTTTTGGGAGTAAGCGTAACCCTGGGGCCATTCAGGGCCGTATTAAGTAATGCCGCAGATCAATACCCGCCACACCCGCACCACTCCACACCGAAAGTTATAATATTCCGTGGGATATAAATTGTACAATATTTACATAATTTATGCGATCACATTTTAATATTTTTGCGACATTTGAAACTGCATACGACTTGCCTCGAATTACCTATTCATTAAAAAAATCGACCGAAAGGAACTGAACTCGGAAAACTTTTTAAATGAGATTATTAAAATTTGCAAAAAGTCGTTTACTACAAATTTAAATGGCAAAGTAAAATGATGATTTTAATGCAACGGTTGCAGCAGAATTTACCACTTTACATTTCATATTCGACTTTGGATACGTTCCAAAATTACGGTTAGAAAAGTTAAATCGCGAGAAACTTTTTAACGAGTTTGTAAATCAATAAGACTTTGTAACATGCAACTTTTAGTTTTTTTTCTTCAATTTTTATTACGCGATCGACTCAAGTTTCCCAGTTTTTTCTTCATGCATATTATAAAATTATTAAAATACTTTTCTCCAATAATTACTTGCAGTCTTTTTAATTAATTTTTTTTTTGGATTTGAATATATTATATTTCTCTGAAGCAGCAGGTTGAATAATATTTTCCTCATTTTATGTAACCAAGATTTTCGGTAAACATTGATAATCTTGTTTGGAAAATATACCTTACCCACACACAGTCTCGGATCAGTTTGTTTAGTACCTACATCCTAAAGTGACACAAATTCATTCAAACATTTGAAAAGAAAGTTTTCCGAAACGGATGCACTAATATCTTTCATTAATGGGTGCATTAACTAGATATTTAGATATTATTTTATCACATTACTAATTCCATTAGTAACCATGGCAACAGACACGACATCCCCAATCAGCTAGTGCTTGATATAAAAACATCATCGATAATGCATCTCTTTTCAAGTGAAGTTACGATGGAAACTTTGGTCAGCATCCACTAGATCAAGTAATTTTATATGAGACTTTGCTTTGTCTACTTTTTTCACTCTTGGACTTTTTCCTCAATTGTATAGGTTCAATTTGTTAATATTGTTGAGTCGTCTTGCCTGGGGGTATTCCATTCCCCCAGACCCCCGGTCAGAGTTTTCATGGTTGATTTTGTTCTGTATTGTTAGGGTTAGAACATTTTCTATTTCTCAGATGCAGTGCACGGATGTGAATGGAAAATTAGGTTTCTGGAAAAGTCCTATATTGAAAAATACACTGCTATGATCTAAAGTCCAATATCGATCAATGGAGTATGGGGAAGGCAACGGAAAACCACCTAGTTAATTATATTTCCTAGTCAGTCATCCTGGCTTTGATCTACTCATAATTTTGTTAATTTAAAAAGAGACCGCTGTAAAAAAACTAAGGGCATTTCAAATCAAATCCTTATGTCTTTCTTTAACTGCTGAATATAAATTTTCTTCCGGAAGTGTTTTAGCTACACTGACCAATATATGGGTTGAGAGAACAGCGACACGTGGCCAAGAATATGTATTTGCATTACAAAGGGCTCATCCATTAAACAGATTAAAATATCTGGATTCTAATGTGATTTAAACGACCTCTACTGACATTGATGTTCTGGAACTCCCAATTCGTTTTCTTAAAAATTTGTTAAGACTGGGGGATTGAGAGCTTAGGGTCTTCTTATCTTACTCTCCGTTTAACTGACATAGGCCTTGTTTCTTTATAAATACAATGATGGTGTACCGAATAAGGAATCGATTCCGGGGTTTACTGTCAAATTATTTATATCGTAGCGTAGTTATAAGTCGACGTTAATCTAGATGAAATTTTGTGAATCATTCGACAGTGTTACGTTTAATTATGCCGAATAAGTTGGTCTAACGACAGTAGAGAGAGTAATAAGGCCCAAAACAGCCAGTTTTTTAAATTGTTAATAAACACCTGATTTAAACGTTAATTTAACGTTAAAATACCGTTAAATTGACATCGGTTCAACAATTTGTTTGTAATTAGAAACTGAAAAGGGACATCACTATAAATATAAAAATAATTAGAAAAACCGTTTTAAGCTAAACAAGGGCGAGATAACGACGGCTTACTTTTCCAGAAGAAACTAACCGGTAGCTGCGAGAAATTGATTACACATACCGGTTGACTCAGCACTTAGTTAGACAGTCGAATGAAAAATTGGTATATTTTTAAATTCCCTTAATAAAGCCCAATCAATATTCTGGAGAGAAACAAGAGACTGCTGCTTCTTCCATTTAAGCAGCACTACAGGCGATGCTGCTAAGGTATATCGATTAAGCCCATCTCGGAACGAGTAAAATGCCTATTGCAGATATAATCATTTCGGTAGAATTGCGGTCCTAGCAATATTTACTTCTAGTTCAATATCCAAATTCCTCTCTTTAACAACCATTGTAGTTGAAGTAGAATCAACTTGGAAGGAAAATCTCCAAGCTTATTTTGCATTAAAAATGGATTCGCAAGTCCACTTCGTTTTATGACCGAAAAGGTCTGGTTTACAAGTATTCAACTTTTTCTAACCAAGTTTATATGAAAAATAATAAAACAGAACAGCAAAAATGCAGACTTTAATTTAAAAAAAGGTTTTCAGATTTTTCACTTGATTAAGTGAGTTTAAAAATAACCTCTCCATTTAACTATCTCATGTATTTAAATGAGTGCGGTCACGAATTTGAAATAATAAGTACTCCTTCTGAATTGCCACATTTATTATGCGCACGAATTGTTTCAACTTGCCACAAAAGAGTTGACAATTTTTCGATGAAGGCTTCATCAACATTGTTCTCGTTAACCGTCTGCTAGCCGCTGGCGCTGCTCATTGCATATGTTATTGAATTATGCAAAATGTAGTACGTCATAGAGAAATATATTACTCCTATATTGTTGACTCCCGGACTTTTTGGAACTGCCTCATCTACATAGATTTTATTTGGGAAATGAAGGCGTCGGATGCAACATTTCAATGAACATTGCCAAATAATCGTGATGTTGGCAAACGCAGCTACTACGAGGAAACTGGAATTCCCATGAGTCGAGCACAATATTTTAATTTTAAAAATATTTGCGATACAAGTCTGGGTATTTTCTCAGACTATGAGTCAAAATTCGTAATATATAAATATTTGTCTCGTATGCATAGTCTTCCGTCTGTTATTTGAAGGAAATTTAGTGTTCATAACTGTACATTACTGTCAGCCCGACGTGGCCATAGAAAGCTGAAATTAAGAGAAGCGTATTCAGTTGTATAGATGCTAAATACTCTGACTGATTAGCCGCATAATCATGGCGTCATTCTGCCGCGAGAGAATACGGAACTAAAGGTTGCGACTCGATATGCTAATAGATTAGGAAGCACGCAAATCCCAATGCTATAAGCCTAGAAAATCGGCAAATGTGCAGGTTGTCTTCGGGAAATACAGGATTTCAATTGCTTTTTTGTGCCTGTTTGTCTATCCTAAATCTAGAAGCATGGACTACCCGATCCCAGTACTAATGCGATCAGACTTAAATAGGTTCGCTATTTCTACACAATATTCTGAATTTTCAATATACCGCTAGATCATTTTTCAACATTATCCTTGTTGTTGCGACTACTGCTCGAGGGAATATTTGTATGTTGTAGAAAATACAGGCTTGTCAATCAGTGTCACTGAGAGAATGTGGGGAAACTAAAATGTCGTAAGCGTTTAATCGGCTTCCATTAAATAGCATTTTACTAAGGTGTAGGATAACATGCAGCAATTGTGTGCAATTGTTGATTGCATTGTTTGTATTGGCTTCATTCACGTGTTAGTTTCTTTCAATTTAATTCAATATCGAACACTTGATTGTCAGGTTGTAGCATTGAATAGAACTAGAACCTTTTAGAGAAATCAGAACATGCGAAATGGATATTGTAGAGAAACAATGGTCATAACCTCAATTAGTTGGCAAATATTTAAATTTATTGCCAATGGAAGTTAGGTTATCTTTCGGTTGTTTCTCGTTTCGATCCGAATATCATCAGACTTTTGTTTTTTGGCGGTCTGGCAAGTTTATATCAGTTTCTATATGCAAATTGATTTTTTAAATCTAATCGTATTTGTTTCGGTTACATCTTTATTATATTTTCAAACCCCAGAAACAAATATAACCAAATCTGTAAAGCCTTAACATGAACATGAGGTCTCAATTTATTCCCCTATTTTATCAAACTTGTGGGTGGTCCTGGTTCCGATACTATCTCGATTTGTGGGCAACGTGTGCGAATGATTTTTATTAAATTGGAACACTTTATCTTGATTTCTTCCAGATTTTTGTGTACAGCTCTATGCCAAAAAGTTTTAATTAGATTAAATAATTACTTGTCACGTAATGTCGGAGAAGATTTTATCACGTCAGTTTTATCCCCGAGTTGCTTAGAAAGGTTCCTAGGAATTTATGTGAAATTGCGAGGGGTTGGTTATTCGTAGTTGGTTATTAATAGTGATGGACTTATTTGAATAATAAAGTACCAAGTTATCGCGACAGGGATTATGCGTCGGTGCATAAAATATGTTTAAAGTTAAGTGTCGGGAAGATTCTGTTTTTGAAATTTTAAGCCTAAAATAACATGCAGAAAGGCAGATAATGCGGTTGGGTAATATTGCCGAAGGTTTTCATTAAAAGCATTAAACTGCCTAAAATGTATAAGCGAATCCAAAAGCCCGATAAAGATATTTTAAGAGATTACTGTAATCAAAGTGTGAATGTCTTTTTCCTATGGGGACATGGCTATTTGTGTCTCAACGTGAAACGTGAATGCCACGATGATAAAGCGAGGGTGTACTCTGACGTCATTGGCGATCAATGAAATCATATAGCAGCCCTTATTGTAACTGACATAGCTAACCATTCTCCACCGTCTTTCTTATTACTTTTATCCTTATTACGATTTACGTAGAATATGTATATATTTTTTTTACAATCATTTATGTCTAAATTGGCTGATGAAGGAAGGATAACGCTCACGCATCTATTTTGTATAATGGATGCTCTGCTATTCTAGAAGTAGTAAAATATTCAAAAGTCGATTGTTATTTTGAAGTGCTTGAGAGTTACCATTTAATGTCAAAGGTCCACAGTAGTTGGCATCCATCTTGTATAATATGGTTTCTCGATCTTTACTCTTCTTGACTCTGTCTCTCATAATACCAATAATTCTCCAATAAATCAAATGTACACTTTAAATAAGTAATGGGATATAAATTAGACAGGTTCATATAAAACTCGAAAATATTGACACACGTAAAATCATACTTGAATATTTGATGATATTTGTGTGAAAGTCGAGAAAAGTGAATAAGGAAATAAAGTCATAAAACGCAAGAATTTAATAAAACGAGAACTAATTTATTCTATTGATTAATTAATATGAAAGTAACAGTATTAGCAGACATGCCGAAGTCAAAATTGAATTAAGGCAAATCTTGATGAAAATCTTATTCTTGACTTGATAATATTAAACACTCGATACTTATGCAAATTAAACAGAGTTCTCGGGCGGAAGTAAAAATTTGCTAATTTAATCTAGCTCCCGCAACATGGAAAAACAATATTTTCTCTTAGGGGATTGAATTAAGATTTCGATCTTGACAAAAGTTACATATTGAGAAAGCAACCACGAAATAGTTTCGACTTCATTGTTCTATCTTTAGCGAATTTCCTTTTTGGTTCGTAATATTCTAGACGCATCCTGAATTTAGAGCACGATAATGATCAACAAGCTGTTGAGACAAAGTAATTATCAAAATTCAGCGTCATGAATTTTTTCTCGGCACTTATTGGTCACATGTCGAGGAATTTACTGTTGATGAAACACTATTTCGAGACAGAATTTAATCATGGAAGTACTCGGACATCCTTGACATTTCTGTAAATGAAATTGTTTGATGTTCTTATAATGATTTATGACTATCACTCTGGCGAATATTGCAAATACATCGAGCGCAACACATGGGACCGGTGCTAAAAGTACTTTTCAGCAATTTCGCAATTAGAAAATGTTGGTGGAGCACTATAATATATGGAACCATTAAGATCCCGGGGAAAAACTTATACGAAATATCATACTTTGAACGTGACGAGAGATACAGGCGCTTTGGTAAAATCTAATTTGAAACTGTTAATAAATTAGTATGTCGGAATTTAGATGAAGTCTTTTCATTAGACGAGACTATTATACCAGTCTATTTGTTTATACATGTTCCGTTATAAATTCATATACCCTTTACAACTTCTCTAATACTGACCGTCTTTGTGGTCGTCGTGTGAGCGTACTATTGACTTTTAAACGACCGTCGTTTGTGTAAATTTTTATAGAAATTCAGTTCTATTGAAGCGAATGTGTTTGTCAAGCAAGGCGTGAATAGCGTAGATGCGAATGCATCTAAACTTGGTATAACACGGCCTAGTGGTCAGTTACGGTTTTATTACATTGCCCAAAGCTCCAAAAGGTTTTTTTATTATTTTGGTTAATTGCGGATCTGTAGACACGGGGGCTATTGATAACTAGAAGATGAAATATCAAAATTTTATGATTTCTGGATTTCATTTTTCAGATTTGCTATGTCTCTTGTGAAATCTACATTATTTGTCGTTTAGATTAATTTTAACTAAATAGTTGGTGAAATTTATACTTACATTGTATTTTATTTGTGAAACCTTAGCGTTTTAGTTACAATACCAATATGGTTAATATCAGAAACCAGAATATTAACAAAGCTCCCCCCGATCCCTGCTTTAGTTTGACGTCACTGGTTAGTAACCGGCTTTAAAAGCCTTTTTCTGCTTTTTTCCAAAGTAAGTTGAAGCAAAACTGAATTATATTCTAGATATACAGTCGTATGCACAGTCAACCTACAAGAGAAGTTGTCCATCGATTTAAGTATAATCAAGTCACCAAAAACTGTTTCTGATTCAAGAAAAAACCTATTATATATTTATGAATCCTTAGAAATGGTTGTAAAGTTTTCACGGCAAGCACTTCAAATAATAACTCATACTGGAAAGTTATTTAGCTGTCATTGTCATACCCTTAGATCTTCAGATTTTGAACAGCTGTTTCTTTGCGAGAAAATTAACTAACCCAAAGAAATGGAGAGAAGAGAGAATTCCAAATGAATGGAATGTGGCAAAGATAATCCCAATCCATAAAAAAGGAGACATAAGAGAATGCAGTAATTACAAAGGAAGAACACATAAACAAGAGGTTGGAGACTACCAACAAGGCTTCAGACCAGGCAGATCAACCAACAGACGCAATATTTATAGTTAGCCAAATTATGGAAAGATGTTACGAACATGACATAGGGATTGAGATGCTATTTATTGTCGCCGACGATATTGTGATAATTGCAAGAATTAAAAGAAGTTGAAAGAAGAGACAGAGGCAAAAACCAAAGTAATGAGATGCTATGGAGAAAGAAATAGAATCTTGGACCGTAAGTTTGAAGAAGTAAGTACCTTCAAATACCTCGGAATACAGATTAACAACACAAATGAAAGAGAAGAAGTAATCAAAGACAGAATTATGGCTGGAAACAGAGCTTTCTACTGTAAGAAGAAGAAAATAAAAAAAGGAACGAAGTTGAAAATATTCAAGACCCTAATTCGACCCAAGGTAACGTATGGTATGGAGGCAATGTGCTCAACGAGAAAAGAGGAAGATAAACTTCAGGTCTTTGAAAGAACAATTTAATAAGAAAGATTCTGGGACCAATACAGAATAACAATAAATAAAGAAATAGAAAATGAACTACAGGGAAGAACAATTGTAAAACGCATCGTTGTGAGAGCGAATGAAGATAGTGCAGTTAAGTGCGCCATGAAGTAGAGACCGAGCGCCGAAAGACTAAGAGAAAGACCAAGAGCGAGATGGGAAGAAGAGATTTGCAATGATCGTGGAAGAGACGAAAGCGCACAGGGAAGTGTAAGAAAATTATTAAAAATATTTTCAGTAAGCGAATTTGATTCATTAATGCTACGAAATTCGTTTAGAAATAACAAATATATTTCAAAAGATGAAAAATGGAAAGCATCGGGAAAGAATTAAATAAGCATTAATATGGAGAAGAATGAAGGCGTAATTGCATCACTGAAAAAGAATGACGCTGCTTAATTCAACATACAAACTACTATCAACACTGATACATAGTAGACCACCAGCAGGCTTTCGATAAAGTTAATAGAAAAACACTGTATGAGGTGACGAAAGAAATAAAAAACCAGAGAAATTAGATTGATTGAGATAAATAGTAGCATTAGACACAAAGAGAGAAGCCCTGTCATCAACACTGATTATATTAGTTTTGGAACAATAATTATCACAAGATAAGGACAGATCATGGCCACGCAAATGAAATTCTTATTATGTCAAGAAGACGTGAGGAAATAAAGAAAGAGGCGAAGAAAATGGGATTGACTGCAAACCAAAGCAAGAGAATATCAGGTGCGGCAGGAACGCACCATGTATACGGAACAATTTGATAATGAATAAGAAAAAGAATACGAGTGGGAAAAGACTAACTTATACTAAATAACGAAACTAAAAAACCGAAAATCTCCGGAACCAGAGGAGATTCCCAATGGACTGCTCAAGTGTGATGGTCGGGACATATGATCAGTTCTAGAATAACACTAACAGACGAACAGCAAGGATTTAGAGCAGGAATGATGCCGTGTTTGTTCTCAGACAAATTATGGAAAAGTCCCTAGAATACAACAGACCGGCGTACTTGTGCTTCATTGATCTGCAAGAAGCTTTTGATCGTATACAGCTCATGGATGTAATACATTTACTATACAATAAGTCATTGGAAAAATCTCAGACAAGATTGCTGTGGAAAGAGGAATACGACAAGGAGTCCTGCTCTTTATCGTGGTAATGGACAAAATTATACAAAGAGTGCATGGTGGCAAGGAACGAGAACGGATAGAGAACGAAGCGAACTTCTAGAGAGTCATGTAAGATTGAGGATATCAACGAGTGGATAATTGAGAGAAAGAGAGTGGAATCAACATATAAGTAGAATGGCAGAGAACAGGGTGATGAGAATAGCAAGAGACAAGTCTCCGGTGGGCCTCAAAAGTGTGGGGAGACCTCGAAATAGGTGAAGCGATAATATCACTGAAAAATGAAGAGGTGACCGAAGATGGAACAGGTGAAAGCCTAATTAGAAGAAAAAATATTCTTATTAGTAGTTGAGGCTTATTAATTTGTGGTAGTCTCAGTTGGAAGCAGAATGGTGAGTATATAGTGAAAGTCATCCAATCGCAGCGAATCAGATGGCTGGACACATGAGAAACGGCAACGAATGTGGACAGAGCAAATGGAAGACCTACAGTGAGGTAGTGGGATCGAGTGATTAACGATCTGAAGGTTACGGAAATGAAAGAGTGGATGATCAAGGTTAAAGGTAGGTAATGCTGGAGGGGAATTGTCAACAGAGTACGAAAGAAACATAATTGTTAAAGCGTTAGATGGGGGTTAATTCTCCCCGTCAAACGGATTTGTAAATCCCAGAACAAGGATAGCTATATTCGACTTATAGTGTTCTTTTTGCTCGCTTGATATGTAATGTACTATTTTATCACACGACATTTCAAGTCAAGATATTAAAAAATAGAAAAATAGCTGTAATGACATTTCTAACAGCCAGTTCCTTCCACGCGACTGTGTTTACTAACCCGTGACGTCACGAAGCAACTTCAATTTAATTCTTTAATGCCATTTCAAATTACTACAATTCTACAAGTAGTTAATGTACCTATTCAGCTCTCTCGAGTTGGGCGAAGATGTTCGTGTGGGGTTGATTAATGCTCTTTAGCTTAAATGCGTTTTTTTACGTTTGGTTTTTTTTTTAATCGAAATCCTTTGAATAAAAGTGAAAACAGTAGAAGATTCCATTTTTTTATGACGTCACCGCTATACGAAAACGGTGTGAGTGAAACTTGGCCAAACATGGTATATTATTTTTTATGGTTTATTTAATAATCATGAATATGGCATGGACAGCGTATCAGTCAAAAACATGAATCACATGCTTATTGCATGACCTGGATTTCGATATTAACTCTAAGGAATTCGTCAAACACAGATACTCAGAGCATGACGGTGATATATCGATGATATATGGGTTTTTATATGTGACGTTGATATGTGGAATATCAAATCGGCTCTTAAAATCTAAACCAAGTACAGAATAATTTCAGATTGGCAATTTTTTTACCAACCTAAAAAAATATGGCTGCCGTTTATGACTTGGTATTTATATTGCATAAATCACATGGAAGCGTTCGCATAAGATTAATGACTTGTAAGCCGTTGTGAAGTTACTAAACTAAAAACTTTTCCATATTTTTCAATCAAATTAGAATTTGAAAACCGCCTTCATCATGACACCATATTGACCCTCATCCCTGGGGAGTAGAATAGGTACAAGAGAAAGAGTATTTATAAACTACGTTGAACTTCAGCCCAGTTCAGTAACAATAAGAATAAAAGTCTGATTGACTGTTAGTCAATATTTTCTATTCTGCATTCTTAGATCGATAGCCTGGAGAACTGTGGTTTCTCTCTCCAAACCTATCGGTGGAATTGGGCTGTTTGGAACATCAAAGGTTAAAATATTGAAAATTTTCAAGATTTTTTTTTATGTATAAAATAACAATGGCCACACGATCACTTTTCATTGGTGTGATACTCCCACAGTGTTTCTTTCCTATATATAGGAAATTCTAACGATGTATACTACTTAAAAAATAATAAAATTTTCCGCATTGTTCATTTTTTATTGCTTTTTTTCGTAGACTTATCTTGTTCATCTGCAATTTATGACACTCCAGAATAAATGAAATGTGAGGCTGATGAAAATTGGATTGATCTGGATTAGTTTTCCTTCCCAATAATTCCACTTTCATAACTTTTCCGGTTTAGAAATAAGTGTTTTACTTGTAAATATTCATCCACATGATATATTTTATAACAGTCATAAAAAAGTTTAAATTTTGGCTTGTAAATCCAAAGTGATAACCGAAATGTCTGTTGACACGCAAGTTTTAATATTTTATAAGTTCACTAAAATTATTTTTGTACATTTTTCGCGAAAGTTAATATTTTATTATTCTATGCTTTCTTTTAATGTCTATGCTATAATTAATTTAATAATTAGCTTAATCCATTTGAATTTTGTTCTATTATTTGTGTATTGACATTAACATACTGCCATCTCATTAAAAGGTCGTTTGTTATTAATTTAATCAATAATTACACTAATGCTGTTTCCACTTTAATTAAAAAGCTGCACCGAGTTTCCTTTTTTGTCGGAAAAAACATTTTTATATCTTTTTCTGGTGTAACTGGAAAATAGATAGGGAGGATGACATTATTTTAACATACATTGCGCTTTGTAGATTTTACTAATTAATGTCTCTTAAATTAACTACACATTTGTACAGTTTTATTCAAAAAGAAGTTTTTTGTGTTTGGTTTAATATCCTAATTGAAAATGGTGAAATAGGACTTCATTAAATATCATGAGGAAATTACGTGGCTTTTCAATTCCAACGGTTTGTTTAACCACTTAATTAAATTTAATGAAAATTGCAAAAATAGTCCAATTGCCTCTATCACTCTGTAATTGATACGGTAACAAATTCTAATCCACTAAAGGTATTCTAAGCCTGAAGTACTTAAAATTTCTATTCCGGAGGTTAGGACAGAGTCTAGAAATAAATGTTCCTATTTGTCTTTGGGATTGGGGCGATCGAATGATTTGTAAGGGTCTATTTTTCAATACTTAATTGGTTTTCATTAATTCACGATACGAAATAGTTTCGCATCAAAATGTAGATGTTTCAGGCTCAATAACGCGACTGTTTATTTTCTCATTCTAATGAAAAATTCATACTGATTAAAGACGAAATTGAGTTTTACTTTTCCTGCCGGAACATTCAGTGTGTCAAGATTTCAAAATTTATGTTCATCGATTGATAGACTAAAGTAACATTGGCAGTACGAAATTGACTCTCGCAGTTTTCTTTTTATAAAACGCACCGAATAATTGAGGCTAAGCCGAAGCGAAGTGATCTCGGCCAGACAACATTTGACGGACTTAAAAGAATCTTGAGGAAGCCCAGATTTAATAAAACAAACTGGAGTCTCAATTTGCCCGCACTGTGTTAAATTACCCAAATCTGATGTAGAATCATTATTTAATTGCATTAATTTTGTGGGTTAGCGGGGTAAACGATCGAGCAGGTATACTTTGTATGTAAATTACGACCCGTACGTGTTTCAATTCTCCAATTGTGCAGGACTCTGCTACCCATATATCGTCCTTAATCTGTCTATTGTTTAAAATAGTTAGGCTTTGCAAGGGTAAAGCTAAAATCAAAATTCAATTTATTGCCTACATTGCTTCCTGATCTAAGTAAGCCACTCGAGATAATTGTTATCCTGAAATTTTTATAGAAGGAAATTAAATTTTCGTATTGATTTATTGCAAAGTATCGTGACAATCTCAATAAAATCTTATCGTTTTATCTTGAGAAGTTGCGAGTCGTATGCCGCATTTCAGTTTCTTGTTTTATCGTCAAAATTTTAACTTGATTTATTATTTTAGCGCACATTTTTTGCATTAATTTTGCTTTTTATTTGTGATTTTTTGCTCTTTATTAAAGTATATAGGCAGAACTTTGGAAACTTTAAATTGAAATGTTTTTCTATTGAATGCTCGCTTCGGAGTGGTTTTTGTATCTCGGAAAAAAGCTAAGAGGGTATTTTTTATTAATACTAATAAACACAGGTTGATGAAGTCGAGATTTTCTTATACTTGACGAAATCTGCAGCATGCTGCACCAATGGTGTGTTATTTTAATTTATGCCAAGAGAAAATACAAATTGGGTTAGCACTTACGCCAGTGCTTAAGTGAATTTTGCAGTACCCTCAATCTACATATCGCATTGAATTATACTAAAAAATTGTGAAGTCATCAAATGTTCGGGAATGGTAATCTGTTTTCAGTGACCTTTATTTTGCTCTTCGTTTCTGGAGTTGGTCAAATTGTACGTAATTTATCTAAAACAAGAAAGTAAATAAACCAGGACCTAGACTGAGTGTTGAAACAGAGGAAGAAAATCTTTTGAACGTATGAAGATGTTGGAGATATGATAATTTTCAAGACTACTGAAATTGAGCAAATCCAATATATTACTGACGAGAAAGAGCGAAGTAGACGAACGACGATGGAAAGCTATAAATTGTATATCCTATTGGGAAGGCCACCTAGGAATTATGGATGGATAGGTGAGATATATATTCTTCTGTTCATTGCTGAGCACTCAAACTCGATCTTGTAGAGAAAGGTTTTACCCTACGGCTGCTTAAACTGGATTGGGAAATGTGCTTGTGTCGCTCATCATCTGTTTAGATACACCGACGGCTTTCCATGCTCTCCGAAGCACTCGGGAACATGCAGATTCCTATGTAATGGAAAACTAAGCTGTACTGGCGGTGACATACAGAAGAGAAATATGAGTTTTAATAACAGAAATGTTGAACAAACTCTCTGGTGAACCAAAGAACCAAATCATATGACGCGGAGCATCTACCATCTCTGAAGATCATAAAAGAATCAAGGAGCCAGAAATGTTTGAGAATTTTCTCGTTCAGCACAAATTAAATGCGTCGCGTCGTCGCTAGGGGGTGTAAGCGGTCTCCACCGCACAGTGCGATTTGCTGAGTTGCCCGAAGTATTGGTGGCATATATTTATATGGCAGTTTAGTTTGTTCATGGATATCGCAAGACAATGTGTATCTGAGGCTAGAAAATCTCTTTAGAGTAAGCTCCGAAGCTTTGTCATCCCTGTTTGTTCTAATTGAATTAATAATTAATTCTGTGTCAGGTTATTCGAAATACAGTGAATTGGGTACGAATCTCGGACTTGATAAAATTTCTTGACTGGGCCTTCCGGTGTACACTAATACGTTATAGATTTAAGAATTGCTTATATATTTACTTATTTCTGGCCAATTGATAGAACGTCTAGGTGAAAAACAAAACAAAACTTACGCCGATATATACGCAGATTGAAAAAAGCTGATCTTGAGACTTGGAATCATACAGTTTCAACTACATCTTTCCTACACAAAAACTAGACGGATGTATGGGGGCAAAACTCTGGTAGTTCTCATAGCTGTAATCTCACAACTTGGTAAACGTTTTAAGCATAGTTTCTATTTTCAGGTTAGAATCAAATAAACCAACCGTTTAAAGGCATTGTTATCAACTGTGCCAAGTTGTTTTCAAGCAAGTCGTCGTTTCGTAACAGTGAAAATTGTTGCTTATTTTGAAACCGAGTGTAATAATGACGTCGTCCTGGGTTATTCATTGCATAAACGGTACCTCCGAGATAATTCCAGTATACTTTTCTTGAAACTTCTGCAAACTTAACATGTTATATGCTCAGAATGAATTTCTTAGCAGAGCAATCCTGTTTTAAAATTCAGATTTTTGTAGGCCCCACTTTTCAGTGCTCGAATTTAACCCTTTCGTATATTTATTCTTCTGAGATTATTTAAATGTCAATTATTAAGTTAATATCTTCCAGAGAGTCGAGAGACTCGAAACAGACCAGCGTAGAGGGTGGCTCACATAATATCGATAATTAAATATGTTTATTTTCACCTCATTGTATGAACCATCTAAATTCGCAATTTATACCTTGTACATTCTTTGACAGTAGTTTCTAAAGGTGCACATAATAGAACTTCATTAATCTATTGAGGAAGTTTCTAATAAAGGGTGTTTGGTGACACTTAATAAGCAGCAAGGGTAAGGTATACATTAATTAATAAACCTCAAGCTTGTGTCAGTCAGACGTCCTTTTAAGTGCCATTTCGTTAATGCAATTTCAAGATTTAACACTAACGCAGTAAATGTTTTATATTTTACGAATTTAATTAGTTTTAGTCTATTCAAGAGAGCCGGGGAGGTTAGACGATATAATATATTGTGTCTGTAGCTTTGACATGAAATTCTGATATATTTTCATATTATAAATCTTCTGTGTCTACTACTTCATTCGATTAAAACGTTTTCAGATATCTGTTTGTGCGAAAATATTTCAAATTCGGCTTTTTATTCACCCTCAAAGCTACGAACCACTTTTTAACGAGATAACTTCAACATTCCGGATTTTGAAATTGTTTTGTATAAAATGTCACAATTTTGTATTTAAAAATATGCAGGATAATAAATAATTGGGTATAATGGAAAATGTTGCGGGTTCAAAATTTAAGTAAAATTTCCTCAGGTTTCGTAATTGTGAAACAGGCGGTTTGGCTTGTCAGCCTTCCGATGTTCTGGCATGGGGACGAATATTGCAACTCTCGTTGGAAAAATCCGCATTATTTTGTTTTCAACTTAAAGCCATCACAATCCGAATACAATTAATCCTTAAATTACCATTTCAACTTATTTTGTTAGCCCTGCGTACATTTTAAACCCCCACAAAAAAGCGGTTAGTATTTATTATGTACGGATGTTGGTTGGTGTTATAATATTTAATATAGGAGCCATCAAAACTTGACTTTTGCAAATTGTAATGCTGTGACTTGGGAATACTAAGAACACCAATTTGATTGCTAATTTTGAATTTAAGTATGTTAGGCAAGCGTTACAATGAATTATTAAGCTTGATCTCATATATAGAGACCCGAAGGAATTTCGAGGGTTGCTATGTTGGACGTTCAAGTCATTAGCTTTCCAAAATTGATGTTTTGCTAGTACTTAATGTTCGCACGTTCTTGGCTAACATTGGTGTTATGTAATTGGTTTTGTTAAATTCAAAATTTAAGGCTTTCGAATATATCATCAAAAATCGTTTCTTATTGTAGATAATTTCTTCCTGCTGGAGATGTTTTACTACAAAATCGATTTATCAAAGCATTCATGCGTTTACATAGGCTGGGGAGGTTTTACTTTAAGCTATATCATATTAATAGAATTCGCAGGTGTTTTGATGCTGAGGCTTGTCATGTCGAAAATAAATTACTATGCTTGTTATATTAAAATAAATATAATATATAGTATAAGCCAAATTTTTTTTAAACCAGTTTAAATCGTAATTCGATTCCGCAAAAATTGTTGTTTAATTGCAACTTTTTCTATTTGGTTTTTCGTGATCCAACTCCGAAATCACGTCAGACCGTTCTCTCGAGAGAAGGATCGCAGAAAACTATTCGTCGAAATTAAAGAAATACTCGATTGATTTCTAAAAAAAGCTGGATGCTTACGTAACTCCAGGTTTAAAATTGTTCAAGTTTGATTGCGATTGGCTTAATGCAATTTTACGACTCGATACTCGCTTTGTTGTAAACTGACAGTTAACTTCACCATAGATGTGCATGCTCTTTCTGTAAAAAAAATATTTATCTGGTGTTTTTGTTTTTGATGGATTAACTAAATTCTTCCCGCGTCACCCAAGAGATCCGCAGAGAAGAGATTTCAAAATAAATAGCGCAGGCTGCCGAGTAAAATCATAGATTATAATTTATTCCACAACATGAAAGGAAATTGTAAAGCTGCGTTTAAATGCTCTTTAGATGTCTTACTAATTATTTGCGTAAGTTATTTAAGCTTCCAAACTGAGTTACACTATATTTCACCATGTGCCATACAAATCCAATTTTTTCTATTTTGTGCAAATTGACACTTACTTACTTACAGCATTTCCATTTTAATGTTGTCGTCTCATTTTCCTCCAATTACCAACAAAAGAAACGGATTCAATAATGAAAATCAAATAATTATTCTGGCTGCTATAGAGAAAATATCCAACATTAACTGGTATAACGTTTTATGAATTGGCTTGGTTATTTTGCGAGAGTGAATGACGCTTTCTACATTAAAGCATAGAACCAAATTAGCTAGAAATTTCTTTCAGAGAGTTTCTGGAGATTTTATCGATTTATCACAATAAATTATATTAACGAGTTGGGAGGGAACCAACCTTCTGAAGAAAGTAAAAACGTTTAGACGCGAAGCTGAATATTTTGAGTTACTTTGAAGTATTGCAGTGACATGTAATTAAATTTTTCATTGTTATTCTATTATTGAACGCCAGCGATGTATGTTTTGTTGAAAATGCGGCACGAAACTTTTTTTAAATCCCACTACAATAGAATTTCGTCAGATTTCTGCTGGGAAACTAATTGCTGTAGCCGCAGCAATACACAATTGTTAATTATAAGAAGGGTCCACGTTCAACTAAAACAAAATTCATAATCTTAGAATTGCGTGCTTTGCTTTCAAAAAAAAAAGAAAAAAATTATAACTGCTAGCTAAAGTACCCAGTGACAAACGTTCGGCTGTTGGAAGTGACGGTGGGTGATAGTACCTGATGGTTGTATGCTGCAACCACCTATGCACAATTTCCCAGCCCTGTGTAAGTAGCCGGTTGCATTTTAAGCCGATTCAAACTGACCAAAGCTAGTTGGTTCATCGTACAAAGAGAAGCCAGGTGTACGAAATGTTGTTTATGCATAAAGATTATATTTAGGACATTAATTTAGCTTTGTCGAGAAAATTGAGTTGGAAAAATTACGTGGTGCTTAAATGGACTGTACCGTGAATTTTAAACAACGTAGATAGTCCTTTTCAAACTTTGTCCTGGAAACTTTATTAAAAATAAGCCAGATCTTTGCAGCGTACCTACTTATTTTGAGGGAGTTTAAAAATACCTATATTAATTATAATTAACAAGCTTATATTCAATATTCGGAATTATATTTACGGACAATTTATTTGAGAGAGCGTATCTCTTTTATAAAGCAAGGTATTGGTGTAGTTCGTTCGCTCGTTAATGTTAACAAATTCAAACTAAAACTTTCCGATCGGATTAAATCTTGACTTTTCATTTAACAGCCACGCTCTATGTCATAATTAAAAAAGTTCGGGCGGCCTTTATAAACACCTTTTATGTTAGATATGCGTTTAGGGCTTCAAACAAGACTAGAATTCTTAATAATGCAAAGTTCAGAAAATTTATGCTGTGCCAGTGGCGCAGAACTAATATTTTAATGCCCCATAATGAAAATGAAAAAATAAAATTCGGTGTAAACTGTGTTTTATGGTTTCTCCTATGATTTATCATTTTCAATTGCCGGTACGTGTGCGCTACTTGGATCATAGCAACCGAATTTAGGTGGGGAGATAGATTCGCGAGTTAGCTTCCAAGCAGTACAGCCGTCCCTTACCAAGTTCTTGAACAGAAGTACATTCCAAGTTTTGCTACAAAATCACTCTTTAAACCGCACCTCGTTATCCAGAGACGCGCAACTTCGCTATGCCACAATAACCGCGCTTCTAATGGAATCAGCCAATAAAAGGTGGCTAAAATCTTTCAGCCACTTTAGTAAAAATCTATGTGCACATCGCATCCATGCAAAACAGTGATGCTCAAGGCCGGAAAGAAAAAGTCGAAAGGGAGTAAGACAGCCCCGGAAAGCACCTCATTTCACACCGAGACAACTCTTCCCGCACTCGGCACCAACACCAGAGGAACCCACCCCGCAACATTCAAGATCGCCCATCCTAACACCCCAACCCTAAAATACCGAACCACTCTCAACAACCGATACAAAAAACGACCTATTGATGGAAATCGAGCCCCACACCGGCACCAAGCGGCAGCGTCACGATAGTGACCCCTGTCCCTTCTCGCCCGGAGCTACACCAATCAGCCCGCCCAAGAACACGTTCCGTTCAAACGAGGAAGAAAACACGGTGATGATCAGCACAAACAAAGACACCACCCCGCAGGAAACCCATTCCTGCAAGGAGGACGAGCCAAACATGGAGGAGATGGGATCAACAACCCCCCCGAGGAACTCATCAGCGACAACCCGTCAGCGAAAACCAAGGCCGTAGTGTCGGATTTCTACCGACCAAAACCCCACTCCGTGAAGGTGCTGGGAATCGCTTTCGTATTCTTCCACACACCTCCTGCCTGGTCATCTCGCTTCAGCTCTTTCGGGTTTTTGTTCTTCTTGCTTTATTCTTGATTACCCTCGGCCCCCCAATTAGGGAATGGTGTATCATCCTGTCGCTATCTTCGGCCTTTAGTTAGACCCAGTTTCAATCTGGATTCCTCCAAGAGTCTCTTTCCTGTTTTTATAGTCACATTTTAATATCGCTGTCTGCGTACCTCCTGGGGCCTTTCTCAACGATTGAATCTCAACTTGTCCGTCCTCTGCAGCGTACCTCCAGAGGTGTGACTCCAGCTCGGTCTGCTCCGTTACTGCGTCGATGTTTTTTTTATCTTCATCGCTACTTGACTCGTGAGATTCCGTATATTCACTACTTCTTTGTACTTGTCGCGCAATGTCCGCTCTAGTCTCGCATTTTCTTTGGCGTTGTGTGTCTCGATGACCACATATCCGGCCCTCGTCATCTTTATCCTGTTGATCAATGTTGCTCCCTTTTGTGCCTCTTGCAATTCTGGTCAATCTTTCTATGATCGTCTCTATGCTTCCCCCTAATATTAAGGTCTGCTGGACGTTTTCTTCTTTCGTAGTTTCTTTAAATTCGCCAGCTTTTTCTTCTTGTCTGCTCTAGGCTCATTTTGTTTTTGTGTGCATAATGTTGTGTACGTTTTCGAATAGGATGCTTAGCGCCATAAGTACGTTTTCTGCCTTGGAGAGGTTTGTGGCCGGAGCCTAGGCCCTGTACCATCTGTCTGCCTGTGTTTTGAAATCCGCCGTATATCCTCGTCTTTCCTTTATTTTGTTGCTCTTGTGTACTCGAGTAACCGCTTGTTGCACCCCGGCCTGGATAACCACCGAGAACGCAGAGCAGTCGCTTTTTAACGGTCGGCGGGGGCCCGCTCCATCACCCGACGCACCGACCGATAGTGGGGTTCCGAAACTCCCCTGCATCGTAATTTCCATTTCCAAAGCCTTGTACATTCCATGTTTGTTCCGAGATTTTTGGGCAGGGCCTCTTACCCTGTTACCTTGCGGATTCCTCTCATCCACCGGGGTTGGGTACTCGATCTCTGAGATTCCTCCACAAGTTACCAGGGACAACCAGCTTGGAGGTTCGGGTAGGATTTTGGTCCCCTAGCGCCGGAAGACACCTTAAGGGTTATCCTCAGGGGCCTCCCCGGCAAACTGAAGCCTAAGGCAATCTTTGACGACCTGACCGAACAACAGTTCAACATACACGAAGTCCGCCAAATGGGCTACGGCAAGGATTGACGCCCATGCCCCTCTATCAAGTCGCCTTAGACAAAACGGAGCAGGGAAGAAAAATCTTCGACATCGCCGCGGTGCTCAACATCACTGTCCAAGTTGAGTCCCCTTTTATAAGTCGGATTCAAATCAATGCAACAAATTCAACAAGCAACAAAACGAACGACACCCCGGCCCAGTGTGTAGACTGCGGAGGAAACCACCCGGTAAATTACCGAGGATGTTCCACCTTCATGATAGCTACAGCAAACCAAACACAGCCAGCTAAAACCCCAAGTGCACATCAGACCAGACACAAAGGGGAAAACAAAACCGAGCAACAGTCAAGTTGCCAAAAGGGAGAAAACCGACACCAAAGCAAAACGCCAGTCAGACAAGTCAAACAACCAATGGAGCAAGTTGCATACACAGGCCACTCCCACCAACGCCGATAGCCAAACGGTCCAAGCCACGCCCTCCGACTTCACGATGGAAGCCATCATCATTATCCTCATAGCCGCAAACATCAGCGAGGCAATTCTGCAACAAATTGCAGACATTGCTACCCACCAAGCTACAAATCTGTAAACCAACCGCAAAACAGACGAGCTGTCGAAATGCGACGACCGACTACCGAAACTTATAGAACTGTGGCCGTACAAGCCTTCTTGGCCCAACGTCAAAAAGTCAAACACCAGGCTCCGCTGGCCATATCGTTCGAGTTTCTACATTATCGAGAGCATTTGCGGGCGGCTCTGGAGGTTTTCACAACCCCTGACATTGGAAAATCTCGGATCCCAGCTTTTGTCTATCGTCATTTTCGAGTTCTGTTGCGCTCGGGCAGGTTTAGGGGAAGCCCTACGGAGGTGGCGTTTGAAAGTCGTTTTGGAAAAACTACTGGATATTCCGCAAATTTAATTTTTTATATGGACCATTACCTACCACCCAGTGCAAAAATTTAGTCGAAATTCGGGTCGAACCTTTTGCAGTATATTCTTAATTATTATTAATAAAATTTAGGAATAAGTACCTACTAGTACTACTTATATTAAATATAAATTATATTATGTTCTGTTTATGCTTTGGTGCTATTAAAATTTAATGAACGAGAAGCTAGGGTAGGTTTAATCGCGATTACATTTTGACATTAGCTAGCTTCGGAAAATAATCACGGGTAAATTTTAGCATTAATGTTAGATTCTTACTAGATTCTGTTTATTCAGTATCAAACTGCTATCATTGGTTGGCATTTGAAACTTCTGCAATTATGATTGGCTGCTAGTATCCAATTAAATCGATTGAAATGGAATAAGATTGAAAAAAACAAAAACCAACCAAGATAAAAAACAAAAGCTTTTCAAGTGGACAATATCATATAATATTGTGATATTTTCTGCCAAATGGGCTCTCATTTCCAGAAAACTAATATCAAAGCTGATGCCAAATAAAAAATTGAATTGAAATTTTTGTTCAAAATGCTGATTCAACCATTTTTGATTTATATAATTTAAACTAGAATAAAACGAAAAAGAAAATTTTGGTGAAAATATAGAATTATTTGCGGTTTTAATAAAAGTTTTCGTTTTCTTTCAATTATGATTCTGTTTTTTAAATTATTTTTTTATTAAAAATCTCGCCTTCTGCTATCACTGCATCTTCTAAATTATAAACCATACCTTCAAAAATCGTTGAAGTATTTTTTTAAACATGACTTGCTGCGCTCAATGCTATAGGTCAAGTAAATCAAATTCTTTCAGATTTCTCTAACGTCTGCACCAGTCGTAATATTTTGTATAATTAAAATTTTGTTTTATCCACATAAAATTGTAGCTGTAAATTATTGAATTATACGACACCAAGGTCGGAGGTTAAAATTTGGTCGACTTGCCCCATTGTGCCCTTCTTCAATTCAAATGTCTCGGAAAGGCATTTAATATTCAATATATCTTCATGATCTGGAAACATTTCAATTATGTGGTTTGTAGCCTTTGGAGAGATTTCGAGCGTAAGCTTCGAGACAGATTAATGCATGATGGGCCTATCCCTATCATAGAACATCATCTATGTCCTTCAGCCAGGAACTACACAACCTGACTTAATAATATATTTTCGTTTCAGATGAAACTTGCACTTCCATCTGCGAAAGGAATCTAACTTAATTTGAGTGGTGAGTATTTTTGATTTTGTACGTATTTAATTAGTTCTCTATTAGATGTAATCAATATTTAACTACATTGGGGTGTTGCAAATCATCCCTTTGTAGTTGTACAAGTTAGTAGATTGTGTTGGTGGCTTGGCGAGCGAACATCAATCGGGCTGTCAGCGTGCGGAAATTATTTGCAATCAAATCAGGATTGACCCAAGGCGGGGTGATATGTTGCGGTCACCAGTCTGAGGACACGAATCCGCTCTCTCATGCCCAAAAAAACTTCTCGAATAGATCAGTCAATATTTATAATACAAAGTAATTTTCGTGAGTAGTTCTCGCATGGTATGCGATGCGACGTCTAGCAAAATGTCAGTTAGGGTTGGTTAATTTTATTTTTGAACCTAGAACAAATGTGGTGAGAAACTGTCTAACTGTAAATTTCACGAACGACGTGACGTTTTAAAACCCATATCAAAAATTTAGAAAAAACTTGAGCCTTAATTATTATTATCCTTTTTTCGAAAATTTTCGTCTTGCATTATTTAACAAATGTTTTGGAAATTATCTCACTTTGCTTTTTACACCTTCGTTGCGATTTTACGCTGACTTGGTCGTTTCCATTAAATGAAAATATTAAATTTGCATTAGGCGCAGAGCCGACCGATATTTTTATATTCACCTTTTTATTATTGGGTGGATTATTAAAAAAAAAAATTGCAATTACATTTTTATAAAGTTTTAATTAAATAACTGGGAGCGTTGTTGAGTTCAGTGCTAATCGAGCCGAAGAATTCAAATTGTTTTGTTTTGTCGGAGGAAATTAAAATCTCGAAGGACTCTCCGCCGGTAAGGCCGGATAATGTACAGCTAATTTATCTTTGTTTGTTTATTATTATTATGGAGCGATTGCTGTTTGCTTTTGTAGCGGAGAGGGTTGATTTAATTCCACTCCTAATTGAACCGCACGTAAAAGTGGATTTTAATTTTTCTGACGTACAAAAAAAATATTGGCTTATAATGTAGAACTGGAGTATAGTGCTCACACACGTAGTCAGTTTGGGGGTGCAAGATACTTATAGGGGGTTCCGGTTCACTAACCGGGAAATTCTAAAACGCATGCGTTTGGTGCAGGTCGATATTTACAATCCATTCTGTTGTAACCGTTGACACGGGACTTTTCCGTCTTCTTCTAGTGTATGGTCTACAGCAAAACTGGGTGGAATATAAATTGAGGAAATTGCAAGAATGAAATTTACCTTGATACGTTTTATTATGCTTTTGTCATGATTCTTCTTCTAGTAAAGTGTGCTGGTCCCGTTTTCAACTTTTAGGGGAGATGGTCGTAAAGAGCCGAGGAATGCAGCTATTTTGAACAGTTAAGTTCAAATGTAATTGCATTTTTTGTATGACGGTTTATTGTTGAGCCCATCTTTTCGCGAAAGGTGCCGAAACGTAAATTATTATTTACGAAAATTTAGCTTGATGAAATATGATAAAATGAACTGTGTAGATTGCAAATGAGCGCACGAAAATCGACCAAGCACAAATTAATTAATTTAGGCTTGCCGGAATAAATGCGGGGATGATTGTTGTTGGATTATTATAAAGTAAGGAGAATTATGGCACCCTTTTGTTGCATATATATGACGGTCGAAATTTGTGTTTCGTGTCAAATTTGCCCGAACACGCCAAACGACACAATGGCACGTTATTACATGATCGTTTATGAGATTTTTAATAATGCATCACTTTTAGACACAAATATGAGTCCGGCTTTCACAAATTATTGCTTTCCTCGTGGAAAACCTGTCATCGAATTCCAATTACACGAATACCAAGAGACAAATCACAACTTTAATGTAATTTAAAATTTTTTACCATGTACTTGCTGCGAATGGCAAATGTCATTAAAATACCATTAATCATTGTAGACTTTATCCGAGCTTATAATCAGAAGATCACTTCGATTAATTAATCATGGAAGCCAATGATTTAAATTGATTTGGAACCCCTCTTCGACCGTTTCACATGATAATCTCCAAACTTTTTACAAAACCGGAGAGCATTCGCGCCTCTGCATTATAAATCTCGAAAGCGCTTTTCAACCTTCACGAAGTTATTTTCAAACGCTTTTTTTTAAATTAATTTTCCTTTTCTGTTACATCATAATTGTGGCTGGCGCACACGACATTTCGTTACTTGAAGTGTATCTGACGTTTTCCTATAAATTCAATTTAACATCTCGACAGAGAATGCTTTTCCGTCGTGAACTAGGTGCGACATGGGAAAAACTAAACCAGTCTCTCGTGTATCATTATCAGTTTACTTTTTAATGCGATTGCCTCCTCAAGAGCTACGTTTTCATCCAAAAATTTGCCAGGTGATATAAATTTTTAATGAAAATTCGAAAATCTTGCCGTTATCGATATACGACATACATTAAAGTTTTACGGGAAGGCTTAAATAAAATAAACCAGGAGGAAATCAGTCGCATCAAAAATACCACTTCACTGTTTTCGTCTTAAAAAGCTTTTCATTTTTTTTTATTACTGCGCAATTTTTACGGCATCATTCAGACATAAAGTAACATCAATTGATTTTTTTACATTATTAAAACGTATTTACCATAATGAATCTAATTATAATTTTTTTTCGTTTCGTTTTCTCTTGGAGAGAAACTAAGCTACTTACGGACCTCTTTAATATCACAAATTGATTTTTATATCTGATCGTTTGATCTTAATAAGAATAAAGAGACGCCTTAATTTTATTATACGGAGTGATATTTTTGCGTTCCTCTTTTTTGTTGTAAAAATTAAAACTTCTTCCTCGTGTTTCGCTCCCCATGGATACGCACAGATTGCACTCACCATTAACATGGAACTGTATTACAGTTTCAGAAACGTAATTTATGTGGCGGATTAGGTTCGAATTACCTTGGAGGAAAGGAAATGTTTGGGGTTTAGCTATAATACTAGGCAACGGAAATTAAGGAAATCTTCGAGGTATTTAAGTAATCGACTCCTGGTTAGTTAGTCACGTGGTTTCGTATCGAAAGACTCAACAGTCGCCATTTTGCTTAATTGTTTTCTCGGCGGACGTTGGCAACTTAAATTTACTTCTTGATTAATCGAAGGATGTTGCTAAATACGTCCCTCGTAATTTGGAGAATCCTTAATGCGAGGCAGATGGTCGTCTTTCTTTACAGAGCTATAATCAGTCATCGTAGTGTGTGTTTTTCCCGCGAGTCTTGATGGATGATAATGCACAATTATTAATTTAACGTAATAATTTTCGTAGTTCTGCCATGGCAGAAGATCCTGTATTTTAATTGAGGAAGTAATTACAATGGGAATTGGTCGGGACTACGCAAACCTGCCAAATACGTTAGGATAATGCTAAGATTTAAGAAGAAAGAATCATTTAATTGTGTTAACACAGATAGAGAACAGCTGGGTTAAATAATTATTTCAATTATTTAATCAGGATAAAACGCCTATCTACTAAATAATAAACTAAAAAAGTAACATTAACCTATAACTGAAGGTTACAGGATACTAGCATACATTTTTTGCGGCTTATTGTTTAAGCAGCAATGTCGTCCTTAATAATCTTTCTTCCTATAATTCCTAATAATTCTTTAATCCTAAAGAAATGCAAGAATTTAATCAACCAGAACAACCAGAATATCGTCAAAACTCAATTCCGTCTGGATGAAGTATCTAAAACAGCGGTCACCAACATTTTGCACCTCGTGGACCATTAAACTCACACTTGTGGAGCCTGCAAACTACTAACTTAAATTTTTTTGTTAAAAGCCCGACGATAATTTTTAAATTCAAATGTGTATTTTTAGCTTCGTTAACTGCAAAAACAATTTTTGGGAATTATAAGATTTATCGAAATGTCGCAATAACAATAGCAAAATAAACAATAGAATTAAAAACGCTGAAAAATTTGAGTTTTGAAATTCAAAAATATGAACAAAAAATGTGTTTAATCTAAAAATGTAGCAAGAAATGTATTTTTAACGCTAAAAAAAGCTAATATAACAATAATTAAAATTTAAGTGACCAGACAATTAACTTTTCTTATTATATTGAAAATGAAAAGTCATAATAACTTGAAAGAAACAATTAACCGTAACAATAAGAAATTTTAATTTTGAAATTCAAAAAATATGATTATAATAAAAATTTGTAATCTTTCAAAATGCTTTTTTCTAATTTAGTTTGAAATGGTCTTGCTTTGTGATATTCAAAAGTGTGTGGAAAAGTACTATTTTTTCGTACTAGTGTGGAAAAGTACTATTTTTCGTACTAGTGCGGAAAATTAGTACTTTTCGTACTAGTGCGGAAAAGTAATACTTTTCGTACTAGTGCGTTATTCAAGAGTCGATTAGACAAAAACATTATTTACCCCCCCCCCTTTCTTCCTATTCGTTGAGTAAAAATTTAACGGACCAATGAGAGATTTGTTATAAAAAGAACGACGGAAATTATTGGCGTAGTTGTTATTTTAAAACAAAATACACAATATGTAGTCCACGCACAAAAAATACTAATTAAATAGAAACTCTCGTGGTAAATTTCACAAAAATGAAAAATTGCTAAAATTTGATTTCTGTTTTCGTGCTTCTCATTTGTTTAAAATCGCAACGTGGTTTTAATAATTTGAAAATAATTAATAAAATCATTAAAAATTAACAGTTGAATTCCTGTATTGCGGTTGTAGATTCAATCTCAGTATATATTGCTATGTTTTGATTCTTTTCTTATGTTACAGTGTTGATTTCTAAAATAATGTTTTCTGAACTGGGTGGGGATAAGTTGGTGAAATGCCTGCATTTATTTCAAATTTTGTCATTAATTTTAATTTTCCAAAGTTGTGTTGGTTTCACATATCACTTATTAACGCCGAAGGTATCTCGAGCAATTTTGCATCAAATTTGCAGTGAAAATTAGTAGGAAAACTACTGCACACTCCGTTTTACCTAATAAATGACTTAATGTCGTGACCACATTATAGACTTCCATGTTAGACGTCTGATCGATTAAGAGTTTAAATCTTCATTACGTTGATGTAACCTCAGGTGAGGTTAATGATTTGTCATTTTGGATAATCTGATTTGTGGATGCTAGAAAATGCCGCTTTCCTACAAGAATAGCAATTACAAGTGTGCCTTACTTAACTAGTCTCTCTTTCTGTCTTCTGCGGGTTCGATTCCGGTTGCTTTTAAATTATTTGTAGACTGGTAGCTAGGTCCACTGATGACAACACCACTATTAATTATGGTAGTTCGACAGGCGTGACTGGTAGTGTTTTTGTATAAATTATTCTTATTTTTCACATCATCATCCCCCTAGATATATTATGCAAATTAATTTATTTTTGCTTTCGCAAATTCTCTGAGAGATTTTCGACAAAATTTGGATGTGTGCGGTTTTGATCTTGCGTCATTATTTTTCTTGTTGAAAAACTTTCATCTTGGTTTATTCCGATAAATTCAACTACCCTCGGGGGATTACCACGCCTTCTCACTATTTCAGACTTCTTACAAAACTTACACGTATTTAAAATTTTCGAATCAAAAGTGATGTATATATGCCCTCCTGGGAAAGCGTGAGATTAAAAATAAAAATTCACATGCCGAAGCAATCGTAATAATATCATCGTCTCGTAAGCACGAAACAGGTAATAAAAGTTCTCCAAATATTCGTATTATAATAAATTAAATTGAATTTGCAACTACACAATAAATTTCAAAAGAATGCGCAGTACATATTTCCTTTACCTCAGGAGGTTCCTTATAAAATAAATTTGGTTACATGTAATGGAAATAAAAAGCTTTTTCATATGATTTTTATTATAATCACAAGAAGATATAAATTTAAAATATTACGGTTTTTATGAAATATTTGAAAAAAAAAATGTATTTATATTGTCTCCTCGTACAGCGAGAAAAACCGGTAGATAAGTTTTTCAATTGTAACCTGGAAAACATAGCTCATAAATGTATTCGTGCGGTGTTTCCCAACTTTTTTTTTCGAGTATACTTGCATGTTGTGCAGTAGCCAATAGCATTACGAACTTTGTTAATGGTTAAAGCAAAACCAACATTAACTATTCAACTAAATTCCAAATTAAATGAAACTTCTGGAGTAGCATCTTGCTCGAGCATATTATTTATAGTTGCATGAATCTGCACTCATTCTTCATATTATAGTAAATTACTCCAAGTTTTAAATAATAAATGGATTAAAATTTCACAAGTTAATATCGAATTAAAAATGTTATCGTGTAAATAATTATGATTACGTTATTAAAATTTCTATTTGCGAGATTTTAGTCTTATTTTTTGCTTAAGTATATTTAATGAGCTTTCTCAAAGCCCGTATGAAAGGACTTGAGAAATGTTGGTAATTAATTAACGTCGTTGAACTTACGTTTACAGATTCGAAACAAACTCAAAATTTACTTAACAACACCGAAGTTAGGATTTTGCAACTCCAAAAATGACAGTTTTTTGTCAGATTATTATTGTTTTGCTCCTCTCTATTTGTGTTTGTACAAACTGTAGAATATTAATTCTCTTTCTCTCTAGCTGCATTGAAGTGAATGCTGCTGATGTTTTTTATATTGACGTAAAATTGCACGTAGCTGCTTTATTTTGATATTATACAAGTTTTTGTTTCTCATAAAAGAGTAGGTGCTTGCGAATACTTTTTCTACATTTTACTCTAATTGCAACATTCCATCTCTTATAGAAAATATTTCAAATAAAACATTTCTGAATTCCGTCTAATTTAATTACTGTTTATATATTGACGTGTTTTTTATATGGGTCGAACTCGAATCTCTGCAAAGAATGTTGAAATTCCAAATATTTTGTTTGGCAATACGAATATTAATTAATAAATAATGCTTCTGATGCGGATATGACGAAAGGAAATTCGAATGGCTGTTTTTACCCAGTCGAAGATTTTCATCAAATAAAAAAAAACACGTCAATATATATTATCACTCTGAGAATGCCGTATGACAGTTAGAATGCGTCGTGCGTGATCATTTGTCGCAGATATTGATTCATGATGTGTATAAAAAGTAACCTGCACCAGGAGAAACTAACATTTTCACCTCTGGAATTGTATCAAAATGCGGTTAAACATGCAACGTGGATGACTACCAGCTTCACGTGTCAATGCTACTCTTACCCTAATTTATCAATTTTCAGTTATTCCCAACCAAACGATTATTTTCATAGACTTTTAATTAAAATTTAACTTTTTATAAAGCATGTACTAAATGAGTTTCGCCAAGTTAATAAATAAAATGGGATAAAATTTTCATATTTCAGTTAGTGCAGTATATCTATCATCCTTCAGTGTAGTTATCCGCAGTAAAGAACAGTTGGCGTAGTCAGTTGTTACGTCATCCTCGCCCAAATAACAAGCAGCCCAAAATATAGTTTCCTGTTATTTCGTGTGTATTTGACAATATTTTCCACTTTTATTAAATGATGGGCGCCTAAAAATGTTTAAGGGGTTTTTGATGGTTAAAAGAACAATAATTTAAATTAGATTGGCAAATTATAGTCATATTTTGTTGAAAAAGAGAGATCTGTGCGTTTCATTTAGGTTAAATGTTATAAATTGCGTCTCGCTCGGGTTAGAGGAAAAGCGTCTTTTCGTTTTCCCCACAATCCGCAAATCCCCACACGAAATAATATGCTCTGTTGGGATTTCGGGACAGATCTACTGTGACAGTGTAGTTTACACAACAAATAAACATGCAGACTTTTTGCGTATTCTTCCTTCGATCATCCCGACCTGGTAGTCTGCGATTGAGGTGGCTGACCACCTTTTTTGTGTGCCTTCCAAAACACTGGGTTTACTCCAAGAACGTGCAGTAACTGGGAAAATTTCACATTGCAACAGATCATTTCAAAATTTGGTGATGGTAAATAACTACCTGACGGATCTTCAAATCTGGACACCATCCGAGTTTTAGCGCTTATAATTATTAGCGAGAAACGGCAAAATGAAATTACTGTAAAAAAGTCTGAAATCAATAAAATCTCGGTGTTTCCTTTTCGATATTTTAGACAAGACACATCGGGGACGGTATTTTGCGGCACCTTGTACATAAGTTTTAAGAATGGAAAAATTGACAAGAGTTTTAAGTTATTTTTCATGTAGAGAATCTAAAATATGAAGTTTGCCGTAATAAAATATGAAATATTTTTTTCCCAGATGTAATTTTTCAAGCGTAGTTTTGTAGGTATGATATACCACATAGAGCGACGCCAAGTTTTACCACGTTTGATTAATTTCGTTAGGAAAATACATTTTTCAAAAATTAGCAAGAGGCAGAAGGCAATTAAAATGTTACGATTGTCACGAAACTGGAAGGCTTTCTTAATGGATGGAAATTACTTATTTAGGGTCCAGGTTTGACTAGAAGTCGTTTTTGTTGTAAAGAATTACCTGCGTTATTGGAAAAGTGTCAAGTGAAAAATAGGTGAAATTGGAAGACGACGCATTGATAATAGGAAATGTTGGAATTTTCTTGACTAAATGGAAATATCGAATTTCCCTTTGAAAATTATTTCCACGTCGAAATTATTTCTAATTACCGTTATTCCTGCATTTTTTTTCTCTTCAGGTTACATTTGAAGTTTGATTTAATGACATATTTACTTGCCAAGTGCTTTATATTTCTTCACATGAATAAATCGCATTTTATAGGTCTTATGTGTTGTTTTTAAATCATACGATGTTCCACAACGAGATATAAATTTATTTTGGGTAATTTATTGCATCCTCCCATGAAAACGAAACTTATTGCCCAATTGTACCAGTATTAATGTGCGCCGTTCGTTAAATTTAAATTTTACGAAGAGGAGGATTATGGCGAAAAGTCGATCGACTTGCTATATTATAGTTTGTGGATATCACGACAAACAACGGCCATAAAAACTAAACGATCTGCTTATGATGGCCTTTATATTGAATTTGGCGTCTGATAGAATCTGAAATGGGCATTTTGGAGCAACAACTCCAGCGGGTTATTGATTTAAACAGCAGTACCGCATTAGTAGAATACCAAAAGTATAATTTTCTTGCTGTAAATATTGTATGAACACGAGTATCAGAATTTTTATTAAAACAAAACCGCATTGTTAGTATCAATCGCGTTTTATTTTCACCGACATTGTTTTTGGAGCTTGAAAATATATCCAACGTTTGGCACTGACATTAATTTCTCTCAAGAATTTTAACGATGTAGTAAACAATTTGCGGTTATTCTTATTCTAATGAGGAAACTCAATATTAAGTTTTAGTATCCCAAATAAATTAATCATCTCGGAGGAGGTGCAATAATTTTAGAGTGTAGAGTCTGGCGAAGATTATCTCACCTTTGTTTATTTTCGTTTTAAATTTGTTCGCAGTTATGCTGTACGTGCATACTTATTTTTGCATCGCAAACTTTGACATATTACAAAAAAAAGTTAATATTTGATGAAGCTGCGTGCAAAAAACGCCGAAGCTTAACCGCTAATCAGCTGCGAGCGAGAACATAAATTTTCTCTAATGCAAGCCCAGCGATAATCTAAAAATTCTAAATCATGCAAGTTTTATTTACGAAAACGATAATTTACAGGGTACGAATTACTGGGACGTTGAAACTTTTTTCTAAACTAAAACTGAATTTATATAGCGATTTAGCTGCCTTCTTTAAATTTGCTTACCTATACATCTTTTGCAATTTTAAATTAAATGAGAAATGGGTTCTCTTCCTTCCACATTTTGGAAGACAAAAATTCTAGGGTTAACGTTTGAACCTCTCATGTTTTTAATACAAATTAGCTGGATTTCCAACACAATGCCAGTGGTGGAAAGACACGCAAAGTGCAAATTATGGTAGTTTATAGCGTAAATTGCAAATTTAAACGGTATGCGATTATTGGAACTCGAAAATTACGGATCTAGAAAGACACAGATCCCTGAGTAGCTCAACTTTTTAAAAACATCCCTGAAGCCGCTCCAGCTCGGATCTTTGTTTTTGAATTTAAATCGAACTTAATTAGATACCTAGGTTGTTAGCAGTAGTGCGGCTGAACTTCGGTTGGCTCCACCCACTAAACAAAATAAACAATTTACAGAATTCCCAGTAGGTGGACTAAGCAGTTAAACAGCTGAAATCTTAAAACTTTAAGTAATCGCCTGCGGCGCTATTGCGGCTTTACAAGTATTATTTTTTTATCTAGGATATTACAATAATTTAAGTTGGTATTGCTGGAAATCTTATTCGACAATTTCTACGTTGTAAAAGCAAAAGAAATATTGAAAATTTTGCAGTAAAATAATTTTTAAGATTTATTTTATCTATTACTGTCCCGCAAAGCCTTCGTTGATCCGTTAGTTTATTATTGAACCAATCTGAAGTTAATTTAACTTAAAAAGCAATATTATGTCAAATTAAAATCTGATAAGATGATATTCACTCAAAAAAGCCAAATTTAAATAATTAAATTGTATTATTTAATTTAAAAATCATGTTTATTTCTACAAATTATTGGAAGCTAAAATTTTGCTTTAAACACTTGTTGAAATATAACGAACTTGCGTAATTGGACAACCCGGTCTACACTTCCTGGTGCAAAATATAACACGCGTCCGATAATGATTTACTGTCAAAGCTGATTTCATAAAGAACCATTATATTATTATTTATTATATTGTTTCAATGAATCGCAGCTATAACATAAAAACTTGATAAATTTTGGATTTTGTAATTCAGTTAAAATAATTGCAAGCTGAATATTTTAACCTTTAAATTAAAATTTAAAAATTAACATGTTAATTAAACAATAACATTCAAATTATTCTCACGAGCTTTCAACGGCGTTGAATTAACTCGTTATTTTTTTAAATTTAATATTTCGCAGATTAAAATTTATATATTATTTTATCAAAAGAAAACTTCAACTCTTGTAGAATATCTGATTTGAGATTAGAATTTCCAATGTCCAGGATGAATTATTGAATGGACAACTCGTGTACGTACGTACACACTTTGTTATATGGATTGATAACTTTATAGAAAGAAAGATTTCTTTCCTACAGCAGACCTAGATGGCAGCAGTATAGCATGCTGCTGTATTTCTAGCTAAAAATTTAAAACTGATCTATCAGTCTATTTGTATCTTATTCGAGAGGTTTGGACGGCCGATCGATTCGGTTGTCATGGCAACCGCGTTATTTTTTTAATTGTTTGTTCGGTGTTTTCGATTTTTATGGGCATCGTCGCTTGATAAATTGACTAGATAGTTGTGTTGTTCAGGATGTACTTCGGACTTTGAAGATTACGCTTCTTGCATTCTTTTGTTTCAGTTTAGTTTAGCATATCTAAATCAGAAGCCGCCGTATTTGAGTATTGTATAGTAAATATCTGGTTCGAAGGGGGTTTCCCCGCCGTATGTTTCTGCTTTCCTACAATTTCGAGGTATAGTCGTCGGAATGATTTGAATCAAATATACAAACATGATTGTAATGGATTGGTATCATCAATTTAAACGGCACATACTCGTTAATTATGGTTACAAGATAAGCATCCGGTTATGACAGCGAAGTATTTCTCTAGAATTTGTAAGTTATCCATTCGGGTGTTCATCACACGCACTAATTCGTAATATTGCTTGATTGATGGTTCTGATTTTGTAATTGTTGTCGATTTTCTCTGAAATAGTGAGTGGGACATGGAGATTGATTATCAGTTCAATACAATAACATAATATGTTTTCAGTCTGCACAGTCAATATGGTCTGATAGAAACTTTAACACCAATTCACTAAACCAAAAACTGGAGTAAGGACGGACAGCGATTATGGTAGTTAACTTAATTTTCCAATTGAACTATGATTTTGCAGTATGCAAACTATTGTTTTCAATTTTTAAAGTCTGATCAGCACGGGCTCATGACCTGTTGCAAGTAACTTTTATTTAATTCTATATCGAGGAACATATAATTTTGTCTAAGAACTGTTCGCTGCAGTACTAAAGGGCTTTTATATTAAGCATTATCTTGATCAAACTTTAGTGACAATCATGGGAAGGTTTAAATTTTTACGATCTCGTGGAAATGTGCAATATTAAATTTAACGTGCACAAATTAAGTAAGCATAAAAGTAGTGATGAACAAAAATTATCATAATACGTAAGTGGGGGTGCTTAAAACTTTATCGACTTGTTCCTTTTCGCCTTGATTAAGACGAAACTGGGAATTTATATTTTTAATCATCGTTCAAGCATAAAAAGATGTCTGTTTACTAGCCGACGTATTTTATTATCCACAAGAGATGAATCTAGGGTTGGTTTATATAAAAGCAGCGGTAAATGTTTGAGAAAACTCTCTGGTAATGCAGAAATTTGTGCCGATTTCCTTGATGTATCGCAACTTTTTTTCGATTTATCTCTTCCGTTTAGTATCCACGCCAATCGATTTAACTTTTCATTTTAATTCGGTGTTGCGGTTATAATTGTGTTAGCTCGCTCGTTATATATCTAGTCTAGACCGGACAGCGTTTTTTATTATTTTCAGTTCGTGCTGGAAAAATTAAATAATGATTGGACTGTAATGTAATTAAAATGCCTGTTTTGATGTACCCGGTGGATTCAGGTGAGCAAAAGCGTATTGTTCTTGAAGGTCCAATTACGTTGCTCTATCACGAGATATTCCAACCAATGAAAAGGCCAGTAGCGTGCACTTCATAATGGATTTTGGTATTTTGCTCAAAATTTTTTGAACGAATTTTCTTGATTTTTCTAAAAATACAGTTATAAATAATGTGAAGTAGTGGGTGGATGGATATATCTCAATTTCTAGTCGTCTCTTCCCCTATTCATTACACAGACGTTAAAACGCCCTAATCTGAACACGAGCTTACTTGTTATAACATAGGACTTTTGCCGACTGTTTGCTCTTCTTCTTTTTCAAATACTGTGTGCGGTTTGGGATGCTGTTGGCGTAATAGTAGGGAATGAAAAAGGTTGTGGCTTAACACGTAGCGTGCTCTCCGGATAAAGCTAAACCTGGATCATTTATCTAGCTTTTTACTAAGTTTTCTCTATCTTAATTGTACTTACATTGGTAGTTGGTTTGTTATCTTATTTGGCGCCATTTAACCAAATTTACTTGAGAAAAACCCACTGCTTTTCTTTTTACATTTTAATATTTTAAAATCCTCGAAAATTTGTATTCAAACTTGTTTTCTAAGGAAAATAAAAATATAAAAATCTAATAATAATTCTACAAACATCTCTCCTAGATCTTTTAGTTTGTTTGTGTAGGAATTTGTCGAATTTTTTCTTTCTATGTACTTAACGAAAGTCTTTTTGTGTACTTTACAGCTTACATTTATAGAAGAAAGTCATAAGAAAAACATATTAAAGCGTTTATATCAACGCTTTTATTAGTGTACCTACTTTCGTTATTGATTTTTTAGTTTAAAGATGTGTTTTCCTTCTTCCAATGTAATTCCTGGCCGGATTTTCATTTGTTACGCCGACTTTTACACCTCATCTTGTCAGAAAAACTGCGAATCAAATAATTTTCCCATAATCAGAAGTTCCAATCTAATTTTTCGTAAAAACAGCCTCATTAAATGAAATAGCAATCCTGAAGTTTAATAATTGAAATCCTATCGACTTTTAGCGATTTCTCCAATTCTTTTCATCTTACAACGTTTTTAAGTTTTCGAACAAATATAATCCCCTGACTCTGGAATTTTTTTGCCTTTATTGGATTAAAAACCAACGACTCTTTTGATAATGTACATCCAAAAACGTGAAAAGGTTTTTCGTAATACAAAACTTTTAAAGGGAAGTTTTTTATGGCAGAGGGGAAGTACAAAAAATCTTATTTTGAGTGCCGTCATGTGTTCGAGATATAAAATCCATTTTTTAGTTCTTCGTAAATTTTTCGTACCGGTTTTATTATCCCCATTAGTTGATTAAATATGAAATTATTGGCCATTTTATTGTATTTGATTGCTTTACTTGAAATGGTTTCCGTTTACGTCAGAGACACTGTCGGCATCCCAGTTTATCTTTCATATAAATTTTTAGTTGGAAACTTCTGCAACTTTCTAACAACATTTTACTCCAATTTATATCTTCCATAATTTGTTGACAACATTGCAGAATGGTAGCTTCTTAAATACCATCAACACAACTCACACAAATAAATTTCTCGAACGAGATTCGAACCTGCGGAAATTGGTAATATGTAGTTAAATATTGAAAACTGCTTTCGTTGCAATTGGAATTAAAATTGATCTTGGCCTAATAAATTTTGTGCAAAACCCTAATCCGACATTTTATCTTTTGAGGTTGCCCGCAATTTAGATAAGTATTCCACCTTTTGATGTTTTTCTCTCATCTTGTAACTTTTATGGTCACTTTGACTAAAGCTCTTTAATTTGGCAATACTTTTCTTAATTTACAATGCAGTGTATAGTTTAGAGCAGGCAATAAAAAAAACTTCTGGGAAGAAAAAATGCACGATAAAAGCTATGTCAGCTTTTCGTCTCTCCATTTCTCTTCCGAACGTTTCTACTGCACATATTATTCTTTTACTATGTACTATTCCATTTAATGAGCTTAAATAAAGAATGTAGTGCGACAGACAATAAAATGGAATTGTTTGTTGAGTAACCGTTCATTTTTTATATTTTTGTTATTTTGGAACGAACACAGCTGCGGGTTGAGCAAGAAATTTTAATACCAATTTACAAAATTTACACTTACTAGCACAATTCTACTCCCACGAGAACTTTCACCACTGGTTTTTCTATTTAACGTTCAAGTGTTACCAAAGGAAGCTAACTTGGAATATGCACAGTCGATAAAATTTGTTTGAAAAGCTCGGTTCCATTTTGCTTCTTATGGCACGTCTTTATGTTTGCCTTCTTATTGTCAGACCGATAAATATTTTTCTTTGCTCAAGATCATTATCAAGTCGACGTTTGTTGTCATTTTTTAAAAGATATTTGCTAACGCTACAATGGCTAAACCTTTGTGTTGAATTGGCTTTATCATTAAGCTGGGCTTGATGCTTGTTAGTCCTTTTTGTCAACAAAGATGTGGTTGTGATACTTTCAATCATCGCCATTGGACGCCTAACCTTATTATTTTTAATGTTGATAAACATGCAATTACTGAGGTTGTGCACTTTTTTAGATTGGTAACTTCAAATTAACCAATCGGAGGAGGTACAACGTTTACGATTTAATTTGACGTGTTAGGACTGCCGAGTAGCTCAGCTCAGCACGTGTCTCTTAAGGATGGCTGCATAAATCTTTACATTACCTCGGGGCAATCGATTAATGCAGATCCTGGTGTTTAACTCGCAGTCTTATTTTTCTATGATGGGCATCGTCGGTATTTCATTCTACTGTCTCGAACTCCTTTACGTGATCGTGGTCTTCGACCATTAATGAGAAGTTGCCATTCGGTCAGGCTTAGCTGTGGAAGTAAATTTGGCTCTGAGTTGTGAGAGTTACTAACCCTCTTGGATTGAAGTTACTCCTATGCTAAAAGAGTCCCCAATCTTCGTTGCTCAAACCCTCTGTGTAGAAATATAGAAAAATCCAGAGAAACTGGAGCAAGACTGGAAGGCACTCTCCGCACCAAACGCCACCTGATTTTACCCTACCACGCAAGACATGGTTTTTTTTTACCTTCAAAGTAGGGTACATAACTTATGGATATTCAGCTTTCTGATGAAGCGAGCAAAAAAATTTTATTTAGGTCTACCGGCTACTTCACAATTAAATTTTAAAAATCAACTTTATAGTGGTATTTTTCACATCTTCAAGCAATGGCTGCGTTAAAGAAAATCCCCCCCCTTCGATTCTCTCACTCCCATCTCTCCCACTTTATACGAAGAGATGACTGGCCAAATCAGGAAACTAAAGGTCTCCAAAGCCCCGGGACACGACAGCATTTCCAACAGGGCAATCAAAGAATTGCTCAAACACGGGATCATAGCGCTCACCCACATGCCCCTGGAAGTTGGCCGATGTGGTCATGATCCTGAAACCCAATCAGAACCCCTATCTGCCCATCAGCCTGCGAAACTCGCGGAGAGGATTATTCAAGCCTGTCTAAACTTCTCCCTAGCCGAATCCCGCATAATCCCTGACGAGCAATTCGGCTTCCGTCCCGGAACAAATATCAGTATACTGGTGCCTTCTTCCTTGACATGAAAGCGTCTGACAAGGTGCGGCACCAGTGCCTTATCCACAAGATGTTTAATGCGGGTATACCACATGCCCTGGTATACTTCCAGGATAGGTCTTTCCGGGTCAAACTCAAAGGGACCCGTTCCATTCCGAAGCTCATGTCTGCGGGAACACCTCAAGGTTCTGTTCTCCCCCCTCCCTTTTTAATATCTATATTTCAGATATCCCCTCTCCAAGAGAACGTCAGACCAAGAGGGCATTCTACGCAGACCATACAACATTCATCACCATCTCTTCCCCCCCCTATCATCGCTAACCCGTCCAAAAGTACGGCGATCTATTTCTCGAGGACGAATGAACCTCCCACAAATAATCCTCACCGGAAGAAGTCGGTCCTGAAAATGGAGCTACTTCCAAGGATTGAGCTCATCATGTATGGCACCGTGATCCCTTGGACAGACACCTCCAAATGTCTGGGGGTGATCCTGGACAAGAGTCTCAGGTGGGGCCACCATACCAAAAATGCCAACAGCAAGGCTAGGGGAGCCATGACTTTGCTATACCCCCTCCTCCGTCAAAGCAGCTTCTTCTCCCCCCACAATTGCCTGATGATCTATAAAATGATCATCAGGCCGATCATGACGTACGCCTCCACCGTCTGGGGCTACGCAGACAAGACTCACCTCCACCCCCTTCAAGCGACTCAAAATTTGGCGATTAGGCGAACCATGAGGCCCCATGGTTCCTTACAGGAAGACTTCTCAATGGAGTCTGTCGAAGAATTCATCCGCCTATCGGCGGCTGAATTTTACGACAACCTGGGATCCTCGGACAACCCTATAATCCGAGAACTCGGTAATTACCATCTCGAGGATTATCTGCGGTATAAGAGGCCCAGGGTATACTAACCTCCTTCCTCCCGATTTAATCCCCCCCGTCCTATCGATTTAAATCTCAAACGCCCGAGATACGTCGACAAAAAGGAAGAAATATTTCTTGAACCGCCGGTGCTGTATCCTTGGAGTTATTTTAGATTGTATTCGGTTAATTATATAGCAGAATTTAAGTTGAAAAGTAAGATTCCGCCTTTTGAGATCCGGGTTACTGTCGATTTTTTCTGCTTTTGTCCTTCAAAAGTACGATAGAAAACCTTGAAATATTCTGGAAAAGCAAAATTTAAGCTTTCTTATGAGGTGAGGATAAATAAAATCGGCCCAACGTTACTTCACAATTTAATTTTGAAAATCGACATTTTGATGTAAATTTTACAAGTTTAAGTTCATGTTAGCTGTAACAATTCATTTTGTTGTTGGTACGTCAGCATTAAGTAGGTGTTAGCTGTTCCAATTTAGTGGAGAGCGACGATTCGCGAGTAAGCATCCTTGCCGAGCAGTCGTCTTTACACGTTTTAGTTTTTTCAAGTTTACGCTCTTAGCCATGCCTTGTCTCTGTGACGCGCTCCTTCGCTATGTTACAATAGCCGCGCTTTCACATGGAAGACCATAAGAAGTGGATTGCTGAATACCATCGCAAAACGCTCGCCTACAGGAGGAAACCAATCGCAATATGCGAAAATTGAAGCCAGAATAGCATCAACCCACACCGCACTCCCTCAAAAGAGGGCACAGCGATGCCCAAAGGCAGCAAAACGAAGTCGAAGGGGAACAAGGCTGCGCCGGAAAGAACCCCGACTCTCACAGAGCCAAATCTTTTCGAAGCAGCGACATACTCCACAGAGGAAACTACACCGCACCCAGCCCGGTACCCCCCGAGATGGAAACCGATCCCCACACCGGCACCAAGCGACAACGCCACGATATCGATCCTGACGCACCATTTTCACCCGACGCCATACCCATCAGCTCGCCTAAAAACAAAATTCGTTCCAGCTCGGAGGTGATTAAAAAATCCCCCCTACCGACGAATCCTTCCAAGTGGTCTCTCCTCAAATATATTAGATCACCACGAAAGCCACCAATTGGGTTGAAATAAATGAAAAAATCTTCGAAGTCACTGCGGTACCAGAGCTCTATTACTACTGGCTCCCCAAATGTCTAATAAGGTGAATAAGATAAAAAACCATAGGGAAAGCTTCCTTGCCTTGCCAGTTAAAATTTAGCCCACATTTTGTTGGGTTGAAACCACTATATAATGGAATTTCTGCAACCTTTTTACAAATAGAGAGTTGACTGCAATAAGCTTAAGTCTGACATTCCGCACGACGTCAGAAGGGCATCTTCAAATAGATGGCAGGACAGTGGCGAAACAAATTAACAGCTAAAAGCCAGAACTGAACGGCTATACGATGTTATATTCACTCGAACGCTTGCGATCAAGGTTATGATTATGCGTACGATGACATGACAGTGCGGCCTTCAGGCCGCAAAACCTTGGCAATCAATTTTATGTGCTATTAAAATTGGTCGCAAATCAAATGAGAATTTAAAACCAAGGAATTTCCATAAGCGATGAAATAATACAACGATGAAAAACAAAAGAAATGTACATAAATACAATGAAAAAGTTCATAAATACATTGAAATTTCATTGAATTAATGAGCATTTTTCAGTGGTATTCCATAGTGTTCTTGTCCAGACCCTAGACGTATCATCAAACTGAAGAATTTCTGTGAAATTGTGTTTATGTCTGCGAATGTGATTTGCAGGATTACATTTTCTATTGTCCTTATTTGATGTATAATAATTGATTTTCTCGTAGTCTATGACAGCCAGCAGTCCGAACGGAAACGTAGAAAATGAATTTCAAAGTAAAATTGTATTCTTTATCTCTCACGTGCCAAGGAAATTCCTTGGCGTGCCAATAGTGGCACCAGTGTCACGTATTTGCCATCTTCCACTCGAAAAATACTTTAAACCACTACGTAGGTATATCACGGTCATTAATTTCCCAACGAAATTCGGAAGGAGGGCCATTCCGTGGAGAAATCAATTTTCTGGTTTAATCGCCCAATTCGGTGTTGGTTAACTAAAGTAAAGAAAAAGATCATGACAGAATTTGATCCTTGTGTAGCATTACTTACAAAAAGAAGGAACGATGGAATAATGTTGACGTGAAGAAGATTGAATTAAATTTGACGCTTTTCTCGACATAATAGCGTTTTATAGAGGGAAAGACTGTTAATACCTGAAATTGGGGCAACAAGCTACAAGCACACGACTGGCTGTGTTATTACCAGCTGAAAACGCGTTAGTGAATCTTTAGAATCTAATAATCTCCGATGCGATTAACTAGTGGATTTACGTAACTTTCAGTAAAATTCATCGGAACTGTATTAATTTATCTTAGAAAATTGTGAATTCCAGTCAGATAATGAATAAAAGATCGACAATCGTTGATCAAATATTTATAAAATGAAAGAAAATCAAATCTACAAGACGAAACTCGAATTTTAATCGCGTATTATTTGTACGCGAACAATTTTTAGCTGTCGGCATTCGTCGGAGCTTGATAAAACAATATTAATCAACTGAAATATTTACAAAATTACACGAGAATATTTTCGATTTTCCTGTAGTCTAAAATTAGAGAGGCATTTCAAATTAACGATGGTCAACGAAAATCGATATATTATGTAAAATATGCGAGTTAACAATTTGGAACACAAGCCGATGGATGTGAAGGTGCGTTTCCGTGCGCCGAACAGTTTTCATCACGCTTCAGCAGAGACACAAAATTACATCAAACAACTCGGATTCGAGGAGGCGGGGATTTACAGGAACTTTATGTTGTAGATTAAAACTATCATCAATAGGGAGGCCACACGAATTTAACACTCCGCAGAGCTCTGATAACAAAGTAACTTGTTGGAACTTACAGGATAAGTAATTGAAACCTTGGTAGAAATTCATTTAAAAACTTTAAATTTGGAGGTCTGTAACCAATCGGCAGAGTAGGCCGATATTTATGTAACGTACATTGGAAAAATGTGAGAAAAGAGCCTCGATACGTAAAAGCTTTTTCTATTCCCACTCTTCTTTATTATTATGACATCCGTCCATTTTTTTTTCTTTAAAAAGGAAGAACTTTTCATTTTGTCAAATCTTCGAAGGACGTTCGGGACTTTTAAACAGTCAATCTGGCGCATTGCACCTACTCGACGACTACTAATGTTAGTTCTAGATATAAAGCTGGGAAATTCGATATTATTTGGTTAAGTCTTCGAAAGCTTCGTGGTTGGTGTGGAAACTACGTTCAGTTTAATCATGTTGCCCGGGGTAATTGTTTTGTATGAAATTCGATTTGATAATTTACTTTATTGCAAATACAACAAAAACCAACCGAGCTACAATAAAAATGACGGAAGTTGGATGGAATAATATTATATTATGTGAGCAAATATACCCGAACGTCTTTCTGAATTTTCTGGACGTGTTGCTATGTTCTTATTGATCTTTCTTTGGAATTATAGTACGAATTTGACTCACATAAAGTAAATTTTCATCTCGGACGATATTTTCGACAATTTACGGATTTTAATTTGAGACTTATGTTTTTTTAGACTTAAAGTCACTTCAGAGATAACCGAAGTCAAGAAGCTGAGTATTCTTTAAAACTTGGATGGAGTGGTCCCGGAAGGACACTTTCATTAAATGTTACGACTACTTTATTATTTGTACTTCTTAAAAGTTCCAGTTTTGCAGAAAATTTTTTGCAAACCGTAATGAGATTTATTGGAACTTGCAGTCCGTAATTACGAAGCTAAATTCTTCTCGGGAAATGGAGTTTTTTATCGAAATGTTTTGAATGGAATGGCGATGCTATTATATATTTGAAATGTAAATGACGCAAATGCTCTGCAGATAAACGATTTAAATATGTTGTGTCAGTTGTGTTTTGTTAGCCCTAGTTTTAGTTTTCTCCGGACCGGAAAAACAAATTTACTTCGTTGCTCAAAGGTAAAAGTGAATCGAAGAATTTTAGGGAAATTAGTTCGTCGAGTATTCTGGACAAAATTTTAACTTAAAGGTTCTCGAAAGACCTTTTCACAAGGTTTGGGGTGTCCAATAATGTGATTTAATGCTGATCCCATCCCCAAACCAGTGGAGCATTATGTTTCCATTTTAATATAATTTTACCTGCGAACCGAATGGAATATTTATCGATTCCAACAATAAGTACCTATTTATGAGTTCACAGCCCTTTAATTTGTAGGCTTCTTCAGTTTTCAGCTGTAAGTCCTGTGAAATGTGGCTATTAATTCCTGCAGGAAATTTTTTAAAAGGTTTTTAATTTCAATTGCTACTTATGACCTGTACGACGATGATTTTCCGTCAAATGGTTTGAAAATCTAATTTTTGATGTGCATTATTCTTCCAGGAAGAGAGATCTTCCTTAAGCCTGCTTTTCCGATCTGTTCCACGTACATCTTTTCCTATGAATAATATTTACCACATCATGACTACACAAACAGATTATTAATTATTTTTATGGTAGATTACGTAATATTTTATTTGAACCTATGTCCTTCTGGCTAAATAAAATATAAACTGTTTTTTTACTCGTTCGTCAAGATTCCTTTAATCCTAATTAAATTGGTTTCCTTCTTGAATTTCCGTGTTTAGTTTGCAGTATATTAAATTGTGGTGGAAAAAATCTCCTTCATTTATTCTATTTTCCAAAATTGTGTCAGTGTTTAACGATTTTTCAAAGAATGCGTGGTCTATTTTTCGTCCAACTCTCTCTGTTGATCGAATTAAAATGAAAAACCTGCTTTCCACTTTATACGAACTAACAAATTAGCCAATACACGACCGCCTGTTTGGAATTATCGTAATTCAATATTAAAAGCAAAGTTCATCCACTTATTGCAGATATTTGTGTTTTTAATTCTGGCCGTTGTTTATTTAAAATTAAATAAAATTTCAACTTCGCTACCAATTTCCCTTCAGTATTTAATCCAAATTTATATTTTTAAAAGCCAGCTTTATTTCACTCCGTAAAACTGTGTAAATTAAAATAAAAGTTGTATATTTTTTATTTTTTTCCTGTCGAGTTTTCTGCTCTTAATGAGGCGCTCCAGAAAATCCTCTTCATTTATTGTATTCTTTCGAAGTGGCGTCAACATTTCGCCCCTTAACCATTTCTGGCTTATTTTCTTCAAATTAAAATCAAAATCCCGGGTTATCGAGTGTACATATTTACATAATAAATGCTTTATATTAATTAATCACATTCATTTATACGAAATGCATTTTGAACACATAGGGGAAGAGAATACATTTGCATAAATCTATAATTTGACCTGTTTTTGCTACTGGGGTGAATTTTACTTAATTAACACGAAACGTTCGGGCTATTTGTATGTTTCACAGAAAAAAAAACCTAGTGAGCGCTGTTATGGCGTATCATCGTGCCCTTAAATGTAAGTAGGCGAAAAATCAAAATTATACGCGATGCTTTACAAAAATCACCCTATAAATTTCGTCGAGGGGTGTAAAGTACTATAGAACTTTATAGATTCGATATCCGCTAGCTTAAATGCTGTTGGCGTTTCGATATTATCTTACTTCCGCGACAAGATTCTTTTTTTGTTAACAAGTGAGGGAACTTCCCGATAATATTAAAATAATAAATGACGTCGCATTTTTTTGAGTTTCTAAGTTCAAAACGTTGTTTGGCAAAAAAAAGCATTTATCATTCGCTTATTTTCTTTTTGACTATTTTAATATCGTCAAGACATAAAATACACGTGTTGTGTCATATATTGGGCTAATGTTTGTAACATACGCGGGTGATCCGATTCCACCGGTTTAAAGATTTAAGTTTCTATTCAGTCTGCAAAATACATGTGACTTTATCACTTTAGCTACAATGGATAACATCAAAAGAAGTGCAATAACCAGACCAGACTATTTACATTGGGATACCGTGAAATAGTGTAGTTCAATAAAGAACTGAAACAGGCAGCCATGCCATGAGGATAAACATAATATAGAAAAAGCCAAATGTGAGGTAGTAGAAAAAGAGAAACACCACCAGCACCAGCTTGTAGTCAAATTGAGCTCTAGGCTAATAATTAGCTCTATGCAAATATCTTCCAAATTCACATCAAACTCAAAACTGGATGACAATCTAGCTGTTGCCCTTACTGCGAAAAATATAAAGGAATTCAAATTGGACAGAGAAATGTAGATTACAGTAGAACTTCGATTGCCCGAGCTAATAGAGAGGAACGGACGTCGGATAATCGAAAACCAGGATTCATCATATTGATGAAAAATTCGTAGTATTCGTGAAAAAAATCATTGTATTTATGAATTTGTTCATCAAATGATGAACCATTTTTTTCAGTTTTTGATGTAGCGTTGAGTTCATTTATAAGCTCGCATTTTTTTAGGTTGGTAACTTAAAATTAACCAATAAGAAGCGCGTTACGCCTGGTAAAACTCCGGCTTTTTTTTTTACTATGGAAGTGTATTTTTCAATTTCAATAATCGAACCTGCCAGAAAAATTCTGCCGGTGTGAAATTTAAAAATTTAAATTTCAATATAAAGCAAAATAGAAAGGTTGAATTTTTATACCATACCTACCGATATCCAGCTGTCTCGCTTATCCTAAATAATTTCAATAATTTCAATTCAAATACTTTATAAAATTTCATATCATAATCCAAATATTTTTTAATTATAATTCCAATTTCTATTTTTTAGCCTTTTTCTATACTTCAAATCTGTAGCTTTTGTTTATTTTAATTTTCCAAATTGCCAATATTTTCAATCAAACAACTTCTTAAACAAAAATGAATCAGCGGAATTTCAAAAATCTTCCGCTAGTTGGCGCTAAATCAACTAACAGGAATTACTTATAAAAATAAACAAAATTATTTTAAAAATTAAAAACATAAAAAACACGCCAATAGGCAAGTGGCAAATTTGTTTAACAGGCGTAAAAGTTTGATTGAAAACCAAAAATAACGGTTTCTATAAAATAATATTAATATCAACATTGAGATTATCTGTTAACATTTTTCTATCCTTCGTATATGTAGATCAGCGGCCGATTGTAAGTTCCACTGTTGAGTTTAATACTACAACATGTAAGTTCCACCGGTCTTGACATTGTCAAATCTCGGATCTCAGCTTTCGAGTTCGGTAATCCTAGGGGGTGTTTTTAGCGAATTAAGCGCTCGGGCGTTCCGGCCCGTTTTGACCACGGCAAATGTCGGCTCCAGGCACTCTTAAATCCACCATTTGTGAGTACTGCAATCCAGTAATACTTTAAGTTACCAACGGTGGAACTTACATGTTTTACCCGAGTATCTTTTTGACCAGCGCCAACGGAAGCTTAGCAAAAAAAAGAACTAAAAACGGACCATCGATCGGTGGAACTTACCCTTGGCCAGATTAGCTACCCCCCCCCCCCCCCACCTGACTACAACACTGCTGGATAATATATTGTCGAGGGATTTTGTGTACGGGGGGGGGGGTTACTTAAGTTTTGAATTGCATTTGTTTGTTGAATTTTATTTTATTTTATTTTTGAGATTTTCGAAATTCCCGCGAGTTGGTTATAGTGGCGACAACTAGCGAGGAATAGATGCTTTTTTGTTAACATGGCGGAACGGTCGGTAGTGGGAACTTTTCAAAGTGTAAAGATAATTTAAAAATTGAATTTTTTTGAAATATAAAAGTCTGATTGTAGTAAATGATGTTTAATTAATTTAATAGAAGAATTTACATAATATACAGGGTGTCCCCAGATACACTTTACATAACTTAGGCCATGACCACAACTGTGTATTGAAAGTGAGGGTGGCCATTTTGAACATTTACTTACTAATAATTTTTCAGTAAAAATAAAAATTTTGTGATTTTAATTTTTTAGCTGCTTTATTTATTATTTTCTATCGAATGGGTTGGTTTTTCAGAAATTTTCACTAGACGAAAGCTGTAGTCCGTTAAATTTCCTATCCGGAATGGGGCGTAAGATTTTTTGTAAAATGTTTCGTTTAAAAGATACAGGGTTTTGAAAAAAAATCAAAATAAAAAAATTCTCGAATTTTTCAACATTTTTTTATTTATTTTGATTTATAACTCGAAAACCGTTGATTTTGGACAATGAAAGGTTTTAATCTTGTTTGTAGATTATTTCACGCTCTTTAAAAAAGCACTAATCCATTTTACCGAAAAATTAATTTTATTAATAATATTTATCTATTAATTACCATAAATAAATATATTAAAATTTAAAGTGGAAATTTTAGAACTTTTGAAAAAACGACGGATTTTTATACAATTTAAATTTAGAACTTATAATTACAGTTCAATATAGTATTGTAAACGGGGGGGGGGGGTAAAACGTCATGTAACTTTGATTTGTACGAAATTATTTTATTTTGTTTTATTACATTTGGTATTTTGTCACGAAAATGTATGCTTAGCGCGAACTAGCGAGTGAAACGAGCACTTTTAAAAATAAGCGATAGAAGTCCAAATTTTGTAAGCGGCTGATAGTTTAAAATTCGACAAATTGTGATGAAACTTTTGAAATAATTTTAATAAAATATACATCAATTTGTTATAATCTCATAAATAAAAATTAAATCAAAGCTAACCTACAAAAATTAATATAAGTGTATTGGACGTAAATTTAACCCCCCCCCCCCCCAACGTGGTTGTTGTACTGCAAAATTATTATCACAACTAGTGACTTTTTATGAATAATCATTTAAATTACGTACAAAACTCTGCCTTTCCTTCAATTTTTTTTTTGGCAACTTAAGGACAGGATCTCACCGACAAAGATATATATAACATTTTAATGCAATAGAAAGAGACCGAAATATGGAACAATTTCTTGATTCTAACAAAAAGAATTGTACATTCAAGCGTTATAAGTGAAGACCTGGAGGTCCTGAAGGAAGGACCTACCTAGTTTCTTTCCGAACTAGGACATTTTCGTAGGTACTTATGCAGGTTTAAAAAACAAGGAAACTACATTTGCTTCTGGTACAGAGGACGATAGTATTCACGAAGTTTGAGAAAGTAATAACACGACAAGATAAATATCCTCCCAAGAGAGACCTGAAGTGGGAAGAAAGGAAAATCCTGACTAAGGCCCAATGGAGACGATTCGACAAAGACCGGTGATAATCATAAAATATGGCACAAAAGTACTTCGACACTGAAGAGATTATGAATGAATAAAAAATGGCATAAAAGACGCTGTCACATATTGAGCTAATGTTGGATTGTAAAATATACGAGGGAGGTTCGATTCTACCACGTTATCATTTTTGCAATTATGTGTAAAGTTATAGTTATTTAATTTAAAAAAAATTCTTCTGATGGAATGTCGACCTCAATTTTAATTTGAAGGTTTTATCAATTTTTTATTGTTTCAGATTTGAGTGGTTGTAGTCCGTCCTGTATCGAAACGAATTTCTGCAAAATGGGTCGTTCTTGGTGAGTAGAAAATTTTAATTAATCAAACTGACCGACTTTTTAAAAACTTGGTTGGTTCTTAACGAACGATTACATAATTTCACGGCCATCGTAGACACTACAAGGTGTTGGGTGTAAAATCAAATATTTTTAATTGATTTTGGATGCTTGCCAATGTTTATGCAGACGACGTGGAATTTACCTACATAGCACTGTCGCATATTCGACATGCTTTTATGTATAAATAGTCGAAAAAGTCATTAAGTGGTTATTTTAAAGAGGCGAAAAAATGCAATTCAAATTTTGCGATATGTCTTCATAAAAGTGTTAGATACACGAGACATGCTCAATTTGTAAAATTAATAATTTTGTCATTTTCGTGAAATTGTATTTCATTCGTGAAAATTTCAGTAAAGCAAATTAAAAGTTGGATTCGTTTCGGTAAAATATAATTTTTATTTAAATTTTAAAGACGCGCATAAAAATATTTCAAGACATTTTTTATATTTTCATTTTTATCTCCTGTCTGAAAGGGTTAAAAGATTGCTGCCTATTTTCCAGCTTCAAAGCACCCTCGGGCATTTCCACTTTCCTTGCTTGCTTGCACTCGCTTTCTCGTTTTTAACTACAAAGCTCATTGTTACATGCCCGTCCTTTAAGCAAGTGTTTTATATCTTGAAATTTGATATTTTAATAATAAAGGCTGCCTCACATACAGGGTGTTTTCCACCGCCCGACTATTCCCAACATAGCGCGATTTAAAATAAAGCAGTTACATCAATTGATTTAAAATTGGAAAATCTATGTGCTTCCAAGATAATTTGTCTATAAAATTTTATATTACTGCGTCGTTTTTTTTATTAAATCCGACATTGCTCAAGTTGGATTTTTCGTGTTGAAAATTGGACGCGACACTTCAAAGCATCAAAATTCCAATAAGGTGCATTTCTTCCCTCGAAATTGAATGCAATCCTATCCGAGCACAAACTTGTGCTTTTTTTTTTTCGAAAAAATTACTCGCGAAGCTGTCGCCAAATTCCATGTGTTTTTCGACTTTTTTTGTCGCGACTATAAATTTATTTGCTATGGTTACATTTTTTCGGTCGACTTAATTGGGTTTTCAGATTGAGTCCGTTTTTATCGCGTCGTCGAATTTGTTTGTCATAACTCGAACAATTTGTTAAAAATTATTGTTGATTTATGTTGAATTTGCGCGCATCGAAATAAACTTCTAACGCATAAAAAATTGGATTTTGCATTTACATGCGGGAGGCGTTTACCGACTTCAAAGAAAACAATTTTTTTGATATTCCACGCAATAAATCATCTTTGGGCACTACTATATTTATAGAATTATAGTTGTAGAAAGCGTTTAAATCATTAGCAATGCTCGGTACAATGTTAATTGTGTGGTTAACAAATACCATATGTTGATGCTGAAAATAATCTGAGGTGATTTATATATTTGGGTTATATTTTGTTGATTTACTTTCGAGCTAATTAATTATCTTTGTGCCAAGGCAAGACTAAATTAACACATTTTTGCTCTTAAAATGCGAACGCTGTCGTAGCAAAACAAAACCAATTGAAAATTGCGAGACTGGAAGCTTTTATGCGCTACAAGAATTTAGCTAACGAAGGTAGAAAGTGGAATCGAAGTTTTATCTTTTAAAAATATAATCATTTCTAAAGTAACCATTTATTTGCTAGAGAAGTCGATTAGACAAACCGAGCGTCACAAAAGCTTCGGTCATTCTCTGATCGGATATTTCAAGTTTTGAAGTTAATCCAACTTCGGTTTAAGTGTTGAACTTTTTGAAATAATTGAGAAATTTAAAAGATAATTTCGAAGATATTGAAATGTTTAAAAATCGGCTACGGCTAAAATTAATTTTATTCAATCGTTTAGCTAATTTTTGCATCGAAAATCAACGAAAACACAACAAACCAAAAAATCAACAATCTCTCGATAACTATCGGAGGAGATGACCGAATGATAAAATATTGGCTCCTTCTGAAACCAAGAAACCTAAGTCATAAGATTTGTCAATCCACCATCAGTTATTCTTAAGCCTGGACTGTTTTGACAAGCGCTAAACTCTTTAAAAGAAATTCGAATGCTGGGATCCGAGATTTGCCAATGTCAGGGGTTGGGAAAACCGCCTGGAGCCGCCCAAAGGGATTTTCCCAATCCCTGTGTGAATTATTACAATCGTCGGATCGCAAATGCACTCGATAATGCAGGAACTCGAACGATGTTTCCACTGCAACCGCATGCAGTAGAATGAACACTCTCTCCCCACCTAAATTTGAATTGCCGTTGGGCAGATTTTATTTATCCTCATCTCATAAGAAAGCTTAAATTTTGTCCTCTCAAAATATTTAAAAGTTTTCAATCGAATTTTTGGAGGAAAACGCAGAAAAGATCGACAATAACTCGGACCCTGGAGTTTTCTCTGTACTTTTTAATCTTGATTTGAGTTCTTCTGTATGGAAACTCTGTCAAGGTCTTGAGTAATAGCTGGGGGTTGACCCCTTGATCTCTTTTCAATCTTGTTGATATATATTCCTCCCCTTCTTCTCTTGTTTCAGCACTAAAACTATCTGATCTACTCTCTTGTCTACTCTTGATTAGAATTTCTCTGTATGGAAGCTCTGTCAATGTTTTAACTACTAATGCCTAGAGTCTAGTTCCTATCACTTTTTAGCTTTCTTATTCTCTTTAAATGTTGTTTATATATTCCCACTACAAAGCAGAAGCTTCATGCAAGCAATTTCTTGTTGTAGGTCTTGTTTTCATTTTTCAATGTCAGGGCTTTGAGGTTCAGAAGGCTTGTTTTAGACTGCCCGACTCTAAGTCTCTGTTAGTGATAGATTTTCCGGCAGACTACTTGCTTTCTCAGTTCTTGTCCCTTTTTATTTGCTATTTCCAATGTGAGGGTTTTGTTTCCGTCTTCTACCACTTTTACTCTTACGTGGATTTATGCCAGTTTTTTTCAGGGTCCATCGGTGATTTGAGTATTCCGATGTTGATTCGGTGTACGTTAGAGGTTAGGTTAGACGTCAAATTAAAAGTTTTGTCATCGGGCCCATTATGTTACCTCCTGTTTATGTAGCAGCCCACCTTCTCTCATATTCTCCGAATCATCACAAACTGTAGTATTTTGGAGGGCGGTGTGTCTTTGCATCTCTTCGCCTGCAATCTTCACATCTTCTTATTTATGATGGGTTATGAAAGGCTCGGGACCACTGGGTCCCAGCCTCAACAGCTCATCAGCCCTCTCGTTGCATTTATTACCTTTATGCCCATTTATCCAACTAAGAGTTAGCACATGAGGTTAGGTTAGAGATTATTTTGAATTTGAAATAACGATTGATGCTGGTACAGAATCCACATTGATGTAAATTTTTCACTCTCGGTTACAGAAGACCTACAGCTAAACATGGATTTCGAACCATGGGAATGGATGATTTTTTACTCCATCTATTCAGGATAAAAAAATCTGCTAACTGGACAGCAGGGAGGCATTTGATGGACAATCCATCTAAAATTAAACATTATTGGCATTATTAATTTGTTTGATGCTGATATGGCTTAAATATTTTAAAGTGCTTGTCAGGATGCAAAAACAAGTAAAACAACAGAACATATACAACTGAAAACTCTGCTTTGCCGGCAGCCAGCACCTGCCTTCCTTAAAGATCGTGAAAATAATCCTGAAGTACGTCCATAATGAAACGATAAAACTAAAGGTGTAAAGTTCAAATTGCCCATAAATGTAAAATATAAAATATAAAATTCTGAGCTTAACAATAAGAATTGCTGAAGCAAATCTGCTATAATGCAAATTCTTAAAAAGAGTTTAGGACAAAAAAACTCTTTTTCTGTATAACTTTTATTTTTGTAATCGTAAAGTCTTTTGTGCTGTGTGAATAATTATCTCCCGATTGTTTCCAATTTTATCTGTTGTTGAGGCTAACGATCTGTTTAGTTCTGTGATGCAGTGGTTCCATGAGGAAGAGTTAGTTGACTTGTTTGACATTAAATATATTTCAAATGTCCCAGTAAAATAATAAATGTGGACATGCTAACATTCATAGAGGGTAAAATATATTATGCGATATACTATATGATTTATCAAGATTCAATAGTCATATTAAATCTTTAACCTCATTCAAAGTGCAGTTTGTCACGCAATACAAACTATCTGAAATAAAACCTAAAAGAGACATTTCAGCCAACACCCGATTCCTTCACCTGTCTGCTTTAGTTATCTACGAATGTACGAAGGCGGTGTGAGACCACATACAAAAAAATCCCGAATGTCAATGACACTTACAATTGGCAATTTCAGCAAAATTAAGTGTCAACTAAATAAATTGACAATATTGTAAATGTCAATTGACAATTGTAACTGATATTGACATTTAAAGAAGCATCGAACAAGCTTTAATATTTTATTTGATGGAATTTAATTTTGAAAATTTTTACAGACAACTACAGTAACTTTTCGGGACGGATGCTTTAAGATGTCCCGACTTTCTCATCAATTTTACACCGTTGAGGTGGGAGATACGAAATTTACTATCTTAAAGAGATATCAAAACTTAAAACCTATTGGCTCAGGTGCTCAAGGCATCGTTTGGTAAGTTTTTTTTTGACCGTTGTAGTTTTTGAAGTTTTAATAAGAAGGGGATTCACTTGAAAATAGACTGAAAATCCCCTTCCGTAGTCAATAGTAATTTTTTTGTTTGCCGCATGTTTTCAGATTTTGCCGTTTGTTTGTTTGACAGTCAACACAATTACGTATTATATAATTTATTTATAATTTATTTGATGTATTTTTGTTATTTTTAGTGTTTTCTTTTGACTTTTAGTTAATTTTCTGGTGTTATCACAGACTCGTTTTTCCTTTTTATGTATTTGTTTTCTTCTTAAATATAAAATGAGACCTGGATTTAAAAATTGGGTTTTTGGGGATACAGAATTTTGTGTGCCTAAATGGTATTCCAGTTTGGAACCTAAGGGAGGTGGGGCACAAGGTTTAGTGTGGTAAGTACGCACCACTTTTTTTTGGGTTTGCATGCTTTAGTTTTTTGCACTTTTCCCAATATTTTTGGACGCATTTAAACCGTACCTTTTTCTGCAGCGCTGCCGTTGATACCGTAACACAACAAAATGTAGCAATTAAAAAATTAAGCCGGCCATTCCAAAATGTAACTCACGCAAAGAGAGCTTACAGAGAGTTTAAACTTATGAAATTAGTTAATCATAAAAATGTAAGTAGTTTTATTTATTCTTAAAACTTCTTTAGTTGCAAATAACATCTACGGCTAAAGAAGTTTCACTTCCCCCGTGAGCTTATGTGGACGAGGCTCACGCTTTTTTATTTTTAGATAATCGGTCTTCTGAATGCATTTACTCCTCAAAAGTCTTTGGAGGAATTTCAGGATGTGTATTTAGTTATGGAGCTTATGGACGCTAATTTGTGTCAGGTGATTCAAATGGATCTCGATCACGAGCGAATGAGTTATTTGTTATATCAAATGCTGTGCGGTATAAAACATTTACATTCGGCTGGTATTATACATAGGGTACGACGAAATATTGAGTTCAGGCCGAGTAATATTGTTTTGATTTTTACAGGATCTTAAACCTAGCAATATTGTTGTAAAATCGGATTGCACATTAAAAATATTAGACTTTGGATTAGCTAGAACGGCGGGAACAACGTTTATGATGACACCTTACGTAGTAACTCGTTATTACAGAGCACCAGAAGTGATTTTAGGTATGGGGTATACAGAAAATGTAGATATTTGGTCCGTTGGATGCATAATGGGTGAAATGATTAGAGGTGGCGTCTTGTTTCCGGGAACGGATCATATAGATCAATGGAATAAAATTATTGGTATGGACGAATACTTGAATTGTGTCGGCTAAACTTATGCTTGTGTCGTTTTTAGAACAATTGGGTACTCCATCGCAACAATTTATGGCGAGACTACAACAGACTGTTCGAAATTATGTGGAAAATAGACCTAGGTATCCTGGTTTTTCTTTCGACAAGCTTTTTCCGGATATGCTATTCCCTTCAGATAGCAATGAACATAATAGACTTAAAGCGAGTCAAGCTCGCGACTTACTTTCTAGGATGCTAGTAATAGATCCTCAACAGCGGATATCTGTTGACGATGCTCTGTTGCATCCATATATTAACGTCTGGTACGATGAGAGTGAAGTTAACGCGGTAAGTTAACATTTTAACCGAACCGGATTTGTTTTAACTGATTTTTTTCTGTGTAGCCCGCTCCTGGCCCGTACGATCACAGCGTTGACGAACGGGAACACACCGTCGAACAGTGGAAGGAGCTGATTTATCAAGAAGTTATGGAATACGAATCTTCGCATGGTAATAACTCACGTGCATCTTCTAGCTCACAACCCAGTCCTGCAGCTAATTCTACCGAGCCAAATGGCACAGATCCATTGCGGTAGAGTAAGTAAGTAAAAAGTTAATATAAAAATTTGTTCGTGGAACTACGGGGATGTACCCGTAATAATTTCTATGCTGTTAAGATCGATAAACCCGATAACGCAGTATTTTGTAAAAGAATGAGTTTATTGTACATAAAAAGCGTCAATTTATTTTATATACTAAATTTTTTTGTTGTTCAAGACAATGAGACTCGCATTTTTCATTGGGCTTTGTTTTATTACATTCTTATATCTGAAATAAATTTATTTCGCTTCGTTAACAACATTTTGTATAAAAAATTATTTTTTAAATGCCAAGGGAACTTGAGCCGAAGTTTTAGTCAATTCTTACAAACATTTCATTCAAAAGGAATATTTATTTCAACTTTTTTTGTACTATTCAAATTTATTGACTAACAAAACTTCTGCTATTCGTAGTTTCTAAAGAGAAACTTAATATTTTTCCAATTATTATTTAAATTACGCAATTCAAACTTTTCTAAAATCACAATACAATTTTTGCATTTAAAATAATAATGCCATCGATTTATTTTTAATTTATACATTTTGTACCTATACTCTGGTTGCGGAGAAAATTACCCGAAAAGTTTTTTTTTATTGAACTGCAAAGTTAAAATTTACTAAGCTTATACACGAATTGTTTAGTTTATCTCTTGTAAATTTTGCCATACTTCAATTTTCTGCTCTGCTAATTCGGTAGGGGAAGATAGCAGAAAGCTGGATTGAATTTAAGACCAAAAATGTCACGGCGTCTCTTACATGTTTTAAATTGTAAAAGGAATTTTTTGTCATTTTAAAATTATTTTCAAGGAATTTTCGTCTTTATTGGATGCCCAGAAAGAAATTGTTAATGTTTCTGAAATTTCATTATTACATGAATAAACATACAACTTAGTTTACACTAATTTACCGTGTTTGGTGGTGCAAATAATTTTAAGGGAGGGTAATTAGTGCAAATATATCACAAAGTTCTGCGAACATTAATTCGGCTTTGGGCAAGATTTAACTTGATAGCAAAACTATGTTTCGTAAAAACTCCCGAGCAATAATAATTCGTCTGTTTACTAGTTTTTCTCGTTTTACATTTATAATTGAATAAGTAAGACTTCCTTCGGTGAAGCAAATAATTGCATTAATATCATTTAAATTCATTCCACTAGAACAAGCAAATCTGTTAAAGCACAATTTATAGGTAACAACGGAATTTTTAGAGTATTCTCGAATGTATAATACTTTTTAATAGTATCGAGAAAGTGTAACATATTTCGGTCTCTCTCTATTGCATTGGAATGTTATATAATATCTTTGTCGGTGAGATCTTGCCCTTAACAGTGAATTTTTTTTGTAAAAATCCATTTGAACTAATTTTTCAAAAAATCCAATTACGACCTTGTTTTAATGGGACAGTAGGTACCATCAATCTCGGAACCATTTCTGATGGCTATTGTATAATTTTGCAGGCATTTTAGAACTAGCAGACATCACACACTGATAGTTACGCCACTGAACGCGAGGATCAAACCTAATATGACGTTTCAATATTTCATCTGTCTCGTTCATGACATATACAGAGCCACGTGCAATCCCCAATGTGTGCAAATGTAGATTTAACTTGCAGTGTTCAGTTGACGCTATTACAATTTTCCGAAAACTGCCATATTTGTCACGTCAACTATTGCAAATTAACATTTCCATTAAGAGATTTTAAATATTCATAGTAGAAATAAAACAAATCGGAGCCGAACTGAAATTGTTTTCCTTCGGACTCCCAGACGACAAATTTTAAATTTTGCAATTTGATGATTTTTTCAATAATTTTTATAATAATTGTAATCGAAATCTACGGCCGAGCCGAGTTTTTGAAAGATTTTCTCTTGGATTACCTTAAGATTTTCTTTCAAAAACGTTGTGAAAGCGAAAATAAGAGAAAAGAAAGTTGACAGTTTTTACAGATAATTTCTTAAGATTATCTGGATATCCACAAATTTCCTCAATTTTCTCTTTACCTGTACACCGGATTTCCACAGCAATTTACTCGTCGATTAAAATGTTCGTTTCACTTGGATCTTATTAAATGTTTTTTTGCGGAAAATTTTTTTATACTTGCCTTCAAGCTAGGATTCTCTTCGACTACGGAGCCCGACCTTTTAAAAAATAAGCACATATACTCTGAGAATTGATTATCAAATGTTTCGTTGCCATTTTTAATTTTACACACCAGACCCCCCCCCCGAATTTATATGTGATTGAAAAGGGTTTTAAGAAAGCATCAAAATTGTATAGTGGAACGGCTGAGGGACAAATTGATATTGTAGATTTCCTTGGATTTCTTTTCACGTGTACACCAGATTTTCCCAACGATTACCTACATTTTCTAAGGTTTAATTGATTAGTATGTAAAAAAGTAATTTCAATAGTCTAAATTGGAAAAAAAGTGAAACCTAACACTTAGCACCTCCCCCCCCCCCCCCTCTCTGTATAATAGTATTTTATAAAAGTATAATACAGTTTTTCTAAAGGGTTTTCAGAGTTTAAATTTGACTTCAAAGAATTTTTAACAGATTATCACGTATTTTTAAACGCAGTACTGCTCAACGAGAAGACTTGCGATTATGTGAAGAAGTAATCAACTGCGAGGTAAAACTTTTGGTACATTATGATTCCTCGAGAAGGCACAAATGTGGCAATTTATGAGAAAAATCAGTAGTACAGAAAAAAAAACAAAATAAATTTGTTTTATTTTTTTTAATTTAGGCTCAGTTTTTCAATTACATCTAAAAAACTGGGCTCTGGTAATTAAGGACGCACTGCGTAGATTAACGAGATTCTGTTCAAATACTACCTAAAAAACTCATCCGAAACTATCTTTTTGAGGTATTTAAAAAAAATTAAAAAAGCAGATGTCTGCAGAAAACCAGAGGTTTGTCTATCGGGCTTTCAAGTTGGGGTAAAAAAATTATCCAACGAAAACAGTTTAAGTTTTACTAGCTTTGGTACCTAACTTCGCCTGAATTTTGATATCTTTTTATAATCATATGTGTAATTTTCCTCTATCAAAGTTTTGCGGGTTGTCAATGAGAGTCGCTTAAGTTTTTGATATCAGATCTGTTTACGTGGAAATTAATTTTCCGCTTTCTCAAGAGAATAAAAATTGAAATTTGCTTTAATATAATCTGTCGGTTATGATTTGTTGCTATCCCGAGATGTTGTAATTATTGCATAATTTAATTTAATAAAGTTATTTATTGAAACATCTGACGATAACAACAATTTACATTTTTAAATTAACAAAATTCAATTTTTATTTCAAGATCAAGGATACGAAGGCTTGGCTTGTTTACCATGTACAGTTAAATTGTAATACTGCTATACTGAATTTTTTTTTTTTTTCAGGGTCTGAGTATTAAACAGACTGCTATTTGACTAGTCCAACTATCTTCATTTTAAGACTCACAGCCTTCTTTAGTTGTACATCTACTTTGTTTCTAGAATTGATAGTGTAAACGGTGATAAAAAAAAATAAAAAAATCACTCCAAAAACTGACGTTGAAGTAACACGGGTTCCATTTAAATGAACATTTGTGACATCCCTCAATGAGTTTGTGTGATATTGACGAAGAACCGATTTGTATTTCAAATTATTTGAAATAAAATGCCCAGTACAAAACAAATATTAAGTAACTTTTTATTCGAGCACGAATTTAAGATATTAATAATTAAAAATAGTATAATTTGAAGTGCAGATCGGTTGTAAACAAAAGTGTAATACTACTACTACAAAAAAAAATTATTAAAATAATGTTATTAGTGTACGTTTCTTTTTGTATAATTTATTTTGTTGCAATATCGTATTTTTAAGTAGTCGGTTACGATAATACATAGTAAAAATAGTGCATACATTTTATTTTCGACAAATTGAAGCAATATATTATAAGTTTTGATTATAAAATAATAGAATGTAAGTTGATAATTCCGAAAAAGTTAATTATTCTGTTAATTATTATTATGCATTTTTTGGTCTTTCCTTTACTCTTATAGTAATTATGCAAGTAAAATAAAACTAGGATAGAATCAATATACAATAATATTTGTAGGTAAGTGATTACAAACTACAAGAGGGTGTGTACATGTTTGTCGTTGCAATAAAATTGTATACACTCTCTTACGGGTAATTTGCATTACGATAAGTTTATGTACATTTTGATCCGATCCAAAAAGAAGTGTAAAAAGTAAGTCACACCTGTACAGTTACGTTTGTTTGTTTTACCATAGTAATTGATGCTCGTTCATAGTTAGGAGCATTTTTTTTAATATAGAAACCGTATTCCTCCTTATGAGTAGGGCTGGGTGATATCGAAAACATTTTGATATTGTCAATATTTTTTCGTATATCATATAGTCAACATATTATCGAATATATAACTGCTATATCGATATTGCAATATTTTTTAAATTCAATATTATTTATATTCGATGTTTCGAAATGTTTTAAATTTAATATTGTTTTTATATATTCCGATAATCGATATATCTATATTTTTTAAATTCAATATCATTATTTGATATATCGAATGTATGCTGTATATTATTGAATAAAATATTGTTAAATATCCATAAGTATATTGATATTTTTTACATTCAATAGTTAATATCGTTTTTATAATATATTGATATACCTACATTCAATATATTGAATTATCGATATTTTTTTAATTTATATCGTTATTCGATATTGTTTGAAAAAATTCTCAGGCCTACTTATGAGCATTGTCTAATGTCATAACGAGTAATTCGGACTCTACGTCATTTAATTCCAGAATATAACTAAAATTTAAATAATTGGTAATTTCCACCAATCCTTAACTTTTAGGGTGAACAAAAAGTGAAAACTGCACTCTAATTTTCGCTCGACGTCATATTGTGATGAGTAAATCAATGAATTTTTTTGTGATTCAAGATTGGTGGAAACCAGCAAATATTTTTATACTATTCGGTTACTCGGTATAGCACTGGTCAACGTTCTTATATATCGATTGAGTTATTACTGTAGCACTCGGGTGTCAATTTGTCCGTAATAATAGTCAATTGTTTTTTTTTAGAAGGTGGAGTAAAGACTTGTGTTTCGTTGGGAACAAACTTCCACCGCTTCACCCTTGACGACTGACTGAGTGCTAGGAGATTAAACTCTCTTATCTGATTGTTATGACAATCACTTAGATTGTAACAATTGACTATTATTTAAATCCGGTTGGTTGTTTTTATATTTGGTCAAGAATGTACGTCATAAAAGATGCAATCAAATTTTGTATTAAAAAGTTGGTTAGGTGATTTGTACCTATATGGTCACGTTGGTGGCCGAATGTTTTGTAGGCCGTAAAATATGTTGTGAAAAAATATAATTTGACAATTTATTAAAATTTTTGTGATCGTATTCTATAATATTTTTTTTAATTTTTTGTTTTTTCTTATTAAGTCTAGTGTGAATGTTTGTGTATATCGAGAAATATAAATAATAGAAAATAAACAAAATATGGTAGTAAAATGTTTGTGTAGATTTTTTTTCGACATTGAAAACGAAAACTTTTCTATAAATTTTTTTTTTGTCAAACATACATAATGACAAAATTGTAGATCAGTTAAATATGCATATAGCAATTTTGTAGTATTAAAATATTTATCGATCTACCAACTCGTTTAGTAATTTGTAGCAAACATTGCTTGTATTGTTCTTGCTTTGTAAATAAACAGGTGAAGTCTTTTTTGTCTCCAATTAGTACACAATTTTAATATCATGTTAATATTATTTTCACAGGAAACACTGGTTTATGTATAAATGTAGGTATCGTTGGAACAGTTAAGCACAAATACGAGATGAATTTTTAAAATGTGAATCTTAATTAAAAAATTTGTTTTTAATAATAAAAATCTATTTTTGATCTGTGCTTAAACTTTCCGTAAAACTGCAAAATCAGTCGATCTTTTCTATAAGTTTTTCAACACCGACACTACATACAACTCTTCATGTTATATCAGCAATAATTACACCAGCTCAGCAGAAGGATTAAAAAGATTATATGCCTAAAATTTTCCGATCTTCCTTAATTTGTATTTGGTATGAGAGTTTTACATTTCTATCTAATTTATAATAATATGTATCGAATAAATTTCAATAACAGTTTTTCCAAAACATATTTGCGATATAATTTTAACATAATAATTTGAATATCCATTTGACGTATACAAATAAAAGCGAATTTTATTAATATAAAATTTTGGCTATTGTTTATTTGTTTTATTTATCAAGAAAGCAAACCTAATTTATAGGAAGTGCAACTCATTGTCTGGCTTCCGCTAACAGCATTTAGTTAGCTTATACGAACATCAAGGTATTAGCTACTTTGAGTTTAGGTAAGATTTTTTCACCCTCTGTTCAGATTTATAAAAACCACAAAAACTTTAGTAAAAAATTTTATTTTTACAATAATATTAATACATTTTCAAACACAATTTTTAATATTCAAATCGACCTTAATTTTATAATTCAATGTATCAAAGGAGCTCACTTAAAATAAAAACTTATTGATACTACATAAAAAAAATTATATTTGATGACCTATAACTTCTTAAGCATTAAAGTCTTTATTTTTCCTTAATATAACGAATCCTTCCATCAAAGGCGTGAGAGGAATATATTCTTCCGTTGCTAATTCTGCACGTTCACCGAAAGCCAACAGAACTGGAGTAGTGTGCGTTTGAAAGCCTGTAATAGTTTTTGGTTTTCCCGCTTGACCAACAACATCGACGGCCAAACCAACTCTGACTGGTACAGGTAATGGATTCAAATCTTCGTCGAAAGTTACCAACATCCTCGGTTGCATAGCGGCCGCCAGTGTGTACAAAAGATAATGAGATCTTCCTAAGATGATATTTTTTACGTCCAAAAATCCCACCAAAGTTGCCATCAAACCGGCAACAGCGACTGGACTTAATAGTTGACGATCGCTGTGATAAGGCGACAGAGTTAAAGTACCTTTACCTAAATGAGTCAACCCTTGGGCGATTCTAACCATGAAGAGATTATTGGGATCCTTTGCGTGATATTGTGCTAATTGCCGTAACATTGCCGCTAATCTCGCGTTGTTTGTACCGGCACCGACAAGTCCCATTGCAAAAATAGCGTTGTGGGCAACCTCCGCATCGCTGTCGTGCGAAAACTTACTAAGAGTGTCTAAGATGTTCAATTTTGGATTCGAAACAGAAATCAATCCCAAAGCTAAGGGCACTGCACGACGAATAACTGGCTCGGAATAGCGTAATAGGTTACCAAAGGTTCGATAAGCCATTTCACTTCCAATCTCTTCGCCCATACTTATTAGAGCTATACCCAACACGGCTACAGCCTGTCTTGCCGACATTTCCTTTTCTTTATCTTCCTTATCCTTGGATTTGTCCTTGCTCTTATCGGACGACTTACTCTCCTCCTTCTCTGGCGTTTCTAAATGTTCGGAACAGATGTGAAGTAATTGTTGAACTTTAAGTACATTTCCGGTGCCGGCATAAGCGCAAATTTCAACTAAAGTGACCGCCATGGATTTGAAAGGCTCTGGGATGACCTCCATTGCAACTACGATAGCTTCAACAGCTTCTTGTTTGCCTAAGTGACATAATCCCAAGCCGAGTGGGAGGAAACGAGCGTAGGTGTCTTTCAATTCTGTATCAGTTTTATCCAGTAGGGTTTGAACAATGGTCGATGTAACTTCTGCATTTCCTGAGCCGACAGCGATCATACCACAGGCTAAACCGGCCATTCCAATAACTTCCATACTTGATTTTGGATCAGTTAAAACTGGGGTGAGGAGACTCAGCACGGCTTCCCGGTTGGAACCAACGTATGCCAATCCCAATCCAACTATAGCACCAATACGCATGATGTTTGTGTTGTGCAATACATAATCGGATAATAATGCCAAAGCTGGATCGCATTCATTGCGGACACCACAATTTACAATACCGCAGGCTAATAACGCACCAGACTTGATATGGTCTTCGGCAGAGTATAAATATTTATCGATGGGGGTCAAACCACCGTCGACATCCCACAACAAAATCAAACCAAGAGAGGCAGTTGCACTTAACATACCATGCTCTTTATTTTTAAACAACCATTTGTTACCATCTTCCATTAGTAATTTGTCTTGACCAAACCCGGCGTTTACGAAACTGTTGACAAAACTCGCAGCTAAATTTTGACGGGCCGAGTCAACCTGTCCACCTCCAAACTGAGGTCGCGTGTTTTCCAAATGAGATTTGTACACATCTTCTGGCGTTTTTGGTTCCATGATATCGAGTTCTCTTGCCAAGTTCAAAAAATGGTTATTCAAGTGACAATTTGCCATAATTTCGGTTAGATCTTCATATTCGGAAACAGTATCGTTGAGTTCGATGTAAACTTGTTGTCTACCCAGCATAAATGCCAACTGTTTTTGGATAGAATTGTCGGGACAGGATGTAAAAATTTCTTCAATCAAGCTTCTGTCGTTTAGTTGCATAGCCAAGCGCAAAGCCTGTGGATACTGATTGAATTTTCTGAACAATTTGAGAGCAGTTTGCAACAATGCAGTGTTTTCAGGATCAGCAACATACGGAACGCAACTAGTGAGGTACAAGCAAACTCTCTGATAAACCGTTTCGTCGACGTATTTCTCCAACAAATCCAGTCTTTCGATTTCCATCAGAAGATCGCAGGCTTCAGCTTCGGCGTTGTGATCCATATTATATGGGACGATTTGGCAAGTTAACTGAATTAACTTTTCTTTCACTCCAGCATCGGATTCTTCGCCGGTAAACTCACCCCATTCGCCAGCAATTTCGCCGGATAAATGCCTAATGTATTCGTGACCCCACTCACCGATTTTGTCTAATTTGGAGACCAAACGATACTTCAAGCAGTCTCTACCTTCGCCCATAGTCATAGCCAACACGGAAATGATATCAGCACACTCGTATTTAGGATCGCCTTCTAGCTTTTCATAAATTTCCTTCATGGTTCCGTAATGAGTTTTCATGAATTTTAACGGTTTGGGCACCGAAGTCATGGAAGTTGTGGATGCTTTGATGAGCGATTCCAAAGTTGCAATTGCTGGTAAATGCAGTTGAGCATCATTTTCTTTTAATCTTTCTACGCACACGTTCAATTCTTCCTGCAGTAAAGCATCCTCGTCGGATAACTCAAACTTCTCATCTTCTGGCTTAATTTCCGGTTTCGCTTTAGCTACATCACCCATTTTCTAAAACACACAAATTCAATTTATTTTCTAGTTTTATTAATCACTGCATTTACTTTTAACTAACCGATAATTTCTTAGTTTTTAATAGCCGACTTCTTTGTGAATAATTTGCCAGTCATACAAAAACTTTTATTGGTTATGGAAGTGAATATTCTAGCGCATTTATGATCATGGGAAGGTGACATTACAGTTTTATTAACCTCTTATTCAGGTGCGGACTTAAGTTGTTTCTTGTTTTTTCTTCATACAGGGGCGGACTTCTGATGCGGAATACTGAATATTTTTAAAATTTTAATTTGTAAAATGAAGTAAATAAAAAAAGCAACACCGGAATGGTAGACACATCCAATAGGACATCTAACGTAACTATTTATAACTTTATGACAGCCGATTGTAAACCAAATAACCTCACTTATAATGGAAATCTTTTAATAAATTCAACGTATTTCTCTTGCAAAATATTGAAATGTGGCGTAATTGTTTAAAATTGTGCTACAACGCAACAAAAGTAGTGGAATTTAAAGCAGTTGCTTGTAACACGTAATTATTTTGACCTGCGTTTGCTAATATGTAACTTATTATCTTTTAGTGTCTTTCGAAATGGAAATCCATCGCAAATTTCTAACCTACCAACGAATACACGGCCCATAACTACGACTGCAAAGTTGTCCATGTTTGTACAAACACAAGATACTCCAAATCCTAATAGCATCAAGTTTTTACCCGGGGTAAAAGTTTTAGAAACTGGGCAAACTATAGATTTTCCAACCGTGCAAGCTGCATATTGCTCTCCCTTGGGTAAACTACTGTTCCGAATAGACGGAGTTAAGAGCGTATTTTTGGGACCTGATTTTATAACTGTTACAAAGACTGATGACGATGTGGAATGGAAATTACTGAAACCGGAAATTTTTGCTACCATTATGGATTTTTTTGCGAGTGGTTTACCTATTTTAAAAGAAGGTACCCCAAATTCTGACACACGTAAGTTTTAAGTACTTAATTGAGAACCACATAATCACAATCTTAACTGTAGAAATTGACGAAAACGACAGTGAAGTGGTACAAATGATTAAAGAATTACTGGATAGCAGAATTAGGCCGACCGTGCAAGAGGATGGTGGCGATATAATTTTTATGGGATTTGACGATGGAATTGTCAAATTAAAAATGCAGGGATCCTGTTCCAGTTGTCCTAGTTCAATTGTTACATTGAAAAATGGGGTTCAAAATATGTTGCAATTTTACATACCCGAAGTGTTATCGGTTGAACAGGTTGATGAACCAGCTGATTTAGTTGCACAATCACACTTTGAAAAGTTTGAAGAGAAGCTTAAAACTGGAACAGAAAAATAAGGTCAATTGTTTTTTTTTGTTTTTAATGTAAATAAAAGTAAATTTTGTATATTAGGAAAGAGGAACTTGATTTTAAATATGCTACCAAAAATTATTGATTATGGCTAGTAAATTAAACAGTTCTTAAAGTTATTCATATTGCTGAGTTTTTTTAATTACCCGTAACTTTGTTATTATTATCTATTGATACGTTAAGTATGGGTGTGCAATTAAATATGGAATCTCCATGGACGGGTTTGACTTGTGTAATTTTAACTGTGTTTTGAGGCTGCCGAAGTCCAAAAATGCTTTACTGGTGAGGTGCACGTGACATACCATGTCTTACTGATCATAAGTTTTTATTTTGGAGTTACTGTTTAATCCAAATGGATTCTAATGTAATTCTGATTTCTAATTGGGGATATTTGTGGACCCCGTCTTGACGGATTTTGAATAAAACAGGGGACTTGTCTCGTCTCAAGAGAGAGAAATGTTAACGAATGCCTGCGCTTGATTATTCAAAAATTTCAAGTATAAACTAAGAACTTTATTTTTAATTTGTAATTTTGGTACATAATATGTAATTAATTTTTTCTCTGATGGAAAGCAAAATTCATGTTGTGCTCTGATTTCTAGAAGCAAAGTGGCTCTTTTCCAGCCAGCGTTTCATTTGATCTGAAAAGGATCAATTAGTAATTTTAAACTTAAAATGTTACAGTTATTAATTATATAAGGGGATTAAAAAGCCTCTAATCCACGAGAAAAAATTGGCACTCGAGGAGCAGCCGAGAGTTACAATTTTTCAAGATATTTCTATTTCTCTTCTATTTTTTGTCAAATGAAGAAACAAAACTTTTTTAAAAACAGTTTATCATCAGCAACTATTTCAATCAACATTTGAAAAGTCAAAGAAAATTGAAAACGTAAAGGAAGATTAATTCGGCGCCGAATTATATTGGGCCCGGACCAGATTTATCTTAGTTGCTCGATTAGCTTTTATGGGACAAATGTTCGGGCCCATATTAATGTGTCAATACATTATGTCTAGGGCCGTATATAAAGGGGTGGTTTTGGGGGTTTTAACATCCCCTATGGGTGTCACATACAAAAATATAATAAAAAATTAAAGTCACTCTACATATTGCAAATCTATGGAATTTACAAAGCAGACGCTGATTTTGAAAATAGTTTGCAATATGTAGAAACTTAAGATTTCACATCCTGTCGACTAAATGGTCTTCACGGAAATTGAATGAGACAAAATGATATCTAATGCAAGTTCAATTGTTGAACGGCATTAGATATCATGAAACTATGCAGACGGTGGAGGGGAAGTTGGAAAGAAATAATTAACGACAGATTAAGAATGGAAAAAAGGAGGCAGTCTCGCGAGTGCCTCGATACTGGAAAAACTTCCTAAAATGAAGGGGTCGTTTCCAATTCCCCTCACCGTCTTGGCTTTGCTATTGGCAATAAGGTAAGCCCCATGCCTGGGGATGATTTTTATGTTTTGTAATTCATATATACCTGTGGGTAAATAAATTGATATTTTGATTTATCCCAAGTCTATTATTTACAAACAAAATTAATGCGACATGGGTTTAGAATACTAAATAAATAACTAAATAACAAGAATTAAATTAAAATACAGGCATATGCCAACCTCGTTTTTAATTCCATGGCCAATGTCTAACTACGGCCCTGATTATGTCTTATACGAGAAGAGGTCGGTGCTTTAAAATCAAATAAAAAATATTACTTATATCAAAATTTCGGATGGGCCATGCCTGCTTGTTCTTGAAAACCGCCACTGACAAATTCATATTTAAAGTATATCAGGGGGTTAATATCTCGGTAAATTTGTGTATACAAGGCGAGGAATTTTAAAGGATTTCAACGATTTCTCAGGAATTCTAGTGATTTCTAAGAATTCCAGTGATTTCCAAAGAATTTCAATGATTTCTAAGGATTCTAGTAATTTCCAATACACGGGAGGTAAATATCTAAGTAAATTTGTGTACACAAAACTCGGAATTCCAAAGATTTCCAAGGAATTTTAAAGAATTTCAATGATTTCCCAGGAATTCCAATGATTTTTAAAAATTCAAGTGATTTCCAAGATGTTTTAAAAAATTTCAATGATTTTCCTGGAATTCTAGTGATTTTAAAGGAATTCCAATGATTTATAGGAATTTGAGTGATTTTCAAGGAATTTCAGCGATTTTCAAAGAATTCTAATTCAAGAGATTTCTAGCACTTTCAATTATTTCCAAAGAATGTTATTGATTTCCAAGAATTCCAATGATTTCTAAGAATTCCATAGTAATTTGCAACCTATTCCACAGGGGTTAAATATCTAGGTAAATTGTGTAGGTACACAAAACTCGAAATTCCAAATATTTTCGACGATTTCTAAGGAATTCCAATGATTTCAAAGAATTTCAATAATTTTCAAAGAATTCCATTGATTTGCAAGAAATTTCAGTAATTTTCAAAGAATTCCAGTGATGTCCAAAAAAATTACAATGATTTCTAAAGAATTCCAATTCAAGAGATTTCCAAAATTTCCAATAATTTTCAAAGAATTCTAGTGATTTGTAAAGAATTACAATCATTTCCAAAGAATTCTAAAGATATCCAAGCGAACTCTAATAACCATGTGTACACATCTTTTTTTGGGATATTTACCTCTTGCTATTTCAGAGATTTCCAGTAATTTCCAAGGAATTCAAGTGATTTCTACAGATTTCAAATTCCAAATGTAGTTGTGTACGCAACTTTTTTGGGATATTTACCCCCTTGAAGTATATTATATTGTTGTTAGGTTAGAATTTTTAATTTTTTTTCTCTCTCACACATTATGATTACATAGATTACTACCGGACCCCTTTATTTTTTTTATAATCTACCCATAAAATTCTTTCTTTTTTTTTTTTTCATTTTAACAAATTTAATTTCAGACTGAAAATCCTTGAAATTAGAAAACAATTGTCGACTTTTTAGCAAGTTTATATTATTTGTTTGTCATCAGGACCTTTGGACGACTCAATAAAATTTCAACTATAAAGATAATAAAACAATGTATGAGCCATATAGATAGTAGTTATTTCTGTACGTAATCAGAATGTGTGAGAAAAAAAAAATTAAAAATTCTAACCGGAGTCCGGTTCCAGATTTCGCCAAATATTTTTTTAAAAGTTAGTAGTACTAGTACATGAAAAAAATATAAAATCTGCGGAGAACCCGGTAGTTTTTCCAAAATTGTCATAAATCTTTTCTTTGATTTCAATTAACATTGTCATGATTGGCTACACACGGGAGGTTGGAGGAGGAGCCTGTGAGAATTACTTAACAAACCGTATGTTTTTTTAAATTACTCAAAAATGATTTGAATGAGATTTGCCGTGGTTGCGCTAAACTCATTAAAAACATTCCTGAAGGGTTACCAAACTCGAAAGCTGCAATCTTAGTTTTCATTTTAAATTCGGCTATAATTAACCGAATACAATCTAAAATAAATTTATTAAACCACGGCATCTGAGTCAAATGCAGCGGGCTTCTCCCACTACAATATGCTAATGTCAATATTTACGTTGAGCACACGGACCGGCTATAGAATGCAATTTTGACTTGTAGATGTGAAAATACATGTAAAAATTCGATTTTCAAAATTAAATTGCGAAGTAACCGTTGGGCTTAATTTATTCTTTCTCGCATCATCTGAAAGCTAAAATTGTGCTCTTTCAGAATATTCATTTGTTTTCTCCCCTACTTTGAAGGGAAAGGGTGGTAGAAAATTACCATTAACCAACTTGTATACTCATGTTTCTACAACTGCAGTTTACTTTTTGCCTATTTTGACAATCTATGATCCCCCCCCCCCAAATCTAAAATCTGGGTACGCTCTACGCTACTGTGTGCAACTAGGAAACTAGGTATTTAAAATTTTACAATGGAATGTAAAATCGCTATAATTATCTTTGTTTGTGAACTGTGCATCTTGTTAAAAATAGCACAATAATGGCATACTTCTTCTTTCGGAAAATACTAATACATAGAAGTAATATTTGTTTGTCTTAATTTTAGGTTATTTTATTTTTTATATTATATTTTATTTGGTAATCGAAATAATTTATTTTTTCTTTTTGTGGTGACAGAAGAAAAAATAGTAATGTATTGAATTGAATGGTTTTTAAATAATTGTCCTAATATACATAATCAATATTGTGTTGAAATAGAATAAGGAATCAATATTGATTTAAATTTAATATTTAAATATTGTCTGAATATACATAATCAATATTGTACCAATATTGGGATTGCAGCATATAGAACACTCATATTAATGAAAATACAGCGCTTTGATATATTGAGACTGCATTCTACCAATATTACCTCAATGCATATTCAATATTGTATCAATATTTACATGATATTGAATAATCAATATAGCAGCCCAATATTAAATTTAAATGTTGTGGCAATTGATTATCAATATTGCAATATAGCTTCAAGATTGTAGCTCTCAGCTCGACTGACGAGATCTAAAAAGATCGAAACACAGTTTTTCTTCTTTTTCGCTTCGATGATTTTTTTGATCAAGTAGTCATAGGAACCTCGTTGACGAAGATCCTAATAATGGAAATCTAATGATCTAGTCCCGTATTATAATAAAAACTTGTTGGAATGTCGAAACAAAAAAGAGGTTTGTTGTTTTGTAAACATGTCGTTTACTTTTTATTGTAAACCTTTAGAATTTTATCGTGAGTCTTTGCTCTTTACTATTAATAACATGTTTGTAAAAATTGACTTTAACCTTCCAGCAGGCGCGTATGTACATTTTGTACGACGGTTATAATATTTGTGACATAACTTTTATCTGAGTAGTCAGATTAATTTGTTTTTTTTTGCTATTCCAAGACGACATACATAATATTATTCTAATGTTATTTTTGTCTATACCTCGTTATTGAATTTTTGAACAACATTCTTCGAATTTAGGAACAAATTTCATTGAATATATGAACAAAATTCATTGATTTTATGAACAAATTACATTGAATTATGAACAAAATTCATTGATTTAATGAACAAATTTCATTGAATTTATGAACAAATTTCATTGAATTTATGAACAAAATTCATTGATTTTATGAACAAATTTAATTTAATTCATGAACAAAATTCATTGAATTTATGAACAAAATCCATTGATTTTATGAACAAATTTCATTTAATTTATGAACAAATTTCATAGAATTTATGAACAAAATTCATTGATTTTATGAACAAATTTCATTGAATTTATGAACAAAATTCATTGATTTTATGAACAAATTTCTTTGAATTTATGAACAAAATTCATTGAATTTATGAACAAATTACATTGAATTTGGGAACACATTTCATTGAATTTATGAACAAATTCATTGATTTTATGAACAAATTTCATTGAATTTATGAACAAAATTCATTGATTTTATGATCAAATGTCATTGAATTTATGAAAAAAATTCATTGATTTTATGAACAAATTTCATTTAATTTATGAACAAATTCATTGATTTTATGAACAAATTTCATTGAATTTATGAACAAAATTCATTGAATTTATGAACAAAATTCATTGAATTTATGAACAAAATTCATTGAATTTATGAACAAAATTCATTGAATTTATGAACAGAATTCATTGATTTTATTATCAAATTTCGTTGAATTTATGAACAAATTTCATTGAATTTATGAACAAAATTCATTGATTTTATGAACAAATTTCATTGAATTTATGAACACATTTCATTGAATTTATGAACAAATTCATTGATTTTATGAACAAATTTCATTGAGTTTATGAACAAAATTCATTGATTTTTTGATCAAATTTCATTGAATTTATGAACAAATTTCATTGAATTTATGAACAAAATTCATTGAATTTATGAACAAAATTCATTGATTTTATGAACAAATTTCATTGAATTTATGAACAAAATTCATTGAATTTATGAACAAAATTCATTGAATTTATGAACAAAATTCATTGATTTTATGAACAAATTTCATTGAATTTATGAACACATTTCATTGAATTTATGAACAAATTCATTGATTTTATGAACAAATTTCTATGAATATATGAACAAAATTCTTTGATTTTATGAACAAATTTCATTGAATTTATGAACAAAATTCATTGATTTTATGAACAAATTACATTGAATTTATGAACAAATTACATTGAATTAATGAACAAATTTCATTGAATTTATGAACAAATTTCATTGAATTTATGAACAAAATTCATTGATTTTATGAACAAATTTCATTTAATTTATGAACAAAATTCATTGAATTTATGAACAAAATCCATTGATTTTATGAACAAATTTCATTTAATTTATGAACAAATTTCATAGAATTTATGAACAAAATTCATTGATTTTATGAACAAATTTCATTGAATTTATGAACAAAATTCATTGATTTTATGAACAAATTTCTTTGAATTTATGAACAAAATTCATTGAATTTATGAACAAATTACATTGAATTTGGGAACACATTTCATTGAATTTATGAACAAATTCATTGATTTTATGAACAAATTTCATTGAATTTATGAACAAAATTCATTGATTTTATGATCAAATGTCATTGAATTTATGAACAAAATTCATTGATTTTATGAACAAATTTCATTTAATTTATGAACAAATTCATTGATTTTATGAACAAATTTCATTGAATTTATGAACAAAATTCATTGAATTTATGAACAAAATTCATTGAATTTATGAACAAAATTCATTGAATTTATGAACAAAATTCATTGAATTTATGAACAGAATTCATTGATTTTATTATCAAATTTCGTTGAATTTATGAACAAATTTCATTGAATTTATGAACAAAATTCATTGATTTTATGAACAAATTTCATTGAATTTATGAACACATTTCATTGAATTTATGAACAAATTCCAAGGGGGTAATCACTTTAAATTTTGCGTTCCACAGACTTCATGACGTTAAAAGATTTCACAAGACTTCATGAAGATTTCATAAGACTTCATGAGATTTCATAAGACTTCATGAGATTTCATGGACTTCATGAAATTTCATAGACTTCATGAGATTTCATAAAGATTGCACTAGATTTCACAGACTTCATGAAGATTGCATAAGACTTCATGAGATTTCATAAAGATTGCACTAGATTTCACAGACTTCATGAGATTTCATAAGATTTCATGAGATTTCATAAGACTTCATGAGATTTCATGGACTTCATAAAATTTCATAGACTTCATGAGATTTCATAAAGATTGCACTAGATTTCATAAGATTTTATGAGATTTCATAAGATTTTATGAGATTTCATAAGACTTCATGGACTTCATAAAATTTCATAAGATTTCATAAGACTTCATGAGATTTCATAGAATTCACTACATTTCATAAAACACTATCCCACGTGTGCACAGTCGAAACTTGCAAGTTCGATGCGAGATCTAAGTGGTGCGGTCGTCTTATAATCATCAGATCCCATTCTCTTGCATAAAACTTCGAATTACTTTTGTATTAAGAATAGGAATCACCAAACGCAGCAGTAAATTTAAAAATAAGACGCGCCGGACGTGAAACAACAATTGCAACAAGAAAAGTTATTTCAGCATCTCAGAAGTAAACTATATTAAGTCACAGATAATGAAATTCATAAATAAAGCTAATTTAAACTTTTATCAAACTTCAAAATAGTGCCATTTCACACTATCAAGCCAAGCATAATGTTTTCGTAACATGTGATATTTCCGTTTTGTGTGAGAACTTTTTAATTTGAATTAAACAAACAAATATATTGTCGAATCGATTAAACGATATTTACTCGCAATCTAAGTGCGATGCTGTCATTTGGTTTCAAATGCAAACATAATACTGATAATACTAAATAGTAAATTATGCCTTGTTTAGATTTTTTTACCCTCGAGCAGCCGGGTATGGTTTATCCATGGGCGTATCTATCTGGGAAAAGCGAAAATTTTGCGGGCAATAATTAACAGTAGTTGTGAGAAAAAAGCGGTAATTATGCGAATTAGAGTATGATTATGTCATTCTATTGATGTGCTGTAATAAGTTTGCAAGGGCTCGAGTGAGACTTTTGTTAATCTTTTTTTATTTTTAGTTGTTTGTAATAAAATGATAACTTGGAAACATCTATAACTGCAAGGTACATCTTGTAGTTTCTACATCTAAAGCAGAGAATATAATTTATATTATGACAAAATTGCTTGCTAAATTGTAAATTAACAAGTTGTCGGAGAGCTGATGATGAATTTGAAGTAATAGTCTAGTCAAATTAGGATTTTTCATTGGGTAATTCAAAGTGTTACGTTCAAAATATCATATTTCAAAATGCCTACACACCCCTTATGTGTGAGGAGGAAAAGGCAGTGTGAAACTAGATGCACTCACGCATACATGTGTTAATCCTTGAAAACTACTTATTACAATAAATATAGCAATAGTTCATTCAAGTGTTTTAATACAACAATTAGAAATACAGTCCACTCACAAATAAATTTAATTCGGTTACATAAACATTAACATTTTGGTCTAATCGAGACGGATTGAATCATTTAAACATAAAAGTGCAAAATAGTGGTCGTCCTGTACATTATTCAACTACGGGTAAGCCGGAGGTCCATACAAGTGGAACAAGAAACTTATGGTCCAGTGCAATACCACCAATATTGATAACGTATGGGAAGCATCCAACAGGCGCAAATGAACGTAAGAAAACCTAACAATTTTCCTTTCTTATCCAGTTCAAAATTGCTTCAATTATTACTATTATTTTGTAACAATTTTAACCTATTGTACAATTTAACAATTTTAAACTATTGTACAAGTTAACAATTTTGCTAGTTATTCTACAATTTAACAATTTTCTAAAAAATCTATTTTACAATTTTTGATAATTTTAAATTATGCTACAAGTTTTTAAAAATATTCAACTATTGACCACCTGCTATTCTTAGTCCCTAAGTTTCACGGATCATTAAGAATCTTCTAGGGTCGCAAAATAAATAGTGGCTATTCAAAAAACCACCCATATCTAATATTTTTATTACTGTGGTTTATTCTACTATACTATTTGAACACTATTTTATGGTTTAAATTAATTAGGTACAACGTACTTTCTAAACGATTTACTTATTTCTTAGAAAAATTATTTACACCATTTACAATATTTCATTTACTACGGGGTGTCAATTGTGCTCTCACAGTACGTAATTTGAATTAACAATCAATTTTTATACAATTAGTAATTTTGATAATTTTATCGCGACAATGTCAAACGACTTAACTCTATTGCGTCGTCAACGCGGAACTATCAAAAGGCAATTAACAATATTTCAAAACTTCTTACAACCAATTCAAGAAGCATTTGATAATAATGAATCAATACAAGAAATAACAATTACACAATTACAAGCTCGTACGAAACAGTTCGAAACCCTATCGGATGCGTATGAGACAATTCAGTGTAACATTGAATGTACTTGCAACGAAGATATTCTTGAACAAGAATACGTTGAACGGGATCAGTTCACAAACTTATATGCCGAAGCGTTGGCAGTTGCCCAAACAATCCTACAATGTACTGACGATGTTAATCGGTCGCACGACGTTGAAAATTGCGATGATACCGCAAATGATGCCGCAAACGTTGCCGACAATAATGCTGCGAGCGTTGCCGCAAGTGTTGCTTCAAGCCATACCTCACTCATTGCCGCAAGCAATGCCGCACCGCAGCAATTGGTGGATCAAACAAACCACCTACCACGAATCAGATTGCCAACCATAAATATTCCATATTTCAAAGGCCATTATGGTTCGTGGCTAGAATTCAAAGAGACTTTTGAGTCACTTATTCATAACAATAACACCATAAGTGACATTCAAAAGTACCATTATTTAAGAACGTCGCTTCAAGGCGATGCTCGAAACGCCATTCGAAAGCTAGAATTTTCGAGTAGAAATTACCAAACTGCCTGGAACCTGTTGTGCAAGCGATATGACAATTCAAGATTGTTAGTGCATAGCCATGTGAAATCACTCTTTGAATTGGAAACACTAACAAAGGAAACATCAATAGGCTTGAGAAATCTAATCGATGCAACTTACCAGCATTTAGAGTCCCTTGAAGCACTAAACCAACCAGTTAAACACTGGGACACTTTAATAATCTATTTGCTGACTACCAAACTGGACAAAACTACAATTAAAGAATGGGAAGAGCAAAAAGAGTTAAATGTGTTACCAACTTTGAGCGATCTCGAAAATTTTCTATTAGGTAGAGCCGAACTGTTGGAAACAATGGAAATCAAATACCATAAACACCTTAAAGAACCGGTAGCTTTACGATACAATAATGGAAAACGAAATATATCGCAATGTCACGTATCAACTATGGAAACAAATTACAAATGTAATCTTTGCAAAGGGTCACATTTAATCTATACTTGTCCAGATTTTCTTAGCTTGACAATTAATGCAAGAATCGACAAGATAAATCAATTACGGTTGTGTTCAAATTGCCTTCGCGCCGGTCATAAATCCGAACAATGCAGGAAAGGCAATTGCAGAACCTGCAAAGAAAAACATAACAGTTTGATTCATCAAGTTCACGATAACACTACGGGAACTTCTACGCAAGAACTACAAACTGCCACAAATTTAACCATTTTTCCTACTATAAACAATCAGGTACTATTGTCTACAGCCACAGTTTATATTACAGGATTCAATGATATCAAACATCCCTGTCGAGTAATGCTGGACAGTGGAGCACAAGCAAATCTAATTACCGAAAGGTTTTGTAATCAGTTACAATTGCCAACAATTTCTGAAAAGCTATCAATATTCGGGATCAATCAAATTGAATCAACTTTAACAAAGAAATGCAATGTAACAATTACTTCACCGGTTAACAAATATACTACACTGTTATCGTGCCACATAATTCCAACTATTTCAGGAAATGTGCCAATGTATCCGATAACAGTACCATTAAAAATCCCTGACGGCATACAGTTGTCAGATGAGAAATTCCTGGAACCCAAACCAGTAGACATGCTAATTGGCTCGGGTCTATTCTGGGACTTAATGGTTAATGGAAAGATAAACTTGGGAAAAGGCTTACCAACACTGCAAAATACTAAACTAGGTTGGGTAGTAGCTGGTAATGTTCCCATGTATGCCAACCATTCTAGTACATCATGTAATTTCATACAAAGTAGCTATGCACAAGAAGACGAACAATTAAAGCGATTCTGGCAGATCGAAGAAGTTCCTAATAAGAGTTCTTCGATGACCGACGAAGAAGCCGAGTGCGAAGCATTATTTACAAAATACACTTCGCGCGATCATGATGGTAGATTCGTGGTCAAATTTCCTCTAAAACATTCACCCAACTTACTAGGAGAATCTTTAGAAATCGCCAAGAGACGTTTTCTTGCATTGGAAAAACGATTCCAAGCAAATCACAAGTTCAAAGTATTTTATCACAATTTTATCGCGGAATACATCTCATTAGGTCATATGAGTAAGATAATTCCAACCGCGTCAAACACTAATGAAATTCCTATACCTTACTATCTACCACATCACGGTATAGTAAAAGAAGATGATCATTCAATGTCTAAATTCCGTGTTGTGTTTGATGGATCATCTCCGACGTCAACAGGATGGTCTTTAAATCAAATTCAATTTATTGGTCCAAAAGTACAAAATGACATTCATTCGATTTTACTACGGTTCAGAAAGCACACCTATGTTGCCTCATCTGACGTATCCAAAATGTATCGTCAAATTGTCATGCATCCAGAACACAGACCGTTGCAGCGTATAATATGGAGAGACGATCCATCTAAGGAATTTTCAATTTTACAATTGAACACCGTTACGTACGGTACTAGTTCAGCGCCATATTTGGCAATCAAATGTTTAAAACAAGTGGCATTAGATAACAAGGATGACTTTCCAACAGCTGCTCAAGTCATATTATCTGATTTCTATGTGGATGATTTGTTGACTGGAGCAGATTCAATAAAACAATTAAACACCACTTGTCAAGAAGTTTCGTCACTATTGCAATCCAGTGGATTCATGCTACGAAAATGGATTTCAAATGACCCAAGTGCACTGACTGAACTCAATCCCGACAACGTTTCAAACGGAATTCTTGCACTTGGAGAACATGAAAGTTCGAAGATTTTAGGTGTACAATGGGTCAGTCAGTCAGATACGTTAACATTCAGCATTAATTCATTCAATGTGACGGAACCACTTACCAAACGTAGGGTCTTAGCTAACATCGCTCAGTTATACGATCCCTTGGGACTTATCAGCCCATGTATTATATTAGCAAAAATACTAATTCAAAAATTATGGTGTCTCAAACTATCTTGGGATGAACCACTACCAAACGATCTAACCAACCAATGGAATCGATTCAGAATAGAGTTGACGAGTCTAAACAGAATAGAAATCCCACGCAATGCCATTGGGAAACACTCAACTCTATATGACATTCATTGTTTCTGTGATGCGTCACAGGATGCATATGCAGCATGCATATATCTAAGAGGTCAAAATTCAATTGGTGACTTCACCGTGAATTTATTATGTTCTAAAACTAAAGTTGCCCCAATTAAAACAGTAACTATTCCTCGATTGGAACTATGTGCGGCATTGCTTGGAGCAGAGCTAGTAAATCACGTAATAAAATCACTTAATATTTCAGTCCCCATTTACATATGGTCGGATTCACAAATCACCTTATGTTGGATAAAAACAGAGCCGAAATTACTCCAAATTTTTGTGGGAAATAGGGTTAGTAAAATACAAAACCTCACGAATTACAATGACTGGTATTATGTCAACACAAAAGAAAACCCCGCAGATATCGCATCACGTGGTGTTTTACCAACTAAATTAGTGAATTCTAATCTATGGTGGCATGGGCCAAAGTTTTTAAAAGAGCTGAGCTCACAATGGCCTACAAGCAAATTTAATATTACACTATCCGAACTACCAGAATTGAAAACAACAACACAATTATTCCCCATTTTAAATCAACCAGCAAATGATATTTTTTCGAGATACTCAAATTTGAATAAATTGAAAAGAGTTATGGCGTATTGCAAACGATTTATTCATAATTCGAGATTTAGCAACAAACAAATAGGTCTAATAACGGCCGATGAGATGCGCGCAGCTACGAAAACACTAGTTACGATAGCGCAACTTACCAGTTACCCTGAAGAGATCAATCTTCTCAAGTCCAAGTTACCATTAAAATCGAAGAGTAGGTTAATCAAACTTTCACCTTTCTTAGATAACGAAGGGCTTTTGAGAGTAGGCGGACGGTTGAAGTGCTCTCAATTACAATATGAGACCAAGCACCCATTACTATTGGACGGAAAACATCCACTAACGAGGTTGATTATCGAGCATTATCATATCAGCTTGCATCATGCTCCTCCACAATTACTTCTAGCAACGGTACGTCAAGAGTATTGGCCAACGTCAGGCATTAATACTATAAAAAGGATTGTTCGTAGCTGCATCAAATGCTTTCGATTTAATCCCACAAATTCTAAGCCACAGATGGCGAATTTACCAGCTCAACGAGTCACCGCTGCAAGTCCATTCAGGATCACTGGCGTTGATTACGCAGGGCCCATTTCAATTAAAAACAAAAAGGGTCCAGGTTGTAAATTAATAAAAGCATACATATGCTTGTTCGTTTGTTTTACAACAAAATCAATGCATCTTGAATTGGTGAGTGACCTCACTACTGAAAATTTTATAGCCGCTTTGAGGCGATTTTGCTCCCGACGGGGAAAACCCACTCACATTCACTCTGACAACGGTAGCAATTTTGTGGGTGCACGAGGAGAATTAAGTCGCTTGGCAAATTTTTTAACCTCATCACATGACAACCTTGTAAACTTTTGTACTGATGAGGGCATAACGTGGCACTTTATCCCCCCTAATTCGCCACACTTTGGAGGGCTTTGGGAAGCGGGCGTAAAACGAGTCAAGTACCACCTCTTTAGAGCAATTGGCGATGCCAAACTTACTTACGAGGAATTCAACACAATACTGGTACAAATTGAAGCAATTTTGAATTCCCGACCTATTTGTCCTTTATCGTCCGACCCAAACGATTTTGAGTCCCTAACTCCATCACATTTTTTAATTGGACGTTCAATGGTTGCTGTACCAGACCCAAACGTGATGGAAATACCAACAAATCGACTATCCCGTTATCAATTAGTACAACAAATCAATCAAAGTTTCTGGAAACGATGGTCAAAAGAATATCTCACGCAACTCCAACAAAGAAACAAATGGAAATCCAGTACTCCAAACTTGGTTAATGGATCCATGGTCATTCTACAAAGTGACAATTCACCTCCATGCAAATGGCCGTTGGGACGTGTGGTTCAACTTCATCCAGACAACGAAGGTGTAGTGAGAGTGATAACTGTTAAAACCACTAAAGGTACATTTAAACGTGCAGTTACCAAAGTTTTCCCATTACCGACTATTTAAAGTAACTATCTTAGTGCTAATCTAGTGTAGATCCTAAGTATTGAACAATTATTTTATTCAATTTTGCATATTATTTCACTTTAATACATAATTTAGTATTCGTTAAGTGTAATATCCATCATTACTATGTTAGTTCTTAATTATTATGTAATTAACATTTTTTCTATTTTTTGAACCCCGAGAGTTCAAGGCGGGGAGTATGTTACGTTCAAAATATCATATTTCAAAATGCCTACACACCCCTTATGTGTGAGGAGGAAAAGGCAGTGTGAAACTAGATGCACTCACGCATACATGTGTTAATCCTTGAAAACTACTTATTACAATAAATATAGCAATAGTTCATTCAAGTGTTTTAATACAACAATTAGAAATACAGTCCACTCACAAATAAATTTAATTCGGTTACATAAACATTAACACAAAGTGAACTGAATTTTTGTGTACACCTTTATTTAGTGTTCTCGAACAACATCCTAAAAGTACCCTCGATTTGACCTTGAGCTTCAGGAGTTACAGTAGTACAGGCGTTAAAAGTTAGTACCTACTTCGTATTTGGACTCACACTTTTAACGCCAATACTATGGAGTGTAGAGGTAAGGAGCAACCACTCCATATAAAAAAAGTGTCCGTAAAATCATGTCAAATAAGAGGGCGCTAGTGTAGTAAAAGTTCCAAATTTAAAAGTTGTTAGGTTATGAAAAAATTAAACAGAGAAACATTATACATGCATTATACAATGCGCTTTGGGAAAGCGGCGTTTTCAAAAAATTCGTGAAATAAAATTCTCAAGTCCCAAATTGTAGATACGACTTTTATTCTTAACAGGGCAGTAAATTGTAGTAAATTAAAATGGAAGTTTTGTTAAATAGAATATATTTATTACTGGAATATATAAAATATTTTGTTAAAATCGATCAAATTCAGAGGAATACACTTTAGATGTCATCGTCGTCGTCAACTGACACTGACACTTCTAACGACTCCCAAAATTTAAATCGATCCATACTTCACTTCATTGGTAATCGCCAACTTCAGATCATACCCTTATTGCTTACCAGCGCCAATCTGGGTACTTATTGAACTATTTATTTGACGCGTTTCTATGAACACTTTTAAATTTTTTTCCCATTAGAGTGGTTCCTCCTTACCTCTACACTCCATAGCCAATACTAAGCTAAAACGGTTGGTCCTACAAAAAAAACTACTGGAATACTTTTTTGTACAGACTTTTATGCCCTTTAATTTCTCTGTAGCATGTCCTACACTGAAAGTCCATAGAAAAGCAGATATAAGCAAAAAACCAAATTTTGTACACTTCTGCGCCCTCTAACTCGTGAATCTCAAGGTCAAATCAAAGGGTACTTTTAGGATGCTGTTTGAAAACACTATATCGACGGTGGAAAGGTAAAAAGTCTTAAGCGCCATTTTTGTCAAAAATGAGTTATTTATATCATTGGAATCATCAATTTTTTCTCTATCGAATGATACCGCTTTAACCCAAATTAAAAAATTTTAAAAAAAGACTTTTTGCCTTTCCACCGTCGATATAGAGGTACACATTAAAATTCAGCTCACTTTGAATTATTCCGAAGTTTTGCCGTAAATTTGACTGAACTATAGGTATTTTTGGCAATTTGAAATTATAAAATCAGTACTATATCGATCTTAGAGAATCTGGAATGAAAAGTCTGGAAGGGCGTTTGCGAGCATTGCGTTAGTGCGCAGCACATAACATTTACAAGAAATGAATCCAAAAAACATCCTTTAGGCAACTTGAAATAATTAATAATTATTTTATTCATTTGGGGCAATAATGTAACTGTAATAAAATAGTCAAGTTTAATAGTATATTATGTAATAAGTACGCAAAACATGGTTTTCTAGCCGAGTCCGTAACATGAAGATGAGTCTGCTAAAACCATTTGCGTACGTGTTGATACAACCTTTTTTTTTAGTATTAGTATTATCAATGTCAATTTTTTTTGCGCGTGATCGATCTGAATTTTTGCATATGCCTTCCTATCGATAATTTACAGGAGGTGTGCAAGCGAGAGGGGAGAATTTTTGCTTAGTTTTTGGATATCTAGCACCGTTGTCGAGTTATTCCTAATTTAAATAATATACAATTTTTAAATGTCAAAGTGACTTTTCTAATATTACGTCAAATAATATAAAAAAAAATCTTCTAAGGTACAGTCGAACATTTTAATTTTCATTTCTTCAGTTCCTCAAGGAGAATTTTTTTGGATTAATAATCAAATTAAACAAATTTAAATACGCTAAAGTGTTATCATGACGACTTTAAGTACTAGGCCGCTACCCAGATAACACACATACATACTATGAACGTCCATTGATCGTCAATTACTGGACAAACGATAAGTCCAATGGACGCACACACTACGACGGTAGGTAATCCAATGGGCCTCCGATGGACGTCTAGATGTCACAGATTTGGACAGAAAAAGGACGTCCATCTTGGACATCCATTGAACATCATACAATGACGTCCATTGAACATCATACAATGACGTCCATTGAACATCATACAATGACGTCCAATGAACATTATAGAATGAACATTGATGGAACGTCAATTACTTGACAAATGAATGGTCCAATGGACGTCCACACTACGACGGTAGATAATCCAATGAGCGCCAGATGGACGTCCAGATGTCACAGATTGGGACCGAAAGAGGACGTCCATCTTGGACATCCATTGATCGTCAATTACTGGACAAACGATAAGTCCAATGGACGCCCACACTACGACATTAGGTAATCCAATGGGCCTCCGATGGACGTCTAGATGGCACAGATTTGGACAGAAAAAGGACGTCCATCTTGGACATCCATTGGACATCATACAATGACGTCCATTGAACATCATACATTGAAGTGCATTGAACATTATACAATGACGTCCATTGAACATTATACAATGACGTCCATTGAATATCATACAAGGACGTCCGTTGAACATCGTACAATGACGTCCAATGAACATTATAGAATGAACATTGATGGAACGTCAATTACCTGACAAATCAATGGTCCAATGGACGTCCACACTACGACGGTAGATAATCCAATGAGCGCCAGATGGACGTCCAGATGTCACAGATTAGGACCGAAAGAGGACGTCCATCTTGGACATCCATTGAACGTCAATTACTGGACAAATAGAAAGTGCAATGGACGCCCACACTACGACGGTAGGAAATTCAATGGACGTCTAGATGTCACAGATTTGGACAGAAAAAGGACGTCCATCTTAGACATCCATTGAACATCATACAATGACGTCCATTGATCATCATACGTCTACTGAAATAGAAAGTCCAATGGACGCTCATTAGTGCTGGGACATCGATAGAAGAACATCGATGTTCGATGTCTAACCTGGATCCCCCATTTGGGTAGATAGTGTATGTAGTAAACAAGTTTATTTTAAAAACTTTTATTTATTTTTAAAATAATAAATAACAAAAACTATTGCTGCTTTCTCTCTTTGGCTCTCTTCAACCACTTCATTATTGCCTGTTGTTGTTCCTGTTCCGTTGCATTTTTGAAAGCCATTAGTCCAGATTCTAAAAAGAAAATTGCTTGTGTATTTTATTTAAACCGAAAAATAAGGTACTTACGTATTATTAATTTGCTCATGGAGAGAATATGAAATATTCTCTTTCCCTTCTTGCCATAATATCTAAATTCAGAAGCTAATTTATTAGTAATTAGCTTCTCTGCTATTCTAGCAACGAAATCATAGAGAGTCGTTCCTCCCACAGGTGACAATTATTCTCTTATCTGTATAAATGATAAAATTATCTAATTAATTTCAAAATAGAGTATTGCTTACTGTTTTATTGAACTCCTCGTTTTGCAAAAATGTTTCAAAATCTTGTAACGCTTCGATGTTCGTTACTTAACTACTTCTACAGTTCTACAGCATGGTCACTTCACTTCACTAGTCACTAGACACGTGGTGTCTAATTACCAACCTTAAAAATTACTAACGGTTTTTTTTATAATTATTATTTTAAATTGATTTAAAAATTCATTATTATTAACCTTATTTTTAAGGTTTTCACATTGGTTAGTTTACAACACTCTTAATATTTTTATGAATACAGAGGTTAGTCGATAAAATAAGCAGGGCTGTAACCAGGACAATTGACCCACAATAATATGAACGCTCTTCAGCATTAAGTATTTCCTGTACGTCACTTAAATGATGGCTTTGAAATATTTTTTTCCCTATAAAACATTTTGGACCGGTTCCACTAACTCTGATTAAAACTTCATGCTCAATCTTCATCCATTCAATAAGCCAATAGAAAGCATCCCTCAGAACAAATAGAATTTTTCTATTTTTCTATGGTAAAATATGCCCAACAACTCTGTATTATTTGTTTTTTCAAATTTTTAAAAAGCCGTCGACGTTAATATTTTGATAACCACACTGAATATAGCGACTAAACTCGTAATAACAAAAAAATGTAAAAAACGATTAACTTTTAACTTAAAAATGTGGATGTTTTTATTTCAATTTTCAATATTTTGACAACAAACCATTGTTATTACTAGAGACCGGATAAGCACCGTTTTCTGAAAAATAAGTGCTTAAAAAAGCATGCTATTTTGCCAAAATAAGTTCGAATTATGCCAAAAAAAGTTACGAAAAAGTTCGCAATTAAAACAAAAAAAGCTAAAAATGGGAGCTCAGAGAATATTATTAAGTGCTTGACAAAGCACTTTTGTACATATTTATTTAATACAATAAATAATAATAATAATTAAAATTATAAGTTCAAAAAATTATTTAAAATAATATGTTCAAAAGCATAAAACTATTATTCATGTTGTAAATAATTTGTAATTAAATATTGCTTAAGAAATATCATAAATGAAACTGTTACCGACAAAAGATTACATAACTGATAACGGTGGCGTAGCCAAGATTTTAGTTAGGGGGGGCACCCCCCCCTGAACAATTTAAAAAATATATATTTTTTTGTTTTGGTTAGGGGTCGTCCTTTAATCACGTGAGGTTTATAAGCCAATTTTTTGCCCCCCCCCCTTGGTGATACGTCGTGTGGTTTAAAATTATGTCTCTCCCTCTCAACACCACGTGTATTTTTTTTATTGAAAACTAATTTCAATTTTTTTCTGATTTTGGAGTGAGCTCAAAAGTTAGAAACCTGACCGGGAGGTCAGTTGAAAGCGAAATATTTTTAAAAGTTGCTTTTTATACACAAATTCGCTCATTTGGGATATTACGTGGTCGCACACGAGATTGTCACAATATCTCCTCCACATCTACGTGATCACAAAAATTGACCAAAATTAGACGGTAAAATATACCCAACAACTCTGTATTATTTGTCTTGTCAAATAATAAAAAAAATTAATAAAAGCCGTCAACGTTAATATTTTGATAACCACACTGAATAGCGACTAAACTCGTAATAACAAAATGTAAAAAACGATTAACTTTTAACTTAAAAATGTGAATGTATTTATTTTAATTTTCAATATTTTGATAACAAACTCTTGTTACTTACCATCTACGTATAGGGTAGTATTTAAGATCTGATGTAGACCCCTAGGCTAAATCTGTGGTTCGGGCCCTACCGGTTTTCTTATTTTGATTATCTATTATTTTAGGTTTTAAGTTTTAGGTTTAATCACGTGAGGTTGAGAAGCTAATTTGTTGGCCCCCTCCCCCTTGGTGGTACGTCGTGTATTTCAAGATTATCTCTCCCCCCTCTCAATACCACGTGTGTATTTTTTATTGAAATTTTTTTTTATTTTGAGAATCAGTTCAAAAATTAATAACCTGACCAATGGTAGGTCAGTTTACAGTTATACATAAATTTGTTCATTTGGGATATGACATGGTCGCATAAAAAAATACACGTGATTGTCACAATATCCTTCCCCCCAACGTGATCAATCATGATGTTTTTCTCCCCACCCACCCCCGTTTGAACATCACGTGATTAATAGACGACCCTTACCGGATGGCCATACAAAGTCCAAGAGTACTTTGCAAAATTATTTACAAAATAATATAAATATTAATTGTACTAAAATTTTATATCAAGCGGATATTCATGGATGGACATACAATGAATGTCGAAAATTGGACGTTCACCAGATACCCATACAAAGTCCAAGAATACTTTGCAAAATTTAAAATATTACAAATTTTGATTAGACTAAAAATGTACATCCAGCGGATATTCCTGGATGGACTCGAATGTCGAAAATTGGACGTTCACCAGATGGCCATTCAAAGTCCAAGAATACTTTGCAAAATTTAAAATATTACAAATTTTGATTGGACTAAAATTGTACGTCCAGCGGATATTCCTGGATGGACATACAAAGAATGTCGAAAATTGGACGTTCACGAGATGGCCATACAAAGTCCAAGAATACTTTGCAAAATTTAAAGTATTACAAATTTTGATTGGACTAAAATTGTACGTCCAGCGGATATTCCTGGATGGACATACAAAGAATGTCGAAAATTGGACGTTCACGAGATGGCCATACAAAGTCCAAGAATACTTTGCAAAATTTAAAGTATTTCAAATTTTGATTGGACTAAAATTGAACGTCCAGCGGATATTCCTGGATGGACATACAAAGAATGTCGAAAATTGGACGTTCACCAGATGGCCATTCAAAGTCCAAGAATACTTTGCAAAATTTAAAATATTACAAATTTTGATTGGACTAAAATTGTACATCCAGCGGATATTCCTGGATGGACATACAAAGAATGTCGAAAATTGGACGTTCACGAGATGGCCATACAAAGTCCAAGAATACTTTGCAAAATTTAAAGTATTACAAATTTTGATTCGACTAAAATTGTACGTCCAGCGGATATTCCTGGATGGACATACAAAGAATGTCGAAAATTGGACGTTCACGAGATGGCCATACAAAGTCCAAGAATACTTTGCAAAATTTAAAGTATTTCAAATTTTGATTGGACTAAAATTGTACATCCAGCGGATATTCCTGGATGGACATACAAAGAATATCGAAAATTGGACGTTCACGAGATGGCCATACAAAGTCCAAGAATACTTTGCAAAATTTAAAGTATTACAAATTTTGATTGGACTAAAATTGTACGTCCAGCGGATATTCCAGGATGGACATACAAAGAATGTCGAAAATTGGACGTTCACCTGATGGCCATATAAGGTCCATGGACGTATGTACCTTTCCTGGACTTTAGTTGAAGGTCCATTGTTTGCCTTGTGTTATCTGGGTAAAGTAGAAGTTTGCGGACCCGAAACAGCTTCAAAAGTCAACATTTTGCGGCGCTAATACTAAAAAGTAATTTTTTCAAAATAGCTGTAAATTTGTTAACTGAAAGCTTAAAATTTTCGATCACCTAAGCGAATAACGATAAAATTGATTAGTAAAACTTGAAGACTACTTACTAAATCTTAACAAGTAAGGTTGAATTAATTTTAAAATTTAAAGTGCCCATTGATGTATAACCAATATAAAATGTAACAATATTGCACTATTCGCGATTTCGAAGAAATTCAAGTTTAGAAATATTCAAAATGGCCGCAAGAAGTGAGTAGTATCTATCGTTTAAAACGATTATAACACCAGAACGTATGGTGGACGTGATACTCACGACCATTTAACACATAACCGTGACAATGTGTACGTGAGTACCGTGAAAAACGAATCTGCAAAGGGGTTCATCTATCATGATGGTTTTACCTTATATAACTGCAGTGGTGGCTTGTCATAAAGGGCACAGGGGCACGTGCCCTCCCATCCCAAAACCAAAAACAATAGGATAGATTTTCATTATAAATAAATATTTTTAAAACTATTTTTTTAATTTTATGCCCTCCCACTCTAAAATGTCACGAGCCGCCACTGTATAACATCTTACCATATCAAATAAGACAAGGTAATCTACTTCACTTCAGGCACAGCGTGCTGATTTTTATTGTCAAAGCAAAACGATAGATTGAGTTGTTTGAACCTTACCTTTTCTGTACATTATTATGTTTGTAGTTAATTTTTTTTTCTTTTCGTACAGCTGAACATTTAAATAAATATTATTATATATTATTAAATTCCGTATATAACCCATATAAAATTTCAGATACTTGACCCTCTCCTTAGGTGCAGCTTATTTTGAGCTTATTGTTGTTGTTGTTGGTTTTCGAATCGCGTTAACTTTTTGTTGATCTTAATACATTAGTCTAGATCTTAAATACATTACATAAATAATTTAGATATAAAAATTTCGTTATTAACGTGATATTAACGCCAATGTATAACGTTTCAACAAAACTTTCTCAAGATTAGCTTCACAAAGATTTCATGATATTTTACAAAAATTTCATTTTTAATTACACACAATTACAGACTACATAAAATTTAATAAAACTTTACGAGACTGCACAAAGACTTCAGAGATTTTATTAAGACTTCAGAGATTTCATCAAGACTTCAGAGATTTCATAAAGACTTCGGAGATTTCATAAAGACTTCGGAGATTTCATAAAGACTTCAGAGATTTCATCAAGACTTCAAAGATTTCATAAAGACTTCAGAGATTTCATCAAGACTTCAGAGATTTCATAAAGACTTCAGAGATTTCATCAAGACTTTGGAGATTTCATAAAGACTTCAGAGATTTTATAGAGACTTCATAGATTTCATAAAGACTTCAGAGATTTCATAAAGATTGCACAAGACTTCATGAGACTTCAAAAGACTTCACGAGACTGCACAAAGACTTCAGAGACTTCATAAGACTTCACAGACTTCACAAAGACTCATTTTCCCCGTTCCACAGACTTCATTTAGTGATTACCCCTTGACAAATTCATTGATTTTATGAACAAATTTCATTGAGTTTATGAACAAAATTCATTGATTTTTTGATCAAATTTCATTGAATTTATGAACAAATTTCATTGAATTTATGAACAAAATTCATTGAATTTATGAACAAAATTCATTGATTTTATGAACATATTTCATTGAATTTATGAACAAAATTCATTGAATTTATGAACAAAATTCATTGATTTTATGAACAAATTTCATTGATTTTATGAACAAATTTCTTTGAATTTATGAACAAAATTCATTGAATTTATGAACAAATTACATTGAATTTATGAACACATTTCATTGAATTTATGAACAAATTCATTGATTTTATGAACAAATTTCATTGATTTTATGAACAAAATTCATTGAATTTATGAACAAAATTCATTGATTTTATGAACAAATTTCATTGAATTTATGAACAAAATTAATTGATTTTATGAACAAATTACATTGAATTTATGAACACATTTCATTGAATTTATGAACAAATTCATTGATTTTATGAACAAATTTCTATGAATATATGAACAAAATTCTTTGATTTTATGAACAAATTTCATTGAATTTATGAACAAAATTCATTGATTTTATGAACAAATTACATTGAATTTATGAACAAATTACATTGAATTAATGAACAAATTTCATTGAATTTATGAACAAATTTCATTGAATTTATGAACAAAATTCATTGATTTTATGAACAAATTTCATTTAATTTATGAACAAAATTCATTGAATTTATGAACAAAATCCATTGATTTTATGAACAAATTTCATTTAATTTATGAACAAATTTCATAGAATTTATGAACAAAATTCATTGATTTTATGAACAAATTTCATTGAATTTATGAACAAAATTCATTGATTTTATGAACAAATTTCTTTGAATTTATGAACAAAATTCATTGAATTTATGAACAAAATTCATTGATTTTATGATCAAATGTCATTGAATTTATGAACAAAATTCATTGATTTTATGAACAAATTTCATTTAATTTATGAACAAATTCATTGATTTTATGAACAAATTTCATTGAATTTATGAACAAAATTCATTGAATTTATGAACAAAATTCATTGAATTTATGAACAAAATTCATTGAATTTATGAACAAAATTCATTGAATTTATGAACAAAATTCATTGAATTTATGAACAAAATTCATTGAATTTATGAACAGAATTCATTGATTTTATTATCAAATTTCGTTGAATTTATGAACAAATTTCATTGAATTTATGAACAAAATTCATTGATTTTATGAACAAATTTCATTGAATTTATGAACAAAATTCATTGATTTTATGAACAAATTGCATTGAATTTATGAACAAAATTCATTGATTTTATGAACAAATTACTTTGAATTTATGAACACATTTCATTGAATTTATGAACAAATTCATTGATTTTATGAACTCATTTCATTGAATTTATGAACAAATTCATTGATTTTATGAACAAATTTCATTAATTTTATGAACAAATTTCATTGAATTTATGAACAAAATTCATTGATTTTATGAACAAAATTCATTGATTTTATGAACAAATTTCATTGATTTTATGAACAAATTTCATTGAATTTATGAACAAAATTCATTGAATTTATGAACAAAATTCATTGAATTTATGAACAGAATTCATTGATTTTATTATCAAATTTCATTGAATTTATGAACACATTTCATTGAATTTATGAACAAATTCATTGATTTTATGAACAAATTTCATTGATTTTATGAACAAATTTTATTGAATTTATGAACAAAATTCATTGAATTTATGAACAAAATTCATTGATTTTATGAACAAATTTCATTGAATTTATGAACAAAATTCATTGATTTTATGAACAAATTTCATTGAATTTATGAACAAAATTTCATTGATTTTATGAACAAATTTCATTGATTTTTTGATCAAATTTCATTGAATTTATGAACAAATTTCATTGAATTTATGAACAAAATTCATTGAATTTATGAACAAAATTCATTGATTTTATGAACATATTTCATTGAATTTATGAACAAAATTCATTGAATTTATGAACAAAATTCATTGATTTTATGTACAAATTTCATTGATTTTATGAACAAATTTCTTTGAATTTATGAACAAAATTCATTGAATTTATGAACAAATTACATTGAATTTATGAACACATTTCATTGAATTTATGAACAAATTCATTGATTTTATGAACAAATTTCATTGATTTTATGAACAAAATTCATTGAATTTATGAACAAAATTCATTGATTTTATGAACAAATTTCATTGAATTTATGAACAAAATTAATTGATTTTATGAACAAATTACATTGAATTTATGAACACATTTCATTGAATTTATGAACAAATTCATTGATTTTATGAACAAATTTCTATGAATATATGAACAAAATTCTTTGATTTTATGAACAAATTTCATTGAATTTATGAACAAAATTCATTGATTTTATGAACAAATTACATTGAATTTATGAACAAATTACATTGAATTTATGAACACATTTCATTGAATTTATGAACAAAATTCATTAATTTTATGAACAAATTTCATTGAATTTATGAACAAAATTCATTGATTTTATGAACAAATTTCATTGAATTTATGAACAAAATTCATTGATTTTATGAACAAATTTCATTGAATTTATGAACAAAATTCATTGATTTTATGAACAAATTTCATTGAATTTATGAACAAAATTCATTGAATTTATGAACAAAATTCATTGATTTTAGGAACAAATTTCATTGAATTTATGAACAAAATTCATTGAATTTATGAACAAATTTCATAGAATTTATGAACAAATTTCATTGAATTTATGAACAAAATTCATTGATTTTATGAACAAATTTCATTGATTTTATGAACAAATTTCATTGAATTTATGAACAAAATTCATTGAATTTATGAACAAAATTCATTGAATTTATGAACAGAATTCATTGATTTTATTATCAAATTTCATTGAATTTATGAACACATTTCATTGAATTTATGAAGAAATTCATTGATTTTATGAACAAATTTCATTGATTTTATGAACAAATTTTATTGAATTTATGAACAAAATTCATTGAATTTATGAACAAAATTCATTGATTTTATGAACAAATTTCATTGAATTTATGAACAAAATTCATTGATTTTATGAACAAATTTCATTGAATTTATGAACAAAATTTCATTGATTTTATGAACAAATTTCATTGATTTTTTGATCAAATTTCATTGAATTTATGAACAAATTTCATTGAATTTATGAACAAAATTCATTGAATTTATGAACAAAATTCATTGATTTTATGAACATATTTCATTGAATTTATGAACAAAATTCATTGAATTTATGAACAAAATTCATTGATTTTATGAACAAATTCATTGATTTTATGAACAAATTTCTTCGAATTTATGAACAAAATTCATTGAATTTATGAACAAATTACATTGAATTTATGAACACATTTCATTGAATTTATGAACAAATTCATTGATTTTATGAACAAATTTCATTGATTTTATGAACAAAATTCATTGAATTTATGAACAAAATTCATTGATTTTATGAACAAATTTCATTGAATTTATGAACAAATTCATTGATTTTATGAACAAATTTCTATGAATATATGAACAAAATTCTTTGATTTTATGAACAAATTTCATTGAATTTATGAACAAAATTCATTGATTTTATGAACAAATTACATTGAATTTATGAACAAATTACATTGAATTAATGAACAAATTTCATTGAATTTATGAACAAATTTCATTGAATTTATGAACAAAATTCATTGATTTTATGAACAAATTTCATTTAATTTATGAACAAAATTCATTGAATTTATGAACAAAATCCATTGATTTTATGAACAAATATCATTTAATTTATGAACAAATTTCATAGAATTTATGAACAAAATTCATTGATTTTATGAACAAATTTCATTGAATTTATGAACAAAATTCATTGATTTTATGAACAAATTTCTTCGAATTTATGAACAAAATTCATTGAATTTATGAACAAATTACATTGAATTTGGGAACACATTTCATTGAATTTATGAACAAATTCATTGATTTTATGAACAAATTTCATTGAATTTATGAACAAAATTCATTGATTTTATGATCAAATGTCATTGAATTTATGAACAAAATTCATTGAATTTATGAACAAAATTCATTGAATTTATGAACAAAATTCATTGAATTTATGAACAGAATTCTTTGATTTTATTATCAAATTTCGTTGAATTTATGAACAAATTTCATTGAATTTATGAACAAAATTCATTGATTTTATGAACAAATTTCATTGAATTTATGAACACATTTCATTGAATTTATGAACAAATTCATTGATTTTATGAACAAATTTCATTGAGTTTATGAACAAAATTCATTGATTTTTTGATCAAATTTCATTGAATTTATGAACAAATTTCATTGAATTTATGAACAAAATTCATTGAATTTATGAACAAAATTCATTGATTTTATGAACATATTTCATTGAATTTATGAACAACATTCATTGAATTTATGAACAAAATTCATTGATTTTATGAACAAATTACATTGAATTTATGAACACATTTCATTGAATTTATGAACAAATTCATTGATTTTATGAACAAATTTCATTGATTTTATGAACAAAATTCATTGAATTTATGAACAAAATTCATTGATTTTATGAACAAATTTCATTGAATTTATGAACAAATTACATTGAATTTATGAACACATTTCATTGAATTTATGAACAAAATTCATTGATTTTATGAACAAATTTCATTGAATTTATGAACAAAATTCATTGATTTTATGAACAAATTTCATTGATTTTATGAACAAATTACATTGAATTTATGAGCAAATTACATTAAATTTATGAACACATTTCATTGAATTTATGAACAAAATTCATTGATTTTATGAACAAATTTCATTGAATTTATGAACAAAATTCATTGATTTTATGAACAAAATTCATTGATTTTATGAACAAATTTCATTGATTTTATGAACAAATTTCTTTGAATTTATGAACAAAATTCATTGAATTTATGAACAAATTACATTGAATTTATGAACACATTTCATTGAATTTATGAACAAATTCATTGATTTTATGAACAAATTTCATTGATTTTATGAACAAAATTCATTGAATTTATGAACAAAATTCATTGATTTTATGAACAAATTTCATTGAATTTATGAACAAAATTAATTGATTTTATGAACAAATTACATTGAATTTATGAACACATTTCATTGAATTTATGAACAAATTCATTGATTTTATGAACAAATTTCTATGAATATATGAACAAAATTCTTTGATTTTATGAACAAATTTCATTGAATTTATGAACAAAATTCATTGATTTTATGAACAAATTTCTTTGAATTTATGAACAAAATTCATTGAATTTATGAACAAATTACATTGAATTTGGGAACACATTTCATTGAATTTATGAACAAATTCATTGATTTTATGAACAAATTTCATTGAATTTATGAACAAAATTCATTGATTTTATGATCAAATGTCATTGAATTTATGAACAAAATTCATTGATTTTATGAACAAATTTCATTTAATTTATGAACAAATTCATTGATTTTATGAACAAATTTCATTGAATTTATGAACAAAATTCATTGAATTTATGAACAAAATTCATTGAATTTATGAACAAAATTCATTGAATTTATGAACAAAATTCATTGAATTTATGAACAAAATTCATTGAATTTATGAACAGAATTCATTGATTTTATTATCAAATTTCGTTGAATTTATGAACAAATTTCATTGAATTTATGAACAAAATTCATTGATTTTATGAACAAATTTCATTGAATTTATGAACACATTTCATTGAATTTATGAACAAATTCATTGATTTTATGAACAAATTTCATTGAGTTTATGAACAAAATTCATTGATTTTTTGATCAAATTTCATTGAATTTATGAACAAATTTCATTGAATTTATGAACAAAATTCATTGAATTTATGAACAAAATTCATTGATTTTATGAACATATTTCATTGAATTTATGAACAAAATTCATTGAATTTATGAACAAAATTCATTGATTTTATGAACAAATTACATTGAATTTATGAACACATTTCATTGAATTTATGAACAAATTCATTGATTTTATGAACAAATTTCATTGATTTTATGAACAAAATTCATTGAATTTATGAACAAAATTCATTGATTTTATGAACAAATTTCATTGAATTTATGAACAAAATTAATTGATTTTATGAACAAATTACATTGAATTTATGAACACATTTCATTGAATTTATGAACAAATTCATTGATTTTATGAACAAATTTCTATGAATATATGAACAAAATTCTTTGATTTTATGAACAAATTTCATTGAATTTATGAACAAAATTCATTGATTTTATGAACAAATTACATTGAATTTATGAACAAATTACATTGAATTTATGAACACATTTCATTGAATTTATGAACAAAATTCATTGATTTTATGAACAAATTTCATTGAATTTATGAACAAAATTCATTGATTTTATGAACAAATTTCATTGAATTTATGAACAAAATTCATTGAATTTATGAACAAAATTCATTGATTTTATGAACAAATTTCATTGAATTTATGAACAAAATTCATTGATTTTATGAACAAATTTCATTGAATTTATGAACAAAATTCATTGATTTAATAACAAATTTCATTGAATTTATGAACAAAATTCATTGAATTTATGAACAAAATTCATTGATTTTATGAACAAATTTCATTGAATTTATGAACAAAATTCATTGATTTTATGAACAAATTTCATTGAATTTATGAACAAAATTCATTGATTTAATAACAAATTTCATTGAATTTATGAACAAAATTCATTGAATTTATGAACAAAATTCATTGAATTTATGAACAAAATTCATTGATTTTATGAACAAATATCATTGAATTTATGAACAAAATTCATTGAATTTATGAACAAAATTCATTGATTTTATGAACAAATTTCATTGAATTTATGAACAAAATTCATTGAATTTATGAACAAAATTCATTGATTTTATGAACAAATTTCATTGAATTTATGAACAAAATTCATTGATTTTATGAACAAATTTCATTGAATTTATGAACAAAATTCATTGATTTTATGAACAAATTTCATTGAATTTATGAACAAAATTCATTGATTTTATGAACAAATTTCATTGAATTTATGAACAAAATTCATTGAATTTATGAACAAAATTCATTGATTTTAGGAACAAATTTCATTGAATTTATGAACAAAATTCATTGAATTTATGAACAAATTTCATAGAATTTATGAACAAAATTCATTGATTTTATGAACAAATTTCATTGAATTTATGAACAAAATTCATTGATTTTATGAACAAATTTCTTTGAATTTATGAACAAAATTCATTGAATTTATGAACAAAATCCATTGATTTTATGAACAAATTTCATTTAATTTATGAACAAATTTCATAGAATTTATGAACAAAATTCATTGATTTTATGAACAAATTTCATTGAATTTATGAACAAAATTCATTGATTTTATGAACAAATTTCTTTGAATTTATGAACAAAATTCATTGAATTTATGAACAAATTACATTGAATTTATGAACACATTTCATTGAATTTATGAACAAATTCATTGATTTTATGAACAAATTTCATTGAATTTATGAACAAAATTCATTGATTTTATGATCAAATGTCATTGAATTTATGAACAAAATTCATTGATTTTATGAACATATTTCATTGAATTTATGAACAAAATTCATTGAATTTATGAACAAAATTCATTGATTTTATGAACAAATTTCATTGATTTTATGAACAAATTTCTTTGAATTTATGAACAAAATTCATTGAATTTATGAACAAATTACATTGAATTTATGAACACATTTCATTGAATTTATGAACAAATTCATTGATTTTATGAACAAATTTCATTGATTTTATGAACAAAATTCATTGAATTTATGAACAAAATTCATTGATTTTATGAACAAATTTCATTGAATTTATGAACAAAATTCATTGATTTTATGAACAAATTTCATTGAATTTATGAACAAAATTCATTGAATTTATGAACAAAATTCATTGATTTTATGAACAAATTTCATTGAATTTATGAACAAAATTCATTGATTTTATGAACAAATTTCATTGAATTTATGAACAAAATTCATTGAATTTATGAACAAAATTCATTGATTTTAGGAACAAATTTCATTGAATTTATGAACAAAATTCATTGAATTTATGAACAAATTTCATAGAATTTATGAACAAAATTCATTGATTTTATGAACAAATTTCATTGAATTTATGAACAAAATTCATTGATTTTATGAACAAATTTCTTTGAATTTATGAACAAAATTCATTGAATTTATGAACAAAATCCATTGATTTTATGAACAAATTTCATTTAATTTATGAACAAATTTCATAGAATTTATGAACAAAATTCATTGATTTTATGAACAAATTTCATTGAATTTATGAACAAAATTCATTGATTTTATGAACAAATTTCTTTGAATTTATGAACAAAATTCATTGAATTTATGAACAAATTACATTGAATTTATGAACACATTTCATTGAATTTATGAACAAATTCATTGATTTTATGAACAAATTTCATTGAATTTATGAACAAAATTCATTGATTTTATGATCAAATGTCATTGAATTTATGAACAAAATTCATTGATTTTATGAACATATTTCATTGAATTTATGAACAAAATTCATTGAATTTATGAACAAAATTCATTGATTTTATGAACAAATTTCATTGATTTTATGAACAAATTTCTTTGAATTTATGAACAAAATTCATTGAATTTATGAACAAATTACATTGAATTTATGAACACATTTCATTGAATTTATGAACAAATTCATTGATTTTATGAACAAATTTCATTGATTTTATGAACAAAATTCATTGAATTTATGAACAAAATTCATTGATTTTATGAACAAATTTCATTGAATTTATGAACAAAATTCATTGATTTTATGAACAAATTTCATTGAATTTATGAACAAAATTCATTGAATTTATGAACAAAATTCATTGATTTTATGAACAAATTTCATTGAATTTATGAACAAAATTCATTGATTTTATGAACAAATTTCATTGAATTTATGAACAAAATTCATTGATTTAATAACAAATTTCATTGAATTTATGAACAAAATTCATTGAATTTATGAACAAATTTCATTGATTTTATGAACAAATTTCATTGAATTTATGAACAAAATTCATTGAATTTATGAACAAAATTCATTGATTTTATGAACAAATTTCATTGAATTTATGAACAAAATTCATTGATTTTATGAACAAATTTCATTGAATTTATGAACAAAATTTCATTGATTTTATGAACAAATTTCATTGAATTTATGAACAAAATTCATTGATTTTATGAACAAATTTCATTGAATTTATGAACAAAATTCATTGATTTTATGAACAAATTACATTGAATTTATGAACACATTTCATTGAATTTATGAACAAATTCATTGATTTTATGAACAAATTTCTATGATTTTATGAACAAAATTCTTTGATTTTATGAACAAATTTCATTGAATTTATGAACAAAATTCATTGATTTTATGAACAAATTACATTGAATTTATGAACAAATTACATTGAATTTATGAACACATTCCATTGAATTTATGAACAAAATTCATTGATTTTATGAACAAATTTCATTGAATTTATGAACAAAATACATTGATTTTATGAACAAATTACATTGAATTTATGAACACATTTCATTGAATTTATGAACAAAATTCATTGATTTTATGAACAAATTTCATTGAATTTATGAACAAATTACATTGAATTTATGAACACATTTCATTGAATTTATGAACAAAATTCATTGATTTTATGAACAAATTTCATTGAATTTATGAACAAAATTCATTGATTTTATGAACAAATTTCATTGATTTTATGAACAAATTACATTGAATTTATGAACAAATTACATTGAATTTATGAACACATTTCATTGAATTTATGAACAAAATTCATTGATTTTATGAACAAATTTCATTGAATTTATGAACAAAATTCATTGATTTTATGAACAAAATTCATTGATTTTATGAACAAATTTCATTGATTTTATGAACAAATTTCTTTGAATTTATGAACAAAATTCATTGAATTTATGAACAAATTACATTAAATTTATGAACACATTTCATTGAATTTATGAACACATTTCATTGAATTTATGAACAAATTCATTGATTTTGTGAACAAATTTCATTGATTTTATGAACAAAATTCATTGAATTTATGAACAAAATTCATTGATTTTATGAACAAATTTCATTGAATTTATGAACAAAATTAATTGATTTTATGAACAAATTACATTGAATTTATGAACACATTTCATTGAATTTATGAACAAATTCATTGATTTTATGAACAAATTTCTATGAATATATGAACAAAATTCTTTGATTTTATGAACAAATTTCATTGAATTTATGAACAAAATTCATTGATTTTATGAACAAATTTCTTTGAATTTATGAACAAAATTCATTGAATTTATGAACAAATTACATTGAATTTGGGAACACATTTCATTGAATTTATGAACAAATTCATTGATTTTATGAACAAATTTCATTGAATTTATGAACAAAATTCATTGATTTTATGATCAAATGTCATTGAATTTATGAACAAAATTCATTGATTTTATGAACAAATTTCATTTAATTTATGAACAAATTCATTGATTTTATGAACAAATTTCATTGAATTTATGAACAAAATTCATTGAATTTATGAACAAAATTCATTGAATTTATGAACAAAATTCATTGAATTTATGAACAAAATTCATTGAATTTATGAACAGAATTCATTGATTTTATTATCAAATTTCGTTGAATTTATGAACAAATTTCATTGAATTTATGAACAAAATTCATTGATTTTATGAACAAATTTCATTGAATTTATGAACACATTTCATTGAATTTATGAACAAATTCATTGATTTTATGAACAAATTTCATTGAGTTTATGAACAAAATTCATTGATTTTTTGATCAAATTTCATTGAATTTATGAACAAATTTCATTGAATTTATGAACAAAATTCATTGAATTTATGAACAAAATTCATTGATTTTATGAACATATTTCATTGAATTTATGAACAAAATTCATTGAATTTATGAACAAAATTCATTGATTTTATGAACAAATTTCATTGAATTTATGAACACATTTCATTGAATTTATGAACAAATTCATTGATTTTATGAACAAATTTCATTGATTTTATGAACAAAATTCATTGAATTTATGAACAAAATTCATTGATTTTATGAACAAATTTCATTGAATTTATGAACAAAATTAATTGATTTTATGAACAAATTACATTGAATTTATGAACACATTTCATTGAATTTATGAACAAATTCATTGATTTTATGAACAAATTTCTATGAATATATGAACAAAATTCTTTGATTTTATGAACAAATTTCATTGAATTTATGAACAAAATTCATTGATTTTATGAACAAATTACATTGAATTTATGAACAAATTACATTGAATTTATGAACACATTTCATTGAATTTATGAACAAAATTCATTGATTTTATGAACAAATTTCATTGATTTTATGAACAAATTTCTTTGAATTTATGAACAAAATTCATTGAATTTATGAACAAATTACATTGAATTTATGAACACATTTCATTGAATTTATGAACAAATTCATTGATTTTATGAACAAATTTCATTGATTTTATGAACAAAATTCATTGAATTTATGAACAAAATTCATTGATTTTATGAACAAATTTCATTGAATTTATGAACAAAATTCATTGATTTTATGAACAAATTTCATTGAATTTATGAACAAAATTCATTGAATTTATGAACAAAATTCATTGATTTTATGAACAAATTTCATTGAATTTATGAACAAAATTCATTGATTTTATGAACAAATTTCATTGAATTTATGAACAAAATTCATTGATTTAATAACAAATTTCATTGAATTTATGAACAAAATTCATTGTATTTATGAACAAATTTCATTGATTTTATGAACAAATTTCATTGAATTTATGAACAAAATTCATTGAATTTATGAACAAAATTCATTGATTTTATGAACAAATTTCATTGAATTTATGAACAAAATTCATTGATTTTATGAACAAATTTCATTGAATTTATGAACAAAATTTCATTGATTTTATGAACAAATTTCATTGAATTTATGAACAAAATTCATTGATTTTATGAACAAATTTCATTGAATTTATGAACAAAATTCATTGAATTTATGAACAAAATTCATTGATTTTAGGAACAAATTTCATTGAATTTATGAACAAAATTCATTGAATTTATGAACAAAATTCATTGATTTTATGAACAAATTTCATTGAATTTATGAACAAAATTCATTGAATTTATGAACAAAATTCATTGATTTTATGAACAAATTTCATTGAATTTATGAACAAAATTCATTGATTTTATGAACAAATTTCATTGAATTTATGAACAAAATTCATTGATTTTATGAACAAATTACATTGAATTTATGAACACATTTCATTGAATTTATGAACAAATTCATTGATTTTATGAACAAATTTCTATGATTTTATGAACAAAATTCTTTGATTTTATGAACAAATTTCATTGAATTTATGAACAAAATTCATTGATTTTATGAACAAATTACATTGAATTTATGAACAAATTACATTGAATTTATGAACACATTCCATTGAATTTATGAACAAAATTCATTGATTTTATGAACAAATTTCATTGAATTTATGAACAAAATACATTGATTTTATGAACAAATTACATTGAATTTATGAACACATTTCATTGAATTTATGAACAAATTCATTGATTTTATGAACAAATTTCTATGATTTTATGAACAAAATTCTTTGATTTTATGAACAAATTTCATTGAATTTATGAACAAAATTCATTCATTTTATGAACAAATTACATTGAATTTATGAACAAATTACATTGAATTTATGAACACATTTCATTGAATTTATGAACAAAATTCATTGATTTTATGAACAAATTTCATTGAATTTATGAACAAAATTCATTGATTTTATGAACAAATTTCATTGAATTTATGAACAAAATTCATTGAATTTATGAACAAAATTCATTGATTTTATGAACAAATTTCATTGAAGTTATGAACAAAATTCATTGATTTTATGAACAAAATTCATTGAATTTATGAACAGAATTCATTGATTTTATTATCAAATTTCATTGAATTTATGAACACATTTCATTGAATTTATGAACAAATTCATTGATTTTATGAACAAATTTCATTTAATTTATGAACAAATTCATTGATTTTATGAACAAATTTCATTGAATTTATGAACAAAATTCATTGATTTTATGAACAAAATTCATTGATTTTATGAACAAATTTCATTGATTTTATGAACGAATTTCATTGAATTTATGAACAAAATTCATTGAATTTATGAACAAAATTCATTGAATTTATGAAACAGAATTCATTGATTTTATTATCAAATTTCGTGTAATTTATGAACAAATTTCATTGAATTTATGAACAAAATTCATTGATTTTATGAACAAATTTCATTGAATTTATCAACACATTTCATTGAATTTATGAACAAATTCATTGATTTTATGAACAAATTTAATTGATTTTATGAACAAATTTCATTTAATTTATGAACAAATTCATTGATTTTATGAACAAATTTCATTGAATTTATGAACAAAATTCATTGATTTTATGAACGAAATTCATTGATTTTATGAACAAATTTCATTGATTTTATGAACGAATTTCATTGAATTTATGAACAAAATTCATTGAATTTATGAACAAAATTCATTGAATTTATGAACAAAATTCATTGAATTTATGAACAGAATTCATTGATTTTATTATCAAATTTCGTTGAATTTATGAACAAATTTCATTGAATTTATGAACAAAATTCATTGATTTTATGAACAAAATTCATTGAATTTATGAACAGAATTCATTGATTTTATTATCAAATTTCATTGAATTTATGAACAAATTTCATTGAATTTATGAACAAAATTCATTGAATTTATGAACAGAATTCATTGATTTTATTATCAAATTTCGTTGAATTTATGAACAAATTTCATTGAATTTATGAACAAAATTCATTGATTTTATGAACAAAATTCATTGAATTTATGAACAGAATTCATTGATTTTATTATCAAATTTCATTGAATTTATGAACAAATTTCATTGAATTTATGAACAAAATTCATTGAATTTATGAACAAAATTCATTGAATTTATGAACAGAATTCATTGATTTTATTATCAAATTTCATTGAATTTATGAACAAATTTCATTGAATTTATGAACAAAATTCATTGATTTTATGAACAAATTTCATTGAATTTATGAACACATTTCATTGAATTTATGAACAAATTCATTGATTTTATGAACAAATTTCATTGATTTTATGAACAAAATTCATTGATTTTATGATCAAATTTCATTGAATTTATGAACAAATATCATTGAATTTATGAACAAAATTCATTCAATTTATGAACAAAATTCATTGAATTTATGAACAGAATTCATTGATTTTATTATCAAATTTCATTGAATTTATGAACAAATTTCATTGAATTTATGAACAAAATTCATTGATTTTATGAACAAATTTCTTTGAATTTATGAACAAATTTCATTGAATTTATGAACAAGTTTCATTGAATTTATGAACAGAATTCATTGATTTTATTATCAAATTTCATTGAATTTATGAACAAATTTCATTGAATTTATGAACAAAATTCATTGAATTTATGAACAAAATTCATTGAATTTATGAACAGAATTCATTGATTTTATTATCAAATTTCATTGAATTTATGAACAAATTTCATTGAATTTATGAACAAAATTCATTGATTTTATGAACAAATTTCATTGAATTTATGAACACATTTCATTGAATTTATGAACAGAATTCATTGATTTTATTATCAAATTTCATTGAATTTATGAACAAATTTCATTGAATTTATGAACAAAATTCATTCAATTTATGAACAAAATTCATTGAATTTATGAACAGAATTCATTGATTTTATTATCAAATTTCATTGAATTTATGAACAAATTTCATTGAATTTATGAACAAAATTCATTGATTTTATGAACAAATTTCTTTGAATTTATGAACAAATTTCATTGAATTTATGAACAAAATTCATTGAATTTATGAACAGAATTCATTGATTTTATTATCAAATTTCATTGAATTTATGAACAAATTTCATTGAATTTATGAACAAAATTCATTGAATTTATGAACAAAATTCATTGAATTTATGAACAGAATTCATTGATTTTATTATCAAATTTCATTGAATTTATGAACAAATTTCATTGAATTTATGAACAAAATTCATTGATTTTATGAACAAATTTCATTGAATTTATGAACACATTTCATTGAATTTATGAACAAATTCATTGATTTTATGAACAAATTTCATTGAGTTTATGAACAAAATTCATTGATTTTATGATCAAATTTCATTGAATTTATGAACAAATATCATTGAATTTATGAACAAAATTCATTCAATTTATGAACAAAATTCATTGAATTTATGAACAGAATTCATTGATTTTATTATCAAATTTCATTGAATTTATGAACAAATTTCATTGAATTTATGAACAAAATTCATTGATTTTATGAACAAATTTCTTTGAATTTATGAACAAATTTCATTGAATTTATGAACAAAATTCATTGATTTAATGAACAAATTTCATTTAATTTATGAACAAATTTCATTGAATTTATGAATGGTATTTTGTATTCTTGAATTTTTTTTGACAGAAAGAATAATCTCGTTATTAAAGTTTCGATGAGGCGTTGGACTGAGCCGGCCGTAGTTGTTTTCTAGCTGTTCAGATGTTAACTTCCTATCTAAGATTTATTACCTTCCAGCAAGCGCGTATGCTCATTTTGGTACGACAGTTATAATTTTTTTGACATAACTTTTATCTGAGTAGTCAGATTAAGTTGTTTTTTTTTGCTATTCCAAGACGACATACATAATATTATTCTATTATATGTTATTTTTTTCTTTGCTTCGTTATTGAATTATTACAAAAATTTATTTGAATCGACTCCGTCCGATTCTAAGTGTAATTTAAAAAAAAAGATCTGCTACGAATGATAATGTTGAAAATGCAAAAAATATATTTACAAGAAACATTCAGAAAAGCAAGAAAAAATATATTATCAATATGTAAAAATCAAATTTTATCTAGCTAAGATTGTTCACTTTGTATATTTAAAAATACAGTTGGTTTTTAATATTATTTTCTTAAAAACAAAATAAAAAAACTCCAAATAAATGTAAAAGGCTTCATATGATTTATACCTATCATTTTGATTATTTAATTCCACACTCTCGCGAGAACATCGCGAGAACGCGAGAAAAACACGAGAAACGAGAGTGTGGATACCTTTCTCGTGGTCTTTGCAGGCTTCTCGCCTTGTTCTCGCGAGAAGTTCTCGCCAGAACCTCTGCGAGAACGCGAGAAAATGACGAGAAACGCGGGGGTGGAGCTGATTCTCGTGTTTATTCAGGTTCTCGCCTTGTTCTCCGCTTTTTGTCGGTTTTTTAACTCGAGACAAAGGAGTCAAGAACGCTCTATCAGCGGTTTGCCACAAATCTCTCCTTTCACTTTCTTGCATTTTGCGAGATGCAAAATAATTTTGATGTGTAAGAGAGAGACAAGGACGTTTTCAGTGTTTTACTGCAGGCACCGACGTGGCTAGGATTAGTAATTATTAAAAAAATGCGTGTGTAGTAAAACACCGATAAAAGCGCAAATTTTGGCTAACTTGATTCAGTTTTTATTCAAATACATATCATAATATTTTGGTAAAAACAAAATAGCTTAGAATGTACTTTCTACTTTGGGCTTTCGAGAGTTTCCAAAAAAATTTTTTTCGGTCGGCTTTAATTTTTTACAAAAGCAACGATTAATTGCTAAAAATTACAATTTTATCTATATTTTATTTTTAAAGCTGTAAATTTTTAGTTGCTTCTGCGACGTGACGTGCCTATTGGTGTGGTCCGTGGTTATTAAAACTTTTTAGTTTTCCAAATAAAAATTGACAACCCACGAAATACGTTCTATCGATAAAATTAAATTCGACGATTAATCGTACAAATTAAAGCAAAAAAAATTACATTCTTGCGAGAGTGTGGAGCGGGCAAGAAAGCTTCTCGCGAGATTCTCGGCTTGTTCTCGCGAGAACTTCTCGCGAGAAGTTCTCGCGAGAGTGTGGAGCGCGCATTATAACAAAGTATTTGTAAAAAATCATCATGTCGTACAAAATACGACACGCGGCTGCTCGTGTAATACATAGTGGCGCGCCTGCTGAAAGGATAATGAATCGACCTACACATAACTGTTTACGATATTTTGCATAATTATAATTATTGCAACGTGATATGGCATTTACTTCCAATTTAAGACATGTTTACATTTTAAAACAATAAACATGATTTATAAACAAATACATAATATAGTTAATTATAATGTATTATGTATAATAAACACATAAACAACATTTTGGGACGGGTTCTGCGATTACTACGTGTGCGAAATCATGAAAATGCAATCCAGCCGGTCATTGCGACGACGCATAGCGTCGCTTCGTAGTATACGTGTAGTTTTGAGCGTCTCAAAAAAAGCTCGGCAAGTCGTCAGATTGTAAGTAAACAACGCGGTTGGAATTTTTTAGTCGCACATTATTTTATATTTAAAGAAGCGAGACGAGTATTTAATAATCAGTGCGTTGTACGTTCTCATTAGGTGCGGATATAGTAAATATTTCAAAATCCACATATCATCCAACTTGTAATATTTTAATTTTTTGTGAATTAAATAAACCAACAAGATGAACGACAGAACGACTTCCGACTACAAAGAAATTCCCAGGAGGGTTCTCATTTCAGACCCCTCTGATATCACCTGCTCATATTCTTCCACTCCTGGTGGAACTCTGTATTCGACTACTCCTGGAGGTAATTTAAATTTTATTTTTAATTTTTTTTTATTATGCCCATTACCTACAGAAGGGTTTGAAAGTCACCTTTTGCGAAAACTACGCATAAATTTCTTATCGACAGAGTAATTAAATTATCAGCCCAAATGATTATTTGTATGACCAATACAATGAATATATTTTTGCACTCCCTTTAGATAAGCTTTATCGCTGTTTATGTCACTTCGTTCGTTACTGCTATTTGCTTATGGTTTATATCTTGCGAGTAAACTCGATTACATCATACCTATTTAACATATAACAACGGGCGGTGGAACAGAAGCGTACCAAACGGAGGGCTAAAAGGTATATTGAACTTAAATTTTAGTTTTTATGATTTATCATCTTTTGAACGGTTTTGCCATTGCTGTAGGGCTGTTAGGATAATGTAGGCAATAGAGAGAGGTTGTTAACCGGGATTACAAGTGGTTACTAATATATTTATCTATGGTTCACTGTCTCGCACTTAAAATTACCTATCAATGAAATTACAACGCGATAATCGCAAGTTCTCTTTTAATTTTGAAAAATCCAACACGTACTTTGCACGTTTTCCAAGGTCAACCATTAATCGGTAAGACGATAATAAAAAAAAATAAATAACAATTTAATTCGATAACCATAAAAAAACGATAATAATAAAGTAAAAGTAATTAATACAGTCTCGTACGCAGTAATTGGAATATATAAATTTTATAACTTATAAATTTGCAATTCAAAATTGCATATAAATATAAGACGAGCAGCAGAAGTGACCTTTTCAACAGTCAATACTAGGTAATAACATATTGAACGAAACCGTAGAGGTCGTTATTCCCTGACGTAACACGTATATTATAAAATTTCTGTTATTTAATAAAAAAAAACAAGACTACACGTGCCGAATATATAATCGACCTTGAAAACAATTTCAATGTCGCCCACCCATTGGATGAACAAATCGCAACATTTGGCTATGTTGAATCACGATCGTACGATTTTTGTTATTTGTGTGTGAATTTATGCGCATTTCATTAATGTTAGATAAGAAAATCCAATATTATTTGTTTACATTCATTTTATGCAGGTACTCGGAAAAATTTGTGCCAACTTCTAAATATGTAGCGCCAAAAGTCAGCATTTCTTTGAGAGTTGTATTTTCTTCTGCCATATTTTTGCTGATATGCTTTAATCTTTCGACCTAATTACACATCTCACAATCAGTATGTATGTACTTCATAAATATTGAATATATCAGCTCAACACTTCGGTATGAAACCTTGAGTTGAGTTATCTATACTGCAGACAAAAGAAACATTTTTCCTGCCCTAAATATTTTAGTTGTTGTGCTTACTTGCATAGAAGCAGTTACAGAATTTCTACGTTTCCTAATTTTGGATTTTGGGATCAGCGCCCTCTTCGCACCATCCCATTCGCAAGGTTTTGAGCAAAAATGCGTGAGATACTTCTTCAAAATACTAGTCCATTTAAAGGATCTTCATGATTCTCATTAATCAGATTGATTTAATTTTTTTGATTATGTTGATAACATGGTAGATATGTGACAACTTGTACGAATAAGTGCCTACTTGAATCTTTGATATGAAATACTTAAATAGACAATTATCTTAATCAAAAGCTCTCTAGGAAGATAAAAGTACCCACGCGTTCCACTTTCATGCCGACACCAGTGCATTTGTCACATTTATGATATAAGATTGCTTTATGATTCGTCTAATATCTTCACTAAGCATGATAAACAAGTTTATTATTAACACGATTTTTATATTTAGGAAATTTATTTTATTTATTTATGTAAATTTTGATAAACGCAGTTTAATTAGCATAATAATTACGTAGTTTACCTTTGACTTTGAAGCATACACACATCTTATTTATATTATATTACGTCGATATTTATTTTTATGTATTTTCATGTCTTATTATGTAAAATTTTTATTTTATGGCCTCTATTTGTTTTTTCTAAATATTTATTATTAATAAGAGGGACGCACCTGTTGGTTCTACTGATTTTAATTAATTTATTCATGATTCAAATTTATTTTCCCGCCAGTGGGTAAATCAGGAATCTGTATTTTGCAAGCCAAATGGTAGATTTCTTCAATCAATTGTTTTTTCCGAGACCACTCGTCTTGTTTTTTCTTGGAAATTTTTACTTTAAAATTGAGAAAGCTTTCATTTTTGGACATTTTAATAAAATAGAGAATATAAAACAAATGCACAAATAATAGTATTTTACATTTCAACAGAACAAAGTAAATGCTTTTGTTTTACTTATTTGCAATGATACCTACTGTTTTGACACTACAAAGGAGAAATTTATTGTAATTAAAAAACAAAAGCACATCAAAACTATCTCAAAAAAACAGATATAACTTTGAAATTTTGAGATTACAAGAATTTTTGTAAAATTGGAGTTTGCCCACCCTGAAAAAAATTCTGCGAACGCTCATGAGTAAAAACAAAAATAGAAAAATGCACCCCAGGAGATATCTCTGTTCATTAAATTTAGTTTAAATGATCGATATAATTATATTTTGTTTGGGTACTTGGAATCATAAAGCTGAGAAAATTGAGAAAAACTTTTACCATTTTTATATTAAAAAATCAAATTGATTACCCTTACCTCTATGATTCGTTTGAATCCACCATCCACTGTGTTTTTTTCTTCTTCAAATATTTAAATTTTTTAAAACTTATTCAGTTGATTGTGTGTGGTCCTTTTCGTAAGCCGTTCAGGTATTACGTTTAAATTATTTTGCAACCGTAAACTACCTGAAAAATTAAAAATACAGTTATCGTGTAACCGAACGCTTTAAAATAGCGACAAATATTTGTCATTGTGCTGCTCAAATTCGTTGTAAACGTACTTATGTAAGTAATCTAAAAATTTTGATAATTTCGTAATGTAACTGAATTTCCATTGCTTTATAGAATTATTTTGCAAAAATGGACAACGACGTAACACACAAAGTTTACAAACTCGTTCTCACGGGAGGTCCCTGTGGTGGTAAATCGACCGGGCAAGCTCGACTATCGACGTTTTTTGAAAATCTAGGCTGGAAGATTTTTCGCGTTCCCGAAACCGCTTCAATTTTACTTGGCGGTGGAGTAAAATTTGTGGATCTAGACGAAGAAGAAGCCAATAACTTTCAAGAAAATTTACTCCTTACGATGCTTAAAGTTGAAGACACATTTTTCCGGTTAGCGAACACTCTCAAGTGCAACTGCTTGGTTATATGCGATCGCGGAGCTATGGATCCGTCAGCTTTTAGTACGACTGAAGAGTGGAGACAAACACTCTCAAAGCATCATTTAACCAATGTCGATCTGCGAGATAACAGGTACGACCAAATCATCCATATGGTTTCTGCAGCCAATGGTGCCGAAGACTTTTATTCGACAGAAAACCATTCTTGCCGTTCCGAAGGCGTCGAACTGGCCAGAAAATTGGACAGAAACGCTGCCGGGGCTTGGATCGGCCATCCTTACGTCGACGTGATCGACAATTCCACCGATTTTGAAGGTAAAATCAGGAGGATGATCGGGGCTGTGTGTAAAAACTTGTTCATCGATACGAGCGATCGGCTGCTCCCCAATTCTGAAAAGTACAAGTTTTTGGTCGAGGGACCTTTGCCAGACGATTCTGTGTTCGAATCATTTCAAGATTTTGAAGTTACGCACGATTATCTCAAATGCGAACTCCCCAATCAAGTTAGGTTACGCAAAAGGGGGCAAAACGATGAATTCAGCTATGTTCATACCGTGAGAAAAATTGCGCCGAACAATGAAGTGATCGAAGTTCGGACGCAGTTGTCGTCTCGCGATTACAATAATTTGCTTACCTTAAGAGACGGTTCGCATTTTACGGTTTACAAAACCAGGAGGTGTTTTTTGGTGAATAACCAGTACTTCCAGTTTGACATGTACCAATCGCCCAATAAAGAAAAATGTAAGAATTTGATGATACTGGAAACTTACTCCACTTTAGATTTAGAAAACTTACGGAAACGATTACCCAAATTTTTAAACGTGGTTAGAAATGTGACTAAAATTCCCGATTATTCCATGTTTAATTTATCGCTGAGAGGAAATTTTAACAGTTTACTACGTCCCAGAGAATCATATTTGGGAAACAACTCAAAAAGTGGAGAAAAGCAGAATAATTCGGTTGGCAGATATTATTGAATGCCTGACGTTATTTTAAGTTGTAGTATTTAGAAGTAGGAAATTTTTTAATGTGCAAATACATTGTTATTTAAGAAAATGTAGTTTCTTTTTATTTACAATAAATATTCACACAGATTTTAGATTCAATTCTCGCAAAGTTTGGAAAGCGGCCAATCAGGAAGGAGGAAACCATTGCATTGGCGCCAGTTACATTTTTGAACGTTCATTTAAAGCTACCAGAGGCGGATCTAGTATTTCCTAGCAGTGGTGTACAACGTTTTAACTTTGGAGCAATTAACTGCCCCCCCTTCACTCCAGTTATGCAAACTCGAATGTTTTCCATATAAGCAAGATAACTCTTTCAGTATTTTACTGTCATAAAATAAAAATATTGATTGTGTCTCATTTCAAAACCAGAAACAATTGAATGTGAATAAAAGTGAAGTTACAGAACAAAAGAAAAACAATAACCACGCTTTCGAATGTTTCTGTTCTTTTTTGTTTTTCAAAAGTGAGCCAAACTTCAAAAAACAAAAGCGCGCAATTGGTTTCCATGGCAACATATTAGTAACCATACCTATTTCTTCGGTTGGTTTTTAAATAAAAGAGCCAACAGTTACAAAAATAGCCATTTTGATTTTCGGGAGTAAAGTGAATCTTTACTATTAATTTTCAGGGACCCATGTCAGTGCAAGAGCTGATAAAATAGCGAGGTTAAAAGTAGGGGGGGGGGGGGTAATTAGCTAAGTTAGCGGGTATGCGCTGGGTCACTTCCGCTCGAACCTACTTTGAAGCAATTATCTGTTGAAAATACATTGTTTTGTAGCATATTTCTAAAATTAACAATTATTTTTCTTTTCAGGAACTCGCATCGTGTACGAAAGATCCTTCTTGCTCAACATGCGTAATTCACCGTTATCGAGAACTCCTCCATCATGGGAGATTCCAGACGCACTCCAAAAGCGCTCGCCCAAAAATGGAATTATTGCTCCACCAAATGATAAAAAACAAAAACGCAATAAGCCCATGGCCAAACGACAAACAAAGCCACAAGTGACAAAAACCACTAACAGTATTGAAGAAATCGAGCAGTTCCCATTGGAACTCTAAATTTTCGTAATAATCACATTGATTAGCTTTCGAGTACGTCTTATCAATTTGGGTAGATAATAGAATAAAAAAGTATTTAATACCATTTTATGGTATGATAATATAGTAATCTAGTGGTAGAGCCACTGTAATAAGCATTTTTTTGAACATAGACAAGTAGTATCGGTTTCGCTTGATATTGCAGTATGTTCAATAAAAAAACATATTTCTTCTATTTTTTCTAACTATACCGTATATCCATCTCTTCTAAGATACTCTAGTGAATAGAAAAATTCTCTACTGAAAATGTATTAGTCAGTGGAATTAAATTTTCATCACTCTGTATTTATTATTCAAGCTTTTCTCTATAAAAAAAAACATTACCTTTTTATATTACCTACTTAATGTTGTTTCAGTTTTATGGAACCATATACCATTTACCTTGTTCATGACGTACTATTAGTCTATTTCTTTAATTATTTTTTGTATTTTTAAAAAATATAATATTGTAAATACATATAAATAAATTTTATAGAAAACTAAGTTTTTTGACTATATTTCAAATATAGATGCACGATCATTGTACCTACTTGGCAAATATTTGTAACTTAAAACAAACATTTGACAAATAATATTGAAAGTAGTAAAAAAGTCTTCGGAGATCTGCTTGTTTCATTTATTGGTTGGTAAAAATGTATAAATATAAAATTAAATGTAAACTTTTAAAAAAAGGATATGATTTGGCATCTTAGGATTCTCTAGAAGCAATGTAGTTTAGTAAATCCACGACTCGGTTGGAATAACCGGCTTCGTTATCATACCAAGCAATTAATTTCACAAAATTTCCGCTAAAAGGTATTCCGGCTTTGGCATCGAAAATGCAAGACCTACAGTCTCCGATTATATCGGACGACACTATATCGTCTTCTGTGTAACCTACAATTCCGGCTAAATAGGTATCGGCTGCTTGTTTCACTCTTTGCTTAATTTCGTCGTAGGTAGCGTCTTGACATAATCTGAAATTTAATTAATTATTAAAACAGTTTGATTCCATAAAATAAAAGTTACTTGACAGTCAAGTCTACAACTGAACCCGTCGGTACAGGAACTCTCATTGCTAAACCGGTTATTTTCCCATCCAATTCTGGTATAATTTTCCCAATAGCCTTGGCTGCGCCCGTAGAACTCGGAATAATATTCTGGTAAGCTGCCCTCCCGTCTCTCCAAAATTTTCCCGAGGGTCCGTCTAAAGTTTTTTGCGATGCCGTTACCGCATGTATCGTAGTCATCATCGCTTCCTGGACTCCGAAATGTTCGTGTATTATTTTCACCAATGGCGCCAAACAATTGGTCGTACAACTGGAGCAAGACACCACCAACATTTCGGTATCGTACGAGTCGTGATTTACGCCCATCACAAACATAGGAGCATCGGAAGATGGAGCCGTTATTATGACTCTTTTTGCGCCTCCTTCTAAGTGGTACTAAAAATGTCCAGATATTTCAAAGAAATGAAAACAAAAAATATTGAATTTACCGAAGCTTTATCGCAGGTCGTAAAAACACCGGTAGCTTCGACCACGTAATCGACGCAACATTTATTCCATGGTATTAGTTTCGGATCTTTCTCTTGTGTCGTTTCAATTCGAAATTCTATAATTTTATATTTACGTCACCAAGTTCTCTCGATTTTCATACTTTTACCGTTTACTATGAGCTGTTTTCCACATGCCTTGACTACCCCAGCGAACGGACCATGGGTGGAATCGTATTTTAGTAGATAAGCCATGTAATCGGCATTAATAAACGGATCATTGATTGTCACAACCTGAGAGGCAGGAGTAACACTGCATTTCTGAATGTAATATTGCAGATTCTAGCATCGAGGAAACGTAATTATTCGGCCACTCACCTCTAATCCTTTTTCGATGCAAGTCTTGAGCACCATGCGCCCGATTCTTCCGAATCCATTTATGCCAATTTTTACCATTCCTTTGACGTTTTCTCAAACATTTGGGATTTTCTAGGAAATAATGATTTTGTTGAAATCGCAATTCAAAAACCTAAAAAAATTTTGACATTTCATCATGACCAGTAATACATCCGAAATTCCCAGTTATGCAAAATTTGGAGCTGCCGCAGGCGGAGGGTATTTACCTTTTTATTTTACAGAATTTTTGCATTATGACAACTTGAAAAATTGATATTTGCTAATTTCCACTTTTTCGTAGTGTGGCTGCCACTCTGGTATGCTATCCTTTGGAATTGCTGAAAACTCGAATGCAGGTTTATGGAGCAGGTTCCAGCAAAGAGCGAATCAGCACGCCCGAAATAATAAAACAGATATATCGCACAAGTGGAATTCCAGGTTTTTATTCTGGATTAACTGCAAGTGTGTTGAGACAAGCAACTTATACTGGAACACGAGTGGGTCTATTTCAAATCATGCTCGATTACTTCACTGTGTAATATTTCTCATTTCTGTTGACTTCCCAGTAAACTTGCATTTTTAGAGATGGACGACCGCCCAATGTTTATGTTAAAGCCTGTTGTGGGATAGTTGCTGGCATTTGTGGAGGGGTGGCTGGCCTTCCACCTGATGTAGTGATGATTAGAATGATGGCCGATGGAAATGTACCTCCGGAAAAGAGGAGAAACTACACTAGCTTGTTTAACGCATTTTCGAGGATCGTCAAGGAGGAAGGTGCTTTAACCTTGTTTCGGGGATTCACTCCCGTATGTGTTCGAGCTGCAATGATGAACATTGCTCAGCTTATAAGCTACATGAAAGCGAAAGAATTTCTGTTAAGCAATAGTAAGCCAAAAACAAACATGGTAAGCCTACAGGAGTAAATAAAAAAACCTATTTTAGATTTTATGAACGACAACTTATCCTGCCATACTGTTTCCAGTCTTTTTTCTGCATTAGTCGCAACCGCATTTGTTTTGCCGGCAGATATCGCAAAAACCAGGTAGCTTTTTATTAGCATCAGCAGAGAAAATAGTTTTCAATGCTCAACAATAATTCTTTTGAAAATTTTAGAATCCAAAATATGAAATACATAGATGGAAAGCCGGAATATGCCAATATAATAGATGCTTGGGTCAAAATTGTCACAAGAGAAGGGCCCACTGCTTTATGGAAGGGCTTTACGCCTATGTTTTGTAGAAACGCCCCGCAGTTTATATTCTTTTTTGTCGTGTACGAACAACTCATATTGCTCTACAAGAGATTTGCCAACATAAAGTAACATACAGTACTTGTAAATAAATAAATCAGCTCATCAGTGTATTGAAATCTTAGTTTCTCATTTTTGAATTGCCGCCTTCGAACTAGGTCAAATCTAAAACAAAATTGCAATAGTTCATCAGGTACTTATGCAGCACACTGTGCATACTGCGTAAATCGGCGATTGCTATTTGTTTACATACGAAGTGTCACTACGTGTTGTGCATAATCTTGTGATGAAAATAGATCGAATGTTTTCGTTATCCAGCTGGTTAGAAGTGAAAATGTAAACATTTATGTTATTTATATTTTATTTTAAGTTTAAAGTGATAACAAGAAATATCGATAAAATGCAAGGAGACGATATAGAAGTGGAACTTGAGGTGATTTTCCGTTTTTGTTATTAACATTCCAGTTATAAAATCATAAATTTTTTTCCAATTTTCATAGCACACCCTTTTTGTAAATAATTTATCTTTTTGTAGTGCCGTAATCCTCGACGCAGTTTGAACACTCTGGACAGTGCTTTAAACGAGTTGGGAATGTTGGCCACAGCTAAAGAACCCCGACGAGAATATTTACACGAAATGAATATGCAGAAACCACCGTCAGTGGTTCGTATGCTAAGAATCAATACTCGTTATGTGAGCAACGTTTCGATTGGTTTTCAATTAAGACCCACTACTCCTCATGTTCGCTACAAGCCGTACAACTTTACAAAAAAAGAGGAACGACATCGAACGAGATCTGAAAACAACGATTCGAATGAGACCTTCGGTATTGTTAAAGGGCTGCTAGAACAAAGCGTGGAAGAAGCTTGCGTTGATGATGTGGCACAATTAAAGAAAGCCAAATCGTTGGAGAGCATAATTGCCGAAAGCGACCTGCACGTCGACTTTAAATCGTTGAGCATACCAGAAAACGAAGTGGTCTCACATTTGGAGAAATTGAAGGTGGTGGAATAACTTCAATTTTGAAATATTTATTATTGAGTTACCACTACACTTCATGTCGTTTCATTTTTAATACAAACACTTTCGTTAGTTTTATAATATTTTTACGATTTGTTCGAAAAAAATTGTTTTGTTTGTTAGTTTAAGACGAGTTTGTGCGTTTAAATTCGCTTTATTATTATTTTACACACTTGAGGCTCATATTTATAATGTAAATATTATTTTGTTAGGAGGTTTTAAAAAGTGATTAGGCACACGAGAATATGTAATTATCATTTTTTATAAAACTTTGGGCTTTATATTTTCTATAAATGTTAAAGTGTAAAATGTTCCTTGAATAATATATTTACACCTCAAATTCTATTTTATTCGACACGTTGTATTATAAATTATTTGCTGATGTTCCTCGTGCCTTCAAATAAAATTTAAACAAGTATATTGAAACCATATCAGGTTCGATTACAGATTAAGAGCTTGCAGCTCAAATTGCCGAAAATCAATAAATCATCGGATAGTTTTGTACACTAGATTTCCTCGGTTTTATTCCTAGATTGCCTTAAGATTTTCTTTGAATTTTATGAGAGAACTTAGGATTTCCTCAGATTTATTTTCTCGGATATTTAGGTAATTATTATGTTTTTGTGATTATGATTATGTAAAATAATAAGACGAAACTATATAACGGCACAATTTAACTTTAATGAGCTAAATTTTTTGTTTCGTTTGTTTTTAACTTGATTTAGGTATAGTTTCACCAGACAAGAACAAATCGAGTTTAAATACTCTGATAGCACATGCTAAGGGCTGATTCCACCAAACAAAAACAAATGAGTTTTAGCTAAACTTGGATTAATATAACGATTTTAGCATTTGTTACCAAGGTAATTAAGCAAGTTTAGCTTAAACTCGATTTGTTTTTGTCTGGAACAACTGAATCCAAATTCCCTTAATAAAATCAGGTCTCTACAAATAATGAAATTTATAAGTTTATTATTTTGCCACATTTTATAAATTCCTCGATGGAATAAAAACATTTTTTAGTTAAGATTTCCAACACTGTTTTCCTAAATCCAGCTGAAGGCAGTTTGCTCACTTTTTCTGGGAGTACATTAAAAAATTTCACTGCGTGGAATTCTGTAGCTTCTCTGCTGGAGCGTAAAAGACGATGAAAGTCGATCACAATATTCTAGTGACCTCTCGTATTGTACTTCTGTGAAAATGTCATTTGAAAACTTAAAAATTTTGGAATGTTACGGGAAAGTGACAGATCTGTGTGGATTCTAGGCCGCTTCACCTGTGGGATCCCTCTGTCTTTTTTACGTAACGCTTCTCTAATTAGTTCATTTTAAATTACCAACGAAAAAGGATTGGTAGGTTACGGGAGACTGAAATGACAACTTGGGTAATCGAGATTTACACCATTCGTTAGCAGGTTAGAGCAGCCCGATCTCCAAATTTTGTAAAATTACAAAATTAATTTTAAAATTTAACAACATAACTCAGAAATAAATTCTTTTTTCCTAAATCAGTTCAGTTTTTCAATTATACCAATCAATCTAATCTGCCTTTAAACAGTTCTTTCCTCACCAATATTTCATTTCCAACCAGTTCGGTAATCTAACCAAGACAGAAACACATTGAAGAATTCTTTCCAAATTAAATTTCTAAGACCTTCTAATTAGCAATTGTTTTGTCATGAAATGCTTCCATTACATTCTTTTCTGTGTTTTAGAAAGATAGACCGTTTTCCGCAATCTTTTCCACAATTTGAGCAATGAAAGCCGCTATGAGTTTTCATGTGAATCACTAAATTGGTCTTCCAGCGATAAGACTTATTGCAAACGTCGCACGAAAACGCCGGTATTTCACTATGCGCCCTCATGTGATCCTTCAACTGATTATTAGTTTTGTACGATCGTTTACAAATTCCACATGTGAATCTTCTAATATTTGTGTGCGTCAACTGATGTCCCATCAAGTTGCGTTTGTCCGAAAAAGAACGTCCGCAATCTTCAAAAGAACAAACAAACGGTCGTTCACCCGTGTGAGTACGGACGTGCCTCTGTAACTTACTGGGCGAGCTAAAACACTTGTTGCAATATGTACAGCTAAACAAATTCGTATGTATTCTTTTATGAAACGTTAGATCTCGTTGGATGGCAAAGCATTTGTTGCAAATTTCGCAAACGTATGGTCTGACTTTGTCGTGCTTTTTTATGTGTTCGTTCAAGTATATACGACGAGCAAACGATTTTCCACATTCTTTGCATTCGTAACGTTTGGCGGAATCATTTTTGTTTTTAGGTGCTACAGGTGACAACGATTTCTCGTTAGCTTTTCGAATCGTTTTCACCGAGAGTACATTGAATTTGCATTTTTTCTTTGCAGTTGTTTCATCGGTCGTGGCGGATTCTGTATAAAAACAAAAAGTTATTACATAATGTTCTGTTCTAAATAGTATATACATATTACGTAAGCCGTATATTTGGACAAGATATTTACATTTATTAAAAATAAGCTGATTTCTATTCCGTTATATGATGACCAAGTGAACAATTTGCAAAATTTTAAATTTTAATATAAAGATAACTGGCTATTTGGTTTCCCGATACCAAGATCTCCATATATAGACGCACTATAGTGAAAGCTGTGGATTAAATTTCAGCTCCCGATTTAAAGAAACGACAATTCAGTAATATTAAGGTTAGAAGGTTCTCAGAGAATTAGAAGCAGGTTTTTATGTTATACTATTTCATATATTGTGAACTTAAAAATTAAATTCCTCATCTTCTTTGGGAAATTTACGATTTTAACTACCTTACATTATGAGTGAAAAATCAAGCAGGCCCATTAGCTCAGTTGGTTAGAGCGTCGTGCTAATAACGCGAAGGTCGTGGGTTCGATCCCCCCATGGGCCAGTTTTTTTTTCATAAATTACATTATGATTGTATTTTGGCGATTTTTCTTATTACAAAAAAATAAAAAATAAATTAAAATTTACACTACCTACCAAAATTAGAAGCGAAAGAATTTTCCAAATTGTGACTATTGCGTTTCAAAATCCCCGAATCATTATGGGACTCAAAGTTCTGCACATCTAAGCGAACCTCGTTCAAGATATCATTAAACAAAACTTCGTCTTCTACATTTTCTGGCGGTTTTGCTGTTCTACTGCAAATACGTGAATTTTTCATTCTCCGGTTACGACAAAATTTCAACTTATCACAGTTGTCACCCACATCAATTTCTTGCTGCCGCTCAACTTCTTTACATATGTCTTGTACCGAAATTAAATTTTTTTTCTTAAAATTTACACATCCTCCAATTTCGTCGTAATTTGGTTCTTGCTGAATTTTGATAAAACTTTCGTTTCCGGCCATGCCATCTAAATGCAGATACGATGAAATTTTTTCTAGATTATGATTATTGGACGTAATTTCGTCAAGCATATTATTTTCGTTAGGTGTAAAACTCGTCATTTCAATACCCACATCAGTTTGTTTAACAATTTCGTTAATAATATTCTGTTCGTTAAAATCACGAACGTCTAAATTTTCCAGCGGCATCATATCTTCTTTATACGGGTTTATATTCAAATCTGAAGCTTTCGGTGTCAACGATAGATCTAAATCAACATACTCCGAAGTTGCAAGATCATTTTCCGATGGGTATAACAAACTTTCAAATCTATAATTTGATTCATGAAATAAAGCCACGAAATTACAGAAATCGTTCAGCTTAGCAACGCATTCTTCACAAGCCTGCTTCGGTTTTAAATCGTCTCGAGAAATCTACAATCAAAAATCAGAATTTTGCTTTCGACATAACCTCTATATTTAAAATTACATTAGGTGACAAACATCGTCTTATTTTTGTGTCAATCCCAGTAGAGGAGTCTTTTTCAAATATGGGAACACAAATGTTGGATATTTGGGCACAAATTCTGCAAATATTCGGTGTCCACAACATTTTAACCAAGTGACAGGAGCTGACATGTAACTTGTAAATATTATTGGTCAGGACCGTATTTTACGAAGGTACACGTGATGTAAATAATGCTCGAGATCAAATTGATCTATTTCAAAATTCCAAGTTATGGTGTTACGCCGCTGCGTTTGTAGGTTATACTGTGTACAGAATTAATTTAAATTACAAAATATGGGCTCGGAAGTTGATGTGTTTATAACAAATTATGCTTTAGTGGATCCCGATATTTACCAGTTATGGATCGAAGGTTATACTGGTAAGAAAGCACAATTTTCGATATTTATTTGTAATTTCACCTCCGGTCTTTAGCGAACGAAGCTGTCTCGCATTTAAATCAAGCAGGTCTTGGACAAATAACAGGTGCTTCTTTAGAATTGATAGCAAGTGACGTGTTGGACCACTACCGTACCTATTCACTTTTAGAAAAATTGTTAAGCAATCCAAACGAATTACAAGAACAACTGTCATTTCAGCTCGATCAAAAAACCAAACGACTTCTAATTGAAAAGTACAATTTTTGATCAAAATCTACTTTAGTCTTAATAAACTAAGTTTTATAGATACTATGGATTTGATGACGTCGTCATCAGGGAACTATTGGGCAAGAAACTGTCGTCAAAATATCGAAAAGACTTGGATGAAGTTTCCGATAAGACTAACATGCCTTTAAAATCTTGCAGGTATAATATGCAGACCGATTTAATTTTTCACAATAAAGTGTGCGATTTTAGGAGACAGTTTGATAATGTGAAACGAATTTATAAAACCGTTGAAGAATTGCCTGGTTCGTTGGTTCAAAACATTCAGAAACATTTTCATCTGTCGGAGGAATTAGCTAAAAAGTACGCTTCGATTGTATTTTTAGGATGCATGCGATTTGAAACTTCTAAACGGAAGTTGCAGCATTTAACCTTTTCTGCTTTGAGACGTTGTGCCGAAGTCGTAATGGAATCTTGGACTTATCCATCGAACAGTATGTCAATTAGTTGGTTTGCGTAGTTCACTCATAATTTGTATTTACTTTAAAGGTCCTGAATATTATGACACAGAACTGGATAAGGAATTTTTGTTAGATTTAAGAGAACTTAGGGTCTTAACCGATAAAGAGAAGGAACATAAACAGTGAGTTTTTTAAAAGGCTCTGATTTTTGAGTAATTGCTTAATTGTAGGCTGGTTTGTTTACAATTAAAACCGATTATACTACAGAAAACGCATGCAGAATTGGAAAGCAATTTCCGTTCTTATGCTCGTTCCATTATTACTTTGGCAATGTCATTACATAGATCACGAGAAATTCGTAATTTATTTGCTGATTTGTGCCAAATTTTGGATATATGGAAGCAGGGTGGTTGGTGTTACAAAGATTTACAGCAATTTATGGTGGTTTTTACCGATACGGCTTTCTTTCTGGATTTGTTTAAGTAAGAATTTCTATAGTAATTTAAAAAGATCCTAGGTTTTATTTTATGCTCTAATAGAGAAGGAACCGAAGCTGGAGATACTTGGAGGCGTTACATGCTAGTCGTGGGGAAATGTCTTGCGGTTATGTATTTAAACCAATAAGATTTTGATATTTAACTTATTATTTATTTTATACTTTCCTTTTAAATTTTATACTTATACACTCGTTAAGCTTAAAAGTTTTTAATCACTTTAAATGTTTTGTTCAATAAAAAGTAAGTTTCGCTAGTATTTTTATGTCTTATTGCCAATAAGTGTCTTCACCTCTATCCTTTGACATAGTATGTTTTTAATACTACGAAGAAAATCACCTGAAAAACAAAACTAGGAATCTATGTCTTCATTACGTAGAAGGGAATTAGATATATTACAGGCGCCGGTAGTCATGACTCCTGTAGATCACTGTGTTAGTAAAATGAGAAGATCTCCTGAGACCAGGTTATTTAATACATTTCCTGCAGTTCTAGCTAATTAAGATCACCTAAATTGTTTAAGTGAAATCTGAAGCGCCTTCTGCTGAAGGACAGCGTTTTTAAAAGAAATTTGGAATTCTTGAGTTTGGCTTTCTATTGCCTGTTGAGTTTTGCTTTTTATATTTATCATTTATGTATTTATCTATTTCTGATTTGTCGTATAAATGTTTAGTTTTTTAGTGTGTTTTCCATGATCAAACATTCTTGTCATGCTTTAAATATGCAGTTATAAAAAAAGCAATTTTCCTGATAACCACAGGTGATATCTTGTAACCATCATTCAATGAACATGCCTGCTCGTATGTTCATGACTGCATTAAAATTATAATAATTTTATGAGAATTCAAAAGACTATTTAATCAGATATCTATAAATTTCTTGTTTGCAGTAAGAATATATTTTGCCATAGGCGCAACTAGCTCTAATATTTTGGGGAAGCTACAAATAATCATTTATTTTAGCTCATACGTCCTCTTTTCAAACGTCTTTCACGGTCCGATCTAGAACCAAACACCACCTATACTGACTTCAGTCAATTCATTTTGGGGGACTAAGCCCCCTCTAGTTGCGAACATTCTATATTTCGGTAACACATGCGCCCTTGTAAATTCATGCAAACATGGAATCATTTCAATGTTCAGATTATTATTGAGACTCCAGGCTTTCTCAACCACAGGAGGCTCTTTGAACATAGCACTTAGAATGTGCGGAGGTAGTAAAATTTTGTATGCATTAAAATAAAATGCCTTAATTTTTGCTTAAGTAGGACATCAATTTAGGAGTCAGGACGTATATTGTCGCTTAATTTACTATTATAATTTGTATAAATATTGCTATGTTTTTCACCTTTCAATTAGGGTAGGTTTTGTTTTTATATATCGATAGATTTTCAAATAACGATATCGTAATTTTCCTGTTAGATATTGGAATCTAAATAAACTGTGAAGTTGCGCTGGATGAAGTCACTATCTAGTGACTGTAGCGTCAGACATCTGCAGGTTTTTCATTGCTTTTTAATTTTGATTATTTTGAAATTTTTGTGTGTTAATTGTGTGTACAGTAGCATTTTTTTATAGTTTATGGTTTGTCCATACATTTTTAGTGAAAAACCGATTATTATCATTTAGACCCCTAGAGAGATCGCTGGTTTTATGTGACCTCCGAAACACGAATACGGTCTTCTGGGTACTAGAGCAGTCAGCAGTGGTTCTACTACTAAACTAATGACCGTCTAATACTTTCTCCCTAATTAAAACTTTTCTACTCTTTTAATGTCATAAATCACTGCATATGAAAAAATTTCATTTTCAAATGCATAATTTTAAAGAATAGAAGGTGAAGTGAGCTCATCCAAAACCTGGAAACGTCAGGGAATTTTAAATTACGTAAATTTTGTCAGGGAATTTTGAAATTAAGACTTTGGGTCAGGGAAATATTTTTGAAACTTTGAAAAACAAAATTCTTTAAAAGATTCTAAAAATCTTTAATTTTAGTCATGAAAACCTGGAAAAGTCGGGGAATTTATTTTGAAAAATGAGAGTGGGACCCTGTAATGGCTCAAGGTAGATCCTGACAGCAGCAGATTGCGAATTACTTCTTATCGGTGAAAAAATTGAAATCAAGTCCTATTTGACCAATCAGAATTCACCCGCAAAATCCGTAAACTTGAGGACCTAGTTAAGCCAAACTCAGCCCTTTCTGCTGAAAAAGATATACCACACATACTAATATTACAAGTGGCAGATAGAACAGAAACCCAGCTCTATGAGACACTTGACCAATGATCCACAAAATGATTGCCAAAAATTTGTAAAAACAATTGAAATTACAATTTTTAACAAATAAATTTGTGTTTGTTCATTGGAATTTTGTGCTTAAGGATAAATTTAACATAAAACCGTGACGAACGCACCTTATAAATTTGATATAAGAGCTTCCATCACGGCGAGTTGGTGTGTGCATTAAGCCACACCACTCAGCTAAACTAAAAATTTATTTAAATTTTACTTGCATTTATTTTATCATCAGGTATAAAAATATATTAAAGAGAATACTTAAGGAACAATAACAATAATCTATTAAAAATATTTACAAATAAGATAACAAAATTTTAAATTTTGTTTAAATTTTAGGTACTTTCCTATAAAGTTAGCACTCTAATAAATGTGATACAAGTTTTAGCAAACAAACAAGATAATAAGCTTAAAAATACTTTACTATGTAATAGTTCAGAATTATGGCGTAGCAATTAATTTGTTTCTGCATGGAAAGCGATGAATCATTAATTTAATGATTTGCATGCAAAATAGAACTATTACAATTTATAAACAACAAAAAAAGAGTAAAAACTGTACACTATATACACGAAATTTTAACTTCTAAAACCAATATTCGTGATCTTGCAAACTTTGAAATCCGCTAATAGTTGGCACGATACTTTCAAGTTCATCACAAAAATCACTATCATCGAGAGGAGACGAAGAAAAAATATTAAACAGATTGTTATTGGAGTGGTGTCAAAACCTTAATTTGTTCTTAAAGTCTTCCACTTCCACAACTGGAAAGATGTTGATAAAAGTTAAATCGCTTAACGAAATTTGCACCATAGTGTCCAGGAAAGGCAACGAAGCTTTAATGTTGCCAATTTCTTTTAAATCGGGTTTACATCCGTAATAACTGTAACCTTCTTCAGCAACAGTGTTGTTCACTAAACTTTGCTTCGTGGTCGATTTTCTAGCGGTGGCTTTAAACTTCTTAGGAGGTGGTGGAGCAGCCAGTTCGGTAGATTCTTTACTCACTTCGGTACTAGTTGATAAATTTCGCTTTAGAGTTTTGCTGTTCTTATTTTTTACGTATGTTCCATCCTTGCTTAACACCAAAATGTTTGATCTCAAGTAATCGTTTCGCTTCACAGCTACATCGTCGGTTTCGTACTTGAATTCCAAGTCAGGATGTTCTCGTTTGTGATGAGTTTTAACCACAGACGGGTACAAAAATCTTTGTGAACAGTGCTGACAAACAAACGGTTTAGCGTGACTTCTCACGTGATCCCTCATCGCGGCATAATTGCATGATATGTGATTACATTCGGGGCACTTGTACCGATTGACTTCTGCTTCTGCTAGAGATGGCCGCGATACTTCCGTTGTCGTAAAGCTTGGGAGCAAATGCGAATGCATTTCTTTCTGATGCAGCGAGAATTTTTCGCAACTTTCGAATTTTAACGAACAAAATTCGCAATTTATTTGCGTCGGTGAACCAGCAAGTTTTGGGACATCGATGTAACTAATTTTAGAACCGGGATGAGAAAAGTTGAAGTGAGCCTTGGCATGATCGTAACTCTTCAAGTACATGTTGCATTCTTTCATGCCGCACTTAAAACGGAACGCTGAAAAGGTCATTTCTGGATGGGCCTTCTTACAATGCTTCCTCATATTGTCAAATTGAGTTCTTAAGTCGCAATAACCGCACTTGTAGTACAAAACACTGGATGGTTTAATGAGATCGCTTCGCTTTAGTTTTTTAACCCTAAATGTCATTGACTTTGGCTTATGAACAAGTTCCCAGTGATCTCTGATTTCTGATTCATTGGTACCACGTTTTGGACAGTAATGGCACACAAAAACTATTTCATCGTTTCCGTTATCCATGTTATCAGAAGAGTCTGGCAAAACTACATCGCTACTGCTTTCGCCAAATTCAAAAGCGTCCGAACTTGCATCTGAGTCGATTTTGTGGTTGTACCGTCGTTTCCGACTGATAGGTATAATTACGGGATTTTCAGGTAACTGAACGGTTATAACATCTGGTGGACGATTAACATGGATACGTCTCGAGTGTTGAATGACTTCACTGCTGGTCACGCCTATAAGTTTTGTTTAATAAAAAAAAACCATTAAAATAAGTAAACTTACCTTCAAATGAACAAACTCCGCATTTGAAAGGTTTAATGGCCCAATGACGAACTTCGTGCTTTTTCAGATCACCGCAGTATTTGCTCGTATATGAGCAATGCTTACACTTTTCGGGATTTTTAAACTCTCCTAACCCGTTAGATTCGCGCTTCTTTTCAACAATTTCAGGCTGAGTGTTAGCAAACATTACACGTTGTTGATAAGCCAACAATTTGGTAACGTAATCTTCGATCCTATTGTCTGGTGAGAGCGGATGAATCGATAAAGTGGCTGTTGGATGTTTTTTGGACGAATGTCTTTCTAACACTTTATTACTTGCATTTGACAATCCACAGCGAGTGCACACAAATCTGCAGAAATAAAATACAGATAATAATGCAACATAATACAATTATGAACTAGAAGATGGAGTAGGTTTAAAAAAGTGCCGATTTTAAAAGCAAGCAACATAAGAACGTATTAGTAACCAGAACCTCATAATGAAGCGAGGGTGCTGAATTACTTCATACTTACATAATACCATATTTTTTACTGACTACTAAAGAATATTATGATAGCAAGAATTAATTGTAAATCTCTCACCTGTCGTATTCAAGATCCTTGTACAAGTGTTGTGTAAATTCAATCACCCTTTTGGTTTTAAAATTTTCGCAGATGGGACAAAAGTATTCCTTGTTCGCAGGTTTTCCAAATTTTCCCGTGGCGCAGGAAAATTCCCCCGTTTTTATCATGTTCAAATCCATCTCTTCGATGTCTTTGACGCTTAACTCTCTACTCGTTTCTTTTCCATTATAAATAATTGTGATGGGGTCCCTCACGTCAAAACATTTTTCCTTAAGTTCAAATGGAAATTCGTCATTATCGAACCCGCCTACATCTACATCATTGGTATTGTTCTCAAATAATTCGGCCCTCGCATTGTCTTCCTTTATTCGTTTTTCTTTTAACGTTTTTGGTTTCTTCCCCACTGCAGCTTTTGAACTTTTAGGTACGGCAGTTGCAGAACCATTGGCGACGGCTTCGATAGATTTATCCAGGTTGTCAAAAATTGGTGCCACTTTGAAGGGTGATTTTTTCGGCACCTTAATGCTCTCGTCTAAAGGAATACCACGAATGTGCTTAAACTTATTTTTGTCTCTTTGCCATAAGGGGGTGGTATCGAAAACTTCGGTTTCTGCAGGTTTTGTAGCTTGATTTGCATCCGCGACTTCGTAATAGGTGCTGTTGACGTCTATGTGTTGGCCTATATGGTTGACACGAAAATGGCTTTCAAAAACATTTTTATCGTTGCTCTTAAAATTACAGATGGCGCAATTGTATTGGTTTTCGACTTCATGTTTGTTGAAGGCATGAGATACGATTTCGCTTTTAGTTGTACACCGATACTTACAGATTCCACAACGCCAGGGTTTCTTTTCCTTCACCTCTTCAACTTGAGGAGAATCTTGAGGTTCTTGTTCCATTTCTCGCACCACCACAATGTGTAAACGATCATCAAGATGCTTCTCCGACACGTGAGCTTCAATTTTTTGCTTTTGATAATGCAAAAATGAGCAATATTTACATTTGTAAAGATTCAAATCATGCAATTTTAGGTGATGAAGAATGTTTTCCACGTTAATGACCACGTCGTCGACGGTTAAGGATTTGTTGCAGTGCAAGCACTTGTACAACCTTTCATCGCTGTGAAAAGTCTGGACGTGGTTTCTAAAAAAGTAAAAAAAATTAAAATCTGATTAGATTCATCATAATAGACACGCACCTCAAGATGGATTCTTCTTGGTTTAAATATTGACAATTGTAGGCACCACACACATATCGCTTAGCCGAAGGAACAAAACACGGAAAATTCGTCTCGTCATCTTTGCTGATGTAGGATATTTCCCTTTTTACCGATGGCCCAGACATACGACTCTTGTCGCTAAAAGAACTGTGCGCCAAGTTGGTCATCTTATCAAACATTTTTTCGTTCTTGTCCAAACAGGGCACTGGATTTACCGGTGCTGAGACGGGCACTGGCACTTCCTTATTTTGTAAGTGAAATTGTAGATGCCGTACCAAATTTGCTCGCACCTATAAATTGAAAAATAACGTTTAGTCGAGGAATAAAACAAGAAAGTGCGAACGTACTTTTGATTCGTATCCGCACGTAGAACAAACGATATTTTGATTAAAAATCGGCCGAATAGGTAATTGATCAATTTGGTCCGGTCCAAAGGTCACTCTCATTGAGCTATTTTGCGAAAAATCCTGTAAAACATTAGATGCTACTGAATCTTTGCTAACACTTCTACCAATAAATTTTGGTTTCATTATGAAGCAGTCTTCATCGTAATTAGTCAGATGGGGAACGACGGGATTTATAGAAACACTAGTAACCTTATGTCTTACTTTCATATGAGACCGAACATAAGTTTGATGTTGATGTTTAAAATCACAAAGAGAACAAGAAAATCGAGGAGTGCCGTGCAATCGTAAATGATCCATTAAAATGTTAGACGATTTACATGTTTTGGGACAATGGTAGCACTTAAAAGGCTTGGCGATTTTAGTTGTGCTGACATTGCCGCCGACACATAAATTAATGTGGGTTCTGAATGCACCCGACAATTTAAAACCAAATTTGCAATTGGCACATCGAAACAAACTGGTGCCACTTAAGCCCTGCTTTCTCGTCAATGTTTCGCTAGAATTACATTCGTCTAAAGAAATATCTGTCTCTTCAACATCCATATCCATTTTATCCTGATTACTTTCGTTTTCACCACCCAGAAGCGGATCAGAATCCAATTTTAACGGATCTTCGTCCGTTAAAACCGTTTTATCAATCTCTTCGGGCACAATTACACAGTCGTCAGAGTTGATTATTTCGGGCTAAAAATTCACAAAAGTGTGATTCACCTTAAAACAAAACACACACACACAGATAACTGCATGCTCATTTGACTGCATAAACGTTTCAATATTACAAAATATACGAGCAAATTATTTACAACTGACACCACTACGATTTCAATTTTCACACAACCAAACGTTAACATGTTAACCGGCACAATTTCAGTTAAAAAGTTTTCTACCACACAAAAACCCCTACATTTTTATTCATAATAATAACATTCGCATTCGTTCTAGTCCAGTTATTACTTATCTTGTTTTGAAATAACTTGGAAATACAATTTTTGTTTTTAAGAACTCCAGTTTGGTTTGACATTAAAAACGCGAAGAATTTTTAGCTTTTCACATTTCCAAATTTTTTCGTGACGCAATGACTGAACTAATGTGTTAAAAAATAGGAAATAAAAGCAACGCAAAAATAGATTACGATTGTATGTACAAGAAAAAGCCTTTTCACAAAGAAACCATAAATTTCTAACTACATCATCATTAAAATGATTTTGCTTACCTGGATGCTGATAAAGTTTTGAACAGTTTCTGGTTTGGACTTTTCATTTGCAACTTTAGATTTGGTTAATGATAAAATACCTTTGCCTTGAGCAATCAAACTATTGAGAACAATTGGAGGCTTAGGAACTATTGGTTCGTTGTCGTCTTCATCATCACTAACTTGTACTATTTCATTATCGGCATTCATTGTCTTTACTTCAACGTCTTTCGGCTTAGGATTGTTGGAACACTTGAGATATTTAACGGGAATACCGGGATTTGGAGCAGGAGCTTTATATAACGTTATGGTTTCTGCAGGTGAATTTTTTGGCATAAATACAGAAGGGGAAACTCCTGAATATACCCTAGCACTTGGAGTAATGTACTCTAAATTTTCGGTTGATTGTACTAACACATGATCAAAAATAGCGTCATCGTTATAGCTAAAATCGCTAGAAAGTTTCTGTAATACAAAAAAGAAATTTGTTGAAATTTATAATCAGTTAAATAAAAGTATGACTTACCCCAGTTCTTTTATCTTGAAACTGTCTTACAATGATTTGAGGTGGTAGAGCAAAATGTGTTTGGGATAAGTGCTTGTGGACGTCATCTATGTCGTTGGAGCCGTTGACACAGTAACGGCAATTGTAGTAATGAACGTTATGCATTTGAGCGTGAACGACTGCAGCTTCTTCGTTTACTGGCGAATGTGGACAACAAACACAAAGTAGTGGTATTCCTTTGTGAACTGTCGCCAAATGACGCTTAAAGTCGATTTCAAAAATGAACTTTTCTTCGCAACCTAAACATAAAAATTGTTTAATATGCGCGAGACACAAAAATGAAAACAAAAATTAAAAAAAATTAATCGAGCACTTTCTAATTATTCGATTTTTGCGCGACGCGAACTAAATAACAGTACTTATTAGCATATAAATTGTTACATAGCCATAGCAATGAAAACGAAATTAATAAAATTTGACAGTGAGAAATTAATAAACATTTTCGCTTTTGTTTCAAGAAACCAATAAAGTTGGAGTATTTTTTTCTAGTTGCCAGTAATAAATCAAGGCAAAGTTGATTTGAATTTTTAATTTAAATAATTAAATCAAGGCAAAGTTGATTTATTGATAATTTAAAAATTTTAAGTATTTTGACAATGCTAAAGCGTCGTTCTCATTCAATTAAAGCAATGTAAATCAATAAAAAAAAATTTTCTTCTCTAAAACCTCGTTTATATAGATAATCGAATAAGAACGACGCTCAATTGTTCAATTAAAAATTGATCGTAATCGTAAAAATAAAAGGTGTCACTTACCAAGCTGACCACAACTGTAGGGCGTCAAAACGTTCCTAATATGAGGTATAGCAATGTTGGCTTGACTCATTAAGGCGTCCATATTTTGAGGCACAATGATGACGCGCTTGATCTTATTAGTGTGCTCACACTCTTGATGAATCTCCACGTAGCTCTGATTAACAGCCCGATAGAAACAATAAGCACAACAAAACAAACACTTGGAGTGTCTGATGTCGTAATGTATTCCTATTAAATTAAAACTGGTTTTAAAATTGCAGTACAAGCATGGTATTTGGATTCCACTATTGTATTCCACATGCTGTTTCAAATGCATTTCAAAATGCTTTTTCATATCCGTTGAGTAATAACATGAACGTTCGGGACATTTGTACAAGTGTTTAAGTTTCGATTCGGTTAATAAGGCTTGAAGGGCAGGTTTGGTTTTACGTGGCTTTAACAGTTCATCGAGTTGCAAAGGCGTATCTTTTAGTAATATTTTCTTTGATTGAATTTTTTGTGGAGATGTTACAGTAAAAACGGGCGCTCGGGGCGATACTACAAGTTGTCGTGGAGAAGTAGCTAAAAATTTAACGTTTTCTTTCAATTTTTTGTACAATAAAAACTATTAAATTATTAGTATATAGAAAATAATGTTGTATGGATGAAAGTAATGTCTATGGGCAAAAACAATTATTAAATTAAACTTACGTTTTATAACGGGAGGTGCAGGCGAGGATCCTTTAATAGATGAAAGTATGGGTAGCACAATTCCAATCGTAGGTCCGTTGGAGGTCTGTAATTGAATTGGAAATGTTATAGAGGAAGAAGATAATGTAGTGGTAGAGGTTCCAAAGCATGCTGCACTACTGATGATAGCTAAACTGGGTAATGGATTGCTTACGTTGTTATTAGGTGATGGAGCGTCAGGCACTTCCCACTTCTTTTCATCTTCTTCTTCGTCCGCCAAAGAAGTAACGTTAGTAATTTGGAACGGAAAATTGAAAGGTTCTTCTTCGGGAGTATCATCTATTATTTCTATATCCGGATCCACTTCCTGTTTAATTACAGCTTCTGGCACTAACATTTCCGACTTCTCCGATAGTTTATCTCCGCTCAATCTTCGCATCCTCAAGTAAGGTTTTGTTTTTTCGGGTTCTTCTTTAATCAATTTTGCCTTTGCAGAAATTTCTTTGGGCGCGTGAATGTCAATTAAATGAATGTAAGCGCCTATTGCTGTGGTGTAATTCGTCTTTTTGTCGCACGTACTACAATAACCATCCCAAGGATCTTGAGAATGAAGCGTCGTACAGTGCGTTTTAAAATCAGCAGGATTTCTCGAAGAGAAATTGCACGATTTGATATAACAAACAAAGTAAAGAACGTTCTTCTTCTTTCCGGTAACAAACGGACCCACTTGACATAAAATTTCTTCGGGTTTGAAATCTAGATCTTGAGCGTTGAACTCATCAATTGGAATTAATGTTGGCAGTTTCTGAGCGTCAGCCAATTTGTCTTGTAAACGTTCAATAATGTTGGTGATGCCTTCCAGCTTATTTTCACGCTTATCAAACAGTCCTTTCTTGATCAAATCGTTTTCAACCGGTATTTCTTTAACTTGAATTTTCTGTTCAACTATTGAAGTACTGGGACCATCATTTAAGAATTCAGATAGTTCTGAAACACAAGCAGTTGTTTTATTTTCAGCATCTTCAACTTTTTTCACATCTTCATTTTTTTCTTTGGTTTCTGAATCTATCTCGTCTTTTTTGACAGCCACGTCAATTTTGTCGTTTAATCTGTTCTTCAATTTTTCTAACAAATTTGACGCAAATCGCTTTTTTGGAATTATGGTTTTCTGGATCTCCTCCATTTTTTCTTGCTTTTTCTCTGCACATTTCTCGATTTCGCCCTCTTGATCGTCGGTTATCGTAAATGCCGTTATCAACTCTTTTGGTTCTTGCTTATCTGCGGATTCTGCATTCACAGTTTCGTCAGCTTGAATTTCATCAATCGCTTTTTCGTCGATCGCCGGTGCGCTTTCTTCCATCTCGGTATCCTGCACTGGAACAGCTTCTTCTACTGCTATTTCTTTACTCTTAGGTAATTCCGAATTCTCATCCACAGTTGGATTTTTCGAGGGTATCATGGACATGCTTATTTTGTAAATTTTCGAAAAATCGCCAACATGAATGATTTTAGTATGCCTTTCCATTGCGCTTCTGTTCATTTGAACGAAATTGCATTCAGAGCATATGTAACCAAACAATGTGTTGAAGTCAGGTGGAGACGGATATGTTGGAATGATAGTTCCGGTTTGTTCCGAAGTTGCATTGTGAGATGAATGCATGTGCGATCTTACAGATTTACTATTAGCTGTTCTAAATGAGCAAAAATGACAAAGAAAGCGATATTCCCCAGTGTGACTTGTCAGATGATCTAAGAAGGCCTCTGTACTTTCGTTTTTCAAAAACACTTGACAAAATCTTAAATAAAAACATTTACAAATTATTATCTAAGTAGGTATAGAATTCAATTATTTTTTAAAACATTTGAAGTATTTTATTGCCAAAAGTTTATGCAATAATCTATCAAAATATTTAAAAAGTTACTAATTTAATTATCATCAAACTTCTCATTTTTGGGAAGATCAGTTTTTCTCGAAACATCCATATTTTTAAATATAAAAAGTTACTAACCTGCACTGAAACGTGTATTTATTGCGTCTGAATTTTGAGTGGGAAGCTTCAGCGGGTATTTCAAACTCATTGTAATTCTTCACCTTGGATTCGTTTATAGCGGTGTCCGCGATATCGGGAGATAACCTTGAAATTAGCACCTCGCTTTTGGGATGATTGCTTCTGTAATGCTGGATGATCATTCTTCCTTTGAATGAGCATAATTTACAGTCTGGCTTCATTTGAGGATCAAAGTAATAGTTCTTGTCTGGTTCTGTGTATTCAATTTCTGGACTTTCGGTTTCTTTTACTTCTGCTTCTTCCGGTTCCGATGGAAGTGGTTCTTCTTCCTGATGAGGTGTTGCAGGACGAGAAGTTGTCTTCCTTTTAGGCCTCTTGTGAATAATGCCCACTGCCCAATTATATCCCCTCCTTTTTCTTTTATTTTTCTTGTTGTGCACTTGATTGGAAGCTGCGCTTTCTGATTCGTCCATTGCAATGTCTTCTGATGCTTTGGATTCATCCTCAGATGCCTTGGATTCGTCTTCGGACGCTTTAGATTCTTCTGACACTTTAGATTCTTCGCGTACTTTCAATTCTGTTGTTGACGTTTTGCTTTGATCCAATTTGTTATCATCATCAGATGTATCTTCTTTATAGTTAGCCCTGCTTCTAGTATTTCTCTTTGGAAGTTTATTTTTAAGCGAACTTCTGGTTCGTCTTTGAGGTATATGCCCGTCTTCACTCTCAGATTCGGATTCGTCTACAGATTGAGAAGCATGTTTAGATAGATCAGTCTTTTCAATTAAAACTTTAGGATTCGACTCTCTTGCACGTCGTTTTGGGGAATCTAAAACTAGTTCTTCCGACTCGGAAACTTTGGAAAGAGTTTTATCTTTAACGGAAGGAACGCTCGAAAGTCCTTCAGAATCACTCTTATCGCCTTTCAACATTGTACACATTCGTTTTCCATTTGCAGTAAGAACTCCATCCCTTATAAACATTTCTTTTATATCGTCATGCAACATATCAAGTTCAGTTCTACATTTACGAGGCTTTCCATCCACGTTCTTTACACTACGCTTTTGACTTTTTGTTCTCTCGCTAACCGTTTCGACTACGTTATCTTCGAAAGATGAATTTAAATCTTCAATTTTTTTGGCACCTCTTCTTTTATTTCTCCTCAATTTCTTCGCACTTCGAGTGTTGATTAAACGTTTGGTAATTTTCTTTGGCTTAATTTTATCTTCTTCATCCGACTCTTCAAAACTATCTTCTTCGTCCAATTTTTGTTCCGCTTTAGCTTCCACGTCGTTTGCTAAATCCGATGAAACAGCTTCTTTGTCAATTGTTTTGGTCTCTTCTTCGACTTCTTTCGGAATTTCTTCCGTAGTTGAAGAGACGTTTTTATCGTCGCTGGCGATATCGACTTCCGCATGACTTACCTCTTCTTCGGCTTCGTCACATTCGATTACTTTTTTTATCCGTTTCATTGCTTCTTTTTGTTTTTCAGTTATGCTATCTTCTAGACTGCTCAATAACGTAGTAAGCAGTTTTTGTTTGTCTGAACTTTGAATCATTTGTGTTACAAACTCTGTAATTAATTTTGGATCACTAGGAGATGGTTCGATAACTTCCGGCTCATTATTTGATACCGATTTTACTTCTTCGGGCTTAATCACAACTAATTTTTCTTCTTCCGGCTTCTTAGTCTCTGCATCAGCTTCGTAAACGTCATCATCACTCGAAGGCTCTTTGGTATCGTTTATCTTAGAATCGTGTTTATAAGAATCTTCCTTTTGATCACATTCTTTCGATTTCTTTTTGACATCAGCCTTTTTCTTTGGAATTTTAAATTTTTGAATGCCGTAACCTTTGCTCGCGGTAGTTTTAGCAGGTTCGCCACTCGAATATAGGCTATCCAGAGGAGAAGTAAACATTTCTGGACCTTTCCGTTCCACCAGTTTTGAATATAAAGAGTCGTATTTATTGTGTGGTTCCCCAGGGGCAGGTTTGGATTGCGCAGGAACAGGAGTTCCTTTTGATGGAGTCGCCGCATTATTGGACCTTTCTTTCATTTCTCGCGATCTAATTCGTGGATCTCTGCTAGTTGCCGATTTAGAAGCCTCTTCTTTTCTTGGTTCATGTTGTAAACGCTGGTTTTGTTCTCTTCCCAATCGAAAAGCTTCTTCTCTAGTCCTCTCTATCCTAGGTGCTTGTGATACAAAAGTTCTGTTTCCGTATGTTGGCGGTGAAGTGATTTGATTGACAGGTTGAGTTGCAACTGCAGAATAAAAATCGACTGGCTGCATTTTACTAAGATCGTATTCACTGCTGCTGCTTTCAATTGGTTCATAAGGATGAAATGCTTTTGAAGGACCCTGATATGGAATGTTAGCTGCATTGTTCATCTGATTAGGATTATTCTTGTAATAAATATTGGAAAATGAGTTTCCTTGTGGAAGCGTATTCTGATTGACAATGCGTTGTTGTGGAGGAATAAATTGATTATTCTTTGGTAGAAAGTCGTTCTGCCTAATCATAGCGTTATTTGGTTGAAAACCCATCGGCATAGAATGTGACGGAGTTGGCAATAATGTTCTGTGGTGCACATTTCCAGCCGCTGTAGAATTATGTTCCATAGAATTTTGAGGTTTGTTGAAATGATATGGGTCGTTATTTATTGGTGGTTCAAAAAAATTCTTGTTTGCATTGTAATTGACAGGAAAATTCTGTGCAGCACCTATTTGGTGTACATTATTTCTAATATCTCCTGTGGGATGTCCGGCAGTTCTACGATCTGCTACTGGATATCCGGTAACTCTAGGATCTGCAACTGGATGTCCAACAATTCTAGGATCTGCAACTGGATGTCCAACAGTTCTGGGATCGGCAACTGGATGTCCAACAGTTCTGGGATCGGCAACTGGATGTCCAACAGTTCTGGGATCGGCAACTGGATGTCCAACAGTTCTGGGATCTCCAACTGGCTGTGCAACAGATCTAGGATCTACTACTGCATGTATAGGATTTCGTGGATCTGCTCTTTGATTAGCACTTCTAGGATCTCTAAATTCTTTTAAGTGTGCAGGATTTCTAGGATCTCTCAATACATGTGCGGAAATTCCAGCATCTATTGTCGGAGGTCCAGTCGTTCTAGTATCTCCTACTGGACTCTTAAGAATATCTTCAACGCTGTTCTTTCGAGGTCGTGGATTGTACTTATCGGCTAATCTTTTAAATGTTTGTGTGTCTTTAGAATCGGAATTATGCTTTGAATTTGAATTGTCTGACTTGACGTTAGGCAATGACTTCTCAGTAGATTCGGATTTTTCATTAGATGTTGCTATTTTTTCGTTAGACTTACTGGTATGCTTGGAACTTGATTCTTTATGTTTATCGGAATGGCTACTTTTGTGCTTTTCAGACTCTTTATCTTTTGAGTGATGCTTAGGGGAACTTTTCGAATGATCTTTACTTTTACTTTTATGGTGATCTTTCCGTTTCGAAGAATCTTCGGACTTTCTGTTATCTTTGTCTTTCTTTTCGTGGGAATGTGAATCTTTCTTAGAAGATTCCTTCTTATCCACTTTGACTTTATCACTTTTTACCGATGTATCACGTTTACTGCTATCTTTCTTTTTATCACCTAAAATTTTATCATCGATGCTCGAAAGTAAGCTTCCAAATTGAGTGCTAGGGTCTTTAATAACTTTTTCGACTTTAGAACTTTTAGATTTCAAACTTGAATTTTTTTCATCTTTCTTTTGCTTTTCTTCGTTTGGTTTATTGTCGACTTTTTTGGATGACGATTTCTCTGAATTTTTATCACGGGTCTTTTGAGGTTCTGCATCTTTGTTAGGTTTGCTTTTAGTCGTTTCGCTTTCCTTGTGTTCGACTTGAGGTGGTGGCAATGATTTTTCTCGGTTAAGCAATTTTTCTTGATTTAGCACCAACGATTTTTCTTTGATTGGTAACTGTGGTTCCTCTCTACTTACAGACGGCGACTTGTCTTTATTTGCTAGTTTAGTTCTGAGATCGGGTAAATGCAATTTGGTTTCAGTCTTTAAAATCTTTTTTTGAAGTTTTTGCCTAAGATCTTCCAGATCTTCAAGGTTTTGGTCTTCATAATAAACTTCTCTGTGGGGAGTTGTTAATTGTTGAAGATCTTCTTCGGAAAGCGGAGGTTTTGACATATCGACTTTGGTACCTAATCTATCAAACACCATTCCTTTGGGGCTTGAATTGAGGGTCGCGGCAGCTTTATTGTATATATCGGGTTTTTCAGTCTTATAGTTTGGGGGATCCACTGGAGTAAAATTTGATTCTTTCCTAGTTAATGGAATAATCCAATTATTGATGGAAAATAAGTGAGGATCAGGAGGACTCCTGTTAATAAAATAACAGTTATACCTTCCTAAATTTCACAAGTATGTAATATTAGTACTTACTTTACTTTTTCGGTTGGTATTACAATTGGTAAATGAACCAATGGAATACTGTCTTTTGGAGGACTAGGACTTGCGGGAGTAGAAATAATGTTTAGACGAGCTCGAGCAGCTTGAAATTTTAAGGAATCAAAATACTTTTGGTCGTGAAGAGGCTCTACCATGATGTCTTCTTTAAAACTATTAATTTTTGTCATTGGTGACTCGTTAACAAGAATAAAAGGTTTCAATTGCCTAACAATATTTGGATTCTAAAGAGATCGGTTTTAGTATTCGAGATTAACTTTTTAATTTTCAACACACTTACCACTTTTTGTAAAATTTTTAAAATTACGTCTTCGCATTTTCTTAACGTATCTATTTTTAATCTAAAAAAAAAAAAAAAAGATTTAAATTTGTATTCGATCATAAACGCGTGGTATTATGCTATTACTTTTTTTTCTTATCTGTTATCATGGAATATAGGCCTTCCAATTTGTTCAACTGAAGCTCGCGATTTTCTTTCTTTGGGTCTTTCAATTGTGATATAAGCTTTTCTAAATGTGGTACGTACTGTTGAAGATGAATAAACATTTTGGCGCACTCTTCGTCCTCCATTTTGTTGTGTTTTATACTGAAGCACAAATATAATATACATTTTACAATATATCCTATGGATAAAAATAAATATGTGCACGTAATACAGTAATAAATTTTTTTACTATCGATCAGTTAGTTAATGACGTTGTAAGAAACAAGTTTATTCTAACGATATAGGATGTTATTGTTAGATAATATGCTAGCTAATAAATTGGAGTAATCTTCTCGGCAATTAACCAATAAAATTAAATCCGTAGTCCTGCTATAAATTATGATTGGAAAATAACATTCGATATAAATCTAGAGAAACACCGAACTGATGACGTAATTTATAATTTGACCTTTGCAATTACAGAGAAATGGATAAAAAATTAAAAACGCGATTAGTGTTAACAAATCAGATATATAGACAGAGAAGGCCAATTAAAATTGTTAGGGACCTCCTAATAATCTCTACTCCATAGTCTATCTATGTTGTACAATATGAGATAATAGTCATGACAGTTCATATTATCATAATTATATATTTACAAAATATAGGTATATGTAGCCAGAATAAATAAGAAACACTGACAACTTCGTATCAACCAAATAGGAGCCACTCTTTCGTGAAGGGGGGCTAATGAGGCCGGCCCTGCACATAGATGATCTGTAATATTTTTCATTGATTGGTTGGTTTATAAATATTCAAGCAATCGGAGTTAATTATTCATCCTCAATGTTTAAAATTCGGGCGATTGACGGCGCCACCCTATATGCTGGGCATGAAGCGCTGTATCGCTCTTTCAAACTCTCAAATCAGTTCGAAAATTATGTTGTGGTGCCTGTATATATTTGGACTACGTCCGTGTATTGTCTAGTTATCAATTAGATAAAACTTTCTCTTTTTCAATTTTGTTAGCCCTATTCCTATTCTAGAAACATTTTTATCAATGTGGGTTATTCTTAACTCTTTAAACTGTACTTTAAGTATTTCTTGATAACTTAATTTGTATAGCCATCAACTATCATTAAATGGCTTAATGTTTATGGATGTTATCGCAAAATTAATTGTTCACAGAATATCTGTGATCTGATCACTATCAAAACTGAGATCTGTTCAGTGCTCCACGACAATAAAGTAAACACGTGCTTCAAAACGTGGATCAACGTTTCGAATTAAACTACATCATATCTTACCTTAAATCAAACAGAAATAATGTCTACCAACAAATATACGGTCTATACAATTTTTAAAACTAAATAAAACCTCTACTTCTTCACTATAACACAACTAACTGAACAGATTGTTGAAGGCTAAATAAATTTAGTAATTTTTTTTAAGTTGGTAACTATTAAAACGTGATTTAAAGAAATAAATCCCATTACACAAAGAGAATGCCGTTTAATGCTACTGCAGCACTAGTTTAATTCTATAGAGTGAGAAGATAAATCAAATAGTCTACAATTTTTAAGAAACAAAAATTTGAGAAAAAGAATTAATCTGGCAGGTAAGAAGTCATGTTGTTTAACTCTATCTCCGCTTAATGTTGTTAAAAATGGAGTAACTTTCCATTGTACTTTATAATCGAAATTGATATTTAATTATATTAAATCAAGGTTTACGACTCGATAACGTTGAGATATAGCAGTTTTTTGCAGCTCACTTTATCTCTTCAACCCTTTTATATATCAACAATTAATGTTATTTGATATGTTCCAGTTGTATAAAGCTCAGGTAAGAGTTAACCTAGGGTTAACTTACTGTTAATCCAATCGCAGTGACCAAAGCCGGAGTTAACCCTAGGAATTCCGTGAGTTAACTCTGATCCGAGGTTAACTTTCAACGCATTTTTTCTGGCGATTTATAAAAAAACCTCGGAATTAACTTGGAATTTATAGAAACTATCACTTAAACATGGGGAAGTGCAATAAAAGTTCGGAAAAAAAAGAATTCAAATGTGGCCAGAAGAAGCTTGCTGACCAGCTCACCTGTAAAACACCGTTGAAATAAGAAAGTACGTGATGAAAACAATAAAAAAAAGAATATTATGAACCATATAAATTAAAAAAAAAAAAAAAAAAAGGTTCTAGTGTTATGGTATGCAGACACAGAGAACCTTTAGTTTCACCTGGGCTTATAAGCATTTATATGTATATGGGAATCGAAACTTCGATTTTGCACAATAAGACGGTGTTCATACTTAAAAATAATAAAATAAAGATTATAATGTATATCTTCTCCACGGTGTATGGTTATTGGTCCAAGTATATAGTGTGTACAGATGTAATGCTAAGCAATTACCAAGATAAAACTCGCATCTATGATATCTTTCCTTCGTAGAATGAAGTAATTTATATTTAATTTCCAGAAATTTGCATGCAGCAGTATAGCTGAAGTTTACAAAGAAAACTAAAATCGGAAAAATTGCCAAAACTTGGGTGAGCACAAATAAAAAAGCATATTTGTTTCTCTATATTTCAGAATAAAAAAATGGATTATTACTCCAGTGAACCTTTCTCGACTGAATTGTGGGTGGATTAAATGCGTCGACTGCTAAACCGAGTCATGCCTTGAAAGACAATGGCAAACCACAGAGATAATTTGCCAAAAAACAGTAGGTTTACGACGTGAAAGATTGTATAACAGCTTTCGAAAGATCAAGCCCAGTGAAAAAATGATAAACTTATATACAGTTTAAGTTTATATCGGTTGAATGAGTTATCGGAAGAACGAAAATGCTTTCGTTATGTAAATCAAAACATCTCTGCGAAGAACGAATTCTTGAAACCAGTTGTGACCACAACTTGAACTTCTTCAATAAAAATCGTTAATATCCATTTCCACATATGGATTATAAGAACCACTTGCAACCAGAATTGCATCACTATTTAATGAGAAAACACCTAATTGTAGTCTTGGCTAGTAGACGGTAAGAAAAAGTAATTCGGATTAATTAAACTAAAAAGTTACAAATTCGTATCCGATATAAATATCTTCCATTTGTTCGATAAATTAAGTTCACTAAAAAATCAAGATACCTGACAACGACATTTGTTTGCAATGCACAATAAGATTTATAATTTGTCAAGCGAAACTGGAGAGTAAAATCGAATTTTACAGTTTCATTTCTGTGAAGAGGTTAAACGAAATTTAAATAAAAATCTTACCGGAACGACTTATAAAAATATGAACACAAAAGCACAGTCCGAAAGAACATAAATTATGAAAATCGCAACAAAACCGTATTTACAATAAATTAACTTTAGTCAAGTTTTAGAACTTAAAAAACTACGGAACAAATCTTCTGTTAAAACTGACGTACACAATATACTGAACGAAGCTGTTCTTTGCCCTCTGGTGGCTCAAGTTGTGAAGCTAAAACAATTTCTCAGCCCACGTTGTGATTTTTAGGTAAAAGCAAAGGTACGTTAAAATTTGAAATATTAAATCCAGTGTGAGAGGTAGAATCCAAACCTAACCTAAGAGAACGTCAGAAATCGAAGGATTACGATTAAATTTATAATGAAAACCTTGGAAACGAACGAGCGTACTAAAATTAGTGTCTACGACAATTATAGTAATTATCTTCTTTAGACAGCGGCAGTGTCAGATTAATTGGAGAAAAATCACTCGATTTCAAAAATTGGAGCACTAGCGTTTAATAAAATATCTTACCCGGAGTAACGAATTGGTTTGAAAAAATTAAGTGAAGGTTATATCGACTTGCAAGCAACGCCTAATGTCTCCCAAAGCAAACAGATCCAAAACGAAACATCTCTTCGATATAATTTTCAAAAACACGGCTTTACTAAAAGCTATTCGACCTTATCAATAGTATAGTTTGTAATAACTGAACGCGCGAGATAATTTTTTGTAACAACACTTCCGCTCTCAAAATGTAGACGTTCAGACTAGAATTTTACAAAATGGCGAACGGTCGCCGCCTAGCGTTTGATACCGAAAACAATCCATGAAAGGTCGTATGGATTGTGATTAGAACGCAATGACATAAAAAATTTACGCAGTAGGTATATTCGATTTAAACGTTGCAATATATCGAATAGTTTTAGGAGAGCTAGATTTCCACGGTTTTTTTTATCGCACCTTGTAAATAAAGCCAAACTACATTACTACACTAAAAATTGAAACACTGACCACGTTGTCGAAGCCGATGCATACAATGAAAAGTAATAGATTATACGAAGGATTTACGTTCTTACCTCCCTTTGCACAAATTCAACGTTCTGTATTTTGTTCGCCTATATCAAATTCTTCCACCTACGTTTCTTAACATAACACACCAACATAATCACTACCAAAACTGTGCAAATTGATTTTCGATGGTGAAAATTTGAAATTTTTAATTTATTTCATACTAACACTAAAATGTAATATGGTTTTTAACGACAAGCTATACAATAAGTCCTATAGTCCCATATTTGAGGTAAATTTTACGTCTGCGCTGCTAGTTTTGTAAATTGACGGTTGGTGTATTGAAGTCGAGTGTAGACAAAGGAAGGTCGAGGTAGGGATGGTAGGCGACGGACCAAGTTCTCGCAGCTCTCTGCCGTTCAGTTATGTCTATGTCTGTCGAGTTTTAATATGTAACTCTACGTGTACGCTTACGTATAGAATATTGCAAAAAAGTGTATAATATAGCAAATTAATTATTATAATAAAAGTCAATATTGTATTAACGGCATTGATTGTATTCAATTGTTTTTAGTTTATAAGTTTTGCATTGCTGACGTCAGTTTTGCATTATGCAAGCAGCTATGGGAACTACGTGGCCGAACATTCATACTGCGTAGTAATTATTATATTCCCGTTTTTTTTTATTCATTCCCTATTGTAGAGCATGTTAGGATTTTTTGTTTAATCGCTGTGTTGGTTGTTATTTTTTACATCGCGGTATAATATACCTCTCCAATATTTCCTTATCGTTGTATACCTAGTATAGATGGAATAAATCAATAGTTCCTCCATTTTGACTTTTATTTTTGTTATAAACTGTGTAGTGTGGTATGTCGAATTAATTTATAAAATATATTTTTGTAAACGTGATCTGCATATTATGCCAACAGCTGCCACGAAAATTTCCACGCCTTGCAACATAGCAATATACCAAAGCGACATGGTATTGGCCATTTTATAAATTAAACAAAAGAGGTATACGCAATTATTTATAATGCACTGCATTGGTTCTAGTTAGTTAATTACATATTTAGATAAACTTCGTTTTATTATCGAAGTAACTAGTATGTCATTAGTACAATGAACTTCTACAAGGTAAAGTATATATGTTGATAAATGCAATAATTAAAGATATTTCAAACTTTCTTTTATTTGTAACCCGAAAATCCTATTCGTAATATTGGTTGGAACATTAAAGCTGTTCACATTATAGACTGGTCTAAAAAGTTCGAAGTTATTTTCTTACAGTCGATACAGGACGGGGGGGGGGGAGGGGGTAAATATACCATTTAAATTATTAGTCGCATTTTGCTGCTGCAATAAAAAATTTCCTACAAAGAAAACGGCTATCGAATAGTCGACACGTCGATGTCCTTGTTTAAGCCATATCGTCTCTATTTTCATATTTACACCCAGCAAACTATATATTTTCTTAAATTATAGGATCTAAACTATAACTCATGCAAAAAAAAATTAATTTTATTTTTATGGCTCTACATTGTCGCTACTATACAGGATGTATAATAGAATGTTTTGTTGAGAACAGTGAGGGATTTAGCTTTTTTCGGGGCCAATAGACGAAGCATTGAAGTGTGTAGTAGGTAATATATTAAATATTAAGTAATCAATAATTTTACTTATTATTGTTTATATTAAGTTACCAATATTATAGTAGGTTATTGCTTAGCTAGTGTCTGGCTTTAATATTATGTAGTTTACAAATAATAATAACAGGTTATTGGCCTATTTTCAATTCGTTGTTAAAATTCTTTGTAAATGTTTGTGTAAATCTGGGAAGTCGAAATAGCCTCCATTTTTAGGAGGATATTCGTCAAAACGGAGAAATATTAGAAACCAGCAAAAAATAATTAGAAACATTAAACGAAAAATTGGAAAAATGCTGCTCGATGAAAGCAAAAAATCATGATCATTTAAAAATTCGGATAAAAAAGGCACAAAAACCGTGAATTTGATAAAAACATCCCCGAAGGCCGTTCACACTCGAGAATCATGCAACTAGAAAGACCGAGATTTATGGGCACATTCACGTGATAAAAACATCCCTGAAGATAATCAAAGTCTAGCATGAGAGGAAACTGATTTTAACTAAAAATTATTCAAGGCCTTGATCCCTTATGTCTACCACTAACATGCACGAACAGATTAATGAGAGTTATTTTAAGGGTCCCATCAGACTTGAAGCGGGGAGTCTTAAGCGTCATTTACATCCAAGTAACGTACGTAGCATAACGTAGAAAACATAAGAAATAATTTTCCATTCACATTAACATAGAAAACAGGAAGCATGCGCACGTATGGTTATACAACAACGGGGGTGTTGCCAAGTAAAATAAACGCATCTCATTGGTCAAACATAGAAGTTGACCGAACTTTTTGTTATGTCTCCCATGTTTTGTACGAATGTAAACGGTGCCGTTTGAAACAATGCAATTCAACTTTCCTTACGTTTTGTCTTGTATGTCCGCTACGTACGTTACTTGGATGTAAATTACGCATTAGAAATGAATAAGCCTCTGAGCCCAGGCACTTCGTTAAAACATCTCTAAAGAGAATCAGAGCTAAGCCATTGGTTAAACGAACACTACGGAATCTCGTTAATTCATTCTTATGCGCAAGTGGCAGATACAAAATTCTGCTATAATTAACGAAATCCAATTTATAATAAATGCATGGTATTTAACAGTTGCACACATTGACATCAACAAAACCTTTTCATCAATGGTGCTATCAGTGTTCCGGGACTTAGACCCACATCTCTTCAGTCAGTCAAATTTGGGGTTCCGGTAGTTGGGCGAGAGCCCTCAATGAAAGACGACTATTGATCTTCGCCGGACACTTGCATCTTGCCTGAGTCACGTATCCCTGGTCCATAAAGGAATCTCATCTTTCAGGATGCAACCCCGCTGTCCAGCAGATACACCCACAGTAGTTGACCCCAACAACTGAAATTCGAACCTGGATGCCTCGATTCAATACACCCAAAGCTCGTTCCAGCGATACTACACTAACTTAGCATACTCTTTTTTTCTCTGGTTTCCTTTCCGCGCCGTTAACAGAATGGAGCTAAGCCCCGTCCACTTCGAACAACGTGGTGTTTTCTTTATAAAAAATTTGAGGTGGCCCATAGTTAATTAATCTAAAAGTTTTTACCTCGCAAAGAGGAGAACTGCAGTAGATAGTGATATATACGACAACATAGCGGTTTATTATCATCCTTGTTTGTGTTAAGGCATAAGCTCTTTCTCCCATCATAATACTTGTTCCTCGTCATTAAGATGAAGTATGGAGGTATTCATTTCAAGATGAAGAAATAAGGGCTAACGCTAGCGACGGCCAAATGACTACGGCATAGCAATTCAACGCTCAATAATTAATTTAAATTCCAAATGTATTATTTGTCCTTCTGGTGGAGCTGGGATGCCTAAGGCCTCCTGTGCAAATTCAAATCTATCAAGACAGCCCAAGTGAGGGCATTTCAGTAAACCAGTCACTATAGAAGAGATCATGCTCCCTCCTTAAACATGCAGATTATTTGCGTCTAGGCAGATGTTATAAAAGTTTTATAATAACTTCTGAATCAAATTCTCAACAGATTTCACTTTAGTATCCCAACGCACCATGCCGAGTCTAAGATTTTGCAGATGCTTGAAAACTTTTCATCTTGAGTTTCATCAGCACCAGTGTATTTTTTTACCGATCAATAGTGTAATATTGCCATTATGCCTTCATTTCAATTTTTAAGTACGGAAATGTGTCATACAAAATAGTCTGGAATCGAGGATAGCCCGATTACTTGATGAATCATGATATCGCTTCTGCAAAAATATAGAGTTCTTTACTCAAAATTATCAAAAATGTAGATGCCTCTCCTGCTTAATTTTTTAAGTAAGAAACGCTAGATAAATGTGGCTTTTAAGAATTCAATTTAGCAAAATCTGCCAGAACAGTTGCATTTTGAAATGGATTTAAACCCTCGCTAAACCCACTGTATTTGGTTTAAGTTGCATGACTTCTATGGTTCTTATTAATTTGGGATTGCTACAAACTGTTGTCGAGTAATTGTAACTGCTTAGCATTGGCTAGTTCAAATTCATTCTGTTGTAGAGCCAGGCTTAATTGGAAATAGTACCAAGTTCTTCATTTAAAAAAATCATTACTATTTTAATTTACAATTTATTTACATAAAATACCTTCTAGGATTAAATACAATTCACAGAAGTTGGTTCGTAAAAAAAATATAAAGGCATTTTCCTTGCAGACTTCCAAAATTCGCTCATATATTAGTCTGGCGTAATTGCCTACATTTAATGCTTCCACCAATTATAAATTAGTTTTCTTACATCTTTGCGGTATTATACCTACCCTTTAAGTTACAGATTCCAAAAATTTTATTTTATTTTTCAAAATTTTGTTATCCATTTTTCTACCCGTCAGTTGGTAAGTCAATGATCTGCACCGCCGTGCAATCTTCGCATCTGAAATTTCTCCTCTATGACAGTACATATTCCCGATCTTAGCATTGGCTGAAAAATACTTACAAACTGGCAGGAAAATAAATTTAAATCGCGTATAGGAGTTTCCTTTTGTCGAGATCGTTCAATAGGAATTACAAAGAATCTCAACAAAGGGAAATATCTCTAAAAAAAAATTTAGTGTAAAATATCACTCACCCACTTTGCTGCATCTTCACTGGACCTTTCCAATTTGATTACAATAAATTTTGCCTAAATTAAAAAATATGTTACACAAAAGAAAACAAGTTAATATTATCGAGATTTATTTTTGAATATGTAACACTTATTTAATGAGTGTTTTATATTTCTTTTAAAACGAGAACAATGGTACAAGTATTATAAGATGCTAATTATATGTTGTGTCGTGATTTATTTACAAATCAAAAAGTATTGTAGATATTTTGAAATAGTAGGTACAACTTGCCAATGTCAAAAGTGTTGGGCGTCACTGTAACTCGATTCTTGGAAGGCAAATAAATCGATTCAACATAAAACACTCGAAACTTGAAGTTAGTTCTAAAATTAGTGAGATCTTAAAAAAGTAGTAGGTAATAAATTATCGATTAATTAATTACACAGCCATTCAATCGCAAAATTATAAAACAATAAAGTAGGTATATTTTGGGAGCTTCGTGGATCAAAAACACGGATCAATCAAGTAATTAATTACACAGCCATTTATTTCCAAAAAAAAACGGTTGAAGCAATTTTTTTAAAACCATGTCGATTGGTTCACTATCTTCCAATTGTAGATTTATTCGTCTTCCAATTGTATCCACACGAAACTACAGAAGTTAGTTTCCAAAGTTGTAACATATTATGTATTTAGGGCGTCGGACAACAATTTCGTTAACTTAAGAGTTAAAATGTTCATAGGAATGCAGCCATATATTGATGCCAAGGAGGAACTATTAAATAGTACCAATTAGTGAGCACAAAATTTGGAATGTTATATTTTACAGCAGTTATTTTTTGCTTTGTACTGGCAACAACAATCTAACATTGACACATCAAAAATTCACTAAAATAAATTTTTCACATTTCCATAATCAATTTCTTTTAAATAGTTTTTTTGCAAATCAACAACTCGTCGCACAACCTTACAACATGACGGCTTCTCGAGCAAAATAGGAAAAAAATTAAATTCATTATTGTTATAAAGTTATGACAACGAGGGTCACACGATGCATTAAATTTTCAACAGTAAAGCGATTTGATAGCAGTAAGGTAGGTTGGGTACACACATACATGAAAAAAACCAAAACAAAAACAATTTTGATTCTAACAAAATAACAAAATGAAAAATCGTCAATTTCTTCAAAACAAACCAAAACATTTTGGAAATAATTTCGCAACACACATATCACAATAAACAAACTGCTTCACAATGACTTTCGGCCTCAAATCACTTTAATGTAAAAAAAGAACTTAGCAGATCTACGATTTCGTATGTCGAAAAAAAATCAATAGTAATCTTATATTTGGCTTCATATATACATCATTTTTATACACAGGTCTCGCCAAAACCGTAGACTTGCTAAAATATATTTCGTTTACCACATTCGTTTAATAACATCAAAACTCAGTTAGTCAACTGTAGAATTATTAAATTAAAAAAAAAATAACAAGTTGACACTGCAATAATTAAATGTTTCTAACACACTAAGTTTTCACACAAAAGTTTTTTTAATTAACTTCGTTGACAGTTTTATAATTTCAAAACCTACAACAACAAAATCGTCCATTAATTTTTTAATCCCAAACATTTACGACATATTTCAACTCACTGTTACATTAGGTACTGATTGTGGCGCTAATTGTGTACAGGGGGAGCCGTTTGACGTTCTATTTCCTCTAGACTAATCGCATGTTGGGCTGCCGTTGCGCTGGGCATATGGGGCACCTTTCCAGCACGTGCTCTTTCCAATAGTTCAGGTGAAAACCAACGAGCCAATTGATTACTTGTTGGAGAGAGATCGCCGCCATTGTTGCTAGCGCCACCACGTTCCCCTACACCTCTAGCATCTTGAAAGAAAAAATGTTGTACATTTTTAAGGTTTTAAGGAAAAATAGGTGGAATAATAATTTAAAAATTAAAAAAGAACGGGAATTAGAAATTAAATAAGTTTAATTATTTAAAAAATGTTATAGTAATAAATAATATCTTTTAATCAAGACAAAGCTACTTATATTTAGTTAAATTTTTATACATATTCCTATTAGTACGATCAGTAAGAAAAAATATCTTATTTTCAGTAGTTACCAATATAAAATTGGTTTTATTGTTTTGAAATGTATTATTAATACTACGGTTGATCTTTTCGTTTCTAGTTTAATCATACTATTATTAGCTAGGTGAAACGTTGGAAGTGAAAAGGTGAAACTTGGGTTTTCTAGAAAGTGGTGCTATCATTATAACGGAGTGTGACGTAACCAACAATATGTGTAGTGAAAAAAGTATAAATTAAACAGAACCAAATCTTCTATGTAGATGTATAACAAACCAAGGGTATCAAAAATAGCAGAGATATAGTTACACTTATATAATGTATACAGGTAAATTTAGCAAATTATAGTTACAGATAGATACACGTCTCCAAGCTCGCTATCATTTTGAATCCAAAAATTTGTTTGCTTTTGGCTCATCTAGTCAAACTATTCAACATTTTCTATGGTTTAGATTAGAATATCCCCCCAAATCTATAGGTTAGTTTCGAAATTTTAAGATCTCAACAACCCACCTAGCTGCCTGACAACTACTCAAAGACGCAAGATCGTCCACTCCAAATTTTGAGTCAAGCGGATTTGCGCCAAGAGGATTCCGCTCCGACAAAGCATAAAAAATATATACATTGATACTATTTTGCAACTGTCTTGTCGAGAGTCAATTTGACATCCATTAACTTTTATTGGTTGTAATATACTTCTGCTTACTTGAAAATAAATTAACTAACTAATCAGAAATTTTTAAAGATAAAAAAAACATGTCTACACATGAAAGTTATAAGCAGAAAATAAGATTTTGTTTTATTCTTCTCTATATTTTATCAAATATAAAAAATTAAATAAAATTGTACAAAAAGAAGAATCAAAGCAACAGCTAACGAGCTGCCGCTAGCATGTCAGCTACTGTTCCCGAGCCAAACAAACAGTTCAGAAGTCTACTTCGTTCGCTGGTACTGACTATACACCTCAGTCAAGTCCGTCACTTCTATAGGTGCATAGACCATACTTGTATTTTTAATGCAAAAAAATTCGTCCGATTTAACCGATCGTGTACTTGAAGGAAAACATCAATTAAATGCGCAAATAAAAAGTTTGAATTTAATGTTTCGATTTACTAAATTAGAACTCATAAAAAAACTGCAATTACATGAAAAATAAAATTATAAAGTTTCCGTTAGCTTTGTTTCTGCAACAGTTTGTAAATTTTAAAACAATTGAAACTGCTGCATAAACAGCTATATTAAATTTCAGGAAATCGATTAAGAGCACGTTAGAGTGTGCCTTTGTTTTATTAAATTAGAACACAAATTATTGCTTTATCAAAATACATTCAAATATAACAAAATCACGAATAACAAAAATATTTTCGATAACTATCGTAAAATATGATTTTCTTTGAATTTTTTAAAACCTTTTACATTTATTAAGGCTATTCGAGCCACTAAAACCTAATAATGTAGAAATATCAAAATTTAGAACCACAGATTATCAGTAATATCGTTCCCACGACTATGTAGATGATTCTCTTCAACTTGATTTGAAATATTAACTGTTACAGGTCCTACACAACCAAAAAAATAATTTAACCAAATAAATGGGATTAAGAAATTTGGGATCCAAATGATTACAGTTTGAAAAAGAAAATTAAACTAGTGGAATACTTACCATAATTATGTCCCATCAGCACTTGATGCTGTTGGGACCAATGCAGAGACTGTTGGCTTCCAAATTGAGGTTTTTGCTGTGGTGGTTGATGTTGCTGATGCTGAGCTCTCAACTGATGAGTGAGCTGTTGGAACTGTTGGGTGTGTGAAAACAACGGTTGTTGATAAGAATGGTGAGAAAGAGATGTTTGTTGAGATGATGCACCTGATTGAGAATGATTTGTAAATTGAGAGCCAATTTTTCTTGATTGATGTTGTTGCTGCTGCTGTTGTTGGCCGTATAAGCGTTGTTGCTGCTGGTAAAACTGTTGTTGATCTTGTTGCTGCTGTTGATTTTGATTGGTTTGCAGACTTGCGTTAGCCTTAACAATTGGACGACCTACTACACAAAAATAGGTAATTAATAAAATTGAAGAAATAAATTTATTTTAAATTAATTACCTGGTTGTTTCAATTGTTGCGGATTCCATTGTTGAGCTTGTGCTTGTAAAGAAGACTTGATACCCATAACCGGTCGCCCCTGTGGCAATTTTCCTTGAAGATCAGCCATTTTACTAATTTCCTTTGATACTAAAGAAATAAACAATTTAAATTGCTTTGAATTTCAAAGTCAACAAAGTTCTCTTACCGTCATCTTTTTCTGCAGTCATTTTACGTAATACTGATGTAGGGGTGAAAGCTAAAGGAGTAGGCGAAGACGTATGCTTGACAGGCGATAAACCTCTGGTGGGACTCGAACCCCTTTGTTGCATCTCTTGCCGTTTTTTATAATTTTCCTGTTGTTCTTCAAGTTTCTTTTTTATTAATGCTCTCTGCATGATGTTTTGGGTGTGAACTTGTAATTCCCTAGGAGATGGGATGCGCTGATGCATGGCTAAACATAAAATTGTGATAAAAACAAATTTTTAAATAATTACATCACTACTGCAAGTAGATAGGACATTGCAAAGCGTTGGGTGTTAATTAAAATTTCTAATAAAATTGAAATTGCGCTAGTTAAACGTAAACTCACCTGGGACAGTGAGAGCATTAGGACTTGTGGCAAGAATCGGTGACACACAATATGCTGCTTGTAACAAGGGACAATAACAATAATAAAACGTATTACAAAGCAAACAACATTACTAGTAAAATCCACAGCGTCGTCAAAGTCGTTTAGAAACGATTTCTGTTCACACTCTCTAGTTACAAACTGAAACCTATTGTAATTCCTAAATCCATCGATAATAAAATGTCGTTGGTCATCAAAAATTTGTCCTGTGCAGAGGGTTGTAAATAAAGCCAGCTTGTATTTGGAATAATTTTTACAATTTACCCTTTAGAGTCCTTCTACGAATTTTTAACAACCAATGGCATTTTCTTATTTCAATACCAAGGAACAAATTAAAATAGGTTCCAGCTTTTAACTATCAAGTGCACACAGAAATTGCAACTTGATGAGCGGAGAACTCTACTATACTGGATGAGAGTAATTCAGGCTTCCCAGCACAAAATAAATAATTATTTTTAGGATCTTGGGGAAATTGTAATTTGCTCATTGCTATTTTATTCTTTGTTCCGCACAAAAACGCAATTATTATGTAAATTTAAAAAAATTGATTAATTTGCATACAAATTTTAATCAAAAAGAATTTTAAAAACATTTCAAAACATGAGCCAAGCTAGGAAGTTTGTGCCATATCAATCGTAAAAATGACACATAGGATGTAATAAAAATGATTAACGTCTCATGAAAATATACAGGGTACTCTGATTTAAACGATTCAATAAGGTAATTTCGTAAGATATTTCTAATACGTAATGGTCAATTGTTTAATTCAGAGTTATTTTCATTCTAAAGTATTGTTTATTTGGACCAATTTATCTTGATTACTTACAAAAAAATTTAAAAAAAATGGAATAACACAAATTAATTTGATTACAATTTGTATGCATTTCAATTTATAGTTAAAATTTTAGTTCCTTTGTAAATTTCGGTTTGCAAAAGTATAACTCCAATAAAAAAAATTGGGGTATCAAGATCAACACTATTAGGATAACTGGGAAGCCTGGAGGCTATAGCAATGAAGAAAAACATTACAACAAAAAATTTGTGGAAATCAAAAATGCAGAAAAAATAAAAAGCGGAATGGTGAAATAAGTTTTAGTTTGGTGTTAACTCACCATTTGGCAAGGGAGATACACGCAATTGTTGTTGCTGCTGCTGGAATAAAGGATGTGGAGGTACAGGGCTAAGAACACGAGGACTTGGGCCCATACCTGCACTACCATTACCATGCAGCTTCAAAATAGCCAACAACAATTCGCGATGACGTGGTTGCATTGCTGGATTTGCCGCCAATTGTTGATACAGGTGTTGCGGGGTAATGTCTCCCCGCTTCAATCCTGCATATCAAGTTAGGTTATGAAATTCGTCACAATATTAATAAGGTTAAACAAGACCACAACAACACACAAGACGACACTTACCTCGCAGGATCGCTTGAGCTTCCGGTCTACTAAGAAGTTCCCTACTTTGACTCAGTCCCATTTCAGGCAGAGGGGAAGGACCCATTTGTTGGCGTTGTGCATTGGCATTCATCAATTTACTAAACATATCAATTTGATTTTGTTGGATGTGCTGTTGCGCATGAACTTGATTTTGCACTTGCTGGAGTTTGAATGCAAGATCGTTTGCTGTTTGAGAGGACGACATAGGATTTGGACTAGTAGGACCCATCATTTGAGAAGCCAAACGGGTTGCATCATCTTGTTGAGAATGTTTTAGCATCTAGAAAGCAATATCATTAAAGTTTAAAAAATTCAAGTTTGTAAATGTAATTACCTCGAGGATACTCATCGATTGTTGAGGTTTGCTTTGTATGTGTACATTGTTGGTGGTAACTGCATGAGCCAACTAAAATCAACAAAATTATAATTACGAAAAAATGTAGAAATTAATATGAATTTACCAAGCGCTTAAATGCAAGCATGTCATCTTCAGGCTTTTGAGATATCTGCTTGCTTTGTGCAGTCATGGCTCGAGCAGCTCCCGGATCACCTCCGCCTTGATGCATCATGCGTGCCTCCAGCTCCTCAAGACTCATAAGTTTGGAAGGAGAGATATCGTGATTTTTTGAATTGAAATTGCCCTCGTTTTGCTGTTTGTTTCTTTGAAACATATCAAATATGTTGATTGGCTTTTGAATAGAGGAAGCGTTTCCTTGCCTCATATTCAGATTATTAGCGGTGTTAGCAGCTGGCGAAATTGGTGTAAAATATAAATCCGAATTGGCAGGAATAGATACATTAGGCTCAGAAATATCGTTAAGTAAGCTTCTAAACAAATGTTCATCTTGAAGCGACGAACGTCGGCTATCCAACAATTGCTGTTTGATGGGACTTTCTCTTTTGAACCACTGACTAAAACGGGATCCGGTGTTGTCTCCATCTTCGCCACCAACTCCATTCGATAAAAGTTCGGCGATGGTATCACATTTCAATATATCATCAATGTTAAAAGCATTATTTTCGCTTCCAGCATCCTCCCCGGCAGACTTATTTTTCTCTTGCATATCTCCACCACCATTGTTCTTTTCAGGTACAGGCGACTTACGATTAGGAGCAGCTCCTTCTTGCGAATTCTGAGTAGGTTTTTCAACTGCATTCTCATCTTGCTTCTCTTTAATTTCTGGATGTTGCGGCGCCTCGGAATTTTTAACCAAACGCTCTTTAAGCTTTCTCTTCTGTGAACCGGAAAGCTTCTTTTTACCAATTTTATCATCAGCATCTTCGAAACCTCGCAATTCGATGGTCTCGTTTTGCGAAACAGGCCCACCAGAAAACCATTCAGGTTCTTCATCTCGATTCTCATTAGAAATACGACGCCTATCATTATAACGTCCGTTATTCCGTCCAACATGCTTTTCCTTTTCCCTGTTTACATCAAAATCTCTCGTAAAAGTTCGTCGTTCAAATCTAAAAACAAACCAATTTGAAATGATGCAAAAAAAGAGAAAGAAAAATAAAGGTACCTATCATCTCTATCAATGTCTCTGCTGCGCTCTTTACGATACCCATAGTCGTTATCAATTTCAGACTTTTCTTGAAAATCCCACGGCACCTCCCTAGACAAAATTCGTCCACTACCAATGCGTCTAGCGCCTGGCGGAAGTTCGCGATGATTGATGTGAGAATTTTCCGACTTTCCTAGTGGACTGTGAGGCCGATTTGCACGTTGATTTTCTTTGAAAGGTACATAACATCCAGAATTGAAACTACGCCGCTGTGGACTCAAAATAATGCCGTCTTGCTCTTTTCGTATACGTTCACGCGGATCCCCCGACCGTCGCTACAAGAAATTAAGTTTCAATTAATAAATTGTGTTAAGAAGGACCTAAACAAGAAAAATATCGATTTCATTATTTAATATCGTTAATAAGTAGGTAAATAACATTGATTTAATATTGTAAACATCAAAATAAATATTAAAACCTGCAGATAGGACTGTGTATCTTTTGTAGTATTTGCTAAAAATGATAACCAAAATTATATGCTACACATTTTATCAATTGAAAGTATAATGGTCAAATAGAAATCAATAATTTTTATTTTACAGAACGTAATTTTTCATTATTTACAAAACCAAATATTTTTAGAAATTGCGACAATGTAATTTTGAAAAAAAAACACTCATTTTAATTAGCGAAAAACAGAACCATGGCTTTCTTCGTAACTGCAGTTAAGATCTATCTTTAACTTCATGAAGCCTAAAGTGCCAATAATGAAAATCACTATTTCCTTTCAAGTGGAAGCAGTAAGAAGTTTTAGCATTGTTTACAATCATGTGCTATTACAAGGTAGATATAAGAAATTAAGGTGGTACTTGTAAAGCTAACCAAAGTAACCAACAACCTTGCGATTTCGTTTTTCAATTTAAAAATAAATCATTAAAAAATATAGCCTATTATACAATATATCATAATGACAAGAAACCCTCGACGATTCACATAGGTAGGAAACGAGTTTTAGAAAATTTTAAAGGTCACACGTCCACGTGTTTTCCGCAACTACATAGCCAATGTTATGTCCAAGTGATTTTTCAGAAGTCTTTGTACTGGTTTAATAAGCCAATCACGTTTTCAGACAATGGTGGACTGGTTATGTCAAATGCATTATGGTTAAACTAAATAGTCTTATTATATTGGTTCAAAAATAAAAATTCCCTTTCCAGTTAAAGTACTCACTCGGAGATTTAAATAGAACGGATATTTTCGAGCTCATTGTTAGACGAATAAAGACTAAATACAATTACAATAATTGTTATACAATTTTATTAAGAAATTTCATATGTAATTTAAAATTAGGAATATGACACGAAGCATGAGTATAGATAAAGTGAAGAGGGATAAACTGCGGTTCGTTGCTGTGATCTGAAGTTCCAGATTGATTTTGCAAACTACGGAGAAAGTAAACATTGATCATCAATATGAGAAAGATACGCACCCCCTTGATAAATTTTATGCCACGATTTTTTCCAAAAATTGTGCTGAAATTATCTAGGTTAAATCCGGAATGAATTATGAAAGAGGAAATACGATTAATAGGAATTCAAATGTAATTGAACTCAAACAAAAACAATGCAAAGCAACCAACTCTCAAGAGAGCTGTCTCAAGTAGATTTCTGTGTGACCAGTCCATCTTTACTCGTAAGTAGTGTTTCCTCTAATTTACGACCAATGTAAACCAGGGGCGGTATTCTGAGGTCCTCGCTTTTAGAGGAGCGGAGCGACATAACTGTCATATGGCTGTCATTTAAAGCGAGTGGAGCGAAAATCGTAGTAATTCGTATTCTCAACCGCTCACCTAACGTTACAGCGCTCCCTTTTCAAAACGAGTGGTGAGAGGCACTCGCTTTGCGCTGTTATCACTCACTTTTGCGGCAGATTTTGATACTACAGCTGTCATACTGTCTTGAAGGTTATAATTTGGTTTTAAGTTTATAACCTACAATTTCTGTTTTGGACAATGAATAAAACGTAGGGAGAAAGGAACATTTTAGAATAATTTTACGAGACAACAACATGGCAATTATTTAAATGTAATTCCAGTGGCGTAACATAAAATATGAGGAAAGATGACATACACGCCTATGATGCCATCCAAAACCACACAATTTACTACAATATTAGAATGTTTAATTAAATTTTTGATATCTACTTATGTCATATATTATAACTGAAAATTTTTCATTTTTCGTGATCGTGGCGGTTTCACAAACCACACAATTAATCATTTTCACAATTAAAAATTCTACTAGCAAATATTTATATTTAACACAGTAAAGTATTTTCTTTCTTATTTACGCATTGGTTTTGGATTGATTTCGTAAATATGGATGAGTTAGTGTATTTAAATGTCCTGCAAGATCTTGAAGATCAAGAGGAAGAAGAGGTTCAAGCTGAGAATGTAATAAATTTGGGAAATTCATTTGAATTAAGCAATGAACAACTTCGGAAGAGATTCCGTTTAACAAAAGAAATGTTTTATTTTATTTTTGAAATTGTTAGACCCTACCTAATGTACTACCTAAGGGTCAACACCGCTTTTGCGGCAGTTTTTGTTACCAACAGTTGTCAACTTGAAGTTTATAGGTTTATAACCTACAATTTCTGTTGTATGTCGAACATTTTGGCATTTTTATCATAAAATGCAATGTTGCCACATTTTACCGCTCCACTTTTAAGAAAGCGAGTGGAGCGGTATATGAGAATACAAAATTACCGCTCCACTCGCAAACAAACCGCTCGCTTTCGTGGAGCGCTCGCTTGGAGTGGAGCAAGTTCAGAATCGCGGCCCTGGTGCTTTCATAAAAAATCACGGCCTATTATAAAAACCCATGATTAGTTTTTTAATACAAATTTTGAAAAGTAGTAGAATTGGAAATGTACACTAAGTTTAAAAATCTAAATTAAATTTCAGGGTGGTGAAATTTACCACCTCATTCCACAGGTTACGTACACTTTCAAATGGAAACATCAAGAGGAAATAGAGCATCAGTTTTGTTGCTTGTAATGCCTTGCTCTTAATTATAATAAATTTAACTAGATGGGTAGGCCAGCCACTATATATTAATTTGTAGAATCTCTTCAAGTTGCGGTTTTAAATCTTAGTGGGTACTACTATACCAATTTAATTTTAGCATCGAATTTATTACAATATTTGGATATAATTATGTTTATACCACAAGGCTTAAAATGTGTAAAATTTTAATTATTGCAATTTTAATTTAATAAAAAAAACCACTGACAATTAAAGTAAATTGAAAAATGTTCAGTTTTGTATTTACATAATAAATATGTACGATAAGAATTTAGTGATGTTTTATACAATAAAACACAATAATAAAATGTGATTTAGATTAATCGTGCTTTTCAATTAACTAGATTTGGGCGTTCCCCAATTGCCCCAGATAATAGGCGCATCACTGTATTTTAATTTTTATAATTTTCTAAAAATAAACCACACAGAACAAAAACAACTGCATTTTATTCAAAAGCATCCGTCAGGTTTGAATATTTTTTAAAATGGCGAATGCCCGTTTGTAAAACTTTCAAGGTGAAGCTGAAAAATCTGCCATGTGACGTCATGACACCACATATACCTGATGGGAAAATTAAGTTTGAATGGCAAAAAATAGCAGTTTCCTTTTTTAAGCTACTTTTGCCCACGGGGTTCCCAATCATTGTTCAAATAAATTCCCTGATTTTTCTATTCCAGGTTTTTTCTGACTTTATAAAATTGTTATATTTTAATTTGTTTCTTAAAATTTCCCCTGACGCAAAGTCTTAATTCCTTGATTTGACTAAAAATGATAAATTTCCTGTCTTCTCTCGGTCAAGAAGACCAATATCAGGGATTGCAATATAATAAATGAAATAAAGCGTTTTTACTTTGCTGGAGAAAAGTATTCCCTATTGTTTCATTAGGAATATGTCTTGATTTTAAATTATTCTATTCATATCTTTGCAACGTCAAATTAGGCATACGAAATTTCAAATTGGGGTTAATGGAATCATGTATCATTCAGGCCCACAGCCTAGTAATTTTTATTAAGATCTTTTTTCGGACCAAGACTATTTCACGGTTGCATTTAGATGTTAGTTTTATTTTTAATAAAATGCTTTTAGCCCCACGTTGAAAGGATACATAGGGACTGACGAGAGTTAGATTATTTCACCTGATTTTACATTTTCCCATATATCCTATACATTTCACATCTCAGCCGTATTTCCCACATCTCCCCCGTGACTTACCTCTTGGGGATTGAGATATTTAAGTTTAAACAAATCTTTGAAATTGTAAAAAGAAAATTCCACGTTTCTTATAATATTAAACACCAGCAACCTCGGCTTCTGTTTGTAATCTAAAGTTAAGACCAATAAAGGTCGATGGTAATTTTCGATTACCAACATTATCATAATACGATTTCTGATCATTTTTAAGATCAAGATTTGCATTTCAAAAATATCAGCGTTGTTGGCTCCATCGCATGATTCGAATAATTAAAATTTTCATAAATATATAATCAAAAATTTCAAATGGATAATCATTAAATTTTCGTTCAAACAGATAACAAAAACAGGAATAAATAAAATTAAACCGGTCTTTATAGGTCAGCAACAATGTTATTTTTTTGACAGTAATAACATATACCTATTTGGACTTGGTAACTGCTGATAATATAACAAATTGATAACACATAAAAGGCAAGTATTTATAATTTATTTTGTGTGAGATAAAAGTTTCAATAGTAAAACAAGGAGAACCAGCTTATAGCTTTGTCTTTATCGGAAAGATTATTGTAGAATTCGAAATTTTATTTATCAAAGTTTTGTCAACAAAAAATTGTTTACCTTGTGAAGTTCAGGCTGCTCGTTTCGTACTCCATTTTCGTTGGGAGTGTCAGATCTACTGCGGTGCCAAAGTTCGGGATCCCAAATTCCATTTGCACTAAACAAAAAAATTACGGTTAAAAACCTTACGGGCCAGATCGTCATGGTGGCTTACTTATTGAAAGCCACATCCAGAAATTCGGGTCGTTTTTGTGATAATGGTGCCTGCCGTAGTTGCAACAATTGGTCCCGACTGTAACGTTGTAGCGATTTCATTGATAAAATTGCAGAGTCAGTTAGTTCAGGTAGAGCATCTTTGGTTGTTTGTAAATTGGAATCGGCAACCACTTCATCGCCTACGACAAAACAAGACCTTACATAACTTACACATTTAAACGGGGATCACAACTCACTCCACGATACTCTTTTGAAATAATTCGAAACCCAATAATGATTATTCAAGCAACTTTTTAAGTTCAACGCGACCGTTTGGTCATTGTTTTCAATCAATTCTTTCGTTACCATTTTGAATAGTTTAAAATGGCCAAAAATGTTATCACATTTGTGGCAAATGTGTCGCAGGATGCGGTTTATGAAAAATTTCGCGAAAAGAGAAACGTAGTAAAAACTTGCAATAAAAGAAACTGTCAATCACACAAAAAAATGCACACAAAATTTTCACCTATGGAAAAATTACACACGCGAAAGTCAAATTTTTCTACAAAAAGGGGGCTAAAATCGGCGAAAGTCGTGCACATTAAAAGTGGGGGGTCGCTGGTATTAAGGCCATCGCGATTCAGAAAAAAGAGATTAGAAAAATGTGCGTAGAAAAATTGTAGATATTGGTAGAAAATTGACGTATGGATAAAATTTTGATTGCGTTTCTTTGCAATTTGGAATAAATTATTGAATAATAGTCGACTTACTGTCTTGGTGCAAGTTCTCGGCTGTTGTCAAGTTCAAGTTGGCATCTGGGTTAGCATCTTCTTCAGCAGCTGCTGGTATTGACATGGACATGATGTTTAATTAATAAAACGAAAATTATAATATAAATCGTCCAATAATAACCGCACTCGTAATTTAAAATGTACAGTAAATATTCAAAAATTTTATAAATAACAAAACGATTTATCGACAACTAATATTAATATCACAGACTGTTTGCATTCACAACAAAAAAGTCAACATACGTACACACGATAAAACAGTTCAATTTATCAAATAATACTTTTATATACAACGAAATTCGACTTCGACGAGCTTTTTTACCGTAAAATTAATAAATATTGTGAACGATGGCACTGTACATTGTGTAAACAGTAATTCAGAAGCAAATTTGCAAAAAATAGAAAACGTACGCCATATGCTTTTATCATTTTTCTACTTACGCCATCTGTCAAAATTACAACCATCTAGATTATGAATACTTTTAAAAATAAACAATTTTTTAATTTTTGTTTAGAAATTTACCGCTTTAATTTAAATCGCATTTAAATTATTTATTCCAATTAAATGCATTAATTAATTCGCAGTACGTATTGATGGGGGAAGTGTTACACTGCAACACTGGTAGAGTACATTGCCACATGCGACTACTGGCATCCAGATGGCCGCACAGTAGTAGTTTAAAACTATTTCGATTTGGGCTTACGTAATTTTTATAATGTAACAAAAATTATTAAATTAAAATAAATATTATTCAATTACCAATTCAATTTCAAGCGGTTTTAGGTTAATTGGTGTAGGCCGATGTAAACATAGACTTTTAATCAGTAGCGTATCATAAGTATTTTGAAAAAAGTGGCAGGGTTTATTAAGGCGGGATTCTAGACTAGAAATTTGAAAAAATCGATTTTTTTTTGTTTCCTCACACTACAGATTCTTCTCAAAAGCCCAAAAAATGCATTATTTTCAAAACTATATTTTTTCCGTCGTTGACTTAGCATAAAAAACACTTCTGTCGCAATACCTCCCAATCATCAGCACACCAAATTTTATCTGAATCGGTTAAACATTTTCGGAGATACGATGAGATTTTAATTTTTTTTAATTGTGGTAGCCCTAGCGAAGGGCAAAGGGCTAAAAAATGAAATTTTTTTCATATTGCATTCCTGATTTTTATGTTGTCAAGTTCTTCGGGGGAATGTTCCTACATATTATACCAAATTTGGTTGAGATCCCTTCGGTACTTCAAGAGTTATTCACTCTTGAAGTTTCAACTTTGACAGCTTGAAATTTTTGACAGATGATAGATAGAAAGTTAATTTCACCTATTCTGGATGAAGCTTTTCAAGGTCTTTAAAATAAATTATCACAAGACAAAATCGTTTTAAAAAATCTTGTATTATATTCTTGTAGTGGCACTCCTGATTGACGAATCATGGCGAAAAGCTTATTTTTATTTTTCTACCGTAAACCCTATTACCATACCAAATTTGGTCGTGATTGGTTGGATGGTTCAAGAATAAATCGAAAAACAAAATCTGACCCCACACAGACAGACTGACAGACACAGAAATTTGTTTTTTTAAAGATCTTTGCGTTTCTGAACACAGCGATCTCGATTTTTCAATTTTTTTGATTGATTGGAGGTGAAATACGAAAAATAATGATTTTTATGCAGGATTCCTGACTTTTTCAGGTTTTTTTTTATTTTGTTTGAAATTTACTTTTCTAGACTAGAATATCCCCTTAAATGCTATCAAACCAGTTCAATATAATATAATATAATATAATATAATATAATATAATATAATATAATACAATATAATATAATATAATATAATATAATATAATATAATATAATATAATATAATATAATATAATATAATATAATATAATATAATATAATATAATATAATATAATATAATATAATATAATATAATATAATATAATATAATATAATATAATATAATATAATATAATATAATATAATATAATATAATATAATATAATATAATATAATATAATATAATATAAATTGAACAATAACATAAATTAAATAACATAAAATGCGTATGCGTAAAAACAATATTGGAGACAATTGTTTTAAATGTCAATAATGATTTTGTGTTTTGTTTTGACAAAGCCAACGTTTAATATTCCGATCTTTTATATTTAATTAACATTTTTTAATATAACGGGAAGAAACTGCAATAATAGACCCCACATGTTATATATATTTGAAAAGAGGATAAAAATCTCTATTTAAATATGTCATAGCAAACTATGGTTTCCATGTAAAAAAACACACTTTTATATTATAACTCGGAAACAAATGAAAATATTTATAATCCCTTTAACCCAATTTATTCTCCTCAAAAAAGTGTCTCAAGAAGCTGTAAATATTTTTTCTATAACTTGACAAACAACCGAGATATCGGCATTTAAGGAAAAGTGGAAAAAGCGAACTTTTGGCCATAACTCGAAAACGAAAAAAATTTCGGATTCAGCTTTTCTTAAAAAAAAGAGATCGAAGATGCGCCATCCATTTTTCCATATCTCTTATAGTTACCGAATTCCCCATAAGAACATTCGAATTTGAACCACCCTGTACAGTTTCTGAGGAGTAAATGCCAAAGTGTACCCACAAAGTTAAAATTTTTTAAATGAAATTATGATAGTTTATGACGCCCAAAACATTAGAAAATTTCATTATTATTTTAGTATTTTTTGGGCATAAATTGCACTCGGAAACGGCAGATTTAGCCGCATAATTCAAAAAATTAAGAAAATTCCTAAAACGACTCAACTCGAAAGTTACGGATCTAGAGAGGAGTAGATCTCTGAGCAGCCTAAAAATAAAAAAAAGTTCTGACGCGGCCCAACTCGAAAATTACGGATCTAGAAAGACGCAGAAGCTATTATATAATGATATGATTTTTTAATCTAAAATTCTTTTAAAATTGTTCAAATTTTCATTTATAATGGCCAGTTTGATAAATGTAAATTTTAACAATTTTAAAAGCATTTTTTGACCCTTCAAGTAAAGGTTAGATGAAATCTAATGCTTCTATCATACGGAGTTTATATTTCTGCATTATTTTTGTGTCTTTCATTTTTTCTCTAAAATAATTAGGGAAGCAGAAATTTGCATAAATATGTTTTTACATGTAAATTTCCTATGTTCGGCTGATCAAACAAAAAACAATCTTTAGTTTCAAAGCTTTTGTTTTTTTTAAACTTCTGTGTTTTATTTAAACTTAAATTAATTAAAATATAATAAATATATAATTTTTTTTATAGTAAATACCGCACAAAGGATGACGACACTATGTATACCTACATATATTTTGCAATATTTACGTATATACTTATTTACATTTAACATCAAGAAATTTTATGTGGGTTTTACTGGTATTCATAGAAACGCTGTTTTTTACAGTTATCCTTACAGGATAATCCCGCACACTGTAAATATTATTACACTTTTGAAGTGCATGCGGAAAAATAAGTCACCGAGCTTTGCTATGCATTACCTGCAACCTCTTTTCTTTTTACCCAAAGTGAAAATAACTCAAAGTGAAATTTATGCTTCCGAAGTAAAGATAAACTAAAATGGAGGAATTTAAATTTAAATTTTAAATTAATACCTCGTCTCAATGTTTAATTAGAAAAATTAAACCCAAACAATTAAAAACGGAGTTACAGATTCTTAGTTTAAACAAATTAAATTATTGTTTGCTGACAAAATAAATTGTGGTTAGTTACCTCGTTTGCTATGTTCAGTTGTGCGTGAAAATATTCTATGGTGAAGTAATTGCAATTAGGAAACCAGAGTTCGTTAAAAATGTTTCCAAACAGTTTCATTTCCAACTTTGTACTTAATTAATTTTTTTATTATCTTGATAAAATTTGACTATTATGTTGTAAGGCGTAAGTCTCATCAGCGTTGATTATAAATTTTAACAAGATCCTCAGTCTTTTTAGGAATTTTGAAGGGTTTGTTGGACATCATCGGCGAATATTCGTCGAGCAACTGGCTTTACTTGCAATGCAATACAAGTGAAGCGTTGGCTGATTCAATTGTTTTTCGTGGAATGAAAGCAATTGTTTTCGTTTTGCTGCTTACAAAACAATATTGCATTGTGATCAGTGGCGGATTTAGCATTTAAGAGGCCCTAGGCACAATTTAATTTTGTGGCCCCCTCTAAAAATTTTGCTACTCACATCAGTTGTCATTTTATTAGCCGACTTAATTTCAATATGTTTTCCCTTTAATTAATCACGTTTAATTAATTTGATTATCACGTTGTGATAATTATTAATTAATTTCTCATGAAATTAAGTGACGCGCATAAATTGCGCTCTATTAACGAGATTCGAATGGGATATTTGATTATAATTTAAAAACCTCACTGAATGATTCTTATGTGTATGTAACACATATGGAATTATTTTGTTTCAAAAAATTTAAATCCAAAACACCAAAAATTAATGTTTTAAATTTATACTAAAAATAATGATTAGTTTAAACGCTCATTTATGGTCACGTGGTGTGTTTTTCATAAAACTGAATATTTCTTCGTTTGTTTCTTCGTCTCTTATACGCTCTTGGATCCTTTGACGATTTAAACCAAACTTGACAAACAAGCCCAGTTTTTCAGTAGCAGGTTAAACCAAAAAGTGTGGGTTAACCAATGATATTGCGTAAAAAACAGCTTTTCAACGTATTTCATTGTTTAACCCAATTTTTTTGGTTTAACCTGCAACTGAAATACTTGGCCTAACTCAGTAGGACTTGGGAAAGGTTATTGTCAATGGCGCATTTAGCATTTGAGAGGCTCCAGGAGAATTACTTTATTTTATTTTGAGAGCTGAATTTTGAGACCCCCTGGATTTATGAGGTCTTGCGCCTGTTCGGAAATCCGCCACTGATTGTGATTATATAAATTAAATAATAAGGGTCTAATTATTCCACCATAACTACAAGATCAATTATTTTATTTAAAAATATGTACCTAAGCCTAAGTGTTGTTGAGTAAACGAATTTCCTAAATAAGCTAACGCTTTCGATATGTAGTGTGCCTTGCTCTAGTGTATATAGTATACTCTCATCTATCTAAAACACATGAGTGATTCATAAGAGAAATTGGGTTTCTATTCTAATAATTTGTGTGGAAACGATTTACTTTGTAGGTTATTATCTTTGATTGCCACTAGTTAGTTGGGAAGATACCACTCCAACTTGAATGCCTTATTATGTCACCAAAAACAGAATATCGAAATGTAAAATGAACTCATTAGGGTATAAACAGCCCACTTGATAAGGCAAAATGAACATTGTGCAAGTTTTGTTAGTTTGCCTTTAGTTATAAATTTAAATATAAAAGAAAGGTAAGTGGACGCAATATAAAATAATTCAATTCATAGCCACGGAAGTTTAATATCTTCTTCTCATTTTTGCATTTCATCGTGATTAGCTGTTGTTTAACCAAAATTCTGAAAAACAAAATTTTTAAAATTTATTCCTTTTGAGAAAAAATTCAAAAATTTATTTAAAAAATTTTAAAAATACGGAGCAAAAGTATTTCTTTTTGTAAGTTACTCTTGCTCCGAAAAAAATACTTCGAAGTTAAAACATTGAAAATAATAATGCTAGGAATAATAATTCGCAAGCTAGAGGTATTTTTTTAAATGGTCAGTTTAAAAACAGAAATTTCCGTGCTTAAAAAGAGAGATCTGTGTATCTCAATTAGGTTTTCTATAAAAAAATCTCATATTTAATTTTGTTTTTTTATCATTTTAGGTGTTTTTGTTTTTGGTGATTTTCATTTTCGGCGCTTTTGTTTTCGGTGTTTTTATTTTAGGCTTTTTAACATGAAGTCTTTTTCTAAAGTTGGTAACATTATTTTTACTTTTCAGAGAAAACACAGGAGAAGAAACACACACAAAACCACTCAGCAACTCACTGGAGCCGGGGATTTACCATTAGGCATACTTCCAGCCCTTCACGGAACAGCCAATTTGTCTTTTACAAAATCTGCTTCGTTTTTTCACGCATTTTCAGGACACCTTTTGGCAGAATATAACTTTTTTATTCATTTCACCCAAAACCAGCACAGTAAAAACAGTTCGTGTTCGTTTGCGACCTTTCTCGACGTTTTTGTTAGTTACAAAATTCGTTTTCACAGCTCCCCAGTACAAGAAGGAGGAGCTGATATTTACTTTCCTTGTTTTGAGCTTGGTAACCTCCAACTTAATCGCTATTCTTTTTTTTACTAAGTTCCGTCTCCTTTCAGGAGGTTGGCATTCATCATGTCTATTCGTATTTGTGAAACTGCCGCTCTAAATAATTGGTTGGAATTGCAGTTGTACCACTCTCTGAGATTGCGGAGCTGCAAGATACGTCTCCCTTCCTACACTTCTCCTTCCCACAATTTTCCCTTGCATGATCAGTTGTAGGAGCTGGTATTTTTTGTCCCATCAGAATCTGCCGAAGATACTGCAGTTTTCTCTTTATAATATCCAGTAGCTTTTCCAAAAGTAACAAAAATAAATTCTTAAATTATTGCATTATATTGTGCAATACCAATGGTCACTGACAACAAGCAGGAGGTGGAGCCTGTGAGAATTACTTAACGAACCTTATGATTTTTTCAAATCACTCAAAAATGGTGGAATTTAGAGTGCCTAAATTAGATATTTGCAGTGGTTACGCTTGTCAAAACAGCCCAAAACGACCGAGTGTAGCGAGGGGTTGAGCTAAAAACATCCCCCTAGGGTTACCAAACTTGAAAATTACAGAACTCGAAAGCTGGGATCCGAGATTTGATAATGTCAGGGGCAGTGAGTATCTACTCTTTGCAGGCCCTCTTTTCCCAATCCCCCCGTGGTAAGTTAAACAATCATCGGAGCGTAAATGCACTCGATATTGTAGGAATTTGATTGATATTTCCTCTACAACCGCATGCATTGGAATGAAAACGATCACTCCCCACCTAAATTCGAATTGCTAAGACTAAGACCCAAGTAGCGTACACGTACCGTTAAGTGAATGAATTTTTTCGAGTCGATTTTAATATTAAATTGTGAAGTAACCGTTGGGCCGATTTTAATTTTCTTCTAAGCTTTGCTCTTTTAGAATACGCAATGGTTTTCCATCGTACTTTTGAAGGAAAAAAACGTAGAAGATCGACGGTAACCGTTAAATCTTCTTAGGATCTCTATGTTGGTCACTCTATTCTTCCAAGAAACTTTCAAGTTTCTCCTATAAACCCACGCTTTCACTATTTGTATAAATAAATACGATGAGGTGGTTTCCCTCCAAATATCTGGGGGTAATCCTGGACAAAGGTTTCAAGTGGGGTCACCATACAAAACACGCCAATAACAAATCCAGAGGAGCCATCACTTCACTATACCCCCTTCTCTGCAAAAGCAGTCAGCTCTCCCCCCGAAATCGCCTGATGATCTATAAAATGATCATCGGGCCCATCAAGACATACGCCTCCACCCTCTGGGGCTATGCGGACAAGCCCAACCTCCAACTCCTCCAAGCCACCCAGAACCTAGCGATTAGGCGAGCCATGAAGGCCCCATGGTTCGTTGCAGGAACGCAAGGTTGCAGGAAGACTCCTCCACAGAGTCTGTCGAAGAATTCATCCGCCTCTCGGCGGCTGAATCCTACTACAACCTGGGATCCTCGGACAACCCTATCTTCCGAGAGCTTGGTAATTACCAGCTCAAGGATTATCTGCGGTATAAGAGGCCCAGGGCCATCCTGCAACCCAGGGTATACTAATCTTTCCCGATTAAACACCCCCCCCGCCGGACCGAATTGTTGTAAAACGCCCGAAACGCGTAGATTGTCAAGGAAACGAGATTCCAAATCCCCCGGTGCTGTATCCTAAGGGGGAACAATCCCCTCCTAGAGCAAATCGGCCTCGGTGCTCTTAGAACCATGTAAGATTAGGTTAGGCATAAGGTGGTTTCCTCATCGCAGAATCATAGACTTTCTGCTGATTCAACTACGCCTATAATTATCTGGTTGTCTTCGGCCGCACATCAGTACTGAAGCTGCTCCTACCCAGAATCAGGTTGTTTCGCCATATCTAGCTACCCTCACTTAGTTTAGCCTGCAGGTCAGTGCAGTTGCCCGGGGTGTGGCACTAGGAGCCATAAGTGAGAGTTGGATACTCTGAGAGGACCAGTTACCATCAACCATCTCCTGTTTAAAACACTTGATGTGACCGTTGTGGTAAAAGGTACTACCTCTTCAGAGTAGCCCCAACACCCCATTTTTACCGCTATTAGCCTGGTCAGAAGCTGAGCTGACCAAGAGCCGTTCCAGCACTGACAAAATAATAACAGATAAAATTTTGTTTGAGTTTCACATTAAGGATCTTATTCTTTATCTTTTTTATTTTCGATTGGGATGTCTTCTTCTTCTTTCTGTCTTTGATTGGCCAGCTTATAATCGGCATCTGTGGGAATTCAGGGTAGAAATTTCCTTTTCTATTGTTTATGGATATTTTAGGTGAGTAAAAAGATTGAATTGGAGCTGCGTGTCGAATTAGCGATTTTTATTTTATTTTATAAATAATATTTGAAACTCACACGTGTGCTAAACTTGGCGCCAACTAGTGGAGGAAATTTCCTTTTTGCCTAAAACAAAAGTACTTTACTGCCATCTGTCATCATTTCGATTTAAAAACAATTGCGATCACGAAAAGTGAACAAAAGTAGAGAATAAAAATAATTTGTTGCATCAAAATTTTCATTTTCTTATGAAGTTTTAAAGCTTAGATGGCTGCTATTTTAAAATTAAAATATTGTTGAAAGAATTAATAATTTTCAGCTTTATACTTTTAATTTAAGTTTATAGAGGGCTTTTAATTTTTCATTTATTTATGGTTTTAATTGAAAAAACTTGAAACTTGAAAGAAAAATTAAAGAAATACTTTTACTTTGAACGTCAAGACAATCTGACTTGCTGTCCATGCAATATTCGGAGTGCATGTACTTTTTGTAGCTCGGCTGCAAATAAAAACAGCTAAAAGCGCATTAAAAGTTAAAAGTTAGTTATTAAAGTCAGACCAACTGAGGTGATTCGTTCAGATGAAACAAAATAAGAAAATTAGATATTAAATTTATAAAATTGGTTTTCGATAAAACGGGTATTTCCCCCAGCTTAATATTAGCGATAAAGTAGATAAGTAACAACAACAACAATTTCTCTCTGGCTTTTCTTTCTTCTCGTAGACATAAAAAAAAAGTTACATTATATTGGTGCAGTATTTATTTATTGCAACATCCTGTATATGCAAGTAAATATTAAAAAAGTATTGCGTCGAAACGTTGGATTTAAAAACAAACACTGCTATATTTATCATACTTTCATTAATATATTATTTTAAACAATTTTATAAATTTTAGGGACTTGTGTAAATAAATACACGAAAGACTGAAAAATTGCTTTTGTGTTTACCATAAACAGCAAAAACTGTTTTGAATATTTTCATTTATTACCTGTAAGTGATGTTTATTTAAAAAGTTTGCAGCAAACATATTTATCACTTTCAAATAAAACGGAAAAATAAATTGTTGTGCGGTTATGAATTTTTAATGAGATTATGATCGATAATACCTGCTCTTATTTTACTTATAGCAACATTTTATAAAAAAAAATCAATATTATTTTGAGATAAGTTTAAATGTGGTTTCAACATGGATTACTGCTCATCGAATGAGCAAAATGCGAATTGAACTTCCATAGAGAGACAGAGTTGTTTCAAACTTTCTCTCCGGTTATCTATAAACCCCAATATAGACTTCCTGATATTCAGCCTTTCGGCACACTATCTCATATTCTTCTGACTTTTCATGATACCGCAATTACGCCACTTTGTGAAGAATTTGACCTAAAAATGTGCAATAGATGCTGATATTCAATAATAATCTTGACAGCAGTTTTAAACAGCTCATTACGTATACAAGGGTCAATTTGAATTTGACCAGGAATTACATAAGTTTCGATAAGGTCTAATTAAGAAATCAACAGTCGAAGGAAATTAATTTCACAGGAAATTGTATTACGTAACTTTTATTTTAAGCTATTGGGATAAAACCAATGTTTTTTTAAAAATATATTAAATGTGCAATAATTGGATTTTGATTTTTGATTTATTTTCAAAAAATTTAGGAAATTTTTTGAATATACTCGTAAAGCTATAATCACCGAAATTTTGGAATAATTGACATAATTTACCTTTTACGAAATAATCCTCAAGATTTGAACAAGTATAATAGTATAGTAGTAATATAATACGTAAGTACCTACGTTTGTATGTTGCAAATCTACATAAGTACGCTTTGAAGAAATATCATACGTTCAAATTAACGTGACAATTTATTTGTGAATACATTTTAGATTTCGTGATGTCAAATTATATTTGCATAAATGTACCTACCTATGTTAGTTCAATTCCAACTATACAATTTGCTATTTTTTAAAAATTAGATTAAAATATTGTTTAGGTTCCTATTTACACATATACCGAATCGAATCATTCGTTATAAATCACAGATAGGTATATCACTTCACTTCATATTCACGTCACATTCACGTCAGATTCACGTTACATTCACGTTACATTCACGTCACATTCACGTCATATTCACGTCACACACAGTAATAAATTTTGTCGTGTAAAATGTTTAGTGTAGTTGGTAAATAAATTAGTGTTAATTCTTAGTGTTAAACTATACACTAGTTTATTTTTAACACTAAAACTTCTCTATATAGATGGAATTTTACTCGAAGGTAAAATTAGCACAATGAAGAGTAAATTTCTTTCTTAATAGAGTGTGTCGGTTAGGTGTCATGTATCAAATATTTATTCAAACATAAAATTCGCAGAAAGAATGACGTACATAGGCTCCTGATAGTCGGGGTTATAAATAAAAGTATTGCTGGTAAGTGATATTGCTTGTTAGTTTAACTAGCAACTTAGTACAGTAACGTTGGTGCTTTTAAATTTTTTTAAACAAAAAGATATTTGAAATTCCGTTTCCAGAAAACGCTAAACTCCTGTTTATATGATGTATTTTTATAAGGTTAGATTATAATATTTAAAAAATACACATTTTATTAAATAATTTTTAGAAATGGGTACAACGTGAAGTGTGGACGAAAGATTTCTAAATAGTAATTCGTAGATTGTAAGTGTTATTGTCTTTAATAAATTATGAATTGCAGTGAAGAATTAGGAGAATTATATCCCGGATTGCAAATACATTTCGAAGAATTATTTGAACAAGTCGTATACAAAATATAAATTATATTATTACTAAGCCAATGGAAAATTAAAATGGTAGAAGCGAAATCAAGTATTAAGTGGTAGTATTGAACTTAAATATTTTTTAATATGCATAGATTATTAATAATTTTTTTTAGATAAGGGGCAAGACAACTATTGCGGATTGTGAAATTGTACTGAAATATTATCGAGTATGTATCTTTAACGTATTGTTTTATCCAATTAATTCGTCGAAAATTAATAAAAAAATTACGTTTATAGGCGGAAATTCCGACATCCTTAAATTGTTTTGAATTTTTGTCTTTAAATGTTATGTTTTTATTAATATACGTTGAGTTAATTGGGTGAAAACTATACTTAAATGTTTTCAAAACACACTAGCAATGTAAATTTTACTACTATAAATAAAGAAATTTTCACACTACATTAAGTTTTTTTTAACCTATTTAGTGTATTTTAACCAGGAAATTAATCTGAAGTATACCTAAAATAGTGTAAATTAATTTCTATTTTTAATTTTATTTAACACTAAATTTTGTTCAGTGTACTCTAAATAAGGTTAACATTTTAACAAACTTTAGTGAACTCATTACACTACACTTAATTAAAATTGTTAGTGTAAAAATTTACACTAAATTGAGTGGACCTATATGAACACAAGCTAGTGTACTTTAGTGTAAAATTTTTACTCTATATTTTCTACTGTGCATTCACAACACTTTCACATCATATCTGAGACTTTAAGTTGCTGATAATAGCCGATATGACCTTTGGATTTACATCATGTAATCTCTTTGGTTACCTTGCATTTGTCCCTGGCTTCAAAAATCTTGGGCATCAGCGGTTGCTGGCGGGGTGAACTTTTTTGCAGTTTACGCAGTTTGTTCAAGAATCCTCGAGCGTTTCGAAGGTGGATGTTAAGTGCAGACCTGCAAACTTGATCTAGTTTGTTATCGACCAGCATGAGTGACCAATTTTCTTAGCGGTGTTTGCACTTCAACGACTTGCATGATGTCGAAAATTTCTTTGTTTTCTAGATACATTATATTGTGCATACGAGTACTATTGGTCACTGACAACAGGCAGGAGGTGGAACCTTTGTGAATTTTTTAACAAACCTTATATTTTGTTGAAATTACTCAAAAATGGTGGATTTTAGAGTGCCTGGATCCGAGATTTGCCGTGGTTGTGCTCGTCAAAATTACGCTCTACACCCCTCGCTGCTCTCCCGCGTTTCAGGCCGTTTTGACAAGCGCTAAATTCGCTAAAAACATCCCTTTAGGGTTACCGAACTCGAAAATGACGAAATTTATATGCCGAGATCCGAGATTTCACAATGTCAGAGTTTGGGAAAATCGCCCGGATTATAACAATCTTTGGTTCGCAAATGCACTCTATAATGTAGGAACTCCAACGATGTTTCCTCTGCAACCGCGTGCAGTGGAATGAACATTCTCTCTCTTTACCTAAATTCGGATTGCCAAGATTTACGTAGCGTACACGTATCGTCAAGTGAATATCTTTTAAAGTTAACATGAAAAAAGTCAAATCAAAAAGTCGATTTTCAAAATTAAATTGTGAAGTAACCGTTGGGCCGATTTTATTCATCCCCATCTGATAAGAAAGCTTAAATTCTGCTCTTTCAGAATATTTTAAGGTTTCTATCGTTCCAGGTTGTCCTTAACGAGTCGGATATTAATCGATTGGTGAATTCTTATCAGGCTTGCCACGAGTACCTTAATTTTATTCATCAAACTGAACTATGCCACGCGGTTCTTAAGGGTGTTTGGTGACACTCTTCGCGGGTGAGTGAGTCCCTTTTTTAATGGGATCTTTTCAATACATTGTCTAGGTCGCTAACTTCGAATATTATAGCTTTAATGTTAACTGTAAGATGCGTCCATGGATGTGGGTCTTTGGGCGTGGGTTGGACGTCTTCGTTGCTATTAATGTTGTCTCTCCCCCCTTGTGCCTTCAATTGCGTCTTCTCTCTGAGTTCCTCTAGTTCTTTAGATTTCAATTTCCTTAACTTGCCATTTACGAATTAGAGCGTCTCAGACCTCCACCTTCTTTATCGGTAAGAGAGGAACATTGACTAGTTGGGTGAGAGTCTCCAGTGAAACGGGGTCACCTACTGGAAGATACCTGCAGTTGTGTTTTTGTCATCTTCGCTGGATGCTTACTAGATGAGCTCGTACATGACTGAGTCACGCATCTCTGCTCTATTGATTGATCGTCATAATTCATCTACACACTGGCAATCCAGCAGAAATTACGGTGGCCTTATCATTGCAAGAAAAGCTTATGTAGCTCTATCTTCTGGACCAGGTATTGTAATTTTCCTCATTCGAAGAGCACCAGGTGCCGGGGGAGATTGTCTTAAGCTTGCGGCTGCTGAGCAAACAGTTGGAACGATGTTGAAGTTCAATAGGAGGAGGTATTTTCTCTTAGACAAGAGGAAAAGTATGAATAATGCGTGGCGGTTACATCTAAATAGGTGATGTTTATTTTTTTTAGCAATGGGGGCGTGTTTGGATTAGGCTAGTAATTTTGTGATGGTTTGGACTGGTGTTTAGTCCAATTTTGGCGGGACGCAAATTTAAAGTAAGGGTTAATGGCTGCCGTTCGACCGAGAGATCCATCCTGCCAGAGGTTCATCAAGGGTCTATTCTGTCTCCCACCCTTTAACGTTCTACAAGCGAGACATCCCCATACGCGGACGACACCGCGTACTTCGTGAACTCGCGGAAACCTGAACCAATCAGGGAAAAACTGCAATAAGCACTTGACGAGTTGGGGTCAACCCGGCGAAAAGTACGGCAACATACTTCACTAGATCCACAGCAGCACGTTTCCGCAAAACAAAACTGAAGATGTCCTGAAAATCCTAGATAGGGGACTTCGGTGGGGGCCTCACATCGGTCATGGCCGCGTTGGGCTTCTTGCTCAACTGAAAAAGTAAACTAAGCAACAAAAACGGCCTGACGTTGGTAAAAACCATAATATCAGGCCGATTATGGCTTACATTATGTATCACCAGTCTGGGGTTTCGCAAATTCTAATCAAATTAAGAAACTCCAGGTGGTGCAGAACATCGCGTTAAGGCGTGCCACAAAGACCCAATGGCACACCTCAAACAAAAGGCTGCATGAGGACTCCAAACTGCAGTCTATCGAAGAGATTATTTGAAGCGCGTCAGAGAGACTCTACGAATCGGCCAGGGTTCTTCTTCTTCAACTTCTAACAAATGTTTTGTTTCGGAACAACGTTAGAAATATTCCCACAAGACGACAAAAAAGAACCCCTCAAGGATCCGCATGTGACTACCTACTCCTTGCCTATGAGTCCAAAGGCCCCACGCCCGCATCTTCAGAGTAGCCCGCACCGCCTGCTCCTCCACATAGAGATCCAGTGGGGGAAGGCAAAGGAGAGTCTCCAAGGCCACAGTAGGAGCCGTTCGCATCACTCCTGTCACAGCCAGACAGACCAATCTCTGCAGCCGGTGTAGGGAGGACGCTGTTGTTACCAGCTTGGTCCTGGGCCACCATACTAGTGCACCGTAACATAGCATAGGCCTTATTCTGGAAGTGTAGAGCCAGAGGGCGATCTTTGGGGAAAAACCCCATAATCTACCCATTGCCCTTCGACACTGCCAGAAAGCCATGCCAGCTTTTGTAGTCTTCCAACTAATATGTTTGCCCCAATCTAGCTTCTTGTCCAGTGTTAGGTATCCGATTCTATGAACAGGATTAGCTTGCTTTCCGTAGGCATTTCTTTAAAATCCGTGGGCTGGGTGGAATATTTTTTTATATCTGTTGTTTGGGGTGAATGTTTTCACTAAACATAATAAAAAATGTTTTTCATGGGCGGGGCTAACTATATAAAATCGACCAATACAGTATTCGTATTATATTTTCGATTATTACTTGTTTCTTCTTTTGTTCTGGCCTTTCGTCTTTTGTCGATGTTGAAATCGTTTGCGCAATTCAAATTCAACCTGCCATCTAAAACTTTCCACTGCCCGCTAAGTTTACACGGCTTTGTGAGACAAGAGCGTGAGCTAGAGCTGTTGTCGGCACAAAGCGGCTTGACTTTATTGTCATATTGTACTGTCGAAATAAATCACGACAAAGATAAAAACCAATGGCGTTTGATGTTCCACTTTGTCTTTCGGATATTTTTAGAGTCCAAATTACAAAATTGAGTAATATGTAAGCACTGGAAGTAACAGGAAACTCCCCTTCGAGAAGATTTATTTTATAAATTAACCACAAAAATTATCCAAAAAATTCATGTTGGCGGATAATTGACGAAGATTTATGTCGTATCTTGACATAAAGCTTACAATGGGCTTACAAATAAGTGAATGTAAGACATAAAACACTTTGTACAGGTACTTTCGAATACAATAAAACACTCGAGAAAGCTACAGGGTGCTTTGGTATATACTTTACACTTACATACATAAAAAAATCGTTTTAATTGTTTTTCTTTTATTTGTAAACACCGCAAGTCGTAATCGAACGACTCGGGTGATAAATTGAAATTTTCTCTTCTACAGGGCGAGTAAAACTGATTTGACCAATTTTGACAGTTTTAAATGTGAAAATCGTTCTTCAGGACTAGGAAATGAAACCGGCTATATAAAACTGGAAGTGGCCATTAAAACCCATTAAATTTTCTTTTTACTGTCGCACAATAATATTTCTAGGATTTTTCCAAACGTCCTTTATTTTTTCGTTTGAAACGTTTAGTTAAAACTCCGCAATTTGCAACAAAGAAATGCTACATGAAAAATTGAAAATTTAATTATTAAGATGCTTTTGTTATGATAACAGGCATTGCAATAGTTCGCGCATCCAAGAAGGGTGTTCTCCCTCCACTAAAAATGTCCTGAAATTGAACCTGAAAACTTGCTTGCGCTTGCCGGTGTATTTAGAACATTCGTCCGTAGTTCTCGCGGCAGAAGGGTAGTGACCGTTGCTACTCAATTCGAACTTCTCGCGCGTATTTTGAAAACATTTCGAGTTTGAAAAAAATAATTATCGACATGAAATTTTTGGCGGTTTCTTGCGTTTTCCTCGCGATTGCTCTTAGGAGTGTGCAATGCGGAAGTTGCAGGGAAGCGAAATTATGTTGCCCCGGTCGAGATTCTTCTTGTGTTGTACAAAAAGCTCCAATTAACGCAATTATCGAAGATTTGAATGATAAGCCCTGCTATTGCGACCATGCATGTCTCAAATTAGGGGATTGTTGTGACGATTTCAAGCAAGCATGTGGAGGTAAGTTTTTTCACCTACTATAATCCTGTTCGTTATTGTACGGGCAACTTTTTTTAATGAATAATAAAATATTAACAAATAATGAAAGTTTACGTGAAACCGCATTTAGACACTAATGAAAAAGTTTGGACGGACCTCGGTTTCTAATGGCTTCTCAAACGAATTTCAACAATAATTAAACGATTTCAGAATTATATTTAAACTTTAAATAATAAATAGGTCCATGACCCCCCTTGAATGGCTATAAAGTTTTGCACTATTTTTGGATCAGCTTTATCGTTTTTGAAAAATAAAAGAATTTGTTAATTATGGCTTTTTAATTGCAATTTCAAGTGATCTAATCCTATCGTGAATGATAATTTCAAGAGTTTTTTGTGTTTATTATGTTTACGTCTTCGAAAGGTCAATTACATCCTTTCGTGCGGTTAACATTTAATTAGTTGTGCAAAAAAATCACTTTTAAAAATAATCTCGTTGTAATAGTTTTTCGCGCTAAAATTAATTAAGTAGAGAATGTTATTAAGACATTCTGTTGTGTTGGGAGGAAATTGGCGAAAATTGGTTTATAATTTAAACGGAATTCCAATAAAATTTTCGACCGTTTTTTAAGACAATTTAACATCATTTTTTTTACAAGTTACGAAATTTCAGTGTCGGCAGGAATTTTTCCATGCATTTCAGTTTTATTAACTTCGGTAACAGCTCCATTAATTTTAACTAAAGAACTGAAGAAATGAGTTAAAAATAGGAAAATTCGGGGGTATCGGATTTCTTTCAGATTTCAACATTTACATGGCTGTTAGGTTTTTTAAATATATTTTAGCTAGTTTTTTAATCCGTAATTTTAAAATCCCCCCCTCTCATTTTCAACAGCGAACAAAATTTGTAGATCAAAAATCAAAGTTTACTGGAAGACCGAGCTATGAAATTCAGATTTCAAACTCAAAATTTTCGCTTTGTTACCCAACCAGTGATCAAATCAATTCACTGCGGTTTATCGAAGTGACCAAAACTGCACATTCAACGACGTGAAAAATTATTTATAATAATTACGAATAACAAATTAATTAGTGACGCGCATCATAAGATTAACGAGATTTTGTTGTTGAAAATTCGAGTTTGAAAATGCCCCGTGGACTCCAGCCTGACTACTTGGAGATCCTTCTTACAGATGAGGAAGGTGGGGGTCTAAGACCCGGTACTTTGAACAAAGACAAAATAACATGGTGAAGTTGGCCGCAGTTGACTTCTAGCAGTGCAACTGTTAACTTCATTTAATAAATTGATTTTAAATTGAATTTCGGCAATTATAGCCGAATTTAATTTAAAGTAGATTTCTGCCACTCCGAACACGTGATTTTCGAGTAAAGAGAGCTTCAGGATGCAGAGATTTCGGTTTTCTTGATCCGTAATTTTCGAATTTGTCTCTACTTTTATTATTTTCTTAAATCCGTCATTTAGGACAAATATTTTTACATAAATAATAACAATTGTCATTTTAAGGTATTGAAATTCATAAAACATATTAATTTAAGTCAAAAAACAATTGAAAAACTTTATCGAATCAGCCCATGGAATAATTATTGCACTACGTTTTTGGGCTGTTTTTATCCGAATTTTCGGATGATCTACAAATTTTTATGTTTATACTTGTATATTATTCCCTAAAAATTTTAAGTTTGTAGGGACATGTTGTCCCTTTTTTTGTAAAAAAAGAAGTAAAAATAAAAGTGTAATTACCTACGTAATGATAATTTTTTTAATTTTGGACTTCTTCCCCCTTTAATTTTTTAAGTTATTTTATGTGTATTTTTAAAATTTTAAAACATTTTCATTTTTCTTTCTCTATTTTATTGAAAGTCTTGTAGTTGAAACAGTGGCGGCTGGAATAGGGGGGGGGGGGCTGCAGTCTTCCAAAACTTTTTAAATTTTAAACAAATAACTGTATTTCATGTACACCGGGGGGGGGGGGGGGGTACAGAAAAAACCTATATTGTACAAAATACCTATTAAATTGGAAGAGTACAATATTTCAATTTTTGTATTTCCGGGACAAATTAAATTACATCTTACCGTTTAAAAAAAAATCACAATATTATCTCTCTCGAGGATACCTTTTGAATAAAATTTCTAACTATATTTTTTGCAATTTGCTTTAAAAATTACTCTCTAATTTCACGACAAACTTGAACTGAATGCTTTCTCGGTTTGGACGTTAGCCAGAATTTTATAAAATTATTATCAAATTATTTTATAATAAAAGTAAATAGATTTTGATGCTTTACAAAATAACATCGCAAAACAATGAATTTTAATAAAGCCACGGACTAAACCTCGTATGTGCCTTCAAAGGAAATGGAAATTTCACCGACATTATTTTTAAAATGGAACATTTATTAAGAAATTACAATAAGCTTCGCATTATGACAGTTAAAGAAAATATTTTCTTTTTTCCAGTCTCTCTTGGTCGTGGTTGAAAATGTATTTTTCTGTAATGTTCCAAATTGTTTCTACTTGATCTTTATTTAATGTCGTGTATTTTTTTATAGAACTACGTGCAAAATTCTAATCGTGTTAAGGTGTTTTTGCAGTGTTTGGACCGTTATTGATTTTCTCTCTCTTTTGGGAATTTCCAAGTATCAAATTCTAAATTATAAATATTGGGATTTAAATCTCAAATTTTTGTCAGTCGAAATTGGAATGTGCAAAACATAAAAAAACAGAATACCGAATAATATCGGAAACCGCTCTCTTCGTAGGTTCCATTATACAATTGCGCTAGTTGCAAGGTATTTCTGAAGTAATCCAGCTCATGTATCCAGGCGTGTACGAATTCATTTTATTTTGTCATCTCAATCGATTACTTTTAAAAACCGTGTTTGTCGTTCGTTTTTAGTTTCACCAGCGTCCCGGGCTGCTTGAGACACAACTGATAAGACTTCCGTCTATTATCTATATTTTCTTACCAAAAACTGTGTTCGTTGTAAAGTGCCAGCTATTGCTTCCTTTTATTTTGAACAAAAACTTTCAACACCAAAAAGTTTGGGGTCGATCGCACCATCGTCAAATAATTATCATACGCCATCTATGCTTTGCCATTATAAATATAATTTCGAAATTTTAAGTGGGAAATAGTTGCGCTGACCTAGAAATTCGCAATAAAACTATTTGTAAAAAATGTTCCATTCGTGGGGACAATTATACAGAACGACAAACTTTGAACATTATTAATCGTAATTAACTAACCTAGGAGCGCATAGTTGAATTTTGGAATTGCTAATATTAACTTTTAAGTTTTTAAACAAATAAAGAGCAGTAGACTGCTTAAACACTTAAAGAGTTAAGAAACCATTTGCTTTAGCATATAGTTAAAACTTAGCAACTTACAAGGTCTTAGCTTTAGGTTTTTTAGTACTTTTTACCATTTCCAAATTAATCCTGAAGTTTCAAATGTAAATTTCCCAACAGCTGTCCAAGCTCCCGGGGAATGCTCAGACTGAACCGATGAACAATCAAGGAGGGGGGGGGCACAATTACAAATTTATAATATCTTTTTTGAAGAGAATAAAGAAAGTTATTGGAAAAAAAACGTTTTCATTATGCTAAGCGGTCTTCGTTGGAGTTGGGAAACTTACAATTTGTTTGATTATACTGAAATGTAACTTATACTGTAATTTTTTATAATTAAAAAAATAATAAATTTTTTGTACTAACTAAGTTTTGTATAAAAAGCTAATTAAGTTGCAGAGAATATTGTAAAGAAAAGTATAAAGTTTCCATAAACAAGTAGCTATCGCAATATTAACAAAACAATAGTTCATAAAAACTATAGTGTATCCAGACGATTCTCGCTTCTAATGTAAAAAAAACTCGTTAAAGTTTAATTTTTTCAAATAAACAGATCAACTTTGCAAGTCCTGATAATATTTGCCAAAAACAATCGTTTGAACATTGTAGAAACCACAAATGACGACGTTGTCCGTCTGTGGCCAATCAGAAGGCAGGATTTTGGAATAATCCTAAAGTGAAAATTCTCTCGACCACCCATTTTCTCAGTGCTGTTACCCTCTGTTGTCTGTCTCACTGTGTTGTACCTCCTTAAGATAACATTTGTAATGTTGAAGTGGTATACCCCCTTAAGTTTTGCAACATTACATCTACTGGCGATGCGGTTAAGCATAATATTATTGGAACCCCTCCCCCACAATGGAGGGGAGGTTTATCTACACCTTTTATTTTTTGTCAATTAAATGACTGTAATAAGAAGCGTCAACACTTTCTGATTTATCTTCAAGCTAAAGAAGGAATGACACGGTACATAGTGAAAGAAACCCCCCCCCCCCCCCAATATAAACTATAAATGGAAAATACTAAACCGTTTCCACCAGTAATTCAGATTTGTCAGCTAATATTCAGAAAGCTTCAAATGAAATTCAGAAAGCGTCAAATTAAATTGAAAAAGCGTCAAATAGAATTCAGAAAGCGTCAAATAAAATTCAGAAACCATCAAATGAAATGCATTTTTGACACTTTTTGATTTTTTTTTGACGATTTCTGTATTCTATTTGACGCTTTCTGATTTTTATTTGACGATTTTTGAATTTTTTTGATACTTTCTGATTTTCATTTGATGACTTTTGCCCAGGTTGTCCTGGCAGCGGCGTACTTAGAGCTTTTGCCGCCCGGTACGATCTTAAAATTTGCCCCCTCCCTAACCCCCCTAATTAATAAATTATTATGTTGGGAACAGAGTTTTCCAACATACCTGTTTTTCAATAAATATTGCTCGTTTTCCCAATGTTTTGCTTCTTATAGAGCATAGAAAATAAAAATATTTCTTTATAATTAGAGAAATTATTATTTCTTAAAAATATTTTTTTATAAAAAGAAGAAAATGCCGCCCCTTTAAATGTGCCGCCCAGGGCGGTCGTACCCCACCGCCCCCTCTAGGTACGCCAGTGTGTACTGGCCCGTCTCGACTTCCCAATTTTGTTAGGTAGATATCTTAGATATTTTCATAAGAAATAGAAAGTTAATTTGAAATATAATGGTGGGAAATTTTTTTAAGTTACAAAAAAAAAGTATATCAATCAATCGAGCTCTAAATCTCTGGATGGGTCTTAGCTAACTTAAAAAAGTTTATCAGTTTTTTTTAAATGGGAAGGTGGCTAGAAACACAAGAACCGCCCCTGGACTAATTGCTTTTTTTTACCTATACTATTAATAGCCAAAGTGAGAGAACTTATGTAGTAGAGGACTTTCTCATCAAAATATTTGATATAAATATTGATGACCTCATTTGAAGGGGTTTAGAGATGGAATTTCTAAAATCAGTGCGATCTGAAAATAAAAGCGATCATGACAGATGCAGGGACGATTCCATAGGGGGGGGGGGGTGTTTCCCAATATCTTATAGAAAATTGGCAAAAATAAATAAATCTACCAAAAACTTTTCTGTTTTACGAAAAAGTGTAAAGCAGAAGAAAGCCTAAAAGTCGGGAGCAATAATGAATTAATTTTCCATTTTAAAAAAAGTAATTTAAGAAAAACAATATATTGAAAAAATTTGTTTATAATAATATAAATTCCCGGAAGGGAAACCACCGAAAAATGTTTTTTTTTACAAATGCCCCCCCCCCAAATAAAATTCTGGCTATGAGCTTGATTCATATTTTTAAAATTTTTTAATTTTTGAAATTATTTAATGATGGGTTGTTTGGGTTTTCTTTAATGTAAAATATTGAAAAAAGCGGGTAGGGGGGGGGTTCAAGGATGCGTGACGTAATTTTCGGAGTGGGGTTTTAGTTTTCGCGACGAAGTGTGGCGAGGGGGGTAGAACAATGTTTAAAATTGCGTTGAGTAATTTATAAACGACCCCTAATAATACGAGTGTTGCCCCCCCCCTTGGTGCGGTATTTGCTTTACCAGCTCATCTAAAATCAAGGTTTTTAGGTGACTTTCGGCGATTTCTGTTTGTCACGAAAGGATCGAAAAGCAAAAACATCAGTTTATATTATTTTATTGTGGATACAAAAATAAAGAATAAAGAACTATTTTGAATGTTTCGAGAAACAAATGCAGCTTTTGAAATGAATATGCCGGAGGACGTCAAGTACTTTTTCTTTTTTCTGGGAGGTCTCATTGCTGAGGGGAAAGTTAAAGCTTCCTCAGCCCCCCATACGTGTAACACTTTTTTGTTCATCTCGTTAATCCATTCATGTGCGACAGACGCATTTTTATTATTCAGTTTATTAATATTTACTGAAGATATAAAAAATATCTTCAAGTTAAAGCAACGAAATACGAAAGAAAAAATGAAAATATATATATCTAAATTTTTCACCATATTCAGACAATGAAATTTTTTTAGATTATTAAATCTCTGCCACTTAGGCTTGATATTCAAAATTTAAATAAGCTATTAACTCATCAATTTTTTATGGTGCCATTACAAGTAACACCTGACGATCCACGTCAAATTATAAAAATCTTCCACTTGAAATTCAAACACGATAAATATGCCGGCATTATAAAATAAGCAAACAAACTTTGTAATTTGCCGCCATGTTTAAAAAACATTTTGATTTAAAAAAATATTAAGATGATCTAGAACTCCATCAATTTGGTTTAATTTCCCTTTTAAATTTTTTTATCTCGATGTAATCAAATAAGTGAACTTTTAAAATTTCAAACTTGTGTAGAAATTCAAATAGCAATTTAATGCAAGAAATTAAGTCATTAAATTTACATAAAAAGTGGATGGTTGTAATAAAAAGTGAAATTAAAGTAAATTTTATTGTGAATATTTTTAAAATTATCATAACAAAAAAGCAGGGGGTGATAAATTAATAGTGAAAGCGTACGTGTAGGTAAATAATTTGTAATTTTTTTGGCTAAATGAAAATTACGACCGAATCGTAAAATGGCTTTTGTGGTGTTTATTATTCAGTGTATGTTAATATCCCGAAGGATTTGATTTAAAGCATTTTTGGTGAGGTTAAAAATGCGGATTTATTAGGTGTATCAGCCTTAATACCTGAGAGGTCAAAGACATACGCAACATCACCATATAGATTTATTTTTCAGCTTTTTTGTGTTACCTATAAATATGCGTCACTTATCATAGTCGAACGAGCAGACAGGAGCGACTAATCTTCCTAATTTAATATTTAACTTAGATTTAGTCACACTTTCGATTTTTTTACACTTTTCGTTTAAAATTAGTTTACACTTTTTCCTAAAAATATCCAAAGACGCACCTTAAATCAAGGGTTACAAATGTAAACACCGTTAATGGAATGTGCACTGTGATACTAATGGCATTTTCCATTTAAATCGAACGTCCTTTTTAATATTACAAGGATTTTAAATTTTCATTCCTAACGCACAAGAGTCATCAATGTCATCAATAACGCTTTCAATTTCCACTGTCAATTCTTCGATTGGCTGGGATTGTTCCTGAGATGCGGTCACTTAAAGATGTCGAAAGAAATTCAAGAAAGATGTTCAAATCTTCTCAATACACCACATCCACGTCAAACAATAGCGATTGTTTGTCAAAATTAATATTTCGGCTTTTCAAAATACTCTTATTCCGTGTTTGCATATTTGTAATTAATTATCCCAGCAATTTTATCTCATAGAGGTAAATTAATCCAGCATCTTCCGTAAAAGTAATATTGTAAATTATAATGAAATCATACAAGAAAATATTCCAGTGTTGATATCAGAAATACCTACCGTTTTAATTTTAAAAAATTAAATGAAAATAAAGTAGCGGAAATTAATAAAAAAAAATTATAAATCGATGAAAATATAATAAGTTAGCTTTTCCTCTACGTTTTAATAAGGTTTTAAAAATTTATAAAATCGATTACAATCAATTTGATAGAAATAACTCCAGAAATTGATATAAATGGGTTTAGTAAGTCAATGTAGTTTCGTGTAGAGGTGAAAAAATTCATCAGTTTCAGATTTACTTGTTCCGCGATTCGGATTCCACGTTAAACCGTACAAACATTCGCGTTTACAAGACGGAAGTGATGCCCATTTTTCTGCTTTCGAATTTCGACAAAGGTTTTGCATTGGGTGGTAGGTAATGGTCTATATTGTCATGGATTTTCCAATCAGAATTGTTTTTAATTATTTTAATGTTGGTATAATTTTCGAGAAGTGGAAACTGGGAATGTGGCTCTTTCGCCAGCCCTGCTCACGTAGGGTGGACCTGTTTAAATGGTTTGAAAAAGTTTTTTTGAAAAATTATATTGGTTATATTGAGATTTAACCCTTAATCGCTATCGTGCGGTCACTGAGACCCTCGCTGAGACCGCATCAAGTTTTGATATGTGTTTATTTTACGCTACGTTAAAAATTAGTCATTATAGGTTTTAGTACCTTTAAGTTACATCACTCCTAGTATGTTGACAAACGGGGCTGGTCAAAAGTTGCCTTGTTTTATTTATAGAAGAGAAACAAATAAGCTAGCGGTCTCTGTGACCGCACGATAGTGTTACTGTAATTTTTATGCTTCTTGTAAACGTCCCATTTAAAGATTATAAACTATCATTATTAATTGTTCACACAACTGTGTGAAAGTCTAACCCCCCCCCCCAAATCAATTTTTAATTAATATATAATGTTAATTCTTTTTCGTTTTTTAAAACTGTTTCAATAAAAAGTCAATGTGGTTGTGAATTGCATACAAAAACTGTGATTTTCAGGTGTTGTGATTTTTGCTATATAGTTGTTTTTTTTTAATTTTCATATTTTAATTATAATTATTCAAGTATGTACTTCAAAAAATTATTAGTAGTTTGCTTAAATATGTTTTAGATTAGGCAAAAAAAATTAATTTAGGTTATGTAGTATAAAGGAGTGCAAATATGCCAATAATTTCTTTTTGTGTTATTAAAAGTTACTAAAATTTTAAAATTAATTACTTTTTAATTTTTTCTGGATTAGTAGATTACCAACTAAGACATCTGTTGCAAAAAAAAGCAAAAAGTTAAGATGTACACGTGATTTACCGATAGAAATAAAGCGCGGTCTCTGTGACCACTCAGTAGTTATAGTGTGACAATTATTTGACGTTAGCGATTAAGGGTTAATATTAAATAGAGATTTATGAAGGTAAAGTAAAAGTGAAAAAATTTGGATTGATTTGTGAAAAAAATATGTAAATACAGTAGGTGGAGCCTATGAGAATTACTTAACAAACCTTATGTTTTTTTTTCAAATTACTCAAAAATGGTGGATTTTACAGTGCCTGGATCCGAGATTTGCCGTGGTTGCGCTTGTCAACCACGCTTGGTTACTGAATTCGAAAATTACAGAACTCGAAAGCTGGGATCTGAGATTTAACAATGTTAAGGGCAGTGAAAACCTAGTTTTCACACGCCGTTCTTAACCGCTCGGGCAGTTCCGCAAATGGCACTCGATAATGTAGGAACTCGAACGATGTTTCTTCTGCAACCGCATGCAGTAGAATGAACACACTCTCCCAACCTAAATTCGTACACGTACCGTCAAGTGAATGTTTTTTAAAGCTAACATGCATTTAAACTTTAAAGATTTTCAAAATTAAATTGTGAAGTAACCGTTGGGCCGATTTTATTTATTCTCATCTGAATATAATGCTTAAATTGTGCTCTTTCAGAACAATTGAAGGTTTTTTTAATCGTACTTTTGAAGGAAAAAATCAGAATACATCAATTGTAACTCATTAGATTTTGCGTAATGCAAAAATCATCCAAACGGGAAGAAACTAACTGAAATTTTGCAATTAAATTTATTTAAATACTCTTTTCTCAGAAACAATTGCTTGTGCACGTTAGTTAGTAACAGTAGCGGTTGGAGCGCTGGCTTTTAAATAAGTAGGTAGGTATATAACAATAATTATTGCTAACTCTGAATAATTTTTTTTATTTATCCCATGAGAAGAGTTTTTTCTATTACTGTCATACTGGGGGGGGGGGGGTATTCTATTACGTACGTAAGTACTACCGCGAAATATTTTAGATAATAGATAAAATATTTCTTCTGAAGGAGTGAAGAGCTTCTATTTAATAAAATCAAAGGTAGAGCAGGCACAAAAACTCTTAAATGCTTGAAACCGGGAGGTCTGGGGGGTATACCCTCTAGGACTCTGACAACCAAATGCAGATTCAAGGGAGAGGTTGTAGGGGGGGGGGGAGTGATCCTATAGTCGTTTCTGTGTCTTGAGTCCGATTTCAGCCAAGAATCGACTAAAGGTACATTTTTAGAGTTTTCAACATTATATTTAAGAAAAATGGTAAGAAAAACTATTTTTTGTATACCAGAGGAAATGTGTCAGGTGTAAAGTAACACTGAAATACCCCCCCCCCCCCAGACCCCCTCCCGGTTTCAGAAACATAAAGTTTCGTGCGCGTTTTGTGGGTAATTTTTCTAAATAGAAGTGTCTATTTAATGAAATCAAAGGCAGAACAAGCACACATATTTTTAAATAGTTGAAACCGGGAGGTCTGGGGGGTATGGAATACCCCTCAGGACTTTGACAACCAAATGTAGATTCAAGGGAAAATTGGGGGGGGGGGGAATGATCCTACAGTCGTTACTTTGGCCAATCAGTCTTTTGAGTCCGACTTTTTTCAAGTTTTCAAAGTTATATTTTTCGATATAAAACTTAATAATAGTAAAAAAAGCAAGAAATACTATTTTTTGTATACCAGCGAAAATGTGTCAAGTTAAAAGTAACTAACACTGAAATATTTGTCCTCATAATTATGCTTTTGAATACAAAAATTACTGGTGTACTGGAGGGTATTCCAAACCCCCCAGTTACAGAATCCTGAAGTTTCGGACACGTTTTAAAATAAAATCAAATACAAAACAGGAACACAAGCTTATAGGTCTCTGAAACCGGGGAGTCTGGGGGGGGGATGGAATACCCTTCAGTACTCTGAAAACCAAGCGCAGATTCAAGAGGGGATTTTTAACATTTCCTTATAAAATTTAATAGTAAAATAAAACAAAAAAATATTTTTGTATAAGTTCCAGAGGCAATGTCAGCTTAAAAGTGACACGGAAATGTTTACCCTAAGAAATATTTTAGTATAATAATTGTTGGTGTACTGGATACTCTTCAGACTCCCCGGTTTCAGAATCCGAAAATTTCGTGTAATTTGTGTAGGTGTTTTACTAAGGGGGCGTCCATTAATTACATGAGGTGTATTATTGTAAATTTAGATCTCCCCCCCCTCCTTGGTGAGGTTTCGTGAGATTTCGGTAATGGTCTATATAGTAGATATAAGTAATAAAATTTTCGGATGGTCTAGTAGTTTTTCTAAAATTAATAAAAATTCTGGATCCGAGATTTGCGGTAGCTGCGCTTGTCAAAACGGTTCGGAGTGTTCGAAGCGAGGCGGAGCCGAGTGAGAGTTGGCTAAACTCATTAAAGAAATCCCCCGGGGTGTAACAAAACTCGAAAATAACGAAATTCGAATGCTGGGATCCGAGATTTGCCAATGTCAGGGGCAGAGAAAACCTGGAACCTGGAGGATATTCCATACCCCCCAGACACCCCTGGTTTAAGTATCATGCTTAGTAAATTAAAGGACTAAAAACAAAATTAAGTGTCAAAGTAAATACAAGTACTAGTAGCCAGATATTTACCTTTTTTCAAAATTCAATCTCATAAGTAGAAGGAGAAAATTGGGCAATTAATAATTTATATTTAAAATATTACAACTGAGTTAATTTATATCAACACTTTTAAAATTATTAGTCAAAAATCTAAGTCATGTGCCTTCCTAGTTACCAGGGACGGCCCATGAGGGGCAGGAAGGCCGTCTAATGTCTGCGAAACTTAGATAAAGTTGGTAAAATCCATCCATGAGTTGGAAAAATCAAAAGTAAGCAATTCTTAACAAAAAGAGCGAAAAGGCTAAAGAAAACCGTCAACTGTGATTTAAAATGACAGATCTGTTGCTAAGTTTTTGTTTTCGCGCTATTATGCGGCAACTGGAAAATTACTTTAAACAGTACCTGACACATCTCTGAGTATGCTATTCTGGTTACTTTTTTCATGACGGTTGTAAAAAGCAATTATGACTTTTTTTAACATAAAACTAAAAAAAATCAATATTGGACTCTTTTTCTTTGCATTCTTCTCAAAGAATACATCAATAATTAATTTAAGTCAAGGACGGCAGCCCACTTTAGAAATTGTTCCGCTATTCTAATTAGTACTCGATTAGGTACTAATTTAAAAAAAATTGATTTTCTTTACATTGGTTCACTATAAATAGCCTGGTTCGTGTTATCCAAACATCACTGTAGGATTAGTTTTGATTAATATTTATTTAAATTTGATAATTTAATCCTTCAAATTTATAACTCGATATGATACTCCATCATAAAACTTGGCGAAAACTTAACAATAAGCAAAAGTTATTATCGAATGTGGGTGTTTAATAAAATCTCGTAAACATATTGATCTATACGTTTGCTACTTCTGCTAAGACAATCTCAGAATCTTCAAGTAGCTAATCCTGGGTACTCCAATTTTACTTTGCAATTGAAAATTGAAGTAAAACGAGTTGCCATAATTAATTGAGGAGGTGACGATCAGTTTATCTGATTAGTGACGCGCATGAATAGCTTAACGAAAATTGTATGCACAAATCCAAAACTGGAGGTGTTTGAGTTTAACAAAAATTGAAAGTATTCGGGTAAGTTATAAAGGTTTTCTCCGTGGTAAATTAATGCCGCTAATACAAACTTTGCATTACCCACTTCCATTAAGGTTGTAGTTTTCGAACAAACGAACGTGATCAAATTACGAGCCATCGAGCACTGCTGTAAAAATTGAATCGACTGCAGAATTACCGAAAACTGACATAAATTTAATTTTTAAATGTACTGTAAGCACGCCTGCGATCATTTTAAAGCGATTACGAGAATAACCGACCATTAGGCCCGCCACATATTATGCAAAATTTTGTAACATGTTAAAAATTTTATTCTGCATACTGTTAACCGCAAAATTAAGTAAATAATTTGAATTGCAATGTTTTTCTCTTATCAATCATGGCAAGAATAAATTATTAATTGCATTTTCTAGGAATGCTTTTGTAATGAATTACGCCATCGTAGACAATAAGTTTTCCGTGAAAAACAAGTAATTAAAGTAAATAAAATACGATAATTTCAGTTATCAAAGAAATTCTGTGGTAGCGGAATTTTTATTAAAAGTTAACTTTCTGAAAATCCAGAAACGGATTGAATGATTCAGAAAATTTCCGCTCTTCTAGCAAAAATAACCGTAACTCGACAAAGCAGAGGAAATAGACGAAATAATATAGTGGCAACGACATTGTAGGTTCTTATGACTTCTATAAAAAGAACTTGGAATTTACAATTTTTGAAACAAAAAACAACTTGAAACTTTTAATTATTTTTCTTACTGAAAAAACAGCAGAATTACACGGTTAACGCTTGGACATGTTATATGCGATTTAATTTTCACGATATAAATTATTTTTTTAATTACTTTTTTATTTTTCCTCCGAGAGCTTACAGATTATTTGAATTTTTAGTTGAATATTATGGTAGGAATCAGCATACCACTTGTTCTTTCCTGCTAGAGACGTACAGTGCTGTATTCCATTACTTTTTTTAATCCGCTGATTTTTATTTGAATGGACGTTCATTTAAAATAAACTGATCAGCTATTAAAATATTCAAATATTTATTTTTCTATTGATTTACATTTTACAAGTAATGGCAACGAACTTCAATTTATTCGGTTAAAAATAAAACTGAAAGCACAGCGAATTTACTTTCGACACCGGTGTGTAAATCACTTTCCGCACTAGCGTGTGAAAGTGGCTCATTACCTAACTGAAAGCAGTGCAGAGGTGAGCTATTACGTGATGGTAGTGGGTAAATTACATTTTTCAATACTGAAAATTTGAAAGACAGTGAATCAATTGCTCTGCGTTTCAGTCTATAAATTTCGATATGTTTAATCTACACAAATGTTTGCATAAAATTTAAATGAATTAAAAAAAACATAAATTAATATTCGCTAGCGGACCATTTTTCCCCGATAAAATGTTTATGCAAAACGAAAATTTAAATGAAAATATCGAAAATAGAATTTTCATTTCATAGCCAAGTTATGTTTCTTTTAATTTCACCAAATACTAACAAGTTAAAAAGCAACAGGCGGTTGCTTGGTATAATCGATAATCTTGGGTTTTGAAGGTTGCAACTGCTGTATTTTATAATGATGTAGTGCTGTTGAATAATAAGGGCGCTTTCACACTTAGTCCGGGCTGAATTCAGAAGACGAGGTTAAAAATTAGTTCAAAATATTCCTTTGAGTGGCATTTGAATTTTTTTTTATCAAATACATGTTTAATCCACTAGAGTGGAACCTTTGACTTTACTAAATAATTTTCATTATAATTATTAACATTTTGATTTACAGTGCAATCAAGGTAATGGAACTTGCTGTAATTAGTAACGGCAAAGCCTGCGTATATAATATAGTTTGAGCTTTTCAATTAAATGTGTGGTTTTTGATATCTGTCGAAGTTCCGTCGGAAAATTGAATTCCATTCAGTCAACTTAATATGTAATTAAGCAGATATATTTTAAAAATTAACAAGCTAAGGTGCTTTCTGGTTTTAAATTTTTATTAAATATGATAGAACCAATTGAAATTGTTCATTTTTAAGCCGTTTTTTGTCATATTAAAATCGATTTTACAGCAGAACCTTTCAGACATTTTTTGTTGCAAATTTCGTTGCCTTAAATTTTGTTTATTTACATTTTTTTATTGTGTCACGTCGTTTCTGACTTACAGCCACTTAAACAAGACTCTGTAAAATACCAAAAATATTTTCGTCTATATCTCGGAAACGGTACGACAAAATAGAAAAATATATATGAACAAAAATATAGACAATAAAATTTACAAGAAAAAAAGATTTATTAATTTTTTTATTTTGTCACACTGTTTCCGAGATACAGACGAAAATATTTTTAGTATTATATAGTCTTGTTTAAGTGGCCGTAAGTCTGAAACGGCGCGACAAAATAAAAAAATGTAAATAAACAAAATTGAAGGCAATGAAATTTTCAACAAAAAATGTCCATAAAGTTTTGCTATAAAATCGGTTTTAATATGACAAAAAACGGCTTCAGAATGTTCAATTTACATTGGTAACATAGGAGTGTCCGGATTTCATTATTTGCCGGATTTGCCATAATTACACTCTGAAAAATGGTTTTTGTTCATTTAACAAAACCGTACCTACTCAGCAAAATATATTTGCTGGCCTAACACAAAACAAATAACTTGGCTGAGTTATTTTTCAGTACCATTTCCGAAAAGGTATTAGTTAGGTTCGGAAAAGGGGGGGGGAAGTTTCGGAGAGGAAATCTGGTTTAAAAATGAAGGGAAATTTGAAGAATTTTAGGAAATCGCAGAAAATGTAGGTAATCTTAAGAAATTTAAGGAAATCATATAAAATTTTAGGATACTATAAATTATATGAAAGGAATTAGGAATAAGAAGGAATTATATGGAAAAATATGTTCCTTATATTATGAAGGAATATGAAAGATGACATTAAAATGAAGCGATTCCACTCAGGATCAACCTCAATTATTTCTTCAAATTTCAAAGTAATCTGGTCTTTTCTCGATCTGGCGGAAGTTTATTAACCGTTTCATCTTTGGGTAACTGGGAGCCTCCACAGCTTGGATGTTTCACCTTTTCAGACTCCACATTTTACACAATTAGGTTGAAGCACGAAGCACGACATCAATTTTGACAATTTTTTCAAACAGAAATCCTATTTGGTTTCCTTAGATTTGAGACGGGTGATCATCTATGTTGTCGGCTTTGGAGATATGGAGCAAAGAGGTTCATCCCCAAGTAACATTTTGTGCTGAATATCATCTGCGAGCACGCTGTGTCAGCTAAAAATTCAGCTATTGAGCTGAGTCAGCTGATTCAGAAGGTGAATTGCTAATTTGGCGGCTGAAAACCAGCTGAAATTACTCTGCTTCAGAAATTTTCTGACACTTAATTGCGTCAGCTTAAAATTCAGCTGATTAACTAAAAATTAATTGAATTTTAAGCTCAGGCAGCTAAGTGTAAGCTGAAAATTCAGCTAATTTTGCTTAAGCTGATAAATAGCTGAATTTTAAGCTTTTTAAGAATTTAACAATTTTAAGAAAATTAAGATTTTCAGCACAAAATGTTACTTGGGTCAGAACCTGATGGAAAGCATCTTCAAACATTTAGAAAAGCAGGCCTTGCTGCCATACTTTGTCAAAAGCCTTGGCGATATCCGGGGAGAGTAGAAGGTTCTGGTCCCAACCCAAATTGACCATCTGGGATGATTTACATTTTTCCATGTCGGGTTAGGGTGATTCTTTCGGAGAGTTTGCCGAGAGAGGGGAGTAGAGTGAGGGGTCGATAGGAAGTGGGATTTCTGAAGTTTTGTTTGGGTTCTTAAATCATGACGACATCTGCTGTTTCCCATGGCCTGGGAAGTTCTTCGGCGACAGGATGGTTTTCGTCATTCAAATGATTCCTCCGAGTCCTTGTTTCTGGAGTTCCCTTATTGTTCTATATGTCGAGACCGGAAACTTCTTTCTTGGGGGGGGGTTGATAGGCGGTTTAGGATTTCCCTTCACATAAGAGTCAGTGTCTTGCACATTCTGTTGACGGTACGTGTACTCGACGTAAATACTTGCAGCAGTTATAGTCAAATTTAACTTAAAATGAAAGATCCCGTCTTGGGGGGGGGGGTCGGTTTCAGGGATGTTTTCTGCTTTTGAATTTCAACGAAGTTGTTGCACTGGATGGTAAGTCTATACGTATAGGAAATATAAATAATAAAATTTGCGGCATATCCAGTAGTTTTTCCAAAATTATCAAAAAAGTTTTTAAAAAATTGCACTATATTGTGCAATACCATTGGTCCCTAACGACTAGGACTGCAAATATTGAGAATAGGGTTTCGTACCTTTTGTACGTGCGAGTTGGAAAATCAATGTATATCATTAAAAACTTCCCTGAGAGCGACGTAACTTGAAAATGACGAAATTCGAATGCTGGAATCCGAGATTTGATAATGTCAGGGGCCGTGAAAACCTACCTGTGCTAAATAGAAACGATGTATCTTCTGTAACCGCATGCAGTAGAATGAAGAACGCTATCACCCCACCTAAATTCGGATTGCCAAGACCCACGTAGCGTACACGTACCGTCAAGTGAATGTCTTTTTCAAGCTATCATGAACTTAAATTTACATCATAAATCAAATTGTGAAGTAACCTTCTGGCCGATTTTATTCATCTTCACCCCATAAGGAAGCTTAAATTTTGTTCTTTCAGAATATTTAAAAATCCCGTCTTTCTAGATCCGTAATCTCTGCGTTATGAAGAACAGCAAGAATTCTGTTTCAGTGTTAACCTGGAGAGACCGACGGCTTTAGATGTCCCATGAGGCATAAAAATTGCCATAAAAAGATTTCTCTCTCCAGATTTTCTCCAGAACTCCGTAATACCTCAAATATCACATTGTAAAAGGAAATTAAAAAAGTGTACTGATTGATTGACAGACGATCGGAGTGAAGACAATCTGACAAAAAATACATTTTCTCCACAATGCCATTTCTTTCGTAAAAAAATTAACATTACATTTTATGCAGGCGACCACCGTCACTAAAGTAGTACTTTGGCGCCGAGAAGATCACAAAACTCAATCTTAATCAGTATTTAGCTGCTTTAATTCTGATTTCATTCAGATTTTCAACAGAAAATTGTTTTAATTATGAAATTTAATGTATTTTTCTGATTTTTAAGTTTTAGAATTTAACAGGTGTGATATTGTTACACCTACCACACATGGAAAGCCGCCAGTTTCGAAGGTTCGAATCTGACTTTCGGAATTTTTTTAATGCAAAATTGATCAAATTTAAGCCAATTAACAGATTTTTGAGCATTATTTACATTTTAAAGCGCACAGCTTAATTATTGCGTTTCAGCAAATATACATACGGCGCCCAACGTGGAGCAAACTCGACTTTATGCTTTCTATTTTAATAAATAAAATAAAGTAAGTTATTTTTTTTTAGTTTGTTACTATAATTCAGTAGGTTTTTAAATTTGAAAGGATTGAAAAATGATATTCAATTTATATTTTAGTGCAAAGAAAGCATCGTAATTATGTTTTTACATTATATTTCTGAGACTAATACCCGAGGAAACGAAGGTATTAACATTATCTTTTTATATTAAGAAATTTAAATGTTGAGCTAAATAATTAATCAAAATTAGCATATTTACTCAATTAAGATTTTTTAAATGTGCTAAACGTTTCTTGATGAAATCTCCAGTAATTTAATATTTGCAGTACTACCATGGATACGTATAAGGTAATAAGAGTAAAGAAAACCCGCGAAAAATGTTCCTAATGAGATAATAGAAATGCAAATTCGTCGTAGGCGTGGCTTAAGCGAAAATCACTAGCATTTTGTATTCGTCGTCTTAGGATTAAGAAAATAACTAATTGTGTCTAATTATGCAATAATAGAAGAAATGCAAATAAGTCGCTGGCTGGTTAAAGCAAGAACCAGCATGCGAATATTTAATGTTTGTTGATTCATCAACGATGCATGCTCATCCTATCATAGAACTAATTTAAACAAGGTTTATTTCACGCTAGTTTACTTGAAAAACGGGATAATTTAGCAAAGCACACTTGGTTTTAGAAATTATATTCATTTGCTTTTGCAATTATATTACTGTGTGGTGTGAAAATGTAAATTAGAGATACTATTCGTTAGGGGAATCCCAGTACTTTTTCCATGTTAGCAGTTGATCGCTCTAGCCACTAGTACGACGATAGTTTTTCCTGCTTCGCTACTTGTATTGCTTTCATATTAGTCAAGAACAAATTCAATTCAGACTAATACACAATCAGGCTGAAAAATACAATTGAAATTTGTCTGGTTAAGACAACGGTTATAAAGAAAACAATTCAATTTTAATTGTTTTACAACTTTCCAATTCGGCTGAAATTAATTACAGTGGAAACACTTGAAAATAAAACCTATTGTTTGTATTGAAAGTTTTAAAAATTTTAAAGTTATTATAATGCTAAAAAAATGACAAAAAATTTAACCAATAAATCATTTTTCAATACTACCCCCGGCCCTTAAGCTTAACGGCTGTCGAAACATAAGTCATTAATCATTAAGTACAAGTAGAAAGTAACAAACAAAGCAAATTGTTTTATAAGAGCCCAACTTTTTAGTTAAATTATTTACCCTTTATGGCGTGTATACAATAATAATAAAATTCTAAATATAAGAGAAGTATTAGGCAGCATAAAAGTTTAACAGTAGTTAACATAAACTACATGACTTGCTTTAACGTCCATAACCGCCTTCAAGAATAAAGCCACCCCAAAAAGTAATTTATTTAAAAGTTTTATTAATTGGTTTAGAATGACTTGTTCGCCACTTACGGGGTATCTTTTGAAAGTTTCAAGTGCCCCAAAGCAAGGTCGAAAGATTCAATTGCTTCATTTCTTTTTATTAATCTCGAGATTTTGGTGAAAATCGAGAGCTTTTATCTTCAAGTGTATCTTTCACCCTGTGACAGACCCCAACAATATCGTATTATTGGAAAAGAGATTTTCTCTTTATTGATGTTTATTTCTTTCTCTACTTCTAATGCCTATTTTATGTTTATTTCATTTTCATATTTTTTATCTTTCAATTTTTTTTTTTTTTTAATTAAAATTATCACGATTGTGCTTTCTAATTATCTAGGATTCAAATCCAGTCCGTTCAAGGTTCAAAAACTAGAAATAGCAGTTTAACATTCACTTCATATTAGCTAGCTGGTAGTTAACCATAACGACCAGCTGCCACCGGCGACCGCCACCAGTATATTACTTTTGCTTTTGTTTATTGATCTTCTTCTTCTAACTTTTCTTTTCGGTATTTATTCAAAAAATTATTTAAAAACTGGGAAATCTATGACTAAAAATCAGGGACTTGCAAAAGAACTTTTAAGTTATAGCTGGCGTGGGCCCACAACCTGTCATGTATTGCTTTTCTATTTTGTTACATAAATTTTCCAGTGCAAAATTTCAGAAGTATTTGCTATGTTTTATTTATTGAAAATTTAAAATAAGTTGAGAGGAAATTGAATAAAAATCCAACTATTTACAACTTGGCAATTGAGGGGAAATTAGATTTTATGTTTTTTTTTTATTTTAGCTTATCGTAAACTAAGGTAGTTTTGAAGCAACTTTAGTTCCTAACTTATTTTATTAAGTTTATGTATCATTTTGTGTTAAATTTTATAAAATTTCAGAATTAATTTAAAATCTGTCAAACTGAAGTAAATTTATAAATATAAAATGTCAAAATCAAAACGCTGAAAACAAAAACACCGTGAAATAAAAACACTGAAAAACAAAAGCATCGAAAACAAAAATGTCGAAATCGAAACACCGAAGACAAGAACACTAAAAAACAAAAACATTGAAACCAAAATTACCGAAAATAAATCAGGTTAAAAACAAAAGATTCTAAATATTTAATAAATATAAGCTTTTGTTTATTTTAGTTTTGAGTTTTTCCAAAACTTTAATAGACACAATTGTTTAAGTAGCAATTGCATGCAAATTAAAACTTGATTGCCCAGGTTGTGCGGCCTGAAGGCCGCATTGGTAACCGGTAATCTCTCAAGTTTTTAAGTTGGCAATAAATATAGAAATTTTTTTTTATAAATGATTCATCGCGTTTCTGAATTTGTTTAATATAAAAATTAATTATTTAATTTAATTAGTATTTAATAAGTATGTCAAGCGGCTGTTATAAAGATATACCTCCAGGGCACCACTTGCTTGTCGTTCTGGAGGGTATTCCATACCCCCCAGACCCCCCGGTTTCAATATTACAATTGATAGAAAGTTTAATAAACATACACTGACGGTTTTCCATGTATGGTAAATATGACAATTGCACACCTGTTGAAATGTGAATCTAGATCTACAGTTTCTATAGTAACGTCAGATTTACGTTTCCTTCAAAAGTAGGATAGAAAACCTTTAAATATTCTAGAAGTGGGATGAAAATCGACTTTTTGATGTAAATTTTACAAGCTTAAGTTCATGTTAATTTGAAAAAAACATTCACTTGATGGCACGTGTACGCTACGTGGGTCTTGGCAATTCGAATTTAGGTGGGGAGAGTGCGTGTTCATTCCACTGCATGCGGTTGCAGAGGAAACACCGTTTGAGTTCCTACATTATTGAGTGCATTTGCGCTCCGAGGATTGTTAAAATTCTCCAGGCGTCTTCGGGCGGTTTTCCCAACCCTCGAGATTGTCAAATCTCGGATCCCAGCAATCGAATTTCGTCATTTTCGAGTTCGGTAATGCTATAGGAATGTTTTTAGCCCACTGCAAATATGGGATCCAGGAACTTTAAAATCCACCATTTTTGTGCAATTTGAAAAAAACAAGACAATGTTAATTGAAATCAAGGAAAAGATTTATGAAAATTTCTGAAAAACTACTGGATATTCTTCAAATTTTATATTTTCTATATAGACCATTCTATCACTTAGTGCAAAAATTTCGGCAAAATTCTAATTTAGTATGTCAGTGCAAAATATTAATCCCCCCCCCCTAGAACCGAGAACTGGATTCGCGCTTGGTTCTAATTAAAGGAAAGACGATCGACGGGAAAGTTGGATAAAAACTAGAATTTCTAATTTTTTTAATTATAATTTGACAATAAAACCTAATCTAACCTCAGCTGACTAATCCGCATCAAAAGTGGGACTACCAATTTTTTCGATTAGATCAAGCCGCTGTTACAAAACTGATTCTTATTGATGAGAAACCGCATTTGTCAATCCGGGGGGTCTGGGGGGTATGGAATACCCTCCAGTCACCACTTCGATGGCATGATTGGTGGAAAAATTAAGAAGCATACACTGACGGCTTTCCATGTGTGGTAAATGTGAATTCCGCAATAGAATCCTCTGGTTCTGACAGCTAAATCAACGCAAATAGGCAAAAACAAGCTGGTATCAAAATTAAAATAGACTGTTCGACTTTTTAGTTTATAATAATAGGGTCTCTCCCTTACACGAGGGACGTGAAGCTTTAATTTCAATGTAGATCTGTCTCTGAAATATTCATAATGTGCAACGTCTTTCAAGCAGTCTATTATTTCTGTGGTTAGAAACTTTAGCAATTCATTGAATTTCAATCTCTCAAACTCAAAACTTTTCATGCAAAAATAGCACTTTTCCAAAGCAATTGTTTTACTTTAGTACCAACGACACGCGACGCTGAAGTACCACATTAGTGCCGCCTGTCGTGGCATTAATTTATTCCAACATCATTTGATTTATTTATTAATTAATGATAATTATTATAAATTAAAATTCAGTTCATCGAACATAAAATGTAGATAATCGAATTTACCTCACGGTCTCGAGGCATGATATTGCTATTACTCGGTAATTATTTAATTGTAATTTGAGTAAATACTACATGAAACAAACAGCTTTAATTAATTTATTATTTGACACGACCAATTAACTGCTGGTTGATTTAGCAAAAATAAAATTACAGATTCTCAATTGTTTCCGACTACATTGTTACTATTGAGGTTTTTTAAACAATTGACGTTCGAATCGATTAATATTCAAAAGTTTACTTGTTTATTTGTAATTCAATTGTTTCTGATGAGGATGACTTCTATTATTTTGTCGAAACCGGTACTTTTTACCAGTTAAATTTTATAATCATCTGGTATCACGTTTGTGTTGTTCGACAAAATTACTTTTACATCATAATTAAATTAGTGATCAATGTAACCTATACAGCCCTAATTGAAATCATTAGAGAGAAACAGGTGTTCGTTAAGTCGCCTTAAGCTATTAGTTAGTTAGATACGTGGAAATATTAATTGCAAGGATCAATTTAATTATTATAGAAAGATGGCAACGTTTACGTACAACTTTATTGTGTGGTTCAAAAAACGCTTCTTTCATACATTATTTTTCAAATGTAATACTGTAACATAAAAAAAATTAATATAAGAATTCAGAGCTCCATTAAATTGTAATGTTATTTATATTTTCCTACAAACACTTGTGTGTTCGAATTTGCTTTTAAATTATGATTACCTACCTACCTTGCAAGATAAATTTTATGTAGAATTTTTTCCTTAAAGGAAATTAAAATTTAAAATAAAAGGATCTTAAAGCTCTGTTTAATTTTAGGGGTAACCAACCGAAACCGACTGTGTTCAATAAGGCTAGAAACAAACACAGTGTGGAGAATTTCAAACAATATCGTATTTAGGCAATATTATTTTGTTAATTAAAAAAAAAGGGAAACAAATTGCTTTAGGCGCAACTTAAACTTCAACTATGAATTTAATTGAGAAAATCACGTAGGCTGTATCAAAGTACAACAAAAACTTGTTGATTAAATTTGGGATGAATTACTGTAGGTACATATTTTTTTGAATAATAAACAATCATGATTTTTACACTGATATCCTGAAATATTATTATTGGAATAATTTGATAATAAAAAAGTAACAAGAAAAATTCAGTAAATTATGCAACCCCATATAATATGAAGGTTGCATTATTTGTTTATGTACAAAAATTGCTGTCTAAATAACAGTACAGTGAGACCCCGCTTAACGCGGGGATACGTCTCAATAAAACAGCGTTAAACGAGGTCATCTTAACACGTAAATAATGGGAATAGGTGAAGTAGAATAGAAAATAAGAAAATTTATTAGTTTTACACAGCGTAAATCGGAACAGCGTTAAACGGGGTCTTATTGCAACATGGATTGCTTTGAAGCTAATCATAATATTTATGTAGGTATATGTTCTGTTTATATTTTAATTCATAGATTGCCCGCACTTAAAAAATGTGGATCTAGAAAGCCAGGATGTCTGAGTTAACACACTACTAAAAAAAAAATTCCCGAATCTGTCCGAACTCGAAAGTTCGTTTTTGCGAAAAAATTCGGCTATAATAAAATCAACGAAACTCAATTTAAAATTAATTTAAAATAATAATATGCAGTTAACAGTTTCACAGCTAGAATACAACTGCGGACTATTTATTTCACTTTGTAACCGATTTTGTTACAACCCAAGAAGTAAATATTCCAATATTATGGTTGTGTTTAAAATTCATGGAAATCATTGGAATTCCTTGAAAATAACAGGAATTCTTTGAAATTTTTGAAATTACCTGGAAATCACTGGAATTCATTGGAAATCTGTGGAATTAGAATTCCTTGGAAAACACTGGAACTTTTTGGAAATCACTCGAATTTTTTGAAAATATCTGAAATCTCTGGAATTCCTAGAAAATCATTGGAATTAATTAAAAAAAGCTAGTATTGTTTGGAAATCTCTGGAAGTAGAGTTCTTTGGAAAACAGTAGAATCTCTTGGAAATCTCGGGAATTACTAGGAAGTCTCTAGGATTCCTAGAAAATTACTGAAATTCTAGGAAATCATTAGAATTCTTTAAAAATTACTGGCATTCCTTGGAAATCTCTGGAATTAGAATTCTTTTGAAAACACTGGAATTTTGTGGAAATCACTGGAATTCTTTAGAAATCCCTGAAATCTCTAGAATCATGTGGAAATCTCTGTTTTCCCAGGAAATTACTGAAATTCCTGGAAATCATTGGAATTATTTAAAAATAATTGGCATTGTTTGAAAATCTCTGGGATTAGAATTCATTTGAACACACTGGAATCTTTTGGAAATCCCTGAAATCTCTTGAAAATCTCTAGAATTACTTTGAAATCTCTGGAATTCGTAGGAAATTACTGAAATTCCTGGAAATTATTTAAAAATAGCTGGCATTGTTTGAAAATCTTTGGAATTATAAAATCTCTGGAAAACACTGGAATCTTTTGGAAATCACTGGAATTCTTTTGAAATCCCTGGAATTACTTGGAAATCTATGGAATTCCTAGGAAATTACTGAAATTCCTGGAAATCATTGCAATTATTTAAAAATAACAGGCATTGTTTGAAAATCTCTGGAATTAGAATTCTTTGGAAAATAATGGAATCTTTTGGAAATCACTGGAATTCGTTGAAAATAGCTAGAATTCTTAAAAATCTCTGGAATTACTTAGGAGTCTCTGGGATTCCTAGAAAATTACCAAAATTCTTGGAAATCATTGGAATTTTATAAAAATTTCTGGCATTTTTTGCAAATCTCTGTTATTGAAATTCTTTCGAAATCACTGGAATCTTTTGGAAATCGCTGGAACTTTTTAGAAATCTCTTGAAAATTACTGGAATTACTTGGAAATATTTGTAATTCCTAAAAAATTACTGAAATTCCTGTAAATCATTGGAATTTATTAAAAATAATTGGCATTGTTCGGAAATATCTGGACTTAGAATTCTTTTGGAAGCACTGGAATCTTTTTGAAATCTTTGGAAATCTTTAGATACCCCTGAAATCTCTTGAAAACCTCTGGAATTACTTGGAAATCACTGAAATTCCTAGAAAATTACTGAAATTCTTGGAAATCATAGGAATTGAAATTCTTTGGAAAACACTGGCATCTTTTGAAAATCACTGCAATTCTTTGAAAATCGCAGGAAGTCTTTAAAAATTCCTGGAATTCCTTGGAAATCTCTGGAATTCCTAGGAAATCATTGAAATTTTTAAAGAATAACTGGCGTTCTTTGGAAATCACTGCACAATTCCTTGAAAATCGCAGGAATTCTTTAAAAATCCCTGGAAATCTCTGGAATTCCTAGGAAATCATTGGAATTTTTAAAAATGAACTGGCAGTCTTTGAAAATTTCTGGAAATCAAATTCTTTGGAAAACAGTGGAATCGTTTGGAAATCAGTGCAATTCTTTGAAAATCGCAGGAATTCTTTAAAAATCCCTGGAATTCCTTGAAAATCTCTGGGATTCCTAGGAAATCATTGGAATTTTTAAAAAATAAATGGCATTCTTTGGAAATCTCTGGAATTCAAATTCTTAGGAAAACACTGGAATCTTTTGGAAATTACTGAAATTATTTGAAAATCGAAAGAATTCTTTAAAAATCCCTGGAATTCCTTGGGAATCACTAGAATTCTTAAGAAATCACATAAATTCTTGGAAAAAATTGGAATTATATTTGTAAATAGCTGGAATTCTTTGAAATTCACTAGAATTTTATTTGGAAATTACTTGAATTCTTGAAAATCATAGGAATTCCAATTCTTGTGTACTTAAATTTAGCTCGATATTTACCTCATCCTGCCACGATTATGGTTTGGTATGGAATCCCCCCCCCGTACCCAGTTTTTTTAGTTGTAATACTCCGTGATTTACGTATGTAATATTATATATTTAAAGTAAAAAACAGTGGATTTTAGTTCATTGTTTCAATGAAATTTTCATTGTAAGTATATAATATGACAGTATTTTGTGCAGAAAGTATATAATTTTTAAAAATTATTTTTCTAATAACTCTGGAACGAATCGACCGATTAAGTTTTTATTTTCGTTATAATTTCGCATATTTCAATAGCTTTCGTTTGATATATTGAAAGGGTAGAGTGCAATTTAAGATTTTAAAGTTGAGGGGTGTGGAAATGAAACCTAAAATTTAATCAATATTGGTTTTAAACTTCCCCGAGATGTCTAAATCATGTAAATTTTGTTAAAATTAAATTTACTTTTTTTTCAACTGTGTTGTGATTGGTATTTAAATTGAATGGGCGATATTAGCTGGGTTAACTTATTTTTCATTTTATTATTTGCAAAATATATGTCACCTTAGTTATATTGTGAAAGCGTTTCTCTTGTATATCTTACGATCTTTTCAACCCTTGGAGATTGCAAAGTTGCGATTTGGGTTAACGAAGCCTTTGATTTAGGGTACAATGTGGGTCGTAGATTGCTACACTTGTAGGAACAGGGAAAGCCTCTGGCTGTGACAAGTAGGTGCTTTCGACACGTTTGTTACCTTTTAAACGAATTACCAACAGCTCTGCTATATTGCTACATTAAATCAAATACACATTAACTAACACATGCATTTTTTCACATTTTAATTTTACAATTTAAGTGTCTTCGGTTAACCCGGCACATTCAGTTTTACGATAGCAAATTTTGAATTTCCTTAATTAACCCGACAATTTTAACTTCTATTAGTTACGTGATTATCGGAAACGAACGTTTTAAAATAACTTATTTAACGGGTACCACCGTTTAACTATTAAATATTTGCTAAAATGACCCTGTTTTATGCGAAATCGATGTGAAATGGTTGTTTATTTAAATTTTAATTAGTTGGCATACAAAGGTAGTTTACAATGAACTATACGAATTAAAGGAGTTAGTTGGTTAATTAAACAAAAAGGTAGACAGTTTTATTTGATAAAAGAATCGGAGCAATTAAGTTATTGCCGTTTTATCTAATGGACTGCGCAACGTGAATGTATAAACCTGCAATTGTTTGATCGGCCCAGTCCGTTGGTCTAAGAAATAAAATTTTCAATTTATTGCAATTCAACAGCTATAAAATTATACACTTGGCAGCTCGGTATTTTTCTTTGAAACTGAGAAAAAAACGACTTCGTTCATTAGCAAGTCGAACAAATTGATATTAATGCCAGCGGTTAAACCCTAGTTAGGTTAAAGATGTAGAAAATAAACTCAACATTAAGCGACGTCATTACATCTGTAATATTTAATTTAATTAAAACTATTCTTACGATACTATGCAAGTTTGTGAAAGGAAGAAATAGGATAAAAAGTCCTTCATAATTAACTCGGCTCTTTGAGGTTTGTCAGCAACTCTCAAGTTAACTTTTGCAAGTTTTCCATACCATAATGGCAATTAGGAGCAACAGTGGTGGTGATATAAGTTCTGTTTCGTAGTCGAAACTATTCCAAAATGTGATTAGTATAAACCTAGTTTCCTATCTTAGATGGAACAACCGAGCAATGTTTATTACAAATGAAGTTAAAGGTGTTGTGTTACGTAGCAGTCAAAAGGATCTAACAATAATGAAAATGGATTTAGCACACTCAGCCTAATTTGTGATTTGTGTTTTATTGCTCCAGTTTGTTGTAAATCCTAATTTATTTTAATACTTTCATTGGAAAGCCTTTTATTTAGTGGGGCAATAAAGATTGTCGGATTTATATACTACAGGTATTTAAATTTATAAAAACACTGTCTAATATCCATTGCCAAATTATTTTCAAATTTATTACAGAATAACATCTCTTGGATGGGTGACCGCTCGATGTAAATACGTGCAAGAGTGTGTTTTAGTGGGCGGAGCCGGCTTTAGTTTACTAAACTAGATTCGGTTAATTATACCAGAATTAAGTTGAAAACTAAAATCCCGTCTTCAATTTTTTTAAATAGTACCCTTCACACTCGCCGCTACACTCCGGTGGGCGGAGCTAAGTATTTAAATCCTCCAATCGGCTACTTGGTTTCAGTTTTTGTCATTTTGTGGTAAATTTGTGGGGCCGGTTACCACCCGTTGGGGTGGTAGTGAAAAGTACGTGACAGAAAAAGAGAGATGGTCTTGTGCAGATAAAGTAGACTTTATTTATTTGTAAATTTAAATTGGCAATTATATGCGTTGAATATTTAATTGTATCGTAGTTACTAATTAAAATTTTTTCACTTTGTTCTATGTAATGAACAAACGGAAGGTATTCATTATTTTTATTTTCACTAATAAAATTGTTATTTCACTTTGAGCTGAAATTGTGAAGCGTGAGGAAAGCGTAGCTTATTGATTTTTATTTTTAAAAATATGCAATAATGTTTGATGAAACATTTTAAAAGTTTTGTCTTATAAAAAATTTACATCCAATTTAAAATACAAGCTCTGTATAAAATAGTACCATTTTGTGTATTCAGAGTCAAGTCAACTTCGAAAGTTTCATCCTAACTTTTCCATGTGTAGTTATCGTTTTTATTTTATGTTTCAAAAATCAGATATTTCATTGACAATAATAAAAATCAGACGATTATTATCGGTGTATTTCAAAATATTTTTATTATTATACAGGGTGTACACAGTACACTACACAGTAAATTAAAGTAATTTTTGAATTTCTGCTTTCAAATGGCCATAGCACCGAAACTATTAATTTTTTAATATTAATACTTCAGTAATTGATTAAAGAGCATTCGCGTATCTACAAATTATATTCTAATCTTTTATCATCTAAAATCAATGGATTTCGAGTTATGAATTAAATTAAAAGTAGAAATGTTAAAAATTTAGAAAGTTTCATTTTTTCATGATCCTGTATTGTTTAAACGAAACGTCTTAAAAACATATTAACGGTTAAAAGTTTTTAAACGGGATTTTAAACTCGGTTTAGCTAGTCTCTGGTTTAAACTGACATAACATTTCTAAACACAACTACTGACGTACCGTCAAACAGGGTGAATAGGGACACTTTATAGTGTAAATGCGTACCTGGGGCTCACAGATTTGTTCAAAAATGAATACTTTTTTTTAATAAGTCGTGACACATTCAGTTATGAATGGGGACACTCTTGAAATTAAACGGATTTTAATACTTTAACAGCAGTGTCCCCATGCAATGAGCTGGAGGGTGAATGGAGACACTGTCTTTGTTTGAAAAAAACAACAATTTTTATTGAACAAAAACACGTAAATTAAGTAAAAATATGACAATATTAAATTAAAAGCACTGGTAAATCAGTTAAGCCATTGAAATACTCAGGGACTTATATTTAAAAAAAATGTATAATAATTATAGGCCTCAAAAAGCCATTAGAAGAGAGAAAATTTTAAATAAAGCAAATTAATGCGGTGTCCCAATTCACATTGCATCTTCCGAACACTCATTTTTTTCCAAGAAATATTAATAAAACCTCTAAATGTGGTTTAACCTCTAAACCGAAAAAATCGTAAACTGTCCCCATTCACCTCACCTGTCCCCATTCACCCCATTTGCCTATACTAAGGTTTGAATGAATGCTCAGTGATTGAGCATCATATCTGACTGGTTTGAAAACATATATTTCAGCATATATCCTTCCGAATTGGTGACTCCGGAATTAAATAATTCACAAAAAGGCAATCCGCGTTTTCTTTATAGCAACAACTGCGACCTCGATGTCAACATAATATAGAACTAATCATATTGGTAGTGGTAGTTCAGTTGTAAACTGTACGCTTTCATATTAATTTATTATTTTGAAATAAAAACTATTAAAAGTAATATGTATGTAAAATAGTATATTGTCACACTCAAAAAATGGCACCTCCACCATGTCGCGTGAAGGGGTAGTTTACCCTTAACCTCACTTGGGGATAACTCAGATGGTGGTATTGCTCATAATTAAACTCAATATATTGTTATAAAAATTACCTATATTAAAATCAAAATAAGAATGTACAAACTTAAGACTAAGACTATAATAAACCTCTGCGGGATGGAAAGATTCACCATCGCGGCTGGCAAGGGATCGTTTCGTGGTGTACCAATTAACCACACACGAAAAACTCCTTTATTAGTTTTTCAATGATTTCCATCAATTTTTTCACACCCCTACTCTTATCTTGATCGATCCCGTTGTTGGTAGCGGAATTGTCACTGGTCACTGCCCTTATGGAATGTCACAGATGTGGAAATTCTATACTTCCTTACAATCATTATTATAAATAAACCTGAGCTTTTGCATCCTTGATTTATACTTTTAAAATATTTTTATAATAATTTCAGATTTATTTTTTGAGCGTGACAATATTGTGATGTAAGTGGAAAATTATTAAATAATAATAACAACATAAATGAGTTTTCTTATGTTGTCATGGCAACTAGTGAAACAACTTTAATTAGTAACTTTACACATCGTAGAGGGTGCGATTTTGAATAATTTCTATAGTAGTAGCATGTCTAAAGTGTTTAAATTAGGATTAAAGTGGATGTGCAGCTTATTCCAAAAATGGAAATGAATATAAAGAGAAACCTGATTTATAATTTACATTACTAGCTTACAAATCTACTCTACCTCAACAAACTGGATTTGGAAGCATTGAAAAAGGTGGCGATATTCCACTAGGATATTAGTCCATTTTTTAAAAATATTCAGCACATCCTGTTTATTGTTATTATTATATAGATTACCACGACTGTGCGGCCTGAAGGCCGCACTGACCGGCTATAATTTATAATTTTTTTTAGTTTGGTAACTTCAAATGAACAAAATGATGCAATGACTGACAGGAAAAACTGAAATAAAGTATACATTAACATGAATTATTGGAAACTAAATCTAATAACCATAATCATTAGCTGAATATGAATATAAAGAGTAGCCTGATTTATAATTTACATTACTGAAAGTTTACAAATATTGGTATATTTAAAATATTCGGTCTACGACGTTCCGGCGCAACCGATTCGGCGCGAATACATTTTCTGCTTTTCCGAGAAATGGATTGGTTTTTCAAAAAATTTTGCCAGACAAAAGTTGTAGTCCGTTAAATTTTCTATCCGGAATGGGGCGTCAGATATTTTGTAAAATGTTTCGTTTAAAGGATACGGGGTTTTCAAAAAAATCAAAAGAAAAATTTCGATATTTTCAACATTTTTTTACTTTACTTTAATTTATAACTACAAAGCCGTTGATTTTAGACAATGAAATGAAATTAAATGAATCCCTATAGCTACATTAACCTATTTTTTAATACATGCGTATTAGTTTTAATAAATTTATTATTTATATTATTCATCTATTGATGTTAAATTTTTCTAAATTATTTTTTTTTTCAATAATTTTTTGAAAATTTATTCCTCGAACTAAAATTTTCCATAGAAAACCGCATTCTACTAATAACCGTAACATATCGCTGAAAATGAATATAAAGAGTAGCCTGATATAAGTTTACAAATATTGGGCCAAATATTTCAGTTGCAAGTTAAACCAAAAAATTTGGGTTAAATAATGAAATACGTTGAAAAGCGGTTAGTCAATTAAAAATATTCAGCAGCCAGTAAGATTTGGATTATTATTATTATTAAACGGATTGTCAATTTTGTGCGGCCTGATGGCCGCACTGACCGACTATAATCTTCGATTTTTTAGATTGGTAACTTAAAATGAATCAAATGACAATGATCGACAGAAGAAATTTGAGTAAAGTATCCTAATAGTACCTTCAATTATTATTGATAACTAATAATCTAATAACCACATACTGCTGAAGATGAATATAAAGAGAAGCCTGATTTATAATTTACATTATTAAAAGCTTACAAATACTAGTCAATTTAAAATATTCAGCGCATTAATATTATAGCGCAATAATATTCGGGTTATATGTTATTATTAAAAAAAATTGCCAATGCTGTGCGGCCTTTAGGCCGCCCCGACCGGTTATAAGCTTCAATTTTTTTTTAGGTAGGTAACATTAAATGAGCCAAATGACATAATGATTGACAGAAAAAATTTGGATAAGGTATAATAGCATCTTCAATTATTGAAAATTAAATCTAATTACGATATATTGCTGAAAATGAATATAAAGAGTAGCCTGATTTATAATTTACGCTAGAATATTTTTTCTTGTTTTGCCGAAAACTACGTTTTCTGACTTAAGCGCTTCATACCAGGGGTGGCCAACGATTCGATCGCTAGGCCAAATTTGGAAAAAAACTTTTTAATAAAGACTGAAAAAAATGCCCATGAGTCGTCGGGAAATTGTATCTGACAGGAAGTCGATTGCGACACAGTTTTGTGCTTTCTGCTGATAGGATGAATGACAGATAAGATAGACTACATAAGATAGTATTGATATATAAATATAATATTATATAAAAAATAATAAGTTATTAAAGGGAAAACCGGAGTTGACGTGCACTCAGCCACATATTGGGCCCATTATACTACCTTGTTATGTCCACAGAGTGTCGATGTTCGACACAGGTTATTTGAACCTGGAACTTCCGCTCTGTAACCAACCAGTGATCACACCAAACCACTGCTGTGAATTTATTAGTTATATTTTAAATAGTCTTCAAGGCAAAATCAGGACGTACATGGCCGTTTTATTTAAGTAATTCTTTTTTTATAATTAAATAGATTGCCCATGTTGTGCGGCCTGAAGTCCGCGCTGACCACTTCTAATCCCCAATTAAAAATATTTTATTTTTCAATTTAATCTTCAATTATAAGAACCATAATTTAAATATAAATGTCCCTTAGCCCTAAGTCGATAGCCGATATCTCGGCTATATTTTAAACAACTTACCAGTGGCGGAGTTGCACCTTACTAAAATATTATTCAAGTGCTTACAGAATCATGAGTGTCAAGTGTAAAACTTGGAATATTAATGGTAATGACAGGATTAAATTAAATCTTAAATTAAGAGGAAGCAGAGAGAAAGGTTCCATTTAATAAAATCTATCGCAGAACGTAAACACAGACTTTCGGTTTTCAAACCGGGGGGCCTGGGTGGTATGGAATACCCCCCAGTAACCGAGTAATTCTGAAGCTGATCAAAACAATGTAATCATTTACAAATTCAGGAGACTTAGTTTGAGGGGTTGTTGGGAAGCAATGGAGGGTGGCTAAAGTTTAAAAATAACTGTTAGCCCATTAGAAGCCTTGTTTGAAACCGTATTTATTATTAATTCTTGATAGGCACATTTCGTAGATGAGCTGTGATCCTTGACGGGTACGATAATTACATTGTGAGTGAAGTTTATTCATTTTATTATGTGTATCGATTCCTCACTTAGACAGCTTTCGAGAAGGCCGTTCACGTAGCTAGTTCGGCCCTGGTGATAATTAGCAGGAATATTTGTTTTTTGTTAATTTTCTGCCATGAAATTTGCATAGCTACAATGTTTAACGATCGACGAACTGATATTAAAATTTATTTTTTATTAAACCTGATATAATGATAAAGTTTTACAAATAGTATCAGTTTGGAAAAGCCATTAATGCGATAACAAATCCTAATTTAAGCTTCACGTGATACTCGGGCAAGTTTGTAACTACTCCTAGTTTGAAAACACTTTGTAAAGCATGAATTACAAGTTCTGCTTTATACAGATGGTTAAAAAGTTATAATGAATGTATTTAAAATTAAATTTTTTAACAGAAACGTCAAACAGCGGCAAGCCGCATGCGGTTGCATCTCCATCCGCAAGCAAAGTTTTATTCCACCTGTAATTAATTGTATGCAAGATACAAAAGAGATGGCTCAATTTTTGCGTTTTCCGCTTACTTCCTCGTGTCTGGTTGGAACGACATGGGCAAATACAAAAACCCTTTGTAATACCGAAATAAAGCTTTTGAAAACAAACGAAGCATGGCATATTTCATCTTAAACATTCCCTTGAACATAGAACGTGAAGGGTATATAAATTATTAGGGTACATTCTAATGTTCTTGTTTCACTTGCTTCATACTGAACGATCCTTAATATGAGATATTAAAATTCTACTTTCAGATACATCTTTTGTATCTTTTTTTTTTAAATAAAATTATAACACAAAGACTTTATAACGATCAAACTCTCTTGTGAAGTGCAAACTTTGGAAACTTCTCTAAATTTAAGCTTACGTAGTACTACATAAGAGTCCCTTACGCTGTAGATTGAAATTTAAAAGAATTTTGCGTTTTTATTAACTTTGTTTCGAGTTGTGTAATTTTATGATTACGTCGTTCAATTTTTTAAACGACTTCGTCGTTGCTGCATTTTTATTAAATTTTCAAAATGTGCAAAACGAAATGCTTCGAAGTTGGCTGGAATTTTAAAATTGAATCGGCCAACATTATGAAAAGATGCCTGCAATAAAGTGCGCTAAATAACTAGCGGATTTGAAATTACCCCAGCGCACCTCAATATATACAGCGTCGGAGTAAGTTAGATCGAAGCGAAAATATATTATTTACAAATTTCTTTGTGTACATATTTTTTTACGAAAGGTTCGATTGGTCGATGAAAGCGACTTTTGTTGTTTTCCACCAACAATGAGCTATCAGATTTCAGATTAAACCTCGGCAATAAAGCCGTACAATAACTAAATTCTTTATGAAATTATTACTGTGAAAACATCACATTGACAATTTGCTTAAAAAGGCTTTTAAATAATAGATGGACAATTTCGTGATATCGAAAAGAAATTTATTTTGGCAGCTGCCTAATGAATTTTTAATTCGATATTCCATTACCAGTCGGTAATAACTGCAAAAATTGGAAGATAATTGTGAGTGCTTCTGCTGGAATTTAGTTGTCGTGTTCAATATAATTTAGGAAAATTTTTATCCCAAATAAATCGATTACATTTACTCTTTTAAAAATTCCTGCTCTCTGAGAATTTTGCCATTTGCGGCACGCGAATTATTGCTAAGTATCATTCCGGAGTGCTTCATTTTTTAAAACTGCAGCTCTCGTATTAATGGATGTGAGAAAATGAAGACAATTATTAATGTGTCACTTAAACTTAACTCCAAGTTATTATGTCGGCAACTATTAATGTGTAAATTTAGTAAACTATTAACCCCGAACATCTGTTGATGCGGTTTAGCTAAGTTGATCGAAGACATCTTAGCGGAACAGATACAAACAGCATTCATTATCCTCAACATTTAAGACTTTGCGATAATATTGAATGATTAATTCTAAGCTGTCTTCAGTCTTCCACAGTTTCATTTAAAGCCAAAAGTTAGGTCAGTTCGGTAAGAAATCGATTCGGCGTAACTCTCGTCAACTTTCCGAAACTGCTTAAAATCGCTATAAATTTACACATAGTTTCGCAGAGCGGTGGATTCCTTCGAAATTCACTTTTACCTGCCGGTGTAAAATTACAGGACTTTATAATACGAATTTATATTTATGAAGATTCCAATAATGCATTAGTAAATTTTGCTTTTGCGTGTCCTGTATCATTACGAATCCTTTCCAATTTATTTTCGGTTTCATTTATACCGAACCTACTTGTGATAAATGATGTTGCATAATTTAATAAGTTTAAGCATATTTACATAAAATAGATAATAAAGGACGACCCTACCCCACGGCTGAGTTATTTATTCAAAAACTCAAAAACTTACTTTTCAAATTCAAGTTTCAATTATTACAGAATTAAATTTTAATTTACATTCAAATAAATCCTCCTTTGTTGTAATGAAAAAGTGTTACCTCAACAATACTTCGTGTGAATTTCCTATTTTCTTTGTAAATAAGAAGTAATAAATAATTAGTTATCCTGCCTTATAATCATACTGGATAAGATATAACGGTTTTCCCTTGTTTCCACCTCGAGTTGACTGGAAATGTAAACTTTTCCAGCACAATTTCTCGCCGCAGAAACTTTTTGTTTATTATTCAAATTTTTAATTATATTTTATAATTTTTTTTACGGTTATCGAACTTATAATTTTTAATATTATTTAGCCGTGTTTTCAAAAATTCTAAGCAAACATTTTCGAAATGAAATTTATAAAAAACGTGCCCGAACATTAATAATGTTGTTTTTTTGTTATCGTGCCTTAACAATACACGTAAAATATAATTTTTAACATACCGAGGATATCAGAAATGTGCGGCAAAATATTTTTCGTTTAGTGGACTACATTTTAAAGCTGATGGTTTTCTCGTGTTTAAATTTGCATAGTTGAAAGTCGAAACTTACTTTGGCTTCCTGTGATAGTTGATATTATTTATCCACTTATTCGGAGAAAGTATTAAGTATTCCCCATATTACTCAATTCGAGTTTTAAGTTTAAAATTTCACTTGCTCCAACCAGACGATGACGATATTCAAAGAAGCCTTATCCAACTTGATAGATCAATCGAAAATTAATGGTAAAGTTTGAATCCTCTTAATTTAGTAAATTCGGAAGCCCTTCATATTTGCTTTCTTCCTAATGAATTTGTTCTTGTAACTTTATTCCACTTCCGCTTCTTATTTCTTATGACAAGAAAAATTACGCAATTTTCACCAATATTGTGTATTTTGAATTTTACGGTTTCAAACCCAAATTGTGCTTATTTTCAGTCGTGTAACTTTTGGAATAAACATTTAAATTTTTCTTTTTCACCATTTAAAATTTATTTCAATTTTATAACAAGTTGAAAATATGAAAATGCCCCTATTAAAACTTTATAACTTTAAATTAATATAAATATTTAATTCAGCTTTTAAAACTACAATTAACTAACCGAAAATAACATAATATAATATGTTTAGTGTAATATTTTGTCATATTAATTTTTCCATGAAATTTTAATGTGAGATTATTTTTAACACTTTGTATGTTATGTATGTTAAATATGTGACTAAAATTTTCAAATAAAACTTTTTTGATATTATCAGTTTTTAAAATCAGCTCCAGAACCCCGATTTTTAAAACCGTCAGATTTATTAAACTTCATTTGCATACGAGGGCAAATTTTGGTACACAAAATATATTTTGCGAGATTCTTGAAAGATATCCCTGAGTTTCCTCTTCGATAGTTTTCAGATTTCCTTAAATTTCCCACGATTTTTTGGATTTCTTCTAATTTCCTCAGCTCAGGGTTGGGCAAGGGGCCAATTACTTCGGACGCGCATGAATGGATTAACGAGATTCTATCGAATCTAAATAGACTGGTTTGGCCCCCCGGGATAAGTAATTTTTAAATATGACACTGTCTGTTTTGGTAAGATTGAAGTCCAAACCGGTAATATTAACAAAAATTCAGCTGATGAATAAACATGTTTTATTCGGGGCAAATGTACTTTTTGCGTCTCGTCTGTAATTTTTGGGAACACCAACCGATTCGTTGGAGTCCCGTCTATTCTACAAACTCGTCACAAAAAGTTCGACGTTTGCTTTTAATAAAACAATAAATTATTTTTTTGTTTTATTTTTGGGCGGCACTAACGTATTTTAAAAATCTCTAGCAATTTTTTTTTTTTAAATTAAATTTAATCAAGTACGGCACTGCTAATCATCTTTAACTGCATCCCGCAGCACGTATTTAAACTAACCGGGTTAAATGTTAACAAAACGATTAAAGGAGCCCATAGGCACCGGATAGGGGTGGCCAATCAGGGCACTTGCCCCCTCTAGGAAATTGATTTTTTTGTTTCTACCTAGCTGGCGCTTGTACAATATTAGAATTTTTCTTTAAAATTATAAAGCCTAACAAAACCGAATACTTTGCCCCTCTTTATATTTGACTCTTCCGGCGTCACTGAAGGAGCCTACACACTGCAGTATAAAATTAATTTACTTCACGGTCGTCCAGTGCAACCTTCATTTAATTAATTTTTATTATTAAATAGATTGCCCCAGGTTGTGCGGCCTGAAGGCCGCACTGACCAGTAATACTGCCTTACTTTTTTTTAGGTTGGTAACTGAAAGTGAACCAATCGGAGGTGTGTTATGGAAGAAATTGTAGACAGAATGACTGGCAAATAATTCTCAATATTGGAAGCTAAATGTAATAATAATATTGCTGGAATGTAGGTAAATAGCTACCTGATTTAAAATTTACATTTCAATATTTTCTTTAAGACCTTTTATACAGAATATCAGATATTGGCATATAATCTGCACCTTGAAAATGTAATTCTTAAATTTATTTTGGTGGCTGTGACAGACAGATAGTCGGCAATATAGATAATCCGGCCTTCTGCCGCAATTCTAGCATATGTTTGCGTTTTTTTCTCGAATTATTCTGCGTCTGGGAGTTTGGGAAAAAAATTCGAGACAGTTCAGCTTAGTTTATCTTAAACTTTTATTTTATTTAAGCCTGAATTGTATTGATCTACCTGTCACAAATATTTTGCATACTGTTTAATGCGATAGATGGCCTTTGTACTCCCTCTGGTGACATAAACTTACGTTAGAGATATTCATATTTCCCCAGGAACGTAGAAAAACTATTTATCGCGTTTAAGTACGCTGATCTGGGCCCATAACCTGATGTCATTTGTGCTGTTTTATGTGTTTCATTTGTTTCAACTGTTAAAAGACGACAAAACGACAGTTTTTTGATGGTGCTGCCAATATTGCGAAGACAGTAAAAGTTGCTAACGAACTTTTAGTCGAACACAAAAAGATTTTGATCCAATCCGCAAAAAATCAACATAATAAATGCCTTTTAAAAATCACGTGTTGGCGAATTATTATTTTGTACCTAATTCATATCATTTAATAAGCTTAGAGTGCGTTTTAATTTGCTTCACGCAAATCATGCCACTTAATCGGACCCGGTTATCTCAGTTCAAGAAGCAAAGTGTTACACGAATATCAATTATTATAGTGGCATTCATTTTTTTCGCTACCAAAATTGACACTGACAGCTGAACGCTTTTTACCGTGTCCATGTTCTACGTTTTATGCACGATTCCCTACTAATTAAAAAAAAAAAGGATTTTCGGGAGGATCGATCCCGAGGTGTCTAGTTATGATTGAATTGGCTAAGTCACAGAGACTTGATTTCTATTGTTTTGTATATTTTTAATTCAAACGTCAATTTTCTCATGTTTCGTAATTCTTTTTGATACCCAAGAGAAAAGTTTCTCAAATTAAAAATTTCAAAAAATAAAGTAAAGTAAGATTTAATAGCTGATGCGAAGTAACTAAACTTCCTTACGGTGATATTAGCACGTTATTGTGAGGAGACAATATTTATCTAACAAAAATTAGTCCCCCAGGAAAATGTTGGAACGGGAATGGAGTAAGAATTCAAACCGGAGCTGGTGGAAGGCAGAAGATATACTACCAGTCAAAGTTGCTCGATTGAGCGTGTTCTACATATAAATAAGCCAAGTGAAGCTTCTTTAAAACAGATAACTTACTTTATATGCAGGTTTTAAATATTTACTTTATACTTCATTTAAGTATTTCTGTGGTAGATAGGTAGCTACTACGGTAAAGTAATTTTATGATACTTATTTAATGTCAACATCTAATATAAATAAGCTATACATTTTATATTTACTTAAATATAACTGAGAATCTTTGACGAAATGTTTTGATTAACATTTGATTCCGATGTAATAAAATTATTCACATTTAAAATTACAAGTTTACTGTTTTTTATCAGTAGCCCCACGTTGGGTGCCAAATTAATTTCAAAGTAATGCTAAAACAAAATGGATAGTTTGTTTACTAGGTCAGGGGCGTCACATAGTGGAGGCTTTTTAATTAGCCTTTGGCTGATTAAAAATTTTCTTTTGCTTTGAAGTTTGTTCCGCATGGAATAACTTTTATGTATGCTAATGGTAGGCACTGCATATACATTTGACAATGTAATTATTGACATAGTAGACGAACTAAATGAAAATTAAATGTCGCTCACAACACAAAACTCGAATAACTGTGAATTAAAGGATGAACTTTTACGTCGTGTAACCGGAATAAAAATATTGGATAAATAATATAAATTGATTAAACGCGACAATAGAAAAAACAAATAGTAAGGGATTGTAAAAATCTTCGTTCGTGTTGATTTTATAAAAAAGACCAAAAGTGCGTGAAAGTTTAACGAAGTCGGGTTTAAATTTGTAATTAAGTGACACCAAAAACCACGAGCTTTAACTTGAACACATACGTAGTTGGTAGGAATGAAAGCGGAATTAACTAAAATGGTAATAGAGATTATTTTAGGATTTGTCGGATTAGCATCGCTTAGGGGTAAATAAATTGATTAAAACAGTAACAACAAAATTTACACTTAAAAATTAATTATCATCAAAACGCGTACTCAAGTGTAATGCTTTTTATTTTAATAACAAATTAAAAAAAAAATTTCCGAGGAACGAAACAAATTTAGGACCAACCAAAATTATGGATGTTGCGTGCTTACGAAAGACATTCAATTAGTCTTTTATTACGTAAAACAAAACTTGATACGCCATTCTAATTACTTTATAAATCAAGATATAAAAGGGACTGCATGCAAATCGCGTGTTTTATTATTTTATAAGCACGAGTTGTTATTTTTTGTTAATATGTAAATGGCTCTATTTTTGTTGTTGATAACTTTTGGTTTTTGAATCACGATAGTCATTACAAAAAGTTTTTCTTTTCGATGACATACTTTGCTTCAGCTATTTTTGGACTCGCATGCATTGAATGTTCAGTGTTAGATTTTATTACTCCTATTAATTACAGACATTTTTTCATAATTTTACTAAATAGTTGTACCTACATCTTCATTCCTGAACGATAACGTTTTTCTGTTCAATTCACTTAGATTCTCTAAGCTAATTAATTCCATTTGTAGCGGTCTGAACAACCACCTTATACATGGTGAATTACTGATAACTAGATTTGTCTATTTAGGAAAGTTGGTTAATTTTTTTTTATATAACTAACCCGTAGCCAGAGGCTGGGCATTGAAGCACGCGCCTTCCCCTTTGCAAAATTAGTAATTGAACCCCCCCTCCCCCCAATCAAAAAAAGACAGCCTTGCTACAGAAATTGCTCATCAAAATGCTTCATAACATAAATTAAGCAAAACTTAATTATAAATTGGCAGCTCACGGAGGAGTGACGGATTAGTGCGGCCTTCAGGCCGCACAACCTGGGCAATCAAGTCATTCCAAATCGATTGCCCCTAGTACCACACATCCTTTATTTTTTCTTAGTATAATTTCTTACCAAAATCCAATTATTATTATTTTCTATTACATAAACCAAATTCAATTACTAATCCAGCGCTTTGAATGAATTTTTTATACCATCAATCCAAATTATTTCATTTATTTTATTTTCCCAGTAATAAAACTCATCAAAACTTTTTTGGAATTACTTTTTAAAATTTTATCTTAATAACTAATTTCTTTTTTTAATAATTTTATACAACTTTGCAAACCTACAGGTCCACTCTCCATAAGCAGGGCTGATGAAAGAGCCACGTTTTCCGGTTGGTTTCGCGCAAGTTTTTTTTCACCACTACCAACACCAAAATTTAATTAAAATAAAGTAAATGAAACAACCTTGAACTTTGATTGGTTCATTTTAAGTTCCCAACCTAAAATTTGCAATTTGCGGAATGCGATTTTTCGCATTTTTTATGTTTGATTGGTCAAATTGGTTACCTGCGTTCAAATTTGACCAATCAAAACAAAAATTACCTTTACGTCAGAAAAACAAAAGAATTGCTTTAGTCCTATTGGATTATACATAATATATTAATTATAAAGTGCACGTGAGTACCCGAAAGCTTGCAAATTAAATAATATTTAATTCGTTTTATTAACTTGTTTTTCGTTTAATATTATTTTAATAATTATAATTTCACAAGTTACTATATTTAATTAATTAAAATTAAATAACAATTATAATAATATTTTAAAACTAAAACCAAGTTAAATAAACGACTAATTAATTAGCTAAACGTATATATTAATATTTTATATTTTAGAATTATTATGATTTTCTGGGATTTCCACCAGAATTTCTTCGTAGATTGCCTTAAAATTTGCTTTCGAAAGAGTATGAAAAGCAAAAAAAAAAACTCATTATTTACAGTATTCCCATGATTTCTTAGGGTTTCTTTGGATTTGTTAATATTTCTTATGATCTGAAATTCTCTGGATTTCTTTAGTTTTCCTCAAATTTCTTCAGATTTCCATGGACTTCTTCAGATTTGCCTTCAACTGACGATTCCTTCCTCGTCTTAGGATTTAGTTTTAATATTAATATGTTCGTCCATGCTTTTTTTGGGATGGGTTATCCAAAATTTCGGGTAAGAACAGTCCAAAAACTATAAATTTGGAATGCGTCCTCGTGGCGAGAACTTAGCCTGTTCAGTTTCTATAAATTTTAGTGTTGTTTTGACTTATTATGTATGCCATTTTAAACATTACTACTGAAGCTGTATGACCAAAAACTTAAATTTTTAAAAACATTCCTGAAGTTGACCAAACTCGAAAAATACGTTGTTTTTTTCGGTTAAACTGTTTTCCAGTTCTTCCTCGATTATTATTGATTACCCCTGGCGTATAAATTTTATAATACAAACAATTCTTTCTCCTTTTAACTTACGACAGTACCTGAGTCCTGGCCAGTGGCTGCCAAAAGATCAAAATGACATAAAAGGTACATAAAAGTGTTTGTAAAATTCCAACCAAATTTCACTTGGAGAAAAAAAATGTTATCGGGGCTTTCGTAAGTGGAAATTTAAATTATGCATAAGGGGGGGGGGTAGGATTGATTTGAGGGGTTGAAAAGTGTTAAAAAATTGCATTCCGGAGAAAGTTGACGTTAAAATTAAAAGTATCAAATGCAAAAGTTGTAGATCATGCAAAAATCTATCACTTTTTGGAAGTCACTTTTTAACATAACCTCAAACTTTCCGAGAAAATAGTGAATAATTGTATTTTTAGTATTTTTTTTTCGTTTTTAATTTTTCATTACCGCAAAAATAAGTTAACGATGAAACTTGATCTTCATCTCATCAACTTGTTGATGAAACTAAGTGAAAGTAAACCTTTATATGCCTTAAATAACGAGTAATTTTTTAAGATTCTAAAATCAAGGAAATTCCGAGATATTCATATTTTCCCGTCCGAAACATTAAATTAAAATTAATTATAATTAATTTAATTCAAAAATCGCTTTATAGATTTATGTAAATCTTTTGTTTTATGTGGAATCAGTTTTTTAATTTTTTAAAAAATCTAAGCAGATTATCAACCAATTGAATAATTTATTGTAGTTTTTTGTTATTTTTTGCATTTTCGAGTCAAATATAGAGGGGGGCAAAGTATTCAATTTTGTTAAGCTTTATGATTTTAAAGAAAAATTCTAATATTTTACGAGCGCTAGCTAGGTAGAAATAAAAAATTCAAGTTTCTAGGGATGAGGCGCAAGTGCCCTGCTTTGCCCCCCTATTCCGGCGCCTATGTCTCGGAAAAATCTTAATTTTTTTATCTAATTAAATTTAAGATTACTTAAGACACAGAAAGGTCTACTTTCACGAAGTGTCGTCAAAATTAAATTGTTTTAGCGGAAATAAAAAATTAAATACGAAAAAAAAAATTTTTTAAATATTTTTCGCATTTTTCTCGAAAAGTTTGAGGTTATGTTAATAAACTTCTACAAAAGTAGTAGATTTTTGAATGAATTACAACTTTTGTATTGGATACTATTTGTTTTGACGTCAAATTTTGCGGAAAATCGCAATAATCCCATTTTTCACCCTTTTTCAGCCTCCCAAATGAACCCTAAACCACCCCTGCTGAAGAATAAATTTATTTACGTTTATAAAAAGCCCTTTTACCATTTCAACTTATAAAAGTCCTAAAAACAAGTTTTTTGTTCCTCTTTAAATGAGTTATTTCGATTGATCCAGTGGCGGATTTAGGGTCGGGGGGCTATAGGGGCTGTAAAATTCAGGGGAGGTAAATATTTGTAAAAATACCAAATCCACATGTGAAAAAGAGTAATGGATAAATTAAATATTTTTACTACACTATATTTTAATTGAAAAAGATTTTTAAAACTTTGGTTTTCAAAAAAAATAATAATTTTTTTTAATTTGTAAAATTTGAAATAAAAATAAAGATATCGTATTTGATTGTAAAAAATGCAGGTAAAAAATAGGAGGGGTGGGCGCGGCAAGTTGCTAGCAGCCCCTAGGCGACAATGGTATAAATCCGCCACTGGATCGGTCTATTTGTAATGTTGAAGGAATATCCTATGATTTGCACAAAAATTTACATTTTAAGTTTCAAAAATATTGCCAATATTGCTAGAACAGAATATTAAATAATTTAAAAATAAAATTCTTAATACTATTTAAAATTCTTCTTCTCAATATAGTAAGAGTAGGTACTTCTTGGTAATAATAATAATTATTTATAATAATTAAAGCAATCCATCTCAAATTAAATGCTCTTGACCTAGAACTTCGCAGAACTTGACCACAAAAAAATTAATTGAACATAAATACCTCTGTGCCAAAATATATAATTGGGTTGTTGAGAAATGTTCAAACAGCTAAAATATATACTCTTGTTTGATTTTTTATGTTTTTTATTTTAATTTGACTACGAAAATGTTGACATTAATATAATCATCCCTCCTATCACAACAAGCTGAGAGACCCTCTAAATTTTAAGAAAATACTGAAAACCATAATCCTTATGTAAATTGTGTGCATGTCACTAGGAATGTAATTGACTTTCTTGAGCTGGCAAGCGAACAAGTTCACATGCTTTCCTGTGCATCAGTCGTCCTAGAGTGACATGTTGACTTTTCCGCTATTGCAATTTTAATAACTTTTACATTTTTTAACTTGCGGATTTTAGTTATTCATGAAACAAATTTAGTCAATGATTGATTCTTTTTCCAATTTTAATTTTAAAGTAACAATTTAATTTTTTGGATGTCTATCAATAATTAATCACTGTATCTCAATTAAAGCTACGACTGCAGCTTAATACTTCAGGTGAGAAATTAAATTTTTATTTTTGTTGACGTGAATTTCCAACCTTAATAATTTTCAGCAGTTTTGACCAAACAACTTTTTTAACCGGAGGGTCCCTTAAGGAAAACCTTTAGTTTCTGTGATAAAAGGAAAAACAAGGAATCTCAATAAAGTTTACCCGAAGATTTCATTTCCACTTTCACTTATAAAAAATTGATTTTGCAGTATACCTACACTGAGAGAAATAAATTGTATTTGTTTGAATTTGATATAATAGTAATATACTGTATAGCTGAGTAATATATTGCAATGTTCGGGGTGTTAATTTATAAAATTTTAATTATATAGCAAAACATGGAAAATTTGCAAAAATAAATACAGCATTGTTTTTGAATGATTCCCAAAACCACCACCATATTCAAAATGTAAGAAATACATAGGCGTACTAAACCCAGTAGCGTAGTAAAATTATATTATTTATAAGTTAAAATTTTCCAGTTAATTTTGCTAGTCTGGTCCATCACTTATTTTACTGGATGACATTGTAATTATCCAACAAAGATTTATTTTGAGCAAAATTACATACAAACGCAAATTAGAGCTTTCGCTTGAATAACAGATTACCGCTGGTCTGAGTTCTCTTACACCTCGACAAATAAATAAATTATGGATTAATCTACAAATGTACTCTTCTGTATGATAAAGGTTTACCTAAATCAATCGCAGGTAGCATGAAATTTAATTAATTTTCAATTATAGTGAGATGTTACGCACAATTTATTGCCGTTAAAACATAAAACGTTTTTCCAAATTTTGTGCTAGTTGAAGCCTCATTTTTTCACTTCGATAACGAAAGGATGCGAATTACTTTTGACTGAAAAGTTTTACAACATTTCCGGAAAAATAGTAGACAGTTGCATGTTTCCTCCCGTTTGCACTTTACTTCTCGTTAATTAATTCAGCTCAACAACGTGCTTTACGAGAACTAAGTTAATGAAGTTTTCGAAAATATTGCTTAACATTTTCCACTAATCGCTGGCTTTCGCATCGAATCGCATTTTTCGATTTCAATGTTGGTTGGAGCAGAAATGGCATACAAACGCAAACGGAACTTTTTCACTTATTAACAATTGTTAAAAAATTGCTGGCTTCAAACCAATAAAAAATGTTTTACCAAAATCCTTACTACACATAACTTCTGACATTCTGCTTGCTACATTTCTCTTTTTGAAAACTTGCTGAATCATGAACAGCATATGTTTCTAGTTTATGTACGCAAATCTTTTGAAATGTGAAAAGCTTGACACTTTTGTCAAGTTATTTTGTCGTACAAACACGAAAATAAAAAATTTCCCAATATTTATGTAGGAAAGGTTATTCGAGAATTACATTTTACTTCTTATAGTATTTTCCTTTAATAAATTATCAAGTCTCAAAAGAAGTTCCATCATTTTTGTTTGCTCTTCGAGCAAATTTTTTTAATAGCTACGACGAAGGGTTAATTATTTACAAATTCATTAATGTAAACCAAATTAGTTTTGTTAGGTAAATAATATAAGGTTTCCGTGATCAAGTTTTAGATTATTTGCTAACTAAATCTATTTGCTCACAGTTAAAATTACTTTGCCTTCCGATATACAAAAACCGACCCTATTTATTGTCTGTTCCCGAGGTGTAAGAGAGCGATTAAAACGCAAACAATCGAAACAAAAGATGATCTAGGTTTTAGGTTGATAGGAAATGCGGGTATTACCCGTCTTAAGGAATGCATAGTTTAAAAAAACCCCTAATACTCCACTTTCGCACGATTTAAGCTCTTTTAGATGAAAGGATGAGAAGTGGCAGTACCTTCTGTTATGGCTAAAATCACTCTCAGGATGCTTATGAAACTTTCTTTCCAAAAGTTAATTCGACAGCTGTATTACTTTTTGACTTATGAGATCACAAATAAAGAAACAAAACACAATTCCTCTTCTGTTTCGGGCTTTCAGGAAAGATACGTGAAATAAAATTTTTATCTACGACATTCAGAGCGAAACGATACTACCTAGTGGTCAGTGGCGGTTCTGTAATTTAAAAAAAAAAAAAAAAAAAAATAACTTGGAATCGAAAGCGGCATATATTTATGCGCAGGTTTCAGTCGATGCGAAGTCACACAATTTTGACGAATCGCCGCTGAAACTAACGGTCTAATTAATTTTTTACGACAAAACATTTTGAGTTGAGCTAAAATTGTGTATTGTTAACCAAAATTAACAAGTTAATTAAAAGTTTTAATACAAAAGCACACGATAAATTTTGGAAACTTTCGGCAAAATAGGTTTGCGGAGGACTAGCTTTTGTACAAATTTATTTGGACTAATTATGAATTGAATATTGATAGCTTATCAAGTCTATTGTTCAAGATAAAGGAAATTACGTTCTTCGTTTATACAGGCGCTGTTTCAAAAACACCCACGTCTCATAAGCTGGAGATAATCTCCACTATTATTTGTTTCATACCACTCTTACATTCACGATTATTGAAGCGTTTCGTATTGTACGAAAACAATAAACTCGAATATAAATGTTGACGTGTTAATTTTCTCTTTATAAATTTTCATTGAAAGATGTCGAGTATTCGAGAGAAAGATGATATTTTTCTCAATTGAAATGGTTATTAAATAATTTTACAAGTCTTTTCATAATAACTTCTCCTTATCCAGTTAATATTTAATCTAAACGAAAAAAAAAACATAATATACAAAGGTAATAATAATAAATAGTATATCAAAGTTTTTATTTTTGTATGAAAGCTTGGATTTAAAAAGTTGGAGAGTTAAAAGTCAAAAATTTCAAAGCATTCACTCACCGTTTTTACAAGAAAATTAATGTGAAAGTTAGTGCTGAGTGAGAGAGTTCTTCAGGAGACACTAATATATCATAGTTAGGCTTCTGAAAAGTTAGGGGGAGAGGAGAGGGCGAACTGAAATTGTACAGTTATATTACAAAATATTATTAATCTTACAGTTTATGGTATAAAGTAAACGGTTATCTTCCACGTTAAGAAATATTCCTTTGAACATATTTATTAAGGGGTTATTGTCCATAACCCCCAAACCTCCCACTTTTATGATCTAAGGTTTTTATACATCTAATTAACTTTATTAATTAATAATTAAACCTTCCGCACTTTCTAAACAAACATTTATATGAGATTTTTCCCAAGTAGTAATAAAATAAATCATAGAACGTGTACACGGAGTCCGAGTCTGGGGATGGAAGGAGGAGAAGAAGATTATGAAATAGTTTTGATTAATTTCCTACCGCAGTAACCTAATACAGTGGAACTCGATTGCCCATGTTGTGCGGCCTTGTTTTACATAAATAAGTAAATTTACTGTAGGTAAATAGGTGCCCCCCCCCCCTAAACACTTTAATACACCTAACTAGATTACCCTGGTTGTGCGGCCTAAAGGCCGCACTGAGCCGTTACTTATTCCATTCAGTGATTGACGTGGTTGTTCGGTCTCCGGCCTCACTGGGAGAATATCGTTACCAATCCAGTTCTATCGGCCACCCTGACCGACTAATAATAATCAATTGACCTGGTTGTTCGGCTTTCGGCCTTACTGAAATGCTCATGACAGGTTACATGTTATTAAGCTAGTTCGGCTAGAGCAATGATTTACATAATTCTCTAGTTCAATGCTAGAGAAATGTTTTACATACCTAAATACTCATTGAAAACAATAGTTAACGAAAAATTTAGCATTCTATGAACAAAATTCATCATGATGAAGAAAAATTCATAGTATTTATGAATTTGTTCATCAATATGATTAATTTTGTTCATCGGCGCAAAAATGATGAATTATTATTGTTCGTCAAAAGATGAACAATTTTTTGTCAGTGTACTCGTTATGTATTATTATGAAAAAGGGAGGGACCCAAACGTCGGTAACGGATCTAATTGGTAACGACTCTAGGAGCTCCCCCCCCCCCCGATTGCCTAGGTAGCGGGATGTGTGATTTCATTTTAAGGAAGTGTGGGCTCAGCCCGGTATTCCATAATGTCAATATCCAATTCCGATTCCGAAATGAAGTCTATTTTTTTTGTAGAAATTACTAGGATGCACCTACCCCCCCCCCATAAATCTACTTATGACCTAGATAATTAATATATTATATTTATTCTACCTTAACTTATTCTCCACTGCCAGGGGTAAATATACAAGAAAATCTAAAGATTTCCATGTAATTTCAATTTTTTTTTAGGAATTCCAACGATTTGTAAGACATTCCAGTGCTTTTTAAGGTAATCCAATATTTCCAAATAATTTAAGAGAGTTTCAAAAAATTTTCTAGATTTCAAAAGAATTACTATACAGATTTCCAAAAAAAAAAATTTATTCCAGATTAATTTCTAAGAACTCCAGTGGTTTCCAAGGAATTCCAGAGATATCTCTATTTTAAACTTTAAAATTATTAACTAGTGAGAAAATATAAAATATTATTTAACTAGTATAATTTTAAATAATATTTTATATCTCTATTTTATTCACCAGCCAAAAATGGCAGCCACTTTTTAAGTTACAAATCTAAAAAGTTGAGAAGTCATGGAAGAGTGATCGGTCAGTGCGGGCTTTAGGCCGCACAAACTACTTCATTTATTTATTATATTTTACATTAGAATTAGATACGATACTCTGTTTCTTCCTCTCTCTGTAACCACGCTCTGCTTGACAAATTTTTTAAAATAAATTAATAGTATAAATAAATCCAGTTCCATACCCGCGGTGCAGACCAATCAAAGCAGGCCGTCTGACAGGTAGCATGTCAAAAGATCGAAAACAAAAACACCAAAATAGCAAAAACAATCGGTGCTTTTGTTTTTAGGTGTTTTTGTTTTTCAGTGTTTTTGTTTCCGGCGTGTGACGTAGGTTAGGTTAGCTTACATTTTATTATTAATCTATTACTTATATTAAGGGGGCATGACGGATTCAATATTTCAAGAAATCATTTTCTTTTTATGATTAATTTTGGTAGAAAATATCTTTAAAAATATGTTTTTAATGACATTAAAGTCGAATTAGATTTTAAAATTTAATAGCGAGTGTGAGTTTGGTAGAAAATACCGGTTTTCGAGTTGGCGTCCACGATTAAAAAAAAACTAGTCGACCGATCGTTCTGAAATTTTAATATGTTATTATGTACATGTAAAACAACAGAATGAACCACGGACAGAAAGATCGGTTCAAAATATTTTGATTTACATCAGGTTTTTTGGAGCTAAAAACCGGCGATTTTAAAAAACCGCCGCAATTTTGTTATTTTTTTTCGGATATTCCAGTGAGCCAAAATCAGACACGTCCTCAATTTACGATGTTTTCAAATTTGAACCCGCCATGTCCCCTTAATTGGGAATATCCAAGGCAGGTTTTTCGAGGGATGAGGGCATTTAATTCAAATAATTCAAACTATCACAGATAATTAATAAAAGAAAATATTGTAAATAATATTATCCAAGATTTATCTGACGAGAATCTAAAATTCGAAACACATTTGCTCGACCAAAAGACCAAATCAAATGTTTTTTATTTTTTATACATTCAAATGGCTCTAGCACCAGTGTTTTTTAAAGATTGTAAAATTATGATAAAATCAGATTGTCTTAAAACAATGCAGTGACAGCGTCGGAGGGGGGGGGCACGTGACGACCCTGTTGCTTGGAGTGCCCCAGCAAGTGCCCACCCAAAATTTAAAAAAAATGTTAATATGTAGTATTCTTCATCTATTTCTTGTCTCGCTTGATTTTCGTCACTCTATGAAGCTTTTTCCTCATTAGATGTCTGAGATCTAAGGCAGATACATATATAATAGCAATTCATTTTTGTAGTTAATTAAGTACAATCATGTTAAAATTGAGAAAATTAAAAGCATTGTTATTGAAATATTTAACTAATTGTTCGCAGAACAGTTCTCGTCAACACGAGATTGTTTCGGAATCTGAACGGTAAATAATTATTTATTAAGAAAGTAATTAATTGAATTCATTATTAAATCATTTAGACGTAAAAGCATTAAATTGAATTTGATTATTTACTTAAATTTGAATATTTAATAAATTTTAAGTAAAACCATTTAAAATTTCCAATCTTGAGTACTTTAATGCCGTATTTTTGCCGGAGGCACCTTGCTTTATTATATTTTCCAATTTATTTCAAAACATTAAGCAAAATGGAATCTACGTGCATGTATGTCCCCCGATATTGAATCTAGAGAGCAAGTGTTCTGGCAAATGCATCGTGCGTCTATTTGGATCAAGCCTTGATGCAGTTATGGATTTTTGCAAGATAATGTTATTCTTGACATCGTAAATCTCTAACATGATTTAGTTGTCTGTGGCAAATTCAAGTCAACATTGGTTTATGGAATAACTTGGACGTTACTGCTAACTAATGCAATCGATAATCCCAGGTGGTTTTGTTTATCCAATCTAACGATTTTGGTATAGTAAACTAGTTTAGTCTGGTTACCTTTGCGAAAAATAGAGCAATCATCTGAGTCAATATTTTAACTGTATTAATTCAATTGTTTGTTGTTTAGATTAACTTTAAATTCTCATTTGCATACAAAATAATTTGAAGTAGTTGTAAACAATGTTCGAGTTGGAGTAAGTTTGAAGTGATCGTATTACACCAATTAACTAGGGATCCGAGGCCGGTGCGAAACCGTGTGGAACCAATGTTTAACTGGCACAACACAAGTTCTGAATTTACTACAATTTATCTCAATCATAGTGACAACGTGTCGGATTGCATTCTATTGTCCTTTTCTTTAAGTCCAAAAAAATGTAGATACTAATGTAGTTTATAGTTTCGTTCGGGATTCTAAATGCGATTCACATAATTAATTCACTCGCTTCACTTGTTTTGCTCTTTGTTGTTTCATTTATTTTATTTTTCCCATCAAATCCAAACTAAACTTTTTTACAACTCCAACAGCCTCACTTGCTTGCTCGCCCGTCCGCGATCAGGTATCAACTTGCTTGATTATCCAGAAAACATTTTTTATATTTAAATGAAATAAAATAAATTAATTATTGCGAAAACTAACCCACTACAACCTGTTTCAATCTTATTTGATCTCATTATTGGCAAGCCTAAATTTTTCGAAACATTAGCATTTATTGCATTGGGTGGTATTCAAAAAACTCTTTCAGAAATATATTATATATTCAAGAGTTTTATGAATATTAAATTAAATTGGATTGGAAAAGTTAATACTTATAATTTTTTAAAGACAAATATATCCAATATTGTTCGATGCTGTTAAAAGATGATCAGAAATTACTGGAGAATGATTAGTCAGTGCGGTCTTTAGGCCGCACAACTTGGGCAATTCAGTTATATGTAAAAAGTCACGTCTTTCCGTATGTAACGTACCTCCGATTGGTGTATTTTAAGTTACCAAAATAAACAATGGAAAATAATGAAAAAGTGACGCGTTAGTACGGTATTTAGGCCGCACAATCTGGGAAATCTTTAGATTTAGTATTATATTGCTATGTATTTCTCCCATCTCCAATTTTTCCCTAATGACTTTTCAGAAATCTATCAATTCTTTAAATCATTTTCCCTTATAATTTTAAATTTTGCTATAATTTTATCAAAAATAGAAACTCTACATAAATTCTATGCCTGCATGCAGCTGTTTTCTTATCAATTAATTTTGTTTTGTTTTTCTAATAATTTCAATTCTAACATTTCATTAAATCAAACACTTTTCTGTCAAAAATTTCGCTATAATTTAAATAACTACAACTTACTCTGGTCTTCACCATGTTTTCATCGCTAGTTAGCGCCAAGTCCACTAACTTACGGGAATTACAAAATTAAATAATTCTTTTTTCTGTGCTTGCATTGCAAATTTTAAAATAAACAATATTGGTAGTTTCGGAAGTGCGAACTTGCGCGGTAGAAAACTAAGAAGGTGGCTTTTCACCAGGCCTACCTGTGGACAGTGCATCTCTATAAATGGTCTGCGAAGTTTTTTTGAAAATTATATTGATTATGTTGAGATTTAATATTAAATGGTGATTTATAAATGTTTTGATGAGTTTTAGTATTATACTGGGAAAATAAAATAAAAATGAAATAATTTAGCTTGATTGGTACTTGATTTTAGTTTAAGAATAATAATTGGATTTGGGTAAGGATTTATAATAAAAAACAAAATATTACTAGGGGCTTATAGTTATCAATTTAAAAAAATTGGATATTAATGTAAAGTAACGAGTCAGTGCGGCTTTCAGGCCGCACAACCTGGGCAATCAAATGTCTATAAAATAGGAATTTTACAATTAATTTATGAATTTTCGAAAAAATCCTGAAAGAACAGAAGTCTCTATTTTTAAGTAAAATTCGGTTATAATTAACGAAATCCAATTTAATATTACGTACATTCGCTGTTGTAATTCCAAGTAATAGGTATTCCTTGACGACGTACTGAGGTTTTCAAGTTTTCGAGGTGTTCATGAGCAGCATGAAAAATTGAAACTTTCATATCATCTATCAAATTCTACTACAAGTAGTAGTACATTATTGGTTGTTACATCTATAAAATCCTGTGGACCGGTATAACATGCCAGTCTCCATTTTTCATTTGTTTTATTTTAAAAGAAATTGAATTTCTAAATTCAAAGCATATTTTTGTCTGCAAGAACGTCACTTTGTGACTTTTCCATCCGCCACCAGATATCAATTCTGCTGATGAAGCCATAAAGCGGTAAATATGCCCAGAATTTTGTTTTATTTAACTTTATTTGACCCCGCTTCACACATTTCGCTAAAAGAGAAAAATTTAACTTACTTAGCAGTCTATTGCTTTTCTAAACTTTACATAAATCAAGGTGTAAACCACGTAAAACAATTGTTTTTTTAGCCATACGTCTGTAGGTCTGAAACGGATGTGGCAGCACGATTGATGAGAAAGGATTTGAGCACAAGTTAATGGTCACCTACTGTTTAGTACCGCACAATAAATTTATCGGTGCGTTCAGGAATAATAAAATTAAATAATAGGGTGTAATATTTTTGTTATTTATGGAGGAAGTCGTACATCTTCCAAATCGCCGATTCATTATTCTCATCAACTGTTCTGTCAATGACCAAAGAATTTATAAAGTGTTAGCATGCGATGTTGCATCTTTTGGATATAAATTTACAAGCAAGGCTTGAATACGAAAGGAGCTTAATTAATTTCTTGTTTATGAACACGATACCATTTTGGAAACTTTTAGTGGCTTACATATCCACTATACATAATAAGATAATATAACTAATTGGTTCGATTTTTGTGAATTTCCTTTTGACCAATAACATACAGCGAATAAGAAGAAAAAGGGGTTGCAAGACTTATTTGCTTTATAAAAGGAGCGAAAAAGCTCGAATCACTTTTGGAAAAAAATTACACTAATTTTAAGAATGAAAATATTTGTGTGGAGATCTTTGAGGGATTTCTAAAGCGGTTCAAAGCAATTTTCTCTTTGAATTGTGATGCAGTTCGAAGTAATTGCTTGCGAAAAATTCTCGTAGGCTTTTGAGTCCGTCGCCGCAATTTATAATCGCTTCCAGAAACGAAGTTATTTTTAAATTTTCAGCTACGGTTCTGTTTAAAAAAAAGTAACCAATGCGTCTTGATTTAAATAAAAACTAATAAATAACACGTAGAATGTCAGTATTGTTAAATTTAGCGTCTATTGAAAATTATTAATCTGGAGAGAATTGAGTTACATTTCCACTTTCCTCACTTTTCAAATTGTGCTAGCAGCGATTGCTATTTGTTTGAATTCTTTCAGAGGAACGTAATCGAGTTCATTTTGGATGAAGATGAAAGCACAAGCAACACAAAAACAAGATTTTATTTTAGATACCATTTACATATTTTACAACTTTGCATAAAAGGCTAATAATAAATTACGCTTGTTACGTAAAATTGCTCATCATTTTTATTCGAGTTTCATCAAACTGGAACGTTTATTCGTCTTTAACTTCAACGCTAATCGGATTTTCAAATTAGAAACATGTTTCCTTTATACTCAAGCATATAACATTACTTTAGCCTCTGTAACGTTGTAAATGTCGTCATCACGACATAACATGTTTCATTGTTCTTAATTTTTTATTTTTGCAATTAAAAAGCTGTCACATTCATTTTTTATTAGATCGTTTCAATTAATTTTTTTAATAACTTTTTAGTCATTAAGCTAAGTTGTACGGGTTGATGCCCTGATCGATTTCAAGTAGCTTCCCAACAAATTTTTTTGTCACGGGCGCCGGTATCTTCAAAAAATAAACGATTTTTTTCAGTTTTTAGCAAATTTTTAAAGTACGTTAAATTTGCTATCATTTCAGACCAAAAAGAGCTTTCTAGCTCTGCTAGTTTCCGAGTTACAGCTCTTCAAAAATCATCAATATTTCCCAAAGTTTACTAACCTGAATTATTGACAAACCCACGAAGGGGACCTACCTATAAAAAGAAGGAAACGTTAATTTTGTTTTCAGTTCATGCTTTCAATCAAACTTACCTTTATCTCAGTAGTCCTGCCGCAATAGACGCATCTTTCCTCCAATTCCATCTTAGGACACCAAACACATGTTCAAACACTTACACAGTTTAAAACGACCATAAAAAATTTTTTTTAATGAACACTGACCACTATTACTATTAAAATCAAGATTTAAATAAAAAATGAATCGCGATTTTTTAAAGTTTCCATCAAACTTTTTCACAAATTCGTACTCGACACCACACTTCCGACCGCGAAAACCGACCAAAGCGCGAATCCCGGACAACTTCTCTATATTTAAAAAAATTAAAGGTCAAGATTAGTGCAAATAAAAACGTCATACAAAATTGCAGAACCCTTGGATAACAAAACCGCCGCAAGGTCATAATTTTAGTTTAAATAATTCACGGCTACATCACTTGAAAAAATTTGTTGGCAAACCCACGAAGGGACCTACCTATAGAAAGAAGGAAAAATTTATTAACATTAATTTTGTTTTCAGTTCATGTTTTCAAACAAAAGTACCTTTATCTCTGTAGTCCTGCTGCGTCTTTCCTTCAATTCCATCTTGACACCAAACACATGTTCAAACACTTGGACAATTTTTACATGGCCACGAAAAATTCTATTTTAATGAACGCTGATCACTACTACCAAGATTTAAATCAAAAATAAAACTCGATTATGTAAAGCTTCCAACAAGTTTTTCCAGAAGTTTGTATTCCACACCACACTCCCGACCATGAAAACCGACCGAAATGAATTATGTTCCTTGCGTGCCGGATACCGAACTACTTATTTGTGAATCAGCTAATTGAAGCCCGCTGCAAATCGGCACTAAATTCTACATGGAACAGACAGAAAAAAAGATCAAGTTTAAAAATTGTGAAAAATCCAACTAACCATACAAAATTGCCACCCAAGCTAAGTAATTCACGAAATTTTCTTTTCCATGTAAATAAATAATAACATTTAACTTACTTTTTGTATTTTGGGAGTTTCTCGGAAAATCTGCCAATCGATCCAATGCTGACTATATTTTTTACTTCAAAATTACGCTGAATGTAGTTTGACAATGTTCACGTCATGAAGCCAAGCAAACTTTATTAAAATCATGCAAAATAAAACATTTTATAACTATAATATTCAAAAACTCGAATTTCCACTTTGTTAGATCCACAAGCAGTTCAATCCAACCCTCTCTAACAGTTTCCAGGAGACTCCACCTCCACAACTAACTGGAAACAAAACGTTCAATGTTCACGTCACAAAATTACTAACATGTCGAATTAAAATCTAAAATACAATAATTTTGTCCAACTTACACTATGTTCAGATTTGATTCTTCTAGAAAATCTAATAAAAATTATTACAAAAATTTCGACAACAGTGGAAAATAAATTTTCGAGGCATTCACGACAGCGTTTGCAATAAGAATGACTGCTGAGTTTGATAGTTAATTTTTGTTCCTAATTTTTTTGTAATTTAAAAGGTGATAAAATTTTTGCATATGCGTTAAGCCGGAAGTGACAAATATAAAAATAATTTGTATTTTGTTGAATCACATTTAAACATCTACAAGGCAAAAGTTAAAAATGAAGTAAAAATTTTCACTTTTCAACTGTAAATAATCGGACGATCAAAATCTTAGAGTCCAAAAAACCAAGATATAGTTGCGTTGACCCAGAAATTCGCAACTGAACGTTACGTAAAAACTTGATTTGGAGTTTTGGATTTTACTTGGACAGATTTTGTAATTGGCCCGAAGATGCCCACCGCATTTTCCACATAATCACAGATATTTTTAGGTTATCTAAACAAAGCGGAAAGGTAATTGCTAGATTGAGGGTGCTTTTGATATCGTTCAGCTGTTAGTTTTCACTGCGTGTTCCCGTAGTTACAATGAATAATGAGATTGAGTAACGCCGACAGTTTGTGCTTTTGCATACTGCTTCTATGGAGATAATGCAATTATGCTACAACTAGGTATTGTCTGGCTTTATTTTAGTGAAGACTCCGAGGATTATCGTTTAAGATTTTTCGTTTGGTATCGGAATGCTTTGTGATTGAATTTCAAACGTGCGTAAGGGAAGATCTATATATGTATACGCACACAAGCGGACACCTTCCACCTTTGTATTAAAGTTTCTAATCAACCAGGCCTGTAATCAACTCAGCCACCTGTTGATTTTGCCGATAGGCAGATAAACAAATAAAAATTAAGAACGAGCTATTCAAGCTTAGTAAATTTAAGTGGGCGTGATTAGTGGTTAAACAGTTGCCGCGCGTTGTAGGCGATTGGTCGACCGAAACAATTGAAACGTATTATTTTTAGATTAGTTGGTAAGTAGTATCGAATTGAAGAGTCTAATTGACGTGTTCCTAACCATGCATTATGAGGACTTAACGTATTTCGATTGAATTAGAGAAAACTCGCTTCGCACCATTTATTACGTTAACTGACAAACGATCTTAAATAGAAGCGTCTGTAAATTTGGAAGGATTGACGAGTTAAAGCTCTGATAAGGCTTGTGAAATTCAGTAACCGCGTTCCGTTCGGAAAATCTCAACTTTCTGATTAGGGTAATTCTTTTATCGACTTTATTCTAGTCCTTGGGGTTTGTGTGTTGGAAGCATCCTAAATTGACAGCTTATTATCGTGTTAGTACCACTTCCACTGATAGAACATATGTCCCGGAGAATTCGACAATTTGACATCCGAAAATCCTTTTGAAAAATGATTGCCTGGGTTAGGTGTCCCGACTGTACCTCGAACATTTAAATCGTGCGAATTTGCGAACTCCTCCGGATAATATGTTACGAATAAGAAAATCATTCACATTATTTGTTTGCTTATTGGAGAAATTTAGCGACGTTTTGCATCAAAAAACATTTCCTGAAGACGTTTAGAATGAAGGAAAACGACTTCCTTCGAGTAATAACTTTTAAATTTACTTTTTTTCTAAACTCTTTTTTAAATGTAGCAAATCGTATTACGTAGTAATTGGTAATTTTTTTAACGGGAATTTAAAAAACTTCTCGATTATATCATGATGGTTTACCACACGCCACACTATAATTTCGATTCGAGACCAGTTTGCGTATTAAAAAATTTCGCATAATCACACACAATGCGAGCGGTTCTGATTAAACTCTTTTTGGTAAAAATTTTTTGTGGAACTTTCCGAAATAGACTTTTTTGCTGCATAACTTTAAAGATCGCTAATAGGGTAATTACGAAGGCGTGATAAAACGGAATAAATTTTAATAATTACAAAGAGACAAAAATTTGCTTCAAAGTGAATTGTATAGTCCTTAATGAACACAAAAATGTTAATCATTCAATAAGTATGAAGCGTTAATTACCATATAGAACTTTGCGCCAATTTACTTTTTCATTCGTGATTAATTTCTGCCAAGGGAAAATTCAAAATTTAATATTTAAAAATATTTTTTCGAAAAGCAGCAGGAAATTTAAATTAATTGAACTTGCTCGTAACAATTCCAGTTTGTTAATTTTCAAGTTTCTTGCGGAACTTCAAAGTTATGAAATGTTGCTCAAGCTAATAATAATGAGAATAACTCAATGGAAATTCAAGATATATTTTGCGGTTTTATTAAAGATTTTTGCTTTTATTTTAAATGATCGAGTGACATCACAAAGCTTAGTTTTGCGCATTTATATAGGGTAAGTATGTGGTGTGTACTAGTAGAAGGGCTATGTACGTCCTAATGCTCTTCACCGAAATTTTTCAGAAGATATTGCAATCTAAATTTACAATTTTATAATTTTACTATAAAGTTGATAATAATTATAAAAATATAAATCTTGACTTTCACCCCCCTTTGAATTTTAAATTTACTCGGCAAACGTTTGACTGGCGGCATTGGTGGAAAAGTAGTCCGTCAGGTTGAAAACTGAAGCAAGTCAGGTTTTTATACACATATAACTAACTGTTGAAATCACACAATAAGCACACTCACTTGGAGGGGGGGGGGTCGGTATAAAATACCCTCCAGTAGTCCAGTAATTGTGTTCAATTTGTAAAACTGTTTTTATATGCAGCTGTTGCAACAGCTTAAAGATAGTAATTGTTCACTTTCTATCGGAGGTCACCAACCAACTGGTCGTCGGACCACTAGTGGTAAACTTTGGTGGTCCACAAAAAAACAATTGAATTTTGAAGTTAGGAAATTCAGAAAAATAGAAATTTCATATTTTTAAACATTTTTTTAATAATCTTATCTCATAAAATAATTTTTATGGAACTAAAAGCTAAAACGAAAAGTTGAATTAGGTTTTTGAACAAAATTTATTTTTATAAAAAAATGGAAAGATCTTAATAATATAAATTTTAAACTTGGTATATTAAACGCACCGATAATTCCCGAGCGCCATGTGACGTCAGAATCACAGAGAAACATCAAAATACGTTTGAAGTATTTACTTTTTTTTAAACGCCTATAACTTTGCGAAAAATAAACCAAATTAAACGTATTTTTTTCAAAAGTTTTGTTTTTAAACGTACTTTTGATAAAAAATATCGAAAAAAATTTGAAAACGATATTATTATAAGATTTTCAAGTTTTAAAGATAAATCGTCATTTTTAATCAAGTATGTACTGATCGATTTTCTTCAAAAATTTTTGTAAAAAACTAATGTCCATTTAACAAATTTTAAACCTGGTTTAATGGGCAAACGATGGGATCTATTTTTTTCGAATTTTCAATTTTCATTTTTTATGATTATTTTGGATATTTTTTTTATCAAAAATTCGTTGAAAAACAAAACTTTAAAAAAAAAAAGTTTAATTTGGTTTATTTTTCGCAAAGTTATAGGCGTTTAAAAAAAGTTACTTAATTTTTGAAAAATTAATATCTCGCAAACGGTTCGACAAAAACAATTGAAAAACATTGTGGAAGCTAGTCTTAACCAATATTAAAATACAAAAAATTCTTAATATAATCAGAGATGCAAAATCAAAATGGTGTCCGATTTGGGGTGGAATGCCCCATATGTTTTCGAAAGCTTAAATAAATATTGATTTCTCGAATTGTTAAATTAACTTGTCTTTTCTTTAGTTTTTTTTTTTTTTAATTTAAATTAAGTGCTTTAATTTCAAGATCATAGCATTGTTAGTGGAACTTATTTATTAAATTATTAAATTTGGGAAATTATGCCAGTTTGGTAGAACGAAAAATTGAATTTTGAATTTCAAATAATATGGATAAAAAATTTAATTATTTCGAAAATTTTTTTTTTAATTATAAATTTAGATAATCTCAAAAACCATTTTTGATAGAGCATTTAAATAGTAATCTATTATAAATTAGAAATATAAAAAAGTTCATATCTTTCAAAAAATTATTTTTAATATTTAAATTCAAAAAATAAATTCCTACATTTAATTAAAAATTTCATATTCTTAAAAATGTTTGTTTTCTTAATTTAGTAATACCTTATCTCAATAAATAATTTTTAAGAAGCTAAACAAGTTAAAAGAACTTTAAATTTTGAAAATTAAGAAAAATAAAAAAATTTATACTTTTTAAAATGTTTTTTTTATTTATTTAAATATTGAAAAATTTTCAAATATTGAATATAATCCCAAAAAATAGTTTCTTAGTGTTAAAAAAATTTAAAAATGAGAGTTTAATGGCCCATGAAATCCAAAAGGTTGACAAGTGCTGAAAAAACCAAATTAGTTTTCGGATTCTCGTTAATCCTTTCATGCGCGTCCGTTTCAAAGGATACCAAGCTGACAAATTCACTAACGTTTGAAATATTAATTTTTTTATTAATTCTATTGTAATTGGCGAACGCTGGTAACGGTAAATAATTAAATAAACATTATTTTTATCACGGAGGGCTTCAGAGATACAATCCGAGTCAACTTGGGGGGGGGCAATTGCCCCATTTGCCTTCCTCTAAATACGTCACTGAACTGTAATAGTAAAGTTAGAAACTCATGCAGTCATATACCCACAAAAATATTATTTATTGTAAATTTAAATAGTGAATTTCGCGAAGGATGTGGCAAAACAATTCAGTGGGGATTACTTGGGGTGGAGTTGTCCAAAAACCAAGTCGTGTTTTTTAAACGGTTTTTTCGTTTTGAACAATATGTATAAAACTGCAGTAGAAATAAATTGATTGGCGTAACAAGAATTTAAAAAAAAAATTATAATGGTAAAATTTTTGAATTTTGAAATTCAAAATATATAAAATTATATCAGATTTTCGTATTTTTCGATAATATGTTTTATAATTTTGAAATTTAGATTTTCTCTTAATCCCAAAAAAGCATTTTTGATCCAGATCGAAACAGATTTGAGCGGAAAAGTTAAAAATAAATTCAAATTTTTGAGAACATCAAAGTTAAACAATAATAAAAAATAGTATTTTGAAAAGTAGGTACAAATTTTTCCAATTGTTTTCTTTTATTTAGTAATACTAATTTCTATATAATTTTATTTCAAAAAATTTTCTTTTTTGAACTAAAACAGTAAAAAGTAAGATTTGAGAAAATATTCAATAATATTTCAAAATTTCATATTTTCAAAATGTTTTTTATTTATTTAGAAATTTTGAATATCGAAAAAAAGATAAAAAAAATTATGTTAGTGGTCCACAAGTTTGGCGACTACTGGTTTAGAGTGAATGTTTTTACTACGAATAATAAAAAAATTTAAACAATATGAAAACACTTGAATACCACAAAGACAAGTTATGGGCGGGGCTAACTTTATTGAAACAACCAATCGAATAATTGCATTAGGTTTTTGACCGTTTTTGCCCGAAATTTTGAAGAAATTTCATTACATTACTACATTATAAATTTTTCCTTTCTTCGGGGTGAAAAACTGAAGTGATAAAATAAAAAATTTTGACGATTACTATATAAAATTTGAAATCAAAAAATAATTTCATCCAGTTTGAAGACGAATAACATAACATTTCAAGCACACATTTTATACCTTTTAAATTTGATTATGAAAGAGTAGACTTTTTAGTTTTCAAATTGTTGCTGACACAATGCTATGTGGCTGAAACTTTATATTAACTTACAAGTTGAAAAAATTGATTTACCTTCTTCTGACTGTTAAAAATAGCACAAGAGGAAAACTTTTATCAGACGTCGGCTTTGTAGAAATTCGTAATTAAAAATGTTTCTTTATCCAAATAAAACCAACTTAAAATTTTCTGCATAATTAAAATATTTATTGTGGTTGGCCTATGGTTATTACCAATCGTCAGTTGCATTTAACGAAAAATGAAAAGATTTTGAAATCTATTTTTATATATTTTTGCGCACTCGGAATTCATAAAAACATTGTGGGTGTATTGATTAAGTTGTAATGTCGGTTTTTCGGACTGGAAGAGTAACACCATTAAAAAGCAATTTGCGAGCGTCCGTAACCATACGTCGGTATGTTCAGCGTGGTAGAAAGTGCTCGACAGGTAATTTTATACGTTTGTTGTGTGACGTCTGGAAAGGACATGTGTATTATGATTTGACAAATAAGGATGTAGAGACGTTCCCGACGGCGGTGCAATGTCCCAAGAGGCTCATAACGACAACCTGTTGAAATATTCTACAATTCGTGCTAAAGTGTAAAATGGAGAAAATTATTGCGTTTTAGTCACGTTTTCCATGTTTGATAATTACGCTATTCCGGCAATTATTCATGTAGTTGCGGCTAACAGAGAAACCCAAAGTGCTCATTTGAGCTTTATGACTGACGTATAATAACGTTCGCAAGGTAATGATCCGCGAAATGTTTTAGGGTTCTGCCAAATGAGACCTTTCATACGCATCGTCGCCTCGTTACAAGGCACCAAGTCATAGAGGTGTGTAACAACCGATTTCTGCTAAGTAGGTATTAAGAGTTCAAAAGTACTGCCACAAAAGACCACAAATAGACCCAGCATTATTTTCCTTAATTTATCTCGGAATTTTTCCTACTTCCACCTAAACCTTCTATCGGAGCTCGAACAGCCTCAAACGTGCGCAGCGGGACTCGATTGTTCAACCAAGTGTCGGATCAAATTGTCTCCATTTATTCTGTTTGTTTCTTTGACAATGCTGCCATTCTTCCTTGTTTGCTAACTCGCACGTGCTGTAGGTAGCACCAATTGAATCCTGCATACGAGTGCGTCGACCACCAAAGCTTATCAGTGTCGTTAAAGTAATGAACAATTATTTTAATGCCCGAAAAATCCGCAGTCGTCGCAGGAGAGCGTTTTTGCTAAACTGGAAGATTAATATTGTAAATTTAGCAAAGCTCCAGAAGGTGTAGACAATTTCGCAACCTTCTGCCGCTACCTTTTTGTAAACCTCTTGAAGGATTTAGTTTTCAAAGGCGCGCACTAAAAGTATCCCTTGTGGTTTTCCATTATTTTGACATTTCTTTCGTATTTTAAGAATGTTTTGCGAGATTTGTTACCGAACTAAGCAGCTCGAAATAAATTGCATTACGCCGTCCGACGTGGTTTAAGACAAAGAGAGGAAAAGCGTCGATCGAGATTTTTTCATGAATTTCAATTAGAACATCCGATATCGTTAAATAATTACAAATAAAACAAAACGTGTTTGCATCAGAAACAACAGCAATATCGGACGGATCCTCCGGGCGCGCTTTTAATCAAGAAAAACAAAAAAGAAGACACGGGCTTTTCCTTGATTACTAAATTAATGTAAAGATTACCTGCTATTGATTTTAACGAACCAATTACACACTAAAAATATAATAATACCTTTTATTTAACTTTTTTCATTCTGCACCGCCGGTGCCATAAATAAATTCGTTTTAGTATCTTGAGTAATCATTTCGGTTTTGATCGTCCTAAATCGAAATTATAAGGTAATACATTTAATCCAATTACTACGTTGGCAGCTTTAATCGTTAAAACAAATCATGCAAATTCTCTAATCCATAATAGGAGTAGGTATACAGAGCGATTTCTGGTCGGATTGTAAATACTTGTATTTAACATTGGAATGCCGTATTGCTTTACCTTATGATTTTATCTTTCAGATTATGAATATGTAATTATTTATTAAGTTCGCCGACCCATACTTAAATTTCGTATAACAAAGATCGCTTAGAAATCTCTAAATTATACTTAATTTGATTCATTCTAAAATAGGTTATGTAGGCTCAATTCAAATCTGACCTAACCCAACTTAATTTTTTCTTTTTTGACCACCGGAAGTGAGAAGTATACGGACACCTTCCTTCTTTCTAACTCTCCCCCCCCCCTTTGCTTTCACACAAGAAGATTAGATAGACTAAATTCCAGAATTTAGTTGATCATCCTTCTCTTAGTACTAGCCTGAAGCATTTTTACATCAGCTTCCACTGCCAGTACATCAATGTCTATAAGATCCGGACCGTCAGACTTTATCAGAGTTCAAAATACTCCACTATTTAGACTCTGAGCAGTTGAAGGTTACACATACCGCCTGCATTTCTCCTCAATGTACTTTTTGGATTTGTTTCAGCGTTTTTTTAAAGAAAAACCTTTCGCTTAGGTCTGCATCTGATCTATTTTTCTTGGTATTTATTGCCTTAACCGATTTTCCAATCAGGAATCTCTTCCACCTTTCCAATTATTCCTCCTTACAAGTATCTTGTTTGAAAGTTTGGTTACCGTCCAACTTCTACGCTTCTTTCCTTCAAAAGTACGATCATCATCATTACGAAACGGGTAGTGGTCAAGGTCCACTTTGCACTGAAGCTCTAGGCTTATTGTGCCCCGTTTTCCCATTGAGTTGTTAAGGGAAGTTATAAGTATTTCGATCCACAGCTTGATGTTCACCAGAGGGCTGAGCTAAGAAATTCTGCCGAGTCCGGGGTTTGAACCCAGAATCTCCGCTCATAACTTCAACTAGCGATCACATCAAGCCACCGCTGTGGTCTCAAAAGTACGATAGAAAACCATTAAATATTCAAAAAGAGCAAAGTTAGGGCTTTCTTATAAGGTGAGAATAAATAAAATCGGCCCAACGGTTACTTTACAATTTAATTTTGAAAATCGATTTTTTGGTGTAAATTTTACAAGTTTACGTTCATATTAGCTTTAAAAAGACATTCAATTGCTGGTTCGTGTGCGGTGGCTGGGGCTAGAGATTCGGATGTAGGTGGGGAGAGAGCGTTCTACTGCATGCGGTCGCCGGGTCCCCTACGGTGGAGTCCCTGCATTATCCAGCGTATTTGCGCTCCGATTATTGTCGCCTTTGGGCGGTTTTCACAACCCCCGACATTGGCAAATCTCGGATCCCAGCATTCCAATTTCGAGTTCCGTTGCGTCCCGGGGGATGTTTTTAATGAATTTTGACAAGCGCAACCACGGCAAATTTCGGATCTACCACTTTTGAAATTGTAATTTTCGAAAAACTGCTGGATATTCCGCAAATGTTATTATTTATACTTACTATATAGACCATTATCTACCATCCAGTGTAAAAATTTCGGCGAAATTCGAAAGCGTAGAACATCAACGGTCCTCGAAAGTTTCTCTTCTGCCTGTTTCATTTTCGTCCCTCTCCGGTCGTCCAGAAAATAATATAAAAGATCTCTGTCTTCTTTTTATCTATACTCATGATTGCAAGGAATCTAGTTTTCGTATGTTTACAACTTGTAGATACCCTCACTCCAGGGACGGCTTCAGAAGATATTTTTCAGGAAGGCGAGCAGTCCTCAATTTTCCAACTCTGTCCATGTATATTTTTTGCTGATTACCCTTTTTCAGTATCCCAATCACCTTTTTTTCAAACATTGGGGGGGGGGGGGAGTTCTGTCTCGCGGAACCAAAGGATATCACTTTAATCGTTCTACGTAGAGCCGTTAAGAAGTTATGAAGTTATTCAAAAATTAAGCTAATCAATGCGATCAAAAATTTGTCTCATAAAACGTGGTGGGAAGAAGGAAATTTTTTTAATTGGTAAAGAAACAGTCATAAATTGTTTTTAAGTTTCACCAGCGGCGTATTTAGGGGTGGGCAAGGGGAAAATTGCCGCCCTCCACCAAGCATGACTCAGATTATATTCCTGAAGCTCTCCATGATAAAAATGTTTACCATAAGATTTTAAAAATTTAAATAAGTTTAAATTATTTACCATTTGCAACATTCAACAATTACAATATAGGATTAATATAACCAGTTAGCTCGTTTCTCGGACGCGCATGAATGGATTAACGAGAATCCAAAATATAATACCCCCCTGATTTTAGTTGATCGAAGTTAGCCGAACAACTGGGTAAGCTAACGTACCTGCTTCCAATTAAGAGAAATTTAAACTTTCGTATGACCATTTTCGTGCTTCGGAGGACACGTAAAACCGTCCTTTCTTTTGAATTGATGATTGTAACACTGAAATGTGTCTAAATTTACATAATTGCACAATTTATGTCTAGATTGGCGCTAAACACAATATTGTGTTAAAAAATTTTAACGTTTGGGTCGGCGCTTTACAGCAAGCAAACAACCCAATTTGTGTTATTTTTAGGTACAAAATTTGTGGGGAAAAATATCCCAATAATGTGCGTTTAAAATCTAAACAAAAATTGTGCATATTTCTAAAACAAAAAAGAGGGTTAAACCTTTTTTTGCGTTGAAAGGAGGAATATCTTAAATAAAACACTACTAGCCCATTCTAGATGACGGGATATGGCTGTACCCAGTTTAAACCATCTTCTGGATGTCATCTTCGATGACGCACCTAAGTTTTACTTGCAAACACTGGGGCCTGCCCCCGACAAACCAATGACGGTCGACTTTACAACGAAGTACCAGGCGTTTTCTTCCATAATATTTATATGTTAAAAAATAAACAAATAAAATAAATACTGTGGGAAAAGGTCGATAAAGCTGGTAGAATAATTACCATAATTTTATGAACAAAAAAATGGAATTAACAAAGCATAGCAGTATTTTCGTACATTTCAAAATAAAATTTCAACAACAAAAATTTGTTTGTAAATTAACTGTTTATTCTAACAAAAAAGAAATCATCTCCATAATTATAAATACGTGACTAAAATTACATTCAATACCAGGTCGTGCCCTTTCCTCGACATTTAAAATTGTTTGAAAAAAAAAACGTTTATATGATAATATTGAAATGCTTCATTGTAACTATTACGTATTATTGTCTGTAATTTAGAATTCGGTAGGCACAATATTGTGAATGATTATTGATCATCTATTTAATATTCTAGCAATACCCAAGGATAAATTGAATAGATTCTGTAATATTATCAATCATTTCCAATACGAATCCCTAGAAACGGATAGTTTTTCCTGTCTTAATTCGAACTGATGAAGGATAAATTATTACGTAAATTAATATTAATTGCAATGCCAAATTAAAACAAATCTAGCAAAATTTAACACAAACCATTACCGAACTGTCAAGGTGGACTGTGAATTTGTAATGAACACGTGGAAGTTTGTATTGTCATTATGCCAATTATTAGTCTGAAACCAACCAACACATTGAATTGGAGGTGATCGATAAATTTGCGATATTAACGGTAGTATTAAGTTATGTGAGACAAAAGGACGGGTCTGATTCAAGCTGCAAGAGGCCATATCTCAGTTTGTAGTGTCGCTGATTTAACCAAGATCGATTGTAATGCCTAAAATAGCACAGCAAAGATTTTACGCAGCCATTCCTGTTCTATCCTGCAGCTTCACGCATCCAATTAATAAATACGAAATGGAAATTGTCATTAAATACAATACTAATAGTTAAATACAGTAAATGAAAGAAAAAAGATCAATTATTTTTTGAAGTACTCAGTTGAAGACTACTGCATTAGTAACCAAAAATATAAAATGAAATGGTTTAAGGTTGAATCGAAATCAGTTGTTTTTCACTGTGAACGGTAAAGTTTGTTCTAGAGAAAGCTACATAGTTGGAAGATAACAATGGTTGATTTTTTCTTATGCGCTTTTCTTAGTTAGGTTTCGGTTGACTAATTCTAATGTACTTCTCTTTACTCTTCTAATTTACTCTGAAGTTTTAGTCAATAAGATCAAATTTCCTTAAAACCAATTCTAGCAGTTTAACTTCTCTCGAGGAGCTAATATTATAATTCACAAAGTTTGTCTTTCAAACGCTTAAGCATTCAAGTTATAATAATATGAAGTTTTTGTTGCAAATTTCTAGGTCGGCATAACTATTTTCAAAATTTTGGTAAGTAAATTTTTCTTACGGGGAAATCATATTGCAAAATTCGATAAATGCAATTTAGTTGAGAAAAGAAGAATTCAGTTTAAGTTTTCAAAAATCATTTTTTAAATTTATTTTTATGATTTTAAAGCTTAAGCAAGTCAGAAGTAATTTTTTATTTTAAATAAATCGTGGTAACGGTGATGGAATTTATCGTTAACCACCGGTCAGTATACGGGACCAGGATTTCCGGAAAGTTTATAACTACTTAAAGCGCTATGTTTGAATTGAGCTATAATTTTACTTTAAGTTTACTAAGTTGAAGTTTACTTACTCGTAGTTATCTTAATTTGTTTGTAATTTTTTTTTAGAAATACCTGACATTTTTTATACTAATTAAGTTATTTCCGACTTTGAAATTGAAATTTCTTGGAATTAATCCTTTAAATTGCCGAAATTCTTGAAAAATCCCCAAAATTCCTTGGAATACACTGAAAATTCTTGAATATCACTGAATTCATTGTTAGTCAAGGAAATTCTTTAGAATTGCACTATTTTGGAATTTATTAGAAATCCGTGAAATTTTTTTAAATCATAAGAATTTCTTCGAAGTCCATGGAATCTCATAGCTTTACAATTGTCTTAATTTTTATGTAAGTCTCTGGAAATTTCTGGAATTGCTTAGAAATAACTGAAATTCTTTGATAATCTTTGGTATTGTTTGAAAATATTAGTTTTTTTGAAATCATAACAAATTTCTGGAATTACTTTAAAATTAGGTTTTCTTTAAAGTTCATGGAATATCGAGGACTTACACTTGTTTTAAATTTTCATAAGTTTTTGGAAATTCCTGGAATTGCTTAGAAATCTCTGAAATTCTTAGGAATTTTTGGAAATAATGGTTTTTTTGAAATCATAAAAATCTCTGGAATTACTTTAAAAATAGATTGTATTTAAAGTCCAAGGAAACTCGTGGACTTACATTTGTTTGAAATTTTCGTAAGTTTTTGGAAATCTTTGGAATTCTTTAAATAACCCTTAGAAATCCCTGGAATTCCTTAAAAATCCCTTAGAAATCAATTCTTTGAAAATTCTTGCAATACTTTTTTTTTAAATTATAAGAATTCCATGAAATTTCTTTAGTAGTAGGACCTTCAAATTATAGTAAGTCTTTGGAAATTTCTAGAATTCCAAATCTCTGATATTATTTGGAATTCTTTGGAAATAATAGTTTTTTTAAATCATAAAATATTCCTGGAACTACTTAAAAATATATTTTTTTTTAAGTCCCTGGAATTTCATGGACTTGCATTTAATTGAAATTTTTGAAAGTCTTTGGAAATTTCTGGAATTCCTTAGAAATCTTTAAAATTCTTTGGAATTGTTTGAAAATATTAGGCTTTTTAAAATTATAAAAAAAAAGTTTCTTTATAAACAGATTTTTTCAAGTCCATGGAATTTCGTGAAACTTAACACCTGATTTTAAATTGTCATAAGTTTTTGGAAATCCTTGGAATTCCATAGATATATGAAATTATTTGAAATTATAGTTTTCCTGAAATCATAAAAAATCTCTGGAATTACATAAAAAATAGATTTTCTATAAAGTTCATGGAATCTCGTGGACTTACACTTCTTTAAAATTTTCGTAAGTCTTTGGAAACCTTTGGAATTCCATAAAAATCTCTGAAATATTTTGAAAATCCTTGGAATTCTTGGGAAATAATATTTTTTTTTAAATCATAAGAAGTCCATGGAATTTCTTTAAATCATAAGAATATCATCGAAGTCCATGGAATCACATGACCTTGCATTTGTTTTAATTTTAGTATATGTCTTTGGAAATTCCTAGAATTCCTTAGAAATCTCTGAAATTTTGTTTAAAACTTTGAAATTGCTTGGAAATAATAGTTTTTTTGAAATCATAAAAATTCCTGGAATACTTTAAAAATATATTCTTTTAAAGTCTACGGAATTTCATGGACTTACGTGTGATTGAAATTTTCGTAAGTCTGAAAATTCACCTCTGAAATTCATTGAAAAATCTTAGGAATTGTTTGAAAATATTAAGTTTTTTGAAATTATAAAAAATTTCTGGAATTTCTTTAAAACAGATTTTTTAAAGTCCATGGAATTATGTGAAACTTACACTAACTGGCTATAAATTTTCATAAGTTTTTAGAAATTCTTGGAATTTCATAGATATCTGAAATTATTTGGAATTCTTTGGAAACAATAGTTTTTTGAAATCATAAAAAGTTTCTGGAATTACATTAAAAATAGATTTTCTTTAAATTCCATGGAATCTCGTGGACTTACACTTCTTTGAAATTTTGGTAAGTCTTTGGAAATCTCGGGGATTTCTTAAAAATCTCTGAAATATTTTGAAAATTCTTTGGAAATAATATTTTTTTTTAAATCATAAGAAATCCATGGAATTTCTTTAAATCATAAGAATTTCATCGAACTCCATGGAATCTCATGACCTTACTTTTGTTTAAATTTTAGCAAGTCTTTGGAAATTTGTAAAATACCTTAGAAATCTCTGAAATTTTTATTTAATTTTATATTTTTTGGAAATGATGGATTTTTGAAAGCATAAAAAATCACCGGAATTACTTTGAAAATAGCTTTTCTTAAAGTCAATGGAAATTCATGGACTTACATTTGATTGAAATTTTCGTAAGTCTTTAGAAATCCTCGAGATTTCTTAAAAAACTTTAAAATTCTTTGAAAATCTTAGAATTCCTGGAAATAATATTTCTTTTTAACTCATCAGAAATAACTGGAATTTCTTTGAAAATAGATTTTTTTTCGAAGTCCATGGAATTTCAGAGATTTCAATTGTTTAACATTTTTTTAAGTTGTTGGAAATCTCTGAAATTCCTTAGAAATCCCTGATATTATTTGGAAAATCTTAAGCTAGACCTAAGCAAAAGTTAAGAAGGCGTTAATCAAAATTATCAGAAGAGAGCATGGATTTTATCCGATGGTCTTTACACAATCTTTACCTTAGCTTACCGGATTATTGGGTGATCTAGCTTTTAATAAATAAAAATTGCAATTATTTCGAAATCCATGGAATATAAAATGTACATTTGTTTGAAAATTTAGTAAGTCTTTTGAAAATCTCTGAAATTCTTTGAAAATTCCCAAAATTCTTTGTGTAACCTGAATCGACTGCAAATGGCTTGACTTAGATTTTCTCTAATATCTCGAAAACGGTGCAAGATATAAAAAAAAACTTTTAACCAAAAATGTTGGTCTGGTTGCTATTATCGCATTACATATTTGCAATATTTTTATATCTTACCCCTTTTTTGAATTATTAGCAAAAAGCTATTAAAAGTATGTCTATTGATGTAGCTAAAGAAAATCTTTTACATGCGATTTTCTAATTGACACTCGCTGTAAAATTTTTTGTGACGTCTGCTGCAACTTGCAGAAGAGCATAAACTTTTGCTTCAGTTTTAATAGCTTTTCCAGAAGAAATCCCATTGTAATGGAACCAACTTGTAACTTAAACTTTTTAAAATCAGGTCAAACTTAAAGTTTTTAAGTTTTTTATCTCGCAATAAGCGTTAAAATTTTTGTACTACAACACAAATAATTTGTCAAGTAATACAACAGTAAATATTTATAAGATATGATGAAATGTTCTGTTAAATTGTGTTTTTTTGTTCATTTAAAGTAAAGAAGCCCGAGAAGTCATCAGGACTGTTGATATTTTGAACACACAGAAGGAATACAAAAAAAAGTATTCTATAGCGAGTCTTTTTCTTGTCTACATATTTGTACATTTATTATTTTTTGTTTTCAAATTATAAACTCGTCTTCTGATTCTGATTCAACCCGTTTTGCCATAGAGCGGTTGAAATTGAATTCATTCCACTGTAAAAGGTCCAGTAAAAATATAAAATATTTAAAATAAATAATATGTTGTAGTTCGTGCTTTAAATTTAAAAATGATTAAATAAGAGGAATTTCAGTAGAGAAACCAACAAATTTTCAGTTTTAATCACTTTTACTCTATTAATTATTAACAAAGCCACTTTTCAAAGTTCTGGACGTAGCGGAGGTTTCTAGAAAGCACGACTCGATTAAGCACAAACACATTTCCGAATATAAATTATAGCTAAAATTCACATCTACAAACCAAATTTTGAGCGTATGAACGCACATTTCCATCTCACATTCCCTAAATTGTTTGCCCAATAGCGATTATCTATTTTATTGATGCGCACCGCTGCATTTAAACAAATACTACACCTACATAATATTCTCTTTTGATAAGAAAAGCTCCAAATATGTTACTGCAATTCATCGTTCCCCAATCCCAAGATTATTGGGATTCGACCCTTAAAGGTAAAATATATCTGTCATTCGTTTGCACTTCTCTAGATTTCAAATATTTTCAATTTATTATTTTAATGGAACCATTTTAGTAATTTAAATGAAGTTAGAAATTTATTGCGAATATAGAATGGACGGGAGCCATAAAACCTAATATTATAAATAATCGTAATATTTCCACTGGACTTTTTTAATCCACAAATTTAATCGGGATAGTTCACTGGCTGGACAATGATTATATTCCATTAGTTACAACTGATGGCAACGCTTCATTAGTGCAGCTGGTTGGAGACACCTCGTGTCGATTATCAACATTGCATAATACAAAATGAGTAAACCAACCATACCATCGCCAAAGCTTTATTGAACTTGACAAACGTTACAATGCAGAACAAGTCAATTAATGTTACTAAGTGTGCAAAACAGAACAGCTCGCAGTTCTTCATCAAGTTTTGCATAAACTACCGACAATTTGCTAATTAGTCACTTGTCATGTTGTGTAGCCTGTAATCCCAACGCCGGATTACTCCGAAATCTAAAATGTCGTCCCCAAAATACTGGGGAGTATTTCATACTCCCAGACCCCCCAGTCTCCACTCACGTAATAATAGATCGAAACTATTGAATGATTATAGTTTGCAATATTTTGTTCCATCATAGTGGAAACTTATTAAAAATATTATAATCCTAAGCTGAAAAATGGCGTTAATCAAATTGATCAGCAGAGAACATGTATTATTTTATCCTACGGTCTTTGCACAATTTTTACCTTAGCTTACCTGATTATTATGCGATTAAGCTTCGTTTATTAATTACAAAAATTCAAAGAAACAATAATTTCTTAATTTCCTAAAATTAATATGAAAAAATTATAATTTCTCACATTTGCTAAAAAAAATTTAATCAAAAGGTTGCAAACTTTTCTTTCAATTAAGAAATTTTATAAAAACCATATTAAAATGTAAATGTACCAAAATAAACTGAACTTGTTAAAATATAAAAATAAAATAAATTTCTCTCGCTAACTAAATTATTGTAAATAAAAAAAATTAATGCGATATCAGATTGTCGAGAATTCAAACGAAGATTGGAATCAATAAGTTTGTGAAAAGAACCAATTTATTATTCAATTAATTTTTGTAGTTTTTGAATTTATTACGTGCTTTTATTTTTACTAACTAAAACCCACTTCTTTGGAGCATCCCGAGACTTCCTTAAATATGTTTTGTATTATTTTATAATTTTTCTTTGCATTGGATTATTTTCTTTGTTAGGTTTTTCCTTGTATTTGTACAGGTAAAAAGAGAAGCATCAGTGTCCACTTAGCATCTGCGTTAGGTAGCACTCCAGTTTAACATGATTTTTTGTGGTAAATTTCGTAATGTCTGGGATCCTTCCCTATTTTCAGATTTTCGAACCTGCTACCATCTAGAGCTGTACCAAGCACTCGGTGAAAGTAATTCAATTACCGAAAAAGTAATTTTCCACGGTTATTCAAACTTAGGATGTCACTAGTAACTTCCTTGGCTGCTTGGTGTCTATCTTCCTGTAACTCATTACTCACAAATACTTTTTTTGTATCTTTATTAATAGGGAGGGGGGGAGAGAAGATTCCATATCCTCTGGGGTCTTAGATGTATTTGTTCTGAATTAGTATTAAAACAGAATTTGCACACAAATATTCGGTTTTCTAAAAAAATAGTTGATGATGAATTCATTATATTCATGAAAGAAATCATTGTATTTATGATTTTGTTCATCAATATGATTATTTTTGTTTATCAGAGCAAAAATTATGAATTTTTCATCAAAATGGTGAATCATTTTTTTCTGTATAGCATTCTTAAAATAACTATTCTAATCTCTTACGATTTTCTAGGATTTTTTAAGATTTCATTAGATTTCCTCGGGATTTTGTGAAATCTCATAAGATTTTCAACAATTTTCTACGTGTTTTTGGATTTGTCTTTTACTAGAATTTCTTTAGATTTCATAAGATTTTTTACATTTCCTCAGATTTCCTAAAATTTTTTGACTTTCACAAATTTTCTTAAATTTTCCCATAATTCCTCATATTTACCCAGCAATTCCGTCCTTGGGATTAGATTAAGTTAGATTAATTTTTAATTGGGTTAAGTTATTGAAATCGGCAGATTAGGAAGACAATAACCGCGGTTTGAACTCCAATTGCGTCGGAGACATTGCTGTGGTCTAAAACCCAAGATAGATCTGTGTGACATAAGGAAATCGATGGGAAACCATCAAGATTTCCTCGGATTTTCTAAGAAATTTTTAGATTTCGTGGAATTTACTAGGATTTCTTACATTTCTTCGAATTTTTTCAAATTTCCGTTCAGTTATAGGTTAGGTTAGATTAGGTTTCGATTGGGTTAGGTTAGAAAGCGGATAACCGCAGTTTAAATTCTAAGACCTAGTATTTCAGTTCCAGGTTAAACCAAAAAATTTGGGTTAACCAATGAACCCAAATATTTTGTTATAATCTGCAACTGAAATACTGGGCCTAAATTATCCTATATTATATTGCTGTGGTCTAAAACCCAAGATAGATCTAGCAGATCCGGCGAAAGCGATGGGAAGCCATCAAAGTTAGAACCATTAAAACGCCAAGACCTTTAAATCTCTCTCCAGAAGACAGATCAGTCTATTATAGGAGTTGTGAAAAGTGTTAATTGCCATCCGATTAAAAAGATTACCAGTAATTCAGTGGGCCGGCAGTAATCTACTATACTGCAGATTTCGACAAAATTTTAGAACTGGGTGGTAAGTAATTCGAAAATTACAATTTCCAAAGTGATGGATCCGAGATTTTCCGTTGTTGCACTTGTCAAAACTACGCATTTTACCCTCTTGTTTCGCTCGAAAGTTATGGACCCATTTGACAAGATTAGAAACATTCCCGGGGCGCAACAGAACTCGAAAATGACGAAATTCGAATGTTGGGATCCGAGATTTGCCCATGTGAGGGGCAGTGAAAAACTACCCTCTGCAAGCCCTTCGTGCGGCTCCATTTGGTTTTCCCACCCCTGTGTGAATTATTACAATTGTCGGATAGCAAAAAACCACGCGCTCTCTCCACTTAAAATCGGATTTTAAGAGTACCGCAGCGCACAAGTACCGACAACAGAACACTTTAGTTAAGCAAACATCAAAATGTCGATTTTCAAAATTAAATTGTGAAGTAACCGTTGGGCCGAATTTATTCATCCTCACCTCATAAGAAAGCTAAAATTGTGCTCTTTCTGAATATTCATTGGTTTTATTTCCTACTTTGAATAGTACTACTTTGAACCGTAATTCATTAAAAGAACCACCGAACTCAAAAGTTACGGATCTTCCAAAATAATGCTACTACTTAATTCTTACAGCTGGTTTCTGCTGACCGTTGTACTTTTATACTTTAATCATGTTTAGTCAATTTAATGTTGCTGTTTACTTTTGTTGTATTTTATCCCGAGTTTGATTTGCCTATAGGAATGGCTTAATCGAGAAAACGTTCTTTTCCCATATTTTGCTTTTATAGCAGGAGTTTATGCGTTGCCTTCTCGTAATAGCGATGCAACTGATGCGACAATTTAGAAGAGACCCTTTTATGGCAAATTTCTTTCAACATTTTCCCGAGAGCGTTCAAAACAAAACAGAAATTTGCAATAAATAAAAATTAAACATTATCTCGGTAAACATCATAAGATGCTATATCGTTAAGAATATCATGGAACGCGTAATCCCCGAAAACTTTATTCTCAGTAATGAAAGTAAAGATTAGGAACCATTCCTTTTATAAACGATTTCAATAAAAATTATTGCCGGTTGCTACTTACACTTTTATCTATAATTTTATATCCATTCCCAATAACACCGTTCATTGAATGCATGCTCCAACAATTTTGGTGTAAGATATTCTAAAATTTCCCGATGAATGAACAAATTTTTCAAGTTATATAAAATATATCGAATAATGTTAGTTTTATATGAAACTTAAAGCTCGCTGGACCAAAAACGATATAAAATTATGGTAAACAAAAAATTTGTTTAACGATGACTTTTATAAGAAAATGAAATTCCATTGTGAAAATTATGGAATGCCAAACCCATAAAACTTTTAAATTGTTAATTTTCTTCCAGTTGTGGACTGCCAAGTAACATCATGGGGCGTGTGGTCATCCTGCGACGCTGACTGTGGTCCTGGAATGATGTCAAGAACACGTTCCGTTAAAGTACAACCTCAAAACGGTGGACGTCATTGTCCAAGTTTGCAACAAAGACGTGGATGTCATGTTTCGGACTGTCACCACAACCAAGACACAGCTCTCAGGGGTAAGTTTCCATTTGGTGCAACACTTTGTACATTTTGTTGTATCAAAATGTTAAACGGGTGCTCGCCGTAGATATCTAAGCAAATCTTTACATAATTTACCTATTTGCAATATAAAGCAGCACTTCGATTACTGGCGTTTTGGGTATTTTGAATCAGCACCGATATCGCTCTCACTTAGGCTCTTATGAATAAAAGATATCGCAATAAGAAAATAAATTAAGTACTTCCTTATGGTACCTTCACAAAAATATACTTTTTTAAATTGAAAGGTGCTTTTTGTTTGAAGGAGACACAAAATAATTATTTGCAATCGTTCAGTTAATGGATACTAATGGACGCATTGTTTGGTTATAATAAACACAATTTGCGGATCAGAAACAATTTATGTTTGTGTGCCTGTGCAGGACAGACCTTTTAACAGCACAATACCTTTTATTATCAGTGTTCAGTTGATAAATTATAATTATCAAGGTAATTAGAGCTCCAAACCAGTTAATTATTTATTTTTAACCACCGATTTGCTTTTACCCGTCGATTAGCTTAACCACCATTATTTATCAAATTTCTCAAGTTGATATCGAAAATAATTTCCCTTTAACTCAATTTTACTCTTATCAGACGATGGAAGCTTCTAAAGTCTGACGAGAAAGACAGACGAAGTACAACGTTAATTAGTAAGAAAATCAACAAATATCCACTTTACTTTAAATCCAATTAATTGCTTTGTATCCTAACTTATAACTACCGAACTGCACTTATTGATTAACTTTGTCGTTGCAACCACCGCATACTCGAAATGCTCTTTTATTAGTCAACTTGTTTTTTTGCCAAAGAAATTATGTACCGTAGCGTATAATATGGAATAAAATTTAAAATCAAGAGTTTCCTCGAGAATTTCGTTTTTCATGTTTTCCAAGATAAATTTAGAATTAAATTAAAAAAACAATTTAACTCTTCTATTTTCATTAATGTCTAGCTGCCCCCCCCCCCCCCCTAATATTTTAAAACCATATTTAGAAAAGATACTGCTAATTTTTTCCTCATCCTGCATTTCTCCTTCAATCTCCTTGCGAATTTTAAATTATTTTAGCTTGTATTTCTGTCTCTGTCAGGATATTTTAAAAAGTATCGGAGGGGGGGGGGGTATTTTTTATTCAATATTGTTTCAATTTTTTGTACCTTTTGTTTTACTTGTATCATCGCCATCGGTAAAACATCGCAGTCTTTTAGGGAAACTATAAAATATTTTGAAATTTTTGTTTTATTTTAAAGACAATAGATGTCATTTTGTACTTTGCGACGGTGAAGTGGCGACGGTGAAATAGCTATAGACGGAGATCGTACACCAAAACTGTCTAACTGTGAAACCGGGGAGTCTGGAGGGGGTATAGAATACCCTGTAGTACCTTTGAACTAATTTAGTTCAAAAACAAATGAAGGAATTTTGTATATTATGTTCTTTTAGTTCAAATTGGAAAAAATTAGTTCAAATGTGCTGCAGGGTATTTGAACTAAAACTAACTGCTCAAGTTTGTAGGTTATAATAGTAATACATACTGGAAGTGAAATAATCATTTTCCGTAATATTATCAGACTTTTGAACTCTTTCTTATTATTTGTCCAATTTGGACATTTAATTGAATCCAAAATTAAATTTTTATGTAAACGTCACATTTGGCTTACGGGGTAAGCCAAAGTATGCCATACTTACATAGTTGCATTTTGTTATCCCTCATAAACATGGACGCCCACATAGAAGTGGTTAAAATTTAAATTTTGACACATGCGCTCGAACGTAATCTTATTAATGTAATACAATATTTTATGGTAAGATTCTTTTAAAAAATTAAATGAATTTTAATAAAAGATAATTTTAATAATCATGTAACATACGTTTTATTTCATTTTATTTAAGGCAAGGATCCAAGAAATTCCAAAGATTTCCAAAGAATTCCAAGAATTTTCAAGGGAATTCGTAACAAATTTCTTCTAAAGAAATTAATTGATTTTCAAAATTCAAAAGATTTACTAGGAATGTCAAGTAACCGTTTAGAATTTTAAGAATTTACAGATTTCAAGACTTTAAAGAATTTCAGGAATTTTCAAGGAATTGTAGAAATTTTTAATAAATTCCAATCATTTACAATTAATTTTTAAGATTTCCAAGATATTCCATGAATTTTCAATGATTTCTGAAGTTTTCATAAAAATTCCAAATAAGTAAAATTCTAAAAATTGCAATAAAAGGGTTTTCAATAATTCTCTGTGATTTCCAAATAAATTCTAATCATGTGAACCTACACAAAATTTTCGAAATATTTACTTTTTGTTTTAGTCTTTTGAAACAAGGGGTAAATATCCCAAAAAAGTTGTGTACACATGGTTGGAATTCTCTGAAATTTCTTGGAAATCACTGGAATTCTTTGGAATTTCCCGGAATATTTTTGAAACTATTGGACTTGTTGGATATCATTGGAATTCTTTGGAAACGGTGGAATTCCTTGGAAATTTCTAAAATTCTTACGAAATCATTGAAATTCCTTGGAAATATTTAGAATTCTTTGCAAACCTCTAGAAATCTTTAAAAATTACTGGAATTTATTGAAAATCACTAGAATTCTTAGGAAATCATTACAATTTTTGGAAATCTCTCAAATTAATTTTTTTTGGAGATATCAAGAATTCTTTGGAAATTACTCGAATTCTTTGAAAATCATTGGAATTCCTTGAAAATCACTGGTTTTCCTTGGAAATCACTAGAATTCTTAGAAAATCATTTGAATTTTTAGAAATCTCTCAAATTAGAATTCCTTGGAAATATCTAGAATTGCTTGGCAAGGACTGGATTTTTTAAAAATCACTGGAATTCGTAGGAAATTATTGGAATTTTTGAAAATCACTCAAATTAGAATTTTTCGAAATATCTAGAATTTCTTGGAAATTTCTATAATTCTTTAGAAATGTCTGTATTCTCTGAAAATGAGTGGAATTCCTTGGAAATATCTATAATTCCTTGGAAATTACTGGAATTCTTTGAAAATCATTGGAATTCTTTAAAAATCACTGAGGTTTACTGAAAATCACTAGAATTCTTAGGAAATCATGAGAATTTTTAGAAATCTCTCAAATTAGAATTCCTTAGAAATTTCTGTAATTCTTTGAAAATCATTGGAATTCCTTGAAAATCACTAGAATTCTTAATATATCATTAGAATTTTTAGAAATTTCTCGAATTAGAATTCCTTTTATATATCTATAATTCTTTGGAAATTACTGGAATTATTTTAAAATCATTGGAATTATTAAAAAACTTGAAGTTTACTGAAAATCACTAGAATTCTTAAAAAATCATGAGAATTTTTAGAAATCTCTCAAATTAGAATTCCTTGGAAATTACTGGAATTCTTTGAAAATCATTGGAATTCCTTGAAAATCATTGGAATTCTTAGAAAATCATTGGAATTCTCAGGAAATCATCAGAATTTTTAGAAATCTCTGAAATTATAATTCCTTGGATTTATCTGGAAATCATCTGGAATTCCTTGGAAATCTTTGGAATTCATTGGAAGTCTTTGGAATTCGGAGTCTTGTGTACACAAATTTACCTAGATATTTACCCCTTGTTTCGAAACAAATGAATTTATGTGTCGCGGTAGTTTGTACCATGGTTTGAGTGAAGGGCAGAAATATAAATATTAAACTTTAAATTACAGTTTTGAATTTTAAATTTTGCAAAACATTGGATATCGATAAATTTTGTTGTAAAACAAATTAGTAAATTGTTTAACAGCTAATTGATTGTTACAAAAACATTCCAGTTGGCCTGATCGATCAAGATCGATAATTTTCAACCTAAACATATTATTTATTGAGGTGCAAAATTTTTAAGCGAAAGATTTTCACATTACTTATCCGTTTTAATCAATTTTCTCCGGAAAACTGTGTTGTATTTGTTCAAAACCAACCGACGACTTTTATTACTTCCGGCCTAATTTGGTATAGCAGGAAATTATTTCGAATGTTGTTATTGTTAGGTACATACCAGCTTATTGATGTTACCTAATTTCCACACGTGTTGAGTAGTTTTCTGCAAAACAACAGGTTAAATCCAACCAATTGATTTTCATTGAGAAAAAGCGTTTTTAAATTTTTGAATTTTCATTTAATAATCTAGTGTATTATGCATAAACATAGGTAATTGCTCCATAAAAGAAAATGTACCTACATAGTATATAGGTTAAGCAGTTTGGAAAATTACTTTTTAAAGTACTTACATAATATTACATAAATGTAACGAAAATAAGGGTCTGTAAAATATTGTTCGAGTCATGCAGAAACTAAAAGTCGTACTAGGTACCATTGAATTTTCCTAATTACTTGCATGTTGAATGTAAATTACCACGTTAAAGCGATTTCTGGGAATTATTTTATTACATAGGTATGTAATATTCTCACGATTTGGTGTTAGTTTTACAAAAATTAATATTCCAGTTAAACGCAACGACATATTTTACCGCTGCACCCCTAAATGTGACACAAATTGTTTGGAACATCATGATTTAGGAAAACAACACAATAATTGAGTTACAATTTGTAATTTTGAAAACCCTGTTGTAGCTTAGCTCTACAATTTCGACTAAATTTAGCTTTATAATATTAACATTATTTTGCTTCTGGATATAAATTCATATTTTCAAGTCACTTTGAGCTGATACACAAAATTAAATTCTAATTTAAAACACTTTTATTCCATATTGTAACCGCAGCGAACGTTTGAAACGGCAAATTTATATTATTTTATATTGGGCAAGCAATTTTAAAATTTTAATTCGGCTCGTAAAATTTGGATCTGCTGGAAGCATGATATATCAAAACTTCCCGCCATCATTACCAACTATGTCATTCATTTTGTGAGACGTAAACCTTTCCATCATCTTTGCATGCCATTCCACCATACTTTTTTTTTATCCGATTGCATTTTATTTGCTTTTTTACTAGCACCTCGTCGCGATCCTTTGCTCGGTTATTTGTGTCCTCGAATCACTTATTTTGACACATCTCATATCTTTCATCCAAGAAATTGAAATTTATCAAGTAAAATCCTTTTTATTTATTTACATATCCGTAACTATTCGAAATGGCACTCCCTAGAAAACTTAAAAAAGAAAAAATACTATTCAAAATTGAATAATTCGGGGGTGATATTGTCGATCAAGCAACAAGTGGATCTATTCATAAGGAAGCCCCACGTTGGGTGTCATAGTTATTAAGTGTAACGAAAGCTGCTCAGGTTTTGTCACAAAGTTTGGCAACTTCTACCTTATGTGTTTTGTTTATCTATCTATATATTTGGGTTAGGAGTATAATTCTACCACGTGCATTGTGTCTGCCTGGGGGGTATTCCATACCCCCCAGACCCCCCGGATTGCTTCAGTACAACTTATGTGGTCTCCATCGGGCGGTACCATAAGTTAAAGCGTATTTAGCTAGTAAGTTGGTAATGGGCACCCACACCAAAGTACTTTAGTTCCGCTTATCGCCGATGTAAAACACATAATATGTGTAAAATTTACACATTTACATGTATTTCTACCTATAGGGACAAAATAACGCGATCGGTCGAGTGTTAAAGGTAACTAAAGCAAGCACACAATTTAAATTGTTGCGGACCGGGAGGTTTGGGGGTATGGAATTCACTATAGCCCAAACTGATGCAAAAAAATGAAGTAAAATTACCGATCACGTTCGTAGGTTGGCAATAGGAGTGTAAAAATGTCTTTCAGTTCAACTTGATTTGATATTAATATTGAAATTAACAGACAGCCAGATAGAGAACGACAAAATATATTATCCGACCCAATTGCGTGAACAAAAAATTAACGAGACGAGGAAGTGGATTGATGAGGACATCTTTGCTTGCGAATGTAGCTCTTGGTTTTAAATTTATACTTTTTAGCTCAGTTGGGTACTTTTATTATATGAGAGCTTTCTGAAATTAGAATGCATAAATTAGGTACTTGCGATAAATGTTATTACTTAACAACTCCATTTGCAAAATATTTAGCAAAACGTGGCAATGTAAATCACACTTGAACGAACATTGCAAGTTACTTGTGACGAAGTAAGTGTATATTAAGAAAGCGTCATAATTCGTAAACTTCATCCAAGAACTTTCGCTTTATTTATCACCATATTTGTTGAAAATGTTTCAAACAAAAGTTATAAATTAACCACTTCTTAGTTTACATAGCTAGCATCATAATTTATTTATTGCTACGCTACAGCACTTGACAAATTTAAGCTTTACAAGATTTAACGTTACAATTATTCTTCACTTCCTAGTCCTTCGCGTCGATTTCTTAAGAGTTTCGTTCTGTTTTTCGATTCCATTCCAAATTTCTCCTGCATTCTTAAAATTTAGGAGGTAAAAAGGGTAAAGGTAAGAAAATTGCTGCCAACCTTGTGGAAAAATATTTTTTTCGTCGTTTCAGTCTCCTCCTAGACCCCTGAATGGCGATATTGGAAGCTGCCATTATTGGCTCATCCGGGGATGGGATACCTGAAAACAAAAATTAGCATTGTTTAGAGAAGTGTTTTAACTCTCTAACCATCCCCTTTTTCGTCTGAAACCATTGTATTGGGACCGTTTTCATTTGCTTGTACGTTCCTCATATGTAACAGTGCCCGAAGCATTTCGACAGAATCGGTTTCTTCATTTTCACTTAGAGGAATAGGGTTACGTCTGGTGTATGGAGTTCTCCGACGTCGTCTGCTAAACAGACGATGTTGTGCTCTAATCAGACGTCTCACGTTATTTACTAGTCGATGACGAAAATTGTAGCTGAAATATGTTATGCCCAAACCTACTGCTAACGACATTGCAAATTCTTCCATTATGTTATTTAAAATTTTGAGTAAGTTATTTATGAATGTCTTGAAGTTTTTAATTTTGACTGTTGAAATTTTAGCCTACTTGTGCAATGTACTCACTTTGCTCCAGTTTAATTGCAGATACTTGATTAATCATCCTGCTTGTTGGATATTCCTCTTCGGGATCGCTAGTTAACAGCGCAAAATTATCAAGCACACCTTCTATTAATGGATAATGATGATTGCCTGAACTTGCATCTGCATTTCCATTTAGTAAAATTTGCTCCCTAAACAATTCAATTATCTCGCCAATTAGTGTTTGGTGCATTTCGAGTGCGGTGTATGTAATTCCTAAACCTACTAGAGCTAAAATAATTCTGTTCATGGTCAGTACGCTTTCCGAAAAAATTCTAAATTTGAAACTGGAATTTTACTAATCAAAGTGACACTGACAGATTTTGAGAAGACTAGCAGCTGTCTACGTAATTTTGGAAAACGAGCAGTGACTTGGCGATTTGAAAATTTGTTATTATGATAATTGATGAGCTGGACTCCGGGGAAAGTCTTTGTTGAGCTTGAATATTGTCAACTAATGCATCACCTTTCCGAGCCTGATAATAAATATCTTGGGAATAAACTTCTGCTCTGAATATTATCGGGCAGTGCATTTCAGCTATGCACGGAAAAGTCTTTCAACCTATCGAGTACGTGAAGCTATACATAGTTCGTGTGATAAATTTAGTACCTATTGTAATTGGATCCTCTCACTTCCAATTGTGTACAGTTAATACGTCAACACCACGAGAGTTGTAAACCACCCACCATAAAGTAATAGTGCTGGTCGATAAATGCTTACAGTTCTTTTGATCCGTGCTTTACAGAGCTTTGAACACACGTGCGTACGTACTTAAAAACCACCTTATTATTTATAGGTTTTCATTTCAACAGTTCGACTTTTTTTTTAGTTTACAAAGTTTTTTTAATCGACGTCAAGTTAAAAGTTTATACAACAAAATTATTTCGAGTTAGAATTGTGGTTTTGTTAGCAAAGTTTTTGGAACGGAATCACATATTGTGGAAATGACCGCAACTTTGTAATTTTTGTTGATCCTACGATATTTAAAAAAATTTAATGTCTTTTACGATAAATTAGCTTGTGAATCCGGTTCGAATCCGGGGAGAGGCTAAAACTTTCATTTGACCATCTGTATGCTTCGGAGGGGACGTAAAGCCGGAGGTCCCTCTGGATCGATGGTTGCCACAGTCAACTGTTAAAAAGCAGGATCCCAGGAATTCCCCCCCTTAGCTAACTTTAATATCTTAAGTTGTTAGTTTGAAGTTAGAAACTTTAAGTTCTTAAATTAATTCTAAACTCTAAGTAAAAAAAGTTTAAGTTCTGAAGTAGTTAGTTTGAACTTCAAGTTATTAAACTAAATCTGATGTTTCGTCCCCGGCATCTTGTCTTTGGTTTTCTCTTTTCTCTAGATTTGCTGTCCAAATACTCTTCGATCATCGCCAGAGGCGGTTACAATAACTTCTCTTCCTCATTCTCTTGTTTATATGAGCCCTCAAGAAGTTTTAACTTATCCCTAAGGAGAGAACCAAATCCATTACTTCTCGGTGTCGTTTGCTGGAGGGGCGTACCTGTTTTATACAAGGTATGAAGCTTCATCCTTTTGCTAACTTCTCATGTTTCCTTCTTGTCCTTTCGGATTTTTGTTCTTCCTCCGTGAAGAGTATGGCGCCTCGTCCATTGGCTAACGTCTCAGGTTTTTCCCCATACTTCTCCTTCGAGTCTTGTCTTAGACTTGCTACTGATTTCTTGCTTCATACGTCTTGCCCCTTTACTTCATCTTGTTGTCGTTCATCTCCTTTTCATGTCATTTCCCGTTTTCCAATCTTTTTATGAACACCAGTTCCATTGCGAGGTATGGTGTTTGAGTTTCGTGATCTTGATACCAGCATCTGAACTATCTAGTCAGCTACAGGGCTTTAAATCTAAGATACAATTTATAATTATTGTGTTTCATTGTGTAGTTCAATTCCAGATGCGTTCGTTGGATAGATCTGTGTTCTATCTCACGAATCTCTGTCCACGTTGTCTATATTAGCTATTTCCATTTATTCTTACACCAATGCTTTCCTGCTAGCTTCCAGGATCTCTTTAAAATAAAACAGTTGCATTCCGTCTTCTGGAAGCCTCACTGCTTAGCACAAGTCGGTTTAGGTCATAATTTGCCATTTTATTATCTTCTAGGTCTTGGTCTTTCTGGCGGTTTATTTTTCTCCATAAGTAATTTTAAGGAACAGCTTTATTTCGAAGACAACGTTAACTTAGTGGCGTAGTTAAAATATGCATATGTGGGATGGCAAACTGGAGCATTTGGGGGAATCTCGTTAATCCATTCATGCGCGTCAGAAATAACTGCCAAATTCGCTGAGGTTTGAGGTATATTATATAGAAATTATTATAAACCCTATTGCAATTGGCTAACAGTGCTAACGGTAAATAATTTAAAGTTGTATAAATTTTAAAACCTTGTGGCAAAAATTATTTTTTTATCACTGAGGGCTTCAGGGTTACAATCTGAGTCGTCTTTGGCGGGGGGGGGGGGCAATTCCCTTCTTGCCCACTCTCAAATACGCCGCTGAGTCAGGTTCTATCGGTGTCGGTTTGTCGTGTTGACGACCACTGTCCTTCAATTGCCATAGTTTTTTTTAAGGCCCGGGACTGCAGCCCCATTAGCCCCCCTTAATCCGGCTCTGTGCAGTGGCGGCAGGATAGGGCAATTTAATAATTATTACACGAACATTTTTTACACGTTTCTGGCCGGGGGGTAAATATCTAGAAAAATTTATGTACACAAGACTCGTAATTCCAAAGATTTCAAAGAATTTCAATGATTTCCAAGAATTTTCATGATTTCCAAAGAATTCGAAAGATTTCCAATGAATTCCAAGGAATTCCAAAAATTTCCAAGGAATTTCAAATATTTCCAATGAATTCCAGGGATTTCCAAGAATTCCAAAGATTTCTAATAAATTCCAAGCATTTCCAAGAAATTCTAATGATTTCCACAAATTCCAATGATTTCCAAGAATTCCGAAGATTTCCAATTTTATATTAGTGACTTTTTAATAGTGATGAGTCCTACATACAGCCGTCGTCGCACATGATATTAAGAAAATAATTAAACTTCTGTGATTAGATATCAATCTGAAGGAGTAAATATCCCAAAAAAGTTGTATACACGTGGTTGAAATTCCCTTTGAAATCTTCGGAAATCTTTGAATATATTTGGAATTCATGGAAATCTATGGAATTCGTTGAAAATCACTGGAAATCATTGGAATTCTTTGGAAATCACTAGAATTCTTGGAAATCCCTAATATTTTTTGGAAATCTTTGAAATTTTGTGAAAATCTCTGAAATTCCTTGGAAGTCACTGGAATTTTCGGAAATCACTGGAATTTTTTGGAGTTGTTTGGAAATCACTAGAATTCTTGTAAATCCCTAATATTTTCTGGAAATCTTTGGAATTCCTTGGAACTCACTGGAATTCTTGGAAATCACTGGAATTCTTTGGAAATCATTGGAATACTTGAAAATCGCTGGAATTTTTAAGAAATCTATTGTCCAACCTGTTTCTAAAAAAATTTCAAAGATCCCAAGGAATTCCAGTGATTTCCAAGAATTTCAATGATTTCCAAGGAATTCCAGTGATTTTCAACGAATTCCAGAGGTTTCCAAGGGTTTTGATGATTTTCAAATATAGGTATTCAAAGAATTCCCAAGATTTTGAAGAGAATTCCAACCATGTGTACATAACATTTTTTTTGGGATATTTACTCCCTTGTTTCTGGCGGTATAAATTACTACCTAACTCTTTCAGTTGAGAGTTATCTAAGATAGCAGGAATTTTTTTGTTTGTTGTTCTTGTTAGTAATGCCTGCCCTTTAGGGGGAGGGGGGAAATGGTTAGTCCGAGTTTAATTTGAACGATGTTCAAATTGTTTTGACAAAACAAAATTTGAAAACAAATCCCTGCCTTAATATAAAGAGCAGATGGAAAACAAGATTAGCTGTCATCTTTGTCATCAAAATTTTTTTTAATTGAAATAAAAAACAGACGATTTCTCCAACGCACCTGAAGCTAGGTGAATACTGCAATTGATCAAAGACAAAATTCCAAAATACGAAAATCATCGGCAGCAGGTCCATACGAAATGTACAAGCATCTGATTGCGCAGACAGTTCCAACCGCGACTTTATGATTGGTCGAAATTGAGTGGAAGTCACTCGAGATTATAATCATAAAAATTTAGAATGAACTATTGTAAAATTAAAATTGCTTTGATTAAGAATCTGTCAATGCAAGAGAAATACGACGGATACCAACTTGAATCGATTTCAAAATAGAGAACCGAATAAAATTATAGTGTACAAATTAATTTACATGGAAATTGCGGTATAAGAAGTGCAAATCAGATTATATGAAAACCGCTTTCTCGTAACACCAGTGGCGGGCTCGTTGTTTGCTTTCAAGTAGTAACATAATGCTAAAAAACTTTGCAACTTTTTTCTATTTTCCTATTTGCCTCAGGGGTCAGAAGAGCTTGCTACGGTACTGGGTATAGCTCATATTAAAGTTTAAATTAAATTCTCTACAGTCAAACAACTCCAACCAAAACAAAACAGGTTACAAGGTAAATCACAGCTAACATTAAAATTTAATATTCAAAAACTCGTCAAACTCATATACGGTGATCCCCAGAAGTAGTGCTCTCTGAAACCAAGTATCCAATAACGGCATAGTTTCCCCTGCCCGATGTAATTGCGTACATACTCGGAACTGCTGTTAAATTCTCTTGTTCTTCATTTGTTTTTTATTTAAATTTAAAAGTAAATTTTACAATTAAATTATTACGACTGTTATCCATGGATTTACTGTGTTTGCAAATAACTTTGTTAACATAATATTTTTTGAAATGATGAAATTGAATACTGAAAAAAATTTCGCAAATTATTCACATAAAGAAAATTTAAAAATAGATTACCCGCTTGGAAAATGTTTAAAAAAGTATTACCAGCGGGTAGTATTAAATTTAAATGTTGACATTGAAAAATATTTTGATGTGGGCGTATCATTAAAAAAAACCTGGAAAAGCGTGTTTTTGGTTTTTCATTTTTATATAATTCCAGTGGTGGCACCGGCGAGATCTAATAAGATGGAAACGCGTGTATGTGTTTGTTGGAATCCTTGTAAACGAATTTTAAATGTGGAAAAGAAAAGTTATTTACATTAAAAACGAAATAATAAAAGGGATTCGGAGCAATTTTTTTATAATATCGAGACGTTCGTACTTCCCTCATCGTCATTTATGTTCTTGTGGGGCATCATCACGTTATTGTGTTCTGTCGCTCTATTACCTATTTAGATTTGAATATAAAAACCTTTATCGTTTTCATCATCACGTTATGCCATTTTTCTAGTTTATTTGCATGACGACGTGAAGCGCACGTAATTCGATTATTTCGGTTCAGAGCTCTAACATTTTTATAAATTTTGAGAAAAAAACATCATTGTAATAATGCGGAACAACAAGACAATAAAAAGATGTAACAAATTTGGTAAAATCAAAGACTCGAATCGAGAAAATTAAATTTTTGTTTTTCACCCCGATGTTTTCCCTTTAGAGGATCTCGGTTAACACATAACACACTCTATTACGGAGAAAGAAATATAAATCGCATTTTGGTAAACAGGAGGTGCAGGTGCGTGATCTGTAAGCAAAAGTAGAAGATTTTTCCGTTTTTGTTGCATTCCCTAAAAAAATACAAAAATTCATTTTTCAATCTCCGTCTAGTTCACACTTTTTGCATAATAAGCGATTGTTTATCGAAAGTGAAACTTCCAATTTTAGTTTTGATATAACAATTTTAACTTTTTTTTACTCTTTAACGTGAAAACCCAATAGCGGATAGATGTAAAGTGAAATTTTTTGTTTTAAAATTTTCCGAGTTGAAAATAAAAATATTAAAATGAAGTATCGATTTCGGCCGGCATACACGAAGATATTTTAAAAATGTAGTATGTAATAAATAACATTAATTAAAAAAAAAAATTATTTCCGTAGATAATACATAGTATGTGTTTGGGGTGGTAATCTCATTATGCGAATTCATATATCAGAAGCTACGGGGGTCTCCATTTGTTCCAAATTTGGATGTAATTCAACTTGAGCTTTTATTTGTACTTCTGTACATATTTATTATCGACGATGTTTGTATTTGAAAGTTAATGAAATGTGGATTTAGGCTTATCAAAAATTCAAATTGTAAGTAATGAAGACTTCTCGAATTTCGAACAAAAAATTTTACGATTACCTATATCCAACGTCGATAATCTCATATTTTAAAGGCTGCCCGAATGAGTAATTAAAAGTTTTTCGATTACTACTACTTTTAATTGGATTAAAATAAAATAAATCACATAATCCTAACGTTCATATGACGCTGAGAACTTTTAACTAGATCAAATTATAATGAAATAGTTGAAAATTTAACAACACAAAATTTTCTATTCTATTTCATTCTTATTAGCTGCATGTAACTCCCGACTTTTTAAAATATTTAAATGGGTATTTTTAAAATAATTAGCTACGTTCCGAGTCTCTAAATTATGCAATTATTAACTTTGGCTGTTAATTTGCGCTTTGTATTCTCACAACGTAAATATGCTTGTCGAGTATTCCAAGTTTTGCCTAGCGCACACGCGCTCGCTCCGCTTTTATTTAGCGGAAAATCAACTTTAAAATTAATGTCATAAAAATAAAATAAATGTTTTCATTTTAAAAATAAGTTTATAGCCACAGTTACTAATATTCCAAACTATTCTCATAATTCACCATTATTTATAGTAAACGAGAGCTTTAATAGCGGATTTATGTTTATGTTTCAAAACTTTATCATATTCATTGTGGCCGTAATATTTATATTGACTAGTAAATTTTTAGTGCAATTTTGATGAAATAATAAAATTTATTGCATTTTTCGCTGCGATGATATCTCAAAATTTTATCGTGTTATATTCGGTTTTTGTCCGAGACAACAACAAAAGCAAAGCTTAAAAAATCATAGTTAATTTTAATTTCGGCTAGCTTTTGTGATTGAAAGCACAGTTCTTGAGAGCTTTAACTAAATGGAAAAATTATCAATGCTGTTGTGATCGTCAGCCAATAACAATGTCCAGATTCCGCAATTACCCCTTCTTAATTAGATTCCGCCAATCAAAATGTTAAAAACAATTGAATGGGTTTCCGAAGATTTAATGAAAAAGTAACTGTAAATTATGCTATAATATATAAAAAAACTATAAAATCTGAGGAAAATCCGGTAGTTCTTCCAAAATTTTCGTAAATATTTTCTTTGAATATTGTGACATTTAATTAACCTTGTTATGAACTGATTGGCTGTTCACGGCAAGACAGTAGCGTACTACTCCCCACCGTTACAAGAGAACTGAAGCCGGCTCCGCCCACTATTTACGTCGAACACACGTACCGTCAATAGAATGCGATTTTAATGCAGCCATTGTTTGAAGATGTGAAAAATACTACTAAAATGCTGATTTTTAAAATTTAATTGTGAAGTAACCGGTGGACTTAAATTATTTTTCCTTGTCTCATCGGAAAGCTCAGAATGTGCTCTTTTAGAATGTTTATAGGTTTTATATCCTCCTTTGAAGGTAAAAAACCGTTGTTTACTATCCGAATTAAAAAATTTTAAATTCTTTTGTCTTTTGACTTTGGAACCATTGAATAAATTACTGTGTCACACACAGAAGTTCGTAAGTATAAATTTAAACCAATTAACTGAACTTATTGGACTTTTTACGTCGAGGACAAAAATAATTCTCAGGCATCGAATGTTAAGGAACTAAAAAAATCGAAATCGAGAGCTTTTATTTACTCTACGTAGATGTAAAATCCGCAACATTCTTATATCTATGGTAATTTTAAGATATATTTTCCTTAATTTAATTTTTATTTTGATTAAATTGCTCTTAGCCTCATCTTATAAGAACGCAGAACCTAAAATTGTATTTTTGGAGATCCTCCGCATACGTTCGCTTTCTCTGTAACGTTAGATAATAATAATCAGCTGTCTAATATAATAGGGTGCTTTTTCTTTTTATTGCTTATTTAAGAAAAAAGAGAGACGAAAGCAGAGTAAATAAAGGTGTCAGTTTATTACATCGTCGATGTGAAATTTTTGTATAGGGAAAATTTTATTTTTAGCTCATTTTAAATATAACCAACGTCTACAGTTGAAATCAAGCAAGATGAAATTTACGTCACGACCATCTGAATTTTACAAGACATGATAAGCATTTTTTTTAAATTTATAATGCCTCTTTCATTATTTAATTAAAAAAGATAGTTAGTCATCGCGAGGGTAGCAGCTCACAATCTGTGCTTTATCAAACCCAGAAAATGAGGTGACTGACGTCTCTCCTTTATCTTCCGAAACTTCAACTAAACAACCAGCAAGACATGAAATTAAAATCCCATCTATCTTCCTATTAGCTCAAAACAATTATAACGAGATTATATTGAAATTAAAAAGTTAATTAAAGGTAACTTAAACCAGTCGAATTGCAGATTCCAAAACTTGAACTAAACCAAGTTTATCTTTCTGTTTTACAAAAGCGGAACAGTTTGAGATGCGGTTTTAGTAAACCAGTCTCAAGGTATATTCAGAATTATACACGGCTTAATTATTAAACAAAAAACCATTTTAGGTGATATTAAATTATATCGCACAAATGAAAAACCATTTAAAATTAAATTAGAGAATCATGTTTCTGCGGTTCAAAATTTTGTATGTTTTCTTAAAACCCCAGCGCCGAGATTTATCTAGAAATTAGCATAGTTGGCAAAATGTTGGAAAGTTTGAAATTTTGATTAAAAAAATATTTAAAAACTGCCATTCCCAAAAGGGTTGTAAGAGGCGTGCAGTGTTTTTCCGAAATACCGTAACCCATCGTCATTATATCAGTTCGCTCAAATGACAGCGTGCTACTTCCCGAATCCTTCATGCCGTTCCTTGGAGATTTTCGGGATTTATCATATACGTTTTGCAAACACGGATAAAAATTTGTGAAATGTTTACTTTTTTAAACAAACTTCGGAAGACTCAATTATTGTTAAAGTAATTTAATAATATTTGGTTAGGTTTGACGAAAACTAAAACTTGCCCAAATGGACACGATGTTTCAGTTAAATTAAGAACCTTCGTTGAATAAGTGTTCAAGAAGTGTATATTTAGAATAAAATTGAATTAAGCACGTGTGTGCTTTACATAATTATAAATTTTCCGGATAAAATTTGTTATTTTAAAATTTACTGTGTTTATTTTACTTTCCTCAAATTAAAACGCATACCTTTTTGAGTCAACATGTAATTTTTGGATTTGTTATCAAATTTTGTTGATTTTAACGAACGGTTTTTTTTTCGAATAAAGTAAACGAAAAACGAATTGTAAATTAAATTATTACCTTATTATTGAAGCACTCATCGAGGGGTGGGCGACGCCGCCGATCAATTTAAAATTGGATTATTTTTTTTGCTTGTTGTAAACCATTTCAGACATCTTAAGGCAATTGTAATGGATGTGCTATCTTCTGGCGTGAAATAAAATTTGTGTTCAAGTAAATGAAGCGAATCATTTATGAGGGTGTGGGGAGGACCTAATCGATCTTTGTTATGGAACCGGTAAAGTGTTCCAATCACTCGAACCGAAAACCCTTATTAAGCTATCCTTCGCAACCTCTACGCGTAGAATGCATTATAAAAATTGTTAATTTTCAAGTGGCAACTGAAGTTTGGAAATTCTGAAAATCTGCCTACGGCAATGTGGGACAGGTAAAATAAGCGATTTAACTTGCTTGCTTATTTTCTCGACTTATTCCAAATATGTGTAAGCTTCCAGGAGTGACAAACTTGTTAATTAAAGTAATGAATATAACGCGCACGTAAGCTTAGCATACACCCATTAATAGGATTGATCGTATCGCTACACTTTCAGTTAACACTGGAAAGCGGAAAGTAATGCGATTTATCTTCTTTGGAGAGCCTGACTATTTTCCTTACTAAAATTGATTATATTAAAACTTGTTAACCTAAAACTCGACTTTTAAATCACCGAATATGTTACGCTAACGCACTACCGAATAAAATTAATATTACACTTCAGAACTGAAAAATTACTAAAACTTATATCCTCTAAGCGGAGCAAATATTTTCTTCAAGTTGCAACAACTTTGTCAATTTATTTGACTATATTGACTAACTTATTTCATTACTTAGAACTCGATAACGATAGTTTGAAGATTCTTACTAGTACTTATGAGAGAATATATAGGATGGCCATAAACCACTGACGTAAACAAATTATGCAACCTCCCATGCACGAACGTCAATTGGGTTGCATATTTAGCTATATTTTTTAATAAAGCTTTTATCCAGAATCCTGTTTTTATGAAAATTAAGTTTATTAATTGTGTTACAGCGAAGTTACATGCTTGAATTGTTACAAACAGAATCGTCAAAAGTAAGTTCACAGAAGCGAAAGAATCGAATTTGATGAGCGTTGAATAGCAAAACAAAGAATACACAACACAAGTCAGTTCACAACCTTGTTTTTATATTATTAAAATAAATTGTACGAGAAGGAATTACCTAAAAATATTATTATGGTATTTTAATTGCACGTTTCTGTTTCTCAATTTAAATAAAATATAACAATAGAACGAATTTTTTTGTGAATAGTAAAAAAATAACTTTAAAATAACAACAATTAATTAAATGATAATTTACCTGCCCACGTCTCGTTTCCAAATTTTTAATTTAAAATACATCAATCAAACACAAAGTTATTATTTGTAATTCATATTATAATATTGGTTATTAGATTTAACTTCGATATTAATTAATTTTTTTTGAGTATCAGCAATAATTATTGTATCATATACATCCAGGCCCTAGAAGTCTAATATTGGGGGGGGGGGGGGCACAAATATTATCAACATTTTTTGAAAACGTATTTTTGTCTTCTAAGTTCTCTCTAGACCCCCCCCCCCATGAATTATATATTATAATGTTATCTTCTTTGAATGCCATACACAATCAATGCATAGGCGATCAACTTGGCCGAAGTCAATATGACTTGATAGGGAATATCATTACTGGACTGATTTTCCGTTGCCTTAATATTGGATTTTAGATCACAGCAGTGTACATATATGACGTGACGCAAAATTACACAATTATATATTTTTTGTATTTTATTTATTGTTTGGGATTGCACAAACCCACTTCTTCATTTGTGTCGTTCAGAAGTTAAGTTACGCATAATTTAAAGAATTTTTTACCCCCCCTCTTGGTCATACTTTGTCACAAAAAACTGGACTCTTTCTAATACGCATCCGTGCAAACCTCCCTCTCTTATTACTTAAGGTCCAAAGAGAAAAATAAAATAAAAACTAAGATAATTAGGTTTGTTTAAGCAATTTATTTGTCCGACGTTTCGGGTCGCTTCATTAACCCGTTTTTAAAGCAAAATACAATCATAAGTAATAAAGCAATAAGTAATATAAAATTCAAATTAATATAAATTTTAAAATTTTTTAAATGAAAATGATTTTGACAATTAATGACAATTGACATGTCAATTTTTCAGTTGACAATTGTCAAAATCATGTCAAAAATTTTAAAATTTATGTTAATTTTAATGTTATGTACATATTATTGAATTTTGTTTTGAAAATTGGTCAATAAAACAAACCGAAACGTCGGACAACTAAATTGTTTAAATATACGAGTACCTAATTATATTAACCATATTTTATTCATATTAATAAAAAAAAGGCCAACTTTATTAATTACTTATTATAAGATATTATCTAAAATATTAAAATTTCAAAAATTCATTGGATATTCATATTTCGCAATATTTAATTTAAGAATAAATAAGATTCTGAAAATAAATAAAATTATAATAAATCCCCCTCCCTCTACCATCACAAATCGTTACGATGCGATGGCCTGACCCCCCTGTTCCTTCCATGCTTGACGAAATTTAAGAACGACCCCATTACAATAAAATTTAAAATTAAAAAATTTGAATTTTTTAGGATTTGGATAGCCATCCTAATTTTAAAAATAAGCACGGCAATATATATCTTGTCATGTAATAATGAAGAATATTCAAGGGCGGATCCAGGTGAAGTTCATGGAAGGTGCAAATGTGACGCGTCGATCTTTTTTTAAGTTTTTTACATTTTTCACGGTGACAAATATGACCTTTCATGAATGTTGGGGGGGGGGGGAAATTTATTAAATATAGGAATTTATATATATTTTTATAAATTTTAACAACATTTTATGAAGTTTCTTGGTTTCTGATGAGTCTTGGTGGTTATCCCGTTACCCCCCCCCTTATTTACGTACTGGTACATATTAAATTTATTCAATTTTATGAAGTTTCTTGGTTGCTGATGAGTCATGGTGGTTATCCCGTTAACCCCCCCTCCGTTATTTACGTACGTAAAACCCTATTTGGGAACCGCTGCTCTAACAACTGGCCTACAATCACGCTATGACGTATCTTACCTAACTAAATACTAATTTAAATAAATCAATAAAAATAAATAATAGCCGGATACCATAATAATTATAATGTATATAAAAAGCCACCTAATCTTTAATTTAACGTTCTACCTACATATTCTCTGTTATAACCTTTAACTTAACTTATCGGGTGGGGGGGGGATTCTGGAAATATTAACTGGACACTGCAGATGAAACAAACATCTAAGGATGCAACGAAGCAGATGAAACAGCTGAACACGTGCTCTGTCACTGCTCAGCCTTATCGTCAAAAAGAGATTCCATGTTGAGGGACTTCTGGCCTAGCATGGCCAAAATCAGTAAAACCCCGCCCGCCAGGATTCTCGAGTTCATCATACGGTTGGGATAGCTTGAGGAATAATGGGACGAGGTCGCTGTAACGGAGGCACTACAATGGGCCCGATCAAGCGGCCTAAGTGCGTCGAGGTTTAAACCTTGCCTTCCATGCAATTATCTAGAATCTCGGGGGGGGGGGGGGGGGGGCGATTTAGCAGTCTTTAATTTGCCACTTGTCTACGGTAAATTTGCCAACGGTCGATGTTTATTTTTTGATCTTCACCCTCGTTCAGTATACCAATGACCTTTTATGCTTTCATTTAAAAAAAATGCTTTATTCTGATTTCGTTAATTCATACGTGGAATGGCCAACTCTTAGGTAAATTTTATTAACTTCACCTAATTTTCTGGCATAACATCGTACCAAATTTTTAATCTAAAATGAACCTTTTCTCAAATAGATCAAAATAAAATGGTAATTTCACAAACAGAGATAAATTAAATATTAAATCTGAACAGGTATATGTACATTATTTGCAGGTAAAACAAATGATTTACACATCCAGGGTACACATCTTAGCACATTTCGCGTGAATCAGTACATCCTGATCAATTTACATACGAAAATCGCAATTTTCGGATTGACAATCAATAATATCATAATATGAAAGTTAATTTAACGTCAAAATGTCGCTCGAATTGACGTGTTTTGCACCTGTATATTTTGACGAATATGTTTTATTCTAATGTTGATTTTAATGAACCAAAAATTTAACCTGAGAAATTGAAACTGGAAGCAGTATAATATTTATGATAACAATAAAGTATAATATGTACAGTGGCAGCCAGCGCAGGTAGGGCAATGAGCTACTGTTTCCTCAAAACAAAATATTAATTTTTGTTTTTTAATTTATTTCTGACGTTCAATTGTCTTTTATAGTCGAATTTAACCATCCAACATTGTACTTAGTACCTTGAATTTCCATCAGGAAGTAAATTTACCGAAGAAAAATTGATAAAAATAAGTTTTCTGAGGTGGAAATGAATTTTTTATAAGGTTTTTTATTGTAAGGCAACCCTTTTGAGAAAAGCGTAAAAATTAATTTTTCCTTCATAATAGGAAAAGTACTGCACCCCCAGTGGGCTATTGCGTGAAACACCTCCTAAATCACCAAAGGGGGTCTAAACATTAGCTGCATTAGGTATTAAACTGTTTTTATCAAAATCTAATTCGTTTAAAAAATTGAAGTAACATTTGGAAATGATTGCAATTTTTAACTGTTCACTAAATAAAATTTATAAACTTCCTTTAACACTCAGATGATCAGATAAATTCAAATTATCAAATTTAGAGTAAAGAGAAAAGCAAAGATTGCGCTCCGACTTTGCAATTAAAACAGCCATTATAACTTGAACAGAAGTTATCACGGGCAAAACTCGAGATTATTTGCGTACAAATGGAATATTTAAGACATGAGGAAGTCGCAAAATAATGCGGCATTTGATATATCTGATAAATTTTTGGCATTTTCGAGTAACACCCGAACGCTACACTTTCAAGTTACCCGGCGCTTTATTCACGTTTAACTAAACTGTTGCCGGAATGAAAATGATCTTGCTTGGGGAACAATTAGGCAAAATAAAAGTTCGGCCGTAGGAACTTTTCGTTTAAATACTTTCTCTTGGAAATAAACATTAAAAAGTTTACCAAAATACTTTGTTGACTTTTCAAACACATTTTGCTTTAAATATATTGAACCTGCCTACTTAAAGTATTAAAAGAGTGTCAAAAGCAGCAACAAAAGTTACACTTTTTGCAAACTTTGTTCTTTGAATAAATTTACAATTTTACACATATCAGGTTAACATGATCTGAATTCGAAAAAGATTCTGTTGCATTAAATATTTGTGTGCACTTTTAGAAAATAAAGAAAAATACAGCTTCCCCTTCGAATCACCGAGCTTTCATTTGAGTGCGATTTAATAAAATTTCACAGGCACTACCGAACTGAATAAAATTTGGAAAATGCAAGCTCTGACCCATGCCATCCTGCGCTGGTCAAGCTCGACGGAAACAGATGTTCCAACGTTTGGTTATACAATTTTTATTATTTTTTCAGGATCTATCAATCTCGGAGCTTCCCTGCCCAAAGCTGTTAATTTAAAATCAAACTCCCGTAAAATTTCAATTTAGACAATTTTAATTTGCAACAAAAACCAATGATGTAATTATTCTGATGACTTTTCCCTTAACGCCTATCGGGAATCCAACCGTGAAAAGGAACGACTGACTACTTCTTCTGTCAGAATCGACTAATTGAAGCATTTTTCAGTTAAATTGAACCATTTTATTTGACTTTGCGTTTCACCTAAACAAACCCAAATGGGTAAAAATATTTTGTAACTAAAACTGCTATATTACGTTTTTAGACATTGCTGTGTTCCTGTAATGAAGGAAATAATGTCGAAAACAATTTAGAATGTTATGGTGATGAAGATGAATGAAGGTGCTTTGAAGTGGTTTTTTTATATTCTCTTCCCGATTTATGATCCCCGTGAGAAGGCTGCGTTCAACATTGAATAAGTCGTCCAGTAGAGGTCTCCTGACTAAATGCCATCATAATAATGTAACCTGTATGCCTTTGGATAAAGGATTAAACTTTTGGGAATTTGTTTTAGAGAGCAACACCAAGATAAATTACAATATGTTCTACTGCTGAATCATAATATTATTTTAGTGTATATCTTTGAGTTTACAGGCTACGTCATCATAAAATGAAAAATAAAAGTCCAAATGCTGTACACAGTGTTATGATGATGGAAATTTATTTGACTAGGTAGTGATTTTCATTACTTTTATTTTATGATGACGTAATAGTCAAGTAAGACGATTTATACTATAGATATTTTGTTACAATTTATTGTTTTCAATTTAGCTAACGATTTTTATGTTCTGTAACATTAGAAATGTCAGCATTGTAATTTTGTTCAGAAATCGATTTAAATTAGTACCAGTGGAATTTCCTTGGATTGACAGTTTGTTAAATAAAATTAATTTTCAGTTAGATTTTGAAAACTGCGAACTGATAATTTAATGTTTTTAAATTTTTCCAATTTTAAAGATATACCGTCAAAAATTTCATCAATTTTTGAGATCAACATCAAAAATAGTACATTATGCACCAAGGGAATAAAGTGATCCTTTTTTGGCCTGAGGGTAAAGGTTTGTTTGCACGAGGCGTAGCCGAGTGCAAAAATTACCCTCAGGCCAAAAAATTCACTTTATTCCCGAGGTGCATAATTCATAATTTATTTCCAAAAGTTAAATTTTTCCAAAAAAAAAGGTCATTGGTATACTGAACAAGGGTGAAGATAAAAAAATAAACATCGACCGTTGGCAAATTTAACGTCGTCAATTGGCAAATTGAAGACTGTTAAATCCCCCCCCCCCCCCGAAAAGTTAAGTAAAAGGTTAAAGAGAGAATATGTAGGTAGAACGTTAAATTAAAGATTAGGTGGCTTTTTATATACATTATAATTATTATGGTATCCGGCTATGATTTATTTTTATTGATTTATTTAAATTAGTATTTACTTGGGTTAGATACGTTATAGCGTGATTGTAGGCCAGTTGTTAGAGCAGCGGTTCCCAAATAGGGTTTGGGAAAAAATCCAAGGGTTCCCCCAAAAAAATTTCGAAATGTCGTAAAAATAAATTTTGCCGTTTCTAATTGATATCAGTTGCGATTTCCAATTGGAAAGTAAATTTAAAGAGCTTGCACTTGGCGAATTTTGGAATGAACTGCGCGAGGAATATCCGGAGTTGTCAAAACGTATAAACCGTATTTTGCTACCAAATATTGCCCTCACCGGCCACCGGTGCAGAACTTGATAATCTTTTTTTTTAATCATAAACAAATCGGCTTGGGGATTCGCCAATTTTTTTACATCGCCCAAGGGTTCCCCGGCCAAAACCAATTGGGAACCGCTTAGTTAGAGTATTGCATTGTTACGAGAATAGGTAGAAAGTTAAGATAAAGATTAGGTAGCTTTTTATATGCATATTGCAATGTTCAGGGGTATTTTTTAATAATTTTATTAAATAAACTCCCGCTACCTGGAAACATTCATCTTATAAGCACGAGACTCTTATTATTTAACTATTCCTGCCTCACTGAATCCAATTATAACTAAAAAGTTTATGTAAAATATCTTAAAAATTATTAATAATTCATTTGCCCGGCTAAACTTTATTTTCAATATTAATGACAAATTTCATACAAATACGAATCAATAAGTTTTTATGCCTTGGTCCCCAGGCAACCATTATATTATATTTAACTAATATAAATTTTAAATATGTAATTCATTCAAATTTCTATCAAAATACAAAAATTTATTCAAATTATATTAACTTTTATTCAAAATATCAAACGAGATTTTACAAAAAATAGTACTATTTATTTCGCACAATATTAAAATTTATTCAAAATTATCAGACGTGCAAAATTTTACGTCTAATCAAATCTCTGTTTATGGCAAAAAAGCCTTGTTTTCCCTTTCTCTTTAATTATTTTTTTTGATATATTTTTTTCTCTTTAATTAATTATTTTAATTATTTAGTTAAATACGGTTTAAAAGAGCGCGTTTGTAGGCTAACAGTTCGAGTATTGGATTATTACCAAAATAGGTAGAAAGTTAAATTAAACATTAGGTAACTTTTTATATGCACATTCGGAATCTCGTTATTAATTATTTTTATTAATTTATTTAAATTATTATTTAGTTAGGTTAGGTCTCTCACAGTGTGGTTGTAGGCTAGCATATCTGGCTTGTCTTTGGCTCTGGTTCACATGATATATTTCCTAATTTTAAGAAACCATAAAACACAGGTAAACTGTGTTTTATGGTTTCTCTTATGATAAATCATATAATGTAACCTGCACTTAATGGTTGTAAATTGGTAATTAGCGAAAAAAGATAATATTAAGTTTAAGAATGATGAAGTAAGTTTAAAGTCGGATTAAACAGAAGCTGATCAACAATAGGGTAAATTTTTGAAGAAAAAAAATGGAAAGGTTGAGCTGTCTGGTTCGAATTCATATACAATCATAGAAATTAGTTGTATTGTAAAGGTTTGGAAGAACCAATCTAATTTAAGTCTTAAATCTCTTTCAATTTCTTTCATACTTTAATTTGAGTAATACAAATCAGTACAGCTAGCTGGGTAATCTCTATGTGAATGCTACTTAACTTTTCTAATGCGGTCGACTGAATTTCGATTTTCAGCAGAGAAATTTTAGTTAACCTAATGAAATTGTTTCAACATTAGATAGTTTATTGTATTCGTTATTTGAAAACTCGAGCCTAAAGTCTAACCGTGCCTTGGGCGGAATTTCGGAAAGTACATCATTTTTGGAAATTTTGGAAGTTGTAATAATGTTTTGTCTGTATATCCAATAATAATATTGTTCTTCATTAGTTGGAGGTTGTTTGAGTTCCGTAATCATAATGTTGAAAAGTATTTTATAGCAAGAAGATTTTCTCAAGCAGAAACTTCAAGATCAATATAATTAAGGGATAAAACAGATTAATTTCCTTGTTAAGTGAATGCAGCCTTTTTGTTTACTCGATAAACTTTATAAGTTACTTTTTCTGCATCTTATATAATACATTTTACAAACTTCGACATTAAACTTAGCAAATGATGGTACGAAATTATGTTATTACAAGTGTTTTTAAGTTAAATTGACCGAAAAAAATAAATTGCTTTTCTAAATTCGCAGTTTTAATATTATGAAATTAAAAAACCTCTTTTTACCGTCTGCGCTAAGAAATCTCTGATGGAATATAGTGGTTTTACTGCAGCAGATTCAAATCAAAGTAAAAAGAAATATACAAAAATAAAAAATAGCAACTCAGCCAAAGCAGAAAATACATCCTCGCGGTTGTTTTTTTAGAACTTCTTACGGATTGGTATTTTCTTTAATTTTGAAATTATTACAACATGTTTTGCAGCAAACTAAGCTACTTTTAGGTACTCGAAAATAAATAAATGTAATTCTATTCGGGAAAAATAAAATAAAACAAATACGCTAAAATAAACTTCATCCTCATTAATTTCCATCAACAGTCTCCCGTGTATTTGAAAAAGCTATACTGCACGCTTAATCAAATCCACTAATGAAAACTACATCTAACATTTTTAGTAAACTTTTTCTTCTGTAAAACTATATCAAGATATATCATTACGCTCCAAATGCAATTTAAAATTTATTATCTCCATTGAATTATTTGTGTAATTTAATTTCGATTCCTTCGACTACAAAAAAATTAATTACACTGAAAATAAGATAATAAATTTTAACTTTCAGATTTTATTAACTTCAATTTATTGATTGCCTTCTGGCTGCTTTTTCTAAAACTGCCTGCCCAAAGGTCCGGTATTAAACAGTCGTCACTTAGTTTAGGGGCTTTTTTTCTGGTTTAAACAGAATTACCTCCAACTCCAAGGAAAGTTCTGTCGGCGAAGTTATCCTTGATGCAATGTACTTTAAGCCTGCGGTTTTAACATCAAAGGCTACAATGGATACGCCAGGTACCTCTTCCGGCAGTAAGTTTCCCATTTAAGATTAATCTGCTCCTGTTTTCTATTTCTTTTGGAATTCACGTCAGCAAGAGGCGCTCGTACAGCGTGGGGAGGTATCCTCAGCCAACCTCTTATTAAAAATTCCTACTCTGGAGTTTTCTTTGGAGAAATAACATTTCCTCTCCTTTACCATCGTTGTACTTCGCTAAGGTCCGGCTTAACAACGCTGATAAATTTTACGAAGGATATATAATGTAAAGGACGTTAAATTTAAGGGTGATATATCTGTTAGTTGCTTTGTAGAAATATTCATGCTACATCAAAGAACATAAAATAAAGAAAACCGTAAAATAAAACTTGTGCAGAAGTTTTTACTGCTATAAAATCGTAAGTAATTCGAAATTATCTTGGAATAAACTTGATGGATGAAATTTTCAATGTCCATAAATTTACGGTAAACAAGTTATCCATGAAATATTTTATTATGTAGAAAGGGTAAACGCAAAATTAGAAATTCAACTTAGTTTTAGTTTTAATCAATGCTTTCCAATCTGTATAGCTTACAGCGAAGTAATTATACGGACACCATGTATTACGAAGTTAATTTGAACAAATTTGGTTGATTATTGATAACAAAGCACAAAGCCTAATATTATACAATTTAAATATAAAAACATATTAATAGAGAAAGAAAATTATTTTCAATGTGCGTTTTTCTGCGAGGGATAGTCATTAACACGTTTTGGCAATAAATAATTCCAAAGCGAATTCTTTAATGCGTTAAATTTATTTTTCGTAAGTGCTTTATTATTGATTTTTAAATTTGCGAAACGTTTACGGATTATTTATATTTTACATTGTTCAAATCATGATTATTTATAATACCAACCTGGTTTTAATGTAAAAAGCGCACGGACTGTTTAGTTTTCAAGATGTAATTTATAGCTACCTAAATACATAATTAATAACTATTTTGGTCACCTTTAATTTTCAAACAACAATCACATAATAATTAAAAATCAAGACGAGTAAAAGGAAATTTTAAATTCGAATATTACACGCGAATTATTCGATAACGAAGGTATAGGTGATTTCTTGTCGATTTCTATCCTTTCCAGAGTAATTTTTGATTGTAGCGATCTAAATGACGCCTGCATTTCAAACACATCTTGTATACACACCAGTAAGTAAATATTTAGCAGTTCGTTAAATATTTAAAGCAAAAGCAAAAAAATTTTAAAAGAAATTATTTGTTTTTTAATTTGTAATCAAATTTTTGTGATTTAATAATACTTTTTTTTTTGCTTTTTTAACTCTGAAAAATATTTTTTGAGTTTTATATTACGAAATTAATTTTTGGCAAAATTATACTTATAAAATTTAGTATACGAATATTTTTGGAATTTCAAAATTCAATTTTTTTTAATTAATAATATTTATTTATTCATTTATTTTTTTATTTCAAAATTCAAATCTTGATAATTTCAGAATTCAAATTTGTTTTAGCTTTTTTTAGCTCGATGAGATTTTTTGAGATTATATTATACTAGATTTTCGGCTTTCGGCCTCGCTGAGGGGATATCGTTACCAATCCAGTTTTATCAGCGTTGCTAACCACCTACTAATAAGTAATTGATCTGGTTGTTCAGCCTTTAAGTTCACTGGTTACATTACAGTTTACTAATATTATGCTAATATGCTAACCAATAAATTAACCAGATATCCGTTGCCATAGTAACGGTAAACCGATATTTCACGTCCCACCAATCATTAAAATTTAGACAACAGATGGCGTGACATTCGTTCCATGAGGGCCAATCAGATGCGTCTAAACTTTAAAAAATACATTTTGAAAATTTAGAAATTTTTATATTGTTCACTTTTTTTTGAAATCTTAGCTCTTTAAAAATATTAAGTACTAAAACAGAAAAATCAGCAATGCAAGAGCAATCAGGAATTTTAATTATTTTAATTTCCAAATTCAAATCTTTCTTAATTTCAAAGTTTATAAATTTATTTTAGCATTTTTGGTTCTACATATTTTTATTCGATATTATTATATGAGATAAAATTAATCTGAATTGTTAAATTAACGAAAAAAATGTAGATAAAAATTAAACTTTTATATATTTCTCATTTATCTTTTGAATTTCAAAATATAAATTTTTGACTTTTTAACTCGTAAAAATTTATTTTTCTAAATTAAAACAAAAACATTTTGAAAAATATGAAACTTTAGGCAATTTCCATTTTTTGAATTTCAAAATTCAAAAAAAGCTCTTCAAAGAATATTTTTTGAGATTATCGTAAAATTTTCCAAATAAAAAACAATATTAAGGTTTTTATGAAGATACTTGAATTTAAAAATTCCAATTTTTTAAATTCCAAAATTTAATATTTCCCAGAGGATCAGCTGACTTTTCTCGCGAATCCTTAGGTTGGGCGACCTTTAACTTATGGAACCAAAAACCCAAAACTTATGTACCTACAATTTGAGAGGGGAAATATGAAATTTATTTTATTTTTTAATATAAAATTGGTAGTCTAGCGGTTAGCACTTTGAACTCACATCAGTGCATCTCACCCAACCTGTATTTGGTTTAGGTTGCTTTTTTCCGGTGATAAATTATTTTTTTTTAGCTCTTTAAAAATATTTTTGTGATTATATTTTTATATAAATTAAAACAAAAGAAATCAAGAATTTAAATTTTTTGAATTTCCAAACTCAAATCTTTTAAATTTCAAACCTTAAATTTTATTTAGCATTTTCAGTTCTACATTTTTTTTTGAGATTATTGTAATACTATAAGATAAAATTAAAGCTGAATTTTTAAATTTTTATATATTTATTTATTAAACTTTTCCTTATTTTCTATTAATATCTATCTTTTGAATTTCAAAATACGTATAAACTTTTGACTTTTTAACTCTTAAAATAAAATTTGAGATTATTAAATTAATTTTTCTAAATTAAAACAAAAACATTTTAAAAATATGAAACATTTCGCAATTTCTATTTTTTGAATTTCTAAATTCAAAAAAATACTCTTTACAAAATATTTTTTGAATTATCGTAAAATTATATTTAAAACTCAAAAACTAAACAAGTTAAACAAACGATATTTCTGATGAAGATACATTCTGTATCGAAATATTAAAGATCTTAAGAATTTCTATCGTTTGTTTAACTTTTTTAGTTTTTGAGTTTTAAATATATATTTTCACAAGTTAATAATCCTAATTTATTATCGTAAAATTATCCAAATAAAAAAAAATATGAAGTTTTTTATATAAGTATTTCTATTGTGTATCTAGATATTACTTTAATTTAAAAATTCCAATTTTTTGAATTCCAAAATTTCAAATTACGTACGTTAGCGACCTTTAACCTGGAACCAAAAACTTCTGTACATGAAATATTAGGGTTAAATCCGATTCCTAGAATTGGAGAGCGGAAATATGAAATTCATTTAATTTTTTAATATAAAATTGGTAGTCTAGCAGTTAGCCCTTTGAACTCACATCAGTGCATCTGAGCCAACCTGTGTTTGGTTTAGGCTGCTTTTATCCGGTGATAAATGATTTTAAAATCACCAATAAATTTATAACACGACAAACAGTTTTTACTGAATTACTCCAAAATTGAAAAGATGATTTTAAATAATTAAATTTCTTATAAAAAAATCTGCGGAAGTGGGTATGTTTATCTTCAATAGTTTCAGGGTGAAATACAATATTAAGGTTGCCCGTAACAGCTAAAGAGTGTGCCTTTGCATGCCTCTTTTCTGGTTTTACTATTTTTGCTTATAGTTCTATTTATATAATGTAATAGCAACACATATTATTAGAATAGACTGAGTTCTGTAAACCGGGGGGTCTGGGGGGTATGGAATACCCTCCAGTTTATACAGTGGTCACAATCTACCTAACAACTAATGACGCTTAGGAGTCGTTTATAAATTTCGTTACACAATTTTGAGCATTTTTACCCCCCCCCCCCATTGTCATACTTTATTACGAAAACCTAACCCCCGTGTTGCGTCCATGGAACCCTCCTTTTTTATAATCAAAAGAGAAAAACGAAAAATTAACACAAAATAACAAAATACCGACTACAAAATAAATGGAGAAAATTTATAATTTAAAGAAAAACGCAAATGTTTTCCGTATGTACGTTGCTACGATACTTGTTATGTCTAAATATATTTTTTAATTAAAGTTTTTATTATTATTATTATTAAAACATTCATTCAAACCAACAGATATAAGAAAAATAACAGAAGTTGAGATAAATGGGTCAAAAACGGCAGATTTTTAAAGTCACTGGTCTAGAAGGGCACAAATCTCTGTTTTTTGGTAAAAATAAATTAGCGAAATAATAATAATATTCATTTATTGATCATCTATGCAACTAAAACAAAACAAAAAGAAAAATAAATCTTTTCGCATGAAAAATTGAAACTTTAAATTAACTCACGGACAAGTGAAGCGGCGAAAGTCCCCGAAAATTACAGACGCGCCACAAAAAGTACATTTGCTCCGAATAAACCCATTTTATTGTTTCATTTTATTTTCAAGCCAATTCATGAGAGTGATGAATTTCTTCAGCTTCAGATGAATTTCAGTTAGTCTCATTGACGCACAGCGCACATTGATTAAGAAATAATCTACTCTCTGCTGTAACTCAAAGAAGTTTGATTGGCAGTCAGGTCCATTTTTCTCTTAACACTAGGCGTCGGAATTTGCGACGCAATCAACTTGCTTTCCAATAACTTCGACAATCAAAATCACAATTAGGTAGGTAATTAATTTTCAATTAACTTAATTTTTAAATTAAAACTTTCTGGGAGTAGTACATTATTCTCACTTTACCTTGATTTAAGGATTCCGTTCGAAAAAGCTCAAGTGATCCGAGCAAATCCAACTTCGCTTAATTAATTGATAACCGTCAGGTACGACTGCAAGACATTTCAACCTAAACTTTGACCGCCATGAGCAAAACCTTCAGTACCGGCTTCAAAATATATTTTAAACTTATGTACATAATAACCCAGAGTGGGTTTTGGCTGACCAAGGGTTTTCCAGGCAGATTACCTCGGTGGTTTGCCTTAGCCTACCGAAGGAAAACTGTTAGAAAAAGTTCTCGCTTAAATTTATTTTAATGTTATTTTTGAATTTATTTCATAGACAACTTGTAAATATTAAAAATGCTGCTCTTGGAATAAATTTTCTCGTTTTATAAACATCCATCACTTTATTCAATTTGTTTGAATAAATCTAGTTAAATTTGTAGATTTACCCCGATTGCCATTTTTTGTAAATTCCTCTTTTCCACCTATAAAATTATATGATATATTTTTATCTTCAAATTAAAATAATCCGTTGGATTTCTTTTGTTTCGTATTTCGTGAATAACATAAACTGGACGTGTATTATTTTTTGTATTTTTGAAATGGTTTTAACCATTAATTTGGGTCAATTAAAATCAGCACTGCTGAAAAATAATTGAGTTAAGCTGCACGAACATATATTTCGCTAGATGCTGTATGTGCTACGTATGTGTTTAGTTGACTAAATCAATTATATTCTTATTATGTATTAATTATATTAATTTTGAAATGCGAGTTAGCAATAATTAAACAACTGTATCGCTCAGTCATTAATTACGATTGATTGTAACTTGAATTATTGTTGTATTTCGTAGCATATACGTAATTATACATCGTTACATATTATGTCTATAATAATTATCATTCATGTAATAATATAGTATAATTAATTACTACTTGCTTTCAAACAAATTGCGGTATCCGTTATACAAAACTGCATACTTAATGAGCAATTTATAATGTTCACATAATAAATTTAAATGAAATTAGCTTTAATTTTGCGTTACATTACTCTGTTGTAAATTTTAAAATTTATTGTTACGCATTTTTTTTCGAGGTTCGCATTAATATCTTCGGCAGGTTTGCGTAATTTTGACAAAATCTTCTAATGCTGACAATACTCGTTGGATTTTATTTCATAAACAGGTAATATGATATGTTTGACGAAGTATTAGAAAGGAGGATCAGGATCCTCAGGAGGATTTTGGATCAAAGTAATATCGAAACGTACCTACGTGCGATTTTGAAAATTACAATAATGCAATCAAATCCGAGTAAAAGTAATTTTTTTTTTAAACTTAATTTAAGTTTGTTTAAACTCGTCAAGATGAACAATGACTTATTGTAACTTAATTATGAGACAACTTGAAGAACATTTTAAAATGTCAAAATTGTGCGAGTTTCATTGTGAAAGGCGGATAAGAAAACTACATTTAATATTATCGAGTGTTTCACTTTTAGTGATGAATTTTTAGGGAAATAATGAACGCTGTGAAACGGCTGTGTATTTCTTTAAAATTGTGCCGCATCTCGCGTTCTAATTGAATTTTTTAATGTTCGCTTGGGAGTTTTCATTTGGGTCATGAACATAAAACACTTGTTTGGTGTTTTTCAATTTGCTAAAAAGCTTGCATCTGCATGTCAAGATTAATTATCGAAATTCTAATACTTTTTTTTGTCTTACAACTTTGGCCATCTAAGCATATGGTTTGCAAGTGTAATGCAGCTTACAAACACTTTTTTTTGTACTGGATGGTCCATTGTAGATTGCGGATTTTATGCTAATTTGTAAGAAGTTCGTTCAGCTAAATCTCGGTGTCATTGCATAAGTAACTTTCAAAGCACCTTTGAGAATAAGTTGTGCTGCTTTTCTCATGGTTATAACTTTCTTCATAATGAATCTGGTGGAAACTGCAGCATCCAAGTGGAAAATGTATCTAATTATTTTAAATGTTATTTAATTAGACGCTGTGACTTGGCTGTTTATAGATACTATTTTTGTTCAGAGGCGGACTAGCTTTTCAGAAATGCTGGTCTATTTTGTTTTATGATTAAAAATTCTATAAGTACCAAAAAACAGTAAAGATATTGGGAGCAAATGTTGAACTTTACATACGAGTCATAAAAAGTACAAAAACATTTTTATTGTCATTGAATTTGCAGCCGCATCATAAGAAATTAACCTTAACCCGTCGAAAATGTTACTACAAAGTAGAAAAAATAAAGCGAAATAAAAGAACCTGCACTGAAAGTAAAATGTACACAATTGTCCAATATTTCTGCACAATTTGTGCCTTGATTGGCGCTAAATCCAATATTGTGTTAAAAAGGATATCAACGTTTGAATCAACGATTTTAAGCAGATAAAAACGCAATATTTGAACAGAAAAATACTCCAACTGTTGAGTTTGAAATTTACACAAAAAATGTGCAATATTATGTGCATTTTTAAAAATTTGTATACTTCTAGAAAAAAATTCCCTATGACTGATGTTCTAGGACCTTTAACATTTAAATTTGTTCATGCATCAGGTGTTCTTCTATTAGTTGTCTTCTGGCCTTGAAATAACTTTTTTTTGGACAGCCTGGACGGTAGACTTTGACTTTAGGAATTCTATATTGTCTATAGTTTTTGGAGTCGCAGTCTTTCCAACAATTTTCTTACATGTTCGAGGAGTCAAAAGGAGCACCAACCTTCCCCTCTTCCAGTTCTCCGGGTACTAAAATTTCCTTCTAAGATTTGTGGCTCAATCTATTCAAACCTTTTAAGCTCATAACAGAAACTCCATCAAAACCCGAAGCTCTGTTCTTCTTCATCTTCAATATGCGATCTCAGTTGCCTCACGCAGCTCTTCAACATAAAATAGAAGTACTTCTGCCTCTGAAATTTCGCCTGGTCAGTCGTCTGTCTGGCGTCGTGCGTCAAGAAGACCTTCTCTTTGTCATACCCTGCGTGAGTAGTCTTTCAAGTTTTTTTAACCAGTTGGTACATCATCATTCTGCTTAACATTTCTTCTAGCTCTTATTAATAGCTGAGCGGAGCTTTAACTTTCTATCTCTTCCCAGCCCGTTTTAATCTGCTTGTTCATCTTCCGTCTCAGAGTGACAATACCATTTTTTGTAAGTCGCACGCAAACAGACAGGTAGGTACGATCTGAGCCCTCCCTGCGGGCACCCACGGAATCCGCATATAAGCATTACTTCATGAGTGTCCTGCTGGTTCTTCGATTTTGCTACTCTTCATACAGCGCTTTGTGTACTTGTTTGTTTTTCTTTTTCCCTTTCTTCTTCTTCTTTTTTCTTCATGTCTTCCTCGCGATAGCCTACTCCCGGTCGCCCCGCATCATTAACCCCACAAAGGTTTCTGGGGTAATGGCTTGGCCCAGCTTCAACGAAGCGGCAACCCTCTGCACCTCCCACCTCCAACATTTGAGCTGCTTTGTTCACAGTCCGACTTCGGCTTCTTCCCATCTTCGTATTCACTTCTCTGTCAGGCGAAATTGAAGCTAGTAACAGTGCTGCTTCCCTTGACACGGTCCTGTACGCGCTTATTACGCGTAGGGCAGCTCATCGTTAGACTCGGAGGATTTACTCGCGGTTTCACTGGACGTGGAGGGCGTCGTGCCAAACAGGCGCAAATTGAGTGCACTACAGTGGAAAGCACTCGTCGCTTGGCTGCTTTTGGCCCTTCTACGTTGGGAATTAAGCGCGCGATGGTTAATGCCGATGTTTCCGATTATATAAGTTAAAGGTATTTGTCTAACATTACGTCCAGCACTAGTACGGAGTCCTTCATGTGAATAGAGGATCCGTCCATGTGGATGTCGATGTTGGGCCAAAAACCATGACGGCCTCAGATTTTTCATGGAAAAACTGCAGCCCTATGTGTTGGATCAACTGTAGGATTATGAAGATGACCTCGTTAGCTTTGGCCTCCAGTTCCTTTGCGTCTCGATCGCTGACAATCAGGGTCAGATCGTCGGCGAATCCAATCAGTGTCGCTCCTTCTGGAAGGCTAAGTTTCAGAACGTCGCATGGTCGTACATCAGGTTCCATAGAAATGGGCCGAGAACGGATTCTTGAATTATTTTCGAGAATTATCGTTTTGTCGAAGAGGTAGCTGACCAGGATCTTATGCGGGTCAATGCCTTTGTTTTGGAGAGCTTCAAGTAATGGTTCCATCCGGCATACTCTTTGCTTTCTTTTTACCGTGCTTACTATTTTCTCCAGTACGCTTACCGTGGACATGCCGTTCTAAATCCGGACAGATTTCCTCTCTTCTCGATGTCCTGCATTAATCTTCGCATGATCATCTTTTCGAAGAGCTTTCCGGCATGATCCAGGAGGCATAGGAGAAAGGGTTCTTCAAACGGTTTCTGGCCATTTCTTATCAGTACCAATAACGCCCTTTTCCCACTCGGTGAGGTAGGTGTCTTCTTTAAAGGATTAAGAGGAAGGTCTCCAGTTTTCCCATGGCCAGGGTTTCTAGGGCCACGGCTGGTACTCTGTCAGAGCCAGGCGCTTTGTCTGTTGGGAGGGTGGTGACCGCTGCCTTGAGTTTATTGACCGTAAAGGGATCTCATGAAGCAGGGGTGGGTAGTTTCGGTACTTTTACCTTAAGATGTGCCGGGAACAGCGCTTTGGCTACCATTCTGACTCTCACTGAAGTGAGTCGTGGTATTTTGGTTTTTTCCCTGAGTTCGCCTCTGACTATCTTGTAGGCTTTTCCTCATCGGTTTTCGTCAAAGAGGGTTTTCTCTCTTGCTTCTGACGGCCAGGTCTTCTTTGGCTGTGCGGTAATCTTCCAAAGCTCTGTCGCGTTGGTCTGCATCCCTAGTCTTCCGGTAAGCACTCCGTCTTCTGAGTGCAGCAATCTCGGGACTCCACCACTTAGCCAGCCTAGCATAACTTAAAATCCAGTTCAACACAATCTTTTCTTAACTTTATTCAAGCTTGATAAATATCAGGAAACTCTATGAACTCGCAAGCCGAAGAATTAATCAATTTTAATTGATTTTTTACATAAAAGCCAAAAAATGATCTGCTCATTCTATTGCCGGTACGTGTGGCTGACGTAAATGGCTGCATCAGTGTATTTTTGTGGGCGGAGCCAATTTCAGGTGCCTTCTAGGTGTCTAGACAAGTATAATATGTCTTTATAGTAAATCGGATATCTGCGTCTTTCTAGATTCGTAATTTTCCTTTTACCTTCAAAGGTAAAATCTATGAAAGACGCCAAAAATATTTGAATACATCTTTAAGTTCTATTTATGCAACTTTTGTGGAAGTAATTTTTAAAACAAAAAAATTTCACAATAAAAATCTATGAAAAAATTTAATGTTTGCAATTTTTTTGATTCCATTGATATCAAAACATTTTCCGGCTCTTGAATCAGCAAAGCTGTTAAAAACAATGTTAAATTGTGTCTAACAACATTTGTTCATTTCAGAAAAATTGTTAAACGATTCCAGAAATCAAAACTCAAAATTATTCGATTGAAACAAATTTTCTGCAAGGAAATCTTTCCATTTTGGAGATTGCAGTTCGTTCAGTATACCGTTGAAGATTCAGTAACCAGTGAATTTTCAAGTCATGAATACTTTTATGAAAATTTATCCCTGAATTATTCTGAACTGATAACTTTAAAATTGTACAATCGATGAGAAAAATAACTTCAATAACCGAGTTTTCCACCCCAGATCTAACATTACTATATTTACTTTCCGGTTGCCAATGTTTTATTTTTGTTTGATTATTTTGTTACTGTTAAACTGCATTCGTATTCATTTTATTTTATTTTTTAAATTTTCGAATTAATTAATAGTTACAAAGTTAAATTTAACTCTAAACCACAATGCAACGATTATTATGTATATTTCAAATTGAACATTCTAAACTTCTGTAACTTTATTCCCAAATGCACAGTGGCGTACGCCGGCCAGGGCTAATGGTTAATTTTTTATAATTCGTATTAATCTGAACTCTATTGCTGTAAATAAATATGTAAAATTAAATTACTTTAATTAAATTTGGAAAGAACACACCTGATCTGCAGATAATTGAACGCTGAAAATGTATATTGAATCGTTAGTTGGTTCTTTGATCCGTTCACATATCATTACAGACCGCTTTGGTATCGACACTCTTGCCGAGAGTTTATTTATGGGGTATATAGAGTTACATCGTTTCTGCCTTACTACCTTTTTGCTCTTTATTAATCACTTTTGGCGAGAGCGCAATTTTTATGAAAATGTAGTGTTCGAAAATTAATTTTCTTTTCAATATATTTTCTAATTAACCTTTCGTATCCGCTGTTTCTACATTTTTAATTAATTTTCGGTATACTTATATTGTTTTACAGGTAGTACTTTTTATTAAAAAGCAAATTTTTACGTTGACAAAGGTATTGGCGTGGTTAACTGGCTATGACTTACGAATCGATTCTTGGCTCTCCAATTTTTCGTCGATTATTTACAAGTGCACGGATTAAAGTGAAAACTTAATTCTTTAACTCCATTCTTCCGTCCACAAGAGTTGGCAAACTATGCAGACAGAAAGGGAAGTTAACGCTGGAGATAACCTTCAATATTTTTCTTATTCCCATTATAACGCGAGCATTAATTTGGAACTTGCAAAGTTTTCACTTCGACAAAGATAGAAACTAACTTACTTAGTTGAACTTAATTCCTTACATCAATAGGTATGTAGGTGTACTGTGTGCTTGAACCAGTTCTGAAGTTAGATTATTCCAGTGAAATTTTAAAAATGGAAAGTATGAGGATTTAAAAGAGAAAAAATATTCTGCCATATTTTCATTAATTTTGTTATTGTTCGTTTCGGTAATCCCATTATTTATTATAGCAAACTGTTGAATTAATGTATTTTGGTATACCAGGATTTACTATTCTAGTCTTGATAAATCCAACTATAGTGAGCTTTAGTGCTCCAAGTTTGCGGGACAATTCATGATCGATTTTCTTTATGCCTGTACGTTAAATATTAATACAAGATGAAGCCATATGATTTATTTGAACAAAATCTCTCGATTTATGAGTTTCTTTGTTGTCGATTTGACCGAAAGTTTATACTTATCAGTATTCTGTGTAGTCTCCAAAAAATATAGAAACAAAAGTTGACTTTAACAGGAGTCATTTATTACAAGCTAATGTAACGATGGTCACGCTTCAGTTAATGACATGCATCATTTTCCTTATTACATGTTACATTTCATTCTACAGTGGAAATATTTTTTATCCGATTCCCTTTCTATTTATTGCTTATTTTTCTCTGGTGTTATATTATTGGGTTTTGCTAATTGAATAGTATTGATTGACTCGCCTTTCCTAATAACGTCATCTTTTGATATTGAAAATTGATGAGAAAGTAAAATTAATACATTTTTATTTTTCTTTCTTTGCGGTTTATAACACAAATCATTAGCTCAAGATTTTTATTGTATTAAATTTTTAACAAAATCACATATACGGGGCTTTTTTAAATCAAATTTATCTTAATTGAGGCGTACGCCATGATTGGCGCTAAAAACGCAGAGTTACCCGCCTACCTATTATAAGCTTTGAGCTTGAAAGTTGTTAATTCTTGGAATAATAGTAAGCTGTAGATAATATTCCATCAATTTTCAAATTTATGCTGTAATCAGTAGGAGGCAACGAGGCTGTAATTGTTCAAATATGAAAGAGAGCCAAAACCGAAGCATAGAAGATTGCACAAATATGTCGAGTAGATGACAATATATGGGTCAAAGTGTAATTTTACTTTTTCAGTTCATGGTTGAACGTAAACTGTTTCCTTTTCGTTACAATTACTGGTGTACTGGAGGGTATTCCATACCCCCCAGACCCCCCGGTTTCAAAAGACCAAAGATTGTCACCCTTAGAATTCAGACTAGAAGCCGTGGAATAAAAATCAGCACTTTAGACCCTTGGTGTACAATATACTATTACGCAATTTGCATGCCACGAATTTCATACAAGAAATAGTCAGTGGAAACCTTCCTACCGTGGCCATCCCCATCGAAAATTAATACACAAAGACAGTTCTTAGGGAACCGTTGAATATTATCACCTGTATAGGTGTGATTTCTTGACATATCAGTTTTTTGTAATTTTGATAAAAAGACGGTAACTTTTCTCATCAGTTCCCCCGTCTTCCAATTGAAATAAGTTAAGACCGGGGGGTCTGGGAGGTATGGAATACCCAGAATAAAAAACAAGCGATTTGCTGGAGAGTTTTTCAAAATCATAAACCATTTTTTCCGTGTACTCCCAAGACCCATTTTTCAAGAAGAAAAATTTTAATTTAAAAACTAAACTACTATTTAAATATTTTTTAGATCTACAAAAGTTAAAAAATTAATTTAAATCCCTATATAATTTATAAAAATTAATATAAATTAATATCAATTTAATATTCCTCAAAATTCTTTTGTTTTAATTTTAATTTAAATTTCTAAAAATATTTTTTATATAAATAAAAAGTAAAATATCTATATTTTAATTTTGAAATTCGAAAAACTTACTTAAATATTATGTAAAAATTACCTTTTTTTTTATATAGCAAAAAAGATTTAAAAAATATTCGTATTGTAATATTAATAAATTACAGAATTAAACTTAAACCTTACAGTTAATAAATAATGTAAAAAAAATCTTACAATCTCAAAAATGTAAATAGCGTAACCATTTCATATTTTTTGAAATGATTTTATTTTAATATAGAAAATTAATCTCAAAAAATATTTATTAATAGAGACGAAAAGCTACAAAAAGAATTTTAATTTTGAAATTAAATGTAATTGTATTTTAAAATACAGTGGCAGCTCGTGTTTTTTTATTAGTATAAAACGTAGCCGGTAAATTGTAATTTGGTTCCCGGTAATTTCATTCCTTGTAATTTGATCCTTGGGTAATTTAAACCCCTGGTAATTTCACAACCGGTAATTTGATCCCTGGGTAATTTCGTCCCTGGTAATTTCAGTCCGGTAATTTAACCCGATTACGATTTATATTTAACATAAGGGAGTGAAATTCATGTACGTGACCTTGCCTCCCATTTTTTCAAAATATAATTTTTTTTTTCTTGTTTTGGATTGTTTTCTATTTGTTTTCAATTGTTTTGCAATTGCAAAATAGTACATTATGCACCAAGGGAATAAAGTGATCCTTTTTTGGCCTGAGGGTAAAGGTTTGTTTGCACGAGGCGTAGCCGAGGGCAAAAATTACCCTCAGGCCAAAAAATTCACTTTATTCCCGAGGTGCATATACTGTTTTTTGCAATTGCGAGAGGTAAAGTACTTATTTCGACAATAATTACGAAATTTTAATTAAAATTTGTTCAATAAAGCACGTGGTTGATAGTACCAAAGTAAATGAAGCATAATTGGTTATATTATTATTGCCAACTAGAATTTTTTCACTAAAAATTTTTTCACTAAAAGGTACTAGAATGGTTCAGTTACATTTGTGCCTTTGAAGGAATAAGACGTGTCAAAAGGCTAAAACGTTGAAGTCGTTGACCATGTGGTCGAAGTATTCTATGATCAAGGCGGTCACCAAATTGGAAAATAAGATTGACATCGGCAATTTCCACAAGTTATCCGCTTTTATGAAGCGGAAAAACGAAGGATATGTTCCGAAAAAATCGCACGTCGTAACCTCTGACCACGTGGTAAAATTTTAAAAGAGGCGCCTCGTGAGAATTTTTTGGTAGCTAAAGTAAGTGCTTTTTATTTATTTACCAATTTATTTCACTGTAGGTTGCACTAATATTGGAATCACAAATTACGGTCAAGTTAACATAAATATAAATGTTACAAAAAAATGAGAATTAAATTGATAATAAAATCTGGTGACTTCTTTTTTGCCCGGCAGTAACTTCTTTTTTACCCGGCAGTAACTTCTTTTTTGCCCTAGGGCAAAAAAGTACCACTTTACACCCGCAAATCGGGGTCTAAAGTGAGTACTTTACCCCCGCTATTGCAAAAACTATTTTTTGCAATAGCGGGGGTAAAGTACTCACTTTAGACCCTGATTGGCGGGTGTAAAGTGGTACTTTTTTGCCCTAGGGCAAAAAAGAAGTTACTGCCGGGTAAAAAAGAAGTTACTGCCGGGCAAAAAAGAAGTCACCAGATTTTATTATTAATTTAATTCTCATTTTTTTGTAACATTTATATTTATGTTAACTTGACCGTAATTTGTGATTCCAATATTAGTGCAACCTACAGTGAAATAAATTGGTAAATAAATAAAAAGCACTTACTTTAGCTACAAAAAAATTCTCACGAGGCGCCCTTTTAAAAATTTTACCACGTGGTCAGAGGTTACGACGCGCGATTTTTTCGGAACATATCCTGCGTTTTTCCGCTTCATAAAAGCGGATAACTTGTGGAAATTGCCGATGTCAATCTTATTTTCCAATTTGGTGACCGCCTTGATCATAGAATACTGCGACCACATGGTCAACGACTTCAACGTTTTAGCCTTTTGACACGTCTTATTCCTTCAAAGGCACAAATGTAACTGAACCATTCTAGTACCTTTTAGTGAAAAAATTTTTAGTGAAAAAATTCTAGTTGGCAATAATAATATAACCAATTATGCTTCATTTACTTTGGTACTATCAACCACGTGCTTTATTGAACAAATTTTAATTAAAATTTCGTAATTATTGTCGAAGTAAGTACTTTACCTCCCGCAATTGCAAAAAACAGTATATGCACCTCGGGAATAAAGTGAATTTTTTGTCCTGAGGGTAATTTTTGCCCTCGGCTACGCCTCGTGCAAACAAACCTTTACCCTCAGGCCAAAAAAGGATCACTTTATTCCCTTGGTGCATAATGTACTATTTTCTACCAGCTCCTTTTTTTCGAAATTAAAATTTTGTTTTGTTGTTTTCGATTGTTTTTTATTTGTTTTCAATTGTTTTGTAAAAATAAAATTTTTAAATTAACTGATAACCGCGAAAATCGCGAAATAAGATTTTGTGCCAGCTCCCCGTTTTCCAAAATTAAATTTTGTTATTGTTGTTTTCTAAAAATGTTCTTAATATGTTTTCAATTGTTTTGTAAAAATAAAATATTTAAATACATATAAATATACAAATAACAAAAAAAATTATAATTTAAAAAAAAGGGGAGCTGGCGCTAAATCTTTTTTCGCGATTTTCTCGGTTATCATTTGATTTTAAAATTTTATTTTTACAAAACAACAATCGAAAACAACAACAAAATTTTAATTTTGAAAAAAGGGGAGCTGGCGCAAAATCTTTTTTCGAGATTTTCGCGGTTATCATTTAATTTAAAAATTTTATTTTTACAAAACAATTGACAACAAATTAAAAACAATCGAAAACAAGAAAAAAAAATTTAATTTTGAAAAAGGGGGAGCTGGCAGAAAAAATGTTTTTTGAGATTTTCTTATATTTTTCGTAAATATCCCAAAAAAGTTGTGTACACATGGTTGGAATTCTCTGGAATTTCTTGGAAATCACTGGAATTCTTTGGAATTTCCCGGAATATTTTTGAAACTATTGGACTTGTTAGATATCATTGGAATTCCTTGGAATCGGTGGAATTCCTTGGAAATCTCTAAAATTCTTACGAAATCATTGAAATTGTTTGGAAATATCTAGAATTCTTAGCAAACTTTCAGAAATCTTTAAAAATGACTGGAATTTATTGAAAATCACTAAAAATCTTAGGAAATCATTACAATTTTTAGAAATCTCTCAAATTAGAATTTTTTGGAGATATCAAGAATTCTTTGGAAATTACTCGAATTCTTTGAAAATCATTGGAATTCCTTGAAAATCACTGGTTTTCGTTGGAAATCACTAGAATTCTAAGAAAATCATTTGAATTTTTAGAAATCTCTCAAATTAGAATTCCTTGGAAATATCTAGAATTGCTTGGCAAGTACTGGATTTTTTAAAAATCACTAGAATTCTTAGGAAATTATTAGAATTTTTGAAAATCACTCAAATTAGAATTTTTCGAAATATCTAGAATTTCTTGGAAATTTCTATAATTCTTTAGAAATGTCTGTATTCTCTGAAAATTAGTGGAATTCCTTGGAAATATCTATAATTCCTTGGAAATTACTGGAATTCTTCGAAAATCATTGGAATTCCTTGAAAATCATTGGAATTCCTAGAAAATCATTGGAATTTTTTGAAAATCAATGCAATTCCTTGAAAATTACTAGAATTCTCAGAAAATCATCAGAATTTTTAGAAATCTCTGAAATTAGAATTCCTTGGATATATCTGAAAATCATCTTGATTTCCTTGGAAATCTTTGGAATTCATTGGAAGTCTTTGGAATTCGGAGTCTTTTGTACACAAATTTACCTAGATATTTACCCCTTGTAAAAGCAATTGAAAACAAATGAAAAACAATCCAAAACAACAATAAAGAAATAATATTTTAAAATAAGGGGAGCCAAGTTTGCGCACGTCAGCTTTTGGTTCAGTGTATGTGAGGGTTAACCATCTGCATTTTTTGAATATGTATTGTGGAAGAAGTATCTGTCTTTTAGTAGATCTCACGATCGAAAATCCATTTTGATATTTTTTGGTACGGAAATTTAGAGGAGATTAAGCCTCCCTTGCCTACCTCAGACGAGCAGCCGCTGTCCAGAGGGTATCCGATCCACCGAGTTACTTTTTACGAATGTAAATAATTTAAATATTATATTATTATAGCATAATATCAAAAGATGTTCTTACAATAATTATATTTCAGAGAACCAAAGCTTGTCATATTGAATTTAATTATTATTATTTGTAGATTAATTAATTTCAGTTAATAAAATGAATAAATGCCTTCAAAAGCAATGGAAATTTTATTTATTTCAGATTTCAATTATTATCTAATACAAAATATAATTGATAATTAATTTCAATTTTAATAAATTATTTTATTGTGAACATTTTTGAAGTTATTTGACTGACGAGGACTGAACCGAGTTCCTGCCCGAAGCTAACTTGTTTCTACATAAACCTTATTATTTATTAGAGATTTATCTTGGATTTTATTTTAATCTTCGTATCTTATAAAATTATTCAAACTCGAATTCTTTAAGTAATCTGACGTATTTGGCAGCTAGCTTTTACTACCAGCGTCGAGAGCAGAGGCTGAATTTAAATAAATGATTAAATTTTAAAATGTAAGAGCCACCACTGCGGTATTGCTATTTTGGTGCATTGGAAGGAAATCTAGTGAATAGAACAACAACAACTGTACTTCGTGTCAGACATAATTTAGAATGGAATAATTATTCAGGTTGTATCTATGCAGTAATAAAGTTAATGTAGCTGCACCTACACGATAAATTTATTGCTACACTTCAGATCTTCAGAAATGTATTACATCGTGATTATATTATGGGAAATAAGGAAACTCTTCTAATCTGTAACAGTCGGTTTTCAGAATTTATGTGTTTGTATTTACCAAACAAGACTTGAATGATCTTAAATATTGGAGCACCTCAAAATGTAATTCTACCAGCTGCTACTACTTCCGAACGATTGATCCTGCTCGATGATACACTTTCATAAACTGTAGTTTCGTTAATTTAACGGACGACTACGCAGGGGCTGGTTACGTGGTTTTCGCTTATTTCGTTCTAATTTAGGAATAAACCACAGTATTATCTACTTCATTGGCTTTAAATCTATAATCTCATGAAATTCCCCCCTTGCTGTTCTCTAGGTAAATATTCCGATCTGCCTTCCTCGTGTATTTCGATGATCGGGCGTACATAAGCTTTATAAATGCGGGTCTTGCATTTTCATTGTTTATTTCTCCGTACGTTGTTTGAGTGTTAAGGCTGCTGTTTGCTTATTTACTTTCTGTCATTAACAGAGAGCGAAGTTTTGTTTGAACGATAATTTACAGGTAATAAAAAATTCCGATGCGATTAGTAAAAATTAGTTTTCAATGAGATCTACAACTGTACTCACCGCTTCGACATGGGGGATTTACAACAAATTTAATCGGCTTTACATGAAAAAAAAACCTTATTTCATTAGTCTGCTGCTTTTATTTCGACTCCCAATATTTAATCAATATGAAACAATGTCTTACGTATTATGAAAATTTCATCAAGGTTTCAAGCGCAACTTGGAAATTTATTTTATTAAATAATAATAAGCTATGAATCTGCTATATATATTTTTGAACTAAATGAACCTGTATAAGAACCAATTAAATTATAAAATTAATAGCATTAAAACTTCTGATCTGGCTTTACGCGTTTGAAAGTTTTTCCTTAAAAATTAACTTAAATAAAGTTGTCCAGTTCTGTAACTTAGTTAATAAAGTCAAACTAATTAATTAAACTAAATATTAAAATTTAATTACAATGTTGTTAATTATTATCCGCGCACGATCGTTTCTCATGCAAATCTCAAATTTAATCAAATTTGTCAACGATTTAAATTAAAATTTCTTTGAACGTCAAGAATTCTGTGTACCGACAGGAAAATTCGCACGTGAAAATCTTACAATGTTAGCTTCGGTTTACCGGATTCGAAAACGCGAGAAAGTAAATAACTTGCTTTTTAGTTAACTGTAGAAGAATGCTTTTGTTTCGCTGAGCGCCAAGTGAAATTAATAAGACAGAAATATGAAGAAAGCTATGAAGTCCACTGCGGGCGGCCCCGTCCACTAAAACAATTGCTGCATCTATTTACGTCGAGCACACTTTGATTCCATCAAGTCCATACAATAATTATTACTGAAGTGCTGGAGGACATCAGATCCCCTGCGCATAATTCATAAAAAACAAATGATACTCCAATAATAATAAATTTCGCCCTTCCAATACCAGCTGCCACTGGTCTAATGTGTAGTAAAAGATATTAAAAGCAACACATAAATATACCGCTAGGGGAGAATCGCTGGGAAAATCTGCTGTCTCTTCCGTGAAGAGAAATCATAGAAAATCCGAGCAAATATCAGGAAGTCTTTTTTTCTGCTTTCTGTAATTTTTTGAAAGAAAAATCTTAAAGCAATCCAAGCGGAAATCTCTCGAGAATCTCGTAAATGGAAAAAACTTATGTTGCGATTCCTCTCTCGACTGCCCGTACACATTGGCATACAATTATCGAATCAAATATTATCAATCGATTATTTTGTTAACTAATTAATTTTTTTTTCAGAAATTGCAATGCTTTTGCCGGGTTCATTGTCGCATATCCGAAGAGCAAACGACACCAGCGATATCAGACGAAATTTGCGATTAAAAGATCTACAGGAGCATCCAGAACACGATCCAGAAAGAGAGTAAGCTAATTTTTATTTTTAACCTCTTTGTGAAAATATGAGCAAATTACAATATTTTGAAATTTATTCAATATTTATATTCATATTTGTAATGGAATACACTAAAACCAACAAAATTGTAACTCCGGTATTATTTTTATTTTCATTTTCATTATTGAACTGATGCAAGCTACTTTTTTGATACAAAGCGCACGTAGAGTTCGCTGTGTTTTTGTGACCAATGGACCAAACAACAAAAGAATGCGATGTATTTATGAATGTTTTTATAATTAAAATTACAAAAAATCGTATAAAGTCGGTGTGGAAAAGAGAGGAAATTGTTTATTTTTTTAAACTATTTTTAACTTATTGGAAAATTCTCATCGCATCGTGTTATTCGCCGTATCTACTACATTTATTGACAATAAACTTCTGAAATTGAGAGCTTTTTTCCTGTATAGACATACCCCATCCATTAAACAGGTTCTTTACAGTAGGGCCTTGGGTGACGACGATATTAGGTTTTCCATTCTCACCTTTTTCTGTAGTCGTAATTTCAACTTGTTTGTTATTTATTGACCCATTTGATATTATCGAGTTTTGCAACATCTCATTTTAACTTAAAACTAAATATACGTTCAAAATACTTGAGAAATCCAACGCCGAAAGATGATGTGGCACTTTAAGAGCCAATCGAATTAGAGATTTTATGAGTGCGTCGATAAACAAATAAAAACGCAGGTTAGGCTTTTTCCAGCAGTTTTATAACCACAGAAAAGCGTCGTAACCATTTTCCAACTAAGCGTCATAATCGTTAAAAGCCGATAATCAAATTTGTGAAGCCTTACTTAATAAAATTCCAATTGCTAAACCTAGAAGAGGCGGAAATAATAAAACTAATGACTTTATGAGAGATTTCTCCGATAGAAATCCCATATTATGTACATGGTGTCAGGTGGAATTTTAGTATTACACAGGAAAATTGCATGACCGCAATGGGAATGTGAAGATCAAAACGGTCTCCACAGAGCCATTTCAAAGGAACCCCTAGTCATTAGACGAGTTTATTAAATATTATTGACTTTTAATCCATCAAATTTACCATTTTGTATACATTTTTTGCCATTATGTTGAACAAAATTTCCAAACATTTAAAAAAAAAAGTTCAAACGAATCCTTAAAAGCAATACTTTGCTTTCAACGAATTGATAATTATTTGCATTATTTCTTCAGTCTTTTTCCTTCCTTTCAAATTTGTATCATCGGTGAAAAGTTGGTTAGATTTTTAAGTAAATTACATTTTATCAAATTTAATAATTTTTTTAATATCTTAAAAGATGTCTTTTATCGTTGAATTTGGGTATAAAAATTGAGAAAATTCGCCTGGATTTGATTTTATCAGATTGTTTTGCTAAAATTAGGCTAAGCTAAAAACTACCAATTAATTCTTTCCCGAATTGGATCGGTAATTTGGATTTGAATTTGTTTGAAATAACAAATCTGGAAAACTAAGGTACCCCCAGACCCTCCGATGTGTACTACAGCGACATATAGATGTATTTTTCACCTCCATACTCTCTGTTTCTGAGAAGGGTGGGTCTGGGAGGTATGGAATACTTTCATTACTCATATAATATAGAAAATCATTCAATTTACGCCATGAATTGAATAAGTAAACTAATAATCTATGCTTTCGCTTTTCAAAAATAATATTAATCAAAATCTCCAACGAGTAAGATACTGGGGGGGGGGGTCTACCTCCAGACCTCCCGACATGATCTCCCGGTGAACATTCTAATTATTAAAATCAATAACAAAATATGTATAAGTGTACTCATACACTTACTTTATGACTTTTAATATTAATTTTCTTACAATTTCTAGGATACTGATATTTCCCAGACCCCCCGGTGCGTACTGCGATAATATACGATATGAAAATTATTATAGATGTAGGTATTTGTTTTGAGAGAATGACAGAATTCTATTTAAATGGAATCGGTCACATAAACTGTCGGTTTCCGAGACAGGGGGTCTGGGGGGTATGACAGTAGTAATTGTGTTTAAAAGAAAATGTTATTCAGGTCTGACAATAACAATCCAGTATTTTCAGGGTTTCTTAGAAGTTTTAACAACGAACCAGATATACAAAGACAATATTATAAAACAACCCTTATTGACATGAATATAAAATATTTTTCAGTGTATTGATTGTATTAGTTTGGGGGGGGTATTTCATTCGATATATAAATTAAAAATATATTTTGTTTTAAAGCAGTGACAGGATTCTATTCCATAGAGTCAATGACATTATCAGTCACATAAACTTTCGGGTTCTGAAACCGGGGGGTCTGGGGGGTATAGAATACCCCCCAGGTACACTAGTAATTGTGTGGATATTGACTCTCTGGTTTCAGAAGCCGAAGGTTCATGTGACAAATTATATCATTAATTCTATTAAATGAGATTCTGTCATTCCTTCAAAACAAATTTCATCCAATTGAAAGAAGAATAACTAAATTGGGAACGTGTTGAGTGAATCAGTGCTGCCTAAGACCTCACTGCTACTTCAATCAACTATTAGAAGGTCGGAGCAACCTGTAGCAGAAAGTTTATGTACGCCTTTTGTTGTTTGTTATACAAAACAGCGTAAGTCACAGAGTGCAGAGTTTAAAGCCAATTTGGACAGAACTGGTACCTGGAATCAGGAAATCATTAAATTACTTACTGTAGTTGAGAAGAGTCCCCTTTAAGTTAAAATTATTCTAGTGTAAATATTTAGATTTCCCAGGTTGTGCGGCCTGAAGGCCGCACTGACCAGTGACTTACGCATGATTTTTATTTTTTTAGGTTGGTAGAAAATTTCAGAAAACACTCTATAATTTAGACCAGGTTGCCCAGGTAGGCCACACTGACTATTCTCGATTCTGGATCATCATGTGGAGGGCAAGGTTTAATCTCACACGAACTTAGGCCGCTTAATCGGGCCCATTATACTGCCTCCGTTACGGCGACCCCGTCTCGTTTTGATGCTTCATCTGCTTTGTTATGTTTAATCTGTAATGACCAGTTAATATCCCTTTTTTGGAGGGTGCTTTTATGACCGCCTCGCTTGCCAGCAATCAGTTTCTTTATCCCATCTTCTAGAGAGCAGCTTTAGGGTGTGTTCCTTTAGAAGAGTATCGAAAGTTTTTACAGATTGCGCAATCATCGATTCAGGGCCGCAGGGAAGGCTGCCTGAACCATTGCACCCCAGCAAATCTGCTCTTTCATTATACCCTCGTTACCTTTTTTATGAATACGCGCGGGTAGGGGGAAATCTTACATAAGGCACCAGCCAATACATATAACTGGTAGTGTCAGATTCTTACTGACTATAACCCCCTCCCAGTAAGACGGGATGTAGTGCTCGCATCTCACTTCGGCTTTAGGTTGCCCTTGCCTTGCTGCATTGCCTGCTACCGGTAATATTCCCCGGTAACTCGCAGTCCATGCAGGACTCTCCATTTTTGCCACATCTTCAGCAGTTCCTGGATCTGTCCGTTTTGTCGTTCGAACAACGAATGTGCGTTTCTATCAGAACATCCCCATTTCTCGTCATCCTGATCTTCTTTACCCCAAGCGTACCCTGTTGGGCGTCTTGCAGGGTGTGCTTCCTCTTGGCTACGGTATCTTTGTACGACAGTTTCTGTGTTGATTTTACCAATATGGCAGGTGTCTTATCCCGTTTGGGTGTTTCCTCGTAGTTCTGTGCTACCGGTGGGTTGGCACTCCTCACAGGGACCTTTGCGCCTTCTCCGGCTGGTCTTTTTTCTCTGTGGTTGCTTCCACCTTGTATAACTCCGGAGTATAAGTTCCGAGTCTGTCCTTCTCCTGTGGTGTTGTTACCACCAGGGTAGCCTCATTTCTATATGCTTCCATTTCTCCAATGAGTATCTTCTCATTAGTTGTCTTCTCCGCCATTGCGGACTTTAGGAGAGTCATCTCCATCCCGATTTTTTGTAGTCTGTCTAAGACATTTTCCATTTTCTTTTCCGGTGATTGTGTCGGCATGTCACCGTCGTTGCTGTTTTCTTCGTTTGCCCGAGGTGCTGGATTGGCACCCAATCTTGCCACATCTCTCATATGGGCCCCCAACTGCTTGAAATCGAAATAGGACCCTGGAACATAGTCGAGACTAATAGCCACCATCTCCGCCTCCTTTGTGTTAATAGCATTAACAAAGTTTGCCATCAGCGGAAGAGCCGGGTTTATTGTATATGGCTTTTTATATGGCTCGTTACCTTGGTGGCCTTTAACCCAAACGGAGAGAAAGATTATTGTTTGGAGTTGATATCTCATTCAGTGTCTGCATAAATTTAAGCAGCAGACCAGAGGTGACCTTGTGATTCTTCGGGTCCAAAAGGGCAGCTTTGTTGCCTGGAAATATCTGTATATTTTTGTTGCGGATACATTTTTGTCCTTAGCTATTCTTGCGCAGTGCAGTATTCCCATAAGCCCAGCGGTATACTCATGTTTGTCTCAAGTTCAGTGGAAGATATTCCTGCCCCTGAGCCAACATTGTTTTTGGATCCGTCCGAAAACAGATTTCTGTTGGTTCCAGCAGGATATTGTATTTCCTGCTGAATATACTTTTAGGATGAATTCTGTCGGGATCCGCATGTGCCCCACAGTTATTCGCCTGTTTTTTCATAGCTGCCAGTATTGCTTAGTCTAAGAGCAACCCTAACCTCCATCTCCTACACAAGGTCAAGTGGAGGGAGGCAGAGAAGAATCTCCAGCGCCGCAATTGGAGCTGTTTCCCTCAGTTTAGCTTTTTGTCAAGTGTTACACCAAGAGACGCCAATTTTAGGGGAAGTTTCCATTAAACTGGCCATTTTCGTGCTCCGTAGTTTCCTTTTGTTCATTTTTTTATATTTCGAGAGCTGTTTGAGTAATCAGAGATGTTTTACGGAATAGTTAATATACAAAAAGCGTTTGTTTCCTGATCAGGACTAATGAGATTACTTCAGTTTGTAAATTATTTTTCTGAAGTTTGATTAGGGGTGTAAATTTCCTAGATGTTCTGAAAGATGTATACACCTATGTACTATAATATTTAGTGGGTATCATCCATCGTGAAGTTATCTAATTTAAAACAACAAACTAAACTTTAGAATTACTTCGGAGGAGTAATCAAAGTTGAGAAGCACTGAGAAATCACATATGCTCGTTTCACTTTTAATAATAACTAATAAACTAATATGCATAGAGTGATATTATGTTGTATTATATTAAATATTGTAACCCACTTTGAGAAAACTGGATAATGAACTAAATTAATTAATCAAAGTAAAACTTGCACGAGCATTCGAAAGTTTGAAACATTAAATGTCCATTGCGAAGTTAGAATAACACTTGAATAAAGACTTTTAAGCACCTACAAACGATAATTGTCCAGAAACAAAGTGCATACCCTTGTATCAAATTATTAACTTTTATTTTTTCAAGTGTTTTCACTTTTTTGTACAACCCTCTCGAAAGGCAGAGAAAAACCCCGATTACCATTGCAAATTAGTCGTAACTTAACATTTAATTTATTTGTTTCATTTTGATGACGTTTATTGTTTTCTTCTACCTTAAATATGTGCTATATTTCAACAAAATTAATTACCGCCAGTTAATAATTTATTTATGCATAGCTAGTGGGCTTCGAGGTAAGACATTCTGGCGAGCTTCATTAGAGTTAACTATTTGCAGCATCATCCAAAAATTTATAGCTTTTAATTATTTATTTACATGTGAAATATTATACTCCTATTACGTGTGACGATCACAAAGAGCTAACTGTTGAAGTTTAATTCACAGTTCCCGAGAGTACAGGGTACATCTTAGCGAATTGATCTCGTCTCTACTGCGTAATATGAAATTTTTCTCTGGGTGTTTTGTTATTGCAAAATAAGCCTATCGGGATGTTATGTGGATTTTCGCTGTTGTATTTTAGGATTTCGTAGTATCCAATAAATGAAACTCGACTTTTCCTTTTCATCTCGCCACATTCTGACTTCACTATACAATCATATTAAATTTTTGAAATTAAATTTACGATCGCTAGTAGGGCTTATCTAATGAAGCAGTCATATCCATGAAAGATTTGAAATTTTTTATTTGCATTTTCGGTATTGTTAAGCCTTGCATAACGAAAATAAGCTTCCGTTAAAACATTTCGCCATTAAAATCTTGAAAATATTTTATTGTCGAGATTCTAAAAATATATTATTTAATAAACTGTATTTCTCCGATAAATAAAATTTTTACAATATAGTTGGAAAAGATTAACTGGAGTTGTGAGATAACAATACAAGTAAAAAGGAAATTGTTAAGTTTAATCACTTAGGTTTGCAATATGGACATTCTTTTCAAGAAATTTTGCTGGCTATACTTTGATGTGTAATGTGTAAATACAGTGGCGACGATTCTCGGCAAGCAAACTAAAAAGTCTTTATGTACCAGTAGATTGGTTTCAAAATTGATGCGTCTTCGAAAAGCGTTAAAGAAAATTTCATTTCACTTGTGATTACCTCCGAAATGAACTTTCAAAGTTTATTATTGAGACTCGGCCACATTTCTATTTTTGTAAACTTAAATTATAGTCAACAATCAAACGCTTCCAGCCGAAAAAAAAGTTCGCTTAAATGTAAGCTGTTGGCATTGGCATAAAGAACAAGTTTAATTTAGTTTGACTAGATGGTGTAGGTATACATATGCACCCCAAGGGGCAAAGAAAAGTGGATAACGACTTTTTGTGCGTGAAACTGAGCGATTGTACTCTCGAGAATTAAACTTGGCCTGCACCAAAAGGCACTTTCGATTATATGGACAAACGAGCGAACCAAACTTATATTCGACTTTATTATTCTTTATGATTATGAAGATGTGTGCCTTCGTTGGAATTTTTTATGGGCCAATCGTTTTATTATTTTAAATCTACTGCTTTATTACCTGCTGTTAATCTAATCATTTCTTAGATGTTGGCCAAAGAAACTCTAAAAGAATAGAGGAGCCTGGCCAATTATTCATTATTCGGCCGAAAGAATTAAGTAGTAACCAAATAAAAATATTGAAATTTAATTTTACAATTTTAATATTAAAACCCAAAGCTGAAATAATACGATATTAAAATTAAAATTTATAAGCCCGTTGTGTCGGAGATATTTTCATTAAATGATTAATAAATATACGTTTCGCGTTGGGCTGGATGTAGGAAATAATAAAAATAAAAAATTTTCAATTTGCTTAAAGTGGCAATAAGTAGCATATTATATAACGTGAACGATACTTTAACTACCAGTTGCTGGGTTCAACTTTATTAATTCTTCAAAACTTGAGAATAAAGAAAATATTAGAACAAAACTGATTTTCCGCTGGAAAATTGTTTATGTTAAGTATATTACATAATATAATAGCACCAGCTTTCGCACTCGGCTCCGTCCTGTTACTTAACTTTTAATGCATACTATTTTAGTCATCGAGTTTGCTCTTGGGTCCCTGCTCGGGCGCCAAATGTAATGAATTTTTTCATTTCCAGCCATTTCCAGAATTTAAAAAATTAGATAACACAACCTAAAGATAGTATTACAATATTTTCGATTTAATTTCTGCGGAACTGAACCACAAAAGTTCTGTTATCCTAGTTACAGTAACGCAACTGCATTTCAACCTCATTTTAAAACAAGTACGTAACGTAATTGAAAATCTTACATTTTGAACTGCACTGAAAAGCCTCAAACGTAGTCGCTAAAGCAAAAAAAAAATTGGCTCGCATGTATCCAGTACTTGTGCTTTATCGGTAGTAATTAATTTTCAATAAAGCATTTAGGACGTTTTAATAGCCGCAACATGGTATCCGATAATATAGCTTGATTAAATTGAAAATTAAATTTTTTTAATCATACTCGAAATTTTAATTTTAAAATTAAAATTGTTATGAAATAAAAAATACCTTATAATTTTAGATTAAAATGAACCATTGCACAATCAATCATTGAACTTATTGCACGATTCTAGCGCTTTCACATATATACGGTGCTGAAGATGACTAATGAGTCTGAAACATATGTCTGCCGTTCATCTTTCATTGTGTAATGTTTTAATTTATTGCACCTGCTTCGTACGATGAACGTACGATTTGTTGGCTACTTTAAATTAAATTGAAAAAAATCTTAGATTAAGGACTGGTTTATCAGTGTCTTAAAGAGTTAGTATAAAAATTACGATGGTAATTGCATAAATTCGAGCAAGGTGGAGAAACATAATTAGAAGAAAAACCGATTGATATAACTTAACTCAATATATACGACATTGATTTCTCAATTACATACCCCCCAGACCTCCCAAACAAGAATCTCATGATTTAATATTATATCATCAACTACACAAAAAAAAAATGATTCATCATTTTGATTGAATACGTATTTATGAACAAATTCATAAATACAATGATTTTTTTCATTAATACTATGAATTGTTCATCAATATGATGAATTTTCATCAATTAATTTTCTCAGTGTAGGAGGAATCCCTACATAAATTTCTGAACGCCAGGTTTCCACTTATGTGACTTTAATATTCCGTATGTTTCTTGAAAGCATAAAAACTATTAAAATAAAAGTGCAATGAACAGTTTTGCTTACTTACAATAAATATCTTGCGATTAACAAATACGTCCGTATTTTTCGAGAATTTTTATAGATATTATTCCGTGTATTCCTTCAAGATAACGATTAATTTAATAAATTTTATTATTTGTACAAAATCTGATCTTAATTGCGATTTTAAGAGTCTCATGTAATTTATTTTACCTACTGAGCTACAATTTCAATTTTATGTTAATTCCACTTGTAAAAATCACCTGATTGCGATTTTACATGATTTTTCAAAACGTCAATTACACAGCAAAATTGGCTCAATGTATTACGCCGATTTTTTTTGTAATGGAAAGAGAATAATATTTTGAACGACATGACATAATTAGCTTTTTACATTAAAACACCACAATTAATTAGAATTCAAATATATCATGTCGTAGCTAAACTAGCGATCTTTAATTATAATTAATTTAAAAATTTTAAAATAAATAGGATTTCAAGATAACTTCAATAATTTTAAAACTCGCCCCTTAAGCAGTATGTCGCTACACTTTGCGGCAGCCAATGAAACCGAATCGTTCCGTACCGAATAGTACCGATAAATACCGATTGCTATTAAATTCAGAATATGTATAAGTTACGCCATCTACTCGGATAATTCCACCAAAAATGATAAATCATGACCTTAATACATTTCAATTTATTGCCGTATTATTTTTCTAATCAATTTTAATATAAATTTTCTACTGTAATTTTATTAATCCGTTTCGTGACAATATACTACTCGATTGCCCAGGTTGTGCGGCCTGAAGGCCGCACTGGCGCGTTGTACTCCCATAACCTTTTAAGGATACAGACATGGTTCTTGATTATATTAAGAGAAAATGGATAAAAATTGAGTACTTCTTCTTTCATATTCTTTAAATTCCCCATACTTCAGCGAAAATTAGCAAATATGTGGACGTCTTAACTCTGGTCTATGTAGCGACCTAAGACTTACGCTGAGCCACATTTCTTAGAATAGGCGGGGAGGGGGGGCCCACACAAAAAGAAAAGACAACCGTTAGTCCAGCTTCCGTTGCTTCACGCATAGTAGCGACATTCAGGGTACCAAAGAGTTTGAAAGAAAACACTTGGTCCTCTTTATCAGCGAAAAAGTCTCGAGTGCTCTTTGGGATGGAGTGCTTTTGGATCTATGATCACAACGACTAAAATGGGTGGGCAAAACCATAGGAATAGATGAAGATCAGATAGAAAAGCTCATGCCAAAATGAAAAAGATGAACAGAAATTATGAAGTCAGCCAAGGGAGCTTCACGAACGATTGATTTGAGGTATTCCAAGGTCTGGATGGCTCGCTTTAGAAAAATTTAAACAATAGAAAATTATCGCTATAGTAAAACCAGACTAATCAGGTAAAACTTTCGAGTTTTCTGCTGTCAGTGACCTGCAAACTATTAGAAGGGCTAATTCATAACAAAATCAGTTTATTTCAACTTCCAAGAATATTTGGATTAATTCCAGTTCAACGGGTGGGTTTTCAGAATCAGAATCATGAAGTGAATTTAACGAAATACCAGGGTTAGCCCGCACTTCCTTCAAAAACTGCCAGGTTTGGCATCGGGTTGAGAACTGCCGACTTTGGATGCGATTATGTGACGGTGTTGCGTGCACCCCATCGCGAAGGTCGCTGATGGCTTGCGGAATAGGTCCATCATATAGCGGGACCCAACGGCAGAAGGTAAGAATTTACCTTTGAGGTTCGAAGTCTGCCTTCAGAGGCGCGAAGCTTGGTAAGGACGAGGCGAGGTCCAGTCCTTAATCGTGGAGAATCAATCGCTTCGAGCAAGGGCATCCTCTCCGGGCACGATTGGCATCCGGCTGCCTAGGTTTAGGGGGGGGGGTTATTCCGCCGGCACCGATTAAGAGCCTTTAGCGACGTTATGGCCCTGGTGGAATACTTGAGTCACATTCTCGAGTTTGACCACCGACAGAGGAATGGTGCAATTACCATTACCTGGTCTTGGTTTTGACTGCGCGCCATGGGCGGGTTTTCAGTCACCTAGCTGTATTTATCGACCTATCACCTGTCTATAACACAATGTGGAGAAAGGGAATGATGTATCAGTTCCTTCATGTAATTCCTTGCAAAGCAACAGCTGGTTTTCCAAAGAAACTAAAAAACTGCGTGCTGAAAGGATCAGTCCGTGCTGCTGTCCGCTATGCTGTCCTCTGCGCTCTGGGACATTGGGAACGACCCAATGAGAATGATTCACATTTTACCGACTAACAGGAATTATGGAGATTTACAAGGATTTCCGAGGATTTATCGGATTTAAGAGGATTTATTCAGTGATTTCCGAGGATTTGCGAAGGATTTATTTCATATTTATCACCTACTGCGCCTGCGTACTACCCTAGTTGCGACCCTAATAGATAGCCTAAAAATTGTAAATATCAGTGGCGGCTTATCGGGGTAGGTAGGGGGGGGGGGGGGCAGTGCCGCACTAAACCAACAAGCCAAATTTCACAAATACCCAATTAATAATTTTTTAAAACGAGTATGATTTTACGAGTATGCCTTACTACCTAAATTCTTCACTAGCCGCCACTGGTAAATACAGCGGCGGCGCCAGCAGTTTTTAAATGGGCACACAAAATTTATAAATTAAACTAAAATTGTAAAAATATTTTCTGTTTACTACATATTAAATTATTTTTTTAATTTCGGGTTGACACTTGGTGGGGCACTGGTAGGCATGTGCCCCCCTGCCCCCCCCCCTCTAGCGCCGTCGCTGTGTAAATATACCCTATATAATACAAAAAATACAAAATACGCAATGTTTTTGAGTTTACGATAAATAACAAAATAGTAATATTGTAAGAGTAACTTTTGCTTCATCTTGTATAATAAACTGAATTTCCTTTTTGTAATTTAAAATAGGAAGTCATTTAGGTAATAATCTTCAAAGTGTTCCAATATATAACCGTGCCGAAAAATATTAACGTAAATAATGGAAGATTGCATTAAATTATTCACATCAAGGTTTACTATTTTTTACGTGAACTGTAATTTACAACCCTTCTTGGTATCAAATGCTTTGCTGTATTTTACAAGGAGGAGAGTATCGATGAACTATAGTTGCTTGAGCGTCGAAATTGGTTAATTTATCAAACTGCCAGACAGGGAATGGATATTTCATTTTCAAGCACTTGCATTTATAGTCCTACGCATCCTTTACAAAGCAAACTTCATATTTTCAAAAAAAAATTAATGCAACAATCTAAGATAATTACCAACAGCTATTTCTACAATTAAACTGTAAAGTATTCGTTTAATCAAGGTACGACTGGAATGTTTTAATAACATCACAGTTCGCTTTCCTTCTCCTTCAAACGCTGTCATCTTCCACATTCAAAATTAATACCGCGTTGCTTGTATTCTTACGAATTGACAAGAAATATAACACTTGCTTTTATAATTTAATTTAATTAATTCCTACAATTAGTCCCCGAAAGCGAAACATTTTTCTCCAACACCAATTTTCCAGCGAAAAAGAAAAATGTCTTCCATTTAAATAATTTCTTTTTTAATAAATTGCGCCGCACTTCTTTTAATTAGCTCTCGAGCTGCTGCACCGGTCCGAACAGGCATACCCGTATTATTTTTAGAATTTCTTTACTTAGCTCCTTTATATTTCGTGAACAAAAGTGGAAACCACAAAATAATATATACGAAATGTTGTAACTTACATGTAAAAGTAAGAGGCGTAGAATGTACTAAATATTTACAAAGAAATAAACTAGCAGGTTTCAGTAAGACTGTAAAATATTTAGCTTTTTAAAGCTTTTACAACTGGAAATTCGCGTGAAAAATGGTTCGCAGAGTAACCTAAAAATATTTAATCTGCACCTGAAATTTTTCACTTTCAGACGGAAAAAGGTATATTTATAATTTATTTGTTACCGATAAATTTTTTACAGCCTCATATAAATTTTATGCTGCCATCTTTTTTTTAAAGTTTTTACTCGCGGATTGAGGATTTAAATAAAATAACCAGATCGATTGGCGATAGAAGCCCCCGATAATGGGGCGCCAGATAAAATAATTAAAACAAACGAAGAGAGAAACATTTGCCCATGGGACAAACCGAGTTATTTTGAATAATTATTTCAAAGAAAAAATGTTTTTCATTAGGCAGAGTGTGGTTTTAACTCGTCAACATTATTAATTTATTTTTTAATAGGCTTTCTTTTAAACAAACAAATAAATTTGTTGCGTATCAACACTTCAAAGAAAATTTCCATTTTATATTTAATATGCGTAAACTTGGTATTTTTGGAGGGGCTGGAAAATTCTTAACTTGTTTATTTAATTAGAAGTCGATTACGACTTTTTTCTTTATATAAACATATCTTAAGGCCGATGTAAACAGCGCATTAATTAAAAATTTGTTTTTTTACTCTGAGAAGTTTTCAGATTTAACATTTTTTACGTTTTATTTTCAAATTGTTTTTGAATGTTACTTCCAATTAGAGTTATTGATAGACTTTTCTTTATTATCATGTTTGGAGTTTAATCAACGTTCAAATAAAGCTCACAATGGAACCTAATCCACTGCATTTACAGTTTTAAGTTGAAAAATTGCAGATGAAAAATTTTACACGATGATTAACAACCCACATCAAATTCCTAAATTGCTACATTACTTACTTAATTTTACGTTTCTTACAGCAATTTAATTGTTCCAATTTATAAGAGACACGAAAATTTGTCAACTTCAGCCGAAGTAAAAACAACCACCTTATTTATATTTTCACATTTTGAGTTTGTTTTTCCTGTCAGCTTTGTCGCTGTTTGTTGTTCTTAAATTTATATGCAGTTCTGCGATATCTTGCATATGAAAGACATTTTTGATATATGGATGGATACCGAACGATTTCGGAATAAGAATAATTCTATCCAAAATTTATTGCAATAACTTCTTCGCAGATATACGAAAGAAAAAGAAACACCGTGCAACCATTACTTACATAAATTGAAAAGTCATACACTGGAAAAACTTCAGCAAGCAGCAGTCGATACAGCTTATGGCCCCACGTTGGGCGTCAACTTTACACTTGTTTTATTTTCCAGTGTAGCCATGCCAATTTAATTAGAACCAACAGCATTTGGATGTTAAGAAAAACAAAGAAAAAGTTTTTACTGTAGCGAATGGATCTACCTAATTAGTTCATTATCACCTTAATTGTTTGATTTCTAAAGGTATCGGGCTTCCCGGCAACTTAGATTATTAAGAATTCTCTTTTACGCTTCTTAACATAACCATATTGTGTGATAAAGAAACCTATTTACGTTTCCACCTATATATTTTAAGCTACCCCATTTACCTCAAAATTAAATGCGTCCAAAGGGATTGCTTTCTTATACTTACTGAAATTTAAAATTACACAGCCAAATGAAAGTAAAGTAAGAAAGTTGGTAATCATGATTTGGGTGAGACATAAAATGTGTTCATATTTTCTATCGAGAGATTATGGAAAAATATTTTTTCCTGCAAATTACAATCAAGTTTTATTATTTTCTGGAACAGATCTGATCGAGAAGACAATTGAACAATATAGCAATATCTCGGGAACCCTTATTAGGATGAAGTGGTTACCGTGGTGGAAACGAATTTGGCAAACAAACTTCGATATCTTCTGATATATTCCAACCGGAAATGGGCAAACAAAGGATTTTCTTAGACATCATATTGGAATTAATCAATACAAAGTATAATTGGATTTTTTATGATGACGGAGATAAACTTCTATTTATATTTAGCTTATTGTTTTTATTTTAAGCACCCAGACAGTGACGGAGACTGCCTAAGGCAGTTTGGTGCGGCGCACACCTTCATTTTCTCAGTTAACTAAAATGTAAAATTTGAAATTGTTTCATGGGCGAAGTTACCTTAAATCCGCTTTGTTATACTACTTTGAAACTGTATTTTTGTTTACAACCTAAAGTTACTAATTCATTCAAACAATAAATTTTAAATAAAAAAAAATCTATTAGTTTCGCATCAGCCTGCAAGAGGTAGACAAACTATGAACATAAATAAGAGTGTTTTTAACATAAAATAATATGAGCCGGAATGAAAATCGAATTTTGCGACACAGGTACGAAATATGTGACACACATACATACATTATTTTCAAATCTTTTTAAATATTAGACAGCTCTATACAAAATTTAAAAATCCTTTGTTGCTAATAAAATACCAATAACAAATTAATTTAAATATTAAATTGAAATAACTAAAATTTATCCGACATGAGATAAATTAATTTTTTTTCCAACGGTATTGTATTATTGTAACCGCAGCGGTGGGCGAGAGCCACGAGTTCACTCAGAAGCCAACACCAAAATAAATTTAATTTTGTTTTAACAAAAAATCGTTGTTTGTCAGTCTTTCGAACTTGACTGGAAGATCTCGCCGAATGTTGCATTTCCAATGATGATCGTTTCAGTTTTATTCCACAGTACTAAAACCTGATGGCCTCTTTCATTGTTTATCTAAAAACATCCAGCTCTAAAACGTATTCAAAAAAGCTTTTGATTAGTTATGCCTTTTGACGTTCTTACTTTCGGTTGTAAGTTACTTTAAAGCAGGGAGGATTGGTTTTTGAAAATACCCTTTGAGTTTGAAGCCGGATGTTTTTTCAATTAGTCATCCCGTTTGGGCGTTTATTAGATAATCAAAATTCACACATTGTCATATTATATAAAATGATGATGCTCAGCAATTCAGCAGTTTTGGGTTTATATCTACCGCAGGAAGTGTTAGACCACTTATCCTCCTCCCCTGACATTACACACCACACATTCACATGACAAAGTTTAAAATTGAGTTTTCCATTAGGTAATTTCAAAGTTGTGTCCGTTTTTAAAATTAGATTTCAAAAATTGACTAAAAAGCATTTTCTGCAAGGAATGTAATTGTAAACTTTTCGCCGATGCGGAACATCGTTGTTAAATTACGAGAGGTTCACTAAAATCTCAAGCTACTAATTCTAATCTCGTTTGTCATTAAAATGTACTCATTTCGAGTAAATTGCTTTCTTAATATATTCAAATAGGTAGATAACCAAATTAATTTAGTTTCTTGTTATATAAATACCCGATACGCAGGTAAATTAATTTTTTCAAAAAACCGCCATTCGTGAGGCTTATTTTATGGCAGGTATTCGGTGGGATTTACATTTTTTTCCAGAATTAATTACCTATTCGTGATTTCGTTTGTACAATTTCAGTTTTATCAGTAGTAAATAAAGTCACAAAGATTTTATAGTATTGAAAACCTGAGCACGTTTGTAAGCAGGATCAGATATCTGCAAACACACAGTGGAGCTTATTTTGTACGGCATGCAGCCGAGGTTTCATTAAAGGCCAATTTAAACGAGAATGTAGTGTATTGAAGTTACTTTTCATAATTACCTATACCGGTACTGATTACGATGAGGTACTTAAATTCCTGCAATAATCACTGTAGCCCTGTTTATGAAACCGAATTGCACACGCCGCAATTTGCGTCAGTATAATTATTGAATTCAGCAGCCAGAGCCGAATTTCAGTCGAACAGAACAGACCGGAAATTTTTTCATTGCACTGTTGGCTTATTTTTAATATTTACTAGTTGAATACCCGGCTTCGCCCGGGATCTCTTTAAAAATAAAATACCATTAGTCTGCGTACCCGAACGTTTTCCAGTCTTGCTCCCCGTGACTCGTTTGTTTTATATTAAATTTTTTAAAACTTTTTCAACCATTGTATTGGAATTCATGATTATTATCGTTTTTGAATAAATTCATCATAATTATTGTTATTTTTATTTTTTTAATTATTATATTATATGAATCTCGTTAATCCATTTATGCGCGTCACATAATTTTCTGCTTCTCTGTGAAATAAATTGGTCTTTCAAAAAAATTTTCCAGACAAAAGTTGTAGTCCGTTAAATTTCCTATCCGGAATGGGGCGTCAGATTTTTTAAAAAATGTTTCGTTTAAAGGATACGGAGTTTTCAAAAAAATCAAAAGAAAAAGCTCGATTTTTTCAACATTTTTTTATTTACTTTAATTCATAACTCAAAAGCCATTGATTTTAAATTTTTCCAAATTATTTTTTGCTCTTTTCTTCAAATATTTTTTGAAAATTTACTCGCCGAATAGTCTTTGCACCGAATCAGCTCGCCCCGAACCGTCTATTTTGTTTTCGGGATTTTTGACTTTCTGTGTTGTTCGATGTTTTTTAAAACAAATGAAATATAATATAATTTAATTTAATATACATTTTTTTAGATGTTCGGTACTAATGATGATAGTAAAATAAGCAATGCTGTTTATAGAAAATACGCTTAAAAGTCACGAACAGATTTTAATAATTTATTTTTAAACCACTTCCGCAAAATAATGCCGTGTGTAAACGATCAATTTATTCGAAACCCAGATCAATATTGGGTTTTAATCAGTGGCGTATCAAGGGGACGGGGGGGGCGGTCCACCCAGGCGAACTTTTTTCAAAAAAGAAATTAAAAAATGAATAAAACATGAAATAACTTTTGATAGTGTTATTGACAGATTTACACAAATGAAGGCAAAATAATTAATTTGTAGTAAAATAATTAAACAAAACATGAAACAAATAATTATTTCTTTTTTTCTATTACTCTTATTAGAATTTTTTCTATATTTTTTGTACTAAATAATTTGATGGGGCATATGTTGTGCGTAAAATTTGGGTAGAATAACTGACTTTCGCCAAGTAGGGGGGCGCCAAATTGAGGGACCGCCCCGGGTTGCAAAACCCATCGCTACGCCGCTGGTTTTATTAGAACCAGGATTTGCTCAATATTTGATTTTTTTTTATTGACTAACTGAAAATAATAATTGCAATAATTGCTGAAATCTCTAGTTGTATGTAATCAAAATTAACCTGCATAATTGGTAGATATTGAAATAAATAATTATTATTAAATTTAATAATTTGAATGATTAATAGTTTTATATTGCTTATTATTGTTTATAATATGGTCGAGTTGAAATGTCAAATTACTTTGTACTCGAGATGAATGAAAGAAAGTAATCGTTGTTTATCGTCATGAATGAGTGAATTTAGAGAAATTATTGAACAGGAAAAAATAAATTCTATGAAATTTATTAACTTTCAAATTTATTATTTTTTACATATTGAAAACAATTAATAAAAAACTTATAAAGAATAATTTCGCTCGATAAAAAACAAAAATATTAAATTTTCATTGATTTCTTTTAACTGAAATAAGTCCAGTCAAATTTTTCAAAAAAAAAACCAAATAGATGGATTCATTCCGATAGATCTAATTTTTTTACATGTTGTATGGGTTGATGCCCGGCTCGATTTCCAGCAGCTTTCAAACAAAAAAGTTTGCCCTGGGCGCCGTCATTTCAAAAAACGGCGAAGTTTTTAAGTACTTACATTAAATTTCCTACTATCTCAGATCAAAAAGAGTTTTTTAGCTCTGGTAGTTTCCGAGTTACAGCTCTTCAAAAATCAGCAAAATTTCCAAAAATTGAATTTGAAAATTCAGTAATTCTACGATTACTCTAGTTGAAAAGTTATTATACAGGTTTTTACCAGGGGAATAGTAATTTAGAAGGTACGGGGTGAAAAGTGGCTGAAATTCTCAAATATCACAATTTTGGAAAATTTTGTTGATTTTTGAAGAGCTGTAACTCGGAAACCACTGGAACTAGAAAACTCTTTTTGGTCTGAAATAATAGCAAATTATATGTACTTCAAAAATACATTGCATAGATTTTCTGTCAGATACTTAGTTTGGCCGCTATTTGGCAAAAACTGAAAAAATGACAGTTTCAAATATCAGCGAAAACAAAAACTCCGAAAACAAAAGCACCGAAAGCAATAACTTCTTGGAAACTCCTTGTTCTAACTTGGGGGACCGGTAATAATTGGTACGGATGCAGATTTCGACAAATTTTTTTGAGGAAGTGGTAGTAAATAGGTTAAAGTACACATATTATAAAATCTGAGGAAAACCCGGTAGTTTTTCTAAAATTCTCAAAAATTTTTTTTTTAATTTTGTTAAATTCAAATTAACTGAAGAACGGCTCTTTTTAGGACTTCAATTGTTCCGAAAGAAAGTTTGTAAGTTATGTAAGCTCTTAAGTTATCAATGATCCCAGTTATCAATGAAATTTTTGGTTTCGGTGTTTTTGTTTTTCAGTATTTTTTCTTCGGTGTTTTAACGACGTCAAAACACATCGACGTTTATTTTAGAAGCGGGGGAGGGGAAAAATTTATTATTTAATTTTGACAATATTTTTTATATTTTTAAACCTTCGAAAACATCATCTATTGATACTTTTGGATAATAATCATAAAATTTTGATTTTTTTAATTATTAAAAACAGGAATAAACTTGAATAAATGTGTAATTAAGAAATTACCCTAAAAATATATCAAAAAATAAATAAACTAAGAATCATCAAATAAAATCAGTAATTCGACTATTTACTGCATTTTTATATTGATTGCATTTTAACAGTTGCCCCCCACCCTCCACCTGGCTTTCAATTTTTAAAGATTAAAGATACTAAATTAAATTTAATATTAATAAAAAAATGTCAAACTAATAGTTGGATCTGTATGAATTTTTATGAAATTTACGAAAATATTTTCGTTAAGAAAATACCAAAAGTAAGAAAATTTGCCTAAAACACCTATAAAATAAGGTTAATAAGATTGTTTACTAACCTCCATTATTGACAAACCCACGAAGGGGACCTACCTATGAAAAGAAAGAAAAATTTGTTAACATCTATTTTATTTTCAGTTTATGTTTTCAAACAAACTTACCTTAATCCCTGTAGTCCTGTCGCAATAGACGCGTCTGTCCTCCAATTCCATCCTAGGACACCAAACACTTGCACAAATTTTACACGGCCACGGAAATTTTTTTTAATGAACACTGACCACTACTATTGAAACCAAGTTTTAATTAAAAAATGAATCGCGAGTGTTTAAAGTTTCCATCAAACTTTTTCACGAATTCGTACTCGACACCACACTCCCGACCGCGAAAACCGACCAGAGTAAGAAGGGGACTTACCTATAAAAAGAAGGAAAATTTTATTAACATTTATTTTGTTTTCAGTTCATGTTTTCAATCAAACTTACCTTTATCCTTTTTCTTCCAATTCCATCCTAGGACGCCAAACACATGTTCAAACACTTTCACAATTTTTACACGGCCACCAAAAATTTTATTTTAATGAACACTGGTCACTACTATTACAACCAAGATTTAAATCAAAAATGAAACGCGATTATTAAGTTTCCATCAAGCTTTTCCACAAGTGTGTGTACTCCACATCGCACTCCCGACCGTGAAAATCGACCGGAATGAATTTAATGTTTTTTGTGACCCGGATACCGAACAACTTATTTGTGAATCAGCTAATTGAAGGTAAAAATTTGTATCGGCAATAAATACTGAATGAAACAGAAAAAAGAAGATCCACTTTAAAAAATCCAATTGGCCATACAAAATTACTACCCAAGCTGAGTTATTCACAAATTATTTTTGTTCGTACAAAGAAATAATAACTGTTAGCTTACTTTCTTCGTTCTCGGAGATTATCGGAAAATCTGTCAATCGATTCAATACTGAATCTTCGAAATTCGCTGAATTCGGCCAAATAGAATCCTGAAAAACAAATATCTGTATTAATTTTTCTACATAGAAAGAAATTGCCGGCAACCAGAGTAGTTTTTGTAAAAATCAAGTTTGAAAAATGCTAATCAAGTTGTAACTTGCAAAATTAAGTTTGTCGAAACGATGAGTCATTCACAAAAGTTTCTTAAAAATGTAAAATTATACATTTTATAACTCACCGTCTTCCGATTTGCTAATATTTAAAAACTCGAATTGCCACTTTTGATGGATCCGGCAGTATTTGAATCCAACCCACCCTGACAGTTTCCAGAGGAGACTCAACCTCTATGACTAACAGAAAACAAAATGTTAAAAATTCTGCGTCACAAAATTACTAACATATCCAAATTAAATAGTTTTGTTCAACTTACACTAAGTTCAGGTTTGATTCTCCTAGAAAATCCAACAAAAATTATTATACCGCAGTTACAAAAATTTCGACAAAGTGGAAACTAAACTCCCTAAGAATACATTTTTGAGACGACGTGACGCGACGTATCCCGAGAGTGCTTGCAATAAGAACTAATGCTGATTTTTGTTTCTAAAATTTTTTGTATTTTGAAAGGTGATAAGGTTTTTACACATGCGTAAGCCGGAAGTGACAAATGTTAAAATAATTTGAATTTTGTTGAAACACATTATTTTTTAAACATCTACAAGGTGAAAGTGAAAATTAATTAAATCGGAGTCAAAAAACCCAAATGGATGCATTCATTCCGGTAGAACTAATTTTTTTATGTGTTGTTGTACTGGTTGATGCCCGGATCAATTTCCAGTAGTTTCCAAACAAAATTTTTGCCATCTTCAAAAAACGGCGAAATTTTCTGACTTTTTTCAGTTTTTGCGAAATGGCGGCAAAGTAAGCGTCTGACAGAAAATTTGTGCCATATCTTTTTAAAGTACATTAAATTTGCTACTATTTCAGACCAAAAATAGTTTTCTAACTCCAGTAGTTTCCGAGTTACAGCTCTTGAAAAAGCAACAAAAATTCCCAAAACTGGGAAATTTGAGAAATTTGGCTGATTTTTTAAGAGCTGTAACTCGGAAACTACAGGAGCCAAAAAACTCTTTTTGGTCTGAGATAGTTACAAATTTAATGTACTTTAAAAAGCTATTGCGTAAATTTTCTGTCGGACGCTTACTTTGATTGCTATTGACCAAAAAGTGAAAAAATTCAGAAAATTTTGGTGTTTTATGCCAAAAAAATTAGATAATCTCAAAAAAAATTTTTTAGAGCTAAAAGTAATTAATTTGGTTTTGCTAAAAATAAACAATTTCACCTCTACAATAAATTCCAAAGAATTGAATGTCTACTAAAAAGCCACCGTAGATATAATCTGATTTTAGGTGTATATATAAACGGAAACAATTTCTTGTATTGTTTGTCAACAAGTTGAAAAGTAAAAGTTAACGCTAGCCCTAAAATGAAACCGCAAAGTGCGACATTCACGAAGTACTATTCCAGGCACTCCAACTACAACTAATCGTTACGCTGGACCTCCTTTTAACATAGTAACACTACAATCAAACAAAACCACAACTTCAAAGTTGGTCCCGGTCCTGGTTGACTTCCTAGTATTTCAGTTTTTGTTAAACCAACTTCAATTAAGTTTATTGGATTGTAGATTTTTTGTTCCGAGAAGACAGCTGTTATTTCGCTCTTTGATCACATTTCAACTTGAAAGATGTTACATAAGAAAAACATTTCAGTCTCGCAGGGGAAGCAAACTTTTAAACCTAAATCTTCATATTGCACATAAAATAACAAGAAACAATTGAGAGTATAACGGATGGCGCTGCTTCGTTACTAACGAACGCAAACTTAACGGTTCGTGTCAATTTTAAAATCAGAAAAGGCTATTGGCTGCAAACCGATATATAATTTACATTAAGATCGGAAAATAAGGTTTTCGCGAAGAACAACAACATAAATAAAGTTAACGATTTGTTGATTGTACGATTCTTCGCCATTAATATTTTTGGATATCATTAATTCTAATTTTAAAGGGTAAGGAAATGAAATCTGTGGGTGTTTCCATATAAATGAAAGCCTTAGAAAAGTATATGTGGAAAACGCTTTAGATATAAAAGCAATTCTAACTTGAAATTGCTTAAAACGGTGCACTTACCGATGGGAGGCACTTAATGCTTAAAATTACCACTAGATGGCTTCGAGCAACAGATGTGTTTTGAATGAACCACACATAAATTAAACACTCGAAAGTTTGACTAAATTAAAATCGAAATCAAATTATTGCTATATACATAACTAATTTGTTAATTTGGTTAATTTTCGGCAGGTTTTTCGAATAGATTAGAGATTTACTTTAGTTGTTAATTAATATGGCCATAAATTTTGTAAATTTATATAATATTAAGATTACCTAACTCAATGAGATATTTCATCTTTACATTATTATATGCTCGGAATATAAGCACGTACCACAATGTTGTTAATTACATTAATTATAATATAAAATCTGTAAACTCTATTATAATAATCCTATTATGTTTAAAATTAGTGTATTATTTTACCTTAAAAATATTACCAGGAGCAAGAAAGATTACCTACCTTACTTCTTGTGAAGTGAAAAGCAGAGACTTCATTAAATTTCAAATTAGAACGGCTTAATTATTTTTACAACATTTTCAACTTACTTTTCAAACTAAAATAAGATCAATTAAAACCTCGACGTGGAAATAAAAATTTCGATAGGTAGCCTTTTCAATTATCTCGCTGGAAAAAATGTCAAATTGAATTGTTCTCTATTGACTTACGACGTGGTTTAATTAAACACTCTGTATATTATTTCTTTTTTTGAATGCTCGAAACCTCCATTCGACAAAAGTGCGCGGTCGTTCGTTTGTGACTGCGTTGAAATTTTATAATAATTTTACGAGTGTTTTTGTAAGTAAAAAAAACAAAAACAAGGCCACGCCTTCAAAAACATCTCCCGCCATAAACAAAATTTCAAAAAATGTTAATTGAAACTAATCAAACAAAGCTGATTGATAATAATAAATTGATTCGTAATAATATACAATATAGAAAGTCTTGTGGCAATTCCAGAATTTGAAACATATAGAGGTTTCCAGCAATATATCGTAGAAATATATCTCGAGTAATTTAATTTATTGGCATTTCTCTTGGGTATTTATTGGAGTTAATATGATATTAAATCATAAAAATTACATAATATTTAGACAAATTAAAAATATCTCGCGTTACAGCCAAATTCATTTGTGAAAAATGAAATAAAAACAAAGTAACATAATAGAGCAGCTAGTGAAAACTGCAAGTTTATACAGTGAAGTATGGATATATTAACTCCTTCGGGGAATTAATGTAACATAACGTCATCGAAGCAAGCAAATGGAAACTTTAAACTCCCGAAAGTGAATAAAATAATAAATTTATTCAGGAATAACGGAAACAGAAGATCCACTTCTTATAATTTTGTGCTTGTTCAGTGTTCATCATTTGTTATTGCCTATCGTTAATTGATACCACCATCTTCCTTCTATTGTTTATCAAGGACCGGTTTCATAAAGAAATTTAAGTTGGTATTAAAATTTAAACAAGAAATTAAGATAAAATTGAAGATTCTCATTGGTTACTTTAATCGTAACTATCTGCTTAAATTTGAATGCTATTGGGCCTTAATAAACTAAACCTGCCCAGGTTGTGCGGCCTGAAGGCTGCCCTAAATTAAAAATTAAAAAATCCTTTATCAATAAAATAAAGAAACTTCTACCTTATTTTTACCAGGGCCAGCGCTAGCCAATTTGCCGCCCTGTGCAAGTGTAAGACTATGCCGCCCTTGACGGGAGAAGTCACGGTAATTTTTTTTAAAGGGGCGTGGCCGTCATTTCAAAGCTTTCATAAAAATTCTAGTGAATTACTTAAGTGTTGGGTTTTGTTTATAATAATTTCTTTTGAAGTTGACATTTAATGAAATTTTCACATTCGAAAAAACGAAAATTTGCCGCCCCGGAAATCTGCCGCCCTGTGCAAAAGCACCGTTCTCACTGATGGTAACGCCGGCCCTGATTTTTTATAATTATTGTTGTTTAAAATTTAAAAAAAAAAAATTGTTTAAATCAAATCCATAATTATCGGCTCGGGCTGAGGGGTATTCTATGTCCCCCCCAAACACTAGGTCCGTAACAGTTGAAATTGTATGCTTTCTCAAACTTTTTTCTTCTTTATTTTTAATTTACAGAACATTGTAACCGCTTTGAGCTCTCGATTGATTCTCGGAAACTTAAATTATATAACTTTTTGCAATTGCGGGGGTAAAGTACTTACTTTACACCCCGATTTGCGGGTGCAAAGTGACATTTTTTTGCCCTGTGTGCAAAGTGAGTACTTTACCTCCCGCAATTACGAAAAACAGTATATGCACCTCGGAAATAAAGTGAATTTTTTGGTTTGAAAATAATTTTTGCAAAACAAACCTTTACCCTTAGGCCAAAAAAGGAACACTTAATTTTCTTGGTGCATAATACACTATTTTTTTAAAATTTTTTAAATGGAAAATAATAATGATTTTGAAATTAATTTCAAAAAATATTACCTAATACAGACTTCTTATAATAATTAGAATTTTTTAAATTCAAAAAATAAAAATAACCAAAACTTTCATATTTTTCAATGTTTTCTTTTAATTTAGATATTTAGATAATTTTATAATCACAATAAATTTGTTTTATATTGCTAAAAACGCAAAATCTTAAGTTTTGATATATTTAAAAAATATAAAAATTTAAATTGCAAATTTAAAAAAATATAATATAGATAATAATCTTATTCAAAAACATATTTTTATTGGAGCTTACTCGTTTATAAATGACATCACGCGTGGAGGGTGAGGGGGGGGGGGTCAAGCATATCGTTTAATTTTTGGTTTTTATTTATTTCTAGAATCTAAAAAAATTTCGAAATTAAATATTTTGGAATTTGAAATTTTAATGAATTTTTGAAATTAATATTTTAGGTATTTTAATAATAATATAATCAAATTAAAATAAGTTAAATAAACCAATATTTATCAAAAATATATATTGAGCTTTCAATTGGAGATACAATTGTCATCAGAATGAAATAAACAAAACAATTGAAAGCTCAATATATATTTTTGATAAATATTGGTTTATTTAACTTATTTTAATTTGAATGTATTATTATTAATATATCAAAAGTTACCAATCTTAGATTTCTATTTTGGGTTTATATTTAGGTTCATAAGTGTGACAATAGGGGGGGGGGGCGAAAAAAAATAGTGGCGCAATTTGAATGAAAAGATTGATATTTTCAAAAATTTTTTTTTCAATTTAAAAATTAAGATAATTTTATAATCTCCAAAAATATTTCTAATAGCTAAAAGATCTAAAACAAAACAACTGAATATAGAAATTTAAAAAATATGAGTTTTGAAATTCAAAAATTATAAATACTTAATCAAAACTTCCATATTTTGAAAAGGTTTTTATTTTAATTTAGAAATACAGAAAATCTTATAATCTCGAAAAATATTTTTTATGGAGCTCAAAAATCAAAAACTTGAAGAAATTCAAAAAATATAAACATTAAACCTTCCAAACTTATGGATTTTATGGATAATATGATTTTGATCCAAATTATTGCGTATATCGGGTGACCGATCATTCATCCGAACATAGGTAAATAACATGGGAAATTGATTTTTTTTTAATATCTGCTTTCCAATATAACGGATAAGAATAAAAAACATATCAATAATGAAATGCACAAAACGGTTTTAACAAATTAACCGCTGCCTTTAGAATTTAAATTTACACGTTTCATGAAAATATAGGACTAATATAAAAGATATTGAATGAATTCCAATAAATATTGATACATCACGTGATGTGGTATATTACAAAGATAGTGGATCACGCGTAGCGATCCCGCCAGGGATTTAAGTAATATAATAATCGTATTTTATATTCAGTCTCCAATACGTACTCACTTTTTATTATTTATCTTTTGTTTCTGCTAAAATTCCTAACCCGGATTATAAAAATAAAAAAAGTAGACAAGAAAAATTGTTGTTAAAAAATTAAAATTTATTATATTCCTTTTTGGCGTATAAAATAATAGCATAAATATTATGTCTATGATATTTTCTACTTTAACTTTTTATATTTAATTTTGAAAAATTGCGTTTCATATTCAACGCATCACCAAAAATATAATGAGTCCAATTTATCTCGCTATACTGCGCGCAAATATTTCAAAAATACTTCAAATGCCGTAACTTGCATAATATATACCAAAAAAATATATATTTTTTTTTATTCCGAAAAAATAAAACGTAATATATTTGTAGAAATAGAGAAACTTTGATCTCGAGTGTCGTTAACATTTCAATTTTTGCTAGTATTTCGTGTTTGACATGTGAGTAGTTTATTTAAAAGAAAACTTGAAAATGTGAACGACGAGAGGTTTTAAATAAATTTTCAAATACAGAATTTTATAAAACGAGGGAAAACTTTTCTAATAAAGTTAACATACCTAGCGAAAGTTTCAAATTGACGGTCCGCAGTTTTATTAATTCAGAAATGTTCGCCAATTAAATCTAACATATTCGTAGATCGCAGCGTTTTTGGAAAAATTCTCTCATATACCTATTTCACTATCCGACTTTATTCGGGCTTAATCGAATATTCAAAAGCAGATTTATGGCAAAATTTTCTCTGTGGTTCTAACAGAAATAAAGTTGACTAATTTGTCTTGGTCTTGTAAATGATTACATTAAAAATGGAATTATAAATTGTTTTAATTAAGTTTTCTTTAGAAATGTAAATTACATACCCTCGATAGATAAACTTTACCATCAGTTGAAACTAATTAGGGTTGTCTTAAATTGATTAACAAACTTTTTGATAAAGTTAAGATTTGATGGCCAATCTACTTTGTTTTTGGATTATTTCCAAAATACACGTATGTTAAATTTTAAGCAGTTGCGTAAATAAAATATTTCGAAACTTCTTATCAAAAATTTTTCACTTTAAGTGTAATATAAGTGATCGTTAAAAAGTAATCGCAGGAATACACGCAGCTTTAAATTTTCATATAAAAGAAGTTAAATGAGTACAGACATTTTTACATTTCCTTTTGAGTTGATCCCAGATATTCAAGAATGTGGCCATTAAAAATGTTTTATTACTCTTTTCATATTTTTAACACTTACATTTTTTCCTCAGTTAAAAATTTTCTTTTTATTATATAAAATTGTCTTATTTTTTAAAAACATTTCAGCAATTTCAGATTAATCGGGTAATTTATTACGCGTTTTTAATTTTTAAACCCTAATGCATGCACACCAATCTTGAGTCGCTCACTTTACGAGTTTCTAAATCATATTTTTATTGTAATGTTTGCATTTACCCTAAAATTTTTGGTGGTGCCAGATCTCAAACTATAAAGTAAAATCGTAATTAGAAATCATAGCAATATATAACTCAAAATATGACAGCGACAACTTACATATGAGTAAATCTTTCAACTAAAAACAATTGAAAATTGGAACAACTATTGAACAATTGATAAGCAAATAAAATTTTAAACCAGTTTCTTGACAGATATACTTTCAATTGTTTCAAAATTTTTACGCTGTCATTTAAACAGCTGAAAGATCTGATATACAAAAATGAAGAAAAAAATTTTGTACTGCTTTAAAAAATCATTATTTTATAAAAGAATGATTTTAGTTATATCTTCTTTTTTTTAAAGAAATTTTTTGTCTAAATTCAAATTATTGGGGAATACCCCCTTTTAAAGCACTGTTTCGCTAATTACGTCATGCAACTAAGAGGAGTGGGGATTAGATATGCGTCATTATGGAGGGAGGGGATTTCCTAAAACTGTGACGTCACACATGGTTAATTTTTAGGATTGTAAACTTTTTGAAATTAAATATTTTGAAATGTGAATTTTGATTACATTTTTAAAAAATTCTATTTTATTTCTTTTTTAAATTTTTTATTTGGGGCCCAATGATAAAAAATAAAGATAAGGGGAGATGCAAGCATACGTGACGTAATATACAGCGAGGGATGAAGGAAAAATGCTTAAAATTGCATGACTTTCATGTTTTTTATTTTAAAATTTTTAAATCAGACCATTTTTCAAGAAATCTGACTTTATGCAGGTTTGACGATTCAAATATTAATTTTTTTGGAGAAAAAGTAAAAAGGCGAAAGTTCTTGGTGAGCATATAAGGTTGCCTACAGACAAAGGGGTTCTTTTATGTTCCGCATTTTCCTAGCAAAAAGAAGGATTCCAAAGAAGGAAGAGAGAAAGAAATTCAAAGATCTACTAACTCTGCCCTGGTCTACCAACGCAAAGCAAGAAAATTGCAATTCCAGAATTCTCTAATGGAGAAATCCCAGCTCAAATATATAAATTTTTCGCAATTAAATCAACGAGAGTCTGGGCTAAGATTACTAAAATTACGTTTCACTCACTTTAAGGTCAAATAAAATGTAAAATATAATTCTTGCGATAAATATGCATACGGCATTCAAATTTTCTGCTCCAAGTACGCTAGAAAAACTTAAAAAAGCTTTGAATTTGGAACTTGCGGTTTTTGCAAAAATCTTAAAATATTTAGATGGCCTTTACATTCCATGAAACGATGTTTTCGGATGAGTACGAGTGGAGAGAAAACCAGCTTGTAGTCGACGGAAGCGCTCAAATCCGAGTAAAATATCGGAATTAAAATGGAAAACGAAAATTAGTTTTCACTCACTTTAACGCTAAATAATTCACTCGAAACTTGTGGATCTAGAACAATGGAATTTCTCTGAGCCTACGAAAGAGATAAAAACATTCCCGAAGGCCACCAGAAATCAAAATTAGGCATTTGTAAAAAAAACATTCATGAAACTCGAAAATTTCGGGTATCTCGGTTTTTTCGTAAAATTTCATAATTAACGAAATACAATTTTAAAAATTAAATTAAAAACGACGACTGGGTTAGCTCCGCCCCATTTACGTCGAGTACACGTACCGGCAACAGAATGAGGTTCGCTTCGAACAAGTGAATATTTCTCATGTACAAAATCTAAACTTTGAAATTGAGAAGTTAACACAGACGAACAGCTTGGCTGGGCTGCCGTTGGTTTGGTCAGACCGGGTTCGATCCCCGGTCGAGATGAAAATTCAAAAATACGGAATAGAATCGCAGAATAAATTGAATAAGAATAAATAAATGCTTTGCAACCTCGATGATATCAGATCATCACGAAAACTGAATGGAAACCGCCGGCGCTGGTAATAAGCTACCTGTATATTTTAACTTAAAAATTTAAATTTTTATTTATTAAAAAAAATGCTAACATTTTTTTCGTTTACAAATTTTAATCAGCTTCCTCTCTAATTTAGTTTGTGGTTATAGAAATTTAAAAAAGTGTCGGGATGAAATTGAAAGGTGGCGAATATTTAGGTACAAGCTTTTCTTTTTGGTTTGGTCTATTCATTTCATCGCCCTTCCAAATTTGTAAGTTTAAAAAAGTTTTTTTATACAGATGAAGTTCAACTTTTAATTATCGAATAATTCAATTAAACTGCGTCGATTGATAATTAATCACGAGACGGTAATCCATCAATATGACACGTTAAACCGTCGATGCACTTAAAATTGAGGCCTTGTTTTCATCGAAACTTAACTATTGAAAATAATTTTTTATACTCTCTAATAATATGGGACCGAAAGAGTCGACATTGTAATGAAAGCACCGCTTATAAAACGCACAACAGCAAAATGCAAATACTGTCGATTGAATATAAAATCGTGAAAAAGCTTTTTACATTTCACCTAGACAAAAGATTTCTTCACCAGTAAATAGGTATTATGTGATCAGATTTAAATAGATTTACTTTCCAAGTTTCTCGTGTACCACCTAATGGCGAATCTTTTAAGGAAATCGAATCGAATCAGAAATCATTTAAATGCATTCATACGTTTCACTTACGCAAGTATTTCTCTGATTAAATCTAAATAAATTGGCCTTTCTCAACACCACCCTGTATATAATTTTGGAAAATGTTTTACTGCGTCTACGGTTCCATAAAAACTTAATTCTCTTACTTGGGCACGAACGACCCAATAAAAGCGAAATTATTAATAATTAGTGCAAAATCATATTGCTTAACATTTTATGATGATAATTAAATTTTTGTGGTACCTCCGTACTTCATTAATGTAGGAAATCTTAATTTCCTCGTGACCTTACACGGAAACTTTCTATTGGCAATATTTCAAAAGAAGCAAAATTCCTGTTAAATGTTCCAAAGGGAAATATCTATCCTGGGATCAGGTGTAAATAAAGCACGGTTTGATGACAAACAATAATTAACAACTTAATGACTCTCCACTAATCAATTTACTGTAGCCACTTTATTACTGTAATTATTATTAATTCTTATCGTAGACTAAACCTCGATAAACTAACACAGTAAATGTACAAAATAAAAAAAGACTTCAATTTCTTTTAGCTTACTGCAAAATTTTGTTTTAACTTAGCAAGTTAAAAAAAAATTATTACGTAAATTTTTATAGCGTAAAAATCAGCAAAACATCTCAACAAAATAAATTCGTAGTCTTCATGAAAAACATCATTGTATTAACGAATTTGTTCATCAATATGATGAATTTTGTTCATCGACACAAAAATTATGAATTTTTTTCCACAAAATAATTGATTTTAAGTTCTCATTTTGCTGGTAAGAAACACCTACTTATTCGAAGCGAGCTCAGTCTGTTGTCGGTACGTGTACTCGACGTAAATACATACAGCAATCAGTGTTCTCAGATTTTTTACTAAAATCGTAAATTGGGCGATGTCCATTTTTTATTTGCAACTCGCAATTTGGCGACTTTTTTTCAGATTAATTATTTAATGTTGAAAAAGTGTTGAAAAAGATCAACACACGTTTTTGTACCATTTACCCCCTCCATGAAGTTTACCTGGCTCCGCCCATGCCTTGCTAAGTCAGTACGTTAGTCTATTTTTACCTCGACAGAAATTTTTCGTTATGAAGTTGACTGCAATTTGTTTTAATGGGCGGAGCCGACCGCAGTTGTCTTCTAACCGTGCAACTGTTAATATCGTAATATAAATTTATTTTAAATTGGATTACATTAATTATGGCCGAATTTAACTTTCTGTCACCGAAACTAGATTTTCGAGTTCGAGCGACTGCGTGGACTCAGTTATACCGGATGTTCCTATATCCGTAATTTTCGAATTTGAGCGGCTTCAGGGATGTTTTTATAAATTTAATGGGCTCAGAGATCCGTTTTTTTTGAGTGCGGACGGCCTACATGAGTCTTTTTCGGAAATTCGGAATTTTTTTTCTTGCTGGCTTCTTCCCCTATAAGAAATCTGCTTGGTTAATAAAGCACTCTTGGTGTTTAATTTATTTTTCTTTTATTTATAAACCAGCCCTGAGTCGATAATATTGCAAAACTCCAATTTTCATTATCTACAACTAAATAAAACAAGTTAAAAGGTAGATAATTCATATTATGACGTAATAAAAACGTAAAGAAAATTGTAAGTTACCGCAATAACTTACATTTTATGTATATTTAATATTCGTCTTTATGGTTTACACAGTTGTGCTTTATTGATTTACATTTTTATTGTGATTTTATAGATCGGTGAATGAAAAAATGGCTATTTCTCTCTTTAAAGAGCGGATTTACCAGACGTAAAGTTTTACTGTAGGTACATAAATGCCATTTCCCACCAAGTTAATAAACATCGTCGGTTGAATTATTCCCTCTCGTGCAAAACAATGTATTATACATACAATTTATATTTAAAAATTTCATAAAAATTAACAACCCCTATTTAATGAGAAAACACTTCAATATATATAACAATAAAAATTACATACGTTCTGACGTCACGACTTAAATTAAACAAAAATGTAATAGACAAAGTTGTTACACTATTTGATAACTACTTTCAATCCTCACATAATATATAATTTTCGAGATAAACCTAAAATTTTCATATTATGAAGTTTATAAAATTTTTATAAACTTTTTATTTTTCCTACTTAATAATCGACAGTCTCTAAAGTAAAGTTAACTTTCAAAATCATTTCATATTCCTAACATACGTTTAAGTTTGTTGGAAAACTTTAAAAGAGCTAACGGATTCTAGAAATAACTTCCCTAATATAATTTTTAGGTGTTTCTCTTCTTAACTTTTGTTAAAATGTATACGCACAGTTTTACGAAAACATTTTGATTGAAAATCGGGAAATTTATAACATTTCTTCCACGCAATTTTCTCAGTTTAAATTACAATTTATTCTTTCTTTAAAAACCAATATAAATGGCGCCCAACGTGGGGGTGCCAATATTAAATTTATGATTACTAATTTTTTTTTCTTTTCCAGATACTGCGTGGAATTTGAAGTTTTAAAGGCTTCCAAGGCTTGCAGAAAGGAATCCAGCTTCAAGGCGCTAAAAGAAGGTGAGCAAAGTTGCGAAATAATTTTCGGAAAATTTACAACAAATTTTCTTTTGCGTAGGTGAAAGAATTTGTGTGAAATGCCAATCGGAAGCTCTGAGGAAAACTTTAAACTGGAGATGTCAAGGTCACGGAGTGGAAGGGCGGACTACTCGTTGGTCGGCTTTATCGGCACCCCATTGTCATGGAAAATGGTTACGAGCACAGGCCAAATCTGATCACAACTGTATAGCAAAAAGTTGCCAGGGAGAAAATGCATTTATTTTTGTCTAAAAAATAAAAGTTTATTTTTTATTTTGATAGCTTTTCGTTAACCACGTTAAACCATCATATTTTAATATTTTTACGAAAAGCTATAATTTTGAAAATACTGCAAGAAACTATAAATTACTAACAAAGGAAATTTTTAAAATAATAATAGTAGAAATAATGTATAAACTAGGAATCCTATCGCTGAAGTGGATGTTCAATGTAGATTTATATATTTTTTTTCAACCATTTGTAATTTTGGCACCACAACCCGAACCCGACATCATGATGTAAATTGCAATGTTTTCAAATAATATGAACAGAAAAATGTGTAGTAAGCAATTTTCCATTTTATTAACTAACAAATTGATTTCCATATTAATTATTGTTACTAATATTTTTTTTATTAAATTGTCTGTTACTACCTTTATAAATATAGGAAGTATGTGAAATAAAATAGAGTGTAGTGTTTTTTACTAACGTTTCTCTTAAATATGTATATACAACACTGTATTACCTAATATTATCGTAACATAATTAAATTTAATGATTTACTTTTATTTTTGTTTTTTGAAAAACAGCAAAAATATAAAAGTTGGAAGCAAATTTATTTTAAAATCTTGTCCAAGAACTAAGGTACTGATAATAGTAGAAGCTAGCCGTAAGAATTAAGTTGTAGCGTAGCTCTCACTAATTACTAAAATAAAAAATCAATAAGGTAATTAAAAAATGAAAATTAAATAACATTGATTGCTTCAGTTACGCAAACAGTGATAAACAATTTAATTTAATTTATTTCTGTTTTTAAGTGTAAACTGATTCTTCCTTTTTGAAGAGGAAATATTTGAATGCATAATTCCCAAGATATACCACCTTAACTAAACTCCGGAATTAAACCGTTTACCTTAGTTTCAGCAGTTGCTAACTTACTATACAAATACTATAAAATACATTTAAACGTTGCAGCAGTACACATCGGAGAGTCTGTACAAAATACGCTCTGATATGCAAAAAAAAAGAAATTGCAGAAATAAAAACCTGTAAGTTTAAAATCCACACCCGAAAAACATGTAATGTTAACATTAAAAAGTCGTCAAATTAATATCGCCGCTAGTAAAACAAATAATTGTTTATAAAATTACCTGATACCAGCAGGTAGATATTTGGTAAGCGAACGATAGAACAACATAAGAGTCAAACACAATCATGTAAATTTTAGGACTAGAACACAAAGGCAAATCCAGCCCAAAACTCCTGGGAGTTGGAAGTTAATTAAATATTTTACGATAAAAAAAAAAGATAAGTAATAATAGAGAATAAAAAAATAAATTAAGTACCAACGAGAGTCCAGAAATTTTTCTTAAAAGGGTTAGTCAAATTTTGAAGTTCCTCCAAAAAAAATTAGAAATTCAAAGATTTCGTAGCTCTTGAAACCTGTAATCTTTCTTGGCCTTTCATAATATGCAGGAAATTAGAGGGAACATCACAATATCCACGCCCGAAATTGCTATCCAAATCCACATTTCTTGTACGATTAAACCAATCCAATGCAAGTTTTCTATCATCCGTTTTCTAATAAACCATTAGAATGCTGTATGTAAATTAATAAAAAATATGCTAGTCCTATCAACTCACCCTAACTCAGCTGACTGTCTAATGATAATTCTGATTATCTTCTTCCGTTTGTTATCTTCCATTGCCACATTAAAATAATTAAGTACTTTACAAGTGGGGACAAGCTTGAACTCGTTAAATCGTCAAGTTTTTCAAAATAAAATATCAACAATTACTACAAATTGTATTTCGCAACCACCTTGAAATAAATACACATTTTCATAATATATAAAAAGAACCTATAATACTAAAATATTTCAATTGTAATCCATCATTAAATCGCTAAATAAAATTGGCAAACACATCAAATTCAGTAAAATATTAATTTTGTACAATAAAATTTTAATAGAAGAAAGGTGATTTAATTATTCTAAATATGTACATACACAGTAATTTAATAACACAAATTTTCAAGTCTTTACAAAAAAATGAAAGAAAGCAACAATTTAAACAATTGTCACAAACGCACTTACAATAGCAAGTTTGATACAACGAAAAAATTACTATGGATAAATTTTTATTGTATTATGGCAGTTCTATTTAATGTTTGAGAATAAAGCAGATTTGTAAAAATGCACAAAGTCAGGTAAATTCATATTTGAGATCGTAAATAAAATCCACATCTTAAGACTTCCAATTTGTTCCCCCAATTTTTACTACAAAAAGTATCAAAATGCAATAGTTACGGAGTCGAAACAAGACGTATCCATTGTTATATTTTTCAATTACATATATAAATTGTAATTGCGTAATTTCTAAATTATAATAAATTTTTGCCACTAAATATATCCCCAGTTGAACAAATTATCGAGCAATAATAAAAAATATCTTAATATAAAAAAGTAATATCACTTTAACGGTAAAATCAAGTACTTCATTGATTTGATGAGCGTTCTGACCTCCACAATTTGATTCGTTCCTTCAAGTCGTCAACTACGAAACAATTGATTATAGTCTCACTCGAATCTTTTGTTCAAAATAAAGACTTACCTGATTTAAGCATGTCCTCGGTCAAGGGTTGACGATTAAACGGATCAGTGCTACTATTTAACAAATGCCTCATAATCACAGGCCTATCCATAATTTGACCACTGGGCAAAAGCACAGGATCGGTCATCAAAGTATCCATCAGCGGATCCTTAAATTCGTCAGGAGCGTCGGCTAACCAATCTTCACTTTTCTGATTGTTAATTTTAATTTGATTAGCCTTCTCTGCCAAAGTACTGAACTGCTCAATCTCGACTTGACTCTTGATTGAAGAACGTTCCAAACGCGTTAGTGCATCATCAAAAAGTTCCTTTCTAAATGAACGCTAAAAAAATAATTATTATTAGATAGATTTAAAAATTTTCAAAAGATTTAAAAACAAATAAGTAATAAAACTCACCTCGTCTCCTGCAAGAGCTGCAGCAAACTTTTCACAATCAAGATGCAAATAAATATCTATAAGCTGACCTAAGAGTCTCCTAGGTTCCCATCCATACTTCTCTGGATTACGGACTTTCAGATTTTTACATTTAGGTCCACACAACTGTTGTAAGTTAAAATTGAGCATAGAAGACAATCTGTCGACCAATTCGGGTCTTAAAAACGGTTCCTTTATATCTACGGTCAAATAGTGGAACATGTCCACCGTTTCTCTAGCCAAAGTAAGATAAGAACGGCATTGGCGTTCGTCGGCGCCTAGCTGACGCATACGAGTCTGTTGCTGTTCGTTAGAAAATTTGGCCCAATTCTTTTCGTCTTTTATTAATTCTTGTACTTCGTGGATGCGTTTTAAACTCTCCAACGACTCGTCTAGCAAAAATGTAGTGTCGTTCATCAGCATGTTAATAAATTTAACGAATTGTTTTCCAGTACCGGATTCCTTTACTATGGCATCACGGTGCACCAACGAATTCCACATGCCCTTCATTATTATACTGATATGGTAACGAATCGAAAATTTATCGTAAAATTCGGAACTAGAACCTGTCGTTTCGACGTCAGTGTAAAACTTCATCAAGAAACTAGGCAAGACCGTTTGCGCCAATTCGTGAGACATAAAACGCGTATGCAACTGTTCAGTTTTCGGTTGAATGTTCGGATTAACCACAAACACAACTTCGATAACTTTAGCAACCAAATAAGGGTTCTTTACATAGTTCGAAGAACAAATAGTAACCAAAATCCACGTTATTAAAGAATTTTCGGTATTGTCAGCGATTACACTTGGGCAGTATCTGCAAAAAGTTTCAGTTAGCAATGGTTTTTTAATGTAGCCACCAAACCCCATAATTATTTTTTATTACCCATAAACTATTCCTCTTCCTGGCATTTGTTAAATTTTGTAACCCTAACTTTTCAAGTTCAACAAATCAAAATAATTTGGCATATAAAATAATAACATAATTATATGGTTTATGACCTACTCCTCACCTAAATCGAGCATCCCGTTTGGATGTTTCTGCTATGTTTGAATTATTATTATTATAATCGAACTGACCGTTAACATTAAATAAAGCAGTTTTCTTTCTATTCAATATATTCAAAACAATAAAATCGTACTAAACCTTTCAAATGCAATAACAAATGGTTTTATTTACAATTGTAAATTCTGGGGTCCGATGGAGATCGGAGACAGAAACGCGTTACCCAAAAAAATAAAAACTGTAAATTTAAGTAATTAATTCAATTTACTTCGCAAAATATCTTTAACTTATGATTTATTGTAAATTAATTACATTCTGAATATTTTCAGATTTATATTTCTTGTTCTTCTCGATATTTTAAGGCTATACTTTTAGTTTTCATTTGACACTTATTGGTTCTGTGAGTAGCAATAATTCATTTTATCTTATTATATGACCGCTTTCACAAAGATTCTCCATCGTCAGATACACAACGCTTGGATGAAATTTAACGTGTTAATATTGCCAGAGTTCTAGACCCAAATCACGTGCCAGAGATTTTTAAATCCCATAAACCAGCACGAGGTCTTAATTGCAGCTTCCATGAATCCTACACTAATCAACAATTAGGAAAACCATTCGTCCATCTGGAGTCTCCCTCCATCTCCGTGTTCTCGGTTATGGCAATTTATTAAAATTTACAATGTTTCAATCGATGTCAAAACCTGGTTATAGAAGAAGTGTCACCTCTTTGGATCTTACGAGACCTTAACTAGACCTATTCACATTTCCACAAGTGGAACACATAGTTTCACTAGTGCCCGATTGCACCACCTACCCTTAAACGTTAAGCTTCCCTTAAATCGCTAAGGTCCACCTTATTTCATTGCACCACTGAATTAAGCGCCCCTTAACTTAAAACAGACCACCTAAATTTAAACCTCAGAAATCTACGGCTTAAACTGTCCCTTAACCTAAAATATCAGAAAAGAGTGACACCGTGAGCGAGTTTAGTTTGAATTTAGTGAAATACAAAATATATCAAAATGGATAATGATTTGTTTGAAGACGATTTAGAAATTCTTGAAATTGTTGAACATAGATTTATATACTACAAAAAAAATGATTTAGCATAAATTATAATTTTGAACATATTGTATAATTTTGTAGGTGTTGGCGTCTATCAATAGCTGTATTCTTTTTACCTATTTTAAGTGAGATTGTACTGAGATACTCAGTACAACTGAGACGAAGTGAGCTGAGCCGAACAGAGATTAACTGAGCCAAAGGTAGAAAAACATAAGGTGAAAAGAACAACAAAAATACACTACCAACCCATGATACAAAAATTACATTCCAATCATATTGTAACAAACCGCCTTCAACATTTTTATTAAAATATATTACGAATCTAATGAAATATCTAAATGATGTACATGTTATATTATTTAATTTAAATGTTAACTACACAATCATAAATGTCACAAAATTTCAAATGTCACAATCTTTTTAAACCGACCAATCCGGGCTATTTCCCAACTTATCTCAGTTGTAACACTTTGAAATAGCAAGATCAGTTGGGTTAGGGAGGGAGGTAATTTTCTCAGTTAAAACTCAGTTCGGCACGGCACAGTACTTCTATCACAACGGTAAAAAGAACACCCATTTAACTGAGTAACTGAGTATCTCAGTACAATCTCACTTAAAATAGGCAAAAAGAATACAGCTAATGTCTACAAATAATACTTTGTAAAATTTTGTTAACTCCTCTTTTGCATCCAGAAACAGAATCACAACAAAGATACAATGAATCCCACATTCGTACCCGCAATACAATCGAAAGACTATTTGGGGTATGGAAACGAAGATTTCCCATTATGGCATATGGGTGTCGTTTAAAATTGGAAAATACATTAACAGTAATAAAATAATAAATTGATTTTAAAATTTTATAATTTTTATAATTTATCAAAACTAATTCAAAATAATTTTAAAAACAAAAAGCTTTTTATTTAATTTTTCAGGGCTTTGCTTAGCGCAATCTTCTTCAATTTTAAATCAATTTTGATAATTTCTCCTTTAAAATTAGAAGTTTAAATTTAAAATTATTTAAATTCAATAAAGATGACATAACAATTTAGGTTACAAAACTCGTTGACATTTGCAGATTTAACCACACTAAACACAAATATAACCAAAGTTACTATAAAAATGCGACGTTGCTACATTTAATGAACGCTTAACTAAACCGAAGGTTAAAAAGAGTGGTGCAATGAAATCTAAAGTAAGGGCCGCTTAAAATTAAGGGACGCTTACGTAAGCGTCACATTTAAGGGTAGGTGGTGCAATCGGGCATAGGTGTAGTTGCAAGTATGGATTTAGTAACACCAAGCTATAAACCGTCCTGTCCTTCACGACTTCCTGGAGAAGCCAATCTCTAATCTGAATTTCAAAATTCACGTAATGTGAAAATTTTGGACATCGCAATACTTTGTTATAAGCAGATTCCCCGAGCATGTGCTCTGTTATAACTACATAATAATATGTGAGACTATTATATTAAATATTGGATACGTAAAATTTTCATGAAAATTTCTTGTTATATTTTTTACAACCTCACTTTGCAGAACCAATAAGCCGCTATATTATATCGTTAAAAGAACTTTGTAAAACATGAATACGATCATATTTATTACACGAAACGTTAACAATAAAAACTTTTTGTTGAAACTAATAACATTTAAGGCGCCACGTTTCAAAGTTTTACAACCAAATAACCCTAATTGAAGAAATTCTCTGCACACAACTTAGACAGCACTATCTAACTACATAATATAATTATTTAAGGCAGTAAATTATAATTGTCCAAATGTTACAAAACTCCCACTAATAAAATTCTACATTTTTACTACTGGATACTTAACTTTACTACGGTAAAATTTTTATTGTAGGCCTACGTATTACTTTAATGCTTTTAAAATTTTAATTGCTAACATTAACCATTTCAATTTATTCAGAAAAAAAAATTGAATACTTACTGGAGAGTGAATAATAAAAATTCGGCAATGTCTTCCACATACCACTCGGGTAATGCAGCAAATGTGGGAGGCGTGTTTCCGGCTAATGGTTTCAGGGGTATTACGCCACCTGCTCCTACCTCGTTCATCAAGCACAACAAGTACTCTGCTACTTGGGTATAAAAAATTAGTGCTCTCCTCAACATATTTTTATCCAACAGTCCAGTTTCTGCACAACATTTTGACCTAAAATCACCAGAAATGAGACAACTGTGCGCGAAAACTTGCAAACCTTACTCACCTCATTAATTTTTTGATTTGTTGCCTCCACCTTTTAATAAACGTTCGGTTCCTCGACGCAAACGGTGTGTCTTTCCATTGAGGTTCGGCGAATAAGGTTTCGTCTAAAAGTTTCTGTATTTCACGCATCGTGCGCAATCTTTTCTGATATCTCTGTAAAGCCGGCATCAGTGCCATGTGATGACAATGCAATGTTAAAAACCAACACTGTGTAGGAAATTTAGCTTCCTTCCATTGGTGGGTTTTACCTAAACCAACTGCAAGTTACGAAAGAGGGCTAAAAAATGAAATTTCTGTGACTCACCAAATTCAACTAACCAGTCGGTTACTTCTTGAGACGTCAATTTCAGTCGAGTATCGTTACTTAACTCTATAACAGAGTTTGGATGGAATGGATAACAGAAGTCAATTTTATCTAATTTAACTTTAAAAGACAGCATTTGCAAAACGCTGAGTAAATTTAACATGAAACCATCGCCGGCTAACGTTCTATCGGCGGCTTGAATTTGACACCGCTTTTCGTTGTGTTTCAATAAAGCACCAATATAAGCAAGCATAGCCTCGCGACTGCCAGAATTTGCCAGAACGTCGTGGAAAATTTTGTGTAGAAGCGATCGCGTGTTTTCCAATTCCTGTTGCAGTGTTTCGGTTAAAGTTTTGTCACTCAGCGTGTTTCCGGAGAAGAACTTTTCGGCGACTTTAGGTTCGTCTTCGGCGAACACGGAGACTGACAAAAATGGCGCAAAGTAGGAGGTCTTCGCTAATTCGTGCCCGACCGCGGTTGTAACTAAATCAGGTAAAAATTGAACTTGATGGGTTATGAGTTGACAAATTGGACGAACGTTTCCGGTCACACCGCAGCGAATTTCGGCGAGCTCGCTTAAAATTAACAGGGGATGTCGATGTTCGTTGCCAACGATGCTTCCGTTTTGCATCAAAATAAACAGGTCCTGCAATATTGGACTGAAAACTTTTGAAAACGATTGGAAATTCGTGTGAGTTCGAACTACTAACTCCGACATGAAACCTCGAGGTAAATTTTGTTGCAAAAGAGGTGTTAGGAGTGGCGAAGTGTTGTATTTGCCGGATTCGTTTTTAACAGATACGAGGAGTCCTTGTAAAACCAAAGACGTGTAGTTGACGATTTGGGCCCGCAAATCGGTTAGCAGATCAGAAAAAGGCGGAACGCTCGACTTTTTCGGATTATTTCGTTCTTCCACTGTTACTCTACTGTAACAATCGATTAAATAGTTTAGAGCGTTCATTTGCGGGGTAATTTCCGTAGTCGGATCTGCAAGCGACGGAAAATTGGATGTAGAAAAATTGAACACTGGACTGGCACAGGGGCTTAGATTTTGTGTCGGGCTAATAGAAAACGAATTCAAACTACTGGTGTCGCCTTGATCTGCGTTACTTTGTATTACATTTTTAATGGAATTATTTCCTAGTGATATTGCGACAAGGGCTTCCATTAAAAGTTGCGACGTGACGTCACAAGTCGAAGCGGATTCTTTAATAATTTCCGTCACGTTCGACATTCCTAATGTATTTTCCAGATTATCTTTATAAGGAAAATTTAAAATACGAGTTATTGTTGCATATAATTGGTCTTCTGTGATTTCGGTCGACAACGATTGGGTCCCTTGGCGCGATACTCCCTTCTTTGTTTCTGATTCTTCAACCTAAACAAAAGAATGTAGTATTTAGCGGATGCTTAAAATGTTCCTTTATGATTACAGGGACGCACTAAGGGTGGGCATGAGTCCGCCCCGCCTTCAAAACAAAAATTTTAATTTCAATTGGTTATTTTAGTTAAAGTTAATACCAAAAGGTGTCGTTCGTAACTAAATGGAATAACTGGTTTTGGGGGGCATTTTTTTATTATACAAACTTATTAAATTTCATAAAACATTAACATACAAATAAAATTAAGTGATGAGTTGCCAAAATTGCGGATGTCAACGACGTGGGAAAAATTTAACAATAATCAGTTAATTTTAGTAACAGCAAAAAGCGCATTACTACAAAAAAAATATGAACAAAAATAAGTTGCCGGAATTGACTAAACAAAATTACCAGGAATAGTTTTCGTCAAATTAGCTCTTGGCCGTTACCCTTGGAAGCAAAGCAACTAAGAAATAACTTGGACGTCATTTTGAATGGACGAAATCTATCGGTTCCGTTTTAATTTGAAAGCCTTAAGTGACCTACAATTTAATTCACTTTCTTTCTATATGTATTTTCGTTCAAATAAAAAAAAGTTAGGAGATTAAATGGAAGAACATTAAGGTTAAAGTAAAATCCGCAAGATAATATAGCACCTTTGACATGGATTGCAAAAAATCATTAATCAAAATTAAATTATTTAGATTGATCGCAGGCGATGAAAAAAATTGAATACCCGCTGAGTTTGATTTCAAGAGAGCAGAAAATAATTTAAAAGGTTACTATTTGGAAAGTTCCCCAAATCAATAAAATTTTATTTATACGATTTTCGATATCACCAACGTCAATTTCAATCAAATTAAACTAAAATGTAATTTTGCGTGGTTAGAAAGTTAATTTAATTTAAAAATGATTAGTAAATAAATAACTTCAGGTCCCGGTTGGATAATCTTTTCGAATCGAAATTCTTGAGCAAAATATAAATGAAAATAACTGTCCGTCTCCGCAGGCGATTCGTTAGATGTACTGCGTTTGACAAATCAATCAAATTAAACGAGATTCATAAAAAATGTTCGAACGCTGCGTGACAACTCCGAGCTTTTAATCTGCATAAACAATAAAATTGCGCCAATTTCATGATTGAAATAATCGCAGGTCAAGAGCCAGACGTATCTGCAATAACTTGCATTTGCCTGATACATTTCTCTGATCCTTACCCTCAAAATACGGAATCGATAAAGGCGGACGACCTATTAGGGCTAGACAGCACAACCAGACCAAGTAAAAACTGAAATTTTTCGTAAGCAATAAAAATTACCCTTTCCATTAAAACAAAACTGATCAACCCCAAGCGATAACCTTTTTAGTTAAAACTGATACAGAAAAAAATGAACAAAACTGCTGTTTTCCTTTGGATAAGAAATTAAAATTTTGTTAATACCAGCCGAAGTGAAATCGTCCAGACATTTTTAATTATTTCTTTGTTTTTCCCCTAGAATGCACTTCCAACTTAATTATTTTTAGAAAATCAATTATAAATTCTCTAGATTTTATCTCTCGCGCAGAGTTAGCGATTTGAAAGGAGAGGATCATGCTTGGTACGATTTTTTGTTTTTAGCTAGCAAATAGCAGAAAACGGGAAACAAAATTTATGTTATTTTGTGCGCACCCGTGTTGTTGAACCTTCACCGTAGCATTGCAGTAACTTCACAGTTCAGCTTGGGATCAAAAAAAAAACGAGTAAAACAAAATTAATCGCAGGTAAGCCCGCCCGCCCTAACAGACAGATGAACACTTCAAAAATGTATCACGTGATCAACAATTGCGCGAAATTTTGTTTTCTTAGCCCCCCCCCATGCTATGCTGAAGAGCTATTAGATACTATTTTCTTTTAATTAAAAAAAATAATTGGTATTATATTGTATTGTTATAATAAATTATGATAGAATTCCAACTGAATAAAATTTAGTTTCGAGTTCATTCGTCTGTAAAATTCACTTATATTTGTTAATATCCTTATGCATTATTCATGTATTAAGATATCGAGTTTGAGGTTTCCCAGCTACCTTGACGTTACTAGTTTTCATGCTGATTATAGTCTGATTTTGTATAGAACCAACTTTTAAAAGAAATTGCTCAGTAGATCGTAAACATTTCAACATTGAAAGTTTTTCAGAAAAATCGCCTACGGCATTCTGAAAACTGGGTGCCCGCCCGCCCCACCTGCCTGTCACTAGACAAACATCCGGTTAATAAATAAGGCACATATAAGTACCAAATCATGCTCATGTTCCTGGTACGTGACGTTCTCACTAAATTCTTAGCGAACATAAATTTTATCGCTATGCGGCTTATCTTTACTATATTACATTATTTACCTATCCTAGACTGGCTACAAGAAGAAAAACGGCTATGTCCTATTACTTCTGCTTTGCATGTATGTAAATACTAATCATTGCGTATCCAAATTTAGACACGAGGGGTACCGGGCTTAGGGTCTGGGACATCTCGCCGTCGCCACTTCGCCGTCACACATGAGTGATATTTTTCACAATTTTAAAAGTAATAAAGTGGCGACGGCGAAATATTCCATTCCGTAGAGCTTATTCTCGACTTTATTGCAATTTTTTCTTTTAAACACCAAATTAAAACAATATTCTTGATCGTAAAATTCTCACCATACTGTGTAACACCATATGTGTCTGAAATTAAAAAATAAACTTCTTATAACTCAATGAAAATAGGAACTATAATACTTCGGAATATTTCATCGAAAGCCTGGATTATTGGTCTCGAAACTATGCATTGTACATTAAACACAATGCGCGCTGGAAATGGAGTTGCCTAGGAGTTCTTTAGACAACTATTTAGGTCTACTTGTGCAAAACACACATTTATAAATGTTGCGAGTTGGTAAACTTAGATTGATTTTTGTTTAAAGTGCAAATTAAATAGTATTTCACCTATAAACTGTTTAATTATTAGGTATTATTAAGAAGTTTCTTAATTTCATCATTGAATTTACAACAGTAAATTATTGACTAGTGACCTCAGAAAAGCAAAGTTTACAGCTACGTAATTACCAACCATGACGAGTAAGTCGCAAACATTTACTTTAAAATCATCATAAAAATCGCCTGCGGCGTACAATAAATTTATTGTTTTCTGTTTTTATTTAATTCTGCTGGAGTATCGCTTAAAATTTCTCAAAATAGTGATGTCTATCGGTCTTCACTAGGAGTTAGTCAAAATGACCGTATTTGATCAACCCCCCCCCCCCCGACTGGATTTATCACTGTGGGAAAGCTATCGCTCAAAGTCATTGATGAAGGGGTTAAGGGGGGGATCAAGAAATTTATCGCCATGAAATTTTAGAAGACGTAATTCTTCGCTGGACTTGTGAGCATTATCCAAATAATGATTGGACATTTCAACAAGATTGTGCTCCTGCTCACAAAGCGAAGCATCGATTCAGCAATAAATTCGAGAAAAATACGGATTTAATTTTATTTTTCAGATTCAAATCTTCTCGACTATTTTGTTTTTACCTATCCAAAAATTTTGGAGTCATTATTTTCATTCCAATAGAATATTTATTGATGCCCATGGAAACAATTTTGGAAATTTGTCTCCGCATTTTATTATCACCCGGTATATTAGTTCTCAAACGCTATTAATTATACTTGGAATATTTACTATCGATCAAAATAAATTTGATATTATGAATATTTGGCTCGTAAAAAGTATTAAACTGCAATAAATTAAATTTTTAATATGTATTTATTTTGTTAGCAATATAAATATTCATCAATCTAAAATTTAAAGTCGGGCATAAGAAATTATTAACCAAAAAAAATCACATTCCCCACCCCCAGTGTCCAGTCGACTTTTTAACCTTGGTGTATAATATACTATTATTCCATATTCCGTCACCTCGCTGTGTATAGTTTGAAATATCAAGGAATGTCTAGTTTGAAATGTCAATGACGGTGAGTGAATGGCCGAATGTCTATAGTGTTGTTAGCCTCCCTCGTATCTTAACACTTCATCGCAGGTTCGACTCCCGTGAAATAACAGCAGCAAATAGTTCAAGTTCACCCCAAAAGGAAACAGTGTAGTTTCGATTATACCTGATTGACACAGAGTGAAGTTTTTATATTGCTCAAAAAATATAATTTAAAAAATTAAATATCGATATTTCATCCCCCCCCCCCCCATATCACAGAAATTGGCGTTCAGGACTTTAAAATCATGTTAAAATTTTTACGTAATTAATTAGCTGTCTTAACTCTATTAAAACCGGGTGAACCCATACGATAACCGTCGAAAATGGATAAACCTGGTGTACAAAAAATTGTGTTGACGTAACCTATCTATGAAAATCCGGCCTTGTCCAATTATTTTTAGGTTTTTTTTCGACTAAATAATAATCAATTTGTTTCATATTACATACTATTTACATAAACCTTCAATTAAATGATATCAAAGATGAGCATTGTTTACAGAACAATCGCAATAATTCTTTTCATTCTCGAGATTATCAGTTTTATGCCCGATTATGAATGTAAATATGATTAAAGATAAACAAATTCTCTTGATCTAAACTGTATATAGAGTTAAATACTTGCAGTTTGTATAAATCCCAAATATGCTTAATAATAATTAGATTAAAGTTTCACTTTTTCTGCCGCCGGCCGTACATTTTAATTAAATTGTACTTAAGGGCAGCATCTCACCGACAAAGATAGATATAATATTTCAATGCAATAGAGAGAGACAGAAATATCTTACAATTTCTACATTCAAGAATAACTAAAGCAAAAATTAAGATTTAAGATTAAATCTTTCACATAAAATAAAGTCGATTTAACAATTTAATTTAAAAAACTTGTTTTTATGGCATACAAAAGCCTGTGTTTTGAAAAGAATTAATATCTAAAATTTTACCTATTTATATGCTAGCTTTATAAGAAATACATATTTTTATATTTCGCTCTCTCTGTTGCATTGTAATATTATATCTATCTTTGTCAGTGAAATCCTGCCCTTAAACTATTTTAGAATTAAAAAAACCAATTCCAAAAATTTTAAATTGAGGGCTTTGTTGGTCTGTAGTCCGGGTGAAAATTCAGAAAACCCAAAAAAATCAGAAAATAAGGCAAATATCTTTGCAGGGTTCCCTCATATTTCCAAATAGATTCCCAGGCTTTTCCAGGTATTCCCTTAATAAAATTGAAGATTTTCTCAAAATTTCCCTGTCCTGAAGCTTTAACTCCTCTAATTATCGTATAAGACTTTCCTTACAAAATTAGTACAAATTTTAATTCTCTCATGGTGGGTTTCATAAAGGTATCTTAAAATTTAAACTACGATTAAAATTATAACCATAGTTACAACAATTAAAATGCATTGTTGTTACATTGTTTGAATATTATAATCCTAGATTGAATTTTAAACCTCCTTTGTGAAACCCAGCATCACTCGGCCAGATATTCTAGACGAGTTTATATTCTATCGTGGGTTTATTATTCGCATCGACCCAATGTATGATTGGTATCGAGAGGTAAACCGAAGACTCGGTTGGTATTGAAATAATGGCAAAATAAGAAAACCTTAAAATTGACTTTTTCTTTCAGGTGAGACCGAATATTTTGTCATCGAGTCCTCTCAACTTCCGTATTTATCGAAAGATTGTTGATTTTTTACTTTTATTTGGTTCGTTTCAAATGCCAAGTTATTTTTAAATTTGCACAACAACAAAATTTGGTGGAAATGGTAACAATTGTGCGGAAATGCGTCTCTATTATTTTTGTATTCCTTAAAACTCGAAGAAAAACTCATTTACAAAGAAACAAAAGCTTACAATTTCTACGGAAAATGAAGGTTTGGAAAGTTGTATACAGATTAGAAATCTCCGATGCACTGAAATTCAGCTATTTGCAAAATTATAAGAACCATTTTTACTTGATCCAAAAGGACTCTAATCCTGTATTTCCCTTCGTCTCAAGTCTTTATTTCAAATATTTTTATTAGTTTTAATATTAGTATTCAAATAGAAACCTTACGTTTTTATCTTATTTGAGCAAGTAAACTAATTAAAAAATCAACAGTTACTGCGTTGGAGTCAAGGCTTTAAAGTTAAAGCAAAGAACAATAAAAATTAGTAAACCTAATTAAATTATGTGCCGCTATTTCGAATATCTCTTTTTGTATCTTCTATAAATTAGTAATGATACATACAATGAGACAACAAGGTTCCTTGAGGGGTCAACATAATTTAAGTGATGTCATACCATAAGGACAAAGAACTTAAATGGTAAATTTACAGTTATTTTTCGAAAAGCAGTAAGTAAAACCAAGTAAATTTTTGGTGAATAAAATGAGACCTACCTCCATATTTTCGATCCCCGAATCGATGTCGGTATTGGCATTCTTATCGGCAAAGTTTGGTTCGTCAACTTCCATATGAATCGAGCTCGTCTCGGAGTCGCTTCTTTGTGGTATAGGCCTCACGTAATCCCTAGCTTTAGAACCGGAAGGCATATCGATAGGCTTGCTTGGTACTCGAAAACCTTTATCGCCACCAACATTTTGTGCTTCTTCAGTCTGTGGTGTTGTTAAAAGGGCTAAAGGACTCTGATTTCGAGCAGTGTCATTTAAAGGTGACTGTGATATCGGAGTAATAGGGGGTGAAATCGAATTAGATGGCGAGTTATTATCTAAAGCTGCCAGTCGCGCCAAACGTTTTCTGCGTATCTGCAAAAACGAAATAAATATTTAAAAATAAACACGAGACAAACAATCAAATTATAAATTACCTCTTCTTGATTAAGTTCACTCATATTTGCATTTATTTATTGTAATGTCAAACCAACGACAATTTTCAAATAATTGTTCTAAAACGAAACGCGAAAATCCACCAACTACAGCAATTTAAAGACAATTAGACAAACGTCAAGAGTCAATCACCTATAACAGCTGAGAACACTAGACAAGTTTGCACAGTCACTGTACGTTTCTAAAATTTTCACAATGTAACCTTAAATGTGTTTTGTGTGTGCACTTGTTTTGACGTTTTATTTTGTATGATTTGAGCGAGTGCACAAAGAAAATACACAAAAATCTATTTTTGAATTACGAACTTGACCGTCACACGTCTTTGTATTCGTTGGTTAAATTTACTTACACTAAATTATTCTACTAAAAACAAAAATCTTCAACCAATACTTCCTAGAGACATTTTCGAATTTTGAAATAAACTCGCCAGATGGCTCGACACGTATGATCCTCGCGAATTTTGCGATGATAAAACCGACTCGAACGCTGCGCCAACAAATAAATCAATGCGATTTGTTTTCGCAAATTGTGATTGTGCAATTTTTCAACTATTCAGACTACAAACACAGCAACACAGGTCGCACTTCCATTACAATGTAACCTACTCGGGTGCGTTGGGAGGGAGTTAAATTAATTTATTTTTAAATGTCCCTGAAATTTGAAAAACAATAATCAGTAATTGAATTTCTTCATTTATAATTTAAATTATAAAAGTGTGCAGCAATCTTAGACTACAAACGCTGCATAAACGATAAGGATTAACTGATTTGATTAGATCAATCGGCTATGTCCTCCTGCGGAGAGCAATTGTCGCAAAAACGACACTAAGCACGAACGGACTAAGCTGTCTACGTTTCAAAGTAATAATAGCACAACTTCTGAATCAGGATCAGGTAAAAAATCAGCATCACCGAAAAAAGAGAGAATATAAGCCCCCCCTCACAAAAAAGATGCAAAAGAAGGAGTTATTAGGTCTTTAAACGCACTGCCATCGCCTCAAAGTAATCAGAATAAGAGAGCAACAGCAAATGTAGCGGGTTCGACCTTTTACAAGAAGGCAGCTATTAGCCATATCCGCATAGCCCTGATTGACTGCTCCAGCCCTCTGGACAGACTCACTGAATCTGAAAAGATTATTTTATTACTCAAGACAAATCCTTCGAATTACCTGTGACGACAGCAGCTTATTGAAGTGATTGCAAACTATACTGCGGTTTTTTAACCATCAGAACTGTAGGAGAAAGGAAACCCTGACTAGGCCGTCCAAAGCTATACTAATTGAATTCCAGGACAACCGGAATCAATTGGAGATGTAATTCTTTGACATTGAAACTGCAGTAATCAGAGAAAAGACAGAGAGAGTTTAATCTCCAGATTCTCCAGGATTTTAAAGTGAAGGTGAAGCACATCGCTAGGAGCGAAGCATCAACACAAACGGTGGATGCCGTTTCCAAGAGGAATCTCAGAGGTCAGCTGCCATTCCAACACACGACCCTAAGAGTGGAAGTTTATACAAGGTAACCGACAATATAGCAAAGCAAAGACACAATAGCTCTAATACAAGAACATCAAAAAGCAAATGGCAGCCTTTTCAACAAACCCAAGACGTGTATCTTCATACCTGAAAACATTCAGGCTAACCCCCTCTTAACTAACTGCCTAACTGCTGTCCGTCTGAGCTGTGACTTTGGAGAAGATCCCAAAGATGTCGTGCTGGTATCTGTGGATCTCCCAATTGACTCCCAGGATCTGTCACCTTCTAATGGTATGATGAACATAATGAGCTATTGTGAGCATCTAGGTATTGCTGAGAAAGCAAACTTAGAGTCGGAGGGCATGCCAACGTTCAATGTGTCGTCTCCACGCCAAACAATAGTTATTTTAACAAAACTATTTGACTGGCATATGTCTAAACTGTTCACCATGTCAGATCAAAGAATGATGGCCATTCTTTAAAATTTAAGCAAACGAAACTTCGCGGTGAGGCAAAGAAGATGCTATTACGGATAACTCTGCCAAGCTGACAGGCTGAAAATATTATCTCCAACGACCGAAATCAACAGCTTAGCATGATCCTTCAAGCCTCGAGGAGTCGAGGAAACTACCGAAGTACTGAGTTACAAGCACAGCTTTCCGGTATTACAAATGGACTGAGCACACAGCTCGGACACTACCGACCGAGATGGATTGGAAATTGAAAAGATTCTGGGTCATCAGATCTTTAAGTCTTTAAAAATCACCGATGTTGGATGAAGTGTTTTGGATTTACTTCAATTTAGCTGGATTACCTACTCTGTTCGCTGGTAACGGTTTGCCTTTATGGCTGCACATCCAGGGAGTGACGAAAGACCAAAGTAATTTTCATACCTAAGTCAGGTCTAGCTGTCTACTCTCTAGCTAAATCTAAGGCCAATAAGTCGAAGGCCTTTCGGCCGGAGAAGTCGATCTGCTTGCTGCTTGGCTATAAGGGAAGTGATGCGAACAGCATCTACTGTGGCTTTGGAAGCTCTCCTCTGCTTTTTTCAGCTGGATCTCCATTTGGAAGAGCAGGCGGTGAGGTTTATGCTTAAATAATGTGTTCGACAAAGAGTTCGAAATTCTACTGAAGACGACAGGAACTGATGAGTCTTTACACGCATGGTTCCAAAAACAATACTTCAGCTACTAGAATATTTTCATCTAAACTGCAGCTGGATATAAGCTTTGAGCTCGGTATATATGCCTTCCAAACGGAACTCGTATTTAATACTGGGTGGTAATACCGTAATACTACATTGAGCAGGAAAATTATATCCGGGGAAAAATAATACAAATCATGTCTGGTGCTTCAATGCATATGCATCCGGGCACTGAATGTAATATCAATACAGAATTTCCTGTTTCTCTGTTGGATAAAAGAGCAAACCAAGGTAATATGAGCAACGAGAGGGCTAGTGAGCTAGCATAAGGAGACGTGGAGACTTCATACGGAAAGATAAGCTAATGTGGTTGAAAGCTAAATTAAAGTTGGCGGTAAAAATCGCATTCGACTGAGTGATAATTCCCAGTGAAGGTTTCCTCTGACTCCCAGGTTTCTCTTTACCTACTTCTAAAGAGAACTATGGTCCCGGAAAATCTACACATATAAAAAAAACATATATCTCAAAATATTAAAACCCATTGAAAGGATTTCATTACACAGCCGTGATCGTTTGAAAAAATAAATAAAAAAAAAGCTTGAATTCTTCAACACTTTTTTACTCACTTTAATTCATAACTCGAAATACGTTGATTTTAGACAATAAAAGGTATGAATCTATTTTGTAGATTATTTCATACTCTTTAAAAAAACACTACACTATTTTTACTGAAAAATCAGTAGTTTCGGAGCTATGACCATGTGAAGGTGGAAATTTAAAAAAACTCTCGAAGGTTCGATTTAGAAAAAAAAATGTTATTAAATATTTTTCTTAGAAAAGTGACCTCTATCACCACCAAAATAATGTGTGTATCCGGGGACTCCCTGTATAACGCATTTAATGTAAAAGCATCAATTTTGGACCAATTCTGAAGGAGAATACCAATAAAAAAGTTAGTACTCTGTCCGCTTTATTTTCGTTTGTTTATTAAAATTGAATAGTTTGGATTTCGTAAAAGTTATATTTAAAATGTTTACTAATAAATTACAGGTTTGGTTTTATTCTTAGAATACATTTTAATAATGTATCTGGTACCTAGTTATAAAAACTTGATCGTTACTTCTAGTCGAATAATATGTAAATAAATTTAATATGTTTTATATAAGTAATAAGTACTACAATGCAAATTAGTTTTATATAATACAATTACTAGCATTTTGATTTTAATTTTAAACGATGTAAAATGTGTGGCCTATAATAACGGCATCAGCGATGTATTTGTATGCAGTTGATGCCTTAATAATATAATATACTATTTTTCCGTTCCTGAAATATTCGTCAAATTAAGCTGATATTCAGTAATTCGGTAATAAAATAAAAAATTCATATTTTTTCCGCCGAAGAACAAAATTAATCATATTGATGAACAAATTCATAAATACAATGAATTTTTTCATCAATATGATGAATTTTGTTCGTAGCCGTAAAAATTATGAATTTTTCATCGATTATTTTTTTAGTAATACGTTCTTCTGTAAATCTTGAAAGAGATATTTCTAGTCCCAATGTTATTTATTATTATTTTAGAATTATTTTAACAACTACCCCCATAACTACAATCGCACAGAGTCCCGTACCAAAACTTTCTTGGTGTCACCTCAGTAAAATTAAATTGTTAAAAATTGAAATTAAATTACTTAAAATTTTTGTGCTAACTAATTTACTCAAAATATTAATATTTTAACCCTTTGGGCCCGTAACCTGTCGTTTTTTGACAAAAAATACCAACAAACACTTCACCTTTCCAATAGATTGCCCAAGTTGTGCGGCCTGAAGGCCGCACTGATCATTCATAATCTCCTAATTTTTTTTTGAAAAGGTCGAGGAAGGACAGACATGACCTTTTATGTAATATAATATTTTATTAAAATTCATTTCTACCCGCCTGTTCTTTGTTCGTCTATATCTCTTCTTAGTCTCCCTATCTATTGCTTGACAGAGCATCGTTCAACTTTGAACTAAAGCCCCTTTTTGAAGTTTCAGAATTTTGATCCCACCGCTGCTGAAATCGGATTAGAGAATGATTGCAACCTTATTTTTAATCGTTATGGATGACAATCGTCAAGCGAGGGGGATCACCGCCTTTACATGTCGAATATGGTCGACTTATCGCTTGAGACTGGACGTTAGCATGCTCCGCAGTTTCACGTTGTCGACGTATTGCGTGAAACCAAACGGCAGGAGCTCGCCTTGCTCGAAATTATTCTGCTGTGGAATTAGCTCTTGTGCGGGCTTTCCTCTCACGATTTTCAAAATTTTCATTTTTCCGTTATTATTATCTTAAATCTGTTTAAAGCTGCCTGCAGCATAGAATTTTATGTTTATGTTTATCATTTTCACTCTCAACTATAATTCATGAACGAAAACATGCTATTTCCGAACCGAGAATACCGCAAATAATAGTATATTATTCACCAAGGTTGACATTACAGCCCTATCGCCAAAGGTTATATCCGAAGTTCAAAGCACTGAGCTAATTAAATGTTTAAAAAAATTTAAGAATTTTTATCACCTTATGCAGTTCTTATTCATATAACAGTGATGAACTTTGTGACTTGTTTCTTTCCGATTACATGATTGTTATAACATTCGTCATGGTATAAATGGATCCTCTAGAAAATTATTTATTTGTTTACGTAATGGAAAATCTACTAGATAAACTATTGGGGAAAATACCAAAAACATCAAAAAGTGGAAAGTTAGCTATTATATGAACTTCTTGTCGTGGTAATACACTTCAGTTCAAACAGCATGTAGATTGAAAATATTCCAGTGCAGCTGAGGAATATTTTGCATTGATTTTTGATTTTCCTAAAGAAGTGTTTCTCTTCGAAATTAGATAAAAATCTTTGTTGGGCAAAAAAAATTGGGCCGATAGCTGGTCAAAGCCCGAACCGAAAAATTTTCCAAGTCCGGGTCTGCCTACCCAGTAGAGGAATACTTTTGATTCGATTAGGTAGAAAAATCTACATAAATTTCTTAATTATTACAAAATAGTATATTGTTTCGTTAGGAACAAATGTTTGGTTTTTTGTGGAAAGTTTGCTGGATTCACGGACAAGCGGAGCGTACCGGACCATAGCGGAGATATCCCGACAATTGTAAATAAACCACAACAATGACGTAAAATAATTGCTTTCACAAAAAACATTTGAGTTTGACAGTTGATAAAACAAAACTACCCTTGGGGGATGGCAATCAAAATATTCCTGAGTTGCATAATATATAATTTTAATAATAAATACCAAGAATAATTTATTTTTGTAAGTAAACTAATAATTTTATTGTAACACTTCGTCAGTTCCAAAAAAATGGTTTTTTATATATTATGAAGGTCAGCATACAGTCATATATACCTCCCAAAAGGTATCAACCAGTCTGCGCCTGGTACAAATCGCATAATTGTATATTAATGAAATAAATAAATAATAATAAATAACTTAGGTTAGCAGGTACAAAATAAAAATAACATATCAAAACAACGATAAAACAAAACACAACGTAATGGTAACGGTAACAATAAGCCCAAAAAGAATTCCACTAAAAACAAAAGCATTTTTTAAATTTGTAATCTCACGTTATGTCGTTGCAATCAGGTGCTTAACAATAATATTGGTGGGCAGGAAAAGACAATAATATATTTTTACTTGTGGAACACAGAAGTTCCAAACCAGAGCCAGATGGATGATTTTAAAAAAGAATAAAAACAAAAACACTTAAAGTTTCGTAAAATTATAAATCGTATTTGGTGAGCAAATTTCGAAAATATTATTGCAATTTCGTATCGGCACATTTGTGACGATAACAAAATTTCAATATAAAATCTTCAACGCACATGGGGTTCTCAAAATAACAAAAATACATTTGTATACGAGACATTGATAAGAAGAACCGATAGAACGAAAGTGGGTAAATCCTCTACATATAATCAAGAAACTGATCATAGAAACTATACATCAGTCTTCATCTCATTCCGACACCAACATTCGTTTAGTAAAGGCGCGCTTTAAAAGTTCCTTCAAACGAGCGATTTTTAAACTTCCAACGCAAACTGTGTTTTAAATTGTGATAAATTTATTATTTTAAAATTTAATTCAACGTGAAAACATGTCGTTCTTAAAGAGCATCTGGAAGGGCAATTCCAAACACAAAAGTAAGTTTTTTCAAATTTTGTTATTGTTATTATTAATTGTGGTTATGTAAATTGGTATACACTTGCTCCAACACAATACCATTTGTCTACCTATGGGTAATTAATATTTATCAGTAGGTATTGGTTAATTTTTATAAATTTTTTGTTCGTGAGTTTTTTTGTTTTTTTTTTTTGAAAATTAATATTAGCTTTCCTGGTACGATTAATTGTTTACCTTTGAAGATATTAATACGCAAAGTGATCGGTAATGTTTAATTATTTATGTAAATATTAAATAATGGTATGTATATTAAAAATACTTCCTAGAAATCTATTGTAATAAAATAATAATATATCAGAAAAAAGCGAAAAAAGTAAGAGTGACGTAACTTATGGAGATGTCGGCAGGGCGACACAATCAAAACAAAGTTTTGATCTGTTCTTATCGAAATCATTCACAGGGTCAGTTGTATAATTTTTGATAAAAAATTAAATTTTTGGGAAAAGTTTGGTCGTGGTCAAATTGATCGCCCCTTTGGACTTTAGATTCCTCCCCAATATCAGTGCAAGCGAATATCTCTGGAAATACGTGAATATGATAATTACTTTATGATGGTGATGAAAACATAAAAATACTCGAATAAAATAGGAATGCTAATTAATTTGAAACTTGTTTATACAACGCAGGACAATAAAATGGCCATCTCTTTGTTCATGGAAAGTATTTCAAGTTCATGACGATAGAATAAATAGGTATACCAAATGTTTAGGATAAAATTAGACAAAAATGGAATTTCCAATATTTTAATCGGGCAATTGAACTTTAACTTTTTTTTATCGTTAATTAATAATTCCGAGAAGTATTATCGTTACGTACTCATTTGGGAAGTAATAAGAGTAGAAAGTGGCTAACTTATTTTATTAAAACAATAATTTTGATGCAGCCGACGTTCGTACCATATTGCATCATGGCAGGTACATTTAATTAGTAGTAACATGTACCGAGTGGATGTCGTGTCGAGAGAATACTGGAAATACCATGGGAAATCAGTGTGTATGTGTATTTGCAAACCTCCAATTTACATTTTTGAATTAATGTAAACAGAGTTTCTGTGCTCAAATTGTAATATCACCAGAGAGTTTTAACTGTCGTTACCCAATTTCTCGATAAGTACGTCCCTGGCTACTGTTATCATTTGTGGTATAAATAAGTAATAACATCATTATGGTCACGATTAATTGCTTTGCTTCGGAATTGATTGCAAAATTTTTTTGATTACTCAGTCACCAGGTCGTGGTTAACACTCTCCTGAAAAGTGGGCTAAATGAAAGTCACATCTATAGTTTCACGCATTTAGCCTGATACTGAAGACAAACTTGCTTGTAAAATTTTCAAAAATACTATTTAGCGCTGCAATCCTGTCAGATCAGATCATCCTATCAATCAGAAGAAGAAAACAAACAGAGTATAGTTGAATCTTATCAGTCGGTCTTGTGGAAAATTACCAATTTCACTTCATCAAACAAAAACTAACTTGTTTACTATGAAACAGCCAGACCGTCACCGATATTTTATTAAAATACAATAACCCTGTAGTACAACAGCGGTGTCTGGCAAAATAAAATCAGAAATCATAAATAGCACAAAATGTTGTCAATTTTAAGGGTAAAGAGAAAGATGAAGAGCTAATCCAAAAAAACATTAAAAAAATTTAATCAGGCTTGGGACTGAGTAAGCCACAGATTTATATATTATGAATATAATTTATAATTCCATAATAGAAGATACAGATTGTATCCTGCAAAGCAGTGGCGACTCGTGAGATAGTAAAATAACTGTGTCTGCATTTGTTTTAAGTTCAAGGACAATGATACATTGGGTAGCTGTATCTAAAATCCATGTTCCAGTCCAATCCAATTCTTGAAATAGTTTATCTTTGTGTCCTGGGGGACAGGCCCAGGCCCCCCGGTCAGCATATGATAACTTTTAAGTCAACCTATTATCTGAATATTTCAATTAAAGTTTGAACAATATTTTCAAGATATCAAAACTACACTGAAGATTTATCTGCCAACGAAATTCTACAAGCTTCTACTATTATCTTGTCACTAAACTTGCAGAATAAAAGCTCGGGGGGGGGGGGTAAATAATTCAAAAAAGCAAATAATAAGTAGATACTTGACTGAAATAAATTTTATGGGCAAAGTGAGATTGATTAAAACACACATAATAATATTGGTGATCCGGGGGAACGGGGGGGGGGGATGGAATATTCTTCAAAATATATGATGGTGGTGCCAGAATTTTTTAAACTTCAAAATCATTGGTGTCAAATTTTTCAGACAAAACCGAACTAAATTTTAATACACAAATTACTGTCGTAGGCTGGCAGTTAGAGTGTTAGATTGTTATACCGTAATTTCGAGCTTGATTTCCGGCTTATAGTTGAAAATTTCTGGCATTTGTTGGAAATTCTTAAAAAATCATTAGAATTTTTGGAAATCAAGGTAGTATCTCCGCAAAATAATTTTTCTTAAATTGCTTACATTAAAACTTTTTTCCAGTCGAATAAATAAAATATTTGCGACCAAATTTTGAACTTTTTGCATGAATTAAATGTACCAGTTGACTGAAAGTTACACATTTCACATCATAGCTTAAAACATTTTCTATAGATTTTTTCTAAAAACTACTAATTTATACATCAACTTCTGGCGCCAGAATTTTTGAAATGGGTGGGTACAAATTGGGCTCAATATATTATTTAGGGTGAGCACACAAAATTTATAAAATAAACGAAATTAAACAACATTTTTTAAAATTTTGTGTAAATTACGGGTGGGCACTTGGTGGGCACGCGTCTCCCCCCCCCCCCCCCCCCCGGCTCCGTCGCCGATCAACTTATTACGAATATTTTGGATAAAAAAAAAGGTTACTGCCCGTTTTACTGCTCACATTTTTTAGGTTAGACACATACGACATATTAAAATGTGACACAAAACGCAACGTTGCCATACCCACAACCTGGGTAATCTAGTAATAGTAGGTGCGTTTTATTTGTTTTAAGAAGCAATTGTTTTCTTTTTTTCTGTACGTAAGCACTCCAATTGGTTTTTCAAATTACTAATCTAAAAATTATGGAGGTTATTGAAGACGTATACTGGTCAGTACGGCCTTATTTTAAAGAGCGATCTCTTTTTTCATGGACGTAAGCACTCCAATTGGTTTTTCTTAAGTTACTTGTCAATGTAAAACTTCGGGAGCTTATTGGAGATGTACAGGGCAGTGCGGCCTTCAGGCCGCACAACCTGTGCAATCTGGTAATGCTATATTTTAAAGAGCAATCTCTATTTTTCTGGACGTAATGCACTCGAATATGTTTATTTTAAATTACCAAACTCTAAATTCTGGACGTTATCGGAGACCTATCAATCAGTGCGGCCTTCAGGCCGCACAACCTGGGCAATCTGGTAATTCCTTATTTTAAAGAGCAATCTCTTCTTTTCTGGATGAAATTCACTCGAATTGGTTTATTTTCAGTTATCAACCTATCAATTCGAGATATTATTGAAGGTGTACAGGTTAGTGCGGCCTTCAGGCCGCACAGACTGGGCAATCTAGTGCCTGCAATAATAACTTAAAATTTACAAATATTTCAATATCTCTGAAAAACAAAATTTTTATTTTAACATCGCAATATGCTTTACATAGAATTTTCAAAGAAATGCGGCTCATTAAGTCTAAAACAATAAATCTTTGTTCTGAAATCTGAATTAGTTGTAAAGCTACAACAACTGTAATTAGAACTTTGGACTAAACAACTAAAACAACTAACGTTTGCATTACACTAACTTGAGGGTTTATTTGAATAATATATCATATTGTTATCTAATGTAAGCTGTATATAATATTTATTTTGGAAATATTATTAAAATTAAAACAGTTGTTTATTCAAATGTGAGAAATATTTTATTTGAATCTGTATTTTGTATTGTTGATATATCTTGAAAAAATATTTATTTAATTTTCATAGACAGACAGACGCCCAGATTTCTTCGGTACATTTTTGAGGATTTTCCTGAGTGAACTCTTTTTTACGAAAAAGAACTGGCCATATCGTTGCTAATTCATACAATTTATTAATTATTAAAAATTCAACCTAATCAAACCTGTAATAATCTATTGTATAAAAATTGTATTGGAAAAAGATTAATTTAAATAAATTGATCTGTCAAAATAATTAATTAACAATTGTTTTTCACAAGGTAACTTGATATTTTTACATGCTTGTTTTACTATTGGATTGTGTATATTACAATATTATTATGTATTTTTTTATAATGAATATTGGCAGTGGCGTATTTAAAGGGGGCAAATGGGCATTTAACCCCCCCCCCCCCCCCAATGATGACTTGGATTGTATCCCTTATTTATCGCCAGCAGCGTTCTCCAATTACAATGGGATTATTAATAATTTCTTTATTTCAAACGTCAGTGAATTTGTCAGTTTTATCCCTTTACAACTGACGCGCATGAATAATGGATTAACAAAAATAATTTTTCTAATTACACGTTGAACTGTCGGTTTTCCTAAAACCTCCTAGACAATCAGTATAAATTTTGACTTAATATTTACTATCTCTACGGGTTCATCCCTGATAGCTGATTACGGTATGAATTGTATTGGTTACCAACAACGGTGCGTCATTGCTAAATGATATGAAGTACAATATGTTTACGCATTTATATTTAAGCGTCGTCGCCAAGAGTGATTCACCACGGATTGAAGTTATCATTTTTATAGTAACTATGTAGTAAATTACCATGTGTTATTATTGGTTCAATTTTGAAAAATTTTCCACTACAAAATATTAGTGCCCCCCCCCCCGCTCACTGGAAATCTTGAATTCTCATTCCATACCCAGAAAACCTCCAGTTTTTCTGATGTTCTAACCGACTGTGTAGTCGTACACGGTCTCAAAGTGGATTCAAATAACAGCATTTCTGGGCTGACTCAGCCAGAGTATTTCGGTGACGTTAAAATAGATATTATCAACAAAAACAGCTGATGTATTTAAATTTATACGCAGTCTTGTGTGTTTGCAATCACAATGTGTGAAATTTATTTAAAAAACACATCATTTGACCTCTATTTTTTGCCACTAATTTATGGATGCTTTTATCAGACAGTAGTTACTTTGGCAAATATTCAGGAAGTGGTACGAGTTTTCACGGAAACACTTCTCAAGAGCATTTCTTTCGTCTTCAATTGGTGCTAATTACTAATTGGCCCGTGCTTAAAATTTTCAGCAGCGTATCCTTGCTCTCACGAAGTTAATTATAAAAAATATTTACATTAAAACATAAAATATAATTAGATAAACTTGACGCTATTTATTGCTTGCATAAGTACAGAGCGTTTTTAAATTTAAAGGTCAATAAAACTCGGATAAAAAAAGTTCATATTTATATAATTTTTTTTCTCGCGATGTCTGTCTGCAAGTTATCAATTGCCTTAACTTTTCCGACTCATTTAGCAACGTTAGAATTACAATTTAAGAAATATCTTGTGCGCATTTTAGAATAAATTGCGATTTAGAAATTACGCTGCAATTGAAACTTTAAATGAGGTTATCGCACTTTTGTAATCGTAACATTACGGCTTTAGAGCAAAACTAAAATTAAACCATTTTTACTTGAAACCAAGAGTGATAAGTTTTCCTTTAGAAAGTCTTGTTGATACCTACTTAAAAGATTTGGCCACTTCGATATTTCGTAATGTTAATTTTATAATACCAATTAACAATGGTCATTAAAATTTTTCTCGCTTATAACAAATTCTATATTTTTACATAATTAATTTAGTATGAAAATTTCTCTCGTTTAATGTTTAATTTTACATCCTCGTTTATTTCCATAAAAAAATCAGCGTTACTAAGTCGTGAAAGCGAATAACAAACAGGATTTTGCACCCAATTTACTTATCAAGAAGTAATTAGTAATCTACATTAAAAATTCAATTATTAATTATAGCTTTTCACTTTTACTTTTGGCGCTGGTCTATTTTTAGAAAATGGAGCTTGGGTATTTTGATGCGGTACAATTATTGTGCAATACCAGGTATGCGCACTTGCTAGAGGAGAGGTTTCCGCTTTGCTTTTGCATTGAAGTCACCCACGCGAAACCCGCATAAATTTGTTTTACTTCCACTTTTGTTTTCGATTCCAGCCCAGGCCCACTTATGTAACGAATTAATTTTGAGTGCCAAAAACTGATAACGATTTATTAGCGCTGTTGCTATTTACAAAAATTGTAAATACAATTAATTCGAAAAACAAGAAGTACAATAGCTCGAACCTTTCACATTTAATGTATGCAATATCACGATAACCCTACGGCAAAACATAATTATTGTCCATACTTATTTTTTAACCTGAAATTGATAAAAAAAACTAATAACTCGCCGATAGAGAGTTTTCTAAAATTAAATCTCCTTTTTTCAATCCAAAGACTTGCTTCTGGTTGTTTTGAAATCTCGCGTGCAAAAAATTTGTTGTTTTTTTTCTAATGGATTTATTAAATTTTTATTGAGTAAAACAAGTCCGCAGTGTTTACCGAAGGTTCTGTAACCTCTTCTTCGACGTTTATGGAACAAAAACCGATATTGCATCATGCACCAAGCTCACGATGGTACCGAGATGATAACCGATTTCGTTTTGACCTAGAGCTACTTTCTCACAATGTAATCAAACGCACAATTTTATGCTTACCATAACAATTTTGTTTTCAAAACAACAAGAGAAAATTGTCGTCATTCGAAAATTTCAACAAAATTGCGTAAACGATAACGCTCTCGAAAATATTGGCAAACCTTCGAATTAAAGAGAAAGACAGAGAGAGAGTTGAAGGAAATCGTTAGGAAGTTTAAGTTCAGTTGAACAATAATATTTTGAATATATTTGACTACATTGAGAAAATTTTAAATGTTCCAAACTAAAAATAGAAGTGGATTTTTGATATTCTTTTGCGCGGTACATCAAACGTTAAATATACTACGCAATTTTGATTTCAAAGTACAACAGGTCATTCGAATTTGTATTTTATGTGATTTTATCTCGGGTGCCATTGATAAGGCCGTCGGATGGCAGACGCTATTATCAAAAATATTAAATTTATGAATGGTTTCCGTAGTAAGCTATTACGCTTTATTTGTAACCAGCACGTGCAATTTAAGTGACGCAATCGTGACTTTTCTAAGGATGTCTTTGCCATGTGGTATTTTAATTATTAATTTACGCAGTTTAATTTGATTTACACCTAGTGAATCGTAATTGTTAAGGTCCTTTGAGAATGTAAACGTTTACAGATTTTAAAACAACAAACATCCGTACACGTGAATAATCACCCCCCCCCCCCCCGCCCCGCTTCTGAGGTTTTAGAAACACCTGTATGCTTCGTTTCTTTCGTCTTGTTCTAAATTTGAATCTCGGTGTAATAAGAGTAAATTCAAACAGAATAAAAAATAAAAAAAGATTTTAAAACCGTCTGGATTCAAGTTTTAGAACCCCTTTTTTCTCCATAACTTCTCATTACATTGTGGGGGGGGGGGTTGTTACATACCTACAGACCTCCCCCCCTATTTGAAATTTAATCTAAGAGATAGACAACAATTTATTGTAGATTTCAATTTTACCATAGTTCCATTTGTTTTACAATATAAAAACAACTAAGGAAACTATGCATTTGTTTTTAGTGCTACTAAACACACCGCTATACGGCGTTACGGTGCAGTAATTTTGCAGTGAACTCGCTTCGCCGCAAATACGGTTCAAGCAAGAATTACTCCCAATTTACAAAAAACAAAAATATTTATTAATTCGTTTGATTCAATTCCTACTACATTATGTCGATTATTACGGCTAATTCTGCTGGGGGGGGGGGGGTCTAATTAATACTAATAAATAATATTTTTCTTGATAAATAAACAAAACGAAAATTTTCTATTTTTAGTAATGCATACTGTTTATTTTCCAATCATTCATTAACGCAATAATATTCAAATTAACAACAAAGTGATTACATCAAAATAAAATTATTCATAATATTATCAAAGCATTTTCTACTACAAAAACTTAGTCAGCATTCAAACATGTTGCAATTTATCAAAATATGTCAAAATAACTAATATTTTTCCAAAATACAATTTTTTACATTTCGATCAGGTTAAGATAGGCCTGGTAAAGAACCAAAATATTTTTTAATATAAATATTGCAAAATCGTTTAAAACCCAAAAATACAAAAAAACCAAAAAGGAATATTTCAACTAGAAAATATAAAATTAAAAATCATTTTCTACATTTTCTGCATAAAATAAAAACAAAATTCTCTTCTTTTACATATTACAGTAGATCCTCGCGATTCAATTAATTAATTGAATTTAATTTAATTAATTTATATTAAACAATATAAAAAAGTTTAAATTTTGATGCAGGAAATTGAGAAAAAATTATTTATTTTCTTCAATTTTGAGTTCATTTTTATAAAGCTCTGGATGATAAATCCGGACTTGTCTTGTTTTTGGCTGATAGCTTGAAAATGGTGAATGTTATCAAAAATTACCAAGAACCAAAAATGTTCAGCGTATGAATACGAACAATTTTTTGCTTTAAGTAATTTTGCTAACTTTCACCGTTTTCGAGTTATTATATTTCCTAGTTTTGAGTTAATTTTTATAAATTTTAAATAAATATCCCAATTTTGGCTTGTTTTTCTTTAATAACTTGAAAACAGTAAAAATTATCAAAAATGTACAAGGGACCAAAACTGTTCAGCGTATAAATACGAACAATTTAATGAACTAAATAATTTTGATAACTTACACCGTTTACGAGTTATTACATTTTCTAATTTCTAGTTCATTATTATAAAGCGTTGGATAAACCCAGTTTTGTTTTGTTTTTCTCTAATAACTTGAAAACAGTAAAAGCTATCGAAAATATCGAAGAGGCTAAAATTGTTCAGCGTATACATACGAACAATTTATTACCTCAAAAAATTTTGGTAACTTCCACTGTTTTCGAGTTATTAATTTTTTTCTAGTTTTGAGGTCATTTTTATACTAAAGCTTTGGATAAAAAACCCGGTTTTGTCTTGTTTTTCGCTAATAACTTGAAAACAGTGAAATATATCAAATATATCCAAGATACTAAAAATGTTCAACGTATAAAAACGAACAATTTATTGTGTTAAATAATTTTGATAGGTTACACCGTTTTTGAATTATTATGTTTTCAAATTTTGGGTTGAGTTTTATAATAAAACTGGTTTTTCATGCTTTTCTGTAATAACTTCAAAACAGTGAAAGTTATCAAAAATTTCAAAGAGATGAAAAGTGTTCAGCGTATAAATATGAACAATTTATTGCTTTACATAATTTACATAACTTACATTGTTTTCGAGTTATTACAGTTTCAAATTTTTAGTTAATTTTTATCAAGCTTTGGATAAAAAAAACCCGGTTTTGTCTTGTTTTTCTCTAATAACTCGAAAACAGTGAAAGATATCAAATATATCCAAGATACTAACAATGTTCAGCGTATAAAAACGAACAATTTATTGTGTTAAATAATTTTGATAGGTTACACCGTTTTTGAATTATTATGTTTTCAAATTTTGGGTTCAGTTTTGTAATAAAACTGGTTTTTCATGCTTTTCTGTAATAACTTCAAAACGGTAAAAGTTATCAAAAATGTCAAAGAAATAAAAAGTGTTCAGCGTATAAATATGAACAATTTATTACTTTACATAATTTTGATAACTTACACCGTTTTCGAGTTATTGTATTTTCTATGTTTTAGTTCATTTTAATAAAAAGCTTTGGATAAAAATCCCGATTTTTTCTTGTTTTTCTTTAATAATTTGAAAACAGTAAGAGATATCGAAAATGCTCAAGAGACCAAAAATGTTCAGCGTATTAATATGAACAATTTATTGCCTTAAATAATTTTGATAACTTATACCGTTTTCAAGTTATGTATTTTCTATTTTTGAGTTAAAGATTTGGATAAAAAAAAACCGGTTTTGTCTTGCTTTTCTCTAATAACTTGAAACCAATGAAAAATATCAAATATATCCAAGAGACTAAAAATGTTCAGCGTGTAAATACGAGCAATTAATTGTGTTAAAATTTTTTGATAGGTTACACCGTTTTTGAGTTATTATGTTTTCAAATTTTGGGTTCAGTTTAATATAATAAACCTGTTTTTTCTTGCTTTTTTGCAATAACTTGATAACGGTGAAATTTATCAAAAATATGCAAGAGATGAAAAGTGTGCAGTGTATAAATATGAGCAATTTATTACTTCACGTAATTTTCATAACTTACACCGTTTTCGAGTTATTACAGTTTCAAATTATTAGTTTGGATAAAAATCCCGATTTTGTCTTGTTTTTCTCTAATAACTTGAAAACAGTAAACGATATCAAAAATGTTCAAGAGACCAAAAATGTTTAGCGTATAAATATGAACAATTTATTGCCTTGAATAATTTTTGATAACTCACACCATTTTCGAGATATTATAGAAAAACTATAAATTTTTGAATCAATCAAATAATTTAATTATCTAAGTCTCAACGTTTTTGACCTTCGGGACCGAAGGCCAAACAACGAACTCCGTCGTTTTCAATTTAAAAAAAAATTTAACCAAAATGATAACAGAGTGCAATTGATGCGACTTAGTTTTTGACTTTTTTGATTACTAAAAACAGATGATTCGTGAATCACCTTATCAGTTCGTGCTAATTAGGTCAAACAGTCTGCTTTGATGCAACATTAACAGTTTTTCCAAAGGACATCTTGTAGGTGTAAAGTTCAAAAAATAGTAATATACGGAAGGGTCATCCACAGGAAGAGAGTTGAAGGTGAAAAGTGTGGCTTCCATAAGAATGAAATCCGTTTGTTGATAGAAATTCGCATTGCATTTTATTTTTAGAATAAACAAATATAATTAAATCACATTAAAAATCAAATTATCTCCTTTATTGGCAAATCGCGAGTTCATCGAGGGTTTTAGATTCGAATAAGCAATCTTTGAAATTCTTTAAAATTAGAACAAATGCGCAATTTCTGAATAAGTCAGAGAACTTTCAAGGTTGTTTGTTTGATCAACTTTTATGAAGTGCAAAATCTTGATTATGACTTTGAAATATTTGCTATTTTAAACTTTTGCTTAAAAATTAGTTGCATATTTATAGACTTAATTTACATTTAGGATTTCACTTCTGTCTGCATTGCGCATACCAGGCTTCTTCAAAATAAAACCTTTCACTTAACAGTGTTCTTGTTACAGAATTATCCGATCAATTAAAGAAAGCTAAACCAATCGAAGATGAGCAGACCGAAACGCAAGAAATTGAAAAAGAAGCCATGACATTTAAGCTCAAATATTTAGGTATACTAAACTTTTTTGAAATTTTTATTTTCGTCTGGTATAACTTTTATTTTTTAGGTAGCACCGTGGTAGATAAAGTCGCCGGCGAAAATATCAGTCCCGAAGCCGTAAAAAATGTCATCAAAGTTGCGAAAGCGGCGGGAAAAAAAGTTCAAAGAGTCAATGTAGCAATATCGCTTACGGGAATCCACGTTACCGATATTAAGGGTAATAGCATGTTCGAAGTGTCTATTTATAGGTGAGTTCATTCAAACCTTCAAACTTTAATTGTTATCTATAAAAAAAAATAAAATTGAATACGGATCTGTGCCTGTTATTCTATAAATCTTATAATACAAAATTATCATGAAGCTGCGGTGTCCGAGTGGTTAAGGAGATGGACTTGAAATCCATTGGGTTTTACCCGCACAGGTTCGAATCCTGTCCGCAGCGAAGTTTTTTTTTTTTTTTTAAACTTTTTGTTTATTCACAGAATATCCAATTGCTCAACTGATAAACAATTTCGTCAAATATTTTCGTTCATATCGATCGATTCGAACGAGTCGATGGAGTGCCACGTATTTTGGTGTTCCAAACGTAAAATGGCTGAAATGGTAGCTCTAACCGTGGCTCATGCGTTCAGCACGGCCTATGAAACTTGGAAAATTTCCCCCAGCGCCAACGACTTTCCAAAAGATGAGGTGCATTCAGAAAATATGAAAAATACCCTGAACACGATGAAGAGTAATCTGATTGAAAACGAAAATATGATGGACTTCAAATCAGATGAGATAATCGAAGAGAAATTGATCGATTTTGACGATCCCGTCGAGGTTGGAATCAACATCAGTTACACCATTTCGAGACCATCCTACGATCTATCCAACCTGAACACCCAAAATCAATGGGTAGGTGAAAACGTTTTAGTTTTTCAGCAGGAAAAATAATAATATTGTTTTAGGTGTGTTTCGATGACGATTTTGCAAATTCGTTCGACAGTGCCAATAAATCCAACTGCGAAAACAGTTTTCAGTGCAACTTCTCGAAGGCATTTGAAAGCGATACGAGCAATCTCTGCCAAAGCAACGGTGTCTCCAATTACCAAATTGATTCTCAACGATGGAACACCAACAAAGCTATCGGTTTATTTTAAATGGTTTGCAAAAATCTCACCAAACTTCTTTTTTAAATGTTTGCCTTGTTTTTTGTCAGATTTAAATATTCTCTTGGTAATAAAATAAACGACCTCGTTAATCGAGTGCGCAGCTATCCGTTATCTTTGCAAGCTAAATCAGCTGGATTTTGAGAAAAAATTGCAATTAAATTATTTATTATTACTTAATTAGTTGAATTTTATTTAATAAACTTATGAGAAAATGTGTAAATACTCTAGTTAATTTTAGATTCTTTGCTTTAATCGGCCATATTATGAAATAATGTTTTTTATAATTGACTTTACTTCCTCTTTTGTAAAGAGTGAATTATGTATACTAATTTAATCGTAAAAATCTATTAAGTGTATCAAATATTATTTAAGGTATCTATTTAATCAATAAAATGATTTTAAAAATAACCATCTTTTTTAATTTGATTAAAATAGGCAGAAAAATCACTTTGATCTTGCTGGTAGCTGATATAAAAATAAACGATTAGTTAATCAAAGCTTTCCATTAGTCTGTCGTCGTTCGACTGTGGAATAATGCATTTACTATAAACCGGCCGTACAGTTTTAAATCTCGATCATCTTTCTTAATTAATTGTTAATTTGTATGTATAACAGATTTATTCATTTATTTACTGCTAACTAACTTCAAAATAGATTAAACTATTAAGAGAGCAGCTCTTCAAGCAGTTACTCTTCACTTAAAACTTACTGTGTACATTTTCTGTAATTCCACCTCGTATATTTCGATTGCACGGAGGCATACTTCCTTGAAATGTACAGGGTGGATTCAGATATTTCATAGGCAACCAATCGTGCACTGCTACAGCAGCGTTGAACTAACCCACGTCAGCTTAGGTTTTCATTGACAATTTTGTAATAAACATTGATATTTTAATTTTTCATCTTCCCTTCAAGATCTGATTACATCCACTGCGAATATCAGCGTAAGTCTGCATATCAAGACGGAAGTTGTTTGTGGAGTTGATGTTGAGTAACTGATGTTGTCTTTTTTTTAGCCAAGACGACCATAGTACGTGAAATCCTCAATTGAGCAATACGAAGCCTAAAACCCATATCTTCAAAAACTAGAAGACGAGCTGCCAAAAAACGGTTTTAACAGTCTCCCCTGCGGTTCGGAACCGATGAGTGCACCAGCCGTCAAAACAACAACCCCACAACTGCACTCCAGCAGATGGGCAAAAGAAACCGAATGCAGACAAGCAAGGTCAGCAATAAAGACACCCTCTGGTAGACATCCGACGAAACAGCTGGAACATGTATTTTGTCACTGTCTAACTCTAGCGTCAAAGAGAAGTGCCATCCTAGGAGGCTTCTGGCCTAACCTGGCCAGAATCAGTGATACTCCGCCTGGCCAGAATCAGTGATACTCCGCCTGCCAAAATACTTAGGTTTATCCTGAAACTGAGATGGCTTCAGGAGTGGCAGGACAGGAGAGCCGCTGCATTGGAGGCAGTACAATGGATCCGGTTTAGTGGCCTACGTGCGCGTGGGGACCAGTCCTTGCCCTCCTAACCAAAATCCAGAATCCAGCTATATCTTGTTAAATACACGCTTTTAATTGCGGTTGCAGAGTTAGAGATCGAAGAGTCCTGGTAGTGAAAATTGTGTACAACTTCGAAAAGACAAAATCTTACCAGCTGATATACAAACCACACTACAGGTATTTGGTATTTTCAACTCTAGATCCACCTCCTAAGACTTGGAGGAAGACAGTCTGCGGAGCGAAAGCTAAAAGACGCAGAGCACAGGAAGAAAGTTAAGTCTTTCCGTTCTCCAAACGTGCACTAGCTGTTATTGACAGCCTGTCTAAAAGCACTTCCGAACAGAGGAGATAGATCTTTTAAATCTCCTGAGCAAGCTCTATAAGTTTCAGAATATAATTGAGAGAAACCTCACCGCTGCTCTGCGTATGCCTTCAAGACAAGCAAAATCGACGATCTCTTTTGGTGGATTCTATCACTTAGGACAGATTCTTCAGATTCTGCTGACTTACCACAACTAAGCAAAATCATTTTTTGACGTCTAAGGTAATAAATTTTAATAAATTCATATACTACTTCTCCAGGCCCATCATCAGCAGTCGAGAAGCTCTAGCTCTGGCAAAATAGGGTCAAAAAGTATTTCCAAGAGGTTGGCGAGAAAATGCAGGTGAATGCAGGTGCCTCGTTCGGAAGTGTAAAATGTATGTTGAAACGATCAGGATCAATCGATTTGACCTTGAAAGCATTGTAACATCCAATACTGGCATTCTTGATCTGATTTTTCTTCCCAAATCAGGAAAACACCTCCAAAACAGCGGTTTAATTTACTTTAAATGAAAATGTTTTCCTTCTCTTACAGTCCATACCTTACAGAACTGCAAAGTGTCAAAATAAAAATATACCAATAAAAATAAGCAGCCTGTGGGACATTATATACCCCCCAAACCACCCGGTCTAGCAAGTTTACTAATTAAAAGCAAAATTAAGTGTAAAATATAGAGAAAAATCCATTACGCGAGAGAAAACCATAAAATGTAGGAAGAAAAAGTCAGGATGCAGAATTATGTATGGAATAACCCCCAGACCTCCCAGTCTGCCACATTTAACCACCAACTTCGATATCTTGAACCCTTAATCGTCTTGTCCCCAATTAAGTGTAATTGTTAAAAAATTTCAGGTTACTTGTTGCCTGCTGCTTTCTGTTTATTTTTGCGTTACCATGGCAACTGCACATTTTCTTATTGTAATTCAAAACAAAAAATATTATTTAGTTTCCTATACATTGAAATAAATAGTCATGCAATACGCACAAATTCTATTAGTGATCTCTGCAAAAATCTGAGGAAATTCGGAGAAATTTAATGAAATCCGAGAAAATTTTAGGAATTCCAAGTTAATCTTAAAAAATTCCATAAAATCCAAGGAAAAACTTAGAAATTCTCAGGAATAAAACTCTTCAAGAATTTTCCCTGTGACTCACCCCTCAACTGGATACGAATGGAAACTGTTTCCAGTTGATTTTTGAACATTTTGACATTAAATTAACCCCCCCCCCCCGATGCAAGTTTTCTAGGTAAGATTCCTGTTTAAAGCAATCAATCAAATGGCTCCTAATCAATGAAAGCAATCGTATAAATGCCAGCAAATCTTGAGTGTTCCAAACCGGGGGGTCTGGGGGGTATGGAATACCCCCCCAGGCAGTCGATAAACTTTGTAATACAAAATAGTTTCATTTATTTTGACGTATTGATTTATACGGTTTCTATTTAAAATAATTAATCAAAGAGCTGGTAATCAATAAAACCAATCATACAACATACAAGTAAATCTTGAACCAATGAGACCGGGGGGTCTGGGGGGTATGGAATACCCCCCAGTTAGTCGATAAACTCTGTAATTCAAAATAGTTTCGTTTATTTTGATGTACTGATTTATAAGGTTCCTATTTAAAACAATCAATCAAACAGCTCCTAATCAATAAATTTACAAAACAAGCGTGGGACCCCCTCCCAATTACCCCCCAGGTAATTGATATCTGGTATACCTGATAGATTGATTTATAAATCATGCTTTGAGTAATTTTACTTGCTGGAATATTTCCTGGATCCTCCGGCTTAGTTGCCTTTTAGTTATTTACTTATTTTATTTAAAAATTAAAGGTAGGTGGAACACATTTATTTAAGCTTTCTAGTCGTTTGTCTTTTGTTTTGTTGTGTTTCCCTCACAATCTGGAACTATCACAGACTACATTCCTGGAGCAACACTACAAACAGAATGACTGCCTACGGAGACGACAGGAAATCCCAATACCTAGACTATCAATCTTCTACCCGGATCCCTACACATTAAATTAAATCTTGTAAGTTTCCTGCAACAGTGCTTGAAAGCTCTATCCGTATGTCCGATATATTTTTGGGAATATTATTTGCACGACAACTTATCAACTCCGGATATCATCAAGATCATCATCATTGTGAAATGCATTTTTAGGATATTTTAAAATTGTAATATGATTGATTTACAATGTTGATAAAAGACAAAATAAATCAGGTAAGGAAATTATATATTTAAGATCGTCAAGGTAGCTGCAGTCTCTCGAGAGGGAATCGTAAACCCCCAGAGATCCCTCACTCCAGCTCCAGGTTAAGAATCACTGCTTTAAAGAATACTCACGCAGCGTTTTGATTTCTGCGCTACGTGTAACCCTTCTTATATTGAACAGAGCGCCAGATGGATCGATCTTGGAGAGTATTGAGAACATCAAAGAGAGCAAATGAAAAAAGCTTAAATATCCATCCACGTCTACTCGATTGAAAATTCTCAAAGTAATGAGCAAAAATAACAGTAAAACCAGATCATTTCAGGTACTTTCGCTCTTCTTCGCTTATAAAAATCCTATTTAAGTAATTGTATAAATTTGAAAGGATACTTTTCGTGAGCAATAAATTAAAACGTTAACACTCAATTAAGCGTAAACCCAAAAAAGCAGTGTAAGTTGAATTTCATTGCACAAATTCAAGTTTAGAATTTCAAACAGAACTGGGAATCCTAAATCAAGAACCTAAATAAATAATTCTTTTAAATTTCACTTCGTGTGTTTGCCTAGATTTCTAGACCCAAATCCATAGTTCTGAAATTACTTGTGTTCATAATTCAGGAACTTCATTGTTTACCGAAATTACCGCCTAATTTAATCATTGCTTTCCGTCTTCGTCCGGTTGAAATTGCTATCGTTTTAATTTTTTTGAATGTTTGAAATAATTAAGACCTCTCCCCGAACTTTTTAATAAAAGTTTAATGCAAACTTTTATTAACGAGTAAAGTTTATCTTGGGGATTATTTTTGACATCTTAAGGCTGCTCTTAAGCAAGGATAATAAATAATTACAGTGATTTATTAAAACAATCCACTTAATTTTCTTCGTTTCGAATAAGTACAATACGTAAACGATATTGATTTTCCCGTTTTGTGTATTTTATTGCTTTTGCTTACAATCTTAATGGTCAGCCTTCTGATTTCTAGTTTTCCATTTGAGATAAATGTAATTTATAACAATTTCTCCGCGACGACGGTTATATTTTCGTATTTTCTGGAAAACCGTCTGGACATTTTGCAAAAAAATGTCCTGTTTTGCAAAAATCGGCAGCGACTGTTTATGAATGAGCAAAAAAGCTTAATGATACGATAATTGAATGCGCAACGCTGGGAAATCTGCACAATTTTCCGCATTTTCTAGACGGTAGCGCCCAAACGGAAAACTAAGATACTAGCAATCGCGGAAGATGAGAAAGTAACTACAGTCGATATTTGCTAGCAGCTGTTACCACATGCAAAAAGTCAGTTCGGAATTACGTTCGTTATTCCAATTGGTTAATTTCGAAATTTGGCTCGAAATCAAATTTAATTTAAAACTTAATTAATGAAATGATAATGGAAACGGAATGAACACTCGGGTGGAATAGACGTGCATTGTAATGCATATTTTTTAAAATGATTTTTCGTAAAACCTACGCTCTGAATAGATCGAAACGGTCCATTGGGGGTGAAGATAAGCATACCACTATTACTCCTTTTCATATCAACAGGAACCGCACTTTGTGTGTGTAGTGTTAAGCCATAATGACGATAATACGCGCCTAAATTACCAGCATTTAACGTCGAAAAATAAAATTATCGTGTTAAAAAATTCAACAATTTTTCATCCCAAAAGGTACGAAATATTTTTATAATTTGTGCGAAATGCACATCCTATTGCTTTATTTCGCTATTGATTAATTTGGCATATAAGGTCTTTTTGGTGAATAATGCCAAGTACGGAATTGTAAAATTTGATGAATGCTCGATACAAATTGATGCCATTCGAATTCCTACTGCGAGAATTAATTAAATTTGTTATCACCTCGACAAAATTCAATTATTTAGTGGGCTATAAATTTTAATGAGAAAATTACAAACAAATCCAACTACAATAGCATCATAAATTTACAATACCGAATTTGAGTTTTCTACCATTAAAAAAATCCGATTCCAAATTCGTGCAATCTTATAATTGAAATTTTAATCATCCGATCGCCCACATCCACGTCCGATTTTGCCAAGATAATTAATATATTCGATTCAAACGCCAAAGCAAAAACTTTGCAAAGAAGCTGGGTTAAAATCGAGATTGCCCAAAAAAAATTATGGAAGTAGTTTTAAACCGCATTTAAGTGGCAAAACTTTAACTAAAGTTTGTGTCTAACGAGACAACTTTACCCTAATCGTAACAACCCCCCACATTTTTTGCTTTAATTTGCAAACAACCACTATTTTATTTACTTTCGGCAAACATTGAATACGAAAATTACAACATCGTGTACTCGAATTATTTAAGTAGATAATGTCTTCCTCTTCTTTACGATTGTGCAGCTCAATGTCGCCAACTCATTTTTCTAATCATTTTCGCTAAATTAAAACATGACAGCATTTAACTTCGTTTGCACCCAATCCAAATTCGGGTATTTGCCCAAGGATTTTAACGCAAACAAGTTTGAAATAATTTGCAGAAAACGTGAACAATCAAAGGCCGCCCGCAGGGAACTTTCCAAAAAATTCATAGCCAAATGTGTTTTTATAGGACTGCAAAGTCAATTCAATTTTTGACAGCGGATATCATTTATTTTTTCTTTTATCTCATATTCTTCCTGTGCTCTCGCATGGAGTTTTTAAAATATATAATATTCCAATAGGGAAAACCAGTATTTTTCTCTCATAACTCGAAAATTATCAAAGATATCAAAAAAAATTTAACACAAAAACTGTTCATCGGTTCATTCTGGACTTTTTTGGACTTATTAATATTTTTGATAGCTTTCACCGTTTTCGCGTTATTAAAGAAAAACTGAGTTTAGCCATAATGTAGTTCTCAACCATTTTTATTTGTATCAGAAGATCTGTATTATAATAAATAGTTATACATTAACAAAATTTACATCCCGTCAGCCTTTATTGGAAATATTTAATAATTAAAATATGCACAGCATTTGTGGCTTTCGGCTCTGGCTAAAAGCGCGCTTAATTTGACGTCACTGGTTGTGGTCGGCCATTCGACAAGCAGTAGATTTTACATGATACGACATTTTTAAACTACATCTTGGTTACGTACACGGTTTACAAGCGAGATTTATGTAAAATTATGTAAATAACTCACTTACATATTATGTGAATGTAGTATTTACTAACTCGTGACGTCAACGATGTTTTTTAATTTGTATAGATTTGTCATGTAAATTTACATAATATAACACTGATTATTTAAATTTATTTTTACCAGTGTATAATTTAATCTTTTGAAAAAATTGCATGCAGGTACTTTTTATCCTGTTCTGCTGGACGCCTCCATTTTGAGAAAATTTTCATGCCAGAGCAGCTAAAAGTCATATATATTGCTATGTATTTAATCCATAAATTAAAATTATTTTCATTAAATCCAATTTTACACCAATTAAAAATATTTTATGTTTGCTTTATCATTCAAGTGTTCTTATCTATCACTCGCCCACTCGATACTACTTTAATGGTCCTTGACATTTTAAATTTTAATTATCTCAGAATTTTAGTTCAAAACAATAAAAATAAACTGATTTTCAAATTTTCTCATTGTTTGTCAATTGTAAAGTTAAATGTAACCGATATTTTGTACTTTTTTTGTACTAATGAAAATAATTAATTAATAATTATCACAGCGAAAATTAAATGAAAATTAACCAATATAAAATAACAATTGATGTGAGTAATAAAAATATTTAGAGTGGGCTTCAAAATTAAATTACTCTTGGTGCATCTCAAATGCTAAATCCGCCATTGACAATAACCTTTCCCAAGTCCTACTGAGTTAAGCCAAGTATTTCAGTTGCAGGTTAAACTAAAAAATTTGGGTTAAACAATGAAATACGTTGAAAATCTGTTTTTTACGCAATATCATTGGTTAACCCACACTTTTTGGTTTAACCTGCTACTGAAAAACTGGGCTTGATTGTCAAGTTTGGTTTAAATCGTCAAAGGATCCAAGAGCGTATAAGAGACAAAGAAACAAACGAAGAAATATTCAGTTTTATGAAAAACACACCACGTGACCATAAATGAGCGTTTAAACTAATCATTACTTTTAGTATAAATTTAAAACATTAATTTTTGTTGTTTTGCATTAAATTTTTTTGAAAAAAAAAAATTCAATATGTGTTATATACACATAAGAATCATTCAGTGAGGTTTTTAAATTATAGTCAAATATCTTATGAGAATCTCGTTAATAGAGCGCAATTTATGCGCGTCACATAACTTCATGAGAAATCGCTCTTCTCTTAACCTTTTTAACATTTTCAAGCAGTGGCGGATTTCCGAACCGAAATGGCCTTTTGCGGAGTACCGAGTCTTAGACTCCCACCTAGTCCACTGACCATTTAAGGTCTTCCACCGTGTCCAAAAATTCGACATCGAATCCGGAGATGTTTTGGTGTCCTTAAAACAAAAATAAAATTAATATTCCTACTACTGCAATACACTGGAAATCGAACGTATACTTTTTGAGCTTGAGAAAATGTAACTTTTTTCTACAAAAAAGATTCAATTGGTCCTCGTAGTACAGCACGTTATTTTAAAGGAAACAATTGCTAACTGCTTAATTAATCTTAATTTTTCTTATTTCAGCAGAACTTTTGAAAGCTGAATGAGACTTATTCCCACTCGAAAAACTTTTCCGAATAATTTTTCACTTAAAAGAATAAATTAATAGAACTGTCTTAACGTGAAAAATTACGCTCGGTTATTTAGCGTGAGTTTGAAAAATTTGCGATGTTCTCTTCGTGTCGTACATTCGAAAACTTGAGAAAAAGCAGCTGAAGCAGTAATTTTTTCAAATTATTTATGGTAATTAAATTTTTTCAGGCTAGTTTTGGAGCTGATAACTAATGGCTGTAGTTTCTGTCCTGTCACTTTTATATTAAATTAACTTTTGCTGTACTTTTACTCGACTGTTGTTTCACGTAAACTGCAGAAGATAATAACTACTCCATTATTTCTCGTATAAAGAGCACCATAGGCGTTGCTGTCCATCGCTTCAGTTCCTACCTGAAATTTGTGCCATCCTGACTTACTCCGGAAATGAAATCTAAAATTTTATGTCATTGTTTAAAATGTTGCTTCCTCGGTGTGTGAATCCCCTGATGTAATTATTATTATATACGCTCGGCTACAATTCTGCCGTTAAACCACCTGGACTGCACTTCCTGATTTAATATCCCGTTGATGTTGTTTATAAAAACTTATTCCTGCTTCTCCTAGTCTGCATCATCTGCATGAAACATGACTTGTCTAGTTGTCACATCCACTATGTAGATAGTTCAAATTATTGTGTAAATTTTTGATCTCAAATTTATTTTGTGTCCTTTCAGTGGCAGCTTTTGCTTCCAATCCAAAAACGACGCAATCCATATTTTGGGGATTTACAGCTTAAACTTCCTTGACTACTTAAACCAACACGTCTTTCGCGGCACGTTTCAGGACTAAACCCTTGCTTTCCAAATGATATTTACGCCAAGTTATTCTTAAAATTAAAAATAAATTTAAAATTTTGTGAAGGATGCTGTACTATTCACAGAGAGACGTATTATGTATATTAAAGAGGTCAGGAGCGTACCAATTTATAAGAAACAAAATAATTTTAAAAATTCTAGAAACTAAAGATATGATTCGTTTGAGATGTATAATGTAAAAGATAAATTTTGACATTATCAAACAATGAAACTTGGCAATAGCTCCGAAATCCATTTGAACTTTTTGGACTGACAGGAACTAAGAGTTAAAAATATAATTTTATCGATCGGGAATATGCTTAAAAAGTTCTTTGTATGAAGTAGAAATCGGTTTACTTACTTAAAAGTTATTGAATCGAAAATCTGCAGCTTGCATTTCCGGATTAATTAATTTTTATTACTGTCGGCTGTAAAGTATTACTTTATTGCCGCTCGTCGATAGTACTAAAAGTAATTTGACACCGGCAATTTTATTCTTTCAGTTGTTTTCTTCATGTTTTCAATTGTTTTATAGGTGTAAAATTGAATTAGGTTAGATTTAAGTTGAGTAAGGTAAAAGTTAGGTTAGGTTTAAGTAAATTTGGGCAGGGTTAGTGTAACCCCCTTCACCTTAATTTCAAACTTGAGATGATGAGAAAAAATTTACTTGATAGATTTGGTTAAAATTTGGTTGAGTTTAGGTTAGGTTAGGATTAAGTTTAAACTGAATTAGTTCAGAATTTGGTTGAGTTAAGTTAGACTTATTTTGGATTAGGTTTAAATTCACCGGATTCCCCTGATTCACCGATTTATATCAAGAGAGAACCTATGGGTCTTAAATGAATTAATAAATTTTTTTATGTTAGTAAGGTCAGAATTAGGTTGAGTTAGGTTAGATTTTGGTTGGATAAGTTTAATTTAAAGTTCGACTTAAATAAATAAAGCCTGCGGACCACTAACATAATTTTTTTTTAGTTCTATAAAAAATATCATTAAATATATGCAAGGTAAAATGTACCTTGCAGACCTTTTTTAGAGCAATATTTATCTGACATTTTTTGTTGAATATTTCATTTCCATCAATTTTGTTCATATAGATTTTTTTATTTGGTCCGGCCATTTCCGAGATACGGCGACTTAAAAAAGTCTCTGTGGAAATTTTGTTAGCTTTTGAGTTTTTTCAAATCACTGTATCTCAGAAACGGCCGGACCAAATAAAAAAATGAATATAAACAAAATTGAAGGCAATGAAATTTGCAACAAAATACGTCTAAAAAGTTTTGCTCTAAAATAGATTTTTGTATGCTATAAAACGGCTGCATATTTCCCGTTGTTCGTTTGTTTTATACTTAACTTTTTTAACCTATTTATTTGAATTCCTGATATCATCGTTTTTGAATTCATCATTAATTATTGTTAATCAGCTAGGCTTAGATTTATGCAAATCTCGTTAATCCATTTATGAGCATCACCTTTATTTCGTGATATCTCGCTCTCCTCTCAACATTTTTAATATTTTCTTGCACTATAACCTTTTCCAAGTCCTCCTGAGTAATCGCGACAAGTTTGGTTCAAATCGGTTCGAGGGTCTAGGAGTGCATAATATACGAACAAACAAACATTCATTTTTTATTTATATATTAGAAGATAAGATTACCTAAATTTTTAAATTAACTCAAAATATGGATTTTTTATGTATCATTAATCTAAATTAATATAAAACATTTTGAAACATGAATTTATATCTCATTTTGAATTTTAATATTTAAAATTTCTTTTAGCTAATTTTTTCAAAAATATTTTTTAAATTTCTAAATTGAAAGAATAATTTTGAAAAATATGATATTAGATACTATTTATATTTTAGCTTTTTTCACTATATAAAAACTTTCTTTTGAGTTTGAAGGATAAGAAAACATGGTGAGAAACATAATAACATAATTTTGTGAATTTCAAAGCCCCATTTTGCTTTTAGCTTCTTTTGTTCCACATGAAAATTATTTTGAGAATATAAGATTATCTAAACTTCTAAATTTCTTAGAAAACATTATCAAAAATTTGAAATTTTTAAAATTTTAATATCCGAAATTCCTTTTAGCTTCTTTTGCTTTATATGAAATATTTTTAGATTATCTAAATTTCTAAATAAAAAAAACAAACTTTTGAAAATAATGAAATATTTTGAATTTTGAAAATTCGAATATCTTTTAGCTTTTAATTTTAATTGTTAGGTTAAAATTAAATTGTGAGTTAGGTTAGGTTTAAGTTTTGCTTAAGTTAGGTTAGACTTATGTTGAGTTAGGTTAGGTTTTCAGTACTTCTTTTGTTCAAGATATATTAGATTGTTTTGTTAATTGATTATTGAACCGGTTTCGGTTTTACGTCATCATCAGCACATATTTAAATAATAAATTTATACATACGTAAACTTAGAGGTCTTAAAGTGTTCAAAAATATTAAACAACTAAATTAAACAAAATTTTTAAGTTTAGTTAAAATTAAACGAGTTTAATTTGTTTCTTTCGCAATTAGCGAGGTCTGGCTTGGTTAGACTTGACATACTTCAACTTCATGCTTATAATCAATACTAAAGAAGTTTCTCAAAAATAGTAAAACATTTTTAGAATTAAAAACTTGGTAAGCTCTATAAGTTTTCAAAACTAACCGCTGGAAAGTGGCTAGGGAATTTAAGTTTATTTCTTATACAAATAATCTGAAAATATAACTTATCGCCCGGCATTTAAATTCTCAATCCGCTCAGGAATTAAACTAGAGTTAAATTCGTATGTTCTTCATTTATGCCGTAAAGCAAAAATTTCAAACAAAAACATTAAAATTTGATCTCCCGAGTACTAACCCCCATGGGAATTCTCCGCATTCTCCACATTACCATTCCGTCCCCGGAGATCCTAGTTATAAAAAATAATTTCCATGATTACAGAGAGTGTCGCTCGAAATTTCCTGACAATTTTAAAGTCACGCGTTGGAATTCCGTAAACAAAACCTGTAAATTATAAATTTAATTTGCATATTTATTAGTTTATCTTTCAAACTCGAAAATTACAAAGTATTTCTTGCAAGCACAGCAATTGGTGCATTTTGAAATTACTATGCTGAGCGTTTATCATTTGTTTGTAGGTAACATAGCGCCGCAGATGAATCTTGGAGCTTTTGTTTCAGTCAGTCACCTTTTCGTTTATTATATAGCATCAGAATAACACCCCAGACTGCCTCGAGGGTTTCATTCGTAAAACTTTGCCAAAGTTACTATTTTAATAATTTTAATTAATTAAGGATTGTTTTAATCCTGGGAGATTAAGCGTTTTACATTTTACGCTTGTTTTTATTTGATGTCTTCTTCGTAAGCGGAACACCCGAACTTAACTGTTGTCTGGGTATGCAAGTACTCTTGATAGCAGATATCTTTTCTTGGTTATACGGAAAGCAAGTGGTGCATTTAGCGAACGAATTCCCTTTTGGACGTTTTTATTAGCTCAGCATAAAATACTGATCTTTTCGGATTTGAAGCAGTATACGAAGTTAACCATAATTTTAGGTTGTATATTATATAATAAAATTCGGGGATCCTTGTTTTTTTTTGCACGGTTACAATAAAAATTATTTATTATGTTATTTATTCAGATTTTTAAATTAAACTGAAGCTGGAAGATATTATTCCATTTGTAAATATTTTAATCTATTTCTTTTGATCATTACACCTTGAATTGGTTGAACAACATTAAGGATCCGATGGGACGAATGATTCGATGGTAATAAAAAAGAAAAATGTTTTAATTTAATCTGCGATGGTACTAATTCTTCGTTGAGATTTTTATTTATTTATTAACGTATTTGCCAATATGCAAAAGCTCTTGTCGTTTTGTAGTTGAAGTTAAGCTTTATTAATTACGTACCCGTTAGATGCACTCATGATTTAGGTAGACATATTATATTTAGTTATAACGAGATACAAACTGAACAGCGTATGTTTCCTTTTAAAGTATAATCTCTAAAAATCCAAGATTATTAAAATTAATGCTGGAAGAGGTTTCAAGTGCTCTACTTAAAAGGATTTATTGATGGTAATTGAGCAATATTTGCTTACCATATAATAATAGAAAGAATTTTCTTTGTTTTTTATTATTCATAATGAATCGATAACTCCTTTAAAATTTATCAAGATTATAAATTACAAATTACCCAATTACCATAAAACCGTTGTTATGATTTCAGACATGCAAATCAATTTATTCAAATTAATAATAAAATTGCTTACTAATTTTTTCAACGACAGAGCCGACCGACCTTCCAAATTTGTAATGCAAAAATTGGCAAGGCATATTATGATGTTATTCCGGATTATTCTATTTATTTAGATGGGTGCAATAAGCCATCCGGAGTTAATTCCATTCACCATACAGGAAATATAACTAATAGTGTAATATTATAAGTCGTAAGTTTGGCAACCCTAATAAATTTCCAAAATGGCATTGCTTTATCACTGAACTCGGCATAACTTTACGAACTAACTTTTAATATTAACAAAGTTACTATACCGAATAAATTTTGACCATCCAAACGGCCCTAACCTAGCTTAGCGATATTGGGAAAATAAATGATTATAGAGCCCGAACCATCAAAACAGCACATCTACGAGATCTCTCAAAGAACATCTTAATTTTTAGTAGGTGCAATTTTTTACTTTAAAACCCTGGCTTATTGCACTTGACGCTTCTCGCACAAGCTCTTCAATTAAACTAGAAATAGGGCACATTAATTAAAGACGGCTCTAACTAGATTGTATAAACATAAAGTAAATTTTGAATAATTTTATGAACCACAGCAGTGTCTTGCTGAGATCGCTGCTTGAGCAGGTTAAATTTCAAAGCTCAGCTTTCTGCGAGTTGCGTTAGTCTAACCAATTTACTCTTGCACTAAAACAAACAATGCAACAATAAAAAATAGCAAGTTCGTTCGGCTGCTGTTTTACCAGAAAAATTTCAAAATTTTAAGCTAATCCGTCGAGGCTTTGTCAAAATGAGCATGAAAAACCTCCACCGCACTTTCAAATAAAGTTATAATTAATTGCGAAATTTTTTAATTTTGTTTTTCAATTTACATTTTAAAGAACGAATTTATAAAGCTGAAAAAGGTTTTCGTATTAATCAAATTTGTTTCAGAATTAAGAGCGCCGAATAGTATTATTCAAATGAGGAGGAAACAAAAATAAAACATTGCTAATTTAGATAAAAAATATTGAAAAATAATTTACATATTATCTCTATATTACATGTTTCAAGCATCATAGTTATCTATACAAATGATTTAGGAAGTTTTCGGTAAATAAAAAGCAGATTATAAAAACTATAGGATAAAGTACGATTAAAAATAATTTATTGTGCTTAGCGAATTTTTTGAATCTGGCTTGGCAGGCAAACCGAGTATTCAGAAGCTTTAATTTTTTAAGAATTGTATAACAGTTGCATTTTAAAAATTTATGTAAATTACATCATATTTTGCTATAAAAGTAGTGTAATAGTGTAATTAGATGACAAAATAGAAATCAAAAGAGAAATTCACCCAAATTTCGATCCAAAAAATTCAATAAAACCGGTAATTATCGCACTTGATCTTAATTGTTTGCGCACATGCGATGACGTAATTCTTTATCTAACTAAATGATGGTCATTGGTGATAATTTTCATGTTATCTCTACTGCTGCCAACGTACTCCTAAAACTGTGTCTACTTCAGGCACTACTCCTAAATTCAGGTCATCGGTGTAGGTAGCTTTTTATATGCACTTTTCAGCAAGTCAAAATATATAAATTGAAAAACAGGGACTCAAACAGGGATTTCAGTGTGTAGTTCTTCTAAGAGAGTGAAAGGTTCATAATTATTCAAAATAATTCTATAACCAGGGCCGGCGCTAGGCACTAGGCAACTGCCTATATGGCGCAAATCAGATCGAGGTACAAAAATTAATTGTAGTGTCCAATACAAAATGGCGTTACTGTCGCTCTTTTCTGATTTTTTCCTTCAAAGGTACAATAGAAATCATTTAAATATTCTGAAAGAGCAAAATTTAAACTTTCTTAAGAAAATTCTTATGAATTTTGAAAATAGACTTTTTGATGTAAATTTTATAAGTTTAAGTTTATTTTTGCTTTAAAAAGTATTCACTTGACGGTATGTGTACGCTACGTGGGTCTTAGAAATCAGAATTTAGGTGGAAAGAGAACGTGTCCATTCTACTGCATGAGGTTGCGAAGGAAACATCATTCGGGTTCATTTGTATTCCGAGTATTGTAATAATTCACACAGGGGTAGAGAAAACCGCCTGGAATCGTCCTAGCGGTTAGCAAGAGCGTTTGCAGTGTAGGTTTTCACTGCCCCTGACATTTTCAAATCTCGGATCTCAGCATTCGAATTTCGTCATTTTCGAGTTCGGTAACCCTTATAGGGATGCTTTTAGCGAGTCTCGGATCCAGGCACTCTAAAATCCATCATTTTGGATAATTTAAGAAAGACATTAGGTTCATTAAGTATTTTTTTAATTTTTTTAATTATTTCCTCCTATTTGTATTGTAATAATCCTATTACAATAGGATTAATAATCCCATTGTACTGTTAACCTTTGTATCGATAACCAGTTAGCTCTTTACCGGTGACGACGCGCATGAATGGATTAACGAGAATCTAAAAATTAATCTGGTTTAGCCCCCCCCCCTTGAGCATTTTTTAAATACACCACTGTCCAGTACAACAGAATCCACGCAAAACATCGTTCTTGAATACTGACTTTTGTGTAGGCAAAGGCAGGTCATCAGTGTAGGTAGCTTTTTATATGCATCTTTTGACAAACCGAAAATATATAAATTGAAAAACAAGGACGCAAACACGTGCGTATTTTTTCTAAATGAGTGAAAAGTTTATATTTAATCTTATTATTATTCACGCTTATGACACCACCAGCACGAGCAATTGACTGGAACACTCCAATTTGTAAACGATCTCCAAGAGTAAAGAACCAACTATTTTTGTCCTTTTGTATTTTTGGCAAAACTTAAGTTGTGATGTGAAAATTTACTTCTTATCACGGCTAAACTCAATCTTTATGAAATGTTGCAGAAGAGTAATATTTTAGTGCGGCCTTCAGGCCGCACCACCTGGGCAATCGAGTTCTGCTGTATCTGATGTTTCAAGATTTGTGGCTAACTTGTTTTTATAGGCGGAGCCGGCCGCAGTTGCCTTCTAGGCGTGTAACAGTTAACATGAAATTACCTATAGATTTATTTTAAATTGCATTAGGTTAGAGCCGAATGTAACTTAAAAACGAATGAAGCGGTTGAAAGATTTAAAAAATTATAATAATGTAATGTTAACTGTTGCACTCCTAGAAAGTAACTTTGTACTTATTCTATTGTGCTTTTGTTTTATATTTTTTTGCGATTTCAACAAGCCCAAACGAAAACATTTTTTCTTCCATTGGATATTTTTAAAGCAAGAATTTTAAATTTAAATTACCTGCACTCTGAAAAGAGCTAAAGAATAATTAGAGCTTATATTTGAAACTACCTTAAAATTTAATTTAATTTATAAAAGTTTAAAACCGGGAGTGGGAGGAGCAACCACCCACCATAAAGACGCTCATAAAAATATAAATTTTTTGGATATTTTTTTGATTGTATATCAAACAAATCTAATGTAATTGTGGTAAAGGGAATACAGCCCTATCTGTTTTTCCTCTTTCCGCCTTTTTCTTCCGCTCCATTAATTTTCTTGTAACTTTCCAATTAGCAATATCCATTTTAGTTAACTCAAATTTTTAATTAAATATAGCGTTATCATAATTAGATTTTATTGTTGCTTATTTAAGCAGCACGAAAAAATTTGAGGTAAGTAACTGTAAAGTAGCGTGAAAACGAAAGATTTGATCAAGGCAATAATAAAACCACCGGTTTGCATGTGCACTCATTTTTTGATTTCTATCGCACCATATTGTTAGTTTAATTGCTCTAAAGTGTATTTTAATTACGGCTAATTCGAGTGTGACAAATTCGAATTACAATAATCTCGAAATTATTACTTTGTATAATTAATAATTCAAAAAATTAATAACATATTCGTTCATGTTTCTGGTTCTTGCTCGGTGAAAGTTGTCCTCATAGGTCAATCGGATTCTTAACTCTTCAACTTCTCTAGTTAATACAAGATTGGTAGAAAAAGTGTTCTTATTTGGTGGATCTCAAATTTTGCAGTGCTAAAAATGTCGTGGAAAGTGACTGATAGGTATGTTTTAATTAATATTCTCGTATCAAATTATAATAAAAACCATTAGCAGCTGATAGTGTAATCAAGGAAGCGGGAACATTGTGGTTTTTTCCAATTTTTCACTCGGGGAAGATATTTTCTGTATTGTTAGTTGTGAGTGTGAAAAGTTGAAGATGTGATTTGAATGAGATTCTGTAATGTGCATAGAATTCTTTGTAAGTAGATAGTTGTTAGGTAAACAAGACCTCAAATAATAAATTCCATTTTCGCGCTCGTTTACAACTTTAAATAAAATGTGGTGCATATAAATTAACAGAATTAAATGTAACTATAATAAATAACCGAAGATAAATTTAGACACAACGATGCTGGTGACTGCACTACTCGTAATCAATAGTGTGGTGTTTCGCCTTAAACGAACGCTTGTTTTAGTTACCGAATTTCAAATGCTATAAATATTTTAGTCGTGGAGCTACCGATACCAGTTAAAGGTCCAAACCCAGTCGGAGGAGCCTTACATAAAGAAAAAATTTAATTTCAGTCTTCAAACGGCCATAACACCGAAACTATTGATTTTTCAGTGTTGGTATATTAGGAAATTTTTAAAGAGCATTCTCTTATCTACAAATTCGATTATGACATTTTAGCGTCTAAAATCAACGGATTTCGAGTTATCAATTAAATTAGGAGAAGAAATGTAAAAAATCAAAGTTTTATTTTTTCTCTCTTCCGAACCCTGTATCTTTTAAACGAGACGTCTGACAATAATTTAACAACCGAATTCGGATAGCAAATTTAACGGTCTACAACTTTATTCTTGTAAAAAAAATTGAAAAAACGGTTGATTTCACGTCAAATCCGAAAATAATGAACAAGGTAAACAGGAGACAAGGAAAACAGACTGCAGAAATTATGCATAAACCGAATTGCGTTTCACAACAATGAAACTAAAACGCAACAATACGTTTTGACATTAAAACAAATGCAGTCGATTAAATTCAAATTTTTTTAAAAATTGTAAATTTATTCATTGTTTTTTTTTTTGACTTACCTTGTTCATTATATCCGGATTTTTTATGAAATCGGTTGGTTTTCTACAAAATTTTACTAGGTAAAAATTGTAGTCCATTAAATTTTTTATCCGAATTGAGCTGTTAGCTTCACTAAATATTTTTCTGCGAACATACAATTTATTTTTGTATTCAATTCTTTCCAACATTAAAAAAAAATTTGTAAATTTTATGGACTGAGTCGTAGACGATTTCTTAAGAATTGCAAGTTTTACTAAATTCTGTTGTAGAGCCAAGTTTGGAAACTCGTAAATGGCTGCTGGAGGATCTCGTAAATTGAGACTAATATATAGCACCTATTAAGATTAACCAAAAACTAAAAGTTAGATTAAAGTTGTCTACATGATTGTCATCTATTTGTCAGATTGTGTCTATTTAATGTTACATAAATGAAATCGTTCGTTGAATTAGTATCGAATTATTCCACCAGCAGCGGGGTCGTCAGGATGCCCGGCCCACCCTCCGGTACGCCCTAGTCTAAGAGAATTTACTTAGCTTTCTACATATTAAATATTTTTTATTTATTTCTGAATTTATATATTGCAGTGACTTTATCTTTTAAATTGGGGGGGGGGGGTGTTTAAATTTTATTTATATTCTTTAAAATGTAATAAAGTATTTTTTGAACTATGCTGTATATTTTTGGTACATTTCAATTTATTGAATACAATATTTATGAGTTAAAAATTGCGAGTTTTTCTAACGGCCTTTTAAAAATATTAGAACTTGGCGCTTGAACAGTTTCAATTTATTAGCTCAGATCGAAAATGGCAATTGAAATGTAACTGAATGTTGTGTGCTCATCCATAAACTTCCCACTCTATTTTATATAAATAATAAAAATAGCCAATATTTTATAATTTAATAATGAACTTCATCGAATTATTAATAATATATTGTTGGGTTCAGAACCCAGACGATAATCTTTTATGTGACATATCTAATTTGAACCTTCAAAGAAGTGCTGAAACTAACTAAGCTAAGCAAACAAACATGAAACTAAATTATTTGATGCAATTACTATCGGTTTCTGAAGTTCTGATCCCTGACCCCTGAGTTTGGCATACTATAATTCACAAAGTTATTGATAATATTTTATACCGTAAAACCAAGTCGATGAAGAATTTAATATTTCATCCACTTCGCACAGTAGCAACCTCACAATCTTCTTTTTCGTAAAATACTTGTTAAAATATTACGGAATTTTATCTATTCAAAAGGAACTTGAATTTTTTGTAACAACATTTTCGAACTATTTTTTAATTATAAAACAAAACAATCGAGTATGAACATATTATTTAATGTGTGTCCACCTTAAGCCTGGACTAAAAGACAAAGGCGGCCGAATGCCATTATAATCTTTTATTATTATCGTCAACTCCCCCCCTCCCATCCCATGTAAAATTTTGGTACGGTACTGTAATATTTCACTTAGGTAGTTTTAGATTGGTTAACTGGACAATGGCGGAACATCGGGAATTGATTTAGTAGGTACAATTATTACGAACCAGTAACCAATAAGTTGTATCTGCAATTATTTATGAAATTTTTAAAATGCAATGAAAAATTTATACAATAATAATTAAAAGTTCTTAAATAAATATAAATTCACATTTTCCATTGACGTGGCAAGTATTCACAAGTAACAAATAATTGTCAAGTAGACGATCCTGTAATTTTTTTTTTTTTATTATTAATTAAATCGCATTTGAAGAGCAGAATAGCACAAAACTGATTATTTTAATTTTTTAATTTGGAAAAAGTGGGTTACAGAGATCAGAATTTTTTGCAAAATATTTTAATATTTATAGATATCTGGTTCCAACAGAAAATATTTGTGTTACGGTTTGTTATAATCGAAAAAATTTCGAAATAAAAATTCAGTGGAAAACTATTATATTATATTTCTAAATCACAAAAGTAATACAAAATAATTTAACTGAAAAGTTAAAGTTTAAAAAATTCTGAAAAATATATTTTTTTTTATTTTTATATAATATTTTGTAATCATTTTTGTAAATTTTTGACAATAATTGTCTTTAATTTATCTTGCGTTTTTTAATATCTATTTATTTTGATAATAGACAAAGTTTTTCCAAAATTTTTTAATTTTAAAATGTTCTTTTTTATTATTTTTTTTGCATATGGGTATTTAAAGTTCAACTTTTCAGTTATTTTCGGAATATATTTGTGATATTGGGAATACTATATTGATTCACACTAACCAGCGGTTACCAACCTTTTGAACCTCCTGGACCACTAAACTCACATTTCCGAAGCAATTTTTTTAAGCGCAACAAAAGCCGTATTTAACGGGGGGGGGTTACCCCGAAATTATTTATCAATTACTAAAGTCAAACTGCATTCTTTAAAAAATAAGAAAAAACCGAAAAGATCGTCAAAACTAAAACAAAAACATTCAATTTTAAGATTAAATCCCTTCCCCCCCTTTCGAAAATTTAGCCTAAATGCGGCTCTGAGCACATCGAATTTTTTTAGCTCTATAAAACGTACTTTTATAAAATTATAAAATTACCTAAATTTCTAAATTAAAAAATATATTTGATATATATGAAATTTTTACACATTTCTTAATATCAAATTTTGTTTTAGAGTTTTCAGTTCTATAAAATATATTATTTAAGAAAGCTGTATTTAAGGGGGACTTAGGAGTTAGCCCGAAATTATTTATCAATAACTATAATTTAGGAAGTCCGGCTGCAATCGTAAAAAAATAAGAAAAAACCAAAAAGATCGTCAAACTAAAACAAAAACATTAAATTTTAACAATAAACACCCCCCCCCCCCCGAAAATTTAGTCTAAATGCGGTCCTGAACCCAACGCCTTTTTTTATCACTATAATACGTACTTTTAGAAATTATAAAATTACCTAAATTACTAAATTAAAAAAATAATTGAAAAATTAGAAATTTTTTTTTAGAATTTCCAGTTGTATAAAATAGAATATAGGGCAGAGGCACCACCTATGGCCAGGTTAAGCGAAATATATACTATTTATTATTGCTATTGGTCACTAAAAGTGTGAAACAAAAAATCCAAACGAATTTGTATATTATGTAAGTCACCTCTATTGGGTTAAATTTATGAAATAATTTGTTTTTAAGAAACAATAATTTTATAACAATTTTTAGGAAAAAGTGCAAAATACCCCACTTTTGGCCATCTGTCCTTCACTTATGGCCACATAGTGTTACCACTTATGGCCAGGTTTTTACGAAGGGTGTTAAATATAATAAAAGACTAGGTGTCAAAGTTTGAACATTTTCTAATGTGGAAGGAATAAAAGCCGCATTGTCCAGTCGAATCCCTTGGAGATTTTCCACTTATTTTATTTCTTAGAGTGGTTCGAGGCACCATAAAAACCTTGCTAGCCTTTGAAACAGCCATTCCATCCGCGATGGGGTCCAATGCAAACTTTATTTTTGATGGAGAATACTGAAACTTTGAAAGTTTCTGTATTTTTCCTAATTGAACTCTTTTTGACATTTTTGTCGGAAACAAGAATATTTCAATTTATTGCAATGATATTTTTTTTGCTATCCTAGTTTCCCCGGCGATCTTCTCCATTTGTTTTCTAGCATTCCATTTTTATTTTTTTAATCCACACCACCCAACTCCAACTACTCCCCCAAATTTTGAAAAACTACTCACTTTAATCCCTATTAGCCCCTAAAATATCATCGCATTTTATATTATTTGGCAACAGAGCCATAAGTTACAGATACAGCTACATAACAGATGGCCATAAGTGGATTTTGCTATTCCACTAATAGCCACCTCTATGGCCATAAGTAGAAGCACGCTTATATTTTGCTTCCACTAATGGCCATCGTGTTTTTGACAAAACAAATTGTTAGTGTATCTTTTATAATAAAAATACATATTCAGGGGCACTTCATTTACCTATACACAATGATCCATCCAATTTTTTGCTTAAAAGTAAGCAAGTACGTATGATGTTTAAGGTTAGTTTGCTTAAGAAAAACGTTAACAATTTTTGTCACTGTATTACATCACGTAACTTCTGCATTAATCTTGAAGCTAAATCTTATTTCCCAACTTGTCATAGCATTCCCCCCACTCCTAACATTCAAAGGCATCAGATCATGTGCGATATTTAATTTGAAAGTTGCACGGGATCTTCTTATTTCGGGGAACTACTAGGAATGGCCATAAGTGGGGTAATGGCCGTAGGTGGTGTCTCTGCCCTAGTGTATCTTTTAATTAAAAAATAACATTTTGAAAAACATGAAATTCTTATATTTGTAATATTTGGATTCAAAAATCAAAGATCAAAAAATTGCAATCTTAAAAAAATAAGAAAAAACCGAAAAGATCGTCAAAACTAAAACAAAATCATTACATTTTAACATTATATACCTCCCCCCTTCCGGAAAATTTAGTCTAAGTGCGGCTTTGAGCTCACTAAATTTTTTTAGCTCTATAAAATAATTGAAAAATATGAAATTTTTACACATATTTTTAATTTCAATTTTTTTTTGAATTTTCAGTTGTATAAAATATATTTTTTAAGAAGGCCGTATTTAAAGGGGGGGGTTAAGGGTTAGCCTCGAAATTTAACTATAGTTTAGGAAGTCCGACTGCAATCGTAAAAATATAAGAAAAACCAAAAAGATCGTCAAAAATAAAACAAAATCATTAAATTTTAACATTAAACCGCCCCTCCCGATAATTTAGACTAAATGCGGCACTGAGCACAATGACAATTTAGAGCACTACAAACGTACTTTTTGAAATTATAAAATTACCAAAATTACAAAATTAAAAAAATAATTGAAAAATATAAAATTTTTACACATTTTCTTAATTTCAAATTTTTTTTAGAATTTTAAGTTGTATAAAATATATTTTTTAAGAATATTATGAATTTTTTAATTAAAAAATAACATTTTGTAAAACATGAAATTTGTATATTTGTAATTTTTGCATTCAAAAATCAAAAAATTTATTTTTTTTACAGTTATGATAAAATATTTTTATAATAATTATAAAATATAAAATAATTTTAATATTTACTGAATTCCAAAGTTTTAATTTATTATTAAAATAGCTATTTTAGCTCCGTAAAAAATATTTTTTGATAATATATGATTTCTGTATTTCTAAGTTTAAAAAACATTTTCAAAAATATGAATTTTGTATATAATTTAGAAAAATAATTATAAGAAATAAAACAAATCCTTTTTCCAATTCAAATTTTCAAATTCCATAATTCAATTTCTCCTAAGTTCCTTTGGATCTAAAAGGAAAAAGAAGAAAACAATTTCAAAAATACGAAAATTTTATACTTTTTGAGTCAGAAATAATAAATTTTGAATTTAAAATTCAAATTTTCTTTAGCTTTTTCCAAATCTGTTAATCACCAAAATTTTCTAGCGGGCTACAGGTGGACTACAGACCAGTATGTTGGCTACCTCTGGTTTAGATCAGCGGTAACCAACCTATTAATGTTAATATTGCCAAAATTTATATACAAAATTTGCTCGATATGATTTAAAAATATGAGAAAAATAATTTAAAAAATTACAAATTAAATGGGGTTAGTTCCAGAGGGCGAAACAGAAAATTAATTGCTCTAATAAATATAGGACTTTTGCAACGCGTTTAATTTGAGTTAACAAGCAGGGAAAAAATATTTAAGAAAATTATATCTTTAAAGAGGTTTATTTTCACGAGGTAAAACGAAAATAAATTGCTCTAAAAATGTAGAACTTTTAACCATAAAATGAATGTCTATAATTAACCAGCTAATGGTTCTAACAAGTAAGACAATAAAATGTTTTTGTTACACCTATTGAAAGTAAATAAATAGGAGTACGATGTTTTATATTTTCTTCTTTTTTTTAGGGGAAGGGAGAGAGATTAACTGCGGAAATTTTAGGAAGCTGCTTAAATATAAAACAAAATTGAAACAACGAAAGATCAAAACAGGAATGTATTTCCACTACTAAGCGCAATTGTTTTTTTTTTAATTACATGGTTTGTTACAATTTTGTTTCGTTCTTTTATTGTTTCAATTTTATTGAATTTTTAAGTAGGTATAATGCTGTTGGTTATTTGAAAAGTTTCTCGGTGAAATTAACAAAAGTGTAAACGCCGAAACTCAAAATTAAATTGAACTGTCAAAACTTTGTTTGAAACAAAAGTTTCTTAATCATTTTTAAATAGGAATAATTTGAAATTTAAATTGAACGAACCTGTGTGATGTATTATCGTATTGTAATTATTTTTTGATATCTTGGAAACTTGAAGTTATTTCCATTAGATGCAGTGCAATAATGTTATATTGTATAGAAAACCCAATTCTATAGATAAGATCCAATATCCAAAATGTTGACACAATAAGATAACTTAAGATAGTAACTAAACTTTGGATATTGTGATTTGGATTTGCGACACAGACATTTAATTTTACTGCTTTTTCCAAAAACCACAGTATAAATAATAATTTAAGGTGTTTTGTTTGACAATTCCAAGTTTTGAATATTGGGGTTCTACATTATTTAAACTTTGATGAGTTTTCTGTATTATTCTCATCATACTATCACTGTTTCAATTTTCTTGTCGCGATTCTCTGTTCTTGCAAATATTTAAGGTCGATACCGTAATATGACTTGGTCGTGCAAGAAATCATTACCAAAACCCTCCTGGTGATAAATAATCTCGCAAAATTATTATATCATTAGGAGTAATGTGTAATTGCTTGTTGAAATGGTTTATTCTAAATTACTAAATAGAGTTTGCATAAGGGTGCTTACCAAGAGGAAGAAAGTGAAAAAGTCAATTTTTCGAAATTTATTACAAATTGGATAAGATCTAAAAATTGTTTCAACCTCGTTTTCTCTATCAGACACGAAAACACGCCACTTACGACAGCAAATGCCGGCAAATTGACCAATCATGTCCATCAAAATTTTTTTTATTTAAAAGCTTCCACATTAAAAATCACTGAACGACTCCGCGGTATATCGCAGCCGGTCGTAAATTAATACTTGGGAAAAATTTTGAATGGTAACAACGTAATTTCTCGCGGGTTGGCACGCACGTACAAATAATTGTGTTGATGCAAATGACACTGAATGACACTTTGGTTTTAACTCTTGAGCTGGAGTTCTGAAATTTATTTAAAAAAAACTTTAAACAGAATAATAAAGCGAGGTAGAGATGGAATTGCTTGGAAAACTAAATGCACGAAAATAAGATTTATTGTACGTTTTCTTCCCCCTGAAGCTTACCTTCAGATAAAAAGTAGATTTAAATTACTTTTCCGACGTTAAAAATTCTGCAAACACTTTTTAAAAGTATCAGCGTTTTGTTTTTAAATCTGCTCGAAACAAAAACAATAAAATTTAAGATATTTCAAGTTGGAAAAACAGTATTAGCATAATTTGCAGGTTTAAAAGTGGAGAAAATTGAGAAATCGATTGTTTTTTTCAAAGGTGTTTTTGGTTCAGTATTCGGCCGAGATAACGTCGACGTGGAGAACAAATGCGCTCCGATTTAACTGCATCAGGATAATGCAGGAACATATTAATTTCTCTTGCACACCAAAACCACTGTCGACCAAGGCGTCTGGTTTAAATTATGTTTTATTCCCTGACTGCTTCCATATACGCCCAACCGCAATTGTACTAAATTCCACCTTTATAATCCGATTAAATCGAAGTCCAACCGCACCGAATTGGACTTTCGTTATCTTTGAATATCCTGATTGAAATTATAAAACGCGAAATTGATTTTTTTTGCAGAAATTGTACGAGATAACGGAGTGAAATGCGAAAAATATATAGAAAATATTTAGGAGTATTTGCGAAGCAAATGCGTAAAATGGAATTCCTGATATCGAAATTTATCTTATTCCTGTAACGTGTTTTGGCTCAAAATGCTGGAAACGAAATTTAATATGAGAGACGTTGATTAAGAGTTGTTCATTCCAATCGCGATTAAAATCAATTAACAAAGAGTGGCAATTTTCCTGAGGCAGCTTTGGTGTTTATTTCCAATTTATCGATTGTGCTTGTTGTGGAAACGCTTTTAACTTTTTAGGTTGATTTCTTAAAGCATCGGTTTAACGATGATTAAGTAAATTGCGTTATCTACGCTTTTACACCGTTTGTAATTTCTCAAATTATGGCTCATCTAGCATAAGCACGCTCGCGTAGTGCTAAGGGGTTAGCGCAATTAAGGGTACGGCAACAACAAGCGCGATAACTAAAACTGTTGGGGTCCCTCTTGTGGTGTTGCGAATAATTTTGATTTATTTGACAATGCTTTGCTAAATGCGTTGCAACAATTTAATTAATTGTATATTTACTTAATAAAGTTTTCAACAATCAAACTTGACAACTTTCGGAATATACGGCGCAGCAGAGGAAACGTTAACGTTTTTGACGGAGAGGGTGGTTGAATTAAATGGAATTTATTTGTATCGCTTTACAAGAATACTTTTAAACAAAAGAATGTAGAGGTTGGTACAAATTAAAAGAAGATTAAATTTCCGCACACAAACCGCCTCCCTAGTTAGCTCGCTGTCCGATTTCATTAAGCTTATTTACTCAAAGAAATGTTGAAAATCCCGAAAGCTTTTTGGTTTCTAAATTAATTTACGTTTGGTTAATTATCGATTTCTCGCGAGTTCTTGTTTTTGTATTCGTAATTTGTTTTTTCTGAAACCCGAGATGCTTGAACAAGTGAAGCATCAGGCGAGAGCTTTGCTTGCCTCTATTTAGAGCTTAATAAATAATTACCACGTAATTTAAATTTAAAGAGCCAAACCCAGTCAAAATGGATGTAATGTGTCGCTGAAACGTGTTTGCTTCTAATTTTAATGATAAACTGTGATGGCTGCGTTTTAATAAAAATATGAAGCTTTCGCTTCTCTCTTCCGCCGTCGCGCTCACGTACTTTAAAAACGAAATAAATGCTTTATTGCCGCAACCACATTATTCCCCTTATAAAGGAACACTTCAACAGTCACACCTCGAGTCCTTGTTGGTTATTGTTAGAAAGAAATTAACATTTGTCAAGTTTCCCCTCTGGGAGCTAGGCGCAGCTAAAGTATACGCTAGCTCACTATACCTGGGGGCTCGATTACGCTGCAAGTGATTTGCTTAGAAGTTAGTAGCTAGCGGATATCTTCGAGTATTGCGGTGTACACATAACAAGAGGTAGATTATAATAGTCGCGTCAAGCAGTCGCAGTGCAGTGTTGAAGTGCGTTGTTTCATTATATCACTGTCGAAACTCGAGGAAAATTAATTTTAGCTCTAAAACCCGATAATATTCCCCAGCGTTTACAATATATCTCATAATCTTGTGAAGATGGCCATCAGAGTCCCACCAGGCTTTCCTTTGGCCCAGTGAAAGTCACCGTATCCTTTGGTAACAGCATTGATAAGCTTTTCAAATTGGAAATGTATCATATAAAATAGAGATATCTAAATCCGAACGGATGTTAATTACTCATATGATTTTCCAGAAATTAGCAAATTCATTTCAGCGGCCGCATATGATGGATAAAACTGAAATGAAAGATTAAACAATTGAAGAATATCTAATATCAATATCGATCGATTTAAAAAATAATCGATATATCGATTCGAACTGGGCGGAGCTTAGCTCCATTCTATTTTTAAGCCGATGAACAAAGTTAGTCATATTGATGAACAAATTCATAAATACAATGATTGCTTTTTATGAATACTATGAATTTTTCATCAATATGATGAATTTTGTTCATCGCCGCCAAAATGATGAATTTTTCATCAACTATTTTTTCAGTTTATTTATCATCTACACCAGAGCTTTATAAACTTTTTTTGGAAAAAGCCAGATTGTAACAAATTTTTAAATAATTTTCAAAATTAAAAATATAAATTATTAAATTAAAATTATGAAATTGTTCTGAAAAGGTTCTAAAATATATTTGAATCATTGACTGTACACCATAAAATAATTTATTCTAGGTGCACAATAATAATAATTTGAATTTTATTGTTTAATTAATCGGTTAATTTTTAAATTGCAATATATTATATTCTATTTTAGTATATTAAAAAATGTCGAGTTTGTTTTGAGTTTGCTTGAAAAAATACTCTGGATGTTCATTCGGACATTAAAAATTCAAATACTATATGTCCGACGGCGAAACGGCGACGGCGAAATGAAAAAATTACAGCAGAAAAAGGGGGCCGGTAGTAATACACGTTTGCAGATTTCGACGAAATTTTTGAACTGGGTGATAGCCAGTGATAGTGATACGCCCCTGGGTTGTAGGTAGAGCCTGTAAGAATTCTTAATATATTTGACCTGGAGCCGACGTGGGGGTCGCTGTGACTTTCAAACGCAACCATCCGTACTGCCTTGCCTCACTTGAAAATCACTGTATCATTAAACCTTGCCCGGGCGCAACGCAATTCGAAAATGACGAAATTCGAATGCTGGGATCTGAGGTTTGCCAATTTCAGAGGCAGGGAAAACCTACCCTTCGCCGAGTAGGTTTTCTACCCTCGACTAGGGTAACTAGAACTTTTAGTGCCTATGGCCAAGTATGAAAAATTCAGCCAACAAAAAAATTAAAATTAGGCGTCTTCGTTTAATTTTTTAACATTTTGATTTTTTAATTTAAAATTTTGTAAAATTCTAATTTTGGTTCTTCAGGGTTTCCACTCATTTTTCAAAATAATTTCGCTGACTTTTCCAGGTTTTCCATGACCGAAATTGAAGATTTTCCCTAACTTTTCAAACTTTGATAAAATTTAGAAATTTTAATTTTAAGAATTTACAGAAATAAGAAAAGAAATTTTTACAACCAATTTTGTTTCTGAAAGTTTCAAAAAATTTCCCTGACCTAAAGGTTTTAATTTCCCCGATTTTCCCTGACATAATTTGGATAATTTAAAATTTCCTGACTTTTCCAGGTTTTCCAGACAAGTAGGAACCCTGTTCTTACGGATGGCGTCTATATTAAATAAAACGGTTTTAATTTGGAATTTTAAATTTCGGCGCCTTCATTCGAACGGTGTCTATAGGCGGGGTCATATTGGCCATACCCTAACGGCACTGTTCCCAACCCCTGTGCTAATTATAACAGGCCTCGGAGTGCAAATGCAACTCGAACGATGTTTCCACGGGTACCGCTTGCAGTGAATGAACCCACGCTTTCTCCCCACTTAGCGTAGCGGAGTGACAATGCGAAGCATTTGGTGCCCCAGGCAACTAACTCTTCTTCATCTGGTACCTGCATTTTTGGCGTTGAGGTTAAAAATACAAAAAATTTACGCTGACGCGGTTTCCCACGTCGGTCTGTGAGGATTTACTGATAACACACAAAAATTTGGAAAGGATAAATGAAACATAAAAGTGTAAATGAGGGGGGCGCCCTTGGACAAACCAGTTTCCGAACATGTAATTTATAAAACAAACCTGTTGCGTTTACGCGTCTTGAGTTAGAGAACCGGAGTTGAGGGAAAAAAATTTGAAATAAAATGCGGAGTAGGTGAGGGTCTTGTAGAGCTTTAGCTTGAGTTCCGACGTGAGCTTACTTCTTCTTCCTATCAGCGGGACTAAGGTTGCCATTAGCCCTTTGGATGTACTTCGTACTTCTCCCAGTCCGGGGTCGAGGGTGACTCCTAGGTAGGTGGTGGTCTTCTTACATGGGATTACCTTCCCGAACATGTCCAGGTCTTGCAGGCCCATTTTATCCTGTCGGCAGTTTGTAAATATGATAGCCGCGCTTTTGTCCGAGTTGACTTCGATGCGCCAAGTGCGATATCATTTTTCCAAATCGGTAAGTTCTCCCTTGGTTCTGAAAACGGCCATTTCGGGTTTGATTGAAGTTGAAACAATGGTGGTGTTGTCTGCGTATAGGAAAAGTGAGGTGCCTGTGGTAGATGGTCTAGAGTGGGGACAGTAGGGACCCTTGCGGGACCCTTGCCGTGATTACCCTCTCTGTGGAACGTATGCCTTCGAGTTTCACCTTGAAACCGGATTTTAAGAGTAACCTAGCGTACACGTACCGTCAACAGAGAGCTTTAGCAAACATGAACGTAAACTTGTAAAATTTTCTTAAAAAATTAAATTGTGAAGTAACCGTTGGGCCGAATTTATTCATTCTCACCTCATAAAACAGTTAAAATTGTTCTCTTTCAGAATATTCATTGGTATTCTTTACTACACTGATGGGGAACACCCACCCAGAGAAATTATAAGATTTCAGCTAAGCACATATTGCTATGCTTTTTCTATCAAATATGAAATTTATTTCTCGAAACGCGTACGCTTTTTATTTTCAATTTATTTTAACTTCTTATTTAAAATTTACCCTCAACTGTTATTTTCCAGTTTTCCCTTGACTGCGTATAAAATCATTAGAGCTACTTATTACTTATTACCTGCCTGAATTTCCACAAATTTAATTTGGAAAGTAACTGAAATATTCTTCTACTTTGTCGCCAAAGCAACAATACAACAAAAAATTTAAAAAATTAACAATTAATAAGTATTAGATAAATCATAAAAATAAAATCTTAGTTTAATGGATACAGAAAATAAGTTTTTCATGCACGATTTTTTTCATTTTATCTGCAATATTTATTACCATTTTTCAGAAAACTTGATAACATAATCATAACTTCTGTAGTTGATAGGCAATCGATTAATAATATTTGCAGCTTCTGGCCGCCACTACGTTTCATAAGCAGAACGTTATTATTGCGGATATATCAAAGCTTAGATATTTTATATCTAGGAAGGTTCGATTTCATTTCAGGGCATTAAAAATATACAATAAAATAAATCCGGTTTGTAGTCCGTAAAAAACAGTATTTTAAATATTCGATTTTTTATAGCCGCAAAGTGAGGCTGCATTACATGCGTCAGCTAGCTTTGAGATTTAAGTCACAGTTTTTGAGATAAAAAAAACGTTGGAAAATACTAGCAATACTGAAAATTTCTGTTATCATCATTTTGTTACGTTTTGTAATTAATTACATTAATTAAATTTAAATATAATAATGGGTTTTAGAAATTTAAAAACAGTCATGTAGGTAACCGATATTATTTTTCACTTTTAAACCTTTTAAAATATGTACGTATCCTCCGGCCGACCTTTCAGAATGTAAATTTTTAATTTGAGTTTTTATATTAATTATTAATAATAGAATAATTGATAACGAAGCAATTTCAAAACAGAGTGCACCTTTATGATTAAAAACTGAATATTTTAATTTAAAAAAAGTAAATGCAGCGTGATTATTTTATCTGCAGTTTACCAGATTAGAAACTTTAAAATTTATAATAATAGAATAATGAATTTTAATGTTAATTATTGCGTAAATGTAGGTGTTTTAAAGTTTTTCGGTTAAATTCCTTCTGTAAAGAAACAAAAGTTTAATTTTACAAATCTTAACCATATTTCAAAGCTTCTCAAATGTTTGATTGATGGCGTGAATAATAATTTCCCATACATAAATTTGAATTGAATGAAACAATTGAAATTGTAATATTTGACTAATTTTATTACAATTTAACAAACAAATGTTTTAAATTATATTATGAATTAAGATTATTATTTTACAATGCGGAGGTTGTTTCGAATTTTTGAATCAAAACATCTTCTATAATCTAATTGAAACAGATCTCTCTTTCTAAGCAAAATATTTTTATAAAAACTTGTAATTGTTTTTGCTTCATTAATTGAATTAACCGGCTCTTCTACTATAGAAAATATATTGTTGATATTAAAATTTAATTGTTCGGCATTAAAACCATTTGTTGTATAATATAATAAGCAGGATGTCAAGTTTTATCGTCTTTTCCTTCCTCCATTATCATTTAATATATTTTAGTCGACACCTACTTATTTTTTATGAACTAGCGATTTTAACATAACTTATTTGTTTTAGAAAGAAAATGAGAGGCCAAATGCTTTCATGGGGTAAGGATTAGGGAATGCTATTTTGGTGTCAAACGGGAACCCTGTACAAGGGGTTACTTACCCTGGTACTAGCTTTGATTGCGATTGAATATCTTTTTGGCTCCTTCATCGAATCACGCCGTTGGGACCACTTATTTCCATTCAACACGACAAGGTAACATAAAACAAGAAATATTCGTGAAATATTCAATTTGCTAAAGATTTGGGTCGTTTAAATTGAAATTTCGTTTTTGTTGATTTAATAAAGGAATTTCAGTATACGAGACGATGAACAAGAGTCTTTCCTCTGATTTAGTTTAATAAGCTTTTCCTGTAGAGCAATTGTGATGTGCGTATAAATTAGAGAACGTTGATCTGCAGGTTTTATGGAATATTTTGTACGACGAAATAAAGTTGGAAGGTCGCAGGTTTTAATTAAAAAAATAATGCAAACTTGAAAAACCAATTTTCTTCCTTTTATGTCTTTTCATTTAAAAGTTACACTTGTGTAAGTTATTCATCCACATTAATGGTGTTGGAAGCTTTCGCCCTTTATGCTATACAGCCTGTCATATTTGACGAGACTAAATGAACCTCCCTGTGGAATGAATCTCTTGCAATGTTTCCTTAAAGTAATTGAGTTTGAATTTCAGAGTACAATTTCCGGAGAAACTGAACATACGACATCATCCTCTCATCAAAGCCTTAATAGGAATTAATAGTAATAGCACCGGAATCAACAGTAAAACATACACAACACTAACAAGAAATTATAATTTAAGCAGCAATTTAACTTTATTAGAACCATACACTACTAATTTTACTACTATTTTAACCAATATGACGTACTTGGAAACTTTAGAAGATTTATCTGAAAATAGCAAATTGAACACCACAGGAATTCCATTATGCCCAGAAATTCCACCGAATTTACGTAAGATATAAGTAATTAAACTTAATTTAATTTTGCTGTTCTGTTCAATTGTCTAAAACAAATTTGTGTTTCGACGTGGCACTAGACTATCTAGGCCTGCAATTTTAACTAATACACTGGCTTACTTCTAACGATTATTTTGCTTTTTACCTTCCAAATATTAAATCAATACAACGGGGCGCTCCCACGTTACAGATAATTTTTGACACATCTTGAAAATCGTTTATCTATAAGAGATATTTTTTATCTCCCGAAATCTCCTTTTATTGCGATATTATTCCTAATAGGCTGGTTATATATAAAATTTTCATTCTACTTCCTTACTTAAATCGATACAACAAAACAAGTAGAAGATATTAATTTTTTTATTTATTTCTGTTTGCTTCGAATCATTAATTTAGAAAACGTTCGATTGTTATTAAATTAAATCCCTAGGGCAAACTAAACTATACGAAAATACAAATAATTTTTTGAAAAAACAAAAAATAAAACTGTGTTTTATGGTTTCTCCTATGATAAATCATATAATGTAAACTGCACTTCAGAATGAACCTGAAACCTGAAATAGGTTTCCCATACCCCCCAGTCTAAATAGAAACCTTTCCCTCTTTTTTTACACTAGTACAAAATTAAAGAATATATTGATTCTGCAGAATATTTTACTGTATTAACTGGGTGTTAACATAAAATTAACTTTTTCACGAAATAATTCCCACACCTGCTTTATAGATTTTACTAAATTTGGAATTGGGCCAAAACATAATAAGGAATACTACTAATAAACATCTTAATAACTGTTAAATCCAGTGTCGCTCTGTGCCCATAAATAAGTCGAAGAGGGATGATTCCTACATCGATTTCTTGCAAGTGGCTTTCTTATTTCTTGTGTATATCCGTAGGTGTTCTCTAAGGTTGCACAGTTCCGTCACTTTAATTATCTCGGATCTGATACTGCTATAATTGACTTAACTGCCTTAATGGTTCAACTAATCGCTCCAAATGCCTTATTTTAACTCACTCTTTGGTAGCTTCTGTTTAAAATTTAACACAATTTAATTGCTGATCCTGGACCTATAAACAACGATTTAGATATCTACCAATTTTGACTTATACAAATTAAAATTATGTATAATTTTTTTCGTTTGTCTTCAACGTTCACAGTTTTCTTGGAATTTTTGGTTAAATACGTATAATTTTAAAAATTATTAATATTAATACCTTTCAGACCTCTTGCCCCTCAGAGCGTAGTGAAGCCACATGCAGATGTATTTTTTGTTTTGAAAAAACGCCGACTTAATGAAATAATCTGCGAAACATAAAGAAAATATTCTGTTTTGAAACTGGGGAATCTAGAGAGTATGAAATACCCTGAGTCTCTAACTTTGACACCCCTCCCCCACTTAAAATTTTTGGCCAAAAAGTATGGACCCCCCCCCCTGTTTCAATGTAAATTCATGAAAAAACTGTAATTGTTCTATCTCTAATATTTGGGTGCTAGCTATATAGATTAGGGAGCCAGCTTTTGGAGTGAAAATATTAACTAGAGGGCGGGACTAGCGTTAGTTTACCCCCCCCCCTCAGTTTTAGTGTGGACATGTTAAAAAACTGTAATGGTGTTAGCTTTAATATTTGGGTGCTAGCTCCATGGATTCGGGATCTTGCTTTTTGGCCAAAATGGAGGGAGGCAAAAGTAACGAACCCGAATACCCTACAACAGCGGTCGCCAACCTACAGGTCTTCTAGAAAAATTAAGTAGTCAGCATGTAAAGTTTTAAATTCAACAGTTTGAAATTTTACATTCAAGAGCTTAATTTTTATAATAATTAAATTTAATATTTCCAAAATTGTTTTTTTTTTTAATTTATATAAATTATAAGATAATCTTATAATCTCAAAAAAAAATGTATAGACCTAAAAAAGTTAAAAAAACGTTTTATTTCTTAAATTTAGAAATTTAAAATAGCTTATACTCCAAAAAATATCTTTTAACATAGAACTGAGAGTAAATATTTCAATTTTGGAATTCAAAAATTTTAAATTAGTTTTAATTCTATATTAATTTAATTGTATTTTGCCTTGGAAACGGGTCAAACCAATTTTTACTAGGATTAATAAAAAGTATATTAATAAATTGTTATAAATGTATTTGATTATTAAGAAAACGTACACTTAAAATTGAAAAAAGATTTTTTAGAGCTAAAACAGCTATAAGAAAACATTTGTGTGTAGAAATTATAAAAATTTTAATTTTGAAATCAAAAAATATAAATAATCAAAAATTTCATTTTTCAAAATATATTTGTTTTTTTAAACCAAAATATACTTTTTAAAAAAAACCTAAATGAGAATTTGAATTTTGGATTCGAAAAACAAAAATATATAAAAATTTCATATTTTTTAAGATGTTTTATTTTGTTTTATAAATTAAAATAATCTTATAATCTTAATAAATATGATTTATTAGAAATCTCAGAAAAAATAGGAATATAGAAATTATAAATATTTCAATTTTGAAATACAAAAAATATAAATCACTAAAAATTTCATATTTTTCAAAATGACTTGCTTTAAATTTTAATCTAAAGTAATAATTTTGATAACTTAATATTATAAAAAAAAATGATAGTGCTCAAGAAGAAGATTAACGAAAATTTGACTATTGAAAAAAAAAATTTTATAATTTGTAGGTAGGATATATAGAAATCTAGAAAAACGTGATTCAAAAAATATTTTTTTCTAATTATGTTTGAAAAAGTCTTACTTTGTAATAACCAAAAGTGTGTGGAAAAATACTACTTTTCCGCCCTAGTGCGGAAAATACTACTTTTCGACCCTAGTGCGAAAAGTAATACTTTTCCGCACGCTTGTAAAAATATGCGGGGAAAAAGGAAAAGTACAAAAACATTAAAACTTTGCCTTGAATGCTAAGAATTTAGTTTTCCTACCTAGTATCGAAAATATCTATTTATTGTGCTAAAATCCCGTAAATAAAAATTTGAATTTTGAAATGTTAAAAATATTAATATAATATGTACAAAAATTTCTAATTTTTCAAAATGTTTTGTTTTAATTACAAATTTCGATAATGTTAACATAATCTCGAAAAATAATTTTGTGATCTAACAAAGATTTGAACTTAAAAAAAAAAATATTAAAACATTTCGAATTTTTCCCAAATCTTTTAATTTGTTATAGATAATAATCTTAGATAAAAATAGATTTGGATTTTGAAATTATAAAAATTTGAGTTTAGAAATAATAAAAATTTGAATTAGAAATTCAAAAAAAATTATTTTCTCAAAATGGTTTTGTTTATAATATAAACAAGATAAGTTTGATAAGATCAATTAAACCAATAATTACAAACGTTGGTTGGTCTAAATTTCATATCACCATATTATAGCCACTTCACTTGACAGCTAAAATTTTAACAATAATTTATAATTTTCGTTGTTGTTTATTCAGTCATTGGCTGTCAATGTTTTCTGGTAAGACAATCCTCGGTCGCCTTCAAACATCGAGATTTGATTTTCAACAAATTTGAGTAGTATTTTAAATTTTCAAATTAAAGTTGTAGTATCTTTCGGTATTTGTATATCATTAACGCTCATGAATACTTAAACGAGATTCCAAATTAGTCAAAATATAACCTAAGTTATAATAAAAATGTAAAATCTAACCTACGCAATCTAATTTACATATTTACTTCTACTAAAAAATATTTTTTCTTTTTTCATTTTCTTAGATTTTTCACTTATATTGGAATCTCGTTAATCTTCATGCGCGTCAATCTAAAATATTCAAATTTGAAATTTTAAAAAGTTGACGAACCTATTTTACCGACTAACGTAATGGTAGCAAACCATTGTGGCGACCTTGCTAGAAGATATTACTAAATATTAAATAATAACAATTAAATAATTAAAAAATAATCAGATCTATTTTGAAATCGAGATGTGTGTAAAATTTACACATATAATATTACTTACTCTACAATGTACAATATAAAATATTACTGTTGCATTTTGAAGCAATTTTTGTATGTTGATGATTAGAATGTCTAAAGATTTAAAAGAAAAGTAATGTCGGACGCCTACGGCCATAAAAAATAGCAAAAGTTTAAACATTAATGGAGTGAATTGTGTAACTGCGTCAGAATATAAAGATTCATAAAAACACTTCAATGGGCTCATACAATTCGACTGTTCCCACGCACGCCTTTTTAATACAAAATTTTCCAATTAAAAAACTTAAGATATAGGATTCGTTAAAAATTTATCACATAATAAGTTGCAGTGACAATCGTGATGATCATAAAAGTTTTCTTGGTCAATAATTCTTCCAATAGAATCCCGATTTTACCTTTGGGTTTTGATTTTTCAACAGCATTCTTGAAACTTTACGATAAATTTTTAAACAACACTCCTGTTGAAAACTGGAATGGAAAGAATCCACATAAATCAGCTTTCATTGCACTTATTTCCTCTCTTAAGAACGATAAAATTGGAAATTGGAAAACTTGAATAATCTGAGAAAAATTCCACGTACGTGATAACGCTTTAAAAACGTATTAATCTCTCTTACGATTATGCAACTTAAATTTCCTTCGCGTTTGAAAAATGAAATGGCGCCTAACGTGGTTTTCTTTTTTAAAAGTTAAAAAATAAAAAACTTTACAAGTCATTTTAAAAATTTACGATTCCCTGGTGCGGAGGTAAAAGCACTACAAATTTTCAAATTACCCAGAGTGTAATTCTTGTTAAACCGTTAAAATAAATATTTAAATATGTTGAGGTCAAACAGAACAGCAAAGTTAGAACAACCTACCGGGTGCGTCTAAATATTTCTTTTTGCAGATGGAAAGCTTCCGATTGTTAAATCGCCTGTGCCAACGGCTCTCGAGCTGGAAAAGCGGTTTTCGTGGTTGAGACCTGGCGGTCATTGGTTTCCGGAAAATTGTAGAATGTTGAAGAAAGTGGCCATAGTGGTGCCGTTTCGATGTCGAGGCGAACATTTGCTGATGTTTTTGCAGCACATGCATCCTCTTCTTAGAAAGCAACAGATAGATTACACCATCTTCGTTATCGAGCAGGAAGGGAATGCCACTTTCAACAGGGCGATGTTGATGAATATCGGGTACAAGGAGGCGTTGAAAATGAACAAATACGACTGCTTCATATTCCACGACGTGGATTTGCTTCCAGAAGATGACCGAAATTTGTACACCTGTCCCGATCAGCCGAGGCACATGAGCGTTGCGGTGAACATTTTCAAATACAAGTACGTATTATTTTTTGTGTGTAAAACTCCAGTGAAGTGCCTAAATTTCTGGGGGGATTGTGAGTTATTATCGGTTGTTTGCAGCGATGTCGAGAGCTACGCAAATATCCTGAGCCCTGGATAAACATCGCTTTAAATCGCAATCATGTTGACAGATGTCTGGCTCTCAAATTGATTAAATAACAGCTCCTTCAATACAATTTCTTTTTGGATTCCTCTCGTAGCTATTAGGATATAAGAAAAAGTTAAGCTCAGACAGCATTAAATTAGGTTAACCCAAATCCGGAGCGACTTAGAAAGTATAAATCCTTTGATCACTCTTGTGTTTGATAAATGACAAGTTAATTTTCGTTACTTTTTAGCATTATTTTGTTTTTCTGAAGAAACTTGGCTCGACCTTACGATTAATCAATACAGGAATCCCAATTTTCAGTTTTCATCCCTCGGGAATCTTTTATCCCTTGTCGTAGATTATGTAACATGTTATTTTCAACTTGTTTGTACAATTTAACATTTTACTTATTCACATTTAATGTTTCGTTCCATTAGGTGTTCAAGTGTTATTTTCCTCCTAATAAAATTTCCCTCTTCTTTCGCAACATTTTTGCTGAACGTCATTAATATTTCCAAATAACTTCGCTGTTTTGCTTCGTCGTCGACTTCTTTTTCGTGTTAAAAAAATTATAGTCGACAACTTTTATATTTCTATATTTTGTCTAACATTTTATTTGGCATTCTCTGCGGTTTGTTGTCGAGCTTAGGTAAAAATACTCCATCGATTGCACGAGAAAGCTCTATCTAGCTTGACACGTTGTCCAATTTCGTTCAGCAACCTGAATGAATCTTTTATCCTAGATCCACCTTATCTCGCGACTAGATTTACTTATTACTTCAAAATATACTTTCACTTGGATCTCGTCTGAATATTTTATCGTCCATTGCAGAAATTAATTTATTAGTTTAAGGAAACGAGGAGCGAGTTTAATTTTTCAACATGGAAATGTTGACCCAGTAGAAAACAGTTGTGTCGTTTGAGAGGATCATTAAGCTTAAGAGGTTTTGTTAGACAGTATAATAAAAGAAAGATTCACTTTCATCGCCACTCCTCAATTCCGTTTTGTTGGAATCTGAGTAGTTCGTTACATGTTAACTGAACTGTAAGAATTTTACGTTAATCTTATCTTCCGATACTCACATAAACGTTTTAATCGTCGCATTTGCAGGCTTCCCTATTCTGGAATATTTGGAGGAGTATCAGCAATATCAACCGAGCACTTTAAGCTACTAAACGGATTTTCCAATTTATTTTGGGGATGGGGAGGAGAAGACGACGATATGTCAAATAGAATCCGTTTCCACAAATTGCACATTTCCAGATATCCCATTGGAATAGCACGATATACGATGCTGACGCACAAGAAAGATAAGCCCAGTCCTCATAGGTAAGCACTTCTGCAACATTGAGCGCCTAAATAACCCAAATCATTTTTGTCGTAGGTACGAAATTTTGAAGACGGGACAAAAGAGGTTCGACAAAGACGGCATAAACAGTCTGAAATATTTAATCAAAGACATTAAACAAAATCTACTCTACACGTGGTTGTTGGTACAACTCGAACCGCCTAGCTGATGGAGTCGATTGTCCTTCATATGGAAGGGATGACGCTAACTGCCATAAATTCTATTTTTTGTTACCAGCAGTACTTAAGCATATTTTTTTTAAAACGTTTTTTTGCCTATAGTTGGCTACATGGCTGTATGTATACAAGCTCGCACGGAACCTCTGTGCATGCTTCCAGTTTCGATTTTTGCTCACAAAGTGAACGGTACAAATTATTTCGAAACACCTCGTGTGATTCAGGTTGTGCAAATTTTTACTTTTAGTGATTTGCCTCTTTGCCTAATAATTTTTTCTAGGTATTTAATGCCTAAATTGAAAACAAAATCAGTGAAAACTGTGTTCAGAATTTTGAAAATAAGTGTAATGTATTAGAGTGACCGCATTCCCCAAGGTAGATTGATAGCGTAATAACTCTTGGCCTTTTGAAAATCTCGTGCGTTAAATATTTTCCGGCTTTATTAGAAAAAAAAGAAACGAAAGTATCCATTTCAATCCGGTTACTTTCTGACAGAAAATTAGAAACAAGATTTGATAAATTGACAAATGAGAAGATTTATGTGCTACTCTCTGATCATCTCCGGTATAAAAATCGTATTTACATTAGAGCCTAGAGAAGACCTAACAAAATAATGCAATTTTAAGCTGTCAAAATTTGAACATCCTTTAAACTCGCAAAACTCATTAAATTAAGCTTCCTTCTAATAAATAATGATTAAAGACACTTTTTAAAATTTCTCGAGAGGAAACCAAGCTTCCCCCAAATTTGTTTCAAGCTTCCGACTATGGGGTTCTAAAAACAATAAATCTAGTATTAAGAGACGTATTTATCAAAAATAGTCCTTAGTGCAATTAACTTTTTATAAAAAAAATAATTTCTATGTACTCTAGTTAGGTTTTTGATATTTTTTGTACCTTACCCGTTAGAAGGTATCGTCATAGCAATTTTATTTTTGAAACTTAAAGTTTTAGTACTTTTCCATTTCGCGTAAAACGAACGTCGTTTTGCTGGATCAAATAATTCGTGTTATTGCGAAATGCGAGAAAACTCTTAGGTAAAACATTGTAGACTTACCATTGCCAAAAAGTCAAATTAGGTCTGTAGAGTAAGTAAATTATTCCAATTCTGGACTACATCCATAATCGGCATAGCCTATCTACTCTCTAGTTATAACAATATTAGACATATCTAATAATCGGCCTTATTCTAATTCAACTCGTTGAGCGTACCCGTTAACCGCTCTAGCGGATACGCTAACTGTTAGCGTGTCGAATTATGATAGGCAAAAATAATAAAAATTTAATTTTATAATAAATAAAGAACTAAAGTGAGATCGTTAACTTGCGATTTAAAATAACAAAATAAACTTATAAGTTAATCAATAATTAATTTTATATAAAAATAATTTTTGGGCTGTGATATCACAGTTTGTTACACTTAAACTTAAAATGTAAACTGTTAAATAATAATTAAAGTACAGGGTGTTACGTTTTTGTTGGTAACCACTTTATTAGCATGCCCTGTCTAAGTGAGAAAAACTCTGAAATGCTGTATTTTTGTCAAAAATATAACGGACCTATTCTAATTCGACCTTAGCGTGTTGCCTAATCTACCGAATTAGAATAGATCCGGAATAAAACTGTTATTCTTCGTTAATTAACTTTTTTAAATATTCTGTGGACACGTTTTACGTTCATTTTCAAAGGTCAGATGTCATTTTCATACAGGATTCGAGTTCCTAAACTATTTTAGTACTTTTTAACTTTACGTTTTATTATTAACTGTAATTAAATAAAAAAAATGTACTGAATTGTGATAAAAATAAAAGATTTTTAATATTTTTTGTTGATTATCTATTATTCCCTTAATTCTTTAGTGCCGCATACGTCGCCGGCGGTAAAGTAAAGTTAATTACATCTGCAAAATTTCAATTGCAAGTTACCTAATCTTTTTTATGAAGAAAAGCGAAAAAGCTGAAAAGAAAAAAGGCTAATTAAACGTCGGCAGTTGGCAAACTTAGGACTGCTTTCCCTCCAAAAAATTCCTCTTCGGGCTGTCCCTGACCACTTCCCTAAAAATACGGGCGATTGTAAGTTCCACCGATGGGTCAAATCTTCATTAATCCTACATGTAAGTTCCACCGGTCGATTTTAGCTCACTATTTTCTAACATGTAAATTCCACCGATGGTCAATTAAGTAAAGGCGAGCTAAGCCGACTTAAGTTCACTTGTAGCCGTGTTATCGTAGATCTTCTACGAAACTGCGCCCTACACTCCTCGCTGAGCTCGGGCGTTCCGGACCGTTTTGACAAGCGCAACTACAGCAAATCTTAGATCCAGGCACTCTAAAATCCACCATTTCTAAGTACTACAATCCAGAAATACTTTAAGTTACCAACGCAACGGTGGAACTTACATGTTTTACCCGAGTACCTTTCGACCAGCGGTGGAACTTACATGTTTACCATCGGCAGCTTAGCAAAAAAAAGCACTGAAAACTGACAATCGCTGGAACTTACCCCTGTCCAAAAACACAACTTCTTTCATCTCCATCAGACTAAAATAGACCAAAGAAAACCACATTGCAATTTTTAAACTGTTTTTTCGATAGGGTAAATCCGATGTATGTGAGGGGAAATCTAAAGGAATCCAAAAAAGTCTTCGGAAGTAAGAAATGTAGGATATCTCGTAAAAGAAAATCTAGTCTACAAAATTTTGCATTGTGATTCAATCATCGAATTTTCTTTTGTTTTCTAAACCCAATTGGAAAAGTATGAACACCGATGTTTCGTGTAAAGGGCACATATAAAATATATAACATTCTAGACTGACCAGGTTGTGCGGCCTAAAGGCCGCACTGCTTCATTCCAATCTTCTAATTTCTTTAAGTTAATAACTTACAATAAACCAATCGGAACCACATTAAGAGGTCAAACGGCCTATCGATCGCCATGACCTCCGAGGTCAAAATCAATTATTCAGAATGTGCAGCCTGAAAGCCGCATTGCTTTGCGTAAAAAAATCATGAAATTAGCAACTATTTAAGTTCGTAAAGAAATTGACCAAGCAGAGTGGCGCTACGGGATAGATAAAAAGCCGCCTGATCTGCCAATATGAAAAAGTAATCGCGAAATATATATTTTAGTACGCCAAATTTCCATTTTGAAAATTTTCGCAGATATCTGAAGTGAATGCTCAGTTGTGAAAAAAAATCTACGTCTACTTTTCCGATTTTTCCTACCATAATTTAAAAAAATGTATAAAAACCGTTTTCAAATGTAAATTATTGCAAATAAACTTTTCTTATTTTTTGTTATTTACTAATTTCGTTCGATTAAAATGACCGCACACCTAAGTCACGAGACCGAAGGGCTAGCTAAATGTAGCGACCATAGATGGCGCCACCTGACCAGTAAGGTGGACGTAATTTTTATTATACGGATTTAACTGCTTTACTTTTCATTCTGTAATTATATCATTAACTTTATGCTTCGTAAATTTTATAATTTTTACATGAACATTAAATTGGGCCGATTTATTTGTTTCCTGCTTTAACTCAGACTTTTTTTGTACTTCCCCTGTACATCTGCGTAAGTAAATAAAGTTGGACTTTGAATCTGTGGCTAAAGGCTTAGGAACAAAAACTACTTAGTAGATAAACTAAAGAAGCGTTAAACACTGCAGATTAAGCTGTTTTTGCTATAATTAAAGGATAAACTTTAGAATATCCCTCTTACGTAGGTCTAAGCAACAAAAAATTCAAGTAAAGTTCCTTTAGTAGGTAAGTTTATAAAATTTCAAGTTTTCTTTTATAATAAAAATAAAATTCGTGATTAAATTTTTACGATCATTAAAACTTGAGATCTAAAAAAGTTGGTAAAAAGTAGGGCAGTAAAAAATTGAAAGAAAACGATAAGAAAGATGTAGTAAAGTTGGATATCTTTCAAGGAAAAGTGAATGAAAAACACTAAAACGAGGTTTTTCTATTACTAATACTGACGGTTTACTAAATATACGACTTATTAATTTTTTGTAAAAACATCCTGAATATAAATTTTAAAAAATTTACTGTTTCGAATTTCCTTCCACGAGCAACATTGAATTAAATTGAACAGCAGCCTGAAAACCTTAAAATCTTCTTAATATGTTGAAACAATGTTTCCTTTAATTCTATTAAAGTTGAAGAAAACCCGACGCAACTAGGGCCGTGCGTGACTGCGACGCATCGCCTAAGTGAGAAAGGAAATTGAGTTATTTTCCCCTTGAAAACGTAAAGGTTGTCAGTTTTTAAATGTGCTGAATTTGACATAAAATATTCAAGAGGTAAGTAAATACGTTTATACCGAGACGATACGTAAAATATACGGACAATTTAGCAACATGCTTGACCTCAGGGGAAAAATTATAACAAATATGCTTATTAATAAATAAGGACGTGCATGATAAGTTTAACGAGATTCTCATTTCAGCTCGAAATGTTAAATACAAGCAATAATATTAATTTTGTCAGCTTAATTTATTTCTGGCCCTCAATCACTGTACGTCTAAACATGTATCAGTCAAACGTGTTACATATTACATGTCTCTTACTTCCTTTACAAAATGAACATCATTTATCTATTGTCTTCCCAGTAAACCAATCATATAAGTGCAGCTCAACCCTACAATTTACCTCGAAGTCGTTAGATGAGAGAGCTTGCGTTTATTACAGTTAACTAAATAAAAACTATAGGTATCAACCCAAAATTAAACAAAAGTTTTATTTTTTTATCGAAAATATGGGAGCAACATAATATTTAAAAATGTGCAAACATAATTTTTAATTTAATTAAATTACTAATTTCGATTGAAATGTTAGTTTTAATCTTTATTGCACCGGATGGGGACCGGTAGCAATCTACTGCTTCACATTTCGCCGAAATTTTTGCACTGGGTGGTAGATAATGAAGGTCTATAATAGTAAATAGAAAAAATATAGTTTCCGGAATATCTAATAGTTTTTCCTAAATTTTCATAAATCTTTTCTTTGATTTCAATTAACATTGTCATGTAGTGATTGGCTACCCACAGCAGGTTGGAGGAGGAGCCTATGAGAATGGTGGATTTTATCCGGAATTTTCTGTGGTTGCACTTGTCAAAACTACACCCTACACCTCTCGCTGCGCTCGGGCGTTCCGGGCGATTTGGCGTTTTCGTCGAAAATGATGAAATTCAAATCCTCCGCACGCCCTCTGGAAGGCTCCGGGCAGTTTTTGTTGCCCGATGATGAACCCGATGATGAAACAATCCAAAACAGTCTGAGGGAGAGTTTCTGTCGTCACCAAGGATTAAATTCACGTTGTCTATAACTTAGATCTACATGTAGGGAGCCGAGTAAAACCGAGTTTTGTCATCATTTGCGGATTTAGGTAGCTTTTCAACGTTCCCGACCGTTAAAGAGACTCTGCTGAGTCCAGATTAGGTAGCTTTTGGCACCGGTTCGTATAGGTTACCAGCCTATTTGGATACTTTTTCTTCTGAGATGGAGGAGGAGATGACGCCATGATGTCCTTTGGAGGATTTTATTCCTAGTACACAATAAAACTCATTTTAAACAACATTCGATCCGGTATATTTAACAAATTTAGCAACAAGTTTAGGTGGATCTTTAACAACAAATTTAGTATTACTTGTCAACATATCAATAAAATAAGAATCATTCAATAACTCGTGAGTGAGTACCGTGTCGTTGAACTCGGGATTTTTACATTTTTCAAACAAAACTTCCAATCTATCTCTAAAACTGCGATTATTCACCGTTTGAGCTCGCGTATGCCATGGCAACGCTGCAGTTATAACCGTCAAAAGGGCGTCGAAAGGTAGGAAATATGCTTTGGCTGGATCGTACGTCGGTTCGTACCCAATTTCAATATTGGAAAACGTCTGTTCCAATAACAAAAAATCCGATTCTATAAACGAGCTTCCTTCGCCCACGTGGGAATGTTCTTCCATGCCAGTAGGATCGTACTCCTTATTTTCCGATACATTTATAGCAGAGCTCGGGTTCGCAGTCGAAACTTCCGAATAATAATCTTCAATTATTACGCTATCGCAAAGATGCACAGTTGTATCGATTACAGTATCGACAACCGATTCTGATATATCCACAGCTCTTTGATGTTCCAATAGCCTCTCCTGTTCTGCTTGGTAATCAAGTCTTCGTTGCTCCAATACACTTTTAACGTAAATTTTACCAATTGTATTATTCCAGCACACGAGCTTGCCCAGAACCAACGTCAACGCTTTAGCAAAACCTTTAATAGGATTCTCGTCCTTGCAAAAGGACAGCAAAAGTGCGGTATAATTAATTGTGTCTTCGTTAATTTTAAATAATTGAAATAATTGTTGTTTCACCAACAGATTCCTGTCACTTTCTCCTGGACAGATATATTCTTCATCAAACCAAAAACGAACGTCGAAATACTGGTAATCCTTAACGGTCTCCGTTTTATCAGGATCGTGGTCACAAAATTGATCTCTCACCTCAATCAACTGTTCTTCGGTAGGAAAACTCACGCAATAGTTATAAATAATAAAATCCTTCCAATCGATGAACTCTACGTCTCCAAACAGTTCCCGAGATAAGATGGAAATTTGATTGGACATCAAATTTCTCCACAACTCAGGTAAAATCGATTCTTTCCCGTCTTCCGCCTTGTGAGTTATCATATCCTGCAACAGAAATATAAAAGCACGCTCGGGAATGCTTCCGGTGGGTGCCAAATCTTTAAGAATGCAGACAAATTTATCCAACTGTTCCATGCTGAATACTCCTGGTTCGACACAATCGCAAGCAGGTGGTTCCGGTAGAGGCATCGGTTCAGGGAACAATAAAATATTGGGATCTATGTAAAATTTGTCTCCCATTAACACCAGTTCTGGTTGTATTGGAGACTCAGCTTCCACGGCCTGACAAAACACGGAACAAATTGTATTTACGTTTTCAATGTCGGTGTGATAGCGGTTGGTAATACTTTGATAGAGTAAATAAAATGTTTTCTTCGAGCAATTCATAACATCGGAAATATCAGCGAACGCTCGCTGCATGATCATGGTTAATCTTTGTTTTGCTCGCAACGCTTCACCATTGACGGAACAATTTAATTCTTGAATCATTCTGGGACCGGCTTCTATCACATCTGGGTCCGGTTCGGTAATTTTGGGAAGTTTCTTTTCACCTGGCTTCCCCTTTTTGCCTTTTGCCTTATCTTTACCTTTGCCTTTTTTCTTGCCCGGTTTGAAATAGGCGTCCATCTTGGTGACTATGCCCATGCAGGTAGATTTCCATTTGGCGACGGCTTGTTTGGAAGATTCGAAGGTTGTGTTGACCAATTCGTGAAAAGTTGTGTGTTCCGAAGTGGAATCTACCACTGTTAAGATTCTTGCGACTTCTTCAATGGCAGCTATTCCGAATGGACTTTGAGAAAGCGATTCTATGTTTCCGGTATCGAGTTTAGTTAGCATAGTCTTCGCTAAGGGTGGTTCATCTGACGGCATTTTGGTAATTACGCCTGAATAGTAGTCCATCAAAAATTGTAACGAATCGCAACAGCGATCTACCTCTAACTGCATGGCCGTCAGGTAATTGTTGGTTAGTTCGCATATTTGATTAGCTGCCCAATCGTCGTGAATCAACCTTTGGCGTTCTGCTTCGGATTCCTTCATAGTCTGATCACAAATCGTCCATAGTTTCTCTCGAAATTCTAAAATTCTACAATGAAGCTCTGCTTTAAGTTCGTCGTCTTCGCGAAAGTCCGGATCGATTTCGTTATACAGATTTTGAAACTCGTACAGGTAGGTCTGTTTGTTATCCGGTCTTTCTATGTAATTGGTCATGTGATGTCTGATATGCGTCAGGTACGGAATTACGGCGTCTAAAATTATTCGCTTAATGAAGAATAATTCTTGGAAATCGCCAACATAAACCTTTTCCGTATTTTCCCAAAGAAGCGCAAGTGCCAATTGCACGTGTTTCGGAAACGGTATATTGGTGTACTGCCACAAAGGTTCCCCTGGTTTAATTTCGGGAGGAGGTTTTTCTGGAGGTTCTTCGATATAATACTCGGGAATTTGTGTTTCTTTATCTTCGAAAACAACAGCCACAATTTGGACGCCGTCCTCTTTGCTCGATCCCTTACCTTTTCCTTTTTTACCTTTCTTATCTTTTCCTTTTTTACTACCTTTTCCTTTTTTACTATCTTTTCCTTTTTTACTATCTTTTCCTTTTTTGCTACCCTTTTCTTTGGCATCTCCTCCGCCCTTGTCTGCCTTTTTTGGCTTTTCCTTCTTTGGAGAACCTTTTTTCTTTTTTGATTTTGCTTCCTTTCCAGGCTTTGCTCCTGCCTGATTTAAGTTAGCTTGAATGTATAAAACGGTTTCTCCAAATAATTCGACGGATGTTTTTCTTGGAATGGTATAATCACCGATGATTAGTTTGCCTAAGAATTTAATGGTAGCGACATCGAAAGTTTTGTACATAAAAGCATAATTGCAGCCTTGATCGGCATAAAACTTCTCCAAAGGATCTACTTCTTCTTCCTCTTCCGCTACTAATTCTCCACCCACCGCCGCCGGCGCCGGTGGAGAAGTTTCTTTTAACTCTTCCGATTTGATTGTTTCCTTAGGAGAAGGCGGACCCGATTTGGATTCGGCAATAGGTTTCTGACTTACGTTGATGTAGGCAGTCAGGTAACTATCGTACGGAGGTTCGTAACACGGAGGATCTGGATCTGGCAAAATTTTAGATTTCCGCAATAAGGCATATTCTTCTTCCAATTCTATTTGAGATTGCCTGTACTGCAAATCCGCTATGTCGCCAATACTTTTAGACAAATCAAGCTTTATGGTATTTGATAATCCAGGTATTGGGATTCCTGTTAGAAATTCCTCCAAAAGAGCAGCTTGAACCATATTAGTGGGAAAGTTAATTAAAGCCCAGCCTTCGTTTTCGGTTAAAGTTTTCAAAAATTCCACAAACATTGCCACAACCAAAGAATCGGTAAGTTGTTCTCCAAGATTTAACAGATCGTAAGCCATTTTACCCAACTCTCCTACACAACTTAAAACAATTTCTTCGCAAGGATAAAGTCTAGGAGTTTGACATTCTTTTTCGGCTCGTGCAGCTAAATCTCTACTGCTAGCCGCAGCCATGCCTTTTTTCTTGCCCTTTGGTGAGCCCTTTTTATCTTTTTTTCCTTTTTTCAAAGACTTGTCCTTTTTCTTTTTTCCTTTCAGATCGTCCACGGCTTTTTTCGATTCTTCTATTAGCTTGACGTCGATATATTCCGTTTTGATTTCTTCCTTGAAGACATCCAAGCAGTAATTGATCGCTTCCTGTAGTTCGATTACTCTTACATTCCTTTTTATTAACAACTTTTGGAGAACCGGTAAAATGGTGACGTCTGGTAAACCGTTGATACAAGCAGTTATTTTGAAATTCGGTAGTTTGGGTTTGACTGGTGGAGCTGGTCGTGGATACTTAACCAAGAGCATCTTGTGAACGTTGAAACCCAATACGTTCATACCATATTGTATTGGAATCAAATCATCTTCGTACTCTTCCAATAACTCTTCCAGTAACCAAGGCTTTTCGCAATTCAAATAATTTTCTAGATCTGCTTCGTCCAACTTATTTTGTCTATCAAATTCCAAACGATAAACCTCCTCCAAGTACTCCTCCAAGTCATCGTTATCTTGCACGAGATCGCTAACCGAATCCAATATATCAAAAATAGGTTGACTTTTAACGAACAGATTTTCCCATTCCCGTTTAATATATGGAGGAGGGTCTTCTCCGTACATCATTTCGTAATCGTGGTGTCGGAAAGACACATCGACAAAGTCTTTCATCACATCGCGACACATATTAAAGTGTCTCTCCGCTTTCAGCCGCAATTTCTCTTGATAAAGCATTCTGTGTAGCTCTAACGCTCTATCCCTTTCAAAATAATAATTATACTTTTGGTCCGTTATGCTTTTATCTCTCAAGAAAACGCTTTCCAAAAATTCTTTCTCGCGACGTTTCATCGTTTCGTCATCGACAAGTTGCCTGTTATACAACAAATTGTGTTTCTGTTCGCGGACTTCAAACATTTTGGTAATCATTTGCTTTTCAAAAACTGACTGCTTCAACATCTTCCTGGAAATCGCTTCCAGAAATTCCTTCTCTTGTTCTTTCACCAATTTTTCCCACAATTGCATCAATAGTAACTTCTGGTGGTACACCTTCAATTCCTTCTCTTTCATATCTCGTCGTCTCCTCCTTTTAATCCCCGTTAGAACTTCCGTTGCAACGTTGGCATCTTCTTGGAAAGGTGGGGCTTCGATGGCAGCCTGTTGCTGTTCGACCAACTCTTCGTAGGAGAACTCTTCACTTTGCTCTTCGCCCATCGAATTTAACTTTTCCAGATTTTCCGGCGGTTCCACTTTCTTTTTCGAAATGGTCGTCTTGAAACTTTGGTCTATGTTAAACTTATCACTGAGGTACTTGGTGTAATTCTCACGCATCGTATCATATTGATCCGCTAATATCTGATAACGGTGTTGATTCCATTGGACAACGTCGTTACGTAGGATTAACGGTTCGCACAGCTCGTTATCGGGCATTTCCAATTGGGGATTAGGCGGTTCATCAACTGGAGTGATTTCAAATCTTGTATCCGAAGGATGCAATCGCTCTTTGGATTTCTTACTGGCGGTAAAATTCAGTGCAGTTTTATCGTGCAAAGCCAGATAAAGCTGGTAGAATAGACGAACGGCATTGGAACCCTTCTGCTGAGATATTTCAAATAAATCGTCTTCGGAGCATTCTATCCTTTGAGTATCCAACCACAGCTTGATCTTTTTTAAATTTTGAAAAGCCAAGTTTCCACTCATAGTGGGAATTATCGATATCAGTTGATCTTGCCCGATAATTTTGTAGTTGAACAAAATTTTGCCTATGATGGTTCCGTCCATAACTTCTTTGCCAAACACTTCTGGATTCATATCCAACACCATTCCGATACAGTCCGTTAGCCATTTTTGAATTATTTCACTCATTTTTGCAAATAATTTTTTACGCGTTCAAAAAAACTGACGTAACATATTTTTAAATTAAGTGACGTATTTCAGTTTTGATTTAAACAAAAACTGAGCCTACCTCCAGCATATCGTAACGTGCAGAAGGATACAGAGGGCAGCATGGGTAATTCAAAATTCTTGGTGTTTTGGTATTTGTTTGGCCTGCACTTTCTAAAATTTATATAATATTGCCGACCACAGTCTGTACGGAAAGTTGTCAATTCCAGATGATCTCGAAGAATTAAACCTGTTGCAATCTGTAAATCCCTAAAAGTTGAGATATTGGTGAATTTAGAGGTTTTGGAATTCCAGAAGTTGAAAATCATCATTTTCAAAAAATAGGTGTGTGTATGTATGTGGTCAAACTTAAAAAAAATGATTTAATTTTTTTGATTAAAAAAATATTCCTATTTTTTTTTTTTTTTTTTATGAAAATTAAATCAAAATAATTTTTTAATGTTTTCTAGAAGTAATAATTATCTTCGTTGTAGCTTTTGAAACTGGGAAATAAACGACCCGAAACATCGAACAATTAAATCTAATTATTTCCATGACCTAAACCCCAACAATAATTATTATTATTGTTATATTATAATTATTAACAATAACAACCTTTATTACTAGATTACATCTTTACATCACAAAATTCATAATTAAGTAAACACAAATTAAATTATATTTAATTCGTTTAATTTGCATTCAAACTCAGCCCAATTGAAGTTGAGAGATTTCTAAATTTTATTATACGAACAATAAAAATTTAACTTTTGTTTGGATAACCCAAATATCTTAATTGAAAATATTTTGATTAAATTTTGAATAATTACACCAAGGCAAATGTCAAAAAAATATTTGGTTATTCACCTTGGTTCACTTCCATATTAATATTTCTTATATTTTTTATTTATTTAAAAAATTAAATAAGGTCATTTTAGTTTCGAAATAAATTTCTTTTCGCACTAGGGCGTAAAAGTAAACTAATATGTCGTTGCAGACAGCTGAAGGGGGGGGGGGGGGAATTTGTACTCCTATTTTGATTTGAACTATTCAGATGTGGTCAAATTAAAATTTAATAATATTTTGAAAGGACAGTGTCCCATCGTACACCCCCCCCCGCCGGATGAGCTGTGACTGATTCTACCTTTTGCACAGTGTCTACTGCTTTTATGTAAGTCAGATACTGAGCACACTTTGGATTGTGACCAAGTTTAGATCTGCGGTCGCCCCCGCTCTTGCAGTCCCAGTACGCAGTATACTGAAAAAAATACTTGATGAAAAATCCATCATTTTTGCGCCAATAAACAAAATTCATCATATTGATGAAAAGTTCATAGTATTCATGAAAAAATTCATTGTATTTATGAATTTGTTCATCAATATGAATAATTTAGTTCATCGGCGTAAACATGATTTTTTTTTAGTGTACCAGAGCTTTTTTGATTACCTCCCCCTTGCGGAGAGAGCATGATGAAAACGAATCTTAGGCCCTCCAATTTTAAAATTAATCACATTGATGAACAAATACATAAAGACAATGATTTTTTCATGAATACTATAAATTTTTCATCAAAGTCGCAAAAATTATAGGTTTTCCATCAACTATTTTTTTCAGTGTAGCTTATTTTTCCTTCATTATTGAGGTTTGCACAAAGTTTTGGTTCGTTACGTCATACAATTTTTAATTTTAAAAATATTATTTTTAATTTAATCAAAAAAAATAATTTTTTTAATGTGATATGTGATATAAAAAATACATAATTATCAAAATTTGATTTTAAAAGTCATTAGTGATCGATTGATATCTTTTATCTGTCTACCACTGACGCGCATGAATGGATTAACAAAAGATATTTTTATAAAAAAAAAAATCAGTAAGTCATAAGTGACATGCAACCTAAGACTTGAAGTCTTTTTTTTTTAATTAGTAAGTCTCTAAGTCCGCACTTGTTAAAAATATCCTTAAACTGAATTCCCTAGAAGGAATTTCGTTAATCCTTATATGCGCATCAGTCGTAAACAGGTAACGAATAAAATCCATAAGTTTTTCTACGATCCCGGACTGTATTATATGCATTTTAAAATTTTGATTTCCCCATGAAGACGAACCACATTAGCGACTGTCGTGAATGGATTAACGAGATTTTGATTGGAAAGCAATTGAAGAACAAATAACCGTAAAAAACAATTGCGATAAATGGTGGTGGGCACCATCCCTGAGCTGAGCAGTTTCAAAAAAATGCCAACTACCAGATTTTCCTTCTTCCTTTTCCTTCTTATTGGATGTTTCTTTGCTTCTGCACCGTACCAAAATTTGCAACACCTAAACTGACCTAAACGTCGTCCTAGTGATAGGACGCACGCCGACCGTGTCTTTTTGAATTTTTTATGCGTTACCATGGCAACTAAATAAATAATTGGAAACAGCAACTTTAAACATTTCAAATTCGAGGAAAAGTAAACAAAAGAGGCTAGAAAACAAGATAATAATTAAACAGTGCAGATGTTTTTTAAAAAACAAAAGAAAATTTTGACAAGCTTATTAGTGTAAAACAAACGAATACACTCAATTTTTATTGTGTAGGTTTTTCCAAACAATGCAGATTGTATGTAGGAATAATTAGTTGTGGCAAATTAAAATCCGTTATGTGATTTTGAAATTATAACTATTTTATGTTTAAATTAATTTTTATAACATGTGTATTTTGGTGACATTTAGTGCTTATTAGATAGAAGATTATTAAAATAATACATTTAACCTCGCATGCAAGCTCGAGCAATAAATTCAGACCTGACGTCACAAATATTAGTTGACGTGCAACTGATTTTAATTTGCCACTACATACTAGATTATTTATGTCAACCGAAATGATTAATGGCATTACTTTATTTCACTTATTTCGATCAAATCGCCATAAATTATTTCGGAAACTGCAATATTAATATTAGCATTCTTGATTCAAATCAAACTTTTTAATGCGGCCTTGTAGACGCACTTGAATTTTTATCGACTACTATCCTTCGCTATCTTGAAATGTGCGGAAAAGTGCTTGAGAGTTGAAAAGCTTTTACCTATACCTGTTTAGGTGTTTAGTCCACCCCGAAAGAGGCCACAAAATGTAAATGCCCAAAACTTAACATTCACTGACCTTTGGTGATAGCTATGTTCTGGGTTGAACAAAGCAGCATTTAAAACTTTTTCTTTTTTGGTTGATTTTACCAACTACGAGTAAAACTAGCCATAATTTACCGAAAATTTAAGTAAAAACCAAAAACTTTGTATCTATGCGCAGTTTAAATTTGTAACGTAATATAACGAATGACGCTAAACAGAAGGTGGCAGCACATGACCAGTAAATTATGACACATTTGACACTTGGTTGTTGATTATATTTGAGGGTTATGGTGAAATTATTCGACTTTTCGTAGGTAGTTTTAACTACTTTTGATAATTTTTTTGATAAGAGGTGATGCGTAAGCAACAACAAATCAACTGATGTTTAATATTTTGGAATTGTATAATTTCGTAATTAAGTTATGAAAGCGAAACCTTCGAAAAGGTTCGCTGGAATGGTAATCCGATCCAGAAAATCAATCGCCAAGGATGGGGTAGTCACTGTAAGTATTTAATTGCATTATTCAGGAAATAGATTACAATTGCAATGATCGCAACTTTTGACTCATTATTTTTGCGAAAAAAAAATTTAATTTTTTTTTGAGGTGTCATTCAATTTTTCGTTGTTTTAGACGTCCGGTATTGGAAAACCCAGTCTATATCATGCCTTGGTGGTCATCTTTTTAGAATTCTTTGCGTGGGGCTTACTAACAATGCCCGTGATACAAGTTTTAAATAATACATTTCCAGAGCACACGTTCTTAATGAACGGGTTAATTATGGGTATAAAAGGAATATTGTCGTTTTTGAGTGCGCCCCTTGTAGGAGCCTTGTCTGATGTGTGCGGTCGTAAACTTTTCCTTTTGGTAACAGTATTTTTTACTTGTCTACCCATTCCATTGATGACGATTAATACGTTTTGGTTTTTTGCCATGATTAGTATTTCAGGCGTATTTGCTGTTACTTTTAGTGTGGTATTTGCTTACGTAGCCGATGTCACAGACGAAAAAGAACGTTCTCTAGCTTACGGGCTTGTTAGTGGCACGTTTGCCGCTAGTATGGTCATTTCTCCAGCTTTAGGTGCTTATCTTATGGAGAGGTGAGTGCTTTCCATGTATCTTACCAGCATTTTTACATTGTTTTCACTTTAGGTGGTCTATATCGTTAGTAGTTGCTTTAGCAACAGCGGTTGCTATTTTAGATGTATTTTTTATCCTAGTTGCTGTTCCTGAAAGTTTATCAGAAAAGGTGAGCCTTAAAATAATCTATTTTGCTTTCTACAAAAAACAATGTTTTAGGTGCGCGTTTCCCCCATCAGTTGGGAACAAGCGGATCCATTTTCATCTTTACGTAACGTAGGCCAAGATCCTACAATTTTACTACTATGCATAGCCGTATTCCTATCTTACCTGCCGGAGGCCGGTCAATACAGTTGCATATTTGTCTACCTAAAACTAATAATGGGGTGGAGTTATCCTATGGTGGCAGTGTTTGTCGGATTGGTCGGTCTATTGGCAGTCATAACTCAACTATGTTTGGGAATGCTGATGAAGAATCTCGGCTGCAAACACACAATCATGTTGGGTTTGTTATTCGAACTACTTCAACTATTGTGGTATGGTTTCGGAACCACCACGTGGATGATGTGGGCTGCCGGAATGCTTGCTTCTTTAAGTTCCATAACTTATCCTGCCATTTCAGCTTTTGTTTCTATTCTCAGCACACCTGACCGACAAGGCGTCGTGCAAGGTAAACTTGGTGTTTATTTCCTAACAATTTTGTGATTGTTTTAATTCACAGGAATGGTAACTGGCATGAGAGGGCTCTGTAATGGATTAGGTCCTGCTATGTTTGGTTTAATCTTTTACATGTTTCATGTCGATTTAAACGAAACCGAGGGTTCGGAAACAACTCGTTCTACGGAAGTTAAAGAAAATGATGTTTATTCACAAGTAAGTTTCTCCTAATTTTAGCAATGATATTTTACGTGAAATTTTCGAGTACAATTTCCGTGGAATTTAAAATTATCTGCAAAGCAAACAATTTTCGGAATGCAACTCAATCGATAAATTGTGTTTTATCCTGCCTGGTATTGTTAGCGTAAGTGACGATTTATTTACCATGATATATTAATGTACATAACTCGCTCTCTTTCCTTATAAGAAATACTCAATTTTATGCACTTTATATCTGGGATATTAGTGCTATTTTTAGATAACATTATATGTGTGTGCCTTGAATTATGTTATCAGTAACAATAGTATGAGATATCATCTAACTACTAGAAACGTAATTCAAAATCAATAAGCGCATTTTAAAATGTAATCTTTTTTTGTTATATTTTTTTAAATTCGTATTACTCGATTAATTTTTTAGGAGCAGATAAAATAGTGTAAACTAGTAGTGTAAACAGCTTACTAATCACTCGTAAACTAATAAACTATTAGTGTTGGATTTAAAAAAATATTTTTATAATTTATTTACAAGCAATTTTTCAATTAAAATAACAGTGAAAATAAAAATGCTTTTGACGGTGCAGATATAATATTTAAAGTGAAAAATACCGGGACTTGCCTTATAAAATCTATTTGGATAGCTTATTAAAGGAAAAGAACTTAATGGTGATAGCAATTATCTAAAGATCAATATTGAAAGAGAATTTTGTAAATATAGTTTCCTTATCCAAATCGGAGGAGCTTCTAAAGGATTTTAACTCTAACAATATGGACTCAAAATTTTTACTCAGAACAACACCAGATGAAATACAACGTACTATGAACTTCGTATTTGATAAAGGCATTTTTTCAAAATAATTAAAAGTAAAGAGGTCTGGCTGGCACTCACTTATTTACACCATGCACTGAAAAACAGGCATCTGTTTAATATCGGCAGAAACAATTACATAACAAGAGGACATCACAAAACAGCTACATAATCATCTGCCAGGGCACATGAGAGAACTGAAAACATTGGGAAGATTTACAAAAAAATGAAGACTGTTTGATTTGTTTTGTTTTTATCAGCTTGACTGCGTATTCAATTCTATCCCGACCGGTAACCTTCAAAGAGAATATATAATTATTAGTATTTTGTACCAGCTGCTGATTTTATTTTTATATAGTATGGAATTGTTAATTTGTATTTTTTAGACAAAAATATTTAGAAAATGGCTCCAGGAAGAAATATGATAGCAGTTATATCAAGTTTGAGTTCACCGAAGAAGATACCCCAGTTTGTAATAAATGTCGTACAGATCTCACAGTTAAATCGTCATTTGAAAACTGTTTATCTTGATGGACCACCTGAATTATTCTCAGAAAAATGAGAAATTAAACTTTCGTCATTTTAGTCTGCACCGTAAGAAGAAATTTTTTCCTGTGATCCTTGCGATCCGAAGATTGGGAAACATTGTTATAGATGAAATAACCGCTCAAAGTTAACCTGTATAACTGCAGGAAGCCTACCCGAGAGTTCCAAATTGAATCAATATAATGGCTTCTTGCCTGTTTATCTAATATTTAATACATTATGCGTTATGTCTAAGTTTTCCCTTGACAAGGAAGGGAATCAAGTTAAAATCTAAAACTTTGATACACAACGGAATTGCGACGATGCATGGAAATTGAATGAAAAGTAATGAAATTAAGAAAGCTACGCAAAAACAGTTTGTAAGTTTTTCTTATCAACTATCTACTGATGGTATTCAAATGACATTTTAAGTTTGTGATTTATTAGCGTATGCATATTTTATGTTTTGCTTTAAAATCTTGACTTGTTTGCGAAATTAGTTTCATGACATCATAAAATATTAATCACGCAGGTTTTTCCTAATTAATTAGAAAAATCTTTGTAGGAAAATAATTTATTATAATATAAAAAGTAATTAGTTTGGTTATTAAAAAATACATTAGGTTAGATTAAAAAAATTAGCAAAACTTTTTATTAAAAATTAAGTCTGTAAAATTTATAAATTTAAGCTCTTTCGCCAGTAGATTCATCAATTTCACGTAGATCTTGTGAGCTTGGTGCACTAGGCCAATGCTCTTTGCTTAATTAATCTTACATCACGACGAAAAAGAAAATTCTACAAATTTACCATTTAATTAGATACAAATGGTAGAGATCAGGGTATGCTCGTCTTCTTCTCAACACTCAAGTGTACCCTTTGCATAAAAGTCCTCAACGCTGTATAATTAATTAAATTAGGTTTGATTTTCTTTCGGTTTATTTTATTTAACTTTGGATTGCTTTGATAATTCGAGATTGTACGCTTCATTCTAAAAATATTAGAAAAACTTCATTTGTCGTCATTTTGACTCCTGAATCATTTTCTTTTATCGTAAGTTGTAGAACAGGATAGAACAATGTTTTTTTATTAGTTTTTATCAGAACGGGAGTGATACTTTTAATTGCGGTGTTATTGATGGTTATGTCTCGGAAATAAATGTCTGTTACGGCTTAATTTTTAATTAAAATATTAATCGGTGACCAAATTTTTTATTTTTGCAGTTGTTTTTTTTGTATAATAAACCCTGAAAAAATCTTCTTTTGTTTTGTTGTATTTTTTAATTTATCGGCTTTCACTAGTTGAAAAATAAATAACTAATTTGGATAACAGATGGCGTGGTAGTAATTCTCCCTAGTTACGATTTTCAGCATACCCAAGATAAGTCGAAATTGGTACCCGAAATTTTACTCTGGTTTCCCTTCAGAGCGAATAAATCTTTCGCCTTTTACTAAAGATTTCCGTGGAGGGGAACACTCAAATGAGTGTGAAACTCCTATTTTTTATAGCCCGACGAAAGTTGGGTTGCAAACAAATTTTAAATATAAGTAAGTTAGAAACTCGAATTTGATTAGTAACGTTTTTAATAAAGTTGAGGTTTGAGTGAACTAAAAGTAGGATGAATGGAGTTTCATAATCCCGACAAAAAGGGTTTTAGCGCCACAGAAAATACATAGAATGAGAAATTAAATTTCCCAAGAGCAATATTTCAGAACTTTAAAACAAATATTTTGAAAGGATTTGTAATTATTACCAAACGGTAGATAGAAAAACCCAGGGGCATATTAAATACTGACACTAAATAAATTTTAATTTTTTAAAAATATTTCACAGTTAAAGAGAGAATCCAATTGACTCGAAAATATTCAATGACGATATCATTTTTTTTACCGCATAAAATTAAATCATTTCTTTTATTTGTCGCTCCGAGGCTTACAATACTTACTAATTAAGACGGCACTTCTTAATTAAATCAATTGCCTTATGATGTTATGTATAATGAAAACCTTTGCAAAATTATAATCGATGAATTTAATATTCTTATTTAATGATGTTGAAGGTTAGATTCATTAATTTTTTAATAAGTTTGATCATACTCAATTATGTTAATAATTGGTTTACGGAATTATTATGTCGCGACTAAAGGGTCGACGGGAAAATAACTCAGAAATGCTATTTATTTTACTTCGGAAAATGTCCCTAAATTCTCTACATCGCACCGGAAAAGGAAGCAATTTGTCAAGAAATGTCCCAAATTACATTAAACCTTATATTCCCTATTTCAAATAATATTATGTAGGGGAGATCGGTATCAATAGTAACAATTTTGACAAAAAAAGGCTGTCGAGTGTATTACGATTGACCAATTTGCTGATTTTTTTAAATTCATGCATTTAATCCAAATTTATTGTTTCGAACCCTGTTGAAACTGGTAGATTGTAAGCATTTAAGTTTGATTGGCAAAATAATATAAAAAAGTATATCCAGCTCAAATAGGGGATTTTTTAATTTACGTTCATCTTCTGGTTTTTAAATTTTTGTGCTGTTTGTTTTATTCTTTTCTGTGATTTTGTTTTAATTGTTAATAATAGAATATTCAAAAATAGCTTATCGAAGAAGAAAACAAAAGTAACTACAGTTTAGTTAATAGAGGGGAACACTCAAATGAGTGTCGAAAGTTGGACTGCAAGCATAATCAAGGTCAAATTCAGTGGAACTAGCCCCTATATATTTTCAGGTTGGTAAAATAATTGAACCAATCGGAGCAGAATTACACATCCCCTGGAATCGAGGTCACTTGACTTGATCTAATCAGAAAATAGACTTCCTGGTTATGGAAATACCTCCCCGTGTTACATATCAAATTGTTTTGCTAACATTACAAATAATTAAATAACTACAATGATCAACTTTATCCAAGTAACCAAAAATAAGGCCGCACACCATGTCCATCAGTTTTTTTTAAATAAATAAAACAAAAGCAATTTAAAAAATTTGTTTTGTGAAACTCATAACGTTGGATTTTTGTACTCGGATTTTCTTTCCGAAGTAGTTTACTAATCTTGAACAGTTCCAACAGCGTGAACATCTAAAATTAAAACCAAATGTTTGTTATTATTTGATATTCAATTAAAATTGGAAACTTTTGTTAATCGACTAGTATGAAAGAGCATTCCAAGAATTGTATTTCCGTAAAACTCAATTGTAAAAGTTTTATAAATTATATTGTGTGAAATGGTATATTGTTTATAAAGAGGAAATATCTGAGTGATAAAAAATGAATGCTAAAATGTTTTTTTCTTGTTACAGCTTGTTCCAGGACCTCCATTTGTATTCGGAGCCTTTTTGGTCATATGCGCCCTGTTAGTGGCTTCCTTCATTCCTTCCAAGAACGCCGTAGAAACTAGTAAGTTTAGATTTTTATTTTTTTATTTACAATCAATAGAAAAAGACACTAACATGTTTCTTTTAAATAAAAACAAATGAGAAAATCTTGAAAAGTGTAGATGCGGGAAGCATTCAAGGATAATTAAAATTTACACTTGGAGACTAATGGTATCTTTTATGTGCAGGTATTCCTTTGGATAGTCACTACGAAGTAGAACGAGGACATAAGGTCGCGGGCACGTTAAGCCCGTTAATATCCAGCAGTAGAAGTTTAGAAAATGCCACCGCCATTTTGTAATTATTCACCCGTTTAATATTAAGTCGATAACATTTTTATCGCACAATAATTGCACATCTTCAAACTGAACGTACCACTGCTACTTACAATAATGATTGTTGATTTTTTAAGAGATGATGTTTGAACGTGAAACGATACTTAATTATTATGTATAAATGTAATAAGTTAGATGTAAATTATTTATTTAAATTTAACATACCAGGTTTTATGGCAGCTACTTTGTTGGTATTGAAGAAAAAGAAGAAAAGATTTACGTGGTTTGTTTTTGTTCCTTTAAAATTTAAATGTGCATTTTAGTTGTAATGGAAAAGTGTTACACTAAAATTTTACGGAGAAGTTGTTTCTACCTTTTTTAAATAGTACTATAAGTACTTTTCGTTGATGTGTTTAATTATTTAGATTGATGGTGTGCAAGGTTGTTGCAAAAAATGAGTGTCGACGTGCACAAAAAACTATAGGTGATGTTAACAGTGTTATTTGTTATTCGAATGAGCATTATCATGTTGGATTTTAAATTATACCACGTTATTTGTTGAGCTATTACGATTTTTTGTGCTTTTTTTAGAAACATTTTAAACGCTATTTTTATTGTTGATTTTAAGTGTATAAATTGTATCTACCAGTATTACTGTATTACTTTTGACAATTATTTGGTTGTTTACTTTCTTTTGTATGTACAGTGTATTGCTATTAAAGTGTAACATACTTTATTTATGGTTTTGTTAGTAGGCGAGACAAGTTTGTGGACTGCACAGCAGATGACACACATATTGCTTCATGATACATTAATAACGCTGCTATTAGAAACCTTAAGTAACAAATTTGTACATTTTTAAAATTAACATTTATTTTTACAGTGTATTACACTTTCATTGACATTTATGTTTTAATTAATTCTTTTTTAGTCAGACAATTCTATGCTTTGTAATAGTTACACATACTTTTCAAATTAATTAAACACAATGCAGTTCATTTATTGCAATAATATGATAGTCATTGATACTAATTGACTAATTAACGGTTGTAGATAGTTACATTATACTTGATGTATTCGCATTCTAAATGACAAGATTAAAGTTTAATTTATTTTAATTAATAAATGTTCATAATTTATTTTAACCCAAGACAATTATTAACGTGCCACTTAATCGCTTGAGTCTCGTCATCGCTAACTCATAACTTTACTTACTTTATATTACCTAATAGAAGAACCAAATAAAAACGATTTTTAACACTTGTGCAGGGCTCTCAGATCCCAGTCTCCTTAACGTTGAAATAAACGGGGACTCGGAGGATCCTGCATCAAGCTAACGGCTAAACTTCTATTTGAAAAATACAAAACAAGTTTTGTTAAAAAAATAAAAAATTGTCATTTCATAAATTAAAATGACAGATCTTGAAAACATCAAATAATTTACTTAAGTTTCTGCACTCATTTGTTCTTTTGTTATATTTTATTTGACATCAACTTGACTGATGTGTATTTTGTGCTGAATATAAGATGAATCAAGTTAATATTGTAAAAAAACGTGCAAATAAAAGTAAGAAAAAGAATTATTACTCTACAGATAAAAACGAACAGAATCCGTATAATATTCAGGGTAGAGTTACCGTAAGACTGTCGAAATTTTTTAATCAACTCTTCATTTTTTTATTTTATTGTAGCTTCCATTAAATTTTCTCCACTCGATTGCAGATAAGAAAACCATTCGAGGAAATAATGGTATTTAAAATTGTATAAAATTGATGTTAGAAAACTAAATTGTATTTTTCAGACAGTGACAAATGGACTCAGAAAGAACCGAACAATAGAGTTGCAATAAATTACAAAAGTGCAACTGATTATTATGTGAAAACAATGAAAGAAAAACCGAAAAGTATCGTGCAAAATGACGATTGCAGCATTTTTAAGGAAATCAATCGTCTTTTTCGTAACAAATTTGAGTCCAAATCTACCCCGAGTGAACCTGAAAGGAGTCCATTTTGCGTTAATTTAACAAAACAATTGAAAGGAATTCGAGTGGAAAATTTTAGAAAATCAAGCGTTCGAAGAATTTGCTGTTTAATTCAGTCCGATGAGTTGGATAAACTCCCAGAAGTTGATTCTGTCGATGGTTACCATCGAAACATTGTAACTACTCGCCGAAATCCTTTTGAAAATGTACCTGCTATTCCTAGTTTTAAGTTTGTGTTCACTACGCCTATTAAGCAAAGTTTGAATTTGGTCACCCGAATAGATCTTTCGGGTTTAGATTTTAATCAGCCAGATCAAAATAATCTATCGGACACCGTTCTCACTTTTTCTCCACCGGGTACCATCAGCATAAACCAAAATAATTCGTCCGTACTTGAAGTTAGTAGTTTTTTGCTCGAATCATTTAGAAATGAAGAAAATCGAAAACCTGTCGTGCAACAACTGACGACTCCAATTTATCCGATTGAAAATTCCAATTTCAGGAAGTTTATGAGTTTTTCACACGCTGAAAATTTTCAGAAGAGAATTACATCGCCCGTAACTCAGAATTATAAAAGAAGCAAAGTGTATTTTACTCCGCCCGAAACGTTTTTTGATTTTAATTTTCCAGAAACTCAATTTGGTCGAGGACTAAATAACGACCTTTACGGGAAGTTTAACTTCTTTATGGAACCGTCCCAAGATTTATTTGAGAAACCGTTTGTTTCCACAATGTTTACTAAAAATTACTTTGATTTAGATTGATTTTTTTTGTTTTACAGAGTAAGAAAATAAGTTAATATATTATGATGTGTAAAGGTTTGTTTTTTTTTCTAATATTTAAGTAATAATATGTTTCCGATAATCATCTTTTCTTTTGAAGTAGGAGTTTGATTGGGAAATTAAGAGTGGAATCCTAAATAAGTATGTAAAGTAAATAATAAATTTATTATTAATAACACTAAATTACTAAACAAAACTTTTTTTTTAAACGTAATAATTAAATTTTTCTATCTCTATGTCCGGTGTTTATAACATATCCTTTAGAGATAGTAATTAATTAATTACTCATCGTTGGATATCAGCGTCCTTCCCTGTCTCATACTCTTCCTCCGAACTGATGTTAAGTACAGGAGTAGCTTAAATCAGCAAAAAATCAGAAATTTATTAATGTGCGGTCTCACAGACCGAACAAAATGAAATTAAATGAATTTTTCGGATTTGAACGTAACGGAAATGAACGCCGACTCCGAAGGACAATTTTTAGGAAACGATATTTAGCATTTAGACCTCACGATTGTCCACACCGGATTGGGGAATTGAAAAATTGAACTTTCGTGATATGAAAAAAAGGTAAATAAACCTAAAACATTTTAAACACAAGATTTCAATGTGTTTATATTTTAAATATAATTTATTAAAAATAAAAATTGTATACAAAATATTTTATTTTTAATTATTAGTAGATATTTATCTTCAATTTTGTATTTTAAATAAAATATTTTCAATGTAAGTATGTTGCAAAATACAATTTTTTAAGTTTTTGAAATACAAATAATAAATATATTTTTAAAGTATTTTTTATTTTGAACTTAAAAAATATTTTAAATACAATAATATTTCAATCGATTTATTTTTTAAATATAAATTTTCAGTTTTGTATGTTAAATTAATAAATTTTTTTTTAATTTTGAAATACAAATATATTTCAAAGTATTTTGTAATTTTAATTAATAAGTATTTTAAATATCATATTTCAATGTATATATTTATATTTTTAAAACAAATTTTTTAGTTATTTTGAATATTTCAAATGTAAATTTTCAATTAAAAAAATTTCATTTGTAAAAAAAATTTAATTTTAAGTTTTGAAATACAAACATATTAAATATATTTTTAATGTATTTTGTATTTTATGTACAAAATTGCCATGTAGTTGATCTAACCACGAGTGTACTGCTGCCCGTTACTGGAACTAAAGTAAAACAATTGCTTTTACAAAAATGGAAATTAAAAAAAAATTATTTGTTCTGAAAAAAAATCACATCGGAATTGGCAAACAAAAAAAAACCTAATCTTTTCTACATTTTATTTTATTAAGCAGAACTACAAATTATTGTTTTATATACTGAAATTTAACAGAATTTTATAGCATTTATGACAAAGTATTCTGTTAAAATTCAATATTTTATAGAATATGTAATTAAATATTTATTACAAAATTTCCTACAAATTTATTGAGCCTGATACAAATATTTATTACAAAACTTCTTTCAAGATTGTTGAACCTGGCATGCGCGTCAGTGATACAGATAAAATACTAAATTAATAATTTTGTATTGTATTTGTAAAATTGAATATAAAATACTAAATTAATAATTTTGTATTTTAAATAACAAAATTTATCGATTCGTCGATAAAAATTTCCAGGCCAACCGAAATTCATAATTTCCAAAAATACCTGTTTTTTTTTAACTTTTTTGTTTTAAAAAATTTTTGTCATATAAAAATCGATTTTAGAGCAAAACTTTTTAAGCATTTTTTGTTGCAAATTTCGTCTTCTTCAATTTTGTTTATATACAATTTTCTATTTTGTCGCACCGTTTTTGACTGACTTAAACTAGACTCAGTAAAATACAAAAAATACTTTCATCTATATCTCGGAATCGGTGCGACAAAATAGAAAAATTTATAGGCATTTTTTCTTGTAAATTTCATTCTCTACAGTTTTATTCATATACATTTTTCTATTTTGTCGCACCGATTTCGAGATATACATGACAATATTCTTTGTATTTTACTGAATCTAGTTTAAGTCGCTGTCAGTCAGAAACGGTGCGATAAAATACAAAATTGAATATAAACAAAATTGAAGGCGATGAAATTTGCAACAAAAAATGTCTAAAAAGTTTTACTCTAAAATCAATTTTTATTTGACAAAAAACGGTTTAAAAATGTTCATTTTGCATTGCCAACATAGGAGTGTACGAATACTTTTTACACTCACTGTAACAATATGCACAGGAAGCACCGGTTTTAAAGCAAATAATAATATTTAGAAATAACAAAATAAAATAAAAAGATAAGTGATGTTTTTCCGAGATAATTTCGACTATGTATAATGCAATCGAAGAACCTAGTACGTCGAGTTACGAAACTTTCGGTTGTTTTGTTTTATCCAAATTATTTAAAAAAAATTTATTTGAAACTTTTTTTGTTTTTGAATTTTATATTTGACACAATGTAAATATTATAACCACTTTAAATTTAAAAATTAAAGCAGAAACAAAAGTTTATAAAATAATTTTGTGTTTTGTTATTGTTCAATTTTCTTGCCAATAATACATAAAATTTAATTTAATATTGTTTTTATTACCATAAAAAGTTGTGATAACTTAAAAAACCACTTAAAATATAAATATCACTGTATATATTACCGCATAATATGTTGTTATTATATTGTCGTTGTCATTTTTTATTAAACTGCTATCGCAATAATTATATAGCTAATCAGTGCCCGGAAGCGGTGCATGTGCATCGTGACACTGCAAAAAGCACGAGTTGTGAAATTAATATCTCGAAAACAGTGCGCAAAAATACCGCATCTTTATTTATATATTATTACAGGCACTTCCGATTTATTTAGTGGTACAGTAGATATGGTTTATGACTGAAGTTGACCTGAATAGATTATCTCCGCTTAATTTCAAAAAGATTAGTAAATCACAATGAACAATTAATTGCGGTCAACGTATAAATTTAAATAACAAGAAAGTGATAATACCCTTTGCACAAGCCTAACAGGTAAGCATGCTTAATATAATATTATCGTATTAAAAAAAAATAACATTATGCCGCACCCTGTATACCGCACGATATGAAATGCAACGCCAGAATGCAGTTGATTAAAAAAAATGATTAATTTACGTAGCGACATCTTTTGAAATTGAGCGATAAACCTAATTTAGTGGCAAATAATGGCGATCGACGTTTGTTTTCGGTATATTTGTGATTTGAACGCTGAACGTAGTCCCACGCAATTTATCGTAACCGGTTAACTCCAGCTAGGCGAGTTTCACCAATTTTTATTTAATTTATTTGGTCGAAACGCTTTTCATTCATCAGATTTCCTTTCGTCGCGGTTATCCCGTATTAATCAATTCAAGGATTGAGCTGGTCGTAATATGCGGTCATAGGTCAATAGCAAAATGGATCAAAAAGCCACGACAATCTTAATCACGTGTAACAAATTTATTCTCAAATATCACCTATTATTGCGTAACGATACTTACATACATGGAAAATAATTAATTAGGTACTACTTCAGTACTTATGTTGGAACTTAGCAAAAATTTCAACAACTTCAAGTGTCTGTAAGAGCGATACACTTTAATTTAATCATTTTTATGTTCAACTTTTTTCTTGTTTCAGTTTTAACAGTTTTCATCTTTTTCTGTTTCAAACGGAATGATATAAGCAAAAATTATGGCTGTGGTAGATAACATTGTGTATAATAACGACATGACTTACACCGATTCCGAGCACCGTAAATGTCTTGTCAACCGTTTATTTGGTGAGTCAAATTATTATTTAACATTTCCATTTATTGACAATTTAATCTCTTGACCTACATTATTAACCTTGTCATAGTACAAAGTAAATCATTTGTTTTGCATTATAGATTATTTCGAGTGCACTTTATTTATGTTTACTAATTTAAGATTGCTTTGGTTTAAATCATCATCCGCTTCGTTGATAATCATTAATAAAAAATGTATTAGGTATGTTATAACATTTCTATTTTGTAATAGCAAATTACGATGAGAGATAATAAATCACTTATTAATTTCCCAACTAAACCGGCTAAAAGATTTTAAATTTTGAGGGCCCTTACCGGGGCAAATCTATTGATTTCTGAAGCCTCTCATATTATCACATACCATCAATGATATTTTTTATATTATAAGTTTGTTTGCGATAAGCTTAATCTGATAAACAAAAATTAACACGAAGCAAATATAAAATTCGGGTGTGAGAAAAACCACAATATTTACTTAATGATATAATGTTTATTTGTTATTATAATATTAAATTATTTAAACAAATCGTTAAGGCAGGCAAATATGGGTTATACGTAATGCATTAACATTAAATTATTTTGTTATCGATTTTTCAATCACTAACTATAGTGAATTCAATAATATTTTTTGTAATCAAAGCATCGTAAAAACTGTAATAAGAGTAGGCAAAGATCTAGAAAAGAGTTCGCCATATATAAAGCTGGGATTTTGACTTTTTAGTTATCGGCATCTTTGAATGCCAGTCCAAAATTAAGAATTTTCAATTTACAAAGGAATCAAATTAACAAAAAAATTTTTTGCTATTGTCGCGCCATCTCTTGATGACGTTTTGACTTCGTTAGAAAAGTACTTGGTACTTTCTGTACCATGGTACTCTAAATAGCTCAGAAAAATTTGTTTAAAGTTTTCAAAACAGCAGAAATTGACAATAAATGTGGGGTCTTTCAGTTTTCTATTGTTCTTTTTTTTTGGAAAATTATTATTATTTACTTTTTAATGTATATTTCGTTTTAATAATACCTTTTTAGACAATATTTTTCAATTTGCCGACCTTGGTTGTAGTTTGATTATTTAAATATGTGAGAAAATTAATGCCGTGACGTCAATTTTGACTTTTAATGCTTCATCGGTCATTAAATTATACATTTCCGTCTGTTTCTGTGAATTTTTCAGATTTAATTTGTTATTGAATATTAAACATATATCACGCCTGCTCCAATAATAATGTACTTTCCACTATTATTACTTCCCTTTTTTTATCAAAGTCCAAAACTATTGCGTTGATTTTTGAGAGACTTCGTAGTTTTTTTTTTTAAGATTAATATACAGTAGACAGTACCATGTAACAATATTACAATTATTTAAAAATTAACAGGTTATTTAAACAATGAATCTTTTACCTGCTTTAGTTTTAAGATTTACTTTTTGAGTTTTTGATTCGAATAAATCAACACAGCCGAGTTCATCACAAAATCCAGTAAATTTTTTTTTAATTTAAAAAATATACCTAAATTCCTACCAGAATATATCCATTTGTCTATTAGATATCACTGGGAATTCAAAGAAAGTAACTGAAACAGCATTATTTCTTTTATTGCTCTTCCAGGACAGTTTCATTGAAATCAGAATTATCGGAATCAGAAATTACAAACTTTATCGAAGTTGGCAATGCCTAGAGAACTCTGCCATTGCAATATGAACCCTTCCAATTTTTTCCAAAAATCTTGATATGTTTGTTGTCACGTATTGCAATTCTACAGATATTTGATCCGATACAGGTTTCGGGTACGAAATTTTTAAATGAGTTTTATTATGTCGTGTTGTTTTTTTATACTTCTATTTGCAATGCAATTTTTAGAGGTATTTGCAACAAAATTTTGATAACAATTGCTTGATATATCAAGTTCCATTCCTTTAAATTTCCATTTGGAAACACCTGGCGTTGTTCAAAATATTATCAACAGATGATTTTATTAAAGTTTTATTTTAATTTGTAAGTTTGTAAGAAAATTATTTAAGAGTGTTATTTGCAATGGCTACGAGTAATGTAACAAGTTTACCCGGTAAAGATGAAAAAAATCTCGGAGCGCTGGAAAAATTCCAATATAGGTGGTCCATAAATAACTTCGACTTATATCATGGTAGTATGAGTGAAAAACTTGAATCGCCCGAATTTCCGGATAATGAACGCGAAGATGAAATAAAATGGAAATTATTGATGTATCCAGCAGGGAACGTATACAATTATTATAATAAGAATTATATATCTTTGTATTTGTCTTTAGTTTCGTGCATTAGTAGTCAACAAGTTCAGTTAGTCGATTGCAAATTTTGTATTGTGAATGGTATAGATGAGATGGGTTTTACTTTAGAATTTTCTGGATTACTAAAAAGATTTGACTCTTGGGGCTACGATTATTTTATTACTTGGGATCAAGTGCTAAATGAAAAAAACGATCTCTTCCGAGATAATCAGCTAACCATATTTTGTGAGATTATAATAAGAGCTTCATCGGATAGTGCAAATGGTCTAAATTATATCTCGGCACCAAATTGCACTATATCCCGTGATTTTGGACTGTTGTATGAAAGCCAAAAATTTAGCGATGTAACTTTTTGTGTTGGTGAAGTCGAATTTAAAGCTCACAAAGCGATTTTATCCGTTCGAAGTAGAGTCTTTGATGATATTTTTGACCACAAAAAAGAAGATCGAATTGAAATAACAGACATCGATGCTCAGATATTCGGAGAAACGCTTCGTTACATTTATACGGGAGAAGTAAACAACTTGAAAATGCTAGCAGAAAAGTTACTAGGTGCTGCCGATAAATTCAAATTGGATCGATTAAAGTTGATGTGCGGAAGAGAAATAGGCAAAACTTTAACTGAGGAAAACGTAGGTGAAATTTTAAAACTTGCTGATCTTCACAACGCAGAAGATTTGAAGTCTCGAGTAACGCATTTTATCAGCAATTTGCACTCTGCGAATATCGATACGAAAAGGATACCTTTGGATAAAAATCGCTAATCTGCTTTTGAATTCGATCGAATATGTTTTTTCTAAATTGTATAATATGTAATGTACTTGAAATTTGGTAACTATTTATGTTATTGTAAGTTGTAATAATGTTTATGTATTTAATGAGTCTAATAATTTATTGCTAATGCTTTTGAAATTAAATTTATCACAATCGGCTATTAGTTATTTTTTTAAATTTACTGTTTTTTCAAAAATAAGTAAAAAAAAACTTTGGTAGAAGATCATCGTGCAAGGACGAAAGAAAGTTTCAACTGATATTTTAATGTTGGTTTAAAAATAACTACAAATTCAAATTAAAAAATTATTTATCAAAATATTATTTATTCTACTATTGATAATTTTATAAAAATATCAATTTATTTCTGATACCTACAATGTAGCACTGATGTGAATCATGCAATTTATTAAACAATTTACCGCCTGGCACTAAACAGGATTATACTCTACCAATAATATAACAATTTTATAGTCTTGTTAATACTTCGTTACAAATTACGATAATGGTTAATATCTTTTAATTTTAATGCAAACTTCGAAGTCATTTTAAAATTAACCTATATATTTTATTGTTAAATTTTTATCAACAATTCCAGTTTTGCTATTGTTAAAATTTCACTTTTTTGACGGCGACAAAAAAACGACATTTTACTGCCGCCTGAAAAACTGGAAAAATAGGCTTTTTTATTTGAGTCTTACATTGCCAAAAACATAATATGAAATTCTTGTGGCCAATGAAAAAAAGTTGAAGCTAACTTGTCTTGAAATACTCCAGTTCAGTTTTTTATTTTTTCTATTCCTGATGACCTTAATACACTAAGAAATTTAGTTTTTGCAGTCACTTCTCGTTTTGAGTCGCTCTAACTCTGCATGATGTAATACCTGCTACCTATGTGTACTTAGGTTTTTATTTGATCTCTTCACTCAGTCGAATCAGTTTGATCTGGAAGAATTGCATAAAATTTCGTATCTAACGTTATCGTGGATAAAGGAACACTCAAGTTCCTTATGAAATATGTGAACTCAAGTTTAGTTTATTAGTGTAATTGTCGATTTTAAACCGGTTCCATTTTCTCAAATCTAATCCGAATATTACCTGTTTTCTGGGATTTCCCGAATATTTTCAATATGTGTAAGTAACCTGTTCGCTATTTCCTATTTAAGAATTCAGTATTTTTTTTGTTAAAAAACTGGTAGCTTCGTTACCTACCTTTAATAATTTAATAAATCACTGACCCAATTTTTTTACATAATTTTTTTTGATTGTATATTAACCGCGATATTATGCCAGAGGACGATTGAAAGTTAATGAAGTTGTTTTCAGTAATTATTTGTTTCTTTTGCAAACTCATAATTAATATGGTGTGAAATAATTATTGATAAATTAATTGGATTCATTACCTATTCATTGAATTGAATTTTTATTAAATTATTTTTAACCTTCAATTATACAACACAACGGAAAACTTATCACAGTTACATAAATCATGTATTTTGTAAAACGTAAAATATAGATCAGATTTTTATGTAGTATATTCATTCTAAGGAAGACAGAACAAACTATAGTGAAGAAATTATAATAAAGCATCTCTTTCATCCTCAACTGGCTCCTATATACAAGATGGGCTTCCCCGGGCAATAAAATTCTTCAATATTTACGACGCACTCCGTATGTACTACCGGTAATTTTCATTTTAAAAGGCTTACATAGTAATATTTAGATAATTTTATGGAATCGGCTAGTTTATCCACGTGTTAATTGCTTCCTGCGATAAGGATAAGATTAACGTTTTTATCAGAAATCATTAAATTGTGTATTAATCGTTAATTTATTTATTTAAGGATAACGCATTTTACGTCAGATGTACTCGCCAAAGCCGAATTTACCTCCTCTCCCCTCACACACACATAGCACAAATTTAAAAAAACTTTTTCTTTTGAAGAACTGACCCGAACTAACTATCGTTAGAACTTTGTTTTAATTTGTGAGGCCTGAATATCTTATATCAAGATTTTGAGTCAAGTTTCTAAGTACTATTCAAATTTCCGAAGGCTCATAAAAAAAAACACGTCACTATATATAAGTAAATTAAATAATTTTAAATTAATACAATTACGTTTTGTTGTTTTAGGTCCTGTTCCAGCACGTTTCGTTCTCTATCTATTATCATGGTCGGGATTTTTAGTTTCTTTTATGATGCGAATCGACATAAATTTAGCAATAGTTGCCATGGTGGAAGATGTAAAAACAGAAACGCTAGAGAATTCTACCGATCAGTTTTGCTACTCGGTTGAAGAACAAAACAGCACTGCTGCAGGTAGTCACCTGGTAAGTTTAAACCTGTTTAAATGTTTTTGTTGATACAAATATATTTTTAATATTAGGATTATGGGGGCACTTTAAAATGGTCCTCGGATGTGCAAAGTTACGTATTGGCTTCGTTTTATTGGGCCTACATTGTTTCACAAATTGTTGGCGGTTTAGCAACACAAAAACTAGGAACCAAAAAAGTTTTTGGTTATGCTCAATTGGCTACTGCGATATGTAGCTTATGCATTCCATGGGCAAGCGAGGCTCATTATGGGTTGGTGATTATGTTAAGAAGTTTTCAAGGATTTGCTTCGGTAAGGAGTTTCAAATTCAAGTTATTGTATTTTTAAAAGGTCGTTTGTAGGGTTTAACGTGGCCTGCTATGTACGCATTGGTAGGTCATTGGATACCACTGCCAGAACGAAGTCGATTCATGTCCAGTTTTCAAGGCTTTAGTATCGGAATAGGCATTACTTATCCTTTATGTGGATTTCTCATAGCAAAATTAGGGTGGCAATCAGTTTTCTATACGACTGGTTCTATTGGTAAAATGCTTTTTATTACATTTTAATACTGGAGCTTCATAATTAAAGTAACGCAATACGGAACAGAGAATTGCTTGGTAGCCATAAGAAACTTCCAACTGCATAATTAGAAATCGCATCACGTTGATACTGATTTGAATTGCAATACTTAAATTATAATGATCAAGTAATGTAAAAAAACGTGATGTTTTGTACAACATCGATTATTTTTGTGGTTTAGGAATGCTCTGGTGCGTGATATGGTATCTCTTGGCGTTTGATAGTCCCGAAACGCACCCGCGCATTTCACTAAGTGAGCAGCAATACATACGAGAGAATACCGTAAATACGTACAAAGCTGCCAAAGAACAAAAAGTGCCATGGGGTGCTATCTTCCGTTCCATGCCGGCCTGGTCTATTGGTATAACCACATTCGGACGGATTTGGGTGCACTACACGTTCATTATTGGAGGACCAAAATACATGAAGAGCATTTTAGGTTTTAGTATAGAGAAGGTGAGCTTTTTTACATTTTGGTTACGATTAAACTGATCAAAATATTGAACTGCTTTTAACATTTTATATCCCCACTTGGAATGACTTTCATGCTATCTTGATTTTCTTCAATGCTGCGTCTTTTACTTTATTGCAGTTTGTCCGTCAATACAACGATTAGGGTAAATTACTGAAATCTCTTTAAATTTCCATAAAATGGAAATCTGGTCGTTTTAATTTTCGTTTACTTTTTAATAATTTCTGAAGTTCTCTCGACTTGGAAGAAATTTTTAATTTTCCTGCTTTTTGAATATCTGGTAAATTTTCTTCGAGACTTAGCATAGAGACCTAGCGTTAGCATTAGGAAGCCTGCATCTTCCCTACTTAATTATCAAATTTAAATAATTTTTTTACGTTCTACAAAGTTTTCAATATAAATTATAAGTATTTATCTTTGAAATAAAAATGTTGAAACCACTCTAGATTTATTATTTCAACTTCAAACTGCTATTCTAAAATCCAATAATAAAACTTCGTCCACTTGTGGAATCCAGCATTTAAATTGGCTGTCAATAGTGGGATCCCAACAATTATTACAAACAATAATCAATACAGTCTCTCCAGCCTCTCCCCGCCTATTTCTAGAATGTGTTTCGTTATTGAAATATAACTTAATATAAAATTTCCATAGAATTATTCTGAACTACCAAGGTTTTCAATTTATTAGCCTTTCTCACGAATTAAATCCAAACCAAAGAGACTTGGAGATAGTTTAATTAATTTTTGTGTGTCCGTAATATTCCATTTAGTTTGGCATTTTTTTGCTACTATTTGCATGAGCAGCAGGTTACTTGCCGATTAAGCTGCTGGCTTTTCTATCCAAGGTGTATTTATATATTTCGGCTACGCATTCTTGATTTTACAATATTCTACTTTTTTTATATAAAATTTTCTTCACAGTGTTTTTACTTATCAACATGCAATTTATTTTATTTTTTACAGAATGGAGTACTGTCAGGTGCACCATTTATTTGTAGCTACTTATCTTCGGTATTATTTTGTTATGTTGCCGACGTTCTTGTTACTCGACACATTATGTCTCTCACGAATGTTCGAAAACTATTTACTGCCTTAGGTAAGATTTTAAATCTCTTTACACTCATTACACTATGATTTCATTTCAATTCTTTGAGTTTACCGTAATTTTTTATCACATTGGCCTGTAAACGTTTGTTAACTCCCATCGCTTACCTTATGAAACCATTTTTATTCATAAATTGGGAAGGAACCTGCACCGTCTATCCATTTGGTCAAATTTTATTTTAAAAGCGTTTTTTCTTCATTTTTTCGACCATCCTGCACCTGAAAATTGTGAATTTTCACAATGTTCCAGAAATTAAGAAATTATACAAAAATGCATTTAAATATCTTTCTAATTTAAAATTAACTTTTTTTGTAGCACAAGTTCTGCCTGGTGCACTGTGCATTTTAATTGGTTACATGGGTTGTAACATAATAGCCATATTGGTTGTGTGGTTCATAGCAGTGACAATGATAACGGCAGCCTATGCAGGAGCAATGGCCAACGTAGTTGACATAGCGCCTAACTTTGCGGGACCCGTATTGGCATTTGCACAAACAATACACATGTCGGCAAGTTTTATAAGTCCCCTCGCAGCAGGATACATAACAAGCGGAGGTGTAAGTTAGCCAAAATAAAACAAAACAGATTTCGTTCATTTATATTTTCAGTATACTTTGTCAGCTTGGCGTACCGTCTTTAATTTATCCGCTTTCGTATCCATATCGACCTACTTTGTTTATCAAATTTGGGGTACAGAACACGTAAGTAAAATGAAATTGAGAAGTCCGCAGTTTATGAACTAAAAATTCACAGATTCAACCGTGGAATTACACGAACAATGACAGGACGTTAAACGACATCGAAAACGAATCTATGATAAGATCTGAAGATGCAAAGAAAATCGAAATCCTCGAAAATCAATCGAAAAAAGAAAACGGAACGGTTGCTTGACACGGGTTGTCAAATAGTTATTCCAAGTTTTAAATATGTACTTATGGGTCCTACTTAAATACGTTATAACTGTTTGATTATTATGAAGGCTGTTGTACAAGTATTATTTTTTATTGACATTGTACTATTTTTATATTTTATGGGTAGCTAATATTTTAATTTGTAGAGTAATAATTGACAATGTACTTTAAGAATCTATTAATTGTTAAGAATTAAAATGACAATGTGTATACCTAATAGTAGATTAAATAAATATATTTTAGCCGAAGAATTGTTTGCTTAATATCAAACCAGCCATGGGTAATTGAATATTTATTCTTATAAATTAAAATCAAACACTGGTAAACAATTTGTTGATTTTATTTAACATTTAAACTTTTTATTTATCCGTCGAACTTTTTCGTTAGAAGGATTGTGCAAATTAACTTCACTGACACTTACATCGGAAAAATCATCCAGTTCAGTTTCTTCTTTAACAATAAATTCTACAGAATTACTAGAATTATCATCTCTCAGCCTTGTATCAAGTTCTACACTGTGTCGAATGTCGATATGATTTGGGGGGTATATAGCGGAAGTTGTGGGAACACTTGCAAATGGATCGATGGAGGGGTAGTAAGCTGACGGTGAAGAGTATGACTGGGCTTCGCGTTCTAATTTACGCATTTTAGCTTGAAAAACTATATTATCGATTTTGTTCATAAGAATTTCGCGCGTTTTTTCGTCAAAACTTTTTAACCTTTTCACAAGCAACTGCGTGAACAATGAACATTCATCGTCCGATTGCCTAAACTGGGCTGGATGTTCAAACACTTTTCTTTTCGTTCTTTCCTTACTTGCTCCGGCTACTGAAAATGTGGAAACGTATTCTGGTTTTGAAGTATCGTTTAAGTTATCTGTAGGAGCATCGTTCATTTCTTCATAATTGTAGTCGTCTTGAAAAATGTCATTTGTAATCTGCAAAAACAATATATTTAAATCGGAAATAATATACTTGATGAGATTTTACCTCATCACTCGAAAATATTTTTGGTTGGTACACTCCACCTAGAAACCTAGCCATAGCATCAAATGCGAACCAATTTGATTTATGGCCGTCATCCGAACCCCCGGACAACTGTCGGTTAATTTTTGCTCTCCACAAGGGTCTAAAGGTAGCCATTAGCGATTCCCTTTTTCTTTTTAGATCCTGTATAGAACATTTTACACTTAAAGATTTGTGAATTCTTAACCAAGCTTCATTTATTGCATTTCGATTGCGATGTCGTGGATCTTTGGGATTCCAAATCACAGGTTCTTGTTCGTACAGTTGCAAAAATTCCAGCGATGTTTCAATGGGCCAATCCATGAATGGAAAAATTCAAAGCCCAAAAGTGGTGTTGATGCTAAAAGAACAAAATTTATATTAATTTAATTTTTTTTAATTAATTTAATTTTTAATTTTTTTTTATTAATTTAATTTTTTTAAATTATATTTTTAATTAATTTTTTTAAATAACAAAATTTAATGAACTTGTTAAATTATTAATAATTAAATTTTAAATTTGGTTAATATTTTTTAAGTTTTTAATAAATAATTTTAAATTTTTTAATAAACAAATTTTTAATTTAAATTTAATTAATTTCTAATAAATTGTTTCATCAACAAACCATGGTTACACAATCATAAACTAACAAATTTTATTTACCCAAATCTCATTTACCCCATCCATGAATTTTGTCTGGATGCGCCCTTAATTTAGCCAAATGCGCCCAATTAAAAGCATAATAATATGCCAATTGATGGCATAAAAGCTGGCGCCAACCCTGTAATTTACGGTCCCCCCCCCCTGGTGATTAAATTTTTTATAATAAAAAAAAGGAAGATTATTTTTCAAAATTGCAAAAATGCGTTTTTCGTCGTTTTATTTACGTTTTTGAAAACTCATTGGGGGTGGTTCCCCCCCCTATGTAAATCGATAGTTTCCGTTGAACGCCGCAATATGAATTATTTTCATATTAAACGAACGAGTTATTAAAAATATTGGAAAATACAATAATTGTAATATCTTAATTTTTCACACGCATGAAAAAATTTGACAATTATAAACATGCCAATTGCTTGACGTCATCATCAGGGTTATTTGTCGACACTTGTCAAGAAATGTTAGGCTATGTGGTGGAATTTGTACATAGTTATTGGTAAAATCCATGAACATAATTGCATTTCTCAGGTCTAATCGGATAAAATAAACCATTTTATAGTTTACAGGAATTGAATGAAACTTACCAAAATTTTGCTATTGCTTGTGTTTTACTTGTGTAGCAACACTTCGACAATCAACTCGCCGAGTAAACAAAGCGAGCACCATCCAATGTTGCCAGACTGGTCAAGCTATCGCCAGATGCTAAGCAAAAAATCGATATCTGATTTTTTTGAAAAATACATTCAACTATTTAGGTATTTTTCTTTATTTTCTTAACAAAACAATTTCGCCAACTGGCAGATGTATAGTTGGTAAAATATTGAAGACAAAATTACAGTTAAATTTTTTTAAAAATTTCGATTTCGGAAGTGCAATCAAAATTAATAGGTCTGGCAACATTGGTGCTATCGTTATCTTTTTCTATTTCTTAAACTGTTTTTAACTTTGTTAAAACAATCACTGGTTAATGGTTATCAAAATTTGTGGTTTAAATTTATTTAAAAGATAAGCGGTGACTTTCTATGATAAAACTTGAAATTATGTTTTCTGCTACTGGAGGTTGGGATGGAATATAGAAATTTCTATTAAAAATCACTGATTTTCTGTATTGAATAAAACTTATAAATGTACAATCTGACACTTAAACTAAAAACTATTGACCGGGGCCGCTTAACGACTTGTCCATAAACTTCTTTTTGGCAAAACACAACCACCACTTGCTGGGTTTTCCTTCATCGTAAACCTTCTCGCACACCCTAGCTCCAACTTCTTGGCGCAATTGAACTAAATATGTCCTTAAAAAATCTAGAAACATAAATTTATTATTTCAACTTAAAGCTGGTCGACGATTGTACCTGCGTCTTGTTGCGACTCGGGTTTTCCGTACACTGAATTCAATGGAAAATTACTATCACCTGGAATATCAAAACGTGAAATTGCTAGAGTATACATTTCGTTTTGAGCTTGGGCTTTGTTAGAGCATCTTTGTAATTTTTTTAAACATTCCGTTATGTACAAGGTAATGTAAATTAATAAACGATCGGCTTCGCACTGCAACATTTATATTAATATATCGAATATATTGTGGTACAAAGTAAGTCACCTTAATTTCATAGGTTCGAAAGAAAACGTTGGCTTTAAAGTAAAACAACGCCTCGTCGATTATATCACTCTCGGCGGTTGCCTGCAAAGGGGCAGGTCCACGAAATTGTGTTTTAAAAGGCAAAATCGCAGTATTGCCTACTACTTGTTTAGGTTCTAAAAAACTCGAATGATACGCCTGAAAAATGAGTAAGTTGGGTGTGACTGATGATAATAAAATTCGTCGTCATCGACTTACCGGCATGGTGACGGCTGGGTAACCCTACGGGCTGATTAGGAAGACTGAAGAATCTCTAGTTTTTGTGAAGGTCTGGAAAATTTATTAATTAAATAATTTGGAGACCAACACGAACATTGGTACAAATATTTACAGTAAACTTGAAACCTACGCATGCGTGAACTGAAGAACTGTCATCGTGGGGCCCAGACTTAAAGCTCGAAACACACTTCCGACTTCCGCCTAATGTACGTTGAATTTTTTTTGAAATTTAACTAAGAATTCAATGATGAGGAGTGAAGACAATCAGTATTTTTAAAAAACATTTCAACCTAACAATACACAGTGGCGTACTTGTCTATTTAACACAAGCGCTAAAAAGAGCGTACATATCCCAAACCACAGTGTTTATAGCATTTCAAACTAATTTTATTTGGAAATATAGCTGATTAACACACAAAAACTCTGGCCAATACAAAATATAATTAAATCAATCGACCCAATTTTTGCACATATTATCCCCGGCACTGTTTTACACTGCACGTAAACGTCAAACGCACGTGTTATTGTTCTAGGCTAGAATAATTTACCAATATCTCCGATTTGTTGTAATTAAAAGACAACATGGAAGAAAAAGTAAATGAACTTTTTTCGTTACTTGCAAATGACGAGCTTATACCGGTCAATGGAATCGCTTTGGATTACATTTTATGTAAATATAATTTTAACCTAAAAATAAAATTTTAATAATTTTATATATCTAACATTTTTTGTAGCTTTAACTGGAACCCCAGAAGGTTTGAAAGTTCTGAGAGATCCAAGTCGGATCAGCGTTTTGATTTACTTTTTAAAATCTTCAACGGCAGATCTTGCTATGAAAGCATCTTTAATCTTAATCAACTTTTCAGCATGCGAGGGCGGTCCAAAGATAATACTAGAAGTCAACGATAATTTAAAAAATGGCTCCATTGCAACCAGTAAACTTCACCCTGCTGATCCAATTTACACAATTTTACAACAGATCGTGGATTCTAATAGCGCTATTGCCGATTCTTGCTGTAAAATTCTTTCCAATTTAACTAGATCGGTGGATACAATTGAAAAAGTTGTTACATTGATACAAGAATCGGGCGTGAACTTTGAAGATCTATTGAATATTTTTGTTCAAGTTAAGTACAATTCGAAAGGCAACACTCTGGAACATTTGGGATCCGTTGTGGGTCATTTATGTCAAAGTCAAACCTTTTGTTCTTATATTTTAGACGAGAAGAAGTTTATTATACAAAAAATTTTACCGTTTACTGAATATCATGAATCGCACATTAAAAGAAGAGCAGCTGCAGGTAAAATTTACCATCTCTTTAATTTCTGTTTGATTCAAACAATTTTGTAGTTGCCTTAAAAAATTGTTGCTTTCACACGGAACACCACAAGTGGTTACTGAGTGACGAAATCGACATTCTTTCTTCTTTACTGTTACCTCTAACTGGTAACACACAATTTGATGACGAAGACAACGACGAATTTCCATTTGCTTTGCAATACCTACCCGACGATAAAGAACGGGAAAATCACGCTGATATAAGGTGACAATTTTTACTTTCAGGAAAACCTTTTAATATTTTAAATGTTTAGATGTCTCCTATTGGAAGCTTTAACTCAACTTTGTGCGTTACGTAAGAACCGAGATTTCTTGAGGAGTAAAAATGCCGGAGCCATAATAAGGGATCTCTATAAGTGGGAGAAACTAAGGAAAGACGACAAAAACAACCACAAAACCTTTGCTGCGTGTGGAAATCTTCTAGAAATATTATTGAGGTAACCAACATTGGTTATTTGAACGTAATTTTTAATTTCGTTTTTGTTATAGGGACGAAACTGATATTGAATGTGATAATTTGAAGGACGTGACAGTTCCGAGTGACTTTGATCCAGCTTCCACAACATCTCTGATTGATACAGAGAATCTTAAGAATGGTGGTTGGATAAAAATGTAAGAACTTTTAAATATGTAAATTACAATTTGTAAATATAATTTTTAAGTACTTTCTATTTCTTTACTTTTCGAGAATTTCAAGTTATCAAATCTCTCCAACTCGAGAGCTCAAAGCTAAATCTGAGTAGTAAACAAAAATCAATATTTTGTTAATCAATACATTAATTTACGATTTATTGTTCAGCATACCATACATATCAAATAGTTAGATCACAAACTATCGACAATTTATCACTTCCAACTTGATGTAGTTGGGCAAGTACAATATCTAACTAGCAAATTTCAGAATATAATTTTGCAGAATATCTTATCTACAATTAATAAAATATTAAAATCATGAGCACATAATATGATAAAACAACTAAGATAAAACCGACAAGCGATGCAGGAATTGTCAATAATTTGATAAAATCACAAAAAATTTCAGCTTAAGAGCAATATCCAGTAATAATGGGGCACTTGTACAAAACATTTTTGTGAGAGATTTGCAAAAACTTGATTCTTAGAATGCCGTTTGTCATGGGACATATTCAGATTACTTATTTTGAAGTAATTAAAAATGTGAAGTCGCAGCCCAAATATAAGCAAAATAAAAAATGGTCGGTACGTGATTCATACAAATAATTTTCCGTCAGAAATAAACGATAATAAATAAACAATGGCAGCCAACTATTTGTATAAACTTAGATTCAACGTACAGCTTCAATTTTAACTCCGCTCTAACATAACAAGTGACATTCTAAAGATAAGATTTTATCAAATTTAACAACATATTTTTTTGTAAGTACCTCATTGAGTAATTTGTGACATTTATTGCAAGAATCTCTACTGAAATGCTAGCAACATAGAACACAAATTACTCAATGACGACTGAATATTACTCTCAATTCTTTTCACAATTAATATAGAGCACCCATAGCAGTAAATTTGTCTAACAAATTCTATATAAATTAGCGACGTCAAAGGTCGACATTTTTCAAATTAGAAGACGAAAGAGTCGGAAGCTGCTCCATTTCGGGAGGAATAAAAATTCCAATCGGTTGAATGGCATTCCTTTTGTCTTGCAATTTATTTAACTCTAACTTCAGCTTATCCAATATGGCAAAATTAGGCGAGTTTATTGCAGCTTTGCTTTGTAACAACGTAATTTCTTGTTCTTCCAACTTCTTCTCTTTAAAGGTTTTGACAGATCGATTACCATATAATCGTAACAACGATCCCCAACTGTGAATATGTGGATGCAACGACTAAAAGAAAATTAATCAAATATTGCCATAACTAAATGAAGTGTGCTAACTTGTAAAATTGCTTGAGAAGCCCTTTGCTTTCCGTCACGCTTATTTTTGCAAACGACCGTCGCCTTGTGCTTTCCGACCACCATAGTGAATTCACTTTTTTGATGTTTTAGAGTGTTGGCTTGATAGCTTATTTGGACATCTCCGAGACCAAAATTGCGTTGTAAGCAGGTTAGCAAGATATCGTGAGGCAATGGTTCTGTTGTTTTAGCACAAAATTCGGCAACTCTTGGATCTTCTATTTTGATTTCATCAAAAAACTGCAAATTTGATTAAAATTAAGCAAAATGGCAGTTGGGGGTTTTAGAAACTTACCGATAAATCTTGGTCTTCGTTTTGACTAGTATTTGATGAGGTTTTGGAATCACAACTGATTTTTGAGCGCATTTCTGGAATCAAGATTTCCAGGGTAGCTCGAGCGGCTTCAGATTTCGCTTGTTTTTTACTGGTCCCATAACCAATTCCGTATTGCATTCCATTAATTGAAATGGTGGCAGCAAACGGAGTTGCAGCATTTTCTAGAGTGAAAAAAGGGTAAAAGTTGACGGAAAACTTTAGTACGGCAAGACAAACCTAATTCTGTGAACTTATATGTTGGCTGCTTTTTAAGAGCATGTTGAACATACTGATGAAGTATGCAAACGTAAGATTTTCCATTGGGATTCATAATCCATTCACGTTTAGAATTTTGCAGCGACAAGTCACCTTCAGCGTTTTGAATTGGAAATGTAATCAACTTGGTGCCTACAAATAAAAACGGTGCTTTGAAGATTTTATTACAAAAAGAAGAGCAAACTGGCCATAGGACTATTTCACATGCACCGATCCTCTTGAGGGTCATTTATTTATCTATTTAGACAACTTAAAAGCTATAAAATAAAGAACAGAACAGCCTTACATTGGAAATGCTGCATAAACTAAGGAATTCAATAAAATCTTATATAGGCACAATTTTGTCGGATTTTTTGCCCTATTTTCAAGGTAAGATATCGATCACTTCCAGGTGAAGTGAAATAAAAACTCTAAAAGAAATCGATTGATTAAGAAATTTTAAACTAGATATAAAGTAACATATCGTACCTGTATGTGCACGTGACAAATGCACTAGCATTGCAGGTATGAAAGTGTAAATGTGCAAGCATTTTTATTTGCCTAGGGAATTTTAGATAACTGGATTATAGCTGTTGAAAGCGTATAAAATAAATTGCACTCATTTTGTATATGGCTAAACACTAGGCCTCATTCTCTTAGAGAAAGATTTAGTCTTTGAATTAGGGATTGCAATAGTTTGATGGCAATCATAACTAATTAGTTCAAAAGCTACAGATCAAAACCAAAAAATGCAGAAATGCACTGCGCCAGTGTTTTTATTAAAACGCAGATGAGAAATTTTATCAAGGTTTCCAATCTCCTTGGATCACCTTCGTTTTTTTAGCAAAACCGTAGGCAGATAGCTTTAAAATGCCACCTTGAATTTGCGTGATTCAAGCATCCAGATATTATGTGGGCGGTACTACATTGAACAAAATTACGGTTGAAATTAATTTCATAGTTTAGTTTACAATGAACTGATTTTTAACAACCTTTATGTGTTTTAAAAACACCCACAAAGCAGTGATCGTGACGATTTGAGATGATGAAACGGCATAGGTTGTAGTTATCTGGATCGCAGTGGTAAAGAACTAATTATGAAATTACGAAAAAAGTTAAATAAAAAAATTCTTACCGTCTGGAAGAGTTGGCCTCTGGAGTTGCTTTTCCTGTTTCTTTTTTTTATTGAATTGTCTTCGCTGTGACCAAGATTTGAACCTCATAACTTTGATATTTCTAAACTGAAACAACTTCTCGCAGTACTCCTGTAATTGCGCCGGCGATAGGTCGTGCAAAATGTTGTTTTCTTTGGCAGTTTCAATGCGTGCATTTGGTAAATCGGTGGATGCCTGCGACTTACTTTTTTCTGCTTCTTCCTCCAACGCTTTCCGATACCCTAAACATGGTACGGCGCTTGTGGGAACCTCATGTTTCTGAAATTGCCATCAATAAGTTTTCTCCCTCCTTCGAAGACGATGGCTTCACTTACCCTCACACTACCAGAACCAAGAAAGTAGGGCTTGGCAAAGGTGCACACACGACTAGATTTATGCAAGTACAGTGGCATCCCACTGTTATGAGTTACCTGAATCCATCCTTCTGGTAAAGTATCGAAGTGGTCTTGCTCTTTTTTAATTAGAACAACTTTATCTTTTTCTTCAAAGGGCTTGTCAGAATCACCATCTAATAAACATGCAAATAATTCGAATAACATAATTTTTTAAACGTTTTTAGTTCAAAACCATCACCTTGAATGAAATAAACCAAAAGGAAGACCCAAAATAAAGAGGGGGAAGGATCGTAAGGCAGTGGATGAAGCGCTAAAACTAAGTAGGGACAGAAACTAAGAGGCAAAAAACTTTACCTAATTGAGCTTCGTCGGCTTTTCGTTTCTTATTATTTAATGCGTCCTCTAACATACGCTCCACTTCGTCGTCCGGTACATCCGAATCGGTATCAGACATCTGCGAGTCGCTTTCATGATCAACTTCGTCGATGACGTGAAATTGACGCGAATCGCTGGCGAGTTCGTTTTCACCAAGAAACGGACAACGATCTTCCCGATTGTTTTCGCCCTCTTCCCTGCTCTCTTTATCGTCTTCCATTGCTAACCGATAAATAAGCCTACTTCGAGAAATTAGCAATAATTTGGTGTTGTTGGTTTTTTATTGGGAACAAATTAAAATTGTGTTTCAACTTAAAACATTTACAAAATTGAAACGCATTTTAGCGAGCACCCAAAGAAAACACACTCCACAATTTTATTATTCTAATACCGGGAGACATTTAACACCTGAAAGTGGTAGCCAATTTAACTATAGAGTCAAACTATTGATCCAAACTTTTTGTTAAACAAAAATTGTACCTTTCCACAAATTTCCTTTCTGTTATTGGCCTGTTTCGTTAATTTTGAGCACTAATTATCTACATCGCCCCCCAGCCTCGTGTGAAACATGGTTGTTCATTTTTTCGTACCTAGCAGATGGCGCCACTAAATTTATATACAAGTTGCTTTCAAATTTATCCTGATTTCCAAACAATTTGGACTTCACGAAAAACTGTCTAATTAATGCCATTGATCGAATGGAAGGTTGTCTGCGATCGAATGTAAAAACAAATGAAGTAACCACCATAATAACAAAAGCATGGTAGTGAATTATTATGATTCGATTTCTGCTACAACGTAAAAAAAAAAAATTATGATGCAGATCTTTTATTTGGATATAGGTTTAGGTTACAACCAAAATTTATATATGGTGTAGTATCTCATCTACCAGTACGCTTGCTTTCATTGGCAAAACTTCTTTAAAATGCATAAACCAGGAAGAAATCATAAATTTTCATTGTTCACTATTGTCATCAACATCTTCCAAGTGGATTAGAAGCCCATCGTTTTCATAAGTTGGAAAATAAAACCTAAAAATGTAAACATAAACAAAGCTTACTAAAACCATGAAATACTTACTCTGGTTGGTCGTAAGTTTTTGAGTTGATCAAATTCGTAAAATTGTTACATTCCTCCATGTGTGCAATAAATCCACTATAATTTTCAAAAGGGGCGTCACACACCACACAGCGTAACTTGTGGACCTGCCTCCGCATGTAATTGACAAATTTTACCCTTTCGTAAAAGTCTAATTCTTTAATTAATTCTTCAAAATTAAAGTTTTTGTGATTAGTACTCATGTGAACGTACAATTTGTTGATATCGACTTCTTCAGTAGGACAAAACAGACAAACCATGAAGTTTTCCGCCTCGTTCCAATCTTTATATTGATCGTCAGAATTTTCCTCTTCTCCTAAAACAATTTCAGTTTATATCCAACCAAAAATAGCAGGAAATTCTGCTTATTTGTATTTTCATGCTTCCGGGCTGCGAAAGCAGACAATTTTAACAATTAGACAATATTGTAAGAAACCGTGGGCTAATCAAAATCGATCGAGTTATAAGCAAACCTTTTATCTATATATTGCGATGTTTTTTTATTAAGCCTAATTTTAAAAGTGTTTGCGCATTGGGTTTGGCGCAGAAATGAAACAGTTTGAAAAATTAATGAGTTTTCTAGGGAAATTAATTATTTTTGGGCTGGTAACACTGCTTCATAACAATCACAGGAACAAGTCAACTGTAAAAAATGGCGCTAGTACACTATTGTTGCGCTTGTATGCAGAAATTTTCTAATAAAACAGAGGTAATTGACATGAGCCATAATGAAATGACAAAAATAATGATGGTGGCGGTTCCAGAATCGGTTAGTGTTTTGAGATTTTTATTATTAAAGGTATAACCAACTTAACCATTTCAGAACATAAGTTACATAAAAGACCCTGTTATTTGTATTGAGTGTTGCGAAAAGCTTAAAACTGCATACAATCTTAAAATACACTACAATAACATCAAGAAACAAAGTAAAATTGAACAGGACATAAATGGTCAAAAAATAAATCCTTGTTCCGTTATGTTGTATCGCATAGATGAACAGCAGTTTCCTTCTAAATAAATAAACTAATGTAATTTTAATTTAAAATAAAATATTGGTTGTAGTAAATTAAACTGTATAATAAAGATTTATTTGATCGTTCAAGCTAAAAGTATTTTTGGATTATTACGTAAAGTTAAGTTGCTATTTCGAGAAAACCAAAAGTGCAATAGCAGAAAAATTTTAAATTTTCACTCATCCTGTTTCCTGTAGAGGCTTGACATCTGTGATATTAATAACCAATTTCATAATATTTCTTTGATGATCTTCATTGGTTAGTTTAAAATAATTAACCAATGAAAATTTGCTTCAACTATAGTGGCTTCAAGAGGTTACAATACAAAAAGAAACTCACCACATTCCCGTGCATCACGAACAACATCGTCCCAACTACGATCGGGATTCAAATAATTCTCGGCATAAAATTTATCATAAGCACAATTGGTCGGATTAATACGTTTATGCTGCTTTTTCCTCATGTGTTCTTTTAGAATGTCACGACTAGGAAAAATCTTTTCGCAAAACAAACACACTAAACTTGTTAGTTTCTCGTTAACTTTTTCGATCAATTCGTCTATAAACACTAAATTTTGTGGATTTCCTAAACGCAAATTGTGATTGTTCCTTAAATGATTGAGATAATCGATACGTTTTCCTAAAACATCACATAGTTAAAATATATTTCCGGTTTACAACCAAAATATTCACCTTCAAAGTCAAATTTACAATACAAACACTGCTTCGTGAAAGAAGTGTCATTTCTTTCAAACTCTTGCACTCTCAAAATGTTCTCCAACTTTAACCTATGCCTCACCTCCTTATCTTCCTTTAACAAGTCTGACAAGAGGTAGTATTTCGTATTGTCTGTAGCTTCGTAAGCTTTGGGAATAATTTCTTCGAAGGAATGCTTCAAAAACTTTTCCTTCCAGTACCTGATGTATTCTTCGAAGTTGTCAATATTTTGTGCACCTTCGATAACCAAATGGTGTTGGTCGAAGATATGAATCAAATAAAGTGACAAATCTGCCTTGAAATCGAACCTTTGCTTACACAACAAGCACTCGGTGTCTTTCTCGTTGTTGCTTATGGAACAACTTTCCTTAAAGGTAAGAGGCCCAAACATGTTTGATGTTTAAATTCGTCTCAAGTCGTAGAATATTAAATTAATTTTATCAACATGTTCACTTTTATCACAAAAATACCTTTCCAACCTCACTTTTGAATTCGATACAGGTTGTTTTGAAACATAGACGTAACAAAATTAACTACTTAATAGTTTTCAGTAATAGTCTTTCCGCTATAATTATTTCTCCGCCACTGAATGTTTGTGTCCTTCGCCACTTCATATCACGGAAGTAGTAGCCAGTGATTGTGGTAGTTGTCAAATGGATTTTTAGGTTATGTTTTTGGACAACGTAATAATAAAATTTTGATAAAAGTCAAAGTGATTGATAACTGAAACCAACTTATTGGAGATAAATTGAGACAAAGCGTCAGAGTTTTTGGGCACATGCCGCTGTATCACGTTATGACTTAATTGAGCACAGCACTTCTTTGGCAGTATAAATAATGGATTTTTACTGTAATGCGACAAGAACACTAAGGTACTAAAATGAGAATCCACTGGTTTAGTCGCACGTCGCGAATAGTGGCATTATGTAGTGCCGCAAACTTTATAAATAGCGCCGATCGCGTTATAATGCCCATCGCCATCATTCCAATGACCGATGAGTTCAACTGGTCGTTGCACGTCCAGGGATGGATCTTGTCTGCGTTTGCTTGTGGTTATTTTAGTAGTCAATTGTTGGGAAGTTTCTGGGCGAGTCGAATTGGTGCTAAGAGTGTATTAACGTTCAGTGTACTGCTATGGAGCGTTGCAACCTTTGTTACCCCTCTTTTAGCAGAAAGTGTGATAGCTTTGGTAATATGTCGGGTTATATTGGGATTTGCCGAAGGCTTGGGTATTTATTAATAATGTCTTTATTTTTTGTGTGTCGCTAACATTAAATTTATAGGTTTACCGACAATATTCCACTTATTTGCACATAACATTCCCGTAGAAGAAAGAAGTCGCTCTTTCGGTTATCTACTAGCTTTTGGTTCTATCGGACAAACTGTTGCTTCTGTGGTAAGATGTAAAATGCTGTCTTATACTTCATTTGTTTAAAACTTTTTTTTTTCCGTTAGCTGTGTCCGCATTTGTTATGGCCAACCTCGTTCTACTTTTTTGGATCGCTTGGATTTATATGGCTGACTCTTTGGTGTACTTTTTATCCAAGCAATGGCCTAGGATCAGATGACGCAATTCCACTACATATGCCTAAGGTAAATACTAAATACGTTTTATTTCAATTTCTACATTTAGAAGTTGAAAAACCGTCCACTTTTTCATTTTTTGTTAAATTAGGTGATACGGAGCATCGGTTGGGCCGATTTTGTATTGAGTAAACCATTGTGGGCAATTTATGGCGCCCATTTCGCCATGAACTGGTCCTCGTACATAATAATGCAATGGCTTCCAACTTACTTGTCGAGAATGCTTGGAGCAAATGCTCAATCCATCAGTTTAACGGCCGTGCCATACATAGTCAATTCTGCATTTGGAGTAATCAGTGGTCACGTGGCCGATGGTTTGTTATTAAAAAGCAATTGGTCCGTGCTGAGTGTAAGACGCCTAATGACGAGCATTGGTTTGGTAGGACCAGGCTTATTCTTGGCCATTTTTGGTGTGGTTAATGAGTTACCGCTTGCCGTCGCCTTCGTTTCCATATCTATGGGATTGTTGGCGTGCAATTCAGCCGGACACTTATCCAATCATGTCGACGTTGCACCTAATCATTCAGGTATGACGTTTGCAATTAGTAATACCATAGCCACAATACCTGGTATACTTTGTGGTCCGATAACAGCAGCACTCGTGACCGCCACCAACGGCAAGTGGGTTGCAGTGTTTTTATGTGCAACAATGGTCAACTTGACAGGCGCACTTTTATATTTTACCAACAGCATTGCAACTCAAGTCTTGTAAATATTAAACTTGGAAAGTTTTGAAAAACGATTATGAGAGACGAAGTTATAACGGCGTCATTGCGTCAAACCGTATGTTAGTCTTTCCATGTTTACATAATATTTTGTTGTGCATTTTTTATTTCTTCGTATGAAGTTTACCATTTCTTAACGAAACAAGTTGTGAATTGACCCCAATATTTTTTATTCCGCACCTGTCGAAGTATAATGAAAATGATTTAAGAGTGTTGAAATTTATATAAATATTTACATTTTATTAAAATAAATTATTATATGGTATTTTTTATTATCTGTTTTTATTTTATGCAACAAAGCGAGCTTAATATCAACGAGTGCTGTAGATATAACAGTGGGCGGATCCAGCGACGATGAATAAAATTTTGTTACTTTTGTTATCGATGATAAAATGCAACAGGAGAGTAAACAAAAGAAGACAGTTTGTAGTACTTGCGAATTTTTAAACTCTTACTAGGGAATTGCTGAACAAACGCAACGGACAGATTGTATAGCATAGGATTTGTGGGAATCCCCTAGATATATAGGATGATGTTGGATCAGCCCATAGTTAAAACACTTCAATTTGTAAAGAGTTGTCTCCCATTAGAAGAAATAAATGTTTTGTACTTACTTACATTTTACCCGTTTTTGAAGATTGTTAGTCAAATTTGTATCGTAAAACAAAATAATGTTAACAGTTTCCCTCGCCCTTAATATATTATGCATTTTCAAAAATCCCTAATCTGCTCGTTATTTAATTTTACACTTTTATCACAACAGCAGCAACATGTCTGGGCTGTATTGAGCAGACAGATCATGAAATGATACGTGGTCATTGGCTTAGTAGTTAATAGGTTCAACTGCTAATAATAAACTACCCGGTTTGAATCTGGGAAGTGGCCAACTTTCTTATGTTGGCAGGTTTACGAAGCCTTGCAGTCCAAACGGGCAAGAAGCCGAATGTGTGACAGAATCGCAAGAATACTAAAAAGAACGCTTCTTTTCAGTAGATTCATGGCAAACGATACAAATTTGATAATTTTTTATGGTCAAATTCAAACTATTGTAATTAACGAAGTAGGTAATTATGATACCATCATCACACCCAGTGTGAATTGTTTAAGCCTCCTGTTTGTATATGAAATAAAAAGGGTTTAAAATAAAATTATTTTTAATTAACATGGTGTTTTATTAAAAGAGAAAAATAATGCATTTAAAAATCACCTGTAACTTACATTCAAAGAAGGATACATACCTTAAAACAAGCTATGCCACTGCGTGTAAATTTGAATAAGCACCGTTGTCCGTTAAAATATTGGTGAGCAACCCCAAGGATATTACATAAATAAAAATTTGTATGGACAAAAGAAGTTTATTTTCTCAACTTGTAATCAATTTATAGAAATGTGCACATTTGATTGAGGCAAACAATAAAATAAAAATCCTCAGACGGATCCGGTAAATTTGTGTCGAATTTTATATGACCACTCACCTCAATCGAACGCATTTGAAATAAAAAAAAACTAAATTTTAGAAATGTTTTATTTCTTTATAACTGAACGTTTTAAAATAACATTTCGATATAAATAATGACAGTGTATTGAAGGCGCATTAGCAGCGCAACAGTGAGGATCCACGGTGGTGAATGTTACCATCACAAAACGTACAGTTTTAGTCACGTATCGTTCGCTATCTCCACCTATCTGTGCGACCAGCGCCGCTCCATACATTTCGACAGCACATTTGTTAAAATCATACATCTTTTTCAACAAATCAAAAATGATGCGTAGTAAGCGAGTTGAAAATTTTAATTCGATTATTGTTTTTATTAATTTGTTTGTCAAAACGTATTATCACAGCAATGACAATAATGAATTTTGATAAAAACGACAAATGTGAGCATTAATTAATTCACTTTCCTTTTCTAAAATACCGAGAGGTCAATAATACAAACGCTACAAAGCTGCAAACGTCCTGTGATGTACGATAAACTTAGCTTGTTTAGCGTTTATACTAGTGGCTCTTAATGAAGCGTAACTATGTATTTACGACATCTACAAACGAATTGTTAAAGAACACATCACCTTATCTAGAGCTGCTTCCGACACCCCCAATTTGCACACGCACCAGTCAACTAAACAAAAAACTCTTCTGATAATCTTTTTCTTCTTTTAATTGTTACATCAATATTATTTACTGTCGCGCACACTTGAAAACAAAAACCCTTCATCATAGACGGGCGGGGCGCGCGTTTATAGCTGCTTCTCTATCACAAACAATAAAAATATTATCCTTACAAAATACAAAACAAAAACATAAAAAAGCGACGGAACTTTTTAATAACTTGCGGCGGTCGAGCCGCGTCGATTTTTGGAACGCGAGTACATTGCACAAGTGTCGAGTTCCAAGAATCAAGCACGCACATCGATACGCACGCACAACATGATTCAATTCTAGTGCATGTTTATAAAAATGACCAGCATCATAATATTGACGATAATAGTAAAGATAATAAAAACAGAACAAGAAAAATTAAAACAAAACAACCAACGATTAATAATAATAAATATTTTGTGTCACTAAAAAGTATTTCTGTTTCCATAGAATCGATCCGAATTCTTTCATCCGCTCGCAGAGCGTTCGACTTTAAAAGTTATAACATTTAAAAAAAAAAAATTAAGAAACGAAACAATTCAACAACAAATTATCACTCAACTGTCGGATCGATTCTAAGGAACACGCCCTATCATTTAGATTAAATTTTTTTTTTAATTTCTTTCGACTAGGTCTACAAAAATAATAAAAAATACATTTAAACTTTTTTTGCTCGTTCGATTAATGAAATGAGTGCACATAAAAAGTAAGAAAAAGAAATTTTAAGTTACAACTTGGACGTTGTATCGCACGAGTTACAAACTCTTTATACAAAACTTTTCCCAACGAAACGCCCATCTCTCGATGCGATACGCCATTGGAAATTAAAAAAATGTCAACACAGAGTCGCCGACAAGTGTCCAAAATTTTGTGGAGATACGATTCGGACACTTTTCGTGGCCCCAACGAAAAAATGTACAAAAATTGTTATTACAAACTCTTTAAGGCTAACATTTTGTATCATCAACTTAAAAAAATAATTCAATAAGAATATCTAATCACATTTTGTTTTTAAGAATGTTCCTTTTGGTTGGTGGTGGTCGTCGCTACGACGTCGACTATATGTCGTATAATAGGTCAATTGGTAGAGGAGGTACTAGAGATGAAAGGTAGAAAGACAAACAGAAGATGTAGTTTGCGCGTCGGTTATTGAATCGACGGCGTCAAATAGAAGAGTGTGTACTTGTAGTAGTAGTGGTAGTAGTGCAAAACGGATCCATCCCGCGCCGGCTAAACCATTCCCCGATAAAACATTTTTTAACACCCACTATATCCGTCCGCTAAAAAACCGTACATGCATAAAATACAGTCGCTGCTGCTTATTATTATAATCAAACGAGGCTCACAAATTAGTGTCGTAATAAAATTGTTAAATAGTAATAATTAATTAATAATAATAATAAATAATTTAGTAACTCGTAACATAGAATATAGAATATATCATCATCTAACATTTATAGTGTTTGAAACACTGCACAGAAATCAATCGAAAAATACAAGACTTGAATGCGGCGGCTCCATTCCGTCCCCTATTTTATTTATTTTTATTTTTTTGACAATACCAGGGTTCGGAAGCCGCAGCAACAACTCCCATCTCCATACAATTAGTTTAATATGACCTAGAAACAGCCTAAAAGAGCTGCCAGCCTCATTTCATACTCGAACTACCACCACCACCTCCACTACCAGTTGCGTCTTGTTGATGTGGGATGTTGCTGCTGCTGCTATTGTTGCCAATCTGAAAACAAAAAATTACACAAATTCAATTTTATTTTACAATCAACGCGTTCTTTTGCACTATTAATTATTTTCAAGAAGTTTGATTCAGTAGTGTTCCAGGTGAACTTTCTCTCTCAAACAGTCAAGTATTGTTTTATGCTTTTAATACACAACTAGCTATTAATTTGTAAGCTACTCATAATCTTTTATCTGCACTTCTCGAAATGCAAACCTTTTATTTCCCCGGAGAGCTTGTTATACAATTTAATGACAATATAAAAGACTAGTTGCCTTTGTGACCTTTCTATGTTGGGAAAGTAACCACATTTTGGTTTACATTTCTCGTTCCAAAACTCTATGATAACAATGCCGTAACATCTAGTTTCAAAATTTAAGATTCTCGAATAGACAATGATTTCTGTAACTACAATATTTAAACGCCAAATAAGCTTCAAAAGCAAAAGCTGCTTGAAATGTTTTCTGTGCAGCCGTAAAAAAAATAATAAAAATATATCTGATGGAATACCTACTTGAAAAGAATCGTAAAACTGAATTAAAAAAAATTGCTGGTCAAGTTCACAAGATAGCAATATTTACATATTTTTAAACTTTGATAAAACAAAAAATAAAGTACATTATTAATTAAAAATGTTGATATTCGCGATTAAAACTTTTTACTTAAACAAGCCATTAGAGTCTTCTCTTATTATCGTTAAGTTTTAGTACCAGCAATATGTTGTAATTTTTTATCAATACTAATTGTTAGCTTTTCTGGACAATCTCTTAAATTTGTTATGAAATCGTCGACATAAAAAATCGCTTAAAATTTTTCCGCACCAAAACACCAACTTCGATCCGCCTCTGGTTAAATGTAGTGCTCATTAATGATTTTTGCGATATATTTTGTCATTTCGTCCATTAGGTTATTATTTTCAACAAGAATTTATTACTTTTGCTACAATAAAATCCGAAATGTCATCGTGTTAATTATAATTTATTAAATTAATGTCATAAGTTGAAATACCTCCACAAAATAAAACGTAGAAAAAATCTAAAAATTCAGTATGGCATTCCTAAGAACGAAAATAGTTTGATAATAATATTAATTAAGGCCAATAGGTAAAAAATTAAGCTACATAAACTAAACGTCTGCATGTTTGATATAGTTTGTATCTTTGATTAACGTAACTATCACTTCGGGCGAATTTTTTTGTAATAATATATTTTAGAAGTGTTTACCGACGCAGTACCCTCCATCGGCCCACGCAAAATGTTTCAAAATAAATCAAAACCTTTTTGTACAATATAGATGTATGTACAACAATAAACAGTATTTGAATGGCCAGATTTAATAATATCAATATTAAAAGCACAGTTATCAATTTTTGAATTGGCTGATGTATTAGCAGCAATATCTGCATAAAAAAATTTAACTTTCACACTAACTTGCATTGTGTAAGCGCAGTCTTAAGTCTTAAGCGCAGTTTACAAGGAGTAATTCGTGAAAGATTAATAAATTCGTATACAAAATACTCGTATAAGCTCTACAAGTGTTCGTCTACACATACGATTTCGTATACAAATTCATTACTCGTATACAAGTTACTCCTGTCTAAACGCACTTTTAAAAGCATCACTTAAGATACGCGTTCACTTATCCGCATCGGACGAATCATATTATTTACTTCGAGTTCGTTCACTTAAGCGGATTGTATCAAACGGCTTCTAGCTAGCACTCAACGGAAAAGTAGCCCTCTTGAGGATACTGATCGGATTTACCGAGATCCGATGTGTGCGATGCACACATTTACACAAGTCTTTACACTAAGATACCCTGTTCGAATCCGGAAAGAGTCAAAACATTTTTATGATCGTTTCCGAGCTTTGGAGGGCGTTTAAAGCCAGTGATCTTTCTGGGTTAATCATTTGCATTTATTAACAATAAAAAAAACCAAGGTTACGAGCATATCTGAGTTAAGCCTGGCAAGCTTAGATGTGAAACAATGAAAATCTTCAAAGTACTAATAGTGGCTGCAGAATACCACCGAGGATGCTGTTGATGAAAACACAGGTCGAAGACCTAACTTAAGAAGAAGTTTATGAAATTATCAAATAAGATAAGAAGTCAATAATTTTTTGAGTTAAAGTGTTCTCTTTGTGCATTGACCTCTTTACAACTTTTTTTACATTATGTCACTTTATAGATAAATCGGGCATTCCTACGTAATCTAGGATGTTCAAAGCATATTCCGTAATATTTTTATCTACATCGGACGGAGAGTTTTCTTATCTACCCAGTGTGACTATCGCAAAATTCTATGTTACGAATTAACAGTTAAAGTTATCATAGATTTATTATTCGGTTAAATCAGCAGTCGACTTTTAAAAAGAAATACTGCAGGCTCTTAAAAACAACAAAAAATGTCACGTTATACAGAAATCGACAATGGAATTTTAATCAGGGCAACTAACTCATCTGTTGTCCTGCAGATCAATCTTGGACTTGAGAATGCAGCAATGAATCCAGCGAGCCCTACTTTAAAATCGCGATTTCCTGTTTCCTAGTGCTGTTACTGATGATTATTTTATTCATTCTTTATTTTTTGATGTTTGCTTTTAAGTTTTAGCTAAACCTCCAGTTCTTCGAAAAATTAAGTGTTGGATTTTTTCAAAAACTTTCTTTATTCGATTAGTCCTGTAGACTGATTTTGCAACTCAGCAAAACAATAATTGTCGGTTTATAATCTAAAATCCCCTTCCCCTACGATTAATTGTAATGAAAAGAAACTGGTTTTGAAACTGACCAGCTATTCTATATCCGAAATATTTTGAAGTGTTTTCAATCTGCTTGTTTATTATATCACAGATTTAAACAATGTGGCATGCTCTCCCAGCTAAAACATTCTCATCTGAATATATTATAAGTATTAGAGAGTCCTTAGCTGTCAACATGCAATGTTTTGACCGATTTGCTTTACTTGATCAATACTCAATAAGAGTTGATACTTCGTCAGATATTGGTCTCGAGTTCAACTTCAGATTAGCTGCCCAACAATCACCCTAAAGTAATCGTTCCGAGTTGGAACGACTAGATTACCAAAATAATTAATATTAAATAAGAAAGATGCACCAACACTGTTTAATCATCTCGTCAATATTTTGAAAAAACTTAACCCGCCCGCCGAACCGCCCTACAACAAAAATTAAGCGTTCCGAGCTCCGTTTAAAAAATTTAAAAAAATAAATTTTGTAGTCAATAATTATAAATGCAAAGTTCCAAATTCAAAAATTTTTTTTTATAAAGTATCCAATCAAATCAGAAATTTTATTAATTTCGTATTATTTAAATCAAATTTATGATAAACGAGAAAATCTTCATGATAATAAATTGAAGTTTTAGACCACCCTGTTTCTCTATTATGACATTGTAAGTTTAATTATGGGACATCAATATCGTGTACCATGGCAAGAGATCAATAATTGTGTTGTAAGTAGCAAAAACTTGACACCAAAAACCACATATACATAATTAGTTCAATGAAAACAAAAACTTTCGCATTCGAAATTAAATTTAATGTATGCTGGGGTCGAGGCGTTTAAAAAAAAGTTAAATAAAAACACGCTTACCATTGAATGTAGTAACTGGTCAGAAGTAGTAGAGGTGCCACCAGCAACTCCAGGTTTAATCTTGTCACAATAATCAGCCAAAATATCTCGGAAACGAGGCCAACTTTTCTCTGGAATGGTAATGGCAGTGCGAAAGTTGGTCTTTACTTCAGAAATTCGCATGTAGACTCCCCGTTTATTAAGACCGATATCAAAATAAAAGTTCTTGTTGTCTACATGCACGTGTCTACCCTCGGGCAGGTCTGGTTTGTAGGCGTGTTCGTCGGCACTAAATTCGTCCAACAAATCTGTGAGGGCATCTCGAAATTCGATCATGCCCTGTGCCGGTATAGCCACTTGGGAACGAGGCCCTCCTCTAGTTATAGTTTGAGAAACGCGCAGAAAACGTCCCCGCGAATTTTCTTTCAGATCTAAATAATATCGCCTGTTGTCCTTCACCATCATCTCACTACGAAGTTTGCCGTCCTCGGGCACATTTTCCGGATTCGGTGGACCTTTTTATAAACATAATCGTTATTACGACAATCAAAACGGTAAAAGTTAAAAAATTACCTAGAGATGAATAAAAATCACTAAATGTGGACAAATGATCACGAAACTCGGCCGCAGTGGATAGGGCCAAAAATATTTGAGACCGACGTCCATCTGCGCCAATCTGTTACAATATACACGTTCACATAACATCAAAAAGTGTTTTATGGAAATACTAACCTCAGCTACTTTAATGAATCGCCCTCGACGGTTTTGCTTCACATCTAAATAAAAACGTTTGCTTTGAATTTGTAAGGTCTTCGTTGCTAATTCCTGTTCAGCCGGTCCTTGTTGTCCTGCAAAACAAACCAAAAACTTTATTAAAAACTAAACAAGCAACTTGGCAAGAGCAAAATGAAACAACTGTTTTCCGACCTGGATCCTGCCAGTAATTTATTTTCTTGTAAGTCCACTCAAACTCCAACTCGGCTTGCATATCTTCGGTTATTTTAAAATTAAAAATTCGGAATTTAACATTTTAGGACGGAACCAGTTTTGGCAGTATCAAATGATGAATGAATGGATGAATCACTTCAAGATCCTCCACACTCACAGAAAATAAAAAATTTCGTATAGCGGAAAAGTGGTTACTAGGCATTCCAAAATTCCTAGTAATGAGTGAATCATCGCGCAAGATATTCGACAAGTTGCGCCAGTAGGAGATGATTTCATATTTTAACATCGTTACAATAAGCCGCGATAAAGAAAAGTAAATTAAATGGGACAATGACTTACCTGGGTCGTATTCCGCACTGCCCTGCTCCATTCCTTGGTGGTATTCTAAAAACGTAAATCCGGTAAAAAACTATGATGAAATTTTGCAAAATTCGCGATTTCGCATAGTTAATTATTGCAATAGAAAAGTAAATTCTTTCAAAATTGATTTAGCGACATCGCATAAGGTTCATTTTGGACAGAATGTCCTGCCACCTTTCAACATCAACGCAACCTAAAGGCTGTTGGCCAAGGTCGTCGCGGCCTAGTACAATGCAACTTATATTATGACACTTCTCGAATTATCGCACATACGCTTAGCTCGCAAGTGTCGCGTTACAACAATTTTGAAGGAACGAATAAAATTAATCAATTCCCAAGCAGTTCAATTGATAATTACCGAGGATTCCGGCTAAAATCTTAATGCGAACAAAAGATGTAGCTCGCCATTTTGTTTGCTATGTCACTTGTGACATTTGCTAGGGCTTTAAATTAAAATTAAATCAAGGAATTATAACACGGATTTGTTCCCAAAGTGAATATACTTTTTAATGAACAGTGCACATAATTGTATCAATTCTTACTCACTTTGTGAATTCGACCCCTCATCTCCACTTCCTAAATCCGACATCGCAACCACCACACAAACCAGCAACTGTTGGGGGAAAAATTAAAATCACCAATATTAACATTTTGACTTTTCAAACATCGAAATTTAATTTGCATCGTATTTTAAATAAATTTAATTTTTACAGCACCGTCCGAACGGTAACAATAAAAACGATAGCATTTAAATCGGTCGCTGCCTTACCTGAGGCGGTTAAAACGTTTCTACGAGCAGAAATAAATAAAAATAAAATTGCTGCTATTTCGACGCAATGTAATTTTTCGACGTTCGAATATTGTTACCAAGAGGGTTGCGCATCGGCATGCGCATCCTTGCGAAGGAGACACAAGAAACAAAGATGGCAACGCTAGTCGACTGTTTTCTAAAGTGAGATGGATACAAGTATTTTGGCATTTTTTAAAGTGCATTTATAAAATTTAAGCCACCGAATTAAATAATTTTTGATTACTGCATCGTTCGCGAATCGATCTATGCTTTAATTGAGCCGTTTCGGGGCTAAATTAATAAAAAATTGCTGCGTTTGTTCGTCGGCATTTCAAACTACACATTGAGTGAGAGCAAAGGTAAATGGCTTTCTTTGTTAGTTCATATCCTTATTTCATTTCAATTTTATCAGCGTCTTTGTTGTAAAAAGAGATAAGTTTGAGCGAGAGATGAAAAACTTTCGAATTTGTTGAGCGGTTCGTCCCGTTTCAGCCTAAATTATTTAATAATTAATATTGCCACAACGTGGAACCGCACCCCTAAATTTTTTTAATTTTTTTTTGTTAGTCAAACCAAATTTTGCAGTCAAACCAAAATATGTTGGTCCGCGCTAAATTTTTCTAAGTCTTCAGGCGAGATGATTCTTTCTTTTGTGTGCAATTTAGAATTGGAGCGAAGATGTTTGACCCCAACACAATCACCACGCAACAGTCGCAAATTCAATACCAGACGACGCAACAGCCGCAAGATAAAGATAAGAACGGGCAAGATGGGGTGCAAAAGGAAGCCTTTCCTTCGTTTTGTTACGCGAACGTCAACATGATTCACAAAATAGCAGCTCCCAACACGGCGGTGGTTGCCCAGACGCAACATTCCACCGTAAACATGTCACAGCTGACCGATGACAAGTGCTACATAGCACAGCCGTTCTCTTACAATTATGCGTTGGTGAATCAAATGTCGTTGGCTCAAAACACAATATCGAATATCACTTTTAAATGCGAAGTTTGCGGACTGATGTTTGCTCATTTGACTTTATTAAACCATCACAAACGCATTCATCAGGCAGGAGGTCAGGGTGGCGATCAGCAGTCGGCCCAACAACAGCAACAGATCACCGTGCAAGTGCAAGGTCAATCGCAACCTCAACCGGCACAGATTCAAATTGTCTCTGCCGATAGAATTCGCTTTTCTTGCGAAGAATGCGGTTTGACTTGCAACACTCACGCAGATTTAAAATCGCACAAGATTCAAGCTCATCAGCCTCAACAGCAGCAGCAACAACAACAACAACAGCAGCAGGTGCAACAACCCCAGCCACAAAATACTTTAAAAATTAAAAATTGTGAGTCATGCGGGGCTCCTCTTCCACAAGACACAAACAAAAAGAGGGCGGTGATGAAGGTAAAATGTGAAACTTGCCTGTCGGCGGAAGCAATCCAACCACAAATATTTGTGGTGGCGACTGCTCCCGATTCGTCAGGTGTTACTAAATTTGAAGAGTCCACAGGAACCCAAACGACGTCAACTTTAGGTGAGTGTGAGTTTGTTGATATTTTGTTATCCAGGGTCACAATAGATTGATTTAGGTACCCAAAATTCCATACCATTGGCAATAAAAAATGCTCATCCCGTGAAGAGACGTGGCGTTGCTTCGGTCACCAAATGCACCAAATGTAATGGTAGCGGAATCATCTTCATTGGGGGTTCCAAAAACCAACAAAGTAATGTCGATAAGCCGTTTCATTGCAACATTTGTAATGGTAAGTAAACATTCCCATTTGACAACAATAAAAACTTAAGGCGGTCGACTACTGGGATTCTCCTCGTCTTGAAGAAGTCAGGCTCACACTTCTTACTTCTGCTTTGGCAGTCTTTGTCTCTTTTGAATCGTAAGACACTCGCTTATTAGATCGTATAATACGATTGCTGTCTCTCATGTCTGCTTTCTCACCGATTTTTCTTGATTCTAGGTTCAAAATGCAAACAGTCAAAATAATTTGCAATATTCAGTTTTTTTTGCCACGGTGCACATCTTTTGGAACAAATAAAATTATTAATAAACTATCTGTTGTTAAATTCTCATAATTAGGTCTAATAACGTCTAACTCTGGTAATTTGAAGTGTAGTAGTTGACTGCCTTAAAGAATTAAATAAGAACTTATTCAAATAAATGCCAATTTGGAGCTGTTCATATTTTAGGGTCGGAAGCGGCTCCTCGTTGATTAACAGGTTTGATTCTCTTGACGCACCGTTGATCGAAGAATTTTTTCGCTCACTAGATGTCTACCTGCTGGCCTAGGGCAACTCAATGTTTAGAATGAACTGTAAAGATGTATTGCTATTGAAATCGTTCAAAAACAGTCGATGTTCATTCACGTAAGCAGAGTAATGATTACTTCTCAATCGAAAATTCGATTCAAATTTTTGTTCTACTCTTTATTTTCCTCCGTAATGGAGGACGTTTGAGTTCTGAAGCTTAAGATCTTGACGATGGCAATAAATGGGAAGATGACGGGAAAAGTTCTTGCATTTTGCTTTGTTCGCTGAAAGCTTAAAAACATTGATTTTTGCTATTGTTTAATTTAAAATTTTTATTTCATATTTTGTTTTCCATTGACAAATTGAATAGAACCTTCAGTGAATATAGATGGTATAGCAAATAGTAGCTGGGTAACTTTTACCTAAAATGTTAAAACAAATTTATTTTATGTACCTAAGTTGGAATCCATCCTAATTGAATCATAATTTTCATTTTCTGATAAAACATTGTTTATCAAGACTGGAGAGCTCTTCAATTAAGAAACATAATATGGTGACGTCATAGCTTTTCATGTAAAAACAAAAGAAAGATCGAACTTCAAAAAGTTTTCGCAAATTTCATACATAAACTTTTTGGTGCAGTACTCCTTTGTTTTAATTTTATTATAACCTCCTTTTTTTATTGATTCAAATTTTCTTTTATTTTAATATAATTTTCATTTGTTTTAAGGGTAACTTCGCATTTTAAATTCTACCACGATTATGTTTTAATTAATTAATTTCGTTTCAACCTTTTTAGTGGTAATAGGAAAAATAATGTGTGATCTATCTCTCCTATGTGCATTGGAACCATGGAAAGCTATTGTACTTATTTTGAAAAAAGTTTTCACGACAGATTACCTTGGTGTTTTGCTATTGCCTGCTCAGCAAAACACACAAAATCAAGTTCTTATGTTTGGACTTGTATCAAAGATCTCGATATAGCAGTAAACATATTTAACCACAAGCTGTAACAATCATTTATATATTCCGCCATATACCAATATTGCTTTAAGAAAGTAAAAAAAAATATCCTTCACTAACCAAGGCCAAGACAGACCATGCGTGAACCAATTTCAATAAACCTTGAATTATTTTTTTGTTCCGAATACTTATAAATGAAAATTTCGTATTTTTCGTGAACAATCAACCCATTTTATTTTATTTCATCAAAAACTAATTGCTTAGTATTTGTTTCACTAATAATAAATTCCCTTCCATATTTCTTACGCGTAGTAACGGCGTGAGAATATTTTTTTGCTGGTTATTACACTTACAGGTAATTGAGGAATGCCATAGGTAGACTCTCCGAACAATATATTGTAATAGGAGTGAGGGTCGACGTTCTATTTGGCGCATTCTTTATAAATACTTACTTGATTTTGTTGTTTTCATTAAAATTGAAACTTAATTTGAAATAACGAAATTGCAAGTTTATTTAATACTTATTAGAAAATATTTAATGGAGCAAATTTATAACGTGATCCTCTTTTATAGGTTCATTCAGTCGTTACTCGTCGTTGTGGTCTCACAAAAGACTTCACACCGGTGAGAAAAACTTCAAATGCAACATTTGCGGTTTGGCTTTCGCCAAAGCTGCATATTTAAAAAATCATTCTCGAATTCATACTGGGGAGAAACCCTACCGTTGCAACGTTTGTGGAATGCAATTTTCTCAATCTCCGCATTTAAAAAATCACGAGAGAATTCACTCCGGCGAGCGTCCTTACGTTTGCGAAGTATGTGACAAATCGTTTGCTAGACACTCGACTCTCTGGAATCATAGGCGAATCCATACCGGAGAAAAACCGTATAGATGTGATATTTGCGGATCTTGCTTTAATCAAGCCACGCATCTTAAAAATCATGCCAAGGTGCATTCCGGTGAGAAACCCTTCAAATGTGACATTTGCAGTGTTGGTTTCTCTGATCGATTTGCTCTTAAACGGCATCGCAATATTCACGAAAAATATGGCCGAACCAAACCCAATCCACCGCCGTCCACCGAAAACGTGACGCCTAAAGCCGAGGATAATTTAACCTCCGGTGCTGTAAGCGGAGTAGTGGAAGAATCGCCCGAATCAATGATGGAGGAATTGTCAGAACCAAAATACGAAGATACAAAGTACGAGGATGGTAGCGCTACGAGTCATATATCGGACGAGATGACGACCGACATTTCAGAACTGCAAGTGCAGTTGTCATAAGACCGCTTTGAATTTAACATTGTAGATATTTTAATTTTGTTTTGTAAGAATTATCATTCAGTATGACGTTTGTTTGAAAGTTTTTTAGTTTTTAGATAACTGTAACTTAATTATAATTATGTATCTTGATATGCATCGAGTGCAATGCGATAAGTTGTATTTACTAAATATTCTTTTTAATGTTTATGCATCATTTTAAAAAGAAAATTAATTGCGCCAATTAGAAATTTTCAAATTGAAATTCTTTTTTATTCTACCTTTACATTTTTGAGGTTTCTACACAATTGCCAATTTTTATGATGTTGTCTAAATCGAAGATGGTTAGAGCTTGGCGATGCCAAACCACCGAGGTAATCTGCCACGAGAACCTTTCAAAATGAATCGAGGATACTTAAATCTGTAAATTTCATACTAATTATATTAATAATATTTTTGTCAGCAAAAATTCTCCTCCCTAACGCCCATTTGAAAATAAAAAATTTTATGGTACATAATACACGGTCAACTATAAAACTTAGTCAAATTTATTTTTGAAAATACAAAGCCGAACTTAAATAGATAATCATAAATTATAAAGTTAACATTAGATTTTCAGGTTCCTATCGACAAAAATATTTTCGTCATCCTTAACAATCAAATCGGTTAAACTAGGATAAACCAGTCTAAAACTACCATCTTTTTCATTTATGACTCGAACTTGCTGAACAGTTATATTACCAAATAAATGTGTCATACTTTTCAATAACTTATCGGCAACACTTCTACAAGCAAACAAACTTGTAGAACTCGTTACTTCGATTAAAATATCTTTAGTGTCAAACGAAATCTAAAACAAAAATTTATTGTAAAGAATATCTTAATTCATGCTAAATTAAAATTTACTTACTTTAGTAAGGTCAGAATTTGTGATTGGTGGAAAAGAAATAACTTTATTTTCACCATTTACTAGCGCCGGATACTCTTTAAGGTCGTCGAGTAAATGCAAATATTTGTGGACGCCCGTAAACTTGCTACGTTTCTTTTCTTTTCGTTCTTCCTCTGCCACGTCTTTCAGCTTTTTCACGAGTGCAGTACCGGTAATTTCTTGTTTATCATTTAAAGGGTTTATTTTCAGTTCGCTAGGCTTAATCGCCGTGTAAGTCAGCGGGACATTTGGCGACAATGCAGCTAAGTTGTGAGTAGCAATCGTCGCTTTGGTTCTTTTAGCACAATCTTCCTCATGCAATTTAGTTTGCAATTTAATGAAATCGCGAAATTTGTCGGGAGTGAACTGTACGTTTAGCACGAAGCAGGCAATAATGTGACGTCTCACATCGTCAACACTCCTGGTAACCTTAATGCAGAATTCTTTATCGAAGCCCATAACAGTTATGGCGACGTCAGTTGCTTTTCGCTTCTCACTACTTGCTTTTGATTTTCCCACTTTAGCCGGTTTACCTGCCTTGTCATCTATCGCCACAATGCGTTTACAATGTTTTTTAATAAATTCTAAAATTTTCTTGGTGTTAGTTTCCTTGTCGATCGTTTGTGCTAAACGCTTGTCCTTCAAAGGATTCTCTTTCAAATCAATTTCTGTAAGATGAATAAAATTGCAACGTAATGAAAAATTTTATAAAATCAAAAAACTTACCTTTTAACTTTGTGCAATCCGCAAGTTCAGCGGGAAATTCGGTAATTTTATTTGCTTTTAGAAGACACGATTTTAAATTAGAAAGTACCTTAATTTCTGCGGGAACCTCTTGGATTTCATTATTACACAAATCGAGTTCGGCAAGATCCTTAAGTTGAGGGTAACAGATGTCCGGAAAAACCTTCAAATTATTGTTGCGCAATTTTAAAACTTTTAGCTTCGTACTTTGGGTAAGTTTGGGAAAACTTTCCAGTTTATTAAACGAAACATCGATGGTGTCAATTTCTGTAAATTTGGAGACGTCTTCGGGAATGCTCGTCAAGGCGTTGTTCGATAAATCCAAAAACTTCAACTTGGATAAACTCCACACCATGAATGAAATGTGTTCGATTTTGTTTTTGTGCAACATCAAAGTTTGCAAATTGATCAGTTTTCCGATTTCATCTGGTAGTTCTGACAGTGTGGTTTCGCTGATTTTTAAATAATTTAAATTGATTAAATTAAAAAGAGCTTTATCCAAACCAGTTTTTTCTAATCTCGTGTTGATATCCTTCCCAACCAGAACGATTTCACGCCTGTTCTCTTTGGATGCCGTTTCAATTTCTTTCCAAACCATGATTTTTCTTTAGGTAGTGAACAACTTAAAATTTTCTGTAAAACTGATATTCAAAATGGTTAAAACGTTCAAATAAAAAATATTGTGCAATATTATACCACAAAAAGCATGCCAAAGATAAAACTCGATCACTATTTATTCTAACCTCTATTTAACAGCTGACATTTTAATTTATTCGATTTTTGCGCGGGACAACACTAGCGCCCTTGATTATCGAATCGATTATAGAGTAGAAGGGCTATGATGATGCTGGGACCTCTAGTTTATTTATAAACAAATGCAGTAATATTTTTATATTTTTTATACCAGGCCTAATGAAAATTCTTGACACCTTCACTCTATCCTACCAATTTTCCCAATAACTTTCCAAGAAGCCACCTACCTCATCGATTTTTCTTTCGAAGGGCCCCATGGCATTGCTCAATCGACTTCTGCCCGGCAAAAGGCAAATTATTAAATCATATTTAATACCTCACGGGTATCGCCAGAGAGACGATCAGAAAAATTCCGATTACAATACATTTCTGATAATAATATTACATTTTACTTTGTGGCACAATTTTATCGGTAGAAAATGAAAGAACGCAGTATGGTTTACATTAAGTAATTTATTAAATAAAAATAAATACCAGTTAAGTATATTTCAACAATAAACAAAAACAAATTGAGAACATATATACGAAAATGCAAATCACTTTCTTTGGTAAGTACTAAATTAAATATTACAATAAATTATTATTACCCAAACAACTATAATTAAAATTGCACATAAATATTAACAGGAATGTCGCTTAATGTAAATGCTGACAACATTAGGAAAATATGTAACTCTATCCACCCTATCTAGTAATACTTCACATCCATGGTACTGGCAAAAATCTACTTAAAATATAACGGAATATCACTTAAGGTGACCAGAATATGTCATATCATGCAAGTCAAGACATTGATACTAAAAATAATTCGGTCAAAACCAAGACGACTTCAACCTTATTCGCCACGACTGCAGTTGAAATGGATATTTATTTTATTCGATTAATACCTAATAGGCTATTGGCACTTGTACGGGTGCTTTCAGTTCGGGTCATTCATCTTTAGAAGCAATTGAACGATGATCATTTCAGCTTTTTTACTTTAAATTGGTGAAATAATTTTTTCGTAAATCAGGTCAATATAACGAATATGCAAAGATGTTACCAGCACTTTGTGAGAGAGATATGGTCAGAACTATGGTAAAGCAATTCAACACTTTAACCGCCAGCCTACGATCAGGCTCGTTTAAATTCTTAAATGATGTAGATGCAATCAGCCCATAATCAACAATAGGTACTTTTTCCAGCAAAATTTAAATTGACGTCTAAGTTCTCTTAAAAAGTTCCGAGGCCAAGCGCTAACTTATGGAAGAATAAAAATGTATATAAAATTCAATCTCACCTTACGTTTGCTACTAAACTGTTTGTTGTATCAAGCAAATGAAAAGGAGATATTTTTGAGGGGTAAACCGCAGACTAAAATTCCTCTGTGGTTTACATCTCGGTAAACGTGTTTCCATTCCACCACAGCATCTTAACTTCTAAGGAAAGTAAAGTACAGGAAGCTATGCTCTTACACGTTCGATTTAAGATAAAACCAAAAATTGCACTCACACTTTGGTGGAAGTGTCGGATTGCTTGTGAAAGGATCTTTCTAGTTCATCGCTTGATGATGCCATAGTACAGCTTCAAACATTTTAGTTCTAAAAAGTGCGAGTGCAATTTTTAGTTTTTCTAAAATTAGAGATGGTTTCATTCGGTTATTCAAGATATTTAAAAATTTCCGTGATTCCTAAATTACCTGACACCTAGTATATAATTAACAGAATGTGTCTGGTCACCTTAATTACGTTTCTTACTCAATAGTTAATAGGTAACATTTATTACAAATAAGGAAGTCAAGAAATGAGACAATCGCATGTCCGTGCTATTATTCGTATTATTCATTTGGATACTCATCACATCTGCTTTAAACACGGGCAATCGACTCTTTTTCATGTTCTTTCACTAAGGTATTAGGATTTATATAGAAGCTTTAATTTAAATCTTTTTACATGCCTTTAGTTCTTATTTCTTCACGTTCCTTTACATCTATAATGGACAAATTTTTGCTAGCAACAATTAAATGTAGAAGAGAAATTCCCGACTTCACAAAGGCAACGGGTGCAGACAGGTACACGACAATTTTGAAAAGAGAAATTCCAAGAACTGTAAAAAATAAAAAGAGTGTTTATTTAGCCTAAATAAAATGATATACTTACTCAAGGGTCCTTCGGTAAAATTCAGAAGGTAGAGAGCAGAATAAAATGCTTCGTTTCCAAAACACATCCAAAAGAGAACCATACGATTGGTGTAATAGATGCTCATGATCGGATTTTCAGACATATCAATAAATTTGTGGCTCGTTTTACCTTGTAGGAGAGACCTAAAAAAAGGTCAATGAGTAAGACAATTTCTGAATAACACTGCAGTCTTACGTGTGTAAATAAATCCAGTGGCATGCAATATCGATAGTCATCGACAGTAAGAACCAGAAACTTGCGGATGGGTAGAAATGAGCTAGGACTGCACACAAACACATCGTGCCACACCGGTCGGTGAGTTGATCGAGTATTGCACCAAATTTAGTGGACTGATTGAAGTAGCGGGCTGCATGTCCGTCTATTGCATCCAACAGAGCCGAAGTCACGTAACAAAATGAAGCAATTACATAGTTGGTTGGCATAAAATAAAATGATATTAAGGCTAAAATGATGCGGCCATATCCTGTCAAGAAAAAAACACAGTCAGATGTTAACCAAATGGTGACTTTAAATTTACCTATTAAATTAGGAACAAACAGAAATATATTTTCGGTTTCTTTGCCTCCCATTTTCAAAAACACAGAAATACAAGATGCGATAATGACAAGACAACAATTTTGACGTATCTTCCGCTTGAGAGATTCGGAAAATAAGCGATTTGTGATGGGTGGGAGGGGCGCCGGGGCGTCCGGCGTATTCTTCTACCGATTGGTTGCAGCAGTTGCTGCAAAATTTCAAATTGCAAATTGAACCAAGTTAAATTTAAATTAATTTTTCAATGGGTTATCGATGCTAAAATTAATTAAGATTATTAATTATTCATTGTCACTCCATATTTACGTTTATTTGGAGTGAAAACTGCTATAAAAACTAATAGCCATGGGCGTAGCAAGGCATGGGGCTAGTATGTGCATTACACTTCCGGAATTTCCTTCAATGAGGAAAAATTTCTATTAAAATAAAAGACAGGAAATGAAGATTTGCATTAAATTATGACCGAAAAAACAAGAAAATTGATCAATAGGATTTTCTATTGTTTCTCCATCTAGTGTGCAAAACAGCAACGGCCGTTCCACCCACTCCATCACAACTCGACTACATTCTTTATGATTTGCAGAAAAGTGGCCACCTATGCTTGGCGGTTAAAACTATTGTGCAGGTATCGTTTTTGTCGACAATTTGTTTGGCCTGTAATTGCTGCTTGTCGCGTTCGCGTGTTCGTCGTAAAAATGTCGAACCGAGATTATTTCTAGTGGTGCCGTTTTCGCTTAGCAAAAAATGGAAAAATCATGTTTTTTATTATAAAAGCGGATACGCCATAAGTTTAAATATGACGATGGGGTTGATGTGCGTAGCCCTAACATTAAGTGATTTGTGACAGTTTGAAGTGAAGTTTCCTGCTGTCGTCGAATATGGTACCTTCGCCCGAAAATGACAATGCACCAAAAGCTCCGGATAAAGGTGACAAGACAAAAGGAGAACAAAACGAGAAAAATCACAAACTCCACGAATCTGACGTTACAATTTACGGATCTGAGAGCAAAGTACGTCTTTTTAACTTTTTTTATTTTTGACAAGGAAATTTTACCCGACAACGTTAATTTTATCATTTTCGTGTCTTCTAAATCCTCTATAAAAGTTCAAGTTATCATTGACAGTTGGTGTCGTTTAAAAATATATCGCAAAACAATCGATTTCTTTTAATTTAATCGCTATTTTATGATACGCTGATCAACTGCAAATGGCCGACCCGATTCGGTGATGTACGGCAGTTGTTTTTGGTTCAAATTTTACTTAACGTGGGCGACACACAAATGTTTTTCATTTTCAGTCTCAATGTTCGATCATTTCACATAAAATTTCTCTCATTTCTGCATCCTCATTGTTCGCTTTCATACATTTTGAGGCGAGAATGACGTAGCTTTTTTGGGCGTAATCCTTAATCCCTTTTGCGGCCGATTAATTTACGTCACGTGCCGTTTCAAATTTCAAAATTTTTAAATACTTTGCTTGTAGGAAGCCTCAGTGTCTAAACTAGACGATACCGAACTTAGGGCTCTCTTAGATGAAGCAATTAACTACAAAACGCCCAAAGATCGCGTAGGCAAGAGTCAGCTTTTTCAAGTAAGTTTGTGCACTTGATATTTTTTTTAGCGAATAGTCGACTCACGTTACCTTCCCCCTGTGTTTAGAACCTTCTGGAAAAGGCAGAAGAAGATGATCGAAAAGCTCGTGCCACAAGTGCTAGTGGTTCGGAATCTGTGCGGTATTACAACACGACTGCAAGTCATCGTACCCGACGCAAACGTGAATCCAACTCCGTGTCAGAAAATATAACTCACGGGGGTAGTCTTAACAATTTAGCTAAAGAAGAGTTGTACGCGGCCGCTAGTCATTTACACAGGCCGAGTAAAACCGTGAGTGCACGTCAACATCAAGGCGGTATGTTTTTTTAACATTCAATTTTTATCGAACAACCAATTAGTTCAAATTTATTTTCTAGGTAGTTTACCCTGCAATGTAAACACCGGTCTTTCGTCGTCCTACAATAAGCAATTTTTTGAAGAGGCCAAAAGAAAAATGGGAACAAAAACGACTGGAGCTTTTTCAACTATTGACATGGAATCGGAAAGTTTACTCGAACACGATTCTTTAAGTTTAAATTACAATGAACAATCAAAAAATGACGACTTACAAACAAGATTACCCCGAATACAACTACAACCACTGAAATTTACCTCGAGATTTAATTTGGAAATTGGAGGTAAGATATTGAAAGTTTAGCTGGTTAGTGAAGGTTATAATGTAACGTGTTTAGGTGGCGGAGGTGGTACCAATGTTGACGATTCTTTGACGGTGACTGCTTTGGAACGCTGTTCCGATAAGTCAATCGAAAATGACGTGTCTTACAAGACAACAGAAACCATTGCAACGACGACTCATTATCAATCGCCCACTACTCATTATAACCTCTACATGCAATCGAGTGCATTGTGGCCATTTGCCAAAAGGACTTTGGAAGAGAAGGTAATGTTCAAATTTTTTTCTTTTATTTTTTTCTTATCAAAACAACTGCAATTTGTTGATGAAAGGGGTCAACGACAGAAAACAAATGAGTATTTTTTTTAGAAATCTCGAAATAGTTTTGTTATTTTTAATGTTTACGAGTGTTTTGGAAACAATTCATTCAATCGAGATTAAACCTTGAGAAATGCTTTATAGGGAAAAATTGTGTCTGCTTTCTTTAGTTTCATTTCTTGCATGAAATAAAACTGTTTTGAGATAATAAATGTTATGAGTAGTACTAAACGTTATCTACAAAGAAAGTTATTACATAATTCGAGATAACAAAGTTAAATAATAAACTTCAATTATTAGATAATATATTATTATGTATAGGGTAGTCCGAAAATAAAATGTTTACGTAAACAAGCCGGATTGACAAATAAATAAGGGCTAAATTTTTAATAATAACCTTGAGGGCCGATCTTTACACTCTGATTTTACTTTTAGGTAGTTTAAATGAGTAAGCAAATAACCTAACTTGGCTTAATTGGTTACTTATCTAGCAGATTAAGTTATCTACTGGTGTAACTAAAGGTGAAAAGATCGGCTCGAAATTCACCAGTCATTAGGTCTTTTTGTGTTGAAATAACACAAAAATTATTAATGTCTTTTTTAAATCCTCTAGAATGGGGTCAAATTTGAGAAGTTTCGAACACTTTCCCTCGAGATGTGACAGGCCGATATTAATTGATTCATTTAATATTGGCCATTTCTTCCATTTTTACGTGTTGCAATTTCAACAATTTATAGCTTCTTTTTTCACACGTGAAATGGTAACGAATATCAAATTTATTGACTACCAGTCAATATAGTCATGTACAGACCTTAACCATGTTAAACTCAGATGGTGGAAGACGGACTCTTCCTTAAGCTGCTGGTGGTTCTCGCACTCGCATGATTCCTTCCATTTATCGACTACGAATTAATTATTTTCTAATGGTTCTGTTCGATCATATCTTTCTCTAGATAACTTTTCCTACTAGTTAACTTCTTCACTAATAATTTTCTTACAAGCTGTCGTATTAGACTCGAGAGGAAATTCATTTAGGCTTCATTAGACATTTATTATTATTCTTAATTCATTACTTTCTGTATTTCTATCTCGAGAAAATTTGATTCTAAAATAATAGTAACATTGATCGTTGTTTTTAAACTCGAGTGAAAAACTCTACCTAATGTTAGCGTACAATCTTTTCAAACAAGGATCGAAAATGTAAGTTGCACAGGAACTTGTTAAGACTTTCATGTCACCTTCTTCCAGCTTGACGTAGGCCATACAAAGACTTCTTGAGCAAACATACCTTGTTTCCATTTTGAAAATTCAATAGCACGTTAAATTCATCAATTGATTTATTCTGATGAACAACTTAAACTGATCGAGCTACTAGAGCGCCAACTAATCTCATGGAAATTGCTTAATCTTTATGCCACTAGTCATGCATTTCTTCTTTTCAGAGTATCGTCAAGTCTGTGCGTGTTACAAAATATCACTCAACTACCAATTACTTCTTGTTTCTTAGAACAGTCAACCAAAGTTCTTGGTTATCAATGATATTTTACTGACCATTTTGATGAATATGTTGTGTGTTGGTGATCATTTTTCTTATATAATATGTGGTGTGCGTGTGAATTTTTATACATACGTGACCTACTATTTAACGAGGGCTTGAAACTACGAAAGTGTAACGAACTTCATTTTGAGAAGATTTTCCCAGTCAGAATAAACATTAGTGGTTTGCCATTGCTTTCATAGAGGAGACAATTTAATCAGAAATGAAATTCTTACTTCATCCTGAGTAGAACTGGGTATTCGGCATTAACAGTTGTGGAGTTAACCATCAAGTCTATGACCGCCTTTAACTAATGAAAGTTATTGCTATATAAATAAACAGACATAATATTATATAAGCAGGGATTCTATAGGATTCTCCGGTCGTCTTTCTTTTCTTGAATTTTTAACAATAGTACCGACATTTTGTGATCCTCGTGACGCGCATGTATTAACGAGATTCTAAAAATATTAAAAAATCGAAATACGGCGTAACCCTGTATTAAAAGTAATAACATATTATCATGATCAAACTTCTAGTCGTCTCGTCATATAATATTTCTTCTACTAAAGTACAGAAAATTGTTTAAAATTCACGCAATATTTTGAGATTTTGGTGTACCAACAATTTTACCGCAAGCTTCATCTGACAATTAATTCACGATAAAATTGTTGATATAATACCAGCTTTAGAAAAGTGCTTGAATTTTTTGTTAGTTCTATTCTTTTAAAGCTGTGCACGAACCTTGTCTATTCTAGAGTAACTAATTAACAAATTGGCAGTTCAATATACTATTAAAAGTATTTTATAGCAAAATTTAAAAGATATCGTAAAAAAAAACATAAAAATATAGTTGTTTATTTTATAATAATAAACATTTTTATATTTATAGATTTATGCCGTCCTTTTTTATTTAATTTATTTTCCATAAAAAGGAGTTTGTATTTTATTTTCAGCGACAAATTTAGCAAACAAATTTATAATCACTGCAGGATTCAGATATTACCATCGTGGATTATTTAATAAGTAATGTCTAGAATTTGCCTTAAATTTTAATTACAGTAAAAATATTATTTTTCGAGTCGTACAAGAAACCTCCGAAAGATATCAATTTGAAATTGAAGGGTAATATTTTTGAAATCGTTTTTAGAAATTTTGTCATCACTCTTCACTGTTTTTCCCCACTCACTTAAATCTATGAAACAACTCGGGGTCTGCCCAAGGGAAAACGTCTTGGGCTTTCAGCAAAATCCTAGATTTAAATTGATGTGCATACCTTTGATGCTATTTTATTTATAAAGCAGTTCTTGTATAATATACTGTCTGGTTTGTCTGAAAACGTAATTGCACGTTCGAAACTTGGTTTATGAACCTTTTTAGCTTCCATCTTCATTGCTCAAATAGTTGGGCAAGTGGTCAAATTTGCAACGAAATTGATTTTGCAATTGCTGAATTATTTCATTGTGATTCCAATTTATTAAAAAGTTAGCGCAAATCTTGATTACATTTCAGACGCTGATCGATTTTTAAAATTTTTCGCTATTGCACCATTACTTCTAATGCAGTCGCTTAGTACTATATATCCCAGGTGATATTTTCAAGTCAGAAACAGACGTTTCATTATAAAATCGATCGTAAAAACACTCAACCATTTCAATTTAAAAAGAATTTGCGCCACAGCGCTTTCGACGTTAATGAGAACTGGGATCTTTGTTTATTAACTTCCTGCCAAAGGAAAAGGAGAATTTTGCGTCTTCTAAAGCGTATCGCAAATAGTTATTTTGTTAAGTGCAAAGGAGCAATGTTGAAATCTGCTGTGCACCCTATGGACCTCTCTGAATTTACCTTCTCCAATAAACTAACAATTTAAATGGTATCTTACACCATATCCCTTTGGTGAAATTATATGAATTAAAACAGTCTTGTGACAATACACAAAATGTTTCGATCTTATTCACGATTTAACAAAGTGAAATATTTTTCAATCGAATATGGACGGAAAGACGTTTTTGTTTTCCATTGTCAACTGTTGTAATTCAACAAACAACAGTCGGTTAATCAATAAATAAATAGTACGACACAAATTGACATTTGTACCGTTACAAAATCTTATCATGTTTCTTTATATTAAATTATACGAATAATAAATGAATTACACACGATTGCAGAAGAAACGAAGTAATTGTAAGACGATATAAAAAAGTTTAATCATTTTGTAGTGATTAGTGACCCTGTAACTTGCAATCATAATATGCATTTTAACGTAACAGCTCCTTTCTTCGGAAGCTGTTCATCAACTTGTTTTCGCCATTTGCAGATATAACTGGATAATTAATTTTATAGCTGTCGAAACTACAAAATTAATTTTTTACACATCTTTAACGTAACCAGGAAAAGTTCAGTGATTATGGGATTAGTTTTTCTGGAAAAAAAACAACCTCGGCTGTCGCTTCGTTTTAGCGACAGGAGAAGAAGTAAAGAATAGTAGCAACAAGGAAGGGAAATTGCACAAACCTAATTAGCATTTTAGTTTGAAAACTCTCATCCTGGTTGGCAAATTATGAAATCTCATAGCAAATTCGATTTTAATTGCGCCGATTGCTTTTAATTATAAGATGAACTTTTTAAATTTATTTTTACGTAAAAAAATTTGAAAGTTGCAATTTTTATTTAAGTAGATTGTTTCACATTTTCACAATTAAAAATTAAATGTAAATTAGGTAAACGAATTATGCAATAAATAATGAAAATAACGCTTGTTTTTGCTAATTTTCCACTCCAAAATGTTGTTTTTGTTATTATCACGCATTGATTAATTATATTGAGACTTGCACGCATTCCCATATTTTTAAATATTATAACCACACTAGACAGCTTATCTGTCCTCTTATCAATGCTCTGGAGTAACATACGGTCAAGAATTATTATTATTATTAGGATGTGGTCGACCATTTATTTCTTCTATCAATCAAAAATTGAAGCACTCTGTTCGAGGGCAGTAAACTATTGGAATTAATTAATTGGGATTTTTTTAATAATTCATAAAAATAAATTAGTATTACATTGACCTCATGTTTTACGCTGACTAAAAGTAATAATTTTACGTTTTCTAGAGAAATAATTTAGAGGAAACATTAAAAATTTAATATTGTTTTATACGAAGGAAGTTTTTTCAACGAAAATGCGAATTTATTTGAATTTCCATAAAATTATCAGCACACTTTTCGAACTAAATTTTTTATGTAAAGGACTATGATCTGCAGATAAAGGCTAATGGGGTCTTAGGTTTTTGTATCTTTCCAGTTTGGTTGGATCAAGTTTTATATGAAGTGTCCTGTGGGTCTGGGATTTGATTAAAATTGTAAGTTCTTTTTATTGTGCACTGATAAATTCGTGTAAACGTGAAATAATATCAGTTTGCATCGAAAGTCCACAAAAATTAAATGTTTTTAAAAGTCCAGCACAAAAGTAATAAAATTACGTTACTTTGGTTTACATGATGTTTCATTGATAAAAAAAAATTTTATTCACTTTGTTTGTTAATGATTTTAGTTGTGTGTTGTGTTTTAACAAGTTTCTTTTCTTTTGGTGTAGTGAAAGGTTTTTAAGTGTTTTAAAATGTTCCATTTTTTTCCGTTTTGGAGAATCTTGGTGGTAATTATTTATAATTCACAATTTTTTTTACGAGCGAAATTATCGTGCATATTTTGAAGGTCTCGTCTAATTTACACGCAAATGTTACATATTAAGGTTGAAATTTTACGACGTGATTAGGCAAAATGATGTCTTTTGTTTCACGAGTGTTTGAATGACTGAAAAATCCCTCGAAATCGGGAGATTTATCTTAACAATGAAGTGCGTGACTAACGAGATTTTATCATGATTTCATTGAGAAACCCATTTATTTTCGTAACTCGAAAGTTTTTCTTTCTATTTGTTTAGATTCATTTAATATCAACACCTTATCATTTACTAACTTAAACAAAATCATATTTTATTTAAAATTCTACTAGCAATATAATTTCTAGTTCGTTAAATAAATTATAATTACGACTTTAATGGTCTTAGATAATTTATTACCTATTCCGATTTTGTTCACAACTTTTTTTTATATAAATGACGATGCGAAAATCAATACCAACAAATTGCGAAAATTATCTGTCGAGTTTTAAAACGACCAATAGAAAATAACAAAAAAAAGCGAGACTTTTTCAGTTTTTTTTTGTTGGTAAAAGCCCTTTTTAGAAAAAACATCTATATAATAAAAATATGTTGGTCTAAGTATTGCAATAATTAATTTGTTTATATTTTATTTTATAGCTAAGAAGATGGTATAGTTGTTTTAGCTTCCTACTTTCTAATTTTTTTTAACAATTTTTTTTTGTCGTTTTCAGAAGGTAGACGAAAACGGTAATGCCCTAGGACAGAGCGGCGCAGATGGCAAAAAAACCAAAAAGGCGAAACCAAAGACCGACAAGAACGTGGTTGCATTTGAAGCTAAAGACGTAAGTTTTGAACCACTGCAACACTTAAAAGCACTGCTAATATTTTTGCTTTCAGGTTAAAGGACATCGTAGCGATATAATAGACGATTTGGACAAATTGGTTGAATTTATTGGAGGGGAGGATGCAAAATCGAAGCACAAAAAACTGCATAAAAATAATTTTGGCAGTGGGGATGAGCGCACAAAGAAGCAGCGAATGCGGGCCAACAAGTCGAAAGATGATAAATTAAAGAGCAATTCTATGGAAGAAATTTCCATCAGTAAAATGCAGGACTTTAATTTTTCCGAGGAATGCGACGCAAATAAAATTCCACTTCGAGTGACGAAAAGCAACGTCGATCGTCCTAGAGATGGCAGATTGTGGAGCAATTGCGAGGTACATACACTTTTTATTTTTATTCTCCAATATTCCAACAAATAAGTATGTTTACGAGTAAATGTAAGATTCAAATTACATCAAAGTGGGTGATCACCTATTCCAGATTGTAGTAAAACATTTTGTTTTCTCTGAAAAAAAAGTCCGTGACAGCGTATATTTATCTTCAATCGTTTAGAGGAGGGGGTTAAAGTGGTTGACAAACAGTGGCCAACTCTCTCGACAGTTTTTTCCTCAAAAGCACAGTTTATTTCAGTCTTACCGATTGATCTACGTTCTAACTTGAATTAAAATTTTTATTTTTACAGAATATACCGTTGCATGCGTCAGCCGAGAACTTAGAAACTGCCGACTTCCGAGTTGTGACAAAAAAGAAAAAGAGCAAGAAAAGACGCAATTCGTTGAACAGTCGGCGTCAAATTTACAATCGTGGAGAAGAAGATCCCGAGCCGCGTCGTAAATCCGCTTGTTCGGTGCCTCACAGCGATAAATCCAACGATTCATCCGATGCCGATTCGGTTCATTCCCTACCGGTCAGCACGGAATGCAACAACATCAATTCCGATCATTTAAGCCCCACCAGCTTAAACTTACCCATATCTTACGCCGACATAGCAAAGAACAATAACAATTTAGAGAGGCCAAAATGGAATAGGCCACCTAGCGAACGAAAATTTCTAGGATACTCCGACTCGTCTTGTACCAATAATTCTCCTAGCGAATTTGTCCCAAATTGTCTCCCCAAACACTCGACAAGTGTGCCCGTTCAGAACTTGGAAGAGGTAATTAATGAACTAGAAAATAAAAAAGATGTTATTAACAATAACAAAAATATGCCATATGTTATGTCCAATAATAATCCAAAGATTTTGGAATCGAATAAATCAACAACTGGCGGCGGTAAAGCCTGTCAACAATTAAATAATTTGAAAAATAATCTGAGGAATAACCACCAGTGCAAGACTGAACCTATTATACCACATAATTGTATTCATAATTTTGATAAATGTGATCGTGTGCCCAACAATATTAGAACAATATCGTCCGACGTACAATTTATACAAAGTGTCGAACCAACGGGAAGAACCAATACTAAAATATTACCCTACGACATTCCCGACGTGGAGACCATTGAAAAAATGCATTTCACACAAATGATGGAAGAACGTAACCGAATGAATCCTCACCCTAACCACATAGCCATTGGTCATACCAGGATTCCAACGCAGCACCATAACAACACCGAACAACAAGTGCACTGTACGAGTATGGACGATGTTCATTCGAATATGTCACCAAAAACTGTAACTAGGTTAAATAGTTGTGATAATGAAAGAACTAGTTCGCGACCACCCGTAGTGATATTAAGTGGCGACAACAGAGAAGTGTCCGGTTTAACTTTCGGATTTGATATTAACGAACAATTGTTGTCTGGGGATGACGTTTGCAGTAACTTCGTCTCGAAGTTTGTATTTCCTGATAATTTTAAGTGTCCTATTTACGATCAGCTAATTAATTATATTGGAACTGGTAAGTGTTTTTTATTTTTATAAATTCCATCAAATATCAATAATTAAGGAGCCTCAATAACGAATTAATATATATTTGGTAAATTTAAAAAGATTAAATTCCTCAATTCAATATTTTATGTGATTTTATAATCTGTAATTATTGCAAGGTCAATTTTATCAGTTACTTATTTCATTTATTGCCTTGAAAATTAATGTGTATTTGATTTGCTAATTAAAAGACGGAATTCAATAGTAGGTAGATCTTAATGAATAGATAGGCTGGTAGAGGAAAACTTTTAAATTAAAGTTTACTACTGGTTTCTGATTGCGGAAGGATATGGGTAGTCCATAAATATGAAAAATGTGATATAAAGATTTATAATTTTAAATGTGTCAAATTAAGCTAACAAGCATAGCTTGATTAGGATCAAATGTTAATTTAATTTCCATCAGTTTCAATAAATCCTAGAAGGATGATGCTGCATTTAGAGCACAGAAAATTAATAGCACAAGAACAATTTAATAGCAAACTCAAGCTACGTTTTAATATAAAAAAAGTTTTCATTCTAGGGCTGCTGAAGTAAAAATAATCTAAACTCGGAACTTGACAGTTGCTCTTGGATAGCAGCTGCCGCACTCTTCGGCACTTTTCACTTTCACGGCAAGGTTTTTTTCACAGCAGTACAGTGTAAAACACTGAAAACATTAAACACACAGTGAAAAGTCCGATTTTCCAGCCAGTTTTACAATTGATTAATATCTTCTACGAATTCTATTTTTTCTATTTATTTTCATAATATAATACCTGACTTGACTTTTAATACTACATACTTTTTACGTATGTACTTTTTTGAAATTCGTATAGCGAGGTATGAGTGCAGTATTTTAAACGAAAGACGCAATTATTTATTTTCAGCACGGTAGAAGATGATTTATGTAATTACATTTTTCTGAAAACGTGCAAACAATTTAATATGTCTAACTTACAGATCTTTTTTTTTTTGTAAAAAAATATTTGTTTTATTTTTATTTGCCATTTTTATTATTGAGTATTAGATTGGCGATGACCATGGCATTCATTTAATTTTGATTATTCTTTTTTATTTATAACTAGGATTTGTACCTCGCTTTGGCTGGTTTTTGTCTTATCTATAAAATTTTTTTTTGACTGACTTTCAAATGCACTAGCTTGATATCCTCGTTTGATATTTGATGGATTAATAATTATATTTTTGTTTGGTCTTGTAATAACGATTTTTTTAACACGTCTTTTTCTTTTTCAGCCTGGGAAGAGACTTTAAATCAACCCAACGTGAAATATTATAGCCAGGACTTATAAGAACAATAAATCGTTTTGTGTCACGTGTTAATGTGGTAAAACTTTTTAGCAAATTTAAAGAATTAAAAAGTAATATTACTGCGTACTATTATACGAGCCGTATCTAAAAATGAACGTTTTAAATCGTCAGCCACTTTTTACCCTACCCGTCGCGGGCGTGTAGTGTTGTTATGGAAAAAAGTTTGTTTTTAATTACCTTGTTACTGTTTGTATTATTAAAAAAAAATGTGTCAGTGATTCGATAATTAATTTATAACAATAAAGTTGGAGTTTTATTTTTTTTGTAAAAAAGTGATGAATTGGTAATTTTTTAAAAATCTAGTGTTCGAATAAAAGCAAAAAACGGTTGTGCAGTTTTTTGTTTTGCTGATGAATGTATGTACTTTTGTTTTTCTTTATATATCACCAGATGCTCCAAATTTGAATTTTCGGCGTGGAAATTTTTATTTTGCGTTTTGACGTTGAGTTGGGTCAATTTTAAGTGATGGAAATGCAAATTTTTAGTGGGAAAGTCAGAGTACGAATTTGGAACTCTGTGATATAATATCTCTATTTACATACAAGTATGCAATTGCTTAGGTGCGTGCGTGCGCGTGTGTGTGTATATATATTTTGGTCATTATAATAAATTATATATATACGAGTATATAAATATGTAAAAATGTATTTACTTATTAGGTAACTTGTAAAAGAACGATATTTTATGTATAAAGAAAATTGAATCGTGCATATAATCGAAGCTTAAACTTTTTATGTAAATGAAGCAATGTGCAAGAGCAGTGATGTGCAGTGATAAAATTAATTTTAGATTTATTTCAAGAATACAAAATGCAGTGGCTACTCAACTGTTGTTGAAATACGTTTTTGTTAAGAGATTCTCTTACCGTTTAATGTTAATTAATTTTAAATGAAAATGGCTTTATATTGTTTGTTGAAAGGTGCTAAATGTTGAATGTGCAATTTAAACTTTGATTAATTTTTAGTGTTGTATAGATTTATTATTATTTAGTAGAAAAACAAACAACTTTCATAATAAGTCTGTACGTACTTAACATGACGCTTTTTACGCTAGCTACCATTAATTATTAAATCGTAATAATTGTGTTGATTTTAATTTATTTTTATTAAACTGCAAGTGTTTTTTACACATTGACATTTAGCACCCGGGTTTTTTGTCTCTCGCACGAGACGATCAAATCTTCTTTTATTTAGGGTGCTGTATGTACAGAAATTATTTTGATAAAATGGTTATTTTTGTCATGATGTAACACACATGTATCTACTATTTTTTAATGTAATTGCAATTTTAAAGTTTATCGTTTTACCTAGATTAATATTATCATCACGTTAAAACTCGAGTTAAGTAAATTATTTAAAAATTGAGAATCCTCTCATGTTATGTTAAATTTTTTCTAATTAAATTGTAATAATAAATTAAGCATGTCATTTGGTTTTTGTTTGTATAAGAATTTGTTAAGTTAGCGTTGTTGTTACTGAAGTTGAATAATAATAATAATGCAACACTTTCTGAGAAGCATTTTTCCAACGTTCTTCTTAAACAAACACCGAATAAATTAATTTCCTATGTGCAATATTACATGTAATTTGTGATCTTCCTTAGAGGTTATGGTAATACATAACGGCCACGGAGGCAAAAACCAAAGTTAATTTTATGTTTGTTTGAAAAGAGTGTGTATGATCTAAGGGAGTACCCGCACCAAAAATTTACGTTGTTCCTAAATTTTTTGTTTTCATCTTTTGTTGTATGTACAGGGTATTGAAAACTTAATACATAACAATTAACCAAAATCACTAGTTGTAATTTTTTTGACACCCATCAAAATGGGCCCGAAGTCGATGCAGCATTCTCAGACTGCCCTCTCTGAAATCTTGTAGTTATTTTGAACGTAGCTGAAAGTTCAATAAAATATCTGATAAGCAATATTACTAACTGCATTATAGAGGGTGTTTGTTTTCCGAGTGTCTTACATTTTTATAATTAAATTCAATAATAATGGAGAAAATTAACACTGAATTTTCCGGGGTTGCTACATCTACCTACAAAAACCAGGAAGAGGTAAGACTACAAGGAAACTGTACTGTGCTAAAACACTCCAGTACAAAAATCATCCTGTTTGGAAGCAACCAATGAAAAACCAAAGTTCGAGTTGGAGAATGATGTTCCAGACAAAAATTGTAAGAAATTTTGTTCTCTATATGATTTATAGGAAATATTTTTGTGATAAGATTAACTGGTAATGATTTAGATTAAGTAACGAGTCAGGTTTGTGATGTTATTGCAACTTGAATTTATTGCTGTCCCATTAGTTAATTTATCTAACTGATATTAAACATATTTTGGGGTGATAATGACTGGACTATAAAATTAATAAAATAAAATTTCAAATTGACGACGTACTAATAAAATATTTTATTATTAAACTTAAATTAATATTTCGATATTAAAAATTTTCACACCAATATTTATAATATTCTATTGCATAATCTAAAGGAAGAATACGGACGGACCTGAAGAAACTACAAAGCACAATCATTTTTTATTTTCATTATTTACCGACGCACTCGGACGTCGCCCAACAATAAGAGGAAAGTTATCGCCGGAAAGTTGTCGAACAGTGTTTTCTAGCAGTAAACAGTGGTCCCGAATTTCTCGCGCGTGTTCCCAAAAAAACTGCATCGAATTTGGTAATTCGTTACTTCTGTCTGCATTCCTTAAAGTCTTGAGCATTCCCTTGTCGTCAATTAAAGTGATGCCTTCCGTCGACGATTCAATCACTTTTTCACCTCCATAAAAGGTGGCCTCAAAGTTGGTTAAATTCTCCATTAGCAAACACTTTGCTTTGTCACTATAAAACGTTATTTTCGGCGTTTTCGCTTTAACCAATCCCACAAACTTCGTTGCATAAGTGTACTTTTTTCGATGCTTTGCAGGCAAACTGTCCAACCGAAAAATTTGAGAAGACTCATCTGTGGACGAACGTTCGGGAGGTTTGCTAGTCGGAAGTACTCCTTTTCCGCTTCCAGGTTGATACAGGACAATTCTTAAACCGTCCCGCGATATTTTACAAACTTCCGAGACCACATCTGTTTTTCGGTATCTGCACTTTTTCAAAAATTCCAAACAGACTTCTCCTGATTCTAGTATGTGCAAAATTACGTTTTTAGTTACGTGACGGGTTGGCAATAAACGGTGCGAAGTAAGAGGTACCAAAAGCTGCGTGTCACCATCCGGTGGATGTTCTTTCACTCGCTTCGCCGTCTCTTCCAGATAACAAGGATTCTGACTAGCCAAATTGAGTGAGTTACTTTTGGGTGTGAAGTTTACGTTCCCTTGAACACTGCAGCAGCTGTGGTTTACAGATTTGCACTTACAGTAACATTGCAAATTGGATGCCGATCTCGCGCGTGACATTTCGGATTTTTGGTGGTTGTAACTATTCGACGCTTCCAAACCAGGAGAAGAGTACTCCGACATGTGCTGTAAGCTAAAACTTTGGGGTGAAAATGTGCTGTCTCGTTTTGACGACATGGTGTACATCCCACTGTCGTGCGAGGATTTCACCACACCTCGTTTGATAAACGGATGATCGAGTATTTCTAGTAATCCGATACGATTTTTAGGATCTTTTTGTAACAATTTGTCGATCAAATCCCTTGCTTCGGGCGACACATATGACGGAATGTAGTAATAAGCACTGATGACGCGTTTAAGTGTATTCGAAACTGCGTTACCGTCAAAAGGTGGAGTTCCAACCAGCATTGTGTACAACAAACATCCCAATCCCCAAACGTCTGCTTCTAAACCATGAGCGCTTCGTGATGCTACTTCAGGCGAAATAAAATTAGGTGTTCCACACATTGTGAGATGCTGCTCGTTAGGCGCCGATAACTCGGTAGCCAAACCAAAATCGGAAATCTTTATGTCCATATTTTTCGTAAGCAACAAATTTGTTAACGAAATATCCCGATGAATTATTTTATGCGAATGTAAGTATCGTATACCTTTCACTACTTGCTGCATGATGTGACTGGCTTCGAATTCCGACAAACCGTGATTTTTGTGTTTTAAGTAATTTTGCAGCTCTCCGTTGTGGCACAACTCCAACACCAAATAAACACAGTCCGAATCTTCAAAAAACGTTAACAGCTCCAACACGGACGGGTGCTTCAGTCTCGAATGAATCGACACTTCCTGCTTAACGCGATTCACCATTCCGTTAGCCTGCATGGCCCTTTTGTCTATCATTTTAATCGCCACTTCTAAATTTGTCTTGAGACATGTCGCACGATAAACCTTAGCAAATCCTCCTTTGCCTAGAAGATTGTGGGTTACGTACTCTTTTATATTTCCACCAAGCTTTCGATAATCCATCGTATTAACTAAAATTTAAGGTTGCATAAGATGGAGGAGATCCAGTTTGGGTTTATGCTTACATACAGTAAGTAAACCATGTACGAATACAATAAAAATTAATTTGATTCTAACATAACTTTTGATGCAAAAATTATAGTTACACTTAAAGATAAGCGTAAAATACATTAAAGTTATCGAAACACAGTTTCAATTTTTTAATATTCAAACGTAAACACATTCTTAGGTTAAATAACTGACACTTGTTGATGTTTGTATTGTCAATCGACGGGTCGATAACAAAGGGCGCTGCATCAGTCTGCATAGAAATGCAATTTGGAACTTCAAACATTGCTGATTAATTTTTAGACTAATCAATGCCTAAAGTTATAAACAAAAACATATTTCCTGTCCATAGAATGTTATCGTAAAATGGTTAATCAACTTAATTATCTCGTGTATAGTACTTAATAATTCCGCAAATGGGGCGCCACTATCCCCCGATCTAAATCTCCCGGAACACCAACAGAGATGGCGCCCCTAATATTTACAAATTTACAAATGTCAAACACAGGTGATCTTTGTAATCTTTGTACACAAATGACAAGTAGGATGTGTCGAATTAAATAATATAGTAATGTAAACGAGAAGAATTTTGTGAAAAACTTGTAGTAAAAATTAGACATCATAATATTGTAGTAAAAGTGAATTAAAATGGTTAACTATTTTGCAAGGTAAAAGGGATGCAATATAAAATGCAATAACATCGAGAAGAAGGAAGTAACACACAAACAGCAAAATGATGTTTAATATGTCGACGGTGTCGTACCATCTCGAACCCGAAGCTTCGAGCTGGAACATTTCGAATAACCTAGAGAATCTAGAGATGGACTCCAACTTTGTTTGGCTTCTTTGCAGTCTTATTTCTGCCATATCTTGGGTTGTGTACATTACGTACTATAATTCTAGACTGGCTGGTTATATTATAACGAAATGTCTTAATAAATTTGTCATCAAAAATGGTTACATGAAAATTGGATCGTTCACGTTGAATGCCTTAGCTGGGAAAATTATGTTTCGTGATATTATTTATGTTACTCATGATTATAGTATACGAATACAAGATGGCTATTTGATATTCCGTTGGTGGCGTTCTTACGTGCCTAAAGATGTAAGCGAAGATTTATCTCATTCTGATACTCGACTGTCAGTTGTTCTAAATGGGTTCGAAATGCACGTATACAACAGGTCATCGTTTTATTCTCATTTAGAAAAGGTTTTTGGTTTAGACTTGGATATTCTTCCTGAAAGTAACGAATTTGAAAAGACTGTAAATTTAGAAAATAAAGCAAGGTTAGTTGTTCTCTGCTTAATTCCACTTGATATTTTTTATCATATTTTTACTTTTAGTACTGAAAATAATTTATCGATCAGCAAAACAGAAAAAAAGCAACGCCCAGAAGCTGCAATGGCTAGAACTTGGAGAGATTTAATTCCTGTGATCAAAATGGACATTACTTCGGTTTGTTTAACCGTTCCCCCCTTTGTAAAGTTTTTAAATTTATATATTTATTTTAAGGCTCGAGTTGTGTTTGGAAATAAATTGATTCCCACTACATTAAGTATAGCAGTCGAAGAATCGCATTTTGTTTATTCAACAAAACCTGCAGTTAACAATTTGGACAGATTCATGCATTTCGTTAAGAGTAAAGCAGAAAATGTTCGGGTGATGTTGGCTCCTAGTCCTAAATACACAGGTTTTTAAAGTTTCCATTTTGGAAGGTATAATTTATAACTTGAAAAAAATAATTTCAGGTATGCTCGATGAACCACCCCGATATATGGGTGAAGGTTTCGTATTGATGTCCACAAACGAAATGGAATTGTATTTTTACATGGATGAGCCAGGTAAGCATCTGGACGTTTTATAGGCAAACATAAAACTTTTTTCTTTAGGTTTGGTTCCCGAAGAACCCGTTCAAGTAATATTAGCGAATGGAGATGTAGTGGAATCGTGTCCTCCGATGTGGGGTGTTGACGTAAAATGTGGAAAAGGTAGATTTTAATGTTGAAATTTAATTATTAATTTTTATCAGTGTACTTACTAAAGTTTTAATTTGTTTGGTCTATAAGCAGGATTTGCAGATAAATAAATTAACATTTTTTTTTATATTAAAGAAGTCAACAGTATTAGTTCACCCGGTATACTGTGTTTTTGTTTCCAGGCACAGATTTTAGTTATGGACCTTGGGCAGACCGACAGAGAGAGCACTTGTTTAAATTTTTTTATCCCCAAGATTATGTTCCGATGGAAATTACCAGTACACCTCAACCAGGAGATAAACGTCAAATGCAATCTTTCGACGTGCGATTATCGCTCCAGCACGAATCTACGATCGATATTTTATTTTCTAAAAATAAGGAAACTAACGCCATTCACATCAACGTAGGGGCAGGCAGTTATTTAGAAATAACCATACCGTGGGTCACATTAAGACAAGGTTACACTACAAAAATTAACGGTCAACTGTTACATTTAGATGGTACTACAAGTCTCCAGTTTCGTGATTTTCTTTCTAGCGAAACTTTGGAATTCTGTTTGTTGTGTCACTATCCCCTTATTTGGAACGAACATCAAATTTGGGAGTTGAGCTTAACTGGCTGTAAGGCGACAATTAATCTGGTCTTCAATCACAAGTGGTTCTTTCAAGGTAACAATAAACCTCTTTTAGTTTACTTATAATTTTTGTGCTTTTGTCATACAGATCTGATCAACGATTGGTCGTCAAAACAAAGACCCGACATTTTACACTTTGTACCATACACTTGGAGATTTGGCCTAACCATGAAGCATTGTGAACTTCTCACTTTAGTTAATCAATACAATTGGATCGATTGTAGCAGTGTAGGCCAACGACAACGATTGGAAAACACCCAACTGGCACTCTGCGCTCATTTTCTTCATTTGTCCTTTGATTTGCCATTTGATGAATTTTTACCTGACACTGTGCCACTCAATTTTAGTATCCAGGGCGAAAGCATTGACTTATGCTTCTTTATACCCGAATACCAAACCAGTAGAAATATAGTCTTATCGCTTGAGAAAAATGCCAAAGTTTTGTCTAAAGATGGCTCTACCACAAAGAAAACAGAAGTGATACCAAAATGGAGAAATGTGTGCCAAAATTCGTAAGAAATTCTAATTTTGCTTTTAACTATTTTCTATCTTAATTATATTTTAGGTCAGGTTGGGTCGACTTTTGGTGGGTTCCCATAGGTGCCATAAACATAGGGTACATTTATCATCCGTCTCCGCCTTTAGGGCCAACACCGCAAGCTGACATTTCCACTCCAGTCAAGGAAGAACTGTTACTTTCTCCGATTAGATTTCCACGCCATAGGAAATCGCATCGCCCTTCCAATGTAAGCCGCCTTAATCTTTTGAATTTATACCACTAACTTTGGTTTCTTCATAGGACGGTACTCATAATTTTGATCCCACAATATTAAAAGCCGACAAAGTAAATGTGGAATTGGAAATTGGACCTTCTGTTCTGTTGTTATATGGAACAGCTTTAAAAATTTTTTTAAATTTCAAGGTACTCACATTGTTATTATTATATTGAATGAAATGATCTATCTTTCTTTTGTAGGAGAATATTTTTGGCGAAGATCAAATGTACGTTGACATGCAATCGAGTAACACTTCCGACGAGGTTCAAAACAGTTTAGAGAGGAAAAATGGTGAGAGTGGATCATCTTTTCAGGAAATGCATCAAGATTTCGACGAACGTCAGTACCGACCTTTGGAAGTAGACGTCTCCATTATTATGCACGACATTCAGGCTCACTTACTGAAGGTACTCATGTTTCTGAATTTTTTCTTTAAACTTTAACGTTTTTGTTTTGTTTCAGTATTGCAACGAAAATGATCCTCCTTGTCCCATAATTCTTATAGAACGATTCGGTTTTGAATTGAAAAAACGCTACGATCAAACAGAGCTACAATTGTTAGTTAGCCCTTCTGTTTTATTAGTTTCTGACAATATAAATCGTCTATCGAAGGACAAACACTTAAACCAAGGTCGTATGGTATTATCAGCCTTACAGGTAATTTGATTTAGCTTATTGTTAAAGCTTTTATTAACTTTTTTTATCATTAGGTTCGAGGGCACGCAATGTTTTCGAACATTGGTTGTTCATTAGACGAAGATACAATCGAATATGCGTGGTTATTGGAAGTTCAATTGGGAAAACTAAGCGGTCGATTAACGTCACCCCAATTGCACTCTTTAATTGTCAGTTTGGAAACTTTAGTGTTGCTCGTGGAAGGTGCCGAAAACGAACTGAACTCTCCTCGAAAAGTGGCGATACAAAACCGCAGTCATCCAACTGACAAAACCAAGATTACAGCACAAAATATTTCGCAGAACATGCAACAAACAATTCAACAGTTTTTGCAACCCAAATCCATGGGTTCGACCATTTCAAGTAAATCTGTTCCACAAAGTATGCTCCCTACGGCATCACAAGAAAAAGGGGACGGTATAGATCGTTTGAGTAGTAGAAGTATAAGAAAAGTCGATTCAGATAAAATTAAACAAATTGAAATGGCGAACAAGAAGCGAAGAAATTTGTTACTGGGTGGTGGAAAAGACGAGAAAACGCACGTTCACGATGTTCACAAATTGAAGTATAAGTTCTGTCGAGTTGCAATTGATGCAGTCGATTTCTGGCTAGTTGAAAATGGAACTGCCTTACAAGCTTGGATTTCTCCCGTACGATTGTCTTCTTGCAACTTACATGGAAAGCACGTCGGTTCAGGATTAAGTTCGATTATTTATAGTATGTCTCTGCGACAGTTGGTGTGGCAACCTCACAAATATAATCATTCCAGGTAAGTTAAATCATTTTATTTTTAATATGTTGAAAAAAATAGTACGTTTGTTGCAGACAAATCGTGGATAACTCAGATTTGTGGTTGGAAGTGGGTGCGGTTAATTTTGGACCCTTTATTGTCGAATCTGCTGTGTCGTTGAATGTGGAAGATCAGCACTTGCATGTAGTTCAGCAAAAGTTTCTGAAAATGCACGATGTTAAATTGAAAAGACTGTGGTTTTTGTGGCCCGATCTTAATAAAGCGGTTGATAAATGTGGCTGTACTGGAGGTTGTGCGTTTTTTGGAAATAACAGGAACGGCGAAAGGTTTTTCAAGCCCAGCAATAAAGATTTAGAAGATGGAATCAATGTGGCAGCTTTCTGGTGAGTATTGCACTACCTCGAGGCATATTTGTGCCACTACTCACTGCTTCTTCATCGCGAAATATTTGATGAAATTGTTGTTTAACATTTGTTCTATAACTCTCGCCGAAGATATTTGATAAAATATTTTAACTTCGTAATTATATAGTTGATATGATGACAATGAAAGCACATTAAAATAGGACATTGACACCAATTTTATTTAAAAATTTGCAAAGACGATACAAATATTTATCTGCACAACTAAGATCAAATCTGTACTTTTTGCAATAACATTTTTCTTTCAGCGTGAACGACCCAGGCAAAGATCCCGGTTTTGGCCAAAGCATACTGCACGAAGGTCTTTTAATATTCCGCACTCCACCTTACATTGTCAACGAAATTTCTCTGCAAGATTCCTGCATCTGCTCTAAAGTACAAAGAGGCACCGATAGTCCTCGAATTTCAACCTTAGAAAAGGATAAAAGACACAAAAGCACCGACGTTCGTGCAAGCTTTTCTAGTCCTATAAGTTTAAATGAACGAAAAGTGAATCGTAGATTTTCATCTACGTCTATTAGAAGCAAAGACATTCCTTACTCGCGATTAGTGGAAGCGTACGACACCATTTTACCCAACAAGTTAGACAGCGACTCGAAGCTACATTTCGATAAAGGTAAATCGAGCCTACATGTTCCCGAATCGGAGTTATTACCAAAGAACAGCATTTCGGACTCAAAACTTGCGGTAGATTATTTTAGCTCTATGCCCAGCGTTGAACCGAAAAGCGTAAGAAGTTTGATAATTTAAAAAATAAATTCTAAAGGTGAATTTCTAGGATGTTTCTTTGGTGACTTCAATATCTAAACCAAAACTCGTAAACGTTTCCGAATCCCATCATTCCTTAAGCACCAAAATTTGTTCAGACGAGCAACTACAGAAGGAAATTCAACGCACTGTTTCGATTTCGAGCGAAAATCCTTCCGAAGCTTTCTTTTCTGCCGACGAAGAGATCAACTTAAATTCTCGTAGCTCCAGCTTGAGAAGTTCTATGTTGGGTTCTAGAAATGCGCTAGTTGGACACGATAATCCCGTCACCACTAAGCGGTAAATTTATAATTATTATTTTAGTGGAAGCTGTTATGATATAATTTTTTTAGATTAAAGTGTACGAGCGAACTGAATATTACTGAAGGTAACAAAATTCAAGAGGTGATACCGCAAGTTTCTAGTAGTGTTCCAAACACGACGCCCGAACCGTCACATACAAAATTATCGTCTCATCGAAGTGATCATGAAATTCACACTCCGGAACATCGCACTTTTGTTTCGCATGACCGACTGGTAAATATAATAGGCATTTCTGTTCATTTTTAAACTTACTCTTTATTTAGGCAAACGAAGGTAGCGTAACGGTTACACCGCAAGTTTATTCCACCATTGGTAGAACCGCAAGTCCAAGATTACCACTAAAAAGTTCAATTAGCGTCAACTCTCATGTACAAGACAATATCGCCGATTCGGATAGTTACAGTAGCGTTTCTTACGTCTCCGCAGTGGGAAGCCAAGAAGATTTGACTTTGGTTGATCTTCACATGCAAGTTAATCGGCAAATTATGGAATCTCCAATGTTGATGTCGAGCTACGTTAGCCACTTATCACAGGTTCGTCTTGCAATCTGTTTTTGTTCCAAAATTACTTTTTAAAATGTTTTCAGCTACGTTGTTTAAATTGGACACACAAAAACGGTTGCGATTCGTTTTCCGTTCCTCTCTTCTTGAAAAATGACGAAGGAAAGTTGGTGTATGTGGGTAAGTTAAAATTTTTTATTATATGATCCTAAAATTCTTATTTTTAATCTTTCAACTAAAAAAGTGGAAGGAAGATTTTTCCTTTGAACTGTTGCAAAAATTGATTCCTGGATGAAATTTGTTTCCTTTTGGTAACTCAATTTTAAATATTTTATTTAGGTGGAAGATTTGTACCCAATATGGAAACGTTGTCCGAGGGTGTTACATCGTTTAAAATGGTCACAAGAAGCGATTTTGTTGAAACGTCAACAGATGAAAAACGAAAATCTTTTCATCATTACTCAGTTTGGGATCAAAACATGGAAGAATTACAAGCTGAAATTAAAGCGGATACGTCGAATGAAGAAGAATTGTTGGGCACAAGGTTGGATTTAGGATCCAAAATTTCGGTCATTGTGAAACTTAAAGGCGATATCGATTTAATGATTAGTCCCCTCCTTTTGGAGTCTCTTCAAAGGTAACCGAAGTGGAAAAACAATTTTTTTGTTTAACCTTGTTTTGTTTAGGTTTGTGGATGCGTTAACACCTGTGGTTGCCAGCTTGCATCCATCCACGGTTATAGATCACCTTCGTGCATCCTGCATTAGTCAAGTCGAATCAATGAACATTTTGAAAAAATCGGAAAACATCCATCGGTTGGAACAAAGTGGTGGTAGTTTAACCGAATGTGGCGTCTATGAGGAAACCATCAAGTCACAACTACAAGTTGCTATTACCTTACCAAAAGTAATGTATTTTTACAATAATAATTAGAGTTTTTTGTGCAACTGAGAAATTTTAGATTAACCTCACCCTTCTACAAGTTTCAATCGTCGAAGAAATAATTTCATTTTCTGCTTTGGATAACATTCGAGATCTGACGTGCGTGTCTTTATTTTCCGTGAGTTTGGACAGCATTACAGCAAAATTGCATTTTGATAAACAGGTAAAAATAAAATCAAACGAAACAATAAATACTGACCCTTTAATTTTAGACGTACGAAGTTGTTCAAACGTTTCACCGACCTGCAGTTGTTCAAATGGGAAGCAAGAAGGTTTTGACGAAAGCCAAAGCTTTTTTGTTGGGTCAGCATAACAATACGATTGCCGATATAATTAGAGGTGAGCCAGTTTTGATCGAAAGTTGTGAAGGGGAACAACAGCAGCTTGTGATCTGTTTAAATGTCGGTAAAGTTCATGCTCAATTGAGGCGTTTACGAAACGAAAGTTCGATTATCGATGAAGCGATTATCACCGCAATTCCCAGCTATTCTTCAAAAGTGTTATTCAATTCGATTAAAGTAGCTGCTGCTCCAAAAGGTGTAGATTATTATCTACAACCAACCCATCCATTCACTGACCCATCGGAACTTCAAGATGTCGACACCGACGAAAAATTAGGATTTATTATGTTTGAGTGTGGTTTAGAAGGAGTAACTTTGAAGGTAAAACGATTTTTGTCTATTAACTTTTGTCAAATTAAATTTGTTTGGCAGGTTGTAAAGAAATCGCAGTTTGAACAAGGAAGTGCTAACGTGGAAAGAAAAACGAAACGAGATACTATTAACGTTCGAACCGACAAATTAGATGAAAAAGATCAAAAACCTAATGACAGTAGAGCTTCAAAAAGTTCTTCGAAACTTTCAAAAGAAGATGAAGTTAAGAACGATTCCACAGATGAAGGAAAAAATGTGGCTATTGCAGCCATCGATAGTGGTAACGTGTCATCATGTGTTATCGAATTAAAGACTGTTTGGTTTAATTTTGCTGCGCCTCCCAGAGCACCTATTACCAGAAAAATTGATTACACGAGGTAAATAAACAATAATGAAACATGAAAGCATGAAACAACATCGATGAGTGTTTAAATTTGTTACAAATTTAAAATTGTAGGTTGGACTGGAACTTATTGAGCACAGCCTCGCCGGCAATTAATGCATGGATGAATCCTAGCAATCGTTTTGCGATACGAATCGTTCACATGATGCGTAGCATGCACAGAAGATCTACCGCCGTCGTCGCTTGCCTCATGGCCGAAGCTTTAGAAGTGCAGGGAATTCACATGCTTAAGAAGGTTTATTTTGTATCATTTACTAGTTGTTCTCATTATAAAATTTTACTTTGTTACAGAGTCGATATGGAATATTAACGCCTCTAGCTAATACTTTACAGGAAGACCCCAGTTGTCAATTGTGCACTATTTTGCAAAAATACATCTTGCAAAATGAACCATCCAGCATTGAATCTAACTTACGGGAATCAGAACTACCCCAATTGTCGACACTGCGACAGGTAATCCATCAAATTTTTTAATTCTGTCTTTATTTGCTTTTTTGCAGGGTGTTATCGTTTTGAGTCGGCAGTGGAAGAATATCTTATACACGCCGCTCTTGCTTGAACCAAACCACAAATCTCGAATAAGGCCGTTGAACGTTACCATAGCTGTGCCAAAAATGGATGAGGTAAGTTTTATGATTTATTAATCGACTCAACTTTAACGAAATCGCGTGTTATTTTATTTAGGTTGATGAGAATTTTAGATGTTATTCTGTCGAACAGGATTTTATAAGTAATTATAAAGGTTATTCAGTTATTCAATTTTTTTGTTTATTGGGGAAAACTCTAATGTTGCTTAATAGTGATTAACTGATGCACGACACACATTTCAATTTCGAACGGTGTATTTTGTGCACTATTTACCTATAACAGCTTTTTAAAATAATTTTTGAGTATAGTAATTCTTCACCAATTATGTGTGGTTATGGCTGGGAAAAATAGGTGGTTGATCAAGAATTACTATGTTTGTGTTCTTATTGGTTGAAGTAGACATAAATTTTTTTAAAGAAATTGTTGTCTTTCGTTTGTATTTCGATGGGTTTACACTTTACTCTGTCATCTCTAATCTAAGGTTGCGAAATTCAGCTGATGAATAAAACCACGAATGCTTTTCCTAACTTAAAGTTGCTTTTGTTATTTTATTTTTAATTTGCTTTTGAGAATTATCAACCGCCGATGAGTTTATTTTGTTCAACTATCCTACTTCGACCAATGGAACACAGAATTACAAATTTGGCTTAAAATAAAAAAAAGAAATTTACATTTCAAATTGTCAGTAAGATAAACTCACTCATTTGATACACTGATAAAAATTTATGTTGTAATATATTTTCTATGCACGTGTGATTAATATGGCAGTTTGGGATGCAGGAAATGGGATTCACTGATGGTGAAATTAGCGGTAACGAAGATTTAGATATCACAGATGAGCACGCTATGCTGTTGCAATCGGGTATTATCCTTAAACCTAGAACGAATAGAACTGTTGGTATGTTAATAATATTTGCTTTACTTTTACTAACACATGTGCACCATGACTGCTTGGGAATTTGTTTTTATTTTATTTTTCATATTTAGAAACAGCACTCAAAGAAGAAAATTATGCCAATAATTCTCCTCGACTATCTGGAACCCTCGATAACGCGATGCTTTCTCCTCAAGTTGCCGTTGTATCTGGAGGCATCGAAAGCGTTCTTACTTCTCCCAGTCCTCCAGGTAGTGTTAATCCCAATTTGGGTTGAATTTAGTGGTAACAACATTTTTTTTACAGTACCGCATCGTAACCGTAAAAATTTTCAATCTAGCACTGTTCCTTCGAGCAGTAGGGCCAGCGTCATGTTTCCAGTTTTAAATAATGGCAACGTTTTTGTTCAAAAGAAAAGCCAAGAGGAGAATCTCGGTGCGTATTGTTTTTTTGCTTGTTTTCACTTACCAATGGATATTTAGCTATAGGAACGTTTGTGGACGATCATGCTGTAATAAATATGGGTTCGGATCCCAGCGTCTGTACACACTCAAGCCCAGATTTACCATCTAGTCCTCTACACCGCAACGTAACTCGCACACAATCATCCGAAGATCTTTACAGCTGGATGGCAAAACAGGATAAACAAGAAAAACAGGACACTACTGTCGGTACTTTACGAGGTTCTTATATTTACTTAAAAAATCCGAATTGTAGTACTAAAAATTTTCAGGTTTCATGGAGTCAAAGATAAATACTCTCCAGACGGATTCGTCAGGCGAAGACCTTCAAGGCACAGACGGTTGCGTGGCTGTTTATCCAATGCAAGACTCTTTACGTCTACTGGACGCCCACTTTATTTTTCAACCTCTACTTTCAAGTCTTGGTGTTATGTCCCGACAACTTGTCAACACTGTAACAGGAGCCAGTAAGTTTTTTGAACAAATAATCGAAAATAATTACGATTAACTTCTTTATCAGATTTAGAAAATAACGTGACGTCTTTGGACGCATTGGGTTCTAATTTATCCTTGGTTGCTAATTTGGAAACCATGAGAATCGACATTGTCGTTTCCGAGCATGGAAAAACGGACAAGAAAAAAGGAAAAGGTAAAAGCAAATCCAAGTTTTCGATGGAAATCAGTACAGGTGAGTTTTCCCAAATTTTAAAATACAAAACTAAAATTGATCATATTAGACGAATCTTCCGCCTTCATGTGTGAAAAAGTATCAGTTGAAGTGGAAGTCGATCGCAAAGCCGACATGACAGTCAGTGACATGATCAAAACAAAAAATGTTTTGTATATTTCGCGTGGTCAACTGAAGAAGCATACCAGCACAGTTTTAAATTTTAATATTGGTAAATTTTCTTGCAAAGGTTTGAAAAATTTATATTATTGTGGATTGTTTTGTTAGGTGTGAAATTTATTGCACAAAGAGTGAACATGCCATTGTTGCGGTTACTTCATCAAATAACCAATATGTACCAGAATGTAAAAGAAACGCAAAATGAACTGCGGGAACAACAACCCATCGAGATTCGCCGACCAAAAACGAGCGCTAGTAATCATACTGACATAAAGCACCACTCCAGTTCAGGTAAATTTTGATCTGTTTTTGAACGGAATATAAAAGGTCTTCATGATTTCTTGGGGTATGTTATAACTTTTTTTACTACATCTGGTGCTCCAGATTTTTTAGCTTTCCAATGATTGAAATTGATATTTTTGTAATATACCTTCAAAAAATTTCTACAAGTTTTGTTTTAGTTCAAACATAATCAGTTTCAATTTTTTAGCATCCGAATTCCAAGAAAGTGCACTAGTTGAAAGTACAAAGAGGTTAAGTCTGAAAATGTCCGATCCTGAATCGGTTTTATCTCAAATCAAACCAGCAATTTCACCTTCGCCTAGCGTACATTCTCGTCCTCAAAGTTTGGCCCAAAAATTACGATCGACTGGGAAAAGCGTAAAAGGCTACATCAATTTAAGCGAAGGCGCTGGCACTCCGATATTTACCAGCAGTCCTTCGGGATCGGCAATTGAACACATGTCGCACGTTTCATCTGAAAAGAGTACAGGCAGGTGCTGGAAGACAATTTATCATCTCTTAGATTTGTACGCAGCAATGCCCGACACTACAACAATAACTCACAGATTTTCGATGGGTGTGACCGACATCTCTGAATATTACAAAGGTAATCGCAAATACGACATTCTCATGGAAGTTAAATCGTCGGAAAATATTGAAAAGGAAGATGGAACCACTCCCGTTTCCAACAAAGATACCAGTAAGTGTGCTAAGTATGCTCTCAGGCATTCTCTCATTTCCATATTTTATAGATTCATCAGGTGAACGAACAAAACTCATTATGCTAGGTGTTGCCAGAATACACAAAACTAAATTATTGGCAACACTTTCCGGTTTAAAACTTGATTGCGAAATTACGGGCTTACATTCGAGCGTCACTTGTAGAAACAAATCCAGACCAGTTTCGTTGGAATGTTCCATAACTGGTCAAGTTGGCAGAACTAACATAAAATTATTAGAAGGAATAGCACCAAATCGACTACAGTAATTTTATTACCTTAAATTTTTAAACAAGATCTAAATTTTCTTTTTAGGACCGTGGTTAAAGCTACAGTAGGAAAATCTCAAACCCTATACTCGAGTTCGAATAAAAAGAGTAAGGACAAAAATTCTGCTTTGTTAACTGTGGGGGCTGTCGTTATCGAAATACCTCAACATCCGGTAGCCCTACATGGTATGGTCACGAGAAGTAGTAAGCAGTTGAGCTCGACTTTGCAAGAATTACGAGTTACCAGGACCTCTAGTAGACTGTCTCGAGGTGGAACTCAAATTGATGAAGAACAGACGCACCACTACACTCCCAGCCGTGGAGCTAAAAGCTCATCGGGAAATCAAAGAACAGCTTCGTTTAACCGAAGTCGAGTCAGCGAAGCCGGACTTCTTCAACCCATTGTTATACATTTTTCCATAATTTTACAAAGTCTGAGCATTACCACGGCGCTTTTACCGTCGCTGCAAGCTCAATATAAAATGGATGAATTAAAAAGTACAGGAGTTACGGGTAGTAAGGCAAAGTTTACTATCGACTTGGCACGACATTCGTTGAGTTTTACTACGAAACTTCCAGTAAGTTTTAGTTTTTTGTTGTAATAGCATAATGTGCAAATTATTGGGTTTTGTAGCTGAACCAAGGTGCCGACATTAATTTACCAACCGAAGCTTGCATTGCACTTCCGGTTGTTCACGTTTCTGCCGAATATATACCAGAAGGAGCGACGGGACCTTTGAGAGGCGACGGTCACAGAGGAGCGGACGGAGTTGTGTTTCGACAAGGCGGATATCTTAGTGCCGAAGCTGATATTGGGGTCTTCGAACATAGCCTCACTACAGATTTACTTAACCATTTGGTGTTTGTACAAAATATTTTTATGAAGGTAAACAAAACCCTTATTTTAACAAATAAAGTTTTAAACATAATATTAATTTTTCTTATAGGAAGTGAACGAAGTAATTCAGAAAGTCTATGGGGGTGAGCGTCCCGTACCCATATGGTTGGAAGATACAGAAGAACACAGTTCAGCACTTAGCAAACTTTTGTTTTCGCTTATCATTAAAGTTCAGAGAATTCAATTAACCGCCACCACAGCAGGAAGTTCGGCCGTCCGCTTAGAAACAGGTGATTTATTTTTACTTATATTTTTGTTGGTTGATGTAACTTAAAACTGTTTAGGGGCTGTTACGTTGGAGTTATCTAATCGAGTACAAAACATATCCGGTTGTACTCAAAGCAACTCGTCTGCGCGTTTGTTTGGTAGGGCGCACGTCGAATTAAATTTGTCTTTAGGCCAGTTGCTTCGAAATGCGCTGTTTGAAGAAGCGGAAGCCGAATTCCAACAGTTTGCGTTCTTTAACACTCGAATTGGTTTGCGCAACGCTTTTCAAGACGAATTAGTTGAGGGTGACGATAAAGAAGTGGTTTTAATCACTCTAAAGAGACCGTTAATTTATATTCAGCCAATTGCCGTCGATAAAGCGATACTCGTATGGTTGAACTACAAAAATGCATATGATTATTGGAACGAAAAACGAACAAGTTGGAACAGCACCACTGTCCAACAGGTACGATTGAAACTGTTTGTAACATTGAACTTAACGAAACTTTTTAGAGCTACGAAAGATTACAAATTGGTCAACTCACCAGCCAATTAAGTGCGCAACATTTGGGGACACTGTTTTTACAACTGACGGTTGAAGATATGGGGATTTGTTTGCCTCTCAATCAGCTGCCTCTGTCCACCTGGGGGCAACGAAATGTTTACGAAGATAGCCGAGGCGCGGTTGTAGTCACTTTGGAAAGCACGAGTATATCAGGTATGTTCCAATATAAAAATTGAACCTCTTTGCTTATATACATTTTTACAGCTTGCAGTTCAGGATCGTTAGTTAGTAAAGGAAAATTTTCGAACTTGTGCTTGCGATTTGCAGAAGATTTTGAAACATCTTTGGACGACTGGAAACCGGATATGAGCGACACGAACATTATGAATCTCTGCGTTGTGAGTGAGGGTACTTATGAAGTTTGCAGTCGCACCATCACTGGTAAACAGTGCACAGGTACGAAATTTTTCGTTAAAAGATGCGGTCCAAACAAAGTAAATCAATTTTTAGAAAACGCAAAATGGTTCTTAAATGTTCAGTGGCAAATGGAAGGGGTTGATATACACTTGGATACCAACGTAGGCAAACAGTTGTCAGCTTTAGGACACACTCTGACTTCCCTTACGGGTTCTGAAGATCCACCCTTTCCTATTGATTACGACAGCGATGATAACGAACCCACCGATGGTGCCAAAACTTCACAGGTATAATTTTTAATAAAATAAATAGACAATTTTTTTAAGATACGCGGTTGCGACTTGAATCAGAAATCGATCTTAGAACTGCTCAATTAAATAGCTAAATTAAAAAAGATGTATTTATTTATCTATTTATTTCTTAAATCTAGGAAAGCATTTTACCGTCATTTATGTACGATCCCTCGTTGGATAATAAACAAAGATCCAAATTAATTGAAAAGGAAATGAATGAACAAGCAAAAATTATAAATGATTTGCGTTCCTTGGGCGCCTCTCATGGCACCATCGAAATGGAAATGAAACGTTTGCACGAACTCGAAGCCATGGTTTACAAAGATTTTAGAAGGTAATAATTGTCTTTTCTCCGAAATTCATCCACTATAAAGCAAATTTTTGTTCCGCAGAGATATGATACAAAAATTACGAAGACAAAGTGTTAAAGCGTCGAGTATAACTAAGGGTAAACTTGGTTTGGGCAAAAACGCGTACCGATCAAAATCCTTTGTTGCACCGAGTCCAATGACCGAACGTCATAGAGAGATTGATAGCATGGACGATGGTCAAGGAGATGCGACGAGTGGAAACACTGCAAGTTATGAAAGTTCGCCTTGTTCGGGACCATCACGATCCGCCTCCCTCCGTGTTAGATCAAATGCTGGACCAAGAGTTACTTTCAGTGACACTCAAACAATGTGTCGGCAGTCGTCGCTTCCTGCGGCTAGTTCTGATTTAAGTTTGCAGGAATCGCAGCTGGATTGGGTGGATCATCTGACCGTTGATGGTGAAAAAGTTGAATTGAGGAAAAAGTTACCGCCCTCGTATGAATCTGACGAGGGTTCTATTTTAATTGATTCATTTCATGGGTCACCTGCTAGCGACGTACCAGTTGTTTGTCCCAGCGTTACTCCTACCAGTGTAGCGCAAAAGTCACAGGAACCAAACATCGATTTGGAATTGGACGTTAAAGTTTTCATCAACAGTGGAAAATGTGTTTTACACACTAAGGATATGGTAAAAGACGAGGAAATTAAACTGTAAGTTGTAATTATAAGCTGTTGGATAAGTAAATTAATTCTTTTTTTATCCGTTAGTAACCGCATTCGAAAAGATAGGAGTTGTTCAGCTGGATTGTTGGACTTTTCGGCTACCACAGTAAGTCCCGACTTCTCTAGACGCAATAAAGAAAAACTGAATACTGCAACAAGCACCTCACGCCTTCGAAACAATCCACATACATCGTCATTGGTCGATTTGACTATTTTTTACATTCCGGGCATGGATGTCAAATTGCACTACCAATCAAAGGTGTTAACAGAAACGATAAATTTTGATCAACAAAATTCCGACAGTTTTTCTGAAAACTGTCAAGATGGTTATAGTAACGATGGACAATCGTTTGGTGACGGAACGAGTAATGGAGGATCGTATGACAAATCCGAAGAGGCTCGTATTGAAGAAGCATTTAAGCGAAAGGACAGCAAAGATAGCGATGTTGATATCCCTTTCCTCAGTAAAAGTGCTAATAGTTACCTTTATAATGCAACCACCAATGCGGGAGACTATAACAATGATGTGGGTGGTATCGGTAATCGAGTCCGTTGTTCGACGTCTTTACACGGCATTTCCAATCCTAATTATGCCGGTACACCCGCTTCAAGTCGAAACAGTTACGAAAACGTTTCACAATTTCAACCCACATCGCCTCTTCAGTCTCACAAAAGTAACAACACGACGACAAATACTTATTATAAGAAACCAGTCCTAAAGAAAGCGTCGTTGTTTGCGTGGATGACACTACAAAGTGTGCCCGAGGAGACCATCATTAGCCCTCATATTTTGGAATTTTTGGAACAAACCCTTGAACCCATTCCCGCAAAAGCGGCGTTTGACACAACCGGTAATTCGACTTCTTTACCCAATGATCACGATCTCACCAATTATGGACACTACGTGTACGCTAGTTTTCCAGTCGACGTCATTGTTTATTTTCACATGCAACCAAGCACGTTTAGGTTCAGTTGTCTACCAGTGTCGCGAGTGGAGTGTATGCTACAACTACCGTCCTTGGATATTATTTTCAGTTCCAAGAGGGCGGAAGACGATTTGTTGCACAGGTGAGTTTTTAACATTTAGGTCTTGAATCTGATTATACAGCTTTTGCTTCGGACTTAAGATCGACTGGCTAATGTGCCACGACTGTTTACGTGAAAGCATTCAGTGAAACATATCCTATTTGAGAGTAATAAAATATTTATCACTTTATAATGACTTGTTTTTAGCGAATTTGGGGATGACACATCAAATACTATCGCAACAGCCGTGGGAGGCCTGAGCGTCACGGGCTGCTTGTCCGACTTTTCCGTTTACATCTTTCATCCATATGGCGGTAAAAAATCCGCTTTAAAAGAAGCACAGTGGTCTCCCCTTTCCGATAGCGAACGAAAAGATTCCCTCTCCATCAACGTAGAATTTGTCAAATTTCATTTGTCGAGGTCAAGAATGTTAAACTTCCAGCAAGAAAATTCCTTCAAAGGAAAACCAATTTCTGATCAGAGTCGTGCGATTATTCGGTTTTCAAGTAAGTCTCCAACATAGGTATTTTCTCGCATCTATTAATCGTGTAACTTTTTAGCCATAACTGACATTGGGTCGGCTTCCTTTAAGTACGACATGAGAAGGTTAACCGAAATTTTAGCCTTTCCAAAAGCTTGGTATCGTCGTTCCATCGTTCGACGCCTATTTTTGGGCGATCTCAGTATGCCTAGTGCATTTAACGACGACGTTGAGACGGTATCTAGTGTGTCGTCGAATTTCGAAAATAAAACTCCCCGATCGACATTGGAAAAATCACCTCAACTTAACAGAACGAAACTCAACGCAGAGACGGACGTGCGTCGACCTAAACTTAAAGAGGCCGGAAAAACGTTCAGCCTGGAATCGGAGACGACCGAAACGTCTGGTTCCTCTGAACATAAAAACTCTACCTCATGGGAAACTTTGGTAGTTTTTGCTGTCAATTTTAAGAAATTGAACGTTCACATGAATATGGGCAACGTTATGGGTAATGTGATGTAAGTTGGCTGTTTAGATAATTTCGTGGGGATTTATAATTGCGTTTTTCAGGTGGTTGACTAAAGATTTTCGTAGCGAGGGTAGGCTGAGTATCGGATCGACTGGTCACAAAAATTTGTACATCGCTTTAGGTCTTGGTGGTTCCAGCTTAGACGCAAAAGGTGGCATTGTTGGTGGAAATATCGAGATAGCGGACATTAACACTTTCAGTAAATAAATCAATATTTTCAAAAAAGTTTTTACAATTTTGTTTTCTAGTTCACATACGGGAAGAACCGAGTAAGGAACCCGACCACACCGTGGGAATCCAGTTGTACGCTCTCGAGTTAAGACTGGATTATATGGCCACTTCGGTGTTGATGTCACGTGTGAGCGATTTAAACGTAAATTTAAGAGACGAATGGAAATTGAATGAAACAGCTACAAGCAGCGCTTTCATGCCAACTCGAAGGTAACACTGTCAATATATAACCCACTGAACTGGTTGATATAAATTCAATTTTAGACCTGCAAGTATTTTCATGCACGGCGACTTGAAATGGGATCAGCTACAAATAATGATTTCAAAATCGTCTACGGCAGACTTATTAAAAATGTTTAACAAACTGGAAGAATTTTTCTCCCAACAATTCAACAGCAGCAAAAGGGCTTTCAGTGGATTGTCACAAACACCACGAGTTACGCCACAAAGAAGTAGTAATCTAGTTATTCTATTAAATTATGTTTATCAGTTAAATTTGTAGGTAAAGAAGCATGGACCAGCCAGTCTCAAAGTAGCACCTGCAACGACGCGCGCCACCACAGACATTGGCAAAAGGTGCTAAGTAACGTGACGGGTTTGCAACTTACCACCATGCATTTACCGCTTCCTCCGTCCGGAACCGTTTTAGGTGGAACCATGGAGCTTCGCGGTAATAACATTTCGTTGGCATGCTTCCATGGAATCAACTTCAAAAGTAAATCTTGGGCGCTGTTTAGTTTAAAGGAACCCTGCATCACTTTTAACACGGAAGCACAGGAAATTCCATCGTCCACTGGTGAATATAAAAACATATTTTATAGACCTACATACATTTGGTTGTGTAGGTCTGTAATATACTTTCAATAAGTAATGAGATGAAAAATTACCAATACATTGTTTTAGAAGCCAGTCCAGCGTTAGACGTCCATGTCGTTCAAACTTTAACGTGCAGTTTGGGCTTGAGTACGTACAAAACGCATCATTCCATGGCGACTGTTTGTAAGGTTTCACGCAACGTCATCTTTCCTCCACAATTTAAAACTTTACAGGAATGGTTTCAATACGCGTTTGCAAGCAGTCAAATCGACGGTAAGACAAAAGAAGTTCTTTAATTGCATGTTTTAAGTTTTTAAATTTGTAGAAGTGGATCGGTTTCCGTTACTGGAGCGGGAGAAGTGGGATGGGATGAATTCGGTTGAACGACAACGTAACAACGCAAACACTTCAGCTCAAAAAGCCGTAGATCAGAATCACAACAGAGAAGTTATATTTGCATTGCCCAGTTTGCAGTTGCATCTGAAAACGGAACATTTGCAAGGCGGTGAGACGCCCGACGTGTCAGGTAGTCTGAAGTCATCTTAAGGTGCAAAACTTGATCGCTGTTTTTTATGTTTAGGTGATAAACCGAAAGTTGAGTGCAGCTTCATAACCGAATTTGAGGACCACATTTTTGTGACTGTCGATGCAGAGGCATTCTTCTTCTTGCACGATTTAATTACGTCATATGTTAGAGAAAAAGAACGGGTGGTAAGAATTTCAAGACCAATTTAATATCTTTTTGACCAATTTGTTTTTTTAGCTAAGTTCGTCCTTGAGTGAAAAACGAAGTCACATGGAATTGGACAAGTCGTCGCGATCTTCGCCGTCCGCTTCTAGTGTCGCGTCCGAAGCGAGTTCGTCCAGTAAGACGTCGTCGTTTGATGATATGTTTACGAAAGATTGGCGAAATTATAATTCCAAAACATGGCATTTGGAGCCGACTGTTCGATTGTTAAGCGTCGCGGGAAAATACATAGAACCGTACGGAATCGATTACATTTTACAGAAGTTAGGTTTTACACATGCACGAACTACGATACCCAAGTGGATGCAACGAGGATTCATGGATCCTTTGGATGCAATTTTGGCTGTACTTACGTATAAAATGGTGGTAGTGGTTAAAGGTGACGGAAATAAGAGCGACAAAAACAAAATTGAACCAAAGAAATAAAACTAAGATAAATATTTATTTATTATGCAATATATAGCATTCCTATTTATTCTTTTGAAACTCTTGAAGACAGGGTTCTTAATTTTTAAATATGGTGGCGTCCTTGATCAAGGTCGTGCGTTTGGCAGTTCGGAAATTAGTAAATGTATTTATAGAATTTCTTAAATGTTATTATTTTAAATGTTACTAGGAAAAACAATTATGTATATTATATTTTGTTGGTAATTTTATTTCCACGTACAATAACAATTTTTTGCATAAAATACAATTTTTTTTTTATTACAATAATATCCTTCTCTATCTCCCTCTTATAATTTATTGTATATTTATATTACAGTACAAAACATAGAATGAGATGCATTAAAGAACCCTGATTCTGATTTCTATAAAATTTTATCAGCTAGTGCAGGGGCTGCTTGTGTTTTGATTATAAACCATGTGAAACTGTTAGTGCATAGGAATATAAGCAAAGAATAAAACTATTTCTGATTGGTGAGGACCAGTGCTACCGCATCTCATTCTGTGCTCTGTGGACAAGGAAAACCATTAGAGCGCTAGTGTGTGACAAACTTGTTCCAAGAACATTGATAACTTCACTCGAAACAATTGAATTTGGATGGTGAATTCAGTCGAGGTGAATACAGGGCGGGCAAATTTCATTGTTTTTGCGGGGCAACTTGGTTATTAATAGAAAAAAGTAGCTATCTTTGTGTAATCAAAGTTACCATTTTTGTTACGAGGTTGTCACGTTATTCTTATTAAATTTATTTGTTTTTACATTGGTTTTATTTTGACGTTTACTGAAACAATACTTTGTTTGACGCATTCAGGATATTATTTCAAATTTATTAGCTTTCAATAAATTATACCTGTGATTTTGTAAAAATAAAAAGCTTTCGTGCACAACTTCGTAATAAAATGTGACGACCTACCACTTATTACCGAGATTCAAATTTTTATTAGAAATTAAGCTACCCTGCAAAACAAACGAAATGTGTTGTCCGCTTTGTTTGTTCAACAACTCAGTAAAAGAACCACTTGCTCAAGTTAAATTGTACCCTGTATAGTTGTGAAAATACCACAACAATCGCAAAACCAATGGTCGACCTTGAACTGATTGGTTATACCCATATTACTACACCAACTATAATGAATGTCAAATTTAAAACAAATTTGATGCAGGAAAAGTTGGGGAAATGGGCAGATTGTTATGATGGAACGGTAGCACATTTTAAGTAATTATACAACAGTTGTGGTCCATTGTACGGCCTTATTTTTCAAATTAAGTTTATTAAGACATCAAAACGCGAACATAGCAGACCGCATCACTTAAAACTCAAAATATAAGGAATCAATTCACATGTAAATTTTGAAACAGATATTACATTCAAAAACATGCACTAGTTTTCTAACTTAATACAAACGGTACCAATAATAAAAAATAGAAATAATTGAACTAATAGTTAAAAAAACCTTTGGTTAGTTAAAAAACTAGCGAATCTTGTATTTCGCATTGACCTATCGTCACCCTATGCATCGCCATTTCCGAAATGCCGTGATAGTGCACAAATGCACCGCCCAAGACGAAGAGATGGAAAATTTGATGCGAATGCAGCCAAATGTCAAATTTTCCGGGGAAAAACCGCTCGGGTACTCTCATTGCGTACATCACCGCGCCGACGATATAAAGCAGGCCCATCAGTATTAGCCAGCCCAGACTTTTTTGACTCATTTTATTAAACCAACCCTCCATTATTCCGTAATGAATTGCCGGCACGATGCCGCTCAAACCGAACGTCATAAAAACGCCCGCCCTGAACGGTCTCCACGCCGATTCAGAAAATTTGTCCCACAAACTAACCATAATACTGGTGATTCCTAGTGCGCAAACGACTGACAAGTAAACCACTTTTGGTTTAAAATGGCAGTAAAAACCGTAATAGAGCCATGGAACGAACGAACCCATAATTAAGAGGGCTATTCCGCAATAATCCAATTTTGAAAATAGTTTGCCTATGAATTGCGAGTGACAGTTTAAAGTGTGGAATAATGAAGAGAAGCCCAAGCAAATGATGGCGCCGGCGAAGAACGCTCCAAACACCACTTTCTCTTGGATTTGGATTTCCACTGTGGGACGCATCAGGAAGTATATTGCGATACCTGTAAAAATAAAAATAAAACAGATTATTTTTGATGCTAGAACACCAGATCTATCGAATGGGTGAACGGGTCTGGATAATTATGGATCAAGGAATCATACTTATTACTTTTGAATATTTGAATTTTCTTTTTTAAGCCGATTAATTAAAATCCTTTCCGTTCCGACGTCAATCAAACTGTATTTATTAGAATTGAACCCACCCCCTACATCCAAAAAGTCAAACAACTGCTGAGTATGAAAATTATATTCTTCTTATTTGTATACTTCTTAACAGAAGCGGTGTGACCATTCTTGGGAAATTGCCTTTCAAATGAAGACGGCCAGAATTTTTTTTACTCCGCTCGGAATCAAATCGGGAACTCGACATCAGTTAAAGAGCCTGATTTTGAATTAAAGTGATAGTAATAAAATCAGTTGAATTGTAATGATGATTGTAAGATATGAAGTATTAATTCAGAAATTTTACAATTTGAAATATATAATTTATCAAGAAATCGCTAAGTTTATCTACGATGACAACTTTATTGTTGCTCGAAAATTTGCTTTCAAACCTGGAATTATCTATCGTAAATATCACAAAAACTGATAATAAAAACTCTGATAAATAAAAATATGCTGTTTAATGTAATTTCGCAAGTCCTTCCGCAATTGAAGTAAAATTTATTGTTTTCTGATTAAAATCTTTCTTGTTTTATCAGATTAACCAGCTAAAAAATATTTCATAATACAATCGATATTATAGATTATTTTATTACTTTTGCTTAAATAAGTGCATGCGTTTTGTGTATCAAACAGTGAAATGTCACGTTTTTTATTTTTAATAGCAACCGCTGTTTGCATTTGCTCCGTAAGAGCATCGGTCGTTGAGTCTTCAGAAGAAAATGGTAAAGCCGTGCACTTTTAGAATCACAATTTGAATTTCAATTTTTAGACGAATTCAACGTCATCCAGCCCTACCTTTGGGAAGGCCGCGTTAACGAAACTTTGACAAATTTGTCGATTCTTTTGATGGATTACGATCCTTACTTTGTTGAAGAAGTCGAATATATAATTAACAGTACAAGTATTCGGTTGGTTTAAACCTGCACGTTTTGTGATTTCGATAATTCTACTTTATATTTCAGGGGCGAGGCAACTGCAAAAAAAGTGCTTATCAGTGGATTTTCAAACTTCGGCGCAACTAATATCCAAAATAATATCACATTGCTTCCTCCAGGATCTCGATCAACTTTTAATATCAAATTTAAAGAATTACAGGTTATTGTGCCCGAATATTACATTGACGGTATGGCTGTTTTTGTACCTTTTTACGGGAAAGGATCTGTTAAGTAAGAATACTACAATTAGTTAACAATTTTATACAACTAGAAATATTATTTTAGATTGGTAGCAAAAGATATAAACGGTGGAGCAAACGCTCGGGTTGTTAGGTCCTTACGAGGAAAGTATACAATAAAAAGTCTTGAGATCAAACTTAATATTTCTCAAACTGACGTAAGTAGAATTAATCTCATGCGACTTACTTATTGCATTTGAACGATTAAAGATTATCTGGTGTAGTTTGATAAGATTAATTTACAAGTATTTATTTTTTAGTTGGTCGTCACTGGAATACTTAATCACGAACCCTTAAGTGAAATCGTAAGCACATCTTTATCCGAATGCTTTTCTGAATTCGTTAACTTGTATAATGATCGTTTGGGTAAATTGCTTGGTGCTAGGTTGATCACACCAATAAATAATATTTTGAACCCTCCTAAACCAAAAAGTGAATTGGATGATTACGAAGAATATTATGATGACTTTGACATCGATAGCTCAGAGGAAGACAGTTCAAGTAGCATGGAAGACTCGATTAAGGTGGGACCATACAATATTCAAGTAAAAATAACGCCATAAGAGTCAATTATTTACATTATAAATATGCAATAAAGTATTATAGAAATTATTGGGTTTATTAATGTTAAAAAAACCATTGAAAAATAAAAATAACAAATAACAGTTGTGGTTTATCATAACGTAGACTTTTTTTGATACAACGGGAAGTGGTAAATACTTGTAGCGGTTGATAGCTCTTTTTACCTTAAATGATCACAAATTAAACCAATGTATTCCATTTGAATATTACATATCATTTCTTTCCCAAGTTTATAAAAACAAGAAAATATTGATATTATGCTGATGAATTTATGGACAAATTAATGTGACCAGGTTGGGTACTGGTAACCTTTAGTCTATGACTAAACTATGCAAAAATACGGGATTTAATTAAGTTGGAGAAGGGAGGGGGCCATTTACCCTTGAAGTTCATAGAAAACGTAAAATCAATATTGTTTAATTTTTATTTATCCGATACTGATTTTAATAAAAATAACCTGTTGATGTTATTGTATATCTGTAATATACAGTAAATTATAATAACGTATTATATTATACTAATAATAAACCTCTACAAGCCAAGACGACCAGGTTAATAATAAATGCAGTTATCGTTATAAACCATAATCCGATTCTATGAAAATCGTCTTTCGGGAAGCTGTGTTTAATAACCCCCCATCCCTCCCAAAGTAACTCTAGTATTACTTTCTAAAAATTAAAATAAATTATAAAGCGTAGAAAAGTTTAAAATTTTTTTGTATCTAATCTTAAAAACTGCTACACCGAAATATTGGTGAATCATTATCAAATGATGGAAATGAATCAATTTATGAGTATGACATTTTGTTTTTAGTAGGTCATAGTTATTACACTAGACAAATAAGAAGCTGTTAAGTTTACATATTATCAATCACGCAACAACTGCAACTTTCGCTTCTTTGTGGTAATTGATTGATTTTGCATCGTTTCTGGTCTGTCTTTTATTTATAAGTACTACAATGGAACAATGTGTAAGGCTTTCACCTCTTTATTCGCCAATTCATTTTGTTAGTTTTCCTGCGACAAAAAATATACCGGGTGCCAAGATCTTTGGGTATCTAAAATTATTTAAATAATTTGTAATTTAGAACAAACTTTAAAAAATCAAAAATAAACAAAGTTAAAAAAGTTTATAAAATTATAATTGTCAACATTTTCCATCCACAAGTAAACAACAACGTTGACTAACCAATTTACATGTAATTAGATGACGGTGAAACTTTCAACAAAATATCAGTTTGCATTTTTATAAGTAGGTAAATAATGAAATTTGTAAAAGCATACTCCCATTTTTTTAAATTATTACGTCTTACGTTGAAGCAACGACCAACCAACAATATACGTAACAGTAAGTAGTGGGCTTTCACTCACTTTTATTAAAGGTGCATACTAAAGCAACGCCGAATGAATTTTCTTTTTAATACCTAGAGTCCGGGATCAATTTTTATAAAATAAGAATTAATTCGGATAAGTCAGTTTATGCAGGATGCCGACAAAGTACAGCGCAAACCAAGAGGCGAATCACAAGGCAATTTTTGAATATTTTACAATATTTGAGAGATTTTCTTAGGATGTCTTTTCGAAAAAGTTGAAAAAACAAAAAAGAAACTCATCCGTAGTATTTTTAAGATTTTCAAATCCCCAAGATTTCTTCCAATTTTCTCAAAATTTATTTTAACGGTGCGTGTACTCGATGTAATCGAATCGAATGAAGATATTAATAACATCCAATCAACCATGGCGCAGAATGGTCTCTACAGTTTTACGTGGAATCCAAACCACTGGAATGCCACAAGGAATGGACTTGTGTTGGTGGAAAGAGATGAATCCACTAACATCAATTTTCGCCATCGCTGGAGTTCGAACTTGGCATGGTAATTAGATCCAGCTGGACTTCTCGTCTATGTAGCCTCTCGCTTGACGAATAGGTGCAGCATTTGTTTTAATGCCGAATTTTTTATTATTTATATTTCGTGTAAATAAAATTATTTTTTGCAGTAGCGGTGGTAGTTCTTACTACAATAAATTTAGATATTATATCTAATCTATCTCAAAATCAATATTAAAATAAAAATCATGCGAGTTCTATAATAATACACTTCAATGGGTGCTTTATACTTTATTTGAATTGAAATTTTATTTTTCGACAAACTTTCCATTTTTTAATTCAAATGTAAGAAATAAGAAATATACTTGAATTATGATTTATCACTATAGCTGTTCAACGAAACCAATCCGATTTAGATTAATAGTAAAATTATGAATCGTAAAATTTTTACGATGTGAAAATTAACATATAGAAAGATTTTATGTTGCAATCTCAAGTTGAATGGATATTTTTACTTTAAAATATCATACTATTAAAGCAGAGGATATTTGAAATCAATTTCAATCGCATCAACACATAGACGGAGGAGTTAATCATCAATCAAAGTGTGCGAAGCAGGATTTTGTTACAGAACAACCTAGCAGCCAATAGAGAGATAAGTTCATTATCAATCGCCTAGCTGAAGTTCTCAATGGTAACTTTCAATGAAACAGTGGGTCAAGGTGTAAGGACAACACAACTTGTCTGCAGTTGCTGGTTTTGGTCCTGTAACTTTCACCCTTTTAAATAAGCATCATTCGTACCTAAACTGACAACCTTTAATAAAATTAATCTGTTCTACAGTGATCAATTTGCGATTTTTTAATGTAAATCATAAATCACACACGCGATTGTGCCACCTGCACGAATTTTAACAATAAAATTGCGAGAAATTTTTGTCAAATTAAAATTTATATAATTCGATGAACAGGTTGATGCACTGAATTTCATTCCAAAGTTCATTGGTCACTTAATATCCTTCCTCGTTTTAAAATAATTTGCAAACTTTCTAATGAATTCTTTGGCATCAAATTTAATTTTGAAACTATTTTCCGCGCTCTAATTCAGGTGATAATAAAAATTCCTTTAATGTTCGTTATTTCGTCAAAGACGTCTAGATAACCATCGGGAAAAATACTGTTTACCCGTATGCATTTAAATAGGTCAAGAATTTAATTGAAATAAAGACGGTCAATTTAAGGTTAACCTTTAATTTCCCTGACCTATAACACAATCAATTTTGCTAACGTGTAGTATAAAAGACTGCGTAATTGTAAAAAAAGGAAACTCTAGGATTATTTTGGTAAAATATTATGCAAAAATGTCCTACCTATAAATGCGACGCATCCCAGCAAATGTGTCCAAATGTTGGCAGTTTCGGTATGCAAACGAAAGATACTCCTAAAGCAAGCACGAAAACTCGGCAGTGGTGGCCTATGCCCGTGAGTAAGAAAATCATTATCTTGGAGCCAATCGGGCAACTTATTAAAATGACAAACGTTCCAGCTGGCCTGAATGAGTCTGCGAACAACCTGCTCCGCCTGCCCGGCAGCGTTCTGAGCAAAACCGGCAATATCTAACTCGTCGCCTACAAACGTCAAAAATAAACCATTTGCACTTGATTTACTTTCAAAGATGTGTTTACCTAAAACGGCAGCTTTTAGCACGTCGCTCATTTCATTTTCTAAAATATTGTCGTCCTCGGGCGTGGATGGTAAAGGGCAACCGATGCAATCTTCTTCCACCTGAGAACAAAAATTGGAGTAAGTCGGGATAAGATTTGCCACAACAAAGTGTGCCCTACCAAAGAATTGACATCCTCTTCCAGCAAATCTTTAATTTCAGACGTTATCGATTCGGTATCCGGATCCCATAGCTTCCGCTTCCTCAGAACGGTATCTTCAACCTCCTCCATGGGTAAACTCTCATAAGAATCGGCCGAATTATCGGGATCACTGTAACGAGACATCCTATCTCTTTGTATTTGGGTGACCTTCAATAGAATTTCAAATTAAAGCTTTTTTTCTTTGGACAATGACCAGGGTCCAAAGTTCAATGGCAGTTCAAGATCGTTTCACTTTACATAATCTGTGATGTGAATGATACTGATTGTATCTTGAATTGATTGAAGTGTGATCGTGCATAGGTAAAGAAAAGTTTCGAGGAAAGTGCGCATTATAATCTTATGTAAGTAAAAAGATGATTAATTTTCCGTGACGAATTGTCTTTATTAGACGTAAAAAATCTCGCTTACCTAACATCAAACGAACTTCAATAATTAAAAATTAATGCACAATTCGATAAAACGTTATCAAAATATCGAAACACTGACGTTTACTTTATGGAAATGCACAAAACTGATGTTTTTCACCTCAATTTACAGGTCACAGCTGATTGTCAATTTTTGGTATGAAAATGACATCTGTATATTGGGTTGCGTGCGTGGCTAGGCGTTTAACCAGAGTTTTTCAAAATATTTCAAGATTTTTACAATAGAAACATTAAATAATATGTTTTTTTACGAAAATTATTGCCTATTATACAAAATTATCGTAAGGACCTTGTTTGTTCTAAAATAAAATACGGAAATATAAAATACCGGAAATAAAAAAATTATATAATCTATAAACATTGAAATCAGTAAATTCTAACTACGTAGCAGGATGTTAATTATTATCCGCACGGTTTACATGAACAGTAGCGGAACAAGGTTGATGAAGGTCCTGGGGCAGAAGACAGGAATGACAAAAATATGATTTTTACGAAGTTCTACGAAAAAAACTCATCAACTCCGCGCTAATTTTGTAGTCGGTGATTGAGGTGGTTGTCCGGCCTTTGGCGGCACTTAAACAATTGAATTGCAAGTTTTTAATTCATAATCCTAATTTTCTCTCACAAGTTGCTGACCTGGGCCCATAACCTGTCATTATATTTCCCCTGCTTTCAATTGGTTTCTGAAAAAAAAAATCATAAAGGTAGGCATTTGTCGCCATTTGAAAAGCCAAAGACACAAAAAATGTGTATTTTGGTCCAATCAAGCCTCAATAATTTTTTCAGATTTTTCCCCGAAATTTAGATTTTTAAAACAAAAGATTGTTTATAACTATTAAACGACTCATAAAAAAATAAAGTGTATAATATAGAAGTTTTTTCTCGGTATAATATAAGAAATCGAATAAAATCATTTCCAGCCACTAGAACGCTGATTGGTCGGTAAGAGAACTGAAAATAGGTGTTTGAAATTTTTTGGCTTGACTGTACTTTTCTTACAATACAAATAAAGTTAGCTTTGGGAGGAAGGAAATTTCGTATTTGGTGGCTTAACCCTCAGCCCTCTATTCCGCCTATGTCTGCACTATGGATTATTATTAATTTTTTTAGTCACTCATCATAAGACGTTCTCGTCAGTTAAAAATCGCTTTTACAGCATTATTTCTCAGACATTTTTTGTTGCAAATTTTGTTCCCTTCATTTTTGTTTATATACATTTTTCTATTTCGTCGCACCGTTTCCGAGATATAGTGACTTAAAAGGGACTGTAAACATTTTAATAAAATTAACATTACTTTTTAGGTAATTTGGCTCTTTTTAAGTCGCTGTATCTCGGAAACGGTGCAACGAAATAGAAAAATGTATATAAACAAAAATGAACAGAATTAAATTTGCAATAAAAAATGTTTAATAAGTATTGCTGTCACAGCGATTTTTATATGCCAAAAGAAGTCTTGGCTAGGTATACTTTGCCGCGGCACCGTATGACGTAATATTTCTTGAAAGGTGAAGGTAGTTAAAAACAAAAGAGGGCAGAGCCGGATTAAGGTTATGTGAGACCTGGGGCTAACTTTTTTGGAGGCGCCTTGATCTTGCACAAAATGCGCCGCAGGCGAAAATGTTTGATTTTCACCTTACAAACAACCGAGATATAGGCATTTAACGAAAAGTCGAAAAAGCGAACTTTTGGCCATAACTCGAAACTTCCCCATAAGAACATTCGAATTTGAACCACCCTGTACATTAACATTTTAAAAAAGAGAAAGAGTCTAATAATTTTTTTCTGATTTAAATTTTGTTGCTTCAATTTTTTGCGGCCCCTAGAAATGTAGAAACCTGGGGCTGGAGCCCGCTTAGCCCCCCCCCCCTTAATCCGGCTCTGCAAGAGGGAAATTCTTTTAAAGCTATCTTTCAGTGTATATTTCTGGATGCGTTCCTGAGTGAAAAACTTAGTCTGTTTTGGGTCAATGAGGCAAAATAAAAAGAAAAATCTAAAAAAATTGATCGAGTATCATATCAGTGCGGCCTTCAGGCCGCACAACCTAGGCAATCCAGTGATATAACAATTATAATATCTACTTTTAATAGTAGGTAAAAATTCAAAAACAAAACAAGATGCTTTGGGAAAAACAATTGCCAATAAATTATATTGTTTTTTTATACCAGAGCCGGGCTTAACAAAATTGTATACAAATTGTAGGAATGTTTCTGGAAAGCATTTAATGCAATACATTTTATATATTGTATTTTTTAATTTTTTATAATCAATGCAAAAAATAATTATGAAAATTTAAAAATATTGTTGATTTTCAAATAATTAAAATTTAACTATTGTATTTTTTATGAATATAATTCATATAATATATTAATTTATGTAATATATTAATAATCCATTCCTTTTTTTTAATAAAATAATTAATATATAGGAATACACTAATGTAAATATCGCGAATACTGTCACGGCGAACGGACGAAAATTAATATTTGGCATTGTATGTTTAAATTTAGAATTATTCAAATAGATAATTAACTTATGGCAAATCACTTATTAAAATTTTTTTTTCGTTACTCGCTATTTATCTTGAAGACTTAATTGATCGGCGTAGTTTGAATCTATTGTAAAAATTATATCGATATAGATTGCGATGAAACTCTAAAAATCGATATACAATACAACGGTCAGATAAGATAAGGTTACAAATTTTTGTCGCTATTGCAATCTTTATCGTTATCTCTATGCAGTGTATGAGCGATCAAGGCGGTTAAAGGCCAAGATGACTTCCTAGGAAAATGTTAATCAGGTGATGTCTCTTTGCCTTTGCCAAAACCTGCAGATCATCAATAAAATGTAATAAAAAAAATTAGCTATCAGCTGATTATGCTTCCTTTCCTGCCGCATATTTTTCGTCAACACTCGATTCTGAACAATGGTACACTCGGTCTCAGATATTTCGCCGTCGCCATTTCTCCGTCTTATTATTAGCAAATAAATGTAATTATAGAGTTTACTTCCAACCTTTAAAAAAATGTTGTGGATATTACTCATTTTATAAATATTCCGATGGTGAACGGGCTCACGGTAAAACGGAGACGGAGAAATCTCCCATCACCACCATCAGCTTGAGATGTTTAATGCGATTGTTTCTAGTGCTTTTTGATTTTAAATTTAACACTATTTAATTATCATTTTCAACATCGTAAATATACGTCAAAAAAAAAACAAAAGCTAAATTACAAAAACAGTTGATTTTGTTATATAACTCTGAAACAATTGAATTCTCGTAAAAATTGTACTAATGTAAAGTAGTAGAGAATTTTTCTCCCCACAATTTCTCTTACGTTTATTTTTGGCGAAAATACGATTGTTTACGAGTTATTCGCACAAAACTTTGTTTTTGCTCCCTCTTACTTCTTCTTTCGAATTCGCTTAATATATTTTACGGTTGGTTTGAAAATATTTTAAACTTTCCTTTGAATTTTAACTTTCTCCTTCTTTCATCAATTAATACACCGAATAGGTACGTTTATTATTATCTCTCGTGTAGTATATCAATGTGTTATCAATACCTTTTCCCGCTAGTATATTGTGCTTTTAGTGTTAATTTTGATTAAAAATGTAAATTAAAGGTTTTTAGCAATTGTTTCCTGCTTAATGGTGCCGAAGTTCGTCGCTCAAATACTATAATAATGGTGTTTCCCTTTAATAAACGCAATTAAAAACCTAACACAGTAGGTAGTACTCGTGTCATCAATTGTCACTTTTTGCGTAACTTTTCGAGTAATCAAATTCATAGTGCTGTTACAAAATAGATTAAAATAATCATAGATTTTAACCTTTGAAATATAATTCACTCGCCGTGTCGACCATTAGACTCTCTGAATATTACGAATAAATTTTAGGTTTTCGAAATCGATTAGATATTAACAACAAAAAATATGGAGTTCGATAAGCATAATTTAAATGAAGATAGTAATAACGTAAGACAAAGAATGCTGAGTGAATCGGATCAAAACTGTAACATAAAAGACGAAAAAAAGGCATTAAATGGTTCCAGGGACGGAACTTCTACTCATAATGGAACATTAAATGGTAAGTAAACTTAATAATCAAAATTTTTTATTTTCATTTAATGTTTTAATAATTTATGAAAAAATTTCTTATATTTGTTGAAAATGTAATTTTCAAAAATTTATATTTTTAAATAAACGTATTTGAAATACATGTCACCCCTGGGCCAATGTATCAGTATATTATGTAAATCTGAAAATATGAATGTTTGTTTATTTGTAGATATTTTTATGCTTACTTAAAATGAACGAGGCGATAGGCCGATTTATGTACTAAAATATAAGTTGTTAGTGTGAGTGCAACATTTTATTTTTCACACTTTTTTCGGCTTTGATCCGAAACTGAAAAATGATCTTCGGCAAGATTCTGGCATCACCACTGGAGTAAATGCCTGGAGGGTATTCCATACCCCCCAGACCCCCCGGTCTCCAATACCACTATTATTATGATTAATTTGAATGCTAAACACTTTCTTTTTTTTTGGGAAGGCGTTCTTGGCGAGCAGGAATACATTTTTCCAATTATTTTGTCACATCCACATATTCAAGGACGTATAAGGGCTTGGGAAAGCTGTCCTGCATTAGGGTTGCGCTTCGCACCCGTTAGAGGTACGGGCTTCCCTATGAGTGGATTCGGCTGTTCGTCTATCCGACCGTCCGAACAGCTCTCTAGATTGCCTGGAACAAAAGGAACAAAATTCATTACATTGGTGAAAAATTTATAGTAAGTATTCGTGAAAAAAATCAAGAAATTTATGAATTTTTCATCAATATAATAAATTTAAGTCGTGGGGATCTTCTTACAAAACTGCAGGGGGTAAATATCCAAAGGTTAATTTGTGTACCTATGGCTCGGAATTCCTAAGATTTTCAAGAATTTCTAATGATATCTAAGTAATTTCCAAGGAATTTTTTGCAATGATTTCCTATGGTTTTTAGGAATTTCAATGATTTTCAGGGAATTCCAGAGATTTCCAAAGAATTCTAATTTCTGAAACTTCCAAAGAATGTCAATGATTTCTGAAGAATTTTAATGATTTCCGAAGAATTTTAATGATTTCCTAGGAATTTTAATGATTTCCTAGGAATTTTAATGATTTCCTAGGAATTCTATTGATTTCCAACGAATTTCCGTTATATCCAAGGAATTCCAGAGATTTCTAAGGAATTTCATAGATTTCCAAGAAATTGCAATAATTTTCAAGGAATTGCAATGATTTCCAAGAAATTCTAGTTGTTTCTAGGAATTCCAGTGATTTCCAAGGAATTCCAGATACTTCCACAGAATTTCAACTATTTGTTAGGAATTCTAATGATTTCCATGTACATAATTCTAATTATTTCCAAGCAATTCCAATTATTTACTAGGAATTTTAACGATTACCAAGGAATTCTAGGGATTTCTAAAGAATTCCATTGATTTCCAAAGAATTCCAGTTATTTCCAAAAATTGCTATAATTTCCAAGGAATTCTAATTGTTTCTAAGAATTTTAGTGATTTCCAAGGTATTCCAGAGATTTCTGAAGAATTCTAATTCCAGAAACTTCCACAGAATTTCAACTATTTGTTAGGAATTCTAATGATTTCCAAGTACATAATTCTAATTATTTCCAAGCAATTCCAATTATTTACTAGGAATTTTAAAGATTACCAAGGAATTCTAGGGATTTCTAAAGAATTCCATTGATTTCCAAAAAATTCCAGTTATTTCCAAAAAATTGCTATAATTTCCAAGGAATTCTAATTGTTTCTAAGAATTTTAGTGATTTCCAAGGAGTTCCAGAGATTTCTGAAGAATTCTAATTCCAGAAACTTTCACAGAATTCCAATGATTTTCAAAGAATTCCAGCAATTTCCAAAAAATTCTAATTCTAGATATTTCGAAAGCATTCCAGTTATTTGTAAGGAATTATAGCGATTTCCAAAAAATTCCATTGATTTCTAAAGAATTCCAATAATTTCCAAAATATTCCCATAATTCCCAACGAATTCCAATAATTTTGAAGGAATCTCAGTGATTTCGAAAGAATTCTAATTTTAGAGATTTTCAGTAGGTAATTCCCAAAAAAGTTCAAATTCTTTCTAAAGAATTTCAATGATTTCAAAAGAATTCCAATGATTTCCAAGGAATTCCAGTTATTTTCAAGGAAATTCCAACCATGTATACACAAGTTTTTTGGAATATTGCAGAACTGTGAACAGAAAAAAATAATAAGTTCCGTATTCTGTCAGTATAATCTGTCATAATAATACAGATTATCCTGTTATTGTCACGTGATATATGGTCTGTCAAATCACATCCGAGTACGAGCTTTACAAAATATGAAAATAATATCTTCTTCTCCTCATATTTTTGTTAGTTCTCACTATCCCCACCACACTTCCAACGCGAGAAGTCCATATAATTCCTTCGGTTGTAGGGTTTGACTTATCCCCCATTTTCACCATAGCAGCCGCCATTGCCTACACCATAGCTGACGGCTTTCCATGTGTGGTAGATGTGACAATTGCATACCTGTTGATATGTAAAGCTGAAAAAATTATTTTAAAATTAGATAAAAAATATAATATACAAATGCAAATTAAAATTTTTAATTTTGTACAAAACATTTAAGAATTATTTAAATATTTGTTTAAAAAAAATTTAAAGTTACTGTTATTTAATATTAATTTCAAATTAATCAATACTTACAAACCATTGACATAACCTATAAAAATTTGTCATAGTCATGAAGTTGTCAATTCATAATTAGCCTAGAATATAACCAAGTTAATTTGATTATAATAAAAGAAAAGCTTTTGAATTGAAATATTGTAATAAATTTATTATAAATTATATTAGTACCAAGAAAATATGTTAATGTCGCCAACCTAACGTGACTTTTATAAAAAGTCCCTAGATGAAATTCAACTTTTGTTAAGTTTGTTTTTGTAAGTCAGCAAATGGGCGTGGTTTAATTGTTTTGACAGTCTTGAAATTGTTGTGTTAACGTCAGTTCTTGGTTCGGTGTCACAATTACAAGGATATTGCTATTTATAAATGTACAAAATGTTTCGAGTTGGTTGGGCCGGAGGCTTTACACATGTGCTAACATCTCAAGCTGTGCCAGATGAAGAAGTGTCTGGTTATTCCATAACCTTGAGAGATAAAATGGTATCAAAAGTGAAACTGGATAGTTTGCATAATTCGTTGGGTCAGATCAATTTGGAAGAGCATCTCAAGATTGTATACGAAGAAAGCACCGTTTCATTGGACGATGCCGGCATACCATTGTTCTCGATCAAGAAAGGCTGCAGGTCAATCACACGGCATAATCATACTTCGGAAATATTGGATCAAGAATCCAATAATGGAATTATGTCTTACTGTACCGAAGTTTGGGGTTTATGTCTGGCGTTCTGGGGTCCCAATGCAAGCAATCCAACGGAAAGACTGGAATTGTTCGTCAAGTGGTTGGATAACTCAACAGTTTCGCGCATGAAGCCCGATTTGGAGACAGAAAATTTTGAAGAATCTGCTATCTTCAAAATAATATTTGCTTATCTCAGTGCTCATCAAATAGAAGAAGCAGCGCAACTGGCGATAGATAAACATTTACCGGCCCTTGCATTGTTAATTTCGCAATGTTGCTCAAGTGAATATGCCAAACAACGGATGCACTCCCAGTTGCAGCAATGGAAAAATAATGGGGTTACAGAACACATGGACACAACTTTATTAAAAATTTATATGCTGCTTGCTGGAGTGTCGGTTATGTCAGATGTTAATGTTTGCGAACATCTCGACTGGAAGAGAGCATTGGGAATCCACGTGTGGTATATGATTTCACCGGGGACTTCTTTAGTTTCTGGAATTCAAAATTATTGCAGAGCTTTTTCCGAATTGCGCTATGCCAGAAAGCCAGTTCCCAAACATTGTGAAGTTGACGGTAACGCCATTGATTTGCAGTATAACATCATGATGTTATTCCAAAATAAAGTCACCGGTTTGAATGATGTACTGAATCCAATCACTTATACCGGCAACCCGATAGATTATCGATTGAGTTGGTTACTTCTTCAAGCATTGGATGCTTTGGATGTGAGATCAATTTCAGAAGAATCGTCCAATTACATCCACATCAGTTTCTCCAGTCAGTTAGAAGATTTGGGATTGTGGAAGTGGGCTATCTTTGCACTTCTTTTTGTCAAGGATTCAAATGTCAAAAAAGATGCTATCATGGGTATTTTATATAGAAATATGTGTATCGATAGAACTGATGAAGGAAATCTTGAGATAGAAGATGATTTAGTGAACAAGTTTAATATTTCTTCTGGATGGTTGCATACTGTTTTAGCCAACAAATCCGAAATGGCCAATGCTCCTCTGGAAGCTTACAAACATTTGACTTTATTGGGCGACTGGACGAAAGCTCATGAAGTAGCCATGGTGCACGTCATTCCGAAACTCATTACGAGTGGACAAATTGAAGAACTGTTAAGTATGTTGCGCTGCTTGATTCCGGGTAGCAGTCAGATTTTGACATGGCATGAAGACGTTGGCTTAATTGTCGGATTTTTGGAAGTCAGACATAGATTAATTCATAGAAGAAACGAAGTTACAGAGTTTGAACTGCAAGAAGTTGGGTCACAACTCATCCAACTGCGCAATCAGGTAAAAAGAATTCCTACGACTACAATATTTCAATCATTCGCAATAGCCGAAATTGCAAGATTTATTTCAGAATTATTAATGATATTGTTTAAGAAAATGGATCCAGGTACACTGAATAGTTTGTCGGATATATCTTTAAAATTACAAAATTTAATAATGCCCCCGGATTTTAAACACACAGATTTGTTACGATATTTTGATAATTTTGTAAATATAGAGACATAGCAACTGTAAAAAGTAATGTATTTTTTTTATTTATAATAAAAAATTTTATATAATATTTTTTACCTCATTAAAATACCTACCAATGACGTAGCCGGAGTAGTTTTAATATTGTATTTATAAATCCAGAATTTATTTATAACAAATTTTGATCTGTAGGCTCTGCATGGATCGACTCCGATGTAGTCGATGCGTCGGGAAAACTACTTAAAAGACAAGTAAATCCAAATTGGAAAGTTTGCAACTATAAGCAACTTCCTCTGTGGTTACAAGACAACGACTTCCTCTTAGATGGACATCGACCCGAGTTACCTGATATACCCATTTGTTTAAAAAGCATACTACGAATTCACACAGAAACCGGCAATATATGGACGCACATGCTAGGATGTCTCGGATTTATCTGTAAGTACAATTTTGTCTTCACGAAAGACTGGGGATTCCTTCCATCCTTAATTTTTTTTTTTTATTTATTTATTTATTTTTTTGCCGATAGGTATTGCCGTTAATTTTTTAAGTCGGCCCCAATCTCAAATAGAATTGAGTCTAGAAGACAAAATAGTTTATGGTTTATTTTTTGCCGGTGCAATTTTTTGCCTTGGTTTTTCCTTTGTGTTCCACACGCTGTGCTGCCACTCGGCCAAAATGAGCAAACTATTTTCCAAGCTCGACTATTGCGGAATATCCTTGCTTACTACGTTCTCGTGTGTTATTTGGCTATATTATGGTTTTCGTTGTTATCCCAAACTGAAAGATTTCTATATCGCCATGGTGTGCATATTCGGACTGATAACATTTTTGATCAGTTTGATAGACAAATTTTCGCAACCAAATTGGAGGACATTTAGAACGGGCGTCTTTATGACGTTTGGCTTATCGAGCGTTTTACCCGCGCTCCATTACGCGTGTTTGTTGGGATGGTGGCTGGACGATATCAGCATCAGAAGCCTGACTCATCTGGTGCTAATGGCCGGTTTCTACCTTGTTGGAGCAACTTTGTACGCCATGAGAATCCCAGAAAGATTTTATCCAGGAAAGTTTGATCTTGTACTTCATTCGCATCAAATATTTCATGTATTTGTAATTTGCGCTGCTTTGGTGCACTTTAAAGGCGTAACGGAATTGGCCGTCCAAAGGCTAACACAACACACGTGTGCAATATAAGAGAATTTATGTTTTTCTGTTTTTCTATTATTTTTTTTGTTATTATAAATTATTATATGATTTATTATTGTTTTATTGTTTTTATTATTTTGTATTCCAAGATTAAAAGAAAAACAACCGATACCATACTAACCAACTGGTCGCGAAGTCGGCAGTCGGGCGTCTCCAGTTGTATGGTGTCATAGATTTTCAATTAGTTGCCGCTGTATTTTCCTAACGGTATTTTTTTTCAGATTTTAGTGAACTACAAAGAAAAATATAATTAAGACTAAGCTAAAATGGATCAAGAGGGTTCCGGAGCATCTTCATGGTTAACCCTAGTACTGACTGCTGAGTGAAGTATGCGGCGAATATGTTCCGTTAGAAGAGACTAGGAAGGCTTAGCTTCCTCTAGAATTCTAGACTATAAAACGATTACATTTTTGTTTTTGTAAAATTAAACTGACGCGCATGAATGTATGAACAAGAAGTATTTTGGCTAAATTGCAGTTTAGCAAACCAAGTCCGATTTCCTTGTAACTTTCCGAAAAGATGCTCTGGGGCTTCCTGAAGACGAAAATCCAAAAAGTATCTTGCGGAAATGCATGGGGGGGTTGTGGAGAGGGTGGCAAAGTAAATGGCGAGTCACGAATAGATTAACGAGATTCCACGCGCGATCGATCTGAAATTTTGCATATGTGTTCTCATCGAAAATTCACGGGGGGGTGTCTGTTGAGCGAGGGGTGTATTTTAAAAATGCCTATTGGGAAGGGTAGTTTTTTGAATCTCGTTAATCAATTCCTGCGCGTCAGTGGAAAATTCCAAAAATCAAAAAATAGGTTAAAAATCTTAACAATTCAATGGGATTATTAATCCTATTGTAATTGGCAAAAGGTAAATAATTTAAACTAATTTAAATTTTAAAACCTCATGGTAAACCTTATTTTTATGAAAGAGAGGTTCAGGGATAAAATCCGAGTTATCCTTGGGGGGGGGAGGGCAATTGCCTCTTTGCCCACCCCTAAATACGCCACTGCGGTTTAATAATTCGGAAAGTTATGCGATGGCCACATCAGATTTTTTGTTTAATCCTTTCGGTCATGATTTTTTGTTTTTTAAGAAAAAAAGTTCAAAATGATAATACGTAGATAATATAATAATTTTTTTAAAGATTTTTAGAATAGGTAATCTTATTTTTTAAGATCACATGCATTTCGTGTTCGTTTAAACCAGTGGTTCTCAAATGGGGTGCCGCGAACTCTCCACAAGGGTGCCCCAAAATTTTCTCAACCATAAATTTTATATAAGATTTTTTAATTTTATTGGACAATTGGAGAATTTAACTTAATTTATAATTTTTAAAATTAATATTTTAATGATAGGGGTGCCGTGATTTTTTTTTAATAAGTTTAGGGTGCTGCGAGAAAATAAATTTGAGAACCACTGGTTTAAACAAACGCCTTGGCCGAAAGGGTTAAATTAGAAATGTAGATAATCCTATCAATGAAAGCTAAGAAGCTAAAAATTTTAATTATGAAATTCAAAATAATATATTATTATTAATATTTCAAAATTTCTAATCTTTCAAAATGTTATTTTTTTTAATTTCAAGATTCAGATAATCTAATAATCCGAAAAACTATTTTTTAAAGCTACCAAACCTAAAAAAATATTTTGAATTTAGAAATTTTGAAAATTTGAATTATGAAATTCAAAAAATATACCACAAAAATATATAAAAATTTAAAATTTTATTTTTTTATATTTAGAAATTTAGAGAGATGGGAAGTTAAGCATAGATACGTATTTTCATTTTGAAATAAAAAAAATAAATTTTGAAATTATATAAATATGTTAATTAAAAAAAAAAAAATTTTGGAACAATAAATTATGTTCAATAGACTTCTATATCTCCACTAATTTTTATTCAGATCGTTTACCCCCCCCCCCCCCCCCTTCTCGTAAGTCAACAAATACTTTGAAGGAAATGGTAGGTAGTACCAGTGGCGGCTTGTCGGAGTACGCAAAGGAGGCAGTGCCTCTTCAAGCCAAAAAAATGATTTCAACATTTTTTTGTTAGAATAAGAATCCCCCCATCGTCACACTTAGTCTCAAAAACCCCCTTCATTTATTATTATTTATAGTCCAAACAAAAAAATGAAAAATAAAAACAAAATATCAAAATACTAACTACAAAACAAAAGATATTTATGCTATGTAAAATGTTATAAATTCAAAAAAATTAATTTTGAGAAATGTTCAAATTTTACAAATAAATAAAACTCGAAAATTTAACAGTCTGCATGACGTCACAATTTTAGAAAACGTCACGAAGGTCTGACTTTCCCACACCCTTCCATGCTGACGTAATTTATTAATTATCTTTTAGAGTTATAGAGGTCAAAATATAATTTTTAAAATAAAAAAATAAATAGTAATTTATTATTAATTCCAAAAATATTAATTTTTAAAAATTTCGATGACGGAATAGCAGTTGAACGAAAATAATAATGATAAAACAGTTTAAAAAATTTTGTTACGTAAATCAATCACTCTCCTGCCTACAACAGAACCACTGGTGCAGTCGGGATGCGCACTTGAAAAATTGGAGATTTTCAATAAAGGTGAGGGAATAAAAAAAATTTATTTTAAAAAAATGAAAACTTTCAGAATTTGACTTCATTAAGCAATGTTGTTCATTAAAAATTTGGGCAATTCTATTATAAAAAAGCTGTCATTATAAAAAGCATTGCTTTTCAAAAAGTGCAGGTAAATAAAAATTATTACAAACTGCCGGAAAAAGATCGATTGTTACCAGATTTTTCAACCGTAACATGTTAGAAAGTGGAAGTCCAATTGTCCATCAGTCAGTCCAGTGCCAGTGTTGCGAGCGAGCTCGTTTAAATCTATTAAACGAAGCGCGAACTTCGCGTGGTATAATTTTTGAATCAACGACAGTTTTTAATTATTGTTTTTAATTGGTGCTTCTGTGTGCACAAAAGTGAAAATATTAAGGTAGGCAATTCAACATTTTTTATTCACCTAAGAATCATTTAAAATATCATCATTGTGGCGGCGCATCAACCCCTAGTAATATAAACGGATAACCCGTCATTAAGTAATTTGAAAACACTTAAGGAAATTTGTGTGTTTAAAAAATTTGTATGGTAATCGATACTGGAAGAAGGAAATATGCATTTCGATTGCTTTCCGTTCGTTAAATTTTTTTGATTTAGTCATTATGCGTCATTTTATTAAGCGTGAGGTGACGAATTCAAACGAAATTTTTCAAAAAATCCTTTTTTAAACAAAGAAGCGAATATTCACCTGGTCCGCTGTTTCCTTCCGGCCGAGTTTCCACTTTGCACGCTAACTGATGGTCATCTATACAGAGGGACGCGACCTCCTCTTGACCTATTATTTATTACAAATTCACCCGTACTTATAATCCATTTCGAGATTGCTAACTTCAATTTTGCACATATTCCAATAATAGTTTGCCCGAAAGAAAGGACATGTAAATGTCTCAGGTGTACCTATACCTATTTATTAAAATTGTAACTTTCTGATATGTAAGTATCGAGTCTAAATAATTGATTAGTGTCGTCGACCCCCTTTACAAAGCGAGCGTCACGACGTCGAACTCCGGTTGTCTCTTAAAGCTGGTCGGTTGATAAAGTACGAAAACACTTTAAAAAGTGATTAATCAAAATCTCTGGTATTCCCCCTAACGATAAACAACAAATCAAAATTTATTACGTGCAATTTTTTTTTAACTTCCCCGTCACAGTTCAGCTATTAATTTATTACATTTGACTGAAAAAGTTGCGTAGAATAATTCAAACGGTACATAATTACTCACAACACAGAGCACAGTAAAAATTTGTTGTGCAAACGTTATGATTAATGATCCTATCACAATATTTCAATATTTGCCGAGTCGATCGTGAATTAAAAGTAACAAAACAAACAGCACTGAATTTATTTTGTTATATCAATTGTCGTTGAACTTTTAAATTTCCCGCCTAAAGACACTTTCAATTGTTTTTAATCGATTTTTATAATTTTTAATTCATGGGGGAGGGGCATCTGCCTGAAACAAAATAGCAATCTCGTGATTTTGTTTTGGAAAAAAAAGGTAGTTAAAATTAAAAATTAATTCTATTCAAATTCAAAAATTTAATCACAGAGTAATAATTAAAAACTTTAATGCGTGTATGTAATATTTCTTAGAAAGTGCAATTTCAAACGGCATGTTACCTCGAAAGTTTCATAGTTGAATCGGCACCGTATTTTTAAATATTTAATTGTCACCAATACGTCATTGGTGTGACATCGAGTGTATCAGAACATCACAGATTAAAAGCATGAAATTCTAACTGTAGCGAAGCACTCGATTTATTTCCAAAGATTCAGATTGTTGACGGCCATTTTTGTGTTAACAAAGCCAAGGTTAGTCATCAATCATCATAGTACAGAGCTAGATTCGTTTAAAAATTATATTTTTATCGAATCACTCGGCAAGTCATCTGGCGTTCCATGCTTGCAAGCCAGTACCTCCAGTCAGAATAGAAAACAGAAGATGAGCGAGATCCCCTGTCAGTTAAACTTGGTTTATGAATGATAATTTTATGTCAAAAAAATTTAATCGCAATAATTGAATTTGGGGGGAGGGGGTATCGAAAATCTTATAGACCCTTACGTGGGGGGAAAGATCCGACGTATTCCTTACATAATTTTCTGAAAATATTGATAAGATAAGATAAAATCAGATAAGATCTTACGTACCCCTACGTTTGGGGGGGGGGTCAAAAATTACAAAAATCGTCTTTAAGTAATTTATCGGCGCTTCCTAATAGACTTTTGCAGTACCAAAAATATTCATATTATATGAAAATTTATTATTTTTCAAACAATTTATATTGTAATATAAAAATTTATATAATTTTATAACCTCAAAAAATATTTGTAGAGTTTAAAAATGTAAAAAAGTAGTATTTTAAAATTATAAAAACTTAGATTTGATACTCAAAAAAAAGTAGTTTGGAAATAATTTTGTTTATATTCTCAAAAAGTATTCCTTTAGAACTGATAAAATAAAAAAAAATGCCTCTGAGTCACAAAAGGTATACTTTTAGGCCGTTGATCACCAAGAAGTCGGAAAAGTGGCGACAAATTTTTCGTGAAAATTTTCATTCCATTTACCCCCACCAAGCTTTTTCTAGATCCGACCTTGTCAATGCTTATATTTATACATATATTGCTATGATCTAACATTTTTAAATTAATTAAGTTTTAATAATCATTGCATAATTTAACAATTTATAGTAAATAATTAATATATTTAAATCGTATTAACATGGATGGGCCGAGGTAGGTAAGGGCGAATTTAAATGAGAGAAAATACCTAATGTTGGACAGGAAAATATTGAACGCACTTCGAGGGAGATATCAAAACTGTGTTAATAGGCTAATGAAGTTTTCATGATTGCGTGTTTGCTGACCCTTGAACCCAAAAATATTTGATTTTGTTCATATACAAAAAATTCAATTTTTTATTATATTATGTACCTACTTACCACAAACCTTGTAAATTATCGGATAATAAATCAGTAATGAAATCGTATAATGCAAATTACAATTAAATCCATTATTGCACACGAAATACCCGACAGTTCTTTTTAAAATTATAATTTACTCCAGTAATTGCGTTTTGTCATAAAATGTGCTTACGTTTATTTATTTTGTTGCACAGTGGTTGACCGTAAACAATAGAAAATCGCCATTTAAATTCGGCATTCGTGGAGAAAGTTAATTATAGGTGGATATATCCAGCTCTATTGCAATTCAATTTATAAAAAATCCGCCGATAGGTTGTAATTTTGGACAGTTTCGCCATTTATCATTACGTGGATTTTCGAAACTATCGATATAATAAATTATGAAACGCAAATGTTTCGATGTCAATCATCAGCTATGTAGCTTCCTTTCGTGTCGAGTTTGAAATATAAAAATAAGGAAGTGCAGTTGAGCTTGGAAATTTATTGATTAAACTTCGCATGCAAGGTGGAAAATACTGGAAAATCTTAACTAATTTGTTAGACGTTATCTACTGCAGAAGGTTTTGTAGCAAGATTATTATCAGCCAATTGAAAGCACGAAGTTCAGAAATTTAAATTTGGTGCCAAATAATTTTGTTTATTTAACATAAAAATAGCTATTTGTGTGACTTGTACGGAAAACGTCCGTTTCCTAGGTATTTTTCGTAATGGCCGAAAAGTGCGAAAAAAAAACAAAATTTTTACCCTTAAAAAAAGTACACCACTGATTAAAATGATTTGCATTAAATTAAAACAAAAGCAATTCAACCAAATGCGATTACGATTACAATCTTACCGGTTTATCAATTATTGTTAGCCGTCGTTGTTGTTCACCGGATGGCCGAGCTACGAAATTCCGTGAAGTCCACTATTTGAATCTAAATTTAGCCCTTGTAACTCAACCTATACAATCAAACTTCAAATACAAATTAAATTTGGCATATACGTGCATTAGTTTCGTGCAGACTACACAATTATAATGGAATAATATTATAGCATGGCAGATGACCTTTACATTAATTTATTAGTTTCCAGAATTAAGATTTTAAAATTCCGATTAACAAGAATAATTTTCGGCCCATATATGACATACCGTTTTCTCTCCGTCAGTCATTTTTGTAAACTGATTTTCTTGAAAATGGGGCTTTCGACTAGAAAACATTGCATTTTGTAACATTCAATTTGGTTTCTGATCTATTCCTGTCCACTAAATTCAGTTAAGTAAATTATAGTAAATGTGTTTCTAATTAGCATAAAACTAATTGTCATAGAATTAAAGTAACATAAATACATAAAAATTTAAATATGAATATTTTCTATAATGCGCGGTATACGCCACAAAAACAAAAGAGTTTGGAAAATTCAATTAACCCTACGCGAGGAAGGGGGTTATTTTTAACTGTTGTTTATCTAATTTTTATCTTCTCGACAGAAATGCGGCGAGGACGAAATAAAATTTTAGCGCTCCTGCCGTTTTTCAACATATTAGTTATCTCCAATTGCCTGCAATACGACTGCTCCAAATTTGAATACGACAGATGCATCCAGCTCGCGGATCCGTTGGTGAAAGAAGTCCAGTTTATATTTCCTGACAATATAAATGATGTCGATTTGGTTTGTCGAACGTGGAATAACTTTGTCGACTGTCTGAAAGGATATACGGAAAAATGCTTTTCAAGCCAACAGCGTCGACAATTTAACAAAGCTGTCGAAACACCCATAGCATCGGTTCATCAGATGTGCACTCAGCCATCCTACCAAAAAGGTAAACAAACTGTTCGGTTCAACAAAAATGTGTAATTTAAAATAACAGAAATAAATAACACAATTTTTTAGAATATTTACGCTACGCACCATGCATGAAGAGTACGGTAGTTAAAGGGGGACATTGTGGACCACACTACAATTTACTGGTGGATCAGGTCAATCAAGGGGATGTAATTTCCAAAGCCACATTGTGCTGGTTAGTACTATTTATTTCACTTCTTCCAGCGATTAATCTTTCCATTTCAGTTCCCATAACAGATTCAAGCAGTGCGTTGTGAGAGAAACACAGAAAACCTGTGATAGAGGCGTTTCAAACGGACCAGCCGCCAGTTTCTCCGCGCAAATTATAGACAAAGCACTGAGCTTCCTTCAGGATCAGTGCTACAATTACATGTAAATTCCATCACGGCTGGTGATGATTATCTTTCTAATTTTTTTCATTTTTCAGACCAAATTCTGGTGACTGTGCTGTGGGGGGACGCTCGGAAGATTCACCATCGCGTCCGGGTCCTGTTTTGGTTTCGACATCGCCTGCAGATGTTTACCGTTGGGAAAATTCACCACAAGTGGCTCCTAAAGAATTACCTACTGCTCGATCGGTACCTCCAAGTGTGAGCTCAACGTCTTGGTTACCGACCACGGATTTTGAAACATCTCTCTCGCCAAGTTCTCGATCCGTAATTTTTGTAACCGCTTTAAAATCTAAATAATACAAAAGTTACCATTTCAGGAAACAATATCCTCCGCTGTCACTCCAGCGCTGGGTTCCAGGTCGCGTCCCGCATCATACGGTAGATCAGGCAGCTGGTTCAACAACAAAGCTGATGAAGCTTCAAACGTAGTCCAGACGGTATCTGAAGTTCCACCATCCTTACGGACGCCCGTACGCTCCCCGGGAGCTACAATATCATCTTGGACCGTCGTGAATCCAGCCATGGGTAATAATTCTTTGATAAAATTTACTGTTGTTCATTCAAATTTCAATTTAGAGTCATCAAACAAACAAGAATCGGATAAAATAACCCCAAACGTGGTCTCGTCATCTTCGACCACTTGGTATCCGGCAGCTGGAAGTCAGCTCAGTAACGAAGTCGACGAACCAAATCAAATGGGTTTGGTAAAACCGGACAATTCTGCAAACGGAATACAAAGCAACCTTTTAATTTTACCTCTTCTCTTTTTCATTTCTAACATTTTCAACTAACATCTTGATACGTTTAGTGAAAAAAATAAATTAGAAATTCATATAATATAAAATTGGGTGTCTATTTTGTTAAAAATAAATTGCCATTATTTTTTGAAAACATATAACAATGTAAGAAAATTGTAAATATGTGAGTGTTCGAGTTGGGTAAAAAGACCGTAAAACGCTTAACAAAAATATAGACGGTCGCTCTCTCTCTAACTCGAATAAACTTACGATTGCAATAAGTACATAATCATTACTAGTCGCTTAAAATACTATAAGAATAATATTATGTAATTTAACTATTTAATAATAAAAATTTAACAGTAATTTGATTTTGCTTTAGTCTTGACTACTGTTACTGCGCTTAACAAACTAAATGTGTTCACAGATAAATTGTACCAAATCACGACACTCGTGAGGCTCAAGACTTATACTCAGGTCGTTCATCACTGATTCTATGTTCGTGCTCTCCGGCAGTTGTCACATTAGTTTGACCTTGACCACCACATTGAATCAATTCCCAATAACTTTAACGTTAATCTTCTGTATTTCTAGTATCGTAGCATATTGCAGAGATCTGATTACAGGAATTTTATTTTTTGAATTTTTACCTTGATCTTCAACAAAAAACGAAATTAAAATCTAATAAAATTTTACTACTTATAAATTATATTTTATTTACAATTTCACTTAAATTTATATAGGTTATTTTTCATCTATAGTAAATTTATTTGTACTGTTTTGCAAATTTTTTTTAAAAACTATGTTAATTTAAAATTATGATGTAACCACTGGGACGTGGAAAACACACTAATAATTATTTTGCACCGAGACTTGTAAACGACAATTAAATTAAATTTAATTGTAAAAAAATTTCATTAAAATCACATAGTATTAATTAAAAAAAGTTAAAATTGAAAGCACTCACGATTGGTCCTGCATCAAAGAGTTATGGTTTCGGATTACTCGCATCACCGAATCTTTAAGCGTTTGAGGCTTACAGTATTCTTCTAGCCAGCTAAACACACCAGCAGATAAATCAGTAAAATTACTAACGGAAACGCTCCGGAACGTTATAAATAATTGTTCCATAAACATTTGAAAAATCGTAAACTTAACTTCGTCAGGAATTCTCGTTTCGGTATGACCGGGTTGTAACTGCTGTGCTTTGACAATTTGTTCGTAATTTGTTTGCATTATTCTCAAGGCGACGACTTCTTTTCTTAAAGCGTTCCTCTCTTCTTCCTGCTTCTTCTTTTGTTGTTGCAGGTACTGTATGTAGTCGATTGACTTTTGTAGTACTGTAGCTTTACTTAGTTTATACCCCGACATATCGGTTTGTTGACAGGTGGGTACCAATTCTTGAAGCGAGTCGTAACCCTTTTTTATGGCATCTCTGCGTTTTTGCTCCGCCTGTGTGTGTGCTTCACGTCTACGTTCCTTGTAACTTAAGGGAGAACTTTTCTCAGCATCTTCGTCGTCGTCATTGGAAAATTGGGAACCACCACTTCCCATGCTATTAAATAGTAAGTCATCTCGTCCAAACTGATTGCTGTTCTCGTTCTTCATGTTTTTCCAAAATAATATTCACTCTTTTGACAGTTTATGACAACGTCGTAAACAAACATTAGTTCTATAAGGTCAGAAGTTCAATTGTGCTAATTTTTAAGGTTAATTTACAGGGTGATTGCAATATTTAGCTCATTTGTTGTGAATCCGCACTTCTGCGATATGAGCGTAGAAAACTGGTTTCTCAACGTGAAACAACTCAAATATATTATAAAACGATCATAATAATGTCTTTGCCTTCAAGTATTGTTGGTTGCCTACTCAAACTGATTGAGCTGAAATCAATTTAATTTGATTGGCCTACAATGTTAGGAAAAGAACACACTACATTTGAACAAACGATTTTTAGAAGTAACGCGCGAGTCGAACAATGGGGCGTAGCTTCCACAACTGTCAGCTGTCATATTAATTATCAATTAAGCTGTCAAAATCATTAAGATAACTAAAATTTAATTTCGATGCCAATTAATAATTAATAGTTAAATAAGTAACACAATTTCTTTCTAATAATATGGTGAGCCACCATTTCGATTAATTTATTTCATTTAAACTTGGAAATAATTTATATTCTTTTTCATTCACGTCATGTTTTTCAATTAACTACTTATTTTTAGAGTTTCTTTGGGTTTGGTCAGTCGGCCGAAATTGATATTTATTTGGACGATCAAGACACACGAAAAAAAGTCGAAGTTAAAACTGAAGATGGAAAGAAGGATCTCATGTTGTTGTATTACGATGGGGAAACTGTATCTGGAAAGGTAGTCTTAGGTTTGATGTTTGAACGTCAAGTCATTTCGGTTTTGTTTAGGTTAATGTGAGTCTCAAGAAGGTCGGCAGTAAGTTGGAGCACCAGGGTATTAAAATTGAATTCATAGGACAAATTGAATTGTTTTATGACAGAGGTAACCACCATGAATTTTCCAGTCTGGTTAAAGAGTTGGCACGTCCAGGCGACATGATTTCACATACCAGTTATCCATTTGAATTTAGTTGTGTGGAAAAACCATTTGAAGTTTACACAGGTACAGGAAACCTTTTAGTTTAATTTTTACTATCCAATTCATTTCTAGGCGCTAACGTGAGATTGAGGTACTTCTTAAAGGTTACCATCATCCGAAGATTAAATGACATCGTGAAAGAGGTGGACATTGCCGTACACACACTTTCCAGTTACCCGGAAATGAACAATTCCATCAAAATGGAAGTTGGAATCGAAGACTGCCTCCATATTGAATTCGAATATAATAAATCCAAGTTTGTTGTTCCAGTAACTTATCGAATTTTCCATTAATTTTGTTACTCTTTAAGGTACCACTTGAAAGACGTAATTGTTGGTAAAATCTATTTTTTGTTGGTTCGTATCAAGATTAAACACATGGAAATTGCTATAATTAAAAGGGAAACCACAGGGTCCGGCCCAAACATTTTTAATGAAAATGAAACCATCGCCAAGTACGAAATCATGGATGGGGCTCCTGTTCGAGGTAATTTATTTTTATAATGCAGTTCCTAATCTGTAGTAATAATAAAAAGTCAATGCTTTTTTTTCTGTTTGTTGCCTACGATCTAATAACTTTCATTTTCAGGTGAGAGTATACCAATTCGTGTGTTTTTGGCAGGATACGAATTGACTCCTACTATGCGGGACATCAATAAAAAGTTTTCGGTTCGTTATTTTCTTAATTTGGTTCTGATGGACACGGAAGACCGTAGATACTTCAAGCAACAAGAAATTACCCTTTGGAGAAAAGGTTGGAACATTTGTATTTTTGTTTACCTTGAAACTTGAATAATGAACCTTTTAGGTGATAAAGTGAGGAAATCGAATATTCAAACGCAACAACAGGCTTCGGAATCTGAAAACACCATGGAGCCAATTCCCAAATTTATTTCGTCAAGTAATTACAGTGACATGGGTGCAGATAACACAAAGAATAATGAATCGGATCAAAATAGCAAGCAGGAAGTGTTTACGGAAATTAAGTCGCCCTCGACGGATAATTTACAAGGTGGGGACCCTTTCCTAGACCAAGATGCAGTACCACCGAGCCAGAAGGAAGTCGTAGAAGATGTAAACGATGAAAAGGAAGAGTGACATACGCAATAGTAAAGGCAGTCTAGTTTTTTTAACTTAAAAGTTGTCATCCTAACCACTTGCTTGGAAAGAACTTGGCAAATAAATTTCAAGCTTTTCTAAAGTAAAAACAATTATTGTAAATAATTAAGTAAGTTGAATTATTGAACATCATAAATATGAAATATAGAGAACCAAATAGTAATTAATATATTTGTACGGTTTGAATCAAACACGATTATTATTTTTAATGTCAACTAATGGTCATATTTCAAAACGATGATGACTTTAATAATAACTTGGAATTTATTACTATAAATATAATTTTAAAGTGTAATATTTAAACAAAACTTTTATGTTTAATTTTTATATAAATACATGTAGATACAAATATATAATAATTAATTGCCATTAAAATTTCATTTGTTACCAATCTGGATTTCAAATTTTGATATTACCTTATATAACTTCGGTAGGCTGTCTCTTGCAAGAATATCAGTTTATTACCATTGCTGCAGAAAAGTGAATCTCGCAACCATAATGCAAAAAATCGATTGTTTGGATCCTATGCAGGATTTTGTCTGTGGCGCAAATGCAACAAAGGAGTGAAAATGCCATCCATAAAATTTTATTGATATTGACAAAAAAGACCTTACATAACATTGAAATGGTTCACAAAGTTGTTCTAATTAATTAAAAAAATGAAACCAATCGTACCGCTTTATAAATATTTATACAGCAACTTTATTGTTTAAAATTTAACCTAACATTCTGATCAATTAATTATGCTTTAAACTCTCAACCAGTACATTTGGTTTCGGACTCTGTTGTAGTCGGGCAATTGCTCAATAGGACCTACACCGGCAACAGCAGGACAACGATCGTAGAGGTATTTATAGCAAACATCTCGCACATTTTGGGCGGTGATGCAGTTAATACGATGAATCAATTCATGTGGGGGAATACGTCTTCCATAACATAAAAATTGACGGCCGATATCTTCACAAACCGCAGTCGAGGTGTCCAATTGCAACAAGGTATTTGCTGTTAACAAGGCACGAGCACGTGCTACTTCGGCTTCTGTCACGCTTGTGCACAATCTCATGAATTCTTGTTGAACGTTGAACATCATATCGTCAAGTTTTAACGCATCTGAAACGAAGTAAACGCCCCACAATCCGGTATCCTAAATAAAAGTTTTATTATTACGATTCATCTAAAAAAAAACATAGTTCACCTTGTAGCAAGTATTGAAACTTTGATAAGAGTGACATAAATCTTCTTCGGCCGAATAACGAGCCAAAGGCATTGCATTTTGTTTAGCTCCTGCTTGAGAACGGTCCCATGCACCCAACAAGGTACTAGCAACCATCAAAGTGAGTGTATCGGGATTTGTCCAACCGGTACCTTCCACTGCAATTGCGACGTGGGCCAAAGGAAGGCTGTCTTCGCGCACTCGAATTTCCGAGCCGGTGAAACGGCAAGGTTTCAACATAGGAATATCATCTGGGCTAGGATTGCACGCTTTTCCAAAGTGACACTCGGCAAGTTTCACCAATTCGTCGTGATCCACACCGCCAGCTCCGGCTATTACAATACGACTTGGAACGTAGTGGCACTTCATGTAAGTATTAAGATCAGATGAGTCGATACAACGAATGTTGTCAGTTGGACCTAATAAAATATAAACAAACAATTCAGACGTCATTCTAATTGTCACAAACAAATGGAGTGAAAAGGGTTTTGTTCAAATAACAAATTTGAAATTACATATTTAAAGCAAAAAGTAATTCCTTTGGGCTCGCACTTCAACTGATTTACACGAACAAAAATAACTTTACTTTTGATTTGGTGTAGTCAAATTTAAGAAATGTCCAATGGAAAAAATGTTTCGTACCTAAAATTGTGTTGGCGAGAGGAGTGCCTTGGTATGCAACTGAGTGTAAATGATCGAAAACAACCTCTTGTAAGTTGGACTCGACTTCCTGCATTTCTCTTAAAATAACTCCACGTTCACGTTCAATTTCAGCTTCCCCTAATTTTGCATTTTGTACAATATCAGCTAAAATTTCGATAGCTTTTGGAACATCGCAAGCCAAACACTTGGAATAATAAACTGTCTGCTCCCTGCTGGTATAAGCATTTAATTGGGCTCCCATATCTTCAACTTCGATTTCCAATTGGCAATGGGTTCTCTTTTTGGTCCCCTGATATCAAAACAGAAAAAGTCAGATACTGACATATACTAATACCACTTGAAACGCACCTTGAATGCCATGTGCTCCATAAAGTGAGCAACCCCATTATTTTTTTCGTGTTCGTATCGGCTACCGGCATCGATCCATATTCCCACGGTAGCAGTTTGATTACCCCAGTCCTCGGTTGCTATTCTGAGACCTAAAAAAGCAAAACGGAACGTCAAACTAAAACAGGAGACTAACTAAATTAAGAACCCACCTGATTCAAGAGTTGTGCATCTGGTTGGTGGCACATTTACGCAAGATTGAGGTTTGCCTTCGGCTTCAGTTGATGCAAGTCGAATTCCTTTATATTTCTATAAAAAAAAATTGTTCAAAAATTGACTTTGAGATGTCAAAATCTTACGTAATACTTCAAGAATAAATATTTTTAAACTACATCTTAAAAGCTAAGAAGGAAGGTCTACACCGTGTGGGGCTATTTCAAAAAAATTACCTTGATGTTAATACCACTTTTTGATAATTTTGTAAAATTTCGGGACAACTTGAGCAGCGAAGCCATTTTTATCAAGTCGATTTTGTGTAGACTACTGCTTTACCGATAATTTGTGCGGTTGTAAAGCTCCGGCCACACTATTTAGTGCTGAAGTGTCGAAATCGGGATTCAAGGTTACTGACGTTTCATGTGAAGGTGGCTTAACGAAGTTCGTGGAGCACGACACGAAATGTCAAACTCGTCTCACGAATTTGTCACGACCGAATCGTGGCGTATCGACCAAAACCAATCCATTTTCGAGTTTAATCTTTCAAAATGTCTTATTCCAACAAAAATATTCTGAAAATGGGTGTGGAGCAAACGTTACGATTTTTGGATTATTACAAACAAGAAGAAGTGCTTTGGAACACAAAGTTAGAAAAGTATCGCGATAAGGACGCAAGAGTGGAGGCAACGGAGCGGATAGCAAAAGTCATGAATATGGAAGAGTTTGGACCCGAGCAAGTGATTATCAAATTTAAAAACTTGAGAAGTTCCTACTGTCAGGAGTTGAAAAAAATAGCCAGAAGTGAAAAATTACGGGCGTCCAAAGAACTTAAATATGTGCCACTGGTCGTCTGGTTTTCTAAAATGGATTCATTTTTGAAACCGTTCGTCACGACTCGTTCCATACAATCCAGTTTGGTAAGCAAAACATTTAGTACAACTGTTTTGGGGGGGGGGGGGGTCGTTGTAACCATGGAAACTATCGAAGTTCGCTTGCATACAATTTCATATTTTGGTCATCTCTAGAGATGTTGCGCAGTAGACGCAAACTTTCAAAGACCCAATAATGCCACCCAGAAAACATCAGTTGTTATTAAATATTTTTTATATTATTTCATAATTTTTACCATAATATCTACTTTATGGCATTAAAACATCCTAACTAATAAAGAGGTATTTTAGAGAAATAAAAGTCTGTCAGTATTGATTTCCAAAAGGTTTGACGGAAGCTGACAATTAGAATGTTGAATTGCTACCTCGCACTTGTAAGATCATTCCATGACCAAATGTACAGGATTTTTTCCTATGATGTTTCCCTGACAGTTCCTATTACCCGCCTGACCTATTATAAAATTAGTTTTGCATTTGAAAACAAATTTTCAGTTTTATTTTAGGTGACCGACGGCGATGATGATGAAATTTCAGAAAACGAACTTGAATTTTCTTCAGTACATAAAAAAAGAAAAGCTATTTCTCCATCAAAAAAAGAGCCAAGCACCATAAATAATAGGAATACCTCGCCCTTACAACCCGAAAAAAATTCCGACAAGGCTCCCAAGCAACAAGGAGATTCTTTTGACCAATTTGGAAATTATATGGCGTCACTTTTACGCGAGATGCCCCGTCAAAAAGCGTATCTTCTGCAACAACAGATGATTAGTTTGGCTTTAAATGCAAAAGTTGAACTGGAATCTTTGACTGTAATGGCAACGTTTAATAATTCTACTTCCGGTCAGGATCTATCTTCGTGATATTAGGTAGGGAGAGGTTCTAGAAAAATTTGTAAATATTTTAAATGTTTAGAATTTATAACTTAGACTTTGTCAACAATTGGTTTAACACGCCATTGTGGAGTGTACGAAAAACTTTGTTACAATAATTAAAATTTACCTTAAAAAACACTAATATTTTGAATCTTAAAATTACATGTTATTCATCAACAAATATCCATCTCGCTTAACTCTTCAATTTGAAGATTTTTGTTCATTTTCCTTTCTTTCCTATTAAGTTTCCTGTTTAAATAGGCATCGGGTATGGATATCCCAAACAATGCTGGTAGTTCATGTGGCTTAAGCCAACCTACCAATGGGTTTTGTCCAGGAATATAAGACGATTCCTTATGATAATATAATACTCCAAATATTGACACCACTTTGTTGTCGGTAACATTTTGAAGTTCCATCCGTTCTTCTATCAAATGATTTGAAGCAGGAAAATAATCGACATTAATCAATCTCCTATGGTTGTCTTTGTCTATTTCACCCAAATTGGGATCATCGTTTAATTTTGAACCCACAAAAAAGAAGCGAAAGTCAGTCTCACATTCTTGTAAAAAAACATTATTCCACATTAAAACATCCAATACAAAATAGCACTTTAGCTCACGGTTATAAACACAATCTAACAAAGTTTTATGTCTGCTCTTCTCTTTACGATTTCCGCAAGGTAACCTAGACAAAAACCAATCCTGTATATCTCCATTTTTATTAAACGCAATAGTTTGGCCGTTACTTGCTAAGACAAGTCTTCGAGAACCAATAGGACATAATTTACAATACCAAAGATTTTGTAAATCACTCGGAACTTCACTGAACGATTCCGAAAACATCAGTTTGTTTGCATACCTCTTTATGGAGATCTTCCGATGACGGTAAGTCTTTATGTCTTGCGTATCCATTTCATGATCCTCGTTCGACTCTTCTACTAAAAACCCGCGGTTTTTGTCCACATTGCGGATACGGTGCAATCGCATTTCTTCTAAAAATTGCTTCCTGCGCCCTTCTTGACTCGATTTACTTGTTTTACCTCTATATTTATACAAATCTTCAAAAGAAATTGCTGCTTGATTAGCTTCTGGCATTTTCGACTCTACTTCTGCAGAATATCCTGCAACATCAGATTGTGGTTCGTCCATTTGGGAATCGCACTCCCAATATTTAATTAAAATAAGTAATTTTACAAGTTCATTTATTAGTTAACCGTCAAACGGCGTAGTAAAATTAGGTTATGTTCATTTCTAAAATAACAAAAACAGCGGCGGCGCCAGGCCACCCTAAAAATTGGGTTTCCTCAAAAATACAACCCATAATCAAATTAAAGCATCCTTGATAAAGGAGAAAGTATCACAATAATGGAAGGAACGGGAAATCTTTCAAGTAATAGCAATAAATAATAAAATTTGAAAAAAGATTTAATATTTACATAAAAAATTGTCCAAAATTAAAATAGTTACTTTACTGCTTCCAACAATCGCAACGTCCTCGTTTCAGATTCTTCTTTGATTTCATCGTCATTTTGAAAATTACATATAATAATTTTACTGGAATTACTACACACATCCCTTTTCAACGATGTAATTGTGTATTTCGACTTGAAAGTTTGGCTGAAAAAGTTTTCATTCTTGATTATCAACTTCAAATTGGTCACGGGACCTTTCAATTCGATTTTGTTCAACAAATTACAAAAATGCACATCCCAAATAATCACAAAATTATCATCGGATCCGGAAATTAACTGTCTGTTGTTGACCGTAAGCTGGAGACAATTAACTTTTTTAGTGTGACTAACATACTCGTGCTTGTTTTCTACGTTGTCTATGTGAACTTCAAGATTTCTTGGAGGACTTTGCAAGTTTATTTTGCGAATCACACCGGAATCAAAACCAAAAAATAAATTCCAGCAAGCTGCATCCATTGCAACTGAACTCAGCGATTGTTCGAAAATAACTTTCAGCAATAAATTTCCAGTTTGCAACTCGTACAACTGAGCGGTGTAGTTATTTGTGACGGTTACAAACCGTGACTTGAAACTAAAACTTCCTACTTCTATGTCGGTAATCGAACCGACACTGTCGTTTTTTACATAAAGAGGCGTCACCACTCCCAATTCTTTCTGTGAAACCTGATGCCGGCTTAAGTCGATTACATCGCCAAAATTGTAGGTTATTACGGTTCCATTTTGAGAACCCGTGATTAGATAATCACCATCGTGTGAAAACTTTATGCAGGTTATCGGTAACAAATGTTGACTCTGAATGCTTAAAAGTTCTCCAGAACAAAACTGCCAAGTAAATAATTTTGAACCAATTCCCACCGAAATGAAGAAGCCGTCCGGCGACACTGCTAGCGCATTAACCACATCTGGCAGAACTAAGCCTATGTTTTTGATTGCTTCTTGGTTGTTAATTTGCCATAAATGTAGAAGCGGTTTGCTTTCGTTGGCGTACAAAACGAAATCGTTGCCTATTATGTCAAGCGTTTTGGATTTTGCAGGGCCCCCACTTTTGTACACTTTCACGTTGTTTCCAGTTTGTGAATCGATGTTCCATAATGAAAGGGCATCGTTCGATTTACAAGTAGTTAAAAGATATTCTACAGACATGCTGTCTTTTTGAATGCAACAAATAGAACCGGTTAAAACAAATTGAGGTTAGAACGCAAATTTAACACATCCGCACGATTACCAACAATTAGTTTCTGAATGTAACTAAAATATTGTAACCTACAGAAGATGTTGTTACCAAAACGTTAATCTAACCTCTAACTTTTTCTAAAATAACATAATTTGTGTTTAAAAGTTTTGTATATTCTTAACTTGTTTAATTTATTTATTTTAAGTATACGTGTACAAGTAATAATGGCAGAATTAAAAATCGAAGAAATGGACCTGTACGAACTTTTAGAAATACCGCCAGAAAGTACAAATAATGAAATAAAAACAGCATATCGTAAAAAGGCATTGAAATGCCATCCGGACAAGAATCCAGACAATCCCGATGCGGCTAAGGAGTTTCATCAACTAACGCAAATTTTGGCAATCTTAACGGACGAAGTAGCACGTAAAGCCTACGATAAGGTACTGAAGGGAAAGAAAGAGGCGGCTATAAGACATCAACAGCTCGATAGCAAACGCAGGAAGCTAAAGGAAGATCTCGAAGCAAGAGAAAGGGGTTCGAAAGCGAAGAAAGAAAGTGACAAATTAAAGGAAGAAATTGAAAGGTTACGTAAAGAAGGGTTCAGATTGGTCGAGGAAGAAGCCGAGTATTTAAGAAAAAATATGTTTAATGAATCGAACAAAAGTGAAACAAGTAGCGATCAACATCGGTTAAAACTTAAGTGGAAGGCTCAAAAAAGTGACGCAACTAATGGTGGTTACAGCGAAGAAGTGCTTACAAAATTTTTATCAAAATATGGATCGATAAGTGCTTTAGTTTTATCTCGCAAAAAAGGAAGTGCCTTAGTTGAATATTCCACTCTGAGGTCTGCTCAAATGTGTATTAATATTGAATCGGGATTAGCGAGTAATCCTTTGGAAATTAGCTGGATTAATCCACCTCCAGGACAAGGATTTGCATCGAAAAGTCAGAGTTCTACGATTAAACCATCCGACTTTGAGAGCGTAGTGTTGACCAAATTGAGACAAGCGGAGGAACGAAAGAGACTTATAGAAGAAATGAAAAATGCGGACGAGGACGATGAATGATTTTAGTAAATTATTTGTAAATAGTGTTATTTTTAAGGTACGTGTCATAATAAATTATTAATTTTTTAATTCAAATTTCGGAGGTTATTTCTAAAAATATGTACCCATCACAATTATTAAGGAAATCATAAAAACAAATTGCTTGGGCAAGGTTTTTAATACTTCAAAGATGTCCGTAACTTGTGAGGGAAACACCATCAAAATAGCCAGATTTACTAGGTCGAGATCGAACCCACTATTGCGACATAGTAATCTAGCATTTGTGTTAGGACAAAATTCATCATATTGATGAACAAATTCATAAATACAATGATTTTTTTCATGAATACTATGAATTTTTCATCAATATGATGAATTTTGTTCATCGGCCCAAAAATGATAAATATTTCATCACGTATTTTTTTCAGTGTATTTATTTCCTTTTGTTAGGAGTCGGTAAAAAACGGATCAGTGCAGCCTGAAGTAATCTAGTTTTATATAGTTATAATATAAGTAATTACACTGAAATAAAAAGGTTTATCATTTTGATGAAAAATTCATCATTTTTGCGTCGATGAACAAAATTAGTTAGATTGATGAACAAATACATAAATACTATGATTTTTTCATTAATACTATACATTTTTTTCATCGGCGCAAAAATTATGAATTTTTCATATTTTAATTTATAGTATTTAAAACAAAACCAAGTTAAATAAACAACTACTTAATTAGTTAAAAGCATTTATTGACACGACATTTATACAACTATATTATACTGTAGTATTTCCTAGAGGCCTAATCCATATTTGTACGCAAAAACAAGTAAAATAGTTATTGCAGCTTTCTTTTCTTATTTGTATGGCTACGATCATTTGATCTAGACAGAGATCTATAGTAATCTCGTGATCTATAGGAATCGCGTGATCTATAGGAATCTCGTGATCTATAGTAATCTCGTGATCTTTTTCTGGTGTCTTTGTTATCGATGGACCGTTTTCGATTGTTGCGAGATTCACTTTTATCCCGTCGATCAGGATGGCGATAGACACTACGACTATCAAATTTGCAACGGCCCTGCATGAAGAATTCACATACTTCGCGTGTATCTTTGTTAGGACTGCGAGATCTGTTGCATTTCGATTCCTTAATAGTCTCCGTTTTCCGTTTATCAGAGTTGCTGCTCACTTTATCTTTCTTTGCATCTGGAAGAGACGATGATAATTTGATTTCATCGGTCATGAAAGGAGGAGGAAGTATATCTTTTATCAAAGCCATCAGTTCAGCCTCGTCTTGTTCCGACCAATCTATACGAAGGACATCTGCATCTTCGCTGTGAAACGACATATTTTGAGAAAATGTTTTTCTTCTGGTTCTTGGTAAGTAGAGTAAACAGTATATCGTTACTTAGTACATTAATCAAGGCGCCTATATGCTGGTCAATATACGTTGATCTGTTTATGGGTTCATGCGTTGATCTGTTTATCCGTCGATTCGATCATCCGTTGATCTGTGTATCCGTTGATTTGTTTGGAAGTCCCGTTTTTTAAGTTTCTTAAATTTTTGGATGGACGAATAAGACTTAACATGTTCATTCTACCTAATAAGTAAAAATAACATGTCGTCAGGTCAGATCAACGGATAAACAGATCAACGTATAATTAACATGTTATATAGGCGACTAAATATGTACAATCTGCAACAGTTTTGATTTATTAATTCGATATACCTTTGTTTTCTCTACTTACTACTAATATGGCATCATTGTGTCCAAATTTATCGTTTGAGAACGAAGATACAGATGTCCTTCGTTTAAATTGGTTGGAACAAGACAACGATGAACTGATGGCTATGATCAGTGACATACTTCCTCTTCCTTCTACAACAAATACAATTGAATTATCATCGTCTTCTCCTGATGGTACGGTAAATATTCCAGATAGAATAAGCACCAACACCGATAAATCCAAAACGGAGACTGCTAAAGAATCGAAACCTTCAAGATCTCGTATATCTCTTAGAGATATACGCGAAGTATGTCAATTATTTATGCAGTTGTCCATCGACAACAAAGTCGTACCTCTTCATAATGCACGTAATAACAGCGAATATGGCATTAGAAAAAGATCACGAGATTATTGCAGATCTGGTGACCGTAGCTATACAAACAAGAAAAGAAAATTGGATTAATATTTTTCCTTCTTGTTTTCGCTATAGCCTACAAACGTCTCTAGGGGGATACCACAATAAAAAAAAAACACCAAACTTAAATGACGACAAAAATGTTGTTTCCTCTTCAGTCCTGCGCTGCGAATAGCGGATGCTGTGGACGCCATAGGCCTCTTACTAAACGGACAAAGCCAGTTGAACACAAAAAATTATTATTTGAAGGTTTACTTATGCCATTCCATGGTTATGCCTGCTGAAGCTAAAGGATCTCTTAAGGCGGTTTTAAGAAAGTCTGGATGTCTTGTATCTGCCACAAGACATAAATCTCTGGTGGACCCCGATTGTAGCTATTAAAAATAAAACTTCGGAAAAAAATTCAGGTTTATTACAATAATATACTCGAATAATGCGTAACACTAACAGTTTAGAATTTAATAACATTGACTTAACACAACCATGAAGATATTTATGCAGTTTTTCTTTATTTACATTTTATAAATATTTATTTATATGACGTAAAAAACATAATATTAAATGGTCTAACAGAGTTTAGGTATCGTAAAATTTGAAAAACGTGAACTACGATCTAAAAATAATTCTAACAATCATGGATCTGCAGTGTATGAAGAACTAGATGAGCGTAGGTATTCGAGCAAAGTATTTATAAATATTCTACGATGTCGCACTTAATTGAAATGTTTGGACACGATCGTCCGAATGAATAATTGATGTTGTGTTGGCTTTTATTTTTTTCTGTTAAAAGTTTTTGGAATATCGGTAAAATTTCGCGATCCAATAATTCCGATTCCGATGTTGCGTTTTGTATCGACTTGTCGGGATTCAGTGGTCCCGTCGAACGTGTGCTTCCTGCCTTCAGTGCGGCCACATTCGGCGTCGATTGATAATATCCCAATTTATTGCTATGCTGATTGCATATGATCGACGCCCGTGGACTCTTTTTACTGGGACTTTTCTCGCGCGGTTGTGTTGAATGTCTATTTTTCTCCGAGACGGACCGATGCATTACGTTGTCTTCTGCAATTTAAAGTTTCAAACAAAATTTTGCGCAAGAAACTAACTCACCTTCGTCTTGCGGTAAACTTATCCTACTGCTCTTTTGGTGGGCCTTGTTACATCTATGCTGACTACCGGTATCCCAAAGTTCGCTCTTCGACACGACGTGCTGCTGAGCACTTTCGCATTTCTTCTTGGGCGTCACTTTGTTCGCCGGAACGCTCACCCGTCGCGTACACACGGAACCTTCTTGCTGATCGACGGTCAAGGAACGAACGCTTATGCGTCTTTTTTCAGCACTCTGCGGCTCGGGAGTTTTCGACGACCGTCTGTCTAAAGAGTTCGTTATTTTCTCATCGTGTTTAGCTCCAGGATGTCGGTCCAAACTTTTGTTAATACAATTGTACGATTCAACAGTTTCCTGCGATTTTCTCATCTCGCTGCTCACTTCCAATTTGCTGACGTTCAAACTGTTTTCGTTGGATCGATGCAGGGCACAACGATCTTCTACGGTTTCCTTTCCCAGCGTGCCATTCTGCAGTGCGACGCGGTCCTCCACATCTTGCACGATGCGAGCTTTGCTTTGAGAAACAATGTTTGGAGATTCGCTGGCAGCTTTTTTGAGTTTCCTAAAGAAAAAGTGTTAGAAAAACGTTAACGAAGTAAGCTATCATACTTTTGGCTATCGGAGTGATGCAGGGACGTGAAGTCTTGTGAACTTAAACTACACATGGAAGTGATGTCGCTGGTTTCAGTTGCGCTCGGTGCCTCTTTGCGCAATAACGGTACCGACAGGCGATTTGTGTCGCTCATGGAATCGGCACGCAAATTTAAAATCTCTGTCGCTTCGTTTCCCAATCGTTTGATTAGCATCTACAACGAAGAAGAACTATATACCGAGACAGTATACCATATTCATTTACCCACCTGTAATTCAGATTCTCTCTCCAGTAGAGTCTTTCGGTATCTCGAATTATTGGCTTTCACCTCCTTAAATTTGCTTTCTAATTCTGTGCTGCTGGAATCGCGACGAGTTTTCGACATAGGCCTGAGGGTAGGTCGGAAACGTTTATCTATGGACCCACCCGGGTTTCTCTTGAGCTCCACCATTTTAGGAACAAACACTAACCACAATGTTGCCGTCGTGCAAAACATTACAAAAACTCCTGCAATTAATAAATATGAAGCCTGTTTTAGTTTTCCCAGGTGTTGGTTTTTACCTATGATTAAGAACATTGCATCCTGGTGATCGACTAACACTAAAGCGACAGCTGCACCGCAAATACACATAATCGCAACGTTGTATACGGATAAGCCGACGTGACGACTATCGTTAAGTGCAGGAATGGAAACGTGACGGGTTTCCCATGCCAGAAACGCTCCAAATATCTGCAACGAGAAAACCGATCAGAAGAAGATTGATTACAGCGAGCTTGCTCACCATTAATAGGCCCTTGTAAGCATAAATTGATCCGACAAAGAGAGTCATTTGTTCGGATGCGCAATACTCATTTTCAGGAATAATGATGATATCTTCGCTTGATGGATGAGGCTGTAATTGGAAGACAAATTAACGATTGGGAGACTAATCACAAAATCTGCTTACGTAAGGCTCCATTGTTTTAGTTTCTCTGTAAAATGGATCGGCAACTTGCCACGTGGTCATGATGGCCAAGTCGATAAAAAGTAACACACCTACGATCATGAATAATTGATAATCTTTTATAACTTTTTTGTTTAGTTTGACATCGGTAAAAATAGAATGGACGCGCCAAGTTTTACTGAACATCGCACCGAACGCTAAAGAGAAGCCTGCCATCAAGGTCCAAGCGCGAGCGGTGCAAATATAAGGAAACGCATCTAAAAAAAAATGTTAGACACAAAACAATAACTCGGGTGCACTCTTACCTACGCTAGACAGGCCCGAATCTAAACCTAGAAATACTATACTCGTATAGGTTAACATGCACCCGATTATAATGAGATTGTTGAGTTGAGGACTGGACATCTTAATATAGCGCTGGTTGCGGTGTTTAATATTGAAAGCTAAGAATATGGCAGCCATGATGATACCGCACACTGCCAATGTTGCCAAGATGGCGTACACTGTCTTGTTTACACGAGTGTGCTCTATTATGCGTAGAGTTCTGTCTTTCGGAGGATATCTGAAAGTTATAACATGAAATTTGTAAACTCAGATCATTTTTATGTTCCTATTTACCTCCCACTCCATTTCAGTGGTCCTCCCAGCGTTAAATCTAAATGCTGCGTGGCGGCGCTGTATTCGCCGACTTTTACTTCTAATCCTTCCTGAAATTGCTTTAGAAGTATACTCGCCTTGCGCTCGTTTTCATAAAAACGCACCGGACCCGTCACTCCTTCAAAACTAGTATTTCTCAACGCGTCCAGGAAGAGACGTTCCCATAACGGATCCCTATATTTAAAATCGCTGACCGTTTGGTTTCGTCTGTAGAAGCGCACTTTATGAGCAACGTGTTGGATAGCTAACGCTACCGCCCAGATGCCGTCATAAGTGTATCCGTGAAATCTCGAATACTCCGTACCTCTACGTGAATCGTATTCCAAACTGTATTCGTCGGCAGTCTAAAATGTCACATTAAAATTTCTCCAAGTGGTTCCCGCATTTGACTTACAATTCCGGACACCGTAATCTCTCCGCTAGTCGACAAGGGCAACAAATCCGTAAGGATCGTGTGTTCCAGCGAGGCTTTGATCTCATCTTCGGTACAATTGGAATCTATATCCCATTTGGTCCACCAATCGTTACCGTAAGTTCCCATAATAATCCACTGATACTTCCTTCCGTACATTTCCAGCTTGTATATTTCACAAAATATTTTTCTTGCCCAATATTCGTTGAAGTTACCCAAAATCACTCGGGTGTCCTTTTCTTTCAGTTTAACAAGTGCAGTGTTCACTTCGTTCGTAAAGCTTTGGGTTTCGACCACTTGATAGCCGAGGGTGTCTAAATCGGCGACCAGTCTAAAATTGGAACTTTAACAGAGTTTAACTCCTCCGAAAGTTACAAACCTGTTGTGCGCTAGCGAGTATCGAGGTTCGTTTTGGTAAATTGTTCCAACTCGTGTCCAATTGAAATGTTTGAGTAGCGAAAGGCGTGGTGAGTTGAACGCATTCTCCGATGGTACTATTCGAAAAAAGTTAGGAAAACTTTCTTTAGTGAACATTGGATGCGTGTCGGCGTAGGATAACTAAAAAATGGTTTTCTTTAGGTTCGATTGTTTTGGGTCGATAAAATGGCTTACTTGAGTTAAGTGCCAGTGCTTGGAGGCTTTGGCAATGGGATCTGTTACGTGAGTACAAGCTGCCCCGAACAGCATTAGTTTGTGAGGACCTCTGTACATCATGTCGAAGAAGGCTTTAACTCCTACCGCGGCATTGCACTAAAAATGATTTTGGCGTCTATATTGGAAGTCAAAATAAGAGTAATGGAATAAACAGGACGAAGAGGTTACGAGGAACCAGACTTGTTAGGATTTTTTCTTACCATGGTATCGTTCCACCACATGTGTAGTCTATAGTTCCTTAAGATAGTCGTGTGCTCGTTTACATGATCTAAAGCTAACTTGACACTTGGCATGACTCCACGACCTGCAACAACTGTGGTTTGGTTGCGAGAAAAAAAAAAGGATTATTACTACTACCTGTGTTCGAATTTTCCACACCTCTGCCGAAGGGGAAAAATCCAGCAATGTAGACATCGTGTCTTCTGGCTTCCACGGTAGGTTTTTGTAGCTGACACGTACTTATAAATAATGATAGCACAATTAGCGCTTTATAAGAAAATAAATTCATATTTAATATTGCCATCTAAAAAATTCTTAAGCACTAACAATGTAAATTCGTTTGTTGTGATTTTATAATATAGCGAATATTATCGACAGTAGAAATTTAATTAAATTTTTATAAAACAAAAATAGTATTTTAAGTATATCGCATATCTATGCATGGTATTGACTTTTTTTATATAAACGGTAAGATCACTTTACACCATTTTAAAATTCCGATGTGAAAATCCGCGATAGAAGTTGTTTTTAGGCATTTTGTTTTATCACAATTTTCACTATTGCGGTTGCTAAATTAATATAGAGTGCTTTCACGGGTATTTTACATAGCTTTATTGATCTCCACAATATTTAGGGATGTTTTGTTGGTAAGGCTGTTCTACCCTAAAATGTGGTTTTTTCAAATTAATTCCAAGCATTTTCTTATATTTAATCAAATTTACATTGTTTTGTTTATTAAAATGTCAAATTTGACGTTTCATCATTAAAAACAAAAGGAAATTTCCGAACAAATGAAAGTTGGAATATTTGAATATATTGTTTAATCCATTATTTTGTTTTTAAACATACCTACCTAGTTTATTATTATATGTTTTTGAAGATAATAATAATAATATTATAATTCAAAAAAATTCAATTTTCTTTTTAATTTCCCAAAAAAAATTTGTCTGTGACCCCATGAAAATTTGTTATATTGTAAAACATCTTTTTGGATAAACCGGATGCCAGTTTTAAAATTCGTACATTATTACAATTCAAATATAATATAATCAAGAATTTTCCATCTATTTTTATTGAAAAATGTTAATTTAAAATATTCACGATTTTTAAACATGAAAAATTTTAATTATTGTAACATGAATAATTTTACATTCTGATATAAACAAAGTCCAAAAGTCTGTTAGAAAATCAGACCTTCAGGTTTTCCATTAAACTTCTTTCACTGTAAGACCTATCTTAGAATTTAAATTTATATTAAAAAAATATATTTTTATATTGTCAACAGATACCGTACTTCCTAGCATCTACAGCTGCACATAGAAACATTCTCTGTCTACAATGACGCGCATGAACGGATTAACGAGAGATATTTTAATCAAAAAAAATCACTATGTAACATTTAACGTAATAGCCCGCAGAACGTGGAGTTGCGAGGCTTCGAAGTGAGTAGATCTCTGATCCACGCACGTTAGTGGGAATCTCGTTAATCCTTTCATGTGCGTCCGTACTAGACAGTTAATAGAAATCCTGTAAAATGGAAAAATATTAGAGTACGATGTTTTATAAATTTGTGTAGTATTTTACTAATTTTGCACCTTTATGATTGGTACGCCTGCCTGGAGCAATTTTCTCTAACTGCTCCGCGGTAACTACGCGGTTGAAGTTATTTATTATAAATCACTAGATAACATCCCTAGTACAGAAGATCTATGAGCCACACATTTGGTAAAAACATTTCTGAATGTCATCTCAATTCAAAAATCATGGATCGTGGTATGGAATCTCGTTAATCCCTTCGTGTGCGTCAGTGGTAGACAGATAAGGAATAAGTTCCTAATTCAAAATTACTTGGATTAAAAGATTTATTATAATAAAAAAGTTCGGAAAAAGGAACAAACGTACTTAAATGTATTTTAATTCTAATTTCAAAATTCCCATAATAATTATTATTATTATTGGAATTCGGTAAAACAAATACAATTTTGACCCCTATAGAATTTTAAATGCACGCCCCTGTTTCAATCTTGTTTAAAGTCGCGTGAAACATAAAAATGTATTTAAAAAAATATAGATCCTACTGTAATATAAATTTTTATCTAAAGAAAACCCATTTCCACCATACAACTTCCAAATAAAATAAAAACTGAATTAACTTAATCGAAATTAACCCATTAGGACGCCATTTTACCCTACCGTACCGATTGGGTAAAACGTCGCCAAATCTGCAGTTTAGGTGAGTTTATTTACCGATCGAAATTAAATTTGAATCGAATTTTCTTTTATTTATTTTTACGCGTCAAGAACGCAAAAATTTCAAAGTGCGAGATGATTTTTCACGAAAGTTTCGGGTGGAATTTTTCTAAATTTAGCCGCGATATTGTTTACAGAAAAAATGTCCGACGTAGACGAAACAATTGCATATATCGATAATGGATTAACAAATGAAGACGATTCCTGTGAGTTACAGGTAAGGACTGTCGGAATTTTGGAGCTTTGCGTTTATAATTCGTTTTAGGTTAAGTACGGCGAAGATGGGCAATTGTATTTGCAACAGGGGCAGTTTCTTGTACCCACCGATGGTCAAATTGTGATGCTCCAAAATGAAGCAGGTGATTTAAACCAATATGTGATCAAAAGCAATGGTGAGTTTATTTATGCTTTGAAAATTTATTAGACTATTAATTTAAAATCATTTGGAATGATATGAGAATATTCGAGAGAACAATTTATAACTCCCACGAGCTGTAAAAAGACCAATTATTTTACACTTTGGGGGGGGGAGAGGGGGGTTAACCTGTGTTGTCATTTAACTGCAGATTGGTGAATGAATGCTACTGTGGACTATGTGTAAGTTATTCTACATTGTTTGGAGCTGGACCAAGTTAAACTTGGCCACATTATCTGAGCCATTATGCTACCTCAAGAATTAAACGTATTATTATTTTTTTTATATTCGTAGTTCGTTTAGAGTGGAAAGTTTACTCTTTAGGTTAAGCAAGGAATGTAGGACCGCAATTATGCCCTTTACATTTTAGTTTGTTTACTCGAGAATTATTCCCCAAGTATTTTGAGATTAGTGGTCGGAAGTCTGCTTTTTGTCTAGCTTTGATTTGCTTGGTTTGACGTTCTCTAGAGGGAGAAGGTAGTTCATGTATGTATGTATAAGATTAATTGGACTGTAATCTTTATTATTACGAAATACTTGAATAAAAGAACTGGTTTTGATTTTTAGTTGATGATTTTGAAGAAGAAAATGAATTTAACCAAACACACGAACCTCTCATTTGTATTAGCACGGAAGAATGTGAAGGAGAAATGCTTCAAATGGACGATGTTCAAGAACCTTTGATTATTAATGAGGAGATAGAAGAACCCACTGTGGATTTGACTGCTAACGGTGAGGATGGTGCTGCACATAATATCGAAATATTAGAAGAAAATTGTGGTGTGTACTAATATATTGTCTATTATTTGTTTGTCGCAGTAAAATGTCGGGTTTTCTATTTTAGGGGATGTCAACTTTGTAATTCCTGACGATATCGACGTTTCCGATCAGTTTCAATACCAATACGCAATTTTAAAAGATGGAAAATTACAATTACAAACCATTAATATCGCACAAGATGATCCCAACGCTTCTGAATACGTTCAAACAAGTGAAAACAACAAGAGTACCATACAAGAACAGTTGGCGATTTTTCAACAATCGATAAATCTGGACGAGTCTTTGACGAATAAAGATGTGGTAGATTTAGATAAAATAACAGGTAAAAATTTAATAACTGGCCAAACCGTCACCCTAGACAAGTATTTCAATAAACTAAAGCAACGAATTACAAATTCTCAATCTACAAATTCGAAAAAACAGCTAAATTCATTCGTACACAAAATAAATGATAAAAAGAATTCAAATTCTTCGCCCAATAAAAAAGTTGTTGTGGGGACAACTAAAGAAGGAAAAAAAATTTATGGCCAAATCTTACAAATATTTCAAGGTGAAAAGAACGAAATAAAAAATGAGGAGAGGCAACCGCAAATTGCGGTGAAGAAATACACTTTAACCAAAGAAAATTTTTACGATATTATTAGAAAAACGTTAAGCGGCTTAATGGAATTGGAAAGTATTCAGCGGAAATTAGAGAGTACAAATCTTGAAGTTAAGGTTGTTGAAAAAGCGTTCGACAGTGGAACGGGCGGTTTTAATAAAGGCATTTCTTTTGTTTATGGTTACATGGAGTTGGATGAAGATTCGGGTAACAAATGGAAGTTTGTCGTACATGAAGACGGAAATTTAGTTCCTAACGTCATGGATAATGATGCTTTAAGTCAAGGTAAGCAAAATCCTTATAGTGGAACGTAGGGAAAGTAGGCAATAAAAAAATTGTTGAAAAGAAAACAGATCCAGACAATTTTGTTAAAAGACCTCGGAATGATCTGGCATCCATTATTCTTAATAATTTAGTTTGAGCTTAAACCCATAGCATGTTAACTGTAAACTTAATTAATTCATATGTAACGAAAAATAACTAGGCTGCAGTTTTCTGATAATTGATTTTCTTTTCGAAAAAATATTCTACCTTGAAACACTCCTTTTGAACCCAATTGCACTTTGTAAAGTAGAAAAATTATTTGCAGAAAATAAACAGAATAATTGTCCTTGTTACCGAAAGATGACATCGTTTACATTGCAAAGAACAACCGATAGGTACGGCAACACAACCACCCGAGTCAATTTAAACGAACAGAATACATTCTTGCACTGCGTTTTGTGTAATGGAGAACTCAAGTCTTCCTTGCAAGATAAAAATGGAAAAAGTCACGAGGAAGTTGTAAACGAATTATTAAGCAACAAATCGTCTAATGATACGAAGAAACAGCAACGTAAAATTCTTACTGAACAAAAGTAAGTAAATCAAATCTGTCAGGCGCCAATCATTAAAGGTAACTTTTATTTTATGTAGATGGTACCGCTGCTCCAAATGCCTCAAAACATTTTCCACTGCTGGTAGTTTGAAACGTCACGTGACCGTTCACGATCCTTCACTTCGACCTTTGGAATGTTCAACGTGCTTGCAACGTTTTACAGACGAATCGAGTCTACGAAAACATTTGCTCATTCACACCGGTATAAGAGCATACGAATGCGATGTGTGCAGTCGTACTTTTGTAAATCAAGGCGATTTAAACTTTCACAAACGGACGCACAACCCGATTAAACAGTTTCGTTGTTCGGTGTGCGGACAAGAGTTTTCACGTTTTTCAAATTTAAATCGGCATTTAGAGATTCATCGTGGAACTAGTGCAATGTATCAGTGCCACATATGTGGATGCTCGTATAGTTTTATATCAACTCTTACGCGCCACATGGTGCAGAAACATTTGGGAGAACAAATTAAATAATAAAAGTTGTTGCTAGGTATAGTTACCTAATTTTAATACACGTCAGAGATTGAAATTGGTGACATAGATCAAAATTTTAACAACGCTGTTCCAATATAAGATCATCAATCCCAGTAAACACAAGACTCTCTGGCGTGTTATGTTCCCAACTATTTTGGTTTGAACCATCACTTATCTACGGGTAGACAAGGTTACATTTTGATTTTAACAGTTTTGTGTTTACCGGGATGCTTTTTGAAACTATGGAGTTTGTAAATTTTGAACCAATACAGATCATAGATACAAATTTGATGACGTCTATCATCATCAGTACATAAAAATAAAATTTCAATTTATCACATTAACAGCGTTGACAATGCTGTTCCAATTTGAAGTGATTGCTTCAAAATTTGTGAATACCACAGGCTTTTTCATTATAATGTACGCTCACGCAATTTTTAATTTTTTAAATGGTAGGTACGAGTTTTTCTGTAAATAAACTGTATAACATTTTTTATTCTCTTTTAAAACACCTTCTTTAAACCCTCAGTTGTGTCTTATTGATGAGAAAAACTAGAGAGTATTTAATAAATTGTTTTTCGCTAATACTCGGGCAGTTGCTGTTGCCAATATGTAATGAGACTTTCATGCAAAATCACACATACTCATAAACAGATGGTTGCCACCTGAACTTGCTTTAGGGTAGATTAATGGGTGCGATGGATCAAGTCAAAGCTAAAAACAAAGGAGAAATTATTATATTATAAATATTATGCAATATCAAAATGATTGTGGTAATTAGCGATAGAGTTTGAACTGTAGACGGGAACTCGTTGAAGTTTAAATAAAAAATACACAAATGAATGTCACATATTTTTATTTACTTCTTCATATAATTATAGACACCATACAACAAAAATGCATGGCACAGGTGTAGAGCTGCACTTGAGAAAACTGTACTCGGGTATGTATTCCAGCACAATTCGATAACGCCCAACAAGAAAAACATAAACGACTTGCGATATCCGCTACAATAAGCCAAGTACAACAGACTATGGAAGTACCAACAGTAAAATTGGTAATGTAAGGACCTGGCACATGCCATTCCAATCAAATTGGTAACAAAGAAAGGTAAAACAAACAACTGCGCCCCAGTGTTGTAATTAACCTTGTAATTTGAATTTTTTTCTTTCTGAATATCACCTGCAACGCATTTCAATTTGGCATAGCTACTCATATAGCGCTTAAATAGTGGTAAAAATACTAACAACAACGTAGCATGAAGTATTAACAGTGCAATATGAAACTCGCGACTTTCAAACATTTCTTTACTTAGAAACCTGTAATTTACAGTCCACTTATGCTCAAAAATGCGACCAATGTCGAAACTACCCATCAAATAATTTACTGGATTTTCCAATAAAAATGGAAGTCCAAGCACTAATTGGACGAATCCACAAACGGCCAAATTAATTATGGTGTCTTTGATTGATAGATTCGTAAGGTATGCCAAGAGCAAACACGGAGCATATAAAAGAATGTTCATTTTAACAGAGACTGCCAAAGAATATAAAATGCTACCTAAAATCCATCGATCGGATAAAAACACATTTAAACTTCCGTAAAATAATAGCACCGCAATTGTATCGTTAAAGAGTCTTAGAACATAAATCGAATGAATTCTATATGACGTAAAAGTACATATCATTAACGCATATGGTGCCACTTTAGCAGTTTTCTTATAAATACTAAAGGATAAAAAAAGTTGGCTCAAGTAAACCAAAATAAATAAATATTGAGCAAATAAAATATTTGTACCATTGCTGGTTAAGTTATACAGGACGCTGTAAACGTAAACAAATCCGGCAGGATACACCAAAGGACCCGTGTCACCTGCAAGAGAAAAATAATGAAATGCGACAGTTGGAAAGTTCATTTCCTTACCTTTCAGTAATTTATAGTCGTATGTTCCATTCATGAAACCTTCAACTTCCTGCATGTAAGCCTTCCAGTCTATTTCCGTGTAGTTAACTTTGTTAACTACTATGACGGTGATCAACACTTCCAGTATGATGAGGGCCCCACAAGTGGCATTTAAATATTTTGGATTCGTTAACACTTCGATTTCGCGTTTCAACCTTTCCACAAGCGTCTCCGCTTTCGGCTTAGGCCCATTTTTTTTGGGTCGAACTACTTTAGGCATTTTTGAGAGAATTAGAAAATAGTTAAGTTACGTCATTTTAGGTTAATTTTCTTTTTAAAAATGAATGTCGGTAAAACAGTGCTTCGTCAAACGAATCGGCATTTTCGTTTTAACCTCAAAGACGAACGTTTTGAATTATTTGTGTTTTCCTTAATTTGTAGCGAAAATGTGAGGACAAATTTCGTTTCTTTGTTGTGTTTTTGTTACATCTTTTATTTTGCAGGGCGTTGACGAAACCAAAATCCGAAATGAGCGCGGATGAGTTGTCCGCTAGGGAGGAAGAAGAGTTTAATACCGGCCCATTGTCGGTATTAACGCAGTCGGTTAAAAATAACACCCAAGTTTTAATAAACTGCCGCAACAATAAGAAGTTGTTGGGGCGTGTGAAGGCTTTTGACCGGCATTGTAATATGGTTTTGGAAAATGTCAAAGAAATGTGGACCGAAGATCCACGTCAGGGTAAAGGAAAGAAGAAATCTAAAGTCGTAAACAAGGATCGATTTATTACGAAGATGTTTTTGAGGGGTGATGCAGTGGTCTTGGTTGTGCGGAATCCTATGAGCGTAGCTAAGTAGTTTGTATAATTAAGTCGATAAGTAATTTTAGTTTTGTAATTTCTTCATTCATTTTTTCATAAATATTATGATTTCGTTTGGATTTTTCTAATAAAGTGAAAAAACCTATGAAGAATGCTTTATTCCTCTTTAAGGCAGTATTCATAATTTTGTATAAAAATTATCTATTTTTATTACCTACCTCATTGTAGTCCAGTTATTCGGTGCAACTCGGAAATACAATTTTTTGCTTAAATATCGACATTGTTCATTTCAACATATTTGGTTCTTAAGTGGTCCTGGCTTATAGCCCAATGGATCAAGAGGGATTGATCTTGGCATATCGCAGTTTACGCAGCCTGGTATCCTATGTAGAAAAGTTCCAGTTTTTCAATATTTTTTGTAGTTCCCAGGACCTACGTAATTGTTTCATCGAACGATTAGTGACATAGCTAAGAATCATGGGGCCCAGGTATAAAATATTTGATGAGGTTCCCTTCCCCGAGAGAAAAAGAAATAAAAATTGCAAAATAAATAAGGGGTTAATCGCCAGGATAATTTGGTGTGCAGCTATAAAATAGCATGGCAGTCCGGGTACATAATACATTAAAAGTTACATTAGCCAAAAGAAAGTTTATTATTTTTTAAATGCGACAATTGAAAATAATTTTACTATTTTTTTCCTGGTATAAAAAGTTTCTGTTACGCCACTGCATTAATTGTTTAATGTTCTGTAACCAACTGACATGTTTATCGGTAAATGTCAGAATAAGGTTAGTGATTATGAAACCTAAAGATAAACAGCTTTTTTATATTAATTTCAAAATTTAGTGTCCAAAATGGAGTTGACCTGTGATGTAAAATCTTACAATTGGGGTAAAATAGGTTTTAACAGCAAAGTAGCGAAACTGTTGCAAACAGCCAATGTTGAATTTGCAATCGAAGAAGATACACCATATGCAGAATTATGGATGGGAACTCATCCTAGCGGTCCCTCCCGCGAAAAAGCCACCGGAGAACTATTAAGTACAATAATTGAAAACCACCCTGAGTACTTAGGAGTTCCCATACGCCAAGCATTCGGTAACACATTACCTTTTTTGTTTAAAATTTTGTCGATTGGAAATCCTCTTTCGATACAAGTACATCCATCGAAAGAGATTGCCGAAGAATTACATAGTGCAAACAATGAAGTCTATAAAGATGCGAATCATAAACCAGAACTGGCTATAGCATTGACCAATTTCAAAGCATTGTGTGCTTTTAGGCCAACAGAAGAGATTCGAACCTTCATGAAAGAAGTGAGAGAATTAAGAGCGATTGTTGGGACGGAGGTAGCCGAAAAGTTTATTAATGAAGACATCGATAAGCACATGGTGGAAGTTTGTTTTACAAGTTTGATGAAGTATCCAGCTGTTGAGGTGGAAAAATTGTTACAACAGTTGCTTCAAAAATTTAAATGTATAGATGAAGAGCAACGTGAATTTCTATTGGCTCCGTTGATTGAAGATTTGAATTCGCAATTTCCAGGGGATGTGGGCTGCTTTGTTGTTTATTTTCTGAACGTTGTCGAATTGAAACCGTACGAAGCAATTTATTTAGGTCCAAATATACCACATGCTTATATTTGCGGTGACTGTGTAGAATGCATGGCGTGTTCTGATAATGTCATCAGAGCTGGTCTCACGCCTAAATTTAAGGATGTCAATACTTTGTGTAGGATTCTCGATTACACCTCCTTACCGGTACAATCTGTAGTATTTCAGCCGGTAATAGAAAATAATTTTTGTAATGTTTACAAACCACCTGTGTTTGATTTTGCTGTAGCAAAATACGAAATTCCTCCCACGTTTTATTTTTCTGTGAAAGCCAGAAATTCGGCTAGCATATTAATAATTGTATCCGGCTATGGAAAATATGGTGAGGTTGAATTGCACAGCGGGACTGTCCTGTTTGTTCCTGCCAACAATAAAGTGGAACTTGAGTGTATAAATGAAATGCTGTTGTTTCAGGCAATGGCAAACGTTAATTAGTTTTAATAAAGTTGATATTAGCGTTGAATTATGCTGGTTTCAATTTCCCAACATTCCATTTCAATCTAGTGAGTTTAGGGCATAGTTGTCATCGCTTACTGCAAATAAAGGAGGTAAACTCAAAAGAAGAAACCTAAGATACCACCATATCCCTTTCATTTTGATGTATGGGGCTCCGCTGAAATCCCGTCGAGGATAACTTGAGAAACTAAATTGTGCGGCTACTGAAATAGGTATACTAGAGTGGTGGGAAATATTTCCATTCAAACATATTTTTTAAAAATAATTGTGACCCTTGACGATTATGTCCAGTACGACAGCACCACTCTAGTTACAGCAAGTTACAGTTATCTCTTCTCTGTAATTACAGTACTAAACAATAAACAGCCACAACAATCGCACTTGAATTTGATCTTATCTCAATTTTGACATTGTTTGATTTATTATCATACAATCTAAATAATCATTCTGCACACTTAAGGCTCTCATGACGTGAGTCATAAGAGTCAACACAACTCGTCACTCGTAATTATATGAATTAAAAAGTTCAAGTATCAAAGCGAAGTACACATTTTTAATTAACTACGTAGTTTTATAAATTAATTATTTTGATGTAATATTATGAAACAGGTAAAATTTTGCAGGTTTAATTTCCCATCGAAGAGGGAAGTTTTTAAAAAATTCCAGTTGTGTCCCGAGAACAAACAAGTGCGTCATCTATTAAAAGGACAAGCCAATAACACGGTTATATAATACCAACACTGATCCGTGCAATCAAGGTTACGCATCGTAGAGATGCCAAGTATGTCAAGGTCAAGGAAATGCTTCCTCGCACATGTTCAGGTTACATAATTAAAGAATGCATTTTTAAACTTCTAATTACGATTTTATTATCTCGCATTCAGTTTTACTATTTACAATCTAAAATGATAGATTAGCAAGACCAATTGTAACTTAAAAACAAGACAACGCTCTTGGGAGCGAATACTGTAATTTTTGGAGGATGATTATTAATTTGTCTAAAATAAATTAATTAAAATAATTATAGTTCGCCTTTAGCTCTCAACTTCTTTTTAAGTGATTCTGGCATTTCTGGTGGTGGTGGACGTGGCATACGCATGGCAACCTGTACAAAAAAAAGAGTTAATACTGACAAAAAGTACATGGGCAGGTGTTTACCTTAAATGCATCATAAATGAACCATTGCAGGGCAGTAAGAGTACCAATCATGACAATTCTGGGCATGAGACCTTTCCACAATCCCACAAAACCGACTTTCTTGGCAACTTCGACAGCCGATAAACCTTTTTCTTGGTTAAGCTTCGATACAAGTGTGTCGGCAGGGTGACTGACAATAGCACAGAAGACACCGGCAATATAACCAGCAGCAAAGGTGACAATCAACTGTTCTCCTTTACTACATTCGGCACGAGGTTTTGGAACAACGTGTTTGTATAACAATTCGACTGTTTTTTCAAAACAGGCAAATTTCATCATGGTGTATGGAATTTGTCTCATCCACAGTGGTACCAAACTCTTGTAGAAACTCATCATACCTTCTTCTTTCATCATTCGAGGAACGGCTTCCCTCAAAGTGTTGGCAAATCCCGGCGTCGTTTGAATTTTGACTTTTGCTGCTTCCATAGGTGAAAGTGCAATGTCGGCAAAGAATTCGGCGCTGGCACTGGCACCCAAATACAACCACGTTCTGTATTGGTAGGACGCTTCTTCCCCGATTATATCGGCATACAATACCTAAAAATATGGTCTCGGTCAAGTTGTTATAACAATTGCGATGCAAGTTTTACCTTAAAAACTTCATATAGACCAAATTTGCATAAACCTTGAGCGGAATACCCAAAGAATGTGGGCGCCCAACCCTTGGCAAGACCTCGGGCACCATCCTCCTTCAAAGTGACCTTGAAACCGTGAAATACCCCCTTATATTTTGCGGGATCCACTTGAATACGACACTTAACGAGATCGAGCGGAACGATCATGGTGTGAGTTATACCACAAGACAAAATACCTGTAAAAGTATGCTCAAGTAAAAAGGTAACTTTATGCATAAATACCACTTACCTCCTAAGCCGCATAATGCAAAATATTTAGGTGACGCAAATTCACAACTGTCGCCGGGTTGTACAGCAGCCGCTGCTATTGTTCTACCGGCTACTAAAGATTTAATTAATCCAGCTTGGGGCACACTGGGGACCGCAAGATCTTGAATTGTGCTGCTGGTATCGGAAGTTTGACAATTAACACGCCCGAACAATGAAGAAAACATATTGTTGGATATCACTTAAGAGTATTCTGAAACAATAAAAAAAATTATAACTTCTTTTATTCAAAAAAATCGATCGTTACGTTACATAATCACATGATACAACCATGAACGCGGTATTAACAAGTTTACATAAAAATTAAATAAAAATCTAAATAATGGTCCAATTACCTAGTTGTCTTTATCGTGGCGGCTGTAACAGTGATCTAATTAAAATAACAAAAAAATTACATAAGTAGGGTCACTCGCCGAAGTCGTGCCAAAAATTGCATGACAGAATTTAAATCGATGCGCTTTCCTAAGAACGCAACATTATTCGAAAATATTTGACATTTAAAATTTTAATTAGGTTGGAAAAATCGAAGCGTTCTTGTTATTTTTTGAAATAATTGAAGAAAAAATAAAATTGAATACTTACAACGTTGAAATGGCCACGGAGCGCTTACTAAAAGAACGAAGGTCAATTTATGACAACTGACAGTTACACATTTTTGGCGTGTTTTGCAAACCTTACCATTCGTACCATGGTAAGAGAATAATTTCTGTGTGACGTAATCGAAACACTGTCAAAGTGTCAACGGCGTAGATTTAAATATGGAACCCTTTCGCGAATAAATTTTGGATTCCACTATAGCAGTTTTTTACTTATCCGATGTGTAGTTAATTTTTAAATTTGTTAAACTAGGTCACGGGTGCGATTTTTTAAACCCTCACTCGTGAAATGTATACGTTTGTGTCTGCAGAGCCGAGAAAAAAATATTATCCGATTAACTGTATGAAATTGGGGTGGTTTCTCGTTATCTTCTCAATAGCCCACAGATCAGTTAGGATTTAAATCGCTTCAGCGTATTTGCTTAATAAAGAGAAAACTGAGGGCCACACGCTAGGATTTGAACTTAAATGTTCTATTAAAAATTTTTTAACAATAAATTAATACAATTATTTTATTTAAAAAAAAGTTTAATTCTGACTTAAAAATTACTCTTGTAATATCTATGTACAAAAATATCTAAACCAAGAAACCTTTAATCACAACATGCCATTTTACTTCGCTATTTTAGCAAACCAGTTTGGCCGTTTCGATTTCTTATCAACTTTAGGGGATTTATTTTCAATCTCCTTTTTAGCCTTCTTACTTGGAGCTTTCACTACTTCTTCCTTTTTTTTCCTATCTTGCTTCAGCAAAGCATTGCCATTTTGCTTTGTTAAAACAGCTTTCTTGTTTCGTTTCGGAAGCGCATCATTTTCTATTTGGCTTGGCGCTACTGCTTTTTTTTGCTGTAAAAGATAAAACAGCTTTAATTGGGTTCAAAAAATAAAGTAAACAATATTCTTACCTTCTTGGCTAATTTTTCATTTTTCTCGCCAGAAGCTTTTTCAACTGCGGTTCCCTTTATAATTTTCAAATCTTCTTGTTTCCTTTTTCTATTTTCAAATCGGGCACTGCCTTTTGTTTTATCAACTTTAACATGTTGGTTACCCTTCTTATTATTTGTCTGTTGTTGAACTTTCTTATTTGCTGGTTTGTTTCCTGCTTTCTTCTCATGGAAATTTGGAAGTATTTCTTCATCAGACTCTTCTGATTCATCGAAGTTTGGATGTTCAACTTCACCAAAATCTGACCCATCGGAATCTTCTAAATTTAAATCATCTTCGCTTTCTTCAACAACTTTCTTATTTTGTGGTACGTTTTTCTTATTTACTTTACGCTCTTTGGCCATCTTGACCTGTTCCTGTTTATAAAAATTGAGATAGCTTTCTTCGGCTTCTTCCAAGTTAGAATCTTCACTTTCTTCCTCCTCTTTCAAATCTGCTGCTTTTTTAGCTTTCTTCTTATCTTGTTTCGCTTTTTTAAGCAAAACTGCAGGTTTTTCTTCATCTTCAGATTCGCTTAGTTCCTCCTCTTCAAATTCAAGCTCTTCGTCGTCAGCATGATTTTCACGTCGCTTTTTTATATTATCCTTGACAAAAATTTCACCAGATGGTAAAACAGTAACTACTCTGTCTGCAAATGTTGTTAATTCACCGCTAACTGCCTTAAATTCTTTAGGACGTCGAGCTTTAATTACGGGTACTCTCACGGAGTTGTTTTTTCCTATAAAAATAATAAACAAAACATGAATAATTTTCCTTATAATCCGGCAAGACATAGTTTATAAACGACAGAAAGAAAAATTAACTTACTTAGAGTTAAATACAGAGGAATCCAAATGCTACGGTTAGTTTTGACACCCAAGCTACGAATATTAGCAAATCCACCTGGAAAGTTATCATTCAAATCTTCTGAAATGCCTATTACGTTTTCAGCAACTTCTTCGGGTTTCATTTTTGTGTTACCCACTTCAACACTATAACAATCGCTTTTTGGATGAACCTGAAGGACGGATTTGTGCAGAAGTTTCTCAAGATGACCTTTTAAATTAGTAGCTTTCATGTTAAAAGCCACAGGCATCTTGCGTTTTGTGTAAAAAATCTTTCCTAAACGAGCAACAACGTAGCCGTGTACGGCTGCATCCACCAGGAAGAAATCGTACAGACTTGCCAGCTTACGTTTAAGTTCAAATTGCTTTGCATACTCGTTGTTAAACTGATGGTAGGGCATGATGCACTTAATATTGATAATGCCGTGCTTTTTCAAAACTTTCTCGTAGTACTCAATTGTGTTGTCGTAATCTTTAGCGTCTTCCCTATCTTGCACAATCAAACAAATTTCAGAATCGCTTTTCAAAAGCGAGTGCGTTAAATTCAAATGAATTTGTCGTGTCGGTGTCTTGGGTACTTTGATAGATACTATTTGTAAGAAGATATTTTCGCCATCTTCAAACAGCTTGGGCTCTTGACCGGACGTTTTTTCGACCAATTTAAACAACGCGCTTACCCCGGTTTGAATTTGGTCCTCGTCGAACTGATCATTTTTGGGCCGAGCTAGCAAACTTTTGAAAGACTTCTCGTCGATTTCTTCTTGAAAAGTGGGTTCTGGCTTACTGTCGTTTAATAATACGTTGATTCCGATTTTCTTCAACACCGGCACCAAATCGTTATTTTTTATGGTCTTCTTTTTGGAAATCTTCTTCTGCAACGTTTTACTTTCCTTCGCTGCAGGTTTGGAAACCTTTTTCACGGTTTGTTTTACTTTACCCATTGTTAATGTTGAAAATTCGCTAACACAATCAAACCCAAAACTAACACACGTGAGACTTGTAGGTTATGTTAACAAATGTCGAATGCTGCATGCATGCAATGAAGAGAAGTACATCTACTTACCGTTAGAGTACGCCACCAACAATATAAAATTAATTTTACATAAATGTACTGTAAATATTTAATTAATTTTTACTCTAGAATATTTAATTAGTTAATATGGCATAAAAGTAGGTTAGAAAAAAGGGCCTAATTAAAAAAATATTGAAAAAAACAGAATTTAAATGAAAAATTCAAATTTTTTGAACTTTAAAATTCAAAAATTATAAATATATAAAAATTTCAGTTTCTTTCAAGATTTTTCTGGACAAAATAATCTATATAGAACGTAAAATGCTGGGTTTCCTCATCATTGAAAACTGAAGATACGAATTCTAATGTTTCTTTTCTTTATTTTTTTTTATAAAGTTTTTAAAAAATTTAAAAATAAAAAAGGTATTGAACTTTAGTGCCGTACATCGCCGGCAGTAAAAGTAATAAAATTAAATTTATTAATTATTTTTTTTCTTAATTTGAACAAAACTGGCCAGGAAAAAGCCAATATTAGCTTTTAATAAAACAGTATTCTATATTTTTTTGAGATATTGAATGAGAATATGACATTTCCTAGTAGTTTGAAGATGACCTTTATTGACAATAAAACAGGGTCATCGGCACAGCTGGAAGGCCGTTTTAATATTTTGTTTTTTTGAAACGGAGTTGCTAGTCTGCCACTGTCAATTTTTGCATATTTGGAAACAGGGTGACCAAAAATAAAATTAAAGGTGATCGTTGCTTCTAAACTACCCTGTACAAATTTTAACCTATTAGCAGGTAACAGGTAAAAAGTAATTAAAAGTTAGGTAGTCAAAAGTGAAAAGATTATTTTGGTGACAATAATGGATTACGGATAATTACGCTAAGAAATGCTTACGTAATTATGTGAATCATTACAAATTTCACCTTTTGTTAAATTAAAACTTTATTTTGATTGTACAAATAATAAAGCCGGAATTTTAATGAAAAGGAAATTTTAATTGTAATAAATAATAAACATACCTAATAGTCATCGGTTCCTTTTACTTCGGTAAAAACCGTTTGTGGGAAAAGGGAAATGAGAATTGAAAATTTTTGAATAGATCGTGGAAGAGTGGAAAACAAACGAAAATGTTATAATTTTTTAATTTGTACATTGTTACAACCGATGGCGCTGTTCAGTCTGCCGCACCACAGTGTCAAAATGGCAGCTCGACTGTGTAAATGAAAACGACAACTCGGTGTGTATTTTATCGAATTTTTTATATAATCGCGTAACAAATTCGGACGAAAATAAGTTTAAATGAATTTTATAAGACGTGGCGCGTTAATTCCTTTAAAATTTTATACATGGGAACATGCACGTGCTTAAAAAGAGTTGTTAAAAAAATGTGAATTATTTCTTTGTCTGTGATGTTGACTATGTGAGTTGTCAACAGATTTTCGTTTCGTTTCGACATAAATTTTCTCTCGGAATACCTGTAACTACTGCCCGTTGTGATATTATTAATTTTATTTACGTAAGTACAAATAATTTTGCCACTTTAATACAGCATTTTTGGTTATTCCTGTGAAAATATTTTAAGTAGGACACTAAATTGTTGGGCGTATACGTTAGAATGTGTACACTATTTGTTTGGTCAACGATTTTGATTTATTAAACTTTTACAATTTTTATTAAAAAAACTATCCACTTCGTGTCGAATTTTCTTTCGACGAGTCGACACCAGAAAATATAAACGTGAATTATTATTATCGTTTCTAAAATCAATTTTGTTTCAGATTCCTCAATCTCAATTTCAAGACTGTATTTTGCATTCCTATTTTTTGTTTTTTTCAACACAACTCTTTGTGTCATGCTGGTAAGTTTACATATAAATTTTGACCCGAAAAGTTTAGAATTAATAATCACGCCAATAAATTTTCTGCGCCCAATGCTTCTAACGATTCAGACTTGCTTATCGGTTGATGCCTTTTCGGTGGTTGTTTAAAAATTAACGTGCTTTTCAAAACTCCAATCCATTTCTCATTTCGACCAGCCTTCCTGCTCACAGTTTTTCCTATATTTCAAAGCACCTTCACACCGATTATCGATTTTCTCGCATCAATTTGAAAATAATTGTATTTTAAATATGGAAGTTTGTAATAAGATAATAAAAAGTAATAAAAGGGAAGCCAAGTTTGAGCCATTAATCAATTTATCAACGGTTGAAAACACTTCAACTTATCAAATTGTTGCAAGGAAAGAGAAATATTATGGAGAGGGATTTAATGGTAATCGCATTTGGAAAATTTTTTAACTTTATTAACCAAACTGCTTTTCCCGGCAACTTCCTGTTTGTGGAAACTCGGAAGACAAACCTGCAGTGTTTGTTGTTAGGTCACCTTTTTGCAACATCTTGTATGATTTTGAAAGGTTTACAAGCAAACTTTACGTTATTATTTTGCTTTTAATTGTTCAGACGAAAAATTTCCGTCTCGCCGAACGAAATTAAATTTCACGTTTTAAATGTATATAATATTATGCAATGTAAGGAAGCTGGCAGTTTGAAATTCAAGCGAAAATGTTTCCTTGACGAACGCTATTTGATTCGCATTTTTTTCCTGCAATCCCATCCACGATACCCATCTCTCTGCCCTCGAGTAATACAATTTCTTGTCGCTTTTCCGCAATATTACTCTCCAGCCTAAACGTTTTTTACGCTCAGATTGTTGGTATAAAGTTTAGCTAATTTTCCTACTTGAGGTGGTCGTCTACTCCTTCCATTTTTCGACGATGGACAAAAAATAAAAAATTGTGCAATGCGACACTCTTCGACTTACTAATTTTTCCAGCTCGACGTAATAGATTTCATTTTACAGTCAATTGAATAGTTCGTTTGTTATGATTTTTCGACCTAATTCCTCCGGTTGTTAGTCCTGTATTTATCTTCGCCATTTCAACTGACGAGGGTGCCTTCTTATTGCAGAAACAAAATTGGCAAGAATAAGAAAACTTTTAAAATCAATTTTAGGCGATGATCCAAGGCACCGAACCCAATTTCTTGTCACGTTTTTACAGTCATTTGCCGCTTCCTTGCCATATCGCTCCGCACTCTCGAGAGTAGTATATTATGTTTGGTAGATATCAAATTTACGTAATCTAATCATTCCAAGAATTTTCTTTTCGCCCTGACGAGGAGGAACTTGCGAAGGTTTGTAGCTTTTAAAAGCGCCGCAGGCGATTCTTTTGGGAAAGAATAAGAACGTCATGTTTTGTAATTTAAATTCTACACGTCACAATCTCATTATTATGCTTAACTGATCTAAATTTGTTCTGCAGTTAATTTCGAGAAGGCTTCTCGTAGCCTTCCGATGAGAGATAGTCAGAATAGAGTTTATCAGTAAGTCACAATTTTCCGGCCGTCTTAAATACCTTTTTATATACTATATAAAGACTTCCGATGATTTATTCAATTATATATATGATTCAAAAAGCAAATCCATTAGGACATATTGTAGTACATAATCGCTCCCTGAGCCTGCATAACAGGCTGCCTGTTCGTTATCGGTGTAGACAATGAACGAGCAAGAACTGCTAAGTATACAGCAGTATCTTACACATTCTCCCTCGGGGATTTACCAATGTCTCCACATTTGATTTACAGTGAAATCTTTCTTAAGCGGACACCTGTTTTCGTCGTTTAATGGAAATGCCTGATTAGCAAAACGGGTAAGTAAGCACTATAATATATGGAACCTACAACCGGTTTTGCTATCAGAAGTGTGTACCAAAGAGAGCGTTCACTGTATAATATTATAAGTAAATTTATATTAGGAATCGATATTTTCCTAAGTGTAATTTACCAAGAAAATTTCATAATTTATATCGCTATAAGTGGCGATAATAGAATTGATCGTCTGGTAATTCGGGGTTAGAACGCAGCCCAATCAATTCGCCCCCGAAGTAATCAAAATAAACAATGCGAGATGCTTAAGACTAGCCTTTTTGTTGTATTAATAGACTTAATAATATGTTATTTGTAATGTAATTTGTAATTACGAATATTGACACAATCATAGTAAGTAATAAATATCGACTGCGCCTTATTATAGAGCTTTTATTGTGGTCGAGCAGTCTGAGGTAATCCAAAAATTCGATGGTGTGATCTACCAAAGATGGATACTTCTCTCACAATACATATCCAAAACAATAATCGTAATACCTTTAGCAAATATGCCAAGATTGAAATGTTGGAACTGAGAGTTTCCTTTGTGAACACAATTATTAGGGTATTCCATACCCCCACCCCCGTCTTGGACACTAAAGGTTAAAAAAAACGTGTTTTATGATCGATTCCATTAAATAGCAACCTATCACTCTTTCGGTACAATTTGATCTGTGTCGGGGGCTCGGGGCAGTACGCACGGTTTTTTAAAGTTTTTGTTAACAATTGGCCGCACCCAAGGCTTATATAAAATAAAAAGATACGAAATGACGTGTCAAAAATGTCGATGGCTCTCAAGTGCTGAATTTTCAAATCTTTGTTAAGATCAATCGATGATTAAACTACACGTTGAATTGTTCCATTAATTACTAATTAATCTAACAGGAGTTTAAGTAAACATTGACAAAATTGATCAAAGTATTAATTATAGAGGTATTATATCGAGGGAATCAAGTTTGAGAGGTATATAGTAAAAGTTTTAAAATTGCGTTTTTGTTTTTAGTCTCGTCAGTGGCGTGTCGTCGTTTACCACCACGGGGGGGGGGGGTGTTCTATACTTCCCGGTGCTTTTTACCGTAACCCATAAGAGGGAAGGATTGGTATTTAAACCTTCTGTCTCTAAAACTGGGGTACGAAATGCTCCTTAGTGTTAAAAAGAAAACTCTTGTGCAAGCTGGGTAATATAATACGGTAGTTTAAATATTTTTTGTTTTAAATTGACAGCAAATACAATTCCTTGGAGCAATCGATCATGATTGACTTGCCATTTTCCTGCATTGCTTTAATATTTTGTTTTGAGAGAGCGACGAAACGCCGCCGCTGGTGGAGTGCAGTTGAACTATAAAAGTAAGTTATTGGGAAATCCTTCCGATTTGAACGGATTAACCTGAAAACTTTTAATGGATTTTAATAGATAATCATAAACTAAAGAGTGTTTCATCTTTTTTCCGCGCGCTAAAGAAAAAATTCAGACCTTCAGTGTTCGAGCAAATTTCGAAAACTCGCATTTAGGAGGGGGGGGGGTGCGAAAAAGCACAACTAATATATTTTTTCAGACGGGTTAACAATTCAGCTATTAGCACCTTTCTTGATCACTAATATTCTATTTTTATATGTGCAGTAAACTATCTGATAACACATTCTTCGTGTTCCATGGTTCATTTCTAGTATAGAACTTGATCGTGAAGCTTAGATATTAATCTAAGTTATCCGTGCATTTCTTCTATCGACGTATTTATTGGTTTCAGCGTGAAACTTCATAATTTACCGCTGCTTACGGATTTCTGATCCGGGGATAATTCAGTTGTGAAAGTCCTCGGAGACCAGCCGAGTCGTCTATTATCAAAAAAAGGCGTTTAGCATTTTGCAGTGGTTCGGATTCCAAACTGGGTTGTGTGGTAGCTGAATTTTCTGCTAACATGACTTCAAGCCTAGGAAACCGTAATTTCGGTACTAGATAAGCTTCGCGTACACCTCTTGGGGGTCTTTGACCCTCTTCACAATTTCAACTGGAAAGAATCATCCAATTCTTCGAAAACAATAGAACCTTGATGACAAAAGTTTCCAACCATTTAAAGTTAGCACTTCCTGTTCCTAATGAAAATAGAAAAAGTTTCTATTAAATTTTTGCCCTTCCGCTCGCTGTCTACTTTCTCGTTCTTAAATGCGCTCAAAAACGGTTCCAATGTATTCGGTATCGCAAATTGATAGTAAATCTGCGATCGTTGATCAAAAATTCACATTTGCGTAAATTTACTCTTGACAACCTGTTTCCTGATACAGCGTGTATTCGCTAAATGAAAGACGTTGCCCGACCCTGTCCATTTTAGGTGATGTTTTGATCTATAATTAAGTTGATCCATCGCACAGCCTGTAAGTGCTGCGAACTTGAGGTGAACGTATCTCACATAACTTAGCAAACAAATGACATACTTTTGTAGTTTTGTGCGTTTCTTAAAAGCAATTATGTTCACTCCATGTCAAGTTCTATTTAGCCTTATTTCTTGAGTTTGTAGGAGTTCTCCTTTCTAATACATAGTTGCATTCGGAGCTGTGGGAACTTCGGTCGTTCTAAAAAATGTCAAATCTACGATAATAAATTATCGCTTTCATTTTTTCATTTTCATAACCGAACGAGTATTCGCAAGCAAAATAGTCGTACTTTTTTTTTCTAGAAATATCTTAAACAATATTTTATGATCTCTTTTGAAATGTACAAAGCCAGTATTCTAAGGTCCATCAAGAACGGTAAGAGAACCGTTAATAGCCCGAAGGGTACATCTTTCGCACTTTCACTTTTATTTTAGTTTGCCGCTCACAATAGCTGGCAACTTTTTGCAATAATTCCACAAAGTACGATCCATCTGGACACAAATCGAAGTGTCAGCTGTGATTTCCTCTCGAGGAAGTTGGATGATTTCTTAAAGGGCTTAATTATTGGTAGGTAATGTTGGTCTTTAGTTTTTCCTCAACCGGTTGATCGAGCAGGTGCAGGTGTAGTAAACTCTCGATCTAATGATGGCTCCTTTCCTCCTTAACCCTTTGATGCCGGCCACTCGAAATTCTCCAAGTTCATGAACATCATCAATATTTAAAAACGAAGTTTGGTAGTATTAAATTTTTTGCTCGCTTACTTAGCAAAATTGGACTCTTTACCTCGATAAATTTATGATGAAGTTTTGTGAGGTGTATCGATTTTTGCAACCCTTTAATATTAGATTTTACGATACCCAAGATAACTTTTACTTTATTAGACGATTTTTTACGTTAATAAGGATCCCTCGTCCACCTGATACTCGACCACCGAGTTAATTATTAGTGCATTCGATTTGTTTTTATTATTATTTGAATGTCTCGTCGAACATGTGTCGATAGCTATCTCGAATTGGAATATAATTGTGGTCGGTAAATTATGTTGATGGCTTTCGATGTATGTAAGCATAATTAAAAAGTTGTACTAACTGCACGTTTTAATTAAAACATATCTTCGCATGTTGACTTACACCTGCCCGTGCGAGAAATTTAATTGCTACATCCAACACGTTATTATTTAAAATTTACAACACAAAATTGAAACATTAGTCCGACCCCAGAACATAATCGCGAGGTGCTCGAATCGATTTACTCTTGGCCGGCCGTATTTTTGCTCACTTTTGGGAGAAACATCCTGTAAATGTGAGCGACGATATTGTTGTCAACCCTCAGTAGTGCATAGTGCTCGCCAATATCCAATACATATCACGTTGCATTGTATTGAGTCATGAGGGTACCGCAACGAAAGGCTCGTATATCAAGTGGTGGCACGAAGACATTTCACCTTAAATTCTTGTGAGCTTGAATCATTATGTTTTTATTACTTTTCCTCAAATGCTAATAACTTCATAGTGGTTTATAGGTTGGTATCATTAATTTGCAAATTTTGACAAATTCCCAGAAGCGTGATGTATTTGCAAGATAATGTAGGCTACCCATTATTGTTGGCTGATATTAATGGTTGTACCTTAGCCGCAAAGGAATGTTTTTAGTTCCTGATTTCGCTTTTTATCCCACTTAATCTAATATTTTTATGTATTTTCCAGTTATTCCATTACCGTGATATACCCTCGATCAAGCAAACATTAAATTAAAAGGATTAGAAGAGAGCTGGGGGATTTGTTCTCTTGTGAAATGGTGTTTTAGTTTGTGAGTTTCCTCTTATAACTTCAGGTGCAGATCAATACACCGTAGGTAAATTAATTTTTTTTTGAATTTCCAACAAAACAATAAAATTTACACTTGAACCAATAGGATAGGCAACTACCTCGACACTGACATGATATGTATATTATCGTCATCAACTCTTTCGGCGTCGGGAGAGTTTTTCTCCTCCGGATTTTTACTTTATTGAATTTTTTTGTCCACGTGTCTTTGACGTTTCCACCGTATACAAAACCATTTGTCTAATGTCAGCTTTCTTTTTCACTTGGAGTGTAAACGAGCTAATAATTTCCTTTTGTAACTTAATTACATTTTCCGTAATCGAAATCGATCGGAACCATTTCACTTAAAAAAAAATTGGGCGTCACGCATTGTTTTTAACCCAACCGAAATTACATTTTTCTTGTTCATTTCGAATTGAGCAGACGAACCGCCATTATTCATTTGTTTTTATTTTATTATTATTTTGGGAATTTAGAAGTGACGAACACTTGAGCATATCTCGATCAAGCTCACCATGTTGATTGTTTTGACATTTCCGATCGGTCATCACTGGTAGTTGACACTCGACATAACTGTCTTGGCAATATATTGATAGTATCGTACGGAGAATGTGTAAATATGCAAAACGCGATAAATAAGCTGCGATTCAAAAGGACAGCAGCCATTCACGATAATGTAGTCAGATTATCTCGACAAAAGAAAACGAGGACTCGTCTATTACAATAGGCGATGCATCTATATGTCATCATCGATATGACGTTCACAAAAAATTGGGAATCCTATCAAGAGATTAATTGATATATGGGTACGTTCTATTCGAGACTGCGCGCGCGTAGTAATCTATAAGCATAGCAAGAAGGCTGTCAATGCATTCGGCGGCTTAAGCGAATCGAAGTGTAATTTGATAGGGCTCTAACTGGCTTCTTGAAGTAAGGTATTAGTGGTAATTGCAATTTTGCGATACTCACATAGGGGACTTCCTGGATACGTTTTTGCCCCACATGTTTAACTTTGGCTCGCACCACCTACATATGGCGAACGTGGAATATTGCTCGCGTGCTAGCTCACCGAGAGTCAGTTTCACTATTTCTTACACAAATTCATCGGTCTGCAAATAATATTTATTAGTCTCAACATGGAAACTTTTGGGGTCTAAAAATGTCGTTGGATTGTAAAAAAACTTTGCAGTAGATACATTTGAATTTACAATGTCTATAAATTCAACTTCCTAGGTGAAGAGAAAAGTTTTTTGTTAGGCTGATTGCCGAGGTCACCGAATCGCACCCGATGTTCGATTTATTAATTTATCTCTAAGAAAACTGTTTGTCTTCATGGAAGTGAAATATCTTATTTGATTTTATCAAGAAAAGGTACTTCGGTGCCAACGCATGCTAATGAACCTCTCCGGTCCAGTAGTGGTCATAGTTTATTTTTCTACAGTCATTCGAAATCTCTTTTTATTTTAAAAGTTAATAGATATTTTTACAATAAGCATAGAATATTTTCAATAAAGTTAGGAAAGAACCATTTTTATTATATTTTATATTATATATCGAAAATAGTAATCACATGCGGAGAATTGACAATAACGTTTGTAAAACTGACACTTGGTTTATATAGACGCCGTAACATAGTAACGCCACGTTAAACAATTCTGATTGGCTGGTCGGGATATCAACTGTATATATTTATTTTTGTACACAATATAAAGTCGCAATTTCAGTTGCTTTTGAATTTATTAGACTGTTTATATTGAGATATAGCCGGAATGTCTGCAAGAAGTTTTTAATTCCTTTCGCCCGCCATCTAACTTTAAAGTTATAAATTTCTTAAATTCAAGAAGTATGGCTTCGGTTGAAGCTATTACGTTTTATTATAGATTTTCAATTTATTGTAACTTGCGATAAATTAGAATTAGTGCACAGGTTGTAGTGATATGTTAATATATATCCTTGGTTGCATTACAGAGTGGAAATTTTAGATTCGAATCGAGGAAATTTCATAGTTCCGAAAAGCTTCAGGCTCCACCATTATTGCAATAACCAGTGGAAGTATTCAGTTTCGCTTGTCGCCGAGACTGAGATTTTTGATTTGTATTACCAGCAAACATTTTCCACTTCTTCCTCATTGACTAGACCTGCTTGCTGTGTTTCAAACATTAATTTAAACATATTATAGCTCATTTCCAGACGTTATTTTATATTTTACACTCTGTTAACTCCATTAACCTTTGAATGGGGTAAATAGAAACACTGAACTTTCGTCATTATTACTAATGCTAATTTGTACGGGATGTAATAATAGAAACAGCTTAAGACTTCTTAAAACGGGGTTAAAAATACATTTAAAATTTTTTTACTAGAAGGCACATATGGCGTCTGGTTCATGTAAGTTCTTAATTATCTCAACTCAAATGTTTCCAGTAGCATTTTTCTCCGTTTTTCACCAAAAAAGTGTTGAGAAGCAAAATGGCATAAGCGACAAAAGCTCTAACAAACAAATGAATTTACACCGTTTCTGCTGTATAAGAGGGAGGATTTGCAGTTCTTTTTTTTTATATGTCAAACATTAACAATGTAGTTGACTACAGATAGTTTTCCACCTTTAACAACCTGAAAGAATACTAATTCTTCTACATTATCATTTTTATTTCGACAACGTCGGATTAAAAATAAAGGAACTAACATATTTTTGAAAAAAATATGTGCTTTTTGTTTCTATGTAGAGGTAGACGTAGGTAATTTTTTATTAATCCCATTTCACTGTATAATTTTTTGTGTCGATTTGTTTTAAAAATTCGTTGGTCGTAAGCTGAGCTTAAGCTCTGTTTTCGCATTATTTTATTTAATTCAAAATTAAAAAATATGTTGTTTCTGACATATTTTTCATGTCATGATGGATCACTGCGGCCTTAAGGCCGCACAGCCTGGGCAAGCAAGTTTTATGCCATTCGAATGCTATTTGAAAGTTAGACAAATTGACTTGGGAATCTGTCACCATTTGGGCTTACATCCGTGATTGACTTGACTATCTTTACAACTTGGGTGTAAATATAAATTTTTTTTCAATTAAATCTAGAAACATAAAACTGGACTATTAAAACATAAAAATTACGAGCTGGTATATGAGGTTAGCAATTTAAATTGAAGGCATAGATTTGTTTAAATCTTGTAAAATTATTCATATGCGGTTTTATTACATAAGTACGTACATTCTAATACATTATGTATGAATGTAGGAAGAGACAGAAAAAATCACTGGATATAACGACAGTAGGGTATAGCGGCGACATTTTCGCGGTCCCTTCGCCGTCATTAAATGCGACTTTCACTGTATTTATTATCATAGTCTCTTTGCTCTCAGCTTGGTTCAAAACTTCGCTATGTTAAATGCCAAGGAAGAGCTACGTTTATACAATACAATTATTCCAAACAATTAACTAGGGGTGTAAAATAGATTTCAATCTTAATGTTTAATTATTTGTTCCTTTTAAATTTTAACAATAAACCATTAAGATTCTCTGGACAGAAAATATATTGCCTCCGTGCTGCATATTAGTGTTTTCATCTTTTTTTTTTTATACGGATTAAGTGGCTTTTTTTCTCCACCGGAGACTTATTTACAGTTTATCTCTAAAATAATTAGGGGAGTAAATAATTGAGCATTTAAATCCCTATGGTGCGTGAACTAATTCTACACCGGATATAACTGACTAACGAAATTTTTATTTATCAAATTATTAATTTTGTTTTATGTTCTTTAATCCCGTTTATGTCGATACAATTTATTCTTTTATAGGAAAATGAGGTATTTTGGAAAAAAAGTAATTTGCTTTTTAAAAATTTCGCATTTATGATTAATTTTATTGATTTTTTAGCAAGATACATACGTAAACGTCATTAAAGGGATTTTATGGAAATGGATCATTTAACCCTTGTGGTATAAATAACTATTATGTCTATTATGTATTTGCGGATAAGCTGTTTTTCAAATATTCATAAATTAATTACCTACAATTCATAACTTGGACAATTTTGTAGGCGTGCGAGAATAAATTTTGAGAATTTAAGCATGCAACTATAGAAAGGTTAAGGACCACTGTCTGCAGTATGATTATATATATCATGCAATACAATTATGATCAATCATACATGAAATATTCCGACATTTAACTCCGGATAAACCCACAAACAATTTGGAAAGGACTATGATCTTACCCCTATATGCACTATTTTTATTTGGAGATCATTAAAACTGAACCAAACAGTGTCTTCATTTTTACATAGGGAGTATGGTTTAGTATTATTGGGGTTCTCATGCTGAAAACAATAGGCAACCAGGAACTGGCGTGAGAGTGATCGAGAGCCCATTAGTCTCTCCACTACTCGCCTTTCATGTTAGTTGCAAGTTAAGTGCAGTTTACTTAATATGATTTATCATAGGAGAAACCATAAAACGCAGTTTACACTGTGTTTTGTTTCTTAAAATTATAAAAAAATATGTAAACCATACTTTATGCTTTCTCCTATGATAAATCGTAAGAGAAATCATATAGTGTACACTGTACTATTGCTGCAGTGCGAGAGTACCCCCCCCCCAAGTAATAAGTTACAAGTTTGATATTGCTCCACGGCAATAAGCTCAGAATTCTGTTGTTTTTTCTCTAGGGCTAATAATTTATTCTATTAGTTGTCTGGAATGAATACTTTTCCCTCTCTATATTTTATTCTTCCGGCGCCACTGTACTATTTAATTGAATATCTTAAATTTTCCTCACTTTGTCGCCATTCATTAAATAGAAGAAGTCGTGTTTGATGTTGACCTGTAAAATTTCGTCAAGTAATCCAGCTCTATACCAATAAAATGTTTAGAAAGATGACTTGTTGTATGCGCTCAGAGCGGAAATCAAACGTTCATCTTGCATGACCTACGCCATTGCATTACTTTTTGCTAGACGATATTTATCGCTTGCAATGACAAATCGGTACGGAAATATAGCATCTGGCACAATTTCTTATCTATGCTAACATTGTAAAAAGGAAATTAGCGTATAAAATTATAATTTCCACACCGAAAGTTCCAGATATTTATAAAATCAGGTGGTCTCAGAAACAGCAGGGTTCCAGAACATTGCCCCCATATACATTAACTTTGGATATCCAGAGATTAAAGTAAAATTTTATTTGCCGTATTTCAATTCCTTTTGCTTTTGGTTTCTAAATTTTGCTTTATATTCAAAAAAATATTCTTTTGAACTTCACCCCTACTTTCAGTCCTACAATTTATTCATGTTGAGACTATCGAGAAACACATGGTCCGTGAAATGTGTCTATTTGTTTATGTATTACATGTGTGTTTACTAATTTATTGTATTGTACATAAAATAGGAGGGCGATATTGCGTACGTTTTCAGTTATTTCTCAAATTTTTAAAATTGGGGATGGTAATAGCCTGCACGCAGCAGTGGTGAGTGTAGAAAATTCGGCCGAGCAATACCAACCGCATAGAAAAAATTTCTTTTGAATACGAAACTTCCAAAGGGTGGCTTTTTATATCCCATAAAATTAATGAATATAAATCCAGTGCCTAGCGTTTATTTTTGTAAGCGCCCTGCATTTGACGTACACCGAACTCTCATGTGGAAGAATTTCTTTTTAATGTACCTATTTTAATTTAGGTGTTTTTATAAATGGATGTGTCAACCATTTACCTACCCCTCTTCCTCTTTTTTTCATTTGCACTACACTAATTGCTACATATGGTACATACAATATACTTAGGAGATGCAACCTGTCTGTCAACCCTCACATCTGGAACGCCACTTCCGATACTTGTTTGCATATTTGGGGGATGTTTTCGTGACCATAATTTTCTAGCATGTCGAATATTTGATTTATTTATTAGGCAATTTACGGTGGCATTGTCGGGAAATACAATTAAAATTTTATATTTTCTAATGAAGACATTATTGTGGGCAATAAATCTAGCCGGATACGAATAATAAAAAAAAAGAACTTTATTGTATATCTATAATTTCACCTATTTAAACTGCAATCGTTATATCTGACGGAAAAATTTATTGCGTCCACCGGCGAACTTTAATTTCATTTTACCCCATTTTCTGTACACGTTTTATTTATTGGTCAATTCGAGTTGTTTGTTTTTCTTTTTAAAAACAAGTGTAGCCAACTCTTAAGAAACGTTTTATTTATTGTGTCCATTTGTCCAATACGTGTGATTTATTTGTTGGCGTGATTACCCTCTTGTATCATTTATTTAATATATTACGACTTATGTTTACTTTTTTTCCAGCTATAGTCACGCCTGGGAGAAATTTTGCTGCTTCTTGTTACGATCAGAATGTGCATCACATCTTTTGCATAAAATGTGCTTTCAAGCGGAGGACCGGGTCGGCAATGAATTTAACATAAGATCAAAATGTGAAGCGTCGGAAAGAAGAGAGTGGAAAATGCTCAACAAAAGTTTAAATCCTAGTGATAATAAAAGTTGTAATAATTATGGAAACCTCGAAATGTGCGAGAAACGGCGTAACTTAGAACAACGTAACTTATTTATTAATAGTCATTCTGTTTCGCTAGATAGGAATTTCGAAAGTCGAGTTGCATTCGACTCGAATACTTTTGATAACCGCAAACACAGTCGAAGGTTTAACGATTCAACTGTGGATGTATGTTGTCGAAACGATGCCATAAACTTAAATTGTGCGGCTTACGATGTTAATTTGCCAGTCTGTGATTATTGGACGACCACTAAGGACCTCGACTCATCTCGACCTAGTAAATGTTGGAAATCTAACTTAAGTTTATATTTAAGATTAATTTTAAGTTTGTATATGTGCTTGTTAAGTCAAATGTGCCTATATTTCCGGTGTTGGAAGTTGACGTGTGGTCAAAATTTTAATGCATTTTCGATTAGTCGTACAAATTCGATTAGCAGACAGAAATACTCGTATACGTTATTGCTAGTGAGTTGCTTTGCAACGCTGTGTACTCAGACCGCGGCCTATTCGAATCATTTCGATAAGAGTGATAAGTTATTGGAAAAAGTTAATTTGGAGCAGAGCATAGCCGCCGTTTTTAACAAAGTCGCCTACGGCAGCACAACCAAGCGTTCCATACCCGATAACAGCTATCCCATTACCACCCTAGCGACTCCGCTATTGACGACCTATCGGTACAGCGATGGCAGCGACGAATGGTTAAGGGTCGACGTCAAAAATTCCGATAACGACGATCGAATAACTTACGACGACGACGAAAATAGAAGTCGCGTCGAGTCCAGCTACGGATCGGATCTCGAGAAAGATCACGGTCTACCCACGTCCGCTCCCGCTGCAGACATACTCAAAAATAACAACAATAAAAATTATAATAATCCAAACAGATACAACAACGACCGATTGCGTCCAGATTTCGATCGCAACAGAGAAGAACAGGTTACGGAAAACGTCTACAAAACCACAAGCGGGTACGTTTCGCGTAACGTCCGTCCTACAAAATCTATCTACAGCAAGAACGTTCCCAGTTATGTACCTCCAAACAGAGATTTTTTCACACCTCCACTTCCTCCCCAGTACATCAATCCTTTTGCCGACAAACCCACCCTGCGTGGCACCAACTCGGACAGCTTTGAAAACCGTCGTCCTCTGCCTCCACCTTCCTTGATGCCCAACAAAGACAGAATTCCATTTCGGCCCGATTTACCTCCCAACAAAGTTAACATGGAGAAAAATATACCAGAAAGACCTCAATTTACAAAAAACTTAACCGTCGATTCGCCCTACGATTCCAAAACTGAACGAAAGAAGACCCTAAATACGCCGTCGCAAAATTACAACTCCGATCGACTGGGCGAATATCACATAACAAACAGGAACTTGAACGAGACGAATTTCGAATACGAACGGGGCTACATTCCCACCATCACGAGAATTTTGAGCGGATCGAACGGCAGACACGACGACATACCAGATATTTTATTAAAATCGGTTACGGCCACGCCGCACGTCCAAAGAAGCAGCCGACCAAAAATCCCTCCATCCGACAGCGTGGACAGAAACACCAAAATGCAAGACGCCAGAAGGAATAAAGAGGAGGAGGAAGCTAGACGACAACAGAATTTTTACGAAAACAACAACGACGGCGACGAGTCTTCTTCCGTAGAAGACGACAGCGTAAAGCGGGACATGCCAGAAAGTAAATTGCCCGACAAACCTGAAGGCGTAACCAGCAGAAAAGAAATAAACGATAACAACAATTACGACGAAACCACGATCTCATCTTCTGACGTAATCAACCTCGCCAACGTCAAAGGCAAAGAGTCGAAAGAATCGAAAGTCACCAAAGCCAATTCGGACGAAGTTTGGCTCATTTGTTGGAACGTGCACGTTTATCTAGTCGTTTTTGTTTACATAATTCTTGCCATTTTTTCCATATACAAATTAATTCGCTACGAACACGATCCCCATATGTTTTCAAAGAGTTATTTTCTCACCGTTCATTTGCTTTTAACGATAATCTGCGTGCTGCGCATATTTTACTTAACCTACGATCCGTACAACGTCGGCCGTTCGTTCGACACTTTTTTGTACGAATTTCTTCACAATTTTCCGCTGAGCTTGCTCGGCACGACTTTCGCCGTTCTGATTTTGTTTTTGTTAAAGCGAACGCTGAATCACTTGAAAGTCAAAACGCGTCCAATATTTTTGGTAGTTTTTGGCATATTTCACATCCTGCTATGTTTCAGTCTCAGTTTGGTGGAAGCGCTGGGCTATTTTGATAAAGCCAGTTTGATAGTGTGCAAGCCAGTTTTTGTATTGCTCGCGTGGGCGCTCGGCTTCAGTTACTTGTACCTGTATAAAATAATTAAAAACGTTTTGGCCAAGAAGACGCAAAATTTGTCGGAAATATGCACCCAAAATATAAGTTACGCCTCTCACATCACCATAGCCGTGGCTCTCTTGTTCATCTTGCTCGGTTTCGTGCAGCTCTACTCCTTGTTTTTCATTAAAGTCGATCGATTTAATAACGAAATTAAGCATCACTGGATACTGTGGGGATTCGAGTTGTCCGTGCGGGTTCTAGAAATTGCCATAGTGACGCTGTTGGCCATCGTGGTGAGCTTGAAAATGTCGCAACGCGAGAAACAGACGGTCGGTTTTCCTCTGTTTCCTTGCACGACCAGCGATTCGAGTGCCGACAATATTTTTCCCAACAATTGTACCACGAATCCGAACGCCGCAAATTATACCCGAAACGAAATGATTATAGATAATATGCCGACGGAAACGATCGAAAGACCTAACCTGCTCAAGCACGTCTTTCAAAACGACTCGTTCGATAAGAAATCCACTCTGGAACGTTACAGAACGCCGGAAAACGATAATCCAAATTTCGATCGATTCGAACGTCCCAAGTGGGGCTCGGAACGTTTCGAGGTGGATCGTTTGCGCCAAAACGTGGAGCAGACCAGTTTGAACAGTTTTGGTCAGCCGAATTCGGGCAATTTCGAGCGGGGCGGCCAGAACTCGTTGAGAATCGACCGAAGTTCGGGAAAAAAGACGTACGACAGTGCCAAATATTACGCTAAACCGAGATACGATTTAGAATACAACGACGAGGACGAGTTTGCTCAAAAAGACACTAACGTTTATAGCGAACCGATCGACAATCATCAGTATGAACGGACGCGAACGGAATTTGAGCGTAGCAATTTCGATAGGCGATCGAAAAATTCGACCAACACTTCGGGGCGTCGGTCGACGGGTCGCACTAGAAAAAATCACGCTCGACCACACTTGGGAGTGCAAACGCTTCCCGGACAACACGAGATTCGGCATCAAGTGTCGGACACCATGCTGGTGGACGATCAGGGGTTCGTGCGGTTTAGGCACCTGCAAGATTTCGAACAACACGAGAAACCCTCAAAAAAGAAATACAATAACGAAATGAATCACTACAGTGATGCGTAATCGTAAAAAAAAAAATTAATATATACAGTGTGTTTGAACATTCGTTTGTGTTAAATTTCGTTATAATAATATGACTGACTATAAATAATAGACGATCGGTATTTAATTAAATTAAATACGTCAAGAGGGCCTATGGACGACGTGATCGGCGTGTGAACTGAACCTAAATTTTTAATGCACCATCGCACTTTTTAATTCGTGAACATAGTAACAAGGTGATTACGCTTCTAATATTTTTTTTCCTCCCAAACTTTTTCGTTGCAATTTCACGCCGGTGCTGGACGAAAATATTTTTTGTCTTCAACTGAAGCGAACTAACTGTAAAAACCAAATATCTATTATTCGGTCGGCAAAAAACGTATTAGAAGTTCGCCATGATGACCATGTTATTATTAATATACAGGATGTTTAAAATTTAAGGATAGATTATTATCGACTGCAAATCCAGTTAATACTCATTTTTATTTTATATACAGTGCGTTTAGTGTCGATAAAACGCAAAACTGAAATTTGAAATGTCCGGTATATTGCAGCAATTTATAGCAAAAAAAATAAAAATACTCGTTGTTAAAAAGGCCTGAAATTATTGTTGTTGATTAGCGTTTAAGGTAAAACAAATGTTGATAAATAAATTTTAATTATTTATACATATTTTAATATGGAGCGCGATAATTTATTTAGTTAAGGGCGACGACACACCGTTTCCGTGACGTAAATCGTGGATCTTCGCCCTTAGAAGGAACTACCCATGACGAATTTATTGTACTTGACATAAAAATCACTCATTTTGACATACATAATTGTAACTAAAATAATTTAAAAACAAATATGTCGGCTTATTCGTATTTTTAGAAGATTTGTATGTAGGTAGGTAATGAATAGAAGTGTACATTGGCATTGTATATATTTAGGTGTAAGTTAAAAAATTTGAATAAGTTTTTTTTTATTATAAAACAACAACTGTGTATATTATTGCGTGTTGTGCTTTTGATTTTTCTGGCGCAAATCGTGTTGCGTTGTATGTGGAAAATGAAATTGCAATTGAAGTGTCTAGAATAACTAATTAAAGAAAAACTAATTACCGTCCTATTTTCTCGCTTATAAAGACAACTGAAAACTTTTTTGAATAACGTAGGTGGGTAGAGCTTTGTGTACATATTTTTCACGTATTTTTTTCTTCGTTTTTATTGCCAAGATCGAACTTGCCCGATACTTTTACAATTTTATGTGCAGTATTATTTTGTTGTTTGTTTCAGTATTTATTGTATTTGTAAGAAACTTTTTTTTAAATAATATAGTTTCATTTTACCGTTCCTATTATATTACATTCCCATATCAGAAAGTGAAAGTTTTCGCGAGATTTGTTTTACGTTATGCGTGGAATTTTTTGTCTTTTATTGCCTACGACTTTCAAGAATTTCCTGTAAACAAACTAACCACCTCATACGAGTCCTAGGTGTTAACATCGCGGATTAGTGGTTAGCTTTGATGATATAGAACTGTAATCAATTCTGTGAACATTACCTGTCTGTAATTTAGAATAGGAAATTGTACGACAAAAAAGACAATTTCTGCTACTTATAATTTAAGTGTAATAGCACAAGGTGTTGCACGAGATACGTCGTAGTTGTATATGGCGTAACTTGCAACCAAAACACTCTGTTTATTATTGTATTTCCAGTTTCACTTGTATAATATAATTGTAAAATATAAACAGTTAAATCTGGAAAATGAATCCGCACTTGTTTTACTCGCTGTCGTCCACGCGGTGGCTGTTCCGCCACTGTCCTGTCATCTTGTCAAATCTTAATTTGACATTTATAGGTTATAATGCTTATAAATGGATTTGGAATAAAAATATATTATTTATAATGTTTTAGTTGGAAGCAAACGATGAAGAAAGTGTTTTTTTCCCATCCGGTTGCCCTTACTTGGCCAGGAATCGAACTTACAGGCAAATGCTCTATTTATTGAGATTGCCATATAATCTGAAAGAATTGGACCAGTCATTTGCAGTGGCGGCTCGTGACATTTTCGAGTGGGAGGGCACAATATAAAAAAAAGATCTTTAAAGTATTTATTATAATAAAAATCTATCCTTCTTTTGTTTCTGGTTTTAGGATGGGAGGGCACGTGCCCCTGTGCCCTTTATGATAAGCCGCCACTGGTCATTTGTATTTTTCGAGATATCCGAAAAAAACCATACAACTCATCGTGCAATATTTTTACTTGGCCGACTTTTATTTTTACGCAAAATACAAGTCCAGAATCTAGGGAGACGCTAAGCCTCCCTTGCCTTCTCTGGCGAGTTGCCGCTGTTCCTATTAGAGCGGGGGCATCAAGCTTCTGCTTCATGAACAGAGTGACAATGCCTGTTATGCCTTTCATAACGCACCTCTGATAGGTTCATCGATATAAAAAAATTGGGAAGCTGTCAGATTGGGGGGGGGGGCATAAATTCATTATGGGCAGATTCAAGGCTTACAAAATAAATTTACCACTCTGTTTTTCTTTCATGATTTTTTTCAGTTACGGGCTGTTTCTTATTTTCAAAACAGTTTAATTGGGGGGGTGGGGGGGGTGAGAGTCGCTGGATAAATGGCAGTTTCTGTAGGTGTTATTTTTTACAAACGTAAAATAAATTTCAATCTTTGTCATTCAAATATTCTCTGTTTATTAAAATAAAGGTGCTCGCACACTTAATACTTCGCAGCGGCGGCGCGCGCGGCATAGACTAATTTTAATGTAGTTATGTTTTCTTATAGTTTTTTTCAAATTTATGATTTGATAATTATTATTTTGTTTTAACGAGACTGCAATAAATTTCACAATTTGGACCTTTAAGTAGATATGTTGTGCGTTCTCTGTTTTAGATACTTTAATTGAGGACATCATAATACTGATATTGAGGGGAACTGAAGGAAAAAAGAGGATTTGCAAAATTGCGTACATGGCTGTGTTGCAATCGGTAAGTCAACAGAGACGTCTGCATGTTGTAATTATTATTCTTCAGAAATTTTCAAGTTTAAATCCAGGGACGGCCCGAAGGGGAATTTTTCGGGGGGGGAGGGGGGGGTTGTAGTCCTCAATTATTTTTAATTAAGAGAAATTTTCTTGTTTATATTTTTTGAACTTTAAAATTCAAATCAATTTAATTTGAAAACTCAAAATGTTTTTAGCTTTTATAGAACTAGAAAATTTTCATTTTATAAGAATCTTGCTAAAAAAATAATCATTTTGAAAAATATAATTTTTAATGAAATATTGCAATAATTTTTGATATTCAAATTTTAACTTTTTGCAGTTTTAGCCCTATAACAAATATTTAAAAAAAAAACTTAATTTCTAAATTAAAAAAATATTTTATTTTGATTATTGACATTTTTTGAATTTCAATTGTTTTTTTATCATAAATTTGTACGTCGTAAATTAACGTTTTTTATCAATTTCAATCAATTTTTATCAAAAACATTTGCTCTAAACGACAGATTTAAAAAAAGATAACAAAATGTGATGCGGTTTAGCCTCTGCGCTTACACTCTTTGTAAAAACATCCCTGAAGTCGCCCGACCTCGAAAATTACGGATCTAGAATGACCTGAATTTGTGTTTCACTTTTGTTTTATTTCAGTAAAATTAATATTAAAATTTAATAATTATTTTTAATGCTTTTACAAAAACAACAAGTTTTATTCGGGGCAAATATATTATATTTTTTTGGCTCGTCTGTAATTGGCGCCACAAAAATTTTAACATTTGTTTCTAACGTTTTCTCCACAGCCGATGTCTGGATCTGTCAGAATGACCGATATCTACCAATTGTTTTCAATTGGTATCACTAAAATTAACGCTAATTTCGAAAATAAACAATTGGGCATCAAAAGTCGACAAAAAAGTGAAGAGATAAATCTCCACAAGTTTTACCGAACTTATAGTTCTCCCATTTCTGTTGAAGGTTTCATAATGAATGATATTATAACGCTTTTTGTTCTATTCAGTTTTCTGCTATTTCCCTATTTTCAGTTGCCAAATAGATTAACTTAATAAATTTGTGAAAACACGAAGAATTCTATTTGAAATTTTTATTTTTATACGTTGAACATCTTGAAATATCAATAAAGCTACCTTCTTAATAATTCAATAGATATTTCTTTATGGGCATATTTTTTCATATCCGAAGCAGAAGTCTTTTTCTGTAATTTTTATTTAAAATAATAATTTTATGTTCGTGATTTTAAAAACGAGTTGCAATGACTTTCAAAAAAGTTGACAGTAAACCATTAGCCAACTGCCAATTTTCCTCGTTCTCGGCATCCTGTCCATCCCAGTTGTAGGAATCGAAATCAATAAAAAGCATAGACTGCATACTTCTAAGAATTAATTAATTCATCCAAAGATGGTCAGGTGGCGAATCTGAGTTTCTTGTTCCATAACTTCCAGTCTGTTGCACGAACCACAAAAAGATAAACTCAAGTTCACGATCCTCGTAATAGCTAAGGCAGTAACCCACATACCTGATAGATTCATTCATTATTAAATGTGCGTGCTTGTCGTGTATGTAGGGCACGGATCCCTCCCCTACGAGGAAGTATTTGTGGTCGGCTAATTATTGCCCTTTTTGTACTTAAATTAGTGGTGCGGCTTCTATTAAAAGCTTCGGTTGCAGATTTGACGAGAATAATTCAAAAAGTAAACTTTTGAAAATTTTATTCAAGTAACCAGAAAACATTTGTTTTAAATTTGATTGTCGTCTATCGAGCAAATTGGCCCTGTCAAAATTTTAGTCGATAATCCAAAATTTAAAATGGGAACTCAAATAAAGAACTTAAAAAGAAACGAAATTAGCCGCGAAGATGATAAAAATCAACCTGAGAGTGTGACTAAATTAATCCTCACCAACGAGAAAGGTGACGTCGTAAAGCAGGTACGCAAACCGATCGTCGCGAAACCGATACCTGCTGTTGTTTTTCCCGCAACCAGGAGTAAAAAATTGGCCCAAAAGACAAAATCAAAAACCGAGTTCACATATAAAGAAATTATTACGAACGAGTGTTGGCAAAAGCACAGCGAAAAACTTAAAGAGCTGAAACGAGAAGAGGACCAAAAGGACGAAAACGCCGAAGTTTTGGACATTCCTCTACCGTTTAGGGCGATTGGAGAACGTAGCTCCTTAACCAACTTGCACAATTTGATGGAACAGTGTCCCCAGCCTCAACCTCCGCTCATCAATAAACAACTTAAAACGTTACAGCTGAGTAAGTTTTACTTATTGGGCAATTTCCAAATATTATTTTTAATCGGGTATTTTTACAGACGCTGACCAGGCTTTCATCATGGCTGAACAGGTCCACAAAATGAAGACTGGAATGGAACGGTTGCAAACCATAATAAAAAAGTTTAATTGTACCGAGAAATTTAAACGAGACATCGATTTTATAATTGCCAACGTGGGACCTGCCATAGTGAAAGCTGAAAAGTTAAGGCGCTCTCAATTGGAAGTTTCCCGCGGATTGAGCCCAGAACAAAGTAAAAGGTCGCTTCCTTAACGTTTTGTAATTTAAAAAAAATATATACATTTTCGTAAAAATTTATAAACGTGCAAATATTTCTTCCGTTGCCCATTCTGGGTTTTCTAAATCGATTGGTTGTTTCATCGCTTTTTCCGTGAAGTGTATGTTCCAATCGTAATCTATCAGGATGACCGAATGAGCTCTTAAAAATAAATAAATGGAGTTCCGTGTTTCTTAAGCAGGTTAAGAGACTAACCTGGTGCCGTACGCTGCGGGCGCAATTCTTACAAAAATTGAGCTCAAAAATTTGTAGGCCGATGGGGCCCTCCTTTGCAACTCTGGATCGGGCAAATGTCTAAAACAAACTCGGAGATAAAACCAATGAATGAAATTATTGTTTTTTTTACTGTTTCTCCAGTTTCAACAACCCAATCAATTCTTCGATTAACTTGGATTTTGTATCGAGTTTTCCACGGTTCAGCACAATAGTGGAAAATTCATCGACACCACCTTTAACCTTGGAAAGAGGAGACTCGACGGTGCTGTTACCAAAACCTAAAATATTTTTGCCTTCGTAGTGGTGAGTGATCGGTGGAGCATTACTTTGGTGATTAATGACTGAAGATTCGTCTCTGAAATGAAATAAATTAATTTAAGGTCTTAAAAATTAATTTGTTACCTAACTTTATTTCGATAGAAATAAAATTAAAAGCGTTTAGATTGTCAATGTCCAAAGTTTTGACGTAATCGTCAAACGGGGCGTCGCTTTTAAGGTAATTTGCAACTATGGGTCCTCTACCGGCAGCACCAATTTTTCTCTCTTCTCCTGTAACATTTAAAAGAGCAGCAATTTTTACGTCCAGTTTGGAATCGACTCGCTGCAAAGACACACCGAGCCACATTCCACCCTCTCTTCCTGGTTCCAGGTCAGTTCCTAAAACTCTGCGTTAGACTAAAATTTTTAATTTTGTTTTTAAGTACCTCCCATTACCAGTCTTGTCCCATGGTAACGCAAACATGTGTTTTCTGCTGGTCTGTCGTAGTATTCGTCTCTGTTCGAAGCTAATATAAGGCGAAATTCATCTTTGGACGGATTTGGATTTACGTAAACGAATAAAATGCACATTTCTGTAGAAGGCGAAAAAATCATATTTATTATCGAATGAACGATTTTGGGCTAGCTAGGAGGGTCCCGATTTCAGGTTTTTTCCTTATTTCTCGAAAACGGTTAGCCGTAGCCAAAAACTGATTATATACAAAAGTGAAGCTGATAAAATTTCCTATGAGAAAGTTTATATATATTTTTTGTGTATCTGTTCCGATTATCGAGATATACGCTTCTGTTTGCAAACTTTTTAGTTTCTAGGTTAGGGCTAACCGTTTTCGAGATCTAAGCAAAAAAAGAGGAATTTTGTTTTGCCCGATTCTGATGAGACATTCAAATATGTCGAAAAGATCTACTTGCAGTTGTAAGAATAATCGATCGCACTCTGTATATACCGAGAAGTAAAATATTAGTTCAAATGTCTTTGTAATCAACCGACAACTTTGATATCCTATTATTATATAAATATTTCAAGGCGGATAAACATTTTATGTTTCCGGTAGATACGCATAAAAACTATCAATGGGATTCTTGTGAAACCTTGGCAGCAATCGAATATTTTAAAATTATAAATCTGTGATTACTTACTAGATTACAAAGTAGAACTGTACACGTAACTGATGTCAGATATGAATTATTTACATTCAAATCCAAGTAATGAACGATGATAAATTCGTTAAGTGTTCACAAACAAAGAAAAATTGCATAAGTTATTGGTTAGGTTTACAAACGTAATATGCAGTGGTGGCTGGCTTCTATAGGGCAATGGGACCCCGCCCTCTCGAAAAATACTACATTATTATTAACATTTAAATACATAATTATTATTATTGCAATGGCAGCGCTTAAATTATGTCAACGAATTTGACATAAGCACGACTGAACTCGGCAATTACGGATCTAGAAAGATAAAGAATCTTTTGGTGTACGCACAAGGTAAAAGCATCCCTGAGGGCAGCCACAACCAACTTAAAAATTATAGATCAGGGTAGCGGAAATCTCGTTAATCCTATCAAGTGCGTCAGTAGGAGACAGATGAAAATTATCACTTGGATTTAAACAAATTAATTTATAGTCAATTTTTTAAGAAAACCATAAACAATGTAGAGTTTTGTTAGTTTTACGATTATTTATTTTTATAAATATGGTTTATTTAATTGTCAAAGAAAACAATTGTTTTTTTTAATGTAAAAAAACATCTGGGCTGGAATAAAGAAATAAATGAATAAAATTCTATTGTTTCTCAAAAACAGAATTCAAATATTGAACGCCAATCGCATCCTCGTCTGTGTCAACTTTGCTGAAAGTAATTTAGAATTGCAAACAGGAAGCAAATTTGACTTATCACTTCAAATATTTATTTAAAAAAAAAATTGAATAACCACGAGTAGAAAAGAAGGACTTCGGATGTTAGTGCAAACGAACAGATGGTAGTTCTTGTGTACCGGGGTTTTCTAAAATAATTTATACTTTGCACTTTAGTTTTGCAGTGATCGATAACCGGCAATAATTTGTGATAAAATTAATTAATAAACGAAATGGCAGTGAATACGATATTGTTAGATTTCACCGTGGATCCAAAAGATGTAAAAAATGAGAGTCAATTATTGGTGGTGGCTGGAAATATTGAAAATGTCTTGAGGGACCATTTGAGCAATTTTCAACATGTTCACACATTGCCGATCGACAATGGTCTTTTTAAGTTATACACGAGCGATTTTGGCGGCGTAATAAGTTTAAGAATATTTAGCAATGGCTTGATCACGCTTAACATCGAATATTATAAAGGAGATAAGCAAGAACCGATCTTATCCTACGAGGTAAATTGTTTTTGATTCATAATGCTCGCTTTCATAAAAGAAATAGATTATGCTAATGAAGTTTTTTCGTAGCGTACAAAGCAAATCGAACAGAAAATTTACGTTACGTTAAATTGTTTTCGTTCTAAAATGTTTCCGCCTGTTAAGCGAGGCGGTCCGGTCGACGTATACTTGACTAGTTCAGGTTCGATTGCTATTTTTCATTTTGTCGTTTAAATATTAACTCTATTATTCTTGTTTGCGCGAATGCGTTATTATTATTTCAAAACCTTTTTAGTCTGTGTAGAAAGCAGCACTTGATGAATATTTTTTCTCCAGATAAAGTTTCATTTAATTAGTTTTGAGTGAAACACACTTTTATTTTGCTTTTTATCAACTGGAAATCTTGCAATAATATACTTAAAAAGTCTCAGTTTTATTTTTAAATTAAAGCAACTGTCATTTAAAACAAAATGCACAATCAAGTGGGGGCAGTCTGAAAATTGCCAAATCTTTTCCGCATATTGTATCGAGAAAATAATTATGTAATTAATTGACAACGAGAAATTTTTCCGTTACGACTTAATACCGGCAACTTTTTCAGTCTGATCTGACTTACCTATAGCTTTTGTTTACATAGACAGCTGTTACCTATTTAAAACTTACGGCATGTTTTATGTTACACTTTGTAACAAACTTAAGTTATTTCATTGTTGGCTGTAGTAGTGGATGTTTTTTTGGCATGAGTTGTTGTAGAAATGCAAGGAGCTGGAAAGGATCGTACAAGAATGTGTGCCAGGTATTGTTACCACAAGTTCTTTTGCACCAATTAAAAGAGGTGCCTATGGTCGATATTACATTACGTCTGGTAAGTCACATTTGCTTGATTCACGTTTTGAAGTTGTAGTTTGACTTTTACAATTTTTTCTTCTGTCATTTGTGCACCCGTAATCATGAGGTGGTCTTTTTTAGATGAGCGTCTCTTGGAATACGACATCGATTCTATTATTTTCGAAGAGCGTTCACCGTTTCAAAAGGTTCAAATTGTACATTCTAAAAGTTTGGGTAACATGTTGGTGCTAGATGATTTACAAAGTAAGTTTAAAAAGCATCTCTATTTTCATCACTATTTATTTTATTTTTAGATATCGCCGAAGCTGATATGATATATACAGAAACAATTATGGATAAGGGTAAAGAAAGCTACAAAGATAAAGAAATAGCAATCTTGGGTAAGAAACCGTTCACCACTTATTTTTCGTTCATAATAACACATATGAAATATTTAGGTGGCGGAGATGGTGCTCTCTTATACGAACTCTTAAAGGAGGAACCTAAAAATGTGATAATGTTGGAAATTGATGACGTTGTGATTCGTGCCTGTTCTCAATATATGCGTTCAATTTGCGGTGACGTTTTAGATAAGAAATCCGGACCCAATTATCAGGTTTTAATAGAAATTTGCTCCCGAAGTCAGTAGTTAACTAATGAAATTTTAGATTATTATTGGTGATTGCATGACGTCATTAGATCAATTCATCAAGGAGGGTCGTAAATTTGACTACGTTTTTGGTGATTTAACTGACGTTCCAATAACGGACACTCCAACGGGCGAGATGTGGAATTTTATTAAAAAAATTCTGGACGTGTCTTTCAAAGTACTTAAACCGAGTGGAAAATTTATGACGCATGTAGGTAGACGGTTTGTTTTGTTATAAAAACATAAAGTGAATTTATTTAAGGGTAATGGAGCCTGCTGCAAGGAGGCGTTGCAAATTTATGAGTCATATTTAGGGAAGTTGGAGCCTGCCGTTACGATAAATAAGAAGAAGGCGTTTATTCCGTCGTTTTTGGAAGACTGGGTGTTTTATCACATTGGTTTTGCTGAAAATGCTTAACACGCACCGGACAGTATAATTTCGTTGGTAAAACTTTCTTTTGGTGCTTGTCAATTTGACCTTCCTAAAATGTTTTGTTATTATTTTGCCTATAGGTAGCATTTTCTAATACTTACAATGTTTTTTATTAAATTTTGTAAGTTAAGTTGTTATTTAGTTTTATAGATAGGTGTGTTGTTAATATTCAAATTTTCAAGTGCCAGTCGAGAGTGTAGTATTTTTGATTGTATGTTAGAAATTTCCTTTAGACAGTTTTACTTTGGATTGTTAGGAATTTACAGTATTTGATCACACTAAATGTAGTTAAGTAAGAAAAGTAATTGTTATTATATTAAAATGTTAAAATGTACCCGTAACATTGCACTATTTTTTTTAATTTTTAACGAAATTATACATGTGATTTATTATTGTTAAGTTGCCATATTTTTTGCTTATGTACCAAAAATTTGTGTTCTGAAATCAACATTTAAATTCTATCAAATGGAATTATTGAAAGTCCTAAATAAAAATTATATTACATGAAAACATGGTATTTTGTACTTTCACATTTGTTAAAATCATATTTATTTTAATTCATTTAATTTAACGTATGTACCCATTACGAAACTTTAAGAATTTGAAAAACTGATAAAAAGTTATCTGTGCTCAAATCTTATCAACAACGGGTGCTGGAGGGCATTTATACCATCTTTCGAATTGGTGTTAAATGGGAAAATTTTAACGTAATAGGACAGATGTACCAAGAGGTTGGACTTTTCTGCCGATGCCACTTAATTTCCTACCGTTTTGTTTATTTATTCGTTTATATAACTTTTCTCTTTTTAGCTTGGCCTCGATCTTCAATACACAGCAGTTATTTAGCTACTACGGATATTAAGCAAACGATTTTATTTATGGTTTGGAATTTGGTTTGTCTGGTCAACAAGTAACAAACTATTGGAACGAGTTACCGATTTGTCTTGTAAAATATAACAAAGAGTTTTCAGGATTTGAAACTTTAATAATTATGGCCACAACCACAAATTCTGGCTGCTATACACAGATATCAGTCAATGACTGCTTCTAAGGATACAGGTCAAGATTACAAAATATGCTTAGGTGAACGAACTTACCTACTAAAAAACAGATTGATAACTGCATCGAAGCAACCGGGATACTTCAATCGAGGGCCGTATTGGCTGAGCAAACGAAATGGTTGAGCGAGAGAACTTAATTATGAGAAAATCATCGGAGCAGAAACATGAGGACATAAAAAAAAGAATTAGAAACAGCAGAAGAACTGAACAAAATTAAACAATAAAATAAAGCAAAGATAGACAAAGCCAGCAACGTAAAACAAGGTTAAAGGTACTTCAATAAGTACCTTCAAATAATAAATCACCACAATAAATGTGACTGCAGTTTGGAGCTTGCCTTGACGTTCGTTGAAGATATAGAAAGGTATTTAATCATTTAGACAATCCGTTGCTAATGTTTTGGGCCTCGTGGACCATTAAACTCACACTTCCGGGCTTACGGACCACTAACATACATTTTTTTCACCTTTTTTTAGTTATTTAAATAATATTTTTTGAGATTATAAGATTTTAGTTTACTTTATATGAAATTTTTATATACCTATCTACCTATTTTATTTTTTGAATTTCAAAATTTAAATATTTTTTCAGCTCCATAAAAAGTATATTTTTAGATAAAAATGCCTATATTTTTAAATTATAGAAAAACATTTTGAAAAATATGAAATTGTTATAAATTTTCAATTTTTGATTATCAAATTTTAATTTTTTGAATTTCAATATTCAAAATTTTGAATTCAAAGCTCATACATTATTTTTTTAATTTTCAGCTCTATAAAGAAAATGATTTAAATTTTTAAATTTAACATTTTAAAAAATACGAAATTTTTATATTTTTTGAATTTCAGAATTCAAATTCTTTTATAGATTTTCTAGTTCATTAAAAAAATTTTTTTTTAGAAAAGATCCTTTTTACTAAACTTGAATAATAATTCTTACAAATTTATAGTTATCTATTAAAAAGTTATTATTATTATTATAAATTTATATTTCGTGAATTTACAGTTTTAAATTTATATTTTTGCAATTGCGGGGGTAAAGTACTCACTTTAGACCCGGATTTTCGGGTGTAAAGTGGTACTTTTTTGCCCTCGGCTACGCCTTGTGCAAACAAACCTTTACCCTCAGGCAAAAAAAGGATCACTTTATTCCCTTGGTGCACAATAGCACAATTAGCTTTATAAAAAAAGAAAAAAGCATTAAAATATTAAATTTTTTATATATTTATAATTTTTGAGTTCAGAAGTCAAAAACTTTGATATTTTTAGCTTTTTCATAATTACATTTTTTGAGCTCCGAAATTCAAATTTTTTGATAGAAATTTTTCCATAGAAAATATTTTATAAAACTATCTAAATTTCCAAATAAAAAAAAAAATAATTTGATAAATATAAAATTTTAAATTGCAAATTTCTCTGCGAACTACCAAAATTGTTTCATGGACCACTAGGTTGGCAATCACTGCTTTAGACCTTATGGTTGCCCTTAACAGCATGTGAAATTGTGTCTCGATGCACGGGAGAGTGACGCCCAGTGCGGCCTTTAGGCTGCACAACCTGGGCGATGGAGTTGAATACACAACCAGCCACAAGAGAAAATACCCCAAAAAAAATTGTGTACACATGAAATTGTAAGAGCAAAGAAAGCTTTGAGTTTTGATACACCAACTTTTAGGAGATGGGACATTTCGCCGTCGACCATTTCGCCGTCGACTCATTTTGCTATAATATAATATAATATTTTATTAAACAATAAAATTTGAATTATTTTAAAACTTTATTTTTAAATAAAATAGAATAAATGACCGCATATATTTGCATATTTGCGGTCATTTATTATCACTTACCTTGGCATTAATTACTTACCGATAGAACCAATATTTTGTAATTAAATCTCTTGAATAGCTATAACAATCGAAATGCTTAAGCTACCAGTGATGATTATTACTTCTTATCAGTGTAATAAGATATACGTTTTGATAACGCAAATTGCGATTCCAAACTATATTCTTCGTGGTAGAATACGTCCGGCTTTTACTTTAAAATTATGGTTAATTTCAATCTGTTCAGTCCAAATACATATTGTCCCTGATTTTTGTACTACGGAAGTTAATAAAACGTGTAATTAGAGAAATGTAATAAGTATGTGTTTGTTAACGAATCGCTATCATTCGATAGGTTACTAATAATAAGAATCAAACGTGAATTCATAAGGCAGCAACCGGAACGTACGACACAAATTTATTGTTGGCCGCCAAACTATCGCATCGTTTAGTTTCTGTTCGACTACTTTTCAGACATGGAAGGTTTAAGTTTGTAAATAAATTATATTTGTGGTTTTTGCGGCATTTGGTAAGTCCCAATAAATAAGTGCCAATTTAAAACGATTTAATCAACATTCTTTGCCAAAGAACGTTTTTACCTCATAATATTAAGTTTTCGCAACTTGCTCGGAGGTCTTACATTTGCTTTTTAATTAATTCTGTTTTCGAGTTAAAAATGTCAAAGTTATAATTTGTGTTCCTTGACAAAGCAAAACGCATTCATTTGATCTTGTAAACAAAACCAATAATAACAAATATTAAATGTTCAGGAGGTACACGCAAAGTCACTTTGCATAGTACTATTGTGTCGAGTGACCTTACTATTATATATTCAATTTGAGTTCATTGTTGAAAATTAAACGTCGAATTTGAAAATCAATTAAAAAAAATTTTCATTTTCATTTTGTTATATTGCAATGTTTATCTAAGATCTTTACTGCTGGTCAGTTATTCACGACAGTCACAGAATTACCTCCTGTGCGATCGGCATTCTTATATTTTTATTGAAATGTAACTTAAAATAATTACTTTTAAAACTGGTAGACTATTAATAGTTGTTTTTCCCAAAAATTATTATAGCTAATTACGATTGGAAATAATTGTATTCAAAAGTTATTATAGCGTTTCCTTCGCAGACAGCGATTGGTTATTATTTCCTCTTAAGTAATCAAATTAACAATTATACATTGGCTGTACTTATTTATTATAAAAAGTAATTTCATGTTTTAGTGTAATTGTGATTATTGTGCTGGATTGTGAACAGTGAATTTGAAAATTTTACGAATATATAAAAAAATTGTTCCAAAATGACTCAAATGGTATCACTTAGCGAAGAAATGAAGAGAAGACGTCAATCGTGTAAGTAACACAATTATATTATATAAGTAGGTATAGATATTGTAAGTAGAAAAAAAAGTAAAATTTTTTTTTTGGTAATTCGACGGGAAAGCAGATCTTTGAGATTTGAGATCTTTTTTTTTTAGAGCTAAAGTGCTTTATATTGCATTAGCCCACTAAAAAATTAAGTTGTGAAGTTTAAATATTACTATGACCTATTTATTAATGAACTAGAAAGGTGAAATCATTATTACTCATTAATTGCCAATTACATGACAAGAGCAATTATTTCGTTTAGAGCTAATTGTACGCAATACACAGAAAGGTTATACTGCCTAATACAACATACAAGTCTTAACTCTTTTTGAGAATGTCTTTCTTCCATCAGTTTGTCGCACAAAGTCTACAAATGGGTCTGGTCGCTATTTACCATCATTGTTACAAATAAAAATGAAAGTGGCATCAATCAAAAGACATTTCCTTCCGAGTATCAAGATTTTTTCAGGATAGTTCCGTACTATCGCACTAATATACTTTTCAACTAAAGTTTCATTTTTAATATCATATTTTTGCAAATTTCTTATTTTGAATATAGGACATTATTTTATAATGTAAAATCATGCGAAACGCATGAAAAATTGCATATTATCATAGCTTACTAATAATATACGGGTGGGGAAAGTGAGCTATAACGACATACTTTTCTTTTTAACAAAAAAAAAAATTGCTGTTCGGCCTTGAATCGAAAATGCTAAGAATATGGTAAGTACTACGACAAAATTGTAAATTGACAATTTGTAGGGAATTAAATTTTCTACAATAAAGTAATAAATAACATATATTTATTTTTTATGGTTTAGGCGTGAAAGCTATTCAAAGACGCACATTCGAACCATTTAGTTGTTTATGCGCGACTTTGAATGCCTTTCCCGCCTAAACTGTCCAAGATAGATATATGCTTTTGATTAGTTTTTTGTAGAAAATTTAATTCTCTACAAAATTAATTCTATACGATTTTGTTGTATTCTTGACCGTTCTCTCAGTATTTGCATTTAAGGTTGCGCCGCATCTGTTTTTGCGCGATATAAAACTTTTTTTAGCCCCCCCATTTTTCAAAAACTAAATTTTTCTTTTTTGTATTGTGTTGTATTAATTTTGTGCTGGATTGTATCGTAATTTTTTTAAATTTTGCAAAGCATTAAATTAAAAATCGTGAAAAACCGTTTCTTGCACCGGCCCCCCTTTTTTAAAAATTAAAAAAATTTCTTTTGTATTGTGTTGTATTCAATTTGTATTGTTTGAATCGATAAAATTCAAGGTTTTTCGCAATTTTTAATTTTTTTACGATAATATCCAATACAAAATGAAAACAACGCAATAGAAAAAACGAAAAACTTTATTTTTTAAAAATGGTGGGGGGGGGGCTAAATTCACGCACATTACCAATTTTGATTTATTCCGAAAAACAAACACGCACAATTAGTTACTATGCCAATATTGCATATTATGATGAACGTGTTCATAAATATGATGAACAAGATCATTGATATGACGTACTCGTTCATCATATTGATGATTATTTCATTGAATTTTGAAAAGCAATTGTGATTTTTTTTAACCTTTTTTGTTAATTATTTTAAAATTTGTAAATTTTAATTTCTCTGATTTTTGTTTAAAAATCAAAAATTTCATGACTTTGACCAATGAACTAAAAATTTACTATATTTTTGAAAAATTTCATGGTATTAATGAAAGAAATTCATTGTATTTATGAATTTTTTTATTATTTTAATAAATCCCTTTATTGTATTTATGAAATGTTTTTAAATGAGTTCATTGGTTGAAAATTTTTTTTCAGTGTAAATTTGTCCAATTTTAATTCTCTCACTCTGTCAGATATTCCAGGCGAGTAGAAATCCCACTTTGATTTTTACTCCACATTTTAAATTTTAGTCCTTTTACTTAGCTACTTTTAATATTATTTAATGATAAAGTCCTGACTCACTCATGCTGAGTCTAAAACCTTGGACCTAGAAATATGAAATTCGGGAAAAAATATTTTTTCTATGACGTAAGCACAGAATTAGAAAACATAGGCGCAACTAGGTGTAACAATTTTGGGGGATACAAATAATAACGATTTGTTTTACTTCGTTACCGATAGTGTTGAAATTACTCTCCTTAAATGTAAATACTACGATCCGCCACTGCTTTTAGGTCCGAGTGCTTATAAATAGCACCCATACAAATGCCTAAAGGTTACTGTTTTTTAATCAGCTTTAAAAGCTGCGAATCTGGATTCGGGGATGAAATATATTCACCGGTTGCTCCTGTATTCATTGAGTTGGAATGGTATCTTACTAAAACCGTTATAAATTATTTGAAAGATTTCTAACCTAAGAAAAATAATAAAAATTCAAAATATTTAAAATGGCGGCTGCTGATCTTCAGTTTGAGTTTGGGAGGAGTAACAACTTAAAAAGGATATAAATTATATTGTTATAGACCGGGGGGTTTGGGGTTTTCATTAGTTGAACAGTCCTTCGTCGGACGAAGGTCTGGAAAAAAGCAAGCTGAAGCTGCCATTTCTACATTTCTATTTCTCAGATGCAGAACTTATACTTGGAATTTCGTTAAATTTTCGTTAATTACGATTATTAGTTTATATAATTAGATTATTGTCATGAAGTTGTACGCCTTTGAAAGGGAAAGTTAAATAAGTACATTTTTATTACCATCAAAATTAATTAATCAAAATCGGATATTATGTATTATATTTACATTAGCTTGAACCTACGAATTAAAATCAATCGGTATAATAGAAATTCTCCCAGTATCTACCTAATACAGCGGATTTAATTTTTATACTTTATATTGTGTTGTACGATTTAAAAACAATAATTGACAGTAGAAATTACTCACTAATTATCATTTCGTATTGTTATTGCTGAATTAATTTATTTTTAATTGCGGCTATAGAAAAAGTGATGGTAAAAGCTGATAATGTTAAATTTCCTGTAAAAAGCTGTCGTATAAAGATCTGTATGTGGGAAAAATTGCAAAATAGATTTTTCTTATAATATTTTAAATTATTCAAATCAATTTTAGTACATCCACCTTCTAGCAACTCGAACAATTTTAAAATAATATTGAGCTTCCCAAGTACTTAATTTCAAAATTCAATAAATTTAATTTAATTTTCATTGTGATGAGAATATAATTATTAAATATTATATTCTGCCCTTGGCGCTATCGCACTTAATTTGTCTTATGTAATAATTAACATAGAATAAAAAATCAATGATTTATACAAAATGCAAGACATTCGAGACGTCTAAAGTAGGTACCTACCTTTGTTAATTATAAAATCATTTGTCCATTAGTGCGGAGCTCATCGTGAAAGTTAACACAAGGAAGTAATCCAGTCGATATTATCACAATCGTAAATTAGGGTCCGGCTAGTGCTTAGATGGGTGACCATCATTTAGCAAGGTTAGCACTAAGAATTTTGGATTTTGAAAATTAGGATTATTTTGACCAGGAGGCACTTCAACACAAAAAAACTCTATTATTATATAGGCTGTTTGCCTTGGCATTCCTAAAACATTAAATTACTTTATGCATTCCTTTATAACCCAATTGTTATTCGATAACAGAATTATTGTTTGTACAAATGATAGTACAATAAACAAAGTTGTATGTAAGTATAGTTTAGCAAAACAATTTAAATTTATTACAGCGATTACTCTGATTAATCAGCGTGTCATAACAGTTTTGAAATCCATAAATTTCAACCTTTATACGGCTGTAGCACCGAAATTATCGCTTTTTAAACGTCAATGGATTAGTAATTTTTTAAAGGGCATTCTTTTATCTACAAACTAGATTATAACCTTTTATCGTCTAGAATCAACGGTTTTTGAGTTATGCATTAAATTAAGAGAAGAAAGGTTAAAAAAATCAAAATTTTATTTTTTGTTTTTTTTTGTGAATTTTATATCTTTTAAACGACACGTTTTACAAAAAAACTAACAAAATAATTTGGATAGCAAATTTAATAGACTACAACTTTGTTTTAATAAATGTTTTTGGGAAACCAACGGATTTTACAGAAAATCCGAAAATGATGAATAAGGTAAAAATATTCACAGAATTATCAAAAATCTGAATTTGATCGACTGCATTTGTTTTAATGTCAGACCGTATTGTAGCGTCGACGAGTAAACAACTGTAGAAATAAACATCTTGGAAAAATTTTTTAATTAAAAAAATTAATTATTAATTTTTATTTACATGCATCAAGTAAGTGCGCACTTTTAAATTAAATGGTTCAAAAAAAAAAGTTCTTCTCATAACTACATTGATTTGAGATTTAATTTATGGATCCAATTATTTTCCAATTAATCAATTTTTTGATTTTTGAATCTTTAAATAATTACTTTATTTGCAAAGATGTGTAATTAACAACAACCTGTCTGTCTTAATTTTATAAAAACTTAATAATAATTAATTAATTATTAATTTTAAGTGTTAACTAACAATTTAATTAGTAGTTCTTAAATGGTGGAAAACTCCGTTGCCTAGGTGACCCGCACTGTCTCGTCATAATTTCCTGACATTTTTAGGTTGGTAATTTAAAACGAACCAATCGGAGGTGAATTCTGCATTGTAAGTTAGACAGAAATTACTTTTTATAATTGTGGCGTTCTTACGCGGGGGGAGAGGGGGGGGAGTATAAAATTGTTAAATTGTAATTAAATTACATTTCCCAATATTTATACGATCAAATTAAAATTTTCAATTATTATTCCAATATTTTCAGTTTGATAAATTTTTGAAACGTAGTATTTTAGAAATTTTAATAACAAATTAAAAGTATATTATTACAATACATTTACTAATTTATGTTTAGTAGTATACCTGAGTTGTTGCTAAGATTTTTACAATTTTTTTTCTTCTACGGAAAAAATTTAACCTTCAATTTTTATTTTTATAGATATTATATGAACCTCAAAAATTATTTAGTAAGTTCAGAAAATTTTATGTATTTTTGAAATTTATAATTAATTTTTTTTTATTATTTATTGTAATTTAAAAAAATTATAATAATTAATATTTAAAGTTTATAATATTTCATAGTTTATATTATTTTGAATTTCAAAATTCCATTTTTTTAATTCTAAAATTTCTCCGCGGATTATTGAAATTTTAATTGATTAGTGACGTGCACGACTGGATTAGGGAGATTATTTTTTCACTTTTTTATGAGAATGACCAGCAGCGATTTTAAGCTTAATACGGTTCTGGACTGGTGTTATTATTCCACACGTGGATATCTTTTTAAGTTATTTAAAATTATTTTTGAATTTCTAATAGCTCACATTACGTGACGTCAGTTAGGTTTGATTTGACGGGGGCTCGAAAATATACCTTTGGTGACCAAATTTTTACGTGACGAATTAAATACGTAATACACACAAAACTTAATTTATTTAATATTCCCGCCCCGAATGTAATAAAATTTAAAATTCTAGATGATTTAAATAATCTAACCTTGTATTTATTTTAAAATAATTTGAATCTTCTATGTAAAATAATTAGGTATTTAAAAAAAAATCCATTACGTGTTAATTACAACCAGTATTTTATTAATTGCCTTTATGTAAACTAATAAAATTAATAAAAATTATTCTAGTGCGTTATGATAATAAGAATACAAGTTTTATTATGTATTTATTTTTATGAATGCAAAAAATAAATTATTTGCTTGTCTACAAATCAAGTTGTTAAATAATCAACTTAGTTGCTGAACAATAAAATGTATTTTGAAAAAATTTAACAATACAAAATCTAAAATTTAAAAATTTTTCGGTTTGAAAATTAAGTTATGTTGAGGTTGCTAGGCAAAACTAGTAGTGATCGACCTTCCTACCCGTGCAGATTTTAGATCAGGATCAGGGTATGGGAGAGTTTGCAAAGACACAATAACACAAATCAAGGTTTCAGCAATTATATTGTACATTTTATTGACTGCCAGTTTTTTTGCTATATTATATAACAATACAGAGAGAATTTCGGGATATTAAATCACCCACAGATGTTGATTTTTAAAAGTTTAATTTATAATAATTTGTTTTTTTATCCTGAAAATGGCATTAAACCGAAACCGGTCGACACCTAAAGCATTTGATTTATATGTAACAAAACAATTTAATTCTTCGTTTTAGCCAAATCTTAAATCGAGGCAAGAGATATCAGCTATATGTAATATGATTATTTCGAGTCTCGGCGTTTAGCCCCCCAGTAAAATATATTCTAGTAGAAAATTTCTTCTAATTTTACTATGAATTAAATTTTATAATATTACTTTGTTTTTTCTTTCAGCTTTCGTTTTTATTTTTTTGCTTCTTATGTAACTTCTTAATCCTTACAATTAAAAAATCGTAATCGTAAAAACAAATTGATGATTTTTATTGACATTTTAGTATCTACTAATGCAGACATTTTTATTGATAAGTTAAATTTAACGCTGTATTAAGAGTTTAATAAAACTGGTGAAAAATTATTAGAGCCATCAACTAATTAGAAAAAAAAAGGTATTATCCAATCAGGGTACGTACTTTAAAAATATCAATATTATGTTGTCGAATTAAAGATCAATTAAAATTTATTGTACAGCCGATGACATTTTGCTAATACAAGAAATACCCACTTTTATAACTTCCTGATTTTAAAAATTAGACGCGAGAAATAAAAACATAATTTTAATTACCGAACTTTCAGCCGTTTACCTAGTCGTCCTTCATTAATCTCGTAATTAATGTCGTTTCCTCTAAAAACAAATAAGTTATTTTATCGTGCGTCATAAAATTACTTAGCTATGTGAAATTTATTAGAAAACTTGATCATAGATCTGTTTAGTCTATGATTTTTACTTTTATGACTTTCTTCCTGAGTAAATTTTAATTTCATAACTTCAAGGGTCAATTGTTTCATTAATACAGAGAAAATATCGCATTTTGGTTATTTTATCCATTCACGCGCGTCGCTATTATACTTTACACATGCGTATTTCCTTCCGAGTCCAGTGGAAATATTTATTTAATTTTCTAGAAAACCACTGCCACAGTATAAGTGAAGCGAGAATATTCGTACTTCCCCCTTTTTTGAAAATAAATCAGTTGTTTCTGTGTTGCCTAGAAGTTCTGCTTCTGCGCTGAGCAATATGACGTTTCCACCGTGTCATATTATCTTACATAATATTATGCTATAATATAATATTATCTTTCCTAAATAAATTTAAATTATTTAACCGAATTAATTTCAAATTTTAAAAAATTTTGATTTTCTTTTTTTTCAATTTAATATTATAAATTTTGGCTTAAAAATATCCAATTAATACAATGTATAGATATAATAATAAACAACAATAAAATAGTCGTTAAAACAAAAAATGCACTAAAATTTTAAATCTTCCATTGTATTTATTGCATTTATTTTTTTTTAAACAACTTTGTCGTACTCATAAAGTTTTATTTAATTTTTAATTAATCACTAGTTTTAAAATTAATTACATATTATCATGGTAATTATTTTTCGTATGAATTATATTGCGTAATTTGCATGGAAGTATAAAATTGCCATTTATAATTTTAAAAAATTGAGATATGAAAATAAATTAAAAGTTTCGACTCTTTATCTTGGTAATTTTCACTGCTGGTACCGTTTATTTGATTTTTAAAATTTTTAAATTAGGGTGGTATGTACCCTAGAGTCGGTCCTGAATTTACCATGACTGGAAATCGATTGGATGGCCTTTACGTTATGAATAATAATAGAAAAGTTATTAATAATAGTGTTTAAAGGTATCTACCTATATATAATTTTATAGAACAAGTCATTAATAATTTTCTAATAGATCTAAGCAATTAGAAAATTTATTATTCCATAGTTCAATTTTTTTATATGCACCAAAGTGCATTTTTCAATGCTGAATATGAAATTTTAGCAAATCAAAGAAAATCTTAGGAAATTTTAGGAATTATCAGAAAATCTTGGAAAATTCTAGGAAGTCGTGGAAAAATCAAGAAATCAAAGGAAATCTTGGGAATTCTACGAAGAAAGTTTTAAGAAATCTAAGATAATTTTATGATATCTTAGGTAAACAAATTTAAAGAAATCGAAGAAAATCTTAGAAAATTTTAGGAAGTCAAGGAAAAATTAAGAAATCTAAGGGATTCTTAAGAAATCAAAGGAAACCTTAGAAAATCTTTGAAAATTTTATGTATAACCAAGGAAATCTTAATAAACTTTAGAAAATCTTTAGCAAACTAACGAAATCTAAGGAAATTCAAGGAAAGTTTAGGAAATTCTAAGAAGTCTTAGGAAGTTTAGGAAATCCCTGGAAATTTTAGAAATTTCAAAAATCAAGAAATCTAAATAAATCTTGGAGAAACTAAAGAAATTTTTGATAATATAAGGAAATTTTAAGAAATCGAAGAAAATTCTAGGAAGTCTTAGAACACGGATGTCAAACTCAATTTGCTCGAGTGAATTTTTTTTCCGAGAAATGCTTGGGGGGCCGGCTTAAAAAAAAGTTTGTTTTTATATCAATACTGAAATCTTTATTCAAGGAAATTATAAAATTTCCCCGTCATTCGTCTCCGTTCGGCGCGTTGCCATGACGACGCCACGACGCGGGCCGGATCCAAATGTCTTGAGGGCTGGTTATGGCCCGCGGGCCGTATCTTTGACACCCCTGTCTTAGAAAGTTTAGAAAATCCCAAGAAATCTTAGGATTTCATAGAAATTCTCAGTAAATCTTAGATAATTCTGGGAAGTCTTAAGAAGTTTAGGAAAATTTAGAAAATTAAAGAATTTTTAGGAAAACATAGGAAATTATAGCAATTTTAGGAAATCTCAAGATATCTTAGAAAATGTTATATACCAAAGGAAATCTTAATAAACCTTAGAAAATCTTAATAAACCTTAGAAAATCTTAAGTAGTAAACTAAAGAAATCTAAGAAAGTTTTAAGAAATTCGAAGGAAACTTTACGAAATCCCAGGAAATTTTAGGAATTTTCCGAAAATCATAAAATCTAAATAAATTTTGGGTAAATTAAAGAAATTTTTGAAAATATAATGAAATTTTAAGAAATCGAAATAAATTCTAAGATATCTCAGAAAATTCTAAGAAGGTTTAGAAAGTCTAGGAAATCCCAAGAAATCCCTGGAAATCTTAGAAACTCTCAGAAAATCTTAAATAATTCTAGGAAGTCTTAAGAAGTTTAGGAAAAATTAAAATCTAAAGAATTCTTAAGAAAAAATTAATAATCCTTATAAAATTTTAAGTAAACTAAAGAAATCTAAGAAATTTTTAAGAAATCGCAGGAAATTCTAGGAAATCTTAGAATATTCTAAGAAGACTTAGGAAATTTAGGAAACCCCAAGAAATCACAGGACATTTTAGGAATTCTAAGAAAATCTTAGATAATTCTAGGAAATCTTAAAAGGTTTAGGAAAAATCAAGAAATCAAAATAAATCTTAGGTAAATTAAAGAAATTTTTGAAAATTCTAGGATATCTCAGAAAATTTTAGATAATTCTGGGAAGTTTTAAGCAGTTTAGGAAAAATTTAAAATCAAAGGAAATCTTGGGAAATTTTAAGAAATCTTAGAAAATATGATATAACAATTTATTATATCAAAGGAAATCTTAAATAAACTAAAGAAATCTAAGAAAGTTTTAAGAAATCGAAGGAAATTCTAGGATCTTAAGAATTCTCAGAAAATCGTAATAGCTAATTTTTGGTAGTCTTAAGAAGTTTACGGAAAATTAGAAAACTAAAGAATTCTTTGATCTTGGAAAATCTTGGAAAATTTTTATATACAGCCAAGGAAATCTTAATAAACTTTTGAAAATCTTAAGTAAACTAACGAAATCAAAGGAAATCTAAGGTAGCTTAAAGAAACCTCTGAAAATTCTAAGAAATTTTAGAAAATTCTAAGAAGTTTTAGGAAGTTTAGGAAACCCTAGAATATCACAGGAAATTTTAAGAATCCCCAGAAAACTTCTTAGATAATTCTAGGAAGTCTTAAAATGTTTAGAAAAAAGCAAAAAATCTAAAGAAAAATTTAAGGAATTATTAGGAAATCGAAGGAAATTCTAGGAAATCTCAGAATATTCAAGGAAGTCTTAAGAAGTCTAGGAAATTCCAGGAAAGCTTAGGAATTCTATAGGAAACCTCAGGAAATCTAAGAAAATCTTATATATTATATCCGAGGAAATTTTAGGAAATCTTAAGTAAACCAAACATATTTTTGGAAATCCCGTAAAATCTCTGAAAATCTTAAGAATCCTAGGAAATCCCAAGAATTCAAACGAAATTTTAGAAAATCCAAATAAATCTTGGGAAATTGTTTCCATAGTAAATCTTAAAGCAATCTGGTGGTAAATCTGGGAAATCTTTCAAAAATGTTGTTGAATAAAATCTTATGTACAAAAATTTGCTTTGTGACTCGTCCTTAGCTTTTCCAGAAAATGCGGAAAAACCAGTTTTGAAAAATTAAAGGTAATATGAGAATATTAAATTTTGTCAACGTATTAATTTTCCTGAATCAGCATTCTTCCGTATTAGGTTTCAATTTTCTTTGCGTAAAAAGATGGTATTTTAAGCGATCTTTAAATTTTATTTAATTTTGTTTTCGTGAAAACGATAAAATTAAAGTGGATCTTTTTTTAATGTATACATATATTATTTTTTTGCAATCCTAAGCATGAATTAAAAAAATATATTAAAATACCACATATACCTAATTCACAAATAGATGACCATGATTTAATTGACAACAATAATATGCAAATTTTGTGGGCAATCAAGGTAAATCCGACATTTAGGAATTTCTATTTTGATATTTGTGGCTGTAGTCCCCGAGATAAATCCTGAAAATTGAGTTCGTACGTTTGAAAGAACTGAAATTTATGTAAGTAGACGTCTGCGCAGCTAGATGGCGCGGTGCGTAATTCAAAAGCTGAAATTTAAACTTTCCGCAAATAAATCGAAAAACAAATGAAAAAAATCACGTTTGTTTTTAAATCTTTTGCGCGAGGAAAACAATAAGAACGTAAATTTTTAATGGAAACACGAAAATAGTTTTCTAAATTATGTGAGAAATTAAAATCCGAGAACAAATTGTTTGGAATTGCGTGATGATTTGACGTAATAGAATTTTGTAGTTTTTTTCGGATCATAAAATATTAATTGTTGTTTTTCCGACTGATTTAAACGGTTTTAATTGCGGAGAAATTAAAAAATTATAATTACATGAATAATAATTTATGCGTTTCATTGGTAGGTACAACTGCTGTATTTCAGCGGATAATGAGAAATGAAATTGCTATTAGCGAAGTTGTGAAAAAGGGGGGGTTCGGCGTTACAACTTATCAACACGTCCAACAGGTAAAGCTAAGAAGGGATCAGCGGCGGGGAAAACGCGGACTTGATCAGGTGTGACCCATGAGGCTAAGTTAGTCTTACTTCTTAGTTTCACTTCTTACGACTTTCATAATATAACGTACGTTTTGGATAATCCGCGGTACACGCACACCTTTGGGACTATTATATTTTAAGTTGCAAGCGTAAGTGTTGACCTGTGCCTTGATTTTGTGGAAATTTTTAAGTGAAAATTGTGGAGTGAATTTAAATTTGGTAATATTCGTGTGCTTCTGTGTCAGGGTTGCAAGATAAACCAAAGGCACCTTTGAGCGTACTTACGCATGTTGATTGTTAAGTAGGTAACATAGAACGTCGGTTGAAATTTTAATATTGCATTACGCAAAGTGGTCATCGTGATCGTTAAACTCTGGCTGGTGGAAATAATTTTCGTTACGTATTGCTTTTATGTGTATTAACCGCAAAAATATCGCGGTGATTGTACAGGAATGCTAAAATATCGACAATGAATCACATTATTATTAATTTGTTTGAAAAAACAAAATGTATTAGCAATTGTTTTTCGAATTGAGTCACCCAATCCCGAGTGCTCGTTCACGCGGCACGTGAGAGATTCTTTTAAATGACCGTTTCCGATTGGTTAAGTCATTGGAAAAGTAACGTTACTTTGTTCTTTAAGGTAACTTAATTTTAACCAATTGTTATCTCGTTATAAAATCGCTTTCGTTTCGAATTATTATAACTTTTTGTCTACTAACCTATAAAATTACCTAATCAGCGATATGGAAAATTATAAAGTATTTGGTAAAGAAAGTTCCGTTATGTATAAAAAAAATTGATTGTACGTTCTGTAGACTCTCGCACGTTCGTTCCGTCGACCAATCTTGTCGAGGCAATCAAATCGTGAAATTTATAAATAATTCATGATTTTTTAAATATTTCGCGTTATACTAAACGGTTAAATTGGGAAGAAGTAATTTTAATATTTAGATAAATGCTATTAAGGTCATTGCGCTTTTTATCGTATTTCGTGTTATAGAAAGCACCAGAAAGTTTTATAACTTTCTCAAATGATTAACTATTAAAAATTGATCAAATTGGGTGATTTATAATCACTTGGACAGATTTTGTGACATTTTCAAAATTTAAATTCCCCAAACTCATCATCCACTCCGCTAACGACTTTTTAAGTATAAAATGTAGGTAAAACCGAATTTAAAAAAATAATGCTAATTGATGAATAAGTTAAGTTGCGGAAATTCGGCAATAAATTCAAAAATTTTGAATAATTTGATTTCGTAACGTTAAAAACTATTTTGCTGTTCCTCATGCATTTACGTCACACCTAAATGTTCGCTTATCTACGGCTACACAGGCGGCTTCATTTGTTACGTAAAATAATTCCTGGTCCTACATAAAATTAAAAAAAAAAAGTTTGAGGTTAGAAATTTTGTTTTACTTCTTTTGTTTATCGATAAAAACTGTCAGCGAAACTTCCACTGATTTCATTTGTTTCGAATGTTTTATTCCAAGATTTTTGTGATACTAATTAAATTTTGAGTCAGCCCCATGTAGAATTTTTTACTTCGCTGAGGCATGCTTCGTTTTCAAGGTCATCTGTCTGTGTTTGATATCTGTTAAGTCTGCAATTATATTGATATTTTTGGTTCATTCACCTTCAATATTTTTCATGACATTGAACATTTTTTTTTGGTTTTCTTAATTGTAGCACGAAATCACTTGGTTACCGAAGATTTAGAACACTCCGTTTTGATCAGCTATTTGTGCAAAATTAACTTTTCAAAATATGCAAATAAAGTCGCTTTCACCACAATCCAATTTGCAATTATTGCAAAAAATGTCAACTCATATCACTATCGCTTTTATATAACAAATAATTTTTATTTCGAAATTAATAAAAGAAAAACGAAACGTTGTATTTATTAATAGTAATTTGTCGTTTACTAGAAAAAAAAATCTATTTATGTAACTGAATAAATTCCAAAAACTTTTTTATTAAACTTAGTTTTCACATTTTAATTGTATAATATTTTCTTGGTCACGATCTTATTATACATAATTATAATATAGATCACAGCGGCTTGGCGTGATTGCTGGTTGAGCTACAGAGCGCGAAGTTCGAATTTGAGATGATTTCTAAAGAATCGATTACCTATTAATTTACAGATTTATCGAAAAAAAAAAAATTGTTAACTTTAGATTAACTAAAGTGAAACTATCCAGATGCGCTCTATAGATAGAAAATTTTTAATTAAATAGCATTATTATTTTACAAAGTGGTACAATATAATTAACCGTGGAAATACGATTTCAGAAAACAGCGACTAAAAAGCAATAAAAACCGTTGACAATAGAGGACTTAAGAAATAGCAATTTTTTTTCACATTATTTTATTATTTCGTTTAATGACAAAATTAAAAAAAAATATGTATGTTGAATTTCTTTAGCAAGGTTACCATTATTTTCTCTCGAAAATATCTATTTTAAATTAAACAATTGATCTAATTTAAAAAAAAAAATTTTGATTCTCGGTTATCCGATTTTTCGCGTTAATCGAGCCGAATTTTGTTTCGCAGACGGATATTAAAGATTTTCAGGAAGGTGTTTACACATTTTTACGAATATTTTGGGCCATATAGTTTTACCCCCCCCCCCTAATTACTGTTTTCTATGTATAAATTGAAAACAAATTTTATGTGATGAAATTCTATGTGGATTTAAGTTATTACCAGAACTCAAAATTTAAATTTTTTGCAGACGGAAAAATATTTCAGTAGATTTTTGTTAATCCATTCAGGCGCGTCTTTCAACTACAATTGATCTTAAATTATTATTTAGCAATTAATACTAAAAGAAATAGGCTGATCAAGATTTCCTTGAATTCTCAAGATTCATTTCTTAGGATATCCTAAGATTATTTTGCATTTCCTAAGATTTTCTTGAAATATTTTCACAAGTAAATCTTTTCATAACTTTACTTACATTTTCCTATTGCCTAAGATAAGAATTTTCTGTATTTCCTTAGATTTCCCTTCAGTATACACTAGATTTTTCCAGCAATCCGCCCCCCCTCCCGGGCTGATTGCTTTGAAGAGAACAAAAGCGGTTGGAGAAGAAAAATACGCAATTTACGAATCGATAACAAAATTATAAATCTTATATACTGAGTGTTTTTTTGATAGGCACCGAAACTATTCAACTTTTATACAAATGAATTTTTTTTTTAATTAAAAAATAAAATCAAAAAAACTGTAGATATTCTCCATCAGAGTATACAGAATATGATTTACGCGTAAATCCTCTGTTGGGCTTAATAATGAACAAATAAAATTACGGAATTTCAGACCGGGGGGTCTGGGGGGTATGGAATACCCCCCAGGCAAGACGATTTGATAATCTTAGAGTCAGTTTTTTTTTATCAAGCTGCATAAATGAATATTATATTGCTATAATTGGAACAATAGTTGCCTTTTTCATTTAGGTTTTCTACAAAAATTCGAAAACGTTTTGTAATTTATTAAAAATATTGATTATTATTATCGTTCCTTATGGCGGTATATTTTTAAAATTTTACTTGCACTAACATACGCCATTATAAACCGTACTCGTATTGTCTTGCATGTCTTATGAAGCTGGTGAAGAGTTTCCTGAATCAGTACTAAGTAAATTAACGTGAAATCCGAACCACGGATCACATTGTTTTCTGAGTTGTATCCATTACAGTCATCAAAATTTAACGTTATTTTAAAACGTCAACATTTCAAAAATTGACCGTTTTACTAAATTGAAACTATGCCACTTAACGGAAAATTTATGTTATATGAAGAAATGTAGATGTAAATGAATCGGATTTTAAAATTATTACTCTATGAAATTTTTTTTATCGGCATCGTTTCATGGTGACTTCAAAATATTTAAAATAAAATTGAAGGTTTCCATTTCATATTAACAGAGTTGAATCAATATTAGCGTTTTATGCAAATAAGTAAACCATGACATTGGAAGAATTAAACAAATCAATAGGTTTAATTAACAGCAAAGTATAAGCTTTCTAATTTACATTTGTAACTTTAAGTGTGGAAGATTATAATAAAAGAGCAATAAAATTTTATAGTTCTGGTATTGCAAACTACCCATTATTGCAAAAATGATTGTTAAAATTAAGTTTAATTAAAAATAACGAAAGAAGAGTGGAAACCTGAGGAAGACCGATAACAATCGCTGGTAACACAAGTAGCGCCATGTACGGTGATTACGTTTTTTTCCCTGGGCACGTTTCTGTTGTGCACCGAAACGGAACGTTCCCCAAGTAGAACCTGTTGGGATTGGAACGGAGTGTAGTGTCCAACAAGTCACGGGGGCATGGTGCTCACGGAGCACAAAGTCTGCAGCAATTTATATTGTAATATATTATGTCCTTAATATTTTGCCAACATCAGGTCTTTGGTCTTGTGTTTAGTGGAATTTTTGGTAATTCATTTTTCAGGTAAATTAATTTGTTTTCGAGTTATCGACTTTTTAATTTTGACCAATGAAAAGAGACTAGGTACCTGCTTTCATCATTAATACCGCTACCGGCCACCTAGAACGCTCTCATAAGCCGCGAATTTGAAATCGGGCTCGAAAAATTTTAATTTGAATTTTTCACTACATTTTCGAAGCATTACTAAGGTAATATTTACTCGTATTGTCTAGATTAAATGTCGGATAACGAAAAACTCACTTTCAATTATTTACCTAAAATTGCATTAATTCTTGCTCCACTTTTTGTGAAACTTAGCTGGGTTTCTTTTTATTACAAGATCATCGTTATTATTATTGTAGGTATATGCAAATTTATTTTCATTTGTTTTATAAATTTGTGTCAACATTTTAACTATCAAGGATACGGTTCATGTAACTTTGCCATAATCTTGTTTCTAAGATTTCGTAAGTCTTCTGTTTTTTAATAGTCTGCAGATGTATTGGGCAATTACGAGGTGATTGTTTCTTGTTGACAAATCTCCGACTAAAGAGTAAAACGAAACTTTTATTTGTGCAACGAATTACCCTTTAACGTTTATCTAAACCGCAACATATTAAAATTTTAATTAAGAGATTAACTTTGTATCCAATGCAGTTGTGGATAAACTATAACTGAATTTTTCCTTTTCCAAAATTTTTTCAATTGAATTTTTGGATTTTTGAAAAACTATTTATTAAACGGGAATTTAATTCTATGGTCAAAAGCCACCTATTCCCCGCTAGTTGGCGCCAAGTCAATCAACTCGCGGGAATTTTATTTTGCTTCGTAGCGGCTACAATGCAGCTTTAAATAAAATAATATCTGTCTAGGACATTTTGCCGTCGTCACTTCGCCGTTCCATTTCGTCATCGACTCATTTTCCTGTTGAAAATTTAGTATTTAATTTTTAAGTGTTAACTTGAACATTCGTAAGATTCTAGCGGTTGCTTTTCAACCCTTAAAGAAATTCTTCTGGATGTTCATTTTGATATTAAAAAATTAATACTAAATATCCGTCAAAAATGAGTCGACGGGGAAACGGCGACGGTGAAATGTTTTAAGAAAATTACATGTTTTCGTATATTTCTCCCTGAACCTGAACTTTCTCGAATTTTCCGAGTGAGCTACTCAATCCAGGACTAATATTTTGAACCCTTAACCACTCCCTAAGTTAATATGACCATAGGCGCCCGATAGGGGGGGGGGGGGAATCATGGCACTTGCGCCCCCTAGAAAATTGAGTTCTTTGTTTTTTCCTAGCTAGCGCTCGTAAAATATTAGAAATTTTCTTTAAAATCATAAAGCCTAACAGAACTAAATACTTTGCCCCCTCTATATTTGACTCTTTCCGCCCCACTGAGTATGACTAACATAAAATAACTGATTTTCATCGTAGCAATTCAAATAATTACATTATATAGGTATTTAAATTTTTTTTTAGAATGCCTTTTAAATTATTAATAAATAATGCATTTAATTTTAATTTCGACATGTTGGTTTGGATTTTTACTCAAAATTAACGTATTTTGTTTGCCCTCACCAGCCCATCAAGTATTTTTAACAACAATTTTTACAATTATTTTTATGGGAAAGTAATGGATCAGTGCGGCCTTCAGGCCGCACAACCTGGGAAATCAGGTGCATTTCGATGCAATTTCACACCATTCAATTGTAAAATTATAAAGAACCATCTTTTTCCTATACGTAAGCCACCTCCGATTGGTTCATTTTAAGTTACCAACCTAAAAAATGTACAAGTGTCACGAGTGAGTGCGGATTTTAGGCCGCATAATCTGGGCAATCTAGATTTTTTATATTTACATATTTGTGATTAGGTGTACAAGCCTAGGAACCGCAGTCATCTGAGTTCTAATTTGTTTTCCTTATGGTTGCGTATAAAAAGCTACCTTCCCCATTGCATTTCTAACTAACTTCCCGTTTTCAAAAAATGTTATTAAATTTTTTACTTCTTGGGAAGATATTACTAAATTTCCAATAATTTTCCCATTGTACCCATTACGTTTTTCTGATTTATTAAATTAGAGGGAGGGAAATATGAATTTTGATTTTTTTGTTGCGCTCTATCTCACTCGCACTTGTGGCGTTAAGGTGGTTCATGCCATAGAGTTGAACTACAATTATCAGTTCCTATAACCCCTCCCCTACACGGGTTGGCCTTCGTCCTTATTTCTATCTGTATTTGTTGTTTCAAAGAATCTCACAGATTCTAACAAATTAAAAAGAACCTAACCTTTACAGGTCTTTCTATATTTTTTGTATCCGGGGGGGGGGGGGGGGGGTCACTGAGAACACCTGCTCTTCTCCCCCGAAATAAAACGTTGGGTGTTTTATCTTGATGAGCCCACATGAATTTTAAGAATTTTACGAAGAGTTTCATTATTGAAACTGCCCTCTCCAAAAACAAAATTTGACTACGGCACTGGTAATTTTACTCGACTATTACTCGAAACGGATAGATCCGCACGAGGAGGAAGCGCAGGGGAAATCTTCATTTTTTTTCAAGAAGTGTATATATTTTTTGGAACTTGGGTCATGGAGAAAAAGCCAAGTAAGTTTTAGGAAATCCTAAGAAAACATAGAAAATTTAGGGAAATTTCGTAAATGTACTTCTCCCTTCGGTTCGCTGTTAGAAGGCGGTTGCTAGGTAACAAGTAAATTTGGAAACACCACTATGTGGTCCAAAACCAGCAACGATCTGGTGTCTTAACCCTTTGGGCGCCCATGGCAAATTACCGTGGGGGCTGCCACTGCTGTCCAAGAGAAGACTGTTTGAATAAAAATTTCACTCTATTCGGAATCAAACCGGGTTTTTCGGCTTAGCAGTCGACGCACTTTTGTTCCATTTGAAAGATTTGATGGAGGTTTCTGTCCCTTCAGTCGGATCATTTCGTAAATTTCACTTCGAATCCTGAGTCAGGGGCGGGCCCAGAAATTTTTCACCGAGGGGCGCAAAGTCAGATTTTAAAATGAATATTTATCGAAATAAACTAAATAGTTATTTTTGAAGATTATGAAAAAAGATTTTTTTGGGGGATTTGGATCCTTGGATCCGCGCCTGTCCTGAGTGAATAATTGATAGTACAAATAGAAAATTATAGTTTAATTATTAGAGATTTCAATTTACGTGACATTGGCTGTGGTCCATACAAAAAACATTTTCTCCTTTAAAATTGGAACAAAATTATGAAAAATGCGTGCAAATAAAAAATTTGCACGTCCATGGTGCATGGCAAATTAAGCGAACCGTGAAAATGCTAAACATATTAAAATTTCTTTTGTTATACAATAGTTACACTTTTACATTGAATTCGAAGATTAAAAAGCAGGAAATTCGCGAACCCAATTTTACTCATCGGTTCATATTATTTAGGTCGTACTACATTCGCACCTAATCATCTTAAAAGCAAATATAATAATTATTTTAAGTGATTCTACTTTTTAAAAAGAAAAATGTGAAAGCTAAGTGTCACCAAATTGAAAATTAATATTTAATTAATCAATAGGCATTTAGGTGGTTTCAAAATTTCTTTTATTCGCGCTGTTATTTTGTTGAGCAAACCGAAGATAACAAAAACAGTTTTTTAATTATTAAATTATAGGTTTGGCGTAAATTCTTTCGATTTTATGTAATCTTTTCAAAAATTAGTAAACAATTATGTAACATTTGATTTAACAATGTAATGTAATTGAAGATACTTTTTATCAACCTTGCGCGTAATTGATGCAATAATGGGCGATAAATAAATTCTTCCCAGATCGACCTTTGCTTACATTTTTTATTTATTGCTAACAGATCTACGGATGCACTTATTATTGTTAGAAAAAAAATTTCTAATAATAACAATATGTATTCGGTCGAGTTTTTGAGTTTCGACGAACGCACATTAAAATTCAAAAACATGTGAAAGTTTCCAACTGATTGAGTTTTGTGTTGTAAATTTAATATTTGCAATGTTTACATGTTAATAAATCACTTACATTAAATAATTTTGAAATTGACAAAATATGAAGGAATAAAAGTTTAGAAAGTTATGACAAAAAGAAACCTGATTACCGGTGAGTTTTTGATTTTTAAAATATTTTTAAATTTATATTTAATAAATATTTACACCGAACACATGACGTTCTATGTTACAAATATTATTATTACTCGTTTTGAAAATGTCACCTTGACAGTTTGAGAAACTTAAAAATTTCCCAAAATTAAGGACCACAAATCGAAAATTTTTCTATTCTCATTCTGATGTAATTTACAGTTATTCCACACAAAGGACGAATAATAAGTGCCAAAATTACAAAATTATTTAGTGCAAAAATGTGGATAAGTGAACAATTACAACAACTGTGACCAGTGGAAGTGAAATTAATTAAGTAAAATTTGTGATAACGTTAAACTTTAGTCGATTACATTTTGCTATTCAAAATGAAAGGCAGGGAAAAATTGTGTGCAAAATTATCTAGCGCATTTTTGAGAAAATGGTGTAAGTATTTTTTATCAATTTTTTTTAAATCGGCTGAATGTAGCGTGAGAGGCTGCTGTATCCTTTGAACGGGAACACGGGATGGATGCTTTTGCTTTTGAAATTCTGAAAGTCACTATTTAACAATTTCAATTTTTAATTACCTAAATCGTTTTATATTTCTCGTATAGCAAAATTTTGCAATCGGTGTTTCCAATTTTGCAACTCACGTCAGTAAAAAAATATTTACAATGTAAATTATACAATTAATTACTCACTTTCCATTACGTATTTTATTATTAAAAAAATTATATTCATGATTAAGCCCAAGTCTTGACGACCATGAAGTTGTAGTCCTACCTTCGGCGTTTTGTTATTAAAATAAGCACGATAATAAATTTGAGCTGGCAAATCAGTTTTTTTTAATCAAAAATTAAATCCTCTTTAAAACAACATGATTTATTATTACGTATAATAATTGGAAACATTCTTTTCTTCTTCGGTAATGGAATTATTGACTTATCCTATTGCCACCATTCTAAATACTGTCATTACACTTAATTGGTTCAACAAAACACCTTGAATGATACTTTCAGTAATTGCAGTTCAATCTTTGCACTCAGTGGCAGAGAACTTTGGCCAAGTTGTTCTTGACGTAAATTATTACTTTTTTTTTGGAATTTTTGGTTAGTTACCATGCACATAATCAACGCTGTTACGTCAAGAAATTAGTTATTAATTATACTTCACTCTTCTCTCTCTAAGGAATTTGCACGTAGACCTAGCTGCTTCTAGAGCAAGGCTTTCTTCTCTTTTTGAATGGATGGAATATTATATCAAATATTTATTAACCTTGGGATTAAGCAAGAATTTTCATTTTAGACTGTTGATTTAGTCATTTAATTTTAATACATCCAAACTGGATTCTTGTTTATAATATATTACCAAAATAAGATTGCATAATGCAAGGCCATCAGAGTATATCACGAATTTTAAGAATAATTCGGGCTTGGTTTGCTGTTTTTTCTTCCTAAATGACTTCCAACTCGTGGAACTTCTAACAGGCCATGACGAATTCGGCAGGCACCTCATGAGATTGGGGAAAGCCTCGGCCTATGTCCGGAATGTACAGGTGAACAGTTCAGGAAGAGCCAGGCAAGTTAGCAACGAGACATAGCAGCTTCTCTGCCACAAAGTCCCTCAGACGCAGGTATAAAATTTTGTTCATAATTGGACTCCCCAAATTTCTTAAAACAATATACTGGCATCTATTCGCACTCTAAACTTCATAATTCCATCCCCATCTCATTCAGAAAGTCCATCAAACCAGTCATTAAAATATTTTGCTTAAAAAGAATGATCTGTACTTAGGTTGTAAGTTAGAAACCGGGTCTTTTATTAAAATATTCTGCTTAAAAGGAGAGAACAGGAGCTAATGTTTGACTTTACAGACGAGTTACAAAAAGTACATAAGATTTCAATAAAATATTTTATTTTTTCCGAAAACGTAAGAAAATAATTATTTCATTTAATTAAAACGCATTAAAGTACTTCAATGCCGCCCGTCAAATTTTTCATTAAAAAGTAAAAATTTTAATATTGACAATTAATCATAGGCGGCTAATATGAGGGTGATAGGACGCCGTGTGCCAAAATAAACGTATCAAAATTACCTTCAGTTGCTTCTGATCATACTGGGGGGTATTCCATACCCCCCAGACCCCCCGGTTTGAAAAATGGAAGTTTGTATGCACGATTCGTGATTGATTTTATTAAATTGGATTTTTTTCAGGAGATACATTGTTTATATTTTGCGCAGTATACCTGGAGGGGGGTATAAAGTTTCTCTAGTATTAAGTCAGTGCCGGATTAAGGATAAGTGAGGCATGGGGCTAATTTTTTAGGAGGCCCCTTGACCTTGCACAAAATGCGCCGCAGGGAAACACTCTTAGATCAAAAGTAATTTTTTGATTTAAATGTTGTTGCTTAAATTTTTTGAGGCCCCTAGGCCTGAGGTCTGAGGCTGCAGCCCCCTTAGGCCCCCTTTAACCGGATCTGATTAAAGTAGACTTTTGAGGCCCAAGAATTTAAATATTAAATCAAAATCTGCCTAGTTTCAGATTCAAACAAAAAGAACTCAATCTGAGAATATCCATGATAACAATAGAGCAGTGGTTGCCAACGTTTTGGCCCTTACCGATGACTAACTCAGAATTCCTAAGCCCGGGGAACACTAACATAATTATTGGGGTTATATAAATTAATTTTAAAATTTGTTTCTAAGTTTACAGTTTTTAAATTTTTTCCGAATTTTTTCTCGAATGCCTTTGCATCCGGGGGTCTGGGAGTAATCCATACCCACCAGACCCCTGGTTTGTCAATTAGTTACAATGAAATTGCAACATTTGAAGTTGCAATATTAAATAAATATGTTTACCGTCCACCGAAAAAAAAAAGCTGCCTAAAGACTATTATGTCCTCTAGAACAGCGGTTCTCAAACTGGGGTCCGGTTAAAAAAAAATTAATCACTACATAATTTATTTAATATTTTTTGAATACATAATTGTTTGTAAAAAAATGTTTTATTTACTAGAGCCTATAAGTAGTGCCGCGCCGTAGGTATGTGGTATCTTTGTGCAAAGTAGGCGCCCCCGATTTTTTAAAAATAATATAAAATTTTCGTTTTATATTAAAGGGGTCTGTAAGCCATTGAACAATTTTTAAAGGGACCGCCGCGCAGCAAATTTTAAAAAGTTTGAGAACCGCTGCTCTAGAAGTAATAAGCTACTTTTATTACCATCGATTAGCGGATTTTTACTCGCGGACGTGTAAAAATAAAATTACTCTTGCCCTCAGCAGCGAAACCAGCTTATTATATTTACATTTAAGTTTTTTAAAAATACAAAAGAATGCGTATAAACCGGGGGGTCTTTTTGTTTATTCGGGAATTACTCAGTAGGCAATACTGAGGGGTATTCCATATCCCCCAGGGGGCTATTTGTAACAAATAACTAAAAAATGGTGAAAAATAATATGTTGGTTAGGTTAGGTCAGCTTTTCTTATCCGTTGTCTAATGACGCGCATTAACGAGATTCCCAATACAATAAACCAGTGGTCGTCAATCCGTCGATCAATTGTGGTAGCTCGTACAAGACGTTTTAAAAATACAAAAAACAATAAATTTATAAAAATAAAAATTATAGAGATAAATCCCCTTTAATGAAAAAACTTTTGGTAGCTCATTGTTTATTTCAAAATTATCAAAGTTGCTTACAACATTGGAAATCATGGTATTTCTAACATAATTTTGTTTTTTAAATGCATTAATATAATAAATAAATAATAAAACGCTAAATTATTATAATTTTTTGTGTATTCTACAATTATTACTACAATTCTTTGGTAGGTTGGCAACCGCTGCAATAAAGTATATGAACACAGTGGCGGCTAGTAGGGTGAGGGCGACGTGGCCCTCCGTACCAAAACAATAGGTAAACAATAGGGAAAAGAAGAGAAAATTTTCAAAATAAGAGGACACAGAAATAAAAACTTGGTTTGTGCACAGTTAGTTAGCTCCAAATCTAAAAAAATGATGGCGTTGTCATTTTAAAAAATACTATAAAAACGGAACCAAGATGATATATGTTATATTAAATCATATAATTTATAATAAACTAAAAATATTTACGGTTTTATCAACAGTTACATTTGAACCCAAACTTGCCTACCTTAAATTTTTCTCGATTGTTGCATAATTTAAAAAAATTTATAATTTTTTAAACTCTTATTTACACAATAATAATTATTATCTAGCAATTTCAGTGTTATTAACGTAACAGAACATTAATATAGTAAAATTATAATGCTAATTGGTTTAAAGTTGCCAAAATACAACTTTTATGTTGATTGTTGATCATTAATTCGTTACACAACATTTTTTAATTTCTTATAATAGCATTAACGGCGATTCACTCTGTATGTTGACTGTGGAATAAATTAAGAGAAATTGCAAACAAATTCTTCGTTTTCACTTGCATTATTCAATTTTCAAATGGCCTGATGACAGAAATGAGACAATAAACAATTACACGGCGAGGTCGGTCGCTTCCAAAATTTGGGTCGCTACCGGGCGCAGTCGAAAAGTTTCATTGAGCGCAAATTTCGGAGAGTTTACCAAGATTACACCAATACAATGCTATCAGAAATTACTTTCATTACAACGGGCAATAAAATTAGCATCTCTGAATTTTCCTGTGGGTTGTGTGAAAATTTCAAACGGCATGCACATATTATTTACCATACATTCTAAAAAATATTAATATAACAGATAAGTACATGAGAAAATCGGTAAGTGAAAGTGACAAGTATAATAGAATATTCTTTTGTTCTATACTTTTGATTACATCAAAATATTTACATAAGCTCCATGCAGGAAAATTGGCATTGTTGTAGAAATTTCAACCGAGTTTGGTTTTCTTTCCGTTGATAATTTTCGTTCGACCTTGCGATAAATTTAAAATTTAATTATTTGCACTTGCTCCAGTATATTGCTTTCGAGTTGAAAGTGAACAGATTGTTTCGCAATGCCGATTTGGTAATAATAAATTGTGGACGAGTAGTACTGGTTTTCGAAAAGTTCAGCTGTCCCAATAGGCGAAAAGACGAAATTAGAAATTTTGGGTTACCGTGGATTACAAATTTGACATGCCCGGGGAGGCTGCATAAAATTAAGCAGTTTTGAAACAAAATATCATAAATCCAGATGGCAGAGTTGGCCAACCGATCAGAGAAACACCATCATCTTCAGTTCTATAGCCAATGGTGTCATTAAAATTGAAAAAATGTAGAGCAGGATGGAGAAAGTTGAGGTGTACAAATTTGTAAGACATATTTTTAATTGGTTTAATTTAAATTTGGAATATTTGTTAGGGAATTTATGTTATGTTCCAAGACACAAGAAATTAATTAGCTGTTTTATGAAACCGTATAAATTATTCTAAACGGAAATAAAAGTAATTTTAAAGTTTAAAATTAGAATTGCGTTAAAAAATTAATTGACAAGGTACAAATATTTTGTTCAATTTACTGCACTTTCCAGTTTTTCATTCAAATTATAATTATTTTAGCTATATTGGGAAAAGTGTAACAAAATATTGCAACGAAGAATAACCTGGTAATACAAATATCTGAGGAGTAGGTCGTTCAACCGAAGTCTGTTGTGGTAGCAGTAGGTAGTTCATCACTTCCTTCTTGTAAAATCAAAGTTTCGAATGAATTTGAAACTTATTGAATTTATACGACCGTGACGATTGATTTTACCTGTCTCGTATTCGGCATTCACCTCAAAACGAGGTCAAACTTATCAAAACTGTTGTAATGTCACTTAGCACTATGGCGAGAGAAGAGGTGGACGTAAAATGACCATATTAACTAATGGTTAGATAAGGAATCGTTGCTAAATAGAGGTTCCGTGAGAAAACCAATTTCGAAGAGAAAGAAATTGAATTTGCAACTAGACGAGTGGCGAGCATTGCTCCCGATATGAGATAGCTCCTATGAAAGCATCCTTGGAATCTCGTGCTAGAAATAATGCTAGTAACGCAGATTACAAAAATATTTTAATTGGCAAACATATTAAACCGTTGTGCAGAATTCACCCGCCGTTCTCTTCCGTTTGAAAGGACATATCAATTTATAAGATCGGAATGATTGACACGAAGAATGAGATGTTCTTCTTTTATCAAACTGACAGGATCAATGCTTTAAGTGCACCAGCTTACACACCCGGCTTCGCCCGGTTTAAATGTACCAGGATACCTGTGGTAATCAAATTCTGACGAGCATAACCAAATAGCATGCATGATTGGCTTGCAAACGACAATATTCGTAATTGATGCCAATGATCCTAAAATATTTCAAGAGGTAATCATGCAAACTTGCATGTAGACAAGTACGCCATGCGTCACCACGAGCAATAATTATCATATTAAATCATTTTCTAAAAACTTAAACATATTTTTTATGCATCTTGGATAACATAATAATCACAATGGACTTCATATTAACATAATGACGTTTTCCGATGTCGTAATAGAATAACTTGATTTCGTTTTGTAACTTTTTGTAATAATAAATTTCTATTTTTAATTTGTTTGGATGCAAAATAGCTAAATAACAGCTTTATTTTCAACCCAAACATGTCTTCTGCTTTTCACGTATTTTTTTGAAAAATTCTACTGAGAGCTTTTCAATCGAGATGCTCTGGGAAACACGATTCAGATTGGACAATGCCAGACGAGCCATCAAAAAGTACATTTGCTCCGAATAAAACCTGTTATTTATTCTGAAAATGTCAAATATAATTATTACATTTAATTTAAATAGCGTCTAGGCACTAAAGTACTTCACTGCCGGCAACGGATGGTACTAAAGTCGTCCGTCATTTGTTTCCATTCAAAACAATTGCGTTGATACGAAAAGTATTACTCTCAGAAAATCTTTTCAACATTTTCATGCTTGTTTGCACCGCAAAATGTTATTTGCCATTTTTCCATTGGCTGAATCTGAAATTTTAGCAGCAACCTAATGTAATAGGAACTTCATCATTTCTGCGCAGGCAGTTCCACCTCAATATGATTTTTATAAAAATGGGGAATTTTTGATTTACGAAGAAAACCTTAAGAAATTCGTTTGATTTTTTATTGAAAATTTAATGCAGGAAGAATAAATTAAGGTAGAATTTTTACAAATTATTTAAATCTCAGTAGTCCGTCTCAGCGACCGACCTCGCCGTGTAATTGTTTATTGTCTCATTTCTGTCATCAGGCCATTTGAAAATTACAATTTGGAATGAAAAAAAAATCAAAGGGTGCACTGGGGGGTATTCCATACCCCCCAGACCCCCCGGATTGACACCTGCGGTTTTTTTAAAACAGCAGTGTGGTATGAGGTTTAAATCGGTATGCCATAACAACAGACTGCGGTTCAATGCTTGGTCGCGCTGGCAGCCCTATTGTGATCAAAAACCTATCTTCGACCTATGGGCTATGCATCTAACAAGGTTAGCACCCTACTAGAATATATGCAAGTGATCAAAAAAACATAAACGTCAAATGTAATTCTAAATTAAAAAGGAAACTAAACGGTCCGGACCATTCGCCTGGGCTCATAACCTGTTGCTATTTGGGCTTTACACTACGGTGTAGTGCTTTTAAAGCTCTATAGTGTTTCAGTTTAGTCGGTGATTCTCAAAATGTGCGCCGCAACGTCCTGAGGAGTCACAGAGACCCCACGAAATATTACACACAGGAACTGCAACTTTAAAAATCATGCTTAAAGTTAGGATTAGATGCCATAGAAATATGGGCGCTGTGACTCGAAAAAGTTTGGGAACTACTGAACAGATGCTCCAGTGACGATCAATCTGAAATAAGTTCTTTTCATACAATACGGCAATTGGAGTAAACGTATATATCGTATTGATTGATGTTCGATTTTCTATATATTGACGTGTATTAATTGAAAACCAGATGTGGACTGTCCTAATTAAAAAAAAAAATTATTTCCAATTTTTTATTAATATTTTACAATAATAAATTAATTACCTACTGTCTTTTTAAAATTATTTTCTATTGAAAGGTCAACTTTGTAGTTGTAAGTTTAGGTTTCTTTTTATATGGACCATAGTAAGAACTCTTATGATCTGGTTCCGTGTCCGTGCGTCTGTTCGTCCGTATGGTTCAAATTCGGTCGAATTTATATTATTTATCTTCTTGTCAGATTTTAATTTGACATAATATATTACATTTTTTTAAGTTATATTACATTTTGGATTGGTTTTATAATAAACGACCGGGAATTTTCAATTTAATTCATAATTTAGTTTAATTTATTGTAATAGGTGTTTCGTCGCCGTTCATATCCCAAAAAAAACTTTGATGTCGAAACGTTAAAATTGAATTTATGTATTTATTTTAGATAAAAATTGCAAAAGTACTGAAGTTTTAATTGGTTAATTTTAGATTACCAAATTGATAAAATTGGGAGAGTGACGGATCAGTGCGGCCTTCAGGCCGCACAACCTGGTAAATCGGGTTTTACACCATTCAAATTAATTATAAAATATACGAAGAGAAGAGCCGTATCTTTTCGTATGTAACGCACATCCAATTGGTTCATTTTAAATTAACAACCTAAAAAATGACGAGTGAGCGCGGCTTTCAGGCCGCGCAACCTGGGAAATCTAGTTCCTTTATATTAAACGGTAATTTCGGTATTAATTACTAAATCAGAAGGGTAGGACAGAAGCCTAGGAATTGCAGTCATCTGAGTTCTAAATTGTTTTTCTAATGGGTGCGTATAAAGAGCTACCTTCACGTTTTAATGAATTTGATGATTTGTACGATGTATTGTACAATTTAAGATTTGTAGATTTATAGTTTGCTACATTTTAATATTTTTTGTAATTTTTTGGTTCCCATCACATCATTTTATTAATCTGATCGTTTTTTGTTTCAGGGATCATCGCTTCAATTGCAGTTTTATTTATTGTCCTAGGAATAATAGTCGCCTTATTCTTTATGGCATGGGTGAATTTAGTCATTAATCATGTAAGTTATAATTTTTTTGAAATTTTCAATCTTGTCTCTCCAACATTTCGGAGATGTAAATGCGGCTGCGGCGCGATGGCCGCTTGACGTCACGACGATGTTTTATTCAAAAAAGGTAGACATAGTTTTTTTTGAGTGTTGTAATTATAAAAACGAATTATTTTTCCATGACGCACTTGCACATTCATTGTAAAAACATGCAAACCACAACTGCTTATTTGTATTTATTAATTTCATTATCATAATATTATTTAAAGGATCCAATTAGCGATTGAAAAATACTACGTTGAAAGTCAAGAATACAAATTTTGGTATAAAACTTGTTTAATAATTGGGTGTGTTGGCTGACTTTGACTTTTTACTTCGCGAGTAAAAAACTTAATTTTAGGGTTTGCTATAGTTTAAGGACGGCCAAGAGAAAGTTGCAAGTGTAAGAACTGCACAAATTGCATTTTTTTATAATAAAACATTTATAATTTTGTAATCCAGTAATGTGCGAATAGAAACGGTTAACTTGATAAAAATTGGGTTACTGGTTCATTCTTAACATAATCGTGAGATCTTAATAGTGCTGCGTAATAAATAACGTTTTATAATAATTTTTCAACAAATTTCGTTCAGTATTGGAGCAGATGAACGGTACATGGTGCCTACATTTAAATATGTCGAACGCGACCACCATTCAACTTCATTGAACATGAAAAATTAACATCAACTTTCATTATTGCTGCTCTTTGTTTAAACACTTCAAAGATTTAAGTTGAAATTTCCTATTGAATTTAAATGTAGTGAACTGGAGGATTGTCGATCCGTCAAGAATGACGGCCCGTATATCGTCAAGAATTAATAATACCGCGATTTGAACGCAAAATTCCGTTTCAATCGCATAGAATCGTTTTAATTTAATTGTGAAGTATTGTCCTGGCGATGGCTGAATAAAACCGAAACCGGTTAACGAATCAGCATTTGTTATTGCAAGAATATACTATTCCTTTTAAGGAGACAACCTTACATTTATGTATTCTTGAATAATTTGAATTGACCTTCGCTGAACTATAATAATTTTAAATTTGGAGTAATAAAACCGGGTCATTATTGACCCACTATTTAAATGACCAATACGTGTATTTTAGAATTTTCTGAAATTAATTGGATAAGAAATTTCCAACATAATTTTAATTTTCAATTTCCATACCTCCATACCAAAGGCCGGACAACCACCTCAATCGCCAACTGATGAGCTTAATGTCAAACAATAAAACAAAAGCCGATAGTGTTTGAGGTTAGATTTTTAAAACAAAAGCTGACGTTTTCCGATTGGTTTATACATTTTGCATTTTAAATTTCATTTAATTAACCATTTCAAATCGCAGCCAGTCCTTCCGGGTATACAACTATTCAATTTCGTTTTTAATTTGCTATAATTTTGGTCATTAATCACGATAACGACGAAAACATAATTTACTATAATTGACCAGAGCAGTCTAGGTCAATATAATAATAACGCATTTTTAAAGAAATGAAAAATTATAAATTTATAAAAAAATAATGAATTGTGAAGTTGCCAATAGGTCGTTAAACTTACGTTAGAGCCAATGTGCGTAAGTCATATTTTCTGCTTCTCTCGATCGAAAGAGGAATGGGGGGGGGCGGTAGTGCATAAACTTCAAACTGCCTGGAACCTCGGCACCAGAAAAAATGTTGTCTGCTTCACCATTTATTAGAAAATATATTTACATATACCACACCTGCGTTACTTTATTAAATATATAATTCAGGTTTACTTTGCTTAACTACCAGTCACAATAAACTAGTTTTGCGAGTTTTGTTTTGCTCCAAGTGTTCCATAATTAAATTTCTTTAGAGTTTCACACTTTACTAAGCTTCAAATTACATTATTTAATATTTAAATGTTTAGCTATGTTCATTGCGTAACCAGAAACGGGACCTGCTAAGCGGTTTATCGGCTTCCTTTTTATGTTCATTCCGAAAGCTTACATTTAAACATTGGAGAAAGACTTCGAGTACTTAAGTTCAAATTAAAATTAATTGCGCGGACACGCCGTCTGACGTCACGGGGTTATAAAACAGATCAGAATGTTTGCTTTTTCCCTCTGCCGGTTACTTTCTATCAACAAACCATAATCATAATTCAGGTGTGGCGAATTCTAGCCAAATTCCTGCTTGGCAATTGATCGATCGTGTTTCGGTAACCAGGATATTTTTCCAATTCCTTTGGCCCTAAATCATTTAATTTTTTAGTATATTCCCTTGGTGGTTTGCCATTGCCTGCCGAAGACGGCAATAAACGATGGTTTTTGTCATCAGGAATCAGTTTGACCTCAAAATTAAAAAAGCAAACGCAACCGCAATTCAAATTATTGTGATATCAAGGTTTTATAAGGTCTTCTTTCGCGAATCAAGGTAAAATGTTCGAAGGTTCCATTCGGCATTTTCAAGTACGAGTTTTTATTGTGGTCAATAACAATCCCAATTTTTTTGTACACGACGATCGCTTAAATAATCACTTTAAAATTAAAAATAAAGATTTCGTGCAACAATGCGAGAATTTTTCTTGGGCACCGCGCATTGCCTTGCTAAATTCCAATAAAAGACCCGTTTCTTATACACACAAGTGAATTAGAAGAAACCTGTTTTGCGGTTTTTTATTTTCCCGAAACTGCTTGTGTAAATATTAAAATTAATTCACCTGTACCTGTTGTTTACCTTGTATATTAAGAGTAGTCACCTTTGAACCGTTTTTTTCTTAATTTGGACTGGCACGCCAAATTTGCCTTGAAAGTTTAACAGTTTGTCGGTATAATTCTGTAATATTAATTTTTCTTTTTTTTTTAGCAAATTGTGTTGAAGGATGGAGCGCAAGCGTTCGGCTGGTGGGCCAAACCTCCCGTTGTTCCTATGATAAGTATTTATGTGTATAACGTAACTAACGCCGACGAATTTCTCAATAATGGATCGAAACCAATCGTGGATGAAATAGGTCCGTACGTTTATCAGTAAGTATCGCATCTTTTTCAGAGCGCCTGCATCGTAGGCAACCAGTTGTGCACGATAGGATCCCGATTGTTTTTACCATTTTTGAAAAACAAAAGAAGGTCTAGCGGATCTTATTTGTTACACGATAGCGTCTCCCGCGAAAAACAAAAGCAGCATTTGTTTAAAAACAAATTTTCGGCCGCGAAGTACCTATAAGGGAGTCTCACCGTCACATATTTAATTCTTGTTAAATTAGTATATTTTTCAAACCCGGAATTATTACGTACAAAGACGATTTCGTAAATTACACTTGGTATCTTCATCGAATTAACTTTTATGTTATTGTAACGATTGTGAAACGGTTACGTTTTGATTTCCTGTCAATAATTGAAATTTCTAATGGCCAATTCAAATTACGAGTGTCTTTCGATTGAATGAAAAGTAAATGGCACCTTATTTACATTACGATTATTTTTGTAACGTAATCATCCTTAGGGCAAATGAATAGAAATTGATCGATTATGTTTGCCTCCATACATATCCATAGATTACCAGCCGTTGTTTGGCACTTTCTCTACATATTGAACATTAGGAAATACCTTGTTCACTTTCTTCTTATGTAATGGTAAAGATCAGGAAGGATTTACAAATATTTCCGTTTTTTAAATTTTAAAGTGTTAAGTTTTTGACACTCGCGCGCTTTCTCTTTTTTAATATAGTTTTTGTGCATCAAGCACGGCCAATTTAACATTTTTTTAACTTGCAGAGAAAGATGGGAACGAAAAAACATTACGTTCAACGACAACGGAACAGTGAGCTACTATTTGGAAAAGCTCTATCATTTCAACGAAAATCTTTCGGCCGGTATGGAAGAAGACGTCGTGGTAGTTCCAAACATTCCCATGCTGGTAAGTACCTTTTTTGGGAAAATTCCCGCCTGCCAGGACAAAAATTTATATTCTAGAGTGCAACTTCGCAATCTAAACACGCCGCCAGATTTCTTCGACTTGCCATGGCCAGTATCATGGACATTTTAAAAATAAAACCGTTCGTGGAGGTATCGGTCGGACAATTACTGTGGGGATACGAAGATCCTTTGCTGAAGCTGGCCAAGGACGTGGTTCCCAAGGAACAAAAGTTGCCGTACGAAGAATTCGGTCTCATGTACAATGTAAATAACAATTTTAAGCTCTGCGACAATTTTCACGCTCGAATCTTTTCAGAAAAATGGAACCCTGAAGGACCAGGTGACTGTGTTCACAGGAGCCAACGATATAACCAAATACGGATTAATCGACACCTTTAACGGCATGAATCGCCAAACCCATTGGCTTTCGGACAAATGTAACAGTCTCTTAGCGTCGGACGGTTCGCTTTTCCCTCCTCATATGGACAAAAACAGGACTCTCTACTTATACGACAAAGATCTTTGCAGAACTTTGCCATTGGTTTTCGAACAGGAAATTAAACGACCAGATAACATTCCAGCCTGGCGGTTCTCGCCTCCTACAAATGTCTTTGACAGTGTGGAAAGGAATCCAGAAAATAAATGCTTTTGTCCTGGTGGTCCACCGTGCTCACCATCCGGACTTTTCAACGTTTCCCTATGCCAATTCGGTAAGATTGCAATAATTGGTTAGAAACTTAATAATTCAACAATTCTCTTTAGATTCGCCTGTGATGCTATCGTTCCCTCACTTTTATCTCGCCGACGAAAGTTTCAGAACTGCTTTGGATGGTATTTCGCCACCCGATCCAGAGAAGCACAGATTTTATCTCGACGTTCACCCGGTAAGTTAGCCTATGCGATAGGTGAGCTGTTTCACTGAAAGGATATTTTTTAGGAAATGGGCAACGCCATGGCTGCGAAAGGAAGAGTACAAATTAACTTGGCCGTATCTCAAGTGGTAGATATTAAACAAGTAGCAACGTTCCCAGACATCATTTTCCCAATTTTATGGTTTGAAGAGGTAAGAAGACTTTTGGCGATACCCATCTGAATTTTGCTAATAACCAAAATTTTGTTCTAGTCTGTCGAGGGTCTTCCAGAAGAAATCACCAACTTGATGCGTTTGGCAAACGAGGTTCCGCCCATTGCCCATGCCACCATCACGGGAGTTTTGACCGTCATAGGTGTCCTCCTATTGCTCATCGCCATCTGGAGAATAGTGAGAGGTGCAAACCGTTTAAGCTCCTTGCAGCTGGCGCCCGGACACGTCGGTTCGCCCACCCAAACGAAAGACATGCAAATGGGAGACGTCAGACGCTAAAAGTTAAATGGATTATAAACAAAGCAAAAGTTAAAAGTTTTGACAGTTCATCTTTTTGCCATTATATATCAGACAATTTTTAAAAATTAACCACCACGACAAAGTTTCGACATCGACGATGATAAAAATAGGTATAAATGTTTAAGTTTGTGACTAAAACGAAGCCATATTTTTTAAATTATGACTCATACGTATTGACTTGTAATAATTTAAGATAAAAAATTTGAAAATATTACGAAAAATTATTTTTCTATTTTCCTTATTGAGCTGAAACGAAGTGTTCAAATATGGAAAAATTGGGTCGACTCGGTGCAATTATTAATGTAACAACATTTGTAATTTTTTTTTAGTATTTTTACGTTTTTGTTAAATTCTTAACTGATTTTTAGTACTCACTCAGAGCTGACGGGCAGACTTGGAAAGTAAATGAGCCTGCCCTAGGCGTTTTCTGAATATTTGCTCATGAAAAATCATGTTGTTGTTATTACGTTTTTTTAAAATAAAATTTATTATTATGAAGAAGTAGAACAAGGAAGGAAAGGTTAAAAATTGTAAATATAATTTTGTTTTTAAGTATTAACTGCGTAAATAAGATTATTAAACTAGGTTTGGTAATTTTGTAAATGGTTTTATAAAATTTCCTATCGTTTTACGTTTAAGTAGAAATTGGTTTTATTAAGGTTTTAACTTTCTTTTGGTTTTTGGTATGTTGTATAAGAACTGTTGGTGTATTTGGACTGATATATTTAACCTACCAAAAATTGAAAACTGTTTACATAGTTTATTGGTTTTCTTTCTATTATGTTTAAGTAGATGAAAATTTTTACTGATATAAAATCCGTCCATTTTATGTACATGCTTAATCTGTAATAGATACATTAAAAGTAAATTTTCGAATCATTTATTGAAAATTGAAGTTCAAAGTCAATCCACAACTGCTAGGTATTTCTCACGAGCAGGAAATTTAAATCTAAGGTCGTTTGAAATAACTGAATAATAGGAATGGTAAACTTTCCATCACTTTAAAGCAAATAAAATTTCTGCTCAAAGTACGCTAGAAAAACTGGAAAAAACTTTAGATCTGGAATTTTTATTTTTCGGTTTTTTATTCCATAAATCGACGCATTCCGATGCGTAGAGTACGAAAAACACGATTCTGCTCGGCGGAAACGCTAAAATCCGAGTGAAATTGCTGAATTAATAAGAGCAAAATAAATTACTTTTCTCCTCACTTTAAATATAATACAATGTCTTCTACAAAACAGTGAATCTTAAAGTTTGACAAAACTTTTTTTTATTTTCTGTAAAGAAGTTGTTGAAACCTGAAGTCTTTCTAGGGCGGAAGGGCTGATCTGAGCGATCCACCTTCTGCTGTGTCCTCCGGAGGTGCTGCTCCAATTCGCCCTGGTCTTCATCGTTGTCAGGTTCATCAGGTTCCGAATATCCGCCTCCTTGTATCTGCCTCGCAGTTTTCATCAATATGACCGGTAACCAGGGTCGTATGTAAGGGGTGGTTTTGGGGGTTCAGAACCCCCCCCCAATGGTTTGAGTAACAACTGAAAACTGAAAAAATGTACAAAGGAAGAAATAAAAGCTGCAGGTCATTTTGTAACCAAGAAGCTATAATTTCTTCTTAGTATTTCCTGATTACAAGAATTAAATTAAAACACGGGCATATCAACCTCTTTTATAATTCCATAAACCCCCCTTTGCCTTTCCTTGTCATTTAGGCGTTTCTTCTATTATTGATCTACCTGTGGAATGATTCCCCTGGCCGAGGTCTCTCCGCCTGTTTATTCTTGCTCTTGTTTACTTTTCACACCGCTCTCGAGAATGTGATCGCAGTCGGTGTCTGGGGAGTATACTTGTCGTCCTATGTTTTTTCTTCTGGATTGGGATTTGCCTGTGGCGTTATCGCATCCGAAGTCCCATCATTTTCGGTTGATTCCAATTCACTCTTACTCAAGCTCAATTTTGCTTAATTTGTGCAAGACTTCCTCCATCGCTTCCCCCCCACGAGGGCGCTGGTATATCTGTTGACAGTCTCTTGCTACCTCCTTCATATGGAATTCCAAAGACGTGGAGAGGTCCAAAACTGGCATTGTTGGCGTAGCAACGGCTTGACTACCTGGGGATGTGGCCAGCTTCATTCTTTGGCCATGGCAAATATCCTTCACTTACCGCATCACGGGATTGGACAAAATCCCGCGGCCGCAATCCCGTGGTCACTATCCCGCCGCCAAATTCCCGCCGTTCCATAATCCCGTCACACCATAATCCCGTCAAACCATAATCCCGTCGAACTACAATCCCTCCAAACGAAAATCCAGCCGGACCAAAATTCCGGCGAAGGGAATCCAGCCGGACCAAAGTCCCGCGATCACAATCCCACAAGCGGAATTTTGGCGGCGGTAGTGGTGAGATTGCGGTCCGACGGGATTTCGGTCCGGATGGATTTTCATCTGGCGAGATTATCGTCCGGCAGGTTAATGGTCCGGCTGTATTTTGTTTGGCGGGATTTTGACGGCGGGATTAGAGCCGCGGAATTTTGTCCTAGACTGTCCCCCATCAGGTCTCTCGCGATTTTGACAATTTCTTCACATTTGGAATCTCCGAATTCCGGAATAGTACTCCTTGATTGACTTTGCGCCTTCGGACATGTTGCGCAGTGCCTTGAGCACGTTTTCTAGGCCTTGAACCATCAGTCTGTTTGCATGTTTGCCATTTTCCCCTCCGCTTTTGTTTTTTCGCCTCCTCCAGTCGCTGTTTGTTGCGTTCCGGCCTGGTCAATCACCGGGAGCGCAGAGTAGTCGCTTGGTAACGGATACTGTGGTTCCGAGATCCCCCTGCATCGCAATTTTCATTCCGTTATCGTTGTACATTTTATTCCTCTCATCCACCGGGGATGGGTACCCGATCTCTGAGATTCCTCCACAAGTGACAAGGGATCACCACGTGGAGGTGCGAGTAGGATTTTAGTCCTCCATGACCAATCCATGCCACTATCCTTTCTTGACGGCTGTCAGTCCGGGACACGGCGGATCCATAGGTAATAATGGAAAGACTCTCCGAAGAGCAAAAAGAAAGAAAGGGAAAAAAGTAAGAGAGTTAATGGAAAATCCCTTCCGAACCAAAACTGGCAAGGTAAAAACTGAAGGAAAGGGGTGATCTGAAATAGTTGTGGCGGGGGAGGGGACTAACAATTTGAAATTCCTAGAGCGCCGGGGAGGTTAAAAACAGCCCTGGTTGATCTGTAACTAAATTATTATTGAAAGAGCTGCAAAGCGTGTTGCATACTTTCAGAATATAAATTGTGTGTAATAATATGTAAATCTTTTTTTTTTCTAATTCGGGAGTAGCTAGGAATTGAAGTTGAACCTGAAATTAAAATGTTAATTTATTTTTCTTACTTCATATAATATTTAAAATATTTAAAATAAATATAAAATTTTTGATGACTGCATTGAAGGCAAATAATAATTTTGCCACTATTTGTCCACTATAATCAGAGAGATATTGGGTTTTTTAAAGCGGGTAGGGGGGGGGGGGTAATTGGTAAAATTTAAAATTTAAATTTTTAAATTTACAAAACGTGTTAAACCATTAAATATTATCACTAAACATCTGCTTCCGGAGAGCGGGGTTATCGTTGCTTTAATTTATTTATTTATACCTATTACCAATATATTCTAATCAATAATCATACATTGTCATTCCCCGAAGAAATACATTAATTAGAATAATTTATCAGTCGCTTGTTTCGAAGCTATGTATGTCTAGGTAAAACAAAGCAAAAAATAAGTCACCCAAAAAAAAACTACATTCGTGGCTTTCCATATGTGGTGAGTGTGACAGTTGCAAAAACATGTGGAATTCCACAATTAATTTTTGGTTTAAATTAAAATTTATTTTTTGAGGTAATTCTTTGCCAGCATTTCTTTTGGTGTTTTTATTTCATTTCACCTGGAGATTACTTGGACTTTTTCTTTCCCCTTTTGACTTTCAGATAATTATTTTGACGTTTACCAAAATTTTTCAAACTTGGTAATTTTGTATCTAACCCCACTTAATATCTTCTTCATCAAGACGACATTTTCTATACAGGTTTCCTTTTTAATTATCACAAATTAATTGACCGAAAATGCATTCTTATGAATAAGTTTTACATTTAAGCTTAAAAAAATCGCCTGCGGCCCTAATTATAAACTAGTTAGTAAGCAGTTTAAACATCATTAAACTTGTCGATTCCAAATCGCACATTAACTATATTGTACTTGACCTGCAAACTTAGATGTAAATGAAAGGAAACCTTTTCTATTTTATTCGAAAACTGATAATAAAAATATCTAAAAAATATTATTCGTTTTTTAAATAAAAAAACCTTTTTTAAGAAAAAAAAAATTGAGATGTGATCGTTTTTTTCGAATATCTGACCATAAGACTGAAAACACGGTCATGTCAGGCCGAAGGTTTTGTTTATACTCTTCGCCACCATCTTGAAAACATGGCGGCCAAACAAAAATTTTGCAAATATTGTAAAATTTTATGCAGTGCAGTGAAATCAAGCTTTCCAGTCAAAGAAGATATAATAAAAATAATAAACATTTTTACCCTGCGAGAAACAAACGAAAGTAGGTATACATTACATGTCAAGAGTAATAAAATAATGATAATCATAAAATCGAGAATGTCGTTATCCTACATTCCAGAAAGACGAATTAATTTTCTCCGGATAAAATAAACTGAAATGTTTTTTATAAACATACAAAAATAATAATTTTTTCAACTTTGAAAAATAAAATAATAAAATCAAAATATTTAATTCTTGCTGGGGGAATACCCGATTATTCTTACGGATATTTAGTTATTATTAAGCAGAAGTGCAAAAACCAACCATTGGACATAAGATTGCTTTGTATTTGGTATACAGGGTGCTACTGTTCAATCGAATACCAGCGATTACAGTAGAAGGGCTATGCAGATTCTGGGCCACTTATTTTGATTTATATCGAACGATTTTAATTGCAATTGCAAACACTTGTAACATGACCTGCCTCACGTTATAAGATAGCAAAAACAGATTAGAATGGTAAATGCAACTTTACGTGACACTGAAAGATGAAAACATGAGTCATGTTATGGAAGAAGAGGTTCTTTCACTTGGGGGTTGCGTCCTTTCGTTTATTTTTAATTACGAATGTATTTTGTAATGTCAATGTTTTAAGATCAATTAACTCCTTTAAGTGCCACATTGGAAAACTTCCGTTGTATCATTTGCTTGAAGAAAATAATTAATTATTTTACACTATCTTATTATTATTCAAAATATAAAATCAATGGTGTCCCAGGTGTACCAAAACAGACTTCCTCTTTTCTTCACCTTGATCTACTTTCACGTTGCGACTGCAGTTATATCACGTTAAAAAATTAAATTTTAATTTAATCAAGTAATGAAGGAACCATTAGGTATTATGTAAAAAAATAATAGCTATTAAACTTTTGCAGTCCGATTCGAAATGGAGATAACGTTAATACACCAATTATTGCATGATACATTTTTGAACCAGGTGTTTTGGGTAACGTTTCCGTTCGAACTACATTAAATATTTGCTTCCATTAATTTTTGAAGCGTTTACACAAAAAATTACAAAACTGAAAACCACATAAACGGATCATTTTTCGCTTTCTCTTTACCATAGCCAAACCAAATTTATGTATGTGAAGGTTCTTAAAACTCGCAATAATGCCTGGCCTGTAATTTTCCCCAAATATCCTGCCTCCTAGTCACTGGAACTCCCCATTATCGGATTGGATTTTTTGAAGGTGCATTTTCGTAGTCAAGGTTTCCCAAGACTTCACTATAAAAAATTATTGATTATTATTGTACGATTTGATTTGTCATCGTCGTTATTAAATTGGCAATAAAAAATTATGTTAATCTCGTAATAAATTATCGATTTGATTAAGAAATAGCATTGAATATTACCATTGTGAAAGACTCTTCCAATAGCAAAAAATATTCTAGTCCAAAAAACTATAATAAGGAAGTGCGCTCTTGCAATAGAAAATAAATTTTATACTTTAATTATTATTAGCTGAAAGGCAAAATTACAATCTCAAATTTTGAAATTTCGGTTCTTATGGAAAATGCCTGCACATTATAAATCAAAAGCTAATCTAGAAACGACGACGCTTTTCTTCCTGTTAATGACCACATTACATAAATCATAAATTTCCCAATTTTAGGAACCCAAAAAAATTTAGCGATAAAATCGCAATTTGTTAATAATAAATTTTGCAACTAAAATTTTTAATTGTCTTCAAGTAGGTGGGCAACTATTGGAATAAAATTTAGTAGACGGTGTCTTTTAGAAAACGACAATTAAATTTAATTGTCAACTTTTTTCTGGTTGCTTAATTAATTTTTTAATTTATAAAATTTTCAAATTTTGCAAATGTCAGGTTTTTTATTGTGGTAAACAAACGACCAAACTTCTTAAGTTAAGTGAATTACCCATTGCATAAAATCATTGGCGTAACAATTTTCTACGTTGGACACTTAAAACTTAATTGGTGGTTCTTTGTAATTTCAGTTTTTATGTTTTTATATTATTACGACATTAATTTTTAATAACAATTATTTATACACATTTATCGCCAAAAATTGTGTAAAACATAATAATATGCACGTACCTACTCGAGATAATATAAAATCATTTTAATGCTAGGATTGGCAGCACATTTCTTCAGGCTACACCGCTCCAGAAAAATTACACTAAGAGAAATTTAATTTGTATTCAATTGTGTAAAATTTAATTTTGTAATTTTATTTTAACCGGTTTCGCTGAAAAGCAGCATCGTCAGGGTTAATATTATTAAGTAAAGTAAAGTAAATATTATTAATAATTTATGTAATTTTTTTAAAGATTTTTTGGGATTTTTAAAATATTTAGAAATAAACTTCTAATTATCCCCCCCCCCCCAGGTTACACCATTTATAATATTATAATGAATTGCCTAGCTGATAATCTGTTAAATTCCCAATTTTTTTGGTTCACTTCCTATTCCTTTGGAAAAGGAAGTGCCACTAGACGACCTTTTAATTAATTTTTGAATTAAATTTATATTAAATCCATTTTATTATTTAAATAAAATTATATGTCAAGTGCATTTAGTTGTAGTTAAATATTATGATACCAGTTTAAGAATTAATATTAGGAAAATTTAAATATTGCATATTTAGAAGGCAACTTTTTTTTAACAAAGTAAATTTGCAAATTTATGTGATAAATAAAACTTTAGATAGAATGTCGGAAATCAGAGAATGAAATTAAAAATCACCATGGTCACAGCCAACAAAATTTTAAAAAAATTTGAATTTTGCAATTCTATTTTTTTTAAATTTTATTTAGATATTTACAACTTTTTACAATCTTATTCAGTTGACAAAACTGAATACTTTGCCCCCCACTATATTTGACGCCACTGGAAGCAGGAATTTGCATAAATAAATTTTTACATGTTTATTTCCTATGTTTGGTCAACTCATTCAGCACCCAGTAAATATTATATCAAAATTATCTGGCAAATTAAAACAAAACTTATTAAATAAAAGAAATAATAAATAAAAATTCCCCCCCCCCCTCTAATTTCTTCTTCTCGGGAAGTTAAGTTTTTATTATAAAACTTAATAATAATAATAAAAGAATACAAGCGATTTTATTTTATATCAATAATTCTTTCCCACCACGGTTTGGATCCGACCTATAATTAAAAAAAAAAACTAATATAATTAAAATTCAATGTTTAAAATTAATTTCTTAGATTTATTTCTATTAATTTGATTATTTTCTAGAAAATAATAGAAAAACCGAAATTTAACAAAAACACAACTTTAACATGTAAAAAAATATATAAAATAATTAGACTATCAAAAATTGACCACCAGTTGACGACCGCTGGTATAACGCACCTAAAATACTTGTGTATTACTGAAGTATCACATTTTCCGCAAACAACGAACATTTAGAATATAAAAAAAAAATCTTTAAAAATCCCCATTTCCATGGCACACCTTGTACTTGTGAAGTATGTGAAGTATCTACCTTTAGTATGTTAATTACCAGGAATACTTGTGATATTATTTGAAGTATGAAAGCAGTAGCGGACTGAATGTTTACATGTTGGGATGTTATTTAAAGAAAATCGGTTAAATAATAATAAAACAGTTTTACTTGCGAATTTAAAAGGTCAGTAATCAGGGTGCAATCGTACCCTGGTACCCCGGTCCAGTCCGCCACTGTCGATACAAAATTTATTTTGCTGTTTATTTATTTTAGTAACATCTTGGCTAAATGACGCGATGTGCATAAACCTCATCTGCATTTAAGAATTTGTACTTATTATGTTTGACACGAAATTCACTCCATGATCACTGATGAACAGCGTTGACGTTCCGTTTTTCTTCTTCTCGATTTTTTAATGGCATAATTTCGAAATATTTTTTAATTTTTGTATGATCAGTAAATACCAATTCCCACAATTTGAATTAGTACGCCCATCTCACTAGACGTCCATGAGGATCTTTAAACGTTAGCAGCCATTTTAACGGCCTATGATCCGTAATTATTTAAAACTGCCGCCCAAAAATTAATTTTAAAATTATATAAGTAGTAATGTATAAATTTGATTGAAAAAATATCTACGATGAGGAATATAATTTATTGGTTATTCTAGTTCGACTGTAAATATAATACAAAAAACAATAAATAAAGCAAGTGGAAGGGTTAAAGAGAGATCGACGGAAAATAAAAAGGGCACGACATTACCCCCTAATCTGTTCAACCTGCCATGTATTTTAAAATTCAAATTTAAATAAATACAAAATCAGTTCATTACTAATATTTTTTATAAATACTAATCAAGTCAAACCTTTGTATGTTATTTAAGGTTTCTTTTTATATGCACCCAACTTGTCGATTTCAATTTTTTGTTTTTCGATTTATTTCGACCATTTAGGTTTTTACTTAAAGTAATAAAAAGTTGTATTTTACTGTAATTTGGAGCCTTACAGAACCATAAAAATGCCAAATTTGGTCAAAAACAGTTGTAAAAAACAAAAACATGGGCGGGGCTAACCTTGCAGAAATAGCCAATGGAATACTTGCATTCCGTTTTTCCGCGTATTTATCAATGATTTCCAAAATTTAATAATAATTTAAAAAAATATGACTTCTCTGTACTTCGGCACGCAGACGGTAGAAAAAACATTCATTGTATAATATAAAAAACAGTTTGATATTTTAAATGTTACTTCATTTTAGTGCAGTCTTCTCACGTTTCTTCAATTCTAATTTATATAATAAAATTATAATATTTACGTCTTGCGCAAAAATCATAAAAGACAAGAATATATTTCAAGTTCAAGGTGATCAAGTTGCTGTTATGCATTAGAGATTGTAGTTCTGAACTTAAAAAATTAAGTTACTCGGTCAAAGCGTCGCATTTTTTCAAATTTCAATACTAAACTACCTGTTGCTTTACTGCAGCAAATAGAACAATCAATAAATCAACAGGTATTGAAAAAAATTCGCTGAAGACTATATAAATATCAGGAAAAAGACTAGAAGAAAACAGTATAGCAGGTATAACTTATGCCGAAAAAATTACCACGTTTGATTGGTCAATATTTTCTACCAACCTAAAAAAAGATTAAAAATTGTCTCGACCGTAAGGGCTGTATACCAAACTATATCTCTCTGGAATTTATGGGTTTTTGCAAAAAGATCTAAAAAAATTCGACGCAAACAAACAGACAAGCGTCGTGCCAAGTAAAATAATAACTTGAAAATAAAAAAAGAGGTAGGGTAGAAATTTAACGATTTTTGCTATACTCTTCATTATAGAAGGTCGCGAATAGCAACACTAAATGAATAAGTTAGATTTTAAGATTTCGTAGTCATACTTAAGCAGAACGTCGAACGTCTTACATTTCGCGTTTTCTTCGTAATCGATTAATTGGCTGTCATAAATTTCCATGTGCTAGTGAAAGGGATTGTTGAAAAAATTTAAGTTTATCGATTTTTATCTCGGTTGGAAAAATCGAAAATTGCGCGAAATATAGTGGTCAATTAAACGTTTAAGTTTTGAAGAGAAAACACTATTATTTTAGTGAGTGTAAGTAATAAAGTAATTACCTAGTGATATTAAACAATAATAATTGTTGTATGTTAAAGGTTAAATTTTGGCCCAATTCGCAAGTCAATAGAATGCAATCCAAATAAATTATTAATAACGTAATTAATGCGACCTCCTTTGTAGCATATCATATTCACTTATTGCAAATCTGCCAAATTATTATTTAAATTGCGATTACAAAAATGAGCGCAATTTCTTATAATTAACGCTCTGCAATAAAATTACTCCATATTTTTTATTCGTACCTATCAGCTATCGAAGGCGCTAAAAATGTTTGTGCTTGCAGATTTTATGCACAAAATCGTAATGGAAACTAGTGAAATTTTGCCGTTTCCTGTATCGCACGAGACTTCCAAAGAAAATTTAAACGACTGTGAAACCAGCAGTGCAAACACGGAAAATCAACTTTTAGGTTCAATAAACAGTTCGCAAACTATTAGTTCCAATGAACACTTCGGTTGTTGTCAATTCAAACGGAAGCAAAAGCGAAATTTGGGTAAGTTTCAATTAAAATTTTAATCAATTTTTCTGCCGAGATGTTTAAATACAATTTAAGTGACTGCACTTTTACTGTCGTTAAAACAAAAACTGACGAAACTTTTAATGAGCGATTTCTCACGCGGTGTAATTTAATTTGAAATTTAAATTATTGGCGCCTACTAACTTTTCTTTGTTGTTAAACAAAAGCAAGAGTGCTCAATTATATCATCGGGCTAAAACAATTTGTAAGAAAATTAATAAATTTAAATAATGAAAATCCGGATTATTAGCAAAAGTTAATACAGATCAAATTGAGCAGACAAGGAAAATCTATATGATAAGCAATTTAAATTTTTTGTTTTTTTTGTTTTTGAAAAAAAAATTTATTAAGTTTGGAGTTCTAAAATTTTCAATTTATTTATAAAATGAAAAATTAATTAAAATTATTTTCTTTATTAAGAAAATCTTTATTTCTGATTTTTATATCTAAAATATACGGTTCCTTTATAATTTTAAAATAAATTTTTACTTAAAATTAATAAAAAATATTTTTCAAGGATATTATTACGGATGAACTGCATACATCGTGCAGTGTTACGAGCAATATATTATATCTAAATGCATAGCTACATAATACAATTTACATTTGTTAGTAGAAAAAATAAACATTGCATCAGCACTAACAAATATGACAAAGACATTTACAATTAAAATAATTACGAATTAATTAGAAATTGGATGTAATAATGCTCTTCATGAAACTAAAGTAAAATAAAGAATAAATTTTATAAAATAATTTTATTTGATTATTTTGCCTCAACATTCTTGTAAGTCATTTAAAAATATTTTAATTATTTTTGCAAAATTTTTGATTTCAATATTAATTTTTTATATTATACTTTAATATTTTTTTAATTAAATTGTCTATATTGCTACAATTTTGCGTTAGAAATGATTTCTAATAATTTAATAATTATTGATAAATCAATTTATTTTCTTTAAAATTGTTACAGTTTCTTTTATTACAACATTTTATCACCTGTACTTAGCTATGCGGTGCATTGAGCAATAAAATCTACAGAAAAATCACTAAAATACTTAAAATTATATAAGAAAAACGAATAAATATTAAGTACGTATGTAAAATCGACAAAATTATCGTCAAAATTAAATAAAAAAGTAATCCAAACAAAAATTATTTTTTTGGTTGCCATGGCAACCAATAAAGCTAAAAAATGCGCATTGTGTTTAGAAGCTAATTTTGAAGTGTTTTTCAAAGTTTTCAGAGTATATTTATGGTACAGTATTTTTTGAGTCTGTTTTAAATTAAAATTCGACTATAATTTACGAAATCCAATTTAAAATAAAATTATAGGATGAAGTTTCCTGTTGTAATCTACGACTACAAGTGCGGCGTTAAGTAGCTGTGATGTAGCTATTATTGATGTCGTAGGTTACACGTACTGTTAATAGAATAGAGCTAAACACCGCCCACTTCGCACAATTAAGTATTTTTACGTGCTAAATCCGAAAATTTCTTGCTTCAAACGACTTTTTGAAATCGAATTCTCGTTTATATTATGATTTAACTGAAAAATTTTTAATTTTAGAATTCATAAAATTTGAATGTTTGAATTCAAGTAATATAAATAATATAAAAAAGATTTATATTTTTTGAAATATTTCTTTTTAATTTAAAAATTTAGATAACCTTTTAAATTAAAAAAATTAATATACATAAAAAAATTTATATATTCAAATTTTTTTCTTTTAATTTAGAAATTTAAATCCAAAAAAAAATGTTTTTTTATAGCTAAAAAAGCTCAAGTAAATTTGCATTTTCAAATTCATAAAATTTTTAGAGATAAAAAGCTAACTTAAAACATTTGAATTTTGAAATTCAAAAATTTCATATTTATAAAATATTTCAGTTTTAATTCAGAAATTTAGTAAAATTTAAAAATTTGAAAAATTACTTTTTATAAAATTAAAAGGGCAAACAAAAATATTGTGTTTTGAAATGTAAATATATTAATTAAATTAAATATATTAAAAAAAATAAAATTAAAAATTATTAATTTTGAAATTGAAATAATATGAATATACAGTCACTCACAAAAATATTCGGCCACTCCTATGTTACCAATGTAAATTGAACAAATTTTTGAATTTATAAATTAAAAATACATATATAAAAATTTAATTTCAAAATGTATGTTTTAATTTAGAAATTTTGATCATTTTATAATCAAAACAATTATTGTAGTTTAAAATCTAATAGTACAACATGAATTTTTAAATTCAAAAATCATTAATATATAAAAATTTCTAATTTTTCAAAAAATGTATTTAGCAATTTAAAAATTCAGATAATAATCTTATTTTCTCAAAAAATATTTTTTAGAGTTAAAAAAGCTGAAATAATTTAATTTTGAAATGTTAAAGATTTCAATGTGATTTGGGGTGCATAAAACCCTTCAAACCAGCCAGCGGTCGCAAAAATTTAATAATCATTATTTTTTACCTGAATTGCCCTTTCCGTATCAGTCACCACTGATTAGAACAAAAATTATGTTGGTATTTAATCAAAGGCTTAACTTTTGACTGATTAAAAAATGCATAAAATTTACTAGCTGCGCGGGCAGTTCCTTGCTGTTTTGATTTTGAAATAAAGTCGGTTTGGAAAGTTTGTTTTAAAAATAGAAAAATAATATTATATAAATGATAATTTTCCCAATTTTATAATCTGAAATCTCCAAAAATTGAAATGTGGTTAAACCCTTGACAAAATTTAAGAAAGGGGTTTGGTTACATCTGTTAAGTATGTAGGTAAGTAGGTTGTTGCACGACTTTCTAGCCAATTCACTACATCTTTTAAAATATCCTCGTCGACGATGAAAAGATACATTCTGTACATTTATGCAATTACGATTATTATATAAATTAATTGCCTTTGTAAAATATTACATAATAAATATATCAGTTTTAATTTAACCCTTTAATGCATACCGTTGCAGAAATACAACATTGCGTTCTTGGCGTTGTAGCGTGTTGTAGTTATGTTAAAGTAATCATTAAAAGGTTTACATGCATAGTAGCTCATTCCTACAACATTACCCCTTCTCCCTTTTCCATGATAATCTGATAATGCTGTTTCGGACGAATGCAAGCCCTTCTTACATTACATATTTCTATTAATTAGTTTTAAAAAATCATGCATTAAAGGGTTAAGAGAAAACTGTAGAAATTTGTCAGAGCTGCGCAAACCTGCCGCAAACGTTAAGAGGAAGCTAGCAGACAACCTGCATACTAAAATGCACTTGTTTATTATCGTTAGTTTTGACATATAATTTTTATTTATATTCAATACATAGAATTATTAGGCGGAAAGTTTTATACTTCAACTGTCTTATAAACCTTGATTTACTAAATAAATAATTAAAAATAAAATTGTCAACTGTCTTAAAAACCTTGATCTTTTAAATAATTCAAATTACTATAAAATATTAATTTATTAGTTTTAAAAGATTGATAGAAAGATAGAGTACGCCAAGTGGGCAAACTGCGACTTTCCGCGCTGATAATGTAAACTACTATTGTTTTAACAAATTATTATATGCGTTCAACCCAGGCGGCAATTTTGCATTATAATACTTTTTTTATAAATAGAGAATTTAAATTCATCAAAGGACATCAAAAACAATAAATAAGTTGCCATTAAAAAAATATTAGCGCTGATGTCATTTTACTCTATGGTGTTTATTTCCTTATTTTACAGAAAAAGATTTATATAGTTAATTATTTATTTAAAAAGCGACTGAAATATCAAGTTGAAATTTAGAGATACTTATCTATTATTTTTGACATCATTAAGAAGTGCAAGCGTCATTTTTTCTCTCAATAATTTCTTAAATTGTAAAAAAATGTTAATTTGAAAAAACTTCCGGATATGCACAAGGAAACGCTACCCTTGAGAGTGAATAATTTTAAAAAATGACATAACTATATTGGCTTGTAAATAGTTCCCAACTTACTAAATAAATTAGAAGAAATATTTTTTACTTCCTTATAATCCAAAATATATCGAAACTTACATAAACATACTATATTTCTAAAAATTTTAATTTTAAAAAGTTGTCATTGTCCTTACAATGTAGGTACTTTCCCCAATACATCAAGCGATTGGCATATTATATAAAACTACAATGTTATGACTGCAATTTAAATTAACAAACTAACCCAATAAAATTCACAACGATCAATAATTTATAGTTATTTTAATTTAATTTAATTTGATTTAAAATTTTCTACAAATAATGTTCAATAACATTTTTTGAAACTACAATAAGACCCCGCTTAGCGCGGTGAATACGTTCCAGTGCTAGATGAAACAGCGTTAAGCGGGGTCCTACTGTATATCAAAAAATTGTAATTTTTTAAAAATCCATTGGAAAATTTTTTTTAAGCTCTAAAGTTTTAGTTCAATTGGCGCATAGTAACGTGGGGCCAGATTACGCATTTATATCTCATCCGTAATATTTATTATTATTTCCGTAATATTAACTTCCAAAAAATTACCGAAGAGAAGGCAGAAGAAAACAAACATGCCGAAGAAAATATGGAATCAAACAGAAAATAAATAACATAAAAGAAAATAGCATTAGGCAAATCAATTAAAAATTAAACAAAACAATTGAAAATAATGTTTTGTTTGGAAATTTTAAATTTATGTAAGGATTACCAGCAGTATAGCTATACCGACCGATTAAGCGTAAGACCGTGGTTCAAATGGGGAAGGTAACGGGAAACCACTCCATTAATTAATTTCCTGGTACGTCATCTTGACTTTAGGCCCATGGTGAACCGGGGGGGGGGGGGGGGGTATGGAATACTTTGCAGTACCGCAATGATTGTGTTTAAAATGACGATTAAGGATAGGATCTCACCGACAAAGATAGATATAATATTTTAATGCAATAGAAAGAGACCGAAATATGTTACAAATTATCGATTAAGTTTTTAACATAAAACTAATTGTTGGAAAATTAGACCAACATAAATATAGGTAAAATTTTTAATATTAATTTTTTTTAAATTTAGGCTTTTGTATGACGCAGAGCGGCCACCAGTTAAAAATAAAATTTATTTATGAATTTATCACAATTTAATATAAAATTTATGACAAGATCTCACCGACAAAGATAGATATAATATTTCAATGCAATAGAGAGACACTGAAATGTTACAATTCAAATTTACGACATTTTATGACAAATTTTTAAAATTTATGATATTTTATGACATTTTTCAAAATTTATGACAAGTGGCCGCCCTGAAAGACAAGAAACAAAATTATTAAATAAATTATTCTTGAATGTATAATACTTTTTCTTAAAATCAAACAATTGTAACATATTTCGGTCTCGCTCTATCGCTTTAAAATATTATATCTATCCTTGTCGGTGAGATCCTGCCCTTAAATATTTTAAATATTAATATGTTATTATATTTCTTTTATAATATATAAAATTGTATTTAATAATAAAAGATAATAATTTTTAATATAAAAATCGTTAAAAAATTATCCAGGATCTGGATCAGAATTATAATTTATGTTAAAAGCCCGAGACCGTCGGTCGGGAAGACGAACTCTTGATTAAATAATATAAAAAATAAAAAACAAAACAAACCTTAAAAATAAACATTTGAATTATCTAATTTGTAATTTAATAGCTCATTAAAAACGAAAATAAAGGAAGCAATAACGAAATAATAAAAAAAATATTTCCGTTAAAAAAAATCGCAATAAATCATTTAACATCACAACCTCCATGCAAATTGTTAATTAGTTATATTTTAAAATTTGTTTATAATCAAAATTGTTTTATGATTCCGTGGTTCCGTTAAAAGTTTTGATATGCAAATTTTTATCCTGAGTTTATCAGTCAGATAAGCCAATTTGACCATCAGAAGCTAGGATTCAAGGATCCTTTTTTTTGGACTGCCCACTTTCATGGATTCCCAGCTGATTTTTTTTCCAGACGTCCTCGTTTAAAGATTTTTATCATAATCTATTAGCAAATCGATACATACTTGCACGATTTCAATTTTATTTAGTTTAAATTTGTAAGTAACATAATTATGTGGGTCACAATGAGACTCTTAACCTAGGGAGGGGTCAATCAGGCTAACGAACTTGTTAAGGCCGATAGAGACAAATCATGCAGATGAAAGAAGATAGCACCAGCTGTACCTACTGCATTTAATGAAGCGGTTATGATAATTTATTAGATTTTTTGCCACAGGTGATTTATTACCAGAATATTAAAACAATATACAGCCACATTTATGAGAACGATTAGAAACGCACTAGCTAATAAACATAATTAAAATTTTTATTCTTTAATGAAAAACTTGTAAATTGCAACAACAAATCGCTTTGTAGTAGCAAATTACATTTTATTACAATGTAATTCCATAATACCGAACGTGATAATTAATATTTTCCGCGCGACTACTTGCATAATTATTTTGTTCAAACTAAGGCACCTCAAGGCGAAATTAATGAAGACGCGTCGACATGTCAATACTAAAACCACCTTTTTTCCACAAGGAAGGGTTTTAACATACAATACATTGTCATTTTTAATCTTAGCGTATAGTATATCTCCAAAATAGCCAATCAAGGTGAGAGACTTCAATGATCAGTGAGAACACTTACAAATTTTTAATTTCTTTAACCAATATTAATTTTTATTCTTTGTTGCAGGCGTCTACTTTTCTCTTCTAAGTGCTGCTGTTTTATTAACGTTGGGCGCCCTTTCAATAGTGTGGACGCCCTTTGACATTTTCATGAACGAACGGTTACGGATGCTGCCTGGTGAGATCACCGTCCACTTTAATCCTGATTATTTTAAACCACTTCTTTTTAGGTTTTCCACCTTACGAGTGGTGGAAAAATCCACCCGACGAGGTTTTGATAAGTGTTTATATTTTCAACATAACCAATTCGGAGGAATTTTTAAACGGAACGGATGTCAAACTAAGACTGCAAGAAATTGGACCAATCATATTTTTGTAAGGAAGGAAATATTGTTAGCCTTCTTTTTATTCCTCTCTGTCTTTTAGGGAAAAATTAACCCACACAAATGTGATCCTTAATCCTAACAATACAATGTCGTACGTGGCCGAAAGGAACGCGATCTTTTTGCCGGAATTTAATCCCACGATTGATCTAAACGCCACCCTGATGGTACCAAACTTAGCTATTTTGGTGAGCTGATACAATAAAAAAAAATGTTTCTTAAATTTTCTTTTCGGCAGGGAATGTCGTCCTATCTATGGGATGCTTCCTTCTTCACCAAATTTGCGTTTAATTTGTTGTTAAGAAACTTGCAATCTGAACCCATCGTAAAAACGACCGTCAACAATTATTTGTGGAACTTTTCCGACCCGATACTAGATGTCACTCAATCCGTCGCGCCTTCCTTGGTTCCTGTTAAAAATATGGGAATATTAAGTAGGGTAGGTTTTTAAAAATTACCGGAATCGCGAAAATGTAACTTGGTATATGTTTTAGATTTATAGCGATTTCAAAGATTCGGTTACGGTTTTTATCGGTGCTGCCAATGGACACGAGAAGTACTTCCATATAGATAAGTACGACGGTTCCGAATATCTCCCAGGTTACGGAAGCGATTGCGCCGATACTTTGGAAAATTCAACGGAAGGCATATCTTATCAACAATTTCTAACTCAAGATACCATCCTGTTCTATTGGAGAAAGACGATGTGCAAAGTGTACATGCTGTATTATAACAGTAAGTTGTTTGGGAAAGTTTCCTTTCAGTTCTAAATTTTCCTTTTAGGTACCGTGAAAGCCTACGGAGTCGATGCCTACCAATATATTTTAATTAATAATTCGTTTGATAGGACTTACCCTTCCTATTTGGACTGCTACGCGGGGGTGCCCGATCTACCAAATGGCCTGTCGGACGTTTCTAGATGTTATTATGGTAAGCAATGAAAATTGTATTATCAAATACAAACATCTTCTTTTCGGAAATTAGACTTCCCCATGGCGGCGAGTTTTCCTCACTTCTTATACGGCGACGACGTTCTGCACACTTACGTCGATGGATTGGAACCAAATGAAGAAAAACACAAATCTTTTGTCATTGTTGAACCGGTAAGATGCTTTTTCTTCGCTCAACTTCAATTAAAACCATCTAACCATTGCAATCACTTTCAACCTTGACATTTTTTCTAAAACCAATAAATCATAATATTTGTACACGCGTTTCCGCTTCCTTTGAAGACACGACAAATTTATTTTTCGTCATGGCCCGCTGGTTACCTAAGCATGAACGATGAAACACTAAGGTCATGGTTTGCTTGCATTTGAGAATTTGGAATCAGGGTCGACTATTAATTAAAAGTTTGTAAACCTAGGTCAAGGATCCCCCAATAATTTAAAACTACGCAATTTAACGAATTCTTTTCGTGTTTCAGACAACCGGAATTCCAATTGAATCGCGTGCACGCTCTCAGAGCAATTTAATCATCAGGAAGCTGTCTGGATTTAACGAACTTGTCGACAAATTTAGCGATATTGTTTTGCCCATGTTTTGGGCCGAATATGTAAGTGTGAAAATATTTTTCTGGAAGGAAAATTTTTTATTTTTAAATTTTAGCGCCAAGTGGGTCTACCGTGGTATATCTACAGCCTGATGTATTTTACGGTGGTCGTGCTACCACACTTGCAAAAAATCGTCACTTCGCTAATGATAGCAGGTGGAATAATTTTAATAATAACCACATTGAAAAAACAAACGAAACGGTCGCGACGTATCAGACTGCTGAAGAACAAACAATTGGAATTTGAAAAGATTTTTACAAAACACAAATAGAAGAATTGTAATAAACACTGAGCTGTGATGATTTAAGTTAATTTGGTAGGTTTTAGTTTATACAAGGAAACACCACTCAATAGTCAGTAGAAGTAACCAAAAATAAAAATTCCTATACACAAAAAAAATTGTTACCCTGTAAACCAAAGTTTTTCAAATAAATTTCGTAATTTATTTATTTTATTTGTTATTTTTTTCGCAAAAACCCAGATATTAAAATAATTGCAAAGGCTAAATTTAAAACATAAAACAAAATTAAATTATTTTTGAAAATTTAAAAAGATTTTGTTTTATTTTAAAAATTTATAAAATATTTTTTATAAAACTTCAAAAGCTAAAAAAAAAAGATTTGAATTTAGAAATTCAAAAAATCCAAACATACAAATTTTTAATGTCAAGATGTTTATTTTAATTTAAAAATTTAATTGTTTAGAACTAAAAAAGTTAATAAAAAATATTTGAATTTTGAAATCATAAAAATTTACATCTTACACATACAAAATTTGTATTTTTCAATATACTTTTTATAAATATTATGTAAAACTCAAAATAGAGTTTTATAGAGCTAAATAAAGAAAACCAGTTAGAAAAAAAAAACAATTTCGCATACTATTTGCCTATGATCGGATTTAAGGTCGGTCACACGAAATTTTTTTAAATTTCTAATTTTTTTTTAGCCAAAATCTAATGGGCTTGAACTCTCAATTTCCTATTATTTTATGAGATATAGCTATAGGCGTAACTAGGGGAGTCCCCCTCCCCTAGTTACGCCCGGGAGAGCTTACTCCTCAAAATCACAAGTTTAATTGACTGTAACGTTTGAAAAGAAGAGGGAGAAACATGGTAGTTCATTTAAACTCATCGATTTTGATCATTTTCGGACAAAAATTTAAAATTGCATGAAGAATGTTAACTAGAAATTATTAGCCTTTACGTAAACCTGTCGAAGACATTATGATGGGTATGAATTTTATTTGCAATTTCACAAATTAAAAAATTTATATAAGTTTCTCGTTTGCAAATGAAAATCTCGACATGAACAACAAAACACGCAGAAAGACAACAAAAATTTTCATTTATCAAGAGAATTTCAAAAGAATAGCTCGGTAGCCAATTCACTGCTGCGGTAAATTTTCAACACTTCACCGGTGGTGTATGTGTAAAATTTACATAATTAAAATAATGCATTTATGCATAAGAGGAAAATAAAAATAATTCAATAAAAAATTTGTTAACTTTCTATTGTACTTATTTAACAATAAATTGACAAAATCAAGAGTAAATTTCTCACATTGATGTAAGAGCCCATAGATTTCTAAGCTTAATTCTATATGATACAAAACCAACAATAAAGCAAAATTCAATTTTAACAATAAAATTTGATTAAACTTTAACAATAAATAAAAATTACTTTGATCGACAAATCATTTACAATTGTACGTGACTTTTTAAATGATCTTGTAACTCCGCCAAAGTGCTTTTAAACTCACACGTGTCACAAGAATAAGTCTTATCGACCGCATGCTTTTTCCAATGAATTTCAAAAACGTCGAGACGTTCACTTTCAAAATCGCACATTTCACAAATGTACTGTTTTTTTGGAACATGAGTCTTCAAATGACACTGATAATGCTTTCTTTTTTCAGATTTATAATCGCACGATTTGCATTCGTAAACAATTTTACCCGAGTGCATTTTTATATGCCTCTGTAAGAGGTATTTATGTGCCGTCCTAAAATTACAACTATGGCAGGTATAGGGTTTTTCACCGGTATGGGTTCTCAAGTGATTTTGTAGTACGTCATTACGTGTGCTTTTAAAATGGCAGATTTCACATGCAAAAGGTTTCTCGTTGGAGTGGGTTTTGAGGTGAATCTGCAGGGCGTTTTTGTGTGCGCTTCTAAATTCGCATAATTTACAGGTGTACGGCTTGTCGCTGGTGTGTATTTTTAAATGGCTTTGCAAGTTACTCTTTGTCCCACTTTTATAATCGCAAATCTCGCACGAGTACGGTTTCTCCCCGGTGTGAACCCTAAAGTGTTTTTGTAAGTAATGCTTGCGTGAACTTCTAAAATTGCAAATGTGACATGCAAAGGGCCTTTCTGTGGAATGAGTTTTCAAGTGATTTTGTAAAACGTCATTACGAGAACTTTTAAAATCGCAGACGTCGCATCCGTATGGTTTCTCGCCTGTGTGAGTTCGTAAGTGATTTTCCAGGTTTCTCTTCTGTATGCATTTAAAACCACAAAACTCGCAGACGTGGGGCTTTTCGCCGGTGTGTATTTTGAGATGAATTTGTAGAGCACTTTTATAAGCGCTTTTAAAATCACAAAATCTGCAAACGTAAGGTTTCTCGCCAGTGTGGGTTCTCAAGTGAACTTTTAGTGCATTCTTATGTGTGGTTTTAAAATCGCATAGCGAACAGATAAAAGATTTTTTATGCGTATTTACGTGCAAGTAATACAAAGCCTTGTTTTGGCATTTAAAATTACAGACGTCACAAATAAGTTTGTTCGATGATTCCTTATATTTGCTTTTCTTCTTAATTCTAATTGGAAGTTCAATTGTTGGATAATTGCTGATATTCTTTGAACGAGGTAAGTTCTCCAAATTTTTATTCAAACATTCCATTCCCAATGTAGCCGTGCAATGGTCGGAGGTGTTCCCTTTTAAAGAAACACATGATGAATTGAAATATAAAAAATATATTAACTTATTAATTAAATTTCTCAACAACTCTCCCTCCCAATCAGAAACAACACGGTACAGCCGCATACGGAATTTTGTAGACCACACATCAAAATTTTCTTTCACCTATCATCCGTCATTGAAACCTACTTTCAAAACTTATAAAATTAAAAAAGTTTGTTCGTGTACAAGAAATTTACCTGTGACTTCTAGTCTCTCAGATGCGCACTCCAGCGATTCTTCTTTAATTATTACTTCACTTTTTATTTCTGTTGAAATGAACAAAATTGTCGGTTAAATAGCAAAATATAATTTATGAAAGCCTGTTCGGACTATACGATTTTGTATTAGCTACCATCCTATTCACTCAAACACTTTCATGAAATGTCGTATGGTGTAAACGTTTTCGTAAGCAAAATCGAATAGTCTAAACAGGCTGTAAAACGAAAACTTACGCATATTTGATTCACTGTTTCCATAATCTGTCAATTCTTCTTTAATAATTTCTAACCCACTTTCGGTGTTCCAATCTACCAAATTTTCTTGCTCGGTAGGTTCTTCTTTAATAAACACCTCTACTTTATTTTCCATTTCGTAATCGCTTAATTGATTTACCTGCGAAGTGGTTAAAATTTTTGATAAGCATTAATATTTAGGTATTGGTTATGTGGAATATAACTGTCAAAACTGTCAGATTTACAATATTCAGTGTTGTTCCTAGGAATTTTTTTTTTGTGCCGCTGCGAACAATGAAAGTGTGCCGTTTGGCCGCCAATTGTGCCGGTTGTCGGCCTAAAGCAGTGGTCGTAAAAATTTTTAAAAAAAGCTAAAAGAAAAGTTCAATTTATTATGCAAGTGATTGTTGTTTTTTTTTTTAGCTATTTAGGCTAATATAGGCCACGAATAAAAAATGCAAAAATATTATTTCAAAGGTTAACTTACCAACCCCCCCTATATTAATTTCTAGTTACGGCCCTGACCTAGATGAACTTCTGATAATCCATCAAAGAGATGGCGCTGATAGAAATTGCTGTACCATTGCTTAATGTTTATTTTATGTAACATCTTACGTGTAGATGTCGCTAATCGGAAATATTTTGTTGATTTCGCTATTTTACGATTTGGCGAATGTGCCGTTTAGGTCTGGGAGGTGCCGGTGTGCCAATGTACAATCAATTGTGCCGCTTTTGGCACAATTGTGCACCCAGGAACAACACTGACAATATTTAAAAATCAGCGCTTCTCAAACTGTAGATTTAATTTTAATGTTTATATTTTATATTAGAAAATTTTTAAACTTGTGGGTCCGGTTGTCGTCGTACTCCCAAAGTAAGATATCGAGGTAGCAATTGAAATTAACAGATTCGTAGTAAAACTGTGTTAGTCTGTGTTGCGTAAGTTGGATATCACGGTCTTTCCGATAGATTAATTCGTTCAACTGTTTGATTCTTCTTGGACAAACCGTTCGACTGTTTCGTGTGTCATATTTTTTTGACCAACAAACAACTCTCTGCAGAGAAGGTGATAGCCAAAATGGAGAAAAACACATAAAAATTCAAGATCACACAAGAAGACATAAAGTTAAAGCAAGAACTTTCAAAGCTGAGAATCAGAAGTCACAGAGAGTGTCGACAAAAATAAATGTGTCAAGTATTGTAAAAATGCACATATTTCATAGAATTCTTCAACGAAAGTGAAATAGTTCGGTCCCAGTTGCTAGTATGGATTGCTATCGCTGCCTCCTTAGAGATCATAGTGAACAAGCTGTTAACATCAAAGGAACCAACAGTCACTCGGAAACCACTCTCTGCAGAATTCTCTCCTTTACTTCATCTACGTTTGCCAACAAATGCAAATGTAGACTTAAAATTAAATTGAACTGTCATAATTTTGTTTTAAAAAGTTCCATAGAGCATCCCAAAAAAAATGGAAAGAAAAAAATCTTAGTTTAAAAATAACATTTAAGGTCTTCGACCAACAAAGATATAAGTCCGGGTGTAATTAAAAAAAAACAATTCGAATTGCTCGTGTACCACAAACAAGATAATTAAGAAAATAAATTAAAACCTAAAACATGCAAATATTTGATTTAATAAGCGTTTGACTAAAAGCTGAGCAAAAGGTATAATTTATTGTATATTAATTCAAGACTAGGTATACGAGTTGTTGATAATCATCATAATTATGCGAAAATGGAAATTTTAAGCAGGACCAGTTTATGAACGTGTTTTAAAAGGACAAATTGTTCATTTTCAATGATTTTATTATAAAATAAATAGCAAATCTATTCAAGTGAATCAAGTCGAGCATAGTGAACGTGATTTTGGTAAATGTAAATTGGTTTACGTGAATATAATATACCTTGGTTTTAATCGAAATATTTTCAACCCTTTGGTTTTCAGTTGTGCCTGTTATTATCATGACAAGAATTCCTCTCATTTTTATTATCGCAATGCTTCTAACTAGTGTAAGTTGTTTCGTTATTTTAATATTACCTTCTTTATGTTTGTTACCAGAACTTACCCAATTATATTCATCGTACTTAAATTTTGATTCTTCTGAAGCTTCTTGAAAAGTTTCACTTTCAACTCTATTTAAAATATCATTAACGATAGATTTGATTAAGTTTTTACGCTTGTGAAGTTCCCTTAGGGTTTTTGCACGTTTAGTTCTTTTGTGTATCCTAGATGGTGCAGTTCTAGAGCGCATTATTCTCTAATTAGATTTAGATTTATAAAACTTTTACAAACTTTGTAGCTAAAATACATTGAAATAAATAAATTGAAATTTACCCCCAAACAACAAACACCTGTAATCATTATTTGACATTTGTATTTGACTGCATTTGACCGACTGTACAGTTGGTAGTTTTGATGTAATATACAGGGTGGAAAATAAAAAATTGTTTAGATAGAGAAAGTAACCAAAAGAAACTGCATTGATTCATGACATTCTCTCAAGATCTGTCACTGCTGTGACTTTCTATAGGTTATGAACTGACCAATAAGAAGTCCGCTAATGTAAACACTTCAGCAAGTTTAGTCAAACTATGTCAAATATTAACAAATGAAACATTAACATTTTTATTTAGTATACAAGAAATGAATTATATTTAATTTAAATATTTCAGGCTTCTCTAGGAGCACCACAAGGCGATCCCAAAGAAATTCTCGAAGAATATCTTGGACAAGGCGCATTAGGTCCATATCATATTATTGCTGCACGACCCGTTAATGGTTCTGATTTTCTCAAAGATATTCATTAAATATTATGTATTGAATTATTGTCTATTTTATCGTTTGCAGAAAATATGTTCCCATAATTGGATGTACCTAGCGTACTATGTAAGCTGTTCTGGCAATTATAAATAAAGAATAATGTTTTAATGTTAATTTTCGAGTTGGGGCGGCTTCAGGGATGTTTTTAATGACAGAAGGGACTCAGAAATCCACTGCTTTGAAGTTGCAGCTTCAATGGCTAGTAGTATTTTTTGTAATCTATAAAGTGAAAACAGAATTGAGGTTTAGAAAAAAATTAATTAGAATATAGAAAAGTAATTATTGGAATTATTATTTCCGCACTTGAAATATAATATAGGTACTATTACATTTTAGAAAAAAACTAGAGGTTAAACCTGGTCATGGTACGCTTTGTAATATAAAATGAATCAAAATCTCGTTGATCCATTTGTGACTGGTACAGCTAAAAAATTAATAATTTACGACATCTTTTTGTTATTCCAATTAAATTTATTATAATTTAATCGGATAAAAGCTTTTGGTTTTTCCAAAGCATATACTTATTTTATAATTATGTTTTCATGTTTTTATCAAATTATAAAATTTTAACAAATAAATAATATTTATTTAAACAAAATCAACATCAATTTATTCAATTTTTTACTATTTAGTATCTACATAAAAAAATATGTTAAAATACAAAAAAGTCAATATCTACTACCGTTCGGAAAAGTTCACCTTCGGCGTTGATTTGCGATACAAATTGGTTTGATTTCAAAAAGACCCATTATTTTTATATTAAAAAAATCCTAGTAGCAGCTAAAAAAAATTGGGTTGCTTTAATATAACAATCCAAAAGTTATCCAAATCGGCTAAGCGAATCATTGCCAATATAAAGCAATGAACGAAATTTTTAAAAAATAATGATTTTATTTATTCCAGCGGATTAATAAATCAGTTAACGATAAGATTTCGATAATTGTCAACCTTCTTCCTTGATTTCCACAATGGTGGCAGCGGTGGGATTATAAAAATTAATTGTTATTTTAAATTCTACATTGGTTTGATATAACATAAACAAACTTTTTAAATACCTAAAATTTTTCTAAAACGGCATAAACAAATTCATTAACAAAATAAAAAAAACTCATTTCTTTCATCTAATTTTTAGGTATAAATTAAAAAGAGACATACAAATTACCGTAAGATCGAATAATATTTTATTTTGATGTATCTTTACAATCCGTACCTTTTATGACCCGCAACCTTTCTGCAACGTTTGGAATTATGCTTAAAACATAATTATTGTCGTTATCTATCATTCGTACGGCTCAGTGGCGTATTCAGCAGTGTTCCGTGTTTTCCGGGAATACAGGTCCGGACGCAGTTTGAAAGATTACCCACAAATATTGTGAAAAAAAATAATAGGAGTTAGTAAGAGCCCGGCCTATATATATATAGTAAATACATTAAAAAAAAAATTACGAAATATCCAGTAGTTTTTCGAAAACAACGCAGAATTCGAAAATTACCATTTCAAAGGTGATGTGTCTGAGATTTTCCGTTGTTGCACTTGTCAACACTACCCCTTTACACTCTCGCTCACTCTAACTCGTTAAAAAATCCCTCGGGGCGCGACAGAACTGGAAAATGACGAAATTCGAATGCTGGGATCCGAAATTTGCCATGGTCAGAGGTTGAAAAAATCACGCAGAGGCGCCCGCAGCGAAGCGAATTTAGATCAACGTTCATCTTAATTTTTTATTAATAATAGATTAGGTAAATTTAAAATTTGATAGTTTTTATTTTAATAAATAATTTTCGGGTAGGGTAAGGAACACAGGCCCGGAGCTGGATTAATACGCCACTGGTACGGCTCTAGCAACGCATTGTTTTTTTGAAGTATCGTGCGGGAGTAAACTATACCTACAATAAAATACAACAGTTAGAATTTGATCAGACATTCAAGTTAGCTTTTCTTTACGATGAAGGTAAAGAGTTACCTGTATAACTTCTGTTATAACCCCTTCAGGCCCAGCAACATTTTTTGAAAAACATTTTAATTTTATTATATTAATGCCTTAATATCCCACACAGACAAATATGGGAAAAATTCTAACGTATATTTTTGTCCCCTGCGGGGGACACTGGGCCCGAAGAGGATAATGAACCACTCGGTTCATTAAAAGTTCATCAAAGTGTAAACTTCATCATAATTCTGTTTGTGGTTCCAATATAAATTTTTTTTTTCGATTTTGATATTTATACATTTTCTTATCAATATTTGTTCAAAACAAGTAATTTGGAATTCCCAGTATACCGAAAAGTTTTTACTCGAATGTGGTATTTTAAAGTGCAAATTTTTATTTCGAGGCTGCCGTTAAGTCTGTTATTGTGATTGGTTTGAATAGATTCAAATTTTTTAACTAGAAAATAATTTTTCAGATCAGTAGGGTAGCTGTGCTAACCAAACACAATAAAAAGATTGATTAATAAAAATTTTAAAAACAATTGTTTTTATTTTGTGCCCTCCCACTGGAAAAAGTCACGAGCCGCCACTGACAAATTACACAAGCCGACACAAAGTACATGATATCAGAAATATTTTATCTTGCAATGATTTACCTTTTACAAATTTTTAATGTCAAGATGTTTATTTTAATTTAAAAATTTAATTGTTTAGAACTAAAAAAGTTAATAAAAAATATTTGAATTTTGAAATCATAAAAATTGACATCTTACACATACAAAATTTGTATTTTTCAATATACTTTTTATAAATATTATGTAAAACTCAAAATAGAGTTTTATAGAGCTAATTAAAGAAAACCAGTTAGAAAAAAAAACAATTTCGCATACTATTTGCCTATGATCGGATTTAAGGTCGGTCACAAAAAAAAAATTTTTAATTTCTAATTTTTTTTTTTCCCAAAATCTAATCGGCACGAACTCTCAATTTCCTATTATTTTATGAGATAGAGCTATAGGGGTAACTAGGGGAGTCCCCCTTCCCTAGTTACGCCCGGGAGAGCTTACTCCTCAAAATCACAAGTATAATTGACTGCAACGTTTGAAAAGAAGAGGGAGAAACAAAAATACTTTGAACATACTACCTAAAATTTCTTGAAGATTATGGCCGCTTAAATCAATTCGAGTCGGGATTAAGATAAAATTGACAAATGTAAATACCTGCGTTAAAGAAATGTAATCGACATTTATTCTCAACTACTCCTTGAGTTTGAGATGAAAGTTGCATATAAAGTAAAATAATTTTTTGTGCAATTACTTGTCGTTAAAACCAGTTCTGCCTTGACCACGTCAAAATATATAAAGGATACTGTTATCTTTTAAAATAGTTTAAGAGGGCTGAATCAAAAATTTTGCCATATTACAACCACTGCATTTATTAAGCGTTCGTACGTGAACTTTTTTACATAACAAGATCTACAAATTGTTCTATGCACACCACCACAACTTATTCATCTGCACAATCTGGAATTGCCTCCAAACCAATCATTTTGTAAGGATCTCCCTCTGCTAATTGAAAATCTCTTAAGTAATGTCGACGATTATTTACGGTGCTTAAATTGCGACGATATCCATTCCCAACAAGCAATTTATTAAGAGGGTAATTTAAGGCGTGAGGTAGTGCCACTCCTATGAAAATTATGCTACAGCATGGAAGAATTTCGAACCACATTATTCACAAAGATGTTACTCCTAAAAGTAGAAACAAATTACTAGCATACGATAACCTCACTGTTACGTAATAAAAAAAAAATATTCAATTAGCAACGCCGTTGCAAATAATTGTATTATTTACGTAAAATATTATAAATTTCTTACCGACCTTTATGAAATCCTTAAAATAACTAAATTTTCGAGTTCTTTCACGATTTGTCACTTCAATATCAAAACGTAAGAATTAGTTCATTTACATGCGAGAAATAAAAGCTAGCGGTTGTCAACTTTTTTGGTAGTTCATTTAAACTCATCAATTTTGATCATTTTCGGACAAAAATTTAAAATTGCATGAAGAATGTTAACTAGAAATTATTAGCCTTTACGTAAACCTGCCGAAGACATTATGATGGGTATGAATTTTATTTGCAATTTCACAAATTAAAAAATTTATATAAGTTTCTCGTTTGCAAATGAAAATCTCAACATGAACAACAAAACACGCAGAAAGACAACAAAAATTTTCATTTATCAAGAGAATTTCAAAAGAATAGCTCGGTAGCCAATTCACTGCTGCGGTAAATTTTCAACACTTCACCGGTGGTGTATGTGTAAAATTTACATAATTAAAATAATTCATTTATGCATAAGAGGAAAATAAAAATAATTCAATAAAAAATTTGTTAACTTTCTATTGTACTTATTTAACAATTGACAAAATCAAGAGTAAATTTCTCACATTGATGTAAGAGCCCATAGATTTGTAAGCTTAATTCTATGTGATACAAAACCAACAATAAAGCAAAATTCAATTTTAACAATTAAATCTGATTAAAATTTAACAATAAATAAAAATTACTTTGATCGACAAATTATTTACAATTGTACGTGACTTTTTAAATGATCTTGTAACTCCGCCAAAGTGCTTTTAAACTCACACGTGTCACAAGAAGAAGTCTTATCGACTGCATGCTTTTTCCAATGAATTTCAAAAACGTCGAGAAGTTCACTTTCAAAATCGCACATTTCACAAGTGTACTGTTTTTTTGGAACATGAGTCTTCAAATGACACTGATAGTGCTTTCTTTTTTCAGATTTATAATCGCACGATTTGCATTCGTAAACAATTTTACCCGAGTGCATTTTTATATGCCTCTGTAAGCGGTATTTATCAGCTGTCCTAAAATTACAACTATGGCAGGTATAGGGTTTTTCACCGGTATGGGTTCTCAAGTGATTTTGTAGTACGTCATTACGTGTGCTTTTAAAATTGCAAATGTGACATGCAAAGGGCCTTTCTCTGGAATGAGTTTTCAAGTGAATTTGTAAAACGTCGTTACGAGAACTTTTAAAATCGCAGACGTCGCATCCGTATGGTTTCTCGCCTGTGTGATTTCGTAAGTGATTTTCCAGGTTTCCCTTCTGTATGTATTTAAAACCACAAAACTCGCAGACGTGGGGCTTTTCGCCGGTGTGTATTTTGAGATGATTTAGTAGAGCATTTTTATAAGCGCTTTTAAAATCACAAAATCTGCAAACGTAAGGTTTCTCGCCAGTGTGTGTTCTCAAGTGAACTTTTAGTGTACTCTTATATGTGGTTTTAAAATCGCATAGCGAACAGTTGTTGTTCGATGATTTCTTATATCTGCTTTTCTTCTTAATTCTAATTGGAAGTTCAATTGTTGGATAATCGCTGATATTCTTTGAACGAGGGAAGTTCTCCAAATTTTTATTCAAACATTCCATTCCCATTGTAGCCGTGCAATGGTCGGAGGTGTTCCCTTTTAAAGAAACAAATGATGAATTGAAATATAAAAAATATATTAACTTATTAATTAAATTTCTCAACAACTCTCCCTCCCAATCAGAAACAACACGGTACAGCCGCATACGGAATTTTGTAGACCACACATCAAAATTTTCTTTCACCTATCATCCGTCATTGAAACCTACTTTCAAAACTTATAAAATTAAAAAAGTTTGTTCGTGTACAAGAAATTTACCTGCTACTTCTAGTCTCTCAGATGAGCACTCCAGCGATTCTTCTTTAATTATTACTTCACTTGTTATTTCTGGTGAAATGAACAAAATTGTCGGTTAAATAGCAAAATAAAATTTATAAAAGCCTGTTCGGACTATACGATTTTGTTTTAGCTACCATCCTATTCATTCAAACACTTTCATGAGAAGTTGTATGGTGTAAATGTTTTCGTAAGCAAAATCGAATAGTCTAAACAGGCTCGAAAACTTACGCATATTTGATTCACTGTTTCCATAATCTGTCAATTCTTCTTTAATAATTTCTAACCCACTTTCGGTGTTCCAATCTGCCAAATTTTCTTGCTCGGTAGGTTCTTCTTTAATAAACACCTCTACATTATTTTCCATTTCGTAATCGCTCGATTGATTTACCTGCGAAGTGGTTAAAATTTTTTTTAAAAAAATAAATGTGTCAAGTATTGTAAAAATGCACATATTTCATAGAATTCCTCAACGAAAGTGAAATAGTTCGGTCCCAGTTGCTAGTATGGATTGCTATCGCTGCCTCCTTAGAGATCATAGTGAACAAGTTGTTAACATCAAAGGAACCAACAGTCACTCGGAAACCACTCTCTGCAGAATTCTCTCCTTTACTTCATCTACGTTTGCCAACAAATGCAAATGTAGACTTAAAATTAAATTGAACTGTCATAATTTTGTTTTAAAAAGTTCCATAGAGCATCCCAAAAAAAATGGAAAGAAAAAAATCTTAGTTTAAAAATAACATTTAAGGTCTTCGACCAACAAAGATATAAGTCCGGGTATAATTAAAAAAAAACAATTCGAATTGCTCGTGTACCACAAACAAGATGATTAAGAAAATAAATTTAAACCTAAAACATGCAAATATTTGATTTAATAAGCGTTGGACTAAAAGCTGAGCAAAAGGTATAATTTATTGTATATTAATTCAAGACTAGGTATACGAGTTGTTGATAATCATCATAATTATGCGAAAATGGAAATTTTAAGCAGGACCAGTTTATGAACGTGTTTTAAAAGGACAAATTGTTCATTTTCAATGATTTTATTATAAAATAAATAGCAAATCTATTCAAGTGAATCAAGTCGAGCATAGTGAACGTGATTTTGGTAAATGTAAACTGGTTTACGTTAATATAATATACCTTGGTTTTAATCGAAATATTTTCAACCCTTTGGTTTTCAGTTGTGCCTGTTATTATCATGACAAGAATTCCTCTCATTTTTATTATCGCAATGCTTCTAACTAGTGTAAGTTGTTTCGTTATTTTAATATTACCTTTTTTATGTTTGTTATCAGAACTTACCCAATTATATTCATCGTACTTAAATTTTGATTCTTCTGAAGCTTCTTGAAAAGTTTCACTTTCAACTCTATTTAAAATATCATTAACGATAGATTTGATTAAGTTTTTACGCTTGTGAAGTTCCCTTAAGGTTTTTGCACGTTTAGTTCTTTTGTGTATCCTAGATGGTGCAGTTCTAGAGCGCATTATTCTGTAATTAGATTTAGATTTATAAAACTTTTACAAACTTTGTAGCTAAAATACATTGAAATAAATAAATTGAAATTTACCCCCAAACAACAAACACCTGTAATCATTATTTGACATTTTTTGTATTTGACTGCATTTGACCGACTGTACAGTTGGTAGTTTTGATGTAATATACAGGGTGGAAAATAAAAAATTGTTTAGATAGAGAAAGAAACCAAAAAAAACTGCATTGATTCATGACATTCTCTCAAGATACTGTCACTGCTGTGACTTTCTATAGGTTATGAACTGACCAATAAGAAGTCCGCTAATGTAAACACTTCAGGAAGTTTAGTCAAACTATGTCAAATGTTAACAAATGAAACATTAACATTTTTATTTAGTATACAAGAAATGAATTATATTTAATTTAAATATTTCAGACTTCTCTAGGAGCACCACAAGGCGATCCCAAAGAAATTCTCGAAGAATATCTTGGACAAGGCGCATTAGGTCCATATCATATTATTGCTGCACGACCCGTTAATGGTTCTGATTTTCTCAAAGATATTCATTAAATATTATGTATTGAATTATTGTCTATTTTATCGTTTGCAGAAAATATGTTCCCATAATTGGATGTACCTAAGCGTACTATGTAAGCTGTTCTGGCAATTATAAATAAAGAATAATGTTTTAATGTTAATTTTCGAGTTGGGGCGGCTTCAGGGATGTTTTTAATGACAGAAGGGACTCAGAAATCCACTGCTTTGAAGTTGCAGCTTCAATGGCTAGTAGTATTTTTTGTAATCTATAAAGTGAAAACAGAATTGAGGTTTAGAAAATAATAAATTAGAATATAGAAAACTAATTATTGGAATTATTATTTCCGCACTTGAAATATAATATACTATTACATTTTAGAAAAAAACTAGAGGTTAAACCTGGTCATGGTACGCTTTATACTATTAAATGCTATAAGTAACAGGTTTACCTTTGAAATCAAGTTATCCGATTCAATACTGATAATCAAAATCTCATTAATCCATTTGTGACTGGTACAGCTACCAAATTAATAATTTACGACATCTTTTTGTTATTCCAATTAAATTTATTATAATTTAATCGGATAAAAGCTTTTGGTTTTTCCAAAGCATATAGGTAGTATCTATCTACTTATTTTATAATTATGTTTTCATGTTTTTATCAAATTATAAAATTTTAACAAATAAATAATATGTTTATTTAAACAAAATCAATATCAGTTTATTCAAATTTTTACTATTTAGTATCTACATTAAAAAATATGTTAAAATGCAAAAAAAGTAATTATCTACTACCGTTCGGAAAAGTTCACCTTCGGAGTTGATTTGTGATACAAATTGGTTTGATTTCAAAAAGGCCCATCATTTTTATATTAAAAAAATCCTAGTAGCAGTTAAAAAAATTGGGTTCTCTTATTTTTCGTTGCTTTAATATAACATATTCAAAAATTATCCCAATCGGCTAGGCGAAGCTTTACAAATCATTGCCAATATAAAATTGATATAACTAAGTGGCAATGACGCTTATTGTAAGCAAGAAACGAAATATTTTAAAATCTATTCCATCAGAGGAATAATAAATCAGTTAACGGTGAGATTTCAATAATTATCCACCTTCTTCCTTGATTTCCACAATGGTGGCAGCGGTGGGATTATAAAAATTAATTGTTATTTTAAGTTCTATTGGTTTGATATAACATAAACAAACTTTTCAAATCCCTAAAATTTTCATAAAATGGCATAAACAAATTTACACATTACAATAAATAAACAGTTAGAATTTGATCAAACATTAAAGTTATCTTTTCTTTGCGATGAAGGTAAAGAGTTACCTGTATAACTTCGGATAAAATAAACCACTTGTTCACTCCTTCAGGTTCGTTATAACCGCACACAAATTTAGAAAATTTGAAGAAATTATTTTTATAAAATCAAAAATTTTTACTTTTTGGAAAAGTATTGCGCTCAGAACACAAAAGTGTAAACTTATATAATCATAATTCTGTTTGTGGTTCCAATATAATTTTTTTTTCGATTTTGATATTTATACATTTTCTTATCAATATTTGTTCAAAACAAGTAATTTGGAATTCCCAGTCTAATTAGAAGAGAAAGATATTTAAAAATAAAATTTAGTGGACACCGAAAAGTTTTTACTCGCATGTGGTATTTTAGAATGCAAATTTTTATTTTAGATTCAATTTTTTTAATTAGAAAATAATTTTTCAGCTGTGCTACGGAAGCTTAGGTTCCATTCAAATAATGGAAATAGCTCAAATAGCTTATTCGCGTTCCATTTATTTAAAGTAACTACCGGAGCTTAAATGGCCTAACTACTTCCTCTAAACCCGAGGAGCCTTTTTGCTGCTCTGGGCGAAAGAGCTAGATCAGGCTTTGGTTATAAGAATTGTTTACTGTAAGTCTGTAGTACAAATTAATTACAAAAGCCGACACAAAGTACATTATATCAGAAATATTATATCTTGCAATGATTTACCTTCAAAGTTCGATTATAATCAGAAAATATAAAATTTTCACTTGTTTTTATTATTTTTCAAATATTTTTATTTGAAAACTTATACATATTATTTACTGATTGCAGGAGATGTGCTACAATTTATTTAAATAATATCTTTTGGTTTTTCCAAAGTAAGAATAATATACGTAGAACATGTATTTGTCCTTATCAAATTATAATATTTAATCTGAAAAATGAGTAATAATTTAAGTAATTTAAAAATTAATTCTATCTTCTACTGATAATAATGAACACTAACCCTTAGAAAAAACCTAATCTGCAGTAGAAATGCAATAAAATATTATTCGAAAATCAATTTTTCGAACCTCCTGCATGGTTGTTTCGTAGATAATTTTTATTATTTATTATTAAAATTTAAAAAAGGTCACAAAAAAATTTTAACTTTATGGCCCAAACAAGCTAGATCTGCTGATCCGTGGTGATGAAAGATAATCAGTGCTAATGTTAATTTTTGATATCGTTAAACTGATAATAAATATGCAATTAGTTAAATTTGGAAATTACAGGTCATTTATTATGAAAAATATGGATAAAAAGTGGTATAAATTTCGAAGTTTCGAGTTATTGTGTCAGTACCTTCAACAGAATCAACATGAAAATTGTATTCTTCGTTATAATCGTGATCGTATTCCAAGTAAGTGATTTTTTTGTATAATACATTATTTTTTAGTTTTTAAAAACTAAAACCGATAGGTGGTTAATACATAATATTATTTGGGGCATTGAGTCAGTTTGAAAACAATTTTAGATGTGCGAGAGGACGTTCGCCCCCCCTCCCCCGAATATTTCTAAAATCGATTTTTTTCAAATTATAGGCGGTGCACTCCCGCACGGTGCTTGACGAAACTCGAGATGATCTTAATGAAGCATTTAATTATTGCCTTGATTCATTGCACTTAAACAAAGTAAAGATCCATAGTATATCTCAACGATTTTTATTGCCTGAACATGACGCTGATCTACGAAAATTGTACAAATGTGTTGCAAGAGAAATGGGAATGATAGATAGTAACGACAATTACAAATTAAACACAATTAAGAACGTCGCAGAAGCCATGATTGCAAAAATAACCAATGAAGTTCCAGAAGCCTCAAAGATACGCTTTACTGCCGATTCATCTGTCGAACATTGTAAAGATACTCCGAAACAAACTGATGTTGGTTTAACTATAATTCAATTAAGTAATTGCATTCGTTCCTACGCTGCTACAAATCTCTCTTTTTAATTAAAATGTTGAGATTGATCTGAAATAAAAAATTAAAATTTAAAAAAAGATTTGTTTTTGTGACTTCTTCTAGTATTTAGGTAATTTTAATTAAATATAACAATCCACGTGTATGTAATATATTGTATTTTAGTGGTTAATAAACAATTTGAATTTAAATTAAAGCTTCCATCCTAGCTCGCCGGACGGACGTACGCACGCACAGAGGAAGCGGTGTTAGAGATTTACTCCAATACGGTTTTCACTGTTGCTAACACTAAAAATCAAAATAAAAAAAAATGTCGTGATAGTTTAAGGTTGGCTGAATATTTTTATTTATTATTTATTCTATTGGACAATTAGTTTCTGAGAACGCTGATTGCTCGGTAAGTGAACTGAAAATAGGTGTAAACCGCTCGCCTATAAGTAGGTACTTGTAAAAGATTTAATAAGTTGATACTGATTGCCGATGATCAGTTGTTTTTGTTTAATAAGTATTATAAATAGTCAGATTCTTACTGACTAAAACCCCACTCCATAAAAAACACCGGGATTCGCTTATAGCATTACGTCCGTATACGCTTCACCTAATCTTCCGCCTTTTCGGGTCTTTTCTCTTCTACTTGTCAGTGTCTAGCGTGTAAATCTTGAAGTTCCCTATCGTCTAGAACTTTAGTACAGATTATGTTCTTAGCAGATAGACCACGGCCAACCATTTCTGCTCGCTATCAAGCATTGTATTTATCAGATTTTTTGGAGGTAGCCTTACTTCCACCAATAATTCCAGCCTGCTTCTCTGTTCTTGCCACCTAGGGCACACAAAAAATGTGTGGTGTGCAGTATCAATTTCATTGCAGTAAGGGCAGCAGCTATTCTCTGATCTCTTGAAGCGATGGACATAATTCTTGAAACAGCCATGCCCAATCAAAATCTGAGTCAGCTCATAAGTCAGGCAGCTGTAGGTTCTGTTACACCACTGGTCTACACTACAAATTAGACAACAGATCGATAGGGACCATCGACGCGAATGGAAACTGGATATGGCCACCGAAGCCACCACTCTTCTTTTGCATTCTGAAGGACCCCGCACGTTAGGAAGGAGCCTCGATATTACCGTTGCCGATTTTAAAGCCTTCTCCGCTGCACTCCAAATGTGTTCTCGGAAACTAAAACTGTGATCGATCTTGATCTCCAGGATTCTTATCACATTGGTTGGTCTAACAGTGATACACCCGACCTTGATCTGAATGGGGGTATGCCATCTCTTCCCACATACCAGCACCGCCTCCGACTTAGTCGGAACGATAGCTAAGCTCCTGGCCTCCATCCAGGAGCAGATGTCTCTCATCGTCGTCTTTGTCTTATGTATTAATTCTGATTCAGACTTAGCGACCGTAACCACTGTGAGATCATCAGCGAAGCCTACCAATTCCACCCCCTCTTCCACGGGCAGTCGTAGGACACCGTCGTAACTAACATTCCAAAGAGTGGGACCCCACACTCAGCCCTGGGGGACTCCAGCAGTCATAAGAAAACGCTTGGTAAGCCCCGCTTCTTGAACCGTAATCCACCTATCTTTGAAGTAATTGGCTAATACTTTTATTATGTATGGGCTAATCTCTCTGCGGGTGATGTTCGCCCATTTCACCGAATTGAAAGCATTTTTTACATCGAGTGTTACAATCAGGGGAAACCTCTTGTTATGCCTAGATCCCTCCTTGGCTTTCCTCACTATGTTGGTTATTTTCTCGACGGCGTTAATCGTGGACTTGCCTTTTCTGAAGCCGTACTGATTTTCTGACAGCCCCTCCCCTTCGTCTAACTCGGTATGAATCCTTTCAAGAAGCGTCCTCTCAAACAGTTTACCAACGTGATTTAAAAGGCACAACAGCCTATATGAGCTAGGCTCCCCTATGGGCTCGTCACCCTTTCGAATTAGTACCAAATTAGCTTCCTTCCAGATGTGAGGGTATACTCCACTCTCTAAAATATAGTTGAAAGCGTTTAGTACCAGTATTGGATGTGCTTCGCCCACTGTCCTAATTAGTATCGCAGGAATGCCATCTGGGCCTGGTGCCTTGTTTGCCGCTATATGTTCTTCTAAGCCGCCATCAATTCTTCCTCTGAAAACAGAGAGACGTTGTTTATTGGGGGAGGCTTGTAGCGTAATTCTTCCTCGCATCGAGGGAATAGGCCCTCTATAGTAGATTTTAAATGATGTTCCTCTATTCCAGTTTCCATGCGTAGGCCAAATCTTTTAGTGGCTATCTTATACGCTTTACCCCAAACGTCATTATCATCAAGCTCATTAAGAAGTTTTTCCCAGTTTCTCTGTTTGCTTGTCATGATGGCCTTTATCAGGCTTTTCCTCGTTTCACGCAGGCTAACCTGAAGATTTTCTTTGGTTTCAGGATGTCTCACCACCGCTTTGTAGTACAATCTTTTTGCCTTAGTACAGCTTCTACGGAGTGCCGCAATTTCTTCTGTCCACCCAGTACACAGACGACCGTTTAATGTTAGTCTTGGGCATACAGCCGGCCTTCGTGCTGAGCAAAGAAAATAGCAAAATACGTATGAATATTTGCTCCAAGAGTTTACCTTGTCAATACAATTACAGGGGTACAACTGGGGACTCCCCCGGTTTCAGAGACGGAACGTTTTCTTGCACATGTTCTTTGATAGACGTTATTGTTAAATAGGAACATTTAATTGTTTCAAAACAAAATGCATTTTAATGTAAAATGCCCCGGGTTCCTGGGGAGTATTGCGAATAATGGAATTCTGCTGTAATTCGCCTAGTATTACCTATGTAAGTAATTATATTATGGACTTGACTTGACTATGGATTAAAATTGCAAGTTTTAAATGCACACCGAATATTTTTGTTATAAAATATTAAAAATTAATTACTTACTGAAAGACAACGTCAACAAATCTGCAACCCCTTCTTACAGAACTGCAGAAATAATAATCTGGATAAGGAATATAGTGTATAACACCCGGCTCGTTTTTCGAAAATATTCAAATGCAAAACATGACTTTCTATGTCTCAACCAAGTATTTTTCCTTTAAACTCTTCTTCTTGTTCGCATTGTGACCTCCAAGTAGAACTTCTATTGTGATGTCCACGCCCAGGGCTTGGGCTCCTAACCTGAACGTTCAAGCAGATCGCAGCGTTCCAAAAGGGCAACTTTCTTCTGAGGGCTGCAATTAAATAAGAAACAGACAATTTTTATTAATTTAATATTTTTATAATCTATTGTGTAATTAATGTTTCTACAAATACTTGCTGAGTGATAAAGATCACAATTTTTTAATCGATTTGTTATCGAATGTGATATAAATATTTATCTACAAAGTACATACGTACGTACCCAAACTTATAGGTATGTTACTACAGTGAAACAGTTCCCTAGGAAACAATTACTTGTGTTAAATGGTTAGATCATAATTATAATGGAAATTATTGGTACCACTTTGGTTTTATTTGCAACATTGCTGGTGAGCTTATATGTCTTCCTTAAATGGACTTATAAATATTGGGAAAGAAAAAATATACCTTTCGATGAATTCGCAATGCCGTTTGGTTCGTATGCACCTCATCACAAAGAAGCATTTGGGCCCAAAAGCAGAAAACAGTACGAAACAGCTAAAGCCGCTGGTTTTAAAGAATATGGCTTGTTTTTGCTTTGGAGACCAGTTTATTTTCCCATAGATCCACAAATTATCAAAAATATTATGAGTGTTGATTTCCACAGTTTCGTTGATCGCGGAGTTTTTTGTAACAAAAAAGATGATCCCCTGAGTGCGCATTTATTTTCACTTGGCGGGCAGGATTGGAAAAACCTTCGGGCGAAACTGACTCCTACTTTTACTTCTGGCAAAATGAAAATGATGATTCACACTGTCATCGAATGTGGAAAGCAGTTAAACAAAGCGATGGATCATTTGGTGTCTCTCGATGAGCCCGTTGACATTAGAGATCTTGCGGGGAAATTCACTACAGATGTGATTGGATCCTGCGCGTTTGGAATTGATTGTAATTCGTTTGAAAATCCAAATTCCGAATTTATAAAACATACCAAAAGATTTTTTCGTGAAAGCATTTTCGAAAGAATAAAAGGCTTTTTTTCGTTTTGTTATCCCAATTTTGCGAATAAAATTGGAATGGTTATAACAAACAAAGATATAACTAAATTTTTCTTGCAAATTGTTAAAGAAACTATGGAATATAGAAAAGAAAATAATGTTGTTCGAAACGACTTCATGCAACTGTTGTTAAATCTAAAAAACGATCCAAGTAATAATTTTACTTTGGAAGAGATTACTGCTCAAGCGTTTATTTTCTTCATTGCTGGATATGAAACGTCTTCTAGTACCATGTCGTTCTGCCTTTTCGAATTGTCTCAAAATATTGAAATTCAAGAAAGAGTGAGAGAAGAAATAAATAGGGTTTTGGAACAACACAATGGAAAGGTTACTTATGAAGCTATCATGGATATGAAGTATATGAATCAGGTTCTCGATGGTAATACTTTAAATTTAAAATATTTACAAATTATTATAAATGCAGTGAATTTTAGAAACCCTCAGGAAGTTCCCACCATTGCCAGTTTTATTTAGACAAAGTGTTGTCGACTATAAGTTGCCAGGAAGTGACCAATTTTTAGAAAAAGGAACTTCCATTTTTATTTCTTGTGTGGGCTTGCATTACGATCCGGAATATTTTCCAGAACCAGAAAAATTCGATCCGGATAGATTTAGTGAAGAAAATAAATCTAAGATTGTATCTCACACTTATTTGCCTTTTGGAGAGGGCCCTAGAAACTGCATTGGTACGATTCCAAATATTAAATTATATTTCATTATTAAATTTGTTTTTCACAGGTTTACGATTTGGTTTAATGCAGGCCAAGGTGGGCTTGGTATATTTACTCCAGAATTACAAATTTACTTTGAACGGAAAAACTCGAACACCTTTAGAAATGGATCCAGAAAGTTTTGTGTTATCCCCTATTGGAGGAATTTGGTTGAACAGTACAAGAGTTTAATATAAAATATTGCAATGTGAATTTATATTTAATATTACCTTTAAAATCAAAATATTCCAAAATATAATATAGCAGAGAGTGAATTTTACTTACTTGCATCGAGATGATTTGGTCAAATAAAATTGTAAATTAATAATATTAGTGGCGTTTGTTTCATAAATGATAATTTTCCGATTGTTTGGCATATAAAAACATAGAAAAGATAAAAAATCAGTATAAAAAGAAAAAATCTTGTTATTTACAATACAAAATGTAAATTTTCCACTCATTACCTGTTTAAATATTTATAAGCACTTTATAACTTTTAAAAACAATTATATATAGGAATTCCTCCTTAGATTTAATCTTTTATTACTTATATAGAAAATATTTTTCAAAAAAGTCTTCTGCGGTTTTTTTATACGCAAATGCCCAAGTTCCCAAGTTCAACTTATTTTATATGTTGTCATTTAATTACATTCATTTTAATTTATACAAAAATCCTTCAAAAGTCACGTGGTATACCTAAGTGGTATAGGGTACATAATTGGTGTCTGTAGAAAAATATGTTTATAAAAACCTCTTATACCTAGCATCTACTTTCGAGCTACTGCAGAAGATATTCAACATGTCATCAAAAATGTTTGCAGCTTTCTTGGTGATGATATTTGTGTTCGATGTAAGTAACCTGTAATAGTATATTTTATAATACAATTCTAAATTTTTGAAAACTACATTAAAATATTTAAATAAAAATTCGGTTCAGTGATCGCCAAATTTATTTATAATTATCAGGAATTTCATAAATTTTAATTCGTGAATGAAAGAATGCAAATTATTATTACCTATGTTAAAAACAAAAATTTTGTCTTTTATGTAAATTAAAACAAAATGCAAATTAAATAATAAAAAAATAAACAATAAAATTATATACGTGCGTAATATTACGTGAATAAAAACCAGAAACATAAAGGAATCTATTAATTTTTTTCACGTAATTACTTAAATGAATGATTTACGCGTATAAGAAGAAAATGCAATTACAACGACCGTAGTTCTTTCGCCGTCCTTGATTTTATTTCTATTTTTTATAATTTATTCAAATTAAGTTATTCGCGGTTTTCTTCCTTCTCTCACTGGTAACAAAAAAAATTTTAAAAAATGTTTGGTTTGAAATTTTGAAAAATAAAGAAAATTATTTATTTCATTTGTTCTAGGTTGCTTTGGGGGCTCCTCAAAAAACTACCCCAAATTGCGTTGGAGCTAAAACTGGCAAGGGTATTTCAGATGGAATAATTGATGTCATCCAAAGGGCTCTTGGTTCTTATCCCGAAACTAGATTCGCTGGCGATCAGACGAAAGAATTGGGCTATGCTATTTCAGGAATTGTGGAAAAAGCTATTTGTCCGTAGAAATAAATAAATATGTTAATATTTCGTATGATTTACCAATAAACTCTATTTTGATGTATTGGATTTTTAATTTTAATGGGTTAAAAATTAAAATAATATTATATCATCTAGTAATATAAAGTTCTACTTTTGATGCCGAGTGCAAAGTTTATTTGCACAAGGCGAAACCGAGGACAAAAATCTCACGTGGAATCAAAAGTTGATCCAGTCTTCTTTGTGTAAAACAATTCTCATGAAGTGAATATATTATGCATTATAGCGGCCTACCGAGGTCACAGTGGATTTTCTAATTTTTTGCGATTTTGTACACTGAGAAAACTGTCTCCCAATACAATATAGGACAAGCATTTAAGCTATTGCAATTTACATAATTTTAATTAATGTGTTTTAAGTCGTAATATTGTTGATTACCTCAATCTTGAAAATCATCGATAATAAAAACAAACAAAAATAATATGCATGACGAATTCAATATTCTACGTGCAATTATAAAAATATTAGCTAATTTATTGTTATTAATTTTTAATTAAAATTTCAACAATCTAATGTTGCAATAGAGTGTGATTTTATGTGTTAGAAAAATAATTATTCAATTATCATTATTTCATGCCAAATTTATTTTGTCCTCTAACATAAGTTATATCATTAAAACTTCATTTTTTGTATTATAAGATTTTTAAATTCTATTAAAATACAAAAGTGCTTTTATTTCTAACCACCCTGTACGTATCTCTATCTCGTGGTAATTATTTTAAAAACATTTCGAAAATGCATATTTATTTTTCATTGTTAGAAAAATAAATTAAATTTATTTTAAATTATCAAAAATCAATTATTGTTTTTTTTTTAAATTGTATCCTGATGATGGTAGTAATCCGAGACCGCAAGACACAAAACTTTGTTGTATTGAAGAGAAGATAAAATGAAGTTAATCTACCTTGCATTTGCATTAGCAGTAATTATTTATCTGCCTTAGGATCCCCCAGATTAGGATCTTTCGTGCAAATTGACACTCACTTTCCTATTCGACCACAATTTTATTGCGATTACAGATAGGTAGCTTTTTATATACCGCAATGTATCACCTTTTAAATAACCAAGGTTGATTAAACTTAGCTTTATAAAAATTTTATCATTCTGATTGTCTAACATTGTTCTGATTTAAATAGGTTATTAATTTTTAATTATTAATAAAAAAAAAAGTCAGATTTTACTAATCAGAATTCATATTCGATAGGTACGCCAAAATTACAAGAAATTCAAAAAAGTGGTTCAAATACTTCAAGTAGTACATAATATGGGAATCCCCGTCCGTACATTAAAATTAGAAATAATACCCTGTATAAAAAATGTCAATAACATAACCTAATATTTTAAATTTGAATAGAAACTTGTCAGTTCTTATTTAAATTTACTGCTTAAGTTTATTTTTGTGAGTGTTGGTTGCCATAATTTTTATTTGTCGTAAAACATGGATACAATTGGAGAACAAGAAAAATCACCTCGACTTACAACTAAACGTAAGAGAAGTGTCGATTTAGACGAAAAACCTTTGCCATCATCTAAAGCTGAATCAGACAGTGACACCAACGATCACACATATTCCAGTTCGCCGAGTCGACTGCAAGAAGGCACCGAAGAAGAAGTTACGATTGAAAATATAGTACATCGGAAACCAGAACGAACTTGTCTAGTTTATAGTAACAAAAAGTTTAAATGTGAAATGTGCTGTTATAGGTCTTCAAAAAAGTGTTATTTAAAAGTTCACATGAAATCCCACACCATACAATCATCGTACAAGTGCGGCTTCTGTGAGTATGCAGCCATTAGTCGTAATATGCTAACCAGACATTTTAATGAATACCATTTGCATTTAGATTGAATAATTTATTAATGTTAACCAATCATGTATAAATTTTCAGACGACAGCTGTGCTCTCGGTAATTTTTCGGAAGTAAAATTCTTATATAATCAAGCATCGTTGCATGAAAATCGAGGTGTAAGTCACGGGGGAGATGTGCTTATACATGAAGCCGGAAATGTTTTTGTAAGTTTCAAATGAAATTTGTTGTAAATATTAGAAAATAAAGGTGGGATGTGGCGATATGGTATAAACATTTTTGCTTTGTGATTTACCCTTCGATAAAAATGAGGATTCAAATAATGTAAAAACTTTCATTCAATGCAAGAAAGAGAGTTCTTGTGCAGCATAAATATCAGTTAAAAATTTAATTCTTGAAATTATGAGATTTCTACAAGTTGATAGGTTTTCAATCATGTTTACGCCAGCATTTCAAAGCTTTGGTACAAACCAACGTGAAAGCTTGTAAGTGAAAACTGGTAAAAATTAAATATTTGTTATATTTTTTTTTACAAAATTTTTTATTTTTAAAAAATAAACAATATTATTGTCTATGTATTGTCTAGAGATTCTACTACGTCGATATAAGCAGCAAGTTCTCCAGCTAAAACAATGCCACAAATAATTCTAGCTAATTGAGTTGCATTTTCTCCTGGATTTAGTAGATTTGAACTTTTAACTCCTAAAATATCAAGACATGCAGATTGTCCTGCTAAAATCGTACCTCCACCGACTGTGCCAACTTCTATCGACGGCATGGTACAAGATATGTAAAGGTCTTCTCCATTTTCGCCCCATGGTTCCATCAATGTCATACAATTACTGCTGCACACATTTTGTGCCGGATCTTGACCTGTGGCTATAAAAATTCCAGAAACTAAATTCGAGGCATTTGCATTAAAACCTCCTATGCTTCCAACCATAGCAGCACCAATTATATTGTTAGGAAAATGCACATCAACTAAGGAATGGGCCGTAGACTTAAAAACGTTCTTCACAATTTTGGCTGGTATGATCGCTTCACACACAATCGACTTTCCTCTACCTTGAATCCTAAACACAAAATCAGGTTACGTTTTGTTACCAACTTCGATAAAACTCATTTATCTCTGTAGAAATTACCATTGATGCTTTCTGATTTAATTAAAATTAAAAATAAATCAAGTAATCTACATCATAAGTTAATCAAAAACATATGAGATAAATGTCCAAGTTATAACGAAATTAAAAACTTACCAATTGAGAGCTGACGACTTCTTATCCGTACAAAAATTTCCACTCAAACTTAAAATTTCCATATTAGGCAAATAAGTTTGCATAGTTTTGAGTGACATTTCGGTACCTTTCGACAACATATTCATTCCCATTGCGTCGCCTGTTTTAGCAACAAAACGTATAAATAATAAACGACCTGCAATTCGTACGGATATGTCTGTTAATCGTCCAAATCGACTGGTTTGATCAAAACTGTCTTTTATGATGGAGAAGTTTTCGTGGGCTTTAATCCAATCCATTGCTTCGCTGAAATATAAAGATTTAAAAAGAATTATTCTAGTTGAATTTATTATTTCCAAAACTTTTCAAATTTAAATAATTTCAAGTTCCTTTTTTCGTATTTTTGAATTTGAAATTGAAACAATTGAATTTGTTAGACAAGAAACTGAAAATTACCTAGCTTCGCTAACTGAGGAAAATCGAACAACTGGGCCACGAGTCATTCCGTCTGCTACAACCTTACTAGTTATTCCACAATTCAGAAGCGCTTGGCAGCTTCTGTTTGTTTTAGAAATGAGGCCCGCTTGAGTGGTGGCTAGTGGAACATAGACTAAACGTCCGTCTAACAGTAACGGCCCCACCAAACCAACAGGTAGCGACGTGTACCCTATTACGTTTTCGCAACATGCACCAAACACCTAAAAATAGTTCAAATAATTTTCGCATTGACTTAAAACATCCAACTCACTGTTGAGTATCCATAACCTTTGTAAGGTAAATTTTTCAATGCTTCTTTAAGATTTGTCGTGGATTCAAGAAACGATCGTCTAATTTTAACGGCACGTTCCGGGTCACCAATGGCTTTTTCTATCTGATGAATGGAGATGTGCTTGTGTTTCACTAGAAGCAACACCTCTTCGTCGTTTAATTGAGCCGCACTTAAATTATCTTGATAAATTTCTAAACAAGTGGTTAAATTTCTCGTTGTGGGTTTCACTTCTTCCTCCAAAGTTTGCACCGCCTTTTCGCCTGAAATTTTTTCAATGTTAAAGATAAAAACAAGGTGTGATGGAAACGTTACATCTGGTTCGAGTGGGTTTCAATTTTTGCAAATTTGGAGTATACAATAGAACGTCGTCTTTGAACAGGAGACACTTGGCTAGTAAACCCAAAAGAAACACCAAAATTACAATGTGATCGCTGCTTAGTAAGATCCACCTAAAACAAATAAGTTAATACAATAATATAAAATTACAAAATAAAAACTCACCTCCAGATAAAATGTAACGGCGAGACACTTTGACTTTGGTCTAAATATTTGAAACCAAATCTCCAATTTGTTTCATCAAAGTTACGACTAAAAAAACGAAACCCAATTCAGCGTTTCGATTTCTATCATTTGCTAGTACAAACCTATAGATATGAACCAATATTAATCCGACGGACATAATTAATTTAATTCTGTAAACAATGGGATGCAATTTCTTGCCATCTTCGATGGAAGTCGAAGTCAACATGTAATCCCCTCTTATGGTGTCATAATCTGATAACTAAAAATAATCGTTATAGGCGAATTTTAAATTATTTAGCAACAGGGAATTCAATTAAAACCCAAAATAGAGAAAGAGAAAATGAAATGAGTAAGAAAAATATTATTAAATGAAATTTACTTCCACTTCATTGCAATGTTAGAAAGAAGAAAATTACAATGAAAGGAACAGTTTAAAACTTTACCGATGTGGTGGAGCTCAATCCTGCTCTACTTACCTCTAAAATCAATGATAAACATGCAGGGTAAAATGATATAAATATAAGATAATTTACAGTGATCGATAAGCATACTAAGTAGCAAAGAACCTCAAGACGGTGCATGCCTGAAAAACAATCTCTAGTTTATGAGCCTCCTTAAGACAATTTTTTTTTCTCACCCGATAAAGTCCCAACACCGATAACAAGCGTCTTCACGATCGTGTCAAGTGTTAAAAAGGGCCCCAAAAATGACATTCCCTTGCCAATATTTACAGGCACCTCCGATTTTAAACCAGATAATGCAAATTGTGCCAACTTACCGGTTTTGAAAATGTCCATTAAAAGAAGTGTAAAAAATAAAGTATCTCTAAAACAGTTTGTCCTTCAGTACGAAGAAATATAATAAGTAAGTAGTTACTTGAATCCGGACACTTGGATATGTAGGAAGTGAGCAAATATCGTTGTCAAAATAAAACTGCACGCAAGTGGCAGCAGACCAGCTATTCCTGGAAAGCGAGATGTTTATCAAGAGTTTTAAATTAGATCAGACAAACCTAGTATGTATTTTGAACCCATTTTGTATAAATTGCAAAACCGGTAGTAGCTGTATAACACAGCCATGCATCGAATGAAAGTCATGATAATAACATCTGCCTTGCTGTATTCAGACTAAAATTTGAGGTTGTGCAGATTATGAAACGTTGCGAATAAGTAACTTACTTCGCGTGCATCCAACAAAGGACAATCTTTCTGACATATGCCAAGCACCGACAATTTTTGTTGATGCTCCATCGTCAGCACGCAAGCAGAAGTAGTTACAAAAATCATGATTATCTCCCAAGGATTGGTCGCGCAAAACTTGCCTAAGGTAAAAAATATAAAATCCATAACGATTATTTTCAAGTTTCTGGTATTCGTCAAGACCTAGAATTCATAAAAATAAAATTATTAACTATTTCAAGAAGTCGAAACGAAACTTACCCGAAATTAATTTTATTAAATAAACAGTAATTATAAAACCAAATAATAGAATGCATGAAGTATTAAAAACTGGATTGTAATTTTTAAAATTGTACCATACTTTTTCTTGTCAAAAAATAGTTCAAATGGTTGATACTTTTGTGCAATCGACCTACCAAATATCTAAATGTAAAGCAGAAGTTCTAAACTTATGTTCTTATTTTAAAAATAAAATATCAAATTGGGTATCTTCAGATGCATAAAAATAATGTTGTTCATTCTGATCCGCAGGCCTAGACTAAATAATCAAATACCCAATGTTTCGAGCTGCAGAGGCTAGGATCCTTATTTAGGTCGGGTACTTAATGGTGACTACCAGTGCATCGAACGAGTCACAAAACAGCACTTATTTAAAGTAAATTCTTATTTTAACATAACATAAAGAGCATTTAAATTTAGAAGTACTTCCTCGTTTACGAAACTTTATTCTTGCCTGTTGAGAATTCTTATTCCTTACCTTACCTGTCTCAAATCCAACTTTTACAGAATTTAAGGGAATAACAATGAAACTCAAGTAACACTTTAAAATCTATATAATTTTTACAAAAATTACTTACTTTGTACGCATTGACAATAATTTGAAGTAACAAACAACAACCTCAAATTTATGTCAATTAATTAATTCTTCACGTATTCTTTGCATTTTCGTTTCGGTCTTCTTGTAATCTTAAAATTGCACAAATCTTAATTATTTCCAAAGGAAAAACTTCTCTATCATGGAAAAACTACACCATTCACAATAAAAATTCACCACCATTATGTTTATCATACAATTATATACTGAAAAAAAAATAAGAATTAGTATATTTGGTTAAATTGTAATTGGAAAGTATGGTGAAGTTTAAAAAATCACACAAGGTTAGTTCTCTCGGAAGGTTACAGTTTTGCAAGTATTCTCATTAGATTATAATTATCATAGATAACCCAATCTTACACACATGGTGCAAAAAAGTATTAAATAAATTATTTTTTTATGATATTTATAATTATCAGGTCAGGCAGCCTACTGGCTGCTATAACCTCCTGGTGGGTGAAAGTGGTGGAACTCCACTCGATTGGTTTTTCTTCATCTTCATCGGCCATGCAGTGCACTCGACTATAAACGAACATGAAACTGTTCATGGAAACATAAAAATTGCATTCTTTGTCGATTCACCGATGTAATTTTTTAATTATTTTAAAAATAACAATCAATATCTTTGAAAAGTAATATACGTAAAATTAATTGCTTTGCCGCAGTAATAGCAGCATATATCCTTTTTAAGTACAAAACTAATTTTGCTAAGATTTATCTAAAGGAGAAATAAAAGGGTAATCTAAAAACTAATTTAGAAAACTCGAAATCATCTAAAAAAACAAGTTCTCGTTCAAGTGAATCCCGTTTACTTCATCTAAATATAGTAATTGTAGTCAGGGGAGGCAATTACTCTACCTACAGGAATCTCAATAATCAACAAAACTCAACCGCTTTAATTCAATTGATGCACCTCAGATTGAAGAATGTGGAGACGGAAGCTTGAATATCTGGGCCACATGATGAGAGAACGGAAATACCAACTACTGCAGGTGATCATGCAGGAAAATATTCAGGGGAAGAGAAGTGTTGGCCGAAAATTGACATCTTGGCTGGGAAATTTGAGAGAATGCTATAGGTGTGAATCAACCCAACTGTTCAAAACAGCTGTTTCAAATATAACAATAGCAATGATGATTGCAAAACTCGCAGCGGAGACGGCACCTGAAGAACAACAAGATTTACCTATTTCTGCTTCCCGTAAATTTATTTTATATGCTCTGATGATCTAGCAGAGGCACTGCAGTTCATTAAATTATGATAAACCTTCTGCAAAAGCAGCATTATCGGTACTCTACGATTATTATGGAAAGTTTTGATTACGTGCCAATCCATTGAAAACTGGGATCAGTATCTTTCAAACAAGGATTATGATAGGTCTGTAAATGTTGAATTTGGTGGAACTATTATTTGGTATAATTTCAGTCCAAAATTAACTGGCTAACTGATAACCAAGAATATCAGCTCTGTCAGCTCAGGAGTACTGTTCTTCAAAGTTAAATTACACAATGTGGTTAATTTCTGGAATAATAAAATCAACACTTTATCTTGGCTACTAATTCTAGCTCATATAGCTCATCCAAAAATTGTAAGAGAAGCAGCTCTTTACGATACATTTCAATATTTGCAATAGAGGACCAAAAGGCTCTCCGGAATGCTACTTTACTTATAATATCACAAAATCTGATGGCAACATGAAATACTCAATGGAGTCTCAACCTCTCGGCTGGGATGAAATTCAAGCATTACAAACAAAAGTTGGCATAAAATTCTTAAACAAAAAATATGAGAAAAGAACTCACCATGTTAGAAAAATACTCTTGGTTTATAAATCTATTCGAGGGCGGTATTGTAATATCAGTGGAGAATTTTGAAACCTCCATCTCGTGACGTACACAAACTTCAAAGTGTGATCCTTTCCCAGCAACTCATCATTGCACAGTATATCAATGTCTCTATATTTTTCCATCCCGTTAAGTACTTTCTTAGCGACAAACTTTTTCAAATGTAAAATTGTCGCTTGAGCCGAACACCTTATAAATCTCCTCTTCAACGTCTTCAAATTAGAACTGACACATTCCAAACAAACATTAACTTGTTCATCCTGTCTGTGATAATCCGATTCGGCATGAACGTCACTGGATGCTTTATCCTCGTCCGCTTCACCAGGATTTTGTGGAATATCTTTCGGACACGGTAAACCTCGCAAACGATAGAATTCCCTTTCACGGTTTATTTCATTCTTTTGCAAATCAGGCACCAGTTTATAAACGATATCTTGCATTGTACGATCGAAACTGATGTACTGCAGGGGATGTGATTGATGTATGACGATGTTGCATGTCGGGCAAGTGTTGTTTTCTTCCAAGTGTTTTACCAAGCAACTTTTACAAAACGTATGCAAACACTCGGTCACTGTTGTCGCGTCGATCAAATAACCGCGACATATTTTGCACGTAATGTGACTATTTAACGTTTTTAATTTTATCCTCCTCTCCATTGTCATTATTTAGGTGCCAGTAATTTCTTATACCTTAAATATTAAACACATTACGTTTGGGCGTAAACTTGCAGAGGTGGCTTTATGCATGTTAAACTTTAAAATATTCGGAACGGTGTTACCATTTTGATGCTATTTTGCAAAAAAATCTACGTAAACATAAATTTAATGAGCACGGCCATGTTGATTGGTTATTTATCATTTTCTCAGGTTCGCCAACTTTCAAATTGAATATTTTGTTAATCGATTTATTTGCATATTTAATGAACAAAACATGTCTAAATTTTAATTTTCGCAACCGTTATTATTATAAAACATCAGTTAATTTTGCGATGAACGAATTACGACAGTTATTTAAACATTATTGGTGTGCACTTCGCTTTAGATAATTACCAACCTTACAGAATCAAATTTGTCAACATTAAAGCATATTAAAGTTAGGTTATATGAAATTGTTTGACTGTCTAATCAACGCGTGTAGCTGCTATTCAAAAAATAAAAATGTATCTAACTTATACACTCGATGAAAGTGGCAAAAGGGTGTATTCCTTGCAGGTACGTGAATTTTTATGATTGTACCATCCAAATCTTTAATTATAAAATTTATTTTAGAAATTGAACGCTCAAGGTAAACCCAACGAAGTGGCTCATCCTGGTAAGTTTTTAAAACCGCATTCGAGAGATTTTATAATAATTGGTTTTATTTGTAGCTCGTTTTTCACCCGAGGACAAATTTTCAAGGGAACGATTAATTATGAAGAAGCGATTTGGTTTGCTGTTGATGAGCAAGCCTAAAACGCAATATTAAATAGGACGCATGGATGTAATGTAAGGAATATAAAACAAGAAACCCAAATTAGTTTTTGTATATTGTTTGGAATTAAAGTTAAGCTTTATATTTAGTAAGTTATTGTTTTGAACATGTAAACCTTAATTTAACGGAATCTCAACTGTACCTTCCAGTGTTCTTTCGCTCAATTCCAAGTGCTTATGAAAATCAAAACCATAATTATCTTTTATGGTAGTTTTTGCTCCATTTTTTAGCAATATCTGTAAAATTTCATTGGAACAATTCAAGAGAACTGAAAAAAAAGTTGGTTAATATGAGGCCGATAATTGTTTGCTGCTTAATCACCCGCTCTTAATAAAGGAGTCCACCCTTTATTGTCTTGGGCGTTTATATCCAGATTTAATGATAAACAAAATTCAACGTTTGCTAAAATATTGGAATCGACTGCATGATGCAAGATCGTGCGGCCGATACAATCTTTTTCTGTTACGTTAGCCCCTTTATCCATCAAAATATTAACAATTTGCATGTTACTGTCACTAATTGCAAACATAACGGGGGTCTTCTGAGCTATCAAAGTAGCCTGGTTAACATTTGCACCTAAACTTAGTAAAAATCCGACAACTTGTAAATTTTTATTTTCGATAGCTTGCACTAACGGTGTCTTTCCTTCTTTGTTCTCTGTATTCAGTAAAACTGGCCTGTTTGGTTCCAATTAAATACAAAACAAATTTTATTGTAGTTATCCTTACCTAGTCGTCACAATTTTACGTATCTGAGGGATGTTAGAAAATTTTAGGGCTTGTGTAAGGTGGAACACGTAAGTTGTGATTGAATCGGTTGCACTTTTGAAGTAGATCCACTCGTCTTCCAAGACTTTAATACGAAAGTTGTAGTATGTGCAGGGAGCCAAGTTATCAACTACAAAAGTTTTCCTAAACCCCCTGAAAGTGTCATAATAATAAAATCCAGTCAAATAAATTTGATTTTATTTTTGTTAGTTCAAACAAATTTTATTGCAAATTGACTGCTGTTAAGTTGCTAGTTCACATTCGATAAGAACTGCAGCGGCCACAAATTATGCAAAAATCATATTATAACTTGCTTTAGTATTTATCGTCAAGTACAGAAATTCAATCAAAATAAAATTTTTATGAACTTACACCCGTGGATGTTTTTATCCAAGAAACGATAAAAAAATAAACAAGACAAAAATTAAATATTTTTCAATTGTAAATGTACAATATAATAATGTACTTTTGTAATATTACAAGGTAAACGCATTACTTTACCGATACAATGTTTTCCATTCCTTACAAAATGTTTGAATTTGTAATATAAACATTTGTTTTGATGCTGCAGAAAACACATTTTCCCACGAAATTCGCACCGAATTATAAGATCTATTGATCGTTTTAGGTTTGAGTAAAGCACCACCAGCCATTTTACTAATTCAGAAAAATATTGATCAAACTTTGCGTAAATAAAACCAAACATTAATTACTTAGTAATAATTTTATCGAACGGTAAAGTAAATACAAAATTAAAAGTCAGCAATTAAATTATTGTTCTTTAACTTCTCGTAACCGTCTCACAGCAGATCGGACTGAAGCTGCTGCTGTGGTGGAGTAAACCCATGCACCTCCGGCAACAACCCTCTTGCAACGCTTGCAGGACCAAATACCAACGCAACTTCTCTTCATGGAATCCTACAAAATGGTAAAATTAACAAACAATCGAGAACAAGACCGGAAGACTTACCTTGCCACAGAAACTGCACGAATATTTACTGTGTTGGGTGATTTCCATTTTCTTAACCATCTTACGAAGGGAAGCACCATAACGGGTTCCATATTTACCGGTGATTCCTACCTTCTTGGTGCGTTTTGCCTGAAAATCGTTTTGATTAACATAACCTGATTTTCACTCGCATTTAAATAAAAACTTAAAAATTTGGGTTCAAACATAAGTGGAAACGAAAGCGAATACGATAACTGATAACAGAAATTCTTTACGAAGGAAGATGATTTGGAAATAAACGGAAAACTACTCACCATTTTTATAAATTCGTTTTCCAAATTCGACGTGAAACGAAGAACGTGATGAAATGAAAGAGACCGACAGAATGTCAAAGATGGCGCTTGTGTTCATGTTAACGCATTCTAACGCTAGTTACGTGAACTGCTACTAATTTTTAGCGCGAAAATAAAATAAAATTAAAATATTCTATTTTTCACGATAATTACTTTGAATGATTGCTGCTGTCCTATTATATCACTTGTCAGATTATGTCAATTTGGCATTCACTTCTATTTATAATTGGAATTCATCTCTGATTGGTTGAAAATAAATAAAACGACCAATGAGAAGTAATATAATAGAAATTCTTTAGAAAAATTGTTTTAGTCCCTAGAGAGTTAAAACTATTTTATTATTTATTTGGGATAAATCAATTTCCAGTGGACCCCCCCCCCCCCAATGCAACGACGTTGGTACTCTTTTATTCTTATAATATTTTATCTATATAATAAAATAACGTAATTGGTAAATTCGTACCGTAAAACATATAAAAATTATTATCACCCTGTACATATTTCGTGTCGCTCCGAGTTTAACCTCAAAATTGTTGTAAAATAATATATCGTATTCTTTTAAAAAATTTTAGTCAGGTATGTTAAAAATTAACAAAACCCTGTTGTACACTAATTATTGAATTTTAATTTCAGGATATATGTCGATTCCAACTTTAACTAACAATATGATGCAGCCTCAAGGCATAGTCCTAAATCAAGTACCTTTAACGCACACAATTATGACCAACGTTAATACAACCAATGGCATACCAATTGCGACGACTCTTGCACATGCACCCACTCCAATGGAACAAGGCGAAATAAAAACGGGCATGGTTGTGGAAACAATACCAATTGCGGGAGCCAACCTAGTTGGTGTACAAAGTGTTCCGATGCAAACTGCCAGTCCTATTAAAACTAGTCAATCTATCCCAAATTTACAAGAAAATGTTTCACAAGTTTTAACCAAAACGCGCTTAAACGACCTGGTCCGTGAAACGGATCCGTCGTTATTTTTGGACGAAGACGTCGAAGAAACTCTTTTAAGTTACGTAGACGACTTCGTCGATCGTGTTCTTACCGGATCTGCTATAATTGCTAAGCATCGTCATTCGAGTACTTTAGAAGTTAAAGACGTTCAGCAATTTATAAATCGTACTTATGGAATTTGGACGCCTGGTTTTGGTACGGACGAATTGCGACCTTACAAGAGAAGCCTTACCACCGAAGCACACAAACAAAGACAAGCTCTGATACGTAAAGCTTTGAAGAAATATTAACCATAGGTAAATTTTTATTTTTAACGAAAGTGTGCATGCTGTCGAGTTTAGCGAAATTTTTGCGTTTTAAAATTACGATGGAAATGAAGAAAGTTGAATCTGAATGTTTTATTTTTTAATATTTTATCTGTAGGGTTTTTCAAAATAGAATTCAAGTTGAAAAAGTGTATAGAAATTGCCTTCTTTTTGTTGACATTTAAACCGTAAGTGACTTGAATCTACGTCGCTTTATTAAGCAGATTGAAATGAATGTTTCGGGTTTTTAGTATAATATTTTATTATTTGTTTAATAAATATTTTTTATGAATCTTAGGCGGTAAAGTTATTTAATAAAGTACAAAATTTGCTAAAAATTTCGACTCGAGTTTTTCTTTATAAAACTGCAGAATTATTTGCAATTAAAAATATGTTACATGCTATAATTTTTCTAGTGTGCCAGAAAAGACTGTTTGCCGGGCAAACCTTGAATATTAATCACATCCACAGGTTGTTTCTATTGAAAATATCTAGGGATGAGACAAGTATTCTTTGTGTATTGATTTCCCGATGGTCTAAAGCCTGAGTTATTCAACCCTCAATAGTTAAATTTTTGATTATACGATTCCGATTTAATAACATCAATCACAAAATATATGCATGAGCCTTCGGTTTCTGAAACCGGGGATTCTGAAGCACCCCGCAATAATTATGTTCAAAAGAAAAACTGTGTTACTGAACCCCTGGTTTCTAAAGCTGGAATCTATATGCACATTCTATCAAATTGTGAAAAGTCTGTTCCAGTTACAAATTTTCAAATTGTATTTTATAAGTTTTCACTTCTTACTCCAACTTACGATTGGGTAAAACAGCTTGAATTCAGTAATTTCGGTATAAGCGAAGTGAAAATAAACTTGAAAGCGAACATTATTTCTTTTGTATTGTTACCCAATATTTAAAGTTGAAACTGTAACGAAAGAGGTGAAGATTAGAAATGGGCGTGAATGGATTTATGTTGCATATTTGTTATTAATTCTAGGAGCCTTTTTATCTTTTATCAGGCGAACAATTTGAAAGTTACAAAATTTATGACGGTTTAACTTAACTGCTTTAAAACAAGTATTGTGTAGTAAGGTAAACCTTCGGGAATATTTTAAGCTTTCAAATTGCTTTCCCGAAACCGGTAAAAATGAGTTACGGCTTTCTTCCTTGGGAGTGTCGATATATTGCTGTGTGGTTTTGTGGGGGAATTGAAGAAAACGAGGTAGTTCTGAAGAGATAATGCCTGACGGCTGTAATTTTGATTTAAAATGAAAATATTTTGAAATAGTTATTGGAAATTGATAATCGGGTAAAGAAGAATTTAAGTGAAATTTAGTACTTTAAAGAAAATTATTAATTTTAATTGAAATTTTATATTGACAACAAAAGTTTTTTTAATGTGCTTGCTTTCCGTAGAAGATTATAACTGTAGAGGGCTGCCTCGTCATCAGTTCGTGATGAGTTCAATCATTGACGCAAGGAAGTAATGTGAAACCCGCATGTTGTTATTCAGGAATTCAATATGATCTGATTTGTATAAGAGGAATCGTTTATCGGTAAAACGACTTACCTACTGGTATTTTTGTTAACGGATCACAGCTGTTTGGTACCTTGATTAAATGGGGTGAACCATGTCGGAGTCCTACGTTAAATAATTATTTTTCAGGCTTAAAAATTGCCTTGATAGGAAGAATCGTGAAGTAATATCTGAAATTGTGAACCAGTAACACCAGCTAACATCCAGTTTATGAATCTTCAATCACATATGAAATAAAACTTGAATAAACGTTTATTAATTATGTAGTGGCCTAGACCAGACTAGATTTTATTAGGAACAAATTTTACTTAAAAATACAATATTGCAAATAACAAAACGTTTTTAAAAAAACAATCACTGACTTTTTTAATGAGATTCCATGCTTACAACTAAAAAATTCTTGAACACATAAATGAAGGAAACGTTGAAAGTTGACATTAGTCTTACTACAATAGCATATTAAAATTCACGAATAATCTTAAAACGGTTATTAAATAAAATGGAAGACAATAAATAATAACAATTATATGTTACCGAGAACAGAAAAAACGAACGAAATGCAGCCGAAGCTTATAACGAAACCGTGGCCAATACGTATCGGCCCTTGTCTATCACAGATCCGGTAATTTGTATTTCCACAGCATTTGCACAAAATTTGAGGTTTGCGATGTTGAAAACCATTTACTTGCCTTCTGTTTTCTTTGTCGACATCAAATTCAGCCTTCCCGAACAACGTATTGTTAATGTATGTTCCATACTGAGAGTGATTGATTATTTCGTGAAAGCCGGTTCTTTTGTTGACAATTATGGTTGCGTGGACGCCAGACACGTAGTTACAAAACCCATACTTCCTTAAATCGACATCCATCGTTCCATTAAAACCAATCGTAATGGTTTTACGAAACATGGTAACTGCTTCGGGGCATCTTGTCGAAACGGTAGGCCTAAATCCCATGAAACTTTCGTCGTGCTGAATGCTTTGAGGATTTATATACGGAGTGTGGACGTTGTAGAAGTGTTTGGAAATGATGGGACAAAGTACCGCCGGCGCGTAGTTAATTTGGGCCAAATCTTGAACTGAATTTTGCTTACCGCGTTCTTTTTCCACTTCTTTGGATCTAGGAACCTCGAACATTTTATTAATTCTGTCAATATCTTCCGCTGTTAATAGTTGGCTGGGCAACTTCATCACACTGACACCTGATTTTTCCATGACTGATGCACGCACCTGCTTTTTCATTTAACAACAATGATTATTTAATTATTGAACATTCCCAAAATCGTTGATACGTACAAAAGTTACCTGCGGTTACTAATCAAATTTTTATTTGTAAAATCATGGATAACTAGAACGAAAGTTAACGACCGTTTGTTTGAAAACTTTTGACAAGGGAAGGGTTGCCATTTCCAAACTTTTACCCACCCCGCACGTCAACTGCCCTCTATAATTTTGAAAATGTTTTACATTTTCGTTTTTAATTATGAAGGTGTCCAAATTATTAATATTAATTATAGAAACTTTTAAACGTAATAAATTATCAAGTTTGAATTTAATTAATTTCTTTTTTATTAATTAATTTTAAATTAATAAACGTCAGTTTGAATTTGACTTATTTTCCTTTAGGTTTCTGACGTTATCGTTTAAGGTTAAGTGCCGACACGTCAGATTATCGTTTGATTTTAATAATTTTGTGTTTCAAGATATTTACGATTCGTTCAGGTTCACAATCATGGTCCCGTCAACAGGTATGTACTTTTTTGTGGAAAAACTTTGTATATTTTAAATGTTTTAAAACTAATCTATTTCTATTTTAAATTTAACAAGTTAAAAATGTTAAAAAATAGGTTTATTAATTTGTTAGCTTGTGTTGATAACTCTGGTAGGATAGCATGTCACGTATAGGCGGAAGTAGAACTCAGTTTGGGGAGGCTAACTTGCAAAAATACATAAATACAATCTAGAGATGATCAACGATGTTAACTTTTGGGGGTCTAACCCCCAATTTTTTCCGCCTTTGATGGTCCGTGACCTTGTCAGCAGTAAACTTTGTATAAATCTTTTTCGGTTTATGTGGGTTACACATCGAGGTCCTTATTAGTAGTGGTCATATCTCTAATTTTTAGAGGGGGGATCGTCTTTTTGAGAAATAGATAGGTATTTAATAGGACTGGGAATTTTGAATATTCAAACTTCCAATCGGAGCTAGGGCATTTTAGTTTAGCAATGTAAAAAAGAAGAATTTTGTTTATTTTCCTAAAAATATAACTACATATTTCAAAGTCGTTGACATAATATCTCAAATTCTAATTGACCGTTTAACTTCATATTTGGTGTATACCTTCAGCATAAGTTGCAATTTCCATGGTACGATCTATAAAGCAACATATACTGAAGGTACATGGTACTAGAATACCACTTTAAGTCTTAAATGGGCAATGAACCTTTCCGATATTACCTAGGTACAAAATTTTGTTATTATGATCTTCGACTCGAACATGACACGTGAATTATTCAATTGTCTATCACGAATTACATTAACTTACAAATGTAAGTTAGATTAACGATATCAAGCTCACGAGTATTTGCAGCTGATAGTTATGGCCGTTACTGGGGATTTTCATATTTTTCCTTATCTGAACTACCGGAGTATAATGGAATTTTGTATTTTTTTAAAAAACATGAAAATTTTGAGTTATATTTTATTAAAGGTACTAAAATTAACAAAAAAAACGTGCAATTAATAATAATCTGATTTTGTCTTATTACATTTATATATAAATGCGACATCACTTTTTTTATTTTATCATCTACAATAACAAAATTTTTAATCACATTTTGAATTGCTTAATCGTTTTAAAATACAATCAACTTACTTTTGATTAATCGACCGTTAATACTTGAACGCACATATCATAAATTTACAGAAGTCTCTATCAAAATGCACCCGTAACTACACGTCATTATTTTCAAGCCTGGCAAATGAATAAACTTATAGCAGATATTATAAATTAAAAAAAACTTCTTTTACAAGTTTATAACTTTGTAGTCACAGCCCGAAATTTTAAAAACCAAAGCTTTTATGGAGCTTCATCGTCCGTGGTGTCACAACCGTTCATATTCATACACAGAGTCGATTCTTCTGCTTCTTTGATAATGTCAAAAACTTTCCTTTTAATTTGTAGTTGTGAATATGCCGGCAAATTCTTGGCGGATTCGCACATAGCGGAAAAAAAAGAATCTAAAGACCGAGTTAAATTTTTCTGATACAATTCTTTTCTTTTTGTTAGCGCTCGTCTGGTTCTATCTGTTCTGCCGCGACTCTCCCACGCTCCTCTAAAAGCATTGGGCGTTGATTCGGCGGACGTTCCTGGTTCCTGCCTGTCTCCTGAAGACGTCAAACGGATTCTGTGATCCGGGATTTCTCTTATCGCAATTCTAAAAATTTATGGTTAAAAAGCAGAAGTCCTATTGAAAAGTCTTACCTTATGCCATCATCATTTTGAGGTAAGCCTGTACAAATACTGCAATGCGTGCGCCAGGTCTCTTTTTCGGTGTACCTAGCTTGGCACATCTCGCAGGTGTATGTACGGTTAGATTCAGTCTTAATGTGATTTGACCCTTCCAGCTCCGTATGTAATTGGTCTTCCACCTCTGTAGGAATTTCAACTTTTATATTGTTGAGTATATTTCGATCTACTGCGTTATTGTCATCGATACCATTCTTAATGACGACGGTTGAAAGTGAAGATAATTCGCTTTTACAAATTGATGTATTCAAAATGTCGCTTGTTTCCATTAATTCGAGATTATTTGCGCTTTCGTCCTCAATTTTAATTCTTACGTTTACAATTTGATTGCTATTTTGCAATATTTCACCATTTGTACTATTGGCAAGTTCGTGTGGTCGGTCCACTTTGTGAAGGGATTCTTTATTCTGTTTTCTTTTAATACGGGCGAGTACCAAAGTTGTTGCCTCCTGTTCGCCCGAAGACGCCATAATTTATAAAATATTTCCAAAATTATTAATAATTTTCCAACAGAATAAAAACATCATGAAAACACTTCCAATGACCTTGAAACATTTGAACTATTTAGCATCAAAACATGTGAACTAAAATTGCAAATCAGTGCTTTTCAAACTTTTTCCATACCCATTTTTAAAATTTAGGATTTTTGGAAGTAAAAGTACGGGGTTAAGAACTGATCTTTTAATAAGAAACTATAACTTCTTTTTTTGTAAAAATTTTTTATTCTAGGATATTTACAGCAAAAAATATTTGATTCGCCTCAAGTTTCATCTAGCTTAGGTATTTTCGCTTGACGCAATTCTAATTCAGAAATCATGCCATCTACACTATCAATCGACCACTCTTTACGCTTGTAAGAAGTTCTTTCGACACAAATAGTTTCGTCCTAAAAAATGGACAATGTCATAAAATTTATACTTTTATGCACTTACCCTTACCCAATATCCGACATTTAGTGGAGAAATTGATTCGACACTCATCAAGCGATCTTCAGCATCTTTCAGCCTCTTGTAAATACTTTCCTCGACTTCGTAATCATCACACATGTCAACGTCACAATCTTCCTCTTCCATTTTAACATTTACACAGTTAATTAAATCTTTTTGGTTCACTATAACACGAACGTTAGGTTACAAAATAAAATGGTCAAAAAAGTACTTGCCCATTGCATAACCATTAGAATACTGTCGTTTTGTAAATGCTGCATCAACACGTGCACATGAAACATGTTCCGGTTCGATGAAGTTAACTTTATTGTGTAGATTAGATTGAGAGCATGCTTTGTCTGCAAATTTATTAATCCTACGATTCAGTTCCTCCACTCCAACGCTCACATTGATCATGTCCGATTGGGCGTTCAAATTACAATTGATTTGCAGATCTACCAAATTAGAATTTTTTAGTTTTATGTAACTTTCAAGAAAAAAAGTAACCTTGTAAAGACAGCACTGGCAGATTTTCCTTAATGTAGTTTGAGCACCATTCGGTTGCTTGAATTGCATCGAGATCTCGAGTCGAAGTAGCTGCTATTACCATGTTGAGTTGGTTACAGGGAATTAAACCAAACCTGAAGAATATAACCTAAATTTATTTATAATTTTTAATGTAAAAATGACCTGTAGAAGAGCGCGATATTCTTTAAAGTGTCCCATTTCCGCCGAATTTCATGACAGACATTTTCGAAAAATTCAGTAGTTTGAGTTTCGTATTCAAAATCGTTTAAATTCACCAAGGTACCCAAGAAATCGTCTGTTTTGGTGCTTGTTAATATCGAAAGAGAATCATCCTGTTGGTCTATAAGACTTGTAATCGCATCCACACTAAATTCTTCATTTGAAACTTTAATAAAATTCATTTTCAATTTCTATCCAAAAAAAAGTAGGGTTAAAATTCTTTGTCAACTCCAGTAAATTCGGCGGTTGTCAAACTTGAAAATATAAAATTTAAATCGTTGAAAAACGTCGTCAACTCCAGGAACTCCAGTAAACCAAACCAAATACCTTAGTAAACTCAGTGGTTGCCAACCTTGATAAAAATAAAATTTAAATCTTGTTAATCTTTTATTCAGGAAATTACAAAATAAATTAGTTATCACTTATCACACTTAACATCACATAGGTCTGAAATTAAATTCACTAGTAAATAAGTTTAAGTTTTTAAACTAAAGAAAAACGCGTCATCACTTTCGGTTTTATCGAGCCGGTCATAATTGCTGTAAAAGTTCTTGTCGATCCGTTCTCTTATAAAGTGGAACTTATTGAAGAGAAAAACTGAGTTACTGTTTTTGGAAACATGTACGGTAACATCTCTAGGACGGTTTGCCTGCAATTATTTCAAATATATTATATGAATCGAATAGAAAAGGTGATATTTACCTGACAAAGATGATAAAGCATGTACCGGCCGATGCCCGCATTCCTCCAATAGGGACGGGTAAAAATAAATGGTAGATAACTCTGGGCATGTGCAGTATCTGGCACGATAATTCCAAATGCAACTATCAACTTTCCGTACAAGACAACGCAGGTAAAATCGGGATACTCCAAAGATGGTGAAACTAAAATAATATCAAAGCTTAATATTTGCAATTTTATCCGTAAAGACCATGTCCAGAATACTATAACTGTACATTGAAAAAACTTTAAAAAAGGAAAATGATCCCAAGGGAGGCACTGGGGATATGTGCCCCCCACTCCTAAAAGTAATATTTAGAAAAATAAGCTTTGTAAGAACTAGAAGCCTGAAAGTAATAAGTGAAGTGTGTGAATGGATTAAGAAAATGGAGAAGAAAGAGCCAGGGTGGGGGCAGGCTAAGAGGGTTTCCTAAAATCAAAATGCTTTAGAAGAAATAAAGTAGTAGCATAGGAGATTAGTAGTAGGAAAGTTCCGGTTTGGTAATTCTCACAAATGAACCATGTCTTGTTTATTTTAAAGGAATCAGAACCACGGGTCAGAATTTGTTACCCCGATAGCAGTCCAGTTATTACGCTGTAAAAAGGGGTCTGCATGGAAATAACTCGAAGAGCAATTTTTGCATTTTCTTGGATTCGGAACTTCCAAGCATTTCCTTACATCATCTGCCTCGTGTACATGACATCTCCCCCGTACAAGCGATGTGCTTACGTTGACCTGAGCCTGATGCAACTGGACCTTAGGAAATTATATGATTAGGTATGTATGCATGTTCTTACTCACCATCGATTCCTGCCCACAAAAATTCATTGCACAAGGCATTGATTGCCGGTACAAGCTCGGGTTGCAAATAAACGAAATCAAAAGTTCTACGTTGTAATAACACCTGCTCTTCATTTTTTTTGGAATTAGGATTTCTTTTTATTTGATCCATTAATTTTAACCACGGTGGATTAATCGTAGGTATTATAAAGATGTACGGTTTCACGACACGACCGGTATGTGGTGAACAAATTCGAACTTCCCTAACATTACCAGTCAATTTAATTTCACCAACCGAATCTGTAATATCAAAAAAATTCAAATTGGTAAATAGAATCATACCTAATCAGTACCTGTGCTTAGAGTATTTTCATAAAGACAAAAAGGATTTAAAAACTTCACCAATTTATAAAATACCGGTGATGCTACCTTTATTTTTTTCGATGGCATTCGTGCATCTCTTTGCCTTTGATATTTAACCACCGACGAGCAACTGGAACTGAAATCTGATTCGCTGGTAACTTTTTCATCGTCGGTCGTAATCTCCCATGCCCTCCTTTTAACTGAAACGGACGAAGGCTTTACAAATAAAACATTATTGAAAGGTTTCGTTCCTATTATTTTTCGTAGCAAAGTTTCGTCTCCAATTTCATCCCCAACTTCTCGTTTTTTCATTTTAAGTTCGGAATCTAAAATTTTATTTTTAATGAATATCCATGACAATGTTTCAGACTTACTCAGCTTCCCGATACAACTTGGAGTTAAAGTAGGGTAACTTAAGGTCCACCATCCCGGTTCGTTCAAAACGTCTCTACCTGAAGTGAAAAATGGAGGACAATAGAGAAACAAAATATCAGCTACAAGTTCATGCCAAGCCTGCTCCGGTTTACTATAACAAAAATGTTGTTCATTTCTCGTAAGGTAAAATAAATGAACTTACAAATTATTTCCGAAAATTGCGCTGCTCTTTTTTTCTAGAAAAGCTGCTATGTGCGCTTTGTAGTGAAAGTAACCTTTTCTTGCAAGGTTAGGACGATGAGTGTGAAGATTTTGTAATGCAAGAACTACTGCTTCTAGCCACGGAACGTTACTTCTTCGAAACACCTCCCTTCCGTTATCGGTGCAGTCGTAACAAACGTAGGTGAAGAAAACGTCACCAAGGAGATCACCAGGAACTCGACCGTTTGCAAGGCAAGTCAAGTGAACATAATTTTTACACTTCATGCAATACAAGAATTCCTCTTCCCAATCTTTGCAAGCCTCTAGGCAACGACCGCACGACATACCTACCCCTTCAAAATCACTCATTTTTAAATTATGGTCTACTTGATTGAAAACTGTCATAAAATAACAAACCAAATAAAATCTAAAAGCTAGGTTAGAATAATGTTAAAATGAACTATTTTTTATACACAGAAAATTTGTTTATTGACAGGTCAGGCTTTATTTTTTTATTTGTATTTTTACAGGTAATTGAGTAGTAGAAACGTCAAGTTATCTGACGTAAATTTTACTGAATTTGTTAAAAGTGACGGTTATGGCAGCAACCACTTTAAATGGGAACTAACCTAACTTTTGCCCTAAGTTTTATGCTAGAACACAGGCGTTCATAAAATATTGTAAGTTTTCGTTTTAAAATAATGGATTCTCGTTAATCCATTCATGCGCATTAGGGGTAAGACAAATCAATTTTTCACAAGTTACACCCAGTATATTTTAAATACATGTTTATTGTTTATGTTACGATTTTAATATTGATCTTCGATGTTCTTCGACTGTAAAATACGTTTTCATATCTTTTAACTTATCGACCAATTCTTCAGTTAAATCTTTCATGCTTGGCAATTCGCCACCAAAATCTTCGGGAAATAATTCTTTAGGGACATATTTATCAAAAAATTCATCCATATTGCACTCTCTTTTGTGAAAAATCAACTAGAAGTAGAAAGTTACTGAACTTACTAATTTTTTGTTATACAAAAAAGAGTATCACCAGTTGATTTACGTTATCATTCATAAGTGGTTTTATAATTGCCATAATTTTGTCGATAAAAGAAGGCGAATTAAGTACGTGAATATTTTTTAATTTAACTGGTAAAGCCTCCTGAAGGTAACGGAAAAAAACACTTAGCGGACGAACTTTTAATTTCGTTATGTGCAGTAGTCCAAACTGAAAAAAAAAGTTTACTACTAATGCGAAAAGTTAAGATTATTGAATAACGTACGCCCTCCAAATCCATGATTATAATTAATCCGTTTGGCGGATTGTAATAATTTATAGTATCCAATGTCACAAATGCCAATTTTACAAGGTTCGATATATTGAAGCTTTTGAATGACGTGTCGTGTAGTTTTCCGAAAATAATTGCGCAGTTATCTTTTGTTCTTTTTGGTGCTATGCCACATTGCCTAAAAAAATTATTTGATCATAGAGAATATAAATTAAATGTAAACAAAAGATAATTATTTGACAGTCACATTTAGACTGACTTATGAAATTTTTTGTTTTGTTTTTTCAGCAATTTACCATAAATTGCTGTTCTTCTAAGACCAAGGCTCAGTTTTTCAGTTGCAGGTTAAACCAAAAAATTTGGGTTAACCAATGATATTGTGTAAAAAAACATCTGTTCAACGTATTTCATTAGTTAAGGCTAAGAATCATCAAGCTAGCTTTGATTCACGAACGTGTGAGGGCTTGTAAGCTACGGTATTTTATAATTCGTAGGTACGCAACACGTTTAACAAATTTTTTGGTTGCTCTACTAGCTATATTAAAATAGTAAAATTATAGGAATCTAATTTTGGAATATACGAGAAGCTCCGCCTTTTAAAATACGAAAATTTCCCTCTCTGTTATTTAAACATTTTATTAATCGTAAGGGTGGGATATTTGCACTTTCCATCATTAACGCAGGAATATGTAATTCTTATTGTTCCCTTTGAATATATAAGATCGTATAAATTATTTTATAATAAAATGTCTCCTAGTAGATTTGAAGAAACTCCAAAGGTTAGTTTGCAAGTTATAATAATTAGGAATGGGATTTATATGTACTACTTATAAAATTATTAACAATAAAATATAATATGTAAATGCGTATAAATTCGATATAATATTATAATTTTGTACCTGATGAAAAAAATTTCACAATCGTATAAAATTTAGCCCAGTACATGTGAGATTTAACCTTGCAAGAGATAAGGAATGCATAAAACTCAATTCCAATTTGCTTTTGCAGTTATCCAGCGATAATTTTCTTATGTTCTATTGCAGATTACTATGTTCAAAATTATGTATACAATACATTTAATTTACAACAATGTTATACATAATTAGTATGTTATGTTAGAATATTTGAAAAAGTAACAAGTAAAAAGCATTATATAAATTTTATTTTACTGGGATTTTTTATAACCCAAGCACTCACTAAAGGCTTCATCGAGTCGCTTAATTAGAGTTTGTAATGATAAACAATAATTAGTCATCTACATTGTTTTGTTATGCAGTTTTATTTATATAAATGTTATTAAAAATTTTAAAAAAATTAACATAGTTTACTTATTCCGGGTGACCGTCCGATTTTGAACATAGAGAATTTACATGGGAAATTGATTTTTTCTAAATTCCTGCTTCCTATTATAACTGATAAGAATAAAAAACAGGCCCGTAGCCAGGGGGGGGGCACGTTCCCCCCCCCCCCCGTAATGTTTAAGATAAAAAAATTTTGAAAGTGATTATTTGAAATTCGAAAATAAAATAGGTATTCTATTTTGAAGTTGGAAAAAGTTCTTTTTTCCTAACATATTTGCCGTACTTTATTGTTGTTTACCTTGTCAGCTTATAGGTCAACCCTATTTATCCTTTTTACGTGAAAGGCATGGAATTAATTTAATACAAAAACGATGAACCGTAAACATAAAAGCTGTTCTGCTGTTAAGATTAATATTACCAGTGACAACAGCAACTTGAATATTCATAGGGATCAGTGGCAAACTAAAGAGGGGGGCACCGCCCCGGGACCTGCAAGGAAAGGGGCCCGATTTACGTAAAATTATTATTAAAATTACTTACTTAATTCCTTTGTCGTAGCCATTGAAAGCATTTATTTGGTAAAAATTTCATTGGAATTTTGTAGCTACATTTGTATTACAATAATACATTCAAAAATTTCTAACTTTTAAACCCTGTTGACCTTGAAAACTCAAATTTTACCGCCTGCGGCGCTCGTGGTAGCTTCGCCCAACTCCACCTCTTTGTTTACAACATTAAAAATTCTCAGAAGGGAAGCCTTCAAAATTTTACTTTTTACAAGTATCCCCCCCAAAATAAAATCCTGGCAACGGGCCTGATAAAAAGTATATCAAATTAAAGAGATTTTTGTTCCGCGTCTAAAGATATTTAATACTTAATATTTTGTTTTTTAATTATTGTAAAAAAGTGATGATAAAATTTCCATCAAGCTTTTGTTCTTCTTTGTATTCTTCTTTATAGAACCGTCCTGACTTTTAAAGACTTTCTTCATATAGTTATTAAGTTGGTGATTTGCCATTTCCTTCCAAGGGAAGACGGTCAGAATAAAGTTTCTATACAACTCTTATAGAATAGGGGGCCGGTAGCAAACTACGGTTACAGATTTCACCGAAATTTTTGCACTGGGTGGGAGGTAATGGTCTATATAGTGGATATATATTATACAATTTGCGGATGGTCCAGTAGTTCTTCCAAAATTAATAAAAATTCTAGATCCAAGATTTGCCGTGGTTTTGACAGGTGCTAAACTCTTTAAAAACATCCCCCATAGGGCACGGAACTCGAAAAATGACGAAATTCGAAGGCTGGGATCCGAGATTTGCCAATGTCAGGAGCAGGGAAAACTTACCCTCCGCACGCTCTTCGGGCGGCTCTGGGCGGTTTTTGTAAATTGTTTCAAAAGCCGGGTGGTAAATGCACTCGAAAATGCAGGAACTAGAATGATGTTATCACTTCAACGGCATGCACTTGAATAATATAGCATAGCATAGTTTAATTGGCTAAAGAGCATGTTGGTGCCGAGGCACCATTATCTCCTTCATATGATGATCGATATTTGACAGTGCAGCGATTTGCAGAATAAAATTATGCTTACCAACCCCGAGGGGGTTAGTTGATTGTACGACGAAAGAATTAGTTGTTTAAACGTGTAATTTAACTGTTGCTGGTTGAAATTAACGCACTGCAGTTTAATAATTGCTTTTATCTCCCCACCATAATTACAATTGCCATGACCCAAGTAGAGCACACGTACCGGCAATAGAATGACTTTTTAAAGCTTACGTGAAGGTAAACTCGTAAAATTTACATCAAAAAGTCAATTTCCAATATAAAATTGTGAAGTAACCTAATTAATAAAAAAAATTAAATAAAGCTAATAAAATTGTGCTTTTTCAGAATATTCATTAGTTTTCTTTCCTACTTTGAAGGAGGACAGCCGTAGAATACTACCTCTAAGCTAAAAAGGTTAAAAGTTCTTTTTAGTCAAAATTAGCATTGAAAACAATTTTGTGAATTTTTGAAATTTTTGTAATTTCGCTCTAAACTTGCACAGTTTTGTTTGCAAATATTTTAATAGTCGTATAGAATGCATGTTTCCAAACTTGTTGCAGAATATACCATTCTACTCGGTCTTAGCAGCTTACACACTTAATCGTCAAGCTGTTACTGTCTTAATTTAATGAGTGGAAAATGTTCACGAACTACGACTTATTTAGAATACTCATAATTTTCAAAATTTACAACCTATTTCCAAAAATTTGAATTACGGAAATAAAATAAAAATAAAATTTTATTGCAAATTATGTTCATTTAATTTATTTATTATTGAAATACACAGTGCCTTTATTACAATTAAGGGGTCCCTGCAGTCTAGCGCTGTAAAATTTGAGGCATTTTCAAGATTTTTTTTTGAAGGTTAAAGTAATGAACAACAATATTAAAACTCTTTAGATGTATTATCATTGTGAATATATACAATTTTTTTTTAATTGAGAATTATTTTTAATTACGACAAAAATAGCGCTAAATAACAACCTTTCAAAAAAATGTACTTGGGCGACGTTGCGGATTTTGACTCTTCATTTGTTTGGCAAAATTACGCTCTTTTGAAGTTTAAATTCTAAAATCAGGCTTGTTTTTACCAGTTTTTCTATGTAAAAAATACCAAGTTTTTGAAATAAAAGTTGATTTTGGTTCCAGCGATAACCAATATACCAATAATAAAAATACAAATATGAATAACTTATTTTGTTTTGATTGTACAAATTTATAGATAATATTAGTTTTTCACCCACACTTTTATTGTTAGTGATGCTTTTCTTTTTCAAATTAAAATTATTCTAAATATATAATATATTATTTAATGAAATGTTTTTGTATCCATCCAAAAAGTAAACAGATTACATTCACCATGTGGTGCATTTGAAACGAAACGCAAATCCCCACCAGAACATCATTTCGTAGTTTATTTCTTGCATTGCAGCTCAAAATATTATTTATATCCAAGTTGGAAACCATTATTTCCATTATTTATTTGAGCGACTGTAAAAGTCTTGTAGCCATCTCTATGATAATGGCTGAACTATAATCATTAATTTAATCTAAAATTATTCCCGCCTGATTTGAATTGAGCGATTATTTCTAATTAAATTTTTAACGTGTTATAGATAAAATAAATTTTCAAATAATTTATTTATGAGTTCTCTTATACATGTATATTAGTTAAATAGGTAGAATATTATTAATTGATAATTAATTTCAGGTTTTAAAATTAATATTACTGTTATAAAGAAAAATTTTTAATTTAAAAACACCTGCTGCCCGTCCTTACAGTGTCACAAATATTATCTTAAAATTTCAAATCGATGTGTTGGTGCGTTTTCGAGATGTTCTCGAATGTATGATTTTTTTTCACCTGGCCGATTTTTTTTTCTTTTTTTATTAATAATTCTTTGTTAGTAATTATTTCTCCTACTTAAATTTTTTGCTAAAAAGTTTACAAACATGGTATTTACACAAATTGAAACCCAAATTACAAAATTTGCTTTAAAAAAATAGCCTTTGCCCTTCTTTAATTAATTGTAAATATAATTTCCAAATTTGAAGAAAATCCATTCAGCCGTTTTTAAATTGTTCTCGTACCTTACAGCTTTGTGAGCGGTATTGTAACCGAGTGCCGCTCGAAGAGCGGCACGAGATTGCAATACGGCTCACAATGCTGTATTGGCGATTATAAGACGACCGCACCACTTAGATCTCGCATCGAACTTGCAAGTTTCGACTGTGCACTTGTGGGAGTGTTATAATCGCATGAACAAGAGCGCATCGCAAATTCCTAGCCTTAACCCAAATTTTTTGGTTTAAGCTACAACTGAAAAACTGGGCCTAAAATTTAAATTTAACTGTCTAAATTTTGTTTAAAACAAAAATATTGCGTTTATAATAAAAAAGGATCTTTGACCTTTTGGATCTTTTTTATATTTTAAATAATATTAGAAACAATATATTATTTCCAGAGTATTGTTTTAAATAAATATTTTATAAAGTTATTATTTTTGTAATTATTATTCTACTATGGATCTCCTATCTTGTTCCGCTGTAAAATAGGTTTCCATAGCTTTCAAGTTTTCAATTAATTGTTTTGTTAAATCTTTCATGCAAGGCAATTCGCCACCAAACTCTTCGGGCAATAATTCTTTAGCCACATTTTTTGCAAAAAAATCATCCATGTTACACTCTCTTTGGTGAAAAATCATCTGCAACAAGGAAGTTACTAAATATTTTCTTTTGTACAAAAAAGTCCCACCAGTCGATTGATGTGATTACTCATAAGCGGTTTTATAATTGTCAAAACTTTGTCGATAAAATAAGGAGTGTTAATTAAGTGAATATTTTTTAATTTCACTGGTAAAGCCTCCTGAAGGTAACGGAAAAATATACTTAACGCACGGACCTTTAATTTCGTTATATGCATTAGTCCAAACTGAAATCAAAAGTTTTTAACTACAAAGTAGCCGGTTATTGGATAACTTACGCCATCCATATCCATAACCATAATTAATCCGCTTGGCGGACTCGAGTAAATTGCAACATCCAAGGTCATGAATAAAAATTTGAAAAATTTAGTCATACTGAAGCTTTGGAACGTTGTATCGTGTAGTCTTGTAAAAATGACTGCACAATTATCTTTTGTTCTTTTTGGTGCTAGACCAAAATAACTAAAATTATCTAAAATTATTTTTACTTTCCAACCTGATATTCATATTAGTTCGATTGATCCCGATCAAAATACTTTCGAATAAAGCCAAATTTTCGGGCGTCATAAAAAAAAGCAGGTAACTTTTTATAAGCATCCGACTTGAGTTTTCAAGAATTTCAATTTATAAATTTTCAATTTCATTTTTTCAAATTTCAAATTAAATCTAAGCTGAATAAATTAAAAAAATATATAACTTACCAAAAGGTAAGCGCAAAAGATTGAATTGATTCTGAGTCTTCCTTGGACAGAAGTCGGTTGTTAAATATTTCAGGTGCTTCATTTCGTATTTTAAAGAAAGCGTTAATTGTATTTTTGGTATTCTTTTGGTCGTTATCGTTCGATAACAAAAAATTTACGATTTCTTCGTCCGATATTGGCGGAAGATGTTTTTGTTCTTCTAACCAAATGCTGATTAGTTTGATGTCGTCTTCCGTAACACGACCTTCTGCAATTATTTCATCAGCTTTGAATCCTAGTTGAACGGACATTGCGATACCGAAACTAAAACGGGGGGTAATTTTTATAAAAATTCCTGATCGAATTACCAGTCCACTAAACAAAGAAACTCCAATTGTCAAGAGAATTTTTTAATCAAAAAAAGCTCAAAGCACCGAAAGGAATAGGATTTGATTTAAATATCCCAATATTTAATATTTATATTTAACTTGTTATGTTATGTTTTTCATAATATTCCGCCGGCATAAATACTCCAGATTTTAGTCATTGATATGAAACTCTAAACTAGACAGTTATCTATTATGATTAATTAATGTGTTTTGGACTCCCTAGCAGAATAAAACTGCCCAGAAAACAATAAAGATTTTTTTGTATAACCCAGTATATTTTAAATATAAGTTTATGAAATTATAATAATTGCTACTATTTCAATGTAGATCTTCGTTCTTCTTCGGCTGTAAAATATGGTTCCATAATTTTAAAGCTTTTAATTAACTGTTCGTTCAAATCCTTCATGCATGGCAATTCGCCACCCAACTCTTCGCACAAAAATTCTTTAGAGACATATTTCTCAAAAAATGCATTCATATTACAGTCTCTTTTGTGAAAAATCATCTACGACATAGAAGTTATATACCAAATATTTTTATTTATCGAAGTCTCACCAGTTCATTTACGTGATCACTCATAAAGGGTTTTATAATGACCAAAATTTTGTCGATAAAATAAGGCGTGTTAAGTACATGTATATTTTTCAATTTTACCGGCAAAGCTTCCTGAAGGTAACGAAAAAATATACTTATTGCGTGGATTCTAAATTTCGCTACGTGCGATATTCCAAACTGAAAACAAAAGTTTTTAACTAAAATGGAGTCGGCTAAGAAAACTGAATTAATTACGCCTTCCATATCGATGACCATGATTAATCCGCTTGGCGGACTGGTGAAAATTGCAGCATCCAAAGTCATATATAAAATTTTGCAAAATTTGGCCAAATTAAAGCCTTGAAATGAAGTGTCGTTCAGCCGTCCGAGTATGACTGCGCAGTTATCTTTTGTTCTCTTGGGGGCTACACCAAAATATCTAAAAATTATTATTTTATATTAATATTGTTTTTTTTATTTGTCCATTGTCGTGGTATTTTATGTGCAGGGGGGGGGGGATTATTAAATTTTAGATTTTATTTTGTTTATTTAAAAAAAGTATGTTAAAATTTTCAAACTTTGAAGTTCCCGCGTGTTGGTGGTGGTGGCGACAACTAGCGGAGAATACGAGATGGAAATCAAAGAGTTGAAGGCATTTTATTTGAATTATTACGTACCCTCCTAATATAAAATAATATTGATAATTACTTTAAAACAAAAAATAAATAAAAATTATTGTTTATCAAATAACCCGAATATTTAAAATATAAATAAATGATGCCGTAAACAAATTACTTTTATAAAAGCCGGTATATACAAAAGGATATATTGTGATAGCGGGGCAAAAAGTTTAAATATATAAATAATATTAAAGGTAACTTACGCCAAAGTTTCCGTCGACTCGGAACTTTCTTTTGACATAAGTCTGTTGTTAAATATATCGGTCCCTTCATTTCGGATTTTAAAATAAGCCCTAATTGTACTTTTAGTATTCTCTTGATCGTTATCATTCGATAACAAAAAATTTACAATTTCTTCGTCCGATATAATAATGGGAAGATTTTTTTGTTCCCTTAGCCAAATGTTGATTTGTTTAATTTCTTCATTGGTGACGCGACCTTCTGCGATTATTTCATCAGCTTTGAATCCAAGTTGTACGGACATTGCGATTTCAAACTAAAACTGCCAAAATATAAGTACAGTAGTAGATAATGAAATACATGTGGGGCATTCCACGCCGAATCGGCCACTGTTTTAGGTGACTTTCGGTTTTTCTCAAAATTTCATGTTTTTGACCATCCGTTGTTGCTCGTAACTTTGCGAAAAATGCACCAATCCGATCGTGTTGTTTTTAAAAATTTTTGATTTTGAATGCTTTTTCAATAAAAAAATATGAAAAATTTCAAACAAAATTGTTTTTCAAGATGTATGCCCCTGCGAATTTTTTGAAAATATGAAAAGTTTTAAATCTAATCTGATCGTGGATAAACATTTATTTCTATTTTTTTTTCTTAAATCGAAAATTGCAATAATTATAATATATTTAAATATTTATTAAATAATCATCGCTTTATTATTTTTTTGCTTAATTTATTATCTTAATATTATATTATGCATACAAATTTATTTTTACCGGCATTAACTGGACAATAATCAGAGGGGGGTTTGCAAATTGTCAATATTTACTTACCAATTTTTTTTTTAATTAAAATTAAGTCGCCCAGAGCAAATTAGAAGTAGCTGTCACACTGAATTTCAAATTATTTCTTAAATAAAATGTGAGATATATTGAATGAAGGATGTGTTCTGCTCGGTATTTATATTTTTCGGGAAAAATGTTACAAAAATAAAAAAAACAATAAGTGATAATAATATATCGGTTTATTAAAAACCTACTGAGTTTTCGATTAAAAGTAATATAATATTTTCTTGTTATATGTTTTGGTTTACATAATATATAAATCATATATTTATTCTGGTAGTAAATATAAATTTGTAAATATAGCAATGGTGTAGTACAACCAGTGACGGACCAAAGGTGGGGCACCGTCCCGGGCCCTGCAAGGAAAGGGGTTCGATTTACGTGAAATTATTCTTAAAATTAGGAGTTAATGCTTACTTAATTACATTTTCATAGCTATTGAAAGCATTAATTTGGTTGACCTGTTCATCTTAAAAACCCAAATTTTTTCTACTGCGGCGCCGTAGGGGATTCGCCCCCTTCACTCTTTGGCGGGTCCAAAAGTACTTTAGGGCGAAGGGCTCCAGAATGTCTTAATCCGCCACTCTGATTTGACGGCGGCGTCAACAAACATTTTGGTTAAGCTCAACTTACCTAAACTAGGCCAAGATTAGAAGTCACCAGTATGCCGTATATCCTTCACATAAATCTATGAAATAGAACGGAAAATTTTAGGTGGACAAAAAACATAATTTTAAATCTATTTTCATACAAGGTCATAAAAGTATTAAAAATTTGGTAAAGTAGGTATAGTGATAGAATAATCTAAAAATTTTAAGAGCTAATCTGATAAAACACTTGAAATTAAAATAAATTACAGGTATTTTATTATCAACTTCTAATTTAGCAATATAAGTATCAGCATTGCAATGTCTGTTCAACTTGGATTTAAAGCTAAAGAAATAATTGCAGATGGTCGTGTCACGAACGACGAAATCAAACAAATCAGCATTTGGGTAAGAGAACAAAATGATCTTCCAGTTATATCGGAGGAAGAAATAGTTAACTTTTTGTTATCGAACGATAACGATCAGGATAACACCAAAAATACGATAAACGCGTTCTTCCATATACGAAAAGAGGCGCCGGATGTATTTAACAACCGACTCATCACAAAAGAATATTATGAGTCAAAACAATTCGTAACGTAAGTAATTTAATTTAAAAAATCATTAAAAACAAAACTTCCAGAAGACTCTTTTTCTTGGTTTTCATGTCCGGATTTGTTTTAGCTACTTTGGTATAGCACCAAAGAGATCGGAGGACAACTGCGCAATCATATTCACCAGGATAGCAGACACAAGTTTTCGAAACTTCAATCTCAATCAATTTTTAAAACTTTTATTTATGACCTTAGATGCTGCAATTTACTCCAGTCCACCAAACGGATTAATTATAGTGATCGATACTGATGGCGTAGGTTAACCAATTTTTTCTAAGCGATTCCATTGGAGTTACAGACTTTTGCTTTCAGTATGGATTAGGGCATTTAACGAAACTGCGGATTCATGCACTGAGCATATTATTCCGCTACCTTCAGGAGGCTTTGCCGGTAAAATTGAAAAATATTCACCTACTTAACACGGCCTATTTTGTCGACAAGGCATTGGTCATTGCAAAACCGCTTATGAATGATCACGTTAAACAATTGGTGAGCGACTTTTCCTTGATTAAATGTAAATATTTGTGGCTTCCTCGTTTTAGATAATTTTTCACAAAAAAGATGTTAATATGGATGAGTTTTACGAGAAATATGTGGCCAAGGAATTATTACCACAAGATTTTGGTGGCGAATTGCCATGCATGAAGGATTTGGCAGAACAGTTGATTCACACTTTTAAAACTATGGAATCTTATTTTACAGCCGAAGAAGATCGAAGATCTGTGTTATAAACATATAATTCAAATATGCTGAAAAAATAGTAACAGTAAGAAACAATATAATATTAGTCAACACGAGACAATATATGATGAAGGATATACGGCAGACTGGCGAAACCAACGCACGCTGTCAAGTTAGAAATTCGATGCAACCGATTGCACCACACCATTGCTATAATTACAAACAGAATAAATATTATTTATGCAAACCAAAACATGACAATAAAATACATAATATTATTACTTTTAATCCAAAACTTTCTAGATTACCTATAAAATTTTATTTTACAATGTTTTTCTTATTTATACCGTTTTGCCCTATAAAGATAAATACCGAGTACAACATCATTCATTCATTCAAACATTTTCAATTTCATTTCAGAAATAAATTGAAGTTACAATTCACTTAACCATAATTTAAAAAAATTTGGTAAGTAAATATTGTTATTATATTAATATATTTAATCTTCAGAATAATATATTAGATTATTTTTTAGTTTTGGGATCGCAATGTCCGTCCAACTTGGATTCAAAGCTGATGAAATAATCGCAGAAGGTCGCATCAGTAATGAAGAAATTAAACAAATCAACATTTGGCTAAGAGAACAAAAAAATCTTCCCATTATTATATCGGACGAAGAAATTGTAAATTTTTTGTTATCGAATGATAACGATCAAGAGAAAACTAAAAATACAATTAAGGCTTATTTTAAAATCCGTAATGAAGGGACCGATATATTTAACAACAGACAGAATTTTCTTTCAAAAGAAAGTTCCGATTCGACGGAAACCCTGGCGTAAGTTAATTTTAATATTAAAATAAATAAAGCAATATCTTTAAAAATTATTGTCTTGAGATCTGCTCTCCGTAGACCCAACTGTTAGATCCCACGATAATTGTACAAATCAATTTTTTTGTAGATACTTCTGTGTATCACCAAAGAGAACAAAAGATAACTGCGCAGTCATTCTCGGCCGACTACACGACACTTCATATCATAATTTCAATATATCGGAATTTTACAAACTTTTATATATGACCTTAGATGCTGCAATACACTCCAGTCCACCGAAGGGATTAATTATAATTTTAGATATGGAAGGCGTAAGTAATTCAATTTTCTTAGCTGACTCTGTTTTAGTTATTACAAACCTTTGTTTTCAGTTTGGTATTTCGCATATAACGAAATTTAGAATCCATGCAATAAGTATTTGTTTTCGTTACCTTCAGGAAGCTTTACCGGTAAAATTAAAAAATATACATGTACTTAATACTCCTTATTTTATCGACAAAGTTTTGGCCATTATGAAACCATTCATGAGTCAGCACGTAAAAGAACTGGTGAAAATTTTATAAATGATAATATTTGATATACAACTTGAATTTTTTAGATGATCTTTCATAGAAGAGAGAATGGAATGGATGACTTTTTTGAAAAATATGTCGCTAAGGAATTATTGCCTGAAGAGATGGGTGGCGATTTGCCATGCATGAAAGATTTATATGAACAATTAATTAAAAACTTAATAATTATGGAACCATATTTTAAAGCCGAAGAAGAACGAAGATCTGCATTAAAATAATAGCTTTTATAATAATATACAATATAGTGGGGTTGTGCATAAAAATAGAGCGATGGTAGTTCTTCGGGATTCTTCTTTTTTGCATTGCATTTTTGCCCCCGATGAAATTTTATATTTTGGTTTTTGTTAACCTAGGCAAATTGGGCGTTAATTTTAATACTTTTTATTTTTAATTAAAATCTCAAGAAATCACATTACAACGGCGTTAAACTCTTGTGCTGTTTAACCAAAATCCTCCAATAGGAGATAAAACAAAACTTTCTGGATCCATTTCGAAAGGTGTACGAGTTTTTTCGTTCAAAGTAAATTTGTAATTCCGCAATAAATATACCAAGCCCACCTTGGCCTGCATTAAACCGAATCGTAAACCTGCGAAAAAATAAATTTGATTATGCAAAATATTATAATATTTGTAATCGTACCAATGCAGTTTCTAGGGCCCTCTCCGAATGGCAAATAAGTGTAAGGTTTAATTTTAGATTTATTTTCGTCACTAAATCTATCCGGATCAAATTTTTCTGGTTCTGGAAATACGAAAGAAAAATTTACTTATATCTTTGTTTATTATAGTCATTCCAATTCTATTCGCAAAATTGGGGCAACAAACCACAATAAAGCTTTTTATTTTTTCATAAGGGCTTTCACGAAAAAATTGGTTGGTGTGTTTTATAAATTCGGAATTTGGATTTTCAAACGAATTACAATCAATTCCAAACGCACAGGATCCAATCACATCTGTAGTGAATTTCCCCGAAAGATCTCTAATGTCAACGGGCTCATCGAGAGACACCAAATGATCCATCGCTTTGTTTAACTGCTTTCCACATTAGATGACAGTGTGAATCATCATTTTTATTTTTCCAGAAGTAAAAGTAGGGGTTAGTTTTGTCCGAAGGTTTTTCCAATCCTGGCCGCCGATTGAAAATAAGTGCGCACTCAGGGGATCATCTTTTTTGTTATAAAAAACTCCGCGATCAACGAAACTATGGAAATCGACGCTCAGAATATTTTTGATAATTTCTGGATCTATTGGAAAATAAACTGGTATCCAAAGCAAAAATAAGCCGTATTCTTTAAAACCAGCCGCTTTAGCTGTTTCGTACTGTTCTCTGGTTTTAGGTCCAAATGCTTCGTTGTGATGAGGTGCATACGAACCAAATGGTATTGCGAATTTGTCAAAAGGTATATTTTTTCTTTCCCAATATTTAAAATTCCATTTAAGGAAGGCATATAAGCTCACCAGCAATGTTGCAAATAAGACTAAAGTGGTAGTACCGATAATTTCCATTATAATTACGATCTAACCATTTAACACAAAGAATTTTTTCGTGGGGAACTGTTTCACCGTAATTACACAATACAAGTGTTTATAGGTACTTTGCAGATAAATATTTTATTTTTATCGCAAATTGATAACAAATCAATAACAAAATTTTGAACTTTATAACTCGGAAATAAATATTACATAAATAAAATTTATTTGAATTGTCATTGTTTACAATTAAGCAGTTAAAAGTAATTAATTTAAATTATTTTCTTGTATAAGTAATTGTAATTACGTATAATTTATATACAAAATTTCATCTACTCTAGAGCTAACGTAATCCATAAAGTTGAGGTACAAGATAAAAATTGCAGCAGTACAGGAAGTCATGCATTACTGTATCCTGGCGACAAGAAATAATTTTGATTAAAAACAATTTAAAGAAAATCTTATTAGAGAGACAATAAAGCATTGCAACGGTAATAAAAAATTTACCGTTGTCGTATACATTTATTAATTCCAATGTCCGGAGTTCAAATGAGTCCCTGCTCGGGCGCCAAATATAAAGAATAACTTAACTCTAACTACCATCGCTCTATTTTTATGCACAATCCAGTATATTTAAAACATATGTTTATGAAATTATTATAATTTATTTTATTGTAGATCTTCTTTCTTCTTCGGCTGTAAAATACGGTTCCATAGTTATGAAGTTTTTAATTAATTGTTCATTTAAATCTCTCATGCATGGTAAATCCCCACCGTACTCTTCGGGCAATAAATCTTTAGCGACATATTTTTCAAAAAAGTCATCCATATCACAGTCTCTTTGATGAAAAATCATCTAAAACATGTAAGTTATATAATTATCAAATATTATCATGTAATTTTCACCAGTTCTTTTACGCGGTCACTCATAAACGGTTTTATAATGGCCATAACTTTGTCGATAAAATAAGGCGTGTTAAGCATATGCATGCTTTTCAATTTTACTGGTAAAGCTTCCTGAAGGTATCGAAAACATATACTTATTGCATGGATTCTAAATTTCGTTATATACGAAATTCCAACCTGATAACAAAGGCTTGTAACTATAAAATGCGGTCGGTTAAGAAATTTGAATTACTCACGCCTTCCATGTCGATAATTATAATCAATCCGCTCGGAGGACTGGAGTATATTGCAGCATCCAAAGTCATATATAAAAGTTTGTAGAGTTTTGCTAAATTGAAGTTTTGATAGGATGAATTGTCGTTCAGCCGTCCGAAAATAACTGCGCAGTTGTCTTTTGTTCTCTTTGGTGCTACACCAAAATATCTAAAAAAAAAATAGTAACAATTTCATTTGACGTAACAACTCGTTAAATTAAACTGTTATATTAAAATTAACTTCGTTAAATTCAATTACGTCGCACGTGAATTATCTTAAAAAATCAAAAAACAGAGGTAACTTACGCTATGGTCTCCGTCGAATCAGAGTTTTCTTTGCAAATAATTCTGTTGTTAAATATCTCGGTCCCTTCATTTCGTATTTTGAAGTAAGCCCTAATTGTATTTTTGGTTTTTTCCTGATCGTTATCATTCGATAATAAAAAATTTACAATTTCTTCGTCCGATATAATCGGAAGATTTTCTTGTTCACTTTGCCAGATGTTGATTTGTTTAATTTCCTCATTAGTCACCCGACCTTCTGCGATTATTTCATCAGCTTTGAATCCAAGTTGAACAGACATTGCGATCTCAAAACTTAAACTGCCAAAATATAAGTATATATTCTCTAGAAAGGATGTCCTTGTGTATGCCCGGTTATTTTACAATTAACACTTCCACTTGATTGATTGAACGCCTTCTTCATGTAAACTATGAAAGCTAAATAGTGTAAATTCTTTTATCAGTAAAACTGGGTTTATCTTAATTGTTACGAACTTTTGACCGGGCAACATTATTCGGGGTAATCGGGGATTATGATGGACAATATTTACTTACCAAATTTTTTTAAATTTCGGTTTATGTAAAGCAGAGCAAATATCAACTTGATGACACACTGCACACTCTTCAATTGTTTAATTAAGGATTTCTTGTATTGTAACTTAAATTTATTCCTTAACGAATGAAAGATGTGTTTGTACTCGTTATTTATCTTTATGGGACAAATGGTAAAAATAAAAAATAATACGTTTTAAATATAAAGTTGAGCCTTCGATTTTAAAAATTTTCTAATAAAATTAAACAGGAACCGAGTATCCAATTGGCCGATTTTAAAATCTTAGCTCCGCCCATGGCGTGCTTTTATTTTATACAAGTAATTTGCGCTTGTCAAAAGGTCCCGCAGCGCTCGGAGCGTAGCGAAGCGACGAATGTGAACAATTAAATTTAATTCAATTCTCAACAATTAAAAAAAAACCAGGGACGTGGCCGAACTCGAAAAAGCGGGATCTTATTAGTTTTTAACTTAAATTAAAATCTGTTTATCCGTTGATTCGCTCATGCGTTGATCTGTTTATCCGTCGAATCGTTCATGCGTTGATCTGTTTATCCATTGATTTGTTTGGAAGTCCCATTAGGTACGCTAGGTTTACCATTTTTTTAAGTTTTTAAAATTTTTGGATGGACGTGTATATTTTATACAAAGGACTTGCCTTAACAAACGAGTAAGACATGTTTATCCTACCTAATAAGTAAAAACAACATGTCGTCAGATCAACGGATAAACAGATCAACGTATAATTAATATGTTATATAGGTGACAAAATATGCACAATCTGCAACAGTTTTGATTTATCAACTCGATTACCTTTGTTTACTCTACTTACTACTAATATGGAATCATTGTGTCCAAATTTATCGTTTGAGAACGAAGATACAGATGTCCTTCATTTAGATTGGTCGGAACAAGACAACGATGAACTGATGGATATGATCAGTGACATACTTCCTCTTCCTTCTACAACAAATACAATTGAATTATCATCGTCTTCTCCTGATGGTAGGGTAAATATTCCAGATAGAATAAGCACCAACACCGATAAATCCAAAACGGAGACTGCTAAAGAAGCGAAACCTTCAAGATCTCGTATATCTCATAGAGATATACGCGAAGTATGTCAATTATTTATGCAGTTGTCCATCGACAACAAAGACGCACCTCTTCATAACGCACGTAATAGCAGCGAATATGGCATTAGAAAAAGATCACGAGATTATTGCAGATCTGGTGACCGTAGCTATACAAACAAGAAAAGAAAACTGGATTAATAGTTTGAAGTTAAATGAAATATAAAGAAATGAAGTCATTAAGAAACAAACCAGAAGAAATAGGGAGAAGAATAGGATATAATAAAACTCCGAATAACTACCATCGCTCTATTTTTATGCACAACCCAGTATTATTTTAAATTGTTATAATTGCTACTACTTTAATTTAGATCTTCGTTCTTCTTCGGCTATAAAATATGGTTCCATAATTATAAAGTTTTTAATTAATTCTTCATGCAAATCCTTCATGCATGGCAAATTGCCACCCATCTCTTCAGCCAATAATTCTTTAGGGACATATTTTTCAAAAAAGACATCCATATTAGAATCTTTTTTATGAACGATCAGCTAAAACATAGAAGTGAAATATAAAATATTTTCGTTTATACAAATCTCACCAGCTTTTTTACGTGATCACTCATAAACGGTTTTAAAATGGCCAAAATTTTATCGATAAAATAAGGCGGGTTAAGTATATGCACGTTTTTTAATTTTACTGGTAAAGCTTCCTGAAGGTAACGAAAACATGTACTTATTGCATGGATTCTAAATTTCGTTATAAACGAAATTGCAAACTGAAAGTAAAAAGTTTGTAAGTTAAATGGAATCGGTTAAGAAATTTGAATTACTCACGCCTTCCATATCTAAAATTATAATTAATCCACTCGGTGGACCAGTGTATATTGCAGCATCCAATGTCATATATAAAAGTTTGAACAATTTTACTAAATTGAAGCTTTGAAAAGAAGTGTCGTTAAGCCGTCCGAGAATGACTGCGCAGTTATCTTTTGTTTTCTTTGGCGCCACACCAAAGTATCTAAAAAAAAAATGGTTAAATCATTAGTGTATAATATAATCTAACAGGTATGTCCCTGGAGGTAAGAACTTAAGAAAGGGAATAGTACGCAAGTATTGCTTGCCGTCGGCCTATGTTCTTGTGAAAGCAATCGAGGTGACAGGCCGAGTAAAAATCATAGATTTTTTAAATCAAAACGTATCAAACATCTAGAAAACAGGAAAAGTGCAGTTCCAGTCCAGAATCCTGCTCTCTGATTCGTCCAAATAGCGTCTTCTTCGTTTTCTTAATATTGGACTTAAATTTAAATTATTTTCAAAATTCAGTTTGCGAAGAAATAGACAATAATAATAAATATTAAAACAACTTTGTTTGACGTAATAACTTTCATTATTAAATTGCTCGGTTAAATTTTAATTGTTACATTAAATTGCTATAATTAAAATTGATTTCGTTAAAATGAATTAACTACGTCGCGTCGTATGTAAATTTTAATAGCTTATTCTACCTTTATACTTAATATTACGTAAACTACTATGTATAATATAAATTTAAAAATTAATCTGAGCAAATACAAATAAATAATAATGTTAACAAATTATTTTTGATAGCGGGACTAAAAGCTTCAATTTAGAAATATTAAAGGTAACTTACGCCAAGGTTCTGTTTAAATCAGAATTTTCTTTCCACGTAAGGCTGTTAAGTATATCTGATCCTTCATTTCGTATTCTGAAGTAAGCCCTGATTGTATTTTTAGTTTTCTCTTGATCATTATCATTCGATAACAAAAAATTTACAATTTCTTCGTCCGATATGATCGGAAGATTTTCTTGTTCTTTTAGCCAAATGATGATTTGTTTGATGTCGTCATCCGTAACGCGTCCTTCTGCAATTATATCTTCAGCTTTGAATCCAAGTTGAACGGACATTGCAATCTTAAAACTAAAACTGCCAAAATATAGTATAGTAGTAGAAAATGAAATATATTTTCCAGATATTTTCTATAAATATCCTTGGTTCGGTAACTTTACAATTAACACTTCCACTTGATAAAGCAGTTAAAACTGATTTTATTAACCGCCTTCTCCACGTAAACTATTAAAACTAAATAGTATTATGCGGTAATAAACCTTTCTATTGGGAAAACTTGATATTTTTTATAGTTGTCCCGGAGATTTCTCCGGTTTATTAGAAGAGAATAATAGAAGGATACCACGCACAAAAACTTGTTTTATTTTAGGCAACACAACCAAAATAGTATAAAAAAACCACAATACGGCCAAAGTTCATAGTATTTATCTGTTTCAAGATTCAGCGTATGGCATGGGTCATGAAAACAAGGTAAGGCTAATTACTTACAGTTCACGTCTTGCAATTGTTTTCGGATAGTACACCGATCTTTAGTCTCGGGTGGTTTTTTATTTCCATCAAAATCACTGAAGTAATGTGCAGATAAATATTCAAATAATACTCAATAATTCAGTATTTTCTCAAGAAAAACTTAGAGATAGTATAACGCAATAATCGGGAATTGACCCTCCACATAAAAAGTCCTTTTGAGCTTATACACTCCAATTTGCCAAGGATAGTCTCCCAGTTCTGCTTTTGTACCATTAATTACATTAGTCTGTCCTTTAGGCCATTTTACACCACAAACTGAGACAGATTGCTTACCCGGTCAACCCGAAATCCTCTTTTTTCCTACTTACTGGCATTGGGTGAGAATTCCTTTTCTTCACTTATCATGGAGGCTCTCCTGGGTTTTCGGCCGCTACACTTAGTCGTGGAGGCAGCAAACAGGAAATGGACATCATTCCATGATTATAAACTCAATTAAGAGCAACAGCAAACTAAGTATGCAATCGGACAGAACCAGCACTGTGAGTGACTTCTTTAAATCTTTCAGGGTTATAATACCCGAAAAGGAGGAGGCAGAATCCGCGCAAAAACTGGGTCTTCGATTTGATACCATCTGGTACACAGATGGGTCTAAAACAGAGATGAGTACTGGAGTAGGGGTGAGGGAACAGAACAGGTAACCTGGGAACCCACGCCACCAAATTTCAGGCAGAATTAATTGCAATATCGGTCGGTGCTGAGGAACTGATGAGGAGAAACTATGAAAATAAAAGAATCTCCATCATGATGGACAGCCAGGCAGCCCTCAAAGCATTGGAAACTGTAGAATCACACTCCAAGGTCGTCAAACTATGCAAAGAAGCACTTACCTGCAGCAGTGTCATGCTGATGTGGGTGCCGGGACACCAGGGTATAAAAGGCAACAAGGAAGCTGACGCTCTTGCACTTATTTGAAAGTGTTATCTAACAACCGCTGGAAAGTGGCGGGAGAGGAGTGCAACCCAAATGGCATAATCCGAAACTGGAATAGTCCCCGTCCCGGGGCAGTAATTTGTTTGCTCTCTTCGGACAGCGGGATCTGCCAGTACCCATTTTTCAGCTCGATGGTGCTAATGTATTTTTCTCCTCTGAGCTTATCGAGAATCGCCTGGATGTGGGGAATAGGGTACGCGTCTTTCAGGCTGGCTTCGTTCACTTTTCTATAATCGATACCGAAGCGATATTTTCCGTTGTTAGACTTGCGTATGAGTACTATCGGGAAGCTCCATGTGCTCTGAGAGGGCTTGATCACCCCGTCCTGTAGCATCTGGTCCACTTCCTGGTCAATGACCTCCTGATGCATTTTCGGGTTGCGCGGGTAGTATCTTTGTTTAATCGGTATTATGTTGGGTTTGATTCCGATCTGATGGCAGGTAGTCGTGATGGGCCCCGAGGTCTTTTCTAGCCTTGGCAGGTGTTTATTCAGGAAGGTCTTCTAGTATCGGCTGAACTGCCCCTAGGAGGATGGTTTCAGGTGGCGGCAGAAGATAGCTTCTAGCTTATGTAACGCGTCTGCTTCAACCTCTTCAGGAAGAAAGCATATTTATTGTAGTTCCCCAATGTAGAACTTAATTCCACCAAGTACGGTAAATAATTCCTCGAACTCCATTAGTGGGTAATTCGATTGGTTCGCAACTCTTTTAGTTTTTAGGTTTGTAAAAAATTAAAGTAGTTTGTTAATTTAATCATAAATTTATAAAACATATTACTATTAACAATCATTATTTGGACAACAAGAAGGAAATACTTTCGTGTAATCGAATGGTTCAAAAGGACACGTTTTGGTTGATTCGCAACTGAAAATTATAAATAGTTACAAATTAAGTTAAACAAAAATTAATGTTATTTTACGTTAAAGATGCCAGCCCATTATTTGTTGCATCTAGACATACAACTGCACCACAACTGCCTACGGGTGTTGAAACTCTTTCGCCATGTTTTATGTACAGAGGGCCATAACTGCAGTATCCAAGTTTATCTAAAATTTAAAAATATGTAAAGATTTAATAATAAAAACGTAATATTGATCATTATTACCTGCGCACGATCTCAGTGGAGGCGTCCATTCTCCTTTATCGGAACAATGAAATTGTACTGGTTTATCCAAGTTGGATAAAAATCCCGTGTGGCATTGCATTGTTAATACACTATTTATTTTTGCATATCCTCCAGGTGTGTATGTCTGATCTTTATTAAGACTATATGTACCATTTAGAGCCAAATTTGGCAGAGCACAACGTATCCTGCAATTGATTACTATAAAATAGTGTGAGAAAATGTGTAGTTACTCACTTAGCATTTCTACAGGCGTAGTCATTGCTGCTACATTCTTCCCCATTTTGAAGTTCTTCAATGCAATCATCTTGTGTGCATTCTAGACTTTGGTATCTAATAAACAAAAAATGCTACAATATAAATTGAAACTATCTGCAGCTTTATTTTAAGTAACACAACCGAACTACTATAAAAAAAAAATAATAAAAAAATATCAATATTAGCTGCAGAAATCGTAGAAAAACTCTTAAGGATGTATTTTTATAGAACTTTTCTTACATTTGATTGTATGTTAAATGCAGTCGTATAAAATCAATGTGTTCGTCGACGGAAGTATAGACGCCATACTGATTAGGGTCGCAAACCCCTTCTATGGTGGCCGGAGAGACACTAACTATTCCTTTAACGAAATGGCGATCACTATACATTTTTTTAAAAATATAACCTCCACCGCTATCGCCTCCACACACACCGGTGCCTAAAATAAATTTTAAAGCGTCTTAATATTATTTTTAAATAATTTGCATTTTAACTAACTGCTGTTAATATAACCCCCGCATATTTTGTCGTGGGTTATATACCTCCTAAAATTTAATGGCACCATTTGAAAACATTCTTGGTACGGAATATATGGAATTACTACCTCTTTTAATACCTCAGATAGTTCTCTTCCACTTTCTGTAAAGCCCCAGCCTGTAACCTAGAAAATTGATTACTAAAATGTTAAACGTTGTTAATAAAAACCTACGACGCCATATTTATGTGCTGACAAATTGAAAGATTTCGATTGTTCGTCGAGTTCGATGCAAATAGGTTGAACAGCTGGAGTTATTTTCAAAGGAGTCGTCAAAATTACAACTGCGATATCAAATCCTTGTAGATTGGTTGTTCCTTTATATCTGGATGGAACTTGAATTTTATTTATCTACAACGTAATTTATCATGCTATGATATTTAAAAAATGAGCTAAGCCGAAGTATGAAGAAAATTACTTTATCAAAACTCGGCTTACCTTTGAATATTGTGCAAACTTATCTCTTTCATCATCATATTCGCGATAATACTTTCCGGCAGCAATTAAGTAATGTTCAGTTGGGTTTTTATTTCCATCATGATCAGTAAAGCAATGTGCAGCTAAATATTCAAACAATGCTCAATAATTTAGTATTTTCTCAAGAGAGACTTACCGGATAAGATAATGTTATAATCAAGAATTGACCCACCACATAGAAACTCTTTTTGAGCATTGTAAATTCCTATTTGCCAAGGATAATCTCGAAGGTCCGCAATTGTACCATTAATAACGTTGGTAACGCCTTTAGGACGCTTTACACCACAAACTAAGAGGAATAGAAATAAATTACAAAAAATATAGTGTAAAATAGAATACTCACTTGGATAACATTCCGTGATATAGGGATCCCACCTGCCTTGCTTACATACTCGAATTGGATTTTTCTTTATGTTAGGCTCTTCGTACCATGAATTGCACGATAAAAATGCCGTAGTGCCTTCTACCGGACGAACACAGTTCGGTAATGGTATTTGATTCCCTGTATGATCGTTCCATTTGCATTTAATATTTGTGGAGGTAATCGAATTTAACGACGGGCAAGTACCTAAAATATAATTTTGTAGAAATCCTAGATTTTTTAAATAAATTAATGATTATTTCCTTACGCAAACAATTTGTTAACGGAGGAGTCCATTTGCCATCTATACAGATAGAATGGTTTTGCGCAATTGGATTTATCGAAAATCCACGGTTGCAAGTTATTTGTAATATGTTAAAATTTTGTACTTCATCGCCAGCTGATAAGTGGGCTAGAGTTTCGCCAATAACGTTATATCTAGTATCCGGGGGATTACTAGGGATACGGCATGTCGGACTAAAATTCAACGGTTCCATATTAGATATTTTTATGTAATCAAGTAAATATTAGGAAATAAAATTTAAAGTAATTTCGAAAACTGTATTAACATGCAAAAGTATAGTATGTATAGTATATAGAAGTAGTATAGCATAGATATAGTATAGAAGTAGTATGCTAATACGAAAGAATTTTGTACGATGATTTTTCACCACAGAAATTATTTTTGAAATAAAACAGTTTTTGACTGAGAAACTGAATATCTCAAAACCTTTTAGATTTTTCTATGTAAAAAAAATTGTGTATATTTAAGATATAAGGAAGCATGTTTTCACAAAATTTCATCAAAATTGAATTATTTTTGCAAAAATGAAAAAGAAAAAACAAAAAAAATATTTTTCGCACTTTTCACATTTTTCACGGAAATCTTGAGGCCATAGTAAAAAATGATTTTTACGAAAGTTGTAGATTTTTATATGATCTACAACTTTTCTGTAGAACATATTTTGATAGAAAGTCAAGTTTCGCCGAAAAACGCAATAATATACTTTGCACACCCTTTCAACCCCCCCAAATTAACCCTATACCACCCCCGGGCTTGCATTTTATTTTTTTACGTTTATTATAAGCCTCTTTACCATTTCCAATGATAAAAATGCTGTCTACAATTAAGAATAGTTTTGGCTCCTGAATCAGCTAAATTGTTTGCAATAATAGCTTAGATTTAGCATAGAGGTAGCATAGTATTGATGAAGTATAGAAGTAGTATAGTAGAGATATGGTGTAGTATAGATATAGCATAGAAGTAGCATAGCATAGATATAGTATAGAAGTAGCATAGCATAGATATAGTATAGAAGCAGTATAGCATATATATAGTATAGAAGTAGTATAGCATAGATATAGTATAGAAGTAGTATAGCATAGATATAGTATAGAAGTAGTATAAAGTATATAAATATAGTGTAGATATGGTATAGTGTAGGTATAGTATAGATATAGTTTGGATACAGTATAGTTCAGAATAACCTAGTATGGTGTTTAAACATAACGAAGAACAGCTAAGCAATTAAGCTACAGTTTAGTATGGAAAATGATTGAATAATGTAGTTTGTGTTAGTGTGGATAGAATCTCACGTAATTTTTGTTATATATTTTAATGTAAAACGTAATTGAACATATGTAATTGATATAATTCATAGAAAAAATAATAACAATTGTAAAATGCACTGCGACGTGGTCAGTTACAAGTCTCTGATCTTACTGCACTCAAGTGTTCGCGCGCATACCCCACTTCCAACTTGCAGCATGCAGTTTGTAATTCGCGCACAAGAAACGACGCAACATATCGCCCCCCTTGAAAGCCGGAAGGTCTTTAAAAAAAAGCAAAATCGAAAATTAAGCACTTTGATTAGGTAGCACGCACACCTTGACCACTGGTCGTTTGAAGATACCAGTAGTCGTTTTGATTGTGACTGCTCGAATGATGGCATCTTTGCCCGGGTGTGTCTCCAGGATTCTGCCCAGGCGCCACTTCATGGGTGGAAGGCCGTCTTCTTTAATCACCACCATGATGCCAGGTTTTAGTAGTTGTTCTGTGTTTTCTTTCCATTTAGTACGTACTTGAAGGTTGGAAATGTATTCTTTGGACCAACGGACCCAGAAACTTTGGTACATTTGCTGAAGCCTTTGAAAATGTGACAAAGTATTTTGTCTTTCGTTTAACCAACTAGGTTCGGGCATGCTTGTAAGTGGCGTACCTATCAAAAAATGTGCGGGTGTTAGGGGGTTAGGATCATTAGGATCACTGGATAATGGATGAAGTGGTCGGGAGTTGACGCAAGCTTCGATTTGTGTCAGTACAGTAGTAAGTTCTTCATACGTTAATATTGTGTCTTTTATGACTCTTTTCAGATGGTATTTCACCGATTTCACACCGGCTTCCCAGAGACCTCCAAAATGTGGCGACCTTGGAGGTATGAATTTCCAAATTACACCTTCTGTAGTGAGAGATTTTGTGACCTCATCTTGATGGTCACGTAAAAATGTTTGTAATTCGGAGCTGGCACCAATAAATGTTGTACCTTGGTCGGAATGTATATGGGAACACCTTCCTCGTCGTGACATGAAGCGTCTTAATGCTGCTAAGAAGCATTCGGTAGTGAGATCTGATACCGCTTCAAGGTGTATGGCCTTGGTCGCAAAGCAAACAAAAAGTGAAATGTATGCCTTGGTAGTTTTATAATTGCGTGTTTTTCTATCTTTGATCAAGTATGGACCTGCATAATCCACTCCGGATACAAGAAAAGGTCTGGTCGGTGTTAACCGCGTTATGGGTAAGTTGCCCATCAAATAGGCTTGATGCTTAGCATTAAATTTAAAACATGGCAAACAATTGTGGACGATCTTTCTAACGAAGGAACGACCAGATAGGGGCCAATATCGTTCGCGCAATGAAGCTAGCAAGGCTTGTGGTCCAGCATGAAGAAGTCGTACGTGTTCTTCTTGTCCAATTAACGTTGTAAGATGTTCTCTCGGAGGCAACAATATCGGGTGTTTCTTATCGTAATCAAACTCAGAGTTTTGGATACGTCCGCCAACGCGGATTAAATCATCTTTGTCTATGAATGGGTTTAAATTGAGCAATCTGCTGTTAGAAGGTAACCTTTTTAACCTTTGTAAGTTTTTGTAATCCACTTGAAAGTGTTTCTTCTGTAATATTTTAATTAATGTGTTCAAAGAGACTTGTAATTCGATAGGCTCTAAATTACCGTTTTTTCTTGCATTTGAAGGTTTCCTGATGTTGCTTATGAATCTGAGTACGTATGCGAAGATCCGTTGTAGTTTGTGAAGTGACGAAAACTTATTAGTAAAATCTGCAACATCATGGTTGATAACAAGGAGTGAAGTCACAATACGATGTTCGGATTGGTTGGAAGTCTCTTCGAAACTTGTTCGGTTATAGGTGGGCCATTGTTCTTCTGCCATAGAAAGCCATGTTGGGCCGTGAAACCAGATGTTTGATTCTAATAGGTCAGAAGCGGATGTCCCTCTTGTCAGTAAATCTGCTGGATTTTCAGTAGTATTCACGTAACGCCACGCGTCAGGTTTAGAAAGATGTTGTATCTGAGATACTCTGTTAGCGACAAAAATCTTCAATAAACTAGGGCAGGTATGTATCCATGCAAGTGTTATGGTCGAGTCGCTCCAATAAAGGGTATCGTCGAATTGAATATCCATGGAGGTTTTCACCTTGTCAATAAGTTCGGCAGCTAATAGAGCTCCGCAAAGTTCCAATCTAGGAATAGTAGTATGCTTGAGAGGCGCAACTCTGGTCTTTGCACACAAAAGGTTTGTTGAATATCTACCATCCTTGTTGAGCTGTCGTACGTAGACGCATGCTCCGTAGGCGCTTTCGGATGCGTCCGAAAAACCATGTAATTCTGTATTGATTGGGTCGGAATTTAGTGCTCGTCGAGGAATTTCTAACTCGTTTAATTTAATCATTTGAGTTGTGTGTCTGTTCCATATGGTGTAAAGATCTTGGGGAATCGATTCATCCCATGTCAAATTAAGTTTCCACAGTTTCTGCAATATAATTTTGGCCGTTATTGTAACGGGTGAAAGCAGCCCTAAAGGATCAAATATCTGAGCGATGGTTGATAAGATTTTCCTCTTTGTAATGTTGTTCGTTTGTGAATAGTTTTTGATTCTGTATTTCAAAGTATCGCTGTTGGCGTCCCATAGTAGACCCAAGGTTTTATTTTGTTCTCCAATTTCTATGATGGCATTCGCCTGGTCGCTACAGTTGAGTGTTTTTTCGTTCGAAATAAATTTTCGTAATTCAAATCCATGCTGACCAAGTATTTTCGTAACTTCATGCTTCAGTTTTTTCACATTATCAATATTATCGTCGCCAGTCAACAAGTCATCGACATAAAAATCCCGTTGAATAGCGGCGCTAGCTTTGGGAAACTCAATGGCGTGTCTTATTCCTGCTTCTTGCATGGCTCGTATAGCCATGAATGAACTCGAAGCTAACCCGTAAGTTACGGTGTTTAATTCGTATACCTTGATGTCTTCCTCGCTGTGGAATCGGTACAGAATTTTTTGTAAATTTCGTTGATTGCTAGGTACTAGTACCTGACGGTACATTTTTGAGATGTCTCCACTGAGTACGAACTTATGTTTTCTGAAGCGAAGAATTATGGCAAATAGGTCATCCTGTATGGTGGGTCCTATCATCATCAAATCGTTTACAGACACCCCAGTCGTCGTTTTGGCCGAGCCATCGAATACGACGCGTAATTTTGTAGTAGTGCTACTGTTTTTCATAACACAGTGATGTGGTAGAAAGAATCCGCTGGTGTCATTTTGATCTTTGACTAAGGTCATGTGGTTAAGTTCGATGTAATCAGTCATAAATTTGTCATATTGTAGTTTTAATTCAGGTGTTTTGGTGAGTTTCCTTTCTAAGCTTAAAAATCGCTTCGTGGCAGCATCTCTTGATTCACCGAGTTTGGAGATTGGCTCCTTCAATGGTATGGTAACTACAAAGCGACCATCGGCGTTTCGTGTAGTATTTTGCTGAAAGTGGTTTTCGCAATCGATGTTTTCTTGTGAAAGGAATTTCTTTTTCGGGCATTCTTCAATTTCCCAAAACCTTGTGAGTTGCGTTTCTATGTCATGTGAAATGTTAAGATGACATTTTGTTTCTGCAAATTGAGGTGCTTTTATCAAGATAGGACCCGACACCAACCATCCTAATTTGGTTTTTTGTAGAATCGGATAACCTTGGCCTAGTTTGATCTGCCCTACGCTTAATAGTTCCCAAAATTTATCTGCACCAACAAGCATGTCTACTGGTGCTGCTTGGTCGAAGTGTGGATCAGCAAGTATTAAATTTGAAGGAATTTTGAGCGCATGTTTATTAATAGAAATTGCAGGAACGTTACCTGTTATGTTGGGCAAAATGAGGCAAGAAAGAGTACAAGAAAATTCGTTGATTGTCGATTTGATTGCAACAGTTGTTTGAAAGTTAATCTTGGAATTTACTTGGTTTATGCCAGAAACAGAAAAATTGATTTTGTTGATGGGTAGTTGTAAAATTTGACTTAATCTTTGTGATATAAAATTTGACTGACTGCCATTGTCAAGAAGTATTCTGCAGTCATGAGAAATACCATTGTTGTCATAAACTTTGACAATAGCTGTTGAAAGTAAAACAAGTGTTTTGTTGAAAGCATTATTGATCGTTAAGGCGACTGATTGATTTGTGTCATCTTCTGAATTTAAATGATTGGAATTGGAAGTAGATGTTTCAGAAGGGGTGCTTGTGTTTTGAAATTCGGGATTGTGTGAACGTGTAAGTTTATCGTTAGAAGGTTTGTTAAAATGAAGTGATGTGTGGTGTGTTTGACCACACTTCTTGCAACCACCAGATTTGCATTCTCTTGTTCGATGTCCTGCCGATAGGCAATTTATGCATAACCATAAGCGTTTAGCTTCATTTAATTTTGCTAAGGGTTCAAGTTTTTTAAAGTTAGGGCATGCGTAAATACTGTGATCTTGTTTACAGCACGCGCAAGTTACAGTTGACGTAGCAAGAAAAGCTTTAGATTTATGCGGTTGTGCAAATGGTTTGTTGTGAGTACGACTCGATGGTTGGGAGGAAGAATCTAATGATTCTAACACACAGCATTTGTCTTTGAGAAAATTTGTTAGATCTGCTTTAGTAGGCAAATCGTCAGAATCGCGAATGGTCTTTTCCCAATCTCGTCTGCTGGTGTTGTCAAGTTTGGAAGTAATTAAAAATATTATTAAAATGTCCCAATGTTGAGTTGGTAATTTGAGTGCTTCCAGTGCACGTAAATGTTTCTCCATACTGTCTAAAATCAGCCTTAAACTTGCGTGCGATTCAAATTGAACTGTCGGAATATTGAAAAGACCTTTGACGTGGTTATTTATTAAAAGGAGTTTGTTTTCGAATCTTTCTTGTAATAGATTCCAAGCTACAGCGTAATTTGATCCAGACACTTCCAATGACTTGATTGTATCAGCTGCGTTGCCCTTTAATGAGAGGCGTAAATAATGGAATTTTTGTATGTCGGCAAGCGAAGTATTTTCGTGTATTAATGAATTAAATGTGTCGCGAAAAAACAACCAGTGTTCGTATGAACCGTCGAAGGTAGGTAGATTTAAAGTTGGTAATTTAATTCGCGTTGAAGATATTGGATCTTCAGCTATATTGCTGTGTACAGAAAGATTTGTTGACCGCGGTGATGACTGCGTTGTTGTAATTTCCATTTTATCTGTGATGAATTTTCTAACAAGTGAAGTGATTTTAAAGTATCTATTTTCATAAGCTTCTCTTTCTAAAAAGTGCAAGTTTTCATTTGTGGTAAAGTTATCATCTGCCGATTCGAGTTGGGTTTGTGCCTCATTAAATTTTTCAAGAAGAGTTTCAGCGATATTTAAACGTGATTGTAATTCTTCGAAGTTTATGTCTTCTGTTAATTTAATAGTTTCGAAATATGTGTCGAAGCGTGTGAGAGCGCCTTTAGCATTAGCTCTTTGAACATTATAATTTATAGACATTTTTAAAGTAATGAAAAATGCACAAATTGAAACGAAATGTTTTTATAGAAAGGAATGTAATTGGATAACGGAAATGGATAAAAATGTTTTGCACTGACCTGTAGTTTGTGATAAGATACGCCAAGCATGTGTGAACCGTGACGTCAGCCGCGCCGGTGTTTTTGAATCCAAATTCGAATGTACGATGTAAACTGTGGTTGAATCCGTGACGAAGGACCATGAATAATGTAGTTTGTGTTAGTGTGGATAGAATCTCACGTAATTTTTGTTATATATTTTAATGTAAAACGTAATTGAACATATGTAATTGATATAATTCATAGAAAAAATAATAACAATTGTAAAATGCACTGCGACGTGGTCAGTTACAAGTCTCTGATCTTACTGCACTCAAGTGTTCGCGCGCATACCCCACTTCCAACTTGCAGCATGCAGTTTGTAATTCGCGCACAAGAAACGACGCAACAATGATTAATATGTTTTAAATCTGAAAATTAAATTAATTTATGATAAATCTATACATAATACAAAATATCATCAGATTTACTTACGTATTCTGCCGTGTATGTCTGTGCAAAGTATCTTGTTTGTAACTACCATTAATGAGGTATATCAAATCAGGCACTTCTAAATTTAAAAAAAAGATTTACAGTTAAACGCCGGCATTTTTGAAAAATCAAATGATTTTCGGAAAAATTATACCTATTTACTTTTTTTTTTAATGTAGTAATAATAATATATCGAATTATGACAAATTTTATTTCCAACAAAAAAGCAGTTCAAGAAAATAAAACCACTATGTATCTACAAAAATGAAAAATTGAAGATATACGAATTTAAATCTGTCATCTTTTCTAAAAAGTGAAAAAGTAGTTGGCCTTCAAGACAACGATGACATTGAATACTGAAAAAATTGTTATTGATTAGCTAAATTATAGACAGCGGCGTAACTGCCCATGGGACTCTTTTTTTTTTGGCGTCCTGAAATATACTATTTTTTAACAGCAATAAATTTAGTCTTTACTTTTATTTTGCAAAATTTTTTATTATTATAATATAGCATATAACATAGCAGACTGATAGTTACGCCCCTGGTTATCTGTACCTGTGTTTTACTTTCAATTTCTCTATGAATAAAATAAAAACAGCTTACCTTGGTAGTTATCGATATCAATAGAATTTGAAATGTTAATAAGAAGAATACCTATAGTAAAAACCGTAATGCAAAATTTTGAACATATTACTGAACGCATTTTGGCGGTTTGTTTATTTGATTTTAAATTTGTTGCAGTTTATATAACTGCACACAAAACCACAATATCGTCTTCAAATTAACACTGTGTCTACAATCAAGGTTGGGAAAACCCGATTGAAATAGTTAAAATTTAGTTTATAAGTATAATCCAGTGGCGTAACTAGATGACTTATCAACTCTTTGTTAGTTTCTTCAATTTGCTGAGCTAATATTCCATAAAAATCGATAAAACCTAGAACTGAGTAGATAAACCAAGCAGATTCTGGATTTTAGGTTTTTTATTAGTTTAAATTTTTATTATTATTGTTTTTAATTTAATTTAATCACAAGTAATGTATAATATTAGTATTAACAAGATTCCTTAGGACAACAGGCAGGATATTTTTTCCTTATATCGTCAGGTCCAACAGGACACTTATCTATTGCTGGATTACGTGAACAACTAAAAAAGGTGAATATTATGTACACCTTGAATTTAACAAAATTTAATTTTATCTTACATTGCAAATGTAAGATTTTCAGTTTTTGCTTCTTGACATCTGATCTCACCACAAATGGGGAAAGGTGTTTTGACACTTTCGCCTTCTTTTACGTAACGATGACCATAGTTACAATATCCAGGCTTATCTAAAATTTCAAAATGTTGGCTTATAATATAATCAATCAGTGAAAAGTCAACTATTACTTTCACATGTTCTTAGTGGAGGGCTCCATTTTCCGCTATTGCTACAAGCAAATTCTATTGGACTATCAAAGTTGGCTAAAAATCCTGTGTGGCATTTTAGAAATAATACACTGTCTACTTCTGCATAACCTCCTGGTATGTATATCTGATTTTTACTGAGACTATACTTGCCATTCAGCAGAAAATTTGGCATAATGCAATGGATCCTAAAAATATATTATGAAATCCAAATTAATATAATTTGTTATTTATATTACTTGGAATTTTTACAGTCGAAGTCATTACTATTACTACAATCTTCTTCATTTTGAACCTCTTCTTTGCATTCATCTTGTTTGCATTCTAAGCTTTGATGTCTAATAAACAATAATACAATTTTTGAGATTATTTTGATTAGTATACCTGTAGATTTATTTATTATCGCAGTAACACAACCATAGTACCACAAAAAAAAATTGTTAATGTATTGTTTAACTTATTCAATTATTAATTTTTATATATTATATTTCTTACATTCGATTGTATGTTAAATGCTGTCGTATAAAATCAATGTATTCGTCGACGGAAGTATAGACGCTATACTGATTAGGGTCGCAATCTCCTGCCACGGTGGCCGGAGACACACTAACTATTCCTTTAACAAAATGACGATCACTATCAAATTTTTGAAAGATGTAACTTCCCCCGCTATCGCCTCCACACACAGCTGTGCCTAAAATAAAACTAAATTCTATCATAATTCTTTCAAAATAATTGTATTTAAACTAACTGCTGTTAATATAACCCCCGCATATCTTGTCGTGGGTTATGAACCTCCTAAAATTTAATGGCACCGTTCGAAAACAGTCTTCGTATGGAATGTATGGAATTACTACCTCTTTTAATACTTCGGAAAGTTCTCCTCCACTTTCTGTGTAGCCCCAGCCTGTAACCTAGAAAATATAAAACTGATTACCAAGATATTTAAAGCTGTTGATGAAACCGTACTATGCCATATTTATTTAATGACAATTGTATAGATCCAGATCCCTCGTCGAGGTCAATACAAAGAGGTTGAACAGATCTAGTTATTTTCAAAGGAGTCTTCAAAATTAAAACTGCGATATCAAACTCTTGTAGACTGGTCAGTCCCTTATATCTGACCGGAAGGTTAATTTCAAGTATCTACAAGGTAATATAATTTTTAATGCTTTCAAGTAGAGAAACGCAGGGAGCCTTGCCTTTGAATATTGTGCAAACTTATCCCGTTCGTCGTCGTATTTTCGATAATACTTTCCAGCGGCAATTGAATAATTCTGAGTTGGTCTTTTATTTCCGTTATAATCAGTGAAGCAATGTGCAGCTAAATATTCAAAAATTTCTCAATAATTTAATATTTTCAAAAGCGAAAACATACCCGATAGGATGACGTTGTAATCAAGAATTGACCCTCCACATATGAACTCTTTCTGGGAATTATAAATTCCTATTTGCCAGGGGTAGTCCCCGAGTTCTGTGTCAATACCATTAACTATATTAGTCATTCCCTTAGGTCGCTTTACACCACAAACTAAAACCAATAGAAATAAACAGTTATATTATGTATAAAAAGTTATATATTACTCACTTGGATAACATTCAGTGATACGGGGTTCCCACTTGCCTTGCTTACATAATCGGATTGGATTTTTCTTTATGTTTGGTTCCTCAAACCATGAATTGCATGACAGGAACACCGTAGTTCCCTCTACCGGATTAAAACAGTTTGGTAATGGTATTTGATTCCCCATATCATCAATCCAATTACATTTCACATTTGTAGAAGCAATTGAATTTAACGAAGGGCAAGTACCTAAAATACGATTTTAAAACTTGAAATTTTATATAAACCATAATTTACTTACGCAAACAATTTGTTAACGGAGGGGTCCATTTGCCATTTATACAGATAGAATGATTTTTGGTAGTTGGATTTATTGAATATTCACTGTCGCAATTTATTTGTAATATGTTATAATTTTCTACATCATCGCCAGCTGATAACAGGGTTTGAGTTTCGCCAATAGCATTGTATGTAGTATGCGGTGGATTACTAGGAATACGGCACGTCGGGCTAAAATTATACAATCCCAGTAGATATTTTTATGCAATAAAAAAAATTAATTGTTATGAATGATTACTATGTTTTATATTCAAAATTTAAAAGGATTTTTATCGAAAAAATATAAATGGGCTTATATAGTATATTATAATATTATACAATATGCAGTTGCTATACTGTTTGCAAAGTATAATATTATGTACCTATTACGAAATGTCTGGATTACTTACGTATTTTGCCTTGTATATCTTTGCAAATTTTCTTGTTTGGAAGTACCATTAATTAAATATATCAAATCAGGTATACCTAAGTTTGAAAAATATATATAATATTATTATATTTACACAAAAAAGATATAGACATTACGTTTTTGTCAACATAATTAACAAAAATGGTTTGGTCATCAAACCAATCTGAAATATCTTAGCAACCCCTTCAAGGTTAAAATCACAAAAAAAATTATTCTTTTTTGCTTTTATATGATTCCAAATAGTACAAATTTTATATTTATTTAAATTTAAATTTAACTTTTTTCTAAAATTAAAAAGAATATAATAAGTAGTATGCATAACATTGTTTATAAAACACTTCGCACCTGATAGCTACGCCACTGGTTAACAGAAAATTAACTATAATATTCTGAGATAATTAAATTTTCTTAATCTTTTATTAAAATAAAAAGTAGCTTACCTTGATTGTTATCAATAGAATTAGTAAAGTTACAAAGAAAAACAACAGTAAAAATCACAATGCAAAGTTTTGAATATATTGCTGGACGCATTTTGATTTATAATAATTTTTTTTTTAACCGTATGATTTTAGTTCCTACTACAAAATTTTTAGAAAAAATATTTGCACTTTAATATACTAACTGTGCACTAAGCTACAATATTGACTTCAAAATATTAACATTGTGTCTACAAATCAAGGTTTGGAAAAACCAATTGAAATAATATGTATTATAATTTCTTTTTTTTTATTACTATCCAGTATAATGCAGTGGCGTAACTAGTGACACCCACGTGCGAAAAAATATTTTGTACACTTGAATAATGGCAGTATATGTGATTGGTGTAGAAAGTAAGTCATTACCGAACGCGTGAATCACGCAAGTACAATAATGACATGTTTTTTGTACAGGATCTTTTTTCGAAAATCGTTGATTTTTAATTGAATTGACATTTCGCATATTATATTTTATTAATAAAATTTCAGCGATTTTCAGATGTTCTTTCTTTTCGAGATAGGTACGTTTTCCACATTTCTTTAATTTTAGTGCGGGTAAAGAGCGACCTGCAAAACTGAAAGGAGCGAACAGGAATTCCATGATTTTATTTTTTATTTAAAAAAGGCAACTTACGCGAAGGTTTGCATTGACTCAGAATTTTTGGAAAAAAAATTTGATTGTATTTTGGTTTTTTTCGTGATGATTGTCGTTTGATAACAAAAAATTGGTTATTTGTCTTCAAAGCGGCAAAACTAAACCCAAACTGAAAAATTTTGATAAGTACTAATATTATAATTTATTTAGAACAATATTTTGATTTAAAAGTGATAATAACTACTACTTTTTGTTATGTTTTGGTTTAGGAGAAAATGTAATGTAAATATTTTAAATAAAAAATTAAAACTAAAACTTGACGAGTCCAAAAGTGAAATGATGAAACCCGATTCGTAGAATGGGAAAAACAAGCTCGTGTACGGCGGAAACGCTCAAATCCGAGTAAAATTGCTGAATTAACAAGATCAAAATAAAATTACTTTTCTCTCACTCTAAAGCCAAATAAATTGTAAAATATCATACTGACGAAAATTTTGCGTACGGCATTCGAATTTTCTGATCAAAGTACTCTAGAAAACCTTTAAAAAGCTTTAGATTTGGAACCTTACATTTTTTGGTATGAAAAAACACCACACTCAATGGGCGTGGTTAACAACAGGAAATCAACCAATCCATCATAAACAATTACATTTACGGTTTTTGGCCTTTATTCAAATTATGTTTATGTATAAATATCAATATAGAAATATTTATAAAATTACTATACACAGAACGTAGATCTTCGATTTTCTTCGGCTATAAAATAAGATTCCATATCTTCCAGGTTTTCAATTAATTGTTCATATAAATCCTTCATGCTTGGTAATTCGCCACCCAATTCTTCGGGCAATAACTCTTTAGCTACATATTTACTAAAGAATTCGTCCATACTGCACTCTTTTTTGTGAAAGATTAACTAAAACATAAAGGTTACCAACCAGTTGTATTTCTATCGAGAAGTCTCACCAGTTGATTTACGTGGTCACTCATTAGCGGTTTTATAATAGCTAAAATTTTGTCGACAAAATAAGGCGAATTAAGTATGTGAATATTTTTTAATTTTACTGGTAGAGCTTCCTGAAGATAACGAAAAAATATACTGAGTGCGTGGATCCTTAATTTCGTTAAATGCGCTAATCCAAACTGAAAGCAAAGTTTGCAGCTAAAATGAAATATGGGTTAAATAATTGATTAGCTTACGTTTTCTATATTCATAACCATAATTAATCCTCTTGGCGGATGGGAATAAATTGCAGCATCCAAAGTCATAAATAAAAGTTTGAACAATTTTGTTAAATTGAAGTTTTGGAATGAAGTGTCGTGCAGACTTCCGAGAATGACGGCACAGTTATCTTTTGTTCTCTTTGGTGCTACACCAAAGTAGCTAAAATAAATTGAAAATAAGAATATAATAATTGCATAGGCAAAACGAACTAGGTTGATATCTCAAAGTTTTCCAAAGTGCTTGTAAAGAGCGACCTGCAAAATTTAAAAGAGGAGGACGGGGGGGGGGTTCCGTATTTTGCAATCAAAATGCAACAGCGTCAAAACTTAGGATCGGCCTATCGGGAAACCAAATCCTTTATCAACTCAAAGTTTACAAAAGTGCGTGTAAAGAGCCACCTGCAAAACTGGAAGGAGGAGGAAATGAGGAGAAAAATGGTAACTTACGCAAATGTTTGCGTTGATTCTGAATTTTGGTTTGGTATGAGTCGGTTGTTAAATATATCCGGGCCTTCTTTTCGTATTTTGAAAAAAGCTTTGATTGTATTTTTGGTTTCCTCGAGATCGTTATCGTTTGATAGCAAAAAATTTACAATTTCCTCGTCGGATATTACAGGAAGATTTTCTTGTTCTCTGACCCAACTGTTGATTTGGTTGATGTCATCGTTTGTAACGCGACCTTCTGCAATTATTTCCTTGGCTTTGAATCCAAGTTGAACGGACATTACAATTTGGAAGCTAAAAGTGTCAGAAACAATATGTAGATAATAAAATAAAATTTCAGGAAAATTCGTGTCTTACTTACCTGAAAATCTTTTTAAATTCAGAAACCCCATTCGTATTTATCGGCACAGTAAATTTTAAAATTGAACGTGATAAGTAAACAGGATATTTTGAACGGATGTTTGGATAATTTACTCATGTTAACTTGTTTTGATCGTTAAAAATCAAAAACATAGTATTAAAATTAATTCTGTTTCTTATGACTAGCTAAACTTTAACCGCATCTTTTTGATTGCGCAAGACTGGATTAGGATGCTCGGTCAATTATTAGCGGGATCTAAAAAAAGGAGTCTCGTGCGTATTATACTTTATCGACTGGGCTAGGTAAAACATAAATGGAGTAAGTAATAAATTTTATTAGGATAAAAAAATACACCTTATTCTAAAGTTTCTACCTTATTAATATACTAGATCTTTGTTTTTCTTCAGCTGTAAAATACGATTCCATATTTTTCAAGTTTTCAATCAATTGTTCCGCTAATTCCTTCATGCACGGCAATTCGCCACCAAAATTTTCGGGCATAAATTTCTTAGGCACATATTTCTCAAAAAATGCATCCATGTCACATTCTCTTTTGTGAAAAATCATCTGAAATGAGAAAGCTAGGACTAAATATTTTCAGTTAGTTAAAAAATGTCTCACCAACTGATTTATATGCTCACTCATAAACGGTTTTATTATGACCAAGATTTTGTCGATAAAGTAAGCCGTGTTAAGTATGTGAATATTTTTCAATTTAACTGGTAAAGCTTCCTGGAGGTAACGGAAAAATACGCTGATCGCAGCGATTCTTAATTTTGATAAATGCATCAGTCCAAACTGAAAGCAGAACTTTGTAAATAAAATCTCCGTTGGTTAAAAAACCAAGTATTACTTACGCCGTCCATATCGATCACAATAATTAATCCGCTTGGCGGACTGGGGTAAATTGCAGCATCCAAAGTCATAAATACAACTTTGAAAAATTGAGCCAAATTAAATTTTCGGAAACTTGTGTCGTATAACTGTGCGAGAATGACTGCGCAGTTATCTTTTGTGCGCTTTGGTGCTATACCGCAGTATCTGAAATTATTTATTTTATGAACCATTAGGTTCGTTGGAAAAGATGAGTAACTTACGCAACGAATTGATCTGGTTTACAATTTTCTTTTGTTATGAGCCGGTTATTAAATATATCTGGCGCCTCGTTGCGTACATTGAAGAAAGCTTTAATTGTATTTTTAGTTTTTTCTTGGTCGTTATCGTTGGATAACAGAAAATTTACAATTTCTTCGTCCGAAATGATCGGAAATTTTTTCGTCTCTCTTAGCCATATATTGATTTGTTTGATGTCGTCATCCGTAACGCGTCCTTCTGCAATTATATCTTCAGCTTTGAATCCAAGTTGGACGGACATTGCGATGCCGAAACTAGAATTGCCAAAATATAATATTAATAAGCGTTTTTTGAATAAATTTGGTCGAATTTTTAGGTGCAAAGTGAAGTGTAGCATAAATTTAAAATTTTGTATGTCAGAATAAAATATTACTTTCATTTATTTTTGAAAAATATTTAGTATTACAATTTGTAAATTTTGGGTCCGATTTTGGAAGTTTCTGAATTTTGAATATAAAATTTGAAATTTCGAAGTAATTAATGAATGATATTGATAAAAAATAGTATTAATTTAGATTTAGAATTTAGAAGAAGAATTTGGGTATTTTAAAATTGAAACAGAAGTTAATTTGAAGATAGAGATGCTAAGTAGAGTAGATAAGATAAGAAAAATTTTGTTTTTATGGAAGATTTTTCAATAATATTTGGATATTATAAAAATTAAAGGAAATACAAAATTTGCTGAGAAGCGAACGCCTGCACTCTGGTTTTTTCCATTTTATGATTTTTTGAATTTTTGGAAAAACATTTATTAAAAATTTTGGATTTTGCATGCTGTAAATATAATATATTAAAAAGGCAATTTTCAATTTTGGGAAATAGGAAAATTTTCAAAAATCAAAGATTTCTCGATTTTCATTTTTTTACATTTTTTTTTTTTTAATACAAAGTTGTATGTTTATGATATAACATATTAATCTTCAAAAAAATTTACTCACCTGATTTTGGAACTGCACCTTTTGTTTATTAATTCTGTGTAATATCCAGAAGTATTTAAGTAGAATATTTATTTTGAAACAGTGGAAACCGATTGAATTTTTGATTATGACACTCGAAGTTTTAATCGACTGGTCTGCTGTGTAATGCACCAAGTGCCAGTCACTTGATCACTGCAATTGACGAGATAATATAAAATTCTAAAATTAAAGTACTCTAACGTAGAATAAAAAAAAACAAGATTGAACTTTTGCTGTTATGATCAATTCCATTTTTATTATGATAAAATTTCATACTAGGTAAGTGAACTTGAGTTATCAGACCTCAAAAGTTTTCGTTTTTTCAAATAGCAACCTTTTTACTGCTTTCAGACGTTTTATCATAAATATATTATATTATATTTGTGAGAATTTTTTGTTTTTTTCACTTATTTTCTTTCTCGCGGCATTTTCCTTAATATGTTTTCAAGTTTCCAAAGGTTATATCATACCAAATGTTCTGTTTGTTGTTTCTGAGGAACAGTCGTCTTCTTATGTCTCTAGTGGGTTCCTCAGGCTGTACTCCCACAGTATAAAGTTTTTCAAGATTATTTAATTCAATGTAGGGTAAAATTGATAAAAATAGTAGATAAATTACGATAAAGGTATGCAATTCAACTAGCAATGGCTTTTTAATTGCAATTTATGAGGGCAAAGTGGCAAAAAATAAACATAATATGTGCAATAATTATGTTAACTATTTTTAGATCAGTGTATAATGTATACAAAAAGATTGGAAAAACACTAATTTTTAGTTATTATAATGAAAAACACAACATAATCCCCCTTGAAAATCTTAAAATTGGCCACTTTCAAATTTAATCTGTCTATAAATCTGCTTACATTGCACTGCCGACTTTTAATTAAACAAAAATAAAATAAACAGATCTAAAAATTATTTTTAATTAAATTAGTAATTGAATACATAGCTTCGTCATCTTGGTCAGGTCAAGTTGGTCAAATTAGTCAGATGCCATTAAAGCTATGCGAGTCGGAAAATTGTGAAATAATGATGTACCCATAACCACCTACAGCAGGCTCTTGACTGAAGTTGTGTCATCTTCTCTCAGTCAACGAAGCAGGACGTAATAGAACCAACAGAATCGCTATTGTTATGTACAACCCAGTGTAATTTAAATAGATCTTTATGTTGCTACGATGGCATTATATATCTCTGATCTTCTTCGGCTTTAAAATATGATTCCATATTTTTGAACTTTTCAATCAATTGGTCATTTAAATCCTTTATGCATGGTAGTTCACCACCAAAGTCTTTGGGCAATAATTCTTTAGCTACATAGGTCTCAAAAAATTCCTCCATATTCATCTCTCTTTTGTGGAAGAGTATCTAAAACAGGAAAGTTACCCTACATATGCCTTTATACGAGCAAGTCTCACCAGTTGATTGATGTGATCGCTCATCAGCGGTTTTATAATAGCCAAAACTCTGTCGATAAAATAAGCAGTGTTAAGCACGTGAATATTTTTTAATTTTACCGGTAGAGCCTCTTGGAGATAACGGAAAAATAAGCTAAGCGTACTGGGCCTTAGTTTCGTCAAATGCATTATTCCGTACTGAAAGCAAACGTTTGTAACCAAAATGGAGTCGGTTAAGAAAATTGGTAAACTTACGCCATCCATATCGATCACCATAATTAATCCGCTGGGCGGACTTGAGTAAATTGCAGCATCCAAAGTCATAAATAAGGATTTATAGAATAGAGACAGATTGAACCATCGGAATCTCGTGTCGAAGAGTCGTGCAAAAATAACCGCGCAGTTATCTTTGGTTCTCTGTGGTGCAATACCAAAGTAGCTGAAAGAAGATTATTTTATAGATGTTTATAAAGACCAAAACATAACGTTGTGCATAAGTTCAAGAAAATCAACCCACATCACAATTCAAAAATCTCCTTAGTCGAAGAGAAAAATTGCAGTCCCGCCCTTCAAGGCTGAAGAAGAACCCATCGCTAAGTAACCCGCAGTTCATTGCAATTCAATTGTCTGTTGTAAAGTCATTAAACTAGAAAATATTGAATAAAACAGTTTGTTGTCTGGGAAATTATTTCGAAAATATCATTTTAAACCAATGCATAAAAACATAAAAATAATTCTATGTTTTTATGTTATAGACAATAGTAATATTGTATTAGGAGAAAAAGTGGAACTTTTTGTGATGAGTGTGGATTCTACGGCCGAGCGAATGACTCCGATAATTACAGACGAGCCACAAAAAGTTAGTTTTTCTCCAAAGGAAGCCAACTATTTTTCTTGAAATTTTTCCCTTTGATCTGCATGTAAACTTTTCCATCATGTATTGTCTAAAATTTTTATCATACAGAATAAATTTATATGTAAAAATAATATCCCAAAAAAATTGTATGCTGAGTAATTTAAATGTAAATAAATAACAATTATTATTAAAATAAACAAATTATACAATTTCGGATAAACCGGTACCACGCGCTGGGATTTTTTGGCGGAAAGCAATAAATGAAAATTGAACAAAAAATAATAAAATAAATGATTGTTAAATTTTAATAATCAACTTACTTAACGGAGTTTTCATTGAACGAGAGTCGGTTGTTAAATACATCGGGCCCTTCGTTTCGAATTTTGAAAAATGCGGTGATGGTACTTCTGGTTTGCTCTTGATCGTTATCGTTGGATATTAAAAAATTGATAATTTCTTCGTCTGATATCACCGGAACTTTTTTTTGTTCGTTAAGCCAAATCTTGATTTGTTTGATGTCATCCTTCGTAACGCGTCCTTCTGCTATTATTTCCTTAGCTTTGAATCCAAGTTGAACGGGCATTTCGATGGCAAAACTAAAGTGACTAAATTTAGATAGACAATAAAATGAATTCCGAAAGGTTTTACCGGCCTTTCACATTTAGATAGCCTTTAGATTATTTTACGACTACTTAACACGTAAATTATTTATTTAAAATATTTTAACGGCAACTTTATGGTTATTAGCATTCGTAAACTTGTTTAAAAATTTAAATTGCAGTTGTTGATCATATAAAACATAAAAAAACCATTAAATATCAAATAAGTAAACGAACTTACTCAGGAAAATTTCAACTTTTGTCGCACCACACAGTCTTCAACTGCCAATATAGAGGAATATTTTGTTTTATAGGATAAAATTTCAAAATTTGAGTGCCGGATCTAGGAACTTTGGTGCCTCGAAAAATCCGCTGGAATAACGCCATTACAATTTTTTTAAATAAAACTTACTTCTTGTTTAGTAGTAGAATTTTTTTAAATTAAATAATAAATTTTAAAATAATAATAAATTAATTGTTTGGCCCCCAAAATATATGGGCCCTAGACAAATTTGTATTTTCCGCTTCTAAATCCGTCACTGCTTACAGACCTTGGATAAAACAAGATTTAATTTTATCTATTTTTATTGTAAATTTGAATTTTAATGAGATAATTTCATACTTAGTGAATCTAACAGATTTTATATTAGATTTTTTGAGCAAAACTCACCGTAAGTAAAAACAAGATATAGCCATGAATAAATAAATTAAATTAAATAAATTTAATAATTAGCAATAATATAATATAAAATTGCTCTTGGACGGGTGACCGATTCGAAAAAATAAATTTTTTTGCCGAAAATTTTTGAACTGTAATCTCATAGCTGCTGTATTTCGTATTTTTCAAAATTTTCTTTTAACAAAACAAAAATTATTTTTTTATGGCTAAAACAATTCAAAAATATTATCTCAAAAGTTATTATATGAAAAATTCCGTATATTTCAAATTGTTTTTTTTTTAATTCTGTACTTTAGAATATCTCACATAGATATTTTGTATAAATAGCCAAAAAAATGTAATTGTAATATATTTTAATTTAATTAATAATTAATTTTAATTTAATTTAGAAATCTTTTTTTTATTATTTAAAAAAAAATAATATTAGTCATCCGCAGGCTTTGGAAGTGTGAGTTTAGTGGTCCATAAGGTCTAAAAGGTTGGCGACTGCTGCTCTAGGACATTTCGCTGTCGCCACTTCACCGTCGACTTGTTTCGTCGTTGGAAATTTAGAATTTAATTTTTTAATGTTAAGATAAATCCCATCCCCCTTTTAAAAGTTACTCGTAGAATAGTCGCAAACTATTTTCCAACTTTTTTTCCGAGCACTCTTGGAATTACCTGCAACCAAACCTAGAACACCGTCTGGAAGCCGTTTGATTGCAGATACATTCCACGGAAATTCTTGAATCAAGTATATTGTTTATGTATTCTATTAGGTTAAATTCTGGTTAGGATTTTTAAAATATCATAATTAGTTAGGAAATTCAAAAAATTACAATAATAAATTTTTTTTAATTAAAACTTTATTAAGAGTCTTCCTACCCACTGATAATCTCTAACTCTACCGCTAAGATTAATCGGTTAAAAAAAAAAAAGTTTGAAGTTATGCGTGAGTAAGCAGGCTCGAAGATATCACAATAAACAATAAAATTGTTAGCTTTCTCCTACGAAACCTTCCTACCGTGCTAATCGGCAAAAGTAGGCATCTTTTGATTCGGCCGTGTCATCTCTCATGTATCTGTTATAAAAGTCTTGCACCACATGTTCAATTTTAAAACTAAACTTATTGTAGAGTAAAAGAGCTTTGCTGTTTTTCGATACGTGTAACGTGAGATCCCTACCTGTGTTAGCCTAAAATCCCGTCATCAAATATTGCATCAAATAAGAAACCAACACCTTACCTGCGTTAAGTGATACAGCATAATTTTGGCAATCCCCGAGTTTCTCCAATTGGGTCGAGTAAAAATGAAGGATAAATAACTTTCGTTGATGTTAACGTCCGGTGTTAGTAGTGCAAATGCGACCACTAATTTATGATACAAAACTACGCAGCTAAATTCGGGATACTCCAAAACGTCCGACACTAAAAATATTGTTTTATTATTATTTTTGTCTCGGGGGCGAAATTTAAAGTATACCATCGATTCCTGTCCAAAAAAATTGGTTACAGAGACTGTTGATGGCAGGAATGTGAGACGCCTGTATGTAAACAAAATCGAGAGGTGCTCTGGGCGGTAACTTCCAATTGTCGTCATCTTTATTGACTTGACATTTAAATTCGTCCATTAATTGCAACCAGCGAGGGTTCATTTCTGTAAATCTATAAATGTAGGGAGACATGAAACGATGCGAATACGGCGAGTATATTAAGTCTGATTGCAAACCACCTACGAGTTTTTCTTTTAATGTTAATTTTGGACGTAGACTTACATCTAAAAAATAAACTTACAAAAGAGTTTTTTCAAAAGTTCTGAGTTTACCTTGCATTACCGTGTTAAAATGATACAAAAACTCTGCTTCCTTTTTGAATTCGATTGGCACATTTGGTTTATCTCTAAGTTCATTTATTATTTCCGATTTTAAATGCTTTGGTTCGGGTACGGTCTGGTAGCTGCAAGAGCGCTTTTTAGATTTTAAATCAACATTAGTTGATTTAAATTTTGATGAACTGCAATTCAAAAGTAAAATTTGGGAATGGTTTTACATAAAGAAACTTACTTTGTCTCCCCAAAATTGTAACGATTTCTAATTCCAGGTAATAAAGTCTTCTTTTTTTCTTTAACAGCAAATTTCTAAAATGTGAAAGTTAAGGTGAGAAATTTACGCAACAACACGGAACTCACCGATTCAAAACTGCTGCTATCCCACAAACAACTTTCAGTGTTCGTAGTCACGTCTGATAAATTTAACAAATTTTCTGTGAAATATGGTTTGGAACTTAGAATTTCCCTAAGCATTTCAATTTCATCTATCGGTAATTTTAAATCTTTCCTTTTTTGTTTTTCGAGTACCATTTCTGCATCTGCGGGCAGAATTTAAAATACATTGTCAATGATCGTTTAACTTCACTTACTTAATTTGACTGCGCAGTATGGCGTAAGAGTGGGTAACGACAATGCCCACCATCCTTGTTCGCTAAATATTTCAGTACCCGACTTAAAAAATAATGGACTGTAGTGCGACAACGTGCCTGAAATCGTACCGATCCAATTTTTTTTCCGTTTACTGAAAAGGACTACTATGAATTATACGTTTAAATATAACTTAGTGAAAACTAACAAATCCTTCCGAAACAATGTATTCCATTGATCGTATATAAAGCTTGCGATGTGTAATTTCCAGTGAAAATATCCTTTCCTAGCTACACCGGAACAACGTTTTTGCATGTGGTACAACGTGAGCAAAATGGCCTGCAACCTAAAAATGCAAATAGTTTGTTTGTGACGATGTAACGTACGAGACACTTACCATGGCATTTTATCTCTTACGAAGAGTTCAGATCCGCTGCTAGAGCATTCGCTGCAGTTGTATTCAAAAAATATATCGCCTATAAGTCCCCCCGGCACAGCACCCCGTTTTAAACATTTTATATGAACGTGCATTTTACAATCCAAACACTGCAAACCTTCCAATTCGCATTCGACACATAGTTCGTTGCAATACTTGCACTCCTTGTTTACCATTTTATTGGATTAATATTAACTTTCAAAGTTGTGTTTATTTGAACAAAAATAAATATAACCTAAAAACTTTGACAGCCGTACAATAGTATATTGCATATCAAGGAATCGTACCAAAAATAGTTCCAACATAAAGGCGCTAACGACAGCAAATTTTTTTTTAATGTAAATAAAACAAATTTCATTTCGCCGTCAACTATTTCGCCGTCGTATTTTATTATTTTATTGTTTTGTTTTGAAACTGTTACATCTTCCTATAATAATATACAAAGCGTTGGCAATGCCAAATATGATTCCAAACAAAACGTCCCACCAATGGTGTCGATGATCGGTTATCCTTGTAGTGGAACAAATGACGCCCCACATAATTATTAAAATAATTATTAAAGGCTGTATCACAGTATTTAAAGGACGGGATGTAAATCGGCAATGAACATACCACTAAAAATAATTAGAAAAATTTTAAAAAACAAACGACAAACTGAGAAGTTATTTACCGCGCAAAAAACAGATGCATACACCGAAATCGATGCATGTCCCGAATAAAAAGAAGTATGAGCATCTGCGATATAAAAATTGGACACATTTTTGTTTGTACACTGGTATTCTTTTACGTACTCTCCAGGTACGCACGTCATTCCTGTATCGGGCTGACAAGTGTCGAAGAAATGCGGTCTAAGTTCGGGATATGCGGTTTTAAAAATGACCATTAAAACCATACTATATAGAATACCCACAAAATATTCTGTGCACCACCTTTTCCAATGCTGGCACCACTTTATGTTAAATTTGCACTCCACGTAAAATTCCACAAAAAAGACGATGAGGGTGGGTCCGAGTATATTACCCACAACTATCATCCAATTTTTAATGGTCTCATCCGGAAATGGAAACGATAATTTTGGATCTTGGCAAATAAATCCAATTTTTATAGTAGGGTGAATTTTTATTATACAAAATGTTACTAAAACAAAAATTTCGAATATAATAAATTAAAAAAAAAAAAAAAAAAATACTTACTTATTGTCAAGACAATGCAATTCATTGCTATGGTTAACCAGTATTTTTTTGAAAGCCATTTCCTGCTACGAATTTTTTTTTGTGCTTTTGGAGTAGAAGGAATAATTTCCACTAATTCCACTTCGAAATGATCGTCTGGATTTTTCATTTTCTTTACAATACTGCAGTATGATCGATTGCAATATTTTACTAATAATAGGTAGGTATCTATAAAGTGAAAAAATTTTAAGTGTATAGATTATTAGAGTTATCTAAATAGTGTCAAGTGGTCGAAGGAATTTTCTAAGGTAAATTAAAATAAATAAATTTAGTTTTAGTTGCTGAAATAAGCTATATTTAAATTTTTGTTTTAATTAAAATAAATTTATTAATTTATTTATTTCGAAAAAAATTACAAGTATCTACGTATTTAATAATTATTAAAAAAATATTGACCATTCTTTCCAAATTAATTTTATAAAAAAAATTTTTTTTAATATTTTTATTAGGTAAATAGATACGATAAAAATGCATCAAGCATTTGAAAATTCCGTTTTTTTTAAATTCACTTAAGTTAATCGAATGCAGATAAATATTACAGTGGCGTAGCGAGAAACTTCGCTCCGCAACATTTCTGCACCAAATTTAAAATTAAATTAAAAATTACAGTAAATGTAAATTCTATGTTCACCTAAATTTTATTATAGTTTATTACTTAAAATTTAATTTATTAATGATCTTCTTTTGTTTCAGGCATTATCACTTGTTTATTGTATTTTAAAAAATTAATAAAAATAAGGAATTTAAATTCCGTATTTTTAATGTATTTTGGTTTTCCCGCAGTGCAGGCTTACAACATACTTCACCCTGACCGCTAAACCTAACCTAACATTTTTATTATACTAATCCAATGCTTGAAATGAACTTTTACCTTTGTAGTGTAGTCGGTTAGTATTTAGATTATCTGTGCGGATTAAAATTTACTATATAAGTAAACGTCGTAACTAAAAAACAGTAACTGATTTTTGGGACCCTCCATTTGATTCTCAGTTTAAAAATTTATTAATCATCTAAATATGGATTCATCATTATTACGAGAACGCGAGCTATTTAAGAAGAAGGCTGTTTCAATTCCAACAGTTGAAAAACGAAAAAATACCACGGAACCGAATGACCAAAATAGCAGTAAAAAACGAAAACTTAGTGAGTCTGCAAAAAAACATCACAACTTTGAAGCATTGGCAAAAATAGTAAAATACTTGCGAGCAAGGTATCTAGGAGGTAACAAAAATCCTGTATCTCTCGAAGAAATCTTGAAGGAAACTAAGCAATCTGACATTAATCCAAATGTAAAATCGTGGTTATTGGATGATGCATTGAAGGAAAATCCAAAAATTAAAGTTGTTCAAGGTCAATTATTTATGTATAAAGCCACATACAAGCTGGATAGCTGTCCAGCTTTAGGTAAACTGTTAAAGAAACACGAATCAAGTGGTTTGGGTGGTGTTTTATGGGACGACGTAGTAGAATCTTTGCCCAAAGCAGAAATTATTTTAGATGTCTTAAAAAAGCGCAATATAGTATCAGTGATTACCAGATCTACCGACAAAAAAAAAGTTCTTTTTTGCCACGAGTCAAGTGCTGCTTTGAAAATCGATGAAGATTTAAAAAAATTATGGAATAAGGTAACCGTGGATGTACCGGACAACAGAAAACTTATCAATTATTTGGACCAAAATGGCATTTCTTCTATGAAAAGTAAAGATTTAAAAAGACCTATGCCTAGTAAAATTAAACAGAAGGGCAAGAAAAAGCTGACCAGTGAATTTAAGGATAACCTGCATGTGGCCGATATTTTGAACACCTATGATGATAAGACTTTGACGCAAAAACCGCTCTAGAGTTTTCGTGGTTGAAGCTTGAACTGACATTTGCATTAATTATTGTTTTAAAAGTTTTAATAAAAATCTAATTTTTTGAATTACTTGGCTTCGTACCCGGGTTGGCTCGGTTTTTAATAATTTTTTTTCTTTTGTTTTACTCTTCAAAGATCAACCATAGCCCAACTGAACTTGGGTGAGAAACACTAAGAACAATTCAAATCACACAGCCCGGACGAGATGCCGGCGCCACTGATAAAGAGAAGCCTGCATGGGTCTTTTTTGCCTTTTTGATCAATTTGTTCCAGCATCTCTTCTGGCTCTGGTTGATGGCTGTGCGGAGCCTTGTCTTCTTTCCTTCGAAGATTAGATCCACTTTTTCAGTTCTGGGCCTCTGTTCCCAACCATGGATCATGATATTGTTGTTTCTGTTTCTGGAGCCAGGATCTTCTCTAAGTCTATTTGGCTTAGATATCATGGCGATATCGGTGTTCTTACTTCTGAAAGTCTGCATGAGCAGATCTACAGTTATTGAGGTTTATTTGCTGGAGATCCATGTGATTTCCCGCAACTCCCGCCGCCTGCGCCTGTCCGATGGTGTCACCCATGTTCCAAAACCTCGCATTCGGTTACCATCACGACCGTAAACTGGTGGAACAAAGAAAGGATTTTAAAATTTGTTTTTTCAAAACCCTACAAAATTTATTGTAATTTTTTTTTTATTGCAGATTTTATTACATAATATATTACAATTACAATTACCTACATAAATCTAAACGAGATAACTTAAAATTATCTATACTTATGCTTGAGCAACGCATAACTTAACAAAATAAAATAAATTATCCCTTTAAAAAGTTTACAAGAAATTCTGCACGTCAATAAATAATAAGCTAATAGACAAAAATATAAATAAAAATTACGGAGGGAATGACTCAAGTCTGTACCTTTGTGACGTCACTAATCATTTACATAACAAACGAAAAAATTATAATGCACCACCCTTAAGTTAAAATAAATATTAATAACACAATTTCTTTACATCTGAAGATATAAAAAACTATGGCAACAGGATCGTATTTAAAAAAATGTCTGTCGAAAATTGCCTGGGATTTACTATAGAGAAATTGCGCTACGCTACGCCACGCCATATTTTTAACCGCACACCACCTGAAAAGGATATTATACCTCTTGATCTTGATGGCATTAAATTAGCCTTGAAGGATCTCACAGCCTTAATTGTTATTCGTTGCTCAAAAGTTTTACCAGTCACCGTCACTTTTAAAAAAATGTTCTAATGTTCTAAGACATACTGACAATATTCAGATATTGAATGATTTACTCTCAGCATTAAAATGAATTTTTGGTAAGAGTTTCTTGTCACTTGTGCTTGATTGAAGTAAAATTGCTGGCAGTTTATCCTTTTTTGAATTTAATTATCAATATACTAATAATTAGGAAGGCAATTGACCAAACACTAGTCGTAACAAATCCTAAGACTACTACTTCGTGGTCTGTGTTCCACCCTCGTTGCAAAATACTCCTAAAACTCTCCACCGAATAAGTCAGAGGCGAAGTGTACACCAGCGGTCGAATTAAATAATGCATTCCTTCTATTGGCCAAATGACACCTCCGAGGGCCAACATTGGCATAGTAGAACCCATCGAAATAAAGAATGCAGTCTTTTCGTTATCACATAAGCAAGAAATCAGCAAACCTAAAAATAAGACAATTAATTTGATTAACACAGAGTTTTCGATTTTCTCACCGAAGCACATTCCGCAAAATCCGCACAGCAGCGTCAGGAAGACCACTGTTACAATGGATCCTTCCAAAGTCAAATTGAATAAAACGAACAAGCACAACAACATAATGGTCGATTGGATTATCACCACAACGAATTGGCACAGAACATAAGCTGAAATTAACTCTAATCCAGAGATTCCCATAATTAGCGATCTCTCAAAACTGCCTTCGCTCCGTTCTATAAGCATCGCCAAAGCCGTCAAAGCTATCGCCATGAAAAATATCGCCCTATAATTAAACAACATTTCATTACCCAACAACAACAATGTTGTTATTTCACTCACGTGACGGTTATTCCAGGCGCGGCAAAGTCCAAAAATTTTGGAATCGCCTCCCCATACACCGGTTTCATAATCTGAAAATATCTAAACGTAACGACTGTTTTTCTTTTAACTTCAAATTAATTACCTTCAGCGGTAACTTCACCGCATTCATACTGTAATTGCAGCTTTGGAGGTGGCCGTAAATAAAATTTTGAAAGGAATCGTACAGATAAACTTTCAGAAACTGGGAGATAAAACTATCTGAAACATTAAATTTAGCTTCACACGAAGGACGAGACAAAACTTGAGCAACTAACCAGAGAGGTCTCTAACAACGTCGATGTCGGAATATTCGAAATCCCATTCGCGAGCTTCTTGCGGATTTTCAATTCGAGTTCGTAAGCTATCCGTAAAGTTTTTCTTGATCACCATAGACGCATAAGTATCTCCCTTGTTGACCGACTCTCTAGCTTCCACGTCAGAGTCGTAGTAGATCTGAAAAAACCTTGATTTTTAAAAACCGCGTTTCAAATTATACCTTGGTCTTGCTTACCAATTTCAGGTCGTGAACCATTAGATATTTTTTCAAATAAAAACAACCGAGCTGCGGACTGTCGCACTTCATTTCCCCGAAACAATCCTCAGTGTTGTTGGATTCATAATTAACAATTGCTACTTCTAAATTTATGGGGTTATTTCCTACACATAAACAAAACAGACAGGTGTGAACAAACGGTAAAGCTATTATGAATAGCATAATGGGAACGTTCCGGATCATCCACAAAAAGTTTTTCCATATTAGCGCTTTCATGTGGTTTGGATTTAAAAAGAAGGAATATTCGTGGAGTATCGTTTCTGTTCTATTCTCCTGAGGGAATTCGGGAAGAGGAGCACCGTCTTCTTGGACCGACGAGACCGAAAGTCGTCGGCGCGATGCATTTAATGACTTAATAGACGATCGTACGCCTTCCCGTTTCGACAAGGATGTGATCGAAACTCTCCTTCCTAAACAATTTTATCTTGAAAATTACACCCCCGATGCTCTTTTGCAGTTACGTTACCTAAAGATTTAACAGATGCCCTTCTTCCTGGAAAACCACCAGTTGCGGAGGTAATCGATAACCTTCTTTCGATAGGGATGCTGTCTCCAAACTTTCCCGAAAGTTCGCTTCGTGCATCTTCGTCTTCTATGTCTTCAAATCTTGCCGCACCGTTATCGACGCCACCGGGAGCCATAGAATTATGCTTGTCTTTTTTATTCTCAAAGTACAGCCTTCCAACGTTTTGCATTTCACTTAGTTTGAGGAAAACGCCTTCCAGGGTTTCGCTGTTAAATTCTCTCAATATGTAGTTGGGGGAAGTTTCGGTCAACAAATATCCGGATCTCATGAAGGCCACCTATAACAATTTTACATAATTTTTTATAAAAATATTCTTTGGCTCAGGAAGCCGTAAGGTTCTCCTCCGCATGTTTCAACCACTTCAGAGCTGACCTATTAGCCAATTTTTCCTGATTTTTATACATAAAATCTTTAATCGAATTAAAAAATAATCCGACAAATTTTCAGCCCAGCTCTCGGACCGAAGATTTAAAAATTAAGGATTAGCCGATTTAGTAAATCTAAAGCAGTGGTTCTCAAACTGGGGGCGGCGTTTCTGCAGAAAGAATTGTTAATTATGTATATATCTTTTAGAATGTCAACATTAAATTTTTTTTTTTTATTACTTGAAACTTAGATCCCCAAAAGAATACCTCTATAAATAGAAGTTGTAAGATAATTTAAAAGAATATCAAATTTATTTAGTCCTACTTACTAAATTTGCTTGTCTTGTCTCGTCGATATAATGAGTGGTTATAATAACCGTGGTGCCTCCTTTCGAGGTGAGGTGTACCAAATGATCCCATATATTTTGCCTTAAAACAGGATCCAGTCCGACGGTGGGTTCATCTAAAACTAACAATTCTGGTTCGTGCAATAATGCAGCAGCTAAAGAAACCCGTCGCTGCTGACCACCGCTCAAAGTTTTAACCACGCGCCCTTCGCCCGGCAACATCAGCAATTTCAACAAAAAATTTAGTCGTTCATTTATTTTCTCCATGCTCATTCCCACAACCCAGCCAAAAAAGATCAAGGTTTCCCTGATGGTAAATTCGCCATACAATCCAACGCTCTGAAAAAAATCAGAAAAATAATTATTAAAAAAAAAAAAAAGTTAAATGGTACAGAGCTGATAAAAAAATAATTATTTGTTTATTTCCGAATACAATTAACTCACAATATTCATAACAGGAATGTCCGACTTTCTTTGCTTTCGTTTCTAGAACGTTACATCATCGTTACAAAATGCTTTCACATTCGTTTTCATAAACTGTTATATAATAAAAGAAATAATAAGGTATTCGGATATTCATTTTCACGAGTGTTTAATTATTCATTAAAAAATATTAATTAATAATTTATTACGATAATTAAGAGTTATAATACAATGAAACATGCGCATCATTTTTTTGTATAAACTCCCCGTGGTTTTTTGAAATAACAAAAATAATTACCTGGGGCATGTAGCCAACTCTGGGTCCCGGTACTCCACTGCCTTTCGAGCCTGGTTTGCCTCCCAAAACCCATATATCACCGCTGTTGAGTACTTTACGTCCCAAAATGCAATTCAACAGTGTGGTTTTTCCACACCCACTGGCTCCCAACAGTCCATAACTGTTTCAGAAAAATTTCAAAAATTTACTGAAAATAATAATAAATATTTCTTACATGACTCCTTTCGGTACGCTCATTTCCAGCCCATCGAGGATGAGCAACGAATCCAACTTCGTGCCATAACTTTTGTATGCGTTTCTCACGTACACAGCATACTCTTTCTTATTTTCCGTATTAAAGGAAATATGGCGAGGGCGTTGAAGTTCCATATTATTTTCAACTGGGATGGAAACCATTTTATACGCCTAAAAAAAAGAAACACATTACAAATTACATTTCTGTTTTTTTCCGTTTTATTACTTATGATTTACGAAGTGAAGACATAATTATTTATAATATTAAAATTCATCGAAACTTTCTAGATTTTATGCAATAAAATATTACGGTTCTAAAAATTAGAACAACTGATCAATAATATTTACATCAAATTTAGAAATATTACCATAACCGGATCTTACGAACAAAAGATCGAGCAAGGACGGAAATACAAAACTAAATTATAAATATTTGATTCAAACTGGTCAAAAACAACGAACGCCGCCACTGATTTTTTTTTCAATTTTTTGAAAAGAAACAAAACTTCTGAGTTTATTTCGATTACGTTTGCAGTTTAAATTCAGGAAATGCGATCACATTTCTATAAGTTGATTAAAAAATTTATTATTATTTTATGTAAATTTATTCGAAATAGTTTCAAAAATTTTGTATTTTATCCTAGAATTTATGGTAAAAATTTTAAATAATCGGCGACAGCCTTTGGCGTTAAAATCTCGTTAGAAAGCCAAAATGACCAAATAAAAATAGTTCTCAAATATCAAAGGATGAAATATTCTTTTCGGGTAATCCCGAAACCGGTCACTCGCCCAGGCGCTATATACTTTAGACGTTCTGAACGACCAACTTTTGGCGATAACAGTCAGTGGCGGACTAAGGGGGGGGGGGGGCAAGGGACCCACTGGCCCCGAAAAATTCCTTTTTCGTAACCATTGACACGATTTATTTAGTAAAAATTTCATTGGGAAAAAAAACCTTCGGACATTTCTAACGTTTCAACCCTGTCGAGCTTGAAAACTCAAATTTTTCTGCCCGCGGGGATTGTAGGGGCTTCGCCTCTCTCTACCCCTTTAAGCCCCCCCCCTCCCCAGAGTGTCTTCATCCACCACTGATATTACTATTAGTTGAACGATGCAAAACTGGATTGTTCAGGCTGTGCGGCCTGAAGGCCGCACTGATCCGTTACTTTCTCGTGACCTCCGATTGTTTTAAGGTAAATAATTTAAAATAAACCAATCGGATTTATGTTACGGAAGAAATATTCTAAAATTCGAGTGGAAAGACTACCCCTCAGTAGGGTTTGTTGGTGAAAAAGTTAAATTTGTTTAGGTTAATCAAGGAAATAGTGGGGTTAAGTCCTCTAGCACATTCAGAGTTTGAGGTGGCTGTGACGTCTGCACAGATGCATTCGGAGGAAGACGCCGGTTTAAAGTCGCGTCTGTTGGCATTCAAGCGATTAGAAGCAAGTGATCCAAAAAGAGTGAAACCCCCGGGCCTGGCCTAAAGACCCCATCGGATGAGAAGCTTGAGTTGATTCTCAGCAAACTGTCAGCAGTCGAGTTGAAGGTTTTACAGCTAAAACAAAAGGAAGGAGAGATCTACTCTCCTGGCTTGTACTGGAACCGGAGGCTGTAAAAACCAGTAACGGGAAGAAGAAAGAGAGTAAAGCAAACTGGGAAAAGTTCAAAAACCTCAGTGATTTCGACCTCACTGCTGGTATCGCGGAGATAAGATATCAAAGTTTACCTCAACAGAAGCACCGACCAAGTTCCCGGCGGTACTTGTAAAGATTTCGCCAGAGCGACCATTTGGAGAGACATTGGATCTAATCAAGGATAACCCGCAAGATGCCCCAATAAAAAGGGAAGAGACCCCAGACCCGGAATTTGAATAAGAACAAGGGCTCTTTCAGATAAGTAAGGAAAATCACAAGGACGCGGCTGTACGAAACCTGCAGAACAACAGCAGAAGAAGGCTTCAGGGTGAAACTGAGAGTAATCAGGTGTTTCAGATGCTGAGCTGTGGACCACTGGACGCTAAGTTGTAAAAGCACCGAGGGATCACTTGGAATGGCGCTGGAGATGCGGCGATGATTGTAAGAGACCGGGACATGGGATTGGCAGCCGGCCGGCAGGGTAAAGAGTGCCCTGTCTAATGAGTGGATGAAACAAGAATCAGGATGATACACCGTACCTTGATTTTTTGGACAAATTCATAGCCAAACGACATAAACAAATGAAAAGGCATCATAATCCTTAATTTAAAGTAGGGACTACCACCAAGAGAAAAGTCCTGAAAAGGCGCAAAGAAAGGAAGAGCCGCAATTCTCTTGTTTGGAAAAACCTATCATAGAGTCCATCTTCCAGTTTATTTATGAAACCATAAGGTCAAAAAAAGTTCATTGTATTATTTTTTTATAGACGTAATTTAATTTTTTTGGTACTTCGTTTCATTGTTGTTTATTATTTTTAATGACGCAAAAGCTGAAGTTCGATTTTTTTTTTCAAATGCTTCAAAACGGTAACAGGTTTTTACGATAATCACTTATTTTTACCTTGCACTGTTTGGAGTTATAAAATAGAAATCCTTGTTTTAACGTACAGGTATAAAATTCATACCTGGATTATAAAAGCCGCATGGTTAATTTATTATTGTGGTGTAATCCTGTTTTGGAAAAACCACGTGGGCACGTAATTTTAAAAATATTTCGCACTTGAACCGCAAATTAAACTTATTGTAAGCACGAACGTCACTAGTCTTGTCTGAGCATACCGGTTGGATTGAATGCAGTTACGAAATGTATGAGAAAATGAAACAAAAAAAAGTTTAACAATAATAAACTGGTTTCACTTCTTACGAGTTCGATGAATTCTTCGGTTTTAATTGCGTCCATGAGAAAATTAACCAAAGGACGTGCGCAAATATAATTACCTACGTGCGTATTTATAAATCAAAGCAAGGGTGAAAATCTGAGATAAGGGGCGAGCTGAATATAATAAGGGTATTCCCCTAAACTTTGAAATAAAACTTTTTGCACATACCAACTCTTTTTGTAAAATTCGACATTTTGCTTTGCACTGGTGATGAGGAGACTGATTTCCGGCAAGAACTGAAATATTTATGTGTTGCTGAGCACTTAAATAATAAATAATTTTAAATTACTAGCTAAGATACATGAACATTTATGATAATGCAAAATTTTATGCGGTAGCATATTATTATCGCCATTTAGGATTGTACTTTGTATTGCTGTGGTTATTTTTGACAAATTTCTTTCAACCGTAAATTATATTTATATTAAGATTTATTAGAAACTGCTCAATGTAATTTTGTAAAGGTTGGAAAAATTACATTGGCGAAAAGTAGGTAAAATTAAAGAAAATAATTAATGGATTTTGAAAAGGACGAAAAATAACATTCGGCTTCGAATTTTACAGTTTTTCAAATTTAGCATGCAATAGCAGGTGCTTATTATAAAAATAATAATTATGTAGTAAAATAAATAAGTGATTATCATAATATTACTCTCGCAATAGTAGAAAATGATAATAGTAAAATAATAGAACTTGCGGTTAAGACATAAATAGCTGTTTAAAATATGCAACCGTCAAATTATATATTATAAAAATACAAAAACCTGTGCGACATATTTTCGCGAAAAAAAAAAGTTAAAACCGTAACTTCAACGTAATAGCATTTATATTCAAAAATAATTACGTACTGGTTATCATGACCGAGGTCATCTTAATTTTGTCCTTCTAATTAATTAATTTCTTCATATTTCGTGGAAATTTTTGAGAAATTGAAGAAATGCTATACCGATAGAAATTATGACTCACAATCAGCGTCACTGTTTCGTCCTATTGTCAGATTTTAATTTGACCTATTTTACTTTTTGAGGTATATTAGTTAATTGATAAATAACGAACATTGATTTTAAATTTTTTCCGTTACCGGCCAGTCATCTCGTCAGATTTTAATTTGACAGATAATTACTTTTTAAATTAGAAAACATCTTCGATTGATTCCGGATACGGGACCAATTAGTAAATTGACTTTCAGCATTAGTAAATTACTTTTATCATGAATCCTCATAAAGTAATACTTTCGGAATGGTACCTAATAGACAATAGTATTTTGTGAAACTTGTTTTGAAACTGTCGTAAATTTATTTTTATACGGTACTGATGAAGACTAATAAGCCAGAAACAAGTCGCAATCGGTTATCTTTATTTATTCAAAATCAAATAGGTTGCTCTTTATCAGCACTATAGCCTACCACGTGTTTGTATAATAACATAGTTTGATTGAAGCCTTCAATAGCAAGTACAATATTACACAATTAAGAGTTGTCCATGTGTATGCGGTACTGATGATGGCTAATAAGTCCGAAACAAGTATCAATCGGCTATCTTAATTTATTCGTAAACAAATAGGTTTCTCTTTATAAGCGCTATAGCCTACCACGTGTTTGTGTGATCACATAGTTTGAATGAAGACTTCAATAGCAAGTGCAATATTCCCCATTGGGGGAGGACGAATTCCCCCCCCCCCCCCAATGTTTTGTGAAAATTAGATTTTATGATTGTTAAACATAAATGCAGAAATGCCTGGCGGCTGGCGCCTTTTTAATTTTGGCGCCGCAGGCGATCACCTGTTGTGCCTGCTCCTAAATCCTTCGGAGTAATGTGGGAGTTGTTTGAATATAATCTGACGTCAAACCAATTTCGCGTATAATTAATTTAAGAAACAATGTTGCGATAGTTTGGACTTTGGGTAATATATAATTTTCTAAATTATATTTTCACTTACTCAATTACAGTGTCATAATTTTGATGCAGAAGGTGCAACAAATACTTAATGTATAATTAAAAAATTTCTGTTTCCTTTGAACTAATAATTAAAGTAATAATTAATTGCGGTATATATTACTGTACCTACAGGGTGGACCGGCTTGTAAGTTGTAGAAAAGATTTTTCAAAAATATAAATTTATTTATTGTTTATTCTTCTATTTTTATACGAGATCCCTGACCTAGCTTGTTTTTAATAATTTGAGGTTCCATTTCATTAAGAAATAAATATTTATGTCTATAAAGTAAAAGTAGTGCTTTGTCCTTGACATACATTATAAATTACTAAAAGTAGTTAAACCTAGATTTAAATTTAGAATGTCAAAAATTATTATTTAGGAGTATAATTTTTGCCAAAAACATTTTCAAAGTTTAATTATTGTTAATTTTATGTTGCGATTGGTTAATACATTCTGCAATTACTGACATCTATATTTGAATCGGAGAAGTAGTAAACAAAACAGGAAGGCGGCATATGAAAAACAAATGCCTACAGCTTGTAAAAACAGTTGAAAATGTAAGTAACATTAGCATAGTTTGGAAATGATCATCAGGATTTTTTCATCATCACAACATCTGAATTGTATAGTTGGGAAGAAACATCGAAACAATAAAATTAATAATGCAATTAAATTTTAACAATTACATACCGTCTGTACTTCGGTGCAAATGAGCTTAAATTAACATAATTTAATATCATCAGAGATTACAGCAATCAGAATAACATATCGTAAATTTTCTTGAACGTTTTTCCCAGGACGCCATATCCGTTCAGCGAGCATTGTATACTAAATTTGAACCTATATCTGCATTTGTTTTAATTAAGAATCTGGTCGCATACGTTTCACACCGATAAAATCTAAGACCAGAAGCTGCAATTAAATTTTATTCTCTATTTTTTACAAAATAAAAAATGAAGTACGGATGCGATGAAGTGCAATTTAAGTTAATCTTAAAATAAAGTTAAGTTGACGTTTACTCATATCATTTGCATAAGGTTAACCTGTTTATTATGTTTATTTTGTCATACCTAAGATTACAATAAATTAATATACCTTAAAAACAGTCCAACACTTCTTACGCACTTGACCGAACAATCTTTATTTATAAAAATAAAATAACGTGAAATAAAAGTAAATATTTCTGCTACTAATTACTGCGCTATAAAATTAAATAAAAATTGATAGTAAAATAACAATAAATGTTTCTGTTTCTAATTACCGCGATATAAAAGTTTTTATAAATTATTACAGTATAATTTGGGCTTCTATATGCAGCTATTCTTGTTTTTTATATTTTCGTATAATATTTAGTATAATATCTACAGATTATTAAATTTTAGGTAAGAGTATCAGGTCAGAGTACATGGTTAGAGTAAATATAATTTGAACAAATGTCTGAAGGTTAATAAATTACACGTTTAAAAGTAACTACTTCGCAATTGTTTGCTTAATGAAGTAATTACAAATAGATATTTTATGAACAATAATATTGTAGTTTTTTATTTACCATGTGAATCGAATTTTACAAAATTTATTGTTTTTTGCTCAAGCGATAGAGAAATAATCTTATTGGTCAGAACATTCGCAACCATCTTCAATTGTAATTCAGAAAGCTTCAATTGTAATTCAAATGCAGCCTCCCATACGCTCAAGCAATTTATTTGCAGCCTCAGCAAATAATATTATAAAATCGTCCAAGCTGAATTGCAATTGGCGCTTTCTTCTGAGACAGACTTATTGTGTAAGACAGTTTTAATTATTTGTGAGGTTAAAAAACCTTATTGCGAGCTAAGAATTTGAGCAGCAAGCGATTGTTTCAAGTGGGCGTGGCGTTTACAGCAGATATAAAAATTCTGAAATATCCTGTTGAAACATTTTTGTAACAAATTTAAATTTCTTGTGACATATGGGTGAAAAGTTCATTCTGTTAACGGTATGTGTGCTCGACGTAAGTAGATGCCGCACTTGTTTTATTGGGCAGAAATTAGAGAAGCAAGCAATTGTTTTGAGTGGGCGTGGCCTAATTATATGAAATTTAAGAAAACTGTAGAATTCGCAATGGATAAAATAATTTCTATTTTTTATAGAATTTTATTGAATTATTCAATTGTTTTTATTAGAAGCAATTAATTATATTATAGTAAATTGTTAATAAATTATTATTAATTACAAAATTCAATTATCTATAGCATACTAATAAATAAACATTTAAATAACGATTATTGAAAATCTCGTTTTCTAAAATGTAAACCAATCACGATACTTTCAGCAAACTTAACTCGATATTCTTTTCTAGAAGAGTAAATTTCAATTTTAAAATGGCGGCTGTCTAAAACATTATTTTTTAAATTGTTTTTCAATAGGTTTTTATTTTTTAAAAATAGTAATAATAATAATTACTGTATAACCAACATATAATGACGGTAAACAAAAATTTTGAAGTTAATCGGTCAAATAGAATTTGAGATATTATGTCATTTCTATCTATCCATCCGTAACGCACCTCTGATTGGTTCACTTTACGTTACCAACCTAAAAATAATTAGAGATTAAGAAAGGGATTAATTAGTGCGGCCTTCAGGCCGCACAACTTGGGCATTCTAGTAGTTGTTATAAACTAAATAATAGCCCTAATCTGTGTATGTATGTATGTATCCCGTAACGCACCTCTGATTGGTCGGTTTCTCTGCCAACTTATTACCAACTTAAAAATTAAAAATTATGTTTTTGTGGCGACAAATATATTTGGTGGATTAACTATTTTTGATCTGTTTATCCACTCAATGAAAAATAGCCTTAATTTGTGTGTGTATGTGTCCGTAACTCTTAGGAACGCCTCTCATTGGTCCTCATGCAACGAATGTCCTGCCATCTGTCGTGTAATCTGTTTGTTAGTATATTCACCGCTACAAAGACGCAATTGATTAGGTTTGATAAAAATATATTACAAAACCAGATTAACCTGGTTGTGCGGCCTAAAGGCCGCACTGTCCGTCATTTCCAGATTAGTTATTGACGTGGTTGTTCAGCCTCACTGAGGTACTCATTAGAGTGTACTAATATGCTAAGGTTACACTACACTACACTGAAAAAATTTTTCAGCTGATGCAAAAACTTCATCAAATTGATGAACAAAATTCATCACAATAAAAATGTTTTCATCAAAACTACGAATTTTTCATAAATTATTTTTTTCAGTGAATACATAAACTGACAAAAATTGTCCCGTCATTTTGATGAATAATTCATACTTTTTGCGCCGATGAACAAAATTAATCATATCGATGAACAAATCCATAAATGCAATGATTTTGTTTTCCGTTTGGAACCCGACAATCTTGAGATGCGAGTTAATGCATTGTTATATGCGAAGCCGTACTTAGGGGGGGTCAGACCCCCCCCCCCCGAAATTATTTATCCATTACTAAAGTTCAGGAAGTCCGACTGCAATCGTAAAAAAATCAGAAAAAAAAAAACAAAAAGGTATTCAAAACAAAACCATTACATTTTAACAATAACGCCCCCCCCCTTCTTAATTAAGTCTAAATACGGCCCTGGTTATAGGATTAATCTTTTTTTATTTTACTTAGCAGCATTGTTTTGCGGAACCCTTGGCGAGTTATTAGCTCGCGCTCTAGCTCTAGCCAAATTTTTGAAAAATTATTCACATAATACTGTAATATATTGGTGTAATGTACACCATGAGTACCTCAGTGAAACTGAAGACCGAACAACCAGGTCAATCAATTATTAGTAAGTCAGAGCAGTCGATAGAACTGGATTGATAACGATGTTCTCCTAGCGAGGTCGAAGACCGAACAACTACTTCAATCACTAATTGGAAAGTGACGGATTAGTGCGGCCTTTAGGCCGCACAACCAGGGTAATCTAGTTAATATTATAATAGCTCATTTCTATCTATCTATCACAACTTAAAAATTATATTACATTTATTTTAAAAAAAAATTATGTATTTACTGAAATTTCTACTACCTAGCCTAAAAAATAGGTAAGTCACGGGAAAGGCATTGGTCAGTGCGGCCTTCAGGCCGCACAATCTAAGAAATCTAGTTATAGGATATACAATAGGATATACAATTGCTTTATATAAAAGCAAGTAATTAAATTACTATTTGGCTATTTTTAAAATTTTATTTTAATATTTCATGATTATTATATAATAATATGATATATTTTTGCATATTATTTAATTGGATATTAATATAATGTGAAATCAAATACATTTTTAATGTTTTTGTTTTACAATAAGTTAATTTAAATTAATTAATAAAATTTAAAATATTGCAAACTATTCAAATTTTGTAAATGAGATTGTCTTGTTGAATATTTCTGCATTTAAAAATTTCAAGAAATTTTTTATTCTACGTACCGGCTTCACACCTCGTGGCACATTCACATACTTTTTATATATAAAAAGTATTATAATAATATTAATTCAATATTTAAATATAAAATATAAATAATAAGTTTTTGGCTAAATAATCAGGATTTTACATAAAGTGTTAGTCATTTTTACTCGTTTGAACTTGAAATTTCTTTAAAAAATCTTCGGCTCGGGCCGGGTGAAAAACAACTGCATTTTGGTAATTAATATATTTGAATCGGATTGTAGGGAGAAATAATTATTTTTTATCTACCTATTTTGCCCTTTCTAATGATTTTTAATTTATATTTAGCCAAATTGACTAGAGAAAAAAAAAACGGATTAACTATTGACCATCGGTAAAAAATTAGGTATATTCTCGTATAGGTAGGTAGGTTTTTACCATTTCTTTAAGAAGATTCAGAACAACTTTTAGATGTTATTGATTCCGAGATCGTTTTTTTCCACTGAAAACGTACGATGACCCAATACAATATTAACCCTCGCCAAGGGTCACCATCAAATATTTAGCACCACAGAATATATCTACCAGTCAGACATTGTTATTATCCCAAATATACAACCATTAATGGGGCTGTTCGGAGTCTATGCTGAATACGTACATAGCATGAATAGTTTACCGATAATCGTGCGTCACTGTTTCGTGATGTGAATGAAGTATTCATTAATTGTAATTTTTTTTCATCCAAATCCGAAAGTCTTTTTTACAATTTAAAAACAGAAAAAAAATCTCCAGACAATAAATCAATTTTTAACAACCAGACTTTGATTTGATTAAAAATATAGTAAATTTCAAATTAATTAATTAATTCTTAATTAAATAATAATAATTAAATTTTGAAATAAAATTTATGTATGTACAGGATATGTACATAAATATCACGTTGGTTTTATTTCTTAAACATGTTAATATATTAGATAATTACGAATGGAATAAATTTATGGGATAATTAAATTATTTATTTTTAAAAATCACAATGATTACAAGCGTCAGCATAACTTGAATATTGGCATTGGTAGATATTAAGTAGAACTAATTTTTCAAATTATAAAATTATGAAAAGAAATACAAAGGGAATAAATGAATTGAATTTTGCAATTGCATTTACAAGTGCACTTAACCGATAACAAAATGTATTTACACTTGTGCTCACTCTACCGCGGATATAAAAGAAAAAATTGAAAAAATCTAAAAAGTTAAAATTTCGCTTCCTTACATTGTTTTTATAAATTAGGAAATAATCGAGTAAAAATTCAGATGAGGAAATACCCCTCTTGGCTCATACGGAAGTATCGGCCTTACATAATGGTAACATGTAGTTGACTTTTGCGCCATAAAATTTAAATTTTGATAATTTGTTGTGGTGTCTTTAATTACCTATAATTTTGTTAATTTAAGAAAAATACGGCATAACAATAAATTGACGTCCGAATTCTTAAGTCGTTTCTAAGTGCTCACTTCCTTTAAAAATATCAATATTAAAAAAAGAACTTACTTAATCGAAATTTAATAAAATTATTTCCCAAATGTATCTACAAATTAACGCACTTTTTTCAAACACTCAAAATAAATACACACTTTCTAACATATTAATTACTACTCGCAAGTTTGTTAACTTTCAGCACCTAACGTACGCCGAACAAGGTACATGCAACATACCGCTCTCATTTCTTACAGCAAACTAACCGAAAGTCCCTCCATTCGGCACCAACATTTAGGAAACTCGAAATAAAATATCAAATTTGCGTCATAACATATTCATACCTGTTTTGAAGTTTAATTTCTTGTTGAAAAAAAGTTTACGCTGGTCCTCACTTAACACTCTTTATTACGTAAGCAAACATAATAAAAAAGTGAGAGTAATAGGTTTGAATTTTCGATTACCTACTTTTTCGATCGGTTATTATGTAGGCTTCCAAAATAATAAATTGGGTTTTTCAAACCAAATTATGTGCATTCTGTTATTTATGGGTAAATTATCAGGTGCAGCTAAATGGGGTCAATACAAACCTGATGTATCAATTTTTTCGACAAGGTTAACAATATTAACTAAGAATTAAGAAATTTCATTCTCATCCAAAAAAAAATGGTCCAAGAGTCCAATATGTCCAAGTGCGATACCTTCGGACAAATTTAACATTAGCATTTATTGAATAACAATTATCGAAGAGTATTTAGTTGCGACATGCGAAATACTTGTTGAAATTTTTAAACGATAATTAGAAAACCGGAAAGAAATAAAAATAATGAACCGGTAGCGGACGAAGAAATCGGGGCCATCTGTGAACGAAATTGAAAACTAGCATTTTGTTTGTTTGGGGCTTTACTCGAAACTTCCAAACAAAAAATATACTCAAAATTAAATTTTTAGTAAATTTTATAAAAAAGTTTGACCTTTCTTACATTACAACCTGAATTAAAGTAAACTACCTTGTCCTGATGCAAATCACGTACCGATTTACTTACGAAGTGAGGTATTGACGATTAATTTAATTATATTAATTGTTTTTGGAATTGATTACAAGCAATTGAACATAATAAATTATGTAAATTTCATCTAAACAATTCGAAAATCTATGTGCGAATATAAGCGGACCCGGTAATTACTACAAAAACAATATCTATTCATTTGTCTTTTATTTACGTGGTAACCACTCCAAATTGTAATGTGACGATGCTAACGTAAAAACAGGATTGCAAGGTTAATTTTCATTAAAATAAAGAACCTGATACGACAATTTTGACTTTGAAGTCTATTTTTTCAATTATTTTAAAATGGTACGGAACAACTACGCCCTCTGTTGGATGAACAATCGCATCCTTAGGTGCCTACCAAATTTCAGTTCGATTGGATGTGCCGTTTGGAAGATATCGTAACTTTCCTCCGGAATGTGGTTTAAAACAACAAACACTTCAAAAAATAAAATTAAAAATTTTAAGATTTTCTCTGAAAAAAAAATTATAGCATCTATTAACTTTTGCTTTTCTTCGTCAACTTTACGGTTCCTCCGCAACAAGAAGACGGTCACCGGAATTCAAATCGGCTGACATAGTATTAACAATTGATCGCGCTTTCTACTAGACCAATAACAGTTTCTGCTCTCTAAATCAAATTAGCCGGATAAAAATTAAATAAATTTGATAGAAATTATAATAAAGTTTTACTTAAGATGGGAGAGTTCCGGCATTGTTTAACTACTTATATATTCAATATATAACAATTTTATCACGTAATAATATAATGTTATTTCAATTTTATAACGTTTGCTGCCGGAGGCCATCTTACCGTTTTTATTAATGATAAATTTTTATTATCTAAAAATAATTATTTTTTAATTTTGACCCCCCCCCCAATTTTTATTATAGAACAATGGCAAAAATTACCCCCCCCCCCTATTTTAAAATGCTTAAATTTAAACAAAAACATTAAAGATTATCTTATTTTTTATACAGCGAAAATTTTATACATTTCTTTTAATTTCAAAATTCAAATCTTCTAAAAAAAATTTTTTGAGTTAAAATGAAAAAATCAAATTTTTTGAATTTCAAAATTTTAAATTTCTCTGCGGACCAATGAGTTGATGACCAGTGGTCATCCAGAACAGAACAGTTCTGGAACAACCAGAACAAACTAATAAAAAAGAAATGAATTTGCACATCTGCATACAATAATTATTATAAATAATATAAAAACTGCATTTAATATTTTCCACGTGCGTTTTCCAAGAATTCTGTTGAAGACTTTACGCAAGACAGAATCCTAAATTTCAAAAATGTTTGCGTAAACTTATAATAATACTTTTTTTTTATTATGTAACATTTATTTATTTCTGATGAAGATACAATCGGTATCGAAATATTAAAGATCTTAAGAATTTATTATCGTTTCAGTTTTGAGTACGTTGAGAACGAAAACGTTCACTTTTAATTAAAAAATCTGCGGGAAACTTGCATGAAATAAAACTGCAAAATTATCTCTAATTTGTTATTATGTACTTGTTTGGCACATGCCTACACATTTATTAGTATTATATTTATTAGGCGATTTATGGATTTGAAAGTTCCAGAAATCGAAAGTCAAAACAATTCAAAAAATTGTCTTTTTCTTCATTAGAATACCAATAAAGCGACGTTCGCACATTTCACCCCTTAAATCGCCACCAATATTTGGATATACAAAGTAGGTGCAGAAATAAATATTTTTACTTACAAAACATAAAAATCTTAAGTTTTACTCTCTATTTACTATAAAATGGTCTCGCTTGACAACTTTCAAGTAACCAAATAAAGTTGTCTTCTATAAAATATCAATAGAAACTCTAAAATTGTCAACTTTATAAAATCGTAACGATATGAAATTTTCCTTGTAATTGTTACATAATTTTTAATGGCACAAAATGTTTGCGATTGCCAAAACAGAAAAACGTCAACGTAGGAAAAATATGAAAATATTGCTTTCAAAATAAATTGAGCATCGCATAGCTAATAGCTGGCGTAACTATGAACGAAAAAGAATAACTACCACACGTCATTAATCTTAAAAGTTGTATTCGATGGGGACACTCCCTAGGAATAGCTACGCCAATAACTTCAAGGAGCATTATAAAAATTTACGAAATAAATCAAAAAGTACCCAGGACTCCCGATTCTTAATTAACAATTTACACAAATCAATGTGCAAGTTGTCAATTAAATAAGATTAAATTAGTTTATGCCATCGGAAGTCCTTCATAAAACAGTATAAACTCTTGGGCAAGCATTCAAACCGGTGGTCATTAACACAACATAATGAGTATTACTAAGTTCTTAGAAAAATCAAACATTTTCACGCATAAGTGCACCCTACCACCTAACTTATATTTTTTAATTCAGAAGACGAAGGAAGGAAGTAAGAATCATAAAGATTGCTGTAAATTACCAGACAAATCTATACTGAATAGAGGTTTTATAGAGCGCAGCTTATTTTCCTCTTTAAACAGGAATTGGCTCGTCAGTTGCCGACAGAGCCATCTTCGTGAGTGTGGAAAGGCTACGCCTAGGAAAACTACTCCCACTGCTACTCTCGGAAAATATTTTACGAAAACTGCAAGAAGATAACCCTCGTTTTATTTATTACTTAAAAAAGCGGAGTAAAAATACGTACAACTTCCGAATTCCAGACTCTGACGATCGTTTCCAAGGTGCGTCATCTGGCTCGTACGGAAGGGGTCCTTGTACTGGTGCATCTTCGTCAACCGGACTAAAACACAAAAAAATAATCAAAGCCAGGTTCTGACACTAAAATCAATAGGCCAGTTCTTGTAAGCGATTTACGATCAAATAGCGAATGCACATAAACTCAGTACTTAAATAAACATAAAGTTCCTGAGTGAAAATTTAATTTATTATATTATTTTGCATTTAACTACAGAGGTTTTGTGCGTGCTTAATCTTTTGTGAGATCAAATTGCAGAAGCAATGGCCAACAAAAAAAAACGAAAAACAAACATAAACTTACTTAAGTTCTTCCAAAATTAAATTATAGGAATTTAGAATGTTGTTAACTTTTTCGTTTAAAGGAATTAACTCTTTAAAACTGTAATGAACAGATAGAAAAATAAAGTAAAAATTAAATTAAAACAGAAAATTGAGAATACGATGACTGCTTACGTTTCCACTTTGGTTTTGGGTCTGTAGGTTTCCAACTCGTCTTCCAAATCGCTGATACGTGATTTCAGTTCATTGCGTTCGTGCAAAATATCTTTTAATTCGCTCGTGGTAAAGCGTGGTCTGTTAGGATCGTCCAAATCGTATACGGCTTTGTTACTAGGATATGAAACATCCGATTTTGCAAGATCCTCGTTCTCCTTTTGTGCTAAACCTAAACGCTGTCTTAAAACTATGATATCTCTTTGTTGGTCCTGCATTTGCACTAAAAAATCGGCACGTTCATCACAGAGTGTTCTGACTTGATTTTGAAAACTTTTATGCTTCCTTCGAAACTCACGACCGCTCCCATTTAACCTTTCAATTTGTGACTTCATCTAAAACAACTATAAATTAACAAAAAACCCCACGTAGATGGCAAGCACGCACATTTTCAATATCACAGCATTTTTCATGAAGCATTTTATCCTTGTTTCTAATTTCTTCTCTCTGTTTAGTCAGTGTTGTTTGTAATTTTTGTAAAACATCACCTTCGTTGATGATTTCGGGTGAAGGCGACACAGTTACTTGTTGAGTTGTACCTTGAATTTTCAATAATCGACGATTTTCTTCCTGTAATCGAGAAACCAACCCCATCAACTCCTTCGATTCCGCTCTCCATTGCTCCTCGATTGCTTCCAATTCCTAAAAACCCAGTTAAGTTTGAACGAACCAAGCAAACGACAAAATCGACCTACCTTTTCGAACTTTTGTCGACACTCGGCACGCTCCAATTTATCGTTTTCTAACTGAGATATTTTCGATTTCAACTCCAACAGTTGCGTATTTTCACTTCCGTTTTTAACTGCTAAATTTTCTAAAAGCTCCAGAGTGTTGACAACCTTTGGTATTAGAGAGGAAACGGCATCAGCTCCATACAGTTCAATAATTCTCTCACATTCTTTTCCTATGTCTGACGCTAAATCGTACACGTCAACCACCGTCACTTCGTCGCTTAAATTATCCACGTCTTCCATTCTCCTTTCAAAATGTTGATGATATTTTATTCTAGGCATTAAGAAACTTAAATGTATGAATCACTTAAACCTTATATAAATTTGACGTTTTATTACTTTTATTGATTAAAATATTTGAACTACAGCATACATTTGAACTAGCACTTCATGCATAATTAAAATTTTATGTTGGCAGTCCGCACCCTGGTTTTCAAATATTTTTAAATCGGTTAGGAAAATCGGGTACTTACCAGGTACCAGTGGCGGATTTACATATTTGCGGCCAGTAGGCTATACAAATTTTGCCGCCCCTACCGACCATCTACTAGTGTCACAGTCCCGTTTGTCATTTTGCACTGTATACTTAACCCTACATTTACAACACTTATATTTTTAGTAGGATGGACGTTTTACAACTTATATTAGCTTTGTTGTTGTGACTTTTCAAATTAGAACTCGGAAAATCTTACAAAAGGGCCCATAAATTCTTAAATAACTATGAAATTTAAGAAGAACATAGCTTATCACTACTTTGCGGATGTAGACTCGGAGAGAAGTAAATCATCGAAAAAAGTAAAAAAACAACTAAAGACCATCTTAGATTAGTAAATATACAAAGTAAAGCAATACTGGAGCAACCAACTTGGAAATTTAGGACGGCAAAAATAACGTTGGGAAGTACACAAATTATTAAAACACATTCGAGCAAAATTTAAGTTCTCTTTTCCTTAATTATTATTAAATTGGAAATACAAATATTAAATACTGATTGATTGCCTAGTAATACTTTCTTATTACAAAAATATAATTTAGATAAAATAATTCATAAAATTTCAATTTAAAAACAATTTTTTTATAAAAATTTGTTGATATCACATTTCTTGGTTGTTACTATTGTTAACTGTTTTGATAAAAAAATTACCAGTCATTTCCAAACATATTGCTAGGGTAATTCCCAGTTAAGCATGCAGAACAATGACCAACTTTACCCTCGTCCGACTTAATATTTCTATTAACGGCTTTGAAAAGCCCATCCACACTAAGATACTCCACGCTGTCGGCACCTAGAATAAACGTATTAAGTAGTGGCCAGCTTGGATTCAGTGTCATCAACTTACCAACATGATTGGCAATGTCAGCATAATCCAACGAATTAGCAATAAGTTCCTCTTTAGTAGGAATATTAATGCCCATATAACAAGGATAATGCAAAGGCGGACTGGCGACTCGAACGTGAACTTCAGCAGCTCCCACTTTCCTCAGCAACTTAACAAGAGGTCCAATCGTATTACCACGCACAATTGAATCATCAATTAACACGACCCTCTTTCCATACACATTCGAAGGAATAGGACCTAAAATAAATGAATTTTTGAATTAAAAAATTTAATTTATACACAAACTAACTTACTGAATTTTAGAGCAATATTAAGTTGTCGTAATTTATTGGAAGGTTGAATAAAAGTGCGACCAATGTAGGGATTTTTGGTCAACAAATTTCCCAATGGAATTTTAGATTGGAGAGCAAAACCGTAAGCGGCAGCATTACCAGACTCTGGAACAGAGCCAACAATATCAGCTTCAATAGGTTTTTCAATTGCCAGCTGCTTTCCACACTCGGCCCTAACAGTGTACACTTCCTGGCCCTCAAAAATACTGTTAGGTCGAGCGAAATACACGTATTCAAAAATACAAAACGCAGGTAATTTTCCATTCGGACGTTCTACTATATCTATAGTACGAATTCCATTTTTCGTCAATTCAACGATTTCTCCTGGCAGAACTTCACGAATGTAATCGATGTGCGTTAAAAATGCGCACGACTCAGACGAAACTGCCCAACCACTCAAGCTGTCGCCTTGAAAACCATTAAATTCTGCAGAGAAAGAGATTAGTGGATTATATGGAAATTCAAATTCTTGTAAATTAAGAAAACTTACGATCGACAATGGGCAGAATTTTTCCCAAACATAAAGGTCTGTTTCCGTAGGGATCGCGTACGGCATATATGCGATCTTTCAACATGACGACGATCGAATAACTGAGGGGAGACAATTGCATCAAGTGCCTTATTCTTGCCGGCCAATTGGGGCCATCGATTTCGCCTTCAGGTGGATTTAAACAAAGAGCTTGTGTAAGTAGTTCACTGTCTGTGTACGTGGACAAACCTACGCCCAGCTGCAAAACCTGGAAAAGGGTAAAGCAAACGTTTTAATTGTTTAATTGAATAAGATAAAAAATTCCAAACAAATTGGAAGTTGGGGATTCTCAAAATCTAATTTCCGATTTAGATATTAATTAATTTTTTTGTTTGGAGATTGGTGAAATTTATTTTTCAACATATCATCAGATAATGTTCTCAAAAATTGTGATTACACAAATAATTGACCAGACTATACATTTAATAAAAAGATCAATCAAAATAGAGTAGTCAATAAAAACAAATTAATAAATGTGTCAATGACAATTTTAAACTGCAAACGAAGTGTTGTATCGTGGGTAAGAATTGTAAGAGACACACTTGAACGAAATAACTTTTATTCGAAAAACTGAACGTGTACTTTAGGAACATGAAAATGGTATGTCATTAGAAATTTTACAATACTGCCAACTTAAAATGTACAATGCTTAAATAACTATTTACATTAATTTATATACACTTTAGAACATAATAATATAACACCTCCCCTAAAATTTTGTTCTTAGGGTATAAAACGATCGGGTGGTCTTCTGTTTCGAACGGGTCTTGATCTCAAACTACTATCCTTTTCAATTTCGGTTTCGTTGTTTGTTAATGTTTCCATTGATCTTCTGGTAGCTCTAATGGGTAAGAATTCAATATTTGGAATTATTGGTTGGTTTGAAGTATGAGAATGATCAGGAGGGGGTTTAGGAATTGTTTTTATTTGCTCTGGATTGAATTCTTCTTGAGTAGTATTTTCGACTTCAGTATTATGTAAATCTTGTACTCTTTCTTCGCCACGAAAAACTTGATCAACATGTCTCTTAAATTTTAAACCGTTGCTCCAAATTTCGTATAAAACATTCCCAATTTTGTTGACTACAACTCCACTTTTCCATGTTTTATCTGAAAAGCACTTAAATAATACGGTTTGGCCAATTTCGAAATTTCGTATTTGTCCTCCTCCGTCTAAAATTGATTTCTTTTGTTTTAGCAATACAACGTCTTCAAACGAAATAGGTTTTATGATATCAAGTCGGGAACGAATTTTTCTTCCCAACATAAGTTCTGCTGGACTTTTTCCAGTAGTGCTATGAGGAGCTCTTCTTAAACTAAATAAAATTTCGTTGAGATTATAGTGAATATTTTTTGAATCTAACAATTGTTTCCTAAGAGCATTTTTAAATATTCCCACATACCGTTCAACTTGACCATTAGAAGAGGGATGATATGCAGCCGTTCTGATGTGATTGATTCGATTTTTTTCTAAAAATTTTGAGAATTCAGATGAAATAAATGCTGAACCATTGTCTGAAACTATGGTAGATGGAATTCCAAACCGAGAAAAACATTCAATTAATTTGGAAATGCTTGTAAAACTATCGATGCGTTTTACTGGAAAAATTTCAATCCATTTACTATATGCATCCACTACGATAAAAAAATATAAACCATGAAATGGACCTGCATGGTCAATATGCACTCTTTCCCATGGATTTTTTGGAAATTCCCATGGATGAATTTTGGCATGGGTTGGTGAATTTGCATATTGCAAACAATTTTGACAGTTCTTTGTGATATTTTCTATATCTTTGTCTAAGCCTTCCCAAAAAACGTAAGATCGAGCCAATGCTTTCATCTTCGATGTTCCAATATGACCTCGATGTAATTCTTTCAAAATTGACTGCTGCAAAACTTGGGGAATAACGACGCGAATACCTTTCATTAAACATCCTTGTTCTACTGTCCATTCACCATTATTATTTAGATTGGATGAATTTGGCCCCATTATGGCGTTTAATATTTTACACAAGTCGGAATCTTTCCGGGTTTCCTTTGCAATAATTTTGCTCTGAATGGGAATCGTTTCCAATTGCTCCACTTGGAAAACTGCGGAAGAATCTTTTAAGTTCTCTTTGAAGTTCTTTTCGATAAATCTGGAACAGAAATCTGCATTGGAATGGTTTTCATGTCTCCTGAATTTAACTTCATAATCGAATCCTTGAAGGAATATCGAATAATGTAATAAACGAGTTGCACTTAATACTGGTGCAGCCTTATCTTGCTTAAAAATGGATTCCAGAGGTTTATGATCCGTATAGAGAATGAAATGTCTTCCGAATAAATAATAAAATAGTCTCTTGATGCACCACACAATCGCTAATGCTTCTTTGTCAATTTGTGAGTAATTGATTTCTGTTTTTGACAAACTTCTGCTTATGAAAAAAATGGGTCTTTCGGAGCCATCTTCGAAAATGTGTGATAAAACGCCGCCGATTCCATGTGGGGACGCATCTGTAGCCAGTACCAGTTTTTTGTTAGGATCAAAATGGGTTAAGACTTTATCCGAAGAAATTTCTAGTTTTATTTTCTTGAATGCAATGTCGGCTTCGCTAGTCCATCGAAAATGATTGCCTTTCTGTAGTAGCTTGTATAAAGGATGAAGTTTTTCAGCTGAATTTTGTATAAACCGCGAATAGTAATTAATCAGTCCAATAAATGATTTTAATTCCGTAACATCACGGGGAACTTTTGCTTCAACTACTGCTTGAATTTTTTCCGAGGTTTTATGAATACCATTCTGATCTATTACATATCCCAAATATGATATTTTATTAGCTATAAATTGACATTTTTCTTTTTTAAATTGAATACCGTTTTCTCTACAAATTTCGAAAACTCGTTTCATTCTCTGTAAATGCGTTAATGGATCAGGGGACGATAAACTGAAATCATCATAAAATATTTGTAACCCTTCAATTTCGGAAAATATATTTTCCATTGCTCTCTGCCATAAAGCTGGAGCACTCGAAATTCCATAATTTAAACGATTAACTTGAAATAACCCTAAGGGTGTATTAATTGTTAACATCTTGGCTGTTCTTTCTGTTACCTTCATGTGCATATAAGCTTCCCTAATGTCAAATTTTGAGAAATATTTTCCATTATTCATTTTAGGTAAAATGTTTTCGATAGTTGGGATTGGATGATCATCCGGAATAATATTTTTGTTTACTGAAATTCGATAATCTGCTACTAACCTTAACGAACCATCATGTTTGATAATGGGAATTATAGGAGTCGCATACTCCGAATGAGTAACTTTTGAAAGCACGCCCATTGAAATCAATCTATTTATTTCTTCTTTAACGCGCGGTTGCAGCGCTAAAGGAATTGTTCTTGCTCTACAAAATATTGGTGTAGTGTTTTCTTTCAAATGGAGGTCAACTTCGAAATTTTTGAGACATCCAAGTTTATTTGCGAATATGTCGGAAAACTCTGAAACTAATTTATTTACTTTATCTTCTATGTCGATCTTAACACCATAAACATCGTGTAATTTTGTTTTAGTTTTGAAAATCCAATCTCTTCCCATAATAGTATCGAAATTTTCTTTGATAATGTATAAATTTAAATTATAATCATTCCCATCGATATTAACTTTTACTTCAGATACTCCTAAAACTGGAATTTTAATTTTATTATAACTGGAAAGAACAACATCGCATGGATGAATTTTAGCATTAATTTGTAATGTACGAAAATTTTCTAAAGATATTAGAGTATAAGTACTGCCTGTATCAATTTCCATCGACACTTGCTTATTGTTGATAAGAACTGTTTTTAATATTTTAGAATGTGGTGATTTTGTATGAACTTGAAAAATATCAGAAGATTCATCAAATTGGTTTAAAACTGGAGTCGTCTCTGTAATGCATTTACTGAAACCTTTGCGAAATTTATTCTTTGGGGGAAATTTTCCACATACACGAGCCAAATGACCGATTTTCCCACATTTATTGCAGGTTGTTGAAGAATAATAACATGTGGACGCCTTATGGTTTTCCTTTCCACATCGAAAACATACAATACCAGCTCCCTCTTCTTGTTTGGTTTGCGAAAATTTATTGTCACCCTTACGGAATTTTGTTTTATAATTTCTTTTGCTACTAGGGAACGTTTTAATTGAATAATTGTCAGTTGTCAATTTACAAACTTGCGAATTATTGGAATTATTATATTCAATTAAACCCTTTTCAGCTAATTCATCCGCATTAGCTATTTGAATTACATTTTGATAATTTAATTTAGGCGTACTTAAAAAATAACTTTGTGATTTTTTACTTCGAATACCAGTTATAATCTGGTCAACAATTTCTTCTTGCAATCGTTCCTCCGTTTCAAATCCGCAATGAACTGATAACGATTTCAAAGCTGTTAGAAATTCATTAAACGATTCCGTGGGACCTTGTCTTCGTGCTCGAAATTTTTGTCTTTCAACACAAGGTAAGGGATCAGGAAGGAAATGCGACACCAATTTCTTTTTTATATCGGAAAAGGATAAGTTTCTCGGATTAGTAGGAAACGCTACCGATTTTAATTTCTTATAAATTTGTGGTCCTACGCTGCTGATAAATAAATATACCATCTCCTTACCTCCAATATCATTCAGGAAGCAAAAACAATCGAATCTTTCCAAATAACACTCGATATCTTCTCTATCGTTGTCGAAAGGTGCAAACATTACGTATCTTCTTTCTCTTTCTATGCTGATGTCCTTGACTTCCTCTCCTTGTTCACTTTTAGGCATTGTTAAACCCAATATGCTAATAATTATGAATAACTTGAAATTAATTTCTTCCGACCTCGTCGCCACTTGTTGTATCGTGGGTAAGAATTGTAAGAGACACACTTGAACGAAATAACTTTTATTCGAAAAACTGAACGTGTACTTTAGGAACATGAAAATGGTATGTCATTAGAAATTTTACAATACTGCCAACTTAAAATGTACAATGCTTAAATAACTATTTACATTAATTTATATACACTTTAGAACATAATAATATAACACGAAGTTGGTAAAAATAAAATATAATATTACATCCAACCGATTTGTAACGCCAAACAGAGCAGCCGGACAAAAATTTGAAGGAAAAATAGAATTGTGGACGCACGTGAGGTGAAAAGCTTCCAATTTATTACAAATCTACGAAATGGAGGCCACAGTCAATTTTTTATAAACTAAATAATATACGGCGCATTTATTTGATAATCGAGCTTTAAGCAACATCTGCGAAAAAATATATCGTATAAGCAAATTACGCCACTTTTAGATAAAATAGTCATAAATATAATTTATTATCATAAAAAATCTTAAATTAATAATCTCGTTATGGATATTTTACGATACTAAATAGTAATTGAGAAATTACTGGTACCCGCAGATGCTTCTTGTTCTGATAAAATACCTCTAAATGAAACGGCATGTTGTTAAAATATTAAATTTCCATCGAAAGGTATGCTCAGTTAAACCATTGATGATTTTCTCATATTACGCTCTACAACAACAATATTGTAGATAATTGACCTTTGCAACTATTGAAAATTGATCAAATTATTTTCATGAATTAAATTCCAGCTTTTTAATCTTCAGATAACGCAAATAAAAAAATTTAAGAAATTACATTTCAAACACTAAACTAAATGTGAACTTGACATTCTGTTTAACCTTTCAGGGTATTTAAATCAGACTAAAATGGAGCGGGAGAGTGAGAGAGGCCCAGAAAAAATATGGAAAGTAATTTTTGCAAAAGCAAAAGTTGACTTACCATTTTCCGCAATCCATCTTTGTTGACAAGTTCTCCATTGTGTGCAATGGCAAGCGGACCATGGATGGAATGAACCACAAATGGTTGGCTATTAATTAATTCGGAAGTTGTTGTGGTGGAGTACCTGGTGTGTCCAACACCCATACATCCCTTCAACTTCTTTATATTGTCACAATCAAAAACATTGTGCACCAAACCGACTCCTTTGTGTAAATTAAAGGAATTTCCATCGGTGGTAACAATGCCGGCAGATTCCTGCCCCCTAAAATGTTAAGCAGTTTTGGGAAAAGCCCCACTTAATCGGGCCTTCTAGCAAACCTGTGTTGTAGAGATTCAATTCCGATCAGAATAACTTGAGATATATCGACATCTTCGGGCCAATTTTCATTGCCTATCGCAGCAAAAACACCGCATTCGTGTTTTATACCAGAAACTGTCGAATCTGTGCGCTTATTGTGAATTTTTACCAATGCCTCAGACATTTCTAAAAATTTCTAATTTATATTTCAAGTACACACAAGAGCTTTGCGCTAATTAAGCCTACTTTCACTTATTAATTAAAAAAAACAAGAACACCTGCCGCCACTAGCAACAATTAGGTTATGAACATCAATTGGCAAATTTTCGCACGCGTGCATGGCTCACGTGCGTCAGTAACCTTGAACTAAACATCATAAGTCATTAGAACTACCAATAATTCATTACCGAAAGATCAGCGACCTTGACACTGAATAAAATTTGTTCAGGGCCGCATTGATAAAAATGTTGTTTTTTTTACGGTATATTATTTACAATTCACCTGTTTATAAGGCCGTATTTTTAATTTTAAAGTAAAAATATTCGTAAAAAAATCTGAAAAAAGCAAAAAAAATCTTTAAAATTAAAACAAAAGTTTTACCCCCCCCCCCCCAAAATGTTGTCTAAATACGGCCCTGCCTGTTTATATGCATGTGGTCCAATGGACAAAGAAGAAAAACTAACTTACATTTATTTTCCTATTCAGGGAAGTTATTGCAAAATTTTTTAGAAATCACATGGTCCAGCCTCCACAGACTTTTCTCTTTAGGCCACTGAGTCTCTAAGATACATTAGCTCCAAATAAAACAATTTTTTTAACCATCAAAGATTTTCTAACATTTCCAATTTCCTAAGGTTTCCATTGCTTTCCTTTAATATTCTTTGATTTCCGCTGATATTCAATAATTTTCAACATTTTCTCGAATTTCTTATTTTCCAAGACTTCCTTAGGTGTAATTTGATTTCCTTTGATTTCTTAAGATTTCGTAGAAGGTAGAATTTAATAAAACTACATTTTCTATTTCCTGAAATTTTTTATGATTTGTTTTGATTTCATAATATTTCCTCGATTTATTCAGTGGCGGGCGGCTTGTCATAAAGGGCATAGGGGCTCGTGTCCTCCCATCCCAATACTATAAACAATAGAAGGATAGATTTTCATTACAAATAAATATTTTAAAAACTATTTTTTAAATTTTGTGCCCTCCCCTTCGAAAATGTCACGAGCCGCCACTGGATTTATTATAATTTTCTGGGATTTCCTGTTTATTAAAATGCTCGTTGATTTCCTACGATTTCGTATTTCTTAAAAATTCTTTGGATTTCCTACGATTTCTTCGTATTTTCTATTTTCTTTGATTTCCTATAATTTTTCCGGATTTCCTATATTAGTTAAGATTTCTTTGATTTTATATAATTTTCATAAATTTCCTAAGATTTCCAAATTTTTTTAAAGACTTTCTGAGACTTCCTAAGAATTCCTAAATTTCTTAATTTTTGTTTTGGATTCTTGAGATTTTCTTTCATTTCCTTGGATTTCATTAATTTTTCTCTTTGGCTAAGCTTTCTTGGGATTTCCTGAGATTTGCAAAATTTTCTATTGATTTCCTAGAATTCCTAAAATTTCTTTCACCAAAAAATTAATGAAAATCTAGAAAAGCTTAAAAAACTAAGAAATTTCCAGAACAAATGGAAATCTGAAGAAAACTCGAACCTAAAAAAAATGATTCATCATTTTTATGAAAAAGTCATTATCTTTTAGCCGATGAATAAAATTAATCATATTGATTAACAAATTCATAAATACAATGATTGTTTCCATGAATACTATGAATTTTTCATCAATACAATGATGAATTTTGTTCATTTCAATTTTATTTTTTTTTTAATTTTTTTCTAGAAAAAATTTGTTTTTTCTTTGTATTAAAATCTAGTGTATAAAAATTTGCATTGTAATTCTCCTCTCGGTTAAGTGCCAATGGTTATTAGTAGTAGGGCTATGCGGAATCTTGGTCACTTCTGAATAAAATTATTCCAACCGATTTTCTTCTTTTTAATTTTTCCAATATTTCACGAAACTTAAAAAAAATTTAATTTTTCTTACAGGAAAATTGCATAGAACGTGTAAAATTACAATGTGGGGCTATACGGATTCTGGGCCACTTTTGAGTAAACTTTGTCCAAGTCCGTAAAAAATTGATAGTATTTTGATTTCTGTCGGGTTAATGTAAATTTTTTACCATCGGTGCCACCGGACCAATCAAGTAACAGTACCCAAGTAACCAAAGTTACATGATAATTGTAGAAATGATAGTTACGACGCTGTGTTATACAATACAATCTTAACCATTTCCTCTTTCAAATTATGCAAGATAAAACTGTTCGTAACGGATTTCTGTAAATATTGAATGGAATTTTTAAAATAAGCATTCGAGGGTAACTTCCAAGTTCAAATAAAGCTCTATTGTTTTATTCTTTTATTCCGATCTAAACTTTTAACACGATATAGATAAGGAAGCATTCCTTAGATTGCCCGAACAATTTTACTACGGATTTGCCATGGGCATTGTTCTACTGCAGGTGTTCTTTAAAATAAACTTGCGCAATTTAAAAAACTCAACCCTTAAGTAGGTGTGACTCCAGGAGGAACGTTCAGTAGTTTGCGAGCTATCGTGGAATAAACTTCGAAAAAATTGAATGATGGATTTAGTTACGGTGTCAAGTGAATTGGGTCATGAGACCAGTAGGGAAGAATTTGTGATTGGTCGGTTAATGGAGTTTGTGGAATCGTCCGATTACAAAATTATCAAGCAGCAATATCTTCGACAAGTTGTGCCGAAAGAAAATCTCCATGTTGAACCGGAGGAAGACACGGAGGTTTTTGTGTGCCGTCTTCCAGAGACAATGTTGGAAGACGAACTGTTCAATATATTTTCTTCGGTCGGACCAATTTATGAAATTCGTCTGATGGTGACGCCATCGGGGACGTATAATCGAAAATTTGCATTTGTTCGATTTTATCGACAAGCTGATGCGGATGTGGCGATAAGAAGATTTAACCATTTCAAGATGCCCAAAGGATGGAAGCTGCGTGTAACTAAGTCGCATGATAACAAACAGCTTTTTTTAAAAAATATCGATTTGGAAAAAAATCGATGGGCGATTCTGGATGCATTAAGGAGTAAGGGTGTTCGAGGAGTAAAAACCGTGAGGGTGGTGAAACCAAGAGATGACAATCCATTCCATTTAAATCGAGGTTATGCGTTTGTAGACTTTTTTAGTCACAAAGCCGCTGCTACTGCGAGAAAAGATTTTCGGACGGATCTGGTGCTTTTTAATAAGAAAATTATAGTGGATTGGGCAGTTCCGCTTTCTAAAGCATTGCACAATAGCGCAAAGCAGCAGGTATGCACTAAAAAGTTGAAATTCACATTTTAATTGCTTATTTTAGGTGACTACTATTTTCTTAAATCACGTGGGACATCTTTCCAAATACCAAATCGTGAATATTTTGGAGCGGGCCGTGCCTTTGGATGAAGTAAAAAATATTTGTTTGAAAAGAAAATATTGCTACATTAACTTCTACAATCGCAATTTTGTACAAACCGCCTACAATAATTTGAAAGGTACTTAAAATGGTAAACTTTTTAAATTTATTTTAACATTTTTTTAAAGACATTTTCGAATCCTCTGGGCAACAATTCGTAGAAGTTTCGTGGGCAAAAGCGCAGCACTAAAGGATGCGGAAAATTTCCACTAATGAAGAAAATATTGCGACAAGGTAAATGTATTAAAATGCTTTTTTTGTAATTATTTTTACAGGTTTTTGGCTACTTATCGTCAAATTTTAATCTTAAAATGTATTGTAGATTATTTTATTTCGATTGTTTATGTTATATCTTTTTGTATTTGTTTGATAAAATTTTTACTCATTAAAATTTTGTAATTTTACAATTCTTGGTTTACTTTAGTGCGGCATCCGATTGCAATATTATTCGATTTATACTAGGAAATTCCTCTCTGAGAATCAGCAGTTTTATTGTTCTTAAGAATTTTTGGAAAAGATTTGATAAAAAGTTATCGTAAACGATTAGCTATCTTTTCAAACATAAGCAAAACAAAAGACAGAGGGCCGACCTGGTTGGCCAATATAAAACAAAAGCAAGTACCGTTCTGTGTTTTGACCTGCTATAAATTTAATCAAATGTTTAGATTATTGTAATAAAGATAACTTTTTTGCACTTGATTAGCGGAATTAGAATAAATCGCGTTAGTAAATTAATTTATTTTACCGATTTGCGCAGGAAAGTGAAACGATTGCGAAATTGTAGTAGCGGCTTTAGCGTGTTGCCAATGGAAACGTACCTTTATCCAAAACAAACGTAACGTCATAATTGGTCACAATAAGTTAGGTTAACAGTGACAGTTGATCGTTGAAATCTAGCTTTGTTTTTAAAAGTTTGTACAAAAATTAAACTAATCATAAGTTAAAATTTATACATTATTAAATTAATAAAACAATACGTGGTCGCACAATGACAAGAAAATCAAAGGTGCCACAAAAAGCTGAAATCCAGTCAAATGGGGCCAACCCCACTACTGAAGGTAAAATACGATCGAGTTTTAAATTCGATCAAATTTTGTCGTTTATTGCAAAATTTGCAATACTGTATTTATTTACTTAACAATTCTTCACGAGCATTTTAGTAAATATCAGAAAGATGCCTCTGTTGTAGGGATCTTTAGGATCAGTTTTATAGGTTTCTAGCAAAGAAGAATTATTTACTGACATTAAATCAAAATAACTGACCCACTTTCTTTCAAACTTCATATGACTTACAAACTTGACGTTTTAAATACGATTTCTCTCATTTGACGTTTCTAGGTACTTTGCTTGATTTTTTATTCAAGCGACGTCAGTTACTACTTAAAAATAAAAATATATATACATACACAACCGAAGCCTCTAATTTTTTTCCTTTTTACATAAAACTCCCCAAAATCTCAAGAAGCGATTGAATTATACAGAAAAATTAACTTCCTTTTATGGATCGGCCTACGACTTTTGCTAAGTCTTTACTTTACATATTTTTAGAAATCGAAGATATCAAACTCAAGAACATCAACCTCGTTAAAGAATTGGATCAATACAAACTAGCCCTAACGCAAGCTATCGATGAAAGGGATCAAGCTAGGCGAGAATTGCTCGGAGAACGGTCATTTTGTGGGGTAATCACTACATTACAAAAAACCATGTAGATATTTCAAAATTTAATTTTTAGAAAATTCTGCGTTACGTCAGTGATATCCAAAAATCGGCCAAGTCAAATTTAAGTACGATAGTTACTAGCTCAAGTTACGTCACGGAAATTTTAAAAGCCACAAATGCTATACATCACTTAACAAATAAGGGTAACGTGTTGAAAATTTTAGGTGTGTGAATGACTATTTTGATTTGTTTGCAGACAAAACAATTCATGCGGAAACTGTGAGTGCAACAAATTCACCTAATAAAACGCAGGTAGTGAATCCGATGATTGCGGGGCATGTAATACTTAGACCTATAATTAATTTGCAAAGAGTAAACGAAATTTCTTCGGAAGAAATTCGTAGATTGTCCAATCCGCACCTACAACTGAACAATTCCAATTTGAACGATAATTACGGCAACACAAATGACGAGGTATAAGGAGATTTTTGTATAATTTTTCCATTTGTCATCAACTTTTTTACAGCCTTCTTCGCCTGCAAGTAGCAACCAATCGTCAAGAAGTGGAATCATTCGACATGGCGGAGCAGGAGGCGACAATCAGATTTTAGGTGAGCTTAACATGGCGGCGGTCACTTTATTTTTTATTTTATATCTCAAATACAGTGAAATTGTGATCCGCTTTTGTAACTACAATGGAGACAATTACCCCCTGGCAGATCTCTCGCAAACTTTACCAAGGTCGCTTTACGGCAGACATATTTAATATGATTTTGCAACGATTTCCACCTTCTCGTCGTTTAGAAAGATTATCAGGTTGCTGTTGTGAACCCACTCAAGATAGAGATTGATAATTTTGGTTTTTGTTTTCATGCGCTCATGCCATTTTCTAAGGTTTGCAATAATTACCGCAGCCTTTCCTGCAGTATTATAAGGTTTTTTTTGCAATTGCTGAGCAACAAAACACTTTTGTTTACAATCTTAAATTACCGATTTCAAATTTTATTTCTTTTTAGAATTCAAATTCGAAGATGAACCCAGACGCGGATTAGATAGTGAATTTGAACAAAACACTGGGTAAGTAACTTCTTGAAAGAAAAAAATCGTTTACAGCACAAAGTTTTAGTTTGGGCACAATCATGGAAGGGGCGGAAGAATCGAGCGAGTTACCTAACAACATTTTGGAGTTATCAAGACCCGGGTGTTCACGTCAGCCTCTTCTTTCCGGCGTTTTTCACGATGTATTTATCTGACATAAAAAGAAATTGTTTTTATTAATTTTATGTACCTAGGTGCGCATGTACGTGTCATCTGTGCCTGAAATGTTAGATAACATCAACACACAACGTGGTTCCTCCACTAAATCGCTAAAATTGGCCAAGTCTCCGAATTTGACTTCCAAGTCGTCAAAAAAATTGTCGAATAGAAGCAAATCTTGTGTGCAGAGTAATATCTTAGAAGAAAATTTTGAATTAAGCAGCGATAATTTCAATTTGCCTGGTACCCCCATACTCTCCAGCACAAGACTTAATGCGTCCAATTCGATGATGACCGAACCCCGACCTTCTACCAGTATTAGACACGATGATGATGACGAAATTGAACAACTTGAACAAGAATCGAGAATAAAGAGGGTGACGTTCAGTAATATCAATGTAGTTACACGTCGAGGTAAACGAATCAATGACAGTAATAATGCTGTAAAAATTCCCGAGGTTGTTCTTCAATCCCCCGATTCATGTTCAAAAACCCCCCAAAAAAGTATCAAGTTGAACAACACAGCTCAACTTGGTGATTTGTCAACAAATGAGCAAAACTCGAAGATATCGGAAAGGTAAATATTTTGAACTGTTTTGCCTTTTAACAAGTGCAACACTTTTGTTTTAGTTTGCAGGTAACCCCGACAGCTTCGAAAATTGACACGTAAGTTTTTCTTCTTTTATTTTTAATTCTAATTTTAACTCTTTAGGCCTTTGTTAAGCGAAACGGCCCATTTGAGAGTGTCTAGACGAAAAAGAGTAATGGCTACCACCTCGGATGATAAAATTGAACCCGAACGGAGAAATAGAAGCAGACCCAAGGCCAAGAAAAATATTTGGTAATTGCTGCACTAAGTTGAAACGAAAACGAAATTAAATTTTTTGTTTTCCAGCAATACAACTTCTGTTCCAATTAAAAGAATTACAAGGTCCAAGTATCGTAAGCCAATCAAACATGTGGATAGCATATACAACAGCAGGAAGTCTGATCAATCCAGAAAAAGTGGATCTTTGGAGTTAATTAAAGAAAATTCCGAGGCTTCGGTTTCCAGTAGTCAGACAAATGTATCAAAGAATCAAACAAAGGCATCAAAGAGCCAATCAAATGTTTCAAAAATTCAGTCAGTTAATCCAAATAATCAGTCGATTGTTTCAAATAATTTGACTAATGCAAGTAAATCTTCACAAAGCATAGAGTAAGTGAAAAATGTTTGATTAGTGAATTTGAATAATTTTTGTTTTATTGTGTAGTGATACGACTGCCTCGACATTTAATAATAGGACTGGAAAACGGAAAGTCCAAGAATCACTGAGGTAAAATTTTAAAGTTTCCATTTATAAAACTGTTTTAAATTTGTGTTTCAGTGAAAATTTACTATCTTCACCTAAGAAACGAAGAGGTACAAGGGTGCAAGTTTCTCTCAAGGAACCAAATTTAAGAAAGTAAGTTTTTATCGTTAGATTTCGACTTTCTTGTTATTATAAATTTTTTCAGGAAAATGAGAAGATGAACAATTGGTTTTAAATTTTATTTAATGCAAGGGATTTTGAAAGTGTGTGTTTTTTAATTGTTTTAATGGCAGATTTTTTAAAATTACATTAAATAGTTCATAATTGACTATTACTATGTAGCTAAAAGTGTTTTTTTATAATAAATTAAACTAAAAGATTATTTATATCTTATTTAATTTTAACTTCAATTTAATATGGTTTTTTAATGTAGTAATAACCCAAGTATTTCTAGGCGTAGTTTCTTTGAATCTCTACCTGATTTGCTGTTTATTCTAATAATAAATCATATTATAATACTTCTCCAACGGGCTTTATTATCAATTCGTGAATCTAAAATATTTGTTAAATAATATAAATTTTTTTTTATGTAATTTTAACTACTTACCTGTACATGCGGTGGAGTTGACAAAATATAAATAACGGCACTTGCTACGTCTTCTGGTTGTAACTTGGGAGCTTTCAACAATTCGTCCACTTGTGCAGGTGTTTCGGTATTTTTGAGAGTTTCCAGAAGTTCTCGTACACCCTCTGTGTTGACAAAACCTGGACTGATGCTCTAAAATTAATAAATACCAATTAGAATATGCATTTTTAATTTTGCAAAACTATGCTTACGCTGACTTTAATTTTATCTTTATACAAATTAAACTCGTTCCTAAGAGTCTCGGTTAATGCAGTAACAGTGTGTTTGGAAGCTGAAATTACATTAAAATTCGGAAAATTTATATTTTTATGCCCTTCAATAGCATTGATGTGAATTATGTGACCATCAACTTTGTTAGCTCTCATATCTTGCACCGCTTCCCGTGTTGCAATACATAAACCCATTGGTTGGACATCAAAAACTGCTTTCCATAGTTTTGAATCCCCGCTCGTAAGAGTAGTTTGCGGACAAAACGCTGCGTTATTAACCAGGATGTGAACAGGGCCGACGTTTGTTTTCACCCACTTAAAAAGATTTAAAATATCCTCCTCTTTACCTGCATCGCCCACATAGGTAAAAATTTTTCCCTTTCGTCCTTGTAAATTTTTAGAAATTTCTTCGAGCCGCTCTTTTCCTCGCCCAACAGCAACTGCCTAAGGATTTATATTTAAATTGCAAATTTTTAAATTTAAATTACCAGATTACATTAACACCTGAGTTTACTAATTGTTCTACTATTGCATAGCCAATACCTCTACTTCCTCCTGTGACAATGGCCACTTTACCAAGCCAGCGATCCATTGAGCAGGCCATTTTTTCTAACACTAATTAGTATTATTGCCACGTCCTTGAATTTTTTCCAGGCTACTGTAGGTCAAACGGTCAAACAGATTAAAATAGGCTATTTTTAAATCGAAATACTACTGAGATAAAAAAAAAGATATTTATAACAGAAAGATTCGAAAGAACTTATTAATCATATAATGGCTCATAATTTAAATTTAGATTTTTAATTAAATGTTAAATTCTTTTAGTAATTAAAATATAGTACTACTCTGTTACAGTGAGTCAATGAAATCCGGACACTTCAATGTAAATTGAACATTGTGGAGCTGGTTTTTGTCATATATTAAAATCGATTTTACAGCAGAACTTTTTAGACATTTTTTGTTGCAAATTTCATCGCCTAACATCTACATATTTTTATTTTGTCTCGCTGTTTCTGATTTACAGCCACTTAAACAAAACTATAAAATACCAAAAATATTTTCATCTATATCTTGGAAACGGTGCAACAAAATAAAAAAATAAATTGATCTTTTTTCTTGTAAATTTCATTGGCTACATTTTTGTTCATATACATTTTTCTATTTTGTCTCACCATTTCCGAGATATATTTAGATGAAAATATTTTCGGTATTTTACAGAATCTTGTTTAAAGTGGATGTAAGTCAGAAACGGAGCGACAAAATAAAAAAATGTAGATTAACAAAATTGAAGGGAAGGAAATTTTCAACATAAAATGTCTAAAAAGTTTTGTTCTAAAATCGATTTTAATATGACAAAAAAAGGTTTCGAAATGTTCAATTTATATTGGTAACAAATAATTAATATTATTAACTCGTGAAAATATAAGTATAATTAAATTAAAATAAAACGAGTTTTATTTTAATTTAATTATACTTATATTGGTAACATAGGAGTGTACGAATTTCATTATAAGTCACTGTATATAAAAATAAAATTATACAGAAAACAAAAGCACAGAAACGCGGTAAACAAAAGCACAGAAACGCGGAAAACAAAAGCACAGAAACGCGGAAAACAAAAACACTTTCGGTGTTTTGACTCTGAAGTTTTTGTTTTCGGCGTCTTTGTTTCTTGTGCCACGACTTACACTTTCTTACAGTTGAAATTGGTTACCGAGGAGTAATTAAGACAGGTGTAATTAAATTATAAATAGATTAAATAAAACAAACGGTATTTGCCCATTGGCGTTATTTGAAGGTACGTGTCGCTGGACCCCCAAATCAAAGTTTTTACTGAAATTGGTGTCAAACGTTTGAGCCTCAATGAGCTTCTATTCCCGTCGTTTGAGCTTCAACAGTCGCGAAAACTTTGGGTGGGGGGGGGGGGCTGTGGATATGTTTTTCAATTTTTTGTCCTATTCAAAAATTTTACGTAAATTCGGTGTTAATCGATAGAGCTTCGATTCAGCTTCAATGAGCTTTTATATTCATCGCTGTAATTTAATTATTTTCGAAGCTATCGGTGATTTAATTTTGCTAACCTCCGAGCAAGTGGCGCGTGAAACCGGTAATTTTAATTTCGTAAATTATTTATTGTTGAGTGTGTAAACAAATGAATTAGACTGCAAAAGTTTTTAGGAAAATCTTATTTATTAATTTAATGATTTTAAACATAGAACTCAATAATAAATTGAAGTTGCAGAAGAAACTACGTTCGAGTGCATTTAATTTCCGAGGATTGTTATAATAAATTAGTACAAGGGTTGAGAAAACCTCCCAGAGCCATCCCAGCGGCTATCGAGAGCGAGAGGCGGGTAGATTTTCACCCCCCCCCCTGACATTGTCAAATCTCGAAACCTAGCATTCGAATTTCGTTATTTTCGAACTGCGTCGGGCTCAGGAAAGTTTTTGGCGTGGCGTGGCGTTAGAAAATCTCTACCACCCCATGTCGGATCCAGGTCAAATACAGCCCTTAGGAAAATTACTCTATTTTTTTAATTTTGCAGTTCACAATATTTGCAGCCCTAAAAAGGGCTAAATCGTGCACTTGCTTTAATAACACACACTTTCTCAGCAGTACCATAGATTACCGTTTACCTACCACCCAGTCCCTATTAATCAATTTACTAGAGGGTTAGACCCATAAAACCAAACTCACAAATGCCAAATGAAAAATTAAAGTTTTTTCTAAATTGTATATAGTAAGTTGTAGGCCTACGGTCTCTTTTCTGCCCGTTCTCGTTTACAAAAGATTTTTTCTAAATTTTATCACTTTATAAAGAAAAAGGGATAATTTCAGAAAACTATTTTCGAAAACAGCATTTGTTTACACTTAAAACTCACTTCGAAGGCTTACAGTTAAAATTGGAAGGTACTAAAAACCAAATTTTTTGTAGAAACGGTATTTGCTCATATTTGACAAAAATACGCAGCTCTTAAAGCAATAGCTGATAGCAAAATTTTTTTTTTTTGGCAAAGCTAGAGTAGACTTCAGACAAAATAGATTGCATTCTAGTAACAACAAAAAATTTGTCAGTTATAGACTTGAGCCCTATATTACGCCAAATCTCACAGAATTTTTATAATATATTATACATATTACTTTATTTTTATATAAATTGTTAATTTTTTTCAATAATATGTTCGTGGATATTTTTAAATTTGATACCCATCTGAACTGCACTTAAACTGTATTGTATTACAATAATTCTCCCACTGGCCTTATCATCAATTCGTGAATCTAAAATATTTTAAAAATAATGTACCTAAATTATATGGATGGATATAATATTATTTACGTACCTGTACATGGGGTGGAGTTGACAAAATATAAATAACAGCATTTGCTATATCTTCTGATTGTAACTTAGGAGATTCCGGCCATTCATCCGCTTCTTCAGGTTTTACGGTCTTCTTCGCAATTTCAATATGTTCTCGTACACCCTCTGTATCAACATAACCCGGACTGATGCTCTAAAATTAATAATTACCAATTAGAGTTTGTTTTCTCAATTTCCCAAGATATACTCACGCTGACTTTAATTTTATCTTTAAACAAATTAAACTCCTGCCTAAGAGTCTCCGTTAACGCAGTAACAGCATGTTTGGAAGCTTGAATTACATGACTATTCGGGATATTGATACTTTTATGGCCGCTAATGGAATTGATGTGAATTATGTGACCATCAACTTTGTTAGCTCTCATATCTTGCACCGCTTCTCGTGTTGCAATACATAATCCCAATGGTTGGACATCAAAAACTTTTTTCCATAACTTAGAATCACCGCTTGTAAGAGTAGTGTACATTGGATAAAAGGCTGCGTTATTAACCAGGATATGAACAGGGCCGACTGTTTTCACCCACTCAAAAAGATTTAAAATATCTTCTTCCTTACCTACATCGGCAGCATAGGTTAAAATTTTCCCCTTGCGTCCTTGCAAGCTTTTGGAAACTTCTTCAAGCCGCTCTTTACCACGCCCAACAGCAACTGCCTAAATATTTGTATTTAAATTTCGTATTTCAAAATTTGACTTGGAACATTACCGTAACACCCGCGTTTACTAATTCTTCCACTATGGCATATCCAATACCCTTAGTTCCTCCTGTGACTATGGCAACTTTACCAATCCACCGATCCATCGAGCAAGCCATCTTTTTTAACACTAAATAACATTCTTACTGCTGCCTCTGAATTGTATCGTAGAGACCTCGTCAAGCAATTTAAAATAAACTATTTTAACTATTAAGTAATTAATTTAGTTGACCTTTTTATTTATTAATATGAATAAAAAATTGTTGAAATTTCTAGGCCTATTCAAACAATAAACATGTCAATTTATTAATTGTCAGTAATTAATTGTCAAATTTTTTCAAGAAATTTCAAATTTAGAAGTTAGGGTAATTCCTCCGGGCTCCGAGAGCGCAATGCCAGGATGAGAATGGTCCTGAAACCCCTTACAATGTATTACCTAATATTTAAATTTACCGAACTAGTCTAGTCCGGACATAAACAAAATCAAAAATCTATGCGAAGAATTAGAAGGTGGTAAGTAAACTCTACCGTTTTTAGAGTGAAACTTCTTTAGCGACGCATACCTATTTGCAATAAAGAGAACTTGACTTAAGGGAAATAAGAGTGGTGACCGAACGCCAAGGGCTTTGGTAACAATTTTTAAATTTGGTTTGTATCTTAAAATTACCGTATTTCTTATAGTATGTCGTATAGGTGTATTATTAAAAAAGGATAATTTTAAAATGTTATTTTTTTATTTTGACCTTAGCATTAGTAAATACATAATAAACTTTTATTTCGTGTTAATTTTTTTTTTTTGTTTAGAAGTTCTTTGAAATTTGATATTAATCTGTTCTAAAATTGATAAACTCTTTCATATTAATTCTCCAACCGGCTTTATTATCAATTCGTGAACCTAAAATATTTTGTTTTTTAATTAAATTTTTATAAGTGTGAATATAAAATTAAATATTACTTACCTGTACATGAGGTGGAGTTGACAAAACATAAATAATAGCATTTGCTATATCTTCTGGTTGCAACATGGGAGTTTTGGACCATTCCTCCGCTTCTTCAGGTTTTACAGTTTTCATCAAAGTTCCAAGAAGTTCTCGTACACCTTCTGTATTAACAAAACCCGGACTGATGCTCTAAAATTAATAATTGCCAATTAGAGTTCGTTTTATCAATCTTCCAAACTATACTTACGCTGACTTTAATTTTATCTTTAAACAAATTAAACTCGTTCCTGAGAGTTTCGGTTAACGCAGTAATAGCATGTTTGGAAGCTGAAATTACATTAAAATTTGGAATATTGATACTTTTATGGCCATCAATAGCATTGATGTGGATTATGTGACCATCGATTTTGTTGGCTCTCATATCTTGCACCGCTTCTCGTGTTGCAATACATAAACCCATAGGTTGGACATCAAAAACTGCTTTCCATAGTTTTGAATCGCCGCTAGTAAGAGTAGTTTGCGGATAAACGGCTGCATTATTAACCAGGATGTGAACAGGGCCGACGTTTGTTTTTACCCACTCAAAAAGATTTAAAATATCCTCTTCTTTTCCTGCATCGGCTGCATAAGTTAAAATTTTTCCCTTGCGTCCTTGCAGGTTTTTGGAAACTTCTTCGAGTCGCTCTTTACCACGCCCAACGGCAACCACCTAAATATTTATATTTAAATTTCAAATTTCTTAATTTAACTTACTAAATTACCGTAACGCCCGCGTTTACCAATTGTTCTACTATTGCATATCCAATACCTTTACTTCCTCCTGTGACGATGGCCACTTTACCAAGCCAGCGATCCATCGAGCAAGCCATACTTCGTCTGAATTGTATCTGTGGCAGCTGGTCAAGAAAATTAAAGTAAACTATTTTAACTATTTTTATACCAAAGCGTAATTAAGATAAAAATAAATGTTTAATCTTATAAATATTTAATTTAAATATTAGGTGGGCAAATACTTATAAACAGTAGTGTATCTGTTAAAGGTAAACCTTGATGTGAAAGCAGGATGTTGAAGCCTTTATAAATTTTTTGATTGGAAAAATATTATTTTAAAATAAAAAAAATACATAGAGATTTTTGTTCGTCATTAAATATAATTCAAAACAATTAATAAAGAAGATAAAAGGCTTATAAAAAAATTTTAATTCACAATCAAATTAATTCCTTACGTAATTTATGTCCCTTGCGTAGGGGGGGAGGTCTAAAAATACAAAAATTGACCTTACCTAATTAATGAACGCACCCTTAGAGTAAGATACAAAGAGCCTCGAGTAAAAACGGAAGGTTATTTAGTGTTTTTACACCTCAAAATATCAATATTTTAGATCTCAAGCTTTTTCAGACTTTTCTAGCGTATATTGAGCAGAAAATTCGAATGTCTTACGTAGATTTCCTCCTTTTGACAAGTTTTTTTGAGCTAACACAAAGCCCACACGTATTTTTTTAATACTGCGCACCGAAATGCTTCGATTTAAGTAATAATAAGTCCATGTAAATTAAAAAAAAAATTCTTTGCTTTAATGTGCAAAAGCTTCTGGTGGTATCTTTCCAAGTTTGTGTGCTTGAGTGAACTTATCGCTGCTTGATATGTGAGGCCCGGGGCTAACTTTCTTGGAGGCCCCTTGACCTTGCACAAAATGAGCTGCAGGGGAAAATATGTTTTTCTTACTGTAAAAAAGTGTTCAGCAATTTTTTTTTCCGATTTAAATTTTGTTCCTTCAATTTTTTGAGGCCTTTAGAAATTTAGAGGCCCGGGGTTGCAACCCTCTTAGTCCCCCTTAATCCGGTTCTGCCTGAATTGTTAGCAAATCTGTTACTCTGGATTATGGCATGGAGGGCAAGGTTTACACCTCGCACGCACTTAGGCCGCTTAATCGGGCCCATTGTACTGCCTTCATTGCAGCGATCCCGTCCCATCATTCCTCAAGCCATCCCAACCGGATGATGAACTCGAGAATTCTGGCGGGCGGGGTTTCACTGATTCTGGCCATGCTAGGCCAGAAGCCCCCAACATGGAATCTCTTTTTAACGATAAGGCTGGGCAGTGACAGAGCACATGTTCAGCTGTTTCATCTGCTTCGTTACATCCTCGACACATTGGGCTGTCTACGATGCCTATCTACGATGCCCAATGTGTTTAGATGTTTGTTTAATCTGCAGTGTCCAGTTAATATCCCTACAATTGCCCGTATATTGACTCTGGATAATTTCAGATAGTATTTGGAATGCTTCCTTGAGGGTGCTTTTATGGCCGCCCTTGCTTGTCTGCATTCAGTCCCTTTTTCCCATCTGCGGGAGCGGGAGTGCAGATTTAGGATATGTTGTTTTAGGAGAGTATCAAAGATTTTTATAGATGGCGCGATCATCGGATCGGGGCCGCAGGGAAAGCTGTTTGAACCGTTTTTCGCCAGCAAATTTGCTCTTTCGATACCCTCGTTTCCTTGGTGTTCTTTAACCCAGAGAAGGGTAAGGTCATTGTTTGGAATTGATATCTCATTCAGTGTCTGCATACATTCGAGCAGCAGACCGGAGGTGACCTTGTGGCTCCTAAGTGCCACAACAGCAGCTCTACTGTTCGTAGATAGTATTCGTATATTTTTGTTGCGGATGCATTTGTCCTTAACTATTTACTTGCAAGCCATACTTGCCCAGCGGTATGCTAATGTTTGTCTCAAGCAGAGCAGAAGATATTCCTGCACCTGAGCCAACGTTGTTTTTGGATCCATCCGAGAACAGACATATGTCAAATTCATAGGTTTCTGTTGGTTCTAGCAGGATGTTATATTTCCTGTTGAATATGTATTTAGGGTGAATTCTGTCGGGCTCAAGGCGCAGAAGTCCTCTAGAATCCGCATGTGCCCCACAGTTTTACGCCTGTCTTTCCATAGCTGTCAGCTGCGTAGTCTGAGAGCAGCCCTGACCGCCATCTCTCTAAGTTTGGGCAAATTTTCACCTAAAATCTCATTGAACAGTTTTCGTGTCTACTAGAAACTGCAAATTTTTATAAAAGTTTTATTAAATTTACAAGTTTATATTGAAGGTTTATAAGGTTACCATTTGGTTACCAAGTATTATAACAGCTTTATAAGATTTCTAAAAGGCACGAGAACTTTAGGTTATAATATAATGATTTTTTTTTTGAGTTTGTGATGAGTTTTTATAATAGTTATATTTATGAAAATATGAAACTTACGGTTTCCAAAGAAAAGACAGTTACCTTTATAAAACCTGAAGATTTATCAGTGATTGAAAATACTGCAATAATGAAATTTAACAAAATTTAAAGATGAAACTTTTAGTTATATTTAATTTAATTTTATTCATCAGAAACAATTAACATGCGTGCGTCGAAATTTAATACAAACATTTAGAACTTAATAATAGATAACAAACTGTATTACAATAATTCTCCCACTGGTTTTATTATCAATTCGTGAATCTAAAATATTTTATAAATAATGTAAATTTGTGTAAGTATCGATATAATATTATTTACTTACCTGTACATGGGGTGGGGTGGACAAAACATAAATAACAGCATTTGCTACGTCTTCTGATTGTAACTTAGGAGATTTCGGCCATTCATCCGCTTCTTCAGATTTTACGGTCATCTTCAAAGTTTCAAGAAGTTCTCGTACACCCTCTGTATCAACATAACCCGGACTAATGCTCTACAATTAATAATTTCCAATTAGAGTTTGTTTTCTCAATTTCCCAAAATATACTCACGCTGACTTTAATTTTATCTTTATACAAATTAAACTCCTGCCGAAGAGTCTCCGTTAATGCAGTAACAGCTTGTTTGGAAGCTTGAATTACATGAGTATTCGGGTTATTGAAACTTTTATGTCCGCTAATGGAGTTGATGTGAATTATGTGACCATCAACTTTGTTAGCTCTCATATCTTGCACCGCTTCTCGTGTTGCAATGCATAAACCCATAGGTTGGACATCAAAAACTGCTTTCCATAACTTAGTATCACCGCTTGTAAGAGTAGTATACATCGGATAAACTCCCGCGTTATTAACCAGGATATGAACAGGGCCGGCGTTTTTTTTCACCCACTCAAAAAGGTTTAAAATATCCTCTTCCTTACCCACATCAGCCGCATAGGTTAAAATTTTTCCCTTGCGCCCTTGCAAGTTTTTGGAAACTTCTTCGAGCCGCTCTTTACCACGCCCAACAGCAACTACCTAAAAATTTATATTTAAATTTCAAATTTCTCAAGTTGACTTGCAACATTACCGTAACACCCTCGTTTACTAATCCTTCTACTATGGCATATCCAATACCCTTAGTTCCTCCTGTGACGATGGCAACTTTACCAATCCACCGATCCATCGAGCAAGCCATCTTTTCTAGCACTACATAATACTCTTACTACCTACTTCCTCTGATTTGAATCTCAGAGACCTCGTCAATCAATTTAAATCAAGTATATCAACTATTAAGTAATTAATTTAGTGTTGACCTTTTTTATTAATATTAATAAAAAATTGTTAAAAATTCTAGGCCTATTCAAACAGTAAACTAACTAACAAGTTTTACAAGAAAATTTATATTGATTTTCATAAGACATTACTGCAATTCCTCCGGGTTCCCAAAGCGCAATTTCCTAGAACCCCCTACAAATTAGCTAAATAATTAAATTTAACTATTATAAAGTCCCGACATAAACCAAATCGAAAATCTTTTGGAAGAATAATTAGAAGGTGGTATAAGTAAAGGTTACATTTTTTGAAGTGAAACTTCTTCAGGTACACCATATTCCCCATATTCTATTTGAAATTTATTGCCAAAAAGGTAACTTAAGAAAGGGGAAACAAGAGTGGTGACCAAACGCGGAGGGCTTCGGTAATGTTTTAAAAACTACTGGTTAAAATTTGGTTTATTTCTTATATTATTAAAAAAAGATAAATTTATAATGATATAATTTTTTAGACGTTTTCTGAGCATTACATAAATACGTAATATAAATTTTTATTTCATGTTAAGTTTTTCATAAAAATGTTTGCGAGTTTTTTGAAATTTGATATTTATCTCATCTGTATTAGAGTAATTCTCCAACGGGCTTTATTATCAATTCGTGAACCTAAAATATTTTATCAACAAGGTAAATTTTTATAAGTGTGCATTTAATATGAAATATTAATACTCACCTGTACGTGAGGTGGAGTTGACAAAACATAAATAACAGCATTTGCTACGTCTTCTGATTGCAACATGGGATATTTTGACCATTCGTCCGCTTCTTCAGGTGTTAAAGTCTTCTTGAAAGTTTCAACAAGTTCTCGTACACCTTCTGTATCAACATAACCCGGACTGATGCTCTAAATGTAATAATTACCAATTAAATTGGTATTAAAGTTCCCAAACAATACTTACGCTGACTTTAATCTTATCTTTAAACAAATTAAACTCGTTCCTAAGAGTCTCAGTTAAAGCAGTAACAGCATATTTGGAAGCTGAAATTACATGAGTATTCGGGACATTCATATATTTATGGCCATCGATAGCATTGATGTGAATTATGTGACCATCAACTTTGTTGGCTCTCATATCTTGCACCGCCTCCCGTGTTGCAATGCATAAACCCAACGGTTGGATATCAAAAACTGCTTTCCATAGCTTAGAATCACCGCTTGTAAGAGTACTTTGCGGATAAACTCCCGCGTTATTAACCAGGATATGAACAGGGCCGACGTTTGTTTTTACCCACTCAAAAAGATTTAAAATATCCTCTTCTTTACCAGCATCGGCCACATAAGTTAAAATTTTTCCCTTCCGTCCTTGCAAATTTTTAGAAACTTCTTCGAGTCGCTCTTTACCACGCCCAACAGCAACCACCTAAAAAATTTTATTTAATTTTCAAATTTCTAAATTTAAGTTACTAAATTACCGTAACACCCGCGTTTACCAATTGTTCTACTATTGCATATCCAATACCTTTACTTCCTCCTGTGACAATAGCCACTTTACCAATCCAGCGATCCATCGAGCAAGCCATCTTTTCTAATACTAATTAATGTTATTACTACTTCCTCTGAATTGGAATCCTTGGCAGCTGGTCAAAAAAAATTAAAATAAACTATTTTAACTATTTTTATATCAAAGCACTATTGAGATAAAAATAAAAGTTTTTAGACAAAAAAAACTATTACGAGAAAAAAACACCAAAAAAAAGAAAAACTGACTCGCAAAAGGAAGACTACGATGCGGAAGGAGGACTCTCTTTTTTTTGCTGCTTCCTTGGTTTTTATACACTTCATAATATCTTAAGTGTACAAAGAAAAATCTGTTATTGATTAAAGTATGGAAAATTTCTTGAGAATTTCGATCTTTTCATCCCTTGTTTGAGTGCTTCCAAAAATGTGTATAAATAGCTAATTTCTTCCCGTGTCTTAATAATATAACAATAATTATAATCTTTTTGAGAGCACTGATTTACAATAATCTACCCTGAACACATATTTACTGTAAACAATAGAAGTTCAACTTTAGAGCTTCTGTTCATGCATGAAATTTACACCCTCGATAAGGATTTTTATCAAGTGCGTGTTTACAGGTCCGGATTCAAAGTATATCATTTTAAAAAAAGTTCAAATAATAAAACAAATATTGAAATTGGACATGTAGGCGCTAACAAAAAAAACATCACGGGAATGATCAAAAACTATATAAAAAAATCCCATGGATTGGATATCAAAAACTGCTTTCCATGATTTAGTATCGCCGCTAGTAAGAGTACTGGGCGGATAAACTCCCGCGTTATTAATCAGGATGTGAACAGGACCGACGTTTGTTTTTACCCACTCAAAAAGATTTAAAATCTCCTCTTCTTTTCCTGCATGGGCTGCATAAGTTAAAATTTTTCCCTTGCGTCCTTGCAAGTTTTTGGAAACTTCTTCGAGTCGCTCTTTACCACGCCCAACAGCAACTGCCTAATGATTTATATTTATAAATTTCGAATTTTGAATTTGAGTTGCAAGATTTCCGTAACACCCGCATTTACTAATTGTTCTACTATTGCATATCCAATACCCTTAGTTCCTCCTGTGACGATGGCAACTTTACCAATCCACCGATCCATCGAGCAAGCCATTTTTTCTAGCACTAATTGATATTATTACTGGTTCCTATGAATTGTAACCTTGGCACGTAGTTAAGCAAATTGAAATAAACTATTTTATCTATTTTTATATCAAAGCAATATTGAGTTAAAAATAAAAGTTTTAGATTATCAATATTTTTCAATTACTCGAAGAAACACAATTTCAAACACAAAATTTACTTTTATAAAAATTAAATTAATAAAATTTTAATTCTCACAAAACCACCCTTATTAATTAAGAAACACGACAATATGTTGTTGATTTGTATTATATTTACCGCCGAACTAGAACTTACTGGCTTATTTTTTCAATCAGAATTTAAAAATTATATTACAGATTTTATTATTTTTTTTATTTAAATTAATCTGCAAAAAAATCCCAAAATTACGAAGTTCAAACGAATATAAAATTGTTTTTCTATGTAGTATGCATTATGTTGTACATTTTTCAATAGAAAACTAAATCTAATAACCATATATTGCTGGAAATGCATATAAGTAGCAGCCTAATTTACAATTTACATTATAAAGTTTTTTCTTGATTTTCCGGAAACTACGTTTTCTGATTCTTTTTGTATAAATATCAGAGAATTACAGTTGAAAAATAAGTCAAATTATTTTAATTGAAAAAAAAAACAAGACGGTTGTCGATGAAAACATTTAGGTTTAAAAAACTTATTCCGATAAACAATAATTTATTATCGTTAGTACCTATATAATTTTGAAAATGCGAATTAAAAAATTAAATATAAATAAGAGTTTTGAATACGGTTAACTGTTTCATTATTGAAACATTATTGTTTTGACCTTAAATTTTGTTCTTCTGTCTTCTATGCTTGGGAACTACGGATTTCTAACCTTCTAACTAATATAACTTCCAACTAATGTCAGTTTTTGTTTCCCCGGACATTGACTACTTGTTAATTTTTATTAATTAGGTGTTCGATCATTGGCTGGGTGTAAAAGTTTAAATTTTCTTCTTAAATTCATTTAAAATTTTATTTTATTCCTGAAAATTTAAATTTAAAATTTTTCGATATGCTCATCATGGGCATGGTCATCTTCCATTAGTTGGAGCTTCAGGCGTAGTGTCCAGTAACGGAGCTGCTGGACCGGCTGGTGTTGTAACTGGATACGGTGCTGTTGGACCCAACGGAATTTCAAACGCTATTGGACATGGTTTGACTATCGGACACGATAATGGACGGTGAAGGTTTATTAGCTTCCCAAGACTGGGCTGCACATGGAGCCGCTGTTATCACGGTTGGTAACTTTCTGAAAAATTAACAAAGCCCTGCAAAGTCCTTCGTGTTTATTTTTAATTTGTTATTTTTCATCAACATCAATTTTTTTTTATTTTTGTGCACATTTTATCATGCAATATGAAAATGTGCTTCAATAAATGTTCAGCTGCTAATAACTCCGAATTTCCTTTTGAACTCCCTTGAAATGTTTTGAAAAATGTAACAAAAAAATGTTACTTCACCTACTGCAAATAAAACAGAATTGTTACATCCAAGTATTATTAATTTTTCAAAACAAATACAACAAATTAACATAACAAAAAACGCTATACGTATATAACTTTGTACTTCTAACAGCTAAGTCAGTTTAATGGGATTCTTTGTGTCTCACGAAGAGACTATATTTCAATGTTTTGTAAGTGCAAAGCTTACATCTAAACGCTCGCATTTTATTGTGAACTCCTGCAATGTGCATGTTCAAAACAGTCGAAGTAACAAACGCCTTCAAGCACAAAGTGCATTTGTATCGCTTAGGATTTCTATGTACCTTCAGGTGCTTTCGTAGCAGCATCTTGGAGGGAAAACTTTCTTTACAGTGTAAACAATCCAAGTTACTTTGATCGGTGTGATGTTGTATGTGCAGTTTTAAGGTATATAATCTGGTGAACGATTTATTGCAGATGTAACACTTATACAATTTAATCCCGAAATGCGTCACCAAATGGCGTTTGTAGTAAATCTTATGTAACGTCGTGTAACTGCACTGATTACACTTGTATGGATTAACATCCTCACTAATCAAGTCGAAATGAAAATTCACGTTGTGAACTTTTAACTGCGTGCTTGTTGAGAAAGCCTTAGAGCAGTATTTACATTTGTAGGGCTTTACACCGTTGTGGATCCTCATGTGAATTCTCAAACTTTGTTTGGCGGAAAATAATTTTTCGCATATTTCACATTTGTGGTTTTTCTCACGGGTATGTGTTCTCATGTGGCGTTTCAGTTCGGCGGTGTGAACAAAAGCACTCTGGCACAAAGTGCATTTAAACTTTTTTAATTTTATATGGACACGCAGGTGATGTAATTTTAACGATGAGCGCGACGAATAAAACTTATCACATATTTTGCAATCATAAATTGCTTTCTTTGGTTTAATAGCAAAGTGTAACTTTCGATGAGCTTTCAACGAGAAGGGAGTAAAAAAGGTGCTGCCACAAAATTCGCACTTATAAGCTCGAACTCCGTCGTGCCGATATTTGTGATATCTTAAACTATATTTTAGGGTAAATCTTTGGCCGCACTGATCACAAACGTAGGGTTTTTCACCAGTGTGCAGTCGACGATGAGCCACCAGGCTGCTGCTTTGTGCGAATCGCTTACAGCAGTAGGTACATTCGTATGGCTTTTCGTCGGTGTGTCGGCGAGAGTGAACGGTTAACGTGTGCTTTTTCGCACAACGAAAATCGCAATGCTCGCATTTGTACGGCTTTTCGCCAGTGTGAGTTCTGATATGATGCGTCAACGTTCTTTTATCCCGAAACGATTTCAAGCAAACGTCGCACTTGTGGGGTCTTTCGTCTGTATGCGTCTTAATGTGCACCGTCAACTGTTGTTTCTGCCTAAACGCCTTATTGCAAAATTCGCATGTGAATGGCTTTTCCCCTGTATGAGTTTTCATGTGATCCGGTAAAGACTTTTCGTTCTTGAAAGTTTTGGAACAAACAAGACAACTGAATGGTTTGGTGCCTAAGTGACCGATTATATGGTTAGTTAACGCCCGTTTAGTGGTATATGCTTTCGGACATTCAGCACACTTGAACGGTTTTTCACCATTGTGAGTCCTAATGTGTCGCTGGAGGTGTGAATTAAGTTTAAAGGATTTACTGCAGGATTCACAATTAAACGGCCTTTCTGACGAATGAGTTTTCAAGTGAGAGTTAAGAGTGGAAACGTCTTTAAACGATTTAGAACAGACGTGACATGAAAACGGTCGAAAATCGGTGTGCGACCTCATGTGAACGTTGAGTTGAGAATCACACTGAAATGTTTTAGTACAGAACTGACACGTACGTACTTTGTTGCATTTGTAGAGGTCACTTGATAATTCATCTTTGATTACAACGACAGGATCAATATCACCCGCAACGCTTTCTACTTCAGAAATATTTTCTAACTTGACAGTTTCAACTTTAAGATTTTCATATGAACCAACTAATTGATTTCTTGTTGTAGTATTACCATTGCGGTCTTCTTGTTTGATATTACCGCAATCTGTAACTTCTTGCTTAATACAAATATCGGATGTTAAATTCGTCGAGTCCATGTTTAGCTACACAAAAAAGAAAATTGTTAGTTATTTTGAAAACTTCTTGCCAAATAAGTGATTGGAGATAATTATTGTCGTGAAAAATTGTTGATTGAAGAAAATTCGAGTGCAATGTTGTGACAGCTATTTTACAGCAAATAAATACGAAATTTACCTTAAATCGATTGACCAATCGAGAAATACTTTGAATTCTATGGATAAAATAAACTGTCACCTCCGTTAAAGCATTTTTTTATTTATTCATTGATTATCGATTATATAGGTTAGGCCGCATATTTTGACATGTATGGGTACCAACTGTATATACAGGATGATTAAAATTAGGAATAACATGATCACAGGTCAATCCGCTTGGAGTAGCCAAAGGAGTAGAAAAGACTCTTCTACGCGTTTTTCCTTCAAAAGTACGATAGAAAATCATTAGGTATTCTAAAAGAGTAAAGTAAACTCAATTAAACTGTCAAAAATAATTTAATAGAAATATTTATACAAAAGACCTGTACATTATGTAAAATAAGTAATTTTTATCACCTTCACCTATTGAGAGTTATTCGACGACTTTGAACTGCTTGAATAATCTCGTTTGTGCCTTTTCTTGGATTTCTTATGATCCTTACTACTATGTCGATTTTTCGACTCGTGTCGACTGTGTGACCGTTTACTGTAAAAAGAAACAAATGTTAGTATCTACATAATTTATAATAAACAAAAATGATGACTACCTTTTATGGGATTTTTTCTTCTTACTCGATTTCTTATGCTTCTTAATTTCTCCTTCTTCAGATTCCGAATCTTCAACTTTCAAAACGTCACTTTCATACTTATCTTTTGTTCTCGAACGTTTGGCTCGTCTCAACCTTGAATCTTTTTCCAATTCTTCACTACCTCTCCTTTTATGTGATCGTCTCTTCTCTACTTTTTCTTCTTTCAAAGACGATCCAGACGATTTCAGTTTTAAAAACGCAGCCGCCTTTCGTTTACGTTCTAACTGCAAAGCCAACTTTTCTTTTGCTTCTGTAACAATCTTGTCTCTTCGACAACTCTCTGCTGTAAAAAAAACAATACTTTAGCAACAAATTTACTACAACAGTTCAATTCTACCTCTTTTAGAATCTTTTTTTTCGTCCATATCGTCGGTCAAATCAATCAAATCTAAAATTAAATCGTCCTCTATTTGCACTTTCTTTTGCTCACAATTTTCCAATTGCACCTTTTCTTCCACCACTTTTTTCAATGGAGTTACAGTGATCACGGTTGGAAGGGGCGAAGCAACTAAAATTTCTTTTACCGGAGAATTTAAGCTTGGTTGCGCAACTGCCATGGTGGTAGGGGTCGATAAAACAATGGAAGACGATTTCGTAGTTTGGACATTTTCTTCCTGCTCGTCATCGCTTTCTTCCACCGGCAAAGCACTTTTGATTTCTTTTGGTATGTCCTCCTTCACTTTTTTGATAGAAAAACTGACAGGAGCTAAAAATTAAATTTATTATAGTCGGAATTCTTAATTTTAAATTTAACTCACCAATCACTTTCTTTTCTTTCGGTTTGGTACCGATTCCATTTTGTTGCTCCTTGGTGGCCGCATTTGCTCCACTATTATTTAATTGATTCGAATAGTCTTTAATTTTTTTCTTATAATATGGATGGTATCTATTGCTCTCATTTAAAAATTCAAAGCGAGTGTCGCCTTTAGATTTTACTATAGTTTCAAAATCGCGACCGTTTTTAGCAACGTAATTGGACATTGTCTCGATTACTTGACGTATTTCGGTTGGTGGGTACTCCACATCTGCCGCATGTTCGTCTTCACTTTTGTTCTCGGTCTCCGAGTCGGAATCGTAAGCGACAAGCGGAAGAGTCGGTTTCTCTACAGTACTTTTCACTGTAGTTTCGGTTTTTGTTTGAGGTAGTTGAGGTTCGACGTTCAAAGCAACGTCATTTTGATTATATAAAATTGGTGCTTTTGTGATTTCATTGTGTGGTTTACTCTCTGATATGTTGGGGTACGTGGTGGCGGTATCTTTGTTAACAGATAAATTTGATACAATCTGCGCATATGGATTTGAGGAAGATTGAAAATATTGAGCATAAGCGGCCTGATTTTGGACGTTAGCTTGATTGGAACCGTTATAAGATTCATCTTGTTTTGCTTAAAAGAAATAAAATTATAACTTTCAAGTTAAGGAAAAAAATCTTATGAAATTTTTTCTTACTTTTTGTTTGATCTGGATTAGTTTCTGAAAATTGGGCCATCTGTTTGTAGTATTCGTAATATTGCGCCGTATAATAGAATTGTTGATAATATTGCTGCTGTTGTTCGTATGTCATGTCTGCCTGTGGTGGTTGGGGTGGTGGAGGCGGCGGCGTTGCCGACTCTGATCGCACACCCTGAATTCGATTAACCAATTGAAAATACGTACAGTCAGCGGACGGCTTGTATATCACTGTGGGCAAAGGTGGTGGAGCCTGTTCCAACAATGAATTATGTTATTCTATATGCACATTAAAAACCAAAAAAGTTTCATCCACAAAATTAAAAATATTAAACAATTTTTATATTCGTTTCGCCGCACGTTGGGTGTATGCAGTTGTCAATTAGGCTTAGGAAATCATAACCACGGGCTTAAACTTGAGACTGACTTAACGAAAACAGAGATTTTTGTGAACGATGCACCAAAAGTTGGCAGGAAAATTTTAAGAAAAAAAAAGGAAGAAAAGTAAGATTAAAAAATAATGTAGAATTGAATTCTCTCCTGTTGTACTTCCTGGAAGATCAAAAAAATAATTTTATGAGGTCCTAAAATAACCAGAAAAATTTTGCATGAAAACACTTAATCCCGTGGTTATGGTAAGAAAGAAGTTAAAATTTTGGCTGACAACCTGAAGGCGACCTGTAAACAGAGAAAAACATTAGTCAACATTAAACTAGCACTAAAATAACACACAAATTAAGAAATTACAGTATTTATTACCACTCCAGTACAAAATACCCATAAACGTATAAAAACTTACTAACTTAGTGTAACATAAGTCGTAAATATTAGCTAAAACTAAACTATTGTTACAATATACGTTTGTAATAATAGTAACTACAAAACCTACCGACTGAAGAGCTGTGGCTTGCAAACTGGGATGTAAATAGTAATCGCCTTGTTCGTCATGTTCAAATGAATCCTCCTGCTTTTGCTCTAAACAAACAGAATTAAAAGATGAAAAATTAACATGTGTATGCAAAAACGCAGGTTTTTAAAGTCACAAACCTTATATTAATATATTATATTCGTGACTTTCAGTACAAGTATTGGAAAAAAAACTACAAAAGAGATTAGTCAACAACCCGCTGTATAACATGGAAGACTATTTTGCAATCGATTTCAAAACGTTCTACTAATCGGCGACAACTTTCCAACGCAGAGATGAAAATCAGCACTAGCTGATCTCCACGCATTGCATGTAACTCAGTTTGATAAATTGTAAATCTTTTTAAGATGCAATAAAGAATATTGTTAACAAGAATGCCTTGAAAATAAAATCAACCGAGTCTCGGTGTGACCGCATCGGAGTTACTTTGTATCTGTACATAGAAATTTTAAGCAAATGTGGTTGATTTGGTCAGCGTCAACAACAAAATGGCAATAGACCCTAATCCGAGGGTAACCCACAAACTTGTACACCAAAATTCCTCTGAGGTTTAAACCTTTCACTAATCTAAGAAGCTTTGCATCTTTTAAGATCTCTCCGATCCCGTTTCTGTATGTAAACATAACTTATGTTGTAACACCCAATAAAAATTTTAATATATAATACAAATAAACACTAAATGAATTTAATATAAGGTTTGTTTTTGTTATAAGAACATAACTTACTCTCGTCTTCACTCGAACTTGGCACTTTATACTCCCCACTTTTAATAACTTGCAATAAATGTTTATAATATGGAAAAAGCACATCGTCTTTATTCATGAAACTAAACTGTGGATTGTCAGCTTGCTTAGTTTTAATAAGAATTTCCATTTGCAGCCCTTGTTGGCTAACAAAATTTGCAGTCTTTTCAATTCTGGTGTTTTCTTTAACAGTTTTTGGCTAAAAAACAAGTGTGCCAACAATGCAAATAACACGATCTGCGTATCTTACCACAGTCATGTCAGCAGGAAGGCTTAATTGGGAAGACGGAACAAATATTTGATCTTCTTCTTCGACAATGTCTTTTGTTTCTTGCACACTGTCAGGATCTGTTGGCACATCGTAATTATAGTGGACCTCACTGCCCTTTTGATGTAGTCGTTTCAATTCCTCTTCTACAATAAAAACAAATTTTCAAGCTAGCATTTTTTATTTAGAAAATTATCTAACCTTGGTACATTTCCAACTCCTCTTCATTATTTTTCAAAGAGTAATACCGCTCTTCATCGCACAACATTTCTGTTTTTCGATCTCTTTCGTCTAAATTTAACCATCTTTTCTGGTCGTAGTCTTCGCCGGTGGCTTCATATGGACTCAATTCGGACAATGCACCTCGACAGTCATACCTAAAGCGAATCACAAATTAATGTATTTATCAAGCCACAATTTCCTCTTCCTAACCTATCAATTTTTAAAGCGTCATTTCCCATCCACGGAATTAAATGCTTGCCTTGATCGATGTACAACGCTTTTTCGTCATCACGAAAAAGTTTACACGCATAACCGAACACTAATAAGTCTTCGTATTTATCTTTTACAACCTTTTTACGTAAAATACCCGATTCTGTTCCAATATTCCACTTAGCCATTTTTTATTTACAAAAAAGACATTCAACATTTGACGTAAACTCGACGCTAAACAGTTGAACTATGATGGTACTTGTGAACTAAGAACCTTCATTCGCAATATACGGAGTGATGTATGAATAATTCTATTTTCTATCTTGAAAAAACTTTCAATTCGTAAAAAAATATGTATTCGCTGTGTGTCGATAATCCTAACCTAGCTTCTGGGAAACTTCCAGTGGCGCACCGTTTCGGAGGACTAAAGGGGGGGGGCGAAGTTCCATAGCCCTCCTTTCCTGTATTTTTTCTGTTGTAAATATTTTTCGGTATCTTTGTGTAAGATATTTTTGTTCCGAATTGAATCCGATTAAATTTAGCATAGCCTGTCACTTACAGCTTTAGTTCCTTAATTTTTCTTTTGTTTTTCTTAGTAATGGTCGCATTCAACTAACTGTCGTGCTGGTAGCGTTTCCTTTTCTGTTTACATTTGTGTACAGTGTGGTTTTTTATGATTATTATTATCACTTCTAAAGTTTGTCAACCACCTCATTGAGTGATTGTGATCGGACGGTTTGTTTAGTGAATTACCCCCCCGAGGCTGTTTTACGTTCTTCTTCCGTCACACATCAAAGTTGTACTTATTCAAAAATGAACACCGCAAGTGTATTCGGCCGGTACGATTGCCGCGATTTGTTGAGAAACAAATCTATTTATTTGTTCGGATGTTCCAACATTCGAAGTTTGTACAAGGACTTGATTTGGCTGATCGAGAGGGGCACCTTGATACCTGAACAGAGCTTACGCATCAAAAACGAACTAAACTTCGAAAACGATGTTCGCGTGAGTAACGCATTATTAAATAACGGGGTAGATTATGTGGAAGACAGACAATACAGACGTGGATCCCACAGTTTGAACTATTCGTTTTTAACCCGCTTGAATCTACCAAAGTTCATTGAAGACATTGAAAATTTGAAGGAATCTCCACCCGATGTAATAGCAATCAGTAGTTGTATTTGGGACGTGACCCGTTGGGGCAAGGATTGGCCGGAACAATACGAAAAAAATTTGAAGAAGGCTTTTCTATGTCTGAAGTCAAATTTACCCAGTACTCGTATTATTTGGATGACTGCATTTCCACCATCGTTTGATTGTCGCGGTGGTGTTTTTGCTAACTATAATGTGAACGGTCCTAGAAGAGATAATCTTCCTGTTAATATAATTATGGCTAATCAGTTTGCAGCCGACATGGCAAGAGAGTTTTCGTATGATATTTTGGATTACCATCAAGTTTTTCAATATTTGATGCATTTGCACTCCGACGATGGCATACACTGGAGCCCTGAAGCTGTTCGTTACATGACCAACATGCTACTCACACATTTGGCTATGGTTTGGGAATATCAATTGCCTCCTTTACCCAGAGCATGTCAGAGAAGCATACAACAATGGAATCATGACTTGCAGTCGCATTGGATGCATCTTAATATCAACGAGTATTAACAAAATAATAATTTAATTCTTTTTTGTTATTTTAGTTTGATTTTAAATAATAAATTGAAGCATATTAATTAACTTTTTTTAAAGGAAGCACAAAAGAGAATTTGATGGGATTCTTCCCCCTTTCAAGGACTTCTTTCTAATGGTGAATGGAAACTGAGCTTTATTTTCAAATTATAGTTCAAATGAATCACAAGTAATTAGGTCAAGACAGGGCTGGACTTCCACCAAAATTTAACACTTCACCAAATTTAAAAAATGACGGGGTGGACTTAGAAACCTTCATTGCCATAATTTAATACAATGGCCTTTTGAAAAATGTCGTAAGTATACTATTTAAATTTTATGTAGCTATAAATAATTACCCTGGATTCCGGTTGCGGTTCGTATGCTCAGGACGATGTGGCGTCACCCTCCCAAAACAATATTAAATCATCGAATTTTAAATACATAATTATTATTGCTAACTCGCAATAATACCTCCAAGTCCGAGTTCACCCTCTCGCTGAAAATATTCATAAGACTTTTCTTCTGTTCTACCGCTTCCACTAGGCAACGATAAGAAACGACCAACTAATAAGTTGGTAATTCTTTAAGCTGTTAAATTGTCACGATGGGTAAGAAATCTTTAGAAATTTTCTCCAAAGGTAAATGATAAAATTGAGCAATTTATTACTTTTAAAATATAAATTAAAGCAAAATAACACTCTAATTGTACAATCGGGAACTGAATTCGTGTTCCATTGTGGCTTCATTCATACAATTCAAAATAATCAATTTTTAAAATACCTATAAAGTCTAAAATAGTTTCCAAATTGCATTGCAAACATTTTCAAATTATTGCACATATTTTAGGAAATCACAGTTTCGCTACTGTTTTCCTCTTCTTTGAGCAGAAGCATGTGCAGAACGTAGTAACGCTACAGGTTTTGCATTATCACCTCCAAAATTTCTAAACTGTGTCGCTTTGTAACTGGAACAATTGGAATCGGCAATACTTCTCCCGTCGCCTTCATCTCGACGTGACATTTCAGAAAAAGGAGACAAACGCTTGGGTTCCATTTCTTCTTTTAACCGAATTTCGTTCCTAAATTACAAAAACGTCAAAACCTTGCATTAAGATTTTTTTTTTACTCACCGAGCAACTTTTTTATTTTTAGCTTCTCGTTCCAAAATGTCGGCGGTAGTTAAATCCGAACTGTGAATTTGTTGCAACGAACTCGCAGTTTCCGATAACCACGGCTTATTAACTTTAATATTCTTACATAAACACATACTGCTGTCCAATTTACACCTTTGGCATACATTTTTTAACTCCTTTCCAATTTCGGTTTCTTCCAAAATCCCCAACGTAATATCTTCTAATACTGAATTTTCGGTAGCAGGTGATGCGTTTGAATTTTGATTTAAAAGTAATTTGGAGAGTGGAGGTGCGAGTCCCAATCCCAAATTTCGTTCGTGATACACTTCCGATATGGTTGGTGTCAATTCTCGATTGATATGTCGTAATTGGGTGGCCAATATGGTATCGTGTAAACTAGAGGGTCCCGATTTTGATTCGGCAGCTGTTTTAGTCACATCTTGTTGGACGACTTCCGCTTCTGGTTTGTTAGTCGACGCGTTATCCTGTATGACGTCGTTTGGAGAAAAGTAAAGAAGTTGTTCGTGTGTGGCAATAGCTTCTTCGTTTGGTATTGCCACCAATTTACGCGAAGCCACATTTTGAACAACCGTTTGGGCCGGACTAACCGCCGTTCTTACGCTTAATCGGTCCAAAGTTGATATGGCATTACGAGTTTTACGGAACGGCATCTTATTGCGACTATTGCTAAACAATTTTGCTTCCATTTTTTCCAGTTCGCTGTCAGAACTATTTTCAAACATACTGGTTGTTAGGTTATTGTACATTTGTTGATCGTTCATGGTTTGAGTTCTTGGAGGAGGTAAGGGTGGAATGTGAGATTGGGTTTGTCTTCTCAACACTGTTGCATGACCGTTATCCCAATCGGTGGCCGAACTTGCAGAACTAGAACTGTCCGGTCTTAAAGGATCAATTTTTCCATCATTTTGGGAATATAAATTGCGAATCCTCGTTTGATGGGCCAAAGAAAGTGCGATAGTTTGCGATTCTGGTTGTAGAACAACTGGAGGGCTAGGCGTAAATGCAGCATCTGATTCTCCACCACCAGGCCTGGCTAAAGTTTTTCGGGCCTTATCAAAATTAAGTTTGGAGTCGGTGGGATTGGCGGTGTGGCCGTCAGGTTCTCCACGTCGCCGAACGTAACTCGTAAACGCTCCTCCCAAGCGTTGGCTGGAAAGCATGGTTTTGGAAAACGGAGGAAGAACACGTGGTGGAGGTTTTTGACAATTATTTTGACTACACATGTCCAGTTCGTTGTCCGAATGTGAATAATCATTTTCTACCGAAGCTAATGACTCCAAACTACTAGAAGAGTCGATGCTCAAACATTTCGGTGCTTCTTGAGTATCTGAAATAATTTTTCTCTCTAAACAAATGAAAGAAAATTTTTGGAATATGGAAGAAAGCAGAGAAGTTGATGAGCTGCAATTAACTGCACCATCGAACAATAACACAAAAGTCAAAGGCTGACTGGCAATGTGTAGAATGCGGAAAAAATATTTTTAGTTACTTATCTGAAGAAGCCAAATTTTTATTTATGAGATTCAGCTATCGTAAAAAAATTAAACTGATTTAAAAAGTTACGGTTTATCGTTCGATGTCTGCAATTATATTTTTTTTCCGCATCAAAACTTCAGCGCCAGTTCGCCACTGACGAAAGTATAAATATTTTGACTTCAGAGAATTTAATTTGAAAATTTTTATTCTTACCAAACAAAGCTAGAAGGGCTTGTAACGTAAACTGAATATTTCGTCTATTTGCTTGTTTTCCGGTACGAAGTGTAATTTTATCCTGACCCACGTCACATAAATCAAAGCCCAAAGATGCCAATAGCTCGTGGCAGCCTGGAACTCTCCACAACCTACAAAAACAATTGTTACTCAATTGTCGTAAATGATAATCTGAAAAATTACTTAACGCTAATGGAAACTTCCAAATTATCGTTTTCGTTACTTTTGGTGGCATACTGAGACATAACAGATTGAATCACAGTAATAATGTCGTCAGCCACTTCCGAATTTGACGTTAATTTACCCAAAGCGTGAAGAGAAATATTTGTCAACCCCAACAAAGCCTGCAAACTGGCAGAACATTGAGTGAGTCTCTCGTCTGGATCAGACTGCGGGAAAAAAACGCTGCTGGGAATTCCATTAGATGCTGGTTCGAAACGGAAACCAACTGACATCAGCAATTCCTTCCAACCGATTATAGAACCCACCTGCAATCACAAGCTTGTAAAAATAACGGTTAAAAAATACAACGCACTCACTTTATTTTCTATCGATTTTTGTGTGGTATACATCGCGTTCTTCTGACCCCGATGAATGCGTTGGAGACTCTTTTCAACCAAATGCAAGGTGACGCGCAAGGCGTCTCTACATTTATCCGGAACTCGCAGTAATTCACATAAAGCTTGGCCCATTAGTGCCACCTTATTGGACAATCTGATATTTGAACCTACTAATAAAAATCCAGCCCAATTTGCTGGATGAGCAAAGTGTTTGGTATGTTGTACAGTTTGCATGGCTTCCGCTAAAGCTCTAAAAAAAAATTTTAAAGGTCTGCAAACATAATTGAAAGCAATTTATACCTTGCAGCTCGTGTGCCTTGCAATAAAGAAGAATAAAAGGCACGTAAAAGTATTTTGGTTGCGGTGTCTGGAACAGGCCATAAGGATATCAAAACGGTCTGTACTCCAGAAGCCAAAAGTGCTCGAACCAAAGCGACCAAACCATCTGACGTAGCCCATCCTTGTTGATCTCTTGTGTGTGACGAACTGATCTAAAAATAAATTCATCTGAAAACTTGATTCGTAGAATATTTGTTTACCAACATACCACGACTAATTTGGCTGACAGTTTAAGTGAAAGTAAATCGGCTGCACTTAGTAAAAATTCCGAAAGAGGTGGTAGTTCGGCGCTCATCGAAACTTCGCTACCTTCGTCTTCGTCTATGCCGTCGGACATGTACAAACGTTTTGATTGGCTTTGTTCTAAAACCTCAGATGGGCTAAGTACAATGGAAGACAACTTCCAGGAAACGTGAGTGGCGAAATGCACGCACTCGGCTTCTTGGATTTGAGCCAATATTTGTTCCTTTGTAGCTTGACTTCCAAGTAGTGGTTGGGTTTGTAATAACTCGCCAACGATAGTTGCTTCTTGTTCCGCTTGAGGGATGTCTTTCCATCCCCAATGTTCCGTTACAGTGTGCGGTAGCTTTGGATTGCCCACCACCAAACTTCGTACTGCATGGTCGTTTTCCGTTTTGAGAACACGAGTTGTACGAAGCGACGATAAATTGGGTACAACTAATAAAGAAAATCTTTCACACAAATACTCCGATTGTTCACCCGAAGTTCTCAGAACAGGGAATGGAACCAAATAAAGGTCGCCCTCCAACACAAGTATGAGTTCTCGACGGTTCCCACCATCCTTGCCTAAAGCTAAACAAAATAAATTTATTTAATGGTTACCATGGTGCAGACTTACAAGTTTTACTGGGCAAAAATTCTTCGAATGGTTGTATCAGAAGTTGATATAAAGCGTGAAGACATGCCGGCCCTTTCCATGCTTGTCTGTTCAAAGCACGAGTGGAACCTTGAGTGCTTGCACTGGAACGTGTAGATCCTTGTAAGGAAGCCACCGATCCACCAATGCTTCCCAATGAAAACAAGGAACTTAAAGAATAATTACTGGAGTTTAGCAAATGCTGCCTATTGACCATTCGCAAAAACCCAGTTCGTTCAGACATGGTGTCTTCGGAGTACTGGTCTTCGGCAATCGTCGTACAAGGTGACAATTCCACTCCTAAGCTGTCCCGTACAGAACCAACTAATCTTTCTAGTAATCCGGTTCCGTTTGGAATTATATCCTCGTTATCGGTTACATCTGAATCGGAAGTATCCTCATTCAAAGAAGTCGAATGAAACTTGACGATTCCTTTAGTGGGCACTATAAGCCAAGCATACAGGTAACCTGCGGCAATGCTGTAGTACAAAACCGACGATCGCTGACGATTAACGACATCTTTGATTTGATCCAAACTGTTAGGTACGTAATCATCAGAACGATACGTTCTATTATTTTTTGATTTCGTTTCGTTTAAACCTTGCCTTTCCAATAATAAATCTACGAACGCCCTATTTCGTCCCCTCTCTGCTATCACTAAAGCTTCGTCTTGACGATTCAAACCTGAAAGAAATTTTTGAAGGTAACTTCTGTCCTGCCAATTATCTACTAACTTTTTTTTAAATAATATAAGTTAGCAGCTTCTTGAAAGTGAAGAAAACTTACCGACTAAAACTCGTTGTAAAATTTGATAACTCGATGTTTGCAGTTCAAAGAGCGAGAGTTTGTAATCCGGAGAACTTTTAGCTTCCCTCCGTATGTTCTCTAGTAAATTGGTGGCAGCTTCAAGTTGCTTTTGAGCACCATCCAAATCGTCATTGGACCATAATGCCAAACCTAGCCTGTTCCTGATTTTTGCCTCTTCGTCACGTCGACCTACAGCTTCGGCAATACATAACCCTTGGGTGAGGTAGGCAATAGCTTGAGATCTGTTGCCCAATAATTGGTGAATCCGTCCAAGTGAACTGTACGCTAAAGTTTTGGAAAGCTGATCATTTGTGCTTGCCGCAACTGATAAGTTCTGCTCTTGGTAGCAAACGGCTTGCTCGAAATTGCCAAGCGTTTCATGCACAGATCCCAAATTTCCAAAAGCTCTACTTTGCAGATGAGCTATTCCCAACTGCTCGGCTATTTCCAAATCATTTTGATGATACTTGATCGCTGTTGCATACTCTCCCATCTGATGATAAACGGCACCTAAACCGCTCACGGCATCAGCTTCCATTATTTTATCGTCTAAAAAAAGAAGAATCTAACATGTATTTTTAAAACTACAAATGAAAACCAAAATATTACCAAGTTCTTGTGCTATAGTTTTTTGGTGATCCAAGCAAGAAATTGCTTGCTCTAGATTTCCTAACGAAGCGTGAAGTTGTCCCAATTCTCCATACGCAGCCGCTTTAGCTTCCAAGTTGCCAAATTCGTGAGCAACCACCAGTCGTTTCTCCAAACACACCAACGCTTGTTGCAAGTTTCCCAGTGATTTTTGTGATTGACCTACAAAAAAACGATAAAACTACGTATTACAAAATAAGAAAACCATATTACCTAATCCACGGTAAGCTCTCTCTTGATCCCTTATGCTTTTCAATTTTAAAGCAATCGAGAGGAATTGCTCGTGACATTTGGCAGCTTCTTCTGGATCTCCGAGGGCGTCGTAACAGTCACCCAAGTTACCGAACGCTCGCCCTTTATCCAGCTGGGAAGTCGTTGTACTCAATCTTTCCAAAGTAGCTAATTGTTGTTCAAAGTATCCTATCGCATCTTCGTAATGCGCCATATTTAATCTAAACATTTTCCGGTAATAATAAAAACTGAACGAAACATTTTTAAGTTCCTACTTACCTAGCAATACCTAAATTTCCATAAGCTTGCGCTTCGACCCCGCAATCTTGAAGTTCTTGGGCACGTTCTAATTGCTCTTGATAACACTTGACTGCATGGGTGTAATTTCCCAGAGACATATGCACCGCACCCAAATGACCGTGCGCACGACATTCCCCGGACAACTCGCACATTTCTTGCCGTAAAGTTAACTCTTGAGTATGATATCCTGCAAAAAATGTTTAAATGAAAGCCAAACAATATTTTGTAACTCACCCAAAGCTTTGTCAAATCTGCGTAGTAATCTATGTGCGATACCTAAAGCTCCACATGCGGCTGCTTCCATAGCTCGATCTCTATTACCCCTGGATAAAGCTAACTGTCGATGATACATTTTAATCGATTCCTCAACTTCTTCCATCTTTATCAAAACATCTCCAATATTTCCAAGAGCTCGAAATTTACCCGAATTATTGTTGGTCATATGAGCGATTGCCAAAAAATATTTTTGGCATTCCAACGAAGTTTCCAATTGCCCGAGAGCTAAATGTGCCAATCCTAAATTACAGTAAGCACGCCCCATATTCATTTTGTCTTGTAAGTCCTTGGCCAAGGCTAAATCCTGATCGTAGTATCGCACCGCTTCCCGATAATTACCGATGCAATAATGGGCGTACCCTAAAAAATGACACGCTTTTGCTTCCCCCTCAACATCTGCCAACTCTTGAGACAGCATTAAATATTGTTCATAGTACGGTATGGCATCTGAGAATTCCGTTCTTGAACTCAAACAGTTTCCTAAATTTAGTAACGCACAGGCTTCGCCTGCAGTATCTTTCAGTTCTCTAGCGATTCCTAAATGTGCTCTGTAATGCATCAAAGCCATGTCGTGAGCGCCTAAAGCTTGATAAGCAACAGCTAAATTTCCGTGCGTGCTCGCTTCTGCACTGCGATCGTGCACTTCTTTACTAATTGTAAGCTCTTGTTTGTGGTACTTTATGGCGGATTCGTAAAATCCGGCCGCCGAATATGCGTTTCCTATATTACCATAAGCACGACCCATTCCTGCACGATCCTGAAGATTACGGGCTATTGCCAAATGAGCCAGGTGTAACTTTAAAGCGGCATCGTGTTCTCCTGTAAATTTAAAGTTACCAACATAATTTTTATAATTTTTACAAGTTTACCCAAAAGTTGATACACAATTCCCAGATTTGAGCAAGCCCTCCCTTCGGCAACCTTATCTCTTGTGGAAAGAGCCATGTCGAGTTGACGTTCGTGCCAGTGTTTGGCTTGAGCATAATTTCCAGCACAACGAGCTGCATGTCCCAGTCCGGCATAAGCTCGAGCTTCCACCGACTTATCTCCTATTGTTAGTGCCAAACGTAATACTTTTTCGTGATAAACAATCGCTTGTGCAAAATTTCTACGGTAATGATGGCTCGATCCTAAATTACTGTACGCTCTGGCTTCTTCCACCTGAAATCCAACCGTGGTAACTACACAAATAACATAGAATAAAATAAAATTACTTGATTTCCTAATCTTCTGGCAATTCTCAAATGTTGTGTATGACAATCGACAGCCGAATCGAAATCCCCCATTGCGAGATAAACAGCTCCCACGTTGCCAATTTCTCTCGCTTCCTGTAATTTATCTCCCATTTGTTTTACTAATTGCACACACTGTTTATGCGAAGCTAAAGCGTTAGGATAATCGCCTATTGCAGTGTAAACGTGACCTAAAGAAGTTAATGCCGAGGCGGCAGCTTGTGTATCCTGAAAAACTTTCGATAAGAGGGTAAACTTAAATATTTTGAAAAGCTCACCTTGCACTTCATAGCTAAAACTAATTGATACCTATGAGCAGTAAGAGCCTCTTTATAGGATCCTTGACTAAAATATGCGGAACCTAGATTACCGTGTGCACGACACTCACCCGCAGTGTCACCCAAACTTTTAGCGATAGCCAAATCTTGCTGCATATAACCGATAGCCTTATCTAATTGATTCAGAGCCCAATGAGCTGAACTAAGAGCACTAAAAACGGATCCTCTTAATTTAAGAGAACACGATCCTATCCTTAGAGCCGCTTCTAAAACGGTAACGGCGGAATGATACAGTCCGGCCGCCAATAATTCTTGCCCAACGACCGATATTAAAACAAACGGGCTCTGATCTAATTTCATATTTTCTAATTGATTAAATATTGGTTCTAAGTTATGTCTAAGAGGTGACTTAATAGAAGCCTCAACAAGAGCGGATAGAAGTTGCTGAGATGTTGGATCCTGTGCCAAACCGGAACTGAAAGCTGCCAATGCTTCGCCGTGGCGTCCCAGACATTGTAAAGCGACACCGTGTCTAGAAAAAGTATAGTCAGGAAAATTTCTTAACATAAAAATAAAACCGACCTGTAGTAGGCTTTGGGCCACGTTGGGCACAAATCTCGGGCTGTGACTGCATCTTGTAGGGCTTGAGCAAATAATCCTTGTTTTAATTTTGCTGCAGATCGGTTCGAGTATAAAATGTGGTTAGTTGGATCTAATTGTAGTGCGTCTGTGTAAAGTGTGACCGCAGTTGCAAAATCACCATTTTGGCAAGCGGCATTTGATTGACGAACCTGAAATATTCACACGCTGTATTAAAACAGACAAAATATAAAAAATTTGAAAGAGTTTAGGCTTAGCATGAGGAATTTAAAAGAGGTAGGCTTCTAGGAGTAAAGTGGAAACTAACCCCCTTCCCCCCAAATAAAATTATTTATTAGTCACGCTTTTATTAATCCACCTTTGTTGGATCTTATTCGTTATCTGTTTACCGCTGACGAGCATGAATGGATTAACGAGATTTGCGCAAGTTAAAGCGGTCTTCGGGGATGATCTTACCAAGTACGCAAGATTAAAGACCTACTTACTTTGAAGACTATCCGCTTCAAGACCTCTAGGTCACTTAGGTTACATGTTACCTAGTGATTTTTTTTTATTAAATTATTTTTCGTTAATCCATTCATGCGCGTGATGTCCATCTAGATTAATAAGTAGCAAATCCAAAAATATAAAGGCCGATTTCAGAATCGAATGTCGCAAGCCGATTTTTTGTTTTAAATTATCTATATTTTTGTTGTTTTATGTTGTTGTTGTTGTTTTAATATTTTGATGGGGTCTAGACTTTAGTAACGATGGGGTGAATAAAAACGATGTTTTGAAGAATAACAAAAATTCATATTTTAAAAAATAAATAAAATTCGAAAAATTAGCAATACGTGACGTCACAATTTAAGAAATCACAAATCGTCATGCAGATCTGAACCTCCTTCCCTGTTTTCCATAAGGATATCTTATCTGATACATTATATAAGCAAAGTGCATCTGGGGCTCTCTATTTTTATATATAAAGAACCTTTTCGTCGGGGGGGGGGGGGAGATTATTTCTCAAATTTCCACCATAATTTCACGTCAAGTTGTGTATTAGCACAGCTACATAGCTAAAGATTTTCATTCTTAATAGCCGATTAGTACCGGAGTACCCAAATGGAGGCAAAGAGAAAAAACCCGAAAATATTAAAAGTGTAAAAATTTACCTTTTCTACAAATAAAGCTCTGTTTGCGGCAGGAAGTTCAGTTGTTCCTTCAGGTTCAACCTAAAACAATTGGACCACGATGTATATATTTGTTTATAACAAAAACAATCGACAATCAACATTCATTTGTTTGAAGGAAAAATTTAGAATACTTAAGTGAAAAATTCAAACGTACTTCTGCAAAATCCCTTTGTGACATTTTTAAGTGAGTATTGTTTTTTAATCCACATTCTTGTAACAAGATTGAACACTAAAAAGTTAGCTGGTATTAAAAAACCGCACACAACTCTGCACTCACATAATTTTTATTATTTTATGTTGAAGAAAGTTTTAATTTGGAACCTGCACAATTTCCACATTTATTTTAACTGAATTTTGAACATTTTTTTAAGGAGAGTAATTGGCAAAAATATTAAGTTTAACCTTGAAGGATTTAAAGACGTGCACACAGCATCATCTAACAGTTAATTTACTCGCATTCCTTCGCAGCGCCATTTTGGAATGCAGGTAGGTAAGTGACAGGTGCGAAAATGTACCTTTCATTTCGTAAAAACACCAAAAAAAATTGCACTTTTTTCGGCGACTTCAATGCCGGAGTACGCGATAAACCTTATTTACGCACTTTCAATCTATGCGTTCACCGGAGTTACCACTAATCACAATGACAACCACACATCTAATTGGTCTAATTTTATTAATAGGTACCAAACAATAAAATAGAACGAAAAGGGTTAAACCTCCCGTGTTGTAAATTTTGACGTAATACATTAAAATCAGGGCTCAAAAATTGTAAAAAAAAAATATTAAATACAGTGGTGTCCGGTTATAACGAACTTCAAAAGACCGCTTGAAGTTCTTGGCAGAGGTGGACTAGAAATAGTTTTCACCAGGTCAATGCCTGATTGTCCGAATTCCATCCTTGCTTACCTTAGCGACAAGAAAAGGAGAATAAGAACCAAACAAACAGAAATATAAAGCTCTATATATTAACAACTTACAAGATTTTATAAAAAACTGAACAAAAAACCGTTGCTGTATGTACCATTTTCATAAAGTTAATATACATAAATAATTATAGAATATAAGTAGCGCATTTAGTATCTACGAGGTCTACTTGGACATCCGTTGGCCCAATGACCTGATCGGTTACAAATATAGCAACGACCGTAGCCACCATAGTAAGGACCGGGACCATCGCCCATGGTAAGGTACTCTTCATCTTCTTCGTCGTCATCGTCAGACCATCCAGTCACACTTGAATAATCCCAATATACATCATCATCTTCGTCTATTTCATCTTCCTCATCTGATACTTCCGAATCTATTAAAATTGGCCTCTTGTCAGAGTCGATTGCAGCAGCCGCTGCAGTTCTCTCCTCTACAAGTTTAACGCGACGTTCTTTCACCTCTTCGCTGCACTTATCAATTATCTTTGCAATCAAATTGTCTATAATCAACGTGGGAGAAACACTATCAATTTTAGCTCGACAAATAGGACACTCGGCACGATTTTTACGCCAAAGATTAATACAATATGTACAGAAAGTATGGGAACAAGTAAGAGTTACAGCTTTTATAAAGAGTTCCGTACATATGCTACACTGTAGTTCATCGTCCTCTTCGGTTAGTTTCACTTCACTTTTCATCAATTTTTCTTTAGGCTCCCCCACATCCTCAGATTCTTCAGGTTTTTCATCATTTTTAAGTTTCCGTTTTGATTTTCGTTTTTTCTTTTTCTCACCTTGTGATGTACTTGCAGATGCCAGCGAAGTCTCTTCTGCAGAAGCAGAATTAAAATTTTGGTCAAATTCTGCAGCACACTCGGTAACTGTTTCAGCTATATCTATTAATTCGTTTTCACTAAATGTATTTTTTGAAGTGGTTGTGTTTGATTCTTTATTTCCCATTTTAAAAGTATATTTACAACGGTCGTTCAAACTGATTATATCATCGTCTTTAAGAACGTATTTCGTTTCCTTATCCAACAATTGGCCATTTAAAAAGGTACCATTTGAACTCTAAAATAAAATGACAGATTATTTTATGACTTTTCAACAAATTTTTTTAGATGTGACATTGAGATACTGCCAACTTACAAATTTCATCTTATTTTTGTCAATTAAAAACCAATGCTTAAAACTATAGGTTATATTATTACATCTATAATGAATTCGGTGTTCGTTATTACTTAATGCACCAAAACTCAAAAACAAAGCAAAATTCTTATTGCGCTGATCGTGGTAAGACTGAATAAGAAATGTGTGGGACGAATGCACTATAGTACATAAAAAAGTTTTTAAATCACTTGATTGCACTCTTCAAGATATAAGAGGAAACATTCTGCCATTAGGGAGGAGTCGTGCAGTTCCTGCGGGTCATTTATGTCAAACATTGCCAGAAACAACAGCACCTACCGAGTTTCTAAATTCTTTAGAGCCACCTGGAATACCACCAATTTTAAAATTCGGATCGCCACTAATACTGGGCATAGCCGGGTATGAATTTGCATTTTGCGTGAAAGCCATAAGTTTGAAAAAGGTAACCTAGACTCATATCGCAGCCTGTTAGATAAGATTAGATAATTAAATATTTAGATAATTTCAGGCTACGTAAAAAAGAACTGCATCATTTACAGTTGGAGGTGGAAATAAAAACAATAGAAGTGTACATCGGTCGGCCTGTACCGCCTGATTGGGAAGCGGTGAGACTGTGGTTCAAATCCTGAAGAATGCAACGGAAAATCAACCCATTAATTAAATTCCCTAGAACACCCTCCACATGCGTTCCTGAGCTCAATGATCTGGCTCCGTCCAATCAAAAAGATTCTATAATATGGAAAAAATCCATAAAAAATAGTGATTTTCAATATCAAATAGATAATCGTCATCAAAAGATGTTCAAAGGAGATGCAGATGGTTAAATTTTTGGGCCTCAAAATTTCTCGGCATACCCGATCTTGATTATAGAGCTGCTTTTTAGTCAAGCATAAAAATTTTCTACAATAATCGTCCAGTTTGTTCCGCGGTCACTCCGAAGAATAGCAGTGATTTTTTGTTAGTATCCTTATGATGTACACGTTCATATGTAAACCCCAGATAGGAATAATCTATGTTTAAAAATATTTCATTTTATCTTCTTAAAGGTAATCATTCTTTTTAGATTAATATTTACAAATGTGAAATGTGCTATATTAAAAGAAAGCAGTGATATGGCTCAATAGGTAAACATGTACTAGCATTCATTCTTCTCACGATTTCCTTTGACATTTATCTCGAGAGAAAAACTATTAACTGTTTATTCACTAAGGAGCATCCTTCCCTCGGGAATCGCTTTTCCTGTAGGAATGAACGCTCGTGCATGCTGACCTAATCTCATGTCAACTCACAGGTGTCGTCAAGGAATGTAAGTTGTAGTTTTTATAATTTTAACAACTTACGTTAGACGTAATTGTCCATTCTTACCTGACTATGGCCTTGATATTGAACCGTATTGCATTGATTTTGAAATCGTAGAATGAAAACCTCGTAAAATTTTACAGGTAATACAAAAAATTGAATAATTCAAAAAATTCTTTGATAATTTTCTTTTTGAGAAAAAGGAATACAACGACATATTCACACTAGTCAAAATCATTAATTAATAATGAGGTTCTCATAATCTTCGTTAAAGAGCTGCATTAAACGATGACGTATGAAAATTGAACAAACGAGGTTTTTATTCTACAGCTATCGATATATTAGATTTATCAGTATGCTACGTTTCCAAACAAAACGACTTATGGTCAGAATCTCAGTGCCAAAATGCAGAAAAATTAATCTTATATTTACCTGATCCATGACAAACCATTTGTTATCGCTAAATTGAAATTCACAATGCTGTCGTGAAACGTTTAAATCTTCTACTACATAAGAACATTTTAAGGAACGTCCGATGGAAAACTGCAAATATGTATGGTTAATAATAAATCACTACTGAAACAAAACAATTATAACCTCCCCAGACGTTATATTTATAACGTTATCTGGATTCGAAGATTCCACAAGAATGGCACCCTCCATTTCATTAACTCAGACCTTTAGATTTACCAAAAATAAATTACAATCTTCTGATTACATCAACCTTTTGACAGCTAACTTCGCAGATATGCCAAATTGTACTTGCAGCAACTTGAATTTTATATTTGAAAGTTCCTTTGTAAATTTTATCTTCGTAACCTAAAATCGCACCTGGATCGGTAAATTAATTTTATACTATTAAAAAAAATTTCGGATAATTTTTCACAACAACGGCGCAGTTGATAAAATTGTCAACAGATGAGATATCGTCCGTTATTCGTTTTCATTTATTCCTTCCCTCTCTCCAAACCAGTTTCTTTTGTTTTCACTTCATCGAACAGTGGCGTAAGTACAATGGGCTACAAAAGGTAAAACTATGAATAAAATTTCAAAAAAAAAGATAAATCTAAATTTTTTTCCGCAAAACAAAAAAGAAATAATTACAAAATAATATCGATTAATCGATGATTTTAAGTTTTAAAAAAATAGGAAAGCTCCCCCCAGTCCCTGGCGGCATTAAGGTTATAGGTTATAGCGCTTTTAAAGGATAAGTTGGGTTTAAGGACGCACATGAAGTTTAAATTTGAGATTTAACCAATAGAAAAACAAGCATTTTTAGCTAATAAGTTGTAAAACACTTCCTCAGGTCATCACATATTTTAACAAAATTTAGTAGATTTTGTTGGTTTCTGATGGGGGGATATTTTTATTTTCCCGGTAACTAAATTATTACCTGCGCCGGACCTGCGTAGATAATTTACAATTTTTTCGTTGCGTTGTGGTGCATTTCAAAACATAATCGCATTTTATTTAGACTTCCTGTCACCCCTGCGGCTCCTCCTCGCCGTCGGTGCTGTACGTCCCTCACCCTGCCAAAAACAATTGAATTCTCTTTTCAATATCGTAAGTCCATGTTTTGTTTCTAAATTTTATCAATTTCACCCCTGCCGTGCAACCCCTTTTTGTCAACCGCTTAGACCGACCCTGCTTTCAGAAAACGGTCAATAGTACATAATATTTTTGGAAGTTTCAATTATTTTTACTTTACTTTTGACGCTTAAAAATATCGTTCATTAAATTTCTGCCCATCAGAATTGTCTTTTACCTGTCGAAAACAAAAGATAAACAAAATTAAAGGATAAAACAAAAGAAGTCGCGAGATTTCAAAAATAATTTCTAAATTTAGACACTGGGTCACCAGTTATGTCGAAAAAATATAATATCAAAATGAATTGAATATAATTTGTATTTAAGTAAAAATCGAAATTAAAAAATGGAGCACACAAAATGTCCATAAATTACCCTCCCCCCTTTTCTCGAACGGACTAGATTTCACTTCAGATTAACCTAACATTTTTAACGATATTGCGTTGGTTTTCAATACGCATAGTAAATTATTAGAATGATTAAAGTTTGTAGGACATGTTTAGAGGTTGTAAACAAAGACGCAAATTGTTTTTCGTTAGAAAGTGAGGATTATGGTAGCGAATTTCCTACGGTACGGAACAAACTGCTGGTCTGTGTACCAGAAATTGTAAGTAATTAATTATTATTTTGTTGGTACCCACTCTAATTTTTAAATGTTGTTATTTATAGGCTGTTGATATGGTAAAGAGTGCCATCATATGCACGCCGTGTTTAAATGCGCTTGATACAGCTTATAGTTTTAAGAGAAAGTGTTTACATACAGAAGAAAAAATCATGAGTTACGCCAATTATTCGGGTTGCACCCCCGAATTTATTAACATTTCCGACGTAGTTCAACACGAAGAGAATACGCGTGAAAGTGCTTCGTCAAACTTGGAAGACGTCCATTATCCCATTACACAAATTATAGAAGGAGATGTCGACATAAAGCCTAATATATCGGAGGACCCGTTAAGTATATCACCGGTGACTTATTCTAATGTCAGTATAAAGCTGGAGAAACCCGACGAGCCTAACGACGAAATCTTCTCAAATCCATACTTACCTAAAATTCCCTATGGAGGGCCGGAAGTTGACGTTATGGTCGTCGGTGGTTATAAACCGCAAAGCTTTGAGGATAATTTACTTCATTCATTACAGGATGTTAAAACTGGCTTATATTCTTGTGGTCAATGCCGAGAGAGTTTCGTTCTATTAAGTGACTACCAAGCTCACCTGACGGTGCATATGGAGACTCGAGCGTTCCCGTGTACATTATGTGAGCGACGATTTGTACGAAAGGATAAGCTGACCTTACACATGCGGATACATACCGGTGAGAAGCCTTTCAATTGTACAGAATGTGGACGATGTTTTAGCAGGAAGGACAAACTAAAAAACCACATGAGGACTCACACTGGAGAAAAACCCCACCAGTGTATTTTGTGCCAAAAAAGTTTTGCGAGGAAAGATAAGATGAACAATCACATGCGGTCGCAACATTGGTTGGCTCTCGCAAACCTGGAAATAAGTGTAGTGAAAACCGAGGTTAAACCCGAACAAAAAGTGTCTGTTAATAATGTATGTCAGTAGTTAAGGGTGTTCTTAAAATTAATTTAGTCTTTTTAATGAGTTTGTAACTTTTCAATCTTAAATTATCGATTTTAATTTTTATTATTTATTTTCTAGGTTAACGAATCCCATGTTCGCAAATTTTTAACCTACACCTAAATTTAGCGATATTTTAAGTGAATATATAATTTTAAGCGAGTCACAAGTGAAACTTACTATTATACGAGGTGTTGGTATCTATTTTTATTGAAACGGCAAAATGGTTGTAATATTCGTTCACATTTGATGTTTCGATTTACGCAGTTGGAATAATGTACAATTCTGTGATTGATAACGTGGAACAGTGATCCCAGTATAATAATAGCGTTTATACTTGTGGTTTAAAAACTTCTTAAATATTTAATTTGTACAAATTTTATTATAGTTTTTTTTATGCATGTTTATCCTTAAAGATCTCTTGGTTGAATTGTAAACTTTTTTTTTGCTTTACTTATGGTGTAACAAGATTTTTCCGTCAACAAATTTGTAAGTTTTTTTTATTTTAGCATTGTATTTTCTTCGAAGATTAATATTTATTACATCGTAAGGGTTAAAGTTTAATAATGTATTAATTAATATAGAGTTTTAAAATAATATTTAGACTTTCGTTTTGAGTATTGTGTATTTTGGAATTTTGTCAAATTTTTAATGTAGTTAGTTATTGAAATACGTAAATTGCAAATTGTATAAAAAATTAATTAAACTATTTGTCCACTATTTGTAAATATACGTTAAAATTATTCGCTTTGTCGTTTATGTCCTATATATTCACAAATACAGTGGTTACCTGGAAATATGAACAATACGCTATTTATGATTTTCGTATGATCAAATAAGTCTCTAGGTTAATAAATTTATCATAAAATACAGTGATACATTCAAATGGCTGAAAATAATGTTTAGGTTAGGTAAATAAATCAAATTTTGTATCATTATTATTTTAAAATATTTATTTGGAGTATTAAATATTTACATTTAAAAGTCAAACGAACATATTGGTTAATAATAGTTATTGCTATCCTTTTTTTATCTTACGTATTAGTTCCACGAGACTAAATAACTGGATTGTCAATGCCAGGAGTGTATTGACATTTCTTATCTTGTCCTTTTATCACTCGGCTGTTATAATGTTCTCAAGTCCGTTTGAAGTTCAAGCCTCGATTATAAATTTTTAGCAAGGTGCTCAATCCGATGGGAAGTTTTGTGGTGATTTATTCTGAAAAATAGATGGCGGTGCCACTTTTTTTGTACTGTAATTTAAACGAGAAAGTTTTGAATAAATTCAAGTCAAAAATAAAATCCCGATGCTGTATTGTTTGTTGTATTCCTACATTTAGTGAAATGCTGAAGGCATTCCAGACCCCTCAGGGCATATGGAATTTATATCGGTCGACCACCGATGCGCACGAATAGATTAACGAGATTCAATTTACCATAATAATTTTTTTTAGTTGGAATGGCCTTTAAGAATGGCCACCAAAAATAAATAGATGAAATTTAGGATAAAATTTATTTTCGAACAATTTTCGGATTATGAATTTTTGAAAAAATCGTTTTTAAAATTTCAAATGCCCAAACTCAATGAAGGAATTTTCATTTTAATCCAATGTTATATGTTACCTAACGATTTAGTTCTTAAAATATCTTTCGTTAATCCATTCATGAGCGTCAGTGAATAACTGATAACGGATCAAGTCTCAAAAAGATAATTCCGAGTTGGAAATATAATAATTATGTATTTGCAAGACCAAGGCCGTATTTAATAGGAGGATTTTAGGGGTTAGAACCCCCCCCCAAAATTATTTATCAATTAATCAAGTTTAGGAAGCCCGAATGCAATCGTAAAAAATCTGGAAAAAGCAAAAAAAATCTGTAATACTAAACAAAAACATTAAACTTTAACATTAACCCCCCCCCCCCACCAAATCTACAATTGACGCGCGCTAATACATTAACGAGATTCAATTTATTAGGACCAGGCTCCAAAGACCTGTGTTATTTTACCTGCGGTATTTTATTGATGGAGATGGTTCCTCGCATCAAAGGGGAAAACGCTATGGAAATTTGGTCTATGAGTGAAGGGAAATTTGAAATTTGGAAAATTTAACAGCGTTCTCACTTAATTTTCAAAATAAATTCCTTGGGCAATTTCCCTGCCAAAGTCTAAATCTCCGACTTTAGCTAAGCATCAGGGATGTTTTTACCAAGAAAGTGGGCTCAGGACTTACTCTCATCGATGACTCCCCCCCGCAAGTTCTGTGAAGCTCGTAGGTTACCTGTTACCTACTGATTTTTTTATTAAAATATTACTCGTTAATCCGTTCGCACGCGTCAACGGTTAACGCTCAGATTTTTGATTTAATCTTGATCCACCTTGGGCAAGTTAGGCCCAAAATTATTTTGCTAAATTATAAAATTTCTCACAAAAGCCGGCACACATGGATGCTATTGTTTTTATTTATTCCCAGTCCGCCCCTGGTAATTTAGCTAACAGTTCAAAGTTTTGCAGATATTAAATCACTGCGAAACAAATTCGTACCTTCCTGATGTTAAGATCAAACTCTCACATCCGTAAACAAACTATAACTATATACCAAGCACAATTTAATTTTTTTCTACAAAAAAAATTAAATGACCCCTAAAGGTGAGCGTGGGTGAGTGTCAGTGAAATTAACAGGTTTCTAATGACGTTAAAGGTAAAAACAAAAAAGAGGGCGCTATTTTACCGCCACATTCAATTGTTTTAAATGACGATAGCTTTGCACGTTCGATCATTAAAATTAATTGTCAAACTGACAAGAGTATTAATTATTTCAAAATAAAGACATTTTAAAATCATGATAAGAGTTTGTCACTACTATTAAATAAGTTTAAAAGTTAAATTAGCAAATTCGTAAAATTGCAAGCACGCGCAGAAAGGAGTTCTCTAGCGGAGATAATAGGAAGTTAAGTGTGACGGGGAGGACTTGTTCTTGTGCGACGATGTTGGGTGTCGTATCTCGTGTAACTTCTAGCCTTTTGGCTAGAAAATCTTTCGAAAAATTAGGTTCAGAATCGTTAAAAGTTGTCTCAGGATATAGTAATAATCGTGAGTATCAACTTTATTCCGATAAATTTCGACCCTGAAGGGTTGTTACGTTGCATTCCGGCAAAGTTCATTTCACAAATCTTTATAAATCTTCTTATCAAATTTGACTTTTCTTGGCCCATTGTGCAGACCTACGCATCACATTTCATTATTCATAATCAAATTTGTTCAAATTCATCAGGGTTTTACTCAAATTAGAAGTTTATAGGTTACATAATCTGATACCGAAACGCCATGTTGGTTTTACAATTACGTAAAGATAACTTGGAATATTTTTAAATTTTGACTCTTTCATTGATATTAAACTTTTAATTCTTTTTATTAGAAAGAAACTATGCTGCTGCACCCAAAGCTGCGGCGGCGTCCGATGTGGCGAAAGGAAAAATCGTCGCCGTCATTGGTGCCGTCGTCGATGTACAGTTCGAAGACAAACTTCCACCAATTCTAAATTCTCTCGAGGTGCAAGGTCGTACATCCCGACTTGTTCTTGAAGTGCGTATACCGATTTGATTTACTCGAAACGAGTACGACTTTCAAAATTTTAGGTAGCTCAACATTTGGGTGAAAACACAGTACGTACCATTGCTATGGACGGTACCGAAGGTCTCGTTCGTGGGCAAGTCGTATTGGACACCGGATTTCCAATCCGTATTCCAGTCGGTGCCGAAACACTTGGACGTATTATTAACGTTATTGGAGAACCAATCGACGAAAGGGGTCCAATTGGAACAGACAAAGTAGCTGCCATTCACGCAGAAGCACCCGAATTCGTGGAGATGAGCGTCGTACAAGAAATTTTAGTCACTGGTATTAAGGTGAGAATCGACCCAGGGTGCATCGTTTGTATGATATAAAATTATTTTCTGTTTAGGTTGTGGATCTCCTTGCTCCCTATGCTAAAGGAGGAAAGATTGGTTTGTTTGGTGGTGCCGGTGTAGGAAAAACTGTATTGATTATGGAGCTTATTAATAACGTAGCTAAGGCTCATGGTGGTTATTCCGTGTTTGCCGGAGTAGGTGAACGAACCCGTGAGGGTAACGATTTGTACCACGAAATGATTGAATCCGGTGTCATTTCCTTGAAAGATAAGACTTCCAAAGTAGCTTTAGTATATGGGCAAATGAACGAACCTCCAGGCGCACGTGCTCGTGTAGCTTTGACAGGATTAACTGTGGCCGAATATTTCCGTGATCAGGAAGGACAAGATGTGTTGCTTTTCATCGACAACATTTTCAGATTTACACAAGCCGGTTCGGAAGTATCTGCCCTATTGGGTCGTATTCCATCCGCTGTAGGTTACCAACCCACTTTGGCCACTGACATGGGTAGTATGCAGGAACGTATTACCACCACAAAGAAAGGTTCCATCACATCTGTGCAAGCTATTTACGTGCCTGCTGATGATTTGACAGATCCTGCTCCAGCCACAACTTTCGCCCATTTAGACGCCACCACTGTATTGTCGCGTGCCATCGCTGAATTGGGTATCTACCCAGCTGTAGATCCTCTCGATTCCACATCTCGTATTATGGATCCCAACATTATTGGTGCTGAACATTACGGTATTGCCCGTGGTGTACAAAAGATTTTACAAGATTACAAATCGCTACAGGACATCATTGCTATCTTGGGTATGGATGAATTGTCTGAAGACGACAAAATTACTGTTGCACGTGCCCGTAAAATCCAACGTTTCCTTTCGCAACCTTTCCAAGTAGCCGAAGTGTTCACCGGTCACGCCGGAAAATTGGTACCGTTAGTGGAAACAATCAAAGGTTTCCAGAAGATCCTCGCAGGTGATTACGATCACTTACCAGAAATCGCTTTCTACATGGTAGGACCTATCGAAGAAGTTGTAGAAAAAGCGCAAAGATTAGCTACAGAAAATCCTTCTTAAATGGCGTTTAGTTGAATTTAATTCGTTATTTGTTGTATAACTATTTCATTTTATGAGTGAGATAGAATTTACAAAAACATTTTTTATATTGTATTACATCGTCAGGTCATTCTTTCAAGATAATGCAGTAAGCACTATTCGTGTTAAATAACAACAATGTATATTTAATTTTAAATAAAATAGATCCATTAGACACGATGTTTGTGTTTGAACTTTTTCAAGAATCGTGATTACCTAAATAACATCCTGCTTGTCGCGATGAATAAATGTGCTTGATTTTTAAGCTCACGATTATTTCTTTCAAGACTTGTGTTCAAAATTTGGACCTTCCTTCAGGCAGGTGTTTGTGTGGTTAATTTAAATTTAGCAATCTAATATGTTACAAACTTCAGTTGGGCGTCATTTAATTGTATGATGTTATTTCTATATTATTTGAAATTCACCTGAACGAAGTTCGTAATGTAATGTCGTTGGTGTGTAAAACATCAGTGATACTTGGTCGAAAAACACAGAAATTTTCGTGATTGAACTTGATATTCTTCCAGATGTTTACCCAAAAACTTTCCGTTTTCACACACACTGGAATCTCGTTAATTCATTCGTACGCGTCTGGTAGACAATCGAATTTTTTTTCATGTGGAATAAACCGAATTTTGATTTTTTAATCAAAATCTCAAAAAAAGTGACTTTCCGGTGCGTCAATTCGACGTATTGGAGTCGTTCATAAGTTATGACGTCACGTATTGTTGGTTTTTTGAATTTTATTTATTTTCCAAATTTTAAAATGTAGCGGACCTTATTTAATAATAATTATAAACTATTGTGTGTTAATTTTGTTTATTTATAATATATAAAATATAACCCCGTTACATTACAATATATAATAACAAATGTTTGTATGGTTGTCCCCCATTTTCTCCTAGGCCACTTGACCGATTTGAACCAAATTTTGGGTATTGGGTATTTGTGCAAAAATATTTTTAAAAGTTTGAGAAGAGTGAGAGATCGCATTAAATTGTCAACAGGTGGCGCGACAAATGAAAAATTAAAAAATATTTTATGATAAATTTTTTTAAACCGCTCAGAACTTTCATATTTATGTAATCCATATTTTTTGGTGTAATAAAGGTGATTTAAGAATTGGCAAATATTAGGTTATGTTAAATTCAAATATTTAAAAATTTGCCTGCGTGTATAATTTTTTTTTCCTGCTTTGTTTCTCGGAATTATCTTTACAATCGTTTTAACTCGTTGAACGAAATTGATCGATTTGTATTCGCTCACTACGTAGAACGCAACTGAAGCATTTTAATTATTATTCCTGAAAAATTTGTCGATCTGTGTAAATAAATTGTATATCAAAAATAAATTTTATTCCAGTTCATAAAATAATTGTACTTAAATTCAACAGAGGTGAGCAATTTTACTTATAATATTTTATTTTGCTAATTTTTTTATTATATCTAATTAATAATAATAATATATTATTTAAAATCAAAAGTTTTCAAAACTGTTCAATATTCCATTTTATTAAAGTCCCTTGGGCTTAACATAATATTTTTTGTTTTTTAATTTAACAAATTAATCTAACAAAGATTAGTCATCCAAAAGTGGTTTTACCTTCGGTAAATATGTTCGACGAATTTTAATTTTATTTGCTTGAACTTGTGTCATGCGTACAACTAGCTGGAGAGGAGATCCCACCAATAGAAACGAAGTAATTGTTCGCGCAATAATTCAAAAATTCCCTCGCGATTACATTAATGCTGATATTTAAGGCGATTATACTCCTCGACCTGGTTCGAATCTATTCGGATTCTTTCCATGTAGATATTGAAATCTGTAAATTCATCTAATAAATATAAATATGAAACTGGCGTGTCAGAGAAGTGTTAATCTTTTACAGCATTATTTACCATATAAACATTGTAAGTACAAATTTATAATAGTTTATCTGGAATATTTCTTAAATGACATTCTTCTATTTGACCTAGTTCATGTAATTTTTAAATCATGCCACCACTGGCGGCTCGTGATATTGGACATTGGGGGCGCCAAGGTAAAACCCCAAAGTGGTTCGCAATCACATTGTTAAGCCATACACAAGATTTCCTCAATTTTCTCTTCAGTTATACACCAAATTTTATTTTATTCCCACATCGCGTCGTGGATTTTGTAACGTGCTCAGAACGCGTTGTGGGTAATTTCATTTATTTTTTTATTAATCTTAATTGCCAATTGTTTCGAAAGGGCAAAACGTTTGTTTTATAAATCCGCAAGGCCTGGGGGAATACTCCCTCCACCGCCGCTGATATTGAGTGATATCTATAATCTTTGACGATGAGGTAATTCCCGATAAGTCCCTAATTTATAAATAGAACGCGTTTTTATCTGACTTCCTCTCAACTTAACTTTTGGTGAAAAATAGACCACAAAACGATACCTTATCGTTACCTGCTTGGCAATAAAAACAAATGAACCGTTTTAGTTCTTCCACAAATTAACAGTGAACTTCAAGCATTTGTTTTTTTTTTCCAGTAAATTTACGTTGTCCGACACATCGAAGCTACGCAATGGGAGATTCAGTACCTTCACCTCCAATTTCTAATGAGGAAGCCTTAAAATTATGCAAGAAGCCCGAATCGCCCACAAAGGTACTTGTACAAATTATTTATTTAAAAAACAAATTTTTTTCTAACGAACTTATCTGGCAGGATTTTATATTTCAACAAACCATGTATCGCATTAAGGATCCCAAAAAGAGCCTTCCTTTCTACACCGGAGTACTGGGAATGAATTTGCTCTACAAATTCGACTTGCCAAACATGAAATTTTCTCTGTATTTCCTAGGATATGAACAAGCAGAAAGTTTCCAAGGAGAATTGAGCGACAAAACACGAAAGGAATGGGCCATGTCCCGAAAAGCGACTTTGGAATTGACTCAGTAAGATTCTGGTTATTTTTTGAAATTGCTATTAATTTTGATTATTTTTCAGCAACTGGGGAACTGAAAACGATCCAGAATTTAAGTACCACGTTGGAAATTCGGAACCAAGAGGCTTTGGTCACATTGGAATCATGGTTCCCGATGTTGACAAAGCCTGCGAACGATTCGAAAATCTGGGAGTCAATTTTATCAAACGCCCACAGGATGGTGCGATGAAAACCATCGCCTTTATTACCGACCCGGATGGTTACTGGATTGAAATATTCAATAACACATGTTAAAATTGTTATGTAATAATATATTTTCGAATAAATTTTGCACAAGTCTTTTTTAAGGCAAGTATTATTTCAAGTAAATAAATAAATTATAGGAGTATTACAATACATTTTCCAAAACGTCAAGCTAAACACATTAGATGTAATTGTATAATCCTAATCGTAGCCTGTGATTGCATCCAGACATTTCACTAGATGCATCGTAATTGCGCGAATATTACTTTTGTTACAGAAAAAATTATTTAGTTTGAATTTTTATATATTTGCAATCTTAAAATAATTTTTTTAGATTTACATGTCAACAGGTATAGAATTGTCACATCTACCACACATATAAAGCCGACAGTGAGTTGCTGTAGTAGTAACGTTAAACCAATTTTACGGTAGACATGTGTGTCGATTAAGCTGCAATAAAGCAGCATAGAAATCAAAAATAATTTTTTGAGTGTTATATCTTTTCGAGTTGAACAAAGCTAAACAAAATTTGAATTTGGAAATTATAGATTGGGAATTCAAAATTGAAAAATTGTATAAAAACTTATTTTTGAAATTCAAAATCTAGAAATAAACATATTACTATGAAAATTAAAAATATTTGAATTTTGAAATTTTAAAAATATTAAAACCTACATATAAACCAAAATTGGATTCAAAAATTGAAATATATTTTAGCGCTAATTTTCTTATTAGAAACCTATTAATTTCAACATTTATTGTTGAATATTTCAATCCAGTAGCCATCTGGGTCGGTAATGTGAGCTATAGTTTTCATCACACCGTCTTGGAGACGTTTGATAAAATTAACACCCAAACTTTCAAAACGGTCACACGCTTCTTTAACGTCAGGAACCATAATTCCAATGTGACCATAACCCCTAGGTTCCAAATTTCCGTTATGATACTTGAAATTCGGATCGCTTTCAGTCCCCCAGTTGCTAAAACAAATAAAAATTTTCCAAGATTCCAAAAAATAAAAGCAAACTTATACTGAGTCAGTTCTAAAATTGCTTTTCGCGACATTGTCCATTCTTTGCGTTTCATATCGCTTAATTCTCCTTGGAAATTTTCGGGATTTTCATATCCTAAGAAGTACAAAGAAAACTTCATGCTTGGAAAGTCGACTTTGTGCACCAAACGCATTCCCAGTACTCCGGTATAGAAAGGAAGGCTCTTTTTCGGATCTTTGATGCGGTACATGGTTTGTTGAAATATAAAATCCTGTCGTATAATTTAATATGAAAAAAATGTAAAGGAAATAATTGAATTTTATCACCTTCGTAATCAGCTCGGGCTCTTTGCATAATTTTAAGGCATCTTCGTTAGAAAGCGGAGGTAAAGGCACCGAATCAACCATTGCCACTGTGTAGTTTCGATCTGGAAGACTATAAGAAGTTAGCAAAAACATAAAACAGAAAAATTAAATTTTACCTACTCAGCACACTGAAAAATTGTAAGTTATGAAAACTTAAGAGACCGTAAATGCAGAAGTTGATCTCACTTCTTTTATAGTGAACCGATCGGGTTAATTACGTACCTATTTCCTGTTTATCAATCCGCATTTAATTACTTTATTATCATCTTGTAGTTGTTATCTCAGCAGAACAAGAATACTATTTATGCATTATACATACAGTGAGTACTAGCATATTATAGAACCCGTAGATCTTCATGATCTAAGCTAGAACAGTAGAATCTTATATGATCTAAGGGTAGAATCTAGAATAATTAAACTCCGATATAAAACGTGGCTAAACCCGGCACTGGGCCAGGAAATGAAATTATACTTGATGAAAATATTAAAAAAATATTTTGATTAAATCAAAGAGTTTTGGTCAAAACATAATCAAAAAAATATTTGTGTACAAATACGAGTGGGTCGGATAACCATGAAGGAAGTCTTATTTTGTTAAAAAACAAAATAACATTGATAAAAAAGTTTACAAAGCAAATTTTATAAATTATTTATATTTTTTGAATTTCAAAACACAAATTTTCTTTTAAAACTTTTTTGCACCAATAAAAAATAATTTTGGAAAAAGGTTGGTAGCCACTATGCTGGAGGACAGTGGACAAAACTGTTTACCAACTTATTTTTACATTTCTACTGCAATTTAACAATAATAAATAACATTTTACTTTCGTTAATTATTAAATTTATTTACGTGGGCATTTTTATTATTGTTATATTACAGCAAATAAGTAAAAATGTATTAAATAATAATATAAATAAAATTATTGTTTACACAAATCTATCGAGTAGAAATTTTCTTTATAAGAAGGAAGAAAGTACCAACTACAATTGATAAACATTATCGGAAAACATTGAGATAAATTTTGTTTTTGTTGCATAATTTTTAACAAGTAGGGTTCAAGTTCAACAATAATATAATTTCATAAAATATAGTTACCGATTTTCATCCGCAAAGGTTTATTCGTCTTTCATTGATTTCCCAAAAAAATAGTTTTGTGAAAAATTTATTTCAAAATATTTAATAAACAATTTTAAGATTTGCTGTTAAGTATTTCAATCCAGTAGCCATCTGGATCAGTAATGAAAGCAATGGTTTTCATCACACCATCTTGAGGCCGTTTGATAAAATTAACTCCCAGAGTTTCAAATCGTTCGCACGCTTTATCAACATCGGGAACCATGAGTCCGATGTGACCAAAGCCTCTCGGTTCCGAATTTCCAACATGGTACTTAAAATCTGGATCGTTTTCGGTGCCCCAATTACTGTAAAAACATCAAAATTAATAGAAATTCCAAAAATGACAACGAAGAATACTGGGTCAATTCCAAAGTCGCTTTTTGGCACATTGTCCATTCTTTGCGCTTCTTATCGCCCAATTCTCCTTGCATATTTTCAGGTTGTTCATATCCTAAGAAATACAGTGAAAATTTCATGTTTGGAAAGTCGGCTTTGTGAAGCAAGCGCATTCCCAGTACTCCGGTGTAGAAAGGAAGGCTCTTTTTAGGATCTTTAATGCGGTACATGGTTTGTTGAAATATAAAATCCTATCAGAAAATTTTGTTATAAAAAATGTACAAGAAATAATTCAATTCTACCTTTGTGACAGACTCCGGCTCCTTGCATAATTTTAAGGCCTCTTCGGTCGAAATTGGAGGTGAAGGTACTGAATCGCCCATTGTGTAAGTAAAGTAACTGAAATTTTTAAATATCACAATGATTTAAATTTTACTTTCAATTTGTGGAAGATCTAAAATTATTTATTTCTTATAATCTTAAAGTAGGTGACGATAAGATAAGGTTTTAAGTGTAAATAACAATTTGCGATTTATATTTTCAATTAGATTTGTTAGGTTATGGTAACGTCAAACCGAATCTGTCGTTCAAGGCAGCGTTCCAGTCTTCGAGAAGACTGTTTTATTTAAAAGAGAAAACATAATTGCTCCTTTAAATTTTAATATAAAATTAATTAAGTTTAAAGAACTGTCCGTGATTTACTCGTTCTACTATTTGCATTAATTTCAATATTAATCCATTAAAAGATTCGTTCCTTGGACGCAACTAACTGTCGATCTCTAACGACCAATCACAGTGCGGCATTTATTTTAAACCCAAACTGTCAAAATTTGAGGCTTGAGGTTTTGTGTTTATGTATATTATTTTTAAAAACTTGAATTTTTATAGATAAAATTGAGAAAATGGCCCACATTAATTTTATAATACCACAAAATAAAAGGGAATTGTTGAGCGAATGCGATCAACAATATTACGTACGTAATGTGGTCAGTATAAAAGAAATCCACGTAAAACTCAAAAGTAAGTTGTGTTTTCATAATTTTTGCTTTAATTGTAATCGTTCACATTGCCAGATGCCGAAGTCGACTTGAAGAATGAAGGTGCGGAATATATACTGGAGAACTTCGACACTTATTATTCGGTGCTACATCATGCGGACACGATACAAATGAATCACATGATGAGTGCTTACGAAGCTTTACATAAAGGTAAGCATTTTGCTTCGCTTGCTTTTTAAATTTTCTAAATTCGATTTCTTTCAGCTGCTCACGAGCTGAACAAATACGTAACATTTTTGTTGGAAGATCCCAATAATTTAAACGAAGAATTGAACACAAAAAGCATGAACATCATTAAAATGCTTTTGTATGTCTATATCAACATTACAACCATGATTGAACAAAAGTTAGAATTAAAGAGGAATTCATTGACTGTAACTCAAAAGGTGTGCAATCGTACACGAACTAAAAATTTTCAAACTAAAATTTTATTAACTTTAGGGTCGCAATCGTAAAGGAGCAAACAAAAATGACGAATGGGAAGAGTGTGACAAGAAAGGGATGTTGGTCATTCTGAATAATATCATTCAGCACGACATCAATTTATTTTGGGATCCCCCGGTACTAGAAGAAACCTTTGTCAAGTATTAATTTATTTAAGAAAACCTATTCCGAAAACTATAATATTAAACATTTTTCAGCTTGGTCGCCGAAGCCTGTTACAGATTGCTGGAAATTTCTTCCATTAAAGGTGAAAAGGAAACACTGAACGAATTGTTTAACATGTTGGGAACTTTGATTAAAAAATATAATCACGGAATGACATTTGTGGTTCGCATCGGTCAGATAATTAAAATGTGTCAGCACATCGTGCCCTGCGTTTCAGAAGGAATCAAATTATTGGTCGAAAATTTCAACTGTAAAAGCTTGGTGCGGGATTTCGTTCGCGAAATTACCGAATGGCAAACTGACGAAAATTTTCAAGACGTCCAAGGAACTCGAAATTGTTCGGGTGTTTTACTCGAAATGGCCAGTCTCATGCCCGACTTGATGATCCCAGAAGTTATGTACCTGAATCGCTACTTGGCTCACGATGTAAGTGCATGCTTCCTTATCACCATTCTTAAACTTTGTTTTTCTAAATTTAGATTGTTTCAGTCGTACACTCTACGTAATTCCGTACTTGGTGTTATCGTGGAAGTCATAGTCAATGTTCTTACTAAAGATAATTTGAATGAAGAAGAGCGTGAATTTCGCGACGAATTCTTGGAAATCTTGGAGGAACACATTTCGGACACTTCATCACATGTTAGGTCAAAAGTTTTTCAACATTGGTCGAGATTACAAGAGGAGAACGCGATTCCGCAAAAGATTCAAAGTCAAATTTTGAAGAAGGCGATTTTTCATTTGCGCGACAAGGCCGCGACGGTCAGGAAGTGCGCTTGCAATTGTGTGACCACCTTTTTGTCGCACAACATTTACAGTTCGCAGTTAAAAATGGATGTGCTAGAAAAGGAGCTTGAAGTGGAGATGGATCGTTTAGCTAAAATGAAGGAACAATTCGAAAGTAGCCGTTTGGCTAAATTAAAGGAGGTTGAGGAACAATGGAATGCAAAGCAAGAAAAAGTCATCGAAAAAGTTAAACAAAAATTGAAAGACGGTAAGCGAGAAAGTTAGTCAAACAAATTTTGTTATTTAAATTTAAAATATTTGTATAGGAGACATCGATATACCAAGTGAATCACAGATTTCTAAGAAAGATCTGCCAGAGTTGGTTCGTTGTTATATAATTGAGGAAAAATACGAGGATGCATTCGAAATTTGTAGATGTGCAGGTTCTCATTTTCCTCAATGGGCCGAAACAAGGTAAGATAATATTTTTCAATTTTTCAATTATAACTTGCAATTTTATACTAACAGAAAAAGTATGAGCGAAGAACAAGAGGTTGAACTTTTTGTGGCACTGATGAAAACTATTTTTACCGATCTGTCGTCTTTCTATTCTTCGGAATCGACCGATAACCAACAAGTTCTTGAGGAAAACGATCTGAAAAATTTGGAAGCGTCAGAAAATATGGTAGAATATTTAGGATCGGCAGTTAACTTTTTGAAACTGATTGACGATTCTATGGTGGCCATGGTAGACTTACTTGAATCCACTTCAATTGGCGACATGCAGGAAGCCGTGGAATTTTTCATCTCCGCCTATCAGTTTAACATAAACAATGCATTAAGTGGAGTCTTGGAAATGTTGAAAATCATGCAAAGAAACGAAAAGGAACGGAAAGACGTCGTAATTAAGGCTTTCAAAAGAATCTACTTGACCACTGACGCGTCCAACATGCAGTAAGTAATTTTTTATTGTTATTTTTTAGTTTTTAACTCCAATGCTATTGTTTAGGGAGCACACCACCACGATAGTTGATCGTTTAATCAAACTGCTCGAAATTGTTCCATTTGAAAATATCCAAGATTTACACTTAATCATATCACAATTAGTTTCAAACGGATACTTAGACAACAGCATCATTGACATGCTGTGGCAATACTTCACAAAAAAGGTTAACGTTTCGGACGATCACTCACGTGCCGCTTTACAATTGCTAACCATGGCGAGCGCCGGTCGCAAGACAATCATTTCTAAAAATATTAAGTTAGTTGCTACCGTCGCATTTGGAGAACGAGGCAAGAACGACCCTCTCCTTGTTGCATATGCCTGCAAAATTTTAGATCTCGCTGGACAAGAAAAACAAGACATAACAGATCAAAATCCGCCTTTTAAGATAAAAAACGACGACCCCATGTGGAAAAATTTGGAAGACATTCTCGTCGAAAATTTGTACACCAAAAGTCAGTACTACAACATGATGGCTTCCAACGCCCTTTCGTTCATCTATGGTGTTTGTTCGCGACCAGATAAAATTTGTGACTCCTTAATTGAAAAGATTACGAATAACATAAGTCTGGAAGCGCAGAATAATCAAGACAAATTGCCAGGTTATGTCATTGCACAATATTCACACCTAATTGGAAAGGCGGCAGTGGAGGTTTTGAATTTCTTAGACGAGTGCGTGTATAAGGAATTGAAACGGCGTAATTATATTCGAGAAGAACGCAAGTCGAACCAAAAAACTAAGAAAAATAAACCTACCAATGTTAGTAACGCTTCTAACAGCATGAGGAAAAACACAAGTACGAGAAACCAATCTGTCCAAAGTGTTTTGGATGAATCTTCTGTTGTAAGTAATTTTTCGATTCATTTCGAATGATGAGGTCATTTTAAAACTTTTAGGCGGCCGATGAAAGCACCTTAGAAGGTGCGCAAGCGGACGACACAGATGCCGAATTTATTTTAAACGTTTTGGAAAATAATATCGTGAACGAGTCCAGCGGTTTGGGTCAATTGACTTGTTTGTTGGTTGGAATTTTAGAAAGACCAGATATTTATGACGATTTGTACGTTCAAGGTGTTATCGTTAACGCCTTGATGAGATTCATGATGGTATCGAGTCGATGCTGTCGGGCGCACATCCAACTCCTATTTACAATTCTTGAGAGAACTGGTTATGCTGAAGTCAAATGCAATATTTTAATTCAGTGCTCAGATCTGCTGGAACGATTTCCTAATATTGTAGAACCTTGGACTCCACATTTGTACAGTAGGTAAGGAAAATAAATAGACCTATACTATGGGAATCAAGTCAATCCATTCATGACCGGCACCGATAAGGTTCGTCCAGTCACGTGGAGATTATTGAACAAATACCATTAAATTGTACTGCAAACCAGTAAACGACCACAATAATAATTATAAATAAATTTTAGATTGAAAGACAAATGTAAGGAGGTCCGAATTGCGACGTTTTTCATGTTGGCAAATCTCATTTTACGCGACATGATTCGCATTCAAGGTCACATTTCCGAAATGGCTTCGTGTATAGTCGACGACGATCACTACCTGAAAAATATGAGCAAGAACTTTTTCGTTCAGTTATCTCAAAAGGCAAACAATTTGTATAATATTTTACCTGATATATTTTCGCACTTAGCCGACGAACAAACTTTAAACGAAGACAACTTGCAGTTTATAATGAAGTAAGTCTTGTTTTAATTTTGTTATAGCGTTGTAATTGAATAATTTTAGGTTTTTGTTCGGCCTCATTGACAAAAATAAACAAATGGAAAATTTGGTTGATCGTTTTGTATCCAAGTTTCGACTTACAGAAGACAATGTCAAGTGCCGTAACATTGCTTATTGTTTGTCGTTAATAAATTACAACGAGAAAGGCTTACGGCGCTTATTGGACAGTTTCGGGATGTACAAGAACTTTTTACTGCAAGATGACGTTTACGCAATATTCAAACAAATTCTAAATACTTGCAATAAGTCGGTCAAATCTGAAATTAAGGTGCGTTTTTGTTTCTTCATACCCGAGTGTGACTTTAAAATTGTTTATGTTTTAATAGGAAATTACAGCTGAGTTTGAAGAAAGAATCAACTCAGTTTTTGAGACAGACCAAGATGGAAACCCACTTGATAAACCTAGACCGCAGCCTAAGTCAAAATCGATGTTTAAGAAACCTCGTGGTAAACCGCCAAGGAAGAAGCAGAAAACTGTAGCACGTAAGCAGAGCGACGATGAAGATAGTGATTCAGAAAGCAAAGAAAACGAAACTATTACTGAAGCGCGTACATCCGCTAGAACTCCTAGAAGAACGCGACGTCAAATTGTCGTGGATTCTGATTCAGATTAATATTTGAATTATTTTTTTTTTCTAGATTAAATTTATACATTTTTAATCTGTTTTGTTATTTTGCGTTGGGTGCTGACAAAAAAATTAAATTAACCAAGAAAAATTAACAATGAATCGAGAAGCCGTAGCGTGCGGCCTAAACCCCCGAAATAAACAGGCAATTTCTTTCTTTACCCGCCGCCGGTCCAGACTTTGGATTCTCTTTTTCTTAGGTTGGTAAGAAAATTGACCAATCAGAGTTGGTTTACAAAAATCAGACAGTTTTGTGCGTAATTCAAATGTTTATGTAATTTTTAATTTATTTTGTTTTACATTAGATTGTAAATTGAAGCTATCGAAGAAATGCACACTATTGAATCACCCTGTATAGAACCGCAATGCAAAAAACATGATATGTCACCTAATTACTGCGATTAATATTAATTAAATACTTTATCAAATTACTTACATAGTTAATTATCTAAAAACAAACAAATCACCAAAGGTTCCGCTTACGGTACCGGCGAAGCAAAAAAAACAAAAATATTTTGCAAAATGATGTAATAAACTTTGACAACCGGGTCAGCTGTTCATTTTTTTTTTAAAAAGTTGGGTTAACAAAATGGGCAGTGAAGAAGGTTTATTTTTCCACAAAACTGTTCAACATTTAGCCCGATCATTGGCTGCCATCAAAAATATCCAGTGGGATAAGGTAAGCCGCAGGTTGCTACCTTTTCCTACTTAATTACTTTATTAATTTCAGTTGCACAACCTTTATAATTTATGTCCTTATGAAGGATCAAATGGGGTGTATAGAATCGGTAGTCGGGAACAAGATGCGGTTATTGCACTGGGACTGTACTTCTTGGAATCCGGTCTTCAACACGAAGACAAAATATTACCATATCTGTTACGGTTAGCTAAGGGTTTGGTTAAAGCGGTGTGGGTCAACGAAGTTAGGATAAATTCCACCGATCGTAAGTTTTCTCGTTTTTAATAGGTTGAACCAACTGTCTTAATGTTTATTATAGGTATTCCAGTGGCTGAAAAATTTAGTTTTTGTTTACATACCCTTTTAAGCGATATTGCTGTGAGGTACGAAGATGCCAGAGAAGAAATTATAAACTGTCAAGTCGAGTGTTTGACAACATTGACGAATGGAATTAAAAGTTTACAAGATCAAGGGATTAATTCGAGTTCCACAAAATTGTACTTGTGTAAGAGTACTCTCCCGGTTTTGATTGGACTTTCACGAGCATTGGGCAGATTTTCCGGTCACGATCCGCCTTTAATCTGTCTTTTGTTTCCCAAACCAGAGCCGCCTATCACGGTTAATCAAAACAAACAAAATGGTAAATCCATTGTATATAAAAGGAGCTTCAGTAATTTCCGACCGATTGTACCTAGAAGTCTTTCGGGAAATTTGACAGCGGCTCTCGATATATTGGCAATCACACAGGTAACATAAACCAATTTTTATATAATATTATATTTTTTAGAAGTAATCTAACAAGTGTTTATTCCATTTTGTTTATGATGCAGAAGTGGTAGATTTTTGATTTTTCCGTACCCATTTTATTTTTATATTTCAGCTTTTACCGCTGAGTCTGCCAAATACCACTTGGCCAATGCTGGTAAAGTTTTGTTTGTTAATGAATTGTTTTTGCTTTTGTACTGTTTTATAACACCGCCGTCTTTAAGGCTATTGCACGCCTGTAATGTTTTTCAGACGTTACACAATAATAATTATTAATAACTACGAGTAGGTACAATTAGTGGGTAAAATGTATCCACTAAGTCATCTATAAACCAACGTTCATCAATAAAATCTTGAAATTACATGTCATTTATTCTAGTAACGATGACATTTTATGAGGCCAACAATATATTTAACTTTCGTTATTATGTTATTGACCTTGGAAAATTAATTTATTCTATAATATACTATGTAATTAAGGTTGTACAGAGTGTTTAATAATTTTGAAGTAGAAAATCACAAATTTATATACTTAGTTACAGTGGCCCACTTAGGTACTACAAATTTTTCCCTAGTATTTTCCACTCGGAACAAAATTGCAGTCAGTTGTAATACCATCTGTAAATATTTCCAAATTGCACTGCAAGTGGGCCACCTTGTATACTCGGTTTTCTTTAGAAGGATACACAAAAAGATATAAATTGAAATCTTTTCTGCTGAAATTTGCTAAGTCTCAATATTAATTACGTTGGTCAAGCTCCTATCATTTCTGTGTATCGTTCTTAAAAAATATGTACAGCATTGTAGTCGACAGTCTCCTCACAACGTGAGGCAGGAAATTCTATAAACTGTCTTTAGAAATATTTCACAATTTATTGACAATGCATGATGATTGCAAACAGAAGTAACTGCAAGCTTTAAACTCTCTGAAACTTCTTCAGTGCACCGTCTTAGGCCAAATGAAACAGTTTTGCACTAACTAAACTTTACTTTTTGATAAAAACTTTCATGGTATGTCATTCATTTTAATTTTGACAAATACGAATTTAAAAACTAACGTTTGTGCCTCGTCTAGCCTCTGTACTGTCTCGAAACGACGTATCTAATTTCTATAAATTTTTTTTTTATACTAAATTCATTAATTTTGCAGGGCTATGATGTCACCGATGTCGCCTACAAATCAAATTTGAAACGAAATTCTTTACCAAAACAACTGCCCACTTGTTACGATTCCAAAACTTATTTTTTTTCGAAATTTGGTTCAAGTTTTAATCAATTTCCTCACCTGAGGGTATCCGAACCATGCGATAAAACATCTAAGTTACTTTTTTCTGTACATCATCTACAAGCCATTTTAGCAATAGCCAAAAAGCTTTTAACCAAAGAGACGCTCAATTTTCTTGACGAGCAATCTGTGGAAATTTACTCAACGGGCAAGATTAAAATATTTCCGTACAAGACGTATTCAGAAACGATGAATTTAGTTATGGTGACACTACTCCGAGAGTTATTACAACCACAAAAGGAATTGCCAGTGCCGTTTACAAGAGATGTGCAGGAATTCGTGAAAGGTAATAACATCTTATGTCGTACACTGAAAGTTTTACATGTTTTTTCCAGGATTATTTTTGAGTGGACAGACTGAACTGCAGAGTAAAAATCATGACGCCAGCGAAAGGGAAGAACGAGAAAGCAACTTTTCCGTTGTAAATAAATTTAAATTAAACGTAATGGCTAATGCCGCTTGTGTGGATTTGTTGGTGTGGGCCATAGGCGATGAAACGGGTAAGCAGAATTTTTGTAATAAAGTAAAACACAACGTAATTTCAGTGAAACTACCACATATACACAATGATTTTATTTTATAGGCATACGTAAATGGAGGATTTATTGCTAATTTTTATCGTTTTCGAGTTACGAGAAAAACTAAGTTGAGTCGTACTCGAGCTTTCCTAGTTTTTACTATAAGCCACTGTTTGGGCTGCAGCCTCGCATTGAGTGAATATTACTCTTGATTAGGAATTGAGAAGTTATACACTTGGTTGAGGGCTTCTTGCTATTACTGAGTTTTACCATTGATATGTAAATTCAATAATCAGTATTCGATTTTAGCGACACTGCCAGCATACAATAATTGTAAAACCTATTAAGTTGAGTTACTAAAAGTTAATACTTTGTTTTAAATGTATTTTTTTTGCTTTGGAAGAGAAAATTTTCAGCTCGTGTAGGGTGGTAGTATCAAATTCTTACCTATTGAAACCCCTTATTCCCTTACTTAAAAGTTTCGATTTTCATCTATGACAGCTTGTTCTTCTTTTCTCCATTATTAAAAGAAAGAAAAGTCTTTTTCTGTTCCCTTTTTTGGGACTTTGTTGTTGTGGAGATCTTTTAGGGCTTATTTAGCTTTGATGGGCTTGTCTTCGTTTTATCCATTATAATGGAATTTATTATGTACTCCAACAATTTTTACTCTGCCTGATTGTCAGTCGTGTTGAGTGGGGTTGGAAAGACGGTGCCTTATCAAAGGTTATACTTGTCTCTAGTCTTGCACAGCTGGTCGTTGGTGTTAGCGACAAGTGCTTCTAGAGCTTCCAATGATAGATCTGTTTCACTAATTTGTTCACCTTCTGTAGATACGGATCTTCCATAAATTTTGGTTTTATTAACTTCCATCCTAATCTTCCATTTCCACTTTTGTTTCTTTTTCTAGTTCTTTTCATGATATTGCCCGACCGAGTCTTTGGATGACCAAAACAATTATAATAAATATAGAATTGAAGTTTCTCAGTGTTGTAATGTTGTGTTTTATATTTTTCAGTTGATGAAGAATATAATATTTCTGCACTTCATAACGGCATAACAATCATATTATTAGGTGAAGTTTGAGTTCGTGATTTGAAAATGTGTGTTTTATTTTAAAAAAGTTTCACATTTGACCGAATTTGTTTTCTTCTTCCGATTAACACGATAATTTATTATGCTGATTACTAAATAATTTTTAATGAACCCATTAATGTGCTTACCAAAGATATTATTCTGAAATTTTGCAATTTTAGGTGCAGACAGTTTGTGCGGACGTCTAACCGAAAAAATTAATTCAAATCACGGTCACAGATTGGTTTTGGCACACATGCCTTTACTTATGGTTTGCTTAGAAGGTCTTGGAAAATTGGCGTCAAAATTTCCTAATATTGCGTCAACTTCCATTTATTGTTTGCGAGATTTTTTGATAACACCTTCACCGATTTTGTTTAAATTGCACAGACAAGCAAACGATAAAGGAACGCATGACAGCTTAAAAGTTACAGGTACCTACGATCAAAGTTTCACATCGAAGAAGGTTGTTTGAAATTATCAATTTTCTAGTACATGGAAATTCACTAAGAGCTGAAAACAATAAAACCTTCTCGTCTGTACAAACGGCGTTCGAGCAATTACGTGATGCAGCAATCGAAAATCTTTGTTACGCTTTGGAAGCTGCTCACACTCTGGATCCAGATTGTGTGCGTGCACTGGTTGCAAGCGTCTCCAATCGGTTGTTTACTGCGGAAAAGAGCGACAGGTTTTTTACAAAAATTATTGGTTTAATTTAAATTATATAATTCTTCATTTTAGTGAATCGACTTTAATTTCAACCAACATCGTGATAATGTTGGGTCATGTGGCCGTTTCAATGAAAGGAACACCAAAAACAACGGACACTATTTTGCAATTTTTCCAACAACGATTTTGTCGTGTCCCGTCAGCATTAGACACTTTAATTGTCGATCAGTTGGGTTGCATGATTATTGCCCAGTGCGAATCTCACGTTTACGAAGTTGTAATGAAGATGTTCACCATGATTACCGTGGAAAGTAGTAGCGCCGTTTATGGAAATTCTGCAGACGACAAAAAGCAGTATCGGTAAGTTTCTTCATCAACAAAAATTGTCATAATTATTTGTCATAATTTTCAGCCATGTATCGCTGGCAGTGGTAAATGCTTTGGCCAACATCGCGGCCAATATACAGGGCGAGTTGCAAATGCACGAATTGTTAGTGCGGTTATTAGAACTATTTGTACAATTGGGTTTAGAAGGAAAGCGTGCAAGTGAGAAATCGCCAGGGTTGAAGGCGTCCAGCTCTGCAGGTAACTTGGGCGTTTTGATTCCCGTAATTGCAGTTTTATTACGTCGGCTTTCCCCGATCAGCAAACCAAAACCCAGGCTCCACAAATTATTCAAAGATTTCTGGTTATATTGTGTGGTTATGGGATTTACAGCTTCCAATTCAGGTAGGAATTTCCCCCGACACAAAAAATAAAGGTTCGTTAATAATGCGTTTCTTTAGGATTGTGGCCTCAAGAGTGGTACGAGGGTGTTAAAGAAATTGCAGTGAAATCGCCGTCTTTTGTTTCTCAAACGTCAAGCCGCTCTGAAATGCGCGAACTTCAATATGTTTGTGCAGTGCGAAATGAAAGTGTCTCCTTAACGGAATTGCAAGAGTTACGAAACCAAATTTTAGATCTATTACGACATCCGGCCGATGTTTCCACATACGTTAATAAATTTTCATTTGCTCAGTGCACATTCTTACTCAGCGTATATTGGGTGGAAACTTTGAGGTGAGAAATAGCTTCGTTCTTGTTTTTTTAAATTCATATTTTGATTTTTAGAGTTGAACATTCTGGAGAGCCCAGCTTGCAACAAATAATAGAATATTTAAGTGATAGTGCGTTACAAAAGGACAAAATGGGTATGTGGCAGTGCGTTTCTTCCGTCGGAGAGAGAGTTTTTGAAAAATTTCTTCTCGCCATGGCTAATAAATCGAAAAACGAAGCGCGAGAAGCCGATTTGGAGCAACACGCACAATTTTTATTGGTTAATTTCAACCACAGTCATAAGCAAATAAGAAGAGTTGCCGATAAGTTCTTGTCTGGATTTGTCGACAAGTTTCCTCATTTGTTATGGAATAGAAGGTACTTTTGCTTTTTTATTTATCAATAAAAATTTTAATCAATGTCTTCTGGCAGAGTTTTGTGGACCATGTTGGATATCCTTCAAGTTTTGTCTCACTCCTTGCAGTTGGATCCTAACCAGGAGACTGTTCCGTTACGTATTCCTTCTACGCCCTATACGATTCAATTGATGGACACTTTGGAAGCCAGAGAGGTTAGTACTTAATTTGCTTGATAAACAGTATACTTATGTTCTGTTTTGGTCAGACCATAGTGAAGGATTTTGCTGCTCGTTCGGAAGGAATTATGAAAGAAGCTATGAAGTGGGCTCCTCAGTGGACGAGGTCGCACATCGAAGAATATTTGAATCAAATTTCTTGGTTAGGCATGTCTCACCATACTGGATTAGCCCTTGGCATTGAGTCGGTGCTTCATTATGCAAATTTAAACCTGATAAGTACGGCTTTAAGTGTTAACACGCTGGACAAACGACCTCATTGCGTTAAAAGCGATTCGTCTAAGTTTGCTTCGACTATAAATTTGAGGAGTAAGTACAGTGGGGAGGTTGCTGGTATGCTGCAAGTGTTTGGCGACGAAGAAAAGGAAAGTTTGACGGAAAAATTATTGAAGAAGGTCTGGGAAGCTTGCAAACAACGAAAGGATTCGGTTCACAGGGAAGCTCTGTTTAGAGCTACCGCTATGTTAATATCCAATAAAAATTTTAATCGAAAGCTGTTGCACTGTATCGCTTGGTCACAAGTAGAACTTTTTACCTCCGAAGCAATGAGGACTGCGGTCGAGTGTTGGCAATGGTTGGTGACGGCTCGGCCCGATCTTGAAATACGTTTTCTTCAAGAGATGGTTTCGGCTTGGAATTGTACAGTTCAAAAACATCTAGGACTCTTTTCTATTGCTCAGGTGGAAGTCAGTCCTTTGGCGGTTTATGAAGGTAACCATGCTCAACAATGTAACAATTTTTTCTATATGTTTTTTGTGTTTTAGGCTGTAAATTGGAACCTAATCCGCCTTTTGTTAAACCTCATGCAATTTGGGTGCAATTTATAAGCGAAATGGTCGAGACTGCAAAATATAGCAGCTACGAGAAGGTGGAAATGTTGGCCACTTTGATTCATAGATCACTCGGTATGACTGTTGGTTCAAATCCATCGCAGCAAACTCGCGACGTATCAGCAGTGGGGGTTCGTTTTAAGTAAGTTTTTTGTAATGCATAAACATTTCATAACAAATTTTTATTTGTTTTTACTTTTAGGTTATTGAATTGCGGTTTATCGCTATTACAAGGCGATATCTTGCCTAAAGGTTTAGCCAAAAACGTTCTGCGTGAACGAATTTATTGCACCTGCTTAGATTACTTCTGCAGGCCAATAGCGTGTCCAACGCAAAAAGGATGTGCTTTAAGAGAAGATATCACAACTTTGGTTCGATTTTGGCAAACGATGCACACAGATAAAAAATACTTGAGGGCGAGCGACGTAGGAGGTAACGTAACCGACTTTTTTCTTTTTGCAACATATTTCTAATTTTCCCGATAGATTTAGATTTGGGTGGAACAACCCCAATAACGACTTTCCACCACACCGAATTAGCTAAACCAAACGATTTCAATCGACCCACAAGCGGGTGGATCAATACTGTTCCGTTGTCCAGTAGTTCAGCAACTCTTAGTAAAAGATCTTCAAAATCGAAGCGAATTCCAATTGCAGATAATTTTATTAAGTGTTACATAAAGAAAAGAAATTTGATTTTAGAACTTCTGGCAGTTGAAATCGAATTTTTAGTTATTTGGTACAATCCAAGTTCCCGCCCCGAGTTACAAATCCCCGGAGAAGATAATATTTCAGCATGGAGAGCAAAAACAATTACTGACAAACAGTGGCAAGATTATACACGACTAGCTTGGGACATAAGTCCACCTTTGGCAGTCTACGTGCCAATGAGACTGAAAAGTAATGATGCAATTATAAGCGAGGTTCGTCATCAAGTCAGTATGAATCCGGTTGTTGTTTCTCACATACCTGCAGCGTTGGAATATATTGTTACAACAGATAATATTTTAAACGACAACCCGAAGTTGGTTCACATGCTTATTTGGTCGCGAGTGTCGCCGGTGCAAGCGTTATCGTATTTTAGCCGACAGTTTCCACCACATCCAATTACTTCTCAGTATGCCGTTAAAGTTTTACGTTCGTATCCTCCCGATGCAGTCTTATTTTATATACCACAGTTGGTGCAAGCTCTGAGGCACGATACTGTAAGTATAATATTGTAGATACAAATACAATACAATTACTAACTTCACATATTAATTTTTTTATCATTTTTACAGATGGGTTACCTAGTGGAATATATAAAGTATATAGCCAAAATTTCACAAGTTGTCGCTCACCAGGTCATATGGAATATGAAAACCAATATGTACATTGATGAAGAAATGCAGCACAGAGATCGTAAGTTAAATTTTAGCCCTGGTCAGGTGTTTTCTTCAATTAAAGATTTTTAATAAAATGCATTGAAATTTATTTTAGCCGATCTCTATGATTTGCTCGATGCTTTGAGCAAAAACATTTTGTCATCATTATCCGGTCCTGCCAAACTGTTTCACGAGAGAGAATTCGACTTTTTTGATAAAATAACCAACATCAGTGGAGAAATCAGACCGTACCCCAAAGGGGCGGAACGTAAACGTGCTTGTTTGGAAGCGCTGTCCAAAATTAAGGTGACTAGGTAGTGATTGCACTAAACTCATTTAAATCACTCCACTCAGGTTGGCGGTCATTTAATTTAATATTATTAAATGACGTTGGTGCAATCGACCATAAAATTTTAAAAATTGAGCATACTGTAATCTTTCCTGTTAGGTTCAAGCTGGCTGTTACTTACCAAGTAATCCCGAAGCGATGGTGCTGGATATCGATTATAAAAGTGGAACTCCAATGCAGAGCGCCGCAAAGGCCCCTTACTTGGCGCGATTTAAGGTGGCTCGTTGCGGTATCAATGAATTAGAAAATATTGCCATGGATGTTTCGAACAATCAAACTTCTTTACTAGTGAGTTTTGCATTGGCGACAAAATTTGGTATTTACTTACTTTTTTTTCAGGGTAAAGAAAATCCGATGTTGGGTCCAGAATTATGGCAAGCTGCAATATTTAAAGTCGGGGACGACGTTCGTCAAGATATGCTGGCTTTGCAAGTTATAGGAATTTTTAAAAATATTTTCCAGCAAGTTGGTCTTGATTTGTACCTGTTTCCCTACCGCGTGGTTGCCACCGCTCCTGGGGTATACACGCAATGTTTAATGGAAGGATAAATGTAATTTATTGTCTGTTGTAGTGTGGTGTAATCGAATGCGTTCCAAATGCAAAGTCACGTGACCAGTTGGGTCGTCAGACCGACATAGGAATGTATGAGTATTTTCTTAAAAAGTATGGGGATGAAACCTCGAAGGAGTTTCAAAGTGCAAGGAGGAATTTTATTATGTCCATGGCGGCTTACAGCGTGGTTGGATTTCTACTTCAAATTAAAGATCGTCATAACGGAAACATCATGTTGGATACTGACGGACATCTCATTCATATTGGTAATATTTTAAATTAATCTTATTAAATTCATCAAGGTGAGATTTCAGATTTTGGTTTTATGTTCGAGTCATCACCAGGTGGAAATTTGGGTTTTGAGCCCGATATTAAACTAACAAACGAAATGGTGATGATCATGGGGGGTGTGATGGATGCGGAGCCATTCCGATGGTTTTGTGAACTGTGTGTTCAAGCGTATTTAGCTGTCAGACCTTACCAGGAAGCCATAATTTCGTTGGTCTCACTGATGCTTGATACAGGTTTACCTTGCTTTAGAGGCCAAACTATTAAATTGTTACGAGCGAGGTTTTCGCCAAATTCAACTGATAAAGAAGCCGCAAGCTTTATTTTACAAGTTATACGAAGCAGTTACTTGAATTTCAGAACTCGTACTTATGACATGATTCAGTATTATCAGAATCAAATTCCATATTAAATCTATTGGGGTTGGTTGACTAGTTAGGCAATGGAATATTTGTGAATCTTGGAGGCCCTTGGCTGTATCTGTTTTTATTGTTGGTGTTAATTATATTATGTAAAGAGAGTAAATTAATATATTATTATAGATTCTAAATGTAGGTATCTACTCTAAATCAATAAATAAATTTAAATTCTTAATGGACTAAAATTTAAAAACAGAGATTAACCATAGCCATAAAAAAAACAAGGAAATAATAAAAACTTGTTTATTGAAAATTTTAATAAAATATTTTAAAATAAAAAAAATCAATCCGGAAGGCCTCGTCATCAAAAAGTAGTTCAACCTGCAAAGAAACGAGCAATTAGTAAAATTCTAATAAAATTCTCAACTTTGAATTTTCATTTAATCATCAGAAAAAATTCATCTTCACAAAATTTCAGTCGAAAGATGGTAATATTGAAATCATCACGTTAAAAATAATAACGAATTAAAGAAACAATGCTCACCTTTTAAATGACTATTCGCCCACCGTTCCTGCAGACCTGAAATTAAAAAAAAAGAGGGAAAGATTTTAAATTTTTATTCTAAAAAATTATGTTCACTTATAATAAAAAACTAATCAAAAAGACCGAAGCCCATATCGTCATCGGATCCCTCATCGGACTCTTCTTTCTTTTCTTCCTTTTTAGCTTCTGTAACAAAAATTTGAACTTAGTCGAGAACCACAAAATAATGGAAGTTATTAATCAAATATAACTTCAGTAAAAAAAACGACATCATAACTTTTCAGCCGAAAGATGGTAATAATTGATATTCATCATGGTAACCCGAGAACATGCTCAAAAAACGTGTAGTAATATAACTTACCCTTCTTTTCTTCGGCTGCTGGAGCAGCTGCGGCGGCGGCAGCCACTGGTGCAGCACCAGCAGAAGGCATGGAACATAACTTTTCACGGCCTTGTGTGATCAATTCTTCAATGGATTTGCCATTGAGTTCCTTGACAACTTTTGAAAGCTTTTCGGAATCGGCTTCAATTCCTACCGAACTTAAAATCTTTTCGATATCACTAGAAGCTGGCGAGGCTTTGCCTCCAAGAACAGCCAAAAGGTATGCAGCCACGTAACGCATTCTGAAATAAAACACAAAATTAAAACACGTGAAACTAACCTAAAAAAAAAACTTAAATCCAAAAATACCGAAATCATCGGTCGGAATTTTAATTGTGAAAACTGCTAAACGCAGAGGTTTAATTTGACAAAATGTAATTAAAATTAAATGTTTTACTTACTTTAAGTCGTTATGACACGAAACGTGAAAGTTCAACAGAAATAATGTTCTACGAACGTCGAGAGAGTTGAATGAGGGTTTGCTTGGGTAGATGTCGCAGGAAGTGGCGTTTTTGTTTGGTGGAAAAATTCTTAACTACTTTTTGAAATGGCGGCAATATTTCGAATTTTCAAAAGGAAGTATTGATTTAAAAAATTTAGAAACAAATTAAATACACCCCGGGATACGTATGTGATTGAGCCTAAGGATTGAGCAGTATAATTTACAAGGTTTAAAATTTTATTTGGTTTTTATTTTATTGCCTAAACCCTTTACTTATCAGAAAGAATGCCCTAAGTTTTCTACACGGAACAGGGAAAAATTTGTCAAGAAGGTCCCAAAAATCATAAAGTTTTAAATTTTTAAATTTTTGAATTTTTAAATTATAAGATTATCTAAATTAATTAATTTGTATATTTTATTGTTACTTTTCACTTTTTAGGGGAGTGTTCTATATTGAAGTCAAATTTATTTAATTTAGTCTTTTTAGTTCTAAAATTTTTTTATTTGTAATTATAAGGTTATCTAAATTTTTAAATAAAAAAAAGTATTTATGCCCAGTTTCAGCAGAAAAACAAATCGAGTTTAAGCTAAACTTGGATTATTATGGAGAATATAACCTGTGTAACCAAGGTAATTAAACAAGATTAACTTAAACTCGTTTTCTTTTCGTCTGGTGGGATTGGTCATTAGAAAAATATGAAATATTTTTAAATTTGTTGATTTTTATCCATTAAAATTTCTCCTCGGACCACCTAAATGTTTTCGCGGACCAGTAGGTTGGTGACCGCTGATATAGATCACCGTGAAAAGATATTTAAAAAATTTTAAAAAATTTTATTTGAATTCAAACTTTGACATTTTGTTTTCATTAGTTGAAGATATAAATTAATATTATCATCAAAAATTTTATTTTTAGGTAGCTTTTTATATACAACTAAAAACACGAGAATTATATTTATCGAGTTATTACAAACATTCGAATATTCGCATTTCAAGCGGTGTTTTGTACGTAATAAACCATATCAATGGAGGTAAAAGTATTTGAATATTTTTGATTAATCTAGTGATATATGATAATGATTTTTTCTAGGTAACCATGATATACCATTAAAAACATGAAAATTGTGAACGAATAACCACTTATTATACCTACACAACTAATTTGTTTTGTAATTTGATGATTATTTTACATTTATATATTGCAGATTTATAGGGAGGGGTCATATAGATCGCTATGAAAAAGAAAAAACTGTGCTGAACTACTATAAATAATTAGATTAAAAAAATTCATAATTTGCTTTGCAGATATTTATTTAAAATAATTCAAATCCTACAATATGTAGAAAATTAACAAGAATTAATATGGTTTTGAATGACAGCTTTGGAAGGATCGGCATATACTCCTGGATATCCAGCTTGGGCACATCCAGCTCCCCACGATACGACACCAACTTGAGTTCGGCCAACAGCAAGAGGACCACCGGAATCACCCTAAATTAAGCATTAGTGTTATTAAACCACGAAACCATAATTTAATATTTTAACTTACTTGGCAAGAGTCTTTGCCTCCATTGGTGAATCCGTGACAGGTCATGCTGTCGGTAATGGCGGATGATCCATAAGCGTTCTTGCAGTCTTGTTGAGAAACTTTGGGTACGCTGACTTTTTGTAAGACTGTAGGTAAAGAGCCACCTTGGGAAAGGGTTCCCCAACCGGAAACTGTGGCCAAATTACCAACGGGAACGGAGCTTCCAAGTGCAGCTAAGGCAATTGCTTGGATGGCGTTATTACTAGGTAAATTTGAGGCTAATCGGAGGACGGACACGTCGTTATCGATTGTTCTTGGGTTGTATTGAGGATGGGCGCAAATGCTTGCTACTTGTACGACGGTACCACCGCTACCACGGTTGGTACTTCCAGCTCGGACAGATAAAGAGCTTGCGCTGGATCTGTTAGAAAAAGTATAATTAAAATTTGTAAAAGAGTTTAAATGTGGGATTCACTAACCCAGCTGTGCAATGAGCGGCGGTCAAAACTCTATTAGCGCTGATAACGGAACCTCCACAGATGTGGCTTCCCCAGGATTGGAGAGAAATTTGGTATGGAAGATCTTCAATGGTAGTGGATTCACCTCCTACAATTCTTCCATCCAACATTGGCACAATTGGACGAACTTGTGGGGTTCGTGCTGAAAATCATACATTTTTTTAAAAACCTCTGAAGATCTCAATAAAATAAATTATTTTTAAGGGAGAAAATCACGCACACTGCTCCGTAAATTAAAAAATAACTTACCAACTGCTACAGCTACGAGGGCAGAAATAAGTACTAGACGCAACATCTTGATTGGACTGCCTGATCGTTCAAAACTATGCCTTTTATACCAATTTTTAGCTAATCTCGTTATCGGGATTTTTAGATTTTAAATAATGTAATCTATAATAATTATCACAAACAAAGCCCTTCAAAACTTAATATTTTAGCACTTGGTTTATTAAATACCGGATGATACGATTTTCACTCGACTTATCACAAAACAAAGATAAATCTTTTGATTATTTTGGCTTTTTATATTATGCAATTATGAATTAGAATGAAGTAACTCTGAAATTCTACTAGTTTCTTAAAAACTGCACAACAATATGTATTCTTTGTAGAAATAAAAATTTTTTTTCCTATATTCGTTAGTTCAGTGCTAAATTTCAAACACTAAAAAATTTTAAATAAAAATGAAGCAAAATTTGGAACTTAAAAAAAGTAGAGTTTGCTTCTCACCCCTTAAAGAAGCCTTAAGGGGCATACCAGTCATAATTTTCAAATAATCGATTTTTATTAAAGTAAAACATGTCTTTTTTCGCCCTCATGCACCTTATAAGGATGTTTACGTTAACATAAAAATCAAAATACTAAATTCCGACAGCGAAACGGTCGATGACGAATCGGCGACGGCGAAATGATGACAGCGAAAAGTGCTAGACCAAAGACTAAAATTATTTACCAATTAGACTATTTACTATTTACAATTATTATAATAATTTGAATATTCAAATGTAGATATAAGTAGTAAATATCAATATTATATAAAATATATTAAAAATATTATATAAAATATTGATATATATATATAGATTATTCGAATATTCTATGTAATAATATTTTATTATTTTCTTTTTAATAATTTCCAAAATATTGGGTTTTTTCAACTTAAGGGACAAACTAGGGTAGTTCAAAAGGTAGATTTTGGTTTTGTCCATATTGTCTTTGACATGCTTTGAAGCATGTTTTGGGTCGTTATCCTGCTGAAATATAGCATATTTCTCTTACCATATGTTCCGGAGCACTACGAGCAATAAACACTAGCCAAAATGATTTAAAAGTACTTATCTCAAGACATTTTCAATTTTGAAAATAGGAATGACGGTCTTTCAATCATATTAAGACCCAGAGGAACATATTATCTTGTCTATCAGCGACGTCAATTTCGTCTTCTCGAGGTCATCAGCAATGTTAATTACCGACCAATCAGCGTTCTAGTGACTGAAAATGATTTTATTCGACTTCTTATATTATACCGAGAAAAAACTTCTATATACACTTTATTTTTTTATGAGTCGCTTAATAGATATAAATAATCTTTTGTTTTAAAAATCTAAATTTCAGGGAAAAAATCTGAAAAAATTATAGAGGCTTAATTGAACCAAAACACACATTTTTTGTGCCTTTGACTTTTCTCGTAAAATCAATGGTTTTTAAGATAAAACTCGATAAATGGCGAAAAATGCCTACTTTTATGATTTTTTTTCTCAGAAACCAATATTGTCCAATCAGAATAAATAAATCGTAAAGGTAGGCATTTTTCGTTATTTAATGAGTTTTATCTTAAAAACCATCGATTTCAAGAAAAAAATCAAAGACACAAAAAATGCGTGTTGTGGTCCAATTAAGCATCTATAATTTTTTCAGATTTTTTCCTCAAAATTTAGATTTTTAAAACAAAAGATTGTTTTAACTATTAAACGACTGATTAAAAAATAAGGTGTAAATAGAAGTTTTTCTTCAGTATAATATCGAAACCAGCCACTAGAACGTTGATTGGTCGGTTAATATAGTTTTTAAGCGAGTTTGAGACGGTAAACCGCTCGCCTAAATGGAAGAACCCAAGATATCAAAGCAAATCAAGTCAAGTCTAAAACCAAGCCAATTCAAGTAAAAACAAGAACTCCAGCCAAATGAAATCGAGGCTGATCTAAAAAGTTACCTTAATTTAAAGTTAAACCGACAAAGGAAAATTGAATTAGGAAGATATGAGTGAAGAGATTATTGCATATTCTAGATTATGCAATTATTTCAATGGAATATAATATATTGAAAAATTAGATAAAATTGAAATATTTTTTATCGTACTTTTCCCATGTTAAAACCATATGGATTTAATAATTTTCAAGGAATTGCATTTTGATGGTTTAGAGTGTAAATTTTTAAATATAAACATACAATTTTGAAAATCACTCAAAAATTTTGATAAAAATAGCCAAAAACCATAAAAACGTAATGCGAATACTGTATTGGCTGTTTTCATGTGATTAACTCCGCCCTCTAAATTCCTCTATTTATTTCAACTGTTTGTACGTCTTGACTCTCCCTAAGACAAATACTTGCCCGACCACTTCTACGACTTTGAGGAAACACCTTGTACTGAACCTGGGCCGAATTTCCAACCTTCAAGACATAAGGCCTAGAAAGATAATATGCAGATTTTTTCGAAGATACAGTCAACGACACCCACAACCCCCGAGATGATCTCACTGACGACGCGACGAAACAAAGACCTGATCCACTTCAAAAACCAGGCGAGAAGGCGAACCTAAAGTACCTGTCAGCTCAATGGAAACTTGGATCACCTGCCAACGGACTAACTGATACGACAGGCTGGTCAATCTTTCCTTCAAGAATTCTTCAACCTGACAGCTAGTCTAATCCCTCAAACAAAAAAGAACAACGATTCCACCTTTTGACAAACTCGATAACTCCGCTCTAAGTAGCACAGACAAAGCAGAGGCTATCGGTAAAAAATTATAGTAAATTTCCCCCCTTCTGGATGGACAAAATGGAATAGCACTTAGCTTTCTGAAAAAATCTGAAGCGCCAGCCTGCAGTCCGAGCACTAGCTTGACTGAGAAGGAGATGGAAGCGGGAGTACCCAAGGGTCTGTTTTGGATCCTATCTTGTATATTCGGTACCCCAGCTACGTATTCGTGGCGCCAAAAGTCTCGATTGTACTGTGCCGAATGACACATTAGCTTCCAAATAATAAGACGTCAAAATATACCGCACATGGTGTATCGGGGTAAACCCAATCAAAAGTACGGCAATATACTTCTCAAAAGCGATTTACCAAATATCGATGCTTGACATCGAAATTCCTTGGAACAGCAGGTCAAAATACCTTGGGGTAACCTTAGACAAGCGCCTTATCCAAAGATGCGACAAACAAAGCAAGAGATCTATGGCCGCACTAGACCCCTTCCTAAACGGACAAAATCAACTAAGCACTACAAATGACCTGTTACTGTTTAATACAGTAATCAGGCCAATTATAGCCACATCTAAGACTATGTGGCCAAAACCCATATAGACAAACTCCAACGGGTACAGCAGGAGCAAAAAGCAGGACGATTTCAATCTGGAATCCATTGTTGAATTTATTTAAAGTGCGGCGGGTAAACTCTACCACCCAGTGGGTTTTTTCAAAAATTCAAAAATTAGAGAGCTGGGAAACTACAAGCAATCTTACAATGCCTTCCCTCATCAGACTAATTTAAATATTTTCTTTTTTTTCAGATTTCTAGACGTAGGTGATGATAGCGGAAAAGGGAAAAGTACAACCTCAGCTAGTTAGACCAAAGAGGACAAGCCACTGTTGATGTAGAATGGAACTATCATTGCCTCACAACGCCTACTCCTCAGACTTTAGCCAAATTAATAATACACCATATCAATGGAGGTAAAAGTATTTGAATATTTTTGATTGATCCACTGATATTATTTTGATGATAACATTTCTTGATAACTATTTATATACCTTTAAAAGCATGAAAATTGTGAATTAGATCATAGTGAAAACATAAACACTGTTCGGATGTACTTATCAATAAATTAGATTTAAAAAAAAATTCATAATTTGCTTTGCAGATATTTATTTAAAATCACTCAAATCCTACAATATGTAGAAAATTAACAAGAATTGATATGGTTTTGAATGACAGCTTTGGCAGGATCGGCATATACTCCTGGATATCCAGCTTGGGCACATCCAGCTCCCCACGATACGACACCAACTTGAGTTCGGCCAACAGCAAGAGGACCACCGGAATCACCCTAAATTAAGCATTAGTGTTATTAAACCACGAAACCATAATTTAATATTTTAACTTACTTGGCAAGAGTCTTTGCCTCCATTGGTGAATCCGTGACAGGTCATGCTATCGGTAATGGCGGATGATCCATAAGCGTTCTTGCAGTCTTGTTGAGAAACTTTGGGTACGCTGACTTTTTGTAAGACTGTAGGTAAAGAGCCACCTTGGGAAAGGGTTCCCCAACCGGAAACTGTGGCCAAATTACCAACGGGAACGGAGCTTCCAAGTGCAGCTAAGGCAATTGCTTGGATGGCGTTATTACTAGGTAAATTTGAGGCTAATCGGAGGACAGACACGTCGTTATCGATTGTTCTTGGGTTGTATTGAGGATGGGCGCAAATGCTTGCTACTTGTACGACGGTACCACCGCTACCACGGTTGGTACTTCCAGCTCGGACAGATAAAGAGCTTGCGCTGGATCTGTTAGAAAAAGTATAATTAAAATTTGTAAAAATGTTTAAATGTGAGATTCACTAACCCAGCTGTGCAATGAGCGGCGGTCAAAACTCTATTAGCGCTGATAACGGAACCTCCACAGATGTGGCTTCCCCAGGATTGGAGAGAAATTTGGTAAGGAAGATCTTCAATAGTAGTGGATTCACCTCCTACAATTCTTCCATCCAACATTGGTACAATTGGACGAACTTGTGGGGTTCGTGCTGAAAATCATACATTTTTTTAAAATTTTGCTATAAAAACACCAAATACAAGAGCTTGAATTGTTTTAATTTGAATTTGATTTAATGGATTTACAAATGGAACTTACCAACTACCACAGCTACGAGGGCAGAAATAAGTACTAGACGCAACATCTTGATTGGACTGTAATTAACCGCTGAAAGCAGTACCTTTTATAGTAACTTTTTAACTAATTTGACTATCAAGTCGTTGGATTGAAGTGTAATCTATAATTATTACAAACAAAGCACTTGATTAATATTGGCTATTTTTTTAATAAAAAAAATTATAAAGATGACCACATTTTGCACCTGTGCTTTTCAAAAAAATTTTCCAGACCCCTGAATTATTTTTTGTTTTCTTCAATATTCATCCATTTATTAACATTTTGAGATATTATTTTTAGTCTTTTACCGTTTTTCGAACAATACCTAAATATTACTAATATACAATGCTACACTTTTTTTTTAATGATAAATTTCGAATTACGCCTCTGAAAAGTTATACCTATATATAATTTTGGTATTATCAATTTTGTATTTGTAATAAATGTAGATACATACATAGTATTAATATTAATATCTCTGTAGGTAAAAGTAGCACATTTAAGCTGATAGCTTTTCATTGTAAAGTAAATATTAAAAAAATTAAATGATATTATCCATGCTTAAAAAAGGAAGCTTCAATGTCGAAGTAAAATAATTTAAAAATATTTTTCTTTTATTTGGTTACATCCAAACCATTCAAAAGTGTTAATACACTGTGTATTTTGGGGTTTAAAATTTTTTGAATTCGTGCCGAAGTACAGAAAAGGTAGTCCCAACTTCTCATATTTACCCTTTTATTTTTAACGGTAATACAAGATTTTGAAAATCTCCGATTGTGTACCTGAAAAATAAAAAAATAAAAATATGTAATATATTTTTGAATTGACGTCTGTAAAAATTATGTGAGGTACCAATTTAAAAATAATGCTACTTCAGAAATTCAAAAAACAGATAAAACACTTCAATAATTAAAAATATAGATATTATAAAAATAATATTAAAATTGAATAGATAGATAATTAGTTTATCAGTACGCCAAGATAGCAAAATTTTCTTGAACTTGAAAACTTATGCAATGTGAACTTTTTTGACCAAGCTCCTTTATTAAAATTAATACTTGCTGAAAAAAAAATGTGTAAATTTATGTGTGAAAACCTTTTATTTTTTTTCAATATTCCGATATTGAGAGCCTAAGATATTCTGACTCCATGAACTGTGTAAAGGCTGGTCGCCCTTGAGATTTAAGGTGGACTTTTTGGCAGCGGTTGGAAAAATATCATCCAATTGTTTAAATATTTGTAAAATTGGAAGTGGAGTGCACGTGGACTTGCTCACCTTCCACTTCAAATTCATTCATGGAGATTTACTAAACGTTCAATCACAGATAACAGATTATTATAGATACTATTAGATAGTATGGTTCAAGCTTGGAAATATTACGTGAGATTTTCAGCATATAGCTTTAAATTTTAAAACTAATTTTTGATCCCCACTGATTTGTTTTAAACTTTACTCTTATCTCTTTGGAGCCTACAGCTTTTCTTCACAAAGAAAACCTTTCTTATATAAGGTAAATAATTACCCAATCGAGATTGAAAAAAGTAAATTTATTTTGTTTATAGATAAGCTAAACTGGGCTATAGACCTTGTGATGAGTACGCACTTAATCTATTTTTGCTAATCATTTAAACATCCGTTCCATCATCCATATGACCTTTCCAATGACCGAGACGGATCCTTGATAATGTCAAGTTAAAGTCATTCCAGATCAAAACTTTAAATCTTATTTTCTGCTATTCAGTTCTAAAAAGTGAGGTTTCTCTTTATATGCATCATTTCAAGACTCCCTTTTGTCTTCGAGAGTTATAATATTTTTTTGACTGACAGACACTGTACTTTTAGTTATCTATTATAATTTTTAATTTGAAGTAGCTAAAGTAAATAACATTGTATTTAAATTTAAAAATATCAAAATTTTGCACTTGACCAATAAAGGAAAATTTAATATATTGGTAGTACTCGAGATAAGCAAACATTGAAAATTGATTAGGTATCTTTATTAATTGTATGGCTATTGACTTTGTCATTATGTCTTCAAATTTACGAAATAAATTCCTAATTGTTTTTATTTTTATTATTTGCAAATTTTTATTTATGTATTTGGACCATTAGGACCAACGGCTTCGCGGACAATTTTGATTTGATGTTTTTTTATTTTTAGAATAAAAATCAAAATATACTCTTTTGGTAATTTCTATAAAAATAATTTCAAATTTCAACTAATTAAATGCTAATAAAAATTGTAGATATATTATATAATTACTAGCTGACCCGGCAGACATTGTCCTGCCTAAAAGTTTACATTACATGTGAAAGTTATGAAGAGATCTGATTTTCTATAGTTTCTGCACACTTGGTTGCAGAATGTAATCATAATTTTTGTCTCTTGTGAATCTCTCCTTCCCTTCAAGTGACCTAACAGAGCTTATTTTATTATTTACCATACCCCTTTTTTTTCTTTTGATTTTTTTTGAAAACCCCGTATCCTTTAAACGAAACATTTTACAAAAAATCTGACGCCCCATTCCGGATAGGAAATTTAAAGGACTACAACTTTTGTCTGGCAAAATTTTTTGAAAGACCAATCCATTTTACAGAATAGCAGAAAATTATAAAAGGCAGTTCCAAAACAAAAGATTTTTATTCTCGCACCGAACCGTCATCGCACCAAACTGTCTTCGGCTGCTCCGAACGTAGACGGACAGGAGGTTCGATTTATTTGAGTCCTAATTTGGATTAAATTTTGTATAATTTTGATATAAAAATTTGAATTTTGTTAAATTAAGGTTATTTTTATGTTAAACCAGTTGGATACCCGACTTCGCCCGAGGTCTCTTTAAAAATAAAATACATACTTTGCAATTAATAGTCGAGGCGTACTCGAACGTTTTCTAGTTTTGCTTCCCGTTACTCGTTTGTTTCATACTGAACTTTTTTAACCTTCTTATTGGAATTCATGATTATTATCGTTTTAGAATTCATAATGAATTGTTAAGCAGCTAGTCTTATTAGGTTTATATGAATCTCGTTAATCCATTTATGCGCATCACCAAATTTCGTGAGATCTCGCTCTCCTCTCAACCTTTTTAACGTTTTCTTTTTATATATAAGAAGATATAACGCAATAGACAAAGTCAAGTCCTACTTCAAGAAGTTCCACGAAGAAGATCTAGCTATTTTGGGGCCTAAAGTTAACTATATTTGTAACGTTGAAGCTCTTCTTTTTAATTTCCTAGACATAAATTTAAAAAATGATCGTCAGTAGTTCTCCGTATCTCAGGAGCGATTAGATTGATCGTGTCGCTCTAATCTTCTTTCGAGTACTTTAGATTTTAAATGTACACTTTACTATTTCGTGGTTGCCTAAATGAAAAATGATAAAGTTTTTCATATGTAGATAATAATTATTGAGTGCTCAACTTATATAAAAAAAAAACCAATGTCCAACTTAGATACTCAATTGCCAGTAGTGATGAATGGGTTGCCTAGCATGTCGGGTTTTGTTGCCTTTTCAGCACCTTTTCAGTTTATCCACTTCCAGGCTACCTGAAAATTTGCATGGCAGCAAACAAAGTACCAGGTCCAGATAGAATTCCGGCGGCACTAAGTACAGTCCAAGGTGCTACTAAACGATTTCAACGCAATCATAGAGAGCGGAGAATACCCTTACCGTTGGAAGGAAGCAAATCTGGTGCTAATATGTAAGGGTGACAAGCCCATAGGGGAGTCTAGCTCATACAGGCCGTTGAGCCAATTGAACCATGTCGGAAAATTACCCTAAAGGATGCTTCTCGAAATCCACACGGAGTTAGACGTGGAGGAGGGGCTGTCGGAGAGACAGTCCACGATTAAGGCTGTTGAGAAAATAGTTAACACAGTGAGGAAAGCCGAGTAGAGCTCCAGACACACCAGGAGGTTTCCCCTGATAGTAGCACTGGTTGTGACCTGACCTGAAGCAGCGTAATAGCCAACTATTTCGAAAATAGGTGGATAACGGTCCAAGAAGAGATGCTTAATAAGCGATTCCTAATGACTGCGGAGGTCCCACAGGGTTGTGTGGGGTCCCACCCTATGAAACGTGAGCTAAGACGGTGTCTAACTGGTGGGCTTTGCTGACGAACTCACTGTGGTAACGGTCGCTAAGTCAGAAAAAGAGTTAACTACGAAGACAAAGTTGACAGTGTGCGACATCTGAATCTGAATAGAGGCCAGGGGCCTATTCTTCTTCCCGGCTAGCACCGAAGCGATGCTGGTATGCGGGAGGAGACACCACACTCCCATACAGATCGGGTGGGAGGTACCATTGTTTGACCCACCGGGGCGATTAGAATTCTGGGTATCAGGGTCGATCATAGTCTAAGCTTCCAGGATCCAGCTGTAATCTTCAGAGACTCCTCCTCAACGTGGGGACCGTCAGAACCCCAGAGGAGAGTGGTGGCTTCGGTGGCCACATTTATCATGCTATACAGAGCCCCCATCTGAGCCGACGACATCCTGAAGGAGGCAAACTACGCTCTTAAGTTTGCAAAAGTCCAAGGAAGAATGGTTCTAAAGGTAGTGAGGGCTTACAGAACTGCCTCCTCGGACGCACTTCTAATAGTCACGTCGATGGTCCCAATCGACCAGCTGGCAGAGGAAAGAAAGTTGAAGTATGTGAACAACCGCCTGCCTTGACAAATAGCAGGAGAGATGGGATGCCATCGATAGTCTGGAACAGTGGTGCAACAGAACTGACGGCTGCCTGACTTACGAACTGACACAGATACTAGTCGGGCATGGATTTTTTCATGAGTACCAGCAACGTTGTAAAAGAGCAGATAACAGCTACTGAACTGAAATAGACACGGCAGACCATACCTTCTTTGTGTGTCCAAGTTGGCAAGAGCCGAGATTAAAGATTAAAGATTGAAGATTGAAGATTGAAGATTGAAGATTAAAGATTAAAGATTAAAGATTAAAGATTAAAGATTAAAGATTAAAGATTAAAGATTAAAGATTAAAGACGTTACAAACAAAGACATCTTTGATCATATACAAAGCTGTATTAAATCTTTTAATAAATTCACTTTCTTGCCCTAATTTAAATTTGTAACAACAATGTATGAAATTTATAAATTAACTCCTTTTTGTTTTTCTCTTGGACAGAAGAAGTGTCCGAGAAAAAAAAACGATTCTTTCATACTACAAAAATCTACTGTTTAAAATTAATGCATGAACAGAAAATCCCTGACGTAAACAAATTATGCAACCTCCATACACGTATGTCATTTGGGTTGCATAATCTGAATTTTTTTTGTGGCAGAAATAAATTATTAATCGTTTATTATTTATAAATCATTCATCGGCATAACAATAAATATATTTCAGTGGTTATACTTGTTAGAACTTGATACAATATGACTGTGTATCTCTTCGTTGGCAACTCTTGCATATATGCCGGGGAGTCGTTCAAAACCGCAGCCATAACCCCACGACACCACTCCAGCCAGTTCTCCATTAACAATTAAAGGACCACCGGAATCACCCTGACATGAATCCCTCTTTCCTTCCGCGTACCCGAAACAAAACATTCTGTCATTGATGTCTTCATCATCGTAAAACAATTGGCAGTCTTCGTGACTAATTTTAGGAACATCCAACGTTTGTAAAATTGTGGCCAAGGGTCCATCATACGACAGTCTTCCCCAACCGCTTACAATTCCAATTGTTCCCGTTGGAATGATAGTGCTTGGAGGTTGTAACGGAACGGTTTGAATGGAATTCGTTATTGGTAATTGGCGATCAAAAATTAACACAGAAATATCGTAATCGGGAAAACTATATTTGGGATGATCCAAAATTTCGATTATTTTCGCCTGTTCACCCCCAGTTTCCCTTTCGGTGGATCCACCTCGAACGCTTAAATTTACTAAATCTTCGGGTCTGAAAAATGTAATTATAGTCTGAAATATTGTAATTTAAATTTCACATTACTTAAATTCTTCGGTACAATGAGCCGCTGTCACGGCAACATTGGGCTTAATTAACGTAGCCCCGCAATGATGTTTGCTGTAATTTTGAAAGGATATCTGGTAAGGGTGCTCTTCAATTGTTCCATCTCTTCCTCCCATAATCCGAGTGTCCGTTAGAGGATCTACCAAACTCTTCGCTAAAAACAAAGAGTCCAAGTTAACCCAGGTTAAACCATAATATAAAATATCGAAATTTACCTGCAACGCAGAAGACCAATGCTGCACTCATATATAATTTAAACATGGCTGCCGTCTGATGGTTGACAACAACAATGCAAAAATTAAGTTTATATATAGCTGATTTATTGAGTTTTCAAGTATTTCTATAAAATTCATTTAATCGCAACTTGAGATTAACTGATAAATTAATTATTAATAATTTCATAATAATATATAAAGATTTATAATTAATAAGATTTATCAAATTTCGAAAATTTAAAATAAAGTTGGGAATTTTTGAACTTCAACGGTTTAAAATGTAAAATTAACTTTGTATCGAGATTCTTTAAACGAAAATTAGGAATATAATGGATTAATTGCACCTAATTAGATAAGTTATCTAGTTTATAATAAAATACTTAAGTTTTATTGTTATTTTTTTTATTTGATATCCGGCAATATTGTTTTTATCGACTACAAAATTTTCAGAAATAATTGAGAGAATTTTAAAAATGAGGAGACTGCCAGAATATCAAACTTATTATATATTATTTTGAGAGGATATTATTTTTATACTATTTTAAATGAAATTCAAAATTTTTAATATTATTATTATAATTTTTTTCGAATTTTATTTTAAGAAAATTAAAATAAAATAAATTGTGTATCAAAGTTCATTCCTTGTGCCTATGTGGGGAGCTCGTACAAAAACTGTAAGTACAATTTAAACATATAAACGAAAACAATTGAAAAAGTTCATAGTTTTTATGATTTTCTCTTAATTTAGAAATTTCAAAAAATAGTTTATTTTTGGTCGTAATAGTACCGGGCCTTTGGGTGCCAGGGCCCTTGTTCGATTGAACACATCAAAAACTGGTTGCTACGCCCCTTATTTATAAATATTATTAGAAATTCAAAAACAAAAAATTTGTTATAGAGCTAAAATGGTTAAAAATATTTTTGAATTTTGAAATTCCAAAAATTTGAAAAAATTCAAAAATTATTTTTATAAAAATTAAAAAAAAAATTATTTTGAAAATTATTTTTTTTGTGAATTTTGTAATTCCCACGAGTTGGTTCATTTGCGGGTCTTAATTTTGGATAAGAATTTTGTGTGATTTATGAAATTAAATGGGGATTTTGATAAAAAAGCGTTAAATTAGAATTTGAAATTAAAAATGATTTTTAAATAATTTGTATTTTTTGATAAGTAAATTGAAACGGATTCAGTAGGCAGCTGTGAATGATTTATTTTGGATTACTATAGTAAAATTTTGTAAAATATTCGGATTGGAGTTATTAGAGGAAATACATAATTATACTGATAAAGAGACACCTGCATATCCGCATCAAACTAATTTACAAATTTTGAATTATTTGTACTTTTAATTTTAATTAATAAAAATTCAATAAAGATATATTGCTGTGTGTTTCGCTCATTAATTGGGGTAAATATTAAATTTTGGAATCACATGTCTGGAAAGGAAAACCAATAACAAAACGAGCTATTATTGGAAAATAACTTTAAAGTTAAATTTTTTAGTTTAGATTAAAAATTTCATATTGAACATTAACTCTAACACTAAGTAAGATTAGGTGTCCTCAATATTTATTTAATTTGAATTGTAAATTTTGTAAATTTAAATTTAGCGTGTTTTATCTGTTACCGCTCTACATAATAGGCGTATATAAAAATTTTGTACGCTTTATATTATACATAGTTGAAGACGTTTTCAAATCCAGTCAACATGCTTAGCTTAATACTGGCTTCAATTATTTGTGTTGTATTGGTTCATGGTAAGCAGTGCAAATTTAATAGCAGACAATGCTGGTCCAGCATATCATTTTTTAAATACCTAACAAAATTTTAGGTCGCGTACCCGACAACAACAATGCGAAACTGGAAGGAGGAAAAATTGTAGGAGGCAATCCGATAGATATCAAAGAGGTTCCTTACCAGTTATCTCTCCGTTTGGCGAACCGCCACATTTGTGGTGCGTCTTTACTTCAAGCGAACATTGCTTTAACTGCTGCTCATTGCACTAATAGGTAAGACTCAATTTGTAATCCAAAAACAACCTATTGATTTAATTTTTTAGTTTTCCGTTCATAGCCTTACAAATCTTTGGAGGAAGTACTTCTGTTACAAACGACGGTAACATTTCCCAAGTGCTCTCAGTTTGCCAGCATCCAAAGTATAATAGTTCGGTTGTCGACTATGACGTGTCCGTTGTTTTATTTACTCCACGATTTGTTCTTTCCCCGAAAATCCAGAACATCACCGTGGAATCCCAGCAAGATAAACTCAAGTCAGGAGACAAAGTTCTAGTGAGCGGATGGGGAAATTTACGATCAGATGCAAACGATTTTCCAGATACTCTGCAAGCCGTCGAAGTTCCTTTCATAAGTAAAGAAAATTGTCGGACGCAATACGGAGAAAAAAATATTACCGATCGTATGCTGTGCCTGGGCTTTGAAGAAGGAGGCAAAGACGCTTGCCAGGTTAAATTATTAAATCATGCGGTTTAACTGCATAATTCATTTATTATCGTTTAGGGGGATTCTGGTGGACCAGCAGTTTTCGAAAACAGACAAGTTGGTATAGTGTCTTGGGGAAGAGGATGTGCCGATCCAAAGTATGCTGGAGTATACACCGACGTCACCAACAAAGAAATCTATGATCATATACAAAGTTGTATTAAATATTTTAACAATTTTTCTTTCTTGCCATAGTATTAATTTTTAATCAAAATTGAAATGTAAAAATTAAGTTTGGCATAACTTGCAAATTTTTAGCTTACCATCGAATTTTTAATAAAGACATTAGCTCTAAGCGGCATATTATAAAAAACAAGACAAAATTCGATGAAAATTAGTCTATGCGGCCACTTTTCGTTAAAATTTTTTTTTTAAATCATCCCCGGAAGCACCCAAATTCGAAATTTACAGATCTAGACAATCGCGGGATTTCTAAGACCACACAATTGCTAAAAACATTCCTGAAGCGGCTTGAACTCGAAAACTACGAATCTAGAAAGACGCAGAAACCCTGAGTCCATGCAATTGTTAAAAACACCGCTATAGCTGGCCGAACTCGAATTCACGGGTTAAATTCGACTATAAATTAACGAAGTCCAATTCTTAAATGATTGCATTATATTGCGCAATACCATTATGGTCACTGACAACAAGCAGGAGGTGAGAAATCGTATGTTTTTTCAAATGCCTATAGATCCGAGATTTGCAGTGGTTGCGCTTGTCAAACCTGACTCTCCCCCAACCCCAACTCGAGCGCTTCGAGCCGTTTTGACAGGCGCTAAACTCGCTAAAAACATCCTCCTAAGGTCACCGAATTCAAAATTACAGAAGTCGTAGACTGGGATACGAGACCTGGGTCATAGGCCCAGCACGGCCCCCATGGGCTAAGTTTATCTAACGTGATAACGGACGCGATAGAGACGACAACTGGAGCAAACCGGTCGTCCGGGGGGGGGGGGGGGGATTACCCCCGGTGCTGGTGCTGTAGTTATTAGCAATGTAACTTACACGTGGAGGCAACTTTCGCAAGATGATCCTCTGGTCAGCCCTGCGACCGTTCAACCACAACCACTACGAGACCAACACCTAGGCGGGCAGACTATGACGTTGCAAAGTCTGGGGCTCCCGTCCCCGTAGTACGTTGGGTACGGTCCGCGTGGTCTTATCGGTTAACCACTTATGCTCAGGGGCTTATTGCTATCGGCTATCGGCCGACTCGAATTGTCGGCTACAGCCGGATCGTTATCCCTGAGGGATCGCCTCCTACTAAAGATCGCGAGTGCAAACTCTGTTATCCTTAGATACGAGTCACGATTCTCTATTAGACGGCCCAAATTGTCAGAGATGGCAGGATCACATTATCGTATAGGCGGCAGTGCAGGAGTACATATTCCCACGTCTCCGCATCTCCGCATTCACAATTCGGGGAGTCAGCCAAGGCTAAGCTGTCCTAATGCTGATGATTAAGACTACGGTGGCCGGTTAGCAAAAATCCAAGATACAGGCTTGGTTCAAACCAGTCCCGGGCGGTAGCAAAGTCAGCCTCTTCCACAAAACGCCAGGTGACTCTTCCTTTCTCTGACATATTCCATCGCACCTGCCACTCCGTAAGGAGTTTGCTACGAAGGAGTCCTTTGAATAGTCTCTTACTTAGCTGGCGCTCTTGCGCGCTTGTGACGTCCCCCCCAACGGGGGCAACACTTTTTCTCTGTCTGTAGGCTTCCATCTGTTCTCGGAGAACTTAGTCCCACGGGAGAGTGGACTCGAACCGGGTACCTTAGAGTCAGCAGTTGTTTGGCTAACTTATTACTAAGCTTCTTTCCACTTCCGATTGCTTAATTTAAGAAAATTGCGAGATTACGAGATAGTGACCGATCAGTGCGGCGTTCAGGCTGCACAACCTGGACATTGATGCAATTTTATAATTTATATCTCAGTTTTAGGCTTTAATTTTGATGTTACCGATTTACTAGAAGAGGAAATTGCCAACCAAGGGCGTAGGAGTGTACTTGGTAGGACAACTAGAGGACAACCTAAGACAAGAGAGATAGAAAAATCAGAGGAACAGGAAGAAGAAGGAAAAACAATAACGTGCTCTTATTGGTTATGGTGTTGTAAGCGGTGAAAAGCCACGATCACTGCAAAAATGTATTAAAAAATAGTTTTACAAGAAGGAGAAAACCCCAAAATGGCAGAAAATGAGACAAATAGAGATTGGTAAAGTGGCCATCGTTACAGGAGGAAGTAAAGGTATTGGATATGCAATAGTAGAACAATTGGTAAACGCGGGCGTAACGGTAATTTAGTAAGTTAAATTAAGAAATTTGAAATTTAAATAAAAATTCTTATAGGTGGTTGCTGTTGGGCGTGGTAAAGAGCGACTCGAAGAAGTTTCTAAAAACGAGCAAGTTGAAAATTGAGAATCGATGAAAATAGCAGCAGTGGGTTTGTCTTTGGCACCCTGAAAGCAAACTGATAGTACAAGTCAAAATTTGTTGAAATGATTGTCATAACAATAATAGGGAACTATTTGTTCGCGCCGAGTCGGCCGCGCTTAGCCTATTTTTACTACTGCGTTGTGCTCACAGGTTTTTTTGGCAAAAATTTAACTGGAATGTTTTGTAATTTCCGTTCTTACTCATTTTTGTCTGAAAAGTAAAAAAAGAAAAAATATTTGTGTCAGGAATTTTTTTAACCGACTTCAATTTTGTAAATTGCAAAAATTGTGCAAACTTTATATTGTTGGTTGTGCAAAAACTCGTTTCTCTAATTAGAATTTTTTTAGGTCCTACTTTATAAAATTCCAGAAATATTTCTATTTTTACTACTTCCTTAAGTCTAATACCACTGGCAAGTGTCCAAACTGATCTTCAGTTTACGGAGAATAAGCGGCATTTGAATTGGGTCAACAATCGATATGACAACACAAACGTTACAAAAATTTAATAAGTAATTTTTCAATAATAATTTTGAAAATGACTTTTTCCGGTTTGTTCATTTTGTTATTTTACATTTCGGTTATCACGTGCATTCCTTACAGAGACGATCAGCTTAAAATAGGTAAGTCCATTTTGTGTTTCATTTGTTTTATTATTTGGCTTTTATTTTAGCTGCTTTTTTTAATAAGGAAAATTCAGACGCAGAGTTGGCATTTAAATATGCGGTGCATTGGCATAACATTTACAGCAGCGAAGGGACGCATTACCTTCCGGAAATTAAGTACGTTCCAAGAAAAAATATTTTTTCCGTTAGCAAAACAGGCAGGTATTCGTAAGTAAAACAAAATGTTTCCTAATTTGTTCCATTTAGTTTGCAATATGACCAAATCGCGCCATGGCGTCATAGCGGTTTTTGGACCAGAATCTCTCAAAACCGCGGCCATAACGCAGTCCATCTGCAAAAAAGTCGAAATCCCGCACATACAAACCACTTGGCAACCGTCCACAAGCTACCCTCCTTTGATTTCGTTGAATTTTTACCCAGCAGCCGACTTGCTGGCCAAAGGGTTCGCTACAATTGTAAAGCATATGAATTGGAAGAGCTACGCCATAGTTTATCAGCACGACGAAGCTCTCATCAGATTGCAAGCGATTTTAAAAATTCCAGACGTGTCCGATAATCCAGTTACGGTAAAACAATTGGAATCCGGATCAGATTATAGGTAAACCCACGTCAATTAATTTGGTATCGTTTTGGTAAAAAACATTTTTTAGACCCCTATTTAAAAGTTTGAAGGATTCTGGAGTTCAAAAAATTATTTTGGATTGCGAGACCGACGATATTTTAATAATTTTACAGCAAGCAAAAGACGTGGATCTGCTAGGTTTCTCGAACAGTTACCTCCTAACTTCGTTGGTAAGCCCCTCCAATTAACGTGGAGTAAATTTTACACAACTTTTATTTTTACCAAAGGATGCTCACACTCTCGATTATACTTCGCTGAACACTTCGGCAAATATCACCATGGTCAGGCTTTTCGATCCCTCAAATGATAACCTAACGAGAAACATTCAAAGTTGGGAGGTTGGAGAAATGAGAAGCAGTCGCTTGGTAACGGTTACACCTGAAACCGTGAGGGTAAGTCCCCCAAATCGCTTAAATCTCGATCTCACTGAGACATTTTCATAGACCGAAGCAGTCCTGATGATTGATGCAGTCAATTTGTTAATCGAAGCAGTCAACCATTTGCACAAAACCGAAAAGGTCGAATCGCAAGCCATGGATTGCGACGACTCTGACACTTGGGAAGGTGGATTACGGATTGCGTCCTATATGAAGAAGGTTTGGAAGCCTTCCAATTTTTTAAAAGTAATTTAATAATTGGATATTTTAGCACAAATTAGCTCATCCGGTAACAGGAGCGATCGGATTCGACGATTTTGGCAAACGAATCAATTTTACTCTACAGCTGCTGGAGTTAAATTCCTATAAGATTAAAGCCACTTGGTCGCCGGAAAATGACACCAGTTTAAACATCACCATTTCGGCTCAGGAACGGAAGCAATTGATGCTGGAGAGTTTGAAAAAACAAAAAATTATTGTGGCCTCCAAGTAATATCATCGAAAGTTTAATTGGTTATTTTATAATTTTGGTTTTATCAGGCCTGTTGATCCGTATTTGATGGTACGTAACAAATCCCATTCGTCGGAGGACACCAGCAGTCCATATTACGGTTACGCCGTGGACTTAATCGAGAAGATATCGGAAGAACTAGGGTTTACTTATGAGTTTCACTTGAATTCAGCTCCAATCAGTCTGGATGAAAACACGCAAACTTGGACTGGCGTACTGCAAGATATAATAAATGGGGTAGGTCTGGTTAAGTCTAATTTATCTTTTTAATGTGTTCTTTTTCAGAACGCCCAGTTGGGCATCTGCGATCTCACCGTAACCCATCAAAGGAGGCAGTACGTGGATTTCAGCAATAACTTCATGACTCTTGGTAAGTAATTTTTCTTTGCTATTAGCTTTTGGATTTTTGCGGTGGGCTTGAAGTTGGCTGATGGATGAAGCTATCTTTGGCCGACTAAAAGTTGACACCATGAGGTTTCCATTAGAACACGGTTTGGGGAGACCACGTCTATAAATTTCTCCTCTATGTGGTTTTTCTCTTCGCTTTCAATTTCATCTTATTTTATTTTTAGGGATCAGTATTTTGTATAAAAAAGCAGACCCAGGAGAATCTAATATGTTTACTTTCATGGATCCATTGAGCGAAGACGTTTGGTTGTATACCGCAACAGCGTACTTACTGGTGTCAGTGCTCTTATATCTCATAGCCAGGTAACGACCGTAAAAGTCCGACATTTACCTCTGATAAAACAATATACCATTTTTTAAATTATCAGAATGGCACCAGGTGACTGGGAAAATCCACATCCCTGTGACGAAAATCCGGAAGAGTTGGAAAATATATGGAATTTAGGAAACTGCATGTGGCTAACCATGGGTTCCATTATGACGCAAGGTTGCGACATTTTGCCCAAGTATGTAGCGTCGTCTCAGCTGAATTTCAACTATTTAAATCTTTTTTTATAGAGGAATATCATCTAGAATGGCATGCGCCATGTGGTGGTTCTTTTCTCTCTTGATGACTAGTTCCTACACGGCCAATTTAGCCGCCTATCTGGCCAAAGAACGCATGGGTCCGCAAATAAACGATTTGAACGATTTATTGACCCAAAACAGAATCAAATTTGGAACCATGATGAATGGAAGCACTTACCAGTTTTTCAAAACAGCTACGTATCCTAAACATCAAGCGGTTTGGAGTAAAATGAACTCATTTAAACCCAGCACGTATGTAGATAATAACAAAGAGGGCGTGAGAAAAGTGTTGAACAAAAATCAAGATTATGCATTTTTTATGGAAAGCTCTTCTATGGAGTACGAAATTAACAAGCATTGCGAGCTGAAGCAGATTGGAGGACTATTGGATTCCAAAGGATATGCAATAGCCATGCCAATAGGTAACTTGTGTTTTGTTAACCACAGGCACTAAATCAAATGTTTCAGATGCACCATACCGGGATGAAATCGACGATATCATTCTGCAATTTCAAGAAACCGGTTACTTGCAAACGTTAAAAGATCGGTGGTGGAAGGAACAAAATAAAGGGGATGGAGATTGTACTGCGGCAAGTATAACTTTTCGCATTAAAATTAGTTTCTAACAAAAGTATCTTCTTTTAGGCATCAGATGGTGAGAGTTCTGCAAACGAAGGTCTCAAACTATCCAACGTGGGCGGTGTCTTCCTGGTACTTGGTATAGGAGTGACGGTTTCGTTTCTTATTTCCATCGTGGAATTTCTATGGAATATCCGAAACGTTTCGGTCCAGGAACACGTAAATTCCTGTATTTCTGTTCTTTGTTCTTCTGGTTACAATTTAAATTTTAGGTGACCTATTGGGAAGCCCTAAAGGTGGAATTTAAATTTGCAATCAATATATTTGTGACTAAAAAGGCAGCAAAAATTGAGGTAAACGAATCGAGATCTCGTGAGGTGTCCGAAACTAGGAGTTTAGCTGATATAGTTATGCAAGGAGCCGGGTCGTTTTTGCAACTGGACAATCTTCTTGATAAAATGAGCGTTCATAGAAGAAATACTTGAAGAAAAACGTTTGGAGAATTAGTTTTCTGCCCTATTCAAACCTTTTCTAACATTCGTTGTTTACTTGAAGTGTTGTAGAAATTTGAGTAACTTTGACACCCTTTCAACGTAGAATTGTTAAAAAAATTAATGTTTTTGTAATTTTTCATGAGTATAAATAATAAACGGAGCTTACGAGTGAAAAGATTTCAGAACTAATTGCCTCCAATGTGTTAAACGTTCGCTGGTTCTCTCATGCTGGTTAACCAAAACAGGGGAAAGTGGTCAAACGATAAAACTTTTACCCTCAACACAAAACATAACAGATGTTTATTTAAAATAAGCCCAATCTTAAATTAACCTCCACAGATGTGTCTTCCATGTAGTTGCAAAGAACAAATTTTTCACCCATCATTGGCAGAATTAAACGAACTACATGTATTAAAGGGTCGTAGCATTCAATAAGCAGCCTGACGTTACATGCCCCCACCCCTAGAAGAACTGAACATCTCCCATTTACCTTAGAGATAGAACTTACCCCCACTACCCTCCCGTAACCATGGCGTATCTCTCTCTCCTGTTCCAACCAATGCCAAGTCAGCTCCAACCCCTTCTCAGTCAAAACTTCAGCAACTTTCCAGCTGATGCAGAGCAGTCAAACCTAACCAAAATTACTGAAATCCCGCTTTCTATCGTTCCATCAGCCTATCCAGAGAGCCCTGGTGTATGTTATTATGTCCTGGCCATGTTACTATACCTTGAGAGATTCCAACTGTTATAAATCAACATCTTGGTGAGCGATATCCCTCCTCTGATCAACCCCCATACTAAAATTGCGCTTTATGCCGATGATACCGCATGGAACCCTTTCTTTATGGAACTGCTTTTAATATAAATGATTATTTTATGATAAAACTTACCAACTGCAAGAACTATGAGTGCAGAAATAAGCACTGGTCGCAACATCATTGAGTTTTCATAAAACACAATCACATGGTATTGCCATGGTTACGTTTAAAAAATTCAGTAGCTATAAAACATTAGAATGTCAATTAAATTTGACAAATTTTATCGGATTTTATTCGTCCACTGAAGTTTCCTTCAAATTACTCGATTGAGCTGTGCAAACCATGTCGAAGAAAGTTAAAAAACCTCTGACTGCCGAAGAGCAGTTGGAATTGGACATCCAGTTGGAAAACGAATTAGCTCGTCTGCAAAGACAAGTTCGGCTTGAGCGACATTAATTGGAGTTATTTCAAAATCTTATTTTAGTACAGAATTTTGGATCGCGATCGAGGCGCTGGAGGAGGCGTCAAATTGGCAAAGCAGCGGAAGGTTCTTCAAATTTTACATAAAGAAGAGTCCAATGTTTTAACTGATTTGTTCGTCGCGACTTGTAGTACCAAAAAAACGCAAGATGATGTACGGACGGCTAAATTGGTAGCCCTCCTAGAAGAAAACGACCATTTTGATTTTAAAATTACAGAAAAAACAGCCCATCTGTCTGAAATTGATACTCAAATTGTTAAGGTACCTGGGAATTTTTTATAGTTAGCCGAAATAAAAATTTACGTTTTTAAAATTGTAGATGAAAAAAGACGTTATAGAATTACGTAGTAAGCAAGTTACGGATACGCAGCTGCAAGAAAGAGTTATGCAAGGGCAGAAAACCGTGGAATGTCTCAATAATAAATTGGATACCATAATTAAGAGATTTTGCACTATAATAGCGGCGAATCATAGATTGAGGGATAATATTGATCACTTGCTCATAGAAAGGTTAGTTGCACCAAGTTTCAAGGTACGTTAACCAACTGGCGTTCTCTGTAGGACGAGCTTCAATAAAATGTGGGAACGGTTAATTAAGAATCTGAATAAGGGAAAATCATTTATGATCGATTTGATAGAACAATCCACCATTGCTTACGACCAAAGAGAAGAATGGTGCTCAAAATTGCAAGCTTTGAGAATTCGCGGTCACAGCGATCTCATCCTGCACACTCAGGTTTTCAAGTGATTATCCAGATTTTTGTTGTAATAACCAAGAACCAATTTTAGGAAATGCAAGAGCTCCAGCGGAAATTGGACCACGACGGCAAATTAGAAGACTTTTTGGGAGTCAAAGGTCAAAAGAGAGTTATGCGAGATTTATTCATAAGAAAAATGCGGTTGAAACTAGAGAAGAAGTTGAAAATGGAACAGCAATTGGAAGATTACAGAAAAATGCTAGAAGAAATTAAGGTGAACAAATTATCGCAGTTTATTTCGTATTAAATTAGAGTTTGTAGGAGTTCACCGGAATTGAAGAGATAGATGAACTTGCAAGAGAGTACATCAAACAGGAGGAAGAAAATTTTTCGATTTTCAATTACATTAACGTCCTGTATAAAGAAATTGAGGATTTCACAGATAAATTGCATTATCTTCACAAGAATATCGGTACGAAGAAAGCTTAAGGTAATCTTCCAGATTTTTCATTCTTCTTTTAGATAGCCAGAAGGCGTTAAACGACAAGAGAGCGTTACAGCAGGAGGAAACGTTAATAAAACTGCAAGAGAATTTAGACTCAGCTGTTGAGAAGGTAAATTACAAGGGATCAGTCAGAAAATTTTGGGTCATCTAATGATTTTTTAAGGCAGACGAAACTCAAAACGATTTGAATGGAACCCAAACGCAATTACAAAAGTTATATGCCGGAATCGATAAACTTTTCAAAATTTGCAAATGCAGTAACGCACCATTTATGGAACTGTTAGGTATAACTTGACGGAAATTTTGCATGACCGTTGGTACATTTTCAATTTTTTAGGAGAAAATACCAAAATAAACGATTACAACGTTTTATTGTATTTGGAAGTTCTGGAGCAAGCAATCAGCGAGCTTATTATGAATGTCTATTATCGGCAAAAGTCCCAGGTACGTCATTAATTTTTCTCAAAAGCTTCAGCTTCTCTGGTAATGTTTTACTTTCAGACCAAGAAAGATAAGGTCCAGATTAGTTTAATCAAAGAAGACGGAATGGCGCGTCCAATTAATCAGCTGCACCATATTGTTCCAACAAATCCATGTCCGCTGTAAGATTTCTTCGGTGTCAAAAGCCATTTGATCTAAAAATTATTTTTTAGATGCGTGGAGCAAGAACAAGTGAGTGACGTAATTGACGAGCTACAATTTGTCCTCGATCGGGAAGATGTTATTTCGAAACTCGAACAAAGATTGGCATTACCCGACGGTTTGGAGAGATTGCACAACGTTTCGGCTTGCCATTTACCAAAGTCTCGCCAAATTATACAGAGAAGATATCAATAATTTTCATACTACATCCAAAATTTTTTGTTATTTAAATTGAAAAATCTTTTTGTTAAAGATGCTTTTGTGTAACTGAAAGTATAAATTTTAATAATGATCACCAATTATACTTACTTTGTATCGGAAGGTACCTATTGTGTTGAATTAATTACTCTATTTGACAACGACGGCGAAATGGTCGACGGCGAAACTTAACGAATTTTTATAGATTATAAATAGTTATTATAATTGGGCAGCAGTATCTTTTCTAAACCAATAGAATTGAACCTGTCTTTTTTGACGATCAACTCTGCCTCAAACGGAGATACCACGGGAGGGGGAGGGTAATGGGGATAACTACCCCGCCACTAATCATCTTAAAAAAATTATTCAGAAAAGGTGAATAAACAGTGAATAAAATTAAAGTAAAATAAGGGAATTCTCCTAAATTTTTTAAATAAGATATTCAACCCCCCCCTTTTCATAGCTTTTGATTGGATTTACCCTTGCTCTACCTAACTCGACTCGTGACTCGTCTGGTGCAGTAGTGATTCTGACACGATGTATTTCTATTTTGTAGGTAGCTCTTTATTATTTTCTTCGGGTAATGAGCTGCTTTTCTTCTCCGAAGTTGTTAAAACTTTTAAAATTTTTGTTGGCTGGCTGAGTTAAAGGCATTCTTGACGTCTAAGGTGATCAGGACACAGTCACGGTCACGTGATCACGATCGTGCACTAGTGGTTCTTCCACGATGATATTTTTATTTTCTAGGTAGCTCTTTATTATTTCCTTCAGGTATGGAGCTACTTCTCTTCTCCTGAGTTGTGGTTGAAAATTTTAAAATTTTGCGTCATCTGGCTGAGCTAAAGACATTCTTGACGTCTACGGTGATCAGGACGCAGTCACGGTCACGTGATCACGATCGTGCAGTAGTGGTTCTGCCACGATGATATTTCTGTTTTATAGGTAGCTCTTTATTGTTTTCTTCCCGAAATTGGTTGAAACTTTTAAAATTCTATGTCAGCTGGCTGAATTAAAGGCATTCTTGACGTCTACGGTGATCAGCACGCAGTCACGGTCACGTGATCACGATCGTCTAGTAGTGGTTTTGCCACGATGATATTTCTATTTTATAGGTAGCTCTTTATTATTTTCTTCTCCGAAGTTGGCTGAAATTTAAAATTTTGCGTCATCTGGCTGAGTTAAAGTTAAAGGCATTCTTGACGTCTAAGGTGATCAGGACACAGTCACGGTCACGTGATCACGATCGTGTACTAGTGGTTCTTCCACGATGATATTTTTATTTTCTAGGCAGCTCTTTATTAATTCCTTCAGGTATGGAGCTACTTTTCTTCTCCTGAGTTGGTTGAAAGTTTTAAAATTTTGCGTCAGCTGGCTGAATTAAAGGCATTCTTGACGTCTACGGTGATCAGGACGCAGTCACGGTCACGTGATCACGATCATGCAGGAGTGGTTCTTCCACGATATTTTTATTTTTTAGCTGGCTCTTTATTATTTTCTTCTCCGAAGTTGGTTGTTGGTTAAAACTTTCAAAATTTTACGTCAGCTGGCTGAGCTAAAGGCATCTTTGACGTCTACGGTGATCATCGGGACGCAATCACGGTCACGTGATTACGATCGTGCAGTAGTGGTTCTGCCACGATGATATTTCAATTTTACAGGTAGCTTTTTGTTGTTTTCTTCTCCGAAATTGGTTGAAACTTTTAAAATTTTGCGTCAGCTAGCTGAATTAAAGGCATTCTTGACGTCTACGGTGATCAGGACGCAGTCACGGTCATGTGATCACCATCATGCAGTTGTGGTTCTTCCACATTGAATTTTTTATTTTTTAGGTAGCTTTTTATTATTTTCTTCTCCGAAGTTGATTGTTGGCTGAAACTTTTAAAATTTTACGTCAGCTGGCTGAAGTAAAGGCATTCTTGACGTCTAAGGTGACCAGGACCCAGTATACTTGAGATTAAATGGTTGACATTGAGTTGATTGAATCTTTGATCAAACCTTGATAGGTTAGAAAAGCTTATCTACGTGGTTTAGCAGGCTGATATGCGCTGGAATCTTCCTGGAGTTTATTTTCAGAGAAAACACGTTCAAATAATCGTAAAACCAAAATCACCAATCACATTGGAATCAGGAAGACAATAGCGTGAAATAGTTACCTAAAGGACTAAAAACAGGACAAAATCCAAAAATGTGAAAACTTAAACCTGGTTAATTTGCCGCTTAAAAGTTGCTGCCAAGGATTTTCTCCAGCCCCTCTTTTGGGCAACTTTAAATGTTTTCCGACCCAAGATTTTTACCTGAGTTGTTTTATTGTGATTTTCACTGGACTTATTCATAAAATCGTACATTGCCCTAACGTAAATGTACATTAAAAAGCTACATACTGACATTAAAAAATTAAATACTATATTTGACGACGGCGAGGTGGCGACGGCGAAATGTCCCAATTGATTAAAAAGCCCAAGGATGGTTCATCAACTTTCGACTCCTTCGTAGTTTAAAAAAATTAGAAAAGTGTGGTATCAACCGTTTTAGGTTTCTACATGAATCTTATCTCTTTTCCTTCGTCTGCCCGCCTAAAATTAATTTTAAATAATTATTTAGGCAAATTGGCTTTATGTAAACCTTACCGTGGCTTTTTCCTTTAAATACATATTTGACGTTAGCTCTATCACCCGTTTTTCCAAAACACCCAAGTAGACCATAACATTGTTATCATTAATCGAAGCATCGCTGCCTAAAAAATTTATGTTATGAAGAAATCCTGCGTATCTCTCCATAGATTACCTAAAAGTTGCAAAATCGGCGTGTTATCGCACTTGGTCATTTCAAAAACATCTTTAATTCCTTCTAACAGTCCAGCTAAGCTGTTTTGGGTTTCGTCCAGTTCCTGCTGAGCGTCAGTTGCCTAAAATTGATAATTTTCCATCAATTTCTTTTTTAATTTGGATTTAGGCTATGTTACCCCGTCCGATGCATTTTTCAAATCCATGGACAAATTATCCAACGCTTCCTTTTGCTGTTGATCCCGAACTTCCTTTAAGTGCATTTGGTTATCTGTTGAAGATCAATTTTTAATAAATTTAATGAGCATCTCCAATCTTATGGAGACTGGAGGTAGAGGTACAACAGAAAGACTTAGAGAGACTGTTAGACATTTAAGAATGCCTAAAGCACGAAGACGGTTACAAAGAAGTCTGGGTCCTAGAGAGAGGGGGGATTGAAAGGGTTTTCGTACCTATTTCTATACGTAAATGTAGAATTTCTCCAGTGAGGATTTCTATTTCGTGATTTAACTCGTTCACATAATTAAATAAGGCGAAATTTTCTTCTTCTCTCTTGTAATACAGCGAAGCTAACTTCGTTACATCTTCCTCGTTCACGTAACTCTAAAAATTGATAATATTCATCCTGCTTATGTTATTATTTTACCTACCTGTATTTCTTGCAACATATTTTGATACTTTTCGACTTGTTGCTCTATTTCGTCTCTCAATAGATCCTTCTTCTTTTGTTCCTTCTCCTCCAGATCTCTCATAACACGTTTTTGACTTTTGATGCCTAAAAAGTCATACAATCTGTGATCGTTGTCCAACTGTCGTTGGAGTTCTTTCATTTCCTGGGTGTGCAGCATTAAGTCGTTCTGGTTACGCATCCGAAGAGCCCGAAGCTTGGAACACCATTCTTCCCGTTGGTCAAAGGCAATGGTGGCTTGTTCTATCAAATCCAAAATGCTCTTCTTACCTTGCTCTAAATCGGACAACAGTTTTTCCCATGATGCATTGAACTGAGTGCTAGACAAAAAGAAGTATGGGTTGCCTACGTAACCAAATATGTTCTAAGCATTACCGTTCCTTGACGAGATGACCAATCTCTTCCCTTAAAGCCTTATTGGACGTTAATATAGAGCAGAACTTCTTTATTTCCGTATTGAGTTGATTTTCTAAAGCTTTCACAACCTTTTCTCCGGAACGAATCTTTTCTTGAAATTGCAAGTCGGTCACATCGTTATAACGCAAACTCCTTAGCTGTTTTTCCATCTGTTTGAGACAAAATACGATTTTAATGGTTTTATTTTAATGGTCCCAGGAAATAATTTGAACCTTTTTAATTTGTTTATTAATTTCGTGCAGGTGAACCTTTTGTTCTTTAATTGTTGCTTCGTAATTATCGTGGTCGTCTAATAGCGCATTTAAATGGCTTTTAACTTCTTCGTCCTTACGTTTGTTGAATTTGCTGGTGGTTATTTTTAAATCGATCAAAAGGTTCTCTTTATCGCTTTTGAGCGCTTCGATGAGATTTTTCTGCTTGGCCAATTTTATATTGGTGTCCTCCGAGAAGGCTTTTCGATCGCTTTCCATGATTCGATACTGCAAGGATTCGAGTTAAATTTAATAGGTATTGTTTGGAACCTAACCTGTCTCTGCAGCTTGACCAATTCGGCTTCTGCCATTAGATCCATTTCAATTTTTTCGTGAGCAGTTAAAGCTTTCTTATCTTTCTCCATGATGATGGTTAAGAGCGACCGGTGTGTCTATTGAATGCTTAATTGAAACGATTGTTTGCGGTTGCTTGGTGGGTTGCCATAGAGTAAATCATTGATTAAATTTGACCTTATTTTGAATTTCCATTCTTTTACGCATTCAAATTATTTGTACCAGATGGTAATTGACAAAATGCTATAAAGTTGCTGTTATTTGAACTGAAACACTTGGTTCTGCAAAACGGGATTAACTATTAACTAATTACAAATGCATGACCATTTGCAAGTTCGTACAATTTAATTTTAAATTCAAGTTAACGCTTTTATTATAAAGAGACCTACATACAGGCAGAAATGCAAATTCGTTAATTCCTAAATATTATTCTGGAAAATCCATGGTACCATCTCTTTTCATAATTTTTAAGGGAGTTTTAAACAAGTTCCAAGGAATTTCACTGATTTCCAAGATTTTGTCAAATTTTCAAAGAGTTTCAAAAATTTACAGTACAGAACTCCAAAAAGTGCAATTATAAAGAATTTCAAAAATATTTCAGTGATTTTCAAAGTAATCTCAAGATTTCAAAGGATTTCCAAAGGATTTCAAAGACATTTTTAAAAATACTTCAGCGATTTCAAGCGAATTTTCAATGATTCCAAGAGAATTTCAAACAAGTAAATTTCAAAAAACTTCTAAGGATTTCCAAAGATTTTCAACGATTTCTAAAAAATGTGAGAAATTTTTAAGAGAATTACAAACAAATGGAATTTAAGCGACATCCATTAGTTCCAGTGCCTTCCAGGGAATTTCAAGCATTTTCAAAAAATCCCAAAAGCGAATTTCAAAATTTTTAGAAATTTCAAAGGATTTCTAGGGATATCCTAAGAAATTCCAGTAATTTCCAAAGAAATTTGAAATCATCATGAATTTAATGAAAGCAATTGATTTTCAAAAAATTCTTGTAATTTCCAAAGAAACTTGAAAAAATCGTGAATTGAAAATCATCTAAAAGATATCCAAACAGTCTTTTTCGTTTGATTTTTAAGGAATTTTTTTGTGAATTTCCAAAAAATTCAAAGATATTCAAGAAATTCTACTGATTTTCAAAGAATTTCAGGTATTTAAAAATAAAACGAACAAAACTATGATATTTTGAAGAAAACATCTACGTTAAATTTTTTACAACATGCTCCGCACCAAAATGTCACTATCTGCTAGTTTCCAGACATTTCCAAACAAATTTATAGATTTTTAAAAATTCGTAATAATCTCATATCTCATAAATTAGCGCAATTCTAATGATTTTCAACGATTTCAAGTGATTTCCAAGAAATAATTTCAGAGATTTTCAAAGATTTCCAAAAAATTCCAGAGATATTTAGGAAATAAAAGAATTCACAAAAAATTTCAAAAAGTGTGAATTTAAAGAATTTTAATAGATTTCTAATAACTTGCAGCGATTTTGAAAAAATTTCAAGTAATTCCGGGAAATCTCGGAGATTTCCTTAAAAAGTGGAGTTCCAAAAATTTGCAATAATCGCTAACAAAATTCCAAACAAGCGCAATTCTAAAGAGTTTCAATAATTTTCAATGAATTCCAGAGATTTTCAAAAAATTTCAAAGATTTTCAAAGCATTCTAGAGATTTCAAACAAGTGTGAATTTCGAAAATTTAATTGATTTTTAGTAATTCCAGTAGTTTTCACTGAATTCCAGGTATTTCAAAACAAAACGAAAAAAATTTGATATTTTTAAGAAAACAATTGAATGTCGGCTGAAGCTCACCCTGTGCTTTATTTTCAATATGCTCCGCACCAAAAGTGTCGCTACTAGTTTCCAGATATTTCCTAAAAAAGTCCTAGAAATTCAAGGAGTTTAAAAAATGTCCAATAATCTCAAAGAGAATTCTAAACTGGTGCAATTCCAAAAAGGTGCAATGATTTCAAGTGATTTCCAAGAAATAAAAAAAAATTTCAGGGATTTACAAAGAATTTTAGGGACCTCAAAAAATTTCCTATGAATTCTTGAAAAATTCTATTGATCAAAAAATTCTGCAGAATTCATAAGGAATTTCAAAGAAAGTGTGAATTTAAAGAATTTAATTGATTTCTAATAACTTGCAGTGATTTGCAAAAAATTCCAAGTATGGCCTTAAAAAGTGGAGTTCCAAAAATTTCTTACGGTACGCCACTGCTTATAGGCTGTATCAAATAAAACAGTTTGTTTACAAATAATTATGTATCCTCTAGGGGACCGTGGACCCCAGTTTGAGAAGCACTGTTCTGAAGATTTCAAACAAGTGTGAATTTAAGAATTTGATTTTAATAATTTCAATAATTTTCAATGAATTCCAGGTATTTCAAACAAAAACTAATAAAAATTTGATGCTCCGCACCAAAAGCGTCGCTACTAGAAATATATGATTCATAGATTTTCATGGAAATCAATTAAAAATCAATAAATTATTGAAAATTAAGAATTTCCAATAATCTCAAAGAAAATTCTGAACTAGTGAAATTCTAAAGAGCTTCAATGATTTCAAGCGATTTCCTAGAAATTAAAACAATTTCAGAGATTTGAAAAGAATTTTAAAGAATTCAAAAAATTTCCTAGGAATTCCTGAGAAATTCTAGTGATCAAAAAATTCTAGACAATATAGGGAATTTCCAGAAATTGTGAATTTAAAGAATTTAATTGATTTCTAATAAGTTGCAGTGATTTTCAAAAAATTCCAGGTAGAAATCTCTAAGATTTCCTTAAGAGATGGAAATCCAAAAATTTCCAATGGAATTCTAAACAAGTGCAATTCTGAAGAGTTTCGATGATTTTTAAAGAATTTCAAGTATTTTCAAAAAATAATAGCGATTTTTAAAGGAAATTCAAACAAATGGGAATTTAAACAATTGAATTAATTTCTAATAAATTCCAGAGATTTTCAATAAAGCTTTTCAAAATTTCAATAATTTCTAATTTTTTCCAAGGGAATTTTAATAATTATCCAGATCGTGGTTCTAGGAAGAGTAACTGATTTACAAAAAAAGGTTTAATTTCAATTTCGAACAACAGCCTTCTTGCAAATTTGACTATTAGCTATTACTCAGATTGAAAAAATAAAAATAAAATCAAAAAGTTTAGCTGATTTTAAAGAGTTTTCTCGGAACTAATCAAAAACAAAAGTACATTTTTCGATGTATTCAGTGGCGGATTTCCGAACAGGCACAAGAGGCGCGCGCTTGGGCCTCATAAATCCAGGAGGCCTCAAAATTCAGCTCCAAAATAAAATAAAGTATAATAATAATTCATAAGAAATTGTGGCATAGGGAAAACACATTGAAAATTAACCAATATAAAATAATAACTGATGTGAGTGGTAAAAATATTTGGAGTGGACCTCAAAATTAAATTACTCCTGGAGCCTCTCAAATGCTAAATCCGCCATTGACAATAACCTTTCCCAAGTCCTACTGAGTTAGGCCAAGTATTTCAGTTGCAGGTTAAACCAAAAAATTTGGGTTAAACAATGAAATACGTTGAAAAGTTGTTTTTTACTCAATATCATTGGTTAACCCACACTTTTTGGTTTAACCTGCTACTGAAAAACTGGGCTTGATTGTCAAGTTTGGTTTAAATCGTCAAAGGATCCAAGAGCGTATAAGAGACGAAGAAACAAACGAAGAAATATTCAGTTTTATGAAAAACACACCACGTGACCATAAATGAGCGTTTAAACTAATCATTATTTTAAGTATAAATTTAAAACATTAATTTTTGGTGTATTGGATTAAAATTTTTCGAAAAAAAAAATTCCATATGTTTTCCACACACATAAGAACCATTCAGCCAGGTTTTTAAATTGTAGTTAAATATCCTATGCGAATCTCGTTAATAGAGCGCAATTTATGCGCGTCACCTAATTTCATGAGAAATCGCTCTTCTCTTAACCTTTTTAACATTTTCTTGCACAATAAGCAGTGGCGGATTTCCGAACCGGCACAAGAGGCGCTCGCCTGGGGACTCAAAATTCAGCTCTCAAAATGAAATTAAGTAATTTTATCTAACTTTTTTTTGTAATGAAAATAATTAATAATTATCACAACGTATTTCATAATTCATAAGAAATTGTGGCATAGGGAAAACATATTGAAAATCATTTTTTTAAGCCGGCTAATAAAATGACAACTGATGTGAGTAGCAAAATTTTTAGAGGGGGTCTCAAAATTAAATTGCGCCTGGGGCTTCTTAAATGCTAAATCCGCCACTGGATGTATTTCTTTATGTTCAATTTTTTATCGCAATTTAAATTTTGTTCTGTTATATTGCGGTATACTCGTATGGTTTATTGTATTGAAGTTACAAGTTATATTGATGAGTTTGTTGCTATTCAGCCGTAATTGACATATTGAATTGTATTGCTTATATTATATTGGTATAGATATTCTTTGTTCCTGTGTATTAAATTATGACGTAATTAAAAAAATGTTATTATATATTATTACTTGAGATATAATAACTTTATATTATAATATGTCTGGTTATATAAAATATAATAATAATTAATCATACAATAAATTATACATATAATTATTTTTTGACACGGTCAAATCATCTCGATCATGTGAAAATTATTTTAGTCGGGGAGCTGTAACAGCATCTACCTGCAACCGATAAGGAATTAGTGGTAGTGTAGTCTACCACTTAACAGCATAATACCAGATTGCAGATATTAGGTAATTATATTCTACATTTCGCAACTGCAGATATCGGAGGGAACTAAGGGATGAGAAGACGCATGATTAAAATTCAGCAGTTGATCGATCACGCACAAACGATAACAACCGCAGTATCGCAGTATCACTTAAGTAATTCCAGAAAATTCAATTCTTTTCATAATTAATCAATAAGTAAAATTTAAACTAACATTACAAACAATTCGTTTATTTTGCGCAAACTCGTAGGTGGAACTCAGTTTCTCGTACCTGCATTTTCGGTTAGTTTGTATCAGTCGCTTCGAAATTGTTGCAGGTGGTTTACCTGTAGTAGTTTGTTCGTGTTTCGAGTTATTGTTTACGTTTGTGTTTTGTTTTTTAATTGTTAAATATATTGCTGTCAAAATCATAACGATATATTGTTAACGAGTGCCTTTAATGGATTAAATCGAATATTTAAGTTCTTTCGTTCAGGTAATTTGAACTTTTTTGATTTTACAAACTAACGGTACAACATTTTTGTGACTGTCAAATAGGAATCTTGGTACCAAGTCGACTGCATTTCTCGAGAGATTTTATTAAAATTTGAAATTTCACTCCGTATGACTCAGTAGCTAAAATTACAATAATAAATTATTATCAGTATATCAGCTATTGTTATCTAATAATCGTATCAGAGTTATCAGTTGTTGTTACATTCGGGAATAATTTTCCAAAAATTTATATGGGGCAGCACAATTTTACCTCGGATTTAATTAGTTGTAGGTTATTTTAATTCGCCGCAATTATACATTCAAATTAAAGCTAATTGGAATATTTTCGTACAGCGCACGTTTTTCATTAATTCTTCTTATTTGTTGTTTTGAAAATGCTACAAAAATATAAGAACAAACCACGTAATTGGTTATACAATTTCTCTAGAAACGAGAATTAAATTGCTTTGTTGTTCGTCGAGAAAAATTAGAAAACTTTTAAATCGTTAGTGTCATTTAAGACGAACACGACGTCGAGATACCTACATTTGTTGACTTTTTGTTAGGAAGTTTACGTAAGACTTCCTCGAGGCGTGAGGTCGCAGGCCTAGAGAATTTTTGTACGTTCTTACCAAATTATTCAATCACAATGAATTACCTAATTGAAATCTCGCATAATTAAATTCTTTCACTGTCACTGCTAATTTATTGCTGTTCAATCTCAATTGAAAGTTCTGTTTTAATCACAAAGTGAATGTTACCCAAGGGATTTTCGTAACCTTTGCGTGAGCCTTGCAAAAAATGATAGTAATGTTAATTACCATACAGTTCCATATTTATAAACAAAGCAGAAAATGTGAGTAGGTGCTGACCTCAACAATTTGTTCTCTAAAAACTTCTTTAATTTGAATAATATGATGTGTCGTTCTGTGTCCCATATTACCTTTTCGGTCTTGATTACCATAAAATGGCGGACATCTTAGATATTAAACCGCAAAAATAGAATTTCGGAAAATGTACACTTGGGGGATAAAACCGTCATCTTTTTTTCTGCATTGTACGGGAGGAAGAAACGCGGAGCCGGGGATTCCCCGTTTGACAGTATTTCCTACACTACTCGGAGCAGCCGCTGGGGTTTTCACAGAACCTGTTTCGCCAGGTATTTCCTCTTCGTGCCCTTTCTTCGTCTGGTTTTTTATTTATTTATTTAAAAAATTGTACGAGCAGGTCGCTCTTTACACACACTATTACCGCAACAGCTATTACTTGCAGGTTTCTCATCACCTTTCCTAAAAACAGGGTGTGGTGTATCTTCCTGACTTGTTTTGATGTCTTCCTTAGGCTGGGAAGGTTTTCCTGGGCCTGGGAAGGCCCAGCATCTAAAGCACCTGAGCAGTTTCAAAACTACAGTCACTGATTAGGCCTACTCTCAGCATTGTCTCTTCGGTTTCTAAGAAACCGAAGGGTAAGTTGGCCATCGGCAACGTTGTATTTATGCAGAGTGTGGGACTCATCAATGATGCTACCCACTAAAAACCCCTCCTCATGATGTTATGATGGTAAGTCACACGGCAAACAAACAGGGAGGTAAGATCTACGCCCTCCCTGCGGACACTCACGGTATCCGCATATATGCATTACTTCATGACTGTCCTGCTGGTTCTTCGATTTCACTACTCTTCAGACCGCGCTTTGTGTACTTTTTTCTTTTTCTCTTTCTTCTTCTTATTTCTTCATGACTTCCTCGATGAGCGCCACCGCGATAGCCCATTAACCCCACAAAGGTTTCTGGCTTGGCCCAGCTTCAACGAAGCGGCAACCCACCTCGTCGCAATGGTCGCACTTGGGGGAGGCCAGCTTACCTATCCGGTGCTTGTAATAATTAAAACAGCCATGGCCGGTCAAGACTTGCGTCAGATGGTATGTGATGGCGCCATGGCTTCTTCCAAGCCAAAGTTTTAAGTCCGGAATAAGACGTCAGGTCCATGAACCCTTCTCTGCTCCAGTCCGTCTGTCCTGCTATGCTGCGATGGTAATCTCTCTGCTGTCAGAGTTTGGCACGGCTCTTTCGAGGGCCAGTAGATCTATTGGAGGCATGCAAACAACCACCAGTGCTGCTTCCCAACCTGACCTAACCTAACTTAGGGTAACAAAAATATAAAATTAAGTAATTGTATTTGTTATAGTTTAACTACTTTGAAGAGTCCATAAAGGCTCGGTGCGTACATGTAGATGTATTTAATATTCAGCGCTTTTCTCAAAGTGTAGAAGATTCCTGCTGAATAAAATCAATCGCAGAGTATACAATCAAACCGTCGGTTATCAACACCGGGGGGTCTGGGGGGTATGGAATACCCCCCAGGATTTCACTAAGGTTCCCTTACATGTTCTTATTAAATAATAAAATTCAAATTGCAAGTCGTACAACCCAATGAGGCGGTCATTGGGTTAGTGGGTTAATGCGAAGAACTTCTAACTTTAGGAACCCGGTTCGAATCCGAATAGAGTCTAACTTTCTTATGGTCGTCTCCTTGTTTCAGAGGGTACGTTAAGCCGTCAGTCTGCCTGGGTTTATGAGTAAGTGCTACTATTAACAGGAGCTACCAGTAGTAGCTCCGGAACACCACTCTGGTAAAAGACAGGCGGTGCCTAATTAAAGAGAAAGAAGAAGTTGCAAGTGGTTCTGCGAAAACGTCGTTTGACGTCACGGGTTAGTAAATGTATGTATGTACGTAGGAGGAACCGGCCATAGAAACATAATTACTACATGCTGATAAATAAAATTGTGTAGTTTTGATGCTAATCTCGAAATTACATTTTTTAATTGTCATGACCGATCAGTGACGTCAGATTAGCAACAGGTACGTTTAAAGTCACGTGACCGAAAATTAAAAATGCGATTGTAAATACACCGTTTTGGTCGTTGGTTACATATAACATACAACCCTAAGCCCACGTCTTAGGGGGGGGGGGTAGCAAACATGACTAACAGAAAAACCACCAAACTCCACATTACCGGTTTGGTTCATTTTTGGTGCGCCTGCAGGTTACGACCTGAAATAAAACGGGTTAAAATATGAAAATAATATATTGTGATTAAAAAAAAACAATATTTACGAAAACGACTGAGAAGTAGGTCGTAAAATTTTAACCCGTTTCATTTCAGGTTGCAAACTACACGAGCACCAAAAATGAACCAAATCGGGAATGTTGATGTTGGGAGGTCTCCTTGTAAGTGTAACCAGGGGTGCGGAAAAATTTTATTTTAGAAAATAAATCCATCTTTAATCAGATTTTGGAGAAATAGGGGAGTACCGAAAATTGCGACCAACTGTTACAAAAGGTCGTTCATTTTCCATTCCATTTCTTCGTAAAATCCAGAATATGGCAATGTGCTGGAAAGTAGCGGCCTTACCTCAAGTTAAATTCCACCAGCAAAGATAAAGATGACGCATTCGTTTTTTTACACTGGATGTCCTATGAGATCAGACTGCGGTGAAATTATTCCTTTTCCATGATTTTACTTGTCTTCAAATTTTAATTCTTATTTTTGATGGAAATTAGCTCGCATTGCTTCACTGAGCGCATCCACCACGGAAACTCTTCTAGGAGATCCAACGTTCCGGTTGTATCGACAAGAATTTATTTTAAATTAATTTTATTTTTATAAATACATATATTTAACTATTTTTCCGAATTATTAATTACTCATTTTTTTATAATTAATAAAAAATGCAACTTTTATTTTTATTAACTGCAATTTTTTAGTTTAACTGTAATTACTTTCTACTTCAAATTTGTTATTATTAATTTAAACACTTTCAACCTATAATTTTATTCTTCTTAACTTTATTCATTTATTACATTTATTCGCAATTAACTTCTACATTCTAATTGTTCTTATTTTCAATAGCAATAAAATACGAAGAAGGCATCGATGCACGAAACAAAATCAGTGTTTGATTTTCGCATTGTTGCCATGGCTTTCTTGAGTGCAATTGTTCAAATACAATATTTTTACTCCCCATGGGGAAGAAACAGAAAATAAAATAAAATGAGTTCAGATTACACATCATCAGAGATTTTCTTTGTTTACATTACCTTTTCAAAAACATTTTAGAGTATGATAATTTATTATAAGTAGGCATGTAAAATGTTAAATAATTATCTTTTTTTGTAATGCTAATTTCATTAACACTTTTGTTTGAATTTATTTAACATAGTAATTATAAATGATATACTTATGTATTTTTGTTTTTCACTGTTAAATTTGCTTACCCCCCCTGACACAGTTTTGCGTGTAAACTACCCCCCAGTAGTTGCTTTGGTGACATATATGCATAAATGAATTTGTTCCGAAAGAGTAAAAGAATCTTATTTATTGATATCGGTTACATATCACACCGGTCTCTGAGACCGGGGGGGGGGGGGGGTCAGTTCCTCAGAAATTCGTAGGAAACCATCATTTGTTTTCGGCATCTGGAGAAACCCAAAACTTGTTATTTTCTTTTTAAAGCAATAATTAACCGGGCACTTGGAAAAAACAAGTCGCCTTGTGAAAAACAATTGCCAACAAATCATTTTAACTGGTGAAAATAAATTTGTAGAACAATGTAGGTAAACAGTTATTCTTTCGGAGAGAAATATTTCGTAGTAAATTGTATTATAATGGTAATAATCGTTTACGCAAAACAGCTTGCTTTTCACAAGGCAAATTTGAGATACGCGTGCGCAGTTATCTACCGCGCATGCGCATACTGAAATAAACAAAAACAAAAGCATCGTTGATAAACAAAAACAGGTTGAACGATTAAAATTTGTTTTAAAACAAATAATGAAAGTTTACCCAAGGATGTTGTGACTTGAGATAATGATGAATCGAATCAATCATGTGCTTGGAAAGTATTTACGGTGCTGTTTTTCTCTGATCTTGACTTCTTTATTGCCATTAAAACAAAAATGCAATAACTGACATAATGAAGAGATTAAATATGATTAAATTGTGTAAGTGAAAATAATTTCAAAATTATATGTTTTAAGTGTGGCAATGATTGGATTTGCACATTTAGTATTACATCTTATTTCTTTGTGTTAACTCTATTAATAATTCGCTATATCCGCCTTAACATAATTTAGTTTCCTAATTAATCGATTAATATGTTTTAATAGTGCAACGTTTGCACAAAGTGAAAGCTGCTTTTGTATTTTCACGTATAAAGGGACATTTAACGTGCGAGGGGGGGACTCAATTTTTGAAACGTTCGTTCATCGAAGGTGTACGTTGTTGACGTCGTGGCTGCGTGAAAAATCTTAATGAGACAGGTTACGTGGTATACATGTGGTTCAATGGTTTTACGATAATATAAATAAATATTTCTTAACACGTTTGACTGATAACAACACGTCAACAGGAATGACTTTCCCTTATTGTTATTTCTTGAAACTTATTTTTTCGCAGAAATAGTTTTCCGATAACTCGCAGGAAAATCGTGTTGCGTGTTTCGATCTGTACGAAAATTGTTTTAATACTTCCTCGTGGCTGAGAAGGCAGGAATTCTTCTATTCGGCAAGCATTGTTAAACTTGAACGTGTTTGATCAATTTTTCTTATTGTGACCTAGTTTTTGTATCCTCACGATAAGAGTTTAGGTTGTCACGGAATGTTTGACATAAATCAATTAAAGATTTAATTTGTGTACATGAAGCTGCATAAACGTACCGGGAGTACCGTCAGCAGAAGCTGGTACCACTTCCGGTTTAGTCAAAAACAGTCTTACATTCTACTCGAAGTATTCTGAAATTTCTCCTAACAATTGATTATATTTTCATTTACTACAATAAAATTTAGCAACGCTCTATACATTATTGTTCATTCTTACGAGTTATCTTAATCATAGGTCTACAAAAAACCACTGAACATTAAATTAGACATCTAATGTGTATAGTTTTATTGTTGTTATTACAATAAATGACGGTACAATGCTCTTAAAAATTGGCGAATAGTTCTAACACCGAGGCTGTTGACTTGCCGGCGGTTTTGTTTCCGATGGGAATTGTTTATAATTGATTTATTTAAAAAACGACCATCAAAATTTTAAATAAATCACTTTCTACGACACTGGTCAACGTAACGAATACAAAAGCACACTTTGATTTACAAAACCCCAAATAATTGAAATTTAGAAACCTCGGATTTGCTAATACCCAACATCGAACAAATGCAGTTTCTTTTTTTATTACCAACTCAAATCAAATAATTCTTTTGCTATTTTCAAATAATTGGGTTATAAATTTGCCACAACCTAATTGGATTTTTCTTATCGGGAAACAAATTGGATAATAAATTTATCAGAACGAAGTTTAAAATCTAAAATTGTCCAAAATTTTGCAAGTTTGAATTATTCCTGTCCGATGTAGGTAATGTTGTTTTGGCTTTCTAACTTTTTTCTTTTGTTTCAGATTTGGAAAGAAACAAAAATGTTAACAAATGCAGTGCGTGTTAATGAAATGGATAACGGTGTATGTGATGTGCACATAAATCGGAAGTGTTAAAAGATAATGCGATCTTTAGAAGATTATATTTTCGAAATGGAAAATCGTAGTGCCATACCGCAAGCTTCCCACAGCGAAGACTTGTGGAGTCAATTGCAACAAAAAGAAAATGATTTAATGTTAGCCGCGGAGTTAGGCAAGGCCTTGTTGGAAAAAAATGAGGAAATGAAAAAAACACACGAAGCCACGGTCGAGGAGTATTTTAAAAAACTAGAGGTAAGTGTCACCTGGGGCTTTCGTACGCTATCCGGCTCGAAGGACCAAAATAATAATAATAATTTATAGGTATATTGACTTACATAACGTCGATATAGTTTTCGCATGACTAATATACATTTTAGTATAGATAATCCGTTAGTAATACGAATTAATGAATATGGCGATTAATTTAGAAATTGTACGGTAAATATGGAATACTTGTAGAAATCGTGCAGAGGCAGTGTTTCGTAAGAATTACTACTTAGGTCGTGGTACTTACAACACTTCTACTCTGTTGTAATGAATTAACCTTGCGATGAAATGGAACGCTGGTTACAATAACTTACGATTATTACAATTAAGCCACTGTATCATAATTTCGATCAGATTGTGTCGAAAATGTTTGTTTAATCAACGAATTAGTACCAGTCCATCAAAATTTTACCTTCTAATTTTAACTTCGCCTTTTCTAATTGTTTTAATCCATTGGATGTTCTAAAAATATATTTTATGGAGCATTTGCGACACTTTCGTTGTGTCCCACATAAAACTGTTACGGAATATTATACTAAAACAATGGATTTAATTTAACATTTTATGAACGCTTAAAATATAACAATTTAAATTAAAAAACAGTCCAACTTCAAGTTTCATCAGACGCCTAGCTGTCCGACAACCCCTACGTTTTAAGAATTCATCGCTTTCTTCATTTCGTTGATCAATACCCCTTTTGCATTTGTTCTCATTTTAGATTCTTAAACTTATTCATGCTTATTAGTCACGAAATGATCTAATCGATTTCTTTACCGAGATTTAATTATCTTCCAATTATTGATCAATATTTTTGGATCATCGATAATTTATTGTTTTCGACAATTGAAATAAATAGTAGATTATCAGAAGCCAACTTTTGAAACAAATGCAATAGTACTGCTGGTACTGCAGTTTTTAGGGTTAATTCTAAGGTTCTTTCAGATTAAAAAATAATAAATAAACAATACATGTTCATATCACTTGTTGTCATGGTTACCAGTATGGGCGATGCAATCTTGAAAAATTAATGTAAATTATTCTTCGAATTTTTCGAACTTTAACCCCCCCTAGTTCTCCATGGGGCACGCTACTGATGCTTTTACAGCTGAATAGTGGGCGCCACTTTAATTATTATGTTATTCATATAATCAAAAAAAAAAAAAAATTAAACCAATTTATTAACAATGAATGATATCTTAATGACGAAATAAAAGCTTTTGTTCCACTAAAGGTAAATAAAGCAAATGAAACGCACAGAAACCACCACGTGTGACCAATAATTCAGACTTCTTCCGTCATAAGTGTAAGTGACGTCTCTGTGTTGATGCAGTGTTATACGAAATAAATTCTACTTCCTGATTATTGCAAAATTGATTTTGCACTTACTCCTACCGATTGTTAAAAATATATTGTCAGTACTCGATGATGTTGACTCCAAAGGGACCTTAGGATGGGGGGGGGGGGTAAATACCTATTTCAATATTTTTGCTATTTATCAGAATTATGCTGTATGTAAAAAGCCACCTGTCTGTTTTTCTTGACGTAGCTCGCATCCAATTGGTTCATTTAAAGTTATCAATCTAAAGAAATTCTAAGGTAACCAATGAGTAACGGACCAGTGCGGCCTTCAGGCCGCACAGCCTATTCAATCTAGTCATGCTGTATATAAAACAACATATGTGTTTATCATTTCTTGAGTAATTCACCCCCGATTGATTTATTTGACTTGGTACTCGATTGCTCAGGATGTGCGGCCTTTTCACAATTTCATTAGCTTGGAAACTTAAAATGAATCAATTGGATGTGTGTTAACCTGAAAAACAGACAGGTGGCTTTTTATATACTGCATTATATTATGTTGTGTTTGTTTATTATTATCTCAAAAATAACAAAAATATTGAAATAGGTATTTACATGCCCCCCACCCTTAGGTTCCCTTAGCCTGCCTAAGTTGTGCGGCCTGAAGGCTGCACTGATCCGTCACTTTCGCTTAACCTCTCAATTTGTTTAGATTGGCAACTTAAAATGAAACAATTGGGAGGTGGCTTTTTATATACAGCATAATATATTGTTATCTGAAAAATAGCTAAAATATTAAAATAAGTATTTATTCGCCCCCCACCCTTAGTTCTTCTTAGCTTGCCTAAGCTGTGCGGCCTGAAGGCCGCACTAATCCGTCACTTTCTGGTAACCTCACAATTTGTTTAGATTGGCGACTTAAAATGAAACAATTGGGAGGTGGCTTTTTATATACAGCATAATATATTATAGTGTTTGTTTATTATTGTCTGAAAAATAACAAAAATATTAAAATAGGTATTTAGATGCTTCCCACACTTAGGTCCCCTTAGCTTGCGGCCTGAAGGGCCTCACAATTTCATTAGATCGGTAACTTAAAATGAAACAAATGGGAGGTGGCTTTTTATATACAGTATAGTATATTGTGTATGTTTATTATTTTGGAATTTTTGCTGATGCTTTAATAGAAAAGATTTTTTTAATTCAGTTTGGTTATATTAATTTTACCTGACGCCCAACACCAGCAGTTTGCTTCACACCCTTTCAATTGTCACTTCAGTTTCTTCCTACGCTGATCTAAAAATCTGAAAGGACTTAAGGACTCCTACGGGACCTCTATGACGTTTCCTTACGTTCTGTAGATCTTTCAACCAGACCTCTACTATACTCTTCACTAATTGGTTTTTGAGGTGCCATTTTTCGTTATTCTGCTAAATTCAATTGTGGAAGCTGGAGTCTCTTTAGAGGAGACTTACCGTTATCAAATTCTTTATTGGTTCCAATCCCAGATGTTACATTGTAGACAACTTTCATCAAAGATGTCAAGAAGTTTGTAAAATAGCAGATCTTCGGACCGCTACATCGCAGCGAAAAAACAATTTATATTGCTAATCTGATTGTAGTAACTGTGGAGACAAGTGCCTGAATCAGCTATTGGGAGGTAACCACTTGAGGGTTATCTTTTCTCTGCTTTCGTTATTGTATTATGAAATCAATAAAATATCTCCAGAGATATGTAGCGTAAATCATTAAATTTTAAGTGATTTTTAAGCCGTGAAGCAATTTATGCACCAACGCTCACACCCTGAGGGTTAATGCTCTGTCCAAAAAAAACCAACGAAGTAGTTTTGGGCAACAGCACCTTACTGCCTTGCTTCTTGTGACTTTTACGTGCGAACCACTTTATGCAGTCGATGACCACATAATTCACCTCCGTTAAGTTGCGACTTATTATGACAGCATTTAGAATATTAATTTTAAATACATGAAGCATGAAAGTTTTACATTGTGTATATAATTTATTTACCAAAAGAAAAAATTTTACTTTTAGTTTTATGCTTTTTCCAGGTCTTGCATTCTTAAATCATACGAAAAACTTCAGAAGTTATATTATTGCATATTTTGTAACAACATATTCCTCAGACTTTCACACATCACTGTACGAAATTGGCATTTTGGAGTCAAGGCTACGATGGCTGGTATTTGAATTTTAGATTTTTATTAGCCTTTTTTACTAAGATGCGGATCTAAACCGTCATATCAGGTTTCAGACTGATGAGGTTTTGTTCAAATCACGAAATAAAATACTTCGTGTAACCTGGTTTCAAAAGATTTTTTGCAGACATTTTCCATATCTTGATAAGTACATCTTTGACAACCGTCCTAGCATATCACGTCACGCCCAAAACACCATCAGACTTGCAACGCTACGCTACATCTAAAATGATGACTCATAATAGTCCCCGGTAGCATTTCCGGCAACGTCTTCTATCTTCCATATGAGGACGCTCTAAGCAAAGATATTAATATTTATGAACATAGCTTTATTGCTGAGAAGAATTTTGTTAATGGCATACACGATATTGAAGTTTCACGATTGACCCAGAAAAGAGACAAGAGTTCTTCTTCTCAGACACAGTTTTGAACATTTTTTTGAAAAAGAAATAGGTTAAGTTAAAACTTCATCTGTCTGTAAAAGTCGTTTCCGTGGTAGGAAGGGGTGTTCCAATTTATCTGTGGGATATGGAATGCAGGTGACCGGAAGATAAAACTAGGGATGTATGGGTTAGGGGAGATTTCAGGAAGTGCACTATTTAATTCTGGAAGGTTTTTTGAAACTCTCGTTTCGCTTTGTATTTATTTTGGTGCAATAGCAAAAGTGATGTTCCAATTAACAAAATTAGATTGCGTAAAATTGTTCACAATTATGTTAGAAAGTATAAAGTTTCGGGTAAACGCATTCAGCGACAACTTTGGTTAAATTAATTAATTACTTAAATTTTCCTGCAATTTCTCTCCGCGCCAGTGTTACATTTAGATAACGAAAAATTTGGAATTTTGCCTGTCTCACTTTTCCGCTTTCGTGAAGAAATTCTTATTTAATCGTTAAAGTTTAAAAGAATCCAATTAAGCTAATTACTCGTCTTGAATACAAATTTAATTAGGAAAATAAATTCGCACGAGCGACTTATGTTTCATCGTGTAATTATATTTCCATTTAATTATTACTTGAAGAATACCTAATTGGTAATTAATAATTATTAAATCAAAATCAGCTAGCCCTACTTAATTATACAACAATATAAATTTGTAAATGCAGTTGTGTGTAGTACAATACAAATTTTAAGTATTCATTAAGTAACTTCAATTATCTGCTGTATTTTCTAAAAAAATTACCAAATTGTGCCTAATTAACCAATTTGTTGCTGTTGTCGTTGTAAAAATTAAAAAACGTGTTCCATATTAAACGCATGTTTAATTGCATGCAGACGATAATTTTTTTAATTATTGTTGTAATAATTTACATAAAATTAGTTGTAGATAATGTTTGGTGGTAATTTTAATAATTCAATTACAGTTATCTAAATAGATAACCTAATTTTGAAAAAACCTAAAAAAACAACATGGAACTGCCTAATTTTGGGCATCGTCAACGTTGGGTATATATGGAAAATGACGTCATTTCATTCGATGATGATCGATCGGCCTTCCATAGATACATCATCAATAATTATTAAGTTTCTATTTTTGTATGTTTTATTGAATTTTTATTATAGCTGATACTTAGGTAAAAGTTTCTACAAAACAGTTGAAAAATTAAAATCGCCACTTTTTGAAGAAGTGACCATATCTGATGAACCGTTAATGCTAGCTTAACATACCAATAAGAAAAAATGAAGCTTACGAAATTTTGCATCCAACGATGTATTGTTCGTAAAATTCTATGAAGGATTTAAGTCGTGGCGCCCCATCAAAGTAGTTAAATTAATATTTTATACGATAGTTCGCATTATTGGGTTGCACTGTATGTGGTTTAGGCGTCCGAATGTAATAATTTCCAATTGTTTACACTGTTGTTGCAATAAACCATAAAGACGAACATTAAAAAAGTTTATTAAATGCACGTCAATCTTTATATATGGATTACGAAACTACCTGTAAACATAATTATGACCAAGTTACCTGTAGGCTACAAGGAACCAATCGATTGTCATAAAAAATTGATAGCGTAGTAATTCAGCCCACCCTTCTTAATTCAATTGGCTATAAAATCAAAATAGATGATAATGAACTTGTTGATTATTACGTAATCAAGATATAGCGCGATGCTGCGCGTGTACCCGTGTGGGTAACCCGTCATCTGATTTTTATCACCACGTGGGCAGGAATTTCGAAAAAAAAATTTAATACTGCAAATAAATAAATCGTGCCAATTACTGCAAGACTGCAACGATATTTTTCTAAGGTAACCTTTCGCAAAACAAAATCCGGTTGAATCATGCTTAAGAATAATAAACCTGAGGGTATTGAATGAATCATTTCAATAAACTTGCTAAACTAGTTAATTTAATTTAATTTTAATTATTACGTAATTCAAAACAAGTTTCAACAGTTGGAAGCCGTACTCTGCAGAATTACCAGACGAAGAAATAAAATTGTACGGAATTTGCAAGTTGAAATGGTACGCATGAGATGCGGTTTACATAGGCCAAACGGGAGGTCGCTTTTCGATCGAGTTGTTTCTCGAAAGTGGAATTCTGATTTTATTTAAATTCGAGATCATTTTTAACAAAACTAATTTACGGATACCATGCTTGTGCATGCATTAAGTTGGAGAAAATGGGTGCCATTTGTAGAACAATAGAATTGACCTACCTGTTCCTTCATATGGTAACTTCTTCGGTTTTTTCATCTCTGATAGGCAGGAAATATATTTTTTATTAATTATGTTGTTTTTTATTCCGATAAGATTACTTTTCTTCGCATTTCTTTTATATCTGTTAATCTACGTACTATATCGAGCATTGTTGTTTTTATGATTTTTTTAAAAAGTGGAAAGTAGGTATATTTACTTCCACTTATTATATAACTCATATTATGCATAAATAACTATTATTGTTATAAATTATAATGCTCCGCTTGCACGTACGTGCTTATTGCTTAAGTTGGCTGTGATTAACTGATGCACTGTAGTTTGATCTAAGAACACCTACACCAATGCAATATCGTCATTTATTGCGTCTTCCGTATAATAAATTTTGGTATCGATAGATGTGGAGGAGGACATGGAGGCTGCATAAGTAGCTTACTCTCAAGTGCGTAAAAACTTGGAATATGGAACTGTGCAAACTTTAAAAAATAAATCGCACCCCCCCCCCCTTACATATACAATCAACAAGCAAAAGGGCGACGGCGAAACAACGGCTGCGACATATCCTAAACCGCACAGTTTTTGGAAATAATGAAATTTATAAAAAGTAACATAGGTTCCTTTTTATCAGCACTCGAACCTTTGCCGGACGCATGGCCTGTAATTATAATGTACACAGGTGATTGTATTGGTGGAGACTTAGGCTCTCTTGCGAGTAAAAAATATTTTCTTTCGCAAAAAATAAATAATTAAATCAAAAACATAAAAATAATATCAATTGGCACTTTATTTCGTTTCACTGGTACATGAAATTTGGAATATAATTTCACTGGAATTGACAATATTTACGGTAACTAAAACTTGACTTGTTTTTGGTAAAGTGTTTCGAACACGGACCTATCCTTGGTTATATCCTGCGCGTCGCTGGGAACAACCGGCATCCTCTTTTTCAACCCTTGTTTTTCGTTCTGTTTAATTTCAATTAATTTTCCTATCAATTGTCTGGGCGGGTCCACTCGTTTATAATCCGAGTACATATTTTTCGTTTCGAGTAATTTCCTGTTAATTTTTAATTGTAAAGGAACATCGTCCGGATTGATCGGTCCACTTCTGGTTTTGTATCCCGGTTTCTCAGGGAGAAGCACCTTGTTCGTTTTTCTCGAAACGCTCAGGTAACGCTTGTACAACGGATGCAACTTTTTCGCATTTAAATCCAGCATTCGCTGTTCGACGGTGGTAAAATGCGGCAATGGATCCACCGCGTTTTCCTTCTGATTCAAATTGGCTTCCATAACTTGCAACTGTTTTTCTTCTTTTGTTATTTCTCGTCTTTTGCCTATTTCCATGTCGCGTGTAATGATGTATCCCGGACCTTCGGTTTTCGTGATTTTTTCTCTCAACTGCAGTATAGCAGTGGGAACGCATTCTTCCACTAAAAACAAAAGGATAAAAAAAAAACAAATCGTGATATTTTTTCCTACTGTCATCGTCGCACGAGTCTTCCTTTCTTTTTGATTTTCTCGAACCCATTAAAGTCGCCCATAATGAAGGTTTTGGTTTCTTCTTGCACGTCTTGTTTTCGCATTCAAACTGTTTGTGGTCTCTTGGATTACCGACCGAATAGCGCCTTCGTTTAATTGTATATGTACGTTGTCCGTAGAGATAAACCTCCGTTGGAGTCTTAAAAGTAAAAGCTGTTATTGTACGAGTAATTTTAGGTACATTTCTATATGCCATTTCGAAATATTAAAAATTGACAATTGGTTTTGTTTGATTCTTTTTTGTTATGAAACAAAATTCAGTCGGCCGGCGCAGGCGACTCGAAAAATCAATTGTCATCTGTCAGACGTCAATTTTAAGAAGTGAGGTTATTAATCAGGAACGTTTACAATAGTTTTGAATTTTTACAGATGGCAAACAGCGATTGTTGCTTAAACAGTTTCTTTAATTGTTACGGATCTTTTGGTATTGTAAAGGTTTGAAAGTGAAAGAAACTTGAAGTTACACCATTAAAGAGCCAGTTATGCATGAACCGTTCGAATTTTTCCAATCATTCGCTCGTATTCACTTACCGTGTTATGGTAATTTTTAATTAGCCAATCCTAAAGTTTAGCCTGCAATTCACGGATAATTAAGACAATTTGGACATCAGCTGGTAAATGCCCGCGATTAGATCGATGGGTTTGCGCAATTAATTTATCAACGGTATGTTGCCCAATACTGAATCGAAACTCGTTAAAAGAATGACGGATCTCTTGGGAAGAACAACGCGAGTTTTGGAAATCGCCATTTTGTTCGGAATGACGCACTCGACTGAGTCAGTTAATAGATTTGCGGTTTTCTACTCCTACTGATGCGATTGTTCTAATTTTTTAAATTATGTCATCGATTGTTTAACGGTTTTTTCTGTAGGTAAAACTTTTTTATTGGTAGCGTAAAAGGTAAACAATTGAAAAGGTTACTTATGTATTTTTAATAATAGTAAGTCGGATTGAAAAAGTGAAAGCACACGGCATTATAAGTCCTTGTTCTTGTTCATTTCAAGTTCGTACACGTAATAATTACTTTTTAACGTTTGACATTTTTTTTGTAAGATTACAGTAGGTATGGACGCAACCGCCGCAATTAATGCTATGACCGTTTCCTTTTCCTTATGGAGGAAATCGTTCAGTAGAACGATGCCATATTGCGTGAAAACAAAACATAAACGTGGTATGAATGAAAATTAAGTTTAAAGTATTTAATGTTAATTAAGAAAAACGTAAATGCTGTCAAAAACTTACATAAATCCCGATTGTGATGGATCTGAAATTTCGTCATCAATTTTCTGCATTGCATTGTTTCGAATGAGGTTTTGAGAGTAATTAATTTCACTTGTTCAATGAGTTTGAGACAATAACGTGGAACTGATGATATTGCATTATGTCTGAAAACAATAAAAATGGATTAGTGGGCTGGAATCCCTTGTTTTAACAAGGAGAGCTTGAAAACTAATACGATTACTCCTCCACTCTCGCAAATTAAATTCCTAGTGTACAGGCCCCAAAAGGGCAAACCGATGCAATTGACTTTTTCGGGGCAGCTTGCAGAATTTAGGTTCAACGAACACAAAAATTCAAGATCTAAGAAAGATACGGATCTCTTGATTTGCATACACACGAAATTGCATAATTATTAATAAATCAATATTTGCCAAGGAATTCAGGTAGCTATTTATCAGCAGATTTAAATAGAAAACGAAATATGTTAATTAACGTACAGGTCAAATAACTCACATTATAAATCTTTTTTTAATTTTTTTGAACTGTGTATATATCGATTACTATAAAACCGTTTTGAAACAGTTTTAGATATACCAAATTGCACGTAAACTTAAATAATTACGGAAATTATTGCGAAAAACAAGGCACAATTAAACAATAAGTAATAATCGACTGGGTAAATAGGAAATCGTACCACATACTAATCAATGGAAAAGGAAGGAAAACGATATTATTAATAATATAATTGCAAATATTTGTTCCGCAATTACGTAATTAAAAATTATATTGCACATAATTCCTAGTAGTACCTACCTGTATTATTTATATTATTATTAGCTTTTAGTGATTGAAAATTCTGTTATTGTCCAATGCTCTCCATTATTTCTATTCCACACTATGCATGTTTCAATTGTTTCTGGTGCAGTCCACTGCAAAATCTTCTCATCCTACACGCATGGTCCGTCGATCTTGTCCCAAACATTATTCTGTGACGGAAATCGTCACCCTGTTTATTTTTTAACTCCTGGCACCTCCCACTTGACCTTGTCTGCGGCAGCTTATTAAATATTGGGCAACTACCCCATTCGGATTTCCTTCGATCGGTAAATCGAAGGACATCAGAGTCCGACATGGTCAGGCTCACATACGAAGAAAACGGTACACCAGGTGGAATTTCACTTAAAAAATTGGAATTCCTATTCGATAATTATAACTAACATTAATTAGCGTATATGTTCAAGTTGTAGACAGAGATTACTTCCTTAATTGTTTTTTTTAATACAGTTTAACGCGGATGCGAAACCATTCGACCATTCAGTACAGATCGTAGTTAATTTTTTTTTTTCGAATTTACTGTTCGAAGCGAACTGGGCCGGCCACCGGGAGAAGGGGGGGGGGCAGAAATTATTTGAAACTAAAACTGAGATCTTCGTTTGTTCACCTCCTGTGGTAGGCCCTGTTAATAAATTTTGCTATTACGAAGTCTTATCGTCTTTTAAATAATAAATTTGGTGCTTTTACTTTTAAATTAGCTTAATTACATGGTCATAAACCATGCTTTTAATTTTGTAAGTAACGTTTTTAAGGCTATAAATTTTTAACTGGGTATAAATTATATTTATAAAATCTTCCATTTTTTTTAACAATTGAGGGAATCCAAAAAAGTTTATCGATAAGGTCAACAAGAAAATGTGATTCTGTTGATATTTTTGTAACAAGTTCTATTTCTGTGGTGTAGTGCAATGACGTCTTCGAGGGTTTTATTAATATACTGGCACAGCTATTAAATTTGATAATTTAAAATGTAAAACTGTCGCATTATGAAAAGGAAACCCCCGACAAAATTACTGCTTTGCTTGCCAATTAAATGGATCGAAATGGACTGGATATGACAAGCTAATGTATAATTCAAATTGTATTGTGAATTATTGGTGATCATCAAGCCATGACAATACTGGTGATAATATGTCGAGGTCGATTTTAAACTTCTTGGAATGGAGAAAAACCGTGAATTTCCGAAATAATTTTTTTAGCAATTATGGGTATATTTCATGTAACCATTTTGTTCCTTCGCTATCTCGAAGGCCGATCTTTAGAAGGTGACTTCTTCAGAAGTACCTATTATTATTGCCCAATTTAATTCAGAAGGTTGCAGGGGGGGGGGGAGAGGTTAACGTTCGCCCTTCATGTTCCTAGAATTGAATGTTGGATACGAATATCGGCAATAAACATGCGATATTCTACTTCCAAAAACATAATATAATATGTAAGAATCAATACCAGGCTATCGAATTTTTCCTATTGGCATTTTGGTGTTGTTGTAATCGTTCGTTGCCAGTGCCAGTTTAATTAAGAGAAGAGCGATTTCTCATGAAATTAGGTGACGCGCATAAATTGCGCTCTATTAACGAGATTCGCGTAGGATATTTGACTATAATTTAAAAACCTCGCTGAATGGTTCTTATGTGTATGGAACACATTTGGAATTTTTTTTTTCAAAATATTTTAATCCAAAACACCAAAAATTAATGTTTTAAATTTATACTAAAAATAATGATTAGTTTAAACGCTCATTTATGGTCACGTGGTGTGTTTTTCGTAAAACTGAATATTTCTTCGTTTGTTTCTTGGTCTCTTATACGCTCTTGGATCCTTTGACTATTTAAACCAAACTTGACAAACAAGCCCAGTTTTTCAGTAGCAGTTTAAACCAAAAAGTGTGATATTGCGTAAAAAACAGCTTTTCAACGTATTTCATTGTTTAACCCAAATTTTTTGGTTTAACCTGCAACTGAAATACTTGGCCATAAGGCGTAGCATCGTTGCACTTCTGTAACCTTTGGGCGTGATGATTTGAATGAGAACGAACATTTTATTAAATATTAAAGCGTCGGAAAACCACAAAAACGCTCAATCTTGCAAAGAAACTAGTTGAAAGTAAAAGGAAAAATGCTTTGACATGTACGTGCGGTCAAGTTAAATGAAGTGTAACTGAAGGTTTAAAACGAGCTCGATCATTCTTAAGAGCTTTACATGATAGATTATTCCCATATAAAGGTCGCCACACATTGCACTGGGCCCATTCGCACGTACACTACAAACATAGCACTGATGACAGGAATAATCAATTTTTCGATATTGTATTGCAAGTGAGTAGGTAAACTTGCATTTTAATGCAAATAACACCGTACGATTCCTTTGTCTTGTGATGAAATTGCCCGAACACGAGGTGACTGACTATGCACAATAATTTCCGAGTTCCGCTTCAAAAGTTTCACATGCTCTCATTCATACAAAAAGTTTTGTTCATTTTTCTCCATATTTCTATAATTTTGTTATGTATGTAGTAAACATAACAGTTTTTGCAAAACTCGTTTGAGAACCGCAATTATGTTAATTTGGCTTAAATCACGCAAATTCTTGACCAAAATTGTAATGAGTAATTCCCCAAACAAAAGCTCTTATTAGTGACGCATCGAGCATGAAAGCGGAAGCAGTTGTGTGACAAAAATGTATGAAAAAAATGCCGATTAATTTTTTTGGGACACCAACCAACCCAATGGATATGGTTCCCACAAACGTTTCCTGCTTTTTTTATTGGCAACAATTCCGAAGGAAATAAATTAGTCCTTCCTTAAAATCCCATTCAAATGTCAATGAATTCGACCATTGTTGGGCCATAATGGATCCGCAACAGGTTTATTCAACGCAGATCATTGAATTGCCTTTTATTACCGGGAGTATCCTTCTGGTATGCATGTCCATTGTGCCCAGTGGCGCCACGCCGTTGTTTTGTTCTATTTGATTTGGAATCGGAAACAACTTTCTATTGATTGGCAAATTACAGATTGTCGCTCTCAAAACAAATATCAGTGTAGGAGTTTTGAAATTAAAACGGAAAATCAAATATCCTGTTCGAATCTTGCAGACATATACCAGACTATAAGTTCAATGTGCCAGATCTGGAATGGCAGCTTCTGTTCTTTAGTAAACGGTTTTCTAAATATTTATTATAATTTTTGTTGAAAATAATATTATACAATATCAAAAAATCGTGTTTGAAATTATAATTTTTAAGCAGCACTAGGTTTAGCGGATTTGGCTCTTGTAAAAAAAACACGGCAATATATATAACATACAGGAATTCCTCCTGAAAAACACCTGCTCACGGAAAATTTGCCTAGTTACATGAGGACCAACTAACGCTTTAATTTCTATCTTGGTGTTCTCGAAGCGGTCACCCGTCCAAGTACAAACCGAAAGGAACCTTCGCTGACTAAGTTTCGAAGGCTAACAAATCGCGATCTATCGGAGCTTTTTAGGTTGGTAAACAAAAGTTAACCAATCAGAGCGTTCTAATGTTTAAAATAAAAAACAATTGAATTGGTGAAACAAAATCAATACTTTTGTTTGCGAAAACACCTGCTCATGGAAAATGTGCCTAGTTGCATGGCGACCAACTAATGCTTTAATTATTTCTATCTTGGTGTTCTCGAAGCGGTCACCCCTCCAAGTACAAACCGAAAGGAACCTTCGCTGATTGTAAGTGTCGAAGGCTTATTATGTAGATTTATTTGTTTTCTCACGAAAATTGCTCCAATTTCTTCGAAAAAATGCTGATTATCAATGCATATGCATTTCTTCGTTAATTACCTCTTGTGCACGACACGAAGAGCTTCTGTACACATAATTACCGCTTCTGATGCCAAGTACCTAATTATTATTAACAAAGAAACTCTTATAAAATTGTTCAATCGACCTTGCATCCTGTTTCTTTAATATTTTGCAAAAGTCTTTGTTAATCAAGGTTCTCACTTCCTTAACACACACAAAACTTGTTTGTAGGTCAAATTCAAATTATTTTTAATCAAAACGAGAGCGTAAGAAATTATTTCAATTTTATAAGTTCACATTACAACGTCAATACGAAACCCTCTCCTGACTTATGAAACTTGAAACAATAAAAAAAAATATGATCAATATGTTCTAGCGGGCAAGGTCGTCCAATTTATTGGTTTTGTTGGCCACGCCTGAAAAATGTACTTATGAAATTAATTTGCATTGTTTACCTGCTCATGGCATATCATTTATCTGGTTAAACGTTAAAAGGTGGGCGGAACTTTCACGATTTACATTAATTAAAGAGGAACTAATTGTCGCGTCAAACACCCGAGGGGTCACCAAATTTTTAATAATCGTCTCCGTTTGTTACAGGCATTAGAACAAGACAAACACGTACTGAAACGAAAATTAGTATCCAGTGAATCCGAGTACGAAGCTCGAATATTAGAACTCCAAAACGACGTATCCGAATTGACATCCAAACTCGCGGCCAAAGAAAGCATATTGAAGCAATGGGAGCGCGACAAAGGCAACTTGGTCTCGGAACTCAACTCTCAAAACGTACGTCTCACCACGCAACTTAAGGAAGCAACCGTTGTGGAATCTCAGTTAAGGATTGAGGTGCAAAATTTAAGAGAACAATGTGCAGTGGGTAAAACTAGTCTACACGAACATATCAGTAGCGTCGACAGTTTGCGCGACGAACTGGATTTAGTTTCTGAAAAGAAAAACGAATTAGAGAGAAGACTTATTATGGCGGCTTCCGAAAGAGATAATCTCGTTACGGCGCTCGAAGAAGCTTCCGACAGGATTATGCTTTTGGAGCGGCACGCCAGAGAACAGGACGTTCGGTATCAGCAGTCCTTGAAAGAATATTCATTACCTCATGAGAAATTAAGTCTGGAAGAACGAATTAATGGTGAGTAAACAAACAGTTCTCCAATCCTGTATAGGCAGCTGTGGGGTCTACCGATGGTAGTCTTAAAATTACTAAAAATATTGTGTTTTTACCCCTCCCCCCCTATGGTGGTAGCTGATCCTTTCGCATAATTTCAAATTATTGTCGTTACTAACAATTAACAAATTTATTTGTCATTAACAACAGGCGAACATCGTTCTTTATTGGCAGAGATGGACGTATCCGAACCGACCTTATCTCAGGAGTGCATGGCCGTTTACAGACAGCTTCGGTCGCTATGTTTACAACTCAAATCTCACAACGACGACGATTCCGGTCTGCATTCGGACTGTTCCACCAGCTCTTTGGACGACAACAGCCAGTTTTCTGCTGGACTTTTAAACGAGGCTGCACAAGAGTTGGTCGGTTTAGTTTTAGACACCGATGTTGTTCGATTATTGGAACGATTGGAGCAGGCTAGGCGAGACGTACAAGATAGGGATGCCGAAATGCAAAGACGAGGCGAAGCAATTAGAGAGTTGACGAGCAAGGTCTTTTTAGCCAATTTTTGTAGTCGGATTGTTCCATAACAAGTTGTATTTTTCAGATTTCCGTGTGCGATGTCGAATTGCGAGCCGCTCTCGAGGAACGAGACAGGGCAAGACACGACGCTTCCCATTCTTCTTTGGCGCAAGACGAAACAGTTGTCAAAGCGAGAGAGGTCAGAGATCAAGCAGTCGCTAGAAAAAACAAGGCCGAAGTGGAGTTGGCCAAAACAAGAGTCGATTTGATGCAGGCAAACAGTCAATTACTGGAAGCCATTCAACAAAAAGTTGAACTTAGTCAACAACTGGAACAGTGGCAGGTTGGTATCTCTAAATTTGGAATTTGTGGCTTATGGCTTTGTTGGGAAATAGATTTTATAATTTTTTTATTGTTCCAGATGGATATGCATGAACTACTGGACGAACAACTAAAAAATAAATTGAATAGTCAAGAAGTGAAAATGCGTAACCATGCTCAACTGTCTTCACCCATTGTGCCTCCTAGACGAAGATTATTATCGAGATTTTTTCAACGATAGTAAAACTTTGATTTTTTTAAATATAACGATTATTTAATTTTTTAAACGAATATTTTTAAATTTTAATTTTATTCCTCCCCATGCAATTTGATCAATACTGGAAGTGTCTTCTATTTCATTCTAAATTACTGATCTCCCTTTTATTACGTTAGGTTTTAATCAAATGAATCTGTGATCAAATATAGATAAGGTAAGGTTGTGTAAATTATTGAAGTAGATAAGTTTTAAATTATGTCTGTTTTCAAATCAATAGTTTATCCAAGTGTAGAACTGTTTCAAATAAACTAACAATGTTACCAAACCTTATTTTTAAAAAATGGTAATGTAAAGTAATTTCTCCGTCCGTCAAAAATTTGTAAATGCAAATTTGTTGTGTATATAATAAAGAATTTATCTAAATTTATTTAGTCTTTCTTGCCGAGTGGATTAGGACCGCTACACCTCCCCTTCCGTCGGATCATCCAAAGATTCGAGGAAAAAAGACTCAAAAACAGATAAAATTAATAGCGGCTACTGTATTGGTTGTTTTCATATTCTAAGCCCCGCCCATTAGTTTGTTGCAATTGTTTTTTGGCATAATATGCTATTTTGAAGCTGTTGCAACCAAAAATATATTTAAATTAGATTTTCGATTCGCTATAAAGTACAGATTTAAGAAAATAAGATAAGTTGAGACCAAATGGCATGAAAGCATCCCTGAGGGCCACCCAAACTCAAAAACAACGATATCTAATCCCACGTACTTGATGAAAAGATTCCTGGGGGGCGCCTGCACGCGAGTGTTATTGATCTACTAGATCAGTGTTTCCCAACAATTTTTGAGGCATGCCTAATGTGACCATACGGGACTGAAACTTCGGGACACAGAATTGTCCCGTTTTCAGTTGAAGGTCAACGAAAGGCGATTTTTAACTGAGTTTGATGCTCTGATAACAAGTTTATTTTGTTTTATCCTGAAATTATGTTCTTGGCATAAAAAATTGATTTTTTTATTGTAGCAATCAGGATCGTAACCAGGGGGGGGATTAAAGGGTTCAAATGCCGACGAACGGCACAACCTCAAAACTCAAATCCGCACAGCCACTCGCCACGAATAAAATGCAAAAATATTATTTTAAGGAATAACTGAAGCTCCTCCTCCGAAATACAATCCTGGTTACGGCCCTGGTGATAATATTAGTCTCTCTTAATTTTAACAAGTGTAGGAGTGGGCAAAATATATGAAAATGTCTAATATTTAAATTAAAAAATTGAAAATTAGTAGGTATTTAAAATAAAAGATACAAAATGTATTTTAAGTACCCCCCCCCCCCCGACCCTATGTAACATACACAATTTTTATAACTTGAAAAAATAGTTGATGAAAAATTCATCATTTTTGAACCTATGAACAAAAGTTATATTGAAGAAAAATTCATAATATTCATGAAAAAAATCATTGTATTTATGAATATGTTCATCAATATGATTAATTTTGTTCATCAAAATGATGAACAATTTTTTTCAGTGTTAGAGTTCACTCAATTCGTAAAAACATCGCTGAAGTCACTCTGTGGCGAAAAATGGAAAGTTCCGTTCTCTGGACCCGCTCACTTTGAAAAACATCCCTGAAGCCGCCCAAATTCGAATATTTCGCATTTACAACGTTTGGAATTTGTTTTTACTTAAATATTTGGTCATAATTTACAAAATTAATTTATGATATCATGTTAACAGTTGCACTTTTAGAAGACAACTGCAAATCAAATCGAATGTAATATTTTAAGCTGGGGCCGGCCGTATACTCCCTATCTTTATGTAAGAGGGACTTTAGGTACGTTTTATAAGAGATCGTACTCTGGATGCCTATTGGTTTGCTTCTTAAGTAGCGAAGATGATTTTTTACTCACTCTTGCCCTTAGCCATGTTTCCAGGGGCGTAGCGAGTGTTGTTGGGGTCCCGGTGCAAAATATATGAGGAGGCCCCCCGTCTTAAAATAAAGGGGGTCGGTCGAAGTTCTAAGAGCTCGAATACTTCGCGGGTGCTGCATAGTTTGCGAGCAGCACCAGAATCAAATAAAAACATTTTTAATTTCAATATTAATATTTATTTGGCCCCCAACATTAGTATTTCCCTCTGAAGTTAATGAGCAATTGGTCCCGAGATTTAAGCACATTTCTCAATGTAAAATTAAATATTTGTATTAAAATTGTATATTAGCTGAAAGTCTTAAAATATTGTTGATTGTTTTTAATATCTCTGAGTATTTTGTGGTTGTTCAAAATACATCATGTCGATTAAAAACACCGATCCTAATAAAACGGCCTTCATCTTGACGTCTAAGTTCTTCGGAAAACTGAGTTTAAAGGTATCTGCATTGGTATAAACCTCCCTCAAGTATCCAGTCCATTTTTTGGTAAGTTTTCCAACTGGAGAATCACCACTAGCAGAAAATATTTCAAATATGAGATCCGAATCACAAGGGAGAATCGGACAAAAAGGTCCTATCATTCGTAAAACGCAATCTCCACTTGGGTTTTTTAACGAAAAAGATGGAAATATCGGATTCCAATTCTGCTCGATTGTTCCTATCACAGTACCGGGTGGAGAAAAAACTTCCATTGTCTGTAAACAACAGAAACAACAGCAGCATTGGCACTTACAAGGACGACTAAAATGTAAAACTTCTTGTCCGAAATTATCGGTCACTATCATTTCGAAAGATCTGGCTGCCCCACAGCAATTTCGAGTACAAGTGTCGGATTGTTCGCTTGCGTGGTATACCATTTGACCTAAACGGTTATGGACACTGTACTTATTTTCAATTTGAACATTGGTGATCAATTCCAGAAGATCCAACTTTTGATGTATTATAAGTTTATCAATTGAAGCAAGGTATTCTAATCCTGGTGGGCAGTTTCGCATAGGTTCAGGCCTTTGCATCCAATTGGGATATGCTTGTGCCATGGGTTGAATGGTGATGGGGCCTCGTGGATCAGTATATCCGGTTTGAATTATCGAATGGAGGGAATCCATCTCCATGTATCTTGATTGGGCAGGTGGATAAGATCGTTGTGAAGTTGGGTAAGGAAAACCAGGAGGATGTTGAGAAGGTACATCAGGAGACCGAGTAGGTAGATATTGAGGCTGACCTGGGTGCTGCTGAAATTGTGGTGGCTTCAGAGACTGCCCGTCCATTTTTGTACCTTCCCGATAATAGCTGTTCATGACACCTGTAATAAACTAAAATCAAAATTTTATTGGCATTTAAATTTTGGGGATTGTGAAAGTTAGACGTAAAGATTAGATAAACTAAAAATTTAAACACAAGCTATTCTATAATATAAATTTATCACTTTTTATTGATACAAGACTGGTCCACTAAAATCCACCGGACTACTTGCCTTGAAACTCCAGCACGCTTTCAAATTCGTCTGGTTTTGTTCCCTGACAAAACTGTTCACTGAAGCTCTCCTTCAGGTTCTGACTGAAAGCTAACTGTAGTCGGTACCAATAAGTAAACGCAAGGAACTAAAAAGAAACATGTGAGCCTCGTCCGCATAAGCTCATGGGGGAAGTGAAACTTCTTTTGCCGTAGATGTTATTTAATCTACTACATACGGATCACGATTGTTTGCTTTACGCAATTCATCCCTGCCATCGTTCGTTATTACCGAAGCCCTTCGCGTTCGGTCCCCACTCTTATTTCCCCTTTGTTGACTTCCTGATATTGCAATTAATTTTGAACAAAACACGGCGTTTTTTAAAAATGTCACTTTAAACAAAATTTCGTTACACTATACCGTATGTTTAGCCATCTCAAATGAAAAAGCCACGAGCTGTCACTGCTAAACACGCCCGATATTTCAAAGTTATTGTATAAAAATAAGCCGTGAGTGGTACAAAATAGGCAAACTTACCCTATAACACTTTTTTTAAAACCATACGTGATTCTGGGAGGGTAAACCCAAATATACTTACACGCAGTTCTACGTAGTTCTCTAATTCTATCACAATACGGGTATTCACTACGTGTTATATTGCTTTCTGTTTTTAAAAGTCAAGTTCACGCGCACTATCTTCATATGAAGATGCATTAACAATTGCAATTTATGCAAAAATGTAGTAATGCAGAAGTTGATCATAGGCGTAGTTGTGTTGACGTACTTAACACTTCGGTTTAAAACTAAACTCGTTATTTTAAATGGTTCATTCTATTTTTTTAAATTTTTGATTAATAATTATAATATTAATTAATTTAAAAATTACTTCTTCATTAATCTTTAAATTTAAATATTTTGCTGCTTGTCAAAAACTCGTCCTGTGCTGAGGTGGGGGGGGGGGGGTATTATATTACTCCGAAAACACTTTTTTTGTATTTGTCAAGTATTGCAAACACGTCGAGTCTGGTTTCCTGATAGGAAAAACTGGTTACAACTTTATTTCAATCAAATTTAATTTAAATTTATTGATTTCTTTGCTTTCTAAAATAAATGCAAATCTTTTATTTTTTTATTGCTATAAAAACAAAACAATTTTTTGCTATTCCCAAATGAAATTTAGCGCCGCTACTGTACATTTGCCGCCCTTTTTGTCCGTGTTTCTCTCACAAGGTGCTGGTAAGCGTAACCTGGGGGTTGGACGGACAAACATCTGGACGCGGAGAAGTTTGCGAAGAAGTTCGGCGAGTTGTCGAGAGGTGCAGCAAAGGCGGAAGCACTGGTCGAGGCGCTGGTCAGAACATGTAACGCATCAATGCCCATCCGCAGACCAATCGGGAGAAAACCGGTACACTGGTGGAATCCCGAGATCTCCGAACAGCGGAAAGCGACAAATCGGTGCAGAAGAGCAGCCCAGAGGGGAAGAAAAGGAGAAGAGATAGACGATGCGGCGGAGGCTTCCTATAAAGAAGCGAAGTATCGGCTGTCAAAGCTCACCGAAGAGAGCAAACGCCGCTGTTGGAAAGATTTACTCCTGCAGCTGGAGAGCGACTCCTGGGGGCTGGCATACAAGATCGTTCGGCGTAAACTCAGGGGTCGAGAGACGATCCCCGGCATGACACCGGAAAGGGTCCGCGAAATAGTCATTATTCTCTTCCCGCAACACGAGCCGGTGGCAGAAGAAAGGATGGCCACAACGGAAAAACTAAAGGCTTTAACAAGCTCAGAATTTGAGGAGGCGGTACGCAGGCTTTCAAGCGACAAAGCCCCGGGACCTGACCAGATACCCGGAAGCGCCTTGAGGCTCGCAACTGCCTTGGACCGAGAAGCCTTCCTGACGGTATTCACCGCATGCCTGGCGGACGAAGGTTGCCAGGCTTGTACTAATCCGAAAGGGGGGCAAACCGATTGAAGACCCGACGTCCTTCAGGCAAATCTGTCTCCTGGACCATGCCGGCAAGCTCTGGAGCTGTTGATACTAAACCGGCTAAATATATCTATTGAGGAAAAGGGGGGCCTGTCCGAGAACCAGTTTGGTTTTAGGGCAGGTCGATCAACATCGGATGCCTTGAAAGCCATAGTGGAAACCGCCCAGGAAGCTAAGAGCGGAACGTGGAGGACCAGAAAATTCTGTGTTTTGGTAACCCGCGACGTCCGCAACGCCTTCAACTGTGCCGGATGGAGGTGGATTCTGAAAGTCCTTAGGGAAATGGAGATAGACCCCATTCTTTTTAATATTATCGCCAGCTATCTCAACGACAGATGGCTAGAGGTGGGAGAAGGAGAAGAAAAAAATGAAGATTAACATCACCAGTGGCGTTCCGAAGGGGTCGGTCCTCGGCCCAATCCTGTGGAATATTGACCGCGAGACAATTTATTAAAAAATTAAGTACCTACTAAATTTTCAAAATGGGTCGACAGCGAAACGGCGACGGCGAAATGGCTCATCTCCATTCTAGCGAGATTTTTGTGTTATTAAATTAAAATTTTTTACCTTTATATTTTCAATATATCAAAATTAAAACAGTAGGTTGTAACTTTCTGCAAAAGTTGAACTGGATTTTAATTTTTAAAAAATTCAAAAAAGGAATTTGGGGGGGGGGAGTTGAAAATGCAAATATGTGTTAATTGCATTGTAAAAAAAATGAAAGTAAATGAAATATTACATTTCAAACGTTGCGTTGTTGTAAGATATAGGTAAAAATTAGGTAATAGCTAATTACGAAATGATATTATAGTTTTACATGAGAAGGAAATTTAATTTATCCTCTAGATAAAAGGTCTAGACCAGTGGTTGCCAACCTGCCGAACCAAGTCGATTCTGGTAGCTTACAATATATTTCGAAAATATAAAGGGCCTAAAAATCATTGAAGCAAAATTAACAAAAAAATTTTAGTTTTTCAAAACACTCACGGATGAGAGGTATGTATGTATTGAAAATGTTGGCGACCACTGGTCTAGACGATTTTCGTCGAGCAAATTTCTAGAAATTTGAAAAAAAAAATGCTTTGAAAAGCTTGGTGATACAAAATACTTTGTGATAATATCGGCTTATAGATTACAATTTTAAAAATTACGATAATCAGATAAAAACAGTTACTATAAAAGGTAGGTTTGAAGAAAGATTCGAAAGTCCAATCAAAATGTTGCGTCTATTAGTTCTATCCGCACTCGTAGCTCTCACAGTTGGTAAGTTGCTTAATTTCTTGATAATTATTATTTTTAAGTTTTGGATTATTCTCATCTTGCTTACAGCACGAACTCCACTAGTTCGTCCAATTGTGCCAATGTTGGATGGAAGAATTGTAGGAGGTGTTGCAACTACAATTCAAGATCTTCCTTATCAAGTATCTTTACAATCCCATGGTAGCCATATCTGTGGAGGCTCTGTTATCAGCCTTAATAGAGTCTTGACTGCTGCTCATTGCACAGCTGGGTTAGTAAATCTCACATTTAATTTTTTTTGAAATTATAATTGTAAGCTCTTTCTAATAGATCTAGCGCAAGTTCCTTGTCGGTCAGAGCTGGAAGTACTTATCGTGGTAGCGGTGGTACTGTCGTACAAGTAGCAAGTATTTGCGCCCATCCCCAATATAATCCAAGATCAACTAACAACGACGTCTCGGTCCTCAGACTAGCAAAATCTTTAACTACTGGAAGTACAATTCAAAAAATTGCTCTATCTGGACTTGGAAGCTCTGTACCTGCTGGAACTCTGGCTGTAGTTTCAGGTTGGGGAACTACTACTCAAGGTGGCTCTTTACCTTCAGCGTTACAGAAAGTTAGCGTACCCAAAGTTACTCAGCAAAATTGCAAAAACGCGTATGGACAAGGCTCGATTACTGACAGCATGACCTGTTATGGATTTGTTGCTGGCGGAAAAGACTCTTGTCAAGTATGTTAAAAATTGAAATATCTTAGCTTAACATGTTAATTACAATGCTACTCTTAAATTTAGGGTGATTCTGGTGGTCCTCTTGCTATTGGCCGCACTCAAGTTGGTGTCGTATCATGGGGAGCTGGTTGCGCTCAACCCGGAAAGCCTGGAGTGTACGCCGACCTTTCCAAAGCCATCATTCAAAACCACATTAAATCTTGTTAATGATTTACGTACTTAAATTTAAATTATTTTAAATAAATATCTGCAACGCAAATTTAAGCGATTTTGTCGATCTCACACATTCCAAGAGGCGGTTATGGCCCGGTTCGATCCCGGGCGAAGTAAGAAATATGGAAAACGGGGGTTTTGATTCACCTCTTGTGGTTTTATTTAGGTCTTTCTTGAATTGGTCGAATTGAAGTTTGTGGGCAGCACCAGAAGCAAATCAAAATATTTTTAATTTTATAATTTACATTTATTTTAAATATTTTTCCAAAATATACTTCACAAGGACACTTGTACGTGATTAGACTTAAGTACACGGAATAATAGCATGCAACATCACAGTTAAAGGCCGCTGGTAGATCTTAAGTTAAAAAAATCTAAGTTTTCCGAATTTTTCATTGGAATTTTTGGAAGTTTATAAGGTATTTTGGTTTAAGCACATTTAAGAAATTTCAATATTTGTATTAAATTTGCTGTTGTTAAAAATTAAAAGCATTAAATAAATGCTAGGTACGCATGCACGAGCGTTCATTCCTACAGGAAAGACCAATCCCGATGGGAAAAAAGCTCGTTAATAGTTAAATACATGTGCGTTAATATCGTTCCCAACAAAAAAATCGTGAGAAGAATGAATGCTCGTGTATGCCTACCATTGTCACTGACGTCAATTCAAAAATATCCATCATCTCTGGCGATTTTGTGGCTGTTCAAAATACATCATGTCGATTAAAAACACCGATCCCAACAAAACGGCCTTCATCTTGACGTCTAAATCATTCGGGAAAGTTAGTTCAAAGGAATCTGCATTGGTATAAGCTTCCTTCAAGTATCCCGACCATTTTTTAGTAAGCATTCCAATTGGAAAACTACCATCAGCAGTAAAAATTTCAAATACGATATCCGAACAACAACAGGGAATCGTGCAAAAAGGTCCTTTTATTCGTAAAATTTCATCTCCACTCGGGTTTTTCAACGAAAAAGACGGATATATCGGATTCCAATTCTGTTCGATTGTTCCAATCACGGTACCAGGTGGAGAACAGACTTCCATTGTTTGTAAACAACAGAAACAACAACAGGATTGGCACATGTAAGGTCGGCTAAAATGTAAAACTTCTTGTCCGAAATTATCGCTGACTATCATTTCGAAAGATCTGGCTCCCCGGCAACAATTTCGCATACATACTTCGGATTGTTCGGTTGCGTGGTACACCATTTGGCCTAAATTGTTATGAACGCTGTACTTGTTTTCAAGTTCAACATTGGTGATCAGTTCTAGAATATCCAACTTTTGGTGAATTATAAGTTTGTTAATTTCAGCCAGGTATTCCAGTCCTGGTGGGCAATTTGGTATAGGTTCAGGCCTTTGCATCCAATTCGCGTCCGGTTGACCCATGGGTTGATTCATGATGGGACCTTGTGGGGTATACCCAGTTTGAAATGGCGAATGGAAGGAGTCCATTTGTGCATATCCTACTTGGGCAGGTGGATATGGTCGTTGTGAAGGTGGGTATGAAGGTTGGAAAGGAATACCAGGAGGAGGTTGAGAATGTCCGTAAGGAGACTGAGGAGGTGGGTAAGGAGACTGAGGAGGTGGGTAAGGAGACTGAGAAGGTGGGTAAGGAGACTGAGAAGGTTGATATTGAGGCGGTCCAGACTGCTGAGATTGTGATGGCATCAGGGACTGCCCTTCCATCTTTTGACCTTCTTGATAATAATCGTTCATGACACCTACAATAGAAAACGGTAAAAAAATTAGGTATGCTAAAAGTTTAAACACAAATTCAATGCACTTAAGTTTTAATAAAAGCATGACCCGTTAATGTCATCCGTAATATCCACCGGACTAATCGTCTTGAAACTCCAACACGTTTTCAGGTTTATTAGTATAACATTTTTAATAACATAAAACTTTCGTTTGAAAAAAAATTCGTAATGCAATTTGTATGATTAGCCTCCTCAAATGAATAGGCCACGAGCCGCCACTGCTTAACACGTTTAATATTTTAAAATGCATTATTTATTATGTTTTATCCAAGGTCTGTTGGATAATAAGCCGTGCATAGTACAATATTGACAAACTTATGATATAAAGCATTTTATCAAATCTTACGTAATTACTGGGAGAACTAATCCAAATATACTTACGAACAAATTTTTAATTTACACACACAATACGTGCTATTCACTGCGTGTTATGATGTTTTCTGTTTTTTAAATAGATAGTTCACCCGCACCGCGCACTGTCGTCGTCACGTCAACATTGAGAGACGTTATCGGATCTTTACCAAATATTTAACAGCTTACCAGTTTTATGTAATAAAATTTACCAAAAACATCTGTGAGTAATTATTAAAACAAGAGGGGCAGGGGGTCCTACGCCGGGTATAATTCTAAATCTGAAAAATAGTTAGATCTGACATACAGTATGCCTTCCATAACCCCCTCCCCCACGCCCCGGTCAGCAACTCATGATTAATTTACATAACGTAAATGAAATATTGACACCAGGGTTTGATTTTTAAATTAAAATTAAAAGTTTCCAATGCTGCTTTTAATTAATTAAATCCATAAATCGACAGCTATTAAAATCCAGTTTGCTCTGGTAGCACTCCTTAAAAATACACTTTGCCATTTACACTAAATAATCAATAGTTTCGATGCTTTGGAAGTTGTAGAAACAGTTCCTTCGCATGCATGCCAATAGAGGGAGCGAACTTACAAAATTTTTAATTTTTTCAAAAACCATAAAAAATTATATGGTCTTTTTATTCCATAAATCGATGTATTCCGATTCTTAGAGTCGGAAAAACCCGCTTGTGCCCGTAGGAAACGCTCAAATCCGAGTATTGAATTTTCTGGACAAAGTGCGCTAGGAAAACATGTCAAACCACTGGATTTGGAAGTTTCATTTTTAGGGGTGGAAAACACCAAAGGGGTTAACCTTTTGTTATTTTTAATACTTGAAAAATTTAAGATGGTCTTTTTATTCCATAAAACGACACATATTTCCGATGCGTAGAGTCGGAAAAACACGCTTGTGCCCGCCTGAAGCGCTCAAATCCGAGTCAAATTGCGGAATGAACAAGAGAAAACTAAAATTACTTTTTCTCACTTTAACACCGAATAAAATGTAAAATATCATACTTACAGCAAATCTGCGCATGGTATAAATTCATAAATTCAATGAAATTTGTTCATAAAATCAATGAATTTTGTTCATAAATTCTACGAAATTTGTTCATAAATTCAACGAAATTTGTTCATAAATTCAATGAAATTTGATCATAAAATCAATGAATTTTGTTCATAAATTCAATGAAATTTGTTCATAAAATCAATGAAATTTATTCATAAAATCAATGAATTTTGTTCATAAATTCAATGAAATTTGTTCATAAATTCAATGAATTTTGTTCATAAATTCTATGAAATTTGTTCATAAAATCAATGAATTTTGTTCATAAATTCAATGAAATGTGTTCATAAATTCAATGTAATTTGTTCATAAAATCAATGAATTTTGTTCATAAATTCAACGAAATTTGTTCATAAAATCAACGAAATTTGTTCATAAATTCAATGAAATTTGATCATAAAATCAATGAATTTTGTTCATATATTCAATGAAATTTGTTCATAAAATCAATGAAATTTGTTCATAAAATCAATGAATTTTGTTCATAAATTCAATGAAATTTGTTCATAAATTCAATGAATTTTGTTCATAAATTCAATGAAATTTGTTCATAAAATCAATGAATTTTGTTCATAAATTCAATGAAATTTGTTCATAAATTCAATGAATTTTGTTCATAAATTCAATGAATTTTGTTCATAAATGCAATGAATTTTGTTCATAAATTCTATGAAATTTGTTCATAAATTCAATGAATTTTGTTCATAAATTCAATGAAATTTGTTCATAAAATCAATGAATTTTGTTCATATATTCAATGAAATTTGTTCATAAATTCAATGAATTTTGTTCATAAATTGAATGAAATTTGTTCATAAAATCAATGAATTTTGTTCATAAAATCAATGAATTTGTTCATAAAATCAATGAATTTGTTCATAAATTCAATGAAATGTGTTCATAAATTCAATGTAATTTGTACATAAAATCAATGAATTTTGTTCATAAATTCAATGAAATGTGTTCATAAATTCAATGAAATTTGTTCATAAAATCAATGAATTTTGTTCATAAATTCAATGAAATGTGTTCATAAATTCAATGTAATTTGTTCATAAAATCAATGAATTTTGTTCATAAATTCAACGAAATTTGTTCATAAAATCAACGAAATTTGTTCATAAATTCAATGAAATTTGATCATAAAATCAATGAATTTTGTTCATAAATTCAATGAAATTTGTTCATAAAATCAATGAAATTTGTTCATAAAATCAATGAATTTTGTTCATAAATTCAATGAAATTTGTTCATAAATTCAATGAATTTTGTTCATAAATTCTATGAAATTTGTTCATAAAATCAATGAATTTGGTTCATAAATTCAATGAAATTTGTTCATAAAATCAATGAATTTTGTTCATAAATTCAATGAAATTTGTTCATAAAATCAATGAATTTTGTTCATAAATTCAATGAAATTTGTTCATAAATTCAATGAATTTTGTTCATAAATTCTATGAAATTTGTTCATAAAATCAATGAATTTTGTTCATAAATTCAATGAAATGTGTTCATAAATTCAATGTAATTTGTTCATAAAATCAATGAATTTTGTTCATAAATTCAACGAAATTTGTTCATAAATTCAATGAAATTTGTTCATAAATTCAATGAATTTTGTTCATAAATTCTATGAAATTTGTTCATAAATTCTATGAAATTTGTTCATAAAATCAATGAATTTTGTTCATAAATTCAATGAAATGTGTTCATAAATTCAATGTAATTTGTTCATAAATTCAATGAAATTTGTTCATAAAATCAATGAATTTTGTTCATAAATTCAATGTAATTTGTTCATAAAATCAATGAAATTTGTTCATAAATTCAAAGAAATTTGTTCATAAAATCAATGAATTTTGTTCATAAATTCAATGAAATTTGTTCATAAAATCAATGAATTTTTTCATAAATTCAATGAAATATGTTCATAAAATCAATGAAATTTGTTCATAAATTCAATAAAATTTGATCTAAAAATCAATGAATTTTGTTCATAAATTCAATGAAATTTGATCATAAAATCAATAAATTTTGTTCATAAAATCAAAGAATTTGTACATACATTCAATGAAATGTGTTCATAAATTCAATGTAATTTGTTCATAAAGTCAATGGATTTTGTTCATAAAATCAATGAATTTGTTCATAAATTCAATGAAATGTGTTCATAAATTCAATGTAATTTGTTCATAAAATCAATGAAATTTGTTCATAAATTCAATGAAATTTGTTCATAAAATCAATGAAATTTGTTCATAAATTCAATGAAATTTGTTCATAAAATCAATGAATTTGAATTAGAGGGGATCGTCTCATTTTTATGTGCAAAAGGGAGGTTGATAATAATTAATATTTTGTTATTGTTAATAACGAGGTTTTTCGTCAGCAACCAACGACGGTCGCCAAATCCGATATTTTTAGTCCCTAATTTAGAAATTTAAATTTTTGGAGAAAAGGAAGTTACTAGAAAGTTATAGATGGTAAGAAAATTTATAAAAGTAAAAAATATGCAGGTACCGAATGGGTTTAAAAAAATTTTCAAGTTCTTTATGATATTGAATTTAATACTATAATTAGTCCAGCATTACGCAGTGAGCGTAATGAATTTAAATTTTTTTATAAGAGTCTCGTGCTCACCAGGTGCAGTATTCGGGTTCGCGGAGTTTGATAACTTTTTTTTAAATTCCAAACCCCGGTATATCGCAATATAAATAAAACTTAGTAATACATTGTAATAATAATTAATTGTTTATTATCGGAATTATTGCTTAATTAAGTTTATTAAATTATTAACGTACTTGGATCAAATGAGTCACTATAAAACAACACAATGGTAGTTTAAAAGAAAAAATTTAATATATAAATCGAAGGTTTAATACTTAAAATTTATTGCTATTTGTGAAATTATTTAAGAATCCTGCACATATTGTGACAATACAGTCGATTTGAAGAAGGTTTCGAGAGTGTAATCAAAATGTTGCGTATGTTGCTTCTATCTGCACTCGTAGCTCTCACAATTGGTAAATTGCACAATATAAATTTTTTTGAATAATTATAATTATAGTTTTTTTTTGCATTTTGTAAACAAACATTAAGCTCACTTTGCCTACAGCGCAAAATGCAGAAGATTGTCCAACAGAGCCAATTGTGGACGGAAGAATTGTTGGAGGTGAGGCAACTACAATTGAAGACCTTCCTTTTCAAGTATCTGTACAATTGAAGGGTAGGCACGTCTGTGGAGGTTCCATTCTCAGCCCTAATAAAGTTTTGACTGCTGCTCATTGCTCAATTAGGTAAGTAAATTAATTTTATTTTATTTTGCAATGATAATTAATAATACTTTTTCTAATAGATTTGACCCGAAATTATTAACGGTCCGAGCTGGAAGTTCTTATCATAATTGTGGTGGTATTGTTGTACAAGTGGAAAGTGTTTGCGCCCATCCTGAATATAAGCCAAAAACGACTGAAAACGATGTATCGGTCCTCAGATTATGGGAATCATTACCTACTACTTACGCAATTAGACCAGTTCAATTAATTGATCTTGGAAGCTCTATACCTGATGACAGTATGGCTGTAGTTTCAGGTTGGGGAACTACTGACGAAAATAATACTTTATCTACAGTTTTACAAAAAGTTTGGGTGCCAAAAATGTCTCAAGAAAATTGCGTAAACGCTTATTATGGACAAGCCTTGATTACTGATAGCATGACTTGTTATGGATTTCCGGAAGGAGGAAAAGACGCTTGTCACGTATGTTAAAATATTACAGCTTATTATATTGTTATAACGCTACTTTTAAATTTAGAGTGATTCTGGTGGTCCTCTTACTATTGATCACGTTCAGGTTGGTGTCGTATCGTGGGGTATTGGTTGTGCCCAACCCGACAAACCAGGAGTATATGCCGATCTTTCCCAAGAAATCATTCGGAACCACATTGTGTCTTGTTAATGTTCTACATACTTTGATTTATATTAAATAAATATCTGCAACGCAAATTTATGCGTAAAAAATTCTGTTCGTTTTTTGAACTCAGATTTCCTTGAATTTTGCCTGATTTTCCTTCTCTTGTGAACCAGATATTGACGTGATCACCCCACGGGGCGATGTTCGGGATCAGGCGATATGTCCACCTGGCTGTACTGGAGTTGTTCCACATATTACGCTAAGAACTCCTTGTTCTTAGTCCGGTACTTTGTGTCTCGTAGCTCTGCCTTGAGGACGCAAATACTAGAACCGCGTCTGGGAATTTGGTTCTGTGAGCACTACATATCAGCAGGGTGCTCCTTCTCTAGACGGACTCGAGTTTTTGTCGATAAATTTTCTTCTGTAGAGCAGACACCCATATTGGGGCGGCGTACAGCATGATTAAATGGGCTAACGTCCTCCGAAAGCCCCCTCTTTACCTCTCTGGGACCTCTCTTCTTCAGCATAATCTTTTATAAGCCCTCCGTTAGTGACGCTGCTTTCTTGGCGACTTGCAAGATGTGGAGCTTGAAGGAGAGGCAGCTGCCGATGTCGAGCCTGGTCACTCGTCAAGATAGTCTGCCCGCCCACCAGGAAGTGAACGGGTCTCATCCTTCTTCTTTCCGAGACAACAAACGCTTCGGTCTTCTTCGGAACGAGTTGTAAGCCCCCGCCGTTAATCCAGTCGTAAATGTCCGCCATAATCCAGTTAACCAGATCCTTCAGTTCCCCCTCTATGCGGGCCTCGGCCACAATCGTGATATTGTCCGCAAAACCAGTGCTACTCACCCAGATGACGTATTCCACAGAAGGGAGCCCAGAACCGAACTCTGCTTGATGTGCTGCTAGAGTTTTTCTTCGACTAGTAACTGTCTTCCGCGAAAGTAACTCGCCACGATGTTGCGGAGGTAGGGTGACACCTCTCTGTTCTCCATTTTTGACATCACCAGCTCCCATCTCGGGGAATTGAAGGCGTTTCTGACGTCCAACGCAGCGTGACCAGGACCTCAAACCGTCAACAGTGGATCTTCCCTTCCGGAACCTGTACTGTCCGTCAGCTAAGCCTCCATATTATTGTCGATTTCCTGCTCGAACAACTTGCCGACATGGTCCATGAGACAAATTGGTCTGTACGAGCTCGGAAGGTTTAGGGGTTTGCCTTTCCGTAGCAGCACCAGCTTCGCCATCTTCCAGCTTGTGGGATATCTGCTCTCCGCCAAACACTGATTGAATATTTCCAGAAGGGCCTCTGGACGAGTCTCCGTCAGCGTGTGTACAATGACGTCTGGTCCAGGTGCTTTATTCGTTTTCAATCTGCTTCGTTTAGGGTGCACGGGGAAAAGCGCACGGATAATGACCTTGAGACGCATCTATGTTAGGCCTGGGATCGTTGATCTCCCCATCTTCCTCTGTATCAGTGCCAAACAGGATTCTTCAAGTTGTTTGTGAAATGTCGTTTTAAGCAACCTTATGTATTTCCTCCTGGCTTTCTCACTGTTTCTTCTAGCCAGGGATATCTCCTCTGTTCACCAGAACGCCCCCTTCGTGGTTCCGTATATCGTCTAGTAGTTCACTGCTCTGTAGGCGGTCACGCAGTTTGGTTATGTTGAGTTTCCGCCATGCCAATCCCGTCTAAGAGGGCTGGTCAATCTCCGGGGCCAGACCGATCCCGATAGTGATATAGCGATGATCACTGGCTATTTTGCCCCTTGCATCCGTTGCGGGGGACTCCCATTCGACCGCCTTGCTGTTCAAGTCACCCCCGATCACCATCGGCATCGAGTGGGTTCTCATGCTGTCTGTTAGTTTTCACAGTTATTCTTCATAGTCCCACCTGTCTTCGTTGGGCGGGAAGTAGCACGAGTTCTGTGGTTCGATGCACTCGAATCACTGCCCCTTTCCCCAGTTCAGGACAGCCACCCGGTCATTGGTAAGGTTTTTTCTTGGATTATGACAAGAAGAAGCGTTAATAATACCTGTAAGTGCTGGGACGGCCTTACGGGGCATCTCCTTCAGGGCTTAATTGGCGTCGTGACACGGGGCTTTTTCATTTTTGGGGGATTTCACGGCACAGGTGGCCGGGTTTAAGTGAGTAAGGTCCTCGATGACGAGGTTTTGGTGGGCCAAGTAGTGGACCTTGTTGAGGTGCTCCTGGTTAAGACTGTACTGTGCTTCGGGGTTGACTTGTTTGACTCACTCTTGGCTTGGATGGTGTCCAAACGAGTGACGACTGTGGTGCCACAGATTTTAGACTTTTTGAGGACTTCAGCCAGCTTCCAGGCGGATTCCAACGAAGAATGAGAGCCGTCAGATGCGATAGAACCGATCTCCAATGTCTGCAACGGTGTTAAATGAATCAGGTAGACGGGTGCGCTGATAATGGGAATGTTACCCAAATTTGTCATAGAAGACCTTCTAGAACATTTTCGGATGGTCGGACATAGTCACCAGTTGGTGCTGGAGCTGGAGGTCCTTGATGAGGGCGATGTCCACGTAGCTCGGAGTACCTGCATTGGAGAAATGGAGCGTTGATGGCAAAGTCGAGTTAGATCGATGAGGGCGCGTTCTTCTTTGTTGGAGTGCCAACATCTCCAGGTATAGTATTTGATGTTTGGAGAAGAATCCAGAAAATGTTTTTTGCAGAGGTGGGAAACACACTACATATTTTTAAAATTTTGTTCATAGACGAAATACGTAATATAATAATATTGTAGATCGAATTATTTAATCTACCATTGTATTGTTTTATAGTTTATTGGCTCATTTAACCAAAGTATGTTAATAATATATTGAACTTAATTGTAACTCTCAATTACGATAGTATTTGATACGAAAGAAAACTACATTATGTAGCAACTTTTTGTGAACTATTTGTCTTAATTATTTTTAAATAAAATTAAAACTTAAAATTTATTGCTACTTGTAAAAAAATTTAATGATCCCACACGAGGTAGGTATTGTGAAAATATCTCCAATAAAATTTGAAATTCATTTTTGGAGGTTTCGAAGGCTTAGAAGGTGTAATCAGAATGTTGCGTCTATTACTTCTTTCTGCACTCGTAGCTCTCGCAGTTGGTAAGTTGTATCATAATTCACATTTTTGTTTCAGCTTATTTTGCTTCCAGCACGAACTCCACGAGTTCGTCCAATGGTGCCAATGGGGATTGAAAGAATTGTAGGAGGAACTGAAACTATAATTCAAGATCTTCCTTATCAAGTATCTGTGCGATCCTATCGTACACACATCTGTGGAGGTTCCATTATCAGCCCTAATAAAGTTTTAACTGCTGGTCATTGCACAGCTCAGTAAGTAAATTTTTTTTCCTATTACTACAATAATACTTTTCTATATATTTAGATTTACATCAACTCCCTTATCGGTTCGAGCTGGAAGTACTTTTCGTGGTAAAGGTGGTGGTGTTGTACAAGTTGAAAGTGTTTGCCAACATCCTCAATTTGATCTTGCAACAGCGGACAACGATGTATCCGTCCTTACACTGGCAAAACCTTTATATTTTACTCAAGCTATTCAACCAATTGCTTTACCTGAAATTGGAACCTTTCTTCCTGTTGGTACTTTGGCCGTAGTTTCAGGTTGGGGAGATACTTCCCAAGGTCGTTCTTTATCTTCAGTCTTACAAAAAGTTGCCGTGCTAAAAGTTTCTCAACAATTTTGCAAAGCCGCTTATGGACAAGAGTCAATTACTGATACCATGACTTGTTATGGATTTGCTGAAGGAGGAAAAGACGCTTGTCACGTATGTTAAAATATTACAGCTTATTATATTGTTATAACGGTACTTTTAAATTTAGAGTGATTCTGGTGGTCCTCTTGCTATTGGCCGCGTTCAGGTTGGTGTCGTATCGTGGGGACATGGTTGTGCCCGACCTGGAGAACCAGGTGTATATGCCGATCTTACCAACGCGAACATTCTAAACCACATTAATTCTTGTTGATGTTTTACCTACTTTAATTTGATTTATTTAAAATAAATAATATGCTACGCAAATTTGAGCGATTTAGGGGAATGTAAGGCGGGTTGCCTATCAACCCGGCAGATAGGCAACTTGTCTGTTAAGATAAAAGCAAGGTTGCTTTTGAAACACTTTATTATTTCCTATATTAATTTTAATGACATAATTTAAGTTTGATATGTCAGATGTAATGGTTCCATTACCAAAAAAGATAGTATGTTAAAGAAGGACCTGATAGTAAAAAAATCCTGTTCTTTGTATCTATCTTCTATATAGTATGTATAAACTTAATTTCAAAATACGAAAAAACATATTTGAAAGGCACATATAACAATAGAAACATACATACACATAATAAATGGTAGGTAATATTATAAAAGTTTAAAAATATATAGTGGTACAGATCCAACGAGATAACTTTAGAGATAGCTCTTCCTACAGGTTTGAGAATTCAAAAGCTAAATGACCAAGTGGTCACAGACATTTGGATCGTAAAGGTATCCCGACAGACCTGCAGGTTTATCGTATTTAATGGGCGAAAAACACCAAAATGACACGCGATGTTAACTGGTTAGTTGTAGACCCAACATAACTGCGTTGACCTTTGGTGCTGATTCAGTACATTAATAATAAATTAGACATCAAAAACGGCGGCTGAGCATTAAATCTTTTGCACGCGCACCACCACCACCAATACAGCAGTTCTTGAGCCGCCATTTGTAACAACCTAATACCTATAAGAACCTTTCAGACAATTTTTATTTTTATTTCTAAATCTAACAGGAATATTCTAATCGTATATGTTGTCCAGATCGAAATCTGCCGACAAAAATATGTTTGCTTGTTAATTAGATGGAAATCCAACAAGCACTGTGTTGAAACTGACAAAACTGAAACAAAGGAGCAAATTTTTTGAGCTGTTTTCAATAAATATAATTACAAGTAAGCTAAAGTATCGGTTATGTAAAGACCTGCGGTGATGTTCTCCAGTTGATTATAATTTATTTTGTGCGCTTTAAAGTGTAGTATCATATTTTACTGAAAAAAACTACCGATCACCCTCTTATTTCTGTTTTATCAGTTTGGGAGTTACACACAGAGCGCAGCAGATACAATGAAAACAATTAAAAGCCATCAAATTGTCTGCTCTGATTTTGACGCTCTGCCGCGCTCTTTATTTGGGTAAGCTATATTGTATAAAATAACAGAATCACTTAATCTAGGTAACAGCTATAAATTTCTGCATAGTTTCTGCTTCTTTTTCATTTTCCCATATTGGAAGACCGGTATACTACACATTTTTAAAATCTACAATTCACGCAATAAAATCCAAATCGTTTAGGCATAAAATAATAGCATCTGAATTGATTAAGTCTCAAGTCTTGAATTTTATTACAGAATCAATCCACGATTACGAAGCAAAATTCCAAAAATCCTTTCAAAACCTAAGAATTAATAAAAGCTAAATTCGGTGCATAGATTTGTTGATTTTTGCTCCATCACTAAAGTCATCAATCATACATCTGACTTAAAAAAATTATAGTGAAAAGCGGCAACTAAAGCCGCATTCAGATAAAACATTTCATTTGTATCGCATAAATTGTTTTACGATTTCATCGATTGGAAACCTAACCCAATACAAACCTAACCTAACCTAACTCAACCTGACCCAAATCAAACAGTCATTCGGATGGTTTTGAATTGTTTAGTTAATTCGTAAATAGTAACGATGGTAATCAACAGTGTAATACAAATGCAATGCCTTTTCCAAAAAGGTGGATTCCATATCTCAACGAGATTTTTACAGTAAGTCGTGGCTTAAATAATTGTTGAATGTCTTTAGAAGTTCATTGTATACATATTGAGATTTAACATAATTACCTAACTAGTAACGAGGTAGATAAGTTTAGGTGAAACTGTTAGAATTCATAAATTATCTGTTCTAACTCAACTGATCCGTGTGACCTGTATGACCTGAAACTAAATTACTTTCCACACGAATCTAGATAGTACTGTGTGGGAGTGGTCTGAACGATAAACATAGAAGCATCCCTGACAGACCTACACAACGAAATCTGCACGTGGCCGATTCGACCAATGGTAAGCTTATATTTTGGTCTGGTTATGTAGGTCTGCAAACGATGTCTATATGAAAACGGTAACCAAGGCACAAAATCCTTAACTTTCGTTAAAATACGAACCATAGAAAAATAATGTAATTTACCACGACTACAGAACACAACGCAAGAACAGCCCCTAAACTAGGTAATTACGGGGTTGAATCAAAAAGTAAATGTACAAAAATAATGTCGTTTCCTATTTTGATAAAAATGAATGTTGTGTGTGTACGTAGAGCACCTTTACGACATCTAATTTTTGGCACAAAAGTTGACTAACATTTTTTTACAACACACACCCCGATTATAAATATAATTTATTTTATAGTAAACATAGATTATCTTCCTCTGCTAGTTTGTTTACATAAAATTTTTTATCGATAACGATTTATAAAATCTTTATAACGTGAGAACAATTTATAATTGATTCGATATTTCGATTGATACGAGGGATTCGCAAAAATTTTGACCAAACTAAATATTAGTAAGATTTTCTTAAAATATTGGACTCGGGTAATAATTTGAATTTTTCTAAACATTTCGATCCCTATCCTATCTATCACCTACACATTCGCTTATTTATTTTCAATCAGTAACTGCAACTGCAATACTAGATCTCTTGCTAATTTTAATACTGCTTGTGCGTCGTGACGCTCGGCCATTTCTTAAAGAAAAACTCAGCTTTAGTCAAAAATTTACAGTCCGCCAATCGTACTTACCGTTAAAAAATTTAATTACGTCGGTAAAATCCATCCTATTCGCCAAAATAATGTCTCTGTAAATTTCCAACAGAGCCAAAGCCAAAAATAAGACGAAATGAGTAGAGGAAACTTGCTGGGCCGACCAAATCACTTCCCAAAATGAAAATACGTCGTTATAAATTAACTCGCGCTTAAAATCCAACAAAAACCATCGATAGCCGAAGAAGAAATGGGTGTAATCGCCGTTCGTGTGCATCAGCTCGTACATCTCCGAGTCGAAAATTTGAATCAGAGATCGCATGTTTGCAAAATGGCTATCCATCGCGTTTCCGTTCGGGAAGTTCTCCACCATTCTCTCCATTAGATGGCAAAAACACGCGTAAGTCAAACTTTCGTCGTTAAAAATTACCAAAAGCGGGGCCACCAAATCGCACATCCCTTGCATGTAACCAATATCCAAATGCTCCCACACGTACCTGATAATATTTTGGGCTATTTAATAAAACTTTAATTTTTTCAAAACACTTACGTGCACATGACGTTCCTCAATTTGTCGAGGTTATCGTTACTGAAGTACCAATAATTACGGTCGCACCTCTGCACGTCTTTTTCAATTCTATGAAGGTTTAAGCCAAAGGTTTCGATCAGTTCGGTCTAAAATTAAAAATAAAAGCTGTATTAATCTAAAATAAATTTAAAGAATGATCGCAAGTTGATTGAATTCAATTGCTTGTCAGATTTTAATTCGGTATATGTGACCTGGTCTACGAAAAGGAGGCTTTGGTGCGAAAAACATTTTTTCCACCATTGATGTGAAAGGGGGTCTCAAACTCAATCTGAATCGGCAAAAAAGGTGGAAAATTATTTTTTGACCAGGTCACAATAGTGATTTTTAGGTTATAAAACACTTCAATTTACAGTTGAACAAAAAACTAAGTTTAATAAAATTAAATTTGATTTATCTGACTGACCGTTTTATTATTGGCCAGTAATCTTGTCAGATTTTAATTTGACACGCATTCCTTAGTAGTACAAATTAGTAGTACTTTAACACCGGCGGAGCTAAAGTACTTTACTGCCGGAAATCTAAAATAATTTCTTTTGCAACATTATGGGAAATTTTAAATTTGTAATTAAGTTAGTAAATTAGTAATACTTTAACACCGGCGGAGCTAAAGTACTTTACTACCGGCAAACTAAAATAATTGCTTCCACAACATTGTGGGAAACATTAAATTTCATGATATAAGTAAAATCTTTTTGAGGTTTTCGGAAAATATTATTTTTTATAGCAGAAAGTTTTTCCGACTTCAAACGCAACGGTTGAAATAATGCAGTGATTTGGACACCAGAGGTTGCGCAGCCTAAGAGCGGATCTAACCACAATTTGTGTAAGGGAGGGGGGGGGGGTAATTAAATATTTAGTGATAAAATAGGTGTATATTTTAAATGTGTAAGAAAGTATAAAATTTAACCGTGTTTTCTTGTTTTTTAGAGTCGAGATTTTGGGAGGCAGTTATTATTACTATGCCCTAATTATATCGGCCATTGGCTGCCCTTATCCAGTAGAATAAAGGGTTTTATATAATGTTTTCATTATATTGTAGCTGTCTATATGTCATTCCTTCCGAAAGGCAACTTTGATTAGTTCATTTTAATTTACCAACCTAAAAAATTGCAAAGTTTCGGAAGAGTGGAGGATCAGTGCGGCCTTCAGGCCGCACAACCTGTGTAATCGAATCAAGTGTCACCCTAATTTTTAACATATTTTTTAAATATTTCACAAGTTATCATCAGCAAAAAAAATATCAAATTTTATCTCTGCTGAAGTTCTTTATCGAAAATATCGGATTCCAATTTTGTTCGACTGTTCCTATGATTTCACCAGGTGGAGACGAAACTTCCATTGTTTGTAAACAACAACATATGTATAAGAAATTTGTTTGTGTGCAAACTAAAATAATATTCTCCTCCCACTTTCGCCCTCTTATAGACCTTCAAATAGGGAAAACTTCGTGTAAATTTTTCAATATCAGTTGATGATATAAGTTTGTGTAAATATGAAGAATTTTTTAAATTTTATTATCATTTATCACTAGTGATAAAAAGAAAAACCTTCATGCAGCTTAAATTGTTTTGTGAAAGTATTTATATTGCAACAAAATTAGAAAAAGTACATTTTCAAAATAGCACAAAAAGTGTGAGGACACTGATTCTACATACAATTTATAGCCCCGTATATTTTGCCAATTTCATGTTTGTTTCCTAAATTTGAACATTATGTAACAAAAAAAAAGAAAATTCAATCAATTTTATTTGTAGTTGCATAAAGAAACGTTGCTAGGTTGTAAGAAACTAAAACAGAAGACGGCAATAAAATTTTATTTTTTGAAAACAAGCGCAAGTTCAAAAATTTCAATTTTATCCCGAGTTGGCAACAATAATAATTATAGTATTCTATTTCGGGAGGGCAGCGTCCCTTCGCCCTCCTGGTACCAGTCGCCACTGGTAATAAATTATTCCTCGAGGCAGTGATGGATGATTAAGAAACTAATTCATCGAAAACTCGACCTTGATAACATCACATACATTTATTATATCAATATAATATGTAGTATATTATAATTTAAAATAATTTAATTTTTGCAAAAAAAAATAAACAACATACATTAATTTTTATCAATGTTACGAGCATTCATTAAAAAATAAATGTATCATTAGTATAAAAGCTAAAAGGCTTAAAATATCACTGTGATGGATCAATTCCCTATTTTTTATTTTGTTGTGTTTTTTGTTCAAAATACATCATGTCGATCAAAAACAAGGCGCCAAGTAAAACAGCCTTCATTTTGACGTCCAAATCCTTTGGGAAACTGATGCCAAAATTATCTGCATTGCTAAAAGTTTCCCTCACATACCCGGTCCATTTCTTGGTAATTTTTCCAATTGGCGAATCGCCGTTGGCAGAAAAAACTTCAAATTCGATATCCGCACAACAACACGAAATCGTACAAAAAGGTCCCTTTATTTGCAAAATTTCATCTCCACTTGGATTTTTTAACGAAAAAGATGGAAATAACGGATTCCAATTTTGTTCGATTGTTCCTATCAAAACACCGGGTGGAGACGAAACTTCCATTGTTTGTAAACAACAGAAACAACAACAGCATTGACACTTTAACGGCCGGCTGAAATGGAGAACTTCTTGTCCGAAATTATCGCTTACTATCATTTCGAAAGGTCTTGATGACCCGCAACAATTTCGTATACACGTTCCGGATTCTTCGGTTGCTTGGTACACCATTTGGCCTAAAATGTTATGGACGCTGTATTTGTTTTCCATTTCAAAATTGGTGATAGTTTCTAGGAGATCCATTTTTTGGTAAACTAGTAGTTGATCCATTGAAGCGAGGTATTCCAGTCCGGGTGGGCAGTTTGGTATGGCTTCGGGTCTTTGCATCCAATTAGCGCCTCCTTGGCCCATGGGTTGATTGGTGATGGGAAAAGATTGACCTGGTGGATAGCCAGGTTGACCTGGTGGATAGCCCGGTTGAGCTGGTGGGTAGCCAGGTTGAGGAGGTGGATAGGCGGGATTAACTTGTGGGTATCCAGGTTGAACGGGTGGATACGGTTGTTGCGAAGGCGGATATGAGGGTTGGGAAGGACTATATGGAGGAGGACCGGACGGATATGGCGGCTGACCAGGGGGATATGGAGGTTGAGCTGGCATCAGTGGATGCCCTTCCAATCCAACTTTTTGGCCCTCCTGGCCGTAGTTATTCATGATACCTATAATAAAAAATAAAATTAACAGTAATATATTAAAATTATAATATTTATAAAAGTAGGGCAAATGGGTAGGTACGTGAACTACATACTAGTATATTATACAAATTTTTGCCCCACCTTTCAACGACTCCGATATAATCAAACGAAAAATTTCAATGGTTAGCTAATAGTAGATGTACTTACCGTACGGTTATGTAATGGCTGATATTTACGATAAATTACTTTACAAAATAAAATAAGATTATGCTGTCGATAAAATTCACTGCACGTGGAAGATGCTTCGAGGGTTGACGACGCACTGGCGGCGCCTATAACACGATGACTAAAATCGGTGACCTTCTACGAACCATTATAATTACGCCCCATAAAAATTCACTTCTGTTAATTAATTTTTTTCGAATTAAACTAAAAATCTGACTATTTACAACAAATTAAATAACCGGCATTGTTAGTAGGTGTACGTGCACTTTCAAATGAATATGCGAACGGAAATAAATTTGGCGGCCAACAGCTGCTTTACCTTGGTTTTATTGTTAAAATATCTGACCTTGCAAATAAAATAATTAAACTTAATACTTATCTCCAGTTTAATTAGGACGCTTGCAATATAATTCGTAAGAAATTGCAGATTTTTAAAACGATTTAAAAATTACATAATTGGGCATTTGTTTATTTTTAATTTGTTATAAACAAATACGATATCAATCGCAATTGATATGATTCTGACACTTTGAGGAAATGTAGAATGTATTCTATTATGTTTTGTTCAGGTGCGGAGTTAAGTATTTCAAGGCCTGGTGCAGAGTATTTAATGGCGCCTTGAACTACGTACGTTAACCCGGACTCGAAGATATTTTATAAATATTTTTTTTTAAATCTAAATAAGCAAGTTAATGGCCATCTCTCAGGGCAGGACCGGCTCAAGAATATTTTTGAGTATGAATTAGTATGTAATTGTTGACTATCATGGACAATAGTCGCGCGGCACCGAGTCAACGCTGAGTCAGCCGGCGCAGAGTTGGTTTGGCGCCAAGTTGAACTATTTTTATTAATACTATTTTCATAAAAACAATGAAACTAAATCGAGGAGTAAATATCACAAAAAAGTTCGCGTGGAATTCTTTGGAAACTACTGGAATTTATTAGAAATCACTTAGAAGTCTTTGGAAATTCCCGAAAATCATTAGAATTTCTTTAAAAAAAAGATAAGAAATAAAAAACGATCTACAGTTGCAGGACCGTGAAATATTTGAAAACAAGTGCAAGAACAAATTAAAAGTCATTGAAATTCACTTAAAAAACGTTGGGAATTTCTTGGAAAACATTTGGTATTCTTGGAAAATTCACGTCATGTGTACACAAATTTCCAAGGATATTTTTTACTTCTTGAGTAGGCCGATGGAGATTTTATTGGAGAATTACAGAAATTTTTAAGAAAATTGTAAACAAGTAGAAGTTTCAAAAATTCTATTGTTTTTGAAGAAATTGAAATTAAAATTATTTCTGAGGAATTTCACGAATCTACAAAAAAAGCCATAGATTTCCGCTAATTTTCAAAGAATTCTAATGCTTTTCAAAAAGCTCCAGTGATTTCCAAAGAATTCTACTGATTTCTCAGAAATTCCAGAGAATGCTAGGGAGTTTCAACGAATTCTATAGACTATATTTTCCGAAAATTCAATAGGTTTTTTAAAAATTGTAGTAATTTCCAAGAAATTCCAGCGGATTTCAAAAGGTTACAGTGATTTTAAAGAATTTCAGAGATTTTCAAGAAATTCCAGCGGTTTCATAAGAGTTCCAGTAGTTTTAATGGAATTTCAGATATTTTCAAAATATTTTTTTTAAATTCTAAGGATTTGACAGAGATTATAAGGGTATTCTAGGAATTTCAGCGAATTCTACAGATTTTCAAGAAATTTCAGAGAATTCTGAGAATTTTCGAAAAATTCGAATAATCTTCAAAAAAAAATTCAGTTAATTGACTCAGTTCAATTATTCCAAGCAATTCGAGTAATTTCCAAATATACTGGTTAATCAACGAAAACTCCCCATACCCCTTGACATTTAAACATATTTTTACGGTGCGGGTGAAGAAAAATTGAGCTGACATGACGTCACGATTATATTTTAAATTCGCCCTTTTTTGAATTTCAGTTTATTCGTAGTTATAAAAAATTAAAATGGTATTGTATTTAGTTAATTAAAGTTCAGTGATCAAATATTTGTTTAATATTATAAAACAAAGAATAATCCGTATTGTCGTAGTCTCGTAGTACAAAAAATGTTATCTTTGCTTGAAATTAAAACAAATATTTGTAATATTAAATTATAATTAACTCAAGAAAAAACCGAAAAAAAATCAAAATATAAAAAACATTTTTCATAGTAAAACCAAAAAAATTATTTAAACGTTTCAGTTTAGTATTTTTATAATATTCTTAGATATAAAGCTTGGCGTGTAAATCAATATAATATTATTATAATGGCAGGAAAAACAAATATATTGATTACACAAATCAAGCGCCATTAGAGGCAACACTACACATTATCTTGCAAGACATTATTATTAATGAGGTATTTTTGAAATTTCGCAAATGCTTTTTCATATTTACTTACAGAGATAGCACATAAAAGCCTGTCAAAGAATACTCAATTGCTTCTTTCCAAAGAGAATACTGAATAATGGATACAGTCAAAATATGTTAATTCCTCTTTATCGTTCAAGTTAAAATAAAGCGAATAAAACTTTAAAAACTTGATAATATCCTGCCGAGATTTATTTTGCTTTATTCTGAATAAAAAAACTAAATTTAAGAGCACATACTAAATATATCGCGATATCATCGTTTTAAAATAAAAATTTAAATAACTTGGAGTTCTGAACTTGAAAGTAACTATTTCTGAACTTAAAGATGAGATTTAATTAACAAATGTTGAAAGTAAATTCGCTCTGCTTTTATTTATTTTTAATTCAAGAAACTGACGTTTGTTGATATTACGTGTCAAATGACATTTGACAGATTATCACGGAAATAAACAAATTAGGATAATATAATTATAAATTGAATAAGTATCACGCACGCTCGATAATGACTTACTTTCCACACTGATACCATAAACTACTATTGTTTAAATTTTTATATTCGATCTCGGATAATCGTTAAGTTTCAATTTTAATTCGAAACCTCTTCGAACTTTAAGATTAAAGCTTAAAATTTGCGAGGGATTAAATCTGAAAAAAACTTGAAAAGTCGAGAAATTATAATTATGCAAATCCTTCCTGTGCTTCGTGCCGTTGCCATGAAATTTTTTTCAATTTTTCTTACAACGTCAACGTGATCGAACTAAAATTAATAAATGTATTCACTTTTGGAAACACGAATCCTGGACCTGGCCCGCGTACAATAGGAAATTTTTATTCAATTTCCCGAAAACATCAATTTTCCGAGCAACGTAATCCGACAAAAGTAGAAAATGCGAACTTATAAAATAACATTGATAAATCTGCTTTATCCCGGTATATAAATCATATATCCCGAAAATAACAGGAGTAGTGTAATTGATAAAACAAAAGTCATAAATTGAATAAGATTTTAATTTAGCTTGGTTTTGTTTCATTAATTCATAAATAAAACAAAAGTTTTATTCGATTGTTTTATTCAATTGTCTAATATAAACAAAAGTCTTGATGGGAATATGACTTTTATTTAATTGTGGTGTTGTTTCCTTTTTAAATTTATATTTTGCAAAATTTTTTGGGCACCTGCAATTAACCTGAGTTCTGAACCATGGAAATATGCCGTTTTGGTAATGAGTAGACTTTTTGTGGGCAAAATATCCACTAAAGATGGATATGCCATCCGCAAGATTTTGTAAATTTGGTAAATTTTGGCAATTCCTCGGCGTAATGATTGAAATAGATTTTTGTGTTAAATTTAAATAATTACTCACCGAATAAACTCCCCCATTGGAGCTGGCAGGCGAAACACAATTACTTCGAGCAGGTGAGACTAAACCATGCGTGTCCATGCAGTCCAACGTGTCCAAAGACGATCCTCTCTCCTCTTCTACGGCATTCAAGATATTTTTGTAATGACCCTCGTTAAATGAATTAGGCATATCTACACTCGGATTCGTTACAATCACATTCCCGATAAACTGCTTCAGTTCTCTTTCGCATTCTTCTTTGTGTAATTCGTCATCTTCGTCCATGTTTTCATCCATTGGGACTGGTTCAACTTGCTCACCATATTCTTTGTTTTCTATAGCACTATCTTCTTTGGGCGTTTCATCGTCCGGGATTTTCTTACTCTCGTCCAAATTTTCTCCCATTTCAACACAATCATCGTTCTTTTTACCTTCTCCGTCATTCTCCTCGTCGCTACCATCATACACGACCGTATTTTGCTTCGTTTTCATGGCTTTTTTCGATTTGTTGTCACCACTAGCATCGTCTTCGTTTGATTCGTAATCGTAATCACTGATATCTTCAAACACCTTTAAAAAATCAATTTATTAAAAGAAACACAAAATTAAGCTACATACATCGTTACTTAAATCCCGTTGCATTTGAGGAGGAACATTTTCACCGCTCACACTTTCGCTGCTCAATTTTGCAATAGCTTTAGCTTGAGTTTCCTTGTCCTTCTGCCGCACAATCGCTTCCACCGCTAACCACTCAGACATTGTATTTTCATACGATTGCTTAGTTTCTTCCGAAAGCTGCTCTCTTTCTTCGACCGTACTTCCAAACTTAAAATGTCCCAAAAGATATGGCCAGACAATTTTTCTCAATTCGTGTGCAACTCCGCCAAAATATGCCAATTTATACACTTCGTTCGCGTCAGCTACAACTCCGTCGACAACCAACTCGTTCCACTTTTCTTCTGATAACCCCACATTGCCATTTATATCGGGTAAAATTTCATTATGAACCAAATCAATTAAATGCTTCCTAACGGTGGATAAGTGTCGACAGTAAGCAAGCCAACCGTAAAACGCTCTCGAGATTATTTGCCGTTTCATGGAATCGCACACCGCCTTTATGCAAACATTCGAGAGCCCTTCCACACCATTTTGGTCTATACTGAAGCTTTTACTCGAACTTTCCGAACTGGTACTCGAGCTGGCAAGTTGCGATCTAACTTTGTTTGGCACATAACTTGGTCTTTCCATTAACTCGTGTCGTTTTACTGAAATCTAAAAATTAATTCGAAAAATTTCCATCTGGTGAAACTTACAAATTTCCTTGTGGATGCCGTTATCGATAATTCTAAACACGAAATCTTTTGGTTCGTCTTCTATCAACGAAGGTAGATGATGTCTGCGTCTACGTTTGTCTGCGTTCGATTTTGGGCTTTCTGGATCGCGTGACCATATCGGAGGATCCAACCGGCCGTGCGGTAGAAGTCCAGTTTCCAGACATCTTAAAAACTCGACCATGTCACCTGCTACAAGGATTTTAATTTGAATTCGACTTAATTGTATTAAAAAGCTAACCTTTGGGGAAGTGCATGGGCGGCCTTTGTACTCCATCTTTACCTACTAGTATCACAGTTTCTCCAGTTTCGACGTCTTGATGACAGTGAACATAAACAATTTCGTCTAATACGACTTGTAAAGCGTCCTCCCAAAAAATGCCTATATCTTCTTCGTTTCGTACCTTCATCAGGTAGTTCGGAGTCCACTTAATGGACAAACAAGTAGGCTCTTGGTGCAGACCGAGATAACCAGGTATCGGCTCGGTCTGGTCGCTTTTGGGAGGCAAAACTAAAACGTTATTTCTTCCAAAGATTAAAGTGCTGCGCGTGTTTTGATGCAAACTTTCAACATAATCCTTTGCAATGGTCTGCGTGGTGGAACGGTTGGTCGATTCTTCCGAACTGGCCTTTAAAGATCTGCGAAAATTAGGAGCAGGTTTACGCATCGCTGGAGGAGTCGAATGGCTACTTGATATTCTATGACGTTGGACCTAAAGAGAAGAAACATACAAATTGTTTGATTCCCGGTTGAGATTGCTTGCATACCAATTCGTCGGCAGGCGGATCTGTCCAAAAGTGGTCGGCGGTTTTGGTTCTGGAATAATCTAACGCACAAGGTCCGACTAATAACGAACTCAAGATGCTTCCATAATCTGGATCGCTAACCAACGCATCCTTATCGTAATATTTGGTAGCATTAGCAACCAAATAATCAATTATTTTGGCCAGCTGTTTTTCGAACAGAGCCAGTCTTATCCACAAGTATTTCGGCAACGAATTCACATTGTTTTGCAACGACATATTCTTTTTTAGCACGGGTTTTGTCGTACTGTCGCTGCTGCTGGAGGATCTCCTGTTGGGATCTATGTTTTCCAAGTCCAGCACTTTTGTGGAAATTGAAGCTGCTTCCTGACTGTGCTTTGCTATTTTGTGCAAAAGCGCCGTCGTGGACGACGTTTTAAATAATCCCAATGCTCGTCTACGTAGTCCTACAAATTAAAAGTTTAGAGTTAAAAACAAATTAGTTTTGAAAAAACAGTTAACCTTGAGATAAACAAGCTTCGACAGCCCCGCACAGAGACGTGACAGATCCAGACTCTTCGTGCACAAATTTTTTCGTTACCGATTCTTCCATCACCTGCTTTACTTCTTTTTTCACAGCCGCTATTAATTTAGCTTTATAATCATTTTCTACAATTAAAAAAAGAACATTAATCGATTTTAAACTAAATTGTATTTTTTAATCCTCACCAGGACAAGAAGCCATAATTTTCTATTTCAGGGTGTGGTGCGAATAAAATAATCGGAAGAATTAACACAGACACATTAGTTTTTGTAATTATTTAAGCTGATAAGACTTTATATTACGCGAAAACGGAACATGAATGGTTTTGATTAAATTTACTTGATGTACCTTCAAAATATAATCGATTTCATATCGGAAATGAGCAATGCGCATGCTTACGCGTTCGTGTCCAATATCCGGTGTTATATCATTCGGTTATCTACCATGCAAGGGAGCGCATCCTAAAAGGATTATAATAAATGGACCAAACAAATTTGCATCTTTCAAAAATACTACTCTCCTATTAGATTTTAACAAAATTTAAGTTCCTAGATGTCACATTTCAAATTATTTGTTTTGGAAATAAAATCAACACTTTTGTTTTTAACGAAAAATTGACAGCTCAATTTAGTTTTGGATCTCGGCGTTTACACTTTTTTAAATTTTATAAAAAATGTTTACTGGTGGTGAACTAGCTGGTAGTCGTAAATTAAAAAAGTTGTATTTTTATACTGCAGATAAAGAAAAGATCTTTGTGTTAAATGTTACGATGTATTTAAATCACCGATTTGGATCAGTACACTGCACTGGTCAGACGTCACCCAAACTTCATACATCATTCCATGAAGGTCTTTAAGCCAACGATAATGGGATGACACCAGACCGTGCAGATTGCAAATGTCTTGTGGAGATCTTTCCTCTGCTGGGATCAACGACAGATCTCCTGATAGCAGAGATCGAGCCTTCTCCGGTGGTAGCCAACAGAAAATTTTTATACACACACCTTCAGATCACCGGCCCAATACAATAAGAAAGAAAAGAGAGGGAACGTTCAATAAAGGGAGGAAAGTAATGAAATATAATTTAGCCACCCTCGAATATAAGTCTTCTTCTTTGATACATACTTCTTCCTGATCGCTAAAGTTGGGTTTGAACAATCCACTATTTAACGTCAGGTCCTCCCGTTTTTTAGATTATACAGAATAACTTTACTTTCTCTCCATCAAAATAAAAACTAAGTGGTCATTTGACTCCCGAGAGTGTGAAAAAATATCTAGGTATCGAATTCCGCCATTTCAGATGAATGTAGCATTTAGCGAGGGAGTTTGGAATACCCTCCAACGCAATGTTACAAACTATTTATATTATAATATTAGAACGAAAAAAATTTAAATTTTTCCTCAATTCATTATTGCTTTGTGCATTGATTCTCGAGACGCTGGAGCGTATTTCGTACCACCCGATAAATACCATATTAATAAAAAATAATAGAATTCGGTGTCTCGATATATTTTTGTACTTGCAAGAATAACATGACGACTTGTTTATTTTAAAATATGTGGTACTGACCGGGCATTTAAAAATCTCTTCGTTTTCATCATTTCAAGGTTTACGCTAGAGTCTGTTCCGTTGCCCATAATTTTCTCGGCGTGCCAATGCTCCTACCGCAGCTTGTTTAATTTTTGCAATCTTCAGTGGTAGTTTCGCTTGCTGTATTTTTTCCAAATGTTCAACCAAGTTAAATATTATTCAAATTTAATTATGTACAGGCCTAAATAAGAATTCCTAGCTAATATAATTTTAAAATTTATTAAAATATAAAACAAAAAATTAAAATTACAATAATGTAGCTGTAGGTATCTAATTAAAAATTAACGAGATTAATGCTAATATCACTATTTTAAATAAATTAACTTAAATATAAAAAAGGCGTACTCTCGATGTAGATATTAGCAACTTATCGTCAAAAAACTTCGTTTCAATAACAACATTGCCGCTGAAAACACAACCAAAATTAGCATCATTTGAAATTCATACTGTCTTAAACTTACTTCAAAACCGAGGCCGGCATCATTTGAGATTCTGGAGCAGCTTCCATAATCGATTCCCATGTGTTGGTCGACTCGGGCATTACAAACCCAAAATCAAAGTACCACTCTTCAAGTACACGTCCTTTAAATAATACTTTCTGAAAATAAAAAAAGTAAATAAGTGTCGTCAAAGAGTCTCGGTAATAATCGTTCACCTGTTCTAGACGAAACTTTTCCATGGCTTCCTTCGAACTAAAATTGACTTCTCTGGTTAGTGCTCGACATTTAAGTATACTTTTAGGGACGCGAGCTTCGTGCTCAATATTAGGAAGAGTTAAATCGTCCGAACCTTGCCAAAACACTTTTCCACCATCGACGTCTCGCAAACAAATCCAATTTCTGAAAGTAATCGTTCAAGATTAATTTGCTTTACATGCACAATTATTCACAAACTTACACTTGAAAACCATCCAAAATATCATCAGCTTTGCTTTTATTGTTGGTGTTTACTTGTATCATATTGAATTTGACACAATAACAACAAATTTCAAGTTTGAGGTTATCTTTCTGTTAAAAAGGCGTAAAACGAATAAATCTTACAAGTTTTCATACAAAATATGAGTTGCTGCAATATACAGTTAATAAAAATGATTATAACAATTGTAAATGTGCAATTATTTTAAGTAAACCGGCAGGCTAAGAAAATCGATGTGTTCAGTTTTGTGAAAATTTAAGGTTAGAATTAGAAATACAGTTTTGATTAATTTCGAATTACACAAAGTTGGAGATAAAACGAAATTGCATTTCAATAGTTTATTTAGTTTCGTTTTATCATTTCGAATGTTCAAAAATTCAAAATATTTTAATTTTGAATAAATGTACAGAGTGAGTAAAAAAATGTGTTTAATTTTCGTCTTTCTTTCGTGGTCATCCAGTTTCTTCGTAAAGAGTAAACAACATAAATCATAATACTAATATTTTACTTTGTTTTTAGTAACCCATTGAAAGTACTTGGTCAGCTATTGCCTTTACTCCTAGATAAGACATCCTGAAAAATCTTCTACTATAAAATTCAAATTGCATAATTGATTCTATTGCTATGGATTTGCGAAGGGATAAAATATCTGAATCAAATTGAAATTCAAATTGTATCAATTGGAATAAAAAATGAATTCAAAAAATTAGGTCAAACGAACCGCCTGCGCATTTGTATTGGGTGGGGATGACAATTGTTGTGTTTTTTGATTGCCAATGTTCTAATTTGCATTGGTGATATTCCTTAAATTTTCGTAATTATTTACTTTGCAAGGCAAGTTTTCACTTATTTCAAATACTCGGTTTAATAAAAAAAATTATTTCAGCAGTTGTGCCGTGGAAATGGAGCCACCAGGTTCCCAAGTTAACTTGGACTTTTCGAAAAATCCGCTGCTGTGTCCAATTTGTCACGATTATTTTACAGAACCGTGCATTTTGGGGTGCTATCATACATTTTGTACTCGTTGCCTTAAGGGTAGAGAGCATGATCGAAGATTAACTTGTCCTTTGTGTGGGTACGAGCAGTTCTTTATGATTTGATTTTATTCGATATCTCAATTTTGTTATTTCTAGTCAACATACCATACTAAAGGATGGCACATCCGTTCCACCACCCGATACTTTGATGAGACAACTTATAGAGATTGCCAACAGCGAAAATCCTCCCTGTTCTAATTGCGACAAACGTGACCGATCTAACATGTTTTACTGCAACACTTGTGGTGAACAGCCTTGCTATCTCTCATTTTGACGTTTTTTCTTTTTGTTTCTTTAGGTTTGTTTTGTTTAATTTTTATTTATTCATCATGGCTGCTGAAAATTTAGTTTTTTAGAATTTAGTAATGGTAATTTTTCCCCCACATGTATCGGACTGAATTTTTTTTTTCAATATCTAATAAGCACTACCGATACGAAAATTTAACTCGAAACATGCGTGGGAAAAATTTCAATTAAATAGGAATGGATTTATCTTTTTAATTAAACAGGTCAATCGCTATGTTTCCACTGTCGAGACAACACGCATCGAGCCAAAATGTTTTCTGCACACGACATTGTTCACATGTCGAAATGCACAAAGGAACCTAAACGAGTAAGTTGATCACATTATTTCAGGGTAAAATTTACATTTCAAATTTCAGTGTCCGCAACATGGAGAGCAGTACATTATGTACTCACCCCTCCAGCATACCATGTTGTGCGTTAATTGTTTCCGTGACACACCAAACGAATTACGTGGACAATGTCTCGACATCGAATCTGCTTATTCTCAAGCAGCCAAGCGTTTAGAACGTGGTCAGAACGCAATCATGGATCTACAAAGTTCAGTTCGCGACGGCATCATTGCACTCAAAGGTCTGATGGACGAATTACGTCGTAACATGGACTCGGAAAAGCACACCATCAACTCATTTTGTCAGGGAATGCAGGAGGCGATCTCTAAAACCCACGCTACCATGATCATGGAAGTTCAAAGACAATATGAAAGTAAAGAAAGAATTTATCGGAGTCAATTATTACTTCTAGGTATAAAATTGGCATTCTTGTTTGACCATCCGGTAACACCTAACATTTTAGGTACCGTAATGCCAGTTTTACAGTTACACTTAATTTTGTGTACAACTTTTACATCTGCCGCAAATAAATACCAATTTTTGGAGCTCTGTCCATCTTTAATTGAACGTTTATCCTCTGTGGGACAGCTCAGTCAACCTGTTAGGTAAGAAGAACTTCGTGGTATTAACTTAAACATGTCGCTGGCACTTTCCAAGATGGGTGTTTATTCCCAATGTTAATGTTAAAATTTGAAGATTATAAATATTTATATAATACGTGAGCTGAAAATACTTGAGTTGAATTTTCTGCTTTCGCAAATAACTGCTGGTTGAGCAATTTTATGCCAAAATTGTTGTGACTCGAAAGATTTAGTAATGAAAGCTAAAACATTCAACACCAATTATTTCTTTCAAAAAGTCAACCTGGGTGCTAGCGACATTTACCTAGATTATAATATTTTTACTGATTCTTTTGGCTTAGGTCGTTGCAATCTTCATCAATTAAAACAAATTATCGGAGCGAATTTGCTCAGTGTTTGGAACCCTGGGTCGGCAAAGCCGCAGTTAATCAACACATGGCCGAACTTCAAGCTTCTCAAGTTTACGACATCGCGCCACCTCCAACCAAACGACAACAAAACGTCCTAAAAAGTAAACTTTTAGACAGCGAGGGATCGTTTTCGGTTCACTGTCGCTCATTTGAATCGCAAATTCGTGAGCTGAATCAACAATTTATTGTCGTGAAGGAACGTGTGAGCGAATTGCACAAAGACATTTTAGCTTTGCGTAAAGCACAAAATCCGCCGCTCACATCACGCTACGAGGGTCTCTCACGTGATTGCTTAGTTTTGGATCAACAATTGGAAATTCAACAAAAGCAGCTTGAGAAAATGGCTGCGATATTTGAGGCGTCATGGGAAGAACAGTTGTGTCGATTGCGGATGGAACAAGAAGTGTTTGGTTGTCAACGTGCCGACGTCATGACTTTGCGCAACGAACTGAAGCATTTAAGAAACGTCACTTCGCAACTTGAACCATACGTCAAAAATTTGACCCCAGCTAGCCAAACTTCCATGCAGTCGGTAAACGATAAATTAAACGAGCAGGCTCAGCAGTTGCAAAATTTGCTTGAAAATGTGGGACTACTGCAATCCTCCAATATGCAGTTAAATAAATTACCCAGATCCAGAAGTCGGGTTTTAACCCAACTCCTGGAAAAGGTTAGGCCAAACGTGCAAGAACGCGAACGCAGCAAGTCGGCTGGGCAGTCTGAGAAGCCTATGCTGACATCTCACAAAACGCCAGCTATGACACCTCAAAAAGTAAAGAAAGATTTTGGAACCGCTGTAAGTAAAATTATCCACCATCGATGGTTCTCAGCCTGTAGTTCGTGGATTTCTAGGAGTTTGAAAAAAATATTCAAACGAGGATAGGTCTTAGAATGTAGATAAGAGGTCCTCCAGCTACAAAAGGTTGAGAATCACCGATTTAAGTTACTTTCAATGTATTCTCTTTCAGTCGCCATATATGCAAGCTTCAAATCTGGGGAATCAATCAGCGATAGACAAATTCGAATCACAAATACGCGAAAAAATTCACGACATCGTTTGTCGGCGGCAATCGGCTCAAACACCAGTAAACATTCATTCAAAATTGGAAGGAGAAAGCGACTGGAAACCCATACGGGACGACATGAAGTTAAGTAAACCAAATTTGGATACGTTTGGAAAACCTACCGCCAAATCACGCATGATGCACAAAAAAATGGGAAAAAGCTGCGACAAAATCAACACTTGTTCGAAAATTCCAGTCGAAGCTCGCAAAGCGCGTTCCGAATCTGAATATCAACACATATCCGAAAATGCCAGCCAAAACGTCAAAGCTTTGGTACACAAAGAAACGCGCTCCAGTCCTAGTAGTCCAAAATGCAAAAACAAGACTCGAATGTCGCAAAAACAACGCAAACCAAAAGTTTATCCTTACAGTGACGGCGAAGACAACGTTTTTTATTCGCGCCACGATTCGGCAGATTCTATTTCCACTGGTTCCGTGAACAGTCGCCGTTCCAGTTTCGACGGACCTGATAAAACTCTGATAGTTGTGGTTAACAGAAGAAGCAAAAATATGTCGATGGCACAAAAGCAGCGGAGCTGGGAAACATTTCCTCCAAAGAGGCGTCACCACATGTGCCCCAAGTTATCTGCCCCGGCTCCAATGCCGCTAAGGAAAGCTGATAGTTTTGAAGGTCACGAAGAAGCTGTGAAAAGTTTGGTCGCCGCTGTTCAAGAGACAAGGCGTAAATCGAAAGGTGGGAATTAGTCTATGGATTTTTAGGGTTTTCGTGGTATGTAATTTTTTTAAGTTTAAATGTTGAAACTGTGCGCGACATACGGTGCGGCGGATTTTTCATAATTTGATGTTGACATGGTCTACGCGTATTCAAAACTGCAAAAGCCCTGCTTTTTAAAACCTTCTCTTTTCAATTGTTACGGAGTTTTCTGGAAAACGTTTTGGAGTGCTGGTTAGTAGTGGCGGATCAGTATTAATGCCAGAAGGTAAGATTGCCGTGGCAACGTTTTCTTGATTTCAGATGTAGTATTAAAGGTGCGGTGCGTTTCTTTTAGACATGTGTATGCTTAGGATTCTTTCAAACTGTCAATAATTATGTGTAACCTTTGAACGTCTTCTTTTTCTATTTGTGATGAACGTTGGCATGGCGCACTACTCTCAAATGCAACGAAGGGTCTCTCACGAGTATGCATCTTAAAGATAATCAATTGCCAGCGACCCTTTTTACGAAAATACCTTCTGGCTGTAATTTTCAAGTCCGTTACTGCTTACTGGTGTTTCTTTAGATACCCCAAAGAAGTTTGTATTCTTAGGCGTTCTAATTATGCGGCAGCTATCCAAAATAAACTTCAGATTCATAGTCGAGGAATTAGCTTTAATACGAAAATAGTTGTACCAATCTTGCCACTGCTAGAAAAGCAGAAATCTCCACTGGAGCAACTCATATTTCTGTTTTCATAGCCATAATTTTTTTATAATTTCTAATAGATAAAAGACTTTTCTGGACGAGAGATAAATTTCTACTCTTTCATTCTTGTCCTGCATATGCTATTGTTTTTCTTATTAATTTATTCACATTTCATAATATATTTTCAGTAATATTTTACGTTGGTGTTCTCTCGGATTAAAGTAGTTTAAATTGAAAACCCTTCTCAGCCTACTAATCCAAGTTACAAATGGATTTTTTCAAACTCATTTTACGAGAGTTATAATACAAAGTTTCATCCAATTTCTTCCCAAGGGAGGAATTATTATTTGTATTATGGAAAAGGTGTGCCTACAACTACAATGGTGACGTGTAATGTTTAGAATTGTACGTATTAAGAATAGTTCCATTGTTTAAATGATACAATGTAATTATATTAACACTGCCTATATAAATGTACTTATGTGCCACATTTAAGGCTACCCGACCGACGATCCTTTTCTTATTGAAGGACCGTTGGTATATTTCAATTTTAAAAAAACAAATTAAAATATAATCATACTACATACCAGAATGTTATACTTATAGGAAGTGCATGTTGTTTCAAAATAATAAATTGTTAAATGTTGTTGCTTGTTTTAATTAAACAAACCAAACAACGGGTTTTTATAGGTACACATAATTACAGAATAATTTGAAATCTTTTAAAATAATCACGTGATGACTGGACATATTACGATATTACTTTCTTACTGACAAAAAAAATAAATTTTAATTTATATTATCTTGAATACAACTTGGGTGTCGCATAGTAGGTTACAACTTACAAATAATTGCAGCAATAACTATAGCTATCACCTAGTCCTGTGCTGGACTAATCTTCGTCTTCTTGCTCGATTTGTCATTCGTGCAATTTCACGGTGAATACTACGGATAATGTCAAGTTGATCTTCATCGGAATTTAGTAATATTGAGCTTTCGTCAGCATTGTGTTCATATGCAGCGGTCTCTGCAGCTCTCTGTTGTATAATTTTAATACGGCGTTCTTTAACTTCATTGCTACACTTACTGATTATATTTAAAATCAAATTGTCTATAATCAAAGTCGGAGACATACTATCCATAATTTTAGTTCTACAAATAGGACAATTGGTTCTAGCCCTCCGCCAACAATCGATGCAATATTTACAAAAAGTATGTGAACACGTAAGAGTTACTGCCGTTATAAACAATTCCGTACATATACAGCATCGAAGTTCTTCATCCTGTTCGGTTATATTAACTTCGCCTATCTTCTTCGTCTTAGCCTTTCGGACATAGTTAGCTTCCTCAATGCTCTGCTCATTAAGTTTGCGTTTTCTCTTTTTTCTCTTCTCGCGTTGGGCTGTACTCGCAGATTCCGGCAACGATTCTTCATTAAAAGTTGTAATAGAATTTTAATTAAAACCTATTCGCTCGGTAGCAATTGTTGCAGCTACATATTTTTATTTTTAAAAGTACTTACCTATCTCGAGCATGTATGTGTCCGATTCTCTACTTTCCATTTTAAAAATTTACCAAAGTATAATATTTGAACTGTAAAATTTAATTTGCAATTTGTGTGACACTTGAAATAATTTTGAAGTAGTTTTACTGGCATTGCTGTGTAATTCCCGCAAAAGCCATCGTGATTTACAAAAAAGTTTACGCGCTTATTTTTAACACTACAAAAAATATTACCCCAACATAACCTCATTTATTATTGACAACTGCACTGATTTTGCGAATTAAAAAGTATTAAATATCATCAAATATTGTACAAATGCCACAGAGAGAAGAGCAGTAGTCTGTTTTGTGTTCTGTCATCAATGAAATAATAGCAATTTTCTTCTAGAATGCAAATGTAAACTCCCATGTTACGAGACAACTAGGTTGAGCTAACAGTTTTGTGGTTATTCGGAAAATGTTTAATTTATCGACGAATTGTCAGAAGAGAAGCATGCGGTTGTATAGATGCACTTTATTGGAACTGGTACACAGGGAAACTTCTTCCGCACCCTCATTACGTAGAACAGAATCGATCAGAATTATGTGTATAGAAAGTGACGATTTAACACTGAGCTATCTTCTAGCCATAAACGAGAAGGTTTCAGTTTTTTGAATAATAAATTTATTATTTGAAGGCAATATCGGTTTAGGGAGCACACAATCTTCTACGACACTTCTTTTTCTGTCAGGAGAACTAGACGAATGTTGACTAATTGCTTCTTCGGTATCGTTGTGCTTTATATCTGAAATTGTATTGGTGTGGGTTTAAACTGTTTCCTTTTTCAACCTTTTAACCGAGGAGTCCCTTATGCAAAGTCTTTGCATTGTCGAATAAACATCAAGACGGCCTGATGGGTTGCCGAACTCTAGTAGTTTGTTACCATTGTTACAATTTTTTTAATTTACTGAGTGGTCAACCTTTTGGACCTCGTGATCCACTAAACTTGTATTTCCGAAGCGTCTAACCACTATTCAATTCTTTTTTAGCTCTTGAATTCTAGAAGATTTTTGAAACTTGTAATTAAAAATAAAACATTTTGAAAAGTTAGAAATTTTTATATATTCAGGAGTATCTATAATTTTTGGAATTACAAAATTCGAAGATTCAATTTCGTTTTGTTATTTGATTTTTTAGCTCTAATAAATATTTTTGAGATTTTCTGAATTTTTAAATACAAATATTTTTTGCGCTCTATAAAAAATATATTTTAGGGGTCCGTCCCTGCGGGAAAGAATGGTAGAATGCCAGTGGCAGCATAATAATTATATAGTTACGCCCCTGGACGGATTAGCATCTGTAATGCGGACGCAAAAATTATAAATCGAAATGTCTAATTTTTTATAACTTACCCTTGTATATTAACAAAAGTACATCGCAGTAGAAAGTCTTGTAAATTTGAAATTCTATTGTTTTTATAAGCCAGTAAGTATTGATTTATGACATTTGGTTGAAGTTAAGAAAGTCTGTATGTAAAAACAAAAATTAGGTGAACTAGATTGAAAATGAGTTTGTAAGAAAAGAAAAGAGAGCACCGTAAAATTTGGCGTCGCAGTAGAATAAAATAAACGATAATCAGCAAATCATAGCTATCTTCAAATAAAGCGCTGAAAAAACTGACAGTAGCTTGTTGGTCGATTGTCTCCGCCGATAATCGAGAGTCGACGAACTTACTGCTGCCGTCCATAAAGGACATTATGTTGTCATCGCTATGAAAATACCTGTGTTATAAAAATCAAGTGCATTTTCTGATAAAAACTTGCAAACAACATTTGATAAACAATGATAATATTAAGGGTATTAAGTGTATTTATTATCGGTGTGTATTGGGCTTCTTCGACATCCACGGAGGAATACGGCGGTGAGCAAATTTACACCTTTATCACCTGTAACCAAATTGAACACTTCCCTATCGAGATACGACCGGAAGTTCAATTGGCAATCAAAACAAACAAATTACTGTTTACTTTTATTGGCGTGCAATTCGAATTTTTACAATTCTTCGGGCTAATTTAAAAATTATTAGGACAGGTGTACAACCTATAAAGATGGCGTCGTAGTAAACCAATGCAGTTTTGTATGCGCTTTTATCGTTTCTTCGCGATCGTAACTGCACTGGTCCATCAATTTCGTGTGTGTGCTTTGGAATATTTTAAAATAAAAAAATATTTTCTTTGATTCTTTCCGAATTATCAAGGGCACAAGAGAGGGGAGAACTTGTTACGACGACGAGATTCGATTTTCTTTTCCTTTGAAACACAACTTGCACGACCCAATTTTTATTTGTATCCACATAATACTTGCATATTACGACTTTTCTAAATTCTTTCAATTTAACATTTTGAGATTTGCACGACACGCGAAGTCCGAATAATTTATGTACCTATGCGGAAATTTTCAAGTTACCTTGATTTTAAAATCTTGTTAATGGACTTTCATGATAATGAAGAAATTTAAATTTTATTGCCAAGGGTCATTGATTTCTTTTTAATATTGATTCGCTTTACCACGTTTTCGCAATATACCAAGAATATAAGTGATTCGTTGGCTAATTTTCAAAATTCGCTTTAGTAGGCGCATATTTTTACATCGTGATGCGATTACACTGTCTACCTACAGTAATTTAATGTAATTTGCCGATTATTTGTTTATTAAGGCAATAAATTTGATTTTACATTGCTAATTTTTCAATTCGTTGTAGCCCCACGATTAGACATTGATAATTTAGAAAATGGATACCATGGTTTGGTGAAGGAAAATGAGACGATCGTAGAAGTGACACCCGAAATAAGGGCCGTTGGAGAACCCGTCTGTGGTTTCCGGATTGTTAATAAGCATCACGGCGAGGCACCTTTCGATATCATTTCTAAAGATAATGGTTATGCCGAATTGAGAGCTCGACGAGTCCTCAACTGCGAAAAGAGGAGAAATTATAAGTTTGACATTGCCGCCGTGGGATGTAATGGAAAGCAAAGCACCAAGTAAGACCACTTAATAAAAATAAGATGATTAAGTTATTGTTTCTCTGTTTATTTAACGATAACGTTTTAGCAGCTCCGCTGTGTAAACATTTGATTCATTTTATGATTCATTGATAAAAAGAAGTTGACTAATAGACGGAGAACGTTTTGTTTGCACTCAATTGCATTTAGAATTAGAAACCTGTTGTCGCATTATTTTTAGCCAGGAGTTTAGGGTTATGCTTACAAATACCAAAATAAACTACTAAGAATTTGTGTCAATGGGTATATTTACCAATTTAATGATGAAGCAACTTTTTCTTTCGCCGACGAAAACAAAATTACTCAAATTTTTATTATCAAGTTAAGCAACGCCAGGCGCGGTTAATACTTGAAAATTAGATTTTATGCTTAGGAAATTACTTTAAGCTATTTGCTCAATGCTCTATTAATTCTGCTGCATGGAATCGAAGTGCTATTAAAATTTCAATAGGAAACGCATCGGTGATGAAACAATACAGGAAATAAATTTGCATAGAGAATGACCATTAGATTCTCAACAATCAATATAGCAAAACTATGTTGTTACAGCTCGTAATCCAAAATATTTTAACAAATAGCACAGCTGAAACTAACAATGACAATGACTTACACTAAAAGCTATTCAAACGTAGGATTTCTCTTCCTGTCATTTTAAATATTTTATAACACCTTAACAATGACCATGTATTAATGCTGTATAGGTAATAATTTATTTAGAAGAGATATGTACACAAAACGTTTATTTAAGCTTTTTTGTTGAAGGCAAATAGCTTCGGTAGCGCAGGTGTTATTTTGATATACACAGTGAGCAATAAAATAACAAAAGAATTTCATTTCTAACCTTACATAAGAGGAAACAATAAATTGCAGTGTCTGCCTCGAATTTTTGGTTCATTCAAAAATGAATACTCAATTATCAGAACGGTTAAATGAAGTATGCCGGCCATTGCTCTTCGTGCTTTTATCCTGCAGTCATATCACCACTGAACAGATTAATTTCTGTCTGGAATTCAGACTTTATCGCATTTTTGTCTGTTATTGCAGATTAAATATTTAGTCTGCTTTTTTTTCGTCACTAGTCTCTTTTGACTACATAGAGGGGGGGGTCTACTGCTTGACAGTCATTTGTTTTTCTCTGTAGACCAAGAAAAGTACTGACAGTTGTAATTTACAAATTTTAGGAGGCTGGAGTAGGCTTGCAATTGTTTTAGTTCAAAAAACAAAACACGGTGACTGCATTCTATCTGTCTCTTCTTGGAAGAGATATGTGTCGAGAAATCTCCTAAATGAATTGTATTACAGGTGAAACTGTAAGGTACCAAATCAGAAAGGCTTTGTTACCAGCCCAGCCCCTGTTCTCCACCAACCCGATCACATTTTCTTTTCAAATTTTATGACAAAATGATAGTAGGTACTGCATTCGCCTGATTGGAAAAATGCTTTCATTATGTAGTTAATGTAAACGCCTTAAGTCATTTTATTGTAAAATTAGAATTGTAATCATGATCAACCTTGAAAGTGAAAATAAGATCTTGAATTACATGAGCAAACATAGCAGGTTACCTTTTCCATAACTCACCAGCAGGAACCATTAGGGACGAACTCATAGTGCCTAATTTTCAATAAATTAATTAGCTAAGTGATAGTCGATGTGTTTAACGAGATTCTCTTAGTATAATTAGGTCAGCGACATCTATATTTTGTCAGTTCCCAAATTTTAAAATAAAAAATTTTGAAAACAATAGATTGACTGGTGACGCGCATATTACAGGACTATCGAGATTCCCTTCTAAAATTGGATTGATTCTCAAGCCTAGGCCTAGCAACGATTTTAACCTTAATCAGATCCTGGTTTCCAACCTGATGCCACATGCTTGACGATGTTTTCTTATTCTAAAGAAAAGGTCGTTTAGGAAGCAGAAAGGTTGGGAACAACCCTGTTCATGCTAAGTAGCAGACTAGCACAGTGTGATCTCTTGACGCTGGGAAACGAATCTGCACGATTGACTCGCTGGCACCATTAGTGGTGACTGGTGATAGAAAGTGACGAATCTGCGCACACAAACCCACAATGACCGGGATTTAAAATTTTTGATTTTTTCCATAAGAAATACACAGTTGCTCCATTCTATTGACGGTACGTGTTTAATGGGCGGAGATTCAGATTCTGAATTTTCGAGTTCGGGCGGCCCAACACCAATTTGTCTCAACTTTTGTTATATTTTTAAATCTGTCGTTTAGAGCGAATGTTTTTACTACAAATAATAAAATAAATAATTTAATAGGAGTATGTTTTTGGCCATAACGGTTTCGGTAGTAACGTACAAATGGACAAATTATGCCGAAAAACAGTTGTAGCCATGGGCGTGGCTAGCGTTATGGCAACGGCCAATGGAATAATAGGATTACATTTGTGAACCTTTTGGACCCGAATTTTTGATGATCCCCAAATTTTAAAGTTTATGTTTACATTTTACTCTCTAAACTGTTGTAATTGGTTTAGAAAACGTTTAAATTCATGAAAACACTTTGAGTCATCTGTTCAGGTAACTTTTTGTATTACCCCGACGGACAACAATGAGTTTAAAATTCACCTTATTTAGAAATATAAATTTTTTAATTATTTTTCAAGAAATTGTTTACCTCGGGCAAATGTTATATCAAAATTTCAGATTTTTTTTTGCCACTTTTTGAAAGTTCCGGCACTAAAAAAACTATGCCAAGTCAATAAGATTGACAATATTGAAAAAACGCTTAGGAAACTAATCCTTATTATTGTGCACTGGCGGCTTTCCATGTGTGGTAGGTGTGACAATGGCAAATTTTAATGTTTATATTTTACGCCCTAAAAATTTTTAAATTCAGGATTGCATTTTGGTGTTATTACCAGCCATAATGCCTGGTAAAGTAAATAAAACCAACTAACAATATGTTGTTTTATTCTTTTACAATGATGAAAGGGCTGTTTTCTATATCTAAATTCCAGAATATGGGAATACAAAGACAAATTCAACAAAAGTAAATGGAAAACCCCACTCGAAAGTGGAAATTCTGAAGGAGAACGGAATTTTATTTGTAGGTGACTTCTGATTGGTTAAATATTTGAATCAAAAGTTACCACAAAAAATCTGCTTACCCTCGCACATTTTATTACTAAATTTCGTGATATATTCCACAAGAAGGCGTAGTGGTTCCGTTACTTAAAGATCAAAGTGAAAAGCCTGTGTTTAAATCAAATTCATTACCCATAACTGCTCCAAATTCCGTATGCAAATGAATTTCAGTGTGCACACAGATACCACTCGGTATCCAAAGTCCATTACAGCCTTCTAAACTTTTGATCGAGAAATACTGGCTGTAAATAGCTCAGTAATTGGGGTTTGCCTATTGAGGGAAGGTTTAGACCTTCCTCTATCTCCATAGTAACATGTGGGTATGTGACCCCTGTTTTATTGTTCATAGTGGCAACATGAATCCAGAAGCACGGAGACACAAGAAAGTTAGTATCCCTTGGAATTGAATTGGGTACCTTGGAGTTGGCAGTTGACCGCCACTGCCGGCTTTCTTGGTGTGGTAGACGTGACAATTGTACGACTGCCGACATGTAAAATTGAAAATAAAATTATTAAACCATCGTACTATGCTGAAACTGTGGCGAAGCTTTATGACGGGAAATTTACTAAAAATCTCCTGCGGAGCTTTTATTTTCAACTTTTTACCCGTTGTACGTACGATTTGTAGTAAAAATCAAAATCCTATTAAAATATGACCCAGTGTGAATATTTATGAAAACGAAAATTATTTTATGTTATTGTTTGCTTTTACCCTTACACGCACCGAAATTAATTAAGAATTACAGCCTACGGGCCTAAGGAGGAAAACAAACAATAACTCGAAATAATTTTCGTATTTGTCAATATTTACGGTTCGTTACAATAGGTCTACATATTTTTCGTTTATTTTTTACATTAATTCGTTCCTATGTTGTTTATCATAACTTTCCTTTAGTTTTCAAACTGCTATTTTTTTATGCATCCCTGATTGTAGTTCCGCACCTAATAGCTTAAATAATAACGGCTTGTTTTTGATCTCCTATGTCAATAATCAATATCAAGGAGGATTTTATTCAGCTTTATTTACCCATCATATAGCAGATTCAGGTCATTCGCGCAGAAATATTTATGTGAGCACTAAGCAGGTTCTAACCTAAGCCTACAACATTTGGATCTTTGACGGTAAAATTAAGCTTGAAATTTAAAAAAGCACCTACGGCTTAAACGACATTACTACACCTTTTTTTAATTTTTGGGAAGTTACGTACATACAAAATTTACATCGCTCAAATAAAATTAACGTTAGTGCTAGTCCGCCCTTGGTTACCTTGAATTACTTCACCCAACTCATTTTGTTTTTTTTTTAAATACAGAAGTTTTGCTATATAATTTATCGTAATACACCTTAAATTCGATATGTAAATAAAAAATTAATGCGTTAATGTAGAATTCTTGACTAATGTGAAATCCCGATAATTATGAATCATTCAAATGTTTCTTATTATTTTATTAAATGCAAAAAATATTCGACTCCCATCACGACGATCCCAGCGGAGCCAGCCGTAAGAATTCAGTCGTAGCAGTTTTTATTGTGAATTGAGTTTAAATAAAGTATTTACAACTCGGAAAATGGAAAAACGGATTTTAACATAATTAAAATAAAGTAATTTCTTAAGTACCAAACAGAAGTAATCAAATGCAAATTCGTAAAGCATGTGCCTGCCTTTCTATGAAATTAGAAAACTTTTACTCTGCATGATAAACCAATTTATTATTATTAAAAGGTATACAAGAATTAGTAAACTTCCAGAGAAAACGAACAATGAGTTTCTGAAAGACTTTGTTAACAAACTTGCAGACATTTTATTTAAAGTAAATCGAAAATAGTGAACTAACAAAACAAATGACAAGTTTAACAATAACTGACGCCGACAAAAATATAAGACATAATTTCAACACCTACATTAGAAAATGGAAAACTACATTACCGTAGTTGCCGCCTCCCAGAACTTCGGCAAGCAATTTAAATGAAATATTTATTTTCATTTTTTAGTTTTCTATTTTCAGTATTTGTGAAGGATTCAAAATAATTTTTAAAATCATTCATAACTGAGCGATAACGTAATTATAATTTAAATTTTAAATAAATAACATTTGAATTGAATGGAAACTCAATTATTTATATAACTTGGATATAAAAACAATTAAGAATACAATTTATTTAATTTGAAATATTTTAGTTTTTTAAAATAAAATCTCGATTTTACTCGTATTATGGCGGTGGTGTACGGATTTAATTTTGAAATTAAAAGAAAACATTCTGAAATTATGATATTTATATATTTTGAAATTCAAAATTAAATTTTTTAGCTCTATAGAAAATATTTTATGAGGATATTATCTAATTTTTTAAATTAAAAAAACAAAAATTGGAAAATTAATTCAATATCAGGTAACTTTTTATCAACATTGCCGAACGGCAATGTGTTATAACTCTCCCCATTCAGAAGTACGAATTTTTTTAATATTTTTCTAATAATTGTTTACCTTCTGCAAATGACATTTCAAATTTTCAGATTTTTTGTAAAAAAGTTAGAGCCGAAAAATGTTTAATTGTGTAAATTTTACACATACGGAAAACTTCAAATGTTCGCGAAGAAGGTGGTTAAGCTACCGCAAGGGAAATGTTGAGGAAACGCTTAAGAGACAATGCACCGACGGCTTTCCATGTGTGGTAGGTGTGATAATTCACAATTGTACATTTGTTGAAATCTAAATCTTTGAATTGTTTACTGCGTGCAACTGATCCTAGCTCAGATTCTAGACTTAAAATTGCACGAATAAAATATTAAATCGGGGAATCTGGTTCATTTGTTCATGAATTTCAAAAATTGACTACCCTGGTGCGATACCAGCGTTCTAGGAGAAATAGTCGCGTCGGTCGGTCTGTACTGAAATTAAATTTGCAATTTTTAACTTATTTTTGGAAAACAAAGCCGTCTTTGCGGTGCATTCAAATTTTACTTTTACAAAGGTTGATTTATTCACAACGCCGTCAACTCGTAAGATGAAGGATTGCATGGAACCGAATTCATAAATTCCGTTTGGTGTTCGTCAGCGTGTCGACGCACCTACATTGACCTTGAAATTTGTTTATATTTTGGTTTTTCCATGAATTTTTAAAAAGGTGTATTTTCCCTAAATACCTCTAAAATATATTTAAAATTTAATTCATAAATTAAATAAACGGTTAATGATTTTTTACTTGGCTGAATTAATTTTTGTTTATTTATTCCAATTTGTCAATTTCAATTAAAATAATCGATAGGTTCGTGATTTAATTCGCAAAACACTATATTAACCATCGGTGTTTTAGAATAAATAAATAAACAATGCGCTAAATTTTCACAAATAAAGTACAATGTATTTTGTTTACTTTTTAATTAATAATTTGAAAAGTATTAAAAAATTATCCACTTGCTAAGCGTGAAAACCTACAAGTGCTGGTTATCTCATGTTGCGGATTATTTTTCTTTTGGTAAAATTTAAAAAGTTTTGATTTCAAAAAAATTCAATCAAGCTCGGTTTACATACAGAAATATGAGCGGTACTCGTTTGCGTCATAAGTCACCACCTATTCTTAATTATTATAAGTCTTCGACTACCTGTAGACTTAAATTACGTTCAAGTTTTACCAATCAAGTTCTTATTTGAATTAATGGCATTGAAACGACTTTTAGTAATTTCGTGTTTTATTCGATTGAATAATTTAAGCTCTACGTGTGTGGACAATTAAATTTATTATCCCAACTGTTTATCCAATCGATTTTGTGCATATGAATTATTAACAGACCCTCACGATTAAATGACGATTTGTAAATCTAATTGAATATTTAACACAAAAAAATAGATTTTGCATAAAAATGGATGGAAGGGACTACGACAATAAATTATAAATCATTCAAACACTTTTGACCTTATAATATCATACATAATACATTTTAGATTTTATTACTACTACTTTCAATATAAAAACGTTTTCTCCGGTGTCTCCCCAATTTTAATAACTTTTATATGTAGGCCAGCTTCGAAAAATAAGAGATCAAATTTTTTTATCTGCTCAAAAGAGTTCGTAGTTAATAACGAATAATTTGCTACCATCCGATTGACTAAAACATTTCAATTCTTTCAGCGCAACAATCCATATTACCGTTTCGGATGTCAATGAATACGCTCCCACATTTTCCGATCCCAGCTATGTGCGTCAAGTCGACGAAGGACGCGTATATCGCGAAATCGTCCGCGTGGAAGCGACAGACCGTGACTGCACCCCTAAATTTGGAGATGTTTGCAAGTACGAAATTCTCACCTCTGATCAACCATTCGTTATCGATATGGATGGCGTTATTCGCAATACCGAACCTTTGGATTACGAAAGATCACATAATCACATTCTTAGCGTCGTGGCTTACGATTGTGGTACGTTTATTTACTTTACTACGAAAAACAAATTAACACTGACTTTATTTATCAGGAATGAGGCAGAGTTTACCTGTGATGGTGACCATCAAAGTGAATCGTGTTTGTCGTTTGGGCTGGAGAGGATTACCGGATAGGGTCGACTACGCACCCATGACCGGTAAACAAGAACTCTTCCCCTCTGCTTCACTTGAACTCTGTGACGTTCCATGCACTATTCGCGAACTGAGGACGAGAGTTGATTTAGCTACAAGGTTCAGTACACATCTTTGTTTAATCGGAATTTTTGTTATATTTAAAAATTTTCAGACACATTGGTAAAGGTTGCGATCGTGACACCTATAGCGTCTTATCTCAGCGTAAATTATGTGGTGCTTCACCAGCCGCAGTCGACTTGCTCCCTAACCCAGGTTTAGGGGCCGAGTGGACCAAACCTTTGATTTCTGACGAGGGTCACGAATCTGATCAAATGTTTGAATTTGACGGTACCAGTACAGCTGTTACAGTACCCATGATCGTTTTGGATCACAATTTGGCGTCGTCTTTTACAATTTCAACTTGGATGAGACACGGTCAACATGCCGAACAAGACAAGCACGTCAAGGAACACATTTTGTGTTCGGCTGATGATCACAGTGAGTTTTTTATATATTCATCTGCTTTAAAATAATATTTACAATTTTTAATTTGTTTTACAGAAATGAACCGTCACCATTACGCTTTGTTCGTACGGAACTGTCGATTGATTTTACTGTTGAGACGTGATTTCTCTGAAGGAGATCTTAACATCTTTAGACCTGCCGAATGGAGGTGGAAGTTACCTCAAGTATGCGATGACCAGTGGCATCATTACGCCGTTAATATTCGCTTCCCAGATGTCGAACTGTACGTCGATGGTCAAGTTTTCCACACCGAAAAGAAAAATCCTGAAGTGATTGACGATTGGCCTTTACATCCAACTAAAGGAATCAACACTACCTTGACGGTTGGTGCTTGTTGGCAAGGATCAGAAAACAAAATGAAACACCACCTGAAAGGTTATCTTGCCGGACTTAGCGTTTTGGTGGGTGAAACCGAAAAGCCCGAAGTCTTAAGTTGCTTACATCAATGTAAAGAAAGTTTGCAAGTTCCGGCCATGGAATTGTTGCAACCTGGTATGGAATTGCTCACCAATTCGGATCTCACCGAAGTCACCGTTGAAGGTGATAATCGCACCAACTTGGAAACTTTGGTCAAGAAAATTGGGTATGCCAATTCGAGAGAATTTCCAACTCCAGGTCGTCGTAACTTGAGGTTGACGACAATTGTTACCTGCGATAATGGAAAGTTGGTTAAAGTACCTGACGCGCAAACTTACGTTATGGTTTTACGACCTCAAACTCCCAGTATTAATTTGACCGGAACCGGTAATATGGCTCGCAAATACGAAGACTTCCGATTGGGTGTACGAGTGCTTGCAGATATTCAAATAACCGGCGAACAAAAACTGGATAAATGCTCACTCACAATTTATCCTAACTTAAATCCCGATCACGAAAACTTGTCTGTTCCAGAAGAAACGGTCAAGCGTTTGGGTATGGCTGCCCGAGTCTCAAAGGATGGTGTTACCATAACCGGTTCCGATATGGTTTACAATTACAAGCAAGTTTTGCGCCAAATTGTGTATACCAATCGTAAACCTGCATATTACTTGAATCGCGTTTTCAAGTTGACTTGTTCTGAATTGAACGGTAGATTTACTTCTAACGAATATGTGCAGACGGTAAGTGAATTGTCTGTGGTGTCCAATAATCCAAAATTGTTTTTTTATAGCTTACCGTTATTCATCCACAACCAAAAGAGCCGGTAGCTCATGCAACTATCAACAAACACACCGTTGAGTTGCGACCTGCTTCAATTATTTCTCAAGATTACATTCCAACTGATCACATGAACATAATGGCAACAGGAAGTTCTCACGCTGTAACTATCATTGTGGTTGTTTGCGTTGGCTTTTTGTTGTTCATGATTATATTGGGAGTGGTGAGAATCAGAGCAGCTCATCATCGTAACTCAGCTGAAGAAACTCAAGAGTCGGAGATGACTTGGGATGATTCAGCACTCACCATCACTGTCAATCCTATGGAGGTAAATTTTTAACTTGTCTTGAAAATTAATGGTTTCTGAGCCACACTCATAATCGCGCATGCACATTACCTGTATAAAAATTGGAAAATTATGTAGTCTGCATCCACTGTCTTGTCTCGTCTTGAAGATTCTTTCGAAATTTTTGAAATTGGTAATTTGAAACTTGAATGAAGAATAAAACTAATAATCCTGAGCCTCAGATGGATCATTTAGATCAGTATTTCAAAACGAGACCTTTGATCCACCGAAACCTCTTTGGAGCTCTGGCATCGCAATGGATACTTCACTTATCGCAGCTTGGTCAAGCATTTTTTGTGGTGGGTTTTTGAGGCTACAAATTTTCAAAATAGTTAATGTGAATGCTCGATTATGATGTAGGTTTAGAAACCTAGAATTGTTTGATGTAGAGTTACTAACTAAATGTGTTTAAAGTCGAAACCAACTTTGTTACAGAATGCAGAACGGCGATTACAAGGAGACACGGCCGAATATTCCGAAAGCGAGAGCGACTCAGAAAGTTCATCCGACGACGATAATATGGATGGTCCATGTCGATTGCACGAGACTTCCGACGAGGAAGTAGAACAGCCCGTGCGTACTCACAAACGTGACTATCAAAACGTGAGTCAACTGGAATGGGACCATTCGACCATGTAAACCAACTCTTAATTTCCTTGCGCCGTGCAATCGCATTTTACCTTTTTTTTGTTCTATTCAAATTGGAAAGAAACTTTTTGCTCGGCGTAATTTATTAGACGCGAAGATCTCGCCGTAAATTTGATAATTTTTTTCAAGTTAAAAATTGACAACTTTACGACGGGCGCTGCTGCGTGCTATGCACAAGCACAAAAATAATTGTGTTGCAAACACACATGGCCTTCTTTATTTTTGCATTCGTTAAAATAGTTAAACTTGGAGGAACAACAATGAACAAATTTGTTTGGTTTTTAAATCGTAAAATGAAGCTTGTGTGTTTTACAACAAAATTGATATAAAAAAAACTAAATATCAACAATAATCGTCCATAATGTTAGATAGTAATAATAATAATAATTTAATAATAATAATAATAATGAAGATATACGTTGTATATCCATTTCACTTTAGCTGGTTATCGACTCTATATACCTAATAATTACACTTGGCTTTTGCTAGTAAATCACTTTATTTTTGCAACGTCAGAAAGCCTCGACTATTGGTTTTATTTTGTTTGTGCTTGCACCACTACGATGCGGCATTTTACAGCTTTCGGGTTGTTGGGACGCTGCTAAAAAATAAATTCGTGTATATAATTAAGATTGTTGGACGTTATTTTATTATTATTCGAATTGTTTGTATATTGAGTTACGCATGAATTTTGTTGAAACAAAAAATCAACTAAGGCTTAATTTGTACTTAATGGTTTAGTAAATAAGTAAGTTTTCGTCGTTGACAAATCATATCACACTTTGACTTATAGTGCAATCAGTATTTCGTGTGACGATTTTTTTCCATGCAGTCGATAACTCATTCGTCGGTGTTTTATACTCTTGTTCGCACAATTTGCCTATTTTCTTATACTTTTCTAATCGATTGGTCTCGATTCTCTATCGGATCACGATTGCGAGATTGCTACGTCTTTTAACTTGTTTGTTTGACTTAGCTTCGACTCGACGTGGGGATCGGTTCGTTTGTTTAATTCTAACATTAATTTTATATTATTAGTGCCATTTTTGTACGACGCGATTGCTTTCTCGTAACACCAAGTTGTTAATCAAATTTAATTTTAAAAAAGTAGCCGTTGAAATTATAATGCTAATTGGTGTCGGTGGAATCGTATGTAAGAGTTAGGAGATGTAGCGAATTTTGTATATCACCCTTATCCTAAAAAAAAAAACTACGATAGCTTAAAGTAATAGTTGTATATAACTGGAGCAGCTACAACGCGCAGGATATTTACAAAAAAAAAGATTTTTTTTTTTAGTTAACAATGACGTTGACTATAATGATAATAATAATAATGAAGGTTGGGTACTTATTTTTTAGTAGTTTGGTATAAATAAAATGGTTTTAATTGTATCTATATTTTAATACAAAACCGCAATAGGGGTAGTAGCGCGAAAATGTTATATGTATATTATATAAAGAAATATAAAAGGAGGTATATATCAAATAATTGCAATATCTAGGTGTTGAAACGAACCATTTTGTTTATCGATTATATCATTATATTTTAATTAATAACATGCCATTTTATAGATTAGTCGCTGTGATGTCAAAATATGTGCTGTTTAGTTTAGATCGAAATGAAAAACGCACTCAGAATACAGTTTTGCATAAGTACGAGACTTCTTAAAAATTGTCATGACCCGAATGTGTATTAATGGATGTTTATAGTTGCTAGATTTTAACGGTCAAACAATTTTTAATTCGTTTCGGAACCAAAAAAGGTTAAATTATAAATTAAAATAATAAAAAGTAAACACTATTTTTTGACAAATAAAGAAATAGTTAACATTCCATAATTATGCATAAATATATTTGTAGTCTTTCGATTACAATGCTTTGTTGTGTGTTTTAAGGAAAAAACAGAAAATCAAATATTCCTTTCCCCCCATTGTCTCTTTGGTGTCATGCCACAATAATTATGTAAAACATAAATGTATTTAAATAAAACAAATAATAAATAAGAAAAAAAACAATCTAATTTCGATTTATTACACCTCATTCAACTTCGTTTGTACACTAACGGCCAAGTTTTCAAGCAGCCTCGAGCAAAATCTAATCGAATCACAGCTGGGGGGGTTATACAGTATGGTCTAGTAGTTACACTATCGTTTTTGGTATCTACCTAGATCTTACAAAAGTGAGTATTTGAAGTATCGTAGAATTTTTCCGCCGATAGGCTCCAATTTGCTGACAAACAATAAATTAATTACAGAAAACTTGATAAAGGCAATTTTGACAAAAAAAATGTATTTTAGAGAAACTTTCCAAGTCTAAACTTGATTAATCAAATTTGACGTTTAGAAAAAATTATTAATTTAACAAAAAAATAAGAAGGCTTATCCAACCTAAAAACTGCCAACTTCAAAATTATTTGACATGTTCTAAAACAATTTGTCATTTTATTTTACAGTTCAGATGGGTCTTTTACCATTTCTAACAACTTTTTAAATGGGAAATAAAGAATCTAACAAAAATACGCTTAATGTACATTTGAAAATGGAAATATCTAAAGCAGCTGCTACCGAGTGTGATACTGATTTTAATGAAAATCTTGATAGTACTGCTTCGGCGGAAGAATCGTTACCAGAATCTACAACGGTGTTACAAGGAGAAGAGAGAGAAAAGCGAAAATTGAAACGTAAACTTAATAGTGAGGAGAGTGAGGGAGAGCCGAAAGAAAAACTGATGAAAAGCGAAGCTCAACTTACCGAAGAGGACGACGAACTTCGGTGTAGTATATGTAAAGAATTGTTTATAAAAGCAGTAACTCTTACGTGTTCACATACGTTTTGCAAATATTGCATCGATTATTGGCGCAGGAATAAAACCAATTGTCCTATTTGCAGAACAAGAATTGATAGTGTGTCTCCAACTTCGGTTATAGACAATTTGGTTGTAAAGATAATCGATAAGTGTACCGATGAGACTAAAGAACGTCGTATTAAAATGATAGAAGAGAGGTCCGTGGAGGTTGCTGCATACGAAAATAATGCTGAGGAAATCTTATTATTAATAATCATAGATTCGGAAGCATCAAGTGAGGACGAAGCAGAGGGAGATTCTTCTTCGTCTAGTGGTAGTGAGTGGTCCGATGAAACTGTGGAGTCTGACCAGAACTACGAAGAAGATGAGGAGTACTTTACCGAAGACGATGGCTCCGAACCTCTCTGTGATGGTCACAGTTGTTGTTATTTATGCAACCAGCCAGGCCATTTGGCTTACGAATGTCCAAGTAGACCTGATGGACACTAAATACTGCAATAGATGCTTATATTCTATATGACTTTTTCAAATTTTTCTATATTATTTATTTAGATTTTTAAAAAATTTATGAAAGCCGTTGTGCGTACATATTATAGCCAAGTATTGTTCATTTTTTTTCAAAATTCAGTTAAATTGTTAATATATTGTAATTTCTATTTGTTTGGTTTTGTTGTTTTCTCTTGAAGTTTGAATGAAGTGCGGCATTTCGATTTGATTTTACCGCATTTTATGCTGTCGCCAGGTGTCGACACTATAACAAAAGTTAACTTCAGTTCCGTGTTTTCTCGTTCATTCTGTAGTGAATTACGAACGTGCAAAATGGTGGTCACAGCGGTAAGTAACAAAATTTCTGGTTTCTACTTGAAATTTTGTATTACTTTTAAAACTAATCAAAAATTCTAAGTGTTCTCGTTCATGTTTTCATTTTAATCGACAATTTCTTTGTCGGATGACTTAAATTTTTCTAGATGAAATCGCGTGTGTTCCATAGGTTGTCAAACCCCCACACGTGTTCATCGACTTTAATTTCTCATTTCATTTAAAGATGTGTTCAACTGAACTAATAAAAACGTGTCTGGTTGAAACACAACTAATTAATGTTGTGGATTCCAGACAAAAGGCGCCGCCCCTGCAGCAGGCAAACCCCAAGCTAAAAAGAATAACATTCGTGGCAAGGGAATAAAGAAAAGCAAGAAGAAGGAAAGTCGCAAATTTATCGTCGATTGCACGCACCCAGTGGAAGATAACATTTTGGACGTGGCTAACTTTGTATGTTATTTGTACGTTTCGTAACTGTCAAGCTCTAATTTATCTTGTTTTTTAGGAAAAGTATCTCGCCGAACGTATTAAGGTTAACGGAAAAACCAACAATCTTAAAAATTCTTTAACTCTTGGACGTGACAAGAACACCAAGATCGTAGTCAGTGCTGACATTCCCTTCTCGAAGAGGTACTTAAAGTATTTAACGAAGAAGTACTTGAAGAAAAACAATCTTCGTGATTGGTTACGTGTAGTTGCTTCAGCTAAGGATACGTACGAATTACGTTACTTCCAAATCAACAGTCAAGAAGATGACGATGATGAAGAAGATAACGAGTAAATTGTATTTTATAGTTCCGACTAAATAAAATTTTAGTTAAAATATTTGTTTTTATGTTTGTCTACGATATTCGTTTGATTCAGAAAACTTAATCAATGTGATCGTCAAAAGGATGAATTACTTAATATTGAATGAATAGTTGTAAAGTAGTTGGATATTAATGAAATTTAGTCGAGTTGGTCGCCACCAGGTGACGTAGTTGATGACAATACCAGCTGGTGTTTATCGAAATGGCCGTCATTTCATTTGTATTCATAAAATTTATTAAAACCTTCAAACTACATACATTGTCGTGTTTACTGGTGATTTGAGCAGTTAAAACTATGTGGAAAGTACGACGAATGTAAAATCCGCTGCTAAAATGAAGTGTCAAAATATTTTTAATTTTCTTCGAGGGTGTGTTTTAGTGGATTTAAAACCAACTTCTATTATTACATTTTAATAATTCATAGCAGGTCATAAAGAAATAATACTTAAGTTAATTATTAAGGAACTTGTGCCATGTTTACTTCAAAACGGAAACCTCATTCCCGAAAAATTTGTTAGAAAAACTTGAAAATGGATTTGGGGAGTATTTCTTGTATGGATTCGACCACCTCGGTGGGATCCACGAAACGTGAACGTAAGTTTCATGCGTTGGAATTAACCGACACAACCAATTCGAATCAACCTATACTGGTAATTCAAAGTCCGAAGACTCCAACTTTATCGAGAAAACTTAAAGCTGCCAGTTTAGATTCGGACCCTTTGCAGTGTCAAAACACTTTAGAAGTAGCGCGAGACGTTTCTTCTATGCCCAACACCCCGAAGAAGCAAGTCAAACCTCGTCAGAGTTTAGATTACGAAGACAACGGTAACAAACCTTTATTGGGGCCAAGTTTAGGGTCGAATTTGAAAAAGTACGCTTCAAACACGAGCATTTCGGGATCGCAAACTTTAAAAACATTACCGGAAGTAATGACATTACAAGATTTTACGGATAGCAGCAACCGGCCCGAACCTGTTCGAATCAAAGCTAAAGGCTTACTCGAACGACGTGGATCTAACGCAAGTTTAACGATCGATTTGGGCTCTAATTCTAGTATTACGGAAACCAAAAATTCTTCAAATCGTCTCAACACTATTAAAAGTGCGTCGCATTTAAATTTAACTTTATTTTCTTCCGATAAGTGTTCGTGTAGTTTTAAGAATTGCGATCCGGATTTGCCAGCGGCGAAACGTAGCAGCAGTGTGGCTAAATTTCAACCGCATACGGAAAATTGTGCAGTTAACGAATCCAGTGTGACACGAAATGGAAATTCCAATTTGTGTCGAAATCGTTGTTACACGTTTCATAAAAAGTGTAATTGTTTGTGTAATTTTAAGTGTCGCCGCAAGTCGTTGTCCAATGAGAATCTATACGTTCCACCCTGTGGTTTTTGTCAATCGAGGTTTACAAAGGATTGTCCGGCCAATAAGCACTGTAAAGGATGTCGTCGGGCTGTTTATCCTCGCCAACCAAATTTGGAGCTGAACCAGATGTTATCGGAAGACTTTAAGTTGCATTTACAAAATGTTCAATATTTACAGACTGCCGGAAGTATTTTATCCATTGCCGATTTGAAGAGTTTGTGTGAGGTAAATTAACAGTTCTACAATTTTGAAGCTCTCTTCATACATTATTTAATTTTAGCCTGCTCGAGTACCGAAGCTACATCAAGAATTTTGGGAGGTTCCCTTAAATTTACAAGAGAAATGTATGGTCTCTGGAAGTCAATCAAAAAATCGCTACAAAGGTGTTTTGCCCAACGAACACAGTCGCGTTCACTTGTGCGAGAATGAAGGTTACATTCATGCAAACTACATAAAAGTAAAATATTTTTTCAATTCCGAAACAATTAACTATGTTTTTTTATTTATCTAGGGCCATGATTATACAGAAACAGCTTACATAGCGACTCAAGGTCCGATGGAACACACCTGTTCTGATTTTTGGGAAATGGTTTGGTCGAGCGAGGTAAAATTTGAACTCGTTTCTCTTCAACTCTGTACTGTAATTTTTAATTTTACAGTGCAATTGCATAGTGATGCTGACAGGTCTAATCGAAAAGGGTAAAAGTAAATGCGAATTATATTTTCCTTTGGGAAAGACGTCACTCTTAAACGAAAAAACCTATTTTTACGTGACGACTACGAAGGCTCAAGATAAGTTCACGTTTGAAATGAAAAATTTGCGCAAGTTTGAAGACGAAACGGTTGCTTTTGAGGAATTAAACCGCGTTAAGTTTGGCAATTACGAAATTGAATTTGGTAAGATGGAGAGCTTGGGTGAATGTGTGATTAGAGAATTAAAGTTGTGGAAGTGTGGCATCGATAATTGTCGAGTGGTTTATCATTATTGGTTTCCGAATTGGCAAGATCATAAGATGGCCAATCCGGAACAAGTCTTGGACATGGCTTTGCATGTTGTTAAATTATTTGATTGTCCAAGAATTAATATCGATAATTGTTTTAATGATGCCACTCGCGATGATTTGAATGATTCCGAGAAAGTTACAAAAACGACTCGACGGGGATTTAAGAGTAATGCAAATTATTTACACAATGTAACAGAGATTGTTAAAGTACCAATTGTGGTGCATTGCAGTGCCGGAATTGGGCGTACAGGTTGTTTTCTTGCCATTTTAAACGGTATACGACAATTGCGTAACAATTTTAATGTAGACGTATTAGCTATATTATGTTCGTTACGATTAAACAGGGGAGGCATGGTACAAACAGCGGAACAATATGAATTGATACATCGAGTTCTCAGTTTGTACACAAATTGTATGGAAACTATAGTCAAATAATGTATTTAGATAAATTTTAATAAAAAGCTCGATCAAATTATCATTGCAGGTTACCTAGCTTTTTTAATACCCCCCGTTAAATGTTACGACAAGCGGCGGGGCCTGATTTTATACAAAAATTTTAGCTCTCAAGTCGAAAATGTTTTTAAATTTTATGAATCACTTTTACCTTGATCAGTCGAGGATAGCGTGATCGACGCATATTCTTGTAACTTATTTGGTGTATTGTCGGAATAATCTTAAAAATGTTTCAATTGAAAGAAAAGGCAGAATTCTAGAATCTTACTTGAGATATTTGTGAATGGACCTGTAAATTTTTTCAATGTATGAATATCGATTTATTCAATGTATTTAATATTGTATTACGGCTGTATTAATGGTTTTTAATTTTGTGTATCTCTGGATGGAAATTGCTAACTATCATTATTCATAACTCCCACACTCTTGTGAGCTAATATTTGCAGGTAGTGGCGAAGCTTTCCTTGAAAATCGGCGTGGTCTACTTATATGCATTTTAAGCAGTTGTATTGTTTATTGTCAAACCTAGAAGACAATATTTGTTGTCTGGTTGCTGCTTGCAATTATGTCGCTCACAATCGAGTTACCCACTCACGCACCAGTGAAAGTTTTCGCTAGATTGTAATACGAGTGTCCAATCGGTCGTAGAGCTAAAAATTTGATATAAATGTCTCGGGTGTTAATTAAGTTAGGAAACCTGCGAGTATTATCTATGACTATTATTAATGAATAATGGGGCATGCGATGTGGATTTAATTTTTTTGGTGCTAATATTTCTTAATGTCGTGCTAATAACATTTAAAACAAATTTTTAATAATTATTCTGATGCCAGTATAACTTTTTTTACATAAGTTAAAAAAATTCATTTACGATAATGTGATAATTATTTGTACAATTTTAGACGAGATTATTCTATTATGGACTATTTACACATATAAGTAATAATAACGTTAATTATTATATAATAAATACCTACCTATATAAAAATACTTTATTTTTTCTACGTTTACATTTATATTGTTATTTTCTTTTGTTACTTTTCGTTTTATATTTTGTCATATCGTTATTAAATCGGGTCGGTGGAAGTTGCGTTCCTGTCGCTGAACTGATGGACGTTTCGCTCTCAGTTAAAAAGTAATTAAACAAATAGTATATTATGCCATAATTGCAGCGGGAACGTAACACTCACTTCCCGGAATTGTAAGTACTATGTAGGGTGTAAGTATTATTCGGTATTTACACTTGGTAGCGGACAAGTCGTTGTTGCAAAGTGTAAATTTCGCTTTAAGCAATTTTATTGTCAAAAATAAATAAATTCTGATCTTACTACTATCTGTGCTAGAAAATTTTTGAGAAGAAATGGCTGTGTGTTAATATGTGATGCGTGTCGCTCAACAAATTATCTTTATACTTAAAACTTGCTAAAAAAATTTAATTTGATGATTATTCATACTTTGTCAACTTTGGCCAATGCAAGTTTTGTTTGTACTTGGAACTTGTTTAACCCAACCGTATAGGAAACAACTTGGTAGCATTGAACGATAGGAGAATAATTGGCTTAACCAACGAAACGTAAACTTTATTAAGTTTACGTATATAGTACTGGTTTAACAATAATAAAAATGTGAGGATAGGTATTTCATAATAGACTTGCGTACCTGCATATTTAAAGCTTGCCATTTTATAATAGAACATATTTTTATTTATTTCTGATCTCATCAATCTAGTCTTTATTGTTACCTACCCATTTAAATCGTACTTATCATCCAGGTTTTTAGGATTTGGATTTTCCTACCTTTTATTATTTGTTTGGAAGCCCATTATGTGCATTTCAAGTTCCCCACGTAAAGGTGGAGTTAGATGACAGGGGATAAATCCCATTCAGATAATTGCATTGTATTTGTATTGCTTAAATTATATTTCAGACTAGTTTTAGAAGACTGCGTGCTATTGCTTCTTTACTTGCTTTCCACTTTGGGATAAGCCTAATTAATGTTTTTGTAGCAACCAGAAGGACCTAAGCCACGATAAAGCCCTCGTGACTCACATTTTTATTATGTTCATTGTCCAAATCCACACTCCCTTTTGAATATTTCTTAACTTTATAAACTTATGCTTAGCAAAAATCAATGCTCTATCTGAATGTGGTTTTATCTAATTTGCAAAAGCAGTTTATTCCTAATTATAAGTTAAACAAGTTCTTATACAAGACATTACGAGTGCAAAATTTAGTTATAACACTTTCCGACACGTACAATTTATCAGAAGTTCTCGACCCTATACCTATACCGCACACTTGGGGGACCATTATTTTTTACACGTACCTAAAGCAATATTTAAGCTATACGGATTGCAAAATAATGAGAATGCAAATTTGAACGAAGCGCACCATTTTCTAAAGTTTTTAAGTATCTCACTATAGTTTATCTACTTGGAAGGGTTTAGGACTTCTGGAGTAGAGGAGAAATTGAAACAAATGTGTGAGTGATAAAAAAAGGTCGAACCGAAGTTGTATATTCTGGAAAGATTAAATCGATTATGGCTAAAACACTGTTGCTGCCATAATTTGAGACAACCTTTCTAGTGATTACCTTCCGTTACATTGAAATCGTTATCAAATTTTAGAATAAATTAGTTTACTGTAGTTTCGATTTATTATAAGTTAAATTTTAGGACAAAATCAAACACCAAATTATTGTAATTAATAAATGTGTAATTGTAAAATTAAAGAGTATAATCAAAACATTTCAAATGTTTTTTGTTTTATCAAACTTCAATCAATCTCTCTAGATTCTAAAGGTGGGCAATTGTAATGACGGATATTTCTGGGCATAACCATCCCGTGTTGGAATTGTGAACACTCGTGCATGTATTTCGCTACGGCTTCCACTAAAGCTTCACTAACTATGGGTCCGATACCGGGGATTGCGCAAACAAACACTTCTTCACCCAACTAAAAAAAACAACTTGAAAAAGAATCGAGTGATATTTTTAAATTTACCTCTTGCTCTTCTTCACCTTCTTCTTTTTCTTCACTTTCCATTGTAGTCTCGGTCATTATTGTGCTTTCTCCCATGGTTACGCTGGGTTCTGGTAACCCCAACAAGTCGAACGGTATTTCCATATCCGGTTCCTCCTCTTCTTCGCCAATGCCATCTCGATACTCCTGAAATTTTAAACTTGAAGTTGGTAGCACCTGTACAACTCAAACTCACTTCAAAAAATTCTTCAGTTGATTCTTCTTCTCTAGGTGGCATATAATCGATGATGGTATCGACCGATTCTTTTGGTTTAACCTCCGACGCGGTCGTCGTCGATTCCTCTTCCTCTTCAGACTCTTCTTCCAGTTTTGGAGCCACCTCCGTCGGTTCTTTAACAGCATATTGTTCTTCCCCAAATTCAGCTTCCCCTTTTTCGGCTGCCGTTGCTTCTTCTTCTAAATCTTCTTCTTTGGTTTCCGTTGCCGCTTCCTCTTTTTCTAATCCCGCACTTTCCCTAAAAACACCGAAAATATAATTGGGATTTTTGACATATTGATCAAGATTACATTTTTTCTTTTTCTTCCTTTTCTTTTGCTGCCTGTTCCAGCAAAAAGTCTTCTTCAGTTTTGTAATCGTCAGGTGCGATATCGGGACAAGAAATCACCACTCCTATCAAATCTTCTTCCAGTCCGTGTTCGTCTTCTTCTTCTCTTTCTTCTTCCGCTTCCATTCTAAAACAGTTAATTTTGAAGCCGTCAAAAATGCGATCACAATCTCACATTTCCTCCTCTTCTTCGATTGTTAATTCTACTTCGCTCTCTTTTTCGACCACGACTGGAGGTTCTCTATACAAACTTAACAACGAATCTGTGAAATAGATATTTCTTAATATTTGAGGTTCAGACGCATCGATCGCCGCGAGGAATCGATACAAATCCATAAACACTTCCAAAGGAATCATTGCCGATCCGCCTTCAGGTTCGTCCGTCAATATCTCGCATACGAGTATCATCGTTTGCGTCAAGTTCTGTTACGGGAAATTATGACAAAAAGCGTAAAATCGAAAAAGGAATACTTACGTCTGTTAAGTGGCCGGCACATAGAGCGACAACTCGAAACCAAGGGATTGCAAAGGGGTCGTTAAAGCCGCCCAAGCAAAGAACCTGGATTAAATTTTTGTGTTGCAAACAGGCACCAATCCACCTGTCCCACAAGATTTTGAAAGACACGGTTAAGTTGTTTTGCAATTGGTAGCAGATTGCTTTTAACCAGCCTGGTGTTAGACCAAAATGCGATCTGGGTATTGGATATTCTAGACGGGGTTTCACCGGGGGTCTCAGGTTTAAGGATAGACAACGGAAGTAGGCGGTGGACCATCTAAAATAAACGTTAACATTTATTCACTCGCACATTTTTTACTTTTACCTTAGCAAATCTGTGGGTTGGGATCTTATGGCGGCTTTTGCGTATTGTCGCAACAAATATGGAAACGATGGCGGAATGCATATTTGCTGCGAGCAGTACATGTCTTCGCTTAGTTCGGGCATGGTTGGTTGCTTCTTGGTGAACTTCGTTCAAGTAAAATTTTCACATTGGAAAGTATTTCATTTGTATTAGGTTAAACGAGTCACTGACATTGGCATAATTTATAATTGTGTTTTAAGTGACTGGTTTCCATGGTAACGCGTTTGTATTTTGGTATTCGGATGTGATGGAATCGATAGGTACCCTTGAAAAGTTTCGAGGTATTTTATTGATTTTTTAAACGCATATTGCTGTTGAGGGACAGAAATGAAGAACCGTTAATAGCTCACTTTCCGCACTGATTTCAGTTACATAATGAACCAGTTTTGCGCACTAGTGCAGAAAGTGATTTTATTTTTTTATTAATTGAAGAAACTCGTCAGATAAACTGTCGACGGCAAATAAAAATAATCGATAATTTCCCGTATGAACCTGTCCGCTCGGCGGAGTTTTTAGTCGGTTATGCAACCACATTAACGCGCGTTTATGGAGATTGCTTTATTTGGTTATGAAAAGCTTCTTATTTTGTTTCTTTTTTTTTACTTCTCTGCAAATTGGCGCGAAATGACTTCGATTTCAATTTAACTAGGGAACTGAATATTTTTAAAAGTAGGTTGCTCTTTATACAATTCATAATAAATAAAAATCCTGGTATATCTTAAATAAGTTTTATTGATTATTTTGGTACGATCAAGAAATATATATTTCACATTTATTGAGGATTTCTCTGTAACTTATGGATTATCTTGTAAATTTAATAATGTACAACGACTTAATTATAATTTTTACAATAAGTTTTGGCACGTTGAATTCACGTTTGAAATTTTTATATTTAAACCGATATCCTTACACATCTAAATCACTTTACTATACGATTGTTATTTTATAAGGCGACTCGGGCACCAAAAATGTTCACCGGGAAGCGGGCCCACTAAACGCTGCCGCTTCGCTGTATTAGGATCAATTTTTCGGCGTTCGAGTCGCATAAACAAGAAGGGATTTCTATACACATTTAAAGGTAGGTTCACAAGGAACCAGAAACAATGAGCCACTGTTTCTGGTTTTTACTCACATTAAAATGGTTCACATATCTAATTACAGGATGCTGAGAAATGGGGTACCAAATTAGAGTAGATGGAACTCGCCAACCACAAAGCAGTTTGAAGGTCTGAAAATGATTTCCTTTTATCGGTCGTTTCAGAATTTGTATAAAAATTAGAAAATTTTATTTTCATTCGTTTCGGTGAGTTTTATATACTGGGTGAAAATTGGTACCACACTATAATACATTACACATGTAGTTACATAAACAAACAGTTGAGTTATCTCTCGGTCATTAAAAACCTCTAAAAAATATTTTTTTTCTTATACGGTGAATTAAGATTTCGAGTTCTTGAAAACCACCCGAAAGAGCGTTAACGGTTAAAATTAAGGCGGTGTGAGCAAATACGACGATTCTGAACCAAGAACTGACGAAAAGAGAGTATAAGATTACGTAGGGAAAAACAGTCCAGAAAATGAAGGATACATAGAGGGTGCTGGTGTCCGGCCTCCTGAGAATTTCACCGTGCAAGAAGTGACCGGTGGCGTAAAATTCCTTCAGGACCTTTTCTTTCTCCAACCATCTCGTTTCGAGAAAATGTTTGAGTTCCTCTTCGGTTTTTGGAAGGACCGACACTGGGTATCTGGAATAGGGAGTTTTGATTGGATACGCGAGAGAGAGTCCAGAATTGCTTACCTAGTAAAATGCATTTTAACTTGGCAGGGAAATATGCCATCGTTGAACAGAATTTTTTCGGTTTGGGGCACCGAATCGGGATAAACTAAGGTTAAGTCGTAAACTGCATCGAGGGTTCCGTTTTCTATGAGCTTACTGGTCAAATAAGAGAAACCAGTCGTTCTAGGATGTAGTACGTATTCGTATACCTACAATGCGAAAAGTTATGAACGTTTTGACGCGAAACCATTCACCTACCTGCAAGTTATTTTTTTCAGCGTACTTTTTACTCATTTCTTTTGTTTTACCCGTAAAATCCGTTCCTTCTGGAAAAATCAGCAAACTATACTTGTAGGAAATGTCGTAAAAATAATCCAAAACGTTTTGAATTTTTCTCTTATCGTAGTTCCAAATCCGTCTGATGTATAAAAAGCAGGCCAACTGCATTACCCAACCTGGAAATTTTTAGTTTTCAAGAAAAATTAGTTTAGAACGCGAAGGCTTACTTACCAATTCCCGGTATGTGTCGGATTATGTCTTTTAAAATAAACTTGGTTGGATGTTTGTGGGTGTGGGGGCCCCTAGTCGAGTGATACACCGCGGGCCATAGGAAGGTCCAATCTGTTCTTGTTCGGTGATTCATCATCAGCAAAGCCACTTCGTTTGATTCTATCGCATCTCCAAAAATTTGAACGTCGCACCCGCATAGTATCTCGAGTAATGCCTGCAAATTTTCTGTTAGTTTCTCGTGTCCGTCAATGCTATAAAACTCACAGTTGGGTATGACTGCCAAAACGTAAAAATATAATCGGAAAAATATCGGTAAAGCTTGTTAGATATCAGCAAAATTGGAAACAATGGGCAAAACAAACCTGCGTATCCTGGAAAAAATATTTGTGCACAATTTTCGCCAAAGATGTAGTTTATTTACCTGCTAAAATGCTGGAATACCATAGAAAGAAATAAAGCCATCCCTTGAAACTGCCCATCGATAATATGCATAATTTTAAATTTTTCTGTTTTGTATTTTTATATTGAAATTTATCGATGTGTTTTTGTTCATTTTGTTGTGTTCTTCAAATGCGTTGCGTACGTAAAGTGGGGCGTTCGAGTGAGCAGCGAGAGTTTATTGATTTATCGTCTCTCCCAGCATCCTTGGCAAAATGGACCCCGTTTAAGGATGCGTGAAATTTTCTCTTAATAGCAAAATAAAATTATCAGGATTATGGTCAGATACTTGAGGATCATGATATCGCGACCGCTTAACGTCATTTTTTAACTACAAATGAAGAAGATTTGTTTGCTCGTGCAGTTTTACGATTTCTCAACTTTTAAATTGAATTTATAGCTTAACTAACTTAAAACTTGCAAGTCTTCTATTGATGGCGGATTACTTGGAAGCCTCATATTGTAAAATATGAAATCAGGAAAATAATATAGCGATTACTTTATTGTCATAATGGAAATACAAAATAATGTTTATGTATAATATATCAAGCGAAGAAGAAGTTATAAGTAAGCCACAAAAACAGAAAACCGAAAGCAATATTTTTTCCCACGTCCAGATAATACAGGCGTTGGAGGATTTTCCTAGCACGTGGCAATGTATCCAGGTCTTCGTGGACGCAATATTTTCTGGCACCTAAAATGTAAGACAAAATATAATCGTTCCAGTCTAATTTTTCCATATTCGTGTAAAAATCCGTTCTGTCTTTTTCGTTTAGACTTTCATCAATTTTTTTTAATTTGTTATTATGGAACATCCAGCGCCTGGTGGTGTAATATTGGAAAACTTCCAATCCGTTACCGATCCGCTGTTGTACCTTGACCAAACTAAGCAAAAATTATCAAACGCTGGTAAATTTAAATAAACGGCACTCACAAGGGCTTGTATCCTGTCACATAGAGAAGACAGTCGATGAAGTACGCAGGGATGGTGTGGAAAAATAAAGCTGCACACCAATGGACGAAATAGTTAGATTTGATGCTTCCACCTGGATACCATAAGCAGAGACTGAAGGGATATTTGTACACATGTTTACGTCCCAATTCGATAGCGTTTCCCCAAGAGAGCGGATTTTCCTGTGGTGATCAAATTAGAGAATGAATTTTAAATTCAAAACTACTCACGTGACTGGCCGTCACATTTATAACAAACGGTTTGGATAGTTTTGGATTCGTTCCCATCTGGAAGGCGGTCAAAATGATGGCGTTTATGCATACGTCAACTGGCATTATATCGGCCAAATAATCTGGATTGCAGTGCATCGAACGGATTACGCCTTTTCCGGCACCAACAAGAATTCCAGTGGGCCCGTTTAGGTTGTCTATCCAGCCTGGAGTAGGTTCCTTCCAAGCTGCTGTAACTACAAAGATAAGGTAGATTTAGAGCTACAAGCAGTGTGAAGTCAAAGGTATCAAACTGATTTTTGCATGTTGGCGACCTCTTCAAATCGGAAAGAATTGTCAAATTTAAAGTGTCCTTTTCTCGAACTCAATTGTTTTTAAATCAGGAAGAAAGGCATGCGATGGTGTTGCCGGCAGTAAAGTACTACTTTAGTGCCTAAGCGTTAAAATAAAGATAATGCCAATTAAATTTAATAAATAAAGAGCCGAATATCTACTGTTCTAGTTTTCCAACATAATTTGTAAAGGTTGCATTTCGATAAAAAGTTATTATTTTTTTAAGTAATAATAGAAATAACTTTTACTAGCCCGACGGCTGTAGATCAATAGACCCAAGATAATTATAAGCGATCTTGAGAGATCGTGATTTCGTGAAATTAATATGCTGTTTAAAAAAGGTGATAATTATAAAAAAACATTGCCATTAATTTAAATGCGAATGTTAAACATTTAAATAACAAAAATAACAATCATTATTTGTATGGCAATAAGTAATAAATTGGTGACTCGGCAATATTTTTAAATTTTTTTTCTTTCATTAAATATGAATTTAAAATTATATATGAAAATATTTAAATTTTTCAGATTATTTTATTGAGGTAGCTTTTTATACGCAACCGAACCTGGTAAATAGCAGCGTTTTATTTTTTCTAATGAAATGTTAGTAAAAATGGGCCGAAAAAATGTAATGCGTATTCAGCATTGGCTGCTTACAGCGATGGGTTTTTCTATACGTACAAGCAGCTTCACGCAACAGTGAGCTGAAGCAACGAAGGCCGAAGACTTCTAAACAGTTTTTAATTATTATAATTAAGGGGTTATACCACTTCATCGTTGCAAATATTATCTTAAAGGAATATAGCTCGATAAATAGACAATCTAAAAAATATTTACCAATCGACGGCCGCACTATTGCGATGGGAAGTTTGTGCGAAAATTCTTCGACCAGTTGTTCTGTAAGACATTTGGTGTAAGCGTAGGTGTTTGGAGCTTTTTGAAGCAGCCTTGGAGTAAGGTAGGCAAGTAAGTCTTCGTCCATCCAGGTTGCAAGGTCCAAAAGTTTTCTAAAACGTAAAATATTACTTGAGGCCGTTCTAATTTGCTCTTCTGCCGAAATACATGTAAATGTGTAAATTTTACACATACGCGACCGATCGAGTGTTAAACAATATCAAAGCGTTTGAATACCTTGGATTGTGTGGGGATTCGTAAAATATTTCTTCCAGCTCCTTTTGATCGCAGTGACAATATGCGGTCGAAACGTGAACGAAGGTTTTGAGCTTGTAAAACTTCTGAACCATATTTAACACCTTTAACGTTCCTCCAGTATTGGTTAAAAGCGCACTTTTCAGGGTTTGATCAAAACGTACGTTGGCCGCCATGTGGAAAACCGTAGTCACGTTATCTTCTAGAATTTTTAAATCATTCCTGGAGATGCTCAAACCATCTTGCAGTAAATCTCCCGATATGCATTGCAATTTTTTTAAATAATTCAAGTAGCCGGGATAGCCACGAATAGTTTCAAAAACCTAAATAAAAATTTTGTTAGGAAAACCTCACTCGCGGCTGTAATGGGCACTTACTGGACTTTTGACGTATTCTTCCAACCGTTCGTGCGGATCCTTCCCACGTTTCACTCTCACCAAGAGGTATATTTTGGAAACTTTTGGGCAGCACCTTAAAAGTTTCTCGACCAAAATTTTGCCCATAAACCCGGTGGCTCCAGTAACCAAAACATGTTGGTCTTCATACCAGGACGATACGGACAAGGCTTCGTTGATGACGGACATTTTTTAAACCTTTGCCAACATCCACTCGGTACAAAATCACGACTTCAACTGATTTTCACGTTCAATTATTGCAGATAATCGAAAGTGAAATGTGTTAACACAAAGGTACATAAAACGTTAGGTAATTTAAATGGAAAAGTTTCCTTTTTTTAAATCCTCGTTAACGAAAAAAAAAAGTTTCTGTAATGTTAAATACAAAAACATTTATTTAAGGCAATTGTTGTGTTATTTGCTCGACAAACATTTAACAGGACGTTGGCAAATTTTTAAATTGTTGATTTAGCCGCAAAATTTTCATTGAAGATTTATTTCTTTCCATTTGAGCGGCTATATAATTATCTATAATTTGTATGATTAAGATTGATCGAGCAGAAATAATAGTTGTGTAATAGTTTATCTGCAATAATATATAATGAAAATATTTAAAAAATCTAAATTACACAAAATTATATGCATTAGGCAGTTACAATACGAGTGAAAGTCGGTGATAATTAAATTTTCTATTTCTTTACGACAATGAACAACAAGTTACGTTCAAATTATATTTTTAAATGATTAATTCCGCGTTTTGAAAGCACTTACGGTTTCTATGAAAAATGCGTAAACAAAACATTGACACGCTTCATTACTGCTGAAAACCTTGATTTGCTCTTTGAAACTGGGTCGGTTCAAAATTACCAAAACTTCGGTTACTTTTCTCCAAAAATTATTTCTTCATTTCGTTTACGTCAAAATTACCCCCAGGTTGTATTGCAGTGCCTGCACCCATCAGTGGCAAGTTGAACTTTAATTTTTTTTTCTATGTGAATAAAAATAATTAGTTCTTAGAAAAATAATATTACTTGCTTTTGCTTTGTAAAACAACAGTTTGTGGTTTTATCTGTCGATAGTACTTATATTGTTCTATTACAATTATAAATTTGGGTAAAAAAGGCTTCGAAACCGCAAAACTAAAATGCGTATACTGTATTGGCTGTTTATATAGGTAAGCCCCGCCCACTGAGAGACTCTATGTCAGCGCTCGTGGTTCACTAAACTCACACTTCTGAAGCCTACGGACCACTAATTTCAAAAATTCTCTTATAAAAAGCGCGAAGAACATATTTTGAAAAATATGAATTTTTTAGTTATTTATATTTTTTGGACTCCAAATTTAAATTTTTACAGTTTCTAAATTCAAATGTTTTTTTAATTTTGTTGGCTTTAAAATAGATTTATTTATTAAAGATTATCTAGATTTACGAAGGCGCCCTGAGGCCACAATGTAAAACAATCAATTTTAAGTGTCAATTGCGACTTGAAATTGTCAATTTACACTTTGAAGTTGCAATTTACACTTCGAAGTCGCAATTGACACTTCGAAGTCGCAATTTTCACTTTTAAGTCGTAATTTACACTTCGAAATCGCAATTGACCAATTGACATTGCAAAGTCGCAATTGACGCTTCGAAGTCGCAATTTACACTTCAAAGTCGTAATTGACACTTTGAAGTCGCAATTGACACTTCAAAGTCGCAATTGACACTTTGAAGTCGCGATTGACACTTCGAAGTCGCAATTTACACTTTGAAGTCGTAATTTATACTTCGAAGTCGCAAAATTGATCAAGTGACACCTCAAAGTCGGAATTGACCAATTGACACTTTGAAGTCGCAATTGACACTTCGAAGTCGTAATTTTCACTTTGAAGTCGTAATTTACACTTCGAAATCGCAATTAACCAATTGACACTTCAAAGTTACAATTGACACTTTGAAGTCGTAATTGACACTTCAAAGTCGCAATTGACACTTTGAAGTCGCGATTGACACTTCGAAGTCGCAATTTACACTTTGAAGTCGTAATTTATACTTCGAAGTCGCAAAATTGATCAAGTGACACCTCAAAGTCGGAATTGACCAATTGACACTTTGAAGTCGCAATTGACACTTCGAAGTCGCAATTTACACTTTGAAGTCGTAATTTTAACTTCTAAGTCGCAAAATTGATCAATTGACACTTTAACCCTTATGGGGCCATACCTAGTACCCGGGTACTATTTTGACTTTAAAACATCATAACTTTTTTCCTGTAAATCCAATTTTTTTGAGATTCGGCGACATCTCTACATAAATGGTTCTCTACACGCAAAAAATTATAAAAAAAAATATGATAATATTAAGTGAAGTTTTTTGGAGATTTTCTAAAACTATACCTAATCCAGCCATACGTAGTACCTGGGTACTAAATTACTTTTCTATGGCATATCTAAATAAAAAAGAATATCTCCATTAATTCAAAATTGTTTAAGTATTCATTGATAACAATTTAACATATAACATGTTTCACATTTTACTTGAAATTAACTTTAGAACATATTATTATAGGAAATTGAAATAAAAATAAAGCATGCTGTTTCAACACATGCTTGTGCTGCATGAAAACAAATTGTTTCCGGTGTAACCGTGAATTTTTACCCCCGTGATATTTTACCCCGGGGTAAAATGTTACTAGGGATATTTTACCCCCGGTAAAATTTCACTAGGGATATTTTACCCCAACGGTGTAAAATTTCTAGGGGTAAAAATTCACGTTGACACCGGGATATTGGTATGCGATACGCATACAGGTATCTGGCATTTTTGGCAGCTTTTTCTGGTTTTCCGTGGCCTTTTTGGAACGTTTAATGGGCTTTAAGAGCAATATCCCGTTATTTTTATGCGGCCAGTAATGTCCCGCTTCTGGTTTGACGTTGATGTTCCCCCCTTATAAATTCTTTCATCTGCAATAGGTTTCGTGCCGCAACAGATGAAAACTTAAATTTAAAATTTGGAATGTTTTCGCTGCTATGTTGGCCATTCAAATTGAACATTTTGAAGCTGTTTTTTGTCATAAAAAAATCGATTTATAGCAAAACTTTATAAACATTTTTTGTTGAAAATTTCATTGCCTTAAATTTTTGTTTATATATAGATTTTTATTTCGTCGTGCCGTTTCTGTTTTATAGCGACTTATACAAAACTCTGTAAAATACAAAAAATATTGTCATTTATATCTCGGAAACGGTGTGAAAAAATTAAAAAATGTATAATATAAAAAAAAATGTAGAGAATCAAATTTACAAGAAAAAATACCTATGGATTTTTTATTTTGTTCAACTGTTCTCGAGATAATATAGTAGATGACAATATTTTTTGTATTTTACATAGTCTTGTTTACGTCGCTATAAAACAGAAACGGCGCGACAAAATAAAAAAATGTATATAAATAAAATTGAAGGTAATGAAATTTGCAACAAAAAATGTTTATAAACTTTGGCTCTAAAACCTTTTTTTATGACAAAAAAAGGCTTCAAAATGTTAAACTTGCCTTGCCTACATAGGGGGCATGATTTACGCTGTGAGTCACTGTACATACGCACACAGACATTTTTCTAAAATAGTAAAAATTGTTTCAGGGGACGTCGAAACATAAAAATTTTATAAAAAATATGGGGTGGTCAAATTTTTCAGATAACAAGACTTTCCTTACTAAGGAGTTCGGAAAGTAAAAACACTACTGCATTCGAGGAAGTAAAAACTACTAATAGACTTTATTTAAAAATTTTGCTATTGTGGCATAAAATTCATAAAACGTAAATATAACTCGACATAATAATAATTGTAATCAAAAACGCCTACGTGAATATTAAAAATCTGTTTAAAATGTAATCCTCACATGAATTACATGTATTATTATGGTAGTACCCGGGTACTACGTATGGCAGATATAAGGTGTAAATTTGTATGGCCCCATAAGGGTTAAAGTCGGAATTGACCAATTGACACTTCAAGTCGCAATTGACACTTTGAAGTCGTAATTGACACTTCAAAGTCGCAATTTACACTTCGAAGTCGCAATTTACACTTTGAAGACGCAATTTACACTTTGAAGTCGTAATTGACACTTCGAAGTCTCAATTTACACTCCGAAATCGCAATTGACACTTCGAACTCGCAATTTACACTTTGAAGTCGCAATTTACACTTTGAAGTCGTAATTTATACTTTGAAGTCGCAATTTACACTCCGAAATCGCAATTGACACTTCGAAGTCGCAATTGACACTTCGAAGTCGCAATTTACACTTTGAAGTCGTAATTTATACTTCGAAGTCGCAATTGACACTTCAAAGTCTTAATTAACACTTTGAAGTCGCAATTGACACTTCGAAGTCGTAATTGACACTTCAAAGTCGCAATTAACACTTCAAAGTCGCAATTGACACTTTGAAGTCGCGATTGACACTTCGAAGTCGCAATGTACACTTTGAAGTCGTAATTTATACTTCGAAGTCGCAATTGACACTTCAAAGTCGTAATTGACACTTTGAAGTCGCAATTGACACTTCGAAGTCGTAATTGGCACTTCAAAGTCGCAATTGACACTTCAAAGTCGCAATTTACACTTTGAAGTCGTAATTTATACTTCGAAGTCGCAATTGACCAATTGACACTTCAAAGTCGCAATTGACACACTTTTAATCACACTTAAAATTAATTTATTTTGCGTTGTGGCCTCAGGACGCCTTCGTAAGATTTCTAAATGAAGTCAAAATATTTTTAAATATTGGAAATTGTTATTTTTATATTTTTTTGAATTTTAAAACTTTGATTATTTTGCTTTTCAGCTCTATATAAAATATTTTTGGAGATTAGAAGCCATTCATTAATTACGTAGTAGTTTGAGTGGAGGAGGGGGTATCGTAAATATTACGGACTCTTACGTGGGAGGGAGAGGGTCGGACGTATTCTTTACGTAGTATGTTTCTTAAAATTTCTTTTTTTTTTAACTATAAACCCATATAATTTTTTTTTATAAAAAAATATAAGGAGAATTTAATTTAAATTTTTGTGTTTACCTCTAATTTATTATTATTAATATTTTATAAATGTAAGTGGGGGAGAAGAAGTGGTCAAAATTTTGTTTTTTTCAATAATCCATACGTAAGATAATATGGGGGATTACCCCCATATCAAAATCTTATGTACCTTACGTGAGGGAGAGAGGGGTTAAAAATTACAAATTCAAATAAGAACATAGAGAAAAAAGAATGGTTTCGATCCCGCCATTTATTTTTGAATTTCAAAATTCAAATGATTTAATTTTAAATATACAAATTTTATTTTAGTTTATTGTGTAAAAATATATTTTTGAAAGAGAAAATTTTTTTTATATATTTCGCTACATTTCTTTTTTTTTCAAAATCATTTTGACAAATATGAATTTCTTAGTTTATTTATATTTTTTGAATTTCAAAATTCACGTTTTAACTTTGTTAACTCCAAAAAAATAATTTTTGGGATAAGTTTATCCAAATTATTATTATTATATTATTATATATTTTTTGAATTTAAGTTTTCGAACTTTTACCGCTATAAATAATAATTTTACTTTATCATAATGAAAAAAAATTACAAAAAAATTCTAAACTGGAGGATTATGGCGGCCGACAGTGTTTTTGAATAGTGCTAAACTAGGTCTAGTGTGCAACATGATTTTCAAAGTTGTGCGGCCTGAAGGCCGCACTGATCCATCCCTCTTCCGTCACTTCCCAAATATTTCAGGTCAATAACTTAAAATGACTGAAACGAAAATGCGTTACCAAAGGAATAAACACGCCATTTTTTGACTGGTGTCTAGCGGCAGTAACATCCTTGGCTGTGACTGCGGTAACACCTATGTTGCGGTTTTTTATTTACTAATTATTAATTAATTACTTTATCAATATGCAGTCCTGAAGAAGCACACAATGAAGTTGAGCGAGACGCTTGTGTTTTTTTAGTTCTTTTCACGTTTCCACGGCAACTAGGAACTAGACAGCTATCGTAAATAGTCATAGGGAAATCGGGACTTTTCTGGTGTTTTTTTTTTAATTAAAAAAAAAAAATTAATTACTAAGCACCCTTAAGTGTGAATAGATTGGAAAGCGGTTTTGGTTGTTAAAAGTCTCGCACTGCCACCCAATATTAATTAAATTCTCTATATATATAATTAAAAAAATCACAGTAAAAACAATAAAAATAATTAACTTAACGTAATGATTTACAAATTACGACGTTAATTGGATAAAATTGATTGTTTTAAAGAATAAGTACCCAGTCGCATGTCTTATTACAGAAAATAAATGTTACGAAAGTGGACGATTACAAAAACTATTTGCGCATGAATAAATAAACGTTTAATTAATTGTTGTAGGTATTAAAGACTTTTGATGAGAAAATGCATTGTTATGTAACGTGTGAAGTAGTCAAGAGCTGGCCTTTTATTACCATCCATTACCAATTGATGGTGGGTGAAACAAGACCAGTAATCTGACATAAAGCACATAATGTAAACCAGCAGTACATCGGAGAGGGGAAAACCGTGGTTTTATCCCCGGTGTACCGGATAGACTGCTGAAATTAACAAAATAAAAACAAAAGCATTTACAATTAGGCAGCAGGACAACTTCCCGCAAGACCAACTCGGCAGCGGAACCATTTGACTCCAAGTTTATTTTTATTATTTTTTCTTTGGAATCCTCTCTTTTCACTACTTGTAGCTTATTTTCTATAGGTTATCAATATTTTTTAAAAGTGTCTTCCGTTTACTCATTACTGATATTCAACACTTTCAGCAGTTGCTCTCCCAATCCGGTTTGTACCCGGACTTGCTCAAAAATCAAACCAATCGATGGTATATGGGAAACTGATAGTCAAGATCTGCACCTGAAGAATATGCCATCAATGTGTTACTCGTAAATATTTTAATAACTTGTAAACGGAAATTCTTCGAATTTACCCAATACATCAACAAGATTATGCTACAACCTAACTTCGATGTATCCAAGGTACGCTTAAATTATTTGGATTATTTCAGCGATTTCATAATAACAACGTTAATGTTAAATTCACTAATAATTAATCGTTGTTTGCATAACCGAATTACTAAACGAAAATAGAGCTATAAAAGATGCAAATATAAATAATAAGATAAGCTAGATTCTTTAGTATCATATTTTATATTTTTATGAAAACTTTAATTCAACGTAAAATATTTTATTCATTTCTAAATAAAAATGTTTATCAAATTCATATGAAACAGAGAAGAATATATTTTAATTTTTTGTTTCTTTCCAGGATGCTGAACAATTTGTAAGACCGACTGCAACCCATCCTACGACTAGTATGTGAACCACTTGCTTCAGATGCATAAAAAACTTATAAATTTATGGAACTACCAAAGTGCTTAATGACTGCATCATTATACTAGTTATTAATCATTCCCGTTGTTATTATGTATTATAAGTACCTACATTTATGACTTGTAGTTTAATATTCCATGTGTTTTGCATACACTGCTATGATAAGGTACATAAATTAAGATAATTACCTTTGTTAATAGACCTCATTGAGTGACCATGCCACGACTATAATATCTTTCGTAATCATTAAAATTCATAATTATTAAACAGTTAAATTTATTTATATATAGGTACTGTTCAACTTCAAATGCAATACTGGCCCCAATATTGTGCTCGGTTTTAAGTAACAAAAATGAAAAAATCAATTGCAAATTGCAAGAAATAAAACTTCATACGCAAGTAGTAGGTAGACATAGCAATAATTATATTATATACTTTTGTTAACAAATTATATCCTACCAGTAGGTATACCAAAATTATAAAACTAATATTATTACTAAATAGACAACTTGGTTAAAATTATTCAACTTATAAATAGCTAAGTAAAATGTAAGAGGCGGGCACAACAAATGTAGCATTTGTCATGCTAATACCGCAGGTACATGCAAACAAGTACCAAATCAGACCTAAAATTCCAACTTGCAACAAAACGTGGAGAAGTAGTAACCTGAAATTTAAAAAAATTAATTTTCCGTTTAAGGCACTTCAGCTACACTCACATTGTATCTTTTCCACGAGCGGCCTCAATATTACTCATTTTCTCGTTATTCAGGTAGCGCCTTACACCTTTGGCCAAGTCAACGAAGAATGGTTGCCATTCTAAACCAGTCACACTCACACCAAACGTGTTTCGCTCATCAGGTTTTAACCAACTATGTAACTTTTCGGTATTGTCGGCTCTGAACATCCATTCCGTAAAAATAAACTTTTCCAGCCGTCCTAACGAGGTATTAACGTTGCGATGTAACTTCATTAAACTAAAACAAACAATTAAAAAAATGCTTATGTAACACATGTAGTCTTCTTACATTGGCCTTCCTCCGGAAATTCGAGTAACAGTGTCCAGAAGAAAGGCGGGAATTATGTGAACAAAAAATGCTGATATACGGAACCAAGTGATGGATGGAAGAAACTTTATGTAAGGATACCACACGGCCGATTTAAGTGGGAATTTGTGCAAATAACCATTTATTTCGTTTTCCACTGACGCCCAACGGAAAGGTTGACGTGTACTGGTTGTGCTGTGGTAAATTTCCAAAGTTTTGCTTTGAGTCACGCCTGCAATCAGATTTTGTCAACTAAATAAAGTAAATCGAGTAATTTAAATGTACCTGCGTGACAGCCCGCGACAATGAGATGATTAACCACTAGATCCACCGGAATATAATCGTACACCAGTTCTTTTCCCATGGGTAACCGCCGGATTATGCCTTTCGCCGCACCCATGAGAAAGCCTTGCGGGCCATTTTTACTGTTGGTCCAACCGGGCACCGGTTCTTTCCAAGCGCCAATAACTGAAATTTAATTTTAAATTAGGAAGATAGCTTTTTGGATGCTTAGAACTTACTCATGCTGGGTCTAACTATGGTGCAAGGGAATTTTGCCTGCATTTTCTGAACTTCGTGTTCTGCCATTTGCTTGGTAAAGGTGTACGCGTTTGGATGATTTCCTAGCAGACCGGGCGTCATCTCTTCTAACTCTGCATCGGATTTTGTATTGGTTAAATTGATAATTTTCTCTGGGTCTTCCTTAAGAGGATAAAGAACCTAAAACGAAATTAACCAATAGTAAAAATTAAAGCGACAAGAAAAAAACGAACCTCTGATAAATCGGTGAGGTAGGAGTTTACGTAGGCGCTACTAACGTGAACGAAAGCTTTTAAATTCCTACACTGGGAAGCCAATTCCAACATTTTTCTCGTACCCAATAAATTAATATTTATTGTTGTTTTAAGACTATCGGCAAAGTCCAAAGTTGCAGCAGAATGAAAGATTACGTTGACATTATCGATTAACATTTGCCGGTCGGCCGGCGATAATCCAAGACCGGGTGAGCCTATGTCGCCAGCTACGGCTTTAACGCGAGCAAAGACTTGCTCGACGCTTTTTCCCTCCAAAACTCGTTCAAAAATTGGGTTGGTTTTGAGTTCGTCCAAACGTTTTCCTATTTCCTTTCCTCTTTTTGGCCGCAGCATCAAATATATGTCGCCGCCATTGGGAACGCATCGTAACAATTTTTCGATTAAGCAAATGCCTACGAATCCACTACCACCAGATATAAAAATATTCTTTCCAGAGTACCACTGAGCAACTCCTTCTGATACAGCCATCTGAAATAGAAATAAAATAGTTTAATAACAAGAAATAATTAAATCAAGTTCCGTCGTGTCGGAAACTTTTCGTTGCTACAACCGGAGGTATATTTGTTACGAGCAAAAATATTTTTTATTTATATTGAATTAACCACCGTGTTGGGTTGATCGAGTGGTTTACATTTAAATTGGGAACAAAGGGTAGAAGTAAACTGGAATACGGTTGCCTCTTGACCTCCGTTGAGTTTTTCAATAATTTTATTCTGTATTAATTTTTATTTTTAACATTTCACTTTTGTAATTAATTTAATTTGCTTTTTGTATTTAGCCTTGAAAATGGGTTAATAAAGTACTCGAAACGTCGGACAAAAATTTTTTTGTTTTATAGTGACCGCTTACTCAACCATTTCATCTGTAATTTTTAATTATGGAAGTTCAGCTAATATCACACAATTTTTATATATACCTATTACATAAATTTAACTTTGTGTGTAATAAAAAAAGAATAACTACCTATTTATTATGAAAAATAAACCAAGTTAATTTTGTAATAAAATTAGTAATTTATTTATTGCACAAATTAGTCGGTTCGAAATTGTTAAAAAGTCAAAATTCAATAAGTTATCCCATATGGTCTAGTGGCTAGGATACCTGGCTTTCACCCAGGAGGCTCGGGTTCGATTCCCGGTATGGGAAATTTTTTTTAAAATTCCATGATATTTTCATTTTTTACAGTCGCGATTCACTCGTTCGGAGATTTAAATTTTAAATGCAGTTGCTGCTCCATGCAACCCAAATTAATGATTCTGTACGCCACTGCATTATGCAGTAAATTGTAAATCAAAGATAAGAACTGAAGTGCCACCCACTTCATAATCCGTTCATCGCAACTATCAACCTGATGCTCAAGTGCTGCAAGTAATGTAATTGGAAGTAGAAGGGCTATTTCGGTTCTAGGCCCCTTATTCTATTAATTAATTGGTCTGATCAATAGATTGATCACGAATGGTAATTGATGTATCTAATTACAGTTATTATCGTGAATTAAAAAGTTCGATTAAAATAATACTAGGAAAAAAACCATGTAAAACAATTATTAATAATAAAAATGTGACAACAATTTGAATAGGAATGGAAAAAAAATTCCCATACCGGGAATCGAACCCGAGCCTCCTGGGTGAAAGCCAGGTATCCTAGCCACTAGACCATATGGGATGACTTATACAGTTTCAAATTTTTCGGCAGCACAACAGTAAAATTTGCGAAGTCTCAACAATAAAATTTCTATTTTTTCAACAAACTTTTGTATAAATAATTCTTCCGCACCGTGCAATATTAAAAATTAATCAGGTAATACTCTGCAAAATAAAAAAATTTCCCATACCGGGAATCGAACCCGAGCCTCCTGGGTGAAAGCCAGGTATCCTAGCCACTAGACCATATGGGATAACTTAACTAATTTTGACTTTTTTGACATGACAGCCCGATAATCAATAATAATTATTGTTAATTACACTGATTTTCTATTGTTCGTATTTTACTTTGTATGTAAATAACAAAGTTAAGTAGATAAAAAACGTAAACAAAAGAAATTAATTACGTTCGTTCATTTGATTCGCTGTTATATAAAAATTCATTTGTTTATTTGGTGGGTGTACGTACCCACCAGCGGCGCCTCGTCTGAGGTGGCAAGAGAGGTGTAGCCTCCCCCGATATTCTGGATTATTAAAATTTTCTAAAATTAAAAAATTGAATTTCGATTGTGAATCCGCCAAAAAAAGAGATACTACTTCCACAATACATATTCAGAAACTAACATAAAATTGGAAAATTATCTGCTGTCTATTTAAATATTCTTTACCAATATATTTTTTATGAGGGATAATTGGATTTTTTTTGCCATTTTAAACTTACAGAATAAACTTCATTGCAAACAACCCGAGAATGTACCTACAGTAGGTGCGTAAGCAGATACGTCAGTTCTCTTAAAATATTCTTTCGATCTGTTAGTAACCTCGAACCCTAAGACAATCAATTAGCAGACCGGTTTATAAAATTTACATTTCTTGTCAATATTTTATTTTTTAGCTTTGATATCAACATTTACAACATTTTTATAATTTTTAATACAACTAATAAAAAAAATTGTACCAATTATTTTCGAAATTATGAATAAATCACAATTATACTACAAAACTGTTACATGCAATTACCATTGCTAATTTGAATAATTAAGAAAATAGCTCACAATAAAATAATAAACTTACCAAACCGTTGAGAAATTTATTGTTGAAACAAAAAATTTACAAAACAAAATACGACCTCTTGAAATTTGAGTCATGATGGTATTATAATTTGTGTTAACCTGAACTTTGGTCAATGAGTTTATTACGTCAATCTTCAAGATGTAATTGAAAATTTAGCACACTTTAATAATTATTATTATTATTAAAGTTGTTAAAAGAAAAGTTGGAAGTCGAAAAATAATTACTGGCGAATAATTAGCAGCAATAGAACTGTTTTTCAAATGACAAGAGCAAGATTGGAACCACGGATTATGAGTGGACTTAAGATCAATCTATTTGGCTGTCCAGAGACTTCTATGTCTCCGACCACTTGATCCTCCTATGCAGGGCGATGGTGAACAACTACACACAATTGCACATCATACAGGGCTTTTCCTGAACAATCCGACAGAAAAGTGCAGGAAAATTTTAAGAAATACAGATAGCAGTGGTTAAATATCAACGGAAGAAGGGACCAAATCGACAGAAAAGCCGTGAAAAGATATGCTCGCGATAAATAAGTGCAGCACTTGTTTTGGTAGGCGGGGCGTCCACAGTTGGCTTCTAGTCGTAGTAGCGTTAAATTTCTAAATTTCGGGCAAGCAAGCCAAAAAGCCTCATGCGATTGTTCGATTGGTTGCCATTGGGGTAGCCCCGCCCATGGCTTGTTTTTTGTTCTACAGGTATTTTTGGGTATAAATAGCACTTGAAAATTACGGATCTAATTAATGATCCTATTTCAGTCAAAATTATATGAGACCATCGACCGTGGTATTCCGGAGTTGTCAAGCATACATAAAAAATATTATTTTCTGGTTTATTGTGAAAAATCAAAACTTGACATCCTTGTACAATATTTCTTTGGTATTATACAATAAAGTTCATCTAACTGCATCCGTGCACCATTTGTTAAATATACAATAATAATGGCCGAATGTTTGAATAACTGTTAACTAATTAACAAAACAACATACAATTTTGTAATACACGGTTTAATTTATTCAAATTCAAATAAGAAAAAATTACTTTGATTGGTAATACCTCATATGTGTGAAGGTGAACTCCAATAAATTACACATAAACACTAAAAAAGACAAGTATTACCGGTCTTAATATATGCAAAGCAGGGAACGCATTAACCAACAAACCGGTAGATAAGAATCCATAACAACGAAAGTTGACGTTGGAAACCCAATTTTTATGTAAAAAACGATAAGGTTCGTAATAAACTGGCTGGTTAATTACACAAATTTAAAAATAATCAGCTATGTACATAAAATAATATGGAACAGTAGTTAGTGCACAGACGTTTCAAATTTAAACAAGTGACAGGCAAAATTTCACATTTCATAATATGAACATTTTTACTAAAAATCAATTATTAAAAAGTAAAATAATTACCTTATTACGTATAATTCAACAATACGAAAAAAACTTTTCCGTGAAAATTCACCGACACGTCTTTCTCAAACGGCTAACTCGTAGTTGTTTGACAACTACAAATCGTTCCTACTTGAAATCGAATAATTAAAGTTGACCCCAACACTTGGAACCACCTGTTGTAAAAATGCGAATCAAATAAACGTGAATAAACAAAAACCCGAGGTAACTGTTATTTGTTTAAACAATTTCCCCCATTTGACGTTTAAATAATGTTGTTGAGGTTATGGTGGGTTCGGCGGTGCGTCGGCAGATGTCGCCGTCGCGAAAATAAAGAAATCGTCGCGGGTTGCGAAGCTTAGGTAAATTTTAAATCAGATGTCAGCATGATGAAAAAACTAAACGAGCAGAAGCGGTAGTTCGCCCAAAAAGGTTCAACCAAATTTACGGTATATTGATTTACCAAAAATATTTTGTGATTATGTACACTTATACCAAATTGATAATAGTTAATTATGAATAATTTATTAAAATAACGCAATTTAACGGGGGTGATGTGTGTTCGTCGGTCTTCTCCATTTTTCCAAATCAAGTTTTGGGGAAGGACCCGGCGTTCCCACTGCTTACATTATTGAGTAAGTCCGACATGTAGATCACGCTTTTTCAAACTATCCTAAATGCTGCTTCTTCAATTGTTTTGCCAAATTGGCGCCGCTTCTCCTAATGCTTACAATTTTTTAATTTTGCGTTTTTTTCCACATTTCATGTTTTACCCCAGCTTTTGCAATTTTTTGGTTATTTGCCATCAGGTATTGACCCTACTTTTTTTTGCATTCAATTTAATTTTTGTTTACCCACCAAATTTGCCTATGTATAGGGTGTGGTGGTATATTTGTGACAAACAGGAAGATCAACATTTGTGTATTAAACCCTGACCTAATTACATGAATACCTAACAGGTTTTTGAACCGTTATTTTTTCAATTGTTAATAGGAAACGATAATTTAATTCAATTATTTCCATATCCGGATTAGCGGCAAATGGAACGAATCATATGTTGTTGCAAATTATATTAAATTTAATTCTTTCTTTTTTTAAAGCAATGCTAAGATTACATTCTAGGGTTATATCTACCTTAATCCAATAATGATGAATCTACAGGGCGCTCTAATAGTTCCCGACTTGCATTTGTTACTTTGCCGTACGTGTTTTGTTTTATGCATGTTTGGAACCCCCTCTAGTAGAATCGTTGCCTAAAATTATCTATCCGGACAGGCGCGGTCACAGGGGCCATGCCAGAAGAAAGAACGAAGATGAATTTGCTTTTCATTTTTTTTAAATTATGGTTGCTATCTAAAATGATCTGAAATTGTGATAGGTAGATTTTTTTTAAATTGAACTTGAACCGCATACCGAATGTTGTGTAATTTTAACCTGCGATAACAGCGACCGTGATATTTAGTAATACTCGATTATCATAATTATAATTATAAATCCACTTTACGAATCGTCAATGAAACCTGATTGACCACTCGCTCCAGTTTTTCTTAATTTGATCTCCCAGATTGTTCACATTTTTAAGACACCTAGGGAAACTTACCGATAGTTTTCGTAAGATCCCATTTGTTTATTATCTAATTAATTAAAAATAGAACAAAAATTAATACACACAGGAATAATAATGAACTTGACATTGATTTTCAAGGATTTCTGCCAGTATGTTTACTAAAAAGTTTAATCATGTAGATCATTCAATTTATTTTTTCTTTGTAAATTTCAATAGTGCTGGTAAAGAGTAGGTGCGTAAATAAATATTTTGTTAGGTTTTTATCCTTGGGTCTTTCCAGAATGACATTCTGCCGTTGACCGAATTTGCTATTGCACAAACCAGAAGGTCCCCCTAAAAATATCCGGTTCTGTCCACCTGTCGGCGCGGAGTTCAACCGGAAGTATGCTATCAGTTTCCGATATCACTCGCCAGTCCTATTTTTAGAAAAGTTGGAATGTTGGAATTAAATTTGTGGCCTATATTTAGGATTGTTGTATAAATCAGTTTAACAAGTGACAGGTTCAGTATCCAGCGGCGGTTCGTCGGTTGCTATAATAAGGGGGCGACGACTGGAAATGTACGGTCAGTCTCCACCCTCTACTTTACTGTACACCCTTGTTTTGGGAAGGAAAATTATGAGTTTGCTGCTCTCCTCTTGAAAAAAGTTTTATAGATTCTCATGTTGAAATAAAAAAATAAAGTACTAAATTTCCGACGGCGAAATGGCTGACGGCGAAATGCCGTTATTCTGCGCTGTTGGTGCTCATATGTGCAACTAACAGTATGTTTTTTGAATTCGAATCTTTATTATTGAATGGTTAGCCGGAATCATCAATAAAGAAAATTATGAGAGATGGAGTAAATAAACGCAACAATGGAAACACGGCTAACAAAGAATCATCTATTAATTTCACTGTTATGTCACATTTAATTAAGGTTAAGATTAAGTGAAAAAGTCAAAAGAATTTTTCTATTCATCAAATTGAAAGACCTGATATTTATGTCCGTGATAAATCACATTTTATGTTATACAAAGTGCATTGCAATAAATTTAATTTTGTATGTTCTATGAGAAACTGTAACCAATGGACTCGCGTAATATTTCAAATTTCAGTTTGACGCGGCAAAATTTTTTTCCCGGCTGTGCTGCTGTGATTCCGTGCGAATTCCTTTAGAATATTTTTCGACCTTGAAAAACTACTTCGGGCAAAATAGTAGGTTATCAAAATAAAAAAAAAATTTAAATTGAGTACCCACTGAGTGTTGTAGTGTATTTCATCCTTTGATTAGATAATATCATGCATTTTAAAAATTACAAAGTTGAATACAATGAAAATGTGATAATTATCTTGACAAATAAATACCACATATTTTAATTGTTTATATAAAAACATAAATTTGCGAGAAAAAACTCTTGCAAATTCCCGAACACCCGCCCATGGTAAATAATTTTTTTGCGAAACGGTTGACCTTAAATTACAACCACTTGAGATATTTTCACTGATCTGCTTGACATATTTTTCGAAACCCCCTCAATCTTAAATTTATTTTATCCAATAAGAGTTTAAATCAAACAAATTCAAATTTTTAATCAAGGGCAAGGACGTAGACGGAGCTCTTACCTTAAGGTTAACTCAAGGAGTCAGTGTCAGTTTTGATTTTGTTTATTTTTGTCAAGGTTGTACTTCAGGCGTTTACAAATAAACAAATGAAAAATCCGGCTCGAAGAACCAACTAAAATATTTTTAGGTTAGGGCATTGTTCGCTTCGGAAAATAATTAATTTAAGTAGCGTTAATTAAGTAATTCATCTTGTGATTATATAAAAAATAACATCATTATTAGACATTATAATTTTACAATAAACTGGCATATCTAATCTCTGTTTTTTTATTATCTCGAATAATTGGACTTCGATTTTGAATGGCAAACTTTGAAGCGTTTTTTAAATGTGCACAACCTAAATGATAAATCACCACATACTAATTAATTTTATTTAATTCAAGTTTCTTAGATTTCATTGTCTTTCGTAAACACATTCAGCCGAATTAATTTGTATTAATTTTGCGCAACTAATTTTGAAAATTGGCGCTAATAACCAGGATAATTATTAAAGAAATGATGTTTTTTTACATCGTAAATTATGTATTGATTTATCGGTCATTAGTTTGCGAATTATGGGTTATCGTTTTTTATAAAATGTAAAAAATGTTTTGTAGTCGAATAATTATCTTTCGTGTCCTGATGTTTTTTACATTAAATCAGTTCCGGCATTGATAAAATTTCTTTTTCAATTGTCTGAGCGCCAAATTTTTAAACTCTCTTTTGTTTTAAACAAAATGTTCTATTAAATTTTGAGTCTCGGCGTTTACACTTTTAAAAATTAAATATGATTGATCCAATATTTTGTCACAGAAAAATTACGCAGTGTTCCATAACCATGGTAACGAACGATTGAATTAGCGATGAAAAATTAATTAGATGTGTCATAGCCTCATAGCTCACGTGTAAGCTCGATTAAAAATTAAATTATAATTTTCTATTTTCGGAAAGGATCACAACCCTAAATTCGATTTGACGTAAATAAAAAGCATTTATACGATTGATTTACAGAAGTGCAGATATAAATAATTTTTTTCAGTGTATCCGCTGTTTTTAATACGATTGGCGAATCCGGTGACTGTTACATCAGTCAAACAATGAAACAAATAAATTTTTATTCACATTTTATTTCTTTGTTTTTTTTACATATTTATTTATATTATAAACAAAAGTATGAAAATATTTTTATAAAAAATTTATTTTTATTCATATAAAAAATTGCGTTTTTATTTTCTCAGTCTTATCGGTCGTTTTCTTATTTATTTAAACAATAAGTTCATCGATTGAAGAATGATCAGTCACGCCATCTATGTATTGAAAGTAAGAAATATTAGTCATTAAGGCCATTAAGGTGCGGCAAATGCGGTGTCAATTGAATGCAACCCCATATATTAAAAGGTGTTCTTTATTTTTGTTTGTACTTCTATTATTTTATAGCTATTTAAAAAAATCTTATGTGGGGGGGGGCACAAGAACGTGATCGACAGTTGGAATAATAAAAATATTTAAGAAGGAAATATTTATTGATTTTCTACTAAGTAGTATATGGAAATCTGGATGCAAAATAATCTAAATTAATTTTTATACACCAGATTTTTTTATGAGATTTTTAAAAGTTTTTCTAGGATTGCCTTAAAATTTCAAAAAATTAGAAAATGCAAAGCAATGATACCTAGATTTCCTAAAATTCCGTAAGATTTTCTAAGTTTTTCTATATTTTCTTGGAATTCCTATTTTCTAGAATTTTCTATATTTCCTCGGAATTCCCATTTCCTAAGATTTCTTATGTTTATTTGAATTTCCTAAGATTTCCTACATTTCCCCGAAACACCTGTTTCCTAAGATTTCTGCGGATTTTCCAAAATTTTCTAAGATTTTTTAGGATTTTTAAATTTTCCTAGGACTTTTTAAATTTTCCTAGAATGGTTTAAACTTTCCTATGATTTTCTATATTTCCTCAGAATTCCTATTTCCTACGATTATTTACATTTCCTCGAAATTCTTGTTTTCTAAGATTTCTTCGGATTTCCTGATGAGATTTTTTCCTAGAATTTTCTAAGATTTACTAGGATTTTTTTAAGTTTCCTATTTTTCTACATTTTCTAGTAGTTCCTGTTTCCTAAGATTTCTTGAGATTTTCTAGGATTTTCCAAGATTTTTTAAGATATAGGATTTTTTAAATTTTCCTATGATTTTCTGTTTCCTCGGAATTCCTATTTCCTCCGATTTTTTACATCTCCTCGAAATTCCTGTTTCCTAAGATTTCATCGGATTTTCTGAGATTTCCAAAATTTTCTAAGATTTCATAGGATTTCTTAAATTTTCCTAGTTTTCTACATTTTCTCGAAATTCCTGTTTCCTAAGATTTCCTAGGATTTCTTATTTTTTTCTACAATTTTCTGTATTTCCTCGGAATTCCTATTCTTACGATATTTTACATTTCGTCGAAATTCCTGTTTCCTAAGATTTCTTGAGATTTCCTAGGATTTTCTTAGATATCCTACGATTTTTTAAATTTTTCTAGAATTTTCTGTTTTCTCGGAATTCCCATTTCCTACGACTTTTTACATTTCCTCGAAATTCCTATTTTCTAAGATTTCGTCGGATTTTCTAAGATTTCTTATGATTTTTTAAATTTTCCGATTTTTTACATCTCCTCGAAATTCCTGTTTCCTAAGATTTCGTCGGATTTTCTGAGATTTCTAAGATTTCCTAGGATTTCTCAAAATTTTCCTAGTTTTCTACATTTTCTCAAAATTTTTGTTTCCTAAGATTTCGTCGGATTTTCAAAAATTTCCTAGATTTTCTAAGATTTCCTAGGATTTTTTAAATTTTTCTAATTTTCTACATTTTCTCGAAATTCCTGTTTCCTAAGATTTCTTCGGATTTCCTGAGATTTTTTAGGATTTTTTACATCTCCTCGAAATTCCCGTTTTCTAAGATTTCTTCGGATTTCCTGAGATTTCCTAAGATTTTCTAAGATTTCTTAGAATTTTTTTATATTTTTCTAGTTTTCTACATTTTCTCGAAATTCCTGTTTTCTAAGTTTTCTTCGGATTTCCTGAGATTTCCTAAGATTTTTTAAATTTTAGAATTTTTTATATATTTCTGCAATTTTCTTAATTTCCTCGCAATTCCTATTCCTACGATATTTTACATTTCGTCGAAATTTCTGTTTCCTAAGATTTCTTCGGATTTCTTGAAATTTCTTTGGATTTTCCCAAATTTTCTTATAGATATCCTAGGATTTTTTAATTTTCCTAGGATTTCTATGTTTCCTCGGAATTCCCATTTCCTACAATTTTTTACATTTCCTCGAAATTTCTGTTTCCTAAGATTTTTTCGGATTTCTTGAAATTTCTTAGGATTTTCCCAGATTTTCTTATAGATATCCCAGGATTTTTTAAATTTTCCTACGATTTTCTGTTTCCTCGGAATTCCCATTTCCTACGATTTTTTACATTTCATCGAAATTCCTGTTTCCTAAGATTTCGTCGGATGTTCTGAGATTTCCAAGATTTTCTAAGATTTCCTAGATTTTCCGCATTTCCTCGAAATATTTGTTTCCTAGGATTTCTTCGGATTTCCTAGGATTTTCTAAGATTTCTTAGGATGTTTTAAATTTTCCTACGATTTTTTACATTTCTTCGAAATTTTGGTTTCCTAAGAATTTCTTACGATTTCCTAAATTTTCTCGAAATATCTATTTCCAAATACATCGAATTTTCTACGTTTTCTCTTGGAATTTCGATTCCTGAAAATTTCCTGGAATTTAAAAAAATTTCCCAAGATTTCCTTTCACTTATACACTAAATTTCCCCAGCCACCTCCTACATAGCTAATCGAGAACATCCTAAACGTAGCGTCAAGAATAAATTTTCCTATTACTCTATTTATACTGGGTGACCGACCTTACACCCGATCATAGGGAAACCTGGAAAATTAAATTTTTTAAATTTCTGCTTTTTATTCCCCCCCCCCCCCTTTGTCACTTTACAACAAATAATATAACGTCACAAAAACTAGCCCCCCCCCTATTAACAACAACTAACAAGTTAAGAAAAAATTTAAATAAAATTGATAAACTACGAACACCGTATTTCCTCAGACCCCCCCTGTCTGTGAAATTAGTAAATTTAAGAAACAAATTCATTTAATTATTATTGAGTTTTTGAAAATAATTAAGAAACAAAATATTAAATTTGTTATTCGTTTTCGTTATAATGGGAAGCAAATTTTAATGTTATTTCCCAATGATCGGGTGTAAGGTCGGTCACCCGGTGTAATGATTGTTCATGCATATTTTATTTTCGTTTGTACCTCTGCTTTATTTCGGGGGGGGGGGGGTCAGAAGATAGGTTGGCTTTCTCCTGTTTAAAATTTTCGTTTGTGATTTTTCATTTACTTAAAAAATCAGACAAAAACTGTAGGGGCTTGGCATAAAATGCTCTCACCGTACCGGCCACCGCTACACATTTGACGGCACCGGTATATTACGTTACGGAATGCAGTATCGCTCTCTGGGAAACCACTTCTGTTATATTATTAAATATGGAACAGTTATTCGTGACGTCTTTGAATTCAGATAATAATAATTTTTAAATAAGCTCGAATGTAGTTTCGGCTGCGTCAAAAATCCTAGACAGTCGTCAAGCGACTATGCAGATATGGGAACGATGTGGAACAGCTCCATCCTGTTGAAAGTAACAGTGATTCACTTAAACACGTTTAATAATTTTCGTGTTCCTTTTAATAATAATCTAATTGCTAATTAATTACATTGGGTAGAAAGTTAGTCTTTGAAAGTAAAGCAGATATTATAATGGTACATATTTCCAAATTAATGATAATTTTTTATGCTCACTGTATAAATTGTTATGAGAAGGATCATAAAATTTTCTATACCTTTTTAATGTGAAAATTTATTATAATCTACATTTTTGTTTCTAAAAGTTTGTTTGTCGCACGCGATAACCTGGAATTCCAACACAAGCAAACTTTTCGTCATGACAAATCTTGACCTATCATACTATCCTAGTAATATATTATGGTAACGACAGGTGGTCCAAATTTTTGATGTTGTTTGATCAAAAAAAAAAAAAAACAAATGCCGAAGTATTGCAATATATTGTTTTGGTATAGCTCGCAGGCGCCACTGGAAATTTGGGACGAGTCATTTGAAATCTTTTGTTTTAAATTAAAAAAAAAAACAAATGCGGAAGCATTGCAGTAAATTGTTTTGTTACTTTTCACAGGCACAATTATTGGAAATTTAGGGACGACGAAATAAAGGTCACCTTGAGCGTAAATTTGTATACGGGGCGTTACAATCGGTAGTGCAATAGCAACGTGCAGTAATGTAAAAAATTTGAATCGCTTCATGGCCTCTTTGATTTTGTGCACGTGCACAATATTAGCTATCCATTATTAAAGTGTAAATTAGCATATTTTCTTGGACTTTGGTTAATTTATTAATTAAAAGAGAATTTTGCGACCGCTTGCAATATTTTTTTGAATTATTGAAAGATTAAAATTCGCTTGGTTAGCCGTTCGAACTGGAGATGGAAGTAGGTGAAATTTTTCTTTTCAATTTTGCTCAAATTTCTTCTTTCTAATTACTTTCTACTTGCGGCAGAAATTATTTTTCAGCAATGTCCGATTTACATATGTAAAGAAGAATCACAATGTACGAGACTCTCGTTTTTTACTTTTAATTTACAGTTCATTAAAGTCCTCGATGTGTTTATCTCTCCACTTAGCTAACGGTCAAAGACATTGACCGCGAACTCTTCACGACTTCCATCGGCTATCTTTATAATACATGACACACTTACACCTCGATGACCTACTAGCCAACAAAAATTATTTACCTCTTCGAATTCTTCAGTAAATATTCAGTTCCTTCATCGAGAGCAGCTCCGCGTGTGTGTGATTGGTGATTTTGTGAATATCAAAATGTTTCCCAATTAATTATCATAGGTGAGAACTTTTAATGTCAAAAATTTCCTATTTCATCACTTTTATGTCAACAAAGATGCGATAAACTAACCTATAGTACTTTGTCACATTTGTGCAATAAATAAAAGCTTCTGTTAACCTGCAATAACCCGCATGTTATGTAAATCCAATCGGCGATAAGATTCCGCTTAGTTTAAACTTCTCGTGTGTTTTGCCCTTTGCTCAACTTTTTTTGCAAACCAAATCCATTAGATCTATTTTCCTTTTACTTTCTCTGTTAAAAATATACGAGAAAGTGTCCTACCTGACCGGCAGCTTCGAAATTTCTAGAATTCAATTTCGATGATTGATCAAAAAGATTGATCAAATTTGATTGCTCTTACACTTGCACTTTTGAACGCAAAATACTGAAGCCGATTTTGAATATTATCGAGCTTTCTCCTGACATGTGATGTTGGGTATTTTTCCCATTTTTTTCATATTTAAATATTTTTTATGTTGCAATATTCCCCTGGGTAATTTTTAAATGCTACAGGAATTTAGAAAATGAAATTTAATTCCGTTAAACGTAACGGCTTAATTAATTAAAATTGTATCTGCGTCTTATTTTCAACAAATTAGGTCAACGTGTAAACAATATACCACGTACAATTTCACTTCGTCATTTTTTTACCATCTTGAGTAATCGGGTGGTTAAACCGTAAGACTGACCGACTGATTCATCAAATAGACAAAATAACAGGATATGGCAATCAAAACTGTCCACTCGATCGCCCTAAAGATAGTAAATCTAATGAATCGATTTATGCAGTGATAACACCAAGTACCATTAAAAAAAAAAAAAATTTAATGGCTAATTAAAGATAGCATAAATTTTCTTTTTTTTAAATAATTATCATATTCTGGTATTATCTACAAATCTATTGGATAATTTTGATCTTTATACTTTAATGTGTTACTATCTCCACTTTTACTATCTTTTTTTTTTCAACTTTTGCGAGATCTAAATACATATCACCAGTTTTAATTAATGCCCTACTCCAGGGCGACTTCTTTAAAATTTTCAATTGTTTCGAATAAAAAAAAAAATAGGGGTTGCCATTTAAAAAAACATCGCCGATAACGTAAGTACTCGAAAACAGATTATATAAAACATAGTAGATTTTTGCAGATTAACACAAATATCACATTAAAAACTCATTTTCCTCGCTATAACTCATTAGTTTTTATTTTTCATTGCCTATATATTATATTTTATATTATTATTTTGCACGTGCATAGATACAACAAACACACTTGAATTTTGCACCGCAAAGATTTTTAACCTCGTCTAATTATTGACCTTATTTTTCATAATCAACAATAAGCCTACCATTTTTGAAGCGTTTAATATGCCATAATGGATTGATAGCTGCCGGCTGTTTGTCTATATTATAGAGCCTATATTAATTTGAGGTCATAAATTTTAACGAGTGCCAAACGAGATTGGCGCCGTTGCCATATGGTTACCGCACTATCAGCTTACCACGACAGATCTTCGAATTTTTATTTTTATGCAATGTTTTTAATTTTTCAAGATTTCTTAGGATTTTCCAAGATTTTCTGAATTTCCTCGGAATTTCATTTTCTTAAGGTCTTCTGGGATTTTTAAAGATTTCTTTACATTTTCTATGATTTTCAACATTTTCTCATAGTTCTATTTTCTTAAGATCTTAAGTTTCTTCAGATTTCCTTGAAATCCTACGATTTTCTACAGTTTCTCGAAATTTCTGCTTCTCTAGATTACTCTAGATTTCCCAGGTTTTTCCAAAATTTTGAAGAATTTTCAAATTTCCTTAAATTTTCTAGAATTTCCCAACATCTAGAATTTTTAAAGATTTCCTATTTTTCCTATTTTTCGAATACCAAACGAAATTGGCGCCGTTGCCATGGTTACCGCACTATCAGCTTACCCCGATAGATCTTCGAATTTTAATTTTTATGCAACATTTTTAATTTTCCAAGATTTCCTATTTCCTATGATTTTCTGCATTTCCTTAAGGTCTTCTGGGATTTTTAAAGATTTCCTTACATTTTCTATGATTTTCTACATTTTCTTGAAGTTCTATTTTCGTAAGATCTCCTCAAGATTTGTCGGATTTTCTTAGATTTCCACAATTTTTTACATTTTTTTTGAATTTCTATTTTCTAAGATTTCTTTGAATATCCTACAATTTTCTACAGTTTCTCGAAATTTCTGTTTATCTAAATCACTCCGGATTTCCTAAGATTTTTTTAGATTTCCTAGGATTTTCCAAAATTTTGAAGAATTCCCTAATTTCCTTAAATTTTCTATGATTTCCCAAGATCTAGAATTTTCTAAGATTTTCTTAGATTTCCTGTTCTTAAGGTCTTCTGGGATTTTTAAAGATTTTCTTACATTTTCTATGATTTTCTACATTTTCTTGGAGTTCTATTTTCTTAAGATCTCCACAAGATTTTTCGAATTCCTTAGATTTCCACGATTTTTTACATTTCTTTTGAATTCCTATTTTAAGATAGCTTTGAATTTCTACTTTTCAAGTTTACCTCGGATTTTCTAAGATTTTTTTAGATTTCCTAGGTTTTTCCAAAATTTTGAAGAATTTTCTAATTTCCTTAAATTTTCTAAGATTTCCCAAGATCTAGAATGTTCTAAAATTTTCTTGAATTTCCTGTTTTTCTATTCCAAGGCCTATATTTGAGGTCAGATTTTAAGATTGCCAAACGAAATTGGCGCCGTTGCCATGGTTACCGCACTATATCAGCATACCACGGCAGATCTTCGAATTTTTATTTTTATACAACGTTTTTATATTTCTAAGATTTTTTTAGATTTCCTAGGTTTATCCAAGATTTCCTATGATTTTCTGCATTTCCTCGGAATTCCATTTCCTTAAAGTCTTCTGGGATTTTTAAATATTTCCTTACATTTTCTGTGATTTTCTACATTTTCTTGGAGTTCTATTTTTTTTAGATCTCCTCAAGTTTCTTCGGATTTCCTTAGATTTCCACGATTTTTCAAATTTCCTTTGAATTCCTATTTCTTAAGATTTCTTTAGATTTTCCAAAATTTTGAAGAATTAAATAATTTCTTTAAATTTCCTAAGATTTTCCAAGATCTAGAATATTCTAAGATTTTCTTGGATTTCCTGTTTCTCTATTATACAGCCTACATTTGAGGTCAAATTTTAAGATTACCAAACGAAATCGGCGCCGTTGCCATGGTTACCGCACTATATCAGCTTAAGACAGAAGTGGCGCCCGCATAAAAATCCCATTTTAGGTTAATTTTGGATCAGATTTTATTGAAATAAAGGGGAGGGTCAAATAATCTGAAAAAATTACGAACGTTCTTTGTGGGCAATCCCTAACTGCTGTTATTAAATTATTCTATAACTGAAAGTTATAATAATCAGTGTTTCTATGGAATAATGCGTAGGTAAAAATAATCTAAGTACTACCCTTCCCTAAAATTTTTATTAGTCCAATCAAAAAAATGGGGTCAAAAAAATGTTGCTTGAAAATTCGCAAATTTCATGAGCGTATACCTCGTAAACTATAACAGATACGCAAAAAATAAATCACAATCTTTTTGTAGGAATTTTTATCAGCTTCACTTTTGTATAGAACTACTTTTTGGCTAGGGCTAGCCGTTTTCGAGATATAAGCAAAAAACCAAAATTCTTCTAGGTCCGGGAACTCATTTTTACTTATAATTCCCAAAGATTTTTTCCGTTTCTGTGAAAATAAATTTTCTTGAAATAGTAATAATTAAGAATAAGTTATATATCGATTGCAACGGACGTACGTTTAAAATTTATTATTTCCAGATGAAGATAGATGTTCTTTTTTAATTTAGTGTTCTGTTGAAGATGACGCAAGTGAAAAATATATAATTGTATGTTATTGTTGTGATACTTATGTATCCATAATGGCTACGTACCTCAAAATTTATTATATATTTAATTATTATTATTATTATAAAATAAATTTTGTTGTTTTCAACAATTACTGTCTAATGAATTATTTTTACATTACTGTCCACGTATTTTTTTAAAATTAGTGACATAACCTAACATAAACTTAACTGACAGAACTATATTGTTGACGTTCTTTTATTTTTGGGGGATTTTATTTGGAGAAAAACAAAAGCAACGGTTACTTTTACTCCTTATAAAACAATATACTATTTGTGTATTACTTCCAGCTGAATGTTATGTAATGTACATAGCATTGTTGTAATTTTTATGATACCTGGATGCGTAATAATACTTAAAAAATCAAATTTTAGGAATAATCAAACAAAATAATCAAATTAATTACTAGTATTATAATTGTACAATTAGGTACACAGTATGTCTAGCAATTATAAAAATAATCTAGAACAATATTTTCAAGACATCGTATTAATTTTAATTATTGGGTACGATTAAAAATTTCGTATAGTAATCTTAGAATTATTGGGAAACTTTCCACTTTATTTTCTCGAATGACTTTTACTTTGCGCCATAATATGGTCCTAAAAGTCATTCGAGCCGCGAGTGCATCCAACATCAAGGATACCAACGAAAAGTGTTACTAATTTCTAATGGTCGCTAAATTTCCAAACCTTCACCCATTTTGGTCTATTCTATAATAACAAGTGACGCATTCGACATTTCACGCATTTTCGCGAATCGCCCGTAATATCAGTTTTATCACAAATCTTGTATCTTATCTTTTGCTAACTTTTTTTTTTATATAATGTATGTGCGTTAAAGGTTCCTCCTTCAATTATACTACCGGCAATTATAATTATGTTCGTCTCGCGTTCCATCTATAATTATGAATGAGTCAACCTTGGTGATAAATAAATCGTGAAAATTTAAATTTTCTAATTTACTGCACAAACGACAGCTAAAAGTTCATAAAAAGGGATAAATATTCACCTGTAGTCATTTATCGTTCTGTGATAACTCCGTTCCAACTGATGTAAGTCAATTTTATAATTACTTTTTTTTTATTTTAAATTAAACCGCCTTCGGGCTCAAATTTTTGATAATTCAACATAACCCACATTCCTATCATGTATAATATTTATTTTGTTTTTTGTTTTTCAAAGTGAGTCAATTGTTTTTTTTTAATTTACTAGAAAGTACCCACCGGTAAATAAGTCAGGGATTTACTCACAGAAATTAACCAACCATTTAATTTTTTTTTGTCTTAATTTAATTTGCGATATTGTAATAATTTCAATTCGTGTTTGCAATAATTTTTATTTTATCTTCACCTCTGAACCGTGTACTACATATTTGCTATTTACTATATTACTCACTAAAAAAATATTGAAGTTAGTTACAAAACTTACAATGATAATCTAATTTTTCATTTAAATTTTTGTATACAAATAAAAAATTATCCAATTCAATAATATCCCTCCATATCAGTTTATCGATTTTTAATTTATAAATTTTTATGAAGTATATTAAAAATATAAATTATTACACCTGGTTTTATTCGTGTAAAAAGCTACCTGAAGAGGTGGAAAATTTCATTCCCTTCAATATTGTTTGTATACATTTTTCTATTTAGGAATACCATCTAGTACCGTTTGTTCTTTGTTTAATACCCTCCAAACCCCCCCTGTCCCAGCATCACGATTGGTATTCGCAAATTTAAATTGAAGGGCACGAGAACTTGCAATAAAAAATTGAAAATCAATTATCTCACAACCAGTTTCAGTTTCGGGGTGCAGAATAACTTCCGAGCGAAACCGGGTACTTCGAATATTACTCACTACATCAGGGACCCAAAGTTTTAGCTTCATTGGTTTTAATGTGGATCCGACGCCGGTGGTCGCGTGGTCAAATCTTCAGTTAAACTGCCATAAATCGGCACTAAAATATAAATAATAGGTAGTAAAATAACTGATTGCGATGTGATTGTTTAGATAATGTGGATAAAGTTATTAAATTAAAAGTAAACTTTTTTCTCTTAATTGTGTATTGTGGGTTGAACCGAGTCCGATTTTTTAAGAATTTTAAACGGTACTAAATTTAACTTTTGTTAATTATTTAGAATTTTTAATAATTTATTTAGGAAATAATCAATACTTGAAAGTTTCTTACGCAAGAAACAAAATAATGGTTGTTTGAAGTGGGCGGGGCTTAGCTCCATTCTGTTAACGGTACGTGTACCGACGATAAAAAAAAAGTTTGGATAATGTAATTTTGATATTTATCAATTCAATCACTTTTACGCGTTATTTTTAGCTTTTTTAGTTTTATAAAAAATACTTTTTGAGAATATAAACAAATGCATTAAAGAAAAAATTATTATTTTTTTTATTTCTTTAAAATACAAATACTTTTTTTGAACTGAAAATCTAAAGACTGATTTTTGGGAACAAAAATCATATTTTTTTGGATTTCAAAATTCAAATTTTTATTTATTTTGATTATAAGAAATTATCAAAATGAAAACAAAAACATTTTGAAAGACTACAAATTATGTAATATTTATTATTATTATTTTTTAATAATAAAATTCAAATATTTATAATTTCAAAAGTCTAAAAAATTATTAAATTAACTGAATTTCGAAATTAAAACAAAAGCATATCGAAGAAAATTTAATTTTTGGTACCTATTTATATTTTTTAATTCAAAATAAAATTTTTATAATTTCTATAAATTCCAATATCTTTTTTTTGATATTGCAGCTCTAAAAAATATTCTTTGAGATTATAAAATTATTTTAACTTATAATTAACGCTTAGTTTATTAGGTTATCGGGCAGCTAGGCGGATGCTTTAGGTCGTAAAAAATCGGAGGAAAATTTTAACTCAATTTTCTTACAAATATGTATTAAAAAAATTACATCAAATATAATTTGTTTATTTTAAAAATGGTAAATAATTTTTTTTTAAATTAATTACATTTTTTACTTTGTCTGATTGTATCCGAGTTTCAGACAAATTATTGATTCTTCTATAAATTTTAATTTTTAAAAGGAATCTCGTTAAGCCAATCGACTGATTTAATATAATATTAAAAATTTTATTTTTCTGTTTTCTCCGATAACTCAAAAACGGTAAAAGATATCAAAAAATGTTCGTAATAAAAAATATTTGTATTTTAACGCTTCACATTTTCGACCTCTTCAAAAATTTGGATATCGTCTATCGTTTTCGAGTTATCGGAGAAAAACAACGATTAATTATTTATAGTTCTGACTAAGTAGGTTTTGTTAGAAAAAAAAACAATTGATCTTTGATTATCATTTAGACTTCAGACGGGTACTTACTGCTAGGTGTACCTATAGGTCCGAGTTTAAAAATGAGCTACCAATTAATTTCTGGCGTAATAAAAAAATGAATAGAGCTACCTAAGAATTTACAGTACAGACACAAGAGATCACTTAAGGAAATCATTAAAGGTCGCTGTACCATATTAGTCTTCGGCTCTCTTTAAGAAGGTTCTATGAACCGACAATGTAATTGATTGTGTGGGGTAGAGGCCTAACATTCGTGCGAAACTTTGCGGGATAAACATTCGAAATATCCGGAGTGCCGCTATCTTGTACGGGGTGTTTTAAACGTAGGTCCTGCGTAAGGTAACGGCGTCAGAGCTTTCTTACTTTGACATTTTAATCACATAATTACGATTGCTTCATATCACGATATAAATGCATGGAATTAAAGTAACCGTTGTAGTATTTCCTGCAACTACTGGAGTGCTTTTTAAATTATTGCTTTTTAAAAATAGCGCCATAAAATTCTAAAAGTATTATTGCTGATAAATTTTTCAATTGTTTTAATAATGTAAACGGTCCGCGCGATCAAAATTTAACAACCTATGATTCAGAGGTTGTTATTTTTGTTTACACCAATTTTGTTTCGAAAAAAAAAAAACAAAAGTAGTTTTTGTTTTGTTTCCTCAAAGCTGAAAAACAAAAGTAGAAGTATTTAGTGTCTGCGCGGTCCCGACGACGATTTCGAAAAATTGCGTATTTGTCTTCGCGGGGTCAGAGGTTCCTCCGATGTGGAAGCCCTTCCACTTTTGATTAAAAATTATATAAGTATCGTTCGATCACTCAACATAAATTTAACAGCATTCGGATTTTCTTATCTTAATTTAGAAACGAATTAAAAAAATGTAAACTGTGTATGTCAGATAATTTAATATTTGCAACCGAAACTTTGTACTTGGCGATTTTTTTTTCTAATACATCAAACTCTCCACGTTGCGTTGCGATGATAGAAAATATGCAATTCTGGAAGATCAGCATCTTCATAAGTATACTAATCGAGTTATCATAAAACCGTTATTAGTATCTCTTCTCGTGTCGTAAATAACAGTTGCGAATCTCTAGTTTAGGTAACCAATTTTAATTATTAATTATTATTTTACAAATAACCGGTCGGCCCTAGTTTTAAATCAAGTTAACGGGTTAAAATCTAAGTTGACGTTTGAGAAACAAAAATAATTTGAGTGCGCTTTTCTTTGTAAGTGAATTTTTTTTATTTTTTTCAGTTGTTGCTAAAAACGAGAAGAAGACCTAGTTTTATGGGAAGACAACAAATACAATGGTAAATTCCACTTGACAAGAAATTAAAAGAAGAGCTAACGTAATCTTCCAAACGTAAACGAACTTTGCTTCCTAATCTAGCACAAATTTGAAGGAATTAAAGTTAATTAATAATTTATTCGATATTTATTAAGAAAAGTCGGTGATACGATTTAAAAAGTTACATTTAGTACATAAGAGAACGTTTTATATGAAATTGTTGCCCTTAGCAATATTAGCTTAAAAAAAGTGCTTATGGTTTCGAATGCAATGGCAGCAATGGAGGTGCCATCTACAGTTCCGACGTCTGTTAGTGATTTCTACCACGGAAAAACTGTCTTCATCACAGGAGGCACCGGCTTTATGGGAAAAGTGTTGCTCGAAAAATTGTTGAGATCTTGTCCAGGAGTTGCCAAAATTTACCTTTTAATTCGACCGAGAAAGGGACAAAGCGCACAAGACAGATTGTTGCAGTTGCTATGCTCACCGGTAAGGTCTCGATTTTGATAAATTTTCTCCCAAAACTAACACACAATTTTATTTCAGTTATTTGATCCGGTACGAAAAGAGCGTCCTCATGATCTTCAAAAAGTGTCTTCGATCGAGGGCGACATCACACAACCAGAATTGGCAATCAGCGCTAGCGACATCGCGACATTATCGAAAACCGTCAACGTCGTTTTTCACAGCGCGGCGACTGTTAAATTTGACGAAAAACTGAAATTATCCGTCACAATTAACATGTTAGGAACACAAAGGCTCATCGAATTGTGCAAACGGATGACTAATTTGGAAGCTTTGGTGAGTAACATATTTTGCCAATTTTTAGAGAAGAAATGTAACTTTCTCTTGTAGGTTCACGTATCGACTGCATACTGCAATTGCGATCGAAGCAGAGTGGAAGAAAAGATATACTCGCCGCCCATGAGCCCGGATCAAGTAACTTCTGTCGTCGAATCTTTAGATGAAAGTTTGGTCGACACACTCACACCAAAATTGGTTGGAAATAGGCCCAACACATACACCTTCACCAAAGCTTTAGCCGAAAGTTGGTTGGAAGTCAATAAGGGCGATTTACCTCTCGTTATAGTTAGACCCAGCATAGTGATTAGTAGCATCAACGGTCCTCTTAAAGGATGGGTAGACAATTGGAACGGACCTACCGGAATTATTGCGGCAGCTGGAAAAGGTCTCTTCAGGACCATGTTGTGCGAACCCAACAAGAGAGCCGACTTGGTTCCGGTTGATATGGTCATAAATTTAATGATCGTGTCTGCTTGGAAAATAGGCACCCATAGAATTAAAGAAATTACCATTTATAATTGTTGTACAGGTGAGGAAACGCCCGAAATTTTTCCTGCCATTTTTACTCACTTCGTTCATATTTTTAGGCCAACGAAAACCAATCACTTGGAGTAGATTTATCGACCTATGCTTCATTTACATGCGAAAACATCCCTTTTCGGAAATTACTTGGTATCCAGATGGAACTGTTACTTCGAGCCGTTTACAAAATAACTTCAATAGGATATTTTTGCAATGGCTGCCCGCCTACCTCATGGACTCTTTGGCTTGGATAATTGGCGGCAAACCAATGTAAGTATGCCCAACGGTTTTTTAGACCTAGGCTAATTTCGGTATTACAGATTGGTGAGAGTGCAGGACAAATTGTGCAAAGCGGCCAAGTGTTTGGAATATTTCACGACGCAAGAATGGGAGTTTGACGACACAAACGTGCAAAACCTGAGTGCAAGTTTAACGGAACAAGATAGACGAGAATTTTACTTTGATGTTGCTCAAATTAACTGGGAAGATTATATAGAAAATTACGTACTGGGAATTAGAAGGTAAATTATGCTGTCAAAAATGATCATTTTAAAATTAACGTTTTGTTTGTGTGTTTAGATTTATTTTTAAAGAAGAAGAGACTTCGCTTCCGAAGGCGAGAAAGCAAGTTTCGAAACTTTATTGGACGTATCGTATTATACAAGTCCTCAGTGTGATGTCGTTGTGGCATTTTTTGACGCTTCGTTATGCGCCTTTGCGTAAATTATGGGGCAATGCTTTAAGATTATTAATACACATAGCAAGAATGATGTCATTTGTAAAATAAACGTGTGATCTAAAGATAACCCACTCAAAATTACCATTTTTCTAATTGTTTTGTTGACGGATTTAATTTTAGAATTTGAGCGCCCAATAAGTAATTGTCGCGTAACGGTCCCGAAAAAGCAAGGATGTAAACACTAACCCTAATATTATTTAATTGTTTGTTATTTAAGTAATTTCTGTTATCATTCCATATGGAGCGTTCAATCGATGCTTGTCTTGTTATTTTATTCTTTTGTATGTAAGAATGAAATAAATAATTTAGGTTTAATTAATATTTATTAACCAAATACCTATTTAAAAAATGGCATATATAATAATGAATATGTTATTTAGAAATTGTATAAAGTATAAAATTTTAGTTACGAGTTTTTGTGCAACACGAGATTTCGTTGTTTGGGACTTCTTTGGTGTTTGTATTTTAAATCATGTGCTTCCGTTTAAGTTATAATAAAAACGCTGGTTACGTTAAATCTTCTGCTGTACGAAAACTCGATGTTCCTCGAAAACGCTTTTATTGGTTGCTTTTATACCATAAAAAATTTATTCCTTAAATTGGCAACTTCTTTTATAATTGTTTTGATGTTTCGAGACGTTTAAAAGTGCTAATTTAACTTCTAGTGAAAAATAATAAAGAATTACTTTGAATTTGATTTTTATTCTGTTGGGAAGTTATACACAGCATACGCAGGTTTATTGAAGCAGGAGTTTTAGAATAATTAAATCACGTTATGTCTATTATGTTCGGGTGTGAGCAAACATTTATTGGCCATTTCCGTTACAGAAATGCCTACTTTTCAGATCTTATTTGAATTTAAAATACATTGGAAAAAGTAATAAATAAAATTTGTTGGTTACCCTGATACATTACCATGACGATAAGCAACACGATAGTGATAATTTAAAAAACCTTGCAATAAAAATTCGTCTATTGGTATGTATGCAAGTGTAACAATCTATTAGAACAATAGTTATTTAAAAAATGTTGGTTTACATAAAATACTGCATTTCCTATTCCACAAATATAAAGCTTCTCCCTACTAAATTTTACAACATTTAACGCACCAGACAAAAAAATAATACTAAAATCGTAAGAAGCTTAATACTTATGGAACAAAGTTATTCCCTAAATTAAAATCAGTCAAGGCCGCACCTTATATACCATCTGCACAAATTAAACAGTTCCGTAGTTAAAGGATGCTTAGGGAAAACATTTAATTATAACAATAACAATTATATAACAATTAAAAAATTGTATAAATAAAATATTTTCTTATTAAAATTACTTTCGCTAAATAAAATTACCTTAAACCAACTTACACATTAAAATCTACCTATAAAAATTGGAAATATCTAAAAGTACAAATTCAAATAATAATACCCTAAAATCACCGCGAATTGTTTCACCTGTAGGTGTTGTATTTTTCCAACAAACTTTTGACTTCACTGTCTACAGTCGAATTCTAAAACATACTTTGTTATAATTTCGATAGTAAAATTTAAAACCCTAACTCACAAAATCTTTTTCCATTGCATCGGCTTTGACCAACGTTTCCACTCCTTCCTTAAACTTACCCATAGCAAGCTGACACTTAGCAATCAAAAGTTTATTTTCCTTCCAATCTTTTGTTCCCAATCTTTCAGCATTATAAAGGTGCTCTAACGCCTCATCGAACGTTCCCTTGGGTGGATCGGCAAAAAACGTAGCGGCAACTTTACGTTCGTACCTAAAAGAACCAAACTGTAGAATTTTGTTTTAAATTAACACGGAAATTGATACCATTTGAGATTTGCAGTTTCATAAGTGAACCTTCCCAGAAGATGATGCAAGGTTGAATCATCAGGTTTAAGTTTCAATGCTAAGTCTAAATGATTCTTAAATAAATATGCATCGCCAATCTTTTCCTTCAAAGGTTGCATATCGCTTCGCAATCCCACCAAAATTGCATACCACTTGTGCACTTCGGCTATGTCGGAGTTTAACTTAAGTGCATTGCTGCACGCGGTTACACCTTTTTCGATGTTTTGCATTTTAACTTCCTTGTCGTTTGCGATCGAACTTATCTTATGGTGAGCTTTTCCGATACGCCACAACAGATTGGGATCTTCGGGATATTCCAGGCATAAATCCTGTAGAAGTTCTAAAGACGATTGTATGTCATTTAAAGCATTACTGTTTAATTTGTCGTCAATTACTTGCAATTTCTACAAAATAAAACATTAAAATTTTAATTATAAAAAATAATTTTTCACCCCTACAATTTCTAGAGACATAGTAAACTAAAATTAAATTTTGGATATTATTTAATTTCCACAAAATTGAATTAATGACCTACGTACATAACACTTGATCAAAGGTTAATACAATAAAAATTGTAATGAACTGTATTTGCAACCTTCGTCTTAATGGTTTCTAGTTTGCATTACAAATTGTAAGGTCTTAAACTGGTTATAAATAATTCAGTGTCCTCCCCTTCAATTCGACTTAAATTATATAATAAACCAACCAACCTGTTCTAGAGTGGTTGAAACAGCAGAAACATCTTCTTCATCCGATAGATCGTAAAATTCCAAATCGGAGCTGTCACCAGCAGCACTTCTAAAATCATCGGAAGTGACCGACAAAGATGTGGTCGATCTTGCGGCGCTACGTTTACTTCTTTTGACCCGATTAGCATTTCTACAATAAAACATGATGAATTAAATATACCAAAGCAATTTATTACAAAAAAAGCTAACAAAAATAACACAAGCACACCTGTCAAACATTGGAAAAGTCGAATGCAAATTCAACTTTGGCACCTCATTCGAAAACTGCAAATAAAATCTAACTCCGACTTTGGACACAAACACAAAAAACTATCAATCCTTACCGTTCTTTTTGTAAGTTTCGTAAAAGTTCAATTTCGTGTTGCATACCCAGCAATTGCTGGTCTAACCGGGCCAAATCTTGTGTCATTATGTGACGTTTACGTTCCTGTCTGAAATGTTCGGCGATGAACAGCCCAGCGGCACTTACGATGCCAACCACCGCGGCCCCCAAGAAGTATAAGGAATTGTTCGAAGTCATTTAGGCACTAAATTAATACTAGGTTATGTAATGTCAAGGGAATGCAAGTTTAGCTCAAATGAACAGATATCCGTTATCGGCAATTAAGTAAATAAAAATTATTAACCGTTTCTCGTCGTAGACACAAAATTTACTAACATGTTGACGTTCTAAAAACACTTAAAAAACACTCTGACGTTCGAGGGGTTACATAAATGCCGGTCAATGCTGGTAACATAAAACAAATTATTTATTTTTGGTTGAAAAACAGAATTCTGCAAAATAATAGTGAAAAATTAAAAATGTATCTACAGGGAAGCGGGAAACCGCGATTCAAATCCAAATTGCTGTGATCTAAAGTCTAAGATTGAACTGTGACCTACGAGGAAGACAACGGTTGTTCCACCAGGCCATAGGCAAAAATAAAGGAAGCCCCAAACAAACTTATATCAGTGACAGGTAAAAACTAGCCTAGCTTTTTTATTAACCCAGATATGTCTGTATAAAATATTTATGAGTTTATTAGATCTAAATAACTTACTTTTGTCAAAGAAATCATTTGATTTCCTGTAATTAAAATTTCAGGCATATAATTAATGAATTCACTAGATACTTTTTTAAATTAATTTTTAATTCTTATTAAATGTTTGTAACAGACCAAAAAGACAAGTTGAAGTAAGTCTTGATCATTGAATTTTTAATTTTATTTATTGCTTTGCAAAACTTCCATCAATATTTTCATGCTTCCAAAAAAAATGTATTCTAATCTGTTGGAAATAAGCGCTTAGACCTTCAAAAATAACAAATTTTTGACTTAAAACATCAAATCGGCGACGAAAATTATTTAACTTGATTTTCATGTATCCTCGCTTGAACCATTTTCTAATTTTCTGCAAACAAATAAAAACGCATTATTGAAAATAAAAACTTACGTAACTTGTCCTTACCTTTTCATACAGACTTGATTGCTTCGACTAAAGCTGTTTCTTAAAACTTTCCTAAAAAACATTTCGGTATCGTACTGACTAAAACGATTATCGGCCGAGTTTATAATTTTATAAAATATCGATCCAATATTTTTCAACTTTAAAAAAACTTCCTTCTTCTCCTTCGTCTTTGACGATCCTGTCCAAGAAAACTGTAGTAATAATTGCCTCGAAAACCACAAATCGACAAGTTTATAAGCTACTTTGGTGCCATTTTTGTCTCCACTTGTTCCACAAACCGTGGACATGTGTTTATACTGCAAGCATAAATAAAAAACAGGATTAATAATTTTCAACACAGACAGTTTCAAAATTTACCAATGCATTTCTAAATTCACAGCTAGCCAGTTTTTCTTCGAAGAGGTTAACTACTTCAATTGTTTTCATTGGAAATTCAAATTCCACCAAACAATTGTCGTCAGTGGATTCGTCCTGACTTGAGTTAGAGTTTCTGGCTAAGAAATCTAATATTTTGTCGAACTTTACGTGTAATCCTGCTATTTCTCTGGATAAATTATCAATTTTAGCTTCAATAATTTTCAAGCGTGAAGTGTTCACTGGAAGTAGATAACTTATAAATTTCAAAAAAAAACTACAAAGACAACACAAACCTTTTGGACCATGCAGAATGGAACCAATATTGTCGCTTACCTCGTCGTTGTCACCAGCACCTTTAAAATACAAAATTATAGTATCATGGTTAGTTACACAGTAATACAACTAAAATACAACCTAATTGCAGTTTTGGGTGCTACTTGGATTGTTAAATTCAAAATAGCAAAACTAAACAAAATGGTTTTTCACCAGTGCAAATTTTTTTTTGGCCATCTGCTCTGTGATATTGTAAATTCTAGAACAAGCTTTCCATTTGCAAAAACTTACAAGCATGCAAGTAAGCAACATGACCTACTACGTAATTATGTTCTTCCAAAACCAAAATATGTCTGACTTTTACCATTAACTCTCGATTCCAAGTGTACATCATCATTTTCATTCTTATTCATTGAATGATCTAATTCTTCTAATTTATATTCCAAATTTTCCATTTCTCCTTCAGACGAAAAGTCGCACGAGAAACTTCCTGCTAATTAGTAAAAAGACTTCAGTAAATTTGATTTTTTGATTTTAGTTAAATAAACCTGCAGCGACGTCTAATAATTCTTGTTTGATTGTTACATTGCATTTATTTTCCATTTTTACGAATATAAATTAAAAATTTTTTTGAAGTTCAAAGTTAAAATGAGGTTAGAATACAATAACAAGCTTCCAGATGCTGCGCACGCGCAGTAGACATTTTTCTGTCTATTCCAGTGGCGGTTTTTATCTTTTTATTATTGCTTATAATAAATTATTATTTTTCCCTTTTAACGTGTGCCGGTTACGATGCCTAAAGCAAGAGTGTGTTTTAGTAGAAGACGAAAAATTACTTCTCATAAAAATTCAATTTTTTGGAAGAGGAAGTCGGAAAAACTTATTAAACTTAATTCGCGGTAAGTTGAATCTTTATATTATAAACATAACCTAAAATGTTAATGCATTTTAAATTTTTTGACGTCCTGTTTTTTTGTAGGAGGTTACGTTCCAAACAAGAACAAATGGAATTTAAAACTGAACTAACTATTCAGAAGGAATACTTAGAGGAAGATGATACTAAACCAGTTTTTCCCGATACGTCAACAGCAAGTGAAATTCATGTATTCAAAACTGAATTGGATGTGGAAGATATCAATTATAATTTAGAAGAATTACATCACTCGATTGATATCAAAGATGAATTTTTAGAATATGAAGTTGATTACGAAAACGAAATAAATGTATTTAAAGAACACAGTTATGCGGCTGAACTACAGCAGATGTATGCTTGCATATTTTGTGATTTTAAAAGTACACGTAGGTGGACGTTACGTGTTCATCTGATGGGTCATAGGAAAGACGATCAAGTACAGCAATGTCAAGTTTGTTTTTATTTTAAAAGTGCAAATAAAACTGAACTAGAAAATCATATGAAATTGCACTTTCCAGACAAATCGTACAAATGCAGGTTCTGTGATCACGAAAGCAAAGATAAAAGTGAGTATGAAGGTCATAGAAAAACAAAACACACAAATAAAAAACGGTTTGCTTGTGGTATTTGCTACTACTTATGTAACAATGAACCTCGGTTTGAAGCTCACGTAAAAAAGCATGCGGACGATTGGACAACTTGTAAACTGTGCAATTCTTGCAGTTCTAGCTCATCCGTTAAAACTCACTTCAGGAATCATTCGAGTGAAGCTCTTTCTTGTTTAAATTGTAATTTTAAATGTAGCCATAAGCCAGCATTAGTACGTCACGTAAGAAAGCATAAAGCTGTTACATTTAATTGTGACGTTTGTGATTATATTTGTTCCACTAGAACTTCTTTCAAAGTACACATGAGGAAACATACCGGTGAAATATATTCCTGTTTGGTTTGTGATTATAAATGTAACTATAAAACTTTGCTGAAAACTCACAAAAGAAAGCATGCAGGCCAAAAATTTTTTTGTGCGGATTGTGTTTATAAAGGCTTCAGTAAAGAGAATTTAATTAAACATACCAAAACGCATAATCGTGCAAAGCAGCACTTTTGTCCTATTTGAAATTTCAAGTGTGATCGTTTTTCCAAATTTAATATATCTTGCCGATGAGAAGTGTTCGTAGGAAATATTTTTTTATGCACCGTATATTGTCATGTTTCAATTAACAGACCCCGTAAATAAGATTCTACAAAAAAAACACAAATAAAGTTTAAACTTTTTTTAATTAAATTTTGCTTTGGAAACTCAGGATTACTTTTGATTGATTTTTATGATGATAATTTGTTTGGTTTCACATATTGTTTGAGTTTTATTAATAACGGAAGGCACGGTTAATAGTTTGTTTTGCAACTTTTCTTCAGCATTTTAAAATTTAAAGAATGTTTTTGGTCCACGATCTTTAAATGAAAAGATGAACGCCAAATTTATCAAAGCGCCATGGCGTCAGATTTTGTTAAATATTTTTAATGAAAATTAAACATAATTAGTGGGTTTTAACAAGTGTAAGTGAATGCGTAAATAAAATTTAAGCAGCGCGCCGAATCAACCAAAGTTTTCCACCACTTAAGAACCAACGGAATTTGCTTAACAACAACGAATGGAGGGAGAATGGTTTTTAAAAATAACTCATTCTGGGCAAGGCCGTTGTTTCGATAAGTTCGAAATTTAAAGCCCAGAGTCACAGAGTTGAATAGTTAAGATAAAATTAAAATTGATAAATAAAATTTAAATAAGATTAATTGATAAAATTTATGATTATATTAATTTCTTACCTGAAGAATGAAAATTCAGAGTAAGAGTGTTTTTTTTTTGTGAAATTGATAAGCAGAAGAAGAATTAGATTTATTCACCACGACAGGTGAAAACACTAAAGAAAATTAAGAAACCAAGCAACAAAAATGAACAAGCAACAATAAAATTTTAAGAAGACTTCAACGAATAGGGTGAGAACAATTTTAAAAGCGCAAAACAATTAATTTTACGACCAGTGACCACGATAAAATTGATTATTTGATTATTGTATTTTTGCCATCTAATTTGAAAATTAAGCTAGAAAGTTGAAAGATTTACTTATTAAATACGTTTAATTTCCAAAATTGGTAACCTTTGTTTTATTTGGCAAACCGATGTTATGCGGTTTTAGATCAAAAACATCAAAATTTTTACATCAATTTATAAACAACAACTTGATCAAACTGTGCCTTCTTTTGTAACATTTAAAATTTAGTATTCTGTGTGATTAAAAGTACATTTGACATTTATAACTTGCTTAAATTTTTTATCATAAATTTCATCATAAGGATCGCAAGCTTTATTTACAGAGATGGGTGTTCCAAAAGTAACAATTTAAGTTTTCTTTGTATAAGTTCAGCTTTTACACTTTTGAGCATCGCATTTATATGGTACACGAAAACCAGGGATTGGATTTCAGGGATCTTTAGATATTTCATTAGATAATTATTACATAAAATTGATCAAATTACAGGGACTTTTACAAATTAGAAAATTAGATTACATTTATTGGGACACAAAAACCAAAAGATTGTTACCATACCTTTAGATATTTCAATTTTAGCAACGCCGTAACCCAGGTGCACGATTAGATAAATTAAAGTTTTAAAATTTCAACAAAAGTTTGCCACATTAAAAGTGCACATGGTCAAATGCTTTAACAAATTTAGCGATAGGGACGATTATTTTATCAAACAGACCAACTTTTCTACGTGTTTTCAAATAATTATCTTTTATAAAATAAAAATTTTTGCACATTTGTTAACATTACATTTATAATTGAACACCAAATTGAAATTTAAATTTGATAAAAATAAAAATTTTACAACATTATAAATTAAATTAAAATACTTCGACAAATTCTAAAAATGGCAGAAGACAGACGACAAAGCCTTGAAGCAAGCCCACAATTCAACCCGGAAACTAACAGCACGCAAGTTCGTTCGGAACCACAAATGAAATTTACCGGTATATCAAGGCAATGGATGGAAAAAATGTTTGAAAACCTTAACAAAAACTTTGAAAGCATTAACAAAAACTTCGAAGGCATGCACCTTAAATTCAAAAAACAAGAAGAAAAATTAGACCACATAAACGAAAAATTAGATTTAATGATTGAAAATGGGGTGAACGATAACATGCCGTTATTACAACTAGAAGAAGAAAAAACATACAAAAACATTAATAGCGTGGATGAACAAGTAGGGGTTGTAAAAATAAGAAAAGTGAAAAAGAATAATAAAAAGAAGCCGAAAATCAAGAACGAAAACGCCATTCGCAAAAAAGTTAAATGTGGAAACAAACGAAAATTTAATTCAATCAAAGGGAAGATTGGACTCAAAAGAAGAACCGTTATAAATAAAAAAATAAAATTAGGACAAAAAAGAAAATTTAGTACAACCAAGAAAGGAAAAAATGGACATCAAACCACGTTTGGTGGACACATGAAATTCAAAATTAGACAACCAAAATCTTGTAAACGCAAGAAAGACAAATTTGGACGCAAACAAAAATTGCAGATTAAGAATTGGGATAAATGGACGAAAACCGCAAGAAGAATTAAGATGATTTTAGAAATGTGGGCTCCCAGAGATGACATAATCCTGTGGAAATCAAAAAGATGGAGGTAAACCTAAACAGAAGCCGGATGAAATAATAATACGAATAAGATACCTACTTAAAAATGAATAATTTATTATTTTGATAACTTTTAATAATTTGAAATTTGCATTGATGATGATGAATGATTATTGAAATCGATTTTAAAATTTAGATTTGTTTATTTTGAAAGTTTTTTATGAATTTGTCGACAAAGGGGGTTAAATAAATTTTAGTTGAAATTTTAGTAAAGTATTAATTTTGGTTTGATTTGATAAATTTAAGTAAGTTTAGTTTGATGATTATAATATTACATTATTTTGATAAAATTAATATTTGGTAAATTGAAAATGACTAGTTAATTTTCTTTAAAAAAATAAATTTTCGTTTGACTTTTTAAAATTATTTTGTTTAAATAAAATCAAAGGGGTAAAATGTCATGTTTCAATTAACAGACCCCGTAAATAAGATTCTACAAAAAAAACACAAATAAAGTTTAAACTTTTTTTAATTAAATTTTGCTTTGGAAACTCAGGATTACTTTTGATTGATTTTTATGATGATAATTTGTTTGGTTTCACATATTGTTTGAGTTTTATTAATAACGGAAGGCACGGTTAATAGTTTGTTTTGCAACTTTTCTTCAGCATTTTAAAATTTAAAGAATGTTTTTGGTCCACGATCTTTAAATGAAAAGATGAACGCCAAATTTATCAAAGCGCCATGGCGTCAGATTTTGTTAAATATTTTTAATGAAAATTAAACATAATTAGTGGGTTTTAACAAGTGTAAGTGAATGCGTAAATAAAATTTAAGCAGCGCGCCGAATCAACCAAAGTTTTCCACCACTTAAGAACCAACGGAATTTGCTTAACAACAACGAATGGAGGGAGAATGGTTTTAAAAAATAACTCATTCTGGGCAAGGCCGTTGTTTCGATAAGTTCGAAATTTAAAGCCCAGAGTCACAGAGTTGAATAATTAAGATAAAATTAAAATTGATAAATAAAATTTAAAATTTAAATAAGATTAATTGATAAAATTTATGATTATATTAATTTCTTACCTGAAGAATGAAAATTCAGAGTAAGAGTTTTTTTTTTTTGTGAAATTGATAAGCAGAAGAAGAATTAGATTTATTCACCACGACAGGTGAAAACACTAAAGAAAATTAAGAAACCAAGCAACAAAAATGAACAAGCAACAATAAAATTTTAAGAAGACTTCAACGAATAGGGTGAGAACAATTTTAAAAGCGCAAAACAATTAATTTTACGACCAGTGACCACGATAAAATTGATTATTTGATTATTGTATTTTTGCCATCTAATTTGAAAATTAAGCTAGAAAGTTGAAAGATTTACTTATTAAATACGTTTAATTTCCAAAATTGGTAACCTTTGTTTTATTTGGCAAACCGATGTTATGCGGTTTTAGATCAAAAACATCAAAATTTTTACATCAATTTATAAACAACAACTTGATCAAACTGTGCCTTCTTTTGTAACATTTAAAATTTAGTATTCTGTGTGATTAAAAGTACATTTGACATTTATAACTTGCTTAAATTTTTTATCATAAATTTCATCATAAGGATCGCAAGCTTTATTTACAGAGATGGGTGTTCCAAAAGTAACAATTTAAGTTTTCTTTGTATAAGTTCAGCTTTTACACTTTTGAGCATCGCAATATATTGCCATTTTGTGTTTCTAATTAATTTATTAATATAAATAATTACAGAAACAGTTAATTTTAATTTTTAAAAAACCTGCGCTACCGAGACAAATATTATTGAGTTTTATCACTGGTTGTTTGGTATTCCCCAGACTCTCAAAACAGGGATTGTTTACAACATTTCCTTTTGATTTATCAGTCATAAATAAAATATGTCCAAGGTTACATATTTTGTATTCTACAATGTACATTGCTTTTGGACATACTCTGCAGCCCCTCTTCTGGGTTCCGCACCATGAACTATTCAGCAAAGTCAAGAATTTCAATTTTTTCCGTGTGAACCCAGTTTGCATTCTCCACTAAGGCTTCGTCCATCACCTTCATGGCTTTCCTTATGGGAGCAGATTTGCCATCTCCCTTCCGCTTCTAGAAAGATGTCGCCTTCTTCTGGAAGTCTTAGGACTATCGTTTCGTTTCCTCTTTAATGATTTGTTAAATATTGATGTTTTTAGTGTAGATTTTCCGGACAGTTGAGCTGTACTCGCTTTTTCTTTTTTGTGCTTGGTTCTACTAGACTCGACTGACTGGGAATCATCGCTACTTAAGGTTTTCGACCTCATCTGAAAGGAATCCTCTAACTGCTTTCCCGTTCGAAATTTGTATTTCATGTATTGTTTTCAAAATAATAATATATAAGTTGATTTTTTCTTTGTTAGGTCAGATGAGATGTGGTTCGTCTTATCAATATTATTGTGTTCAACACGAACACGATATACTATTATGAAATCAATTATAAAAACAAATCACTATTACATTATTTTCTTTTTGGTGGATTCATGTCACGCGACAAGTTTTTGTTTTGCTTATCAAAATAAAAATATCGAAATAAAAATTTAATTTTATATAATTTTAAAATGCGCATAATCTGTAAATCAGAATTTTATTTACGATGCATCCACAATATACAGAATTTAACAAGACTTGATGTGGTTTTGAACGATTGCTTTGGCTGTATCGGCATATACTCCTGGTTTTCCAGCTTGGGCACAACCGGCTCCCCATGATGTGACACCAACTTGAGTAGTTCGGTCAATTACAAGAGGACCACCAGAATCGCCCTAATTTAAAAGTAGCATTATTAAAAAATAATTAGCTATATTATTTTGACATACTTGACAAGCATCTTTTCCACCATTAGTATAACCATAGCAAGTCATGCTATCGGTAATTGCAGATGATCCATAAGCGTTCTTGCAGTCTTGTTGAGAAACTTTGGGTACGCTAACTTTTTGTAAGACTGTAGGTAAAGAGCCACCTTGGGAAAGGGTTCCCCAACCGGAAACTACGGCCAAAGTACCAACGGGAACAGAGCTTCCAAGTCCAGCTAAAGCAATTGGTTGGATGGCGTTAGTAGTAGGTAAATTTAAGGCTAATCGGAGAACGGACACGTCGTAATCGATTGTTCTTTGGTTATATTGAGGATGTTGACAAATGCTTGCTACTTGTACGACGGTACCACCGCTACCACGGTTAGTACTTCCCGCCCGGACAGATAGAGAACTTGCGCTGGATCTGTTAGAAAAAGTATTATTAAAATTGGCAAAAAAAATTAAAATGTGAGATTTGCTAACCCAGCTGTGCAATGGGCGGCGGTCAAAACTCTAGTGTCGCTGATAACAGAACCTCCACAGATGTGACTTCCATAAGATTGTAGAGAAACTTGGTAGGGAAGATCTTCGATTGTAGTACTTTCACCTCCTACAATTCTTCCATCCAACTTGGGCACAGTTGGAGGAACTTTTCGTGCTGTAAATTCGTATCATGTATAATAATTTATAGCTTAGACGTAAAAATGTTAGCTTCACACTTTGTGTGTACCAATTTTTATACAAAACTAATAAGTTATATGTTGAGCGCCAGGAAAAACTAATAAAAAGTGTTGTGCGGCAATTGAAATGCCGTGCGAAACAAAGCTTACCAACTGTGAGAACTGCAAGCGCAGAAATATGCATTAAACGGAACTTCTTCATCATTGGACTATAACTTTGTGTCCAAAATATTTTAATTTATAGTAACTTTGGAAACTAATTTGAATATGAAAAGTTGTTAAATAACAATGTAATCTATAATTACTCTACTTATATTATGCAGTTCGCTAACACTATTCATGATTATTTATTTTAATACGAAAATTGATAAAATATGAATACATTTTTTGATTACGCAGTGGTGTAGTCAGGAAATCCATAACGCGTTAAATTTACCTTGTTAGTAGAAGGTTAATAGTTCCCCCCCGAAATGTTCAGGAATACAAAACTATGAACCGTAAACATAACAGCTGTTCTGCTGTTAAGATTTTGCCGAGAGAAGTTTTTCTAGTAACTACTTTTGTATTACAATAATATACCTTCTAAAATTTCGAACGTTTAAACCCTGTTGACCTTGGCAACTCAAATTTTACCGCCTGCGGCGCTTGTTGGGGCTTCGCTCGACTCCACCCCTTTGTTTATAATAATATATAATAAAAAGGAAATCCTGGCTATGGACCTGAAATACTGACGATGATTTAGTTTACTATGTTGGATATTAGAATGCAATTCATTGAATGAAGTCATCAGCAATATTTCTTCCTAAATACATTGGAAGGCAGTTTTCGCTAAATTTCCATACAGAAGACACTTTTAACATATCTCTCATGTTTTGAGTGTGCTCGCTTATCATTCATTTTAGTTATCAGAAAATTTTTCTAGTCCAGTCATCTGCTAAGGACGAATTACTTCAAGTGTAGCATCATCAAAAGTACGGCTACAGGTTTGTCAAGCATATCTGAGGGCATTTTTTACGATGTTATTCAATTGTTTTTTGCAAAACAATCAATTTGCATATTGCCATGTTACCGATTTTACTTCCAAACAACAAACAAATTAAGAGCGATAACACACATTAAAATTTTAAATTTATGAAAATTTGCAAAGGCCGCTCGAGTGCAGCTTACCCCTAACGTATAAGGCAAACTATCTAGGTCAAAAATTAAAACTTGAAATTTAGCATTGAATTAAATAAGCGTACAACCCACCTGGCAAATTAAATAGGCTGCCATTTTTCCGAAAAAATTGAATCGAAAACTACAAGTCAAATTTCAATTTTTATATATTTAAACGCAAATATCACAAAATAATGTTCTTCGGGGGAGGGGGGGCAGCGATAAAGCTAACTTTTTTTATAATAATTTGTGATAAGATGCTTAGGGTGAGAAAAACACTCACAGGCTCAGCGGAAACGCTCAAAACCGCGAAGAAAGCCGCTCATCTTGCGGCTTTCGCCCTAGCACAGTCACAAATGACCACCGCTATCTGAATTCCGAAATACACCGGCTTAAAAGATCAAGATAGCCATCGGCAACGATATATTCATGGTGATTTCTTTGAGTTCCTCTCCGTCCATCAGCGCGTCGATATCTGCAATTTGTCTTTCCTGGAGCGTTTGAAGAAGCTTCCTGCTGTCGCTCAGAAGTCACGAGTTTCGTTGAGCTCGTGGCCTCTCAGCCTCTCCTGCACTTGATTCGCTCTATTGGGGGTTAAACGGCTGACCACCGGTAGCCTATGGCCGATATCATGACCTTTTCATCGTTTCAGGAGCGTTTACACAGTTCTCCGTCTGCCTTCCCCTTTTCTCAATGCGTCTTGCGGATATTACAGGTTTGTCGGGATTGCCGTATATGTTTCATCGTTCGAGTTATCTAATGACCTAATTCAGTTCTAAGATAATCTTGATTTGTTAGATTACCCTGAAAATACCACATAATCGGGACAGATAACCATCAAACCAGGCTTAGGATAATTTCACCGAAAATGGTTTTGCAAACTTTTTATGCACTTTTTATTTATATCTATAATTAATTTATTGTTCTATCAAAGTATTTATTTGATAGAATTATGTAATACGAATGATTGTTATTTGCAAAACACCATATAACACGGATAATAATGATGACGCACTGATGAGATGAAGTAAATGCTTGGAAGTAGGAACATCGTGAAAAACCTCAACTCAATAATGACATCATCATTATTTAATATTATCTCAATATCGATTATATCAATGCTTTTTTTGCCAAATTATTACCTATTTAACGAATACTCGTCAGCAGGCGAGTAAAAAAAATTATTATTTTTTATTGCTTTTTTAATTTAATTTTGCGATAAAATCATTATTTATGGCTTCCCTTAAAACAACATTAAAGGGTTAGGTCGACATGCTTCGTAGATATGTACTTCCTTACGAAAATAAATTTTTTATTCGCATAACCGCCATTGCGTGTGTAGCAAACATAACGGCGACATATGGAGCCAGTAACGTACTGGGACAGCAATATTTCTCGAAACCTATTCAAATTAGGTCAATCGGCGAACCGTGAAATTACCAAACCAAATTTTGATTTTCAAACAGATCGTTTTGATTGCAAGTACTACGTTTGGGTTTTCCACATGAGATAACCTGAGGTAACTGAACTGTGCGCGCGTCCGTCCCTGTTTGTCCCTGATACTAAATGTAAATTTATTTTAATAGGTGCCGAAATTAGTTTGAGTCACTAAAACAAAACTCATTTGTTAAAAGCGTATTCAACCCTCATTTAATAAATTTTAACCCCATTTCGCCTCTATTGATTTTGAGAAACTTCGTCGTATAACCAAGTTGATAAACAGCGAATGCTTACTGCGCCTTCGTCATTGTATGCTATATACTCCACTCTCCCACTTGATTCTAAAAAACTGAATTATTCTTTATATTCCAACTTACTTCCTTCTCTGTTTCACTTTAACACGGTTTGCTCGTGGTATTTTATAAATATCGTGGACATTTTAATTTTCTTATCAGCCACATTACCTACGAAATTAACAGTGATCAAGTAAAATGTCCAACAAAGTGCTGTGTATTTGTGTAGCCTTAAGCTGCTGTTTTGTAGCAATTCAGACACAAAAAGTTGAAAAAGTAAGTGATTGCATAGTATACATTTTTTTGCACCAGCCCATTTTTCCAATACAATATATTACTTATATATTATGTACCAATTTATATATCCAACTCATATAATACCATTTTTCATAATATTTAGTGGTAACTGTTAATTAGAAAGTTGATATTCTAATGAACTAGAAACACCAATATAGATATACCATTGCTATAGCAACACCTCATTGGAGGAAATTTTAAATTGCGCCCACAACAATACGTCGCATTTCCGTAATAATATTTCGAAATTGTACACCTTATAGATTAAACAAATTTTTGTTCCCAACTGGTAATACCAATAAAAATAAAATTCAGATAACTTCCAGTTTAAAGTTCAATAATATATTAAATATTTGTGCGGCAGCTATCAGAAAATTAAATTTATCGTTGAACTTTCCTACTTTTTGTTCCTCGAGGAAAAAACGTCCCAATCTGCAATGTGCATATCATCAAAATTTTGTAAATAAGTCTGTGAGTCATGTGTTGCACATGTTAAATAAATACGCAGTGGCGTAACATACATTTTTCTTTGCAGGTCTCCGTGACCGTCTATTACGAATCTCTCTGTCCGGATTCGAGAAAATTTTTCACCTCGCAGTTATATCCAACTTTGGTGGGCAATTTGGGAGAATGGGTGAACTTAACTTTGGTTCCGTACGGTAAGGCGAACGAAAGTATGGTGGATGGTCAGTTACAACTCATTTGTCATCATGGACCATTCGAATGCATAGGAAACAAACTGCATGCCTGCGCTATCAATAATATCGCTCCAAATTCGAATGCAGAATATGGATTTAACATGATCACCGTCGGTGCGATAAATTGTCTAATGGATAGTGTGAACGAAACCATAGTCGACGGAGTGAAACACTACGAGTTTCAAACCGAGCATTGTTCAACTATGAACCACGTTCCAGATTACATGAATACTATTAAAAATTGTGCCGGACACACCCAAGGTAAAACGAAAAATGAAAATTTTTTATTTTGAGTAAACGGTTTTCTTCTATTTAGGTAACGAATATTTGGCAGCAATGGGTGATTTGACCAAAGAATTACAACCCAAACTGAAATCTGTACCAACAGTCATATTGGATGGTAAAGATAAAAGTCAAGCGGCACAAGAAAATTTCAAAATGGCATTGTGTGCTAGCCTAAAGGGCGATAAAAAACCAGCCGAATGTAAAAGTGGCGCATCGACGCTGGTCGTCCCAACTTTGGCACTTGCAATTATATTCCTTAAGCAATTATTTTAAATTTGGCACATTATTTTTTTAAAGTGAACGGAAGTCTTAATGACATAAATTTAAAATAATTCATTGTGCACTTATTCTATGCCTTAAAATACTGATGATCTCTTTCTAGAAATTTATGTCCTAAATGTTGATATTGTAATTTTTATTGTGCTTAAAGTATGATCTATATTCAAAATTTTGTAAAAATTGATTACCTACTCATAATTACCACTTAATAATAAAATACATAAACCGTCCTAGAGTATGTAAATGTACCTGTAGAAATTAAATTTAACGGCAGCATTTTTATACGTATAATAAACGGAGTCCGCAGAAGAATTTTTAATATTTTTAATGTCCACTGTACCAGTAACTGCATATTATTAGTTTTATAACTAATTAATGGACGGTTAACCTTTATTTCCAACTTGGGCGCCAGGTGACCATAATAAAATGTACATAAGAGAACGAAGAGTTTTCTTTGTTGTATTACTAGATCATAATTTCAAGAAGGGAGAATGACCTTGACCAGACTTCCTTGTTTCTTAAGATTTTCTGAATTTTCTACAATTTCACATTTCTTAAAGCCTTTGTCCCGCGGTCATAATTTCCATCACTATTTTAAATATTTTTATGATGCTTCCATATATTGAAAACTGCAAAAGAATTCAAATGTTTATAATTTTGATCTTCATTTTTTTTTAAATTTTGACAAATAACAATATGAACATCAAAATTATCCAATAAGGTGGAAAAATTCGTCCAGTTCCCCGTGGGCTTCGAAAAATTAAATAATTTTTTTTTCAATCTTCAGTGGTACTTAGCGTCATCTAGCGCTGTAACCTCAAAACCTCTACGCTACAATATTTAAACCACTATTTTATCAGCGGCAATTTACTTTTCTGTTTACTACAGTGGCGTCTTTAGCAGGGGCAAAGCCCCCCCCCCAAGTATGTCTCAGATCCGTGATAAAAATAATGTTTACCACGACGCGACGCTTTAAAATTTAAATAAGTTTAAATTATTTACCCTTAGCAGCGTTCATCCAAATACAATAGGATTAATAATAATTTCTATATTTCAACCGTCATTGAATTTATCAGTATTATCTCTATACAACTGACGCGCCTGAATGGATTAACGGGAATCAGAAAAATAAACTGGTTGGATTTTTAAAAATACGCCACTGGTTTACTACATATTAAATTTTTTTTAAATTTCGGGTGGCACTCTAGCAACAGGGTAGGCACGTGACCCACCCTGATGCCCCCGAACAACCCCCGAATAAAAATGAAATTCAAAATCCCCATAAACCATAAATTAATTTTAAACTAATTAAATTTTTGTTTACTTTCAAATTAATAGATGGCGTTTAATCTGCGTCGCGTCGTTGAATGATCTGAATACGCCAGACGTTTTTATAGTATACGTACGTTTAATTCACAAAAATAATCTAGTATTAAATAGGTTGAATGATAGATATCAATTAGAGTAGTGTAAACTAAATACGAACTATGTGATTAATTTTCAATTTCAGAAACGTAAACATTCCCAAGTGTACATAACCTGACTTGTTAAGTTGTCTTCAAAGATGTCCGATTCAGAAGCAAGTAATTTTTCGGACGCCGAAGGCTCGGGTTCAGAACGAGGTTCTGTAGTCTCAAACCGCTCGGGAGGTTCGCGACGAAGTAGTGTAAGATCCGGGTCGGTTGCTAGCGCTCGCAGTCGTTCTGCATCTAGATCCCGTTCTCGCAGTCGTTCCGGGTAGGTACTTTTTATTATTTTAAAATTGATAACTAACCGGACAGTTTTGTAGGTCTGAAGCTCGAGAAGCTTCCGAGGATGAACAAGTTGCCGATGAGCAGGAACCCGAAGGAGATTCGTTGCATGATAGTGAAGAGTACGACAGCGAGGAAGATGAAGGTCACCGACGTAAACGAAAAAAGAAAGATCGATATGGTGGTTTTATTATTGACGAAGCCGAGGTGGATGATGAAGTGGAAGACGACGATGATTGGGAAGAAGGAGCCCAAGAAATTGGAATTGTTGGCAACGAAATTGATGAATTGGGCCCAACCGCTAGGGAAATTGAAGGGCGAAGACGAGGAACCAACTTGTGGGACACACAGAAAGAACATGAAATTGAGGAATATCTGCGTAAGAAGTACGCCGATGATGGAGCTGCTGCTAGGCATTTTGGCGAAGGAGGTGAAGAAATGTCTGACGAAATCACACAACAAACATTACTCCCCGGCGTCAAGTAAGTTGTTTTAGTATTCTAAGATAGTGGTCTTGAAAGACTTTTTTGTAGGGATCCGAACTTGTGGATGGTAAAATGTAGGATTGGAGAAGAGAAAAGCACAGTCCTCTTACTCATGCGTAAATTCTTGACTTATCAGCCAAGTAATGAACCTTTACAAATCAAATCTGCAATTGCACCCGAAGGTGTGAAAGGGTACATTTATATTGAAGCTTACAAACAGCCTCATGTGAAATCGGCAATTGAAAATGTTAACAATTTGCGTATGGGAATTTGGAAACAACAGATGGTTCCGATTAAAGAAATGACTGATGTTCTCAGAGTAGTTAAAGAGCAATCTGGTTTGAAATCAAAACAGTGGGTTCGTCTCAAACGAGGACAATATAAAGACGACATTGCTCAAGTGGATTATTTCGATATGGCACAAAATCAAGTTCACTTAAAGTTGCTGCCCAGGATTGATTATAGCAGACTTCGTGGTGCTTTACGGACCACACAATCTGTAAGTTAAATTATTTTTTATACTTGATCGAATTTGCTATATTTCAAAATATAAAAAGCAAAACTACGTTTTGAAATACGTCCATTATTCGGTAGCGTAATTATACAATTAGTAATAAACTTTTTAGAATTTTTACTGTGTAAATTAATTTTTATTTGTTTCCAGGAAACTGATGCTGAAAAGAGAAAACGGAAACGTCGACCACCTAGCAAACCATTTGACCCCGAAGCTATACGAGCAATTGGTGGAGAAGTCACAACAGACGGTGACTTTTTGATCTTTGAAGGAAATCGTTACTCCCATAAAGGCTTCCTATACAAAAATTTTACTTTAAGTGCGGTTATTGTGGACGGTGTGAAGCCAACGCTGGCCGAATTGGAACGGTTTGAAGAACAACCAGAAGGAATCGATTTGGAGTTGCCGACAGAAAAAGATGATAAAGTGTTGAGTCACACTTTTAGTACTGGTGATAATGTGGAAGTGTGTGAGGGTGAATTGATCAATTTGCAGGGTAAAATTGTGTCGATTGATGGAAATATGTTGACTGTTATGCCAAAACATGACGATCTTAAAGATCACTTGGTATTTCAAGCATCCGAGCTAAGGAAGTATTTCAAAATGGGAGATCACGTTAAAGTGTTATCTGGTCGTTACGAAGGAGATACCGGTCTGATTGTACGAGTTGAAAATAATCGCGTCGTTTTGATTTCGGATTTAACTATGCACGAAATGGAAATTTTACCTAAAGATTTGCAACTGTGTACCGATATGGCAAGTGGTGTGGATTCGCTGGGTAAATTTGAGTGGGGAGATTTGGTAAATTTAGATTCGGAAACGGTTGGCGTGATTGTTCGTTTGGAACGTGAAAACTTTCACGTTCTCAACATGCATGGAAAAGTGGTCGAGTGTCGGCCAAGTTCACTTCAAAAACGTCGATTGAATCGTTTTACGGCCGCTTTGGATTCTTTCCGCAATAATCTCCATCGTAAAGACATGGTGAAAGTCATCGATGGTCCTCATTCTGGTTTTGCTGGTGAAATTAAGCATCTGTACCGAAATTTTGCGTTTTTGCATTCCATGGAGTATTTGCAAAATGGTGGAATTTTTGTGTGCAAAACTAAGCATTTGCAATTGGCTGGTGGAAATAAAACCACGCCAACTGCTGACATTACTTCCGGATTCGAATTTATGTCGCCTCGTCGCAGTTCACCTCTACATCCTTCCAGCGGTACAGCAGCAGGGGGTGGAGGCGGCGGTGGCGGAGGAGGTGGAGGCTTTAGCGGACCACGTGGAGGTGGTGGCCGTGGTCGTGTCACTCGAGATCGTGATCTTATTGGTACAACTATTAAAATCACTCGGGGTCCTTATAAAGGTAATATTGGAATCGTAAAAGATGCCACTCAAACAACAGCTCGTATCGAGCTGCACACATCTTGTCAAACGATATCCGTCGATAAAAACCACATTGCCGATGTTGGTACACCCAGCAGAGATGGAAGCATTTCGAGTTATGGAAGAACTCCCGCATACGGTGGCAATCAAACGCCTCTGTATCGCGACAGCGGAAACAAAACCCCAATGGCGGACTCGGGTTCGCGCACCCCTCTACATTATGGTTCTATGACGCCCATACACGATGGTTCCAGAACACCAAACGCTCATTCCGAATGGGATCCTACTATATCCAACACTTATCCATCTCCTGGCTACAATCCAAGTATGTAACTTGCATTTTTATTGTATTACAATAAACTTACCAAAAAATTGTCTTTAGGTACACCTGGGGGATATCAAATGAACGGGCCTTACACGCCTCAAACACCCGGAACTATATTCAACAGCGATCCCGGTTTCAGTCCTTACCAACCAAGTCCTGGATATCAAAGTAAGTTTTTAACAGATCAAAACAATTGCGGTAATTTGTTATTTCACAGGTATTGTCTCTACTCCAAGTCCAGCAACTGGTTACAGCCAATCTCCTGCAAGTAATAATCCATATAACACACCTAGCACAGGTTACAGTCCCAATATGCCATACAATCCACAAACTCCCGGAGCCAACCTGGATGTTCCATTAACAGACTGGCACACAATTGATATTGAAGTGCGAATTCGTGATAGCCATGACGACTCTGGATTAGTAGGTCAAACCGGTATAATTCGCAGTATCTCGGGCTCCATGTGTTCGGTATTTTTGCCAGCAGAGGACCGCGTGGTTAACATAATGTGCGATCATCTGGATCCAGTTCAACCTCAACGTGGTGACGCCTTCAAGGTAAGCTAATTTAAAATATCACTTTAAATCTACAAATTCATTTTAATTTAGGTCATCATTGGTGAAGAACGGGAAGCTACTGGAGAGTTACTCTCCATTGATAGTTCAGAAGGTGTTGTTAAAATGAAAACCGACATAAAACTGTTACCGTTGTCCAGTTTATGTAAAATGCGAAAAGATTAAGCTTATATAAATATATATAAATATAGCATAACAATTTAATTCTAAATATAAATTATAAAAATTTTATGTGATTATTTGGTAGCTTTTAAAATAGAAAATTAAATTTTTTGTCTAAGCTTCAATTAGGATGTATAGCTCCTACACAGTAGGAGCTGTAGAACTATCGACAACAGGAATAGCCAGAAGTTCTTATATCGCAGATGGATTGAGAACACAACCACTGCCAGAATGCAATACTCGATTGAGTATTTAGTTTAAATAATTTATTTATTTAAGAAAACTCAATAAAAACTATAAATATATTTTTGATATAATTTAATGTTTCTTCAGCTTCTGCAATACCTCGCCGTAAAGAACTTGAGGTGACGTCTCTAGGATTTGCCATCGATATATAGCGGATATATTTCAATCTTTTAATGTTTAATTCTTCTTTCCTGTACCATATCAGGTCCTCCCGAAGTTGGCAATCACTTCTCAATGAGTGAATTTCTAGGCAAAGTACCTCAGTGGTTTCCCACTGTCTTCCGAGGGGAAAATGGTCAGAATTTCTTACTCCGGCTTCTTGGTTTAGTTAAGAATCTACAAGGGGTTTTGTTCACATGAAATCTTTCAATTTACTAAGGAAAGATCAATCTTCAACTAATTGTTAAAGTTTTAATACTTCTCCACTTTTTCAAATTACGTTGAGCGCCAACTTACCTAACTTGAGGTGAAATTAATATTGTAAGTTGTAAATAGAATGCAGCAAATATTGGTTTAAAGATACTTACCAATTGATGTAAAACTAAATTTGAAGTGCAAATATTGTTTTTAAATTATACTCCTACTTTTTACTGATTGCATTTGAATTCTTCTCGGAGCCCATAATTTGAATTGGTACAATATCCTAAACATGATTGAAAGGCTTTTATTATAAGGAAAACTAGAAAAATAAAACACTTTGTAATATATTACACTATAACTGCATTTCTTAACAGTTTTACATGTTATTTACACAACACATACAGAATTTGCAACCTGAAGAGTTACTGCTCACTATCTACCATTATAAGGACAAGATTTTGATTTTTTTAAATAAATACAATAGATAAATTTAATTCTTATAAACAAATGGTAAAATTTTCACCCTTAACATTATTTTAAATCTTCATCGTCGCAGTTAAGTGCGAAAACTACAATTTACTTTACATTTATATTATTTAAATTGTGTATCTATTTATCCCAATTGACTCGAAATTTTAACTTTTTTGAACCATTAACAATAATTATCTAACAATTAGTACCATAAACGAACGGCTGCTAGATTAAAACAGAGTCAGTACTTTCGCCGCCGACAATTTCCTCTCCCGGCAAACGATCCGCTCTATCTCAAGCAAAATGGAAAAACAAACGGCATGCATTCAACGATGCGGCGAACGTACATCAGTTAAATGCTAGTTTATTTCTTTAATGCTATTCTCTATTCATTTTGACAGTACACAGAGAACAAAATAAGCGTTTTCAATAAACCGAGTTAATGCTTAATAAAAAGTATGTTGCACCAAAATTCAACAGACAACATAAAAAAATCCAAAATGTAATTAGTATGGTTTTAACTGTACAAAAAATAATTGTTAAGTAGAATCGTGCGTTGCTAAAATTGTGAAAGAAACCATACAAGCACTCAATTGCATTAATTTCGCCCCCCTCCCCTACTCGCCTTCCTCAAAATTAACTAATTTAATAATAAGTTTAAAAATATTATATTTGTATGTTTTATGTATAAATATATACAAAAAGGCAAAAACGTGCTAGCATAGGAATGCTGAGAGAAAAGAATTAATAACTATAAAATAAAATAAAGAAATACGGCACCCATTTAAAAGAAAATTACTCTAATACCCTATATCGCATGCGCTTTGCGAACTCAAGTTTCAATCAATTTATAAAATAACGTCATTAGTCGACTTATTTTCCGTTAATACTGGCACCACCGACATTTTATTCTTAAAAACGATTAAAATTAATTTATAAAAATTTCGACCGCCTTCGAGTAGAGTACGCAAGAAGGCGCGAAGTTTGAAAACAAGTCAAGTGTTGCGAGGAAAAAATTAAAATGTAAAAATATTTTGACTAATTGTGCAACAATGCTTAATCCGAATCCGCCTTCATGCCTCGAACTTCGCCCTTTTTACGTAAGGTTTCCAATTCTTCTTTAGTCTTATCTTCTATAGCCCGAATGTCTGCCATGGTTAATCCGTGCCAGCGATCCATCCAACAAAATACTTGCCTGAAAATTTAATTTTGTTGTAGTAAAAATTATTTATTATAATTTATTGTGGAAAATATATTGCATCCATACGTGTTATTGTGAACAGGTTTCTATTTGAACTTTTATCATCGTAAATTCAATTTAGCAGATCATTTGAATTTTAAATTCTAATTACAGAATTATTTATTATTTTGGACTTGGCGATTTCTGCTTTTATTATTATTTAACTATTATGTAATAATATTATTACGTGAGAATGAAGTATATTTTTCTTTACAAAAAACTTATTTACAGTTTATCTCATAAATAATTAAAAAACAAATAATACAAACAAAACAGAATAATAGGCCAGGTGTAGCAAGTAAGTTAGGTCATTAAAAAATGTTTCGTATGATCATAAGCAAGATGATTTCAAGCTTCCCGCTTCCTCCGAAATCCGCAAAAATTATGGTAACACGGTTCAAGCTACCAACAGAAATGATTCCTCGGCAATAACCACCTTATTTTGTCCGAATTGCGTCACATAGAGAAAAGACAGAGCAATTACAGTGATGAGGGAAAATATAACGTGTTAATGTTAACGTGTAATAATGGTGCTCTCCTAAATGATTGATCATCAGAAGTTGATTAGGGTGACGTTGTTACCAACAGAGATGATCTTATCAGCGGAAACCAGAGCGGAAGTCGTTCGAATCGCGGAAAACATTATATTGAAGGTGAGCGAATGAATAAATGGACGACAGCCGTAATGGTATTTAAGAGATTCTCTCTCGAAACAACCTCGATATCACCTTGCAAGATGTGTTACGAACAACAACTGCAAAGCGCAGCCGAATCTATAAAGCAATCTCTGTAACCGCAGGTCATCGATATTGAATTATTGGAGAAAGTTCTTAAAATTGAATATCAAATCGTGTGTACGCCTCCCACACCTGAATTATTGAAGATAATTATTATGCTATTCAAGAATTATTGCAGAAAATTTAATTCGCCGCACTATTGTGTATGTACAATATTTTCAAATATTATTCTTTTTATTGAATTTTTATTTTCTATCAAATGGTCCAGGTTTGATGGAATCTAAAATTATTTAGATTTCAAAACTGTAATTTGATTGGCCGACATTAAGCGCGACATATATAAAGATTAGTTAATACAAAACAAACAACAGTAAATTTTTAATTTGAAAAGATTGACTTTGACCTTGGAAAACATCACAAATCAATCATTCGGTGATCACTCGATGTACATTCAAAAAACAAAACTAAAATGCAAATGGAAAGAATTTAAAAATGAAAATGAAATTACTCACCTATGGAAATTGGTAAACAGCCGTCGCTCTGATTTTTGAATAAAGCTTTCTACTTTAGTTTGCAAACCAAACCATTTAAATTCTACAGTCACTAACTTATAGCAAGTCATAATAGGTTGAATCTTTGATTGCCAATCGGCACCAACTAATGGACCTCTACCAGTCTTGGTCGATTTAAACTTGGTTGGATCTTCGTCTTCCTTAAAATCACTGCTACCTATAGGATCATTGGCTATGTCGATGTGAACAACTTCTCGTATCTTTAATTTGTCTGCAGTCAATTCGTGAACCTACAAAAAGAATATTAAATACTTTTGCCGCAAAGCACAAATTTAGAGATTTTTTAGTAAGCGTAAAGCGTCGTAAGTAAAAGCGGATTACTGTTGGTTAGTGAAAAAGGTTGGAAGGTAGAATGTATACAGTAAATTATGTGGTAGACCAGAGCATAACACTTTTAATTTTGTGCCACCCTTTCATATAGCATCTTACGGCTGACAGACAGAATTATATGAGCTCCAACCCAGAATTTGGAAAGCATCCACTGTTTCAAAGTTCAATCAACCTGCTCCATTTTTCGAGATAGGTCGATAAAAATTCGGTAAAAATTATTAATTAATTTGTCTGTGAACTTCAACATTACAAGGTTTTTTTAGGGTCAAGTTCAAATAAAAATAAATTATTTCAATTTCGTTCCATTGTCAGGTATTTCGTAATACAGTAAATTTTTTTTATTTTTCAGGAAAACTTGCAAAGAAATTCCCGACCAGGTTTTTTAAAAATGAAAAAAATGTAGGTCGTAGAAAACTTATTCGGTGGCCCAATCCCACACTGTTGGGATGTTATCACTTTTTTGTTTTATATTATTGCTAAAGCTAGAAAGTTCACGATAACGCAAGTTTTTTCTGCTTTGACGATTTTTGATTTAAAATGAATGCGGGTCTACCTACTCAAGTAGAAAAAATTACATATTTTTAGGTTATTGCTCAAAATTGCAAATTTCGCCTTTTCCATATTTATTTTACTCGAATTAATTATGCTTCTTTTAAGTGATGAGAATTTCTCGTTGTTTTTTGTTTTTTAATTTTATAAATAATAATTTTCAAGCAATATAAAATTTGTCACAATTTTTGTCGTTTCAACCAAAACTTTCAATGTTTCGGTTGCGAATTCATAGCTTCTTTTTACACCCTATTAATTTATCATAAATTATTACCATCTCGAATGGTTGAATACAAATTAGGTGAGTTGTATCGTGTACCGACCTTGTTCGAAAAGCAGTGTTTACCTAAGAGAATAAAAACATTATTAAATTCCTAGTTTTTCTAATCAATTGCTGTCTCCGCATACTTCAACTGCCAGTCCGCCCAGACTTGTTAAACGAAATTATAAGTTAAAAATGCTAAAATAAATTCATTTGCAAGTTTAATACATTGCTGCCGTAAGAAAAATTGTAAACCTTAAAATTAAAATTTGAACTTGCGAAAATCAGTAAAAAGTCTTACTGGAAAAGTTCATTTTTTAAAAGCTTGAAAAGTTACATTAAATATGTAACGACTGGCTTCGAGTTAAGTGATAGTCAAAATTGTGAGCCATTAGCATAGATTGCTACTTTGTAAAGAAACAATCTCAAATTACATCTACAAATATAATTGGGCCCACAAAATTGCCGCTTGTGATTTACAACTTGCAAATTCCCATCAAGGCAAACTCGAACATGCAAATATAAATAAAACCTGTCATTAGAAGAATTTTCATTAAAATAAAATACAAGTAATGAAATACGCAATTGAAATTTTAATTATTGGTCATATCACGTAAATTTATAGCTGGTTCGAGATTTATTTACGAGCCACGTTGTATCTACCAATTAATTACTTACTTTGACAATAATTGGCTGGAAATTAGCGACAGTCCAAACAGTAAGCTTCAGGGTCGAAGTGAGATCAAAATTTAGTATGGAAAAACTGCCCCCGAGACAGTCATATGTTAACTTCGATCTTTTAATTAATGAGGGGGAATTTTTCTGAAAAATAAGAAAAAATATTTCTGACAAGGTTAATAGTATGCTGATTTAGTCAGTTCAAAATTAAGAATAAAATTTGTTTCGTTGAGTTAGAAGTTCGTAGCTCCCAAAAAACATTTCACCCTTCTTACGTTAATGTTAAAAAAACCATAGCGATCAGCAATTCGTTGAATAAAAACTTGAAATAGGTAAAACAGACATAATTATTTAAAAGTTCAATTCAATAAGTTTATTCCAATTGAGATTTTGCAAAGACAGGCACTAAGAAAATAATTCTAGGGATAGAAGATATGCAGCCGTTTCAAATATATGTTTGATCTAGCGGACATTTTTATAAGAAATTTAATTCTCTATAAAATTGTACATAATATAAATGTAATGTAAAGATGCATCGTATCCGTTTTATGTGTTATAAAAATTAAATCGATTGGAATCAAGAAAAATTGAAACCCTTCCGAAACCGAAATTTGTATTTTTTAAGATAATAATATAAACAGTAGAATAAACTACGTTAGAGAACAGAAAGACAGCAGTATAAGACAGTCATTAGTTAACCAAACAATTGTTGATGCTAAGGAATTCGGTTGACCATCTCTGTGCTTCGAAGAACCCATATGAAGCCGATGGTCCCCCTGATCGATAATTGCAACTATCAACTATTAAAAACAGGGTTACGGGAATTCCTCAATCTGATTTAAGCAGTCACGGGTCTAAATTTGTCACAACGTCCGTAGTGTGAGAATTATATTTCGGCATCTACGAAGGCTAAATAATAATTTTTTTTTAGTTATAGTACATCAGTCAAACGGTCAACCCGTAATTTGATAAGTTTTGGGATCTTCCAAGTGAAATTTATTCACTTCCCAGCCCGAGCCCGTTTCGACAAAAGGAAAGAATTTCAAAAGCAATCAAAGCCGATTTGGTAAAAACTATAACAAGCAAGGAAGATGCATATTCTACACAGAGTTACGCTTGGTGAAGATTATGAAAACCAAGAAACGGAGGCAATAAAAGATTAAATTCGCTTTCACGTTCAACGTAAACTACAACTAACCTATACTACAACGGCTAAGAACTAGCAGAAAAGACAACAGTGCTTCCTAGGCATGCACCGACTACAGAAACAAAAGAAAAACTAAAAGACTTACATTGTCTTGCTTTCCCGCGTCGCCTATATGCATGCTCTCTATACATATAATAAAGTTTTCCTTCATATAACCGGGATTCTATATGCAGAGAAGCCACATTTTTTACAACACCAACACCCAGCAGTAAACACAACGTACCACAGACAGCGCACCAAAAACAAAAAGATCAAGTTAGTACTCACATTATCCTGCTTTCCTTCGTCACCTATATGATAGGATTCAATACAAATAACAAATTTCTCTTTCATGTAACCAGGATTCTGAAATTTGGATATATCCCGTTATGTAACAGAAGGACAATCTGCGAAAAAGAATTGTAATTAGAAAACTTACCGTAATAACAGTTTTACAATAAGGATAAGCGTTCCATGCTTCTTCGTGAATTTCGAGACTTCCTTTAGGAGCTAAGTATCTGATAAAAGCGGGAACTTTACTAGCAAGATGGTAAATCTTGTAAGTGTATTGACCCGAATTGTATTTGCCACCCAGCAAAGGATAATTGGTGAACGGTTCATTTTTTAAGACTTCTATACCTTCACCGCCACCCGTATTATCTTTAGATGCCTCCGCCACACTATATAATTGAGCAACTTGATACTAAAACATCATTAGCAATTAAATCAGATCGGGATAACACAAAGTGCAAAGTATGTGAAATTTGTATTCAAATTATTTTACCTCTTCTACGGTGAGGGGCAAGGTAACTCGGCTGAAAATACACACATTAAATTAATTTTATACATCAAATACAACAGCCGACAATTAAAATAATATAAAAATCGGATGATTAAACCGACAATTCAAGGTTGACTAGTAAAACCAATAAAGTTTTTCCGTTTGATCGTAATTACAAATTACACACGTTATCGCGAAATAAAACCATCTCTTTCAATGACAAATACGCCCCGTTTCGGTGGTAGAATTTTGAAATTTGAATTGCATTAACATTCCGAGTAAACAAAAAAAAACCTACACCAACAATTCCATTTCGCGTTCGTTCGAATTTTTTACAGGTGTTTTTAAAAATCAACACTAAATCATGATAGAAAAAATAAACTGTACTTACAATTCCTTTATAAGCATGTTGGATTCTTTAATATGATTAATGTATCCTACACATGGAAACTTTTGACTAAATGACTAAAATCGCCGAACGATTCACCCTTCGCTGCGAGCGACATAAAGCGCATGTACTATGACGCAAGATTAATACGTCAATAATTTTTGACATTTTCAAATAAAAGGAACAAATTCAACTACTTCGAATCGAATTACCTACGTCGAATTTACAATTTCACGTCAACTCGTAGCGGCTTCTGTCTGGGCCGCACGGACGCGCACCGCCCCTAAAAATCAAAAGAAAAAAAAAATTTTTATTAGTACGATTGAGTAAAAATGAGCCTAGACTAAAAAATGTTTTCTACTAAATTTTGTTTTTTGTGTGTTTAGTAGGTATCTTCACGAATCTGTCAAAAGACGTCAGTGTAGCATGTACGTAGAAATGTCTTATTATATTTTTAGTTTTAATCACAAAAAACTTACTTATCCGACGAATGGATCTGCATTAAATATGATGTTGGATATTAAATAATTGTAACTCGAATATAAAAAATAACATACTAATAAATATTATTATAGCTAAGCATAAATATTAAGAAACTGTGTTAATCTTGTTTTTATTTTCTTTTAAAATTTAATATTTAGAAAATAAATAACAAATATTTATATAAATAAACGGTTGTATATGCAATATTTATAAAAAAAAACAAATAACCGACTTGTGGTAAAATCAATACGAGACCATAATTTCAAAAGAATATTACATTTCCGACAACTAACTTTAAACTTGGTAGGGTATTTATTTTTGATAGTACATTTGTTTTCGAAATATTTAAAACATTCTGTAGGGGATAATTGCTAGTTGAGTAGTTGACGTAGTCAACTAGACATCTTTTATTAATTACTCGGCATCGTGGGCAATCGCAATTTCGGTTCTTACCTTATATTTTTGATAATTGCCCAACCCAACCATCATCAATTAAGAATTGTAGTTTAATTTACAAAATTCAGATCAGGGTTTCCCTAGCTTTTGAAAACCGTTTCATGTTGATAAATAATCACTTCACATAATTATTTACAATTCCACTTGTGATAAGTGTCCACAATCAGTTGCTACGACAACAAACAAACTGTCGAGGATTAACAATGTTAAAGTTTGGTAATTAAAAAGTAAAAAGTCATTTGCAGCACAAACTCTGTATTTTTAATTAATAAAACATAAAAATAAGTAAAACTTTCATAATTTTGAGGCGATAATGCAGTACAAAGATAAAGAAATCAATTCTCTTAACTACTGCAACCTCTCTCTGTAAAGTAATTAAATAAAAATTAAATTTAAATAAGTTAAAATAAAGTATAAGTCGATTCTGAAATGTAAAACCAACTCAAACTGTTCAGTCGATTAATGCACAACGAACACATTGGACGTGTTCATTGCTTTTTGTCAAGTATAAAATGTACAAAAATACATATTTTTATTCACTTGAAATATTTTTGTCCGTCAACAATGATGAGGCCAACGTTCTTCCATCGAAGCAGATTTTTATTTTGGAACGTCAGCCTCGACCAACAAATTCTCCGATTTGCAATTTTTTACCAAATTAAAACCCAAGTGCCCACTTAAAAGTTACACTCATTAAATTTCACGTCACACCTTATGTAACCGTCACTTCGTGCAGATAGGCAAATCGCGGGTGCTTCAGTTACAATCTGCAATTACTTGAGTAAAATATCTCTAAGTATACGATAACCACATAATCAACTTGCGATATATATTTATAATATATAATTAGATAATTATGATACAATTGTAAACAATCACTATACAGCCTTTTCTCACAGATTATTATGACATATCATGAACTTGCTCCTTTTGAGACGATTTAGCACTCTCTGCAACAAAAAACCTTTTAATAAAAATTCAAATTCAAACGTGACGACATAAACCTGTTGCAATTGTGCCGAAATATTCTAATTGTTGTTTTCGATGAGCCTCGAGCAAAGCATTGACTTCAGCTTTTTGCCTATTCAGCATTTCTACATAAGATTCGTTCTAAGAAAAAGAAAACAATTAAATCGATAAGAATACGTTCACATAATTACAATTTTGTGGTATTAATAATGATAAACTATGGATTATAAAAATTCTGTCTAATCATGCTGATTATTCTTTTTGTAGTCTCTACACCTTAGCCCAACGACAATGGCAACTCCACCCCTAGAATTATGTATCGAGTTCAGTTTTGGTGTGTAAATTACCATCAATGTGACTTATGAATTCTTGTTTTAGAAACTATCAACTCGACGTCACATGAGAGATTTCACCCTTTGTAAGTTATGACATTACATATTCCCAACTTACGATTAACTGAAATCGCCCGTTAAGATTGTTTGTTGAAAAATCAAACAGACTGCAGGCGAACTGTTGGTAAATGCAAAATATTACATGATTCACGGATATCAAATAAAAACTTGTACATTGTTTTACTTTATCTAACAATCTCCCACTTGATAATAATTATACTAACTTGAAAGAAAATTTACATAATTGATGAAAAAATTGAATGAAGCCGCGTAATAATTGATTTCAATTTTTAAATTTAAAAATTGATTATTTAATTTCAATTACCTACTTATGAATAATAAATTTCACGTACGCATGCACCTTTGAATAATAATTACGTAAGAATAATTTGAAAACTCTAAGTACGTGTAATAATAATTAACAATACATTTTTTAATGTGGAAAAAAACCTATTTAAATTTATTATAAATTCAAAATTTTAAAGAATAGTAAAACTTTTTGCACTTCGTGAATAAAAATACTAACCGTACCTACTTCTCATTTTCAAGGACTAAAGTGTAATTTTTAATCCTTGAGAAAATAAATTTTATTTTGAATTAAAAAGAACATGACTATGCATAAAAACATAGCTCAAGAGAAAACTGGAGTTTCCAGTACTTCAAAATGAAATGTATTTTTAATTTTACAAAATGTTCACAATATGAGTAAATCAAAATTATTGCGATATTTACATAAGGAAAGGAACGAAAGAAACAATTGTTTTAATTTAACGTAGTATTCTAAATATAAACTAAATAAAACATAAATAACTCTGATGTTATTCAAAAAGACACTTAATCCAAAAATTGCACCAACCTGGCCAGATTCCATGCAATTTAAACGGTTGTTAAATACTTGGAACGATATTGGCACAATCGTCCTCAAATCATATTAATAGTAACTTACACAAACATAATTCAACTCAATAAATCATGGTCGAGTAGATTTGCCATTCTTGGCTATAGGTTTTGTGTTATTTTATCATAAGACAATGATTGATAAATAACAAAAACAAACGTTTAACAGAAGATGTTCGTCACAAATGCGAATAACCCAAATAGAAATAATCGTGATTTTCTTTCTAATATGCTAATAATATAATACTTGTTAGGTGTTAAATCGAGGAATCTAAACTAAAAAAGCCAATCGTAAAATTAGCAAATATCAAACGTAACACGTGAGGCATGCTTACTTTTAAAAACAAAAAGTACACCATACTTTAGTTAAAACAAGCGCAAGACACACACAAGCCTTCCACCGGTATGACCGCCCATACAAAAATTTCTTACCGTTTTGGTGTAATAAGTTTCCAAATATATGTTGATTGGCATCACCGATTTGCAACGTGCGTTGCCGCAGCAGCATTTCATTATAGTTAAAGAATTTGAGGAACTCGATTTAGGAAAGTCGCTCTTAAAATCGTGAAATTGACAACTAGAAAAATGACTAGGTTCGTTTCCGAACGAAATATTTTCGTTTATAGTTTCAAAACTGTTACTCCTTTTATTGTCGTACTTAAAATTGTGAAATTTGAAGTCTTTGATGTTTTGTGGAATGTTTGTACTCGTATGTATTGTGTGGTAACCGTAATCGTGATTGCCGCCATCGTACAAGTTTTGCATCGACAACGATTGCTTCAATTTTAACTTGAGAATGTCGGCAGGCGTGATGTCGGCTTTCTTGCGGCGAGGTTTCGCTTTTTCCGCCCAAGGGTTAAAATTCGAAACCTGCACGTCCATCATTTGCTGTTGTTGCAAACTATGCCGTCGTCCTTCTCGTTTCGGCACCGACTCCTTGCGCCTACGACTCCTTTTACTTTTATGCAACCCACTCCATTTGGGTGCTTTGTACGTTACGGGCTTACAAGTACACGTGTCCAAGAGTTTTTTACAGTACACACAAACTTCGATTTCGTTCAGAGTGCTTTGTAAATAATTCAGTTCGTTCAAATAATTGTGGCATGCGCTTCTAGTGATCGGTACATATTCCGCGGGTTCTGAATAATCGGGCAAACTATTTTGCCGCCTAAATGCCGACCTATGACTGTCGGAAGAATCGAAACTTTCGACGCTTGAACTTACGCTGGCAAAACTTGCGGGACTAGGTTTCTTTTTTGCGTTAAAACAAAAATTCTGGTCCTCGCAAAAATTCAAATCCGGACAACTGTAATTTAATTCATTCACCGAATTAACGACAGGCTCCGATTTAAACGACAAAAATAAAATATTCAGATCAGGCAAGCTATTGGTAAGATTCTCGTCCGGCGGATGAACGATAATTTCCGGATTTCTCCTAAAAGATTTCGACATACGGCGCGCTCGCGACGATTTCCTCGGATTGTTCATCTGAATGTCGGGCGTTAAGTTCGAGTCGCCCGAACGCGAACGCTCTCGTAATTTCGGCATTAATTTTTCGATAGCAGCGACCAAATCGTTATAGGAACGTGCTTTTTGTATGGGACTAGGAGTTGTGGTAGTGTGGAACGACAAATTTCGATTTACGGTGCCAACACTCGAAGAAGCACGACGCCCTTCATGCTGTGGCTATAAGAAAAACACACTAACTACCCAAACACAAAAAAAAATAAAAAAATAAATAAATATCAACCGAACAAGAGTTGGAAAGTACCAACCATACAAGATATTTGTAATATGCATTCGCAATAAAATAAAAAAATTACTATGGTGTTAACAAAGTTAAATTAAAAACAAAAATTGTGGCGAGCAAATTACCTAAATATCCAAAATTTAAAATGCAATCATTATTTACCTACTACAAAATTTTCTAAAACTTAATGCTCCGTTAATCAAGTTTAAAAAAACCAACTACGCACAAAGAGATTAGTAAACAATTTGTCAATCATAAGCCAAAACATTATGCGAATACTTACAAATACTTGCACCTGACTGGGGGTGTCCACTGCTAAAACAAAAAGACATTTATATTAAAATAATCAAATCCTAAATGTCACAGATGTAACATTGATAAATATGTTAAAACTTGTAACTCACCTTGTTGGTTGCAATAACTAGCAGTTATGTCCTTTTCTAAAATATTGAAAGTTTGATTGATGATCGTGCCAATGTCTTTATCGTCCTTTTCATTTTCAATTTCCTTTTCGGATCTTTCATCCGGCATGACAAGCTTGTTCTTATCCGGTTCCGTCACGACGCTGACTTTAAATCGAGAAATTCTGCGTTCCATTTTCCGAGGTGATTTAACAACTTCAGGAACGGTTTCGGCTTCCTTTAACAAATTAACAGTGGTGTTTTCCAAAGGAAGGTTTAATCCTGCAGCAATGTGATCCTTAGTAGCGTTAATATCGTTGCAAACATTCTCTTTAATGCCTTCTAAAACGTTAATACCCTCATCTTCAAGTACCAAATTTAACGGAGGATTGGAAGTAAACTGACCGCTGATTTCGTGCATTACGTGAACGTTTGGTTCTGTCAAACAATATTGTGTATTATCCAGATCGCGCACCGGTGAAAGCATTTCGGCTGTTGCGGTACCACTGTTGGAACTATTAGGTTCTAAAATAGGCTAAAAAAAAAATTAAATTCATTCGTTTTGACTGCCCTACTTCCCAAAAAGACCATCGATAAATATTTTTACCTTAGTTGCTGCTGCTCCTGTTGCGATAGGTTCCGTTCCAACTTTAGATGATTCTAAAGAAGCAACTGCTGTACCCTAATGTGAAAAAACCAAAAATTTCAATTTAATAAATCAAACAAATCGAAAATTGGATAAATTTGCAATCTTTAGCCAATTATTTTACGCTACTAATGTTAAAAAATAGCAGCAAAATACATTTTATTTTAATTTTATGACGCAATGTCACTGAGATTTCAAATTTCAAATAGTACAAAAATCGTTGCTTACCAACGAAGTTACCGATGACAGTTTTCGCTGCAAATTTTGTAAGTGTATTGCATAGGTGGCGTCACTTTGAGGTGTTGATGCTTGGCTTCTGCTGGTGCTATTAAAACCAAAAAAAAATTAATATTTGCTCTTAGAATAAGTAGTTAGTTATTTGATTTTAAGAAAAGCGGTAACTTACCTATCCACATTGTGTTTGACGACTTGGGCAAAAGTTTTGCTCTGTTTACCGTCTAAACTCGCTTCTGGGATGCTTATTGGAGTCGAAGCGACAGTAACGGCAGTCATTTGAGTGCCAACAACACCAGCAGCTTGATTTACAGGAACAACTTGAGTTTGATACGATTGATGCAGGGGGATGGAAGTGACAATAGGCTGTTGATAAGGTACTTGACTTTGTGGTTGAATTGGTACTCCGTCTTGTTGAATCACTTGGAAAGAAGCAGCAATAGGGTATTGCTGATTTTGGCTGGCATTTTGAGCCGGGTACGTTTGAGCCACAGTCGGAATAATTTGATTTATTACAGTTGGCAGTGTACCAGTTTGTGGTTGGGTCATATTAGGTGGAGGAATTACTTGTTGAGGCATTAAAACTGCCGCAACTTGTGGTTGAGATGATGCAGGTGTTGAATAATTTTGGGTAGGAGTTTGATGAAGCGCTGCATTTTGGTTAACGTCGGCAGTATATCCTTGAGATTGTTTAATTGGAATCTGATTTTGTTGTTGTATTGAATATTGAGTTTGTTGTGGCTGTTGAAGAGGAACTTGCGATTGATTTGGAATGGACATAGAAAGTTGTTGTTGCAGCGGCAACTGTTGAGTCGTCGATTGTTGTCCAGCCACATTTATATTTGTTTGCTGTTGTTGTTGAGTGCTAGATTGAATAGTAGAAAATTGTTGAATAGAATCCTGACGTTGTTGTAGTGGTGGAGCAACTGCTACCATGGATTGTTGCTGAGGTTGTTGGTAAGTTTGTGAAACATTCTGAGTAGGAACTACTGGTTGCTGATAGGTCTGTGCAATATTTTGAGGAATCGCCGGTTGATTTTGTTGATAATTCTGTGAAACGTTCTGAGAAGGAACAGCAGTTTGTTGATTTTGCTGATACGTCTGTGGCACATTTTGAGAAGGTATCACTACAGGTTGTTGATTTTGCTGAGGTTGTTGATAAGCCGGTGCAACATTTTGAGGAACTACAGCTTGCTGATTCTGTTGAGGTTGATAAGTCTGTGCAACATTCTGAGAAGTTACCAATGGTTGACTCTGTTGAGGTGGTTGGTAAGTTTGCGCAACGTTCTGAGCAACCACGGGTTGTTGATAAGTCTGTGGAATATTTTGAGGAACGCTAGGTTGTTGATTCTGCTGTTGATAAGTTTGTGCAACATTCTGAGTAACCACAGGTTGTTGATTCTGTTGTGGTTGTTGATAAGTTTGAGGAACCACAGATTGCTGACTTTGTTGAGGTTGTTGATAAGTCTGAGGAACCACCGGTGGCTGACTCTGTTGTGGTTGTTGATAAGTCTGAGAAACCCCTGGCTGCTGATTTTGTTGTGGTTGTTGATAAGTTTGGGGAAGCGCTGGTTGCTGACTCTGTTGCGGTTGCTGATAAGTTTGAGGAACCACTGGTTGTTGACTCTGTTGCGGTTGTTGATAATTCTGAGGAACCACGGGTTGTTGACTCTGTGGTGGTTGCGTTTGCTGTACTGTGGGAGGCTAAAAAAAATTGTATATTAAAGAAGCAGTTAAATTTTGGGAACTAAAATTTACCTGTTGCTGTTGTTGTTGAATCACAGACAGCAACTGCGACTGCTGTTGAGAAACTTGATTCGTTTGCTGAATATTTGGCGGCAACATACCGGACGTTATAGTCTGTTGAGGCGATTGAATCGTCTGTAACGTTTTTTGCGGTGCAGTCGGCATTTTACTTGGTTGCTGTTGAGGTGTGCTGGTTCCACCTTGAGAGGCCTTAGCGTCACTACTCTCACCAGCTTCCTTTTTATGCGAATGCGAATTGGTTAAATTTTGCAAACTTATTTTTAACTGCTCCAAAGTGTTGATCATTTCCGGTCCACAAACTTTCGCCTCTTCCTGTTTATGAGCAGAACTCTCTTGAGGTTTTTCGACTACTTCTGTTTTATTTTCTTCTATTTTGGCAGGAACTACGGATTTCGCCTCGGTCACAACTTCAACTGAATTTTGGGTCAACTCTGGTTCAATTGAATTGCTAGCAGAATCGGGTACGGTAGTGTCGCCATAATCTTTATCGTTTGGTAGATCAAGCTGACCAGACAAAACCGGACTTACTAAAAACCTCGAAATTTTTCTTTGGGGGACCTTTAATTTTGCAGTAGAATCAACTTCAATTGGAGTTACATCTGAAATGGTTTCTTCAGATTTTACCTCTGTGCTAACTTTAGAATCGGCTTCACCGATTCCCATATTTTCTGAATTTATGTTGGTATTCGATTCACCGCCAAAGAACTTCGAGTCGCGCCTTAACAAAATTATTTTTACGTCAATTTTTTGTCCGCCTTGAGAACTTCCATGCTCATAATCACTTTCTTCTTTGTTTTCGTTATCAGAAGGCAAATTAATCAAGCGTTTTTCAACCTCATCTACGAACGATTCTGTGTTAGTGTTGGATAAAACATCACTACCAGATTTTGTTTCCTGAACAGCTTTAATTACGCTTATGCAGTTATCATTAGAATAAGAAACGTCAGTTTGATTCATGAAATTTACGCGACTGTCGTGAACGAAAGTATGTTCGGGAGTATAATCGCTAGCGGTGCTAGTTTTACGCGATACGGTACCGCTGCTGTTTAAACTTTCGCGACAACGAAGATGTTGATTAATTTTTTCAGCTAAAGTAGTTTTTAATCCTTGAAAATCGGCGTCGAAACTATCAGTTTGAATTGATGACGATTTAAAATTCGGCACGTATTGACTACTCATTTCGTCTCTCTGAAAAAGTGTTTGTTTACACATTTCCAACACAAACTTTACAATTAAATCATCGAAAATCAAAAAAAGCGTGCTCACGTGAGGAAGCGTTAATAGGATAAAAAAATCGGTAAGGTAAAAATTAACAAGTGCAACTTTCAAATAACACAAAGAAAATTTTAGATCTGTGGCACCTATCCAGAATGAAACACAATGCAAGAAAAATTGGAAATTGTAATATTTTTAACTGCCAATATCTTATTAAATATTTCACAATAAATTGATATACAATTTTCATTTTTTTTTGGCATTCCGTCCCACAGTGCAAATATTATTATTTTATATTTGATTACGCAAAACATAGATATTATGAAAAAAAGGGAATTTTTGTTTAAAAATTTTTGACAAAAATAAAACAGCACATAAAAAAACTCGCCCCAGAGGGAGGATGGTGACACAGACCTAAAAGTTGGATAAAATACAACAAAAAAACAAACTAAATCAGTGGTTCTCGAAATGGGTGACCGTGTTTGTATAGGGTTTCCCCACGTTTCGTAAATGTAACAAAAATGGTTAAAAACTACTATAAATAAAATTCGGTGCATTTGAAAAGTACAACACAAAAATCAAATAAAAACTACCTTGCAAACAAAACCAATAAAACTCAATTTGTTTATAAAAATTGATACAACTTACGGATCGGTGCCTCCGATGAGTTTTCCGATGCGGTTGCCTGGTCAACGAAGCATGTCGTACCTAACAATGCAGCGTGAAAATAAAGTGAAAACCAGAACACAATAAGAAATATTGTACATTACAATTCCTAACAAGCAACACACGCATTTCATTAACTAACCTTTTGAATTTGTGGTATTTTAAGTGGATTCTCTTCGAGCTGCTTCAAGATATCTTCCAGCTGAGTGACAAGACTGTCATGAGAACCAGGTTTAAGCATTTCCTGCTTAATCATTCCTTCGATGATATCCATCGGTTTAGTATCGAACCTATTGAACTTAAAACTAATAGTTTTTTGTTTGCAAAGTAGTTGACATTCGACATTTCCATCGCTATTAACTGCCATCACGCTTAACTGTTTTCCATATTTAGACAAACGTCTGCGATGATTTTTCTCCTTAGCAGAATTACACTCCTCACTTACTTGTTCGGTTGACGACATTTCCTGATCCTCTTGACTTTTAGTGCGACCCAATTGAGCTGGCTTCGATTCGCCATCTTTAAATGACAATTCCGATTCGGTATTTGAAACTAAAATAAAAGTTTATACTTAGTTCAAACTAATTGAATTTAAATTCTTACCACTTTTTTGGTCACTAAAGTCTTGTAGAGGAGGTTGTGATGTAGTCGACATGCGCCTTTGATCGTGTTGAACTTCGGAGGTTGTAGATATTGGAGGCAACGAAACAGTCGATAACTTATGTTGATCCTTCAACTGTTGATTGGGATATTCAGGTATAACTTTACTAAGTTGCTCCTGTAGTTCGGCCAAATTCATCGCAGGAATATCATTTGACAAACGATGAGTTGAGTCAGTCTGTTGACTTTCAGAGACTTTGGTATCTTGTTGTTCTTTTTGATCTACCGTTTGTCTGTTTTCAGTATTAGATTGTTCTTGAGCTTCAGCTACCACCGAGCGTTGTTGCTGCAAAGTGTGCTGTTGTGCGGTACTTTGATCAGGAAGTACTTGAGTTTGTTCCTTGGAAGCAATAGGTTGTTGCTGCTGCTGTTGAATAGCTGCCAGTTGTTGTTGAAGTTGCTGAGAAGCAAACTGTTGAGAAATATTACTCTGATCTTGAAGTATCGATTGCTGTTGAACCTGAACAGCGGGTTGTTGCTGTTGTTGAATAAAAGACTGTTGTTGTACAATCTGCGGCTGTTGGACTAATTGAGATTGAACAAGATTTTGATCGATCATATTCGATTGTTGAATATAATTAGGCTGTTGTTTATTTGACTGCTGCAGTTGAACATTCGTTTGTTGACTTACACCTGAAGGTTGTGAAAGATTAGTCTGAGATTGAACGAGATTCGGTTGTTGAGAGACGGTTGTCGATTGTTGCACAAAATTCGTGTTTGGCACATCTACGGTGGCGTCAGGCTTTTGTGCATGTTGTTGTTGCAATTGTTGAGTTATATCCGGTGGTTGTGATTGTACATATGTAGGCTGTTGTTGCTGCTGTGTTGGAGCATCTTGTCTGCTTTGTTGTGGTTGTACAGTTTGTTGTGTTGGATCAGATTGATTTGTACCAACAACGTTTTGCTGTACAACAGGGGCCATTTGTTGGCTTACATCAGATTGGTTTTGAACGTTTTGTTGTATTTGTTGAACAATTCCAGGCATTTGTTGCTGTTGAGTAACATCCGCTTGCGGTGTTTGCTGTACATTTTGTTGTAGAATATGTTGCAGAGTATTGGCAAGATGCAATTGAGGTGGTTGAGGTTGTTTGATAACATTTTGTGGCTGCAACATCTGTAAAATTGTAGCAGTAAGTTGATTCTGATTGACTTGTTGTTGCTGTTGGGTCACATCTGCTTGAGTTATGTTTTGTACTTGTTGTGGAAACTGTTGTAATGTTGTAGTTAACTGTGATTGCGTTACATCTGGTTTACTCGAATTTTGTTGTGAAACATCCTGATTTTGAATATTTGATTGTTGAAGCTGTTGTAACATTGTCACCAACACTTGCTGTTGTTGCGCATTTTGTTGTTGCACTTGTTGCAAGCTTGTAGATATATCTGATGGCGTTTGATTTTGTTGAACCGATTGTGGCTGCAATTGTTGTAGCATTGTAGATATCTGCTGTTGAATTGGAACATCCGGTTTGGTTTGATTTTGAACATTTTGTTGTTGGAGTTGCTGAACTAACTGTTGGGTTGTGATGCCTTGTTGTACTAAATCTTGTAGCTGGGGTTGTTGGGTTACAGAAATTCTGTGTTCCAATGGAATTTGTGGTTTATCTTGCGGTGGAATATTTGGTTGCACAATAACTTGTTGGGGTTGTTGAACATTTTGTTGATTTTGTGGGACCATATTTTGTTGTTGAACATAATTTTGTTGTATCTGCAATAACTCCTGAACATTGGGAGGTTGAGTGACAGAACTTCTATGTTCTTGACTAAATTGTTGCACAAATTGAGTAACACCACTGGGTTGTTGTGTTTGCTGTTGAACCATAATATTTTGATCTTGATTAGTAGATTTCTGATGATCTTGAAGCAATTGACTTTTTTGTAAATCCAATTGACTGTCAACACTTAACCTAGAATGAACTGTGTAATCAAAAACTTCACATCAAAATTAGTACAAACCTATGCTCTTGAGTGATTGATGGTGCAGACAACATATCAGGTTGAGATACTGTAGATAATCTGTGTTGTTCTTGAGTTTGTAACAGTTCGGCTTGTTGGGGTTGCTGAATGGTTGCATCAGTTAAATAGCTTGGCTGAACAAACGACTGCTGTTGTTTATAAACGATTGGCTGTTGTTGAACAGGTTCGGTTGAACTTTGCCTCTGCAAAGGTTGCTGTGGAATCTGTTGTCCCTGATCAAGTGAAATCGGAGTTGCCGTTTGTTGCTGCTGCTGTTGTTGTTGTACCATTTGAGAGGTCGCATTCATTTGTTGTTGATACATAACCTGATCTTGCGACTGTTGGGGTATGGTAAACTGAGTACCAGGATAACTTTGTTGCTGTGGCTGTTGCTGGTAAGTGCCTTGCTGGGGCGAACCTCCTTGCTGTTGACCTTGTAAAAGCGATTGCTGTTGAGCAACTAGCTCCTGCTGTTGATGAATTTGAGTTAACCCTTGTTGTTGATCAAACTGTTGTTGTGCCTGTTTTTGAGCCTGTTCGACTTGCTGGTGAAGGAACAATTGATATTGCAACTGTTGATTTAAAACTTCTTGTTGCTTCTCTTGTTCTTGTTTACGTTCCTTTTCGATTTGAGTCAACTGAGCTTTAAGTAAGCGTCCAACAATTTTAGCATCGTCTTCGAAAATAATTCCAGACTTAGCCTAAAAAAAAAATTTAATCTCCCAGTTCCAAAATTTGACAATAAATTTACCATTTCCTCGGATATTGTATCATAGCGATCCGTTTGTAAATCAAATTCAAACTGAATAGCTTCATTTTCCTTGTGTTTATGAGTTCGTTTTTTCGGATCCATGACCCTCAAACGAAAAACAATTTTCTTCTCGTCTTGTGAAACAATTTCTAAACGTAAACCACAATCTTCCTCGAAAAACGAATGACTTAGCAAGTCTTTAACACTAGGCCGATCGTCTTTTTGAGGCCTGATACAAAGCTCGATGACATCCTTCACGCCAGACGCTTCAACTTTATCGAAACTTGCAGGTTTCACGCCCTTTATGAACAAAATTAGTGACCGCAAATGAGTAGAAACAAAATTCTTACAGAAATAACTTTTTTGTAGATTTGAGCCGGCCCTGTGCATTCGGAATAGGGGTATTCGTTAGTCGCCATCTCCAACATACACATTCCAAAGGCGTAAACATCCACCCCTTCGTCGTAATGTTCTTCGTACATCTCTGGGGCCATAAACTCGGGCGTACCGATTACCTACAAAAACCATTCTCCACAAATATAAGAAAATACAATTTATTTTTCAAATAACTTACAGATTTGGCAAAACTTCGATTTTTAAGAGTTGCAAGTCCCAAGTCGCCTATTTTAACCGATCCGGTGGTGCCGGTTATAAAAATATTGTCACACTTTAAATCCCTGTGAATGATAGGCGGCGATCGAGAGTGAAGAAACGCTAGACCTTTCAAAATTTGACGACACCACGATTTTAAAACCTTAGGATTGATTTTTTTGAATCTCCGCAAGTACCTTTAAAAAAACGTTTCTTAACTTTGATTTGCACTAAATATCACAAAAACATTGATTTTTATAAATCGACCAACCTTCGGTAAAAATTCTTGTTTATCAAAATACTTCGTGATTTGTGACCATGTATGACTTACCGTAATAACGGCCAGGTGACTTGTGCTTCTGATGCAAATGGGTTCGAGACCAAAACAATAAAAAAAAAAATACGTACGTTTTCAAAGTGCCACTGAGCATGAGTTCCGTGACAAGAACGATATTTTTCTTCTTGTTTAAGGTCGACTCCCAGTAATTGTAGAAGCGCACAATGTTTGGGTGCTGTAACTTTTTCAACATTTCGGCTTCTTCACGGAAACGTAACCGTTCGGCCTTGTTCAACTTCTTCTCTTGTAACTCGCACCATGCAACAGCAACGCCCGTTTGTGTGTCCAAACCGCGGTAAACTGTCTTAAAGGAACCGCGACCAATCTAAAATGAGTGTCAAGTAAATTTTTGTTATTTTCTTTTGAAAAATAAAACCAACCTCTTCTTCATACTTGAAAAATCTTCCGCAAGGACTCACGGCAATTGGTTTGTATACATCGTCGTCGTCTTCGACCACGTAATCTTTTGCTTTTGAAGGCTCAAAAACAATCACGTCCGTGATCATATCTGGATTATTTTCGCTAATTTCTACATTTTGATGCAAGACGTCGATGTTTTGATCGGTAATTTCGACCATGGCATCGGTATTAATTCTACTAAAAAGCGCTTTTGGTAAATTATAACGCGCATCGTAGGGAACCAGTTGCAGTTCACTTGCAGGATAATCGGAATCATCGTCGACGTTGGAATCTGTCTCAATAGGAATACAGTGCGTGACGCCCCCGTGCTTGACCGATTTTTCTTTTTTTTTCTTTGGCTTAAGACTATCGAAATATTCTTCGTCATCTTCCGTGATTTCTGTTAAAGTGACACCAGAAGGCGATTCAGAATCAAGTGCTTCGAAACAAGAATTATGATACTCTTCGTAGTCTTCAACAAAATTTTTGGCAGTTAAAAGTTCGCCTGACGGCGTCCTAGATAAATCACATATTCTTAAACATGGCGATATTCTACCACCACTATTTTTATATTTTAAAAATTGTGCATATGCTGAACTTTCGTTTTCATCCTGCATGGATGCACCCTTAAGACGATTATCAATTTGACTCACAATTCTGGAAGCAGATTCGAGAATCTCGGATACGAGTTCATTAACAGCCGGCTTTAATTCGCTCTCCATAACTTGCGCCGACGATATACGTTTCTCGTCGATTTTTGGCTTCAATATATTTGCGGATTCGGAAGAGGAACTTGAAGATTCTTCTGGAGGAAAATAAAAACGTCACATGTTAAACCATTTCTGTTATTATTATGAAGGAAATACTTCAATTGATGTAATCAAATTCTTTTTAAAAGATCAAGTACTTTAATCAGTATGATAATTAATAATTATTCTTTTATTATTCCTTTAAATTTATTAAGTGCTCTTAGGTAATTTGGTTAATGATCCCATGATAAAAGAACGTGGCAAAAACGAAATTTTTTTTAATTCAATAACCTAATGCATGCTATTAGTCATGATGTCAGATTGCAGTCAAGTCAAGCATGTATCCAGTCCCATTAGATATTTATTATAAAATCACACTAAAGACACGTAAGTATGACTTCTCTTATTATTATGAAGCAAATACTTCAATTGATTTAATTAAATGCTTTTTAAAAGAATACAAAAAACTTAAAACAGTTTGGCTCAATCCAGTTTTTCTCTAATAACTAGAAAACAGCAAAAGATATCATCGATCCAAAAAAGGCCAGAAGTGTTCTTGATTGCGTGTGTTTCTGATATCTTTTCACTTTTTCGAGTTATTGTAGAAAAACTGGATTGAGCTGTTCGTGGTTTTTACAATAACAACAGAAGCTTTTTTATCGCAGCTTTTATTTATTTATTTGGTTTGATAACCCATTCTTTTAAAAAGTAACCAAAAATATAAGAATTTGCCTCACCTCTGCATTGAGACACAAAAGGTAACTCGATTACTAAGTTAAATTTAACTATAATAAGTTGAACTGACTAATAAATAAAACATTTTAGTAAAACTTTATGAATGAATGTTTTCAAATAAACAAAAAGACACAAAATATCTGCAATATTAATCATAATTTATATTAAGTAAGGAAACAACAAACTTTGTCGGTGGTACAAAATATTAATAGAAATTCCCAATACAGTAACATATTTCTTTGTGAATCACCAACCGACAAAGAAAGTTCAAGTAAGAATTTAAGTTTTCACTTAAAAAAAAAGCTAAACAAACAACGAAATTGAAATAAAAATTCAAAGTTAAATTTAAAATCCCTTTCGTAAACAAATTTACAAAATATATCAAAAATATTTACTCACGAGTATGATTACACTTGTAGTTATAATACGGAGAAACAGAGCTCACATCAGAGGTAAAAACAAAAACAATGGCAAAACTTTTAAATAATAAAACAAAAGAGAAGTGAAATTACAAGAAGCAGAAAACAAATGAAATGACAAATAATAAAACAAGGTTAAAAAATCTAAAAGTGCGACTTGTTAGATGAGCTGTTATGGCAAGCTTCAGCTACAAGTGCAATACCTAATGGGCTGTTCTGCACTTCAATCTATCAAACCACATAACAGATATTGCATAAGAGCAGTTAATCAAGGTTCTGAGATGCTTCAAGTGCAGTTGCTAGTATAATCCATCAGAAGTGAGAATTTTCGATTAAACCAATTGAAGCAGTTTTTTAAACGTTAACGCACCCTTAGAAATATTTTACAATTTTTTTCAATCACTGAATGCCCAACAAAATGAATACTCCAAACATATTATAATCAAAATAATCAACTTACTTAAATCGTCTTCGCTTTCCCTAAACAACGTCAAAGCAGCATCTTGAAAAATTTGCACGTTATCGAAACTTTTCCTAAAAACTGCCAGTTTCTCGATAATATCCAATTTGTCGTCTAAAATCGAAGAACAACTTTTAGTTCGATTCTTCTTTTCTGGTTTCACGTCTTCCTTTTTACTGTTTTTTGTATCTTCTTCCGATATTTTTGTCCAAGTGTAGCGATTAATGTTGGTGATGGTGGTGCAAGTGGTTGTCGTGACTGTGGTTGTCATTGCCGTATCGGAAACGGTTTTCGGAGCTAACAAATCGACACTACTTGATTGATTCGAATCAGTAGATAGATCATCACTTTTCGATAAGGTGCCATTCTTCTTATCTTTCTTTATTCGTTTCTTCCAACCACCCGACATTTTACCTTTGTGTTTTGCGTGAGATTTTATAGAACCGCTTCTTTGTATGCTGTCGTCCGAATCTTTTTGTCCACTAAAAGCGGGGGAACTTTGAATAGCTGGTGGACTGTCGTCGGTGGTAGTGGTTGTGTAACCTTTACACGCAGATGTGCTGGAACTTGCACCTTCTATCGATTGTTCAGTTTGATCAATAAATTCGATTTCATCTAATTTATTATTAAGCGTATTGCAGTCTTGTATTTCATCACTTTTTTCTAATTTGGTTGCCTTATTAACGGGTACCTTACTTTGTTCACTTGTTTGTATATTGTTAGACTTAGATTGAGATTTTTTGCTTTTCTGAAAGGAAAATTTGAATTAGTTTCCTTTTTTATTACACAGCTAAAGTAGGACATTGCACAAACAGTTCAACGTGTAGTCATGTCATGTAGGCGTGACAAGCAGGGTGAATCTATAAGGTTGGCTCAAGTGTAAAGCCCCATTCAGATCAAGAGAAAGCAATTGAAATGATCAATGATAGAAAGATGGGACTGCTGCTGTTTATAAATGATAGTGTTTTGATTTTTTAAAAAGGCGCACACAAAAATTTTAAAAATTGTCAAATTAGTTGAATAAATCAGTCAAGATGTTGGAGAACTGAAGTTTTTTAGAAGAAACTAATACTATTACTAAATTAATATTATCTCAAAAATTCCTTAATTGGCAATAGACATAACATAGACATCGAATGCGTCATCTTATAAACAGCGAAGGTTTTAAGATACCGGAATATCATGTTTATTGAAAATATTCCTTCAATTGGAATCCAAAAAATTAAATTTATTCATAACAACCTACTATCAATAGATTGTACTAATTTGGAAAAAATTGCAATCAAATTTTAAACCAACCATAATAAAAAAAAATTACCTATATATTATATTTTCCATTTTGCCAATATTGTCACATGTAAAATGCGTGGATAAGAATGGAACAGCTGTCTTCTATTAAGGTTTTTAAATATTATTTATTTTCTTGGCAATTTTTCAGTTGATATAAATAATTTTGAATTGATATCAAAACAATATACGAGTACAACCAAAGAAAATGTTAATGTTACAGTTGGAAATCATAATCCAATCTAACGCCTTTAGGTCTTTTTAGCGTGAGCCTTTTCGGCGCGAAACTAATTATGTGCAATGTATTTGGCACAACTTGCATTAAATACGATTTCATTAATTACACCAATTTATACAAAGTTTGCAACGCCATTTAAAAATTAAACAAGATCAAATTTTAATTCGAAAATTTCGTGCGTAACTGTAACTGAAGGTAACTAGTATATTTGAAAGAATTAGCCAAGAGAAACATCAATGATTGGGGCATGACTGCTGAAGCCGCTGTGGATGAGGTGATTTAATCGACAGAAGCCAAAGTGACTTTCTAGGGAATTATTAATTGGGTAGTTGCTTCCCAATCCACCGATGTAGCCTTTATGCCCTACTATACAGGAGAATAAATTTCACGAATCACAGAAGCCGATTAATCTCTGTGACCCATTTCGCTAAACGCAACATACCCGAGCACTAACAACTAATTATTGAACAATATGCGTAAATAAAATATAATTTTAATTCGTACAAACGCAAAATCAGTAATCGACCAAGTAGTTAGAACGATCAACTATAACTGATAATGCCAGAGAAATGAGAAACAAACTTTCTTATATAAGAGAAAGAAACCGAGTGTTCAGCAGTGGGCAGGAGGAAACGTTAAAGAAGAACGTAAAATCGCTCGAGCAAATCACTTCAGATGCAATTAAGTTAGAACAAAAAAACTGGTGTAATGCAAGTAATAATCAAGAATTCTGTTGGATAATAAACTCCGCTATCCAATACTTCATGACTTGATAAGAAAAACAAGAACCAACCACCACAATAATTTAAACAATTTGTGCCAAAGCATATAACAGTATCTCCTAATAACCAGCTATTCCATAATGAGCAATTGTGTAATTTTCAAGTTATGAAGACTATTTTATATATGTGAAAAGTACAGCTACTTACAATGAACTGCCAACAGAAATAGGTTGCCAGGTTTCAAACATAGAATGAGAAGTGGTGTATTAGTAAATTATAATTATTGTAGTCTGTATAGTCATACGAAATAGTTTATATCAAATTTAGTGAACTTACATTTAATAATTTCTGTAGTGGGGAGGAAGGGCCCGAGCTGAGCTCAAGAGCCACATCCTCCCCAGTTTCGCATGACTTGTTTGAAGTGACAGACAACGTCCTTCGATGTGTTGAGTTTTGGCTCGATTGCTCCGTTATTGATTTTCGAGAAGCATTTTTGTTTTGTCCACGAATACTGCCTTTGCTGCCACCACTACTACTGCTGCTTTTGCGTGGAATTGTCAAACTAGAATCTCTAAAACAAACTGAAATTAGAAAAAGGCTTCAACGAAGGCGAAAACTTACACTCCCGGTTCAAATTTTGGGCAAGACTGCCCCGTCTTTCCGTGTTTGTTTATGTAACAAGCTGCACAACGTTTAGATCTCAAGTTCTCGACAACTCCATCAGTTCGTGTGGGATACAACTCGTATGGCACAAATGTTGGAAAACGTACGCGCTTTTCAAATTCCAGTATGAAAGATACCAATGAAAAATTTTAACAAGTAAAGACCTTCTTAACCTTATAGCACCAAACCACGTATACAATTAATTTAAAAATTACTCTACAATATGTAATAACGCCTAAATTTAATTAAATTTTCTAATAAAAAAAAAACTACTTTACAAGCTACTTATCACAAATAAAATCTCTCGATATTTTTTTGTTGAATATAACTATTTTGAATAACATCTTGGGTAAATGTCTGTTTTTAAACTGTTTACTGGCAGCCACAACATCCGAATCGCCAAATTGTTGAATTATCTACAAAACAGTAAAAGAATTCAAGATTAGTTTTATCGTAAAGTGAAACCTAACCCCATCACAAAACTAACCCACACGCCACTGACTTAACGTGTCAAAATTCACGTCCGATTTTTTTTAACAAAAATCAAAACCAAATTACAGAAAATTTTAAGAATAACACACCTAATTTACGATTGCATGCAAATGAAATTGATCGTCGAGTCAAAAGAAATCGAACGTCGGTTTAGTTTAAATTTAACACTTTATGGGACATACTTGCGACGCAAAATTTTAATGAAAGTATTTCCACTGCGTCGTCGAGATTAGCATTCCCGTGCAGTAATTAATCTATCGACTAAAATTTTGGGCGTATTTAATGTATATTAGATGACGAAAAGCTTTAAAAACGGCATAAACTTACAATTTTTTAATAAAAATGACAACACCCTTCAGACGATGTGTGACTTATAGGGTTATCCGTAAGATGGCAAATTTATCAAAAGAAGTGCAGGCTAATCAATATTGTTTTTATCAAAATGTCCCTATTTATTATTAACATCGTTCACCACGTTTTCCTGCGCGTTTGATTCGTTGCCTAACCCAATGTTTTCGGCAAGACTAAAATATTTGAAACCACAAGATGCGAATTTTCATTGTCTACTTATGTCAAATACGGGGGGGGGGGGGGATTATGATACGTAAACATCGATTCATGCAATTCTGACATTTCGGGGAGTTTTACAGCGGTAAATTTGAAATTCATGACATTCTTGTTTTCATTAAAATAATATACTGAATATTTAAAAAGTGAAATATAATAATAGATTCTAATCTTTTACTGTTTGAAATCAACAGCTATCGAGTTACAGATTAAAATAAATAAAAAAATTGAAAATATTCGTGAAAAAAAAAGGATTATTTATTATTAATTATTTATCAATTAAAAAAGTTCAGGAAGTCCAACTGCAATCGTAAAAAAATCAGAAACAAAAATATCTTTACAACTAAAACATTTAAACTTTAAGCCCCCCCCCCTCCCGAAAATATAGTCTAAGTACGGCCATGTGCCTGCTGATCTCTTGTTATTATTATTACAAAAATTATGATAAAAAAACCATAAATCTCAACTGTCAATTAAATAATATTAGATTTATTAATTTAATAAAAATTATCACAGAAACACATTTATAAGGCCAGTGGTTTCAAACTTGGCCGGGTCTTTATCTTAAAGATATTACCACTCAGTAAAAAATATAAACTATTTTTTTTTCGAGAGCACTAACTTGAACGATTGACTATATCCAAAACTCACCGAGTTTTCATCAACAAATTTTGTGTTTAATGTATTTTCCTCTGCCAACGTCAGGTTATGGTCCATTTAATTTTATTATATCCATTATGGCCGAGCACATCAGTGCCTATCATGGAGCACAGTTTGGAAACCACTGGATTACGCATAATTTCCAACGAAATTTTTTTTTTTTAATATTATCTATTATCTAAATCTAAACAAAACATTAAAATAATAGAATTTTAACTGTAAAGTTAAAATAATATCGTTGTATTGATAATTTCTTTTGTTTTACAAATGCTGACTTTTTAAATATTTGAATGTCATTTATTTTTAGTTGTCACCAACTGTCATTGTCATAAACCTATAACCTCTTCTTTTATTTTTTATTTGATGATCAAATTATGAAGTAATTTCTAAGTTTAATAGTAAATTATATATTGCAATGGCAGCTACAAGCATAGGAAATGCACAATTTGGCTTATCAGAACTTGTACAATAATGGGAGTACGACTACCAGTAGCACCACAACGCCTTCACCGACTATTTTTCACCCAGTATTAAAAGATGACATTAAATTTGTAATTATACCTTTAATTGTAATAGCCGTAGTTATGATTCTTTCTGCATTAGTAAGTAATTTTTTGTCGTTGCATAATGCCAAATCCAATTGTTATATATTTTAGGTTTATTTGATGGCAAAGAAGAAACAAAGTGATTTTGTACGTGAGAACTTACTACATTTATACGAATTTGATTCAAATGAAAATGAATGGGAGACTCCACTTCTCAACAGTGACAACAATCACAATGTATCCTACGATTTTGGTTCAACAAACGTATAATTTGTGATTGCAAGCAATAGTCCAATTTTATTTATTTATTTTTAATTCAATTATTAATTATGCAACGACAGAGGTTGAATAAATTTTAATCTGTAGTAAAATTTAATTGTTGGTATTGTGTGAAGTAACTGAAGTGTAATTTTAAAAACGATATATTTTATAGTATAATAAGAAAAAAATAAATTATTAAAATGTTTTTATAAAACTACACATGGCAGTTCTTACGTTTCAGTCGCTCCAGTAATGGTACGTATTCTTCCACAAAACTGTCTTCTGCTTCTTGGGAATCAAATTCCTTATCACTCGAATCGGACAAATCGTAAACCATGCTTTTCTCAAACAAATCAACTTCTTTGGGTTCCGTAATAAAGAAGCTTCCATCCAAATCGACATTTTTGAACATTTCCTTTCTCTGCTCACTTAGTTTGATCAAATTTTGTTGTATGTACTTCGGCGGCGACCGGTTGATTATTTCCTGTAAAATATTTGACACATCCAGGTCATCTTCGTCCCCAAACCTCGAGGCATTTAAATCAAAACTACAATTTTTTTCATCGTCGACTATATTATTATCTATCGTCACTGGCAAATTATTTGTTACAGCTTTTTTAAAGTACGAATCAATTGCTTTGCCGTTTGTTTTAACAACTTTCGCTTTTCGTTTGATTTTTGTCTGTGCAACCACTTCACCCTCTTCAGGTTTAGCCTCCTTTTTATTTTTACGTTTTGTTGTTCTTTTGGGTTTAATTTTTGAATTTTCGTAAACTTCCACCAAGTCGGGATAAGCCTGCGAGACCAAATGACGTGGCTCGATTGTTGACCATAATTTTTCCAAGTTAACGTCTTGCAGTTGCTCTTTGGGAATTATATTTTTATAATGATCGTTAGGATCGGCCCATATTATTTCGTAACCAGCAACACCTAGCAAAAATTAATCAAATTATTATTAATTAGGTCAAAATACCCCGATGGTAACAAAATAATCAGTCTCGTTATTTTCTTCTTGTGAAGAAGTACATGTAATTATATAAATTTTACACCTACCACTGGAGTTTCAACTAATATTCCGCAAGATAATTTGAATTAATTATGTACGTCTCATAAACAGATTTAAATTAGGTATCAAAAGGTTCTGTAAAAATCTTGTGCAGATGTAAACGTAACTCAAAATTCACACTAATCTAAGAAAGTAATTCATAAGTTCTTTGGAATGACCAGTAAAAATACCAGGTGATGAAGTACATGATTTTGAGCATATTAAGAACTTTTTTGGCATGACTCCGCAAGAATTAAATGTTTATGAAAATACAGAGAAGGTAGTTCCACCAATTTCTTTTAGCGTTGAAACTTTTTTTATAGATGATGAAAAAAGTAAATACGAGTGATAAAAAGACATTGTAACAGAAGAATACTAAAAACTTTTACAACTCGTAAACATTGGTTTGGCATGATAAGCTTCACGTAGTAGGTACACCTTGCAAAAACCTTAATATTGAACTTTTAAGACAAGATCAAGACCTGCTAGACATGATTCAATTATATTGTTAATACACCATAGCTATATATTTATCACTAAGGCAACGACCATACCACATTGAATATACCCGTTCTCGTCCGATCACGGAAGTCAAGCAATGTTGGGCGCGGTTAGTACTTGGATGGGTGACCGCTTGGGAACACCGCGTGCCGTTGTCATACTTTTTGCTTTCCAAAAACCCTGGCCGACCCGTCAGCCAAGTTGACCATAACTGGCCAGCTTTAGCGTAAATGAGAGAAACGGAGCTTCGGATGGCCATAAAGCAACAAAAAAAAAAATAGTTACCTTTTTGATTTCTCAACTTCTTAATACGATCGGGCATTAGATTTCCTGTGCTTGTTTCCATCGAAATTTTATAATTTAGCAATTGCCACCTAGTGAAAATTGGGAGAATTTTTTCAAATGCATAAAGCTCGTCCCACTGGAGATGTTTATTTACAAAATTCTGAAAACAAAATGTTCAATCCAAAAAAGAAAAAAATAAACAACTTACAATAAAACCGATAATATCTGGTTGCTTCCACTTCAAGTTTAACTTCGAAACATTCTCTTTTTGCGTTAAAAATTCTTCGATGAGGTCTTCGTAAGGAAAATTCGGATCCGCAAGAGCTTTTGAGCGCATAGCAACCTCGTTTTTTATACCCAGACGTTCTTCTTTAAATTTCGAGTCATCGCATCCTTTGTCGGTCTTGCAACTTAAACAACCTGAAAATTTTAAATCAAAAGTTCACATAATTGATAGAAATATTTTGTCGTTACCTTTTTTTGTGTGACCTTGCACTTTACCGAAATGTCCACACGAAGTGCACACATTTTTATCGGAAATCATTTTGTAAAAATTGTCATATTTAGTGGTGTCAGTTTTCCAAGAACGTAGCCGTTTCAAAACCTTATCGTCATCAAGATTTTCAAACAATTTCATAGCCGCTTCTTTTCCGACCCCGAAAACACCATCAGAGTAATCGCTTCCACATAACACAGCCAATGCTATTATTTTATTTCGTCCAAATTTTATGCTTTTCGACGATTTTTCAATATCGTATATGTCAACTGCACCCCCACTTGCTGACTGGGTTCCTTGTTGGGAAATGGAAAAGTTTCTGTAAACCACCTTAGCACCATACGCAAAACAGTCGGAATCTTGACTAATGCATCCATCTACTAACTAACATAAAAGTTACCTTATTTTTAAATTGTTAAAAATAAAACCTGTGCCTGGTTGAGATGAGCGCACAGCGCTTCGGCCTCCCCGTTCCCTTTAACACACGCCAAACCAACCAGCCGGAGCATATCCTGACATAACTTTAAAACATGATTAAACCTCGATCTATCTTTCCCAGTCTTTTTTGCCCCGTCGGTTTTCGGTTTTGCTCCCTTAAATTGCAATTCATTTCTTGCCGCTATTGTAAGATATTTCAGTTCCGGTGCTTTACCTTCCAACACGAACACGGGATTGACTTCCATTAAAAGAAGATAACATGCACGAAAATATAAATTCCTAAAAATAATTAAACGTAAAAACAAATTTTAAACTATTTAAAATTTTCTTTCTAACCTCAAATACATTTTCGGTTGAACATAATAATCGGTTATATTTTGTGCTTCGCAAATCCAACATGATAAATCGATGGCTACCGTTTTACCTTGCAGTTCGAATAATGGTTTTCTGTCACAAAACGGCGTTAAAATTGTCCAAACATGTTTAATTCCCATTTCTTTCAACAAACTAATTCATGTCAAAACATAACCTATTTTGTGTATATTTGAAAATTGCGCCAAAGATAACTAAAAAGTTTAGAACCGCTGATATCTTAACGTCAAACATATGTGATTTACATGTGAGTTAAAAGAGTAAGGTTAGAATACAATTTACTTTTACGACGTACATTCAAACCGTATTGAACACTTAATTATTGTAAAAATGGAAAGCACAAGTAAAACCGACTCACCTAAAAATGAAATGACCGAAGAAGAGCGTTTAAAACTTTGTAAAAAGTTAGATGACGATTTGGAGACTTTCATGAACAGCTTCGAAAAGAAGCCTTTTACCCAAACATGGACTGAAGATAACTGGGAAGAGGTGAGAAAGTTACCTTTAATTAATATAATATTTCACTACAATTTTTGAATTAGGAAATGGACAAACATCCGTTTTTCATGAAAAAATCTCCAGAACCAGGCGAAGAGTTACATCCTTTACTGCAAGGCCTACAGGAATTAAAGTATAGTTCTACTGACAACACTCCTGAAGGTTCGTACAACAAATTGAAAATCTTACGGTTTCATTAATTACATTTTAGAATTGGCAATGAATTACAAAGATGATGGAAACTTTAATTTTAAGCACAAGAATTACAGACTGGCTGTTGTTCTTTACACAAAGGCACTTAAAATAAACTGCGGGGTACCAGAAGTTGAATCAACTTTGTATAACAATCGATCTGCTTCAAATTACTTTTTAAAAAATTATCGGTAACAATTGATTTCTTTTTTTAATAAATAAATAAGTTAATTAAGTTTTGGTTGCAGGTCATCGCTGCGGGATTGCGAGTGGGCTTTGAAAATTAAACCGGATTATGACAAAGTGATGTTGCGTGCCGCAAACTGCTGCTATTACACTGACAAATACGATAAAGGGGTGGAATATTGTGAAAATTTGTTGAATAAAAATTTACACGTAAAAGAAGCTCAAGATTTGCGTCAAAAATGTGTCATCAAAAAGAGGGAATTTCTGAGAGATTTAAGAAAGAAGAAATCAAAGGAAAGTGGAAAAGTAAAATTATTAGCAGAGTTAGCAAAACGAGAAATCAAGTTTGATTGGGGTGAGATTACAAAGCCCATTTCTGCTTAAGTTGTTTTATTGATTTGTTCCTGATTTAGATGAACCAAATTTTGATGAGTTATTACCCCGAGTGCCGCAGTTACAAGATCACATGGTGCATTTGAACGAGGAAGGGAAACTTTCCTGGCCAGTGGTGTTTGCATATCCTGAATATCAACTTATGGACTTTGTCCAAGAATTTTGCGAAGACGATAGGATACTCGACCTTTTACAATCTGTTCTTGAAAATGGCTGTGAATGGGATGTAGAAAATGCATATAATACAAAAAATATAAACGCTTACTTTGAAAATTCCCATATAAACACTTTGTTCCAAGTTGACATTAATCAAACCTTAGGCGAAGTGATGAAAAACAAAGGGTGAGTTTTCTGTTAAATTTGGATTTCGTTTTAAAATTATATTTTCTCTTAGATTTTTAGTTCGTTATGGGACACCCACCTTTTTAATTTTAGTTAAAAGTAGTCGAACAGAACATAATTTTTTGCAAAAGTATCATGTGAAGTTGTTGTAATGGTTGAAATAATAAAATTTCAAGTGTTTTTTAGTTATATAAATAAGAAATCTATTATAACAAAAATATATTTTATATTTACAAAAAAAATTAAACCAAATCGTCTTCGGTCGAAAAGTTAATCAGGTCGAAACAACCAGTACCAACCCTAATTGGTTTTCCTATCATGATACAACTAGAAGGATTTTTAATGGTATCTACCTTCCCTCCTATGATGGCTTCTTTCAGGAATTTTAAACAGGATTCAAATGAAATTTTTTGAATAGGCGAAACGCTATCGATTATCCCTCTTCTATTGAGCGGCGTATAAGTTCCACTGAATGTCATAAAATCGGCTACGAGTGACAAATGCCGATTGTCAACGGTGATACTGTATGGTTTAAACACATCTTTCACTTCCTGTAAAACAAAAAAGTTTAAAGTAAGGACAGGTACATTTTAACAGACTTTACTTTTGAAATAACTTGGGTGGCTGCTTCAATGCCATATATTTCCGCCATTTTGTGAATATCATTCGAAACAAGCTTATTTAAGTCGAGTAGATCGTCATATTTAAACATTTCCTGTAAACACAATTAGAACTTAACAGGATGGTGCAAACAAGTAAGAAGAACACTTACCGGTATGTTACATCCTTCCGTAGTTAAAGTTAACATGCCATCTTTTTTATACACGATTGCCTTCTTGATGTTGGGAGTTCCAAATATGATAGATTTATTAGCAAGATCTCTTAAAATAGCTGTGAGATCAACCTTTTTACCCGAAACGTCAAACTAAAAAATATAAACATGTGTAAATTATTGCTAAAAGATGTGCTCGAAAACTTACAGAAAATTCAATACTACACCACAAATGGCTTTTTATGTCAGATTTGTATATGAAATTGACTTCCTTTTTTGAAACTTTTTCTTCTTCCACATGTGCTTCACCTTCTTCAAGATCGGAATTTTGGATGTGATTAACGCCTTCATTATCTTCGTCTTCATCATTGCTACTAGCTTCTTCGTCCGAATAGTCTTCATCTTTTTCTGATTGGTCATCATCTTCGTCTCTTTCTTCACCCTCTTCAGGCCTGGTGTTATCTCCATCTTCCCCATTTTCATTTTGTTTCTTCTTTTCTTGTTCTTTTTTTTGTGATAAATCGACACTGGGATTTTAATTTAGAAAAACTCATTTCAAATAAAATATTTAAATGCTTACCCCATCGTGTCAACTACTGAAGATTTGATGATTCCCTTGATTAAAGTCGGACAAAAACTGGCCTTCATGTATTTCAATATTTTTTTGGGTTTTACATTATATTTCGATTTGTAAAGTTCGTACGGTAGGAACGAAAATTTGAGTCGGTACACCCATTGCCTAAAACAAAATTGAAATAAATCATACAATCATATAAACCACTCAGGAACAAACCTGCATGGTTGGACCATCAACTCGTTTTCTACTTCGATGTCGACTAAAACATCTGCCACAGTCACTCTTGTCAACTTCTTCCTTAATTTTTCGGCGTAAATTTCAACATCGGGTATGTCGAGGAAGGGAATTGTCATATTTGGTGTTTTTATTTTCATAGCTGCTTCCATAAGTATTTCTCTGATACGGGGTATACCCAACGTCACGTTCATGTCACCTCTTCCAGCAAAGTGAAACGTATTCAATGTCATCTGAGTGCAAGGTTCTCCTAACGATTGAGCGGCTAGGATACCAACAGCTTCACCTGGGTCGCAATGTGACTTAATGACCTTGGACTTCAAAATGTTTTCAAATTTTTTCGCTTTCTTCTTTTTATAATTCTTTGTACAATTCATCAACGTCTCGCTCAATTTATCACTAAAAGAGCCGGGATAAATGTCTGGTTTCATGATGGAATTTATAGGATCTGGACACTTCTTGCAACACTTTTCAAGTTTCTCTTTTTCGCCAAACGCAGACCACATATTTAAAATTGCCTTGGTAAGTTGAGAACGACCGTTTCCAGGATTGATTTTGTTAGGCTCTTCGCACTTTTCTTCTGCCGATTTCTTAGCAATTTCTGAAAACAATTTAAAAGGAGTTTCGCGGTGTTTTTTGAGGGTGGTGCCAAATTTTTCTCTAAATTCGTGTATCTAAAACAAGAACATGTGTTGGAACAAATTCAAACAGAAGAAGAAAATGTCTCACCTCTTTTAGATGCAATTTAATCTTTTTACTATTTTCTTCGTCTTCACATTTGCTTAACTCTTCGTCGATAATCAAGTCGGCATTTTCGTTCAAAAACTCAATGTGTTTATCATTTAAAAATTGTGCTTTCGTCACGTCCAATCCGTCTTCGCCATATAAAAACTATAAGCAAAAAATGAGTTTTGCAATTGGAAAACAAAAAAATTGACTTACTTGAATCACACAACCAGATGCGTCACGCACAGTCATGTCGTATTGAACTACCAAATCTTCCAAGAGTTTAATAAAACACCTTTGCAAGTAACCACTACGACTCGTTTTGACCGTGGTATCAATTAAACCCTACAATGAGACAGTTAAAGTAAACGTTAAAGAATAACGACAGTTGACTTACCTCTCGACCTGCCATGGAATGGAAGAACAACTCTTGGGGTTGAATTCCGGTCATAAAACGTCCTTCGATAAAGCCACCGGCACGTGGAGAAAAATCAGATGTTGGAAAACTAGGTAAAGATTTTCCCGAAATCATCAACGGTGGACGTTTTCCTTCCAATTCCACTTGACCCAATAAACAAGACATTTGCATAGTATTCACCGTAGAACCCTTAGCACCTGATTGAACCATTAATTGAAGGTTGTTATCAGGAAAACTACATTTCAAACCGGCCGGCAAGCAAGTCCTAAACAATGCAAAAATTAAAAACACAAATCGATTTTCTTTTTTCCTTACTTATTAATTTCGTTCGTTTTTTTATCCAAAACCTGTTTGTACTGTGAATCAATTATCGCCTGCATTTTTGGATTCCTAAAACGAGCTTCGCTAACTTTTTCCGCAATTTCTTTAATGTCTAAATCGTGGAAGTCATCTAAGGCAGCACATATCAGTTCCTTGCCCGTTTGACGAGTACCCTGTATAATTTTATTCCTTTTTCTGTCCGCATATGCATTTACTAAAATATCTTGCACGCTTATGGTGAAACCAACATGTTGCAAATAACTCGTGAACAGTATTGAAAATGAACTCAACATTTTTGATGAGTAAGTACCACCGTACAACTAAAATGATAAAAATGGTCAAGTTTGAACAAACTAAGAACGTCAAAGTTACCTCATAAATTCGGTGAATTAAACCATAAGATGAAGTACCAAATGAAGCTTTATCGAGAACTCCGACTAAAAGTTCGCCCCCACGAATTACAATTTCTGTTTCGGACATCTCATTTTCGTTTGTGAAGCTCGTGCCACCGGCTAGCCACTTACGTGGTTTACCGTTGACCCAAGCTTTTGAACTAATTTTAGCTTTCGAAACCATATTCATAAGTTTTCTGTCCGGCGGTAGATTATTGATCATAATTGTGGACAAAATTTGCTTACCAGACCATAAATGTTGCGGTTTTATTATTGTGGGAGGTAATAATTTGATTTCGGTGATTTTGTACAGCAAACCTTGGCATACCAACTGATGATATTCACTTTTAGTGAAAAATTGCCCCCTAGTGGTTAATTTCACGCCAGCAATAACGTGATCTTGAATCAAACCGCTCAAAGGTGATCCGTCTTTCACACTCAAATATTGAAAAGGCACTTTAGCTAAATGGTAACCTTCACTTTGGGCAACCAAATTTTGTGGAAAATGTACATTCATTTCGTCACCATCAAAATCGGCATTGTAGGGTTTGCAATTGGCGTAGTGCAACCTTAACGTTTTCTCGCTTTTTAAGACGCGAACAGTGTGTCCCATTATACTAGGTTTGTGCAACGTGGGCTGTCGATTAAGCAATGCAATGTCACCGTTATCGACATGACGATGAACCTTTAAAAGAAATTTTTAATCATTGTAGGAATGGAGAAATATACATGTTTATTTAATATTAATATTTTCATCACAATTAATTAGGGAAGACAAAGAGCCCTCTTTTGCAAGACTAAATATAAAATATTACCCTTTTAGTGCCGTAAAATCCCTTTTCGTGGGGTGTTAATAAACGCTTTGCAATAGCTTCTCTTTGCAGTTTATTGCTAGAACTGAGTCTTATAATAGATCCATCTTCAAATTCCACTTGAACAGCCCTACAAAAACCAAAACTAAACACCCATTTTTAAGTTGACCTTCTACTCACCCTGGATGAACATCAGCTCCATTTAAAATTAACGTCCGCAGATGTGCCGCGTTCAACTGAGAAACAATAACAGGTATAGTAACTTTTTTAGCAAAAGCTAACGGAATACCAATTTCTTCAATGGCGATGTAAGGATCCGGTGTAATGACGGTACGTGCCGAGAAATTTACTCTTTTCCCCATCATGTGCATTCGAATGAGACCCTCCTTTTTTTCCAAGAGCTGTAATCCAAAAATTAGTTTAGTTTAAACATTTGTGTGTTACCATTACTTGCCTGTTTTAAGCCTCGACCTCCTGTATTTTTCAAAATTGCCGGTTTATCTACCAGACAATCGACCCTGAGTTGCAAGAGTTCCCAAAGGTTATTTAATTTTTCAATTGAACTTGCTCCTTCCAGTAAATTGTACATTCGCTAAAATGAAACAAAAATTCTTTTATAGGAGCTGGAGCATAATTTTGCAAACTTAAATGTCTTGCTGGCAATTTTATGATATGAGATGAGTTAAAATAATTTATAATAACCTACCATGGCTTCTTCCGATAAGACGGTAGGGTCATCGTTACTGTTAATCACATGGACTGCATGTTTTAGCAAAATGCTGGTTTCTATTATTTCTCTATAGACTTGAGTTTGTTCGTTTTCCAATATTTTACCGTGCAAGAGATTAACAGGCCGATTAATTGGAGGTGTTACTGGAACATTTTCAAAAAACATCAAATCGGTCGGATATTCGGAATCAACGTTATTTAAAAACGGAACCATCAATTTCAGAAATTCACTGTCTTTGGTCCATATTTGCCTTAAGTATTGCTTCAAACTTTCCGGTGTCTTTATAGAATCATTTACAAAAATTTTATTGCGTAAAGATTTAGTTGTCTTCGTGATGGCGCCACAATACATGCAGTCCTTGTTCTTTCTTTTCATGTAACTCATTAAATTTTTATAACAAACCAATTGTCTCCTGAATGTTTCTACATTTTTAGAGGTGCTTGAACAAACACTCGTTACTTCTAAAAATTCAGAATTAAGCAACAATACAAAAAAATTAAAAGCCCTTACTGATCAATTCTTGATAGCATTCGAGATGGTTGAAAATTTCTGCCGAAATGTCCTTTAGTTTCTTTTTGTCCTCCCATTGTTGACGACACAGCGCATCTAATTCGAGTGCGTCGGAAACAAGACCACGATCTAACAATTGCACTAGCAGTGCTAAACAAGTTTTGAAATTAGGTGGAGCTTGTAATCGAAAACATTCGAAGCAATTATGTTTTAAAATGTCCACAATAGTTCGAAAAAATAGTGCGTTGACAACCGGTAGGGGTAGCTGGATGTAACCGAAATGGCCAGGACAAAGCGAAGCATTTTGTAAACAAGTTCCACACGGTTCGCTCTTTTCTCCGAACGGCCCTACAATTTCAAGTTTATGTACAAATCTAATGGGAAATTTTGGCAAATAGTTTATTACCTAAATATTTGTCGTAAAGTCCGCCGGCAAATGGATGTCCAAAGTTATCGAAAGTTAGAGGAGAGTGTATTTTCTTGACGAATAACTTCTCTAACTCGGTTTTAGAGAAAACCGAAAAACGTATCGATTCTGGACTTAAATGAGACACACGCTCCAAGCCGGACATTTTTTTTAACTTATTCGATGTTACACAAAACGAAAACTATAAAATCTAACCTGTTGTATTTATTAAGTTTCCAATGTGAAAAAGTTGGGTTACATCTTTAGCTGTCACATGGTTCGAAATACCAACAACATGTCTCCGAAATCACACCCGCCATCTATTGTTTTAAATACAGTAAACGCGAGTTATGGATTAAAACGATTTATAAGTAATTGCCCACAATAACAAGAGTTATAATTAATTGATAGAATAATAATTAGTGCCGATTTAAATGTGCTATTTCAAAATATTGTGTAAGGAGTTGTAAGTTTTTGAAATTCGTGGGCGCACCCTTAGTTACCAACATTAAAAACCTAAACAAATTACTCTAACCAGAGAAATTCGCTCGATAAGTCACTAAATTCGTTCATTTTGACCACGATTAACGCGGTGTAACACGTGTTGGTAATTTATATATTGAGAATAGTGTTGAAAAAGTGAACGGAACAAGGTAAGGAATCGATATTTTTATGTAATTTACCCATATCTGAATTTTTGCATAAAAATATAATCTAAAACGCGTGCGGGTTTTTTCCTAAAATATGGTTATGATTTCAGATGCCTTTAGCCGTCGATTTATTGCATCCAACTCCCGAGCAGCAAAAGCGTGCTCACAAATTGAAACGTTTGGTTCAACATCCAAATAGTTATTTTATGGACGTCAAGTGCCCAGGATGTTATGCTATTTCGACCATCTTCTCGCACGCCCAGTCTGCAGTCCCATGTAAAGGATGTTCGACAATTTTGTGCACGTCAACTGGCGGAAAAGCAAGATTGACCGAAGGATGCAGTTTCAGAAGGAAACAGCATTAAGTTACTATTATGTGTAATTATATTGTTTTATAATAAATAAATTGATTCACTCCTAATTGGATATTTTTAATTTGCAGAATAATTTTATTACTGTAACGTAAGTTTTGATATCGAAAAATTACATCAATCCGAAGAGTTGTCAATGTCGACTATGTTTCCCCTTTTGCTATGTATTCATATCGTGCAACAAGTTTAATTGTTTCACAATATTGTGTAACTATGTTTTATTATTAAATGATAATATTCAAGTTTTTTGTGATTATTTTTCAAAATTTTAACATGCAGTCTGTAAGGACTAATTTGATTAGATTAATAATATCAATTTAGATGTTATAATTCTGCATAGAAATAAAACATTTTGAAAATTAGATATATCCAAACGCCAGGATTTGCTGAACCACTGAACAAATTTAATTTTCATATCTTTTTATTGTCAAAATATTTGGTCCAGGCTCATCGACTGGCTATTTATCTTACCTAACATTTGCTACAATTTAATCTATTCATGGGTCTGTTAAGATGTGTATACATTTTTTATTTTAACGAATTATTTCAGTTTGGCATTTGGTTTCGTAAAGCATTCTCATTATAGAGAGACGATCGAATCTTTCATGCAGGTAATTGCCTACCTCCTCGAGATAGCCATATAGACTTTTTAGCTAAAACGCTAACATCTAAAAACTTAAAATGTGCGCCCTTGAATACCTCTTCCGCTTCAACGTTTGTAGATAAATAAAAATTTCTAGGAACTTTTTGTATAACTTTGAGGAATTATTTACCATTTTGTGGTATAAAAATTTCAATTATTCTAAATTTATTTCCAAAAATTGATTTGGATGAAAGAATAAAACCAGTGCTAGTGAATAATCACAGTGAACCCGTGATGAATTGTCGGGAATACCAAGTACTAACCATCGATCCAGCAATAAGCAGGGCTGCTTATTATAGTAATATAAAAAGTAAATTAAAACGATAACAGATTAAATTAATAATTCTTTAATATTTCGCTATTAGGCTTCTATACAACGTATTCATATTATATTTTCTGATGATGGCACAATCAGTGCCGAAATATTAAAGAATTATTAATTTAATCTGGTATCGTTTATTTAACTTGTTTTAATTTACTTTTAAGATATTTTTATGAGTTAACAATTTTAATTAATTATTATAGTAATAGTATTTTATCAGTTGCCATGACCTCTAATGCCCATACCTATAGTCGATGCTTGGCTAGAGCAAAATATGAGCACGACTTAAGTACAAAATTGTCTATTTTTATTAGTTGATTTCGTACTTGAGTCAGACTCAAGTCCGAGATCAAGCGAAGCATTGACAGGCATTAGTATTTCAACTAATTACCTTCCTACGAGAAGCAGTCGTATTGGTTCTTAGAAAGATAGATAGATATTAAGGGTTAAACTAAAGTCTATTATATGGTTCGAGGGGGTCATAGCTCACTCCCAATGACTATGCCTACTTTCCATAGTAGTATAGCCTGATTAAACATGAATTATTAACTTGTGAAAGTATTATTAAATTAACAAAATAGTGCATTACCTTATCGGCTACAAGTGAACCATTTCTTAACACCCATTTATTCGGCATTCCCCTCCGCCATACTAATGGAGTGAACAAATATATCCCATTTTTCATAAAGTTGTTATTCTGACCTTGATTGAATAATTCTCCTGTTATCGTTAAAATAAATTGGGAAAAGAAATTAACATAACCCAATTCGATAAAATTATAATTATTAGGTAAATACAATCAATTGTATTTGCTGCAGATGCGCATCCACATTCTCTATTTTCGATTACAATAAACATTTTTGAACGTAAAACAATTGGAATGGATTAAACAATTTTGTTAACCTACAATATTTTTTAATATAATTTACATTGATTAATAATAAATCTTTTAGGGTGCCTTGACAATGGCGTCGTAGGCTTGGAATACAGCAGGTGCAACCTCGACAGATCTGGATTTTAAGCTTAATGTTGCGTTAGTGGCACCGGGTTGTAACTTTAACTCGAGCAGAACCCAAATATTGTTTGTGAGCTTGAGGGATTGATATAGCATGTCTTGTCCTTCGACGTTACGCTTAGCGATTGTGTAAATGTTATTGTTTTGCATTTTGCTTGCTACAGTATCTGCATTGCCCTTGATTTCATTCAAAGTGTACTGAACCTAAAATTTGACTCCTAAAATCACGTATTTTAAACTACTCTATCTCACCTCATTTGCGGCAGGAATGTCTTTCCACGTAGTCAAAAACACACGCTTATCCAATTGCCCATCTTCCCCAAAGAGTATTTGAATGGGAATTTGACAAGCATAATAAAATATGTCGACGTTGTTTTTGATTGCCACTTGTAAAGTGGTGAGGGGGTCCATTCTTTGAACCGGCCCATTTGTGTTTAAATTCAAGCTTGCTTCTAAACTTTGACCAGGTTGCACAGCTCCAACATTTAATGGAATGGTCGGCGCAATACCAAAGCTGTTTTTGTTGAATTGTATTGCAAAATTGCTCATTGCCTGAAAAGGTCACAAATTAACCCATTTGCATACTGTGACATCAAAAGGATGTCAGCGTATTTGGTTAATAATACAAAAAATATTTTATTTGTTTGTCGTGTAAATAATGGTGCAAGTGATTCAAGTAAGAATCACCTGATAGTAATTTTTTCCAGCATAACAACTAACCTGCATAGCCTTATTTGTAAACGTCAAATCCATATTAATTTGTCCGGCGCGTCTTGAGAAAGTCCCCCATATTTCTAACCCTTTTCCTTTATCGGCAGGTAACCAACAAACTTTTGGAGGCGTGAACATGCTGGAAGCAGTTGTAATACCGAAAATGTCGCCCAGTAGGCCTGTGGTAGAAGGAGCGGTATTCACAACAGGAGGTTCGATTCCGCCACCAAGCTAAACCACAAAAATTAAATAAAAAAAACCTAAGTTAAATATTAACATACCAAAGAGTCGAGACCACCTCCTAATAAATCAACGTTACTGGCTACTGGTGCAGCGGCCGCAGGAGCAGCAACTGTACTTCCAATATCCATTGATAAGAGATCACCTATAAGAGACTCCTGGTTTGGTATGACTGTTGATTCGGACAGTGACGAAGCTGTAGATGGCTCCTCGGTTGAACCTTGACGAGCGGGAAGCGATTTACGTATTCCAGCACTTCTACCCTCGACGAATGCCGTGGGAGGTTTGTGATAAACACTCGCCAGAGACGAAATGTGACAAATTAATTCGTCCAGCAATGTCGGTTCCAATAAATCGGTTTCTTCCGAAATTAAAGGTTTATCAGCCAAAACGACTTCTTTGGCTGCCGCTGGATCAGTACTCAACAATCTAAACACAATTTATGAAACAAATTTCTTTGCTAAGGGTATTATAATATTACCTCCAATAAATAAATCCACGATCTCTCAAATCGGGATTATCTGAATCTTGCGTTGCCAAACTCAGAACATGTTGGACGAGGGCTTGTGTGTGTGCAGGTCGCTTTAAAAACAATTTTACGACGGCGGTCAGCAATTGTAATTGAACTTGCGCGTTTTCGTCCGCGAATCCCTCTAAGAAGCTGTCGAGAAGTTCGTCTGCATTATCGATACGTTCCGCATATTCGCCAATGATCCATACCATACTCGCTCTAGCTTCAGGCTCATCTAACGTATCCAAATTTTCACACAGCGTGCTGATAATGCTTTCGTATTTATTCGGATATTTTCTATAAATAAAAGTGAATAAATAATAAAAGTGAATAAAATAAAAACAAAAGAGGTTCTCAATTTTACGCGTAGGTATCTTTTTACGTACTCTAGAATCGATTTGAATGAAATATTTTCAATTTTGTGCAGCATGATCCTGCGGTAGTCCGATATAATTTTGACTCTTGTATTACAACATATTCATTGTTACATTACATACAATTAATGTTAAAATATATTAGTCAATTTATTTATAGATCTAATCCAAATTTAGAAAATTGCAATCCCCCTGTCGTGCAGAACTGATCACAAATTAAATAAACACAATAAAATGCTAAGCAATTTATTTAATACATAAAACCTTCCTCAAATATTTCTTGTACAGAACAAGTCAAAACTTTAATCAAATGTAAAACTTTGATAGGTTGGTAAAACAGCGCCACATTTAAATTGGCAATCAAACCAATATCGTTGACAATCAAATGAACGCCGTGCTCACGACAATAATCACAAATTTTTTTCTCATAAAATTGCTTCATATTTTCCGAACTAAAATTAAAAACTTTGTACGGCGAAATTGGATGACTGTGGATGACGAAATGAACGTTGTCGTTCAAAAAGTTATGAACTTTTACGCTAAGTCGTCTCAAATTTCCCAATTCGTGTGTACTGTTGGCAATCATCTTTAAAGCCGCAGTAGTTGTTTCGATTACATATGGCGGCATCAATGACAAAAATTCGCATTCGGTGTTTAACACCAGCAAAGCTTCAATGACGGTTTTAGAGCCAGCGGAAAAGCTGCCGCTAGATCCTATGGCTCCTTCGAAACTTCCAATAATCAAATCGACTGAGTCGGCACAAAGTGAAAAGTGTTCCCTAATGCCGCGACCGGTTTTTCCTAAAGTGCCTAAGGAAATTGTTTCGTCTACAACAATTTTCATGTTGAACATTCTGGCAAGTGCAACAAATTTTGACAAGGCGCAAATTCTACCGGTTTTAGCGTAAATTCCTTCGAGAAATAAATACATTTGCATATAACTCATTGGCGATTTGTTTTGAACCGTTCGTTCCAACTGTTCGTATAAGTCGTCTGTTTGGTTGTGCTTGAAGTAAACGATGATGGCGTTGTTGTCTAGCAAACAGCGCTGAATGTTTACATTGATGTTTTCGTCACAAAAAACAATTCCCTTAGAGCTCCACAAGCAGGTATTGGAAACCGATGCTAAGGTATTTGCGTAAACTATCGAATCTTCCGTTCCCAAAAATTGAGATAAAAGCAATTCCAAATCTTTCGTTTGATCTAAATTTTAAACTTTACTTTGCAAGAAATTTAATTTCAAGATCAAATACCTACCAAAAACTTGACGCGATTCTTGAACATTCAAACCGAACTCTTTTATGCTTTTGACTGCTATCTCTTTAAGTCTTTTGTTGTTTAACATATTTAAAAAGTTCATATTAACTAGATCGACATCTTGAATACAAAACTGATCGCCATACGATGTGGTGTCGATTTTTTCTCGTTTTTCGATATCTGTACATATTATTTTCGGATAATTTTTTATGAAATGTTTTTGCGCAAAATTGACATGTTCTTCTTTTCGAAAATCATACTTAAAGTAAATCTCGAATAATAAGGTCAACAAAACGCTTAATATTGCTACTATTATGCCAGTAATATAAAATGCGTCTACTTGTTCGTAAAAATCTACATAGGAAATTTTGAAAGACATCGTAAAAATTTAAATAAAATTTGACATAAATTTGAAATACAGTGACAACAACAATCATCAACCTTTTCAAATTTTTAAGGTTGTTAAATGTTTTGCTATTAGGCAACCGGATTTACCAATATGCCCAACGAGTGAAACATTTGGAAGAAATTAAAAGCTATTATTTCAATTGAAATAAAAATTATCTTAAAAAATTTATTGAAGACACAGTAATTTCAATTTGCAAGTTTGCACGTTATGGATTTCATTTAGATTTTAAAAGATGGTAGGTTTTTGATTTGAATATTAAGTTTGATTAGCTTTATGCTAATTATTTTCACCCGTTCCTGTTCAATACGTAAAATATAAAATTGCATACCTGAAAATATCTTTGATAACAACAATGGCTTCTTGAACTACATAATTGACCTTCGTTTGAATCAAATCCAACAGCGTGGAAACGCATCGTTCAGCAGAAGGTTCCACTTTGATCGCACAGCGTCCAATAGCTCGTACTGCTTTGCGTACAAAATCAACATCGACTTCGGTCGCATATTCCTTCAATTCGCTTAAAACTTGTGCAATGTTGGCTTGCGAAGCCAATCGAATCATGATATCCAGCTTTTCAAGTTTCACGTAAATTGGGTCATTGTATTTTACGAAAAATACCTAAATAATACAAACATTATTTAATACCACAATTTTGTAATAAAATAAAAAATTTACCTTCATCTCATGTTTTAAAATGTCCGGTCTCTTTTGTACGATTAAATTAATATTTCTGAGAGCAACGTATTGAACTTCGGGTTCTGACGAAAGTAAAGTAACGAGAGGTGGTGCCAATTTTTTACTCAACGTACCACAAAAATCGCTGTCGCCCGACAATATTTCCATCAGTTTCATTAAAACCTGAAAATAGCAGTGTAAAGTGCAACCAAATTTTAAATATGTTCGTTTCATACCTTCACAGCTGACAACACAACTGCTGCATTTGCGTGAGCAAGTCGCGGTGTAATACGCTCGCAGATGCTTTGAGCTTCACGTTCATCCTTTGGACTGTAATTTGCCAACGAATCCAAAATAAATACTTGACCCCATTCGGTGCATTCGTTCAAAGCAGTTAAGAGCTTGTTAATGGTGTTTGTATTAAATTCTATAAAAAAAAAAAAAATAAACATAACTGTAACCAAGTTATATAAGAAAATCAATGAATCAATCGTGATTCGTTTGCAAATAAGACACAGCGTTAAATATGGATGTGGTGAGTCAGATGCCATAATTATAATCACATCTTAGCAATAATTCTTAGTTAAATTTACTCACCTACTAGAGGACTACCAGTGGGACTACTATCGTTAATTTCAGACAACGCCGCGACTGCATTTGCTACCACCATGGGATTAGAATCACTCAATAAATCTTTCAATTGATCCAAAAATCCCTGATCTTCAACCAAACCTACAACAAACATTGTGTCATAATCTAGCAACTTAAAATTTACAGGCAATTTACTTGACGATATATCATACAGTTTGGCGACGCAAACGGCAGCAGTTTTACGAACATAAGGATCTTCATCTTTTAAACACTTCCGTAAAGGTTCACATAAATATTCAGTAATCTTATCGACGCGAATGCAACCCATGGTACGGACTGCTAGGGCGCGAATTAGTGGATTGGGATCTTCACAATCCTAAAATTATGTTAATTATAAATAAAAAATATAATCGGTTACAAGTGAAATCACTAACTTTGACGAATGTATTGACGGCCATAATAGCCATATCGGGTTGAGATTTAGCATAATTCATCAAATACAAGTAAACCAGCTTCTTCAATTCCAAATTGTCGGTTTGCATGCAATTAACGACATCGGGAAACAAAGCCGATACATCCTTTCCAACTGTCATACTTGCAATAACCTAGCAAAAAAACTAGATAAGCTACGGACGTTTCATTTTGTATTCTAGTACCTTCTTCACCGCTTCCTTCTTCTTCTCTTTCTTGTCATTATTGAGCTCGGACTTTAATTCAAAAATTTCACCTTTTTTAGTGGTGGTGAAATATTTGGAATCAGTCATCTTTGTAGGTTATGCTTTAACACCGCTGGAAATTGGCGATACTTAGGGGAGGTTTTATTGTGTGTAGGGTTGTAGATGGTGCTTTATCACTTCGCGAATTTTTAACACTTATAATTAATTTGATAATGGAATCCTCCCCTTTATTTGTCAAATTATCAATCGGAACAAAATCAACGTCACTTCTTCAAGTTCGCCAGAGACATCTATAAACTAAACGTCAAAATTTCATGTGAACAGGGGTGGATTTAGTGTCTACTTACCACACAGGTGCATTTTCAAGTTTTATTCCCGATTTCATTTAACGACTTCTTCAAGTTTTATGAAAATATATATTAATCTTTTAATAGAACAAAAATATGTAATCTCTATCGAATTTTATTTCCATTATCTTAGTCCAATTTTTGCTTAACCTGGTTTCGGTAATATAAAATAGAAAAAGTTAACATTTCAGAAGCATATTTATTTATAATAAAATGGCACCACGGTAGCATATAGGTGTACAAATAAGTTTATATTTGCAAAATAAAAATCACCAATATGGAATAATATGTACAGTCTTGCTCGTAATCACAAACAAAGCAAGATGTGTGTACAATATACAAATTTAGTAAAATATTACATCAGTTACAAGACCTAATGAGACAATCGGCCGCAAAAAGCATTCCTCTTTGGTTTCGAAACACCCATGTAACAAAATTAACCGTACAAGTACCTTTTCAAATTAAAATTACATAATGATTACAATTTAAAAATACTTATAACCTTCCTGTTTCGATATAATTAAATTATTTAACATCAAATCTTTTTCAAATATATAAACATGTAAAAATACAACGCTCAATAATTATTAATCTACGCATACAATGGCATCTCGTTTTTCTAGCGTAAAACTATAAGTAGGTAATAATAATAATAAGATACAAATAATAAAACAAATACTTTTTTCATCTTTAACAATACAAATTTCTTCGTGGCGGCGGTGGCCATCAACACTACGTGCTAACAGGTGCCCATCCATAATTTTCATCTCGTCTCGCATAGATACTCTAACCGGGAGTAGTTAACAAAAAAATTAAGAAAAAAATACAATTTCACATAACAGAACAATAAATTATTAAAAATTATTAATACCTTAACAAATTTTTTTTAAATAGATCCTAAAACTCTCGTTTTATCACAGAGTGCATATTGAAACAACGTACGTATCCAAGTTTTCTGTTTAAGCAAAAAATAATCAAGTTTTGAGTATGGCGGTACACAAAAGTTGAGAGGCAAGAGCTTTCATTAATTAAAAATAATATCAAGTAAGAAACAAATTTATAAACTTAACAAATAATCAACAAACTTATTACTGTACCGAACATAATTGTTTACGAAGTTCCGATTCGTTTTCTTCCAACTCCACTTCGGGCACAATTTGGCCGTTAATGACCACGTCAGGCAAGTACGGCTTATAATTTAAACCCGAACGTTCGTAAAATAATATGTAAGCATTACTGGTATCTATTTTTGGTATTTTAACGTCGCTGTATGTGCACTTAAACGTATTTAGTGAAGATTTTGAATCGTCACAACTTTCCGTTGCCAACGATTTTGAGTCCGATTCCGATTCGTCTAAATTAAAACCGTTTGTCGAGCCAATTTTATTCACATTTATGCCGTTCAAACTGATTGATTCAACGTCGGTACTTTTCGAAGTTACGTCGTAATTTTTTCGTCTTATTACAGGAGTCGTATTGGCGCTTTTGCTTATTTTCAGTTGATACTTGTTGCCTCCGTATTTGTATTCGTTGCTGTTATTGTTGGTGGCAGTTTCGGAATGTAAAGTTTCTGTAGATGATGTCGGACATTCTACGGGCACTTCGCGGCACGAACTGTCGTTGTAGCAGTACCAATGTCCGTTGGGATTGCAACCATAGGAAACGTAATGACCTCCATTTAATAATCCAGAATGGCTCTGAAAAAAAAACAAAATAATTAATGGAATGTTCAGTTTCGAGGAAATTTCGCGCATACCACAACAGCGTACAGCTGATACTTCAAATCGAATATATCTTGACCTTCAAGTAAATTGTGCTCGTGAAAATCGTGCAGGTTTTCATCCAAAATTGGTGTTTTTTGCAAACTGGTTGATATTAACCTCTCCCTCACTTTATTGAAGCTTTTGTCTTGCCCCGTAGGTTTGTCAGTTTTCGTTGTACAATTAAATGTAACAGATTTTGAATCACCATCGTCAACCAAACGACTCGTTTCGCTGCACACTCCGTCATCGCTACTAACAACAACTCCCGAATCGTTAATCTCCCGCAATTCGTCTTCTTTGCACACTCCATTTACCAAAACTGTTTGAATGTCACTTTCAACCTTTTGTCTTTTTAGCAATAATTCGTGATGCCTCAAGATAGTTTCTTGCGGCACCGAAGCAAGGTAAGCTGTTGGATCAAAATTTTTGAATGGAAAATTGACCACTTTTTGCGTTTTGACCCACTTGCTGTTAACATAATCAAATCGTTTCAAATGAACGATCAAAATAGGCGGAAGTCTCCAAATTTGTAACTTTTTAGTTGCCGGTTGTTTGTCTTGACACTTTGAACAGTGATATTTCGTTTCTAACCTTTCTTCAGAGGTGAATGCTTTCAAACAATAATCTAAATCGATTGGTTCTGTATGTAATTTTCTGCATGTTGCTATTGACTCGTGTTCCAACCACACCTAAAAAGAAGTTCTCATTTTTAATTAAGCCAAAAAATGAAGTGTATAGTAAACAGTTTATAGTTTAATGGTATGTATAAGAAATAATACAATGAATCTTATCAAGTTGAATTATTACTTATGAATTGAGCGGTCTGCTAAGTCTAATGTTAGAAATTTGACATTTAAAATGGCAGAAAGGTAGGGATTTGCAAGGGATTCCATAAAATTTGCTCACCTTTTCACGACTGCTTTGGTATCTCAAATGTAAAGCGGTGGGGTCCCAGTCGATTGCAATGCACATGCCATTTTGTCCGATGTTACAAATATCAAATAATAAATCATCACTGCACGGTAAACTGCAGCCACGACAAAATTGGGACCAGTGACATAAAGCGCATATTTGGCCGCCCTGCAATACAGCCTTGAGCGTAAAAGGAAATTCGTATCCTAAAGAATCGTCGCTAGAAAAAATATAAAATTAATTACAAGTTCTATTTTGTGCCTCCTAATATTGTACCAATCAGTCGCATGATTTGTTTGGTCGCTTTGCGGTAAAGGACTAAGCAATCTAGTGACTTGATTCCAAACAGCTTCGTACAACCCCTGACATGTACTATTTCTACTACATCCTAATAATAATGGAATGCCAAACAAGCTGGGCTTCGTTTTGTGTTGCGACAGAAAATATGTTTCTTGACGTACACACTTACGATGCACAGCTATCATGTACGTGGGAATTTTAGCATTACCTAAAAGGAAAATGGCGCTATTAGTACTTTTTAATGTTAAGACTTTATAAACTTACTTGCATATGCATTCGCTTGTGAATGGCAGTGTTGGTACAAGATTGAAGGTTTCTTTAGCGGCTCAGAGATGCTTAATTTTTTAGCATTCTACAAGAAAATCGTGAGAAACAATTCACTTAATAATGATTTTAGACCGGCCAATAAGGAGTTTAGATGAAAAAAACATAATATAACAGTAAAGTAAAAATTAAAAACATTCGCTAACTCAACAAAAAAGTTATAAGTAAATGAGAAATCAAAAAAATCTAATTAGCTTTGCAGCTACTCTAATTCGAACAATACCGAAATAATTTTATCGTTGATCTTATGGTGAAATGGAGATTTTTAAAATTTATATTTATTGTTTGTTGAGATAATTTCATTCTTTAACCACTGCATTGCAGATAAAATAAGGCTGCTACGAGAAAGTTGTAAAACCTAACTTCCCTAATTTGCATTAGTTTCTCTCCTTACCGACTGGCCTAATTTGAACCAAACGACTTTTAACTAAATCTACATCACTTTAAGCCATCCAGCAATGAAGCCGACAAATTTACATAAGCAAAACAATTAACAAAAAAGTTCAAAATAGTTTTAAAAAAACAGTATTGCTGGCGGCAAAGTAAATTTTACGATACGATGCGCGCGTGCATACCTTAAAGCAAAGAATGTTGGGCATGCATAGGGCCGACCCGCTTCTTACCTCTGGACTTTGTGACATAAAACATTCAACCTCCTTCGTTTCCAAATCTAAACATCCAAAACATAGTATTTAGAAAAGAATTTTCGCCATTAACTTAGTTACAATTTTACCTCCTTCATTATTTAAGTTGATACTGCTGCCTGTATTTTCATTGAAATAGGGTAATTCGTATGCATAAATTTCGGTGGCAACAACTGGATTAATTTTTGTTTCGTCTAACAGTACTTGCCTAATTTGCGAGTAGGCAACTTCCGCTAACAGAAGATGTTCTGGTGGAATGTTACATAATTGATATAGTTGGTGTTTTAGTTCCAAATATTTGGCTTCCGAGTTTAAACGAAGGCCAAACTTTACAGGTGTATCGCCATTTAAGCGTATCACTGAAAAGTATGATTTTCAAAATTAAGTCATAGGGAGATTAGATAACTTACCTAGGACTTCACATAAAGTGAAACTTTCCATAGGCAATGGCAAACTTAGTAAATTGAATGCGTCGAAACGAACCGATTCGTGTCCACACGTTTGGCAAGTAACTTTGCTTTTCAGTTGTCCATAAAACAAATCGGTAATGATGGAATGGTCCCTATCGAGATGTTGTTTCCAAGCTTCTTCCGCGACGATCGTATCGGGGCGCCCGTCAGAATCTCTCAATTCTGTGTACTGCTTTTTAGCAACTCGATTCAAATCTTCGTGTAACGCATCCAGCAGCCAAGCCAATAATTCCTACAAGCAAAACCATTTATACTTTAGATATTGGAAAATTATTATTTGTAGTTACAAATTAAAAGCAAGTACAAATTATAGTAATGGGCAGTTAGCACTTGGATGGGTGACTAATTGGAAACATCACATGTCATTGAGAAAAAACTAGTTAAATACCTGGGAGTCGTGTTGACCTCCACCTCCAAGATGTGGTGCATGTTTCGTAACACACCAACGTAATTTCAGAGGAGCCACGCTTCTGGTCGAACCGGCCCACAATTCTCGACACAATTCCGCATACCTACGTGCAACTTGACCTCTGGTACCAAGAGGATTCGATGAATTGAGTTCGCACAATTGTTGATCCCGTTGAAAATACTGAGTGAGAGGTCGAGTATTGGAAACAGCTTGTAAAGCTGCATTCATGAAGCAAGTGTTGCCCAAATTGTGTAAGCCAGTAGCACCTAAAAATTTGTGTGAGTAAAAGTTTCAAATTTTTTCTATTTAAAGTTACCAGGTGGTAAAGTGATTGTAGCTCTTCGATCGGTGCTGTGATTCCCACTCGCGCCAGACGCAAGCGCACCCAATTCTTCCGGCCACGTCAAATCCTTGTTCCGCACTTCCAACAACAACTGATCGCTATCTTGAATTCCCAAATCTTGTAAAGTCATAATTTCTTCGTCCAACAAAATAGTTGCTGCATCTTTGACATGCCATAATCTCACGTCTTCGAATCGTAGGCCTAAACGTGACGCCAAAAATTCTATAACCTGTCTGATATTGGCTAAACGACTAAATGCGGCAGTATGAGCTAAGTAACGTCTGGATGATGTGACCGGTGTGGTGGTGATTCCAGCCGTTGTTAAAGCTGCCGCTCCGTAGCCTCCAACAACACTTGTCCATGTATTATTTGTCATGCTGGTCTGTTGTGTTTGGTGTCTTAAAATACGCAAATTTAAGGGGTAAAGCTCCAATTCAACTTCGCGACTGCCAGGCGGTAAAATGACCTGCCGTGGAAGAGGTAACGGACCACCATACCACAGTGCCAATGCTTTCCAAAGCGAGTCTGGCACCAGCACAAAATCTCGATGTTGCACTAAAGGAGTGTCCCTTTTTAAACGACCACCTGCGTTCAAAATTTATTAGTAACTAAAATATTAAATTATCTTATAACGACCTACCTTCACCGGTTAGAGTTCCCACTTGAAACAAAGGTTCGGCAACTAAATTGGTATTATCTATGGGACCTGGAACACCTTGATTTCGTTTTGAGCCGCTACCAGAACTACTCGACACGCCAGAACTCGATGCAATACTACAACTATCGCCTCTGCTCAGCAAGTCGCCCATTGAATCCGTGCTGTTCGAAGTAAATTCGTTAGAATGCGAGGAAGTGTAATCTGTTATGCTGTTAGTAAAACTTTCGTCGCACACTATACCCTCTTCGACGGCAACACGGTGTTCCAATCTACAAGTGCAGTGATCATAGTTTGAACGAGAAGCGGTTGTGTAAGATATCCATGTTTGCCACCAATCCGAAGAAATTAAATACCAGAACTGACCAACACGATACCCTCTCGATTCTTCTCTAGTTAACCATCCCATCACTAAATAAAACAAAAATTATTTATAAAACAAAGGCGTAGTTATGATTTGTATTCACTTCATGAAACGAAGTGTTTACTTAACATTGAATAATAAATTCAACTACAGCAGAAGAGATAATAATTGGATAATCAATAAATTAAGGACAACAATTTAGTAATTAGCGGTTAAGATAATTTCAAGCGTAAGTAAATTTTTTGTACTGTTATTAATAGAGGTATCGAGAAGACGGTTATTAGCTTTAGTTACTGTCAGTTCCACTGAGTTGATGATGCCACTATCAACCGAATTACAGACATTCCCCAATCTATTTTAAGCAGGTGTGATGCAGACCCCTTTCGCATTGTCCCACACCGGCTCATCAATATATTGAGATTAATTTACAAGAAATTTATCAGCCACTTTTTTGTCTTTCTATTGTATCTAAGTATCTATATAGTATTTGGTATCTGTGAATTACTATCGTAGCAATTGTCTACGACTATGAGCCACACGGGTGATATCAAGCTTTTGACCATCAAAAAATAAATGAACTAAAACTATCTCTGCTGATAAATTACTACTTAAGATCAACTCACTTTTAAGGTCTATTTTTTATGATGTGGCTGCAGCTTTTGAAAATGCAGGAATAAATGTTTTGTCCGGAAATCAAACAATCCGCTATGATTTCCGTAAAAAACAATAATTATCGTTACATTTCTCATGGCAAATCCATAATAAAGAAGCTTTTTATTCCGTCATTTAGTAGACAGGACATTCTATAATAATTATTAGCAGATATTTTTTCAATTTACAACTTTTTTCTCTCTCTACTTCTCTGCTTAGTCTCCGTATGCATTATTGGACAGGATCATTCAACTTTGAACATAGACCTCATTCTTATAGTACCTTACAGTCAACAGTTGTTTGGCTAGCTTACTAACACCCATATTCATAGACAAAGCCTTATAGAACTTAATACTTGTCTATGAATCTCTCTCTCTACTTATAAATTAATAAATAATTACATATTATTAAATCATTTGCATCATTAGAAGATTAGAAAAATGCGTCCATATCATCGATTTTTTTCCTTATATTAACGTCAAAGGTAAAAAATTATTCTATATAAAATATTAATATCTTTATAATTATTATCACTTAAATTATTAACATATTATATGGAGTTTTGATGCAAATAAGTTAATAATAGCCAATTTCATAATATTCATAAAAGTAACTGGATAGTTTGCAAGTCATATTTAAAATAACATTGATAATTTTCAGTAGCGTAAGTGTAGGGTTACATCTTTCCCATAAGCATTTAAATTTGCAAAAAGAGGAAACCTCTTGGGTCCCCGTCGCGCACTCCTGGGATAAAAAAAACTACCAAGCAGGGGACAGTTGAAAATGGAGAACGAAGGCAACGGGAAAAGAATTGTAAATCATTTAATCCCCTCAAAGTGCGATTCTGGTTACGCCACTGATGATTTTCATAGTTTTTTTTTAAACTAATTATCAATTATGCAATAGAAGTTCATTTTAATTAAAGCTACTTCAGAATTAATATTATGACATTGGTTGTAAGATATGCAATTTGTCTTTGTACAATATAACTTGAAAACATGTGAGATTTAGATGTCAAGGTTCTTAAAGCATTTGGTTTAAAAATCAAGTAACAACGAGGGCCAGTTTCACAATAATTGGAGAAACCTGGAATAACAATCGTTTATCCAACTATTATAAAATCAAACCTTCGTAGCTCAAATCCAAATTGGTGTACTACTTGGCGAGTTACAATTTACAATTTTTTGAGGAACAAGACCGCTACTGTTAACTATCTCATCGAACATTTATGGGAAATGCTTGCAACATAATTGAGATATGCATCCCTGGTTCGTTGATAGATCTACAATAGCTATGCTAGTAATTCAATAGTACATAGGCACACAAACCAATCTTGGACTTGAGATCACATAAATGAGTACCAATTAAATAATATTATTAAATCAATTAGATGCGAGCAAAAGAGCACAGTTTATGTAGCTCACGTAGAACTTCTATAAATAAAATTTATTAACTTAATTCACTTTTAACCTTTTAGTTTATTTTCTATGAACTCTCTTACTATGTGTAAAATATGTGTATAAGTAATAACTAAAAAATGACGCAAATGAATAGATAAAAGAGATTTGTAGTGTAAAAACTAAAGTCCTGTCAAAATCGGTTCAGTATTTCAGGCTCCAAAGAAGCACAAACGAAACAATATACATCCACGCTAAACACAATACTTGCTTATTTTTAGTAGTCAAGTAAAAAAGATTTATTCTTAATAAGTTGTCATATTTGATAATATCATCATAAAAGATAGTATTTTAGGAATATTTCCTGCAATTGGGTTGGCCATTCGGAAATCAAAATCATTGTTTATTTACTGCTAAGAATAATATAAATATTATTAGTTTAAGGGGGCGAGGGGAAGAGTTTCTTCTCCTCGGTTTTATTGTTTGGCTTATGTCCATGTTGTTTAACGTAAGCTCCACACCATGGAAAGCAAAGAAGAGTTCTCTTGGCAAATTACTTTGGTGAGTGGCCACAATTAAAAGTTTTTACTCTGGCCAAGTTTGAACCAGGCATCTCATCTTAACAGTCAATTCATTTAACTGCCAGGCCGTAACAGTCTTTTGGTAAAAATTAATTTATCAAATATAATGAAGTGAAATGCTGAACTCGTTCACTAAGAGAAAAAATATGATTTAAGCTTTTTGTAATTTCGAGAAATTAAATAATCCCGTCTTTCACACAGAAAAACAATCAGTACAGAAAGCGAAGAGTAAATAGGTCAAATGATATAAAAAGAAAATACAAACAAGATAATAAATTAGGTCACAGAACTATTAACCCAAATCAGCGATGCATACACGAGCAAAAATTTGAGTTATTTTTAAGTTGATTTGCAACAATCTTAATTTATTATCGAAATTGCTAAATTTGTCTCGATAAATTACCATCAATTTATTCAAATAAATTTAATAATAATTTATATTATTGATAGTTCATTAGTGACTAAAATATCAAAATCTCTCCAATTTCTCGTATTATTTATTTATATTTAGATAAACAAAGTGTAATAAAGCAAGATACCAAATTTCATATAAATAAATATTCTAGTATAATGCTATAATATCTCTCTTCATTCAAAAACTGGAATCTTAAATTTTTATAGCAAATATTTTAGATACAAAATGACGTGAGAAACATTAAAAAGCAATATTTTATTTAGCATTGAAAAATTTAACCATTGTTCTGTGTTTATTACACAAACAAGAAAATATTTGAATAAGAATTTCGATTGGTAAATATTTATTGTTTACCGTGACGTGTTTATCTTGACTTAATTCACTTAACAATGCAATGTACCTTTTTGATAAACGAAAAAACTTACCAATTTCATACTCGTGGTGCCTACAGTGAGGTTTAAGTCCCAACGAAACGTGACACACTTCAAAAAGTAACTGTAACAAGGGTACAATCATGCTGTTGTCATCGACACCCCAAATTAAAAATTCTTCCTGACTCAAACTGCCACTTGCATTTAATCGCAGTTTTAAATTGTCCACTAATTTTCTGCAAGATTCGTCCGCAATGTTAAAGTCTTCATCCTGAAATATGGGTTCCTGTTTAGCCAAGGGAGCTTTCACTTGCATATCGAGTCCACTTTCGTTGGGCTCACTGGGCCGTTTATGAAAGATGCTATTGCTTCGTTCCAAGGTGGTAAACGTCCATTTCGAATTCTCCGGTTTCATTTTATTTTCTCTCGCTATGAATAAGAGCACGTTGATCATGTGCTGTAACTCTTTCAAATTTAAGTATCCGTCACGGTCGGCGTCAAAAATTTTAAAACAAAATTTTATGCGTTCAGCAGTTGGACCACGACAGGCCGCCGAAATACCGCAACACATTTCTTTGAAGTCGACATGTCCATCTCCGTTTACGTCTAAAGCCATGAATAACCTAAAATAAGCCAAATAAAAGTTTGAAATAACTAAAATTATCAAGTGTTACCCCGAACAAGCGCTGGTGGGCACCGGTGGACTCACTAAAGTGGCAATACAAGCTAAATCGAGCTGTCCGCATGGTGAAGTACTGGATAACGACCAAAAGCACTTTTCCAGTTCACAAATATCCTGTTCTTCTAAATGCGTTACGCCGGCGAGGGTCTGGTAAAATGTGGGAGTTTCCAGTTCAGAACTCAAAGTAACGCAGGAATGAGTCAACAACCACTTGGATAAAACGGTGGCCTCTTTGTTATACTGGATCCAAGCACGAAAGTGGTCGAAACCCACCCGATCTTGTCCAACTCCAAATAAAGAAATGATGGTGCGGTCCCACCAGATATTTGGTCTGTTAAGGTTGGCAGGTAAGGTGCCTTCGGTTTGTAAGGCGGACTGAAAATCGGCGCGCGAAATGTAGGCCCCCGCATCGTTTGAATATAAAGTCCACAAAAATTTAATTTTTTCTTCAAGCGTTCCTTTGGTTAGCAGCACCAAACCGCATATTAAATCTCTGAGTGCAATTCCTCTCGGACTGCCACCGCAAGCCACATAAAGCCAGTCGGCGATTGTGACAGGAACTCCATCCCCGAGTACGTTTTGCGTAAAAACGTAGCGACTCAACAACTGATTGCCGCCGCTTAATCTCTTAAAAGCCTCGCAAACTCGCTTGAATTCCACATCAGACACTTGAATAAAAACATGACATAATTAATGACATAATTTCGGTTTGTTAAAGCGATCTGATCAAGATTAAAAATTAAAGAGGAATAATTAGATAGAAAAAAAATCGATAGCTTCTAAGATTTCGAGGAAAATTATAAATTAAGCTGTCGGTTAGGTGCGTATTAAAAAGTAAGAAAAAAAGTTAAAGGGCGAAGGTTCTAAATATTTACATCGGATTAAATCACATGATGTAAAAACAAATGTCAAAAAGGTTAGGTTGAGGAATTTCTTAATAAAAAGGGGACTTACTGCGCTTCACGGCATCCTCGTAACTCAAACACGAACGCTTCGAGTCTTTAGCACCCATTTTATTGCACTAATATATTAATTTTACATTTTAATATTGGTCAATTAATAATTTTTCATCTTCAAATAAATTACGCTAGAATTATCTAATTGACAATGTTTATTTGACGTGAACATCGCACATTCGTATGCGCATTACCGAATGACAGCTGATTTTATGTGGACCATACACGTACAATTTTGCTGCTGTGTTTGAGAGAAAGTAAAAAAATTCAGGTATTGTAACTTCAGCCCACTATCAATTAACAAACTTTTGGTTGCTTAGCAATGCTAGTAATTTTCTCGTTTCTTGGTTATAATAAATTATGACAATTAAATTCGACGTTGGTTTAATTTATTTTTCAAAAGTTAGCTTGACTGGAAGTGAAAATACTTATTTCTTATAATACTGAAAATGTAAGTACTTCTATGTCAGTTATATTTATATTTATTGTGCAATTAATTGTTACAATGAATGTGAGATCGGTGAACTTTAATGCCCAGCTTCACAAAGCTGAGTGAAAATTTAATCTATGATTAAAATGTATTTTAAAAGCTATATAAGAATTTTAATCATAGAGAAAATTTTAACTCACCTTTGTGAAATCGGGCATTTCAGAACAAAAATTCTTCACTTGTATTTCTTCCAAGGCCATGTGAGCGCGTATGAGCAGCTTTAAAAGGTTAAATTCTTTTTAAAGCCAAGTTGGTAACATTAACCACCAAAATACTGCATAACTTCGCCGCCTGTCAGTGATCGTTACGTCACATTTTGTGATACTATTTTTTGATTTTCCATTAAAATTACAAAAATCCTCCCAAAATGAGCGGATTGGCGACGTTTCTCAACAATACAATTTTCAAACGAACCTCCACGTTTGCACTAGCAACAGTCGTAGGCGTCTTCTTCTTCGAAAGAACCGTCGACTTAGGAGCCCAACGTTTGTTTGAAAAACTAAACGAAGGGGTAAGTTTCTATCACCTCTTCTTCATATTGCAAAACTAAACTTTGTTATTCTTTTTGCAGAAACTATGGAAAGACATCAAACACAAATATGAGAACTAAACAATTGAAATAAAATAGTTTAATGTAGCAACTTGATTATTGTAAATAAATAAGCTAACAATAATATTTAAGTTTATTCGGTGACTTCCCAAGGTTTTTCTGGTCGTTCCCTTGTCCACGGTAGCACAGTTTTATATTGATCAGGTTCGGTTAGGCAAAGCCCACTTTCACGAAGAGTCTTTAAAAAGTGGAATATTTTTCCGTCTTCATTTGGCGCTTCCAAGTCGCATAAAAATTCGGTTAAACCACTTTCCATACATCTTTGTGCAAACACCTACAAATCTTTAAATTAAAATATTGCAAGTTAAAATCGGCCGACTCACCCTAGCTAAATTAATATAAGCAGTTGTATCGGTCGTCTTGTACAACTGCTTTCGGAAAGCCCATTCCCTTGTGCTGACTTTCAAGACTTCACCATTTTCGAAATGAATAAGAGATGCTGTAACGTATCGAGAAGATTCCGTAAGAATAAGTCTGTAAACAGAATTCAAATTAAAATCACACTAAAAAAATATTCAGAACATTACTTGTGCCAAAATAACTTTCCAGGTTTGTCGACATAATAGCCGTCGGGTTTGTATCCTATTCGTAACCGTTCCAAATTTCTCGGATTGCGGTTTGTTAATATTGGCGAAATGTCGTCGTTGGATGTGGCGTAAGTAGCTGATAAATTTCGCGTGATCCGTGGAACAACATTTTTCAGTTTGTTCAGGATGAGAGACATCGTCTTGTTTATAACCTAAAAATATTTCGAAGTTATGTATTTAAAACTTCATGAAATAAAGAAAGAAAACCTACTTGAATTCTTGGATAAATCAAACTTGTGCTACAATTTAAGCTGAATTTCTTGTAGGTACACCAAAATATTAAATTTCTTTGGTTAAATTGTACCAAATATTTACCAGGTACGTATTAGAAATATTCAAGAGCAATCTGCGTGGGCACCATCTTCCGTGTTTAAAACATAGATAACCCAACCTAAATATATGTGCTACAGTTTATTAAATGAATAATGGATGGACAATTATTAATAGAAAAAGTATGGTATTATGACTTGCTCTTCAATATACATTCCCTATCTTATCGAGATCAGGGGCTCGGAAAGAAATCGGGAAGGAAATGAAATTGTCAGGTAGTATAAGCTAAAGTCAAATTATTTATAATAGAAGAATAACTTGATCCAATAAAATTGGAGATTTCTTATGAATATGTACGTATAAGTCTTCTGCATCAAAATTTCAATTTTCGGTAAAACCGGTTGTATATCATTCCCCACGATTATATTACTACTATACAGACAAAGCAAATATAACTTCAACCGGAACGTCTCGGACAAAGGTTTTCCCAGTCCTTCTGCAAAAGATTTTCCTAATGTAGACTTCGTGACAATGTTGCCACGACTGTTTCGATCATGCAACCCCACATTCACTGCTATGAATTTATGGTATCGAAATTCATTATGTTTTGAAGAAACTACCTCAAATGTGGAATTCCTCATAGTAAACTGTACATGGAAGTATATTTTTCCAGCCTTCGGAATTGTAATAATAAAAATTCTCTTGGATTTGATTTGAATATATCATATCAAATGGTAATGTTAAGTAAATCGTGATGCCGTTATCTAGGTGTTAGCTATCGTATATAAATTTACCTTAGCTTTCCACATTAAACGAAATTAAATATTTTAAAATGTTTTAACTTTGAAAGTTTTATAATAATTTCAATTCCTTTTTATCCTTTTCCATAATCTTCTAAATGACAGCTGTCTATCCACTGCTTCCGTTTCAATTCGACTTCCAAAATCGTCAAATTACATTCCAAATTTTAAAAGTACATGAAATTATGCTTCTGACTTTATATTTTTAAATTATGTATACTTTCATAAATTTTTATAGAAATCTATATCTTATCTAGAAGCAAGAGTATACGAATAAATTTTGCCAAGTTCAGACCGAGATAATTGCAATTGATTAGATTATTCGTAAGCTACTTCACAATTTGTGGTTTTCAAACATCATACAAGAATACATTTCATACAAAAATTACTTCAAATTATATATTAAAATACTCTGGATTTTCAGCAGAAATTCCAATCTTAACGCAAATTACATCAAGCTGCCTTTGGTAATATTTGTATATTTACAACAGAGATTCTATGAATCCAAATTATGACTAACAAAAGTCTTACAAAATAAAAAACTTAAATATCAGACTTTTAAAATGATTTGACAAAAATTGACAATTTTAGTTTCTTTCTCTCAGAGGTCCGCCGCTGGGACTAAAAACATTAATTAAGCTACGATTGCAATTTGGACTCTTGACATTTTCTTTATTTTCCAATGCTTGCTGTAGCGTCATTTTGGGTGATTTTATAGAAATGGTGCTCAATTCTTTTCTCAAACATTCTATAGTCCTGGTTTGTTTACGTACCATTTTCTCCAACTCAATTTTTCCCTGAAAGATATTGCAATGTTTATCCTACCTTCTTAATGGAGTAAAAAAAATTATATACCTCCATCAATTCGTAGTTTTTCTTCTTCAAATCCTTCAAATGTTTAATTTTTTGCTTCTGGTTTTGATGTCCCAGCAGTTCGGCATACTTCAGTCCCATTTCTTTGGCTTCCTTCTCTGCATCTTGCTTCTCATTCACGAGTGCTTTGTATTCCATGTCGTAAGCTTCCAGTTGATTACGGAACGGTCCAATGAGTAACTCTTGTAATTCATTCTAAAAAAAAACAAAACAATTCAATTTAGGGTTTTCAATTTAGATATTATTACCTTTTGTTTTAATTCCGCATTTTCATTCTTCAGTAAATTAAATTCATCAAGTAAAGAGTTGTACTTATGCTCAAGATTTATGTACTTATTAGACAAATGTTCACGTTCATCTAATTTAAGTTTTGATTTTAAATCTTGAAATTCAGCAACAAACTCCTGCTGATTTCGAAGCTGTTCCATTGCTTCCCTCAAGTCGGCTTTAGTGTTCTCTAATTTAATTGTAGCAATGCTGATTTCTTTCGAGGCTTCAATTTTGTAACTCTCAACCTGGATATAACAAAAAAAGCGTTAAGAATTATAAAAGGACAACACCACCGTCAATGTTTCAACTCACCTTATCTCTGAGTTCCTCTTCAAGTTCGGTTACTCTCTGTTGACACAATTGTAAAGCCAAACAGTTTTGTTCCTCTTTATCGTCGCACAATCCACAAACAATTTCCAACTCGTACGTCATTTGATTACATTTTCCTTCGTATTCGAGTTTGGAAGTCTCGGTAGCATCCAATTCGGCTTTCAACTGTTCAACATCTTTGTCTGATTTCATGAGACGTTGTTTCAAGGCTTCGACAGTTTTGTGCGTCTTATTGATCGTCATTTCATACAAGTTTTTGTCTTTTAAAACCTGCGCCATATTTTCGTTTAACGCACCTTGCCGTTCTTTTAATACAGTCAATTCGCCCACAGTACTCGAAAGAGTATCGTTCAAGATGACATTTGTTTTTTCCAACTCCTCGCATTTAGTTTTAACATCTCTCAACTGCGACAAAGCGCGATTTTTTTCCAGCTCGCATTGTATTATATTATACTCTGCTATATCTTGGCACTCTTTCAGAATCGCATTATTTTCCCGTGTTCTTTCGGCCAACTTCAGACGCCAATTTTCTTCGATATCCCTGCATCTCGCTTCCATCTGCATTTCGGCCAACAAGCTTGCATCTTTATAATTTTCTGTCAGCTGTTCGATCTTGGCTTTGCTATCATCACAAATTTGTTGTTTCTCGATGTCAAACTCTTTCTTACACTTGAGCAATTCTTCACGATTTGATTCGACTACTACTAAATTTTCTTGTAATCTAAACTCGTGTTGGATTTTCAATTCGTTCAATTCGTGTTCGTAATTTTCTTGTAAACCACGGAATGTTTGTTGAATCTGTTTCAATTCTGAATCTTTGCTGCTCAGTTCCTGTTGAGTCAAACTTAACTTTTCCTCGTACATACGAAGAACATCGCCATTGATCGTTTGCAAACTTTCCAGTTCATCTAGGAATACTCTCAGGTCGTTCTTATTTTTTTCCTTCAATTCCTCGTACTGAGCTCGAAGTTTTTCCATAGTTTCAGAAAGCGATACTGACTTTTCTCGCAAGCAATCGACGTATTTTTTATGTTTTTCTTCTATGAATTCCAAAGATGTGGTTTTTTCTATTTCGCTTTTTTGCAATTCATCTTGTAGTAGTTCGTTATTTTTTTTAATCTGAGATAGTTCCGATTTGACGGCGTTAAGTGATTGCTTGTAATCTTCAATTTGGTCGACAAATTCGCGAATGGTTTGGTCCTTGTTACTGCATTCCACCGTTTTTTCTTTTAGTTGTTCTTTTATATCGACCGTATTTCGGAAAAGTCTTATTTTGGAGTCACCAGACGAAGGTTGAATTTTCAATTTGCGAGGAATATTTGGCTGCAAAGAAAAAAAAATTTATAGTAAAAGAACAAAAGCGACATTGAAAAATTAAAATTTTGATATTGTCGGTTTCAAATTACTTTATTATGTCAGTCACATCTAAAGAAATTCCCACCCTTGTTTGAAATTCCTACAATAAAACCTGGAATAATAAGCCAAATATAATGGGGTAGATTGTACAAAGGATAAAATCCCCTAAAATGTTTGCCTGTACAAAGATGAAAAAAATATACTTTTTTTATGTAATTAATAATGCTATTTACCTTTCACGTCAGTGAACCCCTTTCCCATAAAAAAGATGGTGTAAATTTAGAAAAATTGTCCAGTTTTACCAGAAAATTCGACGGCGTTCAATTCTGCGTGGTTCTTTCGTATTGTGTTCTCAATATAAAGTCCGACCTTAATTTTAAATTTAGATTCAATTCAATAGGATATAATACACTGGTCAAAAATGTTTCGTACAGTTTGCATTAAAAAATTAAAGCCATCTGCCCTTATTTTAGTCTTGTTTCTATAGATATGGGAACAGAAGATGTCTGATATTCTGTCGAAATTACAAATTTGGCGGGATATATGGAAGAAATGTTCAACAATCTAAATTCAAGCTCTAGCGAACCAGTTGACATTACGCAGGTGAAAGCAACTGCGCTATCAAGGCAACCAATCTGGATAAAGTTTGTCCGTGGCTCTGGTTATGTTTAAATCGTCAAGATTTAGTTGATAGTTGTGCAGTTAAACTCAGATTATCCAATCTGTATCTCTTAAAACAATTCTTCACATTATTCGAAGCCCAATAAAATGGCTTGCTTTACGGCTAGGATCGGCCCACGTGAGAATTTTCATATTCCCCACGTAGTTAGAGCTCTTCGTCACCACGAAATATTTGTTGAAGATAATAAATTAATTACAGTAATTGTAAAACCAGAAGAACTTGACTATCAAACGATGTAAATTTTTTAATAATTCGAAAAAGGTAAAAAATGTTTCCAGATCAGACTGCAGTCTAGCAGTAGTGTCATTAGAAATTAACTTTTCAAATGCTGTTTCTTCAAGCAAATCTAAGATAATTAACACTGACAGATGGAAGAAATAGACAAAGATCTGTAAATGTAGGAAAACCTGACATGTGCACTATTGAACCTTCAAAAATTATAATTTTAGCCCAGTTAAACAGCTTGCGTCACCCTTAACTTAAACTTAAAATGTAAGGGCGTCACGCTAGACCTTTCTTGGATATAGTTGACTGATTCCCTCCAAAGATACAGATAAGCATATTTGCATAGGTTTTTTTGTTAGACCAGCATAAAATGTTATTACTTCCGCTTTCTTCAACTGATAACATGGGGTAAAATTTTAAGTAAACAAATTGATCAGCATGTAGTGGAAGTGAAAGAATTAAATGACTTACCGTACGAAAAACACTTGGAACACTGGAAACGTGTGAGCTATGTTCGGATGATGCAGGACTTCGATCAACAAATCTGTCAGTTTTAGGTATAACTGCGCCTGCTACATGTGTTTTCGATGCAACATTATAATCAGCCGGCGAAGGTGTAGCATCTGCAAATGATAAAACAATAAGGCTAAGATGATGGAAATCATTAATTGTTATTAAATTGAGGATTTTCAAACCTCTCTCAGAGATAATTTACCTTTACAAAAGCATCTACTACAAGCAGATATAAAAAACATGAGAGGCACAGGTTACTTTTGTTTAATTGCAAGTATTAAAAATAATAAAATTCTTATCTTTATCAAGCTAGCCATACAACACCTTAAAAGAATGAAATATTTTGATATTCCAAAGTATCGCGATAACAAAATAGAAAACCGAATAAAAATTATTGGCGGGTGAATTCGGGGGGCTTGATTTCAATAAAAATTTATTAATACACAAAAACTTACTGAAACTTTCGTTGAAACGTTGGATTTTAGCTCGCGGGAATGACATTTTCAAACAAATAATAAAAAAACACAAAACTTAACACTAAATTTAATAAAACAAAATCGAAGCTGCTAACTACAAAAGCGAACGTTACACCAACAACTAAACCCCGCGTTCGACGGTTGGACCAGCTGTTTGAATATTTGAACCTTCAATTTTTTGTTCGCGATCACAGCGCCGGGCCAATAAGATTGCGTCAGAACGAGAACAGACTGTCGTTTGTCTCCTTTCACGGGTGATTGCGGGGTGAATTCGAGTGTTAAGTAATTTTATTTTGTTTACCCCAGATAGGTTTACTCGTAAAAATTGTGGTGACTACTTTAGGATCAAGTATAATAAATTGTAAAACCAGTGTCGTACTTGCGGGCTCTGTCACCTCATCTTTTTTTTATAAAGTATAATGGGGTGACTATACCAAAATATGGACTCTGACATTTATTTTTAATTCAAGCAAGTTTAATTTTCTAGACTTTTGACTAAAAAATATTTGCTCAAGAAAAAGGTTCTGCTTCAAACCTCCACCGTTGGTAACTGAAAGTTTTTGTACTTGGTGGCTTTCCATGTGTGATAGTTGCCACGGAAGTTATTCACGAAAAACTTATCACTTGCGAAATTTAATTTTATAAAATTTTGCAGGTAAAGTGTTTTTGGTAAGCACAACGTCCTATATTCTCTACAGATTTACACCTTTCTTACCCATTGAATTATTGCTATTATTCATAGTCTCGCTAACAAGAAACCCTTTGCATGTAAAATAATCTAAAACAAATCTTACAAGCAAAGGATTTCAGTCAGCAAGAACTATCGTAAATAATCCTTCCATCGATAACAATTGAATAGATCCCTACTCCAAGTCCGATTCCATTATATCGGTCAATTCATGTAAAAAAATTCTTTCTACTTACGTGTAATCGAAAGAAAGAAATAATTAAAACAAGCTTCGCAAGCAAAACGGTTTTACCTCATAAAATTTCTTCCAAGTCCATGCTGTCACTTGGATAACAGAACTCGTATTAAAAGATTATTTATCGAGTGCTGCTTTTTTCAACCTTGAAGTGAGTAGATAAGATTCGAACAAATCAAAATGTATTGAATTTAAATATAATTTAAGTTTGTTTCCTCTATGAATCAATAATCAACAATCGGAAAGATAACGTACAACTTTTGCAAGATAGCTTGGAACTTGAAATTAGAATATGCAGTAACCTTTGTCCTTTTCTATTAGAGGAAGATTTACCAAAAATAAATATTTCAAATTTTTACAAAATAGCACTAAAAAATAGGAATTTTTTTTTTCAGTGTTTAAAAATATCTCTTCCGTTTAAGACTGTTTTCAACTGGAGAATGGTTAGAACTCAAGCAATGAAGAACCTTAGGTCATGCTCCAGCAGGAAAATATGCGGAATTTTATAGCTCATCCACATCTGTTATCCGATTCATTTTTTTCGTAGCACATTATATTTTTTTTTTAGAACCAATCGGATCGATTGAAAGTAGATCTCGACATGTTGAATGCACAGAAAGGAAAGACAGTGTTGGATTTGCTACGAAGGATAGCGGCATGTAGAGAAAAACTGAACGTGATAAATAAGTAATTATTTCTAGCTTCGTTTTAAAAAATAAATATACAAACATTTACATAGTTCTTATATCGGTAACTCCTCACACACAGCATCTTTTAGTTCTAACCAGTTGTCGTCTAATTAAATTATGCGTCTGCGGTTTTGTGCTTCTACCTACCTTGAAAAACAAATTAATGTGCGGAGTCAGAAGTCGGCTTACGTCAATATATAATTTGTTACCTGACCGGCTGCCGACCATATTACCTGAAAACTTCCTACAAGTGTTCTCAGTTTATTACATAAAAGCCATCAGAACTAAAACACTACTGAACGAACGGTTATTTTAGGATTTTATTTAAGCGTAATAAATAAATGGTCGATAACTTAACAACAATATTTTAAAAATGTTTTTATTTCGATACTTTTTCCAGAAGTGTGTCAACGTTCAAATCAATGAAGTGCGTCATTTTTTCTCTTTTTTTTTATTGAACAAATTAGCATGAAATAAAACTTAAAAGTACAAAAAGCTTACTTACAAATTAAATGCCCAATTTCAAATGTAAAATTGTATTAATTAATGCAGATCAAAACCACAGAAATGTTTTTGTTATATTTTGTTTTTAAACATCGATTTGCTACACAACAAAAAACTAAATATACATATTAATATTTTAAAAATCGAAAAGTTCTTTTATAAAGTTTAAAACTCAACAAGTTCAAATTTACTGTATGTACAAAAACAACGCAACTTAAAATTGGGCCGCACAGATTATGTGTTTGTAAACAAACGTCCACTTGAAGTCAGAAAATCAAACTTTTCTGGTCAAGATTGCATATTATAGTAATTTATGTTTATTTATTTATTTGGTGGGACAGAAAAATTAATAATCTTAAAACAGAAACGAAAGATATTCCGAAAACAATTACAAAAAAAATAATATTGTACGTATCCTATACTAGTCTACAATTAAATGTTCACTTTTTTTTGTTTTTATTTGTGGCACCCCTGGGTGGTGTGACGGGCCTACCGGCGTTTAAACCTCCATACTGAAACTTCCTTTTATCTGCAGGTTTCAATATTTGAAAACTGCACATTAATGTTTCGTCTACAGACATCATAGCTCCTGCGTTATCAAATTCGCCTGAAAATTAGAACAAAACAGTTATTCGTGTCGATTTGGATAAATATAATATATTTACCGCAATAATTTGGCGCACTAAATAATGTGACGAGTTGACGTTTTGCAAAAAATTCGTAACCATCTTCAACTACTTGATGAGCCCGGCATATCAGATCAAAGTCGTGTTTATGTAGAAATTTGCCAACTACTTCAGCACCGAATGTGAAACTTACACCTCGATCGTTTTCACCCCACCCCATCGTGTCTTTGTCGGGATCTGACCATAGTAAGTCACACAACAAACCTTGATCTGGTACGTCGGTGGGTCTCATTATCCTACGAATTTGTTCCATCGATTGTAGATCGGGGCTTAAACCTGCAACAAAAAGAAAAATTTAACAAAATTTAAAACCTAAAGGTTAAAAGTTCCCACAAAATTCCTCATAATTAATATTTACATTTTTCTAAAAAATAAAAACTTGTTTATTACTGAGTGAGTCATTGGTAAATTCCATTTTATGACAAAAGTTTGAATAATAGTCCATTGATTTATTGAGCAAACCTTGTAAAACTTTATAGCTGCTCATTAATTTTTAATTAAATGTGTTTTAAAACTTATAATTTATATTTCCTCTTCAAGAATAAGATATCAATACTTGGACAGTAAAATTTGGCACAATTTTCCAATGCAACACGTAATCGAGAATATTGAATATCAAACGGGTAATTATAGATATAAAATACAGGAACTAGGAAAAATACTTTTTTTTTTATTTTCAAAGTAAAAGAAAATATAATTTTTAATTCTTAGCCAATAATATACAGAATATTTGGTTACCATGTATTAATTAGAATAAAAAGCACAACAGGCTATTTTTTAACGAATACAAAAAAACAAGTTTTACAATATTATGTGTGTACATCACAAAACATTAGTAATTGACTGTCACAGACATGCTGTACTACTCAATTTTTTTTATTATCCGTGACACAAAAAAAAAAATTTCGAAATTCAAAATTACCCGATCCTTAAGAAAATTTATAAAATATAAAAATTAATCCAATTTTATATTTACCCAGATACTGTTAAATTTAATGCTTTCTATTTTTGTATTCTGACTCAAATAAATGACTCCGTACATCAAATAATTAAAAAGATATAGATAATAAATAGTCCACTGGAACTCACGTAAATTGCTTATTTATCCACATAAATAAAAGTCGACCTAATTTTTAGAAAATGTAATTTTCTTTAGTTGGGAATATCGAATAACATAATTATCTATACACGATGTATATTTCCAGAAATAAATATGTTGAAAGTGGGAATTACATCTTAAAAGTGGATTCCGCTTTTATTTGTGAAAACCATTCAATAAAAAAAGAATAGACAATAGCAACTTCTGAGAAGAGAACTTGAAAAACTTGAATCCAAATTTTGATAAACACATAATGGGCAGTGTCGGCTGAGTTTGCTGTAATGGGGGGGCGACGACTTATAATACTGCTCTGTATTGTTTTCAATGTGAATCACTGTCACCTGTTGACAACATTTATTAAATTCCCCTCTTACCCTCGAGTTTGTAATAAAAAAAAACAAAATTTTGACTCAAGACCCAAACGATGGCAAATTTATCGTAAAATTGGATGACTGAGGATACGCACATTGAAATTTTACGAAATCGAGAAATGGAAGATATCGCGAGACATATACAGGTAATGAAAGTAATCTACTAGGGACATCAAGATAATTGGAAGAAAAAAAGTCAAACGGAAAATTATGAAAGTGGAAAGAAGCAATCGGGAACGATCCACCCCAGACTATACAAACTGATCAGTTGGAATCTTTGACGAAACATGCGACTATTTTACTAATATAATATTAACAAAGTAAGAACTCAAAATTTCTTGAGATATTTGAAAATCTCACATTTTATAGGTTAAAAAAAAAATTTAATTATCATTCTAGTTTATTAAAGCTTAACCCCCCTCCCCTACAACCAATTGACAACATAAAAACAAATTTTAAAACCTACGCATGGCAACCCTGATAGATTAAATAACTTAAAAAGCTCACCTCCGTGGCAACAGAAGATCTTTTCATCGACAATGGCTGCAACTGGTAAACAGTTGAAACAATCAGTAAATGTCTTCCATAATTTAATATTATATCTAAAACAAAAGAAAATGGAATTAGTTGCAATCTGTCTAAAACTTTGTCGTCAAATTCTCACCTCCTTTTACACTCGTCATAAAATCCGTAAATACGATTAATGGAGGCGCATTCATGATTGCCTCGAAGTAAGAAAAAGTTTTCTGGATATTTAATTTTGTATGCTAATAATAAACAAATAGTTTCCAATGATTGTTTTCCACGGTCGACGTAATCCCCCAAAAATAAGTAATTTGATTCGGGGGGAAAACCGCCGTACTCAAACAAACGTAACAAGTCGTAGTATTGCCCGTGAATATCGCCTGGAAAGATAAATGGTAAAATTACCGCGGGGTTGTTTCACTAGGAAGGTGGAGATCACTCACCGCATATTTTAAGAGGGGCTTCCAACTCAAGCAAGATGGGCTGAGATAAAAAGATTTCTCTAGATCTCAAACACAATCCGCGGATTTCATTTTCTGTAAGTTGCACGTTCTTGCCAGGTCTAGCACCACGAACTGCAAAATTAAAGCGTTAATGGCAAAACAGGCGGTGAAATATTTTTGTCAATTTATGTAAATAGGTTGTGGCCGATGCGTAAAATGCAAAACTGTTACAACAAAACGTGGCATTTTGAAAAAAGACATAAAAAGATGGACAGAGTTTCAAGTCGAAAGGGCAGAATAAAGTAGTCAAGTGTATTGTGATTAGTGTACAAGGCGTATCCGACAGACGCCATTGAATTGAAAACATCCCAAGTTGACCTTCAATTTGTATTCATATTTACCTTCCAACAGACGTGCAATAATACTGTCAATGTTTAACTTATCAACCTCAGCCATTTGTACGATTATTAATATGTATTTTTAAACACTTCTACACACTTATAACTAGGAGATGGCTCGGATTTTTATGGTTTTTAGCCGAGCCTACACATTCATTCTACACTCCACCAAAATTTACATTTAAAAAACACTATAAATAAAACCGTCAGATCATAGATGGCGCACCGTCGAGAATTTTTTAACTGTTAAACAAAACTGTATATAAAAAACAAAACACGAATTAAATTTATTCAATTTTTAATGCAGTTAATCAAATAATTTAAATATTTGTAAACAAATATTTTGCTCTTTATCTTTAGTCGCCTTCGATAGCGGGATCGCGCAGGGGCGTACTAGTGCTAAAGTTTTGGTGAGAACCAGTGTGTACTGGTAGTAAGTGGGTACAATTTTGAAGTGCCCCCAATAATGAAATTAATTTGTAGAAACCGTAGAAACCATCATGACAAATTTTTCTAAAAAAACAGAGACGGACTGGCACCCATATGTTGGAAGAAAATTTTTTTTCCATCCATCCATCCAGGGCCACCATAACTTTTTTCGTCACGATCACGATGAAGCATGAAACTTATGTGAAATTATAAAACAAACGAGAAGAGCAATGAACAACCTAAGGTATGTTTCGGCTCAACTACTGGTTGCTATGCATCAGTGGATCACGTGCATTATCCTTTCCGAGTCCAAATGATAGAATTTGAGACTGCGTTGGACAGCAACGAAGAATTGGTTGTTAAAATATTGTTTGCCTTTTTCTGAACGAGGTGTTCGGACAAAGTTGTGTTTTGATAAGAACAAGATGGAAACCGATAAGTACCTTAAGGGAGATTCCGGTTGATCCTAATCACGTATAACTTCATAGAGCGGTTTCACAGTTTGTGCCAATGATGGAGAAACCCAATTTCAGTCGCTTGCGGATAGACTTCCGAACAACTAACCCAAATAACCTATATTTTTAAATAAAATATAATAACAAAATTTTTTGAGTTTAAATTTTGGTTTATAATAATTCCAAATGTACCATTTACTTCATAGCTCTGATAATAATAAATTAATGCAGCACTGAATTGTGATATAAAATTAAATTGACCCAACACTGACGGATTGTCTGTTTCTTAAATTTCGTTGCACCGTGTAGAGTGCAGTAAATTTTGAATTGTCGTGTTGCGTCGTTGCAGCGAACTGAATCTGTCAAATATTATCAACACATGAAATTTTAATTGATTGTAGTCAAAAACTTAGCTATGGTTTACGTTTGTGTTTAAGTTTTTAATTTCATCATTAATAATTAAATATGTAAAAATTTTAGTGAAAAATGTGTACTTTAAGTGACGATTTGTTAAATTTACAACTGCAGGATCAAATTTTCACTAACATCAAATATTTTGTTAGCGGCGAAGTGTCGGAAAAGGTAAGATATTGGTTATTGGAATAAGAGTAAACAAAACGAAAGTGAAATTTTGTTTTCGTAAATTTAGATATTAGAATTGTTAAAATGTGGGGGCGCCGAACGCATGAATTATTTTTCCGATTACGTTACGCATTTGATCTGTGGACAAAATGCTGAAGAGACTGACGTTTCGGATGCGAACGATTTGTACGAAATTCCCGCCGTAACACCAAAATGGATTATTATTTGCGTGAAATTGAAAAAAATTGTATCGATAAAGCCTTATCTATACAACCGAAACAAACTCTTCTCTCACTTGGTGTTTTGTTTTTCCAAAATACCTAAAACCGATCTAACCTCTCTATGGAGTATCGTGTCTTATCACGGTGGAGTTGTGCAGTTAAACTTCAACAAATCGTGTACTCACTTGGTCACCACTAACGTTAGCTCGTCCAAATACAGCAAGGCTTTGAGTTTGGGCACGTCTCAAGTTGAAATCGTTACACCCGATTGGATTTTGGAATCTGTCAGAAATAAATCTTTAGTACAAATCGATCTGTTTCATCCGAAACTCATTATACAGCCCAAACTTGTCAAGTACGAAAGTACCACCGCAATTACTGGCTTCGAACCAGAACCCATGGAGCAAGATCAAATGGACAGTAACACCACAAATTCCACCCAAGCTTTATTGGAAAAATTAAAGCAAAGGATGCCTTGGAATCAACCTCCGGCTACTAAAGGTAAGATTACCACTTTATTATTTTTTAGTAGGAAAAAAACGTACAGTTATGATTTTGATTTTGGTCGAATATTCGAAATCATTAATCCGTTAGTTTAATATACTTATATTTTATCAAGGGGTAAGTCACGGGAACGATGTGGTATACACGAGGCAGGAGATGTTAGACCAAATCCATTGAGGTTTCAAAGATTGAAAGTGTACACCACATCTGTTTTTCCTAAAAATTCTGGGATATCTGTGGAAATCTCACCAAATTTTAGGATGCTATCCCATGCATTCTACTACATCTCCCATATCTATCTCATATCCATATCTCCCATGATCTAACAACTTCTTTTTAAATGTCACAATTGGAGTAATTCAATTTTGCATGCAAAATATTAACTTGCTACTAACAATTTTTAAATGTAATTACTTTATAATTTATTTCTAGTTGAAGTGGCTCCACCTAATGTGGTAGCTCCAAGGGCTACTCGTTTACCTACACCGGTAAACGCTCAAAATATGCAACATCGACTGTTTACCCAACAAATGATGCAGTCTCCACAACACACTCTTCCACAACCGCAACCCCAGCAAAATATAATTGGGGAAAATCAAATTGCAAAGAGTGTAGTTCATCATACACCACAAGGAACAATGATAAATCAATTTAACCAACCAACGTCGGTGCAGTTGGTTCAAAATAGAATTCAACAGCAACAACAATTGCAACAACAGCAACTTCAACAACAACAATTGCAGAGACAACAATTACAGAAGCAACTGCCACAGCAGCAATCACAACAACTGCAACAGTTGCAACAACAACAGCAGCAATTGCAACAACAATTACAGCAGCAGCAACAACAGTTGCAACAAAATCAACAACTACAGCAAACTCAAAAGTTACAGCAAAGCCAACAGTTACAGCAAACGCAACAGTTACAACAACAAAATCAACAGTTGCAGCAAAACCAACAGTTGCAACAAAACCAACAATTACAGCAAAACCAACAGTTACAACAAACTCAACAATTGCAACAACCGCCGCCAATGCAGCAACAGTCTCAACAACAATTACAACTGCAACAACAACAATTGCAGCTGCAACAACAGATTCAGCAACAACAGATGCAGCAACAACAGTCTAGAACTTTGTTGACACAACTTAATCAGCAACAAGGTAATAAAGCCACACAACATTTGAGTCAAATTGCACAACAGGTTCAATTCAATAGTCAACAAGCAATACAAAGAAATCAAGTGGGCCAAATACCTCAATCTCAAAATCAAATTGGACAACAGTTGGCCACGAATCAGGTTCCGAATCAAATAATAGGAGGTCAATTGGTCGTTAGTCAACCTCAAATTAGCAGTTCGACGCCTTCGTTAGTGCAACAACAAGCGCCTGCACTAAATCAGATAGTAGGGCCGAATCAGACGGTTGTTCAAAGAACCCAATTATCTCAAGCGGCCAAAACAAATATAAACATACAACAGTTGCAACAACAATTAGCCAATCGACAGCAGTTGGTACAACAGCAACAATTCGCTCAACAACAACAGCAAAATTTATTAAATCAACCAAATCAAAATGTCACATTTGCTAACGTAAATCAACAACAGCTTGGTCAAAATCAACAACAGTTGAATTTGCAACAAACCAAACTGTTGCAAAGTCAATTTCAACAAAATTCCGGTAATCAAAATCAACAATTGGTCGAAAATCAACAACAATTTGTGAGTCCTCCGCCTTTGCAACAACAACAACAACCGCCTCAACTGTTCAGTCAAAATCAGCAATTCATTCAATCGCAAGCTTCGCCATTCAATCAAAACAATTCACCACAAATCATGTCAAACCAATTTTCTGCCAATAATGTTCCTCAACAACAACTAATTAACCAACAAGTTGTCGGGATTAATCAGCAACAGCAACAACCTCCACAGCAGCAAGTAAATCTTGGTGCTCAACAACAACTGGTAAATCAAACTCAAAATCAACAGCAGCTGGTAAATCAGGCTCAAATTGGTAACAGGCAGGTAATAAATCAAGTTCAAATTAACAACAACCAATTGGCAGCGCAACTAAACAATCAACAGTTGGTTAATAATCAAGGCCAAGTCGGAAATGCGCAACTTCCGGGACAAATACAAATCACTAATCAGCAGTTCATTAATCAACACCACATGCAACAACAGCAAATTGCTAATCAAACTCAGCAACAACAATTGAATAAAAATTTATTGTTGAATCCACCAGTTCAACAAATGCAGGTTCAACAGACGCAGCAACAACAAATTCAACAAGGACAAACTATCGTTCAAACTAATCAACCAAAACCTGTATGGCAACAGCAGCAGCAGCAACAACAACAACAGCAGCAAGTTGCCATACGACATCCGGGAGGTATTGTACAGCAGCAGCCAGGTCCTCGCATACAATGGTCGCCGAATCAACAACAACCTGGTGGCGTTATACAACAAAGGCAGTACATACAATTGGATTCGGAGACTCATCAGCAGCTTCAACAAATGGGACCAGAGCAGCGGGCGTTGTTCTTTGCAAAATTACAACAAAAACGTCAAGTTATAATCCAAAGACAAATGCACCAACGTGGAGGTCACGTTCTTATTAGAAGTAAGTCAAATTTGTAGTGGGTGATCGGTTTTATCACTTTATAATTTTTTTTTAATCATAGGTGGACCAGTTCCTCAAGGTCTTACTCCTCAACAGCAAGTGCAATGGTTACAACAACACGCAAAACAAGGTGTCATGCTTACACAATCTAACATTCAACAAGGCCAACAACAAGCCCCGCGACCTCCTCCTCCAGTCTTGCAAAATGTTGCCATAAATCAAAATCTTCAACAAGCGCCCGGGTTAAGTCCAATTCAACAGCCCGGAGCTCCTCAATTCAACGATCAAAATGCAATCCAATTACGCCAACAGTTTCGTTTGCAGCAAATTCAGCGCGATCAATTGCAAAAACAGAATCCTCCACTTTTAACACAACCAAACGTGGTTCGACCTATCGGCCAACCTCAAACTGCAGATCCGGTGCATCCTGCAAGTGTGGTCGATTCCACTATCGCTCAACAACAGCTGGTGGTGAACGCTAAAACTAAAACTGCTTTAGCCAACATGTTAAGTATACGGTTACAAAGTGGTGGGAACTCCATTGGTTCTATAGGTGATACGATTCCAGAACCGTCGGCATCTGGAACTTTAAGGTAAGTTTTTTAATTTTTTCTTTTTCCGTTCTTAAATTGTATTGTAACAGATTAATGACTGCCCAACACAATGCTGCCATAAACAATCGTTCTCAAGATATTTTAAGTCTTCAACAACGTAGGGCGCTCACTGGGCCCAATGGTGAATTACTTAGAACTCCTCTTGCACCACCACCTTTACAAAGCGAACCACCCAAGTTACAGTATTCTCCTCGTACACCTGCTCCACAACCTAAGACTGGACCTTTCTATGGTCACAATCCAAATTTAAAACGTAAGTTATAATTTATGTTTTGTTGGATGTTAGGAAATTATGTTGGTTTTTATTTGTAATACATCACTACTGTCATTTTAATGGTGCACTTCATATTAAAAATAAATTTATTTTTATTAAAAGAGAACATGAATTTATTAGTTTAATTAAAATCTTTAATATTTAATCACGCTAGGGTATGTTTAGTTAGAAAAAATAGTAGCGGGAGACTGCAGTTTGATGCTCAGTCGCTCCGACTACATAGTTGTGATCTAAAACCTAAGTTCCACCTATGGTTTATGCATCTAGCCAGGTTAGAACCCTTCTAAAGTGTAGGCAAAGTATTCAGACAATCAAGAGTGCCAAGTGTAAATTTGGTACACCACTTGGTAACAACAGGACTTAGTCCTAAACTAGCAAGTAGAAGAAGAAAAAAGCATTATACTATTACACGATAAATTTATACTAACAAATTATAAGTTCATTTTTATGCGAAAGTGACGATTTGCGTATGCAAATCAAGTTTTGTGAGTTCAAGAATAGGGCCCCTGGAGTAGCAGAGATTCAAACTTAAAAATTAGGTCTGCAGTTCAACTCTTTCGGTCAACAGCATATTACTAGTGATTGTAGAAGTAGGTCGAACATCAGAACTTGAACATAAATTCGCGTACATTCAATATTACAACGAAAGCTGTGATGAATTGCGAATAAAAACTACAACGTGTCGAATAACAAATTAATAATTTTATTTGTAGTTCCACCTGATTTATTTTTATTGGGCTGTATATTTGCGGTTGTGGAAGTGGAGCGTTTTCTGGAAGAAAAATTTCCAGATTGGCAACAAATTATTGAAAGGCACGGCGGGGAGATTGAAAAAAATTATAGCAATCGCGTCACTCACATTTTGTGCGAAACTCAACGAAACGGAATCGTAATGCAAGCTATACGAGAATGTAAACGATGTGTCACGCTGTATTGGTTGTCAGACTGCATAAAACGTAAACAAGTGTTACCGCCATGGCATCCCTTACATTTGCCACTAATTTTCACGGATATAACTCCGGCGAGTAAACATTTAATTGCAATTACTGGGTTCGAGGAAAGCGATCGAAATCGCGTCGTAGATATGATTAAATATTTGGGTGCAAGCGTAAGTGTTGTTTTATTAATGTAAAATGTCAAGTAACCTTTATGTTCTTTCCTTTTTCAGTATACTTCATATTTTTCCAAACACAATACAATTCTTGTTGCGGGTAAAACTGAATCTTCCAAGTATTCTCATGCTCGCAAGTGGGGAATTCCTGTTGTAAATTCGCAATGGCTTACCGATGTTCTGCTGGGCAATTTTTGCGCATTTAATCAAATGGAACACATAAAATATCAACAAATTACACATCCACCAGTTTTTGCTTTTGAACCCAACCTCGCACCAACCCTGATGAGTAAGTAATAACATAAATCGAGTTTTATATTTATATGAATTTTAATAAAACGTTTAACGTTAAAATTAGAACACACCGATAAAATAATTGCTGTCTTTGTTTCAGTTGGTTGGAAAATGCCAATTAATATAACGCAAGAATCCTACGAGCGGGTGAAGCGTAATCCGTCTCCGGTCAACTTACCGCGAAAAGCTAAAAAACCAAAACTTGAACTCACAAACGACGAAAATGAGGTTCCCAAAGACGACGGTCCTTACAGTTCTACTTACAGGATTTTGTTTTCCATGTGTTTAAATACAGATGAACTTAGTAAAATTGTGAGGTGTGTAATTTTCTAAATGTTTATTTTCAAAAACTCTAATAATTTTCTTTCAGGCAACTCGGTGGAGTGGTAGCCAAAAGTCACTCCGACTGCACACATCTGGTCATGTCGTCGTTAGTACGAACTCATAAATTACTTCACTGCATTTGTCTGGGCGTCCCAATCCTGCCCGACGCATGGTTACAAAACTGCTACGTTGCCAACATGTTTGTAGATCATTCAAACTTCATGATCGACACGAAACTATTTAATAGCGAATTTAAGTGCGATTTTAACCAAACTCTAGCAACACGAAACAGAAATAAATTGTTGGAGGGTAAATTTTTTTATGTCACGCCGAGCGTTTTTCCTAGTAAAAATCTTTTAACCGAATTAATAAGAAATTGTGGCGGGATTGTGGAAAAAAAACGAAGGACGGTTTCACAAATCGAGGCGACGAATATTAATTCTCCTTTCAGTTACATTATTTTAACACACGAAAACGATTTACATTTGGTATATGATGTGTTAAAGAATAAGAAGGATAAAATACCAACGGTGTGTAACGTGGAATTAATTTATAGTGCAATTTTGAAACAAACGTTTGAAGTGGAACCATTTGCTGTTCAAGTCGAGGTTAGTCAATAAGAAGTAAAGTTTATTTTCAGTCAGTATTGTATTAATGTTCACCAAAATTGTTAATTTATCATCCACCAATTGATTGCTTCCTGCAAATTAAACCAATTGGTTGTTTTGCAAGCAAAGATCAATTTGGTGATTCCGTCAAGATAACTATATCGGCAATATCAGCTTCTTGGCCACGTTAAGTGTGAAGAAGTAGTAGTGTACATTTAACCTTTACCAAGTCTTCCGTGCAACAGAAGAAATAAATGACCAAAATTCTATTTTCATCTCTGTAAATATTTATATTTTGTCGTAAGCTTAAACCGTTGTATATTTATCGTGTGAGTATATAATTATCTTAAACAATGGTAATTGTAAATTTATAGATATTTTTATTATGTTTTTGTTATGTAAATAAACATGAATTTATTTGTACTCTTTCTGTTTCTAAACAGCAATAGTTGGTTTTCAGATTGTTCCAGTTTTGCAAATGTCGATCGGAAGCTTTTGTTAGCACAAAATTAAATAGATATCCAAAAAAAAACAGTTAGATATTTCAACGTTTGATTTAAACACACAGTGGACAAAGTAATTTTTGTAACAAATTTTTTAATATTTATAATATTATATACAAACGGATCGAAAAGGTAAATACTAACAAAAACCAATTTGTTTGTCAAATTCTTCTTCTGTTATTTTCCCCTTTTTTAACTTCTTACAGAGTGCAATATCTTTGGCAAGTTCAGCGATATCTTCGTCAGTGATTCCACCTAAAATATTAATTAAACTTTTTGTTCACAAAAAATTGAAGTTTTACCTTTCCGTTTCTTCTTTGGGGGCTCCTCCAATGCATTCTTCTTTGCTTTGTTCTCTTTACGTTTGGATCGCTTACTTTTCTTTTGTTCTTGCAACTCTTTATTTTTTGACCATGGTTCAGCTTTTTTCTTATGCAGGCGTGGTTTCAATCCCGGCCAGACACCTAAAGAACAGATCTCAAATACTTTGCATTATATCAGAACACACACGTACCTGTCTCCTTGTAGGTTTCTAACTTGGATAATCTCTGTGCTTCTCTTTGTTTGTCTTTGTATGGGATTGCGTTAATTTCGACATTTGTTACTGCAACAAAAGCGGAGGTATCTTGATTTTTAAATTCGGGCATTCTTGGTAATTGTAAGAGACCGTACGTTGAAGCCATGGCCGCCAATGGAAGTTCCTTAACCTGTAAAAGTAAGGAACACTCGTGCTTCGAGTACGCACGTATGTGAGAAACAAATGCTCGAGTAGCTTTTTCCATTAGTGCTCGATCGCACTTTTGCAATTCCCTTATTCTGTCGGTTAGTTCAAGCGCCTGAAAATTGGTTTTAAAAAAACAATTAAAATTAAAGAGATCTTATACCTTTGATTCCGTGCCGACATCGTCCAACTGCTTAACTTTGACTTTCTGATTGCGTTGAATAAAATCAACATAGGCTTCTTCAGACTGGAGTAGAAGTATAATTGCAGAACCTTCTTGACCCTGTCGAGCAGTTCGACCTATTCGATGAACAAATGCGCTAGCATTAGCTGGCGGGTCCCATTGTAACACCCAATCAACCTCAGGAATATCGATTCCCCTAGCCATCACATCCGTACAGAGCAAGAGTCCCTTGCTAGAATTGCGAAAATTCTCCAGAACCACACTTCGTTTCTCCTTCATTTTACCATGAAGTGCCGATACATTAAGTTTTGACTTAAACAAACTCTTGAAAATGGAGCCCCAATAATCGACACATGCACAAGTTGGCAGAAATAACAATGCTTTTTGTGTATCTTCATTTTCAAGAAAATTAACCAACGTAGCCAATTTTCCGTTGTCTTTTGTGATAATATAATAATTGTTGAGTAAAAGTGGGGTGCTTTGTGAAGTTTTTTCCGTGACGGTTACACTAACAGGGTTTCGCAAACCTGCACGAATCAAAGCTTGCACTTCTTTCGTTTGCGTTGCAGAAAATAACCCAGTTCGGCGTTGTCGTGGCAAGAGACCAAATATGTTGTCTAAAGTATTTTGAAAACCTAAATCTAATAAACGATCTGCTTCATCCAAAACTAAAAATTCCTACAACCTAAAAGTTAAAATAAAATCATCAAATTTATTCTCATCTTACTAAATGCTTGACAAAAGCGGCTAGGTTTAAATTTTTTTGACGTAACATCAAGTCTTCCAGTCGGCCCGGCGTACATACAATAATATTGGCACCTTTCTTTTTAATGGTTTTAATATCCTGTTCGACGCTACTTCCACCGACTAACAATATGTGTGATAATCCTGGTATATGTTTCAGAAGAGTCTGTAAAACGTCGTAGATTTGAACTGCAAGTTCTCTGGTGGGAGAGATGACAATAGCGGCAACTTGATTACTTTTCCACTCTTCCTCGTCTCCTCTTCGCTTCAGCAATTCAAGTAAAGGGATTAAAAAGGCCAAAGTTTTACCCGAACCTGAATTACATAAAATTAAACATTTTATTGAAATAGATGAAAATTTCAACCTGTCACTGCTTGTGCGGCCACATCTTTCATATTCAGAAGTAAGGGTATCGTAGCAGCTTGAACTGGTGTCATGGTCGGAAAATTCAAGGATTCTATTGCATTTTCCACATCTTGATGCAGCTTCACACCCAATTCTTTCCAATTTTTATTCATTGTTATTGTATAAATAGGAAAGTAAAATGTTTGATTACAATACTTTCACATGTCAAAACATAACCTAGAACTGAAACTTTTATTTTCATAACCTTAAAATATACAACAACAATCTCATACAAGGTGGACAGAAAATGATTGGTTAATCCCGGGATTTAGCACAACTTTTTGAAGTGTAAATCGCAAGATTAAAGAAAATTATCTCGGAATCTGCAAAACATGTTGTTAAACGTAAATTGTGTATTCTGTGGCTGGGAGCTACTGAAGTGAAAGTATTAGGTTTGAATCTAACCGTTTGATTCCTAATCAATTTCCTCAATTCGGTGTAGGCAGCCACGGGGTCTAAATGTCGAAATTTTTTGTTCGACCTTGGCGCCGAGAAAAAGAGGATTCAAATGTTTTGATGACATTGACATGTTTTAACATAAACAATGCCGCTTCTTGCCATCCTGTTTGAACCAGTAGAAAAATTGATGACCTCATTAATTTGCTGCAATTTAAAGCGGTTTGATTGATCGAATTTGATTCAGATTTCAAGAAATAAATCAAAAGATGTCAAATGATGTAACGATCAGCTGTTTGGGGCGGAAGGTGTTGTTTGAATTAACCAAGAGATGACGCAATTTAATTAGAACTGTCAAAGTGTACGAGATAAATCTAACGTCATGTCAAATTATAATTTACGGTCAAAACAAATCCGAGTTTCCGTAAAATATGTATGTGAAGTGTGACTAAATAAAGCGATTAATCGAGCCTAAAAGTTATGGCTTCAGCAGCCGATTTGCCGGCGAACGAAGGCGGTTGGATAGATTTTTGCGAGAGACACGCAACAGCAGCGGCTCAAGACTTTTCGAAAAGTTGCGTGCAGTTCATATCGGTTAATTTGCCGGAAAGTGCCAAGGCGAGCGTCACTCACAAGGATTTTTTGAAAAGGTTTTTAGAATGCTTTCAAGAACAATTCGGCATCGACTTCAACAAACGCAAAAACGTTGCTCATAAAATGTTAGTTAATGGTACCAGCAAACATTCTGACGAATCCAACGAATGCGCTTCCGAAAATGGAGACACTTCTCCTAACTTACATCACAAACCTTTTTTTAGGAGGTAAGTACGTGGTTGGAAATTGTCGGAAGGTTTTTCATTGCTTGGTTTTAGGTTGAGTTTTAAGATGCTGAGGAGAGGTAAAGATCTGTTTCATAAGCAACATTCTGACGAGTTGGAGCTGACGGGGTCACACAGTAAAACGAAGTTGGCTAAAATTGTTGTGGAATGCCGGAAGGAGGGAATAGTTAATTATTCAACACCTGAAAGTTTGGATCAACCGGGTGGTCCTCCAAAATGGGAGAGGTGTCGTTTGGCACTAGTCAAAGCTGTTGGAGGTTACATGCTCGAATTTTATTCCCCACCAAAGAGCACAAAACCACGTAGTGGAGTATTTTGTGCACTAATTATCGAAGCACGTGAAACTACGGCTTTAGAAATGCCAGATCACGAAAATACATTTGTTTTAAAAGCTATAAACAATATGGAATTTGTTATCGAAGCTTTGGACACGGATGATATGAGGTAAGTTCTAATTTTACGTTATATGGGAAACTTTCAAGTGGAGTGCATTTACTGGAAATAACTTAAATTGTGTACGTTTGGTTATTTTTTGAAAATGACTACTTCAGATGTTAAGTATAAGCTTGTTTTCATTTTTAGATTCTTAAGCTTTTCTATTGATTTCCATAATTTTTAATTAAATTGGTGTCAATTGTTTATATTTGAATGTGCTTTCATTTTTCCTGTTAGTGCCATGCCTAACTCCAGACTCGTTGGTAAGTCTGACAACACATATAGGACATTATGAGGAATGAAAGATTCCTATCTGATAAAATCAATCACATAATATGCACATTAACCATGCAATATTGAATAAACCACTATGTTTAAGGCAATTCCAGCTTCTGATTCCTCATCCACTTTCCGACACTTTTCAGTTTACGATCTCATGCCACTAAGATTAGGTCATTAGCAAACTCCATTAGATAAATGCGCAATCCTGATGGCCTACTTTTCTTATTTTAAACAATCTTTGTTTTTCCAACACTAACCGATTGCCTCTTAATTCCAGATCATGGTTGGCCACGATTCGTTACTGCATCCGATCAGCGCCGGGTGGTCCAGATGGCTTCAATTCGCATTTGGATCACGGTAACAAACAAGATTATCACTCCGACGCGCCAGAATTACCTCCGCGACATTTAGCAGGAAATGCTCGTTTGTCTTCCAACAGCAACTTTGAACTTTGTTCTCAAGGTGATGAAGGTCTGTCATACCAAGTTCCCTGACTAAATCGTCACAGCATGTTTTATTTTTAGGTGGCGAAAACGATATTGGAAACACTTTGAAGAAGGAGTTTTGGTTCCACGGTACGTTGGGTCGATCCGAGGCAGCTCAGTTAGTTTTACATGAAGGAAGTGCCGGGCACGGATTGTTTTTAGTACGACAGAGTGAAACTCGAACTGGCGAATTTGTCCTCACCTTTAATTTCCAGGTAAATAACTCTTCTTCTTTAAATTTACCATCTAAACCTTTTTACATTAGGGTAGAGCAAAGCACCTGCGTATGACAATTAATGAACAAGGTCAATGTCGGGTGCAACATTTTTGGTTCCAATCGATTTACGAAATGTTGGAACATTTCCGGCAACAACCGATACCTTTAGAAAGTGGTGGTAACTCCGACGTTACGTTAACAGATTATGTGGTTAATCCTGCAGCACGGAATCAGCTTCAAGGTTCCATTGGACGTGGAGGAAATCAAGGAGCTGCCGGTGGATCGGGCACCATCGAACGTCGCATTCCACCCCTTCCAGAAGTCAGACAAGTGAGATAGTCTTATGTTTGTATCAACAATTTATTTGTGTTCTTTGTACCATTACGATTTGTCAGTTTTATTTATTGAAAAACCATTCGAAAATGCACCTTTTATATTTGGTTTAAAGCTTCTTTTCAATAAATAAAATGAAGCAATTTAATTGCGCACCCGCTTATTTGTTTAGTGTATTCGCATAACTTGGTGATATTTTTTTAATCGATACAAAATTTTTATTTTTTATAAAAAGATTAAAGAAAATTTTTGAATATTCGTTACTTTTGTTCGAGCCCACGCTTCTTAAAATTGTCGAAAACAATTTATTAATAATAATTAAAAAAGTAAAAAAAATATCGAATTGATAGGATGCTTGGGCAATTTTGTACTTAATTTTGTGTTTTTGAAAAACAAATTAACGTTGCTTTCCCCTTCCCGTAATGGAGTTTAAGTTTTATTTAAGTTCTTGTCTAATAATATACGGAAAGCACCGTGCAAAATTTCAATTTTCCAGCTGGCCTAATCGTAATGTCTGCCTAGCAGATGCTTCTTGTGCTTTCCAAACAGGTGGTAGTGTTGAGGAGTAAAATTTGGGTTGTAGTGAGAATATGGGATAAAATGTTGAGAGATGCAATCCGAGATGATGAATTTTGTGCACTGACTACAGCGAGGAAATGAATTTTCTCGTACCGATTATAGATTCTCTCCGAATGAATATTTTTGATCCACTTCTTCAACGATTTCAAGGTTGAAGGTTTTATAAGATGGAACAATATCTTTGGTATCGTGAAAATCACTTTTCAGACGGAAACTTGATTTTTGAAATTTTTGGAGATTAAGAACCGAACTGAAACCCCTTTGTTTCGGAAACATTGGGTTAAATAGCAATAAATTTCAATAGGAGTTTTCTACATCTTACATAGTTTCCAGTTTTTATTGCATGTTGCAAATTATTTTCACGCTGACTATTCCAGACCAAGAAATATTTGTTATTAATAATTTAACCTGGTAGATATTTTGTGAGTGAAAAGATGAAGATTAAAGAAAAGGTACCGGAGGTAATCCAGATACTATTGGATTTAGGTAATTTGCTTGGGCTATATTGGAGCCTTTCAAATTCTTGTGGGGGTTTAAACTCCTCGGTTACGTGAAAGTCAAAAGAATCTCTTTACAAGAAGTTATTATATTTATAACATTATAAAAAGAAGCCCAGCACTTGTATTGTTAATAATTGGCTACTAATTTTCTTATCGCTGCCATCGAGAGCTAGTAATATAAATTTAAAATAATTTCAATGCTTTTTTGAATAATAGTAATAATTTAATTATTATTTTTATATTTTAAATTTTATTTGATTCTCACCCCTGAAAAACTTCTACGAACGTCCATACCTTTCCCGAAGTATAATTTTACATACGACATTTTTCTTTAATCTGTTAAAAAGTAAAATATTATTTATTTGTGCAATAATAAATGCAAAGTATTGCACTATTCACTAAGTTAAGCGACGCTAGTTTTAAAGACTTGTGTTTTTTCACACTATTAACTTAATTTGTGTAACGTGAATGTGCATATTTTTTTTTTATTACTATTAATTTTTGTGAATGCATTTTTTGTGGCATCTGTCTTGTTGTGATGTAAAATTCTTAGATAAGTAGGTACTTGTATTTTATTTGTTTAAATTATTTTAAATGTGTTGCATTTTTTTCTGTAATATAAACAAGGCACTCGTGTAAACGATTTGTCGTGTTAAAAATTATACCTAAATGTGTAACTGTGAATATTGTAAAACAATTTGTCTAATTACGACACGTTTTATTATTTTTGTTAAGCGATATTTTTTAAAATGGCATTGTACATATTTTACACCTAAAAATACTTTTGACTAGCCATAATTTTAGTTCGTATTTATTCTTATTTTTTTAAAGGACGACATGTCGGTGTCTTAGATTTAATTTATTGCAAAACACATGTAACATACATTTAAAGAAAATTATTTTATAATATAAAGTACAAATTAACTGTGTAAATATAAATAATTGGTAAATATAGACGATTTTGTTTAATTTTGAGTGCGCTTTATCTAATCTACTTGACTAAACGAAAAATTTGGCACTGCTTCTTGTTTTCAGGTTCAGACACACAACGGGAGTGTTCGAACACAAGAGACGACACTCGAACAAATTGCAGAAGCTTCCAATCGAGCCATCGATAATCAGTACAGTTTCGTTTAAGTTGTCGGAAAAAAAGTCTTCTATCTAATTGACAATATCAGATCACTATAATTTTTTTCTCAGTATTTTTGCATGACGTAGAAAAATTAGAACTAAATGATTGGTGCTGAAGTTGGACATTGAGTTTTAAACGACTCGAGATTATTGTTAGCATTTTGTAACCAAACCAGATCAGTATTATTGTCAATTTTTAATGTTTTAGACACTCAGGACTATCATGGAAAAAATATTATAGCTAAAGTTGAAAACAGTTAGATTAGAACTAGCAACCTGTTAATGTTAACTAATGTGTGTATATGATTGTAAAATAAATTGTACAAATTTATACCCAACGGGTTATAAATCTATCATGGTCATAGAATGATCAATTTGTCTAAAGTTTAATGATTGCTAAAATAAAATTGTTTAATTTGATTTACGAATCTTAAATTTAGTTGGTTTCAAAATTTGCAAATTTGTTGATGTCGTTTGACCCTTTTAATCTCCTGTTACATGTTATATTGAATACATTGATGTAAATCCAGGGTTCCGATACTTACAAACACAAAAAAAATCAAATAATCATTTTCCACCATATTTAAATGAGGAAATTAATTTTTAAAAGTTTTTATGATAAAGAAATAATGCAGTTGTTAATATTTGTTATGATTACAAATATATAAAGCATACAGCCAAGACATGGATTCCATTAGTCTTTCAGGTTACTATAAAGGGCTTCCCCTTCTATACTTAAAATTAGTAAGGATTTATGAAATAATAAGCTGTTGTTATAAAAATTAATATTTTAGTTTAAAAAAATATATAAATTTTTACTATTTACAAGTTAGAATTGAAAAACAAAAGATTTTTTTACCTACAGCTGTAGACGAGGTCGTCGCAAACCATTTGATGTTATTTGGGGTAGCTGTTGTAATCCACTAGTGAATTTCGGTCGGCTTAAGGGTTTAAAATCCATAAAACCGTTGTACGTTGTTCCCATTGACATGGCTCTATGCTGTAAAGCTTGATCCACCGCCAATACTCTTTTAAATTTATCCTCCCATAATAATTGTTCTCTTCTCAAATGAGTCGGGATATTTATTTACGCCACGTCATCCAGACACTTAAGTACCATGTGACTTGAATCTCCCTCCTGGTACTTATCGGATTTTTCCTTTTTATACTGCGTTTTCAAACGCCAACCATCGTTGTCCTTATTAAAATGTAATTTTGTTCAGCAAGTGAGTTGGCGATAAACCTTGGGTTTCCAAAACGATCTTTACTTGGTCGTATTCATATCAGCCAGAATATAATGCAGTTCTCAAAAGTAATTCAGCCGTTATACACCTCATTGACCACATGTCAACTTTGGGAGATATTGACAACCCCAGCTTATGCTGGAAAGTAATAATTCATAGAGGGGCAATCCCCTTCGAAGAGTTAATTCCGCCCACCCCTCAAAGCTGAACTCTTGATCTGCAGTGGATAATATTATTTACTAGTTGCACTTTACACACAAAGTATCATGAACATCAGATTCAATTGTTTCCAATTTAAAAACTGCTCATATTGGGTACGTTTGATACGTCTATGTTCTACAATGCTCGGAATGCCTCGAGTTTCTACTTAAATGCACCCCGACAGTTTTTGGAATTGTAGTTCCCAAAAGATTATATTACAAATCTGCATAAGCATTGCTATTGGCTGCATGCTGCAGCCACTTGAATGTTAAGGTTAAAATTTCAAAATTATTTACCGTTATTTTAATAAACTCGTGAAACCCTGCTTTGAAAGCAGATTAATTTACATGTGCTTATCATTGATACTCACTTTAGAAAGTCGGCAGGTGTTCGTTCCTTCATTTTATTTTCTTAATACATTGAAATAATAAAATACATTCGAATTATCATTGTTCCAATTCAAGTTGATCGTTCAAAATATCTGTAATTTGAGCATCGCTAATAACTTCTACTTTAAATAGTCCTGCAATTTTTGCAAGTTTCGCAGCAAGCACATGCTTACAAGTTAAATCGTTTTGTGAATGCAAAACTTGGTATTTAAACGATTGACAATGACAAAAATTAACATTTTCAAACAGGACGTAATGTTCGAGACGACTTCTAATTCTGTAAACTTTTCTAACTTCGTTCCGTGTTTGATATTGGGTAAAATTTCCATTATCCAATAATTCCATGGCACGCACAAAAACACCACCCAAAACTGCATGTAAAGCTTGCAGAACTTCAACTGAAACTTAAATCAAATTTCAACTTTGACAGTGAATAATTATAAAATTCTTACATGTGCCTTCATTTTGGTAACATTCTTCTGCTTCCTTGAGTAAATCACAAACAATAATATTTACGATATCGCGACATCCCCTGAAAGTACTTAGATAATTATAAAACCTTCATTAGGAGTAAAATCCTACCCTTCTTGTTCTTCTGTGTTAGCTGCCATCAAATTGCTAAAAAGTAAGGTTACCATTATTATTTAAATAAAGCACGCAGGTACAATTTATGACCAAAAAATTTCAAGGAATATTTTCATTTGAAAAAACATCAGTAAAAAGATCACAATTTATTTAAAAATAAATAATTCAATAGTACAAAACTTAATAAAGTTTTAAGTGTCCCGTAATTTCGTCTAAAGCACTTTTGGGTGCAGGACCAATCGCTATAACAGTTCGACTTCCCGGAGCTACTTGTGTTTGACCCGCATCTCGAACTACACTTGCCAAAATATTATTAGCTTTGGCGGAAGTTTGCAGTGCCATCAATTCTTTTTCCGATTCAACTTTTACGGTGATTTTAGTTCCACCTACAAACAAAATTATAAGCTCCGCAACTGGACAAATTTTGATATCTTACCGTATTTCATCCAACGAGATAAAGTTTTCGGTTTACTTTTTAACGCTTTGGCGTAAGCCGCAACGGCGGCATGGCCACATTGTGCCGCAACTTTTCCTTTCTGCATTTTCAAGTCGGTCCGAATTGCCATTATTAACCGGTACTCATCTTGAGGATCAGAAAACTAAAGTAACGATTTAACGGTGTTTAAGATAAAAATTAATCTTACCTCAAAACGTTCTTCTATGGGGACCGCAGTCGGTGGATCTTGGTACGCTTTATTTCGCCTACGTAGAGAATAGTAAACTGAAGAAGCCCCCAGGATGACGCCCATTGAAAAGATTCCTGCATAATTTCCGATCAAAACACCCACCGTGCTTATATCCATAATTGCTGGCATTTCATAGCACTTGGAGGTTTTTAAAAGATCATAACCTAACTTTTGGGTTTGTTGTCAGAAGTGAACACAGGGGCGTATTATCGGTAGGGCCTATTTTTAAATGGGATATGGGCAGTTGCACCGGAAAATTCTGAAACATTTCAGACCTGTAAAAGCATTGTATGTCAAATTAAAATCTGACAAATTGAAAAATTCTTAAATAGACGTACATTGTATAATATTATTTTCTATTCAACAGAGGTACAACAAACGACAATTATTTTTAATGCATTTCCAATACAACAGCAAAATTTTCTCCTTCCACATTTGGTTTGTATTCCAAATTCCACATACTGGTGAACACTAAAGCTTCTCCTTTTAACAATTCAATGTGAATAGCAGAACATTCCGACTCACAGTTTCGTCTTGGAGTAAGTTGAAAAAAATTGCTTCCGTTTCTTTGGCCAATCACGGTAACGGATTCTCTCAATTCGATTGTTTTGAACTTATCCACGTCATAATTTTTGCTGATCAAGATCCAACTGTACTGAACGGGAGACATATCGATTGGAAGAAATTTTGGTTTGGGTGTGACAGTACGAAATTCCTTCATAGCTTTAAAATCGCAATTTTGGAAGTGAAGAAAAAATGTCTCAAAGTTTTTTAACTTGCTTAAAATTTCTCCAACATTAGTTAAGCCGTTATAGACGTTGGTCGAGAGTTTACACGGAACAGAATTAAGGAAGGATTCGTTGTTGGTGAAAGTGTAGTTTGGATACATTTTCCAATTTTCCAAAGCGTTTGCTATTATGACTGGGTTGTGCAATTCCAGGTAGTGCTCCTTTAGAAATTCCTGGTTGATATTGGATTCGACAGAAATTTTGTCGATGGATTCACAAAGAGCACAGTCGAAAGTCTGTTCGGTTATTTCGTTTTCTACGAAAGAGTTGGGGATTAAGCATTTTTCGTTTTTCATGTACGTCCAATCCCAGAATGGTAGAACTTCGATAAGTGATATTCTTCCGATTGCAGAAATGTGCCAAGAAAGTGCTTCAAGATGGGTTAACAAATATATGGTGGTGCCAAGCAACAAAAGAACAAAGATTGTGATCGCTTTGACGTCAATTTTAGATTTTTTGGTTTCGACAAAGATGGGTTTGCAAATTCTGGAAATTTCTTGATCGCTTAAGTAATTTTCTTTGCAGAATTCAAAGAATAATTTCAGTTCGTCTTTTATTTGTTCCATCGCTGCAGGTTGAGCGTTCATTTTTACACCAGATCTGAAAATTATAGTAAACTTAAATAAAATATAGCTTTCTCTACATGGAAAGAGTGTTTTTTAAAAATCGGTGACCGAGGGTCACATGCGGATTGTGAGGTCATTTGGTGATCGGTTAATTAAAAATTATAAATTCCATCAAGAATAAAAATATAAATAATTTAAAAATAAAAATCTATAATATCCTTTGGGTGGAACAGCTATAGGGCTTACGCACTAGATGGCAAAACAGCAGCCAATAAACAGATGGTATAAACAACAAATGAAAAAGAGGGGGGGGGGAATTAATTTATTAACCAATCACTCACGTGCGTTCTGTTCCTGACGTAATATAAGTGCTTACTCCGTTTAACCCCCTACTCCCTTTCTACCCCACCGGATCCACCCTTGAAGACATTTTATTTCGACCATCCGGTACAAAAATCAGAAACCTGCCTCCAAATGGATTCCAATCTAAGATTTGATAATTAATTTAAATGTGTTTAACGCACCTTGGCTGAAATTCAACTGGTGTCAAAGATTGTCCAATAAACTTATTGTACCTTGAGTAATAAACACAACAGGTACCTTAGTGAAAATTTACGCAAACTCGAAATTATCGATTAAGTGAAAAGGAACCTTGGCGCGATTTCGTAAATTACGGTAGGTTACGCTACTGTTTTTACAAGTTGCGCATGTCATTTAAATGTCAGTATCGATAAGAACCGCGTTTTACAGTTTGACATTCGGGTTTTTCTCGTAATGTTGTACTATACAACTTGTTAACAAAAAGCATCTATATTTTATAATTATTAAGTCTAAAATAAATTTAAGAAGAAGCCATTTCTAAACGTCGATTATAACGTTTAGAGATTTGTTTTAAAATCATTGGCCGAAAAGAAATGATATAAAGTTCGTTTATTTGTACTTATTGATTACGTCATTAAGCCATTTTGTATTATTGTGGGCTTTGTTTTGCGAACGACGAGGGTTGATTATATTATTTCCCAAAGTAATCTAATAATTGTGCGTTCGTTTTTTGTCAGGTAGCGAATTAAGTATTTCCAAAATTCCCGTGCCTACGAGAAAGTACGACACCACCGGAGTCGGTATCGGGGGTGATAATATGAATAACAAAAGAAAAAACAGAGGTGGAACGGTCAGGTGAGTTTCTCGTTTGTTTTCTTTTTCACTCTTCATCTTTTGTTCTCATTCGTCTTAATTGTAGGAATCAGAGAGTTCGCACCGTTGCCGCCGATGGGGTGTACAGTAATAATCATTTCATGTATGCAGCCACTTCCCTGGTAGGCAATACGGTCCGTATTCAAACTGCTTCGGGGAACGTTTGGGAGGGCGTATTTAGAACATTTTCACATCAATTCGATATTGTGCTCGAGGTAGCTGCTAAAGTAGAAAATCCAAATTCGAAAAATTCTAGTTTAATGGCCAATTCTTTGGCCGAAAAGATAATATTTAAATCAAGTGACGTAATAAGTATTTCAATAAAAGATGTTGACTTGGAGTACGCAGTACGGGATACTTTCCAGACCGACTCTGCTATATCGGCTAAGTTTAATGGTAAGTTGACATTTTTCACTTTTAAACTTGCACTTTCTTTGTAATCATCAAATTGAAACCATTCGACTACAAAGAAAAACCTCAAATCACATGCTTCCGTCTTACCTCTTCGTACCTCTTACGTTACCTCTTACGTCTTTCTGTAATACCTCATGAAAAATTGAAAATAGAAATTAACGAGATGATAGTACAGATTACAAAAGTTTTGGCATACATTCAGAGTATATAATGTTTTATTTTATTTTCTATATTAAAATCAAAAGTATTTGATACTTAAATTTTGACCACAGCATTGGCTCGATGTGATCGCTAGTTGAAGTCACGAGCAGGGATTCTGGGTTCAAACCCCGGACTTGAAAAACGGGATATAACAGGCCAATAAATTCAATTTTACATTTTTATTTATGTAGCTTTCGTAAATTTTCATCTCGCTACTTTAATAGTATTATAATAAAAATTGCACTAAACTCTTTTACTCTTTTTCGATCCTAGCAACTCAAATTTGCCTACGTTTGACGAAGTAATTGATCATCCGCAGGATAACGGTTTATCACAGTCCTGGGAAATGCAAGCCTCCTAATTTTTTTTTTTACCGACTGATGGTTTCTTACGTTGGGGTAAGAAATGTACTTTCCTTTAAATTTTGTGTCATCTCTAGGTATTGTTTTCAGTTTTCGACCTCTTCAAGATAAACTTTCAGTAGTTTCACTTTCCTAAAATGTAATTTTAACAGCTGCTGATTGATGATGTCGAATGAATCATTTGGCATCGATGATAAAAATTACGTCTGATTTATTATTGAAAATAATCAGACTTTTCACTGATTATCCACAATTAGGCCACAGTAGAGACGATCAGATGGATAGCACGTTTAACTACTACTGCTGTCCGGGTTCATAATTGTTGATAATTGCCATGTTCAACTTTAAAACTCGGGTTCAAAATCAATCTGGTTTAAGTAGCCGTGATGCTGAAACCTTTCATTATAAGAAAAAGGTCTATTCTCAAAGTTGCATGCAAACCTTTCGTGTCTGAAAGTGGGGGTTTTTCATTCGTCACTGATTCTAAAGACGGTCCAGACTGCCAATGTTTACTTAGATTTGTTCATTACTATAATTTAATAATAATTTCTATTTTGAATGATAAAATAAAAATTGCAAAGATAAAGAATGCAAGAAGTCATCAGATTGTGGTATCTGTACTTTAATTTGATATGGTCTTGTAAGCTTCTACCTTACAATGCAATACAATTAATCTGTACTTAAAGAAACTATTGTCTTTATTATAGTATAGTCCTGTAATTAGATTATCCATTAAAGATAACAAAATTTATTTATGCATGGAGTTGTTTAATCAAATTGATTTTTTTAAATTCTCCATTATATGTCTAGCTAAGCTAAATTCGAACTCACAATTTCCGCTCTGGAACTCGATCAGCAGTAACGCAAACCCACTACTGCGGTTTATTGTTAGCTTTCGTTAAGAATATTCTCTATTTAGTTATCTATAAAAAAAAACTACATTATCTAGTAGATAATATATTATTATTATGAAGAGGTTTCTCATAAAATTTCAATAAATACAATCAATTAATTTTACTTGTTTTCACCGAAACCGGTTTACTCAAATTGCTTTTTACAGATATCTCATAGGTTCGATAACTTATTGTAACTCTTATTGATCTATCAAAATGTTTTTATGCCGTTCCACGCTTTTTTTTACTCGTTGTAGCAAATTATTCCAAGGGCTGTGGCTATTCAATCTATTTAAATGTCGTATCCAGTTGTATCGGTACTCGGCTTTCATTTCTATCTAAAAGTGTTGATCCCGCAACATTTCTTCTGAATCTGTTGTTTTATTTCTTTGTTATAGTTGTTCATCTTTCGCTACCATCAACACTGATTTAGTTCCATACAACTGTATAATTGTGTCTTTATACTTTATTTTTAAACCTTCAATCTGTTTAATTATCAAATGAATACAAATGCTTTTGAAGCGTTAAATTATTCTATAAATAAATATAATTTTATTCCATTCATAAAATTTCAAATAAAAAATATTAAAAATGATAACTTTTTGTTTCCTAAGTTTTTAGTATATTATAAACAAGAAACATTAATTTTTTTGTAAAATAAACTTTACAATCGACTTACGGTAAATTTTAATAATAAAATAATTTAAACGAATAATGAATTTTGAATAATTTCGCAAAATTCACACAATTGAAATGTTTTTATGCCAACTTCTGATGTATTTAGCATCTTTCCTTCGATGCATAAATGTTGGAAACGATCATTACATAACATAATATTATATTCAGAAAACGACAAGTTCCGGCAAAAACCTTCCTTTATTTTTCCAAGTGTTTTCAAAATTTTGCCTCGCTTTTATTGCTGTTTGTTACCTTTTTACTAAAGTGCACTAAAGAGTGCGATTTTTAAAGAGGAGAATCAACCGCAAAAAGTATGTCGGTAGCAACATCCTAATGAATAAAGTTATGATAACGTTACCATGACATCAATGTGACGTTATTATATGGTTATATAAACGTTTGATATTTTTTTATGTACAGGGGTTTGATGAACTGCGGCATAGTCAATTAATTATGAATCAATCAATCAAATAACTAGAGAGAGTACATTCTACCTTTAATTTTTTTTTAATAGCAATTGAGTAATTACTACGCCGGTTTTCAATAAATTTTTTTAAATTTCTATTTTTGCTTTCAGCAATTTATGGTTTAATCGAGTTGCTTATTTATAGTTTTATGAAAAGAGAGACAGCTCCCATTTAACCCCTCGACTAACATTGAACATAGAGCGTGGGCTATTTGTTGATTAAATTATTATTGCCATTGATCAATATAAGTTATTGTGCAACTTGAGTAAATACGCTTCTTGTGATAACTTTAACCTGAGCTTTATGCAACTGGACCTGAAAGTTGCCTACAGACACAGGGACATACAGTTAACTCCTACAATTGTATATTATTTAGTAAGAAATGGTTTTCTTTGTCTTTAACCACAGTGTGATATACTACTGGTTTCTTTGTGGGGTGCTGAGGAATTTTACACATTGCGTGAGGGAAACATATGCTGTTAGCAACACCGATTAAATTATTAATCTCTTATCTATGACCTAACCTGTGAACTCCTAATTTTAAGAGAATTTGAACCATATTTTTAAGTAGATCCACTCGAGTTGATTCCTAAATCTGGTTTAAGCAACCACAGAAACCTTGCATGTTTATTCTCAATAAAAATCTATAAAATTTGAGCAGTTTGTTTCATTAATTTAATTATTTTTTCTAGGACAAAAGAATTTAGAAGATCGCGAATTAGAACCATGGGATCCCACATCAGGGGTGAATGGAACAGAAACATCACTTGAATTAGAACCAGGTGCTAACGGTTGGGATGCTGTCGACATGTTTAAGAAAAATGAACAAGTTTATGGAGTGACTAGTACGTATGATCAATCTCTGTTGGGATATACAGTACAATTGCAACACACAGATTCGGCTGATTATCGGTAAAAACCTCAAAAGTTTATTTTCGAGTGATTTACTAACGTTTTAATTTACAGGGAACAAGAGGCAAAAGCGGAACAAATTGCTCATGAAATCGAAAATCAACCGAACTATAAGGCTAGGCTGGATTTGGAAAACGGAGACGAAGAAGAACGTTTTGCCGCCGTGGTTAGGCCAGCAACAAATCAAGATGTTGGAGGTATAAAATCCAGCGGATCAGAGAATACGCCCAATGGAGGTAAATACGTTCCACCTGCTAAACGAAAGAATCAAGGTTCCGGAAAAATAATACGCAGTACTCCACCTTTACCACCTCAATCTAATAACAATCAAAATATGCCTTCTAATAAAAATAATAATTTACCATCTCCCATGCAATATCCCACTCATCCGTCGCCTCATTTAAACAACACACAACCTGCGTCGCACGTTCGTGATCATCAACCCCCTCAAAATAGAGAAAATCAAAACGTTTACGTCAATAATTCTCATCCACCATTACAACACATGCCCCCCAATTCGCAACATTTGGTACAAAATCAGATGAGCAATCATCCACCGAATCAACAGCCACCCATTCCTAGGCAAGTCTCACAATCAGGCGGAGGAATGAACATTCCAAAACCACAACTTAATGGTGACGCGAAGCAAGTGTCTCAAAGAGCCCCGCGCAATAATTACATGCCCTCGCAAAACAGTCTACCACCGCAGGTGCAATACCAAGAACAGCAGCAACAACAAAAATCCGAGGGGCGCAATCCGCGTCACAAAGAAGACGTGAAGGATTTACATAAATTTTCTCAAGAGTTTAAGTTATCCATACCACCACCCGAAGCGGTTGTGTTAAATAATCAAGTGCCGGAGCAGATGCCACCACCGTCGTCCCAACCGCAGAATCAACGTCCCGCTCAACAGACATCCCCACCTCAACGTGTCACAAGTCCACCACAGGAAGTTTTAGAAAAAGTGGTCACCACACTCAAGAAGTCGACTCTGAATCCCAATGCCAAGGAGTTTGTTTTAAATCCGTCTGCTAAACCGTTTACACCCAGGTAAGCAAAGGAAAGGTTTTGTGACTTTTCTTTGTTTTTAAATGTTGATTTTGTTTTAGATTGACGTTGGTTAGATCACCTAGTAATCCAAGTGCAAGTAGGCCCCACACACCACAGACCCCGGTTCCCACTTACATGCCACAGGTTGGTGGTCCACCTGGACAGCAACATGTACCTGTGGTCATGGGTTACATGATGCCCAGCCAACCTCAATATCAGACTCAAACACATCCCCAAGGCAATAGGCTCAGAAAACGTAAGTCACGTGGCTATAACTTTCAAGCCATCTCAAGTTACCCTTACCCTTGGTGGGTTTTCAGCAATAATGAAAGCAGGAATTCTCCCATCTTGACAATTTTTGTTTTGCAGTTCCCATGGGACCAATGCGAACCGACATGGCTTCTCAAATGCAAGTAGCCGCGGCCACCGGACAACCTCTATTAGCACCTGGACCCTTGCAACCTTACATGTATCAGCAAATCGCAAATTCGGGCGGATTTCCTCAACAAATGCAGTTAAGGATGTACGAACCACATCAACAAATACAGTACATACAAAATCCCAGCAACGGACCGAATCCGAATCAACCCGGAACACCATACAGTCAAAACCAAGGTCATCCACCACCCCCACAGCAGTATCAACAACCGCCGCCACAAGGTCATCCCCAGATCCCCTTCATGTGTCCAATAATTCCCACCCAACCACACATGATGCCGGCAGGAATGCATTACATCCAACAACCGCCACCACAACAAGGACCCATTCAAGTTTTGTTACCCCAGCCACATCCACCTCAACAACATCCGCAAGCTCCATAACACTAATTTTAACCCATTAGTAAATTTATAACTTCTCTAAGTATAACAATTGCGTCTTCTTTTTTTAACTCAATTTTTTTTATTTTTTTTTTAAACAGATTTCAATTTTATGACGCGCGTCACACTGTAACTATTCAATTGTTTCATGTTTGTTTCCATCTTTTTGATAATCACAAAAAATTGCGACGGAACCCATTTTATTATATTTGTCGAGGCATGGTTCCGTCAAGTTATAAGTATTACGATGTATCACGTTTGGTTTCATCGAAATTACACATTTTGTTTACAATTGGTTCGGTTAAATGTATCTTTTTTTTTGACAAACAAAAATCGTTGACGAGGTTGGGGGTTGTATGTGCATTGGATTTACGAGTGGTTGTTTCGGGTGCATGTGACTTGTGAGTTTATTGTTACGTTTAATATTTTTAATTGTTATTTATCTGTATGAGTGGTTACGGCGGTTCTGTGTTGCTTATACTCGTAAATTCAATAATTTTGATTCGGTCTTTGTAATTTGATACTAAAACTAACGAGCGTAAAATTGTGAACAAAAACCACCACTTTACTATAACCAAATAGTAATTTTGATAATAAAATTCTTTTTATTTCACAAAAATTTGCGTCTTAAGATTATCAAAATCTTGCTTTGGATTTTTTTTCATCTCGATCCAAAGTTTTTCTTTCAAGTCATTCCATTTTATAGAAAGAATGTTTGGCAATATTTTTTTATGAATTAAGTCCTGTTTTGTTATTTTAAAAGCGTGCACTTTGATACGAATCAAAGTACAGGGTCGGTTAAGCGATTTTATTGAAAATTAGCGCGTCGTGTCTTTAAATGTAAACTTTTGAGAGCTTCGCGTTCAGGTGCCTGTGACAATTTTGGAAATCTCAAAGTAATTTAACTTCTACCACTTTTCTGTACCACGTCAGATCTGAACCACCGATTAATTTTTGAACCTAGAAAAAGGTTGGGTAGGAGTTGCAAAACTTGCGCCGATCCTGTAAAAATAATTATTCAATAGGAAGGAACATTTTCTGGATGAAATGTTTTATGTTAAGTATTATTTTCTCACTTCTTCAATCACACGTTGCCTTTTAAATATCTAAATCATCTTCTTATACATTTTTTGTTTTTTGTAAAAGTGGTACGTGGATTCATGTAATGTTCCGAGTGGTAATTATAGAAATCGATTCGTTTTCTTGACGGTTTGTTGTTGTTTCTTTTAATTTAAAATTGACAAGAAAATTGAAATCGATTTTTATGATTTTCATGCAAAATCAGACGAATTCAGTTGTAATGATTGATGTGCAGGTGCCTTATTCTGATTAATAATAGTCATCGTGTCACTTTTTGATTTGTTAAAAAATTTCTTCCGTTTTGTTGGTTCCAATATGGATTTTTCGCATAAAAGTTAAATCGGCTTGAACATCCGTCGATTACATTATTTTTTGTTAATTTATTGTTTTGTTTGTTTATTTTGGAATATGTTTATGGCAAAAGCATTAATAATTAATGAATTCAAAAAGTTAGGAAGACTGCCGATATTAATTCAAATAATAGTACATTTACAATCCTCGTGTACTGTTGTAATGGGTAACTAAATTAGTTATTGCTGATTGTAAGATCTTTTTATTAAAAGGAAAGTTGTCACCTGAATTGTCAACATTTGAAGTAAAATAAATTATATTCCATACAAATTGCGTTTTTATGAACTTGATTTCTCGAAACTTTCGAGGTCAATCGTTAATCATCTAATTAATTGCCTGCTTGTCAGGATTTACAGATTAAAATGTTTAAGTTAGGAAATACTTTTAAGATTCAATAAATATTTTAACTATTAATCAAAGGTTCAAAGATCAATGAATACTACGAGAGGTTAATACTATTCTTATTAGTGGATCATGGTCGGTGGCATAACAGGATTTATTGAAGAGCTGAGTAACCAAACTTGAAGATTTATTTATCGAAATTTATTGAACACCTAATTTAACCTAACAGACTGGACTGGTATTTTAAAAATGTAGATCGAATGTGATTCAGATGGAGGTACATCGCTAGGAGTTTGTTGATGTAAATCTGAGGATTGAATTTTATTTTCACAAAACGATAGATGCAGGAAAGGAAGCAAAAGACTGTCCGAGGACAATCCTAACATTTAATTTTGATATGCCATAGAGCGATTGGAATTTCATGAATTTTCAGCATGTAAATCCATGTCTACAATTTTAATAATGTTATCCTGTTCCGAGTCTGAAGGTGGTTATTATGGCTGATTATTTACGGTGAAATGTTTGAATTCTGAATAATGGTTGTTGACAAATTGTTAGATTATTGTGATTACTTGAAAATAATTCAATTTAAGTGTTTTTATTGCGCACAAAGAAAAAAATTACGCACGCTCTTTAGTCATCCTTTTTCATTCAATTCAGTGACTGTTATTGCTGTAATTGTAGTCCTCCAATCAAATCGTGCGTAACCCGATTATAAGGTCAGTTAAAATTGATAAAATTATATTTTATTTGTCGTTCATTATCGAATTACTTTACTCAGTTATCACTTGCAGAGGAAACATGGGAGCTAAAACAATTTTGGCATTTTTATTCATCGTTGTCGTCATTCAGGTAAACCTTTTCTTATTTGTTAATTTTCAAATTTTATTTAATCAATTTTGATTTCAGTTGGCCTCAGCAAACATTTTGAGAAAAGTTCGCGATGTTTCAACTGCGTCTGATGCTGGAAAAGCTATCGACGACGCAGTCGATTCTGTGAAGTCTAGTTTGGACGACTTGCTTAAAAATATCCAGGTAAGTACAGACTATTTAGCTTTGCACAGGTAAAATGCTTATTTTTATTTATTTCAGAGTAGTGATATTTTAAAAGAGCTGGGAGATGCCGCCCAAAAATTTGGCGATAATGTCCAAGCTCAAGGAAAGCAATTAATCGAGAAAATCCAAGCTTCTGCTGCTACTTCTGCAACACCAACTAATTAATATTAGATTTTTATATATTTTTCTCTATATAACTTTTTCTGAATGTACATTTTTGAAATAAATTTTATCTTTTCCAAAATACCCATCTGTAATTTTTTAGTTTACTATTCAAGTATTTGCGGTCACCCATCTACGTTCAAATTGCAGCTTTCCGCTCTAGTAAGCGGCTGCCGTTGTATGTTTTACTTGGCCTCTGTGCTCTGTTATCTAATTATATTTTAATTAATTTAAATACCTAATCAAATTCGGTTAATTTTTTTTTCAAACCAGTCGACACTGGTTTATCATTGTGCGATGCATGTTAATTAAAATGCGTCATTGTATTTTTATGAAATATTGACATTGTTATCTTAATGAAAACATAATCATGAACAATCAATTTCAATTATTCATTCAAACGTAGTACATTATGACTCACTCAACAAAACCGCTGGAATTAGAAGGCTTCGGTTCGAATTTGGGATTTTAACCTTCACCGATACCCATCCCGAAAATTTATACGAGTGACTTTTTTTGCAAAAAGAAGCATCTAATTTATAATTTATTTAAAATGAAAATATTACAAATGTTGGTCTGATTGTTAATGTCCGGCTGGTAAGGTATCGACTTGAGTTTTGAGTTTGTCTACGGCTTTCACGAAATCGTTGACAATTCCTTTTGCAAAGTTTTGTAAAGCTTCCCCAGTATCTACAAACAAAAATCATTTACTGAACGTTTGCGACGATTGGCTGAACACTTACGTTGTAAATCTGGTTGAACTGCTTTGGCAAACGTCTGGATTTCCGCGGTTGCATTTTTCACTCCATTATCCAATTGAGCTTTAATTTCGTTAACTTTGGCGCTATTTTCCGGGCCGATCAAGTTTTGGAACGACAGAAGAACATCGTTAAGCTTCGCAACGCTTTGCTTGAGTAGATTGTCCACGCTTCCTTTATTGTTGCTGATCTAAAAAAAAGGTTTTAGAAGTTGAATTGCGGGTGAGAAGGATTTATTTTACTTCTAATTGAATTTTTTCGATTATGCCTTCTACGTTGTGAGTGAATTGCTGTGTATGGGTGATGAGACCATCGCTGACTTGTTTGTTATCTGGTAAAGCGTTCTTGAGAGAAGTGGACACATTGTCGGCAAGGCTTTGCACCTGGACTAATAATCCTTCGATTTGTTGTTGGATGTTATTTTGTGGTACCTTGCTTGCTGGGGTAACAGCAGCACCGTTGACCTATAAAAAATTTAGTCTAAAAAGAATAAACTTTAAAAACTAAAACTTACGTAAACTGCGAGGAGAGCTAGGAAGAAGGCGAAGAATTTAGCCATGTTGCACCTATTCGTTTATTTTCAAAATCAAATACGTTTATTTATATGTATCGCGTTTTATATATTAATAATCTTTCAACTTGATATCATTTCAAATAATACCAGTATTATCATCAACCCTTAGATTTATTTGCTTTTGTCAGTTAACAAATAGTTTTTGGAAACTTTTCAAATGATAACAATTGGAGAGGAAGGCAAAGCGGGGTCAGTACAATATTAAAATCAAAATTTTCAAAAATAAATTTTTTTTTTATTAAAATGTGGTCCAGAACCTACATGACTTCCTTACTAACCAACGTCATGACTTAGCATTAGCTTGAGTGCTTTAAGTTGGGGGGGGGGGAGAGGTAAGATTTAAAATCAGGATATGTAATTAATTTACAATATTGTTGCATAATCAGGTTGTTATGTTGTTTTCTATGAAACTTCACAATATGTATAAATAAATAATAATATAGATAAAAATAGTATTCAGCTGCAAATAATAAATTTACATTAAGTGAAGACGAAACATAAATTCGTGTAAGAAAGTCAAACGTATAACTGGAATAATTTACTCCGGTTGCCCCTACTAATGCTATTAATGTTATTTTTATAAAAATGCAATTTTACAACATATTATACAGTTTTTTTGGTCAATTATGAATGACCTAGAATATTCAATTTTTATTGTAGGCGAAACTTAGGTAATCAACTTTTTGTCTCGGTTTTTAATTAAATTAAACAGTTTTGAACTTCCTTATCATCATTAATAATTTATTATAATTTGTAACCCTTGGATTTCTTTGAATTGATTTAATAATAACAAATTTTTGATATTATATTTAAATACTTATTATTATTATCCCCCCCCCTTCGCTGATATATTTAAAATCTTAAAGCATGAAAAGATACAATAGTTTTATTATTTATTAATGTATATGGGGCATTCCACCCCAAATCGTTTCATTTGTTTTTTGTTTTTTTTGTTTCATTTGTTTTTGAGATCGATGAAAAACGCGTTCGTGTGTTTTAAATTGAAAACTTTAGAAGAAATTTAGAACAATTTCAATTTTGGAATTAAGAAAAAAAATAGAAATAAATGTTTACCCACGATCAGACTGGATTTAAAACTTTTCATATTAATTGAAATTCTTTTTAGAATTTTTTCAAAAAAATCGAAGGGGGCATACATCTCAAAAAACAACTTTTTTTGCATAAAACTAAAAATACTCGATGAACGCAATAATTTGGATCAAAATCATATTTTTTTATTGAAAGAGAATTCAAAATAGAAAATTTTCAAAAAAAAAGCGATCGGATTGGTGCATTTTTCGCCAAGTTATGAGCATTTGAAAAAAATAGTACCTCAAGAAGGGATGGTCAAAAACAATTGAAAAAACACAAGAACGCGTTTTTCATCGGTCTCAAAAACATGTGAAATTTTGAGAAAAATCGGAAGGGGTCACCTAAAATTCACCAAAAAATCACCTATTTATTATTATTTAATTTTTTTTATTTTAACCCTTTCGGTCACGACTTGATGGTTTTTGAGAAAAAAGGTTCAAAATGAAAATCCGTAATATATAATTTTTTAAAGGATTTTTAGAATAATATGAATGGATTAACGAGAGATATTTTCATTAAAAAATCTCACAAGGAACGTGTAACTTAAGGGGTTGGAGAGAGGAGTAGGTATCTGATCACACGCATCTGGTAAAAAAATTCCTGAAGGCACCACTAAATTAAAAAATATTGATTATGGTAGCGGAATCTCGTTAATCTGTTCATGTGCGTCCGTGGTAGAGTAAACCTAATGATTTTCAGTGGTCAGGGGCTATGCGTTCTGGCTTTCTGATTTGTTTTTTTAAGATTTAAGCCGGTCAGATGGCTGGAAATTTTAAGAAATTTCCAAATTTTTGGAAATTCAAAGAAAATTTTAGATTTTTTTTTTATTTTAAAACTTTTTTGAAAAGAAATCCAGTAGGAAATTTCTGGAAAATTCAAGGTCAATGCATTAAATTCAATTAATTCTCAACCCCGTTGATAAGTATTTTGCAACCAACAGCAATGGAATGACCTGTGATGACATCATATAGGAGAAATCTTCTATGTGACGTCACAACTTTTAACAAAATTTTGTGGATTTTTGGGTTGTAGGGAGTGGGGGTAATTCCCCAGCAGAATTTCACTTATCAGATTGTTTGAAATGAGGGCGACTCTCAGTGCCATCTCCGTTCTTTCGGCCTACCATTCCGGCCAGATGAAGAAGGGAAGTAGTTCCGGTATTGGACAATAGGTCTTTGCTCTGCCATATCTAAACGTGTGTGCTCTCAGCTTGTTAGGTAGCCATACTGGCTTTTTGCATCTGATCTTACCTGATTAGCGGGATCTGTGATGCAGACATCTGCAGGGCGTCCGTGAACGTGGGTCTGGATAATTTGCATCCCTTGGAGAGCGCCTGCTCCCTCGTTCTGCCCACCAAGTCAAATCAAGAAGAATAACAGCCTGAAAGCCTGTACAATAAAACAAAATCTCTGCAGGCAGACAGAGCAAACCAAATGCTTTTATTAAATTTTAATTACATTTCAAAATTGAATAGCAAAAATTTTGTCAGCAAACCAAGCGTTAATTTTTAAGAGAAAGTTTAATATTAGTTTCCATTATTTTATTTTAATACTTATTGCATATTTCACAAAAGGGGAGCAACGGAAATGTTAACAATTATATCGGCTTATCGTTCATCATCCATTAGTTGGCATCTAAAGTTGTGACAAAAATTTATTGTACCGTCGCTGGGCGGAGTACGAATAAAATTAGGAAGAAGCAGTGCGGTATGGCTAAATTAGTGATTTTTTTCGTGGTTGTTCTCATGGCAGTTTACGTAAGATGTTAAAATTTAAAAAGTATTTTTTTGCAATGTTATGATTTCTAGACCAACTGTGCAGTTATTACACCGGTTTACAAGGCTCAAGAAAACAGCATCGTGCAACAGATTAATGGATTGGTCCTTCAGGTGCAAACGCTTGTCAGCAACGTGTCGACTTCTCTTCTGAATGCTTTACCTGATAATAAGGAAATCACCGATAGCATCATCACTCAAATTCAACGGTTCAGTCAAACTGTCATCGGCATAATTGGAAGAATCAAATCCGAAGTAAGCTGAAAGATGAAGGTATTATTTTTTTTACTCAGTTTTTGCAGATCAATGGTTATCAAGGAAGCTTCGATGCCCTACTAAAGGCTACTACTACAAATCTTAACAATATTATTGCTTCGTTGCAAAACTTGGTTGCTAGAAAAAATCAAGTCCCAGTTATTGACTTTAGGACTCAACTGGGCAATGGTTTGAAAAACGCAACCGCAGAAATTCAGAAGCTGTCCCAAGCGGTTCAACCGCAATTGCAGGGTGAGTTTTTTGAAAATCGCATGAAAGCAGTTTTAATGAAAAATATTAATTTTCAGAGCCTGGTAAAACTTTGCAAAATTTTGCAAAAGGAATTGTCAACGACTTCGTGAAAGCCGTAGATAATATTAAAACTCAGGTGAACTCTTTACCATCAATTGGGCGTAAATAAATAGAAGAAATAGTTGCACTTTCGTAACAATTGTTGGAATGTTACAATTTTGTGTATTGGATTTTAAATAAATTATGAAAATATATTCAATTTCTTTTTTAAATTTAATATTTATTTAAAATATATTTGAAAAGTATACATCAAAGAGGTTTAATCAAGGTATAAAAGTCACGAAACTCCGGAAATCATTTTTTTTAAATTCTTATAAAATAAATTTTTATTTTTGATATTATTCTTGTGGAACCGTTAGATTTTGCTTAAAAACTGAAAGTTGTTCTTTTGTTTTTAAATGGGACAATTTCATTCGGCGTCGAAAAATCGTCCTGTGCTGGATTCCAACTCTTAGAGTGCGCGTAGCCCTCATTGTTTCAGTTCTTTAAAAAAAAAAAATTTTGAGTTTCAAAATTTATTTTTTAAATTTTATTTGTTGAATATTAATAAAATCAAATTTGTTGAATTTCAAAATTTAAATTTCGAAAATTTTGTTTTAAAAATTGTATAAAATAGTTGTTTTTTTCATTCTATCTCTATAAAAATTATTTTTAAATTATCTAAATTTTAAATTAAAAACAACTATTTCAGTTCAAAAAGAGTTTTCTATCTCCAGTAGTTTCCTAGTTACAGCCTTAGGTTTCAACTCTTCAAAAATCTGTAAAATTTCTCGAAATAGACAAATCTGAGAATTCCAGCCACTTTTCACCCCGTACTTAACTTACGATTCCTACGGTAGAAACTTGTATAATAAATAAATAAATAAATAAATAAATAAATAAATAAATAAATAAATAAATAAATAAATAAATAAATAATAGACTGAAAAAAACGATTGATGAAAAATTCATCATTTTTACACCCAAGTACAAAATTCATCAAATTGATGAACAAAATTCATCACAATTAGATTTTTTCATCAATACTATAAATTTTTCATCAAAATCATTCATATTTTTCTTGGATTGAAAAATGATGAACGTTTCATCAATTATGTTTTTCAGTGTAAACTTTCAAACTAGAGTAATCGTAGAATTACTGAATTTTCAATTAATTAGTATTGGTAAACTTTACTTTGTTTTTCATTTTTTTCTGAAAAACAAAATTCAATTTGTTTTACGTATTTTAAGCTCTATAAAAAATATTTTTTTTAATTATAAAATTATCTAATTACTAAATTAAACAAAAAACAATTGAAAAACATGAAATTTTTATATTGTATATTTTTGAATTTCAAAATTAAAATTTTCTATTTTAGTGTTTTTAGGTTTATAAAATTTAAATTTTCTAGTCCGCAGACCTGTCTGTTGGTGACCGCTAGTCCAGTTCATCTCGTCGTCGCCGCCGTTACGCTGTTGTCACCTTGCCGTCGACCGTTTCGCCGCCGCTGTTTCGCTTCCCTGATATTTGACAAGTTTGCCTGTATGTCAACTCTCTCAGTGTGGGAGGGAGAAAGAGGGAGAGATTAAGGTAAGCAATAAAAACAAGATTTCGCTATTTTTTAATGATGTACACTTTTCTTCAAATAAGTGATTGAATCAAGCCGATCTCTGGGGGGGGGGGGGGGGATACATTATATTAGAAATTGTGATATTTTCTTGGAAATGGAAAATTCTAAAATAAAATAAAATATTGGTGTGAACTTTTTTAAAATAATCCTCATAATATTAGTTGTCAAAAATTATTTAAAAAATTTAAAATATTATAAAACTGAAATCATTAGATTTACAGGTCAGGAAGATCTGTAGTTTTAAATATAAATTTAGGTGTATAGCTGTTGTGGAAGTTGCAAGCTGTGCTGTCAAGTTGTTCTAGTGACACCTGAAAAATTCAAAATAAGTTTAAAATCAATACCATATGGAAGATTGTCGTTATAAGCTGACAATGAAGTTCAATCTGCAACTTCGAACTCCCTTTCTTCGTGAAACAGGTTTAATTTCATCCGCGGAAAAACCGCGAATTAAAATTTGGATTCCTCTAAACCAGCACTGTTGAGTTTCCAAAAGTTTTAATCTGATTTTAAAGATTGGAAGGCCAGGCTTATAAGATAATAATTGTAGTAAATGTGTTTCTAACTGGGGGAAATAAATAAAAATTTCGATGTGTAAGGAATTAAAAGTGTAAAATAGATTGGTATTAAGGCAGCATGACGCTGTAAATTTATTGTTATCATTTTTTTGGTACAGTAGCAATAGTGTGTATGATACATGAAGGTTAGATAACATTCAAGCTGTAGCTTCATCTGTAACCAGGTCCTCTTATTGATATGTGACCATGGGACTCTCCGTCGAATATATTTAACTACTGTCCCAAACTCAACTACAAACTGATTTTGTCATCACTTTTAGTGCAAGCCAACATTGGAACACCGAAATCTCTCAAGTTTCGGTGTCGGTTATGCTAGTGGATGAACGCAGCGATGCAAAATCAGCCATCAGCCTGTACAATATTCACATAAGCATTTGCGAAGATTATTATATACAAAGAGGAAAAGTGCATAAATTTCGGAGTACAAAACACAGCAAACTTTTGGTATAACAAATTCGTTTCTAATTTTGTTCAATATTCGAAATATTTTGAAAAATAATTTGCCGTCCGTTCAATACTCTCAAAATCCATGAAAAGGTTCAACCAACACGTATATGATCAATTGTATATCTTACAATGTTAAATTTAATGTTTTTCTCATAAATACAAACGAACAACCAAGAAACGATAAACATAAAACTTTTATAATAAGTAATAGAAAAAGTGCCGGGCTAGAATTCATTATTTTCTTTCCAATACAGGTCGAGCGAATTTTTTTAAAACAATAACTGCAGTAATAAGGCCCAATTACGTCGATTTACAAAATCCTTTCCTATAGGTAGAGATAACATCGAGAAGTGATTTTGATAATTTACCAAACCTTCGTTCGACATTATTCGAAAGAAAATTCTAGCTGTGCGTTAAACATGGAGAAGGCACAACATATGTTTCATAATAATTTCATTTTTAAATGCAAGTCCAACTCTTCCGTTAAAATTGCATTTAAAATCAAACGATCGCGTTTGTAACAGTTTACAATAATTAAAAATACTTTTTGAGTTGTGCCATTTAAAAAAGCCGTTTTTGAAACCAACCGACCGTTCTAACTTTCAAAAATTAACTTTGTTATGTTACAGTGAACTAAGATTTGCTAATGTTAATTATAAACATTGGTCATATATTTTTTTATTATTTGTACTCGATATAATATTTGTTAGCACTATCACTATCACTACTTTTCGACAATTTTGATGGAGAAATCGTTACTTTTCACATTAAGGGGGCATTCGCACGCTCGCGGAGGTGGGTGCGTTCGTTCGTTCGTTCGTTCGCTACAACGACCGAACGCGGAAGTGCTTATTATGATAGTGAACGTGCTAAAGGTAAAAAATGTGTATAAATTCATTTTGCAATTGTAAATGTAATAAACAGTTTCTTATATACGTAATTACATTGTCTTAAAGCTGGTAACTAATCGTCATGAAAAAGTAGATGCGGTTCCAAAAACAGCTGCCACAAAAAATGCTTAACATAATAAAGTCGATAAAAATAACAAGAATAAACGGTTATTTTCCGCCTAATCCAAATTTCATAAAAATTAGTTCTTTTCCTTTCGACAAAATATCGCCACCGGGAGCGGTCATTTCGTTTAACTTTTGCATTAAATTCGGGCCACCTTGCGGTTGCTGCTGCTGCTGCTGTTGTTGCTGCTGCATTGGCATGCTGTTGCCCATCGTCGGAAGTACCTGGGGAATCCCCTTCTGTTGCAAGCGCGCCGTGCCCATGCCGCCACTTTGTCCGCCAAAAGGGGTCTGCTGACCGCCAAACGCAGTCGGTTGACCGCCGAACGGAGTCTGTTGACCGCCGAACGGAGTCGGCTGACCGCCGAACGGCGTCTGTTGACCGCTAAACGCCGTTTGCTGACCACCAAACGGAGTTTGCTGACCCGTAAACGCCGATTGTTGATTGCCGAAAGTTGGCTGCTGCTGCTGCTGCTGCTGATTTTGGTTATTTGTGCTAATCGTCGATTGGACGTAATTTTGTTGACCCATGGGCTGATTCGAGACTTGACTCACATTACCACCTCTCACTCCTGTCGTTTCCCCTCTCCCCCTCCCCTGAAAAACACCGCTTACAGTTAGTAAACTCGTCGGGAAATGGCAAAATGCGGGGCATGCACATACTTTGACTATTATAGATCTTTTCGAATGACTCTCAAAAGTTTAATTAAAAAAAGACAACACGAATCGACATACATGATTAGAAATAAGTGTTTGCCGCTTTATATTGACTATATTTTGCGATTCTGACTATGTCGACAAGTATTATGTATTATAGAAAGAGAATATTTTGTAATATTTGTAATGTAAAGAATATTTATGTACGATCAGAATTTTAAGCGTACACAACTGCGGCCAAACATGCAACCAACGACAAGATACAGATAGAGCAGCGCGAGTGAGACAGTTACCTGGTGCTCGGTGAAGACTTGTGTGTTCGGTGTCGCAGTGTTGGTAGCATTGTCTAACTGAGAGGGTAACACAGGGCAGGCATCTAGCAACAGACAACACACAGTACAGTCAGGCGCTAGTTTGGACATATTCGGAGCCAACGTTTTGATTTTTACAAAAATAACTATACTTGCTTTAAATAAACGTACACTTTAAGGCAAATATCGCTATCGTTACATTCTTACAATATACAAACTCTCGTTGCTGCACAAAAATTAAGGTCTCACACATTCGACTCACTTGCTTTTGTTATTAATACGTATTATTTCTTTTGTTTCCTATCTAATTTTGACAGATAAGATGAAGTGAGTGCAGTGGAAGCATGCAACTAAATTGGTCTTCTATGAAGAACAGATCAACTTGGCAATATTTGCAAATTTGTATATTGTGCGTTAAAAGCAAGAAACACCGTCATCGCCATAATATTATTTGGTGCAAAAATTCATTCACACTTGATAATATATTTTTTTAAATTTATTCAGTCCCACGTCGGGCGCCAATATGTATAAGTTTTGTTTACGTACTTCGTTACTCGTAGTTTAAAACAATTGAAGTAATTACAAAATTCAATCACACTGGATTTAATTTTCGACAACTTATCCGCCCCACGTTGAGCGCCAGTGTTACGGTTTTTTATTAATTACGTTCCGCCGGGAGGTTTAGTCGAATTCTAAAGTGAGTTGTGTTGCCCTAAATGTAAATGTTATGAATTTGAAATCATGAATAAGATAAAATCACGTTGGTTCCGTGTATGTCCGTGTCTAGCTTAAGATAGAAGAGATAGAGCTAGCAATTAGCATCCAAATCGAGAGTGCAATCTCAACATTTAAACAATCAAAGCGACAGCTCATTTGTTACAATCTTTTATAAAACATAAATTATTTTACGTAAAAAAGACAAAGTTATTGCCGATCACAAAACTTTACCATAACTTATTGAATTAAATCGATTGCACACCACACGCTTTTTTGGCAAAGCAAAACAAAGATGAAAAATTGTTAATAGTGTAAAGTGTATCCGTGTTTTGCCACTTTCCCGTATGATTTGTAATGGAGTGTCTTATGAACACAATGTATCTAACAAGCGTGTGATGACAAAAAAATTAAAAATAAAAGTCAAACAAATTCAACAAATCTCGGACCCATCTCTTAGTCTCTGCATACCTATACCTCTGTTCGACGAGCGTGCTGTGCTATCTCTCGGAGGCGGCGGCGGTCCCCTGGCACCAGGTCCCGGACCTCTCTGACCCCCACGACCGGCCGTCCCAGGCTGTTGAGTAGTCTGACCAGCACCGTATTGATCTGGAGCTTCCGCCAGGAAATTAGAAGGAACCAAACCACGGGCGCCGTCGATTTCCGCCTTGAAAAACCCATCGTCGTCCATCTCGCCGTACACGTTAATAATTTGTCCCGTTGTGAAAGCTAATTCCACCTGCAGTTGGGGTGAAAAAATTACAATAAAAATTTTTGTCGACGACAAATCTCTCAAGAAATTACTGCATCCTTAATATACTAGCTTCTCACCTCGGCGTCCACGTTAGGACTCAACTCCTGCGGATCGTAATCGTAAAGAGCCACCATTCTTCGTACTGGCATGTTCGCGTAGATATCACCCCATCTCTCTCGATATTGATTCCCGTCAATTTCCATCACCATATTATGAGGCACGTATCCTCTTCTCCCATGGCACTCTCCCCAATAAAATCCATCCGCATCTCTATCACCCCACACTTTTATCACATCTGCTTCGGTAAACGGTAACTCCTCTTCACAAGCGTCCGGATTGGGAGACATCGTCACCGGGTCGTAATCGAACAGAGCAACAAACCATCTCGATCGTTTTTGAGCAGTCGGACAGTTTGGATTTTGTCTCGAAGGTCCCCCACCCGACTGTGGTTGTCCCCTTTGGTTCACTTGAGCCGTATTTTTCACATTACCACCCGGTTGCTGATGAGCACCGCCTCGTCCGCCCATTCCGAACGATTTTGGATTTTGCTGACTTACCACTGGAACGAAAACAAGTAATTAATTCCGGATATTTTGTAAAAACATTTTGCAACAGTCAGTGTTTCGCCATGTGTGACCCTGTAAGTGCGGAAAAAAGAAGAGTAAAGACGTGCGTACAGGAAACAATAAAAGCTACCGTCGAAAAGGTATTTTTCGTGTGTGCAAAAGTTAAGTTGTTGTCTTACTGCCTTGCGTGTAATACGGTTGTTGTTGTTGTTGCTGCTGCTGCTGTTGTTGTTGTTGTTGCTGTTGCTGCTGTTGTTGTTGTTGCTGCTGCTGCTGTTGTTGTTGTTGGTCTGTTCTTTGTTGTGCTAAGGATCTTAATTGTCTTTGTTGGTTATACTGCTGGGGACGGGTATTTCTACGTTCTTGAATTTCGTCTTCGGATAAATTTGTTTCAAAGGATTCTCTAGTGATTTCTGGAATGGATCGTTGAGCTAGGGTTTAAAAAATTATAAAATTTGCATCTGCCTTATTAATACCCTATTTTTCACATCGAATCTACACTGTCTAAATTAAAGATTTTTTTTCTACTTAGGTTCGGTTAACCGCTAATTAAATTCTCACCTATTGATGGTATTCCGCCTTGGGGACGATGGCCCATCGAACTGGGAAATATTTCTTTGTCGCTTAAATTTTCATCGTGCTCAATTATCTGCAAACGATAATTTATTTGAAATTTGTGCCAGCACAAAATCTGAACAATTACTTACTTGCTGTCCCTGTTGTCTCTGTTGCTGCTGTTGTTGCTGCTGTTGTTGTTGGTGTTGCTGTTGTTGTCTCATATGTACGGGAACAGCGGAATGAGGTTGTTGCCTCGCTCGAACCGCACCTCCACGCAAAACACTCATAGGAATTGGGGTCGGAACCGAGTCGACCGATTGGCTATCCCTAGCCTTAGTCTTAACTGTCACGTGTCTTGGATTCAGTCCTAATAGTTTACTTATATCGATTAATGCGTGATCGCCGGTAGGTGAATCAACGTCAGTCACTTTTTTTCCATCAGCGTATACAGAGTATCCTGTTATTACCGAACCTGGATGGTTGAGCGGTTGCACCGGATGCCACGTAACAAGAAGAGTTCCGTCTTGCGGGCCTGGTAAATAAAAGAATGAAGTACTAAATTTTTTAATCACCCTAATGGAAGTTTACCTGGTTCCACCATAATTTCGTTGGGGGGATCAGGGAGACCCTTGGGTAGAGTTCTGAAGTCTGTGTGAGCAGCGGCCGGCATGGGAAGATCTTCGACCACATTTGTTACGCTTTGCGACGCTCGGTGATGTTTTGCCCGAACGGTAACGCGGTACTGAGTGTTTGGTGTTAATCCTGTAATTGTGTGCCTGTATATTCCCGGCTTGACCGTACGAACTTCGACATTATTGACGCAGACGACGTGCTGATGATTTGAATTCGCCGGTAACCAATTTATCACCGCCGAAGTTGCGGTAACGTTTGTTGCCCTCACAGCGCTGGGTCCTAACTGGTGGGTGTCTCTTCCAATAATCATGGTGCATGCGGCATCTCGAGATGTTCGACGATTGGCCGTTACCGAACGAACACTGATACGGTGTGGCTGTTTATAAGACTAAAATTTAATGCTAGATTGATTTTTAAGCTTAAACTTACCCTGTTGCTATCGACGCCTTCTACTAAGGCTCTGGTTCGTTCGGTCGCCTTAATGGTTGTTTTTAAAACTCCGTCTACGTACACGTGGTAACTTTCAATTTGGTTTCCAGGTCCCACGTCTGGCGTCGTCCAGCCAATCAAGACACTTTTATTCAATTGCCGTTCGAGTGTTAGATTTCGTGGTGCAGGCACTAACACGGAGAAGAAGAGGTCAGCTGTTGATTTATTAGCTACATCAGTTCTATCTACATTATTGTGCTCTAAATGGGTACTAGTCAGCTCTGTGAAGATCATTAACAAAATCGAAGACAATGTTGCACATCGATACTCACCAGCGAAGCGATGCAACAGTTCGGTTTCATTTTAATTAACTACACAGAAACGTGCTTCAAAGGTAATTGAGGCAAGTTAATAGAAATTTTTTATTGTAAAGCTCACAGCACATTAAACACATTAACAGAGCAGAGGAATGCATTTTCCGAAGAGTTTCAGCGGACCTCACAAACGAGCTCTCTATACTATGATACTAGAAAGTGCATGCTGATCTAGGTTAAGACACAGAAATGCATAAAAACATTTAAAAATTAAAGGTCCTCTATGCATTTAATTTAAATATTATGATAGCTAAACTATAATAGCCAGTAGCTAATTTAATCTAGGCTATATTTCTTTTAACTACCTAACTTTAAACTGTAACGTCCAGCCGGAAGTAGTTTTTGAATATCAGGAACTGTATTGGAAAATAGCTATAACTAAAATACCCCCCAAACCCCCCGGATTACCGTGCCGACTATGGATTTACACCGTGGTTTAGTTTCCTCGTCTAAATTAAAGGTCGTACACAATTTAATTAAATTCATAACTCGAAAACCGTTGATTTTAGACAATTAAGGGTCAGAATCTAGGTTGCAATAGCTGGTAATTTTGAAAATATTTTATCGTATTACAGATCAAAAAATCATTATTTGTGCAAGGGGAAACAATTTTCATTGCATTAATCGAGATATCCATGACCGGGGGGTCTGGGGGGTATGGAATACCCTCCAGGCAACACGAATAGATAATATTAAAATATTGAACTGCCGTGCGATGTGAAAAAAATATTAACTTTTTTATTGTCAACTATGTAGTTACATTAATTTGTTTATTGATTGAGTTTAATTCTGAGTTAATTTTAACTCCAGCTTTATCTCAGGTAACCATAGTAACCCGGGGGGGGGGGGGGGACAAACGACCATAAAAAAAATCTTAACCTTTTTTCTTGTTGAGTTAATACTTTATATTAATTTGTTTATTGATCGAGTTTCGCTTTTTTTTTATCTCAGGTAACCATAGTAACGGTTAACCCAGGGTTACCGTTGATCCTAGTTTAACGCAAATAAGTGTTTATTTAAAAAAAATATCCGAGTATCTACGCTGAATATTTTAGGATTGGATTAGTACTACCCTCGCATTCGACTGTTCTACAGCTAAGTAGCTAATCTACAACAGTCTAGGACATATTTCGCCGTCGCCACTTCGCCGTCGAAATATCTAATTCTCAAGCTAAATTGACGAAAGTAAAATTTCAATTTGGTAGAGGACCTTTAAGATGAAAATAACAAAGAAAGCATAAATCCTAATGCCAATTGAGCTGACTAATACGTAGATAATTTTCCATCTAAAGAAATTGTGTACACCGTTAGCTAACAAATACAGTTAAAGATAATGCTTCCACCATCTATAAATTAGTTACCCGAATCTCCTTCGTTGGTGTCGTCCTCTTGTCCCTCGGACATCTCCGCCAGCTCGTTCAATCGTTGTATATCGGCTGCAAATGTTTCGGCACTTATTTCTTCTTCCCTTAACGTAGTGAGAACAGCTTGATGAAATTCCAACAAATCGTCACCTTCAAATTACACCTCATGTAAATTTTGAAACTTGGATGAAATGAACGAATGTTTCGTTTGTGTAATGTCAACAGGTGAGCATCTTACCCCGAGAATTTGAGTTAATTTCGGAGAGTAGTTTTTGGATGTCAGTGTTCATTTTGTTGTAGTTTTTACCTATAAGTCTCTGAGCAAAATGCGATGGTACCAATCCTCTACGACCGTCCAGTGTTTCCGCATCTAAATAGCCTCCACAACCGACCGATTCGCCCCAAACCAGAAGATAATCGCCAGCTTGCACCGCTAGTTCTTCTTCCGTTTCTGGTTCGGGATCGTAGGAAAATCTGAAATAATTGAAATGTTACTTCAGTAAGGGGGGAAGCGGGCTAATACCAATGCGGTTACCTAACAATGTAAACGGAACATCGTCCTTTTCCCGGTATATCTAACATATCAACTTGGCCGTCTGCCGAATGACCGTTGAGGTAACTCCGTTCGGTACTGTGCATCCCCCACTCCGAGTCTAATCCATCTGGTAAAATCCGAGATAGGGGGCGCGTATCTGTAATACCCATAGATGCACTTAAGCCCCAAGATGGAGGTGGATGAGGTGTTACAGGAGTTGCAGCTCTTCTCCCACCACCTCAATTATTTTTAAGTACATCATCGTAATAATTGAAAATTTAAAGACTTACCAAGTTCGACTTCTTCGAATGGTTTTAGTTTGATCGACATTGCAGCTGGTCCGCTAAGTGTCATGTTGTTGTATTGGGAGCTTAGGGGATTTGAGAAAGTAACGTTGCTGTTGAAAGAAGTTGTGGTGATGGAACTGTAAGGTAAGCTGTATTGATTTAAAGCGTTGTTAACGGGGTTGGCATAGGAAGAGTTACAAAATGCAGATTGCGGAAGAGATGTCGGATTGTTCGACACCAAATGAGAAAATGTTGGATTAGAAATTGTACTTGTGGTGTATGTTGAAGAAGGCAAAATTGAAGAACCGATCGTTGGATTTCCCAGGAGGTTGGTTCCCATCGATTGATTTAGAACGTTGGTTTGACCTAAAGTGCCGGTTAAACTTGTGGGTCCTAAACTACTTTGACCTAAGGATGATTGCCCTAATCCGGTCGTGGGTCCTAGACTACTGGTTTGCCCTAATCCTATTTGGCCCAATGTTCCCATGTGTTGATGAAGACCAACTTGTTGATAAGTTGCACTATTTAAACCGCCCATTGTGCTGGTTTTATTGGTGGTGTTATAAGAATGTCCTAAACTATTGTAATGCTGCGATATGACGGGATTGTAGTTGTTGTTTGATGGGAGATAATTTAAAGACGAAAGACCTTGATGAGAACAGCTGCCGGGCTGTGCACACATTGCCGAACTCGGATATATCGACGGCGTGGTGTGCGACATCGTGATGGGCGATATCGGTGGGCTATTTTCTCCTAACGCATGACTGCTGGCGCTCGTTTGAAGTGTGCCACCTGAAATTCGCATTTCCTTCAGATTAATTTCACCCAATCTCCGGCCATCTCACCCAACGTCGTCGAGCGACTGTGATCTAATTCGGCTAGAATTCGATTATCCTGCTCTATTTTTGCCATAATTCGTTCGATCTCGGTGCCCTTGCTGCTGCTCCAGTTGTGGCTCGACATGTTGTCCATCTGGCTTTTACCCTTTTGCAAAGCCGCCAACTCCAATTGAAGTTCTTCGCATCTGAAATGATCATAACTTATCTTACGTTTATATCGTTCTGCCATTCTTAAAAATTTAAATACCTAACTGCTTCTAATGCCACCTTCTTCTCGAGCTCTCTGACTCTGGAGTTTTTAGCTCTACCTTGCAAGAGTTCGCATTCGGCTTTCGCTTCCGCATGTGCCCTTTGCAATTCCGATTTTCTAGCTTCTGCTGCTCTCAACTGCATCTCAAGATCCATAACCTGAAATTGAAATAACATTTATCGTCGCATCCAATAGCTGGAGAGGCGTAAAATAAATTATACTTAGCATTAACGGTTACAAAGGAAATTAAATTTATGTGAACGTAAGTTACTGCGAATGCGACTCTTTAGACTAACAATGGAAGTTTGAGCATGAATGAAAAACCTTTTATGATAAAGAAGCTTTCTCTATTCAACTTCTATACGAAAGAAGAATGAAGTGTGTAACTTGAAACAATGGCCGTGCGAGTTAACTCTTTATATACACTTATTGAGCGTTCAGCCGATGTGCCGCACACCTGTTACTGTCCCAAATAAACCAGAGGCCGTGCTTACGTGTTTTGATGCGAGAGTCGCCTTAGGCGCGCAGCATTGATTCAATAAAAAAATGACAATTTCCGAAAGTTAAAAACGTTACGATCCCTTGGCGGGGTTGAAAAACGGCAATTTGGGTCACCATTTTGATTTGGTAACTTCGCACGTTACGCACAAAAGCGACCGAATCAGGCTCGGTTAAAAATACCACTTGTTTTTCTCGTACACAACAACGTAATAATTACCGAACTTATCGTTATCACTTAATGGGATTATAACGAGCGCGACCCCCCGAATTTGCCGTGATATCCAGATATGGCGTGTAGGTATATATTTGTGTATGGAGAAAAGGAAAAAATATATGAGGCTAAAATATTGAACAGTTTCCCGAAAGAAATAAAAAAATCTCAAAAACAAATTATTGACTATAGTAAAGAATCAATTAAAAACTTACCAATCAAACAAGCTTAAAAAAGGTAATTCCACTCATTAAAGCTCAAGAATGAAAATTTAAGAGAGAAAAATCACATAGGTAGTACAACATTGATGGAAGTAGTCCCTAGGAAAATCTTATCCAGGTCATCTTAGAGGAAGGGCAATGTGTAAAAATGCAGCAAACGTTGATTAGAAAACGCACCAGAATATTCAAAACTGGACGAACACATAAAAGAGACGAAAATCGACTTATTTTTACTTACTTATGTGTTTAGTTGTTAACAGTTTGGTTTTAATATACCGGACGGACACTTAACTATTCTAACTGTAATGGCGGCTCATTCAGTGGGTCACGGGAAAATCTATATGCGCGCGTGGAAAAATTGATTTTCCCAACCCTTACTATTTTAGTCTTGACGTCAGACGTCGCGACGTTGACGTTCCACGGTTAAAATAAAAACTTAAATAAGACGATGCTGGATGCACAAATTTGACGTGCATCATTAGCCACATCGACAAGCAACTGGTTGCCACAAGAAAATTACCCTGCCGCAGCAGATGTTAATATTTCGAAAAAATACAAAAGTGCGACCTTACCTTTTCTTTTTGAGGAAACGTTATAAATCCGCGGTCGACGCTATAAACCATAGTTTTTCTTTTGGGTCCGTGCCATACTTGGGCAACTTTCATTCGCCAGGAAGACACCAAGTCGCGGTCCATCTTTCATTTCTTTTATTTTAATAAGTTAGTGTGAAAAATAGTAAATTGAAAAAGCTTATTGATTTATGGGGGAGATATCGTCGTTATGAGTTATATCATCTATGATTAATTTTATTTGTCCTATACGAGGTCCAATCAAAAATTAATTTCAAAAATATTACCTGCAACCTGCGTTAATTTTCCCGCTTCACTGATCATGTGAAAACTACCTTTTCTTATTTTCTCATAAAAAGTTAGATTTCATTAGGTCGAGATTACCTCAATCTCGTTAAATTCAAGCTAATGAACCCATTAATGGTGATTTAGTGCGACAAAAATTTATTTGTACAGAGTTAGGCAAAATTCGTTTTCCAAAAAGAACTTTTAATTTTTATTGTAATATTCATCAAAATTTTTGTTTTTGACGTCAGCGCTCCAGGTAGGCGTTATAGGAACTTTTGATTTACATTTTTCGTTCTTTTATCCATCCATTGATTTATTTGAGTAACATTCAATCGATCATAGTTAACGATTCCCTTCGCTTTTTTTATTTTTCTAAATCAATATGGATCTGACGACAAGTGTCAGATCCCCCCCCCCCCCCGCCGATGCAAAATTTATAACTCCAGCCCGTAGTAATCGCGGTCCCCTTATTTTACTGTCGAATTTTTAATATTTATCTTTAATATACAGATGAATACTTTTACGACCTTTTCTACACTTTTAAGAAACGTTTTGTATTAGCTCAGTGACGTATTAATTAAGCTCCGGGCCTGTGTTCCAAAATCTCCATGGACCCCCTACTCTACCAAAAAATAATTTATTAAAATAAAAACCACCGTTGTTGCACGTTTGCCCTTTCACTCTCAAGCGGGGTTTTTAAACTCATTAAAAACTTCCCCAGGGCGCAACGGAACTCGAAAAAGAAGAAATTAGACTACTGGGATCCGAAATTTGCCATTGTCAAAGGTTAGGAAAACGCCTGGAACCACGGTCTAAGGGTACCGTTTGCCAGTGAATAAACCACGCTCTTTCCCCACTTAAAATCGGATTTTAAGAGTACCATCGCGCACACGTACCGAAAATAGAAAACTTTAGTAATACAAACATGAACGAAAATGACTTTAAGTAAATAAGAAAATGAGTAGGTACATATAAATAAAAATCTTAAAGTACAAGAAGAGGCTGGTAAAAAGAAGAAGCTCCCAAAACTTACTACAGATTTAGTTCTTTTTATTTTTCCTCCGTGCATGGTTCGGGCAGGGCTAATAATAACTTTTTTTTTCCACAATATTTGTGGGTAATCCTACAAAAATTTCGCCCGAGTCCCGCAGATGCCCGGGCCCGGGTTCTCGGAACACCCGGAACACTGCTGACTACGCCACTGTATTGGCTTGTAGTATACTCCCGCCCAAGTAGAGCCTGCTCGCATAAGTTATCGGCCCTCAAGTCCCGCTCTTAGCAACATGGACAAGGCCGAAGCTTTCGCGGAAAACTTGTGATGCAGTTCAGCTCCAACTTAGAAAATACTGATCCTGACCCTACAGCACATGTAGACGCCGGCGCCGCCATAAAACAAAGACCACGTCAAACATTTCAATATTAATAAAGCTTCAGGGCATATACCAAATAGGGCAATTAGGGAATTCCCCAAACACGGGATCATGGCTTTTTCCCACATTGTCAAAGACATTTCCCAAGCTGCTGGAAGTTGACAGATGTAGTCATGATCCTGAAGCCCAATCAAAACCCTCGAATCCCCTCCTTCTACAAGCCTATCGGCCTACTCCCGTCAATTGGAACATCGGCGGAAAAAATTATCTAAACCAGGCTTCATACTGCCCTGGCCGAAACTCACCTGATCCCTGATGAGCAATTTGCTCATCAAGCTTATCGAACCCATAACTGAGGGGTGGAACAAGAAGCAAGCCAGTAGTGCCTTCTTCCTTAACATCGTGAAGACGTGGCACCAGGGTCTTCTCCACAAAATGTTCAATGCAGGTATACCTCATTGAATCCTATCTCTAGGATAGACAGTTTAGGGCAAAAATCGAGGGTTACCGCTCTGGATCCAAATTTATGGCGACAGGAACACCCCAAGGCTCCATCATCGCCTCCCTCTCTTCTTAATATCTATATTGCTGATATCCCCTCCCCCGTAAAAGACAAACCAAAAGGAGTTTCTATGCCGACAACACCACTTTCTTTGTGCCATTACTGCTGTCTGATACTGCTCAAAAATTACGAAATGTCTGCAAAAAAATGAACTCAAAACTGGAACCTATATGGGAGTTTAACTGAACCTCAGAAACCTCAATAAATAACGCTCAGAGAGCTTGGCTATTACCATCTCGATGATTACTGGCAGTAAAACAAGTTACCCCCCCCCCATGATTGCAATAATTTTTTTAAGGTTTCAGAAGACATCAAACAGGACTAATCACAGCGAAGTCTGCCAAGTAAAGCGCTAAGATCAGAAGCTGCCATTTATTCGACTATACACTGATTATATCGGGCTGGGGGGTATTCCATACCCCCAGACCCCCCGGACCATAATAGTATAACTTGATGTTTTTTTTTAATTTTAATTTTTTTAATTAATCATTTGAAGAGAAAACTAGGAATGTACAAACTCAGTATATACCGAGAGAGAATTTGCTGGGAAATCCGGGAAAATTCTAGGAAATCCAGAAGAATTTTATTTATTTATTTTTGAAGTCACTTAGCTTTTGCATTGATCCAGAGAAATTTGAGGAAATTCATAAAAAAAATTATGAAATTTTTTAAACGAGAGTTGGGGTTACCAAAATGTATGTAGCAACCCCCCCCCCCCCCCTACGCATTAAGTCCACATTTGACCAAAACACTCGACAACTAAAAACGCTATTAAATAAAAAGATGAAGGGCGGCACTGAAGTATCTACATCAGTGCCGTCCGTCGCCGGCACTAAAGTAAAAGAATTACTTTGCAATCAGGAAGGAACTTGGATAACGTAAAACTTGATGTTTGTAGAAAAACTATTTTTTGTTATAAAAAATTTTAATTATGTTTTTCATTTGTTTATTTTCGGTCTGTCCGCATCCTAGCGTTTGAGTGGCGTTAACTCGATTGACCAGGTTGTGCGGCATAAAGGCCGCACTGGCTAGCCACTTTCCCCACATCTCGCATTTTGTTTTAGGTCTGGTAACTTAAAATGAATCAATTGTTTTAAAGACTATTTTGCATTTACACCACTTAGGTTACATAATTTTCTAAAACAATATAAAATCAGTTTTGTGTATTTTAAGTAGATAAACAATGTGAATTCTAGGCCACTTTTACGTTAAACTCTCAAAAATGTTTCAAGTGGCTGGATATGTTGGTTAAACTTATTGATTACTTTGGTAACTTAAAAATTATGTATAGAATGAAACGAAAATAATGTTGCAAACACCTTAACTAATAGACTTTGTATGTTAAATTACAAATCAATTATAATTTATAAATTAAACATGATATCATACAATTATTATATTCTACAAATCCAACCGAGCAATCTAGTCTAAACTTAAATTTTTAAACGTTGGGTTTTCAATCTTCTCCGAATTTATATCTTGGATTTCGCCGTCATTGCTGCTGTTGAAAAAGGACCACCAGGAACTCTTCTTTGTTCTTTTCGATTCATCCGCTATGAAGGATTCAGATTCTCTGAGCCACACTGCATATTTATCCTTCAAACCGAACATTTCGTCGTTAAGTTTCTCAATAGTCGGCGCGTTACCGCCATATTCCGAAGGTAATATTTCTTGTGGGATTCCCTCGGGCAGGTTTCCTTTTGAAAAAATTATTATTACTATTTTGTCAGGAATCAAAACACTTCCAACGTACCTTTATGAAATTTTAATAAACCTATTAAATCGTTTTTAATCAGCGGCGTTATAAGTCGCATAATTTGATTGACAAAGGACGGAGCGTTTATCACGTGGACACCTTTTAAACGTGCAGGATGTGCGTCCTGTATGTACGACATGAAGGCTCTCAAAGTCGGGAAGCTAACACGGGCTAAGTGTCCAAATTTGACGTTCTTCGCGTCGAACACCACCAAATAACTACAACTGGAATTTTAGTGAACAGAAACCAAAATAAAAAATTGTTACCCTTCCTTCAGGCCATCTTCAGACAGGATAACATCGTTGTACATGCAGAAACCCTTAATAACCTCGATAAAATGGAACTGTGCAGGGTCGGTATCCCTGACGGTGTACATGAGAACTCGGTATCCCTCCGGGGTAAGTTGCGGTAACTTGGCTGTAAATCTAAAACAAAAACCGTAGTTAGCTTCCATCAAAATGAAAATTGTGACAAATTAGTAGCTTCATTTAAATTTAAGGCCAACGATTATGAGCCTAATTACTAAATTATCGGTTCTAAACACAAGCGTGAGCAATTATATAGTTATATAATTTTACCGTGGTCTTATGGTTTTTTTTTTCTAGAAATTTCCAAATCAAGTTCTGAAAACCTGCACAACTACCCACAAAAGTCAGGTGCCCTTAATTTCTCGTGTCGGCTGCAAGAACAGCCACATCAGATCGAGATCCTTGCCATGCCGTCCCGTCAACAGTTTTGGATTAATCCAACTCTTACAGAGAAGCGTCTCGCCCAACCCCTACCTTATCAGACGTGCAGAAATATCGTACATATCCAATAAGTTAAGCTTAATAAAGGAATGGCAAAAGCGTTCTGCCAAACGTTTGAAAACGACTTTGGAAGATCGCCTGGCTGCAAGGACACTTCTTAAGAAAAATAGCCAAACCGACGTTCCCAATCCAACTTTGAGTAAACTGAAAGATGCGATCAAAAATGTATTCTGTAGGAAATCCGAAACTACAGAGCTGCCGGTGGATAACTTAGAAGACCCGATACCAAATATGAAAATGAAGATCGTACCCTACAATCCTGGAAGAGCAAACTCGGGAGTGGAACTTACTCCCGTCGATTTGGAAGAACAAGAGAGATTGACACCCAAGGTTACTTACCCCGAAATGGACGTTAATGTTCGCCCGATAACATATTGCGAAGGTGCGGACGATGAATGTAAATCTGCAGCCTTGATTCCCCAAAAAAAATTGAAAAATCCAAAACTGGCCTGTAAATCCAACTTTGTCGAAGTAATATGTGCAGATGTAGACAACGACGCCGCAGAGGTAAAAAGGAAAAAGTATGTACCTTTTCAGAACATCAATGAAACTGTAACGGAGCCTAAAGCTAGTCCAAGATCGGGGTCAGCTGTCATCAGCATAGCTGATATGTGCAAAGCGATCGATAACGACGCCAGAAGCAGAAGCAGAGGAAAGGGAAACAGATACGTGGTCAGTTACCCTGTTAAAAAAAAAGGTAAATGCAGATCATCTTCGAGAAATTCACCAAAACATGTGGTGATGGGCAAAGCAAACTCTTTGGACGAATCCGAACCAAAAACGAAGAAGTCCAACTATTGGGCTGAACCGAAATCCAGGGGACAATCGGGACTTTCAAACAATCAATCCAAAGTAGAACCGTGCGATCCTTACAAGGATTCCAAACGAAAACTTTCAAATGTATCCTGCAATGATCCGAACGCTAATTTGACAAAATTATCCTACAAAAACTATTCCATCCCCTGCGAAGCGGAAGCGAACATGGCCGAAAATGATATTTTCACTTGGTACGAAAATTCTGATAACGTTACCATGGAAAACTTGGGCGAATTACGAAAAAACCAAAGCAATTTGAAAGTAACGAAACCCATAAATATTTTAAGTCAAAAGAAAGCGTTAGCAACTTCCCACGTGGACATCCTCAACACACAGCTGTTGTGTTCGAATCTGTTCTGTTCCAGTGCGTCCAAACAATTTTCTGAAAATCTTCAACCTTTTCACATTAAGTCTTACCTTACCCAGCCCAATTACGATCTAACCGATTTGGGCGTTCTGAATTTAATTGTAGCTCACGACAAGGAAATCCGCAAAGTAGAATGGGAAAAACAGAAAAGCAATATTTACGATTTGAAAACGAAAGCGAAAGTTTGTAAACCAAAACCAAAATTAATCGAAGATACCGAGGTTTATGAGCAAGTCAGCGAGATTGATCAACATGAACACGAAAGCAAAAGTTTGACAAAACCAGAAGAAGAGGTACATGAAGATCAGGAGGAGGAACCAAAGACAAAAGCGACGACCAAGAAGAACGACGAGAAAAACTCGTCAACCAAACCAATAACTTTCATCAAGAAGGAATATCACACGCTTTCCTCGCGGGAATGTTTTGCAAGTCGAAAGTTGGAAGCTCAAGGTAAACTAATCGGAAAATTAAAAAAGCGTTGACTTGATAACTTTCTTTTAGAAGGCTTGGTTGCCTATTCCACGAACGCAAAGAAAGGTAAACTGGCGTCGATTATGGAAAATGTGTGCTATATTTTTTCTTTAGGTGGTGGTCGAAAGAAAGCAGTGTACATTGCAAATAAAGGGAGCGATAAATCAGATCCTAGCAAAATTGACGATGTCATTAAAAGGGCTCAATTGAAGCAAGGCAAGAGTTTGATGAAGCACACGGAATGGAAAGCAGTTGCTATTAAAGGTATTTCCTCTTCCATTAGCTTTGCAGCTCCCCGACTCCAAGACTCCAAAAACTGAGTTGTCAGTTTAAACTTATAACTGCTTTACAGGCATGAGGAGTCCAGCAGAGGAACGTAAAAGACTAAGAGAGGAACGAGAAAAATATAAAGAATTGATACGAATCAGATCTAACTCGAGAGAAAAGAAAAGACTCGAGAGATGTATTCTTCATACACCATTTGACAAAGTAGAGGAGCCTAAAAGAAAGGAACGGAAAGAATGTGTCGAAGATGGCGGCGATAATAAAAATAAGACTGACGACATTTTTTCTACAAATTCGAATAACATAGATGATTGCGGTTGTGTTGCTGCCAATACTAGAAAGCCGCCTGCGTGGAGTAAGTAAGAACTATTCGAAATTTTGTTATTTTTCGTTGACTTTTTAAGGTAACGAAATAATGGATCCCAGGAAAAACCTTCAGTGTGTCCAGAAGGAATGCGTACCAACTACAGACGATTGTCAAGAAAAGTTGAGAATAATACTAATCGAGATGAAAGAGCAGGCCGCAAAATTAAAAAAATTAGAAAAACTTATGAGAAAAAATAAAAATTACAACAGTAATTGCGATACTGTAAGAAGTCGCAATATGGGCAAGTAAATTTTGAATTGATGGACGTCGGCACCCTCGAGATAATTCATGTATGTAACTTGGTGAATAAAACTGCTTACTTTAATCGTGGTGATCGATTATTGATCTTCAAATTAACGATAATTATGAAATAGAAAACTTTAAGATCTGAAGTTCTTATTTTGAAGTTACAAACTCCAATTTAGTCGGAATACTTACCCCACTTTGGTGATAGACAGTAGTTTTTCCAAATAGACATCTTTATTGGAAAATAGAAAGGGTGCGTTCGCCCTTATGGTGAAGTAGCTTTCCAATGCGTGCTTAGTAGGTTCCAGATTGTAGTAACAGGCGTGAAGAAACAAGTAAATGTATTCGTCCGATACGTAAGGAAGATGCGGTTGCGATTCCATCCTGTAATTAAAAAGAGGGCAATTAAGTTTTGGTTTATTTACAAACATTTAATGACATCCTCGATTGCTGCTTATTACTTCTTAGAAATCAAGGCGAATCGCATTTAAACAAATTGCCGGTAAATTAAATATTACAATTCATTTGAGGTGTTTGTACTTTGTTTCATAATTTTATGCAATTTTAATGTTGTCTAAAATTGCTCAGGAGTTTTAGTAAATCGCAAAATTTTAAGAAGAAAATAAAATTTTATTTTCGGAAGAATGATTACTTTTTATTAGCAACTCCATCGCGCCCTCCCAGTATGCGCCACCGCTGTAAGGGACTAATACTTTCTTTTGTTTTTACGCGTCAACCTATAATCGGCAGAAGCTTAATATCCGATGAAATTTTATGTTTAGAAAGTAATTTAAGCATAATATAATATTATTAACGTTATGATCGAATGCTTTATGGTGTAAGTAGCACATCTTGATGAGGTGGTCATTAATCTGAATATTTTCGTATAATAAAAATTCTGTAATTTGTAATATACGACAATTTAATTATTTCGTGCAATAATAAAGATTTTTATGATTATTATTTAAGTTTTATTGGCAATAATGACTAAATAATGTAATATTAATTTTTAGCAAAATTTTATTCAGAATTTTAATGTGTAGGTATAAATAATATTGTGTTTAGTGTAGAATTCGAAATCAGTAATATAAATTTATTATATTTATAATATATCAGTATAAAATCCGATTTTATGCTAAAACTTATCAAATCCGTTTAAAAAGTTATTGTTAGTCTTAGTCAGAGTCTTAGTCTGAGTCTGTGTCAGAGTCTTAGTCTGAGTCTTAGTCTGAGTCTTAGTCTGAGTCTTAGTCTGAGTTTTAGTCCGAGTCTTAGTCTGAATCTGAGTCTTAGTCTTAGTCTTAGTCTTAGTCTCAGTCTTAGTCATAGTCTGAGTCTTAGTCTGAGCCTTAGTTTGAGTCTTAGTCTGAATATTAGTCTGAGTCTTAGTCTGAGTTTTAGTCTGAGTTTTAGTCCGAGTCTGAGTTTGAGTCTGAATCTAAGTCTAAGTGTTAGTCTGAGTCTTAGTCTGAGCCTTAGTCTGAATCTGAGTCTGAGTCTTAGTCTGAATCTTAGTCTGAGTCTTAGTCTGAGTTTTAGTCCGAGTCTTAGTCTGAATCTGAGTCTTAGTCTTAGTCTGAGTCTCAGTCTCAGTCTTAGTTTCAGTCTTAGTCATAGTCTGAGTCTTAGTCTGAGCCTTAGTTTGAGTCTTAGTCTGAATATTAGTCTGAGTCTTAGTCTGAGTTTTAGTCCGAGTCTGAGTTTGAGTCTGAATCTAAGTCTAATGCCCGGTTTCACAAAAGAGGTTTAAAATTCAATCTAGGATTATAATATTAACAATGCATTTTAATTGTTGTAACTATGGTTATAATTTTAATCGTAGTTTAAATTTTAAGATACCTTTATGAAACCCACCATAAGTGTTAGTCTGAGTCTTAGTCTGAGCTTTAGTCTGAATCTGAGTCTGAGTCTTAGTCTGAATCTTAGTCTGAGTCTTAGTCTGAGTTTTAGTCCGAGTCTTAGTCTGAATCTGAGTCTTAGTCTTAGTCTGAGTCTGAGTCTCAGTCTTAGTTTCAGTCTTAGTCATAGTCTAAGTGTTAGTCTGAGCCTTAGTCTGAATCTGAGTCTGAGTCTTAGTCTGAGTTTTAGTCCGAGTCTGAGTTTGAGTCTGAATCTAAGTCTAAGTGTTAGTCTGAGTCTTAGTCTGAGTCTTAGCCTGAGTCTTAGCCTGAGTCTTAGTCTGAGCCTTAGTCTGAGTCTTACTCTGAGGTTAGCCTGAGTTTTAGTCTCAGACTTAGCCTTAGTCTTAGTATTTGCTATAATAAAAAAATATTTCTTCTTTATATTTTATATTTTTCTTTATATTTTTTCTATATAAATGCACACGCAATTTACTTGATGCGGTTTAAATTTTATTACATTAATGAATAGATTGCACAAAGTTCGAGATTAATTTGAATGTCATTATTTACGTAATTTTAGCAGCTCAAGTGCAAATTGCTGTTTCCAATTTATTAAGTAAAATAATAATTTTTATTATTATATTGCACCAGTATAGAAATCGGTAAGTTATTTAACCTTTTCTTTTATTTTGTTGTTTATCATCATACAAACAATAACTTGACTGCAATATATCTCATTTTCTCATTTTCAATTGTTTAATATAAAAAAAAAATTTATTACTATAAAACCAACAGATGGCAGATCTAACGGAAGTGCAAGGTGACAGACCGCTCATTAACAACTTTTTTTTTTTTTTTTGACATCATGACAAATGAATACGTATAATTTTTACATTAGTAGCTTCGACTCTCCGATATGTTCATTAATTTGCTCTTCCAAGTTCATAATTTAATGGAAATATAAAATAATCGAAATAAGTTATTACTCATCCGCCTAACAATGCCCCCCCCCCCCTGAATAGTACAAGTAAGGTCTTCCGCTCATTTCTCTATTTTTGATATATCGGTCACAAGAGCTGCCAAGTGTTTGAAAAATTTCGAAATTGACTTCCCAAGTTGTGCGGCCTAAAGGCCGCACTTTCTAGTCACTTTCCCATAATTTCTCCAATTTATTAGGTCGGGAATTCCATTTGTCTTCATAAAAATATGTAGTTGAGCAAGTAGAGCTCTTTTTGGATTGATAAAAAGAGAGATGATGATGAGAGAATGTTTTTAATAAACATATTGCAATGTCCCGGAGTATAAAATCATAAATTTAAAAAAATCAAATCCTCCTTCCGGCAACATTCATTTTTTTACGAGCATGGACTCTCTTGCATATTTTCCGCTCCAATCCCAAAATTCCGAATAATAAATTTATTTCCTTTTACCACTTTTATCTCATTCAGCATCGAAATTTTATTACATTTTTTTCCACAAATCAAAATTATTTCCTTTTTATCTCCAAATCAACTTAATTAAACTCATCAAGGACTTTTCCAAAACACTTTTTAATATTTAAACAGAATAACTTATAATTTAAACTGGTCCACTCTACACGAGCAGGGTTGGCATTTGAAATATGATTGTAAAGTTATAAAATTACAAAAACATCAATATGACCAACTTAAATTATATTAAATCATGGGAGAGATATGACAAATATTACTCTGGGTAAGTTTTATCGTAATCAGAATTAAAAACTAACAGTTTCAATATTAAAAGTTTATCAAAAAAGCGCGAAATTAAATCCTAAGTTTTGCTGAAGTTCGCAACTTATACAGAACTCTCCCATTATAAAATGTTATAATAAATACAGCTGAATACCCGGCTTCGCCCGGGGTCTCTTTAAAAATAAAATAATTTGCATTAGTCTGCGTACTAGACCGTTTTCCAGTCTTGCTTCCCGTTACTCATTTGTTTCATACTAAATTTTTTTTTTAATTTTTTCTGTGGCAAATTTATCAATATACGAATCTCGTTAATCCATTTATGCGCGTCACCGAATTTTCTGATAAATTAATTATTTTATAATAAAAATTTTGACACTAAGAAGTTAAACTTTTAGCAATTATTTCTTGATGTGTATCCTATAAAATGTACTCCAAAAAAATTATTTATTGTATCGATCATTTTTGCATCAATGAACAAAATTCATAAATTTAATGATTTTGTTCATGAATACTATGTAATCGTTCATCAATCCGATGAACCATTTTTTCAATGCATTTCTGTAACGCAAGTTGAAAATTTTATGCTTTTAATTTCCGCACGTTATAAAATTCGGTAACCAGGACGGAATCGCTGTGGAAATCTGATGTACAATTGAAAGAAAATCTGAGAAAATTCGAGGAAATTTAAGAAAAACCCTAATTAATTCCAGAAAATCCTTGGAAATTTAAGAATTTCGTATTCACGTCCCAAGATATATTTAAGGTCGAAGGTCACGAAAATTGTTTTTTGCGATTTTCTCGTTTCCTATGTAAAATTCGTTATTTGAGTTCATTATATAACTTGTAGATCATAAAATTATCTACAATTTTCATCCCATTCATTTTTTTGTATTATCAACCTTTCTTGAGATACAGCGCGGAGGGAGGTAAGGCAAGGCCGCACTACCTAGACAGTTAAATTAAATTAAAAGGTGGTGCTGCGCCACTGAACTGATTTGAATATTAAGTACCTAATAATCAGCTAATGCTAATGAAAATCATAAAGCTTAATTACGGACAGGCCACTAAAAGCACTTTTGTTCCGAATAAAGCTTGCTCCTTTTTATTAAAATGTAAAACAATTGTTTTCACATAAAGTGAATTTTTAGTAGAAAAACAAACGAACGTAATTATTGTCAATTTTGTTTTGAAAGTGATGGCCGAAAGTGGGTCATTCTGTATAATAGGAAACTATTGCATTTGAAAAAAGACAATAACACCTAAGATTGCAAATATATACAATTAAATTTGATGATAATAATAATAAAAAGCGAGTAATTATAATTACGATAAAATATTCGTTAACTGCATAAACAGAATAATTTGTATTGTTTGTAAAACCTAATGAATAGCTAATAGTGTTTATAGATGGATTGCTGACGCGAACACTTTTAAAATGCAAATTAAAACATTATTATTATAATAATAATTAATCTTATGTTAGTCAATTGTTGCTATAACGTCAAGAAATCATATCGATTGTCAAATTGCCCAGTGAAATTGGTGCTGAACAAATATTTTCAGGTGGGTATTAGTAAATTAGTAAATATTTTGCAAATTTTAAATTGGTGCTGCTTGCTACCAAGTTACCACCAACAATAACAGCAATATTTTCTGTTGGCAGTAGGTCGAACAAAACTGCTGTTGTTTTGTTTTTCATATTATGACAGATTTGTTACCAGGTAAAAAGCTTTTTTTAATCTCAGGAAATATTTTTGTGATAGAAGTCTTGCACTTGCTGCGATCACGGATGCGTGAAATCTACCATACCCGAAATTTTAAAATTAAAAACTTTGATTGGAACCAGAAGCTACCGATGTGTAAACCAGAAATTCCAAGGTGTTAAAAAAATCTCTAATTATTGCGTCCTCGTCGAAAATGACTTTAATGGTTCAGTGCAAATTTTGCGTCTCTGTCTGTATAATTAAACGAAATACGTCAAAATTACGTTTTAATTTAATAATTTGGTACTAACAAAAAATTGATATGTAATATTCCACCAATTTTTGTATAATGAAATAAAAAGGTAAAAATGTTCTTAGTGGCCAATTATCTTGTAGGTCACCAGACCGGCGACCGCGCAAACTTTAGAACCGGCTCCGCATTACGAAGTATTAAATCGCGAAATAACTGCACTTGAAATTTTTTTTTAAATTTCCGACATCTTCGTCATCTACAACACTTGAAACATTTTTATCGTCCGTCGTTTTGTAGCTCAATTTCAAAATCCATGTTGGTACTCTTGATTTTTTGCTATGATTTTTATAGGAAATTTCCATTTTTTTTTAACTTGATGCAGATCATTAATTTATTACTGCCAGGTAATAATTTTATCCAGTGTGTTTTTGTTACCTTTTGATTATTATTTTTTTCGAGTAGGTGTTATTCCACTTTTGTTTTTCGACCGACATTTTGCCGTCGGGTTAAGGGTTAAGGGCGACGGCGAAACGACGACGGCGAAATGTCCCATCCCCGGATTTTGTTTCACAGGTTTCATTTAAAAAAATAGTAAAATGAACAAAAAAATCGTTCAATCGAGGAGATCGGAAATCTTACGAACCATTTTGTGGGGGGGGGGGGTTCAACGTATTTCTTACGTTAGTTTCTTTAAAAAAAATTTTTTAATTTTATTTAATAATAAGAAAAATCTTGTCACTGACCCTGGTGATTTTCTCTGCTTTCCGCATAATATACAATCCACATCGAAATGGCTAGCTCCCACATGGACCACAACTGACCTTAAATTTAATTACAAATTTATTTGATTAACTTTTTCTTGAAATTAATTTATTTTTATTAACTTGAATTTATAAATGTAAAATTTAATTTAAATTCTTGTTTACTTATAATTTATTATTAATATTATATAAAGGTAAGGGGAGGAAAAAGGGGGGGGGCAAAATTAATTTTTTTTTACATAATCCTTACGTAAAATATGGGGGTATTACAATCTTACGTACCTTTACCTGGGGGGGGGGTCCTCTAATTAATAAATGTATTAACGTAATTAATGGACGTTCCCCCACTATTATAATTTTTTAAAATTTTGAAATAAAAAAAACATAAATGTACCTATCTACCTATAAAAATTTCTTGTTTTTAAAAAAAAGGTAAATTAGAAATTCACATAATCTTTTCTCAAAAAAAAACCAAAAACATTAATATACCTACCTAAAAAAATTTAAAAAAAATTTTCAAGTCTCCTATTTTTAATTCCAAATTTAAACACACCGAAAAAAAAATTCATCAATTTTCAGCTGATATAAAAAATTCATCAAATTGATGAACAAAATTCATCACAATAAAGATTTTTTCATCAATACTATGAATTTTTCATGAATATGATGAATTTTTTATATGGGCTGAAAAATGATGAACGTTTCATCAATTAATTTTTTCAGTGTATTCTTATAATTTCAAATAATATCTTTGAGCTTTTGCTAAAAAAAATTTAAATTTTGAAATTTATTATAAACCTTTGAATTTTGAAAACAAAAAAGGTTAAAAGTTTCTGATCCTTCACAATTAAAAAAATTGCAATCGAAAAATATAGAGCTAAATTTTTCAAAATTGTTAGTAAAAATTTTAATAATCTTATAAACTCAAAAAATATTGAAAAAAATTTGAATTTTGAAATTCAATAAACAGTAAGTAAGTTAGATATTATTAAATTTTTTCTGACATCTCACATTTAGAAAAAAGATGGAATTGAACATAGGCGCAATTAGATGAAATATTTCGGGGGGGGGGGGGTAAAATGAGGACCTTTTTTTTATGGAAACCCTTGACCATCAGTGGAAAAAGAAACCCTTCATTTTTTTACAGTAGTCAGTTTGGGGGGGGGGGGACTAATGTTAATTTTGAATAAAAAATAAAAAAAAACACCAGAAAATTTGAACTTTTATTCTTCAAAAACAAAAAGTCGTGACCGGAAGGGTTAAGCCAACGTCGTTGATAAAAAATAGTCTATATCTGTTATCTATCAACCACTGACGCGCATGAATGAATTAATGAAAAATATTTTCATAAAGAAATTGATAGCTAACCTGTCGCTTAAGAGCTCCCCTCCCTCCCAAAACTTGCAGCGGAGAGATTTCGAAAGGAGTAAGGCTCCAATTTAAAAATCATAGATCATGGTAGTATGGAATCTCGTTAATTTGTTCATGCGCGTCCGTGGTATACAGATGAATAGGATCCGTATGTATAAATGGCCGTTCTTGCCGTTCATTGGCTACTAAGTAATGCACCCGGACCCCCCGGTTCATAGCAATTGTTTTGTGTCTTTAAAGCTTAAATTCGAATTTTAAAATGATTTTGGGGTCTAGGGAAGGGGCAGTTAATGATAATATGATTTATTGTGATTAATTGATTAAATGTAGCTAAACTATCATATTTCGATTATTTTTCATACCCCCCTCCCCTCCTTATTGATTAGTGATATGACTTGATGCTGGATTAAATCGACTGCATCCAAACGGCTACATCCAAAGTCTGGCTCCGTTTGTAGCCGATATAGTATATTTTTGACACTTTTAAATCGGGATGAAACGTTTCGCCGTCACCGTTTCGCCGCGCCGTCTTGTCTCTGACTCCGTCTTAAACTGATTTTAAAAGGTTTTCGGAGAGAATAAGTTCTGCAGTTATGCGCCCAGCCACTGGGCGTTGTTGTGGTATGGGCGGCAAATATTACTTTATATTAAATCTTTGTTTTCGAACGTGATATGGAAAAATGTTTGTGGTTTTCTAGTCAATTAAAATTTGAGCAACTTTTTTCGGGTTAATTATTATATAATAGCTGGTTTCGATATTACAAAAATTTTTGATCCAGTCTATTACTTCATAATGTATTTTATATTATTTATCATAAATTAATATTAATTAATGCACCTTCGAATCAATACCAGCAGTAGTCAACCAGCTTGCATTTTAAAATTTTTAGAAATATCTAACAAAACGGTAAACCGGTAATTACCCATCGTACTGGCAGGTAGATTTATTTCGAAAAATGAAAAGTAAACTTTCGACATTTCGATTACGTGCGATAAGCGTCATCGCGGCATGGATGTTTTAAGCGATGCAAAAAAGAAATTTCAAAATTTCGTTATGGTTTTTTATTACTCGTTCGCATTTCTTACGACATAACATAGCACCTCCGATGAGTGATAGAGAAATCGACGTTGTGCATAAATTACTATCGACGAGTTAGGTCAAATTAAATGGATCTATTGATTTTGAAAAACTCACCATTCTCTGATCTTTTTTAATTCCTTCGTCCTATTTTCTGGCGGATTTTTAAGTCCCTCCAAAAAAGGATGTTGCTTATGTTGCTCTTCACTCAGTTTAACTATCTGGCTCATTTTTTGCACTTAACTACGAAACTTGTCCCGACGATTAAAACTTTTACCTTATTTTGATAATACGGATGGCGTAAGAAAGTAAAATTGCGGTCAAGTCGCAAATGTGAATGGTGGAAGGTACTGCGATATTATGTTTTATTTAATAATTTAAACAATTTACAAGAGAAGAACACGAAGGTGGGGAAATGTACATAATTTTCATGCTTTGTTAATTTAGGCTTCATTACCCATACAGCGCTACGTGAGCATTAATTTTATGAATTTAAATTGATTTTCGTGTATGGTTTCAAAAGTCTAATGAATTAATTTCGCCAATTAAGAATTTAAAGTAAAAGTTGTCTTTGGGTATAAAATGTGGACTACGAACTGACCTACCGTTAATTATTGTCGCGCTGCTGCATTTTTCAAATAAGTCAACATGAGAAATTCTAAGTCGGCCAGCTTCCGTATGTATTTTATTTTTAGGTAAACGAGATTATATCGGAATATTACTTTGATTATATAATTAGCGTTCCCGATTGCCGAAGAGAAAGTGGCTGCTTCAATCAAAAAATGTCGTTTTTATTTGAACACCCCGCGCTTTATGTTGCATTGTTTTGTTTTTTTTTAGTGCACATACACACCGCCTGCATGGTGATATTAAAAGTTTATTATTTTAGAAAGTATACAGACACTATAAACTGTCACTTCAATCGTGACCATAAAATTTATTGCTGTTAAAAATATTATTAGGTAAACAAAGTCTGATCCACTTGCTTTTAGGCGATTCTAAGTTAGCATTTTTAAAGCTGCTCACTGCAGTATTTGGGAAGCACCGCAAGACAACATTTTGTACACTAAATTTTCTTTTACGAAATTCTTAAATATTTAAAATTATTTAACTTTTTTAAGATTTAATCTTAATGGATTTGTTTATGAAATGTAATTTCAATAGCCTAAATTAGAAAAAAAATGAAATCCTATGTAAGGAACACCTAGTAAACCGTCCTCCATGTTTACCAATGCTTCCCCACCCCCTAAAAGCCTTACGTAAAGTGCACTTTACGTTATAAGATATCTTTTATGATTTATCATAGGAGAAACCATAAAACACAGTTTATACTGTGTTTTTTTTCTTAAAATTATAAAAAATATCCTATGATAAATCATATAATGGAAACTGCACTTAATTAATGAAAAGTCCCCATAGTATTCTTAAAATTTTCCCTTCACTTGTACGTCATATTTCTATGGCGATACCCCCCCCCCCCGAAAACAATATATCTGTGGTTTTCTTACGATTTATTATCTGCTGACTCTAAGGTACTCGGTTCAAATCCGGGAAGAGTCTAAACTTTCAGATGGTCGTCTCCATGCTTCGGAGGGCACGTTGCGGAGGCGGTCCCCCTCAGTTGATGATTGCCACCATCAGCCATTATTAAACAAGGTTACAGGTATTTCCCAACCCGGTTTAAGCAGGATTAAGGGAGAGATTTATGTGCAGAAGTGGGCGGAAAAGCGGCCGAAAAAGAAAAAGCATTGATTTTCTTGGATTACTTCATATTTCTTGGTATTTCTAAGATTTTCTTGAATTTCCCTATAATTTTCTAGAAATTCCTAAGATTTCTTAGGATTTTTTGGATTTCCTCAGTTATCTTGCGAATTTTAAGATTTCCTTAAATATTCCTAAATTTTATTGAATCTCCTAACATTTTCTATACATTTCTAAAATTTCCTAAGATTATCTAGAAATTCTTAAGATTCTCTAAAACCTGCATTTCCGCGAATTTTTCCTAGAAATTTCTATGATATCCTGAGTTTCTTCAGATTTTTTGTATTTTTAAGATCTTCTCAAATATCCCTAGATTTTATTAGATTTCTTAAACTTACTAAAATTTCCAGAATTTTCCATGATTTCTATAAATTTCGTGAAATTTCCTAAGACTTCCTCAGATTCTTGGGTTTTTAAAGATTTTCTCATATTCTTGTTTTTTTTAAATTTTCCTTATTCTTGCTTTTTTTAAAGATTACCTGAGATTCTTGGGTTTTTAAGATTTCCTCAGATTCTTCGGTTTTTCAAAATTTCCTCAGATTCTTGTTTTTTTTTTAATTTCCTCTTATTCTTGTTTGTTAAGATTTCCTCAGATTCTTGGGTTTTTAAGTTTTCCTCAGATCTTGGGTTTTTTAAAATTTTCTCACATTCTTGTTTTTTTAAGATTTCCTCAGATTCTTGGATTTTTAAGATTTCCTCAGATTCTTCGGTTTTCCAGAATTTCCTCAGATTTTAGTTTTTTTTAAAGATTACAGCAGATTCTTGGGTTTTTTAAGAGTTCCTCAGATTCTTGGATTTTTAAAGATTTTCTCATATTCTTGTTGTTTTGTAAATTTTTAGTTATTCATTTTTTTTTAAAGATTACCTCAGGTTCTTTAAGATTTTCTCAGATCCTTAGGTTTTTAAGAATTCCTCGGATTCTTGGGTTTTCAAAAATTTTCTCATATTCTTGTTTTTTTAAGAATTTCTCAGATTCTACGGGTTTACAAAATTTCTTCAGATTCTTGTTTTTTTTTTAATTTCTCCATATTATATTCTCATATTCTTGTTTTTTAAGATTTTCTCATTTTGTTTTTTTTTTAAGATTTTCTCAGTTTCTTCGGTTTTTTAAATTTTCCTCAGATACTTGTTTTTTTTTAATTTTCTCATATTCTTTTTTTTTTAAGATTTTCTCAGGTTCTTGTTTTTTTTTTAAATTTCCTCAGATTCTTCGGGTTTTCAAAATTTCTTCAGATTCTTGTTTGTTTTAATTTCCTCATATTCTTGCTTTTTTAAAGATTACAGCAGATTCTTGGGTTTTTTAAAATATTCTCATATTCTTGTTTTTTTAAGATTTCCTCAGATTCTTGGGTTTTTTAAAATTTCTTCAGATTTGTTTTTTAAGATTTTCTCAGATTTCTTGGAATTATGTAATGTTTACTCAAATATTCCTAGATTTCATTTGATTTCCTAAGATTTCTAAGATTATCTAGAAATTTCTAAGATATCCTGGATTTCTTTGGAATTTTTGGTATTTTTTAAGAATCCTTCAAATATTCCTACATTTAATTGGATTTACTAAGAATGCCTAGAAATTTTTAAGATACTTAACCTATATTTCCTCAAATTTCATAGATCTTAGTATTTCATTCATTTTCTTAAATTTCCTTGAATTTTTAACAATTTCTTAGATTTCCTAAAATTTTCTCCGTTTTAAAAGATTTTCTTAGATTTCTGATATTTTCTTAGATTTCCTAAAGTTTCCCAAGATCTTCTAAGATTTCCTCAAATTGCTCTAGATTTCATTGAGTTATCTCAGATTTCCTAAGATTTCCTTACATTTCCCAGACTTTCCTATGATATCTTAAGATATCCTCGGATTTCTTAACTTCTTAGATAATCTAAATTTTTTTTAGGATTTTTTTGGTTTTACTTAAACTTAAGATTTTTAGATTTTCTAATATTACTTAAGATTTCCTAAACTTTTCTAGAATTTCCTTTCATTTATACGCCAGATAGCGATTCCACTCTCGAAAAAAGCTTGTCTATAGTATTCCTAAACTTTTCTTGTTTTTCCTAAGATTACCAGAGTTTTCCTATGATGTCCTAGATTTTTTTAAAATTCCTGAGATTATCAACGATTTCCTCAGATTTCTTAGAAAGTTTTACATCTTCTCGGATTTTTTATTTTCTAAAATTTCTTCAGATTTTGCTAAGATTTCCTAGTGTTTCCTACGTTATCGCGAATTTCCTAATATATAAGATTTTCTCAGATTAGACTAGAATAGCATTCTTTGAGACGATGGAATATTTTTTCAGCAGTAGCAACAAAATTGAGTAAATTAAAAAAATTTTAAAAATTTCAAATGAAGTTATAGTACAAATAAAACTATAAAATTTTGAGGATCTCTCAAAAATGTGGGTAAAGAGAACTAAAATCGTAAAAATGTAATGCGTAGACTGTATTGGTCGTTTTTGTGGGGTTAGCCCCGCCCACGGAGTTTCTTCATAGAATTCAAAAAACAGTTGCACGCAACTGTATCAACAGACTCATGTCTGTTGCCTGGCAACAAGTTTTCGAAATTATGTAAAATTATTCTCAATTTCTTGTGATATTACAACTGAATATTTTTAAAATTACAATCAGTTATTTTTTTAGAATAATTATAATTACAAGTCCTAATGGGGGAGGTCAAGTTCGGGTTTTCTGCTCAAGATATAATAAAAGAACAACGCGTGAGCGAGAAAGATATAGAAATGATAAGAGATTTTGTTAGCACTCAAAATTTGCCCAATATGACAGACGAACAGCTAATAGCATTTCTTCTATCTTGCAAAAACAAGCAGGAACTGACGAGAAAAACTATACTGGCGTATTATTCCATTAAGAAGAAATCTCCGGAAGTTTTCGACGACCGAAATTTGGAAAGGGAAGATCTCCAGCAACAATTGCAGGTATTGTAAGTTATTAATGATCTGTTTAATTTCAGTAGAAGTTTATCAAATTATTTTAGGAGATGTTGTGTTTTTCCTAAACGAACCAAACGTGGATGTACCATTATTTATCACAGGCTGAACGATACGGTTTACTCCAATTTTAACATGGGACCGGGAATGAAACTGCTTTTTATGACTTTGGATGCAGCAATTTATGATAATCTACCAAGTGGTTTGATCATTTTGTTTGATATGAAAGGTGTAAGTGGAGAATGAGATAAAAAGGAGTTAACCTTGACCCGTAGTTTTTAGGTAGGTTTGATGCATTTAACAAAAGTCAAATTGGATTTGGTCAAATCTTTTTTCTACTATCTTCAAGAAGCTTTGCCCGTTAGATTGAGAAGTGTTCATATTCTTAACTCAGTATATTTTTTGAACAAGGTTTTGTCCATTATTAAACCTTTTATCAAACCCGAGGTTCTTGAACAGGTAAGAACAGAAATGCAGTGCTATGATCTACCCTTAAACTTCAGGGTAGAAATAATAATAAGTAATAGATTTTATTGCCTTTTTAGATTAATTTTCACTCATCTGATATCAATATGGAAGACTTTTATAACAATTGCATTCCTCAAGAATGTTTACCGGCCGACTACGGTGGATTTTTACCCAGTGTAGATATTCTACACGAAGAAAACACCAAAAAACTTTCCGACATGAAGATGTTTTTCCAAGCAGAAGAAGATCAACGAAATAAAACATGATTATTATAACTTTATATTATCTACCTTAAATTAAAAGTTCTTCAATTTTAAATTAAATCTTACCTAACTGATTTCAAAGTAGTTCAAACCGAAAGTTGCAATCAATGCCAGCAGATGTCGACATTACTCCATAAATAATTTTTTATAAAATAAAGTTAGAAAGAGATTGTGCCAGACCGGAGAGAAAAGAGCAATGTGATGTTCTATTGTTTTATCATTAAGGTTTTTGTTTCGCCGTCGCCGTTTCGCTTTCAGTAATTTGGTATTTAATTTTTTAACCCAGATATGCCTGAAGTCTGGTACTCAATTCAAACTATTTTTTCATTACGCTGATTTTAATAAAATATATAAATAATATTTGAAAGATGCCTGTGGCGTCGGAAGTGTCAAATATAAAGGGGGGGCAAAGTATTCGGTTTTGTTAAGATTTGATTTTAAAGGAAAATTGTCATATTTTACGAGCGCTAGCTAGGTAGAAACAAAAAATTCAATTTTCTAGGCGGGGGTAAGTGCTCTGCTTCCCCCCCCCCATCCGGCGCCAATGAAAGACGTCGTAGTGTATCTAGGTTAATTTCAAAATAAGCATATAGAAAATAATAATTTCGATCTATAAATTTGTTAATATTTTTCAATAAATAAAAAAAAGTTTTATGGTTGGAATTTCCTTGAAAATCTTTGGAGTTTCTTGGAAATATTTTGAATCAAGGAAATCCCTGCAAACCTCTGGAATTTCTTGGAAATTTGTGGAAATCTTGATTATCATTGGAATTTTTTGAAAATCACAAATTAGAATTCTTGGGAAATTATTGGAATTCTTTGAAATTTTTTGAAAATCTCAAAAGCCAAAATAATTTGGAATTATTTGGAAATCTCTTCAATTTCTTCTAAATATCTGGAATTCTTATGAACTCACTAAATTTCCTTGGACATCATTTGAATTCTTTGGAATTCCTTGCGAACCTTTGGAAATATATGGAAATCTTGAAAATCATTGCATTTCTTTGAAAATTTTTAAAATTTGAAATTGGAAATTATTGCAATCCTTTGAAAACTCTGAAATTAGATTTCTTTGAAAACTTTGGGAATTCTTCGGAAATCATTAAAATTCATTAAAAATGATTGGAATTTTTTGCAAATTATTAGAATTCTTTAAAAATTTCTGAAATTAGAATTCTTTGGAATTATTTAAAAACCTCTGAAAGTTCTTCTAAATCTCTGAAATCCTTAGGAAGTCTTTAAATTTTCTGGGAAATCCTTTGAATTCTTTAGAAATTATTGGAATCCTTAGAAAACTATGAAATTAGAATTATTTGGAAACTTTGAGAATTCTTGGGAAATCATTAAAATTCCTTGAAAATGATTGGAATTTTTTGCAAATTTTTAGAATTTTTTGAAAATCTCTGAAATTAGAATTCCTTGGAATTCATTAAAATTGTGAAATGAAAAATGTTTTGAATATTACGAAGTTTTTATTTTTTATAATTTCAAATTTCAAATTTTTATATTTTCTAAATTCAAAGTTTAGCTTTGTTAACTCCAAAAAATAGTGTTTTTAGGGATAATGATATTATATATATTTTTTTAAATTTTTATTTTTATTAAGAAAAAATACATTTTGAAAAACATGAAGTTTATATTTAAATTTTCAAAATTTAAATTTTCTTGCGGAGCACTAGAAGTCTGCGTACCAGTATTATAAATTCTTGAATCTATAATAGTTTTTTTATAATATCGAGAACATGTAACATATTTCGGTCTCTTTTCCTTACATTGAAAATTATATCTACCTCTGTCGGGTAGTTGCAGCAACCTTAAAGTTGCTGATCAGCTGAGAAACAGACTGACGAACTGTTAACCTTTACAAATTCAGATGGGCAAGAAAACAAGAAATTATCATAATATTAATAATAAATTATTTAATTTTGTATTTATCATAAATTATAATAAATTACTTCACCTTCGCATCAGGATAAGTTGTAGTCATAAACCGCCAATACAACAGATTACACATTAAATTTTACATCAAGCACGTGTTAATTTTATACGTTTTGGTAAGTCTGCAGCTTAACAATTTTAACAAATATCAAAGAAATCAACCATACCCGTAGGCAGATTTATTTCATAAAGTAAATATTCGATTACGGTTGATGTTGTCGAATATATTTTAGAATAATGGGAGACGTAAAATTTGGGTTTTCTGCCCAAGATTTAATAAGTGAACAGCGGGTGAGCGAGAAAGATGTGGAAATGATAAGAGATTTTATTGGCACTCAAAAGTTGCCCAATATGACAGACGAACAGCTTATCTTATTTCTTCTATCTTGCCAAAAGGATCATAAATTAACGAAGAAAACAATTCTGGCGTATTATTCCATTAAGAAGAAATCTCCGGAAGTTTTCGACGACAGAAATATAGAAAGGGAAGATCTCCAGCGTCAATTGCAGATATTGTAAGTTTTTGGTAAACTCTTAAATTTTGGTAAAAAAATTTTAAATTATTTTAGAAGATTTTGTGTTTTTCCCAAACGAACTGAAGATGGCTGTGTCATTATTTTTCAAAGCGTGTACGACACAGATTACTCAAATTGCGACATGGCAGCGATGATGAAACTGTACTTTATGACTTTGGATGCAGCAATTTACGATAATCCACCAACAGGATTGGTTATTTTGTTTGATATGAAAGGCGTAAGTTGTTTGAAAAGGGAAACAAAAACCTTAACCTGAAATTTTTAGATAGGATTGATGCATTTAACAAAATTCAAATTGAATTTGATCATAACATTGTTTTCCTATGTTCAAGAAGCTTTGCCCGTTAGATTGAAACGTGTTCATGTTCTTAACTCTGTATATTTTTTGAGTAAACTCCTATCTATTATTAAACCATTTATCAAAGCCGAAGTCTTTAAGCAGGTAAAGTACTGAGTGTTATAATATATATTGCTATGATCCACTCTTATAATTCAGGATAGTCACAAATTCCAAAATATTTATTTTTTAGGTTCATTTTCACTCATCTAATATCAATATGGAAGACTTTTATAACAATTACATTCCTCGAGAATGTTTGCCGGCCGACTACGGTGGGTTTTTACCCAGTGTTGAAATTTTACACGAAGAAAATATCAAAAAAATTTCTGACATGCAGTTGTTTTTCCAAGCAGAAGAAAAACAACGTAATAGATTATAATAAATTATCATTTTCTGATTTTTTTTACTAAATATAAATATATCTTCTCCTAATTAAATTTTATTTTGCTTGTTTCCGCAGGCCATGTTATAATTTAATTAGTGTAAATTAATTCTCCTTAATTACATATCCTTTTCACAATTTATTTTACAAAAAATTTGGTGAATATTGGATGTTAATAATAAAAATATTTTTTATTTTCAAATAAATATTATGACCTTTTTATTAATATTAATAACAATTAATTAACAATTAAGTTGTTTATCTTTTTTTAACATAAAAAAGGTTAACATCTATTAGGACAAGTATTCACCATGAGGGATCCTGTGGCCATCCACGGTTTCAAGGATTATGCATACCATATGGTTCAGAACAAGGTATAAATATCTCAAAAAGTTGTGTATATGTGGTTGGAATTCTCTTGTAAATATTTGGAATTCATAGAAATCTCTGGAATTAGAAATCTTTTAAAATCAGTAAAATGCCTTGTAAATCACTTGAATTCTTAGAAAATTGTTTGGATTTTTGTAAATCTCTTAAATTAGAATTCTTTGGAAATACTGGAATTCTTGAAAATTTTAAAATTCCTTGAAAATCTTTGAAATTCCGAGTCTGGTGTACACAAATTTAACTGCATATTTTCCCCTTGGTAAATCACAAGGGGTAAGTATCCCAAAAAAGTTGGGTACACATGGTTGAAATTCTTTCGGATATCTATGTAATTCCTAGGAAATTACTGAAATTCATGTAAATCCTTAGAAATCCATGGAATTTCTTAAAAATTACAGACATTCTTTGGAATTCTTTAGAGTCAATGGAATTCTTAGAAATCACTGGAATTCCTTGGAAATCATTGGAATTTTTGGAAATCTCTTGAAATTGAATTCTTTGGTAACCTCTGGAATTCCTTAAAAATTACTGAGATTCTTTGGAATTCATTACAAGTCATTGGAATTCAGGGAAATCACTAGAATTCTTAAGAAATCATTGGAATTTTGCAGAATCCCTTGAATTAGAATTCTTTGGAAATCACTGAACTTTCGTGGAAATTTTTGGAGTTCCTTGAAAATCTTTGGAATTCTGGATATTTTCCCCTGGTTCAAAATGATAACCTCTCGCACTCTTGGTAGGGGTCGCACCACTTTACCAGCTTTACCATTCATGCGGAATGGTACCTGAATAGGCAACCATGTTCACTACGACTCTAATTTTCCGACGGACCAGAGGGCATTTACTCTCAAGGCTTCCATCTCCTTTAGTGGCAGTGTATTTCTTCAAGTTTTGTATCGGGAATAAAGATATTAGCCATCTCTCTTGACTTCCAGTTCCTGAAAGCACTATCTACCAGAAAACTGCGGTTGAGGGCAAGTAGTAAATCCTCCATACGTATATCTCCATAATCAGCCGGCTCTTTGCCTTCATGCGGTTTCTCTCTTGCAAAGTCTTCCACTGGCGCGTTACACTCGCAACTGTCTTCTTTACATCGATCCCCCTGTTTCAGAACCGCATTCAAACTGCATTGCATGGTTAATAAGGGGAAACCTAAGAGAAAACTCCGAGCTAAACCATTTCCTGTCCTCTAACAAACTCCACCAACGGGACAAAGGCAAGTCCGCATTCTACAGAGTAGGCCCAACTGGGCACCTTCATACTGGGCACCGTGCTTCTTCGCTCCATAATTTTCCCCAGAGCAGGCAAGTGGCAGATTGGCCGGTAAGATGAAAGAGTCCCCCGAACCTTCAGCTTGGGAATTTCAGAAGTATCACCAATTTTGCCACCTTCCACCGTCTTGGAGAGGCCCGCTCCTTCTCAAGAACACAATCACATTTACCTGACGATCTTTATTATTCGAGCAACCTCTTGGTCAATTTCTTCTTCTAAGATCTCTGGCGTTTCCATCTCTTCACCTCCATCTTCGCAGGAGAGAGGAAAGAATTTTAGCATTAACCAAATCTCTTGTACGTGGCTGTGGATTGAGCACGCACCTGCACCAAACAGTTATCCGGGTAACTCCTATTCTTGCACTTGCAGATACGGTCTCACCATTTCTCTCCCTGACTCATCTTGACTTCTAACAACTTTACGCAGATTTTTGGATTTTTTAAGATTTCCTCAGATTCTTGGGTTTTTTAAAATTTCCTCAGATTCTAGGGTTTTTAAGAGTTTCTCAAATATCCCAAAATTTCATTATTTCATCTGCATTTCTTCCAAATTTCTGGTATTCTTAAGAACTCATTAGATTTCCTTTGAAATCGCTTAAATTCTTTGAAAAATACTTGGAAATCTTTCAAAATTATTAAAATTCTTTTAAAATCACTGAAATTAGAATTGTTTGGAAATTATTGCAATTCTATGGAATTCTTGACAATCTCTGAAATTATAATTCTTTGATATTATTTGGAAATCTCTACAATTTTTTCTAAATCTCGGAAATTCTTAGGAATCCTTTAAATATTCTTGGAAATCACTTAAATTGTTTAGAAATTACTTAAATTCTTTGGAAATTATTTGAATCTTTTGAAAACTCCGAAATTAGAATTCTAAAGAAACTTCTAAAAATTCTTTGGAATTTTTTGTAATCTTCTGGAGTTTCTTGGAATTTACTGGAATTCTTGGAAATCATTGAATATTATTAGAATTCTTTAAAAATCTATGTAATTATAATTCTTTGGAGATTATTAGAATTCTTTGGAATTATTTGGAAATCTTTGCAATTTCTTCTAAATCTCGTAAATTTTTAGAGTTTTGAATCCTTTGAAAAATCTGTAATTAGAATTCTTTAGGAACTTCGGGGATTCTTTGGAATTTTTTTGGAATTTACTGGAATTCTTGGATATCATTGAAAATTATTGGAATTCTTTTCAAATTATTAGAATTCTTTAAAAATCTCTGAAATTATAATTCTTTTAAGATTATTAGAATTCTTTGAAATTATTTGAGAATCTCTGGAATTTCTTGGAAATTTCTGAAAATCTTGGAAATCACTGAAATTGTTTAGAAATTATTGGAATCTTTTGAAAAGCTCTGAAATTCTTAGCAACTCATTAAATTCTTTGGAAATCATAGAAATTCTTTACGAATTTCTAGAATTTCTTGGAACTTTCTTGAAATCTTGGAAAACATTGAATTCTTTGGAAATTACTGGAAATCTTTAAAAATTATTAGAATCCTTTCAAAAAATTCTATAATTGGAGTTTTTGTAAATCTCTGGAATTTTTTTAAATTTACTGTAATTCTTAGAAATAATTGGAATTTCTTGGAAATTATTGGAATTCTTTGAAAATTATTGGAATTTTTTGAAAATTACTTTTAATAATATTTCACTTTTTGACTTTCAATATGATGACCAAAAATTAATCAAAAAAAATTTTTTTTAAGGAGGGGGTCGTTATTTACACTTAAATATTCGATTTCAATAAAAAAAAAAATTTATGGAACTACCCCATTTGCATGAAATATATTTTCCGTAATATTTGATTAATTTTGTGTAACTTTGTCAGCTTTAAAAATTTTTTTTTGAAATAAGATCATTTAAACATTTTAACATTAAATAAAAAAAAAATTAAGAATATAAAATTATTTAAATAAAAAAAAAAAAAAAAAAAAAATTTCCAAAATAAAATTTTTTAATTATTTTATTTTATTTTTTAAATTCAAAATTTTGTAATGCCTATCTTCAAAAGTTTCTTTTTAACTTTTTTAGCACTTAGAACTTAATGTCTTTAATATTAAAAAATTATCTTAAAATCCAAATGAAACCAAAGGTATTTTGAAAAAAGTGAAGTTTTGATTTATATTTATATTTTTAGAATTTCTAAATTTAAGTTTTCTGGCGGACCACTGGGAGTCTGCGAACCAGTATTACAAATTCTTGAATCTATAATACTTTTTTTGTAATATTGAGAACATGTAACATATTTCGGTCTCTCTTCCATGCATTGCAAAATTATATCTATCTTTGTCGGTGAGATCCTATCCTTAAAGTAGCATATCAGCTGAGAAACAGAGTGATATCATAAATAATACGAACTTTTAACCTTTACCATGCAGATGTTTAACAAAAACTAGAGATTATCATTATATAGTTTATTAATAATTTTAAATTTTAAATTTATCATAGTTATTAAGAAATATTACATTATTTTAGAATAATGGGAGACGTAAAATTTGGGTTTTCTGCCCAAGATTTAATAAGTGAACAGCGGGTGAGCGAAAAAGATGTGGAAATGATGAGAGATTTTCTTAGCTCTCAAAATTTGCCCAATTTGACAGACGAACAGCTTATCTTATTTCTACTATCCTGCCAAAAGGATCAAGAATTAACGAAGAAAACAATTTTGGCGTATTATTCCATAAAGAAGAAAACTCCGGAAGTTTTTGACGACAGAAATATAGAAAGGGAAGATCTCCAACGTCAATTGCAGGTATTGTGAGTTTTTAGGAAACTCTTCAATTTTGGTAGAAATTTTTCAAATTATTTTAGAAGATTTTGTGTTTTTCCCAAACGAACTGAAGATGGCAGTGTCATTATTTTTCAAAGCTTGTACGATGCAGATTACTCCAATTGCGACATGGCAGCGATGATGAAACTGATCTTTATGACTTTGGATGCAGCAATTTACGATAATCCACCAACAGGATTGGTTATTTTGTTTGATATGAAAGGCGTAAGTTGTTTGAAAAGAGAAACAAAATCCTTAAGCTGAAATTTTTAGGTAGGTTTGATGTATTTAACAAAATTCAAATTGAATTTGATCCGAACATTCTTTTCCTATCTTCAAGAAGCTGTGCCCGTTAGATTGAAACGCGTTCATGTTCTTAACTCTGTATATTTTTTGAATAAACTCCTGTCCATTATTAAACCATTTATCAAAGCCGAAGTCTTTAAGCAGGTAAAGTACTGAGTGTTATCATATATATTGCTATGATCCTCTCTTATAATTCAGGATAATCACAAATTCCAAAATATTTATTTTTAAGGTTCATTTTCACTCATCCAATATCAACATGGAAGACTTTTATAAAAATTACATTTCTCGAGAATGTCTGCCGGCCGACTACGGTGGGTTTTTACCCAGTGTTGAAATTTTACACGAAGAAAATATCAAAAAAATTTCCGACATGCAGTTGTTTTTCCAAGCAGAAGAAAAACAACGTAGTAGAATATAATAAATTATCATTTTCATATTGTTTTACTATATATTTCTTTAAGAGATATCCATACTATTTTGTTCAAATATTGTACCAATATTGTATCAATATCGACACTATATTGTGCCGATATTCGGTCTAGGAAATTTTTTGATGTAATCAACGAGCGACGTCAATATAATATAGATAACATTATTTTTAGTAATATAACTGAATTTTTCTGTTTAATATCTGCAGTTTATAATAAATTATTTTAATTGGCAAGAAAATCCTTATGTCCCAACTTTGTAGATTAAAACTATAGGTACTTTTAAAGTTTTTATTCCGGCATGATAATAAAATTATTTTTTTAATTTAAAAGTTGTAACGGAGAAGTGGCGGAAAATTAATTGACGCATTTTCCCAGCACCGCCGCCGGTCGGTCTTAAGTAATCCTAATTTATGATATAAGAAGCAGGTTTTATACAATGTTAAAATTAATAATTATAATACCTTTTTACTTGTAGGTCCTCTTTGTGAATACTTTTAATAATGTTCGGTGCAAAAAAGACGCATTTAAATTTATTTAAATTTTGAACCTTGATTTCAAACTTGATTTAGTTTTGTATTTTGTTAACAGTGAGACTTCAGACAATTTAATATTAATTTAAATTTTGCAGAGGTAAAACCATAAGTGCGTTTATTTTTTGGTAAGTACAATTTTTTATTCCTGCTCTACCTGAATAAATTTCACAGCAATGGGAGATAAAATTAACGAAGACATTGAAATTATTAAAAATTTTATTGCGACGCAAAGGTTGCCCAATTTAACACACGACCAAATTATTCTGTTCATGCTCTCCTGCCAAAACGATAGAGAAGCAACGCAAAAAAAACTTTTGTCCTATTTTTTGACTAAAAAGAAAAACCCAGACGTTTTCAATGACTGGAATCTTGATCGAGAGGATGTACAACTTCAGTTGAAGACGCTGTTGGTTAAGTAAAAAAAATAATTTCTAAACCGCTTGACTTGTTATTCACTTTTACAGAAAGTACTGCGTTTTACCTAAAAGAACCGTCGACGACTGCATTATTTTATTCCACGGAATACGAGACCCTTCGTACCGGAACTACGAGTACGCGCCTGCATTAAAACTGTTTATCATGACTTTGGAAGCAGCAATAGTCGATCAAAGGCCGAAAGGTCTCATTTTCCTCTTTGATATGGAAGGGGTAAAGTTCAAAAAGCCCATTGCATACTATTCTATAGATTGATATATTTTAGATGGGCATAATGCATTTGACCAAAGCAAAAATAAAACTACAGAAATTATTTTTTCAGTATATTCAGGAAATCAGTCCAGTAAAACTGGTATCGGTTCATTTCTTGAACTGTGTATACTTTATGGACAAATGTATCAGTCTCGTCAAACCGTTTATCAACCGAGAAGTCTATGAATCCGTACGTAATATTTTATAATAGTTCAAAATAAAATCGATAGATGGCGTTACCAAATTGGAAGGCGTCTGTTGATAATCTTTTGGACTACACCAGATTTTACCATGATATTTTTATAAAAATGTGGAATATATTTTTTAGTTTCACTTTCATCCATCAAATACGAATATGGAAGATTTCTATGCAAACTGCATACCCAAAGAATGTTTACCAGAAGAATATGGAGGAGATCTGCCTAGTGTGGAAAATTTACACATGGAAAATACTAAAAAACTTGGCGAGATGAAACTCTATTTTCAATCTAAAGAAGAGCAACTGAAAGCATGGAAAAACAAGCATTAGTTTGTTGCAAGAAAATAATTTTACTTTCAACACTAGGAATTAGGTAGCAATTGCATTAAAAATTAATAATAAAATTATAAAGATAGATTTTTTTTTCAACTTATACTTCATATTATATAACCTTTTGGACCTACGACAGCATCGTTGGGTATGCAACCTCTTTAACACGCATTTATGGAGGTAGCCTTATTTCTTAATTATTCCTTAATTTGACGAACATTTTCTGAAGTTAATTCTTAATTCTACGAAAATATTTTGGAGATAATTTTTAATTTTAAGATAAAATTTTCGATTTTTGATTTTCTCAAGTTTTTTGAAAATTATGAAGGTAATTAGGATTAATATAATTCGATGGAAATTTCTTGAAATTAAATCTTAATGTGACGAAAATTATTTTAAAGATTTTTTTTTCAACAAAAATTTTCAAAAAAATTTTTTTTAAATTTAATTTAAGTGCTTTAATTGCAGGATCATAGCACTGTTAGTGGTACTTATTGTTACATTATTAAATTTGGGTAATTATGCCAGTTTGGTAGAGGAAGCTGTAAAGATTTTTGATGTTGTCCCGGTGGTCAGCTAGAATTTTTCTAAATTAATTCTAAATTTGATGGAAATTTATTTAAATTAATTCGATAAACATTTTATAAAGTTAATTTAAAATTTGACTAACATTTTTTTAAATTATTTCATAATTTGACAATAATTTTCTGAAATTAATTAATTTGCCGAAAATTTTTCGAAGTTAATTATTCTTAATTTGATGAAAATGTTTATGAAGTTAATTCTGAATTCGACGTACATTTTTTTGAATTTAATTAATTAAATAAAATTTAAAAAAAATTTTGTGATGTTCAATTTTTGCTTTAACGAAAATTGTTTGAATTTAATTTATAATTTGACGAAAATTTTTTGAAAAGTCAATTGAAATGGAATCAAATTAAATTTGAAAATTTTGCGAAATTAATTCTTAATTTAATTAAATATTTTGAAGGTACCTACTTGTTAATTTTTCGAATTTTTTTCATTATTTGATGTATTTTCTTAAAAGTAATTCTTTATTTGAAAAAAGGTTTTTTAAGTTAAATAATTAATTTCTACAATTAATTTTAATTTGACGAAATTTTTTCGAAGTTAATTCTTAATTTGATGAAAATGTTTATGAAGTTAATTCTTAATTTGACAAAAAATTTTATGTAAATTTTTAAATTGATGAAAATCGTTTTAAAGATAATTCATAATTTGGAAAATATTATTTTTTAAGCCAATTTTTATCTACTGAGAATTTCCTGAAATTAAATTAAATTTAACAAAAATTTTGTGATGTTAATTTCTTAATTTAACGAAAATTGTTTGAATTTAATTTATAATTTGACGAAAAATTTTTGAAAAGTCAATTGAAATCAAATCACATTAATTTTGAAAATTTTATAAAATTAATTCTTAATTTAATTAAATGTTTTTGAAGTTACTTCTTAATTTTTCGATTTTTTTTCAATATTTGATGTATTTTCTTAAAAGTAATTCTAAATTTAACTAAAACTTTTTAAGTTAAATAATTAATTTAAATTTGACGAAATTTTTTTGAAATTTTGAACTTGTAAGTTAGATTACGGAATATTATAATTACATTATCCTAATATGGGCATTAGGTAGTTAGGTGCACGTTGGAAGTTCAAGGTCGTTTGGAATAATGGTAACATTTAATTTTATTCATAAGATAAGGTGAACTAGATTGAAACATGTCATTCGTTATGCTTTTTTTGAATTTAATAATTTCCTACTTGGTGTTTTATTGCAAGTTGTTTAAAATATCCCCTATTACAAGTATTTTATTCGTTATTCTAGTTTTAAAGGACAATTCAAAAAAATTTAAAAAATTTGAAATTCAAAAACCGTTTTTTTGTTTTTTTTTATTAATATATTATTACTAAATGCTATTATAATTATTATAATATAGTAAATTTTATTCAAATTTTCAAATTTTTAGACGAAATTAATTTTAGAAGTCATAAATATGCAACAATTTAGCGTGGCAATGCCCACTCGAAAGTTTCATGAGTGCAAAAATGCTATTTTATCAGTTTTAATTGCTTTACACTCATGCGTCATAACTCTGGCTTTGCTGCATTCTGAACGTCCTACCGGTTCGGCCTATATATAGATTCAAAAAAAAGATAATTTGCAATGCAATGCTTCAGTCACAATGGATCGCTGGAAGAATCAAGTTGCCATAGTTACTGGTGCCAGTGCAGGAATTGGAGCTGCAATTGTCGAAAATCTCCTGAATTATGATCTCAAGGTAAAATAAAAATAGATTAATTTATTTAAAAAAATTAAATAATTGTTGTGCAATTAAAGGTGGTAGGATTATCACGTCGTAAAGAAATATTGGACCAAATGTCTGATAAATTTAAAGAAAAACAATTTTACGGCATCAAAACCGATATAAAGAGTGAAGAGGATATTTTGAATGCTTTTAAATGGGTGAAAGAAAATTTGGGTCCTGTTTCCATTTTAATTAATAATGCCGGAATTCTCAGACCTACCCCTATTATAAATGCTGAAACCGAAGATTTTAAAGATATTTTTGACACTAACGTTATTGGTTTAACCATCGCAACTAGAGAAGCAATTCGAAGTATGAGGGCCAATGGTATCGATGGACATATTATACATATTAATAGTATTACTGGGCATTACATACCTCGGTTTGGCACCAGTATGAATATTTATCCGGCTTCCAAACACGCCGTCACTGCTTTAACGGAAATATTGAGACAAGAATTGAATGCAATTGAGAGTAAAATTAAAATTACAGTAAGTGTAATTTTTTTAAATTATTCAATGGAATTTTTACTATTTTATCTGAAAATGCAAAAAATATTATTAATATTTATTTATTCATTTTACACCATTGATATATAATATACTATTTTTTTTTATATATTATCGGTTTAGTTTGTTTTTATCAGTAGTAAAATAAAACTAGTAAAATTTATATAAAAATTTTCAATATATTTCTTTAGAGTGTCAGCCCTGGTATTGTCGATACCGACATATTTGCAGCTAATGGATTGATAGGAGGTGAAGATAAACCAGCCACGAAACTTTTCGCGAAATTTCCCAAGCTAGATTCCAAAAATGTTGCAGATGCGGTTGCCTATATTTTAGGAACACCTCCACATGTTCAGGTAACAATTAGAAAAAAAAAATTAAATAAAAAAAGGTAAAATATAATAAATTTAAAGCTATGTATACTTGAATAGTTTAGAGTTATTTCATTGGTTATCAGGATTAGGATAATTTATTTATATTATTTTTTGTTTTAGATAACGGAACTCACAATAAGACCAGTTGGTGAGACATTTTGAGGTACACAGAAAAAATGATTCATCATTTTTGCGCCAATGAACAAAAATAATCAAATTGATGAACAAATTCATAAATACAATAATTCTTTTCATGAATATTATGAATTGTTCATCAATATGATGAATTTTGTTCATCGGCGCAAAAATGTTGAATTTTCATCAACTATTTTTTTCACTGTAAAAATACATTCAAGAAAATTTATTTTTCTTTTACAATTTATTATTTATTATACTTATGTAATTTTTATTCTATTTACGTATTTCATAATAAATATTTACCTGAAAATCCTGAAATACCTGAAAATTGATTTTTTATTTTTTGCAGATCTTTACGTTTCTGAACACGGTGATCTCAAAAATGTAAAAAAAAAATTTTAATTTTTTTTCGATTACCATACTTTCAATTTTTTTGGTTGATTGGAGGTAAAACAACATAAAGACAAAAAAAAATAACAGGTTAAAAACACAAAAAGACAGTAAATTAAATAACAAAACAAATTGAAGTAATTCAATTTCTATGAAAAATTTTAATATTTAAATGTTCTGTTGATCAAAATTGTTTGCGCACACGTGATGACGTAAAATTTAATTCCGACTAAATGAGAGACATTTGCGGAATTTTTCAAATTAAAATGAAAACAAATCGACAAAATTTCCTCTCCACTTCTGCTCACGCAATTATTTACGCGTCGCCAGTCTGATAAACCAGCGGTCCCCAACCTTTTGGACATCGCGATAATATTTTTTAAAATTTTAAGATTTTTTTAAAGTCGTAATAAAAATAACATTTTTTACGTTAAAAAAAAGAAAAAAAATGTTGTTTACTTCACCTTTGGAATAAAGACCAGATAAAATGAAGAAGGTTCCCGAGTTCGTCCAGCAAAATGTGACGTTTGTCTCTGATGTCCATGGCCATAATACCCAGCAGAAAAGTAATTTCAGTGTCTCCTTGTCACGGACAAATAAAATGAAGAATTCTATTTCTTCCGATGGGCTGAAAGAATTCAACAAACAGTTGAAGAACTGTACCACAGTGGGAGGTTTTAAGAGGAGACTACTGGCACTTTTCATGGAAAAATTTGAATAAATCGATGGTTTTCCTTCTTAAAGTGCAATAATTGTGTGATTTTTTGTTGTTTTTTTTAATTTTTTTTTGTAATTTTTATATATTTTTTTTCTCTCATAAGATAATAATGCAAGCGTACTATATTTATATAAATAAATTTGATATTATTATTATTTATTTACTCAGCGGTCGCCAATATTTGGACCCCATGAACCCCTACACTCAATCTTCCGTAGCCCCAGACCATTAAAAAAAAAATTAAAAAAAAAACTTTTAGCATTTCAGTTTTAAAAAGAAATAGGTAGTAGTAGGTATTTCTAAATTAAAAATATTTTAGCTCAAAAATATTTTTGAGATTATAATAACTAAATGAAATTAATAAGAAACATTTTAAGAAATTAGAAATTCTATGTATTAATATTTTTTGAGATTATCTAAATTTCTGATTTGAAACCAAATCTTCGTAAAAAAAAAATAAATAAATTTTCGAATTTATTTTTTTTTTATTTCAAATTATTATAATTTCGAAAATCAAAATAGTACAATTTTAAAATTCAATTTAATATTTTAAGTTAGGTTAGTTGACCTAAGTAATAAAAAATTTTGAAAAATTTGTTTATATTAGGTAGATTATATTTAATTTTTGGAATTTCAAAATTTAAGGTAAGTATTTTTTAGCTTTTCCAGTTTCAAAAAATTTTTTTTTTTGATATTGTAAGATTCTCTAAATTTCTTAACTAAAACAAAGGCATTTTAAAAATTATAAAATTTTTATATATCAATTTATTTTTGAATTTCGAAATTAAAATTCTTTTTATAGTTGTTAGCTACAAAAAATATTTTTTGAGATAATAAGATTATCAAAATTTCTAAATTACAAGACAAATTTGAAAATATGAAATTAAAAAAAAAAAATTTTTTCCAGTCTTCGCAGCTCAGTAAAAAAATTCTTTCTGTGATTCTGTGGATAAGAACGTTTTTAATAGGGGTTTAGAGGTTAGAACCCCCCCCCCCCAATTATTTATCAGTTACTAAAATTCAGGAAGTCCAACTGCAATCGTAAAAAAATCAGAAAAATCTTCAAAACAAAAACATTAAATTTTTACATACCCCCCTCCCGGAAATGTAGTCTAAATACGGCCCTGTTAGGGGTGAAAATTCTAAAATTTAATTATTTAAAAAAAAAACTTAAGTTTTCACATTCAAACCGGAACAGGAGCTAATTTGTCATGAAATGTTCCCCAAATCACCAAATTTTAATTCGGTCGCTTCCCGTATATCCTATACCCTACATATGTTATATCAACATCAAAGTAAATGAAATTCTGCGTAAAAATATAAAAAAATTATTGTTCTACTTGATCTAGTTTCTGAGATATTGCCTTTTATAGAATACCGATGTTTATCGATATTTGCCAAAAAAATCCATTATTTTCAGTTTTCGATATGGATTTTTTTTCTCTTTATCTGACCCAAAAGTGGTCTACAAATAAGTGAAACTAGACTCAATTAGCTGTAAATCTGTATCAAAAATATTTTTCTAGCTATAATAGGGCATTAGATATTAACGGAAAAAGGGGTAGTTTATAAATTTTTCGAATTATTTAATTTTTAAAATTTAAAAAAATTAAAAAAAAAAAAATTGGGTCCCGTTTCCATTTTGGTAAATAATGCAGGAATTCTTAGACCTACCCCCATAATAACTGCTGAAACCAAAGATTTTAAGGATTTAATTTAATTTGGTATGAGTTTTAATATTTATCCAGGCTCCAAACACGCCGTCACTGCCGTAACAGAAATATTGAAACAGGAATTGAACGAAATTCAGCATAATTTATTATATTGTTTGTTTTAGATACCGGAACTTACAATACCGTCTGATGCAAACATACCTGCCGGAAAATTAATTTTTTTCTTACAATGATTTTCAGTTATAGAAATATTCCCTTTTCCATGACGCTACGCCACTGCACATGGCAAAAATGGTAAACAAGAGAAAGAGGGGTTAATAAGTTTGAATATCCGAAGTACTGTCGAAACTAATTAAAAAAATTTAAATTATAATAATATTCCAATTATATTTTAATTGGATATAAAACAAATTAGTAATCGTAACATTTTAAATTTATTAGTGGCAGGCAACCCATAAAACAATCGACCGTTTGGCCAATCGCATAACGCCATGCAGAAGGTATCACTTGGTTACGTGTACTAAATTCTTTAAAAGCCGGAGCAACACGCGAAACGTCAACAGTTTGTTTACAAAATACTACCATGAAAGTATTACAAATTTTTCTGCAAATTTCCATCATTTTTACGACCCTATCAATATGTTTAGCGTGTAATGGTTGCGTTTCGTTGGACCAATACAATTTCGATAAATTAGTATCTCGATTTAAGGTGGTTTTGGTTAAATTTGATGTTGCATATCCGTACGGTGACCAACACGAAGCTTTTGCTAAGGTTGCAGAAGAATTGGCCCCAAATGATAATATTTTAGTAGCTCAGGTGGGAATTAAGGATTACGGTGACAAGGAAAACGAAGAACTTGGAAAGAAACATGGAATTTCGAGCAAAGATGACCTGCCCGTGGTTAAGCTATTTATACAGGGTCAAGATTCTGATGTTAGGTTTCCTAAAAATAATAAATGGAACGTCGATAGCTTGAGAAATTTTATTCGAGATAACACAAATTTGTACATTGGACTTCCGGGCTGTCTGGAAAAATACGATAAGCTCGCAATGGATTTCGTACAATCGAAAGACAAGGAGAGCAAACTTAAAGCGGTAGAAAAGTTGGTGGAAGGTGAAGTGGAAGATGTAAGTAATTTTACTAAAATAATTCCACGATGTATTGACGGTTTTTTTTTAGGAGAAAAATAAAGCAGGAACGTATATATTGTTCATGAAGAAGATTGTCGATCAAGGTGTGACGTTTATAAAACAAGAAATAGCGAGATTAAATAAAATTGTTAGTGAAGGTAAAGTGAAGGACAAGAAAAAAGAAGAACTTGCACATCGGCTGAACATTTTACATTCCTTTTCGATTCCTCTTAAAGAGGAATTATAAATTGATATTTTCTATACTCTTGACTGATTTACATACCTACTGTTTTGTTGTGAGATTTTTGTGTTCTGTTATTTATTTGTTAAACTTGCAGGTGTACTGTTTGAATTGGAAAGGAAGTTTTGTATTATGCACCAATATGATAAATTTTAATATTTGACGTTATTGTCAGATATTGATTTTAATATATCAAAATTTGTTATATTATGTTATTGTTGAATAAAGTCTGTCTATAGTCTATACAATCGACTATCTATAAAACTCTTCCGGGAGTCCTATTCTTGATGAAGTCGCTCGACTTAATCATTACGATTACAAATTTGGGGATTACGATTGCAAATCGTAAACCCCTAGTTTTGCTATGTTGTCTAATATAAAAAATTGTATATTTACAATAAAAAGAAAATAAAAGTAAATGTATCTGTTACTAATTACTGCGCTATATTAATAAAAAAAATAAAACTAGTCATTCGGGACCTTGAAAATTATTATTATATTGGACATAAATATCATCTATGTTCTATTTTTAGTTTATCATACATAATAATATACAAAAATATTGTAATCGAGATAAAAAAAAGTTAAACGGTTCATGAAAATAAAAAGAAATTTTTTTTTTTTAAATTTAGATTAAATCAAACAAAATATAAAACTTTAATCTTTTTACTTTTAAGTAAATTGGACCAAGAACAAATCCGAAAATTTAGAGATATCCTAGTAAATTTCATAAATAAAACTCTGATGTACACAAATTTATACTGAAATTTTCCCCTCTACGCAATTTTTCGAAAGAATAAAATCTATTAAAAAATTTTGTATTTTCACTTATCCAGAAGTCAACATTTTAATATCTCAAAATAGAACATTGGGATTTTCAAATGACGCGCATGAGGGGATTAACGGAATTCCAAGAATAAAATTACAAATAAACTTAAAAAATTTCACATCTGTTAACGGTGAAACCGAAAGGTTGACAAATCAAAAATGTCAAAAACTTACTTATCCAATAAAAATTGGATGAAAATTATCTACATTTTTGTATAATTTTTTAATGTGGTAGTTTTGAGTTTGTTTCTGGAAGAACTGACCCATGCAATCAATGTATATAAGCATCGGTGGTTCAGTGGTAGAATGCTCGCCTGCCACGCGGGCGGCCCGGGTTCGATTCCCGGCCGATGCATATTTTTTATTTTTTTAAATATAATTAAAAAAAATAGGATTTTTAAAAACATTGTGCAATCCATTCAAATGATTATACAAATTATCAGTGGCTTAAAAATAACATATTTATGACGAATACAAAATTCCTTTGATATCTTCTTTAGTTTAAAAGATATCAAAATGTTAACTTAGCTTTAAATTTTGCAGTAGAGATAATTTTTTAATTATTTGCCAAATAAAAGTAATTAATCTTCTTCGAAATATGATTAAGAGTCCGTTACAATTTTGAAAACAGAAAATTGCCACGTTTCGCCGATCGCTGTCATTCGGACATTTCCGTTAATACGACGCACCAATAGGACAATAGAGCGTTAACAAAAACAACCAAATTGTTATATTTTGCATTACGATTACTCGAATCTGGTATCAAAATTTAAAATAAAATAAAAAAAATTGTGCGTTTTACATTTCCACCTTTTTTTACGTTGAGGGTTTCAAATTGAAATAACTCATTACGATGGCAGAAGTTGAGGTAATAAACATTCGAATTTTCCAATGTGACATAACCCAAATCTTTCAAACGTTTAATTCTATCAAATTTTAGGAAAACAACAAAAATCGTAGCTGTGAAGGGGACTCCGAATCAGATCCCGATCCTTACTTTGAACCTATCATACAGCTGCCCGAAGTTCAAATTCCGGCTGACGAAGAAACAGCAATTCTTTTGGTGAAACTCCGTGCTAAATTGTATCGTTTTGACTCTTCAAACGAAGACGGCCCCGAATGGAAGGTAAAATGACTCTCATTTTTGTGTGACGTTTTGAACATGGGTGTTTTAGGAACGAGGAACCGGCGAATTGAAACTCTTGCGTAATAAAGAAAACCACAGTTGTCGGATCGTGATGCGACGTGACAAGACCTTCAAAGTGTGTGCGAATCATTTCATCACCCCGTGGATGGCTCTCAAACCCAGTTTTGGTTCAGATAAGGCTTTTGTTTATACAACTGCCGCCGATTTTGCAGATGAAATTGCCAAACCTGAATGCCTAGCCGTTAAATTTGGAACCGTCGAGGGTAAAAATGAATTTTTCTTTGTTTCATTTTTTACAGTAAAATTTCTTTACAGTTGCTAATCAGTTTAAAGAGATGTTCGAGGAAGCTAGAAGGATTGTAACGACAAAGTGTGAGCTCTACTGCAAGGACGAGAACGATAGTTCTACCGATGAATCGGAAAACGAAGATGAAGCAAGCGAGGTTGTGGATAAACTTGCCCAATTAAATGTGGACGATGAACAGAAAAGTGAAGCGGTGGATAAATGATGCAAACAGTTATTTTGTTTGACTGTTGGTAGTTTATAGGTTGGCATTTTATTCACAAGTTATTTTATGGAATCATTCCTTCTTTTAATTAAAAACTATGTCTTGATTTTACGCAACAGATGAAAACTATTTTTGTATCATAACTCTGTTGATAAATTGAGTTTACTATAAATTTTGTTTTTTTAACCAAGTGGACACACTGCAAATTATATAGCGACAGGTTGCTTGCCTTCCTTTCTTCACTTCGATTCCCTTGTCAACTGCAGTTCTATCAGAGTAAATTTAGTTTTTACAGAAGATTTCAGATTTTTATTGTTTTAATTCACCCTTGGACGAGGCAGCTGGGTAGTAACCAACAATCGGGTAAAAATAATAAAACAAAAACCGAAAAAATTATATCTTTATATTTTTTTAAAGTTATTTTGTACTAACATATAACAGAAAATAAATTAAAACTTAAGAATTAGCATTGTCCGCACTTGGAGGATCATTTACTTGGGCTTGATAGGCTAAGGCGTTTTGGTAAGCTCTCCGAACAGCTTTGCGATCAGCGGGTTTCTTCAATTCGTTCACCTGTGAGACAAAAGATAGTTTAGTAAAAAAAAATGCAACCTGGCCTGTAATTACTTTAGACTGATCCCGTTCGGTGTCGATACCGAGTAATTCTAACTTATCTGCAGGTAACCACTGCCACGTTCGTTTTGCGTCAAAAAATAACACCAAATAAACGTGGTCAGTATAATTAGCCGACAATGCCAAAACATCCTGAGGCGGTGAAGGTATCGGAACCCCTTGATGGACGTAACCCGTTGGTATTTCTGGATCAATAATTAGTGCAGGATACCAGGGATACCCCCGACATTTCGCCCACACCAGCTGCAGAGGTTTAAGTTCTAATTTCTCGCCGTTATTTTCGGCACCCGACGCTATACCACAGCTCATCGAACTATCAGAATCGTCCGAATCGATTTCCGACGGATCATGAGAATAACAGGTGGATAAGCTGGTACAACTGTCACTATTGTCGTCGGCCGACAGCTGACCAGCTCTATACTCTAAAAAACTATTCGGTACGTCGTTTTTTGAATCGTCCAATTTATTTGAATCGTTAGTCCGCCGTGGCCTCCCCTTTTTCTTTCTAATAACACAAAGCCACATGTGTCATTAGTACAGATTTAACTTATTTTAATAATTTGCTTACGTTGTTTTCGAATTCAAAGTGCTTTCTCCTTTTTCGTCTTTTTCTTCGTTTGGTTTCTTGAGGGCGGCTAACGCTTTTCTAGTGAACAGCACAGCGTTGCGCCGGTTTACACCGCTAGGGGAACTACCTACAATATAAAGTAAATTAAAACAAACTCAAAAGTCAAACAAAATACCCACTGGTGCTTTGGGTGGACGTTTTCACGTCGGGTGGTTCAATTTCTAAATCTGAGTGAGGACTATCGACTACAACGGTGTTTTTTTTTGCCTTATTTAACTCGCTCTTGACAAGTTTCACGCGTTTTGCCCGCGCCATCGCATGTTTTAGGGTTTGACTCTTGACCAGCAATTCTTCCAGTTTAGAAATCACATCGGGTCCCACTTTTCCCTACAAAATAAACGAATTTAACGATTAGGCTTTTGCATATTTTGGGGTTGCTTAAAAATTATGGAAATATACCTGAAGTTCTTCCAGTTCATTGTCAATATTTGTTGCCAACGAATCTTCGTTCACTGCAGCAGGCACAACGGGTGGACTTTCTTCCGCCACCAGACCCAGACTTTCAACATCTTGTTTGGCCTGACGAAAAATTGCGGAACATTGATCGCGCATTTTGATTGCGGCCCTACAAATTTATAAATGAGTTACATGGTAAAGGGGCTTCACAACAATTTACCGATAAAAGACTGTGTCTCGGTTGTTATATGCCAAACAATTAGCTATCATAAGATCAAAATCTTTCTCCATTGTAGCTAAGTCAGGATAATTTCCACAATCTAGTTTCATACGCATCGTACTAAGATCTATTGGTTCACTTACTACCGTCAAATAATCAGGCACCTAGAAACAAAACAAAAACAAAATTGTAACATGCAAAAATTTATAATTACCTCTTCTAGGTCAACGGGTTCACTGAAAATATCGTTAGTGTCTTTGGCCGAAATTAAGTTCAAAACATTAAGAAGCGTAGCCTGAAGAGGGCGCAACTCAATATTGAGGCATCTTTCCTTTGCTTTGATATCTTCGAGTTTCAGTTTTTCTCGTTTTCTTACGAGCTCACACAATAACCTTGCCCGTTCCAAATCTTGCCTAAGACACTGCCAATACTTTAATTGTCTACACAATTCTGGAATGTCGACACTGTTAGTGTTCGAATCTCGTGGTCCCCCTAAAATATTAAAATCAAACTTTGTGTTACAGATAAATTTTACTTTTAAAAATACCTTGGGCGCTTTGCAATCTCCTCAATAAAGGTACCCCGTTACGGTACTGTCTTTTTAGCGTCCAATAAGCAATTAATCGCTGTATAAATTGCGATTTTTTTGTAATGCTCACAAGAGAGCCGATTTCTTGTATGCGTTCTGGTGGTATGGTAGGAATTAAAATAACCGGTACAGTGCTGCGCTTTTTAGCCAACAGTTTACGCGCTTGTTTCATTTTTTGACGAGCATCTTCCTTCTTTGTTTCGGCTAAAATACAAAATTAAAACTAATGTTAAGAATCAAAAAAGACGACTTCTTACCATTGTCAGCGGGAGCATGGGTATCGCAGTAGGCGGTTTTTTGTACCAAAACCGGTTGAGAATCACCGGAATCTTTAACTGTATCCATTTTCATATAGAGTCCAGCCTGTTGGGCGCACGTCACATGAAATGCAGAGTAACAATTGGTTTTGTGACACTGAATGCATGCACCAACTCCTTTTTGTTTACAAATGTAACAGGTTAGTTTCCAGCGAGCAGCAGGTATGGTTTCGATCGAATCTAGAAATCAAAAACCGTTAAATAAATTTTAAAAAAATAAATTTTGCAATGTACCAATTGGTTCTAAGAACACTGTGTTGGCAAATCTAACTTCAGGTATCCACAAAGCGCAAACAACGTGAGCCCAATGACTGCGATCGGTTTGTTTAAATGCACCTCCTTGATTGGGACACAAAACACAGTCGACTGCTTTACTGGGAGACTGAAGACACCTACGACAAAGCCACTGACCTTCGGGAATGTATGGAACACCGTAACAATCTTGATGCACAGCCAAATTACACATATCGCAAAATAAGATTACATTTGTGTTTTGACACTCTCCGTCCATGCAAATACAACAAACTGCATCATCATCCACAACAGTACCAGTTTGTCCATTGACAGCAGCCTACGATACAATTTAATGACCATTTTTATTGGAATAGTATAGTATAAAATTACCTGAAAGTATGACTCCTTTTCCAAACGATCCATCAGAAGTTCTAAGGAATCCACAGAAACGGGAGGTAAACCTTGAGCCTCCCTTCGCTCGTTGATGATATTTAACCAAGCGGTGTCTTCTTCGTCCACGTCATATTCCACCTCTCCATCCAATTCCTCAGTGCTCTTCTCGATAAATCTGATATAAGCATTAGGTCTTGGAGGTGCGTCACAAATATTATAATCCTCAATTTTTTTATACAAAGCCTCGGGTAATTTAGGGGCCACATCTAAAAAAATAAAAAAGTAACCACTGACATTACACCCAACACCAACAAACCTGGAGGTTTTTCTACCGGTTTAACTTCAGGTGCTTCGGATTCAATTTCGTCCTCTTCTTTAGCACACACATCCAGCATATCGTTAATATTTATGCGAACCACCTCGCCGTTAACTTCCAGTTGTACGTTCTTTTGAGCTTCATCGTAACTCAAGGGTTCCGGTACTGGAGCAACAACGGGTTGTGGAATGGCAACACTTCGAACCCGACCTGTAAACGAAGACTTAAAAACAATACAAGATTAAATGTTAAATTAATACCTTTCTTATTTTTACTTTGCGGCGTTGTAGGTGTTTGAACATTAGGATTGTTGTGATCGAAGCTCTTGAGGTGGTACGATAACCCACAAACCGACTTATAAGTACGATTGCACTTCTCCAATGGGCATGTATACGGAGGACCGTGGTCGGCACGCACCTTTTTGCAATGTTCTAGTATATCGAAATCGATCACCATAATAAAATGTTTGTTGAAAAACAACAAAATGTGAGGTTATACATCTAAATTTAAAATTATTTTTCGTTTAGCACTGTTTAGCACAAACGCGGTAAGGCAACTTCAACCCGTATTTTTGAGGCTTTCAATCCTTCGTAAAAATTTCATTATTAATTGGTAATATCATAAAATAATCAATTATGCAGTAAAAAACGTTAGCGGATTTTATAAAAATTACCGGTAGATGCCGAAGTTGTTTGTTTACGGGGTATGGCAATCCGCGCTGGTTTTAAACAGGTGGCCCTTTATTCTCTTAATCAAAAAGCTGGTATTTTCCAAAACAACTGGCTCTTTTTCAAATATCAAAATGCATTTTTCTGTTACTTTTTAAATTGCCCCGCAATCTTTTATTCTTGGATAACCTTTGTTCAACAGCGGCGTCACCAGAGGGTGGGGTAAAATTTATCAGGCCCATTCTGGATTTATAAATTTTCACGATCTTTGAATTTTATGTTGTTTGTTTCAAAAAATCAACTACTGGCGTGGCCAGAGATGGATACTCCCCCAAGAATAAAATTGGCCCCTGACTTCGGCTAAACACTACACAAGGAGAGATTGGTCAAAATGGCACTTAAATAAAAAACAAAAGCAAAACTCTCATATTATATTAAATATAAAATTTGCATAAAAATATATTATTAATTTGTAAAATTAAATATAAAATGTTAAACACTCTTTCGTTTATATAAAAATATAAATTCCATTAAAATACAAAATTTGCAGTAACAATAATTTAAATTGCACTTTGTCGTAACCATAATTAATTATATTATCCAATAAATATTTTTTCTTCAATTTTTCAATTTTCTCTATCACGTTTATACAAACTTTTCCTGGAAAAATCATCATAACTGTAATTATTACGAACGTGATGTAAACGTTTCACCCGGCATACGTTGGTATTTACATTACTTAGAATCCTAGTTAGACTAGAACAAGGACTATTTGAAGAACTGGAAACGCTGGAAGCTGTGCTCGAAGACGGAGTTTGTCCTTTGGAACGTGCAGATCGTAACTTGACGTTTTGCAATAGAGTCGACATTTGAGGTTCCGATACACGATGTATTGGAGTTGGGCGATCCTAAAATTGTACAAACATCACATAAAGGTTCATCTAACTAAACTATACTCACAGCGATTTTTTTTAATTTGACTTTTAAAATATCGTCCAACGAAATTATGGGTCTGGAATTTTCATTTATTTTTTTCTTGGTTGACGCCTTTGGCGTTTTAGTATGAGAAACTATGAAATTATTTGTGGGTGGAAAGGGTGGTGGTGGAGGAGGAAAAGGAGGTGGTGGTGGTGGAGGTGCGGACACCACTCGACTATTGATTTCCTTGATACCGTGTAGTTGCTGCTTTACGGCATTTAATTCTTTCTTAAGTTGGTCCAATTCGGCATCGATTGTGTTAAATTTGACAAAACTCCCCCTACTGTCTATTTCCATTCGACTTAATTCGGTTTTCAGATCGTCTATTCCAGATTTTAATATCGAAATTTGATATAACTGACTTTTCGAGTTGTACGGTTCAATCGCATCCTTATTTTCGCATTTATCGGTAGTGTAAACTTGGTAAAACGATGACAAACCCTTCAACCAGATGTACAATTTTTAATTACTTAAATAACAACCGTACTTGTACAAGTACGATTTAGCCCATTTAGAATTATTTTAATTGATATTTATAAAAAAAACAAATGACTCACCTTCTTAATGGTACATCCCAGCCAGGAACAAAAGTCTAAAAGTTTTTCTGGCACTCTCGACGAATACCTCAAGTGCAATTTATGAATAACGCTGAAAATACTGGAACACATATCATTAACTTCTGCTTTGGAACGATTAACCACAACGCTACGTGATGGACTAACTCGTATGGTTATGTCATGTTTCGGAAACATTTTATAAAACGAAATCGTAGGAGTCATACTTTTGTAGGAACGTCGCCTGCTGATGGACGCACACTTAACTCGGACCTTTGGAGTCACATCAGAATTCAAATTGACACAACTGGTTTGCAAACCAACGTCGGTGAAAGTGACATGCTCGACTTGTGTGGAAATTGAAACAAAATTAGAATTCAGGTGACTCAAATCGTTTTGGTTTTCGAACACGCAATTTTTGTCTAGTGGATTTCCCAAAAAAGACTTGTGAATGGGCGTCGATGCCAATTCGCCGTTATACAGCTGAGGAGTAAAAAACGACATTTCCATTTGGTTCGATTCTTTAAAATTTAGACCTCCTATGTTAATTCTCTCCACTTGATCATACAACTCACAATTATCGTAATCAATATCTTGCGACGTGTTCAATATAACATCGTTAAAATTTTTGAGCCGTTTCAAACTACTTTGGTTCAAATTTCTACTACAGTTTGTAACTTTCTCCTCGTAGTTATCCCGTAAATTATTTAAATCTTTCAAGTCGAATATTGGAGTTAAATGACTCGAGAGTATATGTCTTAAAGGTGTTTTATATAAACTTTTATCCAGCAGATCGATTTCGTACTCCATGTCCAACAAGCAGTTCCGATTTAGACGAGGGGTTTCGGTGATCGTTTGAGTACCCGAGTTAGACTTCAGAGGTACCTTTTCAACACCAGGTGAATGTAACTTAGCCATACTCGAATTGGATCTAGTTTTACGATTTCTCAAATTATTTCCTAAAAATGCAACAACAACTTTATCAAAAATACAAATCACACTAACAATTTGCTACTTTTTTCAATTCTTAAAGGTGTCCTGACGAAATCCAATACCGTCGATACATCGCAATCACTCGCGGCCGTTTTATCACAACTTTCCATAAAATTATCTACCCCAATTAAAGTCAACGATGATAAATTCGCGGTCGTTAATTCCTTTATCGGAAATTCGGTAACTTTCGCGTTTTCGCGAACGTTTTTACTATTTAAATTTGGAAGAGGACCCTGACGTCTTTTGCGTTTTCGGGACCGTTTTTTCTTTGACATTTTTGTTTGATTTTGCACAAAATTTCAATACAAACGACCAGTGAAACTTTTAACGGTTTGTCAAATTTGAATTTGTGTCAAAAAAGTGAGGTTCGGTCATGTTTGAGAATTATTTTTCATCGTTAAATCGGCACGATTCGTTTCGCTAAACATCTTTGATTTTCATTTAACCGTTACAAGCCAAGCGTCCGAACAACCCCTAAAAAAATCTAGAAAAAATTTATGGTATGGGGGTAAGGTCATGAGCGTGCATAAGATTTTTTCAACGGAGGGAAGATTTAAATTTACAATTTTTAACTTACTTAAGTTTTAACAAATTATTTTTTTGCTGCCGGTGACGGGCGGCACAAAAGTAGTTTTGGTTGAACTGCCTGCGTAACAATCAGGTGACGCGCATATATAGATTAACGAGATTCCAGAACTGTTTTGAATGTTTATTATTTTTTTTCGTTTCTTTAACTTTTGTAATAATTTTTGCGAATTGGGAAGCCGGAAGTGTGAGATCGCAGTTTCAGTATATGATAACTTGGTCTACGAATTAAAAAAATTTCTTATGTAATTATGGTAGTTTATGGCGTAAATTTCGAATAGGAACTCGAAAATTAATTAATTTGTCGTAATTTTATAACATATTGATAACAGTACCACTGCTAGCAGTTAACTGTAAGCGGGTCCGCCCATTAAAACAAAAGCTGCACCTATTTACGGCAATCACACGCATCGTCAACAGAATGAGCAATTCACCGACTCTTTTGGAAAAATCGATAATTTCCGAAATTCAATCTTTCAAATTTTACAGGAAACAAATAAAAATGTTGGAGTGAGTGATCAGTGCGGCCTTTAGGCCGCACAACCTTGGTAATCTAGCTCGTAATATTTTATTATATAATTACCAAAAATTGTTGAATAAAATATTATAATCGGTTTTTTTCAAATTCTCAACATGTTAAAAATTAAATTAATAAAATTTAGGAATTTTAACAAAAAAAAAAAAAGTTAAATAAGTCCATGGGCTCCAAATCATCTACCTACACATTATGGTTATGACATTTAAAAATTAAAATATACATCTTTTTTACCAATGCAATGCAATTTACCTTCTAATTATGCTGTCTAAAAAGCTAAAAGTAGGAAACTAAGGCGGGGTCAACAAGATCGGGAAGTAAATTTCTACTATTACAAATAAAATAAAATAATTATTTGATGAATATCAAGGGCAAAATTAAAGTATATAAAAGAGGGTTGGTATCATATTAGATATTGTACAGTTCTTCAGCTCTACAAGATCTCCTCTTACAATACCATGAATACTTTAGTAAGAATTACGCTGAGGGTTAGTAATACATATTAATTTTTTTGTTTTTTTTAGACCGTAGCTGTCTTTGCCTGTGTGGTAGTTTTGTCTTGTGCAGAACCCGGTTTATTGGGATTGGGCTATGCTCATCATGGACATGGTCATCTTCCATTGGTTGGAGCTTCAGGAGTAGTTTCTAGCCACGGAGCTGTTGGACCAGCCGGTATCGTAAACGGACACGGTGCCGTTGGACCCAGTGGAATTGCAAACTCTATTGGACATGGTGGCGTTCTCGCCGGTGTTCATGGTTTGGCTATCGGACACGATAATGGTCAATGGCACGGCGAAGGTTTGTTAGCTTCCCAAGACTGGGCTGGACATGGAGCCGCTGTCATCGCACCACACTCTGCCGCTATTATTTCCCCAGCCGTCCATGGTCTTGGTATTGGACACGGAGTCGGTCTTGGACATGGAGCCGTTGTTGCCGGATCATCTGGTACCATTGTTGCCGATGGAATCTATGGTCATCATGGACTTGCTCATCATGGTTGGTAACTTTTTGAAAAGTTAACCAGTCTCCAATATTTTTCGTGTAGTATATTTTTCATCAACATCAATTTTTTTAATTTGTTTATGCACAAATTGTAAATATAAAAATATGCTTTAATAAAAATATTGAATTGAAACCGCAAATTTTTTAACGAAGCTTTTACTGCCTGCGACGGGCGGCAGTAAAGTAATACTTTATCGCCGGCAATACAATTTTTTTAAATTCTCAAATTTACCAGTAATGTCAATAGGATGATGGCCCCACAACCACCCGCATGGTTAATCATTGTAGGGGTCGAAAAACTTTTTTCTAGAAAATAGGAATATTTAAGTGTGGTTACGGTATGTTCGAATAGATAGCACCACGGTAAGAAATAAAACTTTTTAATCTTTAATTTCTTATTAATTATTTAATTAAGCTAATTTAAGTGGTTCGTTAGGGTAAGGTTGGTTACAGATGTTAGAAAATAAAATTTACGGTTTGTAAATTAATATTAAAAATATATGTGCACGTTAAAAATTTAAAAATAAATTTTTAATTGTGTCGGGTTTAACTTGGCGTGCAATATTAAAGTCTTTTGTTTCCGTCACTCGGGTTAACGAGCAACGAAGATAAAAGCGATCGTCGTACGTCGTAAATTGTTTGGTTACTTTTGAATGGTGTGTCGCTAGCGTAATAAACATTTTTAGTTGCGCTTGTACTGGCGCTGGGGTTGGTTGAAGTGTTACACGTAGTTGAACAAAACTTTACGTAAATTACGCGAAGTGCCAAAGAAATGGCCGAATTTTCCTCCCCGGGGAAACGACACTCGTCCAGACAATTGGTAAGTCGATTTATCCTATTTTGATCAACTTATGGGTCGCCATCGCTACGTATATCTTCATCACGTAAACATATTTTGTTGGGCCGCCATGCCTATTACATGCTTTATTTTCAAAAGGGATCGTCGCATCGACACCTGAATTTACTGTTTTGGGTTAATTAGCCTGTCAGTTTGACGTAAAATTGTTGTGCTATTTTTCACACCGTAAAAAATATGTCCCGTTTGACATGTTTTAGTTTTGTTTTTTTACTATGTGTCACGTTCGTCTATCTAGCGTTGTGTGTGTACAATTTTACCTGTAAATATATTAATATTGACATGCATACAATCAATTTTAATAACTAAAATTAAATTTCATTATTTATTACCTATATACGGAGTGCTTCAGAATTATATTTCGTTTTAAAAGTTTTGACGAAAATAATTGGCCAATCGTGGTACTTCCGTGGACCAGTGACACGAATTCCCATTATTATTTTATGTTACCGAAAATTTTCAGTGTTAAGGATACGGATGATATTTAAAGAAGTTCCCAACCTGGTTTGTTGAACAATTACAGGCGGAAGCTTGCAATCCAAAACTAAGCCAGAAGTTAATAATACAAGTTAATTTTAATCAATGAAATACTGCCTACTTAGAGCAAAACTATTTGAGCCAAGTATACAATGCCTTCATAAATTTGCTTTGATCTTGTAGTTGCACCTCGCGTATCTATAGAAAATAAATACGCAACAGGAAGGATTTGGAAAGGGAAGTATTTTCTTGTTTTATGCTTTTTTGCAAGTAAATCCATTGTCAAACTTTTCTTTGAAGCTAACTTTTATCCCAATATGTCTAGATTTTCTATTAACCTTGAAAGATTATCAAAGGTTCATGATTTCAAATTTATCAGGATAATCATGCGTACCTTACGTCCGGAGGTCAGCTCACCTCTTGACCATCGTTTTCCTGCATTCTTAAGTTTATCTTCTGAGATATTATTAATCTTGCAGTTAGATTTTTCGTGTATGTAAAAGAAAGAAGCAGGTCAAATGTGCAAAATTGCATACAGGCTGCTTTTTACCAGCAACCTGTCGCAATTCATTGTGATTCAACCAATGCAGGTTCTGCACATTTGCCACACATGGAAAGCCGTCAGTGTTTGTAGCTACCAGCTTGTAGACAGTTTTTCAAAAAAAAAATAATTTTATGTCAGTTTGCGACCGCCTCGGTCGCCACACCCTTGTTCAAACCTTCAAAGTAACTACTTCTGATCTTATTTACTTAAAGATCTGATACAATTTAACAATTTCAAGTTCATTTCTTTAAATCTCCGCAGCGTTAAAATTGAAATAGGGGATCTGTTCACGAAGAGAGTCACAAGACAAATTTTTGCATATTCATTTTTCTTTTATTTCCTCGTAGATTGTCTTTTGAAAATATTGAAAAGGCAAAAAGAAGCCCGTATTTCTTAAGATTTCTGTAGCGATTCCCCCTCAGTTTACGTCACGTCGGTTCCAAACGACTAATTTTAGAAAAAAGTTTCGAAATTGAGGCTGTGTGCGGTTGCATAGAGATTAATTTTACCAGGAATCGAACCTGATATTTTACCATCTCGATTGAGTTTAGAAAGAGCTATTCTGATATGAGAAAAATTAATTAACATTAGATCTCCCGTACAAACCAATGGAATTAAAATGTCAGAGAAAAAGATAGGAACCCGCACTCCAGAGCGGAATTTTGTCCGTACTAAGTTGGTTGTTAATCGCGAGTGTCGAAAATATGCCACGAGATGTTCAGTCTAGTGCACTCTCGAGTAATACACCTATTCACAGAGTAACGTTACAACGCAGGGTGGGTTTTGGCTGACCACTTCATTTTATAAAGGGTTTTCATGGAAAATTACCTCTCTGTCAAGGGAGGACGGTCAGAAGGAAGTTCTTGCTCCACCAGGGCTATCTCAGTTTAGCAGTCGACGCCCTTATATGTCCTCTATATCTGTAAAAAAATTTAATTTTAATACTGCTGGTAAAAAGTAATAAGAACAAGATTAAAACGAAATTTTGTAGGTGCAATCAAATGAATTTATTTGTCGTGATTGGATGAACACATGAACACTTTTTTTTTTAAATACAATTTTTGAGGTACTGGAAGGTATTCCATACCCCCCAGACCCCCCGGTTTGAGAAACTGAAGCTTTGCATGAATGATCTGTGAATAATTTTATTAAAATGGGAATCTTTCACTTTTTAGCAATAAATACACCTATACATCATAATAGAACCCACCGGGGGGGGGGGGGGGGGGGGGTTCCTTCCATACAAGAGGGTATTCTAGCCCCGCGGTTTAAAAAATTGGAAGTTTACTTCTCTGAATAATTTTATTAAACTAGGAGCCTTCGACCCTTTCGAAAATCTAGACGTCATGACAATACGCACCAGGGTTATCTTGGGCTTAGCGCAGTCGGTGAAATAAAAGATGCTTGTGACTCTGTTGAAAAATGTTAATAAAGATCAAAATTTGAGTTTACGAAATAATAATTATTATAAAAACAGTCGATGCAGAACTTATCGTTCATAAAAAAAAGTAGATTAACAGTCTGCGAAACACAGAATTTTTTTCAACAGGTCGCTTATGGTAATACTAGTACTAATTATAATCATAGTTCATAGAGTAAACTTATTAGTGTAAATTATTAATCAAATTTCCAGTTGATTTGATAAGATCACTGGATGCTTGTAATAGGTAACCGCACTTTTGAAATGCACCTCCATAACATCACAGACATTTTCACACAAACCTTAATTATCTAATTTATTTCCAATTTCATAATTAATATCTGCATCTGTGCAACTATTAATTTTGTACCACCTCTCTTTCTAATTTCATTTCTAAATTATCATACGTTTTACGTCTAAACGTCTTCGGCTTTCCATGACCGAATATCATCTACCTAAAATTTTCTACCCCGTGTCTACGCATTCGCAAATTTTCATTATCAAAAGTTGTTATTTTCTGTTGCAAATTCAAAAGTTGACCAAAACTTCTGGTTGTAAGTAAGTAAAATTCAAAATTGTTTTTATGATTATCAAAAGTTTTAAACGTAATTCAATTAGGATAATTATTTTGCATTCAAAATTCATATCCTGAACGACCCCTGCTGATTGTTTTCCAAAGGTTTCGATCTTCATTTGTTTCATGAACGACTCTACATTACCTGACCTCTTAGTTTACCAATATTAGTATGTATTTCTGATATGATAACGGAATATTAAAGGCTTCTCTAGGTTTCTAGTATGTGCAAGATTTCACCGCATTTTATTAGTTCATTTTAAGTTAACAACAGGCGGAGGAGCCTGAACACGTTGAAAAGCGGGAAATTTAAAATTAGACGAGAACAAAAGGCTCGGGCAGTTATATTGTATAAATCATTCGTATGACATTTAGAATTATTAAAATACCATATTCTTGTTCATAATAAATTTTTCTAGAATATGTTCTTGCCCTAGGAACAAGAGCTTTTCCGGTCAACTTTCCTGTAGGAGGCCCAATCGTTTTGGTTTGAATCTGCTGGCGTGTACAATAAAAAATTGTATTTAAAAAAATAAATTGTCTATAAATACGTAGTACATCCAAGATTTCCAAAAATGAAAAAAGTTAGTGGTTCTTATTTTAATTTAATTATTATTTATTATTAACATAACTTTAGGATTCCACGCGTGCCGTTACGCCACTGTTTTATTTCTGTGTTTACGTTAATTATCCTCGAGTGGCCTAGGGAATGGTCGCTTGCCCCCTTGCGCTATTTATTTTGTCAACACCACTGGTTATTTTCAAAACCCTAGAAGAGGGGGGGGGGGTTAGGTCTAGGGTTTTTTTTTCAGGTTATTTGAAATATTTGACTATAATCGGAAGTCGCCCACAAAAATATGTGCAACCGCTGCTGTCAGGAGCCTGCCTTAACTTTCTACATTTAATTAATGGATAAAGCTGATAAACATTGTTCATATTTTGCAAGCTAATGCCGGTGATGCAGCGGAAATTACCTTACTTTTTAATGATTTTAATTAGAACGACTCCTCTTGAAAGTCTGAAAGCAAATGACGATCGGTCGCACGTACTTCTTCCCGACTTGGCAGTGATAGGTACCTTCCGGAATCGATTGATAAAAACTCTCTGTTTCTAATCAAAGTTTGGTTTTGGTTGAACAACGATGACCTTGGGCTTTAAAAACGTTGGCACTACTAATCTCACGAGTTTTTTTTTTTTTTAACTTGGCCCCCGCCCCGATAGAGTAGTACGGTTCTGTGTGTGGCACAGATGACCTAATATTAAGAAGAAAATATTATTTCGACCAATAAAAGCTACTACGCGCCATAGGCGATTTTTAATTAATTTCAAGGTCAAATGCGTTAAAATAAAAAGTTAGAGCCCTTTTAGGGTTTGGGAGGTATAGAATATCCTCTACTACACCAGTAATTTTTTGTCGTTTGGTATAGTTGTGTTTAAAACAAGAAAGAATATTGTAAATCAGGTAGCTTTTTATATGCACGATATAGTTATGAACACTTCTGTGGTTTGCAAGACACGTAAATCCATCGGTTGGCCCCTCGGAGTTGATGAAAAATTAAACAGGGTCACGGGCACATTATTGCTGTCCGTCTAGACTTTAGCAACTTAACGTTGGAAACCGACGTTCAACTGTCTTCCACGGGCAACTTTATAGCGAAGGAAAAGTATTGGGTAATCTTGAAATAATAATTAAAGCAGTAAACTAGAGAACTGCAATAGGAAGCGACGGATTTCGACATGTTCCTTTGGGCTATGACGACTACGCAGCTACATTTCAAGTGTCACGTTAAAATCGATAAGTTGTTCATAAAAAATAGCATCTAACACACGCTACATACTCGGCCAGAAGTTGCAAAAATCTTTTTAACCTTTATTGGTTTGTTTAATTATTCTGGTGTAAGGCGGGTTACCTAGGGGTTTTTATTTATGAAATTAACCCTGACCTGGCACCTGAAGCAAGGTATGCTACTACAAACAGGCAGACACGATTCGACGCATTATGAAATTTGTTTTTGCTTTTACTTGGAAGTTATAAATAAATTAAATTATAATGCCATTTATTGTATCAACGTAAACAAAGTAATACTCAAGTTACATATCAAGTTATAGAGCTGTCTAGCTGTGTCAGTAATTTTTAAACGTAGGTAAATAGATTTCTAAATCAAACAAAACAAACAGATGCTTCAGTTTACATTAATAATATTATAGTTAGTACTTGGTAGTGTTTTTAGTAGTTGCGCCCCCGGCTCGAACCCATCAGCGCGAAACAATATAAAATTAAAATATATTATTGCATTACAGTGGCAACTTAAAAAGTTTGGAACTTTGTAGTGCGGAAAATGCGCGGAGGGCCCAAGACGCGTTTAGCGTAGAGTTGATACAGGCCCACCCCTATGCGGAATTATTTAGTGCGGAGTTTACCATTACCTAAAATTTTAGTTTTACTATTCATTCGATAAAGTGATTATCCTGGATGTTACCTTCGTAACACATGGAATTTAAATTAAAACATTAACGAGTTACGTAAACCCGCTCCTAACTTTCCCAATGCACTTTTTTTTTTTTTTTTTTTATGCACAACTAACACACAACCCTTGCCCCTCTTTTCAACTGTTTAATTAGGGCCGGCGGAACTATGTAAATATTCGGAAAAAAACGTCGACGAAAGTATTTGCCGCAATAATTCTCTAGATTTTGGCTCGATATTAATTGGGACACTGACAAACCGTGGGTATCATTACTTAGCAATAAATGTGGTTTTTCGACCTTCCCCAAGCTCCGTCAAATGTTTACGTCTGTGGTTAGTTTAAATAATTTTTACGTCGATAAACTAAATTACAAAAGCTGATTTGATTTTCCACAAATTCCAATTTATGATGTAGTTGACGAATTTCGCTGGTACGCGTTAGTTTTAACTTATTATTTTTAACTGCTTTTCGCCGGAGGCATCCAAAACGGATTTTTCTTAATATTAGCAACAATCGAAATTAATTATTATAATAATTTATATATTTTTTGTGGTCGATTATAGTTAAAAAGGTTGTCGCGCTCTGAGCGCAAACTCCGTGAGCTTTTATTCTCCGGAAAATCTAAGCAAAAAGCAGTGGTTTAACATGGCGCACGGAGGTAGAAGCATTTTCCCTTTGTCCTCCCGAGAAAATTACGTATCTCGTATGGTACGTTACATTGTATTTACATTTTTTTAGTCATTTTTAAAGCAAATTGTTGTGTGTTTAGATAAACCTGATTAAATTTGTTCAACGTACACCCATGATTGTATTGATTTATTTTGCTTCTAAATTTATTGTGAGTCAATATTTTGATGGTACAAAAAACAAATTTCGACGGGCACATTTTTTACCCAAATTCATTTGGGCCTACAATCAATTCGACCCGCTGTTTTTTATTTGACAATTAAATATTTTACGTTGTTGCGATTGAAAAACTTACAAGTGTTTTTGTTGCAGAGGGAGAGAAAACAAAAGAAATTATATTCCGAAGATTGGGCGCTAGGAGATGAAGATATCGAAGGAAGAAGGGCATTTTCCTTACAGGATAAATTAGAAGACCCCAAATTTTCTTCGCACAATATAATTAAGGAAATGCACGGTGCAGAACTTAATGTTGCATATTTTCAAAGATACGGCTTTAACACGCCACTGCTGTTCAAAGAAAAAACGGGTTTGGGTAAGTTTTTTTTTTTTTAATAAACTAGCTTACGCCAATATTAAATTACTGCAAACGAAGTAGCTGTGATTTGGAATACTTTTTTATCCGCCAGTTAATTATTTTAAAATACGTGCAACCCAGATTCGAACCCAAAATTTCTTATTGTTCATTTAGTTTTTTAAGTCGGGTCCAAAATTGAGAATTTACGAATTCCTCTCTGGGTCATTTGAAAACGAAAGCAAAATCTCCCTTTTTGAAAGTTTTGAAATTGCTCTTCTCCTTTTGCGCATGCTATCCTTCTATTCTGATTATTTTGGATTTGATCTCACGAAAACAGAAGATACGTTTGTTACGTTTTCATTTATTCTCCAAAATTGTAATATAGATAAGAAGAAAGTTACTACTCGATATTATTAGAAGAGACTATTGCATTTACATTTATCGAACTCGTAATGCTTTTTGTCATCCATCTATTCATTAGCAATTGTTCGTAGGCGTCCTTCCGAATAAACATTTAATTATGCCGTAAGCTACTGTATATACGGGGTTAAGTCGACATTGATCGGTAACTTGCTCGGATATGCATGAAAAATTTAACACCAAAAACACGATTGTCAAGTATTTTGAATGGGGGGGGGGGGGGTAGCGTGATAAGAGTAAAATTCAAGTCAGAACGGAAATCTTTGTTTTAAATTATAAATTTCTGATGGCATATCCATTTCATGTGCGACACTTGATGCGATCGCTCGCGTATACTTCCATTTCTTCATTTGTTTTACAAATATATAAAATGTATTACCTTATTCCCACTGGGCATAATGTCGCGTCGGTTGAATCACAGCGGCGTACCTTATCTACGACAGACAGTTTGGTTTAGACCTCCGTTCTTCTAATTGTTAATATCTCTAAATAAGCGACTCTATGAACTCTCCATGGGGGGGGCATGACCCCCCCCTCCCTTGAATCTCCTTCTGTAGTGGCCTATGGTCTAAGCTTTTCATCTTCCGAGAGGACCTATTAGTTTTAGCAACGTCCAGTTTAAATATACGCGCCAGAATCTTGGTTGTTGATAAAAAGTACGATGAACCTTCGCCCAGATTTAAAAATATTCTAATGAAACTATGACAGTTTATGGCGTAAAATATCAATAAAAACACTAAAAATTTATTGATCGTCCAAATATTAGACTAAAAAAGACCCAAAACTCCTTTCAAAATATCCGAAACGGCTACAGTGTTGGCTATTTCCAAAAGTTACCGCCGCCCTTGGCGTGTTTTTTTAAATTACATATTACAAAATTTGACAGTGAAACAACACTACAGATCCTGATTTAGAAAGCTGGATTTTTTGAACCGTTTCATTCTTTAAAAACATCCCCGAAGCCGTTCCAACTCGAAAATTAATGAAATCCAATTTAAAATAAAAGTTACCTGTTGCACTCTGGCTTCTGAGAAGGCACATCAAAACACAATGTTGCAATTATTTACATCGAGTAAACGTACCGTCAACAGAATAGGACAAACACCGACACATTATAGTTTAAAAATGCTCCCTAAGTGCTGTGCTGGTTGAACTCAGGTTTTGAAATATTTGGTGTTTCCCGCGAGTTGATCGATTAAGCACCAAATAGTGGCAGAAACGTGGTTTGGCAACCATAGGCGACGGACAGAAGGTCAGATAAATTTTGTATAATTTTGATATAAAAATTTGAATTTTGTTAAATTAAAGTTATTTTTATGTTAAACCAGTTGGATACCCGACTTCGCCCGGGGTCTCTTGAAAAATAAAATACATACTTTGCAATTAATAGTCGAGGCGTACTCGAACGTTTTCAAGTTTTGCTTCCCGTTACTCGTTTGTTTCATACTGAACTTTTTCAACGTTCTTATTGGAATTCATGATTATTATCGTTTTAGAATTCATGATGAATTGTTAAGCAGCTAGTCTTATTAAGTTTATATGAATCTCGTTAATCCATTTATGCGCATCACCAAATTTCGTGAGATCTCGCTCTCCTCTCAACCTTTTTAACATTTTCTTGCCCTATAACCTTTCCCAAGTCCTACTGAGTAAGTGCGTCAAGTTTGGTTCAAATCGGTTCAAGGGTCTAAGAGTGCATAACATACAAACAAACAATTTTTTTTCTTGAAAAACAAAAAGTCGTGACCGAAAGGGTTAACTAGGTCACGTGGCTTACTAGTGTAATGACTTCCTCCGGGAGCGCAATGCCCGGAAACGAAATGTCCAACAGGGAAATATTCAAACACCGGTATGTTTGATTGATGTGGAATTCGGCTAGACTCAAGTGGGGGGGGGGGGCAAAATTGATTGACTGAAGCCAGGGCAAGACACAGAAAATAGAAAAAGACAACATAAGGAGGTTGTTGTTATTTGTATCCCCCCCCCCCCCAAATATTACACCTAGTTGCTCAAATTTTTATGTTGGCCAATCACAGATGAGTTTTTTTTTGAGTTGTGGCAACCTACTGGTCCGCGGACCACAAGTGGTTCACGAGAAAATTTAGGCGGTCCGCGAAAATATTTTGAATTTCACAAAATTTGCATTTTAAAATTTTAAAAATTGTAAATTTCAATTATCAAAATACTTTTTCCCAATTTGGAAATTTAGATGATCAATTCCAAAATAAAATTATAGAACTAAAAAGGTTAAAACAAAATTTGAATTATGAAATTCAAAAAATATAAGTATCTAGATAATAAAATTTTAATTTTTTAAAATTCAAAAATATTTTTTTAAATATATTTTTTAAACTTCCATATTTTACAAAACAACTTCTTTTTTTTTCCGGAAATTTAGATAGTCTTATCTCAAAAAATAATTTTTTTACAACTAAAAAGAAATTTTAATGTTGAAATTTAAAAAAAAATATACCTCAAGTATAAAAATTTCATAATTTTTGATTTTTTTTTAATTTAGAAATTTAGATAAGCTTATAGACTAGCTAATTTATTCACTCTCCATATCGTTTAAATCAGCAGTTGCCAACTTATTGGTCGCTAGAAAATTTTGGTAGCCCGAAAAAAAAACTTTTTTTCCAAATGTTTTTTTTTTTATTTTAAAAATTTAAATAATCTTATAATCTCAAACTATATTTTTTATGGAACTAAAATAGCTATTAAGAAAAGATATTGTTGTTTTGTATCCGAATATATAGAAATCGAGTAATTTTAATTTTAAGCTTTAGATTTAAGTTGTTTGGAGGTAAAAGAGAGAATTTTAAACTGTAGGTCGCCCAAAACCATTTCTTTGTTTATTATACTAATTGTTGATTAAAAACATGAAATTTAAGGAATTAATTTTATTTATGTCAAATAAAATGTAACACAAAACAGTACGTAAAAGGTTTTAAGAGCGGTAGGTTTTGAATCCCGCTTGAAAAACCTTTCAAAATCAAAAGACCTTTTGAAAAAAAATTTAAAATTAATTACTACATTTGGCTACGCCGAAATGTTCCATTCCGTCAACTAATTTCCTAAAGTTTGTAGATCAAAAGTAACTTGGACCTGAAACTGAAGTTTTTGAACTAAAATGAGTTTCACGTATGATGACCCTTTTCATGTGCCTGTTTTATTACTTCGTGACGTCTAACTATGTTTTCGAAGCATTTTTTAAAATTTGAATTGAACAATTTAATAAAATGCAAATGAGTTGCTCCAAAAAATTCTTACCATGTCACACGGCAAAGGACATCGAAAAATTTGCACAATGCTTTTTTGTACAATAACCCCATTGAATGTCTCGCGATTTTGTTTAAATTAAAATTTTTCGTGTAAAAGTCAAATATTTTATTTAAATATCTTGCAACAATAAGAAATTCCTGTGTGTCTTGGCCCATAAATTAATATGTAATGTCGTAAATTTGCAGGACTTCGAGTTCCCACATCCAATTTTACGATTAACGATGTGCGTATGTGCGTGGGCTCGCGCCGCGTTTTGGACGTTATGGATGTTAACACGCAAAAAAATAGCGAAATGTCGATGAAAGAGTGGCAAAAGTATTACGAAGACACCAATAAAGATAAATTACTCAACGTCATTTCGTTGGAATTTTCACACACCAAATTAGAAAATTATATACAAACTCCAACAGTAGTTAGGCAAATTGATTGGGTCGACTGCGTGTGGCCGAGGCATCTAAAAGAAAGTCAAACCGAAGCGACCAACCTATTGGAAGATATGAAATATCCTAAAGTACAAAAGTATTGCTTGATGTCGGTGAAAGGATGTTATACGGATTTTCACGTCGACTTTGGTGGAACATCCGTCTGGTATCACATCTTGAAAGGTTAGTCAACCATCCGTCCAACCGAAACCTCTTTCGAACACATTTAAACTTGTATTTTCTTCAGGCGGCAAAGTATTTTGGTTAATTCCACCCACCGAACACAATCTCGATTTGTACGAACGGTGGGTACTCTCCGGCAAACAGGGCGACATATTTTTCGGCGACACAGTCGAAAAGTGTGCGAGGATACATTTAAACGAAGGCAACACATTTTTTATTCCAACGGGTTGGATTCATGCCGTTTATACTCCTTTGGATTCTTTAGTTTTCGGCGGAAACTTCTTACATTCCTTTGGCATCGATAAGCAACTTAAAATAGCGCAAGTCGAAGATACCACAAAAGTAAGTAAAAAATTTTAGTCCGACTTGATCTGACGGTTCAGTTTTAGGTGCCCCAAAAATTTAGATACCCGTTTTTTACCGAAATGTTGTGGTACGTACTGGAGAGGTTTGTTTTTTGCCTTTTGGGAAAATCGCATTTGACTTCGAGTTCCGATATGCCGATTCCTCCCGAAAGACCACACGTTCATCTAACCTACGCCGAATTGCATGGTCTTAAGGTAAGTTGGCGATTTTGTCTCAGCAATGTTCCTAATTTTAAGAAAATTTTAGGAAATCGTTATGTATTTGCATATGTTACCGCCAAATAAGAAAAACGTGCCCGATTTAATCAAGGATCCAATTCCTCTTATACAAGACGTTCGAACGTTGATAGGACAGCACTGTCAGGATAATAGGGAATTAGCAATTACCGGTCGGGCAATTTTAATGGGTAGGTCTTAGTAGGCCGAGTTGAGGTCATTTTTAATAATATGTGCTTTTAGTTTCAGAGGATCAAGAAAATAGGGTAAATCGAATGGCATATCCACGCGTTCCCGGCGTACGCGGGCCCGGTAAGGGAAACGGTCACAAGGGATCAAAACATTCGGCCGGACAACATGGTAACGATAAAAACGGGCCTAGGAGGCGACGCACCAGGTTCGGTGTAGTTTTATCAAAAATTGTGGTCACACTAAATTTGAATTATTTTAGGTGTAAAAAGTGTGAAGCTTGCCAACGAAGCGATTGCGGTGAATGTAGTTTTTGTCTGGATATGGTTAAATTTGGCGGTCCTGGACGAGCAAAACAGACCTGTAACATGCGCCAGTGCTTACAACCAATGTTGCCGGTAACTGCCGCTTGTGCCCATTGTGGACTGGACGGATGGGGACAAACTCCCGTAGTTCCACTCCAAAAAGGTCCTCAACGTAACGAAAGTGCCAGCAGTCTGATGGAGTGTTCGGTAAGTTTGACTATCAAACTCATCATTTTGTTGTTTGTAAAACTGTTTCTTTTTTTAGGTTTGTTACGAAATAGCACATCCGGCTTGCGTGCAAAGACTGTGTCCTCAATTCAGTGGTTATATGAACGAAGACATGCCAAATTCGTGGGAATGCCCAATGTGTTGTAAGTCGGGAAAAAATGCGGATTACAAACCTCGTCACTTCCGAGCGCGTCAAAAATCGTCGGATTTGCGGAGGATGTCGATAAGTTCGGACGCCTCTAGTGCTTTTGAAACCAAAGTGCAGCACGACCGTTTGAGCGGTGATTCCGGAAGCGATAATGAAAAAGAAATGAAAGACCCGGTACCGATTAAGAAGCGACGCAGCAGCGACTGTGAAACTGAAACTAAGAGTCAGCCCAGTGAGGCGCCACGTAAGCAAGCATTGAGGATGCAATTGGCGCAGCAACTCACCAGCAATTCGACTAAAGTACTTAAAAAGCCGATGTTTGTCGTCAGGCCTGCACCCACAATAATGGCACCTTTGCCTTCGAGTAACATTGCTTTGGATAAACGATGTGTATTGAACGTTTTTAAATTTTTGTGCCCTAAGGATTTGTTCAAATGTTCGTTAGTGTGCAAAACTTGGGCACAGTACAGTATTGATCCTATGCTTTGGAAGAAAATGGATTTTACGCATAAACGCATGTCTTCGGATCATTTGAAAGGTATAGTGAGACGACAACCGGAACATTTAATATTAGATTGGGTTCATGTAAATAAATATCAACTTCCGTGGCTTATACAGAGACTGAATAGTTTGCGCGAGCTCTGTTTAGTTAGTGTCAACGTCAAATCGGTAATTGCGTTGCGTACGTGTTATTGCGCTCAATTGCAGTCTTTAAATGTTAGTTTCGTGTCCGGTTTAAACGATTCGGCTTTACGCGAACTTTTAGGACCAAATAACGATTCTCGGCGCGGTCTAACGGACGAACGTGTACGTTTTCGTAATTTAAGGCAGTTAAAATTAGCGGGAACCGAAATTACCGACATAGCGATGCGATACGTTACGCAATATTTGCCCAATTTGAAACATCTCAGTTTAAGTTGTTGTGCGCGCATCACCGATGCCGGCATCGCGCAACTCTGCACGAAACCGGCCAATACGGTCACAAATCTGTGCAGTTTGGACTTGAGCAATAGCAAATTGGTTACCGAATTAAGTTTGGAACATCTTTCTAAATGCGAGAATTTAACCAGACTCGACATGAGGCATTGCAGTCAGGTGGCGACGCAATCTCTGATTAAATTTGCGGCGAAAAGTGAACACAATTTACAAGTGCGCGATATAAAATTAGTGGATATCAGACAATCGCAAGTTTAGCAAATTACTTAATGTTTTTTTGCATTCCCGAGAGATTACGATGAAATACGTGTCTTTGTTTGTTCTTTTTCTTGGTCACAATTTGGATGTTTCAAATTATTTTTAGTGTTGTTTGGTAAATTCCCGCCCTTCTACTTAAGTTTTTAGGTCACCGCTGTCGAAATAAGTTTGTGATTTTGTTTATTTTCGTAATAGTAGATATAACAAAGGCGATACTTTTAATTTATCTTCCTTTACCAAAGACATGCTGACTTAACTTGAAGCATTTGTGATGTTTTAAAATTATGAATTTTGCATACGGAGGCGCCCAGCTTACATCTCCATATCATTGAATTGGGAGTGTGCAACCTAAGATCTCATCACAATTTACATAAACAAATTTTTATTAGAAGCTTTAGTTGTAATTGAGCCTGCCAAGCTTGAAAAGGCTGCACCCCCACACATTATATCGACTTGTTAAAATTTTGTTAATTATGTTAATTGTTTATACTTTTATATTTTTGTGTTTTTAATGAAATATTTATGTTTAGTGGACAATAATGCTGAAAACTAAACTGAATTTATAAAGTGCATGACGACGCTTTACACGTCGTCAAATTTAAATTGTACAGATATTTGTGTTGCCCTTATGTACACATAATGTAAATAACAGGCTGATTAGTTAGATTATGTGTTTGTGATTTTTTTAGATAGATTTAATTTTTAATTGAAGGGGCAGTGAATATATTTTCACCTATCAATACGTAGAAATAAAATAAAACCGTAAGTCTATGAAAAATAAACTCTTTTATGTTAGCGTTATTTTGCGTCACGACAATATATAGTATTCTATATTTTTATTATTAAAATAATTTGGAAAAGTGTGCAAAGTATTTTAGCGAAATTTTGTAGACAAAAAAAATATACGAGGTAATTTTTTTGTATTGTGGTTACAAATTTATTAACCTAAAGTTATTTTTATTGTATTTTATTTATAATTACTATTTTATATTCATTGACGACATTTTATTTACATTTTGGCAATTTTGCCCTTTATTTTGTTGTTCAATGATTTTATTTTATTTATTTTGTTTGATCACAGATTATTTGTATTAAAATTTTTAAACTGACATGATTTATCTATCATCGGCTAGACACCGAATTTAAATGCATTTCAAGAATTTTATAGTCTACAAAAGAAATAACGAGATATGAAAATGCATAACGTAAGTCCAGGTGCTAGCTCGTTATCACAAACAAGGTCTTTCGCTGGCCTACTGGGTAATACTCCCACCTGGCAGTCCACAGGAACTACATATAATTTAATATGTGAACTGGGTCAGCAAACTTTCACGACATTTCAGAAATGAGGTTTACTATGTAACAGCGCTCTTCTTCAAAAAGAAGAATATGGAAGATATTTTCCTCTGACTCAGGTTAGTCATGCTAAAGGAGAATATCAATAATATCTCGGTTGCAGGTCTGTATGCTGTGACGAGATAATTATAAGTTCAAAGTAGAGTTTGGAAAGCTCCAATTAAAACAAAATAATGTACTACATTCTTTTCGGAGCCACAATGTATAAGGTTTTTTTCGTTCTTACGAAAAGCTGCATTGGCATTCTGCGGGTGCGGAATTTTAAGAATTTAATTTACCAACAAAAGTACAAATTTGTACTTTGTACAGGTATGAGCATTATTTACTATAATTAGGGGTGAAGGAGTTCCCATGTCTGAAATAGCCCTACAGCTGAGGGAAGGATCACTAAGCACGTGAACCTGCAAATACTAAATTCCAATAACTTTGATTAAAAATTAAATATTGCATCACTGACGCTCATGAATACATTAACGAGATTCTCGCTAGCATGATTTTCTAGATTAACGGATGTTTTTTACAAGTACCATTTTTTCTAAATTAAAATACTTTTTTTCAGTTTTAATGGTTTGTTTTCGAGGTGAGAGTTCTTGAAACAATTCTAAAAAGTTTAATATTGTTTTTCTTAGTCTAGGCTCTAGGATACTCCTAAATAATTTTTTTTTTTTAATTAAGAAAATCTGAAACGACTAGAAAATTTCACTTTCCTTTGCCCATCCCAAAGTCAAAGAGAAAAGTTATTTAAATAGGATATCTACCTTATCGCAATTTGATTTTTTTTCTGACGAGCTGGGCAATTATTGGACTGTTTGAGGCAGAACATATTTTGCCCACCCAAAAAAAATTATGGATCCGCTCCTGGAGTGTATAATTAGCTTTTTTGTAAAATGCTTCCGCATGTCAGTTTTCGACGTAAACAATAAATCTATGATTTTCAGCTGTTCGTTGAAATTGTAAAGGGCCCACATTTTGTTTTTTAAGAAAACTGTAATTATTGTTTGACGATCAAAATCGTTCAAAAATGCTTGCGTCACCTTGAAATGCAGTGAAAAACTTTTAATTATCAAAACTTTTTGCTAACATCAAAATTATTACGAATGCACTGGTAAGAATTAACCGCTCAAACATTTAAACCAATTTAAACGGGAGAAGTGAGGAAATTCTTATCGCACTCGCGTGTGATTGGCGGTTCATTTTGGCGCGCATATGTAGCGCCGCGAGCGGCACGCCGTATAAACTGTATAGTGTTGTTGTGCCGAGGTGAGTCGGTTTAATAAATTTGTAATATTTTATTGTAATTAAACTAAATTTATTTGCACTTGAGAAAATATCAAATAAAATAATAGTTTTTACCCCGCAATTTCTCACATACCCAACTCGACTGTACGTAATTCAGATGTCGCGAAATTAATTTTATAGCTTTCATTTCATACTGCATTATATTAGTAGGCATGGCCGCTGTATTTCGTATACCGAAAACCGTGTGATCACCATCGATTTGTTAAATTAATTTTCTCCATCAAATCCCATCGTGGAATTTATTTTCTTGCACCAAATTCAAGCCAATTTTTATTTCTATCGAAAAAAATTAGGTGACCGTTAAAATTCTCTGCCTTGGGATCGAAAAATATTTGGGTGTAGACTTGGAATTTTAATGTTATATATTTAAGAATGGCGCGCGCGCGTCGCTTCATAATTTAAAGTTGTCTAATTTTCCTTTCGCTTTCGGTCGTTGATCCGCCCATAAATTTTAATTTATGTAATAATTTCAGATACCGAAGTTTTCTTTTTTAAATTCTTACGCAATTTAACTCTGCAAGATGTCCGACGAAGGTACAGCCCCGGCGACGAAGCGTGGTGGACGCAAGGCGCCCGCTCCCGCTGCGGAGAAAGTGGAAGCCAAGAAGAGGCCCCGTAAAGTAAATTTCGCCCCACGTATTTTTCTTGTTTTCTGAGTTATGTTTTCCTGTTTAGGAAATTAAACCGGTCGACAGTGGTGACGAGGACGGTGTCGAGCCACCAAAGCGTGGAAAGGGCAGACCTAAAAGTGCTGCCAAGAAGAAGGCTGCCCCAAAGGCTAAAAGTGCACCTGCCGGTAAGTTAACGTTGAGAAGTTTTCACCAGTTTGTAACTATTTTTGTTTTACTAGGTCGACGTGGCAGATCCAAGAAAGATGACAAAGCCAAGAGTTCCGAAGAAGAGAAGAACGAAGACGAAGAAGATGACGCCGAGGAAGACGATTAAATTGAAAATTGTCATAACTTAATGTTTAAGATTTTTTATTTAAAATGTAATTGTAGATAATTAATTTGTGTATTTATTTATCCTTTGGTATCCTGTTATGTTGGTCGGTTTTGTGATTTACTTTTTGAGAAGCCATCGAAAGTGGGGACGAAGTCAATGCGAATCGGTGATAATTACTAACTTAGTTTTGTGAGAACTTATCCAATGTTCGTTTAGTTTACCGTGTTATTTTCAACATCATTTCGGAGGGAAGACGTTGAGGAATGTCGACAACGATTTAACTTTTTATCGAAAGTTTGGCAAATAATTCGGTGTCCTGTTTAAGTGTAGTTTTGTGGACCGTTTTTCATTCAACTTTCACACATTCTCGAGAGCTGAAATTTGGTAGATACACAACTTCCACTGACGAGACAGTTTTTCATCTTACAAAATGCTTACAGGATCATGCCCAGTATAATTAAAAAGTTTGTTTAGATAAAAACCGGAGGTTTTAACCCCGTTTATGTGGCTACTACAGTTTTTAATGCATTCTCCACGTCGGTCGTTGGTTTAATTATCCAGTGGAGTACAGGTAATATTTTTTCGATGGGTTTTAGATTTTAAAAAAATTGTCAGGTTTTCTAGAATTTTTAGTATTTATAATTAAATAAATAATTTATTAGTAATTTTCTATTGGTTTTGACGTTTAAGGGCAGCGGTGTACTGCAAATATTTTATCAAAGGATTCTCAGTTTTATTTGACTTTTAAAGCAGTAGTCCTGGGGGGGGGGGGGGTTATTATAAAATACAAATATTTTTATTAATGAAAATTTGTTTCTTAGGTTACATTTTCCTAGTGATTTCTATTTTAAATAACTCTCGTTAATCCATTCATGCGCATCAGCGCTAGACAGCTATTAATTATAGAAGCAATAATACAATTATTACGGCGGAGGGTGGTAATTATAAAAATAAACATTTAAATTTACGGATCGTCTAAACTTTGGATGAAGAAAGTCTAAAAATGGTAATGCCAAAATCGTACTTTTAGAGAGGGTTTTAGGGGTTGGCTCCCCCCCCCCCCAAATTATTTATCAATTAATAAAGTTCAAGAAGTCCGACTGCAATCGTAGAAAAGGCAAAAGAAAATATTGAAAAACTTTAACATTAACCCCCCCCTCCCGAAAATTTAGTCTAAATACGGCACTGGATAATGCCATTATTCAATTAGCTGTTTTTTATTACACCGAAAAAAATTCTATTTACATCTTATTTTTTAGTGAATCGTTTAATAGTTATAAACAATCTTTTGTTTTAACAAATCTAAATTTCGAGGAAAAAATCTGAAAAAATTCTAGAGGCTTAATTGGACCAAAACACGCATTTTTTTGTCTTTGACTTTTCTCGTAAAATCAATGGTTTTTAAGATAAAACTCGAAAAAGGGCGAAAAATGCCTACCTTTATGATTTTTTTTCTCAGAAACCAATTGTCCAATCAGAATAAATAAAAAACAAAAATTTTCAGCCAACTTTAAACTATGACTCCGTTTTTTTTTCCATTTTTGATTTTTACTGTTAGTAACAGTGGAAACTGTATTAGAGTATTCTAGCTCGCCGGACGAACGTACGGACGCAAAGAGGAAGCAGTGTTAGAGATTTACTCCAATACGGTTTTCACTGTTACTAACACTAAAAATCAAAATGAAAAAAAATGTCGTGATAGTTTAAGGTTGGCTGAATTATTTTGTTTTTTATTTATTCTGATTGGACAATTGGTTTCTGAGAAAAAAAATCATAAAGGTAGGCATTTTTCGCCATTTATCGAGCTTTATCTTAAAAACCATTGATTTTACGAGAAAAGTCAAAGATACAAAAAATGTGTGTTTTGGTCCAATTAAGCCTCTATAATTTTTTCAGATTTTTTCCCCGAAATTTAGATTATTAAAACAAAGTACACGTACCGTCAACAGAATGAAGCAAAACATCGACTTTTATATGAAAAATCAAACTACCTTTTCATAAACTGGGTGCCGACTAAACAGAAAATAACAACGTCATCGTCAGAATTATATGACTTTTCATTTTGTTTTGGTTCGTTATCTCACGCTAATATGCAAAGGTCACCAAAGGAATCGATAAAAAAACTGAAAAACTTATAAATATTTAATATTTACGTGAGGTAACATTGACAAAAATTAAAATTAAATGGCACCGTATTACTATAATTCAAATAAAATCAGGTTTCTGACTTCTCCTTCATGGTAACCATTCGGCATCCTCATTTTGCGTTAATCGAGCGTCAGCGTTTACGACCTGACCACTTTGAGCTCTTCCATCTTGGAGTCGGTCTGGTTTATTCGTATTGACGCGGTTGTTTGCTCCATAAATATATTCCGCAGCATCTTCAATTTTAGAACCACTGCCTGAAGTGCTTTCCTCGTTTGTGACGGTGTTATAAATTTTTTTCGCACCACCGGCCAAAAATTCAACTCCATCTCCAATTTTTTCTCCAGCCTTTCTCACAACGCCAGCGATGTTATGCGACGAGAAAGTTTCATCGTCAATGTTAATGTTGACTCCTTCGGATCCGTTCTTATTTTTGGGACATCCCATTTGAGAGATGATGGAGAGATCGAATGGATCGATGTTGTAGCTGGATAAGCGCGTACGGAGCTGAAAATAAAATTACGTGAAAAAATTGAAAGGGATTTGTTTGTGACGACCTACTTTATCGATGTAAACTTTATCTAAAGTTCGCGTTCTTGATAAGATGCTAGCCGATTGCCTGTGTCCAATTCCCAGACCTTGGCAGGTGAATATTCCGGCGTAGTTATCGTAGTCGGTCATGAAGATGGTGAATGACGCTTTTCCGACAACATCTGAAAGGACGTGAAATAGTAATTTAACTTAAGCGGACTTCAAGAGACTTACTTAATGGAAATTTAACTTTCAGCTTTCCCGGGACCGATGGGTCGGGGGTGGATAATTCTCCGGTGTAGCGATATTCGTGTTTCAATGGAGTCAGACCAAGGATGAAGTGTTGGCTCACTTGTTCCAAGTTGTAGTGGTATGGCTCCTCGAGTCTGGTGAAGTTGTAAGTGATGCAGGTGCTTGCAGTGGAAGTCTTTTGGATCACATACCAAATACCCAGCATCTGAAGAGAAGCAAAAGTATGAAGTACAAGATTTATGATAATTCAAAATATAACTTACCCCGTTCATGTTGAAATCGGTCATGGGTTCAATGGCCGGGCAATCGCCCAAATGGTACGTGTGTCCATCGATTTCGCTGAGAAGGAAACTCAGGAAGAGAAAACAAAATAATTTTTGGAACATTGCAGCACAATATCAGCATACGACAGTATCGAATTTAACGTGCGTAGAACGACTGGTTTATCTTTATATATGTTATTGAAGCAAAGGTTTCCTACGAGGAACGATAAAACATTCCAACTGATTCTTGAGTTTAATGGCTGCCTAATCAAGTAGATAAACGTGGTGGTCTAATGTACTAACTGGAATAATCTAATTAGTTGATCGTTCAGCTAATTTTTCTTAACATATTGTTTAAACTTCGTGTTTGTTATCTTAAGTGACTAACTGGACACACTAATCAATTTAAATTGCAGAATAGGTTATCTGTAATAAATACTATTAAATTATAATATGAATCACGCTACTTAATGGCTATTACAACTTTTTTTTATTGGATCACTGTTAATGAATTTTTTTCGGAGAATTTTGATAATTCCCGATTGCCTAATAAGATTTTAATTTCCCGATTATATTACTTTTCCTCGAACCATGTTTATTGACCTTCATTGGAAAGTTATCTGTATTTTACCGCAATAACAAGAAATGTTTGTTAAACAAAAGAAGACATTGCCATGGGGAAAAACACTGCATTATATGATTTAGAGATGGTAAATATCATGATCGAATCGCTGGATGATAAAATTGTGATAGCAACCAAGATGGAAGGAAACGCAGCCATTTGTATTGCCTGGGGGGTATTCCATACCCCCCAGACCCCCCGGTCAGAAATTCCACGTTTAAATCCCAATCTACAAATATTGAGCATGGACGAAAGTGCAGAGATATGTATAAATACAATATACAATGATAAACTTGTGCTAGCGTCCAAGATGGATTGAAATACAGCTGTTTGTATTGTCTGGAGGTATACTATACCCCCAGACCCCCCGGACAGTAATAATTGGATTTAATATTGAGCCTGTCAGATAAACTACACTGAAAATAAGATAATACCCCCCCAACACCCCCTCCGGCCAAAAATATCATTATTTTATATTGAACCTGTTAGATAAACTACACTGAAAATGAGGTTTCATTAAGTTAGGTTATGATTTTCTTTTATGATTATCTTTCTCCCAACAACTATTGAACTTTAAGAGTCCAACAAGTTTAAAACTCCATTGGAGTTTTAAAATTTTCATACCCCCATACCTCCCAGACCCCCAGGTAAACATACCGACGATAGAATTACACCGTGGTTTAGTTTTCAAGTTTAAATTAAAAGTGGGCCACAATTTAATTTGATACATAAATCGAAAGCCATTGATTTTAGACAATCCAGGGTTAGAATCTAATTTATAATTATAATTAATCTAATTTTAAAAACAATGTTGCCAACATTCATAAAATATTCTGCCTAGCTTAAATTTTTTCGTCAGTGGCTAGTAAGCCTTCAAATACCTTTTCTTCTGGAAAAATGTTGAATACAAATATTTCTCTAGATAACTAATTGTAATGAGACGATAATCGGAATCTCGTTAATCCAACCTGCGCATCACTTATGCCGAGAACCTTCGTCTAAAAGTTTTAAGCAAGGTCGGGTAATCAATATCGATAGACTGCAATTCTTTCTGTAACACACTTCCTATTGGTAAATTTTGATTGCCAACCTAAAAAAATTGGAGATTATGACGGATTACTGCGGCCATTCGGCCGCACAACCTGGGTAATTGAGTTCAATTCACTCGACTAGAAGAGCAGATCGACCAATTCCTTTCAGAATTATGAAAGAGTTTTTCGACCCCCAAACAGTGGCGTAACTAGACTTGTTACATATTATTTGAAAAAATTTAAAGATTTAATTTTTGAGATCTAATTAATTGTTCAATTAGGGATTTTTAATTATCTACATGTTAAAGCAATGAGAACGCCCCTACTAACCTTTTTAAAATTGAAACTGGCACAATTACTTTGCCCTACATTAATTTGAAAACTCGGGATTTAAACTGTTTGAACTTCCTGATTAAAAAAATTTAATTCCAATTTAATAGCATCACTGTAGTAATATGTACAGTAAGCCAGTGGCTTCTTCTCTTCGATAATTTAAGTTGTTATTATACCGAATAATAATTTAGTAGTTAGATAATGCGGGTTCTGTCCAACCTTTAAACAAAACTCTTCGATAGGGCCGACAGAAACAAAAACACCTCGAAGTTGATTAGGTTATGACAAGAGGTCGCTAGCTTTCATACCCGGTCTCCGATAGCTTTTTTTAATTAAAAAAAATATTTACAAACATTTCAGTAGGGATTATAATTTTAAATTCATAATTAGTGATTTCAAAAATATCGAAACAAAATTTAAAAGCAAAATTCCCATTAAAAGAAGTTGTTAGGTAAATCCAATCAGGTTTAATCAGTTTTTTCGTAATAAATCGCACTACAGTGCAATTACAATTTTAAAATAAAAATTTCCCAAAAAAACTAAATATCCCGAACGAGTCGACTATGTTAAATAAAAAACACCCACGTGCACGGTGACATCTAGCGAGTGTTAGGTAAACAAATCACATGCGATCGCTACCGACTGTCAAATTTAATTGAACCGCAGGTGAATCTTATAAAGTTAATTATGTCTGCAATTAGTTTATTAAATCCCAAAGCCGAAGTTGCTAGAGCAGCCCAAGCTTTGGCGATTAATATTTCTGCCGCAAAAGGTGTTCAAGATGTGATGAAAACAAATTTGGGGCCGAAAGGCACATTGAAGATGTAAGCACATGTTTCTTATATCTCAAATTTTTCTATTAATTTATCTCAGTTTTGTGTTTATTATATCGTATTGAGTTTCGTCACGTTTAAATGTTCAACTTTGTGTAGGTTGGTTTCGGGCGCTGGCGATATCAAGATAACCAAAGATGGCAATGTTTTGTTACACGAGATGCAAATTAAACATCCGACTTCTTCTTTAATTGCGCGAGCGTCGACCGCACAAGATGATATTACCGGCGATGGAACCACTTCAACTGTACTCGTAATCGGGGAATTATTAAAACAAGCCGACAGATACATAACTGAGGGTTTGCACCCCAGGGTTGTCACTGAAGGTTTCGACAAAGCAAGAATGAAGACGTTGGAAATTTTGGATCAAGTAAAAATTCCAATCGAAATTAATCGTGAAACTTTGATTCACGTTGCCAGAACAAGTTTGAAGACCAAGGTAAATCCCATTGAAATTTTTTGTTAAAGTTAGTTCATATGAGAAGGCACGACCCCATTAATATTATATTCCCTTCGATTGTCTCCTCACTTACAAAATGTCAAGGTTACCAGTAAAGATATCTTCTACCTTTTTTTATTGATTTTACCCTTGTTATGTGGCTATGACTACAGTTTAATCTGTTTTGTTTAGGTTCATCCCTTGCTTGCTGAAGTTTTGACCAACGTTTGTGTGGATGCAATTATGACCATTAAACAAGACGATAAACCTGTTGACTTACACATGGTCGAATTGATGGAAATGCAGCACAAAAGTGCAATCGATACTCAATTAGTTAAAGGTTTAGTATTAGATCACGGTTCCCGCCACCCCGACATGCCGAAATGTTTGAAAAATGCTTACATTCTCACCTGCAACATTAGCATGGAATACGAAAAGAGTGAAGTCAATTCGGGTTTCTTCTACAAAACTTCCGAAGAGCGTGAGAAACTCGTGGCTGCCGAACGTGCATTCATCGAAGATCGTGTGAAGAAGGTGATCGCACTCAAGAAGAAACTTTGCGACGGAACCGATAAGTCATTCGTGGTTATCAATCAGAAAGGTATCGACCCAATGAGTCTGGATATGTTGGCTAAAGAAGGTATAATCGCTTTGAGGCGCGCTAAAAGGCGTAACATGGAACGTTTAGCGTTGGCTTGTGGGGGCGTGGCAATGAATCACTTGGAAGATTTACACGAATCTCATTTGGGGTATGCCGGACTCGTTTACGAACACGTTTTAGGTGAAAACAAGTTTACTTTTGTGGAAGATTGCAAAGTTCCTCAGTCAGTTACCATTTTAATGAAAGCACCCAATAAGCACACCTTATCCCAAATCAAGGACGCAATTCGTGACGGTCTCAGAGCCATCAACAACGCTATCGAAGACAAAGCCTTGATTCCTGGTGCAGGAGCATTTGAAATCACAGCTAACAAAGAATTAATGGCATTTAAAGACACCGTAAAAGGAAAAGCAAGATTAGGTATTGCCGCTTATGCCGAAGCTTTATTAATCATACCTAAAGTTTTGGCGACAAATTCAGGTTATGACGCACAAGATACGCTTGTAAAGCTTCAAGAGCAATCCCGATTGAGTCCCGATCCTGTAGGTATAAATTTGGTTACAGGCGACCCCATTAATCCTGTCACTGAAGGAATTTATGATAATTATGTGGTGAAAAAACAAATTATTAATTCCTGTTCCGTTATCGCCAGTAATTTACTTCTAGTCGATGAAATTATGAGAGCAGGAATGAGCAGTTTGAAAGGTTAAAAATTTTCTTTAACGTAAAAGAAACTTTTGGTTTTTCGTATTTGCTTGTTTTAATTTTTGTGCTGTTTTTCCACTTAATTTAATATATAGTTAGGATTTTACTAATGGAACTTCATTAATTTAATTACTTAAATTTGTAACCACTTTGATACAAATTAATAAAGAACTTAATTAATATAATTGGTTTATGTATGCTATTAAAATATGAACCAACTCAGTTTCCGAAATCCTGAAAATTTTATATTTTCCTCATGAAATGTAATGCAGACTTCCAAATCTGAATTTTAATTTAGGTATAAAATGACAATTGATTACTTTTTCTTCCATAATTTTTATTTAATTTCATGCAAATTAGTTTCCCGCGAAAATACACTAGACATCTGTCGCTACATGTGGCAATTATCAAGTTACCATTGATTGTAGATAAAAAAAAGGAAAAATAAAATAATTTCGGTTTTTTATTTTTTAAAAATAATAATAATTTAGCAATTTCCAAGGTACGAGGTATAAAGCAACATAATACCGAATGTACATACCAAATTTGAAGTTAATCGGTCTAATAGAACTCGAGATATTAAGTAAACCGCGTTGAAAAATGTAGTTTTGAAAATAACGCGTTTTTCGATTTTCATAAGTTTGTACTTGAAGAAAATGGAAAAAAATCGAACTTTTTTAAATTTCTACACTAGAATATAATTGATTATTTTCTTTGTGTAAAAAGACAGCATTTTAAATGTTTATTAATTTGAGATCTTACAAAGATTTTAATTCATTTGTTTTGTTGGCGAGGTTACGCAGATTATGCGGCCTGATCCTAAAATTATTAATTATAGAATTAATACCATCTTACCCCACTCTGAAAAAAAATACAAACTTTAACGTATTTTATTTATAAAAAAATTTTGGCCCCATTGCGTTGCACATCTATATTTTTTTATATAATCAATGGTACTGCACATGTCAGTTTTCTATTAAGTTCGAGAAGAGAGAGAAAGCAAGTAAAAATATAAGAATCAAGCAAAGATAAAAACACCTTTTGTACTTGCACTTGTTGGAAAAAAAAACAAACAAGGCACGATTGGTAGTATTTCAATTTTAAATCCAGTGTCAACGAAATTTATCCCTCCATTTTGTCGAGTGGGTGTTCGTTAGGGTTTATGAACTTAATTTGAATTATTTGTGTGTTTTAGAATTATGTAAGTACAATTTATACGTTAATTAAGCTTCGTAAACAAGGTTAAGCATTAGCTAAACAAAATTAACGACTCTCCCGCGAAATTGTGGTTATTTGCCGGTTACTAACATTCTTTCTACATTAGGGGTTAAAACCGCCCCAAAATTAACTTCGATCCGATGAAATGAGCATTCCACTCGGATTGTTCTTCTTTTACACATTTTTGTGTGTTATCGCAAAATGACGGTTTTGACCGTTAAAATTTAAAAATGTAATTGAATCTGGCTGAAATGATGTATTAAATTTTAGTGAAATCACAAAGTTTGGATCATGGAGGATTTCACGAAAATGGAGAAGATTGGTGAAGGCACCTATGGTGTGGTGTACAAAGGCCGGAACAAAAAAACTGGTCAGCTAGTGGCCATGAAGAAAATCAGGTAAGTTTATCCTCTGTAAGTTGACGTGCTTTTATAATTCTCTGCTTTAGGCTTGAATCACAAGACGAGGGTGTACCGTCAACTGCAATTCGTGAAATTTCTCTGTTAAAAGAACTTCGTCATCCTAATATCGTCACGCTCGAGGATATTCTCATGGAAGAGTCGAGGTGGTAATATTTTTCATTATTTGGTCAAATTGGTGGCGGTTTATGTAGCTTCGGCTTTCGACAAAAACTGCAAATTTTAAATTGACAGACCTATAGAGATATGACTTCATTTGGCGCTTCTAAAACCTGAGCTAATGGAGTCGTACCCTTAGAGGTCTGTTTGCATATAATGTAAATGTGACCGTAGTTGACGAAGTAAATTTGCACTTTTTGTCGATCTTGCAAGTTGGTGTTTGGAACTCTTTTTTAAATTTGTTTCCTCTTCGCAGCCAGCTTTGGTTGGGTAAGCGAGAACTCTTAATTCTTCCAACAACTTAACGGTTGGATTATAAATACTAATAGTGCAAGGGTATTTCAGGCTATATCTAATTTTTGAATATCTCTCGATGGATCTAAAGAAATACATCGACACAATCGAGAGTGGGTCATATATGGATCCAAAATTGGTCAAGAGTTACCTTTATCAAATGAACCAAGCCATATTATTTTGTCACCAGCGTAGGGTGTTACATCGTGACTTGAAGCCTCAAAATTTGTTGATCAGTGCCGACGGTCTCATCAAGGTAAAATTAAACCAAACCTAAAAAACGAAACGTTTAAGACCTGAATTTTTCAGGTAGCTGACTTTGGATTAGGACGTGCATTTGGTGTCCCCGTTCGAGTTTACACCCACGAAGTGGTCACTCTATGGTACCGAGCTCCAGAGGTATTATTAGGGTCGTCACGTTATTCGTGCCCCATCGATATTTGGTCTATGGGCTGCATATTTTCCGAAATGGCCATGAAACGCCCCTTATTCCAAGGCGATTCCGAAATCGATCAGCTGTTTAGGATTTTTCGGGTATTGAAAACACCTACCGAAGAGAACTGGCCTGGCGTTTCCACCCTACCAGATTACAAGGCGACATTCCCCAACTGGACGAATTACAATTTACCCTCTCAAGTCAAAAACTTAAACGAGGATGGACTTTCTCTTCTAACACAAATGTTAGTTTACGATCCAGCAAAACGAATCTCTGCTAAAAAAATTGTATCTCATCCATATTTTCATAACTTGGACCGCTCAGTTAAACCAAAGTTTCCCGAATCGACTTAAAATATTTAATTTAATGAAATTATCTTTAAAAATTTAATAAGTGTGTTCCACCTATCTTTATCGAAGTTGTCTTTTTATTTAGATTAATTATTCTTTGCTTGTAAATTGCTATTTATGCGTTTAAATAAATATGGTTGACTGTTTGATCGAGGTGCGCGTTTCTTTAAGAAGATTTTTATTTGTTTTATAATTATTTTGTAAGCGTGTCAGATGAAAGCTGAGAACGTGTTTTTTTAAAATTAGGATTTAAAATATTTAAACATATTGATAAATGTACAGTTCACTTTATTATATGTGAAATTAAATTAATGTATTTTAATTTGTTTTATTTCCATGGAGTTCACTCACCCCATCACTTTAAATTCTGAAGAAAATAGGATGCCACGTCAGTAATTTTTTAGAAATTATAGAGCAAAGGTTACTGGACATTCCTTTTCCGATTTCTTTGGAAATTGCAAAAAATATACCGAAGGAAATTAGTTTTCAATCGCTTTTAAAAATATAAAAAACATTTATTAAAATTCATAGTTTCTAATACACATAACACCATTACAATTTTTCTTAACAGCGGACCAACCAAAATAAACTAATTTAGTTTTGGTAAAAAATATACCTCGAACGCTACTTAAACGTAGTTTCAATCTGATTTGCGATATGAATCTCCCAGTGTTCAAACACCACATTTTCATCGAATTATCTTGTGCTGAAAAAATTATCACATGTGCACCATTTGTTCGAAGAAATGTTATGGGTACTCTGTTATCTGCAAAACAATATTAAATATCTTGAGACTATTAATTGAAATATCTCTTACTTATGCACAATAATCGATTCCCCGTAACAAAATTCCACACTTCGACGGAAATTCCATCTTGCCCTATGCAGAAGAATTGTTCTTCATATGTTAAAAAGAACGGAATACTAAAATGAGCATATATTGTGTGTAATTTCCCCGGGACACATAATTTATAAATGCAAATGGTACCATTTTCGCTAAAGTTAATCATGTATCCCTTAGTTGTCTAAAATAAACAGGTTTAACGATAAAATTTACTATATTAGGCAATACTTACTATTATCATTTTGTGAATCGGTATATTACGACAACAGACAAAAGAATACACAATTTTACATTCCTTGCCTATTGCTATACACTTAACGTTACCATTAAGGCTTCCCGTAAAAATAAAATCATTGTAAAACGATATGCACCTAACAGGGCTACCATTGTCCACTTCGTAAACAACCAATCCACTTTCAACATTTAAAACACTAAACTTGCCATTTTCATATCCTAATAAAAGCCTGAAAAATTAATTTTAATAACAGAAATCGAAAACCAAACTGTAAATCTTACAAATTTTGGTAGATATCGGAAGCCAGCACTCTCACAATCAATTCCATATCCAATACACACATTTGACTTTCAGTGTCCCACACCCTGAGACAATTATTTGTACTATGAGCTAATAAAAAGTTCCCTCGTTTAAGAACTTTAATAATTCGTCCTTCGGCCCAGCACGTAAACCAAGAATTAATCTACATAATTATAACCATAAATAAACTTTAAAATCAAAGTATCTATTTACCTTGCCGGTGGAAGAATCAATAACTCTTATTAAATTTCGTGTAGTACTTGCGATCAACATATTATCGTCAAAATAGTGCAATCTGTGATAGTGGCTTACGTGAGGAATATTTACGTTCCTGTAAGCGTTAGTCTTCCAGTTATACTCCAATCTTTGGTTGTACATATAAACGCCCTGTTAGAACATATTAGATAGTTTCTACAAGTCGAGCTTCCCAGTATGGATATATTTACCTGCCAGTAACTGAATTTCTCGATAAAACTATTGTAAACTTTTGATTTATTTTCTTCTTTCAGTTCGTAGTATTTGTCCGAAATACATTTCATTTCCCAAAAGTAATTATCGTTCATGACGTTTTTCCAGCGTCTATTGCACCTCCAAGCATTGATTGCATCGTCCGGTGATAAATACATAAAAATGAGTTGGGCTATTTCAATAGGTAAGCTTGAAACTATGTCCATCTTAAATTCTTCTTGAACTTTACATATCTTATTCCTCCTTGGTTTCTTAGGTTTGCCTACATCCGTGGAGATTCTCCAGTTTTCCGATGCCATTACAAACGTAGCTTAATCACAAATCACTGTAAATTCCTTATAAGATAGGTTATAATCAAATCCAAACGATTTGCCAATCTGATAAACTAAATTAAAAAATTGCAATGGATTGATTTGCATTTCTAACGAAAATTGTTGATACGAAATTAGTATTTTATGACAATAAAAATTACATAATTAAATTTTTTCAATGTTTACATTTTCAAATGGTTAATTATATTTACCAGCTGTTCGCTTATTTGGATCATCTTTGTTTAAATACGCGATTGTCGTAAATTTTAACAGATGGCGTACAGTGACGGTAGTTTTACGTTGGGGCGTCAGATTTTTTGTACAATATTTAAAAGACACAGGGGTTTGAAAAAACAAAAGATCGAATTTTTCAACATTTTTTTACTTATTTTAGTTCATAGTTCGAAAGCCGTTGATTTTTGACTATAAAAGGTTTGAATCTAGTTTGTAGATTATTTCACCCTCTGTAAAAGAGCACTATAAACGATTTTTACTGAAAATCAATTGTTTTTCAAAAAATTTGAATTATTTTAAATTAAAAAAAAAATAAAAATATAAAAATTTCGAATTTCAAAAAAAAAATTTTAGATCTAAAGAAAAGAAAAATATGAATTTTGAAATTAAAAAAAAGTAAATATTGAAAATTTTATATTTTTTTGTTTATTCTTCAATAATGGAAAAAAAATTTAAAAATCTTGGCGAAAGAAATAAACAAAAATACTTATAACTATTTAATATTATTTATGAGTTTACACATTAAATTTTAATGGCAAATTTTAACATATCGAAAATAAAGGTCGGTTTTCGACTTCTTCACGAAAATAATTCATTCATTATCGTTTGCAAAACTAGTGTATATTGTGCGACTGCTCTCCGTGCTTGGAGTTTTTGTGATGATCTGCAACGTTCGACTGGGTACGGTTGGTTCTTGCACGTGTGTATTTTTCAGCGTTTTCACATCGTGAACCTCTTTATTAAGCGTCTCCGTCATCTTTTGTGACGCTATCGAAAACTTTTTTAGACCGTCCGGAGAATAAACCCCATCTTCAATTGTTTCTTCCGCTCTCCTCGCGTCTCTGTATCCGCTCAGCATCTTGTGCGAGGACAAAGTGTAATCATCGGAGTAAACGTCGAATTCCTCCGGTCCATTATAATCCTTGGTGCAATATGTGTGGGAAATTGGAGAGAGATCGGGTGGATCGATGAGATCTTTCTCCAAATGCGTACGAATCTAAAAATAAAAGTGCGTGAAAAGATTTAAGAGGTTCGAGGAGGACGTGGTCTTACTTTGCTGACGTACATCGTAGGTAGAACTCTGGTTCGTGATAAAATAACGGCCGATTGTTTGTGTCCAACTTCTTGGCAAGTAAATATTCCGGCGTAATTGCTATAATCCGTCATAATAACGACGAATGACGCATTTTCAGTTTCATCTAAAACAAGGACGTGGTAAAAAGCAGCCTAGAAGCGTAAACACTAAATTACTTAACGGAAATTTAATTTTCATTTTTCCCGGTACGGCCGGATTAGGAACGATTAATTCTCCAGTACGGCGAAATTCGCGTTTGGTTGGAACGAAGTCAAGGTTTACTTGTTCCAAGTTGTAACGGTTTGGTTCTTCCAGTTTGGAGATGTTGTAATGGATGCAAGCGGTTTCCGTGGATGTCCTTTGCATGACGTACCAAACGCCCAACATCTGAACCGATTAAAAAGAGATTTACGTTTTAAACATTTCGAAACCAAATTTACCTCGTTAATATCGAAATCAGTCATTGGCCTGACGGTCGGGCAATTGTCCAAACTGGAGGCGTGGCCATCGATTTCGCCGAGAAGGAATGCTATGGAGAAGAAACAAAATATTTTCTTGAACATTTTAACACGAACACACTGAACAGACAGCACAATTGAATTAAGTAGCGTAGGTACGATGAACTGATTTTTTTGTTAACAGCTTGTCCAATCAAAACGATCGACGCGGTGGTTTAATGTATTAACGGGAATTACCTAATGGTTCGTTTAGTTAATTCCCTTTAACGATGCTTAAACTTTTTGTTTATCATCCACGAGACCAACTGGATACTCTAATCAATTTAAATTGTCAAAAAGGTAGTGGGCAATAAATATTGCCAAATTATATATGGTAATCACTCTGATATAGTCACAATTTTCTTTCATTAGTCTCATTTAGTAAATTTAGTTCCGACGCGACGCTTTTAATGATTTTCCAGTTTATAAGGACATTTCGCCGCCACCATTTCGCCGTCGGAAATTTGGAATGGTCCATAAATTTTTTTTTTACCAATTTGCGCGATATTCCCGAATGGTGATCATAGAGGATTGTTCTGAGAAATGTTTATTGTGGAAATGCCCTCTCAGACTGCGCCTTGGAACATTTCATGTACATCATTAAATTTTCTTAAAAATCTAGCGATTCACGGGTATTTCCGATTATTACTTATTAATTTATACATATGAGATATATCATTAATAATATTATGTCTTAGATAATAAAACTGATATTATTTCAATACGATAACCTTTCCTTCACCTTACAATTGCATATAAAACAGTTTCTCTTGTTTTTCGACTGTCATTTATCATCCATAATGCACAGAAACAATCATTTGTTTGCTTCGTTTGTTTTTTGCGCTGTAATCGCCGTGGTGGTGCCAAAATGCACGGCCGATGCAAGTTGGTTCAGCAGTTGCCCTAATGTCGAACCAGTTCGAAATTTATCTATCGATAACGTAAGTTTAACTTTTTTTTTAAATTAGAAGTATTTGTGTTGACTTAATTTTTAGTTACTGGGTATTTGGTACAGAATTCAAGCAACTTCTGACAAGCAGTCTTACGTTGTTTATAACATTACCAAAGATACCTCGCACGATGGTCTTGTCGACAAATATCTGCTTACCGAAATAGAACAGCGTAAACCTTTCTTGTTTGGACGTGATTATGAACACCGGAGTGTCAAAAAATTAACTGTACCCTACAGAAGCGGACCTTTAGCAATCGGAACAACAAAATTAACTGTTTTTATAACAGACTACCAACATTACATGGGTATATTTACGTGTAAGCCACATTTTCTCGGACTGGTGCATAGCTGGTCGGCCGAAATTTTGTCCAGGACTCCAACTTTGGATATAGAATATATCGATATTGTACGTTTCCTTCAAGTTAATTAGGCAGCACTAATAAATATGTTTTAGGTTCGCACTCGACTTGCAACAAACAACGTGGATCCATTTTTTCTATCATATGTTTCGTTGAAAAATTGCCCTACTACCTGTACACAAGGCTCTGATGATGAAACAACCACAAATATATTTAGTAATAGTGACTATGAAACCACCACTCTGGCGGACGACAAAGATAAACAGCCTGCTGGCCGAGAAGACAAAGACTCGACAGATTATTCAAAGAGGGAATCATCAGAAACACTACCTAAGTGAGAAACAAAATAATGCAATTTTTACTGTAAGACTTAATAAATTATAAAATAAATAATGTCATAAATTTCTCTATTGGTGACTTGCACTATTGGAAAAATTTAAGCCGTTCTCAAATCATTATCAGAAAGCTAACCAGCTCGATTGTTGACATGGAGGTATGAACGTTACTTAAAAAAGGTAAATTTTATTGGGCAAAAACGCATACGGAAGCATCAGTTACTGCACCAATTCTGAAGAGTTATCCCAATAATTATTTTGAATTTTTTCGTGACTTTTGCCTGCTCCCATCTTGGGCACTCAAAGAGGGTGTGCTCGGCAGTGTCTTCCGCTTCGCAACAGTCACACTTCGGGTGTTGCCGTCCTTACCGTGTCCACTATCTTAATCAGTGCGTCGACTGTGGTCAAGCCTTTTCTGAAACCATATTGGTTTTCGGATAGGCTACCTCTGCTCTCGATGTCCTGCATGAGACGTCTCAGGATCATCTTCTCGGCGTGGTCTAGGAGGCATATAGGCCGGTAGAAGGACGGCTTCTCTAGCGGTTTCTGGCCCTTTCTTATCAGCACCAGTTCGAGTGCTTTGTTGAAGGTGGAGAGGAAGATGTCCGGTCTCTCGGTGGCGGGTGTCGTTAGTGCCACCGCTGGAACTTTGTCGGGACCAGACGCTTTGTTCGTCGGAAGGGTGGATGCCGCCGCGCCAAGTTTCTCCGCGGTAAAGGGATCCCATGAGGCAGGGGTGGGTAGTTCTGGTTCTTCTACCTTGGGATGTGCCGGGAACAGTGCTTCGACTATCATCCTGACTGTTGTTGGTGTGAGTCTTGGGATTTTTATCTTACCCCTGAGTTTGCCCGTCATTAATTATAGGCTCTTCCCCACGGGTTTTCGTCGAGAAGAGTCAGCAGTTCCTCCCAACAGGTCCGTTTGGCCAGTTGTTTCTTAGAAGCCCTGTAGTCCTGATAGGCTGTCTCTTTCTTCGGGAGCCCTGGCTCTTTGGTACGCCCTATGTCGTTGGATCGCGGTCTTCCTGAATTTGGCAATCTCACGATTCCACCAGTGCACTAGCCGTCGTCTATTCCCTCTCCCCTTATTGGCATCGCAAAATGTCGCGACTGCCGCCATCAGCCGGGCCGCTCCCCCCTCGACCGCCCCCGTGAAGGCCTCCAGCAGCTTGTCTCTGTCCATCTTGTAGGACAGCCAACCGTTGCTTGTCGCGGGCTTGTTCGCTGGGTCGTGGGATTTTGTGTCCTTCACGGTATATGAGACATATCTATGGTCGCTCAGTGTCTCTTCTTGCAAGACCTCCCAGTACTGAAATTGCAAAACAATTGATTATATCAATGATAAAAGCAAAGTCGTATAGAAGAATTTCCAAATTAATAATATGCAAGTTTATCAATATTTGTTATCACATATTAGATTGTAAAACCAATGTAATTTTTCAGTTTGAAAAATTTCAAAATCCTCAATTTCCCAACTGTTGAACAAGTTTTTTTTGCTTTTCCGAAAAGCAAAACACAGTTTTCGTGAAAAATTAACGTTTTGCCAAATTCTGTCCATTCCACTGTATAACAAAAAGAAACGCCATGGGCGGAGCTAACTTTACATGGAAACAGCCAATTGAATAATTGCAATAAGTTTTTTGGCTTCTAGCCAGAAATTTTGAACGATCCATAAATTGTAATTGTGATTGTAGATCACGGGTCCAATGTATTAAATTTTTTTAAATTGAGTGATTCATGGGTATATTTGATTTTATTAGTAATTTATATTAGACCTTGATCATTGATTCGGTAACTAATTAATAATATTATGTCTTAAATAATAAAATTAATTAGTTCAATCCGATAACCTCTTCTTCACTTTTATCACTTATTTTTATATATAAATAGTTTCTCTATTTTTTCGATAGTCATTAATCATCCATAATGCACAGAAACTACCATTTGTTTGTTTCGTTTGTTTTTGCCGTGCTGGTGCAAAAATGCACGGCCGACACGGATTTGTCCAGTTGCCCTAATGTCGAACCAGTTCCAAATTTATCCATCGATAACGTAAGTTTAACTTTTTTTAAATTGGAGCGGTTGAGATGACTTAATTTTTAGTTGCTGGGTATTTGGTACAAAATTCAATCGACTACTGACGCGGGGCCTTGCGTTGTTTACAATTTTACCAAAGATTATAGCTCGGAAGTTGGTGTTATTGGCGAATATCTAGTTACCGAAATAGAACAGCACAAAACTTTATTTTCTTCACTTTATCATGAACACCGGAGTACCAAAGAATTATCTGTACCCGACAGCAGCGTACCTGGAATTATGGATTTGCATCTTCCTTTTAGTAAGTAATGCCACTGATCGTACAGTGCCAGATACTCACACCTTATGTTGTTTTAGCAATCGGAACAACAAAAGTAACTGTTTTTATAACAGACTACCAACATTATCTGGGTATATTTACGTGTAAATCACATTTTTCTGGACTGGTGCATACCTGGTCGGCCGAAATTTTATCCAGGAATCCAACTTTGGATATAGAATATATCGATATTGTACGTTTCCTTAAAGTTAATTGGGCAGCACTAAAAAATATGTTTTAGGTTCGCACTCGACTTGCATCAAACAATGTAGATCCGTTTTCTCTATCATTTGTTTCGCAGAAAGATTGCCTTCCTATCGGCACCCAGGGCTCTGTTGTTAAAGCGGCCACAAATATAATTAGTAACATTGGCGAACAAATCACCAATCTGGTGGAAGATAAAGATAAACAGCCTGCTGGTCAAGTAAACGAAGACTAGACAGATTACCCAAAGAGGGCTTCGCCAAAAACAAAATGCAAAACTTTTGCTGTAGACTTAATAAAATATAAGTAGATTGTTTTTGTTTTTTTTTAGAAAAGAAAGCTGGCATCATTTACTTTTTCTTAAATTTCATAGGCAAAAAAATGTATAATCTGAAAGCAACAGTTGCTGCACTAATTCTGAAGAGTTGCAATGTATGATGTGTAGAATTATTTGATTTACCTAAAATACTTTGTTTATTTATTGATTTCCAATTATTTTGATGCATTACGAGTCATTCCGATGTAACGTTTGAACCTAAAAGGTAAATTTAATTAAACTTTTGCATATATTAAAGTCATTATTTTTCAATTCTAATATTTTACCTTACACATAGCAACATGAAATGCTTGCCTAAAGTTTACTTCAAGGGCAGGTTTGTTTTGGAAACCTCTTTTGCATAGGAAAACATCTTTAATTGTATTATCATACGTTGTTCTTAAAACTTCGTTGATCGAATTTCTTCTAGTTCACACCAATAAGGTATCAATTTATGTTGGAAAAGAAAGCTCGTACACTAGAATTCAATAGTCAAAACTTCATACGATGATAAATCCATGCTACTTTATCGAAGGAGACTAATAGTAACAGTTTCTTTCTGAAAATAATAATTTATGTAAAAATTGTGTTAGTTATAAGAAGGTTGAATAGCATTTTAGGTGTGTACCAAATTTGAAACCAAATGAAAGTGTTGTTGAAGCAATTCATGTGATTTTGTATTTTGACATTTCGGTAAAAAATTATGTAAAGTGTTTGTTTGCGGAAAAACAATTTCTGGATAGTGAAACTTATATAAAAAGGAACTGTGGGAGCTCATCTAATTTTCGATACAAATATAAAAGATATCTGATGGCTAGGAAGATATTTATGAGCATTTTAGGTATGAATAGCAACCGAGAAAGAATATGGTAACTTTTTCGCTTGTAGAAGATGTTAGGATAAATGAAAAGACATGAAATTTCTTCAGTAGCATGTTCACCTATGGATGAAACTTTCCACCAAATTTGGAGAAGATCTGTAACAAAATAATTTTGAACTAGTTTGCAGCGCCTAGTGAAAATTTAGTGACATGAGCAAAACAATTGAAAAATCTAGTTATTTTTCCAAATGGTATAAAAATAGCAGTGCCGAAATGCACCATTTTGATGATAGTTTTAACTGTGAAGGTGAAAGGATTGTTCTTTTTAACCATAATTTTCTCTTGAATTTAAATAAAAGTGTGTAATTTGACAAACTTGTGCTACGAATGAACGTTATGGTTATATTTGAAACATTTGCATATTATTTGAATAATATTGATATAATTTTGGAACATTTGGATATAACGCAGTACCAGTATAAAGCAAAGTTATCCTTTTTTTTTTGATTGCTCATCCGAAGATTGATGTATCTTTGAAATCACGGCCCTCCAAGAACAAGTTAAGGTATTTGGACACATTACTTTCCTTTACGAAAATTTTCAGTGCTTCACTAAAACAAATAAAAGCTCCGTATTTACCTGTATTTACGAAAGAAACTATTATTATTAAAACTAAAAGTGAGGTTAGGATCACTTTTAAAACTAAAGGTGACTTCACATGCGATGTCAAGTTGTAAGCATTGAGGCAGTTTATCATATTCATAAATCATAATAATTTAATTGGCGGCCAACTTTTAAAAATTCATTTCTTGGTAAATAAAAATAAATTCAAGTGCAGCAGACGTCGCACTATATATAAAGTTTTCTGGATTTTGATGATTTTCTGTTTGTTAAATATATCCAGTGCAGACTTTGACGCCACGAGAGTTCGGAATTTGTAACTTGTGATAAATTATAACAATATTTTAAACTAAAACCAAGTTAAATATTTTTAAAAGTTGTATTTATTTTAACTCGAAAATGAAAGTAATCGCTTTCGAAATATCGTATCTAATAAATACAACTTTTAAAAATATTTAAGCGTTTATTTAACTTGGTTTTAGTTTAAAATATTGTTATATTTTAAAAAAATATGAGACTACTGTGAAATTAATTCTAATATATTTTATGGGATTTATATGCTGACTTAGGAATTTACATAATCATTTAAGTAAATATTATTGCTTAATAATAGTGATTATTTAATCCCCGGTCTCCCTACTTAACCAAGATAACCAAATTTGGTTATCCTAAATGCTGATATGGTTAATACTGAATTTCACTATTTAAACCACGTATCGGTCGATTTTCGGCAAATTAAAATATATTTTTCAATTTCATTAACATAAACAATACAGCCATGTACGACAGTAGAATTCCCTATTCGCCAAGTACGGCACCATAATCCCAACTCGTCAAGTGCTGATTGCAGTTTTTCCCTGATTGGTTCAGGTTTCCGCGAGCCCACGAAGTACGCGGAGTCGTCCGGGATGGGGATATCTCGTGCATAGAACGTGTAAAGGGTGAGGGACAAAATGGACCCCTGCCAGGATGGGTCTCTCGGTCTTACATCAACAAGTCGATCCATCGTATCAGATGGATCCGAGAAAGAGGGCTAAAATATCTAGACCTAAACCAGCAACAATTGCAGTAGCTTCAGTCGCCTACAACATGACAGCCACTATAAGCACCTCCGAGTAGCAGTGATTGCCCCCTCCAACCTTCTAGGAAAACTCAATTTCGTTACGCGGGACAAATCCTTCAAATTTACTAACAACTTAAGTGAAATCTACCCGCGCCCATCGATTTCTGTCGGCAAACTATGCATAGGGAGCGCGAAAACAGTCTTAGATTTCAAACTTTCATTTTTTAGGGTGAAAAAGTAGCAAAGGGTCGTTTTCATCCATCGCTAGATGGTCGTTTTATCATTCCAACCGACGTATTTTAAACCGGGGAGTTTGGAAACGCCGATTGGGATTGGCCCAAACGCTCAAATCCGAGCGAAATCACGGAATTAACAAGAACAAAATAAATTACTTTTCTATCACTTTAAAGCCAAATAAAATGTAAAATATCATACTTACGGGAAATCTGCGCACGGCATTCGATTTACCAGCTTAAATTACGCTAGAGAAGTCTGAAAAAGATTTAGATTTTATACTTTCATTTTTTATATAAAATAAATAAAATAATATAATAAATATATAATATTAAAAAATAATAAATAAAATATAAGCCGGTAAGTTAATTTACAGCAAATTACAGTTTAAAATTTTGAAAAAATTGGAAACAAATAATATTTTATTCCATTTAGCTTTATTATTAACTATAAATTTTTTAAATAATATAAAATCTATAGATATCTACTATTATGATACAACAATTTTGATTCAATATTTTGATTTCCATGTAAAAATATTTAGAAGTGCATTAATATTTAGATAGGCAATTGAAGTGCGCAATCTTCTGGAATTTTTTATCAAAATTTCAAGTATTTTTAATAATTATTATATAATAACAACATACAAAAATAACATATTAGTAATCAATTATATCGTCAATTATTTATTTATATAGACTAGATACTACAGATTAGATTTAATTGTAGGTATTTTGATAACTTACAATGTTCGAATGCCACCCTGTTTAAAAAGTTTGAAGTTTGAAAAATAAAAACAATTGTTATTCAGTTCAACTTGTTTTAACCAAAATTGGTCTATTTCGGTTGTAAAATTTGTAACATGGGGGGGGGGGGCGAAAGGCATTGAATTTTTAAAACAATTCAGTGAAAAAATGTCATGTTTGTTGTTACATGTTGACAATATTAAACTATGTCACTTCCTAAATCGTACACCCTGTAAGTCTCCATACCACTTAGAAAGAATAAATCAATCACATATTGATTAGATACCTACCTAGCAGAAATAAAATAATTTGATCAAATACAATTTTCAAGTTTACCATGTTACTGTTGTTTATTTCTTCTCTTGTTTTATATGGCGTTGTTCCTGTTGTTTGTAAGTTAACACATTTTCTATAATACTAATGAAATTAACGGAATTTGTTTCTGCAGCGACACCAATCGCAACTTCGAACAACAATGAACGCATTGTTGGAGGTCTTGATGCGTATGCTGGCCAGTTTCCATATCAGGTGTCGATTCGACATTCGCTAATTGGGCTACACCTTTGTGGTGGTTCAATAATCAGCAATCAGTGGATTTTAACTTCCGCTATGTGTACAGCAGTATAAGTCCACAACAAACAAATTCGTAAAACAACTAAATAACTGGTTCTTTATTGCAGACATATCCTTTATGGGCAATTAGAGTTATGATTGGATCAATCCATTTAAACAGTGGAGGAACGACGTATACAATTCTCTACAAAGTTGAACACCCAGATCGCGACGAAAAGTTGTTTATGATGAACGATGTAGGTTTAATACGAGTCGATGGTCAAATTATTTACTCTGATTTGGTTAAACCTATTAAACTGGCCAGTACTTCCGGTTCGACTGATTTACCCTTCGTCGTATCTGGTTGGGGATTAACAAATATTCAAAGCCCTAGCGGATCAAATACATTGCAATTTGTTACTTTGAAATCGATTCCCATACAAGTTTGCCAAAATTGGTTTCCGACTTTAACATTGAACGATACACAGATATGCACTTATTCCAGTGATGGACAAGGTATATGTATTGGCGATTTCGGAAATCCGTTGGTATATAATGAGGAACAATACGGTATTGCGTCATTCACTGGATTATGCGGAAATGGTTTTCCTGATGTATATACACAAGTGTCGTCCTTCCGTAATTGGATCAAAGAGATTTCAGATGTTTAAAGCATTTTAATTTTGTTAAAAGGTTTATTTCTTATCAAATAAATCACAATTATCTGTTTGGTTTGTTTTGGTTGCCAATGCGAAGGTAAATCGTTTTAATTCATGAAAAGTTCATCGTACTTTTTACACGCACCCTTATGTTCTGACTCCGCATTTCTCCGCATAAATCAAATCTCGACGTTTTCTCAAAAGTTTATCTAACTTCTTAATACATTTTTAATGATTGGTTAGGTTTTTTGGATTTGCATAATAAAAAGGGGGGGGTGAGTGTAAAGATTGGGGTGGGGGGGGGGTAGAATAATGCTTAAAATTGCGTGACATATTTCATGAACGACCCTTAAACCGTTAATTTAATTTATTGTACCAATCGAAAAAAAATTCTATATAAATAAGTATAAATTGCAGGACTAGGTATACTTAATCAAAAATCATAGAAATAAACAAAACAATGTCAGGAATTGAAGATAAAACAATTAACGTGCCCAGTACCAATGGATCGGGATCGGGTCAAGATCAAAATCGAACGAATGGTAACTTTAACCGTGGTCATACCGCTAGTTTTAATGGGAACGGAAATCTTCAAGATAATAAATATACCGGCAGAGGTGCAACGTATCGGAATAGAGAGAGCGAAGTGCCTCGAAGCATCAATCCAGTGAACCAATCTACCCAATACCGCACTGTTAACCGTAATCAAAACGATCGTCCCGTTGAGAACGATAGAAATCCTGCACCTAACGGTCAAACTGGCCAATTTCGTAGTAAAACCTACTATAATCGTCAACCAACACGATTTACCAGTCAAAATAATCGAGGTGGTAATAACTCCAATTTTATTGCGCAGAACCGCAATAACTTCAATTTTACCCGAAGCAATTTGCCAAGAAATAACAATGGACCCACCCGAAGTAGTTACAACACAGATTGGACGATTCCGTTAAGAAGGAATGAACGTATGGAAGCAGATTTATTTGGTGCCAGCAACAGAGCTGCAGGAATTAATTTCAACAAGTATGACGACATCCCCGTGGAAGCCAAGGGAGCGGATGTTCCTCCTCATATCACATCCTTTGACGAGCTAAAGTTAACCGAAATAATTCGTAACAACATCAGATTGGCCGGTTACGAAGTCCCAACTCCAGTGCAAAAATACGTGATTCCTTTCGTTATGGCGAAACGCGACGTAATGGCGTGCGCGCAAACTGGCTCCGGTAAAACGGCCGCCTTTTTAATACCAATCCTGAACCAAATTTACGAACAGGGTCCACCGGTCACTAACGATCGTGGTTACGATGGTAAACAAAGACCTTTGGGTTTGGTTTTGGCACCCACTCGGGAATTGGCTACGCAAATCTTCGAAGAAAGTAGAAAGTTTGCTTATCGTGCTCGCGTGAGGCCATTTGTTGTGTATGGCGGCACAAGTATCGCAGATCAATTGAAACATTTGGAGAGAGGATGCCAATTTCTGGTAGCCACTCCCGGTCGATTAACTGATTTAATCGGTCGGGGTAAAATCGGTTTAGAAAACTGTCGTTATTTGGTTCTGGACGAAGCCGATCGTATGCTCGACATGGGTTTCGAACCCCAAATCCGCGAAATCCTACAATATTCAAACATTCCGAAAACCGGAGATCGTCAAACGCTCATGTTTTCTGCCACTTTTCCAAGGAACATCCGGAGGTTGGCAGGGGATTTTTTGGAAAATTATATATTTTTAACCGTTGGCCGAGTTGGGTCCGTCACAGAAAATATCAAGCAAAGTGTTCTGTGGGTTGATGATTATCATAAAAAATCGTCATTAATGAATCTTTTAGTTGAAGAAAATCTGCGACCTTCGGCAGAAAATCTCACCCTTATATTTGTCGAGACTAAAAGGCGCGCAGAGGGATTAGAAGAATACGTCCGTAATAAAGGTTTTTCCGTTACGTCGATCCACGGTGACCGTTCGCAAAGAGACCGGGAGCTGGCCTTGAGAAATTTCCGCACCGGTAGAACTCCAATTCTGGTTGCCACTGCCGTTGCTTCGAGAGGAATAGACATTCCCAATGTCAAACACGTAATCAATTTTGATTTGCCAACCGAGATAGACGAATACGTTCATAGAATTGGTCGTACGGGACGTGTGGGAAATATGGGCGTTTCCACCGCGTTCTTCAGCAAACGAAATTTAGCTTTGAAAGATGCTATGGCCGATGTCTTAACTGAGGCCAAACAAACCGTTCCGTCCTTTTTGAAACGTCGATAATTCGGTCGGAGTGCAAAATTTTACTACCTGTATTATCTTTATGTTGTGTAGTTATCTATTAATTTTATGTTTTTGAAATTTGATTTAGTAAAATAAAATTTTTAAATATATTTAAGAGTTGTTAAAATGTCACGTGATAGTTGCGAGGTAACTTTTTACCACAGATACAGAGCCAGAACATAAGGGTGCGTATAAAAAGTAACATGAACATTTAATTTAACCAGTGAAAAAGATAAAGATAGGCAAAGATTTGATTATTGTGGACTGAACTGAGCCAGAAATCCCTCCATAAACGTCCTGTATATAATTTCCTTATCATTTAAATCAATTAAATACAATAAATTAAATTAGATTAGATTAATCTATTGGCTAAAATTTTTTTTGTAAAACATTTCAAACTAAACATGTCATTTGTTATCTTATCTTTTGTTTTATGTGCTGTTATTGGTAAGCATTAAATATTTATACAATCCCAAATTTAATATTTTCTCACAGCAGCACCAACTGCATCTGCACATGAGAACCAACGCATTGTCGGAGGTTTCGATGCGGTCGCCGGTCAATTTCCTTATCAGGTGTCGATTAGATTTGCACTAATTGGAATGCATCTCTGTGGTGGATCAGTTATCAGCAACCGATGGATTTTATCTTCCGCTTTGTGTACTGGGTAAAACACCTAAATGAAGACATTTTTAAAGCAACCAAAAAACTGTTTTCCTATTGCAGAGGTCCCATTTGGGTTATGAGAGCCGTAGTGGGATCAATTTACCTAAACAGTGGAGGAGTTACCCATCTAATTGTTTCAGCAGTTAGACATCCAGATTACGACGTATTGTTGCCTATGGTAAACGACATAGGCTTACTAAAAGTATTTGGCGAGATCACTTACTCTGATTTGGTTAAACCGGTTAAACTTCCCCACTCGTCTAATCCTGGTCTGCCTTTAACCGTATCTGGTTGGGGAACCACAAATATTGGAAACGCAAATAGATCCAATACTTTGCAATTTGCTACTTTAAATACGATTGCTGTCAGCGATTGCCAAGAATGGTTTCCAAATGTACCCTTGTCTGATACGCACATATGCACTTATTCAAATTCTGGCCAGGGTATTTGTATGGTCGATTCCGGAAATCCTTTGGTCTACGATGAGGCAGAGGAACAACATGCTATTGCGTCGTTCACTGGATTATGTGGAAATAGCTATCCGGATTTACATACAAAGGTGGCCTCCTTTCGTGATTGGATTAAAGAAATTTCAAACGTTTAGTAATTATTTCTTATCGAATATATTATAGTTAACAAGAATTGTAAATATTTTAATCGGTGACCGTAATAATAAAGCGCAAGTTCCATTCAACTGCAGCTTCGAGAGCAAGATTATAGTAGGTTCTTCTACTCAATTTACAACAAAAAGGTTACTTTATTTCAAATTCCAAAACACGAGACAAAACATATAACATATATAACATAAAAAATAAACTGATGAGATCTGATTATACTTTCGACTGCCAATCCTTGAATGGATTTGCTAATATTTGGGCCAAACGAACGGTTATACTGGTATCGATAGTCGTCTGTTGCGAAATGTGAAGCATAATGTTATCAAAGGCTTCGGTCGGAGTTGTACCGTACCATTCACGCCAGACCAATTCGTCCATATACTGTTGAATAACATTCATCGTTAACAATGATAGCGAATTTTCAAACATGGGCTTTACAATTTCACTCAAATATATCATTATAGAATTATTGGACGGATTTTGGTCGTCCGAAGTAGATTGTTGTATGGAAGCAAAACCGCGCTTAATAAAATCCCTATGATTCATCGTCGCATCACAGGCTATAACACTCTCGGGATGAATCCAATCCGATAAGAGTTCCAAAATGTTGTTCTTCTGTTTTCTGGGATGGCTATTGTCTTCAGAAATTGGTTCTAGTGCACGTAAACGAATTTTTTGCGTTTCGACTTCCAATATTCCCATCACTTCCACCTTCACGCTTTTATCAGTATTCGTTAAAGTTGTCACTCCAATTTCTACCTTCTTGTCTGGTCCGCCAAAGAGGACCCCGCGAGTTTGGATTGCAATGGTGCAGATCGCACGTAACCACGAATACACCAACGTCGTATAAGAATTGTCGACGTTTACCAATTGAACCATAACTTTGAAATTGGTCTGACAAGACCAATGATAAATCAACTTGAGTATTTCACTGGGCATATAAGGTGAAGATTCAAATAAAGAACTGTTATATACAGACACAATTTTATCTGGACAGCAATTGGATATCCATATATAACCACCGGAATGCGGAAATTTTATAGAATCATCGTAATACAATTTCAATTCCACCGAGAGATGACAAATACAATTGTGGTGCGATTTTAACAGCCCTTGTTCGAATAACCATTCGGTAAACCTTTTAGGAGCATAAGACAAAATAAGTTTAAAACGCATGTCCAGTTGCATTCGATCGATTTCCCTAAACTCTTTTACTCTAAGGTGGGGCTTAGCGACAACTATGAGAGAAGCGTTCCGGTTTTCATTAGACTCAATACGTCTCAATGTCGAAATTCCATGATTGTCATATGTTGTTATTGGAGGCAAAACTGCAATCAAACCACCAATTGCTCGAGATTCGTCAATAACAATGTCCTTCGGTTTTGGATCCTTCGCAATAGACGGCTTTCTACCCCTTCGGGTAGTTTTCTTCTCCCGACTTGAATTCGATGGTGCTATGGTGCGCACAACGTTCTGGCCACTTGGTGCATCTTGTATTTGTGAGGTTCTCGAAACGCTTCTCTTCCTTTTCCGATCACCTGAAGAAGTTTCTTCCATGTCAAATATAACTTCCACATTCGATTGATTACGCAAGCTTTCAATTTTCTTTTGAAGTTCCTCAAATTCTTTCTCGCATTTATTTCTAAAATTCAACTGTGCGACACTCAATTCTTCAGGAAACACTTCCAACTCCAACGATTCTTCACAAAAACTTTCGTATTCGCATTGATGGTTTGGTCTCGTAACTTGGCTATTTTTAGGCGATGATCGTTTGTTTTGACGGACTGTCTTTTGTTTACGAGGAAATATAGATGGTATTGCATCAATACGTACGCGAACATACGATGATGTTCTGTCCAAATCTTCCGGTTGGAAATGTTCAGAGCATAAAATACTCTGTATCGACGGTTTCCAATTCTTTCGATTTACAGCCGCTACCCATTCTGCTTTTCTTGTCGGATCGAGAGGAAACACATGGAAACTAATTTCTTTAGAATACTTCCTATCAGTTCTATTTGGGCAATCTGTGGCCACACATTTTACTGTTTTTCTCATATTGATACTTTTATTTAATACATCCATAACTTTTCTTTATATAAGAATATCTTCATTACCAAACAAATAAATTTTTGTGTTGCTAATCTGGCAACACTAATCCAAAACAGATTAGGGTTGGTTTAAGAATATTAAGCTGTCGATACTTGAACGACCTGTATAGTGTATTATATATTATTCTCATATCATTAAAAACAATTAAATACGTTAAATCTTGATCAAATAACATCTTAATTCTCTGAATGAAGATTTACATTATAAATAATTACCAACTTCATAACATTTTCGCATCAAAAGTTAATCATGTCACTACTTCTTATCTTATCTCTTCTTTTATGTGCTGTTATTAGTAAGTGTCTTCTATAATAAACGGAACCAAATTAAAAATTTAATATTTCCTGCAAGCAACTACCAATAGCAACCAACGTATTGTTGGGGATTTCGAAGCATATGCCGGCCAATTTCCGTATCAGGTCTCGATTAGAACTGTCCTAACCGGAACACACTTTTGTGGTGGATCAATCATTAACAATCAATGGATTTTAACATCGGCTTTGTGCACAATTCCGTAAATGCCTAGTAAACAAATATGTGTAAAACAATTGGAAAACAATTTTATTATTGCAGATCTCCTTCTTCGATAATTAGAGTCGTGGTAGGATCGATTTATTTAAATAGTGGAGGAATAACATATAAAATTCTCTTAAGAGTTAAACATCCAGATCATAATGACGAAGAAAACTATACAGTGAACGACATAGCTTTAATGCAAATAGACGGTCAATTTGTTTACTCTGATTTGGTTCAACCTGTTAAACTGAGCAGTCAGGCCAATTTGATCGGTTTGTCTTTCATGGTACCTGGCTGGGGATGGAAGCGTAATATACATGACACGGATAATTCTAATACATTGCAGTATATTACTTTGAAATCGATTTCCATACGAGATTGTCTAAAATGGTTTCCAGATCCAGTTGATCCTGATGAACCAGCTTCGCAGTTGTATGATACACAGATATGCACCTATTCCAGTACAGGGCAAGGCATTTGTGGCAACGACTTTGGTAATCCTCTAGTTTACAATGGAGAACAGTACGGAATTGTGTCTTTCTCTACAATATGCGGAAGTGGTTATCCCGATATACATACAAAAGTAGCATCCTTTCGTGATTGGATTAAAGAAATTTCAAATGTATAAAACCCCGATGATGAAAATGAATAATTTTGTAATGATTATTATACTCTGCATAACTTAGCTCAAACAGCATTTTCAGGTACCCATAGTCGAATCTTCCTCGATTTGACGGTAGACTCTGCTACATTAATTACCAAAAACAAAGTTTAAATCTTAAACTTTAATCACCTTATTGATGATTAGGTTTTAATTAAAAATCAATTATTGATAATTACACAATAAAATATTGATTGAGAAATAATAAGAAAACCAAAATAAAATGAATAAACAATAACGTAATTCGTCATAAAATTATAAATGTCCCGAATGCTCATGAATAAACAAAAACTTTGTAAATAATAATTTTTCAACTAATTATGTCGTAATTATATCTTAAAAATACAGAAACAAAACAGTAGCACTTATGCACGATTATGAAGAAATAAAGCAACATTTTTCAAAACAAACCCTAAGGTTCTTGTACTTTAACTCCTTTTCTAAAGCGTTTGGCTAATTCTCTTTGCACGGCGGCTTGATCTTGTTGACTTGCTTTAGTTATATGTTCCATAACCTCATGGTTGTAAGTAGAATGCAACATTAAACCTAAAACTCCAGCTCGGGAAGCCATACTTTGTCGAATTTGACGTTCCTTCTCCAAAAGTTCGTCCATTTTCATCCATTGACGTACCCTTTCCAAATCAATCTAAAACATTTATTCGTTACTATAAAAACAAATCCAAGAATTTTCCTGTTGCTTTACCTCTGCCCTGCGCAATTTCTCCCACACGAAATGCTTAACACAAGACTTTTTAGGTGCCAAACAAATTCCGCCTGTCAATTCAAATACATTTCTCACTAAAGGACATCCGCAAACTTCATTATCGCCAACTTTTCCATCTTTACTGTGCTCTGGACACAGAACACGCAAACGCTTACAATAAGTACGATTTATTGTATTATAAAAGTCGCAGAACATATTGTTCCCTTCGATTCTGGTTTTAAATCTGGAACCAAATGAGGCTTGGGATTCGTATTTGTTGAAACACTTTTCCATGTGTTTTATTGCTGTACGTGAATGAATTTCGTGCCCACAAGTTATACAATAAGTCGATAAATCAGCTTCATCTTCGTTATCTTGATCTTGCTTCATATCGATTGTTGCAGACTTGGCACGATCGACAATATAATCCAGGTCTTTGTGACGTTTGTCCAATTGCTGTAAGGCTTCCGTCACTGCCAATTGTTGCTTCCTTACTTGATCCAAAGCTGCACAAATAATTAATTTCAAATGTTTATGAAATTAATTTTAAATAAAATTACCTTTAATATTTGTTTCTTCCGCCATGCAAGGACTTAAAGCCCACTCTTGAATACGTTGGGGTAAGACTTGATAAATTCGGTGAGAGGCAAGTTTCAACCCACACTCGTCTGAACAATACTTGGAACCATACTGAGCGCTATTTACACATCCGGGACCGTAACACTGCCTAGCATAATCCGTCATCAAGTGAGAATTCCTGGGCATCTCTCGATCGGAACTCGAATCGCGACGTCGTCGACGAGTATGACCAACACTAAAAACAAAAATTTCAACTTTACTCGCTCCTCGATGCAGCTGTCAAATGTTACCCTCCGTAATTAACGCAGAGCCTCTGTTTACATCTCTCTTTCTGGCGACCCGTAGATTTGTATCTCCGTATACAGGTGTCACACCGACCACAATCTTCTGTTCGGTAACATCCCATACAATTTCCACACTTCTTTTGTTTTTTGTCGGATTTGTTATCCCCGCGCTCTTTACGTTTCTTAATTCTATGCTCGTCTTTATTAGCAGTATTAGTGGCATTTTCTTCGCGTTTTGTTTTCCAGCGAGTCTGTAAAGTTGAATCTTCTTCTATGCACCGAACACAAAAATATTGTTTTATTAACTTTGCTTCTCGTTCAGAAATGCCTATGCAGTCTCCGTGGTACCATTCCTCGCAAGCGTCACAGGCTATCATAAAGCGAGAACTGTCCGATGAGCGACATATGCAGTAGGCTTGACCGTCTTGTCTCAGTAAAGTATTTATTTTTGATTGCCTTTCCGGTAGAAGAAACTGCTTCGCAATTTCTTCGCGCTGAAATAATACAAAAGTAAGGTTACGTTATTATATAGAAAAATATAGTTTTACCGAAATATCACGCTTTCGCGACATTTTCAAGCTATCCAGGAACAATTAAAACATTAATATTAGTTTCATAGATTTAATCAAAGCCGAAAAATTCACTTTTATCAACCGACAGCAACCTGACAGAAGATGTTTACTAAAAATATTAATAATAAAACTACGTTTACACCGCCATTTCGCCAGAAATGTTAAAATAATTTCGAGTTAAAAAAATGTATAGGTTTTTTTAAAGAAAAAATTATTAATTTCATTTATTATTGAATTCTGAAAATATGCCCTTGATGGAATTCACTTTTACTTTTTAAAATAGGCACCATAACCTCTTATTTCTAATGTGGACACAGCTTCATTTGTTTCCATATGGTTTTCATTTATAAAAGTCGGTCTTTATTCCTACAAAAATTGTTTCTCCCATTAGTCATAGTGCGTGATTCATCATGTTCATCAGCAACCTGTTGATCATTCAAATCAAGGTGTGAGAACAACTTGAATGAAATAGTTAGTTGCCAGCCGGCAAATCAAAATAATGACAGAAGAAGTGGTGCCTAAATGGTTAAAAGAATTGGAAGATAAGCGCGAAAGACGTTTAAAAGTGCGTTTAGGACATGAAGCAGGAGCCGGATCCCCCTGTTTGACTTGTGAAGATAAGTGTCCGGGTAAGTTTCCGTCACTTTCGTTGAACTTTTAATGTTTACATTTTCATTATTTCAGGCTTGGATTTACATTTTTGGCGTAAAATATGTAAGAACTGCAAGTGCGGTAAAGAGAGCCACGATGTGAACGACGACGATATTTACGGTTGGGCTCAGTTTCAACTGCTGGGAAGTAAACCAAATAAACCTAAAAAAATTGGTAAGCTAATATTTCTTAATAAATTTATCGAAGAAAGTTGTTGTTTTTTTGTCAAATTACTGTTAAACTTATTTATTAGACTGTAGCTAATATGTAGTTATTTTAGTTCTACCGGGTCAAGGAGACGAGGTGGAATTGGAATGGACACCAAAAGGTCAGAGCGACGTTGTCGAATCGTACCTCAAACACGTTCCAATCAGCTTGCTGCCTATAAAAGGTTCCCCTGCAGCTCAAGAACGTAAACAACTGCTACAGAAACAAATTCCATTGCATGACATTGATCCAAGTTTGTGTCACGCTTTAAGCGAATTTGAAGTTAGTCAAATGAACGATTACATAGCGCATGTAAAACAAGACAGTGTAGGAATGGGACACATAATTAAATTAAACGAATTGCTTAAAAGTAAGTTGGCCAGTTCTCAACTTTTAGCAAACCGTAGTCCCTTACAGGTGCCCCAAATGGAAAATATTGCTAGGCAAGGTTCAAATCGTTCCCACGTCTTGGAAAATTTAAATTCTAATAGGCAAATGTTGTTAAACATCCAAGAAGACTCTCAAATTCCGTTCAACGCGAATATTAACAATGTCAGTTATGACGTAAATAAATCACAAGTCGGTGTCAAATTTCAACAAATCAACCCTCGGCCTCCTGTTAATAATCGCGTTGATCACCAAAACTTAGCAAACGTGGGTACAATTAGAGATATTAATTATCCCATTAATACCTCTGGCATTGAGAATCCTCAAAATTATGGGGTCCCCGGTGCTATTCGTTACGCAAATGAGGAATTTATAAATTTAGCAAATCCTGGTGCTATTCGAGATATTAATTATCCCGTCAATTCCTCTGGCATTGAGAATTCCCAACATTATGGAATTCCCGGTAGTATTCGTTACGCAAATGACAAACTTACTAAAAATATGGAAAACCTTAAATTGTTACCGAATTATGCACAAACAACGTTGAACCATGAAGAAAATGTTCAAACTCCCGTTAACTCCAACACAATGCGTGACATTTACCCCGATCATTTTAATCAAAACGACCCTAGAAGTACGGAAAATCTTCGTTCCTTACCAAATTATGCTCATCAAACGGTAACAAACGATGAGAACGTTCAAAATCCGTTCAATTCCAACTCAATGCGTAACCGTTTTAATCAAAATGACCCTGAAAGCTTGGGACATCGTAAAAATCTACCAAATTACTCACAAAATTCGCTGAGTAACGACGAAAACATTCAAATGCCTATTAACTCCCAGGCAATTCATAGCATTTACCCCGATCGTCTCAATCGAAACGACCACAAAAATATCGGAAACCTTAATACTTTACCGAATTACGCGCAAAATACACTGATGAGCGACGAAAACGTCCAAACTCCTATTAATTCCAACGCGTTACGTAACATTTATCCAGATACTATTAATCAAAATGAAGATTTGCAATTCAATCCGCTAACCAACGCCAATTTACCCCACCGTGCGGCCTCTTCTCACGGTACTTACGTCAATGAGCAGAATCCGCAAAAAATTTCAAACCTGCAAGATCTCGCATACTCGACCTATCATCCAAACGCGCCGAGACCGGCGAACCTACCAAACCAACAGTATAATTCACATTTACACCCCACCGAACAAAATGTGAACCCCATTTGTGTGACTGTTGGTTCCATTCAGGATATCGAGTACCCCAACGTCAAAGCAGCTATTCTGAATCAAAGCGATCTCGAAACTCCTAACCAACCTAACAAAAGCTTCACTTTAGACAACCTACCGGACGCGCTTCCAGCTTGCCGTAACTGTAAAACCATGTTCGACAAAAACGCCATTGTGATAGGGGTAGATCACACCGAAGCGTTATGGCACGCTGAATGTTTTAAATGCCATGGTTGTAACCACAATTTAGCTGATTTGATGTACTTTTACGACCAAGAAAGTGATAATGTGTACTGCGGTAGGGATTACGCTAAGATTAGAGGAATACCACGTTGTTGCGCTTGTGACGAGTTGATCTTTGTAAAAGAATACTGTTTGGCTGAAAATTCCACTTTCCACGTAAAGCATTTCTGTTGTTACGAATGCGACAAACCTCTGGCAGGACAAAATTACCTAATGGAAGATTCCCAACCGCTTTGTTTGCCTTGTTACGAACAAATTAAAGCAGAGAAGTGTTCTTCCTGTGGTAAAGTTATAAAAGCTGACGAACAAAATGCGAAACTGATGGATGTTCATTTTCACGCCGACGATAACTGTTTTTGTTGCAAAGTGTGCCGAAAGGCGCTTCTGGGTGCGAAATTTTTATTCAAAAATAATATTTTGTATTGCTCGAGTGTTTGCTATAACACCGGAAAGTGAGTAGAACGGCTTTTATATTTTAATCTGTGATTTTGAAATTTTGGGGGCTAAATAGAATTTTATTGTTAGGATAAGTAGTAGTATATGAAAATATATTTTATATTATGTATTTACATAGGTGCTAATGTTTTTGCCATAATACAACAAAGATGTAGTGCCAATCGATGTGCCAATAAATATTTTTTAAACTGTACATGGTTTTGTTCTGTAAAATATCCTATTTTGTGCTTTCGTTGGAAAGGGGAAATCACTTTTACGATAAATTTTAGTTTTCAAAATTCACAGAACAGTCAAAAAGTTTAATTTATTATGAATAGTTTTAAACGGAAATCAAAAAATTTATGAATTAATTTATTATCTAGAAGTGTGGCGGGTTAAAGTTCAGGTTAATATACTTTTTATTTGTTTATTAAATTTGCGTAAACTTTGAGATGTAACAAAAATAAAGATTTATCAGTTATTGGTTTGATAAGTGGTCAACGGTAAAGGAATAACGTATCTGTACTCTTTCTGCATTTTTCCACTTATTACTTTTTTGACCAGTATTTAAAATCAATAATATGTAATTAAATCATATTTTTGCTCCCCATCAATATAATTGAATAAGAAACCTATTTATTTTTTTAATAAAATAGAAATTGGCATTAATATTAGCCGGAACCACTTTACGTGTGCTATTATGCAAAAAAATTATTATCAGAGAGATTGGATTATCCACATCACTTCTATATTAATTTAAGATTATCACAAAATAATTAACCATTTAAAAAAATAATTTTGTTGCACTCTGTATACCTATTATTTCAAATTAAAAAAAAAAAATTGTAATTACATTCATTGGACTTGGACAGTTACGATTATTATTAGAAGATTAATTTAAAGTTCTTTTAAAAATGTATTCATTGAGATGTGAACAATCAATAATCTCTGTGTACTTATCCTTTTCTTATCACAACGTAAACCGTATATTTCTTTATCTCACTTGAACCTAATTAATGTTTATAAACAATTTTGCGGATATTATATTAATTTTAGTTGATAAAGCAAAGCTTAATGGCTATTCAATTTAAATACGAAAATTTAAACTTAATTTTACATTTGAATAATATCTCAAGCGGGTTACCCCCTCTTTTAAGGGAGTTTCACCTTGACAACGCGTTGTAATAAATGAATCGCTAACTGCAGAAAGGGGACATGTCACATTTTTTGTGAAATTGACATTTTGATAATTTTTTGATCTAGATGCCTAGACGCACATTGTACTGCAAAAATGTAAAAAAATTTATTATTCCCCTTCATACTGTGAGCTGATAAAGAATTCAGTTACTGCATAAACGGGACTTGTCCTGGACATATTACTTTTCTGCAATAAAGTGATGACAAACTGCAAGTCTGTCGGATAGGTATAAATAGTACATGATTTCCTAAGCTTTTAATTTCATACAAATTTTTTTGGAATTATTTTAAGGAAAATTTTGATTTAAAATTTGGACGACCTGCTATGGACACCTGTTAAAAATACCAATGTTAAAATTACGAATGAAATTTTAAATGACGATGCCAAGAGGGTAGCCGTTGCTGAACTTCTCGTTCATAAGCGACGTAGTAAGAAATTCTATGCTAGCTTAAAATTTGTTCAAGAATTGTTCCAAGAAAATGATGATATTTTGGCGATTTGTATTGATTACATGGCTAATGTTTCGTTACCTCATATACCAGTACAGGATCTCTGCTATTTTCGTCAGCTTACAGTATGCACTTTCGGAATCCACAATTTAAAATCCAAACGTATGACTTGTTATGTATACCATGCAGGCGAAGCAATCAAAGGGGCTAATAATAAAAAGAAGTTGGCTGATATAAAAAATACGATTAAATTCATCCCCGATGCTTATGAAGGGTATTGGAAAGAAATTACAGAGTGGCCAACCAAGGATAATGAAGACAACGACGAATAATACTATTTTTTAATTATTTTCGAATAAAATGCTTCAAAAATAATATGTTTATGTCACATTTTCTTTTGTGTCTTATTCTTTTACTGCAGAAAGGAGACATGTCCATATCTCTAATTTGGCAGCTCATCTAATTGAGAAAACAAAAATCAAATATATTATATAGCAATTTAAAGTAAATCTACTAAGTCACGTTTTGCCGAAAATTTGAGTAAAAAGGATGAGATTTTAAGTAATTATACAGTTTTTTTTATTTCCTGAACATTTCTAGAAATGTGACATGTCCCCTTTCTGCAGTTAGCGATTCAAATAACAAACGTCATTCACTGATACCTGTGGTGGTGGTACTTACAAGACAACAGTGAGGTTAATTAAAGGTAAAAATTATTATTTTTACTTTTCAACAATGAAGATGAAGTGATGGATTGGCTGGTTATCGTTAAATCGAATTGAAAATTTTTGTGAATATGAATTTGCTCTAGTCGTCGGATTTTTTAAAAATTCTGTTACCATAAGGAAGAAATAATTTTAAGATGGCAAGCTTAACGCTGATTTTAGTACAAATTTTATTACTTTTTAACACATTCCATTGCAAAAGTGAAAGTAGTGATGGATTGGTTAGCGTATCTGTGGTAAGCTGATTTTTTAAAACTGTTACTCGATTGTTTCAATTCTCTTGTTTTTCTTTTCGCAGATATTTCGGCATGGAGATAGGACCATAATTGAACCCTATCCGAATGACCCATACAAGAATATATCCTACTGGCCGGAAGGTTTCGGCCAGCTGACGAATGTAAGTATTCAAGCTTGACTGGATATTTTTAATTTTCATACAATTTGAGGTTTCACGCAGACAGATTATTCAAAAATATCATTTTATTTGAAACCTAAAATTCAATATTAAATTTTTGTATTAAGTATTTGATTCCAAATATCAAAAAATTCATTAAAGTAAAGGTCAAAATTTTATTATGTAAATATAATAATTTAAAACTAATTATAGACGAGATAAGAAAATAATGTAAATAGCACTTTAAGCTGCCCATAGTACATTGGATAAATATTTAATTTTTAAAACTTAAATTTTTCTGAGAATTTATTCCCTTCAAATAGACAAAATAGATAGGTTCATTATATTGATCGTGTTTAAATTTGTTTTTAATTTTCCAGAAAGGCAAGATGCAACAGTACGACTTGGGACGATGGTTTAGGAATCGATACGACAATTTTCTGCAAGGAGCAAATCTGCTGGAGGACATGTATGTTTTTTCAACAGACAAAGAACGCACTTTAATGTCAGCGGAGAGTACCTTGGCAGGTCTATTTCCACCTACTGCCGATGAAATATGGAATCCAGATTTAAAATGGCAACCCATTCCAATCCACACCGTACCTATAGCGTCGGACTGCGTCTTGGCCATGAAAAAATATTGTCCTAAATACGAGTACGAATATCTCAAGTTTAGCAAATCGTCTTGGCTTTCGAGAATTCAAGAAGAAAATGAAAAACTCTTTTCGTACTTAACAGAAAACGTCGGCTACAAGGTAAAAGAATTGGTTGATATTCAAAATATCTACAACACTTTGTTCATCGAGGATAAGAAAAACTACACTCTTCCAAATTGGGCTAAACTGGTCTTTCCTTCGCCACTGAAACCCTTAGCAGGTTTATCTTTTGCGACTCCAACTTTTACAACCGAACTGGCTCGTCTTAAAGTTGGACCTTTTATCAACCGAATTGCAACGCAATTTGAAAACAGAACTTCCACAAAATTTTTAATTCATTCCGCTCACGATACGACCATAGCACACATTCTGAATTCGTTACATTTGTTTGAATACCACTGTCCTCCGTATTCGGCTGCGATAATTTTCGAGTTGCACAAATTAAACGACGAGTATTTTGTTAATATTTTCTACAAAAACAGTTCTGTTCCACGCGAACTGGTGTTGAAACGTTGCGAATTTAATTGTCCGCTTGATAAATTTCTCGATATTGTCCAACCGATTCGGATGACAGTGGACGAGTGGCAAAGCGAATGTGATCATTTTTCGATAGAAACCGAGAGTGTTGTTTCTGTATTTGAGAGTAACATTTTTATTACTTTTCTCATTATCAGTATGTTGGTGGTAAGTGGTCTGGTTAGTCTCGTTATTTATATTAAACTAAATAAGTGGAGACGGAACCAGTACATAGCTTTACCCAGCGATGATACCGAACGGTTAATTCCATTTGCATAAATTTTCTTATGCTGTTATTTACTTAAAATTGAATGACTTACGTATAGTTTTTTTATTGGTGTTTTTACTTAATATTGAAATAAATACGTATTTTATTTTTTAATTGGAGTTTTATATTCCCTTTTTACCAGAGATCTAATGCACAAGCTAGATTATAATTAGGAAATTTCTATTTCTTTCGAACACTTTGATGTTTACAAAATAGAGATAGCATTGCCTCTTTTTTGATGATACAAAGTTAGAAGTTAATTAGCCAGTGAATGGTTCGCGTATGTGTTAATCTTATCTTGGTAAATATTTTTAAATTTCTACGCAAGCACGCGACTTTTATTTATAAACAGCAATAAACCATAGAGGCTGATAATATGAACAGAGTCGTAGTTATGCATACTTTGGAATTATCCCCCTCGACTCAAAAAAAATTTATATAGGTATCTAGATAATGACGTATTCGTATTTTCAAAACAAAATAGAAAATTTGTATATTGCACGTCGATATTTATGATTTTTATCCCCCCCCCCCCCCCAATATTATCAAATTACAATTTGCCCCGTTCACCGCACGCCATTGAGGCGGAAACGAATTTCAAAATCGCACAGGTTGTTTATAAATGGGATTTTTGCAGTGCGCACGCCAGGATAATCTCAAAGATTATGTGATAAGTGAGGTTACTGACGGGAAAATTTTTCGAATCACCATAAGTTAAGGTTCAATGATGATTCTGAGAAGCTATTGTTTATAAAAATCCGTTGATTTGTTAGTTTTTTTGTTACTATAAAGCAGAAAAGTGCAATTTTTAAAATGTCAATTCTGCTGGTTTTTTTATTACAAATTTTATATATTAATGCATTCCCCGACAAGAATCAGGCTACCGACAGCGAACTGGTGGGTGTATCATTGGTAAGTCGATTTTCAAATTTTTAATTCAATTGTTTCACGAATTTGTAACGACAGGTCTTCCGACATGGAGATAGAACAATTATCAGCCCGTACCCTAACGACCCATACAAGGATCCATCGTATTGGCCAGAAGGGTTTGGACAACTTACAAATGTAAGCACGATTACCTGTAATTTTAGTCCGTGCCTTGGTTTCGCTAACCTGAAGTATTAACGGTTATAAACAAAAACGCGAGATATTTCAAATATCTCGAAAACTAAGCGAAATAGGAAATTATTTTGTAGAGGTAAAATTATCCTCAATAATAGCCCTTTAGTATATTGCAGTTGTTTAGGGCCAGCGCTGGACTTAAAATTTTCTTTAACCAATCGGAATTACAGTTTCCGTGATTTTATTTGTTAAAATTAAGCCCACAATGTCGTCATTTGTTTTATGTTAGGCCTTGAATTGAAAATCTAAAAAATCACATCATGTGAGAAGTATAGAATTAATACACTTTTTTAGATGTTTTTTGTTTATCTAAAAGTTACGTAAACAAAAATCATTGACTTCAAAAAATAATCTCGTGTTTTTGCTTTTTCAAGTATTAAAATTCACTTTAGACACATCTTATCATAACACGATATTATCTTAATATTTTATATCATGAAATTTGTAACAAAATTTCTTTTTTTAGTCTCTTATTAAATTGGTCCCCCCCCCCCGCTCTTACACTTATACGCCGTTAAAAACTCGCAATCCTTGTTTACACATTGTTAAATAATTCTTTATTTCCGAGTTCAAACCAAAGTAATATGTTTGCAATTGCAGGATTTTATTTTATAACTGTTTGGTTTCAGGAAGGCAAAATGCGCCACTACGAGTTAGGGCAATGGTTCCGAAAGCGGTACAATGGCTTCCTCAATAAACTGTACATGAACGATGACATGTACGTATTATCGACAGACTACGACCGCACTCTAATGTCGGCCGAAAGTAATCTGGCTGGCCTATTCCCGCCTGTTAAAAATCAAATTTGGAATTCTAATTTGAAATGGCAACCCATTCCTATCCATACCATCCCAGTAAAATCTGATAATCAACTGGGTATGGAAAAACGTTGCCCCAAGTACAGTACTCTACGAACCGAACTTCTGAACTCCCCTCCATTTTTAAAACTCCTCAAGGACAATCAAAAATTATTCGCATACTTAAGTGCTCATGCTGGTTACTCAGTGGACAATTTAATTTTGTTTGAATACTTGTACAACGATTTGACAATTGAGACGCAGCGAAATTTCACTCTACCAAACTGGACTAAATCAGTTTTTCCTTCCAAGATGAAGTCTCTGGCAGAATTTTCGTTTGCAATTCCAGCTTTCACCCCCGAATTAGCTCGCTTGAAAGTAGGGACCTTGATGAATAAAATCGCACATCAGTTCAAAAATTTGGAGAAAAATAAAACTGCTACTAAATATATGGTTTACTCCGCTCACGATACAACTATAGCAGATATATTAAATGCTTTGAATATATTCCAATATCACTGTCCGCCCTATACGGCAACAGTGTTATTTGAGCTATACAAAAGAAACAACGGGGAACATTTCGTCAACGTTTTGTACAAAAACACTTCGATTCCGCAAGAAATGGTATTAAAAAATTGCACATTTGATTGTCCTATTGATCAATTTTTAAGCATCATACATCCGCTTCGTTTGACGGCAGAAGATTGGGACTTGGAGTGTGCCGGGAGGGAATACGTAGACGTAGCAGTATTGGAGGGGTACCTATTGTTATTCACATTTATTATATCCATGTTAATTTTTAACGGTTTGATTGGTTTCTTAATTTATCGCAAATTGAAAAATTGTAACAAGCAAATTTATTTAGTTTTACCAGATAATGATAAATGTGGACTACAAGAAACGTAATATTAGTTACTTACGTTACTTTTGTAATATTCGGACTGATGTTTTTTTTATAGGTAATTTTAAAATATAGACAAATTTTTATTTAATTCTTGTTTTGTACTTACCTTAATCTTACTGAAGTTTCTCTCCGTTTCGGCAGTTTTGAATTAATATAATTATTATCTTATTAGAAATATGTAGATGAGGTTTCACCTCGTTTTTCACTGTAAAAGTTACAGCAGTCGGATTGGCATCTAAAAAAGACAAACAAACTAATCGGTAAAAACAACTAAATCTTCATCCTGTACTTACTGATAATTCCAAAATGAGTTAGCAATTTGTTATTTAAACATATAGGAAATTGAAGTCTGTAATAAATTTATTTTAAATGATGATAAAAACATTTTATTATGTTTATAAACTTTTTAAATCGGAGCGATATGGTGTTCCGTTGTTTAAATTATACATAGCATTTCAGTGAGCCATGTTGCGATTGTTAATATTTGTACAAATCTTGTTCCTTTATTCATCTGAAATTAGAAGTAATGAACTGGTTAGCGTATCTGTGGTAAGTTAATTGACAAAATCTTTTTTATCGAAAATTTTATTTATTCGATTTGTATTCACAGATATTTAGACATGGCGATAGAACAATAAATGAAAATGCTTACCCAAATGACCTTTACAAGTCCGGATACTACTGGCAAGGAGGTTCAAAACAATTTCCAAATGTAAGTACTTACGGTTTCCCATTTTTCATAAATCTCAGTTTTACGGGGGAAATACAGCAATTCTTAAGATTTCAAGGTCAAGCTAAATCTGAAGCTGAAGACGCCTACTTGGAATATTTAGCATTTATCTGCCAACTACTTAGCTTTGGGAATATATTTTCTCCAAAAAAATTTATTCGAACCGCGGAGATCTCCCACTCCCTGTTGGTAGTTCCCCTTCTTATTTTAAACTTAGTTCGATACAACTTATGACTTGTTGAATGCAGCAACTCCGAAGTTCGAACGAAAGGAGTAGAGCTTCCTTCAAACCAGTGACAGCTTTACACGTTCCCACGAGGGTCACCCATCCATTTTTCAATATTTAAAAGCCATTATAACATCATTACCAACTTTATACTAAAAAATATGTTCTTTCAGAGTATTTTAATTTTGAATTCAGTTGCTCTCAGAAATTAGTAGATAGTACAGTATGTTTACATTTTTAAGTTCTCTCTTAATCTTACTTATTCATTCAATTTCGTGTGAAATTGATAATAGTGAACTGGTTCGAGTATCAGTGGTGAGTAGAGCAAAACTTTAAACTTGAATATCTTAATTATTGTAATTTTTACAGATATTCCGACATGGAGATAGAACAATACGAAACAATTCATACCCAAATGACCCCTACAAATCTCTATATTATTGGCCCGAAGGCTTCGGACAACTTACAAGTGTAAGTACTGCTTAACTTTATCTGATGTGATTGTTGCCTTAGTTCAAAGTCTGAGTTGATTTAAATTTTTATAAAAGCCTAAAAATAAATGTTAATTAGTAGATAATAGATATAGCAGTAGGAAGATAAGAAACTAACTTGTTCTCATTTTTAATTGTAGAGGGGAAAATTACGACACTTCGAATTGGGACAATGGTTCCGAGAACGTTACGATACTTTCCTTTCCGAATTAGACCTTGAAAAGGACCTATATGTGTTATCATCAGATGTTGAACGTACGATAAAGTCAGCAGAAAGTCACTTGGCTGGATTGTTTCCAGCTGAATTACAGCAACATTCAATTCCTATTCACATAATACCGAAACAATCAGATAATTTATTGCTTCTGGAAAAAACGTGTCCAAAGCACAACGATCTATTGATTAAGCTGAAAAGTTCTGCAGAATTTTTCAAGATTAACGAAGATAATCGAGACCTATACACGTACTTATCGCTGAACACCGGTTCCTTGGTAGAAGATGTAACTTGTGTTGCGTACCACTACAAAACCTTACAAATAGAAAACGAGAACGGATTCGTCTTACCGAATTGGACCGAATCAGTGTTTCCTTCCGAAATGAAACCCTTATCTGGATTTTCATTTGCAATTTCAACTTTTAATACCGAATTGTCCCGTTTACAAATTGGACCGTTGGTAAATAAAATTGCCGAACAAATGGAAAATAACAATTCTAAAAAAAATTTATAATTTATTCGGCTCATGATGTGACCGTAGCTGGCTTGTTAAATGCTCTCAAATTATTTGAGTACCATTTTCCTCCCTATGCGGCTACCATTATTTTCGAATTACGTAGAATCAAAGATAAACATTTTATTAACATTTTTTATAAAAACGGTTCGGACCTCCAAAAGAAGACACTGGAAAATTGTGACTTTGATTGTCCGGTTGATAAATTCCTCGACATCGTACATCCCATCAGATTATCGATGGATCAATGGGAGAAGAAATGCACAAACACAATTTTAAAATAAATATATTATTGTTATCGCTCTGTATTATTTTTGAATTTCAATTGTTATCGAGAAATAATTTCATTAAAATGTTTTTAAAAAAATTTGACTGATGTTAGATTCTTCAGATTTTCCTTTGCAAAAGTGAAATAATAAACCAATCGAAATATAAATTTCTCTTTTTTTCTGCAGATATTACGCCATGGTGAAAAAACAATCATCGATGATTATCCAAATGATCCTTACCATTTCCGATATTATTGGCCGGAAGGCTATGGACAGCTAACAAACGTATGTACTATGCAAAACATTTAAAAACTAAAAATCAGTATTACATGACTTTGCTTGTTAAATTTGCCCACAGATTAAAAGACGACTAAATAAAAATAAAATGACTGATAGTTTTTCTTTCAGAAAGGAAAAATGCAAATGTTCCAGTTGGGTCAATGGTTTAGAAAACGTTACGATAACTTCCTCTCTGAATATTACTCAGTCGATGACGTGTACGTATTATCATCGGACATGGACCGTGCCATAATGTCTGCCGATAATTTCTTGGCAGGTTTGTTTCCTCCCCTTAACGAGCAAGTATGGAATCCAATTTTGAAGTGGCAACCAATTCCGGTTCACACTGTACCGTTAGAATCCGACAATATATTTTTAAATCTAAAATTTTGTCCCAAGTACAACGAATTAAGTCAACAGTTCGAAAGTTCTTCGATATTTTTAAAAATACAGGCAGATAATCAAGATTTGTATGCCTTTTTGAGCGTTCACATGGGTCACTTGGTTACAGGAGCGGTTGACGTTGCGTTCCTGTACGATACTTTAGAAATAGAAAATGACAATGGGTACACCTTACCAAATTGGACGAAATCCGTTTATCCATCCAAATTAAAACCGTTATTTGATTTTAAACTTACGGAACCAACTTTTACGACGGAAATGGCTCGATTCCAAGTCGGACCTCTCTTCGACAAAATTGCCAGTCAGTTTGAAAATAGGAACAAATCACGAAAGTTTACGGTTTATTCGGGTCACGACCTGACTCTGGTGAACATTTTAAATTCTTTCGGATTGTACGAACACGAGAGGCCACCTTATGGTGCAGCGATTATTTTCGAATTGTTCTCTGGTGACGATTATTTTGTGAACATCCTCTATAAAGACGGTTCTGTTCCACGTCAACTGAAACTGAACGGTTGTGAATTTGATTGCCCTCTGGATAAATTTCGCGAAATCATACAGCCACTCCGGTTAGAATCGTCCGAATGGAACCTGGAATGCTTTCAACAATATCAATCAAATTTTGGTAATCCAGGCTTTACAAGTACAACTTGGATTCTAATTTTTATTATTATTATTTTGCTATTAACGATCACCATCATAATGTTGGGAACAAGGAACAAGAGAAGGCATCAATATATGGATTTAGCGGAATTTGAAGCTCTGGGTAAATAATAAGATTGATGTATTGCATTTTTTATTAAATAAATTATTAATAAAATTCTTTCAACTAAACATCTGTACACAAATAAAACAATCAAGGTTGTATTTTAATATTTCAAAAATATCGTCTTCTAATTATCACCAGGTTTCATATTGCTTTGTGAAACAACAGCATTTATCGATAATGTTGAATCCCTAAAAAATGTTGATCATTTATAGTGTGAAATAAAATAAATTCGGTACCACAATAAATGAAAGTTATTGCATTTAGTCAAGTTAGTGTAAATACTTACAAATTAATTTGCATGCATGATTATGAATGTTAGTGATTAGGAATAAACGCTGTTGGTTAGTTTTTTAAAGAAAAGCGTATCGGCAGTTTTAAGGCTGTAAAAAAACACCAGTTTATAAGAGAGTGCAAAAACACGTTCGCCGCTACTCCGAGCAGCGGTAAATGTGTTTTCAAAAAATGTTAGTTTAAAAATAATAAAACACAAAATTTATGATAAAATTTATAAAATAAAATATAATAAATTTGTAAACAAATTTACATACACAAATAATATACGTCACAATTCCCAAGGCACCAGGTGAATTTAAGAATCCATTAGGTCGTAGCTACTGAAATAAAAATTTTATTTTCGATAACATTTACCCAATATGTATAAGCAAACTACAATACAAACTAGGTTAAAAATAGATTATTGTTACTAGAGAGATATCAATAAAAATTCTCCGGCCTAGTCGCAACTCAATAGGGAAAAGTTATGTTAGGTGACTTGCAGTTATTTGAATTACGGTGGGACATCACCTTCGCTAAAAGCGATAACTTAATATTCAAATTCAAAATAACAATAATTTCAATTCAAATTATTATGCCAGTGGAAGTTTATGGTAAGATTGTCCCACTCGTTGTTAAATTAACAGTAAAAACTCAGGGTTACGGGCATATTTGAGACCAAGCTAGCAAGGATGTATTCTTCGGGTTAGTATTAATAAATACAGGTTCGTATAATTATTGAAATTTAGAGAAGTAGTTTTTAAATTGTCCCAATATTGTAGCAGATCAACGTAAAGTGGTACCACCTAACGTCAAAATTGAAAATGTATCTCAAATCGCAAACGTCGAAAATTTACCGAATTATCATTGGCTGATAAATACAGATCTCCGACTTATTAACCGTCGAGACAAACTAAGCTACTGTAAAGTAAATATAATAAATTAAATAATTTCTTAAATTAAACTTTATTATAAAATCTTGAGATTCCCATTTATTCTTATAATTTCAAAACTAAACAAAAATGCAAAGTATCATAAATATACAGTCAACTTGAATACTGAGCGTTTCATTTACTATGCGCTTAAATTATGTGGGCACCGTCTTTGGCAAGATTCGTAACTCCTAAAATCGAAAAATTCATAATAAGAAAGCTATACTTATAGAAAAATGTATGTACAACAACATTTATAGAAAGTTTGTATTCATAAGTCATTACGGGTAGAAGGGCAGATATCATTTGAATATTATATAAAAATCCTGCAGCAAAGGTTCAACAGTAACGCTGTACTTATACATGTTCATATACATGTCTAGAAGAACCGGCAGCGTCTAAAAGACTTATCTCAAAAAAAATACCTAAGTTGGCTTACAATTCAAATCGAAGTCAGAATCGAATCCCGACACTTGATTTAGTATATCGAAAGATATGAATTTCAAAGCAGACGATCCAGATCGGTAAAGGGCAACCTTTTTCTTTACGAACAAAATGTACACATAGTTGTAAGAAATCAACTTCATTGTGAAGTTTAAACAAGCAGGACTGAGTACGAAAACATTGGAAACCCTTAGAAACAGAAATTTAAGTAGAGAAAGCAGGTTACACATTATAGCCAATAGAAAATTTATGCATTCACCAATAAAAAAAATTTATATCCCAAGCGCAAACATAGACTTACCTATGTTTATAATTGTGCGTCAAACGCAACGACTATTAAGATAACTAGCAGATCAAACGCACATCGCCCCCACTGTCATCCAAGGAAATTTTTACTCAGCATAAACAAAGAGCAAAGGGAAGGCACTAGGTTTGACAGCATCATCTGAGCTCTAAGCTGGGTTTACATTATTTATTTCAAACAATCAAGTCAGATGAATTAATTTGATATGAAAGCGAATCGAGCCGAGAGAGATTAGACGTTCAATTCGCGGTCATATCAAATGAATAAAACTCAATCACTTGCAATCGGTAAATTTAAGTCTTAAATGAACAAGATCTTAGTGGTTGAACATAATAATTTGAAAATAAACTTTTAGCGTGTGAAAGAAAGCAATCAGATCAGAGTTGCATTAAATCATAGTTTTGTTTCTTCAGTACTCCAAACCACTTGGCGCAAGCGTAGATTAAATTTTGCAAGCTAAAATGACATTCATGTATGCGCCTGATAGTTTCAAAAAAGAAACAAAGCTAATAAAATTTGATGTAAATACAAACTAAAAATTACAGAAGCTAATTTCTGCAATTTTTAATTTGTCACAGAATAATATCCAATTTGAAGCGCTGATGCTGGTTGTTATAAAGCACAATATGCAAACATGCAAAGTTAACTTACCTCGAATAAGTAATGGGATTATTGGTAAGTTGTCCATCGACGGGTCCCATTATATATTTATTTACAAAAGTGTATCTTTTCAGCCTCGTAAATCCCAAATTGATTGCCATATGGATTACCAAATATACGCAAAAAAGAAGATACAAAACACCTACAATTACAGCTACCAATATGGCAAACCAACCCAATTTTAACTGCATCATTGTTGAAATTCCCAAGTAAGTGTTGATTGTAATTACAACCACGCTCAACACTGTTGCAATTACCGTGTTTCCACTAAATAACACAAATTACAATTAAAACATTAAATTTAGTAATAAAAACTGTAACTCACATTCCGTTTACAAATTCTCCCATTATTTGTGGATTGCTGGTGAACGCAATCGTTGGAATTGTAGCAAAAGGTAACTGCAAACTCATGACGGCATTTAAAATATCATTCATACCCGTTAAATCTTCGATCTGACTGAAATAAGCCAAACTGAACGTTGGCACAATAGCAATGGATCGGGTGAAGAGAACCCTCTTCCATCGCGCCCACTGAAGGTTCAAAAACCCTTCCATGGTGAATTGACCAGCATAGGTGCCTGTCATGGTAGAACTTTGACCAGCCGCCAAAATTCCAACTGCCCATATATACATGGCCGCCACACCAAACGTACAACCCAAAAATATTCCACCCTTATGAAGGTCCATACTGACATACTCGGTGTTGTTCTAAAAATCAGCAAATTGCAGTCAAAAATATTGAAATACCTTTCTAATAAAATACTTACTTCAAAAACGGATGCATTGATGGACGGATACTTCAAACAATCTTCTCTCTACAATTATTAATACATTATTTTATAAAAGCTTACTTAAAAAATTTAAATCTTACAATATCCCTGTTCGTTTTATGGTATAACCCATGAGCAAACACCGAAACGACAAAAACGTTAATAATAAAACTGACAAACAATGCAATCGCGGCTTCAACAAAAAAGTATAAATTGGCATCACGCACTTTTTCGGGTTTTCTACGATCAATATCCCTAGATTTAACTAAAGCCGAATGCAGGTATAAATTATGTGGCATAATTATCGCACCTAAATAATCAAACTTAGTTTAAAAGAGAAATTTTTAAAATTGACCAAATAACAAACCGACGATGCCTACAGCAGGCAATAAAGCCGAAGAGTCACAATTGGCGCACCAAGGTAAAACCATCCCTTTCATAATTTGTAATCCATCCGGTTTGGACACAAAAAATTCGTAGCCAAACGTGAATGCCATCACGCTTATTAGAAATCCAAAAAAGAATTCCAGTTTTCGTAAACCGTACTTATCCAAAAACAAGAAGGTGAATGTGTCGATGATCGTAATTAAAACACCACCCCATAAAGGTACCCTACAAAAATATTTGTTAAAAAATAATAAAGTCTGGAGTTGATTGCAGGGATTACGCTTGATTTGAAAGTATGTAAATTGCAATTGCCGTTCCGATTACTTCTTGCATGTCTGAACCAATAATAGCAATTTCAATCATAATCCATAATATTAATCGAGGAACTTTCCTATATTGTCGATAACACATTTCGGCTAAGTGAAGACCGGTGACGACCCCTACGATAATTTTTTTAAATATACCTAAATAAAATATATATAATACACAAAACTTACCCAACCTCGCAGATAATCTCTGCATGAGTAAACCTAATATCGTGGCACTTAATAAAATCCATAAAAGTTTGTATTGAGCAACAGTCCCGCTCTGTAAGTCGCTTTCAATATTTCCAGGATCTAGATATGCTATTGACATTAAAAAACCTGGACCTGTAAACGCCCATAGTTTTCTGAAGCTGAACGAGGTCTAAAAAATAAAAAACATGTAATATTTATTGTTTACGGTTGTCGAAAAAAAACTTACGCTTTCAACTTCAGGAATTACGATTTTTTCATCTGCAAAGTATGTTTGAGCTGGAGTTAACAAAGTACTCTCGCTAGCTGCTATTGATCCGCCGGATGTTACAACGACCGCCGGCACCGCTGTGCTTGGAGAATCGCCCGCACCCTCTTCTTCGTGCGGTTGTTCCCCAATTGCCATCTGTAAGATAAACAACATTTAACATTTGAGTTGTTCTATTGGTTCTTTATTGAAGGATTTTCATTATCAATCGCAGTTGCATTTAATCAAAAATAACAAGATGGTCTTGTCTTGTCCGGCAAAATCAAGACAAAAGTTATGTACAATTTAGAATAAATCGAAAATATAAAATGAATCATAGATTTACAAATTTTTTTTTATACGGTTACCACGGGAAATCCTGACACATAGATCAAAGGATAAAGCTTATTACACTTAAATAAAACATCTGCATATAAATTGTACACCCAAATGGTGATTCATTAGATGTGCGTATCATGTTAGATTAAAGTACCAAGGTTAAGGGTCCTTTTAAATATTTTAATAATATATGAATTAACTTAAAATAAGTTACCGCTTCCTAACAATTTTTTCTATGCAAATATGCAAGTCCAATTTAAGTTTGAAAACAGAGCTTGACAAATTAATCGTAGGTTTGAAATTATTTTGTACGTTAGCTCCAAAACAATATTGGCCGTATCAAGAGACGGAGCAATGTTACACCCCATAGGCACAAAGGTAAACCGCTATGTAATCGATCTTATATTGTCTATGAAATTTTTCGAATATTGATGCCTTTCATTAACTAATTACTTTGCTAACGTAACAATTTGTTCTGGAGTCATGTTTGCATCGAGGTGTCATTTCCTTACGAGTAATATAATATTTTAGCAATTCAATCGAATGCTGTCATATAGAAATTGGCCTGTCAATGAAATAATTTGTATTATGATATGCAGCGAATGCAATCCAGAATGAAATAATAATTATGCTAACTGTGACTTTTTCAATAGAAAATTATGTTCAATAAAATTGTCAATTTTGCTCTATCTTGAATAGTTTTTCCGACAATCCAATTGTTACAATAAAAAAATATTTTTGTTAATGCCCTCTAGGAGAATATTTTACTCTAACAATCAAATTAAGCTGCACGGAACTGATAAGTACCAGCACCTGATCATTGAATGATAAGCGAAAGTAAACATGAAAGATAAAACTACAAATTGATAACATAGAAATGAGGTGAAAATTTGTATACCTTTACAAAAATCAATATTAACTTATACAATACATCGAATATGAAAATAAATTAATTTATAATTGAATAGTTAATTTATGGAAATAAATAATCAAATTGAATTGATTCTATAAATTCTTTGTTTATTGTTAATGTCTCCTTGAAAATACTATGAATAAATAATTTGATTCCGGTGGGAACTACAAAACAAATTTCCACTCGACAATAATTCAGTTGGTGGAAAAGTTTGAATAAAAATGAGAGAAAAAGTGAAAGTACGAGCACAAATTTTTCCACGGTTGAGTAAATTGAAAAAATCAATTATTTCACATTGAAGCAGAAATAACAAGTAAATTACTTACAATTATTTGAACTAACAGCTGTTCTTTTCTAACTAGATGTCATCGAAGCGAGATTATGCTTTTATATTGAATAATTTAACGAAAAATTATAATCTCGTATTTGATAACATTTTAATACAAAAAATAAGAATCGGTGGTAATTGCACGTTAGTAAACATCTTACGATAAGTAATCAAATTAAGTAATTGCTTTAATCGAGATAAGCAAAATCATTGAATTTGTTTGATTTGGTATTTTCTAAGAAGAAATCGTGAACATAAATTACAATTGAATTGAGTTTTCAATTGTATGGGCGAACATGAAATACGGTTAATTAAAATTTTATAATGCATTTTTACAACTTACATTAATATTTTTTTTATAGTTGGTTAAATGGTAAAATCACACATACTATTATAAAAAAAAGCTGTCGTTCTTCTAAAAGGTTAAATTACATAAATTCATTACACTGCATTATTCTTTTGTAAGTGCCAGCATAAAAGATCGTCTGGTGCGGGTTCGAGTTGTACTGTGTGTAATTTTTACTCCCTCTTCAATTGAACTGATAAAATTTATGAACTATGTAACTTATTAATCATTATTTGCTAGTTACAATTAATTTATTACATAAACATAAATATCGAATATTTCTTGGTTATGTATTTCAGGTTGACAGGACGTGCAAACAGTGACGTACCGGAAAGGGAAAGTACCTGAGATTTAAAATTTCAAATTTAAATAAATTTTGTTTGGGCTAATAATCTTCTTGCTACGCACGAGAACTTTAGCTCGAGTGCATTTACTTAAATGAGCATCTAGCCGCAGTATGTGTAAATTAAGGTAATAAAATACAAAGATTACATTCACAACTTTTTAATTGCATACAATCAGAATTTACGTACAATACGGTGATAATATTAACTTGTATTACATTTATTTGTCGTAAAATATTTAACTTCCCTGTATATTCCAATACGTAAATTTAATCATCGTCATAATTATTGTGTTTTCGTATAACTTTTGTAAAGATAATAATAATAAGATGTCACAAGCATTAACATAGTTGTGAATACACTTAGTACCCTGTTGTTTTTACTTGAAAAACTAACTTTTCTCGTTACTATACTTAAACACTAATGCTACTATTCAAAATTGTAAATATTAAATGCATTTTAAAATTAAAAAAACGGATATTTAGGAACATATAGTCAATAATTTAACAGCGAAACAAAACATATTTCTTCACACTTAAAATGTACAACAGAAAATGAGGTTAAATAAAACTATTATACATTAATTCACGAAATCTCGATTACTTATAATCTGTACACAATATTTTTACTTTCCTTAACACGTATTAAAGTTACATATACAAAGCATATATAAAAATTAAAAAAGATTCACAACATTCGGAGCGTTCGACTCGACGTTTACGTTTGTGAAAATTGATATCCAACGATTCCAACTTGTTCTGCAAGACACACAAACAAAATTTTACAATATCATCGAGAAACGAATAGAAAAACTAACACAGATATGCTAAAAATTGAAGCGGCAACATAAGAAAATGTGTGTGACTTACCATCATCGTAAAATATGACCAATGATTTTTATTGCACTTAGAGGTAACTTAAAACTGAAATTAAATAATGAATTAGTGATGACAAAAAAACAAAACGTAAAACAACTGATGATACGTGTGATGTGCAAAATAAAGCGCAAAATATTCTAGTCATACAAATTTATTAATATGTACACATGCAACTTTTTTTCTTAAATAATAAAAACTACAAAATATTTAATAATTTGAATAACATTTTCATGCATATCGTAACAAATATACAACATTAACACGTACATATTAAAATCTACTTATTACTACAATATGTGTCATACACGAACGTCACAAACTACCAAATTACGCCGCAAACATTCGTTTGTTAGATTTAACGAAACTTAAGTATTAGCACCAACAGTAATGATTGAGGAATAATCGGCTCGATTATTTTAACGTTCTAGTTAATTCTCTAGTCTCGTTACTGACGCGCATTAATAAATTAAAGAGATCTATCTGTTTTGTAGCTCTGAAGAAGGGAGGCTCTGGCATTACAAAGAGGCAACCGATAGTGATGTCAATGTAAGATAAAATAATAAACGGAAAGAAAAACAATGACAGAGACTTCTAATTTTAATGCCAGATATGGAGGGAGACGGTCATTAGCTTTGCAAGTTAGCCGAACAACTGCCGACTCTAATGTACCCGGTTCGAAACCATCTCTGTGCTTCGGAGGGCACGTCAAGTCGGCAGTCCAAAATTCCACATTTCCAAAAGAAAATTGTCTTGTTCGTAGAATTTGTGAAAAAAAATAGAATGTGTTTATCTTCTTCTTAATAATTAATATTTATTATGTTGTTATTAAGAGTACTTTACACGAGCGAATTTTTTTCATGCAATCGATCGCTGCAACTAATCGCAGCGCCTAATGTAATGCATAAATTGCTTGTGCGCTTAGTTGCAGCAACTAAACAGACGTCAAAATTATAGAATTTTAACAGACGCTTACTTGAAATTCTTATTTTTTAAACATCATTAATTTCTATTATTGTTTTAATAATTGTGATATATTCTATAAATAAACTATATAACATAAATAACTCAACGTAATCTTAAAAAGGCTCTTAGTATGCCCCATTTGAAACAGCGTGGTCAATATAGAACAAACTTAAAATCTTAAACTTCGGAAGACATTGTTTGTTTGTTACGTAAACACTTAAACAGTTTCGAGGACGTTTAAAATGAATAATTTGTAAAGAATAAAATGTATAATCTTTTCAAATCTACCGTAGCCCCTTGACTCAATTGTCCAACAGAAGATATTAATTTAACAAATAGAGAAAATAAATATAAAACAGATTTAGCCCCAATACCCAATATAAAAATTGCAGAATCCGATTGAGCTTATTATGATTAAATACATTGATAAATAATCCAAAAAATTTCAGTTTGCATTTATAACGAACAATTGGTTTACCAAATTCAACATAAAATTGCCGTAATTATCTTTTAAATTGCTACCTTTGATTGTTATTGCGTAAGGATTTAAAATAACAGTTGCGTAATTTGTAACAAAAATAACAAATTAAATGATTACATAATAAGAAGTGCAAATAAAGCCTGCAATAAATTGAATAAAAAAAAGTTCCCCCAAGTTAATCCTAAAATATTTGACTTGTTAAACAAATAGAGTTGTAAAAAAAACCGCATTTATTATGTATGTTTTGTTCGACACAACGAACATAAATTCAAGGTCGGAATGCGTAAATATGACCTTCGAATCGTCGATCGTTCCTCAATCATTAGCAAAAACATTCTTCGCATTTAAAAAATTTAAAAAAGTATCTTAAAATATGAAACACAACTTTAAAAAAATGATCTCAATTTGCGTGAATAAAAAGTGCGTATAATGTTACCTATGCATTGGTAACAACAAAAATTAATAATAATAAAATTGGCACGGCACAAATTGCACGACGATAATTTAAAATTATAATAAATAAATTTTTTTTTCGATGATTAAAATAAATAAAAACTACGAAAAAAAGTTTTCTACATAACATCTACAAACATCTCACAAGGGTTTCCCATAGCAATTTTGAAAGATTGTCTACTACCAGCAATGTCTTTAGTTTGCGCCACCGCTTGGGTTCCACTGCTTTGATCAGATCCATTTGACGACCCATTTCCGTTTCCGGTGGCAATTGGTATGGCAGAACGTGGACCCAAAGAGGTGATGTCACTATCGGATGCACTACTATGAGGCACTCCATCTTTCAGTTGATCCGAACCGTTGGAAGATCCACCTAAAACTGAATCTAAATATTTCCAACATGACGATTTCTGCTGACTTACCACTACCGCTGAGCACAGACTCTTCCCTATTGTAGCCGTAAACGGTGTGTTCGCTCGCTGTATAAAATGGCATTGGCATATATTCCAGTGGATTGTACGTTCCACTGTATGGCATATAATTTGGTACATTTGGTAAAGGACCAACTGAGTCGGCGTCACCTTGAATTTTCATGTTAGTCATTGCAGAACACAAATCGCCGAAAATGTAATAGCACTGTTCAGAAAACGTTATTTTATTTACTGTATGTCGTATAAAACCGGCTTTTAACAACTGTGAGGCGTATTTACGTGTGTCGCGACGATCTTGGAAACCATCGACGTGAGTCATTAACCAGTCTATCATATCTGTGCCTATAAATGCGTTTGGGATAGTAATTTTCAGCCACATACGATCACGAATTTCTAAACCGCTATCAATTCGTTGCATGACTTGTACTACTGACGCCATTGTGCTGTTTACAGTCAGCGGCTCTTCTTTATCTAAAAGTAGTTACAATAAAGAGTTTACCAAAAAAACAAAACAGTAGATGAAATGGGAAATTAAAGAATGGTGCTTCAAATAAGCGTGATTAAAATAATAAAAAGCAAAACGTACCAGAACCAAGTAGACACTCACGTTCATTAGCCGGTATGGTACTGGTTATGGAGGCACTCGAAACTGTCGAACTGCTTGGCGGTCTGACAACTGGATCGCCACGCACTGCCGCAGTGTGTGCCACCCACGCACCTGAAATTAAATAAACAGATCAAGTTGTTTTATTGTGTTCAAGTTCAAACAAACCTGGATCAATAGGCCTAACGGGTTCGGTTCTAGGAATAGTGAAATAACCTTTCGGATTTGGATCCCAGCACTTGGCAACTACTAATTTGATAGGCCTATAATAACAATAAATGAAGACAAAATTGTTCAATGAGAAACAAAAAAATTCAAATTTTTAATTACGAAAACATACCCAGGACTTTCCACTACTTCTCTCAGTACCCTAACGGCTTCGTCGTTTGTCATGTTTTCAAAATTTACGTCATTGACTTGGAGTATCATGTCGCCCGGTTCAATTCTGCCATCCAAGGCAACTGCACCTCTGCAAAAATTTTAGAAAACATTTTAATTGATGAGTTTGAGAAATATTTAAATCGAGTTGTCGTTTCCTTGTTGTACAAAAATACAGTTAAACTGGATTAAACAGTAAATTAAAAACTATAGCAAAGGTTTAAAATATTCTTAAATACTTAATTATCATTATATCAAATTAAATCTTACCCTTTCATGATCGATCCAACATATATGCCACCATCGCCCCCCTTATTACTTTGTCCGACAATTGAAATACCTAAGAAGTTAACTGTGTCCATATTTAGAGTGACGGTAATGATGTTCAACGACATTGTGGAGTCTGTGATACTCGAATACGAACTCGTCCTCGACATTGGCTACAAATTTAATTATCAAAATCACGCAAACAGCTTCCATCAGATTCTGTTACCTGCAATCTTTGCTTTCTTCGTCTCTGTGGCCTCTTTCTACTTGCTACGTGCAATCGACTGACACTTGAACATTCTGACAGTGCAGTGTGTCGTCCAGTCGTTTCCGATTGAAAGCTTGTAGTTTCCAAATCTGAACTAACAACAGAAGATGTTTCAAATAATCGTGGCAGGTGGCCGTTAATCCTAGATGAATATTTATGATGTCGTCTGCCTTGTCGTGAACTAATGATGCTTTCGGTGTCTGTACACACCGAATCGTTGGTTTGTTGCATTCTTTGTTCGTTTTGATGTGTGACACTGTCGGTGCATTGTGACCCGCCATCGGATTGATTAGACCCTTCGGCTGATACCAGCTAAAATTTTGTTTATAGCAAAAACATATAAACCGAATTTTTGAAAACTTACATAACTAACAACACGTCCATTGAAACTAGGTAAATGAGCTGAATCTTCGACTATTTCTTCTTTGACAATTCTGTAAAAAATATTTTTTAACAAGGTGAAATAAAAATGTAGGGGGTAGTAATTTAAAAAGAACTTATTTTTTGACAGATGCTTTATCTTAACATTCAGGTAATTTAAAAGTCAAATTACAAATATAAGGGCTGCCATTTCATGAAACTGTTCCAAATTACCCATTAGTAATCCATACTTGGTAGTTTGTTATAGTATTTCATATAGAAAATAAAAGTATTGCAATGTTTTTGTTAATAAAATTTATAAAAATACACAACTGTCAAAATAAAATTAATTAATTTAAACAGAGAACTCAGCATCTGTTTATTTGATCTCGTAGTGCGAGATAAATTTTCAGCTACTGGAATCAAATTACAACTTTGGACGATACAAAATTGCGTTAAGAATTCTAAAATTTACAATTGATCTTTAAAAGCTCACCCAAAATCGTCGTCAGTAGACTTGAAAAAAAATTTGTAGTTAGGCCGATTGAGTACATTTTTGAAATCTACCAGGGTTATTTTATCCAACGATATTGGTATTTTAACTAAGTAAGGTGTCTCCTCGTCGTCTATGTGATAAATTACTTTAGTTTCATCCATTTTATTGTCCAATTTGGACAAAATCACAAAATTTGACAGCACCAATACAACACTTTACAACATGGCCGATTGTCATTAAAAATTCTTTTTGTCCCCACCCTTTTGGTGGTGGTTCTTCGCTCGACTAACTAATTTGCATTTTTATCGACAAATTTTTTGAATATTTAAAAAAAGTTATTGAATAATTTCGATACATGACGTAAATTCAGTGCGCGTAAGTTACATAATAGGTCTAATTTATTACATGGCAATGTATAGGATGCAACTAAAATTTGGAGGGACCGACAGAAGTCTACGGATTAACTGCACGACTACCCTGGCTGGATTTGAGAATGTCCACAAATCATAAATAATTCAGGTGATAGTTTTTAAACATTAGCAAACTTAGGTTGTTACCCCGCACTTAAAATAATGACAACAATTATTACATAAATTTTAAGGTTATGTCATATGCTAATTAATGGTTATTTACATTGGCAACATTGGTAAAGTGAAGTTACAATTAATTTTTGAGTGAAATGTCGAAGTAGGTCACTATTTTACTTTTCAATACGTGTGCTCCTAAAGTGTTCTCATATGTTGCCAATTTTTGTTACATTGCAAGTGAGTTGGACTATTAAAAAGTAAAATAATCCGTCTTTTGAATGTACTTGACATAACCATTTTTAAATTTCTTGCAGATTTTTAACAAAAATTTGATATATTTTAATTTTCAGGACAGTTTTTCAAAATCGTATCCTAGTTTAAAATGGCAGACAAATTTGGATTAGGAAATGAAGCGAGACCATTGAAATTGGGGCAAAGTTTTACCAATTCAAAGGGCTCTGCTTTTCATACGATACGATGTAAGTAGTTTTCCTCAAAAAGTAGTGTCGTGTGCTAATCGAGATTGATTTTAGACGATTTTAAACCAGCGTCGGTTGATGCAAACAAGATTGCTTCGGTTGAGGTTGGAAACAATCATCAAGTAACAGTTACCGTTCCCCACTTAGGTAAACTTTTGTTAATCTTTTGATAAACTCGAAAAATGCAAATGATAGTGGTTCTGAATTCAATGAATGACATTTAGAGGGAACGAAAATTTTACCTTCTCAAGGTAGTTTCGGGCAACGTCAGAGACATTGCTTTTTTCTTCTATGTTATGCAGCTGAGTGCTTTTTAATATTAATTGTGCTGCCATAATTATAAGCAAATAAAAATATCATTTGTAATTTTTCAAGCGTTAAACTCCAACACTAATGGCTTATTATTGATTTACCCTGTATAATAAAAAATATTCCAGATGGTGCAGGTGTACCTCAAACAGTGTTTAAAGGTTCCCAAAGGCCTTACCAAAAAGAATGCATATTAATAATTGATAGAGTTACCGGTGACGTTACCTTAGAAAAATTATCCAGTAATATTCAAGTTAAGAAAACGAGAAATGAATCTGTAAAACCGCATCTGCCCCAAGGTAAGAAAGATAAATTTGTATGCGAAATTTTAGTACTACTTATTTACAGCTGCAAATGGCGAACGAAGTCACGAAAAAATGCCCAATACTTTCAGTACGGGTCGACCTCAGACCCCACCCATCGTGGGTGGGCAACGTACCTCGAGCAAGACTCGAGTAGCAAGCGGTTGTCCCAGACCCTGCCGCTCCATACCCACGCTTCCAGTTCGTTCCCCAATACAGGCTAGTCCAAATTATTCTTCTCCGAAACGAGATCACCATCCAAATATCGAGTAAGAACTCTCTTTGAGAGGTCTAAATCAGAAAACTAATTAATTCTCTTTCAGAGCCCATCCACCAAGTTTATTGGCCAGTTTGCCGATGATAGGAGAAGATGATTTCAAAAATACAACTTTAAATGTGCCACAAGTTCATAATCATTTGTCGTCTAGTCAAAAACCACAAGACAAATCGCCATCATTTGTGATAGAAAGTGACTTCTACAACGATCCCATAGGTGAAATAAGTGATAGTTCTTCTTCGAGTTCGGATAGTGATATGGACACGCACGAGGTTGTGAAACCTGCAAGTAATGGTTATTCTAATGGTATGTCAAATTCTAACACAAATAATATCTTATCGCAAGATTTGTGTTTATCCGACACAGAATCGGAATAATGTCTTAATTTTTTCCAATTTCGTCGGTGATACAAAATATTGACAATCAAAAAATATTTTAATATTTTAATTTATTGTGACGTATTTACCAATTTTAAGTTATTAATATTATTAAATTTGTGTTTTGGTTATTTTTTAAAAACAAAGGAAAGCCGTGTAACTTAAATTTTATGAATAAAAACTGATGTACATTCTATTCCATATTTTTTTCTACCAAGATCTTGTCTTGTTTTTACGAGCCAAGTCTGGCCTTTGTAATGATAATTTTGTAAAAGTTTAGTTTGAAATAAATAATTTCAATTTTATATTTTTATCATTTATGAAACCGAGGTATTGCGTATCTGAATTATTCTTTTCTTTTTTGAAAATATAAAAACTCGATTTATTATTACTGATATTTGATGTTTTCTATATAAACAATGATTATTATTGACTTTGCTCCTTGCACTAGGAGTCGGTGGTGGACTGGACTCTCAAATATTGGGGTGCTCTTTGGAATGAAAGGTCCAAATGTTAAAAAAATTAAAGTGATCAGTCAAAACAAAAGATGTGTAAACTAGAACTGTCGTATCTCATTTACTGCCACGCTGACGGCCGACAATAAAAAGTAGTTTTATCAAATATATGTAATATAAATGTTTGCTGCTAAAAAGTATTCTAATTTATTCTCATTATGTATTGTATTTTCTATAAATAGGCCAAACAATAGGTAACTTTATCTGAAGAAAATACAGAACGATTTGAAAATTGGCAATTTAACTCAGTTTGGTGACCTGAAAATCCAGCCAAAGTCGCAAATCTAATATGTTGTTCGGGTCAATCAAACGGAGTAAATTGCCGATTTTCAAAACTGAATTTTTTTCCAGGTGAGCTCTGCTTTAGGTTCCTGTTGCTTTGCCTAAAATCAGGCACCGGACAATATTTTTTTAAATAAAATAATTTTTGGGTATTTTTTGCAAATTTAGATAATGTTATTTATTTTTACACCACAATATTGATACTTTATAATTATTAATAAATATCAAAAATAATAAAACTGTTATTGGCAAATGCATTTAAATTTTTATTGTAAAATCGCAGTATGGATAATAGCTATCAATAATTCGTCGTGAATCATACCACTCCTAGAAAGGAATGTTTTGATAAATAACATTTCAAATAAAATCATACATACAACATTCTGATGCAAATAAGGAAAAAGATTAGTTTTTCTTTAAGTATCAAACACAAAAATTTCTGTAATATATTTTTTCAAGTTTTTCCTTGTGTTCGCATATTCGCCAAACCCACAGAAATTTCACAAACAAAACAATAACAATATTAAGTTTTTACAGAACATACTGCTACAAATTTCTAAGTCAATTTTCGTATTTAATTCTTCCCCCGGGAGAAATTACGGCATTTTTCCGATTATCAGTTTGAAGATGGTGTGATAAAACAAAAGAAAGTTGGCAAAAATAAATCATCGAGATAAAAAGTTGCATTTTAGTTACCATTTGACTTTCGCATCCAATTCCTTTTTTATTTATTTATATTTATATAATTATTATTATTATTAAAGTGCATTATTTGTAATATGCTTGATAAAAAACTATTTGCATAAATCTTGATAAAAAAAATGCAAACACAAGGAAAAACTTGAAAAAATATATTACAGCAATATATAAAAGTTATCGTTTTTAAGCTTTCAAGCATTCCGTTATAGAAGTTGAATCAAGATATTTCTTGTGGTACTGCAGCCGATTTAGTTTTCTTCTGCAGAAGAGGGCGTATCGAACGGCAAATAATATTTACACAAAAAACGTGAAATAATTTATTATTAAATTCTTTTAATAAAAATTTCTCTTTTAATTTAAAGTGGATTTTTTTAATTATAATTTAGCAATTAAGTTTCTTTTTATAAATTTTTACACGTTTCATGATTATCAATTTATTATACCATTTAGTTCTGTAGTTTGGTAAGTTTACCTTAATTTTTTATTTCTTAAGTTTAAAAAAATCTTAGTTGACTCAATTTTGTTAATCCATTCATGCGCATCATTATAGCGGATAAGATTCCTATTTTTTTTTTATTTAATTCAATTTCATGTATAAGAAAACGAAATACTTTATAGCAAATCTTTGTAAATATATGAAATTAAATTGTTATAGATATTATATTCAATATCGGACTATTATAAATAAAAGAAAATGAAGACGAGGATAAGCAGCTATCTAGCGTTAGTACTAATAATAACTTTGAGTATAATAACTCGAGTACATTTATTAATCGCATATGACTGTGAAAATACAAACAATAATTTAACAGTAATTTCAATTCAAGACATTGCTAAATGCCCAGATCCAGAACTTGATTACAATGAAACGTCAACAATGGCATGGGTCATTCAACGGAATGGATTCAAATACCAAAAAGTCATGACGTGCTTAATTGAAGTCAATAGACTCATACGTCATTGTGGAATGCATTCACATTCATCGGGAGTAGCAAATGGTTTTTCAACGTACATCCACAGTCTCGGAGAAATTCCATGCCGAAATGTCCATCGAGACCGCACTTTTAAATTCCACAACCACGAGATTGGAAATATTATGATGAACGGAACCACAACAGCTTCGTTAACAATTGTTGGTAGCATATCAAACGATGGACACTGTCAAGGTGCATCATATACAGAAAATGATCATACCTGGCACGATGTCACGATAGTGGTCACTCTCAAGATCCATATGAGAGACTACATGGCCACGGTAAATTTGGAAGAAAACAAATTAAGTTTAGAAAGTCACATCACGTGTCCTTATCTGGACGAGTACTGTATAGATTCAACGTTTGGTGAAACTGTTTGGGAAACGGAAAGAAATCAAGAATGTGATGCAAGATTAAGTACTTTATATAAGGGAAAAGTAACAATTGTACAGAACATGAACCAAAATTCAGGCGAAAGCATATTAGTAGTGGAAAGTGAATCAAACATTTACGCTCTTGCGCTTATCAAAAGATCTTCTCTATGCGGTTACGATGTTTGGCAAACCGAACATCCAAAAATTTTAGTCATGTTTGAAATGAAGTCATCATACTTAAAGGCGAATATGCAAATACTTCCGCAGAACACAGATATGTTCTATTACATAAATAGTAAACTATTATACATAGAACAATCCTACAAAAAAATCATTGACAAAATGTATGTAAATACAGTGCACAGAAGATGTTTGTTGCATCGGGAAATAATGAGAAATCGACTTTTATTGGCACCTTTATCGCCAAATGCATTAAGTACCATTATCAAAGAGAAATTGGGCTACATAGGCCGCGTCTTAGGAGAAGTACTGTACATTATGCAATGCACTCCGAGAGTGGCAACCATCCGTCGAACAACCAATTGTTACCAAGAATTACCTATTACGGTAAACAATGAATCATATTTTATGGCACCAACCACTCATGTGATACAAAAACACGCAATTCAAATTGAATGTAATATTATCACGCCCCCAATGTATCTAATAGATGGAAGGTGGATATCAATATCTCCTATGCCCATGGAAACAAAATCACCGACATTATTAAAACCGGAAGCTGAACAAATACTAAATTTGAATCCAATTCAACCTTTAGGCGCTAGCGGATTATATACACAAGAAGAAATTTCGAAAGTGCAACAAACATTATCCTTCCAAATCGAAAGAGAAGCCGTAGAAAACATCTTGGCAAGAAAAATAAGTGGCCAATCTACCGACAATCAAGGATACACCACGATAAATCTATTCGATACACAAGAAATAAAAAGCTTGGCTAGAAATACGTTTTACACAGTTTGGGGATGGTTCACCGATGTAGGAATTTTTATGAGCGGCATCGTTGGCTTTTATGTCATCTGGATATTATTCAAATATGTATTTGAAATAGTAATAAACGGGTTTGCAATTTATAAGACGTTTGGATGCGGCATTTTTATAATTGCGAGTGTCTGGAATACCTTAACCATGTGGGTCATAAGCAACTACAAACGTCAAACCACACAAAAACAGGACGAAGAAAAACCGTTGCATCCAGTGGAAGTCAGCCAAACAGACAGTAAATCTAAAATCTGTTCGCTAAGCCCAGATGCCTTCGTTTAAAGTTCTCGATATTTTATATAAACGCAGTTTTGCTCTCTCGGCACAAAAATTGGCGAATAGAGAGAAGACGACAACGCCATTGAACCACGCGATGGAGAAGTAAACATCTTAAACTTCAGTAGCTAACATGACAGTGAAAAGACTTAGTTCAGTTTTTATGAGCTTTTTTTGTTCAAATATTGCCAGTAATTTTTCCCGACAAAATAGTCGGTTGTATTACTTACTTTATTAATATTTTTCAATTCCTTTTATATTATATTATAATAATACACATTAATGTTCTGTACCAAAATAAAATATTTAGTTAGGCAACTAAAGATATTTTTTTACAACAACATTTTAAATAAACAATTAAAAAATACTCGGATTTCATTGTGGGCATTGTTCATCAATCGTTTTGAATTAAAAGAAGAAGTGGATGACAGATTGACCATTTGGTGAATTTGTAAATTGAATAAAATTTTGAAATTAAGGGCAGGTCAAAATGTATTTAAATTATTTAAACGTATGTTATTCATGTTATTCAAACTTCCTATTCTTACCTTGTAAATATGATTCGATAATAAATATAGAAACAATTCAAATTTTCTTTGATTTAGGTATTCGTGTTCGTTATTCTGTTAGAGGCAGTGGCGTTCGAACCAAACAAGTCTCTGCTCAGGCACCAAATGTAAGGATTACTTGATGTCAGCTTGGAAAGTAGGCAGTCGTCTGCATCATTTTATTCTCCACACTTCCCTATTAATTAATATCTGTGCCGATTCTGTATTTTAAAAAATCACGAGAGAGGAAAGCTTGGTTACGGAGTACTCGCTCAATTTTTCATAGAAAAACTCTCCTATGCAATATTGTTTATTTACCTAAACATAACAATTTTTATTACAAAATTAATGCCTTATCACAATTTAACAAGTTTTTCTTACAATTTAAAAAACTTTCGAGGAAAACGTATGGCAGTGGCACAGTAAGAAGTTTTTTTGATATCAACAGCACTTAACCTAAGCAGGAGTGAATTTCTGCTGCAGTATACTGTAGTCTGAACAGTAAGTAGCAGTTTCGGACAGTATTAGTTAGTATGAAGCAGTAAAGTGCAGTATCAGAACTAACTACATATTGCTGATACTATCTAATACTGCCACCGACTGCTTAACACTGCCCCTAACTATCTGGTACAGCAAGCAAGTATTTTATTAAATACTGCCAAATAGCAGAGAACCGTCCATACTTAAACTCAATAATTCGTTTCCCGCACTTAATTTTCATTATTTACGAATAAATTATTCCAAAAATATATTTTTCTAAGATTTCGAGTTTCTTTTATAAAAAAAAATAAAATATTGCACTTACACGTAAATCAGATCGTTACAATGGTAACCCTAATTTTTCTTGTACTTCCAGCATCAGCTTAGCCAGCTGCACTTTTGTTCCAAAAAACATATTTGCCCGATTTTCATTTGTTTCTTCGTGATACTTCACCTTGAGGTCCTTTTCGGTTGCCCGCATGCAGTGTAAGTTGTCAGAATATTTAATAAACATTTCAAAAACGTTGCCGCTGTTGTTATTTTGTAAAATTTGAGCAATATCGTTGTCGGTACGAATTATAGGTACGACTTCTTGCATTTTTTTTCTTGCTGAAATAAAAATCGATTAATCGATGAAATTTTTTACAAAAAACTACAAACCTGCTACGTAGTCTCTTCCATAAAATGAGATAAATTTGTATTCTTCTCGATCAAAATGACCGCAATTTTTATTAATATCAAACGAAACCAATTTCGTTACTTTTGGATCATACTGACGGAAAGGAATTGGACTGAAAATTTGAAAACCTGATATGGTGTTCATTCGAACCTAAAATTGCAAATTCAGCTAGTTTCAAGTTGCAATAATTCTATGTTTTCTTACCCGATTTAAGCAATCGACTGAAATTTCGGCGTAAATATTCAAAACTAACATTAAACTATCGAGTCCAACTTTCTTCAACGCCAAATCGATTGTGGCAAAATTTAAAACCTTCCTTTTCTCAATTAGAATTGGACTTTCGACGTTGGGTAGTCGAATAGAAACCCATATAACTCGAGTATCTTCGCTTCGAAACTTATTAGACAATTTTAACGCTTCCTGTTTTAATTTAACAAATTTATCGCTTTCGCCTTTACTGGAGGAGTTGTATTGGTAATAGAGGATCAAAATTAATAATGATTTTTCTCTGTGCTGCATTATGGTGTTATCATACCCAATCAAAAATTCCGCAGCATGTTCGATATCTGTTTCTTGTACAGGCAATAAAATTGTCACGCGAGGATTTTCGGTTACGTACGGAACGGGAACAAATTCGACTTCTCCCAAAGGTTTACAAACTTCAAACCTAAAACAAATATTGGTTGTGTTACTATTTTACTATATCTCTACAACTATAAGCAAACTCAGATTTTTTATAGTAAAATTTTATTTCAAGTTTACTTGGAACTTAGCTCCAAATTTTTGCCAAGTGCGTTTCAAAGTAATCAGCGTTATATTAAACTTTTAAATTACCTTTTAACAACTTCTTTTCCTGTGTTGAGATCTCTGAAACCCAAATCCAATGTGTACTCCATGCCTCGACTAAAATCGAAGGTTCTGTATCCATCAATTAATCGCCTGTATTGCAAATTAGCAGAGTGCTTTTCATAGAAAAAGTTATTTTTAACCTCTTCGATAACATTCTACAACAAAAGATCCGGATCAATCCTGGAACTGCTAAAATTCAATCTATTTACCTGAATATCGAGAAAATCAGCTGCAGTGTGCTTACGAACATTCGTAAAATCGTCAGGAAAGAACATGTGTGTGGTGTTGAAATATAACTGCGATGGTAAATCGAATCTGGTGGCAGGTTTTACCGCCACTTTTTGGCCAGGTGGCCAAGAATCGTTCAGATTTGCCGATAGACGATTAATTTCAAGTTTCAACTCTTCCAATCTAAGCTGAAAAACGTAATTATAGTTTTATATTTGCAGCTCCGGCGCTGATACTTACTCTGCAAAAATAGGCATTTAACAGAAAGAAATCCCTTGCACTTAGTATTGGATGAACAATTACGGCATCTCGAAAATTTCTTCTCCTGGTTAATTTTTCGAAATATTTTTCCAATTTAAAATGTTTCATTTTGTAGGCACCAAGTTTTTGGCCCTAAAATTGTGCATTTGTGGCTCGACTTCTGAATGCAATGTAAATTTACTTTATTTACCTGAACTTCTTCTTGACACTCTAAATTTGTACTATAATGAACACACCTTCCAAAATTTTCACTTCTATCGTCCGAAACGGCATTAGAAATACACCACTCCAAATTTTCCTTCATTGCTCGAACGACAGAATTACTTAACACAACTCCTGCATCTAAAACAAAAAGTGTGAGGTTCAATCGTTAAAGGCAATCTACTCACCTAAATTACAAAAACTGCTGTCTTCAATTGCAGTTCCGAGGTAAACGTCCTGACTGATGCTAATTTTTCCCACCAGATCCTTAAGTTTACGTATATTCAAATAATTGTAGTCGTTTATCAAAAAATAATAATCGTAGTCTTGCATAAAAGTGTCTCCGATGTATTTGATCACTTGGAATGGTCTATACTTATGTCGAGTATCGGTGAAGCCAACAATACCTGATAAATTGAAAGTACTTTTCATTTTATTTCGCACAGTTATAAAAAACTTCACTTTATCGACTAAATGAGCAACAGTTTGATTAATATAAGTGGCTTGAGTATTAACTTTATCTTCCGATGTAAAAACACCGATGAATAGTTTTTCACGGATACCCAACTCGGTCGAGTAAAATCGCGGTCGTACAAACTTTTCCGAATCCTTCTTAGTTGTTGTTACTTTTCGTGGTATAGGTTTAGGCGTCTGTAAACTTACAGGATTAACAACAGAGGAATTCACCGATTCCTGCCTAACCGAAGACAAATTAGATTTAATAGCAGGTTCACATACGTATGAGAATTCCTCGAAAATTGACGAAAGTGTTATTCCTAAAATAATGCCCAATAGTAAGTAACAATTTTTGTGTAAAAACCGCTTAAAAATCAAAATTAACATCTTCGAAATCTTCGCTAACATTTCTTGGTTATGTTTACATTTAATGGACGTCAGATGAAGTGAAAACAAGAATATTTGAGTCGTTGCTGTCGGGCCATAGTTTAAGAAAAAATTAATATATTATATTGGTTTTTTACAAAATTTATGGGTAGAAAATGTTGAATTATTAATTCAATTAATTTCAAAAAGCAAACATCGGAGCGCAACTGCCCCACTATCCCCATCTGGACGCCCATGCGAAGAGTGAGGTTATGAATATGTGACGGTTGAAGATTTGAAAGCTTTTACAAGTTTGTTATTTGTTTATTCAAAATAAATCGAGATGAATTTTATGATTTTGTAATGAAGTATTAAGTAATACACAAAGAAGAATATTCTATTGCCTGTATTGAAATACTAATTAATAATTAAGGTAATTTGTTTTGTTTACTTATTGAAGTAATTTTAATACTAACTTTCTTTATGTATAGCTAATTTACACCATGAAACCCCTCGACTCGTTACCGACTAGGTCTGCTCAGAATCGATCAACAAAGCAGAGTAGTCAAAAAAATGTCAAGTCACAAAAGATGCGAAGCCCCTTGAAGGTCCGAAAAAGTCAATCGTCGTTGTCGAGCACAAATAAAAGTAAATCTAAAAAATCCAAGCAAAGAGGTACTATGAATATGATGATTGGCTCACGAGTTTTCAAAATTAGTGCAAAAGTGTTGCGTGAAATTAAACACTGCCAAATGATGATTAAAAACCTTATACCACGATTACCTTTTGCACGTTTAATTCAAGAAATTATTTTACAATATGTTCCGGAAGGAAAAAAAATTCAAAAAGAAGCAATTAATGCCTTACAAGAATCAGCTGAATGCTACCTGACACAATATTTTGAGGACAGCTACGCCTGTACTTTACACGCAAGAAGATGCACCTTAATTCCTCGAGATATGGCATTGGTTGAATTTTTACGTAAAACTACTTGAAAGTTGGTTGTATAATTTTTTTTCTTTTAATAATATTAAATTATAAGTAAATTAAATAAAGTAAATCTGCTGCACAATTTTTTGTTAGTTTAACCTGGAGTTGACGAATTATTGCCATCGTTAACAATAAAAAACAGGATTTTAAATTTAAAAAGTTTATTAATTTATGTGCTCCTTATCCAAGATTTTATTAATTTTATATTTAGTCGATTAGTAATATTGGCTATATTTAGTGGTGGTTTTAACGATCTTGAAAAATCTAATTTGACTTGCCGGAGGTTCAATAACTTATGGTTCAAAATTGAAGTACCATTTTTGTTTGGCTTAAAAAGAGTTTGGTAAAACTCATCTTTGGTTGGATTCTAACATTCTTCCTCCCTACTCTTTATTCAATGGTTTAAATGTAAATAGAACGCAGCAAGTGTCGAGTGTGTAATGTCAACACAAATTAATTTAACCTAAAATTTTCAAAGTTTGTTTATCAACAAAATTATGAAAAAATGGGAACGCAGCCTGTGTGTAACATTTGCTTACAAGGTGCCCAAAAGTTGTACGGAATAGGTGAGTCCCCGGACTGCAAAAGTATTAAATGGATTACAAAACTAAACTCTTGTGTACCTGAAGTGGTAAGTTTTCTTACAACAAAATTTCTCGATTCCAATTTAAGTTTTTCAGAAATGGGACGAAACTTTTCTGATCTGCGGAGTATGCACAATTCATCTGGATGCCTTTTATAATTTCCGTAATCTGTGCATCAGTTCAAATATATCAAGTTTAAGTGTCGATAATGAATTTCTTACAAGTAACGTTAAAGAAGAATTTAACTACAATCACATAAGCGATGATGCGTTTCCTACGGACACTGTTGAATTTGTTTCCAGCAATGTCGCTTCGCTGAAGTGCAAAGAGGAATACAACTGTAACTTTTGTGAAGAAACCTTTTTTAATAAAGCAAAAATTCTTGAACACATTCAGGAACACACAAAAAGCAGCTGTATGTTGTGCAAATTAACGTTTAGTACTAAATTGGAAATAAAAAATCACATCAATGAGGTGCATGCAGCAAAACCTATGGAAGTAGTACAAAATGCTCCGAAAAAGAATCGTATCAGTGAATTTCCATGCGACGATTGTGAATTAGTATTTGCATCAAGTCCGAAACTCATCAGGCACTGTGTAACGGAGCACAGTTATAACCCTGCAGATGTACGACCGTTCCGATGTGACATCTGCTTGAATAAATTTACCTCGTCTTCCTATTTATTGATTCACAAAAGGTACCACAAGAAAATTAGACAATTCATTTGCACATATTGCGGAAAAGGTTTTATAACATCAGACGATTTAAGTGTTCACGAAAAAAGCCACCTAAATAAGAGGGAGTATTCGTGTGACAAATGTTTGAAAACATATAATACGCACAAAAATTTAAGAACCCATAGGTTGGTTGTTCATACAAATCCAAGCGAATGGAACTATGTGTGCCCATATTGTGATAAACGATCTCCTATACGATCAAATCACAACCAACACGTTCGGACGCACACAGGAGAAAAGCTGTTTGCATGTCACTTGTGTGACAAACGATTTGGAGTTAAAGGTGTCTTGAAGAAGCACATCGTGTCTCATTCGAATGTCAGAGCATATAAGTGTCAGCACTGTGATAAGGAATATAAAGCTGAACTTGCTTTTAATGTGCATTTGAAAAGAGATCACAATATAGGTAACGCAAAAGTTCCTGTAAGGATAAAGAGACATTTTTGTCACATTTGCCCAAAGTCCTATTTCGATAAGAATAAACTAACCCGTCATTTGTTAACTCATGCTAAAGGGAAATAATTGTGTACAATTCCAGTGACAGAAAAAATAATGAATGTAAGTAGTAGATAAATTTTAATACGACTGATTAATTTAAAATTTATTTTTTTTCTCTATTTATTTTATTAACGTTTAAAATGTATGAATTTTTCTAACCGTTTTGGTCAACTTGACAGAGGTTATTATAAATAAATGTACTATCAATTTAAAAATATTTATAGAGTTTTAGAATTTACCTTTCACCTAAAAAATTTAACAAGACCAGACTTTAAGTCTTGTTGTTTAATTTCTTCCGTCTTTTAATTTTTGATTACATCGGTGGTTTGCCATTGGTTGCCGAAAAAAAAAAATTAGCTTAAAAATTCATACTCCGCTCGGGCTTGAACCGGGAATCTCAGCTTCTCGTCTATTATTTAATACTTCACGTTAAATGAAAAAGATTCAAATAAGTCATTTTTAAAACTGTTTTTAAATTGTATTAAAGCTTAATTTTAAAAATATGAATAAAATATTAAGATAATTAGTTCTATTTTAACAATTCAATTGTTTTTTTTTAAATCATATTTTTTTTAATTCAAATAAAATTTGAAGATATTTTATGGGGGTACAAAATATGACCTAAATTTTGTAGTTTCTCTTCACTTGCTGAAACGAAAGGAACTTCACCTTGACCTTAAATATATTAAAATCGTAAGATGAGCTAATTAGAAGCTTACATAACATTTCAGGATGATCACGGCCGCTCTTTGTTTGATTTCTATTTTTATTTATTGCGTATGCGCACTGAGCGATGTTTATGTATTCGACCATAAGTTGTCATAATATTTTGTTGAATTATTTTCGAAATGGTATGTTGTGCTTTGCGCGCCTGTAGCAGTAGAAATGTTGTCGAATCAAAGAAACAGTCGGGAGTAACCTATCACAGGTTAAATTTTTCCGGGTCAGACCCGCATCCGCTTTCTATTTTAAATTTTTTAGGTTTCCTAAAGATTCCGAACGTAGAAAAATCTGGTTACACTTCGTTAATCGTTTAGACTGGGAACCCAGTAAATACAGTGTTTTGTGTTCTAAGCATTTCGAAGAAAAATATATAGACAGAACATCTCTATGCTGCGTTCGATTGAGAGAAAATGCTATTCCTACTATTTCATCTGTTACGGTAACGATATCCTATTGATGACAACATGAAGAAATGTTTCATTTCAGGAGGAGGGTGATAACAACACAGTTACATCTGAAATTACCGAAACCGAAAAAGTTGTCAGCAATGAGATAATAATAAATGTTATGGAAAATCAATTTGTATGCAATATTTGTCTGCAGGGAGCGCAAAAATTGGTGAGCATATGCGAAACTCCACACGATAACATTAAATGGATAGTAAAACTGAACACTTGTATACCCGAAGTGGTGAGTTGTGAAAACTGGAAATAATTAAAATTAATGAAGTTGCTGGTTTTAGAATTGGGACGAAAGCTTCATGATATGCGAAGTTTGTTCACAACAATTGAATGGAGTTTTTAATTTTCGCAATTTGTGCATCAGTTCAAATATATCTAACTTGTGTACCCATCGCGAGTTTGATTTAAACAACACCGGTTGTACGTTGTGTAAAGTAACAGAATCCAATCCAGAACGAACTCGTATCGAAGAGTATTTTATAAGCCCGGAAGAACCGGAACCCATAAAAACAAAAAAGAACCGTATCACAAATATACATTGTGAAAATTGCGAAATGGTATTTAGTTCGGGCGCAAAGCTAGTCAGTCATTGTGTAGCGGTACACGGTTACAAATCTTCGGATGTAAGACCGTTCCAGTGTGACATCTGTCAGAAAAAATTTACAACAACTTCATATTTAAAAAACCATAAGCAGTATCATGACAGAGTTAGGCAGTTCGTTTGCACATTTTGTGGAAAAAGTTTCATAACGTTGAATGATTTAGCCTGCCACGAAAAGAGACACTTGAATAAGACACAGCACAACTGTGATCAATGCTCAAAATCGTTTAACTCGGAACAAAATTTAATAAAGCACACTTTAATTGTACATACGAATCCCACCGAATGGAAGTATGTGTGTCCATATTGCGAGAAACGGTGTCCCACGAGATCAAACCATATTCAGCATATTCGTGCACACTCGAGAAGGAAACGCTTTGCATGCCACTTGTGCAACAAACGTTTCGGAGTTAAAATAGCACTGCAAAAGCATGTCGCAATTCACTGGAATATTAGGCCTTTTAAATGTCAGCATTGCAATATGAAATATAAAAGTGAAAGTGCTTTCCACGTACATTTGAAAAAGGTGCACAATATAGGAGACGCTGAAGTCCGAAAAAAATAAACTCGTAATCATACTCAGGAAACAAGATCAGAACATAATTTATTGAACCTCAGATTTTTATTGCAGTATTTCTTATTTTTGTATTTAAATTTTATAAACTCAAGTTTGATTTTTAAATGTGTTAAATGTAAACTTGAGAAGGATTGTTGAAAATAAATGATACAAACCCAAAAATTTGCGTTTTTTGGTCGCCAAGTTACTGTAAGCAAATGCAACTGTTATACAAATGTAAATAATTTTTTTAATTTAGATATTTAGACTTTCATGCACAATATAGCAAACAGGCTTATGATCTGTCTCCGTATTCGTTTACATAATTTAGTCGAATAATTTTTTTATCCCGGGCGCCACGTTTTGACAGGGGCATAGAAAAATAACATCTTCTGTTATTTTGCCTTGAATCTCATCATTCGTGTCTAATGTGATGGTTACTTCTTCAATTACCTAGTCCAAGTTTGAAAGGTAAAGACTACGTTGAATAAATAATAAACAATATTATTGATAAATCTTTTATTTTTTGTAAAATTAAAACCTGTAGGTAGTTAATGTACAAAATAAATTATAAGATATGTGCACAGCAATCGAGAGAAAAATAAATCCTAATTGGAAAGTAGATTATGCATTTTACAGTAGTTTACCCAAAGAGTGGGAACTAGGACAGCAACAGCTGTTAAGCGAGTTCGGTAACCTTTTCCCACGAGTTGTGTACAACTTTTTATCTAATTTCAAGTGGAAAACTCGTTTTTAGGGAAACTTAAATAAATGCGTATCTAAATGTATTTTCCAACTAGACTTCCCTGCAAGGGATTTCTTTCTCAAAAGAAACTAATACTAGTCGTAACTATTTTTCGTTCCTTTAGTAGGCGTTTGCATCCCGATAAATGTAATACGCCAAAACTTAATTTTCAATCTTCCAAATGATTCTTCGATTCAAGATTAAAATTTAAATAATACGTAGCTGATCAAGTGTGATGTGTAATTACTAATTAAAAATCTGACATTAATTTGTTTAGTTAATGTACATTTTGACTTAAAAATTGTAGTGGCTCCCACAAAAATATGTACAATTGGCACTTGCTAGTTTGTAAATTTAAACGCACATGATATGTCGAGTACATGGTTTCAGTAGTAATAAAATAAATTAATAAAGGATAAAAATGTAGTACTTTGATTATAGTTAAAAGGAACTAAACCGAATGCGAGTAAACTACGACTGAAATTACACATACTAGTTACTTTTAAAAGGTACTCAAGCTACAACCAGAATTGAGCAGGAGATTAGCTATAAACTATGCTTATGGGAATGCCCGAAGCTCCTTGAGCCTCCCACAAGAAAAACAATGAGGGTTTTTGCAATAGTACTCCAAGTACGATTGAGCTATTTTTGAGCGAGAGCTAAACTGCGGGATCACCACTCCTACTTAGAACCACCCCTAACTTTCCTTGAACTTCCCCAGACTCTCAATTTGTCTTTTTACTCAAAGCGATTGTTTTTGCTGGTGAACCCTTCATGCAGTCGAATTTTCTAAAAATTGAATAGACAGGCTAATAATTTTGTCGAGATATTTTCACCAAATATTTTTTTAAACGTCGAAAGAAATGGAATAATCTAGGCCGATGTAAAAGTTTATATTTTTCATGAGTTCTAAGCTGGAGCAATTGCCCCCATCTGGTTTGACCAGATTTCTTCAATTTGATTTTTTTAATAAATTTCAAATCCTGGGGGCGGATAATTTATAAAATTGTTCTTACGTAATTGATGAACGCTCCGTAATATAATAAAAACTTGCTAAGAAATTTATTCAAACATTCGACTGATGTTCTCGGGTAGATATTTTTGGTTTATATAAGACAAGTTTAACAAACGAGAGTTAATTTTAGCTGCACAGTTCTCGTTATATAAAAATTCATATTACAATACATGCCGATCGGTTGACTACTTAGCTAACCACTGCCCAGTTCTGAATATACTTCGTAACCTTTCAGTTCTATTGCTTTTCAAAAAACAACCAATATGAATTCTGTCATCTCCTACTTTACAACACACGGGTAGGATTTGGGAGGAGAAACTGACTAAAACCTAAAATTCCTCGTAATATAAAATATTTGTTAAATCACAACTTTAGTTTGTATTATCGACAACCACATTATGAGCAGTTTTAAGATGCTGCTTTATGTACGATTTATCAATAAACCTTTTATCGCACATTTCACAAGCAAACGGCCTCTCGCCCGTATGCGTCCTGATATGTTTTTGCAACTTATTGTTCGCTGTATACGATTTGGGACAAATATGACAAAAGAACTTTTTCGTTCGTACCGGAATTTTCGCGTCACCAATTCCGTGCACCTTAGTCATGTGTAAGTTCAATGACTTCTCATACTTGTACTCACCGTTACAAATGTTACACTTAAACAAACGCACGTTCGAATGAGAATTTATGTGACGTAAGAGGACCGAACGGTTCACACACTTTCGATCGCATAAATGGCACGCAAAATTGCGTTCGCCTGTATGCGTTTTTATGTGAGCGTCCAAATTCGTTTTTAAAGGAAAACGACGGTCGCAAAACGAACACAAATATTTCCAATTATTTCTATCTTGGTGTACACACAATCGGTGCTTAAATAAGTCTGAGGAGGTGTTAAAAGCCTTGGGACACTTTTCACACTTGTACTCCCGCTTGTTCGCGTGAATTTTTTCGTGGTGGTACAAATCACTACCGGTTATAAATCCCTTACCGCAAAACGCGCATATGTTAGGTCTTTCGCGCGAGTGATACCGTTTGTGAGCATTCAAGTAAACTGAACTCACGAATTTTTGGTTACAAATTTCGCACTCAAACTTCTTTTCAGTTGCATGAACGTTACGCATGTGTCTCGTAGCCATGTATCGACTGGTAAAGAGGACACCGCATATGTGACATACCTTAGAGAGCTCGGATAGCTCTTCCGATTTTTTACGTCCCTTTCGTTTCTTCTCAACCTGCTCGGGAATCTCGATATCGTCTTTTATCACCAGTTCGGCTGATGGTGGTAAATTTTGACAATTTTCGATGTGAAGTTTCAGTTGTATCGCATCAAACAGTTTTAAACATTTGTCACATTCGTAGCGCTTCGAAGTGTCAGTTTCCTTGTTGTGTTGTTCGTATAAATGATTCAACAACGCTCGTTGGTTTGAACACGGTTTGGAACATAAATGACACTTTTTTGTGGTGGTCTTTTCATTGTGATGCGATGTGATGTGGTTTATCAGTGAGGTTCTATCGGTTAATAATTCGTTACAGTAAAAACACGAAAATGTTTCTTGTTTTAAGTCGACTTCCTTTTTGTGCTCAAAATTCGTGTGTTCGTGTAAATTTGGAGGAGGATCGTCCCACGATTCTTTTTGCAAAGTTTCGCTTAGCTGTAACCGCTCTCGTTGGTCTTTCGATTGCAAACACAGTTTACGGAAAAGCCAAGTGGTTTCCAATTGTTGAATGCATAAACCGCACAGGAGTTGATCGTCGCAACAATCCTTAAAAGATTTAAAAAGAGTGGTAAAATAAATTACGCACAAAATAAAAATTATGTTTTACCATTTCGGGTATGCAAAAACTGAGTTTGCTGCTCCATTTTAAGTTCTCCAAGTCTGTGTCTTGCGTGCTTATTAAATTCGAACATTTAACGAAGCAAATGTAGCAGGACATTTCAAAATTTCATTATTTACCTTTTAAAATAATTGGATTGTTTGTTAGGTTGTGATTTTATAAAATGACAGTTCGTACTTGTTAGGGAATTTTACTTTTAGGTAACCTACAAACTGTTATATACCGGGTCAATTTAGAAACTTTTAATACACAAATAAAGGAAATTTGAATTTTTATCCAAATAACTAGACTACACATAATTATAAGATTATTTATTAACAACTTTATTTTTTTACATATATTAATTAAAATTTAAACGAATCTGCCACTTGCAAAGCATAGAAAAATAATAATAATAATGTACAAAATGTTAAAATAACGAAATTTACCTACATATTACAATAACCGAATAATTTAACTTGCACAATAATTTACAACTGATGCATAATTTATTTTATTTTCAAGTTTTGGACGTTTTTATTAATTTATTTAGTTAAATTCTGTATAAAATAGTTTTAAAAACGCTAACTACTTTTACAAAATTCCAAATTGGCCAAGCTGAAATAAAAAGGTTCATTAGCATTACGATTTGCAATGGCATCACATGAAAGAGTGCACTAAAATATTTTCAGTGCATCCTTTCAACAGACATTCGTGAGCCGGATTTAAGACGACTTACCAAAGTTTGTTTTTGTTGTTCCCTTTGTAAAATAGTATCGGTTTGTACATCATCGAATTTGCACACGGCAGCTATCACCCGCGCCAACACCAAACTCTCTTTTCCCAACATGTAATTATACAAAACATTCTTCAGATATTCAGTTTCGGTGGATGACGACAACTCCGTACAATGATTCAGCGTCACCAGTGTTTCGTCCAATTTTCTGTTGAGTTTTTCATTTTTATTTTTCAGTCGTTGTAATTCGTTCTCGTAAAATTGTATAGAGCTGCGATTCGTCAAATCTAACGATTTGTACTGTATTAATTTTTCATGCAAATTACTAATCTCCGTTTCGTGTTCTTTTTGTAATACTTGCACGTCATTTGAGTTTTCTAAATTAATTACTTTTTCCGAAATAAGAATGTCCAAGTTGTCTAATTTTTTGTCGTCACGGTTGACAATGTTAATAGGTGAAATTTTTAATTCCTGAACTTCATCCTTCAGGAGTTGGTTTTCGTGTGAAATCTCGGTGTATTGGTTTTCCAACTCGCGTAATTGACTTTCGGCACTGCGTTTTTGCTTTTCTATTTCTTCGCAACGCTCTTGTACTTTATCAATTTGGTTTTGCAATGCTTTAGTTTCTCCCAGTAATTTATCCGCGTCCAACGCGTTCTTGGGATTTCCCAAAGCAATCTTCAATTTTTCCAATTCCTCTTCGCACTCCAGCAGTCTATCGCTTGTTAGAGATTTTTCAAGCTTCAAACCTTCAATTTCTTCTTCACGTTTTAAATTTTCTGATCGGAAAGTTTCATATTTTAATTTTAATTCAGCTAATTCCGTCACGAAATTTTCGTTTTCACGCATACACTGTTCGTAATCGGAGTTCAACCTATCGCCATTTTCTTTATGACATAAAACTTCTTTCGTCAAACTTTCAGACTCCCCACTTTTAATCTTCAATTCTTCATTCAACTTCACGATTTCTTTTCTACAGTTTTCGAGTTCGACATTTATAACCTGTATTTCATCCTTTCCTGTTTCTTGTAATTTACGAAAACTGTCGATTTGCGCATTCAAATTAACTTCTACTTCTTCCAACTTACCATTTTGGTTTTTCAATTCGCAATTTTCTTCCAACAAAATTTCTAGTTCCTTTCTACAAGCATACAGTTCAGAAGTAGCTTGTTCGACGCCTTTAGAAGAATCGACCTGAAGGTCTTGAATTTTCCTTTCGTATTTTTCGATTTCTTCACGTTTTGATTTCAATTCTCGTTCTTTTTCTTCACAATTTCTCCCGATATTAGAAATCTCTTCGCAAGCCTTTCGTAATTCATCGTCTTTTGTTTGCAAGGTCTGCTTCAATTCCAACAGCAACCTATTCGTTTCTTTTTTGTTGTTTTGTAATGCTAAAAGTTCTGAATTTAATTTCTCAATTTGAACGTTAGATTGAGAAAGTTTTCCGTTATTATTTTCAAGTTGTTCTTGTAATTTTTGCAAAATAACATGCTCCTCTTGTAATAACTGCCGAGTATTTTCCAATTCGGTTTCCGTTTGGGTGTTACCCGCTAACTGTTGTTTCAATTCTGATATGTCTTTCACATGCTTTTCATTTTCTGCTCGTAGCTCGTCTTTAATTCTAGTTACTTCGTCAATGCTTGCAACTAATGTCTTTAGTTTGTCGTTTTCTTTATTCAGATCTTCAATTTCTTCACGTAATTTGCCGTTGTCCTCTTCGTTCCGTAGAAGATCTGCAATAATTCCCTCCAATTTTTCGTTTTTATCACGCAATTCATCGTGAATATTCTTGAGCGTGGCAGTATGTGCAACCTGACTTTTCAGTTCCTCGTTTTGTTTATTCAGATCATCAACTTGTTTACGTAAACCAGCAATATCGTCTTCCTTCCGCCGAAGATTTTCTACTTCGGTTTCTAACTTTTTAGTTTTCTCTCGTAATTCGTCGTTAATTTTGTTTACTTCGCTCAGTTTGGACACTCGAAACTGAAATTCTTCATTTTCTACACCCAATTTGGCGAGCTTATTTTGTAAATCGACTTTTTCCACTTCACTCCTTTGAAGATCCACAACTTTAGCCTCTAATTTTTCGATTGCATTTAGGTGAAGCTCGGTTTTCTCTAAACTTTTATCATTCATAGTTTGCAATTGATTTTCCAAGTCTTTAATTTGTAGGCGGAAGTTATCATTTTCCTGTTGGACGTCGGTTAAATTCAAACCCTCACTTTGAACTTTTTCTTTTAAAATCTCGTTTTCTCGTTCAAAAATTACGACCGAGTCGTTTAAGGCACTTAAGTCATTTTCTCGAGTAGCTAAGCTTTCGTTCAGCTCATAAATATTTTGTTGTAAATCAGAACAAACGCTTTCCAATTCCAACTTTTCTTTTTCTAGCGTCGCGCGAACTTGTGAACTTTCATCAACCAATTCCAAATAATTAAGTTCAAGTTGTTTGTATTTTTCGCTTTCTTTTTCTATCAACTGTTGCGATGTGGTCAACGCGAGGGTTAGACGTTTGACTTCGTCTTCCTTTTGCATTAACTTTATCTGGGTGTCTTTCACATCATTGTCTATTTTGGATAGCTGTAAAATTTTATTTTCAAAATCCAACTTCAATTCGTTTTCCTTCTCTTCGTACTCCGACTTCAGCTTTTGTCTAATTTTATTTTCTAGTACAAGCACACTTTGTTTGGTGTCATCTCTAAAGCTAGTGATTTTTTGATTAAATTCTACTTCTTGCTGCTTTATTTTATCATGTAAATCTAAAGCTTCTTCGTTATTTTTCTCAAGTTTCTCTTTCAATTCGGACAAATTGGCTCTGAGTTTTTCGTTATTAATCTGTAACCTGACCATTTCGTCGTTGTTACTTTGCGTTTCTAAATTTGATCTTTCTTCTTGCAATCGTGCCACAGTTTCATTCAAGTCTTGTATTTCAATCTTCTGTTGTTCTACTTTCAAAATTTCGCTCTCGTAGTTATTACACTTTTGTGCGAGTTGCTCAACTTTTTCGATCAATTTCGAATTTTGACTTTGCAAATTGTCCATTTTCGAATTCATTTTCGGCTTATTTTCGTATTCTTCCAGATCCAATTTGAGCGTTTCGACGTCCTGTTTCAAATTTTCAATTTCCAAGTCGCGGTTTTGGATTTCGGTGTGCAGTTCCATTTTAGTTTGCGCAATTATTAAATTATTTTCGCGTTCGCGTTCCAACACAAACGTATGCTCGCTGGTTTTCTTTTTAACTGCTTCTTCCAACTCTTTAACCTTTTTCTTCAGATCCGATTCTTTACTTCCAAAAACTATCGCATTTGCTTTTAATTCTTGCAATTTAGCAGTCAAATTTTCGATTTCGGCACGAGAGTCTTTTAGCTCTTTTGTTAACGTTTCTAAATTATCTGTTTTGTTTGTTTCGTTGTCGTTTACATTTACGAGCATTGCTTCTCCGTTTTTCTCATTACTATTTTGCAGTAAATTGACTTTTGTTTTTAACGTATCTATTACGTACTGTTTTTCGTCTAGTTCAACTCTTAGAGCATTTTCTAGATGAGCTTTTGCTTTTTGTTCTAACCCGCACTGTTCCTTCAGTTCTGCCACTCTCCTTAAAGCTTTATCCTGTGTTTCCGCCAAAACTGCCTAAAATAAATCAAAAATTAGGTATAAGTGTATAACAGAGTTGCCACAGTTATATTGATCAAAAGCAAGTTTACGTAGAAAATAATGATATCTTGTTTAACACAAAGCTACCGCAGAAGCAGCAAATTCAGCATATGATTTCTATGCAGATAGAAGTTCCAAAATCTCATGACCGATTTATGGTTATTGCAAGTCAATTTTTCTCAAGTAACTTGAAAGCGACTGCACGATATTAAAAAAGGTTTAAAAAGATGTTTATCGTTATAGGTCGAACACATTTATGGCCTAATATTGTCCTTTAAACAAAAAATAATAAAAGAATACTTGTACTTAAAATTTTTACGTTATGTAAGCAAAAAGTAATAATTGCCAATTAAAAAGAACTGTGAATATGTGGCAAGCTGGAAAGAATAAAGGAAAGTAGCTACCTTCATTTTTGAATTTTCTCTTTCGAGTTCTTTGTAATGAGCAGCCACGTCGGTATAACGGCCTCTGTACTTATGGTACCTCATCTGAGATTTTTGAAATGCTGCGTACACTTGCTCCTTGGAGAGGTGTCCGGCTTGCGAAGATATAGAAACATTATCTTCAACTTCGCTAGCTGAAACTTCCAAATCTGACTAAAACATTACCACGAGTTATTCTGACGGCGATTTGGTCGTTCCGGAACAAACTTACCTGCAAGTGATACAGATTTTGTGAAGATTCATACCGTGGTAAAAAAGACATGTCGCTGGCTATCGAAGAATTTGAATTTCTCCTAAGGCGTTCGCTATTTGGGGTGGTAGCATAATTGGACAGTGATATGTTAGAAAAACCCGGCTCTGGAATTGGACTTGAGCCCGGGGCGTCTAAAATACGTTTCTGGTTAGTGTTTGTTAGCTTCAACGTTGTTATTTTAGCTGGTACCGTCGTCACCGATCGAGAAGAAGTTCTCTTCACTTGTGGCATTTTGAATTTTTTCGGTCACCGATTGTGTAAACTGTTGGATTCTTTGCGGCGAACTTTTCACTTCTTCCGCTATCTTATCTTTCAGTTTTTTAAACATTTTACTCCTAAGGGGACCGACAAATTAAAATTTAATTAACATGTAAACAAAATTTACTCGTCATTACTTAAATTCGGACTTCGACGTGTCACAAGTTTTAGTTCGGGGCTACGACGCGCCCGAGTTCGTCTATCGATTTTTTTACTGCTAATTTAATTATCGATTGATGCTGCACGTACGTCGGTGATTTAGCAAAAATTTTGCCCCGTTAGGGAATTTTGCTGCATCTGTGTATTTTGATGTTTTTCTAGTTAGGTTGGTTAGGTTAATTTTTATTTAAATGCCAAAATTGTGTCTGTGTGTGTTTGTTTGTTAGGGTTTGTGTTTTTATAATACTAAACGCTTGTGTCTAGAGTGGTATTTGAATTTTACAACTTAATTTAATAACAATTTTACCCAATTATTTTACGTAGGCTTATTTTGCTGGATTATTTTTTAAATGGTAATTAAAATTTCGCCGAAAAAGTGTGGTTATGTTTTAACCGTGTGTTCTAATAGTTGGTTTTTTTTTTTACTTTTTGCTATCGAGTCAATTTTGTAACGAAGTTATTTATGTGATTGTTATTTTAAGGATCCGGGGCTTACTAATATACCGCCGCCTGGTTACGGACCACCTCCTGCAGGCATCGGAACTCCTTCGATTATCCCGCCTGTGCATATACCACCCATGGCTGGATTTCCACCGATTATACCTCCTTTTAGTGTTCCTCCGCCGGGATTTAACAATTTCCCACCACCTCCTGCGGGGGGTCCAGGCCAAGAATGGACCGAACACAAAGCTCCCGACGGAAGAACCTATTATTATAATTCTCTCACCAAACAAAGTTCCTGGCAGAAACCCGATCTACTTAAATCATCTAAGGAAGTAATTTTAGAATTGTAACTTAGAATTTATTACTAACAGGATAACTCTTACAGTTGTTGCTATCTCAGTGTCCTTGGAAAGAGTATATGGCTGATAATGGCAAGGTTTATTATCACAACACAGAAACAAAAGAATCAAGGTGGGTCATGCCTCCAGAGTTGGAAGAAATAAAGAAGAAAGCTTTAGCTGTTGAAGAAGAGTAAGTAATGAATTTCTTGGTTTGAATTTTTCCCAACATTATTTTAACACTTAGGTCCAAGGAGGTAATTACAGAAATTGCAAGTCCTCCGATAGCACAACCCACGTCGAATAGCAGCACACCCATAATAAATTCACCTCAGATGACTACAGTAGCAGGTAAGGATTTGATTAATCGAGGTTTTAGTTGTGGTAAATTATTCTTTTATAGCTTCAAGTCCAATTGGAAAGAGTGCCCTGGAAGCTTCGATGGCTGCAACGTTAGCGGCAATTAATTTACCCACTCCTCCACCTAAACAAGGTAATAGTACAAATTAAACCTGTTCATGTTCCGTGTTTACATTTCAACGTTTACAGATGACGATTCGAATCTATCGAACATCAGTCAGCCACCTCCTATGGAATCTCGTAACTCCACACCAGAACTTAAAATTTACAAAGATAAAAAAGAAGCAATGGAGGCTTTAAAAGATTTACTGAAGGAATACAACATTGCTTCGAACTCATCGTGGGAACAGTGCCTAAAGGTAATTCAAAACGATCCACGTTATGAAACTTTCAAGAAAATGAACGAGAAAAAGCAGGTATTTAATGCTTACAAAACACAAAAACAAAAAGACGAGAAGGAAGAAAATCGACACAAGGCAAAGAAAGCGAAAGAAAGTCTGGAGGAGTTTCTATTGACATGCGACAAAATTTCATCTGCCACCAAGTATTACAAGTGTGACGAAATTTTTACAAACCTAGAAGTTTGGCAAGCCGTTCCCGATTCGGATCGTAGAGAAATTTACGACGACGTGGTTTTTAGTTTATCGAAGCGAGAAAAGGAGGAAGGCAAAGTTTTAAAGAAGCGAAACATGAAAAAATTAGCCGATGTACTGGACAGCATGACTGATATTTGCTACGATACGACGTGGAGTGAGGCACAGGCGTTGCTCTTAGCAAATGTAGCTTTTACCAGCGATGTTGGCTTATTAGGTAAGTGAAAACTACTTTGCTGATCTTGTAGATTAATTTTATTATAATTTAGCTATGGAAAAAGAAGATGCATTGATTGTCTTTGAGGAACACATCCGACAGTTGGAGAAAGAACAAATCGAAGATAAAGAGCGTGAAAAGCGCCGATACAAGAGGCAGTGTCGTAAGAATAGGGACGCTTTCTTAGCCTTTTTGGACGCTTTGCACGAGGAAGGAAAATTAACTTCGATGTCTCTGTGGGTAGAGTTGTATCCAACAATTTCTGCCGATGCTCGGTTTTCAGCAATGCTGGGTAAGTTGAACCGATTTTGATAATTTTTGTTAGATTAAATTTGTAGTTTATACAGGTCAAAGCGGGTCGACGCCATTAGATTTATTTAAATTTTATGTCGAAGATCTCAAAGCGAGATTTTACGACGAAAAAAAAATTATAAGGGAAATTTTAAAAGAGCGTGAGTTTGATGTTAAAATAGACACGTCTTTTGAAGAATTTGCTACAGTTGTGTGCGAAGATAAACGTAGCGGTAACCTGGATGCAGGAAATGTTAAGCTTACCTACAATTCATTGCTGGAAAAGGTTTGTTTACATCCAAGTTTTTTTTTCACTATATTTTATTTTTTCTGTATAGGCCGAAGTAAAAGAAAAAGAACGGTTAAAGGAGGAATCAAAACGTATGAAAAAGTTGGAAGCTAACTTCAAGAATTTGTTACGAGAAGCTAACATCGATTACGAAATGACCTGGGATGAAGTAAAAGAAAAATTACAAAATGAAGACGAATTTTTAGCGTTTGCATCCGATAGTGAAAGAGTAAAAATATATAAGGTAAAATATTAAGAATGTTTGCTGAAAAACTGAAGAGGTAGAGCAAAAACCAAAATGAGAAAAACATGTCATGTTGTATTAAGTTGAAATTAGGTATGCAATTTAACCTCGTACCTCTACAACAAGCAGATTTTAACCTCTTCCATCCTCTTCTCATTTGGTTTTTACTCTGGCGACTAGTGAAGTTTTGAATTATCTCATAATGGAAATGGGTAAAAACGATTTAAGCTATGTAGAATTTAAAATAAGAGGGTTCATGAACTTCAAATTGTGTTGATTTGGTCAAAAATATTTTGTATATTATTACAAAATACACTTAGCGTTTTCGGTGTAAATTTTTGTTGTTGGTTGAATTCGTCAATTCGGTACCAGTACCAATGTATTTTTATTATTAATATCATAATTGTCGTTAACAACTTGGGAACATCACGTGTAAGTTGTTTTAGTAATTGCATGCATAGGAAAAACGCCGTTTTAAGCGTCTGTCATTGTAGTGAAAATGAAAACTGTTTTCATACACCAAACCGATCAATTTGCAACCTTGTGTATGGTTTAACGAGAACATTCCACATAGCATATTGCATCGGTTTTAGGTCTTCACACCAATATTAGTTTTATAATACTTATCTGTAAGTCCATGATTCAATGAACATCCATTTTCATGATCAAACACATACTCTTGACAATCTTTGAAAATATTGTAATTTCTTTTAGTCAACAGTACTACAAAATAATTCTTTTTGCAGGATTTCCAATACGAAATGGAAGAATCTTGTAGTCACCACCACTCGAGATCGAAAAAGTCTAAAAAATCAAAAAAGAGCAAAAAATACAAGTCTTCCAGTAACAGCGAGTCGGAAGAAGAGAAGCAAAAGAAAGGGAAGTACACTCCGAGAAGTAATTCGGGAGACAGCCTGGAAGAGTACGGCAAAAAAAAGAAAAAGAAGAAGCACAAGAAAAAAAGTGTATCTGTGAGTCCTTAATTTTACTTTTTGTTTTAATTTTGCTTGACGACTGGTACGTTTTTCTTTTGTTTGGGTTTTTGTAAATACGATCATTGTTCTATTTTGGTTTGTACATTTATTTATTTGGTAATAAAGAAACGAGGCTACATTTTTGGTCACTAATTCTTAAGATGCCTAATTGAAATAAGAATTGTAATTGTATGTAATTGTCACACAGCACAGCTCATCCGAGGAACGAAGTATAAGTAAACGTGTGAATCGTAGGCCATCAGATAGTGGTACACCTGGAAAGGGAGGCGATCTCACTGAGTCAGAATTGGAAAAACAGAGAGCACTTTTACTCGCTCAACTTAAAGAACCGGAAAGCGATTAGAAATCGAAAAGTGCGTTTTCCATTTTCGTAGTGTTTCGGTGTGTTTCTTTCTTTAATTTTTACAGTTACAAGCCTACTAACCGAACCGACAAACAAATTTAAATTAATTTATTGGTTAGATGGTAACAATAAGTATAACAAGTCGTTTTATAATTGAAGCGCATCATCGTGTACAGAAAAGTTAAAAATTTGTGATAATTTAAATTTTGTTCGACTTGTCATTAAATTACATGCGGAAAAAATTATAATAAGAGATTTGTAATTAAATTGAATTTTGTTATCGATAGTTTTTAGAAATACATTCATGTAAACCATAATATAATACGCAAAAGATAAATTGGCCAATAGTAAAGTTTTTAAAAAACACAAGTCTGTTATTTTCAACACTTTATTTTACAATTTTCGTGCTTGTGCTGTGGTGTAATAAACCAATAAAACCAAACGTCGAACTGCTTAAAACGTCATTTCTGTGATTTATTCGTTTCTACTTTGAGTTATCCTGCTGTTATGATTTTTAAAATAATTTTCAGAAAGAAGAACTATGTGATGCTTAATGCGGGTTTCTAAAACCTGTAAGTTTATATTTTGTTTAGATTTTTAGATTTCTACCAGAACAGTGTAGTGCACCGAATTAAGTGTTCTCTGAATGTATTCGAAGGTTGACTTGACAGATCGTCCGCATATTTTGCAAGTTTGAGGTCTTTGGCCTTTAAAAGAAAAACTTGCAGTACAAGTTTCAAGACTCGCAAACCAATTTGAACTATGTTTTAGTTAATTTAAAGGTATTACAATGAGAAACAAATGCAGACAGCGAACAGTTGATAGAGTTTCGTTCTTAAGCTGCAGGTTCTTGGTACCCTAATGGAAACTCAACAAGTGGTAACGGGACAGGAGAGCTGATTGAACCAGTTTTCTTGGGCGCCATCCCTATGGTATAGTTGGTACAGATTATTAAGGTTTCCTTTCAGTATAGAAAACTTGTTATTTTAAATGGAGTATTCTTTCTGAAATCCTCATCTTGTTATTGGGTGGGAAACTAAAATATAGTTTTGTGCGACGATTCCAGGATTAACGCAGGGGATGAGCTTGCTGTGCCTTTTACAATCGAAAACGACATATCTTTCCAGTGCTTCTCCAGCTAGAGACTATTAAAAGGATTTACTACTTAAATGCTTATTTTTCCTTAACGGGAGAATCAAAAACGTCCAATGTCGGGACTCAATTCCGGGTGGAATGTCCTCTACTACAAAAATCCCGTACCTAAAAATTAATGCAGAAGCTAATAGAGCATGTCATTGGGGTTGCATAATATCTTCTGATTTAATTTCTCAAATACCGAAGTTTTAACAAATAAGAATTTGAACTATGGGGACAATGGCCAGCTCATAATGTCTCCACTAAAACTCTGAGAAAAAACTGGATATTATTCCCTTATCATTTAATGCACTTAATTGGTATCAAAACACATGCAAGTGACTATGTCCACCTATCTGTAAGAAAGTACGTTACGGGCAATTAAATTAAATTTTTACAAGGACAATTTCGTATTATCGCAATTTTCCAATTTAAACGGTTTGAGTGAGTTTTTTTGTTTTTATTTGAATTATTTTTTCGATTGTTCCAATTAAAAGATCGTCGACCTTTATACATTTGGCGCGATAAAATTTTTAAGGATAAAGTTAAGTGATGTATGTCGTTGATAAAATGTTATCTTTGTTTATACGTCAACTTATTTAAAATACAAATATGCGAGAATTTGTTTAATGACTTGGGTAAATTCAAATTCTATTTTTCTTTGTTAAATCATACTTATGCAATTTTTTATTCGTAGCAATCGTAATCATACGATGGCGATTAGTTAAAAATAGCGGATATGGATAGTAATGTGAGCAAACAGGTTAGTAAACTTCTATTTAAATTCGGAAAAATTATTTTTGTTTTTTTTCGTAGACGAATAAAGTCGAAAGTGATGGACTAATTTCAAATCGAGTCGTAAATCGAACAGAATGGAAGGATTCCATAAAGCAGGTACAATGAATTTGAGCGAAAACTTAGTTTTTATTTTGAGGAAGTAAAGTGTCACTTTTCATCTTCTAACACAAAAGGCAGAATAGGCTTGTTTTTCCACAGTCAAATTATTTCGTTTTGCAGGTCTTAGCCTCATGTATTGCTCACAGTTTGGTCATCCAGGCCGGAATAAATATGGCGTTCAGTGCAATCCTGCTACCTCAACTGCACGACACAAATGACATTGTAATAACAAAATCTCAAGGATCCTGGATAGGTAAAATAATTTCTTACTTGGACTGTGTTTCAAGCTTTTGCGTTTTTAGCCAGTTTGGTAACATTATCGACACCTTGTGGTGCTTTACTTACGGGCGCCTTGATGGATAAGTATGGTCGAAAGAAGATCTGCATCCTTACAGCTGTACCCTTTATAATTGCGTGGCTGATAAACGCAAATGCCAGCAACGTATGGTGCATTTATTTACCTCGTATTTTGGCTGGGTTCGGCGGCGGTGAAATTTTTGTTTGAATTTTTGAATACCTAACAATTTTACTGTTGCAGGTTTATCGACAGTGGCTTTAGTGTACGTCAGCGAAATTTCTCATCCAAGCTTAAGGCCGATGCTTTTGAGTCTCAACAGCGTGTTCGTTTCGTTTGGAATTTTATTAACTTGCATTTTCGGTAATTTGTTTTAATTTAAAACAGTCGCTCTCTAAATGCTACGTTCAATTGTTTTCAGGTTATTGGTTTCATTGGTGGACCATGTGTTACTTATTTTGCTGTATCGTAACTGCGAGTGCAATTCTTTTGATTTTTGTGCCGGAAAGTCCAAATTGGTTGTTTTCGTTTAAAAACAACACCGGAGAAGCGTCCAAGTCGCTGCGTTATCTATACACCAATGAAGAGGTGACTCGAGATTTTTAAAATCATAGTTTCGTTTAAAAGTTAACTTTCAGGTTTATGCGAGGGAATTTCAAAGACTTTTGAATTCGAAAACAAATGGATCGACGCAATCGGAGGCTGAAAATTGGCGCGTTTATCTTAAAAGCGAAGTTTACAAACCTTTGCTTGTTTTAATTGTCATTTTTGCTTTTCAACAGCTGTCGTGCGCTTACGCTATAATTTTTTATGCCGTGGATATTTTTAGAAAAATTGGGGGTCATTTTGGTGAAGGTATCGACGAATATGCAGCTTTGATTTTATTTGGATCGATTCGGTTCTTGATGTCTATTGTTTCGGCAATTGCAGCTAAAAGGATCGGACGTAAAATTTTGCTGTATATCTCTGGAAGTGGAATGTGTCTTAGCAGTTTACTGGCTTCTATGTACATAATTGTAGTTCTCAAGTCTGCTATCGTGACTGACTGGGCCATTCACGACAACACGATGCTTTTAATGTTCGTGTTGGGCTACATTTGCTTCAGTTCCTTGGGGTATTTAGTGATACCCTGGACGTTAATTGGGGAATTGTTGCCTATTAAAGTTCGAGGAAAACTGAGCGGTTTTATTGTTGCTGTAGCTTACCTGTTTATGACGACCATGGTTAAAATATTTCCATTTGTTTTGGATGCAATACCAATTCAGTACTTATTTTTGGCATTTGCTGTTATAAATTTGTGTGCTACAGTATTTTTTTATTTCTTCGTGCCAGAAACTTTAGGAAAAAATTTAATCGAGATCGAGCGATATTTTCAGAGATCATAATTATACTATTTTTGAGAACCGTTACTTATCGAGAGATGGGTTTTGAGCGTAATATTGTTTTTTTGTAAAGATATTTGTATATAATGTTATATTATTTTTATATTAGTATGCGAGAAATCTATTTTTAGTTTAATTGAACTGCCCTTTTTCTGTCCATGTCATTTATTATAGGTGAGCGAATGATCGAGCGGTCAGCAAGTTGGCCTTTCGTTCCAGTTACTCCAGTGCCATCCGTTGAGTTACATCGTAAAGCACTGGGTTTCGATTGGTTCAATTGGACCAATCGGAATCCAGTGCTTTACGATATAACTTAATGCTTGGCACCGGATGAACGTGGCCAATATTTTAGGTGGTGCCGTTGCAGCACATATTTTGAAGAGTGCCGGTATTGGACTATTTAATTTTTGCCAAAAATTTAGTGCTATGTAAAATGATAAAAAGTAACAGGATTTTTTCTTCGATTAATTGGTAAGGTAATCGGTAACCAAACACTCTAACTCCTAGCCTACGGCCGTACGTACCTTTTTATTTCTTTTTTGAGATTTAGCACTTACGTCAGTTTTTTATTACTTTGACATCCATTCCTTTTAATCTGCTCAAGGTTTTAATTAATCTAGCAATTTACTTAATTACCCTTGTTTACATGAAGGCATTAATTTAGCTATTCAAACATAAGAACAATACTTACGATCAATTGACAATATAAATAATTCTAAATCGTTAGCGCGAAACATCAAAACAACAACAAAATTAATTAATATAAAACTATAATTAAAAGTGGTGCCAATTTCCAGTTACATTTTGCTTCGCATCGATTCGCGATTGGTACAATCTGACAGTTAGCAGGAAATGTCAAAACTTCACGCCAAATAAAGGGTGTTACACGTCATTAACATGCCAAATTACGATTTTTAATCAAAAGTTAAAAGAGATCACGCTTTTCAGTACATTCTAAAAGAACTTGCTTTGCGTTACGTCTCGGTTTTGTGAATTTCGGAGTTATCTCTAATTTTATCGGCTAAAAGGTGAGTACAATCATTATTCAATTTACCGGTTGCGAAAAAAACGTCAAAACTTGAAGAATGCAATTTTAAATTAATTTTATTTATAGTTCAACAATTCGATTTAAAATTACCCTTTGTTTTAAACATCTTAATTTAAGATTGTCAATGTTACAACATTTCGTGCAATTCTTTTTTTTATTTTTAAAGTTCTGTCATCTTTCGTGATTTGACAATTTTCTTAGCAACGGTTTTTAATCGTTATCGCTGGCGCTGATAAGTTTATTTTGCACGTATTATCTTATTCTAGGGTTTGTGGTTGATTTAAATACCTAATGATAGATCACAAAAATCTGCGCCTTCTTTGTTTTAAAACTTACAGCCAATATATTTCAAATTATTCTTCAACGTCAAGTCTCATCCTTGAATTTTGCAATAATTAATAAATATATTCATGTATGTAAATCACTAATTTTTCTTTATTACCATGGTATCTTTTTCCCGATCGAATTTATTTTTAGCGATACATTGCCAGTGACGTCACGGTAAATACTCGGAACTTTTTGGCGTTCGAATGTTTTTTTAAATGATTGTAAACATTCGTTTTTCTTAAATTCGACCTTCAACTGACGGGAAATCGATATCCTTGTTTTGGTGGAATATCTTTTAAAACCCACATGCTTATTTGGTTGGTTTTTCCATCTATATCGTTCGTCGTTACTTGGTCCTTCGAGCCGGATTTTACTCTTTACAGATTAACCGCATAAACTTCCCTGGAGATCTTTCCTACATTTATCTAAACTTAAAAATTGTTCTTATGTAAAACTGGCAGTCAGGCGGCCTACCGGACGCCCTGACCTAGTGAGCAGTGGCGTAACTGAAAGATGTGCGGCCTGGGTTCCATATTAAAATTTTTTTTTCAAACTATAGGTTTATTTTACCCCTCCCCTCGTGGAACCATGGGAATATTATAAGCGAACGCTTTGGATTAAAATTCTAGGTAGTATTTATAGAGACAATTACTCAGAACTTATGAAACAGATGCCATTTTTTACATGCAAAATAATACGCGTGGAAAATTTTTGGTGAATGCACTTTGTATGCTAAAAAAAACAACTATATTTTATATATCATTAATTTGTTAACTTTAAAATTTTACCTTTTTTTACTTAGAAAACTCACATAACTGCATCATGTTTCTAATTAATTAATTTATTATGTAATTACTAATTGGGCAATAAAAATAATGAGTAGTGTAAAAAGAGATTTCAATGTTATTTTTAATCTGATGTTGTTTCTTTATTTTATACCGCGATTGTAAATGTTTTCTAATAAAATTATGGTAGTTGAGGGCGTAAATTACAAATATTGAAAAAAAAATTTAGTGTCATTTAAAAATTTTGGTAAAAATGGACCAAAAACCGTAAAAATGTAATGCGGCTATTCTATTGGCTGTTTCCATAAGTTCAGCTCCGCCCATTTAGTGATAATTTATAACGAGGGCCTAACGGCTGGAATGATTCCACCAATCAGATCGAAGCTAATCAAGAACCAATGAGAGCAAGAACACACAGAAATTAATGCAAATATTGCATTATCTGCGCTTTGCTCTCATTGGTTCTTGCTTAGCTCCATTCTAATTGGAGGAATCATTGCTGCTATTAGGCCCTCGTATATTTATAGCGGTGGTTAAATGATGATTTTGATCGCTAAAACTAAGGACGCGGACGTACATCCCTGGCAAAAACGCCTACATAGTCAACAGTCTAGACAGGAAGTATACGGTTGAGTCGTGCTGGTATTCCGATCAAAGTCGACGACTAGACCAGATCAACAATTTTTGCGTCACAAATGTTTTTAAATCTCTGTTTTTAAGTAAAATTCGGCTATAATTAATGGAATTCTATTTAAAATAAAATTATTGTACGATGCTAACTGACGGTAACTGCAGTCTTAAAAATATTAAAATTTAACCATCAGGGCCATATTGTTTTAGATGCTCCTAGGATTTTAACCTCTGTTACTCATTTTTTGCGAGAAATCAGGTTTGATTCCACTTGAAAGTCTACTGTAGCGACATTCAGATTTCAGACGAATTGGGAGGCCGGAGTCTGGACTATCTCGGCAGGGAAAAGACCTCTCGCGAGGTCCAACATACACCTTAATATTTGAAGGACGATTATCCTTTTGTCAGTCTCGAGGGGGCTTACACCAGGGGGTAAATATACAGAAAAATTTGTGTACACAAGACTCGGAATTCCAAAGATTTCCAATGAATTCCGAAGATTTCTAATGAATTCCAAGCATTTCCAAGAAATTCTAATGATTTCCACAAATTTCAATGATTTCAAAGAATTCCGAAGATTTACAATTTTATATTAGTGACTTTTTAATAGTGATGAGTCAGGGGGTAAATATCCAGGTAAATTTGTGAACACAAGACTCCGAATTCCAAAGACTTTCAATGAATTCCGAATAGATTTCCAATAAATTCCAGAAGATTTCCAGATATAACCAAGAAATTCTAATTTCAGAGATTTCTAAAAATTCTAATGATTTCCTGTAAATTCTACTGATTTTCAAGGAATTCCAGTGATTTTCATAGAATACAGAAATTTCCAAGAAATTCCAGATATTTCCAAACAATTTTAATTTGAAAGATTCCCAAAAAATCTAATGATTTCCTAAGAATTCTAGGGATTTTCAAGAAATTCCAATTATTTTCAAAGAATTCCAGTAATTGACAAGGAATTCTAGATATTTCCAAAGAATTCTAATTTGAGAGATTTCTAAAAATTTCTATGATTTCTTAAAATCTCTAGTGATTTCCAAGAATTCCACTGATTTCCAAAAATTTTAATGATTTCTGAAAAATTCCGGTCAATTCCAAAGAATTCCAGCGATTTCCAAGAAATTCCAGAAAATTCTATTCACGTGTACACAAATTTTTTGGGATATTTACTCCTTGTGATGAGTCCTACATACAGCCGTCGTCGCGCATATGATATTAAGAAATTAATTAAACTTCTTTGATTGAAATTACCTTGGAAATTATTAGAAATCCGTGGAATTCCTTGGAAGTCACTGGAATTCTTAGAAATCATTGGAAAACTTTAAAAATCGCTAGAATTGTTAGGAAATCTTTGAAATTTCTTTAGAAACAGTTTGGACAATAATAATGGTTTCCAAAGAATTCCAATGATTTCCAAAGAATCCCAAGGAATTCAACAGATTTTCAATGTTTTCCAGTGATTTTCAAGGAATTCCAGAGATTCCAAGGATTTCCATGAATTTCAATTATATTTAAAGATTTCCAAGGGAATTCCAACCACGTGTACACAACCTTTTTGGGATATTTACCCCTTGGCTTACACTGTCTGGCTGTAATCGTAAGAATCTCCGGGTAGGGGGGGAGATTATATTTTAGGTTTCCCGGTCGACCTAAGGGAAATTATACAAAGAATGTAAATCAGAGAACACCATGAACAGCGTTGGAAGTTTGTTGATGTAAAAGCGAGGTTCTTGAACTGCCATAAAACAATTGTTTACAGCTGACTCACATTTTCCAGGTGCCTTTAATTTTTATTCACTTTTATAACTTTATTTTTATAATTGATGAATAGCCGTGTCTTTCTGTTTGTCATTTCTTGCTTAACTCAGTTTTAATCGCCATAACCTAAGAAAATTGGAAAAGCGATGGATCAGTGCGGCCTTCAGGCCGCACAATCTCGTTCAATCGACTTTCATATCATTCAAAAACTAGGAGGCGATGACGGCCAACAGTATATGAGGAAGTGAGACTTCGACCGTTTCGGTCTCCACACAGATTTCATATTTTTGATCATTCAGAAATAAATGTCCATTTCCTATGATGTACATAAATCTCCATTTCCCCATGACTTTGGCCTTGATCCGAACTTGTTTATTGACGTAACCTAAAGGGTTCAGATAGTTTTAATTTTTGTTTCTGTAATTTTAACTTAAGTGGTTGTCACTCAGCGTTCTTTAGAGCAGTCGCTATCTCTGTTATTCCAAAAATTACCCCAATTATCGTCAAGGATCGGCTAAATTTGACGCTTTTCGAAACGAAGCTCTTAGATCTTTGGAGCTTGGGTACGGAAATGGTCTATTCGTCTATTTATCTATTCGTCTATTGTAAATAGCAACAGCAGCAATTTGCCAACATTGGTGGCCTTCCCACGCTTCTTATCAATTTGAAAATATCGAAAGATTATATTTTAGCTTGAAGTGCTTTTGTTTTAAATTTATTATTCCTGTTTTTCCAGCAGGTTAATTTATAACGCATCTTGCAAAAATGTGTGGGTGGTTATGGGATCGATCGCTTTTTATGTAGGGCAACCCCAATCTTGTTATCTCATTGTAAAGGGCGAGTTCTGAGTACGTAAGCATTGAACTAGTGGTTTATGTAAAGACGGCAACTTGAAACTTGACCGTGGTACGGTGACCCATAATTTAACGTAAAGCGCGTTTGGTTATCATGTTTTCTTTCATTGAACTGACCTATTGATAAAATCAATGTCAATGCAAGGTTTATAAGGACGACCAAGTGACGAGACGTTATCTCTCCATTTTGACCGATTATCACCTTATTGATTTGCTACTACAGGTAACCGATCGGATGATTAGTGAACATGCACACTTTAAGAAAGTCATTCGAGATAGGTGAAAGTCGACTGCATTAAATTTCGTCACTTGCAATATCAAGCGATTTAGTATAGGTACTTAAAATTCGAACCCAGTCTATGCTATATTTTGAATCCGATCCAGTAGCGTGCATCTCCCCGGACCCCGACTTTTATTTGTCAATCGTGTTTAGTAAAATCAAGTAGTGACCGAATCGTGGTACGCTATTAAATCTTGCATGCTACGTAAAGGTGATTAAACCGGGCGAATCATACGATTCAGAGTCAATCGGTCGATTGTTGTTTCGCATAATAATAGATAATAAAAAGCGTTGAGAAAATTTATAGCCCAGCACTTATTAGTATATTCGTGCGTGGAATATCGTTAGTCGGTCACCAACTTTCATTCGAAAGACAACTCGTTTTAAAGAGTGAAGTGAATTTCTTCCAAGTTGAAAATCCTCTGCGGCATTTAAAAATTAAGGTACGCAATTTTCTTTCTTTTTAACACGACTCGCAATCTAAATTATTAAACAGTCGTCCTTAATTATTTTTATCAGGAGTAATTTGTAAATTTTAACGAGCAATTAATATTTTTACTTGTTCCCCAATTAAGTCAACATTATTCTTTCTTTACTACAACTTGACGTTCTTTTTTTTTTCAAAGTTCAAGGATTATTTTATCGATTTATTTGTGTTACACAAAATTGTTATTTAAAAAAATGCAGTAAACTCAATTGCTCAAGCTGACATTTGGTGACGTCAAATTTGTACGTATGTAACTTTTTTCCCATTTTTTTTTCGTGAGATCCAACTTACATGTGCCATTAAAATCAATTGCGAGAACAAAAGGCGGCTGTCCTATAGACTAAATTAATTTAAATCTCTCCTACATCCGTCATGCGATGCAAAGGTTCGTTTCCAAGTGTAAACAAGTTTTTCCTTTGCGACCAACAATGTTGCAAACAACCGAAACGCTGAAAGTCGCGAACGTGGAAATCAAGGTTCAGTAGTACATTGTAATCGTAATTTTTCTCACAATCACCATGCTCTTCCATTATGTAAGGCCGGCACCTTCACCTTCAACATATTTTCCATTTCATTACCATGTGCGTATCCACTTCGTAATTTTCAAGTAAAAATATTTTTTATCTGTTTTATTATTTCCTATCGATTTTTATTTAATGGCACGGATTAATTAAATCGCGTTTTTAATTCGAATTAAATTTATTAGTTTTTACAGTGTACATAATATCCTACGATAAGAATTTAATAAGATATAGAAGGCCAAACCCTGCGAGATAATAATTATGTAGTAAAAAGTATGACCATGACTTAAATATTATATTGAAAAATTATAGTGAAAGCAGGAACGGAACCTGTTTGTTTTTTGACGAAAATATTTTTAAAAAATTCTTTGATACTGACTGAGCAAGGTTTTTGAACTCTTTGACAAACAAAATTTTATTAAAACTTCTTGGTGAGAACATCTTTAAAGGAAAATTACAAAGTGACTCGATCGAATTAAACAAAAGACGATCAGTTATAGAAATTTATGCAATTGTTTTTTCAAATGCATTGTTGGACCCTAAGGGATCGTAGGTGGCTCCTCCCCCTAAGGATTTGTTTTTGATGATTATCGCAAGATTGAGGTGGTTGTTCTGTCTTAGGCGACATTTAATTGGATCACATTCCCAGTTTTGCATAAAAAATTTCACTAGAACGCAACATCCCTTTTTTTTGAGATTGATATTAATTTTTATAAAATATCTAATTAAAGTACTAAATAAATTCGTTCAGATTGTTTTTATTTTATTGCTTATTGCTCTGAAATCAGTCGGCTATAAATAAGCTCTGCATGGGCCCATAACCTGCCGCCGCAGTACATTCAACTACTACCACAATTATTCATCTCTTCGATCATTTCATTTTTTCCCATTTTTACTGTATAATAAATTTAAATTAAATAAATAGCCAATTGTTTTATAAATATTGTAAAGATTACATATTTCATAATAATAATATTCATAATTATAAATTTATTACTATAAAATATATTATAATAAGCCAAGTTTGGCCTTCAGACTGAACAATCTAGACAGTCGAGTTGTACATCAATTGAATTCATTTGTAACCCCTTAACTATTAGTTATTATAATAATTATTCAAGGAATCCGTTTGTTCTAACCTAACAAAAAAGTTTAAGATAACAGGACCGTGACGGAACAGTTGAAGGGAAAAGAAAACAATCACAACAGTAAACCGAGAGTCAACCCAATGGTTCTATTCTGATCTTCTTTTTTTTTCGTTGTTTGTTGTTTTGTAGACTACATTTTTTAGCTTGCATATTTTTTCAGTCGAAAATTTATTCATAATGTTAATTTAGTAATTAAATTTTATTATTATTTTAAATTTTAATTTCGTCGATTAAAAATTTTTCTACTATTATACATATAGTTTTTAATCCTAAGTTTAAACATCCTGCTAAAATTTTGCTCAGTAACATTAAAAAAAATTTCCGATGGCGAAATGTCCTAGACCGAAATCTGCTCCCCCCCAGATTTTTTTTTTATTTCAAATTAAATCAGACGCAAACTTTTTGCGTGAAACTATAAGTGACGTTACTCGTAAAAAGTAGGGGAAGTACAAAATAAAAATTTAGCTAAATTACCACAAAATAAAATTTTTCAAAAAATGGCGGTTGACCTCAAACAAGGTCCAAGATTCCCGCATGAGAAACAAAAATCCCACATTTGAAAATTAAATAACTAAAAAAAAGTTCATTCAATATTTTCATATTGTACTACTAAAGGTGCCTGATTATAAATTTAAATTTATACACAAGTAGGTATTTATAATTATTTCCTTTGTTGTTGGCTAATTTGCACACCGAGTAACGTCATTTTGCTAACTAATCGATTTTTCTTTTTACTGAAATCGCTATTAATTGTTCAAGTGCACATCGCTACGTCCGACGACGTGTCTACATTGTCGATAAAAATACTAGTTTTATACAAATGAGCCCACACAAAGGTCACAAAATCGTTGGAAAAGGTTCGCAATAATATTAATTGTCATCTCGAGCGCCGGTTTTTTTATCATTTCGGTTTTCTACTTTTTTTTAACTGCTTCGATTTGAATATCGATACATAATATAATTAATGACTTCGGCATTTCTAGGAAATGCAGATGTTTTAAAATTATAATTTGTGCTTTAATTAAAATTCAATTTACTTCATTAAATTTAAATCATAATCAGATTTGTTTTTTTTTTTCAGTTATTTGAAAAATTTTCATTTTAAACTCGCCACACGATGTCTGCTAAAGCCATAAAAGAAGCCACCGGAAAAGATCTCATCAATCGCCACTTGGAATCCGACACATCGGCCATAAAATGCAGGTTCGCATCCGTGGACATGAACACCCGATTCTCGGATCTGGTCGATTCGCATCCCTGGTTAAAAACCGAAAAACTCGTCGTCAAGCCAGATCAACTGATCAAAAGACGCGGAAAATTGGGATTAATTGCCGTTAATAAGGATTTCGACACAGTGCAACAATGGGTCAAGGATCGAATGAATAAAGACCAAAAAATTGGTGCGGCTGTCGGTAAATTGAGGCATTTTATCATCGAACCTTTTGTCCCGCACAAAGACAACGAAGAAATGTACATTTGCATTTATTCACACCGTCACGGTGATACGATTTTGTTTTATCATCAAGGAGGTGTCGATATTGGAGATGTCGACTCGAAAGCTGTTAAAATGGAAGTCCCCGTTGGAGAAGACCTCCAGGAAGCTACCATTGTGAGCAATTTATTAAGTCACGTTCCTGCCGCAAAAAAACCGATGGTCACCAAATTCGTTTCTTCTCTTTACAAATTATACGTCAAACTTTACTTCACCTACTTGGAAATTAATCCTTTGGTTGTCACAGATAAAGAAATTTACATTTTGGATTTGGCTGCAAAAATCGATTCGACTGCAGACTTTTTATGTAAACCCATGTGGGGTGAAATCGAATACCCACCGCCTTTCGGACGGGATGCTTACCCCGAAGAAGCTTACATAGCTGATTTGGACGCAAAATCCGGTGCGAGTCTTAAACTGACAATTTTAAACCAGAAAGGACGCATTTGGACGATGGTGGCGGGCGGTGGTGCTTCCGTAATTTACAGCGACACAATCTGCGATTTAGGCGGAGCCAGCGAATTGGCAAATTATGGCGAGTATTCGGGCGCTCCTTCGGAACAACAAACATACGAATACGCCAAAACGATACTATCTTTAATGACGCAAGAGAAACATCCCGATGGAAAAGTACTGATCACAGGTGGAGGTATAGCAAATTTCACGAACGTTGCAGCCACTTTCCGTGGTATAATTACCGCGCTGAGAGAATTTCAACCGAAATTGGTCGAACATAAAATTTCGATATTTGTGAGACGCGCCGGTCCAAATTATCAGGAAGGTTTGAGACGGATGCGAGAGGTTGGTCAAAGTTTAGGTAAGTTTTTAATTAGAAAGGCTTGAATTTTTCATAATTTTTTTTATAATGCAGGAATTCCATTGTACGTCTTTGGACCCGAAACACACATGACGTCGATATGTGGTATGGCTTTGGGTAAAAAAGCGATACCCATGGAAAACAATATCACGGAAGGGGCAACCGCCAGCTTTTTGTTGCCTGGCGGTCAAAAATCCGACAAGGTTCCCGCTTTTGATATCACTGGAACGAGTTCGACGTACTTATCCGGCCGATTGGTAAGCAATCTAATTTGTGAGGTTTAAATTTTCATGGTGATTTGGCTATTATGATTTCTTTTGGTAGCTTTTTGAGCATTTCCTTTTGGCTTGCTTGGTTTTTGTTTGGTGATATTAAAACCTCAACTTTGTCTTTTCTTGTAACATTACTAATTAAATATCTTCGGCATTGCACTAAATGCTTTTTCAAAATTGTAACGATGCACTTTTGTGTTTTTTTCAAGTTCTGTGGTTACTCTAACACTTGCTCGTATTGAAATAGTTAGATCTGCTTAAGTGAATTTGCAACACTGTTTAGGACTCGGGACCAAACGAAGTACAAATTAAGCTGCCAGAACCAAGCGAACAGGTAAATACGAATTCATTTCAAAGTTTCGAAATGACTAACTAACCGTCATTGCATATATTATTAATTTTATGCGATTGCGGTTGCAAATTTAACAACATTTTTATTTTTGGTGCTTATATTGGTTGTACCCAACGCTATGTTCAAAAGTTTATCGTTCATTGCATGCGTGTTTTGTTGTCATATTTATCATTGTCAGACACGTTTTTAATCACTAATTTAAGTGTTTAGTGTGCCTACGCACCGCCACCCAGTTTGTGTTATTGTCTCTTTATGTTTTTCTAAATTTTATTACAGATTCTTGATCTGCTATTATAAAACACGATTTCTCCTTAGTTTTAGCTCCTTCTCAGTTTAGGGACTGTCGAAACTTTAGCATTATAATTATTTAGGTGTTCCAAAAAAAATTGTAGTGACCTGCAAGAATAGATTGACGAGATATTTTTAATTCTAAGCAAGCATTGCAGTTCTCGGAAAACCGCAATTTCAAATCTCACATTCGGACTTGGAAAAGTTTTGTTCAAAAGTGATGCAGTTTTGATGTAACCCTTCTGCTGACAGACAGTCATTAGATAATTTGCCAGAGCCTCTTCCTCTTTCGTGCCAGGCATGCGAAGTAATAATATAAACAGCCCTTATGCGTCACTTTCAAAAGTTTTCTAAGTTTTTGAGGGACAAACGAGTAATGCAATGTATTAAAAATCCGCAATTGGGGAGGGGGTTGATATCTGAAGAAAAGTCACGAATAAGAAAGTTCGTCTGTTCCCTAATCAAGGTCTTTTACCACATAAAATATTAATTTGATTAAATGAATGCCAATTGACGTAAAATTTGTGTATTATAGGTAAATAATTTAGTCGACAAGGAACCCATGTTCACATCGAAAACTAAAGCGATAGTGTGGGGTATGCAAACGCGAGCTGTACAAAGTATGCTCGATTTTGATTTCGTTTGTCGTCGGGAGCAACCAAGCGTTGTGGCAATTGTTTATCCATTCTCTGGAGACCACAAGCTTAAGTTCTATTGGGGACACAAAGAAGTGCTCGTGCCAGGTAAATAACGTCGCTCTGCGATCTGAAATTGACTCTCAACTGGCCGTTTATCATTTTAGTATACACCAAGATGGAAGAAGCCATGACCAAACACTCTGACGCCGACGTTATGGTCAATTTTGCATCTTTAAGATCCGCATATTCTAGCACAGTTGAAACGTTAGATTATCCTCAAATTAGGACAATCGCGATCATTGCCGAAGGTATTCCTGAAAACATGACGAGGAAGTTAATTAAACTAGCCAACGAGAAGAAAGTTTCAATTATTGGGCCCGCAACCGTGGGTGGTGTGAAACCAGGTTGCTTCAAAATCGGCAACACCGGTGGTAAGTAAAAAACAACACCATGAGATTCCACGATTTAACGTCACTTTGTAGGAATGATGGACAACATTTTACACTCCAAATTATACAGGCCAGGAAGTGTCGCATATGTGTCCAGATCAGGAGGAATGTCCAACGAACTGAACAATATTGTCTCGAAAGCAACCGACGGTGTCTATGAAGGAGTCGCAATTGGAGGCGACAGATATCCAGGAACCACGTTTATGGATCACATAATGAGATACCAAAAAGACGAAAACGTCAAAATGATTGTGTTGTTAGGGGAAGTCGGCGGCACGGAAGAATATGAAGTGTGCGAAGCACTAAAAACCAAACAAATTAACAAACCTTTAGTCGCTTGGTGTATAGGAACATGTGCAGGTATGTTTACCTCTGAAGTTCAATTCGGGCATGCCGGATCGTGCGCACAATCCACCAAAGAAACGGCCACGTCGAAAAACGAGGCTTTAAAATCGTTTGGTGCCTACGTACCCGAATCCTTTGATACTTTGGGCGATTTAATCGAAACTGTTTTTGTAAATTTGGTCAAAAAGGGCGTAATAGTGCCAAAGGCTGAATTACCACCTCCAACTGTTCCCATGGATTACAACTGGGCGCGTGAGTTGGGCTTGATTAGGAAACCTGCCAGTTTTATGACGTCGATATGTGATGAGCGTGGACAAGAACTGTTGTACGCCGGCATACCGATATCAGATGTGTTGAACAAAAACGTCGGAATTGGAGGTGTTATATCACTGTTATGGTTCCAACGATCCCTTCCACCATACGTATGTAAATTTTTTGAAATGTGTCTGATGGTGACGGCCGATCACGGACCCGCCGTATCCGGCGCCCACAACACCATAGTTTGTGCTCGAGCAGGAAAAGATTTAGTATCCAGTTTGGTGTCTGGTTTACTCACAATTGGTGATCGATTCGGTGGAGCATTAGACGGCGCAGCCAAACAATTTAGTGAAGGATACGATGCAGGTAAATTCCGACCTATTTTTCTTGAATTTTTTGTTTAAAGGGAACAATTTCAGGTTTGCACCCTGCCGAATTTGTTAATCAAATGAGGAACAAAGGTCAGTTGATTATGGGTATTGGTCATCGAGTCAAATCAATAAATAATCCAGATCAGCGAGTTAAAATCATCAAAGAGTATGTCTTGGAGTCATTCCCATCCACTCCTCTTTTAAATTACGCATTAGAAGTAGAAAAACTCACCACTAGCAAGAAACCCAATTTAATTTTAAACGTAGATGGAGTAATTGCAACTTCTTTCGTTGATATGTTGAGGCATTGCGGTAGTTTCACCAGGTAATTTTGTTTAATAACTTGCAACTGCCAGTATTAAATTTATTTTGTGGTTTTTAGGGAAGAAGCCCAAGAGTACATTAACGTTGGAGCTATCAATTCCTTATTCGTTCTTGGACGATCGATAGGTTTCATCGGTCATTACATGGATCAAAAGAGGTTAAAACAAGGATTGTACCGACATCCATGGGACGATATTTCGTACGTCCTCCCAGAGCAGTACAACAATTAAGTGAAAGGAAACGATACTCACGTTAAAATATTTTGCATTTATTTTAATTAGGATCACTTTAATTATTATTTATCGTTTGTGGTTTTGTTATGTTTTTCTATTCTAATCTTAGGTTTTATTGTAAATAAAGTTTTTGTTAAACGAACTCACGACCATAAGCTGTAGGTTAATTGGCTTCAAATTGGTACTATAAAATGAAATTTCATGGTTTGTCAAGTCATTTTTACACTCGCGATTTAGTTTTTATTGTATTTAGCAGTACACATTTATTTTTAAAATAAAATTCAAGTAGGAAATGTGATTTTATTTTCCAATGTTATTTGTATGACCAAAGTGCAACTTTTGAATATGAAAGAAGCACATGAGCTTGTAAATAACGCAAACTGAACTAAAACTGGATCAGTGTGAAACAAAGAGCAGTATTACAGGAGGTATTAAGAACCATTCCTCATTTCTGAAAGGTAAAGGATCTATATTTTCTTGGTAGCATTGTCCAGAGGTGATCTGCCTTTGCCAAGGTATTGATCGATCCGTCCCACTAAATTCAAGTTTTATTTCTCAGCGCTCCCCCACTGTCCATGTATCCATTTTCTTCTGAGGATTTGTAGCACTGACAAGAAGACACAGATGGAATGAAAGCCAAAAGCCCAGGCCCTTTCATCCCCCCCCGCATGGTAACCAGGAAAATATGGGGCTGGAGCCCATCAAGAATAAAAAATTTGTAAGTTGCTTGAAGATTTTTGCACATTAGTAGTTTCTCAAGTTTTCAAAATTGAGTCCAGGCATCTCTTGGTATCTACCAAGAGAATCCTTGAAAAAGAAAAGAAGTGGCCACTATGCCCGTAGGGCGAAGGAAGATGAGAAATATAATATTATGATACATCAAAAATTTCGGAAACTGTTTAGGTTTAAATTTTGAAGGTTAGGCAAACCCCAGGTGAAGTGAACCAAATAATTTACGCTAGTGACATTTGAAAGACCTTCAAGTCCGCGTGAAAGGATTCAAAACAAGAGGAAAACCAGCCGCCTACAAAATTAAAATTTCTATAATTCAATTTCGCTGCACCAAAAGCGACAAAGTTAGGTAATACAAAGTTGAAAAGATACCTGTCCTCGAAGCCCTATGTTAAAAAAAAGATAATACACTTCTGCACAAGAGATAAAAAGTTGTTCGATGCGCGGTTTGATCGAAGTACGCACATCCAAATAAACAATGACGTGACAAGCAAGTTAGAATAGCATCGAGCTGTCATGTCACGTGGTTCTTTGACAATAAAAACTTTTGTAAAGTTTGACTTTGACGTAAACCTCTAAATTTGTAATTATCTTATTAAAAATATTTTAAATATGCTGTGAGTGTCTCGAGAAAACGTGTCATGTGTACTTCTTAGTGTTATCGAGTTTAGTGCCGAAAAAATGGACTCCGTCACTGCTGATTTTACATTACAGGACGTGCTAGGTAGGTGCCACTTTTGTTATCCAATTAAAATGTTAACTAAACTAAATAGTTAATTCCTAATCAAATCCTCTTACTTCCTTGCCTCTGATAAGTTTAAGCCGACTTTTCTACAGCTCATTTGGCTTAATAGTTGCGTGCGACAACCTGTTGATGTCAAAAGGACAGGTCAGGCTTAAGGACAATGACTGCTATGTGTGCCGTGGGAACGCTCGATTTACAAACAATAATTTTAACTTTTTTTAATTTCAAATTCAATAATACAAAAATATAATATTGGACGCCCAATTTATTTCGATTTAAAAGTTTAAGGGATTAGTTTGTACGATTCCTCCGGATTTGCAGACATTCTCACCAAGCGATCGCAATTTTGTGAAGTTTTCTGCGTGACGTCCGCTGTTAACGGTTTTCAAATTTTGTTTAGCTCGTTGCATTGCCTAAAATGAATCACTTTATTTAAATTTAAAACTATATTTGTAAATTTACCTCAAAAACCCAAGCTTCGGCCAACGACTTCTCGTAAGCAGCTGTGGGTAAATTTTTGTTTAGTGATTCGGAAGCACGAGAGAGAACAACCACACTTGTGTAGATATCGATGGTCGCATTGGATAATCTGTTCAAAATCATTTGTTCGTTTATAATATTTTTACCTTGTTTCACCAAAATCTTCTCTACGGTTTCTCCAAAATCAGCAATTCTGTAACATAATTAAACCTCAAATGGGGTCAAATTTTAATCTGATAAATCTAACTTACATATCCGACACTTGTTTTGACGAGGATATTAAATCCTTATGAACTAAATGGTCCATACTGGGCGACGAAGATAAACCAACGGTTCTCACAATCCTCTTCGAAGCTTCTCCTAAAATCAGGCCCAAATTTGCAGTGGGGTGTTTCAGGGCATTTTGAAGCTCTTTTAAGTGTCCGCCGACGTTTTGAACGGCTAAATTAAAAAAAATTAGAGAAGATATAGCTGGGATAAGAACACATTACCAGTTAAAACGATAAAAAGCCTGAGGATGTCGTTGGCACCTTCAAAAATTCTGAAAATACGCAAATCTCTCAGGACGCGTTCCAAACCAGATTCTCTCATGAAACCCATTCCACCCAAAATTTGAATTGATTCGTCGCACACGTACCATGCAGCCTCAGACGAGAAAATCTGCAAAATATAAATATTAGCTTGCTCGATTTCGATTGAAAAAGATTCTGTTACTTTGGCAACAGCGGTTTCTAAGTGATAATTTGTGGATCCTTTGTCCATGTTTCCGGCAATCATGTACGCCAATGATTCGGTTACGTATTGATACATCGCCATTCGCGCAAACTTCTCCTGAACTCCTTGATAGGAATCGATTGTTTTTCCAAATTGTACGCGGTTTTTGGCAAAATCGGCGGCTTTTTTTATGCAACCTCGCATTGTACCAGACATACAAGCGGCCATGCCAAACCGACCGTTGTTTAAAACATTCATTGCGATTTTGAAACCTTCACCTGGAACGCCCAACACATTCTCTATTGGTATTTTAACGTCTTCGAAAAATATCTAAAACAAACCATTGAACATATCGATTTCATGCAGTCAGCAACGGAAATGGTTTTGCCAAGGCAAAATTGACCAATCTGCTCAAATTGCAACATTAGTTTGCTCAGAGGTTCGGAAAAGCCAACTTTCAAAGTATAAATTATGTTTATTTTATGAAGAATTCGATAAAATCACACTTAAATAGCTTGTAAACTTAGCTACCAAGTAAAAAGATTCATTCCAAAGCAACCGCTTAAAGCGCACATATTCTTGTTAGTTGTAAAAGTTTAGATTTACTTAAAAAATAAAATTGTTAAAGTTAAACGACGATCAAGTAGTTTTAATTAAGCTAAAGTGGATATCAATTGGAATTTAAAAATTAACATAGATAAGTACAATGGTGTAATATATTATTGTTATGATATTTTTGTTTCATCATTGATAAATCAAATATATGGTAGTTATAATTTCGTTAAATCATTAGCGATAAAAATATTGAGATACCTATATATAAAACGTGCGGCATTCAGGATCAACTTCCTACTATGAGATCACCGAGGTCAGATGCCACCGAAGACCGTAATGATCTGACACACGGACCAGATAGGGATTTCATAATATTAGAATATTGCTACGATTTCGCCTTTTCTTTTTATTAATTTAAAAAGGGTGCTTAATCAGTAAATTTTGAATGGCAGCTTTTTGAATCTCGGAGCAAACTAGATATTAGTATTAATAGCTAGTTCAAGGTCTCTCAAAGTTGATGCCGAAATCAATCGATGCTTCTATTTTGAGCTGTTGTGTATATCTGTGAATTTAATTTTGTAAAATGTAAAAAAACAGTTTCGAGTCTGAAATTAACGAAAGAAAGCAAATTTCAATAATATAGAAGTTTACTTCTCAGCAAAACCATTTATATTGCCATCTTCAAACAAATAATTACCTCTGTGGTGTTAGAACCCTTGATACCCATCTTCTTTTCTGGTGGACCGCTACTCACACCACTAAATTTCTTTTCAACGATAAACGCTGTAACTTTATCTTTCACTTGTCCAGTTTTTGGATCCGTAATCGGAGTTTGTGCAAACACAGTCAGAACCTCCGCCCAACCACCATTACTAATCCATATTTTCGAACCGTTCAATATGTAATGTTTACCGTCTGGGGACAGTACAGCCTTCGATCGAATAGAATTTGCATCGGAACCGGCCGTTGGTTCGGTCAAACAGAATGCGGCAAATTCACCGGAAGTCACCCGCGGTAAATACTTTTCCTTTTGCTCTGGATTACCATAAAGCAAAATACCTTTAAATCCTATCGATTGATGCGCTGCCAAGGTAACGGCAACACCTAGATAAACACAAGAATTTTAAGTTCAGCTTAATTATTTTTATACTTAACAAACCTAAGTCGTACTCGCCGACGATTTCAGCTAAACGTGCCAATTGAGTATTATTTAAACCCGAACCTCCTAACTCGATGGGTACTTGTGAACCAAAAAATCCAAGGTCCCATAAACTGGACAGGAATTTTGGATCAATCTTTTCATCCTTGTCGTTTTTAAATGGATCGTTATCTTCCTGTAATAATAGTAACAATTTGAAGGGTAAATATTTAGTAAACAAGCAAATTATTTTAGATTAGAAAGTGAACTTTGCACTCAATATTTTTAGAAAAGGTAGAAATGCTATCCAACCTCGAATATTTTTTGGACAGGATCAGCTAACATACGAATGGTATCGAGTTGGTCCTCATTTAAAGGGGTAGGATAAGGAAAGACTTCCTTTCCTTCGAGTTGTCCATGAAAAAGGTTAACGATGAACGACAAGTTCTCTGTCGCCGGAGCTCCTTTTTCCACCGGATCTGCTGTTGCTTTTGGCTGAGCGGCGGTTGCTAGATGTCTAGAAAATTAATAAAATTTTTGACGTAACAGTAAGTTATTGTCGTCCAAAATTATGACGTTGACGTTTAAAAAATATTAGGTTAATTTTCAAATACCTTGCAAAGTTGGCGGTGATTGGGCGCAAATTATTAAATTTTTGTGCACTTTTTATTATTCGTAACATTTTATTACTTGTTTATGCTTCGGCGTGTTGATTAAAACGTCTGGCTAATAAAAACTTGAACTTCGACCTGATTATTCTTGAAAGTTGGGTTGGGAGATCTTCGTTACTCCGCATGCGTGTGCAAATGTTTTGAACACAGGATCGTACTTCCTCGCCAAACGATAACTTCTTGTTGGGGTGAATATTTTAAAATATCGAACAAAAAGTAAGTAATTACTAGTTTGATTTTAATAATAAAGAGAAAAAAAATTAATGCTGAATTCCAGTGGCGTAAAGGGGAGTACTGATGAAGGTTCTTGCTCCTCTCAATAAGGACGCCCATGTTTTACACTAATTTATTAAATATAATATTTTTGATTATGAGCGATGAAGAGTAGGACTTCCGCTGTCGCCCCTAAGAGTTTCTGAAAATTGCTTTTAAGACCGAATGTGTTTTACACATCCATGACGTCAAGAGTCATCAGTATGTAGGTCGGGTCTCTGAAGTTTGGCTTTGTACACCCTGCAATCATTGGATGCTGTGGATTGTTTTTGTTCCCCTTTTTTGAAATGGGTGCATTTCAATCACCTTGCGCAGGATCGCATTCTTTTCTTAGAGAAAGTGGGATTACGATGGTTTTAAACATAGTATTATTATTATTGTTAACGGGTTGTGGTGTTGCGTCCACCACACTGAAGGGCTTATTGTGCCCCTCGTTCCATGTTTTACTCCTTCAGCCGCGTTTCTTCGACGAAGTCGAGCAGGCGGCTTAGGGGTGCTTGCCATATCTCCTCTGCTTCCGGGTATAGAAGCCCATTCTTAGACATACAAGTCTTTGTAGCTTGCCAAACCTGTTCATACTATCCCTCTTTTTGGTTGCGTGCCACCAAATCAGGGCCGAGTATGTCACGTTGGTTATCACCACTCTGGCTGTGCTTGTTATCCAGAATTACTCCAAGATACTTAACCTCCTTTACCACATGTAGTTCTTTTCCACACATTTTTAGTACCTTTACGTCTTGCAGTTTCCTGCGTTGGGTAAAGGCAACAACGGAGGTTTTTTACGGGTTAACCGACAATCCCTCTTTTGTGCACCACCTTGCGACCGTTTTCAGGGCTCTTTGCATCATGGATGATACTGTTTCCCCGAATTTCCCGATCACTAGGATGGATGGATGGTCTCCAATCTTCTCCAGCTCCCACAGAAGGCTATCTACAACCAGGCACCCCAGTAGGGGCGATAAGACCCCCCTCCTGCGGGCAGCCACCTCAGCGGTCGCATGTCCTAGATTGGCTTTAATCTCTCTGCCCCTAAGGGTAGCACTAATCCAGCCTGTTATGGTTGGGTGTGCACCCCGTCTATTGACGGCTTACTCTATGGAGTTAAAGGACGTGTTGTCAAACACCCCTTAAATATCAAGAAAGGTTCCCAGAACAATTTCTTGTCTGCCTATCACCCTCTCAATTCTGTGAGTTAGTTCGTGTATACTCAACTCACATGATTTACCTGATTGGTACGCCCGCCCCGGCTTGGGTATAAATACCACTCTGACCTTCCGCCAGCTATGACCTAACTACATCCTGGAAATTTCATTCAAACTCCAGGATTTATTCTTCTTTGTTAACTGACTTGTCCACCATATGAATGCAAATAGAAGGCCTGAGTGCTGAAAGCAAACCGGCTTCCGATTTCTTTCTTCCGGGGAGAGGATGTCTTATCAGTCTCTGGATTCAGTCGCAGGAGGATTCGACTAAAATACAATAATTGTTTTTATACCAAAGTCTGGATGGCTAATGCTAGTCAGGAGTGTTTTGTTTCTTCGAAGGTATTTGCCTTATTACCTCGAAATAATGCGAGCTGTATCGCATTATACAAATCGGAGTCTTTACTATCTAAAGATTTCGATGGTTCTGTGTATTCAAGTATGAAGATAAAATCTGATTTATCGATAGGAACAATGCGTAAACAGAAAACTAGGATTCGCATACATTGCTATTACTTTCGGCTGCCACAACCTGGTTTGCGGACTGAAGGCCGCACTGGCCGATCACTCTCTCGTAAGATCTGAAATTTTTCAAATTAGAAACTTAAAATGAACCAATCACATATAGCGGTACTAGAGGTCATGTACTTCTAATTTTTTTTAAATATATTTTAGCATGTAATTAATTTGTGCCTTTTTTTACGGTTCTGTTGTAAATTAAAAATCTATTGAAGTTATTCAAAATTTTGTAATATTTCTATCGTTATCGAAGTATGTAGGTATTATCTTTTAAAAACATATATTTTTTAGATGTAGATTTCAAGCACCACTCAGGTGATTGTGTTCCAATTTAATCGGTTGAATTATTTCGATTTAAATCCATAACATTTTATTTAATATTATAACAACTTTATTATTAAAAATGCATTGTAGGCATCGACCCTTCAGTAGAGGTAACTAAGTTAGCCCCCCCCCCCCAGGAATTATATTGAGTTATTCAGTAGATACAATAAATTAGAGTTTGCTGGTTTATCTCTATCATACTCGGAGACTGAGTGCTGTCTCTCTATATGGCAAATATTTGCTATCCTATCAGAAACTGGCACTCCTCTTCCGACATACGTTTATATCGAACAGGGATAGAACTCACCCTCTTAAGTCGTCATAAAGGCGACACTCCACCAATATGTAGTGCCAGTTCTCCACTGACGCGCTGCATACACACCTCTCTACCTCCGAGAGGCTCCTCTTACACAGGAACGCGTTCATACTGCCTTGACCAGCCAGGAGAAAGCCAAGGAAGCGCCATGTTCTGTTCACAATGAACGCTACCGTTGGCACTAACAGCCGGGTGACGGCCTCCACATCGGAAACATCCCATCTCTCCTGCCATATCCTCGTCGCCCTCTCTCTAAAAAGTGACCGGAAGCTGCCAACCAAAAGCAGTCTTCCATCCTGCGCCATGAGGTTGCCAATAGCTGCCTTTTGTAAGAAAGACCCAATTGAAGGGTTGAATTTGTGAATAAAAAATTATCATAGCTTTTTTTGTAATAATGCAGACTAAAACTACGTTTACAGTTCATAGATTGAAAATAATAATTATAAAGCGTATGGGGTGTTTTATTCGGGAAATCACCTAATTATTATTCAATTTTTGAACTTTGTTTTTACCACAATTTTCAAGTGTTTTGCGTCAAAAACACACTGTATAATATGGCGTTACGCTTCTGCACACGACGAAAAGATGATGAGAACGTTAATCTGTTAAGTTGAAGTTTTGTTATTGATCAAACTAGTTGTCATCCCTTATAAATCAACAAACACGCAAATAAAACATTAAAAAAATAAATATTTTTCATAAATTAAGCGTTCAAGCATGGTAATTTTATTAGCGTCGTCGCCGTCTTCGTGTTTCTTTTTTTTTCAAATCGACTTTAAATACCAAAAAGATTTCTCAAAGACATAACGAGGCCAGAGGTTTCAAATTTATTCTAATCCGCCGGAGTAGCCGTACGGCAAAACCTTCCACGTCCCCTGATTGTGAGCGTAATTTTAATTTTTTTAGTTTTATCGGATATTTTTTTAATAATTATAAAATTTAAACAATTAATTACATCGATGTGATTGTAAAAGTTGCTTTTCCAAATCCATCTTCGAGAGAATTTTTTTAATTGGATTTTTTACAAGGACGGCGATGAAAACGTAGCCAATGGGATGGAAGTTAAATCGATAACGCTTTCCGATTGGTCGCTCTATTTTTATGTAATATATAAATTTTTTACATAAGCATGATTAACACAATCGAAATAATTTTTGCTAAAACAAACGCATAATAAACATTTCCAAAAAAATTCACGTCAATGTTTAATTAATAATTTTCTGGAACAATTGATATAAACAAACTTATTTTGTTTTATCGTTTTTTGTTTTTATTAAAATATAATGGGGCATTGTTACAAAATACGTTAAACATTTTTCACCCAGTTACTGGTGAAAGAAGTCGTTAAATTTCATTTTTTTTTTTGATAAAATTTAGTTTTCTACGACATAAAAAACAAAAACTGACCGAGACGCGGTTTCGTTCAGTTGTTTTCGATTTTCACTTTTTGAAAAACCAAGTAGGAAAAGTTCGGATAGAATATTTTTGTTTTTAGGTGTTGAAATTTACTCGATCAATTTTGGAAGCAAGGGGTCTTTTTATTAATTTTTTTATCTGTTTCCGAGAGTTTCCGTTTCAATATAATATTTAAAGTAGATGTTGATGGCCTTATGTATTTGGTTTATATTCTTGTACATGACCCCTCTATTTATTGTAACTATAGCAACTAAAGAGGGGATAAATAGCATTTAACTTGTTAAATATTTTATTAAATTTACTATTGAATAGTGCCAGCACTTGTTACATCTTGAGTTGTTTTGTTAATTTTTTCTTGTGGACCATTCGAAATTTTAAATTAAATCGACGCTCGCTTTTCCGGTTCCTTGCTCGATGGCATTGGAAAATGTGGTTTAAAGTTCGAGAGTTTGAAGTAGTTATTTTTTTCGGGTAAATACTAGAAAATGTTACAGTGACCAAAAATTATGGAATATTGTTGGAACATGGAAGAGCGCAGGGAAAAATTGCGTCTTCTGCAAGGTAAAGTTTTCGTTTTTTGTTATTTTACTTGCAATTTCCTATGCAGACGTTTATGAAAGTACGACGAAAGAAATCTTTCTTTTCGAAAAAGTTTTTAAAATGGTAAAAGCATTTCTATCGAAATGCTCTAATAAGCTACGCGTTTTTGCATTATTTGTTCAATGAATCGCGTCTATTCCATTGCAGTTTCTTCTTTATGTTTACTTTTAATTGGTTTCGAATGAAAAATTAGATATCGCGAATTGTACAGTACAGAAGAAGTTTTACGTGTGGGATCCCCCTTATTTTTAGCAAAAGTGACCTAAAAATCTGGATTAATCGTTTTCGACGCCTAATCGTTCGAAACGAATTGTTTTTTTTTTGCAGAATATTTACCGCAACACGTGCTCTTTGTGAAATGAAGCATTCTCGTGATTTCGTCTTCGACGAAACTGGAAGTTGAATTTTTTCCGCGTCTCTTGGCAAGCTTAAATTTGTCGAAATTCTTAAAACGCATTAATTTTAAGGGGAAGTTTCTTTATATCGATATTGTTTATCGTAACCATGGTTACAGGTAAATAGCAAAATCTTTCTTTTATTGATTTAACAACAACAACCGATGACGCCAATCAAGTTCAACGATTATCATTTAACGTTTTTTATATTATGTGACAACATAAAACATACAGAGTGTTTATCGACAAAAAGACAACAAATTTTTAGATCCATCCTCAGCATGGGCATCACATAGGAAAACTCTCTCTTGACTGTTGGAAATAATTTTATAATTAAAATCAATTTAATTTTTTGAGAGATTTCAAAAATTAAATTAAACTAACCAATAAAAATCTAAAATTTTATTTTTAAGGCGGGGCTACAATAAAATTTGATTTTCATTGGTCAATTGCTCATAACACCCAAATTCGTTCACTCAGTATATTTTATTTTTATGAATAACTACATTTTATGGCCATTAATTTAGATAAATTAATAATTAAAGTAAAAAGTACAAAAAAATCTAGCTACGCCACTGACTTCAACCAACGGAAGTGATCGGCAGGCTAAGCCTTTTTTGACGAATCGCTGCCGATTTCAAAAGTTATTCAGCAGCCACCGTCGAGGTGGTTAAAACTTAATTTGCCAGCTCATCATAATCGCAACTGGGCATATTAATTTAGGGGAAGGGGGCTGAAAAGTCTATAAAGGACAAATTCATTTTTGGGGGACCAAGCCTTTCCCAGCTTCTTCTATGTAGTTGCGCTTAGGAGGCTCATCCTGGAATGGTCAGAACACAATTTATTGTCTTATCATTATCAATTATTAGACTTACCCTTGGTCTCACACTGACGCTCATGAAGTAATCAACAAGATTTCCGCTACCATGTGACCAAACACGTCGTATGGATGATTGGTAGCCTGTTGGGGTAGGCAGTACCGCACCAAGTCAAGTTTCACAAAAAATATAATTGATATTTTTAAAAACTCCGAACCCCGTGATTCCTCACCACCTAAAGTCATCGCAAGCTGCTGCTTATATTATTTTTAACAAAATAATATGCAAAACCAAATTCCTGAAAATTCTTATTTATAATATAAAAGGAATAGTATGTTCTGTTTATTACAAATTTTACGAGTATTACACAAACTAAATATGAATTCTTTTGTTTTAGGTAGGGGCGATTTTGTCGGAGGAATCGATAACGAGGCTTTGGATTTTTCCCAACTGGAAGCCTTCATTAACAGCGAAGGCAGCCAAGGAAATGGAAGTTACTTCAGCGAATCTCTTAATTCCACCACACCTCCTCTTCCTTCCGCAGGCAAACTACTCAATGTGATAGTGGAAAATAAACGACCACCTGGGTAAGAAAGGAAAACATCCTTCGGAAAGCAGATACTCATATTTTTTTTCAACAGCCATTCGTTACCCGAAAGTCCTCCGGACAGCAGCTCGGAACATCCTTACAGCCCTCAAGACAGTTGCGATCCACCCATAACCTCGTCGGAAACAATTTACACATCACTCGGACAACCGCTGTATAAATCTAACCTTCTCAATCCTATGCTAAGCGACAATTTGATTTTGGGATCTCATATCGTGGTAACGGATCAAAACTCTGAATCTCAATTATTCGATAACGGAACAATACTCCAAGATAATCGTATTTTAGTAAACGATGATTTAAGAAATAACGCCAACTTACTAACTAGTCGAATACTTCAAGAAAACGTACACCCAGACTCAAATTTACTGCAAGACCGAATTTTATTAACCGATCCCAGCATATCCGAACACAATCGTCCGATAATAATCCACAGCAATGCAGACGCCAACCAAAATTTTAACGATCGGTCGGTTCTACTCGAAAATTGCACCCGAACTGAAAATCGTCGAAATGGAAACGACTTACTCTTGGTTAAAAATACCGAATTCGACAAGAACCAGTTGTTGCATCTTGGTTTTAACTCCAACTTGGAGATGCAATTACCGCAGCGACAAAATTTGGATACGGTGATTTGCGAAAACAGCATCGATGGGATTCAGACAGTCTACACGAATTTACAAAACGTTCCGAATAGCAAGAAGAGAAAACTGTCGCAAGAAAGTCCGTGTGTTAAAAGCGAACCAGGTTTGAAATTGTTTAGTTTGGTTTTGCCAATTCTGACCGTTTTTCTTTTAGAAAACTGCGCTCCGAGCCAGTTGAGCCCACCCGGACCCATGTCTACTTCGCTCGATGACGATTTTGCCGGATCTGAAGGATGTCTGTCGGAATCTCAATATCAGTGCATACGTTTTAATGCGTTTCAACAAAGCTCTTGGCATGTTTTGTGCGATCAGAATCTCACGGAATTGTAAGTTATAGTTTCGGTGCTGGTGTTGCACGTTAATGAGAATCATACATTGGGGTTTACCGTAAACTTTTTTTATTTTTAAGGGCTCTTCCTCATTATCGTGTAGATGCCGATAAAGGTTTCAACTTTTCAAACGCTGACGACGCGTTTGTTTGTCAGAAGAAGAACCACTTTCAGGTAAAATACTTCTACCGCTTAGCGATTCCAACCGATACCTATATAACTTTTGTTTTTTTACAGATAACCTGCCACGTACAAGTAATGGGCGATCCACAATTCGTCAAAACGACAGAGGGTTTCCACAAAATTTCAAGTTTTCACCTCCACTTCTACGGAGTCAAATATGATTGTCCCACTCAGACAATTCGAGTGGAACAAAGTCAAAGTGATCGTAGTAAAAAGCCATTTCATCCAGTGTTGTGAGTTTTCCTAAGATATATCACAAGCTATCGTTTTTATTTGTCAATTTTTTAGGGTTGAACTGGTAAATTCTCAAGTTACAAAAATAACAGTTGGAAGATTACATTTCAGTGAAACCACGTCTAACAACATGCGAAAAAAGGGGAAACCGAACCCAGAACAAAGATACTTTCAGGTAGGTACCTACTCTACTAAAACATTTGAAAATATTTTATTTGCATTTTCTGCAGTTGGTGGTTGGACTTCACGCACACACCAGTAATGGAAATTTTCAGATTGTTAGCCATGCGAGTCAAAAAATTATAGTGAGAGTGAGTATTTTTGACCTTAAGGAAAATTTTTTCTTGTTCAATAAAGCACCTTTTTCCATTCAAGGCTTCGAATCCTGGTCAGTTTGAAAACGACGTGGAATTGTGTTGGCAAAAAGGACAAACACAGGTTTAAATTATTTCGAAACGTTAACTTCATTAAATAAAACCACTTCTTTTTTAGGAATCCATTTTTCATGCTGGTAAAGTGGGAATAAACACCGACCGTCCAGACGAATCTCTTGTGGTGCATGGTAACTTGAAAATAACCGGCCATATTATACAACCCAGTGATATTAGAGCGAAGAAGAACATAGTTGAATGTGATACTGCGGAACAGTTGAAAAACGTGCAGCGGTTGCGCGTTGTTAGGTAACAAATTGAATAATGTTGAGAATCACAAGTTAATTGCTTATTTTGATTTTTCCCAGGTACGAGTACGAGCCTAATTTTGCATCGCAGTTAAACAGACTGCAGGAGCATTGTGATACAGGCGTGATTGCGCAGGAGGTAGCCGAAATATTACCCGAAGCGGTAAGTCCGGCGGGTAATCTCATTTTGGACAATGGCATGTCCATAGATAATTTTCTAGTCGTAAATAAGGTAAGTCGAATGAAACGAGTTCAGTACAACACTAATGGTCGATGATTGTAGGAAAGAATTTTTATGGAGAATATCGGTGCGGTGAAAGAATTATGTAAAGTGACGGGTAATTTAGAGACCAGAATCGATCAATTGGAAAGGATCAATCGCAGATTGACCAAACTGAAGCGTGGAGACAGCTTAAAATCCAACAGTACAGGTGAGTGATCTGAAATAAACAGGGAGATAGATATTCTCAAATGTATTTACCTTCCACGTTTCATAACTGACTTAAAATAATCTTTTTTAACGACTTTTTTTTTCAGCAAGCAGCAAACAATTGCACTCGCAAAAATGTTATAAAAATCAGCACGACTGTCAGAAGGATCAGGAGTTATGTACAAATAAATTTATTCAGATAATAATCGTGGTTTTAGTTTTAATTATGGCTTTTTGGTAAGTCAAACGTAAATTTATAAATCGGTTATTTGAGCAATAGTTTTGTTTTTAGTTTGGCCGCAATCACTACTTTGTATCTCATGGAAGCGGCACGTCACACGCAACTGACGCAAGCGAGTTTACAATCGTCTCATCGGTCTGTGTCGACGAAGCGGCCGCAGAAAAGTATCAAACCAAAAACATGGCAGACTATTTATCCCCAACAAAGCGCAATACCTTATAAGGAGCTGGGTTAGTGAGAAACAAAACAATTAAATAAAAATATATTATTTTGTACTTTTTCTAGGACTCATCAAGTCGAGTCTCGATTCTTCTGGTAGCATGAAAGGATCTTCTCACATAATAGGCCGACCTCCCGATTGTTCGGGGCTGGAACCCGAATTAGAAAACGGAAGCATTTTGTGTCAGGTATTGTCTTACTTGATTTTGCATTAAAAACAATAGTAAATTCATCCTCTTCTTTTTTTTAAGGTTTATTGCTGTGTGACTCCTCTGCTGCAAAATTCCGAAGAATTGGATTCGGCAATATTTGGTGACCGAATACAAAGACAAGCGCACCATCACAATCACACAAAAGGCAGCTTATTAAACATAGACAAAAATAAAATTGTCAAACCGTTCCACACCAATAATATCGATAAACAACAACGGCAGAAGCGAGACACCGACGATTGGAGCGATCAAGATAACACTTACGATTCGTTAGATGATCACTTGTTTACTATCACGGTACAAGGGAAACATTTTAATGTCACCCTGAACCACCAGTACATATTGCACAATAATGGCAACAGTTTGTTCAATTTTTCTTACCACGTTCCTATTTCCAAGTACATGCCCGATGAGTATGTGAATTTAATTTTTCGGTGAGTAAAACATTGAAATTGTTCTCGTCGGGAATTAAAATTTTACTTTCAGATCCTTACAAGCTAACTTAAAAGAATTGGATCATTGTTTTAACGATTACAAACAGCATGAGTGTCCGTTGCCGGGAACGATGCGTTACAACCAAAATCATAAAGAAGCGCCACATAAGGTGAACGAAAATCTTCGTTATCCACAAATTAGTTCGCAGAGCATCGTGTTTGAAGTCGACATGGTTGGATTTCAGTCGAAAATTATGACTTACCGAGCGGCGCTGCGGCAATCTCAAGTAGGTGTTTTATTTTAGTTTTAATGCTGATTCATCCATTTGAACCGCATTTTGAAATTAAAAAAGTTTTAAAAGTGAAAACTTTTACGTTACAATAAACTAATAATAGAAATTAGGCAATAGTAGAGTAACTTTCTCAGGTTTCCTGATTTTTCAACAAAATAAAAGAAATCAGTGCTTTTTACATTACTGTGAGTGCTTCACGTTTGGCCCTATTCTGGTGTTTCTACCTTACGGAGGCATATTTTATTTTCTTATCTAGGAGTTCTGGCTGCCACCTTTGGCAACCTTTTTTATTTCTCTGTTAATGTAAGGGAGATTATGTTTTGAGGAGAGAGAACATCGGGAATACTTGCCTATAGTTGAGATGAGTATTTAAACTTCCGCAGATTCGTCTTTTTCACAGTCAAAGCATCTGCTGGTTGATAACTTGCCTACCTTCCTAAATAAGATTTGAAACATCTATTACCGCACAGGACATGTGTGTGATTGTAATTTAATTCCCTCCTATATTTAATTATAGCTCGGAGATCTCAATGAAATTGAGGGTATAGCGACCTTACGTCAAGTTAAATAGTGCAACAGATAAGACGAATTAGTATAAACATGTCAGTTCGTTCTCGGTTATTATTTGGTCTGTGTACATAAATTACATTCCATACTTTACAGATCATGACTTCGATTCTTTTGTTTATTTAACTTCGACTTTAAACATTAGCTTTAAGCATCACTGTGACTCACAAATCAATACACCACATGATACGAGAACATCGGGTATTATGTAAAACGTGCAGTCGGTTCGAAAAAAAGTTGTTAGCTAGGAGATTCGAACCAGGAATTCTTAGGATATGTAATGGTGCGCTGTGTACGCGGACTAAATAGCCACCGAGGATCAACCGATAGGGCTACTCCATGGTGATACAATACTACAAGAGGTGCATCTGAAATTTTAATTTCAGATTGATTATTATAAATAACATTATATTTAAATTAATCTTTGTTTAAAAGTTTTTTTTATAATTTTGGCAATTTAACCTTGAGCGAACCCGATAGTGTTTCGGTTAAAAATATAAATATTTTTAAAAATATGCAGGTGATAACAAAGTAAATATTAGAGTACATTTTATTATAGTCGAGATAAATGTTTTATTTTTTGCAAAATCACGAATCTATTGGATATTGATTGAATACAAATTTTTAAATTAGATTATCAAAATATCTACAATTTTTAAATATAAAATTAAAACGTTATTTTGTCGCCCAGTGGCCCAGTTGGACAACCAGTGGATATAATATATTATGTAGGTCATGCTTTACTGTCTAATTTTCTATCCATTTAATGCATTAAAGCTATTTATATAATATTGAATTTACGTTGCTATTAATTTAATTGATAACTATAAAAATAATAAATAACGAAAATGTTGCATAAATTATTAACTTGTGAAAGTTATTAAAGGTTACTATTACAATAAAATTTTTGAATTTTTTGATGTCGATTTGACTGCTATTACCTGTACTGTTTTAAAATGCAATTATTCAATAGATAATATCATATTATCATTGTTGCACTTAACTAATCTGTTATAGGAAGTAATTATCTAATCATATTTCCTGTTTGTGTGAGTACACATAATTTCTCCCTCTTAATTGGAGAAAATTTTGTACATTTACCCGAATTTTCTTCTTTTGTTTAGATTTCAATTTCAAATCGTGTTGTCTTTTTGGTCTAAATGCAGGCTATTGGAAACTTCGGTTAAATCTCTGCTCTACCACAGTGGTGGGTTCGATCCTCGACTGAAGTAATTACATATTGCAACATAGTTTTTTTTTCATCGAAACTGTCAAGAGAGATCAATCGAGTAATTAAGTTTTAATTTGCGTTAATGAACGGAATCTGTTTGCGTGTTTTAACTTAAAAGCTTTTTTTGTAGTCCCTGCGTTGAATTTTAAATGACCAGATACAATGTAGGTGCCTATAATAAACTTGAACGGGTGATTGATTTTATCAACTGAAATGTTGTGAAATTTTTTTAATACGCAAACATAATTTTTAATAATGTAATTCATTGATACACTTGGATAGTACCTCCATTATCTTATCGTTATTATTGATATTTTTATTTTTGCCGTCTCATTCAGTATTCAGTAACAGTGGTGCTCAACCAGTCAATCGCGAAACCGTTTGTATTGGTTTCTCAAATTTTTCACTGGCAGGCCGGCACTGAAAGGTTGGTCATCACTGCTTTACAAGGTGCAGTGACGGATGTTGGAATTTTGAAACTGAAGCTGATAATAAAATCATAAACAAAATATTTTCGAGTAATTATATCTTTATTTTAGAACATTTGTAAAATGTCGACTACAAAACTTGGGCTCGAATTTATGGAATATAATTTTCATTTTTATCGGCCATGCGACGAGTAAGAAAAAATGACCGAGTTGGTGGTGATGATGATTGGTGGTCAAAAAGACAAATTTCGAAATGATAACTTAATTGTACAAAAAAAGTCAAGAAGTTTATTGTTTTCCATTCCATTAGATTATTAATGTAGCATAATTTATATTAAAGTTTGAATATAATGAAGAAAAGATGTACTTAAGTACCTATTAATTAAAATGTATCCGTCCAGGAATGCTGGCTATATTTAAGCAAAATGGCCCTTTCAGCAATAATTCCTAGAATTATGAAATGGTGTGGCCTTAAAAAATTTGTATAATTCCATATTTCGTAGTTTATTAGTTAGTATGTAATAGGAATTAAATTAAGTGAACTACCTACCCTAAATATTATGGTTATAGAATTTAGAGGAAAAGTTGGAAAGTTTATTTGTTTAGGTGTAATAATACTCTTTTGCAACAACTTTTGTAACATATCAAAATAATTGTGGTACTATTTTACTATAGAAGAGTTTTTGGTTCTCACTGTATATTTATTATTGTTAAGATATTTTTATTATATTTTCAAATACAATTATATTATATATTAGCTATTAGTTTTTAAAGAGCGATTATATATTTTCAAGGTGCGCGTACCATTTTTGGGCGCCTCTTGCTATTATTTTATTTTTATTAATTGACAAATCCGCAAAAATGATCAATTTGTTGTACCTATAAAGACAATGTAAGGAAATTTATATTATATTATGATGTAATTGTTTTGTGATGTGAATTAAAAGTTGTGTTATAAAAAATATCTTATTTACGTCCATCCTGTACACAAGGTAAGTTGAAAAACAAAAGTCAACATTTCACGACTAAATTATTCAATTGTTAAATTTCCTGCAACGTTCATTCAATAAATATTTTAATGTGTTGATTTGTTTCTGTTGTTTATAAAGCGCGCCCCCAAGGGTTACAAATGGGAAACCTTAGCAACCCCAATTCATCAGCGGAAAATTTATTTTATTAGTCACTACTCGGATGAACAAACAAAATAAAAATTTGGGAAACTAATTGTTTTTATTGAAGTCGTACGAAAGGTAATTTGCATGTTCCGAGGAAGCATTTATAATAATATGTTTTAAAATATCGGAAAGATTTTTCGATTAATTATAATAATGCCAATTTTTATTGTTGTGTAGGATTTACGCAAAGGAAGTGAAGAGGCTGCCAAATTATGTGTGTGATCACACTTCCTCGAGTTTGAAAATCGTGAAGTGATTTTATTATTTATTTTTACTGGACACGAATCTTAGTTCGTTGGCGTTCGGAAGAAATAAATGATGGGTAATTTGATGAAATTGAAATTTCTTACAAAAAAGTGAAAACTTTTTTTTAATTTGATATTTCTAAAAAATAAATTATATCATTTTTGTTTGTCGCCAGCAGAATCGTAAATATTTTTTATCATTGTTATCATTAATGAAACAACAGTCGTGTCCTAACATAAGCTTAGGTCTTAACGTTAATCTTTTATTTACAAATATAAAAAAATCTAAATGTAGATAGCAGATCTGAGGTGTGATTATCCCAAAAAGTATGTACCTATTTTACAAGGTTGGAATTTTCTGGAAATTATTGGTATTCCAGCTTTGGGGGTACTTTGAACCCTTACCGGTCTGGTGTGGATAGTTCGCTAGCGACGTCGTATGTTAAGGATTTCTACGATTAGGCTGATGAATCCCCGATAATGACGTCATGATTAGGGTTGTTGGTAAAGGAAATTGAAATGAAAATCATGAACATAATATGGTGTAAAAGAAGGACTTTCACAATTTTACCAAATTTTACGTCATCACGTGTGCGCAACAATTCCTATCCGATGTGACTATAACCGGTCAAACAGTTTATTTGGATAACGGAAAGTTATTGAAAAACACAGTGAATACCCAGAAAATAATTTAAAAAATTAAAATAGTGACGCAAATCAAAGGTTACAGAGATTACGAAAGAAATTATTAGCAATATAAGAGCAACGGGAATGAAGTTTTTGACACCGGAATCGTAAAATGGATCAAGTAGGAACCAAGAAACAAAATTATCCGAGGTTTACTGGCCATCGACATCACAGAAAAAATAATTCCGTTGGTTTGGTATCAGATGGATAGAAATAACCGGCCTCGACAGATGATAAAATGAGATGGAGACGGAATCAAAGTGAAGTTACGAAGGCCAAGAATATGTTCGACGAGGAAGGAATCGTAACATAAATTTTGTTTGGGATTTCCTTTTGAAAAAGTGTTAAATAACTTGATTAAAAACCGTTCAGGTGAACAGACCTTCGACCATGACTTAAATTACAAAAATTCCTAATTATTACTCATGCAAAACCTGAGTGCGTTAATAAATTTTTCAAACGTGAACCAGTTTTGATTTATTTTTAATGCAAAAATTTCGATGGAAACTTGAATTGATTTACAGATTTTCTAAAAAAAATCGTGACTCATCAGAAACTTGAAAATTCAAAGAAACAAATAGAAAAATGAAAAGCAGCAAGTAGCCTTGCAATAATCCTAGGAAATGAATCAAATTAAAATATGCAACCTTGAGATACAAATTAACCGTATATCTCCCACTTCGAGAAATACAAAATGTCCTTTCTCTAAATGTGTGACTAATAGCTAATACTGGTGATGGGGAAATGCTTATGAGAGTAATAAAATCAAAAATAATTTTTTTCAACACTCGATTATTATTCGATAAATGAAAAATACACTATAGCCAAAAATGCGATAAAAAAATAATTTTAATGTGCAGACAAGGCAACTAACGAACGTGAAGGTGCAAAAAACACCGTCCACTTCACATGTTTTCAACTATTAACAAAAATTACGCATGGTACATGGAATCAAACTTCAACATAATAAATTACTTATTTTCCATAGCAATTTGCTTAAGCTTTTCGTAATTGGCCCCGCTGAATTGTTGAATGGTCTTTTCATTCTTGATGAAAATGAAGGTGGGCATGGAGTTTATGTTGTATTCGGTTGCAATTTCTTCGCATTCGTCCACGTCGACTTTCAGCACCAAAATAGCGCTGGAAAATTCGTTGGCCAATTCTTCCAATTTTGGCGCAATTTGTTTGCACGGCCCACACCATGTGGCATAGAAGTCCACAATGACGAGTTGGCTGCCGGCATCCTTGAGTTTGGTTTTGAAATCGTCCTGCAATTTGATTACATTATTATCGCAATTTCGCTAATGGCACTGTTTTATCGCGACAAGAATCGGCGGTACATAATATGTAGTTAATTCGTTCCGAGTCCATTAATTATTCATCCTTTAATTTTAGTTATTGACGATAACATCGCCGAATGTTAATTTTTCAAAGCTTATCTAGCGTTACGTAACAATAATTTATATTGATATATCGAGTGCTCCGCACGTTACCCCTACCCGCCCCCGCCGAAACCGACCGCAGAAATTTCAAATTTCCGGCAATCCAACTGTTTAATTAGGGCAAGTAATGACAATTGAAGTTTACATGGTAATTGGCGACGTCTGGTCTATTCTCCAAGACGCCACAACTCGAAAAATCGATTCCATATTTTCTAATGGTTTCTATTATTTTTACAGCGTAGTATTCGATTAAAAACCCATTTACTATCCATCGCGTTTAAAAAAACTCGATGCGGAAGAATTCGTAACCTTCGCGAAAATGACGCATAAAATTACACACAAAATTTCCGGTGCGTCTCCTACGAAACGGAAACAAAACAAACCGACGTTTCTCACATTTTAACAGTAAACCGAATTTAACGTGAACTTCGTGAGAAAATAAAAACACCACGCCTCGGCTTAAAACCGAGATTCGATTTTTTGAAATATTCAAACGTCACCCGCAAAATATTAAAATTATTGTTCTTACCATTCCTGTGATGTGGATCGACATTTTTAGATTATCGGTTTTTTTACAGTTTAAAAAGTAAAACGACCAGCGAATAACACAAGTGTTAACGTTACAACAACACTTCGCAAAGTGAGAGAGGTGTAGTAAATGGTGACCGCTTCCTCTCGAGTACGAGTATTGGCTGCACGTAGAATCACGCTTTTTCACACATCGCATGTGTCAAACAGTGATAGAAACAAACGTCAAAACAGTCACCTGGCGACATCTGCGTCAAAAACAACCAAGTCGTTCGAATTTGAAACGCGATCAAATTAAAAATTGATCAACTAATAAATCATATACGGCGGCTCATTATTCAAATTGAAAATTATTTATTTTTTAATTATTTCGTTGTCTACTATTTTATTTGTCTCGATTGCTATCTGTACGAACGACTTAATTTAATTGAAACAGTGCCTCTCAAAATTTAACGCTTAATTTGATTAAAACATCAATTTTCTAATCGAACTACATTAAAAAAATTCTTATTTTGCAATTTTTATTTTTCTGCAAAGAAAATTAAATTAATAAGATAGTATTTAAGTAGTCTTTATAAGAATTCCCGATAAGCTGGCTTTCAAGTGCTCGCGTATTTACATTGCATCAGAAAAATGATGCAGCATAAAATAATCGAACAAATTACTTCAATTTTTTATTGTTACTCCAATTCAAGTATTTCTTAAATATAACCGAAATTAAGTATTTGACTTATACGAACCACCAACTTCGAGACCTTGACAGATTGCAGATAAGCGCGATGATCGTATTTATTATAAGAATAACTACTAGTGTGCCCGGATACAAAGTAATCTGTATGGTCAATTCCAAGATAAGCTTTAGAAATCAAATTGACGCGCATGAGCATATTAACGAGATTCATGAAAAACGAAAGGAAATGGTTTTCATGTTTTTCTAGTAGTGTAATTTGAGCAGAAAATTCGCATGCCGCAGCCAAATTTTTCGTCGAGATGATATTTTACATTAATCAAGAAAGTGAGGTTAGTAACCATCTGAAATATTACAGGAAGTGGCCTGTCAAAATGTAAATAAATGACTGGCAATTGATAAAATTATGGAAAAAATTTTTCCCGACCAATACTACCCTTTCCCTAATCAATTTTCTACGAAGAGTATTTTTATGAAATAAAAATTCTTGAAGTTGGATTTTCCGAGGGTACCATGACCGTGGGCACAATTCCACGAGCCGCCGCTGTTAAGTAAATATTATTTGTTTGAACTTTGATGCTACTTGATAGAAAACACTACGATTTTTACGAATTCTATGATTTAAAAATAATCGTGATCCGCACGGTACATAGTTCAGCAATGGTGTAGTTTTTTTTTAGGTTACTTCACCCTCTTCACCTAATCGATCGAAATTAAATAAACAACATTTATTCATTACCTATTCATTGGAAGAAAAATCGAAATGTTTTACATCTTTTCAGTATTTTGCAAAAGACAACGGATTTTATTTCGTCCACTGTATGCGCGTAGTATTATGAAAACCACCTTGTACACAGTACCAGGTAAATCTGGAAGGCCGAAGTTCATAAAAGTTATATTAAAAAACAGAAAATTGCCGATTCATGCAACTTCCTTTACACACAATCGCCTCTAGCTTTTGAGGTTAACCGTTAAATCCGCCGCTATCCAAGTAGGACAAAAAACCTCAATTATTTATAAACAATAACATCGCGCGCCCGTACTTTACAAACCATTTAATCGATAATTTAAAACAGGTAACCAAGTAAAGATTTCGATGGCCGAATTGGACAATTTGGAATATTACATCAAATTTCCCAGCTCAAATCAACAGTGTAGTCTTGTCAAAGATGAAAAACCACCGCTGGTGATCCTCTTTGGATGGGCGGGTTGCGCCGACAAGTACTTATCCAAGTACTCGCAAATTTACGAACAAATGGGGTGAGCACACAATTTTTCATTTTAATTTAATTTACTTCCACCATTTTTTCAGTCTAATAACTTTGAGGTACACGGCACCGGTTAAGTACGTGTTTTGGAAACCGCGTGAGTTACCGATACTAGGAGAACGAATTGTCAAGTTACTGATCGACATGAATTTCGAAAATCACCCGATCATCGTGCACACCTTTTCAAACGGAGGCTCCCACATGTATCGAGGATTTTCCGAAGCTCACGCCAACAGTCAAATTAAATTTCAAGTTGGTTTACCGCTAAATTTTCTTTACCGTTAACGCATATTTTGAATTTGTAGGTGAAGGGGGTGATCTTTGATTCGTCACCTGCTAAGAGTTTACTTGGAATGTTTCGTGCCTTGTCCTCCATCATAGGCGGGAACTTTTTTTATAACTTCCCGTTGGCTTTTATGATGACAGTATTTTTCGGCATCGGTTGGCTGATTCGAGTAAGTGGATACCCCTTACGTTTTAAGCATACAATAATAATTTTTTACCTAGACGATCCTAAGTTACATTACCAGAAGGGTGCACGTCGAGGATTCTTTTGCATATTTAAATAAGGAACCCAACATCTGCCCGCAGCATTTTATATATTCCAAGGCAGACAACATGATTCCATATAAGGTTTGTTTTTTTCTACAAAAGCCGATTGGGGTAAATTTTAAATATTACATGTGTTATAGGCTGTGGAAAGTTTCATGCGACTTAGAAAATCACTTGGTGTTCCTGTGACGTCGACAAGATTTGAAACAAGCACTCACGTAAGGCATTATTATTTCTACAAAGAAGAGTACACTAAAAGCGTTCGCGATTTTATCGAGCAATGTTTACGAAAAACAATTTAATTATATTTAATTGCGATTGTTTAGAAAAATTTAGGTGCTGCTGCAGGTGTAGCTACTACAAACATGGGATTCTTGAGCACGTTTTACTTGATATTGTAGCTATAAGTGAGAACGGTTTCAGTGGTACGTAATTATCACAAATTGGGCCCTCAAGAATTGTATTTCCTTCAATGCGCACTCTGGTATTTGACTTATTCTTTTTTATTGTTTTTGTTATGAAATAAAATGTTTTACTCTAATAGATCATCTTGATTTACTTTTTACATTTTCAGGTGGAAACTTATAATTTAAAATTATGAAAACGTGAAAATTGTAAAAACATCGGTAAGGAAGACGACAACAGAATATTAAATGCTACCCTATCGAATGTCATATTCCATTATTGTTGGTGCTGATAGGCTTTTATGTTTTATGTGAGTGTATAAATTGCGATTTTTTCTGTTTTATTTCTATATTTTAATTAATTCTGATTGTATTGACAAATTTGATTGTCAACAAATAATACAAGAACCTGGGGGATATGGACTACCTCAGTTTGAACCCAGGCGAAGTAAAAATTTTGATTTCATCCCAGACAATGGAAAATCACCGAGGTTTCTGCCAAGATCGGTTTTATAGTTTGGATTTAAAGAACATTTTTACTGCGGTTTTAAATTAATTTACAGTATTTTACTTTTACGATAAGCAAAAGACATTAAAGTTGCTTAAAATTTCATTGCCCTAATCGTACCAGATACTGCATATTATAATTAATTACCAACAATAATATCGTTTTTGTTTTTTTTAATATTTTGACCAAATGTAATCGGCTAGGAATATGCATCTATCTGTCTTTCACTGACGCATATGAATGGATTAACGAGCGATATTTAGGCATTTAACCTACGACCACTACAAGACTAGAAGTGGGGAATTTTCAAAGTGGGTAGGGTTCTGAACCCACGCAGTTGGTAAAAACATCTCCGAAGGTCGCCCCAACTCAGAAATCACGTAGTACGGTTGTGGGAATCTCGTTAATCCGTTCATGCGCATCAGTGATAGACTGACAACGATTAAAATCCGGGATTTTGGAAAGAAAAGGACAATAAATGTGTTCATTGTAAGTCAAAAACACATGATTCGCCAATTGTAAATGAGGTTTTGAATCTTATCAGTCTACCACTGACGCGCGAGATTCTTACTACCATTTCGTATTGGGGCGGCCTTCAGGGACGTTTTTACCAAGGACAGCCTCATGGGTGGAGATGAGGAGACCTTCGTAAAATTATTAGGATTCCTTGAAAAGCCGAAATAATACTTTGTGTTTTTCTATTAAACTATCTCTCGTTAATCCATTCATGTGCGTTAGTTGTTGATGTAATATACCGAAAATAAAACCGGTTTCGTCTTGACGTCATCTTCAGCACATATCGTAAAATATCTACACAATAAAAAAAAAATTTTGAACTTATTTTGGCTAAAGATATTTTTGTTAAGCCCTTCCCTCTCCTTTCTCGCCTTTATTTGAGAACGCCACTGTAATTCCATAATGGTTTTATTATACAGAAACAAAAATGAATAGTAATTCAATTTATTCCATCAACATAGATTATTTATTATTTTGGTGTACACGTTGATCATCTGCGCTCAGAATATTCGAAATGAATATAATAAATGTTTTAACGAACTTACGTATGTGTATACGTCACAAAACGTAGTTCCATAAGTAAATTGACTTTGACAGTAAGTTTCGATTGTTTCGAAAACAATCGCCATATATAAAAATATTGCAATAGTATCTGTGATTTTCTCGTCAATATATTATAGAAAATCACCGGATAGTATACTCCTGCATGTATCGACCACTTTGACCTCTTTATGTCGAACGTACACCATCGTGCGTCCCTGGTTCATCTAATTGCTACGTAAAGCCTACAAGGCGAGCGACGGCAGGAGGGGTCACTGCTCCGGGCCACGTCGCCTATCGATATAATTTTTGTTTATCATTCAAAATACATAAAAATTTATTCAAAAATTATGTCTGGGCAAATTTATTTATTTAAAATAATTTTTACCAAAAATAAAATTTTTAAAATTATTATTGTAAAATTCTTGCCAAGGGGAAGCACCAAAAAATAAATATAAGCTATCGGGTACGATTCCCAAACGTAATTCACGCAGACGCAGTAGACAGAACTGTTTCCCTCCACGAAATATTCTGAACCGCACCTGGTAGTTTACTTATAAATTTTGGGTCGTGTAAATGCGTTATTTATATCCGTCGCGGTCATATCGTGATGACGTAACCCGTCTTAACTCCCTCGTTTATTATAAATTGCCTTAATTCAGGGGGGGGGGGGGATTTCGAAAATTATTTCGGTTAAAATTTGACGTCGGCATTAAATTTAAAAAAAAATTTTTTAAATATAAAAAAAAAATTTGCGTACAATTTTGAAAATATTTAATTTTTTTGTTGATAAAAGTAGGAGGGAGTTTGTAGAACCGAAACGTTTGCCGAGTAAGTCTCGAGTTCCCGGAACTGTCACTACGAGCGCACGGTCGCCTCTGTTCCATTTTAGGCATTGCGTTGTTTTCTTGCATTTGTTTAGTAACTACGCCAAATTATTATTAGATAACATAAGTCACATCGACGTTGCTACAAATAAATTTACTCATTAGACCGGGTAAAGTACGCAATGATTATTAACAAATGTACGTTACGTGTTAATAAGTAGTCGGTTGGAAATTTCCGTTGGCACAGATAGACGTAGCGATGGCGGTACAGCTGTACGGGTAAGTCTTGCTATACTAATCTACTATGTTATTTTCAGATGTAAATTTCTTGTAGACAATGATATTTATCATTGTAATGCGTTGTTGGTAGTACCGAAAACTATCAGGAACGATTTTTTTTTTATTAGCTAAACTCTGTATTAGTACTGGGTTCAGACATTCTGACAGAATCAGGCCCGCTAGTATAGACCAATTTACCGTAAAAATTTTACTTTTACCTATCACACAGACCATAATATAAAAAGATATATCAGGAAATAGCAATATATTTAGAAATATTTCGTGTAGGAATACCATAAAATCGGGTATTTTAACGTTTTCCCAATACGAGGTTATGTTCATAATATTTCGCTAGGACGATACGACCTCGCCACGCAGCAATATTGCAATATGGTGGATCTAATTATCCAAAAGCATTTATTTACCCATTTCGATTATTAATACAAATGCAATAGAATATATTGTCGTTAAAATATTTTTCGTATATTAATAAGTAACCTTTAGTATTGCTTGGTCACCATACGAACACGTGGTATATTGTACATACAAAAGTATAGAAATACTTCCGCCCGCAAACCGTAGGGTTAAAATATACCACTTTATGTACTTTGCAAAAAAATTACTTTTTGAAGATTTCCAAAATCTATGGCACCACCCCTACCTCTCTGGGTATCAGACGATAGTCCGTCCTTGTCTTACTCACGCTAACTCAATTTAGTCTCGTTCCAACTAATTGATATATTTTTTACTGTTTATGTTTAATTATAATTTTATTTTCCATTTTTTTTCTTCTAATTTGATAGAAATATTAAGAAAGTAATACAGTTGGCCAATGCACGAATTATTACTACTAGTATAATATCGACGTAATAACCAGGCGCTCAGAAGTTCACAAGCTGTCGTCGGGAAAAAACTATTCCCCATTTTGTTATAATATAAATAAAACAGGAAATGACGTTCAAATTAATTTAGATGCTTACGTAACGTAAATATTACGTAATCCGTATAATAAAAAAAAAAAAAAAAGATTTTATATTTGCTCGAATGCAGGTAGGCTGATGATATGGATTAGCCAAAAGAACACAAAATCAAAAAATTGGAATAGCCGAAGACGGCGTTGCTTACAAATAGAAGCCTATCCGGCTAATGCGATTTTGATATTCCCTTTAGCCGCATGTCTAGACTATCGATTATTGCTGGACGAATTGGATGCTTAGAAACGGGATATCCACAGAGGAAGATGAATATATCGAATAGAAAATTACATTGCATTTTTGCTACAACTTCCCCAATTATGAAGGATTGGACTACCAATGATGAAAATTGACATTGAGCTGCCGGATCACGTGATGAGGTTTAGCAAGAAACATTTTACGACCTTAAGCTGATAATTTCAAAAATTAAAGTCTGAAGATTAAACTTGACAAATAATGATAAGATAAGACTGTGTTGTTGGTTATCTTTAATGCTGCGTGGCTCTTCCATCGATCGTTTATTTAACCCGAAGGATCGCTCAGTATCTAGATAAGCCATACAGTGTTGGCTGTTCATGAAGTTGCTGCCAAAATACGTTGAGTATTGCTGGATGACACCTTTTTTGATTATGAGAGCGACAGATGCTAAGAGATCCTAGCGGATTGGTTTGGGCGACCAGAAATGTGAAAATCCTGAGAAAGACTAACTTGTGTCCAACTCCGTGTTTCGCAGGGCACGTAAAGCCGACGCTTTTGCAGACACATTCCCAATCCGGTTAGCAGCCGTGGGGTTTAAATGCTGAAAGCGTTTCTCTATCAGAAAGAGGCCCATGTTCAAAGCTTGACAATAAACGGCTTATAAAGAGTTAGCTATATTGCCAAATGTTGAGTTGACATGGGAAGCCCATATCAGGTTGACTTTGACAAATCAGAAACCTGAACGATTAAAAATATTTAACTTCCCGAATGACGGCGGTTTCGATCTTACCCACGATTTTTCTGTGATATCGATCTTGCACCCAGACTGCGCCGGCGCGACAATCGTTCCCGCCTATTTTATAGGTTCTGCCAATTACCTTTCGGGAACTGCAAGTTCGTATGCGCACGAGTTCTGCGTCAATAACGAGTGTTCCTCGGAAACAACCGAATATTAAATCATTATTGAATTTTAAATACAGTATTGCCAAATGTGAACATGGACAATACCCTTGAGGGTGTCAAGATTAAAATTGCTTTCCTAACCAACTACAATGCCACAACTGTACCGAACTGAATGCAAGACCTATGACCACCGGGAAATTAATACACAATGACTATATAAATCTTATCACATCCCCTGGGGGCGTTACTTATGATAACCAGCCAAGAACAATACAGCCTTAGGACATAACTGTAACACCGATTTGTATTGCTGACACTTGGCCCTCTTACATAACTATTGGTTCTGTATTTTACACTTAACTGTCGTCTCGCGACCAATAGGGTATTTAAGCCCTCGTCATATAATCTACCATTCCCGACAGATCAAACTCTGCAAACTGTAATTTGTATCAAAATTCAATGTTAGCATAAAATGTTCTCTTTTTGCCTGCCGCTGTGGTCGCCTGCATGCCACCTGATTAAACATAAATTTGATAAACAAATGAACTGGATGAATTAAAACTTTTTATTATGTGTAATGAAATTTTGCAATAATTAAGACATATTAATACATTTCTAAATCAATAATAAAATAAATACAAAAGATACTTTTCACAGTATTAATAATGAACATTATTACTAAATAAGTTTATGACTTGCGTTGGTGCAAGCTTCCTTTCGTCTCCTAAGAAACGAAATTTGACCAACAAATAACATTTTACGTATTCCATCAGTTTATTTACAATCCAAATCAATTACTTTATTATAATAAATTGTAAATACTTTTTAATATATTTAAAATTAAAAGCCAAACAAGATTATAATGTAAAATAAATTCAAGTGCGAACAAGAAATTGCTATGTAAATTGACCACAAAATCAAATATTCTACGTTAGTTAATTTAATAAATCGTACTAAAAAGAAAAATAATTTACACGCTACATTAATCATCACAAAATAAATTTCATTTAAAACAACACCGTAATTACACTATTTCATTTTATCTTATATACCTAATTCATAAATTTACATTTGGTTGGTGACGTTTAAAATTCTAGATAGTCAATGTATCTAATTATTCTTATCAAGTTTCTGCATTATTTAACGAAAACTGTAATTAGATAAAACAAACACTTCAGTCTTTACAAAAAATTTACAAAATTTTTCAAATGTGTCGTGGTATAGTATTCGCTTACATCCCCTCACGTTTAGGTTTCGGTGGACGTCGTGTTGGCAGTACTCGTTCGAGATCGTATAAATGCTCGCGATTTTGCATTTCGCTGGCGTACGACTGTAAAAGAGTAAAATATAATCCTTCTAACCGTCGACAGATATATTTGTATAATAAAAATAATAAATTAGGTGCTTACCAATTTACTTTGAATTCTTTTTGGTAATTTCTCTCTTAAGTCATAAATTACATCTCTCGACAGGTCCAGTTCGCTTAAATCTTCAAATAAAATCTAAAATAAAGTAAAAATTATTTTAATAAACAAATTGGTCATTTTGAAATAATCCCCTTACTTTATAGAAGACTTTTTCCGACTTCCCCATATATTTAGCGGGATACACGACGCCGTCTATCCATTTAACTGAAATTTCTTGACCTGCGCTCGGAATACTTTTCGATTTCCAATCTACCACGTCAGCTGTTTCTAGATTGTTACAAAATGTACCATCAAGCGGAAAATAGGCACTATAATAAGTGATCGTATTTACGGCAGTCACTTTCCCTCGATAAAACCTTCTGTTCCTGTGTTGAGCCCACACTTCGGCATCTTCAACTAACGGAAGCCTATTGTGGAAGTCCTCGTAGTCTGACTCGCTCTCGTGCAACACCAACGAGCGTCGGATGCTGTCTTTATCATCTTCCTGAGTCGTAGACGGTGCAGACGTGGTTAAACCGTTTTTATTTACTTTTGTGCAATCGCGCAACACGACCTTCAATTCGAGAGGCGTGAAACGTTTAATTTGTTGTCTTAAATATTCGTCGGAAACTTTCTTCCTTTGTCGAAGCATTCGCCTTCTATTTTCGCCGCGTCTATCTCGACGGATTTGGTTCACCAGCTTTTTTCGGTTACGCGAGCTTGTAACTTTCTTTTTACGAAGCGGAACAACATCTTCGTCAAACTTCAGCGCCACGTCGCCAAATAAATCTTCTGTGGACGAACAGTTATTCTCGTAGCAGATCGTAAAATTGAACTGCTTCATAATTTTTTCCTGAAACTGATCGAAACGCTCCACAGATTGACTATCCTGGCTTTTATTTTCGACTTTAGTCTTACTGATACCTGTGAGGATGTTGGATAACGTTTTTTCGCTTTTGGTTACATCGGCAACCAACTGTTTCAACAAGTGCCGCTTCCCTCGTTTCTTGAAGTCGCCAACGTTGTTGTTCAAGTTTTCTTGATTAGAATCATTAGAATCGTAGAAGGTATCCTGCAAGTAGCGTTTAAGGGGCGATTTTTTCATTTTTTTATTCCAATTAATCAGATCGTCGTCCAAATTTTCGACTTGACGCTCTACGATAACTTTGGGCGAAGCTCGTTTACCGTTTTTGTCTTTTTCGGGAGTCAAACTGAAGAAACGTTTAAACATGCTAGTTTCGGTTTTGAGCTTATGATTTTCTACATCGTCAAGCGTCGAGTCTTGTACAATTTCTTCACCAGCTATATCGAGTTGGTCGACAATATTGTCCTCTGTTTTATCTAAAATTATTGGATTCATACTCATGGGATAAAAGCGGTCTTTTGATAATAAAGACTGATTCACCGAGCAGGTGTTAACCGTGTAATACTTATGGTTGGCCCAAATCATGTTTGGTTTTTTTGTGTTGGTTTTCTGAACCAATTCTTGATTTAACGGTAAGATTTGAGCGGTTTCGTTATTTTGAACCGCACCATTATCTTTGTACTGATAAACCCCTTGAATATTGTAAACGTTATTTGTAGGATTATTTTGAACATATTGCACATTTTTGACTTCGTACATGGTGGGAATTAATTGAACATTTTGAGTTTGTATTGCATATACAGGAACTTCTTGAACGTATTGTACCGCTTGTGCCGCGGGAACGGTTTGCAAATTAACGTAAGTGTACTGCACATCATTGGTCAGAAGATTTTCGCCCGCCGGGTCACCGATATATTGGGTAGGAACTGGTGGATTGGGGCATTGTGGTTGGAGTAAAGGCATGTGAGAATATTCATTTTCCGGATCCGTCTCCTCTTGCCTTTGCAATTGTGGCATTTGATGATCATCCTGCTTGTCGGCAGCGTACAATGTCAAACTTCCTTGTTTTGTTTGCAAACAGGAATAATCCGGTTCCACGGTATCCTCCAAATCACCTAATTAAAAAAAGCAGATTTAGATCATTTCTTCGAACTATTTTATTGCAATTATGACAAAATGACGGAATCGACAGGTTAACGTGGATTTAGTACCACAGAATATTATCCATTTTATTTATGCGATAATTTATTACGATTTCAATATAAATTAACAGATCGATGAAGGAAAGGAAGAAGTTCCTAAAATGATCACAATATGTGCAGACGGTGAAACCGAAGTGTTGGTCAATCTTAATTTTTTCTACCAACTTGGCCAGTAAAATTTGAATTCAACGCTTATTTATGCTGGATTGTATTTACTTACTACAATGTTATTGCTATTATTATATGCCTTAAAAATCAAAAACCGTTAGATCCAGAATCGAATCAAAGTTCTATGGGCGTGGCTTTAAAATGCCTAAATCTTACATTGCCATGAATTCTTAAAATGTCAAAAATTTGAATTTGTCACTTGGGCTATATCAGTTTTACAAAGCGGCAAAAATCGTAATTTTTTTATAATATTATTCAAAGCCGGAAGATGAATATTTTTAGTACTACTTAGTAACTCAAGTTATTGAATACTGCTTCAATATTTTTTTTGAAAACTGTATAAGTTTTTCTTGACTACTCATGTACTTAGATCAAAACGCCAGGATATTTTAAATAGTTATAAAATTATCTAAACCTTTAAAGCAAATGTCGGATAGTGGTTTGAGTTATATTTAGTGCAAACTAATAATGATTTCTGATATATCTAAAGTGGCGCCCTCTGTTGTTCAATAAGGTGAAATTTTCAGTTTAATAAATTTCCATTGGATAAGCACTAGTGGAGTGGCTTGTAAACAATTTATGTGTGAACGCAGTCTGTCATAATTTGCCTTGACACTTTTACAAATTTAAATTTTAACTGCCACAAATATTATGCTTTTACATTTAATACATTCGTGAAGCAACCCGGTGTATCCATTATAGAGTGAATTACATCCACGAATGTGGTGTGAATGTTTTTGCATAACTTTTTCGATCGGTAAAACGAGCCAAGGAAGCATTTTGATTTTGGGAGAGGAATTCGCCATATTTGGCTTGCAAATTGAAAAGAAGTTTTAATCTAGAACTACAGTGCACAAACACAAAAAAAATGTTTAACTTTACTATTAATAATTTTTATTTTATTTCGGAAACACAACACATCAAAATTTCGAAAATCAGCATGAAAATTTTATTATCAGCTAAACGTAAGTAGAATATCGACTTCATCAATCGTATACACACGAGTTCTTGAATAAGAGCAGAACGACTAGCCAAACAATAACTCTTGCTAGTCCTACCACTCCCGTTTTTCGTTCTAGATTAAACAAGCCAATTGGTTGTCCTGTCAGGACAACGCAAAACATGAAAACTCTATAGGGGACACCGGGTTGTTCTGATTACACTGTTCCACCTATTTGTACCAGAACGAGGAAATAAATTACAACGCAATTTGAAATATTTTCTTCTTTGACGAGACATCAAGGTTACTTAAAGTAATATAACTTACCGTTGGTTTCGCTGTAAGGATCGTTTAATTCGACCACTTCTTGGTGGGGTAGCGTTAGGATGCTTTGTAAACTTTCCACCCCACGCTTGACGTTTTCAGTGAATTCGTCTTCGAGATCATAATTGTAACAAGTGGTGTGTTCCGCTATGTCACCATTGGATTGTATGGGCGACAACGGAGGCACCTCTATTTTAGGTTCTATTTTTGGTATTTGATTAAAATTCGTAGCCATATTTTGGAGAACGTTGTTTTGTGATGAATTAAAAATACCGCCAATTAATTTGGGAGATTTTTTTACGGGCGTCTTTCGCTTTCTCCTAACTTTTTTCGGAGCTTCCTCGGGCAATTTTACCGGTGTCGAATTGACTTCCGCGATTATACTGTTTACGGTTTCACGTTGTATGACAGCTTCAATAACTTTTTCGACATTATTCAGATTTTGTGGACTAGTTTTAGGGGTAGTTGGTGGAGTTGCGCCTGGTATCGTTTCAGACAATTCTAACGATTTCTTCCGAGGAGATTTGTTGTTCGGTTTACGATAGCGTCGAACAACTTTACCATCGGCCGAAGGAGGAGTACTCCTTTTTTTCTTAACGCATTTTTGCATCCTTCTCTTTTCCTCTTCCTCCTCCTCTTCGTGATTTTTGTCAATACTGTTTAGGAACGATAAGAATACATTGGCAAATGTGGTACCGCTCGATTGTTTTGGCGTCTCCGAACAATTACCGGAATCGTTATCATTAGAAGTACTCGGCTGGGATTGCTGGACATCCGAAGCCTCCTCTTGTTCTACTTTGACATTTTTTAACAGAGGTTTAGGATCGAACTTAATCCAATTTGAATCCAAATCTTCCGTTTCTTTCTTAACTTTAATTTCTCCATTGGAATTCTTTCGTTTCGCAAATATTTTTGACGGGTCCCTTTTTCCGTAGGGCCCACGCTTTTTACTTAATTCCAAAATTTCGCATCGTCCGGTGGTCGTATCCGGGTTAAAATTAAGCGGCGGTGTTTTAATTCCGTTTGATAATTCCAAATTTTCGTTCTTTAATTTTTCTTCATGTTCCAAACTGGCTCTCTGTATAATATCGTCGATCACTTTTGAAACGCTTTCATGATCCTCGAAGTGCGTCTCTTCTGCATTTGGTTCACGCTCTATAAAGTGTTTTTTGGTTAATTAGGACATCAATTTCGTTTGATTGAAATAAGTAAAAATGGAACTAAAAAGTGTATTGTTCCATATCAAACTGACAAATCAAGTTAGTATTTTTTAGTAGTGAGCCATCATTTAATTTTCATGAATGTAAGGACGATAAAAAACGCATGAGAATTACTATGAGATTATACCAAATTTTGTATTAACTTGATATCTTTCAAAAAAATCCGTCACAGCAAAAATCTGTTTAGGCATGGAAGGCATTCATAGTCGTGGATTTTGATTTTTTTAGTTATTAAATGCAATATCCGCTACTATGAATGTGTTTCGTGCCTGAATTATTGAAGATAAATAAATGCCGTCTTGTCTATGTTGATATTTTTTTACACGTGCCTATGCATTCAATCAAACCGTGAATTTGCATTAGATACACTTTGATGCAACGATCAATAGTGCATATTATTTATTGACTTAGGCTTGACAAGTTCCTTCCTATCCTCCCTCCGATTATTTAATAAAGCATAATATTGATATTGTAACTGTCATTGCTATTATAAACTGTTATTGTACATTGTTAATTTAATTAATTACAAATACTTGCATATTTTCTGTATTATCTTTGTGAAATAAAAAAGATGTAAAGAAAAACAAAAGTTTCGTTTCTTGAACCAAACTGAATTTATTACCAAAAGTATATTTTGAGTTAAGCTTGATTAATGTAAAAATTAGTTGCATTATATTGTAACGTGGAAGCTTGCAAGAATCAATCAAATTGAAGACGTAACCCAGTTTATCTCGAATAACTTGAATACAGTGTATGATAAATATCAGAATCGTTCAGCATAAAAGCATTGGATTTAGTCATTTTCCTATACTTTACCTTGAAAAACAAATATAAAACGTAACTCTCAGCAGTTAGTCCTTTTCGTTAGCTTCAAATGGACCTAATTTTACCATATAGTTTGATAAATTTTCAAATTGAAATATTTTTCCCTAGGTTTGAAAGGGTTAAGGTGAGAGTTGTCAATTTAATATGGAATTAAAAAACGAAAAATGAAAAGAAAACGAGTAAGAAAAGTACGTACTCTTCTTATGTTTCCTGTGACGTTTATGACAGTGCTTATGATTATCGTGTTTATGCGAACCTTTTTTTCTATGTTTTGATATTTTAAACAATTTCCTATGATCCTCCTCGTTAAATATATTTAATTTTGTCGATTGTTCCTGCAGTAAATTTCTTATTAAATCATCCGTACTGCTTTCCTCTTCTTTTGGTGGTGAACCCATAATTTTGTTCACTATAGGATCGCTATCACTGCATGACTTCGAATGTTCGGGTTTCTTTCTTCGTTTACCTCGCACTTTCAGAACTTTACGAACTTTGCTAACTCTATTAAACCTCTTTTTTACAGTGCGCCTTTGTGGCGTAAAGTTTTCGTCGTCATCGATTCCTTTGCGCCTACGCTTTGTTATCCCCTTTCGACGGTTTGCAGGCAGCTGATAACCAGCATCACATATGGATGCCTCTTCGGCATCTGCAAATTTTAGAAATAATTAATTTTTCAAATACAAACTTTGGATGTTTCTTACCTATTTCGCCGGCTTTTAACCAAATATCTTCGAGAACTTCCAGTTGTTGTTCGTCGGGCTGCACGTCATCTGGCGTGGAATCCATATCTTCCTCCATCAATTCCAACTGAAGCTCGGCAGGAAACTCCGATAATGACAGTCCGGAATAGCCCATAGCTCGGGCACGCTTTACAAACGGATTCTTTTTTATCGGAGCTTGCAAATAATTTGCAGGCAGTGCTGTGTTATTTTTGTTACACAAAATGTCCTGAGGAAGTGGGTGGGGAGCGGCTACATTTTTATTTGGTTCTTCTGGATGTGGGCCGACATCGGTTCCTTTCAGCCAATCTTCATATTTCTCGGGTTGAAGTCTCTTCACAAAGGTGTCCATGGAAATCTTGACCTAAAAATAATAAAGTTTGTCAACATTTAAAAATCAAACAGTTAAGTAAACAAGATTTCATAAAGAAATCAAAAAGAGAAGAAAAGTTGGCAAAAACGCTTTCGTTTCAATATGTCGGAAAATGTTTAACAAGTGCTTGAAATAGTATCTAACGCACACTGCTCAAACAATAACTTCCAACACAAAGGGACAAAATGTTGGTTCGTGCTTGATCAGTGTGCGTAGACGACCAATATTAAGTTTACCATATCTTTGCTGCAGGTACACTGTGACGCTCGTTTACCATATTCTACCCATCTAGGGCAGGCAAAGTTAGTCGACTCGGCACAATTGAAGCCATGGTTAAAGCCAGCATGGTAACCGTAAGGAAAGGTTATCATAATTTCGCCCTGTTCTTGTGTGATTTTGTTGTAAGGAATCGAATACTGTTTTAAAATCTGTGGCGAAATCAGCGTCATTTTGTGCCTCAAAAAGGCTTGGCATGTCTGATAACTTCCAGGAAAGAATCCGTTGGCCAGACGTTCTAATCGTCGCCCGTGTTCTGGTGGGATAGCGTACCAAGTTTTCGGGGCACCAAAATGCAGATAATTTATTGAATATAAATCCATGTCTTCGGTGTGCCAAGCAAAAGTGGTCTTCCACATTCCGAAATATAAATAAGCAGTGTTAACGCCCTCGATTGAAATTCCATAATCTTCATTGACATAATCCAAAATTGTGCCTAATTTATTGACGTTCCATTCCTGAAAAACAAAAATATCATGTTTAATTTCGTAATTTTTACACAAAATATTCCTTACTTTTACGTCAGGGTCGGTGAGACTTCCGGAAACATCGGCTCCATAAATCGGCGAAACGTAGGTGATATTTTTCCAATACTTGCGTTCCAAGTCTTCGTAGTCGAAATGACGAGGTGTGTTGTAGCGTTCGGATGTTGCCAAATCGTGATATTGTTGTACCGACATAGATTTTCTTTGTACATTGATTTGTTGATATAGTCCCTGCTTTCCAGTAACAACTTGACAAATTGGGGCCGGAATCGTGATGGTCAAATCTTCCAACTTATAACCAGATTTGCGAGGTACCCATTCGGGTGGTGGTATGACCTAAAAACGGTGTTAGGTTAACTGGACACTAAATATAAACAAACAAAGCTTACCTTGGCCAAACCGGCCCTGTGTGCACCTTTTGACTCCATGTATTCGACATACTTGGTGAAATCTTTGAATTCATCCCAAGTAGGTCGAAAGACCATAATTCTAAAAGGAAGAAAGAATAAAAAATGTTACCGCAATGTGTAAACAAACCAACTTACTTGGGATAACGATGATTGTTCGTCTCCGTCATAATTGTAATTTTATTTAGCTTAAGTAACTGTGGTGAAGATTAGTTTTAAAAATGCGATCGTAGCGTTCTAAACGTCTGCACTGTATGTTTACACTATTTTTGACAATATTTATGTGTGCAAGTCGATTTAACAAATAGCGGCCATAACACATATCCAAAACATCACGTACCTACACGAAAACTTAAAATTATTTTACCAATTTAAAATCACAAAACGCGCACGATTACAAAAAAATTCGTTCATTTTTATTCTAATGGAAATTTTATTAATAAACGGCCCACTGTTATTAATTTTAACTAATTATATTTTTATTAAATAATCATCGGCCATCATTGACGCACCGTACGTACCCTAAACGAAATACACACAACTACATCCTCGGCTATCTTCGCATTCCTTGTTGGTTTACTTGCCTCGAATGAAGTTAGCACGACACCTTGCACAGCGGCGTGCCAATTTCTTTTTATTTCTTTTGAATATTATACAGGATGTACCTAATATTCAAGTACTTTTTATTAAAAATTTTATAACCTGAAAACAATTGTTTTTTTTTATTAATGTCCACGCCCCTTTCTTTTAATAATCATTATTTCAATTGTTTTTTTTTACTATTCATAATAGTAAATGAGTGGACGGAATTACATATTTTAAAAATTTTAAATGGATAAAATGTAAATAATTAAAAACGCTTATTTGTTTCAGATGGAGTAAACACAAATATTTTGTGAAACCGCAACAAATAGAATCCTCTTCGGTGACCTGATTGGTGTGCAGAGACATGAAATTTTAAAATTAAATTATCTTTAATAATTTTATTTTTCTCTCATGAATTTAAAAGAATTTCTACTGATACCACAGTGTTGGCATCAATGGAATAAAAGATCAAACCCAAGTGTATAATTACAATTTTTCAGAGAGATTTAACCCTCGGGTTTAAAGATTAATTCAAACTAGATACTTCGGAAGCATTAATTGAAAAACATTATACCATTATACTATATGTATCTACTCAAATGTAACTCATTCGTCAAACTATTAAAATGTAAATTTTGAGCCTTCAACCTATCCTTGTCCATTTGTACCTTAGATTTGTACCTACCTGCATTGCCATCATAATTATTCATTTTTCTTACCTGTGCCAGTGGCGTACCTAAATTTCAATTTTTGTTAATTTACTCCCAAGTATGGAAATTGAAACCAATTTTTGAACATATTATTTATTTATAAATGGACGGAATGCATTTCATAACACACAACTTGAACAAACTTATCTATAACTTGAACACACTTGTAGCTTTAAAAGCGCATTATTTATTATCTAAATCGTATAAAATTAACATACATAGATAAGAATTATACTTAAAATAATTATATAAAAATCTTAAAAGTTAATTTGTAAAGCTTCATATTTCCCTAACATTAAATTTTAAAGTGCATCTTAAAAATTAACAATAAAATCAAAAATTAACAACCCCACCGTAGAAGTAGGAATGCAATAGTCCTTTAATTTATTTAAAAATTACTTTTAAAAAGTCGTCCGTAAAGTGGTTTTAGATTTAAAAATGTAGTAAATCACGAATCTGCTAGTGTCATGGACATTTTTACGTGGGGGGAGGTTTGATTTCTATGAAAATATTATAAAATTCATTTTTATAAATAATTACTTTATCCCACCCCCCTTGGAAAACCACGATCATTGTCAACATTGAAAACAAGGCACTGAAGTAACTTCAAAAGTAAGCAGTCATTTTTTGAATCATCATTAAAATACTTCGATGTGATCTCTGATTATATAGTATCACATATAAATAATGGTACGACCCTATATATAAAATAAAACTTACCTTAAAAATTGTTCCCGATTCTGTAAAAATAATACATTAGAATGAAAACTGTATGATTAATTAATAATAAAAAAGCTGCTTAAACAGCCCCTGTTGCTCTCGAGACAGAAAACAAAGAAATAAATTATGACAAGTGCGTTACCACTCCGGATTACGCTTCGTAATCGCCCAGACTAGAACCACTTGCTTGAAAAGACCACAACCAAGTTTATCATGCCTAAACATTAAATTAAACGTCGGTTTGTGGCACTCCTTGTATGAGGTGAGTTTTGCTTGATGAATTTTTACGATTCGACATCATCGGAGTCCCCTTAACAGGAGGTAATTCTTTCATTGAAACCGCACTCTCAGTTCTGAAAGAACTTTCACTATTTGTTCTCACGGGTACACTATAAGTGGGTGTTTTAGGTTTGTCTGTGTACTCGTACATTGTTTGACTTCTCATGCTTTCCAATGGTAAATTCGGATCCGTTTCGTTACCCAAAAACAATTCGCCATCATAAAAACGATCCGATTGCCTGATGGTAAACATTGTAATGAGCTAGGATTAATAAAACAACACCGCACTCTTACCGTTTCGCATTTCGCCATAACATGCAGCAAAAGACGAGTAAAACGATTAATAATAAACATAAACCGGACATGCTCCAAAAGGCGATTTGTAAGGGTTCTCGAGGTTCCCACCAAAACTAAAAGCAAAGATCAATTATTATTGTAGGTGTAATAAATTTAAAACTAGTTTACCTCTGTGGTCGGTGGATATGTGGGAACGAGGTGGCCTACGACTCTCGGTAAATAGTAACTCCAGAAAGCTGACTCGGTTTGGCGATAATTCCACAATATGGAAGAATTATAGGTTGTGTTTATGTTGAGATACTTCAGCGTGCCTACCTGTGGTTGTTCAAAGTGCAGTCCGAGAATTTGAGTGTGTGATGGATTTCTATAACATAAAAATTGTTTTATAAACTACTTTTGGTTGATGATAAACACTTCCACTTACCCATATCTTGCAAAGTCAGAATAAGCTTTCATGAAGAAGTGACTCATATTTCGATCATTGTTCGTCCACTGATCCCTCCTAAATCTATTCTGTTGAGGTAGAAACTCGATATCCATAAATGGAGCCCCACTCACTAAGTAATGTTCGATGTCGTGGGGTACCTTGTCCCACAAATCATAATTAAACGATTCGATGGTGGTATTCAACACGTACATGTAAACGGGAACGTTTTTTTCCAACAGCAGTTTAATCATTTTATCATTTGGCGCCACATACAGAAAATCCGTTAGCATCTAAACAAAGTTTTCTACTAATTTAGAGCTGCTTTTATAAAATTATATTCACTTTTACTTACATTTATATATTGTTCTCTGATAAGAGTCACGTTGGTTGGATCTGGCCAATACGTGTACATGTACTTGATGGCTTCGAAGGTGCCGTTTAAATTGAGAGTATAATTGAAGCGATGCACAAATTCCCAAATCTTCTGATCAAAAAAGTTTTGGTCGATTTGGTAAAATGGAGCCAAACTCTCATTTTGTGCTAAAAAGAAATTGCAAATTATGAAAGAAATTTAGTTTCCAAAACTAACTCACTGATAAAATAAGCAGCTTCCTGTAGTGTAACTCCAGCCATGTACTGCAAACCCGGGTTAAACTGTCCATATTTGATCAAGTTTTCGGGGGTCTCTCGTAAAAAGTGCCAATCGGTTTCGTACCAACCTTCATAGTAGGGCATGGTCACATTCATTTCGGCTACTGGCCCCCATGGAAACAAACCAACTTCGGGTGGAAATTCCGCATTCCCCAATTCGTAAAAACTACGACCCTGCTTCAGACAGTTAACCAATTTCCATGAGGATTCGATACTGCAACCGACCAACTTTCCAAACACGCGACTCGTATTTTGAGCTCGATATTTATCGGTCAAAAAGGCCCAATCGGCCAAGGCTGATCCGCTCTAGAAATTGAAAATTTGTTAAAAATTGTTTTAAAGAGACATGGTTACATACCTGTGCTATGACTTTAGTGACGATATGACGAGTTTCTGGTGCTACCATAAGTAAACCTGCAGATGCAGCACCAGCCCCGGGTCCGAACAAGGTTATGGAATTGCGATCCCCTTTGAAAAATTCTATGTTGTCATAAACCCAACGCAACGCCATGGATTGATCCAAAATTCCGTAATTACCAGGGGAATTTACATCACCCGTACTTAGAAAACCTAAAAAAAGTCGATCAATTTTAGGAAAAAACTTTTTAATTGCAACAGAATTACCTAATGCACCGAGACGATAATTTAACGTAACAACAACCACTTTGTAAAATGTTGCTAAAATGTGACCTGGGAATAGATTTGAAGCTCCATGTACAAAGTCACCACCATGGATGTAAACCATGACTGGATAGAGTTGGGGTACGTTATCCAACTGAAATGGTAAAATAAAAGTAAGTTAATTAAGATAGCAGCCAAATAAGGTAGGCGTGTCATTTAAAAATATAGAAATACTCACCGATGGAGTGTAAACGTTAAGATACAAACAATCTTCGTCCATATCCTTCACGCCTTTCGACGATCCAACATATTTTAGCGGTTGTGGACAAGCGGGACCAAAATCTGTAGCCTGCATCAGCTGCCAACCTTTATGCCAACGTGGTGGCTAAAACCCAAACACTTTAATATCACATTGTATAAAAAAATTTGAATACCTTTAATCGTCCTTCACCGACTGGCGGTAACGCGTAAGGAATGCCCAAAAATACGGCAGTGGAACCTTGTTCTCTTTCGATTGATTCAGATCCGGGTTTGTAAAGAGAGTCCGGATCTGGATTGTCGTAGAGGTAAACCAAGAAGCCTTGCACTTCTCCATGCTTTGTTTTAACAAAAATATCGCGATTCTTAAAAAATGTGTCCTGTCGTCTTTTACCCTGCAGATCCACTCGCCACGAGCCTAAAATACCAGGTAAAATTGGTTCTTCATTTCCCACCTAAAAAGTTAAACATGAGACAGTGAAAATAAAAATATGCTTTTGAGGTCTTACAGCATCGTATCGAAACCTGGTATCTTGCCCTATCCGTCTAGGATCCCCTGGTAAACCCCTACCGTCGTAATTTTTAGGCTGATACTGACCGTACCTTCGACCGTTGTACGTAAAGGTTCTGTAATCACGGTCTCCAGGCTCTGGAGGTTTCCAATCGGCAAGACGATCGCTTTGCTGGTTATCATTATTATTATTGATAAAATCAGTGGGTTGATTGAAATCGTAATTTCTGGGTTGATTAGAATTCGGTTGATTGTTATAGTCACGTTGGTTAAACCGATTGGGATAAGAATCTTGCGCGTAGATTATCGCAACGAGATTTACAATGAAAATCGATTTCATTTTGGAATATTCAAAGACGCTTCTTCTTACGAAATCATTAAAAGTTCAACCACCTCAGGTGTCACACACCACCGAGTCATGATAAAATAAAATCTTTTGTTTAAAACCTTCCCTTCACTAATAAGTGCACTTTATTCGCTAATTAACACTTAAACTGATGATTAACATTAATTAACAGGCTTAATTGAAATAATGCAAGAGGAAGTACAAAGTAAACTTAACAACAGGTGGACCCACCCAAAAACCAAACATCAAAATAATTAAAACTCGCTGTACGCAAATATTTACATTATGATTAACACCCCGATAAAAAAAATATTGATAAAGTTAATTGAAGTGATAAGATTCAAATTTCTTATCACTACGCACAGGTTAAGTGGTGAAACGTCAAAATTGCAAACAAAACAAGTGAAAGTTGGAAGTGACTCAAGATACGTTACTTTTTTCTAGGAATTATGTACAGGGTTTAGTCACAAATTTGTTAAATAGACAGGAGATGAGCAACATAAGTCATGACGTGTGGTGGCGTAACTAGAACTTGACATTTGGGGAAGAAGTTGAATTCCACTTTTTATCAATTTGACAGCTATGTTCATATTTACGGGAGGGGGGGGTTCTAAAGTTGATATGGCTCCAGCCCCACCCCACTGGTTACGCTAATCGTTGAGTTAAAAAAAATATAAAATCTAAATACACCTACTTATATTAAAAAGTCAATAATGTGTCTTGACGATGTTTATTTAAAATAAATCAAATCCTACAATATGTAGAACATTAACAAGATCTAATGTGGTGTTGAACAATTTCATTGGCAGGATCGGCATATACTCCTGGCTTTTCATATTCGCCACAACCAGCTCCCCATGATGTGATACCAACTAGAAATCGGCCAACAGCAGCTGGACCACCGGAATCACCCTAAATTTATAAGGAGCATTATTAAAAAAAGTAACATAATATTTTAACATACTTGACAAGAGCCACGCCTGTTGGATCCATGACAGGTCATTCTATCTGTAATTGCGAATGATCCGTAAGCGGTTTTGCAATTGTATTCAGAAACTTTGGGTATGTTAATCATTTGTAACGAACTAATCAAAGGACCGCCTTCGTAGGAGCTTCCCCAACCCGTAACTAAAGCCATATTACCAATAGGTACGGAGCTGCCAGGTGCAGGTAGAGCAATTGCTCGAATTCCGTTAGTCATTGGTAAAGATTCTAATAATTGCAGCACTGATACATCGTAATCCATTGTTTTTGAGTTGTAGTAAGGATGGGCGCAAATACCTCCTACTTGTACAACAGTACCACCACTTTCGTGGTAAGAACTTCCAGCTCTGACCGTTAAGGAACTTGCGGTAGATCTATTAGAAAAATTATTATTAGTATTACAACTGTCAAAAGAATTAAAGTATGAAATTTACTGACGCAGCGGTGCAATGAGCCGCAGTCAAAACTCTGGTAGGGCTGATTATGGATCCTCCACAAATGTGACTTCCATATAATTGCAAAGAAATTTGGTAGGGGACCTTATCAATCGTAGTTTGGCCACCTCCCATAATTCTTCCATCCAACATTGGCACAATTGGACGAACTTTTGGGGTTCGTGCTATAAATCATGAATTTTTTACTAACAAGAGATACGAATAATAAATAACTTACCAATCGTGACAGCTACGAGGGCAGAAATAAGTACTAGACGCAACATCTTGATATGTAACTACTTGAATGTCCAGAACGATACCCTTTATAGTAACTTTTAAACTAATCTAATTAATGTGATTTTTCAAGTTTAATCTAGAATTATCACAAACTAAGCCCTTCAAAATTAATATTTTTAGCACTTGGCATGTTTTAATACTAAAGTGCATAAAATTATATAAACGGGCATGGAAATCCATATGTAGAAGGGGGCAATGGAGATAGTTGCCCCTTCACTAGTTTAGTAACTAGGTTGGTTAGGTCAAGCATTTGATCACGGTTGACTTTTCTTGCCGTTGCATTGCTTATTTACAATGTGATATGCATCTTGACGGTCTTGCACCTGGGGCCAATTCGTATAAAGATGACTATCTAGTGTACAACAGGGTTCTCAAAAAAAAAATAAAAACAAAACTGCCGTTTCGCTACCTTTATTGAGTCCATTGCAACACAACTATAAAATTAGTATCAATTCTTCATTGTATGTTGCACTTTATCACGTGTGTTAAAAGTTTCCTATGATTAGTAAATATACAAAGCGGAACGACATTGTCAAAATAAAAAAGAATGATTTTCATTTGTTTAATATACAATTTTTCACTACGATTTCTAACAACTTAAATATAATTTTATTATAATATGAAATATTTACATCGATAGAGCCATTAGGTGTATTAAAAAATGGACATATAAATAAGGGCAAATAAAAAAAAAGAGATTGCAATAATTAATCACGATGGTATAAAAACGGAAAGACAAAAGATCACACATTTTTTTAAAAGTCGTCATTGTCGTCTTTGGGACTGGATAAAATGCATAAAAATTGTCCCAACGAACCACAAACGTCTTTAAAAAAATTATTTCACGGGGGCCAAGAAATAACAACTAATTAAAATGATAATTAGAGGGCACAATTTGTTCGATCGACTCTATGGGTCGCAGTCTTTTATAAATAAAGCGTTTCTTAATTGATCGAATTAGATTTGTTCACACAATTAGAGTACGTACTTTGTAACTTACGTAAAATAATTTATACATCAACAATTTGCTACTTAATATCTAGAAAATTATGTAGAAGCACTTTGTGTGCACGTTGTTTTTCCGATATTCTTAAGCTGTATATCACACTTCTAAATGTTTAGTTGTAGTTAATGTTTTGAACGGCTCCGACCACATCCTTTTTAAATCGCCCTTAAATAGGAAGTAAGTTTTAATCGTACCACTCATTGTTGCACTAAAATTGCTTACCTTTAAGTATGCCATCGTCAGTAGTGGTAACAGTGTGAATGGTACGAGGTACAGCAATGCAGGTTGGGCAGCTTTAAACACTTCCGAACTCACTGTCGCAGTCAGAAGTCCCAGAAAGTAGCCCAAGAGGGAGCAATGAAAGTATGTGAGGCGAGATCCGGCTAAACCTTGCGCTTTCTTGTATGCGTCGTAACGTAAAACAAAACACAACAGCAAACCCGGCATTACGATATCGCCCAAACCTAAAATTTGAATGCAATCATTAATTATATGTTACAATAAGATAAGCAATTTAATGGAAAAGTTTAATGATCTATGTTATCAGCTCTCACGGGCCACAGGAACATACGTCTCAGGATCGGTTGACCCCGACATAGAGACAACTAAAATGACAGTTAACAATGTTTGGCACCAAAATACCCTGGAATAGCACGTCCAAATACAACCTTGGACAAGAGACTTCGGTGGGACCACCATATCAAAGACATGAAAAACAAAGCAAGGAATTCTATGGTCATATTAGACCTCTTGCTAAACTACAAAGCCAACTTAATACTAGAAACGGCCAGTTACTGTTTAAAATAATAATCAGGCCAATCATGATGTACTCTGCACCCGTCTGGGGTTTTACGGCCAAAAGCCACATAAGTCGACCAGCTTACAATCTGTGCTCCTTGGGAACCAAGTCATTGAAGTTGTCGATATGATTAAGTATTTACGGGTAGTTATCGATAGGAAACTAACTTTCAAAGATCACGCATTGGCTGTGATTAAGAAGTTGTCAAAGAAAGTGAACTACTTTAAACGTGTCTCCCAGAATTTAAGCTTACAATGCCGGTTAACTGTTTTTAAAAGCATTATTGCACCATATATGCAATGCTGTCCTACCATCTTGTTCTATCTAGACTCAAAATAAGACATATTTGTCAAATCAAAACCGATATTATGTACAGCTATACATTTAAATAAATATTATTATTATTTTCTACTTTTTTCAGACCGAGGACCTAAGTAATAAAATTAGGACTGCATACACCAAGAAAAAGTAGGCTTTGTTAGCCAGACCAAAGATTACAAATCACTGATGCTTTAGATGAGGTAGTGCGGGACGATTGTTGCCTCACAACGCCCACTGCACAAGCTAACAACCGCTTATATTTAAACAAGACGAAGAGCAGAATACATGATGACTAAACTGTCTGAAAAATAGGTATATTTCATTTTATATAAATTGTGGCAATTCAGGCCGCAAAATCAACAGCAGGCAATGCAATGCGCTGGAGTGCCTGATTGTTCAAACCACGATAGAAAAAAGTCACAAAAGGGCAAATCGAGAAGAACAAGAAAAGACAGACAAGAAGCACTATTCTCTTCTTTCGGATATGGTTTAGAATAGGCGTCGGCAATTGTTTTGGTTGCGGGTAAAAATTAACCAAAAGAGATGGTTCGGGTTAACGAGTATTTTTATTTTCACTATGTGAGATTGCCGATGCCTGATTTAGAAGTTAACGAGCAAGTGCATAAATGCATAGGCAATACCACGTGAAGTCATAATACAAACAGACTCCATTTAGAAAGAGATTAAAATCTACAATCAAAAGTTCCCGAAGTTTGCGTATCTTTCCCGAACTTTATAGTGTATTATATAAACAACAATAAATGCAAATAATCATTTCTCACCTAACATGCTGAAGTGACCGCTATTATGAAGACTGGGAAACACAAGTTTTCCAGGTAAACTAAGCTTGGGAGCTTCTTTTACAACACCACCCAGATGCAATTTTCTAGCAACCAAGCCCACTGGGTTATCGGCCGGTCTCGTAGCCACCTAAAACAAAATTATAAGTTACTCAAGGATAAAATTAAAACTTTGTAAACTTACTTTCACCATTACGTTTGTACTAAAAATGTAAGAGGAGAAAAATACCCAAAAAACATCGTAAATTAGCAAGCCCGTGAGTAAAAGCGTTGAAACTTTCAAACTGGGTAGTCGAACAAAAGCAATAAACGCTACACATAAGCCCATACCCATCGCATCCATTAACAACCAATGACCTAAAAAAATAAAGGCTACAATTTTGTGTATAACAATTTTATTAAAATCGTACCTGTCAATACCCAAATGCACACTATTGAAACGGAAAGCGAAAATGATAGCAATTCTGCTCCGGTAAATCTTCCACACATCCCAAACGATATTTTGTTACCATCCGAACATGGTCTGGTGATGTATTGACACATGGGTAACAGAAGAAACGCTAACGCCACCGTGGCAATTACTAAAAAATAAAAATTAGAACGAAGAGGTAAAAATGAACAAACGCCAAACTTACTTGCAGTACAAATGGCAAACAACATTTGCATGGAGTCGAAAAAAAAGAACATGACGAGTAACGAAATGCTAGCACCCAACGGTAAACAAAGAGCCTGCATTGTATCCAAGGTTTGTACATTGGTTTCGCTAGAAACTTGAATATTGGGATTTAATAAACAATTGGTGCTACCGCTGGCGCGTTCTCTGGCTTCTTGTTCCATGTTGAGACTACGAAACGAACCGTAAACGATCAACAGCATGGAGATCACAAACGTCGACACACGACTCGAGTCCATGATGGAATAAGCCCATTGATATTCGACGGTCTGAGTCTGGCTATCGGCCATTTTTGCAAAAAACTATAATTTTCTATTATCTGCGAGGCAGTGTTAATAAAAGAAGACGAGTTCCATGACCCCAAAAATGGTGACTTAAACAATCAAAAATAGCCACTCCAATTAACGTCTCACCTGCGTTCGACAATTAATTGTTTTCGTATGGGGGCTCTCGCAATGTCGAAAAACATCACTAATTTATTAAACGGTAACAAAGATTTGTTATTTTGACGAGTTACAGGTGAACGGTTATGTACATAACAACGCCATTTTGGAATTTCTTCAGTCAAGTAACTTTCTAATTCCTTTTAAAAAAGTACTTTTAGGCCAAACTCTTTGATACATGCCTTTTTAGTTTTCACTATTCCTATACGACAAATTTTCACTACACCCTGCTTAAAAACCCCAACACAAAACCGTAAAAAACAATTTTTATTTGTAAACAAATTTAGAATTTGACAACATTCATACCGCTTGATTAGACAACCAATTTGACATTTGCAACAATCAAAAAAAATTAGAGCAACTTTCATCAAATCTAAATAATATTATGTAAAAATTTCGTGAACGATTAATAATTTATTATTTCTAGTGCTTTGATAAATTACTACTTCGGAATTCATTTACCTCTTTGCCTGGAACAATAATATACAGAGCTGATGCAATTTGGTTAGGTTGACAAAGCCAATACATTTTTAAATTTGTCCCACGAGATTGTATTATTTTATAGAAAGAATCACACACTAGAAAAACAATCTTGACGTTTTAGATTTTTTAAATATATTTTATCTGGGCCCCAACAGCTAGATAAATAAGGAAATGCTTTTACGGCCGTAACTTTCCACCAGAAGTAAGCATCCTATTAATTTTAATCTGCTTAATATAATATCTTCTTCATCTGGACCCATAACCTGTTATTCTTTGATTTTATCCCCTTTTACGGGGAGTACTCACAGTACGGTGGCATAACTAAACTTTCGGAGGGGGTAAATTCACTCCAAATACTTGTGGGCGAATAAAACAATATTGTGGACTCGGTAGATTCTGTATACACAAAAATTGCCCTACCTGTTGCATTTTGATACTATTACGGTTATTGACATCGCACCATAATCCACCGTCTTTATTCCTATTTCGAGAAAGGGTTTATAATGGTCTCCCGCTGAACACTTTCTCGAAGGAGGGGCTCAAATGCCTTCCTCGCCACATTTTCGTCCTTTACACAAGTTTAATTTTATTTTATTAAAATTACATTTACAACAAGAAAGATACTTTGATCAATCGAGCACCTCGTACAGAATTAGAATTTTATTAAATCAAAATTTTATTGTTTCGTACAACAATTACGTCATCAAAACTTAATTGCTTGTAAATTACCGCTTGCAACTTAACTAATATAATTTTTATAATTTACCCATTCAAGATTTAAAAATTTCTACACACAAATTTTAAGTGATTTCAATTATATGGTTAACACGTTAGTGTGATATGAATTATTTCCATTTGTTGTTGATGCTGATGAAGTGCACACACGCTTCAACTTATTGTAATTAAATAATAAGCGTCTAGTAGGTAGCAATTTACAGGGGGAACTTGCCATCAAGACAATCAAACAAAGCCCGGTCAGTACTGCCGACTAATAATTAAAGAGGAACTTATCAACCACTTAATAGTGCACTTCGTTTTATTTATACGTCGTCGGTCATGATTTCAATATCAACTCTAACAGCAATGTCACGGGTAGCACGTTCAATATGCTCATTAATTTTTTATTACGCTGTTAACTTTCCGGTAGCGAAAGCAACATAAACCAAACACGAAAAATGTTGCAATAAGCAATTTCGGGAACTTTCCAATTTGGTCCTGCGATCGACGGTAAGTTAGGTGCGAGGTGAGGATCTCCCACCAGAAGACAATGAAAAAATGAAATAAAACGCAAAACATTTTTAATAATATTTGTAATAATGTTACAGCAAATTCATTACCATTCTACACATTTTACAGTCACGCACAAGTAATAAAAATGCAAAAAGTACATACATAAAATATATATCATATAATTATGTATAAATATATATCTAACAGCCAAACCACAAAAATTTTTGAAAACTCAATAAAAATTCCTCTCCAGTTTGCGTTATAAAAACTTCTAAATTCGACATTGCATTTAGTGGAATTTCGCAAGAGTTTTCAAAAACTTGGCAAAGTATGAATGTACACGTGAGCTACTGAAAAAAAAGAGTCAAATAAAATGTAAACTAGCGATGACCAAGACCGAAAATTTTAATTTTAAATAGCCAATCTAAAAATGGGTAGCACAACGTCAAGTGCAAGAACGGAAAAGCGACACCGGACCGACTCTTCGGATTCTTGCTAGGCTGTGTTGAGAATGGTAGTCGAAAAGCATTCTACCGCCTACATTTCCTATTATTAAGTACTGCGATTGCAAATAGGAATGCAATATAAACGATTTGAATTAAAAAATAATAAAAAACAAAAACCTAAAGAATGTGAAACGAAACGATCAAAACTTACATTCACGTCGATTGATAGATAGAAACGATAAACTTGTACGTTTAGTAATTGAAAACAAATAACAATGATATTCGATCGATCGATTGATTGATTTGATAATGTGAAAAAGAAAGAGAGAAGGAAAAAAATGTATATGTTATTTAATGAATACAAAATGTGTAATCGTCCCTTTGCTTTTATTATTATATCAATTGATTTCACAAAAATTTTCAAAAATATTAAATGCTAAGGAGTGTAGGACGATCATCTAAGATGCAAATTAAAAATTTTGACCATACGCACGCACACACAACATTTTTGGTCATTCATTCACAATTTTTTCCTCGTTCACACATACAGACAGATACAGAAGGTAGTTTATAGCTAAAGATAATATTATTAGTCAGTAATAATTATAATAATACATTATGTACTGGTTTTGAGATGCGACGTTGCACCTCCACGAGAGGTCCATTGGGCCGAGCCCCATCAGCACTGCACAGCACTCAAGTCCTCACACTATGCTACGCTATCAGTTACCCGCGCGCGCAGTTACGATACATCTTGATCCTCCACGTCCTGCAGTTGTTCCTTGGGCTCTGCTTCACCTGCCAATGCAACACCGTCATTTCCATTATTTCCGCCTAACAATTATTGTCAAACGTTTAATTTTCAATTAAAATACCAAACAAAACCACCAAACTCAAGCAAATAATGTTTTTGTTTGATTTCAAATCAAAAAAAAAAAGTAATTAAATTAGAAACTTACCGTCGCCTTGCATATCGCTGGTCCAGAGTGTGAGATTGTCGCGCAACAACTGCATTATAAGTGTGCTATCCTTGTAACTTTCTTCGGATAAGGTATCAAGCTCGGCGATTGCATCGTCGAACGCGGCCTTGGCTAATCTGCAAGCACGATCCGGACTATTGAGGATCTCATAATAGAAAACGGAAAAATTAAGTGCTAGACCCAATCGGATTGGATGGGTAGGTGGCAATTCGGTCATGGCGATGTCGCTGGCTGCCTTGTAGGCCACCAACGAATGTTCGGCAGCTTCTTTGCGGTCGTTGCCCGTGGCGAATTCGGCTAAATATCTATGATAGTCGCCCTTCATTTTGTAATAGAAAACTTTCGATTCGCCAGTGCTGGCGGCGGGAATCAAATGTTTGTCCAAAACGTTCAAAATGTCGGAACAAATGTCGCGCAATTCCTTTTCCACTTGACTACGATACTGACGAATCATTTCCAACTTGTCGTCGGTGCCTTTGTTTTCTTCCTTTTGTTCGATCGACGATATAATGCGCCAGGACGCGCGACGCGCTCCAATTACATTTTTATACGCTACCGAAAGAAGATTGCGTTCCTCCACCGTCAATTCCAAGTCCAGCTTGGCCACCTTCTTCATTGCCTCCACCATTTCTAAAACAAAAAAATTATTACTCAAAGGTATTTTGAGAAAATTAATCGACATTTCGGCGAGCGGAAATTACGGGTTCGAATCTCCCTACATTAGTTAGCGACACTTTGTGGTCGGCAAATAACCAGTAGTTATTGAGCAGATCAATAAAATCGGTGTCATTTTTTTTAAGTTTAAATTTTATAAACTTTCAAGTCCTATTGGAAAGGCCCCTTTAACATGAGATAGATGTATGTCGGCAGTAACCAAGAGCAATTTAAAATCGACTTCAAAATTAAATAACTTTGACAATGCGCAATTTGATGTATAAATCGAATTAATTGCTTTTAAAAATGCTTTCAATTTTTTTTCGTTAATCTTAACCGGCGCATCTCAAACTGTTTCGTATCCCGGTCTCCGAAGTCGGGAAAATAATTATTGTCAAAGATCCCAACACGCATGTAAATATTTTAGCTTTCAGTTGCCAACATTACGTTCGTATTTATTGATCTTGCATAAATGTAAGAAATTCGAAACTTCGAGCACGAGAACACACTTGACGAAAGTGTCAACAGTTGGCCAACACTTGTATTTTGCCAAGTATTGCCTCGCGTCCCACGAGTATCGATTTTAAGACTTTCAAATATTAGTTAACATATTACTTGTCTAGGAATCCAGGAGTAAAAGACACTATGTCTAGACCCTGCGCTTCCTTCCGATTTTCCAGTCTAAAAGTCGGAATAAAATTATGAAAATTCAGTGTTGCAGTTTAGAACCATCACTGGAATCTCGTTAATTCATTCGTGACGTCAAAAATCGATGAACTTTTTTTTTGTCATTTTTAGTACCGGCTCAGATAAATTTGATTCAATTATCTGTAAATCCTGCCTTAAAACCATCTTCTAGCCCAAATAGGATCTTCCATCAATGTTAATTATCTTCGACAAATTTTGTGAATGGGAAAAAGACAACATCGGAAACAAAACTCAATTAGGAAGTTGCAAAATATGAAACAAATGCTTTAAGCAGTAGAAGTAAGAATTGCAGTTTATATTTTATTAGTGCAAGAGAAATTTTTAATCAGAATTTTCAAATTTTGTCAAGAGGTGGTAGAGGGTTAGGACAAAGATTCGGCACGAGAATAGCTTCCACTATGAAAATCCGGTCAAACTCCGTTCTCGGACAATAAACACTATCACGGGTTGTGATTTACAACATCCAGCTCCTAGTTCAGTTACAACCGAAAATAAGATCTCTACCTCAAGAATTTGGGGGAGAGGAAATCTTAGTTTCAATTATACTGAAAGTGTACACCAAATTTGTCAGCCTTTCTTTCCGCAAGTTGAGATCGCACAACATGAACAATTTAATATTGAAATAAAAGCAAATTTTTAACCATATTTTAACAAAGGGAAAACCCGGCCAAAAATATCTTTGTTACAATTCATCTTCAGAGGCTTTAATTTAACGCTCCCCCCCCAAATCCTTGAGAAACACCCAATCTCGATTGTTTATCGGTAACCAAAACGGCACCAATTGAGGTATCGAGAGTTTGAAGTGATTGGTGTTTGCAAGCTCCTACGATACAACTCTATCCGAACTGGCAGCGTAAGTTTTGTGTTTGGCCGATAAGTTTCATTAGTGACGATGCACCGGCATCGAATCACAAAATCAAATAAGGTTTCGAATAAAAATTTCATTATTAACGTACGAAAGAATATGCCATGACTAAGGTCACCCTGTACATATCATAAATAATTTAACTGTTATTCGTTTAATTACAATCAATAAAATTTCTGAAATATAATGATGTAATTTTGTTACTAATTAAAAAAATCTATCGAGTTAACTTAGAATGGTCGTCCTAATCTGCAAGTTAAATAAAGCCCCGGTTTTAAGTTCGCGAGTCTTCAATTAGGGCGAATTACCAACCCCGTGAGGGGGGATCGTCGACGAGTTTAACGACAAAAAAAAGTGGATCGAGGGAGTAGACCGAATTTTTAAAATTGCAATGGCGACACACTCAAGATAGGACCTGCAGAGTGGACTCACCTTCTTTTTATTAGATTAGAGATTCTTAAATTATGGGTCCACAAGTAGCGTTATCATAAGATTGACTTTCGATAAGTTTGACCTTGACATTTTCCATTGATTTTTTTTTAATGGAAAAACAATAGAATACCAAAGGGCCGGTTCAGCTGAACTGAAGTTTCAACTTCTTCCGTTCAGGTGGTTCGCAGTCATTCACCCCCCCCCCCCCATTTATGTTTTTCTGCGCTGCCTCCATTTTAGTCGAAAAATTTTAGTAAATTGTTTTCCAGGTTATTTTTTTAAAACAAATCTGATTCGGATATCTCATAAGCCCCCCCCCCCGCCCAGTTCGTTTACGCTTTTACTCGCTATCTGCATTTCACTCGAGCAATTTGGATAATTTCAACTTTCCTTTTCATTGCTTCCGCCCAACAACCCGTTCTTCTTCCGATAGTGAAAATAATAAGAGAGATTAAATTTAATCAATGCACTGCGAGTAAAAATTTCTGGAATTTTTCTCAAGGTCCTGTGATTATTCATATCGAAATTCGGAGTGATACAAAAAAAAGCGATAACCGCGCTATCAGAAATAAAAAAAAGATAGAGACGGGGAGCGACCGAATCGTCGTCGGATAAATTTGGATAATTCAATCCAGATATTCCGCAATATCTTTCGACCCATTTAATAATTTTATAAAATGGTGCATTTTAAATGTAGCCGATGCAAAATCGTCTTTTTCACGTCTAATTGAGCAAGTGGAGCTCGGCTTGTGCTTATTAATTTTCAGTTGAATGATCAATGCAAAAGTGAAGGCCCTAAAAGTGCAACTTGGCGGATCGTTCCCGATTCTATTCCCTTAACAAGGTCGGGGTTGTATTAGAGCGAACTGCTCAACCACCCAGGCGACGACAGACTATCGATCGGGATCTCCCACTCCAGCCCACAATAAAATGTCCTTATCGACGACGGACACCTTTTATCAAAAACTATCATAATTTTTACTATCCACCTAGGCCAAGGAATGCGTTTTTATTATTCAAGGGGGAAGGGGCCGAAAAACGAGGTCACACAATTTTTTCCGCACGTGACAAATAATTCGATTCTGGAAACAATTGGAGTAACCAACAGGTGACAGATTTTGGTAACTTCGCACGGACACATTTGGAAAAGAAGTGGTGGCACCTCGTACCGAATGACGCACAAACATGATCTCATTAAAAAATCACGATTACACTTTGAGGTTATGTGAAGGAAAATTCAATCAAATTAATTTAATATTGATGGTCGGCACGAATTTCGTGATGCAAGAAAGAGGAGATGAAGTCGGTTTCGACCGATTCGGCATTTTTTTTTAATATAGAAATTACGCGTACGCGACAAATGGGCGATGATGGTCTTAAAAGGTAAGTTACGTAGTACAAGCGACACAAGTGTCAACAGAACGACGAAAAAAAGGTGTAATGGAATAAAATAGGGGGTTCGAGTGTAAGCGTGTGCGAGGTGCGATTTAAAAATATCCCTCGATTCCATTTAAATGGTGTAAACGCATAGCTTGCACCTTACGCACAAAGTGAATCATATCCGAGGAATTTGTGTGTAAAAAGTACCAACAAGTCCGTTGTGCTTTGGGCGCCGGTGCACGAAATCGATCCAAAAGGTGAGCCACTTTTTCGATAATGCACCTACGCGTTAAAATATAATATTCATATTTAAACATGAGCCGATCGAATGGACGTCGCATATATTTAAAGTGGCCGTAAGGTTCTGTCAAAAATGTCAATGGTGGATAGCGTCGTGTCGTCCACAAAGAACGATATCGCGGGGGGGTTCTTTAGCGATCGATAATTTAAATAACACTCACCATCGTAACGCTCTGCCTGTTCGGCCAATTTTGCCTTATAAACGTTATCCTCTCTTTCCGACATATTTCAAACAATAATTGATAAAAATTTCTATTAAAAATCACCGCTTTTTTATTCTCAACACCACAAACTACACGAACAATATGGCAACGAGCCGCCACACCAAAACGCCACACTCGAAACTGCGCTCGTACGGCTATTATCCAGTCGACAAATTACGCCTCGGCCATGACGTCACTTATGCGCGCGCAATATATTTAATTATCCAAAAACTTTTATATTTTATTCGGATTTCCAAATTTCTTATCACTTTTTGATTAATGTTAAGTTAAATCCAAAAATTACACTTTCGATTTGTTTCTAAACAACTTGTTTTCAGGGCGCTCTTAAAAAATTGAACCGGAAAAACCGAGACGTCAAGCTGTCATTTGGGTTGCATATCGTGCGAGAGCGGGCGCGGCAATTCAAACAAAGTGGTGTGCTAAAAAAAATTTATTTAAACTTTTTTTACCTACATCGTCATCGTCATCAGCAAAAGCAAAACTTTTTAATCATGAACTTTATGCGTTAACAACATTATATCGCTTTGTTTCGAATAATTCAATTAAAATTCAATTTACTAACTATTATAAACAATATTTATAGTATTATATATTTGTAATGTATAAACACGCATATTACATAATACAGCATCATAAAATTTAATTAAAACTTTTCAAAAAATTTACAATTAAATAAATTCTTTTATCAACCTAAAAATTAAATCTGTACAAGAGTTTAGTTTATAAATATAATGGCGCGCATACATCAGACCAGTATTAGAAAAAATAAAACGTATCGACGCTCAAATCAAAACAAAAAACGCCACGCCCTTCCCCCCAAAATTTTCTAAGTATATTTTACATCCGAGCACCATAACAAAACTCACCCACGTAAGAATCTCATCTAACAATTTTACTATTAGCTCCGTTAAATCACGAATCTTACGATTAAAACAAAAAAGGTTTTGAAAAAACATTCAAGTGATAAAAAGTGGAACAAACCAATCGTTAAAATTATAATTATGCAGTGGTAGCAAATTATTTTTAAATAAAATATTAAAATATATCGGGACATTTTGACCACTCTTGCTTTTCTTTCGCCTCCCAGTATCCACCGTTGTACACGTGGGCTATTACGTCCGAATCTTCTTCTTTTATTTGTTTAAACCAAAGCGGTTGATAAGGCGTGTAAGGCCGACCTGAAAACATTTAAATGTAGCCAATGTGTACGTTTAAAAAAGCTGCCTCTCACCTTCTGCAGCTGCACGTTCCGTTTCAGACTCTCGTTTTCGTCTTGTCGCCCGTTGCTTTTCTTCCAGTCGGACCTTTTCCGTATTGGCATCTTCCCAATTTCCTATCTCCATTAATCTCTGATCAGGTCTTAGTCTGTAAAACAAATTTAATAGATATTACTTAAAGTAATCTAAGCGAGGAACTAACTGTGATATTGTTTCGAGTATTAAAAAATTTGTTTATTTAACGGATAAACCAATTTACATAAATGCATATATTACAATTATTAACAATAACAAGACAAATACAACGTAGGTTAAGTATGGCCTTCAAGACCATAAAAGTCGCATGTTGACAAGTTTTTGTGCCTCGTGTTATATGTTATAGTAGATGGCTGAAAACATGAGATATTACCGGTGTCTCATCCTTCTGATGATACTGGTAAAATCTTCCGATGGAAGTCCCAATTTAAAATGCACATATTTAAGGAACTTACGCTCCACTGCTTCCAGTCTGCTAATGAAATATTGCAAAATATCAAATCCAATAGAACTAGAAGATTGAAATCACCACAGAAAATTAATTTCGACGAGGAAAAATGATTAGTAATGTTATCAATAACATCGCAGAAATCGTCGCATGTCTGAACATTAAAATCGGGAGGCAGGTAAGGATAATATCCCCAATACGAACAAATTCTACTTCGGTGGTATCAACTATTGAAAAAGGAATACAATTTAAATAAAAGCATTTTCGAGTAGCTATTACTCCACTATAGCAAGTTATGCTATCATCCAGGAAAGTTTCTATAAATATAATTAGTTAATATTATTACAAAATTCGAGCGGAGAGCGACCATCTGCAGTCATGACTGCCCAAACCATGACAACAATATAACACGTGGAAACATTTCAATGCCTGTGCTTTCTCGAGCCGTATTTTTTACTTCGTCAGAGTTAAATCTTGTACTTTCTGTAAGTATATTTTTCTAACGCTTCAGCTGGACACGTTTACTGCTATCGCTATGCTGCCATTAATATTATAACGATAGATGGTATGATGCGGGTTATGGTCTAAAACTGCATCTCTTGCTAGTTGGTAAAAGAACAACCCTCGTCATCGAAGGGTGTTTCACTGGGTTAAAATTTGTACACCCACTAACAAGTTTAATTTACACAGTAAACTACAAGTTTTATTTTTTATCGGTTAGTTTAGCTAGCCAGATGGACAATAGAACACGCTGGTGCAGTTGTTCAACTTGCAATACTTGCATCAGAAGTAATATGGTCTCAAATTTACCAATACCCTGATAAATGCCCTGGGGCTCTTTACTCAAGCTCATACAATTTGATACGTCATTTTTACATGTGAATGAATAATTCGTATTCTCGACCGATCGTGTAGGAATATTTTATACATAAGAATTTTGGAATCTAATATCAGATTTAAGAAATTATTTTAGTTGCACTAATACAATATTTACTTAATTATTGCTGTAAATTACAACTAATCTTTAATTAAGATAACACCGTTAAACCACCAATAGACATTTACCATGTTTGCATGAAACAGTTAGGTCAACCTGAGTCGGCTCGAGCTAGTTAGTCCTTTTATGTATACACTCAGGTAGGGCGACCTAATCCGTCAGGCCGAGCTAAAAACGTGGGCTAAGACGTTAGCTCGAATTTAAATTAGAATGTATACGGCTTAGCTTGAACTAAGCTCAATTGTACCAACCATTTGGTGGATTAATAATATGGGTTAGTAATAAAATTCTGTTATTATTATTACTTGTTGACGGTTTTCGACTCTTAAAGGTTAGGTATTCTTGTGTTTGGTGTTGTTGAATTTTTTTGCAATGGAAAAGAAGGAACTTGCAAGTAAAAATTTTAGGTAGACTGGAGATAATCTCGACGTTAGAAATGCTTCAATTGGTAACACCGCTTTCAGTTCGAACTAACTAATTTCTTGCATACACCGGTTTCTAAATCTTAGAAGCGAGCTAGCCTACATCGATTTAACTTTAGGTCGACCTAACGGCTGCATGTAAACGTGGTAATTGTTAGAAATGTTTCCAAAATCGAATTCACTCGAAGAAGAATAATAATCGTTACCATAAATAAAGTAACCATCGTTAACAATTACACATCTGAAGTAAACCTAGCAGGAAAGATTCTCCTAAAACACCTAGTTTTGCATTTTACTTAAAAAATAATGTCACAATACAATAGTATTTGTGGAGCTGTTTGTTCGTAAGGTATAAGCTGTGAGTCTACGCAAGTACATAATACAATTCATGTGCTATTTCAGAATACCAATTTTAAGCGATCAGCGATTATTGTAGTTGCTAGGCTTCCCGAAAAAATTACGAAGGACAATGAAGGAGGGGGTAGGTGTTTTCATTTTTAATGGAAGAAAACGTGAAATTACAGCATTTTATGAGTCGATGAACTCCCATCTATTATTGAGAATTTTTTTTTAGTTTTCACAGATAAAATTCCACGAAATTTTTACCATGCATTTATACTAGTTCTAGTTAATATACAGTGTGCTTGGTTAACGGCAGTGCCAGTTAAGAGATTTTGCTCACATTTAATTACAAATTCATGTTTTGACTTGTTTTTTCCATAAATCTTTAATATTTCTGCGATTTATTTGTTAATTTCGATCACAATAAGTTAGAAACAGTAAAATATTGCACATCAACCGTGTTTAATTTATTAAATTATGTAATTAAATTTAAACCGATCTCAAACTTACATTTAAAATATTTTAGAAGAAAATTTTACTGATTTAAAAATATTTCTCACCTTGAATCCGTAGGGGCGACGCCCTCTTCAAATTCGTTTAATTGTGCACTCAAAATTGTAAAACCATAAAATTTATCAGAATCTGGTGCAGGCATTCTTCTCTTCCAAGCGAGCGTCACTGGACCGGTTTGGTAAATTGGATTTTCGGCCGAACCTTCGCTGCTTATCACTGGTGCAATTTCAACTTTGTCATCCCACGTACCGTTGATGATCCACTTGACGTTACCCGCGGGATCCATCACGGCACCTTTCACGCGCCGCTGAGAATCTCGCGTGAAGTACGAGTAGGGGATGTATTTTAAGTGGCACTTAATACCGGCAGCTTTACCCTTGCCGATTATGTCCATATCACCTAAATAGTAGGTTTTTAATCAAAGTATTGCTTTAGAAATAACAAATTTTTACCATGCTGATCCACCCATAATTTTCCGACGATTATGTTGTGAACAGTAGTGGTCACCTTGCGCCAGGAATACTTGGATTCGGAATTTGGAAACTCCGCATGTGCCATACCTAATGGAATTACCTAAAAAATTGATATTTATCAAGATTTTTTCTTTTAAAATACAGCAAGAATAAGTGAAAAAGTGGCCAGGTTGGAGATCAATTTTGACTTTTATCAAAGAAATTCAATCTTCCCCATCTTCGGGTAATCCTGGTGAATTCATTTCTGCTTTTAATTATTCATACTTATATGTATTTTAAGGGTTTAAATAGAACAACCCCGTCTCCAATAACTCATCTTACGATAATAATTATAAAGTTTAAATAATAAATAAAAACAATAAAAATGTTGAATATTAAAAATTTGAAAATGTTTAAGCTTTCATTTTACGTGATATTTTTTTATAACTTTCAATGTAATATATTAGTATACTAAAAAGTTTATTTTTACATTTCCCATGACAATTCCGTGATAAAAATATAACGAAACAGGCAAGTTCAAGTTTCACTTGTGCTGTTTTTGTTTTAATTTAATTTATTTTTATAATTTTTTTTCGAATGCGAGTAGTTAATAAATTGGTCGAATTTGAAGTGGCGACCCCGACCCGAGATGTAATAGAATCTTATCTTGTTTAGACATTAAACCTGCTTGTTTCCTAGCCGCCTAAATTCTAAAGGTTATTTCAGTAGCAGAATAATATACTTCGTCTGTTGACATTATTTGTTTGGTATCTAATCTGATCTTATTCCAATATCTTTATCCTCGAAATTTCCAAGGACATAATGCAGTTAGTACTAAAAATAATTATAATAGACGTTTGTAAAAACTTCGATTTCCGTGAGCTTATGTAAGCAGTTATCAGCTTTTTGATGGGCGTTTATTAGATTTTCCACTATAGTTAAGGTACTCATTAGCGACCAAATTTTGATTATACAGTATCAGACAAGCAAACCTTATGGAAGGTTGACATGTGTCGAATAACCATGTATAACTTCGGACAGTCTTTATGTCTAATTTCCTTCAGGCCTGCAGTCTTCAGAAAATCAGTACTCAAAGACTGTCCAGTGGGCAAACTTTGAATATTCGCATTTCACAAGCTGTTTCTACCGAATATTCTGTTTCGCGATATTATAATGTCTCCAAATAAAAACTAAAAACAGCATTGTGGCATAGTTCAAAAGATTATCGGCAGACGATGCTACTAGACCGGAAAGCATAATAAATTGCTTTATTATTAATTGTAATCTTTGGTAATCAAATAAGCAAATATAGCTTTCTAATCTTTAATTTGTATTTGTGATAAAGAATTTCATTAGGATTTCCAATTCAGTAGCCCCATCTGTTGATAATCATAAATTTCAATTTTTGTTACTTTCTCTATCAACAAAGTAGAAGTTAAGTGTACTACTTTGGTTGCAGATTTGAAAGAGCCAGAGGTAACCCCTTGAAATTATCACAGCAGATGGGATAGCAACAGATTAGCCATGTGCATTGATTATAAATTTTGAACAAGATACAATAAAAAAATAATTATTTTTATCGTTGTATACAAACACGTTTAAAGAGAGCTAGAGAGGGTTGCAGTTAAAGTTAGCGTTACTATCAAAAATTTGAATTAAGAATTCCTGTGCTGAAAAATAACATGATAAAAACTAAAAAATGATTAGTGAACAAGTAGGCTTCACACAACTTCACACAAGACAGCTCGTGATAAAATGGAAACTGGAAGGGCATAAAAAAATATTACTCAGTTATTATGTTTTGGGTTGTAATCTACATTTCGTTATTATTACTTAAAATTGATTTATTTATCTGAGCTCCTATGCTCCCAAAGATCAAAAAATTAAACCTGCAGCTTTAACCTTCATGGTATTAATATTTAATTACTCACTTTAGTGAGTTTTAAGTGATTAGTTTTAAGACGGGTGAAATAATCCGAGAAATTCTTTACAAAAGTGGATTGAATACAGTTTACGCTTGAGGTACAGATATTTCGCTGAGAGTAATGTAATATTACAGAATAATTCAAACAATTATTAGTCTTCTAAATTTTATTTAAAATTTACATTTACAGCAAGCCAATATGTTAGCAGAATTTTTAAAATCATTGAAAATTAAGCAAACTTACTTGCGAAGCATTTCAATCATGTTATTTTCTAAAACATTTTTCGACAATTCAAAAACCTTTGATACATTTGCATGACGAGAACACTCGAAACTCGCAAAAGTTGTACTCCAGTCATTGCAAAATTATTTTCGTGATTCATTCGCTTGGAACCTGTCAACTTGTTCATCTAATATCCACTTACCGATTGATTATGTAAATAATTATTCAGTACGTTGATGCATATGGTAACGTAATTTAATAGCGCCATCAAATTTTAGGGGTTTATCAACATTTAATAACTATGTACCGTCACTTAACACTATAATCTATATAACTTTATAGAAAACCAAAGTTTTATTTAATAAAAAGTAGGAAATAAAATTTTAATTTGTAACTGTATATTCGAAGAGGTAACTGCAGACCAAAATCCTCCTTTTGTTTTCAATTCCTGCAATTCCTAGATTTTGTATACAAAAATTCTTCTACGGTTTACCCCTCGGTTACATTATTTACAATTAGATGTTGTAGTAGTAACTCTTTTATTTTTGCAATAGATTAAAATTTACGGATTATAACATAAAATTCGAGAATCTCGTGGTAAAGAAAACTTCAACAAAAAAAATGGCAGTGATCATATGAAAAGTAGTTGAAGCAATGTGAGCTATACATTTTGTTCTGAAAGCCGTTAATAAAAAAACTTTGCTAAACACCCCAGCGGCCTCAATTAACTTCGTCATTAAAATAATTCGCGACTATATAATCCACTTATAGCAAGAATCGGTAAATCTATGACAACACATTATGATATCACATAGTTGTTTAAAGGTCAGGATTGATAATTTTAATCGAAAGTGACCCAATTCAAATTGACGAGAGAATCTTTTCTTTTAAATTAATTCTTTTGTGAATTCCGTATTCGTGATCTGTTCTAGGATTGACCCAATGAAAAGTGATCTTGATATAAAACAAAAAAATATTTGAAGATCATAAATATTCAAGATCAACCTTGATTTTTAAAATTACACAGAATATCAAGATCAATGAGTGAGTCTCCCCCCTCCTGGCCACGATTTTTGTTTTCACTAATTATAATTTATCTATCATAACAATTCACCCATAAAACTGATCTCAATTTTACGTAAAATTTTATAAATACCTGTAAATATTTGCCCCTAAATTTTGAAGTCATTGTAAATTCTTGCCAACACCTCCACTCTTTTCCTTCACAATACTGTGCAACCATAGGAGGATGATGAGAAACTTGTTCGTTAATTGCTCTCCATCCTAAATCGTCCATTCTATCACATTCATAAGTTTCACCTAAAATAAAAGGGTTGTTTAGAAATAAAATAAAAATGTACAAATTTTAAAGCATCGACTTACCCAATAAAGGATTAAAAGGTTTTCCAGTTCGCGAACTGGTAGTCGAATATGCGGATATTGTAAAAGCCGCAACGTGTGCCAATTGTTCACAAAGATCCGAACAACTAAAAATAAAATGTTTTAAAATTTCATCGTCATTGGAAAACTCAATACCAACCTGGCGGCAGTATCTAATATGTCAGCATATTCGTAGTCTTCTGTAAGCCGTTGTAACATACTAAGGGGTTCGCTAAAATTAACAGGCATAGGAATTTTGGACAAATCTTTTCCGATACAATTTTTCATAATGTTCCACAAATTTAGAGGATAGTTTGGTTTATCGGGCACACAAGTGCGCCTTTGTCGTTTGCTACCAGTACCGTTTGCAGCAGCCATCGTAAGTACTTCTAAGCTAGGAGATTTAGATTTTGATGATCCGGTTACAACTACAACCTAATCACAACGTTTAGAATGTTAACAAAAAAAATATTAATTAATTCGAACAAACCTGTTGTGTTTCTTGCGTATCATCAGTTTCACTTGAACTATCCGAACTGCTACGTCGATGAGAGGCACCTCTAGGAATATCTAAAGTAAATCTACCACCGTCTCCTGTTTGAGAGTTTGGTGTACTACCACCTTCGGCCAAGGCATCATAAAATTCGTTTTCGTCTTCTTCTTCTCCCTCGCTGGCACTCACAGGTCCATCTGTCAATAAAAAAAACACCAAGTTTTATTTTTTTCTGCTGTGGTTTCCCGTTACGATTTGTTTCGCTTATGATAATCACGCACAATAACAAATTTCTTAAAATATATACATCCAGGAAGTTTACGAAGCGATAAAAAAATTATTCGATTTACAATATCCACTGAGAATTTAAAATTACCACCGTTTTTTAGGTTATAAAATTTGAGAAATGTAAACAAACGTTTTATTTGACATGCACGTCACTATTTTGTCAAATTAAATAAATTAGGGTTGTTCGCACGACCGCTTGTTCAGAAATTACGCAAATTTCACACCTGAATGCTGATTAAACAGCGCCAAATCAGGTTTACTTGGACGGTCCAAAAAATCACGAGATGAAGGACGTGGGGATATAAATAATTTTTGTTAAAATTTCGAAATTTTATTATCAAAAGCGGGCAATTTAAACGCGACGAGTTTTAAAAGTAACGACAAACTGATTTTATATTACAGTTTCCATTCATTTCTGATTTTTTTACTCAAACAAGTACGTAGGTATTTAGGTATTTCGATTACATCACGTTAATTACGCTCGTCGTTTACATAACAATTATATTTTTTTGCCAATACGTAGTTTTCCTGAACATGGGCTTTAAAATTGCAAGATAACCTCGCAAATTCGATCGACAGCGCTACTCAAACGGTCCTGGGAGGACGGAAATTTCCGCACGCAAAACAAAAGAACAGATTTCGATTGATTTAATTTTTATTTTTAAATAAGCAAAAATAAACATTCTTAATTTAATTTAAACAGCAAACCATTTGCTCGTTGATATTTGAGACGCGTGCAGAAAATTTTTAGAATTATTTAATCCGACATGCAAACATGAATATTAATGCATTCCACAAAAACTTCTGAAAACTCGCCAATTTGGTCGAAATCGATGGCGCGTGATTTGAAATGTGATGAAATTGCGATTCTTTTAATTTTACTAACCGATAAATTTTTAGCGGCAGCCGGAAAATTTTCTTTTGATTTATTTTTTTAAATCATGAAATATGTTTTTTCTGCATAATCTGATTAATACATGTTAATACTAATACAGATACTTCGTTTACATGGAGATAACACAAATCAGCAATGCGACACTTGACAAAATTTGTCTTTGTTGGGAATAACGCGAAAATTTTCCGAGGTTTTAATAATTCAAGTGAAAGATTTTAACAACCTTTTGAAATTATATACACACTACATGAATCGTATATACAGGTTGTATGTGCATCCTAAAATGCACAGTGAAATGCCCACAGGTTTGTATTTCTACTGGTCGTCTTTTTTTCGTGCTGGATATTAATAAAAGGAAACATTTCTACACCGCAGAAGTCAAACCCTCTGCAACGTATGTTTTCCTATAACTGCACATTATCGTATTTATGATACCAAGTAGTTTTAAGGATACCACAAACCAATACGATACTTTGAAAACGGGAACGATAATTACCTTGGTCTACGATCAGTTAGGTAAGTTTCCAGTATGCAATATATTTGAATTAGTGCAAACCTACTGCTTGGTGTTCAGGCAATGTTTTGTTTCAGTAGACACACAGTATCATTTCTGGCCGATGTAAAGGTTAAACGGCTCAGATCAGACGAGTGCAGATGTTTGTCGTTGACTTATCATATGGAATTGTTTGAGATGGTTCGCTGTTATAATAAGAAAACAATACTACTGATCTACTGAAATTTTTATCGATTTTGTTTTGTTGGTAGTCCCTCTTTAGGGTTCACCAATTATTGTAGCTTTTCGTTAGATTTAATTCAAAATAAAGATGGCGATCCTACTTTTATCTATTTTTGTTGAAACAGTAAAGCAACTCTTCTTTTTTTATTACAGTTATTTGTTTTTATTAGCGCCCTTTTTACGACTTTTAGTATACTTTCCCATTTAGCTGCTTTAGAGATCTCAATGCTGTGTCCTAAATAAACAAAGTTGGCTATTGCATATAATAAGGAAGTTGCAGCAGCCTTAAAACTTGGTTACTATTTTAGTTTAGTTTTGTAACACAACTTTTGTAATTATTTAGAGATAACATACCAAATAAATCTGTTTCGCTAAATTTTTATCTGCCAAAGGAAAGAATAACAGTTGCCGTTATGCACTGCTGCAAGCGGGTTCAGGGCAACGCGCAATCCCGAAGAGCATAAGCGTCTCATAAATACAGTTTCCAAAGTGATTTGAACAACAACATATGATTATTGAAAATCCTTCGATTGAAAATGTCAAATAAATTTTATTTATAAAAAAAATAATTCCAATTCAACTTACACAAAGTTCAAGACTTTGGTGCACCGTAAAATCAAAACCTGCACTGTCCATAAAGAACTCAATTTCCTTCGACCGATACGCTTAATATATCTAATTATGTATAATAATTTGTAACAATTGACAGCAATTAAGAAATAATTGAAAAATCGACTTACTTGCTCCATGTGCGTGTGCATTTGCTGCTTGCTCTAAACGCGAATGTTGCTGTGCTAATGTTTCCACCATCTCTTGCAAACGTTGACGCTGTTCCCGTTCGTGTTGCAATAAGCGTGTCCACTTATGACCATGCATTTGGGCAGTTTGCAGATAATCGGAGCATGCCTGCCAAAACACCCGATTCATACAAAATAATTGATCACAAATTCGCGAGTGTAACTTACATTCATCATGGCGTTTGAAGCAATTCTAAAAAGCGTAGCCCTTTCCCCGACGATTTTGGTTTTGCCCTGAACATTTTCCAAATCAGAAGTGGTTTCTAATTCGCCCAAAGCACGCTGTAACGATGCACCGTGCTTTGTGATCAACTCAGAACACGTCTGTAAATCTTCTAATCTGCCTTGCAATTCCCTAACAACGCCAGACCACTCTTCGGGAGAACCCGAACCCTCGTCAGCCTGATCTTCGTCTTCTTCCGATTCCATATTGCGACTGCAACCGTTTAAAACTTTATTATGAAACCGAGAGGTAGAAAAAACCAGTCACTTACATTGCCTTTGCTTTGGCAAGCTCTAAAGCAGTCACCCATTGCTGTCTCTCGACTTCGGACGAAGCTTTAATGTGAAATGTCTGAGTTCCACCGTTGGATATAACAAAAGTGCAGGCATCCACCGTGTGTATGAGAGCTCCGTGAAGCGATATACTTCCGCGACAGGTATGAGCCATTTCGGCTTGGTTTCTACAAAAAAATTCCAGTTTAATCCACAAGCACTTGCACAATTGATAACAAAAAACAAAGACAAATAATAAGTTGTAGCAATGTACAAAACAAAGACAAATAATAGAGAGCAAGAGAGCACTAAACAAACTGAATGCCTGTGCAGGGCTCTTGTACAACTTACCCTTTAAAACGTCTTCTTCTTCGAATCGATAACGTAGGAACAGCACCATTGCTTTCAGCCCTGCACAATACATTCACTTTATAAACTTGAAAATAAAAGAGTGATGATTCATTGTCAGTAAATGTAATGATCGGTGATCGCTTAATTAAAGAATTTCAAACATCCAATAATAATTAATTATTATGAGATGTGAATTTATTAAAAAAGTGTGGTCTATGTTGCAGCACACAACTTCCTAGGTTTTATTGATCTACCACAAAAAACAATTGGCTAAAAATTACAACAAATGACAATCATTGATAATTGTTGTGATTTTTATTCATTCATATGACCTTCGTAAGTGATAGAGTAGCGTGTGACTAAAATTATTTTTTTTTAGTTGATGTTGTGTATCCTACCTGTAATATGACAGATGTCCATTTTGCAATACAAACCAACGTCTTTGATAACCTTTTAAATAATTAGTCCATTTAAACAGCCATCCCTTCATTGCTGGCTCGCCGTGATTGGCAATGCTCTTAGTATTTGCACCGTCACCCATTTTTCGCTAAAAGTTTAATTATCAAAATATACCACTGTTGACACGTCGTCCATATTTCGCGAACAACCCAAAACTACACCAACGCACGATTTTAAACGTCAAGATGACAGCTACCGTGTCACCATCTATGCCGACGTGCTAATACTTTTCACAATTGCAACATTAATCTTCGGCTAAACGACGTTTATTTTTCAATAAACCTTTTTATGAGTAATTAATTTCAATTATCGTAACAATTAAAAGTATAATTACATTATTGCGAAATTGTTCTCCGGCGTAATAAGTAAAATCGGTAAAGTAGTTTTCTTTAACAATCAAAATAAGTCAAAAATCCTTACTATAACCTTCATGTTTGACAGTATTTTATAATTAATTCTCGCTAAATTTGATTAGTAATTCTCATTTGAAATGATGAATTAAACATAAATTAAGGATGTAAGTGTTAATCAAATTTGTGATTTGTGTTAAAGTGTAAGTAGTTTTAAAAAATGTCTGGCAGACAATTTACTTTGTCGAATGGCACAAATGGAAGACCAAAGAGGTTCTCAATCGACGATGCGTTTGAGGAAGAAACGGACGAAGCTATAAGAGTGTACGGAACGGTGGGAATCATGACCGATAAACAAATTGGAGATGGCGATTGTACGAGCATCAACATGGAATCCTCGAGGTGAGTCGACTTAGGTCTAGGAATGTAAGTTTGTTTGAGAATAGAGCATTTACTTTATAAAATGTTAACTATAAATAATTTAACGTGGTGGAATGTATTTGATTTTCGTTTCAATTTTAGTTTTCTGGGTTATTGAACCCTTTTTAGCCTAAACATGCCTTCATCGTAGCTCAGATTTATTTTTAAATTCGGAAAATCTGTTCGCAATGTTTGTTCCTCATATTATTTAAGTATTGTAAACGTGTTTTACGTATTGAATTCAAAGTACAAACTTCATACCAATTAAATTAAGTAGGTAATTATCAAGGCTTTTCACCATAGCTGAGAAAATGCGAACTTGGTGATTGATTAATCAATCATTTTGGAGAAGTAATCGAAATTAAAGTTAGTATTTGTACACTACAAAAACCGGAATACAGTTTGTCGTTAGTGAGAAAACAAATAAAGATACGTTTAGCATCGTCAGAGTAATTTAGCCACTCACTCGGGTGAATTGTAACCAATCTAAACTCAATATATTTTTAATTTACTAGTATCGATTGCTACAATTGATTGAAATGGGATTAACTTACACAACCTCCTACAGGGAAAATCGAAAAACTCTCTATTGAACCCGATATCTTAATCTTTATTGGTGAAATCTAATTAAGGATAAGGTCTAGGACGAATTTAAACTCAGATAAACAATTTATCGTATTATCTTTTGGGTGCTATTTAAATGGTACAAAAATAAATGAAAATTGCAACAATTGTAATTCACAAGTGCCACTTAAAGTAATTTCAACGTCAATGCGGTAATATTTATTATTAATATGTTTGCTACACGTGTAATGCTGTAAAAATATTAGTTTTGCAATAAAAATAAAATAAAAGTAATTATCTATGCTACTAATTACTGCACTATAAAAATAAATAATAATTGCAATAAAAATTAGATAAATTAACCTTACCGTGAGAAGTAAAATGTATACAAATTATTGGAATTAAAATTTACATGGAAAGTTGTGATATTACCGCATTATGTTTTAAAATTAATTAATTACTTGGCAAAAATGAAATCGGAGTGGAATTCGTATTGCAGTGGTGTCTGGTTATAGCAAACCTCAAGGGAATGACTGATTTTGTCTGTAATAATCGAAATATGTTATATTCAATAAATATTTACCTTCGTTGTACAGACGGATCGTTTAGATTAGGTAGGTAGTTATTTGAGGGCCCTCTAGTTTAGATCGCTTTCCACACAGGAAATCATCATAATTTGCATAATGTTTATATTTTCTTGTTATTGAGAATTTTTGTTTGTGTACTATTTCCGTTGGGCTTATCTGCATATTACTTATCGACAATAAACAGATTATTTCCGTCACAATTTTTATTCTATTTACTCTCCACGGTTAAAAGTATAAACTACTAAATTCATAAAATTATTCAAATAAAACTTTTTATATGATTTTAATCCTTTTAATCTAGCACTTTTTTCAAAGTGAAATTACTCCAAGTCTGGAGTAAGCTTGCTATTTTGTTCCTTTGGAACTAAAGGAAGTAAAATTTTCTGTTTGTCTAACATCTTCACATTACCTCGACTAATTGCACCATCTCCGATGGTCGCTATTCTCTAATGTTGGCCCTTATGTATTCTTTCTCCTTACCGAGGAGTTCATCTTGATCTTTGGCTTTCTGCCGCCTTTCCGATGTCTTCATGCTCACAGCGATCGCTTCTCTCATCTCAGATGGACCATCTCGTCCAGAAGACCTAGATTGAGCATCTTAGGTAACCTGGCTGGATGCTTGTCATAATTAATAATAAAACAAGGTCGATTTTATAAATTTGAGGTAGCATTAAAATTTAATGGAAGAATTAAGGTCAAACGAACAAATGGAACCTTTATTATAATGCTACGTTATATTATTTCCTTATGAGTATTTCGAAGAAATCTTTTATCACAAAATTTGTAATTTTAGTATAAAAAATACCTGCCTAGCTTAAATTTAAATTAAAGAATGCATTTGCGACCTTGCAATTAGCCGAAATGAGGAACAACAATAAATTGCAAATAATGCTTTACTCACGTCATGTTGTAAAGCACTTACTTTAATTATTATAAATCAAAGAACACTTATTAAATTATGTGGTTGATAATTTAAAAAAGTACGCGTTACATAAGTTAAAGCTACATACTCCGATACTTACACAGCAGGCTGTTTGTACTTGGAAATCGTTGCAAAAATTTTTAAGATTCAAAATTATAAAGCTTAATTTTAAATGCGTAATTATTTAATTCCGCTAATATAAATAATGTAACCTGAAAAACAAATTTAATATTATTTGTGTAATAGTAATAACAGGAACCCGGGGGCTCCTTAGGAATATTAGGGGAATGATGGAATATCCCTCACATCAGAATTTGTAATCTAGCAATTCTAATTCATGTTTTTCTTGCAGGAATTACAAATTAAACAATGACACTTCGAGAGACAGCGATTCTCTGATTCAAGACTACTCAGACGGTATAAGTCAAGAATTTCACGGCAAGTCCTGTTTCCGGCATCCCAAAGTTCGCGAAAATTGGCGTATGGTGTTAGCGGCGAGCACGTTACTGTTAATTGGAATTGGTTTGCTGGCTACGGGCACTTTAGCTTTAGCGGAACCCCAGGCGGGTTTACAAGGAGCCGTATTTTTATTGGCAGGTTTTATATGCTTCATACCAGGAGCTTACCACATAGTTTACATATATTTAGCAGCTAAGGGGCGAAGAGGCTATCACTTTCACAATTTGCCTCTCTTTACGTGAATTTCTACATGAAAATTTGACAAAGCTCATATTACATCTAAAAACTAGTCACATTCATTTTATTTATTTAATATCATTTTTTTTTTATTGTAACATTGACATTGAGGACGTCAAATCTGTCCCGTTTTAAATTCTACGATTAGGATGTACAAATAAGTGTACTTGTGCATACCCACAAGTATTTTTGGTCTTCAACTCGACACATCACAAGTTTCTTATTTATTTGCTTACTTTTTTTACGAAAGTTGTCAAGGGTGTGTGTTGATCTCAGAGTTAACGCTTCTTTGAAAGGCGATAGGATAATTTATTTTAAAGACTAATTTGCGCAAAAGACTTAAACCAGAGGGTTGTTTGAATAATAAAAAACAATACTCTTAATTTTAACAATAATTTATATTGATAACAATTTTTTTGTATGACAAACAATACATCATGGCACTGATTTGTAATATCTTTTATTTAGTTATTTATATCGAACATTTTTTTTATTATTATAGTCCACGTTATTATTATTAGCTTAATAATTATTTATTTGTTTGTTTGTTTGATGGATACCAAACCAAACATGAACGAAAATGACGCAATATTTTAACGCATTTTGTATACATTTAAAAATAAAACTTCTATGTATATATTTGCTTTTTCTTATAATTTCTCCAAGATTTACTTGTCTTGGTGTGCGTAATATAATCCAAGGCACTTTTGAATTGTTAGAATTTTAATGATGCCGCAGAGTGGTCGGTCATGAAAGGATGAATTCAGTAGGTAGGTACAAGTAGATTAGTAGATTTAACAGTGTAAAGCCACCGTGTTTCAACTGTACAAGAAAAATATTACAAAATAAACCAAAGCTAACATCGACTTGGAAGACACAGAAAAATTGTACACGATTACTTTTGACCACCCTGTATAATAAAATATCTGAGTAATAACAATATCATAAATTTTCTGTTATTTCAACACATCACCTAAAAAATAAGAAAAAATTGTCAAGCGATGCACAAACATGTCGCCAAAGTTAGTAACAAAACTATTCAGATGTGGTTCGCCATGGTAAATTTCGGTAGCTATTCAAAAATTATGTCTGAAAAATGATCGCTTTGTAGCTGTATAAGATTTTCAAATATATTATTAAAGAAGGTTACCCTCGTGCAAGCATAACCAGTTAATAAAGAAAACAAATTTTGTGTAATTACAATTAAAAAATTTAAATTAATATAACGGTGAGAAACTAAAATGAAATTAAGAAATAGAAAGCAAATTGAAAATGTTGAATTAAAAAATACAGTAATTAAGTTTAATGAAACCGTGCTCGAAATATTTCAAATCAACGGTAACAATTAAATATAACAAATTTAATTTAAAAAAATTTCTGATCTGGAATTCTCGTGTTGCAGAGAGCACGTATAAACATTAATTTTGTTTTATTGTAATTGGTTTTCTTTCTTTAAAATAGTTATTTGTATATCAAGTGAGGAAAGGGTATCGATTCCTAAATTTCCTTTCCTGGAAGTACAAGGATTACTTTTGCCATCAATATATTTTCTGATATTCCGTATTACCGGACAAACCGTAACTGTTCTTGCAAAGGTATTTCTTCTCGGTGGCGCTACAACCCAGAGGAGACTCACCACTTCATTTTCTAAAGGTCCATTGGCATCGCAATAGACCATTTCCAAGTTAGGGTTTATTTATTAATAATAACAAAATAAATTTCAAATACTCCATTTAAAATAAGAAAGTGGTATATTAACAGGTACCAAAATTTACCTTGGCTAAACCATTTCGATTGCTAACTTCAAGGACAAAAAATAAAATTATAAAACAAAATAAAACTCGAAACTTTATTCTAAAAAAAAATAATTAACGAATGTAACTTATAACAACATAGCTAAAATGCAATAATATTAAAACACATAAAATATATACAATTTTGTATGAATTAATTCGTTGTTAAAAAAACGGGGCAGGTAAACACACACGTAACAAATTGAGCAGTGTAAAATTGCAAAGTCGCGGCCATATTTTTGCATTTCGCTTCTTAAATTATGCTAACAAGACGCAACAAGTTAGAAATATAAAGATTCATTATGACAATAAAATTAGGGAGTAGGAGATCACAAATAAAAAATATAAAATGTGTAAAAGACGAGCACGCAAAAAAAAACCTGCAAAAATAAATAACACACATTTAAACCAAAAACGCGTTAAAAAAAATTATGTTTTAAACTTAATTTAATGTGCACACACACACCGCCTGATCCGCTTGCTGCGATCATCTCCCACGAGATCAACGATTCTTGTGCGCCAGCAAACGAGTCAACGGATAGAAACTTAAAAATATTTATAAGCTCAAAAAAGTAGCAATTAAATAATATAAAAATTTTCATATTCTTTCGGTAATAAAATAATAACGCATACAACCGGTACGAAACAGGGAAATTCCTACAAAAATAAAAATTATAAAAAAACTGATATTTTAATTAAAAATTCTCACCTTATGTACATTTTTACATTTCTAAACTTCGTCTGTCGCCATGGGTGGAGGCACATTTAATCCGTCGCCTCCAGGTCCGTCCTCATCAACAACAGCCACTTTATTCGATGCCACTTCGGCTTCCAATGCTCTAATTCGATTTTCGTGTTTAACAATCATAGCCTTTAATTTTCTGATCTCGTCGGCAAATTCTTGTAAGGCTTTGTCGGAAACTTCGCTTTGCGCTCCGCCGCCTCCCGAACCCTTCGAACTCTTTGGCGGCATTTTATCTAAAACGTTGCGTCGTTTATTAACAGTCAAGGACGTCTTCGATTCGGGCGGTTTGTAACCGTCTCGCAGGGATATAAGAAGCGGCTCCGCATCTTTCCCTTCAAACCATTCCTCAGCGGTCAGGGCAGCTGTGTCACCGATCGTATCCGGGTACAAATCTTCTTGAAACAATTCTGACTTTCTAGGTACAGTCATCGTTATTGCCTGCAATTAAAAGTCGTTGTCAATTTGACATCTACTACCTTTGATGGATTATAATGTAACTCAATATAAATAAATCTTGTTTTATTATAGAAAATTCGTAGTTTAATCTGATTGAAGATATTTAGTTAAAATCTTACCTGACAAAGTCCCGAGTTGGTTAGCCTGTAAAACCTCGAAATTTCGCAAGTGGAAACGTCAGAACCTCTCTTCGGCATCATGCCGATACCTCGTTGTGGATCAGGCGTTTGAAAGGTATTTATGTAATGCACAAACGGTGGTTCGGGCGTAATTTCAAAATATCTGATCACCGAATCTCCCTTCCCGCACAAATAAACCAAATTCGTGTCGGGATCATATAATGGAAACATCACACCGTTGGATGTGTCCAATTCTACCATAACAATAGGTTCGCTAAGCGCGTCCGGCGTTCGCAGACTGTACTGTCGTTCAGACATTTTAGAAAATCCCGTCGTAAAAACTAGGCCGTGCCTCAAAAAAATCGCCCTCGTCGCTTTGGAGCCTTCGTGACAAACGGCTTCCGATTCTATTTCGCCAGTTCTTGGATTAAGCAAACGAATTTTTTTATCTTTACATGTGGTTACCAATTTGGAACCGTCCCAATTGAAACATGCACTATAGACGATGTCGGGGTGAGAGTCGATGTGTATCAGTGGTTCGCCCGTGCCGACGTTCCAAATAACGACTTGATTGTCGCTTCCTGCCGTCAGCAGTACATTTAATGCCGTAGGATGCCATACTACTAGGCCCACTCGTCGTTGATGGTACAAAAGATCTACGATTGGTTCGGTTAAAGTTTTGACAAGGCCGCAGTCGGGTATATGCCAAACTTTGACCACGCAATCTTCCGAACCGCTAGCGATCACGTTGTCATTGTGCGGGCAAAATGCGATGTCCAAAACTGGTCCTTTGTGACCTCCCACCAATGGATAATCGGCTGGAATTCGTCCTGCCTAATCATAAAGAAAGAAAGTTTTGTAAAAATTTGAACACAGGTAAATAAAAGACTAAAAATATTACCTACGGGCAAACTCGCTAAAATTAATTTATATTATATTACATAACAATTACACCACCAATGGGGTGATAATTAATTAAGTCAAAGATATTGCACGACGTCACAAAAGATTTGTGACGTCATGACGGTACATATCTATGATTTACCATTGGCTGGAAAATACAGTTCTTCGAGAGGTAAACTGCAGACCGAAATCTTGTACGTCAATTCCTGCAGTTAATTCTCTTTCAATTCATAGATCTTTTACGTCAAAATTCCTCTGCGGTTTACACTTTGAATTAGAAAGCTGCTGTGTAAATGAAGAGAAATCTGGGGAAATTCAAGAAAATTTAAAAAACTTATAACTTTGAGGGAAATGAATTTCCTAAAAAATCTCAGAAATACTTTTGGTGAGTTTTTTTTGCTCCTCTACTTTATCGAAGGGCAATCTCAAGGCAATTCAAAAGGAAGAATCTCGTGAAGAGAAATCTGGTGTACGAAAATTTATATTACATTTTGACGAAGAAGGTACAATGCACTATATACAAAATAATATTACTGTACTCAAAGATCCTTAACCGGAGTTAACGTAAGATCAGATCACAGATGTTGTAATCAAGCTACATCTCTGGGAAAAGGAAACAATCTCAGAAAAAAGTTTGCAGTTCAAAGCGGTTAGTTTAAAGAATTGTCGGAAAACATGGAAAAGTTTAACCGTTCCTAAATATGTGGGATAATTTTGTTGTCGGGGAGTGCTTACCACGCTAGTCAAGAGGGTGGATATGGTAGCAGCAACAAGGAATTTTTAAATCGGTCACTCGTCCAAGTGAACATTAATTTCTTACAATAAATTTTCAAAATATGCTTCTAGACTTTGAATGCATGCACCAAGTGACCAAATTAAATAGAACCAATGTTCTATTTGTGAAAACGATCCCCACCTAAAGTTAAAACTGTCACCCCTACCCCACTCGTTATGACTCGTCAAGCATTTTAGTAAAAAGTAAAGGTATTCGATGTTTCGAGCTTTCGTTTGAAACAAATGTATTAACAGAAGCAAACCGTAAGATAGAAAGAACTGTAATTTAAAAGATGAGCTTAATCGAGATTTCCAATTTGGACAATAAAGGACGTTCATCGACATCAAAATAGTCGGGGAATTATAACGTAATTCTCAATTTTTAGGAATGTCGGAATGCCAGATGGGTCAATCTGTCTCCGTGTAGCATGATGAGTCATTAAGCATGACGGTGCATAGAAAACAATGTATTTTTAATCCAAATATAATTTTATATGTGTGTATACAAATTCTTTATTTCATCGAACAGTGATTCCCAACTTTTGAGTCGCCGGGGAGGCTGTCTGACAAATTTTTAAAAATAGTAATATTGTCAGCTGCTTATAGTGTATCTTTTTCTTCTTTGCTACATAGCTTTCCCAGTGTAAAAGTTTAGATTTTAGATAACGCTAGTTAGACCCCTCGGTGGCCCACACCAGCGTGGGGAATTGTAACTAATTTAATTAACATATTTTTAAAATTATATTTTACATAATTGTTTGGAAAATTACCTAGGGCAATCAGAGATTATTAGGGGTCACGATGATGTCCTCAAGGTTAATCTTATGCACATACTTAAAAGATTAGGTTCTAGTTAGAAGAATTTCACAGCTTTGACAATTAACTCGGAAAGGAGTTGGATTTTTAATCAGAAAGTTTCACTATGTCGTTCTGCAAGTTTTTAGAACATCTGGTAGGCTAAAATGAGTCACGATTGTTGACTTAGAGCTTTGGTAACTGGTGTTCTTCGTAGTTGCTAATAAAAATTAAATTTAGAAAAATTAGGATATTATTAAGTTCAAAAATGCCAAGTCAGGCATGTTAATAAGAACTTTGAGAATAACAAAATAACTTGGTTGCCAAATTTCTAAGTCGTAAATTAGCGACATTACAATCCGGGGGGCGTCAGATTTGATACCTACTTGGGTGGTGCTGGTGACACGCAATTAGTCATTTATTTGGACACATTACATAAAACACAAGTGGTTGATCAACTGATAACGTAAATTACACATACTGATAAGCAAAAAATTCAATAAAAATTTTCATTCACAAAAGTTATTCTAATTTTAATTGTTAAAAACACCAAGTGACCTAAGATCACTTTAAAACCTGCAACACATTTTTATAAATAGCTCAAAAATTGCAAGGCAAAACATATAAACTACCAAATATATTCCTACAACATGCGTGTGCCTATTTTTGGATTTGAACACCTGCCAATTGAGTGCAATTTTCAAATAAATATAAATTTTTAGGAGTTGCCCTTCATAATTTGGTATAAAAAAACACGCCCACATTTTCCTATTTGTTAATAAAAATACGATCAACAAAAGGATATAAAGATAAGAAAAATATATCTTATCAAAAACCAACATCCTTCGATACTTCTTTTCATAATATAACAAAATATTCACTCGACTTACATTTTTATGAGGCAAAACGATAAAGGCTCCACCGCCAGCACTTTCGACAATAATTGCTAAAAATTTTGGATTAACCGTACAAAAGGTCGAGTCCCAGGAACTCTTGCTAACCCTAATGTTGTCGTAGCACTGTTCTCGTTTAAGTGCCGTACCATAAACATGTCGAAACTTAGAGCTACGAACTACTCTAAAAGACATCTAAAATGTAAACAAAGAAAACCACGTTTAAACCGCATACAAAACTATCTCGACAACTTTATTTAAAACTTTTCAAAACTAAAATGCAAACATAACCTAAAATTTTATTAAAATTTTTGTATTAAAACCTCTCTCACCTCGGTATCGCGTACTAAAATAATTTACACACACGCAAAACTTTAGATTACATCGAAAAATTAATTTAAGAGAAAATGTAATCGATTTAAAACATTGATATATTTTTTAGATCACGAAAACACTCGCGATCAAAGCAAAAGGCCATATTTGGATATGCGAAATTTTAAAACGTCAAACTTCGTGCGCACCATCTAGCGTTAACTATGCGCACCGCTGCCGATAACCGTCTTATTTGAACGCGAATCACAAACACTCAAGTATCGTAAATATTTATTTAGTACAATTTCAACAAAATTGCTTTACAAAAATAATGTGCATCACTATGTTCGTCATCATAAACAAAGTTGAGGTGTAAAATTCAAACAATTACAATAAATATTAACTAGTAATCTTATCTTGTTGGCACCATTATTTTCGTTATCACGAATCAATCAAAACAATTGCAAAAATTATTCAACAAAAATTAATAATAGTAATTAATTTGGAATGTCATAACTAAAGTTTAATTGCCGCTTTTTCTAAGTACGTGAAGTTAAGTAACACTTTATTGGTAATTAAGATGGTAAATTTTGATTATTATACTGAGGACGACCGGCCAACTCTAGAAGGTACCTGTCCGGATGATCTAACCAATCGGCTGCACTTAATTTAACGCAGCGTTGTCTTTCCGCTTCTTTAACTTCCCACTTTTTTACATCTAGCTGAGCTTCTCGCATTGCTTGGTCCCCACAACCCCACATTTCTATGCACTCGAGGCTATAAGGAATTTTTCTGTATTCTAACTGCAAAGAAATAAAAGTTAAGATGCATAGTATGAGAAGAATACAAAGTTCAAACCTTTTCAAATCCTGCATTTATTGAAATTATTGGGTTCCGAGGATCCTGGCCCACCCTCAATCCATGAGGGTAGCCCCTGATACTGTTATTCAAGTACAGTAATTTGGGACCTTTCTCCAATAGCTGAAACCTAAAACAAAAAAATTATAAACATGGTGTATCGTCAAAGTTGGCTGCCCGCAAAGTGAGGAATGGGCATACTTAAAGGGATGGCATTCAAAAGGTGCTGCTTTTATTTAATACTGCTTTTTTATTTTTATTTTATTTTTCAACCATGTCATCTGATGGGAAGATTTCAGTGGGGTTGCAGTTTTCATCGTCGGAGAGAAAAGAAACCAAACGAACAACAGATCTATGAGTCAGCCGGCAAACTCTATTTGATGGCACAATTGTTGAAATAAATAATATAAAAATACTTAGGTGACTTATGGTAGGGATTTCTACCTTCAAAATGGCAGTGCAAACTGCCTGAATAAATTGGTACAGAATTAAACTGTCTGAAAAAAGTCCGTGATAGCATAAAATTATATCAAATAGCTTAGGCGTCAGACATTAACAGTTATAAATCACAATAAATTAAAAAGTACAAGTGTGTATTTTAAAATGCCACCCGCGTCTTGACTTTTGGATATAAACATAATATGTCGTCGTAGACTTAATTAATTTCGTAATTAAAAATTGCTGATACGCAGTATTGTTATTGGAAATACTAACGCGAAAAATCACGTCAATTTTAATGGAAAGTAATTATTATTATTATTCATTGTTAAATAAGCGTTATCCGACCTGTGGCCAGATTAGATAAGTTAATGTGTCAATAAAATATCGGTTTGTCATACAATAAAAAAGTACAAGTTCTTTTTTGTTGCAAATGTTGCCCCCAATAAGTTGCCATATGAAAACAGCAAAAAAGTCAAATTTTGTGTTTACAAGGCTACAAAAAAATAAAAACGACGAAATCAAGAGTTTCCCATACTCGAAATTTGAAGAACTTCACAATAATTGTTCAGATCATTACTGTAGTAAATTTTACGTTCTACAAAAAATATCTATATCATAAACTATAATATGCAATTCTTTCCGCAGTAATTTTGCTCTAGTATGACTTTCAAATCATAAAACTTCGTTGAATTACAAAATTTAATACAGAAACTTACTTGGGTAACAACTGGAACAGAACCGAGTCTTCACCACCCCAATACAAATTAGATTCTTTCCATTCGTTCGGACATCCCACACAAAACACTGAACCACCGTCAACTTTTAACAAACATATTGTGGCACCTTTGTAGGCTAAAACGTGATGCATAAAACGATTTGCTCCCAAACCATGTTCTTCCGATTCGTACATGGGTAGCCAGTGAGAAGGCACAGCACACAGTAGTTTCATCAAAAATGCTTGACTCGATAAACCTACAATTTTGTAGAAGTTTAGTTATAAAAGAAACTAAATATTCTGAATTACTGACCGACTCCACTATCGCCAGGTGAATGGGCACGTTGTGGCCGAGAGTAAAAAGGTGGCAAGGCACCAGCTAACAACCACGACAAACTCATACTTAACAAGTGAGCGTGTTTATGTTTGCTGTCATTAAACGGAGGCGGTTGCTCTAGAACCGGAGTCGCTAATTCTAGGCCTGAAAGTTACAATACGTTAAAGGTCTGAGAGTGATAAAGTAAATTTTTACCTTCATTTACCGGTCCAGTTAGACCTAAACTTCGTAATTTTAATTTATAAAGCTAAAAAATTAACTGTAACTTACCGGCAGCTAAATGAAGATCATCAACTTCTTCTAACGTTCGGTAAGAAGTAGCTAAAGAATGCACAGCATACCTGTGCAGCGTAAGTATCAAGCGAGGACAATTAGCTTCGATCCAATGCACGACGTAAGACAAAGATAACGAAGTTTTCAAATGAAAGCAGCTGTCAACTACAGCTTTCAACGTTTTATTAATAGAAAGACACATTTGAGGACCTTCGGAATAGTGATCCATGGCGACACGATAAGTACACATAAGTAAGGACGTCAAACCTTCAGGCGTTATCGTATCAGTGTCAGGAATGGCAAACATCCTTACCAATAAGGTACGAGCCGTCTCATCATCTAATATCTACAATTTCCTTTACATTCTACAAATAACTGCACATAAATTAATAAACAACTTACGCTCAAAAATTTATCACATTGTTGCTTAAAATTCGACGAGCTCATGTAAGTGTTTCTCGATTTTGCTAAGACATGAAAGTATGTGTAAAGTTTTTCTGCAAATATTGGATATCTAGGAAACAGGTATTTCTAAAAATAAATAACACGTGTTAAAACGACCTCGAACTATTACATAGACTAACCGTAAATACTGTCAGGGTGATACCGTTTACTCCTTCTTGCTGTTGGGACTTGAGAACCAAAATCTATAAACAAAATTTCGAAGGGTTAAATCGAAGACTTCTACAATGTTTTTACCTTCGCCAACTTTTCTACCGATACCAAATTCGTAGTCTTTTCTTGAATATCCGAGGAAGACGGGGTTCGAGAAATATCTTTTCGCGAACCATTATTGGAACTGCCCGAAGACGGCGGAGCTGATTCCGTTATTTTCTGTTTTTGCGAATGATGATTACCCATTGTTATATCAAAAACTTATTGCCACATTTTCTATCGTACCCAACAAACGGAGTAAAACTAAAAATTGTATTTCGTTGTGCGTTAATTACGCGACTTTGTGCTGCTTAGAGATATCATTTTTGATCAAGTTGGTCACACACACAAAGTGGCAAAACTAGCGGCCAATTTTTGAAACTGTTCAAATTTAAACGCTATATTATTATTAAATCGGAAACTCTAAAACGTAGCAAGATTTAATGACGTTAAGAATTAAACTATGTAATAATTCACTTTATTTTCTATCGTTTGTTACGTAGTTTGGTTAACGTCAAAAATGTTCAACAGTTTTCTAAGAACATACCAGTATGATATCTGGAAAACTAGATGGCGCCAAAACACTTTGCAGTTCCAAGGGTTGATTGCATCAATGCTGTTTAAAAATTTAATACCCAATTTTCAGCTCTCCAACATTCTTTCCCTATTTTACATCATGATTTTTTATCAATAAATACTAATTTATAACTAAGAGTTTTTATTATCAAATATTAACAATTTTAAGTAGAATAAAATAATTTACTATCTTAAGTACTAACAGTTTCTAGTTTCCTCTTCGTTTGCCTCCTCTGCGCCTAGTGGGTTGCGGTGCTGCTCCTACCGTTACTGTACCTCCCGCAATGTCTTCACGTTCCGCCGAATTCGTTATCGTCTAAACAAAAAGCAACATTAAATGCTACAAAAACTGTTTGGCAGAATTATTTACCTGCACCGCTTGTATACTAAACATTAAATCACGACACTGCTCTTGAAGTTCGTTAATTTCTTTATCTTTGGCAATCTTCACCGTCGCCAATTCTTTTTCAAGCTTAGTGATTTTATCTTGCCATTGCTGTTGGTTCGTTCGTAAAGCTTTTCCTAACTGTTTTTCATCGTTAAAATCTGCGTTAACCGAAGCAAGCCTAATAAAAACCAGCTACAGAAACACTTCAGGTTAAAAATTAACAATCTTACTTTGCATTTTGTTGGTGTATTTTTTTATCTTGATTCTGTTTTTCTCGACTGATGCAGTTCACTTTGTCTTTAAGTTGAGCATTTTCGTCCGAAAGAGTTGCCACTCGGTCACGCAGTGCTTTATTTTCTTGAGTACATTTAATTTCTAATCTAAAAGGATTGATTAAAAAAAAACAATATTTTCCCCAAATAGTATTATTTGTAGCTGATAAACGGCTGTAATTTTTCACAACAATTTGGCTATGACAGTGGTTTTACTGAGCACGGAGACGATCACAAGAAAGTCGGTTAGCATTTAAACTTTTAATTCATTTTTATCAAATTAACTGCGAAAAAATAGTTAAACATTATCCCTACCTTATCATATCCATTTCAATACTCATCTCCGTTGGATGCTTAATCGTATTTTAATTTGATATTTTGAATGTATGCAATTATGAATAAAATAACACTGGTAGACTTATCAGGCTGATGGCCTATCGGCCGTCCTGACCTAATCAGCCCTTGTACCTCTTTAAATAACTGGTGAAAGTATGACAACAATCATGGCTGATAAGCCTGATAATACCAAATTTATTTTATTTATGAGAGGATTTTTACAGAGGTGATTTAAGTTGTTCTCATTTGACCAATAGGAATTATGAAATTATTTTCATATCTTTGCAGTTAATTTTATCGAAAAGTATTTAGGCTCAGTTTCGCAAGCTGTTTCTGGTCGACTTTACCTACGTTTATCTTTGAACGCAAATTGAATTTTTGTAATAGGTAATAATAATTTCAGCCGATAGACTAGAGTTTATAAATTCCACCGTCGCCAACTGTTAGCTTTTGTCAGCTTCAAAATAGTACTTACTGCGTGAGTTTATCTTCAAAATACATTCGTTGTTCTTCCAACTGAGAAGTTAGCAAATAGGTGAATTCCAGTTGAACGGCATCTACTTTCTCTTGATGGCCTTCGGCCTCGGAAGGTACACCAGCCGGCACTAGTTTGCCATCGGCTTCATTTTTCAACAGTCGGTGCACAAAATTATCCCCTTTATAATCCCAAACTCGATGTGATCCTAACTGCAGAGCATAACAATGACCAGACTCTCGATAATGTAAAGCTGCATGTCCACCTTGGTATCGACCGCAGCCTACATGTCCACAAATAAGACAAATCCATAACGCATCGGGAGAGGGGCCTGGTCGACCGCACCTCTCACACTCCGACGTTTCTGCTTGTTCCGGACTTTGAACGTATCGACAAACCGGACAAGTCGAATCACTCCATTTTTCTAAACAACTGGCATGAAACGCGTGGTTACATTGAATGGTCAGCACACCATCAACCGATTCATCCATTCGCTCTAAACAAACAGGACACATGGGAAGTTCTGTATGACCAAACGGCGGAACATCGTCGTGAGCCCATTCTACATGAGAAACCCAAACTGTCCTACACAAGCGATCCGGTTCTAAACTGTTAAAAGCTACCCCATTGAAGGTGTCATAAAATTCCTTTGCGGCTATGTGACTGCGAAAACTAACCAAAAAATTACACTGTAAATCATGACACTTACAAATTGATGACTCACTTTAACAAAGCCATGTATTGATTAGGGCTAGAATCACGAAGCACTCGTATGTGAGCTATATCGGCATGACAGGGTGCCGTGAAGTTTAATAAGTCGTGACATGTCATCGAAGTGGGAACTCCCAAGATACACAACGTTAAGGCCTCTTCGCAGCTGCTTAAATTACTAAAAAAACATTTTTTAAATATGAGTTTGTAAAATAGACAACAGGTTTACTTACTCTTCCTTGTACAAATGCAAAATCCCCTTGGTAACTTCCACAAAAGGATTTCCACTAAAAAATCCGATTTCGGTTTTTTCTTCTAGAACCTCCCGTTCGTAATTAATCGGTTCTCTAGATTCGGAAGGCAGAAGACCCCAATCACTTCGAGGGGTTTCCAATCGACTGGGAAACGTTTCCACACTTATGTCTTTTATTTTGCGGCGTCCTTGATAATTGTTCGAAGCCTCGTTGGCTCGCGCCCCACGGCTCTCGTCTATAATAATTTTTAAGAACGTTGTTTAACACCAAAAGGGGCCAGTTGCTTACCTTCATCGTCGGCATTGTTTACTTCAACTCGTAAGACGCATTTAGATACTAATTCAGACATTTTCACTTACTCCTAAAATTTCATTACAATCTATTAATTTACAAAAAAAAGTTTTTTGTTGTTGAACTGTACAATATAGAAACGTCAAAACAAATGGTATGTCAAAACAATAATGACAAATTCCCCAAAACAAAACAAATGATGTACAGGGTACTTCAAAGAAATTGTAACACAAAGTGTTTTTTGGCGAAAAACAGAAGAGGAGAAACGAGAAAAATGTTTGTGTCTACGTTGTAAAATTTAAACATGTTGCAGTTGTTCGTTTAGGTCAGGTAGATGTTATTCGGTACCGTACTTACGGTGGAAGCCAGTGTAAGAAACAATAGATCATTTATACAATGGATTTGAATTAAACGCATTAGTGACACAATATATTATTAATTTATTAATACTTACAACAAATTACATATTATAAGCAGTACAAAATTTAAATTAATTCCAATCCAGATCATAAAAACCAAAATGGAATGCATTCGAAAAATTTCATAAAACGAACCATGACTAGTAAAGAAAATTTGTTCTTATAAAAAAATTTTACAAACTCAAACTGCTGCATAAATTTATTTGAAACTTAAAGAAATATTATTGGAACTTATCGCAACTAAATAATGAATACAACAACTTATCATAAAATTTATATAAATGATCAACTTATGGTGCACCAAATTATTAGTGTGCAATAAATATAACGTAAATCATCGTATTAATAAAATAATTTTTAGACCTCCAACAGTTATCTAGTGGAAACATTGTTTGCTGATAAATTTTTACGTTTGACCGTTTGCTTCTGGTGTTCTATTTCGAAATCACGTTCCGTTAAATTTAACTTATTCATATTGGCAACAAGATACTCTTCGGAGAGAATATATTCGGGTGGATTACGTAGCAGATCGAGAGTTTCGCACAAACCTGGACATCGCTTGCGGTTTCTTGCATTACCCAAGCAGCCTTCCAGAATTACTAAAGCAGTTTTAAACAGCACCTTAACACCTTCACATAAAAAGATATCCCAAATACGTAGGAGAGAATCCCACGGCAACGTTCGTGTGAAAGCGCACAAAAACCACTCCGTACAATAAAACATTGGTTCCGCGCTAACCTTTTTCAAGTGACGGTACGCGGGGCTGCAGGTTTTCTTGAGAAGAGCTTGTAGCATGAGACCGTCGCGTTGTACCGTTTCCAGGCCGGGCGAATAGTAGTCCTTGAGGTAGCGGTCGGAAATGCTCACCAAGCACCAAAACGCTTGAACAGCTGGCATGTGCATTAACAAAAATGCAGCCACTGGGGCTTGTGCTTGGCAATAGCCGACAATCGGATTGAACACAGTGTATGCCTTTAGAACGTTTAACAGTTCTTGTTGTCTGAAAACAAAATTAATAAGAATGAGTTTGGTGTCTCGGTAAAAAAATAATCAATAATTTAAAAATCCACACGCAAGTTAGGATAAAATGCTTTCATAATTCAAAGATTTCCCTGTAACTTACAATTTTAATTTAAACTGTCATAAATGCTATGATTTTGTTTTTTACGCATTTACAATAGAAGTGTCTACTCAGTCCAGCCGATACTACCGCTTACTGCTCACGAGAATAACTTGTCCTAAAAAAGACCAAGCGCCTCAGCTTATGGCGTCACATGTACCTGGTGTTGACAAAAGCTCACCGATATTAATTTTAACATCTAAATAAATCTTCGAGTCATCAAGCAATCTAAGCATGTTAAATAAGTGTTTATTTAATGTAAATGTTTATTTTCATCTTTAATTGGTGGATTTGATATTAAAATAAAAGTTAGATTATAAACACAAACATCCTTCAAATGTTTTTATTTTGAATAATTAGTAAGTTAAATATAGTGAATAAGCAAGTGCAGTATCAACGATAAGCTGTACCTTACAGGAAATTCAAAGATGAATTATCCATAATCTTCGGACACTATAATTTTCACGACCCATTTCCAAAAATCTTGTTCAACTCAGAAATTACTGTAACGTTGGTGCAAAGGAGGGGTAAAAGTCAAAACAAATTCTTGCAAACACCAACAACTGATTACCCGAGTTTCTGGGTGATACAATGTAAATTAATATTTACCCTGGTTTGTCCTCCGAAATAAACATCTCGTGATGAGGAAATTGTCTGTGAAGGTCTTTTTTGATATCTTCCAAAGCTTTAGGATCTCCATTTTGATTCGAACAATAGTCGTACCTTTGCGGGTACTTCTCCAATAATAGTTTGCCGCCACACAAGTATAACCAAGCTCTGGGCCTAACCGACATAGGAATGCCTACAAAACCACCCTTTGGTGTTAAACCACAACAATTTAGTACAATAAGTTACCTTTTCTGCACCTTTCCCTAACTTTCCGGTAGTTACTGTCCATATAAAAGTTCCATTTGGACAACATTTTTAACCATTTACGTTCCCTTCGTAAAACAATTTCTGGTGCGAGTCCTTGCTTAGGTTCAGGAGAATATTGCGAACCGCCCAAAAAACCGTGCCTGTCTGGAAAGGTGGAAATAACACTACCATCCAGCAGGGTACTTGCTTCGCTGCACAACGAAACACTATCAGTTGCATTAGAAGCTGCCATTGTAGTGGGTAGTAAATTCAATTCCGAAATTTATCTGTCGCAATACAACGCCCACAGTTCATACTATTGCACGTTAAAGTTAAGAATAATCAAGATACAAGCGACATATTGCACAGTTTAGTTATTATCAATTTCCATGTATTTTAAATTTTGCAATTTTTTTATAGCGAACACACTCATTTTAATTTAATCTGGCACCGATGGGATGTGTCGCGAATTGTAATTTCCTTATTAATTAGTTATTATTGTTCATCAAATTTTGACAGCCGAAAAGGTTTGAGATAAAAATTGACAGTTAAATGACAGCACCTGATCAACCTGAGATGCGTGGTGATAAGCGCATCCCAATCGGTGGGTTCGATTCCGGAATCTCCTCATGAAAATAATCACTCTGACAGATAACCATATAAAATCAAACGTTGTGTTCGAATCCAAATAAGTGTCAAGTTGAGGTTTTGCAGGGCCTTTGCGTAAATGTAAATACTTCGCCGCTAAAATTTTTAAATTTATTACCTAAAGTTGGTAAACTGGAATTTTTGGTAACTTTCACACGCTTTCGTTGGTGACCAACCTAAGTTCATTCTGTTGTGTGTGAATGTAGTTCCTTCTTTTTCTATCTTTTACTGAGAAGATTTGCAAAGGTACACGTTTTATTTTAATATTTTTCGTAAGTTAAACAGTTTTTGTTAAAAAATATTTAATAAAATCTATGATTTACGTCAATATAAAGCTTCTGGTTTAATATAACACGTGGATGATTGATTTTTGTGTGAATATTTTTCGATACATAAACATTCTAGGTTATCCGCAACGTAACTTGTGGTGTATTAACCCAGAACCTTTTTTTTTTAGATGGCAAGCAAAATAGTAAAGTCTGGGGGAGCTGAACCCGATGCGTTCGAATTACAAGTTTCGCAAGCTTTGTTGGAGTTGGAATTGGGAAATTCCGACTTGAAGGCTCAATTACGCGAACTTCACATTACTAAAGCTCGCGAAATCGACCTCAACAGCAAAAAGGTAAGTGGGTCTTTTGTTGGCTGCTTGTTGTCATTTACCGATTGAATTTTTTAGAGCGTAATCATTTCTGTGCCCATCCCCAAACTTAGACAATTCCAAAAAGTTCAAACACGTTTGGTGCGTGAGTTAGAGAAGAAGTTCAGTGGTAAGCACGTAGTTTTTATTGGAGAACGTAAGATTCTCCCAAAACCAACTCGTAAAACGAGAATCCAAAACAAGCAGAAGCGTCCACGTTCCCGTACCCTCACTTCTGTGTACGATGCCATTTTGGAAGATTTAGTTTTTCCAGCTGAAATTGTAGGCAAAAGGATTCGTGTTAAGTTGGATGGTTCTCAACTTATCAAAGTACATCTTGATAAAAACCAACAAACGACGATCGAACACAAGGTAGGCTTTTGTTTTCCGGATGTAAATTTTTAAGTAAACGATTTGTTTGTTTAGGTTGACACATTTGCTGCCGTCTATAAAAAATTGACCGGAAGGGACGTTACATTTGAGTTTCCTGAATCGTATTTGTAAAATATTTTTTATAAATTAATAAATTGTTCGATGTTTTATCGTTGAATATAAGAAACTCATTTGTTTGATTTAATTGGGAATCTTTGCCGCTACAAATCTGTTTTTTGCAGATTACCTGGGTTTTTGATAGATAACTGGCCAAGTGAATTTTCTTCATATTATTTAGTTTTTGGCTTGTGGAATTGGACATTAAGGTGCACATACTTAGTTAATACTTCACCCGATCTTTGTCGGGAGTGGAAGAGTATTAAATCAACAAATCAGAATAAACAATTTTGTAGTTGCCTAACAGCAAAAATTAATTAGACCGAAGGCAATTTTATTCAGCCAAAACCAAAATTTGATAATAAGTAAAATCATATAAATAATGTGGACTCAAATTAATTGAATACATGCGAAGTCAAAATAATCAAATATAACTTGATATTTGGGTAAATTATTAATCTTCTGGAACTAACATTTAAATTTTACTCGGAAGTTAAATCGGACTCTGAGGCAAACTCTAAAAAAAGTATATTCAAGTTCAAAAATAGATTTGAGTTGAAAAATTTATTAATCGGAAAATAAAAGAAGTTTATTTTTGTAGTTGTCGTAGAAGTTTCACCTCAAGAGGGAGGAAGTGGATTTTCATTAATAAGAAATATTACAAATTTATATTATATTGATGGCAGGATCGTCATGGTTTTTGAGTTGGAGATGTTTTTACTAACTGTAGTCTTTGAGATCTCATTTTGAAAACTCCTCGCTTTAAGTTCTGTTAGGTTACATATTACCTAGTGATTTGTCAGTTCGATATCAGAAAAAGTCCTTTGCTTGTGTCTCCGGTACGCCCCTGATGAAATAAAGTAGACATTTCATAATATACGCCACTGTATGGATGTAAAAAATGCAAACAAATTTAAATTTATGATAAGAAATTAAAAGTCGAAGACCAATATAATTAAAACATTTTTAGTTAATTTTAAGATTCTTGTCGTGACAGAAGCAAAAGTTATAAAAACTTCACCATCTTTTCATTGCAAGTGCGTTGACTTTATATTTTTTGTTTAGGTTATTTTTATATTATTAAATCTGGTTTATTCTAGGTTTAATTTATAACTACACTTTGGACCTTACCTTAGTATTCCACAAAAATGTTGCCTTTTAAAAGTTTGCTCAAGTTATGTAAGTATTTCTTTTGAAATTAAACAAAACAATTGCAGCTGCTAACTTTTAGCTTCGATTACTTCTAATGTTCGATGCATTGCCTCTTTATCGGCTCTACCCGAGACACATCAAATGCTTCAGAAAACTTGTAGGGACTTTGCGGACGCTGAACTCAAGCCAATTGCTGCCGATATCGATAAAAATCACATGTACCCTGCAGAACAGATCAAAAAGTTAGGTGAATTGGGGTTAATGGCAATTACATTGCCCGAAAAGTATGGTGGTACAGGACTTGACTATCTTGCATATTCCATAGCAATGGAGGAAGTTTCTCGGGGGTGAGTACATTTTGAAAAAAAATTTCTCTTAGGTAGCAATAGAATATAAAATTTTTAACAAAAAAACTTTGAACTTGGCACCCGGAGTCCTCCAGTGCAGTGTTATTACGCTAATTTGATGATTTCATTCCTGACACGCAGCCTTGCATTTGATGATATTTGGGAACAGTTTACAAGCCCATACGTGGACTACCATAAATAATTATGTTTCTTTCCCGAATGCAGTGTAGTCGCTTACTCGTTCCTTTTTCCGAACCTGAGCTTCTAGATGTCTTCCTAATTTATTTGCTGTGATTGGTTAGTTTGGTTTTTGTGAGTACCACCATTTATTTATCGGGAAAAAATTAAAATTATGCATAATTCTAGTACCGCAAGTACTCCAACTTTATAACAAAACTGTTAAATGACGCTGAAATGTTATGCTATGTCATTAACATATGTTTACATTTCACCTTGACTTAAGGGGCATGCTGTATTTAACATTTTTGATACAAACTTTGGCAGAATAATAAACAATACTATAAAAGTTGTTATGCATTAGAATATTTACCATAAAATTAATGGTATTTGAAACATTTACATATTTATAGCTTCAAACTAGAAACATAAAGATTGTAGGGAATACCGGGACAAATCACAATAAAAATTACGCACAATACTTCAATTTCTGTAACCACGATCGGGAGTGACTTCTGAATATCACAAATTACAATAATGAGTAGTAACATAATGCCAGATTTCTTACGCTCAGATATCTCCGAGATTCCCATCTATCAGATATCTCAAAGTGAAGAAATTGGTATTTTATGAAAAAGATCAATCAGTTAATCGAAACAAATAAATTCAGATGTGCCAGTACGGGCGTCATCATGTCAGTACATAATTCGCTCTATTTGGGTCCAATAAACCACTGGGGAAATTCTAAACAAAAAGAAACTTTCCTTCCGTCTTTCACTACAGGCGACAAGGTAATACCTGGTGATATTTAACACTTATTTTAAATAATTAAAAAAATTTTCCCCAGATCGGTTGTTTTGCACTCTCCGAACCTGGTAATGGATCCGATGCAGGTGCGGCTTCCACCACTGCCCAGCTCAAAGGTGAAAGCTACATTTTAAATGGAACGAAGTCTTGGATCACAAGCGGTTATGAAAGCGAAGCTGCTATCGTGTTTGCCACGACAAATAAGAGCCTTAAGCATAAAGGAATTTCTGCTTTTATTGTTCCCAAACCAATTGAAGGTCTGGTGTTAGGAAAAAAAGAGGATAAATTGGGAATTAGAGGTTCGTCCACCTGCTTGTTAATATTCGAAGACTGCCAGATACCAAGAGAAAATATATTGGGTGAACCTGGTACTGGTTTTAAAGTATGCAAATGCGGTAAACGTTGGACACTTTAAATTAAATTTTTAAATTTAGATCGCTATGCAGTCTTTAGATGCAGGAAGAATTGGAATCGCGTCGCAAGCATTGGGAATCGCACAAGCTTCATTAGAAGTTGCAACGGAGTACGCTTCGAAACGTTTAGCTTTTGGAAAATCAATATTAAAATTGCAGAGCATTCAAAATAAACTTGCCGATATGGCAGTCCGACTGGAGTCCGCTCGATTATTAACGTGGCGCGCATGTTGGTTAAAAGACAACAATCACAATTATACTAAAGAAGCGGCGATGGCTAAGCTTGCCGCTAGCGAAGCCGCAACTTTTGTTAGTCATCAGTGCATCCAAATTTTAGGTGGAATGGGGTGAGTAAAAGGTTTAATCTGAAAAATATAGTTTCTAAAGGTAAACTTATAGCTACGTGTCCGATATGCCTGCAGAACGATTTTATAGGGATGCAAGAATAACGGAAATTTATGAAGGAACCTCCGAAATACAACGCTTGGTGATAGCTGGTAATTTAATCAAAGAAATGGGTTATTAATAATTATTTTAGACTGAAATATATAGATTTATGGGTTAATTATTTTATGATCATGTTTTAAGTTGTATTTTTTGATCTATTTTAAACTGCAGTATTTTATTTTTATATACTAAAAACTCGCACTGAATAAACTTATTAACTTTTATTTAAAGTTTGTTGCTTACTGCCTAAAAATTTTCAACTTAAATTAAGAAACTTCCATTTCGTCTTTATCTTGATCTTTGTCGCCGTCATAAAACTCGTTTTTAGCTTCCACCATTTTATCCTCTAAGTCTTGGCTTATTCTAACGTCAGGATCGTCTTCCTCCTTTATTTTATCATCTTCTGGTATTGCGTCGCCAGGAACGTCATGCATTTGAACACTGGGAGAATGCTGACACATTTTTAAGTTGTCAAAGACGTGCCTGAAAGAAATGAAAGTAAGTACTTGTTAAAGCAATCCAACCGAGGTATACGATTAAATTACTAAAAAATGACTTACTTTGTAATTGCCTCTAAATATTGCCGACCATTAGCATTTTCTTGCCGCGTGATTACTTCTGGATGCAAGGTGAAATCTGGCGCAAAGAATTCCAAGTATTCTGTGTAGGGAAGTTCATTGGATATTGGTTCATCAACCAGGAGTGACGTTTCGTACGTCCAACACCTTGCCACGTTACGTAAAGTGTAACCTCCCCCACCGACCACTAAAGTTGGTACATTAAGATCCTTCACAAATTTAACACACTCGCCGTGCCCTTTTGTACTAAGAGAAAAACACCCTAATCTAAAAACAAAGCGTAAATAACTGAACACTTGAACTTGAATTATCGTATTACCTATCGTTTGCAAGACTATCTGCACCACATTGTAAGACGATTGCAGTTGGTTGGAAAAATTCCATAACGTATGAAATAACCGGCTTGAAAACCTGCCAATAACTGGCATCGTCAATGCCTTCTTTGAGAGGAACATTGACGGAATAATAACGTCCACTCTCGGCTCCAATTTCGTACATGTCGCCTGTACCGGGAAAGAAATAATTACCATACTTGTGAAAACTAACGGTCATAACGCGATCCGTGAGGTAGAAAGCTTCTTGAACACCGTCCCCGTGATGCACATCAATGTCAATGTAAAGGACTCTCGCATGATATTTCAGCAACTCTAAAATCCCGATAACTATGTCGTTCACGTAACAGAAACCAGATGCCTCAAATTTTTTGGCGTGGTGTAAACCGCCCGACCAATTGATTGCAATATCACAATGATTGTTGTTTAATTTCATAGCGCCTTCTAACGAGGCACCAGTATACATGGAACAAAAGTCAAATAAACCGTAAAACACAGGACAATCGTCACCGACATTGTAATGACTCAGATGTTTTGTAAATGCTTGGATATTCTGAGGTGTTACACGTTGGAGGAAATCTAAAACAAAATAAGTTACTTGAATGAAACCGGAGTTGTAATTCTAACCTATGTATTCGTCGGAATGAAATCGACACATGTCGTGTGCACTTGCTTTATAAGGTCTGTAAATTTGCATTTTATTATGTAGGCCATAATTTAACACCAAACTATGAATAACTGAAAGTCTGTGAGGTTTCATCGGATGTCCTGTTCCATAATGGAAATTTCCCACGTCGGGATTATAAAAGTAAGATACTTTCTTGGTCCCCATCGCGAAGCACTTCTTCTTCTAACAAAAGTTTCAATAAGAAAATTATCACTAAAAATACAGCTACAACTAATAAACGTTTTGTTAAACAAAATTTATCGGTCATTTACGTATTTACAAACATACTTTTTGACATTTGACGTAGTGGGCGGTGAAAACAGGTAGCTTGCTTGGAATGCTGGGTACCGGGTGCTTTCAAAAAATAAGCAATCTTTTCACAGTTCAAATTTTTACGCTTTCCTGTATTCAGTTTGTCTTAGTTTTTTATTTTTTTTTTTTGAAAAATAAAACTGCGGTTTGATACCAAACCAGACTACGAAGAGTGAAACTATGGGAAAAAGGATTTGAAGTGATAATTCTCCCCCCCCCCCTCTAAAAAACCAAAACCTGGCTTCAGTACTGATTCGGCGTAAGTACTTTTCGACGTAATGTCCTTTTCGATGCAAATTTCATTCAGCGAAAAACCTTTGGGCCTTTGGACATAAATTGTTGTGACACTAGTTGATTCGAAGCAAGTTTTCTGGCATATTTTGTCAACCAGTGATTTTGAACAGTCATACTCATAGTTGACTATAGAACTTTATTGTAATTTTATGCCCAGCTTGGATTCTAGCGGGAGGTAATGGAGGTTAAACACAACAGCCTCTCCCGTCCAAAAAGTCTTCGTCGAGATGGGTATGTTATGTTAAATTTTTTATTTTATTACCTAGAACAGATGACCCGATCCGCTCTTACTACCTACACGAATAAAACATAATGAGGTTTCGGCTGGTTTTGAATTCAAAATTTGTTGTTTGCCATGAATCGATACCAACTGAAAAATTTACTTGGTCTACAAGATATACCAATCTCTTATCTATGCTCACACTACAATATATTTAGATTGAAATAGCAATAAATTATTCAAGTTTTATTATTTTGCTTTTAATAATTTTACAATATAAAAATGGGTAACATCAGACCACAACAACCTCACGGTAATAATAATTTTATTACATAATCTCTCACAGAGGTTACAATCTGAATTATTTAGGAGGTTACAATCCAAATCTTCATCAAGGTTTCAACCCAAATTATAGTGGAGGTTACACGAGCCATCCAGACCCAAAAATTCCCACGGATCCCATCGAAATTCAGTTTGCAAACTTTCCTGATGGTTGGATTAAAGATAAATTTTTAGATATGGAAAGGATTGTACGTACTGTTAAAGATATAACTGTTATTTTGAACTCGACAAACATTGTCATGACAAATAGTGTTCGTACAGTTGAAGGTGTGACAAATATTATAGACCAACTCCACAATACCTTTAATTACATTTATAAATCGATGAGACTATTCAGTTTGTTCAGATGGTTGCACGTAAAATTTTTAAAATTACTGGGCTGTAAAGTACCATTAGATCTAGAAGATGATGCCATTGAGATGGCATCGACCACAGCAACAACCAATACCGAAGTTGTTTCCCATCGAGTTCTAGTATTTCTTGGAGTATTGTTTTCAGCTCCTTATTTGATTTCCAATTTCTTAATATTGAACTTGGAAGAGGCTATGCATCCGATGGACTGGAGAAGTTCTGGTTATTTGGTAAAAGTTATAAAAGATTTTGATGGCTACAATGAAAACGAAATGAGTTTACGAGTCAACGACAAATTAGTTGTTGCGCCAAGATATATTCAAAGTGAAATGAATTTAGATAATACCGAATTTGTTTATGCTAGCGGTAACGGTGGCTCTGGCTTGGTTCCCGTAAAGCATTTGACGATTGAACAACCCGAATAGGCTCAAACAACTGTGGCAAAAGACACTACAGGCAATTAAGTAGATAAACCAACTAATGTTTTATATTATATTAAATTTGTTTAATATTAATAAATAATTATTTTTAATTTAATTTTATATTTAATCGAAATATTATTATACTAGTGCGTGAAACTGGCTCATTACGTAACTTAAATAAGTGCAGAAAGTGAGCTGTTACGCAACGATAGCAGATAAATTAATTAAAAAGACTAATTAAAATAACATGACTATGCGAAATAGCATGAAAGTTAAAAATACTAAATCAAATGACTTGGCAATTAAAAAGATTAATACAAACATGAGTAGTAAAACCACTGATTTAGTTATCTAATTAGCTATCTTTTAAAAATTGTATATATACTAATATTGCTTCGTCATAAAAACAATTTGTTTTAATCTGCGAAATAGTTCAGTTGCAGTAACATTAATTTGTGTAGGAAAATATGGCTTGCTCGATGGATCGATGGATTGGTAAAGTGGCTATCGTTACAGGAGGCAGTAAAGGCATTGGTTACGCAATAGTAGAACAGTTGTTGGATGCAGGCGTTACGGTAATCTGGGAAGATAAATTTAGACATTTAAACTTTGAGATACATTTTTAGGTGGTTGCCGTTGCTCGTGGAAAGGAGAAACTGGAAGAAGTATCGAAAAAGCTGCAAGGACGAAAGGGAAAAATTTTAACTTACTCGGCTGATATAGCTAAAGAAGAAGATATTTTAAATCTCTTTAAGTGGGTGAAAACCATTGGCCCTGTCCACATTCTCGTTAATAATGCAGGTATATTTCCACAAACCACTCTTACCGAAGGCGATTCCAAAATATGGAAGTCAGTTTTTGATATCCAAGTTTTGGGCTTGTGTATTGCAACACGAGAAGCGGTGCAGGATATGAGGGCTAACAAGGTTAACGGCCATATAATTCATATCAATAGCATCGATGGCCATAAAGTTGTCAATTTTCCAAACGTTAACGTAATTTCGGCTTCCAAATTTGCTGTTACTGCGTTAACGGAGACTCTTAGGAACGAGCTCAATTTGTATAAGGATAAAATTAAAGTCACCGTAAGTGGTTTTGCCAAATCGATAAAGCACATAATAGGTAATAACTTATTTTTTAAATTTAGAGTATCAGTCCAGGTTTTGTTAATACAGACGGTGTTCGAGAACATGGAATGGAAGCATTTTCACATTTTCCTATGTTACAACCGGAAGACATAGCAAATGCTGCTATTTATGTTTTGTCGACTCCATCCCATGTACAAGTAAGTAATAAATATTACGTCCATGCTAATTGAAATCTACATGATATTATATTTATAAAATATTTTAGATTCATGAATTGACAATAAAACCGGTGGGAGAAACTGTATAATAAAATTTATTACTAAGAATCAAACATTATATAAATTTTATATAGTACTTACATGTATTACAAAAAATATCTAAATAATTATTTTACAAAAACTGTAAAGGAAATACCAGTTTACATAATCTAACATTCTTGCTACTTCCTCTAGCAACAGAATTGTTGCCCGATGATAGAGCTATTATGCCTAGACCTCGTTTCAAATGGGTTTTTAGGGATGATCTCTTGGTGTATGGCAGGAGCGACGGAGCAGTTCGTAAAGGAAAAGAGAGCTGGACGAACGTGCTCGTTAATAGGAGGCTTGTCGTTGTCTGTCAGACTTTGTCCTCTCGGCATTTAGGGAATGCGGTAAACAGCAAATTTGTGGGTTCCGGAGATGTAGACGGATGTAACAATGCGGTTGGAAGCTAAGACCCAGCTTATTCCGTAAGAGCCCAAGGATGTGGCAAACGATTTAAAGACGAAAGTAGGTCCAATGTGATCTGCTCTAAGTTAGCAAGTGAGTCCGAGATGAGCCACTCATACTAATATAAAAAAGGAGAAAAATAAGTGATAATTTGAAATAAAAAAGTAATAATTTTGAGTATTACAAAAAATGCGTAGGTACCTCAAAACCGACACTGTAATTTACCAATTACCAAGTTGTTAGTCAAGATAGTTGTAGGTTGAAATTTACTATATATTAGGTAAACTAATTATAGTAATTATCTAATACATAATGCATTGAAGGAATTATGTAGGTTACGCTTAAAAAAGTAACTTGCTAAAAGTTGATCTAATGATCGATGAAAAGATTGGCAATCACAATTGTAATAATTACTAATTAGTCTCATGAGTGCCGTAACTTAGAGAACCATAAACCGAGCTCTTGCCAGCTGAGATGGTGAATCATTTCATCCTCCTGACTTGTTCAAATTATTATTACGAATTCCTATATTTAAGATAGATCCATTTTTACTTGTACCTAGGTATTGTAGTTGATAAAAAATCGATAAGAATAAATGAAATGACCAAAATATTTTAAACCTTCATGCAGCTTACAGGATAAGAGGATAAACAGATGAAACGCAATTTACCCTAAACCGTGGGAAGCAATTTGCCGTCACAGGAAAAAACTAATTTAAACATAACACTTAAAATAAGTATTATGATTATCTCATAGTTATAAAACAGTAAATCTAATTGGCCATCATTTAAAAATATATATATACCAATGTTGCTACTACATGAAAGTTTTAATCTCCGAAACAGTTCAGTTGCAGTAACATTGTTTTGTGTAAGAAGATATGGCTTGCTCGATGGATCGATGGATTGGTAAAGTGGCTATCGTTACAGGAGGTAGTAAAGGCGTTGGTTATGCAATAGTAGAGAAGTTATTGGATGCAGGCGTTACGGTAATCTGGGAAGATAAATTTGAGCATTAAAAACGAGATAAATTTTTAGGTGGTTGCCGTTGCTCGTGGAAAACAGAAACTGGAAGAGGTTTCGAGAAAGTTGCAAGGACGAAAGGGGAAAATTTTAACCTACTCAGCTGATATAGCTAAAGAAGAAGATATTTTAAATCTCTTTAAGTGGGTGAAAACTATTGGCCCTGTCCATATTCTCGTTAATAATGCAGCTATTTATCCACAAACCAATCTTACTGAAGGCGATTCTAAAATATGGAAGGCAGTTTTTGATATCCAACCTATGGGTTTATGTATTGCAACACGAGAAGCTGTGCAGGATATGAGAGCCAACAAAGTTGATGGCCATATAATTCACATGAATGCTGCCGATGGCCATAAAGTTTTCAATATTCCGAACACTCATGTAATTTCGGCTTCCAAATTTGCTGTTACTGCGTTAACGGAGACTCTTAGGAACGAGCTCAATTTGTTTAAAGACAAAATTAAAGTCTCCGTAAGTGGTTTTTGCGCACATTTTGGATAATCACTAATTTTTAAAATTTAGAGTATCAGTCCGGGTTTTGTTAATACGGACGGTGTTCAAGAAATGGGATTGGAAGAATGGGTAATTGCTCCCAAGTTACAGCCGGAAGACATAGCAAATGCTGCTATTTATATTTTATCAACTCCACCCCATGTACAGGTAAGTATAGTAATAAATATTATATTCTTGTTAAACAAAATCTACATAATATTATTTTTGCATATTTTAGATTCACGAATTGACAATAAAACCCTTGGGAGAAGTTGTATAATAAAATTTATTATAAGGAAATCAAACCTTTTATAAATTTAGAAATTAAAATACAAATTTTGTATTTTTTTTATGATAACTCATTTTATTTTATTAATATATTAATTTAAATGATACTGGAGGTAAAACCCATTCTTTCAATAGTTCCCGATTATAACATTTTTAAAACTTAAGACATAAAACTTATAGGTAAACTCAAGGCTCCATCGTTGAGTTGGACTAGAAGGTTGCGGAAGAGGTCTGTCTTCGTTTTGTCAAGAAGTGGAGCGATAAAGAGTAGGCTATACTACGCTACGGAAAGAATGTCAGACCGTGTTGACGGAGGCAATACAGATCTTAGGGGCTTGCTTGTTTGGATTCTGCTAATCTGTGAAAGTTTCGAGAAAAAGCATCCTTACGATGCTTGAACTAAACTGAACGAAAAATATCTGGACAAGGAACATCGTTCTAGCTCATTTCCCACGTCATATGTGAGAGTACTGCTAGAAGGAGAAGGGCACATCTCACCTAAGAAAGATAAAAGTAGACTCGACAAAAAGGCGCTAAAAGCCATAAGTAGAACCAGAAAAACAAGAACGGGCTACTCTAATGGAACTGGAAGAGATCAACGGTGAGACTAAACACTTGAGATCACAGAAACCACACAAGACAATCGATGGAGCGTACACGTGAGTGAAAGTTTCATTAAAACAATAAAATTTCAACCAATTCAACAAATGAGTTCATTGGTTGGTAGCGCCATCTGTTCATAATGTTTGAAGTAACTGTAGCATATGTTTCACAATTATTTGAAAGTTTGTGGTTGCGCCCGGGGGGGGGGGGGAGCGGTAATTAAATACTTACACAATAACTTTTTGAGAAAGTAAAAAATGTATTTAAAAGTATTTACAAAAAATTCGCTAAAATTAAAAAGTGGTTAAAATATAAGACAAATCACAACCTTTTGGTTTTGGTCCAGCGATACAAAAAATTGTATTTAATTTACAACTTACAATAATAAATTTTAACAAAATAAACTATTATGTACACAACGTATTTACATTTTTCTACGTACAGGGTGATGCGAAATTCGGTCGGTTCTAAAAACCGCATTGGTTTTTTTGTTGTCTGGCCGATATTTTATTTTTCAGGTCTAATTTGATGTTACTCGAAAAGTGAGCGGTTTTGAAGTCTTTTTTGTCGATGGTTGCGTAACTGCTGGTGTAGCTGTGATCGAAGTTGCAGATGGGTTGCACGCTTTGTATTTTCAACTGTGTCGGCTCTTGACGAACCTTAATTATCATTTCTTTCGTTACGTTGAGTTGCGACGTTAACGCTTCGCTTCGATTTTTCAACTGCAATTGTTCTTCGTACGAATGATTCTTCACGTGTTTTCTCAAACTGCTCGGATCGGTGTATTTTTTTGTGCATCCCCTGATCTGGCAGGCGTAAGGTTTCTGAATAAAAAAAAAGTGAAAAATTGTTTGACGCTGTAAAAATTTTGACTTACCGTGTCAAAATGGGTCCGTTGATGTTTGGCCCTGTCGGAACTGTTGGAGAAACTTTTGGTGCAGTTCTGGAACTGGCAAAGGTACGGTCGTTCCCCCGTGTGGCTTCTCTGGTGAATTTTCAAGTTCTCCAATCGGGAAAACGCTTTATTGCAACTTTTAAACTGAAAAACGTTAATTTAGATTAATTTAAGTGAGTCGGCGTTGTTTGTTTATACTCACGGGACACTTGTTTGGTTTTTCGCCGCTGTGTACTCGCATGTGGATCAACAATTTATACCGAGCGTTAAACGGTTTATTTTTTCTAGGACAATTTATCCAAAAACAAGTAAACTCTTCACCTGCGAACAGAATTTTTTAATAAAAAAGTTTTTGGGATTTTTTTTCCAGATCTACCTTTTTTTACTTCCACGTGCGATTTCTCGATGTGTCGAACCAAATTACTTTGGGAGTCGTAGATCTGGTAGCAATCATCCCATTTGCATTGAAGTTGGGTGGTGGAATAGAAATCTTCGCAGTCTGTGCTGATCTCTGAATCTTGACTCTCGGACTCGCACCTCTTAAAATTTCTTCTCGGCATTACCACCCCATTACCTGAACTCAAAAGCGGATCGTCTCGTAATAGCGCATCTTCTTGAAACAAAACTTCGTGATTTTGCCCATCGCTCTGGTAGACGTCCAACAAGTTTGTTTCGTTCAGGTTATTGTTTAAATTTTTACTGCCGATCAGGTGTCCCATCGGAGCGCTTCCATAATCGTTCTAGCAAACCGAAACAGTTACAACAATTCAAGAAAAAAAAATTGAAGCTTACCTGATCGTCACAGAGGAACAGCGAGTCCGGTTGTGCACTTCTCAAAAAGTTGGAAAAATCAACGTTACTTCGAGTCAACGACGTGACCGGCGGCAATTTCTCCCAATTTTGGATTTCGGATTCGTCGTAATCGTACAAATTGAAATTGAAGTTGTCCATCTCCAAAGAACTTTTGGGTAAATCAAAATCGGGAAAGGTGATATCGTCCAAATTTTCGTTGGCATTCGAAGATGCGGAGGAGGACGGTTCGAAAAAGTGTAAACTCTCACAGTCGGACTGAAAATAAGTCCTATTATCCATGGTTCCATTTTCAAAACTGCTGTCTAGCAGATCGGCAGTGTTATCCAAATTGAGGTGCGATAAATCGGCTAGGTCGATAAATTCCTTGTCGCTTTGATTTCCCAAAAGGGAGCACTCATCCGGAGGAACGTCTTCTTCTTCTTCTTTTGGAATCAAATATTCGAACAAACAATTATTTTGTTTGTCCGTTTCGTACGACTGGAGGTCGTCGAAAAAATGTTCGTCGAACGAATTGATTACGTCCTCGTGGTTGTACAACAAATCGGAATTGCGCTGGAGGTTTTGGGCATCGTAAAAGGCGGCCGTAAATTTTTCCGCCAACTCTTCTTGAGTTTTGGTCAACTGCAAATTATTATTTGCGTTATTTAAATCGCACACAAATTCGAAATTTTTAATCAACATTTTTTAAGGTATTTTCGAAATTAACACCACTTTGTTTACTTATTAGTTAACGAGCGTTTAAAATTAAATGAGCACCTATTTATAACACTTGTGTTCGAGTGAGGGTTGTTTTCATACTGTGTGATATGAAGTATAGATATACAGATATATAATAAGACGTTTGAAATTCATTAACATGTGTTGAGGTTTAAAAATGTAGCAAAAAACGGCGTTCCCTCTGGCATCCATCTCGTATTTAATATTCCTCTTCGTTCTTTCATTGTTGACATCTTCATTGTTAAAATTAACTTTCCCGCAAAATCACCACGTCGAATTTGTTTTATTCATTTTTAAATAAATTTATAAATCTCTGAAGATGATTTTCCAGTCGAAACAAGCAATCACACTTTCGATTTTCATTTAAAAACAAAAGTTTCTTTCGTTGCAATTGTTTTTATTTAAAAACAAACGTTTCTAACATTGCAATTGTTTTTATATAAAAACAAAAGTTTCTATCGTTGCGATTGTTTGTGTTTAAAAACAAAAGTTTCTATAGTTGCAATTGTTTTTATTTAAAAACAAAATATTCCGGGCAATACAGTAGCGTAGCGATGGGTTTTTATTTTCTTAAACAAAAAGCATTAAAAACCGAAATCAGTTTTATAAAAATGTGAAAAAACAAAAAGGTATTAGGGAGTGTTGCACTTGTCGCATTTTGAATTCGAAAAAAATAATATCTTCAAGTTTGTGTTATTTATTTCTGTCATTTATTGTGAGAACAAAAAATGATGGTGGCGTAACTTTATATAATAAATATGCAGATGTAGTCCATTTAAGTTTTTTTCATTATTCATTTAATCCTTAGCAAAACAAAAACTGCATCTTCTACCCTTCTGGTTGTTTTTTTCTAATTCAAACTCTTTTTTCTAAATTTTAAACAACCAAATAAGAATAAATAATTTTTAATTACTTAATTATGATTAAAATTGTGATCTTGATGGAACCCGAAGTTTATTTTATACACGTGACTTTAATTTCTTGATTTTTTTCGAAGTTTTTTGCCGATGTAATATGACACGGGCAGTGCACTTGTCTTAATGTCAACAAACAAAGAAGGAGATAGGAAACTTGACGTGGGGAATAAGGACTACACATTACATGTCATCAAACTTTACCCGCGTTTCTGGTGTGGTAGTTTTCGAACAGGGCCGGATTGAGTACCTACTCAAAATACTTCACTTTTGTATTTTGGAAAATCAAAAATATACGGCGCATCAGTGATTTTTGTAAAAAAAAATTTTAATTCTTCTGGATATTTAATTTGATGGGAATTACCGCAATCTAAAGCTTTAACCGCTAGCCTACGGTCGTGCATCAATGCTAAATAATAAATTTAATATGAAGTTGCAATTCCTTTTTTTTTAATAACTGTTAAATTTAACATCTACCGTTATCCACTATTTTACAATGTCGAAGAAAAATTGCAAAAACTACCACTGACACACATGAACAGTTTAACGAGATTCCCTAAATGATAAATTTTTCCTGAAAGGGTAATCGCAGGGAAAATTTGGGAGTACAAGGGAAGAAAAGTTTAAGGAAATTTTAGAAAGTTTGAGGAAATCTTATCTAGCAACCAGAAGATTTGAAGGAATGTAAAAAATGTAGAAAAATCGTAGGAAATCTTAAAACATAAGAAATGGAGTCTTGGGAAATTACAGAAAAATTAGGAAATTTGGGAAAAACTGACAAAATCTTAAGAAATAGGAAATTAGAATATTGTGGAAATTCTATGAAATTTTAAAAAATCGAAGAAAATGTTTGCAAATAAGGAAATTCGATATCTTTTTATAGTGGATTTCTGAAAATTTTACGAAATTCCAGGTAATTTAGGAAATTCCCGAAAAAAACCGACAAAATTTTTTTAAATGCAAAGAAATTTTAAAAAATAGAAAATGCAAGTAAATTGTGAAAATTTCAGGAAAACGGAAGAATTTCGAGGTCTTAAAAAATCCATGAAAGCGTTAGGAAATGGGAAATGCAATAAAATTATGGAAATTCTAATAGATTTCAGAAAATATTACGAAAGTAGTTTAGAAAATTTCATGAAGTTTTAAGGAATCCTACACTGAAAAAATAATTGATGAAAATTCATAATTTCATGAAAAAAGTGATTGTATTTATGAATTTGTTCATCAATTTGATTATTTTTGTTCATCGGCGCAAAAATGATAATTTTTCATCAAAATGATGAATCATTTTTTTCTGTGTAAGAAAACTGGGAAAATCTTCAAAAATCTTAGGAAATAAGAAATGGGAGTAACCAAAATCGTGGAAATTCTAAAAAGTTCAAGGAAATCTTTTTGGTAGGTAATCTCACAAAATCTTAGTAAAATCGAGAAAATTTAGGAAAGTTAAGAAAATCATAAAAATTTAGAGGAAATTTTTATAAAATCCTAAAAATTCCGAGAAAATAGAAAATGCAATAAATTTGTGCAAATCCGAGGAAATCTTAGAAAACCAGGAAAATTCGAAAAAATTGTAAGCAATTTGAAAAAATACGGGAAAATCTAATTAAATCCAAGAAAATCATTGGAAATCCCAGGAAGTATTAGAAAATCCGAGGACAGCTTAAAAATTAGGAATAGAGGAAATTAGGGAAGAAATTGTGGAATTTCTAAGAAATCTTGAATAAATCGAGAAAATTTTAGGAGATGAGATGAAATTGTGGAAATCTATCGAAATCTCAGATAATCGAAAGTAATTTAGGAAATCTTTGGAAATTAAAAAAATTTTATAAATCCTTAAGGAATTCTAGAAAATCTCAGGTATTCTGAGGAAATTTTATAAAGCAGAAAATGCGAGGAAATCTTCGGAAATACAAGGAAATTTTAAAGAAATCCAGAAAGAATACTAAAACTTAAAATATTAATTTAAAAATTATAGATTTTCGGATTTTTTCTTAAAAAAATATTCTACCAATATATTGAAAAATTTTGCTTCACTTTGTCGATGATTCAGATTAAAAAAATACTATGCCAATTGATCTTGGTGTGTGGATTTAATATTTTTATTAACAATTAAATAATAAGATTGTCCGCTGAACACAAAAAGTATTACACTTTCATCTGCATGCCAAACTTTTTTCTAATTGTCTCTTTAAACGAGTTTGAACTTGCTGGAATTTACTGGATATCAATTTGGTCATTAACCCAGCCAGGCATTACATTCGCTGTTTTGTTTATCATCCACTGGATTAAATTATTAATTGGACTGGATTTTAATTTATTTCTCCATTTTTCCTGCTCCGTAGTTCCCATTTCGTGCAGAGAGGTAATTTCGGTCCTAATATAGAATTTGGTAAACAAAAGACTGTTTTTCTAAAAAGAAATGGGGGCATGCAGTCGCCAACTCTTCTTCAGACTAAACCAATATAATTATTTTTATTTGTATATTTAAATTATTTTTTACCAATTGTTTAGAAGTTTTTTAAACCGGGAATAGAAGTCTTGCACTTTTATTTTATTTTCTCATTTGCGACCTTCAATTGGTTTATCAGCATCTGCCGTAAAAACGTTACAGTTCGCAGATGCACTATTTCAGTCTTAAGAGTTTATTTTTCAAATGTTTTATTATGTAATTTAATAAGTACGAATTCTTTCGATCGCTCATTTCCGTTTATTTTGCAATGCGAAAAATTCTTAAAACGAAGGCGCAGAGTCCGGCTCTGACTCCAAATAATATTAGGTAATTATTTATACATCCACTGAAATTTCAGCTCTTAAAATCAAAATCTTATTTGGTTTTATGGATCGACGATTTTATAAGCTAGGCCACTTTTTTCGTTAACCTTTCTCCCCTAAATATATTACTATGTTTTTTTATTCGAGTTTTTTTATAAATATGGAACACATGAAATAATAAATTTTTGTCAATGCTGGGCTCATTTTTAGAGTTAAAATGATTTTTTGTGTGTTTTCTTTTGTAGTTCAAAACTACTTAAAATGTGAAGAAAATTATTTCCAGGTTTTTGGAACGCGATAAAAAATATTAATGGTTTGCCGCCGCCCCCATGTATTATTATTATTACCACGAATCTGGTCACGTTTGCTAAAACAAAAGATTGATTTAATTTTAAAACAAAAGAAGAAGAAAAAACAATAGTACTAATGAATTGACGATAATAATAGAAAGTGGTGAAGTCTCCCGCAATTGTTTTGGATAAAAATATCATTTAGAAAAAGCGTTTAATAGAAAAGTTTTTGTAACGCCGTGGCTCGCTTCGAACACGTGTTTCGAGAAACTTTTAAATGTTAAAAAAAGATCAGAAAAACATCAAAAAAGTCGTAGATGGAAGGCTGGCTGCTAGTTATTTTATATTTATATAAAATATGATAAAAGCCAGCTGCACTTGTAGCACGTTATCATTTTTTATGCGTATTGTTCTTCTGCTCTAGATGTAATTTTATAAAATTATCCAAGTGGGAGATAAGTACATAAATTAAAGCAAAATTTACCTAACAGAAATTGTTTATTTTCATTTACATTTATTGTGCAGAATTGACGACGGCGGCGGCACCTACAATTTTGATTTTTTAAATTTTGATTTTTATAAAAAATAAAACCTTCGGTTATGTAATCCACCTGAAAACTCTTGCGCTAAAAATAACATAACAATAGCAAGTGGCAATCATATTTTTTATTTAGTTTTAAAAATGCTAATCTTCAAGCAGCTGTAACAGCTGCAATGGAATCAAGTGTCATTAGTACACTACTTGTCTTTCAGCTCAAAGAGCTTTTTAAAGCTTCCTACCATATTCATATGCAAATGTTTTACAAAGTTTTATTTTAGTTAAGTACATGAGCGCGAAACGAACAAAAGTCAAAACGTGCAGATAAATTTGAAATTTAAATATTTCCGCCAAATTGCGCAGCGGCATCTATACTCTGGACGGTCTAGGACATTTCGCCGTATTTTTAAATTTTTATATAGGTAGTAGTACTATATTTTGCTGTACATTAAAAACACTCTGGATGATGATTTTCACATTAAAAAATTAAATACTGAACTTCCGAAATTAATGAAACTCGGCTAATCGCATCGTGATATACAATTCACCTCGCGATTAATAAGCCGTTGGAAGCTCTAGTTGAGACCGTTAATTTTTTTATTTATAGGAAAATCCTATAAAATTATAAAAAATGTAGAAAAACTAGAAAATCCTAAAATTTTTTAGAAAATGGGAAATTCCACGAAACATTGAAAATTCTGGAAAAAATTTCAGGAAATCTTAGAAATTCAAAAAAATCTCGGGAAAACTTAGGAAATCTATAGAAGAAAACTTATAGAGAAATCTTAGGTAATCTGAAAGAATCTCAGAAAATAGAAAATCGGTGGACATTTTGAAAATCCAAAAATCTTCTTTAGAAGTTTTAGAAATCTCAGGAAATCCCAACAAGAATCTTAAGAAATAAAAAATTAGAAAATATACAGTAAACCTAAAAAAATCTTAGGAAGTTTCACAAAATCTTAGGAATCCCTAGTAAATCCCAGTAAAACTTAGAAAATCCAAGAACTTGTAGGAGATCCGAGGAAACTTTAGGAAACTGAAAATCCGAGGAATCTTAAGAAAATAGAAAATCTAAAGATATTTCAAATTTTTTTAGAAAACCTCAGGAAATCACAAAAATCTTGGTAAATCGTAAAAACTCTCAAAAATTCCGAAGAAATCTTGTGAAATAGCAAAATCTTGCAAAATGTAGAAAATCCGATAAAATCTAAATAGAAAATTCTAGGAAATGTAGGAAACCTAAAAAATCCAAGAAAATCTTAGGAAGTTGAAAATCCGACAAAATGTAGGAAATTCGAGAATAAAGCATGAAACAGAATTCAATGCCGTCGTACGGCTTCAAATATTTGGAAATTCAAAGAACTCTTAGAAAACAAAAAAAGCTCGGGAAATCCAAAGAAAAACTTAGGAAATTCGATGAAATCTTAGAACATCCGAGAAAATCTTAGGAAATAGGTAATCCGAGGCAATGTAGAAAATTTAAGAAAATAAGAGGAAATGTTGGAAAACTTATAAAATTTAAGAAAATCTTAAGAATCTGAAAAAATCTGAAGCAATGTAGGAAACCCAAAAAATAAAAAGATACGTGGGAAACCATAGAAAATCTAAGGAAATCTGTTGAAATGAAGGAAATTCAATGAAATTTCAGAAAATCTTAGATAAACCTAGAAAATCCAAGGAAAACTTAGGAAATTGAAGAAAATCAAAAAAAAAATCCACGTATGAGAAATCCGAGGAAAAATTTTGAAAATCCTATAGATGAATTTTTTATTTAAACTTGATCAAATGAAAATCTTAAGGCAATCCAGGTGAAATCCTTCTAAAATCTCATAAGAAGAAATTTAATGTACAAAATTTGCCTTGTGGTTCGCCCGTTAGTCTGATATAAGAGCGAACGAGAACATCCCAGAGAGGTCAACGGACACTAGACAGAACATCACACTTACGACTGGGTAGACTTTATAGTACGTTACATCCCTATATCAGGTTTACGTTTATTGAATAGAATTAGAAGAGTATATAAGTTACAGGTACATGCAGTTACGAAATGCCATTATTATAGATATTTTGAAATATCTTAAAAATAAAATTGACAAGCTTGCAATTAGTCCGAAAAAATAGTATTAACATTTATATGCAGTTCATGGCTTCATTTCAATATATAAGCCTCTCTTGGAGAACGAGTTTAAGCGAGGTGCCAGCTGCTCACATACAGGTTTCCAAATGTACACTCGATTCACGTCAAAATGTTCAAGAAGCGAATTTGTACTTGAAAACTGAAGGTTTCAACAAAACACTTTACTTTTATCTTAAACCTTTTATTTGCGTTATATAATTTAAATGCAAAATTCTGAATTGTCAGTTTTATAAGAACATTGTTTTAAAATAAATGCAAAATTTAAGGTTTACAATGGTTTAGGTAACGTGGATATAAGCAAACTTCTCGAATATGGTAACGGTTGAGTAACCAACAAATAAATCGTTCCAAACCTAGACCATAACCACCGTGAGGGCAAGTACCATATTTCCTTTGATCTGTGTACCAATAATATGGAGTTGGATCGATACCTTCTCGCTTATAACTAAAAAAAAAATATCAATTTGTGGTGGATCTGTGTACCTTTTTGTCTATTTACCCCTCTAAAAGTTCGTCGATATCCCAAATCCTCATGGAACCACCGACAATTTCTCCTACGTTAGGAAGAAGCACATCTACACTTTCAGTTAGGTCTGCATTTTCGGGGCACTTTTGCATATAAAATGATTTGATCTTAGTGGGAAACCGACACAGCATGATTGGCCTGTTAATTTTATCTGTCATTTTACGTTCGGGTGCTTCCGGTATATCCTAAAACTTCAAAATAAGAAAAAGCTTTCGCCTAACCAGTAACAGTACCTCTCCAAATTCATAAAAACTTCCGTCCTCTTTAGTGATGTTATTTTCCTTTAGATATTCGATAGCTTCGCTATAATCCATCCGCAAAAATGGTCGGGAAGGAACCTTAAAGTCGGGATTCAACTCGTAAACTGTACTACCGTATGGCGACTTGAGCACACGATCAACCACATCACAGATTAAATCTTCTAAACGATCTAATAAATCGTTAAAATTTATAAATGCGCATTCGCCTTCGATGTGACTGTACCTGTGCAAAGAAAATATTAGCCAACACAATACAATATATCAGAAAGTCTTACTCGGCCAAATGACGCCTCGTTCTACTTTGTTCAGCTCGGAAACTTTGAGCAACACAGAACACATCTCCCATGGATGGAAGACAAGTCTCCAGGTATAATTGAGAACTCTGGGTGAGGTAAGCTTCCTCCCTATTTTTAAAAAGGGATAAGTAAATTTTGTAGTAAATGGTAACCGAAGTCACTCACCCAAAATAGTCTAGTTTAAATAACGTGGATCCGCCTTCGCACTGCGTTTGAACTATCGAGGGCGGCGTAACTTCACAATATCCACGGTCAGCATAATGATCCCTAAAATAATAATTCGGTAACTTTAACAAAAATAATATTGAACGTTTAAGTTTACCTAAAAGCTTGCAACAAAACGGATCGCATTTTTAAAACCTTCGAAGTGTTTTCTCCCCGTATCATAAGATGCCTGTGTTCGGATTGTATATCAGGTGACGATAACTCGTTAAGAATCGAATCAATTCCACCTGGAGGTGCAAGTCCTATCAGTTTCCAATAATCGACCACCAATTCGTGACCTCCGGGTGCCTGAAAATAAAAATTAAATACCAACACTTCAAGCTTTTAAAGATTTACGTTTTTCCCTTCCGGTACGGCTTTTAAGGTACCATACAAACAAACGCTTGACTCGGTATTCAAAATCTGTGCATCATAAGTTTGACATAATAAATCGGAAAGAACGCATTGCAAAAATCCGGATCCATCTCGTAGTGTAACAAACATTAATGACTTTCCTTGTCGACGAATGCGATGAGCCCAGCCGTAAATTTGAACTCTTACATCTCGACATGATGTACCTTGGTTGATTTTGATAGTTTTAGCAGAGGGTAACGATTTGTCTTCGGTTATAACGATTTTTTTTGCATCTTCGAGGTTCTTTATTCTCTTCTGAGCATCTTCGGCCTCCTTACATTGTCTATCTCTTTCTTTGTGTTGATCTCTAACCCACAATTTTTGTATCTTTTTGAGTTGCGATTTTGCAGCAGGTTCAAAGCTAGTGCCTTCAGTTTTACTGTCAACGTATATCACTGGGAAAGGTTCGGACCCATGAAACTTCATTGCCTGCAAAATAGTTTTGAACGGTTTCGCTTCCGAGCCGTCCCCATTTTCGTCATTGCCCAACTTTTCAGATGTATAAATATCACCTAAAATTTTAAAACCGTAAGTATATTCTTTGGAAGTTAAGTTCATTTCAGAAACTGCAACATGTTGCAAGAATATTTACCAGTTACAGGTTCGCCTGCCATATTTTAACCGTAGTGAGTAATTATTTAAAGTATATTTATCTATTTGAATTAAAAATTTAAATAAATTATTATTGACTAATTCGAGTGCAGAATTTCATCAGACCGGTCACTGCTGTTCGTACGATTTGCATAAGTTCAAACGACGGACGTCAGCAATCGGAAAAGTTTATTGCCAACTCTTCAAACACCTCTGTGTTGCAGATATCACGATGGATCTAGAGAAAAGCTAGGAGAAAAATGTTTTCGGTTTTAAGGAAAATATTTTTATTTTAATGTCAGAAGAGCTTGAAGATTAATTAGCAATTTAAAAAATAAATGATGGTCGTGTGTTTAAAAAATATTTTTAAATGTGGCGGCAGATTCATGTAACTAAAATGCTGGTACACGACGTCAAGTTGGTAGTGACGTGCGGCCATAGTTCTTTTGCAGCGAACAACAGAAGTGCGTGTAGACGTGGGTTCGTCTTTCACGTTTAGTTTATCTTCGAAGTTAAAAATCATCTGTAAGTATTTTAGTGATTTTATCCGTGTTTTACGTTATTTGTCACATTTTCAATTTATCCTGAATTTTATTTCTGTTTTAATTCACATGCGGCTCTTTTTATTGCAGCATCAAGATGGTGATTAAACCTGTGTACAGGCCCACAATAGTGAAAAAAAGGACTAAGAAGTTCATCAGGCATCAATCTGATCGTTATCATAAACTAAAGGTAGAATTTTAAAACGAGGGTTTTTTTGGTTATGTTTTCACTGTTGGTGTTTTAGAGAAACTGGCGTAAACCGAAGGGTATTGACAACAGAGTGCGTAGGCGTTTCAAGGGCCAATATTTGATGCCAAATATTGGTTATGGATCGAGCGAAAGAACCAGACACATGTTGCCCACCGGTTTCAGGAAGGTTCTTGTCCACAACGTCAAGGTATGCTTTCTATCGATCACATTTTCTATCCTTTCAAATCACCCATGATGTTTTTGGTAATTTGCGCCTGAAATTTACATGTTGACAAATCTTGCTGAGGAATTCCAACACTCGATTTATGCAACTAATGTTTTGAGGTTAGATGACTTATTCTGGCGTTTGTTTTAGGAACTTGAAGTGTTGATGATGCAAAACCGTAAGTTCTGTGGTGAAGTTGCACATGGAGTTTCTTCCAAAAAGCGCAAGCTGATTGTTGAACGTGCCCAACAACTTTCGATCCGCCTTACCAACAAGAACGCTCGCATTCGTAGCCAAGAAAACGAGTAAATATTTTGTATCTAACTTATGTTAATAAAAAATGTTAAAAACTTTTATTTCGTATGGTGAAATTCACTTCACATTCAAGTTAGGATAGAATTCAATTGAGCATTGGACAAAACTGCCAAATTACTAATACATTCAGAGTTTAAAAAAATGGGACATGTACAAATTAGTTTTGTAGATAAGTAGTTGTAATCCTTGACAAATTGAACAAGATTTTTTTCTCTTAAATTTGAGACGTAGAGCTGGGCAGAAAGTCAGTTACGTTACCTTTTTAAGTAATGATTATAAGTTTTAGCGAAGGAAATAGTGGATTTATTTACAAGCCAACTTTGTGCCCAGCTATCTATACTATCGCCCTTGTTTATTCTATTTAATATACATTTTAGGCTTTTGTTTATATTTTCGAATTGAAGAGAATTGTTAATTTTTCTCTTACCGCACACAGCCTTGCTTTACAAAGGAACGAGGGGGAGGCTTAAATACTGTATATATTTGCCATCATTTTACCTAGCGTAATCAAAAAATTACGCAGACAGTATTGGCCTGGAGTGTAGGTGCGTCGACTGCCAAGCCAAGTTCTTTGGTTATATTCCGGCTAAACTTAAGTGAGAATTTGCTTTGAACCATCTTTTCTTGGAAGCCCTGAACGCCTAAAGGGTCACGACACTCAAAACTAAAATGTGTACATCAGCCGACTTGAGGTAGGAAATAGTAGATACACTGCTGTGATTTAAGATTTAAGTTAAACATCTATGTATGGATTAGTATGAGAATCGAACTCGGAATTACCGAACTGATCTCATCAATCCATTGATTGATGAGAAGCTCGTGGGAGCTTTATTTCGAAGGGAACGGCACGTAAAGGTCAAAATATAAATCGCTTAATATTCTATAGTTTTCTTTTCAAAATTTTTATTTGGAGGTGGATTCGTGTCTTGCTTTTGGCTGCCCGAGAAGAAAAAATTTTGACCAATAAGAAGTAATCGGCAAAAACACAAATTATTTATTTATCCTAAATTTTTATAATTTTTGAATCTGGATAGGAATCTCCAAACTCACCGATTTCTCAGTTCCAAATAAAGGCAGGATTGCTTTGTCTTTTGAGATTCGAACGAGAACGAGATTCTTGCTACTATCATCCATGATTTTCAAATTGAGGCTGCTCTCGGGAATGGTTTTACCAAGTGGGTGGGCTTCGATATCTCCTGTTCGGTCATGTTTCGAGATGTTTTTATTAAGTGCGAGGCTCGTTTCAAAGACTACCGCTTTAAGCCCTGTGATTTTCTTTTATTAAAATATTTCTTGTTAATCCATTCATGCAGTTTAGTGGTAGGCAGATAGCGGATAATGTTCCAAAATATTTGATCTCACAACCAAAAATTACTACATTTTTTGAGGTAAGTACATCATCGGTGTTGTAAAAACTCCCTAGATCCAGGCCTGTGGTTTGTAATTTGTTTATGACACTTGTCACTTGACCTAATTTTGTTTTGTAACCTGTAAACGCAATTGTTTGACAATAAAAATCAATAAATGACTGCGTATCAATAAACTACCGAAATTTTCGAATAAAATCGGCAAGTTCAACAATAAATTATGGTAAAAATTTGACCGCTCAAACATTTAAACGAAAGAAGTGAGAAAAAAGTGCAGTCGCACTGGCTTGCTATTGGTGGTGCATTTTGGCGCGCATATGTAGCGCCGCGAACGGCACGCCAACCAACTTGTATCGTGTTGTTGTTCTGAGGTGAGTCGATTTATTAAATTTGTAATATTTTATTGTAATTAAAGTAAATTTATTTGCGCATTAGAAAATATCAGATAAAATAATAGTTTTTTCCGCAAAATTTCTCAATCGCCTAACGTACTCGTGCGTAATTTAGTCGAGGCGAAATTAAATATATAGCATTCATTTCGTATTGTGTATATTCGTAGGCATGGCCGCTGTATTTCGTATACAGAAAACCGTATGACGACCATCGATTTGTTAAATTAATTTTCTCCGTAACAGCCCGTCGCGGAATTTATATTTTCCAACCAAATTGAAGCTAATTTTTATTTCTATCGAAAAAAATTAAGTGACCGCTGAATTTCTTTGTCTCGAGATGGAAAAATATTTGGGTGTAGACTTGGAATTTTAATGTTATATATTTAAGAATGGCGCGCGCGCGTCGCTTCATAATTTAAAGTTGTTTGATTATTTTTTTGCCTTGGGTCGTCGATCCACCCCAACATTTTAATTTCTTTCGTGATTTCAGATTCAGATTTTTTGTTTCTTAAATCTCAACGCAATTAGAATCTATAAGATGTCCGACGATGCCACAGCTCCCGCGACGAAGCGAGGTGGCCGCAAGGCGCCCGCTCCCGTTACGGAAAAAGCTGAGAAAGTAGAAGCCAAGAAGAGGCCCCGCAAAGTAAGTTTCGCCCTTCGATCGTCATTTGTTTTTCTATACGTCGCTTTTCTTTTTTTTTCGTCTAGGAAATCAAACCGGCCGACAGCGGCGACGAGGACGGCGCTGATGCACCGAAACGCGGAAGGGGCAGACCCAAAGGTTCCACAAAGAAGAAGGCCGCCCCCAAGGCCAAGGGTGCCACTGGCGGTAAGTCGTCGTTTTGAGGTTGTCTTCAGGTTTTAACCGTTTTTCCTAGGCCGACGCGGCAGACCCAAGAAGGATGAGAAAGCAAAGAGTTCAGAAGAGGACGAAAACGACGACGATGAAGATGACGCCGAAGAGGAAGACGACGAGTAAATTAAAAAATTGCCATAACTTAATGTTTAAGACTTTTTATTTAAAATGTAGATAATTAGCGTGTATATTTATTTTTTATCCTTTGGTATTTTGTCTAAATTATCTTTGTGTATGTTTGTGTGTCGTTTCGAATAAATCTGTGTTCCCAAATCTGCACGAATTTCATTAGCCGGTTTCGAATTTGATTAATTTTAGTTTATTGATCGGTTTTACCCCCACTTTTTAAACAATTGGTAAGTCTTCGAGTACTGCCAACAGATGACGCAGCTGCATGTTCAAACCGACTTCATTCTTTTTAAACTGGTTCGTTGTTTTGTCCCCCAGTCCATTGCACTTGCATCATTTTTTCACAACTTCGATGTCTCTCAACACAATTTAGGTTATAAGTTCGTCGGAGATTTAGAAAAATGACCACCACGATTAGGTCCCATTTTTGTGTTTATCGCGGTTGTTCGAATTCAAGGAAGGCGACGCCGACTTTAAGTTTCTATAAGTTTCCCGTAAATGATGAACAGCGATGTCACAAGTGGATCAAAAACAGTACAAACAAAAAATTGTACCTTTTAGATAAAGAAATTTTAAGAAATAAACTAATATGCGAGCAACATTTCGAGATTGCTTGTTTCAAAGATTTACACGGAAAAAAGAAAATGCTAGTCAACGACGCCGTTCCCAACTCGCCCAGCCCAGGTAAATCGGTATTATCAATTCTCGTATTAATCAAGTTACGCGATTTATCGCATATTAAACATTCCAAACACTTTAAATAAACATAACCTCATTTATATTGTTGTTACAACAATCGATTGTTTGGTTGTCAATAAAAGTTGGGTTATGTCGACCAATTAATTTTTGTTGCAACGTTTTCGTTAATTTTGTGTTAGCATTATTATTAATTGTAAATTGGTTACAGAGAATCAGAAAAATTGGCTACAAAACATGGAAGAACCTAGCGCCGACGGCGGTAAGCTCTTGAAAATCCGAAATGAATTTTTTTAGGGTGTTCATTTTTCTTATTTTATTTAGCGGAGGAAATGGACCAGGACGACTCAATGGAGATGGAAATAGATGAAACTGTACCAAACACGTCGATAATAGAAAACACTTCGTTTACGTCGTCTCTAACAACTTCCTTAAATTCTTCGTCGGAGATGACTCCCTCGGCTCAAGATTCGATGAACGAATGCATCGATTCCAAAGCTGACATAAAAATGGACGACGACGACGACGTTGTTATTCTAGACGACGATAACACTAAACTTGTAAAAGAACCCAAAGTGCATGTGATCGATTTGGTCGATAAGTGTAGAGGTAGTGTAAACAGCAAGTGCATTAATTACGCCTGCAAATGGGGCAAGAACTTTATCAAAGCGCCCAGGTTTTGTTTGAATTTTTATCGAATCAAGAGTTCTCAGAAGAAAAAGCAAGAAGTATGCGAACAGTGTTTGGATATCGCGTTAGATCACTACGACGAATTAGCCATGGCGTTAAAGAACGGTGACAATCTGATGAACTGTAACATTCCTATTCGCAACGATCTTGTCGAGATAGATGATTCGGATTCGGAAGAAGAAAGCGATGAGAAATGTCGGACGTATTTTAACGAAGAAAGCATGGAAATGTTGAAATCGAACTTCGACGAAGTTTTGCAGAAGGTCATCGCTGATTTTAAGTTGACCGAACATTGCGATCAATCTTTGGAGTACTTAAAAGAGAAAGGAAAAGCCGTGAAAGGTTTGTGATGTGTTTAATACTTTAGAATATGGTTAATACCGAGTTTCACTAGCTATACCACGAATCTTTTAATTACTTTAGAACTTTTTTTTCAATTTAGAAGATACGGTCGGTATTTTATGACTGTAGCAAGATTAAATAAATTGCTTTGTCGTCAATAATTTATTACGTTTTTCGATATAGTTGAACCAACTCTCGTAAGGTTTGCCTATCTGATGCTTTATAATCAAGGGTCGTGGCTTGATCTCACAAAATATTATCAAGAATTCTATCTATTTTATTAATTAATGCTTTTGTTAACATTTATCGCTTGCTTTACTTTCCTAGTCTCTCACATTCTAAATGAAGTCATTTTTACCTCATATTTCCAACGGTTTATTCGGTCTGCCTCTTTTTCTTACTCCCTCAAATTTTAAATCATTTTCATTTAATTGTTTCGTCCATTTTATTCTCTGTTTATTCTTCTTATCCAGTTACCATCAACCTGCTTTGCTCTGTATATCTTTGGCTCTCATATTTTCAGTAAGAATTACTTTATATTTATTATATCAAATTCTCGAAACATTTCTTATCATTGAGATTCTTTTTTAAATATCGCGAAATCAAAAGATATTTTACTAAATAAATACGGAAGCTCCGGAAGTTTACTCAATAGAACTTAAAGTGGACGGTCAAAAGTAATATCTGCTTATCGTCTACGTCTAATATTCACTAGCAATCGGAACCGAAGATCGGCGGCCTCGGAAACAACTTCAATGAAATTCAATATTAAAAGCGTGAAAAATTGGTAAGTTTTACCACATTTTAAAGTGGACTCTCAGACGCCAGTGAAAGAACGAAGAGAATATTTCAACAATGATCAAAAATTTGAAACGTCAGAAAAAACTAAAAGTCTTTAGACTTTTCACAATTCGACTGTCATGTACGTCAACATCTTCCCACATTCACAACACTCTTTAACCAAGTATTTCAACTAAGCCTTTAAAAACAAATGAAATAAAATGTCAAAGTATGCGGTTTCACTCGAATGTGATTTAATTGTTTTTCGTAGAAATGTAGATCGTGGACCCCGGGTGTCTAATAAATTGGCAATTACTCTGGGTTTCCTGGCTCCGCAGCGCGACTATAAAATATATTGTAGTCTTTGTTGGCATTGTATTATTGCTGTAGACGGTCATTAACTTAATAAGTTAGGAGAGAGTCTAAAACTTTCATGTTTTCTTGCTTCGGAGGGCACGTAAAGCTGATGGTCCATCGGCTATTAAAAACAGGCTTACATGCATTCTCTAATTCGGGTTAAGCAGCCGTAGAGTCTAAATGATGAAATCTTTCTTGAAAAGAGAAAGAAGCTTTGTCCGATTCTAATGACATAGTCCCGCTATCTCCCTGTAATCAAGATGTCAACTTTTTCACCAACCTATCGCTCATTAGAAGGTCAGAGCGGCCACTTGACCTAGCAAACTTAAGAATTACTTACAAGATTCTTTTTATAATTAAGCTGTTATCGGTTAAGATTAAATTACAATATCCACGACCGCTGCTGTATATTATATTATTTTGACTTTCGCACTTTAATTATTGCTTGTTTTTGCAGCAAGTTACACGGAAGTGGATACAATGTTGCACGATGTTCGTAAGCAATTGGATTCGATTCATCACGATTTATATGCGGAATTTAAAGTCCAATACAAATCCTTACCACCAATAAACATTGATGATAATATTGTACCGCATGTAGCTCCGCCGCCTAAACAGTCCCCACAAAAACCAGTTCCTATGAACAAAGTAATGACACGTGAGTATCTTCCAAATTCGTATTTATTTTGTACTTATACGTATAATTTTTTAGCTATCCCAAGAACAATCGTCCAACCAATAATGCCAGTGCAATCCACGATAGTTTCAGCTGCTGCTGCTCCCATCGAAAGAGAGCGTCGCAGCCTTCGTAAAAGCAAACAAATTTCTTACGCAGAATTGGATGATCCACACAGTTCCAACTCAAATAGTCCAATTGTAGTTGACACTGGTCTCAAGGAACCTAAAGAAATCGAAGCAATTCAAATCCCTATTGTGCCTCCAGATTTACCTCAGAAAGGTCCAATTGTAAAAGCTCCATTGGCTGTTGGTTTGTACTACCATTTTATATTTTACTCGCCAACTTGACAACTTTTCTTTTAGATGAATTGTATTACTCCGTTTCGTTTGTTCCTATGGGTTCGTGGGTTAGGGTTCGTCTAGCAGATATTTTAACTCCAGGCACGTACGTAAATGGTACAAAATTAACTCAAACGATGTATTTCCTAACGATGGAAAATAAAATCTCCAAGTATCCGCTCAATCGTACAGTTTCTGGTAAGGAAATCGCGTATTCGTATCCTTGCAATGTAATGTTGGATGTCGGAACCAGAGTCATAGCAGTGTTCCGAGAGGCACCCGCTTCCGGCGATTTAAAAAAAGGTAAAAAGGACGTTTTTTATCCTGGAATTATTGCTGAGCCTTTGTCGTACACCAATAAATACAGGTAAGGCTTTATTTCTGGTTTTTGCTTATTTTGCTGGTACATAACGTATGTTTGTTAGATATCTAATATTCTTTGATGATGGTTACGCGCAATACGTTCACCATAATATGGTTCATCTGATTTACGATGCCAGTGAAAAGGTATGGGAGGACATGCACGTAGATTCACGACCTTTCATAAAGAAATATCTGGAGTCGTATCCCGAACGTCCAATGGTCAAGTTACGCAAAGATGTGAATGTACGGACCGAATACAACGGTAAGGTTTTATTCGGTAAGGCATTCGGGAGTTATGTTATTCGATTTTGTGTTTAGGTAAATGGTGGTTGGCGAGCGTAATGAATATAGATTGTTCTTTGGTCCAAATGTATTTTGAAGCATCAAATCGTGTTGAATGGATATATCGTGGTTCCACTCGACTCAATCCCATGTTCAAGGAAGAACAAGCGGCTTCTAATAGACAAAACAAGTCGCGTATTCACAGGCAGTTTAATGTACTTATTTCTAGTTGTTTGCAAAATCGTACACATAAGTTACATTGTTTGTTGTTTAGGAAACGGGACCATACGTCCAATACACTCGGGGTGATGGAAATGATGAAAACCAGTTATCGCCGACAAAGGACTTTGAAAATACTCGGGCAGTTGCTCGTAAAAGCACTTCCAGAGCCATTATTCAGCAAAGTAGTAAGATGCCTCTTACTGTTCCCTTTTTGCCTGTGGCCACGAACGACGTTGGGGTTACTCAAGCCCCCAAAGTTATTAGTAAAGTTGTTGTAAGTGTATCTATTTTTGAATATTTTTACTTGGTGACAAAAGCATGGTGGATTAGAGGCTAGTGGTGCATGGGATTTTAAAACTAATTTATAAAAGGACAAGCTTGACCAATATGTAAAAATTTAATGTCATTAATTCCTTGCGTGTGTTATTCTAACTAGTTTATGAAAATGAATGAAATAAATGTAGTAATTAATGTAAGATATTGCAGCCACCATCTCTCAACTATTTTAAAATTTATTTAAGGGGTCTAGAGCGTCCAATATTTGATTTTTTTAAGTTTCCTCAAGCGTTTTCTTCCTCAGGTGCTCATATTATAACTAACGGAGAAACAAACGTGAAACTAAACTAACTCCTCCAAAGCATTTTTCAGACACATTTTTCTCTGAAGTTTTATCGATTTTTGTACGATACCTAGAGAAACTGACCATTACAAAAATAAATGGCAATTTTTTTTAAATAGCTACCTACATTTTTTATATTTATTTTTGTAGAGAAATTTTGCTGAATTCAATGATGTCTAACAAATTCACATTTGTGCAATATTCGTTAGAAAAAACAAATCATTTGTTTAAGTTGAGCTTTTTTCATAGGGTGCCATGCAAAACAAAATAAAAGTGGTAATTGTCATTTCAAGCAATTTCATGACTATCGCAGTTTTCCCGCGTTTTGATTCATATTGTGTGGTTATGGGGTGGGTGAGTGTTTTATTTATTTTTTTCTAACGAATTTTTCACAAAACTTAACTTGCTGGACATCATTGAATTAAAAAAGAAATTCTCTACCAGAATATATTGAAAATATATAGGTGGATATTTGATAAAATAGTTTTATTTCATGGTTGGACATAAGTGTTGAGGTTAAAAAAATTGTAAATTAAGCAGCCTTGTTCGTAGTAACATAGTCAAAAAGTTTGCTCCTAACTAGCATCATTTTAAATCTTCCATAGCAACAAAGCTATGAGACTGACACTAATTTGATATAAGGGCATATAAGGGACAGTTTTGTTGGTTGGTTGCTATGTAACATTTAAAGTGATGCTAATCATCATCAAAATGGTCAAATTTTTCACTGTGCTATAAAAGGGTTGTACCGACACTTAATTTTGAGCAGTAATAAAACGCTTAGTACACAAAATATGACTCGATTTGAGTGATTTCGATGTAATCTCGACAGAAATCGAAGCTTTAGTGTACTACTATTTAATTTTACTATAATAATACTCAAAAAACGTTTGATAAAAATGCCGTAATTTTGTTAACTTTCGTCTAATCACTATTTTAGAGGTTGCTTGAAAATCGCCCCGTGCAACCGACTCTGATGGGTGCAAGAAGGTATCAATACCTTCTTCTTCTTCTTCCTCTTAATATAGGACTATGTCCTGTTATTCCCAAATGGTGTACCACATTTACACTTGGCACCCCCTTGGTTCTCTGAGCACTTGTATCCACTATCTAGTAGGATGCTAACCTGGCTAGATGCATAGCCCATAGATGAAATTTAGGCTTTAGGTCACAACAGTGTAGTTGGCGCGACTGAGCTTCGAACCGCGGTCTCCCGCTCCGTAACTCGTCAATTTAAGCCTTATACCACACTGTTGGTGGTATCAATACCAAATCAAAATAATTTTTTGTTCGTACAGTCTTTTTATTTCTTTTGTTCAATATCTTCTTCTTTGAATGCCCTTCACTACCCGGTGCGTAAGCAATCAATAAGGTGGTTGGTTTCCATTACCCTCCTGAATCGGTCGGTAAGGGCTTTACACAATTCAAAATATTTGACGCTCTAGTTCGAGAATGCGCAACTATGGTAATATGCAATATCTTAAGCTTACGTTGATTAAAACTTTATTTTGGTGTTCATTTATATAAGCAAATGTCTTAAATTTTAAATAATAATTTTAAAAATTAGCTGGATTGCTTTCTTTTATTATTTGCTTTTGCTATTCCAATTTCTTTTTTCATCTGTTAGCAAGTTAAGGATCTGTATTTTTCAGTGCGGGAATAATTGTACTGTCATTACGTCACATGGAAGATTTTTCCTTTTTGATGTAACGACAATACGTAAAGAACTAGATCAATCGTATACATATTATCTAACAGTACACATCCTTACAATAAACTTCCATTTCTTTTTTAATTTGTAAAAATGTAATATAATACTCAATTGCCATAACCATCTTTATCAAAAACTATAGCACATGGCCTTGCCTATTACGTTATAAACATAGTTTTAAAATTTGAGGCAAATTTGTTCAGCTGTTTTTAAATGACTTGGATAAACTTCGTCTGGTTTAAAAATTGCTTATAATATCACTCAACATAATATGAGTCAAACTTTTCAAAAATCGGTGACAGTTTTTAAATTAAAATCCATTGTTAATATAAATTTTTGTTCAAATGTCTGTCTCCGAAGATATTACATAATTTAATATTAATTTCATCAAGGCTTTGTTTTCCAGACAACTAAAACGAACTTAACTAATCTAGATCAGCCATGTATGCTTGGGTTTGGGGCTGATCGAATTAACCGAATTCATTTTTTCAGACTAACGTTTTAGAAGGTAGTATTAAGGTCTGGGTAAGTACGTGCAAAACCTGTCGCGTAACGTATAAAATTCAATCGAAAAGCTGCTTACCTTACTCTTATTAATAAACTAACCATAACTACTTACTAACTTTAAATTAAACTAACTAACAATTTCTAATTACTCGCCTTTAGCATTAGCTACTGTTACTAATAATTTTTTTAGGGGGTCCATTTAAAAAAAAATAAAACGAACCTTTCTGCCAATTTCTGAATATTCATTTAAAGTTATTTCACTTCATAAAAAAGTATTATGAAATTGGCATTTGCACATGTCTTTTTGTCAGTTGTCCGATCAGTGGGTTTATCTTGATATGTTTTTTCACAAATTAAGTTCGTAACTGCTTTTGTAAGCTTATTAAAAAAAAAATTAAAAACCAAGGTTAAATGTGTGAGGACCTCTGATTTAAATAATATTTAATGATTTTAAAGGGTTGCTAAAATACTATCGACATTTAACTGCTAAAACTATTTATTAAAAAATATAAACAAATCCGAAAGCCTCTCTATAAACTATGTTTTTTGGTGAGACCATAGGTGTTACGCATATCCCAATTGGCCAGTTCATCTTTACGAAACATTCTTAGCCTCATTATGATCACAAGTTTTTTTTTTTTTATTCTCATGTTGATTGCCGCTTGTTTTGTTTTGTGAAAACTTTATTTGTAGGTAATCTTTTGTTTTAATATTAGTTTTTCTTCATTCTTCCTGTGGTACTTAGGTGAAGATGCTTCTCTATTTGTTGTTTTTCTTATTAACATTTTCAAAATCTACTGAATTTCACATGGTCTTTCATAAATTAATCTGTATATTATTTTATTTAGTACTTTACTCCGCGTGCACAAGCCAATACAAAAAGTTTGTACGAACCTCATGTTTGTTCGTTGGCATGTAAAAATTATATTACATACGATGTGCAAAAATTGAAGGGCTATAATCCGCTCTCAAAGCCATTATTATGTGGCTGGAACCGAGTGACGTACAAACACAAAGGGAAACGAGAGATAAACTACAAAGCACCCTGTGGCCGCTTCTTGCGTAACATGCCAGAGCTACACCGGTATTTACGAATCACAAAGAGCGAAATGACAGTAGATTTATTTGATTTTGACTTCTGGGTTCATTGTTTAGCAGAATTTGTACTGGAAAGAAATTCGACAATCAACAAAGACATGTCCAACGGTGAGTATACCTCTCTAGCTGCTAAATGCTATTTTTCATCGTTTGGTGGTTTTAGGTTTGGAGAATGTGGCCATCCCGGTTGTCAATTATGTCGACAACGAAATGAACACCTTTATTAATTACTCAAACGTGCGTGAACCTCAAGAAGGTGTGCACTTGAATCTCGACGAAGAATTTTTGTGTGGATGCGATTGCGAAGACGACTGCGAGGTAAGAAATAATTTCCTTTTTGAATTCTTAATTATGAGATTTGTAATTTTAGGACAAAAGCAAATGTAATTGTTGGCAGTTGACCTTGGCGGGTTTACGTTTCATGAACAACAAAAATATGTCAACAGAAAATGTCGGATACGTTTACAGACGTTTGCCCGAACCAGTTTTTACTGGAATCTACGAATGCAATTCTAGGTAAAAAAATAAAATTAGTTGCTTCACAAAATTAGCAAATAGGAATTATTATAAAAATTTTGTTGAACCTTTTATTATTTGAAGTATAGGTACTGAGAAATCTGTATTATAAACTTTTTTAGGTGCAAATGTGCCAAAACATGTTTAAACCGTGTTGTACAAAATCCACTTCAGTTCAAGTTACAAGTTTTCAAAACGATTAACAGAGGTTGGGGTATTCGATGTCTAAACGACATTCCCCAGGGAGCGTTCATATGCATCTACGCGGGAAAAATTCTAACTGAGCAAGTGGCAAACGAAGGCGGTCAAAACTTTGGTGATGAATATTTAGCCGAACTTGATTACATTGAAGTGGTGGAAAAAATGAAAGAGGATTACGAGGAAGACGTTAAGGACGAACTAGATGATACAAAGAGTAGGGAATCGGGCGACGAAGACATGAATGATTATCTTACCAGTATGAGGAAGAAAACCTATATGGATGATTCAGATTTTGTACCACATCAGCTCATTCCTAAAGGAAAACCCAATTCCATTTATAAGTAAGAAACCTTCTCTTCGTCTGGTTCAGAAAGTAATTTTTTTTAACTTTTAGGACCAGATCACGCAGGAAAGATGAAGACGATGATACCGTCACCATTAGTGACGATGAAGATAGTAAGTGCGATTTTTTTAAATTTGACGTTTGTAAATTGATTCAATTTTAGTAATTCGTGAGCCGTCAAGTTTTAATCCAAAGACAGATGTTGATGATGAATCGAGGCCATCAAAATATCTTTCGGTGCGTGAAATGTATGCGGAAGACGAATGCGTTTATATCATGGATGCCAAAGTTAGAGGAAATATCGGAAGATACTTAAATGTAAGTTTTGTGGTTTTAAAGAGTTTCTTGTCTAATTTTGATGTTTCAGCATTCCTGTTCTCCTAATGTGTTTGTTCAAAATGTTTTTGTCGACACTCACGATTTACGGTTTCCTTGGGTAGCTTTTTTTGCATTAAGTTACATTCGAGCTGGCACAGAATTAACTTGGAACTATAACTACGATGTGGGTAGCGTTCCTGGTAAGACAATGTACTGCCATTGTGGTTCGCAAGAATGTCGTGGTCGATTGCTTTAAGTGTACTGAATTTCACTTTTTTACATTTTGAATATTAAATTTTTTTTATAGAATTCCAACGAAAGTAATTGCACTTTCTTGTGAATATATTTATATTGTATTAATTTAAATTTTGTTTGTTTTTGTAGAACAATAAAAATTTTGTTCGTATTTTTATCGTCATTAAGGAATTCTTCCAGCTTATCGAAACGTCATAGGACTTTTTTAAAGATTACCAGGAACCGCAGGTTAGCTTCAATTTTTAAGACTTCAATAAGTTAATCTTTAGGAATACTTTGACGACAAAAGGCGTAAGTAAATGTTTTTTTGTCTGTGTGCCTAAAACAAAACTCAAAAAGTCGTTTCTACGCCATTGTGGTAGTAAATAGCGATCAACACTAAATTAAATTTCTAGAAATTTACAAGTAAACATAAGCCTCTACTTATTTAATAAAAATAAAATTAACATTTTCATAAGTATACGTACATCATTGAATGATAAGAACTTACATATACAATACTTGGTTTTGTTCAAAAACTAAAATTACACACACAACATAGAAGATATCACTTAAAACGATCATATTTTTTATATTTTAAACCGACAATTTTAATTATTAAATTTAAGAGTATAAAATTAAATGTGCCCCTATTTACTTAAAAATAAAAGTTGCTAATGGAAGGAAGCCGTTTCACAACAACAATGTTATTAAAAATTTCCCATCGCCGCCGAGAAATTTTTAAAAACAAAATTTTCCTCTCTCAAATACAAATCATTAGAAAAGTCCACCTTATTAAGTAAAATGTTAAGCAAGAAGAAGTAATTGTTTGATCTCGAAGTCTTCTGCACAGTCTAAGTAATTCGTTCCATCGGGAGCTACGCCATCCTTTTTGGCACCTTTTTCTAACAATAATTTCACACATTCCTTGTGACCTTCCCATATGGCAGCCAAAATTGCGGTAATACCGTGTTTATCTTTTGACTGAAACGAATCGTATTAATTAAAAAATTCGAACGAAGACCGGATAACTCACATTTACATCGGCTCCCACCGAAATCAGGTACCTAATAACATCGGTTTGGCCGTAATCAGCGGCGTACAAAATCGGCGGACGGCCATCAATTTCTTCGTTTACATTAACAGGCTGCAATTAAATGAGTCAGAAAGGTGCATCAAATGACAACAAAAAGAATTAACAGGAAAAGTGAAATTCAATAGTTACCTTCTTTTCGACGATGTCTTTGACTTGCTCTAGATCGCCATTCTTTATTCCCCATACTAATTCGCTCATATTTTACCAGTCTTAAAAGAAAATTTTCACTCGTTGTGACATATGCAAATGTCAATATGACAGATGGGTGAATTTACCGGCACGTCAAAATTCGTTAAAATCAGCTATCTAAAGCTCGAGCCACACTGTTCTTTTTGTCTGAAAATTAAAATATGTGAAAGAATACAGGGGACCTACAGAGGTTAACACGGAGTTGAAACAACAGAAATAGAAAGATTTTAATTCGTTTTAAGTCTCCACCACTGGGTTCAAGACGGTTGAACAAGAATGTCTGAAGTTTGTTTCAGTTTTATCGAAGTTGGCAACACTATAATAATTCACTCATTTTAAAAAGCCGATTTGGATATTACAATATTTTTTTCAAAAAGTAAAAGGCTATCAAAACAAAAATCAAAATGTCGACTGGTTTGGACTCCTTCGTGAACCGTATCCTTTTGAAAAAATTAATTTTATTAAAATTATGTGAGGTTATGAAATAGGATTCCTTAACGTTTTCAGACACCGTATCGATTATAACTGCAGATGGACGCAATTTCATTGTACGCAATACTTGAAACATATGTTTTTTCTATTTAAAGGCTTGTACAAATTTTAGGGTACATTCAAGGGTTACGATCAAACTATAAACATAATTTTGGATGAATCTCACGAAAGAGTCTATTCTTCAGCCACCGGTGTCGAACAAGTCATGCTCGGTTTGCACATAATCAGGGGCGATAACGTGTAAGTTAATTTGATTATTCTAAATCTGTTCGTTAACGGGCAAAATTTTAGTGCCATCATTGGTTTGATCGACGAAGAATTGGATAACAGATTAAATCTGGCCAGCATTAAAGCGGAACCTCTAAATTCGGTCGTTCACTAAAACGTAAATTATATTTTCTGTAATTAAGTAATAATTTTAGTTCCTTTGTAATAAACAAGATTTAATGACATTGTCAAATTTTTCTCGTGACTTTTTGATGTCATGCGAAATGACAATTTTTACTGTGATTTTACTAATTTTTGTGTTGGTTGTTGTGAGCGACGGTAAAGTATCTACAAAAAATGTTGGCACTATACTATTCACCGAGTCGGACATCAGTAGGAATTGCTGGAGTACCGACAACATTGCCCTGTTAACATCGAGGATGCTTCTAGAAGATATTTTACCGTCACCAGAAGTTTTAGATATACAGGACAACGCTTTCATTAGTGACATTATCGACTACTTTCGGTTGGTTTTGGAAATCGTTCGTCAGTTAACATACGGAAAGACAAAACATATTATGCTTTTGGCTCTAACCGACGTGTTGGGTGGGTACATGCACACGTTCGTGTTACCCAATGCGAAGCATTCTTTTTATGCGGGTTTTATCGACTTCGATAGCATGGACAAACTCTATCAACTGTACGATGAGTTGAAATGCTTTTTAAGAACCAACGGCCATGGTTGGGCTAAACCGATCAGTAACTTTTGTAAGTATTTATGTCGCTGGTGCTTAAGGTAATACAATTTCTGGGTAAGCCCTTATGTCAGGAGAGGAAAGTCGAACGACATTGTTTGCACGAACAGTTAATGTCCTAGTAATATATTATATTTTATCCGCTCGGAAAATTTTTTTCAAATTAAAGAAATTTGAATAAAAAATGTGATCGTAAGATTACATAAAGTTTAATAAAATATTTGTGACGGTGTGGCGCCCTTGAAATTAAAAAGGTTGCCGACCTCTAATATTTTTCTGTATGCTCGAAATAACTTTTACTATAAATAAATGTTCTAGTCGATTGATCAATATTATTACTTTATGTATTCGGATTATAAATAATAATGAGCCTACCTACATTATATTATTTTGCATCTTAAATTTTGAATTTTAACATGTAGATGTCTTTTGTTTTTGGAAATTTGAAACCTTTAAATTCAAAATTTTCAATTTTTGCGCGTCAGTGGTAGATAGATAAATAATAAAGTCCAAAAAAGAAAGAAAGTATATTGACGGTATCTTATCCGGCTTACTCCTTTTTAAGATAAACGGGTTCCAGCAGAACCTCTACCTATGCAACCCTACAAAATGAAGTGCGATCCTTGCAAAAGCATCGTGTTCTACAAGAAACCATGTAAGCCGAATAGCATTTTGTAATCTTCATGTTAAAATTTGAAAATTATTGTAGGTGAAAATGGAAAATCCGGCATCAAGATACCGTTGCCTTTTTTCGATTCGAAAACAAATCCTACTGCAATTGCTGTTCCATTTAAAACTTACTCCTTACGCAACGTGGAATCGAAACCAGCTTCGTATGTTTTGGTCAAGTATTACCTCACCGCAATTAAATGTATGGAGTACCACAACACAACTAAGAAAGATACAAAGGAATTCAACAGTAATTTGTACACATGGATCCACAACCATGTTCTTCCTCATTTTCCCGACGAGAAGTTTTACGCCGCCTTTGGTGGCGTACTAAGGGTTGTAGCTACTTTGAGACGTGTAGGAGCCACGCCAGTTAACAGTAAAGAAATGGGAAGCTACAATATTATGCCCGAAGCCGAAGTCATTGGCGAGGCTAGTAAGGAGGGTGGAGACGGAAAACGAAAAAAATCGAATTTGATTTTGATGGCTTTGTTGGTCACAATATTTATTTGGTTTCTTTTGGGTTCGCTGTTCATTTGCTACAGAATTAGAGCGTCGAAGAATAAATGTAAGTTTGTACTTGTTACTATACTAAAGCGTTTTACTAAAATTACCTAAATTCATTTAGGCCGTTGTGATGACGAAGCAAGCTCTAAAAAAGATAGCGAGAAATCAAAGAAGTCCTGCGCCTCTAAACTGAGCCAATTCTCTAGCAAATTAGCTATGTGTTCTTCTGGCGGCGATTCATCCAAGAAATCTTCTACGGCTTCCAAATCTAGTAAACGAGCCACCACTAGGTAAAGTATCCTCGTACACTGCTGTGTTTTATTATTCTCTTCTACTTTTTTTGCAGTGAAACGGCCAGTGTTTGTAGTGTCTGCTGTAGCGACGTAACTCGAGATAGTTCAAGTTCCAAAGCTAAAAAAAGTAAAAATTCGTTGAGTTCGTCGTCGAAAAGCAAGCAAGTTGGCCAATGTTTTTTATTTTCATTCAACACTGAATGGATATTGCAATTTATTTTATTTTTTTGAAAATTTAGTGTTGGAAGAAAGCCTTCGGTAACAATCTCAAACAAGGGTACATCTAAAAAAAAAAGTGGTTCCAAAAGTAATTTGAAAAAGGGCGGAACAACGATGTGAATATTGACGTAGTAAGATAAGTTTAAAAATGTATTGACGCATCTCCAAACTCAGGTACCCAGTCGCTTGCGAATGCCAACCAAATGTGGGAGAACGAGAATATTTAAATAATTCCAGTTCAGAGGAAGCTGTACTACCTACGAAAAAACAACCCTTCGTGTTCGGCTACGATTTGGATTCAAGTGGGTCTGACGATATGACACCCAGAGGTAATCGAGTTAGTGTTTTGTTTTATTGCCTAATATTTTAATTTTTAGGTTCTACGGAACAAAGGAAATCTAGCGAGAATCAAGTCAAGTGATTTATATTTTTAATTTAAATGACCGAAGCAGTACGTAGGTTGTATTTTATAATCTCGAAATGAAAGCAATAAAATAAAGTTTACTTCAAGTATTCCTTTGTTTTGTTCAAACTGCTACCGCTATAACAACAAATACATTTTCCGATTAGTAATATTATAGAACAACATAGGAGGATCCATATTACGCTAACTTTAACGATGGGAAGTACTTCAGATTGATAATCTAAACATTTTACGATTGTAATCTATTCGTTTAACAATAACAATTTCATTTAACAATGTAATTTAATCGTCCCTATATAAATAGATAATATTTATATTTTTGTAACAATTTCATAAATCACATATTATCAAAACATAACTTTTGATTTACGGTCGATCAGATTAAAACATTACTTCAACATATCAAATGAAACAAATCACAGATGGCGAAGCTAACCTAAAAATCAATAAAAATGATACGTTTCTATTGGCGAATTCGTATGGTGGCCGTACCTTGGGCAAAGCCTATAATAGCCCACGTGACGTTACGCCACTGCGCATAATTTGAATAATTACTTCTTTCTGGCTGTGAGTGTACATATTTGTGCCCATAAATTAGCTTACTGCTTTAGACTAAAACCCTCACGTACTGCAGCAGCAAAAATTGATTTCGTATCGGTGAATTTTCGCGTTAGAATGACACTAATTTCGTGTACACCCCATACATACCACGTAGGATTTGATTCAAAAATATCGATATCCCATTTCGTTTAGTAAAACCTACGGCTACATCATATTAAAAATCGATTTTGAAAGCAAAGCAAACCTGTAAATGTTTGGAATCGACATTATTTTGACGTAAAATTTTCCACTTTGAAATTTTCTGTTGGACATTTGAAATTCGTACGAGACAGCGGTGTAATTAAACTTATATTAATACGGACCCACAAAGATAAGGCACTTAAAAATTCATTGATTTGGAGAGTTAAAAGTAATTAGTACGACAAATAACAGTAAATTAGAAGAATTATTGCATAAAACCGTAAAACCACTTTAACGTGAATAGCTTGTGAACGGACCTTTTTAAAGACAGACAGTTGATTGTGTGCATGCCCGTGTAATTTTTCAAGTCGCCATATTGAATTCTTTCATACTAAAAATTTGTAAGTAAATATTTCATTTTTCGTGTTAATGTTAATTTTTAAAAAATCCTCTCGCAAATTAATTCAACCGAACGATCGATCCGCATTCTCGACGATTTAATCGCAATAATAGAAATTATTTTTGCACGGTCGGAAGTTACGTTTAAAAAGAAACATCGCTCAAGTACTTGTTAGATTACATTAAAATTTTACATTTTATAAATAAGTAACTCCTGTCTTTCGAATTATTAATTGTTGCGGAATATTGTGTGCAGGTTTGTACATCGTTTACTACTCGATCGGAATAGTCGTCTTGTTTAGAATTAATTTTTTTTTTCTAAAAAAGTGCTACATGGCAGTTTTTTGACAGCTGTTCATTTACCTTGACATTTGTATGTGAATTTTACCAAAATATAAAATAATTAGTTTCTTTTTACACGACTATTGAGGGTTTTTTAGTTTGGCTTGGTGTATTGTGTCAAGTTTTGCTTCCGAGGCGCTTGACTAATCCGACACTTTGTTTTAGACATAGCGAAGCAGTATTTTGTGTTGGCGTTGGAAGAGTAAAATGTCAGTTATTAATAAACGTGGAGAAGAACAATGCGAGTGTCCATTGTGTATGGAAGCTTTGGAAGTTGACGATCTTAACTTTTTCCCTTGTACTTGTGGATATCAGGTTAGGTTTCATGTGGCAATCGATTTGCATTCTTAAATTTATTTGTCTAGATTTGCCGGTTCTGTTGGCATAGAATAAGAACAGACGAAAATGGATTGTGTCCAGCTTGTCGAAAGGCGTATTCCGAAAATCCAGCAGATTTTATTCCACTCACTCAGGAGCAAATCACTGCTCTTAAGGTGGAAAAACGTCAACGAGAGCAGCAACGTAAAGCCAAACTTAGTGAAAATCGTAAACATTTAGCAAAGTATGTCTGTCTCTCTCTCTATCTCTCTCTTGCTCCTGTTACTTGTATTGTTATTGTTGTGCAGTGTACGAGTTGTTCAAAAGAATTTGGTATTTGTTGTGGGACTACCTCCTAGACTGGCCGATGCGGAAGTTTTAAAGAAGCACGAATACTTTGGAAAGTTTGGGAAAATTCATAAAGTTGTAATAAATCAGTCCACAGCGTATGCAGGTTCTCAGGGCCCTAGTGCAAGTAAGACTTTCTTTATGCATTAAAACCAATCGTTTTCATATTTTGACAGCTGAAATGATGTCATGGTGCAGATTTCACCATTTATTTTTTTTTTTCGTGTTTTAGGTGCTTATGTTACATACATGAAAAGTGACGATGCATTAAAGGCTATACAAAACGTCAATAATATAGTTATAGATGGTAGGGTGATAAAATCGAGCCTTGGCACAACAAAATATTGTTCTCACTTTATGAAAAATCAAGCCTGTCCAAAACCAGATTGTATGTACTTGCATGACTTTGGTGAGTAAATAATTTGTTTGTAATTTCCTGATCCTTTTACTTTCACCTTAAAAAAATCATCCTTTCACTTCATTTTCAATCTTTTACATCGATGAGTCATTTTAGGTTAGGTCATCTTTTCTAGTTTTCACCTTTTTATTTTATAAGTAAATAAAACTACCTAATTTGACAGTTACAAGTTCTAAAACTTAATATCTCACCGGTCTTCCGACCGTTAGAATTGTATCGTACTCGTTACTACTTGTCAAACCAGCAATTACCGTTGCGAAAAAAATATAAAGAAACTTTTTCAATTCTAGGATAGAAACAACTGTTTCTAAGTTAGGAATTAAAAACAAATACTAGATTGACGTTTATTGAAAAAAATTCTATGCGATTTGATAATATTGTGCAAGACAAACAATGTTAACCTTCAACGATAATATTATTATGGTAGTTGTAAATTGATAACTATCAGACGTTCAAAAAGTGTTTGTTATACATTCTTTCACTTAACAACCAATCAAATTGTTTTATACTTGATATCTTCCAAATCAGTATAATCAGAGCCGTCTTCTTTCAAAAATATTTATAAATCTTATCTGGTTTTCGATTTACATTTAAATTTTAATTACAAATGGCTCGTGCCCCATGTGCCCTTATGGAAAAGACGGAACTGAGGACAATTATTTGAAAAAACCTTAATCAATTTTTTTGTACGAAATTTAATGTTCAACTATGCTAGTTGCATAGATCCATAGTTTTGCTTCATTAAACTAAAATTTACGCTTGGGCATCCCATGCACTTTTAACTTGGATGACGGGGCTGCAAGCCAAGTAGCTTAGCTTTGACTGGCTTGTATGTACAAACGAGCTACGCAACTAGCGTATAAGTTACTTTTTATTTGTTTTTGAGATACACCAAAAATTAATTAAACATAAAGTGTCAAACAATTTGATACTGAAGTGACTGGAGGCTGATTAGTATGCAAAATTTTGCTAACTGAGGAAATCGTATAGGAATGAGGCATGAGAAATTTTAAGAGCTGCATTCCCGTTATGACGGCTCGAAAAGCACCACTTTGGTCTTGCAACAAAGATAGTACGGCAACAGAAAATATCAATTGAAATTGTAAACCACAATAATTTGTTCACTCTTTTTCTTCAATTATTGCACGTTCAAGTTTTACTAGGGGGGGTATTCCAGACCCTTCAATCGGGATTGTAAAACTTGGTATTATTCTATAATGTAATGTAAATATCAAAATTACTCCAGCATTATTCAATTCTCGATTAAGCTTTTATTTACATTTCTTATGTCTTACGCACATTGTGAACAAGCACTAAGTCAGTGAACTTTTCAGGCGCCCAACTGTGGCATTTTAAATGTTAGTGATCTGTAATTATTGTATAGTAATAACTTGTTTCTATATATTTTATTCACATATTACCTTTTCCTCATTTATTCATTTTTGTAAATAATTATAGTTGATTGTTTGAACAATGACCTAGGAAATACTAGTTCTCATGATGTTTTACATATTTTTTTCTAATTCTAATCGTTTCGATAATTATATTAGCAACCATGTTTGTTTATTAAATTTCATCTCATACAAAATATGAATTATAAAATATCAGATAAAATAATCTGAAATGTTAGTTGAACTTCCTTAGTAATTGTTTGAACACATTTTTTTGTTAAATCGATATAAGATCTTGCAATTTAAACAATCGAATTTAAAATTTTTTAACTTGCAAGTTCTAATATTCAAATTCTGTCAGGAAAATGATTCCGAATAGCAGATTGAACTACATAGCAAACCATTTGTGTTTGCAATACCGAAATGCATTTTTTATGGCTGTTTCCTTTTGATAGTTGTATTTCTTTGTTAAAGGAGATCCGAAAGCTAGTTTCACAAAGGAGCAGATGCACGCGGGAAAACATCAGGAATACGAACGAAAGTTACACGAGATCTTATTAAACAAAATGGCAGTTCAGAGTAGTTTATCGCAACAGCAACAACAGCAGCAGCAGCAGGTAGATGCAAAACAAACAAATAGTAAAATCAAAGATGGAAACGGTAAAAGCGGGACAACGACGATCGTCGGGACAACAACCAGCAACAAAGAAAATTGGCCGCAATTAAGCACAGATAAGATAGACAAAAACGATAAAAAATCGCCAGATAACGTTAAAGAGAAAACGACAAAAAATAAAGTGAAAGTTAAAAATGTAAGCGACTGTAATAAAAAACCTGAAAAGAGTAAAGCACCAACAGAAGGTAGTTCCAGTAATAATAATAGTAATGTTGTTAAAAATTTCCCCATGGAAAGTTTAGACGAATCTAAAATGGAAAATAAACTTGAAGACAAAAGTCCCAGCACGGCGAAATGCAAAGAAGAGTTGGAAAAGTGCGAAAAAATTGAAAACGGCATGTCACGATTATCTGCACTAATGAACGACAACTCTAGTTTCTTTTCGCAAAACACATTTCAAAAAGTGACTCCGGAAGTAAAACAAGAAGACAATTCGGTGTTAGATATGACGCAGCAAGTTTTAAACGATTCGTTACCATTAATAAATAGCACCGAAGATTGGGAAGCTGCTTTTGGTTTTTCAAAACAAGATCACATGGACGAATTGGCCAAACAAAGAGACAACGTTAAAGACACATTAGAAACTTTTGGTAACAGTTTCAACCCGTTAGAAGATTTCACTTTGGAATTTTGTAATAAATTTGAAAATACTAATAAATTGCGAGAAAGCCTATTAGAATCTTTATCGAATAAGCAACACACAAACTACGGCGTCCAAAATTTACCCTCATCGTATTCCTCGCCCTCAAATAACACCGACAGATTGAACGGTATACAAAACGGCCACTTAGATCTAGGTAGACTTAATGGCTACAGCAGTAACGGATTAGACCAACACATGTCAAAATTTTTCAACGACTTTTGCAAAAACGGCCAAAAGGACATGTTCACTTTTTCACAAAACGGAATAAATCCAAATTTAAACGGAACATCCTTACAAAATGGCATAAACCCACCCAGTTTCTACAATAACGTAGCCGAACGACAAAACCTGGTGTATTTGCAGCAACAAAATCGACTCGAAGAACAATTAATGAATCTAACTTTGAAACAGCAACCGCAACAGCAGCAACCGCAACCTTACAACCAACAAATTTTACAAAACAACGGTTTTCGTAGCAACACTCACATGTATAACAACGACATTCCTACGCAAACTGTTCCGAGGTATAATTCGAGTGCGCACAACCACGTTTATCAAAATAGTGTAAATAAATCCGTTAAAAATCGTTCCGAAGACGAGTTGGACTTTGATCCATTTCACGAAACTCAGAAAGGCCTTGCCGAACTGTTGGATAGTGAGTCCGATCAAAGAATGCAAAGTTTGTAGACAAAATTTCACATTTACAATGTATCCTTACAACAATTTGGTTTTCAGGTCAACAACAAAGTACGAACCATCTGAACGGTTTAAATCACGGACACAACCACATGCTACCACCACCTCCAGGCTTTGTGCATTCGGTCGCACACATGAATTCATTCGGTATGTATCTATTATTTTATCTTTTTGACAGCCCTTCAATAATTTATCAAGAGCAGTCACCATTAGACTGTTTCTTTGGAGTTATGTGTTGATTTAAGCTTAAACTTAAGCCAATACAATGCAGAATGTGGAGCTTGCTACTGTTGTCTAAACAAAAATTGTTCGGTGATTAATAAATCTTGGAAAATGCAGTGCTTTATCTTTAATCCGTTATATATCGATCATTTAGCAAAGTGAAATGTGAAAATAATTTGTACTAGAGAAGAATGAAGATCTACTTCTTCCTAACGTCCTGCATTTTATTTATTTTTGTATGCCCATTATTAAAGTCACAAAACAATTTTGTTACTTCAGATTAGCTAGCTGTTTTTTTAAATGTACACACACTGTTTGTACAGGAATCGGTAAAAATACCTCGGATCTTGATTTTGTTTCAATCATATACAGTGAAAGTCCTCTAATTTTGACTTCTATTAGAGCCAAACTACACGAGCGTTGTTTCCGTCGCATATTCTCTGCCGTGTTGAAAACCATACTTTTAAATGGAGCAAACTACACGAGCATAATTTCCAACGTTGAAAACGCTCTTCCGTCGGCGTCAGCGAGTTGTACGCTATCGGGAGCGTTGTTTCCGTTCCCGTCGAGCTGAGAACGCAAACGCAGTGTTTGAATCTGGCAAACTACATTGATGTTAATATCGCTCCCATGTAGTTGCTACGGGTCGAGCGGTAAAGCAATAGTTTGCTTTCTAATAATTGTAGTTTGCAAAAATACAATAAATAGTACATTTAAAATCTGTGTTAGAAAAATTTAACTATTATTATTTATATTTAGCTTAATCAACGATTAAATGAAAAAATATATTATAAGTAGTAATTTGCAAATAAGTTGATAAACATACTTAATATAACAATCATTTCAGGCAGTAAAATTTTACCTTATTTAAATATGGGAAGTAGTCAGCAACAACAACAGCTTCAACAGTCGCATATAAATAACGTGTCGCACAATAATTGGTCGTCGCCAAACAACTTCAACAGTCACGTGCAGCAGCCGCCACCACACAAAACAGTAGATTGGAAAATGTTAGATCCGGCCATCATGTCGTCGAGTGTAAACTATATGGTTCCAAATACTCAATCGCGAGAACAACCACATTTCAATGGAATACAGCAAGCGCAACCTATATTGCCACAGCAGTTACAAAACGGACCCGTAAGATCTTTCGATTTTCAAAGTTATTCTAATTTCAATCCACAATTACCACAGCAGCAGCAGCAACAAACAAATTACAATAGTTTTTCACACATTAACAATCAACAAAATTTAAATTGGTTGGGAAACGAAATGAACACCCAAATCGCCACACCGCCAGGTTTTAGAGCAAGTAATCAAACCACAAAACAACAAGAATGCTAAATTTGTCTAATTAAATCGCGTATTCACGTTTTTTGTTTTTTTGGGATAAATTATTAAATCTAAAACATAAATTTGTTTATATTTTGGCTTCTTAAATTCAATTTATAAGAAACGTTTTATTAAATTATATCTTGCAAACTACAACACGTTTTTATAATTTAATAATAAATAAACAAGCGTCTCATTTTTTATTTATCAGAAAGTTCTTACTTCCTTTTGCAAATATGAAAACGAACAAGAAAGTCTTGGAAAAAATATTATTATTGTGGGTGCTTGGCGATTTACTATGAAATGTCTACTTTTTAAATTGATGAATACGATTTAAGCAAAAAATATTGTTAATTTAAAATATAACGAAAAACAAATAATTATAATAATATTATATAAATTCACGTCATGTGTTTTATTTTGTCGAACCTTGCGTATTTATTCTACCAACCGACAATTGAAAACCACCAATTTGGATATTTTTTATGTAATAAGTGAGCGTAGTCTTGTAAGAAAGTTTTGCTTGTGGTTACAGTAAATATAAAACCATCAAAGGTGTTCAAAATGGCCATTATGTGTGCCGACTTTGAAAATTAAAGTGTTGCACGATTCCAATAGCATAATATACAGTTTCTGCTGACAGTTAGGTTCTTCACTTATTAAAGTTTCTCAGATGTTATCGTTTCATTTTATATTATTCAAAATTAACATCTATCAAGTTACAATCAAACGACGAGGTTTTCTTACTACGAAGAATATAATTAATCATTAAACTGTGTAGGTTGCTGTGCTGAAGGCTTGAAATTCCATCCATACCTCGCAATGTGAAGCAGCGTTGCCAAGGACTTGATCCCAATTTATCCTGTCAGGTAATTCAAAATCCTATAGATTAGCGCTCGCAAACCTTTGTAACCACTAAAATGATAATTTTGAATTGATGAATTGTTATAAATGGAAGTTCATAACTCATTACAATAAAATTATGTTTGTTGCTTATTCGTGGACTACCGGTTAGCGACCGCCTTTCTTGGTTACCAAAAATCATCCTCGTGTACAGTTGCACAGCAAGACATCAGCGATTTTGTACAGTACAGATTTTCATACAAGTATTTATTCTTCTACCCAACTTTTTTCTAAATTTATGATGTTGAAAATTATTTTATAATGAATGCAATCCACTCAATGATTTTTATTTGTTTCTTTGTTTTCTTTTATTTTAGGTACGGTAATTATTTGATATTTTGTAACTGAAGAATATATTAATAACATGAAATTAATTAACACTTCAACTTGGCTTTGCTCGCGGTTTGAAGTTATTTTTTTTATCGTGACAAGATTATGTTGCACGTTAAATGCAATTATGCATTACGCAGGACCATGATGCTATTCAAACGAGTCACCAAACTGAAGCCGGTTTGAACGGTTGTTTAGTGGTAGGTCGGCTAATGTGTACAAGCATGGGTAGTTTTGTCAAATAGTTGTGGCCGGATCTGTTAGAAGACTAAATTATGTTTCAAAGAGATCATTTTTGATGTTTTGGTTATGACTATATAATATTCCTTAGGGAATACACGATTTTTTTAATCGAGAAACCAACTTTTATTCCTGAGCGTGTAAAAGAATTCTTTTTATTTTAAGAAAATAATACACATAATATATTATTTTAATTTTTAAAACATTATCTATAGTATGAAAAATGCAACATGCGGGTTGACTTAATTTACTTGGCGTTTTGTGCATGATTGATTACATTCTTAACATTAAATGGTTTTATTTATTTATATGAACCTGTGCTTTTCAAACTTTGTATTGTTGCATAAAGGCACTTATTAATATTTGTATGGGATTTATTAGTTGTATTACCCATTCTGTACGATTCACTAAATGAAGATAGCTTTTATAATAAATTTGTAATCACCACTGGGAACTCTATATGGGGTAAGATTGGTTTGCATACCACAACTTAAGAACCACTGCTACAAACGACAATATACTGGAAAGTTTTACTTACATAAGTTGCCATTGTTGGACTCCTATTTACAACAAATATTTACTTAATTAAATATTTACATTTTGAATGCGTAAACAATTTGAGAATATAAAAGTCCAACACTTCACTATAATTTAATTTAAGTCGACTAAAATTTAATAAAAAATGTTTCGAGAAGAACTTAAAAATATTGCAAGTGTGCTTGTAAGTGACGGGAAAGGCATTTTAGCTGCCGACGAAACAGTGGAATATATGGGAAAAGTATTAAATTCGGTTGGATTGGAAAATTGCGCAGAAAATCGACGCCTTTACAAGCAACTTATTTTCACCACGGACAAAGCCGAAAATTATATATCCGGTATTATTTTACTCCCAGAAACTGTTGACCAAAAGAGCGACGATGGAATTCCGTTTTTGAAGTTGCTGAAAGGAAAAGGTATCCTGCCGGGAGTAAACGTTGACGGCGGACTGATTCAGTTAAATGGAACAGATTGTGAAACGACTACTGCAGGTACTTTTTTTAATCGTTGTGAAAAATCATTAAGTTTTGTTTTATAGGATTCGATAGTTTAAACGAACTTTGCAAAAAGTACAAGAAGGAAGGTTGCTACTTTGCTAAATGGAGGTGCGCTCTGAAAATAGGCCGAAACACACCTTCTCTGATGGCGATTAAAGAAAATGCTAGTGTTTTAGCACGTTACGCTGTTACTTGCCAAGCGAACGGTTTGGTTCCAATTGTCGAGCCGGAGGTACAACTCGAAGGCGACCACGATTTGGAAAAGGCTCGACATGTTTCGGAACTTGTTTTGTTTCACGTTTATAAGGCTCTGTTTGAATATGGGGTTTACTTGGAAGGAACGGTTTTGAAACCTGCTATGGTGATGCCGGGTCGTTCGTTTTCAGGAAAATGTACTAGCGACGAAATTGGTAAAGCCACCGTTGAGGTTTTGTCTCGTACTGTTCCTGCAGCTGTACCTGGAATTGGATTTTTATCAGGCGGACAAACTGCAGATGAGTCGACCGAAAATTTACTTGCAATTAATAGGTGGGTATTAGAGAAGTGACCGAAACTGTTTAATAATATCTTGTTTGCAGACATAAAGGGAAAATGCCTTGGGCGTTGACGTTTATTTTTGGCAGAGCCTTACAAGAATCTGTTGCTACCATTTGGAACGGAGAAAAGAAAAATGTCGCTCGAGCGCAAGCCGAATTACTTCGACGTGCGCAGGTTAACAGCAAAGCTACTTTGTAGTATCCACAGGTGCCCTGATGTCAAATCGCAGTAGTTATTAAGCAGAAAGAACTTTATTTCCGCTCACACAGTTGAGCAACAACTGTTGAAATGAAACAAAAAGAAGATGAAGTTTTACACGTAATCTTTTTTATTATTCATTGGTATCGTTTTCAAGTTGTTAGCTATATGTATTATATACTTTTAATAGTCGTAGAAAAAAAAATCAGTATTAGTACTTAAAATTAGTTTATTAAACGAAATTTTACAACAGAGCTATGTTAAGAAGCACTATTTTAATTGTCATCTGGAATTGCCAAATTGAAATTTAATATTTCGTCGCTTGTCAAGAATCGTACGTCACTCTGACTGTCACTGCCGTAATGCTTTTTCATTTTATTTAAATTTCTACATTTGAAGTGATTGCAATGTTTACCCATATATATGGAACTAACGATGAGGAACATGATGCTTCCAATTGATGCGACTATTATTATTAATATTTTAATGTTAAATCCGTGTTTGGCTTGTAGGATTTCTGGCGTTTTAGCATCGTGGATGTACTCTTTCACGATTTTTGTAGTCGTGGGGTATTCGGTATGTCTAATATTTTCAGTTGTAGAAACAGATAGTTTTTTGTCTTGATGTTTGTCAACCGGTTTGGATGTTGAGGTAGCTGGAGGTTCTGGTGTTTTTATGTTTAATATGTGCTCTTTTATGTCTTCTTCTTTTCTTGCTTTAGTAAAAAGTTTCCTAGGTGCTTTTGTAGCAGAAGTTTTGGAGATAACAGTTGTTACATGCCGAGTGGCCACGGTCGTAGTTTTTATAGTCGTCGTGGGAGCTTTTGAAATGGGAATCGTACGAGTGTCCATCGTGGTTAATTTTTTCGCTGTCGTTAATTTTGTTGTTTCATATTCAACCTGCATTGGTGTTCCTTCTTCAATGAAATGCGTAATTTTGTTGAAATATGGCGTAGTTTCATCACTTGCAGAAGATGTTTCTATTTTAGTACCTAGGGTGGTGAAATCGTCTCCATCCCAGTTGTCTACAAATTATTTCTTTTGTTATTTGATTTGAGAACTTTTAATTCACTTACCTATGACGCACTCGTTGAGGTAATCCGGACAGCACGAATTGTAATCAGTACAATCGTCGGTGCAATTGCAGGCGATTACATCGGGTGGAGGAGTTACGCTTTCTTTGTTACATCTGTTGTGGCAAGACTCGAACACGGGGTAATTTTCAGTCGTTTGAACTGTTTCTCTAAAACTGAAAAAATAATCTCGTTGGGTAAAAATACTGCTTTTCTTCAGTTTTGTTTACCTTTCTGTTGTAACATAAGACAAACAATCTTGTATAATCTTAACGTCATCAATTGCTATGTCGCTGAAGTAGCTCTCACCTCGAACACCTTCGAAGATGATCTAAAATTATACTTTCGAGATAATTCACAACACATTCGTACGAAATAAACCTGAAAATCTTCATCGATTGGACCAATTTGATGTATACTGCGTATCCAACGATCGCCGTGATTTCCAGCTCTCCAAAATATTGCCGATCTAGGTAGTAGATCCCAACTCTCTGATAATTTTTTTATATAAACTCTCAGCTGACCAGTCGACGAGCCGTACATGTGGTAATAAAATTCCATACAAACGTTCGATTCGTTCATTTTGTCATAAATTGGCGAAATCAAACGTGCTGTGTCGTTGATGCTGCGAGAAGAAGCTTCTATGTACATGTAGTAACCTAAACCAAGCAAACCTTTGGTGTGATCAAAACTCGGCCCCGTCCCAAGATGTCCGCTAGGAGTTCTCAAACTTTCTCGTCTCCAATCAAAATCGTGTCCCACGTCGTTGTTCCAACCGCACAAGTCTTGTGATTCAAAATCGCAACTCAACGCTGGCTTTGTGTTGGACGCTAGAACAAATGGGTTTAAATTTTTTTGACTGCAACAAATTAACTACGGACTCACGTAAACATGTCGGTAGTTTTTGGTCCCAAGCGCGGCCATCGCAGTACGTCACATTTGGACCATTTAATGAGAAGTCGGGTTTGCAGAAAAAATTTGAAACTGCGCCTCGGTGCGACGGATAGATCATTCCATTGGCAGGAGGATTCAAACTCTTGCAACTGTTTCCTATGGCGCATCGTTAGAAACAAAAGAACTAAAGAAAGGCTCAACAACTTACTGACGCATTTTGGTATTTCGCTATCCCAAGCACCATTATGGCACGTGCTGTATTTTTCACCTGCGATTATGAATCCAACATTGCACAAGAACTTGACGAATCGGCCCTTTTGTCTGTAGCGCACGCGGCCATTTTTTAAACTCAGTTTCTGGCAACCTAGAAGATATTTTACAATTAAATAAGCAGAATGAGGAAAATATTGAAAAAGTTTACTGCGATCCGGATGAGAGGTTTCCACTTGTAACAAATAAATCAAAACGAGAAAATAAAGTAGTTTCGTCATTTTGAAAGTTGATGCTTTTTCGAAAACGTTCACGACAGCAGCTCTTGAAGAGATTTACAAGATATTTCGTATGATCTGTGCTTTTATCGAGAGGATTTCCTGAGGATGCTGATAGAACGGAAGCAAGTCTGCAGGGGAAGCTGGACATGGTCATCGCGATACGTTTGATGTGTTTTTTAATGTTTGGCAATTTCCATAGTGCAGTTACGCGATGTGTTTTGTGCTTTAGTAGAATTTTTGATATATCAGGTAACAATAAAATATTGCTGATTCTTAAATACTAATTTTAATAAATAACTATATGTATAAAAGATGGATGGACCAAATGATATGGTGGATATTATCTTTAGTATTTCTTCGAATTCATAGTGACGAGAGAGCGGAGAAAATCCATTCTTGGAAATGGATTTTTTCGGTATTTTCGATCAGAGGGGGCCATATGACTTATTTGGGTGGAGAGGAAGAGAGATTTTGAAAAATAAAAATGCACAACTATTTTTCAGAAAACCTTCTTTGAAAATGAACGGTAAAAAGTTTAGGTAAAATCGTGGATAAAAAAGAGGATTTTAAAAATTCGCGAATTTCACCAGCGTATACCTCGAAAACTATAAGAGATACGCAAAAAATGATTAAATACATTCTTGTAGGGAATTTTATCAGCTTCAATTTTATACCTAACTATTTTTGTTTAGAGCTAGCCGTTTTCGAGATATAAGCGAAAAACCAAATATTTTAAATTTTTTATAAATAAAGCAATATTATATTTTCTGTAAATTCTGTTGGTTTTCCTAAAAAATTACTAAATCAAAGTTATTAGTAGTTCATTTTTATTTATTTATTTATTTTTAGTTTATTTTGTTTTTTGTAAAACAAAAAATTTTAAAACTTGGAATTTTTTAACATTTCTTCTCTTAATTTAATTCATAACTCGAAATCCCTTGATCTTAGACCAAAAAGGATTATAATCTAGATTGTAGATAAACAAATTCTCTTTAAAAACTCACTAATGCATTAACGCTAAAAAATCAATACTTTCGGTGTTACGGCCGTTTCAAGGATTAAATTTTAAAAATTGTCTTAACTTTTCCCGGCCTCCCATTTGCTAAATTGCAAAACATAAACTTGAAGACGTTTATCTCTCTTCACAAGAATGTTATCAGCAACAATAGCTTTTCAATGCTAATTAAAACGTCAGTTAGGGAAACGAGGGTTGATTTTCAGCGGCGGAAGTTCCGGTTTGAAATAAATTAACCGAGTGATCTGATAAGGCCCGATGATAAGTATCTGTGATGTATAGGGCACGAACGTAAAATCAGTCCAAAATTATTTTGTAAAATATGCGCAAATATTATTATTAATAAAATTAATTTCCTCGAGATGGCGCTGCAGTATTAATCCAAACTTTATACTTAGATTTTCCACCGCCAGATGTCCCGATAAAACCAATTTATTTATATCGTTTCTAATAAAAATAAGAGTGAAAAATTAATTGTTTGATTTGTATAAGTTTAATTGTGTTTTAAAAATTTCATAACCGGTCGTGTTTTAGTAAAACAAGTGAAAATGCCTGTTTTTCATACAAAAACAATTGAGTCTATTTTAGAACCAGTGGCACAGCAGGTATTTATTTATTTTTTAAATTGAAACGTCGGACAGTCGAAACAAAAACAATTTTTAATTTTTTTTAATTTTCCACCTTTAATTTTTTTGGAAAATTTTTATGTAAGTTTTTTTTTTCGAGTATTTCGGTGGACATTTGTTTCTTGGCTAAATTTAGACGTGGGCGTGCCGCTACTTATTACAATATTTTGCAAGATTCGTGTTTAAAAAACTTTGTTTTGACATTTGAACTCCATTTTAATTTATCTATTCAATTTATCTCTATTTTAATTTGCGACTTTTGGACGAAAAGCAAATCTTTAATTGATTTTTTTTTAAATAGTGGGATCGGTAGGCTAATTTTTTGTAATTTTTTTTATATTCACGACAGGTGAGTAGAGTAAACTTTGATAACCAAAAAAGGTAAGATCACTGTTACACTTGAAACTTGACAAAATTCCTTCCGTGCCCACGATTATGCAAATACACGGTGTGTCGAAATAAGCCCACTCAAACTACTCTCATTCATGATTTTTTGTACCCTAGTATCCTAGTAATAATAATTAGGAAAAAGTAGTTCACGCTCCCACACACTTAAAAAAAACGTATCAATCATGAAGCAGTCATTTTTGACGAAACAATTTACTATTTTCCGCTTCGGGACGCTGAGCTGATTTAATGCGAGACTTTCACATTCAGGATTGTTTCCAGACATGCAGAAGCAAGTAAACGTAAATCGTTATCAATATCTACATAATTTTTGTGATTCATTCCATTGGCATTTCGAGGTGGATCCATTCCATGCGGTAATCCCTACGAATCTGTTTTCATAATATGCACGATTACGCTAATATAAACAAAAAACGAGGAGTGCTAATCTGCTTCAATTTGAATTTATACATCAGGAGCTTCAGATATCGCACATAATTAACAATGCATTCAAAATCTAGATTTTCTTAGCCTATGCAAAATAGAAATTTCTATTTTTAGTTCAAAAGTTTTTTATTTTACATCAAACCAGCCGAGCGCTTTAATGTCAAAACAAATCGGTATTATATTGCTCACCTAATAAGATTCTAAAAATAACAATGAAGTTAGAAAATTACTGTATTGATTACTTCCACCAAAAATGAATTTATTAATATTCAATGATCTTTCATTTGCTTTTTCGCAAAATCCACGAAATTAAGCTACACAGGGCGCACTGCACTCGGGCGGTCGATTTTCGGGGGGCGGCCAATGGTCGAAGAAAGGCGACGATAATATTTTTGAATATGACAAGTTAATCTCGTGGTTACGAATCGAAGAAATTCTGGACATTGTCCGATATTTTTTCATCACTGACGCGCACGAATGGATTAACGAGAAATATTGTAATTAAAGATATTATTAGGCTAGGCAACATGCAATCTAAGAATCGCAGCGGGGAGTCATTTACAAAAATTATTTGTTATTGGAATCTCGTTAATCCATCGGTACGCGTCAGTGTTTGTTTCGCAAATTTTTTATAATATACTTTTATTTTGTGTACCCTATATATGGATCTGCTGATTAACGGACAATAAGTACAATTAACTCATATTAATTTAATATAGAACCACGTGGACAACTTACCTCACACTTCCGGTGCCTGCGGATCACCAACTTAAATTTTTTTAGAAAAATTTTTTTTGGATTATAGAAATTCCTACCTGAATTAACACAAGAAATTTTGAAAAATTCTAACTTTTAATATATGAACAAACTGTAAATAATCAAAATTTAAAAGCAAATATCAAAATTCAAAGGCAAATATCAAAATTCGAAAAGTAATTTTAAAATGAAAATCAAAATCAAAAATCAAAATTCAAAATTAAAATTCAAAATCAAAATTTAAGTTCAAAATCAAAATTCAAAATCAAAATCAAAATTCAAAATCAAAATTCGAAAAGAAATTTCAAAATTCAAAATTAAAATTCAAAATTAAAATTCAAAATTAAAATTCAAAATTAAAATTCAAAATTAAAATTCAAAATTAAAATTCAAAATTAAAATTCAAAATTAAAATTCAAAATTAAAATTCAAAATTCAAAATTAAATTCAAAATTAAAATTCAAAATTAAAATTCAAAATCAGAATTCAAAATCAAAATTTAAAATCAGAATTCAAAATCAAGATTCAAAATTTAAAATTCAAAATTCAGTCCTAAGCAAATTTCAAAATCAAAATCAAAATTCAAAATCAAAATTCAAAATTAAAATTCAAAATTATGATTCAAAATCGAAATTCAAAATCAAAATTCAAAATCAGAATTCAAAATCAGAATTCAAAATCAAAATTCAAAATCAAATTTCAAAATCAAAATTCAAAATTAAAATTCAAAATCAAAATTCAAAATCGAAATTCAAAATCAAATATCAAAATTCTAAATCAAATATCAAAGTTCAAAATCAAATATCAAAATTCAAAATCAAAATTAAAATTCGAAATGAAATTTTATATTTTTTAAACGCCTATAACTTTGGGAATAATGGTCCCAATTGGACGATTTTTTGGTTCAAAATTTTTGTTTTAAAACGTACTTTTTGTAACAAATTTTATGCGGGGACCCATAATGGGCAAACGATGGGATCTATTTTTTTTCGAATTTTCAATATTCATATTTTTAGTTATCCGTTATAATATGTATGTCTCTTACGATTGATCGATCAGAGGTGCGGTACGGAAAGACAGACATTAATGTATAATTTTATAGAGAATTAAATTTCTCGTAAAAAAGTCTGAGAGAGCATTGTTTTTAGGCGTGAAAGACATTCCAAATTACACAAAAAGTAAAAGTTAAAATGTATGCCTTCGAAAGCCTTCCCGGACTTTTTTGTAAGAAATTTAATTCTCTATCAAAAACATAGACATTTTTAAATCGACTCGAATATAAAAATCAGAGAGTTAAATATTATCGGACGCGCATGAATAGATTAACGAGAGATAAAAATTGCAACATTAAATAGCAGAATTCTTTGTGTAAGGGCGTCAAATTTTGGATATTTTATAAATTGCTCAGTACTATAATAACAATATCTAAATTTCAGGTTTCGAGGCTTGTGATATTACATGAAGAAGCCGAAGATGGAAACGCTATGCCAGATTTGGAACAACCGGTGAAGGTTGTCAGTAACGCCGTTTTGAACTTAGTAAAAGTAGGCAAAGAGACAATCAACAGCTCCGATGATCCTATTTTACGTCAAGACATGCCGCCGGCGCTGGTGCGCGTGGAGAAGTCTTCGAAACTTTTGGAAGAAGCGAGCGGCATGCTCAAGCAGGATCCCTTCTCTGGTCCGGCTCGAAAACGTCTCATCGAAGGAAGTGGTGGAATTTTGCAAGCAACTTCGGCCCTTTTGCTATGTTTCGACGAATCGGAAGTTAGAAAAATAATTAGGGAATGCAAGCGGGTGCTAGACTACCTGGCCGTCGCGGAAGTTATCGAAAGTATGGAGGAATTAGTGCAATTTTTACGTGATCTCAGTCCGTGTTTAAGTAAAGTTTCGCGGGAAGTTAGCGCAAGAGAAAAGGAACTCACCCATCAGGTTCATGCCGAGATTTTAATCCGTTGCTTGGAACAAGTCAAAGTTTTAGCTCCAATCTTAATTTGTTCCATGAAAATTTATATCCACATCATCACGCAGGGTGGAAAAGGCGGCGAAGAGGCGGCCGAGAACAGAAACTACTTAACTGGACGCATGTCAGATGAAATTAACGAAATAATTCGGGTCTTGCAATTAACGAGTTACGATGAAGATCAATCGGAACTCGATAATTTGACTGTGCTTAAAAAGTTACAAAATGCAATTCAAAATAAAATTAACAATGTTAATGATTGGTTGCTGAATCCTGCAGCGCTTAGAGGTGGAATTGGAGAGAAATCGCTGCGGCAAATTATTGAGGCCGCTTACAAAGTTGCCGATAGGTAAGTAAAGAAACCTAACTGTACGAGACTTTATTTAATTTTTGTGATCTATTAGATGCTTACCGCAAGATTCGTATACCATCAAGAAATTGTGTTCAGATATTACGACCATGACGGATGCCTTATGCGAGTTACGTCAAGATGGTAAGGGTGCAACACCACAGGCCGAATCGCTTGCCCGAGGCATCAAGGATAAATTGGGTCATCTTCAACAAGCAGTCCTCAATGCAGTTATAGCGGTAGACAAAGCCGGATTACAACAGACCGCTCACACGGTTAAAGGAAGGTTGGAACAAGCAAGAAAGTGGCTGTCGAACCCCGGGCACGACGATAAAGGTTTGGGCCAAAGAGCGATTGCGCTTGTAGTGGAGGAAGGCCGTAAAGTAGCCGATGGTTTACCGGGCGTTCAGAAAGCAGAAATTTTACAACTCTGCGATGATGTTGATGGATTATCTCGCCAGTTGGCGGCTTTGTGTGCCAGTGGTAAAGGGGATTCTCCTCAGGCTCACGAAATTGCTCGCAAGTTGGCTCATAAATTGCACGAACTGAAGGAAAGAATCAATCAAGCCGTCACCAACCGGGTGGTGGAAGATTTTATCGATATTGTAACCCCATTGAAACAATTCACCGAAGCAGTTCTTGTACCTGAGGGCACCCCAAATCGGGATCAAAACTTTTCCGATAAGGCAGCGAATTTGCAACAATTTTCAAATAGGGCGGTTAAAACAGCTAAAATGGTCGCAGCAGGTAATAACGCAGCAGAAATGTTGGTTCGGTTTTTATATTAAGTTAATTTTTGTGCAGGTGGAAGTGGCGGCAACAAGAAGCTTGCGGAAGCGTTACAAAGTTCTGCAGGTCAGGTTGAAAGTTTGACACCAGTACTGATATCGGCAGGAAGTATTCGTCTTAATTATCCCACTTCTAAGGCGGCAGATGAACATTTTGAAAATCTTCGTCAGCAGTACGCTGATACTCTAACGAAAGTTAGAAATTTGTGCGACGAAGCAACCGATTCGGCCGATTTCATCAAAGCTTCCGGTTAGTTCCTCTTTTTTGTTTTAAAAAAAATCATTATTTAACTTGTTGTAAATTTCAGAGGAGCAAATGAGGAAGCACACATTTTTGTGTGAAGAAGCTATCAAAAATGGTCAACCCCAGAAGATGGTGGATAACACATCTGCAATCGCTCGTCTTGCCAATCGCGTTTTGCTGGTAGCCAAGCAGGAATCTGATAACTCGGAAGATCCAAATTTTATTGACGAAGTAAACCAGGCATCGGATCAATTGCAGAACTGTAAGTTTTTTAATCTTTTTTTCCATTTTTGGATTACAAAATGTTTTAATGCATTCCGGAAATCAGTGGTTACGATTGACAGATATGAATACCACAAATTGTTAAATAAAATTGATTTTAAAACGACGGATAGTTAATAATTTACCACGTAAACCGGATTTTAAACCACCTTATCACAATTCGATGAAACTTATTCATTTTATCATAATAATTATTAATATCTACACTAATTTTTAATGGATATTTGTGAAACCTTGATAAATTATGACCTAATGCGATTAAACAGAATATTATAGGTGTATTTTTCTGTGAACTGCAAATATTTCAGCGGAAATTGATATTTTTTTCCGGAAATACACTCAGAAAAATGAATGTACTAGCTCGGCAAATAATATATTTGCTGAAAAATTTAGGGTTGTTGTGAAACTAAAAATTTAAAATTTTGTTTTAAACAATTATCTCTTGGGTTAGTTTAAATTTTAAATCATATTATATTTTTTTTCAGGTGTCCCACTAATGGTACAAGATGCAAAGCATGTGGCTATAAATCCGTCAGACCACAACGCAGTGTCTCACTGGAGAGAATCCAACAAGGGGGTTCGTACTTTTGTCATTTGTGCCTCAAAACGTTTTAATTTCTAACATTTCAGCTGCTGAATGCGGTAGGACAAGTTAGGAAGGCAATTCAACCTGATGTGCCCCCGTTACCCGACATTAACTCACTTAATTTGGGTAAGAATCATTTAATTACTGATTAAATATTATTTTTGTGTTCTGCAATAGTTGAGGATTCTCTCTTTAATATTTTATGAATATATTGCAGAAAGGACACCGGCCGGTACTTACTTTGTTGATAAAGGTATCAAACAGTTCTATCGCTCTTATATTTATTTTACGCTCGATTTTCACTTTTATGAAACACAATTTTCAATTTTAACGCACAACAGAGTTTCAATTATTTTTGTAAGATTTAAATTATTGGTACGGCTACACAGATGGTACTAGCAGGAATCGAACCTTATCCGAGGGGTAAAATGCCGAAAGATATGTGAAAATAAAAAAATAATTGATTCTCTACTGCAGCAACGTGCAGCCCTTTATTAATAGCCTAAGGAACAAATTTAATTTTTCTTACGGTAGCGGCTCTACGTTTATCTAAAAAAGCATTTGCTTCAAAGCGATTTCATTTTTAGATGAAAATAGTTCCGTTTCACAAAATAATTTATTTTTGAAACAATATAAGGGTTGCGCACTGCTGTTCTACTGTTTTTTTGTACTTACGTGTTTCAAAAGTGTCATCAAGCAATAATTTACTGTAGAAACAGTGTAGCTTATTAAGTGCTTGCGTAGTTGGCGAATCTTTGCGTAACACACCGACCCCAACACCAGGCAACGATTTTGATAGAATTAGTTCACCTACACACCAATATGGACGAGTCAGTCCATTACCGAAGTGGGCCAGAGGTATATAAAAGACGATTTTTTCTGCATGCGTATGTTTTTCTTGGACGCAGAATTTTTCAAATCTTTTTCTTTACAATTTAGGAGACAACTCCGACCTACTTTGTCAACGACTAATTTCTAATAATAGTAGAGAACCAGGTAATAATAACGATGTCGTGGTTTGCTTTCTTCGTCATTATTGCTGGCTCCATTGGTTTTGCATTGCTTAATTTTATTCGTCGTACATGTTGTCGTTTACGCTTTACTAACACTTATTTTTTTTTCATGCATCTCATAGGAATTCGCAATGTGCTAGTTTCCGAGAATGTTACGGAAGATGGTAATTAAGTATTTTAGAGTAGGTAAACTTCATTGTTGGTATACATTTTTGCACGTCCTTCATTTGGATTACTTTTTTTGGGCATGATTTTGTTTGCACGAAATCGATTCATCCTTACCAGCTCTTTGCTTCCTTTAACACTTTTTTTTCGGTAGATACTGCTCCTCCCAGACCTCCACTACCAAGCAGCAACGATGGAGTGCCTATGCGACCACCACCACCTGAAACTGACGACGAGGATGACATTTTCAAACACGCACCCAATGCCAGCCAACCAATCATGGTAAATTTTTATTTTTATTAATCGTACCGTTGCACATGTATGTTAAACAAAATATGTTTCTAGGTTGCTGCTCACAATTTGCATAGGGAGGTGCGTCAATGGTCAGCGAAGGATAACGAGTTGATCGCCGCCGCACGAAAAATGGCGCTTTTAATGGCTCGTCTATCAGAGCTAGTTCACAACGACGACAAAGGAAGCAAGCGCGAGCTGATTGCAACCGCCAAAGCCATTGCAGAGGCCAGCGAAGCTGTTACAAGAATTGCAAAACAACTGGCCCGCGAATGTACCGACAAGAGGATCAGAACAAATCTGCTGCAAGTGTGTGAACGCATTCCCACCATCGCCACCCAACTTAAGATTCTAAGCACAGTCAAAGCTACTATGTTGGGAGCCCAAGGTAATTTTTTTCGCTTTTCTTGCCTCTCGATAACTATGCTGTAAATTTGTGCTTTTTTACGCTTTCAAAAAAAGGAAAATTCATCAAAGGTAGAGTTTTGCGCTTTTTAATTGATATTAATTTAATATTTGCTATATGAATTGTTTCTATGGAATTGTGTGTTTAGGTTCGGAAGAAGACCGGGAAGCAACCGAAATGCTGGAAGGAAACGCTCAGAATTTGATGCAGAGCGTGAAAGAAACGGTGCGCGCCGCCGAAGGCGCCAGCATAAAAATTCATTCGCAATCGCACGGACGTCTATTGTGGGTCAGACGTATGCCGTGGTACCATTACAATTAAAGTAGGAACAACGAAATAGTCTAAACTATGTGGCAGCTATTTTATCCAGTTAATTCGTTCTAAAATGAAATTAATATTTTAACGAATGTTTTAAAATTTTAAATTATTACTTTTATTATTAACAGACTAAGATAATTTATTACGGAGCGGTAAAACGCTTCACTGATTGTTTTTTTGTATTAAATTTATTGTTGTTTTAACAAAAAAAATAATAACTTAAGATAGATATTTTTATAAGCTTGATACGTGTAATAGTTACTTAGTGCCAAATGGACCTATCCAATTAGTTTTACTTCAGGCAACCATTAAATAGTGAGCAGCCCGACTAGGTCATTTACGTGGGATTTTCCAAATACAGGAGTGGGCAAATTACTCGTTAACGATTTATTTAATTCCCCATGCAACGTTCATTCATTTTGTGCAATCGACAATTTTAATGGTGAAATGGTCTTTAATGCTAGTGGAGTAGGACCCGAAAATGTTAAGTTTATAACTTACCGTTAATTATATCTTCACTTGTTACTTAATCAACAGGGACGTGTTTGATAATTTTATAATCTTGAAACGTTAGTGTTTTGTTTGTATGTCTATTTCAGTACCTAACTTAAATTAATACGAAAAAATTATGTTACACGGATTGAATTTATTAAATAATAATTTGTTGACATTAAAATTTTGTGTTTTATTTAATTTGTAAAATCTAAAATTACATTTGTGGATTTTAGTGTGCAGGTGTGAAGAATTAAGTATCTCGATAATCCACTCATGCGCGTCAGTATTAAAGATTATGAGCGCCCTTGATTTAAACGTGCCGGTTTTGGAGGTTTGAAAGGGAAACTTTCAATTATAATTCGAATATATTTGAACACAGTTAACGATCGATTTAACTTTTAAAAAAATAACAAAATAATTGTTTTTAAAAATTTAAAAGTTTGACAGTATGAGAATTTTCCATTGTGAATAATGACCAATTACAAAATGACAACCTTACCAACATGGCCGCTAAATTTTTGAGTATAAAATAGTGCATTATCATATCCTACGGTAATAAAAAGATACAACTGAAAATAACTTAAAAAGCCGCACATAACATCAAACATTACATTGCAATTTTATTGTTTCGTGATTTAATTTCGTAGTTAGTGAATTTACTTGGTTAAAAATGAAGATTACGTTGAAAAACTTGCAGCAGCATACTTTTCAAGTCGAAATTGATGCTTCGAAATCGGTAAGATATGATTTGCGGTTAACCAAACTTTTGATTAATTTAATTTTTTCATCAGGTTAAAGACTTAAAACAGGCGATAGAGAGCCAGAAGGGTAAAGATTACCCCGCCGATAATCAGAGATTAATTTATGCGGGTAAGTTTCACTCGCGTTGGTGCAATTTTATCAAACTTAACCATTTGTGACCGTTTCAGGTAAGATCTTGACAGACGAAAATGCCATTTCCGAATACAACATCGACGAGAAGAAGTTCATCGTTGTGATGGTAACTAAACCAAAACAAGTTGAAAAATCAGATGGTGACGGAAGCACTGTGACGTCTACCGCAAAGTAAGTTGACGTTTTGTGTTTTTTAATTTTGTGAGTGTTTGTTTTTAGTGTTGATTCGGCTAGTACAACGACAACTAATGTGACTTCAACGAGACCACCCACCGAGGCGACGACTACAACTACTACCACCGCCCCCCCAGCCACAACACCCGTCGTTGCCGACACCAATATAAGCAGCGCGGCTGAATCCGCTTTATTAATGGGAGAAGAATATCAAACTATGGTACGAAATATTATGGACATGGGTTACGATAAGGATCAAGTCGAGACTGCACTAAGAGCAAGTTTCAATAATCCCGATCGGGCAGTAGAATATCTAATAAACGGAATTCCACCTATTCTCGATGAACAGGAAGCCGTAAGTCACTCGGTCGAATTATCTTCGAATGTCGAACCAAAAAATCGCTAATTTTAGGTTACCGAATCTGCCGATATGTCAGGTGTCGACGAAAGGCAATCAAATGCCGAAGAACCCTTAGCATTTCTACGCAGCCAACCCCAGTTCCAACAAATGCGATCTGTTATTCAACACAATCCACAATTATTGAACGCTGTATTGCAACAAATTGGCCAAACCAACCCAGCTTTGCTGACGCTCATCTCTCAAAATCAAGAAGCTTTCGTTAGAATGTTGAATGAGCCCACTCCAGGTGGTCCCGCCACACCAGTTACGCAACCTTCAGGTACGTCCTATCAATGACCTTTAGTCCTTAAAATGACCCCGATGGGCAAACTACTTTTGATTATTATTTTCTTTAACTAAGACAACAGATTCGAAGTATTACTGCTTTTGAGATCTTAAAATATAAAAGTTGCCTATAAGTTCAAGTTTCCGTATTTTAATTAATTAAAAAAGTAACTGTAGTTTATAAGAAATTTTATTTTCGACTCAACTCCAAAAATACTAAATAACTAAAATTCAATTTTTAGCTGGTTCTGTAGGTGGTCCTCAAGCGGTGGCTGGTCAACCCGGAGTGATTCAAGTATCGCCTGAAGATAAAGATGCAATTGAACGATTAAAAGCTTTAGGATTTCCCGAACATTTGGTTGTGCAAGCTTATTTTGCATGCGAAAAGAATGAAAATTTAGCGGCAAATTTCTTGCTCTCCCAAAACTTTGATGACTAATTTTGTGTTTTGTTACCTTTTCTTCTTGAAAGGTGTAATTTATGTACACCATTCAGCAGTTAACCTTTTTTTTTTTAATAAATAAATTGTGTCTGCTAGATTTTCTAGTGTTGCTGTTGTCTTTATAGGATAAACTATAAATTTTTTTTTTATTGAACCGAAATTATCACTGTTGCTATAAGCGTGCTCTAGACTGGAGAACGTTGGGCATTTTTAACCAAAGTTAGAGCACCATTTTGTAGAAAACTGTTTTACTTATAAATTTTTTGGATAAAAACATTTCTTTAATGTATATTGATTTTTGCTGCTGTATATACATAGCCTTAATAAATTTTGAAAATTTAGCTCTTTTATTTTAAATTGGAACAACTTGTTCAAAGAATACAAAAAGGACGTATTTATACTTTATTTAAATATTTACCAAAAGAGTACTAAAAGTAATAAATAAAATAATTTAAAATTCCTTCAACATTTTTTTTCTGCATCTGGTGAATCATCGGAATTGCTCGGAACAGTTTTCTGTTTTAGTAGGAAGTTGCCCAAAGCTGAAACTGGATCGAGAGGACGCTCTTTGGCTAAATAAGACAGACCCTGCAGTAAAACGGGAACCACGGTTTGGTCTAAGTATTGACGGGTGGGTAATGCAGCCAGGTCGACTCGGTGTTTTTTATGAATGTCTTCTGTATTTTCCATGATCAGATGCTGTATTTATCTGTAACAGGGAAAATTGATCAAAACATCCCTGGCAAAATAAACAATAAATTGTAGAAACTGTCAGAAATTCCCCATCGGGCTGGCGAATTTCACGAAAAAGAGCATATTTTAGTTTCCGGGTAAATTAAAAGAGAAATTTAGGATAAACATGAAAATAAAATTCCAAGCCTACTGAAATAATTTGCACTAGTTTTTTTCACAAATAATTGAATAAACAAATGAAAAACTGAGTATAAACAACAAACAAATTAGCATCATAGAAGTAAACAAAAGAATGTGTTAATGAAAATCAACAAACAAATGCAGCACGAGGTCAACGAAACGCAGAAATTATTGAAAAATTTTGTATAATGGCACCAGCAAAATCTTTTCAGATGAAGAAAACAAATAACCAATCGCAAGTTGCATTATACTTTTGAATTACTTTTCTATCGCCTAATACAATTTTAGGAAGTACATAATTTTTACAATTTCTTTGCGTTATTATCAATCTAATTTGGTACTCACCTTATAATAATAAAAAAAATTAAATTTTTAACACAATTCGATCAATTTGTTTTGTTTCGTACAAAAAATTAACTGAGGTTAAATTTTTGTCAAATTGCATAACAAATTCGATGAAACTGAAAATTCGACCAAAATGATACTTCATCTACAGAGTTGAGCTAAATTTCTATATCTTGACTATTAATTTCAATTTTATTTTTTCTAAAAGCTTAAAATATTTTTTATAGACATAGACAATAGGATGATGTTCTAAAGTACTCGGAAAACAGGCTTAAGGAAACGCTCAAATCCTGGTAAAATTTGAAGATTTTCAAGAGCTAACGAAATAATAATAATATATTGGGATTTCGTAATATTTCGCGAAATTTCACAGATTTCCTGAGATTACCTACATTTCCTGGTGGAATTGCCAAAAATAGGTGGGGGTTAATATTTGGTAACATTCTAACTAATCACCCTGTAATGTAAAATTTTAGTTCTATTGATCGCCACCGGAATCGAATTTTACTTAAATTTTAAACGGTCGGTAAACTCAATCTATTTGTGTCATTTTATCGAAATTCCGAAAAGAGTAATTTTTAAGCGATGTCTTCTTCGGACGAAGATTCTTACGCTATAGAATCGTTGGGTGTCTACACGGAGCAAGTCTACGACCAGGACACTGATTTGAGCACAGATGAAGGAGAAAGTCACAGTAAGTTTTTTTTCGAGGTTTTGTTTTAATCTAATTTTTGGAATACCTACAGCAGATGGGGCCGAGGGTTCGGGTCAAACAAGAACTTTCGACACCAACATACCTACAAGTCACACGGTAAGCAATGTTGTCATTCCTACCGTTTAACTGAAATTTTCTGTTGTGCAGTATTTAGGCGAACTCGATCATGTTCGAACGTACACAATGTACGATGGAGGCGAGATAATCAAACTATTATCTCTTCACACTAACACGCTAGTATTTCCAGGGTTTACTTTACCTCTGGTGATTAGAAATCCAACAGAAATTTCTATTATGCAGGAATTCTTAAAAGAAAAGAACACATTTGCTTTGGTATGTGCCGAGTAAGTTGTTTTAAGTAAAAATACTACTTTTGCTAACATATGAGTTTTAGCGAACGAGAGACTCGTTTATACCGGTACGGCATAACCATGGAAGTGTACGAGGTCTTCACAAAAGAAAATTGTTTACATTTGAAAGCCAAAGGACGTCAAAGGTGTAAAATTGTTGCCGATACCGAAATATATCATTTTGGTGGTCGATTGCAACAGGTGACAGTTAAAATTTTAGCTGAACCCCGTATCGTGTCCCCCATTTCTGAAACACAATTGTCATCGTTAAAATTAAAGAAACCACTTCAAGCCGATGATTACAACAACTTAATTAAAAATTACAAATACCGAAGGTGAGGTTATGCTAGGTAGTTTTCCGGTAGGCAATTATGTTTGCTAATTTCAGGTATCATTTGTCTCAGTTTCCCAATGCTTCGTGGGTGTACGATCACAACGAAGTTTCATACTACGTTCATCTAATTTTGACCGAACTATCCAAGTTTTTTACCGAAGGTAAAGATTCTTTTTTACTTATAAATTTACTATTTCTGAGATACAGCGACTTAAAAGGAACTGCGTATAAAGTTAATATTAATCTAACCCATTTAATTTTAGAATGTTTACCTACTGAAGCCACAAGTTTATCGTACTGGTTCATGCAAAACTTTCAGTTGGCACACAGTGAGCGCTTGCACCTCATGAAGTTAAATTCTACACTGGAAAGACTTCGGCTGGAGTACAAGTTATTGCAAAAGGTGAGTGAAACAATGTTTAGCAGACGTCTTTTAATTTGATGATTCCCTTATAGGAGAGATTTATTTGTTGTCGTGTTTGCAAGTCTGAAATTACTTGCCAAAGCAATATATTTGCAATGTCCAAAGATGGAGTGCAAAGTAACTATTGTAATCCCGGTAAGTCAAACTTTTGTTAGAAACATGCAGGCATCACCAATAATTTGTTTTAGAGGGGTACGTTTACGAAACTGTAACAGTGACTGAAGCCAAAAATTTTAACCTGCATCGAACGTCGTCCACAAAGTTCAGCTGGTTCCCAGGGTAAGTCAATCTGCGGTAAGGATGAAATTCAGTTAGTCACTTTTAAATTTTAGTTATGCTTGGACAATCATGCAATGCAAAGTTTGTAGTGGTCACCTTGGTTGGATGTTCACTTCTAAACATTTACAACCCAACACATTTTATGGGTTAGCTAAAAGTGGTCTCTACATTAAAATTGATGGGTCAGATCGCTGAGTATAATTTAAGAATAAACCTACATATTTATATTTTTGTTTGCCATACTCAAATGTTTACAATAAATTTAATTATTAATATAAGTTGTTTTTATTAATTTTTCTCACGAAGTGCGGAATGGTAATTATTTAGCTGACACGAACTCCCCGGTGCCTCGTAATCTAAAAGGTACTCATTGTTATTATATGTAGCGTTCCATGAATATTAATCACAGCACCGCCAACCTAACAAATATAAATATTGAATTGAGATTTTAAAAACTTCTTTTAGTTGGTAAGTCAGCAATCTGTATTTTCAGCCAATGGTAAGCCAGGGTTAAAATTATATGATGGTATGCGCATGACACTGCGCAGTTTACTATCCTACGTTTGGTGAAAACCTTTTATAGGTTAATGCGTTTTTTCGACAGAAGCAAACCTAATCCTAAATAAACTTATTTTAGATTTCCACGCTTAATTTACCAATAGGATTAATAAAATGTAGCATTTAAAGAAAAACTTTTTTTTGCTGTTGTAAACTGGCCTTTAGAGAATTTGTTATTTGCATCGAAACCGCAACATGTCGTCGTAATAAGCGAGTGTTTTCGACGTAAGCACATGTTGATCGCTTTGTTAAATTAAATGTCATGTAAATAATATTTTTTACGTTAATTTATTCGTTACAACGTATAACTGTGAAAATAAACTAAAATGGATACACAAAATTCATTAACAGAGGTTACGACTCTAATTAAAGAGTGGGAAGAGCAAAACATGCAACCAAACTACAATCCAGTTCCAACCCTAACCAAGTTAGCCGAAAAAATAGAGTTAGAAACCGAAAACTATTTAAAAATGGATCCAGATCCCTTCGACGAACGGCATCCGTCTAGAACCGATCCGGAGTGTAAGTTGGGACAAATATTAAAAGTTATTTTTCGTAGGAACAATTTTATGGCTCGGTTAGTTGACGACTATTTAAGAGAAACTTATTACAGTCGCGGTTCTAATACGACAGGTGATATCGACGAACTTAACGTTGCGGCATGTCGTTTAATGCTGGACATCATGCCGGGCCTAGAAACTACGGTAGTGTTTCAACCCGAAATGGACCGTTTAATTCAGCGTTTAATCAAGTGGGCTACGCATTCCGTTGAACCTTTACAGAGTTACGCGACCGGTTTGTTGGCTGCTGCTATGGAAATTACAGAAATTGCGACCAAACACAGAGAACAAAATGGACAATTAGTGCCTTTAATGTTGGAACGGTTACGTTCCTTTCAATCCAGCGGTACTAGTCAAAATAGTGAACAAACCGAAAGTGGTTTATTAGTGACGAGTCGACCTTTTGCCGGTTTGTCCGGTTTCAGTTCCCCACCTTACGTTTATAAAAATGGTAAGAGTACTTTTAAAATAATACAGTTTTTATTTAGTCTTTGTCTGCTATATACATGTTCCATCACGGAACAATATTAATCGCTTCTAATTGGAATTATATAATGAAAAATATTATCCAAAGGACTCAATAAATTTCAAATATTTTGAAAATTTAGATCCGATTAATATTTTACTATTTCAAGTCTTCCGATTACTAAACTTCTTTGATTCATTTTAATTTTACCTCTGCAAATGTAAATTCTGTCAAAAGTGTAAATGTTGGCAATACGTAGAGCTGTCTAAATTTTAAAATAGTTGTCAAATATTTTGACATGTGCATAACCTCACTTTGGGGGGGGGGGGTGGATTACAAATTAAATTAAATTTAAGCTGTTTCTGATAGAAACTTTTTTATACCAACTGATCAGGGCTGACCAATTACATTTAGGGGGCCGGATGCAAAAATTGTTAGGACGAGCTCTTTGAGATAGTCTACACAATATTCCATACTCGACGAAAAGAATCTTTTATCTTAAAATTAAGTAACCTATCAGCTATCGCAGGATCTTTTTTTTGTCGATTTGTTATCTTTATTTGCAATAATTGCTTTATCTCAATATATTTCATCAGACGAATTCCTTTGAGAAATTTGGAGATCTAATATCTTAAAGCTCTGGCGACAAAATAATTAGGAAGTAATATTTTATTATTACCACAATATTATAAATACGTACTTCCATCAAATTAGTATAAATACATTTTTTCCATTTATATTGAGTAAAGAATCTTGAAGGGGTGAACTAATATTGTTTACTTTTTGTAGAAAAATTCTAGTATTCAGCTCACTAGTAAAAGCGATAACTCCCCCCAAATAAATTATGATACTTGCTACTGCTCGTAAAAACGTTCTCGGGAGTAAACATTACTTTTGAATCATTTATGTATTGTAGAAAATTTAAAGTTCTCGATAACAGAAATGCAACCAAGTTTAATCGGCTTTTTGACGAAATCACATTTTCTGTTTAATTACTAAATTTCTGTTATGTTTTAGGTAGTAAACACAAATCGAGAGATATTGAACGGCAGTTTTTGGAGGAAAGTTTTGAGAAGTCACCAAAGCGAAGAAAGTACGATATCGAGCCTCCGGTTTCGACTTTTAATAGTATTTTGGAATCAAGCAATTCTTCATGGGCCGAATTGGAGAGTAACATGATCGGAACATTACAGTTGTACCCGCCCACATTGGCGACAAAACAGATTTTAATTTTAAGGTATTTAACCCCCATGGGCGAGTATCAGGAGTTTTTGAGTCACGTGTTTGAACACAATGCATTGGAGTTAATTTTGCATTATGTAAACGTTAAAGAAACCAAAGAGGCGCGTTTGGCGTTTGAAGCGCTGAAATATCTAGCTGCGCTTTTGTGTCACAAAAAGTTTTCCATCGAGTTCATACAGGGAGTTGGTTTGCAATATCTCTTGGGCGTTCCTAGGCCGTCGATCGCAGCAACGGGCGTTTCCATTTGTTTGTATTACCTTGGTTATTGTGAAGAAGCAATGGAACGGGTGTGCTTGTTGCCTAAATTTATGGTCAGTAATCTTGTGAAGTATGGCTTATGGTTGTTGGAGTGTTCCCACGATTCAGGTCGTTGCCACGCTACCATGTTTTTTGGACTTACATTTCAATTTCGTGTAATTCTTGAAGAATTCGATAGTCAGGACGGTCTCAGAAAACTACATAATGTGATTGCTACTTTACCAATTTTGTCGAACGAAGATACAAACGTAATTTTGAACGAAGATGTCGAGTGCGCCGCGAGACAAATCGTGCGACATGTATGTGTGGCCTACAAACGTTACCTAGAAGCTCATTTGTTTATTAAAGTCGAACAACTAAGAAGATCGCAGTTGAGAACAAATCAAAGTTCCTTGGGACCACCAATAACTTCGTTACCAAGCTATAAGGCCTGCAAATCGTCGCCCGAGGAAGTTCAACAACAAATCGAATCCATCATTCAGTTAATGCCGTTTCGATCACCGTGGCAACCGGTGGAACAGTTACTTCAACTTGGCGGAATTACGTTACTATTAAAAATTATAGCGTTTGCATACGAGTGGAATTACGGTGGTAGGGCGGAGACAGTTCGAAGTGCTCTTGACGTATTAGCAATTGCCTGCGTAATACCCAAAGTGGTTTTACTGTTTTGTGATCGTGTAGATTTGCCAGACGAAACTGTTACCGTAGGAATCAACATCATTTTAGGAGCCGCAAACGGCGAGATTGTGGCCGACGCCGAAGTTCAAAAGGCAGCTTTAAAAACCATCGTTAACTGCGTGTGCCCACCGGTTCACAGAACGAGTGCTGCTATCGCTCGATATTCTTCATTTGGTGCCGTTAATTCGCCTGCTAAACGCACGAAATACAGAAGTTCTGAAGAATTATTACAAAAAGTATGGGAAAGCGTGCGCTCCAATAACGGCATCATGGTTCTCACTCAACTAATGAACACGAAAACTCCCATCACCGACGCCGATTGCATACGAACTTTGGCGTGCAAAGCTTTAGCCGGATTAGCTAGATCCGATACGGTACGACAAATAGTTTCAAAATTACCGTTAATAATAAGCGGCCAACTGCAAACGTTGACTCGCGACCCGATCTTGCAAGAAAAACGACAAGAACATGTTTCATTCCAAAAATACGTTCTAGAACTATTGGAACGGCTCTCGGGAAAAACCAAACACATTGGTAACGATTTAGAAATATCTCTTGGTAACATTCATAAAGCTAACATTGTGGCCCAAACCAAAATACATTTCAATGATCACCAACTAATGAAACTCATTCATCAGCATTTGTTAAGCAAAGGTTATGCAGAGTCTGCAACTATTCTACAGAAGGAAGCTAACATAACAAATGGTGTGTCTGCAAATCCAGTGCAATCGCTCAATAAATTTCGTTATACCCCCAAACCATCTACTCCCGTACGATCTCGCATTTCTTCATTTATGTCACGTACACCAATCAGTTCTCCCTCTATCGTAAATTTAAGTTTCGACGAACTGCAATCTTCAAATACTCCTATCAAAATTAAAAAAAAGAATTGCGTTCCGGTTTCTTCTTACAATGCCTCCATCATCCAAAAATCTAGATTACAAAAACAACTTGTCGGAGAGTCCTCTCATCACCAAGTGAAGACCCCAAATTTGTTAGCGTCACATCAAAACGACGACAGTTTTGTCATGAACGAACAACCACGTATAACCTTAGATTCAATCATAACTGAATATCTTACCAACCAGCACGCCCTATGTAAAAATCCCATGGCCACATGTCCCCAGTTCAATCTGTTTGTGCCGCATAAGTGTCCCGACCCAAAACAAAAAATCAATTCGGCCAACAATTACGTCGTGCGTAACGCGCGGCGTCAAATGGGCTATCAGGGCAAACCTCTCGACCGAAAGCTAATTCACAGTCGTTTTTGTCCAGTCCAAACAATTCGAATACCCAATGACGATGGTTCATACACGTGCGTCAATTTCTTGCCTGGGGATCAGCGCATCGTCGTTGGTTCCTATTCCGGAGACGTGCGAATCTACAACGTTCAAACGGGTAACGAGGAATCCAGTTTTACCGCCCACAATAGTTACATCGTGAATATCGAACCGAATCGCCTTGGTAGTTTGATGCTCACCAGTTCGACGTGGGGTAGACCGCTCTCAGCATTGTGGTCGGTCAACAGCGGTCACAACATGAAGTACGCCTTCAAGGACGAACAATATGTGGAATTTAGTAAAACTACACAAGACAAAATCATTGGAACAAAAACAGAAACGGCGACGATTTACGACGTGAACACGGGCTTCTCGTTAATGCGGTTAGTTCCGACAGTGAGCAATCAGTACACGCGCAATCGGGCCACTTTTAGTCCAAACGACAATTTGGTGTTGTCGGACGGAGTTCTTTTTGATATCGCGTCGGGTAAACAAATCCACAAGTTAGATAAATTGAATCAAATGCAAAGTGGCGTGTTTCATCCAAATGGTTTAGAAATAATTTCTAATACTGAAGTGTGGGATATGAGAACGTTTCAATTAATTAAAACTGTTCCGGTTTTAAATCAGTGCCAAGTTGTATTCTCTCCGGTAAATAGTATAATTTACGCGATTTCGTTAGAACAAGAAGACGACGGAGATCCCACATTCGATTCCAGTTTCAAAACCGTAGATGCTTCAGATTATTCCAGTATCGCCACATTTGATATTAAAAGAAATTTGTATGATTTGGCTGTTAATCGATATGATACTCAAATTGCAATTGTTGAAAATCAAGGGTTGTATCACGATCCACAAGAATCTGTGGTGAGGCTGTATGACGTTGGTAGGAAGAGGGACGACGAAGATGAACAAGAAGAAGACGATGAGGATGAAGAAGATGAAGACGATATGGACGGTTCCGACGATGACGGTACAGATAACGAAACTGAAATACTTTTGGAAGCAATTGGAAATGAAAACAATGACAATAATGATGAGAACAATGACGGAGAAGGAGATGATAATGAAAACGATTCCGATGGAGTGTGGTCGGAGGAGTCGTCAGACGATAGTGATGATGATAATGACGATGGATCAGATCAATATTCGTCGGGATTGAGTGAATTGGAAGATATACTTCGAATGTAAATTTTTAAATGAAACGACTGCAAAATTTAAAAATATTTGTATTGTGAATAAAATGATTTATTATTAATTTCTGAGTGTTTATTTTGTAAAAATCAAGCTGTTTATAGTTATTATTAAATTGATTTAAATTATTTTTTGTTTTATTTTTTGAATTTTTATAATTTCCTTTCTTCAGTGTTTTATATTATTTTCAACAAAAGTATTTGGGACGGGGAGTTGATTGGGGCAGTTCAGCCTTCTGGTATAAATTTTTTAAGGAAATTTAATTTTTATATATTACAGATCAGTGTAGGCTTTGTCAGGCGTAGATCCAGTCTGCTTCTAGGATTTGATAAAAATGTATTTAATGAAAGAACTGATTATTGCTTACTGCATACGCAGATACTTGAAGAACATAATTTTAAGAGTGATTTATGAAAATTTCATTCTCAGAATGAACTAAATTTTATTCACTTTTTATTTTGTCTGGAAGCTTTTCAGGCAAAATTATAAATTAATTTGGTTCGTGAAACCGACATCGAGCAATAAGCTTAATGATAAATTTAACGAATTCATGTTTTTTCCCATAAATTCCAACTGATCTTTTGAACTACTCCTAATATTTTCAAATCAGGGCTTGAATAACAATGTCATGGTCACACGGAAATTAGGGTAGGTCAAAATTCGAGGTCATTGTATTCTCTATTTAAAAATTAGTTTTCTCTGTTTCCAAGTATGCGTAAATAAGCTTTTCTTTCCATTACTCTTAGAATTACCTGAAAATAAATAGTAGTTGATCTGGGAGCATGTGGGTCAATCTCACAGCTTCGTCTGCATGTGGGTTGGACTGACAACAATTAATTAGTGATCTAACGCATAGGAACTTTTCTTTTTAGCCCTAATTAGCGTTAAGGTCGAGCAGGCAGGCTGTAAAAAAATTCAAGGGGATGGACGTACTTGTAATTGTTCATGGATCGCAGAGGGTACAAGTTAGTGTACAAACTTTTTTAGTTGATGGTCTGCTATTAATTGGTGTAGCGATCCACCAGCTGTACACAAATAATTTATTCATTCACGGAAAATTGGGTATGCTTTAGCTAAAATTAGAATATATGGAAAGTAATTTGCATATCATGTTAATTTTTGCTTGCTGTTCATCCTTCCTCCTCCAAATAGGATTTTTCCTCCAATTGTAGGGCGCCTGAAATTTCCCCGTATTTTGGGGGACACAACAATACTGGTTTCTCGCAGGAAGTAGGTTACAAAAATAAGGAAATGTGGAGGGAATTAATTTTGCCAAATTCTTGAGATACAATCGCAGGATCTACAGTTTTTAACAATGGAATCTGAACCACAACGAGATAGATTTTTTATAGAACCTTTAACGTTTAACTGGCATCTTTACCTCTTGATTGAAAAGTGCTTCTGCAAAGCTATCATTGCTTGCCGTAACATGAAAATCCTGAAAGTGTGAACGTCATTTTAGATTTATATCCACGAGAGATAAATCCCATCAATGTAGATGTACTAAAAAAGAATAAAAATTAATTTTATGAGAAGAAAACAATTCCATCTAAAAATTAAGAATAGCAAATAATTTACTGTCTCTTATATACAATAATTTTACGAAAAAGTTGATGTATAAAAAATATTCTAAGTAAACATTAAGTAAATTAGGTACAAATAGAATTTCTTAAAAAATTCAACAATATTTTATTACAAACAAATAATCAATTAGGTGAGTATTATTCAAATTGTATTAAAACAAATCATTAATATTCGCGCCACAAAATATATATATATACACAGACGGCCGTTCTGTACATTATGCTACATATTAATCACTGGCAAAATGATATAAAACACTATCACTAATAAATATTCAAATTGTGTATAAAAAATTAATAAATACTTAATGCTTAACCACTAATATAATACATAACGTGCATTATTGCATTATTTCACACTCGAAAATTATCACAAACCTTCTTTTCATAGAAATACATCAATTCATGCGTCTTTTCATCAAATTATACATAAATTAAATTAAAAAAATAAAATGCTATACACAAAACAATTTTATGGCGGCGTTTGACTCCTGTTGACACGATTCCGGTTTCTAAAATTCCTACTGTTATTTCTACCACCCCTAAAGTTTTGTCCCCCTCTTCTTTGTCGGTCCCTAAAATTACCGCGCCCTCTACCCCTGCCTCTATTACCACCGCCGCCGCCTCCTCCTCCTCCTCCGCCTCCCTCTTCCACGTAATTATTACCTTCGTAAAAGTCATCACCGCCATAGTTATAATTAGAATTGTCATAATTTATAGGGGGAGCGTTTCCCAGTAAGCCACCTTGCCTGGGGTCGAAATTTAACTGAAAATCGGTCACAATCGGTAAATTAGTTCCGTTACCCAGCAAACCCGGTTGCACACCTTGAGCAATTTGATTCACCATGTTTGGATTTTGCGCCAACATATTGGGATTAACTTGTCCCGGGGACACAAAAGGCTGGTTTTGACCCAACATTAACGATCCCGGCACCTGAATTAAACCCGAAGGTTGTCCCAACATGGGATTCAAATTATTCACGTTTGTTAAAATATTCAGAGTCGCCGCGTTGCTGGTCGGCGAGATCGTATTCGGAGCGGTTATCAAGCCTAATGTTGCTAAAATTCCGTTAAGAGTTGGATCGTTAGTTCCGGTGTGGTCGGAACGACTGGATAATTCCTGATTAAGCAAAAGTTTCTGGTTGCTAGTCAGACTTTGATAGAAAGCAGACGTCTGAAGCACGTTCAATTGTTGGGAATAATTCAGTTCGTTCATCGCGGCCTTTTCTTCTAATTTTCGTCGTCTGGGATCCGCCCGGATACCGGTAACGGCTTTGGGACTCTCCTTTGGACTTGCCGGACTGTCTTTTTCGTCGATATTTAATTTGAAGAGCTTCCTAAGACGCGGGTCGCCGGTATTTTGCGCTTCGTGCGCGCTTAATTTCAATCCAGCGTAGTCGGGTTGAGGAATATCAACGATATAGACTTTCCATACTATCGGAGGATGCGAGTTAACGGAAGCGTCGATTTCAGTAGCGGGGGTATAATTTTGCATTGGCTTAAACGGTAATCCAAGTTGACGTAGGTCGACATCGGGACGACCGGGCGGCGGTCTCAAATCGGTGTCTCCAAACGTCGGTCGCAGATCCGAATCGCGACTACCTCGCAAATCAACGTCTTTCGACGCATTTTCGATCGAAATACTGCCTTGTTCGTATATGCTTATCCTTTCGACTTTTTCGGACTTTTCATGATCAGTTGAATTAACTCTGGAACGTCTCGGATCGTTGGCAGGCGTCGTGGCCTTTAAAGTTTCGCCAGTCCGAGAAGCAACTCTTGGATCTTTAGGAAGCTCTTTCGTAGGTTCTTTTATCGATTTCGCTTGATTCATCGTGCTTAACAATTTCGTAACCTCCTCGGAAATATCGATCTTCGATAAATCGCCCAATTGCTCGATCACTTCCATCGGTTTAATTTGGGCTGGCAAATGAATAGGAGGCGGTTCTTCAATTTCATCTTTTTCGATTATGTCCTCCACGTCGTCTTTTATAGTTAGCCGATTTTCGTCATCGTCGTCAGAGTACCAATCGATATCATTTTGGTCGTCTTCAGGTTCGGCGGCTTGAGGCGCTTCGGGCAAATTCTCTTTCTGTTGCGCCTGTATTCTCAAAAATAAATCTCTCTGTATTTTGGGCATCCCTGCTGGTAAATCGATTTCTTTTCCGATTCGGTTATCCACGTCGCCCTTTGGTTCCGCGTCGCTTTGAACCGGACGATCTTCCAAGATTGTCAATTTTGGTTCATCACTAGATTCCATCTTTAGTTCAGGCAAATCTTGTATCGTGCTGTTAAGATGAGTATCAAATTGCGGATACACCCTGGTGTCGACGTCTTTTAAGGCGTTGACGCGATTATCGCCCAAGTTAAGTTGGCGTATGTCGACATCCCGGGATTCCTTTCGAATGTCCACGTCCTGACTTGCTATATCCTTAATCGAGTTGGTTTCGGTCAACAATGGTAACACCGACGCTTGCGTGACATTTGGAATTAAAGTATTCATCGTAAGAGGTAGAGTTCGCATGTCGATATCGCCGTTACTGAAAAATTTAAAAAACATTAGCCGTGGTTCGATTAGCTTACCACAATTTTCTCACCTCGTAACTCTCATATCTTGATCGCCACGTTCGCTATAATATCCCGACAAACCAAACGCTAAAGGCAGTTGCTGCTGTTGATCTTCTTTATCGTTGGATTGCCACCTGGAAGGACGACTTCGCTCCCTTCCGGTAGGTTTTTCGTTCTTCTCTTTATCAGCTAAAATCAAAGGAGCACATAAAATCCTCCTTTTGCCTTGATTACGACGTCTGTTACCGTTTTTAGCAAGGAGTCCTGTCGGTACCGAAACATTTATGTCGAAAAGAGACGGAATCGACGCACGGTTACTTTCGGAGGTCATTTCATTTTTAGGAGCACCATAAACACCTTCCAAGCTTTTCTGAGTCGAGTTGATCATGTTTAGCGCATCTTCGCGAGTCAATCTGGGAAATTCGCCCAAAATTTCTTTCGGCGCAGTTTCAATATGCTTAAAAAGTATTTGTTTGTGGGCTGTCCAAAAATAAAGGTGGTTTATTAAATTTATTGTAGGGGAAAAAATTAAAATACTGACCTTCGCTCAACGGTTTACCGTGAGAAAATTTGCAAAAATCCGCGGCTTTACACACGATTCCTGTATGATAAAATTTGCAAGGAAATTGCGAGTGCATGTATAAACATTTATCACCTTTAGCGCAACAGTCCATCATATAAAACTTGCAGAGTTCCATCTTTATGGGGGCACTGACTCCATGCGAAAACGGACAATCGTCTCCCTGAAAATGTTACGATTGAGTAATATTTGTTTCGTCTTAAAACAACGTTCGGTTAAAATTTGTCAAAATATTCAATACATTTTTTATTTTGCAGAATGGAGAAACATTTGTCACGCATCGCGATTAGATACAAGTTTTGTTTAGATACACTCTGACGTCACGACTAAAGGCGCGTATTCCATGCTAGTAAGGTATTTCGAGGTATTTCTTTAAATCTGAAAGATATTACTAGTTCAGTCTAACCAATAAAAATCAGCAGTTTTGTTTTAGCCCCGCCTTTAAAACAAAACTGTTGATTTCCATCGGTTAGTTTGTTTAGAGTTCGTAGACTTTTTTCCAGGCAATGCTACGCCACTGCTCTTAAATAAATTGATAAACATAAAATTTGAGTTAAAAAATTGGTGGATACGTAGAAAAAAAAAGGGAAATGAAATGCGAGAGATTGGGGTTATCACGTTATTTTATCAAATTATGCGCTCTTATCAATTGTTTGCGAAACTTAAAATATTTTCATATTATGTTTTTTACTGTTTAAAAATAAGGTTTTCTAAAAAATATTATAATATTATTATTTTTACGCTGTCACAAATTTCCAGTTTGTTTGGAAAAGTAATTTTTTTTGTATTAGATGTTAAGTTTTCTCTATCAGATTCCAACCGGAACAGTGAAAAATTTGTCAACGAGAGTCCCAAAAATCACAAAATATTGAATTGGCTGTTTCCTGTATATTCTATACCGAAAATACGTCATATCACAATTAAAGTTGATAAAATTCTGAGTAAAAGTATAAAAAAATTATTGTTCTAGTCTATTCAGTTTTCAAGGTATCATAGCAGCCGGAGTTAGATCAAAGAAACATAGTTTTCAGTTTTTGACGAAGAGTTTTTTTTCTGATCTCTCTAATTCTATGTTTACGATGATTTTCTAGCTATAATAGGACTCGAGATGTAAGCTATCAAACTTCATCTCTTTTGAGCCGTTTGTTAAATTTTTGCACATAGCTCAATTTCAGTGCATGGCAGTTATCTCAGTGTAGAAAATAAAAATTTTATGTATAGAAAAAGAAGAAACAGAGTAGTAAGTGTAACAGTTTTGGAGATATCGGTTTCCAAATTACCCCAATTCTTTCGAAAAATTTCTCGGAAACTAGATAGACTACAACAATAACTTTTCATACTTCTACGTAAAATGTTATCTGCTTTAATTTTGATAAGACCTACTTTTATTCGTAAAAGATGGACAGAAAATGGTCAATTTACGATTTTGTGATTTTTGAGAATTCCAATTGGTGAAAAAATTAGGTGTTCTTTTGTTTAAAAAACAATAGTCATACGATTACGAAGTGACCCAAGTCCGAAGATAACAATAAATTTTTATCTACTTATTTTAAAAATTAAAGAAGCGTTAATAACTTTGGCGCTGTTACAAAACAAGTGAAAAACGATATTTTCAGCAAACGTCAAAATAAAACAAATGAACTAATAAAAATAAAATTTAAAAAAAGCCAGGTTTGAATCATAGCGTAAAAGCAATGATGCTAAAAAAATCTCTTGGCTCGAGACATGTTTATTACTTTTGTCAAGGTCTGAAATAGCCAAGGTAACTTGCAAAAACAACGAAATTTGCATACTCTACAAGATGTACATATTTTTAAAGTTTTTTTAAGATATAAGTTGAAACGTTTAAAGTTCTTTGCTTTCTGTTAGTTTTTCCTCGATTCATAAATTTTTTTAAACGTCAACAATATAGATCGAAACGGGTTCCAAGACAGTCAAATTTAAGCCTGTTAGTTGAGCGGATTTGCCTACAAAGCAGTTGTTGGGTTAGCTTTCTTATTTTCGGGGGTCCACTTTTGTGTTGTTCCTAAGGAGGGTGGGCAAGAGGGAGTGCTAATAAAGAATAAAATTCATACAAACCTTTGTACATTTTCCTTGCATATAAAAAGTGCATAGCATTCCCTGGGCACCGCTTTCTTTGTTTTGCTGGTTGTCAGTCTTGTGATCTCTCTTCCGTTTGTCATTTCTGTTCCGTTCGTTGTTCTTCTTCTTGGATTCTTTCTTATAGCTTTTAGTATCTTTCCTTTCCTCTCGACTACGATCGGAAGCCGGACTCGATTCGCATGAATCAAATTCGGAGGGGGAACGAGGCGAAGAAGATCGCGTTCTAATTTTCCTTTGATCTGGGCTACCGCCCTTTCGCATATTCAGCAATTCATTTTCGTCAACTTCATCCAAATTTGGAGACTCGACTTTTCTTTGCTTATTCTAAAAAAATACAATTCATCTTGTTGCACCGTTTAAACAAAATAGAGAATACAAACCTTTCTCTTATCCTTATCTTTCTTTTTTCTCTTTTTTCCGCGCTTTTCTTCCTCGTCCTTTTCGTCATCGCTACCGCCCTTTTTATCTTTCTTTAAAACATTTGCTATAGCTTTTTCGATATTAGAAGCGAAGTCGTCCACAACTGGAATTTGTTCGCGCTTGTACCTTTCGCGCTTTTCCCGCTCCTGCCGTTCTAATTTACGCAAGTGTAGAACGCTTTTTTCTGCCTCCGTTAAGTGTCCATGCTTTCTTTCTTCGTATCGATTGCGTCGATCGGCCCGGTCGAAGCGGCTCGGTTTGCCACCCGGATGGCCGAATTTGTTATTTTTATTGTTTAGTACAGGACTTGGGGATCGCGAACGCAGATTTTCTCCTAATAAATTTTGTTGGGGTTCAGAAACTATAGGAGGTTCTGCGGAATCTTCTTCCTCGTCGTCGTCCTCAATTTCTCCGTCCTCTAAATCGTCGTTTGGGTCGTTCTCTTTTTGTGGAATATCATTTGTTTGACTCTCGTCTGGTGGTGGCGTGTCGCCAGCCGTGGGTTCCGGTTTTAGAGAATCGTCTATGGAAGATTCGGTCATCACGTGCGAATTTTCGCTGTCAATAAAAATTTTGATATTAAAAGGGGTGATAATAAAAGGGGGTCGTTAACCTAAAACTAGGGGTATCGACACGTGCGGCGGCGACGACGACCGACGGTCCGAATTTTTTTTTGAATAAAAAATCGATAACGGCCAAGTGCGCGTAATTTGCGTAGCTGGAAAACATGTTTTGTACGTCGACGGGATGGGAGTTTAGTGGTACTATTGGTCGATAGGTGGCGCTAAAGTTGCGAGAATGAAAGAGAAGATCAAGTGTTGGACCACGCCTTGCGTGAACACGTGATGCACATAAAATTCACGATAAACAACCTAAGTGAAAAACATGAATCGACCAAACACGGAGATTACCTAATGTAAAAATTAATAAAAAAATAATTAAAAACACAAAATATTAAATTTTGGAAAATTCCAGGGCGGCCGATTAAATTCAAATTTTCTAAAAATTACGTGTTTTAAATGTATAAATCGACGCCCGAAGGCGTCTTGACAAGAATTTTATGTTTACGAGCCTCAAAACAAGGCCGAGATAAATCTAACAAGGACGGCCATTTTATCGTTACGGTTGGTCCGTAAACGAAGTCATTTACAAAGAAATATGCTAACATTACGATAAGGAATCGATAATTCGAAAATTTTTTCCTTATAATCAGAAAAAAATTTAATTACCTGATACGGTGTAGAATTTGTAAACAAAAAAAAGATAATACGCAGTTTGACGCCGCCACGTCATTTTGACGCAATCAAAAATTGCATATCTACCTACAACTTATCGATTTTATTTTAACGTTAAAATGTCTGAGAAGAAATTTAACGTCATCGATAAAATTGTATGGTCTGTTTAAAAAAAATTTGCAATCGAATTTTACGCAGCTGAATGATCGATCATGACTGGTTTTAAAAGACGAAAGTCATTTTTGCGTTTCGAACGATTCTGTTGGTAATATTAACATATTTCTGGCCTCGGAAACGTATTTTTGTGTAATTTCTGTCGTAAAAAATATTCAAACCTTTTAAAATCACATACGAGTGCCATATTCAACCTAATTTTGTTCACTAGACGGAAAAAATGTATTGAAATGGCATGAAAAGTCACTCATTCACTGTTTTATCTGTCGCCTACAATGTACAAGGGACAGAAATTTTTTAGATTTTCTTCGCATTTATCATAAATTTAACCAGGAACCGACTATTCTCTTTTGCGTTGAGATCACAAATGAACTATTCCTGTCTGAACGTCAGCATTATCGAACGGTAAAGGGAGGCCGATCCAATCAGATTCCAGCTATCTGCTGTCGGCCAATCGCGGTACTTGGTCAACACATACCTACTTTGACCTCAATATCGAAAGGACAAAATGTGAAAACAGCTTTCTAAAAATTTTTATAAACAAATTTGTTCCTTACTTACTTTTGCGATAAGAAATCTTAACTTCGTTACTATTTAGGTTAATTTAATTTTAAAGTGCAACCGCATGTAATTAACGCTCGTTTATCGTAATTACCAATTTAATAAAATATTATTCCATTGCTGAACTCTTGCGCCATCTGTGTACGAGTAACCGCAAACACCCTGCCAATATTTATCATTTTTACACCAACCAGCAAGCGTTTGATTCGCAACTCCGCTAAATTTAAATATTTTAGCGCCAATTTCAATATCGGAAAGGTCAAAACATTCCAAGATGTTCTACCAAAAACTGGTTTTGTACAAATCATCTCGATGCGCTTAAAATATTGCTTAGTCGATTTAAAAGTGTTCAAGAGCTGTTTTAAGGTATTTCCTATTTTTTTTACAACATCTAACTGTTAAATAAAAAAAATCTTATTGATCTTCTTAAATCAAAGTTCAAGATTTATCTAACATGTTGTAACGTCGCATAGATTAACATTAAAAGAATTGTTATTAACATCGCTTGTGGGAAATGTTGACGCTAATTTGCGCCTTAATATTTATAATACTATCGTCGTCGGCCCAAAAATTTTCGCCATGTCCTAGTATTTTTGCGTACGAACCGAGAGGCTCAGAATTGGATAAATGGTATGGCAGCCTAACTCTGAGTAATCCAGACGAACTGCGAGGAATATGGCTGAGGATTCAGTTGGACGAACCCGCCGAACTCTTAGGGGTATGTACATTTTATATTGTAAAATCAATTCAAATAAATCAATAACCGCTAATAACCGGGGGGGGGGGGGCAAACCTGAGTTTTTCCACTCGTCTGCAAAAGCTGGAAAAGTCGGGGAATTATGCAAAATTTTGTTAGGTAATTTTGAATATTTGAGAGAAATTCAGACTTTGGGTCAGGGAAATTTTTTTGAAACTTTGAAAAGTAAAATTATTATTTTATTTTTGTAAATGGTTAAAATTTATAATTTTTCAATTCTATCCAAGTTCGAAAAGTCGGGGGATATCTTCAATTTTAGTCATGGAAAAACTGGAAGTCGGGGAATTTATTTTGAAAAATTAGTGGAAACCCTGTTTTATGAGCAATTTTTGTAGTAAAGCGGAAAGTGCTCGGAAGTGCAAATTAAATTTTACTCAACTCAAAACTTCATTTGTTTCCGAAAATCAGCAATCGGCTGTTTTTCCAGCTTCTGCTGTTTCTGGAACATCTCGCCGTCGCCACTTCATCGCTGGAGTTGATGTTTTGGTGAAATTAGACATTTGGGGGGGGGGGGGGGGGTCAGAAGCTAAATGTAATCATTTCTAAAAAATGTTCATGTATTTGTAGCCAAATTTTGTGTGCGTTATATTTAAAAAAAAATAGGATTTCCTTAACAAAACTTTGTTAATTTTGGATTTTGATTATAATCCGTTAAAATTCAAAAAAACTTATTTTTTAAATTTTAAATGAAAATTAATTTATATTTTTAAAATTTTGAATGAACATTAAATCATTTTATTTATTAAAATTCTATTCTTAAAGTACAATAATAATTTTTTAAATTTGAAAGAAATTTTTTTTTTAAATTTAATTTAATATTACTTTAATTGCAGGACCACAGTGCTGTTTAATGGTACATTTCTCTTTTTAAATTTAAATGAAAATTAAATAAAATAAAAAATAAAAAGATTTTCGTTGATCCCCCCTCCCCCCTTGGTGAGATTTTGCCGGACCCCCCCTCAATTTGGCCTCACGTAATTAAAAGTATTCGGCAATGTTTAAAAAACTCTGTTTTTTTATATAAATTTTAATTAAAAGTTGTACCCCTATCCTTTAATTTTTTTATTCAATTTTAAATGAAAATTAATTCAAATTTTTTATATTTTACATGAAATGTAATTTTTATTTTTGAAAATTTTACTTCGTTTCTTTATATTAATTTTAAATAAAAATTAAAAAATTTTAAAAAAAATTAATTTTAAAATAATTTAATTTAAATAATAAATAAATTCTTTATTTTTTAAATTATATTCTAAAAGTATGAATGAAACCATGTGGAAGTGGATGACCACTTCAGATTTTTAATTAAAAAAAATTATTTTGGAGGAGAAAACCATCCTATATCTTGCAGATCTGACGATGCTATAATAAAGCGAGACCGGTAGAAAAAAAAAATATGTATCTACAAGCAAATAAGTGATACTTTTTCATTCTTATATCCGTTTTAATGGGAAACAGGAACTTAAAAAAATTCATTTCCCATGTTATTTCTGTACCACGATCGTGTAAGGTCGATCAACCGCTATAAACCATTTCATATACATAATATAGCGAATTGAGCGTAATGTTTGCAATACAAAAACAGAAAACATCCATTGACGTCGCATGTCTTCATTGTCTTAATATTCTACTGTATTATTTGTTACAGTGACAATGCCCAAGAATATTGCCCCCGGGTACAAAATATTTTTCCAATTTTTTGTCGAGGTCTTTAATACCCCTGGAATATATTCAACAACGCCGGTGTCTGAAAATTTTTAATTTTTTTCAAAAAAAACAATTGAACTTTAATTTTTGGAAAAAATTAATGTTACATAGAAACCCATTTAAAAAAAAAATCAACCAAATCGTTTCATGCTAACTCGGCTAAAGCCTTTCCGAGGGCGAAATGTCCCATTCCGATCTGTAGTTCGTCCGTTGCCTTACGTTTGCACAGGGGTTCCTACTTAAATTTCCTGACTTTTCAAACCTCAGTAAATTTTATAAATTGTAGACATAATTTTTATAGTTTACATATTTTGAATTTTGCATTGGAGAAAAAATTTTCTACGATTAAAGTCTCAATTTCCACGACGATAGCTTTTTTGAGAATATTCACTTGGGAGACTATACTTCAGTACTTCACCGTACAATTTACTAACATTTCTCAATTTTTAGAATTGGTTTGGCGATACCTCCAGTAACGATAACAGAGAATTTTTAATCCGAAACAGAGAATATCGTTATCGACCCAATCACGATCCCTTATCGGTACGATTTTTTGTTAAATATGACACGAGCAAATCCACTCCAAGCGTAATTGGAATAATGCTGAATGGTAGGCAGGTTTGCCAGAGTAGCACCGACTCCACAGACAGTACAACGCCACGTCTGTTCATAAGTAATAGAGGAAACGGTAGTACTTCGAGTAGCCACCACTACAATCAACGAATAACTACAACCACGACAGAAGCAATTCACGACGAAGACTTATTCGTAAGTGAATTGTCGGCAACTAGACGTCCTCCCATAGTAACACCGTCTCGAAATAATAATAATCATCATCCTCGAATTCCAGTAGGTTGCGGGACTGTTCGAGTAGGCCCACGTCCTTTAATCACCCACGGACAAGCAACCCAACAAAGTGAGTGAGTAATCGAATTTGAACAAATAAAATCTGTAACTTTATTTTTATAGACGAATGGCCGTGGCACGTCGCTCTGTACCGATACAAAGGCGTAAATATTCAATACATTTGTGGTGGAAGTTTGGTTTCTCCTAGTCATGTTCTAACTGCAGCACACTGCGTAACCCATGCGAGAACCGGTGCTATCATAAAACCTGAAATGTTTGTCGTTTACTTGGGAAAACACAATTTGTTTCAGTTGGGAGTTAGCGTGCAAAATCTACAATTGAGCGGGATAATATCGCATCCAGAATACAATGCTACATACTTTCGCAACGACATTGCTGTTTTGAAACTCGAGAGAGACGTGGAAATTACGGACTCTGTGAGACCGATTTGTTTGTGGGAAGGTGACAACAGCTTGAGCAACATAGTGAATAATCTGGGTTTGTTTCAAATTAATTATATAGAAGTCACTCGATAGGATTAATGTTAAAATTTTAGGTACCGTAGTTGGATGGGGATTTGATGAAACTGGCCAAGTGTCCGAAAACCTAATGCAAGCTAAAATGCCAATTGTGTCCACCGAAACTTGTATTTACTCCAATCCGGACTTCTTTTCTCGTTTCACATCTCAAAATACCTACTGTGCAGGTTTCCGGAATGGTAAGCTCCAAAAGATGCTGTGTAAAATTACAACTAACATTTGGTTACAGGTACGTCTGTATGTACTGGTGATTCCGGGGGCGGCATGGCCTTCTCAAGATCAGGCACCGGCAGTCAAAACACAGTTTGGCAGATAAGAGGGATTGTATCTTTAAGTTCTGCACTTCAAAACGAACGGGTCATTTGTGATACTTCAAATTATATAGTTTTTACCGATGTTGCCAAACATTTAGACTGGATAAAAGAATCTATGTCTGCGTTAAATTAATTTAATCTGTAAATTATTGGATACTAATATAATTAATGACAATAAACGTGCTTCCCTTTTAAGATTTTCCGCATCATTATCCTCTGTCCACCCGGGCATGACATTCGTTTCTTGTAACCGTGTTTTATGATTCTTTTGTATTCAGAAGGTCTCGGGAAGTGATCGCGAATTATGTAACGAACTGCTATTTCCATCAAACCTCCAGGCTTAGGTAACGAAGATCCCACACTGTCCGAGCCTATCGCCGGCGTAATCGACGATCTGGGAAATAAAAACCAAATTACTAACTGTTCAACGATGCAATTTTGAAACTTACCTCAAGAATTTAGTGCCTATAGTGGTTAATCGTCCAAAAACCGACATGATTTCAACTTAACCTACAAATTAACAATAACAAAAATTTGACACTTGACGGAAGAGATTGTGAAAACAAAATGCGTCATTAGGCGCGGTAAATTTAAAATTGAAAATTGTCACAACATTGACCCAACTTAACCTTTTGGAGATCCCTGAAATTGTCCTTGAATATTTACGATATGTTGATTCACATCCATAAAGAGATGATAGAACAGGTTACCTATCTATCAATTTCAAATTAATAAACACTTCGCAACTTCTGCGAAACACGGCAACTCGTTTTCCGCTTCAGAAGTTATTGGGAAAATTTCAATAACATTTGGATAACAACAAGACCATAAAATAAGATGATTAATTTGTGAATTAAATGAAAAAAGTGAACACGTGAATACTTGAAATTTATAAAAACCAACGGTGTCCAGTTTTGTAAAACTTGTTTGTGATGATTGTGGGATTTTGTTTTTAATCCAGGAATTTTGTAAGTACGTAACAGTGTTTTGAGACGTTTTTTCAATTTAATTTCAAACTGCGAAGTTTACTTTGTTATTACCGTAATTATAGAGCAAAAAACTCACTTAACGGAAATAAAAATATCTATGAAGTACATCATTTTAATTTTAATAAATCAAAACCGGTTTGTTAAAGTTAGTATAATTGTTTTACGATGGCCTTGCATGAAATAATAAATAATATTTAAATTTTAGTAAAAAAAGAACCAAATTGGAGAAACCGGAACGAAGCTGACGCCAGACGGTTCAAACTCCAACAGCTTCATCCGTCATTTCCGAAATGGACCGGACCTATTGTTTAGCGCTTTTATTTGGATTTTCTTTTGTTCCGTTCGTAAAGACGCAAGATGACTTGCTATCTCCATGTCCGCGTCTCTTCGTATACGAAGCCAAAGGCAGCGAAACGGATAAGTGGTACGGAATCGTAACTCTGCTTAGCGACACGGATTTATCCGGAATCTGGTTGAGATTAATTTTCGACAGGCCGTCTTTGCAACTAGGCGTAAGTATACCTTATAGTTTAAGTCGGCCTTAAATCCGTCACGTCAAATGTTTTAGAACTGGTTTGGTAAGGTGTCCACTACAGACAATAAGGAATACCTCATAAAAAACAGGAACGTAGGTCTGAAAGCCCACGTGCCCCAAACGATACGATTCTTCCTGAAGTACAATCCTGCAGATCCGCCGCCTAAGTTGCTTTCATTCCGACTTAACGCTAAAACGGTATGTCCAGAAGGGGGAATCGCAGAAACATCTACTGCGCCTCCGGAACTTCAGACCAGCAGTCAAGTGGAACCAGTGGCCATGCCGAATCCTGTCGACGAAACTTTGTAAAAAGCAAGTTCAATTTTTTTAAGTCAATGCGTATAAATAGTTTCTTGATGCAGGACCAGACCAGATCAGGGTGGAAGTTTTCTTGGTCAAGGACCTGCGTCTTCCGAGGAAGACGACTTTTTCCAGAGCGAACTTTATAATTTGTTTAATCGTCCGACACAGAATAATATTAAGAAGGAACCGAATATTAACGAGATATGCGGAACGGTTGTGGTAAGTTTTTGAATTTTAAAGCACAAACAGATAATTTTCGATCAGGCCAGGATGACCAACTAAATCTTAGTATATAGTATTGCTTTTATTACTGAACTTTCTTATGGCTCAATTCACTATTTATATTTTCGTAGACTTTTGTAGGAAAAGTTGTATAAAAAAAGATCCTCCACGGTTTATTATTTATGATTGGGACAAGACTAAGCCTCCGAACAGGAATAGGAGTTTCGCCTTCGCAATATTAAATTTCCGATGGCGAAACGGCGACGGCGAAACGTCCTAGACCGGATCTTCTGTTATGCAACTGTGTGTAAGCTTTTTTTAAATCCAAACATTAAATCTAACGGACAATCAATTACCAAACTGCATTTGCACATAACCACAACCATAATTTCGCCAGGCCCCCAGGCACTACCGGGGGGGGGGATGAAACTGTTCCAGTAACCTACATTAACTCAAGGTACTAGTTTTTTAATTTTAGGTTGATGTGTACAGAAACAAAAGAATTAGGTAGCATCAAAAACGGATCGGACCAAAGTTTAGGGGGGGGGGGGGGTAAAATTAAATTCAAGGCTTACGCCTTTGTATCTGCCCTTGGTTACTGATTAATAAGTGACATGCAACCCATTCAAATAACAAACTTAGTGACGTCACGGTTTAATTCGCTACACGTTAATTCTTTTGTTTTATCGTTTTCATCTAGCTATTTATATGCACCAATTTATCCAGTTAGGTATTTATCTATCGATTCATAAAACAATTTTTATTTTATGTAGATTTTATGATTATCTTTACGTTTACACCAATTTAGGTGGTTAGATTGCCTAGGTTGTGCGGCCTGAAGGCCGCACTGATTCGTCACTTTTCCACAAATTGTTGATCGTAGATGGTCAGTACAGGTCGGTTAACCTTGACGCTTCTCCAGATACAGGTATTTGGTACGCACGCACCCGTGTACCAGTTGCTATTTTTCCTTCAATCTTTCCTTCTTTATTTTTCCTTTTATCTATGTATTTATTAGAAACGAGAATTATCTGGCACTTTAGCTTGATTTTGAATCAAAACTGCACCGCAATCACACACCTGCACAAATCAAATTAAAGTCTGACGAACAATTTCTCGCATTCTAGACAAAACAAAGACAAAAAAGGCAACAATACGCATATCAATATACGAATCCATATCAATATAACACACAAAGGGGATATAACGATTACACTTTGCAATATCAAGAATACATAAAACAATTATACAAATACTTGAACAGAGTCTTCGAAAATTATTGGAATTTGCCATCATCGACAAATAATAACAAATTAGACGACAAGTACTTTTTACAGGCTCGGCCTAGGCCACTGATAACTCACGGTCAGCCAACGAACGAAGGGGAATACCCGTGGCACGTAGCCATATATCACACCAAAGGCATTGATTTGGCTTACATTTGCGGAGCATCCTTAATATCCAAAACTTTTGTAATTACGGTAGCTCATTGCGTCACCAGGAGGCGATCCGCAACGCCTTTGAACCCAGACAATTTGGTCGTCTATTTAGGTAGGTGCCACGAAAGGATGCTCAGTTGTAACCAAGTTTTTTAGGAAAGCACTACTTGAAGCGTTTTTCCAATCAAGGAATACAAGACAGACAAATATCCGAAATTATACCTCATCCGAATTACAACGCCAACACCTACTCCAACGATATAGCTTTATTGAAATTGGGAAATCCTGCAGATTTCAGCGATTACGTGCGACCGGTGTGCTTGTGGCAGGAATCGGTCGATTTGAATGGAATTCTGCACACGCAAGGTTTTTAAACTAATGTTTTGTTTATATAATTTTAAAAGTTACGAGATGAAATTTACAGGTAGCGTCGTGGGGTGGGGATTTGACGAAACTGGAAAGGTGACCGAACAATTGATGCAAGCCAAAATGCCAGTGGTGTCGCAGGAAACCTGTATATTTTCCTTTCCGGACTTTTATTCTCGATTTACTTCCACAAATACTTACTGCGCTGGATTTAGAAATGGTAAGTCTGCACGGCTCGTAAATGCATTCCACTGACAGTTTGAAATAAATAGGTACGTCGGTGTGCAACGGCGATTCCGGAGGTGGAATGGTTTTCCCCAAGACAAATTCGAACCGCAAGAATCCAGTATGGCAGTTGAGAGGTTTGGTGTCCATCAGTGTAGCTCTGCAGAATCAATTTAAATGCGATGCCTCTCATTACGTGGTATTTACGGACACGGCGAAATATTTGGATTGGATCAAAAATATAGTTAAAATATAGGTATGCCGATAAGTAAATGGTTAAACTAGTTTCATTTCGGAAGACCAACTGCAAGACATTGCTCCCAAAATCTTAATGCTACGCGACTTCATAGGAACGGTGACGGACTTCTCTATTATTATAATTTTTAACGCTCGACTAAACTGCCTATATTTCGAATTTATTCGCTTAACCATAGGCGCCGGATAGGCGCCCCCATTTAGAAAATTTCCGGCGCCACTGGTTGTAACGATCAAAAAATTGTTTTGATCCTGTAGTTTTACCGTGTATATTTTTAGAAATATAAATAAATTTTTACATTTCATCCTGAAATATCCCTAATATCCAAGAACCATAAGCATACTTCCATAGATACCATAGCTACAGAGTGAAATGTGGCTGGAATACTTGTAATACAAAGCCCGCTAAAAATCGGCAATAAATACTGACAGAAAAAAAAGATCAAGTTTAAAATCTAGCCATACAAAATTGCCACCTAATTTGCTAATATTAAAAAATTCGAGATTCTACTGTGGTGGTGGAGAAGAAACCATCAGCAGTTGAATCCAACCCATACAGAAAATCCAACATAAATTATTATACCGCAGTTACAAAAATTTCGACAAAAGTGGAAAGTAATAAATACATTTCTGAGACAAGGACACGACGTACCTCGAGAGCGTTTGCAACAAGAATGAGTGCTAGGTACCATTTGATAGTCAATTTTTGTTTCTAATTTTTTTTGTAATTTGAAAGGTACATCATCAGGTGATAAGGTTTTTCTGGACTCAAGATGGTCCAGCCAAATTAGAGTCAAAAAACCCAAATAGGTCCATTCCCAATTTTTGGCTCTTCTCTGCCTTCCTCCGCTAGATCTCCATGTGGAGGAGCAGGTGGTAAGAGCTGCTCTTAGGATGCGGGCATGGGTCCTTTGGACCTATAGGCAGGGAATCAGTGGGCATATGGGAATTCAAGAGGTCTGCTTGAAAAAGCTGCCTCTTTTGGGTCTCGAAGCCGACAGGATACTTACTGAATACGACAAGAATCAACGAGTCAGACATATGTCTGTACACAGTATACTTATGGGTATACTTCATTGCGCAGAAATAGTCCAGGAAATGAATATCCGGGGCAAAACGATTAAGATATTTACCGACAGTAGGGCTGCTCTTGTGACGCTTAACCGGCATAAGATCATCTCGGGCCTGGTGCTTCAATACATTAGGGCACTGGTGTAGTATCCACAAACAATGCTCTAACTCTTAGTTGGGCGAAAGGGCGCGAAGGAACTAAAGGCAACGATGAGCTGATGAGTTGACGAGACTGGGCTCAGGTAACCCACCATGTGGACCTGAGCCTTTTGTCACGCCGTCCATTAAAACCTTAGATGCAATCATAAAAGAGGGAAGTCATTGGCAAATGTAATTGGATGCCGACAATCAAGAGCAACAATACGCGAGCCCTCTGGTAAACATGCAAAATATTATCTGCAGATGTCTCGGAAAAACCTGCGAATCATCGTGGGTTTTCTCACGAGGCACTGCAAGTTAAACAACACCTATACACAATGGGACTGATTGTAAGCCCAACTTATCGTGGGTGCAATAAAGCAGACGAGACGATGAAGCAGTACTTTGTAACTGCCCATCGCTCGCGTCAAAAAGAAGATCCATGTTAGGGAATTAAAATACTTGAGTTTGTCCTGAGTTTGGGATGGCTTGAGGAATATGAGGGACGGTAGTCTGCTGCAGGAGGTAGCATAATGGGCCCGATAAGTGGCATGAGTGCGCGCGAACCTTTGTTTGGCCTCCACAACCATAATCCAGAATCCATCCAGCCATTGGACAGTTCTAAAACAAGAAAAATCCATGATGATATAAATAAATAATAACAAACGAACAAACAAACAACCAAACACACGAACGAATGAACAAACACACTAACGAATGAACGAACAGACACATGAACAAACGAACAAATAACCAAACATACCAACAAACAAATACACAAAACGAACGAACAAATAAATACACTAATGAATGATGTCGGCGGTGTGTCGATTGGCGGAAGAAAAATAAGTCATGGACCATCAAGGTGTCGGATGGACGCCGTATTGACGCTTTCGAGATGTGGTGCTGAAGACGTATCCATGGACAGCGAAAAGGACGAACGTGTCGATATTGAAGGAGCTGGAAATAAAAGATAGACTATCGACCATATGCCGACGACGCATCCTGCAATATTTCGGACACGTGATGCGCAGAGATGGGACAAACCTGGAGAAGTTGGCGGATTCTGGATTGGATGTGAAGGGCAAACCATAGGGTTCGCATGCACTCAGACCACATATCGGGCCCATTATGCTGCCTCCGGTGTCTAGCGGCCCATCCTCCCTCCTACTCCTCAATGAGCCATCCCAAACCAATACTCGAGTATTTTGGAAGGCGATGTGTCACTAATACTGGCCTGGCCATGTTAGGCTAGAAGTCCCCCAAAATCGATCCTCTTCTTGAGAGAAGTTGGTGTTTCAAGGAAAGGTGGAAGGCAAGAGATCCAGAGGTAGATCATCCAATAAGATGGGTGATCTGGGGTGGGTGATAAGACAAGAATGGAAAAACATAGTGAGCAACTGTGAGTGAGCTTTTTGGATCACGATTCCTCAGTCATGAGGATGCGACTAGAGAGAGAGATTCCAATGTAAAATGGTCTTTAGTTTGGTGTTTCAATTTATTTTGAAAAATGCGCAGCATGCAGATTTTGGAGGGGAAAGTGGGGATAAGAGGTCGTTCCGAGGAGTGAATGCCGCGATTTTGTTTGCTAGAAGAATTTTGTATAAAAATAGAAAAAAATTTGGAAAATGGTTTAAAAAAAAATTAGTATTATTTAATTATTGGATGGGTGGAAATCAAATTTAATGAGTGGAAAGTGAAATTTATGGTATATTAGAGGATAATTTGAATTATAGAATTTTACTAGGACGGCACGAAGATAACACGCTAGGTGATACGAGATATCAATTTTATTTTGAGATATTATTTTATTAAAATAAATAATAATACTGTTGGAATATTTGATAATTCTTAGATGTACCCTGAGATAATTTTAATAACACAGCAAAATAAACAAATAAACAAAGAAAACATAAACAAACAAATAAACACACGAACGAACGAATGAGCAAACAAACAAACAAACGAACGAACGAACCAAAAAACAAATGAATGAACAAACAAACACTCAAATGAACAAACAAATACACGATCAAATAAATGAACAAACAAACACATAAACAATTGAACGGAAGACCGAGATATTTAGCATAAAGCAATGACTTTCATTTACAGTGCGGTACGCACGAACAAATAAACACACAAAGGAATGAACAAACAAACACACGAACGAACAAAAAACATATACAAATAAATAAACAAAAAAAAGTAAACAAACACACGAATGAATGAACGGAAAAACAAACTAACAAATAAACACACGAACGAACGAACAAACACACAAACGAACGAACACACGAATCAACGAATGATTGAACAAACAAACAAATGAACAGTTATAATGTAGCATTATCAAAATGTCGAGTAAGAAATAGAATAAAAAAATACAAATCCAAAGTAAAAGCGACGTAAAAAATGTTTTTTCATTTACTTTTTCATTTACATGCTATTAGGGCCGCTTGGATTGGGTCTTCGAAGGCGGCCAGAGGGGAGCTGAATCTCCCTAGGTTTTTTATAAATTTCTAAATAAAAAAAGTAATTATAAATACGAAATTTTTATATATTATTTAGGTATTATTTTATGAATTTTTTTAGCTATATAATTTATTTTATGGAATTGTAAGTTATCAAAATTTTAAATAAAAAACAAAACATTTTAAAAGATATGAAATTTACAATTTTGAATTTCAAAATGCAAATTTTTTGAAACTCAAATTTCGTTACCGACCAATCAGTAGGTTAGCGACCACTGATTTAGTTAATACAATAGTTATTTTTATTAATCAGTGATCATTATTTCATTTACAATATATAATTGAATAGCTAAGTGCAAAAAGGGAAGTACTACAAAATCTACATTTCGAGATAATCGATTTAAACTGTCTGCTTTGTGTAATTGATCTTCAAATTAAAATTTTTTTTTACAAACCTTTAGAAACATATATTCTTCATAAGAAACCACCCAAAAATGCGCCTCCACAATAATAGTTTTTCAACAAACCCTTTTTTTGTATTGTGAAGTACTTTCCTTTTTGCACTAAATCATAATTTATTGTTAAAAACGATACAAAATTCACACAAAATAAAATTTTATTCTGAAATAATAAATTGTTTAAATAACATCCTGATCTGATTGATCTTCTTGTATGGTTGGTCAATCTAATATATCAGAATAAAAATCTTGATATTCTTCAACTACGTAATCGTAAGTTCTCGAATATGTTGAATTTTCATGTGATAATCGGTAAAATTGTTTAAATTTTGCTGACACAATTTTTATTTTTACACCAAACGATCGGGCTACCCCAAAACTATATGAAAACATGTATAACTCAATTTTGGTAAAAATGTCAGTACTTCCCTTTTTGCACTTAACGATTCAATTATTTTTGACATTTACTCAGATACCAAGGAAATAAAGACAATGCGTTGATTCGCAGATTCAAATTTTCAAAAGGAGAACCCATTTGTCGCATCTGAAAAGACTGGGATAATTTCAATAACATTTCGATAACAAGACAATAAAACTAAGATGATTAACTGTTGTATTTAATTGAAAAAAGTAAACACGTGATGACGTGATGTTTATAAAAAACTAACGGGGTCCAGTTTTGTAAAATTTGTTACCGATCATCGTGAGATTTTGTTTGTAGTCCAGGAATTTTGTGAGTACTAATGGCTAATTTAGGTTTTTTTTTTAATTTATTGCGAAGTTTAAGTATGCAGAATAAATAATTCTCGTACCTTACAGCTTTGTGAGCGGTATTGTAACCGAGTGCAGCTCGAAGAGCGGCACGAGATTGCAATACGGCTCACAATGCTGTATTGGCGATTATAAGACGACCGCACCACTTAGATCTCGCATCGAACTTGCAAGTTTCGACTGTGCACTTGTGGGAGTGTTATAATCGATTTACCTACTATAAAAAGTATATCATTTCTTTTTAATAAATCACAACCGGTTTTTAAAATTCAGTATGATTGTTTTACGATGTCCTTGCATAAAATTTTTTCTTCGATTTTGCAAGGTTTAAATTTAAGTTTTAGTGAAAAAGAAACGAAGCTGACACTAAAAAGTTTAAATTCCAGCAGTTTCGTCCGTCATTTCCGATATGGACCGGACTTCTTGTTTAGCGCTTTTATTTACACTTTCGTTTGTTTTATTTGTAAAGACGCAAGACGATTTGCAATCTCCATGTCCGCGTCTCTTCGTATACGAAGCTAAAGGTAACGAAATTGGTATATGGTATGGAATCGTGACTCTGCTTAGCGACACCGACTTAGTTGGAACTTGGTTAAGGTTACATTTCGACAGGCCGTCTCTGCAACTGGGCGTAAGTATAAGTTATTATTTAAGTCGAACTTAAATCCGTCACTTCAACTGTTGTAGAATTGGTATGGTACGGTTAAACGCAGAGAAGAGACGGATTACCTCATAACAAACAGAAATGCAGGTTTAAAAGCACACGTGCCCCAAACCGTCCGATTTTTCGTCAAGTACAATCCTGCAGAACCGCCACCCAAGCTGGTATCATTTCGAATTAACGCAAAAACTGTATGCCCGGAAGGGGGAATCCCACAAACATCTACTGCGCCTCCGGAACTTCAGACCAGCAGTCAAGTGGAACCAGTGGTCCGGCCAAATCCTGTCGACGAAACTTTGTAAAAAGCAAGTTCAAATTTTAAAATAAATGCTTATAAATAATTTATTGGTGCAGGATCAAACCAGATCGGGGAGGACCTGCGTCTTCCGACGAAGATGATTTTTACATGAGCGAACTCTATAATTTTTTTAATCGACCCACACAGAATAACTTAAAGAAAGAACCGAATATTAACGAGATATGCGGAACGGTTGCGGTAAGTTTATTGCCCTTTGTTGACGGTACGGATCGGCTAAACTGTATGCTTCCCGCAATACAGATATTTAAACTGTGGGGCGAGCGTACACGAAACTTCGGGAGTCCATTTATTTGTATTAAAAATTTGGAATACGCCATTTTCTTTTACAGGCTCGGCCTAGGCCATTGATAACTCACGGTCAGCCGACGAACGAAGGGGAATACCCGTGGCACGTAGCCATATATCACACCAAAGGCATTGATTTGGCTTACATTTGTGGAGCATCCTTAATATCCAAAACTTTTGTAATTACGGTAGCCCATTGCGTCACCAGGAGGCGATCCGCAACGCCGTTGAATCCAGACCATTTGGTCGTATATTTAGGTAGGTGCCACGAAAGGATACTCAGTTGTAACCGAGTTTATTTTAGGAAAGCATTTCTTGAAGCGATTTTCCAATGTAGGAATACAAGACAAACAGATATCTGAAGTTATACCGCATCCGCATTACAATCCGGCCACCTACTCCAACGATATAGCTTTATTGAAATTGGGAAATCCTGCAGATTATAGCGATTACGTGCGACCGGTGTGTTTGTGGGAAGAATCGATCGACGCTAGTGGGATTGTGCACAAACAAGGTTTTAAAATCTAATGTTTTACTTATATTAAAGGTGAAATTTACAGGAAGTGTTGTTGGATGGGGATTTGATGAAACTGGGAAGGTCACCGAACAGTTAATGCAAGCCAAAATGCCAGTAGTACCCCAGCAGACCTGTATATACTCCTTTCCGGAGTTTTATTCCCGTTTTACTTCTACAAATACTTACTGCGCTGGATTTAGAAATGGTAAGTCTGCACGACACGTAAATTGGATCAACTAACAAGTTTAAGAAAAATAGGTACGTCGGTGTGCAACGGCGATTCCGGTGGTGGAATGGTTTTTCCCAAGGCAAGTTCTAACCACAAGAATCCAGCGTGGCAGTTGAGAGGTTTGGTTACCATCAGTGTAGCTCTACAGAATCAATTTAAATGCGATGCTTCTCATTACGTCGTGTTTACCGACACCGCGAAATATTTGGATTGGATCAAAAAAATAGCCGGAATATAGGAGATCCGATAAATAAATTGTTTCGGTACCTGCATATTTTTTAAAATAATTAAACAAACAAAAATTACTTGTTCATCTTGTTTGTTGTTATTTGCCTACCAAACGATTGTTCCATCGCATGGTTTGAGATCCCTCTGGTTTCCTTTCATTTGTGATATTAATATTTTGGGATGATTGGATCTATGGAACTGGCTGGTCACCGTTTACACTCTTCTTTCATGTCCTTCCAAAATGTGTAGCCAATTTCTCATTTATTGAAACAATTGAGCGCCGGGCGTTGTGAAGGAATTAGTGGAAATTTCCTCTAATCCACTCGTGGAAGCAGCCGTTCAATCATTCTACTTCAGGCGATTCCCCACTCAATGTGGTCATAGGGAGAATCCCTTCCGAAATACTATTGGAAGCCGCTAAAGAAAAATTTACTACACCAAGATTCGAAATTGGAATGATAGCCTGGATATACCGTAGCCGAAACCGAAGACCTTTCAAGGAACGAAGGAAACAAGAAGATGTTCAACCTGGAAAAATTCGACGGGATAGACGTCAAGGTGGAATCCCTGCCCCAAAGAATCAAGAGGATGTAGGACCAAGAATTCATTATAGGCAGGGTTATCATGGAGCACCAACTAATCGACCAAGAAACTCCCACAGCCACATCTCACGCTACCATAAAACAAGTGATCAACATCAGCCCCCTGAAGATGGCCTATTGGAATGCCAACGCTCTTTCAAGCTAGAAGAGGACCGAGCTCCACGATTTCGCATTGTAGACGTCATCTTGGTCTGCGAAACGATCTTTCAAGCTTCCACCAAGGCAAAGATCCCAACTATGCCGTCAACTAGCATTACAGCCAGCACGGAAGAGAAGGAACACCCATTTATGCTAAGAAGAGTATCCAGCGCCACAAGACCACCACAGACCCCCTACCTCAAGATGACCTTGGAGCACTCTTCAATGTTAACGGACTAAAGATTATGAAAGCCAAGCACTTCAACTGGCACTCGCGCAAAACTCACTCAAGAAGACGCGTACTCGTCGACCTATCCACCCTCCTGAACTTCGTGGTCGATGGCCCAACGAAACCAACACACAAAGGCATAAGTGGCCTCTACCAAGACTATTTAAGCACAACCACCTCCCATACCAGCTGACTAAAGGGCGGTCTCTTCATCAGGGAACCTTCATCTTGGAAAACGGACCCACCATGAATTGCAAACAGAATTGCTTGGCCTGTTTTCCAAGATTCCAATTATCGAGATAAAGTGTTTTCGAGAATAAGATTTGTTCCTCGTTGCAATCAGCCAATAACGGTAACCCTATGGCAGACTCCCATGCCCCTCTCCCTCCCACATTATCATCTTTATTAGGGAGAAACGGCGTACCGTGAGAAGGACATGGCATCTCGACGACCGAAATCGTGCGAATCAATTGAAGAACCAAGTGACAGCTGACCTAAAGGATTTTCGAAATGAAAACTAGACCAACAAATTGGACAGCTTATCAGTCGAAGATACCTCGGTGGGGCGGATGGTGAAAGCAATTTGAAGGAGCAACGAAACAATCTCACCAATCGACGGCTCACTCTGACGACGAGAAAGCTGAAGCTTTTGCCGACACCCTAGAAGCCCAATTCAGCCCCAACTACGAGCGAACGGACCTTAACCACATTGAGATCAACTGGCCAGTGAAGACCTTCCTCGAAACCCGCATCTTCCGAGGAATTACAAGATGTCATCAAGATGAAAAAAAGGTAGGAAAAATGGAAAATATGGCACAATGGTCTTCTCTTCAAGAAGGTTTTTAAACCATGGGTTAGGCAGATGATATTACCATACTGCTCACTCTCTCTCTTTCTCTCTCTCTCTTGATTCGTTTACCAATAAAAGAGAAATATTTATGCTGATTACAAACAAATTAATAGATTATAAATACAGGCGATATATTGATTCAAAAGTAAAATTTGTTACTGGGAAAATTTCAATAAGAATTTGATAACGATAAAAATTAGATGAATAATTATTGTAATATAATATCGAGAAACCTAAACACGTGAACAACGCGATCTTGAAAAAAAACAAATGTGTTCAGTTTTGTGAAACTTGTTCTGATCATTGTGGGAGGAATTTTGTAAGTAGTAAGTATCTAATAGCTAATTCAAGACTATTTTTTTTAAATTTAAATTTGAACTGTTAAGTTTACTTAATTATTACAGTAAAATTATAAAGCAAAAAATTCGGTCAACAGAAATAAAGATGCTGGTAAAAAGTAGGTATTTCGTTTTATTTTTAACAAATCAAAACCGGTTTTTGAAATTCGTTATAATTGTTTTTTGATGGCCTTGCATGAAGCAATAATATTTAAATTTTAGTAGGAAAAGAATCAAATTGGAGAAACCAGAAAGAAGCTAACACCGAAAAGTTAAACTTGCAACAGCCTCGTCCGTCACTTCCGATATGGACCGGACTTATTGTTTAGCGCTTTTATTTACACTTTCGTTTGTTTTATTCGTAAAGACGCAAGACGATTTGCAATCTCCATGTCCGCGTCTCTTCGTATACGAAGCCAAAGGCAAAGAAATTGATAAGTGGTATGGAATTGTGACTCTGCTTAGCGACACCGACTTAGTTGGAACTTGGTTAAGATTACAGTTCGACAGGCCATCTCTGCAACTGGGCGTAAGTATAAGTTATTATTTAAGTCGAACTTAAATCCGTCACTTCAACTGTTTTAGAATTGGTATGGTACGGTTAAACGCAGAGACGACACGGATTACCTCATAGTAAACAAAGATGCAGGTTTAAAAGCGCACGTTCCCCAAACAGTCCGATTTTTCGTCAAGTACAATCCTGCAGATCCGCCACCCAAGCTGGTATCATTTCGAATTAACGCAAAAACGGTATGTCCGGAAGGGGGAATCCCACAAACATCTACTGCGCCTCCGGAACTTCAGACCAGCAGTCAAGTGGAACCAGTGGTCCGGCCGAATCCTGTCGACGAAACTTTGTAAGAACAAGTTTAACTTTTAAAATAAATACCTATAAAAAACTTCTTGGTGCAGGATCAAACCAGATCGGGGAGGAGGTATTCTTGGCCAAGCACCTGCGTCTTCCGACGAAGATGACTTTTTCCAAAGCGAACTCTATAATTTATTCAATCGTCCGACACTGAATAATATTAAGAAGGATTCGAATATTAACGAGATATGTGGAAAAATTGCGGTAAGTTTAATTTATTGCTCATTGGTGATCGTAGATGGTCAGTACGGATCGGCTAAACTTTACGATTGCAGATATTAAGACTGCGGGGTGTGCGTACGCGTCCGAGAATTATTCATAATTATTAGAATATGGCAAATATTAAAATACTTTTTACAGGCTCGGCCTAGGCCGTTGATAACTCACGGTCAGCCAACAACCGAAGGGGAATACCCGTGGCATGTAGCCATATTCCACACCAAAGAGATTGATTTGGCTTACATTTGCGGAGCATCTTTAATATCCAAAACTTTTGTAATTACGGCAGCTCATTGCGTCACCAGAAGACAATCCGTAACGCCGTTGAATCCAGACAATTTGGTCGTCTATTTAGGTAGGTACCCCGAACGAATGCTTACTTGTAACCAATTCATTTGTTTTTTTAGGGCAGCATTACTTAAAGCGTTTTTCCAATAAAGGAGTACAGGATAGGCAAATATCTGAAATTATACCGCATCCGGATTACAACGCGAACACCTTCTCCAACGATATAGCTTTGTTAAAGTTAGGAAGCCCTGCAGATTTCAGCGATTATGTACGGCCGGTGTGTTTGTGGCAGGAATCGGTCGATTTGAATGAGATTGTGAGCAAACAAGGTTTTTAAACTAATGTTGCATTTATATTGAAAGTTACGACTTAAGATTTACAGGTACAGTTGTTGGATGGGGATTTGACGAAACTGGAAAGGTGACCGAGCAGTTAATGCAAACTAAAATGCCGGTGGTATCTCAGGAAACCTGTATATATTCATTTCGGGAGTTTTATTCTCGGTATACTTCCAAAAATACTTACTGCGCTGGATTCAGAAATGGTGAGTTTGCACGATCCGTAAATTGTATCAACTAACAGTTTAAGATAAACAGGCACGTCGGTGTGCAATGGGGATTCCGGAGGTGGAATGGTTTTTCCCAAAGCCAATGTTAACCACAAGAATCCAGTATGGCAGTTGAGAGGATTGGTATCCATCAGTGTAGCTCTACAGAATGAATTTAAGTGCGACGCCTCTCATTACGTCGTCTTTACGGACACCGCGAAATATTTGGATTGGATAAAAAATATAGTTAAAATATAGGAATGCCAATAAATCAATGGTAAAACTGGCTTCATCAGAAAATAGGCAAGCAAGACTTCATAAGAACGAGAAGATAATTTTTTATACAATTTGGGGAGGGGCCCTCCGTTATTATAATTTTTTAATAAAAATTAACTTTTTCATTTCCGTTTCCATACTGAGCAGTTTCTCCGGTGATTGCGACCACGAATCGTAAAGTTGAATCACGATGCCGAGAGATTTCTGTAAGAGTAAAGTGCAGTTTACATTATATGATTTTTCTGGTAATCGATTTTTCTTGTGGGGTAAATATCCAGAAAAATTGGTGTACATTAGACTTGGAATTCCAAAGATTTCCCACGAATTTCACTGATTTCAGAAACATTTCCACATAATTCCAGGGATTTTCAAAGAATTCTAATCCAAATGATTAACAAAACAATTTAATTATTTCTAAAGAATTATATTGATTTCTAAAGAATTATATTGATTTCTAAAGAATTATATTGATTTCCACGGAATTCCAATGATTTCTAAAGAACTTCAAAGATTTCTAAAGCATTTCAGAGATTTCCAAGGAATTCTAGAGATTTCCAAGAATTTTCATGAACTCCAATGATTTCCAGCGATTTCCAATGATTTCTAAAGAATTCCAGTGATATCCAAGGAATTTCAAAAATTTACGACAGAATTCTTATGATAAGAAAAGTTTTTTTATGATTTATCATAAGAGAAACCATAAAACACAGTTTACACTGTGTTTTCATTATTAAAATTTAAAAAAATATTATGTAAAACAAATTTTATGCTTTCTCCTATGATAAATCTTAAGAGAAATTATATAATGTAAAGTTCACTCAAGAATGACAATTCATCCATGCACAGAAGAATCCAGGGATAAATATCCAGGTAAATTTCTGTAGACAAGGAATTCTATTTCAGCAGATTTTCAAATTTTTAAAGATTTCTAATAAATTTTAGCGATTTCCAAGGAATTTCTATGATTACTAATGAATTCCATTGATTTCCAAGAAATTCAAAGTAATTTTCAACGAATTCCCAAGAGATCCAAATATTTCAACGATTTCCGAGGAACTCCAGAGCTTTTCAAAAAATTCCAGGAATTTCCAAAGAATTCTAATCTAAAATATTTTCAAAAATTACAATGATTTCCTAGGAATTTAAGTGATTTGCAAGAATTCCAATGATTTCTACAAATTACAGTGATTTCAAAAGACTTCCAGAGATTTCTAGGAAATTTCCCAAAATTTTCTAGTGATTTCCGAAGAATTCCAAGGAATTATAATGTGTTATTAAAAAATTTCCGAGATTTCTATAGAAGTCCAGGAAATCCATAAAATTCCAATGATTTCCAAGGAATTCCAAAGAATTCCAGTGATTTTCAAGAAGTTCCAATTCCGCAGATTTTTAAAAATTCTAATGATTTCTAAAGAATTTAGCAATTTCTAAGGAATTCCAAAGATTCTCAGATATTTTCAAAAATTTCTAGGGAAGTCCAGAAATACCATAAAATTCCAATAATTTCCAATAAATTCCAAAGAATTCCAGTGATTTTCAAGAAGTTCCTATTCAGCAGATTTTCAAAAATTCTAATGATTTCTAAAGAATTTAGCAATTTCTAAGGAATTTCCAAGATTTCCAGATGTTTCCAAAAGAATTTCAGAGATTTCCAAAGAATTGTAATTCAGGAGATTTCCAAGAATTCCAATGATTTGTAAAGAATTTTAGCAATTTTGAAGGAATTCCAGTGATTTCTAAAATATTCTAGAGTTTTCCAAAGAATTCCAGAAACCAGAGAGTTCCAAAGAATTTTATTTATAAGATTTATAAATAATTCCAGAGTATTTGAAAAAAAATTCAATGAATTCCAAAGATTTCCAAAAAATTTGATTTCCATGAGAATTTCAATCATGTGTACACAATTTTTTTGAGATATTTATCCCTTTCAAGAAACTAACTCGTCATTGAACCAATCAAAACCAGTGCATTCTAACCTAAAAAAGCAACATGCGATTTGACAAGATTATTGGCGAAACAGACATTCAAAATAAATTATAAAATTGATAGAAATATACAATATATTTCTAAAACTGTATATATAAAGAAATGCCTGTCTTACAATTTGTATTATATTATGCGGTCCTCAGGCCGCACAACCAGGACAGATGAGTACTGTAAATTTTATTAAATTACGAAAATTTTTATATGTTTTGGTTGAAATTCATTGATTCAAACTAGATTTTTATTTATGTAACGTACGGGGTTGTGTTTGTTTTTCGCACTTAATAATTTTTCCATGTTCTAACCCAGAGTTTTGAGATGCTCCAGCATTAGAACAAAATACCAACTCGAAATTAAATTCTTGTGGATAGGGAAATATTTATTTTTGTTGCTGCCACCATCCCTTTTCCACAATGATAATGAACTTATCTCCTCGTTGGTAGTTTTGGAAAATAATTAAGTGGTTCTGGTAGCTACTGGAAAAGCGTTTCACCAATCCTCCTCTTTTATTGGGAAACGTGAATCGACGGCTGACGGTAAATTAAAAAATTGTTTGCGTCGTCCGATAAATAGGATAACTAAAACTTTCCTTAATTTTCACCTTTTAAACTAAATGAAATGTTTAACTTTTTTTTTAAATTATTTATTTAAAATTAATATAATATATAAAAAAAAATAAACCTTATCTAATACAATTACCCTATTGAAAATTATTATTCCCTAACTGGAAACCTCTTTAAATTTTAATAATATATACTTAAAATAAACACTTCAAACAATTAGTTCAAAAATTCATTCCATATAACTAAATCAAATTAATTACGTACAATAAGCGAATAAACGATCACTCAAGTTTGTCAATCACAAATGACAAACTATCCAAAACGAAATGCATATAACTCGCAATTATTAGCCATAAAAAAAAAACAAAGAAAGGAATATTAATAAAATTCTTACCATAAAATATGTAAAAACAAATTGTTAAACACCACTTGATATTTAAGTAAACCAATTTAACTTTATGTCACAAAATTAAAAAAACAACACGTTTCAAATTCATTAATGAAACAAGTACCGATTTAAATTAATTGAATTTAAATTTGCACCAAATTTAATTATTTAAAAAAAAACACAATTGAAAGATATCACTCAAAATTGATCACCCCGAGTGAAAATGGAACAGAGGTTCCCCTAGCCGAACTAAAAAAAAAATGGACCTCTGGTTTTCAAAGTTCATGTGTCCCCTTTTTTATATTAATTTTCCTTCCTAGTTTTTTTTGAAAAGTCTCCCACCTGAAAAATCCTACTTCTTGCAAAGAAGGGACGTTAAATTAATTAAAGAGGTCCCTTTCCCCCTTCTGCACGGTCCAAGATTTACATTTTATTTTAAAAAACAACACGTGCATAAATATTGCTTTCAAGTGGTGAACGCTATGACTCGTAGTATATTTTTCTTTCTTTTAATTTAAAATAATAATTTTATTCAATTTTGAATATTGCAAGTGTTTTTCCAAAAATTATGATATAATTTTTGGATAAGAGCCTCTTATATTCGCACTTTAAATTGCACTTGTGCAATACTACATATTAATATTTTTAATTTAAAATAATAATTTTATTCAATTTTCAATATTGCAAGTGTTTTTCCAAAAATTATGATATAATTTTTGGATAAGAGCCTCTTATATTCGCACTTTAAATTGCACTTGTGCAATACTACATATTAATATTTTTTAATTTAAAATAATAATTCTATCCAATTTTGAACATTGCAAAGTGTTTTCCTATTAGATAATTTTGTTTTTATATAACTTAGTAAACCTATGAACAATCAAAAATTTCTGCCATGAAATTTTTGGATTGTTACATTACTTCCCTCTCAAAAAAAGATGTGAGCTCACCAGAGCCGCATACTTTTATCAACTACTCTTATTCTACCAATCAAAACATTACTGAACTAACTAATCCTAACTCAGGATCCTTATAATAAAAAAAAAGAAATAATAAAATGTTCCATATTCACATGTCGTGTTAAAGTTATCTTTGGCGAAATGTATTTACCGCACTCGGACTACTCACTATAGTTTGCGTTAAGCACAAGTTTCATATTAGACACACTGGGAAAAATTTTAGATAGGGGCAATGCTGGTTGGAGCAGTAGCACTGATGCCTTCCTCGTTGGTACGATTGACTGATTTATCCGTCCAATGTTGATCTGTAGGCAATGCTGGGTACAATGATGACCCCTGTTGATTACAAGTGGGTGCTTGATCATGTACTGTGACCTCGGTTAGTTCAGTCTTTTCCATATTTCCATTAGTTTGCCATCGGTGGCGATGCATTAATAGTGTGGCTAGAGTACTCCAGAAACTAGCCAAAATAGATAAACCACAACCCATGGTTTCATACAAGTGAAATCCATTTAGTATTACACTTATGCAATATTTAATTGCTTTAAATATAGTGTAAAATCCTATCAATCCACTGAAAAACATCCCAATGTCAGTGAACCATCCCCATATTTGTTTCATAGTGGAATGGGCAAGTTCTTTCATTTCTTGCGGGTTAAACATTTTAAGGGTAGAAAACCCTTGACTTCCAGCTTCTAAACCAGCAACTCGACGAGCTATAATATTTTCTACTGCTTTTCGTTCCACGCCAAAAGTTAGTACTTGTTGGACTTTGCTGACTTCTTCCTGAGTATAGAGTCCATATTGACCTACCGGTTGTATCGGATTAAATTTTAGTTTTGGATCTGCATCAACAGTTAATTGTTGAGGATTATTTTTAATAGTAGGATAGGGCGTTAACCCAACCCATTCGTTGTCAATGTAGTACAATGGTGGAGTTAATCCATTACATTCTACTTCTTCGGCATGTCCTTGAATAATCCTAGTTACGGGTGCCATATACATAGTTTTATTATCGACTTCAATTGGGAGTTCATGGAAACATTTGTTAGACCGTCGAATCTTTACTAGTTTAGGGACGCATCTCATAACATAAAGCACCTCCCCCAATACTCTCCCAACATACCCTTTGTCCAATTTTAACGTTTGACTAATCGCGTGTGGCGCAAACGGTGCCATTAATAATCGATTTCTTAACACTTCTCGTTGCACTAAGCATCGTCTATGAACCGTATCTGTGTATAGCCGATTTATATTCCTTTTAACCGATTGTTCAATGTAGAGGAATTTGCTATTTACATAACTAGTAAGGTCTGTGTTCTGTACTTGCACTTGCATTTTAGGTTGAAGATAACTGTTTATCAAACCGTTCACTACTATAAGTCGCGGATGTTCCGTTTGCCACACTTCTTGATTACACAATATCGTTCTTCTTTTCAGAGATAATGCAAAAATTTTATCCCCACCTTCGACTACAATAATTCTCTCTTGATTGTTATCGTTTATTACTTGGGTTGCAGGACCACGATATAATAGGCTTAAATTGTCATCACATTGGGTTAAAGAGGTGTCTTCCCACACGGTTTCTCCTAAGACGGTATCGAAACAGTGACCTCCAGTGAATGGACAAGTCACTCCGCCTATTAAGCTCAATTGATTTTCTTCCAATTTAACTTTGGCAAGATAATCTTGGACTCGTATTCGGATTGTTGCTAATATGTAAACATTTTCCCAACTTTGGCCTCCTTCGTGATAGGTACCTCCTTTACATCTTCCAGCTGCGTCTACCTGACCTATAATAGTCAACGATGCAGAAGTTGATCCATTCATCACGATTTGCCCAATTTGTTGCTGATAAATGCTTAACGTTTTATATCTATGTACGTTGACACATTCTTCCTTTCCAATCTGATAAACGTAACTCGATATACCACCTGCTACTAGGGAACTGTGACTATGCATCCCACAGTAACTCATAACTCGGGTAACTTCCACCAAACACGTTAGCACTTTTTGGAGTTTGATGTCATTCCTCTGTATGACCTGTACATCTATCTCCATGCTGGTGTACTCTTTCTCTGGTTCCGGGCATTCTGCCACGTCACGAATTGACACAGCAGATATGTCGCTTCCTTGATCTTCGCAATCGTAGGCGATAAGGGTCGAAGCCTGGCATACCCACAAGGAAATTAACACTACCGATGTCCACTCCGCGTATTGTTTACGAATGTTCAACATGGCGAAACGCTGTCACTTTGTTTATTAGTTAGTGTGAACACAGTCGTAAGTTTTTCCGCACAAACTTTATCGCACAATTTCTAGTTGCTCGTAGCTTTCAAGGAATCATAAAAAAAAACAAACTCAAAATCCAAAACAAACAAAAGTCAAATAAAATAAAATTAACATTTGTTTTGTATCTATTGAATTACTCATTCGTAATTCTAGAATCAAAGTTCTATAAGTATGATACAAAACCCTAAAAGAAAAAAAAACAAATTTTAAAACCTTGAAATAATTTTAAAACTACATTTTAACAATCATCTTGTACCATTTGAATTACTTATTCGTAATTTCTAGGACCGAAATCCTATGTGTATAATACAAGAACCTGAAAGAAAATCAAAAAAAAATAAAAAATTTTAATTGAAGTCAAATTAATATTTGAAAATTTATTCAATCATGAATGTTAATCAAGTATCTAAATTTTTTTTTTTTTTGTAAAAGCCAACTCTGGCATTTAAGTTTTAATAAATGACAAAACGTCATGAACAGTAACTTTTTTAAAAATTGTTCACTGCATTATCCATGCATATTGTACCCTTTTCGAGTTAAAATTTTACGAGAGATTTCCAAATGCTTAGATAAATCTTAATGATTCAAACTCCGTACCTGGAAATTTAGGATACATATTTTATAAACTTGGAATAATTTCCAACATTGAAGTTCACTTTTAGAGAATTCAACCCCGCGCTCTAAAAGTATCGGCATTCGATCATTCATTCCTCATTTTCTCCCCGTTTTATCTCATTATAGGCATTGGAGGTCATATATTCAAAACAAATGGTATTCACAGACACCTACGTTTTAAATTAAAATGATCAATTAAAAATACATTATTTGTCTACATCAAATGTACAATAATTTCCGAAACTTGCCTGCGGTGACTCACATTGGACCCACCCCGTACATGGTACTCTTAGTGAATCAGAAAAGAAGATGCCGTTCTTTAGAGGACTTTTACCTCAAGCTACGGTAAGCTGTAGCGTTATTCTAACCCCGACGGCTACACAGGGGTGCCTGCGGTGACTCACATTGGACCCACCCCGTACATGGTACTCTTAGTGAATCAGAAAAGAAGATGCCGTTCTTTAGAGGACTTTTACCTCAAGCTACGGTAAGCTGTAGCGTTATTCTAACCCCGACGGCTACACAGGGGTGCCTGCGGTGACTCACATTGGACCCACCCCGTACATGGTACTCTTAGTGAATCAGAAAAGAAGATGCCGTTCTTTAGAGGACTTTTACCTCAAGCTACGGTAAGCTGTAGCGTTATTCTAACCCCGACGGCTACACAGGGGGTGCCTGCGGTGACTCACATTGGACCCACCCCGTACATGGTACTCTTAGTGAATCAGAAAAGAAGATGCCGTTCTTTAGAGGACTTTTACCTCAAGCTACGGTAAGCTGTAGCGTTATTCTAACCCCGACGGCTACACAGGGGATGCCTGCGGTGACTCACATTGGACCCACCCCGTACATGGTACTCTTAGTGAATCAGAAAAGAAGATGCCGTTCTTTAGAGGACTTTTACCTCAAGCTACGGTAAGCTGTAGCGTTATTCTAACCCCGACGGCTACACAGGGGTGCCTGCGGTGACTCACTTTGGACCCACCCCGTACATGGTACTCTTAGTGAATCAGAAAAGAAGATGCCGTTCTTTAGAGGACTTTTACCTCAAGCTACGGTAAGCTGTAGCGTTATTCTAACCCCGACGGCTACACAGGGGTGCCTGCGGTGACTCACATTGGAGAGTCGTGAAAATCCTTCAGCACCCTTTGTCCAATTTTTTTACATCGATTACAGGTGACTTCCCTCATTTCTGCAATATCTTGATTACGCTTTCCCTGAATCATTTCTTGCACCATTTCGTGTTGTTCTGCCAACTCCTCGCATTTTTCAAGTGTTAGCTTATCTGTTCCTATTAAAGTAGCTCCTACCAACCTAAATAAATCCCGTTTCAACCCCAATTTGAATTGATTCACCATTAATTCTTTGTTTTTTCTTCGTAACCCTAGTTCTTCTCCGAGCCGGGATGTACGCAAATCTTCTGTCAGCACTTTACCCCCAAGAGTACGTAACCTAGTGCAAAATGTACTAACAGATTCGCCAGGACCCTGGAAACACCTATTTAATCTTAATTGATCTTCCCCAGGTTGTTTTCGTGGAGTAAATTTTATTATTAACCTCTTTTTAAACTCAGTATAATCAAGCGCATCAAGAGTAGTATCGGATTGTAAAAATTCGTACGCGGAACCTACAAGTCGATATTTTAATATTTTTAAAGTATCAGTTTCCGACCAATTATCTAAGCGACTACGCTGCTCTAACTTGTCAAAATATTTAAGAACCTCTTTACCACTAAAGCTGTCCAAGGTAGCAGCTATAGTCCCTAAACTATAATACGAGGCTCTTGGTGCTGAATGAATTTCGTCACCGGTATTCATATTTTACTGTTGCCTAACAATATAAAATATATACGATGTGTGCACCAAATGTTTCATAAAAAATATACCTATCACTTCGCAATTTTACAGTATTTTAAGCAAAATTAAAATTTACACGCTTTGTGCAAATAAAAGAAATATTAAAAACAACATACATAAAATTATAATCAGCATTAGCATGCAAAAGTTATTACAAATTATATGTATTTCTTTTACGATCAATTTCCACAAATTGGTTTCTTGTGAACTTTTTCGCAATTTCCCAAAAGCAAATCTAACTTCCTATTTGAAAATTTAATACAAAAATCTACAAAATAAATTATTGATATATTCTATTTATCGAATCAATTAATCCCACCGCTGCCACCAAAATGTAACGTACGGGGTTGTGTTTGTTTTTCGCACTTAATAATTTTTCCATGTTCTAACCCAGAGTTTTGAGATGCTCCAGCATTAGAACAAAATACCAACTCGAAATTAAATTCTTGTGGATAGGGAAATATTTATTTTTGTTGCTGCCACCATCCCTTTTCCACAATGATAATGAACTTATCTCCTCGTTGGTAGTTTTGGAAAATAATTAAGTGGTTCTGGTAGCTACTGGAAAAGCGTTTCACCAATCCTCCTCTTTTATTGGGAAACGTGAATCGACGGCTGACGGTAAATTAAAAAATTGTTTGCGTCGTCCGATAAATAGGATAACTAAAACTTTCCTTAATTTTCACCTTTTAAACTAAATGAAATGTTTAACTTTTTTTTTAAATTATTTATTTAAAATTAATATAATATATAAAAAAAAATAAACCTTATCTAATACAATTACCCTATTGAAAATTATTATTCCCTAACTGGAAACCTCTTTAAATTTTAATAATATATACTTAAAATAAACACTTCAAACAATTAGTTCAAAAATTCATTCCATATAACTAAATCAAATTAATTACGTACAATAAGCGAATAAACGATCACTCAAGTTTGTCAATCACAAATGACAAACTATCCAAAACGAAATGCATATAACTCGCAATTATTAGCCATAAAAAAAAAACAAAGAAAGGAATATTAATAAAATTCTTACCATAAAATATGTAAAAACAAATTGTTAAACACCACTTGATATTTAAGTAAACCAATTTAACTTTATGTCACAAAATTAAAAAAACAACACGTTTCAAATTCATTAATGAAACAAGTACCGATTTAAATTAATTGAATTTAAATTTGCACCAAATTTAATTATTTAAAAAAAAACACAATTGAAAGATATCACTCAAAATTGATCACCCCGAGTGAAAATGGAACAGAGGTTCCCCTAGCCGAACTAAAAAAAAAATGGACCTCTGGTTTTCAAAGTTCATGTGTCCCCTTTTTTATATTAATTTTCCTTCCTAGTTTTTTTTGAAAAGTCTCCCACCTGAAAAATCCTACTTCTTGCAAAGAAGGGACGTTAAATTAATTAAAGAGGTCCCTTTCCCCCTTCTGCACGGTCCAAGATTTACATTTTATTTTAAAAAACAACACGTGCATAAATATTGCTTTCAAGTGGTGAACGCTATGACTCGTAGTATATTTTTCTTTCTTTTAATTTAAAATAATAATTTTATTCAATTTTGAATATTGCAAGTGTTTTTCCAAAAATTATGATATAATTTTTGGATAAGAGCCTCTTATATTCGCACTTTAAATTGCACTTGTGCAATACTACATATTAATATTTTTAATTTAAAATAATAATTTTATTCAATTTTCAATATTGCAAGTGTTTTTCCAAAAATTATGATATAATTTTTGGATAAGAGCCTCTTATATTCGCACTTTAAATTGCACTTGTGCAATACTACATATTAATATTTTTTAATTTAAAATAATAATTCTATCCAATTTTGAACATTGCAAAGTGTTTTCCTATTAGATAATTTTGTTTTTATATAACTTAGTAAACCTATGAACAATCAAAAATTTCTGCCATGAAATTTTTGGATTGTTACATTTAATATAAAGAAAATATAATGAAATATTTTAATGATGTAAATGTTAATTAAACTGCAAAAATTGAATAAAATTGAAAAAAATTGATTTTTAACTTACGTAATAATACAATGAATTATTCAATTTTTGCAGTTTAATTAACATTTACATCATTAAAATATTTCATTATATAATTTCAAATGTTACGAATTAATCCTAACTATAAAGAAAATAGTTGAATTGAAAGATGATAAAAAGCCGCCTGAATTCTTGGCTTGAAAATTGTTTTATGTGATAATTATTAGCTAGCTGTCCAAGAATAAATCTTTGATAACCTGGTTTCTTTTTAATTAACTTTTAAATAATAATAATTATTATTTATTTAAAATGTATTGAATAAATCGTTTCGTTGCCCTCTGCATACCAGCCGCCACTGTATAAATAATTTTAACTAAAACAAAACCGGTTTGTTTTGCGGTATTTAAGTAATTTAAATATTAAATACAATTCATTAGTTCCCAAGTATTAAGTAGGGATATATTATAATCGAAAGTGGAGGTTAATATTATAAGAGATTCAAATTCCGGTTCCATGCCAGTATTAACACTTCCACTATGTATTTATTTAATTTAATGTTTTTATTTTCGATTTCTGCGAGTTCGTTCGTACTAGCGCAAGATCATTTTCAATCTCCATGTCCTGGGCTCTTCGTATACGAGGCTGCAAGGGAAAAATCAGATGTATGGTATGGAATTGCTACCATGGTTAGCGACGCAGACACAGCCGGGGTATGGCTGAAATTAATTTTTGATAAACATCCTCTTCAAGTGGGCGTATGTATGACTTATATTTTTCTAAGACAAACTGATATTACTTAAGACAATTTCAGAATTGGTACGGTGAAGTATTAATAAGAAACAAGACCGTGTACGAAATAGCAAACGTACAAGATCAGCTGAAAGCCAACGTGCCCAAAACGGTACGATTTTTCGTCAAGTACAACTCCACAGGACGCCCGCCGAAGTTGATAGGGTTTCTGGTAAATGGTAACAAAGTATGTCCTGAAGAACCACGTCCTGCCAACGTGACCCTGTAAAAACTTTCCACTTTTAAAGTAAATGTATATTTCATTGTTTATTACTGCAGAAATTTCGAAAGAATACCTTTAATTGGTCAAGGGTCTCCTTCTTTAGAGGAAGACGACTTCTTCATGGGCGATATATATCATTTCCTAAAGCCTCCAAGTACCATTCTTGAGTCAAGCGATAGTGACATATGTGGAACAGTTTTGGTAAGTTTCTAACATTTTAATTTCCACTCAAAGATAATTTTTACGTGAGTCCAAAGCGCTGACCGCTAGGCTATACTGTAAGTTTTTATCGCGTATTTTGCTAATAATGGAGATCACTTTTTACTGTTCGCAGACTCCTCCTACACCATTGACAGCTTACGATCAGTTGAAACACGAAGGGGAATTCCCGTGGCACGTAGCCATATATTACGTAAAAGGAATTGAACCGATTTACATTTGTGGAGGATCGTTGGTATCCAAGAAATTTGTGATCACAGTAGCTCATTGCGTGGCTAAAGTGCGGAGCTCGACGCATCTGAATCCAGAGAAACTCATCGTCTATTTAGGTGCGAAAATGATAAAATCCGCACTGGAAGACTTATACTTTTATGTTGTTTTAGGAAAACATTACTTGAAGCGATTTTCGAATGAGGAGGTTCAAGAAAGGCTGATATCTCAAATCATACTTCACCCACAATACAACGCTCATAACTACTCCAACGACATAGCTTTACTGAAATTATTACTTCCAGTGGAATATAACAATTACGTGCGACCGGTCTGCCTATGGCAGGAATCAATCGATTTAAACGGGATTTTGAAAAAGGAAGGTTTGTATTTAAAAATTATAATCTTCAGGAGTCACCCAATTTGTTTCGCAGGTAACGTTATCGGTTGGGGATTTGACGATACTGGAAAAGTGACCGAACAGCTGATGAAAACTGAGATGTTGGCTGTTAAGCAAGAGATCTGCATAGCTTCATTTCCCGAGTTTTACGAGCGCTTTGTTTCGCAAAAGACTTATTGTGCTGGATTCCGAAATGGTAAACTTGAAACACTCATTTAATTTCCCAGACTAAATAGCTTCTGTAAAATAGGTACGTCGGTGTGCAACGGCGATTCCGGCAGTGGGATGGTTTTTCCCAAATCAATTTCCAGTCCCAAGAATCCAATTTGGCAGTTGAGAGGCTTGGTATCTCTCAGTGCTGCTTTGCACAATCACTTCAAATGTGATACGTCAAATTATGTTGTTTTCACGGACGTAGCAAAACATTTGGATTGGATAAAAAATATAATTAAATAGTTATATAATTATTATAGTACAATAATAAATTTCCCTCGGGCGTTTTAGTAAAATTTCGATTTTTTATAATATGCTGAAGATGACGTGAAAAGTCGAAACCGGTACATATCCAAAGAAAAATTTTTTTGTTAGTATCTATAAGTAACATCACTGGGCATTGTCTGTATTGCTGTATTATTACATTGCAGTGATTGTAATTCTCTGTAATTCCTACGTCTTACGTTTACGTTCATTGTGAATCTACACTAATTTTCAACTTAATAAGAGTTTTTGGAAAATTAAAATAATTTTTTTGTATTTTATATTTTTGGCAATTTTTGAGTTTTGGCTGTCCCCCCTTCTCCTAGGTCATCTTTGGGCGAGGTCTAGCATACACAACAACTCGAGAAACGTCCTTGGCACTGGCGGATCTTGAATATTTACAATATCAGAAATACACATACAAAAAAGATATAACTGGTTTTTCATTAATAATTAAAATTGATTTATTGAAGATTCAATCTCAAATAATGTGGGTGTGTGGCCGAATTACATTTAGTAAGTAGAGCAACTTTGTTTAAAATAAATTGTTTTCTGTTTGAGTATCGAACTAATTATTGTAGTTAATTTTGGTAGACCATAGAGAAATTTGAATTTCAAAAAATTATTATTTTGAAAGTCAAAAATATACTAGAACTAAATTTTGAAATTTTATTTTTTCAAAATTTTTTTTTAATTTAAAAATTTAGATAATCGCATAAAATATTGTTTATATAATTAAAAAGTTTAAATAAATTTTGAAATGTAAAAATTGTAAATATAAAAATTTCAAATTTCATTAACTGCATATTTATTGTTGTTTTGTTGCGTATAAAAAGACCGCTATAAACGCAAAATAAATTTTTGCGGTTCAAACGGAAAATCTTGAAAATATTTGAAAATTCAATAATGCTATATGATGGTGTTTGGAGAGGTGCGGAAATAAAGAAGAAAGGAGACATAGGAAATAAAGATACAAATACAAATACAAAAATTTCTATTTATAATATCAATAACTCTGGATGATTTCCACTCTCCATATCCTAACCTCTTCAGGTACATTAATTACAGCAGTATAGATAGACATTGGTTCGGAGAGTAAACTATGCTTAGCTTTTCACTTCCTGTATTTTTGAATAAATAAATTTAATTTTTGGAAATAATCTAATTATTAGGTATATCAAATTAAATTACCACATCAAATTAGTTCTAATCAAAAAACCGCGAATTAAAGGATTACTTAAATTAATCCGCGAATTAAAATTCGATTAATCAGATTTCGACTTTAAATTTTAAGTTGGGCCCAGTTCCGGTATAACCCCTCTACTTCTAATGTCAAATTAAAAGAAAAAAACATCCTAAATTACTAATTTGCTTTTACTAAACCGCAGAATATTTATTTTAACCGCGAATTAATTAGATCAAACCAGCTAATCGAGACAGCACTACTATCCTTTTTTTCGAAAAATTCAGGTCTGTAAGTTAAGAAACAAAAAAAAATTTTGGACGAACAATTTAAAAAAAATCCGCTTTGAAGATGGGCAGGGTAAAAAGCTGGTCGATGTCCCGGAATGCCCCATATCAATATCTCAACTTGAGAGCATTCCAGTTATGTTAGTTTTTAAAACAATATTGAAATTATCCTTGACTATTTGAAATGTCATAATTTGTAATTCACTCAAAAAGAGAAGAAGAAGAACTGGTTATCTTCTATTAAGTCATATTTAAAATAATAAACTTCTTGCAACTTTTGTTCTTTTTAACTGGTTTTTAGAATCAAAAGTTATTGATAAATTTCGTTGTCGCTTTGTATGCAAAACTTCAGTACTAAAGGTGTTCATATTTTTTTGATTGACAAGTTGGTTTTTATAAAAAAAAAATTAACAGTGAGGGATTGGTCAAAACTTTTTCGTGCCATAATACAGTATTCAATATTTGTAAGTAGAAATTTTTATATTATCTGTGTTTTTGTAATTTAATTTCAATCTACGCAATCTAAAAGTCACAATTTTAACTTTTTAAACTTAGATGGTCCAACACTGGGAATCCCGAGGCTGATACAGGAATCCCAGCTATGTTTCGCACACATTTAATGCTTTTATTTTCAATTTCTTTCATTTCGTCCATAATAGCCCAAAATGACGGCATATCGCCATGTCCCCGACTCTTCGAATACGAGGAAGAAAGTAGGAAACCTGGTAAGTGGTATGGAGTGTTAACTATGGTCAGCGATACAGATGCACATGGAATTTGGATAAAATTAATTTTCGATAGACCACCTCTGGTAGTAGCCGTATGTATGACCTAAGTTGAAGTCTAGCTTAAATTAAGTACTGTTCAATTTGTAGAATTGGTATGGTGGTGTCATTCCAAAAACGGATACGATATACGTTTTAGCAAACTTAGCAGATAAACTCCAAGGCCACGTACCCAAAACGATTCGATTGTATGTTACCCATGATCCTGCAGAACCTCCACCAAATTTGGTGGCGTTCCGCGTTAACGAGAGACAGGTGTGCCCCGAAGAGAGACTGATAGGAACAACAACTGTGTCGTTAGTACTTAAAACCGGGAGTTATAAGAATATCACAGCAATGCAGCCACCTCCAGTCATCCCAAAAATGTAAAGTTTTAAATTAACCAATCGCAAATTAATTGTTTCTTTATGCAGAGCTAGTGAAACCGTAGTTAAGAGTCAGGAGTCAGCTTCTTCGGACGATATGGAATTTTTCGAAAACGATTTCAGTCAATTTATAAACCGTCCAAGTTCCAATACCGATTCAAATGGTAATGAAATTTTATGTGGAACAGTCGTGGTAAGTTTCTAAAGCTTTAACAAAAAACTGTGTGGATCAGCTGTAAAGCTCCCACATCTTCAAACAACCAGGTACCTTGAAGGTACCAAACCACACAGATTACTAGCTTTGTTATTTGTAGACTCTTCCTAGGCCATTGGTAACCCACGGTGAGCCTACATCCGAAGGGGAATTTCCATGGCATGCAGCCATATATCACATGCAGAAAAATAAACTGGCTTATATTTGTGGAGCGTCGTTGATAAACAAAAATTTTGTTATTACAGCAGCTCATTGCGTGACAAAGCCAAGGAAGACGAAGCCTCAGAAACCAGAACATTTCATCGTCTATTTAGGAAAACATTTCCTGACGCAATTTTCGAATGAAGGAATACAGGACCGGCAAATATCTGAAATTATAGTTCACGAACAATACGTCGCGCACAATTACTCCAACGATATAGCTATACTGCAATTAGCAAATCCGGCAGAATTCAATGATTATGTACGGCCAGTATGCTTATGGCAGGAACCAGTCAATTTGAATAGAATATTGAAACATTTAGGTTTGTATTTAAAAATATAATATATTTGATCGCCAGATTATATTTACAGGTACAGTTGTCGGTTGGGGATTCGACCAAACTGGAAAGATAACCGAACAGTTGATGCAAGCCAGAATGCCGATTGTTTCCCAGGATTCCTGCTTGTTTTCGTTTCCAGAGTTTTACTCTCGTTTTACCTCACCGAATACTTATTGTGCGGGATATAGGAATGGAACGTCTGTGTGCAGCGGCGATTCAGGCGGTGGAATGGTTCTTCCCAAATCACATTCCGATCCAAAAAACCCAGTGTGGCAGTTGCGAGGTTTGGTGTCGCTCAGTGCAGCTCAACATGGTAAAATTACATGTGACGCCTCCAATTATGTTATTTTTACGGACGTAGCAAAATATTTGGATTGGATAGACAGTGTAATTCAATAGTTGTTCCATTACAACAATCTGATTTTTCTGATTACAAATGTCACTTATAATCGTAACTAATTGTTTGAAATATTTAAATTAAATTTATTTTGCATAAAGGTTGCTTATTTTAATTTTCTTTGTCAATAAATAATATAAAACAACTGATTCTGACTAAATCCGATCTTTCTACTTAGGTAGCTATTTATCAGCATATTAGAAACCAATAAAATCTTATGTAAATTTTACAAATTTTAGTTCATGTTAGCTTTAAAAAAACATTCACTTGACGGTACGTGTATGCCACGTGGGTCTTAGCAATCCGAATTCCGGTCGGGAGACAGTTTCGGTCATCGTGTCCAGACGTGTTTCGTATCACTCCCGATGAAAACTGCTTCGATCCGAAGACCACGCCCCTTTTCAAGTCCAAGTCCATTATAACAATACCCGCTTAAACCGACGTTTATATCGATTCCCCTGAAGAAGCCGAGATGCGCAAAAACAGGCCTACCGTTCAAGTCAAAATCCAAAGTTGCGTGGACAGCCGAAAATGCAAAAAAGAAAGCCAGCCACCCGAAATCTTCTGACATACCCGCGACAACCGATGTCCACACAGCAGTCCTTCTAAAACAAGGCCTCGCGAAACCCACAACCAGCAGAAAGAAAAACATAGGGAAAAAGGACGCACCGGATAGAATCCCGACTCCGACAGAGCCAATTCTATCAGTCTTTTCTCGAAATCCTCCACCGAGGACAGCTCCCCAACAAACTCGCGACCAATCATCCCCGTACCCAGTGCCACTCCAGCTGAACACCAAGTCGAGAAACCCACATTGGATTTTGTACCCCACACGGGGCAAAAAAGGCAAAGCCGGCTTAGCGATCATTCCGTATCGGACCATCCCTCCACCCCCGAAGCATACAGGTGGTGGACACCGCGGAACTCATCGGTATTTCGAAACTGGACCAAAATTAAACCATCCATCAGAAGAACAAAGCCAAAGTTTCGCTTGCGTAGATTAATTACAGCCTTCATCACCAGAGGAAAGGGATTAAGGTAAGGCGTGCATGTCAATTACCTACTCTACGCTTAGATGGGGAGAGAGCATGTTCATTCTACTGTAAGCGGTTGCACATTTCCGATCCGAGGATCGTAATAATTCACACAGGGGTTGAGAAAACCGGCCGAGCGGTTAGCGAGAGCGTGTGGAGGGTAGGTTTTCACTGACCCTGACATTGTCAAATCCTAGCTTTCCAATTTCGTCATTTTCGAGTTTGGTAACCTTACAGGGGGGGGGGCTCGCTGCGCTCGGGCGTTTCAGGCCGTTTTATTTAAATAAAAAAGTTGTGTTAGTGGTCGTAGGTTTATCCAACCGCTGCACTGGTTTACAGCATATGACGAATAAAGACTTGGAAACTTAGTAGGCACGTGGTCAAAGTCGTAGCACCTTCAGCACCGTTTTGTGATCTATTTCGGTAGATGCCAGAATCCACACTTCGAACCGAATTTCACTTGCACTCAAGCCATATAGCGGGCCCAATTATGCTCTCTTCTTTTCGTAGCAGCCCACGTTCCTGTCTAATCCCCGAGCCATCCCAAACTTAAGACATACTTGGGCAAAATCCTGACACTATCCCCACCCAAGTGGTGAAAGACTTTCTGGTCTCAGTCAACCTGACCATATGAAAAGTGAAGTAGAAAACTTAGTCAGTAGACTACACCGAAAAGAAAGAGGAAAGACCGAAAAGAGAGAAAAGCCGCGAATTAAAAGATTACCTAAATTAATCCGCGAATTAAAATTCAATTAATCGGATTTGGACTTTGAATTTTAGTTAAAACGAATTTTGACTCTACTTCCGATGTCGAATTAAGAAAAATAATTACTTAAATTACTATTTCTATAATTTTTAAATTAGTCTATCGGAATAATTATATTACCGCAGAATAATTGTTTTAAACCGCGAATTAATTAGATCAAACCCACTAATCGAGACTGCACGTAATATATTTGATTTATGAGCTTTGGAAGTTCAGCTAAAAATTAACTCTTATATATAGCTCTTCAATCTTCCGATCTCAAAAACACCAATAGCAAAAAATATAATTTATACCTCATCGAAATTGCATTCCAGTCATCGTAGTTTTTAAAAATTTCTGAAACTATCCTTGAATATTTAAATGTCACAATTTGTAATTCATTCAAGAAGAGAAGATTTAGAACTGGTTATCTATTAATTTATTTTTTAAATTATAACTTTCTCGCAACTTTTGTTCCCCGAACTGGTTTTTATTGTGGCAATTTTGTTGTCACTTTGTTTTCAAAATACTAGACTAATATAGTGTTCAAATTTTTTGATTTACGAAAGAAGCTACAGTGAAATAGTTGGTTCAAAATAAAAATAATACAGTGCAATATTTTGTAAGTAGTAATTATATGTTCCAATTAGATGGAAAATAAAATTTTTATTTCAGATAAAATAAAGCTCTGGGAAAACCCGAGGCTGATCCCGGAATAACTCCTCCGCTATGTATCGTACATATTTAATGCTATTATTCTCGATTTCTTTCATTTCTTCCATAATAGCCCAAAATGACGGCATATCGCCATGTCCCCGACTCTTCGCATACGAGGAAGAAAGTAGGAAACCTGGTAAGTGGTATGGAGTTTTAACTATGGTCAGCGATACAGATGCACAAGGAATTTGGATAAAATTAATTTTCGATAGACCACCTCTGGTAGTAGCCGTATGTATGACCTAAGCTTAAGTCTAGCTTAAATTAAGTACTGTTTAATTTTTAGAACTGGTATGGTACTGTAATTCCAAAAAGCGACACGATATACGTTCTAGCAAACTTAGAAGATAAGCTCCAAGGCCACGTACCCAAAACGATTCGATTGTACGTTACCCATGATCCCTCAGAACCCCCACCTAATTTGGTGTCGTTCCGCGTTAACGAGAAAAAGGTATGCCCCGAAGAGAGATTAATAGGAACAACAACAGTGTCGTTGGTACTTAAAACTGGGAGTTACAAGAATATTACAGCAATGCAGTTACCTCCAATCATCCCAAAAATGTAATAAACATTTTTTCAGGTTTAAATTAGCTAAACACAAATTAATTGTTTCTTTATGCAGAGCTAGTGCAACTGAAGTCAAGAGTCAGGAGTCGGAATCTTCAGAAGATGAAGAATTTTTCGAAAACGATTTCGGTCAATTGATAAACAGTCAAAGTGCCAATACCGAAACAAATGGTAATGAAATTTCATGCGGAACAGTCGTGGTAAGTATCTCGTTAGCTCGCATATATTCAAACCCACCCTTCAAATAAAAACGCCTCCCAAATAAGGCGATAGCTAGCTTTATTGTTATTTACTGCACAGTTCTCGAGAGCGTGGCTGAACCTTTTTTACGATTTGTAGACTCGTCCTAGGCCATTAGTAACCTTTGGTGAGCCCACACACGAAGGAGAATTCCCGTGGCACGTGGCCATTTATTCCGTAAAGAAAGATAAGCAAGCTTATATTTGTGGAGCGTCGTTGTTAAATAAAAATTTCGTGATCACTGCCGCTCATTGCGTGACAAAACCAAGAACGTCAACGCGTCAGAAACCAGAACATTTAATCGTCTATTTAGGTAGGTAACTTTTTACCTTCGCCAAATTGCTGTTCATTTCAATTCTGATGTTTTAGGAAAACATTTCTTAACGCGATATTCGAATGAAGGAATACAGGACAAGAATATATCTGAAATTATAGTTCACGAACAATACAACGCGCACAATTTATCCAACGATATAGCTGTACTGAAATTAGCACATCCGGCAGAATTCAATGATTATGTTCGGCCAGTCTGCTTATGGCAGGAACCAATCGATTTGAATAGAATTTTGAAGCACCCAGGTACAGTTGTCGGTTGGGGATTTGACCAAACCGGAAAGATAACCGAACAGTTGATGCAAGCCAGAATGCCAATTGTTTCCCAGGATTCCTGCTTTTATTCGTTTGCAGAATTTTACTCTCGTTTTACCTCACCGAATACTTATTGTGCTGGATTCAGAAATGGTACGTCTGTGTGCAGCGGCGATTCAGGCGGTGGAATGGTTCTTCCCAAATCACATTCCGATCCAAAAAACCCAGTGTGGCAGTTGAGAGGTTTGGTGTCGGTTAGTGCAATTTTACATGGTGAAATCAAATGTGACGCTTCCAATTATGTTGTTTTTACGGACGTTGCAAAATATTTGGATTGGATAGAAAGTGTAATTCAATAGTTTGTTTGAAATATTTAAATTTATTTTACATAAACATTTGTAATTTTTATTTTCTTTATCAATAAATATGAAATTACCAGCTTAACTGAACCTTCTACATGCATCCCGCCATATTGGCGTTAAACGCGCGGAGTTAGCAGTCTAAAATTTTAGAGTGTTCATGCATGTCTACTGGCAAAATTGTGCTTTTCACCATCACTTTTTTGGCAAAAAATATTTTGCAAGCCCTATACATCGAAAGAGTAATTCATTGACCTTGAATATTTACAACAATATTAAAATGATTCATGAAGAAAAGCAAGAACTGGTTATCCATCAAATTTAAATTAATTCTAGCGACCCTGCGGGACAAACAGGTTTTTAGAATCAAAAGTTTCTGACAAATTTCGTTATCGTTTATCGGAAAAACCGTAGAAATGAGATGTCTGGATTCTACGATTTTCTGAAGACGCTGCAGTAATATCAGATGTTTACAACATAGTAGAAGTGGCCTGTAATTACCATATCTTGTAAGTATGAATATTTTAAATAATTTTAAACATTAAATTTAAATTTTAGATAAAAACCTAACCTGGGAAACCGGAGGCTAAAATTTGGAAATTCCACTCGCCTGGCTAACTGCATAGCACTTCCGCTATGCATTGCACTCTGTTGTTTTCAATTTTTCTGATCCCGTTCGTAATAGCGCAAAATAATGCCCCATCCCCATGTCCTCGTCTCTTCGCATACGAGGATGAAAGTAGGCAACCTGGTAAATGGTTTGGAATTTTAACTCTGGTGAGCACTACAGATGCACGTGGAGCTTGGGTGAGATTCGTTTTCGACAGACCACCTTTAGAATTGGGCGTATGTATTACTTAAATCTAACTCGGGTTTAAATTAATCACTACAACATTTTTAGAATTGGTATGGCAATGTAACCGCAGTAAGCAGCAATGTATACTTTATAATAAACTTAGAAGATGAGCTGAAAGCCTACGTGCCCAAAACGATTCGATTCTACGTCACGTATAAGTCTTCGGAACCGCCACCTAATGTGGTATCTTTTCGTGTTAACGAGAAACAGGCATGCCCCGAAGAGAGAGTAACGGGAACAACAAACGTGTCTTTAGTCCTTAAAGTCGGCAGATACATGGGAATGAAACCAACATTACCAACACCTGCAGGAACAACATAGTAACGAAACTCTTCCAGTTTGAAAGTATAAGCATCTAAATTTTTTCTTAATGCAGCCCTAGTGTCGTCCCTGGTTTTCCTATATATCCAGGATCTGCTTCTTCGGTAGAAGATGATGAAGATGACGTTTTCGTAAGCGATCTCGATCAATTCTTAAACCCTCACGGAACCACCAATCAGTTGAGCGATGATGATAAAGTCTGTGGAACTGTTGTGGTAAGATTAAAAACAAAATTACTACATACCTCCCAGACCTCCCAAGGGATCTTATTCTCGATATAACAACATATTACTTAACGACAATTTTTTACTGTTCACAGCCTCCTCCTAAACCATTGATAACTCACGGTCAGCCTACTTACGAAGGGGAATTCCCATGGCACGTTGCCATATACTACATCAAGGGCATTGACTTAACTTACATTTGCGGAGGCTCGCTGATATCCAAAAATTTTATGATAACAGTAGCTCATTGCGTGACGAAACCCAGAACGACAAGAACTCAAAATCCAGAACGTTTCACCGTTTATTTAGGTAGGTACATTAAAACTCTGGAACTCTGACCGCCAACTGTTTTTTTTTTGGTGCTCTAGGAAAATATTACTTAACGCGATTTACGAACGAAGGAATACAAGACAGGCAAATATCCGAAATTATAATTCACCCAAATTACAATCCGCATAATTACTCCAACGATGTAAGTTTGATGAAATTCTCACTTCCAGTGGAATATAACGATTACGTACGACCAGTGTGTCTATGGCAGGAATCCCCCGATCTGAGCACCATTTTGAACAAGCATGGTTGGTATTTAAAAATTTTATGGTTAAAATTTAACTGAATACTCAAATTTATAGGCAGCGTTGTCGGTTGGGGATTTGATCAATCTGGAAAAGTGACCGAAAAGCTTATGCAAGCAGTGATGCCGGTTGTCTCGAAGGAAACCTGCATATTTTCCTATGCAGAGTTTTATTCCCGTTTTGTTTCACATACCACTTACTGCGCTGGATTTAGAAATGGTAAGCATGGAAGGCTCATTTGAATAGACGAACTAAACAGTTTCTGAAAAAAATAGGTACGTCGGTGTGCAACGGCGATTCCGGCGGTGGAATGGTTTTTCCTAGAAAAAATTCAAATCCGAAGAACCCAGTTTGGCAGTTGAGAGGTTTGGTATCCATCAGTGCAGCTTTACGTTACCGGTTTAAATGTGATGCTTCAAATTATGTGGTTTTTACAGACACCGCGCAATATTTGGATTGGATCAAAAATTTGATCAAATAGACATTCTGGTTTGTCTAACAACAAAACAATAAAAAAAAATTTTAACATTTGTTTCCCTCTGGATACGCAAATACAGATCAGGGAAGGTTGCAGATCAGTTTGATGAACAAATATTTATAAATTTTTAAACTATTTATTATTTTGAAAATAAAACATTTATATAATAATTATTGTGTACAAATGAAAATCAAATTCCTATCCTCCTAAAAATCCCCCCCCCCTGCGATTTCAATTATTTTATTAAAACTTTCAGAACACCAAAAAAATCGACGAAGAAGTAAAAAGTCTCAAAAAAGTTAGGTTGGGTTTAAGTACAGATTACCACTATCACTGAACTACCAGTCCCGGTATGGTAAAGTTCTGAAGGCGACAAAGAGAAAAGGCCTGAAAGGGTGAAATCAGGAAGAAATGTTCCAAATCAAAATATAAAAATCAAAGTCGAACGGCAGATTGACATTTTTATATGAAATATTACAAAATTCTGGAATGCTAGCGATTATTTAAATTTCGGTAGAATTTTGAAAACAAATGACGTAAAGTTTTTTACTGACACAATGGAAAAAAATAATTTTAATCTACTAAATTAACATTACGACTGGAGACTCGTCCAGGATGGGAAATTTAAATTTTTATTATTCAATTTTAGGTAAATTGCGTATAAAGAGAAGAAAAAACTGGTTCCAATTATTATTGGAAATTACTAAACTTCTCGCGACCCCGCGGAACTAACAGGTTTTAAGAATCAGAGGTTGTTGGCAAATTTCATTACTATTTTGTTCTTACAACCGCAAGTAAGAAGATTAATTTCATTTGTTTTCCGAATACCCGATCTTGACAACAACAAAATAAGTTCCGTATTGCCAAAACTTGTGTGTGCCGTAACTGTCTGATTACGTAAGGAAAATTTGTTTTTTAATATTTCATGTATTTAATTTCGAATAACAAAAAATGTTCATAAGTTTATGTTTATCTCACTTTCGCAATATCAAATTGTTTTTCTTCAATTGTTTTAAAAATTTAAGATTGCAATTGTTTTGCGGATCACTTCTGATTGGACAGAAATTTAAAATAAAATAGCATTTCTTAAATTTGACCAATCAAATGCAGATATATAAAAAATAAAGTAATATTTGATGTTTTCGTAGAATTTATAAAAATTTAGGAATTTTTCAGAAAATATTTAAAAACCCGTTTGTTTTTAAAGACTTGGTTTTCCAGAAAACAATGCCGTCATATAGCGGTCGTTTTCGTAGAATTAAGAAAAATTTAGAAATTTTCCAATTTTATAGATACAATTTCAAATTGGAAAAACCGAGACTGTCGCCTAGAAACTCCAGCTTCCACTATGATTCGTACGTATTTAACGCTTTTATTGTCGCTTTCTCTCGTTTCGTTCATAACGGCGCAAAATGAGACTGTATCTCCTTGTCCTCGCATCTTCGCATACGAAGATGAAAGTCAACAGCCTGGTAAGTGGTTTGGAATACTAACCATGCTGAGCGAAACAGATGCCCGTGGAGCTTGGACCAGGATAGTTTTCGACAGACCACCAATAGAATTAGGCGTACGTTTAACTAAAATCTAACTCGAGTTTAAATTAATTACTGCAAATTTTTAGAATTGGTATGGCAATGTAACCGCATTAAGCAGCAAGGTGTACTTCATAATAAATCTAGATGATGACCTCAAAGCCCATGTGCCAAAAACGATTCGATTCTACGTCAAGTACGACCCCGCAGAACCTCCACCGAAGGTGGTATCCTTCCGAGTTAACGAAAAACAGGCCTGTCCCGAAGAGAGATTAACAGGAACAACGACCGTATCTTTAACTCTTAAGACTGGTAGTTACAAACCAAGAGCACGAAGACACACGCCTTTCTATCCCAAAGCTGAAGCAATCGCTCAAAAATAATTAATAATGAAGATCGAAAATGTCTGAAAATTTTTATGACCTGTTAATTTTTTAATTTTAATTTAATATGTAGAATAAATTAATAAAATAAGACGTCCATATCTTTATCTCTGCGGATTTCTTTAACTTCGGGTAAGTAAGCCACAGTGTATAATATACTATCGTTTGTTTTTGTCTTCACCGTAAAACAATAGCAGTGTAAATAATTTTTAATCCCACCCCACACCAATTTATAAACGTCGAAATTATGTAACAAAATAGGCGTTATCAATTAATAGGTACTTTTTCACAGGAAGAAACTCTTTGAGAATGAAATTATTAGTTTAATTGCAAAGTAGTAAAACCGGAAATCTTCAATGTTGTCCTTGAATATTTGAATTATATTATTTCAATTCGTGTAATCACCTACAAGAAAAACTGGTTGTAGTACATCAACTTTAAATTGACAATCTGCTCATTGCTTCTGTAAAATCCATCAACTCATCTTCCTCGTTAGTAATTAGTGGGATAATTTCGAAACCGTTTGGATTACTGCAGAACCATGCACATAAAATATAGTAATAAGTGATACTTATAAAGAAAAAAACCAGTGCCAGTTTGCTAAAAGTTTTTTGTGTCACAATTGTGGGATTTCCCTGTAATTAGGAAACTTTGTAAGTAGGTGTGTTTTATTACTTTATATATTAAATAATATATAATCCGCATAAATAACATGATTAATATTAATATATAATTATCAAAAGTTACGAATATTAAATTTATTTTATTACTTTACTCCAGTCATTTTTTTCTTTTCCATTAACTTTTAAACTGTCCAACTATAGGTACCTATATTAATAACCTTTAGCTTTTAGTACAAAAAAACCTGTTTAAAATAAATAAACAACCCATGAAGATGAATATCACTGTTTTTAATAAAACAGAACCACAGTACCTGATAGGTAAGTCTGCAGTTGGCATCACCTTCCTTGTCAACTTCTATTTTCTCTTGCTTCAATCCTCCGATGAACAGCACGAAGATCCTCCTGCTCTTCCTTTCTTTCGACAATTAATTTTGCCCCTCTTCTCCATGATTTTCAACTTCACACAGAACAACAAATAATAGTTCCACTTCTTTGGGGGTCTCTAGTCACGATTTACTTATTGCCGAAACGCCCAACCTTGCCGATGGCATGTACATCTTTCCATTTTTCTTTTTTCTCCCTCGCCAGCAATTAAAACATTAATTTTTAAATTTTAGTTGAAGAACTGGAACCAATTAAACCTTCGGCAGTTCAAATATGTCTTGCACTTCCTCTACGATTGTATTTCTTGTATTTTCCCTCATTTCCTTTGTATTCGCACAAAATGATTTTCAATCGCCATGTCCTCGACTCTTCGTATACGAGGCTAAAACTAAAGAAACTGGTAAGTGGTATGGAATTTTAACTATACTAAGTGACGCGGACACATATGGAGTTTGGATTAGAATACTTTTCGACAGACCGGCTCTACAATTAGGTGTATGTATGACTAACTTCTACCAGCGATAAGTTTAAATTCAACCGTTGAATCTTTTCAGAATTGGTATGGCGAGGTAAGCACTGCAGACAGCCAGGAATACCTCATAGAAAACGTACAAGATCGCCTAAAAGCCAACGTACATAAAACAATACGATTCTACATCAAGTACGATCCCTCCGAACCACCACCAAAGTTGGTATCGTTTCACCTTAACGCAAAAAAGGTATGTCCCGAAGGGGGAATTTCGGAAACATCGACCAAATCTTTGGAACTTACAACCATCAGTGCAGTGGATACTAAACCAAAACCACCTCGGGTTGAGGAAACTTTGTAAAGAAAATATTATACTTTAAAAATAAACATACCGAAACTTTTTCTTAATGCAGGTCCAAACCAGCTAAAGGTTTCACAAATCAAAAACCTGCTCCTCCAGAAGAGGAACAATTTTACATGAGCGATCTCTATTACTTGTTTAATCATCCGTCCAAAAATAATGACGATAGAAATTCCAGCCTTGACGAAATCTGCGGAACAGTTGTGGTGAGAGCTAAATTTGGTGAAAACTCAATAAATTCGTCAAAATAAAATCAATAATAAGATTACCATTTCATTACGTAGATACTTTTTACAGGCTCGCTCTAAAGCATCAACACCCCATGGAAAACCAACGTTTGAAGGAGAATTCCCATGGCACGGTGCTTTATATTACTCAAAAGGAATTGATTTGACTTACATTTGTGGAGCGTCGTTAATTTCCAAGAAAACTGTAATTACAGTAGCTCATTGTGTCGCAAAACCCCACTCCACGGTCTCTTTGAACCCAGACAATTTGATCGTCTATTTAGGTAGGTTCCACGAAAGAATGCGCAGGTGTAACAAAGTTTTTTTTGCACTTTAGGAAAACATTACCTGAAACGTTTTTCAAATCAAGGAATACAAGACAGGCAAATAGCGAAAATTATAATTCATCCAGAATACAACCCACACAATTACTCCCACGATATTGCTTTAATGAAATTAGCAGTTCCGGTAGACTTCACCGATTATGTTCGGCCGGTGTGTTTGTGGCAAGAACCACCCGATTTGGACAGGATTGTGCATAAACAAGGTTCGTTACAAAATTGTGTAACTATATAAATCAAAACTTGCTTAACAGGCAACGTTGTCGGTTGGGAATTTGATAAAAATGGAAAAGTAAGTGAACAGCTAAGGCAAGTCGAGATGCCAATTGTCTCACAAGAAACCTGTTTATCTTCGTTTCCGGACTTTTATTCCCGCTTTACTTCAAGAAACACATTCTGTGCTGGATTCAAAAATGGTAAGCAGACACATCTGATTTCTCGATAAACTAAACAGCTTGAAAAAAATAGGTACGTCGGAATGCAATGGCGATTCCGGAGGCGGAATGGTTCTCCCCGCATCAAATTCTAGTTCGAAGAACCCAGTTTGGCAACTGAGAGGTTTGGTGTCCATCAGTGCAGCCCTACATGATAAATTTAAATGTGATACCTCGCATTACGTCGTTTTTACAGACACCGCAAAATATTTGGACTGGATAAAAAAAGAAATAAAGTAGTTCTTCCATTGTATTAGCAAATTTTGTATTATTATGAAACCCAAATTAGTAATATATTCCCATGGTAAACCTAGTTTCATTTACGAAGAACTTTGTGCCGTCAATCTCGGATTTCCCATATCGTAGAAAAATTTCCACTTTACGGAAGCGGCTAGATAAAGCTATTCTGTCGGTTATTTTAACAGTCACCGCCAGCTACACAGGAAAGAAGATAATTTTAATCACATTGGCAAAGTAAAATCCATCATAATCTTATCAAAATTTTTTTTTGATAATTTTTTCTAAACAAATTATATCCCATGAACACTTAAGGTTTGATAAGATGAATAATAATTACTCAAATAAAAATTCGTTTATTAATTCGTAATTGATTAATTATTATAACATTGGCAATAAAATTTAAAACCCTAGCATATCCACCACATAGAAAGACTAATCGGTAAAGAATTTACAGGTACTAACAGTATAAATTACCCCCTTTGTTTTCCTCGTATTGCTTTTGTACAAATGCGGCAACTTTCTCTGGAACTCCCAACTCTCTCATTTTAAGCACTTCCTCTTGTTTGCCAACCCCGGTAAGGTAACCGTTAAGTCGGGCTGCAATGTGAGACGTCTGCAGCAATTCTGGTGTTAACTTTAGCGCTTCACAAATCCACTGATATCTTTGTAATCGATACTTTTGATGGTAGTCTTCAGCTGGATAAAATATACCAACCGGGTGAATTTGAGTCTGGAGTTTTCCTTGGGGATATTTGGCAGATTCGACTTTTAAGGCTTCCTCGGATATTTTTTTTTGTTCATCGTTATGATAAAATATTCTCGAAGCATACTGCACCTTAATTTTTGTAGTTATCCCATATTCGTGATGTTGCCAAAATTGATCTAGCAGGGCTTTAAAGGTCACCTTCTCCGGATCGTAGTCGACTTCAACCACTTCGGTGTGATCGCCCAAGTTATGATACGTAGGGTTCAATAAAGTACCTCCCGAGTATCCAACTCTTGTTCTAAGAACACCAGGAGTGCCCCCAAACAGGGCATCGTTGGCCCAGAAACAGCCCATACCGAACGTTATCTTTTGAAACGCACTGTTCACATTATGCATAATATTAGACGGCATATTGGACAATGATTAAATTTCCAACTACTTGTTGCTCTAAAATATAAAATTATAATATTTCCACCACTTCACCTTCAAATCACAGCTGAAACATGAAACGTCACAAACTTTAATAAAAGTGGGGTTGAATTCGTTTAACCTAAAAAATTTGATAAGTTAAACGTCAAAATGATTTCGTTACTTCGCCGATCTGCGGGGCGAATTTTAAAAGATATTAGTAGGAGGCAAATTCAAACGAATCCTGCAGAAAATGGTAAATTCTAATTTCCTTCTTTATTTTTAAATAAACATTTCCATTCTAGCTGAGAAGTTACCGTCGTATTTACAACTGTCGGATAACTTCAGCGAGGACTCCGAAAAACGTAGACTTTTTACAAACGACGTGGTGCGCGATATGATCGTCCACGATAACTTTTTAACCGAAGAAGAGGAAGCTAACATTTTAAAAGAGATCGAGCCCTACTTGAAGAGGATGCGATATGAATTTAACCACTGGGATGACGTAATAACAAAAGTAACGCGTACTTTTTGTAATTTATATTGGGATAATATTCGTAGGCTATTCATGGTTTTCGAGAAACGGAACGGTTAAAGTGGAACGAAACCAACACAAAAATTATCGACAAGATACGCAGTTTGGCTTTTTCGGATGATACAGCACAATTGAAACATGTCCACATTTTAGATTTAGAAGAAAAGGGTTACATAAAACCGCACATCGATTCAGTACGAGTAAGTTATTTGTGGCTTTGTTAACAGTTTTACTGTTATGTCTTTACTTTTAGTTTTGTGGTAACACGATTGCCGGAATAAGTCTGTTGTCCAATAGTGTAATGCGTTTAATTCACGATAAAGATAAAACGATACAATTTTACGTTTATCTCCGACGAAGATCGTTGTATGTGATGAAAGGCTCGGCAAGGTACGATTACACGCATGAAATATTAAGTAATGAATCCAGTTATTTTAATAATGAGAAAGTCCACAAAGGTAGAAGAATTTCTATAATGTGCCGAAACGAACCCACCAAATGTGATCCTTAAAAATGTAAAGTATATTAAAATAAATGCGATAGCATTCGCAAATCTACACCCATACATCCAAGTTAGATTTCCTGTGTAAATGTAACCTCTGTATTTGTAGTTAAAGTAATTACTTTAGCTCCGCCACTAAAACAGTTGCTTTCACAAAAATCGGAACTTTATAATACATTTTCCCACCTTCCGGCGACGCCACTGCAATTTTAAATATTTAAATTTTTTGCTATGGAATTTTTTATTATTGTTGAATTTTTTGACATAGTATCTTTTTTATAAAGGTTAACGCACACTAAACGTCAAACTTGGACACTTGGTGTTTGTTATCGAGCACATTTATTTTGATAGGAAGACGTCGACTTATGTAAATAGGAAAAAAAACGATTAAATTATTTAGATAATATTTATTTATTCTGTAAATATTTAAATATACAAATTCAGTATTAATTATAATAGTTTGACTAAAAACTACGATGTATATTAGAATAATTTACTCTGAATACCATAAACAAAGCAAACTAGTATGCATTCATTAAGAAACAATAAAAATATTTGATCTAAAAACAATGCCACTCAAAGTTTTAACAACGGAAAATCACGAGCATATTTTACAAAAAAATCCCATTAATTTCTGCATTCGTTAGGCATTTTTTGTAAATAACAAAGGTTTTTTTTACTTTTTTATGATACAGAGAATCTTTGTCATTCAACTTACTTAACACATTATAAAAATTATCTAGCTTCCAGTAGAGTACCTATTTACATGTTAACGTGATTAGAGCTTAAATTAAACATGGAACTATCAAAATCCAGACGTTGTTTAAACATTCAGATAAAACATAAATTTGTCCGATCGGTTGGGTAGACCAAAATAACAATTACGTAATGCACGATGAATTAATTAATCATAATATAAACTTTTAAAATTAAAAATGAAATTTTAATATGTGAAATATAATTATACCTTACTAATTGATAAAAGAGCCCAAAAATTTTACACGCTTACTATAAAAAATATTACATCATGATATGCAAAATGCAATAATAGTGTGCTACAGATAAATAAAAAATAGTTGAGATGATTTCTTGCCCACACAAATCTTGTTTGACTAAATTAGCAAGCACACGTATCTCCATTGCTGTTACGATTTGTGTTGTTAGTTAGTTTGATTTGATCTGGAAATTCGTTATATAAATCAACGGTTTGATTTTGTTGATTGAGGGCGTTTCGCGCGATGCTTTGAAACGCTTGTTCAACATTTAGAGCTTCCTTCGCCGAAGTCTCAAAATAAGAAATTCCATTTTTTGAGTGGCACCACTGTTGAGCTCGCTTGGACGAAATTGCTCGTGGTTCCAAGTCCACTTTATTGCCTAATAAAACGAAGGGGAAGTTTTCTGGCTCCCTAGGCGAAGCCTGAATTAAGAATTCGTCTCTCCAACTGTCAAGGGATTTGAAGGTATTTGGAGCTGTCACGTCGAATACTTAAATTAAAAATAAAGTAATGAGTTACATGTTAAATGGTGAACGTGAGGTTCTTACCGAGTACACAACAATCTGCACCTCTGTAAAACGCTACACCTAACGACTGAAACCGTTCCTGTCCTGCCGTATCCCAAATTTGCATTGTCACAATACGATCGTCAACAATGACTTCCTTCGTTAAGAAATCGGCCCCGATTGTTGCCTTGTATTGGTTTGAAAATTTTTTGTTGACATACTGATTCATTAGGGATGTTTTTCCAACCCCCGAATCGCCCAGAATGATAACTTTAAGTAAAACTTTTTTGCGCGTCGCCATCTAAAAATCACAAAGAAATAATGGTGTATTAAAAATCTCCGCAAGCGGAACCGGGTCCAAAAAATTACAATCACAAAGATAATAACAAAGAATGACTCACGAGTAACCACCTTACTAATCGTAAAAAAAAGTTTGGTCAGCTGAGTTCGCAATAGTAGGGATTTGAAACAATGACAACGCGTAGTTGGACGTAAACAACACGCGATTTTAACTTCTGATTGAGGGGGACAAATGTGCGATGAATTTTAAAAAGCCAAAATGTATTTTTACTTACCACGATTTCACGTTAACAAAACACTAAATAATTTCTTGCGAGGATGACAAATAGAAAATGGCGTTCTTGTCAGATTTCAATAAATTGTCCGATTGTTACGCCACTCGTCTTATTTCGCAGTAACTAAATTTATGTTCAACTACAGGGTGGTTGCAATTTTTGCAACGGGAAGTAGTTTTGATGAAACTTATTTTTCGATTTTGGTAAACTTTTATTGAAATAAAAACATGACTTTAAAAAACAATTGTTTCACGTTGTGACGGATAGCGCTAAAACCTACTGACGCGCATGAATGCATTTACGAGAAATATTTTATAAAACAAAAAGTAGGTAACATGTAACCTAAAGACCCAACAGGATTCGAAGTGAGTATAGGTCTCTGTGCCTACAAACGAATCCACGTTGTGGGAATCTCGTTAATCTCAGCTCCGAACCGCTGCAGGCTTATTCACCTCAATTTGAACTCTCAATCATGGCATAACAACCCAACGCTCTTGAACGCCCTGTATGCTATAATTACAGTTATCTTGGCTATTAAATTTTATATTCAATATTTTAACTTTGCTCTGGAAATCAATTAATGATTTGAAAGTGTGTCATTGCACCATCATATTATTGCTCACAAAGAATTTTTTAATTACTCCCTCTACTTCACGTTATCGGTTAACTCTTCGAACGGGAAGAACGATGGGAATGGGCTACTATAATAAAGGGCCGAAGGCTAAAGTATTAATAATTCAGTTTGAAAGAAAAACAATTTTAATCTTAAAAGATATTTCAAATAATTGGGGTATGGGAGTATACACCGGAAGTCGATCACAAACCATCGGTTGGAAACGGGGCAGGGGTATTATGAACCAGTAATACCCCTCGTTATCACATTACATGGAATCCCCGGCACGTCTAGAGGACTCCCCGTTTTATAAATGTTGTTTCTGCTAACGTAACTGATAATACATAGATATCAATCATTACACAAGTCAATTAATTAATCTCTGGAATTCCACTTGTAACGGCAATTTAATAATTTATCAAAATTTTACACATAAACAAAACTTGATAGAAATTGTAAAATTTTTGTAGGAAGAGGTTACTAGTCTCTTGCGCTGACACACTTCAATACTTAAGTACTTCCCCTACTTCTAAAATACTTGACCTACTTTTCAAGCACTTTACGTGAACAGAAAATTATTAAAAATGATCCCGTTTGATAACAAATTACAGATTCCTAAAAAGCGATTTAATAATAAAATATTCGTAATACAATAGCTTAACAATTATTTCTTCAAAAATTCTAACTCTAAAAAGCATAAACACAGAAAATTCGTAAAATAAAATGACATAATAACTATTAAATTCAAAAAGCACAACTTAGGCGCATGTTAATTGGTGGCTAAGCAATTCGGACGCGGGTATCAAATCACAACAAAATTCGCAAGGCAATTCGACGTCCGGAGAAGTAGGCTGAGGCGCGATGAAAAAATCAGGTGAAGAAGCACGTCTACGTGGATTGAATCGGGCCAGGTCAGGTCTGCAGCCGGTTTCGTGTTCAATTAAATCCTCGTGAGGAACAGGAATATTACAAAATTCGCAAGGAATGACCAATTCGGTTGGAGGATTGGGTCTGCGAATGGGAGATTGTGGAACAATTCCTAAAAGTTGAAATCGGTCAGTTTCGTTGTTAACTTAAAAGCTACGGTATTACCTATGTTTTGGCTGTAGTGACGAGGGACTGCGCCCGTTCTCAAAGGAGCAGTGATACTGGCAGAATCGTGGAGTAGATTACGGATGTATTCCGTTTTACAATCGAGTCTTCTGGAGATTTCCCGACTCGTTTCAAGTTTTTCTCCGTTCGGTGTATTTCCATTTAGGGTTGCCACGGAAGGAGACGAATAAGTACCATACTGAGCGATTAAGTTGCTATCGAAAGAATTGAAGGAAGAGACACGAGCGGTGGGCCTATACGAACTTTCTGGTCTTGCAGGCTTCCAAGCCGCTCTGGAACCCGCTTCTGAAATTATAAGATTTGTAAAAACCCACTTAAACGAAATTAAATTTTTTACCTTCATCGAACTTCGAGAAGTTATGGTTGGAGTCCATATGCAATTGTCGATACTTAAACAAAACGTGTTCTCCACACTCTTCGCATTTCTCAGTCCTGGCACCACAATAATTTTCGTGTTCTTCCAACGCGGCTTTCGGTAGCTCCAATTCGCAGAACTTGCATGGAATTAAATCGGATTTTGGTTTATAGGTATTCTGATTGGATCCATTTGTGGTGGTGCTCGTTATTTTTTGTCGACTTTCGGTAATTTTAGTAGAATCCACACTTTGTCCCAATTTGTGACCAGGGTCGATGAAGTTATCCAATTTGGCGAGTCGTTTTTCTCGTCTAGCGAGTAATTTATTGTCTTCGATTGATTTTCTATGGGAATAATATTCACTCTCCTCTATCTTGGTTTTTGGCTGTGGAGGTGGTGGATTATTCTTTGGTTTTTTCGAAATGCACGATTGTCGGTGCTTTTCGAACTCAGATTTTGTTATCGGTTCCTTACACGTTGGACACAATGAAAAGTTTCTCGCACAATGAGCAGTGTGCATAACATAATTGGAATGAGATATCTCCTTTTTACTAAAAATGAGACACTTTTAAAAATAACGAAGGTCGGAAGCGGTTGATTAGAGAAAATAATCGGATTAAAACTTACCAATTAACGCAAACTTCCAGTTCTACCTGTCCGTCCATTTTTGAAATGCACAATGGAAGTTGCAGTGGTCACAATAAATGGTTTAAACAATACAAAAAGCTGAAAGAAACTACCGTAAAAATAAGTGTTAATACTACGGAAAAGGCCAACTAAAAGGTCAGCTAAAAATAATTTTAATACTTAAATAACTTTTGGGAGAAACGATGCACCGTTTTCGTGAATGTGCCAGATATTTTAAGAAATTTATTCGCAAATTTTACTAAAACTTCTTTCCAATCTTATTTATACACGCGCAATTCGATACGCAATGATTATTTTTATATGTTGTCAATTTGTCTCACCTGATAGATTATAAATTTTGGAACCTAAAATAAGTTTCCATTGGTTTTCACTATGTCAGACGTCACAAATGCAGCACATATTTTAGGTTGCGAATTTCTGTAGTACTGATAAGCAGACGATAGCATTCATAAATGTACTTGATGTACTTAAAGTGGCCGTTATCAGAGTTCAACACTTCCCTTACTACGCAGTTTTGATAAAATAAACCGGTTCGTTTTCGTGGGATTCCCCTACTTCTACTGATGTGTTGAAGGACGACCGGTACGACTTGTACAAGTATAAACAAACTTTGTACCGCTTACGATAAATTCGCGAGGGAAACTTTTATTTTTCGATTTATAACTAAAAAAAGAAACAAGGTTATTGCACAAAAAACAAAGACATGTGAAAATGACAATGATTATTGTTAGAGCAAGTGCATGGGCGTCCTTATGGAAAGACAAAAAAGGCACTGCCCACCTAGGGCTTTCATATTTTATTAAATTTCAAAAAAAAATTAAATTTATAATTAGCAAATTATAAATATTAATAATTTTTATTTATTTAAATTTACTAATACGAATAAATTTTACTATTATCACAGCTGTACAAACAGAATTTGTTAAATTTATTTAATTAATTAAATTGATGAGTTTCAAAGTAGACGAGCAATTAATAACTGCTTTACTCCGAAGTAAAATAATATACATATTACACAAACCTTCGGTCTGAAATGGAGGAGTCTGGGGGGTATTGAATACCATCCAGAACCATAGTAATGTGTTTATGGTCAGAAGTTTATGTTTAAATTTTATTACAAAAAAAGTACAACCCGTCGATACATGAAGATCGAAATTTTTAAGTAAGACGCGTTTTCCGCAACCTTCGCATATATCAGTTCTAAAACCACAATAATATTCGTGTTACTTCAAGGCGTCTTCCGGTAAACCCAAATAGCAATACCTACAAATCGGGAAACCTTCAACCTTCCTGAGTTATTAGCAAAACATTGTAAATGTCAAAATGAGGTAGTAAACAAAAAGATTGTTGTAAAATTATTTTATTGAATTTTCGATTTGAGTTTCAACTTGAGTATGTACACTAAAAATCTATCATTCGGGTTGTAGGAATGCTTACATAATACTTGACACATATTAAAAAATACGATTAGATATAAAAAATAAATAATAAAAAAAATGGTACAAAAAACAAGTCACATCAATTAAACTCTAGGCGAAGCGTGTCATTCCACTTCGTTTAAAAATAACAGTCTCATTATTACAAGTGTACGATTTGTAGGTACATTTCACGATTACATTTTAAGTAAGGTAAATTTTACAAAATTATAATGCAAAAATGTCATGGTGCGAGAATTACTTACTGACTAAACCAAAATGATCACAAAAAATTACGGATATGTTCTGTTTATTTGCTACAAAACTAGAAATATAAAATATCAACCTTACAGTATGCTGTCAACTGCTGACTGTAACTCGTGAGGGTTTAAAATGTGCGATTGAATTTCACAGACATCCTCGCGAATCTGTTCTCGCTTCACGGTAACCTGTTCGTAACTAATCGAACGTATGGCAAAATCCAATTCTTCAGGCTTTCTAACAAATATATTTGAGTTCTCCGCATCGTGATTCGATTGACTATCCAAATTGTTCGATTTACAATTTAAATCAGACTGATCCGATCCTTGCGAAAATTGAGAACTTTCGTCCTCGGAACTACTTTTAATTTGTATGGGGTTGTCCATCATATCCACTTCATTGTCAGATAGACTTTGGTTCGAGTCGGAACTATCTTCGCTTTCCGAACTCGAAAATTCCATTTTAATTTCAGTCTCTTCAGCCGGTGCCTCCTTCGTAATATCTGGTAAATTCTGTTCTCCGTTAAAATTTTGCGAAGGAGTAAACTTTTCCTCATCTTCCGACAACAAATCGTCGCTTTCTTCATCGGAAGACGAATTTATGGCTTCTCTCACATCTTTGTTCAGTTCCTCCACGTCGGAATCGTTGTCAGAATTTGACGAGCACTCGACCTGTTCTATCAGGCTTTCGTAGTTAATGTCAGATCGTTTGTCATCTTTTCCGAACCCCTGTAAGTAATCGTCCACAGGAAAACCATTTGTACTCTTTTTGGTTATTTTGTTAGATGGTTCATCGTCGGGGTTAAGGTTCGTTTCCAATATCGACCAATCGAAATTTTCGTGTATGGCCATGTGAAGTTTCAGTTTCGAGCTCGCGTTATGGTAACGACCGCAAATTCGGCAAATAAAATTTGATCCAAACCCTTGACCATGAAGCAAAGTTGGATGATTTTCGACCAAGTGGGCCTGCAGGGACTTGTAGTTGTCGTTTGTTTTTAAACAAATTCCACACACCGTCGCTGCGACCGTTTTATGACAGCGGATATAATGTTGCCAAAGGTGCTTTTTGGCCGGCCAAGTTTTGAAGCAAATTTCGCACAACGACGGATCATTGCTGTTTACGTAGACTGTGCGTTTGGAACTGTTTTGTAATGGATTATGAGTGACGTTTTGATCGTAGTCCCCGTCTATTTCACGTTTCATGTTGAAAAAGTTGGATTGATCGTGCAATTTTGGTTTTTTATCTTTTGATGGTTTCGAATGCGAGCCGTCCGAAAATTCCGCCTTGGGTTTCTGAAAATTAAATTTATAACTTTTAGATTAGAAATTATTCTTATAAGAACGAAAAAGCGCTCGTATTGGCAAGGGGTGCGGACTGGTTACATTAAACAAAAATTTACATCAGGTCAGGTCTACGAATATTTAATAAAGGCTTTTCTTTTATTTAATAGTTATTCAACAGAAGCCTGGTGAATGAATCCCACTCTCTGGACACTTAAAAATTTCAGAATCGAAGAAACCAAATAAGCAGCAACATAGCGAAATGCAAATTCCAGTTCTCGCTACATCAAGTTGTAAGTATGCAAGCAAGATTTCTTCCGGCTTTCACTTCTCTGCCAATCCACACTGGATTAAAAAATATCGCCTTCACGTATTGGACACTCAGGACTCCTTCGGATGCGTTATTTACAGTGACAAATTTCACTGTAGCCACTTTTTGGAGTTTTAAGTTAATAGCTAAAAAACAAACCAATCAGAACTACTGGTTTGGGGTTACAAAGATCAGAGTTTTGTACGTAAGTATTAATTTATATTATACAGAGAGGAGGTAAAATAAGGAATAATTTTAATAAACCAAAAAATTTTGTTTTTGAAAAAAATGTTCTCGACCCCTGCATATAGGCGCTCGCCATTCGCGTATTCAAAACAATCAGTAGAATTTTCTTACCTTGTGAACAAATGCCTGATTATTCATCGAGTGCACTTTTGGTTTGTTGATTATGTTCTTATCGTGTGTCGTGTTATTGCAAGCGTTGTTAGTTTCCGCGGGCGCCTTCTTAATTCCTAGCAACCTCTTCTCGAGCAAGGATATTTTCGTTTCACGAGTCAAAGTTTCTAAACTGTCTTGAATTTTAGTGCGCAGCAAATCGTCAGCTTCGCTCAAGTTTTGTTCCGCTTGCAAATTGTTATAATTTTCCGAAACATCTTCCTCATTATTTGATAAATCGCTCGACGATAGCTTATCGTTATTTTCGTTCCGTTCCACATCACTCTCGCTCTCCTTTTTAATCGATCCACTTGCAATTGGCTCGAACGAGTTAGAATGCTGTCCAGCAATGCTTTTGTTATTGATAATTGAGATATGGTTAGCATGAAAATTTTCAAAATGGATTCGTAGTTGGTCATCTGTATCGAAAATTTCCAAACAAACTTTGCAAGCTTTAAAAATTCTACCATGCGACTTGTTGATGTGATCAAATGCTTTCCACTTGGAACCGTAATTCTTTCCGCACACTGTACAGGAAGTCATAGGTAACAACTGGTCTTTATGGACGTACCGGACGTGATCGCGCAAAATGTGTTGAGTTTCGAAAAGTTTCAGACAAATCCCGCAACTCAAACTGAGGATTTTCCGATGTAGGCTCAATATGTGCATTTTGAGTTTAATTTTGGTGGGCAGCATGTCGCCGCAAAACTGGCACACGAAAGAGTTCCGATGATCACGTATGTGCTCCATCAGATCGACTTGACTGCGCAAGATGTTGCCGCAATGGCAGAACAAACGACAATTTGGATGGACGAAGCGTATGTGAGACACGATTTCACATTTACTTTGCACTTTTTGACCGCAAATTTCACAAGCGTATTCCGAATGGTAATTGATCAAATGTTTAGTTAAACTTTGCCTGTCTTTGAAAATTCGCGAGCAGGTCTTGCAACGCGTCAAGAGATCCTTCTGCAATCGCGGTCGACAGTTTTTCTTGTGTTTCTTTAACAGAATTTTCTTGTGGAAACCTTTGTAACACTTCGGGCACTTATACTTCCCTTCGTTCTGGCGCGGAGTGTAGTTTGTGATTATGTTGGTGTAGAGGTTGCTGGAGGCATCGATTTCTTTGGGTGGAGTAAACGATGAGGATTGCTCGTGTTTTATATCGTTTTGAGAATTTATGGCACTTTTATTGTTGGGAAAATCAACCAGTTCGTTGCTATCCTCGGACAAATCGGTCTTACCGTAAGCTTGGGAATCGTCTTCATCAGAATTGTTTTCGTCGCTCGCACAATCGGCGCTGTTGAACTTGCGTTCTTCGAGCTCTTGCCGCAGAAAGCTCTGACGTACAGACTGGAAATCAAAACCACTAAATTTTTGTTTCATGAAATTTTCGCTGCCAGTTTCGCTTGCCTTTTGTTTAGAAGTTTTTTGAATGTGGGTTTTGTTAAAATGTTGTGAGAGATGATATTTGGATGCACTGGTTTTGAGACACAACTGGCACGTTATGTTGGGGTGTCCCTTGTGTAAGCGATTGACATGCTTCCATAAATGTGAGTTGCGACCGTAAAACTTGTTGCATAAATCGCAGTGGAAGATTTGGTGCTCGTTTCGACGGTGCGTGCTAAATTCTTGGAATGTTAGGAAACCGGCGTGTTCGCATTCGCCGCAGAAGAGAAGTTTGTGTTCGATGTTGGCATTCATTTCGATGTAATCACTGGGATCGTACATTTGCAACTGTTCTTTGCAGAATTCAATTACAAAGTCGTGAACCGAAACATGATTTTCCATGATCTTTGCGTTATCGTCATGATAGGAACAAATTTTACAGATGAAGCGGCTGTTGATAGTGTGCTGATCTTTGCATGTCGCAACGTGACTAGTAAGATTGGCGTAAGTCGTCGAAACTTGCATGCAGAGTCCGCACATGAGGGAAACTTCAAACGGATGTTTAGTTTTAAGGTGTGCAAAGAGATCGGTGCGGTTGGTGACAACTGCTGGGCATAAGGAACAAACATAAGTGGGTTGTAAGGTGGGCGGTTCTTCGAATAAGTCTTTTCTGAGCTCTTGGTTATCGTTCTTCGTTTTTAGGTCGGCAATTTTCACCAAATTCGGAATCTTTTTCTTGCGTTCCGCGATGGGTTCGGACGACGCTATCTGAGCCATATCGATACCGTGCACATCGTACACGTGAGTAACTAACAACGACGAATCACAAAACTGACTGTCACAAATTAAACATGAATGCTGCAAACTTTTACCTTCGCTACTTGTACCGAGACCGTCTTTTTCCAATTTTTTGTAAATTTCTTCCAGATTATTAAAAGTAAGGTTAGGAAAATCGTTTTCACTTCTTTGTACTTTCTTCGGTCGTCTATTTTTGCGCTTGTTGTAAGTATCCATCTTAAATATTTTGGTTCGGTGCGGTAATATAGTATCACATTTTCTTTTTAAATTCTTTCTCATGTTAATTTCGTCAATCAAATTGTCAGACTCTTTTGTTTCAGTCTTTGGTAAACTTGTAGCATGATTATCCCATTCACATTCGTCTTCCGTTTCCATGTCATAGCTAACCAAACTAACCTTCGGCTTGACAACTTCTTCTTTCACCTCCCTACCATTAAGTATATCCTCGGCGTTCTGCAACGCCACACTAAGCTTTTCTAATTCTATTGCATTTACGTTAACTTTACATTCCTTCCTTTGCAGAAAGATTTCGGTAAAATCTTCGTCAGTCTGAATATTTTTATCGTACTTCAACGCGATCACATTGGCAAGGCAACCTTTTTCGTGTTTTCTTTTTGTTTTTAAACATGACTCCGTTATGTCGTATTGTGACTCCAGCACAATGATGTTTTGTAGACAATTTTTTATGAAGCTGTAAAAGTTTCCAACGTTCTCCATGCACTCCGAACATATTGTGTCGGGCAGCAAACAGTGAGGCGATACCTAAAAAAAACATGAAACTTAAATCCAACAAAAATATTGAGGGTTATAAGACTTACGATAATAGGGAGACATGTCTCGATTTTGTTCTTCAAGCCCTCAGTTTTAAAAATTTGTACGTAATTTTCGCTCAGCTTTCCACATATCCTGCAAAGTTTCGTATCCATATCACTCGCACTGTTAAAATTTTTGGAATTTCATTCTGCAACTTTCGCGTCGATAAAAAACGTTCACCCTAACCACCTGTATCGCGTCAAACTCGTTCATCCTTCCAGTTTGAAATACATTTCTTCGGACAGTTACCAGTTAAGTAATCGACCACAGTTTAATTCTTGATTAACACTAAAATTAGTAAAACACCGACAAAAATGCAAATCGGAATAAAATTATGAGCACAACATTCGCCATTTTATTGTTTATGTTTTATGGTCGTTTCATAGATGGATGCACTTTTTTTGCAATACCTGGTGTACGGGGGTGGTTTCGAAACTTTAATAAATTAAGCGGATTAAAATAACAAATGAAAAGCAAACAAAATATAACATGACTTTTTGTCATTCAATTGTTTACTTTTTAGAAAACAATTGTTTGTAGTAGTAATCGTGACAAGTGGCGCTAAAGTACTATTTTACTGCTGATTGTCACAAGCTGTAAGAAAAAAAAATAAACTCATAACAAGAAGTCATGTTTTGGAATGCTTTTGTGAAAATTATAAAATAAAATTTTCAGGTTTACATTAGGAATACCATAGCTGAAATATTGAAAAAATTCCCGGGCCTTCTTCGTGACGAAGAATGAATGGATTAATGGAAAATATTTTAATAAACAAATTATTAACCTTGAACCGGGGAATCTTCAATTTGAGTAGGTCTCTCAGCCCGAGCACTTGGTAAAAACATCCACCAAGGCCGCTCCAACTCGAAAATCATATTTGAATAATGTCGAACTTGATTACCCAGCTTTATGAACTTAATCAAATTATTTCAAATGGAGGTAACTGCAATCCCCCCCAATAACTGTTAAAAACCTGGAAAAAAATGGTTAAACGAACTAAATTTTTACAAATTCCATCGCATAAACATAAATGTAATTTGTTCAGTCGTAAAAAATAAATGCAGCCGACATCAGAGTTTATTTTCCTCTCCTTCCCACACGCACCCCATATTATCTCCATTAGTTCCACACGAGTTTTCTCTAATTGATTTAGACCAGCGATTTTAAACTTATTTCCAGAATTTGTTTTTTAAGAAGGAAAATTGTAAGGTGTGGGATGCAGCATGAATTACAAATTAAGTTCACCCTAACTGACATGTAAGCGACTACTTAATTGAACTTCCTCCTTCGTAATTAAAACTTTTTATTTTATTAGGTACACTAAAATCTTAAATTAATAACATTGCATACATGGCAAATTAAAATAAAATTCGAGTTATTAAAATATTAGGCTAATTAAGTGTAAACAGTGTCGCAAAATGTTTTCCTTTACATGTCGATTTTTTTGTAGAGTATAATAATTAGAGGTATCAAATTCAGGCAGATTAGCCAAACATTAACTTACTTATACATACAAAGACTAGTTCGTATTAAAATGTGGTAACAATTTATGCATCTTTACAAATTTTGGAAGCCATTTCAGCAAGAGGCTCCAATTCCTTATGACTTATCAAATCAAACTCGTTAACAAAATAATAAAAATGCTTATAACATGTGTTAACGTGGGCCTCCTAAAAACAGAAATTTAAATAAGTTTTTCAGAGTTTGCAGGGTGTTGCACTTACCGCTGCTATGTTGACGATACTTTGAAAGTGGTGGATGTAAACATGTACAAAAACTCGATGTAACCTCGCCAAAATTTTACTGCATAAGGTAATAAACGTTTTAGGAAACGGAAGGTCCGACGTGCATGGAAATATAGCTTGATTATTTATCTGAGCTTCTATCCAATCCATTAAATGGCTGACGTATTCTCGTGCCGGTAAAGGAGTCGGTCTTTTGAACTTATCGCCGTCAGCCCACAAATATTCAAAACGAGGTCCGCCCGACATGGTCGGACACGTCTGTTGGGTGCAATAGTCAGAAATAGTACCATAAATAAGATTTATTCGATTGAAAAAATCCACAACGTGAACTGCAATCCAGTCGTTTAAATCTTCACCTTCTGGAAGTTTCACGGCCACCCGTAAATTTATGCCAGAATTTAAACTAGCACAAGCCTGCTTATGTAAACTGTACCTAATTGTACCGTGAGCAAATTTCTTTTTTGGTCTGAAGGTCTACAAAAATTATAAAAATTATTTACGTATTATAATTGCTCAACCTTATCACTCACTTTTCCTTTCTGAAAAAAATCTATGAAGTTATTTAGAGCCATCGCAGTGAAAATCAAATTTTAATTTGGTTCTACGACTATTTTATTGTTATTGTCATTTTTGGTTATTTTAAAGTGACTTACAACTGTCAAAATTTATTGTACAGGTGACGTTAGAAGAAAATGGCTTTTCAAAACTATTTTTTCCATAAAACTTTACGTTTTTTTATTTAATTATTTATTCTAGTTTATTTTACTAAAATATAGCAGATAATCAAGATTCTGGAAGAAGTATTGAAATTTTCCACTTATTTGTAACGCCCATGTATATTGCTCAGTTAAACGTCAAGTGAAGATAACCTTACAATTTGTAAACAAACATCCAAGTGTTTATTTCTGAAGATTTTAAAATGAGCCACAGTTTAGCGCCCAGTAAAAGCACCGTTTACGTTTCTAATTTGCCGTACGAGCTCAAAAATAACGATATCCACAAAGTTTTCGAGAAACACGGCCGAATAATCAAGTAAGTTCGTTAATTCGGTGAGAATGTTATGTTGCTTCTTGGACTATTTTAGGGTTACCGTTGTAAAAGATAAAGAGAATAGGAGAAGTAAAGGCGTAGCTTTTATTCTGTTTTTAAACCGCGATGATGCTAAAACTTGTGTCGAAGCCACAAACATGAAAGAGGTAGGTTACGTACACGATTGTGTTGATTTTTCTAAATATGAAAATTGTAGATGTTCGGGCGTACACTGAAAGCTAGTATAGCCAAAGATAACGGAAGAAGTACGGAATTTATTCGTAGGAAGGTGTGTAGGATTAAATTTTACAAACTGTTCCTAAAATTGAATTTATAGAATTATCCCGATAAATCGTACTGCTTTGAGTGTGGCGAAGAAGGCCACTTAAGTTACAAGTGCGAAAAGAACTTGCTAGGTGAGAGAAAACCACCACCGAAAAAGGTTAGAAAGCGTAAGAAGGAAACTGCATCTAGTAAGGTAAATACTTATTCTCTTTTACTTCTAATTTTATTAAATCTAAAATTTTAGGATGAACCCGGCGACAGTTCAGAAGAAGAGTACAAAAAATTGAAAGAAGATGAAGGTGAAACTTTGAGTGCTGTTATAGCAATGGAGGTTGGTCTTTTTTTTAATCTGTCCATATTGTATCGTTTTACAAAACTTCATATTTTTAGCAAGAAAAACGGGAGTTTGAAGCTTCGCAGAATAAAAATGCAGAGGAGAATTGTGCAGATACAAGCGAAAATAGTAAGAAGAGGAAAATTAGAAAGAGTGCTTATTTTAGTGACGAAGAAGAATTTGATTAAGTTTTTGTTTTTATCAGTTTTAGTTTACTGTGTTTTTCTTACGAACGGTGAAAATTAACCTGTAAGTTCCTTCCGTTTTTGTTTTTTATATTATGATTTAGGTGTGAAAGTAAATTCAAATGAATATATTGGTTATTCTCTGTGAATATATCTATAACGTTACGTATAGTGTGTACATAAAATTTTGAAAACTAGGTTTGCTGAGTGTGACCGATTAAATATTCATTAATATCAAACACCTGATAAATTACTTACTCCTCACTACTGGAAGCGTATGGTTGGCTTGGTGATAGAGCGCTAGACTATCGAGATGAAGTTACCAGGTTCGACTCCTGATAAAATTTAAAAATAAATTCTTCAAACAATCACACAATTCCCAAGCCGATGTGGGCAACCGTAAGGTTTAAATACCTAAATACTATATGACAGAGGAAGAGGATATATAAACACTCGAGAAAGAGAATTTTCTTTTTTTTATCAGTTATATTTTGTAGAACATTTTATAATATGGTCATATATCTCTTCGTTAGAAACTCTTGCGTATATTCCAGGAAGATCTGGAAAACCGCAACCATAACCCCAAGAAACTATCCCAACTAGATGTCCTTCTACAATTAAGGGCCCACCGGAGTCACCCTGACACGAATCTTTTCCTCCTGATCCGTACCCAAAGCAAAACATGCGGTCATTAATATCTTCTTCGTCATAATACGACTGACAGTCTTCTTGACTAATTTTAGGAACATCTAATGTTTGTAAAATTTTAGGGGACGGTCCATCATATGATAGTTGTCCCCATCCACTAACAGTACCAATAGTTCCAGTTGGAATGTTACTATTTGCAGGTTGTAATGGAACCGTATGAATTCGAGGCGTCATTGGAAATTTCCGGTCCAAAATTAACACCGAAACGTCGTAATCCGGAAAGTTATATTTAGGATGATTGCAAAATTCCCTTATTCTACTTAGTTCGCCTCCGTTATTTCGTATCGCGCTTCCTGCTCGAACACTTAGATTTACTAAATCTTTTGGTCTAAAAAAATTATATTACTACGTATGAAGTATTGTGATTTGAATTGAATAATACTTAAAATTTTCGGTACAATGCGCTGCTGTGACGGCAACGTTGGGCTTAATGAGCGTAGCTCCACAGTGATGTTTGCTATAATTTTGGAACGACAACTGGTATGGGAGGTTTTCAATTGCTCCATCTCTTCCGCCTTGAATAATACGTTTGTCTTTTGGAGTTCTTCTGAAAGTCCTCACTAGAAGTACTTTTAAGGCAATCTTAATTCAAAACTTGCTGTTCGTTATGATGAAATTTACCTGTAGTACAGAAAGCCAATGCTGCGATCACAAATATTCGATACATAACTGTTATAATATTGACAAAGATGAACTAACAAATTTTATATTTGTGTACTTTATGAGGTTCTCAAGTGTTCCTATAAAAATAACGTAAGCATCATTGGAGATTAACGATAAATCGGTCGGTGTATATTTTATAAAAAATAATGTAAACATTATTATCTCGAAATTTTAAACTTATATCTGGGGATGTTTGATTAACTTAAAAATCATCATCTCATACTGATTATGTACCTACACATAATTTTTACATATTTAACTCAAATTTATTTAATTTTGTCTTTTGTTAATTAGAGTTCTTACTGTTCAAAATTAATTTTTTTTTGAGTCAAATTCTGCCATCCTAGGTAGAGCAAATACTCGATTTAAAAAATAAATTTACATTTTATTAATGATTTTTAATTACAAATCTTAATAAAATTAAGAACATTTCATTTGTGATCTAGATATTAAGGCTATCTATAATACGTCTTTTGATATTTTAGTTTCAACAAACTTCAACTTAAACTAACAGTCTTGACTTATCAATGATGACCACTTTTTTTTCCAGAAGATGTATCTTTGGTATAAACGACCGAGCAGACATTTTGTGCGGCGTATGGTGAATACATTTTGCATGTGCAATCGAGTCCTTGCTCTTGATTGACCAAGTGGTTGACGATGTTGTGAGCCGCAGACTGAAAACAGAACAAAAATCAAATTTCCCATTCCGACTGGTATTTGCAATCTTCACGTACCTGTACAAATTGTTTCCTGGATGCTGCTTTAGCTTGGATGAAGTTGTTGGTTACGAACACATTTCCGTGATTGTTGACGGCGAAATCGATGCAATAATCGTCGTAATTAAGTTCGCTGTGTAGTTCAGGTGAACCTTCGGGCTTCTTTTTGACATCAGAGAAAGTGAAAACGTTTCGCGAATTGAAACCGACGATATTCTTGGTGTGTTTGGAATCCTTGGCGACGAAGTTGTTGATCGGTGTGATTAGATTCACCGAAATTTGTTTGTTGCTGAACAAGAGTGCGCGCATCTTTTGAAGCTAAAATTTGTTCAAGTTAAAATGGATTTAATTAAAAATGGTTGCGGTTACGTACAGCTAGCAAGCTTCCGACTGGGCATGGTTCGCCGACTACAGCGATGATGGATTTAACAGCTTCAGCTCTGAATGGATATTTATAAGATTCGGAATAAGCAACTTCTTGTACGTTCAAACCTGAATTCAAAAATATTGTTACCTGCGAATTTTGGTTAAACGGAATTATTACTCACCGGCAATCAAGCTAACGTCACGGTAAGCTTGTTTCAATGTTGTGATGATTTGGTCCACATGTGGGCACCCGGTGTTGACTGGAACGTCGGCGGGTTCTTCGCTGAATTTGATTGCAGGACTCTTGCCCTTGAACCCTAATTTTCCTTGTACCGTGTAATGGGAAGGATATTTTTGGTATTCTCCACCATACAAGATGATGTGGAATTTGACGTCACTAAAGGTAAATGTGTTAAATTTGTCGTCAACTTAATATGAAGACGTTATTAACTTACGTGATTCTTTTGGCAGCTAATTCGGCCGGAATTTGGGTGATTAAAGGTTGAACCAATTCTTTGTACACAACTTCGTTCGATTTGATTTGGTCTATCACGATGACTATGTCGGCGGATTTTCCTGGTGTTTTTGTGCTGAAAGTATCTCCAACTGCGTATTCTTGTTCGGCATTTTCGCACTTGACAAATTGTGGTGGAACCACGACTGGAATGAATTTCGATTGGCAACTTGCAACGTATGCAATTGCGATTGCTTTTTCCGTGTCTGGAATGTTGGCGGCTAATCCATGATCACATGCCATTTTGAAGTTTTCGGTATTTACGAATTTGTAGCAGAGGCTGCAACAAAAAATGTGAGTTACTTCACGTCGGGGCAAATTATCTTGGTGGTTTGCCCTACCTAAGTGGAGATTCGTGATCGAAAAGTTTGTTGCAAATTGGATTGTGGGCATGTACGTGGTGATGGTCGACGGTTTGTATGTCTGGACAATTTCCTATCTTGTAACTGTTGCCGAATTCGCTTTCAGATGTGACAATCTTGCCGTTGGGGATGGTGTAATCATCGAAAGGCTCGTAGTTTGCGTTACCTGCGAGACGAAAGGAGTTATTGCTTGTTTTGAGGAAGAACCTAAACGAAACTTACCGAGAATGCCCTTAAGTTGACCGTGGTAGTAACCGTTTACGTGCACGCCGCAGACTAAGAGTTCTTCACCGCAGTTGATTTCAACTCCTGCAGCGGACTTAATGCTGATTCTGTCGTAGAGTCTGTAAACGTCCAATCCTGGTTTGTGGATGGGTAATTCGTGGGCAGCTGAAACGAAACGATCAAGTCAGTTGAGCTACTTGGTGATATCGCAGTAAATATTTACCATTATTGAAGTGGATTAGTCCACCTTTCTTGATGGTAACGATGTTATGTTTGTCAGAGAAGACGAGGGCGGTAAGGAAACCGTTTTCGTAAGTTCCGACAACTGAGAAGTTTCCGTTAACGGCATCGCGCGCTAAGAGGTAGTTGCAGCTTCCGGGGAAGGTCAAGTGTTTACCATCGAAGGTGAAGATGTGTTGGCCTTGGGCAACAAAAGCGTCAACTGCAAAAAATATTGGTTAGCATGGTAACACAGGAAAATTTTCAATCCTTACGTCTGTATGGTGGTATCCAATGTTGTGGATTGAACGAGAAACTGGTTAAAATTTCGGACAAATTGGGGAATTCCCCGTTCCTAAGATAGGATGCTGGAGAGAATTTAACGGCCACCAATTTGGGTAAATTGTAAAGGAAGTTCCACGATAATGGAAGCTGAAATAGAATTTGTTGTGATAAAAGTTTCTAAAATCGAAGCTACGGTCAACTTACAGTTTTGTCGGTCACGCTGAAATCTTTGTTACCGGAGACGGTTTTGATCAATTTATTGACAAATTCGACAACGGATTGGACGATCTTTTGGATGGATGCGTAATCGTCGACGTTTTCGCCCTTCAATTTCTAAAAAATTGGAAAGTTTAGAATCGAGTTGAAAATGGAATCTTCGAAAGTTTACCTTTTCGATGTAATCGCCTAAGTAGGTTACGATCTTCTTAAAGTCTTCAGAGGGTACAGCGTCTCTAATGGTTGCAATAACTTGTTTGAAGGTGTTGATTATGGCCTCGGGAACGCTGACTTCTCCCATCAACTAAAAGCAGTTACGTTAGAAAAGGTTTTTTTGCTTTACGATCCTTTATCTATTTACCTGCTTGTATTTATCCTTTAATTCTTCGGCAATTGGAAGACGTTTGAATTCATCGTAGATGGTTTTCCATTCTTTGTTCACAACGACTTGAGCCTGGTCGATGAGTTTGTAGATGAATTGACCGACATCTGAAAGAAACGTCCAAAGGTTAGAAAGCAAATTTTGGATTGTATTGGCAAAACCTACCATGAGTGATGGCGAACAACACATTGGAGATTTGTCTGAATTCGGCTTGGTGGGCTTCGACAAAGTCGCTGATTTTACCAAGAATTTGGGTAACTAAAACGGTGGTTTGTTCGAGAACGGCGGCGCCGATGCCGAGAACCTTTTTAGCGATTTCGGACAATCTTGGAATGATTTGTTTGTTGATGACTTCGATGACGCGAGCAAATTGCTTTTGTACAGTGGCGCAAACCTTCTCGCTGATTTCGTTAACGCGAACCAAAACATCGTTGGCGACGTTTATTACGGCACCGAAAACTCCCTTGAAGAATTCTCCAATTGCTTCGAGGGTTTTGTCGGAAACGAGTTCTTGGCGTACCTTTTGTAATTCTACCTGGTAGTATTCCTTCAATGGTTTTAGATCTGCCAAGTTTTGTTGGAACAGTTGGACGACTTGTTGGCGTTGGCCGTTTGTTTCTTGGATGTAGTTTTCTACGAGACCTCTGAATTTGTTCAGGAAAGTAGATGCGTCGACTTGGAGTTTGTTCAATAAGTATTTCTTGATGTTATCGGCGCTAACGTCCGAGGAGCTCTTGAGGAAGTTTTGTTGGTCGAGTAACACTTGGTGATGGATTAATTTGTGGGTGTTGCTTCCTTCGATGGCGTCGGCGTTAAATTCGGCGCTTTTACCGAAGTTGAAGTGACTGTCTATTTGGAGTTTATTGTTGGGATTGTTTTTGGGTTTCAAAGTGTATTTGAAAGCGTTGTATTTTGTTACTTCCAAAGTGGATTCGAGAGGTGGGGTACCGTAAACGTCTATGTTGGTGTTGACGTAATATTTATCGGCGGCGTTTTGAATTTGAGATTTGACATTCACTAATTCTTCGCCTAATGCTTTCACGAGGACCACTCCACCATTTGGATTAAGTTGGAAAGTTACTTGAGACTCGTGATTCTTGTTGGCAACGTTGCAATGCAATTTATAGTCATATTTGACGTCACGGCTGGTAACATCCAAATGCATGGTTTCTTCGCCAGTTATATCAACATTCAAACCCTGCAAATGAAAAGGTTAGCATCGTGAAGCAATCGGGAGATCTAAGGAAGCTTACCTCGCTCTTCAGTTGTCCGCTGCTGACGACGTCGATGGCAGCTTCTCCAGATCGAACTCCACGTGATTTTCCCCAGAAAATAATTTTATGATTTGGATTTTTGAATATGTCAGCGACGAAGTTAAATTCTACGGTTCTTTGGTCGACGTCAAATTTGTAGGTGTAAGAAACAGACAAATCCTTTCCTAAGGCAGGATTTTGGAACTTGGTCGAAATTTCACAGTCTCTAGATTTGGGAGTTGGTTTGTTGCAATGGTAAACTCCGCTTAAGGAAGTCTTTTGGTTTGGTTGGTTCTTTTTGTCCAGATAAAAGGCGATTTCACCTTTGATTGGACGAGCGATACCTCTTTCGCTGCAACGAAGGGAAGATTAGTACTTTGTAAACGGACATTTTGCAATAATCATCTTACCGAGACACTTCGATGGTGCTCTCCAAAGCTACGATACGTTTAGGCGTGGTCAGCTGGATACCAGCTTCGGTTGGATGGACGTAAACGCTGTATTGGTATTTGTTTTCTTTGCTTTGGAAGTAAATATCCACGGTGTGGTCGAGAACGAAGTTTTTACGAGCAGTAACTCCTTTAAGTCCAAATTCGTGCGACAAACCTAATTTTCTCAGATCCACCGCAATTTCGATTTCGTGATTGAATTCACCTGCATCTGCACAAAATTAAATTAATAATCCGGTTGCTGAATTTTCCGCAAGAAACTTACTGGCATTGATGGTTTTGGCATCGATTTCCACATGGGCGCATTGTTGTTTTTCTTCGCAGTAAGATTTGACCAAGCGGAATTGCTTGTTGGTTATTTTCAGCTCAGAATCGATGGCTTGATTTCCAAGTCCGGCATTGAACGAAACTTCGATTCCGTCTTCGCCGTTTTTGGCTCCAGAAAGGTTTTGACGTATGAATTTGAAGTTTCCTTGTTTGGTTTCTTCTCGAACTTGGTAAGTTCCAGAACCTTCGACGATGTACTTGTCACCTTCGGTGCGAGCTCTGTAGGAGGTGCTAAAAATATCGAAAACATTATTTATTGTTCAAAAGCGTCTTGCAAAATCGTGTTACCTTCCGGACAAGAGGTTTTTGCCTGCGGAGGTCATGGTGACCAAGATGTTTTTAGAGCCTTTGCCTGCCTTATTTTGTGCTTCAATTTCTATTTTGTCGAGTTTCAGAGCTGGGCAGTTAACCGTGGATTTGAACGTGAATTCGTCAATGCTTACGATGTGAGCTTCGGAACGGGATTCCCACGAGAAGCCGGTCTGATCAAACACGAGCTGAAATGCCAGAAAATTGATGTTAGAATTTCTTTGCCGATGCATAGTTTAAAACTCACCGAGAAACTTGATTCCCAATCTTTTTCGCTGGAATATTTGAGATTGGCTGCGATGGCGTCGATCTTGCCATCGGGTAGGGCCAATCTGATGATAAATCCTGGAGTTTGTTTGGCAAAGTTGAGTTCGTTGGTCAATTCAAATTTCTTGTTGTTGGCGTTCAATATAATTTCGTTCTTGATGTATTGGTTGTCATCGGATCGCTTGGTGTAAACGTCCAAGGTTGTGGTGGGTTGTTCAGGTGCGTCGAATTTAAGATTCAATTTGTATTCGTGTTCGTCAGTTCGTAGTATGTCGAATTGAGATCGGACGTATTTGTCTTTGTTGTATTGAACGTTTAATTGACCGTTCAATCTCCTGGCTTTGTTTTCTTCGGAGATTCTGTAGTTAACATCGAGGTTAATTGGATCTTGTTTGTGAAGGGTTGCAGAAGCCTTGAATTGTCCGTTGTTTTGTCCCACTGTAGCTTCGCCACCTAATTTGACATTGACGGTCGCATCGGGATCGGACTAAAAACACAGACATTAACTTTCAAGTTTTAGACCAAGCTGAAATACTTACGCCATTGTCGTCGATGAAAAGGCTGATATCTCCTTTCAGAGTACCTTGGTCTTGGTTACGGGTGGCACGACTGGAAGACGCTACTTTCACAACACTGAACGTGGTGCTTGGTGTTTTAAGTTCGGCGCTAATTTCGTTGCTCACGTCATTATCTTCACAATCGTAATCGTACTTGCCTAAAAGAACAAACATACAAACTGATTTTCCCTAGTGAAGTTTAAATATTTTACCGTTGAGTGCGAGCGAGGTTTCACCTCCCAAAGTGTATGTGACGTCGTACGTTCCAACTAAACCTTTGTAGACGGCATTCGATTTGAATTCAACTGGATGGGCGAGCAAAGAGCCACTTGCTTTAACCTGGAAACAAATCTCAATCAGATGCATTCAATTTTTGCAATTGTTTTACTTACATAAATTTCGACAGCAACTTTATCGCCTTGGGCAACGCGTTTAACGACCAAGTTTTTGTTCAATATTTGACCATGTGCATTTTCGACGACCAAGTTGTAGACGGCATCGACGAAGCGACGATTTATATCGACACTCTTCAATTGCGCATTCAACGTTAATTTCGAACCAACAGCGTTTTTGTTCGGACGTTGTTCCAAAACCAGGACGCCGTTTCCTTGTCCAACACCGTTAACCAGATACATTTCGCGGTTGACTTTGTAAGAAAAGTAAAGACCATCGGGCAAAGTGAGATCAGCTTCGGCGTTAAGTTTTCCATTGTTCAATTTACCTTCCAATTGACCCTTGACGTTAAATTCGATTTTCTTCTCGAATAATTCGATTTGGTTTCTGAAAAGACCGAATTGTATAAACAAATAATACGAAACGCTGCAAACTCGCATTTGCACCGTTACAATGAGTGGTAGGTAGGCAACCACGCACACACACTTACTGTGAGGTGAATGAATTTTCTTTTACTTCGTTGTTGGTGGTGAATACGAATTTCCTGGTATCTTTCTCAAAGTTGGGATAGAAAGTGAAGGCGTAGTTGTGCAACGTTTCGGTGCAGGTGAAAGTAACGTCCCCTTTAAGTTTACGTTCGAATCGAACAAAGTTGACTTGGATGCTTCCAGTTCCGACTCCGTTGGCTGCTCTCAATTGACCTTCGGCTAACACGATGTTGGGAAAGTTAACTTTCAGATTTCCGTTTGCATTTCCACCCTTGGTGCCTTTCAAGAAGACGTCGACGTAAATGTTGCCTCCGGTGAATATTTTCAAGTGGGAGTCCAACTCTTCGGTGTTGTACGCGAGACCGCTCTGGAATCTGTGAGAAAATCCAATATTGTTAGAAATCTTCCAATGAAACGAGAATTTAACTTACTTGATTGCATCTCCGCGGCCACCTGGAAGTTTGACTTCCAAATCGGTACCAACATTGACGTCATCGGGTTTGCAGTGGTGTTTAATGGTGCCGGAAACTTCAAATTTGTTTCCGTTAATTGCCAAAGACTTGTGGATTTTCGATTTATCTCCGTGAATTTCCCGCTTGCTCTCGATTTCCAATTTATTATCGTTTCCGTAAATTTCAAATTCGATGTCGTAATCTCCTCTGGATTTATGGTTGACCTTGGCGTCCAATTCTGAGCCTACCTTGAAGTTCAAGTATTGGAATTCCACGTCGTATTTGACGTGATTTTGTTTGGAAGTGAAATCGAAATTGGTGTCTACGTTCAAGCCTGGATAAGCCAATTTGTTTTTGGTTTCGATTTCGACGAAGTTCTTGTGAGGGACGACGCTGAGATCGTTGTTGATGGTCAACTTATTGGTTTTGGACGATAGATCTGGTCCGTGGATTAATTGCAAATTACTTTGGACGCGGTGTTGTTCGCGTTTGTAATCGTATTTGATGTTGAAGTTGACTTGTGGGTTGTAGGTGTTCTTCACCTCGGCGTTAAGTTTCAATTGATTTTGTTGCGCTTGCAATTTTCCTTTCAGAGAACCACTTTGAGCGCCATCGGATACGGTGAGGTCGGCGAAAACTGCTCCCGAATCTCGGCCAACGTTTCCTTGAATACTGTAGGGCTGTTGTCTGCCGCTGATTCCGGTAACTTGGACGTTATCGAAGGTGTATTTCACGTTATTTCCATTTTGTTCGGCAATAATTTGACCTTGAACTTGTACAGGGACCTGGCCTTGGCTGGGTCCATTGTATTCGATCAAGGGCTTGTAGACTGCCCTACTTGGAGAACCAGAAATGCTGACTCCTACCTTTCCTAGGTATTTCAGTTGATCTTGTTGGAATTGAAGAGAGATCGATTTTTCTTGATTGTTATTGGTGACGCGACCTTCGACGGCTGCGGTAATGATGGGCGACAGGATGGAAGCTTTCGCGTAGATTTCGGGAACCAGATAGACTTCAACTCCCAAGCTTAATTTCTGGTTGTTGTTGGCACCAATGGTTTCCAATACGAATTCCGCTCCAACTTTGTTGTTATCTAAAAAGAAATCATTTCAATTTTGCTTCAAACCATAACAACTCTTTCGATCTTACCGGTGAACACCAATTTCTTCAAATGGTAATGAGAAAGATCTTCGCGGTTAATTCCAACCGAAAATTTAGCGTTTCCAGATAATGGGAAAGGTAAGATCACTCCATGTTTGCCAGTTACGGGTGGGCTGTTGATGTCGGCACAGAATTCTAGACCGATGAATGGAGATAAATGGTCGATACAAATCGAGAAGTCTTTGTTTTGTCCAAACTTGATGGGTTTGTTCACTTCAGCTTGACCGTGAGGGCGAACGTTGAAAACGATGTCGTGGTTGGCCGAAATTAATTTTTGTTTCTGGACGGGCAAAGAGAATTTAACATCCAATCCTGCAATTTTGACAAAATTAGTTTTGATTTTCTTACCGGAACCTTAAAATTTACCTTGTCCGTTGTTGGAATACACAACTTCCACATCGGCGCCAGTTGCGGTGTACAAAGAGGAAGATACCTTAAGTCCACCTTCGACGACTTGAGCGTCGACTGTCAAAGAACCTTCGATTTCGATGTTGGCGCTAGGAACAAGAGACAACTTGAAAGGAGAACCGTCGGTGGGTTCGCTCAATAGAGCTTTAAAGTCGATAGATCCGGAAGCTTTAACTTGTACAGTGGATGAACCTTCCACGGTCAATTTTAAGGGGAAGCCCAAAGTTGTTGGATAACTAAATTCAGAATCTAAGAAAAGTACGTTAGATTGAATAGTTTTTTCGAAATTTTTGGCTTTGGCGATGCTTCCGTCCAAGCAATCGAATATTTCGTCGATGATTGCGTCGGGGGTGAATTTCTTGTCTTGATCGTTGATGCTCAAGAAGAGAAGTTCGGAACCGAAAAGTTTAACGCTGAGGTCGAGATCTAAGTCGGTGTTCAATTCGTTGGTTTTGATTTGGACTTGTTTGCCTATGCTTTCGATTTCGCTTTTCGATACGTCACGTTTTCCTCTTGTCTTGGAGAGACGTTGTTGGAAGTGCTCGAAAATTTTGCCGATGGATGATTTACCAGATTGAAGTAATTCTTCTGGGGTGGCCTTTCCCAAGACTCCCAATGGACCCAGATAGTGTTCTAATAGTTTTTCGAGGTTCTCTTGACGGGTTCCAATTTCCATGAAGTTGAAAGTGTGTCCAAATACTTGCGCGGTCAAGTTCAAGTTGGTGGAACGAGGTAAAAATGAATTTTGCGAGTAGATTACGTTGGTTTCGGAGGAACTGGCGAGGCCTAAGGTGTCGATGGAGTAAGAAAATTCGTTGTTGAAGGAATACTTGCGTAAGTCGATGGGGAACTTCTTCGATGTGACGATTTGACCCAAGTGTTGTTTGGCCAATTCCTTGTCGGGATTGGTGGAAGCTTTCAAACCACGCAAGTGCGAAGCGATGAATCCTCCTACTTGAAGGCTGGGTTCGTTTTCGAACAAAGTTTTGATGGCATTTGCAACTTTTCCGTTTGGACATTGGGCAAGGAGTAAGTAAGCCTTAATTCTGATTTCGGAATCTTGTTGTACGTCTTTAAGAATGTTCAAGACGGTGTCGCGGACTTTGTCCTTGCAAGCCTCGGATAATAAAGTTTCGAGAGCTGCAACGCGTACCCTATTGGCTACCTTTTTGTCTTGAGCAATCGCGAGTACCTTTGGTAAAGCTTGGTCGTTCAAAAGGTCAACATTGGCGAGAGCTTTCAATACATTGACGACAACATTTTCTTGTTGCCTGTTTTTAGGTTTACCATCTCCAAGTTTGGAAATGAATTTTTGAGACAATTTATTGACGGCTTCGTTGTTTTTGCAAGAGTGTTCGCGACAATAACGGCCTGCCAATGTTCCAATTCCCAAGTAGCCTTCGCGAGGTAAATTTGGATTGTCCAAAAGAACCTAAAAGTAAAAAGAGGATTTATTTTTGGCTTCGCGAAATTTCGAGTGGGAACTTACGGTTGCTGCTTTTAGGGAAGCCGGTGTTGCGTGTTTGACGAATGCAAGACTCAAGTAAACGAGTTTTTGTTCCACTTCGCCTAATTCTTTGTTTTTGAAGAGCTCAATGCTGGCTTCGATGGAGTCGCCTGTTCCGGCTCTGAAGATGGCGTCCAAGTAAATTTTCTTGGCTCCAACTGGATCCTTCAAACCTGCTCCGGTTCTGACTTGTCCGTAAACGGCCAAGATGTCGTTCCTGCTCGATACGCGTAAAATTTTGATCAAATTGACGAAGGATTTGGCGGATTTTTCTCCGACAGTCAGGTCGATGGTGTTTTTAACTTCCTTAAGTGCGGCTAAGATCGCATCGGCGTTGTTTTTGTCGGTGTTAACCAAATGAGGGTTTTCGAAGATGATAGATTTTGGAACGGAGACCTTGTTTGGAGGATTTTGTTTGGAAGTTCCGGTGAAGTGCAGTTTGGCGGAAACGGTAGCTTTAGCTCCGTTTTTGCCGACGGAGAATGGAACGTAAAGGTAATGTTCTGTCACTTGAGCGTTATCCAAAACACCATTCTTGAACTTCTGTTCGGAAGTGTATTCGCCATTCAAAATTGGACTAGATTTGATTTCGCTATTTAAATTGAATGTTGTGGCCATGAAATCCTACAATTGGAAACATAAATTACGCACCGCTTCGGGGAAAACCCTGTTTACACTTACTTGTTTGATGTTTTCACGGAAGGCGCATTTGTTGAGATTTCTGTACTTGTTAACGATCATGTTAACGCCATCTCCAGATGTTGTGTATTCGGTTGGACACACACCGAAAACGTCAGTTTCGTAATTGTTTTTTGCGGAAGCCTAAAGGAATTCACAGGTAAATTTCTCATTGATTAGATGAATTCTATTAGAATTACCTGGAACATGGAAGCGACGGCCCTCTTGATGTTAAGAGAGTTTTGAGAGTCGGAGGGATCGGCACAGATGCTATCGTCGACTTGCCCATCATTGTGGAAGTTGATGCGAATCGGTTTCTCGATGTCGGCAAGATTGTTGTACTTCTGCAAATGCAATGAAACGGTTAAAGGAAGAAAACCACTGTGTGGAACAAAAAAATTTGTTGTGGCAGCAAAGAAGCTTTGTTAGGGCGACAAATGACGAGTTGGGGGAATTACAGATTGATGGAAAGTACCTTCGCGTCAGGTCCAATGACCTGCACATTATGAAGTTTCAACAATTGATTGCACTGGGGCAACTGTGTCAATGAAACTTGTGCTTTCAATTTGGTGCTGCTTTGTTGTCCTTCGGCATTGGATAGTGTAATGTCTATGCTACCGTCCAAGTTGTAATTGTATGTTGTTCCTTCGACATATTTGAATAATTTTTCTAAAAGAATTAAATAATTACTACGACTGTTAATTTGGTGCAAATTGAAACTTACGTCCTTGACAACCTGATGTGCATTTATCTATAAATAGTAAAAATAATTAATTAGTATTTTTAAATAAAAATAATTAATTAGACGTAGTAGCATAAATTTGATAAGAAATTATCAAAACAAAATCGTTTTGTAAGCAAACCAGTTAACAATAGATTAGGTATATGGAAACAAACGACCCAGCAAACTTTGACCCAATTAATTGATAAGATATTACTTGTTTTTTTTTTCTTCGTAATGTCAAGTACACGGATTTTAAATCCGATAACCAACGAGGATGTTGTTCCTAATTAAAATGCGATTCGTAAAAATTATCAATTCCGTAGGTTATCAACATTTTTTAGTCTCCTACGTGAAATCAATCGACAAATGATGACTTTTGACACAAAACATTAATTAGGTAGCCACAGGATGAAGAAATAAATTTGACATTCATCTAAATCCGTAGCAGTTATTATTCACTTAAGAATTAATGGAACCACTTTATACCTAATAGAACAGAAAATGGACCGAGTTTTTCTTTCCAATCGTGAACAAAAAAATTGAAATTTTCGTATGATGCAGCGATTAATAAATTATTTCAAAATGCTTCTTCAAGTCAAAGGTGGGTTTGATAAAAGGTCAACCAAGTCGAAGTTGTTATCTTATTTACACGGTCTTTATCAATTTGATGATTCTTAAATTGTTTCTTAATTATCGAGACACAATAACACAATATTTGAATCGATTAGGCTGTTGTAACTGCATTGATTATTTTATCCCCCAAAAAAAATATCAAATTTGTCTTCAAATGCAACGCTCGGTATATTATGAAACGATCCGAAAATCCTCCAAACTGTCAATTCCCAACAGAGCTTTTCCCCAAGCAACAGACCTGAGATGTTCAAATTGACAATCTTTTGTTTTTTTGACAAATTCGAGATTTCCCATAAAACAATCGAGCAGTTTGAATAAAACAATTGAACCTTTGCATAAAACAATTGATATTGAAAATTCAAAATATTTCCAAAAATTTATAATAAAAAAAAATTTAATGCTCACCTTCGGTGGATGCGCTTTGTAAAATAGTAAAAACCAATAGTACAAGGGTGAAACCCAATTTGATGGCCCTTCGTTCGGCCATGGTTCACACTAAGACTAATTCGAGCCGAACCCCTAAAGTGCTTTTATAGATGCTCCTGCTTATTTATCCAAGACAAGATCTTGCTTGGCTTGCGCACTTAATTCAAACACTGCTCAGCTTTTTAGCTACAACTTAGTGTTTAATTTATGTAATTTTAAACAATCGCAGATTTCTTGTATGCAATTTTTTCGACTGCACCCCCCTTTTTGGGTGGTTTTTGCAATCGAGAAAATTGTATCGGTTTTCAATATTTTGTGTCGTTTTAGGTAAGTTGACCCCTTAACTTAAAACATAAAAAAAAATTTAATTTTTAGATTGTCGAAATTTTCAAGAATTTTGAAAAACCGTAAAAATTATTTTTTGAAAATATTTTCAAATTTCAGTGAACCAAAGACGTTCGTCGGATAAATTTGAAGGTACCTCCGCCCTATCATAATAAGGGGGGGGGGCATAAAAATGTTCACTAAAAAAATATTGAACGTATTTTATACGCTTCCGCCGGCATAAGTACCTTTGATATGTATTGGTAAAGTAGATGGTTATTTAATTTGATTAATTAGAAAATAAAATTTTCTACAGATTAAATTTTCATACCTGCAATGTTAGTGCATTTGTCATAATATGCACATCTAGGATATTATGTTACTTTATTATTCGTCTAAATTCGACAAATTTCAATAAATTAAATCAAAAAATGACAATAATGCAGTAGCTCTTATTTTATATTGTTTTATTTAAGAACCTTGCATTTGTTTTTCCACAATAATTAGCTTATTACTAAAAACCCTAATAACGGATTGGGGACAATCCGACATGGGACATGGGGATGAACCATATTATTAACTCCAGTCGTGAATGGATTAACGAGATTTTGATTGGAACAGGCTTAACCGCCATGGAAATTTAATTTCCTATACTATTTGGCGTTAAATGCAGTGAAATTTGCGCTGGAAAGCAAGAAAATTAAAATGTGCACCTTTGAATGCCTCCCGCGCATTTTCTTAGTTATTAATAATATATAATAAATAATATTCATAATGCCAATACATATCTTTTTGGAAAATGATTCTGGTGGAGTGTAGCTTTATAAAGCAGATGACGCACCAATAACAAAAAAACGTGATATATAAATACAGAATACAATAACAAAGAAATGTTAACAAAAAAAAGATAAGGAAAAGTTGCAAAATGAGTACAAAAATTTATAAAATATTAATCTCTAAATGTTATTATTTTATTTATTTAATTTTTTATTTATTGTTTTGGATTTTTCTTAACTTTAAAAATTCACAAGAATTTTAATAATTTTTTTTTAATCTAATTATTGAAATTTAGTAAACAAAACAATTTTTTTTGTATGCTCATTATTTTAATTTTTTTAAGGAAGGGGATAATCATAGTGGTTTTTGTATTTGCCACTTAAAATTAATGTTTTTTACGTATAATATTAATGTTTGCCACTTTGTCAAACTTATTTATTATTTGCCACTTTAAAAGTAATTTTTAATATTCGTCGCATTTATTTAGTATCTGCCACTTAAAAGTGCTTACTCAACTTACCAGTTGAAATTGCTATAGTATTCGCCACTAAAACAACAGTATTTGCCACTTAGACCTAATACTACATATAATTTTTTTATTTTCTGCATAAAATAAGTATTTCTCGTTGGAAGTGCTTTCAAATAATGTATATTGTTTTTTGGCATTTTATCAGAATGCTTTTTGTTAATTTGTTTTGTGTGTTTTTCCATAGGATCATTAATTAATGTAAATTCGGTTGTTATAAAAACTCAAATAAAGAAACACGTTATTAATCTTGTATGACCAGTTACTACTTAATTTTCATCTTCCAAGAAGTTATCAACTTCCTAGCGAATATTCAACAAAAAATGTTTCTGAAACTCGACAAGGTTCTTCCGGGGGGGGGGGGGGGGTTATTTGAATCTAGTGAATTAACACTTAACAGAATTAATAAATGCTAGTGGCTACTTAGAATATGCTGATAGGGGGGGGGGGGTTAAACAATGCTGTCTAGCAATGGATAGGAAAATTGAAGAAAAATAATAATCAAGTCTTTATCTTTGTTTTTCTCCTTTCATTCTTTATTTTTATAGCACAATAATTAGTAGCAGATACATTTATTGTATTTTTATTGTAATAGCGCGGCAAAACACCTAAAACAAAAGCACCGGAAAACAAAAGCAACGAAAATAAAAATGCAGGCTATGGGTGTCTATTTTTTAATAATCAGCTTCAAAATAGAGACTTGTGTGCGGGTTAATTAGGTTATAAATTACGAACCGTCCTTTATTATAAATTTTGCTAAAACAGCTAAAAAAATTTGGTGGGTTCACTTTGGTTGTTTTGTTTTCAGCAATCGTGTGGAAACGATTTTGAAATTTTTTTATATTTTTTATTCAATTAATATCACGCACTCTGCAAGTCTGCATTTCGTTAATCCATTCACGCACGTCATTTTTTCAGAAAACTGAGTATTTTCGATGTTTTTCTGGATATAATCGATTTTTTCTTCTCAAAAATTTAATTCAATTTACTCGAAAATTAAAAATATTCATCTTGTGTTGATAGGGGGTCACATTATTTGTTATTATCGAACCTACTTCCATTATCGCTTAGAAAAACAATCAAATATGGAACAAAAACAATGGAAAATAATAATCGATTTTTACATTTTGTAGACATTTCGATATAAAAAAATACGATTTTGTTAAGTCAGGCTTTTTTATAAAGCAAATGCAGGGTTTTTCTCTTATCTTAGTTAAGATGTATAAAGTTAAAGTTTAAAGAGCGACTTGGGCTAAAGTTCATGACATGTAATTAAGTAAATAACAGGCAGAGATCCTGATTCATATTTATTTGCGTTAGATACTTCTGACAATGAAAAAACAAAAAAAATTCAAATGTTTTATTTTCAATTGTTTTTTCATAAGTTGGTATTTCGAGCAATTGTTTTGTTTGCCGGGGGATCACCAATAAAAATTGGTTACGATTCTTATATTATAATAAGGGTTAGTCCGCTTGATAGGCTTTTGTTATTGTTGAATAGAAAAAATGTTTTTATAGTTTCCTCGGTCAGTGACATCAGCGCGCCTGGGGAGTTTCTGTGATTTTTCGACCTTGTAACGGAAAAAGTGAAAAATTTTCCAGCGTGAAGAGCAGCGAAGGCCGAAAACGGAAGGACGAAGGCGATTGAATAAAAATTCCTAGCCGTTTGTCCAAACTCGACACGAATACATTTTTTTTGTTCCACCACTGACAGGATTAATTCGATAATGGACATCAATCTTTCAATTAAGACCCTTGTTTTGCCGTAATATGCGTACAGGATATGCGACTAACATTTAAATACAAAACGAATTATCGGCACCTTGATTTATTTATGTTGTTCTAATTGGCCCTAATAATTCTTCTCCAGAAGCGTTTAAAGAAATTTTCGTTCCTTTTGACCTTGGAACTACTTGTTCTTTGCCCTTTTTTGGTTTAAATAATTTAAATTTAAGTAAAAACAATTTTTTATTTTTATTATTCATTTTGATTAGATAAGTAAACATTTTGTACATAGAATTTCTTTTATCTCAATTTTTAAATAATAGTTTTGTTTAAAAGTATTGATAATTTTTTAACCTTTACTTATTATAACGGATTTATCAATTTTCTTCTCGATATAGTTACCCAATTTTTATTTTATCATCTGGTTGTTCAAAACCGACTTCGGATTTGAAACAACACCCAAGAGTTGTACTTTTGTTTTGCACCATTCTGTATATTTTGCACCATTGAATATATTATTTTGTAGAACTAAAATTGCATTATTGCAACATTGAAACGTAGCGTCTGGAGAACATAAAAACTCAAAATTATCAAATTTTTGATTATATATGACCCTCCTTTCAATAATTACAACAGTTTTAAATAACCGCGATAATAATAAATATAATGAACATCATTTATGAATAGCTTTTATCTTGAAAAGCTTAAAAAAGTTGTGATATAGTGTAGTAACCAAGCGTTTATAGTATTTTGACTCACTTTTACCAAACGTCTTCAATAATTACTGAAATACTGATTTTTTTCAAAAATATCGTCATTCAAAACAGGATCTGCAACCGATACAAAATTTTGAAACCATAAGCAAAAAGTTTCGAAAATTGCAACTTTATTTAAATTTATCTACAAGATAAGATTGATGCAAGTTTGTAAATAAATTAAATAATAATTAAATCCGGGAATTGCTTGCATAATTCTAGATTAAACGCTATGACTTATTGTTAAATCAATCAATCATTTTTCACAACCAAAAACTTATTTTTTACATTATTTTATAATTATTTTACTACCCAAACAGCGCCTGATCCATAATTTTTTAATTTTATATTAAAAAAAACAAAATCTATTATTAATTATTATTGTACCGCTAGAGCCCGCCAGTTATACAACTTATTTTGTTTATAAATATTATTAATAATCAGGAACCAGGTTTCCACCCTAATCCTAATCCATTCGGAAAATTTTTCATATTTTATTATATCGTAATTATTTTGAGATTGAGACGGCGAAACGGCCGGCGGCGAAATTGCAACGGCGATTCTTTCAACTTTTTAAGTACATTTCCTTTTTTTGAATAAATTACTGTATGATGAAACCTCATTCATCGGTTTGGATTTTCCTGTGATCAAGAAAAATAAGCAGCAGCTGCATTTTTAAAACCCAATTTCTATACTTTGCATGATAACATGAGCTTGAAGCCAGCCCACGGGGTGGAGCTTCCCTGCTACTCACTCTACATGAGCGATATATTGTGGGGCCAGATGGATGGCTCCGTAATCTACATCAAACCGTCTGTAGAGGATTACGAGAAGAAATCCCCCAGTTCCGCAGTCGTAGGCATTTTTTTTTTAATTCAAATAATTTCGCCGAGGGGAGAAAATCTCGTCTGTGACTTCACTGATTAAACCTCCTCCCCAGCTCCCTTAGCCGGAAGAAACCGCCGTTATCTTAATGCCGACGTCGAACGAGAATTTAGGGAGCATAAACAAAACACTTGAGAAAATATTCAAATTATCCTGGGACTGGTAGAGTAGAGAGATAAGAAACAAGCTACAGGGGCGGAGGTATTTGGTATTTCCAGATGTCGCATTTCCAGGTGTCGGCGTGCTCTATAAAATAATAGAAGCCAACGTCCATCCCAAACTGGTTCAAATCGTGGCATTGTTCTTAGATTACAGAAAGTCTGAGGGCATGCGCTCCACTGAAAAGTTCACCACAGCCGGAGACCCTTAAGCAGCATGCTAGCTCTCAAGCATTTTATCACCCATATTCACGACATGTCCGCCCCAGACAGAGATATTGGCACACAGAGCGAAGAAACACCTCCAAATACCCGAAGTTGAGCTGAAGCTTGACAGAGAACTCTGGTAAAGAGCCACCACATCAGAGAGATATAATAACAAAGCCAGAAGTCCACTAGCGTAGCAAAGCTTCGGTCTTTTCTCAATAGATCGATCTAACTTTCTTTGACCAATCAAATTAGACAACTGCTTGGGGTTACGGGGCCGAAGCCCACCCGAGAAAAATCTGCCTAGTCCAAATGATAACAATAAGACGAGCAATGAATGATACTCGTCTCGAGTCTTTCGATTCGGATCGCCGGTTTGCTGGTAGTTATATCGTACTTTACCCGCCCCTTGGCTACCGGAGTTGGTTGCTACGCAACTCTTACAGGGACAGGGGTCCGCCTGAGCAGGTTACCCTACTTATCCAGCTTGGGGGGGGTCCCCGTCCCCGTCGTACCGGTAAATTCCCAGGGCAAAATTCGAAGATCTGTCACCAAGAAGGGGCGCCGGTGGGACCCTGTACCGACCTCATTACACGGTCGGTACCCCCAGATTCGCGAAGGGTGCTAAGCCTCAGAACGCTTGGCTCTCTGGTGTGATTAGTTGAGCGGTCAGAGTAGCGTGGGTTTGATTTCTCAAACCCCACCGATATCACGCTTTTTGAGCTGCTGACATAGTAACGTGGGTCGATCTCTCGAGTCCCGTCCCGGTGGACCGAAGAGATAGCCTTGGCGAGGAAGCGCTGTTTAGGCGCCAGGAGGGCATACCGGAGGCTTAGAAAGCTGACTCTTCAATGTCACAGAGAGTTACTTTCTACCCAGTGCGAGGACGCCAAACAAGAATTGAAGAGACTTAGAGATATCCTGACTCATAAAATCAGAGAGAGCAAAAAGAAAACTGAAAGAAGCTCATAGACGAAGTAAATGATGGTGTCTGGGGAAAGGCCTACCGGATAGTCCATCTATTCCTGGCCTAACCGAGACTAAACTCAGAGAGATAATCCGGACCCTATTCCCCGAACACCCTGAAATCATACCAGTTGACGGAGACGTCTCATACTTCGACGAGGCAGAACTGAGGGCAGCCGCAAAGAAGATGCCAAACAACAAGGCACCGGGGCCGGACTGAGTTTCGTCGGCCATCATCAAAGAGTTGGCAGAAACCCGACCAGAAGTGCTTCTGGAAGAATACAACGGGTACCTGAGAGAAGGCAGATACCCGAAAAACTGGAAGACAGCCAAACTACGACTGCTGAGGAAGGACGACAAACCGCTCGAGCTACTATCTGCCTGCTGGACCATGCTGGAAAACTATTCGAAAGACTGATCCTTCACAAACTTCAACAAGAGATAGAAAAGACCGAAGGCCTATCGGAAAGGCAGTATGGTTTCCGAGGAAGCAGATCCACCACCGATGCGATCGACAGTGTGGTCCAGAGGATAAAAGAGGCAAAGTGCGTGTGTCAAATGGACGGCCATCCGACTAGCCGCCCAAACGCAGTTGGGGCAGAACTTGTCCCCATCGTGAAGCTGATGCTGGGTAGCGAAGAAAACTGGTATACCATCAACAAGATGCTGGTTGATATCATCTCAGCTAAATGCAAACTACAAGACGAATCCATGCTATGAAGATAAAAGTCCTGAAAGGGTGGAAAAGGAAAAAGCACCATTCCCTGATTGGAAACGGTGTAAACACGCAGAAGGCAAGAGTGTGTACGGAAGTAATGCGTGAACGATTCCCGGCACCTCTACGGAGTGGGGTTTTAGTCGGTAAGAGTCCGACATTACCACCCCTAACAGGGTGGTGTCCATGAGGATTTCCCCACTCCCAACGCACATACAAAAAAAAGTGTAGGTTGCCAGTCGTTTTGGCGGCCCCGTTCCCGGAGATGGGAGCGGATCGTGGTTCCCCCGATCACTTTGTGCGGCCTAGGCCTTTTCAGGTTTTTTTGTTATTGTATTGTTCTGTTTAAATTAAAAAAAAAAAAACTAATAATTTAAACTCAATTTTCGGATTTTAACAGAAGAAAACACTTTTTTGAGAATTTATAGCAAAAGTAAATCCTGACGTAATGCAACCTCATACACGCATGTTAAAAGGGTTGCATATCTGACATTGTTTTTCGATACTGATTTCAACTAATTTATTCTACTGTGAACGTTTTATTTCCGCAACTTTGAATAATATCTCCTGCGCCTAAACAATTGAAAATACGCTATATTTAGCCGTTTAATACAATTTTGTAAAAAATACAATTTCCCACAAAATTATTTATAATAATATAGAATTTTTCAAATAAATAATATTATTTTCATAATATTTAATTTTTAAAAATTAGATGTAAATATTAAACAATATTTTATTAAACTAGCTGGATAGCCGGCTTCGCCCGGGATTTCTTTAAAAATAAAATACTTTGCATTAGTCTGCGTACTAGAACGTTTTCCAGTCCTGCTTTCAGTTACTCGTTTCTTTCACACTAAGCTTTTTTAAACTTTCTATTTGAATTCATCATAAATTGTTAATCAGGTAAGAATCTCGTTAATCCATTTATGCGCGTCGTCACCCTATTTCGTGATATCTCGCTCTCCTCTCGACCTTTTTAACATTTTCTTGTACTAAAACCTTTCCCAAGTCCTACTGAGTAAGTACGCCAAATTTGGTTCAAATCGATTAAAGGGTCTAAGAATGCATATCATACGAACAAACAAACAAACAAGCATTTATTTTTATATAATAAGATATTACTACTAAAATAAAATATTTACAAACATGAAACCATAATAGTTGTTTGAAAAACATCAATTAATATTCTAATAGCAAGAGTTCATTGCCATTGTAATACTATGATATTTTGAAAATGTTAATATTTTTTATAAACAATAAATTGATAAAGATTGTTAGTGTGGAAGGTATTCTATAAATATGCGATTGTTTAATGATACACGTTGCGATATCTTCTTTGAGGTGTATGACTTGTAAATAATGTAACATAATTAATTCTCAGTCCAGTCACCTTTACTATATTACACATAGGAATTATCGTTATTTTAAGATTCCATTTTTCGAAAAAATATATTATTACATAATAAATATTTTTCAGAACGCACATTCTGCCTGTTCGTCTGGCCAACCTACACGCGTCTACTTCAAAGTATTATCAATTTTTTTTATGTTTTAAACCATTCAAATTTGGTTGAGAGTAATTTTGGTGAAAATAATGAGAACAATGCCTTGCTTGAGTTTATTTCAAGAATCCTTCAGACATGTTTGTCCTTTTATACTAATATTTATTTCTACTTTAACACGTACGTTATTTTATTTACGTATGCCAATTACGCATTTCGTTTTTGTTAAGGTTTTTTTATTTAATTAAAAAACTTAAGAACAATGTACAGCATGAATTTAGATTGTCCATTAGAAAATAAAATTTAATAAAAGGAAAGAACAATAGTTGGAATAATAGGCATGGTAAAGAGCGGACGACTTATTTTAATCAACCATCTTGTTCAAAAGATAAACAATAGAAATAACAAAAAAAAAACAAAAGAGAATTTCGAATAAATTATTCTACGGGTTTTACTTAATTTAATTCGTAACCTGGCAGTCGTTAGTTTTAGACAATACAGAGTTAGAATATTATGTAGATAATTTTTATTTTTAACATATTTTTAAGGTTTTTGAAACTTTTTGAGACCTTTCTTGAGGTTAAAGATTATTATAACAAATTAAAACAAAAACATTTTGAAAAATTAGAAATATATTTTATTTTTTGAATATTTAAACTCTTTTGTTTTAGCTTTTTTGGATCTATGAAAGATTTTTTTTAAGATTATCCAGGGAATTTTGTTATAGAATGTCAGGGGATTTTAAATTTTTAAGTAAAAGTCAGGAAAATTGAGACTTTAGATCAGTGCAAATTTATGAAACTTTGAAAGATATAATTAATTGTAAAAATTGCGTTTTTATTTTTAAAAATTATTAAAAAATTCAATTTCTAAATTTTTGAAAATTTTCTAAACCTGGAAAAGTCAGGGAATTCATTTTAAAAAAAAGTATGTAGGAACTCTGTTATCCACATCAAAAAGAAGTCATTTTAAAAATTTTTTATTTAATTTTTAAATTTCAAATTTAACATATTTGAATTTAAAAATTCAGATCATTATGTTTTAGCATTTTTATCTCTAAGAAAATATTAGTTTGTTAGTTAGTTTTATTTTTGTATTTCAAAATTCGCATTTTTTTAAATTTTTAAATTTATCTTTTTAAATAAAAAGATACCCTGGATTTAATAGTGAATTTTGACTGGATTCACCGCTGAGATTTTTTTAAATCTTGGAAACAATCGAGCAGCCTCGATGCGCCGCTCCTGACTTCGAAAATCACCGGCCCATCGGGCATTTAAAATTTTCAGTTAATTAAGCCAATCGGATCATTTTTTCGATAAAGTGGATCTTTAGGATTCAAATTTTTGAAAAATTTGCGAGATTGAATTATTGAGCCACCACTGCTCTCACGTTTCTGATCATTTAATTTAGTTCAATATTTTTTGCAAAAACAAATGCAGTTACACAACAAATCAATAACAAAATGCGAAGGTGTCGATATAATATATATTTTGTTTACAAAATAGTTTAAACCACGCTTTTCGTAGTAATTTGCGTCAGTTGAATGAAGACGAGTGTATACGATCGACGGCGAAGACGAACTCATAAATATTACCCATCTCCCCAGCAATTGTTCGCCATTCGTATTGTTGCTGTTTGGTAGGTGCGAGGCGTGGACGTGAATAATTAATTTATTAACATAACTTTTATTTTCAAAAGTTGTAAATTCTTCAATTTTATTGTATATTCAATGTGTATGGCGATTGTGCTTGTTGCTGAAAACAGTCTACTCTACATGGGGTTCCATTTGGATAGCGCAGAATATTGCCAGGCTCAACACAAATAGGTAGAGTAATATTATGTTCATCCAACCTCAATTATAAAAAATGAAATTTTGCAACCGACCTAAGACTGTATGGTTTGTATGTTTCAGTTCTCTAGACCGACTTGGCGGTTGTGCCATTTTTGTAAAAAAGTAAATCTGCGTTAACAACAACCTTAATTATTTATTTTAATTGTCTCCAAACCACATCACCACCTAAATGACGATGCAATTAAACAAGGCCCTCGTCAATGCGGCTTTGATCAAAACTAAAGGATACAAATTCCTTATAACCGATAGGCCTTCAGACCACAACATGAAGACTTACATCGAAACGTTGCAGAAATTCCACGTGACGTGCGTGGTGAGCGTTTGCGAGCAAAATTACAAGACTGAACCACTACTTAAAGCAGGAATACATGTCTACAACTTGGTCTATGAGGACGGTATGTATCCACCGGGATATGTAATCGACGATTGGTTTAAGATCGTAAAGAGGCAGTTCAAGACGGACCCAGCCGCTTGCGTCGCAGTGCATTGTCTTGCGGGGCTGGGTCGAGCACCGGTTATGGTGGCTTTAACTTTAATCGAGTTGGGCTTGAATTACGAGGACGCCGTCGAGATGATACGTGCAAATAAAAGGGGAGCAATCAACACCAAACAATTACGCTTCTTGGAAAAATATCGTAAGAAGGGGTTTATCAAGAAGAACGGTTGCTGCATTATTCAATAAATACCACTATGTTGCTGTGTTCATTCGTTGGAGGAGTATTCTCATCTTTTCTTTCTATTTTTTTCTCATATTTGTTTGAACGGGAAAAGCTTTCTGATCTTCTTAATTTTTTGACGCTTATATATATATTTGTAATCACTTTACTTTTATATTGAGAAGATGTACACCCACGTGATAATTTTATACAAAATTGTGTAACTGTTTTTATGTATATTATGTAGTTTCGGTATTTGTAGTTTGATTTTTTATATTCTATTTATTACCTCTATGCCAGCGAAAATTTGTGTACGATGTTTGTATTCGTTTTAATAAAATTATACCCGTTTTCAGGACTTATATTTGAAATGAAACCGCCTAGATCAGAGAAGAACATCAGGCCGAATACTGCTTTTCACACTCGCAATATGTAACGGGGAGTTTTTTTGAAAATGTTTTGTCATAGACAATTCGATCAACCAGATCTCCTGGTTTTCTGTTGCAACATTTTTTGAAACAAATATTTTTAGATGCGCAATAATTTTCTGAAACCATTGGTACCAAAACATTTTCTGTAGGTTACTGGTAAAATCGCACATGCGGAAACCGAGCTTCTGAATGTTTTTTTTGAAACGTACAAAAATTTGTACTGATTATGAATTACTCAGAGAACACTTAGATATCCGATAATGAGTAAAGTAAACAACTAATAAGTGGTTTTTGTTATGTAAACACTCGATAGGCATCGACATTGAACTTTTTCTATTAAAATTATTACTTTGTTAGTAATATATTACGTAGGTGGGCAGAAGAACAATTTCCAATTTTCCCTTTTGGAAAGCCAGTACCTCCAGGTCAAAAAACAACCAAATATAAATAATAATGTACACAAATCAAAAAACATAAAACTTCTTTTTTTTTTTTTTCGAAAAAAATTTGGTAACCATACCAACCAATTTTATTTTTAAATTTGATACTAACGGCGATAATCTCCAAACAAACCAAAGTTCGAAACTAATTTGCCTGCAAAATCCAACCGAATCTAAATTACAATCAGGATAAAAAAAAAATTAATATGAAGTATTGATTTTATGATGATTGCAGGGTTTGGATAAAAGATAAAAACAATCGCAAGTCGAATTTTCAATTTGAAGCGCCAAGTTCAAAATTTGCTTTATTTTGGCGTAGGTGCATTGCAGTTCGATGTGAGGCCGAGTTTTTTTTAATTTACAAGCAGTTTTACTATTTTTACGCTAAATTTTATATGAAACGTATTCGGTCGTGTCGGTGCAAAATCATTTCACGCTTTGGTTTACGCATCGATGAAGTTAAAATAAAATTACGATAATCAAAGTGGATATTGCGATTAGATATCAAAAATGGCCGACGATGTAGGCAAATTTCCTTTACACAACTCCGTATTTCTAAACGATCTCAAAAATTTGTCGAGGTTATTGAGAAAAATTGATGTCGCGGAAAAAGACAAGCATGGTAAATTTTTTTAAATGTTTCTGTTTTACTAAACAAATCCGACATAACCTAAATGTTGTGTATTTACCTTTTTAATTTCAGGTAACACTGCCCTACATTTGGCCGTCATGTTGGGCCGGAAAGGTAAGCAGTGGTTTTCATTTCATTTTTAAATATCTTAATTTGTCAATTTTAGAATGTGTTCAACTTCTATTGAAGCACAATGCACCTGTCAAAGTAAAAAACGGTTTAGGTTGGACCGTATTGGCCGAAGCGGTGAGCTATGGTCACCGGCCTACAAGTGAGTATGTGGCTTTGTTGGGCCAGCAAGCAATTTAAACACCGATTTGCAGTTTCTTCACTGGTGAGAAAATTCAGGCAGCAGTCACGAGAACAGATGGAAATGAGGAGACCTAATCTAGTCAAAGCACTTAATCAAATTGGTGATTTTTATATGGAATTAAAGTGGGATTTTCAATGTTGGGTTCCACTGGTGTCTCGAATATTACCCTCGGATATCTGCAAAATCTATAAATGTGGTGCGAGTATCAGATTGGACACCACTTTGGTGGATTTTGCCGATATGAAGTGGGAACGTGGGGATATTTCGTTTATTTTTAACGGAGACGTTGCCTCCGGTGAAAGCTTGACTGTGTTAGATAATGTTCTGAAAGTGTATCAAAGCGTTAAGTACGAGGTAAACATTCCTGCGACAGTATTGTTCTGATAACTGATGTCGAAACCGTTTTAGGAGAGTGAAATGGAAATAGAAGATGAAGTAGATTTATTAATGTCCACCGATATTCTATCTGCTCAAATATCAACAAAAAATATCTCTTTTATGAGAGCCCAGAGCGGTTGGATTTTTAGAGAGGATAAAAAGGTCGGTTTTATATCTATTTTCTCCCAGAACTGAAAATTATTTATGCCCACTCCTAAAATATTTAAAAATATAAAATAATTTTTAGGAATTGGTTGCGGGTCAATACGAGAGCGAACTTTATTCCGTTCAAGGTCTATTATTAGAAAGTAGGAAACGACGGGAACACCTTTCGACTGACGATTTACAAAAAAATAAAGCAATTTTAGAAAGTTTTACCAAAGGTTCAAATATACAAAGTTTCGATCAAAACGGAACCGTATGTATCCTCGATTTTGTTTAAAATTCAATTTAACTGTGATTTTTTACAGCCGATTCGAAGAACGAGCCTAACACCGCCTACCGAAAAGAACGTAACTTGGACGGAGTACATATCGGCGGAATCTAATAATTACCCTCGTTTAGGCCGAGATTTAGTTTATAAAGAGTCCACCAAATCGTTCAAAGCAACAATAGCAATGGTATGCACGTAAAACTTGAAATAAAATTGTTATACTGTTATAAATCTTGCAGAGTTCCGATTTTCCACTTTCGGTGGAAATGCTACTTAACGTATTAGAAGTTATCGCTCCCTTTAAGCACTTTTCGAAACTACGAGATTTCATAACGTTCAAACTACCCAACGGATTTCCCGTTAAAGTAGAAATTCCAATTTTACCGACCGTTACCGCAAAAATTACGTTTCAGCAGTTTGAATTTCGTGACCAAATGCCTAGCAATTTGTTTACGACACCAGCAGGTTATACAGAAGATCCAACAAGGTAGTAAAAAATATTGAATCATTAATCATGTTTAATATGAATTTATTTAAGATTTCCTGATTTATGACGCCCCGAACTACTTAACTCTTTCGAATTGAATTATGGTAATAAGCCACAGTTTATCACTAACACAGACAGATTAGTACTTGCACGTAATAAATTCATGAAAAAGTTTCGTAGCAAATATACTAATTTGTCTCCGATGGATTCTCTTGGTAGCTCTATTATGTCTGTTGAAATTCCTATGCTGTTCACGTTTGGTAGCACTTACTCTACAAACTGTGTAGTCTACGTAGAATAATGTGGGTGCATACATAACGTAATTTTAGTGTGTCTGTGATTAGATACGATGAAAATGCACCCTTGGACGTATTTTTCTAGATTTTCCCGTCCCCCCTCGTTAATGTTACCGAACTAACTTTTAAAACAAATACGATTTATACCGTCAAATTTTGTAATAATAATAATGATTAATTTATTTTATATAAAAAAAACTTGATAGTTTGTGTTACCAATTTTGTCTACCTAATTAGTTAAATTATATTTATATTTGTTGTCATTTTTTGTAAACCAGTCGAGTATTTTTTAGTGCTAAGCAATAAGAGTGTCCCGTTTTTGTATTCAGTTTGTTGTTGTATCGTTTCAATTAATCAAAGTGTTCACGTGCAAAAAGCGTCGAAAATTTTCATATTAATTCTGTTTTTTGACACTACGTAATGGCAATCACATATCTTATATACCGGAAGGTACACATTCCGATTTAATTTTTTTTAAATTGCAACGTTGTAACACTTTCTAAATATATATGATACTGTTTTGGACATATAGTTTTATTTACTATTTTACACACAGACAACCACTTTGAAAACTACTTAGTGATTTTTTAATTAAAATATCTCATTAATCTATTCATGTGCATCAGTGGAAGACAAATGGTGCAAAATATCATTTTAATTTAATTAATCATATTAGCCAAATTACGGGAATGATGTAATCCCGTTGTACGAACCGCTACTGCTAATGGTTTTTGATTCGATGAGTCAGTAGGGCAAATACTCAAATAACATGTCGGTCATTCGCACTATTGTAGTTCAAATATTTACCGTAAACGTCAAACTTCTATGAAGTTGTCAAAATAATGAAAATAATCCAACAAAAGTGCGTGATATCTTTATTTTTATTATTTTAATTTTCTTTTCGTCAGCATAAAATGTAAATTGCTTGTTTACAGAAGCCTCCACATTATAATTTTAAGCGTGAGTTATCGAAGCCATAATCGCTTCATTCAGTTAATTGTGTTAATTTGTCATGTGATTGAGGCCCTATTTTTATTTTAGATGGATAAATACACGGTCGATTTGGATAAGGTACTGAACGACTTCGAATATAGTGAGTTAACCGATCAGTACGTTGGTCCCGTTACTTCGTATGTGAACAATGTTCAAGAGCAGCAACAAAGTAGCAGAACTACTCCAGTTAAACACACAATAAATAACGTATTTCAAAGTCTCAACGATTATTTAAACACTGATATAGCTGTTAAAAATACGAAACATGACATAACCGGTTGTAAGGAACCGGAATCTAACGGTTTGTATCAAGACCTGATTCCTCATTTAAGTTTGCAAGATTCTAACTTGGATCTGCAAGTGCAGGAAGAGGAAGAGGTTGCAGAACTGATAAACCACTCTCCAGTTGAAGAAGATAGATCTACCTGGCAAGATGGTGAAGTGCACGAAACATCGCCACTTCAAATTGTTACCGAAATAGAAAACAATTTCGTTATTGAACCTCCACCTTTATTACAAGATATCTCAAATTTGTGTTGTGAAAAAGGCGACGCTTATGATTTAAGTGAACCTCCTTTAAAAAGTATTAGCGAAGAATTGAAAGAGGCAGACGTGACAATTTTAGTCACTACTGCAAGTTTGAACGAGGATGAGGAAAAGAGTGACCCAGAAGAAGAGTATGTTAAAGAAGACGACGAAATTGTTGGGGTTGAATTACAGCAAGAATATGATACTGAGAAAGATGCGCAACCACCCCAGGTTGTGAGTTTTGATAATTTTGTCGATGTTGACGATTCTGAACTTCACAAATATTTAGATGAACTAGAAAATGATTTGGAAATTAGTAATAGTGTGATTGTTGACAATGTCCAACAAGAGGTCCGGCACGAAGAAGAAGTGCCATATAATCCGGTGGTTGTGGTGTCGTGTACTGAAGATGAAAAGTGTGAAAGTGTCGATGACGAAAACGTTACGTCTAGACCCAGTACTTTACAAATCAGTTCAACTCAAATAGATCTTGTTGGTGAGTACCAAACCATTCTAATTTTGTTTTGTTGCCGTTATGACCCTGTTTTATTTATTGCTAATCCTGGCAATCATCAACTCGGAAAACCGTCTTGTCCTCCAAAGTGCAGCGTTTGAGTTGCAAGGTCACAATTCCAGTAATTGAGTTTAATAATAATTTTGTAATTATCCGAGTACTTACTCCAAGGTATAATTACCGGTGGTGAATGATAATAATTTGCTTTGTGACTTTTAAATACAAATGTTCGTATTTTTGCAGGTGAACCTGGTTCCACTCCTTACAATAATTTATACGTTACAAAAGCCTTACCGAAAGAAGAAATTCCAACGGAAAGCGATATCGATTCGTGTGAATCAATTTCTCCTACATTTTCAACCGCTTCAACTGCCAGTGCCGAAAGTATTATTGGGGCCGTGGAAGTTGAAGAAATAGCAACGGTCGTCACTGTTGCAGATGCACATGTCACTAATCCCGTGGATACAACAAATACAAACGAAGAAGTTGAAGTCGAAAGAAACGACGCTTCGAGCGATGTAGCGGCGGCCGTTTCGCAAAATGCAATCTCACATAATGACAGCTTCGATGACAGACAAGATGACGATGATTTGACCAATTTAATGGGTGCTCTTAAAAATGATGTGAGACCAGAACCGGATCTGGGTAAAATTGCTCCACTTTGGATACCTGATGCTGATTCATTAAGCTGTTTGCACTGCGACGTAAAATTTACGTTGATGAAGAGACGGCATCATTGCAGAGCTTGTGGATATGTGAGTTATATTTAATTTTTTCAATTATTGTGAGTGAATATTTTTTATTTAAAAGGTGCTCTGCTCAAAATGTTGCAACAAAAAATTCAAATTAGAATATTTGGAGGCGGAAGCACGTGTTTGTTTACGATGTTATGAAGTTCTCAATCAGGATAATACCGCTGGAAGTTCTGGAAGCGAAGTCTCGCCGTCGGTCGGTAATTCACCTAACCGTCAGAATTATCAACCGAATCCAAACAACCCGATGGAGTATTGTTCCACGATATCGCCATACCAGCAAGTGAGTGCAACCGCTCTCAGCCAACCTCCCAGCGTTATGGTACCCGTAGGAGTATTAAAACGTCAAGGATCATCGAAAACAAGAACAAATAAAAGCGTCATGTTTTGTGACGGAATTCGTCCCGGTAGTGAACTAACCGATTTAGATAACGATTTTTCCTATCAGCCAAAATCGTCTTCAAGTAAAAAGGGTACGTCACCGCCGCCCATGAAAGTTAAAACAAATGCGCCCTTGATAGATCCAGTCACCAACAGTTACATTCCCAGCGGAGAAAATAATTTACCGCCCACTGTTACAACCTTCAAATCAGGTGAGAATTTAATTTTTATTTTAAGAAACAAAACTGGATTTAAATTTTTTAGATATTACCTACACGGAGTGCACCAACGATTTCAATTTAATAGAAACATTAAAGCAACACTCCATCATGTTTGCGTTGCAAAGTAATTTACACGTTTGTGTCCAAATCATTAACAGTAAGTGGAAATTTTGTTAGTTCAAGCATAAAATATGTTTTCCGCAGTGGACTGTTGTATCAACAAGTGGGCGTGGTGCTTTTCATCCGAAGGGATGATCACAGTTGGACAGGACGAAATAGTGTACATTATTGAATTTATGGACGAAGAAAAGGTTTTGCCAAAAGATGTTTTTATTCATTTTGCCAATGTTTATAGTGATGCAAAAAAAGGTAAATGAAATAAACCTTCTAACTCATTAAATGCGAATTGGAATATTTTAGGTTCCAGTATTACGGAAAATAGTATTTCCATTCACGAAACACCCAATTTTTTGGATTCCAAAAATCATATTGGTTTTTTGTACATTCGACCAACTTTCCAATGCTTGCAACATGTGATCATTCCAAAAGAGCCCTATTTAATAGGTATCTTGATTCATAGGTACGCAAACGACTTTCAAATTTGTTATATTAGCTATTTTTGCATAGTAATAACTCGGAAATGCAATTGCTGTCACCTTATCGGAGAAGAACCCTAAGTTCTCTATATCAGGCTTGAATAAGCAAATTCTGTAATTACCTTTCCTTTGTTAGGCTTCCCAGATTCCATCTGACAAATAAAGTTAATAAAACAATCCCGTTCGATTTACTCCGTCTTCGCTCAGTTGTAAAACTAGCCGAAAATCACAACATTGATTACACAAGAGAATGGGGCCAGTTTGGTTTAGAAACAATTTCGTATCCGAGTTATTACTATGCAGACTCCGTTTTTGCGATATAATAACTGGATGTGGACATGTTTTATTAATTTAAATTTGCAGGTGGGAAATGCCATGGGCAAAAATTTTTCCTCTGCGTCTCGTGTTACGACTCGGTGCCGAGTATAGGTACTACCCCAGTCCAATCATATCGACTAGACATCGAGAAAGTGTTTTTGTTGAAATAGGTCACACCATAATCAATTTATTGGCCGTAAGTTTCGAGGTAACAAACCTAGTCACATTCTAAATTTGCTTTAATAGGATTTCAGAAACTTTTCCTACACGTTGCCGAACATTCGGGGACTTACAATTCACATGGAGGACAAAAATACAACCATAGAAATTCCATCTAATCGTTACGAACAAGTAGTGAAATCTTTAAATAATTCCAGCGATCACATTTTGGCGTTTGGTGGAAATTTTAGCACAAAAGCCGATTCTCACTTAGTTTGCATCCAGGATACACATGGAAATAATGAAAACACTTACACGACACATGCAATTAATATACACAATCGGCCTAGAAAAGGTAACTTGGGTAGAATTTGTCAAACATTTTTACAATCTTTGTTTTAGTTACTGGTGCCAGTTTTATAGTATTCAACGGTGCTCTTAAATCCACCAGTGGTTTAACTGCAAAGTCCAGTATTATAGAGGATGGTTTAATGATACAAATACCACCAGAACATATGATTCAAATACGCGAAAGTTTGAGGAACATGAAAAATCACACGATACAATGCGGTTGTGTTAATGCAACTTCGGACGAGACTGTCAACATTGTGTGGGTTGACAACGACATCAATTTTAATACGGGGTGAGTTATTTTGTGACTGAAATTGCTGAAACGACTTAAATAAATATTTTCAGAGTGCAATCTTCCATTGATGGTCAGCCGTTAGCCGGAGTACCGTCAATTCGTGTACACAATGGTAAAGATTTCGTTTGCAGCAGTGGGAATAGAATGATCAGGTGGACTGAAGTCTTCATTATACAGGTTCGTGTTGATAATTACTCAATCCAATAGAAAGTTTCTAAATTTAAAATTAAGCGCAGTAATAAATTATCGATTACAATTTAACTGCGCCATCTACCTGAATAAAGGTATACGAATGCTTTATATGTCATCTGTCTAATTTGTAAGGTTAAAGCGTCGGTGAACGTCAAATTTATACTTGAATCGACGTTAAATTTGTAATTTAATAGGACAATTAAATAAAGAATTATGACAACTCCGTCGCCTTCATTGGCAAATCGCAACAAAAAACATTTTCTCGGTGTTCCCGCGCCGTTGGGCTACGTTGCTGGTGTCGGAAGAGGTGCTACAGGTTTTACCACTCGTTCGGATATTGGTCCTGCTCGTGACGCTAACGATGTTTCCGATGAAAGACACGCTTTACCGCCAGCAAAACGAGCCAAACCACAAGAAGAAGAGGATGTTGCCGAAGAAGATTTGAACGATTCCAATTATGATGAATTTAGTGGATACGGTGGTTCGTTGTTTGCCAAGACCCCCTACGACGAAGACGATGCAGAAGCGGACGCAATTTACGAGGCGGTAGATAAAAGAATGGATGAACGACGAAAAGATTATCGGGAACGACAATTGAAAGAAGAACTGGAAAAGTTTCGACAAGCAAGACCAAAAATTCAGCAACAGTTTGCAGATTTGAAAAGAGATTTAAAGTCGGTCACGATAGATGAATGGTTGAGCATTCCCGAAGTCGGTGATGCCAGAAATCGTAAACAAAGGAATCCACGAGCCGAAAGATTTACCCCCCTACCTGATAGTGTACTGCAGAGAAATTTAGGGGGCGAAAGCAACAATTTTATTAATGCAAATTCTGGTTTGGCGAGCATGATTCCTGGTGTTTCTACCCCCGGTGTGTTAACTCCCACCGGAGATATCGATTTAGTAAAAATGGGGCAAGCGAGAAATTCACTCATTAATCTAAGATTATCGCAGATTTCTGATTCTGTTACAGGTCAGACGGTGGTAGATCCGAAAGGCTACCTAACTGATTTACAGTCTATGATTCCTTCACATGGAGCAGACATAAGTGACATAAAGAAAGCAAGAGAATTGATGAAGAGTGTGCGAGAAACAAACCCACGTCATCCACCAGCTTGGATTGCTAGTGCTCGTCTAGAAGAAGTCACTGGGAAAATTCAGGCAGCTCGAAATTTGATTATGAAAGGTTGCGAAATAAATGCACAAAGTGAAGATTTGTGGCTCGAAGCTGCTCGTTTACAACCGCCCGAAACTTCAAAAGCAGTTATTGCTCAGGCCGCTCGTCACATACCAACTTCGGTGCGTATCTGGATAAAAGCTGCCGATTTGGAAAAGGAAACCATTGCTAAGAAGCGTGTATACAGGAAAGCGCTGGAACACATTCCAAATTCTGTTCGTCTTTGGAAAGAAGCAGTCATGTTGGAAAATCCAGATGATGCGCGAATTTTGCTCTCACGTGCGGTCGAGTGTTGTCCCACCTCTGTAGAACTGTGGTTAGCACTTGCCAAGTTGGAAAACTACGAAAATGCCCGCAAGGTGCTTAACGCAGCCCGCGCCAACATTCCCACCGATAAATCAATTTGGATTACAGCTATTAAATTGGAAGAAGTAAATGGAAACCATGCGATGGTCGAACGTTTAATCGATCGTGCTCTTTCATCGCTGAAATCAAAAGGTGTTGAAATCAATCGAGATCAATGGCTTACCGAAGCAGTTGAATGTGAGAAGGGTGGTCACTTACATTGTTGTCGCGCCATCATCAAAGCTATAATTGCGCATGATATTGAACCGGAAGACCAGAAACACACATGGATGGAAGACTCGGAGAACTGTATCGCTCAGCAAGCATACGAATGTGCACGATCAGTTTATAATCACGCGTTGGGCGTGTTTCCCGCAAAAAAATCAATTTGGTTAAGAGCGGCTCATCTAGAAAAAAATCATGGGACGCGCGAAAGCTTGGAAAGCTTATTACAACGTGCTGTCGCGCATTGCCCCAAAAGCGAAGTTTTGTGGTTGATGGGGGCCAAAAGTAGATGGTTGGCTGGAGATATACCGGCGGCCCGCGGCATTCTGCAGTTGGCGTTTCAAGCTAATCCAAACAACGAAGAGATTTGGTTGGCCGCTGTTAAATTGGAGTCGGAAAATAATGAATACGAACGGGCGAGGCGTATTTTGGTGAAAGCGAGAGATTCCGCAACCACACCTAGGGTTTTGATGAAAAGTGCAAAGTTGGAGTGGGCTTTGAACGACTTGGGCGCCGCCATCAAAATTTTAGACGACTCGATTAAAATTTTTCCCGATTTTCCAAAACTCTGGATGATGTTGGGACAAATTTACGAACAAAAAAATGAAATGTCAAGAGCGTTTGATTCGTATAACACCGGAGTCAAGAAGTGTCCAAATTCAATTCCGTTATGGTTGCTTTTGACTAAATTGGAAGAGAAGAGAGGATTGTTGACCAAAGCTCGTTCGGTTTTAGAAAAGGCACGACTTAAGAACCCCAAAAATGATGTGTTGTGGATGGAAGCCATTATGGTTGAACTGAGATCGGGATTGAAAGAAGTGGCGTTGTCTATGATGGCTAAAGCGCTTCAAGAATGTCCAACCTCTGGAATTCTATGGTCTCAATCGATATTTTTGGAAGCGAAACCTCAAAGGAACAGCAAATCTGTGGATGCGATCAAAAAATGTGAGCACGATCCTCATGTTCTGCTAGCGGTGAGCAAATTACTGTGGTCTCAAGAAAAATATAGCAAAAGTCGAGAGTGGTTCCATCGTACAATTAAAATAGAACCAGACTTTGGCGACGCTTGGGCTTATTGGTATCGGTTCGAAGAATTACACGGCACTGAAGCACAGAAAAACGAAGTTCTGACTCGTTGCTTAGCTGCCGAACCTCATCATGGTGAATTATGGTGTACAGTGTCGAAGAATATAAAAAATTGGCGTTTCAATATCGAACAAATCATGCGTGAAACTGCGCGGAACATTGCAATACCAATTTAATATGTTGTATGGGTTTTTTTGTTAGAATTAAAATTATTTTAAATTAATAAATCTTAACTTAACGAAGTAATTTTGTTTACAAATAATTCTTGTACAACTTAGGACTGCAACACGTAATCTTTTTTCTCCCTAGAGCCATTTAGAAATTAAAAGTTAAACGACTTTAATGTCCAGTTTTATGGGACTTTTAAGAAGTCGTTAAATTTGACTAACCTACAGAAAATATAATACGTTAGCACTATCAAGCCAATAGATATTGTCGGTTAATTTCAATGGCTTGTTAAAAATTTTATGAAACTGGGCAGATTTTAATTTGTAAAATACAATGTTTTGTCTATTTACGTCAGTGGGTTTAATGAGTTTGCCTTGGTTTATAAATCGTACATTATAATTCAGTTGACGTCGGCTATAGTTTATTGCATTCAAGTTTAGAGTTATAGTTCCAGCGCATGACGAGATTAACTAAATTTGATTAAATTAAAATTTCAAACCGAAACCTTCAAATAGGAGTTTCAACATCTAGCAGGTACATTTGGCCCCTGATCCAAAATGTGCAGGTGAAGGGCCTTTTTTGTGTTGTACTAGAAGTGCAACTTAAATTCCAATTCAACGGAATAGAAGATTCTTTTCCACCCGTTGCCATATTTAAATTCGACATACATATTATGTGATTAAGTTATAAATTTATTTTATAATTTCAGAACGGAGATAAACTAAAAGGACAGGAAGTGGATTGTTCGAAGTTAGCTGAAAGTATATCAAAGGCAACCTGCCAAGCTTTAGTCAAGTATCTCGATTTGTTGTTAAGCAATAATTTCAATAAAATAGGACTGAGAGCGACATTGCATGTGGAAAACGTAAGTGAACTGTTCGATAATAATAACTTCCGTTAACCCGTAAATTAATTCAGGTATCTTATTCGGCTGGAAGTAACGGTACCAAATTACCGCCGATATACATGAAGAGTTTGGATGATGAGTTGGTGCCTGTTTTGCATCGAATAACAACAAATAATTTAGGGGAGAGTATGGTAATTTTAGAATTAGTTTTTCGAATATTAAACTTGTAAAATTGTGAATAGAGTATATTTAGCTTAAGTGATAAGATCAAAAGTGATAAATAATTAATTTATATTTACCAACTCAATTTTGTGCGCGTCTTTTTAATTTGTAAAGGAAATAATACTACAAATGCTCAACATTACTTTTTAGTGCTTCTATCGTGAAAAAAAAGTTGGAACTTGTATGTAACAAAAATATTATTTTATGCCTTGTTGAACATTATTATTACATTAAATTTTAAATAAATTCACTCACAGGTTGCCTTTTCTCATGTCGTATACCCAAACCGTATCCAAACCTTCTCCGATCACTTTCAATACCCGTAAATTTGGTAAGGGGAAGCGGCAAGCGACAATGTTACACGATGTCTTGCATTCGCTTAAAATTTTCTTTTCCAAATCTTGCATCTAAAATATTTCAATTTGAACGACAAACTAAAACAATTGAAAATTTGTTGTAATTACCATTTGTTCCACCCCGAAAATTACGACGTTATCGTAATCACTTAATTTAAATTTCCACAAGTCTTTTCGATAAAATTTCGTTTTCGATCCTAAACCGTTGCGCAGAGCGCTGATCCTTGAGTAGCCAACCAGCCATGGGTTTAATTCTACGCCGTGTGATTCGAAATTGTGTTTTGCCGTTTCTGAAACAAAATAGATTAGTATTAGCAGTGGGGTATGCTTTATTAAGAGCAAAGGAAAATTTGTAGGGAACGAGCGGAGAAAGTCTGACAATTACTACCTCTGGAATTGAAAGCTTCACATCATATTATTATATAAACAAAATTTTTAAAATAGGTTATGGTATTAATCAGTACTAACTTTTTACTTAGCCATGATCAGGATAATAACTCTCGAGACTCACCCAATACAATTCTTCCATCTCCGGATCCCAAATCGACTAATTTTCCCGAACGACTTTGAAGAGCTTTAAGAACATTATTTAATTGACTAGTGGTAGCAGGTACATAAGGAAGACAGTATTTCCTAATTGCAGGACTTACGAAAGGTAAGGTGATCACACTGATTCCTATGGCGACAGCCCCTAAAAAAGTATTTCGGGTGACAACAGTTGAACAAATTAATTTTTTACCTGTTATTCCCGTAAGTATAACGCCTGCCGTGTTAAATGTTCGAGGTTTTGTCGAAGCACTGGAATCCGAAAATTCGTTTGATAACGCGAGATCATGTTGCATTGCAATTCGACGATTATTTTGAGGTTATGTAAACAAAATATTTTGAATTCTTTCAAATGGAAATAAAATTGTCCAATTTATGTACTATTGAATTTTATTAAACAATTTTCAAAATAAATTACATCTTCTATACACATTTAGCTTAAATAAAAAGCAAAAGATTGAGACAATTTGTAACTATAGGATTTTATAACGTTACAGACACTACAAGAGCTCTAGGTGAATAAGATTAGATCGACCAATACGTGAGACAACATCGTTCCGCTAAAACCTCAAATATAATAATAAAATTTGAAATACGTTTAAATATAAACAATTTCGTAATAAATTTAAAAAATAGTAGTCGATTCGGTAAATTAAGCCACAGCCAATTACATATACATAATAATGTTTGTTACCTAAAAATAACTTACAACCCATAAACGTCTTTTCGCATTCCGTTCGAGTCGAGGACAAATTACGGGAGCTAATTTATTCGCTAATATTTGAGCAATTTTCGGTTACAATCGAATTACTCATTTTACTGGCCGACGGCCTGTCTTGTTTAGGTTTACTTCCCGACGCCCTGCTTTTCTTGTCGTCCTCGTCTTCGTCTTCCTCCTCCAACAACTTTCGCGCTAATTTTATCGCATAAAACTCATTGTAGTGCTTTTTTCGTTTGCTCTCAAAGTCTTTTTTCTTAGCTCGAGCTTCGGGCGATAAATCTTCATCTTCTTCGTCGTCCTCGGACGACTGCGCTTGTAATGCTCTAGGCAATTTAGCTGTTCCTAAGCGAATCCTACGAAAAAACCGTAAAAACGTGAACAGCAATAAATAAATCTATACCAACTTTTCCGCTAATTCGGTTGCATCTAGTACGTCCAAATTATCGTGATCAGGGTCTTCGTAATTGTATGGGGTTTTTGGTTCGTCAATCTTCATGTGACCGTAGTCTTTGTCTGCCGGATGTAACGTAGCTATTATGTTCATTTCGTCCCATTTCGTTTCCTTACTTTTCTTGCTAAAAAAATACAAATCAGTTTGATTGCAATTAACAAACACAACTTTTAGGTTCTCACTTGGCTGGCCCTGAACGGGAGTCTTGTTTGTCGAAACTGCTCGAATTTTTCAAAATACCTTTCGACGGCCTTTTGTGCAACTTATCCGCCATTACAAAAGTGTAGCGAATTTGCAAAATTTTCGAATTTTTGCCTTATACCGCTTATACGTACGAGAATTCCACTTTTTATAATCCAATGTCAAGTTGGTGTTATTTCTGACAGCCGCCCGAAGGTCGACTCGACGGTAAATTAAAACTTCAAAATTAACTTAACCTGGAAAGAAAGCGGCAGAGTGATTGATAATTGAGATGGGTCCACGAAGAATTTTTTGGATTTCTAATTGCAATTTCAGGTCATCGTTTGGCTGGGACCGGTTTCAAAATTTCTTTAATTTAAAGGTCGCGACGGTATTGGAGCCACCTCCGTAGCACGGACATCGGTGCGCGTGCGTCAAAATTTAAAATACAAATAATTTGATGTTGGAAATTTCATGCGGTTCGCATTGAACTAGCAGAAAAGATATTATACAATTAATTTATTAATTTGCGATAATTCAGCGGTGATGTAGAAAAATGACAATATTAAAACCAGTCAAATGAAAATCCTATGAAAACTGGTGGAAATGTCACAACTGGCATGACGAATAACAAGAACTCGAACGACAGAAAAAGAGGAGGAGAAGAAATAGTATAAAAAAGAATCTGCGGATATCGATGACGTTAAAAATCCTAGCTCCGACCCTGTCGCTTAGTAAAAATTATTTGATAATTTGAAGATAGAAATTTGCTGAAATATATTGTAATTTGAAAGTAGCGACGGTAACGGAGCCACTTCCGTGGAAAGGGTACTGTCACGCGTGCGTCAAAAATTAAAATACAAATTTGAGTTTTTTAATTTTTTGTGGTTCGCATTTAACGCAGCATTTTGCATTTGTGATGCGAGGAAAGCAAAAATCCAAAGTTTATTTTTTAAAATTGCACATTGTTATTTTGAAACAAGTTTAACGGCTGCGCACGCGCAACCCGATTATAGTGTTCCGGTTGACTATTCACATATCCAGAGCGGATTAAATTTCAGTATGTTTTCGTTGATTGATGATAATACTCGTTAAATTAAGTCGTGAAATTGTGTTTTTTATGAATTGTACGTTCGAATTTTAAAGTTTTTACAGTAAGTACAATTCAAGATTAATCGATTTTTATTAATTAATGCTATGCTGGTCACGGTGTAATCGAACTCTCTTTACCCCGTTTTCACACATCTCTTTGTTGTAAAGGGCAAAGTTGAATCAATGCCATTGTACCAATGATTTTTTTTGTTTTTGTAAGTTTTTTTGTGGCGTTAGTAACCCCGCCCTTGTGGGTTCGTTTCTTCAGAAGCAAGAAAATTCTTCGCGCAACAAGCCGACAACTTGATTCTACGTGGAAATGCTAGAATTTCGTTATCGGGAAACCACATCCCAAACGTCAATTTGAGTTGTGCGATTTTTTTGTTTTTGCATTTTTTTCTCGATTCGTCACGTTTATAAATCCACTACGTGAAATATCGACGAAGACGAATTTTGCGGGGGGAACAGCTTTGACTCACTGTTTATGCATTCGAAAACGCATCGGCTATTAATAATTGGATCGTAAATAAATATTAGCGCTGCTTACCTACCCGACGTGATAAAAAGTGACAAGTTTTTCTTTTGCGGCGATCGACTTATATGGTCGTCGTAATTTTAATCCCGAATAACAAACATACACAATTATGTTGGTGGGCTTCGGCTTGTAAATCCTATTTATTCTATTTATATTTTTGAATGTGTTATTCGTCACGACGACGACGAAGAAGAAGAAGGGTAGTTTAGAGAGCGTCGCATGCCAACTTGGCTGGTTGCTTAATATCAAAACTTATTTCGTCAAGGTATTTATGCCATAAAAATGTTATGTACTTGGCCGATGTTCAAAAACACCGTGGTATTTCGGGATAGAGGAATATGAATTTTTATAGCAGATTCTTGAATTCCTCACTCTACCTTGGATTCACCTCGAGCGCGCCCCGTTCGTTTTAGAAAACAAATAAATACGATCACTTACCGGTTTTTGTTTAATTTTAGACTTTTTTCTTTTGACATTTTACCTGACAGTTGGGTTATATCGGCCGGTTTTCTCCAATAACAGGACATTATGCAGATTTCCTAAATTGCACCTGCCTTTTCGCGACCTCGACGAAATTTCTAGCGGAACTCGGAAAGTATAAATAATTACAACTTGTAATTTCTTTTTCAGATGGCCGAAACGGTGAAAAAGTCTAGGATTGTAAGTGAGACTGACGAAAACTTGGAAGAAAGTTTACTGCAAGAATTTAACCTTAGGCTTAACAAATGCATGAGCAGAGTGTGTATTTTTTACTAAACTCTTTTTTCTAAACGATTCGAGTAGGTTTGTGCAGAACAGAGTATAAAAGTCTGTTTCTCATGCTCATTTTTCAAGCTAATTGTTTGAGAACAATGAGAAAATCCTTCATTTGTTTTACCGCATTTTAAAGTCAAATTTCAATTATAAGAAGAGGAGCTTTAAATTTATTCAGTTAATTTCACGCCCCACATATGGAAGAAATTTTTTTTAAATTTAATTCCAATGCCTCGAAACAGGTACATACAATAATTTAATTAATGCAATGTACAGGGTGATCTATTGAACTCAATTTCAAATTGTGTTTCTTCCCTTGACAGGTGATAATTTTATAAGACCTCGAAACTAATTTTCCATGGACACAGAGCTAAGTATACTAATTTATTCAGTTCCGATGCTCAGTCGCGCTGCACTCGTCGAAAGGTCTAAAAATAATTTTGATTAATTTATTGTAACAACATTACAATAAATCACTCCGTATGCTTATTAGAATATTTCGTCGTTGACGATGTCGATATACCTATTATTTACCAAAGAAATGCGCCCGGTTACCTTCACAGCGGCCTATAATTTATTCACGGCGGTAAAATTAAAATGATTAGTTTACCTACCACCGTGAGTCAATCGCATTTTTTGCATTGTCTGCTCTCGCCAAATTGGTGACCCCGAAATAAAAATAATACCTGCCGTTCAAAAAGTTCGTCTCCTGCTGTCGTAATCGGTGTGATATTGCTTCCAACTCCAGATAATATTGAAGTAGTGATTTCCTGAGGGCCAATAATCCGGCTCTGTGATTGGTGCAGACGAAATCGAGCGATGTAATCGGTAAATGGCTACTTCTTGCTCAACTCTACAATCAGACACTAACAGGCTTAGGGCCGTCTCCGTGCTTCGGAGAGCACGTGAAGCCGTTAATCTTTTTGGGATTGAAACAGGGTCACGGGCACATACCAATCCGCTTGAAAAGCAGCACAATATAGCAGCAATAAGTTGCGGAGCGAGCATTCCAGTGGTAATTAAATTATGAATCAATAAAATCTGTCTCGGAGGTTTATAAGCTGGCCAGAGGTCAACTTTCGTAAAAACACTGCATTAAAACTGAGAAACTATGAGAAAAACCGTCGACAAGTTGGAACAAAAACTTTAGAAATCTTTTTATTGTAGTGTATAGAGTTTGTCGCGCTGCGGGGGGGGGGGAGTGCGTTTCGGGTTGAATTTGCGGAATTGGTTGTAGTTCTGGCCTGAAGAGAAGACATCGCAGAACGCGGCCGTTTGCGAGAAATTGAGACTCTGACTTGAGAAATTTAAATTCACTTTAGTTTGAAAATTAAACCGAATGAAAGGAAGAAGGAAAGAAGACATCTTGACGAGAGTTCAAAGCAATAACCGCCAGGCTCAGCGGCGCAACGATTCGTAATTCATTATAATGGGGGGGGGGGATATTATAATAGAAATTTATCGAAAAGAAATCAAATATAATAGAAAGAATCAGTAAAAAGCTCTGTTTTTGTTCTGAAAGAGTGAAAATATTTACAGAAATGTGTGGGTTTTTAAACCGGGGGGTCTGGGGGGTATGGAATACCCTCTAGTACGCAGTAATTGTATTCAAAAGAAAAAACTCGTATGTTAATATTATCTTCTAAAAGATATTATCCGGAGTTGGCAATATAATAATATATTTAAAAATAATTTATTGTTCTATTTTGAATCACTCTTCACGTACCAGCAGCCATTGACCAGGCCAAATCCTTTGTTTTGGTTTGTAACCTTCAACAGATATCGGCAATAACTTCCGTCCTCAATTTTTTGCAAACGGCTGCGTAGCTACCCCTAACAATATTTTATCGTAGGTTTTATTAGTAACTGCCCATTGTGGCAAGCGGTTTACCGTCTCAAACTCACTTAAAAACTCACTCGTTTAATAGTTATAAACAATCTTTTGTTTTAAAAATCTAAATTTTGAGGAAAAAATCTGAAAAAATTATAGAGGTTTAATTAGACCAAAACACGCATTTTTTGTGTCTTTGATTTTTTTCGTAAAATCAATGGTTTCTAAGATAAAGCTCATTAAATAGCGAAAAATGTCTACCTTTACAATTTTTTTTCTCAAAAACCAATTATCCAATCAGAATAAATAAAAAACAAAAATTTTCAGCCAACCTTAAACTATCACGCCATTGTTTTTTTCATCTTTGATTTTTACTGTTAGTAACAGTGGAGACTGTATTAGAGTAAACACGCAAATTTGTGTATTATAATTATTATTAAATCTTTTGGTTATTCGTTTTGGAGTTAATTTATCCTTGCTAACCACTTATGTAAGTAAAAGTATAAAAAAATGTAGTCAATAATATGTTTTACAATTTGAATTTAAATTAAAGCTTCCATCCTAGCTCGCCGGACGGACGTACGCACGCACAGAGGAAGCAGTGTTAGAGATCTACTCCAATACGGTTTTCACAGTTACTAACAATAAAAATCAAAATAAAAAAAAAGGCGTGATAGTTTAAGGTTGGCTGAATATTTTTATTTTATATTTATTCTGATTGGACAATTGGTTTCTGAGAAAAAAAAATTGTAAATGTAGGCATTTTTCGCTATTTAATGAGTTTTTTGCAATAGCGGGGGTAAAGTACTCACTTTAGACCCTGATTGGCGGGTGTAAAGTGGTACTTTTTTGCCCTAGGGCAAAAAAGAAGTTACTGCCGGGTAAAAAAGAAGTTACTGCCGGGCAAAAAAGAAGTCACCAGATTTTATTATCAATTTAATTCTCATTTTTTTGTAACATTTATATTTATGTTAACTTGACTGTAATTTGTGATTCCAATATTAGTGCAACCTACAGTGAAATAAATTGGTAAATAAATAAAAAGCACTTACTTTAGCTACAAAAAAATTCTCACGAGGCGCCCTTTTAAAAATTTTACCACGTGGTCACAGATTACGACGCGCGATTTTTTCGGAACATATCCTGCGTTTTTCCGCTTCATAAAAGCGGATAACTTGTGGAAATTGCCGATGTCAATCTTATTTTCCAATTTGGTGACCGCCTTGATCATAGAATACTGCGACCACATGGTCAACGACTTCAACGTTTTAGCCTTTTGACACGTCTTATTCCTTCAAAGGCACAAATGTAACTGAACCATTCTAGTACCTTTTAGTGAAAAAATTTTTAGTGAAAAAATTCTAGTTGGCAATAATAATATAACCAATTATGCTTCATTTACTTTGGTACTATCAACCACGTGCTTTATTGAACAAATTTTAATTAAAATTTCGTAATTATTGTCGAAGTAAGTACTTTACCTCCCGCAATTGCAAAAAACAGTATATGCACCTCGGGAATAAAGTGAATTTTTTGGCCTGAGGGTAATTTTTGCCCTCGGCTACGCCTCGTGCAAACAAACCTTTACCCTCAGGCCAAAAAAGGATCACTTTATTCCCTTGGTGCATAATGTACTATTATCTTAAAAACCATTGATTTTACAAAAAAAACGAAAGACACAAAAAATGTGTGTTTTGGTCCAATTAAGCCTTTATAATTTTTTCAGATGTTTTCCCCGAAATTTAGATTTTTAAAACAAAAGAAATCGAATAAAATCATTTCCAGCCACTAGAAATCGCTGATTGGTCGGTAAGAGAACTGAAAATAGGTGTAAATCGCTCGCCCGAAGTTTTATCCCAAAACTCAGTTGGCATTGGATTTAGAAATAATACAAATTTTGAAGTATCTTTATGAAACCCACCGTAAGCTTCTTTTATTTTCACCATTTATTTAAGAAAAATTCGTGTGAATTTGAAAGCAATATCCAATGTTGGTCTACTACTGACGTGCACGAGTAGATTAATGAGGTTCAAAAATTATAGCATGGGATTATCGAAATTTGCGATTTACGCAATGATGTCGATATCAGTTTTTAGGCCTACTTATCTCGATGTCTCCCAGCACTTGGCCAATAATCCAGTTATTTACTCTATAAAGCCACATGCTTTTGAAATGTTTGTCATTATCTGTAATCTAGGCGATACGCTGAAAAATCCATCGGCTCTAAGCTACGTAGACGGTTAGTCATTTTACCTTCCGTTATATGCGGTGCTAATTCCATGCTGCCACATTCTACAAGAAACACCCCATAGCCACTTATATTAGACTCCGCCCCTTTTCATGTTTATTTCTTCGTCCACCACTAAACGAATGTTTGAGATAATTACCGATGAGTCAGTGAGGGGGTCAAACAATTTTTTGTTTAACCTCTGTGCATCGGTGGCAATTTGTCACTGACAGACAATTACTTTTGTTTAAAAAACAAAACCTATAGGTCAATGGAAATAAGAAAAGAAAGCTCATTTATCTTGTGGTTCTGTCCGTCTGTGGGTTGAAGTGTGGCGAGTAAACCTTTTCTTTTAGAAATTTCCCACCCGGCGTTACCATTCTTTTAATTTTTGGGTAATTTATTATCGCACCAGCGGTTTAACAAATTTCGGTTCGAGTTTTTGCGGAGAACGTAATCTTCTCATTAGCGCATCTTCGATATGTAGAACAGTGGGTTAATAAAAAAAACTTGGCCACGCTTTTATATTCTGTAATGTCATCGATTTCTTTTATATAATTAAAACGAAAAGTGATACGTGCATTCTTATTACCTGTGGGGCAATAATTTTCAGACGAAGAAATAGAAGCATTTTTGTATATACTGGATATGCACAAGGTCGTGCGTGCTTCCTTGCTACGCGAATGCGATTCGTGATTGGAATAAACAAATGAAGGATTAAATTACTAATTGATAGGTTTCCATTGGCACAGGCAGACTTTTTCTTTATTCATAATATGCGCGTCGTCATCTGGGTAGTACAAGGGAAAATCTTGCAGTACACCAAAAATACAACAAACGTGACATTAATTCACGAGTTGGAGTTGTATTTCACTTAAAAATGTTTATAAATAGCGACGTGAAATTCAAAAATAAAACTTTTGTTTTCGTTCTTTCACATTTGTGCACGCCAAAGAGAGAAAGGACCACGGTCGTGAGGTAAACGGACCACTACAACTGAAGGTGTATTTTTGATGGAATCCACTTAAATTCGTAAATTCCGCTAAAATAACTTCATTATTAGATTGCATCATGTAATTATTGCAAAACGAACAAAGACTACTGAACCGCATGTTATGACCCCAAGACGACATAATAATAAAAATATTTACGACACGCTCTTAAAATAATAATTACAAACCATGCTTTAACATTTTCCTAACGAGCCAATCGATACCGTAATAAAACCAGACTTCTAATTAAAATTTTAGTTTGTTTGTAAATTTGTTAAACAAATTCATTCATGCGGTGCTAATTAAATTTTCAAATCTACTAAAAAATCTTATCATTTAAATGAATAGAAATTTTATAACGCTTTAACGATTTTTTTAAGTTAATTAACTAAAAAAAAAACAGTACTCGTTCGGCGATAAGGCCGCTCGCACACTAGCGACCGGTTCTGCACAAACCACTTCGACGTCATCGTCAGTTTAATTTGTGTTTTAACGCTTATCGTGTGTCTTAACTAACTTTTAGGACGACTTAGACGCGGAAAACGACGACGACCAGATGGAAACGACGCCCAACCACAATTCGCACAAAAAAGGAGTTAGCAGTGAGGATTTCATCAACGTCGAACGAGACTTTTGCAGTTCGAACCACAACGGAACGCATCACGAAAATGGTCACGTGGATGTAATTGACGATAAATTAGAATTAGAAACTAGTAGTCCAATTCATACGACGAGCGGTGTTAACGGGGACCAACCTGTCGACGATTTCGATAATAAAAACAAAATTACCCTAACCTCGACCGAATCGTGCGACGTCGAAAATGTCGACGGGAAGTCGGTGAAAGATCGCATGCTATTGTCCATCGACGACGCATCCTGTTTGCTCTTCACCCAAACTGTCACTTCTCCCATGCTGACTCCTTCCGAGGAAAACATCGACTTCTTGAAGGGCCTGAGGCGAGAGTCCAGCCAAGCGACTCTTTCCGATCACACTAATTCCAGTAATTCTCCTAAACAGCCCAATATTCTGGACGACAGCGTGCCGATTTCCACCGAAGAAACAATTTATGAAAATGCCGATTTCATTCCGAGCGATCCGATTTACGAAAACGTCGATATTGTCAAGCAAACCTCGGAAGATACTTCCAATTTGGACCAATCTAAAGTAGACTGCGACGAAAGTCAAAATGTTGTAGAAGTTCAGGTGACGGAGAGTCAAGTAACCGACCAGAGTCAGGTTGTTGAAGATAGTCAGCACGTCGACCAATGTCAGAATGTCGATCAGCAGGATAGTCAAACTTCTGTCGTGGACGAAACTCAAATTCCGGAATTCGAAAATCAGAACGATGACGTGATTTCCGAACAACTGCAACACGAAACCGTTGAGCAATACGATCAACAAGTGACAACGGAGAGCGAAGAAATTTTGTCGCACCGTTCCGATAAAGTGAAGACTTTAAAGCATCACTTTTTGAACAGCACAAACGAACCGGTGACGAATTTAAATTTGGAAATGTCGAACGACGAATTGGACGAACTCAAAAGTCTCAACATCATGAAACAAATTCACAAGTTCGAAAGTACGTCGAATAATATTGAACAGGAAATTACCACTAACATTTGCTCTAACGAAGTTGTAAGTTGTTTTTGTTTTAACATCTTCGTTAACTTTTTGACATTATTATTTTGTGATGTTGGCGACGATGTGATCGCGAATACCGCACGCACGTCCTTGCCGAGATCGCCCCGTAGTATTTTTCACCAGTAGTCATTTTTTTTTCTAATATTTAAGAGCACCATAAAGACACAATCGCATTTTGTCGAAACAACCACCGAAGTGTGCACGACCGGCGACGTAAGTTTAAAGAAGAAAAAAACGAAAAAGTCAAAAAATCAACACGAAAAAGAAAATATTTCTGTAGTGAGTTTTTGTTTTATTTAGTTTTTTTTTGCTCTTGTGCAGGCTTCACTTGTGTTTGTTTTAACTATTTTACCGCTTGCGCGTTTGTTTTTGCTAATCTTCACTAACATTTGGTTTTAGAACGAAATTGAAACGTCCAATAAGGAAGAATCGTTTTATAACGTCAACGTTAAAAACTTGGTAAGTGGCAGTAAAATAAAATTCGAAGAATGGAAAAAATGCGGTCAGATTTTTAAAAATTATTCAATTTTCATACCGGATACTATTAATTGTTTGCGTAACAGAACGTATAAAAAGTTTGAGAACCTCTGCCGGAACGGATATTTTTTCACACGTCTGCATGTTGAAGACTGAAATTCTTTTTTGTGTATACCGGATGTTAGAAATAGAATTGCGACTGATACAAGTTCGATTCGTATGTTTTTTAATTTTTCTTTTATTTTTTGTTTGCCCTGTATACACAAATTCGAAACAAAATAATATTTTTTAAATCTTGCCGCTTATATTTTAATAACTCGAAATTTAGTTGTGTGTCGTTTGTTTGTGCTTGATTGTTTTTATTTTGGTTTTGCTTTGGCTTTAGTGTAGAAGTTACGGAGATCTTACTAAAATTGAGTCGGAAAACAATTGGCAAAATAACATTACGTTGGTAAGAGTGCTTTTTTAATTTTTTAACTTTCCTGCATTTGTTTCTTCGATTTTCAAAGTATGCAACGCCACCGGCCAGGGGCGGAGAATGCAGATAATCCCGCATATGCCGGTCTAAATGAACCACTTATGGTTTTGATTTAAATATAAGATACAAAAGAAGACATCGTTAAATTAAATTAAACATCTGCCACATATCCAATGCTCTGATCGCAGTCAAAAATATGAATCACATTAGTCTTATTGCATGACCGGTTTCGTTGTTACCCTAACGGTGGTTTTTAAATTCGTTAATTTTCTAATTACGAGAGAGTGGTTGGTTGTCATCGTCATAACTATTTCGGTGCGCCCATGCCATTACCTACTGTTTCTTTGACGTCAGGTAGCTTTTTATAAGCAAAATAATATTGAAACTGTAATTGTTATGACATCGTCATAAAATAATCAGTTTTTAAATAATAATCGATAATAAAAACACCAAATGAGTATTTTGAAAGGAATTTATTACACAAAACAATTACCAAAGCTTTTATGTCTTCAATTTAATTCCTCCTTATCAAACGTCAGGATTATTCATCGGTTTTAATCAACATTAGAGAATTTTTTAATTCCTCGATAAGGCGCCACTTGTATTTTTTTTTAAATATTTTTTACTCAAATATAAATAAACCAGTTGATGATTTAAGAGATAATTGGCTTTTTTTAGGAGTGCTAACAGAAATATGTTAATTTTCTCGTAATTTAAATGGTTTCCGAGTTCAGTTCCCTCCTATTAATATAATATAAAAAAAGTTTGCGTGTGGTATCAAAATTTCCAAATTTATTTCTTATCCTTCCATTTAATTTTGTCGATGCTCTTAATTTTGTATTATCTTTTTTATGGTTTACATTTCCTTCAGATTTTCCTGTTTCTGAATCACACTACCTAAGGAAAGTCTTTTTTTAGATTTTATCTTTTGGTAAATTACGAAAAATTATTCGCTGCCGGCCAATCCAAGTCCGATAACGTCGGTTTCTTTCTTCTCGCGATCAATCCAATCCTGAAAAATTCACTTCGTGTATATTGTTTACGTTGAGAATTTTAATTACTATCTGCATACCGATGATTACTATTCTTAGGATTCTATTTTAATTTTGGAGATATTTTCTTACCAAGGTTGATCTGAAATTAACACCTCCTGTATCTTAAATCGCCTAAGAAGTCTAAGTAGACCATTAACTATTTGACACGTTTTTTTTTAAACAATCTTGAATGTAATAATGCACTTAACGGATATAAATAAATTCTAGTTGAACTTTTTTGATAGGGGCTGTCCCAAGTTTATTTTAGGAACCGTTACGTAACGCATCTTGTCCACGTGAATGGACTTGATCGATCTTCTAACGAAAAACTGAATCTATTTTGTTTGGAGTAATCGCTGGTCAAGTTGCATAGCGGAAATTTAGGGTTCGAATCCTAGCTCGGCCTTCCGCTGAACGTCGGTTTTATTTTTACACAAATCTGACAATTGGCAAAATTTCAAGGTTGAAAAAAGTAAAACTTTTTAACCTTGCAATAATAATATATTATGCTGCAGTTTCTTAACCCCCCTCCCCCGCTGTCTAGTCGTTATCAGATCATAAAAAGTCATTTATGTCCCCTTTCTTACGCAACGCATCTCCGATTGGTCAATTTTAATTGCCAACCTAGAAATGAGAGCGCTGCCTGCAATTTAATTGTAAGTCAAAAGTGTCAAGTACAGGTACATTAACTCCCCGCGGGAGTTAATTTTACGTTAAGTCATCGGAGGAAATAAATTGACCTTTACTGGCTCCAACAGCCTAATGAAATGCAACTGATTCGATTGGTTTAAATAATAAATCAAATATTTCCATCGCGAATTTAAAAATTTCAGTTTTAAAAGTTACAATCAATACAAATTGTAAATTAGTTTTCGAATCTAATGAATATTTAATTTACTTTCGCCATTGCATAAATTTGGAAAATGTTAGTAAATATTGTGGTGAACCAGAAGGAAGCTTTTCACGTTTCGTGTCCGGTCTATGATTGCGAGTCTGAATCATTTCAGATAAGATAAATCTGAAAGTACATTATCCTGTTTAATTATTATTTCTTATAGTAAATTATAAAATACGAAAAATTGAAACTCGAATTATTCGAATACTAAGGAAAACCGAGGGGCTCCTGTTTAAAAATGTAACAGGAGATTGGGAGGGCCAGGCCATAGACCAGTTGTTCTTCTTTGGTAAACTCTCGATGGAATTAGAAAATATATGGATGCGAATTACGGTCAAATTTTCTTTCAGAACTTGATAATCCATCAAAGTTAAATCACTCATTCTAATTTTGAAAAAAAAAATTAATATATTATCTTTGTTTCAAATATGAATCTCGGGACCGCCTTTTACTGGTATGACTTGGCAAATTAGCTACATCTGCACACCTGTGACTTGGTGTATTGATCGATTATGTCGTCTTCCTTTGACGGGAATATTCTGGCGCTATTAATTAGGATTAATAAAAAATTTGCCGTGCAATTTAGGTTTGGATGACCCACTTCTTCAAATATCAAGTAAATGCAGGCAATTTGCAACGTAATGGTTTAATTTGAATTGGATTAGTGGAACCAAAAGTGGATCTAAAAAAAACTTGTTTGATTTATGTTCCGACACGAAGGTTTTTCATTGTGAATATTTGAATGAAACCAATTTCCTGAAGTTGGATTGTCACTATTTTAGCTTCCACCATAAATTCAGAGCAAAGCAAGTGGCGAAGGGTGCAGTAGTACAAAGTGGACGTTGCATACTTTGAATCCTATTAATACTTTTTAATTATAAACAAATTTTTGACTTTCTAACAATTCTAACATTAACATAGGTTTTTTGTTTTTGTTATCGTTTTATTTAGCGCACGAAATCGATGAACGACATAAGAAGTACGGGAAAATTAGAGAACGTATTTATGTGTGTGTCCGTGAAAGCGCTGGTAAGACTAATTTTTAAGGAAAACTCAATTTAAACGCATATTTAATCGTCTCAGTTTTTGCCTTCTTTGACGATACAAATTGATTTACCATTTCAGCTTATTAACGTGACAATTGTTTTTGTTGCATGTTGCATGGCGTTTTAACACTAACAAATCGTTTAGCGAGAAAAATTTAACAGTAATAATAATAGAGTAATCACTAACAGAAGCTTGCGTAGCAATTTTGAAAGTTGCTATTCGGCCGAAAAATTTGAAAAGCTGGTAAGTTTTTTGTTTTTGAGCGTGTGCGTAGAAAAAATGGTCTTTTTTGGTCGTGTGACAAACTAGCATCTCCATCTTTTCAAAATAATAACATTAAACCGCATTTTAATTCAATTTCCAATGGTTTCGGAAACAGAATTTTGTGCTCCGGGAATATTTCTTTCTCGATAATTGTGTGTTCTATTGTTTTTGGAATAATACGAAAGATTGAAGTTATCAGCCACGCGCATGAATGGAATAACGAGAATCCGAGAGTTGTCAATTCCACCATTGTCCGGTCATTTTCATTTGTTTAGGTTACAGCGCAACTTTTATAGATTTAATAATAAACAAGCAAACGCCCTTCTGACGTCATGCGAAACAAAAAATTTAGTTTGTAATCCATCCTACTGCTACTTTCCACTCCATAACTCAACTAACGATAGCAGCAATCCACCATCGTAAACCCAGATCAACTCGAATTGACCGATTTTCGAGAAAGAGATATTAGCACATAAATCTGGAATTTTTATTTCTTGCAACTAAATTTTTCGTTTCAAAAGGCGGGACTGCTAGGTTAGCACACGTCGTTTTTGTGTCCGTACTGATCGTCAATTTTTTCTTTTAGAAATCCAGTTTTAGTAAATTTGATGCGTTGCAAAAGAAAAATTTGAAGAACGAACAAGATGTCACTAACGTAAGTCGATTTAAAATTTTCCTAGGACTTTTTTTATATTTATTTCTTCCGTTAGGGAACCGACGTTACTAACTGCAAGAAGTGTGGAAAACCTGTATTCCAAATGGAACGCATCACTGCGGAAAAATGTATTTATCACAGAAATTGTCTCAGATGTGTTGAGTGCAGCAAGCAATTGTTGTAAGTTCTAAAATTTTTTTCAAAATTATTCGCGTTATTAATTTATCGTTACTTTTTATCAGGGTCGATAATTTCGAAAGCCACGAAGGTGCTTTATATTGTAAACCCCACTTCAAGGCACTATTTGCCCCTAAAGTAGTCGAGGACGATGCTCCAGGTAAGTTGATTTTCTATTGTTATTCATTTCAAAAGGACATTTGTTTCAAAACTTCGCCCGGTATCTATTGTGATTGTTACGATGTTATTGCAGCAAGACCTAGAAAGCACGAACTTATCATTCGCGAAAATCAACCAGTTGAATTGCCTCCAGATGTCGCTCGAGGTAGTAATTGTGAAAAAATCGTGTTAACACATTTAACTTAATATTAAGTGGGTGTTTTACCTTTTAATTTGATTATTTGGTGGTGAGCGATTAAAATGTCTAATTTCGGTGGCTTTTGCTTTAATTTACAATTTTACAACACCTCATTACAATATACAGGTGTGCACCACGCCACATTAAGTGTTTGCGGTGGCGTGGTAAAATATCGCTTGGAGTTCCTTTTTTTTTACTTTTGCTGGGATATCCGTCAAGTTAACAAATTATCCTGGATTCTATTCTAAGGCCGCTTATAGCAAGTTCGTAACGAGAGATATTTTAATAAAAAAATTACTAGATAACATGTAATCAACATCCCCGAAGCGCAACCGAACTCAAAAATCAACGGAGCTAGAAAGACGGAGAATCTCTGAACTTACGTACTTGATAAAATAATCCCCAAAGGCCGTCCCAACTCGAAAATGATGGATCATGGTAACGAGAATCGCGTTAATTAATTCATGCGCTTCAGTTGTAGATTATAACGGATAAGATCGATGGTTTCGAACTCGCATTTTATTTTTTTTTGTTACGTCTAAATTAAATATTGAAATATTTAGTAATTTGAAATGCTGTTGACTTCTACATTTTTGCTAATCCTGAAAAATGTTAATCAGCCAATTTATTTTTATTAGTAACCTCTATCTGCTAGATTATGTATTTATAATATTTATAAAAATATGAATTAAACAAGAGCTTTGAAAATAAATTAAAATTGTCTTAATTGGTTCTGTGTAGACTAAATCCATTTTTTTTTTTTTTGAGAACATGAATTAATTTATTATAATTATTTGGCAAATCTGCCTTTCTCTTTCGATACTTTCAAATTGTGTTTATAATATAGAGACAGATTTTCAAGAAATTGCAATATTAACACCTAGTGGAGAATAAGTAACAAATCAACAAATTAAAAAAATAATTACATATCGAATAACAATAATTCTGATATATCAAATTATTTTATATATTAATGAGATTGCGGAATGTAGAATAAAATTCATAAAATTAATAACTTACTCTTTGATAACTTTTTAAATCGTAACCTTTTTTTTCAGAGTTAGTTAATAGAATTTTTAATTTCCTATTAGATAATTTGCTTTTGGCTTTTATTACAAGTAGTAGATATACAATAAATTACTCTGCGAAAGAATTAATTTGTTTATTTTTTAATTTTGATGTATATTTATTTGTTCAAAAAGCACGTTTAAATATTTTTTTTAAATATACAAATACTTAACAAAGCAATTATTCTTTAATAGTGCTCTCTATCGCGATATAATAACAATAACAACAATCTTTATACGTCACGAAGTAATTAAGTTAGCATAAATAATTATAAATTACAGAATTTATTTATAATACATAAACAATTTTAAGTAGAGGTATATTGTACCTATTACTATCCAACTGGGGTTGGGGGGGGGGTCGAAACATACCAAAGACCAGAGGTCCTCGTGTGAGGTTTACTTGACGATATACTTGATTTTGGGCCGCTTACTTGCCTAACAAATATAAGAATATTGATTGCATTAACTCATCGCACACCACCGATCAAATTGTTTGATCACTTAAAAATAAATTACCTGCCCCGCTTTTGTTGTTAATAATAATAATTTAATCATTTTTTCTGTTTTTGTTTAATCTAACAGTTTTGTTTCATTTAGCGTGCGACAAACCCGACTTGGGTTTGGAAGAATTGCAAAGCTTGAACATGAAAGAGCGCTTTAGGGTGTTCGAGAATGCACAAACGACCACGGAATCGCAACTAGAAAAGAATCCAATCAAAATGGAACGATCTCCGTCGATTTTATCCAAATTGGCGCGGTTTCAAGCCAAAGGTATGAACGTGGGCGTTAGCGACGACGCCCTTAACGGAATACCGATCGAAGGTAGTTCTTCGGGAGAAGAGGAAGAAGAAGAGCAAGTTGATGGAGACGATGCTGAACTGATTAGGGCTAAGCGAGTGCAAAAAGAGAAACCCTTCCATTTTTCTCAAATGTCCGACGTGAAGAGCAAGTGGGAACAAGGAAATCAGCTAAATAAGGACGAACGTCGCGAGGAGCGTAAGCAAGAAATTCAAAATATTCGTAGCCGTTTGTTTATGGGCAAGCAAGGTAAAATGAAGGAAGCTTATCAGCAAGCGATTGCCGAGTCGGAATCGGGTTCGAATTTGAAGAAAGAGATTCCTGTGGAGAGTCCCGATACGCGTTCCATTAAAGACAGATTTGAGAAGGGAGAAGTCATCAACAATGATCCCAAGCTTAGAGAATCAGAAGATATGTCCGTGTTTGAAAGTGGTGAGTAAATCAAACCGCTGCTTGGTGCCCGGACTTTATAAACCTTTCCATTTTAGGTATAAGCAAACAATCGCGGTCAATATTTCAAGAATTGGATTCGATAGGTGGCAAGCCCTTGAAGGTTTCTCCAACCGCAGTCCCTAAGCTAGGAAATTCGGTTCGCAACGCTCGCGAGGTAAGAATTCAAAAAATGTTATCTAAAACAATAGTTTTATGAGGTTATAAAACTTAAATCGTCCGCTAGGCATACATAACTAAACAATCGTCCGAAGATACGATTAGATCGACAGATCAACAAGACGAAATTGTTGTTCGTACCGCCGATATCCAGAATAGATTTAAATTTTTCGAAACTTATAGCGAGCCTCAACAAAAACGTAAAGAATTTCGCATGACACCACCACGAGAAGGACAAATTAAGGTCTCTTTTGTTTTGTTTTTTTTTTATTTGCTTACACTAACGTACTTGTGGATTTCATAGACTAATTTGTCGTAAGCGGACTAACGGTGACACCTTCTCGTTTTGTTGTTTGTTTTGTGCACACACTAAAATTTTATGCTTTAATTTTATTGACCCTCTTGGTGTGGGTTTTTTTTTTAAATGCTTTGACCTTTTAGTCTGCTACGCCCGAACGTGAAGTTTATGTTGATCCTGATATTGTGAGATCGGACGAGTGCATCGAAGATTCGGTGGTTGCAAAAGCGACTCACACCGCTACAAAAATGCTAAGCAAATTTAGGCAAATGGAAGAAAACTTACAGAAAGCTCAAGAACCACAGGGTAAGTGCGTTGTCTTTCTTTCTGAATTTTTTTTAATTTTCATATTTAGGCCTAAAACCTCTGAAACGGTTTACACCTCCACGCGAACCTCTTCGACGTGACTCGAGCAGCGAGGAGGAGTCGGAGGAAGAACACGAAGAAGTAGATGGCTTTAAGTCGCAAGAACGCGAGCTTATCGAGGTTTTTGTTTATTATCCGATTTTTTAAACAAAATTTTTATAAAAGTCTTTCAGGCAAAGAAAGCGGCGCGTGCTAAGCAATTAAAGGATAAATTCGAGCGGTGGGATGAGAACGAATGCGACATTAGAAGAGACAATTCTGTCAGCATCATCGAAGACTATGGCGATGAGCAATCTCAAATAGAAACCGCTAAGAGGTGAGTCCAGTCCAGACCAACTTGATCGATATTGATTAAGTCCTTGTATTAAAAAAATTATTTTCGTTTCAGTTTACGTGCGAAATTTGAATCTCTAAAAGAAGTGAAAAGCAATCAAACGCAAACTTCACGTGTTAAAGTTAACAGATTTGTGGTGAGTACAGGAATGAAATCTAGTTGGCTTATATTTTAAATGCATGTCACCTAAAATTTGAGTTGTTTAATTTTTATTTTGTTTTTAAGTTCTGTTTACGCCTAACATTTATTGTGTTTAGTTGCACCCAATGAATTTGTTTGTAGCACAATGTTGTTTGTTCAGTTGTGAAAGTTTTCGTTTATTAGAAAAGATTTTTTTTTAACGTTTTCGTCCCCTGCTATTCGGCGTAGTCTGACGTGCAAATAACATAACTAACTACAAGTCAAAGTGGTGTGTATCTCATCAAGCATGATTAAAAACTGATTTGGAACAAGTTTAATCTGAAAGAATCAGCTCAGTACATTGGCGCTCAACGAAGAGTAAATTTGAAATGAATAAATTATAAAAATTAATAATTCAAGTGCTTTTGCAATTTCTCATCTAAGTTTGCACCTGAAAAGATGAGGTCCACTTCCTAGCTTTTTTGCAAAGAAACGCGTAACACTACTAACGACGACCTCTATTTATAATTTCTAGAGCAGCATGTTGCATCTTAAAATTGTAACAAGGTGTCGACCCTAAAAATAAACTGCATGATCTGTTGTGTTATATTTTTGTTAGAGTAACAAAATACGCAGAGTGTGTAATATTTTATCTGTTGTCTTTTGTTTGCAGTAAATGGTGATACTTTTTCTCGACCATCTATCTGCAGGAATACACCGAAACCTATTAAAAGCACAAAATCTCTCAAATCAAGTCGTTTTTAATAAAACAAAACAAAATTTTTTATTACCTTCGTGTTTCGACTGTCAAATTTGTTCTAAAAAGAGTAATGTTAGATTTTTATTAAAAAAATTGTTTTATATTAAAAAATATTTATTATTATTGACGCATAACTAATTTTATTATATTTGCCAAAACGCTTTCTAATTATTATTATTATATTTGTTATTTGCAAATTTTATTTGATAAAACTTTAGTAGTTTACACTACAACTTTTTTGCGCTACTGCGATACTTAAGTCTTCCCCAATCATTTCGTGTTGCAGTTGTTACGTTTTTAGATGAAATATTTAAATGTTGAATCTCTTTCTCTCTTAATCATGTAATATTGTAATTTGTGCCAACTTTTGTATGTTTTGTTAACTTTTTTTGCAATTAGTGATTCAATAAACGGATATGTAATACACGTACTTCCTTAAATTTTTGCCTCATTGTTTTATTCGTGCCGATCGCATTGGGTATAATGAACACAATAAATGTTTGGTGATAGACAAATAATTTTTGGAATAAAAGAATTCCAAATGTGAGTATTTTTTTAGAATTCCAACGATCAAGTTGTAAGCTGTCAAAGCTGCGGCGAAAGGGTTTATCCGCTCGAAATAATCACTGTCCATAATCTTGCCTTCCACAAAAATTGTTTTCGTTGTAAGCAGTGCAACTCTGTTCTAAGGTTAGTAACTTTTCCTCTCTTCTCTCAATTCGGCTTTGATAATCAATTTTTACAAAAGTATTTAATTTTAATGTAAATTGGAATGCGGTGGTTATTGGCCAAGTGCGTTCCGATCGATGTATTCTTTTAGAATTTTACCTTAATTAGTCGATTTTCTTACTTTTATTTATAATTATATTAAATTTTTTTATTCCTTTCTCACGCTTTCTTATGTTCTAGCTTCTGTTTTAACACCTTTGTTTAAATTTCTATGTAACTTCTTATCTTTCCAGCATCTTTCATATCTTTTTATAAGTAATCATAATACATCTTCTTATTTATGCCATTTGATTAATTAATTAATGCAATTTATTACAAAAATTATTATTATATCTAATGATGTGCGTGCAGATCTGCGGTAACAACATTTTTATTTAAATTTTTTATCACGTTTAATCTTGCTTTTACACAGCAATATAAGTTACGACTGCAAATAAAGTCAAGACCATTGGTGTCGTAAGGCATACCTTGTCGCGGTAAATCACAATTCCAAGATTTTCTGAAGACGAAATCCTAGCTCAATTGCATAGTACATCCATATGGATTTGCAATCGAAAGTTCAACATTGCACGGGAATGATCAGCAATTTATTACTTGGTTTCTGGTATATTCCCCGAGAGAAAAATGATAGCGTTTCGATTTTGTTAAACATCAAAACAGACCACATGTAGTGATCGAGTGATGTATCTTATGTTACTTGTGTTATAGGATAGGGTCTGTTAGGGATGTAAAGAAGTAGGTAAGTTCGGCTATCCTTCTTTTAATCTCCAGTCATTCCGAACTTTTCTCGACGGTTTACTTTCTACTGGTCTTTGCTGTTACTTCGAATTGGTAGACCTGGAGAACCTTCTAGCTATCAATAGGATCCCAACTTAGGGCTAGACTAAACAATCTAGGGAATTGATTACTTCTCCAACCTTTAAGGTAGTCTTTGAATCAGATCAGATCTCATCTCGGGTCTCGTTCTCTTGATCGAGTTTGCTTACAAAATCTTTTAATGCTCGAGCTTAATTAATATGACTTCAGCTTAATTAGCTGGAATTGTAGGTCCCCTAGATGCCGAGAAATGACGTCGATAACTGCTCAAAAGTCTAAACTAGAGATAAAACTTTTTTATTGTAAATATTTAATTATCTTCCTCATCGTGGCTCGCCTAAATAAAGCGCTACAACAGGCATCGGAAGAAAATCAACCACTGTCCCCCCGTTTAGATATAAAGAAAATATAATTTTCGAATTGTAAACAATTTAGTTCAAATTATTGGACCTTATTTAATTTTTGAAATCATGGAGGGAGGAAGGATAAGCTATCATCATTACTCCCCTAATCCGCTGTTGTGGTGTACCGATCGGATATGTAGGGCGAATTGACATAGTCAACGGTATGGTATCAAGCCTACACTGACCGATTAGAAAGCAGGAGACTGTGGTTGAAATCCTGGTCACGTCGGATACATTACTGCAATCTAAAGCTCAATATCGATCTGTGGGCTATGGACAAGCCAACGGAAAACCAAAACCACTCCGTTGATTATGTTTCCTTATCGGTCATGGTATGGTACTCAGATTTGAGTAGTTCCAACTGCATAATGAAAAGCATTAGTATCACAGGTCCCTATGCCCCACTTTGGGCGCCAATTGTTACACGAACTGAGTTCTCTTCGTGCTAATTTTTTAAATTGTCTATTTTTATTTGCCTAGAATGGAGACATACTGCTACAACCAAGGTTTGCTGTACTGCAAGACGCATTTTAAAAGATTGTTCATTACGAAAGGAAATTACGACTCCGCCTTCGGTTTAGAGCAGCACAAAGAGAAATGGAATGCCACAACCGTTGCTTAAATTATTTTAAGGATATTGTATGTACTGTAACTTAAAATTATTCATTTAGTTATATTATGTTAATAAAACAAAAACGTCACATGGACGCAAAACTTGCAATTTAAATTTTGTACTCTTAATAAGCTTTAATTTTGTAACGTACTTAGAGATTTTTATGATATAATCAAATATAAATTTTATTTACCAGCTTTCATTATTTTTTTATTTCCAAATTCGGCGTGGGCCATGGGCGTTTTCTACGGGTTCGGATCAAACGAAAAATTTACGTTTCAAGATAGACGCCGGACGAATACGAGAGTTTTTTGTTTTGAAAATGCGTGGGAAGTCGACACATTCAAAACTGAGTTTGCTCGAGTTTATTGATTGATGTAGTTAAAAAAATAAGCTGACAGCTGTAGTTTATTTTGTAACGTCGTTGCATTATGTACGAGGTATCTTGTCATTTAGTTTAACGCTAATTTTTTTCCTGCTTTTTTTTAATGCTCGAGCGTTAATCAACCATTTTGTCAATTAACTTTTCATAAATCCGCTATACTTCATCAACCTATCAAATTCGTTTTGTATTTTTTTAAAACATGACGATTTTCTTGAACGACCTAAAAATTAAAAACTAAGAATAAGTAAATGTTGTAATTTAAAAAAAAAGTTAGTGTTATTTAGTTAAATAAATTCCAAAATGGATTATATAAAAGAATTCGATATAAAATTAGATAAGGAATTTTATTACGCTGGTGAGCAAATTAATGGGATGGTCTTCCTCAATACCACCGAAAATTTTAAGCTAAAAAGTGAGTATTTAAAAAAAATTTCCTCGGGTATTTTTCATTTTAATATATTTCTTTTGTTTTTTCTCCAAAATTTTTTGTAAAAATTCGTCAAAATGCCGCAATTGGTGTCGGTTGAAAAAAAGAATTAAGATTTACAATCGAGACCATCCCCCTTTTTTAATGACCTTTCGAGTGTTTTCCCGCCATTTTTAAAAAGTGGGATGGTTCATCAAATTTAGGCGGAATGTCGTGACGTAAAAACCTTTCGATTTTTTGTTGTTATTTAAACCGTGAAGCTTTCAATTACTGTCCAGTTGGCTGTATCAGTTTATCTTATCTAAAAACAACAAATTTGCCATTAATAAAAAAATGTTCCAATTCCCAATTAATATTTCTCACGATTTTTCCTTCAATCGCAATGCTTTTATATTTGGATAGATTTTTTGTACTTGGTTTATTTTCGAGCCGGATACCTTAACAATATTTAATTTTTCAGTGGTGAGAGTTATTTTGAGAGGAAAAGCTCACGCAGAATGGAAGGTGATTTTGTCGGGCGACAGAAGAACGGTAACTTGTAGCCATCATTCGTAAATTTTCCCTTATAGAAGTTTTTATCGCCTAGGTTAAAGACGACCAATACTTTATCGACGAGCGACAAGTCATTTGGGGCGAAAAGAACGTCGAAATGACGATTCCGATTCTTCCGCGTGGCCAACACAAATTTCCATTTCGGTAAGAAACATCATCCAGACGGTTTAAGAAATTTAACCTGAACGCTAGATGCAGTCACCGTAGGTATATCAATGTAAAAAACCTTTTGCATGCTTTTTTTTAGTTTCGCTCTTCCCGAATCAAGCCTGCCGTGTTCCTTTGAGAGCAAACCCTTCTGCATTAGGTATTACATAAAAGTTACCATAGATATACCGTACGCTAGTCCACCCCAGGGTATGAAGTACTTTACGGTCATTGGACCCTACATAGATTGCATGGATGAGCAATATTTAGTGCGTTGCTGAATATCTTCCAAAGTTTTCGATCTAACAATTTTTTAATTGCAGAAACCCACTATTGGACAGGACAAGAGGAGCACATGCTGTTGGTGCTGTAAAAAAGGAACTGTCACGTTGCGTTGTGTTCTGGAGCGATCGGCCTATGTTTCTAACGAAAGCCTTAAACTGAAGGCCACCATTGATAATCAAAGTAGTGAAGAAGTTAAATTAAAAGTCCGTTTTGTTCAGTTCTGTGAATTTTTTATCGATAGGGGCGTTTTAGGTGTGAATAAGGAATCCAAGCACCTCGTTTTTGAATACAGGTTTGCATAATTTTAAAATCCATCTCGAACAAAATTTTTATTTTTCAATTGTTTAGGGGCAGTTGCGTCAAGCCTAACTCGCGAAGCAAATGGGATAGTTCGAATAGTCTGGTAATACCAACAATGCCTACCACTTTAGTAGGAATTTGTAGACTCGCTCAAATTTACTACGTTCTTTCTGTAAGTAACAATCCAAATCGTAGTATTTTTTTATAATGATTTTTTAGGTAAGCCTGGATACGGACAAAGATTGCGATATCGTAGAACTAAATTTTCCGGTTACAATAGGAACTGTTCCGTTCCGAATACCTAACTCGAACATAACACCAACAGTAAAATACGGTAATTTCTTTAAAATAACTTTTTTTATGGTTTCAATTGGTTTTCTTTTGTAGAACACGCGTCTTCGCACGTGGAAGGGGGCCAATACATAGGACCTGAATTTTTAATGGGTCAAGTTTATGACGGCAACGAACTAAATAGGTTTATCCATAAATATAATATTATTTGCAATTCCTCGTAACGATTTTTTTTTGCAGAGAACCTGTCGTTTTATATAAGCCAGTTTATGTTACCGTAGATAAGAGTCAAAACGGCAACCCAAAGTAAATGTTAAATCGCAACTACATGGCAATAATATACGTAAATCGAGTACCTACTCAGAAAATATGCACACACGAACCAAATTTTACCTATTTACCTCTAATTTAAACAAGTGCCATTTTTCATTGTAACAACAAAACAATTAGTAGTAGAATAAGTTGAAAACGCTTCGATTGGTCGGCTCGGTACCTACGGACATACCAAATAATGCAAAACCAACTTTACGGTTCGTGTGTAAATATTTTATTCATTCCCAAACCCACAACAAATTTAGTGTTCTATATACAGGGTTATCGAGTTAATTATTTACCAATTAATTTTTATGAAGTACATACCTGCCTACTACGTTAGGCCAAAATAAATGTAGTCACGAATTAGTTAAGTTCTTCCAACAAGGTAACTGATGTGGCCAAAAATTTTTAGGTATACAAATATATTATAATACATTATTCACCAAAATGAAACATTTACACTTTATATGGAATTGTTATTACGTAATGAAACATTTTTTAATCAAATTTTATTGTTTAATACGCATTTATTTGATTGTTTGATGTTGTAAAGTACAATTAGAAGAATATAATATTAAATAGCTAAGTAGAGAAATATACATAGAAGATATATTTATAACCGATTATCTGTTATTTGTTGTTCAACAGTTTAAAAATATTTTATCAATAAATGTCAGTTATTTATTTTTCCCTATTTATAGTTTTTACTCATTCCCCAAGGTTGAAATGCCCCAACGTGCAACAATTTATTATGCTTACTTGTTTGTTTTCGAGACTACGCAACAACACGTTAGACTGTATTATGGAGTTACGAAAGTTAAATCTGCATTGTTGGTGTAATTTCCTCGTCGACTACTTACACTAAATAAATTAACTAATAATTCCTAAGCGATCAATTTAGGTTATACAAATTATATAGAAACCTTCGATCTCTGAAACTAGGGAGTATAAAATAAGAATTCTTACGTAAGATCACAGCTGTCCATAAGTAACAAACAAAACAACTGGATTACCTGACCTTTGCACTCAAGTCAATCCCGTTTTCAGACATAAAACTGTCACTTGTTGCTTTCAATACGCAACATACTATTTTCGCAAAAAACGTCAAACTTATATCGGAAGATGTCACTAAATGATTATACATCATTTGTTCAGGAATTCAAGATGGCCGAGGCCAACTTGACGTTCTAAAATTCCAAAATCTCAAATTTGTTTTTGTTTTTAAATTTTTTATATTCGTTTTGTATCAAAATTTAATTCTAATTTGGCTGTGAATCGTATAAGTGTGTACGCGTTTGTGGGTGTCACAATTTTAATTTATTTATTTATTTTCGCACCTTATTTGTAAATTTTTATTCTAATTAGTTTTTTGTGTCGATTTATGGAAATGATAATTCCAAGTGCACCATGTTTTTAAGATTAAAGGTGATGGAATGATAAAGGTTAGAATTTCCGGTTCTGGATTAAATTGAACATCGAACATGGAATCAATGCAATATGAGCAGTCGAGAAACATGACACTCTTGTTCTTTTTCGAACGTCTTTTGGACAAGGGCGAACCCAGAACTTTGCACGACCTCAGCTGTCAGTTCGGTTCGAAGGGTTTTACCAAGGAAATGAGACAAATTGCCGGTGGTTCTCAAAATGGTCTGAAGAAGTTTTTATCTCAGTATCCGGCACTGTTCGCCATCGAAGGAGATTATGTGCAAGTTAACATGTTCAATTCCAACAAGGATAAACCAGACGGAAACGGTAAGTTCTCAACGTACCTGGTGCTCTACTTTCATAATTAAATTATTGTTTATTTCTTTCAACAGGAAGTAAAGATTATGCGGTGCAAGCAGTTGAATATTTTTCGGAAAAATTGGCACAGTACGGTGAAGGAACAGAAGTACCCATTCGTAGTCTTCTCGGACATCGCTCTCAAGCGAGTCCAGAAGTAAGACACGTCTCGGGTCAACATTTTCACGAGTTTCGCGATTTTTTATTAAAATATCCAAACTCATATCTAGTTAATACCGAAAACGAAACTGTCATCTTAAAGAATTTCAGTAGCATCAAAACCACCAGCCAGGAATTGCATTTCAATCCCGTCATAAACATTGACCCGGAGGTTACCCAAACCTTGTTGGATTTTCTAGCAGAATGTATCGTGGTGAAGGGACCAATACTGGTGGAGCAACTTTTTCAGATTGTCAGTTGTAATCTACCGGAAAATATGTGGTCGAATCTGTTCAACACTCCAGCTCATCTAACTTCATTTCTTCGATTATTTAACGATAGCTTCCATATACAAGCCAACTTAATCACTTTAATTCAGAACCCTAAAGTAAATCAAAAACACATCAACGCTCAAATTTTGAGCCAACAATCACTGGACATCAACTCGAATACGAAAAGCAACACTCAAGAGTTGCGACCCGAACCTAACTTTGTTGGAAATTTAGATGAAGATAAAAAGTTTGTTAGACAAGTTAAGGCGGAACAAAGCTCAATCCCGCCCGATTTGGATAACGAAACAAAAAATTTAGATAAAGTTCAGCTGAGTCCACGCAGTAGTATAAGCGATCGTTTGAAGCAACCGAGACTTCAGCAGAAGTTGTTTGAAGCGAGGAATAAATCACCTGAACCAGTGGTTAATTTGGTACCTGAAGCGGAAAAATCGAAAGGCGTTAGTTTTCGATTGGAACGTTACGGGAAGCAACCACCAGAGGAAACCAACGACAGACAAAAATCGACAGCTAATCAAAGCCTAAAACAAAGAATCAACAGTTTGGTGCTTAAAACGCTGCAAGAGAACACCGGACGAGAACGCCAAAATTTACTTAATCAGAATCAAAATTGTACGTCCGATTCGTGGAAAATTAGGCTGTTCCAAAATACTCGGGTGGTTTGTAGTGTACGGGAGTGTCAAGTAATAGTAGAAGAAATTATGAACAAGAGTAATCAGAAGGTTAAATTTGATGTGGAGTTGTGGCCCTTTGTAGCAGGAAAAACAATCATTGGGTTTGATTGCGAAGGAATTAATTTGGGTTTGAAAGGGCACCTCACTCTCATGCAAATTGCAACTGGTTCCGGTTATATCTACATTTTTGATTTGATTTCGTGCCCCGAAATGATCGACGCCGGTTTAAGGAATCTTTTAGAATCTCAAGACGTTATTAAGGTGAGTTTTTCTTCAAGTTTTGTATTCCGTATTTTATCTTGAAAAAGTTCAAATCTATACAAAATTTTAGGTAATTCACGATTGTCGCAACGATTCCATTAACCTCTATCGTCAATATAATATAATTCTCAGGAGTGTATTCGATACTCAAGCTGCGCATGCAGTACTCACCTTTCAAGAAACAGGTCGGCCTGTTTACAAAGCAAAAAGCATTGCTTTAAATGCTCTTTGCGAATACTACCAAGCTCCGCTCAATCCAATGAAGGAACAACTGAAAAATATTTACAGAAGGGACCAGAAATTTTGGTCGAGACGGCCGTTAACCAGGGAAATGATATTGTATGCTGCAGCTGATGTTTCTAGTCTGATACACGAAAAAGTCTATCATACGATGTGTAAATCCATTTTGCCCGAAAATAAATCCCTGCTAATGGATTTATGCTACGAGCAGGTAACTAATCTAATTGTTGTTGTTTGAAGGTTCTACTTCATTTTATTTTAGATTTATATGCACATTATGCCAGATGACATTAAAATGAGGAAGAGACAGAGGAAAACTGAAACCGAAGTGAATGAATTGGTTTCTAAGCTGTCTCAACCTGCAAAATCGATAGTTTTAAGTAACCGGGAAGTGAGATTATTAAGGTAAGAAACTAGGTGATTATTTTTTGCTTAATCGTAACTTCAACCGTGAAAGTAATACTTGAACGTGTGCCATATTAAGCGGTTTTTGAGTGAAAATGTAACAGATTCGGTTGGGTTAATCTAGACTTAAATGGTCGTCCTAACTAAAAGAGATTTGGCAACTCCTAAGTTTACGGAAATAAAAACTAATGCACCTAAAATGAATCGACTAGATTATTTTATTTAATATTTAAACTCCATGGGGGCAAAGCTTGGAATCGTTGGCAATAAAAATAATTTAAATGGCTTCAAAGGCTTCAAGCTTGATTTCGTCTAAAACAGTGACGTGCGCGAGTAAAAGTTATTATTATATTATGAGATTATGACTGTAGTTAGTGTAGAAGGGGTTGGTGATGGGAAAATCCTTTTTTCCAATTTTTTCTAACTTCCTTTATGCAGGTACATCGAGTTGACGGAAGAGGAGAAGGAAAAACTGAAATCTTCAGCGAAGGTTGCTAAAAAATTGGAAAAACTTGAAAATTTGGGTCAAGACCGCGACCTCGATAGTTCCGACGAAGACGGCAACGATCAGGAATACACTAGTTTAGACAGCGACGTTTTATCGCCGAAAAGTTCGGAACCTGCAAGTTTAACGGAGTCAATGCAAATGATGGACTCTATTCTAAACGACAACAAAATTGACCGTTTCGATAAAATCGACAAGTTGGAGGCGATTTTAAGTGCGGCGACGCATTTGTCGAGCGAAAACGAAACACCTTCCGAGTGTTGTTGTAACTGTCACAAAGTTACAAACAATAATTTAAATCGTACGGCATATTTTAACGAGAACGTAAGAATTGTGTCGCCCACGAATTGTTTCCAAAGTGTCGATAATGGTTTAGCTGTCGATAGTAGAGAAAATTGTTGTGATGTAGCATCCCAAACTTTAAGTACAGGAGATGTGGTCATCACAAAAATTTATTTTAATGAAATTGTCGAATGACCATGGTGCGTGCTAGAAAAATATTTTATCTATAGCAATAAAAGACGCTCACGTTAAGCCATATATTATCAACTAATAATTTATTTAAGGTAACTAATTTTAAATGCATTTGCTTCCTGAAGTTATTTTTTTGTTGTCGGTGAATCGTAGTTATCTAACGCGTAGTTTAGTAAATATTTAATGCAAGAAACCAATCGCATGCTGGAGGAATGATTAATTTTTAATGATTTTAAACTTGTTGTTACAGAAGAACACAGCCATTTTAGATTTTTATTGAAACGTAAAGCCTAAGAGGCATGCCGTGTGGGAAACCACACTTGGGTACGTCTCACGTTTTTAGCTATTTTAAACAGTTTTATATTTTGTGCCTTAACAAAACGTTTGGTTTGAGTGTGATTTTATGTAGAAAATTTAGTGAATTTAGTAAGGTGCTAAAATATCTCCAGATATTTGTATTTTATCGTATTTTATTACATCATCTAACATTTATGTTGAAAAATCGTGTATTATAATGGGTATTAAAATTTTAAATTATTTAAAAAAAGATTAGGTATGTACGATTCAATTGTACATCTGAAAAATTATATAAGATTATATAAGGAGCACTTAAGTGTAAGTGCAAACGAAGCAATATTTCTAAGAGGAACACTTGAAGACAAGTATTATTTTGTTACTGACGTAATTAATTGTAGTAATTTTAATCTTTAAATTGGTATTTAAAAAAGTATTCACCAAATCACTCTATCGACACCTTCTATGTATCTAATAAGAAAACGATGTTTCTGATGTTCCCCCCTCCCTTTTACTTGCTCAAAAAATTTTGATTTTGTAATTCAATTTTGCATGGATTTGACCAAACGAACTGAAATAAAAATAATTCCATTGTGATATATTATCTTGACTTATTAATATACTACTTTACTGTATTTGTTGTTAACGGCAAATGTTGAAATACAATAACATTTTATTAAATAAATCTCATTTTATTTCTTCCTGCACCCACAATTACTGGAAGGAAACTAATTCGAGTTAGATATGTCGTAGCCAAATGGTTATATCAATAAGTTCATTCGATCCTATCTGGATGTCTCCACTGCAATGGTTTTACCTTTTTTAACAGCTAACTAAATTCAACTTTACGAAATAATTTTAATCTTAAGTAGTAGCAATTGTACATCAATTTTGACTGAAGTAAGATAGTGGATAGCACAGTTGGGGTCTGAAGACTTTTTAAGAGTCCTCGTGCACTGCACCGAACTTCCCTTTTTGTATGTATGTCCAAAGTCGATGGGTTTCATGTGTAATATTTTCAAAAAATATCTTCGTTGAAAGGGTAGAATGGTTTTATGGAATTATAATAATCAAGCAACGGAATCCAATTTTGTCGGTTCTAATGCCAAAATTAATAGGAAGAATTACATCAACAACTGTTTAAAACCATTAATTTGAAACGTAAATCTTATCAATTTTTTTTCATTTTTCAGCTGGCTGAAATAAAGAAATTCTGCAGAAAAGTATAATATATTACCTATTTATACTACACCTGAAGTTCGTTACAATACGTAGAAGTTACCATAGAGTTTTACATAGTAAGTAATTTTTATCATTTTCTCATTGTAATTAGTACGTTTCTTTATCATTTACCGAAAGCTACAGGAAACCTTCGGCTGCCTTGATTGAATATATGGTTGAGGTGGTTAAAGAAAATATTACTTGATTGGTTCTACGTTAAGCAGTAGGTTCCAAGATCTCTCTTGAATGACCAAAACATATGGGTTATTGCAGGATTTAATATTTTGGGTAATTTTATTCACCTGTTGAAAATTAAATTAAAATAATAAAAAATCAATTTGTGAACTAAATAGGAACAACGATCAACTACGCACATTGATCTTCAATCGCCCTTATATTGCCTAGGATAAAAGATCCAATAGGAAATTTTATCAATATGAACAACGTGTAGGTATATTGATTTTTAATCGTAGAGCTAAGTTGTTTCTTGTCGCTCACGACAAGTAAAAATTTTAAAAATCACGAAATCAATCTCTCGATAATGCCAAGCACGAATTAAAATAATTCGAGCGAACCTATGCAAAAATTTATTCCAATTACAAAGTCAACTGATAGCGCCATCTAATATAAAGAATTTCTAGTTTCGATGGAAACCTTCATTTGTTTTTCTAATTACTATTGTAATCGAAGTTCTCAACTTGATAGACAAGACATGGATAAGGGAAGGAATGACAGAAAATAACACATCAACAAATAAAACAATGTATTCGCTTTTCAAGGAATACAAATACCTGATACACATTAAAAATTAAAAAACATAAGTTTTTGTATTAGCGAAATTTGATTGAATCTTATTGACTATTACGAGATCCAATAAATTTCACTGCGCAATAAAATATGCAGGTCACTAATTATTATCATTTTTTAAACACATAAATAATCAATTTTCATAAATATGATCACTCGAGTAATTTATACTTACTTAGGAATGTTTCCGTCTCAATATAATACTGCATATAACATGTAATAAATACTTTGATATATTTGGTGCCAAGCATCAAACTACACGGCTTTCAATAAGCCCCACATCGAATTTGTCGAACATTTGTCCCCATCATGCGTATGCATGTGAGCCAGGTAGTAATGCTCCATCACAAACTGTTTGTGACAGATTTCACATGTAAAACTATTTTGTTTGTTATGGATTTTTTTGTGTTTGAGGAGGTTGTCGTTTCGCGAGAAGCTTTTGTCGCAAATGTTGCAGGTGAAATTCTTCTGACCACTGTGCGACGTCATGTGACGCAACAGGTGCTCTTTACGCATGAAACACTTGTTACAATTGACGCACTTAAATGGTCTGAAACCGGTATGCAGTTTAAGATGTTGATAAAGGTGTTCGCGGCGTCGAAACGTCTTGTAGCAAATGTCACAAGAGTGTCGTTTGCTTTCATTGCTTTGTTTCGTGGAAGCTTCCAAGGGAACTAAATTGGTGGGGGTCTGGTTGACCGGTGGTGCGGTGGTAAAACCATCAGTGTTCAAATTATTTGTGAAATTTAAATTTTGATGGTTGGTTTGGTTTAATGTTTTAATGGTGGGCGTAGTAGTGGTAACGTTAAATATATTTGACAAGGTGTCGTTCACGTAATCGACGTGTTGAATTGATTCCGGTTTGGGGTTTAATGAAAATGGAACAGTATTAAAGTTGGGTGTGGGTAACGTAACGGTGGACAAGTTGGCTGTTGAGTAATTCGTCATTGGGTCGCAATTCGAAACGGACAGGCTAACGTTGGCAGCGTTAAAAGCTTTTGCCATGTTATTTATAGCGCTGATGTTGCGTATAGTGGAAAGATTGGAATTTTGAACCAAGTTAATTCGATTCGTGCAATTCGAATCTAATGTGGTGGTCTTGGGCGCCTCCTCGATTTTAACCGAGTAGGAAACTTTGTTTTGAGTGGGCACTTTGGCTATTCTGTCATAATTAATTCCCTCGTGTTTCGAATCGATCTCTGGATGGGTCAAGTCAATCTTGACAATTTTAGATTCGTCACAATTCGAGGCTTTTGTTTTACGAAAATATTTTTTTTGATATTGTGGTTTCGAGGCGACGTTTTGGGCTAGTAGCGTGTCTAGTTCGATAAGGGGAGCGACGGTAAATATTTCGCCGTTGGAATTTACCGCTACGTTTTCGGCCAAAGTTTTGGTTGGATTCGGAGCAATGGTTTTGATTGTGTTTAAGTTATAAACAAATTGCGGTTGAGATATGATTTTAGGTGGCTCTTTACCTAATTTATTGTCGTGATGTTGATGTTGCGGCACGAGAGGAGTAGGTAACTGTAAGGTGTAAAATTCTTGGTTATTTAAGTTTTGTAAAATGTTGACTGTCGTGCAAATCGTATTTTCTTCTACGTTCGACGTCGAGGTAGTTGCGGGTGTCTGTTTACACAGGTCTGTGGTCGTCGATGTTGGTATAGCGACCACTTTAGATGCGGTATCTTTTATGTAAACCTAAAATCAGACGTAAACAAAGAATACCACCTGAATCTCATAACCTACCTTTCCCGACTTTTTAAAATCTTCTGTATATCTAAAATTGTTAAAATAACTAGACAGCATGGTTTCCGAATTGTAGCACTCTTTTCTGAATGTTGAACACTCTTCCAAGCTACGTAAGCATTGTGAACAAACCACTTTGGGTAAAAAGTCATTTTCGCACACCTAAAAATGAAATTGGTAAATTGAACCCTTGAAACTTCCTGGCGAATGTTCAGGAACGCACCTTGAGTGATAAACAACTCTGTATTTTATTTTGTAACTGTATTTTACGACCCTCTTCTTGAAAAATATGGGTCTTTTCTTTTTGCTGATTCGTGGCGCACAAACGGCACAATTCGTAGAAATTAACCCGTTTGTAACCAGACATTATTCCAGAAAGTTAATTTCAATTCGTAAATTAAAGTAAAATCATTATTTTAAATCTTGTTTATTAATGTCAAAATTATATTTAGTCGAGTTTCAAACCAAACTTGTAGAAACCTTGCGGGATGTTGCATTGTTGGTTGCCTACCCAAATTCTTAGGTAGACTTCGTGTAATTTAGCTCGGCCTACAGCCTCGCAACTTAGTTGTGTGTTCATATTATAGTTCAGTTGGCAGATCAGAAAAGATTATCGAAAATAAATCACTTTCCGCACTAGTGTGGAAAGTGGCCCATTACGTTACTGAAATCAGAGTAGAGGTAAGCTATTACTAAATGGTATAGTAATAGATCAGACTTACTAGGTTCTTCCATTGTACGATAGATTCGGTTTCGAGTTTGAAAAGTTGCATATTCACGCGGCAAGACAAAAGAAATACATTTTAATTTATTAACATAACTCATTTTTAATAAAAATCACTTCCTTATGTAAAAATCGGAAACTTCCGTACTAAAAACAGTCAATGACATGAACTTAAAGCATTTGCGGTCTAACCTGGTTTTCTTCCGTTAATAGCCGATTTGTGTCCGATGCATTTTAAGTATCAAATTAATTATAAAATTATATAATCCGAACCTGTCGGATTAGAACTAAAATAAAATGACAAATTATTTATTATTTAATTTTTTGACATAATAACTGAAGTAATAACTTTCCATCACTTTCTATATTTATTCTTACTTTTAAGTTTCATAATTTTTTGCTGCACGAGAAAGAAGGTCGCGATATTCTACACTTTCCCTTTGGATGTTATTAATTTTAACTGTGGCAAAAAATGGAAAGTGATTTTAGACGATCGACATTTCTAAAGCATAATCGAATTAAATCAATAAATAATTGATTAATAAACAACTTTGAAAGTTATTTAAGATTTTATTTACTTCCTGACTTTTGTCAGGATCAAATCGACCGTGTTGCATTGTCTTTTTGATGAACGATGTGTTGAAAGTTAGATTATGTGACCGATTTTCAAATAATTTTCCTTGAAGAATTTTTTGAAAAATGTTTATGATTTAATTTGCATATTATTGTCATGGAGAAATAAGTATAAGTTGCTTTTACTTTCTGAAATATGCTATACAACCTTTCACTTGAAACGCTGAAAACTGCATACATTTTGTTTTTTTTTTGAAAATGTCCGTGACGGCATACAATATTATTTATTTTCAACTGTTTGGTTTAATGAAATTTTCTAAACTTTTAAATTTAAAGTACACACTTAGAATAATTATTGTCCGTATACCGGATGCTGCATCGAGAGGAAGTTGAACTTTGAAATTAAAAGAAAGCAGTTGAAATATGTGACTTTTTGTAACAATTAACACATAATATTACACAAGTGCAATTTTCTGCTTCGGTGATTATTTTGGAGAAAAATGAATAAAAATGTACATATTATAATAACTATTTGTTTATTTATATATTTATACAAAGAAAAAATTACTACTATAATAGATGTTTCTGACCCCTAACTTTGGAGTCAAGAAAAAAGTTAAAACAAAAGCAATAAAATAATATCTTTATTTATTATTAGTATTTTTCCTATTATTTGTAAAAGAATAATTAACTTGTTTTTTGTGATCAATTAGTTTTACATAATTTATATATTTAACAATAATATTATTATTGTAATAATAAAAAAATTTTTATTTTGAAGCAATTGGTCACCAATTTGCATCCTTTTTGCCCTTGTGACGCTACACCACTGTCTGCAACCTAATAATAGATTTACAAAATTAATAATGCATGTAAATTAAAGCAAATAATGCAATTAGAGATGTCCCTAATTGTATTGTGTGCTTAACTTTACATATATTAAAATTTTTATCCTTTTAATTAGTGTATTTCTTATGATGGAAAAATATGGAACTTATTGTTTAAATTTAAATTAGTTTAAAAAAATTGGGTTCAACGGTATTCGATCTAAATCCACCCCTGTTCAAATCTTTAATTTGATTTTAAGTGGAAGCTGTGTACCTAATCTACCTCTTTGTACGCAGATACAGCGGTCACGTAAATTTATTTAAATAAAAGCTTTAAGAAAATAGAAAATTTTCCATATCAGTAAATCAGATTTTCTAATTACGAAAGAAAATTACAATGTTAAATAACCTTGAAATTGGGTTAGCAATGACGTCAATTTGATACCAATTAATTCCAAATTATTTAATGCGATTATTAAAAATTAGAAATTTTATAATATCAAAATTTTCAGATTTTGTAAAATTGAGCGGAGCGGGGAGCGCGATTTGGTGCGGTCGTCTCTTTTCAACAACCTTCACTTGTTCACTCTTCTGTTATTGGTTTCAAAGACAACTTCTAATCTTCATGTGACTTTCCCTATTAAGTAATATTGGGTTATGTTTTGTTTCGAGGTTCGTTAATAATAATTAAATTAATCGTTATTCGTGTTTATTTTAAAAATTTGTGTTTTTAGATTGTGTTTTGTGTGACGTACAAATAAGATAAGCGAAATGATAAAATAATAACAAAGATCAATTTATTGACCATCACCTTTTTAATTGATCTCTCCACATCGTGATGTGTGCACATTCTAATTGTCGATGATTCAGAACAATGGTAAGAACATTATTACGTTTTTTATGGATACTGAAATGAACTTTGTGTTAAATTATCGACAAAGAAGAAGTCACCTTGTAATATTTGCGTTTTTGTTTCTTTCAGTTTTAAAACGATGATGCGATCGTAACAACGCAACGGTTTAATAAAAGTTTTAAAATGCCGACGGTGGTGTCAAAGTTATTGGAGCGAGCCGAAACGACTCGTAAGTACCTAAATGTGCCCCGAAATTATGTGGCAGGTGGTGTGGTCGCAGCCTGCATATTTGCTTACGGTGTGAAAATTGGTTATCCCCTAGTGGAAAGTTACCTTCACAAAGGAAATGCCCAACAAGATAGTGTCAACAATAACCTCTTGCTGACGAACCGGGTTGAAAATGTTAAAACGTCAACCAAGAAGACTAGGAAAAAGCGCGCCCGTAACAAGCTGGAACATCTGTTGGGTTTAATACCCGGTTTAAATGTGGAGTTTATAATGCAATTTTACAAATTGATACGAATCATGATACCGGGTTTTTTCTGCACGGAGATGATGTTACTGTCGGGTCACACCCTATTCTTAATATTACGTACTTTCTTAAGCATATACGTAGCTAATTTAGAAGGTGCCATAGTTAAATACATTGTACGTAAGGAAGCCAGTAATTTTATTAAACAAATGATCAAATGGTATGCTATAGCGATCCCAGCGACGTTTATAAACAGCGCCATTAAATACTTAGAGAGCAGAATCGCTTTAACCTTCCGCACCCGACTTGTCGACCACAGTTACAAATTATATTTTAACAACCAAAGCTACTACCGTGTCACGGTCCTGGACGGTAGATTAGAAAATTGCTCGCAGCGTTTGACTGATGAAATTGACACAGTGGCAAACACGGTGTCTCATTTATATGGACAAATTACCAAACCATTGTTTGACATTCTTCTCATGGTAATAGCTTTAGCAAATTTGACCAAGTCTCGTAACTCGAACATTATTACGGGACCAATTTTGATTTCAACCGTTGTAGCCGTTTCGGCGTTAATACTCAAACTTGTGTCGCCGAGGTTCGGGCAGTTGGTAGCACAGGAGGCCGAGAAGAAAGGCTACTTGCGGCATTTACATTCGCGCTTGGTTACCAATGCGGAGGAAGTCGCATTTTACGGTGGCCACAAAGTGGAATTGTCGCATTTGCGACGCGCCTATCGCGAGTTAGTGAAACACTTACATCACATGTTCGGTGTTAGATTATGGTTCGTTATGTTGGAACAATTTTTGATGAAGTACGTATGGTCGGGTACCGGATTAATCGTCGTCAGTTTGCCAATTTTGTTGGCTAAAAATGCAACGAGAGAAATTATGGAGGAAGAAACTTCTTCGGTTCCTAGTATCGCACAGTCCAGCGAACTGGCGGGAAATTCTGTCGCGCTCGTGCCTGCCAGCAGTATCGACACAATAGGCGACAGGACGCAGTATTTTACAACTGCGAAGAATTTGATGTTAACAGGTGGAAATGCAGTGGAGCGGCTCATGTCCAGCTATAAAGATATAGTGGAATTGGCGGGTCACACGTCCCGAGTTGCGGATATGTTTACCGTTTTGGAGGAAGTTAGCAACGGTGTGTACCAAAAAACTTTGGTCGAGAAGAAGGATAACGGTACCAATGGATTCGTAGTCGAATTTAGTGGAAATCAACCAATTCCTAGAGGTTAGTAAAATTTGTAATCCACTATTTAATAATTATATTTCGTTATCAACAAAGCCGGTGTATCAGGACAAAAATACTAAATTTTGTGTTGATCCAAATTTTTAAAAATATTTTCTTAAAATTGGTTAGTTTGAAATAGCGAAAATTTGAAGCATTTCGGGATAACCGAAAGATAAATTATCCAACAGGTAGGGATTGTAAGAATTTGACTTATTTTTAGTTGTTCTTTTTTCATAAATTTGCAGTAAATAATACTTTAAAACGGGAAAAACCATAGAACTCGGGTTTTGACCACGCTGATGCTTTTGATAAAATTAAAATTTTTTTACTTATTTTTTTCACAGGTTTCGTAGTGAAAAGCTACATATACATGTATAATCGGTCATAATATTATGTATATGAATTCCAAATTTTAAAATTCCCGTGTTTGTAAAAACTTCTGTAAACGTATTTTTCCATAACAGTTTTATTAGAGTTTACTTGTTTTTAAAAGAAACAATGAACTTATTTAAATAAAATTTCATTAAAAATGTATAACAAAACAATACTTACGAGCAGACTATCGAGCGCATAATTTATTATGTGCTGTATTTAGGATTACTTCCAGATTTCAACCAACAGATTGGCGGGAGGGGTCTGTTTATTTCTGTTTACAGAAATTATCGCTGCCCAAAGGTATGTTTTATTCAAGGTTACAAGATCACCATTGTCTATTGTTTTTTCCCCAAAATCCAATATTGGATCCAAAGGAACTCCAGGGTTGTTTTTCATGACAAAAATTCACTGTTTAAGTTTCTACCATAATTACATTAAAAAATGTTTAAATTCGTGAGAACACTTTTCATCCTATTCCTTAGGTATAGCAATGTGATTTAATGAGTTGTATCGGCCGCAGTTGACTTCTAGCTGTGTAACAGTTGATAAATTTATTTTTAATTTGATTTTGCTAATTATAGCCGAATTTAACTTAAAAAAGGAGTCCTGCCATTTTAGATCCATGATTTTCGAGTTGGGGCGGCTTCGGGGATATTTTAAATGATTGTATGAATCCCAGGATTCCCCGTCTCTCTAGTTCCGTAATTTTCTTTTTTCTGTTTGTTTTTTCTTTTATCGATTATCTTTTTGCAAATGTAAGCTACCGCACAACATAAATTACTTTGAATAGCATGCAATTCTAGCAAAATTATCTCCATGCGGAGATAAAAGACGATAAGATGTTTTCTGACAAGCAACAAATTTAGTTGATTTAAACGAAAAGCTCTAGCAAATTATGAAGTTAGTAAGCTCGGGTGTTTCTCTACTTGCATCGAAGTACAAGCTGTAATGTGTAGGTTAGCAGTAAAACCATTTATTTAATTATATTAATTTAAACTTTGCACTATTATTGGTAAATAGTATACGCGTGTCGGTGAGTAATCAGAATTAAAATAAATAAATGGAAAAATAAGTAATTTTGTAGAAACAGTTTAATTTTCTGCTCTCCACTTTTAAAATAAAATTATCGTAATGGAATTAAGTGCACTTGAACGTTGATTAAATTACTGCGGTCGTCCTGAACTCATAGCCATCGAGGTGATTGTTCGACTTTTTTCTTACGTTCTCAATTTTACAATAAAGCACACTTAATTTACTTTTCTTTTCTTCTTTTTTTTAATTAGTTTTTTAACACATGCAGGTGTAAAACTAAATTCCCACGATTACAGATTCGAATACAACTTTTTACATCTCCATCAGGCTAAGATTAGCTTGCCGAAAGAAAAAATAGTCAAGATTGAAACTTGAATACCTTGGACAGGCAAACGGCATAATATTTTATCAGAGCCTGATCTACATAATGTATAAAGAAAGTTGTCACAGTTAGAAAATATTTTTAATTTCGTTACGAAATAAGTAGTCTGACAAAAATTACAAATTAGCTTTTCTGTTATCTGCGAATTAGTTGGTTAAATATTATGAAACTTGCATTAATTATGGAAAAGTTTGATTTTAAAAACAAAGCAAAGTTGTCACTTGAATTTTTGTTAGTTGGTATAATGTAGGCAAATTGATAGGAGAAAAAATGCGATAGGTAGAGATATAATTGAATATCCTGTTGTTTGATTATGTAAGAATTTATTTTTGGTATTTTGATAACGAGTTGGGCCATCAGGTATATTATAATATACAACGTTCACTTTATTTGGAGTAAGTTTAACTTGCACTTGTAACTGAAATTCTACACTTCACTCGAGTGTTTCTTTTGTATTTTATCGAGTGGCCATTCAATTGATTTTTAAAACAAAATTATGATGTCAATACATGACTCAATTAAAACAGTTACAAATAATGTGTACTTGGATATATTTATTTTAAACATGGTTAATTTAAAACTATGTGACAATTTATTAAAGTATGTACCTATAATAATTTGTCGTTAATGATTGAGAAAGTACGAGAGGGTCATCGACACTCGAAAATTAAATTAGTTAAATATTTCTAAACAATAAAGGTTCTTTGGTACAGTAGTACAATATATTATTTGATTTCTGCGATAATTAATAACTTTTGGACTCAGTTTAAAAACTATTTATTGAGGGACATTTTTTTTTTTTTAACATAATATTAATATAAAAATTGCTTTGTGTAGAACATGCGATGGACTTTAGAATTTTCACAATTTAATTATACAACTTGAAGTTCAAGATTATACTTTATTGTTTTTATTGACAATGATTTTTATAGCAATTGTTTGTTTAGCTTCCAGCCAATTTAAGCCTTGCTATTTGTCCCAGACATTTACTTAAGCATATTTCTAAGATTAAAAGAAAAAATCATTGAAACTTCACACTAAATTATGTAAATCTATATTTCTATATTTGGTATTTAGGCAATCAGGTTCCGGGGAGCTATCAATTTTATTTTTTAATGTTGTAGATCTATTATATTTGGAAGGTTGTTCAGAATATTTTGACTTAGAAAAGATTATTTAAATTGTCCTACGATAAGCAGGTTATTACTTGAAGTAGGTTAATAGGTCATTGACATATCTTTGTTAAATTTAAATTGACTCGATTATAACACCTGAGCTCCAGCTTTGGTCAACAACTGCACGATACATGAAGTAGTCTAGCGCATGGCACCTGCAGATATTAAAAAATATATTTTAAGTAATTGTTGAAAAAATCAAAATTATGTTGTCTTTTTGAAGATAGAAATTTTACCGTTTGGTTGAATTTTTTTAAAATTTCAAGGTCATACGTGTTTGTTAGATGGTCAAAGACAATCTGCGTGCTTTGTAAGCAAAGACTACACCAAGGGCATTTATGTTATGCCTTAGAGTCAACCTTCGGTTGGGTTTATACAGACTACGTAATGTGACGCACTGAAGATTCGAGAATTTCAATTGGTTAACCCGAGCGGAATTTGTTTCGTATTGGGCCAATCAGGTGTTCAGTATGGCGCAGTCAATATTGACTGTTATAATGGATTTAATGTAAGAAATAATGTGGGACCCTGAAGTTTTTCTAATCAAAGTTCAAGTAAAAAATTACTCTTCCGATTCATTTGTACTGACGCAGTGGTTGAGTCACAGCATTACTAGGACATCATAAATTTACTGTATCAGCAGTTCTTCGCATATTTACTGTTTAAAATCAGACAATCATTATGTGGGCATGGTCGTCGGTTGGCAGTTAGTGTTGCATTGCTATGCCACATTCGTGGCTTCGATGAAGGTCTGGAATACCCCACAGGACCTCAGAAATGTATTCTGTTCAAAATAAAAACTTTTATTGTGATAGAAAAGCGTCCACTTGACACCATAAAATGTAAGAGCAAAGTCGTAACTTATGCCATCGGAAGCGTTTAAAAGATATTATTTAAAGATTTTAAAACGGATTATGCCACTGCAATATAATGGACGCCGTAGGCGCTTTTATTAATTATAAGATCTATTGAGGTTTATTTACATAAAATTATTTCTTTATTTGCAATAAAAATGACACATAAATTTCAATAATTATCATTCGATTTGATCGAACTCACACATTCTTTGTATTTATCGCATTGAGAACAGGTGAAAATCTTTGATTATAATTTTTCTACTGCTTCTTTATTTTGTTCACAATAAGGCAAATAATATATATTGCTATGATCTCAACTCTTTATTCTAAGCAAAATAAATAGGTTTTTAATAAATCAAATAATTTAATTTAGTCGTATTAATATTTGAAACCTTTATCGTCGATCGAACGCGTTTTTATCAGCAACAATAAATTCGTCGTCCTTGTAAAATATTAATTTCAAAATACATTAATCATAATCCAATTACAGAATCTTGTACTTTTTAAATAAAAAAATTGCTATCCGGTACTAACTAAATTTATTTCTCATTATATTTTTCTTAAACAAAATTCAAATTTAAATTGTAACTTGCAATGTCGCAACGATAAAACTTTACTTATCCATAATTATTTTAATTATATTTAAAATTTTTACTGTATCATAAAAAAAACCACAGCAATATAATATAATCAGTTTATATTCCAACAGGCAAACCTAATAGCAGGAAATTTTATATCCCATATAAGTTCTTTTTGCATTCTAGTGTGGTTTCTATAAAATTAAATTGTAGCACCAGGATAAAAAATTTAGTAGGTGTGAATTTAATTTTGCACTTTTAAATTTTCTTGTCATAACTATTTGCGTCACAAGACTATGAATTTTTTTACTTATATAATACAGCGAATACCGCCAGAAATGAAATTCTCCAATTTAATATTATAAAAATGTTTGTAGTAAATTTCTAATTTTAATGCGAATTTAATTACCTCCATATTCATAAATTGTAAATAAATTTGCTTCCTCAGTATAAGAAACTTTAATTATTTTACTAGCGTAATTACATATACCTTTCAACTTCAAATTGCAGGTAATAAATTAAAAATTGGAAACAATTACGTCTCTGGGGTAGCTGAAGCAATTGCTGCCGTTTCGCGGGATTCATTGTTTTAAATTAATTTTTAAATCATTATTAATTGTTTTAAGTAAAAATATCTGCGTGAAACCTTGAAAACTTCCAATTTTACATATTTTTACGCTCGAAAAAATGTATTAAACTTAAAATTTGGGTTTATTACCTGCTAAAATTAAATTTACATTCTTTGGTAATGGCTCGTTGCTCGGTATCATACTTGATGAAACAAAATTATTTAAACTTTTCGAGTTGCTTACAGACAAAATAATTAAGGATTTTAATTTCGTTTCTATAATATTTAAATAAAACATTAACAACGGCGCCGATGTCGATGACTTAGAATGCAGTTAAATTAATCAATTTATTTTTTCTAGGAACGTTACTGCCTTCTTTGAACAACGAAATTGTATTGAACGACGTCCCAATTGTAACGCCAAACTGTGACGTTGTCTGCTCTTCGTTAAGTTTTTCTTTAAATCCCGGAGAGCATCTTTTAATAACTGGCCCGAATGGATGTGGAAAATCGAGCTTGTTTAGAATATTGGCCGGGCTGTGGCCAATTTATGGTGGCGAACTTCATACGCCTAAAAACGCGATGTTTTACATACCTCAACGACCATACATGGTCATAGGTGAGCTCTCGTGATAATTCGTTTGAGAACCAATCAAAAATTTTATATTTTTCAGGCAATTTGAGGGATCAAATTATCTATCCCGACACCCACGTCGACATGATCAATAAACAAATAGGTGAAAGTGACTTACAAAAAATTATGAGGATGGTGCATCTGGAACACATAGTGGAAAGAGATTCGTTCTACACAGTGAAAGATTGGACGGATATTTTATCCGGTGGCGAAAAACAAAGAATGGCTGTCGCCAGGCTTTTTTATCACAAGTAAGAAGTCGGCGCTAGAAAATACATGGCAATTTAGTTTTCTTTTTTAGGCCAAAATATGCTTTGTTGGACGAGTGCACGTCGGCGATTTCGATCGACGTTGAAGGCGAAATCTATCAGGCCGCGATAGATTTAGGAATTACCTTACTCACCATAACGCACCGGCCCACTTTATGGTTTGTAAACTAATTTTTGAACGTCGGGTTATAATTTAATTTTCTTATTTTTAGGAAATTCCACAGTCATATTTTACAGTTTGACGGTGCAGGTTCTTGGGAGTTTAACAAATTAAATGCGTCAAGTCGCTTGGAAATGAAAATTGAGAAGGAAAATTTATTGAAACAAACTGCGAGCGACTTGCGCGATAAAAGATTAAAAGAATTATCAAAAATGTTAGGTGAAGATGTCCAATAGTTTAAATTTTTAGTTATTTTTGTAAAGATTTTATTTTAATATTGTGTTGTGTCATTTTACAGGACAGACAATTCGATTCATAGATTAATTGTAGTAGAAATTTTTATATATTTTTTATTTATACAGAGTGTTGTGATGTGAAACCACCAACATTTGAAAAATTATTAATTCTTTGAACAAAAAATATTAAGTGAGAAACACGTTACCTTTATAATTGTGATTTTACCCAAAAAGGTTTTTATTTTAGTTTTAATGCTACATGACGAAGTAACTCTTAGTTATATTTCAATTTACGTAATTTTATCACCTCAATTCCGTAATTATCCTTTTGGTCAAGAAATGTTTGAATGGCTAGAAAATGTTATTTTGTATTTTTGTGTGTAAAGCTAAAAGATATGCTTTACGCAACATTACTAATAAAAGTATCTGTAATGGATGTGGGTTGTTTCTTCAGACTCCCCTAATACTAAAATTGTGGACTCGATTTAGAGTCAGATGTCAAAAAATAAAGCTTATAGATAACAACATTAATCAATAAGCATAGTATCTAACTCTCTGGTGACTTACCCTAAATGCAACTCGACTATCTTCACAATTCTGCAATTACCTTTCCGAGATCAGTTTTTGCGCTGGAGGTAAAAATGGCAACATCAACAGTAAAAACTGGAATTACGCACTGTCTGTAAAACTAATTATTGATAAATAAGATAAAACAAACACTTACTGTTTTAAAGTAGGACCTTCCAGAATCTTCTTCTTTAACTTCTGTATAATTTTTTTAAAAACGGAAACCTCGCTATGTTGGTTCTTTGTGCATATTAATAGTATTAAATTTAAGGTAATTTACTAGGCTGGCCTCCGAGGTGTCGTTGATCCTGTTTCAGAATGATCTTTAGGTATGTATTTTCAGGCCTTCAGTGGTAGTCTTTCTTTTGGCAACCTATCAAAATGAATATTTGTTCTTGTCACCACCTGGATATTTCAGTCCTGTGCATCTGAGAAATTTTATTTTTCCGCTTTGCATTTCATTTGCCAATAAAATAAACAGGTTTTTATACGTAACAGAATTTATGGTAGTAGATGACATTTTTTTAAAATCCCGCCCGACGACATCGTTTATTGTTAGCGACCTTGAGTTGTTAAAAATAAAATCAAATTATCTATAAGTAGGTACCTACTATCAATTTGTTATCTCATCAAATTAAATAATTTCAATTGTCGAATTAAACGATCGTATTTACATTATTTTAAATAAATTATAAAAAACGAGAACACATTGATATTGTCTTTTTATTGGGTACCTACACATTTACACATAATACAATTTTGCCAACAATCAAGTTGATTTATTAACATTTTTTTGGTAAACATTTAATAAAATTAAAACAACATTAAAAATTACCAAAAAAGCAGGATACAAATCGTACCAGCTTTAATGCAAACCAAAAAGGTGACTGTAAATATAAATTTCTACTAAAATACTAATAAATAAATAAAATATGACCGAAAACGGTACCATATCGACAGTCTGTGTCTTTTATACATCACAAAAACGTTCTTAATATGCATGGTCCTTAATAAACAATCCAGTTTCGCCAGCTTTGCTTTGAATACTTCCAGCTTCGTAGTTGCCAAGAGAAGCCGCGCTGTTGGCCTACAAACATAAACAATAAATTTTTTAAAACTTTCTCTAAACGAACTCACTTAATTAAGCATTCGGTAATCATACAATTTTTTAAATGAAGTTTCAGGAATATTTATATCGGGTTCGTAACAACCAAGAGACGCTTCGCAATTAATCTAAGGATCGGGACAGGAAGTTGTGGACCATACTGGATCTTATCGTAAAAAATAAAATTACCTTAGCACGTTTCATCAATTCGGCTTGACCAGCAGCCACATTCTCGTCCTTACCGCCCCAGGCACGCAAAACAGAAGCCTGCAATGCACGCCCGTAACTGAAGGTAAGCGCCCACGGTTTTTTACCAGAAAATCGGTTAATTGCGTCTAGATTGACCGAAGCCTCTTCCTCGCTTTGACCACCAGATAAAAAGGTTACCCCGGGAACTGCTGGAGGAACGGTACGTGACAGAGCGGTGACGGTTGCAGCAGCAATTTCGGCAGCACTACATTTGACGGGGTTCGATTGACCTTGTGTTACCATGTTTGGTTTCAATAAGGTTCCTTCGAGAAAGACATGATGATCGTTCAATGCCTTGTAGACGGCGGCCAAAACGGTTTCGCTCACTTTCTGGCAACGGTCGATATCGTGATCACCGTCGGGAAGAATTTCAGGTTCAACAATTGGAACGATTCGGTTTGCCTGACAAATGGAAGCATAACGGGCTAAAACGTTGGCGTTTTCTAAAATGGCTTCGTATGAGGGAGTGTTTTTGTTAATCTTCAAGACGCATCTCCACTTGGCAAAGTGACAGCCGTCTTTTTTGTATTGTGCGCACCGTTTGCCCAAGTCGTCTAAACCCTGGGTGGTGCATTCGTCTTCGGAACCAAATAAAGGTACCACTCCGGTGTCGACTTTAATGCCGGGGATAATTCCTCTCTGCTTGAGTAATTCAACAAATGGTGTGCCGTCATCGGCTTTTTGGTATAAAGTTTCGTGGAACAAAATCACGCCGGAGATGTGCTCCCCGAGTGCCTTATCGGTGGTGAACAAGAGCTGTCTGTATTTGCGGCGATTTTCGTCCGTATTTTCGCATCCAATATCGGAAAGCCGCTTTCCCATGGTACTTACGGACTCATCGGCAGCCAAGATGCCCTTACCGGGCGCGACAATGGCGTTCGCGATCTTCTTGAGTTCATCCTGAAGGGCAGGTGGTGGATAGTTGAAGTGGGTAGTCATTAGGTTGTCTGGATTAGGTACACTAAAAATTAAAACAAATTTAATTAAAAACGCCCGGCTTATGCAATAAATAAATTACACAATTTGAATAAAAAAAAATGTAATATAATTTAAACAATCAAGAGGTTCACTCACCGTGCAAAATATCAATGTATATTTAAGTTAAATTGATTTTATATTACAACGTAACCACTTTTTTGATATGGGTAACTTTAAAATATCCTCGAATTCGTGGGACAAAGTTAAAGGGCGATTGAAGGACGTTTAAGTCAAACTTGAATATTCGCAATAAATTGCTGCACGTCGCGATCATCACGAAATTACGTGAAGTAAAATTTAAATTGGCGCGCGCGACATCTAACGGTACATTTTATAAGCCTGTGACGGCTTCTGTAATTGCTCTGTTTTTAACACCAAATTAAATAGGTATTTAAAATTTTCGAATAATAATTAATATTGGGGTGCCGATACCGCTCGCGCTCTCCCGAAATGGAATACTAAATTGTAAGTACTAAATTATCTACCACACACACCGAGGGGTTTGGAATACCCCCAATATCTCGGTTATTGTATGGAATACCTTTTGCGCACCGGACAGTGTGGCGCTGCCCTTCTAAAAAAATATTAAACTTTAAATACAGTATTATTATTATTATTGCCAACTCGGTGTTGTTCCGAGTTACTCGAATCCTTTTGATTTTGAGACCATCTTTTTAAGGTATCGTAGGATATCAAATCCGCTTTGTCTGGGTCCATAACCTGTTACTCTTGTTTTTTATTTCTGAAAAAATTGTCCTGTCCAGTCTGACTTCTTCAAAGTTTTCAAAATTTTAAATTATTTCTGTGGTTTATACAGAAATTTACTATCGGGACACAAAAATACTACTTCGCTTGGACTAATATATTATAAGATTTCGTTGAAAATTAATTACCCGTTTAACAACAAATTAAAAAGAGCATATTTTAACATCAAGAAATTTAAAAATATGGCACATATTACCTTGATTTGAACCCGAGTCATGTATGTTCATTCTAACGTAACATCACCTAAATTATTAGTACATAATTCATTTGGTTTATAAAGCAGAAAATGTTTAGACAAAACTGAAAATTAAAAATCAACTCACTGGCTTAACTCGGCGGTTAAATATTTGTTCGCTTTGCTTTTCAAAATAGCTTCGTTGTATTCTATGCATTGTCTCGTTACCGCAAGCTTTTCTCTTATTTCTTCTTTAAATTGCTCTATATTTTTTGACATTGTCAACTTTGAAAGAACAAAATTGAAACGAGGTACCTAATCAAAAATCCTAACGAATAATTTTTACGGTTCATAAAATTAAAATTGTGTCGGCTTGAATAACTTTAACACAAATTGTGTAAATTTTATTGCATGCTTTTATATACACATAAAAATATAAATGGAGTATTATTTTTTTTATCGTGTGCAGGTGCAGCAGTTTATGCAATTTAAAGGACTTTTCGAAACTGAAATATCTTAGCCCCCATTTATCTTATTCTCAATCTTTTAGTCTAACTTCCCTCAAACTAACCTAAGGCCTACTTACCACACTCACTGATTATTGTTGAAGTCATCACGCGATGTCGTCCGTTCCTTCATCTGAAGTTTCATCCAGCTCTGATAGATCCTCAGAAACCTATCGGTCGGTTCGACATCGAGATCCCCCAAAATAAAAATCCTGTAGGCGTCCTCGCCGTACTTCCCGATTCCGTACAAATCGCTTGCCTTGTTCCAATCCTTGTGCAGAAAATCGTACGACATTTTCCAAACCTGCTCGGCTCTTTTCTTATGCAACCCCAGATCGAAAAAATATTTTTCGAGTTGAACCGGCTGATCCTGGAGAACTAGGCCGGGATGCGAGTAATTTTTTAAGAATTGTTCGATTCGGGGCCTGGCGCTTTTGCAAGACGTTTTGTTAAGGAATATCGTGGCGACGAGAAGGGACCACGGGTCGTGGTATAAAGATTCTTCGATGAGGTTGTGTGGAGAAGGTGGAGGAACCCACGGAGCCTTTGGCGAAGTGGTGGATAACGATGAAATTTGATGACTGTTATTACTATCAAACCAAGGACTTATTTTACGATTACAGGCTGCGATGTCAGTAATGGGTAAACAATTGTCGGTTAAAGTGTCGGCGGCAGTTTCAGTTAATAATTTTCCGTGTCCGTGGTCAAAAAGAGAATCGGCGAAATATTTTAACGATTTTCTTTTTGCGGTTTGTTTTAAAAAGTTCCTGTTGACGGCAATAATTTGGACGTCGTCGCCGTTTTCGAAGTAACATCTGGAGCAAACGCCGGCAATTGCAAGAACGTTTTTATCGAAGTATCTGCTTAGGATGATGGTACGGTGATTTCTTTTATATTCGTTTTCCTGATTTAAAAAAAATAATTAATATTTTAATAAAGCATTGTGAAATTTACATTACGGTAAAATATAAAAATTAACAATAGGAAGGTATAAATATGGGTAACAAAATAAATAATGTCGCCTCGACATTTCTAAATAATTACAACGGTTATGTTTAACGATCCAAACAACTAATATAAATTTTCTAATCATATACATATTTTTTAAATGACCAATTCCAGCACGCAAATAATGTTGATTTTCGTTTATTTAAAAAAAAAAGCGACAAGTGATTGCAATCTCCGAAGATAACTCTTCGATAATTGTTCGATATAAAAACGTGCCGGTAAAATTCTAACGATAATTATCATTAAGATGTGCCAGCTCATTGTTATTTGTAATATTAAATTCTCCGTATATTTCTGTTATGCAACAAAACAAACGAAAGAGAGCCTGATTGATTGAAATTTTAAGAAACAAAAATGACGGTTACGTAAACACAGGCTGCTCCGTTATTATACGTGAAGTTTTCAAACGGGCTGAAATTGAACTAAAAAAACAAAAAGGCGTTAATCGAACTAATCCGTAGAGAGCACGAGTTTTTAATATACGGTCTTTACACAAATACACCCTGTCTTACCTGAGAATACAGTAATAACGGCAAAAAAAGTAAATAAACAACCAAATAAATTCCTAAAAGTAACAAAATAGAAAAACTAATAAAATTATTGTTAAGTGCAAACACATTTGTAACTTAATTACACCTTTGCAAATAAATTCATTAATTAAATTTCATATTATTTAACTATAAAAAGAAGATTAAAATTTTTAAAATGGCCAATTAGAAGTCTACAAAAAGTGAAATAAAAATATCAATCGATTCGTCAAATGTAATTTAGATAAATTAATAACTGTCATGTCCAATTTCGATTTATGATGGACATTTCGATAACCTCTGATAAATTTCATTATAACCGGTTCGAATCTCCATCCGTTATCCAGAAATAAGTAACCAAGCAAAAAAATGTAGCAATTTGAATTGAATTTACTTTTTAAATTCAAATATATGGCGGTAATTCGAGATCCACTGTATCCACTCATTAGAATGTCAGGGCAGTCAATAGGCCGCCTTACTTCCTAACATCTCGAAAATTTTCCTCGCGTTAGTTTCCATTTAATAACTTATTAGCCTGCACAAATAACGTCAAGAGTTAGGTTCGATATTTAGGCCTAAGTTTCTTACTAGTAATATTCCTACGCTGGGGGGGGGGGGGGCGATGAAGATATCCGGTGTACAAATGAAGGAAAAGCTTATAGTAACTCTCAGGAAATCAAGGGCGGAATCAGAAAAAGTTTATGGAAGGCGTAGATTTTATTTAACGGGTTTTCTTAAATTTGTTCTGATTTCTGCAACTTCTCGGTGTTCTTCTTTGGAAAGGGGGGGGGGGGGTAGTTACTCCCGTTACGCTCCTTGCTGAAAATTCAAGGAATACAATAGTAGTTATTTTTTTGAGTAATCTCAAAGCCAATCCAGAATGAAATGGAAATCCAGGAAAATCTTTCAAAAATCTCGTAAAAGAAATTGTAGCCGAACGCCATCTGCTGACTAAATGAATGCAATAGGGCAGATGAAGAAAACTATAAATCATAAAATCCCCCCCCCCCCCCCCCGAGATAAAAAGTGAAATAAACGCATAATGGGTATTATTCAATTACTTTTCCCACGTTTTATTTTATAACTTCCCTGACTTTTTTACGCTTCCCCTGACTAAAACTGAAGTTTTTCATTGACACATAGAACTTCGATGAATTTCAGAAACTCTAAACTTTAATAATTTGCATAATTCAAAACAGTCATTTTTACAATTTATTTTGTTTTTCAACAATCAAAAAATATTCCCTGACCTACAGTCTTAATTTCCCCGAATTTTCCAGATGAGTGGGAACGCTGGTTAGCGAATTTCGCCGTTTTTCGTGGAAATTTTCCCCAATCACGTCAAACTAGAGCGTACGTCATTGGCAAATAAAAACATACTTATTAGTAAAATATTTACAATTAAAATCAAATCAACTAACAATTTAATTGGTTGACAAGTAGCAAAAGTTACCCGAGTTACAAAAAAGGGAAGAGGCGGTTCCTCTCCATTATATTACTTAATTATGAGATGAAAAAAAAAGATGAATTCTGGAATTCGCGGAAAAAACAGAAACAAAAGAAAATTAGCTAGGCGATAATTCTTCGAGATAAATGCAGGTCGGGGGGGGGGGGGGCTTTAAAGAAAATTTACGCAGACCGAAAACAAAAGCATCAAAAATAAAAATGCTGCAGTTTAAAGATTATAAGTTATAGGAAGCATTTTTTTGCTTAAAAAGAAAGATCTGCGGATCTCAATTAGAGCATAAATTAAGGGACTGTTTTAATAAAAAATTTTCTTGCTTAAAAAGAAAGATCTGTGTAAATTACGCTGTAAATCAAGAAACTTTTTTTAATAAATGGATTTGCTGGTAAAGAGAAACCTGACGTAGTAGTAAAAATGAAATATGTAAACCTGTGCAGAGGACAAAATATTCATTAGTAAGGGGGACTTTGGCCAGGTTAAATTCAGTTTTACATGTTGAGGATTACGAGTTGGATAAAAAAAAGCTCGACTTTGATACCTCCCAAATGATTCAGCTGCTGTGATATTACCGAACACAGAGAGTCAAAGTCCTTAGATCTAAATTTTAGAATGGAACACTATGGGAAATTTTTTGGAAGGAAGTTGTTATTAGAAAGCCTTGACATTGAAAATTATTGTTCTCTAGACTTTACAGTATTACGAGGTAATTAAGGTCAAAACTATTAGCCTCCTTAGTTCAATCATCTCTGCAATATCAATTCCCGTTAGATTTTTTCGGGAACAACATTCGGGAGAGCAAGAACTTATTTATGGACATCCTGTATGCGAGTTTATCGGGAATTTATTCAGACCGTGTCGTGGTTACGGTATTAATATTATTTTTATGTTGTCATCGTTACATAAAAATTCTTTGTTTTTTTATAATATTATTCGACACTTAAAAATAATATTTCGTTGTACCTATCGAAAATATTCCATGCACTAATGCAATCTCACGTACATACATTAAAATATATTTAAATGTGGAACGAATTCAAGGTCGCAGTTCAATTGAATGGATCGAAAAAAATGTCACGTTGGTGCTATTTTTGGACACCATGTTTTGGATTCTAAGTTTCCTCAGAGAAAGCGGTCACTTATTGAAGAAATTACGCCGACTTAAATAACCGTCTACGCAACAGCCTCTTAAAAACCCATTTCCAAAAATTAAATCTAAACGATCGTTACATAATTTTATAAATATTCGAATTATTGAATTTCAAGGTGTTAAGCTGCTCCATCTAATTATACTCATTAATTTCAACAAAATTTAAGGAGCTGTCCATCGTGAACCAATCGACGCAAACAAATCAAGAAAGAAAATTACGGAAAAACAACACGGTGCCACATTTCCAAACATTAGTCAAAAATTCGGTTCACTCCAATCCAAATGTTTGGAAAAGCGACGAGTTTTCCCAAAACAAACTCAAAAGTATTATGACGAACAGTCTCAAAGAAAGACACAGGAATGGTCACAACGAGAAGCTTCAACACTACGCTTCCAGCAATATATCGTTGGAATACGTTCCGTTTACGTCGTCGTCTCCATATTCCTCTTCGGCTTCCAGCCTAATTTTGAGCGGACACAGTCACCAAGCAAATCGGCAGCAATTGGCCAAGGTGAGTTAAAAGTGTTACGACGCAATAAATCAAACATCATCTTAGGTTTCAGTTTCTGGAAACAACAAACCAAATGCTCAACCCCCGATATCTCCGTACCACACTCAAAACAAAACAACCAGGTGTAAATGCTTCTACGATATCGACCCGAACGACAAATCCCGTCTTCCCACCGTAACACCCGAAGGATTGTCGTGGAGACGTCTTCACATGTCGCGGGCAAAGTTAAAGGCGACATCTACAACATCGGAGTTACTTTCGGGCTTCGCGATGATCGCCATGGTGGAACTCCAGATTAACGACGATACTCAAGTACCTGAATGGCTATTTATTGTATTTTCCGTTTGTACAACGATTTTAGTGGCAGTCCACATTTTTGCCCTGATGATATCTACCTACATCTTACCCAACATAGACGCAATATCCAAACTGGATATTTGCGAATTGGTGGTGGAGAGCCCGCACGAGCGTATGAAAGGCTTCATCGAATTGGCTTGGGCGTTTTCCACAGTATTGGGTAAGCATTTGCTCGGGGATTTGTGCCCTCACTAACGGCGACTTACTTTCAGGCCTTTTCCTGTTCCTGGTGGAAGTGGCCATTTTATGCTGGGTTAAATTTTGGGATTATTCCTTCAAGGCCGCCATAGCGGCCACGATTATAGTCATACCTGTTCTGATAACGTTCATCCTCTTTACTGTGCACTTTTACCACTCCATGCTGGTGCACAAGTGCAACACTTCAGTGGACGATATGCAAAAATTGGAAGATATGAAGAAAAGATTAGACGAAGTTGTAGTTGTAAAATAAAAATACGTAAACATATTGGCTTTTATTCATAAATATTTTTCTTAAGGAACTAAGTTAACAATCACAATTCGGTGAGTGATGAAGTGTAGCTAGTAAAGCAGTCTACAACCGCCACCATTAAAATCTAAAATTAAACTAAAGTTTCTTTCGGCATAAAACAGTGAAGAAATCAAAATATTATTTGGTTGCGGATTTGCTTTCTGGGCACTTGTCTCTGTTGCAATTTGGCAATCTCGTTTCGTAGCCTCTGTTCTTCCTTACGCGCCATGTCAACCTGCAGTTCCAGGTTCTTTTCTTGGTCGATTTTCTCTTTTGTTTTTCTCGCAATCTTCTCTTTGATCTGTTCGTCGATGTCTTTCTTCCATTCGTTCAGTTTGCGCTTTTGCTCTCTATCATTAAACTGTATGTTCTGATCGTATTCCTCGATGGACTTGATCATGTTCTCTCTATCTCTAATGGATTCCTTCTGAAGCTCTCTAGTTTTATCGATCTTTTCTTTAATTTGACCTTTAATCGTGTCAAAAACATCGGCGAGTAGCGCCTCGCGAGCTTTTGCCTCCTGATTCCACAAACTCTGTTGCCTATCGCATACCATTTTCGCTTCCGAATCGAAAACAAAATCGAAATATTTCTCGCGCTTATTTTCCAACTCTTTTTGTTCGTGAACGAATTCAAGATATTCGTCCATCGAACGTTTTATTTCCTCTTTTTTGTGTTCGTCTTCCATTTTATCGGCCGCTCGCGACTCGATCAATTTTTTCACCAAATTCTGTTCGTACTCCAACGTTTCTTTTACATCAGCAGCCTTTTGTTTCAATTTCAGCTTGTGGTGTTTCAAATTTTCCAAATCTATTGCGCGCTTCATTTTGCGACTTTGAGCCTGTCTAAAGCCGTCTTCCAGCTCGAACAACCCCGTTAAATTACGCTCAGCCTCCTCCTCTTTCTTGCGCAACTCTTCGCTTTTCGCATGAGCGAGCTGCAATTCTGCCATCTGCTTTTCCAACTCTTCCTTGAGCCGTTTATTTTTGTCGGCAATCTCTTGTTTCAATGCTTCTTCTTTCATTTTATCGTCTTCCAGTCGTTTGTTTCTTTCGGCCAGGATCATCCGACACTCGGCTTCGTTTCGTTCTCGCTCGCGTTTCTTTTCGATTTGTTGATCCAACCACGCGAGTTTCACATTTTTTTTCGCCACCGAGCGTTCGTGATCGCGCAAGATTGGATGATTATTTCGCCACTGATGGTACAGCGCCAATTCGGCTTCGTGACGCCTGCGATCTTCTTCTGCAACTTTCAAGCTCACGTTGATGTCTTTCAAAACTTCCGTTGGAACTTGAACGTCACGCGACGACAGTTTATTGCTATTTTTGACCATAAGCTCGATGTTATACGAATTTTCTTCTTCGCCTAATAATTTGCGCAGTTTCTCGCGCCTCACCGCCAACAGCTCTTTACGCTTTTCCGCGTCCTTCTGGACTTGAAATTTTTTATTGCTAGTTTCGTAGTAACGCGGCGACGTCCACTCTTCGAATTTGTTGTTATTTTTCTCCCAATGTTTATAATATTCAACCTGCCGACCCCATTTTAATTGATGGTCGTATTCTTGTTCGCGTTTTCGCACCATGGTCCTTTCGGCTCTATCTCTTGCGGTAGAACGTGCGGAATCTCTAGAGGTCATCTGAAAGACAAAAAATTGTCGCTGTTTCATACATTGCAATTTTCTTGCTAATAAATTGCCTATAATTTTTTACTAACAATATTGTGCATTTATGCTAACGTCACATAATTAAAAACCGTAATTTCCTATAATGAATGCAATTTATGGGTGAAACTGGATTATTGTTATCGAAAAAAAAAAAGGAATTGTCGTAATTAATTTGACGTGGATAAATCGATTACGTATTGCAAAATTAATAAAAATTCGGTCGAAATATGTAAACACGAAAAGCGCACATCTTGCAATAACGAAAAGACGTCACCGATCCAAAATAAACGGGACGATGCTATTTTTGCCATTCCTACACCGTTCCGAAAACATCCAGTTTCCGTGGCTGGGTTAACGATACGTGTAAACTGCACCGTGTAAAAATTTAAGTAATTCGATTCTAAAAAAATCGGATTTGCGTGCTTAAAATTTTTATGTGACAAAGGTAAGTGTTTCATTAGCAAAAGAACGTATAATCAAATAGAGTCTCAAAAATTTCGCCATATTTTAAAGAAATAGTGTGCGCGAGTGGGAAGAGCAATAAAAAACAACCACAATCGAGCCAAGTTATAAATTACCTATTTGAAACTTACTCGATGTAACAGAAAATTTAATGCTGCATTTCATTTTAAATTATAAAATTTTTAAGTGCTTCAAAAATGCCTACCGGAAAAGGGGGCAAACCGGAAGATAGAAGAGGAAGCAAAACCGACGATCGAAGAGGCAGCAATCCGGTCAAAAGAGAAACGTTTCGACCACCTTGGGTTAAAGACGATCCCGATGGTTTGCCGCCAAAACCGTCCAATCTGTGGTCCAAAACGCGGAAAAATAGTCGGGATGGCGCGACCGTGGACGGAGCCGAAGGTAATAAAGCCAATTTCCTATTTCTTTTGCTAATAAACGAATTTAACGCAGGTTCCAAAAAGCCCGACATCGTAAAAGCGACCGAACCACAAGAAAATGGTACGAAAGAGCACTTATTTGTTAAACCACAATTAAAACCGGTACCGCCGAAAGACACCACCAAGTTGCAGTCCCGCGAAGTCAAAATTCCCATCAAACTCAATAGCGTCAAAAAAACTAAATCGATCGACGAAGGCATAGAAAAGGTAAGTCGCGCCACGCGAAAATTTTATGATTTCTCAAAAATTAATCCCAATGTAGGTGATTCCCCCTGTAGAAAAAAACCCGATTATCCGACAGGACAGCTTGAAGAAAATCAGCAATATACCAAGACCGCCGCCAATTCCGCCACCGGCACCCAAACTTCCCAGACCGACGGAGCTTAAGCCGCTTTCCAACAAACAAAAAGAGCACATCGAAGCGCTCAAGTAAACATTTTCGAGAAAATCTTTTATCCAACTAAAATTTTTGTGTTTCACAGAAATCGACCCAAAGTTAGGCCGGACTGGACGTCGTTACTGAAAGAAGTGGAGAGTGGTGCAAAATTGAAACACGTACAATGCAACGATCGATCGAAGCCACTACTACCAAAAGCTATAGACAACGATAAAAATGCATTTATATACGAAAGCGAGAAAAAAGAAAAGGGTACGGCGCACAATAAACTCCTGAACGAGGTGAGCAATAAATTTTAACAATTTTCCTTTTCACTTTCGTGCAAAACTTCTAGATCCAACAAGGAGTGTCGTTGAAAAAGACCAAAACAAACGATCGCAGTAAGCCAATGTTGGAGGGACTGAGGAAGTTCAGAAGACAGATGACGATCGAAGAACAAATCATCAAATCTCAATCGATGGCCAGCATACCGCCAGAAGAAATACCAGAATTGGTAGACGAACTGGACGACATAGACAGGGTTCGCGACGATTTGCAGAGCACGAAACAAATGCTGGCGATGGAACTAAGAAATAAGGAAGCGTTGGCTAGAGAAAATAAGCGCATAGCCGCACGTTTGGCCCAATTGGAAGCCGAATTGGAGAAAGAAAGAGCAAACAAGAAAACAACGAGCGTGGCGGCGGCACCAGTCGAAACGGACGACAAGGTAAACGTGACCCCCCCCCCGGTCCGGTCGTTTTATTGCTTTCATTTTTTAGTTGGTGAATTCGTTGAAAACTGAAGCTGCCCACGCTAAAAAGACTGCAGAAGATTTGGAAAAAAAATACAACGACGCTTCCAGTCAATTGGATAATACGAAAACGGAATTGGAAGAAGTGCGCAAACAAAAAGTGCAATTAGAAAAAAAACTGATGGATTCTCTACAAGGTTAGTATAGATGGCTTTGACTTGTATTCGTAAATTTGCATGCAGTCTCGTACCCAACAGACAAACGGCTGTCGATATCGGACCGAAAAGAGAGCATAGCCGAATGCGAAAGCGAGAAGGAAGAATCTTGCGAATCGGACGGTGGAAGCGACGAAGAAGCCAAGAAAGAACGCAAGGCGCTAAAGGAATACAAACAATTCAGAAATAAACTTAGGAGTAATAAAAATAAAGAAGACAACGCGAAAAAAGAAAGGATGGCGCTCAAAACGCAAATAAAACGACTTCAACAGGCAATCAAAGATGAGAAAAAGAAATACAAAGCTTTAAAGAAAGAGGTGAGTGAATTTTGATTAATTTGGAGTTAATTTAATTCACTAGGTTGAGAAGACCCCCCTTTTCAAATATTTAGAGATTTTCTTTTGTTTTATTTTGTATTAGGTATATCTTAAAAATATTTTTATTTCGCAAAGTATTTAAAAAATCAATATTCAGGCTTTCCACAACTGACTTTCCAGATTTAGTTAGGAATTTAAGAATTTTTACACTAAAATTTTAGGATTTTTTTGTAATTTTTTCTTATTTCTCCGAACACGATTAAGTTGATTTTAGATTGAAAGTGGTATCACTTGGTACCCCGAAAAGGAGAAACAAGGTATCCTTCTTTAGTCCCGAAAAGAAAAAATGATGTAACGAAGAATTTTTCAGCTCTCTATACTTAATTATATATTTTTTTACTTTTACTTTCGTACCTTGTTCTTAATTAATCATAAGTAACTTTCAGGTAAATAAAATGGCAGCTTTAATGAAAGAAGTAAGTGACGAAGAAGACGAAGGCGAAGAAAAGGAACCCGAAGAAGTAGAAGACGAAGAACCGGCTGAATCAGAGAGCGAGTCTGAGAGCGAATCCAGCGAAACGGATAGCGAATCGGAGAAGAGTCTGAGCGAAGCGGAAGACGCTCCGGTCGAAAAGAAGAAAGCAAATGTAGTTAAAAGAACCAAGAAACACGAAGGTCGCCTGTCGGCACTAAAGAAGGGCAATTACATACTCAAAACAAATGTCGAAAGATTGCAGGACGACCTAAATAAACAGAAAGATCTTTCCTTGGAGTTACAGCAAGACTTAGATTCAGTTTTATCCGAATTAGGCTAATAAAACCCAAAAAAATTATAATTAATCAACCGGCTTGCGTTATGAAATAATTATTGTAAGATACAAAAATAAGTGTTTTGAAAATTGGATCTGCATTTTTGCTTAAATTATTATGAGCGCGTGTCAATCTTGTAACCAATGTTTACGTTAAAAAAGTCTTAATTTTTATATTTGTTATTGTAAATAAAATTTATAAATATAAATAATTATTGAGTGACATTAACTAACAAATTTTTTGTTTGTATCTACCCGACAGCACGGCCGGCGGTTAAATTTCCGTTATTTACATTGAACGCAAAATGTTAGTAAATTTATTACATGCAAAAATTAGAAAAACTTACCATTCTGATTAGCTGATTTTAAAAGTTCAAAAATTATTTATTTTGTTATTATTTGACGCACAAATTAAAAACACACGCATTCCTGTGTGTCACAATTGAACTACTGGCGTTTGTTTGAACTAAAAGTCGTACCAATTGTTAACTAAAAATACCAAAAAGTGTCAGTTGTCAAAGTTGAGGTTTATTTATGATGTTCTGAAATCTACTAAAAAGATGAGTTATTTCGGTTTGGATAAAATTGGTTATCTGTTTAGAATAATTAAAGAAACTGGGGGCCTTAGGGCTTCGTTGTACAAATTATGGAGGTAAAGTATTCCATTTTCTTATATAACCTATTTCTCACCGAAACTTTTTAGAATGGATGAACTCAAAATTGGCACTTGTGTCGGAACGGACAAGTACGGAAATAAATATTTCGAGGATCCAAGATTCTTCTACGGTCGTAACCGTTGGATCGAATATGCCCCATATTATAGTATGTTATGTAACATGCTAATGATAACTTGTTGATTTATTCTTTTCAAGATGTTGAATACGACGCAAGTCAGGTACCAGCCGAATGGTACGGATGGCTCCACTATAAAACCGATTATCCACCACACTTAGATCCAGGTAGACCCAAATATCCGTGGATGGCAGACCATACGGAAAATAAGAGTGGAACTTCTGAACAGTACGTACCTTACAGCACCACTCCTGCCAAAATTCATGCATGGAGACCGAAGAAAACATGTTGAAGGATTTAGTTACAAAATGTAGAAAAAAATTATATTTCATAGTCGCAATATCTGGTTTTATTTGATCCACCTTCTCTTAATCGACAAATAAGTTGATCTCCCCCCCCCCCCCCCAAAGAAAAATAAATTTAAAACCAAAAGTTTGAAACCCCCCCCCAAAGTTATAAATTTGGAAACGTGTAAACATAAAAGAAAAAAAACTTAACCTTACTTAGCAAGAAAGATGTTTCTTACAAAAAAAGGTTTGCGCTTGTTGCTTAATAATCGGAGATTTTGGAAACAAACTGTATGCAACAGCAGCACGAATGATTCGGCGAAAACACCAGGAACTGAAGAAAAAACTGGGTACACCCATTTTGGGTATGAACAAGTGCACGAAAATGAAAAATCACAGAGAGGTAAGCCTCATTTAAAGAGTAAAAATCCTCTAATGTTTATAATCTTTCAGTGTACAAAGTTTTCGAAAATGTAGCCAACTCTTACGATGTGATGAATGATGCCATGTCGTTTGGAATACATAGAATTTGGAAGGACATTTTTATTAATAGGTTAGGTCCAATGGACGGAACAAGACTGTTGGATGTGGCCGGTGGAACAGGTGACATTTCGTTTAGGTTCCTCGATTATGTAGAACAAGAGAAACTGAGTGATTGTTACGTTACTGTGATTGATATAAACGAATCGATGCTCAGGGTGGGACAAGAGAGATCACGAAAGTTAGGTCACGATGAAAGTAAGATCGGCTGGAAGCAAGGGAATGCTGAAGAACTACCATTTGAAAGTAATACTTTTAACGCGTACACGATAGCTTTTGGAATGAGAAATTGTACACATATTGATAAGGTAACGCAGGAAGCCTATCGTGTGTTGAAGCCCGGAGGCCGCTTTATGTGTTTGGAATTCAGTCATTTACCAAATCTAAACATGCAGTGGTTGTATGACCAATACAGTTTCCAAGTTATTCCAGTCATGGGCCAGCTGTTGGCTGGACAGTGGAAACCCTACCAATACTTAGTCGAAAGTATCAGGAAATTTCCAAACCAGGTGAGATTGATCGAAACAATTTTATGTCAAATTAACTGTTTTTTTCAGGAATCTTTCAAAGAAATTATCGAACAAGCAGGTTTTCGGCAAGTGACTTACGAAAACCTAACTCTAGGAGTGGTGGCAATACATTCTGGTTTCAAATTATAGCACAAATAAAAGCACCTCGAATCTGTTTGATTGTTTATTGTAAAAATCTCGTTAGAAAATTTATTATTAATAATTATTCGGTCAATACAGTTTGAAAATTTGTGAATTACTTACATTATTAAAGAAAAATCTTACATCTAAATTTTTAAATTAATTACAAAATAAATCTAGCGTCCACCTCTGCCTGGTGCACCCGCCGTTTGTGGTTGACCGCCTTGCCAAGTTGCTCTGCCTCGAGCGGCAGGATTAACTCCTCGACCTCTACCACGAGCGGCTAAAAGAAAAAAATTAGTCGGTCATCTCAAATTGGATTCGTACAAAACTTACCTTGTGCTCGTAAAATTGCAGATTTACCCCTACCCGCAGTTCCACTTTTAGCCTGTTTTTTAAACATCGGCGCGTTCTTCAGCATGTCGGGCAGAATCAAAAATCTTATTTTTGAACCACGAATGTATACATTTTCCAATTGAGCAGTTCTTCCGTCACGATATGTTACACTTAAATTGGTCATTTGACAATTCATGTTGTCTTCGGCTTCGATCAACTTCCCACGGTATACTTCCCCCGTGATAGTCTCGCATGTTACGATGTGACCTTCGGCTTCGTGTAAAACTTTAATTGGAACTCCGATAGACATTTTTAGTACAACAAATTACTTGGATCTTTTCGATATTTATACAAACGAATTATTTACCGGCAAATCGGCCCGAAAACGTTTCTGTCAAAAATGCGCTTTACTTGTAGGTTATGTTGCGTTCACAACTGCAACTAAAATTATGGTGGATTTAAATTCGAAAATTTTTGAGTTTAATTTATGAGATAATTCTATAGATAAGAGAGGTAATTTTAAATAAGGAAAATGAGAAAAACTGTTTTGAATATTGCAAAGCAAATAGTTTACGGCTGGAGGGGATCTGAAAATGTATGCCAAAAAGTTGAGGATCACTGGTTTAATTTTGAATTTTAACCTAACTTTTCACAACAAATGTTTACATTTCTAGCAGCATACTTTTCATCTAAAGTTTTTTAAGCGAATTTATCACAAAATGGCACTGCTACGTCAGTCTTTGAGTTGTTTTCGACATTGTGTGAAGCAAACCGTATTCGGGAATACAACAAGTGGGTATTTTCTATTTTAACTATCAATTTTAATTTATCTCTTCAAGCTTGTAACATGAAACGATGGGTTGCACCCACACTGAGAGAACTGGAGAGGAGAAGGGTACGTGTGGGACCGTTGCCCGTAAAACGTAGAAATAGTTTTCTTGAATGGAACTACAACTCGGAAATATATGCGTTTTCTAAACGGCTGAAAGAAGATTTCAACGAAGACTTACTTCGACGTGCATTTGTTCACTCTTCATACCGTTCGCAACAAGAAATTAGTGAAAATCAAGAAGGTATTAAGTTTTAAAGTTTCTTGCGGTTTTTGTTTACCGTTTATCCGGTTTTAGAAATACAGGATAATAAGCACCTTATACAGGAAGGTGATAGGTTTATAATGCAATATATCAGAACAAAGTTTCAAACAAAATACCACGAGGATCTAGTGGAAGTCGTGCTTAATTATTTGACTTCGAATGAAATGTTAAGTCACGTCGCTTTTCATCTCGGAGTGAAGGATCTAATCTGCAGTTCGGTGAGCCTAGAATTTTAATTTACTGTACTTACTTCTTTCGTGGAGCCAATTTTCAGTGCATTCGTTTTAAATATTTAAATTGTAGGAATATCCACCCGAAACACTTACATTAGCAAACACATTTAAAGCACTGATTGCCGCACTAAAAGGAAGCACAAGCCAAGAAAAGGTAGAAAAGTTTATAGACGACTTCCTCATCTGTCAGTTGCATGACAAAAATGTATACGAACTTTGGGACCTTAAAGACCCTTACGAATATTTACAAAATTTAGCTGGGAAAAAAGGTTACAAAGAAATCGAACCACGACTTTGTAACCAATCGGCAATAAATACAATTTTAGCAAATTACCAAATTGGATTATACAGTAATAAAAAACTCCTTGGAATAGGTAATTTATATTTTGTTATAAGTAATTCTCGAATAATTTAATATTTACAATTTTAAGGCTGGGGTGAATCGATCGAAGTGGCTAAAAATATGGCAGCGGTGAATGCAATTGAAAAATTACACAAACTAACTTAGAACCTAAGTTTTTCTTAACATTTATATTTACATTTAAGTTTAGAACAATAAAAATTAATGAAGTGCTACGTTTTTGTGCTTTCGGAATCCATAAGTAATTTACCGTTTTTGTCTTTTAACCGCATCCTGCCATTTGCATATCGGGTTTCCTGTAAACCATCGGGGTATAGAATTTTTACAGTCCCATCTGGATATTCTCTTCTCTAAAATGCAAGCAAAATTATAAAATGACGCTCAACGATGTGGGGTGCCAGATTACTCACTTTAAAATCTGTTGTGTGAATTTCCCGCTGCCCATTTGGCAGCGTAATAATTCGATCACCATTATTTTTTATGGCAACTTTTGTACCATCGGGATAACTTATTTCTTCGAGCTCACTGCTCATAATTCTGCATATACCATTCGGGTATTCCACCTCGCATTTGCCATCTTTTTGACGTTTTTCCATTTGTCCGCTGAAATTTTTTTGTGTTATATAAAACAAAATCATTTTACACTTTCACAGCGTACTTACTCGGGGTATTCAATTAATTCCGTACCGTCTGCATTCGTGACGTGGTTAACTTGACTCTTGTGGTAGTAATATTTTACAGTGCCTTTCAACAGGTTGGTTTCTTTAAAATCTCCGTTATAATATTTGAAAGTTATCAGATTGCCATCAGGTGATATGATTTTTACATTGCCGTTTCGATATTCTACCTGCTTGGAGCCATCTTCCAGAATTATTTCCGTGCGATCTACGAAATAATTTTTGTAAGTATTTAAACATTTTTTATGTTTATCGAATATACTTACCAGACTTTTTAGTTTCATGAGTTTTGTCGTTCTCGCTGTCACAACTTATTTCGTCACTCATCTTCTTGTTGTCGTAACTTTTCCTCCCAAATGTTTTCTCGTTATCGTAACTCTTCCTTCCAAAGGTTTTCTCGTAAAATTCTTCGATGGAATTGTTAAAATTCCCCAAATCGTCAACGTTGTTTACATTTTTATTGTTTTCTTTTTCTTTCGTCTCAGATACACGCGACAAAAACTTTCTTGCACCACTCCTATTATCGCTTTGAACTTCATTGGGTACTGGCACCAATTTTTCCAGTTGTTCTTGCGCTAGTTTAGTTAAATTTTTGTTAATCTGGTGCAAAATTTTTGTATCTGACGGATTTTTACGGTTGTTTTGACTCGCCGTCAATCTGGCATTTTGTTTTGTTAAATTTTCTACTTCCTTTTCCAAATCGGAAGTTTTCTTTTCCAATACTTTGATTTGATTTCGTAATCGTGCTTGTGACATGCCGTTTCTCGTCTCTTTTAACTTCAAAGTTTCCTCGAGAGTAGCAACTTTTGATTTTAATGCCGATATTTCTTCTCTTTCTTTTCTGGACGGTTTGTTTTGTAAATCCTTTACGTACCTGATAACAAAGAACGAAACTGCTGAATAAATTAATACATTTATGACTGCGCGAGTTTTCGGCTGACAAGTTCAATATATTTTCGTAAAGTACGTAGTGTGCTTGTCGACAAGTGACATTTATAATTCGTAGGGGGGAAGAATATTTTTACAATGGTTTTACTATAGGAGAAAATTAAAAATGCACGAAAGTACTACTCACGATATGGAAGAATCCGTTCAAGATGACAAAGAAAACGTGAAGGGTAGCATTATGAAGTGGGATTCGCAAAAATATCAATTCATGGCCATGATATGCTGGGCGGTAGGATTGGGTAACAGTTGGCGATTCACGGTGGCATACAGCGTAAATAATGGCGCTTTCATATTGCCTTACCTATTGCAGACAATGTTTATAGCCATCCCGATGTCATACATGGAACTAGGTTTGGGTCAATTTTCGAATCGAGGGCATATAGGCATATGGAAAATGTGTCCAATGTGGAAAGTGGGAAAAACGTTCTTAATTTCATTGTACTTTTAAAATAACGTAAAAATTTGTATTTTTAGGGGGTCGGTTATGGATGCACGTTCGTCTTGCTTCTTTTGATAGTTTACTACAACATAATTTGTTCGTATTTTTTATTTTTTCTCGTGGCGTCTCTAGCCTCGGTTTTGCCTTGGTCACTTTGTAATCCGTCCTGGGCAGGCGTGAACTGTTTCACTTACGAATACAACACGTCCATTCGGCTCGACTGTACACGAAAATACAGGGCTGATTTTTGCGATAAACTCCAATGGCAAAATAGTGCTTCGCATTATTGGAAGAGAAAAGTTTTAAATTTAAAGACTACCGGTAGGCATCAGTTATCGCCACAAATTCGACAAATTTTTATGTTTTTTTACTAGGAGAATTTGGAAGTATCAGTTATGAATTACTTGCCTGCAGCTTTTTTACAGCATTCTTGGTTTTTTTGTTCAACTGTAAAGGAACTCGATCCATAAAAAAAGTTATATGGTTTCTAACATTTTTTCCATACGTCGAAATCTTGGTGCTCTTATTCGTGACATTAATACATCCTGGTGGTGGTGACGGATTAAAGAGCTTCTTTTCACCTCAATTTAAAAAACTGTTGGATATATCGTTGTGGAGAAGCTCATTTGAGCAATGCTTTATATCCATTGGTATACAGGTAACAAGCATAAAACGAAAAATTGAATGTTTTAGTATTACAGGAGTGGGTTTAGGAGGCTTGTTCATGTTGGGATCCCAGTGCAACTTTCGTAATGGAATTCACGTAGATGCAATAGCATTAAACGTAATCGACGTAGTAACTTCAATAAGCTACGCAGTGATAATTTACAGCTTTTTGGGTACGTGCACTGAAATTTTGACGTTAAAATAACAGAAAGTTTTTTCAGGTTGTTTAAGTCGCGGTCTCCACATTCCAATAGACGAAATACACAAATGGAGCGATAACCTAATGTTTGAGAAAGTTCCATTTGCTTTGCTCTTTTTACCAACCATACAGCAAATTTGGGCAGCAATATTTTATTCGAGCATTTATTTGTTGGGTCGGTATATTTTTGCTTTAACCAATAACAAAATAATATCGTCTCACGATAGGATTACGTTCAGAAACTATAATGATGGCTACGCTCCTGAGCACAATTTACGAAGCCTATCCGGAAACTACCAATTATTCTATTTTATGGTCTGCTGCTAGTTCTTCCTTATTGCTGATTTTAGGTTATCCAAATTTGTCGCAGCTTGGATCCATCCTGGTTTCCTACGTCGATAATGTTTTGGTCGTCTCAGTCTCAATGGTAAATAATGTTAATTAAAATGCAAATCCTGCCGTATTGATTGCTTTTAAAAACATGATTGCAATAATTAAAACTCACAAATCTATTCAGGTGTGTCTCTTGGAAACGATCGGTATTGTGTGCATCTATGGAATAACCCACTTCGTAGACGACATGCATTTCATGCTAGGGTTTCGCCCAAGCGCATTTTGGTTTATAATGTGGGCGATCTTACCAATAAGCGTGGCTAGCTCCTTTGGAAGTAGTGTCTATCATTTCTGTACAAACGATGAATTCAAACCTCCATGGCTATGGCTGAGAATAATGCAATGGGCAATATTTGGTTCTCCATTTTTATTGTTTATCGCTGGTATGCTATTATGTTACCTGAAGAAACACAAAAAACGCAAATTTTTAAAATTGTTTGAACCCTCTTCTACTTGGGGCCCCACAGATTTAATTTTAAAAAAGAGCAGAGATATGTTTACTGCGCACTCCATGACGAAGGAGTATTTATACAGACAAAACAGGCTAAAGTCAAAAGAAGAAGACGATGCCGATGAAATATTTTACATGTGAATTTTCTTTTAAAACGAAAGCAAAATTTGAATTGAGATTTTTGTACTTTTTATATAATAAATCAATTTTTTTAAAAGAGAGCAAACAAATTTGATCGTGGCAAGTGTCGTCACATAAATATTAATTTAAAAATACTTACTGTTCGAAAACCATTTTCTCTTTGGCAAACTTCTTCTTGTCCTCTTGTAAAACCAAATTCATTCTGATTTTCTCTTCGTCCGCTAGCTTTACAACTTCCTTCTTATATTTCTCAAATTCCTTCTTCTCCTGGTCCAACTCGCTTTTCAGTTTTGATATTTTCAAATTTTCAGCGCGCAACCGTTTCAATTCCTTCTCCATACCTGTATGTTCGTATTCTAACAGGTCGGTCATTGTCTCGGCGTCACACTTTAAGCACTTCAGATTGGACGATTTAATTGAACTCAATGTGGAACTCGATTCTTGACTTCTAACTGACTCAGTATCTGACCATTTACTTTCATCGTCAAAGTGAGGCAAAGTGTTCTCTTCGGTTATATCTTCTAAATCACTCGAATTAACCGAACTCGTCGACGAACACGAATTTTGATCACCCACTACAAATTCTTTCAATTTTATTGCCTTTTCAATTAGAGACAAATAATCGTCCTGCAGTTTTTGCTCGTATGCCTCAATTTTTTTAAACTGTTGAGCATTGTTCTCGATAATTCTATCGTTGTCTTTCAGCACTTGCATACCATTGTCTTCTTCAACTTCTTCTATTCGGGGCGACTGTTCTTCACTGCTTAGTTCACGAACAGCTTGAAATTGATTGCCATTATTGTACATCTGGTGTAAGACCCTACCAGAACTTGCCTTCTTTGGAGAACCTTTGTGTGGGGTGCTCGATAGAAAGCGCAAGATGCTAGAATTAGTGGAACTAAAACTGTTCTGTGTAACTCTCTTCTCCAATGTTTCGAAAATAACCAATTCTCGTTCCGAAGTTAAAGTTTCGTTACCTTTATCGTCCTCCCCGTTTGTTATCACATCGGGGTGTAGGTCATTTACAACTAAAGAGGCTACATTTTTCGTTGTTAACGGAACCAAGTCTAAATTATTCGAATTTGAATCTTGGACTACCGGAGGTAAATTATCATTATTCCAGGTTGCTCTTGCTAATTTAAGATTCGCACTGAGTTGTTTCGAAGAATCTAAACTTTTTTTTGGACTAAAACTTACGCACTTATTTCCCTTTTTATCGGGCTCCGGAACAATGTCTTTTGCATATTTTTGTTTACATTTTTCCTTAAGTCTAACCGAGGGTTTAATTTGGCCGGGTGTCATCCTATATCTAACCAAACCCGCGCCCTTGCGTAGGAACGGCTGCTTCGGTTTTGATTCCACCCGGATATCGTTGTATTCTGGATTTGAATTTGGCAACGACCGCTTCGGTGGTTTCGGTTTCTCCCTTTCGTCATTTTTAGAATCACTAATTCGCCTATTTTCAAACTCCACATCTTTAATACTGTCGCTGTTGTTTATACGTTTGTTGTGATCGTCGAGTAAGCGCTTCTGTTGCTGCTCTTGCCATTTTTTCAGTTCTTCCAATTTAACTAGAATGTCGGAGGGCGACGCTAGAGACATTTAAATATTTAACACAGTTTGACTTAAAATTCTACGCACAATTCTTTGAAATTAGGTAGAAATTAAATTGTTATGCTTAACGTAACCTACAAATACAAACAAACTGTTTTGTTTTGACGTTGACAGTTCAAATTTTAAATATTTTTGACATTTTTTGGTATTATTTGTATTTGCGCCTGCGTCAAAATTTGGTGTACAAGTGAAGGTAATTTGAAAAAATTGATTGTAATTTGGGGGGGGGGGTAAGTGTTCTTTGTGGACTAGCAAAGAGTTGATGGTTCACGGCAAGACAAAAATTTACTCAAATGGTCCTTGATCACTAAAAGGTTAAGAAGGTAATGTAGGTAACAAAACAAAGAATTCTGCTCTAAAAAATGTATTCGAAATTTTAGCAGAATTACGATCTACGTTTATATAAATTGGCGTCGTCTTCAGCCAAAACAGCCAGTTTCCGCAAAATACTTTTCGTTCTTTCCGATATAAAGGTATCCACTTGACCCATGATGTTGACCAACTGTATCATTCTTTCAAAATTCTTGCTTAATCTTTGAGATCTCACAGACTGCATGTCGTTATTTTTTAATTTGAAGTCTTCCATTTCACCACTATCGCCCGAAGAAAATCCATAATCGTCCAAACTCTGCAAGTTATCTCGAGCTGCGATGGCCGACACACAGGTAATTTTCTGTTTGAATTAAAAAAAGTAAAATTGTGGATCTTAAAATTTCGTAAAAATTCTTACCGAAATTATGAAAACAACGAAAAAAAACGCAAACCACTTCATTTCGATAATTATCAAACCTGTCGGTGTGATTTGAAATCATTTATGGCGATAAGAAAAACAAAAAACTGCCTAATCGGTAGTCCTACTTTTGCAATTGTTAAATCAGCATTTTCATTGCAAAATTGTGGCATTTGTTTTAAACTTTCCTAATTTAATCGTCGTATCGCATTTACAAACACGCAAAATGTAAAAGTCATTCAACTTTTGATTAAAAATGTTAAATACAGAAAATGGGACACCACCTACAAGCTGATAAAGGTTATTTTTGGATTTTGGGCCAATCAAACCAGTTCGACCAATTGAATTGTTTAATTTTGTTAAAATGTCGTGAAAATTAAGATTCTTGAACCAGAAGGTGTAAGAAAGGTATTGTGCGAGGCAGAGCGTAGGAAGAAGATTTTTTATCACGAGGAATTTCCTGAAACGAAATCAATTGAGATTTGAACTTGCAAGTGTTGGAAGGCAAAAATGTTACGTCTAGTGCTGCTGACTTGGTGGTTTTTATTGACGAGCGCAGATTTAATGATGGATTTGAAGATTATCAAGGCCTGCAACGAAACCTCGCCAATCAGTTTAGGTAAATTTTTTTTTTTTAAACATTGGGCTTTCAACTTCAGTCTTCCGTTGCAGAAACGATGAATACGGTTTTGATTCATCAAAAATTGGAGGACAACAGCTCAAATAACTTCAAATGCTTTCTTCACTGCCTGTTTGCAAAGTACGGTTGGATGGACGAAGATGGAGGTTTTATGATCCACGAAATTAAAACCGGCTTAGACGAAGCTCAATTGGAATTTCCTGCTTTGGAATACGTCCTGTATAAGTGTACAGCCACGACTTCGGTGGATAAATGTGAACGTTCGTTTGCCTTCACCGAATGTTTCTGGGACAGAATTTTGCCAAAAAATCGTAACGTAAGTCACCAGCTTATCTGTTATTTGTCTACACCTGACGCGCGTGTAAATCTCTCGTTAATCCATTCATGAGCGTCAGTGGTAGACGGATAAGGCTCCCAAAATTTAAATAAGGAAATGTATTTGCACCCTTATTTTCTAGAAAAACGTGAAAGATGACTTTTTGTACCAGGTTGGAGATAAATAAAAAGTGAACCGACCGAGGAGAAATCTGTAGTGCTGTCGCATTCACTACGTAGGCGGCTAATCACTAACGAATAATCTTATACGTATTATAAAATTATTAACTTGGTAGATCTTGGTGTCTACGACTTACTAGATTTGTGTATAAAATACGTAAGTGCCGAATAATAAAAAAATTTTAAAAAAATTGAACCCGAGAGAAATTTTTAATAAAATCTCAAAAAATAGCGGGAAATTTAATTGGACATTGCAACATTACAGTATATTCCATTTTAACAAATTTAAAATATTTTATCAGATCCTTTTAATTCATCCCCCTGTTCAAACCGAGAAAATATGTGAAATCATTCCACTAATAAAATTGTTATCTCTGTCCGGATTGCTTTCCGCAACCTCACCGACGGTATAATTTTGGAAACCAGTTGAATCGCAGTTATACATCAACCGCAACTTTTCCAAATCTTTTTCGCTAAATCCATCCCGTTGTCCAATTTTCAAATTTGTTTTCTAAAAAAAAAAACAAATGTTGGAATTGCAGTACAAAATAAGCAAAACTCACCTGATTAACAAAAATTGTGGTCTGCTTGTTACTCGAAAACGCTTTCTCCGAATAGTGCAAGACGGATCCATAATCGTAAGGAACTCCAAAATCGGATATTACCTGATCGCCGACTTTACCAAAATTAGATTCCTTCCCTGCGTAAAAATCGTCATCTCACTGCTTACGTTTTTAATTTCTTTTTACCAACCTTTTTTGATATTATCCCAAATTATGGTCACGAAGTTGTCGCGATCCGAACGATTCTGTTCGTGATGAAAACCCAATGCGTGCAAAAATTCGTGTAGGATAGTTCCAATCTGAGCCAAACAATTTGGATTCTGCAAATTTACGCTTTGCCTGCCGCCTTTCCGACCCACGAGAGACCAACATCCACTTTTCTCGTTGGTTATAGAAATCCAATCTGGATCATCGGACGTTCGAGGCTTAAATCTGAATCAAAAGTTAACAAACCCGCACATTTGAAAAAAATTACCTGATGCAACTGAACTTGTGGTATTTTTCCATCGCTTTTTTAATTTTAAAGATTTCGTTGTTGTTGAAGGTTCCCGAAATTTCGTAGGGCACTTCGCCTTTCGGCCACCTCTTATCCTCATTTATAAGTCCGTTTCTGGAAGGAAAAGTTATTATATCTCCTTCGAGGTATTCCCCCAATTCCTCGGGGTTAACTTCGGAATCGATGTTCCATTCTTCAACCCTTTGACCCGACACCAAGTTTGGTTCCGGAGATTTTAAGAATTTCATTTTGGAAAAAGGCGAAGCGTTCACCAAAACAAATGACAATAACAAATGAAATAACAACCTGGTGATCATTTTAGGAAAACTTATTACGAGTGAAGGAAAAGATTTCGGATTAATATTTATAGCGCGATTTTAAAATATGCGAAAGAGGGGTAAAGGTGTTTTTTAAATCAAGGTAAGTGCATAGATAAGAAAATTTAGTCTATTTGCTCTAGATTTAATAAGTTTTACGACTAAATTCGACGAACAATTTGCATAAACATAATCGACCGCTTCGATACATAAAATTTATCAATTTTGAATTTTAAAAAATGAACCAATAATTGAATTAATTTAGAAAAGGCCGTTTGATACTAAAACCCTCTCCTATGGTGTTATCTTAACTACTAATTTTATTTTTGCCTTTTCGGGTATTTTTATCTACGAATTGTTTTGTTCGTTGTTTCCTCCAATATCGAGGCCGCATCCAAGGGAATGGAGTCTGTCACCAATATCAACAACTTATTTTTGATTGCCGATGGACTCCAGATATTCGGTATCAGTCGCAGGGATTTTCCTTTCTTGTTGCCCTTATGGAAGAACTTCGGTTTCTGCATGTGCAGAGTTACGTTGAATTTTATATCTCTACTAGCGTCATGCCTTCTTGTTTACACCGCTGGAATAGTCAGTCCCACCCTTGTTTCTTCTTGGCTGCGATATCGTCATCAGATGACCGCCGTGCGCCGTCTTTCTTAGAGATTTCTAGTGAGTATGATATTTTAAATTTTATTACACAATACTTTACTCTATTTCGGCTTTAGAGTGAGAAAAAAGTGATTTTCCTGTACTATCTTAAATTCGAGATTTTCCTCGGATTTAAGCGGGTTTTCCGAACTCTACGCATCGGAATACTTCGTTTAAAGGTATAAAAAGGCAACGAAATTTTTTTGAAGTTTTTGAAAAAAACCAAAGGTTAACCCCTTTGCTGTTTTTTCACCCCAAAAAATAAAAATTCCAAATCCAAAACCATTTAATGTTTTCCTAGCGTACCTTGTGCAGAAAATTCAAATGCCGTACGTAGTTTTCTCGTAGAAATAAAATTATAAATATCGTACTTACGGGAAAACTGCGTGCGTCAATCGAATTTTCTGCTAAAACTACATAAGAAACAGTGGAAAAAGCTGCGGATTTCGAATTTTCATTTTTTGGGGTCAAAAAACTTCAAAGGGGTTAACCTTCCGTTTTTGTCAAAAATCGTAAAAAATCTACATGGTGTTTTTATTACGTAAATCGATGCGGTTCGATGCGGAGTGTTCGAAAAATACGTTTGGGGTTGCGGGAAGTTCGCAAAACCGTATAAAATTTAGAAATAAAGTCGAGCAAAATCTTCACCGATTTTCCAAACTTTGAAGCTAAATAAAATTATAAATATCGTACTTACGGGAAAATTGCGTGCGTCAATCGAATTTTCTGCTAAAACTACATAAGAAACAGTGGAAAAAGCTGCGGATTTCGAATTTTCATTTTTTGGGGTCAAAAAACTTCAAAGGGGTTAACCTTCCGTTTTTGTCAAAAATCGTAAAAAATCTACATGGTGTTTTTATTACGTAAATCGATGCGGTTCGATGCGGAGTGTTCGAAAAATACGTTTGGGGTTGCGGGAAGTTCGCAAAACCGTATAAAATTTAGAAATAAAGTCGAGCAAAATCTTCACCGATTTTCCAAACTTTGAAGCTAAATAAAATTATAAATATCGTACTTACGGGAAAATTGCGTGCGTCAATCGAATTTTCTGCTAAAACTACATAAGAAACAGTGGAAAAAGCTGCGGATTTCGAATTTTCATTTTTTGGGGTCAAAAAACTTCAAAGGGGTTAACCTTCCGTTTTTGTCAAAAATCGTAAAAAATCTACATGGTGTTTTTATTACGTAAATCGATGCGGTTCGATGCGGAGTGTTCGAAAAATACGTTTGGGGTTGCGGGAAGTTCGCAAAACCGTATAAAATTTAGAAATAAAGTCGAGCAAAATCTTCACCGATTTTCCAAACTTTGAAGCTAAATAAAATTATAAATATCGTACTTACGGGAAAATTGCGTGCGTCAATCGAATTTTCTGCTAAAACTACATAAGAAACAGTGGAAAAAGCTGCGGATTTCGAATTTTCATTTTTTGGGGTCAAAAAACTTCAAAGGGGTTAACCTTCCGTTTTTGTCAAAAATCGTAAAAAATCTACATGGTGTTTTTATTACGTAAATCGATGCGGTTCGATGCGGAGTGTTCGAAAAATACGTTTGGGGTTGCGGGAAGTTCGCAAAACCGTATAAAATTTAGAAATAAAGTCGAGCAAAATCTTCACCGATTTTGCAAACTTTGAAGCTAAATAAAATTATAAATATCGTACTTACGGGAAAACTGCGTGCGTCAATCGAATTTTCTGCTAAAACTACATAAGAAACAGTGGAAAAAGCTGCGGATTTCGAATTTTCATTTTTTGGGGTCAAAAAACTTCAAAGGGGTTAACCTTCCGTTTTTGTCAAAAATCGTAAAAAATCTACATGGTGTTTTTATTACGTAAATCGATGCGGTTCGATGCGGAGTGTTCGAAAAATACGTTTGGGGTTGCGGGAAGTTCGCAAAACCGTATAAAATTTAGAAATAAAGTCGAGCAAAATCTTCACCGATTTTCCAAACTTTGAAGCTAAATAAAATTATAAATATCGTACTTACGGGAAAATTGCGTGCGTCAATCGAATTTTCTGCTAAAACTACATAAGAAACAGTGGAAAAAGCTGCGGATTTCGAATTTTCATTTTTTGGGGTCAAAAAACTTCAAAGGGGTTAACCTTCCGTTTTTGTCAAAAATCGTAAAAAATCTACATGGTGTTTTTATTACGTAAATCGATGCGGTTCGATGCGGAGTGTTCGAAAAATACGTTTGGGGTTGCGGGAAGTTCGCAAAACCGTATAAAATTTAGAAATAAAGTCGAGCAAAATCTTCACCGATTTTCCAAACTTTGAAGCTAAATAAAATTATAAATATCGTACTTACGGGAAAATTGCGTGCGTCAATCGAATTTTCTGCTAAAACTACATAAGAAACAGTGGAAAAAGCTGCGGATTTCGAATTTTCATTTTTTGGGGTCAAAAAACTTCAAAGGGGTTAACCTTCCGTTTTTGTCAAAAATCGTAAAAAATCTACATGGTGTTTTTATTACGTAAATCGATGCGGTTCGATGCGGAGTGTTCGAAAAATACGTTTGGGGTTGCGGGAAGTTCGCAAAACCGTATAAAATTTAGAAATAAAGTCGAGCAAAATCTTCACCGATTTTCCAAACTTTGAAGCTAAATAAAATTATAAATATCGTACTTACGGGAAAATTGCGTGCGTCAATCGAATTTTCTGCTAAAACTACATAAGAAACAGTGGAAAAAGCTGCGGATTTCGAATTTTCATTTTTTGGGGTCAAAAAACTTCAAAGGGGTTAACCTTCCGTTTTTGTCAAAAATCGTAAAAAATCTACATGGTGTTTTTATTACGTAAATCGATGCGGTTCGATGCGGAGTGTTCGAAAAATACGTTTGGGGTTGCGGGAAGTTCGCAAAACCGTATAAAATTTAGAAATAAAGTCGAGCAAAATCTTCACCGATTTTCCAAACTTTGAAGCTAAATAAAATTATAAATATCGTACTTACGGGAAAATTGCGTGCGTCAATCGAATTTTCTGCTAAAACTACATAAGAAACAGTGGAAAAAGCTGCGGATTTCGAATTTTCATTTTTTGGGGTCAAAAAACTTCAAAGGGGTTAACCTTCCGTTTTTGTCAAAAATCGTAAAAAATCTACATGGTGTTTTTATTACGTAAATCGATGCGGTTCGATGCGGAGTGTTCGAAAAATACGTTTGGGGTTGCGGGAAGTTCGCAAAACCGTATAAAATTTAGAAATAAAGTCGAGCAAAATCTTCACCGATTTTCCAAACTTTGAAGCTAAATAAAATTATAAATATCGTACTTACGGGAAAATTGCGTGCGTCAATCGAATTTTCTGCTAAAACTACATAAGAAACAGTGGAAAAAGCTGCGGATTTCGAATTTTCATTTTTTGGGGTCAAAAAACTTCAAAGGGGTTAACCTTCCGTTTTTGTCAAAAATCGTAAAAAATCTACATGGTGTTTTTATTACGTAAATCGATGCGGTTCGATGCGGAGTGTTCGAAAAATACGTTTGGGGTTGCGGGAAGTTCGCAAAACCGTATAAAATTTAGAAATAAAGTCGAGCAAAATCTTCACCGATTTTCCAAACTTTGAAGCTAAATAAAATTATAAATATCGTACTTACGGGAAAATTGCGTGCGTCAATCGAATTTTCTGCTAAAACTACATAAGAAACAGTGGAAAAAGCTGCGGATTTCGAATTTTCATTTTTTGGGGTCAAAAAACTTCAAAGGGGTTAACCTTCCGTTTTTGTCAAAAATCGTAAAAAATCTACATGGTGTTTTTATTACGTAAATCGATGCGGTTCGATGCGGAGTGTTCGAAAAATACGTTTGGGGTTGCGGGAAGTTCGCAAAACCGTATAAAATTTAGAAATAAAGTCGAGCAAAATCTTCACCGATTTTCCAAACTTTGAAGCTAAATAAAATTATAAATATCGTACTTACGGGAAAATTGCGTGCGTCAATCGAATTTTCTGCTAAAACTACATAAGAAACAGTGGAAAAAGCTGCGGATTTCGAATTTTCATTTTTTGGGGTCAAAAAACTTCAAAGGGGTTAACCTTCCGTTTTTGTCAAAAATCGTAAAAAATCTACATGGTGTTTTTATTACGTAAATCGATGCGGTTCGATGCGGAGTGTTCGAAAAATACGTTTGGGGTTGCGGGAAGTTCGCAAAACCGTATAAAATTTAGAAATAAAGTCGAGCAAAATCTTCACCGATTTTCCAAACTTTGAAGCTAAATAAAATTATAAATATCGTACTTACGGGAAAATTGCGTGCGTCAATCGAATTTTCTGCTAAAACTACATAAGAAACAGTGGAAAAAGCTGCGGATTTCGAATTTTCATTTTTTGGGGTCAAAAAACTTCAAAGGGGTTAACCTTCCGTTTTTGTCAAAAATCGTAAAAAATCTACATGGTGTTTTTATTACGTAAATCGATGCGGTTCGATGCGGAGTGTTCGAAAAATACGTTTGGGGTTGCGGGAAGTTCGCAAAACCGTATAAAATTTAGAAATAAAGTCGAGCAAAATCTTCACCGATTTTCCAAACTTTGAAGCTAAATAAAATTATAAATATCGTACTTACGGGAAAATTGCGTGCGTCAATCGAATTTTCTGCTAAAACTACATAAGAAACAGTGGAAAAAGCTGCGGATTTCGAATTTTCATTTTTTGGGGTCAAAAAACTTCAAAGGGGTTAACCTTCCGTTTTTGTCAAAAATCGTAAAAAATCTACATGGTGTTTTTATTACGTAAATCGATGCGGTTCGATGCGGAGTGTTCGAAAAATACGTTTGGGGTTGCGGGAAGTTCGCAAAACCGTATAAAATTTAGAAATAAAGTCGAGCAAAATCTTCACCGATTTTCCAAACTTTGAAGCTAAATAAAATTATAAATATCGTACTTACGGGAAAATTGCGTGCGTCAATCGAATTTTCTGCTAAAACTACATAAGAAACAGTGGAAAAAGCTGCGGATTTCGAATTTTCATTTTTTGGGGTCAAAAAACTTCAAAGGGGTTAACCTTCCGTTTTTGTCAAAAATCGTAAAAAATCTACATGGTGTTTTTATTACGTAAATCGATGCGGTTCGATGCGGAGTGTTCGAAAAATACGTTTGGGGTTGCGGGAAGTTCGCAAAACCGTATAAAATTTAGAAATAAAGTCGAGCAAAATCTTCACCGATTTTCCAAACTTTGAAGCTAAATAAAATTATAAATATCGTACTTACGGGAAAATTGCGTGCGTCAATCGAATTTTCTGCTAAAACTACATAAGAAACAGTGGAAAAAGCTGCGGATTTCGAATTTTCATTTTTTGGGGTCAAAAAACTTCAAAGGGGTTAACCTTCCGTTTTTGTCAAAAATCGTAAAAAATCTACATGGTGTTTTTATTACGTAAATCGATGCGGTTCGATGCGGAGTGTTCGAAAAATACGTTTGGGGTTGCGGGAAGTTCGCAAAACCGTATAAAATTTAGAAATAAAGTCGAGCAAAATCTTCACCGATTTTCCAAACTTTGAAGCTAAATAAAATTATAAATATCGTACTTACGGGAAAATTGCGTGCGTCAATCGAATTTTCTGCTAAAACTACATAAGAAACAGTGGAAAAAGCTGCGGATTTCGAATTTTCATTTTTTGGGGTCAAAAAACTTCAAAGGGGTTAACCTTCCGTTTTTGTCAAAAATCGTAAAAAATCTACATGGTGTTTTTATTACGTAAATCGATGCGGTTCGATGCGGAGTGTTCGAAAAATACGTTTGGGGTTGCGGGAAGTTCGCAAAACCGTATAAAATTTAGAAATAAAGTCGAGCAAAATCTTCACCGATTTTCCAAACTTTGAAGCTAAATAAAATTATAAATATCGTACTTACGGGAAAATTGCGTGCGTCAATCGAATTTTCTGCTAAAACTACATAAGAAACAGTGGAAAAAGCTGCGGATTTCGAATTTTCATTTTTTGGGGTCAAAAAACTTCAAAGGGGTTAACCTTCCGTTTTTGTCAAAAATCGTAAAAAATCTACATGGTGTTTTTATTACGTAAATCGATGCGGTTCGATGCGGAGTGTTCGAAAAATACGTTTGGGGTTGCGGGAAGTTCGCAAAACCGTATAAAATTTAGAAATAAAGTCGAGCAAAATCTTCACCGATTTTCCAAACTTTGAAGCTAAATAAAATTATAAATATCGTACTTACGGGAAAATTGCGTGCGTCAATCGAATTTTCTGCTAAAACTACATAAGAAACAGTGGAAAAAGCTGCGGATTTCGAATTTTCATTTTTTGGGGTCAAAAAACTTCAAAGGGGTTAACCTTCCGTTTTTGTCAAAAATCGTAAAAAATCTACATGGTGTTTTTATTACGTAAATCGATGCGGTTCGATGCGGAGTGTTCGAAAAATACGTTTGGGGTTGCGGGAAGTTCGCAAAACCGTATAAAATTTAGAAATAAAGTCGAGCAAAATCTTCACCGATTTTCCAAACTTTGAAGCTAAATAAAATTATAAATATCGTACTTACGGGAAAATTGCGTGCGTCAATCGAATTTTCTGCTAAAACTACATAAGAAACAGTGGAAAAAGCTGCGGATTTCGAATTTTCATTTTTTGGGGTCAAAAAACTTCAAAGGGGTTAACCTTCCGTTTTTGTCAAAAATCGTAAAAAATCTACATGGTGTTTTTATTACGTAAATCGATGCGGTTCGATGCGGAGTGTTCGAAAAATACGTTTGGGGTTGCGGGAAGTTCGCAAAACCGTATAAAATTTAGAAATAAAGTCGAGCAAAATCTTCACCGATTTTCCAAACTTTGAAGCTAAATAAAATTATAAATATCGTACTTACGGGAAAATTGCGTGCGTCAATCGAATTTTCTGCTAAAACTACATAAGAAACAGTGGAAAAAGCTGCGGATTTCGAATTTTCATTTTTTGGGGTCAAAAAACTTCAAAGGGGTTAACCTTCCGTTTTTGTCAAAAATCGTAAAAAATCTACATGGTGTTTTTATTACGTAAATCGATGCGGTTCGATGCGGAGTGTTCGAAAAATACGTTTGGGGTTGCGGGAAGTTCGCAAAACCGTATAAAATTTAGAAATAAAGTCGAGCAAAATCTTCACCGATTTTCCAAACTTTGAAGCTAAATAAAATTATAAATATCGTACTTACGGGAAAATTGCGTGCGTCAATCGAATTTTCTGCTAAAACTACATAAGAAACAGTGGAAAAAGCTGCGGATTTCGAATTTTCATTTTTTGGGGTCAAAAAACTTCAAAGGGGTTAACCTTCCGTTTTTGTCAAAAATCGTAAAAAATCTACATGGTGTTTTTATTACGTAAATCGATGCGGTTCGATGCGGAGTGTTCGAAAAATACGTTTGGGGTTGCGGGAAGTTCGCAAAACCGTATAAAATTTAGAAATAAAGTCGAGCAAAATCTTCACCGATTTTCCAAACTTTGAAGCTAAATAAAATTATAAATATCGTACTTACGGGAAAATTGCGTGCGTCAATCGAATTTTCTGCTAAAACTACATAAGAAACAGTGGAAAAAGCTGCGGATTTCGAATTTTCATTTTTTGGGGTCAAAAAACTTCAAAGGGGTTAACCTTCCGTTTTTGTCAAAAATCGTAAAAAATCTACATGGTGTTTTTATTACGTAAATCGATGCGGTTCGATGCGGAGTGTTCGAAAAATACGTTTGGGGTTGCGGGAAGTTCGCAAAACCGTATAAAATTTAGAAATAAAGTCGAGCAAAATCTTCACCGATTTTCCAAACTTTGAAGCTAAATAAAATTATAAATATCGTACTTACGGGAAAATTGCGTGCGTCAATCGAATTTTCTGCTAAAACTACATAAGAAACAGTGGAAAAAGCTGCGGATTTCGAATTTTCATTTTTTGGGGTCAAAAAACTTCAAAGGGGTTAACCTTCCGTTTTTGTCAAAAATCGTAAAAAATCTACATGGTGTTTTTATTACGTAAATCGATGCGGTTCGATGCGGAGTGTTCGAAAAATACGTTTGGGGTTGCGGGAAGTTCGCAAAACCGTATAAAATTTAGAAATAAAGTCGAGCAAAATCTTCACCGATTTTCCAAACTTTGAAGCTAAATAAAATTATAAATATCGTACTTACGGGAAAATTGCGTGCGTCAATCGAATTTTCTGCTAAAACTACATAAGAAACAGTGGAAAAAGCTGCGGATTTCGAATTTTCATTTTTTGGGGTCAAAAAACTTCAAAGGGGTTAACCTTCCGTTTTTGTCAAAAATCGTAAAAAATCTACATGGTGTTTTTATTACGTAAATCGATGCGGTTCGATGCGGAGTGTTCGAAAAATACGTTTGGGGTTGCGGGAAGTTCGCAAAACCGTATAAAATTTAGAAATAAAGTCGAGCAAAATCTTCACCGATTTTCCAAACTTTGAAGCTAAATAAAATTATAAATATCGTACTTACGGGAAAATTGCGTGCGTCAATCGAATTTTCTGCTAAAACTACATAAGAAACAGTGGAAAAAGCTGCGGATTTCGAATTTTCATTTTTTGGGGTCAAAAAACTTCAAAGGGGTTAACCTTCCGTTTTTGTCAAAAATCGTAAAAAATCTACATGGTGTTTTTATTACGTAAATCGATGCGGTTCGATGCGGAGTGTTCGAAAAATACGTTTGGGGTTGCGGGAAGTTCGCAAAACCGTATAAAATTTAGAAATAAAGTCGAGCAAAATCTTCACCGATTTTCCAAACTTTGAAGCTAAATAAAATTATAAATATCGTACTTACGGGAAAATTGCGTGCGTCAATCGAATTTTCTGCTAAAACTACATAAGAAACAGTGGAAAAAGCTGCGGATTTCGAATTTTCATTTTTTGGGGTCAAAAAACTTCAAAGGGGTTAACCTTCCGTTTTTGTCAAAAATCGTAAAAAATCTACATGGTGTTTTTATTACGTAAATCGATGCGGTTCGATGCGGAGTGTTCGAAAAATACGTTTGGGGTTGCGGGAAGTTCGCAAAACCGTATAAAATTTAGAAATAAAGTCGAGCAAAATCTTCACCGATTTTCCAAACTTTGAAGCTAAATAAAATTATAAATATCGTACTTACGGGAAAATTGCGTGCGTCAATCGAATTTTCTGCTAAAACTACATAAGAAACAGTGGAAAAAGCTGCGGATTTCGAATTTTCATTTTTTGGGGTCAAAAAACTTCAAAGGGGTTAACCTTCCGTTTTTGTCAAAAATCGTAAAAAATCTACATGGTGTTTTTATTACGTAAATCGATGCGGTTCGATGCGGAGTGTTCGAAAAATACGTTTGGGGTTGCGGGAAGTTCGCAAAACCGTATAAAATTTAGAAATAAAGTCGAGCAAAATCTTCACCGATTTTGCAAACTTTGAAGCTAAATAAAATTATAAATATCGTACTTACGGGAAAACTGCGTGCGTCAATCGAATTTTCTGCTAAAACTACATAAGAAACAGTGGAAAAAGCTGCGGATTTCGAATTTTCATTTTTTGGGGTCAAAAAACTTCAAAGGGGTTAACCTTCCGTTTTTGTCAAAAATCGTAAAAAATCTACATGGTGTTTTTATTACGTAAATCGATGCGGTTCGATGCGGAGTGTTCGAAAAATACGTTTGGGGTTGCGGGAAGTTCGCAAAACCGTATAAAATTTAGAAATAAAGTCGAGCAAAATCTTCACCGATTTTGCAAACTTTGAAGCTAAATAAAATTATAAATATCGTACTTACGGGAAAACTGCGTGCGTCAATCGAATTTTCTGCTAAAACTACATAAGAAACAGTGGAAAAAGCTGCGGATTTCGAATTTTCATTTTTTGGGGTCAAAAAACTTCAAAGGGGTTAACCTTCCGTTTTTGTCAAAAATCGTAAAAAATCTACATGGTGTTTTTATTACGTAAATCGATGCGGTTCGATGCGGAGTGTTCGAAAAATACGTTTGGGGTTGCGGGAAGTTCGCAAAACCGTATAAAATTTAGAAATAAAGTCGAGCAAAATCTTCACCGATTTTGCAAACTTTGAAGCTAAATAAAATTATAAATATCGTACTTACGGGAAAACTGCGTGCGTCAATCGAATTTTCTGCTAAAACTACATAAGAAACAGTGGAAAAAGCTGCGGATTTCGAATTTTCATTTTTTGGGGTCAAAAAACTTCAAAGGGGTTAACCTTCCGTTTTTGTCAAAAATCGTAAAAAATCTACATGGTGTTTTTATTACGTAAATCGATGCGGTTCGATGCGGAGTGTTCGAAAAATACGTTTGGGGTTGCGGGAAGTTCGCAAAACCGTATAAAATTTAGAAATAAAGTCGAGCAAAATCTTCACCGATTTTCCAAACTTTGAAGCTAAATAAAATTATAAATATCGTACTTACGGGAAAACTGCGTGCGTCAATCGAATTTTCTGCTAAAACTACATAAGAAACAGTGGAAAAAGCTGCGGATTTCGAATTTTCATTTTTTGGGGTCAAAAAACTTCAAAGGGGTTAACCTTCCGTTTTTGTCAAAAATCGGAAAAAATCTACATGGTGTTTTTATTACGTAAATCGATGCGGTTCGATGCGGAGTGTTCGAAAAATACGTTTGGGGTTGCGGGAAGTTCGCAAAACCGTATAAAATTTAGAAATAAAGTCGAGCAAAATCTTCACCGATTTTGCAAACTTTGAAGCTAAATAAAATTATAAATATCGTACTTACGGGAAAACTGCGTGCGTCAATCGAATTTTCTGCTAAAACTACATAAGAAACAGTGGAAAAAGCTGCGGATTTCGAATTTTCATTTTTTGGGGCCAAAAAACTTCAAAGGGGTTAACCTTCCGTTTTTGTAAAAAATCGTAAAAAATCTACATGGTGTTTTTATTACGTAAATCGATGCGGTTCGATGCGGAGTGTTCGAAAAATACGTTTGGGGTTGCGGGAAGTTCGCAAAACCGTATAAAATTTAGAAATAAAGTCGAGCAAAATCTTCACCGATTTTCCAAACTTTGAAGCTAAATAATATTTTACATTTTATTTTACTCGGATTAAATTGCAAATTGCCCCTTAACCTTAACTATAAAATGGCCCCCAAGAAAAGGGGTTTCCAAATCATAACTTCCTAAATCTTTTATCAAAGCAAAAATAAGCTGATTTTAGGTAAAAAGAAAAAAATAAATTTTGTTCCGTTTGAAAAGTAACCATTGGTATTGCGAGCCACGAGGCGAATTTTTCGTGGTCTTTCATCCTGCAGTATACGTAACTTGGCGGGTGAAACACCAGAAACAAAAGACTGCATTTTAACTTTCAAATTTCACTTATTCGACACGTAATAATGAAATTCCCATGGTAATTTGACTTTTTAATAAAATAATTGATTTTGTAACAAACTGGAGAATCGGTCAAGAATTTAATTAGTCAATCATCAGATGAAGGGATTTCCCCAAAGAAGATGATTAACAGCTAAAGAGTCGTCGGTTCTTGTATAATCGATCGCGCAGAAAAGAGAGCAGTGCGGCGTATGGATAGTGAAATTTCACGGATACGCCTACAACAAAAGTAAAAATTGTATGAAAGTGGGATAAATTAAATAATAAAGAAATGAAAAAGAGGGAGTATCACAGTCACTTTCTTTTGGTTGCTCTTGAAAAAGATTTAGGTCATTGTTGACTTTCAGTTGCCGATGAACGAACGATCCTTGCGAGTGATTTTCGTGACGAGTTTAAATGATTTCCCAAATATTTCAGTTTCTATTTTAATTTAAAATGCACTTTGGAATATTATCTGCGGGTAAGTTTCTATTTTGTTTCAAATTTAACCACAAAAAATCGTCGATTGTTTGATTAATTGTTGCCGATTTCAAATTGGCGCCGTAGAAACAAAAGCAAACAGTTCGGGCGCTAATTTTAAAACCATCCAATTTCTCCTGCGAAAAAAATGTTTTGCTTCAATGATGAATCTTCACGGTAACTTTTACATAAAATCAAATAGTGTTTATGGACTAATTACTGCTTTCACGACATCTTTCAATTAAACTCGAAGCGGAATTATTTTTAATTGTTGAAAAATCGAAAGTCACGTGATTCATTGGGCGCCAAAATATTTGGAAATCATTAACGTATGTATTTGCATAATTTAAAAAACCAATAAGCAGGGAATTCCGATTACATCAAACGGATGCAACCTTTTGTTAAGTGAAAGAGAAACTTATCATTATGAAGACCTACTTTACTAAAACGCTCTTACACGCATGAGTGTCTCCATAAACAGTTTTTTATGATTGCAGGAAGGATACAAATAGCGTCTTGTTTATTCGTTTTAATAAACGGTTTCGATGGTTTTTTCGAACAGCAACGGCCGTATTACGGCTATCAAAGCTATGCGAGAGTTCCAAACTACAGATGGACAAGAAGCGACAGTCACCTGTCTTCGGGGGATAACACCGGTCGGCTCTTTCCACCCAACATGATAACAACGGTTTCGGAAACTCTGGGTGCTATCAATACGTTGGGCCGTTATTTAGTTAACGTAACCACTAACGGAAATTTAGGAACAAATTTAAACGAAGAAATTCCAGGTGCCATTTACACGTTGAGCAAGAACGTTTTAGGAAGAAACATTACAGATTCTATAGCGCCTTTCGTTAGGGAAGCCGTTCCTGCTAGAAAACAATACACAGTGACCACCACAACAACGCAGAAACCTTCAGCCGAGTCCAAACTTTGCACCACTCCAGATGGTGCCGCTGGATCTTGCACCGATCTCAGCAATTGCCCGCAACTGCTACTCAATTTAAACAACTTGAGACAGTCGTTATGTTTCAAAAGCTTGTTCGAACCAGGGGTTTGTTGTCCCGGTGGCGAAATTGTGGAAACGACCACTTCCACATATACAACCACCGATACTCCTCAAATAGTTAAAAAAACCACGGTGAAACCCAGTAGTTCAACTTCGCTTAGCATCACCGATTATCCATACCTGGTGAACTCGGAAGGAAACAATTTGGATTACAGAGGTAAGTTAAAGTGTGCGATCTTGAAAGGTAAATCTCAACGTTTATTGAATTAGATTGCGGACAACCCGAATATGCAAATTTTCGAGTGGTAGGTGGAGAAGAATCGTTGCCTGGTCGGTGGCCATGGATGGCTGCGATATTTCTTCACGGTAGCCGTCGTACCGAGTTTTGGTGCGGAGGCACGCTGATTTCAACAAAACACGTCTTAACAGCCGCTCACTGCACGAGAGACACTCACCAGAGACCGTACGAATTTACCTTTTTTGTAAAAATGCGAAAATAACAAATTTCCTTCTAGTTTTGCCGCACGACAGTTCACTGTACGCTTGGGCGATGTCGATCTCAAACGAGATGACGAAGATTCCGATCCGGTTACATTTCATGTATCGGAAGTACGAGCGCACGATCGCTTTAATCGAGTTGGCTTTTATAACGACATTGCCATATTGGTGTTGGATAGGCCGGCGAGAAAATCGAAATTTGTTATTCCGATTTGTTTACCACCCGAGGAATTAAAAACGGAAAAATTCGCCGGTCAAAAAACCACCGTTGTGGGATGGGGAACTACCTATTACGGTAAACGTCTTCTGCAAGAAAAATTTTAATTAATAGATTTTTTGTAGGTGGTAAAGAGAGTACGGTCCAGAGACAAGCGGTCCTTCCGGTTTGGAGAAACAAAGATTGCAACTCGGCTTACTACCAGCCCATTACACAAAATTTTATATGCGCTGGTTATGCACAAGGAGGAATCGATGCTTGTCAGGTAAGATTTTTCAAAATAAATACTTAAAAAAATAAATAAAAATATTACAATGCTATAATGTAACAATAAAATGTTCGACCACTCGGAAAGCTGAAATTGTGAACAACCTTAAGATGCTTGGCACCAATATACACATCGAGTCAAAAAGTCGAGTAAAAATATAAGCAACAAATTGTTTTTATTAGAACTATAAATGTAAATACGTACAGGTTTTAACTCATTTAACATTTTCTACTTCTTATCTCTAAAATTTTGTTAGGGCGATTCGGGTGGACCGTTAATGATCAACTGGGATACCTATTGGATACAAGTAGGAGTGGTATCGTTTGGAAACAAATGTGGTGAGCCGGGTTATCCGGGCGTGTATACGAGGGTGACAGAGTATTTGGATTGGATTAAAGAAAATACCAAAACGTAAACTGGAGGAGTGAATTTAACGAAAAAAATTGTAAATAGCAACAAATTGGTATACTCTTTAGTAATTTATTTTCTATTGATATTATTTACATTTAACAATCGACAAACTATTCAAGCTAATAAACATCTAGCGTGTCGAACAATTTTATTATACATTAAAATTTTAATGCATACATTGTGATGGATTACATGTAACTCGTTTAATTATTTTTTATATTCTTTAATTACCTAAGACCAATAATTGTAAAAATTTACAGACAACGAATGTAATAAATAGAATTGTTACATTTTACACAATTTATTATTATTATTATTAATATTGAGAGCAATGTTTTCTCTTTAAAATGTTTTAATATTTCGTTTTCGTGCTATTTAAAAATTTTAACAATAAATTAAACGTAACAAGGTTCGTGCAATTAATCAAATAGCTGCAAAAATAATATTACAGTCGTTTATTAAACATTTTAAAGTACATTTAGGGAGTACAGACCGAAATTCAATTTTTTTTCTTTTTTTCTTTTCAATACTTGAAAATAAATGAAATACAGTCGTAATAAGAAATGAGAAGATGCACTTATGATTATACTTAATTGTTATGAGATACTTTATTTTTAAAAAAATAAAGGCAAACACATCAATTAATTCTACGTAATTACATTTAAATCAGAATAAAATTCGTCAAAACGATAGATGGATAAGCCCTTCCTCCGTTTAAGCAAATTAAAAAATTCTAGAGGAGCTCGTTCACCATTGCGACTGTTGTTGTCTTAATGGAGAATTTGTCATGCCTATAAAATGGGGGTATAATTTTCGGCCAAGCAAATGAGTAGAAAGTTACTCACCGGTGGTATAAACTGGAACGTCACCTTGATTGAGCGCCGCACTTTCTGAAAGATTCGTGGACGGTGGCGGTGGCATAGCATAAACCGGTACGTTTGGTTGCTTACAAGGTGAAGGTTGATGCGTTACGGGCGAGCCACGATTAGGCGAATCTCCACCTTCCTCCGAAATGTCCTCCTGAGAATTATATGTTTCGTTACCAACATCTGTATCGAGAAAATCGACGGAAACAGCAAACAAAGCTTCGAATTTTTACACTTTTTTTTACTAAAATTATAACTTGTATTAGGTGTAAAATAACTTACAATTTAAATCGCCGCCACCACCACCACAAGTACCATCGAAATTCGAGTTAGTAAAAAGTTTAAATAAAAAATAAGAAAAAGCATTCTCGAACGATGGATTAACGGTGGAAAAGCTGCATGCACATATTAAAATAAACAAATAATCGTAACTTACTCTGCGTAAAGTCGGTTGATTGATTACAGGCCGATTTTCTGAGGTGCCCCCTACAACATGTTCTTCCCGCTGTAAAACACGACGCTACGTCAGAACACAAAAAAAATAAAAACTAAAATTTTTAAAAATGAAAATAAAATTTATTCTCTTATAATCAACCATGCTGAAAAAATTTATTTCGGAAGGCGACTTCTAAAGTCTCAAAATTAATATATTGTCTAGAAACGTCCCTTACAGAAAGGGAATTTTTAATAAAAAAAAGGAAAATCTCTTTAGAAAAAAAACAACCAAGAAGATACAAAAGATAATATTTTGAAGAAAAACGTCATAAGTGATAGAACAACATGCAAATTTGAAAGTACATTATGTGAAAATGAAAAAACTAAAAAGTTAACGAGCAAAGAAGCTCACATATCCAGAAAATTGTAAAAGTATGAGGCACATGCAGTACAGTACCATTAAATATTGTCGACTTTGTAATAAACTAAATGAGTCCCTTTTATCAAACACAAATAAAATATACAATAAAATCCTCCTGAAGCCTATATAGGTTGTAGCAACAAAAAATGTCTACCTCACGATAACGATGACCGCGACTTCGTTAGAGCTACATATAGAATTACTAACGCCATTGTACTAGTAATTAGTTAGATAATTTTAATTTTAGTTCTAATACTTATGTTACGTTTAAAACTAATGTTTTTTGTATTATTTAAAAAAATCTTTCAAATAAATTATTATTTTAATTGTAAAAATAGTTATCCGAACATCTGCCTGCACGTTCTTCTTCCTTTTATTGAAAATGGGAATTCTTTTCCATTCCGAGTGATCAAATCAAGTGTTTTATTGCTTTCATCTGGCGCCCAGCAAAACCAATCATTTGTTTCGACTTACTTTCATATAAAACCAGCACCTGAGTTACGAAATTTCTGTGTTACACCGAAAATCTTCACATGGGCAACCGTCATTGGGTCACTAATTTTAAGTGTTATCTGGACACTGGTTTCCTTGGCGACGACATCTTGACAAACAAACTAGGCAAATAAAGTTAGTTAAATACATAAAGGAATGATAAAAAATCGAGAAGTGGATTCAAAGACCCTCACTTTTCTAAATCCGTAATTTTTTAGTTCGGAAGGCCTACAGGGTTGTTTTTATCAAGAAAACCGGCGTCAAGTGGACCAGTGTCTACTTGGCGGTCGCCCAAATTTAATTCATCGTAGCAACCAAACGGTGATTTTCGAAAAGCAACTAATTTTCTTGTAATTTTGATTTGTTAATCTTTGCGAGGGCTGTGCGGGCTGCATTTTATTATCAAATAAAATATTTCGCAATTTTTCATAAGAATTAGGACACCATTAAAAAATGTAAAACAATGTTGAGACAAACCCACACATGATCAGACTTAACTCTGATTGAGAGTGCGAAAAGTGGGCGTTAAATGATTGGACAAATTTGTAAGGTGAAAGTGTAAAAAGCAAAAGAGAGATTGTAATGATTACAAACAGGAACGGTTGGGAGCAGAAAATTTTCAACATTTAAATTTTCTGCGTTTACTGTGAACGAAACGTTCTGGTTTTGGCTTTGGAGATTCCATCAGTTTTAATTAAGGAGCTTTAATGCAAGTCCCCTTCCCCCTCAAAAAGTTATGTTTGTAATATTAAAACTTTTTTTATCTGACACTTAAAAAAAATTTTGCAATAAATTACTGTAGATAAAAAATAACGAGAGATCATCACTTGCTATTTTTAACTTCTTTTTATCAAAATGTCATAAAAATATGGTTAATGAAAGATACAATATGTGCCCAACCCACACTCATTACGGCCTAACCCACCCAAACCCCACAGTGAACGATTTTGTATTTCAATGTAAAACATACCAAAATGTCCGTTGAGACACTCTGAAGTTCCTTACCTGCGCTTGCAAGATGTAGAAAAATAGGTTATCTAGCATTTTTACGAAAAACACCTGAACAGTTGTCATGCTTACACCGAAAGAGTGAAATGACTTACATTTAAAGTATGATAATCTCCTGTATCTTCGGGAGCTCGAGGTTTGCATTTACCACAACAAAAGTTGCAACAACAACACAAACAGCAGCAGCAATAACATCCCGTGATAATTCCGCATACGACGAAAAGAGCCTTTAAAAAAAAAAAGGTGAAGTTTAGTGAGACGCCGTTACTTCTTTAGGTTTAAAAACCTCACCTTACACCAAGTGGAAGTAACAACGAAATAGGCATTTACATTTTCTTCGCCAAACTGCTCGGCTATGTAGAGTCCCAAAGAACCGTAATTATCATAAATATTCCTTTTGGTTGGATCGCTTAGAATGGAATGAGCACGATTTACTTCTTTAAATTTTTCTGAAGCGTCTGGATTATTGGGATTTTTGTCTGGATGATATTTTAGCGCTAAACGGCGGTAAGTTTTTTTGATGTCATCGGCCGTCGCTGTTTTTGGCAACGCCAATGTTTCGTATAAGGAGTCTCCTTGGGTTCTGCATCGGCAACAAATCAATAAATTAAATTTAATCAAAACTCCAACTAAAAACACTCACGATAATTTTCGTTTCGTATCCATCTTGTTACTAACGAATTTTCGCACATCCACAAAAAATTTTTTCTTAAATAATTTGACTAGGTAAAATGACTAATAATCAGAAGCTACTTATCATGCTAAATTCCTAACAATTATCTGATTTAAAACACGAAATATAAACCGACCATTAGATGGAATACGGTTTGGCAGCTGATACAAGTCAATACGGTATGCAGACTACCAACACAAAAAAATGTCATCGAAAGAAGTTTTTTTCCGAAAAAATTGGTCAATATGACGCAATTCGAATAAAATTAATATTTAGAGGTTCATTAATTAAATCGGGATAAAAAATTTGTTTAAAAAAAAATTTTTAATTATAAATTTTTACCGGTTCACATTATTATAATTTAATCTCTAACATTGCCCCGCAACATATATCGTCCCGAAACGTGACAGTTTTGAATTTGTTTATAATTATCGTGACATTTGAATTTGGCGCTTGCGTGCTGCATTCTGATTGGCGCAATCTTTTTGTTTCGAGCCATTTAGGCGAAATAAAAATTCCCTGTTTTTGGTGCCTTACGGATTCTTTTGTCACTAGAAATCAATGTTGGCATCAGGCAATGCATTGTGGGTATACAATGGATTTGATGTAATATACATGTAAATCGAGTCGACCAAATTTTTATATAAAATGCCGCGTTCTAAACGAACTGTAAGTTAATTATTGAAATAAACGTATCGTGTACGAGTAGTTGCAGCAAGTAGAAACAGTGGCAAATCAATATTACGCTTTGCATGCACAAAATTACAAGAAAATGGTAAAACGATTTTTTTATTATTATTTTCAATTTCGTTTTGTGCCTTGTTGTTTTTTTAATTTTAACGTCGAAATGTATCGAAATTGCAACGCGACAATCAATTTTCAGCTAACTAATTACCCCCGAGACTAATTTTTTATTTTTTTCACCCATTTTTTGCGTTTTTTTTAGCCGCAAACCTTTGTTAAAAATTCATAACCCCAAAAAGTGATAAAAAAAACAACTCGTTTTATTTGGTTGTTGGGCCTTTAATGTGAGCTACTAACGCTTTTGCATGAATTTTGGCGTCCGGTGAGTCGGGATTTTCTAGTTTTAGGGCGTTGGTTCACGCCATGTTTGCTTCGAAATAAAAAATTTAACTCGAGAAATTAGTAATTTCATTTCGAAGATTTTGACATTTGTTAATTATTACTGACGTTTTGTGCTTTTTCCGCAGTCGAAAAAGTCAGCTTTAGACGAAGATTTGGACGATTCTTCTGGTTCTGATTTCGATGACGATGTGGATCCCGACAAAATTGAAGTGCCAGGTGCGTAGTATTCTGCAATGTTTTGTGACAGGTGTTTATTTTTGTGATGTTTTAGGAGGAGGAAAGGATCTGGCCTCGGCGGCGATTTTCGATTCGAAAGAAGCTCGAAATATTCAGATGAAATTGGAAGAGGAGAGCAAAATGAATGTCAAGATGGACGTGACAAATGCACCCGCTAATAGTAAATTTACAATGCCTAATTTCCCACAAGGATACGATATGATGAGAAATCCGAGTTAGTATTTTTAGTTATTATTATTTTTCTTATAACAAAAAGTTTGATTTTTCAACTTTGTGTGCACTCTTTTACCGAAGATGAAATTTTTGTGTGCTAACAATGTGTTCAATATTTCGCAGTGGGTGCACCGCCTTCAGCTTACGGTGGTATGAATAGCATGGCCGCAATGGCCAGTATGTTAACCAGTTTGGGGGGTCCGTTGAACATGGGGGCTATGTTTCCCCCTTCCTCGGGTTTCAACGCTGCACAACTCTTGCAGCAGAGTAAGTCCATCAAATTTAGCTGGTAGATGGATAATATAAGCATGCGACAAATCTTGTCGATAGAATCTCACATTTTTCAAAATAGCATGATTCAGTAGTGCACTAACTTTCTTCGTTTGCTACACAAAATTCTTGTTTAATGAAATTTATGTTTTAACAATTTTATTGATGTCTCGGATTGTGCATTTTAGTGGAGTTGGTCGTAATGGGCATGAACATGAACAATCCGTACATGCAGACCCCTTTGATGCAAAATTTGTCCTCGTTGATGTATGGAAACCCTAGCGGAGCACCGTGGGGAGCTCAACTTAGCAATAAAGCTGTAGCTTCGATGTGGATGAACTCCGATACAAAACAGATGCCCCAACCACCTGAAGAAGAAGAGGTTAGTAATTGTAACTAGAACTGACACTAGTTTTTTAAATATTCAATTTATCGCTATATCGTCTTGGCCAAATGTATTTACATCCTTTTAGAATTTAATTATTATGGAAGCTGTTAGTATTACAAGGCCCCCTCGGAAGGATGAAGAATGAATACCAACGTTTTATAACAATTTTTTATATTTTAAAATAGCCAACAATCAGGATTGCACCAAGCGGCTGTGCTGAGCATACAAGCTCTGGACCACAGAATTGTTTTATTGATTTAGTTATGCCCGTACTTATAGTCGATGCTTGGCTGAAGCAAAACTTGAGCACGACTTAAGTACAAAATTGTTTATTTTGATTGGTTGATTTCGTGCTTGAGTCAGACTCAAGTCCGAGATCGAGCGAAGCATCGACTATAAGTACGGGCATTAGTCTCTTAGTTGAATCTCAGAGGCTGAACTAACACAAATAACCAAGAAAATTATTTCATTAATAAATACACTATAACTTTGTTAATTCATGTCAAACGACCGATGACATCAAGATACAAAAGGGTGTGCGACAGGGTTGCATTCTGTCCCCATTGTTGTTTATCCTTTACTCTGAATATGTTTTTAAAAATGCATTAGACGACGTGGAGAAGGGTATTCAAATAAATGGGAAATGGATAAGCAACATACGTTACGCCGACGACACAATCATTTTATCGGACAACCCGTTTGATCTTCAGTTCCTTCTGAATGAAGTAAACAAGATCAGTAATGAATACTAACTCAATATGAACATAGATAAAACGAAGATCATGGTCATCAGCAAAGCTGTAACGTAGAACATTCCAATATACATAAACAATAGCCAAATAGAAAGAGTCGCAAAAGATAAGGAGATCCGAATAAGAATTGAAATGGCACGAGGCGCTTTCCTGATGATGAAACAGCTTGTGTGCAGTCGTGATATATCATTAGAGATGCGTTGGCGTGTACAGTAAAATGTTATGTACTGCCAGTTTTGTTATATGGCGTAGAAGGATGGACACTGAAGGTTGCATTAGTTAACAAGCTGGAAACCTTTGAGATATGGCTCTACCACAGGATGCTGAGAATTTCATGGACGGACAGGGTCTCGAACGAAGAGGTGCTTCATAGAATCAATAAAGACCGGGAGCTTTACACTACCATCAAAAAAAGAAAAGCGGCATATTTCAGCCACATATTCAGAGGCGAAAAGTATGCTCTGCTACAATTGATAATGGAAGGCAAGATCGAAGGTAAGAGGGGCCTGGGCCGAAAAAGTTTCTCATGGCTAAAGAACTTACGACAATGGTTCAACATCCGCAAAGCCGAAAAACTGATTTGCATGGCACAAAACCGAGAAGAGTTTGAAATGATGATCGCCAACCTCTGCTAGGAGAAGGCACTATAAGAAGAAGAAGAATTCATGTATTTCAAATTTGATTGTTAATTATTTTTTTTTATATTACTTTCATTTATTTAACTGTCGCATCAGTTTTTTTTACACTATTTTTTGTTTTTAAGATTAATTAAAATGAAGCAAAATTTTATTTTTACAGAAGTAGATATTTTTATTTCCAGATATTGTTGCAAAACTGAAATTTTACATCGACGTAGACTTTGTGTTTGATAGAAGAAACCAAATCTTTAAAGAATGGGATGCAATAATATATTAGCTTGCTAACATTAAAATTTAATTTTTCTCAAATTTATCACATGACCAAAACAAGCTGTTGTCAAATGGAGTTGTATTATACATTTGGCCAAGACTTGATTTGACTGAAATCACTGATCATTTAACATTTTTTATTAGGTCGACGATGAAGAATTAGGAGTAGCCGAAACTTATGCAGATTACATGCCGTCGAAACTTAAACTTGGCCGTAAACATCCTGATCCGGTAGTAGAAACTGCATCTCTATCCTCCGTTGCTCCCGCAGACGTATGGTAACATTTCTAGATTTTCCATTAAATCCATTCCTTTTTTGACTTGTGAATTTGTAGGTACAAATTGTCGATTCCCGAAGAAACTATAAAAATGGGTCACTTGTCTGCTCTTCAACTGGAAAGTATTACTTATGCCTCACAGCAGCACGAACATATTTTACCTGACGGATCTCGAGCTGGATTTTTAATCGGCGATGGCGCGGGTGTGGGAAAAGGTCGTACAATAGCGGGAATATTGTTAGAAAATTACCTCAAAAACCGTAAACGTGCCATTTGGATTTCGGTATCCAACGATTTGAAATATGACGCGGAACGTGACTTGCGAGACATTGGAGCTGGAAAAATTGACGTTCATCCTTTGAACAAGTTCAAATACGCGAAAATTTCTTCAGCGATTAACGGAAATGTTAAGAAAGGTGTAATTTTTGCGACCTACTCCGCTTTAATTGGCGAATCAAATACTGCAGGTGGAAAATACAAGTCACGATTGAAACAGTTGTTGCAGTGGTGTGGTGCGGATTTTGATGGACTTATAATATTTGACGAATGTCATCGAGCAAAGAATTTGTGCCCTGTTGGTTCGTCAAAACCGACAAAAACAGGTTTAACAGTATTAGAGTTACAGAATAAATTGCCTAAATCGCGAGTCGTGTATGCTTCTGCGACGGGCGCCTCCGAGCCACGCAACATGGCTTACATGGTTCGTTTAGGTATGTGGGGCGAAGGAACGCCTTTTAAAGAATTTTCCGATTTTATAAGTGCGGTTGAAAAGCGAGGCGTGGGTGCGATGGAAATTGTGGCCATGGACATGAAACTCAGGGGAATGTACATAGCTAGACAGTTGAGTTTTCATGGTGTCGCTTTTAAAATTGAAGAAGTTCCACTGACAGATGATTTCATTAAAGTTTACGATGCGAGCGTGAAGTTGTGGGTGGAGGCGATGCAAAAGTTTCAAGAAGCTGCCGAATTGGTCGACGCCGAAAATCGTATGAGAAAAACTATGTGGGGTCAGTTTTGGTCTTCTCATCAGAGATTTTTTAAGTATCTTTGTATTGCGGCAAAAGTTGTGCATGCAGTGTGTGTTGCCACAGAAGCTATCAAGTGTGGAAAGTGTGTAGTTATTGGTTTACAAAGCACAGGAGAAGCGAGAACGTTGGAGCAGTTGGAACGCGACGACGGCGAACTCACAGATTTTGTTTCTACAGCCAAAGGTGAACTTTTAAATTTATTGTTTTTGTTTACTTTCGTGCACTCTTTTAGTTTTTAACAGTTTTGTGGATTCCTGCTTACCAATTCAGCCTATCAATGGAATTTTTATTGAAAAACATTAATTTATAATTTTCATGTTTTTCAAAATGAGTTGCCACGATGTTCAAAAAAGTTGACAGTTGCAGAATTAAAACTAAAAAACAAAACATGTATTCAAATAACCTTCATTCTGATATAAACAAGCAAAAAATCGCAATCATTTATATGCAGACTGGACTAATGTAGTTCTAAAACTCACTTTTGGTCAATATCTCCTTGTCAATCCCGTAGATTGTAAAAATTTAGATTCGTTAATTTCTAGGGGTCTTTCAAACGTTGGTAGAGAAGCATTTTCCGGCTCCAGACAGAAACCGAATCCAAAGGTTATTAGGTCTGGAACCACCTTCGAATTCGAAAAAGAACGGTTTAGATGAAGGACATAGCTCAAGTACAGGCACTAAAAGGAAACCAAGTATGTAGAAAGTAGAATTTTTGTAAACAAAATTTTTACATATTTTTCTCAGCGAGGCAAGCTGCCGCGAAAGCTATAAAGAAGAACAAATGGTCGACTTCGGATAGCGATTCTGAGCATACGTCCGGCTCGGAATACAAAATGTCTGACGTCGAATCCGAAATATCCGAAGAACATTCCGATTCTGCCGCGAGTAGTGATTTTAACCCTTTCAATTCGGACAGTGATTCTGACAACGACCCTTGGAGTCGTAAAAAGAAAACCAAAAAAGTTAAGAAAAGTTCCCCCAAAAAGAAACCCACTTCAACGCAAGATAAACTCTCAATTTTGTTAGCAAAGAAGAGTAGTAGTAATAATAAAGTTAATGGATCGTTGATGGATTTGAAAACGTTTGCTCCCCCTAAAGATGCAATAGAACGTGCGTGCAATATGAAAGAGGATTTGTTACACAAAATCGAAAAATTGGGAGAAAAACTTCCGCCAAATACTTTAGATCACCTGATCGATGAGTTGGGTGGTCCCGAGAATGTGGCAGAAATGACGGGGCGTAAGGGTCGAGTTGTACAAACCGAAGACGGTATCCAATATGAAAGTAGGTCTGAGGCAGATGTTCCTTTGGAAACTTTAAATTTAACGGAGAAGAAACGTTTTATGGATGGAGAGAAAGATGTTGCTATTATTTCGGAAGCTGCTTCCAGTGGTATTTCGTTGCAGAGCGACCGGAGGGTTCGTAATCAAAGGCGAAGAGTGCACATAACACTAGAATTGCCTTGGTCTGCCGATAGGGCAATACAACAGTTTGGTAGAACTCATCGTAGTAATCAAGTGAACGCACCAGAATATATCTTTTTGATATCCGATCTTGCGGGTGAAAGGAGATTTGCCTCAATCGTTGCCAAAAGATTAGAAAGTTTAGGAGCGCTAACTCACGGCGATCGTAGGGCCACGGAAACGAGGGATTTGAGTCAGTTTAATATTGACAACAAGTATGGTAGGGCGGCTTTGGAGGCAACCATGAAAACGATCATGGGTTACGAGGTAGGTCATACAATGGATCACAAGGTGAGTAAATACTAAGGTTATTTGGTCAATCAACGGTTACATTAATTTATTTATTTTTATATGTTTAATGTCTTTTCTTCAAACGGTTTTCCAAAATCAAAGATTTACTTGCAGGGATACATTTTTTTCTATAGAACAGTAATTTATGTAGTATTGGGGGAAAGTATTGCAATTTTTAATATATTGTCTGTTAAAGTAACTATTCAGAAAGTACTTGCTATTGATTCATTCTGTATATATAAATTTATTTAAATAAATTAATCAAAAAAAATTGGCCCCAATTCTGTTCAACTTCGGTTTTTATATATATTTTTGTTTTTAGCCTGCCTTGGTGCCTCCCCCTCAAGATTACAAAGGCGATTTCTTTAAAGATGTAGCTGGTGCTTTAGTAGGTGTAGGATTAATTACAAACAGCGAAAGCATGCCGGGAGTGCTATCCTTAGATAAAGACTACAATAATATGTCAAAGTTCCTAAATCGTATTCTTGGTATGCCCGTAGATCTACAAAATAGATTATTTAGGTTAGTTCTATCGCATAATATCGAGTCGGTTTTGTCAACTACCATTTTACACTTTTCAGATATTTTACGGACACATTAGGGGCAATCATAACGCAGGCGAAAAGAACTGGACGTTTTGATTTGGGTATATTGGATTTGGGGGCGGGAGGCGAAAATGTAAAGCGCGTGCGCATGCTCACGTTTTTAAGAAAGCACGCGACTGGAACGGCGCCCACAGAAATGCATACGGTTCACGTAGAAAGGGGTATGTCGTGGGAAGAAGCCATGGAGAAATGGGCGGAATTAATTGGCCCGAAAGAAGGATTTTACTTGTCACATCAAGTTAGAAATAACAAACACACTGCCATCTTGGCGGTTGAATTCGACTCGGGAATTAATAAAAAGAAAAGCGAACACAAAAAGGATCAAATGTATTATGTTTATAGGCCCAACACGGGTTTACAATTCAGACAAGAAAGTCTTGCCGAGTTGGAAAAGAAATACAAGAAGGTGCAATCCGATGAAGCGCAAGAGTCTTGGACGCAGCAATATACTGCATCTGTCAACACTTGCTCTCATGCTTATTGGCGCGGGAACTGTCGGAATGTGAATATAGGACACGATTGCGAAGTCGGTTTGAGAAGAAGGACGTACAATGTTGTATCTGGTTCTGTTCTCTCTGTGTGGAGTAGAGTTGAAAATGTTTTAGCAAGTAAGAACGGTACACATAACAACAAAATGCAGGTTATAAGATTAAAAACGGACGACGGACTAAAAGTTGTAGGTAAGACGTTATCTTGTAATTCCACCGAAACACAGTTATAAATAAACCGTTCTTTTGTCAACAGGAACTTTAATACCAAAAAATTGTGTCGAATCTCTAATTGAAGCCCTCTCGGCGGATGCGGAAAAAACCGAAGAAAAAACTTTTTAAACCGAGTTTCGAATTGAATTGTTCCAGTATTTGACATTTTAAATTAAATTGTTTTATAAGCACCCGTCGCCTTAAAATTTACATTTTTATTCTTTTTCGTTGTAAATATGATTTTGTTTAAGGCGAATTAAGTAATCGTAATATTTAAATTTGAACACTCCCCCACGTCGTAAGTCTTAGTTTCGAATTTGAGTTTAATAATTTAAAGAATTATATTTTTATGTTAATTTATAAAACACATGTAATTGTAGTAAATTAATTAAAATTTTAATTTTATCGATTAATATGAAAATTTCCCTCCTCGAAAAACTGAACCAAAAGTAATTTAAGTTATTTTTTGGTTGTAAAATTTAAAGCTTTTTTTTAAAAATTAATATATGTTTCGTTGGTAGTTTTTTTTTGGTTTAATAATTTCTAGTTTTTAGTAATTGTTTTAAAAAAATCAAGTAATTTTTGTGTGATATGTATTGTCAAGTCTAAATTTCTCAAATTAAAATTTTTCGATCGTAATTTTGTCGTTATTGGCGAATAAATTACATTTTTTATGTGCAAAACCAAAGTGCTGTTCTTGAGTGAGCTAATGATTTATTAAAATTCATCAGTTCAGATGGAACGAGATTGTGACTGCAACATTGTATGTGTTCATTTACAGCTTCGTGTGAACGTAGAGGCCCACTTATTGTCGATTGTTTCAAAACAAAACTTAAATGAGACAATCGGACAAAATCGAGTTTTTGTTTGGTGGTGGACAAGGGAACGTGCAGGTATCCACTTCAGTTTTTGAGCGCATCCTTTAGTTTTAGGAAGGAACTTGAAACTGCATTATAAATTAATTTTTTTTTTTTAATATACTAATTCGAGATTAAATATAAAATATTAACTTGCAAAATATATTAGTGAATAAGTTAAAATTGAACAAGTTATGTTAACAATAATAATCCAATTGAGCTTTTAAGCTTTCGTCAAATATTGTTAACTTGTTTAATTTTAATTTATTCACTAATGCTACTACAATATGTATTTTCAATTTTGTGTTCTCGATTTTCTCGAAATATAAAATGATGTATCTTCCATCAATTTCAATTTATAAATTTTTATCACAGGAAATTGCATGACGGAAATTCAACGTTAAAATTAACAGAACAAAATAAAATTAATTCCTACAAATTTGGTAAATCGTAATCGAAATTTGGGTGTAAAAATTTAAATTTGGCAATTTCGAACTTTAATTTTTCATTTTCGACTTCTACGTATTTCGTAGCTACCTCTATTAATTTATTGTGCGACTCTCCATTCTTTTCTATTTGTTGAATAATAGCATGTTTTAATTTTGCATGTTCCTCTAGATTAGGACTTTCGATCAAAGGGTCATCTATGCTTTCATCTGAACTTTCTACTGGTGGAAAACTTTGATCAGAATCAATAAAATCGAATCGATTATTTTGGGTGCCTGTTTCGGATACCGATTTAGACCTCTCTGAACCACCTCCTCCCCATGCTGCTAGAGCACGTGCTTCTAAATCTGTTAGAGCTAATTTACCCAAAGGACCTCCACCGGTTTGAATTTTCTTTAAAATTTTTCTACTTTTATACCTCGTCTGGTCTTTCCAGCTTTTGAATCTCTATAAAAATTTACACGGTAACACATCTGCTTTTTATATGAAATAACCTCCTACTTTTCTCCACGCATGGGAGTCCATTTGAGGACCATTGCTAATAGAATTTAATTTTGCCGTCAATTCCTTCCACTTTGTATCTAAATAATTTCCAGACACACCGGAATTTGGAATACCAACACGAAAAATTTCATCCGTTTCCAAATAGAACACGTACAATTCGTACTGTTCCACCGATGTATTGCATTGACGCTGTCTCTTTACAGAACTATAATCAAAATTATTTAGTTTCAATTTAAATACCATTTGTACTTACTTTAAATCTAAAGCCATTATTATTTCAAATAAAATTCAAATTAACCACAAAAAACAAAAATAATGTCAATGTCAAAAATTGGGAGGAAATAAATATTGGCTACATTTAAGTTTTGAGCCGGAAAAACTAATTCCCCCCTTTCAGTCTCAAACTTGAAAACCGATTACGGCTTTACGACTATTTTATTAATAAAATGTAAAAAATAAGCACTCGCAATTTACACTTTAGCGAATTTATCCAAAAATTCGATATGATTATGATTTTCAAATGTACCATCTTGCGGCGGTTTTAGAAAGCTAGCGATGTGTAAACTGTAAACGGAAAATTTTTAAAAAGTACAAACGACACAAATAAAATGACAGTTACATTAACCAAAAACGTTAAAATATAAAAAACGCAAACAATATTCGAAATATAATACAAACTAGTAGTGTTGAGTGTGATTTGAATGTGTTTTTTACACGATGCCAGCATCAATAGGCGTAAATTTACGCGTCACTGGCCATTGCCGCCAAGGTGGTAGAAAGTATATGGAAGATTTTTTTTCCGTGGCTTATCAACAAACACCAGACGAGAGAGACTTGGAATATGCGTTTTTCGGTATTTACGATGGTCACGGTGGTTCCGAAGCCGCTTCTTACGCCAAAGAACATCTCATGGAACTAATTGTACGGCAGAAAAATTTTTGGTCCGATAACGATGAAGATGTACTTAAAGCTATTAAGGAAGGATATATTGCGACTCATTACGCTATGTGGAGGGAGCAAGGTCGGTACTAGTTCTTTAATCTTATGTTCGATTTTAATTATGCTTCGTTTTAGTGAAGTGGCCGAAAACTGCTTCGGGATTACCAAGCACGGCGGGCACAACTGCAAGTATTGCTTTTATACGACGTGGAAAGATTTATATAGGTCACGTTGGTGACTCTGGCATTGTCCTAGGTAAAATTTGACTTTGTTTATCCGAATGGGTCTAATGATTTTTTATTTAGGTTATCAGGAGTCCGAATCTTCTAACTGGCTTGCTAAATCTCTAACAAGAGATCATAAACCTGAAAATGAAAAGGAATTTCAGAGAATCGAACAGTGTGGAGGAAAAGTTGTGGCTAAATCAGGTAAGTTTTTAAAATACAAAAATGTTCATGTTTTCAAAACAAATGTCATTTTGATGTTTTTTGACAGTAACCAAATGAGGTTTGATTTTGGTAATTTCTTCATTTAAACAATTAAAAATTTAGAAAATCAACACCAAATTCTGATATTTCCTGATGATTAATTTTTGAAAATTGTAAAAACTGTCCAACGTTGCGGCAACGAAATGGTCATGAATGGCTCCAACCCTTGATCGTGTTGTCAAGTTAATTTTGAATTTTCAAGTTTATTTAGAAAACACCATTTTAGATTTTCTGAAATAATTTATATTAACTAAGAATGAATATTTCATCTTTATCGTTGGAAAATTTTAGAATTTGCGCCTCTAAATTATTTTCCCGCCAATTTTGTTACCTGTCACGACGTTACGGGAGAATTCTGTTAAGACAAATCTCTTCATTATAGTAATAATTAAATCATTCACCTGATCTTTTATGAACTCGTTAACCAGAGGTAGACTGGGAATTCCTTCGGGTTTTTTTGACTCCCATTCTTCCATTACTTAATCAAAATTTTAGTTGTTCAAACAATACATGAGATTATTAAATATTACAGGTGTTCCACGTGTCGTATGGAATCGACCTAAAATAGGACATCAAGGTCCAATTCGTCGTTCTACACCTATAGACGAGATACCGTTCTTAGCCGTAGCACGAAGTCTAGGTGATTTGTGGTCGTACAATTCTCAACTGGATGAGTTTGTAGTTTCGCCGGATCCTGATTGTTTGGTGATTCCTATCGATACGAATTCATTCAGGTGTTTAATATTTGGTACGGACGGGTTGTACAATATGTTAAATCCGCAGATGGCGGTCCATATAGTGCAACAAGCGGAGAAACATAATGAAATCGCGGCGCTGAGCGACGATTGCAACAAAGTGTGGACAAATCCCAGCAAATGCTTGGTAGAAAAGGCGCTGGAAAGGTGGTCCATAACAAAAATGCGTGCCGACAATACGTCGGTCATAACGTTACTTCTCGACCCACCGGGGCCTCCCAGAGCTCAGGTTTTGCAAAACCGTAAAAGAAAAGAATATCCAGATAGTGGCCTGGAAATTGTTACGAGGTACGAACAAGAAAAACCCAGTATATCCAAGCGATCGTGCGTACCAAACGAAGTGGTAGAAAAGTCGAAGAGTCCATCGCCGTTACCGTTACCTTCTAAAAGTTCAAATACCGAAAAGAATCCGGAAAACAAACAAAAGACTTCGTGTGAAGTTACAACAAACATAGACGAAGCAAGCGGCGCTTTTGTACCAAAGACAAGAGAAAGTTTAAGTTATGATCCCCATAATTTGTCCGAAACGGATAATTCATTAAACAAGAGCGACGAGAACGTACAAATTAACGAAATATCCTCAAGTTCAAATGAAGAAGAGTTACCTAAACAAAAGAACTTTTTAAACAAGAATAAGAAAGTCGAATCGACGGGTCACCGACCGGTTCTGAGAAACAGAAACACGAAGACTGCCGAGAACAAAAAGTCGACAACCAAAAAAACCGAAGCTAAGGCGAAACAAAATTATAATTTGATGAACGAAAATAACGCCGACGGTCAGCGACAGCTCAGAAGTCGGCAAGTCGACAGTTCGAGTTCGAGAGAAACGCAAAAAGTTTCGACGCCGAGCACGAGCGTTTGCAAGAGTAGGAACTGGCTGAGTAAATCGATATTGGAGAACACTCCCAAAACGATGGTCAAGATTCCAAAATTGCAAGTCGCGATAAAAACGCGCAGCGGACTTCGGTGCGATGGGCTGATCAATAAGAAGAAACATAAAATTTTGAGAAGAAGCAAACGGCAGGCACACTTAAACGTCAGTTTGAAGAAGAAATTGAGTACAAAAATTGCGAATAAAAATCGTTTACAAGCCAATAAGTTGGCTAAAGGGGAACGGCAGAAAGTTCTAAAGAAACGGCCGGAGAGATAGGAGTAAAGGGATGCGTGTAAAATATTTAGGTGCTCTGGATGAAATTAGCGCATGCGAAGAGAAGGATGGTAATTGCATGCAGGCACCTGAAAGTTGTAATAATTTTTTAACTTGATTTCTGTTATCAATCTTTTTGTTTTGAAATCCAACTAATCACAGTTTTAGTGAAACTTAAGGTGCAATGGTAAATAGAAAATTAAGATTTCGTTGAAATGAAGTAAACGCTGTGGAAATCGTAAGTAATTCATTTTAATTTTAATAGACTTATGTTGATTAATTATAATTGTAATTATAAGTAATTCAGAACAAAGTAACAATCTTGTAGGAAATTAATTTTTTACAAACAATTCTTATGCAGCATAATCTTATTTTATTGATGTTTAATTGAATAATACTTTTGTATTATTATAACAGCGCAATTAATAATTTTGTGGCTTTTCGTCCACAAAACTTGCAACAGGGGTTGAGAAACTATTGTATTTATTTTGTAATTTTTCGCTTAGATATACAGTCGGCCCGGATAATCGAGGTTCTACAGTAATTTGTTTTTTAAAACGAGTAGAAAATCTAAGAGGGAAGATTATTGCCTTACCTCCCTGATTCCCGAGGTTTTATTCCTGATCGTGCCGAACTACACTGTTGTGATCTAAATTGCAATATCAATCGGTGGGTTATGGGAAACCATTTTAGTCATACGTTTTTTCCTAATAAGTAATCTTGTTTAACCAAAGTTGATTAGCCAGCAACGCTAGCATAATACGAATAATTATTAACTTTGGCATTCAGGAAAAACCACAGAGGAATTCTAGTGTACAAAATCTAAGAATTGTCGCAGAATTCAAACCGAATCGAGTCTAAAACATAAAATCTATCAGGCTACGACATTCCTGCCTATTCGGTGGATAGGGGACCTAAAATGTAACCTGATGAGGCTGGTAGCGTTGTGCCAGCGTACCAGATATGGAGTATACCGCCTTGCTAAGCGGAACCTCCACATTTGAAAAAAATGAAAAAGTAAGATGTTTTGCTTTAATATATTAAAATAACTTAAATTTTCATTTTTTCCAAGTTAACCTACCGTATTTAATCTAAAAAGAAGAAAATTCTAATAATATTTTTCCCATAATTGAAAATAATCTATGAAGCTAGAAACAAAATAAGGGCATCTTTGTTACGGGCTAAATTTTCACAACGCACACCCCCGCATACAAAAAGGTGCCGGCCTAGCTGCAGCGGAAGGGGGGGTTTACTGAATCGGTAATTAAAATGTGCGTCGCGTGTAAAATCGTCAAAATTTTCAAGTTGTTATGAAAAATAAATCATAGGCGCCACCAATGGATAAATGTCCAGGATCGTACCCCAACAAACGAGTTCCCACTGGTAAACAAGTCTGCCCGAAGGATACTCACCGTGATTATTAGTTACAATAAAGCTAACAGGACTTAGCCAAACCTGGAAGCGATTCAATTCGGCCTCCTTTACAGAAACCTAAATTTAAACAAAACAAAAAGGCACAAGAAATACACAAAATATGGTAAAATTGTTGGTTTTAATTATTGAATTAGACAAAATACAAAAGAAACTATTATGTTAAATTTAATGATATTAATTCAAAATTCAAAATAAACAAAACTATAATTAGATATTAATTAACAAAAATGTGAAAATTAATTACAAAAGACTAAAATATTCTAATAAAATAATAGAAGAAACGGTCCCGTTTTAGACAACTTAAGTTTAGCTACAAAGATGAACTAATTATTACTTAAAATAGTTAAAATTTTATGACTCTGGCAATGAACTTGGTTTCAACTTGAGTTCAAACACATAAAATTAATTGATCAAAACAAATAGTTTTACACTAATATTTATAAATTTAATTCGGAAAAGTCAAAATTGCAGAATACTTCGATACAAAATTATTTAATACAAACAAAATAAACTCACAGATTTGAAGATACTAATAGTAGAAGGCCGAAGGAATCCTTCTTCAGGCGTCCATAAATCTTGCAGTTTAACTGATGTTGTTACCAAAATTGATACTGGTGACTTGGTTACCAAAGAAACTCAATTATTGAAGCGGCCAAATATCCTCATTAAGAGATTATGTGTTTAAACAAACACTTACGGTAATTCGCTTTACGTGGGCCCAAACTAGTCCCTCCAATATTGGGGAAAAATAACGAAAACGTAACGAAAACTTCAAAAACTCAAAAACGTAAATGTCCCACTACGAAATTACTAGCACAACTTCAAATAATATTTCGAAACACAAAATTACCAATTTCACCGTACTTTTAAACTTTTAACCGAAGATTTATTAATCAAACTTTGGATCTTAGAAAATTATTGTATGTAACTATAAATTCGTAATAACTTGCAGTTAATGCAAGGGAGTGATTCGGATGGTGATAATCAACTCTGATTGTCATAACTTGCAGTTAATGCAAGTGAGTGATTCGGATGGCGGTAATCAACTCTGATTGTCATAACTTGCAGTTAATGCAAGTGAGTGATTCGGATGGCGGTAATCAACTTTGATTGTCATAACTTGCAGTTAATGCAAGTGAGTGATTCGGATGGCGGTAATCAACTTTGATTGTCATAACTTGCAGTTAATGCAAGTGAGTGATTCGGATGGCGGTAATCAACTGCCCAAAATATGAAAAACAGCAAAATTTATAACTTTAGTTAATGACCAATAAAGTGGAGTGCTTGTTCAAAGTGACCAATAAGAAAATTTTAAGATCATACGACAAATTGTGACTAATTTCTATGAACAATACTTAAGCCCAAAAATAATATGTTTTGTAATACTATTGACGCCGAAAGCAATTAAATTTATTGTTTTTGGTTCTATTTTTCAAGAAATTCTTGTGAAAATTAAATCATACTTATGTAATGCATTTGAACAAACAACTTTAATGGTAATGAATAAGACCAAACATAGTAATTAAAATTCTAATTTTAAAAAGTTTTGTTACCGGGTGTCTTCAAAAATTAAAATGATATAACATCTTACTTACGACGGCTGAATATTTATGCAATATAAATTTTGGTTTTCTTCATTATAGTAAAAGTAGCCATCAAAAATACTAGGGATATCTTAAAAATATATTTGGCAACATTAAATTGAGCATAATATGTGACAAGTATCACGTGATCATTTTGTGAAGGGGTTCAAATGACAAAAGTATATAAAAAATTATTTTTCAAAATTCATGCAGCCTTGTCCGGTGTTATATTATTCGGTAATTCATGTTTTATGAGGACGATTACTGTTTTTGATGCTAAGTGCGTCAGCTACGAAGCAGAGAGTTCTGGTTCGAGCCGGAACGAAGCAAGAACTTTATTCTAACCGTCTTCCCTCTGAAGGCAATGGAAAACCACCGATGTAATCTGGCTTAATATTAAAAATTTAAATAATACAGCTAATTTATAAAATAATATATGAATTGAAACTAAAACAAGTTAATTAAACAATTCGAGAAATCAATTTATAAAAACACAAATCCAAGTTTTCAGTTTTTAAGAACTAATGATTATTTAAATTTTGCATGCTGCTTTTAAATTTATTGTAGAAAATTATATTCCTAAATAATTGTGTGCTTTTCTCAAATTCCTTCGGTTTTTGCAGCATTTTGAATAAGCGTTTCCTTATTATTTACTTAATGGTTTGAAATTATGTAGTTGGATTTCAAAACCAAACTCGATTGGCGTATTGATAAATTTTTTAAACTGGATTTTAAAAAATAACAAATTGGCATGTATCTGATGTTACTTGTTTTAAAATTAATTTTATATTGTAGTTTAGAGTATAGAAAAGTAATGTTTTTTAAAGCACAAAAATTGTGTACATGGTAGACGTTTTTTGACGAGAACAAAATTTGTGCCTTTTGTTGTCCCGAATATTGTGTATAAGTGTGCATTTATAATAGGAGGAATAAAATTATATATTGTAATGTAACGTAATATTTTAAATAAAAAAAATCGAGTGCAAAAATTATTTTATTACGAGCTTATTAAAATCAAATCTTGATCTGTTCCGTAGCTTTTTCGTGCTTCCTCCAAACTCTCTATTGACATTAGACAAACATCTGTAATTACAGTGCTAATTAATAAACAAATACCAATTTAGATAAGAGGCTCTCGACCTGTTATTTTTAAAAATAAAAACCGTTACTTACGATCTTGCAGGGATGGATTCCTATAGTAAACTTTTTTATTGTTGATGTCGTATCCGCACAACACAATGTAGTGTCCTTGATAGTTCGTGTGCCGCCAAGGCAGGCACTTTCGAAGTTCGGCCGATAGTTTATTTAATTTACACACATCGCACGTTAACAAGCGCGCGTTTGTCAATATAATTGCAGGTCCGTGCATTAAATGTTCTAATAAAAACAAAAGACTGACCGATGCGTTCCTAATGTCGATTCCGTTTGCTGCCGATTCTTCAAACTTCAGTCGAATTCTTTCTTCGTCCTAGAAAAATGTAGTTTAGTGGTCAAAGCTGGTTTAAAATTGAAAATTTTACTCTTATTAAAATGTGTTTATAAAATGAGGTTTCACCGTAGCCTGGATGGATTCCCAGTGTTACCGTGTAAAATTTGTGTTTGATGTTGTAACGTCGTAGTAAATAACATAAGTCGATTGTCCAGGTACTAAAACAAAAAGTTGAATTGATTTTGAGTTTTTACACAAACAAATGTTAGATTGGTCTAGGTTGCGGTGTCTGATTAAAATCTTCTGGTGTATAAAATAATTAATTCGACTGATGTTTTCAGCCAGGCATCTCGTTAATGCATTCATGCACGTCAATGGTAGGCAGTAAACGGAAAGATCCTAAACTGTCGGGGAATTTTACTTAAACTAAAACGGGCATGTTCTTATGTCGGTTGCGGTTGATAATTGGAAGGGTGGAATCGAGCAAGATAACTAATCTTTACGACAGAAGATTGGGGTCACCAATTTAGCTGAAAGAAAGTTATTCAGAACTAGGCCAGCTATACGAGCCCTTAAAAGGTGGCATCATAGAAAGCTTAACTTTGAAGATGTAGTTTTATAAAATATTTTGAAATATCAAAATAAAAATGCCTTTTACGGTAAATAAAATCGCTCGAAGCAAATTCAATTGTATAATCGATTAATTTAAAAACTTGTCTTGTGACCTGATTTACCTTAAAATTTAAAAAAATCATCTGGGCCAAATTCGTTAAACAGTAAGACTTTCACGCGCACAAATATTATTTCCAAGGTTGTATTGTAACTGGAACGAATATCTAGCGGAAGTTTGTACCTATATGATTTCCGGAAAAACAAAAAATCTTTTGTCCAAGGGTACGGTTTCCTATACAAATGGTTACCTCTTATTAAATCCTTCTTCTTTGCAAACCGAATTTAAATTTTTGTACAAATGCTGCTGGTCTTTGTTCGGTAAAATCATCAGCACGCACGAAATTCCACAATCCCAATTGAACTTCTGTTTGAAATGCTTGAGTTGTATTAAGATTCTCTCGGGTTGTCCTAAAACCGAACGTTTAAAATTAGTATATTTTATAATTTTGAAACTCGGCTACCTACCCAATTTCAGTTTACGTATTTTATTACTACACATTTTGATTTCGTTCAAATGAGAATTTTTTTTCATGATAAGTTCTATTTATTCGATTGATATTAAACAAATTCCAATAAATTGGGGTGCGTTATCACTTCTAACTAACCGATTTGATTAAATGCGAGAAATACTTTATTATCAGGTGCTCATCCTTAAATTTTAAATTCTTGATAAAGAGATAACCGGTTTACTGCTATAATAATAGACGGTTGAAATTTAATCTACAAGTGAACGAGTTTGGAGATAAACGGCTGTCGAGAAACAATTAAAATACATTACGCGTTAAGTGAAAATTTCCTTGAGCCGTATCTGTTCCCCAAACGTCTACTTGACAGGTTACGCAACTTTTATGTCAATATTTAAATCGAGCAAATATTTTCCTCGTAGTTCATGAACTTTCGCATTCAAAACATTAACTGAACCAATTAATAGTAAATTATACGCCACTTACCTTTATTGAATTGGATGTCGTCCATAATCGACCGATTTACTATAAAACTAGGTAGCAGACGAACCGATTAATATTTTACAATCTAAATTAAAAATATTGCAAATAACGTGGTATACGTAACCAAATGTTATTAAGACATGACCCTGGCAACTCGAAAATTGTTGCGTTAAAGGTGGTATTAATTGCAAGACAAAATAAAATTTTGATCGTGCGACCTTGATAATAATCGAGGTAGTTTAGCACTGTCTGCTTTGTTAACATTTTTCAGGAAGTACGATTTCAATGTCGCAGTGATTTGATATCGCGTCATTTGCCTAAAATTTATCTTCCTCGCATTTCCCCATCTCGCTTTAAAGAGACTCACACACTGTCATGCATCAAACAGGTTACGAAAATTCAATGAACCTACTTCTGTTATTATAAACAATATAATCTCTCCATCTGGTTCTCGACGTTCCAAGGTTTCTATACCCCAGTGGCTCTCCTACTCCATCTGTCCTGTCCATGATCATTTCGATGAGAAATTTGTCTTATCCCGCCTTCCCACTATTTGTTTCTTATGCAGCAATTTCAAACCTATCCAGAGTCCATCACTGACGCGCATGAATGGATTAACGAGGTGGCATGGAAACCAAAATTAGTCTCGTTAATTCATTCATGGGCGTCAGTGGTATATAACTGAGAAGATCAAAATTAATTTGATTTATAAATCTTATAATCTCAAAAATTATTTTTGTACAACAAAAACAAAATTAAATTTTATAATTCAAAATTTCATATTTTTCAAAAAAGATTTTTTTTAATTTGAAAATTTAGAGATGATAATCTTAAAAAATATAAAATAATTTGAATTACGAAATTCAAAAAATAATTTTTATAAGGCTGAAAAAGTTTTGGATTTTGAAATTCAAAAAATATAAAATAATAATAAATATTGCATATTTTTCAAAATGTAGGTTTTTAATTTAAAAAATTAAATAATCTGATAATCTCAAAAAGCATTAAAGCTAAAAAAAAATTAAAAAAATTATATGGGTTTATAAGTTTGGCGACTGCTGATCTATAATATTTCTTAAAATTACTCTGATATTCCAGATTCCACCACACCCTGCTGTATAAAAAACTATTAAAAAAGCTGCATTTATTGGGCGCCAGGTAAAATCAATAAAACACGAAGAAAAAGTATATTGTTTTTTATAACATCAAAACAACTGATTCAAAGACGGAGGTGATTCGTTATATTATCAAGCACGATTGGCTGGTAAAAAACTCACAAAAAAATAATAATTTATGTATTTATACTCCATCAAGTCAAATTAATAAGGAATAATTTATAAAAATCACAAATTAATCATTATAAAGCAATAAAATAAACTCGCATACTAACCAACAACGGGCAGCCAAGTCGAAACATCACAATTTCATTAGAGTTTTTAAGTAATCACTTTGCTGCCGAACTTGCACAAATGACAAGTATCGACAAGAAACAATTAAAATTCAGTTCGATAAAATTAAAACCTTACATTGACTGATCGATTGTGCCCTTTCAGAAGCCAATCAATTAAAATTATTTCCCTTAAACACTAAAACACGAAACTTTATAGTGGAATTATGGCGTTAGTAAGTTCGGTTAATTCTTTATGTAAGATGATTTGTTGACGAATGACCCTGTTCGATTCGTCTTCGTATTCGTCCATCGTCTGTTTCGCAGATATCATTTTGCTGTACGACTCGTCATCGTCGCTCGACTGCTTTTGTTTTGCTACCAAAATGTTGTTGTACAATTCCATCACCTTGAGAAAAAAATTATAAAATTGTGTGATAGCCGTTTTAGGATTTTACCTGATCGTCGACCTTGTCGAGTGCATCTTTAACGTCCTGCCGTCTCAAATCTTTCGCCACTATAGTTCGTAACTTACTCAACTCGGTTACATTCTTTTCGTTCACCACTCGTAATTCTTCCACACAACGTTTCAATTCGATCAAGATGTCGTCATCCGGCGGAATATTCTAAATTTTAGAAATTGTTTCAATTATCATCTAATAACAAAAATATCTCTTGCACTCCCGATCATATCAAGTTTTATAACAAACAAAGCATTAACAGTGGAAGTTTATGCAGTGATTTGGTTTTACCATGTTGATTATTACAAGTCGGGAAGGAAAATTTATAAGGTAACCACGGAATTTTTACTTTTTCGAGAAATAAGATCAAATAAATAATTATTAGTCACTTTGCTTTCAAAATTATACTCCGCTCCAGTTAAACTCAAAATAATTGCGTCCTGCGGCCAAAACACCACCGACACCTTGTTCTCAGTTGCTAATAAGGCAAAATAATTTTAAAAATATGAAAAGTCCTCAAACAAAACAAACGGGTTCATTTTCAAAATAAAAATGCCGTCAAGGACTGAATATGGCCACCATTACGTATCGCGTCAGTATTAATTAAACAACAGCCATGTTTACTTTAGGCAGAATGCAGTACTACTAGTTCTGTTTTATTCGATGTAAAAAACGGCTTCACGCTGCCATTTAAACCAATATTTCAATTGTACTTTGGAACTTACCGTCGACAAATCTTCCACATCTAAAATTCCTTGCTCAACGAGTTCCTTTTTCAAGCGCCTATCCATACAGACACCCGTTTTAGGATAATTGCCCATCTTATGCACGCCAAAATCTGACGCTAAAACAACCTATATTAGCAAATTTGTAGAACGGTTTCGATAAAGTATACGTTTAAGTTTCTCGGTAACAGTTGGTAATTTCGTGACAACCTTTTCTTCTAGCAATGCTGCCAAAAGTCGTTGTGTTAGTGGACTCGAAAAAGTGTCAACCATTCTAAAACCACCGATAAATGCAAGACTCGATTTTCAGAAATCTCAAAAACTTACGCGTTAAGTCCGTTTCGTTTCAATTCATTGGAAAAAGTCATATTTTTCGTTTTAACAGAACGCTGTGCATTGTTTAGAAAACGTTCGTGTCCCAATAATTCCTCGGACCAGTCCATCGAGTAGTGCTCGCCCACTTCAGGTATTTTAATATCAACATCTTGAGAACACTCTTGAATTAATTCGTCTAAAAACTGAAACGCAAAGTAACAATTTGAAGAAAGTTTGAAATCAAATACAAACCGCGACAACGTCCTTATTTACGTTCGCACAGTACGGTTCAACGGACAACCAAAATTTATCGAATGTGTCGTTTTTGGGAAAAATAACTTTGGGGACTTCACGCTTGATGGGCAGCTCGTTCAGAAACGTGCTTACTGGTACGGTTCTAGTTTTTAGTAAACGCGACGTGTTTTTCATCTCTTTGTACTTCCCCTTGTCGTCGAAACGTTTACGTTTTGAGGGTGGTGCCTAAAACAAATGGTTTAAAAATATTTAACAATTAGAGAAAATCTCGGCGTACCAGTTGTCCTTTCTTATTTTTTCTGCGTTCTTCGTTGCGATCCAGCGATTCAATTTCAGACTTCATTAAACGATGCCGAACTGCGGCAGTGGACAGCAGCTTTTCGAGGTCCTGCTGTAGCTGATCCAAGTCTTCCATTCCGACTCCATCCTCGGCAGTTCTGGACAAAACTATAAACAAGCAAACTCAGTTTTGTAATGAAATTGCTTGCAAGAACGAAATAACCTGCAGTGTACCGCGGCAAAATTCTGTTATTGTCGACCAATTTAACTACTGGTAAAGAAACCCGACATTCGCTTTCGGGAGATAAGTTCAGATCAATACTTTTGCGAGCACCCATTAATTTGGAGGCGTCTTTAGGTTTTCCGCCGTGACGGCCACTTGTACCGCTTTTTGATGGGCCTGGAGTGCGCTTAAAGTTGCTCATCTGAAAGGAATCATAATAGGTAAAATCGCGGAAGTAATTGAAATTTTCGATTACTAACGTTGCAAATTTAAAAATTTAGCAACAATAATTACGCTAAAATACGCTGCATATTAAAATCACAAATTAATGTCAAAACAAACAACTGACATTTGAAATACAATGTCATTTATGGTAAAGTCACGTTCACAATAACTTCAAAATAAATAATAAACATTGGCGTTCGAGTGAGTCACAAAATAGAAGTAATCTGATTGGTTAATGGTATGATGTGAAATTGTATCGAAATCATGCCATTTCATCTCGAACCGATTATCATTAGTAGGGGCATCGTTTATTTATAATTCTTTTCGATTTATTTCTTGTTTTGTTACGTAAATCCCCATTGTGCTTTTTGAATTGAATTGCATGGTGATATGTTATTAGATATAAAAATACTGTTGACTGTTGCACATTTAAAAGGAAGTGCCATAAATTTTAATTTGATTTGTTACACTCCGTTCAACAGTAGCATAATATAACAATATGCGACAAGGATATAAATTTCCAGTATACTTTCAACTAGACTTTAAAACTGGTGTTATATAAAGGTAACAATGAAAAGTATTGTTTTGATCAAATTATTCCTGCTATGTATTCAAAGCATCTCCTGTAACGAAAGAATTTTGTCTAAGGTATGTTAAATTTTTTAATGTATCACATTGTATATTTTATTCATAAACTAAAATTATTATTAAAAAAATTTTAAAATACTGTAGTCCCGCTTATAACGTACCTATCCTTAAATGCGAATCGATGCTAATGCCATCTTTTGATTTTTGTATATATTAAAAATAAACAAACAAGTTAGTTATCCTGTAAACGGCACCTCTGATTGGTTCATTTGACTTTACCAACCTAAAAAATGAGAGATTAAAATGATGTTAATATGGCCCTGGTTACGTTAGAAAAAATCCAGATGAGGCAAGTTTTGCAGATAATTAAAACATACTTCATTTCAGTTCCATCAAAATATTTTCAAAATCAGAGATGGTCGAATGCAGGTAATAAGTTATAATAAAGAGTATTATGACATTTTTAAAGTTCAGACATTTAAATACAACCGCACCACACCGGCTATAAATATTACTCTAAAATTCAAAGTTGCCGTCAAAGATAAACTAGAGGTATGTACTTTTGTCCTTATACCTAGGATTTTTAAGCGTAAAAGGAGATGTTGCTTAAATTTTAGATTTTGTTTTGTTTTTTTATTTTATTTTATTAACCGAAAAAACTCTGATTGGTTGACTTTTCTACCAAGCTGACTCAGCAACATTTGGTGGAGTTATTTTTTTCAAAAATTAATTACACTTTATTTTTGCTTTCATTTTGATAAAACTTGAAGAAATTGTAAATTTTTAGGTACTCCATCAAACTTTTAAATTTTTGAGCAACGAATATCGACATTTTCCAATGCGTTTTCAAATTAATTTAAAAAAAGCGTATGATGCAAACGCAATGGGTTTGAGAAAAATGAATAATTGTGGTAATTTTGGAAATTTTACTTTTGAAAAGGTTTCGCAATTAATTTCTGATAATAAAAATTATCAATAGATTTTCACTTTCAGGGTGTTACATACCACACGTGCAACTTTGTTGTCGACGACTCAAGGTTGCCACCACTTATTCCGAATGGCCAATATAGATTTGATTTTGCATTTCTATATTTAAATGAAGAAATATCAAGTATGTCCTTTTTTGGTGAAATATACACTCCAATTGCATATCCAAAGTAATAAAAAATGTTAAAAGTGATCGTTTTCGACGGATTTTATCTGTTATCTGTCCACCACTGACGCACACGAGTGGATTAACGAGAAATATTTTAATGAAAAAATCACTAGGTAACATGTAACCTGAGAATCGCACAGGATTTGAAGCGAGAAGTTTTCGAAGTCGAAGTTAGGAATCTCGTTAATTTATTCGTGTACGTCAATGGTAAACAGATATCGGATATTTTTATAATTAATTAATATATAATTAAATATAATACAAGTTATTGCTTCTTGAAGTTTGAAATTTAAAAAAAATAAAGAAAATGTAATATTAAATTCAAATAATAATAATTTATTAAAAGGTCAAAAAGTACCAAGTTTGAAAGCCGACAGCCTTGGCCGTAATAGCTACAAAATTACGTCACGCATCCAAGCGCCCCCCCCCCCAACAACTTCCAAAATCCAAACGGAAAGATGGAAAAAAACACAAAATACAAATTTTAAAATATTAATTTCAAAAATTCATATTTCAAGAAATAAATAAAATTCGAAGGTTTAACGATACGATACATGACGTCATAATTTTAGAAATTCCCCCCTCCCATCGTCAAGATAGTCTTCCAGACTTCCCCACCCGCAATTTTTAAAAAAGTTCTTTGAGTTTGAACGGGCTATATCTCGGAAACTAGACATACTAGAATAATATTCTTTTTATGATTTTAGGCAGAATTTCATCTATTTTAATTTTGGTATCATTTACCCTATTACTTTTGCCCTAGGATGTGCAGGAAACAGCCAATTTATGATTTTGTAATTTTGGGAGATTTTTTCTAAATGTTAAATTCAATATTATTTCAGTAGTAGGGCTGTGAATGTTCTGGGAGACTTTTTAAATTTTACGTCCAAATTAGATTAATCGAATTTTGATTCGCGGATGAATGAAACTAAAAATTTGATTCGCGGTTATTTTATTTTTTATCCCAATTATTGATACAATTAAAAAACCGCAAATTAAATTTTCACTTCTATTAATCCGCGAATTAAATTTGATATAATTCAAATGTATTTAAAAGTTACCAACTTAAAATAACAACAATCTGGTGGATTAATGTTTAATGAAGCCGCAGCTTTATCCTGCGTTTTGTTCTCATTGCGTTCAACTGTTTGCTGTGCTCGTAGCGTTTGTTTTTCGTGTCAGTGTTTGTGCCAGTAATTTTAAAAAGTATAATCCGTTATTAGTGTGCCGACTAGCATTATTGTGACAGGAGGGTTGTTTTGTGACTTAAGCCCTAGAGAGGTTTTACGTTCTTCCCCCGTTGCGCATCACCAGCGTGTTTATTCAAAAAAATGACCGCCGCCAGTGTTTTCGGCCGCGACGATTGCCGCGATTTGCTGAAAAGCAAATCCATTTACTTGTTTGGATGTTCCAACATTCGAAGTTTGTACAAGGACTTGATTTGGCTGATCGAAAGGGGTACATTGATATCTAACCGCAGTTTGCGTATCAAAAACGAGCCAAGTTTCGAAAACGACGTTCGCGTTAGTAACGGTTTACTACATAATGGGGTAGATTATGTGGAAGATCGAAAATACAGATGTGGATTCCACAATTTAAGATATTCCTTTTTAACCCGTTTAAATTTACCCAAGTTTATTGAAGATATTGAAAGTTTGAAGGAATCTCCTCCCGATGTGATCGCCATCAGTAGTTGTATTTGGGACGTGACACGTTGGGGCAACGATTGGCCCGAGCAGTACGAAACAAATTTGAAAAAGACTTTTCGATGTTTAAAATTTAATTTACCCAACACTCGTATTGTTTGGATGACTTCATTTCCACCATCGTTTGATTGTCGTGGTGGTGTTTTCTCAAAAAATAATGTGGCGGGCCCTAAAAAAGACCAGCTTCCTATTAATATTATTATGGCTAATCAGCTTGCAGCCGAAATGGCAAGAGAGTTTTCGAATGATATTTTGGATTTCCATCACGTGTTTCAGTATTTGATGCATTTACACTCCGACGATGGCATACATTGGAGCCCCGAAGCTGTTCGTTACATGACCAACATGCTACTCACACATTTGGCCACGGTTTGGGACTATAGTTTACCTCCTTTACCCAGAGCATGTGAAAGGGGCATACAACAGTGGAATTGTGACCTGCAATCACACAGGGCACGCTTGAACATCAACGGGTTTTAACAAAAAATGTAATTACATTCCCGTTTGTTTTATTTTTTAACAATTAATTTTTATATAATAAATTTGTACTTGTTAAATTAGTTTCTTTCCTAATTTAGGAAGTTTAAAAAGAATATTTCTTACATGAAACCCCCTGTAAAGCGATTGTAATGATAAATGGAAACTGAGCTTTATTTTCAAATTGTAGTTCAAATGAACTGGAGTAATTTCATAAAAACAGGGATGGACTGGTATAGGTCTGGGCATTGAGAGGTTATCCGTGTTCAAAACTCTGGCTGATCTTTTGATTTTTGAAAAAAATTGATTGGTTCATTATAAATTTTTCAAATATAACAAAACATTCCCTTTTTATTTATTTAAAAATTCAATATTTTAATCGAAAAAACTTCGACATTTTCAGCGCCGATTGTACCAACGTCACGTGATAATTTGACATGACTAACGGTGTATGTCAAAGTTTTATTTAATTTAAATGTCGTCGGTACAATCGACCCTGCAAGTTTTTAAATTATTAAAAATAATAGATTGCACTGCATTCATTGACCTCTAATTTGTCCTATTTGTAACTTTCCATTATCCAAACAATTCAATTATTTAGCGTCGACGTCTTTGTTATTTGTAGAAGTTTCGTTTTTGTTTGTTTGTTCATCTTCACTGAAACTTCGTTCAGGACTGTCTACTCGACCCCTTTTTAAATTTTTTTTGCAATAATAGCCGTGGTCAAAAGAAATTGCCACTTCGGTTCGTTCAGCATTCTTGGCACTTGATAAATTAGAAACATCAAATTAAAATCACATTTTATGCTATTTAAGTAGACCCACCTTATATTCTGATCTTGACGTATCTCGTTATTCATTTTGCTAGCAGAACTAAAAATTTATAATAAAAATAAAACTTGAAATTATGCACCTGCTCGAATTTTTACTCAAAACTGAACGCAGTTGTCTTAAAATAATGGAAAGTCCCCCGTATAAATCCCTTCTGTAGGTACCCGAAGGTTACTATGGTGTATTGGCACCACTGTTTTTTTAGGTTAAGTTTACGTTTGTGTCAAAAAAACGGTGATTACTCACTGATGATTAATAAAACAAACTTACAGTATTAATAATTAGTACTTAAGCGCTAAATTTTATAATAAGCTTATTTTAAAAAACCAAATCCGAATTTTTACCGAATCAATTATGGCAGCTTCCAATGATAATTCAGAAAATAACGCCGACTTACCTACAGGTTTGTTTCGTCCTGATGATAGATTTTTTTTTTATCGTGTTCTTTTATTAGAAGAGGTTGAAACAGTGAACTCAGATAAGGCAACTACCAACGACATAATAATAGTCGACCCTGAAACTACTGAATTAGATCTTAATCATGGGCGTATCGATAAGTTGCAAAATTTGGAACCCTTGGTGTGTATCGAACGATTATATTTGAGATGGAACTTGATAACAAAAATTGAAAATTTGAACACCCTGGTTACGTTGCAGGAATTGGAGTTATACGATAATCAAATCACAAAAATTGAAAATTTGGATTGCCTCGTCAATCTTCAGTAAGAATCTATTTTCTATAAAATTTAAAACTCAGATAACATTTTTTCTTGCAGAATATTGGATTTATCGTTTAATCGCATCAAACAAATTGAAGGTTTGGAGAATTTGAACAAGTTGGAGAGGCTATTTTTGTCTTCCAATAAAATATCAAGTATTGAGAATGTTGATCATTTAGAAAATTTAACATTGCTGGAATTGGGTGATAATAAATTGAGGGTAAGTACCTAATTGATTTTTTACAAAAGCGTCCCGAGGCTTCAAAGTAAATTTTTTAACAATTTGAAAATATCATATTTAATTTCTATCGAAACTTGTTGATTTTATTTCCCAGTAGTGAAATCACCAGCACTTCAGTAGTTGTGTTTAAATGGAAAACCTGTATTGTGGTAGATAACTGTCTTACACAGATATATAAAAAATATTATTCCGAGTTAGCAATAATAATAATGTATTTGAAATTTAATAATTTTGTGATGGCATATTTGAATAGGTCTAGTTTTTTTTGTCTTCGGCTTAATGTAACCGGTTTCATATGGTGCAGTTTGAAAATCGTGCACATTGTCTATAAATAACGACAGCTCCAAATACAAATTATATATTAAAATTAAAAAATTGGAAGTAGATATTTCTTTGCCAACTAACTATTTGCCAATACTTACTTGGCAAGGCAATACTTGCAACCAATTGTTTTGAACCAAATTGAATAAAATTCATTAGCGTACAATGTCCAATGCCTTGGAGAGTCTATGAAGAATCTTGATAATAGTTATTTATGTATTTAGGGCGTAAAGAGGCTTTTATGGCCAAGACGAAATTTTTTAGCCGAGGGCTAAAAATACATCGTAGGCCATAACAGCAAGTTACGCCCGTGGTACATACACAACTTTATGCATGGATGAAGATTTTTTAATTTAAAAGTATTTATAAAATAAATTGAATTTTTTACACAAATCTAGTATTGCTTTGATTAAATTTGAGTTTTAAAACGTATCCGCGGTATTATATTATTATAGCCTGTGGGCATAAAGAGGTCCGTGGGCTATAAAGAGACGTTTATGACATATAAATTCATGTATAAATGTCAATTTATGATACATCCGTGCATAAACATTTTTTTTATTTCTTTTTGCGTATTAGATTATTTTTACATAAAGAACAGCTTTAAAATTGAATATGAAATGTATGTTTCAAAATTTTCATTGTAATGGCCGGCTACATGTTCTGATCGATTGTGATAACAATATATTATAAGATTTCGAATATTCCAGGTTGAACGGCCCTAGAATACAGAAACAGCTGGTATGGGGAGGACGATGGGGTGCTGCCCTCGCAAAACAGAATTTCATATCAGAAATATATATTAAATACCTACATTTATATAATTATTATTATTGACAACTCGGAATAATATTTTTATACACTCTTATAACTCTGCCTAATAACAAACATAATATGTTTGTTCCCCCGAATAATTACTCTTTACTCACATTTTGAGAATTTTTACCTTTTCTGAAAACCCTATTATTGTTTAAAAAAATTACTTTATGACCTCAGGACACCATCGTAAATATTTCCTATAAACCAGCTTTTTTTTTTAGGAGATCCATAATTTGAATGGTTTGACAAACCTGCGCTACCTATACTTGGGTAAAAACAAAATCAACAAAATACAAAATTTGGAGAAGCTAGTCAATTTGACGTGTTTGAGTTTACAATGCAATCGCATCACAGAAATTGAAAATCTCGAAGGTTTAGTCAAACTAGATGAATTGTATTTATCAGAAAACGGAATCACCAGCATTAACAATTTAGATGGAAATATCAATGTAGAAACCTTAGATTTGGCACAGAACCAAATCCAGGTTATCGAAAACTTGTCCAATTTGAAGGAGCTGCAAGAGTTTTGGCTGAACGACAACAAAGTTTCTGACTGGAAGTGTATTGAATCACTGCAAGCGAATGAAAAATTGGCCACCATTTACTTAGAAAGGAATCCAATTGCAAGTGATCCTAGTTACCGACGTAAATTGAAGATGTTTATTCCATCGTTAACTCAGATTGATGCCACTTTATGTCGATAAACGATCGATCGGGTGTGTAACGTAATTTGCAATAATAATTTATTGTTAATATATTATGTACCATATTTTATTTTCCTAAAGTTTCGCTTATATTTTAATCTAAAGTAATTTTTAAAACTTTCACAATTTAAACAGCCACATAATAGGTAATCGTCGATAGTAAGAATAAATGTTTTTTATTAAAATTTATTGTTGCTTTTATTTTCGATGGAATATTAATAAAATGTAAAGGATTTATTTCTCGGGAGACAATTGCAGTTGTCCGCTTAAGAAAAAGTATAGTGTACCATACTCTGCCAATGACCATCTCAATTGTGAATTTATTTGAGGTAATTCACTTGGCACGCACACCGTATACATTTGAGAGAAAGATGCAAACACTTTGCAGTGCATGGCACCTAAAAAAAAAACAAATTTAGTCTACTAAGCTCCAGTGGCGTAGCATCCCGAGTCAATGATAATTTTAGCGCCCTAATGACATTAATGCTCAAAAGACTGTCTTCGTTCAATCTTCCAATCCAAACTAATAAATTAAACCATCAAGTTAAGTACGTCCAGAAAAAAAGTAGAACAAATTATTATTTTGAATCTCGACATTTTTTATTTCCATTAATTGGTCGCAAAAAACAACACGATACCAACAAGAGATGGCCACGACAACCATTATTTTTGCGCTTACAGTCAACGAACACATTTGATAAAATGTAACTGCAATTCTAAAAGTGGACGGTTTAATGTGATGCCCACGTTATTGTTAAGGAAGCCTCCATGTTTCGTTGATTAAAAAATTGTGCACTGCGTTATTAAATATTCTTATTACAAAGATGATGTATTTTGGTGCGGAATTACGCGAATTAAATGAAAGGTTAGCTAAATATTTATAGGTAAGTGTTAGCCTTGGCACTTATTTAATTTTCCAGTTCTGTTATATAAATAGCCAAAGCTGGATAATTTAGATATCTGTAACCCAGGCCAGTTGATACATTTTTCTTATCAATACTAGCACATCTTTAATAAATGGAAGACCAACAGTTTATTTTGCGGTGGCATTATCACGAAACCACGTTATTAAAAAATCTACCGCGATTATTGGAATCGGAAATATTAACAGATATCACTTTATCGGCGGGCAATCAAGTTGTGAAAGCTCACCGTTTGGTTTTGGCTACGTGCAGTTCGTATTTTTTGCAACTCTTTCAGGTGAGTTACGACGATTTGTCGAATTTTATTTGCTTCAATTTCATTTACAGAATCTCTCTCCACGTAAATAGATTTTCAGTGACAGATCTATTTTTAACTGCACACTTCATCTTTTTTTAAACACCTGCAAGCACCATCATCATCAAACACTTACTAAAAAAATGCGTTGTTTAAAATAATTGTAACATTTTCGTAATTTAGAATGTCACTTCTCTGCAACATCCGGTAATAATTCTTCATAACACAAGCATCGAAGATTTGAAATGCTTGATTTCGTTTATGTATAAGGGACAATGCCTTATCACGAAAAAACAGCTTCCTTCACTTCTTTCCCTGGCGAAACTTCTACAAATACAAGGATTATGTGACATGAAGGTGAGTGAAACCGGATCCCCCTTTTAACTATCAATAAATAAACTTTATGTTTTAGTTACCCGAAGACACTGTTGTAAGTAACAGGGATGATTATTTAAACGATTACAAAATTCAGGAAAACCAAAAATCTGAACAAATTTCAGAAAAAAGTGCAATAGAAGAATTAATTTTCTACAACAAATACAAAAATGCTAAAATGTTCGGTGAGTTAAAGCGAGATGCAACCGGACCTAATAAGTGTTCCAAAACATATATGGAGCTAGACCATTTTCACCTCTCAATCGTGTCACCCTGGCTCCATCCATGTTTTCGATATGTATTAGGTTAGTTGTGCCTCGCCATATCATAATTTTTTTCAAATCCAGAAAGTTTGTATTCAAAGCCCGAAAAACTGTTTGCATCTGAAACGTCCATACCAAAAAAATCGCCACGAGATTTACTTTACAAGTGTTTCCTATGCGGCAAGTACCTCAGTAACCAATACAACTTGAGAGTGCATCTGGAAACGCACGAGAAAGGCTGCTACGTTTGTCAATCGTGCCCTCACGTGTCGAGGAGTCGCGATGCGCTACGAAAACACGTGTCGTACAGGCATCAAGAACAATACAACATTAAAAAGAGAAAAAAGCTAGAAAATATGACAATTTGAAATTATAAATAATTCTGTAAATAAATGTAAATAGTTAATTGTTTAAAGAAAACTTACTTTTGTATCAGTATTGAGTAAAACAATAACTTCTAAATAATAAATGTATTGTATCATTGTGCCCCCAGTTGATTTCATTACTCGGTGCCTTTGAATATTCTTAGTTATTTTCTTTTGAGGGAGTTTGGCCACACTTTTAACCCCGTACATCTCAGTTTATCAGTTGAGAAGCAATAATTCTGGTTAAGAAATGGTGCAGAATAATATCCAGGGTAAAATGTTTTGGACGACAAATATGACTAACGTACATTATATCGTTAAGGTGTAGTTCTGTGTAAAGTAGGAATACTTATGGTATTTTAAGGCCTATATTATTGAAGGAAGGATATTAATCCTGTTTGGGATCAAAAGTGCAATTGGGTTTATTGAAACTCAAATTCTGATGCAAACTTTCTTATATTAAATCTTTTTTTTTATATTTAAATAAATCTATTGATTCTTCATAAAACTTAAATGCACAAAAATTAGTATTTTGCACTTGAAAATACTGCAAAACGAAAATTAAAAAATCACGTTTTCATAAGGCAAAGTACCTGTGAGTTGTGGTTTTGACGTAACAGCGACCCGTTTGGCATTGTTCATCATTAATAAATAAAATTTGTGGCATTTTGAGTTTTAAAACTTTTGAGTTTTGACTAGCATTTAAAAAATCTAAATAAAATTAGCAGAAGGATGTCGTAAAAAATTGAGCACGCAAAAACTTATAAGTACTTTGGCAAATAAAAACCTATGATTTTAGTACCATTTGAACACGTTTTAAAGAAAATAATAAATAACCTACTAGAAAGGTGTCACGTTCCATAACTTCGTGTTGCAGTCTTGTCCAACGGACACTAAAGTTGTGTTATCTAACCACGATATTCTGGTTACTTGACTTTGGGCGTGAGCATCTACAAAATTTTCAGTAAGAAAAAATCAAAGTGCAAGCTTAAAAACTCACTTTTAATCACGATGTGTTTATTGGGTTTTTCCACAGACCAAATAATAATGCTGGTATCTAAGCTACCGCTGGCTACTAGCAGGGAATTAGGAGACCACGATAAACAATTGACTCTTGCATTGTGGAAACCCCATTCTTGAGGATTTGCATGCTAAAAATAACCAAAATGTAACAAGATCAAAAGTTGGCAATTTTTCCCACCTTATAATTTTCTTCGACGCTGTAAAGAATTAATTTTCTATTTGCATCAGACGCCACCAAGTATTTACCGTCTGGTGAATAAGCGACATCAGTTACAGCACCCAAATGAGTTAATTCCGTTTTAGGTTCAAGTGTCGTGCCGTTTAATTCAAAAACGTGAACTTTACTATCTCCAGAACCACCGATTGCGACGTGACCGTCAGGGGAAATACTCACACTCGAAGGTTCGTAATTGACTTTCATTACATTACTTATTCTGTTATCTTGTATTACAGTTATTTCGTTAACACTACCAACAATGGTGACGTTTTTTTCTTTTGAGACGTCCATTCCACGTGGTTGCGAATCCAATTTAATACTTTGATTTGTGTAGACGTTCCCTTAAAATAAAAAAGTTTTGTTAAATAATTATCCCTTCCCGTAAGTATAACCTTACCTTCAATATCAATTTGCCTGACGGAATCGTCAATACCACAAGTGTACAAGGTATTTCCCACAGGTTTTATTCCATTAATTTGATTACCATGACCGGTTCCTTCGATCCTATCGTTTTCACCAGTTACTGCATCCCAAGTGGTAACATACCCATCATGCGAACCCGTAAAGATCCTCGTGCGATCTTCACTCGGCGTTAAAACCGTTATGGGTTTGTTGTGTCCTTTCACAATTCGTAACGGTTTGGACGGATTGTTTATATCTAAATAATTAATAAATCCACTAAGCGATACGGTGAGCAAATATTTATCCTTCCATAGACAGGAAACCTAACAAAACGGTTATTATTCTCAAAATTCAGCTTAAAACTCTATTTCAAGTTCACCTGTTGGTCTTCCACCGTATTGCCCAATACAAACTCAGTTACAAGTTGGCGCGTTTCGACGTCCCATAACCTTGCCGTTTTATCTCCACTAGCAGTAAGCAACTGTTTATTATCCGGACTCCAACTAACACCATAAACTCCACCGGCATGAGCGGGACTTCCAACTTCACCAACCAAATCGGAAGTGGTTCCATCATACATATAAACTTTTCCATCAAACCCGGCCGACGCGAACAACTGTCCGTCGTTTGAGTAACGAACAGCTTGAACAAATCGGGTGTGTTCCTGCAAAAACAAGTAGATATGTAGAAAACTTGGATATACACCCAGTGCAATAAATTTTAACTTAAGTAACTTACCTGTTTGGTCATTTTAAATTTAAACGGTGGTCCCTCAAATATGGCTACGGTGTTGTCTTCCGAACCGGTAACAATACGAAACGGACGAGTTGGTCGAAAATCACATGAATTTATCGGTTTTGATTGACCAGAAATTTCGCCCACTGAGGTACCAGTTTCGGCCATAAAAACGTGTCCAAAACGTTCTCTGCCTTCACCCACCACCACCATTCGTTGATTATCGGGCGACCAAGAAATGTCTTTAATTGGTCCAAAGAAAGGATGGAATTCATTTTTTAAAATGTGCTCCTTATTTACGGTATCCCAAATGCGAACTTTTCCAGATTGGTCTAAAAGGGTTTCAGGTTATTAACAAAAATCAAAAGTAAATTATGTTTACCTCCGGACGCAATGTAAAATCCGCTAGGTGAATATTTGGCCACATTGACATGTACGGAATGTTCGGTGTACACATCTGAAATAGCTGGGTTCTAAAAAAGAGAAGTTAATCAGTATGTGTTCATTTTTAAGGTTACACAAAAGGTACCTCGATGTTCCTTATTATTACGGAATTTCCGTTGGTGTACAAAAAGTTTTGTCCTTTTGGATCTGCTCCCAACACCAAAGGTTGCCCCCTTTGAGTTCTGGGCAAGGTGGCGTATATGCTCTCTAAAATTTAAGTTTTTCAAAATTTCAATGTCAAAACGTCAAAAACTTCAAAAAGGTTATTCACGTCCACCCTTCACACCTGTTGTTTAATTAAAATTACCAAAATTGTACTCACTGATTGCATACGACATCTTCTAATATTAAAAATTACGCCGGTAATTTAGTAAAACCACCGCATTCACGTTATCGATGAACTTGAAAAAGTTATTTAGCGGAACCGGTAACGAAGGGTCCACGCCTTTTTTATCACTTTAATAACTACCGACAGGAATTACCTAATATGGTAAACAGACGAATCGGAATAAATCACAAATCCTCGTAATCTCAAAATTGTAACGAATGAAGTTGGCTGTGGCCGCGTTCGTTGATCACCGCCGTGGTAGCGTTCAAGAAACACAAAGCTACGTGACGTCTCTATGGGAACGCTAGATAACATGGCGTAATTTATGTTCGGCTATCAAAATGGTCGCGTCTTTTGCAGTAACGAACTGATTCATAACAATTATTTTAATATTCAGGAAGTTAAAAATTAGTAGTATTATTAAAAATATCAAGTCAATTATGAATTACATGCACAGATATGGTGAGTAGCCCTTTTTAATTATTTTAACGACAAAAAATTATATTTTGTCAGTGAGGATTACCAGAACTCAATTACTCTTTTTCTATATTGTAAATAAAATAGCAGAAGTACAAATTATGAATTAAGATGAAAATTTAACTTCTTAACTTGATATTATCTTTTCGTGATTTTCCCTTCCGAAAAACTTCTTGCGGTAGAAAAGCTAATGGAGGCCAAACTTATTTAGCTTATCAATTTTGTAACTTCCATAACTTTAGTTTTATAAAATGCCCTTATCGACAGATTTTCTACGAATACAATAATATTCGGAGAACTTTTTCCTCAAAATAGAAATCAAATCACTTTGCCGAAAACCGCATGCAAGCTTCGGAAGACTTATATTTTTTTGACATTTATTTTGATTTAGGTGGTGGGTGAAAATGGTGACCAGAACTTAAAAACCATTACTACGATGCCCGAACAAACATGTACGATCACGAAAGGTATTTTTAAATTTTGGTATTTAAAATTGACAAGATCAGATTTGATTGTGGTCGTTCACCCCGGCACCCACTTCTCAAGATCTTGATTTAATTGAACATAAAATTTAAAATGTATTTTTTACAGAAAAACCAATACACCATTCCTTCGCTCCATACATGAACTAACAAAAACTTCAAGAAAAACATTTTATTTGTGTTAAGTAAATACAAAAATAATATAAAATAACGTAACATCTGTTAGTTTAAAATGAAAATTTAACTTGCTTATAAGTGTACTCTCGTAAAAACCCCAACGTTAGATTCCGATTAATAGCAACAATATTTAAAGTAAAAATCTTTAAACTTAAAATTTTCTTCCTGACATTTTGAATAGATTTTATTACCAAGAAATTATATTTGTAATACATTTGAAAACGGATAAGTCTGAATTTGATTCAAATCAAAAATTTGTTTTTCTTACTATTGAAATTGACAATGTCGAAAATATTTAAACACTGCTTTGTATGGTGCATCACGATCAGAGCTCCAACTCTCTTCGGTCGTTCTTTTGACGCGTTAAAATCGTTACGGTCTTACGATGCTAGTGTTTTCGCCATATTTGCAAAAATATTAATCAGAAGCTTTCAAAGCAATAATTTTTAATTCGTCGAAAAAATGTTATTACAGTAAAATGAAAATAAATACGTTGCACTGAACTGAAATGTCTGAAGATTTCATTTAAGTGGTACATATTTATTTCTTTTAGTTTTGCATATAGCGGTGGATTTTAGATGAACGTGAAAGTAAAGTCAATAAAAGAGCCCCTCTAATTCTTAAGTTCAAAACTATTCTCTTATACCTTTTAATGTGTATGCCAAAAATAAAACGTAACTATACTTTTGATTAGAATAGCACTTCTAAATCAAAGTTAAAAATGTTGCCGTATCTTTAATTTTTAGTATTTCAATGTTTATGAGACTCCTTGATGCGATTCGATGTCTCTGTGAGCATAATTGGTATTCAATTTTTATCAATTCTCACTATGATTTACCTTTAGTGGTTTTTATTTTATAGTAATATATAGAACTAAGCTAACAATCCTGAAGATCCTAAAAATCTTCACTAACCAGATTAAGCAAAAATATGTTATTTGCAAATTTAATCGATTATAAAGATTACGAATTCAAGTTGGCATCAAATAAAATTACATATACGTTGTTAAAAGGACTTCGATTCAATTAGATTATTAACATATCTATTTCTTCAAACATTCTATGCGTTACGTTAAAATTGCAGAGAGGCTTCTCGAATTTCGATACTACAAAGTGATAGTCGATGTTTAAGCTTTTAAATTTTGAATGACACCTAATAAATTAAAAACAAACGGCAACATTTTTTAAGCAAAGTCTCTAAACTTTATGGCAATTTGATAGACAAGCCGAAGTTGTGTTTACATTTTTTAATTTAAATTATTATTTATTAGTGTGAAAACCGAATGTTTTCATAAAAATATAATATGTTGTAATAATTACTTGGCTATAAGTAGTTGCGCACATTATATGTTCATACTAATGAAGTAACTCTAATTAATAACCGATAACAAAAAAGTACATCCAGAACAAATTATAACACAAAACCATCAAATTACATTTAAGCAAACTCATAACGTTCCTGCAAGATTTCAAAAGTAAGACATTACTAAAAAGGCTAATATTATTATATGAAACACTTGAAGTATTCAATCGTCAAATGTCAACATTTATCTATAAATTATGGTTTATAATCCTATTTGTTTCAAAATTTAAAAACCATACCTCTCAATTAAATATTTTTAAATGTTCTGTTATTTGAAAAGCACAAATTTACCTCTCCCCTCATTTCCACAAATGCAAAACACTCGTTTGTTGTTTTTTTCTATCAGCTTCATTATTTTCAATCGCTACTTTAAAAATTAAAAAACAACAGTCACACAAATAAAATTAAAAATTAGAAATATTTTGAAGTAATTATTAAAGACCGTTATATAATTTAGACTGATTTTACACTAAAAATTATAAATAAATGCATAAAGAAGTAAATACCAATAAAGTTGGATATAAAAATTAATGCTTTTATTTGATGGAGCCTTTAAACTTTGTAATTGTCCAAAATTGATAAAAATTTTAATCCAAACAAAAAAATAACTTCCATTAACATCTTGTTGAAATACTGCTTGTCCCAGTATTTTTTAATAGAATGCCAATCTGTAGTTATTTTTTTAAATTGAATATTACCAAAATGCAAGCTCCAAAAAGTGAACGAATAAATGGATTTATTTTAAAGTTTTCGTTGAATTAATTTTTAATATTAGGTATGTATTTGCTTTCGTCAATTTTTCTTCTTTTTTCTCCCTCAAAAGAAAAAACCTTAAACTTAGTTTTTTACATTATTTATGATAAATTCTATTAAAAATCTTGTCAGTAACAGATAAAACTAAAGCAACTTATTAACTCAAAGCCAAATTAATTTCGAAATTGATGAAATTTTATTTTAATTTTACAAATTTTGTTCATTCTTAGTAGCCAAATTTTGAAATTGAAATTCTAATTTTCATTACCTTACTGATCTAAACACGTTTTTAGTATCCAAAGCACCAAACTTTCAGTTCAAATCTTGTTTATGTTTTCTTTGGATTTTGTAAATCCAAAATTAAAAAAAATAAAACACAACTTGGTAAAATTTAGAAACCATACTTATGAAGAAAACGAATAGTATGTATTAAAAAATATTATATGAGCTCTGCATTAAATGTAAATATATAATTTGAGAAAAGAAAAGTTCATATTTTAGCAGCCCACTCTCCAGATATTAAAACTATAGCGTAAATACCCGATTGGGAGGGGCCGATTACTAGCAAATAAAAAAAATAAGTAATGTATTTTGTTACACCGAATAAAAGTATATTGCAGACTTAATATACAAAACAAATTTTAAACTGCGCATTTGCAAATTATTCAAAAGGGAACCGAACAGTGTGCAGCAGTATTAAATATTTTCGATTTTGCGAGTACCCAACAAGGTTATCAAATAACCAGTCAATATGAATCGAACTATTTCATAAAACTTTTTTGCTTCATTTATTGTTTTAAATATAAAGTTTTAGTGTCGAGGATTTAATTTAGTAAAATATCAAAGAATTTAACGTTGGGGTATCAGATGTCTTAAATTACTGTAGATTATTTTAGTTTACCGTAGGTGGATTCTGTTTATAATGTTATATATTAAGCTAATGATTAACAAATTTTCAAACTTATAACTTCATTTCCAAAATGTTTGGCACCTGAAATATATAAAAAAAATTAAAATAATAAAACTTTTTTAACCCAATAATAAATTTTTTATGCAAAGAAAAGTAATATAAGATCAAGTGGAAACAAGAAGAAAGAATTCAGTTATAAATTTTAAGAGGCGAGAAGGTAAAGTTTAGTATATTAGCTGGAAAAAATTAAGAGTTGTCAAGCATATCCCAATAAAGAATAATAGTTATTTTTTATACAAGACGGAGAGCGAAAAATATTAAATGCACTTTAACATCTACTAATGATAAAAGTAATTTAGTTCATATACAAAAGATAAAGAAGAAAGCATAAAGATTTTCAACAATTCAAAACTTACCGAAAATTTTCCTGAAGAGGTGGAAAATCTGGTGGGAAAGTTGTCATCTCAAATTCAACCTACAAAAATAATAAAATTACATCATCTCAAAAACCACACTTTTATTGCATTACAGATAGTCCAGGCAATGAAGGGAGGAGGACATGTCGAGAGTTCAATTTTTAACTTCAGGACTGTGTTTCGACTGCTTAGGAAGTAAACATACTCCCTCAAAAAGTTCAATATTTCAACAAAAAATGTCACACAGCCCTTAAGTTAAACATTTCCCTCTAGACTCCCATTTTAAGAGTGCACTGCCTGGATTACGAACCACATAAATTTTGATTTTTGTAATCAAACCTGAAGAAACATTAAATTTTTCAATTTCCACATAATAATTAAGTTGACATGAAAAACATACATTTTAAAAGTGGGTTTTACACCGTGGAGTACTATCCAAGTAGAATTTTTTTTTGCCAGTTGATTTTTGATCTTGACTATGCTACGCTTCGTACCAAAATTTCGTTTTTCCTAACTAGTAAGATAAATAAGCACAGAATCCAAATTTATTATTTTTATGTTAGAAAATTGGCGTTTTATCAATTCAACATTTTAAATTGATTTGAACAGCTATGTAAAACGAAAGAAGTAAACTACGCTTCGGCATGATAATTAATTTACCCTTGTTCGTGCTGCATAAAACAGACTTTTTTCAATAAAATATTTGTGTAAAACACAAACTTAAAAAAAAAATCAAGCAACACAATCTGTAGCTAAGAAACAATAATTTGTTTCACAAATTCTCAACTCAAAAATTATTACTAATGTGACTTAAAAATTTCGCTCTCAACTTTTGATAAAATTTTGAAGTATAAATTAAATTTCAGTAGTTGTGCGACATGTAACTTCAAAAATGAATTTCAAAATAATATCAGTACCGCAGTTACTACTTGAAGCAACTTCGGTAAGTCAAAATGTACCTTTGCGTAAAATTCGTTACGTTAGAAAAACTATTTTTATGTTCCAGAAAACTAAGTAAAATCAAATTTGAACATTAAGAAGAAAATGAAGACGTCAATTGGATCGTATAATTTTTTCCAAAGGACCAAAGTTAATTAATCAACAACAAACACAAACAGTAAGATTATAACACATAATTTATTGATAGAAAAGATTACAGGACCAGCAGTAATTATTCAATTTACAAATTGTACTAATAAATGGATACTAAATGATTTACGTATTTCTCATAATTCGCTGTAACGGTAGACACTCGAATTATTTGATAATGAATTTTATACATATATCCAAATACGCCAACTTTTTAAAACTGATTTCGAATACTGTAAAGCCAGTTTAAATGTAAGTCAATATAAAGCAGTCTTCCACGTATACGAAAATTAAAAAAGTGCTCGGCTACAAGAAAATAGTTCGTAAAGTAAAGGAAAACGACAATTTAAATACAAAAATGAAAACTTAAAGAAATCTTAAATCGGAACCTCAACACTAACTTAGTATTTCACAGATTTATTATTTCCCATTGGTAAGGCGTACATAAAATTTGGTTCCTTTTACGATTTTGGGTAATAGTATTTTAAAAAATAAATCAATAATGTAACGAACAAATATTCAAGTAACAATTTAGAAGCAAATCTTAAAGCAGCAAACAAATTAAAAACAAATCAGGGCAATCGGGAAATACTTTGAGTTGAAATTGTTAAAACTAGCAGAACGTAACTAGTGAAATAACAACTTTTATGAACCAAATATTTATAATAATATTCTCTTCTTAGTAGAAAAAACCTCTCGAGTTGAAATATACCCATATTATAATATAAATGCAGATTACAGCTTTAATATTTTGTTAAATTATGAACAGAAAAATTATTGTCGGTACAATAATTTTGTTGTACATAAATAAAAAATCTTACCGATGATCTAGAAATTTTTAATTGTAACTGTGAAATGCACCAAATTCGCATAAGAAAATACAAAAAACATTTCGAATATTTTCTGTATGAGATTTGACTCAAAATTTTATTTGTTCCTAAACTTAGATTGACGATGAGCTTAAGATTATTTCAATAAAATTGCAAAAGCTTTGACAAAAATTTATAATTTCACCCAGCTAATTTATTAATTCTAGGGATGCACTAAATACTGATTGGTGGAGAGCTTCTTCATTTTTAATCGGCAAACTTTAGTTTGAACTTGCATGAACGACATTTTGTTAATTAATAAAGAAGCAAAACATTACCGATGTTTGAGTAGATTAATTTTTTTATGAATCAAAATTTAAAAACTGGTCGTCAACAGGTGATGCGACAATAGAAAAACAACAAAATACGAATAAATAGCATTTGCGAATGAAAATCATTTTGCCAAGATACAATTTTTCATTTTGTTGTAGGACTGTATGAATTTTATCTCGACAAAAAAATTGCAATCCACAAAGGTGGTAGTTGTATTTTGATTGTTTTTTACCGCAATCACTCCGTCACCCGTTAAACAACAATATAACAGCAAATTATATCAATTGTGAATCAATTGATATAACGAGCGGTACCGCATGAGTTCGTATATCTCTGTGATGGAACGTAAAATGTCTTACTCGCGATTGCATTCAGAAAGTTTGAAGAAAAACTAAATTTTAGTTGAACATTTTGTAATGCGGGAAAAAGAGGAAAAGAAATTAAATATTTATGATCTCCACGTAATCTAATATCTCGTCAATGTAAGTCACAATAACAATAAAAATTCCAAGTTGAAAAAAGCGGTTACAAAAGATACAAAATTTTATTATAAACTCCAGTGGAAATTTATAAAAATCAATTGCCAAAACAAATTACACATCGTTCAAGCGCATTTTTATCACAACTAGTAATCCATTTTTAACCAAATTAAAGTCAGTGATCAAAATTATTGGCGAAAGAAGTGGAACATTTTTTTGATAACAAACCCAGTATCAACTTGCTTTAAAAAGCTCAAAACATGCAAGTCAATCAAATGTTTCGGAAAACCGTATGGTGATGATTTAATACACGAGGTTAGCAAATGGTGCATATTTTCAATTTTGGGTATTCTGGGTTAACTGTTAAAAGCACTTTCCGTTTAGTATTATTCGGATTAAATTGAAGCTTCCAAGAAAGTATTTGGCAGACATCATATCAGTTTGATTTGTTCAGACTGTGCAAATAACAAAGACAACTATGCATGGACACAATTTAACCTCGATATATCAAAATATAAGTGATACCCGAAGGGTGCAATATACTACGAACTTTAAAAAGATTTGTGTGTCGCGTTTTGTTTTCTTTCTTTGCAAATTATTTTGGTCAAAACTTGTCAGTACTGCAATCAAATGCAATTAATAAAAATTTCGATTTTCAAAAAACCAATTATCTTTTTGGAAAGTGTTATTCTTAGGAAAAATAAGAAATTTATAAAATTTTAAAAATAGAAAAGAGTCTACTTCAACTTTGAGTACTTGAGTAAAACATTTCAAAAAGAAAATTGACCTGGCATTCCCTCACCTATCCGATATATTTAATATATGAAATACTAAACACAGGCAATATCAATCGTTTAAAGTTAATTGTTTACGAAATGTTAAACAATTGAATCAATTTTAGAAAGAAATCAAGTATTTATTTGGAATATTTTAAATTGACGTCCAAGAAGTAATAATTTTGTCTAAATGAATAAAGAAAAACTAAATATTTAGTATCCATTAATAATTATTATATCTTTAAGATTTAATTTATAAGTTCAGCATTTGTAATTTCTTGTTTGTTAATTCCAAATTTGTTTCCGAAATATCTCAATTCTGTAAACTAAATTTTAAAAAATGAATACATTGTCAAAAAATACCTTTACGATCTCTAAATTTGTACTGTATTGTGTCATTAAAAATCAAAATGTAATTTAAAAAAACTTGTTTTTTTCCTGTGCATGTGCTGATTTAGTTTCAAAAGTACTAACCTTTGACATGATTGTTCCGAGATCTTCTCCAACTCCAACATTTTGATTATTTTATATTGCGGGAGTTTTTTAATTTAAAACTGGAAGGGATCCCCATAACTGAAAAACGAACCTGTTTTTATAATCGACTTTTTAAATTTCACGACATAATAAAAAGTTGTACACATAGGTTAATTAGTCAAATTTTGTTGAAGAGATGTCTGTGTTAATATGGATCATGCAAAATATAAACGTTTGTATGAAAATTAAGAAAAAGTGATCCATATTTCAACCTGACATTGTAGGTTAAGTTTCATAAAATTTATAATTATTGCGCGATATCTCACCTGTACATTTGATGTTGGTCAAGCACATAGCACTTATGAATGTAATTAAATTTGTATAGATGTTGAACAAATAAAATGTCTTTCTCGATATAAATTCTGTAGACTACATTTTGGACAACTGCAACGGATAAACGTAACAAACTTCCGCTACCATGGCAACGCAGTGGCACCAACCAATGCCAACCTTCAAATTGTTACGTTTCTATAAATAATGGGAAAATTACAATAATAGGAATATTTTTCAATAAATCTATAGATACATCATGAATTTTAAATAATACTTACATGAATTATGTTGATTTCACAAAAAAATTCAAGGAAAAATAATATTTTAACATGAAAATTTATGGTGTCTGCTGATCGCAACCGTTACGTCGTGGCAGCATTCAACAAATCCAAGCTACTTGATTTCTTCATGGGACGCGTCGCAAAATGGCGGTTAGAATGGTCGCGTAGTAATCCAGGCCTTTTACTTGTTAAAAACTACATTTGTATCAAAAATGTAAAGTTATTATAGAATATTAATATGGTGAGTAGCTTCTTCTTAACTATTTTAACGACACAAATCAGTATTTTAATAGATAAGAATTTGTAATGCTCAAACCAGTCAACACGTTAAGTAAATTACCCAAATAGCAGATACACAAATTATAAATATAGATTCATATTGAGTAGATTTTTTAAAATACCCTTATTGATGGATTGGCAACAAATAAAAAGTTTTCGGAGAATTATTTTTTTCACGAAGAAATTAAATTCCTCTCTGTGTGATTTCTGATGTTATATTTTAACTTAGGAGTGGAACGGCTACCAGAATTTTATGAAACTAATACAATGTCCATACCAGCATCACCGACTGCCGAAGGTAAGTTTAATTGAACTTTCAAATTTGTATATGGAATGTAACTTTCAAGGTATTGAACAATTAACATCTCAAGTCCCTTCATCGTGGTTCTTTTTTATGGAGTTTGTCGTTCTGAAATAACGCTGCAATTTTTTTCCGTACGTATAACTTCATCCCTCGTTCTGGCAATAATTATGGCTCATTTAGAAGATTACTTGGAATTAGAAAATTAAAGCCCTCGTCAGATTTCCTAGTCCAATTGCTTCTCTATTTTCAAAATTCTTACACATTGCCACCTCAATATAATTTGGGTTTTCCGAGTCCGATGGTGAGATGATGAATTATAGCCAAATTTGCAGAAAGAACATTTTCCCCTTCTTCTAATCTGAGATTGCAATTTGTTACAATTGAAAAGATTTATCATGAAATTAAGTTGCTGTAAATCACAGATATGTATTTTTTGCAGGAAAAACCAACACCGTTTGTTCGTCCACTCCGTGCATGTATATTAACGAATACTGAAGAAAAATATTTTATTTATTTACACGACTAAAAAAATTACAATATTATTATTAACATAAAATTGAAACTCAATTTGTTTATAAATGTCAATATTTCAAACCCCAACATTAAATTCAAACGAATTTAACATACTAAGCAAAACGATTTCAATTTAAAATTTTTTTTGTGACCTCTTGGATACATTTGAATACACAAATATTATATTTAATTTATATTTGAAAGCGTACGAGTCTTAAGGCATTTCAAACCAATTCAAAACTTGATTTTTTTTCATCATAATTTTTAGGAACAATATTATTTTAAAACTGGTTTTTATAGTTTAGCAGAATAACCCTAAATAAATTTTAAAAAATAATACAAACCAGAATGATTTTATTACAGTGAAAATGAAAATAAGTGTGTTCCGTTAAAATAAAATGATCGTAAGCCAATAAAACAATCATTAGAATAATCAAAATCGAAAACTCTTCATTATTCAATTAAATGTGTATCGAAATGATAAAATCTAGCTTTTATTTGAATGATATAACAATTTCAAAAATTTTAAAGAACTTGCAATAACTTTAATTTTCAGGTTTACAATATAATTAATGAATTTCTTGATGCGATTCGATGTCTCGCGAACATAATTCTTATTCAATTCATATCAATTCCCTAAGGATTCTTTCAATATTCAAAATTTTTAAAAATTTAAAAATTCAATTGATTACAAAGATTACGAATTAAACCTTACATCAAAAAATTTACACAATGCATTAATCGAAGTATTGTTTTGACTAAATTATTGAAAGTTATGTATATTTTAAAGATTATGAGCAGAAGGAGAATCCCCAAATTCAGTACTACAGAGTGATAATCAATTTTTACCTTAATAACCTTAATTTTTTAACAACTTTTTTCATTGTATTCATTTTGTTGAGTTCTTCAATACACAACCAATTTTTATGATAAACAATTTTTAAATGTGGTTTTAAATGTTGTGGTAACTTCCATAGACAACACGAAGTTGTGTTTACATTTTTTAATCAAAAATTTAAATTTCCGATAATTTCTTAAAGTACTTTCTTGTATGTTTATACTGCTGAAGAAACGCTGAAAAATAATGACCAATAAATAAGTACATGCAGAACAAATGATTACCAAAAACCACAGATTAAATTTAAGAGAACGCAAAATTTTTCTGCAAGACTTCGAAAATGTAGTTTCACTAAAAAGTCTAATAATATTATTCAATTTTCAAATACTAAATTTTATTTTTAAATAAATATTTGGACGTTTATCTGTTTCAAAATTAAAAAATCAATTTCTGCGTTAAGCGTAGGAACCACCTGATATTAAAAATCAAAACCAAAATTCCCCTCCACAGTTTCACACATAATGAAAACTGTTTTTTCTTCGTTGTCAAATCCGTTATTTCTAACTTTTGCTTTTCAAATTAAAAAACGGTAACAATGAATATAAAAATTAATGCTTATATTTGATGAAGCCTTCAAAATTTTACCCCAACAAAAATATAACTTCCATTTGCATCTAGATGGAATACTGTTCGACCCAGTATTTTTTATCCGAATACAAATTTCAGGTTTATTTTTGCACAAATTTTATTAGTATCAATATTGACAAAACGTGGGACCTAAAAAAATTAAACTAATGTATTGATTTATTTAAACGTTTGTTTGCCTAATTTTGAATTGCGGGTTTATATTTACTTCATACAATCATTCTTCTTTATTTTTTTTAATGTTATTTATGGTAAATTCAATTAGAAGATGACTGGCAAATGAAAAAAATTGTAGCTTGTAAATTACACCAATTGTATTTTAATCGGACCAAATTTATTGATCCCCAATTGTAAACCTTACGAAATTAGAACTCAAATTTTCTTCAGTCTGTTTAATAAACCACTGTTTCAGTAGCAAAAGCGCGGAACTTTCAGTTCAAATGTTTATAAAGAAATGACAATTGACGAAAAAATTGAAACTTAAAAATGTAAACACAACTTCAGAGAATTTATCAGATGTATTTCCGAAAGAAATGATAAATATTGTGCCGGAATCAAATTTTTCTGAACCTAAATTTGAATATTTATGATATAAAAATGAAATCTGCTGAATTTTTAATAATGAGTTATAATCTTGATGTAAGTCACCCCCACTACGTGGCTGATCATGAATGAAGAACCAAACGCAACCCAGACACATTCTGTTACACCGAATTAAAGAATATTGCAAACAAATGCAAGAAAACGGTACGGTACAGTGTTAAATATTTTTAAATTCGCAAATATCCAAAGAGGTCATTATAACTTATCAATATTTACTGAATAACTTTTTAAAACCTTTTCGTTTTATTTCTTACTTTAAATGTAAATTTTTAGTGTCACAAATTCAACTTAGTGAAATATCAAGAATTTAGTGTTGGGGTTTTCGAACTGACTCAAATGACTGTAAAGAATTTCAAACTATCACATAGGTAGAGTTAATTTATAATTAGTACAAACTTAAAATTCGAACTAATCCAATTGTTGATTGATGAATTTTCAAACTTGTTTTCCAAAATATTGTTGTTGCCTAAAATAAATAAATAAAATTAAAAGATCGATTATGAATTTTTTTATGTTAAGAAAAGATAGAGAGGCAGAGTTGGAAGCAGAGAAAAACAAGCAGATATGAATTTTAAAGAGGTGAGTAGGTGATGTTAGAATTTTAACGAAAGTAAACTTAAATCCTAGAAAAGGATTCTGTAAGTCCCAAGGAACAGTTTGATTTTTATAAAAGAATGTAATGCTTATTTAATGATAACTAAAATTAGGAATCGAGAGAAATACTACGAGGTTAATATATTGTTATAGATATGAGTAGAGTGTAAACTTCATATTTTATTCAAGAAACTAAGTGCGAAAGAAAAGTGCAAAAAGATTTTCAATAATTTAAAACTTACCGAAATCTGTCCCAAAGAAGCGACATCTCGGGTGCAAGTCATGTTTTTGCATTCAACCTACAAAAATAATAAAATTAAATCATGTCTAAAGGAAACGTTACGTCTGTACTTTTGTAATCAAAATTTAAGTTCCTAAATATTTACGTATAATATTTTAAGTAGCCATCAAATTATTAATATTAAAATATGAATAAAGATAAAATAAATATTTCATGTTATTAATTATTATACACCTAGTTGAGTATAGCTCAAGTGACGACGCCCCGTTGACCATGTTAAACGTAACTAGGATGCTTAATTTTATAGTTTTTAATAGCTTAATTTTATAGGTTCACCCAAATTTTTGTACATCAGATTTCCTCAGCGATTCCACCTCATGTAACGGTAAGGTTTATAAAGTTATTATTTGGAAATGCAGCTGCGGTTTCCGTTAAATTGCAAAGCATAATGTTAATTTAGAGTATAAAATTGGGAGAGGGAGCATATATAATACATCCTTAAGCTGATTCTTATTTAGGGTAGACATAAAATAAACAAACTCTGTAATGCTACCGTTTAGTTTTTAAAATACTAACCTCTCTGTAAACAGTTTGCCATAATATGTGCTTCGAGCGACTTTCCAACTCCAACGTCAGTAAATTAAAATTTTAATCAGAACTTAATAGTTGATACAATTCGACTGGGTTGATTTATTTCTATTACGGGAGCTCTTGAATTTACATTTTAAAACTGCAAAGGACCCCATACCTGAAAATTAAACTGTTTTAATAATCAATTTTCTTAACTTTGTGACCGCCTAAAACTTTTACGTTTAAGTATTGAAGAGATGTAATTGTATCGAAAGGCAAACTTGAACTAACTCAGTACAATCAGAAATATAACAACCAAGTCACCTTATTACTCATTAGTTTTATAGTCATTCTTACGCATAGTTGTTATGTACATGTCCTCGAATCGTAGGTTAAATTTTACAAAGTCTAAAATAATTGAGTGTTATCTCACCTGCACATTGCACTTATAAATGTAATTGAATTTGTGAGTAAATAGTGAACAAATAAAATATCTTTCTTGAAATAATTTGTAGGCTACATTTTATAACCGTCACCTGTCACAAACTTGCGTAACCATGGCAACGCAATAATACCAACTTTCAAATCACAGATTCCTATAAATTTGAACAACACAACATAACCTAACTTAATTCAATCGAAAACATGGAATCGAAAATTACAAATAAATTGAAAAGAGTGTCCACCGAAAGCCACGAAATACGGAAACGTCCCGCACACAAGTCCGACAGAGACGATTGTGTCATTTATGTAGGAAGCAAATCTAACATAAAGGTAAGTGGAACGTTTTCAAGATCATACTATTTTTCTGATTCGGATTTTTGTAGGGTTTGTTAGCAAAATGCGAAAAATTGATCAAAAATGGTAAAACTGAAATTAGGATAAATTGTATGGGGGCAGCCATATCAAAAGGAATCTTATTGGCACTGCAGGTGTGCGAAGATAATATTGGGTATCAACGGGAAGTTACCACATCCACCGTGGAATTAGTGGGTTAGTAAAAATTGGTTTATTCGTTACCTTTACTACAAAGTAAATTTTTTTAGACGATTTAGTGCCAACGAACGACGACGAAGACTACGAAATATCAAGACGGAATAATTCAGCTCTACAAATTAAATTGTTTCGATCTTTAAATAAGTAGAATTTATTTATACGTGTAAATATTGTAAATAATAAAATGAGTTTTTATAAAAAAAGATTGAATCGAGTGCCAGTATTCGTAACGTTGACATCGTACAACTTTTCGAAAATATTTGTTTTTATTTTCAATCGCAACTGCAATATTTAATTAAAACTAAAATTATAGAGATCGTGATTTCGTACATAAATTTTTTTTTAATGCCCCCTATTTCTCTAATCTTTTTAAAATACAGACAAAAAATTCTGAAATGTCCTTAGGAAATGTCCAAATTTTGAATTTAAATTTGGTGTCCTTGAAACCGCAAAACATGGGATCGCGGTTGCGTTCAGCAAAATGCAAAGCTGCTTGATTTCAGTATGCGAACGCGTCGCTATAATATGGCGGTTAAAATGGCGTATGGTAAATGCTAACGGTTACGTTCTTCATTCTTTTTTGTTTAAAATGTAATTAATTGGTTTCACTTGTACTAAAAATGTAAATTTAACTATAAAGTTCGTGCTTAAATATGGTGAGTAACTTCATTCTATGAATTTCATTATTTTTAACTCCACAAAAGAATAGTTGAATGTGAAGGAATGCTAATCTTCAATTCTTATCAACCAACTAAATTCCTCGTGTAGTAGAACTGAAAATCTAATTTTTGACTGTTTTTAAAATACTCTGATCGATAGATTTACTACGGTTGGAAAATCCTTGCAGAATCTTTTTTTCGTTAAGAAATCAAACTCCTGCCGAACCGCTTCCGAGCTAAAAATTTCAATTTTCTAATACTTGATTTTAATTTAGGAGTGGAAGCAGAATCGTGACCAGAAATATTACTGTACTACAATGATGCTCAAATCGGCATCCCCGATTGCTGCCCGAACCAACAAGACTGATCTCCGAAGGTAAATATTTTTAGTTTTCAAATTTTCCTACATTTTTTTTTATGTAAATTGTGAACGATTTAATTTGGTTTTGTTCATTTATCCCCTCTTATGAAAATACTGAAGTGAAATTTAAATCCAAGATACCCTGGAACTTGCAAGTAATGTTAACGTAGGGGGTTTTCGAGTTTCGATGTACCATAAAATAAAATATTATTGTATCTGAAAGAAATCTTTGTTTTTACAGGAAAACCAATACCAAAACACCAATCAACCACTCCATTTACGCAAGAAAACATTTTATTTGGTAAATTAATTACTACACATTATAACACTTGGAGAAAATTTATACATTTTTATAAGCTGATTTACCAAAAACCCCAACATTAAATTCTATCGGCTACAAAGTTTCGACTTAAAATTTTTGTTGTGTATTTTATAGTTGTTATATCCTACAATCCAATTTATTTGCATTACTAAATTTTAAAAAAATTTGCCTATTACGAAAATATTTATCATTGCTTTTTTGATGGCATTACACTACCAGAGAAAATTTTATTTCAATTATCAACAGCAATTTTTAAATTTTCATTTTAATCTTATAAAATATTTTGTTAATATAATTTTCTTTGTATTATTAATTAATAATTTTTGTGAAGGAATCTTGATATTTCCGTGACAAAAATCATTTCTTCAATTTTAAAAATTTTCACATGTGTTCCACATTTTGCAATTGGAATAAATTATTGTTTATTAAAATGAAATCTATTGTTTCGTGAAGATATTATATATCAAGATATCCTGTTGGCCAGTTTTATGAAAATTTATTATTTATCACTTGATTTTCATGATACTTCTGCTTGGTATGCTACACTAGTGAATCATACGAAATGGACAAGTACAAATTTACCTTCCCCCTCATTTCTAGTAACAAGTAAAACAAATTTCTTTTTCACGTAATTTCTTCTAATGTTGAAATAAATATCCTTCAGATAATTAATTATAACAAATAATGTACATTATTTAACTTAAAAACGAACCCATCAATTTTAAAAATAAAACTAAAAAAATTTTCCTTTTGTTAAAATAACTTTCATACTTACACTTGGTTAAAATATTGTCGGTACCAGTATTTTTCGTTTTAATGTAAGTACGAAGTAATTTATTGATAGTTTTTTTTTTAGGTGATCAAATTATTTACCCCAAACTGAATTACTGTACATTCCTTCATTAGCTCCCGTTTTATTAAACTTTTTTGTTATCACATGAATTTGAATAATTTATTTTCGAAATAAATAATATAGAATACTTCTACACATAATAATTTAATAAACTATATTTAAATACAAGAAACATTGCAAATTGTAATTTTTTTTCAATTCTTGAACTCGGCACAAATTTTTATTAGTAAATTTTGCAACCACAGCAATGCGATTAAGGAAAATAAGAATTTACAAAATATTAAAAGAACTCAGAATGTATAGCATTAAAAAACAATTAAAATATTAAACGAAATTCCTTTAATAGAAGATTCAATGTTCATATAATACCCCATTTTAGAGATAAAACAGAAAAATTGGTATATTTTTTTAACGCCACAATACTGACTGCAAAAATGTGTGCGGCAGTGCAAATATTTTCGAATAGGCAAATTACACACAAACAATATAAACAATTTAAATAAACTGCAATTTAATTACTTCGGAATTTTTTTCACTTTTCTTAACACTGTTGAATTCTTCAACTATGTATTAAAACTTTCGAATTTACAAAACATGTCCCAAAAGAATTTAATGTTGGGGTTTCAAATTAGGAATTCGTCTAAATAATTTAATATAAATGAGGAAATTAAAACATTTTATTTGAAACATTTATTTTTTTATATAATCTTCATCGTCAGCCGAAATATTTCCAACTTGTTCAAAATGCCTAAAATATGTAAAAAAAAATTGTAAAATTTAATAAATTTTTTTGAAACTAAGAATTTTTTTATGCAAAGAAAAGTAGTGACCGAGATGGAAAAATTGAAAGCACAGAAAGAGGTAAGTTTAATATTTTAGCTAAAGAAAATTAAGAGGTGTTTAGTAAGATTACGGACTAAATAATTCAGTTTACACACCAAAGACAGAGAAGAAACAGATCAAAATTTATTTAATTATTTAAAAAATTACCTCGATTTTTTCCAAATGGGTGGTAAATTTAGCCAGACGGTATTGTTCATGTTCAACCTACAAAAATAATAAAATTACTTCATGTTGCAAGAAAACAGTACTTGTATTAAAATCACAAAATTAGATTTATTTAATTAAACCTGCACAAAATCATAAAATTTTCAGTTCCAGACGACTAGTATTTAACTTTCAAGCAATGAAATTGTTACTGAATAAAAGGTCAATTTTTTTACGTCACGTATGACAAACAGCTTAACGTTACCCCTGAAAAACCAATCCCGATTGCTTATTACCTAAATCCGTTATGCAGCGCAGCGTAAACAATCTAGTGCTATTTAAACGTTAGAATTAGGAAGTCCAAAATTCTCTCTCACCTTCACTCTGTAACATTTTTATTTTAAAAGACTACAATTTTGTACATTCCGGAGAGTGGAAGAAAAATGTGTAAAGAATTTAATCAACGTTGTTAGGGAACTTCTTTCCCGAATTCATTCCATTGAACGGCAGGAGTTGTCAGTTGGTGAACCATGAGAAAATCACTTTATTAAAATAAATGTAACGCGTCGTTGTAATTTGATTGAACAAAAAAAATGACAAGAACTTTTCTAAATTAAAAAATGTTATTTTTGTAATAATAATTAATATAAATGAACTCATATTTGTGCACTTACATGTTGAAATTTTCAAAATCTAAAATCAGCTTTTAAAACAACTTTATGACAGCAATTTAAATTTCAAACCCCATTTGTCAAAATTTTTCATTAAACAAAAAATCAAGTGGTCATAAAAGCGTAAATAAAAAACAAAAGATTTTGTTTACAAAACCTCAACTTAAAAATTACAGTAATGTGACTTATAAATTTGTTCCCATGAAAAACACAACTTTTGATAAAATTATGAAGTAAATTAAACTTGGCGGTTGAGCCAACGTTGTGGTGACATACAATTTCAAAAATGAAAATTAAAATAATATCAACGCTGCTATTTTTTTTTAAATTATGTAAGTAAAAGTGAGCTATTTTTGTTGCAAAGATACAAAAACTTAATTCCTTTATTTTTCTTCCAGAAAACTAAATAAAATCAAGCTTTAAAATTAAGAAGACAACTACAATAAAATTGACACATCGAGATAATTTATTCGACTTCATAAAATGCAAGTCTCGTTCAGCCGAACATCTGCAATTAATGAACATTTCAAAAGGACTAAACTAAATAAATCGACAACAAATAGGTACAAACAGTCGAGGTTTCACATAATTTATTGTTAGACAAAATTATACAACTAGTTATTTTTCGTAAGTAATTTAAAACTATAGTAATAAATGGATACTAAATATTTAACGTTTTTCATAAAAATCTTATGATAACATTTTTGATAAAATGTATAATTATTACAACTTTTTCAAACAATTTCGACTCGCAGGAAATTTTCTAAGTTAACGACTCCGGAATTCAGTTAGATGTGACCTTTCCCAATATATAAAGATAGGTCAAAATTAATCACGATTAAAAATATATCATAGAATACCAAAAACGAAAGGAAAACGACAATTTAATTAAATAAAAACTTAATGTACGCATAAAGCGAAAAAGTGCAAAGCCGAATGAAAATAAATTACAAGTTTCACTTTACACTTTTTCGCTTCATATCTGCACCGACACTCAGAATTAAACCTTATTACTACTTTGTAATTAATCCACCACACTTAAATCGCATTTTTTTCTTTGGCGTTTTTTGGGTAATTTTACAAGATGCGATTAAAATATGTTGAGGTTTAATAAAAGCAAATTCATTGTAATGTAATTTTGGAAATTTTGGATTAGAGAAGAAACGGAAAACATATTTGTCTTGTACTATTTTTAATTCAACTTGAATTTACTTCATATATTACAGACGAGAGAAATCAAGAACATATTAAACCAATATCTGATTCAAATTTAGGAAAAAAGAACAGTTCACATTCCAATTCACACTGAATTCTCAGACGAAATTGTTAAAACATTTAGGACGTAACTACAGAGATACATAGCAAATTTTAAAAACCAAATATTTATAATAATATTCTCTTCTGAGTGAAGAAAAGAAAACTCAACTTGAAAGGTGGCTCATTAATTTTAATCAATGCAAAATCCAGTCTAACTATATTAACACAACTGAACCAATAAAAAAAAAGAAAAAAATAGTAGTAGAAAATATAGTAGAATAATTTTTGTTTTGAAAATATTTTCAAGTAATTATTAAATAATGTTATTGTTAAATTTTGAACAGAAAAATTATTAACCAAGTATTGTTTCGTATTATCAGAGAAAATTATACTTGAAATAATTTCGCTGTCTTGACTTTCCTTAATCGATTTAAATGATATCCAGTATTTGTAAATGCGAAATATAAGAAAATCATATTTAAATATAAAAAGTACCAAGCATGATAATTTGAACGAGATGTGATCGTGGTCGCTCAACCTTTTTTTATTTAAGGCTTAAACAACTAAAAAAATAGGTATTAGTTTTATGTATTATGCTAAATACAGATCGGTCAAGCTTCTTCTTTTTTCTTCGTTTATCGATTACTTTCTTTGATATGAATTTCAAATTTTTATTAATAGTTTTGAGCAGGTTTTTCTTATAAATAAATAGTATTGAGCAAATCTTAGTTTCGAATATATGGTTGAAATTTTAATATTAAAGAAGCAAAAGGTACTTATGTTTCCTATTCAAATATTTTTGTGTGCATCAAAATTTGGAAACTTAATTGTAAACATGATTTCATAATTTTATTTATTGTGTGAATCGCACATAAAAATCTAAACCTTTGACCGAAAACAAAATTTTAGTTCAGCATTTTGTAATGTGGGAAAAAGAGGAAAAGAAATTCACACAATTGTGAAAAAAAGAAAACAAAATTTTAGTTCGGTTTAGCTCAACGCAAATCAAACCCACAATAAAAATGCCAAGTTGAAAAAATTTTATACAATTTAAATCCAAGAAAACCCTCCGAATTTTAAACAATTCCAAATTATAATAATCAAAAATTAGCCGAAAATCAATTTGATGATTTGTTTAAAACCATTTGAATCGCAATCAAACGTTCATTTCTAACCAAATTAAAATCAATAATCAAAGAAAACTTTGTGAGTGAAAGAAGTGGAACATTTTTTTTTATTAAAAAACCACAGTTGAAGCATTATGTACTAGAATGCAATCCTAGGTGTAAATTTTAAAAAATATGTTACAATGAAAGATTTTTCGTGAATTTATTAATTTGATTTGATTACACTGGAAAATAACAGAACTAAATGTTAGAACAAATTTGGTTTCATTAAATTAGTATGTCGAAATATCAGGTACTTGAAGTCAAATGTATAATAATACCTAACTACTCTCAGAGCAGAGTATTATTTACGACTGAATTTTTTTTTTTGTTATTTGTGTTTTTATATTGTCGCAATTATTTTCTGAGTTAGCCAAATTTTTGTTTAATTAAAAGAAATTAAATTAAGGTTATAATCAAATGCAATTAATAGAAATTTCGATTTTCTAAAAACCAATTACCTTACTGAAATCGTTTTCTCTTCCCAAAGATGAAGGAAATAATAAGATTTTAAAAACGGGGTAGAATCTGCTACAACTTTGGAGAGTTAAAACATTGCAAAAAGGAAATTGACGTTTCATTTCCCAACCTCGATGATAACTTTAATTTATGAAATACTGTCGGTTCCATTATTTTTCAATATTAAATACTTGAACCAATTTTCGAAAGAAATTTAAGTACTCGGGTCGAAAAATTTTTGAAAAGACATCAAAATAAATTGATATTATTTTAAATATTATGAACAAAAATTTAGAAGAGTGAAGAAAACGTAAAGAACTAGTATCCATTAATTATAGCTATAGAGATTCAATTGATCTTTATGTATGTATTTTCTTGTTTCATATTTGTTAATTCCAATTTTGTACCGAAATATCTCAAATCTGTAAAAGAAATTACAAAAAGAATGAATGTATATTCCTCAAAATGTAATGCTAATTTCAAATTTAAGAACACTTTTGTATTGTTTAATTAAATTAAATGAACTTTAAAATGAAATTTTTTTGCTTAACTCAATATAATTTCTCTACAACAGGCTCAAACACGTAGAATCGTAGAATACTTCTTACAACGAGAATATAGATATGAACAAAATTAAATTTCTGTTTTAATAATCCACAATTTAGTAGACGAATAAAAAAATCAAATTTTATGAAGAACAACCTGTGGCCATTTTACCACCCCTTTTCTCTACTTTTATTAGATTGACCCGTGATTTCCCAACAAGATGTTAGTAAAACAGGAGTTCCTTAATTTTAAAGAAGCGCTTGAGTAATAGTCTCTCTTTCTTTGCACGAAGTAAAAACGTGATATTGCACGATAATAAAATAGTTATTTGACATATCAAGGCAGTGAAGTTCCAGTTTTTATTACTTTGTGAATTTTATAAGGCTGTTAGCACAATGTTATTAACAGCAGTAATTATTTGCTTTACGAGAGTTATGATAGGTAGCTCATAGTTCAAGATCTTTCTTGAAAATTTGCTTTCTGTATTTATAATATTAAAATGGTCGCAATTTTTTTACAGGCTCCCGGACTATTATAAGACTGCAGCAATGTCTTTCGAAGAACTTGCTGTGTCATAGTAAGCAAAAGCACCTGTTTTCACATGCACGGGAATGTGTAACTGAGCCTAATACGTTGTTCTCTTTTGCTTCTATTTAAGGAAAGATCTTCTTCACCGCAAATGTTCAGTGGAATCGGAATGAATTTGGCCTGCTTGGCTGAACTAGTTTGGTAGAAAACTCTGGAACATAGGCGAAATCAGAAGCGAACCTTCAAATTATTCATGTAAAAAAACAATTAATTTTTTAATTAAGTCCGGGGGTAAGAGAGGTGCAAACGTTGAAAAATATGGGTGAGATATGGTGGAATATATTGAAATGTCCCAAAATCTAGTAAGATTTCCACAGAAATTTCCAAATTTACTCTTGAACTGCTACCATTTTATACAATCTGTTCAATAAAGCAATCAAATACAAAAATCCAGAAGTTTCATTTCATTACATCTTGAGGATCTCGTGATCCAGTTTTGGTTCGTTGGTCCATTCGATTTACGTTCAACCAAATTTAAAATTAGCAGAACAGCTTCACCATTATTATAATCTTCAGCAAAATCAGAAGCGTAGATGTATAGTAGCCTGGGAACTACAGTCATCCGAGTTCCATCTTATTATTAAAATGAAAATTGACCCAAAATTTCTCAACAAGATAATTATATATTATTAAAACAAGAATTTTTTGATGCTGAAATAATATCATCTTTCTTTCCGAGCACGAAGTAAAAACGTGATATTGTGCACAATAAAATAGTTATTTGACTACGAAAGCAGTGAAGTTCCAGTTTTTATTACGAATGTAGATTTTATGAGGTTGTTAGCACAAAGTTATTAACAGTGGTTATTATTTGCTTAGAAATTAATAATACGAGAGTTATGGTACTCCAAAATCTTGATTGAAAAGACGAGGTTTAAAATTTTTAAATCGATATAATGTTGAACACAAATAAATTTTGCTTTAAAAAAATGTCCATAGGGGTCCCAGACGAAATAATATAAATGATACTCATTTCGATTATAAATACATATTCATATTTATTTAAATTACTACCTTCATTAGCAAATTGCGATTTTCAATAGAAAACATTAAAATCTGACCTTTTAAACAAGAGGTAATAAAAATGAAATGCACGTTTTTATTGCAACTAATGTTTAAATAATATCGGTTAATTGCCATAAATTTGAAATTCAAATAGGATCTTCTTTATCTGTCTACCACACAATCGCATGAACAGATTAACAAGATTCCAATTTTATATTTTGAATAATTCAGAAACTAAGAAGAAAACTGGGAACTTCATCAAGTCAAGGCAAATGACTCCCGTAACCTGTGGATTATTAGGTGCTGGGTGTGGATTAAATTAAGCTCACCTTACACAGTGCTGGCTACGATGATGAAAAATTAAGTGCTTTGATTTCTGCGATAGTTTTAAGGGCTATCTCATGAGAAGTTTGGTTGTGATCGTCAATACAAGTGCTAGCCAGTATACTACGAGTTAAGTCCTCCTCTGGAAATGTAAAATTTTAATACATTTTCTACGCGAATATTTTTGATGGCAATTTATTTTCAGTTCCCCTCCTAAAACCCACTATCCTTAAAGATCCTGTGATTCGACGCCCTTCCGATCTAAAATCAACATACTGCTGCTCAGAGTTATTGTTTAAAATTATTATGTCCTAGATGTTCTTGTTTTATACTTAATTTATATTTTAAAATTTCAGTCGTTGTAAACGTGTATATTTTTACACGTAGTAAAGGCATTTGTGAAACCAAAAAGGAAAAAACAATAATACAGAATTTTATATTGAACTAGGATGCTTGAAAGTAGGATGGTTAGCAACTCAAAATCTCCAAGCGATAGCCTTTAAGCTACGTTGACACTATCCAAGTACTTCAGACTAAATGAACTTACGCCGTTACCTATAATAATCAATGCTTGGCTAGAGCAAAACTTGGATGCAGTCTAAGAACAAAATTGTTATTTTTTAATTGGTCGATTTGTGCTTAAGCCACACTCAAGACTGAGATCGGGAGAAGTATTCGGTATAGGTTTCACTCGGCACAAGTACACTCAAATCAAATTTAAGATAAGTCTCGGAGTCTTTAGATCGTGTCAACGCAGCTGTAGGCCACACGAACTTGAAAAAACGAAATAAATGATATAAAAACCGGATAAATATTCGAACCTTATGTAGAGAACTTCGAGACACGTTTTGATTATTTCAATGAGTTTAAGCAAAAAAAAAATCAATTAAAAGTTAATTCGAGGCAGATTTCCATTGTACAAAATTGCATGACTGCACTAGTTGGCAGTTTATTCAAAATACTAACCTTTTATAAACAGTTTGACGCGGTTGCTCCTGCGAGAAATCCAGACAGTAAATTTTAGAATATGATTGAAATCGACAGTCGATCCAAGTTAATAAATACATATTGCCATTTGAAAACCAACCGGAGAAGATGTCAACTCTGAAAATCAAGATGTGTTAGTGATAATTTCATTTACCGCTGTGGCTTCCCCAAGAATTAATAAAAGCATCCATTATTATTAAAACCATTTTGCTTATAATAATAAATGTGATCAAGCAAAGAAAGCATGTTTTGCGTAAAAATTATTGATGTTAGCCTTACTCTAACCTCAAATCGAAGGTTCGGCTTTACTAGATCTAAACTAAATGCGTCTCATCTCACCTGTGTATTAAATGATGGTTAAGAACATTGTGATTACATTTTTAAATAATATTAAACCAAAATAAAACGTTTTCTTGAATGATTTGTACTGCTACATTTTACGGACAACAAAAACCGTTATGAATGAGTCAAACAAACTGCCGCCGCCATGGCAACGCAGTGTTACCAACGTGTCAATTCTTATGTTTCTAAAAATTCAAAAAACGTAATTCAAATTCATAATCATCAAAATTAATATGGAAACAAAATCGAAAAATATAAATAAATTGGCCAGGCTGAGCCCCCGAAGTTACTACATACATAAACGTTTGGCACCTAAAAGAAACGAATGTGTCATTTACGTGGGGGATAAATCAAATTTAAAGGTGAGTTTGACGTCTATCAGGTTAAATTTTTCTGATTTGAGTTTTTGTAGGGTTTGTCGCAAAAATGTGATGAATTAATAAGAAATGGTAAAAGTGAAATTAAGATACATTGTATGGGGGCGGCCATATCGAAAGGGACCTTGTTGGCTCTGCAGGTGTGCGAAGATAATATAAATTCTCTAAAAGAGTTTACCGCATCCACCGTGGAGTTCCACGATAGTAATATCAGTTAGTATATTATCCTGTTTTTTTGGTAACTTATTGTATTGTACACAGATGATTTAGAGCCAAGAAAATCTAAAGAGCATGCTGAAGTGTCGAGACTAAATAATTCGGCCCTAGAAATTAAACTGTTTTGGTCCCCAAAGAAGTAGAAGTTCATTGTATGCCTATCCATGAAGTGTAAATAAAAAATAAAACAGTTGAAAAATAACAAAACGGGACGTTTTTAAAGCGCAGGGTTGCCGACCTCGAAAACTTTTTTTCGCCACCCGGTATATGTACCAAAAAACCTGTTGGAATTTAAATGAGTGATGGGTGCCTCTTTTTAAGTTTTCTAATTTATGCGTTTAAACAAAAATAGCCATAAGCATGCAGAGCTAAAATCGCTTGGTAATGTGATAATGTTGACAAGTGGCTATAGATATAAATAGAATTTAATTATAGTAACTTTTTTTTCTTATCAAAGTTGTCTGACGAGAGAACGACCCATGCCATTCTTCATTTTTTTCTTGTATTTAATTACGGATTCGACCGACCAGTAACGCGTAGCGCGCTGGCATTCGAACCTGGACGCAGTGCGGTTTTCAAATATTTTTCCTGATCTTATCCGCAACAAATCGCAGACTTCGGGCAAACAGCTGTTTATCTTAATTTGAAGTGCGCACGTGGTTGGTCGAATTAACCTACACAAATTTCGAGTGCAATAAAAAAGGCAAGTAATTGCATTTTATTTAATCGAATTTTAGTCATTAATCTTGATCGATAATATTTATTGAATATCAGCAGTGGCGTGCCCACTCGGCGGTTGTGTAACGGTAAAAATGTTGTTTTTGTTTTACTCATTTTTGACAGCTCGCCCCCGAAATATTAATAATTCCCCAAATAACAGGTGTAAACACGTTTTCAGATGTTGAGAGTCCACAGTAACACAAACGTCAGCATTGGATTTACCGAATACGAGGAAGAAATCCTTTTCGATGGAGACGATCCAGATTTCGACACCACCTTGACGTCTGTACCCTTGCAGTTATTATTCCGGGGTGAGTACCGAAAATCTTTTAAGATACATTTCGTGGGAATCCCCGCCAAAGTTGGCCTCTGATATAGAGGCTTTAGACAAACAGGATAGCGTGGGTCCCGACAGGTAATTAAAACAATTCGTTTGTTGACGCAGAGATTTCATTGTTTACGTCCCATTACGTGAGACGTACGTTACTGCTCTCTGACGGAGCCGTGGTTAGAGCATCACGTAGAAACTCAATTGCCGAGTTCGTTGACTTGTCCAATCCAATTACGAATGTGTGCGGTGATTTTTCAGATTTTATTGTTTAGCGAACTTTTTACCATCACCCAGCAGACAGACGACGGGGTAATAGATCAATTAGGTTTTTTTTATTACTTGCAATTTAAAAGGTTTTATTTTTTGCATTCAAAATTGATCGGAAAGGAAAGTTCCATTGTTGTTAATGAAGCATGGTGATAAAAATGAGCAATGTAATTTGATAGTTAGATATGATCGATAATCATCGTGTTTGTAAATTTGTCCAATTAAATTAATTGTTATCTTGCGGAGGTAACCGGATTTATCTGCTATGGTTATACAATGGAATATTTCTTTTGCTCGAAGAAAGCTTGCAAATTTGCGGTCCTCGGCATAATTGGAGGTGGAATAGTTGTAAAACTCAAGTGATAATTTGCATGCACGATTTTCGCGTTGGTTGAAGTGTAAACCCAGGATGTGATGAATGATGATGAAGCTGTTGGATGTGGGAAGATTTATTGACGCCCGGGGGCTAGAATTTGAATATCTCATTAATTAAGTTCTCAACTTACGACGAAGGGTAACTTTCTTAGACCTTAAGAGTGACCATCGGAAAAATTCATAACAATGTTGTGATTGCGATTTTAATTGAACAATGGATAATTAAAAATTTAAATCGAGCATTGATTCCAAAATCGGCACAAAAAATTCAATAGCCATTTTATTGGATAATCTAAAAATATTTGTTTGTATTCGGGAAGGTCATTGCCACAATTTGACACGCAAAATTTCAAAAATCCATCCTATTATTTGTTTATATTTTGCCCCTGGCTAACAAATTGTTGAAATATCAACCGACGTCAATGTAATCCATCGCACGTTAATAAAAAAAATAGTTTAAAGTTTAAATTCCAATTTACTGATACTAAGCAGTTTTTACCAGATTTCAAACGATTTTCAGAAGTTTTGATGGCTTAGAAATTTAGACTCCTACGCGGCAGATGTGTGCAATAACAGTTTCATGGTATTTATAAAATATATCTTTTGCTAATAAAATTACAACAGTTTAAATGGTTTCTTCTGTAAACATGTTGAACAGATAAAACGGTCAGGGGCGGGCTGACTGCGAAACTGCTCGAAAAATAAACAAATGCATCTTTCAAATCTGCAGATCGAGAACTTGCCAAAGTATAATCTAGATGTCGTATTATATTGGCTTTTAAACAAAATAAAAGCGGCAAATTCCAATTTTGTGTGGGGTTCACAGGAATTTTTCATAATAAACAACTTGGTAATTAAAAGGTCATAAATAATATTTAAAAATAAACATCTCCAATAATCCCTGACCAAAGGTTTATTTCTGTACAAATAATAATAATTATTGTTACAAGAGTAAACTGTAACGATGGAAATAACCATTTGTTTCAAGATAACCGGAGATCGATAAACTGGGTTTAATCAACAAAATAATTAACCCTGTCGATTACAATTCTGAAAATTACTGATTGTACTGAAATATTTTGAAGCAAGGATGCCTAGCAAGATGACCAAAGTCGAAAATCACGGAATTTGTAATTTTAAATTAAATTTAAAGTTTGGTTGGAACAGCCAAGTGGGAGTACCTTGCGTAAAAAAATTAACATACGATGATTTAGTGAGTGGAAATTACGGACCTATAACTTTGATTAATTTTCCAAAGTTTCCCAAACGTTGGTTTTTACACTGCTTATATCAAAATAAACAAATCACGTAACTTTCAGCTTTCTAGATACATACTGTATAGTCTCGAGTTTTAGGAACTTTGGGGCAGGCTGCTGTCACGTTCAGAAAATAATTCAAAATTTTTATCGTAGAAAATGTTTTTAAAAAATTTCCAAAATACAGTAAAACGCTTCGCGAAACGACTAGCAGAAATAAGAAAACCTAAACTGTATTCTAAATTTATTGCGTTCTCCTTATTGGGCTCGTTGAATCCGTTTTCCGAATCTGTCACCCAAACGAATCGACATTGGATCCGTCAAAGCATATCCGAAGTCATCGAAGACGCCGATAATTATTTTCACCAGGAAAATTATTTAGAAGTTTACGAACGACTAAATCGGTTCAAGTACGAAAACAACGTTGACGTGCAATGGCGAGTGTGTCGCGCCCTTTACAAAATGTCTTGCGATGCGTCGTTAACGAACAACGTGCGCGACGAAATGATCTGCGAAGCCCATGACATTATCTCGAATGCCGTCCGCTTGGGTAGGTAATGGTTTTGGTTTTTGTCGGCTTGATTTAAATCGAAAATTTTAGAACCCGACAATCCAGCTGCCAACAAATGGATGGCCATCCTCACCGATTCGCGGGCCGGCTTAGAAGGTACGATTGCTCGGATCCGCTCGTTCGAAACGGTCAAAATGTTTTTAATTCGTGCTTCGAAATTGGATCCGTCCGATATTTCGGTTTTTTACATGCTGGGCAAATGGTGTTTCGATATGAGCAGCTTTACGTGGTGGCAGCGCAAAGTTAGTTCCATTTTTTTCGTCGAACCTCCTCGCTCGACCTACGAAGAAGCGTATAATTATTTTTTGCACGCGGAAGAACTCAAACCGAGATTTTATATTCCAAATTTATACATGCTGGGCTGCACGAGCTTTTATTTGCAGCAATATTATCGGGCCAGATATTATTTGACCACCGCCGCTCAGTTGATTCCGCACACCCAATACGAGAAAGAGTGCACCGAGCGAGCGCGAATGCTCGCGAACGAATTGAAAAATTTTGATATTTCCCACGAAGCGTTAGGCATTCTAGACTATTAATTTGTACATATTTTTTTCTGAATAAAGTGAATTTTATTACTTGCTCTCGCTTCGATTTCACGTGACGGTTGGGAATAGTAGGCAATTGTTTTTTTTACGTCGATCATATTGGAAAGAATTTTGATAGTCCCTCGTATGGCCGATTATACAGTTAATATGTAATAATAAACAGGTCTAATCTCACTTTATAAATATTGAGCAAATTACTAATTATGGATTATCTTTTTAAACGATAATCCGTTAAATAAATAGTCATAACCACGAGAGCTTGTGATTATGACTCGACTTAATTTTTCTTTTATTCGAAAACGGTATTTTTTTACCATTTTTGAGTTATATGAGGAAAACTGGCCGGGAGCGTTCAAACCGAACTGTCGCTAGTTAAGCAGCGACATTATGAGCGCCATACCGAATGCGGCCTTAATCGGCCGAGCAGAAAAGAGAACCTTGGAAAGAGTCCAAAATGCAGGCAAATTTTTATCTGGTAATCCAGAAATTTAAAAATACAGATCTTTGACCTTTCGGAATTACCAATTTGCGTATTATACACTGGTTCTCTTGCGTAGTTGATTGTTTTGGATTAAAATTTTCACACAGCACGTCACATTGCGATAAAAAATTGAAGAAAATATTATTTTAGGCTTCGTTAAACAATAGAAAAAAACCAACAGTGTATTTTAAAATCTTGATGGTAGGATTTCTCGAAAACACAAAATCAACCTTGATGCTAAATTTGCTATAATATTCTGGTTTGCTAAAATAAAAATTTTTGTTGTGGAAACGAGAATATTGAAGTTGATGTAATATTTTTGTTTGTTTCTGTAGATTTAAAGTCCCATATAAAAGATTTGCCTTCGCTATCTTTCGAAACCCTAATTTGCACTTAGAAATAACCTTTTGGAGTAAACAGCGATATTGTTATCAGCTGATTGTTTACAATTATTATTATTTCAATTTGCTGGAGGTCTCATTTCGTGCTCCATAAAAATAAATTTACGTAAACCAAAATATTATAAATAGCCCGAGTTTTACAATTGAAACCAACCGAACAGATAATTATTTTAAAAATAAATTTCTTTAGGTTATTTATAATTTTTTTTTTTACTGTAATTGCGATGTATCTATGAACTTGTGTGTTACACGATATTTATTAAAAGTGGCCATTCTTGCATCACGTTCCAATTTCGAAACGATTAATAAAACATATTTATTGCATAGTCCCAGTAAATTATTAATAATTATGTTTGGTGCTAATTGTGACTAGCGCTCATTTATTTTTATCAGTGTATCACATAATTTGCGCTCATTAAAAAGTATTTAATGGAGTAAAACTCGTTAAACTTTTTAATTAGTCTGTGGCCCCAATAGACGCTGCTCCCAATGGGGATCGAACCGAGCGTCGTATATTAAACCCGGAACACGTCGGTAATCCATGTCCAGATGATCGCATGATTTATTTAATTACCACTTGACCGTGTAATTAAATTAAATGCACTTACAATAATCCACTAATCCAAATGGCACTACATTAAGAAAATTAGCATTTCCCTTGAGAGATGAAAAGGATGGAGCTCTTTTCCTACGCTCAATGAATGTCGATTACTTGTCAGATTGTTCAAGTACCTTTAACTTGAGTAAACGTTGAATGGCATTGTTATAAGATAACAAACAAACACGCGAGTTTTTGACCCGGGGGTCAACTATCATCAACGACCATTGACTGGAGCATTCCAAATCCACATCCTTTTTTTACAATTTGTTATTTTGGGACATCGACAAAAAATTCTATTCAAACTTTCATTCATATTCATCGTAACATATTATTTGATAAGAACGCGATTGCACCATCCAGCTGATAGCATTCAAAAAAAAAATGAACATCGTTTCCAAAAATGCCATTAAGGGGCGGGGAAGTTTCATGAAACAATTGCCGATCGCGATGTTATGTTATTTTGGAAAAACAAAAGCTACGTTACTGACAAATGAAGAACATTCGGGATGTCAACTGTCAAGTGCAAAGATGAAGATTTATCTAGATTGCTTTACGAAATACTACTATTGCGCTTTGGCGTGATTTTTCATTATTAGCACGCGTGCAATCGATGGAATTGGCTCCGAGCAAGTTCTAAAATGTTTAAACCTGCCCTGTTGATATTTTCGCCGACTGTATAACGGCTTGCACATTTATTTCTCAACTTACTCATCCTTTTCTAAATTTAACCGAACAAATATTCAAGGAATGCTTTAATAATGATGAGTTTCTGAAATTGGGTGATCTCATATATTATTTAAATGCGTTAATAAATAAGATAAATAAGTTATTCGTCGAAACCTGCAAGTTAGGAACCGTGACCGATTTTCAAAATTTTTCGAAGTTATTGGCCCCATTGCACACAATAAATTTATTATCGCCGTGATTCGTAATATTAGCTACGGAAGTTTTTCTTATTTATCTTTGCCAGGGCGTAAATTTTATTGCCGACACACAGAGCAAATAAATCTTTATTTGTTGCAGATAAAACCAACGCCAATGTGGTTCTTCGTAAATCAAAATCTGCGGGTAAGTGAACGCTGCCTCGGCAAAATATTCCATAATAATAATAATAATAATGCAATAATTGGCATAGCCGCTAAGTGGTACAATCAGTTCATTTAAAACGAAAATGAAAATTAAATGGCCCGCGGCAAAATAACTAAGTTAATTGTTTATTTGTTTATTTATGTGTGCGATTATTAAATGCATAAAAAAATTTAATGGAATTTCCTAAGTTTTCCCAAAATTTGAATACAAACAGGAAAATATTTCCAGTATTAATTAAAAAATTATCGCCATTTTACGATAATAAATTAATTAGCTAATTATTTGTTTTTCTGATTTTTTTTATCACATAAAAAATAATGTAATAATTCGAATAAGTCGGGGGGTTCCTACGTTAGGCACCTTTTCCATATTATAGAAAATTGAATTGCTAATTTACAACGGTAATTTAATTAATTTTGTAATTCTTATGATTTTCTAACGGATGTTACGTTTTCGTTAGTTAAATAAATGAAACTAAACAATTTTTGGCATTCCCTGGAATGTTTAATCACGAATTTCACCTTGTGTTACGTAAAATCACATTGTAAATTTTTAATTTTACGAAATAGTAACCTCCGACAGTTAATTTTATTAATTATCATAATTTCGCATGTACGTTCTCGTGGAGTGGACGATTTTCCTAAAAATTTGCATGTGCTTTAATTAATTTTTTTTAACTCGGACCTCGGAGGGGCCCCCCAGAGTCGCGAATCCGATTGGCCGATTTTATCAAACCAAATTGCGATAAAAATTTTCAATATTATTTAATAAATTATATTGTCTGAACGAGTGTGCTACATAAATGCAAATTTTTTGATTTGTCATTGCTCTTAGGATATCTACAATATTTTTCATTCGTCGCAGCACAAGTGCGAGGCTTATCGTCTCCGTCAATTCAATTGTTTTACGTTTATGTGATTTTGCAATATATAATCTTTTTCCTGGAGAGATACCACATTATAAACGAAGATAGCATGCTATGTAGCAGTTCTGGATACCGGGCGTCTGGTCTTATATAAAACCCCCAGTTGAGCAGGAAAACACTGACAAGAACTGTCAAATATATGTCAAATGTATTTTTAAAAATATCAGTGGGTATTCTATTTATGTTTGCCCCCCCCCCCCCCCCCCCACACACCTCAAAAATTATTTCTTGTATTTCAATACTAGAGAGTATTCCATACCCCCCCCCCGCAATATGTACACAAACCTTTAGCTCTTATTTTAATTTTTTTTCCATAATTCATATTTCAAAAACAAGAATTTTTGTATTTTTTCCTTTTTTTTTTGCCTTTACTTGAGCGTCTAGGCACTAAAGTACTTTACTGCCGGCCGCACTAAATAAACAGTTGATACTTTCAGTAAAAACAGTTGACCATGTTTTAACTATCTGGTTGAGGGAGCGCGATTTTCATATTATGTCTTTTCTGTTATCCAGAGACGGCTCCAGCCGAAATTTTTCGAAGGAGAGCAGTCATTGGTTTGCAAACCGGTTGACATTACCAGTTTTTTGTGAAATAATTCCAACGATTTATTAAGTCATTTTTATTTATTTAGTCAACTGCCTATAATATTTGAGGGGGGGTTCCCCCTCTCCCCTAACACATACGGCTGTTTCTATCGTTATCTCACTCAAAAGCTATACGGTTTCCCCTTTTCTTGGGGTTTTTCTAATATTTCGAGAGGGGAGGTGCTCCAGTCATCAGATCAAAAAATATTTGAAGATCTCGGGGGGGGGGGGTAATTGAAATTAAATCTGCAAATTCATAAACGTATTACTTTAAATTTTAAATTAAATAAAATGATTACGTGACGTAAACTGAAGGTTTAGTACGGCCTTTAGATAAAAATTCCGTTAAATTTCCTATCCGGTATGGGGCATCGATTTTTTTCTAAAATGTTTCGTTTAAAAGATACAAATTTTTCGAAATTTTCAAGATTTTTTTACTTTCATTTATAACTCGAAAACCGTTGATTTTAGACAATCAAAGGTTTAATTTTAATTTATAGATTTTTTCATGCTCTTTAAAAAAGCACTAAACCATTTTTACTGTGAAATCAATAGTTTCGGAGCTATGGCCATGTGAACGTGAAAATATAAAAAAAAGTCTATAAAATTTCGTCTGAATTCCCAATAATTCTTCAGATTTTCTTGAATTTTCCAAGATTTTTTTACATCCTTACGTATAACGAGAATTGCTTCATTATAAGTTACCGATCTAAAAATATCGGGAATTTACGGGTCTGTGATGAATCAGTGCGGCATTCAGGCCGCACAGGCGTGGAAAATCAGGTAGTGTATTTTAAAAACTGGAACCTTTCGCATGTAGAACTACTAAGAAGAAATTATTTTCTCATCCCTCCGCCCCCACCCAATTGTCGCAGTTGGTCACAATTTTCACCACCCCCCCCAAGAAATTAGATGAGCACAAAATAATAAACTCCCTTATTTCTCTAAAATCTGGTTCAAAATGGATCTAAAATGAGTTATTTATACGGCATCACATTTGGTTTAACCCCCCCCCCTCCCAGTCGGAGTATTGGATGAACCCAAAGTCTTGCTGTCTGTCGTTCATTTCGTAACGCACCTCCGATTGGTTCATTTTAGATTAACAACCTAAAAGAATTCGAACAATTCGAAAAAAACATTCGCTACTGAAATCTCCTGTATATCATGATTCTAATATTTCGGGAGGGGAGGGTCATCAGATCAAAAAATATTTGAAGATCTCTCAGTGGGGGGGGGGGGGGAATATCGTATGGAGCCTGCATTATACAATCTTCATGTATTGTTAAGTTACCAAAAATATTTTTCGGCAGGTTTTTTTATCTGCTCGGTTGTCAGTGCGGTCTTCAAGCTGCACAACCTGGGCAATCAAGTATCATATAGTATCTATGTTATAATAGCCCATTTTTTCTATAAAAATTCATCAATATCCATCCGTAACGTACCTCTGATTGGTCAGTTTTTTGCCAACTAAAAAATTGGAGTTTACAGGGGAAAGATTAGTTAGTGCGGCCTTCAGGCCGCACAACCTGGGAAATCTAGTACTATATGAAAAAAGCAAAGTCTGTAATTTCCCGAGTAACATTCCTCCGATTCTTGCCAAACTGAAAAATTTGAGCTTCGGGAGATTACGTCATGCAAAGTTACGGTTCAGTACGGCACTAATGAAATAGTATTTAATAATACTTCCACTAAAAAAAAAAGTTCTTTTTTTTTTAAAAAAAAATGAACTTATTTACGAGCTTTCATAAATTCAATGAATCAATTCGTAAATACAATGAACAATTCATTATAACTATGAACGCTATACATTAATACCATGAAATGTCATGAATTGAAATTTCATTAATTTAAATAATCTTTTATTGCAGTTTTTAAACTTTTAAACGGTTTTTTGCTAACTGTCAAAATATTAAGGACAATGGTTTTTGAGCGATCAAACCAACCTAAAAGTTTCGAAATTTTCGAGTAAGAACTGCATCGGGAATTTATTTAACGAATGTAGTGACTTAAAGAACTCGTCTTTCTGGATTCGTAATTTTTGAATTGGAGCGGTTTTGGGGATACTTTTAATAACTGAAACGGCTCAGAGAACCACTGTCTGAATAGATCGTACATTTTTGAATGCAAAATATTCTTCTAAACAGTGGTTCTCAAAGTGAGCGTTCAGGTATGGGGGGGGGGGGCACTGAGTCTACGGAGATAAATATCAATATTTATTCAAGATTTCGGTGGCCAGAAAAAGTTTGAAAACCTACAGTGAAATCCGGACACTCCTATGTTACCAATGTAAATTGAACATTTTGAAGCCGTTTTTTGTCATATTAAAATGGATTTTACAGCAAAACTTTTTAGACATTTTTTGATGCAAATTTCATTGCCTTCAATTTTGTTTATTTACATTTTTTTATTTTTTCGCGCCGTTTCTGACTTACAGCCACTTTAACAAGTTTCTAACATTTTCATCTATATCTCGGAAACGGTGCGACGAAATAAAGATGTGAATAGATCTTTTTTGCTTGTAAATGTCTTGTCTACATTTTAGTTCATATACATTTTTTTTAATTTTGGCCCACCGTTACCTATGGATGAAAGTATTTTTGGTGTGGCTGTAAGTCTCAAACAGCGCGACAAAATAAAAAAATGTATATGAACAAAATTGAAGGGAAGGAAATTTCTAATAAAAAATGTCTAAAAAGTTTTGCTCTAAAATCAATTTTGATATGACGAAAAACGGCTTCAAAATGTTCAAGTTACATTGGTAACATAGAAGTGTCCGGATTTCACTATAAGTCACTGTAATAATTGTGTTCTATAACAAAAACACGCCTGGGGCGGGGCTAACCTTATGAAAACAGCCAATCGCATAATTGCATTTGTTTCTTTTGGCCTTTTTTGATCTTTAATTTTGAACGATCCATATTACAATTTTATGTTTTCCTAAGATGCTATTTACTTTGACAAGTAGTGTAAAAGTGTTTTTTATAATTATCACAGTTGTTAATTAAAATATAGAGCAATAAATCAAAACTATTTAAATAGCATAATGAAAGTAAATAAACATAATATGCTGGAGTGCTAAAAATATAAATAAACTAAAACCGAATTAAATTTTTTTTTTCCAGTATTGCCTGGAAAATTCAGATAGCCTGCATCGGCCTGCATTGTATAAGTTGAGTGGACACAAACAGGCGTGCAACAGGGTCACGGGCCCCTAAACAACAGCTCCGAGCAAGTTTCGTTCTGAAATGAGATGGAGTTTTATCTCGTTTTTTTTATGAGATGCTCGTCGCGTCGTGTACACCTCAATAATTTTACCTTCATAGAAGTTTTATGTGAAACATGTCAATTGTGACCAAGCTATTATTTATTTTTTATTATTGATTTATTACGCTGACATTGGCATTGAAATGTTAATAAGCGTAACATAACTTTCAATTTGTGGTCCGACCATTCCAGTATTGTTTTTTTTTTTATTACGAAATTGAGCAACATCGATATTGATTATGGCGTATTAAATTTTATAACCTGGGGATTTGTGTCACTATTGTTATCGCACAATGGACACCCACACACTCCATAGTAGGTACTATTACTAATGATGTCACAAACGGATTAAACGATTTTGATTGCAGGTAGCCTTCGATTTTCATTTTCCAAAATTTTCCAATCACCCTGACTTTGCAAAGAAAAATTATGCTTTCCCAATCTTTGAATTATTATTATTCTTTTTTTATTTCGAGTACAGGAAATTAGTTATATAAGTACAATTTATTTTGATCCATATCGCGCTTCCGCTTATAATAAACTGATGTTTTGCGGCGCAATAATTTTATTCGGCATGTAATATAAATAAATAATAAAATAAACTCGGCGGAAAATATAAAAAAGCAAAGAAAGTTTGTTTTTTTACAGATACGGTTTCGAAATCACCGGAAAATTAGTCGTCAAAAAAAATAATGGATACAATAAAAATAAACTTGTAATTAAAGCGCCTGCACTTATTGAGAAATCCAGTGTTTCGATATTTTCTACGATTTGGAAATTTGTTTTCGAAAACGAAATCTAGTTTAATTAATTTTTTTTTCTCAATGATATAAACTATAAAGGACTATGTGTTGACGGTGTCATCCAAATCCTTGATCTGATTCTTGTCCGGGCGGACTGGTACTGCGGAGCACGCGGACATTCCGTATTGGCCAGTCCTCCCGAGGTCCCGTCCGAAAGTTTCTTTTTTTTTGGATTTATCTATGCAATGCTAATAATTTGTACTGATAAAAACAGGATTATTAAGGCACATTTTCAAGGATACACGTGCCTTTAATTATTTTTTATTTATTTATGCAATTAACGGATATTATACCTTCTTACACGAAAAGTAATACATAAGTATATACCTACAATAGAAATATAAATACAATGGGATTTTCAAGGAAAAGTCCAATTACCCTCCTACACTGCTTCGATCAATGCTTCACATAATTTATGGCCTGCTTTGATTTGGACAGGCTGTGATTGCATAGAACTAGACGTCCCCCCCTCAAAGCTTCTGGTAATTTCTGTAAGTAGCCTGTAACTTAACTTGATAACGCCAAAGCCGAAATTACTTTCTATTTAAATTTGGTTTAAAAAAATTTACATAAAGAAAACTCTTTGACGCAATAAACTGATTTCATAGACGTAAAGAAATGTTATCTACATATTCATAAATGATATTAATAATATTTGTTTAATTGGGAGATTGCTATTTGGTTAACCGAATATTACGTACTTAATATACTTAAATTTATTTAATATGCCCAAATTACGTATTTCATAAATACAAAGAACAAAATTAATCATATTGATGAACAAATTCATAAATACAATGATTTTTTTCATGAATACTATGAATTGTTCATCAACTATTTTTTTCAACTCTTTTTATAAATTCAAACCCTCGAGAGTTACGCATCTTTAAATCATTTTTTTTATATTTCCACCTTCACATGGCCATAGCCCCGAAACTATTGATTTTTCAGTAAAAATTGTTCAGAGCTGTTCTAAAGAGCGTGAAATAATCTACAAACTATATTTAAACCCTTAATTGTCTAAAATCAACGGCTTTCGAGTTATGAATTAAAGTAAGCAAAAAAATGTTGAAAAATTCGAACTTTTATTTTTTTGGTTTTTTTCAAGATCCTGCATCTTTTAAACGAAATATTTTACAAAAAATTTGACGCCCCATTCCGGATAGGAAATTTAACGGACTACAACTTTTGTCTAGTAAATATTTTTGAAAAACATATCTATTCCACAGAAAATCAGGAAATAATGAACAAGGCAGCTACAAAACAAAAATAAAATTTTTATTTTTATTGAATATTTATTTTTTAATTTTTTAATTATAAATGATCACGATTGTGTATTGAAACTGAGGGTGGTCATTTTGAACATTTACTTAAATAATGTAACAGTTTAACCTTAATTAATAAAATTATTTTTCAATAAAAATAAAAATTTGGTGAATTTTATTTTTTGTTTTGTAGCTGCCTTGTTTATCATTTTCTGAATTTCTGGGGAATGGATTGGTTTTTCAAAAAGCTTTTCTAGACAAAAGTTGTAGACCGTTAAATTTCCTATCCGGAATGGAGCGTCAGATTGTCTGAAAAATATTTCGTTTAAAAGATACCGAGCCTTGAAAAAAAAACAAAAAAATAAAAGTTCGAATTTTTCAACATTTTTTTACTCACTTTAATTCATAACTCGAAAACCGTTGATTTTAGACAATCAAAGTTTAATTTTAATTTGTAGATTATTTCACGCTCTTTAAAAAATCACTAAACCATTTTTACTGAAAAATCAAATGTTTCGGAGCTATGGTCATGTGAAAGTGGAAATAGAAAAAATATGCTTTAAGAGGCCTAACTCTCGAGGGTTTGAATCTAGAAAAAAAATGTTGCTAAATAATTTTCTTAGAAAAGTGTCCTCTATTACGAGGGGTAACGCAATTCCACCGATGCAACGGTCAGTTTTTAGTCCTTTGCTAAGCTGTCGAGGTAAACATGTAAGTTCCACCGTTGCTGGTGAAAAAGGTACCCGGGTAAAACATGTAAGTTCCACCGTTGTTAACTTAAAGTATTACTGGATTGTAATAGTAAATCGTGGATTTTAGAGTGCATGGATCCGAGATTTGCCGTGATTGCATTTGTCAAAATTACAAAATTTTTGATTTCTTGAGATTTCCAGAAATTTTCTAAGTTATAAGTAAAGAAATTTAATCTATAAAATTTTGTCGTATTTCCGCGTAATTCTTCATTCAATTCAATTTCCTTTAAGTTACCGAAAAAATATGGGGAATTTACAGGTCAGTAATGGATCAGTGCGGCCTTCTCATGCAGAACTACTATGAAGAAATTAGTTTCTCACCCTTCTGTCGCCCCACCCCATTGTCGCAGTTGGTCTCAATTTTCGACCCCCCCCCCCAAGAAATTAAATAAGCACAAAATAAAAACTTCCCTTGTTTCTCTAAAATCTGGTTCAAAATGGATCTAAAATGAGTTATTTATGAAAACGTCACATTTGGTTTACCCCCCCCCCCGCTCCAAGTCAGACTTTTGATGACCCCAAAGTCTTTCTGTCTGTCGTTCTTTTCGTCATTTTAGATTAACAACTTTGAAAAATTTGAACAATCTAGTAATAATATATTTCAACTTATTGCTAAATATTTTTTTCCGAAACAAAAACATTTGCTACTGAAATCTCCTGTATATCACGATTTGTCAAAATTTCATAAAAATCACTCGATTGCGAAGTCGTGAAGGTGTAAAATCTTTGTTTTTATTGAGTATTGCAATTATTTTACTCTTCATGTCTTACTGGTAGCTGCACACAATTAATGGGTTACGGGGGGGGGGGGGGGGGTATGTCATACCCTCAGCCGAAGAGCTGCTGGGAATAAAGTACACTGTTTGAGTCCGAAGAGGGTCTACTATATATACCCAAGTGCAGAGTATCATAGTAAAAAGTCGAAAAATATGCAAGAATTAATTACCAGCATGGTTGTTATTACCCCCCCCCCCCCCGATTGACTCTTCAGAAACTAAAGAAATAATCATTAAAATGCACTAAATTGCCTGCAGTTCGAGAGTACATAATATTATACATTTTTTTTACCGTAAAATATTTAATTACCTTCCCCCTCCCACGAACTTCGACTGAATTCGCTCTTGTCAGACTTTCGTTTCCGTCGTAAACAAAATAATATTAAATTTTAAATAATATAAACTACGAATATTATTTTTTCAAATAGGTTGAATGACACTTGAATCTCACACATTTACAGTCGTCGTCTGAGGTGACCGATTTTCGATCTTCGCGATTTTAACAAAGTAGTGTGAACGCAGAGACTCGAAATTAAATAATTGAACTGTCGAAATTTTGTTTATTTTACTCCCGAAGCCTTCTTGGCGAAAACTAAATTTACTCGATGTAAAACTAATCCAACATCGTCATCGGAAAAAACCTGCAAAAATAGTATAAAAATCCAATATGGCGTTCATCAAAAACATCGTAGGTTGACCATTGTTTCTCGGTGTTGACAAATCCGATAATGCAAAGGAAAAATTTTTTTCGGTATGTTTGTCAGAGGAAAATTACGCAAATTTGTTACTTGAGACTTCATCTTAAGTTGACCGAGAATCCCAAGCTGAGGGACGCAAAGTTCCCGGGGGGGGGGGGGGGGTAAGTACGAGTGTAAGTACGTCTATATTTGCTCACCTCCCAGGTGAGTGGATTTACTTGACTTTTTCCGTATCCTTGATCGTTTGGAGTGTTTTGTTCCAATGATAAAAAAAATTAAGCAACGCATTATTTTATTGATGCATTGCTTGATTTGCGAAAATATTTGTTTAGCGAATTGTATTGGAATTTTGTAACTTACGTACCTTCGTATTGGAAAAACAGTCGATAATATGGCAATAAACAACAGATAAACCGCGTTGTTTATAAATGTTTGCATTTATTACTATGTAGCTTGTGAAAGCGCCCAGCGAAATAGACTTTCATTTGCTGTTCGAAACGAACGTAAAGGAATTTTCAGTGGAAAAGTTTTTACGTTTCTCTAAGCCGCCTTCGCAACGTTCACTTCAATCAATCATTTCAATAGCCACGCATGGGCGTCCGAAACGAGGGTAGTTGTTTCATCACATATTAATGTAGAAGACGAGATTGGTCCCGGGGGGGGGGGGAGAAATAAGATAAATCGGAAATATTTTGAAAAGAATTCTTAGAAGCGCATTTGGAATTAACAGGTTAAGAATATTTTTGTAAACAAAGAATTGTTTTTTTTTTTATAAGATTCTATTGACGTTGAATGTTTATTTACCAAACGGATAATTTTAGAACTTGTGGAAAATCCCATGGAACCACCCCCACACCTGAAGTGCAATGGAAATCGCCCTTATCGCGCTCTTTATATGCGCAGTTTTGCGAAAGTCCTGGGGGTCGTTGCTCCATTTCGCTTACTATATCAAAGAATCGAATTTTAGGTCAGCAATTTGACGTCAATGACTTATTTAACGTGTTTTTCTATTTATCGGCTACGCAAAAAATAACAAATAGTGAAATGGCAATAAATTTAGGTTAAAAATTGCTCCGAGTTTCGCTGGTAATGGTTAAATCCAATTATTGCTTTCGTCAAAATTAGATTATGATTCCGCATCACTATAAATAATTACGTTTTAACGTTTTTCTTTTTTTTTAATTTTTCGACTGTTTCAACCGTATTCACGGTTCATGCGTATGTTTATTTGTATGCGCATGTCATTTGGTGACGTATGCGTTGATTACGTTTATATAAGCTGGAAAAAACGGTGGATTACGTTAGTGTCATTTCACTTGTGAAAGTGTGATCGCGTTTTTCTACAGAAAACTGTATTATCGATCCGTTAAATAGTTTTTTTCGCGTGATTAGCGCCAAAATTGTTTCTTCTCGCCTAATTGGAATTTATTGATACCGTAAGTGTGCCCTATTGAAAAACAAACTTTCCGAAAAAACGCAATTCAATTGTTTTGAATCAAAACTCCTCCCCCCGCACGGGTGGAAGTATCGATTATTGCACCGCCGCGGGTGTCGTCGAAGGGTTAATTATTATTTTTTTTTTTTTGGAAAGTTTGATCACAGACGAACAAAAACAAATGCTAGTTAGATAATTTCGATAGCCTTGTGTGCAGGTATTAATTTATTATTATTAAATATGTGGCAATCGGGGTTTCGTTTACCAGTTGCATATCGGGAAAAAATCAAGGATTATTTTTTTTTATCCGACACACGCTTGTTTATTACGTAACTGTTGTTTGTATACGGATATATAATGAGGCCACATAAAATAGTTATTGATTGACCTTTCATGGTTTCAAAATTCTTTTCACGATCGATTGCATGCAAAATTGCAGAAACGCGGAAGATTTTGCGCTAAAATTAATCGCTGACGAATGGAGTCCAAAATTCCGATGTTTAATGCGATTTTGCGATGAGTCAAATTTTTCCAGATAAAAGTCTATTAATTCATCCCATCAATGTCAAATGATTTAGACAAAAATTAATCGTTCCCGATTTCTTTCATCGTTTCGCTTACGCGGGGGGGGGGGTCGTCAACGGTTTTACTCGAATTTTGTAACGTAGTGTTTTTTTTCGATGAACGAATCAATGAACTTTATTATACTTTATAATTTTGTCATTTATTTTTATACCTACATGGTTTCTTTCAAAATCGGTTTTATTTCGCGTGCAACGACCATTATGCAAATTTACAATGGTACGTGGGAGTCGAGTTGTACATCTTAGCAATAATAATAAACTTTTTATGTCATTGTACTTCACGCCGCATTATTTTTAATTACTTATTATTAGCTGCACTGACATTTGCATGCTCCACTTCTGTGCCGTTGCATAATTTAACGTCGCTGAACATCAAGAGCGTGTCGTTTACTTTGAATCGGTCCAAACGATCGAATTAAAATAATTGGGTTAATGTCATGAAAATGAAAGAGATTTTTTCCGTCCGCCCGACAAAATCGTTAACGGATTCTGAAAATAAAACAATCGAACGAGCGTTTACGTTACGAAATTCGTAACGGAAATACAAAAACGATAGCGGTTATTTGGATTTTATGTCTGACATTAGCGATAAAATGGTTAAAGCTATTAATAACATTTAATAGCTCGATTATTCCCATTTAACTTTTCAAATAAAAAGGTTTTCCCCTTAAGGCTTAAGGGGAGACTCTAAGGGCGGCACTAGAATATGCTGGAAAATTAATATTTAAGTGCTCGTTTCGAACGGTTTTTCCATAATTACATAATTTTGCTTGGACCTACTACCTAACGATAAATATTCAACAACATAAATATTTATGACTTCTAAATTTAGACAGGGAATTACACTGTCGTGTATTCTTAAAATTCTCGGAAGGGCCTATTAATTATCGTCAATATTATCATTATTACTGGATACTTATGCAAATAATTAACGACACCGCGAAACACGTCAAATTGCGACCTCGTTTCGGTTTATCGTTCAAGTTTAATATTTTTTGTCTGTCCCCGATTTGTGCGACACCAGGCGTTACAACCTTAACATCCGAACTGTAAAACGTCCTTCTAGTTATTCGCCAAATATATCGAAAAACTGCAACATAATAGGATGTGTACCTAACAACAGTCCATTCTAACTTATTTATAAAAATTAGAATGTGAAGGCTGAATGCATACGACCAGTTTAAAATTTCTTTGTTACATAAGTAATCAGACTTGCAGAAATTTTGTCATTGTAGTCTTTCCAAGTCGGAAAAGTGCTTGCTTACATTTTGTACTCCGAAATCCCATTGCGGTATAGAAAAACCCGTTTCTCGATAACCCATCAATTGGCCAATTAAATATTATAAATGATTTTTTAAATTATGCAAATCAACTATATTGCAAACATTTCATAGTTTGGTAAATGTCTGGTTCATTATCGCGATGAGTTTCAAAGTTCGATTTTAATCAAACAAAAAATTTTTCCTTCATCGTCTGGCTCGTTTCTAAAAATTACTGTTTTTTTACGAAAAGATTACAAATGTTGATCTTTAACGGAGGGGGGGGGAGATGAACGGCCGTTAATATATTCCCGTTCGGGCCGACGCTGCCTCGCAGTGTCCAAAAGTTCCAGACTTTACATTTTCATTAATATTTACCGCATTGTGTGCTAATGTAACCTACGGTTTACTTTTAAAAGATTCCAATAAGTCGAGGTGTGCGAAGGTTACACAGGAAAAAGTGAGATAACAAATTAATACTTGTGCAAATTGTTTTAATTTGTCCTTTTATAATTGGACAGGTAAATATTCAATTACGCGGGATTCTGCGTTCACGTGAAACAAGCGTGATCGATACGTAGGGGAACTACACAACCTTTGATTGCGTTTCCAATAAATTCTTTGTGTTCGAAAGACCCTGAACCTAAACATTCCAAAGTGTCGACCGACCCCAAAGTTACGGCCGGTTAATTTGAATTTAAGCAATGTTTCGTTTGGCGCCATGTTTTTTTCGGAACCTCAAATAAAACAAAACACTTTCGATTTCGAGAGGACCGAAATGCAATAAGGTGGAGGGGGCATATCGATTGTTTTTCAATGCACACCAGATCGCTGAAAATCCAGCGTTCCACTAATTTATTTATAAAATATTGAGTAATCGGCTAGACGCCTGACCCGAAAGCATAAATGCCGAGCATTGTACCTATTTCAATTTTGTCACTGCAATCAATTCACTTACGATTACTACGTAGCATGCAGTTTATCGATTTTTTTTTATTGCGTCTGGGTGCGAGTCTAGAATTTTTCCAAAACACCAATTGTTGCATTGGATTTAGAAATCGGAAGAAAGTAAACGCGGAAACGACAGGCGACGGCCAAGTTCCTGAAAAACGAAAGTAATTAATTAAAAAATTAGCGCTCGCAATTTTTTTGGCCGGCCACAATGAGGTGAAAGGCACGAACTTTATTTCTGTTTGCAATTTTTCTATTTGTAATTTTCCGACGACGACAGCGACGCAAATCTTGATCGCGCACTGCAGCGACCTACTTTCGCCGAAGAAAGTTTGTTTGTTTACAAATTTTAATTAGCCATTTGCCCACACACGCATCACGTGAACAAAACTGTTACGGTGTTTCACGTGAGCTTAGATTTGGGATAAATTTTGCGTCATCGAGATAATGAAATTTAACGGGTTATTTTAATTTAATTTTTTTGTTTCAGTGCCGAACATGTCTTTAGTGGGAGTCCATCCAAGGGAACTTCATTCCCACCATGGGTAAGTAAGCCGTCGAAATACCAGTTCAGTGTTACGTGGTTCACTTCCGCGTTAACTCTTTCGCTGGTTCTTTGACAAAAAATAGTATAATCAAGTCTGATTCCATCAAAATTGATTGAAAATGTCAGCGAGTTAATTGATTTTTTAATTTCAGTTCCTTATCGTCGCTGAGTTATAGCCTAGATGATATTGCAAGTTGTTGCAGTCCGCACTTTAACTCCGAGCACGTCATGACGATCGAAGAATTGCGACTCCAAATGAGTAGCTGTTTCACTTGTGGCGTCTCCTGGGCCGAATATCACGTTTCGCTCGATTGTTCCGAGTGCGGTGGATACGCACTCGAAAGGCCTTGCCCGAAATGCGAGGGCTCTTGCGGAGCTGTCTGGAAGAGGGAACTAACAAAGGTAGCTCGACCTTTCTTTCTGTGATAAAGCAAAAACTGACTTTCCGTTTTTACAGTCTCACGCCAGCAGCAAAGCACACTGGGAAGGAGAATGCAAGTTATCCAAAACCTCCTCCTCGACGACGCCCTCGGAGACGACGAGTACTCCGGTGGAAAAGCTATCGTCCCATTCTTGACGCCATTTTAGTTTATAATAAATTAGATTTTAGGATTTCACAAGGTTTACTGGATTATTTTCACATGCACCAAAATAATAGAAGTCGTTTTAGATTTTGTTAACAAATAATTACAGTAAATCCTTGTCTTTGCGATTAAGTTTTTTAAAACACATGGAAGTTCCTCATTTTTGTTCGTTACTTGCTAAATTTTTATTACTGAAACGTTTTTACAGAACTTCTTGTGTTAAAAAATCTCAAAAGGCTGTTCCGACTAAATTTTTACAGTTAGCATCCTCTTGAATTTGTGTGATAATATTTAAGATGATACGACTGTTGTATAAATTATTATTAGTTACTTAATTTTTACTTTACAATGTAAAAAAAACTATAATAAATTTTTATAGCGTAAATATGCCTGTAGATATGAGGTTCGGACTTAAATTTAGTAATTTATATGAACATTGCAATATATTATAATTTTATAATATTAAATAATAAATAGTTTTCCTTTATTTTTTTATTTTTTGTGTCTTTGTAAATGTAAGAATAACCCGTAACAGTTGAACGAACTAGAATTTTAATATGCGGACGAACACGTACCAATGTTTTTTATACCATCGGATTGTTTTAATGAATGGTAAATCACAAATTTTATATAATCTATTTCTTTTTATGACTAGATAATGTTTTTAATTTAATTAATTACACCGAATCACACCGTTCGAATCACAAAATAAAATAAAACCTAAGGGAACTGTTACCAACCTACAAAATATATTTTTCAATTTTAAATTGGACTGGTTTCCGAGTTTTAATTTAAAACAAAGGTTTGAATTTAAAAATAATAAGCAAAGTTCTTTAGTTTAATTATGAAGAGTAGAAAGAAAAATGTAATTTTCGCACTTTTTCACAATAATTCACTGCTACATCACTTGAAAAAAAATCATTGACTAACCTGAATTGATGACAAACCCACGACGTGGACCTTACCTATAACAAAAAGACGAAATTTGTTAGTATTAATTTTTTCTAGTTAGTGTTTTCAATCGAACTTACCTTTATCACTGTAGTCCTGCCGCAATAGTCGTCATTTGTCGTCCAATTCCATCCTAGGACACCACACAAAAGTTCAAACACTCTTACAATTTTTTAACGGCCACGAAAAAAAATATTTTAATAAACACTGTTCACTATTGTTATAACCAAGATTTAAATAACAAATGAATCGCGATTCTTTGCAGCTTCCAGTAAACTTTTCCACAAATTCGTACTCGACGCCGCACTCCCGAACAATTATTGAATAACTTATCTGTGGGTCCACTAATTGCAGCAAAAAATTATCTGAAGCCTGACCTGCAACAAAAGAAAACATTTAGTCAGTGGCGGATTAAGACACTCTGCGGCCCGGGGCCCTAAGGTATTTTTGGGCCACCTAAAGGGGTGGAGAGGGGTAAAGTCCCTACGAGCGCCGCAGGCGGGAAAATTTGAGTTTTCACGGTAAACAGTGTTTAAATGTTAGAAATTTTTAAAGGTATTATTGTAATACAAAAGTAGCAACAAAATCCGAATGAAATTTTTATCGAATGTGTTAGGCCGGAAGTTACAAAAATCAAAATAATTTGAATTTTGTTGAAACACATTTAAACATCTACAAGGTGAAAGTGAAAAATTAATAAATAATTTTCACTTTTCAACCGAGATCAGCCAAGTACGTTTGGAAGTTCGAAGCTACTTTTTTATTAAATTGCAATTTTAATATTTATTCTGAAAATCACCCCCCCCCCTGTTGATTTATTCCTAAACTATCCAACCAATCACGTGATCAAATGGTGAAAATATGGTTTTAGTCAATCAGGAGTGCCACTACAAGAAAATAATACAGGTTTTTTTTTGTTTTGTGCTAATCTGTCAAAAATTAGAAGCTGTCCAAGTTGAAACTTCAAGAGTGAATAACTCATGAAGTACTGAAGGGATCTCAACCAAATTTGTTACGTAGGAACATTGTTCCCAAAGGACTTGGATAAAAATTAGAAATTCTACATGAAAAAAAAATTAATATTTTTTGCGAAAACTTGAAAAGTCCTTGTCCCTAGATTTTCTCCGGAATTTCTGCGTCGATGGCAATCAAACTTTTTGGGCGTATGTCTTGTGGGCTCTAGTGGTGAAAATATGGTCTTGTCAGAGAAATCTATTCCAGGGCTACCACAATAAAATAAAATTAAAAAATGGAAATGTCTTCGTTTCTCCGGAAATTTTTATTCGATTCAGATAAAATTTGGTGTGCTGACGATTGGAGGTATGCGGTCACCTTAAATCCCTTAGTTCGGGGTAAATATTCTAATTTATAGACACGAAGCAAACATTTTCTACCACGGATCAAGTTTAAAGAAGCAACCCTGTTTGATTAAAATGAAATTGAAAAATGCTATATTTTTACCTTCTTTTATCCAGCAAGGGAGTCCAGTTGAATTGATGGGCAACACAGCACTAGTAAACTTTATTTTATACAAAAATTTAAAAGAAAGTGAATCCGCAAAAGAGAAGAAAAATGAAAATTTGTTCACGAAGCACTAAAGTCTTTACCGATCGACCGATTTTACTATACTAAAATTTGAAATAGATCGAAACCGGAAATGTTCAAACTTTATATAATTGTGACGAATGCGTGAATAATAATTTTGATAAAGAACGGCTTCGAAAATTTTAAATATTTTGATTTAAAATCTGCAGGTATAAAATGACTAATGAAAGTTTCGATAAAAAAAAATTATATATATTATTTAAATTATTAATTGTTCGACCCCCCCCCTTCGGAAACAAATGAAGATAGCTATATCTGTCTGAAAGTCTTCACTTTGAGGTCATAGTGTTTTTACAATTTCAGAGTACTACTCAAAAAATTGTCGATTATCCAAGTCCGCAAAAAAAATAATGGTTGCCATTTATAATAATAATGTTTATTAAATTATCAAGGAATACAAAAAAAACAAAAAAAATTATATCCTTAATAAAATAATTTAATTTTTATAATTTAACCAATAGGACATCACCATATCTTCAATTTCAACTAATTACTATACTGGATTAAAATTTAATCCAGGATTATAAATAAATAATAAATAATAAAGAAATAAATAATACTCTAGATGGAATACTAAATTTCCGACGGCAAAATATCTCATCAAAGTTTGGGAACCCACTGTCCCCCATCGGTCTATAGCAGGATCAAGTACGGTTACTCAAAAACAAGCGGACGCTCCAATGTTAGCAATGTAAATTTTATTATACCCATGAATACTTTTTTACAGCAATACTTATTGCACATTTTTTATTGTAAATTATATTCCCTACATTTTTGTTTACATACATTTTTCCCTTTGGTCCCCCCGTTTCCGAGATACGGCGGCTTAAAGAAAATCTCGGTGGGAGACGATAAAAAATTGCCATCAGTTGTATCTCGAAAATGGTGCGACGAAACAGAAAAATCTATATAAAAAAAATGAAGGGAATGACATTTACAGCAAAAAATATCTGAACATTTTTCCATTTCGTAGTTCCGTTTCTGACATACAGATGGCGATATTTATAGAATCGCACGAATTTCTTTATGTCGCTGTATCTCAAAAACGGTGCGATGAAATTAAAAGTTGTATATAAACTAAAATGAATGGAAGGAAATTTACAGCAAAAAATATCTGAATATTTTTCCATCCGACATACAGGTGGCAATTTTTATAGAATCATACGAATTTCTTTAAATCGCTGTATCTCACAAACGGTGCGACAAAATCAAAAGTTGTATATAAATAAAAATGAAGGAAATTAAATTTGCGTCAAAAAATGTCTGAAAAATATTACTGCAAAATCGATTTTTGTGACGATACAGGCTTCCAAAAGGTACAATTTGCATTCTTAACAAAGAAGTAAGTATGCGAATATTTTTGTTAAAAGAAACAATTAACAATATTTTTGTTATTGACTGTACATACCGTTATTCAATTTTATCTTATCTTTTACTACTGATTAAGTGAGCGTTGTTGTTTTACAACCGAGGTAGCTTGCTAGGCTGGCCCCAGATGGTGCTTGTAACCCTGGTTGTTTTTGTTAATGGTAGCACTTACTCATCAACCCAGGGGGACCGACGGCTTAACGTGCCCTCCGAAGCACGGACAAATTATAATTAAAATTATTCAGTTCCGAACAGTAAGTTGTATTATAGCACTATCAAAATAAAAGTTTTCGCTACGCCACTGCACGAATTAGTTATCAGTGAATTTGTTAAAACAAACAAAACAAAGTCCTCGCCATCTAATTTTTTTTGGATGAATCACAATTATTGCAAGATCGATTTTCAAAGTTCAAACAGTATTAATAAACAGCCCAACCTTATTGCTTCCACGAAACATGAACTTGAAATAGTAAATTTTATCATTTCGATTAACGATAAACACAAATGAAACAAAGGATTATAAAAAAACTTTATTAACCCAAATTTTACATTTCTAGCAATTCCCAAAATGAAATCGAATGAAAAGTTACAAATTTGATTACATTTTCATTACCAAAAGACTCCAGGAATTAATGAAGTACTATGACGATAATATAGATAAAGCAATGAAAATTTCAAAAAAGACTAAATAAACCAATTACAACGTTTAAAACAAAAGAAGTTACATTATTTTATTAAATTTTTAGTAGTTTTACTATTTTTTTCGGTATTTTCAATTTTATTCTTGCTTCATTTGGGCGACGCCCTGCTTGGCTTGATGAGCTTGCAACACGGCCACCGCTTCTTCCACCTTAGTCTTGAGTGACTCACCGTGTTCCAACATGTGAAGTAACTCGGAGTTGTCGATTTCCAACAACATGCCGGTAATCTTTCCGGCCAATTCTGGATGCATCATCTGGATCAGTGGGAATAAGCGTTCGCCAAGCATTTGCTTCTGTTCTTGCGGTGCTGCTGCGGCCAGTAATGAAGCTGTTAGTGGTTCTTGTCCTTGAACATTTACTACTTGTTGTACGGGCATCTGTTGAGGTTGGTTCCTGATGTTCGTGGCATACTTGTAGTTGGTTTGGCGATTTCCGCCAGCATACACATTTTGAGGTGGCATTGCACGACGCTGCATGTTCTGCATTTGTTGTTGTTGTTGGCCGGTGACTGGCCGAGGAACTTGTGGGTTTCCTTTGACCATGGCCGGATTCGTGGGACGTGCGGCCGCGTGATACGACGGTGGCACGTTACCGGCATGCTGAGAGGGTTGGGTCGACCAACGTGGAGCGTTACGCACATGAGGTACACTCGAGGTATACACACGTTGTTGGAAGGCCGGCAGGAAGTAACCGCCCGCTGCATTACCTGGCTGTAAGTAGTGACCCATGGGGTGCTGCATGCGCATGCTAGCTAGTCGTTGCAAGTACTGCGAGTTCAAGTGGGCCTTGCGGTCTTCCTTACGTTGAGCCAAAGCGACATAAAGCGGTTTGCTGCCGACAATACGACCGTTCATCTCGGTCACTGCTTTAGTTGCTTCTTCTGGCGACGAAAAACACACGAACCCAAAACCTCGACTGCGACCTTCTTCCAACATAACCTTAGCCGAAGTGATGGTGCCAAATGGCCCGAATTCCTTTCGTAAGCATTCATCGTCGACGCTGTCGTCCAAGTTCTTGATGTATAAATTGACACCTTGAAAGCGGTTAATACGTTCCATTTTAAGTTGCTCGTAGTGACGTTTTAGTTCTTGTTGTCGTTCGGCCTTCTTCTGCGCACGACCCACGTACAATGGCTTTCCGTCAGATATTTCTTTGCCATTCAAGTCGTCAACTGCTTTCTTAGCCGAATCGGCGTCGTCGAATGCCACAAAACCAAATCCGCGCGATTTGCCATCCTTGTCTGTCATAATCTTCACGCTGGTGATTCTCCCCATTTTTTCGAAGATCTCTCTCAATTCCTCTTCGCTCATTTCTTCACTCAAATTTTTAACGTAAACGTTGGTGAAGAGTCGTGCCCTCTCCCCCAATTCCTTTTCGCGTTCCCGACGAGAAATGAAGCGACCGACGTATACTTTCTTTCCGTTGAGCAACATGCCGTTGACCTTCTCGATAGATTTATTTGCAGTTTCTTCGGTCTCAAAGTGCACAAAACCGTATCCCTTGCTGCAGTTGTTTTCGTCCAGAGCGACCTTGCAACTCAAAATGTTTCCAAAGGCGGAGAAGGTGTCGTACATAGCCTTATTATCAATACTTTTGTCCAAATTCTTAATGAATACGTTACCAACGCCAGATTTTCTCAATGACGGATCGCGATGCGACCACATAATACGAATCGGAAAGCCTCTCAAACAATCGAAATTTAACGTATCCAAAGCTCTTTCCGCATCGGCCGGTTGTTGGAAATTCACGTATGCGTAGCCAAGCGAACGTCGAGTTATCATATCACGACACACGCGAATCGACCGCACCGGACCCACCGTGGAGAACTTCTCGAATAGAATTGCTTCCGTGACATCTGGGTGTAAATCGCCTACGTAGAGGGACACCATAGGATAATTTGCGGCTGCTACTACTCCGTTCATGTTGTCGGCTTCTCAAACGTAATTTAAAACAAGTACACAAAAATTCTTCAATACACCACGAGGAAACCAAATCGTAAAAACATATGTAACAAATTTTTTCTTTAGTTATCACTTTTTCCGTTACAACTTTTAATTATTTTTACGATTTTTTTGGATTTTTATGAATATTTTATAATTTTTTTGTAAATTTTTAAATAACTAGATAAATTTCACAAAGACTAAGTGTGTTGTGCAACCACCATATGGAACACAACACAACCTCACATTCTACAAGGACGCCACCATTACGCGTTTTAACGTCAAAGTTACCAGCCGAGCAAACGCGGCAATTTCAAACTTGACTATGCAATTTATTCTTGCACCTTCAAATTTTCATATTTTGCATTTAAAATTCGAACCAATATTTTCTTATGATTTTTACTTATTTCTCGGCTCGTAATTTATTACCTAATCGCATTTATTAAAGTTTGCAATTTAACTCAAATTCAAACTTGAGTTTGCAACCATGAAATGGTCGGTGACCTTGAGAATAAAGTATTATTTTTCGTAAATAATAAATTACGTTGTTTAGGAAATTTACTTTAAAATAATCAATACATTATCACCATTTCTGTTTTTGTTCTTAAATTGCAACGTATTATTTAGGCAGGGCCGGCTCGAGTAAGTTTTGGTTTTGGGCCTTAGACCCATAGTTTTTTGGTACCTACTTTCCGCAAGACTTAAATAGCGAAGAAGAGTTCTTCGATCAGGAATCTGATAATATCGAACGACATAAAAGTGACGTTTCCAGAAAAATCGCTACAAAACCAACAAGCGGTTACTAAGACCGACCTTGGAGGGATTTCCCACAATAGCCACGTGGCTAGTTCGGTCCTAGCCGGATTGCAAAACAAATCGGAATCCGAAACTTCAGAACACGTCACTTACATAATTTACGAATCACCGTGTACAATTTTAATAAATTGTTATAAAATTAATAAATAATAATTTGTTACTCCTATAATTTATTATTATACGCAAATTGTTGTTTACTAATTTTTTTTATTATCACAATTTTTATCATTTAAGGTTAAAATTTGTACAAGGTTTGTTTTGACTTATGATCTTGTAATCTAAACCAATTAATTTTTTAACTTTGTTTCCTTGTTATTGTTTGGTTTGTTAATTTCCTCTAACATTGAATTTTTGCATGCTGGCCTATAAATATAAGTGCAAGCTGCCGAATTATGGAAGAGTCGTCTCGAGGTAACAATTTAAGTTAAAACTTTTCCCCGCAAATCACTGACACACTCTTATCTCGTTTGTAGAAGATAATAAAGTGAGAACCAAAGTTTCCAAGTTAAACTTAGATAAGCTACGGTTGGTGGATGTGATGGATCTCCCCAACGATGACAGCAGCATTTGCGAACCGATCAGCAAATTGGAAGACGCCTGGGCCTACGTACAGAACCCTCCCAGGTGGGTGGAACGTATAGTGGAGCTTGTACCACGTAGCAGTTTTGTTGTTAAAAATGAAAAGTCAGATTGTCACGTAGAGGAAGAAAAGTTTCGTCCTGCATTGCGGTTGGATCACCAATCGGTCCCACGCACCTTGGTATGTCACGACATGAAGGGTGGTTACTTGGAGGACAGGTGAACGAGATCTTACTTTTTATTTACAATCTTCCTTATCTTTCAATTTTAGATTTGTAGGTGCTATTAACATAGGTAACTGTTATTCATTTTATCGGTGGTCCCACATTGACACTTTCGTTTACTTCAGTCATCATTTAATCACGATTCCACCTTTCTCGTGGATAAACGTTGCTCACACAAACGGCGTTAAAATCTTAGGTGGGTAGGTTAAACTGTCGTTTCACAAGATTAAGTTTCACAATAACAATTTTAGGAACTTTCATAACGGAATTTGATGCAGGCGAAGCAATCTGCAAAGAAATATTTTCGACAAAGACTAAAATGAGGGAGTTTGTCAATATTTTGGTTAACGTTTGTTTGTTGTTTAAATTTGACGGTTGGCTGTTGAATATCGAAAACAAATTGGAGAACGTCGCACTGCTAAAAGAATTCGTCGAGTTGTTGACCAAAACGTTACATTTTAGAAGGCCCGGTAGTATAATTATCTGGTACGACAGCGTCACATGTGCAGGTGAATTGAAATGGCAAAACGAGTTGAACGAACAGAATAAGTAAGTAAGCGTAACTTTCTGTTGAGGGTAAAGTACTAACGTGGGTAGGTGTTTTTTTGATTTATGTGATGGAATTTTCTTAAATTATACTTGGACACCCACATCGCTTGAAAATACCATTAGAAATGCAGAACATAGAAGTTTGGATGTTTACGTAGGAATTGACGTTTTTGGACGGAATTGTTATGGCGGAGGTCGTTTCAATACATATTTGGTACGGATTTAAGGTAAGTGGACTTGCAAGGCTGCAGTTTTGTGACCCGAGGAGATAATCTTTAATAATCAATGTCAAAGATCTGCTTTTACGCTTTTGAAGTCTACAGTAAACCAACCATCGGTATCGCACAAGACTCATAACCTTGCAGTCGGTAGTAGGAACAACGCACAGATCCTCTTTCTTCAATCAATTACTGCAGACTTCCGAGACCACTCCGTCTTTCTATTAAAATTTGCACTAATTTTTCAACTTAATATTTTTCACAGGCAGCAGAAAAAGTGCGGGAGCATGGACTTTCGATCGCTTTATTTGCACAAGGCTGGACACATGAAACACTTGACAAGGAACCATGTGATACTGTAAATAGTAGATTTTTAAATCGAGACAATGCGTTTTGGAGGAGTTTGTGGCCTTATTTGTACACCCATCCGATCAGGTCACCGTTCAAAACCTTCTTCTACACTGGAGCCGACAAGGTAATTCACATTTTCTTATTTTTTAGTTAGTAATTTTACCTTACTTTTTTAGCATTGGTACAAATTGCACTCACAGGAACTTCAACTTTCTCGCTTCCTTCACCCCGAAACAACATTACCAGAAGACTTGACCGTGCCTACCTTAATCAACACTTGCAATTGCTTACAATTACACTTGGACGATACAAATTCTTCTTGCCTTATTACACGTAAAAATTTAGGCAAACAAAACTACGTTCACCGTTTATTTTTATGCGACATTGCGGTAAACGGTCACGTCGCTCTTTATTATTATCTTCAAAACAGCGAGAATTGCTTGAATTTAATTTTACTTGCCAAGTGTTCGAACGGTTCCATAAAAAAGATTGTTTGTAACGGCAAAGAAAAAACAGATCCAATCGAAAACTGTTCGCTCATGGAAGTAAATCCTAGCCAGGACGAAAATCATCATAAGAAGATTTTGGCAAAGCAGGCGATCCCAACTAATTGGACTTTGAGGTAGGAGTTGTTCATTCCGTGATTTTAAGTAACTACCGTTTTATTCTAGGTGCTATTCCTTTCATTTCTACGAAGGAAAAATTATAGAAATTGCTGCTAAAGTTGAGAAGGGAGACGATGCGCACCTGTGCGGTTTTGGATTGATTCATCTAGCTTCTTGAGTTTATGTGAATGTTGTTTTATATACGGTTTGTTTACTTAATTATTTATGATAATTTTAATAAATTTATTACCGTTTATTTATGTACTCCTATTATTTAATGCGCGTGAGCTGGGAAAACTAGATTGAGACCAACTAAGTGTACATAGGTGAAATCGTACCACATAAGAATTCGTCAAAAAAGTTTTAGTTCGATCAATTATTCACAATGTATACGTATTATTGTTGTAATAAAAGAATAAACTAAAATTGACGCCTTTTTTTGCAAAAAGTCACAATACAATGCAATAAATATAAAAAAATTAACAAATAATAACCTAAAACTGTTAATTTAAGCAAATTACATATTTACAACAAAAATGAACTTAACGAGTAATGGTAATCATTAATACTGACTTTAAAAAAAGTACATACATAGAAAACGCCTATCGATTAAAAATATAGGTTAGATTATAATAAATATTTCATATTTACAAATTTATCCATAAAATAGACATCATCACAATTCAAAAATTACAAATGAGCAAGTGCTATTATTATTTTCAGTTCAGATTAAAGTCGAGTAAGGGCAACTGTCCAGTGCTAGTCAGGTACTCCGTATTAACCATGGACAACGCTCCTAAACCACAATCAAAACTAAAAAGCGCCACCAACCTTACAAGATGACAGTTTGATTATCTGGGAAACAATTGCCGTCGTTGCGGTGAAGCTCGAGCAACTGTCTTGTAATTTTGGTGACGCCGTACTATTTTACACACAGGACGGTTATTACTTTTTAAACTGGAAAATTATTATTATTGTTAACGTGTAGATGATAAAAAATATATTACGACAACGACAACAACAGTAAATTTTTAGTTATGCGTTTCACCCTGTTGAGTTTAAAAAATTATTGCGCTATCATGAAATGGTGCACGAATTTCGTGGAACGCAACTTCTGTTATTGCTGCCTGGTGAAGTCGGTGTGCTAATGAAGCGTAACTTTCGTCCCGTACTTTTGCGCTGACTATGCATGTATCTGAGTTGAGTGTTGGAGGTCGTCAGTGCATAAGATTTGAGGTGAGATTTAACACATGTAGGTAGCGGTAATTGTTCGATACTGTACACTGTAGTTCTGGCCACTATCGCACGGCAGCACAGCTCTTGCAAGCTCAGTACTAAACAAATTGGTTGTTTATTTGCATTCAGACATGGAAGAGACGGAAACTTACCTCGATTGGAACGCCAGAGTCGTTCCATTCCGTTGCGTTGCAACGCCATGCGGGACAGTTCGCAGAAGCTTTCGGTGATGTTAAAATTGCACAGTGGGGAGACTTCGAAAAATGCCATGCTGTGTTTGTTGGCGTAAATTTGAGCATCGCGTTCTCCGACTTTTCTTTTAAAAGCGAGGTGAAGTCGATTGCCAATTAGGACTTTGGGCACACCTGGAGCGTGCTAAAAAATTAATTTTTTTTTTAATTTACAGTGCGTGAAAACAGGGGGTCGACCTCTTGAATTGGAAAACAAGTGCAAAAATTAATTGATTGATATTTTTATCGAAATGACCTTCAATTATTTAAATAAATATGAATCAAGATTTATATTGTCAACAACTTTTATTTAATAATTGTAAAAATCGACGTTAATTTTTTAATCAAAAAGAAAAAAATTACCTCGTCCACCTCTTTGAGCCAGCGGTCCAGTCCATCAAAGGACCACCTGTTGGTGATGTCATAAACTAATAACACACCTTGAGCACCTCTCGAATATGAGCGAATTATGGTACAAAATCGACCTTGTCCCGATGTGTCCCATAATTGTAATCTGACCCTTTTACCATCTAACAAAATGGTTGTCGTTTTGTAAGCTGCAAGATAAAGTAATGAAAGTAAACGTAAAAATTAACTGTTAATATTAGGTATGTGAAAGCGAACACAAATTTTGGAAATAGATCCTGCATTTGGCAGGAAGCTGAGAGACGTTGAAAAAAACCCATGGCTTGTAGTTACCCCCTCACGAGTATTTTTCTAATTTTTAGCATAACTCATGAACTACTTGTTCGACAATATTCAGCCTGTATTTGCGATCTCTTCACCTTTCATCGTTGAGTATTTCACTTTATCGAGAAAGTATACTTTTTATTAGTTTGTTTCTTAAAGTGACTCCGATTTCAAATTTTCTGCGTAGTCAGAAAAAATGATGTCGTGTTCGCCTCCCGGCGGAACCACAACTTCAAACAAATTATATCTCAAAAAGTAGTAATTTAATTCTTCTCAACCATCATTTAGATATTTTGGCAAACCGAAAACCTGTTCTCTCAAAAAAATGTTGTTTTAACTACATAAATACTGTAAAAAAAAAACAGTTTGATGAATACTGGCTGTACAACATGTGGTGCTTTGTAAATCGACACCATCAATCTAACCAACAGCTGTGACATAGAATAGACTGGTGAAACTGAATATTTACAAGAAAATGAGTTTATGCTTTGAAAATTAAATTGCATAAAAAAAGTGAAATTTAAATAATGAATTATTTTACAAAATTTGAATTAAAAATAGGAGGATGACAATCCCAACTGGCAAAGGTAGTCGACATAAAATTTGAGTAAATGCCAAATACTTTTATAATGTGAGAGTATGTATAAAAAAAGTTGCAAACTGACAACTTTGATTCCCACGAGACAAAGTGAATAAATTTATGTAATTAAACTTTAGGCACATCTTTTCATTAAATCTTCAGGATGTAATCAGCCCCTTCAAGGTTCACATTCTTGTGATCTTCAGAGCATAGTTCCTCTATGACTCACATACCAGTTTGTGAGAAATTACCAAACAAAAGGAAGTTCATCTAAGAAATTTAAAATTTATACCTACACAAAAAATTCTTTTTTTTTTTATAAGAAGCCCCCTGGGGCATGGGGCCCAAACAAAATTTAGTTATAAGTAAAAGTGCATCTTGAATGCAAAGAATAACAAGCATAATTATGAATAGATTAATGAAGTAGTTAGAAAGCAGAGATTAACCCAATTTATAAGGAAACTTTCAAGTTTCATGATAACTTACCACTGCCGCTACAAAAAGGAGATTCGGACGAATCGTCATCCAACTCGGAAAGAATTTCCTGCTTCCCGACATCACTGTCCCCGACTAAAAGAAACTTTAACAAGTAATCGTACTGTTTTTGTGGAAGCTTTGAGCTGTCCTCAGCCATAACAGAGGAATTAGTCCGATTTCAACCATAATAATCCCAGCTCAATTTACTCGACGTCTTACATAGTCAAAATTTCAAACTTGCACCACCACTAAAACCAGGCTTCCAAAAGGGGCCTCTTCGTTGACATTCCACAGTAAAAAAATTTCGATTTCCTTTATTTTGGTACGGCAAGGTCGTTCGACGACTTTGGATACAAGTTGAACTTTCGATGCTCACTAAACGATCAACTATAAATAAAGGAATAATAGTGGACTTTCGAAAATGTCACCCAATCACAATCAACAAAATATTTGATAACAATAAATTTCTACCGATTTACACTTTCTGAAATTCTCCAATTTGACATACTTCAACATATCAAATAAACCTACGAAAACAAAAGTAACCAACTTTAAATTGAATCCCGCCCAAACAAGATTTCGCTTTCCGTAGCCAGGGAGTGACGCGTTTATATCACTTGGGGCCCCTAGGCCCAATAAATCTTCGATGCCCTAAGTTCCATAATTTTATACCCATAAAAAAATTAATAAATAATAAATTACGTTAAAAACGAAAAAAAAAAACACAAAAATTCTTGGATATTTCACAAAATAACTTTTGCGGTTAGACCGTAGACTTCCTTTTTCTGCGATAAGTAATATACTGCGCGCGACTTTTATCACAACAAATGTAACCTAGTATCTGAAAAGTTCCGACAAAATTTGTGCGATTCCGATTAAAAATCCAAACCAAGTATTAATTGGGTTTTAAAAAAAATGCAGCAAAATTTTTTACACCCCATCGGTATCTTGGATGGCTCCGTATCGCCAATGACTGCCTTGTGTTTTATGTTAAAAAATAATTTTACGTATCTGTTAGGTGGAAGTTGCCATGGATGTTTTTGGATTTATGATATGACCGTAAGTGATATTTATTTGGGTACGTAACAAATTCTAAAACATTTTAGTTGTAGTCGAGAACTAAACTTAATCAAATTGTGCTCGGGCATGCAATAACCGCGATTCATCATCACCCGACCTATGGATTCGAAATTATCACTCAGGAATTATTAGGAAGATTAATATTTTGGAGTATCACCGATAGTTTTCGTTTTGTGGCCTATCACACAGTGTATGGTGATACGCATCCTCCGTTGTCAATTATTGCAAATAACTATATACTTTTCCCACAGAACTACAGAATTCGAATGTTGGAATTGGACGCGTTGAAATGCATAGTACCTCCTACGGCAGATTTATGTGACTTGGTAGATTGGGAGTTTGGTAAGCACACGACTCTATTTTCTATCGAGGTAAATAACCAACAGTACGTAATTAGTGGATACACAAGCGGCAGCATAATAGTAAGGGAGCTCAAAGCTGGTGGTGCAACTATGCGATTCGAAGCAGTACGTCCTTCTATAATTTGTTCTATAGCCTATAATCAAGAAAAACAAGAACTTATGATTAGTGATAACAAAAGTATTTCACTTGGTATAATCCTCATATACACAGACGAAGATGGTAATCTAAACTTGCAGATTCAGCAAGATATCTTGGTTGGAGGTGGAAGTTCAATTCTTGCAATGGAACCCAGAAACATTTATTTACTTTGTGGTCGTGATCACGGCACGATGAGAATTTTTAATACAAGATCTTCGGAATACCTCCCTGTATCTCCTCTGCAGCTTATGAATTCTATCCAAATCATTACCTGTTCTCCGGCAATAGTAGAGGGTTGGAATAATTATGTTTTTGCTATGGCTTACACCAACGGTTTTATTACGTTGTGGACGTTCGACAATTATGTGCAATATATTCCAAGCTTATGAAGTAGAAAATAATTTTAGACAAAAGTATTAATGTAGTTCTTTATAAATTAAAATTCGCTCATTTTATAGCACCTGCTTTTTTCTGCATACGTAGGAAAGGCTGAATTAAAACAAAAAAATTAAAACGTCTTCATTTATTATTTTCAAAAGCTACATTTTAATGCTTAGAAATTGGGTGGAAAATGGTATCTGAAACATAAACGAAAATATTACAGTTAAAGGAATTCAACAAGACCGATTTTTAAGACCATGTAAAATACTTACCTGCCCGCTTTCGAATAGAAGTAAGAAAAAAAATTGGCGGTACCACGAGGTGTCACGCAATTTTTGAAAATTAAAATTTATCAAATTGGAAATTACGCACGCGATTTAGCAGAGCAATATTTTGGAATTTTAAAATGGTGTGGTATTTGCTAAAAAATAAGCAGCGTGTTTTCGGAATACAATTTGAATGAACGATGATTATTCACGATCATGAAGTGCTAGTTAAATAAAAAAAATTGCAGCGGGTTTTGGTAGTTGAATTGGGGGCAGGCTGGGGGGGTAGGGAAAATATTTTTCGGGCATTTATTTATTTGTTATCGTTCTGACTGCCAAAACTGCAACACCTGAGCTACAGGAGGTCGGGCTGCAGTCACACCGCACCACTACTGCAAACACCATGATCTCTGGCAAACACCAGCACGACTACTGCTACTGCTCGCTCTGCACACAGCTACTGGTCTGCACTGCACCGCACCCAGGCACTCCGCCTGTTCACATAAAACCGATTAGTACTGAACTGAACAAATCGGACACTTAACAAATTATTTTTTCGAAAATTGTAAACGGTATGGACAGCGCGTTTACGATTTTCGTCAGCAATCACAAAACAAATATTGTTAAGTGTCAGAGTAGAATAAATAATAATTTGGTGTTCAAATTCTGTAATCAACAAAAACAAATCGTTATTTATACAGAATATTTTATGACACACACGTACAGACAATTAAAAGCAAAAACATCAAAAAAGTAGTTAATATAATTATTGTAAGTTAATTAATTAATTAAAAAAGTCATTTACTAAATCTAACCTATAAACTATCGATAATTAAGAAAACAGAAAAAATATTTATTCCGAAAAAAAAGCCAAATGAAAACTTTCTAGAAAGTAGTGCTTGTATTACACTCTGCATTTTTGAGTACAAAAACTGTCTAGTTTCTGCACAGAGACGAATTAAGAGTTTGCAAGTGAGAACTTCGTTCTATGCAGAAACTACAGCTTCTTGTGCAAGGTCCCCACTAATTTGCTATATTACATATCCTGACTTTTCAAACCTGGATAAATTTTAGAAATAGAAAATGATGTCGATAAAAATATGAATTACCCCGTCTCAAGGTCTTATTTTCCCAGGCTCTTGCTTAAAAATCAAAAATTTTACATGATCAAATTTGTAATTCTAAATACCCCGACTCTATTGAATATTCTAGATGAGCGAGAACCCCGTTGTACAATAAATTGCATAGCGTAATAAAAGCATAAATTGTACAAAAAAACTATCAGAAACGAATGGTTGAAATTTTCACAAGTTATCTTTTTATACATTTACTAACAATTTTTTACATTAATCATTTTGTCACCTATAAAATATCGTACAACAAATCGACAAAAAAAACACGCAATATTTGAAGTTTTTATTACGTTTCCGTGAACTATTACAGTCAGGTGCACACTGATAATTAGTGAACTTTTTGCAAATCACATTTTTGAGAAGTGGGGTACGATATTAACGTAAGAAAACAAAATTTAATAATACAATGATTATTGTACTACCGAAAAATTAATTTTTAAATCAAAAAATAAAAATTTGTATACCTTCTTATCGAAGAGAAGCCGATACGACTTGGTTAAATACGCAAATCTCAAACTGAAACAAAAAAATTATTACTTTTAAAACACCAAAATAATTTTGGGCAAGTTTTAAGCTCCGTTCAGATAAGGCAGATGATGAACGAAGAGCAAATTTATTTATTTATTGAGTTAACAAATTCAGCTGTTCAAAAATAACCAAGAAACCAGAATAAAACGACCAGGTAAAAACCAATGCTAATTATCAATTATATAATTTTTGCCTGCTTGCATCAGTTGAATGGAAACTAGTTTTCCCAGCATCTTAGATAATGATCGATTGGATAGAAATTCCTCTATAGTTACCGATATCGCCTTGTTTAACTTTCTTGTTCTTCCTCCGGATACCACAGGTGATATTTCAAATATTTTGAAAATTGGGGTTGACAGTGCATGCTAGCATCGTTTCATGAAAAAGAGTGCAAATCCATCGGGACCACAATTTAAACTGTCAGGTAATACGTAGATAGCATTATAAACTTGACTCTACGTGATTTTCAACAAGTGGCAATCAATAACCTTATTCGAAATGTAATTAGCATGAGCAGCATAATTTCATGAGTACACATTAGAAAATTGCTTTGTAAATAAATTGACACATACAACCATACAAGCAGGATAACTTCTAACCATTTTGCAATCGAGCAAAAACCAGAAAGATTTCAGATTTACGGCAATTGCACATCCAGTTTATATATTTTTCTCAAAGATAAGCATATTCCAAATTTGAAGATCAACTGCATTTTTCGACATAGGTAAATTGGCTTCAATCTGCTCAACATTGTCCTACAAGTCTACAGAAAAACGTCGGTGATCTTTTAATAGACCTCAGTATACGAACATTAAAATTTGTTCATCTTGTACATTTTAGAGAAAACTTATTACACAAAAATTGTAGAAAATTTGAAAGCGACAATATTTTGTCGTAAGAAGCTTTCGCCCATTTCATTGCGTTGTGAAGTTACGATGGATTAGTCTTCGTATCACAACAGACAAATACTTAAATTTAAAATTTGGAATGGTTTCGTTGCTATACATAATCAAATTAATTTCTGAGAAAAATGTTACATTTCTAGATGTAAATAAAACAAAGTGGAAAATTTTTCTAAATATTCGGATTATTGAAAAAATTACAAAAATTTCCATTTCATAATTAACTTTCTTGCCATTGGCTGCATCAAATTCAAAAGTTCCCTATATTTGTTATTCAAATTTATTTTCTCGTCAGTAGGCAAGTCAAAGATCTGTTATCTTATGACATCACATGGGAGACTTCTCTTTTGTAACGTCATAACATTATGTATTCATAAATTATCTTTACCAATTGACGGGAACATTAATTGAAATCCCAAATTGGAATTAAGTTTGAACCTAATACTAACAACTAAGAAAAATATTAGATTTTCAATTTAAAAATTATCTATTTGAATTTATCATTTAAAACGCTAAATAATCGTTCTCACTTAATCAAATCTTGATCTTTTACAATCATTATCGAGATAACTACAGTATTACATCAAGTGCATTGTTATAATCAGTTGATTTTATAAATGTAATATCAGTGTAATATTTTGTAAAAAGGGTTGCGAGTATTAAATTTAGATATTTTGAAATAAAATTTGTATTTGTTTAAAATACGAAATACATAGTCATCCCGAATTTGCTTTACACATTCATCCGAAATTATAAATTGCATTACAACCATATTTTTCTAAGTGCACCTATGTGCAATTTTATTCTTAAAACTTATTATCATTAATTTCTAAAGCACCAATTTTGACATTTTCACAATACTACAAAATGCAATAACTTACTTTATGATTTTGATCTGGAACGTGACTTGCTGCCCGATGGTCTTCTAGATTTGGACCTTGACCTCCCCCGTGAACTCTTACTGTCGGAGCGTGATCTAGATCTGGATTTGGAACGACTATGACTAGTCGAACGGCGACGATAGGAACGTGAACGGCTACGCCTTCGAGAACGCGATCTTGACCTACACGAAAAATACAGTAAAATTAAAACAGAACACCTCGATCGTCAACAAAACTCACCTCCTTCGGCTCGATCTGCCGTAACGTCGATGGGGCGATGTCGGTCTTCCATATCGAGCCATTTGCACTCTCAACTCCCTTCCATCCATCATACGACCATCCATAGCATCCAACGCATCTTCGGCATCTCGCTTATCATAAAAACTAAACCCCACATTTGAATCTCAAAAAACAGAAAAACTTCAAAATTACTTACCGAACGAACGCAAAACCACGGCTTTCTCTCGTAAAACGATCCCTGGGTATGTAAACATCCCCTACTTCACCACATCTCTCGAAAACTCGGCGCAAATCTTCAGGCGTTGTGCGGTATGTGAGGTTATCCACCTTCAACGAAACCATTCCCTCGATTCGAGGCGGCGGCCGTCCGTAACTCATTTTGATTGCAACGTTATCACTTCACCTATTACAATTAAAAGCAATCGACTGTATGAATACCGTACTTTCTTCAATCAACAGGAAAATTAAATTCACGTTATAGTAGCGTCACTTACTAATTCAATATGGCTGCCGTTCTAAAGGTGCGTCTACATAATCTAATTCCGTTAAGAATGTTATTAAGGTGGCTTCGCACGTGAAAAACTTAGTAAAATGCAATAAAAATGTTTGATGGGTAGTCACATGATCTCACCAATTTTATCTTCTCATTGGAGCTAAGTAACCCTTGCCATCAAATCTTGCAATAACAAGAAATATGTAGACATTCGCTTATTTGGACGATCTGAAATGATGGTCAAATTTAAGCAGACAGGAAATTCATTCAAACAAAATATAAATAAATACTTTTATGGTAAAAAAATGGACTCCGATAAGGTAAATTAAAGAAAATACAAAAATATTAAGTACAAAAATGTGGGTTAGTGTGCAAAACTGTCAGCTGCCTGCAAAATTGCAATATTTAAAAGCACATAAAATTCGGCTATTTGAATTGCATTGTATTTATTTAATGCTCAAGTGCAATTCAGTATATCTTATAAAATACTGTTAAATGTCAACGTAAATAAAAATTTAAGGTCCTAATTCTGGACAAACTTAAAGATATAAATATATACACAGCTATGTACACTTTGATTTTAAAAAGCTCGGGCGTTGATAGATTCAATTGTATTGCACATCCGAGACAACGATAACCATGTTAAAACAGCAGTTTCAATGGAGCCACTGAAAGTTTTGATGCAATGCGTGGGCTACGTTGATTGTTAGGCGCCACTTGAGGTGTTGCTGCCAAAGGTACGGCTAATACATCAGGTCCCATTGTGCTGCGACAACCATCCTTGCTGTCCATATCACGCTAAACACACAATAATTAATAAAGAAAAATAAAGCGTTAGTTATTATACCGTTACCGTTAAATCGTTGTGTGTAACACTTACTTCAAATGAGTAATACTCCGAAGAAACTGGACTGCCACGATCTCGCTTCTTTAGACTCTTTTGGGATAACCGGCGACGTTTCGCCTCACGTTTGGCCCTTTCAGTTGAGAATCTAGGAGTTTTTACTGTTCTATCATTAATTTTTAACTTAGGGGGAGCTGTACGTGCGTTAGTCTCCTCCAAAATTCTGGTACGTTTCGACGAGCACAATGGCGTTCCCATCAGCTTCCTCTTAGTTGTGGTTAGTTTGGGTGTTAGGAGTGCTAGGTTTTGTGTACTTTTACTGCAAGTCACGCCCAGGTTTGTTTTGGGAGTTAAGGTATTGTCACGGATTTTCTTGCGTTCACTCAATTTCAAACGTCGATTCTAAAATAAAAACCTGTTAACGAAGTCCGTAAAGTAAATTTAAATAGTATGTTAGTTCTATAAATTGTGTTTGTACGGCCTAACTACAATATTATTTGGAGAGGATACAGTTTTAGTTTAATTATAAATTTTTTTACCTGATTGTGTTCTTCGTAGTCGCGATTTATAATGGCATCAATAGTTTCGCCCCACGACAAAAAAGGGGTTCCGTTGTCTTCTTCGTATTTGGTCGCTAATTCCAACATCCGCTCTTCCATGCTGGGAATTTGTTTTTCTAAGGTTTTACGTTCCCTCTCCTCTTGTAGCAGCTGACCTCCACGATTTTTGTACCTATCGCTTGCCGTTTCCTTTTCTTCCAGCCGAAGCTTTTTTTCCCACAAACTTTTTCGTTTCTCAATTAAAGTAAACAATTGCTGGTTGTCCTTATAGTAATTCTCCAGGCGTTTTATTTCATAATCATGTAAGGAGAGCAAATCTTCAGTGTAATGATCAACACGAAAGTATATAAAATTTTCTCTCTCCAATTCGGTCACTTGACACTTTTCCCATAGATGTGCAAGGTCACATCGTAATTTCTCAACAAATTTTTGAATATTCGCCTTCTTAAGAACTTCGCATCTTTTAATTTCACTTTTTAAGGCTTCCAAAGTGTTCAGACTGTGACCACAGTATTTTGATAAAAATTGATCTCTCTCGCTCGAATCTACATTCAAAATATTCCACAGACTTTCCAGCGCTTCTCGTAAATTTGTCACTTCAGCCTTCGCTTTTTGTTTAAGTTCTTTTAACGAATTATAAAAATCGGCTAGCTTACTCATATTATCGTCGGTAATTAAAAACTTGTCATCGTCCGTTAACAGAACTAGCTTCTCAAAATCTAAATCGGGTTTGTATTGCAGTTCTTCTACAATCATAACAATGTCATTTTTTGTGATTATAAAATTTTCAGTTCTTTCGAATTTGGTAGATTCGAGCATCTCTAAGTAGCGCTTAAATTCTTCCAAGTACTCCTTGCTGGGTAATGGCGACGTCGGAATCGTCTTTTCTTTCCAGCCCAACAACTTGCACGCCTCGCTTTGTTGTTTTATAAGAAGCCTGATTTCCTTCTTCTGTGCATGAACCATCTTTTCATACCTGTCAAACTTCCACTGTCAAACATCGTTAGCTTAAAACAATAAAATTAACTTACTCATCAATACGATTTTCTAACAGCTGAAATTCTTCGTATAAACTTAAGTCTTGCGAGCCGTACTGGGGCATTCGAATATGAAGGTCTTTACATAACATTTCAGATTTTTTTAACAAAATTTCGATCTGATTAATAATTTTATTTTGGTTTTCCACGGCTTCGTCGATCATCTCCTTGTAGGTTTCGGTGACTTGATTAGTGAAAATTTCGGACCACTCCTTCCGAAGATTTTCACTCAGACCTGTTTTGGCAACTATGTTGCACCAGTTTGTAACGCTGGTTTTTGTTATCTCCATTACTTCGTCCAACAACGTTTGAGACCAGGGCAAACACAAACTGTAAAATTTAGAATTTGAAAAACATGCACGGAAAATATGACAAACCTCACCTGTTGTCTGCCGACATTGTATTATTTGCTTATATTGTAACAATTTAATAATTCACTAAACTACACCGCGAGCAATATACACCAATTTAAAAATGGACGTTACAAATTTATAACGTCAAATGTAAAATCAACGGTTAAAACATTTGAACAATGCAACGTGATTGGTTACCGCTCTCGCCGTGTCTCGACAACCTGTTGGCAGCGTTCGGTAAAATTTGTTTAATTTGTATACGAGGCGCTGCAGAAAAACTTTTCCAATCAAGTTAATAACATTTTTTATTTCCTTGCTGTCATTCCTTTATTAGCAATCTACAATTGAAACGCGTTAATTTAATTAGTACGTTTTATTATAAAGTAATAAAATAACTGACAGGTGTCATGCGGATGCGGCACTCTTTCATTCTAAGGGGCGGGGCGTATGCATGACCGAACTGGCCCGGCGGGACACCAAAAAATTTTCAGGAATGATTCTTCCAATCAGAATGAAGCCCAAAAATTAAATCTTTGATTTGACTGATTCTAATGAATTTCAATGAGAAAAGTATATTGGAGTTTTCCCGAGTTCTTGTTTGGAAAATTTAAGAAACATTGACAAAATAGATATTAATGAAAACCTGAATTGGTTTGCAAACTTTGAGCAGATAAATTACCTAGCAGTACAATAAATTTTTTATATTTCTACATAAACTTTGATGTCTTCCCATAAAATCTAGTTTTTGCAAAAGATGCACTGTAACAGCAATTACTTTTCAAAAAATTGCGTATTAACTGTATAAGAAAATTGTAAAAGTTTGAAAATGTTATTCAACAACCTCCTGATAGCATTTTTCGTAACGATCCTAGCATGGTTGGCGCAATACCATTGGAAGCGAAGAAGACTTTACCAAATTGCTTCGAAATTGGAAGGTCCGACCCCGCTACCAATTTTTGGAAGTGCTCTATTATTTATTGGATCCAATTCGAGTAAGTACTTAATAAATTAAAATAACAGATTAAATAATAATTTTGTACAGGTATTTTAAGTAAAGCCATGGCTTTGATGGATAAATATAATAAGTCGCCATCTCCAATTTGGTTTGGCCAAAGGTTATTTTTTGGAATAATGAAAGCCGAACACCTTGAAATTATTTTAAACCATCCAAATGCGTTTGAAAAGGAAGAATTGTATAAATTTACGATTCCCATTGTAGGATTGGGATTATTCACCGCACCTGGTAACTTAAAAAGAAAAATTGGCGACGACCTAACCAACATTTCGATTTGTTGCAGTTCCACAGTGGAAGAAACATAGAAAAATGATCATGCCCACATTTAACCAAAAAATTTTGGACGGATTTGTCGAGATATTTTCGGAACAGGCGATAATTTTTGTAGGACAGTTGGATAAATTTGTGGGAAAAGGAGAATTCGATGTTTTTCAATATCTTAGTTTGTTTACATTGGATTCAATTTGTGGTACGTATGCCCCCATGTTTTTTTTTTAATAATACCTTTAATAACAAAATGCGGTAATATTTGTTTATTTAAGAAACTGCGATGGGGATTACAATCAATGCACAAACCACCGATGCAGATTTTGTCAAATGGGCCAATAAGTAAGTGAGATTTTGTTAGTTTAATAGTTGGCTATCTAGCCGGAAGACGGATCTCTATAAGTTCGGAAACGGAAACTCGGCGACCAGTCAATTAATTGACCTGTCGTCTAAGCACGAACTTGGGCTTCTCACAGTCCAAGAGATGTTGTCCGGATGGGCGAGTGCAAACTGCCCCAATCCATCCAGGTGGAAGAGAGCAAGTTACGAAACCCTGTCCGGACAATGAAAAGGTCGAAATGGGTCTCTTTCTTTTCCCACTTTCTCGGTAGTGTGAAACAGGATGTTCACAATGTTTCCTATTCTGTTCAGGGTTAGGCTGAACCGCTGATGTTCTGTCTCAACCTGGGTATGTTTTTTTTCCGAGACAATGCCGAAATAGAGACATCGCAGATCAGTGCCTCTAGCAATTGCTATTTCGTGTGCAGTCCATAACTACCATTCCATCTTCTGGTTTGTCTCGTTTCTCATGATATAGCCTACATTGTGTGATAAAATATTCCAAATCGTAGTCAGAGTTTCAATAGTTTTAGTATAGCTTTGCATTTAATTTTCATTTAATGTACAAAATTTTAAGATCTATGGAAATAGCCTTCAACCGAATGTTCGTTATTTGGTACCATTTTGACTTTATATTTAACATGACTTCTATGGCCAAAGAATTTAAGGAATGTTGTGACAAAATGCAAGATTTCATCAAAACTGTAAGTTTATTGATTTGCTCAATTTGTGGAAATAATAAAACAAAATGTTAAGGTGGTCCAGCAAAAGAGAGAAGCTTATCAGCAAAAAATGAAAGATAACATGCTTCAGGAGGACGAATTTGAAGAGATAGGTAAAAATATATTGCTAAGATATATTCAAATCTCCGCACTATATTGTATCAATCTAGTGCCAATATTGGATAAAAAAAATTTATATTTCGTAGGGGTACGCAAGAATAATTCATTTTTGCAACAGTTCATTGAGCTATCCGAAGCAGGAAACCACTTGACCGATAATGAGATTAGAGATGAAGTGATGACGATAACAATAGCGGTAAAATCCACAAGGTTGAAGATGGTCAGCTAAGTCTACTATTTTTCACATTGCAGGGAAGCGAGACATCGGCATCGATTATTTCGTTCACTCTCATCATGTTGGGAATGCATCCCGACGTTCAGGTAATTTTTCTCATCCGAGCGACAAAACGTGTAACGAATATTTTAGGAAAACGTATACAAGGAAGTGATCGACGTAATTGGACTTGACAGGCCAGTGGAATATACTGATTTGCCAAAATTGTCATACACCGAAATGGCGATCAAGGAAACCATGCGTATTTTTCCCGTGGGTCCCTTGATTGTGAGAGCAGTAACGGGCGACGTTAAATTGTCCGGTAGGAAATACAGCGTTCATAATTTTCAATTAATTCTAGAAAATAAAGTACAATATTTCAGAAAATTGCGTGATTCCTGCCGGATGTTCAGCTGTGATATGCATAATCCACGCGCACCGGGATCCGAAAGTTTGGCCAAATCCTTTAAAATACGATCCTTTAAGGTTTCTTCCGGAAGAATGCGCAAAAAGAAATCCTTACAGCTACTTGCCGTTTTCTGGAGGTCCCAGAAATTGTCTGGGTAAGAACATTTGGTCGTAATTTGGATTTTAGATGTTTAGTTTTGTCTTTAGGATTCAAGTATGCGATGATGGCAATGAAGTCTGCCATAGCAACGGTGATCAGGAAGTATCATATCAAGAGCGGTTACGAGCGAATTGAAGATATCAAAATTAAGCAAGATTTGGTTCTGAAACCAGTCGATGGTTATTTGATATCGTTGGAACACAGATAAAATCAGAAGGATTGAGATATCGAGCGGTGGAATTAAATGTAAAGGAATGAGATATTATAAAAATAAAATGTGAAGGTTAGACGTTTTAAAAGCGTCTGGATAATAATATACATGATTCGTTTATTATTTAATGTTTGAAATCTTGGTATCGCATTTATGGTGGGGGGGGGGGGAATTTATGAGATTCTCAATTAAATTAAAAATAATTCGTGAAGGAAATTTCGAATTAAGATTTTGTTGATCGTTAATCTATTCATGCGCATCGTTATCGCGATCTTAATTGCAAAGTATAGGTATCGTTTTTTTATAAGTCCTCAATTGTTTGTACGAAACAATATCAACTTTCGTCCAATTCCCACACTCTGTTTTATAATATGAAAATTGGGAAATAACAATATAAATTTTAATATTAATTGCAACAATAGTAACACTATATTACATTATTATACAGTGAAGAATTTCAACTACCTGTCTAAACCGTAAGTAGCACATCAAAAATTGTTTGGAAATGTGAGCCTATATAGATTGAATGGTACCCGGCTTCGCCCGGTTTAGGTTCACACAAATTTTCTTCGGGGAATTTCGTCCTTTTTTATTTTATGATATTGAGTATTATTATAGTGCAGATTTACCGAAGGGTGTTTTTCAGGTATCTAAAAGTAATGCAGAGCCTATGGAAGTAAAAGTATTTTAACAAAAACCGTAAATAACTTATTATAATATTATTTTAAAGCATCCAAGAAACAGTAATAAGAACATAAATATAAAACTATGTTTTTGGTTTAAGTAGGTAATCGGTAACCTTGACAAAATATTTAAAATTTTAAAATCTTATTGTTATTGCATATTTCTAATTTTTCCTTATTTTTGTAAACGTAGTAGGTACAGCCAAGTTCAAGTAGTTATGTAAGATATATTTTTATTTAAATTGTGAGATTTTTGAATTTTCACAATACAAATATATATTCAAAATTTTGTTGAATCTACGTCAAAATTAGATCTATTACAACACATTTATGAACATTAAATTAATTTTATACAAAACATGCGTGCACAAAATATGAAACGATATCAAAATATACTCTCGGATGAATAATGTCTGATACTGTGTGCACTATTATACATAATATTATATTGAAAAATTACTTTCCATAAATAGTGAACGAATTTCCCTTTTATTAGATCTTATCGATGAGAAACAGATTAAAAAATAATTTCTCTGTAATAAACATTATTGTGTGAAAACCACAACTTTTAATTATTAAATTAATGTCGGCGTTGTCTACGAGTGATATAATTATGGAAAATTTCGGAAAAGAAATATACACTTCTCGTATAAAATTATTTTATTTTAGGGCTGACCGGTTTCGTGAATCCAATTCACATCATCAGAGCTCTACGTCGGTTAGAATAAACAAATGACCAAATGCATGACCATGTATCCCACATTCAAATAAAATAATTTTATACGAGAAGTGTATATTTCTTTTCCGAAATTTTCCATAACAACTTTTAATGTTAAATATTTTCAAATTAGTATTGACCATGAATTTAATATGTGAAAATATTGTTAATAAAAGGGGTTCCCAAAGACTTCCTGTCAATAGTGATTTAAAATTTGTTATCTGAAAAGGATCGTTGGACCGGTTACAAAATTTAGTACAAATTTAACTCAATCATGTTTTTGGAATTGTTGGTGTTGTTCGGTACCCTCCTTTTAACTTGGTTTGCGCTTTTTCGTTGGAAAAGAAGAAGATTATATAAATTGGCAGCAGAATTTCATGGGCCTCCGACTGTGCCATTTTTTGGAAATGCTCTCATGATTGTTCAGCTCAAACACAGTATCTTATAATTTTATAATTATTAAATCTACCTAATAATTCTTTTGTAGAAAATGTAATGAAGCAAATGTATGCTGGGCTATTAAAATATCAGTCGCCAATGATATTTTGGATTTTACATAAAGTGTTTTTTTGCGTATACGACCCAGTGAATTTCGAAACCATTCTTAATAGTCCGTATGCGCTGGAAAAGCAAGCGATGTACAAATATGCAAATTCAGTAGGTGATGGTTTATTTACTGCAACAGGTGATTATATCAAATAATAAGTTGCTTATATAAATAAACCATTATTTTGAATTTTAGTGTCCAAGTGGAGAAAGCATAAAAAAATAATCGTGCCCACATTTCATCAAAAAATTCTAAATGAATTTGTTGCCACATTTTCGAAACAAGCAAATAGATTGACAGACAACTTGGAAAAACACGCGGGAAAAGGACTGTTTGATGTCTTTGAATGTGTTAATTTATTCACATTAAAAACCATAATTGGTAGGTGCAATGCATTGTATATCTTCTCAAAGTAATTTGAATTTTTTTTATAAGAAACTGTGTTGGGACATGAACTGGATTCAGAAAAAACAGAATTGGAGTTGATGCATTGCATAGATAGGTAAGTAATTGCAGACATTAAAGTATATCGGAAACAGGAATATTAAATAAAAATTTTAATTTTAGATTTTTTGACATTTTATGTTCGAGAATGACGTACAACGTTTTATACTACTTCGATGTTACTTTTAAAATGACAGCGAAAGGTAAAGAATATTTTGACGTTAGCAAGAGAGGAAAAAGCATCTTAGCAAAAATTATCGCGAAGAAAAAGGAAGATTATGAGCGAGTAAAGAAAGAAAACAATGAAGTTCAACTGGAAAACGGTACACTAATTCTATTCTAAAAACGTTGGTACACATTGACGAACAAATAGCAAATAGTCATATAACCTTGAGAAAATGTTTTTAGCTGCTGTAAGTTACGGTATGCATTAACACTCTCTGAAACAACTTTATATGACGTCATGTCATTCGATGTTAATTCGTCTAATATGTATTTACCATAATGTATTCTATAATATAAAACTTTGAACTGGGGTATAACGTAACACATAATTGCTAAGTCAATCACTCAAATTACTCAACGTTTGACGTAATATTCAAGTTAAAAGATTTATACTGTATTTACAAAAACATAAGGTAACGAGGGTATTTCTAAATTTGTAGTACCAACCAAAAGGAATGCGTTCTTACAAGAATTAATCGAATTATCTGATAAAGGAAACGGTTTAACTGCCAGAGAAATTGAAGATGAAGTAAGCGTGATGGTGGCTGCAGTAAGTTTCCACAGATTTAAACTAAGTAGAAATTATTTAAGAAAGATTATATTTTGTAGGGTAGTGATACATCAGCGACTATGAATTCTTTCACTCTCATGATGTTAGGGATGCATCCCGAAATACAGGTACAATATAATTTAACAACTTTTGATTTTTCGATACGATTACTGCAAATTGTAGGAGAAAGTTTATAAGGAAGTGATCGATACGGTTGGGTTCGACAGACCAATAGAACATACCGATTTACAAAATTTGTCCTACACTGAATTAGTCATAAAAGAAACTCTGAGAATACTCCCCGTCGGCCCCATTATAGCAAGAGAAGCCACAGGCGATATTACATTAAAAGGTAAGGAAAAATAACCTTTTGGTTTCAACATTGCGTAATTGTGAATTTCTCAGATGGTAGGGTGATTCCTAAAGGTTCTTCAATTTTATTTAGCATAATCCGTGTTCATCGAAATCCGGAATATTGGCCTGATCCTATGAAGTTTGACCCACTACGTTTTCTACCCGAAGAGTGTGCAAAACGGCATCGTTACTGCTTCCTGCCCTTTGCGGGCGGCCCTAGAAAGTGCATAGGTTTGTAAATAATAAGATTTATTAAACAAGATTTTTATATTTTACCATCAGGTCCAGCATATGCGATGATGTCAATAAAGGTCGCCGTTGCCACAGTGGTGAGAAAATATGTTATAAAAACCTGCTACAAGCAACCTAAAGACATCAAAATTGTACAAAATATTGCAACTAAAACTGTAGATGGATTCCTCATATCATTAGAAAAGCGATCTAAATAATTCCGACAACTTACTTACTCAAATTAAATTACTACAACTTAATTATTAAGGCTGTCTTTCATTTGTTATTGAAAAAGAAATATCTAGCAATAAATTCTTAAAAGAAAATGGAAACCAGGAATCTAGAAAAAATTAATTCCCCAGGTAAATTCCTTTAGTTCAAAAATCGAACGGTCACCTGGGGGCTTATTCTGTAACTTTTGAGATATCTCTTTTGCAGTCTTGCAGTTTTTACGTATAATCTGTAACTTTGAGACAGTGCACTTTTGGTAGTGGGGGCGTGATTTGACACAACAGTCTCTCTTTTGAACTGTAATTTTTCAAATCTAAAGTTTTAACTGTACAAAAAATGCACTTTTAGTACAGGACCGCTAAAAGTTCTATCTCAAATATGAGTCTTTTACTACGATAATTTGAGACACCTACGTAGGTCTCTCTTTTAAAAGAGATAAGTACTTTTTTCAAATTTGTTCACTATTTTTACATTATTTTACATCCTTTGAAGTATTGAAGTTATTTTAATGGTTAAAATACAGATTATTGTAAAAGTTTGAGTAATAATATCAATTTAATTTATATTATAAAAAATAAATTGCGCCAAAATATAATATTTTTTCAACATAAATAATCTTTTTTTTTTTTTGATAAGTCCAAATTTCTTTTATTAGCTTTTTAATAAAAATAAAATATGAAAATTTATATCTTTTTGATAAATAAATTAATTGATTTAATTTGTATACTTTTTAAGTCGATTTTTATTATAACTTCACAAGTTAAATGAATTAAAATATACGTAAATAAATAATTTAATTTATAATCATACTTGATCAACATTTTCATAATATATAATAATAATAATAATATAATAATAATGAAATGAGAATTTATATATTTTTTCGTAAACAATAAAACATCCTAATACCTAAAGTTAAAAAAACAACACGAAAGCACAAAAAAATTTTAAATTTATTTACTTATTAAAATTTTTTAAATTTAAAAATATGTGTTTAATTTTTGAACGGAAAAAACAGAAATCTGGTTTACAGAATTAGTTACAGTGACTAACAAAAATATTCGAACACTCCTATTTTTTGTTGAAAATTCCATTGCCTTCAATTTTTTTTATATACATTTTTCTATTTTGTCGCGCCGTTTCTGACTGACATCGACTTAAACAAGACTCTGTAAAATGCAAAAAATATTGTCATAAATTAGAAAAATGTATATAAACAAAAATGTAGGTAATAAAATTTATAAGAAAAACATGTCTATTCATTTTTTATTTCGTTGCACCGTTTCCGAGATATAGACGACAATAATTTTTGTATTTTACAGAGTCATGTTTAAGTCGCCATCAGTTAGATATGGCGAGACAAAAAAGAAAAATGTATAGAAACAAAATTAAAGGCAATAAAATTTGCAACAAAAAAGTTATTTAGTAAAACTGATTTTTATATGACAAAAAACGGCTTCAAAATGTTCAATTTACATTGGGAACATAGGAGTGTCCGAATATTTTTGTTAGTCACTGTACATAATATAAAATTGTGCAATTAATTTACAAAAATTAATGTAAATAAACTGAAATAAATCATAATTTATTAAATTTCAAATCTGCGTCTCGTAACTTGACCACTTCCTAAAAGTTAAGTTTGCCGGAAAAAAGTAGGTTTTTATCATTGAATAAAAAGTAGGAAGGAAGGAGCATTTAGAATAATTTTACGAGACAAATCGAGTCTGATGGCGGTTGCTTAAATGCAATTCCAGTGGCGTTACATAAAATATGAGTAAAGATAACATTCATAAATATAATTTATTGCATTATATTTTAATGCGTGTAACCACGAATATTAACGTTTTCATAATATTATTAAGCATTCTTAAACCAAAAAGGGATAAAGCTCACTTACAAGCATCTGGTGGAATCGAATCTATTTTAAATTAAATCTGATATGCACGCCTTTGCGTAATTCCATTTTTGACATTTTTCGTGTTCCTGATGGTTCCACAAGCAACACAATTAACCATTTTAGACAATTTTAATCGAGTCTCAATATAGCGAACGCCCACTCGTTTTGACTCGCAAATTTAACACGGTAAAACATACATAATATCAGGTGTATCGTGCATAATATGCTCCTTCCTTCCTACTATTTATTCATTGAGTTACGTTAATCTATAGCGGTACTGTCTCTTTTTGAAAGAGACAATGCACAAGTGCATCAAACGAGACAATGTGTGGTAACCTGATGTTCGTAGATTTTTGCGAACTGGTACCGTTGCCGCTGCCACCACGTCTATTTGTTATGAACGGGGATAGACCAGCCCGTTTATTGTTGTTGATTGGGTAGGTTGCACTATGGAAGCGTAGGGTTGAGATAAACGATTACTTTGGCAATCCCAAAAATTAAACAGGAAAAGATTTTAGTTTAAATTTAATGCTAATTAAAAAAAAACATTACATTCAATTTAAGAGAGGGGATTAATTTTGGCGACAATAATTTACCTAAGAAAATAACATACAAATAAAATACAATAAAAATTCTCTTACCAATTTAATTTGTTAAATTATGTATAAATGAAGTATTAGTGTTAAAAATAAACTAGTGTATAGTTTAACAGTAAAAATTAACACTAATTTATTTACCAACTACACTAAACATTTTACACGACAAAATTTATTACTGTGTAAAGTGGGGATTTGGCATTGAAAATTCAAAAAAAAATTTCCAATGCTACTGCCTTGAAAATCTTTTTGGAAATTTTTATTCAAAAATTTTTGAAATTTAACGGCGGAATCGTGTGCGCCAGATAATTTTAAGCATCACCGAGTAAAATTTTTCTATAATTTAAATTTAACTTCAAAGAATTAGCTTTTCATAAAATCCGCGCAAAGGCTATCGTTTCTCGTCACCCAACCTTACGATAAGGACTAAAATTTAAATTTATGGCTTTACAATCCTTGCCGATCATGGACCGTCCGCCTAAACAGACGTTAATTAACGTAAAGTCTTTTTTAAACGTGGAGCACACCCCGAAGCGTCACGATTTTTTTCAAATTTTAAAATTTCGCCTATCGGCTCGGGTGACAAACTTTCCCCTCGTGCAGAATATGCCGAATTCCAAACTTGTTACAGAATATACTATTTTTGGTTTAAGTAGGTAATCGGTAACCTCGACAAAATATTTAAAATTTTAAAATCTTATTGTTTGCATTTCCAATTTTTATTTATTTTTGTAAACGTAGTAGGTACAGCCAAGTTCAAGTAGTTATGTAAAATAATTACCAAAAACGGAATAAATTACATAAAACTTAATATAAAATTTCTAGAGATACATATTTTTATTTAAATTGTGAGATTTTTTAATTTTCACAATACAAATATATATTCAAAATTTTGTTGAATCTACCTCAAAATTAGATCTATTACAACACATTTATGAATATTAAATTAATTTTATACAAAACATGCGTGGACAAAATATGAAACGATATCAAAATATACTCTCGGATGAATTTATTACCACTATTATCCATAATATTATATTGAAAAATTACTTTCCATAAATAGTGATAACGAATTTCGCTTTTATTAGATCTTATCGCTGAGAAACAAATGAAAAATAATTTCTCTATAATAAACGTTATTATGTGATAACCACAACTTTTAATGTTAAATATTTTCAAATTAGTATTGACCATGAATTTAATATGTGAAAATATCGTTAATAAAAAGGATTCCCAAAGACTTCCTGTCGATAGTGATTTAAAAATCGTTATCTAAGAAGAATCGTTGGACATTTAGTACAAACTTAACTGTATACACGTAAAATCATGTTTTTGGAATTATTGGTGTTGTTTGGTTCCCTTCTTTTAACTTGGTTTGCGCTTTTTCGTTGGCAAAGAAGAAGATTATATAAATTGGCAGCAGAATTTCATGGGCCTCCGTCTGTGCCATTTTTTGGAAATGCTCTCATGTTTGTTCAGCTCAAACACAGTATGTTATAATTTTATAATTATTAAATCTACCTAATAATTCTTTTGTAGAAAATATAATAGAGAACACGTATGCTGCGCTTTTAAAATATCAGTCGCCAATGAAAGTTTGGATTTTACATAAAGTGTTTTTTAGCGTATACGACCCAGTGAATTTCGAAACCATTCTTAATAGTCCGTATGCGCTGGAAAAGCAAGCGATGTACAAATATGCAAATAGAGTAGGCGATGGTATATTTACTGCAACAGGTGATTATATCAAATAATAATAAGTTGCTTATATAAATAAACCATTATTTTGAATTTTAGTGTCCAAGTGGAGAAAGCATAAAAAAATAATCGTGCCCACATTTCATCAAAAAATTCTAGATGAATTTGTTCCCATATTTTCGAAACAAGCAAATAAATTGACAGACAACTTGGAAAAACACGCGGGAAAAGGACTATTTGATGTCTTTGAATGTGTTAATGAATTCACATTGAGAACCATAGTTGGTAGGTGCAATGCATTGTATATCTTCTCAAAGTAAATTTGAATTTTTTTTTATAAGATACTCTGTTGGGACATGATAGTGATTCAGAAAAAACCGAATTGGGGTTGGAGATGATGCATTGCATAGATAGGTAGGTAATTGCAGACATTAAAGCATATCGGAAGCAGGAATATTACAAAAAATACATAAATAATAATTTTAATTTTAGATTTTTGAACATTTTATGTTCGAGAATGACGTACAACGTTTTATACTACTTCGATTTTACTTTTAAAATGACAGCAAAAGGTAAAGAATATTTTGATATTATCAATAGAGGAAGAAGCATCGTAGCAGAATTTATCGTAAAGAAAATGGAAGATTATGAGCGAGTAAAGAAAGAAAACGATGAAGTTCAACTGGAAAACGGTACACTAATTCTATTCTAAAAACGTTGGTACACATTGACGAACAAATAGCAAATAGTCATATAACCTTGAGAAAATGTTTTTAGCTGCTGTAAGTTACGGTATGCATTAACACTCTCTGAAACAACTTTATATGACGTCATGTCATTCGATGTTAATTCGTCTAAGGGTACGTTTATGTTGGAGCTGTGATAAGCGATAAGAGCGAAGAAATTTCTTAGCTCTAATCGCTGTTCTATGAATCAACATTCGCTTGCGCGCTGCTTCAACATAAACAGTCACATAATACTTAAACGTTTTGCTTTTCTCTTGTTCGCTAGTATCGCGGCTTTTAGCGATTATCACAGCTCCAACATAAACGTACCCTAATATGTATTTACCATAATGTATTCTATAATATAAAACTTTGAACTGGGGTATAACGTAACTCATAATTGCTAAGTCAATCACTCGAATTACTCAACATTCGACGTAATAATAATAATAATAATAAACACTTTATTCAAAACTAAACAAAACTAATACAACAAATTATACTGTAATGCCGCTGAAAACGTCAAAGAAAAGCTTATTACCAAGTTACATGGAAAATTTACGATGTAAATTTGTAGGTAAAGCGTTGAAGAACTTGATGCTAGTGTAGAGTACCCCTCTCTCGAAGTAGGCCAATAGATGAGCTGGAATAGGGATCTTCGGCGTAGGTACTCAAGTTAAAAGACTTATACTGTATTTACAAAAACATAAGGTAACGAGGGTATTTCTAAATTTGTAGCACCAACCAAAAGGAATGCGTTCTTACAAGAATTAATCGAATTATCTGATAAAGAAAACGGTTTAACTGTCAATGAAATTCAGGATGAAGTAGGCGTGATGGTGATTGCAGTAAGTTTTCACAGATTTCAACTAAGTAGAAATTATTTAAGAAAGATTATATTTTGTAGGGTACTGATACATCAGCGACTATGACTTCTTTCACTTTCATGATGTTAGGGATGCACCCCGAAATACAGGTACAATATAATTTAACAACTTTTGATTTTTCCATATACGATTACTGCAAATTGTAGGAGAAAGTTTATAAGGAAGTGATCGATACGGTTGGGTTCGACAGACCAATAGAACGCACCGATTTACAAAATTTGTCCTACACTGAATTAGTCATAAAAGAAACTCTGAGAATATTCCCCGTCGGCCCCATGATAGGAAGAGAAGCCACAGGCGATATTACATTAAAAGGTAAGGAAAAATACCTTTTGGTTTCAACATTGGGTAATTGTGAATTTCTCAGATGGTAGGGTGATTCCTAAAGGTTCTTCAATTTTATTTAGCATAATCCATGTTCATCGAAATCCGGAATATTGGCCCGAGCCTATGAAGTTTGACCCACTACGTTTTCTACCCGAAGAGTGTGCAAAACGCCATCGTTACTGCTTCCTGCCCTTTGCGGGCGGCCCTAGAAAGTGCATAGGTTTGTAAATAATAAGATTTATTAAACAAGATTTTTATATTTTACCATCAGGTCCAGCATATGCGATGATGTCAATAAAGGTCGCCGTTGCCACAGTGGTGAGAAAATATGTTATAAAAACCTGCTACAAGCAACCTAAAGACATCAAAATTGTACAAAATATTGCAACTAAAACTGTAGATGGATTCCTCATATCATTAGAAAAGCGATCTAAATAATTCCGACAATTTACTTACTCAAATGAAATTACTACAACTTAATTATTAAGGCTGTCTTTCATTTGTTATTTAAAAAGAAATATCTAGCAATACATTCTTAAAAGAAAAAGATTATTTTTTTACAAACGAATAAAATTTTTTGCAATTGCGGGGCTAAAGTACTCACTTTAGACCCCGATTTGCGGGTGTAAAGTGGCACTTTTTTGCCCTGTGTACACATTTATGTGTACTTGACCGTAATTTGTGATTCCAATATTAGTGCAACATACAGTGAAATAAATTGGTAAATATCTAATTTGGTGACCGCCTTGATTTTGTCGGCAAAAGTTCTGCCAATGCCATCTTTGCTGATTCGGCAATCTCGTGGTTCCCTCTCTTGGCACAAATGTAACTGAACCATTCTAGTACCTTTTAGTAAAAAAATTCTAGTTGGCAATAATAATATAACCAACTATGCTTCATTTACTTTGGTACTATCAACCACGTGCTTTATTGAACAAATTTTAATTAAAATCTCGTAATAATTGTCGAAGTCAGTACTTTACCTCCCGCAATTGCAAAAAAACAGTATATGCACCTCGGGAATAAAGTGAATTTTTTGGCCTGAGGGTAATTTTTGCCCTCGGCTACGCCTCGTGCAAACAAACCTTTATCCTCGGTCCAAAAAAGGATCACTTTATTCCCTTGGTGCATAATGTACTATTAATGAAAATTTTATTGTATATTGTTTATTAATCATCTATTGTTGTATTAAAACTTGATAGACGTCGTTGTGCCTTCTTGGTAGCCTGCAAACGGCGATGCTTTGACTGCACTAACTTTTTCAGGTAGTCAACCCTTAAATTGCTGTCCCATACAAATTTTAATGCCTTTTATAGCTTAGATACACTCTTTGGAGTATTTTGAATCACGTACCTTTTTATTATTGTCTTCAAACTCTTAATTTAACTCAAATGTGGCATATACTTGGCCAAATAATTATTTAAATTTCATTATGAATAAAATAATTATTCTTCTGAAACAAATGAAGAGCAATCAATTGGATGTTTTTGCATAATTTGTTATTTAAATGTGTTAGAATTATTGCCTGATCAACAAATTTGAAAATAAAAAATTAGTTACAAAATTATTACCAACTGTCTTTGCAGTAAATCAAAGTGCATTATCATCCTGAAAATAATAAACTTTATTTTCTGGATATGAATGATTGTAAATTATTTCTTACTATCCCTAAATATTTTACAAGGTTATATATTGTCATGTTTCAATTTAGACCCAGATCTTTTATTATGATAAATCATTTAAAAACAAGAATAAAAGTTAAAACCTTTATAATTTAATTTTGTTGTAAGGACTTGAGTTCATTCTTTAATTGATTTTATGACGATAATTAATTCGGTTTCACATATTTTTGATTTTTATAAAAAGGAAGGCACGTTTGAGAGCTTGTATTACAATTTTTTTAGCATTTTAAAATTAAAAGATGTTTTTGGTCCACGATCTTTAAATGAAAAGACAAACGCCAAATTTATCAAAGAAACCGATTGGCACTCAAATTTGTTAATTATTTTAATCTAATATTTTTAAACAATAAAAGTGAAAGTGAATGCGTGAATAAAATTAAATAGTGCGCCGAATCTACAAATTCCACCACTACAAGCTCAAACGTTGAAAATTTGCTAAATAATAAAAATAAAGGAAGGAGAGAAATTTTTAAAAGTAATTCATTCTGGGCAAGGCCGTTGTTTCGAGAAGTATCGAAATTTAAAGCCCAGAGTCACAAATTTAAACAATATTAAAATTTAATTAAGATTGATAAATAAAATTAAAAATTTAAATAACATTGATAAATTCTATGATTATAATAATTACTTACCTGAAATTACAAATTCAGAGTAAGAGTGTTTTGTACAAATTGATAAGAAGAAGAAGAATATTAAATTTATTCACCACAGCAGGTGAAAACATAAAAAAGGAAAATTAAGAAACCAAGAAATAAAGAAACAAGCAACATAATTTTAAGAAGACTTCGAAAAACAAATAGGGTGAGAACTTTTAAAGCGCAAAAACGATTAATTTTACGTTTAGTGACACTACGATAAAATTGATTATTTGATATTTGTATATTTTTGCCATCAAATTTGGAACTTTATCTAACAGTTGAAAAATTTACTCGATAAATAAGATTTAATTTCCAGATTCGGTGTATTTGTTTTATTTCGTGAGCCGATGTTATGCGGCTTAAGATTAAAAACATCACAATTAACTATAATAATTTATAAATTACAACTTAATCAAACTGTGCCTTTTTGTAATATTTTGAAATTTCGTGTTTTTATTATTGATTAAATTACATTTGATTTGAATAACTTGCTTAATTTTTCAACATAAGATTAATTAAAAGAATCGCAAGCTTTACAATAAGTGATGGGTGTTCAAAAGGTAACTATTTAAGTTTTTTTGTATTACGACACATTTTACGCTTTAGAACATCGCAATATACCACAAAAAACATTATGGATATATTAAAAATCAATGAAAAACCATGGGTATTAAATTTTGACGCAGAAAAGGCGGATTGTAATTTCAGCAAAATAATATCCCTTGGTACAGTGCAAACATCGGCAGTATTATTTTTGTAACTAATTTTTTATTTCAAATTTTTTTAATCAGGCAATGATTCTAACACATTTAAGTAACAAATTATGTAAAAAAATCCATTTGATTGCTCTTCATTTGTTTCAGATGAATAATTATTTTCTTCATAATGAAATTTAAATAATTAATTGGCCAAGTATATGTTGGGTATTCATAAATACGTCATATACACAAGTTAACGACAACAACTAGGAACATTAAGACCAGTGTCAAATACACAATCATAGTGTTAGGATACTCATGTTATTAGTCGTAAATAAAAGTTATAAAAAATATAATGTTATTATTTTACTAATACACAACATCAGCGGCATCAAAAGTCGAAAGTGTGGTGGTAATAAATTCCAACGCGACACCTTTATTAGGGTTGCAAGATTGCGTTAGGTTTGGGTTAATAAAAAGGGTAGATAAAATATCTATGGCAAACTCAAAAAAAGTATTCATAGCCCAAAATTACGAAATTTTCACGGGTTTAGGAAGAATAGGGAAATATAAAATGAAATTAAGGGAAAATGTGATTCCTATAGTCAATCCAATACGTAGAGTTGCAGAGAAATTAAAACTACCGTTAAAAAATACACTTGATTCGTTAGAAAGAAAAGAAATTATCATTAGAGTAACAGAACCTACAGAGTGGTGCCAAAATTTACTAATAGTCGAAAAACCGAATAAGTCGTTATACGTCTATGTTTAGACCCAAAAAGATTAAATGAAAGGTATCCAATACCATCTCAAGAAGAGATTTGCAACGCTTTAGTAGGAAAAGAAATATTCACCGTGCTTGATTTTAAAGACGGGTTTTTCCAAGTCGAATTAGATTTAGAAAGTAGCTACATTTGTACTTTTGGAACACCTTTTGGTAGATACAGATTTAAACGTATGCCATTTGGAATTAGTTCCGCCCCCGAAGTTTTTCAGGAACTAAATACCAGATTATTTGGAGACATACAAGGGGTGGAAATCTATTTCGATGATGTTATAATAGCAGGGTTACAAAAGTTTTTAGGCATGACTAATTATTTAAGTAAATTTATTCCAAAATATTCTGAATTAACAGCGCCATTAAGGGGTCTTATTAAAAATGGTGTAGACTGGGTTTGGGGCCAAGCACAAACTCAGTCGTTCAAGAACTTAAAGTTAAGCTTAACTAGCGCGCCTACGTTAAAAATAAATCTATTATTCGAGAGGAGGCTGATGAAGATATCTTTTCTCATGATGAGGAAAACAATGAAAATATTGCACAAATAACTCCAAACTTAAACCAGCCTGAGGTAAGTGTCAGAACTAGATCTACTAGGGAAAGACGCAAACTAAATTATTTCAAGGATTATGTATGTTAAATATAAGTTGTTCTTGTTTATATTAATTAAGTTTTTAATTAGTACCCAGATAGCAATATGACGTTATAATTAAGTCTGCATGAGCTCAGATTTATGATTTGGACGTCAGACGTAATATGATTATTCTACCTGTTAGGGTCAATTTCATAATGCATTTTAAAGGAAGCCTTAAATTTAAGTTTGAATTAGACCACCCTGTATCGGTAGTGGCCAAGTGGGGATTTGGCATTGAAAATTCAAAAAAAATTTCCAATGCTACTGCCTTGAAAATCTTTTTGGAAATTTTTATTCAAAAATTTTTGAAATTTAACGGCGGAATCGTGTGCGCCAGATAATTTTAAGCATCACCGAGTAAAATTTTTCTATAATTTAAATTTAACTTCAAAGAATTAGCTTTTCATAAAATCCGCGCAAAGGCTATCGTTTCTCGTCACCCAACCTTCCGAAAAGGACTAAAATTTAAATTTATGGCTTTACAATCCTTGCCGATCATGGACCGTCCGCCTAAACAGACGTTAATTTTCGTAAAGTCTTTTTTAAGCGTGGAGCACACCCCGAAGCGTCACGATTTTTTTCAAATTTTAAAATTTCGCCTATATCGGCTCGGGTGACAAACTTTCCCCTCGTGCAGAACATGCCGAATTCCAAACTTGTTACAGAATATACTATTTTTGGTTTAAGTAGGTAATCGGTAACCTCGACAAAATATTTAAAATTTTAAAATCTTATTGTTTGCATTTCTAATTTTTTTTTATTTTTGTAAACGTAGTAGGTACAGCCAAGTTCAAGTAGTTATGTAAAATAATTACCAAAAACGGAATAAATTACATAAAACTTAATATAAAATTTCTAGATATATGCATATTTTTATTTAAATTGTGAGATTTTTGAATTTTCACAATACAAATATATATTCAAAATTTTGTTGAATCTACGTCAAAATTAGATCTATTACAACACATTTATGAACATTAAATTAATTTTTTATACAAAACATGCGTGCACAAAATATGAAACGATATTAAAATATACTCTCGGATGAATAATGTCTGATACTGCGTGCACTATTATACATAATATTATATTGAAAAATTACTTTCCATAAATAGTGAACGAATTTCCCTTTTATTAGATCTTATCGATGAGAAACAGATTAAAAAATAATTTCTCTGTAATAAACATTATTGTGTGAAAACCACAACTTTTAATGTTAAATATTTTCAAATTAGTATTGACCATGAATTTAATATGTGAAATTATTGTTAATAAAAGGGGTTCCCAAAGACTTCCTTTCGATAGTGATTTAAAAATTGTTATCTGAAAAGGATCGTTGGACCGGTTAAAACATTTAGTACAAATTTAACTCAATACACGTAAAATCATGTTTTTGGAATTGTTGGTGTTGTTCGGTACCCTCCTTTTAACTTGGTTTGCGCTTTTTCATTGGAAAAGAAGAAGATTATATAAATTGGCAGCAGAATTTCGTGGGCCTCCGACTGTGCCATTTTTTGGAAATGCTCTCATGTTTGTTCAGCTCAAACACAGTATGTTATAATTTTATAATTATTAAATCTACCTAATAATTCTTTTGTAGAAACTAATATAATAAAGAAAACGTATGGTGGGTTTTTAAAATATCAGTCGCCAATGATATTTTGGATTTTACATAAAGTGTTTTTTTGCGTATACGACGTAGAGAATTTCGAAACCATTCTTAATAGTCCCTATGCGCTGGAAAAGCAAGCGATGTACAAATATGCAAATAGAGTAGGTGATGGTTTATTTACTGCAACAGGTGATTATATCAAATAATAAGTTGCTTATATAAATAAACCATTATTTTGAATTTTAGTGTCCAAGTGGAGAAAGCATAAAAAAATAATCGTGCCCACATTTCATCAAAAAATTCTAAATGAATTTGTTGCCACATTTTCGAAACAAGCAAATAGATTGACAGACAACTTGGAAAAACACGCGGGAAAAGGACTGTTTGATGTCTTTGAATGTGTTAATTTATTCACATTGAAAACCATAATTGGTAGGTGCAATGCATTGTATATCTTCTCAAAGTAATTTGAATTTTTTTTATAAGAAACTGTGTTGGGACATGAACTGGATTCAGAAAAAACAGAATTGGAGTTGATGCATTGCATAGATAGGTAAGTAATTGTAGACATTAAAGCATATCGGAAACAGGAATATTAAATAAAAACTTTAATTTTAGATTTTTTGACATTTTATGTTCGAGAATGACGTACAACGTTTTATACTACTTCGATGTTACTTTTAAAATGACAGCGAAAGGTAAAGAATATTTTGACGTTATCAATAGAGGAAAAAGCATCTTAGCAAAAATTATCGCGAAGAAAAAGGAAGATTATGAGCGAGTAAAGAAAGAAAACAATGAAGTTCAACTGGAAAACGGTACACTAATTCTATTCTAAAAACGTTGGTACACATTGACGAACAAATAGCAAATAGTCATATAACCTTGAGAAAATGTTTTTAGTTGCTGTAAGCATAGGCGCCGGAATATAGGGGCAAAGCAGGGCACTTGCCCCCCCCCTAGAAACTTAAATTTTTTGTTTCTATCTAGCTAGCGTTCGTAAAATATTAGAATTTTTCTTTAAAATCATAAAGCCTAACAGAATTGAATACTTTGCCCCCCTCTATATTTGACTCTTCCGGCGCCACTGGCTGTAAGTTACGGTATGCATTAACACTCTCTGAAACAACTTTATATGACGTCATGTCATTCGATGTTAATTCGTCTAATATGTATTAACCATAATGTATTCTATAATATAAAACTTTGAACTGGGGTATAACGTAACACATAATTGCTAAGTCAATCACTCAAATTACTCAACGTTCGACGTAATACTCAAGTTAAAAGATTTATACTGTATTTACAAAAACATAAGGTAACGAGGGTATTTCTAAATTTGTAGTACCAACCAAAAGGAATGCGTTCTTACAAGAATTAATCGAATTATCTGATAAAGAAAACGGTTTAACTGCCAGAGAAATTGAAGATGAAGTAAGCGTGATGGTGGCTGCAGTAAGTTTCCACAGATTTAAACTAAGTAGAAATTATTTAAAAAAGATTATATTTTGTAGGGTAGTGATACATCAGCGACTATGAATTCTTTCACTCTCATGATGTTAGGGATGCATCCCGAAATACAGGTACAATATAATTTAACAACTTTTGATTTTTCCATATACGATTACTGCAAATTGTAGGAGAAAGTTTACAAGGAAGTGATCGATACGGTTGGGTTCGACAGACCAATAGAACATACCGATTTACAAAATTTGTCCTACACTGAATTAGTCATAAAAGAAACTCTGAGAATATTCCCCGTCGGCCCCATGATAGCAAGAGAAGCCACAGGCGATATTACATTAAAAGGTAAGGAAAAATACCTTTTGGTTTCAACATTGGGTAATTGTGAATTTCTCAGATGGTAGGGTGATTCCTAAAGGTTCTTCAATTTTATTTAGCATAATCCATGTTCATCGAAATCCGGAATATTGGCCCGAGCCTATGAAGTTTGACCCACTACGTTTTCTACCCGAAGAGTGTGCAAAACGCCATCGTTACTGCTTCCTGCCCTTTGCGGGCGGCCCTAGAAAGTGCATAGGTTTGTAAATAATAAGATTTATTAAACAAGATTTTTATATTTTACCTTCAGGTCCAGCATATGCGATGATTTCAATAAAGGTCGCCGTTGCCACAGTGGTGAGAAAATATGTTATAAAAACCTGCTACAAGCAACCTAAAGACATCAAAATTGTACAAAATATTGCAACTAAAACTGTAGATGGATTCCTCATATCATTAGAAAAGCGATCTAAATAATTCCGACAACATACTTACTCAAATTAAATTACTACAACTTAATTATTAAGGCTGTCTTTCATTTGTTATTTAAAAAGAAATATCTAGCAATAAATTCTTAAAAGAAAAAGATTATTTTTTTACTAACGAATAAAATTTTATGAAATCGACGATTTTGCACTTTTATTTTGTAGTACCTACAAACCTGACTTTTTCTAACCAATTTGCCCGGTAGTAAAATTATTACCAGTCAGGCCACTGTATAAAATACACCCACTTGATGCACATTTTCACAAAGTTGACTTGAAATTTAAACTACATTTTACAATAATATTTACCATTTAACGCAATGAATTTAACAAGTCGGTAAGTAATTATTTTGACAAATAAACAAAAACAAAACAATAACAGTTTGAGCGCCACTAATATTGTATTTGGTGTGGCACCGCTAGAGGGCGCCTAAAAAATTACGAAAACGCAAAACATCACAAATCTATATCACCAAAAATAGTTAAATTTGTAATTAATTACGTCGCGTCATGGCAAATCTGTTCAATTTTCAAAATACAATTAATCAGTGTATTTATATCTTCAACGTAATTCTGTTACCACTAGTTAGTTCAATCGCTTAATTTTGATTTTAAAATATTTAAAACGAATCAATATTTACAGGTGTCAGCTGATTATTGCGAATTTGGATTTTGTAAAAACGAACAATATTGTTGCGGTGACAACAAATGCTGCACTAAAACGCTGGACCTATGGTTTTTTTGGTAACAATTTTTCTATGCTAATTATTCCTCTCTAAACTTTTTTTTTAATCAGGGCCGGAATCCTGCTAGTAATTTTTGCATTGGCCGTGGCAGCCGGTGTTAGATATACGAGAAACCAAACCGCAACTTACGTACTCTTAGCTACACATCCAATGGAAGAACCACAAGTTACACCCGTAACCTTTAAATGAAGTAAATTTTTTAATTATTGCGTGTATCGATTTAAACTATCTAAATGTACATTCACTCGTATATGTTAAGTAAGTAACTAATTGTTGATATAACTAACCAACAAACACCCCCTCCTCTCTCTTTTATTTATTTCAACTGTGATAATACTTTATATAGAATTTAATTAGTATTTATTTGTAATATATTTTTGATGATATAACAAAAAAACATGTGAATTAAATGCTGCTAGTATTTACAATAAGTGTATTAACGAAAGAGCTCGAAAATTGCAAAATAAACAGTCGCCGTGTTCAAATCTTTGTTTTTTCGATTCCATCGTTCACACGAAAACCAAGCTAAAAAATTAAAATTGAGAGCACCGTAGAAGAAATGATAAAGGAAACTTACTTGACGATGGAAAGTTCAGGCATACCGGGATCGGCTCCTTGTTGGAATCCTACAAAACAATTAAATTAGCTAAAAATCAACTTCGAAGAGTGAAACAACATACCTAAAAACACCAGCGTTGGAATAAAACCGTAGTGGAAAACTGTTTTAGCAGCCTCGATAACAATCGACAATCGCTGCTTGGCATCGTCAGATAATAAAGCCATTTTTTCACGTTTTTTTGCAAATTTAACCTCACAAGCGTGCTGACCGAGAACAAAATAGATTGCAGTTGTTAAATGTCGTTCGATTGATCACCGATGCAGTGTTGCCAATTTTATAACAGTGGCAACTTAAATTCAAATTTTTGTGTTCATTCGAAATAAATAATCAGAGTTAGGATCGATTTAATCGCCCGTTGGCGAAGCATAAAATATGAACTTGAAGATTTTGTAGTCAACAAAAAGGTAAAATGTTAACCAGCGACAACGGTGGGCAACAAATTCTCGTACGTTCCAATTTTCGCGGGTCCAAAGTCTTGCGGCATTCATTTCCCGACATAACCCGAAGGCGGCCGATAACTAATCAATGAAAGGTGTGTTTGCCAAGGTATGAATTTTTGTTTGGAAGGTTTTATTTAAAATCATAATTGTACAGTGTGTTTTGTACAAAATTGTGTTTGGTTTTGTTCGTTTAATTTTAGTTAATATGTGCTTAAACGTTTTGCTAATTTCTTGGTGATTATTTAAACGGCGATAAAACTTCCATAGTTTTGGACTGTCAAAAAAATGTCACAACCCATTCGCAGCGGGATGTCCAAATTAAAAAAGAAACATTTCCGCGTTAAACACCAAAAAGTTAAACTGTTTAGGGCCAACGAGCCCCTACTATCGGTCTTCATGTGGGGCATCAATCACACGGTAAGTTGTCACAGTTAAATTTCATTTTTCGTCCTAACCACTTCATTTTTTTTTGTCACCTTCAAGATTAACGAATTAATGCATGTCACCATTCCCGTGATGCTATTGCCGGACGATTTTAGGGCCTACTCGAAATTGAAGGTCGATAATCACCTCTTTAATAAGTAAGTTCCAAGACAAATCGGAGACGAGGACAAAAAGTGTTTGGTTTTAGGGAGAACATGCCCTCCCATTTCAAGGTCAAGGAATATTGCCCCATGGTGTTTAGAAATATTAGGGAACGTTTTGGCATCGACGATCTCGATTATAAGGAATCCTTGACGAGATCCCAGCCATTACCCGACGATTGTTCCGGCAAAAGTGGTGCTAAATTCTACCACAGTTATGATAAACTCTTTATAGTTAAGACCATGACGTCCGAAGAGGTGGAGAGGATGCATTCGTTTCTAAAGCATTACCATCCGGTTAGTTAATTTTCTTAAAAATCTCGGGTGACAATTTTAGTCCAGTTATTAGGTACTTACTTTCTCATGGGAATAACTTGGAAAAACGCCCCTAAGATCTCTACATCAAACTTAGACGTTAAAGAATATATAGGTATTACATTTTGGAAGCTGATGTAGATAACTTATGGACATTAAATTTCAGCATTGAAGCATGAAAAATATTTTCAAGTTATTTCCACGTGGGCTCCTTTTTCGCGACAATTTTTTAATTCTGTAAATTTTTAGTACATCGTGGAACGTCACGGAAAAACCTTGTTACCTCAATATTTAGGAATGTATAGGATTACCGTCGACAATGTCGAACATTACTTGGTTGTCACCAGGAACGTTTTCTCAAACCATCTTAGCACTCATAAAAAATTCGACCTTAAGGGATCAACCGTTGATCGAGAAGCATCCGATAAAGAGCTAGGCAAGGATTTACCCACCCTTAAGGACAATGATTTTGTAAAACAGCACATGAAAGTAAGATTTATAATTTTCATCTTCGGAAAAATTATTGCAACTTTGTTTTGTCAGATTTACATTGGTAACGAAGCTACGCAGAAATTACTGAATACATTGACAGCAGACGTTGAATTTTTAACCAAATTACATTTAATGGATTACAGTTTACTTTTAGGTGAGTTTTTTGCAGGAAAGAAAATTAAATTCAAGGTAAAATTTAATGAACAAAATCAAAGGTTAATTTAAATTTGAGTAATTAATTAATTTTTTGTATCATTAGGAATACACGAAGTGGAAAGAGGCGAACAGGAACGCGAGAACGAATCCGACAATGCGGGGCTAGATTCCGACGAAAGTGAGTCCGGTTCTGGTTTAGAAAATAGAAATATTGGATTTACAACGCCGCCCGATTCACCCAACACAGTTGCACAATTTGTGAGAGAGCATAGCTTGCAATATGAAGGTAAAACTTTTTATTTGTTATCAAACATGTTATTTTTAAAAATTAGCTTTTTTGTTGATTGCCGAAACTTATTACAGTTTTGAGTAGGTGCCCGATGAGGTTTCATTTCATAAATTATGTTTTATTATGGTTTGCTTCATTCAATCTGTGATATTTCCTCTTGATAACCCAATGTTAAATACGTTTTATTAACGGTAATTTCCCAGTGGAACACAAAGCTATTCATTGTCACAAGATCAAGGTTCTTAAAATAATGTCAAGTTTGAAGCTATTTCAAGACCGTCTGCAACTGAATTCTTCTGTTCAGTTTTAGAGTTAAGCTCGGGACTTAAAAGCGGGACTCCTCAGTGTTGGGGCAAGTTTTATTATTAGAGGGAACTGACTGTCTATTATTTGAAGATTAATTCAAATTCAACCCCCAATATTTAGTGTGATTTAAATGAGGTGAAATCACTGGTTGCATGGTGTTTTATGATGAACGTTGCGTTGGAAGTATAATACAGTTATTCTTCCACTCCGCACCAGAAAGTGGCAAAAAGCAACTAATGGACTCGGGTTTTTAATATATGCTTCTATTGATTCACACTGAAGACATGAGTAACACGCAATCGTATTTCAGCTAAATTTCAATAAAATATTATACATGTTACTGAAGTTATTGTGGTGGACATGCAACGGATTTTAATTTGCCATTAAGCCCTCCCCAATGGAAATTCCCCTTTTCAGTGTACTTTTGTACTGCTTACAATAGGAAGTTACAGCTAACCACCTTCCAATTTGGGTGATATTTTTTAATAAAGTAGAGCGAAAGTAGGATGCACGTGAGGTAGTTTCAATATTTTAATCGCTTAGAAACTTGGAATTTCTTTTATCGTTAAAATTTGTAATATTTTTATTGTATTTTCTGAATGAAAATTTAACGAATCAAACTCCTGCTTAGCACGAAAACTACCAGTTTTCTGAACGTATATTTCAAATTTCACGTCAATTTGTTGATTGCAGTTTGCCGAATCGTGAACACTGTTTTTCTCGGTTACTGGTATGTTTTTATATTTTATTTGCTCATTTCGAAAGCTACAAACTACATCTCAGAAAACAAATTGTGAAGCAAAAATTCCAGAAATATCGAAAATGACAATTTGGAACGTTTTTCAGCAAACCCTTTTAACAATTTAATTTTTTTACAGGAAACATAATTCCTGAATTGGACATTTACGCAATACCCAGCTGCGATTCGGCGCCGGTGAAAGAAATTTACTTTGTTGCCATAATAGACGTCCTGACGCACTACGGCGTGAAGAAACAAGCCGCTAAAGCAGCAAAAACCGTCAAGTACGGTTCGAACGTAGACGGCATAAGCACGTGCGATCCCGAACAATACGGCAAAAGATTTATCGATTTTATGTCGAAGGCCATCGAGTGATTTTAAAATTTTATTTTCAAACTTTTTTTTTGGGAACTTCACCATTTAATTGGTCGATTGCATTGTAGAAAAATTGTTTGGAATTTTAATGGCAATTGATTCTTTTTGGAAAAAAAAGGGAGGGGTGTTTTAATTGGGCGGTTTGTAGTAGAAAAAAAAAACTAATATTGAAAACGATTGCTGTGATTTATTTTTGTATATATTAATAGGAGAAAAAAAGTTATATAATTAATAGGAATAGGAGCATCCGGTTTCGAGTCAAATAATGTAATTTATTTACCGTGTTAAGTAAAATGGAGACAGTATACGGTTTTGTGTGTTTAGTTTTGTTGTTTAATTTTTCTTTGTAATGTAATTACTGAATATACTTCCAAAAAGTATGTGTATAACCGCGTGTCTTTCATTTGTTTTATCGATGTGGGAGCAACTCGAGTCGGACAATTCACTCGATTTGTCGACTTTCCTATTAAAACGAGTATGGCTCGCGTAGTTGTGCAATGATTATTTTGTGTTAACAATGTAATTTCGGGCAGTACTTGACTTGGAAGTCGTAGCATGGCCTAACACATTCACGGCCTAGATTTTATTGCAGCCCAACGTTTTTCTAGCATGTTGAAGTTGTCACGCCCTCTTAAAATTTAAATAAATGTAATTGCAGTCAGCACTATTTTTTCTCACATGGCAATAACGAAATATTCGTTGCACCGCTACGAACATCGCAATTTTTAGACGTATAATTAAAATAATATCAATTAAGCATGTGATTTATTAAATTAATTAGGCAGCCACCTCTTGTTTCGTGGCACATTTGTAATGTATGCTTGGTCGGTGGGTCGAGTAATGGTAACCAAAAATTTTTAACGTGGTGTTTTGTCTCTTAAAAATTATTTAGGCCAATTTTAGGTGTAGCATTTTAAGTCTGAATGAGTCAGCTGCATAGGCACATTGACACACACATTTTCTACATTTTTGATATAACTTTCTATTTACTAAATAAAGTCTGAAGATAATAACTTTGCAGCTTCATACCTTTCGGATTCGCATTTCGTGCGGTTCGGCACTCGCTTCTTAATATACAGGACGTTTACAAAAAAATTATTCCAAGTATTATTTAGAAAATCATTTAGAAAACTTCCATTTAGTATTATTTTTTTTGTTCTTTACCCTTCTGTGTTACGTTTCTTTTATTATGTAAGTTGACATTTCTATTTTTATAACATTTTCCATTACAAAAATTTTGTAGATACATTTGATAAATGTGATTTAGAATAAATTCAATACGGGAAATGTAATGCTGATCTTGCTCTAATTGCAAGGAGGCTTTCCAGTTCTCGAAACGCGAATTTGGACAAATATGTTCCCACACTGGGCGCATAATTTTATGCAAACTATTGTCTCGAGAGTTGGGCCTTCTTGTTAATTTTTTTAATTAATACCACAAGTGTTTGGTATTTTAAAATGTCATTGTTTTATACAACAAATGCAGTTGTATATTATAACTATTTGTTTTTTTTTTAAATATTTTTTGTATATATTCGTGTTATAAAGTCATCTAGTCTTAAAGTTACTGTAAGGTGTGGATTTGTATTTCTTTTATTTTTTAGCCGTATTATAAGTTTGTTGTACGCCTAAACTATGTTACGTTAAGTTAAGAAAGATCCAATGCCCTCATGTATGGTGTTTATAAAAATAAAATTAAGACAATTTTTTTTATTTTATTCCGGCTGTTTTCTACGCAACTTGCGTTGTATAAGTCAAAGGTAAAACAAAATGTTTCGATACTTTTATTTCCAGTTTAAAAATTTTAGGCTTCATTTTTGTTTGAATCCAAAATAGCTCCGGTGTAAGCCAAATCCCAATAATTTTCGACGTGATGCTTCTTAAAGTATTCCCTGGCCATTTTTTCGCTGGGACTTATTTTAAATTTAATTTCTCGAAAATTACGTACTTGTTTCGTACCTTCCCACACCAAAACGCACTTATTCGGAATTTCGATGCCATCAGGATTCTTAACCAAATCTTCCTCCCACTTAATTCTACTCATCATCAAATGCCTATACTTTTTCATTTGTTTTGGCCCTCCACAGACACAAATTTGTCTGTAGTTTTTCTTCTTCCATAGCCCGAATCTAAGCAACGAAGAGCGGTACTTACCAAAGATGAATCACTGCTTCCCAAAAGTTTGTAAACTTCCTTCTCTATCGATCGTTTTAAATCTTCGATATCTCTTTTCGTTAGGTAGGACATTTTAGGCAGAAAATATTGTTGTTATCTTTACTTTTCTCTTTATATGCGAAAATCGATGAGTTACTTGTACCAACGCACAAAATGAATTATAAAGTAAGCTAGAGAAGTGAATAGATTACCAGCCTGAAGAATATTTAATTTAAAAATATTAAAACCTTTGAGGGTCAGTTCCTAAGGTCAGTTCTATAAACTTGTGTTAATAAATAAAATAGTGAGGTTGTGTTTTGAAATTAAGCTGCATAAAATATTTGTACAAGTACGCCCCTGACATAAACGATCCCAATCTCTTCATCTTATTTTAAGGTTATGTTAAAAAGTCAAAACTACGACAAGAACTATTATTAATTTAAGGTCTTCTTCAAGATGGTTTCGCGAATTTTGTTGACTAGGACCTCGAACGCGATCTTATGCAGGGTAAGAGCATTTAATTGTTTTACTTGTTTAACCAATAAATTCTTTTAGGCAACATTTTCATCGAAAACTCCTGAAATACCTAAAAATACACTGGAGGAATACATAACGGCACATCAACAGCCGGAGAATGGAATAGTTTACGATAAGAAGCCGTTCAAGATGACGCTCGAAGCCGGTAAACGATACCATTGGTGTTTATGTGGCAAATCGAAAAATCAACCTTTCTGCGATAGAACTCATCAGGATATTTTCTTAAAAATAAAGCAAAGGTATTTCGATATCCTTATTGTAAAATAAAACTGTGAACGGCCTCCTCAATTGAAATTGTAACAAAAAGATTTTGCTTACTTAATTTTTAGGCCCGTTGCATTTGCGGTAGAAAAAACCAAAGACTACTGGCTGTGTAATTGCAAACAAACAAAGCTGCGACCATTTTGTGATGGCAGTCATAAATCGAAAGAGGTTCAAGAAGGTGCTTCCACCATAAAACAATAATTTTGTACATAAATATGAATAAGTAGTGGTAGATTTTATAGTTTGTTGAAAATAAACAACACAAAAAGGCAGGCGTTCTAAAATTAAACATATTTTATTAACAATTGTAAATTGAAATTAACATAATTTACTAACTAAAACTATCGTCCTTTGTACACTAAGTTTTATTATCCGGAGCTTCTGGCGCTTCTTTATTTTTTTGTTGGGAAAATTCGTGATCTAACCTTTCTTTGGCTCGAACGACTTTTGATTGCAGATAAAACGAAGCACTATGTTGCTTATCGTTAACTTGAAATAAATGTTTGTAATTTTTTTCTATTTGTTCTTGATCTAAATTGTCGACATTTAATATTTTTTTCGCTTCGTCTAACGATAAACCTAACTTTATATTATTTAGTCTCTCCGTTCGGCCTCTCGAATTTCCTAATCGCCGGGCGGCTTCTTGCGATTCCTGCATTTCTTGTTTCACTGCTCTCGCGAACGCCCTTCCTACTACTTGGGCCCCCGTCATTATTATTTGAGCCAAAAATCGCGCCATGTTTCGATAATTTTGGAAATTCGTAATTCTAACCTACAAATTTCACTAGCATTGTGCCAAGGTCGCCCTAGGGAACTTTTAACGTCAAACTGTTGTACAGGGTGTTGTAACTGCACTGATTACCAAAACTTCAATTTTCACCCGTCCAATTCGCTCCTATCAAACAACCACGAAAAACAAGCGAAGGGCGGGTACGTTTACTGACGTTTTGAAATTATTTACTCAAAAATGACAGCGCGCTCGATTATACAAGTTTTTGATCAATATCAAAGGTCCAGAATACAATTTGTACAATGCATTGCCGAATTGGCACTTCGTCAGCAAAATGTAGAATACTTGGAACAGGGGGGCGCTCTAGGTAAGAAAAAAACCTTGTTTTGAGATTTTTCGCTCATTTATCTTTCAGATTTGTTGATGCCTCTTTTGGGAGATATTTGTAAGCAAATCCAGCAATGCGCGGCTATAGCGATCGGGCGTATGGTGCACCACGAAGCCAGATTAGCCAGGCAAGTTTTGGGCAGGGATTTCTTGTCGCTACTGCTGCGTGACATTGACAAACAAAATGTATGACGTTTCGGTTTTGGTAACCTCTTCTTTTTGTAATTTGTGTATTTTAGAAATATCACAAGAAAGCGGTTTTGTTTGTGTTGCGATCGCTTTGCAAGCATAACGAAGAGTTGGCCACGATCGTTATCACCAACGGCGGAATGGAAGCCCTGATGCTGTGTTTGGAAGATTTTGAACCGATGGTGAAACAGGGGGCGGCGTGGGCGATTGGATACATTGCGAAACATACCTGCGTTTTGGCTCAAACTGTGGCAGACGCAGGCGCCATTCCGCTTCTGATTTTATGTTTGCAAGAACCCGAGCTGACCTTGAAACAAATTGCAGCTACTGCTTTGGGCGACATCGCCAAGCACAGTGTAGATCTCGCCCAGAATCTTGTCGATGCCGGGTCCGTACCGCATTTGGCTAGAAATTTGGGCAATCAGGACGAGAAGTTGAAGAGACAGGTTTTAACCACGCTAAGTGAGTTTTTTCGTTACCACTGACGCGCACGAATGGATTAAGGACAGTCACTGGAATTTCGTTAATCCATTCATGCGCGTCGACGGCAGAGCTGGCGAAAGTGTTTATTTTGTGCTTTTCTTGTTGCTTAGGTTGCATTTCAAAACATTCGAACGATATGGCGGAGGTGGTGGTGGAAGCCGAAGTGTTTCCAACGGTATTGATACACATGGCGCACGCTTGTCCTATTATACGCAAAAATGCCGCTACTTTAGTGAGAGATGTTGTGAAGCACTCTCTGGAGCTTACGCAGCTTGTGGTTAACACCGGAGGTATTGGAGCTCTGTTGGAGGCGCTGCATCATCCTTCCGAAGAGACCAAAGTGCCCTGTATCACCGCGATAGGATACATAGCGGGTCATTCTGATCAACTCGCGATGTCGGTGCTGGGTTGTGACGGAGTAATCGAGTTGGCTTCGATTTTAAATTTGTCCACGGACGATGCCACCCTATCCGTGACGGCTTGGACGCTGGGCCAAATTGGAAAGCACAGCCCGGAACACGCAAAATCGATAGCGGCTTCCAACTGTTTTCCGCGCCTACTGGCTTTATATTTGGATAACTGCAGCTCTGAAGACCTGAAGTATAAGTGTAAGACCACACTTAAGCAATGCTTGCAGAAATGCGTTCTTTTGTCGGCTTTGGAGCCATTGCTGTACGATGCCCCCCCGAACATTTTGAAATACGTTTTAGGACAATTCAGCAAGGTAAGAACGCCACCGTGTTTTCGCGCGGGAAATTTAATATTGCAATTAAACTAAAAGGCTTAATTTGTTGTTACATTTATTTATTTAAAAAAATTGCATACCAGAAGCAGTGCAATTAACAAATTACATATAAATAGCCGTGTTTAACAATTACATTAATTTAACTTCTTGTTCTACACTATAAACTTAACGTAAGAATTTTTCTATCATAATCTTGATAACGTTTGATATAAAATTGTACAAAATAGTTCAACATTTATTGCTCTTAACGACCATCAAGTAAAAGTGCAAAATGGAGATATATAGGGTGAAACGTGATTTCACCAACCGCTTCCGAATCGGATTTTTCAGACTCGAATGCACTTTTCCTCGATTGTTATATTTCACCAACTAAAATATGCTACTCACATTTAAATTTAATAAATTAAAAGTACACCTTTTGTGCCGCCCAGAGTTTATGCTGTACAAAATACCCGTTTGCGCACAAAAGGCGAAGGGATGTGAAACAACTTGGCAATCTCTTATTGTACGGGGGAATTTTGGCATTTTTTCTCTAATTTTTCACAATCGAAAAATAAAAACAATAACAACATGCCTATTTTTGGAATTTTTTCAAAATATTTATTGTCTTCCAAATTAATTTATAATTATTTCTGCCTCAGTTTTTCACTTGGAGCACCATAAAATTACGCATTTTAATTATTTATACAGGATGATGCGTTTATTATTCACCTAATCTACTTTGCTCTAGATTAATCTTGAAATGCAATCCGATCGTGCCGTTTTAAAAAAAATTTTAAAATTTATTTCCAAAAACTTTAAGCTACAAGCTTCTTGTCCGCTAATTTAAAAAATTGTAAAACTGCACACTATCGACAAGATTGTCACAAATTTCAGTCTTTAGGTAATATATCTAAAATTATGTTTAACTAATTTTTATGTTTATCTAAACTTTTTTACGAGTCATAGCTACTCGAAACGTGTTTATTTTAACTTTTTTATGTTTTGTTTATTTTTTCATTCAATTGCGCGCATTTAAAAATTAAAATTTATTGATTTCATTTCGTTAGATTAACGTGGGTTTGAACTTCGCCGATTTAAATTTCGAAATCATATTTTGCCACCTCGATTCGAATCGGTCAAACAGATTCAACCAGACTTTGTTTTATTAATGAGCCAAGATGATATGTTTTGCAAGTTAGTATAAATAATGGGCAAGGTCGTTCTGAGATATTTGCCGCCCCAAAAGGCTACGCCCGGAAAAAAAGCTCACGAAATTATAGTTGACTGTGTGATTTTTTTTATTTAACTCTCAATCGCTAACGTGAAATAATTGTCACACTATAACTACTGTGCGGTCTCAGTGACCGCGCTTTGTTTATTTCGTAAACCCACGTACAACTTAACTTTTTGTTTTTTTTTGCAACGGAGTCTTAATTTTAAGATTTTATTAACTTTAAATAACACAAAAGGAATTATCGGTATATAAAAACACCTTTAATTCAAACTTGATGCGGTCTGGGAGACCGCACGATAGCGATTAAGGGTTAAATATTTAGTTTTGGCGGGAAAATAATAAATTGGAATAAAAAAATTTTGAAATTTTGATGCGCCATCTAGGTATTCCAAATAATATTCAACTTTATTCAGGTTTTTCTGGTGACACGAAATTACAAAAAAATGTTTTAAATTAAAATTTGGCCTCGTTGATGATTTATACAACTTCAATGAGAGAGATCCGTTAATTATGTAAGGATAATTTTTCAAAATTTTAGACCCTTACACGTAGGGTTTCTCCTCGTTAATTCTTCATGCGCGTCAATTCAATAGAATAAGCACAATGTACACAACTTTTTACCCTGGGTACACAAAATAAAATTTATTATTTTAATTTTTACTAGCTTATTGTTTTTGACGCTGAAAGTTATTTACTTCGAATCTCTGGGAAATCTGGTATGCAAGTGAGAGAAATTCTTGTGTAATTTTAGAAATTTTGTTTCTTCTGTTTTTTTGAAAGGACATCCGGGAAATTCTCGGAATAATCTTGTAAATGGAAATCTAGTGCACAAAAATTTGCCTTTTGATTTGACCCTCAATTTATTTAAAATTAGATATTTGTTGGATATCGAAGTTATGCGGTGGGGGGGGAGGTTACTTCTTCTGTTTCTACCGTTCGAAATCGGCTTGCGCTGCTGGAGTGAAGGTAATATGGGTAATCACTGCATTAATTATAATTTTGAAAATGTTTTTTTTTAATTTTGATATTCAGATAATCTTATTATACTCACAAAAGATTATGTTCTAGAGCTAAAAAAATTTGGATTGTGAAATTACGGATTAATTGAAAAATTATTTAATTAATTTTGAAATTTTAGATAATTTGAAAAAATTTTTAATTTCTTATTTTTAAAAATTTTAAATTTAATTAAAAAAATATATTAATAAAAGGTTTTTGCGATTTTTATAGGAAATTATATAGGTCTTCGGTTCCAAAGTTTGGCGACCTCTTAACTAGATTATTCCTAAGATTTCCTAGAATTTCTTTGGATTTTCTACATTTCCAATTTCAAAAAATTCCTATGATTTCCTCACTTTTTTTTCCACTTGTACACTAGATTTTTCTCACGATTCCCCATAGTATTCGGAGCCGGAAGGGGGGGTCATCGAATAGAAAAGTGTGATTATTTTTTGGCAATTTTGTGCAAAATTATTAAAAAAATCAGGCTAATTAGTTTTTATAATAATAAGTTTTGTTTTTTAAACTGTCTATGTCATACCCACGGTAACTTAACAAAATGACTTAAATTTTGAAAAATCGTCGGGGAATTCCCGAACCGCTGAAGAGTTTTAACTCTTTTATTTGATGAAAAAAATTGCACGCTGCAGCTTGTCGGGAAGATGAGGAAAATTTTTGGTCTGTTGTCTCTCGACCAGCTGTAAACCTAATTTTTTTACATATGCCGTGCGATTGGCCCGAAGCGTTGGGCGGCAATTATGCTATCGTTCAAAATATTTACATTTAAATATAAATTACGCTTCATCCTGTATACGGACAAAACTCGACTGTGTGTTAAAATTTGATGTGGAAATGTAGTAGTAAAAAATGTAGAATAGACATGCCGTGTTTACACTTCTAAGTTATCATTGATACTAAACTATTAAGACACGTAGGCCACAATGGAGATTGAGTTCTTTTCCTACTTACATAATGAATAAAAATTATAAAGAGGATTTGTAATAATTATTATATTAAATAGGTTACCTTGAAGATTATCAACTATTCCGAATCGGCGTCTTGCTTTATGGCATTATAATTGGACTTTCTCGTCTTAAGCATACGCAAAAAGGAGCCTAATGCGAAAATGGATTTCCTGTGCCTTTGAAATATTTCGGAATACAAAGTTTCTCTCAACATCTTCCTGTCTACGTCTGTTTTCGTGGGATGCGCTGATTTGTACTTGCAGTCCATGACTGAGAGAGCCTTTTTGGGACACCCTGTTTGTTTTTAGTGTATCACAGAGGTTGATTTTTGCAAGCAACTATTAATTCGTACGATAAATCAAAATTTTAAGGCGGTCGTTAGCAAGGCATTGTAGATACGTATTATTTTCATTCTAATTTTCTTTTTGACTTTTTTCAATACACTTAAGGCTTTGGGTTCTAACAGCTGCTGGTATCTTAATATTTTGGTGCTTTTGTTTAGAATTCGGTGCACTTAACATTAATTATTTAAAACACAACACCAATAACTCGATAAATATTGTTTCTTCCTATCGGGACTCTCGAACTAGATATTATTATCACTCTTGTCGAAATTTCACCACAAGATTTACAAAAATCCGTTTGTGGAGGAGGAGCGCGTTATATTTAGATCGGCGAATTTTACGATACATCTGTTTCTGTGTCGACTCGATCTCTTCGGCAAAATGAAAAATATTTACATTTTCCAAAAGTGAGGTCGTTTCCAAATTTTATAAATAAAACTCGATAAACACTTTATTTATTCGCAACATTTCGAACCTTTTTTGTTTATTAGACTTCTTAAAAATTTGTAGTGCTTCTCGAAATTTTCCCAGTAGATGTTTTTGATCAAGTCGAGGTTAACAACGGCGGCGGCGGCGGCGGAGGTGACATCGTTTTTCACCCCCTGCTTGTTATTATTATTTTTAACGAGAAACCTTTTAAAGTCGTCCAACTCTACGGCTTCGTGTATTTCCTTCAACTGCCGATTGCGTACTTCCAGATTAGTATAATTTTTTATCTTCAACTTGTAAAGCTGACGTTTTTCCCGACTCACCTTGATTATCTCCTGTTTACCGCTTGGTCGATCGAAATTGTAGTGCGATTTTCTCACATTGTAGTTTATTTTAATTTCGTGCGGAAATTTTTCTAATTTTATTTTATTGCCGTTTATTTTTAAGCTATCATCCGAAGGGGTCGCCGACACTCGCTTAGGATTTTGCATTATTATTCACTACGTCTGTTTTTATTAACATTGTTTACATTCTTTAAATTAAAAAGTAAATACGGAATTAATTCAGCCGATGCACATTTTTGTTGTTTACCTACTAAAAGTCGAATACCCTAGTGGTGGTGATTTCGCCACGGAGAGGGTAGTTTGTGCGCGCTCTCTTTTCCAATCGATAATCTCACCTATCTGCCGTCTCCTTTTTCAATATAAGGAATGGCAAAATAATCAATACGCTTTTGAATATTTAATGTGTCCTTTCTCCTTTGTCTCCTCCTGCCATTTAAACAAAGATCTACCAAACTACCTTACACCCGAGGAGTCCACGCTCAACCGCATCGCCGATCGTTGCTGCTGGGGAGCTTTGCTTTCCCACAGAGCAAATTCAATCAATTATGCTTTACAATCAATCCACGTATTGCTAGATTTGTAACGTAAAAAATTAATTATTTAAAATGATTAATCAGCAAGCATTTCGTCAAGCACCGCTCACGCAACTCTCAATTCGAACACGCAATATTGTGCTGGCAACAAATCGAAATTTCATAAAATTTTTATTTATCTTCGCTAATATATTATTTACGTGCAATTTTTACGCGATCCTCTTCCAAATTTGACAGTCGCAAAAAATTTTTATCTACAGCGTGTAGCAAAATTGCGCGATTTTCCTTTGTTCCAAATTTTCCACACTTAACCTGATTGCGTAGGCACTGCCGGATTCCTTTGTGAGCAAGTAAGCAAATTGATTGGAAAATCTTATCAAAGGACAATATTGGTTACACCTCCTGTCGTTCGCCGGTATCTTATTGATTCGAGGTTTTTAAAATTAATAAATGTCACTTCCTGGCAAAGCTAACCTGTTGCCTTGCATTTTTAGAAGTCGAGCAATAAAGTTCTTTTTTAGTTGTTTTTAAAAAAATGTAATTTATTATAGCGCCGAATTTAAATTACGCCGCATTGCCGCACAGAAATACTGTTCAGATGAACGGCCCGGCGTAGGAAAACTCAACATAATAACTGCATTTTTATCCGAGAGAGCGTAAAGTGTCACCTTTTAGTCCGCATTGGTAATCGTAAAGTATCACCTTTTCGCCCTAGGGCAAAATATAACTTTTTGGCCCGCATTCGGAAGCATCAAGTATCACTTTTTTGTCCTAGGGAGTAGAAATACATTTTCGCGCTTCAAACATTTTGTTTTACATCGCCTTCATGGTTTGAAGAAAAACAAAAATACGGTGAATTTGACTTTCGCAGTTTTTGTTTCTGTCAAAATTCCTATTCCTGATCTATAAATATGTTTGCACACAGGGTAGCGTCGCGACGCTACTCTGGTTATTTTGTTTCGTCTTTTTAAACTGGAGGCTTCCACAGTAGGATGGTCGTGATAAAGAATCGTAGGATAGTCGGGAGCTGGGATTAGGGTGCGTGGGACTGGAGATTAGGAATAGGAGGGGGAAGAATGTTTGGGCCGTCTTCCCCTAATTGGAGAAGGATGATTGGAGCTTAAGGCATCGATAGAGGTGAACCAGTTCAAGTATTTTAAATTACATGATAGAAGTCCTCAGTAGAATACTTATTTTATCGGAGAGTTGGGATTGAATTGGGTATTTTAAAAAATGGGTGTAGTCGACTGAATCCTCCGTGTCAAAGGACTTTTGGCAAGAGGATTTGAGGTGTTCCGCAGCATACTTGACAAACCTCTCGAAGGAAGCACTGTTGTCTTGGATGTGGCTGAATCTGTAGTATTGGATGACGTCAGATTTGGGGGGGGGCTTCAATTCGGATGTCGAATATTTGAAGATATTTTAATCATAGGAAATTCTAGAAAATACTAGGAAATTTTAGGAAACATCAGAAAATCAAAATCTTTGGAAATAATCGAAGGAAGTTCGAAAAAATCTTAATACGAAATCTGAGAAAATATAGGAAATTAATTTTAAAAAATCCAAAGAAATCTCAGAAAATCATAAGAAATCTTAGGAAATATGATGAAATACAGGAAAAAAATCGAAAAGAATCCAGGGATATCTTAGAAAAATTTCCGTATTGTATTACCGATATCTTCTTTGTGTCCACACACTTACATTAGTAAGAAAGAAATGTGTCTAAAAGGCAGGAATCTTTGAGCCGACCTCCTTAGTAAGGGCCAACCTAAGATGTTTAGAACACGTGTGATACTAATGCATCAAATTGATTTAAGTTTAAAGAAAATTTCCAGGGCTATAGTTCATTTAGCTTTGTGCCTGACGCAGTTGGTAAAAACACTGTAGGCCGCTCGAAGTCCAAAGGAATGGATCTACAAAGGCAGGAATTTGATTTCAAGTGATACCCGGACCGCAACTGCTGCTAGTGTTTCTAGAATAAAGTTGACGCAGGCATTTCGGGATTTTAAATAAAAAAAAGTAAAACTCACCCGATTAACAAAAAACAAAATATTTATCTAAAAATTGCAAAAATTACACGATTGCAACATTTTGTACTCAACGGTTTATCCACATGGTTTTATTTTTATAATACAAAGAGATCAAACCCCTCAAAATTATGATTCCATATTTTCCATAATTTTAACTTGCGCTTCGATTTGTTTCATCTTCAACTCCATCTCCTTCTTTCGTATTTCTAATTCTTGCGACTTAATTTGTAATTCTACTTTCTTAATATCTAACTCAACTTGCGCTTTCTCTAAAGCAATTTCGAGCAACCTCTTTTTATTATTTTTTATGAAGCACTCGAAATCGTTGTCGTCTTGGTGTTCTTGCAATTCGTCTTTCGAGAATATCGAAATGTTGCAGTCATCGAAAGTGGCAGTAGCGTCCGAACATGTTACTTCGTCCTCGCCCTCCTTTTCCTGTTTCAAAATTTTACTCAGATCCTCGTTTGTAACGTTGAGCTGAGAATTGGAAACATCGACTTGCATGTTTTCTAAAATCGTCATCGACTTTGATTCTTTTTCGTAAGTGGCTAAAAAGTCATGGTTTCAACTATCGCAGTATAAAATTTGTCTTATATTACCATGTAAATCTGAGAAGTCCAAACTGGAAATATTTTTCTCTTGCGAATTGCAGGTCAGTCTTGTCGTCGATATGATGTACCTCGCAAACTTTTCTCCAGCTTTCGACCACTGAAATATAACCAGAAAGTTACAGCAATCCAATTTGTACTCGTTGAATTTGTAATTACCTTAATAGTGGGAACTCCTCGTCTGGCAGCCTTTTTGAGATTGTCATAAAAGTTTCTTAATTGTAAATCGGTCCTGTCACCATTTGCACTTTTTCTGTTAAATTCTTGTGTGATTTTTCTCCAGCACGAACGTTTTTCGTTTAACCAAACCCCGTTGGTCTTTTTATTCTCCAATACGTGCAAGTAGTCCAACAAAATTGATAATAGCAATTCGCGTTCACCTTCGGAAAAGTTTGGCGACCGCTTTCTCTGCTCCATGTTAGTGTGATTATTAATTAATTTGGGTTTTTTAAAACCAATTCACGATTTCTTAACCTTCATCACTTTTGTTGACAAATTTATCAACGTCAAACATGGTCAAATAAGTGGTCAAACAAACAACAACAGTAATTCAGAAAATACTATTTATGTGGGAATGGAATCTGCATAAACATCTGCCAGCGGCAGACAAGTAGAAACATGCAAAAAAACAAAGATGGCATTGTTGTTTATAAATTTTTTGAGCCAACTATTATTTTGTTGTTTTGCACATTTTCTCGCAGAATCAAATTTCGAATACTTTTGTTTGACTTTATTTCCAAAGCACCCTTGAGAATGTGTTATATATTTGAAATTCGTGGAAATTGAAAATCGAAGAAAATCTTTGGAAACAGGAATTTAGAGAAAACCTTAGGAAATAGGAAATTAATTTTTTTTTTTTAACTTAAATCCCCTCGATTTTGAGTGACCAAGTTTTCAATTGTGCGGTAGAGTAACAGAAATTATTTATTTTTGTTTTCAGGTGTTACCCAACGATCCCAAGGCTCGTCGTTTGTTTGTCACCACGGGTGGTTTGAAGAAGGTGCAAGAAATTGATGCAGAACCTGGATCTACATTGATGGAATACGTCACCATCATCAATGCATGTTTCCCGGAGGAAATCGTCCGATACTATTCGCCCGGATATCCGGATTCGTTGTTGGAAGCTGTCGAGCAATATTCACCTCAAGTAAGGTTTTTTTTGCAAACTTATCTTGGTTGCTTTCAGAGCCAGGCTGGAAAAACAGATTGCTTTTTGCACTTTTATTACAACATACTATTGTTTCATTTTAAAAACTTTTTGATTTTATGTAACCAGATTCTTCAATTTTTTCAAGGTGATGACGATTTTGAGAGAAGCCAAAAATCACGACAGCGACATGCAGACGAACATTGCGGCAGTTTTGAACGACAGTCCCACTGCCAGTCAACAACTTAAAACACTCCTCGAAGGCACCTAGAAAATACAGGCTTGTACGCGCATGTTTATTTTGAAAGTTTTTCGAAAATTTTTATATTTATTGCCATTTTTATATGATGTATTTAATAAAATTTGAATTTCAATTGCCACTGCCGATTAGGGTAAAATTCGAAATTTAAAAAACGAAACATTTATTTTAATCGAGAACATTCAATAGATACAATTTAAAAAAACAGTAAAACTAATAAAGCGAAATATTAAAGTTTTATAACTGGAAATTACTGAGAATATTTAACAGGCATTATAAAATATATTGTGACTTGTACAATTTGTTTAAGTTAAAACTATAGTCCGACTTTCACAATTTTGTTCTGTCTTCCACTTTTCCTCCATCCAAAAGGGTCGCTTCGTGTTTAACGCCATCTACACTGGGAACGTTGTCGTACATCGAGAGGGTGTTATTGAAGAATCTACTAACGCGATATAAAGACGAATCGTTTTTTGGTATGAACCCCCGCCTCTCGAACTTACTGGGAAGCACTTGAACCGTGTGTTTATCCGGACTTCGCCCCAATAAATGCGATGGACTTAAGTTGTCCTTCTCCGGACTACCACTCGCTGCCAACCTGCTCTCCAAACTTTGATAATTTGCATTGTAGATGTCCATGTTGTGCTTCAGATCTTTTTCTGTGGGTACGCTCCTGATGGTTTTGTTGTCATAAATTTGTAACAGCGTTTCGATCACATGAATACAACTGCCCGGACTAAATTCTCGATTCTGGATGAACGAGTTACACAATATCGGTGCCCACTCCGTGGCGAGGTTGTGTTTCGACATTTTATTATGTTCTTCGTGCTGACTAATTTTGACTAAATGCTTTAACAGAAAATCCAAAGTCTCTCTAAATGGAATGTTGGAGCCAGTGTACTCCCGTTTTGTGTTCCTTAATTTGGTAATTTCGATTCGTTCTTCTGCAAAACAATTATTTACTTCGAGAGAAGGCCACCTGGCGTGTGCGTACTTACCAGTTGTAAAGATTAAATTCTCGAAAACTTGTTTAGGTATGATGGGAGTTTTCAACTCCAGGAAGAAGCTTTTGAGCGCCCAAGCCAGATCGTGAACGTTGTACTTTTCCAACGAATTCAAATTACTCTTGGGTTTCATAACTTTCTTCCTGATTTTTTCCAATTTCTCGTTACTTCCGTTACGCTTGTACAACATCTCCAAATTTATTCCCTTCTCTATGAGCGGAACAATTTTCAACACAAATTCCGGCACCCTTTCCTTGGAGTTGAAACAAAAGCTCTCCAAATCGAATTTCGTATCTGAAAATGTAACTAAAATTAAATTTGGGAAACTTAGGATGTAAAAAATCTCACCTTCGGACGGTGACCTTGGGAGATCGTCCCGCGATTTCGTCAAGTTCTCGACCGCCCGCACTAAATTGTCCTTCGAACTGCCCTTTTTTAAACTATTCGTCAAATTTTCGTTCAACTCGATCATTAACGCACTCCTATTGATTATATTATCCCTAGCTGCTTCGTTATTGTAGTTTTCCTTGATATTGTTTATATTTTGACTAGAATCCTTAAATAATAGAATTTTTAGCACTAAAAGTAAATTTTCTCCGAAAAGATAATATTAACCCACTTGCATCAGATCGGGTGCCCGTTTTTCGACCTAAGGTCGGTTAAATTAGACAAAAGTGCGTATTTTTATCTGAAAAGAAATTTGACTTGTCATTTTTAGTTTTATAAAATAAAAAATCGCAATTTTCGTTTTTGTTTTTTAAATTGAAAACCAGTTAAAGTGATTTGAGAATAAAATCAACACTTTTGTTTCAAACAAAAGCTGGACGATTCAATTTAATTTTGAGTTTCGGCGTTTACACTTTTGAAATTTTTTTTACCTAATCATATGGGCCCTGAACTATGAAGCGTGCGGCAGCGAGACTGCGCCGTAGGCGATCCATGGCAAATACGTCACAGTGAAATCTCAAAATTTAAAATATTCTTTTTTGGCTTTTCATTTCGATAAAAACATTTTTTGAGATTATTGAAATTTCTGAATAAAAAAAAAATTTGGAAGATGAAATTTTTTAGATATTTTTTATTCGAAAATTCAAATTTTTTAAATTTTTAAATTAAAATACGATTTTTAACTTTTTATTCGTATAAAAAATATTTTGGAGATCTAAATTTCTAAATAAAAAAACAAATTTTTAAATATGAAATTTGTACCTATGTTTTTAGCTTATAAATTTCATAATTCAATTGTTTATAATTTATTTCTATAATTCAAATGTTTTTTTAGCTTTGTTAGCTCTGAAAAATATTCCTTGGATTTATTATTATATTTTATTATTATTATTATTATTTTTTTATATCTATAATATGCTTTGCATTTCAGAACTCAATTTTTTTTAGCCTTTTCAGTTCTATAAAAATTTAGTTATTTATATTTTTTGAATTTAAATATTAAAATTCAAATTTTTATTAGCTTTCTTACTCACAGTTGTTTAGTTGCAAATTCATGAAACGAGGGGAGGGGGATTAAATATTTTTCCAATAAGAATAAGAAGATATTTTTACCCCCCCTCTTTTATTTACTATTGCTCCAAACTACTGCGCAGCGAAAATCATCCGCAAACTAAAATTGTAATAATCCGACTTTGTAGCAGTGGCAGCTTCTCATAAAGGGCACAGGGGCACGTGCCGTCCCATCCCAAAACCAATAAAAAATTTTAAAAACTATTTTGTTTATTTTGTGCCCTCCCACTCGAAAATGTCACGAGCCGCCACTGCTTACTAAGTTTTTCGATTGTAAGATAAAATGGAATAATACTTAAAAAAAAATTAAATAGAAAATTAAATTAATCTAATTTGTGTTTCATAAACTGAAATTAACCGTAGCTTGATCTTAAATTAAATAGAATAAAAAAATTACTAAACGTAAAATTATTAAAAGTTGCATTTGCATTATAATCTATCTCGTATTTATGCACAGAAACAAAATTTTCAACCAATGAACTTATTCGTGAAACTTTCTAAATTCAATGAACAAATTCGTAAATACAATGAATTTTTTCATTAATTCAATGAAAATTTTAATTAAAAAAAGCAATGTGGGTAAATTTTTCAAATCTGATGATGCAAACGGGCTAAAAATTTTAAAAAATCAACGAAGACTCACTTACGTTTTTCCTGCTTAGCTCATACTTGCTGGAAACCCTCAACAGCAACTCGATAATTTTATTTGCGTTTGTATGGTTCAGCAAAATATTTTCGGTGCAGTTATCCGGCGGCCTAATTAACGTGGGGCCCCACACGATCGAGATATTGTACGCGTCCATTTTGTTTTCTTCCGAATGCGCTTCCACTTTTAGTAAGTGATCCAGGAGAGTCATCAAGGTTCTTCTGTGGGATTTTTCCAATTTATTGATAATGTTCCTGATGTTATCTTCGTGTTTGGCCGTAAGTTCCATATCTGAAAAAATCAAAAAAATTGGAATTGAAACGGAGGAAAAGTCCAAACGGCTTGGGGGACTTGTACTCGAAACGGCCACCCATCCAAGTGCGAACCACGACTAGGTTAAAAATAAAATACTCACCGATATATTTGCATAATTCTTCGTAAGTTTTGTGCGGAATCAGCGGTTCGTTGAGTTCTCTGAAAAACAACTTGAGGCAACCGGTCAAAACGTCGATGTCGGTTTTGAATTCTTCCAAAAAGTTCAAATTGTTTTTGTCCACGTGATATCTGATCTTCTGTATCGTCGCTAAATTCCCCGACGCCCTATACAACCCCACACTACAAATATTCTTTGGCAACTCAATCAACTGTATGATTCGCGTCACAAATTCGGGCACTTCCTCCTTGTACATTTCGTGCAAATGTTTGAGGGTGTTGCCAAAAATGGGCTCGTTTTTTATGATGCCCTTCTTCTCCAGCATATCTTTGCTCGATCTTTTTCCCAACAATTTTAACAGCCTATGGCGAATTTGCAATTTTTCCTCCCTGTACGTTACCGTTTTGTTGTAGGACCTTTCGGTCCCGTAATATTGTTCCAGATCGATCACCGCTAAATTCATGTCTTTTGTACTATCAAATTGCAGCTTGTACGTTCTGCTGTTTTCATTCAATTTGGTAATTACCAGTTCTTTCTTGCTAATTGGCTTATATTCGGTCTGATTTAAACAGTCAATTATTACATCCTCTTCATTTCTATCGCTCGTCAGAGTCATTTGGTCGTTGCATACTTTTAAAAGTTGTCCCTTGCCTAATTTTTTGGTCGCACCGTCGCACAAAATTTTTGTCACGCCCTTAATGTCAAAGTGCACATCCACATAATTGTCTTCCAGTTGCTGTTCCACATTGCCGAACGCACTGAAAAAAGTTGACATTACCCCACTGCACTCCGGTTAAGCATCGAAGCCAAAAATCAAAAATGCAATAAAAAAAAAAGACTTACTACTCGTGTACGGTTTGCGACCGTAAGCTAGGCTTTCTCGCTGGCTTGGCGTGGTGTCGAATCTCAACTGAATTGTCTATTGGAAACGGTCTGGTCTGATGAAAATAATTTTGTCCTTTCTCTTCATTAATTCTTTCCAAACTTGCATATTCCTAAAACGAGAAAATAAATAATTAGCTTACGCACGACGCATCCAAAATCTTTACCCTTCGAGTAAACCACTTCAACATTTTGAGTTTGTTTTTAACGAATGAATGGCAAATAAACTATAAAAGTTGTGCAATGTTTTCGGCCGTTAGTGCATTGGATTTTACAGTTACAAATTTTAATTCCAGCTTAGCCGGGAGATTATTTTAAAATTTATTTACCTACTTATTCGTAATTATAATTTAAGGGTCGGTTTACTTGTACCAGTTAACTTTTTTCGAAAAATAAATTCGAAACTTTCAAATCGCTTTCTTGTAAAATTCATACGCTTGATTTACATGATTTTCATTAAAATCGTTGCGCACATAAAGGATTAGCAATTCCATTACCTTATGACTACTCTTCCGGATGGATAGACACTTCTCACTTATGATTAATTAGCTGCTTGTTTTCACCACTGTAATTTATGTAAGATTATTGTGGCGTTAAAATGTTTTCTACTTCGAAGAACATATATAAATATCTATTTTATCTACTGTAGAAATAGAATACTAAAATGGGGGGGGGGGGTCTGAAACAAAATCGAAAAATTTATTATTCCGTTTCATTCAGAACTTTGGTTTGTGACCAACTTCGTTTACTTTTGAAGGCCCCAGAGAAATATAGGGTCCCAACTTACATTACATTAACTATTAAAATTTCGTGAGTACACTCCCCCCCCCCCCCGGCCAAAAAACTCATGCTACGGTGCTGCTAAGGATGCTACCATATCATATTTGCCATTACTTTCACTAGCTACAGTGAGTGTAAAAAGTATTCGTACACTCCTATGTTGGCAATGCAAAATGAACATTTTTAAGCCGTTTTTTGTCATATAAAAATTGATTTTAGAGCAAAACTTTTTAGACATATTTTGTTGCAAATTTCATCATCTTCAATTTTGTTTATATACTATTTTCTATTTTGTCGCACCGTTTCTGACTGACAGCGACTTAAACTAGATTCAGTAAAATACAAAAAATATTGTCATCTATATCTCGGAATCGATGCTACAAAATTGAAAAATGTATATGAATAAAACTGTAGAGAATGAAATTTATAAGAAAAAATGCATATACATTTTTCTATTTTGTCGCACCGATTCCGAGATATAGATGACAGTATTTTTTGTATTTTACTTAGTCTAGTTTAAGTCGCTGTCAGTCAAAAACGGTGCGACAAAATAGAAAATTGTATAGAAACAAAATTGAAGACGATGAAATTTGCAACAAAATATGTCTAAAAAGTTTTGCTCTAAAATCGATTTTTATATGACAAAAACGGCTTAAAAATGTTCATTTTGCATTGCCAACATAGGAGTGTACGAATACTTTTTACACTCACTATAGATAGTTGAGTTCCAGTGCAAAAAAAAAATAAATAAAACACCTCCGGTGGTTCATTTTATTATAAACCGAAAAGAATTGGAAAGTTACAGAAAAGTGACGAGCCAGTGCGGCCTTCAGGCCGCACAACCAGGGCAATCTACCTAACTGAATCTAATTCTATCCTACTACTTCGGATACTGAAAAAAATCTTTGATGCAAAATTAATAATTTTTGCGCCAATGAACAACATTCATAGTATTGATGAAAATTACATAGTATTCATGAAATAAATCATTGTATGTAAGAATCTGTTCATCAATATGATTAATTTGTGCATCGGCGCAAAATTGATTAATTTTTCGTTTCTTGTCCATTTCTGAACACTCAGTCTCCGGCTTAGAACGAGATTTTAATCATTTTGATCCCAGGCTCCTCCCAGGAGCCAGATCAGGAGGGTTCACAAAAACGTCGATTTCTCAAGCCAATAGACAGAACTCTTACAGATCACATGATCCCAAATTGATTTTTTTGCGACTGCTTACAGTTTTTACACAAAATAATGAATAGGATAGATTCTTCTTGGTCAGTCGATAGTTTCTGTTCGAGTTCTAGCGACCGGAATATAAAGCAAAGGGTGTACTGGGGGGTATTCCATACCCCCCAGACCCCCCGGATTGAATATTACGTTTTGTACGTACAAGGACTGCTTCTATACGCAATAGCTAAATTTGAATTTTCTCCACCCATTTCATTTCATTTTTGAACTTGACGTTTTGCCACAAAACTTCGTCCGGGCCGTTTTTACAAGCGCTAAACTCATTAAAAACATACTCCGCAGCTCAACAGAACTCGAAAATGACCAAATTCGAATGCTGGAATCCGAGATTTGCCAATGTCGGAGGCAGTGAAAACCTACCCTCAGTTTGCCCTTTTAGGCGGTTTTCGAAACCCCTGTGTGTCGATAATAAAGAAACCCGAACGATGTGGCCGCGGCGACTGCACGCAGTGGAATGAAGCGCGCTCTCTCCCCATCTAGCGTAGCGTAGCTCATTGAAATGCGGGGTATTTCAACGCCGTAGGCGTCATGATCTCCTTCGTCTGGTGTTCGGTAGTTCACATTGTGCCAAGAAGGCTGTAAAAACGTTTGCGTGCCCTTTTAAGGGGGTACGCGTGACTGGATGAAATAAAATTGCAGCTCTCCCCATCTAAATTCGGTTGCTATGACCCAGGAAACGTACACGTACCGACAATTAAATGGCTATTTAAAGCTAACGATCAAAAAAACGATTTTCAAAATTAAATTGTGAAGTAACCGTGAAACGAAAAATTCCTGCTTCCCTTGCGGGTTACAAGAGTTTTCCTCTCACGCTGGATAACGAAACCAGCTTTTAAATAGTGAGAGAACCCAAGTTGTTATAACTAGCTGAAATATTGCGGTCGCGAGGTAGTGGTTCGGAAATGCTGCAAGTATAGCTCTCAAAAAAATAACGAATTAAAAAAAATATATTTATTTGTGAATACCACAAATCCAAAATTACAGAGGTCAGTGCAATCGTCAGTCGTCTTGAAAGAAAATAAAAATAACTCAAACGAACGTTCAGGCGCGTTTACAAAACAAAAGTTTACAAAAAAGTAGCCACTACGCCACTTAACTTCAAAATTGAACGCACTGCTCAAATAATCAATAAATTGGCCCGCCAGATTAGAATTCAAAAAAACACTTACCCCGATAGCTATCAGTAAGTTTACACAATAATTCCTTATACAGGGGTGAACCCAACCTGACAGACCAGCAGCAGAAAGATGAAAAAAAACTAATCTTCTGTCTCGCCCCGAACGTCTGGAGATGGAATGGAAAATGGCTTCGGAAATTCTTCCCCGTGTTGCAGCTTGATTCTCGGGAACTTCAGCAAATCGGGTCTTCGTGACAAGTTCTCAATTCTTATAAAAAATGGTGCTAACGCCTTCAAAGGGTAAATAATAACGGGCGGCCAAAATCAAAATACTAAATCGCCGATAAGCACTTAACGCAAAATGTGCCAGCAAAAAGGTAACTATAACATTCAAATGGAATGTAGCAAATTTCCAAAAAAACTATGTTGCCATTCGTTACCAATAAAAATTTCTACTCGATATAAAAAGGTGCTTCCTATAAGCGATTAAAAAATTAATAATTACATAGTAATTAAACAACAAAATCCTACCTAACGAGATTGGCGAAAAATTTTCAAAAACACAACGACAAGCTGGTATCATAAAATAATAACCTCGCGTCCAGAATCAAAAATTTGCTTACTTATCCAAAATAAATTTTGATAATACCACAAGCGTACGGTCTGAAGCACGAAGGCAGTGGCGTGCGCAATGAAACCAAAACAAATTCTACTAAAATTTGTTACAACCGTTGGGCCGATTTTATTTATCCTCACTTCATAAGGAAGCTTAAATTTTGCTCCTTTCAAAATATTTAATGGTTTTCTATCGTACTTCTTAAGGACAGAATCGTAGAAGTTAGACGGTGACCTAATAATATTACATTTAAAAAAAATAAAAGACAGACGGACATGGACAGTAGCGGATTTACATTGAAACTAATGAAACAAAATCGCAAGCCTCAATTCCTCGTGCGTTTCCCCCAGACCCCCCGGATTGAATGTTACGTTTTGTATGTTCAATGCCCGTTTTTATATACAAAATCATTAAACACCGGAAAACCGAACTCAGAAATTATCCAATTGCCATACACTGCTGTAGTAGACCTAAAGTTAATTCTACGGTCCAAATGGACCGATAGGTTCATTTAAAGGTACCAGCCAAAAATAATTGAATGGTTACGAGAAAAAAAAACGTTTCATCGACAATAGCGGTTCAAAGGCAGAGTTGGCATATCTCAAATTTTTAAAGGGGGGGGGGGAATTTATGAAAAATAAACAAAATCACAAAAACATAGAATTCTTTAGCAACAACATCGCGCGCCGTTACAATACAGCCAAAGAAACTACCAATTCTACGCCCGACGATCTAGGATATTTTGCCGCAACCATTTCGCCGTCGCCGTTTCGCCATTGGAAAGGTTTATTTTCTGCTTTATGTTGTAAGCTTTAACCTTTAATAGGCACATAAAAAAAATTAAATAGTAAATTTCCGACGACGGCGAAATGTCCCATCCCTCACGGCCGAAACCCCATCAAACGCAAAAACAAGATTCTCTCGAGAATTTCTCCACTTTTTTTCTCATTTTTGCGGTCTCCAGGGTTGGGAGGGGTAAATGCATTAGCCAACCAATCTTATTTATTTACTCAAAGAGTACGAAATCCGGTCGGGCCTCTAATATGGGAGCAAATAAAAATGTAAATTTTTCATCCAATTGAAACAATCGAAATCTTTTCTAATTACTTGAATTTTAGCGATTTTACGTGAATTAATAAAGGTGCAAATTAAATTGCACATTAAAAATTTCTATTTCTATTAAACGCTTTGTATTTTTTTTCACAATACCCCGACCTAGATGTGCACCAACTTGCAGATAGTTTTACCACATTTAATATTATCAAAAAATTATGATGAGAAAGTTCTAGTCGTGTTTCCCAAAAATGTATTATAATTTCGATTGATTAACAGTGGCGGCGGTGCGAAAGGGGATTTTGTCTATTAAACCAATAGAAAGCGATTCGAATTGGAACGAATAATTTTTGCGTAATGGTAGAAAATAGAGATGAGTTAAGAAATTTTATCTCTTCTTGTTTTATGCTTTTTAATTGTTATAATGTGTTTATAATGATGTGCGTTTTCAAACAAAGTCGTTATTGAGCACAAACGGATGTTTTTCAAGTACGTTCGTGTGTTTACTTTCTGAAAATATACAAATAAATAGGTATAAATTAAAAATAAACGAGCTGGGATCACCTGATAAGAAAATCGATCTTCACACTCTCAAAGAATTAACAATGCCAATGTTTCGAACAGTCTAAAAATAATTACGCTCTCGCAAAAAATTTATATAATTAAAGAGTATTGACTCTCTTAATTATTTTGCTCAGCCCTGACTGTTGGAACTCGTAGAAAATTGTTCAGGGTCGTACCTGCTCGCCAATTAATGGTCGACTATTAATTTGATCGCAATCAAAGTTCAAAGTGCCCGCATTTCCATCAACTCAAATTCGGGGTGAAATAATTCATTTAAATCGTGCGACTTTTTGGTCCATTCCGGTCCTGACCACCACCAAACTAGGAAATGATTTCTTGCAGCTGTATTATGTATTTATTTATTACCAGGGACTCAATTATAAACAATTTGATGTAATGAGCTTCGCAATTTTTTCAATTGCTTTCAACCGAGGGGAGAGTTCATTTGCCGATCAAAAAGGCGGCCAGTTTTTCGAATTTACCGGAGCGTAAAAAAAATCTCAACACAAAATTTGTTTAGTAACGTAAACATGCTGCCTATCGAAACCGACAAGATAAGCAAATTAAAAATCTAGATTATTTTTTTAGTCATGCTGGTGGAGGGTTTTTATTTAAAAATAAAATTTAATTCTTTATTACCATCATTTCCGCTAGCAACTTCTCCTCATCCGTGATCATGGCTGGATATCATTTTATAAAATCACATCCCGATTGCGACACTTGTTTTTTACAAAATAATGTAAACGACGAAAGGTAAATAAATATTAGAACAAGTAGATCGCGACACGAAAATAAATACACAAACACTCGCGACGGAGGAACTCGGTATCATGTGGATTTTATGGTTTTCAATGCACAATTTGATAAGATTAGCTGTTACAAAACGCGCTGATAGGACAAAATTAATTATTTAATGAGTTTTACTTTCAATGTTTAGCGCGCTTGTCTGGCGCGACCTCTGGTATTAATCGAGAGAATTACGCTTCAATCATAATTTCCATTTTTTTTCTTTCATAAAAACGCGGTTTAATGATTATCACGTGATTTGCATATTAACACCACCGGAAGCTGGCGAAGGCGGATACACTCATTATATTGTTACGCGCCAATCAATTATTGTAGGTGTCGATAAAATCATATCTGCCGTAAACGAGCAAAAAATAATTATACAAGTTATTTTTGCGCATATTTAATGTTTTCGAAAAAATCGGGAGATTAATTTGAGCAGTCAATATTTTTCGAGTTTTACGCAAAAAAAAATTTGTCTGCACTCAAACTTCCGGCTACGCACTCGAGCGTTACTTTTGTAACAGGTTTGCATTTTGAATTTGTATAGAAAAGTCAACAGGTATGACGCTGATATCTAATTGGATGATTACTAAATTGATTTAATTTCATTTTTAGTTTCGCTATATTTTATTGCGGGGCGAGAGGATACGCTTTCGTTGAATAAAATTTTTAGCAAAAGAACAAACCAATATATTGCCATGTATCCGCCAAGCAACGGCGGCTTGTCAGGTGAGGCAAAAGAGGCTTAGTCTCCTCCGGTGCAAATCTGAACTAAACTAATTTTGTTTTTGCAAAACGTTTAATGTTTCTTGAGTATTTTAATTATTTGAAGTGATTTTAACACGGTCCGATTCAACTCGGCACCGCCAACTCGGCGCTCAGCCAACTGGACGCCGAGATAACGCCAAAATCTGCTTTGTGAATCATGCGACTTCGCCTACCTGTAAATAACATCGCCGGATTTTTTTTATAAAAAAGTTTAATTTTTTAATTTTTACAATCAAAATGTACCATCTGAAATCAGCGTTTTGAAAAATGAAGGGAAATCCTGACTGCCGCTAAAAATGAATTATTTCATAAGAATGAAATTATTAATTACAATCATTACAATAATACATTTAAAAATCGGTAGGTTTATATTAGCAGAGTATGCAACACACAATATAATTATGTAGTACGGAATCTTCGAAGTCGACATTTTTCACCGCAGACAAATATTTTATTTTTGTGTTTTTTCGAGTCTGCACTGAAAGAAATTCTTGATGAAAAAAAAATCATTTTTGCACCGATGAACAAAATTCTTCATATTGATGAAAAAGTTCGTAGTATTTATGAAAAAAATCATTGTATTTATGAATCTGTTCATCAATACGATTAATTTTGTTCATTGACAAAAAATTGATGAATTTTTCATCAAAATGATGAACCATTTTTTGTTCAAATTCGAAGTGAGTCAGTGTCTAAGCCTATAACCGGGTAAAAACATTCCTGAAGTCAGCTCCAATTCGAAAATAGCGAAATAGCGGGAATCTCGTTAATCCATTCGTGTGCGTCAGTGGTAGACTTAAAGATCCGAGAATTCAACAGGTTACTATAATATTATTATATTAATAGTTATTAGAATTAATATCCAAAAAAATTCAGTTTGAAGTTTTAAATTAAAATCATAATTCCGGGTATTCGTCATTGAAAGTCGCACATTTAACCGTCTATCCGTGACTTTTCCATACCACCATCCCCCCATATCCCCCCGGTGAGGATTCTCATGATTTACACCGTGATTCAAATTAGGTTCAGAATCTTAAGAAATCTAGGTAATATTAAGAAATTCCAGAAAACCAGAAATGTAAACAGTGGCGGACTAAGGGGCGCCCCGGGCTCTGCTAGGAAAGGGGGCAAATTTGTATCTTCTTATATATAGAAATAAATGTTTGTTTGTTTGTATGTTATGGACTCTTAGACCCTAGAAAAGAGCGAGATAGCAAGAATGACGCGCATGAATAGATTAACGAGATTCACACAAACCTTAATTTGAACCAAAGAAGGCAAACTTACTCAGTAGATCCAAAGTTTCCAAAGAAAGGTTATAGTGCAAGATAATGATAAAAATGTTGAGAGGAAATCAAGATCTCATAAAATTAAATGACGCGCTTAAATATATTAACGAGATTCACCCAAACCTAATAAACCTAGCTAAAAACGATAATAATCATGAATTCCAATAAAAAGGTAAAAAAGGTTTAGTCATGCTAAACCATTTTGTTTCATAAACAAACGAGTAACGGGAATCAAGACTGGACAAAACGTTTGAGTACGCAGACCCCGAGCGAAGTCGAGTATCCAGCTGGTTTAACATAAAAATAACTATAATTTAACAAAATTCAAATTTTTATATCAAAATTATACAAAATTTAATCCAAATTAAAACTCAGAGAAACACAAAACCTACAGTTCGGGAGCATTTTTAAACTACGTGGTTCCATTAAAGTGGGGGGGGGGTTAGGTAAAATGCTATTCAGAACTACATGTGGGCGGGGGGAGCTAAAGTCGAGCTACGTAATTTTCAACATTTAATTAATTTAGCCCAATGAAAACAATTTAAAGAATAATTAATTTATAAAAATTAAAATTTTTAAATAGTTTTTATAGAAAAACACTTCGTTCTTTTCTGACAGGACAACGTCTGCCGGGTCAGCTAGTAATTTATAAAATTAAAAAAAAAACTGAGAGCATTTATTTCGTAAAAATTTAGTTTAACCCTGTTGACCTTGAAACTCAAATATTTACGCCAGCGTCGCCGTCGCTTGTGGATAAATCTTAAAATATTTAGGAATACTTCAAGGCCGTATTTAAGGGGGTTTTGGGGGTTAACCTCCCCCCCTTCTATATTATATATCAATTACTAAAGTTCAGGAAGTCCGACTGCAATCGAAAAAAAATCAGAAAAAAGTCTTCAAAATTAAAACAAAAACATTAAATTTTACCCCCCCCCCTCCGGAAAATTTAGTCTAAATACAGCTCTGGAAATTTTAGAAAATTCAGGTAAATCTTAGGAAAATTTAGAAAATCTTAATAAATCTATGTAAACTAGTAAATCTCAGGAAAACCGAGAAAATGTAGAAAAGGAAATCTTATAATAAAGTGAAAATTTATTGTAACTTATAATTTTACTCTATCTCAGATGTTTATGTTTTTAGAGTTGTTATTAGCCAACTCACAGTTTTCCCGTTACATTATTTTGCTTCCTGTTCTTGTTCGTCATTAAATCCACAACACGCGGATAAAATGAATTTTTTTATGAATCAATAAAATCATGCTAGTATGGTGTGTTTTTTTTTATTCTCGTTATTGTCGAGGTCTGGAAGTAATATTATCATTCATTTTCAATAGCTAGGATTGTCTTCAATTTAGTGGTTTTTCCCCGATTTTCGATAAGAATCGCGTGGTTCGTTGTGAGGGTCAGCAATTGACCGCAGTAATTGCAAAATGTTGACATAATAAATTTCATAGTATTTAACCGCAAAGACTGCACACTTTGAAGAAGGTTATCTTTGATTATCGAAAAAAATGCATCTGGAATAAAATGAACGATGATCTAACTGAAAAGAGAACGCAAAACCTGTCTGATATCACAGCCTGATGATGAGTTTTGGATGGTCAAATCAAACTTTCTCAGTGAAATACATTAGAATCAGTCGAAAATATTTATCTTGGGCCGCTCAAAGGGAGAGGTGACCGAAAAGAGCGAGCGAGGGCAGGCAACAATGCATATAAATCATCAGTATCCAAGACCGAGGGGTATGGAATTCCATACCCCCAGACCCCCCGGTCAGAAATCCCATAATTTTGTATTTAATCTTTTAATTTTTGTATTTTAATTAAGACGCAGAAAAAAGATCCATTTTTCAGGAACAAAAAAAATCAATTTTTTTATATTTCGAAGTTAGTCTAACCCCTTAAAAGAATTTTAAGCTGGCCAAAAAGTTTAAAACATTCAAAAAAAGGTTGAAATAAGAAATCATAATAATATTTTTATTTTTTTCCAAATTGCAGGTGCCTACTAAACTTTTTAAAATCACTGCATCAGATCGGCAGGGAGGTATTCCATACCCCCCAGACCCCCCCGGTTAAGAATTTCAAGATTTTGTATTATTTTATAATTTTAATTATTAAGGAAAGAGGAAGAAAGAAAAGCATGCGCACAAATTTTCGATATTTAAGACCCCCCCCCCCCCCCCAATGTTCAAAACAAAAACGGCAGCGTCCAGTAAATCCGTAAAATTTGTGTTTAAATATTTGAAAAAAAAGTGAAAAACAAGTAAAAGCTTGTGGTTTTTACCGATTTCGGTGACTTATTTCCAGATCAGCAAAAACAAACCGCAAGTATCGAAAGAAAAGTGAAACTTAAAAATAACTTAAATCAAGGAAAAGTGTTTTGAGATTATAGAACAAACAGGAAATGCGCCACTTAAGGAAACCACATAAACGTAGACTGAAATTCGAAAACAAAAAAAATCGTCGTTCTTTTTTTTTTCGTAAAATTAAAATTCGTTGCATTTTAACCAACTAATAAACGAACTCAAAAATATCCTGAGTAGTAAATTAGATAATGAAAAAAATCTATTGCCTGTTGCCGCCTTCACTCACTAGATGGCCATCAGCGCCCCGAGGTTTTAAATTTTAATATAACTTACAGTTTAAAGCGCGGCAAGGTCGTAAATAATTTGAGTAATATCATATTTAATTGCGCAATTACAAACTTGTATTGTTATTTTTTTCGTGTTTTCGTGTAGGAACTACACGACAATTTATTATAACCGAACTTTTAGCAACAATTAAAATTCCACAATTATCAGTTGTGGTAATTAAAAATTGCAAGGTGAAATATTTTTAAATCGTACATTTTTTAGCAAAACAATAGAAAAATTAAGATTCACGTAATTTTGTTTTTTTCGGCTCGGGTCATCTTTGGACGAGGACACCGCAGGGGGGGGGGTAGATAAAAAAATAAAATAGAAAAAAAAACAAAATTTTTTTTTACGCATTTCGGGACCGTGAAAATCGGGGGGGGGGGGGGGGGTCGCCTACCTGGATTTCATCTTCTTCGCTGCAGCACTCATACATGAGATCTGTTTTCCACTGCAAGATACTGGTCGGGATTGTTAAATCAATTTTGGTTAGGACGATGGGATCCACGCACAATTCCTGAACCGATTCGTCAAATTCGATGGATATTCGACACACGTGACCGCGCTTCAGGTCGTTTTCCTGCACAAAGTTTGTCGTACAATTCCAAATGTTTTCATACGAACCGCTCGATCGCAAAATTTCCATTTCACTATTTTCACTGCCGCACTGGACGTTGTCGATTTCAATTTGCACTGCGGCGTCAGTCATATTTTCAAAATCGTCCGCACTGTTTTGGAGAACGTCGGTGGTCGGTAAACCGTGATCATAATTTTCGGTAGTTTTTCTTAAAAGTTCTAGCCAATTTTGCACACTTTGGTAATCGCACATTACGGTGTTGTTATAATTTTAGACTAAAACAATGTCATCACCGGTTTTCATCTCCGGAAACGCATAAGCCGCATCCGGTTTGTTTTCCTCTTAATTTTGATAAATTAAATTTCGCGTTGACTAAAACCGTTTGCGATCGTCAAATGTTGTTCGTCTTGTGTGTAACGAACAGCCAATTGCTTGTTCATTGATAAGACACTCCCTATTAGTCATTCCACTACTTTTAAGTGCCCTTAAATTGTTTAATTAATGAATTAATTGTATAATGCGCCAATGTTTTACGCTCATTAACTCTTCATCTGCCGAGCGGTTCGCTTTCCAATCCTCTGTACCAGACATGTGCCTCGGTTAATTGATAACCGAGTGCAAAAGAAAGTGTCCCTCTATCAATGACCCAATAAAATATTAAATTTTATTACTTGCAACTTAACTTTTGACATCATTTTATTTATCGGAGTGATTAACGGACATAATTTAAATATGTAAACGACTGTGACTGCTTATTCATTCATGAATAAAATATCTATGTAGGTTTGTTAAGTCGTTCCAATTAAAAACAAAAGATAACTATAAGTACACTCGAGTGTTTGTTCCCCCACTTCTTTTTTTTTTCGAGCGTGATCCCAGCTTTCTTTTTCCGGAAAGTAAAAAAATCACCCTATAGATGATCACTGCGCCATAAATTGGTTCACATAATTAAAGGTTAATTAAATGGCCGGGTGGAGTAATAAACATCCTCAACCCGTATCCTTGCCCGCATGCATTATATAAGGTGGCTGTGGTATACGTTCCAAACAACCCTTTGGTTTTTGGTTCTTGCGAAAGGTAAATTAAATAATATTTTAGTGCCTCATATTATTTGAATATTTTTTACTGAGCAATATATCTAAATTGGTATGTATTTCTTATTCAAATATGTTTTATCTTGATGATTAATATAATTTTAAAACCTTGAATTCCGCTTTATTGATAGAATTCAGATAGTTTATTAGTTTAGAATTCAGATAAGATGCACTATCCGAATATTTAATTGTATTATACAACAAGGCAAAAAAGTTTAATCTATTTGCACGATGTGCAGAAGTAACTTCCCCTTGATACCTCCCAAACCCACCGGAGCGTACTGCCGCGATATACACATATGTATCTGTTCTGAAAGCTAAGTCCACGGCTGGATTTCGTAACGGAAATAACAGATTCATTTATTAAGTCTCCCGCTCGATCGGATCTTCAGAAAAATTTTGGCTCCCTTAGATAATTTGAATGGAATCTCGTTAAATATTCGATGCGCGTCACTTGCCCAATATATAAAAATTTCATATTTTATTTATTTTTCATTATTCTGATAATTAAAAAAATATGAATAAGTAGATATAAATTTCATTGTTTTCAATCTATTTTTTTTTCGAAATTTTTCTCAAAATTATTTTTTACAGCTGTAAAAACTAAAGAAAACTTGAATTTTTAAACTCAATAAATTTAAAAAATTTGATTTCAATTGACCAAAAATCTACAGCAAAATAAATTATTACAAGTATAAACTTTAAATTTTAAGGATTATTCCAAAATATGTGACAGAAAAGGCCAAAATCCGAATGCGAATATTCGATTGGTTGTTTTCATTAGGTTAGCCCCGCCTACGGCTTGTTTTTATCCATTACCATTATTTTTTCGTATTATTTGACAACTTTTAAGTTACCACCCTAGCGGTAAAGCCGTAAATTATATTGAAACAAAATTTTTTTATTTTTTATTTTGAATTTTAAATTTAAAATCTGAACCAAAATATTAAAATAATAGAAATTTAACTGTAAAGAAAAGAATTTTTTATGTTTATTTCTTGAATAAAGTGAATTTTGGAATTCAGAGGATTTGAATTTTAAATTCAAAAAATTGAATATTCCGTATTTTTAAAATTTTTCAGATTATATACAGTGGTATATTTTTTAAATTTATTTGAAGTTCAAAATTTAAAAATTGAAAAATTTCATTTTTTTTTTCAAAAAAATTTTTGTTATTTGAAAATTTGGATAATCTTATAATCTTAATAAATTTTTTTTTTAAAGCTAAGACATAAAAAAAATTGGATTTTATAATTATTCAAAAAAATTTATTTCAAAATAAATTAATTTTTTATATTTTTCACAATGTTTTTATTTTAATTTGAATTTAGATAATTTTATAAACTTAAAACATTTTTTATAGCTAAAAAAAGCTAACAAAAATGAATTTTGGAATTCGAAAATTTGAATTGAAGCAAAGATTTGTTTTATTTCTTATAATTATTATTCAAATTAGACACTTACTCCAAAAAAATCTCAAAAAAATATTAAACTAAAAATACAAAAATTTGGTACTATTCAAAATGTTATTTTTTAATTAGAAATTTAGATAATTCAACTTTATTAGATTTATTATGATTATTATTCGAAATTATATAAAATTTCGTATTTTTAAAATTTTTTCTTTAAATTAGAAATTGAATAGATGATAATTTGACTTTAGAATTTCAAGAAATTTAAATTTTCTAATTGAAGGATCCGCAGGCTTCGGAAGTGCGAGTTTAGTGGTCCACAAGATTCAAAAGGTTGGCGACCGCTATTCTATAGAACGATCGGAATCACGAAGTTTACGCAAAATTCATCATATTGATGAAAAATTCATGGTATTTATGAAAAAAATCATTGTATTTATGAATTTGTTCATCAATATGCTTAATTTTGTTCATCGGCGCAAAAGTGATGAATATTTCATCAAACTGATGAACCATTTTTTTCAGTGAGCCTTATTTAAAATGTGGCTATGGAGAACTAGATTATTTTTCAGAATCTCGTTAATCCAATCATGCGCGTCAATGGTTAAAGGCGGACGCACAAATTCACTGAGGTTTTTGAGTTATAGATATTATTATTATTAATCAATCCTATTGTAATTGGCGGACGGTAAATAATTTAAACTTATTTAAATTTAAAAGCCTCACTGTGAACGTTATCTTTATCACGGAGGGCTTTAGAGATACAATCCGAGTAATTCTTGGGACTGGGGGGGGGGGGGCAATTGCCTCTTTGCCCATCCCTAAATACGCCTCTGTCTGAGTCTACGTAAAGTATTTAAAAGAATACCGAACAGCCGCCCGAACTGGAAAATGATGAATCTAGAAAGACGGGATCTCTACACTGAAAAAAAAGATTCATCACATTGATGAAAAATTCATTATTTTCAATAAAGATTTTTTCATCAATACTATGAATTTTTCTTCAATATAATGAATTTTTCATCAATTATTTTTTTCAGTACAGGTGTACGTAAAATATTAAAAGAATATTCGAATAATTATTTTTATTATTAAAAATTTTTTTACGCCCCCCCCCTCGGTAAGTCTTACAATTTTGTGTGGACTTAGATGTCCATATGTTTTTTCTCTTTTTGACTATTAGAAAATTAATCCTTTTTATTAATTAATTAAATTAAACTTTTACATTTTAATTACAAATTACAAATTAAAATTAAACTAAGTAATAAAATTAATTAAATAAATTAATTAATTAAATTAATTATTTGAAATAAAAAAAAAAATTAGAATTGAAAAAAAAAAAAAAAAATTAAATTAATTAATTAAATTAATAATTAATATTCATTATTCAAATTTATTACACAGTTATTGTGTGTTAGATCTTCCGCAACCACAAATCTACGTCTGCATACTTCCAAACCGGAAGTAAAAGCGCCTCAAAGTAAATCCGTTAGTTTTTCCGGGAGAAGTGGTTTAGAATCCGCCTAGTTTCACTACTATAATATTCCACTTAATAATGTGACGTCACAGATTAGATGCCAAAACAAAGAAAACAAAAGCGCAAAGCCTGCTTTTTAAAACCAATTTAATTTTTTCATTTTGTTTCTGCACAAAATCTGTGACGTCACACTGGATAAAACTTAATTAATTACTCTATTTAATCATGAGTTATGTAAAAATTAAAAAATGTCAAATGGCCAAAGACATCCTAAGAATTGTATTTTTGCAAAATTTAAAATCCCCCCCCCCCTTATTAATTTAAATTAATATTGTGATAGTTTGGGTGAACGAATTCATAATTTGACAAAATGTTGGTTTCGATCAGTTTCATTTGTGTGGGTTCTTAATGACAACTTTTCGTGGGTGCATAAAAATGTGATTAATTTTTTAACTCATTAAATTAACCCGCAGACCGCAGACTTCTGTTGGGTCAAATCTAGTCGAAAATAATATTAAAAAAAAAAAATAATTCTACTTTGTATATGCCGGCTTTTCTAATACTCCTGCTTGCAATATTGCAATGGATTTGAATGAAAATTATCGCCTACAAATTACTTTAACTCATCAAAACAATTAAATTTAATTTGTTATTTGCAGGCTGTTGTTTTGAGATTTGCTGAGGGAATTTTCTAAAATTTTACTTTAATTGACCTCTTAATCACAAGGTGGATTTTTAATATTGCCAGAATAATTTTAAGATCAAAGGTTAAGGTAACTGATAATTATTTATTCATTTATTGGTTGTTTGCTAAGTTTTAGAATATTAAATTTTTCGTCGAAGTAAAATTTAAATTTATTTGTTTCGTTTTTCAGATTTATGCATTTTGGAAAAATATTTATGATTCTCGCATGGGAAAACAGAGATTATTCATCACTCCAAACTGAGCATTGTTTTGGCTATCGTGGAAGATAATGGCAAAAATAGAAACAATAAAAATGCAATCACTTACATTTGAATTTTTCCTATGTTTCATTTGCAGTTCCTTGATGACATTGTTGAACTCAAAGTTATTGTCAGCTATATTTTGAATTTCACAATCCGAAGTACTCAATTGAAATTTAACACTTTTCTCGATACCACTTCCACTCTTTCCCGACCCTTTCGGCCGCAAGGGTTCGTTAAGAAATCTGGTTTGAAAAATAACATCGTCTAATGAGACCGATTTCCGTTTTTCCAGCGTATTCGATCGCGATAATTTGCGAAACTGCAAGTTTCTCCATAAACTTTCCCTGAAGCTTTCCTGTTTTGGGCTGTCAAAATTGACAGGAGAAATTGCGCCTTTCCGACTCAGGTGAGACGATTCCGGAAGTTGCAGCTCTTCATTTTTTCTCGTTCGCGTGTTAAAACTTTTAGCACGTTGAACTTTATTGCCAAACATATTATTATGAACGCTTAATTTTGATGAAATATGTCAGCATTTTGACAAACTCAAATTGCACCATATCTTATCTTTTTTCTTATCGCAGTTACCTGAGATAACAACGATTTACTTTTGTTACACAAATTTGCAATAATGTGTAGTATTTTGTAATAATATCAATTTTTTCTGCTGAACGGACGCATTGTTATTTCTTTAACTATTACCTTTTATTTTGGACCCTACAAGGTCCCCCCCCATAGTAATTTATCTGTGTATTCCAAATGGGCTTGTTCCTTTTGATATCAAAAAAATGAAATACTAAATTTCCGACGGCGAAATAATCGACGACGAAACGGTCGACTGCGAAATGGTGACGGCGAAATGTCCCATCTCTTAAATTTCCTACTATTGATTTTTATATAAATTTTAACGTAAAACAAAAGTTTCATCATTTTGTACCGTCATAATATAATGAACAAAATTCGTTATATTGATTCAATGATTTTTAATAAATATTATAAATTTTGTTTTTAAGCGCAAAAATGATGATGAAGTTTTCCAAAAAGTTTTGTCCAAGAAAATGTCTCATTTTCATTCTGAAACTTATAAACCTGTAAAGAACCAGAGTTGTTTAGTCCGCTCCCTTTTTCTCGGACTCCATAACTTTTAAAAAATAAAAAAAATTTTCAAAAATTAGATCGGAAATGCAATCACGAAGACAGCGTGAATAGACGCATTTGAAGGGGGGGGAAGCGTCTTCAAAATTTAATAAGTACGGTAAAAATTTAAATAAATACAAGTTTAAATTTAAAAAATTATTTCTCCCCCTTAAAAAATCAAAAAATGATTGTTCAATTTTATTTTAGATTTCTGTTTTCTTTGTTTTTTCTTTTTTTTCCTATATCAATCCGGAACTAATCAGATGAATGGGGAGAAAGCAAGGAGGCTACCGTTCGTACAAAGCTAAGAAATTAAGTAAGTTTAGTCTTAGGGGGGGGCTAAAGCCCCGTAGCCCCTCTTTACTGGCCTTTAGTAGCCACTGTTTATACTTATCTGATCTAAAAGAATAAAAAAGTTAAAAGAAGCACATAGCTTTAATTATTACAGTCCGGGGGGTCTGGGAGGTATGAAAAAGTCCAATATAATCAATATGTATTAATATTATTATTTGCATTAATTTTTTTAACTTTTACCTATGACTATTAAAAAAAAATTCAGAAAATGTTCAATTTGACATTAAAAAATTGAATAATGAATTTCTGACGGCGGCGAAGTGGCGACAAGTGGCGACGAAGTGGGCATTACTCCTGTTTGTTGTTCACTTCTTGCATTATTTGAGCATGAAGCGAATGGCTTTCAATTTTGACGCACCCTGTCGATTATAAATCCGGCGTATTAAAAAATTAATCACACAATTTAAATTAGAACATCAATTTGTAATTTTTTATTATCGCACGTGTATTAAAATCAAACAGTTATCTGCTTTATCTGAGCGATTATTGAAATTTGGAGGACATTAGTGAATTCGTTACGTCACTCGCGCGTAAAAATGACGTGATGGTGGGGCAGGGTGTTGCCTTTTATCGTCGAGAATTAAACATTTTCAATTTTCGTTCAATTTTACACTGGAAGTGCATTACATAAGTTGAAAATTATGTTTTAAGTGTCGAAAGTATAATTGGTTCACGTTTTATTGTGTCTTGTGTCCACCAGCGCCGCACAATTATTAGTAAAAATGACCGGTGTTTTGCAGTGGGTTTCGGACAGTTTTTGGCACGAGGATGTTTGGTTACCCCCTAATACGACATGGCAAGACATCGCCCCATCGTCAGATTCGCCGATACAATACACAAACTCAAAACATTTATATCTGCCAATTCCGTTGGCATTTTTAATGTTGGGTTTACGTTACTTATTAGAGAAGTGAGTCGACTTTGAGGTTAGATTCGTTCCATTATACAAAAACTTTTTATGTTATTTTAGATATTGGTTTGCTCCCCTCGGAATTACTATAGGTATTAAAAATTTTAGGTCTAAAAAGGCTCCGGCCAATCCGATTCTGGATAAGGCTTATTCTTTCACCAAGAAAATGCATCACAAACAGGTACCTAACTTTTCCCTTCTACGATTCTATATCGTTTACCCCCCTGTATTATGCAACTCTTATTCCTTTTAGATTCAAGGTTTAGCTAAACAATTGGATTGGTCAGAACGAAAGGTGGAACGTTGGTTACGATTACGTAGAAGTCAAGACAAACCGTCGACTTTAGTCAAATTTTGTGAAAACGCCTGGCGCTGTTTATATTACTTATGTAGTTTTATTTTCGGTTTAGTTATTTTGTGGGATAAGCCGTGGTTATGGGATATTAACGAGTGCTGGTAAGTTTTATTTTATGTCGGCGTTATTGTTCTTTTTGTTTAAATTTCGATAAAAACAATCTATAAGTAATCCTCATAAAGAGGAATTTAATTGCAAATAGCAAAACCAATTTACGGTGAATTACATTTGTTGAATTACTCTTAATTTACGTTCTGCCAAAACAGAATAGCGCCACCCGTTGGCATTTTCTTTTTTGAAATCGGCATGTTCTTAATAAAACTTAGCAATAGTCCATGGTTGAAGCGGGCAATGAAATTATCATTTTGATGTTGAAAAGTATAAATTTTTGTTTATTATGTAAAGGAAATATTAAATATCTGAGTATATTAATAAAATAGGGGGTACAATAATAAGATTGAATTACTTACATTCTTAAGTTGATAAGTAAATATGTATAGAAGTTTTATCATGTCATAGCTGATTAGATACAATCAGCTACGATAATATCAACAAATGCAAATACTATGTAAAAAGTGGGGCATAAATTCCAATTAAAGAAATATCGAGGAAAATATCTATAATACTTTGAATCTTTGAGATTAGAGGGAAAGAAATTTCGGGAAAACATCTGGGGTTGCTGTTCAAATCTAGGGAGTTCTCTATTAAAGGCAGATGTTATAAAAACTGAATGCATTCTTGCAATTGTATCTTCGTGTTTTGTATGAAAAAATAGGGGTTCACGTTTCGAATGATTCCCAATTAAGATTTCATAGGGGCGAATTGCGGGCAAGTCTTATTAATAACACGTATCCCTTTTAATATTGACAAATTTAAACTGTTCAAATAGATGAACAAATTATCTTCGGGGCCACCAATGTATCATTTAGTTCAGGGTAATCCGACGATCCCAACTTACGTCTATTTTTGAACTTGATTCTTGATATTAACTTCAACTTGAAATTTTTGATAAATGCAAGTCAAACTTGAAAATGTGGGTCAATTCTTTGATAACGTACATTATTTTATCATTTGCTATTTGTAAACGGTATAATATTTCAGTGCAACATTCTAAGCAATTACATTTTGAGGTGAATAGCCTCCGACAAAACTTTTTTTAAAGATAGAACAGAAAAATGCATTGAAAACATCTTGATGGAAACTATATTGTTACTTAATAAGAGTAATTTCTTATAATCGCAGTATCGTTCCTGTTATTGGGTGTAAAAAAATAAAATGTAAAAACCTGAAAATAAAAAAAATTTAAATTCAAATATTTCATTTTCTACTGCCAAGTCTTGGGGCTTGGAATAAATTGATCAATTTATTTCGTGGCTAAAAATAAATTTTTTATATAATTTATAACATTGCTTAATGAGGGAAACTACAATTTCCACTTTTACAGTTGCATTTAAAAATGAAGTACGAAAATTTTATGTGATATTGGGAATTTTATTATTTTGTTGTGTGGCAATGCAAAGTTTTTTTAAGTGACATGAGAGAAATGTAGGTTTTTCGTTTTGGGGAATTTCAGTTTTGTGTGAAAACAATAAGAATTATGAACCAATAACCTTCCATCTTATCTTTTACCTGCTCTAAAAATACAAAAAAGCTGCTTATCAATTTCAAAATATTTTATCTACGAATAGTGTGATTTTATCGTTTTCTAATAAAATTACTAATTTATGTGTTTAAAAAGGACAAGGTTACATAATACGCAATTAATTATTTAGAAATCTTGAAAACCTTTCACTAATATATTTTAATTATTTACCTTAGTGTAATTACCTGCAGTACTTCTTGCAAGACCTAATCTTTTTTTTCGTTTCCTGTTTCCTTTTCAAAATGGGTGAATCATTCTTGTGTTCTATTATTTGAATTCAATGCGTCAGGTGTTTATTTGATTGCAAGTATTTCAACAATAATTATTAATTGTTCATCCTTATCAAATCTTGAACAAACAACAAAATTTGAGTGTTCTTCTCGCAGTTGCCTGACGACTCATGGTTAAATTTGATTACCCCTTCGATAATCTGTTTTTTCTCATTTCTTGCATAAATTAACATTAATTTTATTAAAAAAAAATTTATTGATTTTCTGGAGTATACATCCGGGGGGGAGGGGGGTACTTAGAGAAATGGGGTACGATTACAAAAGTAATGATTGTAATTTCTGCCCTTGTATTCGCTTCGTGCAAATTAATTTTGCATTCGTGATTAAAAGTTAAACTTACTGTCGTCAGCATCATATGCTAAGTTTATATAAAGCAACGGAGCCGAATGAAACATTGAAGGTGAAAGAAAAGGCATAGCAATCGGTTAGTACTTCAGACACCTGTCAGTGCATTCCATTTGTTCCTTTTTTATTCCATCTGATTTAAATTTAAAACGGAAAAAAATCGGATACCACACAATCTTATATTGTAAAAGCTACGAAATGGTAAGGAATACGACAAAATTATCTATAAGGCTGCAATAGGATATATTTATTATTTAAGTAATTTTACGCCTTTTTTTTGTAATTTCAGGCACAGTTATCCCCATCAATCGGTTCCCAGCGGAGTTTGGTGGCACTACATGATCTCGTTAACGTTTTATTGGTCGTTGTGTGTCAGTCAATTCTTTGACGTGAAACGTAAAGACTTTTGGCAAATGTTCATACATCACATTGCAACAATCATCCTCATGTCGTTTTCATGGGTGACAAATCTCTATCGCATTGGTAGTTTAGTTCTAGTCGTGCACGACTGCGCCGATATATTTTTGGAGGGTGCAAAAATGGCGAAATATTCTGGATACCAAAAAGTTTGCGACATAATTTTCGCAATATTCACAGTCTTGTGGATAATCACCCGACTGGGCGTTTATCCCTTTTGGATCATCTACAGGTAACTGTTGTTTATGGCTGCAAAAGCAAGCAAACTGAATATTTGTTTTATTTTAGCACATCCATAGTGGCGCCTACAATTGTCCCCATGTTTCCGGCTTATTATATTTTCAACGGACTCCTATGTTTGTTACTTGTACTTCACATATTTTGGACTTATTTAATTTTAAAAATAGCTTACAAGGCTTTAAGTGCCGGACAAATGGAGGGCGACATTCGTTCGAGCAGTTCTAACTACAGCGAAGATTCCAAGTCGCAATAACGACAAATTTGCGGTTAACTCTTAACAAAATCAACTTGTTTTTTTTAAAATTATTTAAGTTTTTTGCTAGCACTTAACATATCTCGTTACTATCGATTTTTGTTGACTGACACCAATACGAAACGTTTTCGTTGGATGTGTTTTTATCCATGTACAATTTTTGACGTGCGTATAAAAACTCTCAAGTTGTTTTGATGCATTTTTTGAACCAAAGTCTATTCCACTAAATTCTAAGTACAATTTTATTGATAAGAGAGTAAATTCTAAGATTTTTGCTTTATTCACTATTTATATACTTACTGTATAATGTAAACATAGTTCAATTTATAGCAAATTTGTAATAATTGTAACCGAATGGTTGTTGTCTTACGTGTATAATGCTGTTGTATTGTACCAACAAAGGAATCGGCGAATTTATTGTTGGTTTAAACGTCACACATGCTCCTAGTTAGAATTCTTACGTCTCATTCGCTTGTTGGTTAAATATATCGGATGCGGAAATATTTTCTACATGGATTTTATTACAAGATGTGTCGTAATTTGATGCATTTTCAATTTAATAAACTCGTTTAAAAGAAAATATTTTTCATTCAAACCTACCTGTCCGATTAAATTATTAAGCGGTTGAAGGTACTTGGGTGAGTATTTTAATGGTAGAAGAAGAAACGAGCAAGAAAATTTACCCAGCCCAAAGGATTGGCAGCGCCGTAGTCAAGTTTTGTGGGGGGGGGCGGTTATCTCCTTAAGGTTAGGTTAAGTTTTTATTAACCTGACCACGGTGTGCGAACTTAGGTGGGAAGAAGTGAAACAGTATTTGTACTTGGCTACCACACGGATAGATGGCACTAATGCTATAATTGGTTGAAAAATGCCAAAAAAAATAGGAGGGAGGAGAGATATTTGGCGACCACACGGATAGATGGCATTAATACTATTATGGAATTTGAAAAATTTCAATGAAAAATTAGTAATTTAAAACTATAATGCTTTATGAAGCATTTTTTTATATTTCAATACTTTATGAATTGAAATTTTAAACAAATTAATAATTTTTAATTGAATTTTGGATTCTGTTTGTATACAGTGCCATCTATTGTATCCTTTTCAACTATTATACTTGGCTACCACGCGGTGAGGTGGCGCCAAAAGACTGTCTTCAATTTTAACATGGCAGTTTCCCTTCTATTTATATTCTATTCTATGAACCTGACTATCTTTGGTTAGGTTAATTCTTGTTTACTGTAACTGGAGATAACCGCGATTACAGATGTACTCGCAAAAACATGGCATGTGCGAACTTTTTTTCTGGTACACAATTGTCGACGTACTTTGTATTAAAAATTTTATATAAATTCAAATAAGTTACAGATCGCTGTAATAGCGGATATGACGTTTGTGATTGTGTTGCGTATGTAATTTAAGAAATACGATACCCGACGGCCATTTTGTAATAAGTGTGTTTAAAAACCCAATATATCAAGAAAAATATAATTTAGTGTTTGTTTAAGTGCATAAATAATAAAAAATGTCGATAGAATATTTACAAGTAGCAGAGGATGAAGGCGAAGAACCCATCGAATTACCCACAGAAGACGACGGTACTTTACTACTCAGCACCCTTGCGGCACAATTTCCTGGTTCCTGCGGCTTAAAATATAGAAATCCAGATTCGCGAGCTATGCGTGGTGTTAGGTTAAGTGACGGTCGACTTCATCCTCCACCCGAAATCGGTTGGGGTTCGCAAGTTTTTTATTGTGTGTTTCCTAAAGGTATTACGATGTCTACGTGACTGTCTCGTGGCTCACCCCTTTTTATTTTCTAGAAAATAAACGTAAATCTGACGATGCACTAGAAAATTCGACCGCAAAAACTAAACGTATCGAAACGAAGTTACGATGCACCGACTTAATTGTGTTAGGTTTGCCATGGAAAACGACTGAACAAAATTTACGAGAGTATTTCGAAAGTTATGGAGAAGTTCTTATGGCACAGGTGAGAAGAACTTTTAATTTTGTAAACAAACAGAAACTTCGGAATTTTGGTATAAGAATAACTTGATGACCTAATTTGGGGGTCATGTGGGTTTAATTCATTTAAATTGTTTTGCTGGGCTGGCAAACTTGGCAGAGACAATTAAATTTGTTATATTTATGTCTTCCCTTTTTGTTTCAGGTAAAAAAAGATGCAAAGACAGGCCAATCCAAAGGTTTTGGATTTATTCGGTTTGCCTCTTACGAATCACAAATGCGAGTTTTGGCTCAAAGACACATGATTGACGGACGATGGTGCGACGTAAAAGTGCCGAATTCAAAAGAGGGTTTAATACAACAAGTGCCATGTAAAGTTTTCATCGGGAGATGTACAGAAGATTTGGCTGCCGAGGACTTGCGCGAATATTTTGGCAAGTACGGTGAAGTCACCGACGTGTTCATCCCCAAACCATTCCGTGCGTTTAGTTTTGTTACATTTTTGGATCCTGAAGTTGCGCAAAGTTTATGTGGAGAAGATCACATAATTAAAGGTTTTTTCTTGTCCTTTATTTTTATAAAAGCTTTCTTAATGTTTTTGTTGTGTGGCATTAGGTGTGTCGGTGCACGTTTCAAATGCGGCACCAAAGTCAGAAAATCGTGGTGGATATGGAAGTGGAAGTACAAGAAATTCGGGTGGCCATGGTTCCAATAGGACGTCGAATGGGCCGGACGGACCGGGAATGTATCAGCAGCGCTACGGACCCGGACCAAATCAAGGAAATTGGGGCAACCAGGGTCATAGAGGGAATATCGACATGCCCAACCTGCAGGCTTTAGGTAAATTTGCTTTTGTGACGATGTGATTTTGTTGTTCTAAAATTCTTATTCAAGAGCAAAGTTATTTCCACATACACATAATCTTTTTGTGACTATAGTTTTTGGGCTTGGCACAGTTCACTTGTTTTCCATTTTCTGCTTCCGCTCCACAATAATTATTGACAATTACAAATTTTTTACTTAAGAGTGAACTGTATCGAAAATACAGTTTAATTGAGGCATTGCAAGTGAAACGGCAGTACCTATTCGTAGTCGACTTTAATTTATTTCTGTTTTATTCTTTCAAAAGAATATTTTGGATTTTTAATGGAATTTTTAGCTAACCTACTTGAGTTAGCACAAAATGCAAATCAGTGGAGGCTTATAGTCTGCCATAATAGGGGGGCGTGGACTGAAGAATTTCAATTCTTGTTTTACAGTTATCGTGATACTGGAGTATTTCTTACTGCGACATATAGATAATATTCTATATTTGTTCTGAAAGAGTGAAAGATTTAATAAATTAATCACAGAACATGCACACAAACCTGTGGTTTCTGAAACTTGGGGTTTGGTTTTTCTTCCTATTTTATTTGTTAAAAAGACCACAATAATTGGATACAAGGCAGTTTAAAAAGACATGACGCTCTTCCAAAATGATGTACAGTTCACTCTTAATTACGGACAACTTGCATGAACCTTTTGGCCCTAATGTGATGTAATTGTTTGTAGGTGTGTATTCTGGGCAGCATTATAAATAAATGGATGATGTGCTAGTGACTGACTGCCTTGAACTAATATACGAGAAGATTTGTTTGTGTGTTGGAAGTATTATGCAAATAACTTACAAATAATTTTTTCTTTCTCATTTGGTTTTGTGTTTTGTATTTTTTTCATATAATAATAAAAAATATTCCATTGTTGAGTGCGTACGTTTTTATTTGACTTGAATGAGAAATTTATTTTTCACTTTGCAAATTAATAACCGTAATGTCCTATAATGGACAGGTATCACTGGTCAAGGTCAACAAGGGAGCACACAACCAAATTGTAATCCACTCGGAGGCCTCGGATTGAATCTAGGAGCTCTACCCATGAATCCTGCACTGGTGGCGGCCGCACTCAATCAAGCCGGATGGGGGCTCATTGGTAATCTACAAAATCAAGCCGAACCAAACTTCAATCAAGGATTTAACAACGCGCCCAATAACAATAGTGGTAAGGTTTTAATTTCTTTACTCAACATTTTTGTCTTCACGACCACATTTGAACACCGGGCAACTGGGCCTAAAAATATAATCGTATTTTTAGGTAACAACACAAATGGCGGCAATCCTGGTGGCGGTAACAACCAAGGTTTCCTCAATTGGATGAACCAGGGTCAAGGACAGGACGGACAATGGCCACGTCCTCCACCACAACAGCAACAGGATAAAGGTTTCTTAAAGTATGACTAAATTTTTCTGCTTGGCTCTAAGTCTCGTATAGTCAAATGAGGGAAATTGTTTTAATTATTTTAAATTATTGAGAACCGACCCTATTTTTTTAGTGACAAGTGAACAAGGGTTACTGATAAACTTTTTCCGAATGTTTGTTGATCATTTGATGAGCACTTAGTGTGGTTTTCTGGTTTTTCAACCACTTTGGTTTGTGTTTTTCAATCGAATCATTTAAAATTGTACAAAATTATTGAGCAATGCAAACTTGCGGTGGTTATTTGTTAAAACGGTAGTAGTGCTGCATTTGTTATTAAAAATAATTTGGCGGGGTCGTGACGTGGACGACCAGTCTCAAATTAATTTACGCAAGTGCAGTGTACAATGTGCATATATATATATTTTTGGTGCTCTTGGCCTATTTGTTCTCCACGTCAAGACTTCGTTGACTAGAATATCTCATCTATAAAAAAAATATTGTTTTATGCGTCGATTGATAATTTTCTGCATTTTATTGTGTAAATGTACGTGAGTAGTGAATAATTCTTTTAAATTTAAGCAATTTTGATAGATTTTACACATGAATTATAAGTAGGGATTCGAAAAAGTTGCAATGGGAACAGATATAATATTTTATTAATTGATTTTTATGTTGGAATCGCTTTCTAACTCATCTTGAATGAAATTAAGCCAAATTAGATGTCTTTTCTAGCTCGACGGTACATTTACACAGACGAAAAGATGCTTAAAGTGCTGACAATACAAGGACAATTTTGACTGAATAAATTATAAAATGGCATCAACTGGGTTGATGTGAATAATGATTTTTAGCCTAAACCACAAACTTGATTTCGTGAGAAAACACTGTTATTTCTGTTTTCTGAAATAACAATAAATTAATAATCACATTACGGTTACATTAATAATGGGTTAATTTTAAATCTCTGTTTTCCAAGAAAATTGAATTCGTGGATTAGGCTATTTAACTCGATTGCGACTGATCGATTCGACAGACACAAACATGATTAACTTCCACAAATACAGACTGTTACCGAGACTGCACAGGTGTTCTCAAATAGTTCGTCTACCTAAATATTCGTATTCTGTGATGTTCAATTTAGATTCTAAATTGAAGAATTGACTTTGGGGAAATCTAGAAGAATTACCCAATTTCAAACAGTTGGAAGTTGTTGATTGTAAACGCTTGTTTTCAAATGTCAATTTTTTTAATTTTCATTAAATTGGAAGTTAAAATTTACTCGACAAGTTATAAAATTCGAAGACGTTTTGAAGACAATCTTCCAACAACTTAGTCCTCACGTGACTTTGCAATAGGATATTAATTTCGTGAGAGTTCATTAGAAAATGTTGATGTTCAGATATTTATTGGAAGATTCCCTTTGTAAGTCTGTATATAAGGTATGGGGACTTCCAGACCAAATTGAAAGTTTTCTAAGTCTAAATTTGATTAATTAAATGAAAATTTTATACCACATTCCAAGCTCGACCAGCTAAACAGGTTGATATTTACATGAGTTGATTCGAAAAATGATGAGCGAATAACTCGCAGGGTGTTCCCTCAAATTAGAAAGTAAAGGCCGCTTCAAATACTTACTTACAAAGTTTAGTTAAAATTTAATCTATCGTTACAGTTTTACAAAATGCATTTTAGTTGTTGTGAAATTTTAAACATAGATTAAGTTTTAACCTCGCCTTACAATGACAGGGCTCTGGGGTGCGGAGAGGAAATGCTACATGGACTAAACATGGCTACGATTGCGGATTGGTTCCACCTTGGCAGGCTGTATCTTTCATACCCTTCCACTTTTATAAATTTTGACTAAATTTCATTCAAGTATTTGTCTCGTCGGCCTTTCTTGTGATTTTTAAAAATAAATTAATAGAGCAAACTAATGCCCGTATTTTATTATGATTGATTATGATTATAAAAAGTGGCAACTTTTGACTTGTCGGATTTTAGGTATAAATGAATTTTTTTTAGTTCTGGGCGTGTGAATAGAGAAAATCCATATTAGTAAATTAATTATATTGATGAGATGATTTAATTTTTGAACAAATTAAGTTTTACCAGTTGATTTTGGTATGATTTTGGAAGAAAAATTGGACAATGACTGATTTTTAAATTATTTATCATGTGTTTGTTTTATTTTATCGTTCATTTGAATGACTTGTTCATGTGTAAAGTTGTTAATGAAATGAGAATGTAGTTTCTCGAATGTTATCACTTTATGTACGTACATTTTAATTAGGTTTTGTTATAAATAAGTCACATCTTAAGAAAATAATAATAATAATGATGATTATGATAATAAAAGAACAAGTTAGATAATTAATTTTGTAGAATTTTAATTGTGTTCCTTACGTTGGTTGGTGTAAATGAAGCGGATCAAGAGAACGCGTTCTGAGAAGATTTAACAGCAAAAACTCGCTTTTGAGTTGATCCAATTTCATGAGTGTTGGTTTCACTGTGTACAAATTCATGCAGTGTATGCTTTTGTATTTTAGTTGTCTGACAAGTGTGTGTTTGCAGCAGAATGTTTGTTTTTATTAATCTGTTGTGAAGGAAAAATTTTGACTGTTTAGTAGAGTCACTTAAGTGAGATTGAATATTCCGCACTAAATCTGGTTTGGAAGCTCGTTGAGTGGAAAGTATTTTCGATTTTATTGTGAAGAGACTATTTTGGATTTGCTTGATATAAGAGTAAGTTTGTTTATCTATAATCTGATTGTTGCAAAGTGAAACTTGCATTTTATTTTCTTTTTAATTAATCCAAGTTTCGCTTTCGATCATTTTTAAGTCTCAACAATTATTGTTTATGCGAATTGAACAATTTTTGTTTGATTTGTGTACTGGCTTTTTTTATGTCGAGCCGTAATTAAAAGGTTTGTACTTTTAGATGTAGCTGTTCTGCAATCCCAGATGCAAAATGCGCACCTGTAGCGAAACTCCTCTCCAAATTACCGTTACAAGAGCAAGATTTCAAGATAGGAATTAGTGTGATATGCAAATTTATTTTTGTTGTTATAATGTCGAGATTATTTATATTAATAACAAAGCTTATTAGATTATTTGGTTTGTTAACAAAACTAACACATTTTCATGCATGCTGGCCATGCAGATGATGAACTGGAGAGTGTTAAAGTGTTTGAATTTCGTTTATTTTATGAATGTACATCTGAAAATTAGGTACATGCGAGATTAATGAGCGCCAAGTTGACGGGTTTTTGGGTTATGAAGTGTTACAAAGGTTCAAAATGAAGGTATATACATATTTACGATTGTTAACATGAAATTTAATAAAGTTGAAAAATGAGCAAGTTTCTTTTTTATTGCTTTTCCATTCCATCACTACGTAAATGGAACCTTTTCACTGCTATCGGTGAGTAATATTAACTAATCAATTTTTTTTTCACCTAATCTTAAGTTACTAATTGCAAAATATTTGGATTTTTGATTGGGATTTTTAACTCGGTTTTTTATAATTTTGGTAATTAATTGCTCTGGCACGCTTTGCTACATTAAGTTATTCTTCAGATGTTGAAACGAATATTCAAATTTGCTTTATTATGTCATCCATAACTCGAGAATGTAATATATAATAGCATTAAGTGATAACGATAACCCTGGTTATCATTAATTAAGTAATTTTAATTTAACAGCTGATATCGATCAGGCCTGATCTAGGAAATTTTAGGGCAAATTGCACCATAATACTCAAAAACTATATGGCCGATTTAACTATTATTTATTTTAATGACAAATTTTCATCAAGTCTTCTTTACAGTTTTTTTCCCAAAAACTTTTATGGTTAAACAAGGTTTTACGGTTTATCGAATTATATTAACTGAAATAGGCGAGTTATCGTTATGTTTTTGTTTACTTATAGAAAATATATTTTTTCATGAGCAATATCATAATTTATGTATTTTTTTTATTGATAAGTGCATTTGTTATGAATAATTAAAAACTATCGTGAATTATTTTAACGTGGCAGGCATATACGAAGTTCATGATAGTCGAAGAGATTAACGAAATTCTCTTGGTTTTTAATTATAATAAATTGATTGTATCCGTGCGATTTAAGAAATATCCCAAAGTATAAAAATATTTATTCGTAAATTTTTAACAAAATGTACAACTCCAGCTGAGCTACCGTAAAATTTTTTTCGCAAAATTAGGTAAAACAAAAGCAGCCGAGTGAACCTGGTCGTCGTAATACCGGACACCTAAATTCGAAATTTCTTCTTCGCTGAACCTAAAATTTGGAACGTTCAATTCGGCGTTTTTCTCCAAACTGGCAATCACGAAACCGATTTGTCCTGTGGGGTAAGTTGGGACGCTTGCGATTGCGTACCTCACAACTTCGAAGCTTTTCTTACAATTACTCATGGTTTCCTTCACGTGGTCCAGTTGCGACCATAAAGTTCCGCCCTGCGAGCAAATGATTCCGTTTGGCCTGAGCGCTTGTTTGAGTAGTTTGAAATAGGTTTCGGTGAAGAGATTTACGGCAGGTCCGATGGGATCCCCCGAATCGGTGATGATGACGTCGAACTCGTGCTGATGATTTTTCATGTAGTCGAATCCGTCTCCAACGATCAAAGTCAGTTTGGGCGACGAAAAGCCGACCGACATTCCGGGAAGGTACTTTTTGCTCACCTCAATCACCCGAGCGTCAATTTCGACTTGCACTATTTCTTTTACTTTTGGATGCTTGGTAACTTCGCGCGCGACTCCTCCATCACCGCCACCTACAATTAGGACCCGTTCTGGGTTTTTGTGAGCGCACAGGGGAAGGAATGAGATCATCTCTTGATAGGAAAATTCGTCGTGTTCGGTGCATTGGATGATTCCGTCCAAAATTAAAGCCACTCCGTGCGATTTCCTAAAAATTTAAAATTTTATATTGCACGACTGTTTGACGGGTTTCGATTAGCTAGCTAAACTGATATTGTCCAATTGAACATTGACCTTTCACATTTACTAAACGCTAGACAGGAATGTTAGTTTGTTGTTACCAATGTAAAATACTTACGTTTTAATTACCAATACGTCTTGAAAATCCGATTTTTCGTGGTGAAGCACTTCTTCTACTTGTAGAGCGAAATGTTCACCTGGCCACAAGTCGTTTATTTCGCGAAACCAACCGTCTTTGATTAATTCCATTTTTTCCGATTGAACTTTTTCCCAACGATGTTTTAAACAGACTGAACTAGTATCGAAATATTTTAATCCGGGTTGTATGGACGATAGACAACGTGTAAATTACATTTATCCAATTAGGGCCCCAATAGGATCGGGTTATTAGAGTTTCAATGAATGTAATCAATTTTTAGCCTTATCAATAGGTAACTGTTTTGTTTATCTTGTGATATTTAGTTATCGCGTAATTTCTGAGTTTTTCATTGTATTATGTTATTTAAATTTGTTTACTTCATTTTAATGATAATTTGCGACAGGGTCGGACAAAGTCCAAATTAAAAACAAATATAGGTACCCAATATTTTAGTACTATCTTCTGTCTGTATGGACACTAAAATTTAATTCCCCAAATGAATTATTGAATAATTAAATTCAAATATTTTTTAAATTTACGTATTAGCTAAATACCTTTCGTTAATCCATTCATGCGCGTCAGTGGTAGACTGTGTTCAATTTGTATAGGTATATTTTAGGCCTACCTAAAATAACTTCATACCTTATGTCAGCGGTCGCCAACCTTTTGGACCTCGTCAACCACTAAACTGGTACTTCTGAAGCACCGGACTAAGAAAAATATTTTTTAAAAAGCGCGAAACATATTTTTTTTCTATAAATAAGTAAGAGTACTAGATACTTTTTGATAAAATAAACAAAAACATTTTTAAAAAATTTTTTTTTAGCTCTGAAAATTTTGAAAACTTTTCAAGATTATAAAATATTCAAATTTTTAAATTAAAAAAAATTTCAGAAATATGATCTTTTAATATTTATATTTCTTGTATTTAAAAATTTAAATTAAAACTTAGGTAATCTTGACATCCCCCTCCCCCAAACCCCCGTATGTTGAAAGAGGGTTGATTTTAGGTTAAATTCTCATCAAAATATTTTTTTTTTGCCCCCCTACAGCAAGAATAAAAGGTCTTATTTGCCACTGTGAAAGGCATAATGCTCTAAAACGAATTTAACACAATTTTTAGCCCCATTTATCCCCTTTATGAACTTGGGCTGGATCCGCCCTAGGCTTAATTTGAGTTTATATATTTGAAAAATTGTTAAAAAATTTAGGGTGCGTAATTATGGGCATTTTTAGAGTTTTTATTTTCTCAAAATTTAATTTTTTATTAGTTCCTATCTCTATACCACTGACGCGCATGAATGGATTAACGAAAAAGTATTTTAATAGGTCTCTAAGCCCACGTACTTGGTAAAAACATCCCTTTAGCGCCACCGAACTCGAAAATCACGGATCTAAAAAGAGGAGATTTCTGAATCTACTTACTTGGTAGAAACATACCTGAAAGCTGCCCTAACTCGAAAATCATGGTACCAGAGGAAATTTCGTTAATCTTCTTATGCGCATCAGTATCAGACAGATAACTGATAATATCTCATTTTAACTAAATGTCCAACCAGCCTCTCTTTTGCTTTCAGCTCAACCTGCAATAGGCCCAAAAAAGTAAAAATCACGCCAGGACCGTATCCAAGAATTTATTGAGTACACGAGCACTAACCCGCAAAAGCAAATAGTAAAAAATCACAACCAGTGATCAGCCCGGTGAAGGAGATGTGGGTTCAGGCCCAGACCTGTAGGTCAAGAAGATTTGACGTGGTGCGGAGTCGAAGGATGAATCGCTAGGGAAATCTCAGGAAATAAGAGAAAATAAAGGAAATCTTAACGCAATCCGGAGAAATTTCGTAAAAAATATTTGAAATTATTTATATTTTTTGAATTTCGTAATTCAAATTTTTATAATAAATTATTTCTTTTTTTTTTAGCTCTAAAATTATTTTTGATTTTTCAGACTGTCTAAATTTGTAAATTAAAATAAAATTGGGATGATTAGAAATTTTTATATTTTTTGATTTTCAAAATTTGAATTTCACAACTCAAATTTTTGCAATTTTAAAATTAAAATTTTTAATATATTTATTGTAAGATTGTCGAATTTTTTAATTTAATTTGAAAATTGTAAAATTATCAAATATGGAATTGTTGGATAGGTACTGTTTATATTTTGAATTTCTAAATTTCTTGCTCACCGTCGATGGTTCGCGGACCAGTTGTTTAGCGACCGCGATATTATCTGTTTACCAGTGATGCGCACGAACGGATTAACAAGATTCCCGCTACCATGATCTATAATTTTCGAATTTATTTCGGATCCCTTATTTTTCTAGATTCGCGATTTTCAAGTTAGGTCGCGCTTCAGGGATGTTTTTATCAAGTGCGTGGGGTCGGAGATCTACTCATTTCGAAGACCCCCGCTTCAAGTGCTGTTAGACTCTTTTTAATTTTTTTTATTAAAATATCTCTCGTTAATCCATTCATGCGCATTAGCAATATACGGATGGGGTTCCCAAGTTTTTCTCTGTGCCACAAATCTTTCACCTGTGATCCTAATTTTTTCTCATGTCCCCACTGGTGGAATATGTAGTTTTGGAACCTCTCAATCTTGTGAAAAACAATTTTTTTTATTTTTTAATCTAATACATTGAATAGATTGGTACCTTTTTGATGACTAAAGACCGGATTTTAAGCAATTTTGCTTATTGTCAATTTTAAAAGCACACTGAAAAAAATTTTATTCGGAATTCTTAATAATTTATTCGGAATTCTGGTAAAAAACGGGATTGCAGTTCTTACGAATGATTTGACAGGAAGTGGCGGCCTAATAAATATTAGGATGCTTTCCTGTCAAATTCACAGGATAATTATCAGCATTTCCTGATAAATTTTCATGACCTAACGAATGAATTGACAAGAACTCCTGATAATTTCACAATACTTACTAATATATTATTCGTTCTCATACGAATAAATTAAAAGTCTTCCTGATAATTTGGTAGTCGGTACCAATAGTTTATTCGTATTAATACGAATACTTTATCAAATCTTCCTGATAATTTGTTAGGTTATATTGAAGATAAAAATAATTTATGCGTCCCGTCTTGTTAATTACCTTCTACTTACTGATAGAATATTAATATTTTATCAATAAGTAGAAGGTAATTAACAAGACATCACGCATAAATTATTTTTATCTACAATAACCTAACAAATTATCACAGAATTATAACAAAATAATTAAATATTTTATTTTCATAATATGCAGGTAACTTCGAAATAAAACACAGAGTAAATCAAAAATTAATAATAAAAACATCATACACATTTATTGGTTACAATAATACAACTTTAAATATACAAATATTATACAATGTGGTACTTACAACTAAAAACAACAATAACTAAATTATCCTACTTTCGAGTTTTACATCATTGTCAAGGACGATTGAAAATAATCACATACCAAAAAAGATTTCTTCGTATTCCTGCATAGCCCAATTCGATAACAAATCACGAATATATTGGTACATTTATAATTCACTTTAATTCACAAAATATAATTGTAACTTCCGATCACACACTACAACCGCACCCATTTTGCCTTTCCCTTGCTGGATCTCACACAATCTGGTCTGTCATTTATTTTATTATGAAAATGACGTAATACAATATCAGCAAATATGTCACAAAAACTTAACAGTCTTGTACGAATCATTTTGCAGGAAATCGTGATAAATTATTGTTACCTTAGCGAAAAATTATCAGTCTTGTCCTATTAGAATAAAGTAGGTACATTTTGAAATATAATTATCATGACGTCATGTTAAATAAACAAATCGTACTAATAATAAGGAATTATACGGACTTTTTCATAATAAGTTATTAATAATGTCCGGATAACTTATTAGTCGTAAAATTTTGTATGGATATAATATTATTATAATGTTATTTTATGAGTAACGTCATGATATATTATTATGCAGAATTGACAAAATGTCGTGAAAGTGATATTTTATTAATCAGACCTGTTAATTTATCATTACACCAAAAATTAATTTCTCTCCGTGCAGCTCTTTGAAATTTGAGATTTGGACGAATTACATAAAAAGATGTATTTTAACGTAAAGTTTTTCATGCTTTTTTTGCTTTTTTTGCGATTTTTCGCTTATTTTCTACTTTTGTGCTTATTTTGAACTTATTTTCGAGTTTAAATTTAACTTTGACTTAAAATTAATTTTTTTGGCCTTCAGCAGCAATGTTTGGCTTTTTTGCTTTTACTCATATGCTTATTATTTTATATTAGTGCTTATTTAGGACTTATTTTATTCTTGATAACTACTTATAGGGTATGTTTATGTTTATTCTTCTAGCTGCGATGTTATGAACTAGCTGTGAAGCGCTAAAAGCCGCGATACTAGCGAAGCAGAGAAAAGCAAAACGTTGAAATATTATGTGACTGCTTATGTTGAAGCAGGGCGCAAGCCAATATTAATTCATAGAACAGCAATTACAGCTAAGAAATTTCTCCGCTCTTATCACTTATCATAGCTCCAACATAAACGTACCCTAAATATGATTTTTCTACTTGCTCTATTTTAACTGCATTAAATAGATTTTATTAAACTGATTTCAGTCAGCTTTTCCGTTTAGTTTATCTAGCATTGCCAGATACACCTTTTTTGCATTAAACTAAAAATAAGCGGTGAACGCAATGATTTGGATCAAAATCATATATTTTTTTAAAGAACATTGAAAATCAAATACTTTAAAAATAAACGAGCCCATATGTACATCTCTCGCAATGTTATAAACATTTTAATTAAAATTTTAAAAAAATTTTTCTTGGCTAAAAAATCAAGAACGAGTATTATAACGGTCTCAGAATCATATTTTGAGAAAAATTGGAAGGGGTCACCTAAAAAAGTGTCCGATTAAATAATAGGTACAAAAGTGCTTGGTTTATTTCTTTCGAATAATTCCGTCTAAGCTGCCATGCTTTGCTTTTTTTGTTTTAATTATTAACTTTTTCATAACTTTTTTTGACATAATTCGAACTTATTTTTGCAAAATAGCGTGCTTTTTTAAAAGCTTTATATTAACTTGCCCGGGTATATATATATATATATATATAGGAGGTAAAAATCTTTCGGCTGCTTTTTAATTCACTTCTAGTCATCCAAACAAGCTGAAATTTGAAACACCGACTTGTATCTCGAGACATTTTAATCTATCAAATTTTGAAACCGATCTGATCATCCACCGCATAATTATCACATTTTCTATACAAATTTTGACACAAATCTATCTGCCGCGAAATCAAGTAAGCATGTGTCAATAGTTATTTTTATCATTAGGCTGGAAACTGAATTTTTCGAGTACATTTTTTTTTACTGGCCGAGGCGGATTAGCCGAGGCCAGTATTTACGAGTACTCGGAAAACAGTTTCCTGCCGCATGATAAACGTAATTTTTTACGTCGACTTCTATAATTTGTTACAAAAAGTTAAGTAAATGGCGAGTTACGAATGGATTAACGAGATTCCACGTGTGATCGATCTAAAATTTTGCATATGTGTTCTCATCGAAAATTCACGAGGGGTGCTTGTTGGGCGAGGGGGGGGCATTTTTTGCTCCGTTTTTCGATATCTAGCGCCGTTCTCGCGTTATTCACATTTCAAAATATTTCATTTAATAACCTTATTCCTTATTTTTTAATCTCATTAAAAGCATTCTCCTAGCGCGACTGAGGGGGACGGGTCAAGTTCTTTCCAAAATTAACACAAATCCTGGATCCGAGATTGACACCCCCGTGAATTTTCGATGAGAACACATACAAAATTTCAGATAGATCGCGCGTGGAATCTCGTTAATCCATTCGTGACTCGCCATTTACTTTGCCACCAGTGATTTTTTTGCCACCCTCTCCACAACCCCCCCATTACAAAATAATAAGTTTGCTGTATTATATTTGCATTAAAAAGTGTCTTTTGTCCTTAAAAATTTGTAATACTTATTTAATTTAATTCTATTTGACGTACAAAATGTAACCAAGAATACCAACATCTTATAAAATAATCACTGTTTTTTTCAAACGCTAGGCGTGAAAACCAGCTTTTCAAGCCGCATTTGAAACGAGGGCCTAATAGCAGGAATGATCCCTCCAATCAAAATGAAGCTGAGCAAGAACCAATGAGAGCAAAGCCCGCTAGGGATTGTTTTCAAATTACTGTTGTAAACCAGAAACCAATCTTTGCCGATTAAAACCTTACTTTCTGTATAATAATAATAATAATCGTTATTTCGAGTCTAAAAATAAAAAAAAGTGGAGATCAGCTGCTGTTGGTTTCCATCTCAACTCAGAGTCTTTGAAAAAACTCGGCAACTTCGTATTAATCAATCATAGAAAGGCTTTTAATTTCTTCAGGCAGCAACATAACCGTGTCTTACTTTTAAATGTTGCCGAAAATTACTAAGGGTAGAATTTAATTCTTTCCCACAAAAACTAACAAATTCTTCCTGGGGACATTATTCGCTTTCGGTTAATATACGCAATAAAATAAACCAAATAGGGTATACAATTTAATTATTAAAGTCAACATGTGCAAGTATGTAAACAAAACACAAACAACAACTTGTAAAAAGAAATCCAACACGATTTGCTCTTATTTGTGGGAAAGAATTTAATTCTATCCATAGTAATTTTCGGCAACATTTAAAAGCAAGTCACGGTTATGTTGCTGCCTGAACAAATTAAAAGCCTTCCTGTGATTGATTAATCGAAGTTGCAGAGTTTTTTCAAAGACTCTGAGTTGAGATGAAAACCATCTCACTTTTCTCCACTTTTTTTTATTTTGCGACTCGAAATAACGATTATTATTATTATTACACAGAAAGTAAGGTTAAATCGGCAAAGATTTAATCCCTAGCGCGCTTTGCTCTCATTGGTTCTTGCTCAGCTTCATTTTGATTGGAGGGATCATTCCTGCTATTAGGCCCTCGTGCATTTGAAATGTGCAATTGAGCACTTGCCTGATAGAGGCGTAAAAAATTAATTGACTTAGTTCAAGTGTCAAGTTAATGTCAGATATATCTTTAATATTTCGGCGCTGAGTTTCACGAGTTAATAATTTTAATTAATGATTGTAATAAAAACTTAAAAACCACAAAATAAAAATAAAGTAAAAAACAAGTTTTATAAAAAAAGCTTTATAGAATGAAGACAAATGAAAATTCTTTCTTCTATGTGTGCTCTTGCTTGGAACCGAATAGAGTATAAGTTTCTTGTAACATAATTTTCTTTTCAAACTTTAAAGCTTTGGTGGTGCCTTTCATAGACTTTTCTATAAGGAAGAAAAACGTATACCTAGTAGATATCAACTTCGGCGAAAGTTATCGTATAATATGTGAAGCACCACCAAAGCTTTAAAGTTTGAAAAGAAAATTATGTTACAAGAAACTTATACTCTATTCGGTTCCAAGCAAGAGCACACATAGAAGAAAGAATTTTCATTTGTCTTCATTCTATAAAGCTTTTTTTATAAAACTTGTTTTTTTTAAGCACTTATTTTTCAAAAAGTCGTGCTTATTTATCCGGTCTCTATTGATGACTGTACGAATTAGAAAAAATTGCAGTACCGCTTGACATAACTAAATTTAAAAGTTTCGTTTGCGGCTTCACTTGTTTTGAAATAGTAGTGGTTGTGTCAAAACTACAACGCCGCCTAAATAAATTTGTTAGTTTTTTTTACATTAGTGATTACTCAAATATCGAACGATTTGTAAAACATGTATAACATAAGGCCGTGTGTGACTCAGTGCAAAAAACGCAAGTTCCAACTCGGCATAAAATAATCAAAAATTGACTCACCTTTATTCGAATTGCCGCCGCTGTCAAATCGTTTGTTCAGTTGAAGTACAGACTTAGTGCCTAATGGTTTTAATTCGCGCTTGCATTACTTATTAATAAATTTGTGTTTAATTAAGACATTAAAGTGAAATTAATAAACAGCTTTTAAAATTGTTATTTACCGCGTTACCTGGAAACAATCGTAATGGCGGTGACAATTCAAATTTTGTTCTTGTGTTAATTTTCAACGCCAACTTAATAATTTTCGATTAAGTTTTGTACGAGTTGTCTTTCAGGTGACGTAAAATTGTTTAGTTGTGATTGTGCAGTGCTGTGAATGTGTTTACCCTGTGTCCTGGAATACAGCAATCTACGGTTAAACTCCTGGGGCAACTTTCCTGGTAAGTCAGCGCAAATATTTACGTTCCTTCTATAATAATTAAGTTTGCTTTTTTTCCAGACAAGGTAGGTTCGGATTCAGGAAGGTTGGCAACGTTGGATCAACCCGGTGAGTAATTTTAAAAAGTATGATCACTCACTTTATGCGTATTTATTGGAAGAAATTAAGAGCTTAAAAATATGTACAACAAAAATGTAATTATTCCCTATGATATATGAATGCGCCTATTAAAATTAAAGAAATAATTTTACTTCTTGTTCACAAAATCTTCTCCCTTTTGGATACTCTTCTTTAGTTCTGGCAATGCGTCTTTCAATAGTTGTTGTTCGTAACCATCGAGTTTTCCTAATCCTAAATTCTTCTCAAGACCATTTTTGCCTAACAACAATGGGGTAGAGAAATACTTGGCTTCGGTTACGTCTGATATAACGTAAGCACACTCGACTACGTTAGCTTCACCTTTCAAACCACGGATCAAAGAAATTGCGAATCTTGCGCCAGCGTATGCCATGGACAGAGTGGCAGAACCTGTTCCAGCTTTGGCCTTTACAACCTAAAACGCAAACAAAACAGTTAAAAAAATGAAATGTTTAAGTGTGAATTGAAAATAAATTGCTCGAAAAATTTAATAATTTGGGATATCCTTAATTTGAGTTAACATATTTTGGCAAATATAATAATTTTTGTAGAACATTGCGGGGAGTGCAAGAGACGGTAGATGGAGATGCTGCCTTTTCACTGTCTTGCACTTCCCGTGGGACTAGACAAAATTAATAGGTTAGTTTTCGAAATTTCTCCTGTTTGCTTTACCACCCTTATCCATTGGGGTATCTTCCTGCCGACTGCAATAGCTTAGTCACAAACTACCTTGATTCTTAAAATGTTTAAGGTTAAACCATCACAAGCCCCCTTTCGATTTCTTTTATGCTTATTGTCGGAATGAATTTTTTATGTTTGCATAAGCAGATGTTTATTTCCAAATACTACAAAAACAATTATTCTAGAATTATAGTTGAGCAATAGGTCATTGTAATCTTTAAAGTAGATATATTTCTGACACAGAATGCATTTCAAAATACATCAACAGGCAGGGTCGTCTTTAAAATCAGCATCGAATTATTTTTTTTTTGAGAAACCCACAACGCTAGGTATACTAATTTGTTTATTAAAATGTGATAACTCAATCCAAGTGCTAATTAAACAAACTTGACAATAATGTCAACAGCATTATCAATTCAATTAACAGAAGGTCCTAATCTCTGAACAAACATAGCGTAAACAACTTACACAAAAGCTTTAAACCTCAACTCACCTCGGTACCAGCTTCTTGTATCCGTTGGGTTAATTGTTTTAGTTGGTCTGGTGGAAACGTAACAGTTGGGGTTGCTTGCGATAAGATAGGCATAATTGTTACCCCAGCATGACCACCAATCACTGGTATGTTCACTTTTGCTGGGTCCAATCCTTTGGCTTCGGCGATGAATGTGTTGGCACGTACTACATCCAAAGTTGTGATACCAAAAATACGTTTTGGGTCCAATTTTCCTGCCTATAAAAATTTTGCTTAGGAATGCAACAGGATAATTTGCAAAAATTGTACCTTCCTAAATACTTCACAAGCAATTGGCACAGTTGAATTGACCGGGTTTGAAATAATTCCAATTAATGCTTTGGGACTGCTTTCGACAGCCGCTTGTGCTAAATCCCTAACAATGCCAGCATTAGTATTGAACAAATCATCTCGCGACATACCAGGCTTCCTTGGTACACCAGCAGGAATTATAATGACATCGCATCCTTTGAAAGCTTCGCGAGCATCGGTGTAACTATAAAAACAGTTCCAACTTTAAAAATTCACAAATCGGAAAACTTACGCCTTGACTTGAGCAGGAGTTTCAATGTGCGATAAGTCGGCAGCAACACCAGGAGTGTTGACGATATCAACTAGGGAAAGCTCGGTCACTAAAGGACACTGCTTTAATAAAAGAGATAAAGGCTGTCCAATGCCTCCACTGGCTCCGGCTACCGCAACCTTAACATTGCACTGAAAAAGAATAAAATCAGCAACAATTTTAAAGCGTAAAAATTGAATACGTTTACCTGGTTTGTTGTGGAAAAGTTTTTTGCAAGAGAAACTGCAAATGTAGAAGGTCTGATTGCACGAGATAACATTTTTGTGATACTGAAAACTTAAAATTCGTACAACGTAACCGGTAACCTGGACGACCTTTCTGAATGTGACAGTGTCGAAATTATCTCGTAATCGAAACCTTACATCATTTGTGACGTAAATGTCAGCCCCCTGAATTCAAAAATCTTAACTACTACAAAATTTTTGAAATCTGCATTGGCGTAACTCGCGGAATATATACTACCCGTACTTCTAGTAACAATTTTTAAGTTTGAAAATTTTAAACTTGAAACTTAAAAATTGTCTGGGACAGCATTGGGAGAGGATTCACTGTTCTGTTGGTATCGGTGCCCCATTTGAAAGTACTCGTACACCACTGTTACAACTTACGTTGACACTTGACAGTTTCATAACCTAAAAAATTTGTTTTGAAAACAAGAACATGTCTTCATCTGAGGACGACGAACATTCTGAAGCCTTACGAGACGCAATCGACACCCACTTCATAAACGACGACATGTTTAAAGAAAAGCCAAAAGGTTTGTTCTGTTTTCGTTCCGACTTTTCCTTAACCGCATTTTTTAGACCTAAAGACTAAGACTTCTGAGGAACTCAAACTCAAGTCTCAGCCATCGCTGCGGCTTAAATTCAACGAAGACGACCAATTTGAAACGTTCGGCATGACGTCCGAATTTAGAAACTTTATAGGAAATAAATTATCGAACATTTTAGACAAAAAACTGCAAAAACGTTTGAAAGAACCAGAAACAACAATCGAAACAAAATCACGTAAACGAAAATCAAAAGGAATCAGACTTTTTAAAGATTCTACAATTTACATTAAAAACTTCAAAGGAGATTTTGATGATACCAGTGAGCATAACGCTAAATGTCGGGCAAAGAAGTGCGAGAATCTCGTAAGCAATAACGAGAGGAAATGTAGGGAAGTTGCTGTTGATCCAACAGACATTTTAAATAAAACTGCAACTAAACATTGGTCAAACAGAAGCAAAGCAGAGGTTTTTCAATATAAACAGCAGAAAAATGGAACGTTAAGTTTAATAGGATAAAAAATTTATTTGTAGACGTAAGGTAAAAAAAATTAATATACATTTTTTTAATAAATATTCGTTCTTAATACCGTCTTGCTGATAATTTCTATAAACGTCCTTTCGGTCAACTTGGTTAATTCCACGGTTTCTTCAAGATTAACCACACTTGGCCATGGGGTGTGATGATCAAAGTAGGAAGAAAGCGATGATTCTGTTTTACAAATTCGGCCAAACTGAATCAGCAATTGAATTATTTCGTCTATTAAGGATGGGAAGGCTTCACTGATCTTAACCAAAGACGGCAGTACTTGCCTGAACAGCTTATTGCGTTGCGTGCCAGAAATAGCTAAAAAAATTTGTTCAATTGTAACATCCATAAGGAGAGAAACATTTTTAAATTACTTACCTCCCATTAGAGCGTAGAGTAAATTTAAGGCAGTTATACACAGATTCATATTCTTGGGAAGCGCATACTGAACGGACAGGTGGGACAGAAGTTGAATTGCAAAAATTTGTTTATTAATGCTCGGTTGTTGCATCAATTCCAAAATGAAATCTGAACAAATGTGCATGGACGGGACTCCCTTAACGGTAACTTCCAACAATTCACTTTGATAGCTCTGAAAGTGTACTAATTTTGCAAGGTTCGTGTCGACCATAAAAACTTGATGAATGTAACAGCAAACCAAAGAGCGCACTTCTTGTAGAGCCAACCTTTGACCTGCCAATTCGCGATCTTCTTTTGTTTCCAAACAGGTCTCTAGCAGCATTTGAACTGCTGCGCTATCCTAAATTTACAAAATTCAAAAATTTATATCTAAAACTAAAATGTAAACACAGCTGTTGCTTTGATGTTTGAAATAAACTCGAGCGAGGCACCAAGAGTATGCAAGTAAATTAATTACTAGAGGAGCATGAACGTTTATGTTTTAGAATATCGACCGGGGTCAAATTGAGTGTCTTTTGACACTTTTCGCAATGGAAACTCCTCGAATTTGGCTTAATCACCTCGCTAACACTTTCGCTAGTAACTTCTTCTACTTTGTCGTTCTTTTTGCACGTGGCTTCGTGCTGCATGATTTGAAACACTGACATATTTTCCACACTAACCAAACAGCGCGGGCACTCGAACGGAGTACCGTAAATTTGATCTTCAATTTCGTTGGCCCACTCCTCTTGCACCAAACAACCGTACACCACATTTTCGGTCACCTGCAATCCTCCGTAACGCGAATTTACGTAAGCATGGTAACTCAAATCGAAGGGATTTACGTCATCGCAAGGAAAATTGTCGTTGTGCGTATAAATCACTTTCAAATCGGCGGGTAAAAGTCGTTTAATATTGTAACTCACGTCGGCTGACATAAATTTGATCAAATCTTCGATGAAGTAGAAAACTTCTTTTTGATCGGCTTGCGAATCGCCGCGCGATGGATCCGCAAGCTTCTCTTCCAGTTTATTCTTCCAGCGCTGACGTAAAGCAATCGCACGTGACAGTAAACTTTTTCCGTTTCCAAAGTAAGGCACATCCACCATTAAAAATTCGTCGAAAACAAATTTGGTGAGTGTTAGGTTCGTAGCTATCGTTTTGGAGAACATCATCAGAGCTTGAAGAGCTGGCATGCGCATCGCATTCATCAAGTACACCTAATTATAAACAAATTACTTAAAGGATGTGGATCCAGGGTTGTTGTTGTTGTTCAACTTACCTTTTTAGTCTCCAAAATTGATTGATAAACCAAAACTTGATGCTTACGACTGATGGGCCGCTTACTAAAATATCCCGGCGGAGGAACTTCGATATCATCTGCGTGTATTTCTAAAATTTCGGGATTTGTCGTAAAACAACTCAAAGGTCGTAAAAACACAAAGTTTTTATTTTTCGTGTGGTACAAACGTTCAGACACACTTTTGGCGTGATTAAATTCGTCTTCGATGGCGACCTGAGGATACAGTCCGCTGGTTATGATCAATTTCAACATCATAAGGTCTTTGTAACTATCGGGCGACGATTCGTCGAGTAATTTTTGCAGCTTTTTAAAATCATTCGTGATACGAAATTCGATATCCCTCAGGTCGAGTTTTGGCGTTTTTTCTTCCGAATCATCGTTAAAAGGGTTGTACTTCAATTGTTTACGATTAACCCCACGAGATTCTTCTTTTAGCGTTCGTCGCAAAGTTCGTAGTTGTTTGAGTTCCCCGTGACGTATCGAACGTTCTCCGCTTGAAAGTTCCCGTTCCGGACCTTTTTGCATCAACTGAGCGTCTTCCAAAATATCTCTGAACTGTTGAATAAGTTTAGTTACTTCGTAAAAGCGTTGTTCTTCGAGTCCACGCTTTTTAGCCCAAACTTTCGAGTTTTCAACTTGTTTAGACGATCGTGAAGCGGGAGCGGTCTCTTGTTTAATGCACAACCATTCCTTATACATGTTCAGAATGGAAATCGGATCGCCATGATTTGATTCAAGAGGTTTTCGTGCGGTCTCCATGTCTATACTCCTGTAAGCTTGCTGGGTTAACGGGCTTTGGATACTTAATATTGCGGCCATGGCAAGGATCGAATTTACGTTACCAAACACTGTCGACAAAATCAACATCTTTCCGATGGTTAATTCGACCGGTAGTCGACTGAGTGCTTCCCCCAACGAAGTTAATATTAGACATTCTTCATTTAACTTTAGAGCTCCGCAAAATTTTAGTTTTTCGATGCTCTCCTCGATTGCCTTTGCACTGGGCTTTTCCAAAAACGGAAAACTTTGTATATTTCCCAGTCCTAAAGATATCATGTGAAGGAGTAACGATTCCAGCGGTACCAAATGTATCTCGGCTGTGGTGAAAGCATCAAAACTGTTAAAAGTATCTTCAGAGTACATGCGGTAACATATTCCGGGACCTGTTCTTCCCGCACGTCCAGATCGTTGTTTCGCACTATCTTGTGAAATATTGGTTTCCGTGAGTTTACTAATACCGCCAGAAGTGTGGTACATCATTTTGTTTACTTTTCCCGAATCGATCACGAAGCGGACACCGTCAATGGTGACCGAGGTTTCAGCGATATTGGTTGAAATGATGCACTTGCGCATTCCTTCCGGAGGGTAATCAAATACTTTGTCTTGTTCTTCCAACGAAAGTGTACTGTGCAGTTGCAGCACTATCCAGTTTTTTTTAATACTGCTGTATTCTGCGATCGTCTCTGATAGGGCAGTAATTTCGGAAATACCGTTGAGAAAAATTAATAAGTCGCCTAGAAATCAAAAGAAAAATTAGGTTGGAGTTCATGAAGTAAGAGAAGGAAAATGCAAATTTATTTACCTTTATGATTGAGTGGATATTTTTCGTCGATCATTTGAACAATTTGCAAGTACGGAGTGCTATCAAATTTCTGGGTTTTCTTTTCGTAAGGATCCTTCAGAATTGGTTTATAGTTAATCTCGATAGGATACAACCGGCCAGGAACTTGAATGACCTTAACGCCTTCATCGGAAAAGTAATTTTCAAACAATTTTATGTTGATGGTAGCGGACATGAGAATCAACTTGAAATTGTCTCGTTTGTGCAACAAACACTTCATGATTCCGATTAAAAAGTCGCCAAATAAGTGTCTTTCGTGAATTTCGTCTAAAATTATAACGTCGTATGCATTTATTGTTTCTTCTTCTGCTGCTTGACGCAACAAGAGTCCCTCGGTCATGAAAATAACGCTAGTGTCGGCACGTTTTGTTTTTTCAAAACGAATTTGGTAACCGACAGTCGATTTGAAATCGGTAAGGGTTTCATATGCCACTCGCTTTGCCAACGAAACGCAAGCGATTCGACGGGGTTGTGTGCACACTACTTTGTTGTAACCAGCTTGGATTACATATTGGGGCACTTGAGTGGATTTTCCACATCCCGTGTCACCGGCAATCAAAACCACACGCGAATCTTTCAGCGTTTCTACAATAGCTTCCTTGTATTGAGCAATAGGAAGATCATTTTGAGCGGCACGCAATTTTTTCAGTTTGTTAAATTTGAGTTTTTGTTGGAAATCTTGATAAATTGAAACGACGTCCAAAAATTGTCGAAAAACTTCACGATTTATGTGCATTGGTAATTGATCATAAAGGGTGTCTATTTTTGAGGCAAACGTTATGTTGAGTAACTGGGTTTTGTCGAAATCGCTAGTTTTGGTTTGGCGAGCTTGGTACTTGTAGAAAAACTTCCAAAAATCGTCGGTATCGTTCAGGTTTAAACGATCCTTACAAAAAGAAGTTAATTCGTGCTTAAATTTTTTGGTCACCTCGGCAATGTTCAATTCTTTAGAAGATTTTGGAAAATCGTCTCCTCGGTCGTTGTATCTTCTTCGCTGGGAAGCAGGGTTTTCTTCGTATCTTTCTCGCGATCGTTTTCGCTTTGAGGAATGGTGGTAATCGCGCTCGCGACTTCGTTTCATTTTTATTTAAATGCACAAAGTTACGACTTGTCACAAAATGCTAGGGTTATGTTGTGGTTTTTCAAAATTTAAGGTTAAGTAATGACAGTGACAGCTACTTATATACAGAATATTGCACAAGTTTAGTATTTAATGTTTAGCCTACAGGGTGGGCGAATGTTCATGTGTCTTGTGCCAAGACAAAAATATCAATAAAATTAAATCTGCTCGCGTAGTGCTTAACAAAATTGGCTTTCAAATTTTTCTACGTTCAATAATAATAATCAAGCTAGATAGAATTTCTTCAAAGCAACAGATATGTTAATTTTTTTAAATAATACATCAACTTACCTGTACTGCAACCAGGGCACGACACATTTCCTCCCGCTCAGAATCGCCCACAATTTGCCCGTTATGATCCAACTTTGGATTTGATTGTAAGTGTTGAAATAACTGGCTACGCGAAGAAGCCAAACTTGCACGTAAAACGCGCAAAATGATGGAGTAAATTGGCGCACATCGGAAAACTCTCTCATCGCAACGCATAATCTGAAAAAAATGTCTTAAAATGTCGAACTTGAAACATTCTTTGCCTTACCTGTAAGGGATCATCAGCCACGTCACTCCTCGTGTGCCCATTCAAATCTCCAACAATATTTTTCACCGTCAAAACCCACAACCGTCTTGGTAAAACGGTGTTCAATCGTAACCACACCTCCTTGTATAAATCCTGCACGTACCTAGGAACGTTTTTATCCAAAACTTTAATCGCAAATTGCATGAAAATTTCGGCAAACGGCCAAATGTTGATCGCTTCTTGTTTCAATAGTTGTTGCATCATTCTTGCACATTTTGATGGATTACTTTCCATGGAATTAAATGCACTGACAACTGCGATTTCGCTAATGTAGGTGTTTCTGTGATCAGCTTTGAAGGACATATCGTCAAGCCAATCTTCCACGAGCGTCAAGTGCAAAAAGTGTGTTGCTAACAGCTTTAAGAGCGGTCCAAACAATCCTGAATAGGAACCTTGATCCTTTTGAGCGTGATGCAATAAATACTTGATAGGCAATTCGGACATGAATTCCGCACTGTATATTTTTATTTTTCTTCTCGATGCGGTCAAATTTTGCGCGTTTGTGAGTCTACAATCTTCATATAAAAGTAAATAGTACAGAAGCAGCAGTTGTGGGGTTAAACTTGTTTCGTTAATGAAGACGTTTTCGTAATCCATCGACACGTCAAAATCCATGTTAAAAATCGACCGTTTCGTATCGAAATATTGACCAAATATGGAACTTTGAAAAACGCGTCTAATTTCGTTTTCGCTCAAAGGTTTATTAATTGCTTCCACATTTTTAGTGTTTGAAAGAATACTGGTAACGTAAACTTCGACGAGGGATGGTAAAACAGGATGCAGCGGATTTGTGCTCGCGCAAATTTGCTTGTAAATCCAACTTTTGATGTTGACGTTGTGTTTCGAAAAAGCGCGCGATTTTAAAAGTTGATGGATGCAATGTACCGGTAAAAATCCCATCATGTTTGCATTTAAGTTTAGGGTGACGGGAACTTTTACAGCGTGCGACGTGACAACTTGTTCGGTAAAAATTTCCTGCGTAAAAATTTGTTTCATGCGCGTCATATTGTTGTGCCTTATTGGAATTTTCATGCCGAGTGTGGCACAAACCAGATCGCAAATGGCGCTCAACTGATTACTGTGGAAATGAATTGCCATTAGGAGTAACATTTCGCCAAACGAAGCAGACACGCCGCTAGCAGATTCAAAGTAAGCTTCTTCTCTTACCAACCATTGGACCTAAATTAAAGAAAGGAAATTATGAAGCTGCCTTAGAGTTAAAAATTTAACTTACCCAATCTATGCTGCGCTTTTCGTGTTCAGGCTGGGCCACCAACAAGGGACATGCAATGATCATGCAAAGCCCTAATGACGCGAATCTTACACCAGCCGGAGTTGGGCTCGGATGAGATGTTAAAAGTTGTACAATGGCATTTACTTCTTCATCTTGAAACCTAGATTTAAATATTATTAACATGAAACTTAGGTGCAAAGCTTGTGCTAGTGCTTTTTATCGTTTTACAAACCGATTTTATTGGTAAACAGGGTTTCCTACATTTACGTTTCATTTCAAGAAGCTCTAGCACTAGCTTCAATTTTTTTAATAGTAGAACTCACTTTATGGCCGCTATACCACGCAAAGCGCAATATAAACGCAATAACGATGACGCTTGAACGACGTGAGTATCCAACAGTTGACCATCTGGACATGCACGAATGATATTTTGCAATCTCGAGAGTAAATTATCCCGTAACAACTGCAAAGAGGTGCTCGAAACCTCTCCTTTACGTTTTTGTCCTGTACGAATGAAAAGCGCGAACCAATTCCTAAAAAATTCAGTTTCAATCTGATATTCTAATGGTAAGAAATCTAAGTTTAAAGTCCTCACCTTATGGTCTGATCGTTTCCCAAGAGCAACCCGGATACAAAAGGAACCATATCGCTATCTTGATCAAAATTTGGAGAGTTGTCCAAAGACAAAGTAATCGCCAGCGCAGGCATACGACAAAATTCAACGCATTTACTTCGAATTGCTAAGGCTTGCGAGGGATTCATCTTGCAAAGCATCGACAGTGCAGTGCAACGAATTGCACTCTGAGAGTTTTCTTCTTGTTTTTCACCCCTTTGAATTAAATTTGTAGAAACTGAAAATTTTTGAAGTTAGCATTTAAAAGTAGCTAAATCACGGAGGTGTACTCACCTTCGCGAAAGGAATCTGGAAAATTAGCAACCATGCGACAAATAATGGAAGGACCGTTGTGGACATGCAAGAGAGTTTCCGACATAGCCTGAACATTCAAGAGCATTGGTAGTTCAGCTAAAGCGATACAAATAATATCGGAGATTTCTTCAACATAAATATCGTTATCGAATAATTCGGATGACTTGGTGTGAAAGTCTTGATCAACATTTTCGACTCCATCTTGCAGCTGAGTCTGTATAAACAAGAGTTCACTTAAAACCAACCTCAATCGTCTCGTCATATCGGATCTCTCGTATTCCAAAGCCAAGCCGTTCTGTAAATTACTAATCAACACCGAATCGCTCTGCAAGCTGCTACTCTTCATTCTCAACAGCTGTTCCTTTCGGACGTCCGACTCCAGTGCGTGAAAATCGATCGAAAGAAGGGCAACGATGGAGTTAACGTACTCGATGCCGGATATCAAAGTTAGAATTTCTATCTTTTGACGAGAACATTTGTTGGATGTGTCCAACGGTGAAATGAGACTCATTCGCACCAAACACGGCAAAATCGGACGTATTTCTTCGTCCCTGCATTTTGATAAACTTTCGATATCAACGGTCTGTATCGCGCTGAAAACCTTCGGCGACACCACCTTCTTGAAGCTCATTTTTTTAGAGACGCTTTCAACTTTACGTCGTCTTCCTATATAACAATTTATTAAAGATAAAATAACTCGAACCAACTTTCTGGCATTTTTATTTTGAGGTTATGTGTCTTGTAATGTTGCGTTAGCAACGCGCAAGTTTGACATTTTCAAGATATCAACAACATTCCTGTGTCAAATTTGAACGTTGGTCGGTATCGTCTAATTATACGGTATTTTTATCAAGTTTTTTTTAATTTGTAAGTATTTAATTATATGGTTTAATTTGGCCAATGACAATACGTTTTTCATTAATAACCTTGAGTGAGTCACGGTAGACCGCAAATGTACTTCAGGAAATTCTTGACCACTTTAAATGTGGTATTAGAAAGTGGATGTATGAGACGACCCATATCTTTAAATCGACGCGTATTGACTAAAAACCGCATAATGGGATGTCCTTTTTCAAAGCACACGGGGGTTGTTAACGTGAACGAAAGTAGGTTTTTTTTGACAAAATCTGACGCTTCCTGTGTATTACATAACAGTCTATTGATTTAATAATAGAACTAACTGTTTGAAGATGTTGTCGTTAATTCATTTGGTAGAATACTCTTATAAATTTTTAATGAGCGTTGTTTTAGATAAAAATAATATGTCTACGTCGAATGAAGATACGGAAGAAGAGTTTATAGAAGAAGTGGTTTGTAAGAATTCTGATGTCGGTGAGAACGAAATGAAGGTTTTTGATTTGCGTGATGTTGGTAAAGTGTTGTTGGTACGTCAGAACGGCACATTGAATGCCGTAGGTACAAAGTGCACTCACTACGGAGCTCCTCTCGTCAGTTCTGCACTTGGCGATGGTCGCCTTCGTTGTCAGTGGCATGGAGCTTGTTTTAATATTAAAAATGGCGATATCGAAGATTTTCCAGGTTCTTACCATTTTACCAAGTTAAAATTTAGTATACCGGAGTATTTTAGGCTTGGATTCGTTACCGTGTTATCAAGTAACTGTCGAAGATGATAACGTTAAGGTTCGTGCCAAAGTGTCCGAATTGAAAACAAACAAACGAATAAAAAAGATGGTCAAAGTAAATGAGAGCAACGAGAAACATTTTGTTGTATTAGGGGGCGGACCATCAGGGGGAGTGTGCGTGGAAACTTTAAGGCAAGGTGGTTTTACTGGCAAAATTACCCTCGTTACCAAAGATAACTACTTGCCTTACGATCGTATTAAAATTGATAAGGTCATGGATATTCCAATTGCGTCCATACAGTTTCGGGAAGCCGACTTCTATGTCAATAATGGAATTGACATATTGACGAGTTGTGAGGCTACAGGTGTTGATGTCAACACAAAGCAAGTTACATTGTCTAATGGGACAGAGTTGAAATACAACTCCTTGTACATAGCAACAGGCAGCAGCGCTAGGAAGCCAAACATACCAGGTAAATGGAGGAGTGCTGGAAACGTAAATTAAGTAGTAACTCTAATTTTTAGGTTGCAATCTTAAAAATGTCGTCACCATCCGTGAATACGACGACGCTACGTACATAAATTCGCAGTTAGGGCCTGACAAACATGTGGTTGTTTTGGGCTCGAGCTTTATTGGGATGGAAGCGGCAGCTTTTTGCGTTGGTAAAGTGAAAACGGTTACGGTGGTCAGTAAAGACCTAGTGCCTTTTGAAAACTCTTTTGGAAAAGAAGTAGGTACTGCCGTTTTGAAGCTATTCACAGAGAAGGGCGTCAATTTTATTCCCAACAGCGGAATCGCTTCCTGTAAAGATAATGGGGCAGGTGAACTTGAATCTGTTGAATTACTGAACGGGGAAGTTTTAGAAGCTAACGTTTGTATCATGGGGGTAGGTGGTATGTATAACACCAAATTTTTAAACGACTCTGATATCAAAATGGAAAATGGTGCTATTGTGGTGGACGAATACCTCGAAACCAATATTCCTAACGTTTTCGCCGGTGGAGACATTGCATGTGCTCCAGTTTTTGCTCACGATAATGAAAAGTACAGTATAGGTCACTACGGTTTAGCTCAATACCACGGGAAAAAGGCGGCACTTAATATGCTGAATAAAAGCAATCCCATTAGAGCAGTTCCCTTCTTTTGGACGATGCTATTTGGAAAGAGTTTACGATATGCAGGTCATGGAAGATTTGATGATATTATTTATAGTGGAAACGTGGATGAACTCAAATTTGTTGCCTTTTATCTGAAAAATAACGTTGTTGTTTCTATTTGCGCATCCCAGATGGATCCAATTGTGTCGAAATACGCTGAATTTGTTTATCAGGGGAAAAAATTGCACAGAGAAGATTTGAAGGACGATCCTTTGGCATGGTCACACTAACGAGTAGTGTTTACACATATTTACGTACTCGGGGTTTAGCATTTATTAACCAACAGTAGGTGTAATCCGCTCACAGTATTTTCTTTTTACGGAATTACTTAATCTTTTAAGTTTCATTTACTTATATATTTTATACTAAATTTTACAATGTTTAAATACGTAAACTTAATTGGTATTTTTACTAAATACAAATGTATTATTTTTTTAAATATAACACCTAGATTATTTTATTTATTACTTACATCACATCAAATTTCAATTTTTTCCAAATCTCACCTTATTTGAATATTTGTCTGATTGGATTACTAAATTTTAAAAAATAAACATCAAACCATCTCCAAACACCTTCTTAAAAACTACCTAAAACCTTCCGATATTATTCAAAACTTTGGCAACTTTTTTAAATGCACTTATAAAAATTAACGTGGGTACCTATTGCGCTGAATTTCTTCAATTTTGTAAATGTATGTTATTAGTTTACAAAATAAACATACCTGGAATGCTCCGATAATTTTAAAATGATGTTACTTTATCTCGTAAGAGATTCAAATTGAAACTAGTTTTTCTCGATGAAGCCTGAAGTTCAGTAATAGTTGGGTTTTTACCCTTTCGGAGAGCAGACTTAAATACGTCCTTCTAAAAGGCAATGAATCATTCGTACTAAGGGATTTCTCCTGTTTCAAATATTAGTTATTCTTAAATTAAGAACCAGTGTTTTCTATTTAAAAATCGCCACTTACCAATCCAGCCAATCACACTCTTTAATTTTAAAATGCCAGAAAAACACAACATAACCTCGAAAAGAATGTGAAATCCAATAGTAGATAGATGTACATAATTTTTGTTTGGTGACTTCAAAATAATTTTATATTCTTTAATTTAAAAAGAAATGGCGTCTTACTTAAGGAAATTAAGCATCAACGTTTTCAACTCGTTTAAAAATACTGCACCGAAATTGCAGGTACAAAATGTGGCCTGGGTGATTCGAAAGCCTGCTTTCAGTAATCAGGTGAACTTTTTGAACCAAGCTGTGAAAAAAAGTGCATCGATGGATCAAAGAAAGATGCCGAAACGTATTACCAGGAAGATTGAAAATAAGACGAATAAGCCGGGTTTATACAACATCGTTGCACTGTCGACTGCAAAGGAGTACAATTTGGAAAGTCTAGATGAGGGTTTGAAGATACAAAAATTATACGACGTCACACTGATCGACAACAATAAGGACGTTCTGCATGCAGTCGCTAAGTATAAGGTTGAAACGGAACCCAGAGAGATATTTTTCTTCCGAGAAGGAAGCGTAGTGTTTTGGAATCTCCACGAAGCAGAGAGCAATAACCTGTTGAACTTTTTGAAACAGTACGAACAAGATAGTTACGAAGAGAGCTTAGTTATCAGCGAAACAGAGTTCATGAATTACGCTCACCAAGACAAAGGGTAATTCCTTTAATTTTGATTTTTAGGATTTAAATTTAAGTCTTTAACATAAAACTTGATTTTTATTCACCAATTAATTTAAACTTATGTGGAATTGATAGCACAAATAAAACAGTCAAGCTTCCAAATTAAAACCTAAACAATTTTTGCAGTAAATCAAGTACATTAGAGTTAGATGGAAACTTCAACGTTTCAATAAAACCAAAAGATAACCTGTTGGAAAAGTACACTTTTTCAAACGCGATGGCTTTATCTGTAAAGCTAGGGGTTTCGGAGGCTTACTTGGACAAATACATTAACTCGATAAAACATATAGCTGACGATCTATCTTCCGGTAAGAAAATACTGTTGAATCAAGCAAATCTTCTTCAAAAATTAGGCGATTTATTGAGAATGAAAATTTTGATTAATTTAAAATCGGATCTATTAAATATGCCTGATTTTTACTGGGATCATGAGCAGTTCGAACCCTTGTATTTAAACATGGCCTCATATTTTAGTCTTCGCCAACGCACACAGGTGAGATTCTGTAATTTACCCCTAAAAGTTTACTTAAATTGTTACTACTGTAGGCTATCAACCTCAAGTTTGACATCTGCAATGAACTGGTCCAAGTCTTGTCGAGGAATTTAAATGAGAAATATAACACAAAACTTGAGTGGTTAATTATAATCTTGATTGCTATTGAAGTTGTGTTTGAAACTCTTCATTATAGTGAAAGGCATTATAGTTCAAAGGATTCGAAAAAAGTTTTAAAAGTAGAGGAAAAAGAAGTATTCCCCTTACGGCTTGAGATGTAAGGGGGTCGGAAGAGCCAATTAATGGATGGGAAGTTGATATTTTTTGTTAATTATTGTACATGTCTTTATGAAAAGCCAAGAACTGATTCTTAATATTTTTTAATTCTTGGAGTGTGATAAATGTAGGAATAACAATTTAAATGTAAGGTTGAAATTATAAAATTTTCAGAAAAAAAAACTCTTTAATTTATTCGTGCATCCTACTTTTGCTATATTAAATATGTTTCAATATTTTGGGAATAAAAAAGGATCTCAATTTGTATTTTACTAAAACACAACATCTAAAAAAGGAATATTTGAAAATCCCCGCTCGCGGATCTGGCCAATCACAAACGCAGATTTTAAAATGTCAAAATAATATAACCTCAACAATTAACGTGAAAATGAAATGCTTCGAAATAGTTTTTTTATCTAACCGATTTATAATTTGTGTTGTGAAATATTTTTAATTTTACATAAAATATGGCGTTTTATTTAACAAAATTAAGTGTCAACGTTTTTAATACTATTAAATGTGCCTCAAAATTACCCGTACAAAACGTTACGAAGCCGGGTCTAAACAATCAGTTTAGATGTTTGCACCAAGCTATTCGGAAAACTTCCACGATGGAGCAGAGAAAGATGCCCAAACATAAGTCGAAGAAGATTGAAAGTCAGGCAAACGAGCCAGGCTTGTTCAACATTTTTGCTCTATCGACTGCAAGAGAGTACAACTTGAGAAATTTAGATGAAGGTTTGAAGGTACAAAAGTTGTACGACGTTAAATGGATCGATGGTACCGTTCTACATGCCGTTGCAAAATATAAGGTTGACGAGGAACCTCGAGAGATCTTTTTCTTTAAAGAAGGTAGCCTGGTGTTTTGGAATCTACAGGTAGCTGAAAGTAACAATGTATTGCAGTTTTTGAAACAGTACGAACAAGACAGTTTTGCAGAAGAGTTGGTAATGAAGGAAACGGAATTCATGAACTACAGTCATCAGGAGAAAGGGTAATTCTTATTTAATTTATGAAAGAATATACTTTTAACTGAACAATATTGTTGCAGTAAACTGAATGCGTTAGAGTTAGACTCAAACTTCAACGTTGTAATAAAAGGAGAAGAAAACCTATTGGAGAAGTACACGTTCTCGAATGCAATTGCTCTTTCTGTAAAATTGGGAATTTGGGAGGCCTATTTAGACAAATTTATTAATTCCATTAAACATTTAGCCGACGATTTATATTTCGGCAAGAAAATAACTATGAGTAATGCCGAAATTCTTCAGAAACAAGGGGAATTGCTGAAAATAAAAGTTTTTATCAACTTAGAAACAGATTTGTTAAACATGCCCGATTTTTACTGGGATCGTGAACAACTTGAACCTCTTTATTTGAACATGGCATCATATTTTAGTCTGAATGAACGTACACAGGTACGATACCCACATGCTTGCGAGCTTTTCTGAATTATCTTTTGCAGGTTATCAACCAGAAGCTAAACGAATGCAACGATATGGTCCAATCGCTGAGTGCGCTGCAGAGTGACAACCACAGCATAAAACTTACCTGGATGATCATCATTTTGATTGCAATTAGCGTAGGCTTTGGGTTCGTTAATTTTATCGATCGACAAGAGAATTTAGAAGGTTTGGAAAAAAGTTCGCTTCACATGAAAAGAAATGTTTAGCGATAATAATTTTTTTGTGTTAAGGTCTCTCAGGTTTTAAAATTTAACTGTAAGCTTAAAATTGTGATATATTTTTAATTATAAACCTTTTAAGTTACCCAATTTTTTTTATCTCACTACCGAAAGGTCAGGGTCTGCAACAGAATTTTTTTTCACCTTGTAAATTTCAGAATTTACTTATTTTTTAACTTGGAAAAATTCAAGTACCTATTTTTTGTTTTTAAATTTTTAACTTGGTAAATAAAATTTTATTTATTACATAGGACGATACAAAAATTTTACACTTAAATATATTTTTGGAACTTATTTGGTGATAAACAATTAGAAATTTTCATTATAAAGATTCTTTGTTTGACTAAAACAATAGATACTATAACAATGCTGTACATATTCCCTTTAGGCGCCACTCGAATTTACGTTCAACTTGCTACTAATTAAAAATTATCACATCATAAAATCAGAACAACCTAAATAGTTTCATTTACTTGTTTTGTCGTCGTCGATGTTCATAATGCTTTTCAGAAATGAATCTCCGTTGATGAGTTGAGTAGTTGCAATCACAAACTCGACATTTGTTTCTTCTTGCTGTGATAAAAACCTCAGTGCCGATATTTCGGCAAAAGTACATCCTCCGATGAAAAATACCAAAACGACGCTGGGTGCATTCGGGTTACTCTCTCCATCGTTTCCAATTTCAAGCGTTTCGTCCAACGTTGGGCCTATTCAAAACTTTTACAAACAATTTGATATTTAAAAAAGAACTTACCTGGTAGTAAACCTAGAACGTCTTGCAGTTGTTTCCAACCACCACTTTTTAAAAGTTGTTCGGTCAATCTGATACTCAACGGCGCATAAACGCTGTGAACGTAGCTAATGTCGTTCGGATTTATTTCCGATGTATTCTCCACTGTTAGTCGCAGCGCTTTTCTCAAAACATTGTACTGTCTGGAACTCGAAAGTGTCTTCAGTAAACCAACTTTTTCTAAATTCGTCATAGCTAAGAGGGAACGAAGTCCGTAAACCTAAAAGAATTAACAATATAATTTGCATGCCAAAAAAATTTTTTTTTACTTTTAGGCCGATACCTAACGCATTATTTGATTACCTGAACAATCTCCCTCTTGTAATATTCCAAAACCTTGGGTTTCAGTCCCGAACTTGCCAAAGACTGCAAACAAATTAGACGCAAAACTTTAACGAGCGGCTTCTTCTGAGCGATCATGTCCTCTATGAAAAGACTCGCCCGATCAACTTCTATGCAATTTAAAAATTCTTGTTCAGTCTGAAACAAACCTGTTTGAAAAAAAGGTGAAACACAAAATTCTAAAGCCTACCTGTAAGCAATCCAAGAAGTCATAGCTGTCTGTAACTTCTTTAATGCACTCAGCAATTGCGGTGTGCCGAGCGAGGGCTTCCTTGCTTGCCAAAATTGTAGGCAAACGTTGTACAAAAACTTTCATTTCTTGCACACTTTTATCGTGTCGATCTTCCAGCTGAGAGGTAATCAATTTCGCCTGTTTGGAGAGATAAGCGCCAACCGCGTTAAAATTTTTGTCGCGTATTTCGGAATACAGTTTGTCGCCTGAATTTAAAATAATTGCTTTTTTGTCTTCCGCCAATGACTTGGAGCTCCGCTCGTCGTTGCTCAAAAATTTTTCGGCGGGTAAATTGACCGTCGTATTGCTGATACCGAACAATTCGTCAATTAGACCTTCGTAGGTTAACTGAGTAGCGAGAGGAGAAACTAAATCCAACGAGCGGTCGATCAAAATGAGTTGGTCTATACAACGAGTTTGGTGTTCTTTTGTTTCGCCGTTGATATTTTCGCGTTGCAGGCGGTTCACCAAGGTCCAGACTTGTTTGGCGGCCATGCCGCGCCCCCAAACTTTGGGAATGGGGCCGTAGAAGTCTTGTAAGAGGATTATTCCCTGAGCAACTTGATACAAGCAAGTCGGGTCGTTAGCCAAATGAAAGTCTCTAAAATGCATGTATAGAAAAAGAAGTAGAGAAAACTAGTTTTTTTTACCTGTAAACTTCGCCCAGTTCCATGGAGATTAAGTCGGAATCGATTGGAAAAAAGTTACACTTGAATTCTTCGATGTCACTTAAACTTCCAAACATTCCGCTGTGTTCGAGACGCTTAATACATAACAAACTCTTTCTGGGTACGAATAACAAGTGGTATTGTTTCTTGGCACCGATTCGTTTTGAATCGTTGTGTACATTCTGGGCAATCAAATCCATCGAGTGTAGTTTTGGTCGCGTTATAAAAATTACGTGTTTGACATCAGTTTCGGGCAGTTGACCTGCACGTAGAGGATACATTTTTACAACGGAATGTTCGCGTAAAACTCTGTACTGGGCTACCAAACCGACCGGCCCTTCCAACGAGTTGTCCCATACTAACGCTTTAGGACCGGGATGTTTCTCCAAAAGGCTGATCAGACTATTTCGTGCTGTTGTATGCAATAACGAAATGTCAACCTTACCCCCTTGTAAGTGTGACATTTTGATTAATTTGTGTTCCTCCTTCAATTCATAAACCTAACCTACAAATTTAGGAAAACTGAGAAACGTCACTTTTTAGATCAAATGAGAAAATTTATAAATCGGTGGTTCTAAAACGGTTGAACCAAGGGATAAATCTCCTTTGTGACGTCATGACGGAATATGTCGCTCACCTGCACGGATATTGACGCAGAATTTTTTACAAATTATTAGTTCTAAGATTCCTAGGCATTTACGCTTGACTCTATGAAAGTGTTGTAATTTTATATTTTTAACCTGTCTGTATTTTTTTTAATAGTAGATATTTAAAAATTTTGCTTTCCGAACTCTTTGGTAAGGAAAGATGAATGGAATTGTATGGGGTGAATGGGGGGGGGGGATTACTTGAAACGATAAGACATAATCCATTAAACACAATGAAATAGCTAATAGTTTATTAAAAAATTATCCCTATTAAATTTCCTACACTTCTTTGTTCTATAAATTTTTTCTGATATTAAAAATTAAAGTTTAAAACAAAATACCAAAATTTATCTATGGTCTTTTGTTTTCTTTTCGCGATTTTTGCTTGATGAATTTTAGTATTTAGGCTTTTCCTAGCCGAGGTAAATAGGGCATTAATTTTATTTTTGCTTTGATTTATATAATTTATATAATGGCATAAATATGCTTTTGATAAAAAGCAAGATTATATAATAAATTAAAAAAATGCAGTGTTTATTTATTTTAAAAAAATTACACAATTTTCGTTCATCGTATTCCATAAATAAAAAATTAGCTGATTACGAAAAGAAATGTTTCTGTCGTTGTAAGGAAATCCCTCAAGTGCAGGAAAATTGAAAACAGGGTAACGCGGAAAGTTTACCTGCAATTTTTATGGTTTCACTTAAAGATTGTTTGGCTCATGTTTTCTATTAAGCTCCACATTCTAAATCAAAACATCGATTTAATTTTTATTCCAACACTGCAACACTACCATGAAATTGTATAAAAATATGCTGTATGGGTTTCGGATGATTGAAAAATAAAAAATGGATTTGAAGTCGAATTTGGAAGAGCAATTAAAAAATAACAATGCTAACATGAATTTGTACACAATTAACGACCTATTGACGAGTGTAACGCACGGAAGTGCTTTAATGGAAGAGGGCTGTTCTCAGCAAACATATAGTGGTGAGCCCACGACACATAAACTTAATTAGAAATATTAGATTACAACCACTTAATTTAATTTCTAACTGGAAAGTTAATTACAATTTTAACGTTTTGTAGATTACAATGAAACGTTGCAAAAATGTAAGAGCAAAAACGAGACGACGAAACGCAAGCAACGGCGATACAGGTGAAGGAAACTTTTTGAAAAATAACAAAGCTGAAGTAGAAATTTTTAGGACAACGTTCTCGAATTACCAGTTGGAAGAGTTGGAGAGAGCGTTCCACAAGACGCACTACCCGGACGTTTTCTTTCGTGAAGAACTTGCGATGCAAATCGAACTGACCGAAGCGAGAGTGCAGGTGTGGTTTCAAAACAGACGTGCCAAGTGGAGAAAACAAGAAAAAAGTGTCGCCAACATTCCTATCGGTATTCCCGGTAAGAAGGTAAAAATTCTAATCAAAAATATATACCGTATGCTGCTTCCGTAGGGCAAGGTGACAACCACATTGTGAACTACGGAGGCAACGAGTCGACTTCGTCAAACTTACTGTTGGGACTGGAGTGGCCCACGTTGATATCTCCAATTACTTTTCAAGGCGAAGATTCGAGCAACAAAACGGAAGACGCGGTGTTAATAACGAGCCACTTAACAGGTCACGATTCGATTTTACTTGCCGAAGATATAACGGAAAGATTAGTAAACAATTTGGATTTAATCAACGTCCCCCACGACGACATAGCCATAGACCCAGAACTGCTAACTTTGAAGCCTGCAAAAAATAATTTAAATAATGAAAACTAAGAACTTCAAAACCTCAACGGTGAACAACTTTATTATTGTAAATTGTAATTTAATAAATAACCAAACATAACAATAAAAAAAAATCCTTTTAATTGAGTTTAATTAGTGAAAGGTTGAAAAATTATTTAACAATCATACAAGATTCTTAAATTTATTCAGATTCGCTCGTTCCAAAACCAATGTCGAATTATTAAGCAAACGAAACTCACAAAATTTTAATTTAAAAATGGAACAATAAAAAAATGTTTACATATTACAATTAATTCTACGCAATATAATTATATTCATCACTGCTAGTTGTGGACCTCTCCATGTATTGCTTTTCCATTAACGACTCTATGCATTTTTTGATCATTTGTATGCTGGGCGCAAAGGAACCTTTTGACTGTTGACAAATCTAGAACAATAAATTCAATCAACTGGTGAAAAATTGTTGTATCATGGGCAAACCCTATGGGTTTTAAAACAATCTCGAGTAGTTGGAAAGATTATCAACGGATGGCGTTACTAACTAAACTTTCCTGGTCCTGGGCATGACCTAAAACTGTTTCATGGTTCGGGATACCAGTTGTCGGTCCAATTAAGAGACCACCATCGAAACAATCCAAAACTTGATTGGATAATATCTGTTTTATACCTTGACACATCTCAAGTGCATCACGCAATTACATAACATATTTTTGTACTTACCTCTTGAATTAGAGCATTATGTTTAATAACTTTCCTAGATTTCATTATTCTAACTATAGCGGCATGTAAATATAGCTTACGATCCTCTTCTACCGAATTTATAGTATGCTCGGTCTCCTGTGGAGTTTCTTTTTGTATTGCCGCATTAATTTTAAATTTTGTGCGCTTATTACTATAATCGAAATTGAGATTAAGAATAGTTTGTTGTGTTAATTCCTGCAAAGAGTTTTTGCATTAGCCATGGAGACAATAAAAAACCAATGTACTTACTTCGGTATCAGAATTAAGTAATTTACATTCGAGTAAACTGCAAGCATGGCGTTGAAATTGATCGAAGCTAAGCTTTAGTGCTTCTTGTATTTCGGCACAAGATAAGAAATTAGTTTTTTCAAACATCAACATAATTGCCATCTGAAACGTTTGCATGGTGACATAGTACGTTTTCTTTAAGTAACCTAAACGTAGCTCAGCTTGACTTAAGTTGTGCAACCACGTTAATTTACGTCCATTGAAACCTTTATGGTAAAACTCTTCAAACTACAAAAAAAAATTGGGTAAAAAAACAGAATTAGAGTAATTAATTTCTCACTCTTTGAAGAGCCTGTTCGAGTTGTTGAGGAACAGCAAATGGCGTGACATTAGATTGTCCGAGCGGCCAAGCACCGGCTTGTAAAACATAAACGTTGAAAGAAATTCCCAATTCCACATTAATTTGTTTCAAAAATGTATTAAATTTGTTGTTTAAATCGTTACTGACGCTCATGTCGGTGAACATTCGGTGTAATTTGTTGGTAAATTCGTAACCACAAGCTTGCTTTAATCTAAAGCAAAATCAATGCATGTGAAAATTGTAGTTGATGATATCTGGTTGACACTTACCTATTAATCATGGCTTCTTCTGCATCCATACTATATGTTTGTTGATGAATCAAACGTTTAGCCAGCATACGCGAATAAAACTTCTGAAAAATATCCTTATCGTCAATGTACTTAAAAATCGTAATACTTTGATTTAATTTTTCGTCGACCTAAAACAGCACAAAATAACAAAAGTGTAAATGCTGGCAAAATTTATCGTACCTCAGCCTCGTTTATTCCTTTACTTGATTTTTTTAGCAACGCATCACAATATTTAGCCAAAAGTTCTGGACTCCTGCAGTGCCCTCTCCCGTCGTTTGTTCTGTAATTAATCACATAACTGCAAGCCTTGTCGAGAGCCCCCATAAAATTCTGATCGCCTTTGAAAAATTCCTCAATCAACTGTTTTTGGTGCTTGTAAACCTTAAGGAGATTTTCAACAAAATTTACATGCATATTTTCTTGCGGTAGATTATTGATTGCCTAAAGAAAGAGTTTTAAAGTAAATTTTGTCGCTACATGAAAATGTCACTTACGAGTAAGCCTTGACTCTTTATATGGTTCAACACGTTTTCAATGAGAACTGCCATGCCGTTGGGTACACTTTTTAACAAAGTATGCATGTTGGTTAAATCCTTCTTGGATTCGGAAACCACCATATTCATACAATCGCTGTACAAGAATGCGAGGTGTTCGGCAACCATGTGTGTTTCGCACCTTTGCGTTATTTTTTGTAACGAACTCGCGTGCAAGAACTTTCTCGCCCTCAGTAATTCTTCTTCAAGTTTCCCTAAAACTTTCTCCATGTAGAAACTGACATTTTTGTTTTCCAACAAACGAGCAGCTTCTCTTTTGAAATATTCTCCGCTGGCGTCCAAAAACGATTCTTCAAATAACTCTTGGTAGAGTTGCAGTTCGCCTTTTTTCTTATAGGACTGGACCTCGACAAAACTTAATATGGTTCCTCTGATCGCATCCATTGGGTATGGTATAGACTGATATTGCCGATCAACATCAATTGCGTCCAATAAAAGTTTAACCAACTTTGGGCCCAATGGTTGGATCATGCCCGAACGCCATATCTCCAGGGTTAGCTCGCCAATTTCCATTTGCTCATCTAAACAAGAGGGAGAAATTACCATGACGTATCTGCATTTGGTCAGGACGAGGGAAAGATAAGTAGCCTTGCTTATCTGTTACAGATTTGGCGAGAGAAAAAGAACCTACGTGAGTTTTCATGGTTTAAAGAGCTATTTGCCCCATCCAAGAAATGAAAGGTTGACAGAAAGCTATTTCCCTAGATACCAGTACGCCCAGATCAGCAAATTCTGAATTAATTAGATTATATCTTGGATAGCTCATTCTACGATTTGAATTCGACCAAGTAAAAATCAAAATTATTCGATAGCTATCAAATTAAATTCAGCGTTAATTTTTTCTGGACCCTACAGTAAAGTGTGCATTTGGATAGGTTCAAGAACCTTTTAAATTTTTCACGGTGGGAGACGAAAGGGAGGAAATGAGTCCTAGCGCAATGTATAATATGCAGTCAAGTTTCCCGTCTAAAAAATTGTCTCTCATGTAGTTTGAGAAAAATTTAAGGTGGAATATTTTCAAATGAACATCCCATATAAACATGCAAATTGAATAAATCAAATAATTACTACAACAAATTAAATCGTTAAAAAAAATAAATTTTCTGAACAAAGACTTTCAAACTACTTTCTTCCTAATTGGCCGATATGGTTATTAAAAATCATATTCCAATGATAAAATCAAAAGTTTAGGAACCCCTGGTCTACATTATAGTGCAGTTAATTTTTTTAAATTCCACATCGAAGAAAGTAAAACAGCAGTGCCTGGGGGAGGGGGATTAATGCATTATTAAGAGTAAACTTGGAAGAAATAAAACAAATGAGTTAAGCAAAACCTTTGACGTCTGCTAGTTAGGGGGGGGTCAGATAAAACCAACCGGTTCGTTCACTTTTTGTTTAAACAAAAGCATTTGAAACACAATGAAAAGGTTAGAAACTCTCAAGGTCAGCATAGGTCAAAATTTGGGAAAAGTAAAAGCTTGAAGTGAATGCAATAAATAGTAGAATGATAAGACTTACTTCCAGTATTGTCAGCAGTTCCGTATATAATTTCAGCATCGGTCATTTTTTGTGTTTTGATGTGCTGATGATTTAAGTAGAGATACAAATTGTGTAAATACTTAGCTCCCACTGAATAATCGGTCCAATATTTATAATAATTTTTGATGAGAAACAAATCTCCTTCCGTTTGAACTTCGACTAATAATTTTGCAACGTGATTCATCAGGTACAATCTGGTTTCTGAGTAGAGACGATCTGCCATTGGCTCCGGATGAGCAACGCATAAGGAATATACGTCCCTAGACACAGTCAAGTATAAGGCAACGGAAGATTAGTAAGACCAGCAGGAGACTTACGAAAATCTGTCGTTCCATGTCTTTCGTGGTACGGGTGCCAAAGTGATGACACCGTATATGGTTTCTTGTATAGAACCCCAAACTTTGTTAAAATCCACTTGCCTAGGCTTCAGAGACATATTTATTCCAAGAGTGACAAGCACAATCTAAAAATAGGCACAACACTGACTAAATTTGAATTTTCAACGTGCGAATGTACCTGAAACAAAAAGTACGCATTTTTAGATAACCTTGACTCGATTTAAATGAAAAACTCACCTGAAATATTTTTCCACTTATGTACAAAGAATCTAATTAAAATATTAGTACGACGTAGACCCAAGTCTTTTTCTATATAAATAAATATTTTATAGTATTTTTGTTAACGGCGCTTACGTTTTTTTTTGTAACGATCAAATTATTTCACAAAATTGCAATTTAAAACACTGCGACATCGCAATTTTTTGTTGATTATGTTATCCAAAAGTATATGTACCATTTGTGATCAAAAACAGATGTCAAAACAAAATTTGCATTGCACCAACGATTTCCAAAAACCTCAAACTCTATTGGTTCCAATTCTTCCAATATTTGACGTTTAGTGCTACGAGGTGCGCGCAGAAAGTTAGTTGTTATAATATTTACTGTCGGTGTTGCAAACGTCAAAAAATCTGACAAATTCATTTGGATAGAAGTAGAGAGGCTATGCGGATTTGAGGCCACTCGAGCTTGAAATTAATTTAAAAAGAAATGCAGGTAGCAATTAGATAATTTTATTTTAATAAATCAAAAAAGTAGTACATACTTCATAATATAATACAATTTAAATTCTTTATACAAGTAGCAAAGTTAATACCTAAATCAATTAATGATACATTTGTAATAAATAAGTACGTCAGTAGTTACAGAATTTTTACACACATTAGCTAATTAGCTACATGTAATAGGTACAATGAATTGTGAACACCTAAAACTTTGAATTTTTTGTTTCCATTCATAAATTACCTATGTATTTTTATTTTCAAATTAAAGTTCACATACTCATCGTGCATAATACCTAAACGATCTATATGTTTATATTATACCTAACGAAATAATCTTCTTTTTTTTTAAATTTTCATAGTTAAAGCTCTAAAAATCATACCATTTGCAGTCTATCAAGGATTTTTGGTGTTGAAGAGCCTAAAACAGCTCCGACACAAATATTCAGCTAAATTTTCTAACTGTGTCGTTTTACGTTCACCCTTAACATTCAGTAAACTGCAAATTTTATATTAACAATTAACACGTTTCGTCGAAAATGTTCTCCCCCCCGAAAAGGAGATCGCATTTTCGAGAGGTCTGAAAGCTTAAATAAGTTATGCACACAGTAAAACCAAATAGTACAAGTGCATAAATTATATTTTCGAGTTGATATTTTTTTGATATTCAAATTTTAAGGTCATTTCGAAATTTTAACAGTTGTTGGTGTTTTTTTTTATTGTTTTGCGTGATCGTGATCAGAAAATGACCTTAAAAGTCATTAAATAATCTTTTTTTGCTAAACTGTGTGAAAATTAAAAATTTAATTGTTGTAGTGTATTGTTGTTTAACCCGAAGCTGCGGCGGGTGCCCCAGTAACTCCTGCAATACTCTGCGGAGCAGGTGGAATATATTGTCCTGCTCCAGGAGGTAATCCAACAGGGTACTGGGGTGCTGGAGCTTGTGGTGGACTTTCTGGCATAAATTTCACTAAAAGAATAGCAATGTTTTATTATTACAGTATTTAAATTTAAAATGTAGTGCTTATAATATGTTTTGTGTGGTGGAACGAACGGACAACCATTTTGTTATTGTTTTGCTTGCGGCAGGAAAAGAGAACTGTGAGAAACCCTAAGATTTTTCAGAATAAAATTGTCTTCAACCATCGTCAGATCTTCGTCCACCTCTTTCTCTCTTGATCCATCGTTGCCTAAACTGAATCGATTGGTTGCTCGCTGCTTCTAACTCCAGGAAAAATACTCTAAAAAGGATTTTTGGAGATCTTCAGAACAGAACTACCTCCGACGTTGAATCCAGAAAATTTCATTTCTAGACTAACTTGGAGAAGAGAAAACCGGGGTCATCAATTTGCGAAATTGAGAAAATTTTCAATCGGGATTCGAACTCTGCGATCAACCAATGCGGCAAACCGCTATATATTTGTCTAAAATAATTGGAATCCATTTTGAGATCCGACAGGAATTTTTAGATAATGCGACTCGTCTTGAATTCTTGTCATCTCAAAACCTAGCATTATTTTCCTTCTTCTTTTAGCCAGGTTCAATTCGCTCTCTGTGTTATCTAATTTTTCTCAGCGTATGGTTAGGTGTGGAGGACTTAAAGTTTACTGTCCGCAACAGTAAGTCCCCCAGGTTAAACTTTAACAACAGGAAAGGTATGTCGCAGAGAAAAAGGCTTAGATCCGCGAGAGATGCGAAATGCTAAGTGAGAGAGGAAAAATAAAGTTTCATCCAATTTTTTCAAACAGTTTTGCTTAACCTTCTTTCTCTCTCGAAGTTTTGTTTGCAATATGTGACTATGTTACCCAAACAATTACTTTCGTAATGTTCCAAAATCGGGGGGGGGGGGGGGGGGGGAAGAAACTTCTTTCTTCGTCCAGTTTCCATAAAATGGTTAATTGTATGATTTTTGATTTTATGTAGTTTGTTTCCAGAATTATTTTGACCTTATCCTTTATCTGTATACCACTGACACGCACGAATGGATTAACGAGAGAAGGAAAAATAGGGGATATCTGATCTTTTTTGATATCTTCTTACGTCTTGATTTTAAACATTTTTTGTGCTTTTCACTGAAATCATTCAATTCATTTAGAGGGGGGGGGTCTAAGTCCCTTTGATGGAGTTGAGTTCCGTCCACAATGCAGAATTTAAAAAATTCCACAAAGAGAGCCATCCAAAATTTGCAAAAATTACCTCCGAGCAAGTTGCGTTAGTATAAAATGTTATATGCATTTATTTTTGTGATTTGACAGGTTCAACAGTCAGACTGTGGTTTTTCGAAAAACTAAACCTTAAAAACAAAAAAAAATTCGAAAAACAGTTTATTTTTGTTTTGTTTTGTTCTGTCTGTCTTTCGAATGTGATGTTAATGTTAATGAATGTCTGATGATGATCTTAAAATGTGTTAGAAGTAGACCATGCAGATACTGTAAAAATGAAGATATTATGTAATGGAATTGGTAATTTTTCTAAAAAAATTCCAATTTCATCGTGTTAATCGGTAGAAATGTGCATGCTAAAATAAGTTTACGAGTTACCTGGTGAAGTGTACTAAAAGATAAACTAAAATTAAAAAGTTTCGTCGCAGATCGCAAAATTTGGATTTTAACCACTTAAATATAAAGCCAATTACATTTCGTCACGTTTTTTCGTCACTTTATTAAGATAATTGCAACTCCTGCTATTTACAGCTAACAATTTTTTTTTTGTTTAATTTAAATAAATTTAAACTTACGATTAACTAAGATCTACGATTACGTATTTGTCTTATTAAAAAAATCCTTCTTAACGTTTTCGCGTTTCGTTCGCAGGAACATCGTCAGACTAAAAAACGTTAAAAATAAATTTTGGAAATTCTGCTTCCGTAATTTAAATTTATTCAATTAGTTTTTCCTACAATAATAATTGATTATTACAATTTTATTTATAGTAGTGTACATCTACAGTCGAACTCAAATGCAGCGAAATTACACAGTAGCGTAATAGTTTCGTTATAACCGAGTTTGACTGTATTTTTTTTTAGTTTAAACAAACTCTAAATTTTAATTCGTTACACAATTCTATAGTAATCAATTTTTTACACATCTAGCAGCTAAAATTTTCACAATTTTTTTATTATTGAATTTCATTGTTTAATTTTAAAAAATTAACAAATTAGCTAACTTCACACCAAATCTGAGATTTTTTCTCATTAAACTAATTTTATCGTAATTATTGTATATTTTATGAATTAATTGATATTTTGGTGTAGTAGTAATATTTTTCCTAACCATTTGCCAATATTGCGCTGTAAATAAATTTTTTTTATTTAGGCTGGTTCAACAAACACTACCAAAAATTAAATCAGCAAACCATGCAATCTATTCACTATCTATACAGAGTGATTGTAAATAAGGTATTTATGATGGTGTAAGGTCACTTGAGAAGTTTTTTCGATATAATATACTGCATTTTAAAGAATAGTATATTGATATATTTGATATATTGATAATATCTATATTATATAAAAATATACAATAAAAAAATAGGACAAAATCTATATTGTATTGATATTATAATTTGATACATTTACTGGGTATCTATACATATAATATTTGATATAATCAATATATTAGGTATGGGAAGAAACATTGCGGTTTATGACAAAACCAGAGCCTGTTAATTAAGACGTATTTGCGGTGTTGGGGGGGGTCCTAAAAGAATTTTTTTTTATTACAAATCTTGACTCTCCGGTCCTCGACAGACATTTCGACAAAATATTGCTAGATTTATCGTGCGAATAATCAATATATGGTGACACAAAAATTTAACTGGCTTTACATTTACAATCGCTTTGTATGTCATGCAGTTTCTAAAATATAAATTTATCCAAAATACTGTAGGTACTGTAAACAATCATTTAAAAAAATGCATGCAATTTTGCTGTCGATGTTACACCTACATGCACAATTTCTTTAATATAAGGCCGCTTGCGCACTAAACCGCACCTGTACTCCGCGCCGTTTTTTAGCGTGCAAGCTGCGCAGATAAAGTTAAAAAATTGCAAACCTCACCAATACTGTTAACAAATTTCGCGCAATTGTTCAAAATCGGTTTGCAATTTTCCAAGATGAAAATATTTAATGGATTTAACCACCAACTAATATGCGCAAATGATTAAAGGAATCAATCGGGGTTTGATACAGAAAGACAGACAGAAGCCACTTGACATCAAATTTTACACAAAGACACCAATTTTGTTAATTACCAAAGTTATTACGTAGCTTAAGAAAATGGCAGACGGTTACATGAAGTTCACTAAGAAAAAAGAAAACATTTTAATTTTGATCATCGTGTGAATTTTTGAAATTTTTGTATGTTCGTGTGTTCGTTCGTTTGTTCGTGTTTTGAAAAAAAATAATTTAAAATTTTTACTTACTGACAATAATTATTAAAATGACCAGACCGATAACGCCCATTATTATCATCATCTGGAAGAGAAAATATTGTTACCCACAGTTTACCTTCACTTTTTTTTTCTAACTTCGCATGTATACGCACCTTTAAATTTTGTAACCAAAACTTCCTTTTCAATTTTCCCGCCTGTTGTTCAAATTGTGACGCGCCTTGCTGAAGAGCATCTACGGAACAAAAATGTTTTTATCTTTTCGGGAAATTTAATTCTGAAATTACCTGCTCGGTCATCTAATTCCGACAATTTTTGATCTCTTTCGAGTACTTTTTCTACATTCGTTTTCATAATATCAACAACTTCATCGACTTGCGCTTGGGTTTGCTGTAACCTTTTCTGTGCAGCAACTTGTTGAGGTGTCCTGGGACCTCCGACAATTCCATCGTCACCTCCTGAAGGCCCTAGGGAATCCCCTGTTGACCTAAATTATAAAATTAAATTAAGAATATTCAATTACGCCAAAGAATTTTTAATCAAGTGCGACCCATTTACTAATATTGATATATCACTCGACGGTAAGGCGTGGTAGTTTGTGCAGACGCAATTAAAATTATTAAAACGAGCGCGCAATTTTCTCTTCATTTACCAATAAATTTTCGTGAGATGAAAAACATAAGTTGACAGTTTTGTCAACAGTAAAAAATCTTCATTTTTTTTTCAAAAATATTAAGCTGCGAAGTATTTAAATTTTGGGGTTGCTCGGTTTGTGGGGGAGTTCTGCCTAAGTTGCCAACTTTGGTAAGTGATTTTCTCTGTTAATATAGAAAACCACTGGTTCACACCTAGACTTTTATCTCACGTATTTTTGATGTCAAAATTATTAATTTTTATTTCTGATTACTATGAAACTTACCCGGAGTCATTATATTAACCAACTTAAATCACCTTAAATCATGACAGGAATATGGCAAATTAACAGTTTCATATATTTCTTTTTTAATAAGCGATATCATAACTCCGGGTAAGTTGTACCGTAATCAGAATTAAAAACTAGTAATTTCAACAATAAGAGTTTATCAAAAAAATTGAGATAAAATTCCAGGTTTTACCGAAGTAACACGGCAACTTATACAGAACTTTCCCATTAAATCAAGCATAGATGCAGAGGGGGGCGGTCCTAGCAAGCTTTTCAGGTGGTGTGAGATTTTATTGCGGCACCCCAAGTTAGTAAAAAATAAAAAAAGGTCATTTTATGCCTCCCCGAATCTATCGCTGCAGTTTCGGATTTTCGGCGCCCCCCTGTAGCGGCGCTCGGTGTGGCTGCATACCTTGCACACCCTTGGGACCGCCCCTGCATAAATGATAGAGATACTATTTTATTTATCCTAGAAATCAAGAATGCGATTGACTCCTTGAAAGACAGAACTCAAAGTTTAGGCTTCTTTTTACCAGACCTATTTAAGATTTCCCCGGATTTCCTCTTGGATTGCAATAAGACTTCCTTTCGAAAAAGTTGTAAAGCGCAAACAAGGTCTTCTATACTAATATTTTCTTGGATTTCTTAAGATTTTCTACATTTCCTCGGATTTCCTATTATTTAAAATTATTCCTCAAATTTTCTTGAATTTGTCAGTTGTTTCCCAGATTTTCATAGCGATTTCCCCGTCGCTTTCAGTTCAAGTTATCCGAAAATAATGAAACTGTAAGATCGATTGCACCGAGGGGGGGGGCGTGCCCTCTTCCAAACCGACATTATATAGGGTTTTAAATCAATGTCTTCACTAAATAGGAGTGTTTATAATATTTTAGTTATTTTTCAGAAATATCCCCCTCCCTGGAAATTAGAACTATGACAGCCTCTGATTTTCAAGGATTAAAATGTAAAAATAATTTTGTGACATTTAAAAGAAGCAGTTATTGTAATTTGGTTTTACAGAGTTTAAGTCCAGAACAGGATTAAGATAAAAATCGCTCTTGGGAAAATGTCTTTTAAATCGAATCTCGTTAATCCTACCATGCGCGTCATTATTAAATTTGTTATTCCTGAAGCTATGGTTTGAATCTTTGACACCGACAATGTGTCGATGGCGTCAATTACATTATAATTTATTATTTCGGTAAATTAAAATTTTACATATTTCTATACCCCCTCCCCCCCAGACCTCCCGGTCTTAAGAACCAACAGTTTCCGTGTATGTCACGTGATTGATTTTATTAAATCTGTCACTTTTTCAAAACAAACACATCTATAAGTTGAGGTAGTGCACATTGGGGGTCTGGGAGGTATGGAATACACCTGCAGTTTCCAGTTAACTCAAGAAATGAGATTTAAACGAAAGTTTAAATGAGAATCAGTATCAAGACTAACCAATCAGTTTTATTTTAATTCCTATTCTGTTTCAAGCGATGAATCAAGATTAAATTATTATCTAGTGTGGCCTATTTATCGAAATTCAATAAATACGCAGATCTAAATTGCGATGCCACAACTACAATACCATAAATTTTAAATTGGTAATATCAATAACTTAACTGAAATTCCGGGCTTTGCTAGGGTGTGGTTCACGTTTCTTCGTGGAGAAAAATTGTTGAAGGTTAATTTAATTTTTTAATTTTAAGATTGCAAATCCAACGTAATTTTACGATGCAGTGAGCATCTGGTTAATTGAAAAGCAAGTTTACCATCAAGTATCTTGATTGGAATACAGAGCAAAAATTCCAGAGTACTACTCTACATTTAATTTCAAATCGAACGATCCGCCGAATCGCCTACGGCGCCTAAACATTATATTGTCTTGCGGTGTACAGATTGTGGAAGAAGGCGCGAAGATTTAAATTCCTTCTTATTCTTGCAATATGGGAGATACCGCTTTTAAATGACGGCATTGCAACGTGGAATTCGAACCACGGCTGAGATTTCTGTTTCTACGAAATTTGTTCGAAACGGTTAATCAGATACACTTCTCTACTTTTTTTCAACCGGACTGATTTAGACATTGGCAAATATTTGTATTGCATTGGCTTGTAAGCTTGGCAATACAATTGGCAATGACAAGACCAAAGATCCCGAGCAGGTCATCCGCTTACTTCCTAATGGATATTTTTGGATTGGAAAGGTTTTCAAAAATTTATCAGAACGTAAACGCATGCATGATTCATGCGGAAACATCTGAATCATAATAATCGGAATCCATTAAACGCTTCCTGAAGCGGACAAGTGTGAATATTTAAAAAATGGATGCTCATATATAGAAAACCATTAAAACAAAAACGACAACGAAATGAAGCCCTACTTTTCGATACCCACGCATTTTCTTAAATTGTTCTGGCGCAGTCGTACACCCCCAACGGTGATAAATAAAAATTAGTTAAAAAACTAAAAATCAATTTTTCCAATTTAAAAATAAAATCTGATATAGATTGAAATGAAAAGAGAAGGTATTTTTCGTAATGTATTGGAAATATCTAAATATGTCTATTTAATCAGCTGTTACAATATAGGTCGTTCTTTGAAAATGACAAAACAACCCTAAATGGTTTTTGAGAAATATCTGCGCGTAAAACAAAATTTAATTTAATATAAATGAGAATTTTGTTTTTGGACGAAAAAATGTCTTCTTATGTTTTTTCCTTATCTCTCAGGAGAAAAACAAAAATGGCGATAATTTGCTTAATTTTCGCCGTAAATCGAGCGGGTTTCTCGCAAAAATTAAAATTGCTAATTATAAGTAAGTTAATTGGAAATAGGAAAAATATGATGGCATTTTTATGTGGGGTTTAATTAAATAAATTTATAATGCATTATTCTGTGGGTGGAAACGCGTGCGCACAGAAAAAAATCAATTTTATGCTATCGTTTTAACATTAAACTTAAATTGACTATTTTTAATGTCGAAAAACGATAGTAAAAGTAGCAAAGAGAATTCCAAGTACTTGAGAATTGAAAGGAAATTATACAGGATGCGAGAGCAACCAAGCGTTAATAACAAAAAATTATCAGTCCCTAACTAAAATTACAACGCAGAATTACTTCCCTTTTACTTGCAACACATAAAAATAAATCAAAAACTGGGCGAAAAAATATTTACGACAAAAACGAGGCGATCCCGTTTAAAAAATTGAACAATACGAAAGGGGGACGTCCTGGAATGTTTTAAAATTATTTTTTGCGAACGAACCGGTTTTCGAATTGATATTCAAAAATATGAGTACCACTCAAACGCACCACTCGATTTTCTACAATTTATCACTTTAATTGGGAAGATAACAGCAAATAATAGTAAATTCACTAGTTTAAAAACACAACTTGTACTCACATATTTGTTTTCGATATAAATTCAAATTTAGGGTGAACACTCGATCCAAAATTGTATGCTACTGAAACCCATGTATTGATATTTGTTACGTCATACTGCCGACTTGCACAAGCGCACTTAATGCTTTTGAGTACATTAACGTAGGTCGTGAAAATTTTTCATTAATAATTTTTTCCTAATTTTTTTCCAATTTGATAAAACTCCCAAAATCTACAAACAATCAATCGGCCCGCCGCCGCCGGTGCTTACCTCGCCTCTTAAAAAACAACGTTCAGTTTAGTGTTTTATTTTTAAAGGCGAATCCGTAGAAAATTTAATTTTATTTAAAATTAACTCTTTTTTTTCTATTTTCCAATATTAAAAGACGAAGCCAAACGACAATTAGCTGATAAAAATAACTTGTGATTAATTTAATTTACCCGCCCACAATCCCGCCCTGCGATTGGGCCGTTTCAAAAAGCAACAACGAAACATTTATTTTGGTTTATTGTAATAATTTCCCTTTACAAACGGCATTTTGGAAACTACAGTCTCGTAAAACTTGTCTCTTATTTTCAAATTTAACTTGGTTCCAATTTTGCTGAAGTCAGTCGAAACATATCCCATTGCTACGTTCTTGTTTACCGAAGGACCGGGACAACCTGATGTAACGATCCCAACTTGTTGAGTTGCGTTTTCATTAAAAATTAATGCGTCGTGGCGTGCTGGAGGACCTGTGGATAACAATCCAATTCGTTTACGACCCACGCCGTCCTTGATTTGTTTAACTATCGCTTCGGCACCTGGAAAATCCTTTCGTTCCCTACGTGTTTTGGAAACTAACCACGTCAGACCTGCTTCTACCGGCGTCGTCGATTCGGTTATGTCGTTCCCATATAAACACAGGCCTGCTTCCAATCTGAAACATTCAGTGCCATAATTAAATTTATTGCTTTTTAAAATTATAATTAAATGTAAAAATTTTCCGCAACAATAACTACATTTAAATTTAAATTACGCGGTAAATCATTGCCTACTTTTTATTGGTTCTCGCGAAAGTTACGTAGTTCGCGCAGTTCGTTTGTTTTGAAATTGTCCAATGGAGTTAAAATAAGTTGACCACACCTCTTTGATTTTATAAAACTAATAGTTCCTTATGTAACAGTAATATACTATTGCTTTAATTTATTTAATTTCATACAATAACAATATATTCCTATATTAAGACAAATTGTTAATTTTCTCAAAATAAAAGAAACTTTCATTTTTGCGCCGAAAAACTTAATTTAAATTTAATAATCGCTGGAGAATTTAACAAATTCTCCGAACAACATACGAGCGCCCTCTTCTTTTTGTACACATATTTGCGCGAAGAAAATTAAAATAAAAGATAAAGTAAAAGGGCTTTCGTTTGTTGTTCGGAGCAATGTTGTTCTTAATTCGGGGTTCCCTTTTATGTCCCAAGGATCTTTTAAGTATATATAGTCCTGAGTAATGATTTTTTTTAAGAATTAGGGAGATAATTTAATTTAGGATCCATTGCATCGATTTGAATGTATTGTTGCTAAGCAACCAATCATTGATATAATTTGTTGCTTAGTAACGCACTAAAAATTTAGTGCAAGTGTTCGCTTGCTGAAAAGCAATATAAATGGCCAAAGGTGGAATTGACATCTAAGAATACAAAAGAAAAACCTATACCAGAAAAGACCCGAAATAGTGCGGTCTTCAGACCGCACAGTCTTGGCAATCCCCATCGTCTCATTAACATAATTTAGGACCAGTTGAATCAACCTAAATGTAATGCCGCAAAATTTTCTCTGTTAAAAGTTAAAATTTTCAAGAGAAGAATGGAAAATTATATATAAATATTTTTGAAATTTGCTTTGTTTCTTCAGCGCTCCAAACGTGAAAGGAAATCTGAGGAAATCCAGGAAATTTTAAGAAATCCGAGGAAATCATAGAAAATCCGTGGAAATCTAGAAGATCTCAAAAGTACAATAAAAAATGAGCTTTTTCTTGCTTTTTCCACTTTTAAAAACAAAAATCTTAAGGTAATCTAGGAATTTTAAAAACTTTTAGGAAATCGAAAATCTGAGAAAATATAGGAAATCCTAGGAATTGTTAGGAAATCCCAGGGTATCCAAGTAAAACTAAGTAGTAATCTATGGAAATCCTAAGAAATCTTAGAACATTCAAAATAATTTAAGGAAATTTTATGAAAATTTGGGAAATCAAGGAAATTTTAGGAAATCTAAGGAAATAGAAAATCCCAATGGGGGGCGGTAGTAATCTACGACTTCAGATTTCTCCAAAGTTTTTTGAAAAAGTGGTAGTAAATGGGCTATAAATAGTAAACGCAAAAAATTAAAAATCTGTGGAAAACCCCGTAGACTTTTCAAAATTTTCACTAATATTTATGTTGGCTACACATTGCACATTTGAGGAGCCTGTTAGTTTGGAATTACTCAAAAATGATGGATTTTAGAGTAGCCCGATCCGAGGTTTGCCTTGGTTGCGAGTGTCAAAACAGCTTGGAGCGCCCGACGGAAGGGAGGGTGCAGAACTCGCTAAAAATTTGCATCTTAGTTTTCATCTTAAATTCGGTTATAATTAACCGAATACAATCTAAAATAAATTTATGAAACCACGGGGGCACGGTCAATGCCGCATTAGGGGGGGGTAGCCCCTAGTTTTTCCCGAAATTGTTTATCAATTAGTAAAGTTTAGAAAGCCTAATATCAATCGTAAAACTATCACAAAAAATCTTTTAAATTATAACAAAAATGCTAGTATTTACGTTGAGCACACGGACCGGCTATAGAATACAATTTTATCGCGGTAATTGACTTCAATTTTCAAAATTAAATTGTGAAGTAACCGGTGGGCCTAATTCATTCAACCTTACATCATCTGAAACCTTAAAATGTGCTCCTTCAGAATATTCATTGGTTTTCTTTCCTACTTTGAAGGAAAAAAGCCAAAGAAAACTACCAGTAACCGAAATTTTAATCAGAAATCTAAGGAAATTTTAATAGAAATCTAAGGAAATCTTAAAAGAAAATCTAAGAAAATATTAGGAAATTCGAGGAAATGTAGAAAATCCTAGGAAATCTTAAGAAAGGCAAGAAAATCTTATATAAGATTAGAAGTTAGAAAGTCTTAGAAACTGTCAAAATCTAGAAATCTGAGTTAATCTTAGAAAATTTTAAGGTAATCCAAGAGGAAATCCTGAGGAAAATCTTTCAATTAGAAAATCTCAGGAAATCAAAGAAAATTCAATGAAATCTTAGTAATAATATAAACGAGTTCTTTTTGCTTTTTCAATATTTTTGAACAAAATGTTAAGGCAATTCAGAAGGAAATCCGAGGAAATGCAGGAAATTTTAGGAAATAAAAATTCATAAGAAATCTAAAGTAATTGGGAAATCTTATAGATAGGAAAATGTAGAAAACTAAAGAAAATCTTGGGGAATCCGAGGAAATTTTAGGAAATCATAGAAAATCTGTGGAAATCTGGAAAATCCTAATAATATAAAAAAACGCCTATTTGCTTTTTTGTTGAAAAATCAAAAGAACAAGAAAAGTCGAAAGAAAATGAAAAGTCGATCCATGTGGAAAAGCGAAAAAATAGAAAATCCAAGGAAGTAAATCAAGTTACAATTAATTGCTGAATTTGTGTGATTGTTACGTTTACTGTATTTATTCCCAAAATTCCGGAGGGGGGGGGAAAATACCATAAAAAGTAACCCATGAAAAAATTATATCTTCGGGAAACTTTCAATATCTCTCAGCCGGACTTGGTCAGTAAGTAAAATTTACATAAAAAAATCCCCCAAACTTCAAGGAAATTCCAGGAAATCTCCAGAAATTCAAAGAAATCTTAGAAATAGCATGCGATGAGCTTTTAACACTCCGACTAAATTTGCGGCTTGGCGGGTATTCCATACCCCCCAACCCTCCGGATCCATATTCTTGTTTTGCAATTGTCACTAAATTTTAAAGAAATAGTTTGCATACTGTTCCATGCGATATATGGCTTTTGTACTCCCCCTGATTTTGGACGGGATTTAATCTAGGTGGCTATTTATATACGACAGCATAACAATAACTTAGTGACATCTATGCTTTCCTAGGAAAGTAAAAAAGCAAACTATTGTTTTAAATTTTTAACGTATACGACTGGCATGGGCTCATAACCTGTTATTTTTTATATTTTGGTTTTCTTGCTGTTATTATTTATAGATCAGATAAACAGGATGTACAAATATATATTAGAAGATGTAAATATTGGTAAATCCCGAAAAAGTATACCTACTCTCGGTCATAGGACTTTAACCATATCAAATCATACTTTGAAGCAAAAATTCTTCAAATGAAAGGTTTAGGGCATAAAATAAAATTAATTTTATACGTAGAAGCTAAATATAATTATAAGTAATCCATAAATAAATATGGACGTTAGTCGTCGGCATTAAAGTAAAACAATTGTCTATTTATCAAATAAACAAAGGTGAAGCGCAATTTTCTTATTTTTTTCATATGCAAGATTAACAAAACTACACTTGAAGCAGCTATCAAGAATTAAAATTTTGATAAAATCGTCCGAATTATCTATCTCATATCATTTGGATTCAAGTATTATCAACTGTAAAGTTTAGTTTTAATCGTCTCAATTGGATATATTGTATTATCTCAATTTCCTGTTCCATTTAATTTTGCACGGTCACGCCAATTTGGATGCGAAAATATTGAGCAAAAGTCAAGTGATGGACACTTACCTAAGAGAATCTCGAGCACCCAGACCAGCTAGTCTTGCGACACCGCTCTTCAAGATTTCATCAGCAATTTTTTCCGAGTTTTGGGCCGGCATAGAGATTTCAAAACCGTCTTCTCCTGTATAACCGCACCTCGTTATCCTACAACCATCCACTCCAGCAACGCTTCCGACCGAAGACGTCATGAAGTACAATTTAGACAAACTAACATCCGTTAGTTTCTGCAAAACATTCACCGACTGTGGTCCTTGCAATGCCAAAAGGGACCGCTCGCTTGGTTCATAAAATTTGATATCAATTTTGGAATTGGATGCTTTCTGAAAAGTGATCAAATATTTTTGGAGATTTACACTTATTTTTGAGTCTCACCAAAGCAGACAACATCAGTTGCTGGTCATGGTCTTTTCGGGCAGCATTGGATACGACGTACAAATGGTGGTTGTTTACTTTTGTCACAATTAAATCGTCCAAAATTCCTCCCGAGGCATTGGTGAATACCGTCAGAACGGATGCGTTCTGTTTCAATCCCGCAATGTCTGCCGTGCATAATTTTTCCATGAACTGGATGCAATCATCACCTGAAATGCTTAAATAGCTAAACAGGGGTCTATGGTCTAAAATGACATACCTGTGATTTCGGTCTGCAACATATGGGACACGTCGAATAGGGACGCATTTTTTCTAGTGTGCAAATGCGAATTGGCGATTCCTTGATCGCTATATTGGACTGGCAGCAGAAAGCCTCCAAAATTGACGATTTTTCCGCCATGTTTGACATGAAAATCGTGCAAAGCTGTAACTTCTGGTTTTGCTTCAGTGGCCAAACATCTTATGGCGAACGGCTTCACCAAGTTGACCAATCGATTTGTAATCATCTTATTGTAACTGAGGAAAAAGTTAAATAAAGCAGCATCCGTAGATTTGGTGAGCTCGGTTTATCTCGGAAGGTGAATAGGTCCATCGAGATAAAAATAACGTCAATAATATTTTGTAATTTTTGAACACAGAAATGCGGTCGAAAACAGCGATAAGGTCATTTGATGTACAGGGTGTGACAAAAACCACTAAACTTTCAATTTTAATTCGGTAGATTTGTTGCCGATATTATTAAATTTAATAATAAAAATGAGTACAAGTTGTCTGTCATTGCTTTATCTATTGGCATAGTTTTTGTCAAGTCAGATGCCAATTTAGCAAAATATTTCATCATTTCGTTTTGATAGCTATCGTAAGAGCGATCAGTAAAAACCGTGAATGAAAAAGATTAGAGTAAATTTTTTGTTCAAAATATGAGATTTTAAAATACAGTGACGGATTTAGGTTTTTTGGGGGCCCACAGTTGAATTTTTGTACATTTCCTGAATTTTTTCCCTAACTAATATCCCAAATATAGATTGTCAATCTTTTTTAAAAATTTTTCTTCGTCGATATGAAAATATGACGCTTTGAAATATTTTAAATTAAAATCAGGTAGCTCTTTATATACTCCGGGATAAACTTGATTTTTTTATAACCAAATTTTCGTTTGTTTACCGCTTTTTAATATCTCAAACTGGGAAAACAATGATGCAACCACCCTTATTATAAACGAGCCACTAAAAGTCATTTTCTCTCCGAATAAAGCATATTCAAGTGTATTATTCAAGTGTAAAAAATATATTATAATAAATATAATAAATACAAAAATAAATCTTAATTAAATTACAAGAAAACATTCACCGCAAAGGAATCAATGCAATAAAATATTTCTTGATTTCTTACAACTAAGTTAAAATGTATTCGCTGTGATAGCCATTTTGTCTTCGGCCGTGGCTACTCTTTTGTAACTATCATCATTCACAAGATATAAAACTAGCGCCCCAAATAACGTCAGCAGCAGTGCAATGAAGTTCACCAAAACAGCTTGACCTGGTAGTTCCGAGTATTTCGGCCTGTAATTTACGAAATTAAAAAAAAAACTCCAACAGAAAAAAACTACTTACACCGCCCAGTTTGCTTTTTCCGTTAAACCCATCATTGTTGCTATAATGGTCACCAGAAAAATTGCGCTTCCCGATTTTGTGTGAATTGGTAATATTAGAGATCTTAAAGATTGCGGCAGTCCAGGAAACAGGAAGGTCACGAAACTTATTAGAAACTGTAAAAAAGTTCCGATTTATGGGGTGACTTAGGGCGAACTTATTATTTCTCACCTGAGATGCATACAAAATGACGGCAAGTAACCCAATCCAAGCGTGCATGGTGTACAAGTGAGTTCCTGGTGGTTTACCTTTATTTTTGTACTGAAACACGGCCACCCCCCCGATTATTATTAGAATCAAAGCAATGCAGTGTAAAACGGCATGAGCGATTTTCAGAGACTTTTTATTAAAAAATCTAGCTCTTCGATAGATTAACATAGCTAAAGAAAATTAAATATTATTGAAAGCAGTTTTGGAGATTGAAAAAATACTTACACTGCGACTGAACGTAAACGAAGCCAATGACCATCAAAACTGGATGCCAGTTAAACTGCAAAGTCTGATGGCTCCATCCGAAACCACCTTGGTACTCCAAAATCCAATACAAGACCAAACCAATTAACAGAATTCCTAGCAAGGCTGTCAAGTTGCACAAAAGATTAAATCTTTTAGCCATCTGATTTTCAGATCGAGTTTCCATGATTCTGCTATAATTGAACGGAACGAAGTAGAGCGCTCAGCGAAGTAAGTGGAACTAATGAATAAATGGTTGAAATTCTTTAAATATAAAATCTACAATCCTTATCTATAAGTATGGTATATTACATTCAAATCGTTTCATATTGACGTGATTTTACAGACCGAGATTGTTCATCAAGATCAATGATTAGGAAATTAGTTGCACGTTCTCAGCAGAAGGCATCGGCACTTGACCTATCTAAAGTGAAAAAATGCGTATTATCTGCTGTAATGGGAACATTCAGCGGGAGGTACAGGAAACTATCGATGATAAGTACTATGATCGAGCAATTTTAACCCAGTTTAGGTAATTTCCTATCTGAAGGAAGCTGTTACGACTAAAATACTACTTTAGTGCCGCCCGTCGCCGACATTAAAATTATGGTTAAAACGATTTTGGTGTGGTTCTGCTGTAATTGTCGCACTCCCGATATTTATTATTTTTTACTAACCAATGACGTCATAAAGTACATTGTATTACTGTGTACTTTAGTGCCAATCGTCGCCGACAGTAAAAGTAGTATAATTATTTTTTAAATTTAAAATATAGCTAGTTTTATTCCGACAAAATGTGCGTCTTACTGACTGCTGACGTCATATGGCATTAACAATTTTTTTTTAGAAATTCTCTATTTGTTTTTCATTTTATTAATCCAGGGTAAACCAGACAATTTTTAGGTAGGCCCGGGCCCACCCCCTGGCGACGCCGCTGCCTCGAACTCGGGTTTCCGAAAGCAGGTTTATGTTGTTGTAGAAATTGTAGTTCAGAATTAAAACTCTTTAAATTTTAAGTGCAAGTACGCATTAGCCCCCCAAACACCTACGCCCATGACTATAAAATTTAATACCAATATTATTTTTAATAATAATAAACCAATTAAAATAAATGTACGATATAATATTTCACCTCAAAAAATACACAAATCTAGCAAAAATAAAATAGATTGGCTTTCATACAGGGTGAATAAAAATGAACAGCACCATAGAAATAAATATAACATAAAAATAGTACTAATTACATCACAATTGTTACAATAGGAGCACCTTCACTTAAAACTAAAGTCTGTAAAAAATAAAATTTTAGTTTTACAAGTTTTTTTTTAAATTTTTTGTTCCCTGCTTGTGCGTGCATCCCCAGACCAACGGCGTATTTTTGGTATATATTTTACAAGCCGAAATTACTATCTTTTCAATGATCTGTGAGAACCAATTCATCTTCGACCGTAGCCACTCTCCTGTAGGTCTCATCGTTCACAAGATATAAAACAAGTGCTCCAAATGACGCCAACAAAACCCCGATGGCGTTCACCAAAACGGCTTGACCAGGTAGTGTTTGGTAATTTGTCCTGCGATTTACCAAATTAAAATAACTTAAATGGTAGATTTAAAATATTTACTTACATAGACCAAAGCGCTTTCTCTTCTAAACCCATTATTGATGCTACGATTGTCAGCAGGAAAATTGCACTTCCTAATTTTGTGTGAATTGGTAGAATTAGAGATCTCAACGACTGCGATAGTCCAGGAAACAGGAAGGTCACAAAACTTATAAGGAACTGTAACGAAAAGTTTTGATTTACGGGTCGATCATGACCAGAACTTGTTATTGCTCACCTGAGAGGCATACAAAATGACGGCGAGCAATCCGATCCAAGAGTGCATGCTGTACAAGTTCGGCTTTGGTTTCGGTTTGGCATAATTGTGCGAGTCAAACACGGCCACCAATGCAATCACTATGAGAATTAAAGTAACGCCGTGGAAAGCTGCATGCGTGATTTTCAGAGTCTTCTTGTTCAAAAATCTAGCTCTTCGGTATATTAAAATAGCTAAAGAAATTAAATTATCAAATATGTTCTACTTGGAGATACAATGTAAAAATACTTACATTGGGAATGAATGTAAACGAAGCCGATGATCATCAAAGCTGGATGCCAATTAAACTGTATATCCGGATCGGTCCATTGGAAACCCCCTAGATAATGCAAAATCCAAATCAAAACCAAGATAATTTCGATAAGTCCCAATACGGAAGCCAAATTGCACAAAAAGTTGAATCTTTTCACCATCTGGTGTTCAGATCGAGCTTCCATGATGTTACTGAAAAGGAACGGAACAAATTAGAGCGTGTACGTGCAATACAGGAAACGAAATAATAAATATTCCAGCGGTACTTTCAGACCCACTTATTCAAATAACGGTTTAATTCAACAATGGTTATCTATCGCGTACCTGATTAAACCCACCGTGTCTTGATCTTCAACAGAGGACGACTCGGAATCGTAACCCATTCAAATCAAAAAGAGAGCAACAGGTCACATAATCAATAATAAACTCCCCCGCAACGCCGCACTTTGTTGTTAATGCCGACGCACTTGTTTTTGCTCAAGTAAACACTTGAACTCATAGCCGCCGACACGGTTACTACAGAAAGGGGACTTGCAGAACGAATTATAATTATTGATCCTAGATAGCACTGCCGCACTTTGAACTCATTCCATTTAGGTAGAAATTTAATTTAGCAGTGCAATAAATTAGATTTGTCGACGGAATTCGACCTCCGCCGCCGCTGTGAATGACTCGGAAGAATTTCTTTTGTTTTGTTTAATTAAATTTTTCCTAAATTAAATTATTATATATTTTATAAATAAAAAACATCGGTTTAAAATTTATTAAAATACTACAATAACAATAATATTTATTTTATTTCGAGGAGAAGTGGGGTTTGATTTATCGAAAGGATAGGTTTATTACCCCCCCCCCCCGTGATCGATGCTTGATAAAATAGGTATTACGATGAAAAGTAAACAAATACTTATATTTAGAATAGTGCGTCTTTTTGTGATAATTGCGCTTATAAAAGGTGAAAACACGTAGGGGAGCGCAGGGCATTTTGACGGTGGGGCAGATTTGAAGTTAATATTCATCAACAACAACAGAGTGACAACCACAGACAATACGGTAAAGCCACATCCCGCGAATATGTTTATTCTCATTTCTTAATTGGTTTCCAGTACTTAAATTTCGAAGTACATGGATCTCTGGGCTCATGAATCCATTAAAAACATCCCTGAAGCTGTCAGGAGTCGAAAATTACGGAGCTGGAAAGACGGGATTATAAGCCGAATGCGAGGGCAATCGCTGGAAAATTCCAGAAATTCTAGGCAACCAAGGCCGTATTAAGACTAAATTTTCGGGGGGGGGGGGGGTTAATGTTAAAATTTAATGGTTTTGTTTTAGTTTAAAGATTTTTTTATGATTGTAGTCGGACTTCCCGAACTTTGGTAATTAATAAATAAATGGGGGGGGAGGGTTACCCCCCTTAAATACGGCCTTGTCGGCAACCTAGAAAATCCAAGGATATCATAGACTAAATCTTAGGCTGGCACGGGGAAAAAATAGGGCGCCTTCCTTCCAAAACAAAATATTATAGATTTTCTTGTAACTTTAAATAAATTATTATTATTATTTTAGAAGTTTTTTTTGGACTTTTTTAAATCTCTCTAATTTTCCACACACCTGCAGGGTAGGCCCGATACTTTAAGGCTTCAACCGATCTCCTAGTTAGTTTAGTGTTTGAATGTTGTGGAACTCAATTTGTATGCAACTCGATTACCCAGGCTGTGCGGCATGAAGGCCGCACTAATCTTTCACTTATCAATTTTTTAAGTTTTTTTTTACTTTAAATGAACCAATTGGAGAAGAATAACATAAAGAAAGGCAGACAGATGAAAAATGTATCAGTGGGAGGTGCGTTGCGGAAGGAATGACAAATTTATTTTTTTTAATGTGAAGTGAAGAGTTGGCAATAGCGACGTTGGTCGTAGAATTTCTAGCAGAACCTTCAGTTAAGATTTCAATTTGTTACAGCTTTCCATTCGGGAGATTTTGGTGGAAGACATACATACATTTATATTTTCGTAGCCTCACGTTGCGCGCCAATCCAGGTAATTTCAACTGAAGCTAACAATAATTTTATGATGATAATAATACAAGGGGTAACTATTCCAAAAAATTTGTGTACACATGGTTGGAATTATTTTGGAAATAACTGGAATTTTTTGAAAATCATCAGAATTCGTTGGAAATCTTTGGAATTTCTTTGAGTACCGAATTTAACTTAAAAACAAAAAAATTCCGTTTTTTTATTTCTGATATTTTTGAGTTGGGGCGGCTTTAGAAATATTTGGTAATTGAATTACTTTCACCGAGAGCTTTGTACAGCTCTAAACGAATTACATTAAAATGAGTAGAAAATGTGATGACTTTCAAAGATTTCGTTTTTGGGGCCAAAAACTGACTGAAAAGCTAACAAATTACTAAAACTCATTTCTATAATAAATTAATAATCAAACTTTTTTTCAAGATATCGGTTTCGACTTATGTCATTATAAGCACATACTCTAAAATAACAATGACGTAACGTTAAATGTAAAAGATGAGTTCACACAATTAAAACTTAAAAATTGTAATATTTATTCCAGATAGGGGGGGGGGGGGGATCTTCTTAGTTTACGTTTTACGCGATATTCAAATAAGTAAATTAATTTAATTTTTGGTATTTCCGTCAAGGGATCTATAGGCTTCTGGAATACTAGCGATTATCTAAATTTATGTGGAATTTTGGAAATAAATTACATAAAACATGAATTATTTATTTAGACTTACCTATGAGTTATCAGAGGATCTGCTTCGTTCATAATTATTTTAAAGAAAAATTTTATACCAGCACACAAATAAATACACTTTAAAGTTTTGAAAATAACAACAATAATGTATAGATAAACTACGATTAAACCTGATAAAACATCCACGCATAGATAACAGGAACAGAAGAGTCACGAGTTATCAACAAATTTAAACAAATGCGCATACAATTTGTAATCAACGTTCAATATTATGCATTTAATTGCTGTAAATAGGAAGAAAATAGAAATGAGCTTATCCAGGCAGCGGCGTCCGCAGACTTCCCAACCCAGGATGAGCCTTAGGGTGAACCAGACAAAGTCGACCTATAGACCCACCCTCTAGCGACGCCGCTGTCGCAAGACAAAAGACCTGTCAAACTTACTTTTTTGAATTTACTTTCCTTGGCCGTTGCCACTTTTACCGACGGGAATTTTCCACTGGAATCTCAGACGCCAAAATTATTTCTTTTTCGAAACTTGGGCCCATAACCTGTTTGCACGTTTTTTTTGCATCACCCTATACGACAATGAAGTTATTATTGGAAATGTGTTGCCGATTAAAATTTTTAGAACTGATACGATTGATTAAAGAAATTTTCCGGTTACGTGTAATGTTTGGTGTTATTTTGACAACAGTAGCTGACAGCAACGACAAACTTAACCTTACTTTTAGATCCCGCAGTGTCGCTATGTTGTAGTTTAAATCGAAGATTTTGAATGAAATGAACGCATTAGGTTTAAGTTTAATTATGAAAATGGGGTGTTTTTGTAGTAGGCAATTTATTTATGTAAATAATTCAAAATACGAAGTTAAAGAGCAATTAGCGCAAGGGTGAGTTGCGAACGAAATCTATCTTGCCTGTTGTTTATGTTTGTTTTTGTTGTAGGGGGTTCAGCACGGTAGACTTAGTAAACAACACGCATAACAAAAGATGCTACGTGATCAAAAGAATAATGTGTCACAGTTTGGATGACCAAAAAGTCGCCTTACAAGAGATCGAGTATTACAAAAAATTAAAACATCCCAATATCATCGAACTAATCGATTCGACTTTTAAAGGTAAGCTTCTGAGCTGTTGGAGCCTTGTAAAAATATTTCGATTGTAGGCTCCGCGGATATAGTAGTCAATGCAACTTCAGAAGTCTTTATCGTTCTGCCTTATTATAGGAGAGGAACCTTACACGATCATTTAGAAGTTAAGAGTTTGACGTCGTCTCATATGGACGTGAGTGAAGTTTTACAAATCTTCCTCGATATATTGAGTGCGGTGAAGTACATGCATGAATTTACGCCTGAGCCCCTAGCTCATAGGGATATTAAAAGTGCCAATATTTGCCTGACCGAGAGTATGTGTCCGATTCTGATGGACTTGGGTTCGGTTGCGCCTGCCGTGGTGCAGGTTTGTGGATCGCAGGATGCCCAGAAGTTGCAGGACTTGGCAGCCGAGCGATGTTCCATGCCTTATAGGGCTCCCGAGTTGTTTAACGTAAACAGCTACTGTGTGATTGACCAACGTACCGACATTTGGGTAAAACGTGGATATGGTTTATATATCCTGAATTTATTTTGAAGTTTCAGAGTTTGGGTTGTCTTTTGTATGCGATGTGCTACTTTAAATCGCCTTTTGATGCGGTCTATGAACGGGGCGATTCCGTAGCCCTGGCTGTGATATCCGGCAAGGTTGGGTTTCCTCATATCGAAGATACCCCTTACCCTCAGGTAAATACCATCGGCAGACTTTCATTTTCTACTTTTGTAATTTTCAGGAAATTCACGACTTAATCTCTTTCATGCTGAAGGAGAATCCAAACGAACGTCCTTTTGTAAACGAGGTTATAAGCAAAACGCAAGATGTAGTCAATGAAATTCAACATAATGTTTGAGTAAAACTTCTTACATTCCATTTTAAAGTTTTAATTTATTTTAATAACAAAGTCACTTTTAATAAAAATTTTAATATTATGTACTTATAAAATATGTTTGACTCTTTATGAGTGATTGTCTGCTGACGATTCAAGCAGCGGTTGCTCCTCCTCTAAAGGCATCCGTTTGTAGTCTTCGTGGTTGACGAGAAATAAAATCAGAGCTCCATATATCACCAAAATTATTCCCATGCAGTTAACCAAGATGCTTTCAGGCGTAAACATGCTGTAGTTTTTTCTAAAAGTAGGTAAATTAAATATTGGGAAATTTTTTACACTGAAAGATTTACACTGGTTAATATTACTAGTTTAGGAATTTTCAATTGTTTTTTAGTGTAAATAAGACAGAATGAAATTATCTACAAACTAAATTATAACCCTTTGTGGTCTAAAATGAACGGGTTTCGAGTTACGGAGTAAATTATGTAAAAAATGTTGAAAAATTTTCTTGCTTTTTTTTTTTAAACTATTGTTTAAACCAGCTGTCGCCACTAGTGATCCACGAGGAGGTTTAGGTGGTCCACGGAGAAATTTTGAAATTCAAAACGTTGATTTTTTAAATTAAATTAATATAATATAATTATATCAAAAATTCATATTTTCCAAAGTTTTTGTTTTAATTTAATTAAAGAATTAAATCCTCAAAAAATTAAATTTTTAAATTCAAAAAATATTAACAAACATTTCATATTTTCAGAATTTTTTAAATAGAAAAATTTCATATTTTCAAAATCGTTTTTTTATTTTGAATTACACTTATAATATCAAAAAATCTTTTTGGAACCAAAAAGGGTAAAAAAACATTTTAATGTAGAAAGTACAAAAATTTGTATTTTGAGATTCAAAAAATGTAAATTTTCTAATTTTTCTTTTCAATTTAGAAATTAAGATAATCTTATATAATTTCAAAAATTACTTTTTAGTGTTAAAAAGGTAAAAAAGAGTATTTTGAAATAATTATAAATATTTGAATTTTAAATAAAAAAAAAAAAATTTGTCATAAAATATTTTTGTTTTCTTTTATATTCTCAAAAAGTATTGTTTATATTTTGTTAGTGGACCGTGATTTCAGAACTATGAGTTCAGTGGTCCATCAGGCCCAAAAGGTTGGCGACCACTGGTTTAAACGAAACGTTTTACTAAGAAAGTTTATTTTCTATCCCATCAGGATTGAAAATTCAATCAATTACAACTTTGGCCGACTAAAAGTTTTTCAAAAATCAATTTATTTCAGTGCAAAATCGAAAATAAAGAAGTTACCTCTGACGCGTATGAATTCATTAACGAGATTCCAGATATTATTGCAGGTTCAGAAACTCGTTAATCCATTCATGTGCGTCAGTGGTTGACAAATAACTGATGAGGTCCCAATTCAAAAATATAAATTTAGAAAGATTATGAAGTCATTTTTAACGGATTAAATTCTGCAAGTATCTTGCAAGCCGTTGATTTTAGACAATGAAGGATTAAAAAATGCTGTAAATTTTGTTGCCGGCTCTGATTTCGTACCGAACTACGATGTAAATGTTATACAGTGAAAAAAGAGGTTATGTGATAGTAATGAATAACTTATTTATTAACGAAGAAATTCATTCAATTTATGAATTTGTTCATTAATACAATGAATTTAATTCATAAAAAACAAAAATGATGATTTGTTTTGGCGGGTTCAATTTGAAGGTTGCCCCATTGAGCGTGGCAACCACCGAAAGAACCAATACGCTCAATTAGTGTGACGTAGTAACCGCCAATTTTTACGGAATGTCAAAAGTACTGTATCCAAATAAAGTATGTGTGAACACAATCAAGTTGTATTTTCAAAGTAATTTATTGTATTTAGCGGAAAATTTCTGTTTAAAATGTAAGTAGAACTTGTTTCTGTATGTGCAAATACATTTAAACGGCATTTATTGCTATAAAATGCGAATATATTGGTATTTCTCATTGAAACATAACCTCAATACGTAATAAACCTTTAATAAACACACTTTATTTGGATACAGTACTTTTGACATTCCGTAAAAAATGGCGGGTACTACGTCATTACTAATTGAGCGTATTACGAAAGCAAGGAAATTTTTTTTCTAATCCATGTGACCATTACTGTTATTATTGTAGTGGGGGGAGGGGTTACGTTTATAAAATAGTCGAACATTGCATTCCTACGTACAATGCCGCTGATTTTACAACATAAAAATGTCGTTTCTTCAAATGACGGAATAAAGTAAAGTAGTGACGCTCATGAACATGTTAACGAAATTCCGCAATCTTATTTCAAAATATTAATTTTTGGGTAAATTTAATTATAATTTCATGAATGGCCTAATCAAGTAGCAAATTATATAAATTTCTTACGGGGGGGAGGGGATAATATTAATTACAACAATTCCTGTGTGAATAACAATGCGACGAACCTTAAACGGCGAGGGGGAAGGGGGATAAATATAACTTTATTTTTATTTACATTATTTGCTTTTAAAAACGGAAATCCTTCTGAACAGCATTTAAATATTTGATTCTAGTAGAAGGGCAATGAAGATTCTAGATCACTTTAAATTAATTATTATCTCATTAGATAACTTACATTCCGAAAGTTGTAAATTCGGTTAACCCCATTAGAGCGGTTACTATGGTGCAGAGAAAGATGACGCTTCCAAGTTTTGTATGCACCGGATGGTAGAAAGCTTTAACATGGTTCGCTAGTCCGGGAGCTATGAATATGATAGCTCCCAAGACAAACTAAAAATAGGAAAATGTAAGTTATTGAGAATCAAAATACAAAATTGTTTACCTGAGACAGATACAATCCAATGGTACCTAATCCCATCCAAGAATGCACCGAATAAACATTTTTAATTCTTGGTATAGAAAAATCATGAGTGTCGAAGACTGCTTTTACTGCAAACACTAAAGCTGTTATAATGGCAGCGTGAAACAATGCGTGTATAACTTTTAAAATTGTCTTCCGGAAGCCTCGCAGTCTTCTGTATACGAGTATTGCTGAAAAATTGATATTTCAGTGGAAGAAATGGGGAAAACAGCCATACCTTGTCCGTGGACGTAAATGAATCCGATAATCATGAGAGTCGGATGAAAATTGAACCTGTCGGCTGGATTTTTCCAATGGTAGCCGTTTTGGAAGCGTATCATCCATGCCAACAGTAATCCCACATCGATGAGCCCCAAAAGTGAGGTCAAATTGCAAACTATATTCAATCTTCTGATATTACAACCTCTCTCTTCGTTCATTTTTGCACCTATTCGTTCGACTGGATAAACGAGACTGAAACCTGTTGTCGATGTCCGCAATAAACATCCTCAGTGATGATTAGATAAAACAGAACTATTTTAAATTATGTTATTTTAAGATTTTTTAGGTAAACAATTTAATTTAAAACAAAACAATCAAAAAGTAAAATTTGAAATTTTTTTTTGGATAGTAGAAATGTTGGACTTCATCAAGTAAAAAGTTTCTTTGTTGTGTTTTCGTAAAGTATTAGGAATGTTAGGTGAATGTGCAAAAATCATATTATTGTTTACTGAATTCTTTCCTGTGGTATGCCTGATTTTGATTGAATTATCTACTGTATGAAGGTAAACTATTTTTGGTATTTAACGGAATTGAACATAAATTATGAAAACATCCTATCGTCAATAATTTTTAAAATTTTTTAATTGCATAGTTTGATCTGTTATTGTTTTTAGGAGCGGAGTGGCGCCCGAGGACACGAGAAAACGTCAGATTAATGAATAGTAAATTAATATCCACTTTACTCCCGGATCATATATACTATTTTATACACTTCCAAAGAATACAGATTATCGAATAAAAAGAATTTATTATTGTATGTTAAAATATACGGATATCAATGTAACATAATACCATAATAATTAGGAACTAGATGGATTGGGTAAGTAATTCTTGTTTTCTGTAGTATTTATACCTTTAACTGACATAGCTGCCACCTATGCGTACTTTTTGAACTTATTAGGTTAAAGAGGGGTTTACCCTCCCAGAAAGTTGGGAAACAAACAAACGAAATAAATAAATTATATAATTAAATCTAGAATATCACATTTTTGTAAAATAATTTCTATATTAACAATATTAATTATAGAAAAGTGTGATGTACTTCAAGTTGATAATATGAAAATAATTTAGAGAACATGAACAAATATTTAAATCGTACATACTTTTAATAATAACGCGGGCACAGCGAATTTCATGATTATAGCAGCAATCGTGGGCGCCGACAAAAGAAGCTAAGCATTTTAACTCTCCTTCCCGGAGGAGGACGCAGTGAAATATATAAAATTGTCTAGCTAAAATAATAAGCTGACAAGTTCTGGCGGTGCCCAAAATCGACTCAGGAAAACGGTAAATCACAAGCAGTTTAATTTCTCCTTCTGCGCCGTCGCCCATGTCTTTAAATCGACTTATTTTATTTGACTTTCTACTCTACAGTATATCATCTAGAAAAATTAAACTTCGGAATCTTTTGTCATCAGTGTCGTGGTTACTTCGTTTTCTATATCGTCTACTTCTTTTCCCGCACCATCAACGACGACGGTATGATTTACGTTGGTATGATTTCTGTTCAGATCGACAGTACTGGGTGGCAGGTTTCCACTGTTGGCATCTTCAATCGCCTTTCTAAGATCGGTGAGACCGACTACTCCTACCAGTTTTCCTATGGCTGTTACGTAAGCGTGGTTTACCCCCACCATGGAGAAGAGCGAGTGGACTTTCAGTAACGACGTTCGTTCTACCAACTGGAACGGAGCTGGATCGATGTGGCATCTGCTAAATTCCGCAGCCAATTGCATTTCCTCGTCTTCCCATCTTCTCTGGTCTTCCGTCGACATATCACAGACACGTTCTTTTGGCTGAAAATGTCACAAATAGAACTTCCGAAACTTATACTATATAAATTACTCCCACTTACCAATTGTACCTTCTTGAAACTGGTTGGACTTATAGGAAGAATTTGTGCTTTACCCGTAAGGGAATTTTCACCCAAAACAGATTGGGATTGGTTGTGTTCAACATCTTGCAGTTGCGCCGATTTCCTAAAGATGGCTTCGAAAGCTAAACGTATTCTGCTTTCAGCTCCGGTGACCGTGGTGTATGGCGTCGCACCTGGACTGGTGGACATTAACGGACTGAATCCTTTCAGTGTGAACGAATTGGTTTTCTTAAGTATGGATTTTTTGGGTTGGGTACCGAAAACAGGATGGAATGTGGGTTGATCGATGTTTAAGTGGTTTTCTGACATTTGCCTGAGCCCCAGCATGTCAGGTGCTGGCGAAACGTGAAATCTAGACGGCCGTCTTTGGCGTTCTTCCACCCTTCTTTGGGCCTCTTCTTTTGCCTTTTCTTGTGCTTCGCGTTGTCGTATGGCGGCAATTTGCAGTCTTCGTTCTCGACCGATATGGTGCTCGATGAGTTCGATCAAGTTCATCCGTTGGATGGAACCGAGCAAAACCATATTGTCCGGATTATCAACTAACGGAAAACTTTTTAAGCTTTTATTTTCCTTAAGGATTGCTTTCAATTGTTCGTACGACATCCCCTCGTATATGTACTTGACGTCTCGCGTCATGAAATCTTCCACGTAGACGTCATACATTCCTGCAAGAAGAAGAGAGTTTCGATTCCGCTAGCAATTGCCTTCGATTACTCACCACTGCTGCTGGGTAAAAAGTCTGGAAGATATGGTAACTTCTTGATGAGGATAATACTGTCGTAAATACTAGGAAATAGTAAACTAGCAATGGCGTTAGAAATGAGGACTGCTATCATTATTGGAATAATATGGGTTATCTGACCAGTCATTTCGAAAACGATTACAGAAACCGAGATGGTGTGCGTAACCGCTCCACTGAAAGCTGCTGCTCCAACTGCTGCATAACCGCCAGGAACTATTTGTGAGACTCTTCCGCCATATTGCATTCCTGAAGACCAGCAAGTTTATACAAAGAAGATTTTGGTTGGACCATACTCACCGGAAGAAAACCACATGTGCATCAATTCGCCGATAATTCTCCCCAAAGCTGCTCCAATTTTGAAAACCGGAATGAAACTTCCGCTAGGTACGGGAATGGTGGAGCTTATGATAGAAAAGATGAACTGAAACAATGAAACTAGCACCAAAATTTTCTTTTACCTAAACTGACTTACGGTAAACATGATAAAACCCGCCAAGCTGACGTATACGCCAGAATACGGAGTCATCCAATGTTTAATGGTTGCTTGCTCTTCCACGGTTAAATTCGAACTGGTCCACGTAAAGTTACTCAGCAAGTTGGAAACTTGTTCGTGCGTCGTAAGGTCCCCAGCCATAAATTGACCAAACCCGAGAGGAAACGAAACGGTTGATACCAAAAGGGACACGATTCCCGGATACAAGAATCGGCTAAAACGTTACACAACTAATTTAATTTTAAAACACCTAATCAAAAATATAATCTTTGGAACTTTTACGAACTTCTTTTGGAGAAAACTATTGACAGTCTTATTTTTTCGCATAAACATAACGTAACGTCGATGCATCCATACATAAAAAGAACCACCAAGTCCGCACAGTGCCCTAAAAGGAACAAATAAGTTTTTTGGCTTTAGTCAGGATGGGACGGATACTTACCCGATCAGTGCAAATACGAATAGCTCTTGAGGGTCGAAAGGAAAATCCATGGTGAAGCTGGTCTTGAAAACAGCAGTGACGGTTTCGGCTTTTTCGAACCATACGGAGAGAAGGCGAAAAACGGTAGCTCCCCAAACGGCGGTAAAAAAACCTCGCCAATAATTTCTTACGGCGAAATAAACCGTGGTTACTTCGATGCTGAACAAGACACCGCCAACGGGTGCTGCAAAACAACTGGCAACTCCAACCGCACAAGCGGCTGCCAACATTTCTGTGTTGCGGCTCTCGTTTTCATAGATTCCCTTAAATCCAGTGATCAGTTTGCTTAATAAAGTCGCGACGATACTAGCAATGTGGACGAACGGACCTTCTTTCCCCAGCGGCATTCCGCTGCCTAGAGTTGCGGTCAAACCGATTACTTTCGCGATTAGAGTCCTGAAGGTGAGGTATTCTTTCAACGCGACGCCCCGCAGGATGGTCTTCATTTCGGGTATTCCAGAACCTGAAAAAAAGATTTTTTTTTGTCAGACTTCAGTTTTAAATTTTAATCAGGTAGCTATTTATATGCATTTCCAGCAATATTTATGGTTATTAGACTAAAGCCCTGTGTATACCAAATAGCAGAGATACGAATAGCAGGGTATACGAATTTGACAGGAGAAATTGAGTTAAAAAGTATTCTTTCATTTTTAGGTGGATATAAACGTAATATAATATAAACGAGACATAATGTCTCTAAAACAGCAGGTAAAACTAGCAATAATTATTTTTGTAGGTGGAAAAAATTGGTTAGAACAAATAACATAATTAAGTAATGGATGCTAAAATTTACGACCGACTTGATGTATGTAAAAAATACGTTGGATGCAATTACAGATGATACAATGATGGTTTTTGTGGTAAAATCTATTGAAATGTAAAACTTAGGTGCATTAACGACTTACAATCGACCTACAAATAATTACGATTATTAAAGTTTTCCAAATCAACACTTTTTTTGCTACATTAGTTGCGAGGTTACCCAATCAATAAAACAAGTTATTTTTATGTCTTTTGGGTTAAGACCATGCGTTGAGTGCATGGTCCACCCTAGTAGACTTTTCTCTTTCATTTTAGTTTGAATAGAACATGATTATAAGATTCTCAGCAATTAACTTCTTATTACAGGGCATACATTTTCCAATGAAAATTCTGAAGCATAATTTGCATATTCATACAAAAACTTATTTTTATAGATTTTCCTGACAACATATTTTCTACATACGGGGTCTTCCAGTATGGAAAAATGTTTACTAGTAATTTGAAAATTAATATCTTGTGAATTATACAAAATTATAGTAGGTTTACTATGGGAATCTCGTTAATCCATTCATGACCCGCCATGATTGGGATAAATTCCTTCTTCTCATGGAGTTATTATATATTTCGAAATACCAATATAATCAACTTTTTGTAGCTGAGGGTGTAAATTGCGAATATAAACATTCAAAACTACGCTTAAAATATGGCAAAAACTTAATGCGTGCATTCGATTGGCTGTTTCCATAACCCCCCTCCCCCCCCGAAATTAATAAAGTTCAGAAAGTCCGACTGCAATCGTAAAATAATCAGAAAAAAACAAAAAAATCTTTTAAAACAAAAATATTAAACTTTAACATCAACCCCCCCCCCCCAAATTTAGTTTAATAAGGCCCTGGATGAAAATAACATGTTTGTTAAAAGCAAATGTTTTACTTTACCGCTGACAAAGAGCTGCACTGGAGTGCTTTAGTGAAGTTTTCCAGATGTTGCTTAATAGAGCTTTTAACCTGAAGAAAAAAATTTGTTTTCTTGTTGTTTAACTATTCGAAATTCACCGGATTCAAAAATCGGATGACCAACCTTACACCCGATTATAGGGAAATAACATGGGAAATTAATCATTTTTAAATTCCTGCTTTCCATTATAACCGACGAAAACGATTTAGATTTAATTATACAATAGTAGAAATCAATAAATAATATTTTTTAAAAGTTATTTATTCATTTTATTATTGAGTTAACTCAAAATTTCATAATTAATTTTTTTTTCAATTTCAAAAAATTAAAGATCCGCAGGCTTTGGAATGTGTGGTTCACGGGGTACAAAAGGCTGGAAACCTATTTCTTTTTGGAGTATACGGATTTTGCAGTATATTATGTATGTATATAATTAACCTTCGTAAACCCGAGCCGGGGTACAGCTGTACCCCAGACATGAATTTTTGGGAATATTTTCTAAAAAAATTATTTTTTTTAATTTTCCTCGAGCTATGTTTCTTAAATATATATCTAAATTGGTATACAAAATTTTGAATAAATTGCTTTTTCAGAATAACAAAAATATATTAAAATTTGGAAAACTAAATTTCAACATATTATCGACTGTCTTTTTTTTGCTTTTTAATTTTTAAAATTACTTTTTATTGTATAAAAATCTATGCTTATTTTGTTTTTAGTTTTGGGATGGGAGGGCACGTGCCCATGTGCCCTTTATGACAAGCCGCCACTGCTTATTTAATAAAATATCAATATTTTTTGCGATATTATTAGTTTATTATTATTATTAGTAATATTAAAATATCTTGTTGTTTTCAACAGTTCTAAGTGCATGTGCCCTTGGCTCTTGAGTAGAGTGCTAACGTTGCTAGAAATTTTATCAACCCTACTCGCTGTAAACGGTCACCCATCTAAGCACTAGTCACATGTTATCGCGCTAAATCGAGCTTGATTTTCTCAATTTTTTTATGTAAAATCAAAAATATTATTGTTTAATGTGTTCTACGACACGTTAAATATTAATTTAAAAACTCGCGTTAGTAAAACTACTTATTCACTTACTTTAATTACAAAATTATGGCCGGTTTATTTATTTATAAACATTTAAGTGTTTTATTAAAAAGATTTTATGGTTCAAATGAAATTTTACCGAGTCATTTTGTTCTAATGAAAATTATTTAATTTTTATTGTTTAATGCGCTATTTTTAGTAAACACGGCATTTGATTTCTCAAGTAATCTCGTTAATTTATTCAGTGCGCGTTCCATTTGAGCGCTTGCAGCTTCCACTTACCTATTGATTGGGGAGCAACTAGATGGACGAATCCTGCGCTAAATAAAATCAAGCAGACCGGTAGGGCGACCCATGCCGAGTACTGAGCCACGGGGTGGTTGGTTAAGTCGGCATACAACCATATCCTGGCTAAAAAAATTCAAAAGTAAAATTTTGTAATTACAAAAATCATCAAAAACCAACTTTTATTGCACAATCCAATACTTTTATCCATTATATAACTGAGAATGGCCATGATAATTCCTAAGAGGGCCAGGAACACCCAGTCCTCGCCCAATTTTGCAAACGTATGCTTCCATAGGAACGACAGCGATTTTGCCAATTTACCTTGATAGCCACGAAGTTCTTTTTTTCTAGCTTTCTCCTCTTTAATTCGGCGCTTTTCTGCTTGTTTTAAGGCTTCCAATTTTGCATATTCTCCCAGTTGTCGGCTATACCGACCATACATCTACGGAAAAACAATTGGGTGGTCATCCTGCATATAGAAAAGTTTCGGGACCGCTGGCCGAGTGAAAAATTTTAATCGAAGAGGTGAAAAAATGAGACATGCTAATTTTTAAACTACGTTATGGGAATATCCGACTTTCTAATTAGTAAAATTTATTGTGGCCGATAAGAAAGTTACACTTTTTTCTAATAATCGTATGTTTCGATCACAATTTCAATTGGTTTCTAATAAAACGCGAGTATGTATAAATAATTCATAAAATGCAATTTAAAATTTTTTTTGAAATATGGGACGAGGTAAAGGCTAATTTTTCATTCATATTTGTGACGATGATTGAGATACCAAGAAATTGTTCTAGCATTGACTTTGTTTTATAAAAATTTGTAATTTCCAAGATAATATCAAAATTCAAGGTTATTAAATGTTAATAACTTGGGAATTGTTATATTCTACATTAACAACCTAATCGCCTAGCACTTTGAACGGCGCTTAATCTAATTATTAATTTTTTTGACCCACTTGGTTATACAATCTGATGGGGATTAGCATATTATAACGAACTGGGTCAACTCGTTCTAGTTTTCAGTGGATATTTTCAATAGCCGTCGAGAAGAGAAGCAAAAAACCGAAAAATATTCTTACAAAATTAACATCTTCTTCTTCTTCGGGCGGCGGGCACGGATAAAAGGCCTGAGCCCGCTTCTGTTTGGAACGGTGCTGAAACCGTTTGCTGAACTCTTCCCATTCCTTATCGATCACTTCCTGATCCTCGTCCACGACTTGGGTCTCGACCACGTCACCTTCGCCCATGTTTTTATTATTACAAAATCAAAAAACCATTTTGTAACTTTCAGACGCGACGTACAAAAGAAAAGATTAAACTGAAGTTTGCGAAACGAATAAGCCGACAAATTGTCGAAAAATTAAAATGGGCAACCAAATTGAGACGTGACTCAATTTTTCTCTTATGGAACGAATGCGATTGTTAGAAAGTAAAAGAAGAAGACGGAGGAAGTTTCAACGTCCTTAAAAGGAACTACTTGCAATTTTTCAATTGATGAAGGAATTAACTAATTGAAGAAGTTGTTGCATGTGTCAGTCACACTTTAATCATAATTTTCAGTAATGATTTAATGTGCGAGTTGATACAACTAAACAGTGCAGGAGTGCATCAGACTCGGCCTATATTATTTGTAAAATATCAGGAAGTGGATAATCAAATTATGAGGGTAAAATTAATATTTAATTAAGGCACACCAAATTTAATCGACAAACCTGGATGGTAGCATATTTGGAATCGTACAACTGCGAAGCTGGAATCTCGAGAGGACCTTTCTTCATCCTTTCTTCAAAAAAAAAAAAAACTAACACCGAGATTAGCGTGATCAAAATCGAACTTTTAATTACTGAGATTATTCCAACTTGGTCCGAATCTTTTATCAATTTTCATTGTTTGCCTTTAATATTTTTCTTGAGATTACAATAATTGCAAATGCGTCTGCTTGCGTACCTTAATTACCTTAATCTATATCAAATAATTAAGTCTAAATAGAATCGGCTTACTTGAAGAAGAACTAATGGAAGCGAGCTAGAAAGGGATGGAAAATTTGTGTTGGAAAAATTTTATTCGGTCCGAATTACTCTAACAATAAAACTCTTGTTTTATTTGATCGCTTTGCGTAATACTTCTTTCAAATTTTACCGCCAAAAACAATGCAGTGCCAAATATTTAAATTGAGAAATCACGTGAATCTGTTTTAGGAAAGCAAAGCAGGCCAAGGAAATTTGAAAAGAGTTGGGATGAGCTTAATCATCAAATTTCCAGTGCCTCGATGAGGTAAGAATTGTTATGTTTCAGCCGCATTTTTTTTGCGTGAAAATGCAGTAAAGAGTGTAAATTCCTCCACCTCTGCATTCGTTTAATCGGCTACTTTAAAATGAGTTGATTAGACAAACAATGAGAAGTGGGCAATGGAATTTATTTTCATTAAAATTTGTTGATTTTTATGGGCTTAGTCCAAACACCAGAGAACTTTCGAAGAAATTCCATATTTTTAATTAAAAAAAAAAAAGCTTAATCTGGATTCGAACCTTGACGTACTGGATTAGAACTTTATTATGTTGTGGTTTACGGAATTAATGTTTTAGCTCTTCTTTTCAGAACAAATCATTCCGCACAGGAAAGATGGAGATGCTCAAAGCCTTCCGCCGATTTTTAAATTGCCAATAGCATAACGTAGCGACTTAACTAACGCTATGCTACGCTATACACTATTTTATGCTGGATTATGCTAGCGAGCGTTCAAGCCGCTTAATCGGCGCCGATAAAAAGTAAGTAGGCAACCAGCCGCTCTTCTGTGTATACCGTTCCAGATTTATTTTATTGAAAGTTTTACAGAGGACAATAGGGAAGATGTCCTTATAAATTATTTTATAAGTATTTAAAATAAATACTAACTAAAAGTTTGCTTATAAAAAGTAGGATGAGCAAAAAAAGAACAAATTATTAATGCGCATGCGCTGAATATTTTTAAAATTTAATTGGATTTTTGATTTAGTTTACTAATTAAAAAATATTTAATAATAATACTTCGGTATTATTATACCTCGGCTTCTCAGAGTGGATTGTAGAATGTCTATAACCCATTTTTTAATATTGATGGTGGCAATCAACCCAATGTGACAGCCGACTTTACGTGCCCATTCAAAGCACAGACCCAGTCATATGAAAGTTTAGACTCTCTTCGAATTCGAACCTGGTACCTTATTCTTACAGGTTGATGTAATTATTAGAGTAGACAGCTCCTGGTTACCTCAACTCAATAGTCAGCAACTGAGGTGACCCAGACCTCCCGGATTGCCATACGCGCTAATTTTCTAATGAAAACAGAGAGCTAGCGTCTGGTCGGATGTGTTCGGCGGTATCAACGCCAACACCAGCGCAGCTTCGCCCGACACGGTCCTATACGCGCTTATCACGCGTAGTGCAGCTCTACTTTGAACCTTTGGCCTCGTGCCAAGCGGGTGCAGCGTAGAGCATGATGGAGTGCACTACGGTGTCAAGCACTTTCCGCTTGGCAGTCTTTGGCTCTCCCACGTTGGGCATCAAGCGGGCGATGCTTGACGCTGACGCATGCGCTTTTGCCGCCGTTTCCCTGATGTGCTGGGAGAAGTTGAGGTGTTTGTCTATTCTGACTCCCAGCACTACTACGGAATCCCCAATTGCGATGAGGGATCCTTCGTCTTCCGATTACCATGACGGCTTCAGATTTTTCGGGGACCAGTTGGAGCCCTTTGTCTCGTACCCATGTCAGGATGGTGGAGATGGCCTGGTTTGCTTTGGCCTCCGTTGCCTTGTGGTCACGATCGCTGACTATTAAGGGTCAGGTCTTCGGCAAATCCTATCAGGGCTCCTTCCGGTAGGCGGAGTCGAAGTACCCCATCGTGTATCTAGTTCCACAGGGATGGACCGAGAACTGATCCCTGCGGTACGCCGCTTGTCGCCTCCATCGTTTCATCCATTTGGTCCCTATCCAGGATTAACTCCCTATCGTTTAGGTAGCTGACCAGGATGTTGTAGATGTGCGAGTTTACATGCCTATCCCGGAGAGCTTGGAGTATTACTCCCTGCAGTACTCCCTGGTTCTGTGGGTGCCTGCCTTTGCCGTCCTCACTATGTTCACTATCTTTGTCATCTTCTCGAGAAGCTTTCCGGTGTGGTCCAGGAGGCATATAGGCCGGTAGGAGGACGGTTCTTCCAGCGATTTCTGGTCCTTCCTTATCAGAACCAGTGGGCCTCTAACCTGTTATAATTTAGGCTAAATTTAGAATTTAAACTAAATATCTGATATATTTATTATTCTATTCCCGAAGAAACCTTGGTGCTTCTCCCCGATCTGTGAACAGCATATGTGCCTATCAGTGGCGTAACTAAGAAATGCGAAACCTGGGTTCTATATTACAAATTTGACTTTCTCTTATATCAGTGTAAAATGCCCATTTTGAGCCTCCTAAGTTACGGACCCTGGTTCCACTGAACCCGCGAAGCCCCAATCTGTCCTGGGCATGACATAAAACTGCATCTCTTGTTCTTTGAAAAAAGGACAAGCCCCCCCCCCCCCCAAAAAGTTTCATCGTACGGTAGAACGTAGAGTTTAACCTGCATTGACAGCTCTGTAAGCTCTGTCAAAGCTCAGAGCTTTGAAAGGAGTAAATAGAAGCGATTGGTTGCAGATTACTTAGAGGAGGCCAAATTTTTAATTTAAACTGTTTTAGTCGGAAATCGGAAGAAAGAATTAGACCTTCGTCGATTACACCCTTCCAAATCGCCTGGACCAATCAGAGAGACAGCAACAGGCAATAGAAATGTGATGATTTTCGGGGGTTGCTCAGGAACAACCTTTGTGTATTGATTTCTTTATGGTCTAAGTCCGGCGGTGGCTCGCAGCTGTTTAATTTGAGGAGGCTAATCCATCGCCGAGTTGACCATCTGCATGTATGTTCTATGCTGAGAGTGCTGCTTCTGTGATAGCCCCACGTGACTTCTTGGATATGTACCGTGAAAGTAGTATCTGTCTTTTATAGATCTCACGATTGAAAGTTCACTTTTTACCTTTTTGAAAATGTACTGGGGCAAACCAAATTGAAGAAAAAATCCTGAATGTATTTGATGATTTTTCCGAAATACAGTATTTCGTTATCTGTTCGAGGAGTACCCACAAACCTAAGTAGGGGATGTTGGGGGACAAAGGGGCTATTAAACAATCTGGTTAAAAGAGCAGGTTAGATGAACGATTAAAATGTGGATTTCAGTGTCAAGGTCACCTTGGTTACAATTACGGTAGTTGTTCTGTAGAACGTTAGTAGATACAGTTTAAAATTATTGACTTGTTATTTCGTTGTTTTATTTTAGCAACCATAAATAAGGTCAAAATATGCGGCAACAGATTGTAGACAATTATTGTCTAGCATCGTGAATTTCCAATTTGGATGGTTTCCAATTTTCGAATATCAAGATAATTGAATAAATTTTAAAGTTCCAAGTTTGTTGACTAGAAAAAATAATAATAACCGAAATTTTAAAGGTACTAAAATTAGCAATTTGCGCAAATTATTATCACGCTGTGCTAATAACACGTTTGTGTTAATTGTTGGCACTGGTTTCTTCAAGTCCATGAACTTCATTTGTTAAAAAGCTAAATAAGATTTATACAATTTTCAACATCCATTCACGTCATATACAGTATATTTCGAATGCCTATTACATCATTGTAATTATCACGAAAGTGTGAAAAAGTAAAACCGATAATGATTTAGCCAACACGATTTTTGTTGTCACAAAAATTAAATCTACATTCTTTAATTGACTTTATGTAATTACATGAATTACAAATTAAACGACTGTGGTGTAATCTTTAAACTTTACAGTCGAGATACAGTGCGGCCAAGCAAACAAAATAGGAGTGGGCGTGGTTTATTTAACTATCGATTGTTTGTAGTTTCTGATTGGCAGCTAAGGTTAAAACGAAAACAAACCGAAACAAATGAAGGCCTTGCGAAAATTTAGGCCGCAGGTAATAAAAAAAGTTTTATTACAACCAAAACAAGACAAGTAATTAACTGAAACTTGCCTTTTCGGGACAAATTTATCGTAAACAATTCAAACCGTTAGGTAACTTAATCAGGAAGTGCAGTTAAAATTTTAAAACTTGGAAATAATTTTATTTGGTCTGCAGACAAAGTGGATTGAGTTAATTGCATTTCTGTACTTTTGAACTTTTCTTGTCGTTATGATATCGGCAGTCACAACAATAATACATTTAATACTTATTTTGGTCCTTCGAGCCGGAATGAAAATAATGGGGACATAATTATGGGGATTTCGACTCCGAAAGTTGGTTACGTTACAAAAAAATATTTTTATTGTTCAATTTTTTCGAAACTTTTCCATGTTATACAGGATGTTTGATCGATTACTTACCAAGGTATTTTGGTATCCGAGTCCATAGCTGTCGTCAGCACGCAGAGTAAAATTTTCCGTCATTTTGATGTCGAATCGAAGTTTACTGATTTGTTAAAAATGATAGTTTGATCGTGCTCATCTCTTGGAGGAAGAAGAGAAAATCTGAAAATAAAGAAATGGACAAAATTAATATTTTGGTGTTTATTTTGATTTAATTTTTAAAATAACTTTAACCTTTATGCATTGTCTAGGTCCAAAGGTATGGAATTGATCCAAAATATTGTAGGTGCAATGTAAGTAGTAACTGAATATTTTCATTCGTGTGGAAAAATCGTCTTACGATATCGGATCAAACAAAACGAACGTTATTGTCGTGGGTCGTGCAGTCTAATAATAAAATAAAAAATATTTTCTCATGTTACACAATTTTCACGTGTTTTGTTGTATCTCTAGACGAAATTACGTTATATTCTATTTAAACGATTTTTTTCGAGTAATTTATAATTTATAGCGTCTTGCTTAAAGCAAATCTAATAAATATTTAACAGGAGACAGAGTGGATTAAAACCGTTGCAAAAAGTGACAAGTTAATTATTGGATATACGAAGTGAAGTTGCTAGGTTACTACGCCGCAAATGAAATAACAAAAAACAAAAAGGTAAGATAGATTTTTGAGAAGACAGAACTGGCTGGAATTGTAAGAAAGGGGGGGGGGGGAACTTTCTGAAAAATAAACAGTTGCAGTTGCAAACTTCAGCTTTGGAATCGAACGCCAATCTTTCGTTGTCAAGCTGATTAAAGCTTCTGATTGGTCATTCGTATATACCAACCTAAAAGGGGCGTGTTAGGTTGCCCATGTGGCGCGCGAAGACAAGAACGGGCATAGGAAACAAAAGAGGCTAAGAAGGTTGCAAGACAAGGGCGGATACCAAGAGGGGGTAATGGAGTAACCCCCCCCCTTTCATGATTCATCAAAAATCAAAAAAAATCAGTTAAAATTTGAAAATATACATAAATTCCCATCAAAGTATATTTTTAAACCCCCCCCCCCCCAAGCAATAATAAAAAATCGCAACAACCTTTTTTTTGGCTATAAAAATTAATTTCTAAATAAAATTTTTCTTTTTAAATATGAAATTTTTATTTTTTAAATTTCAAAATTTGATTATTTTTAGATTTTTAATAAATTAAGATTATTAACTTGTGAAAATTTTAGCTTTTTAAGCTCTAAAGGTTTTAATTAAAGAAATAACAAATTGAAAATTATTATGAAATTTTTATATAATAATAATAAAATTTTTTCATTTTTCTATAAAAAATATTTCTTCATATTACAAGATTAATTCAAATTAAATTTTTTAATTTTATAATTTAAATCCTTTTTTTAACTTTTTCTATCTATAAAATAGTACATTATGCACCAAGGGAATAAAGTGATCCTTTTTTGGCCTGAGGGTAAAGGTTTGTTTGCACGAGGCGTAGCCGAGGGCAAAAATTACCCTCAGGCCAAAAAATTCACTTTATTCCCGAGGTGCATATACTGTTTTTTGCAATTGCGGGAGGTAAAGTACTTACTTCGACAATAATTACGAAATTTTAATTAAAATTTGTTCAATAAAGCACGTGGTTGATAGTACCAAAGTACATGAAGCATATTTGGTTATATTATTATTGCCATCTAGAATTTTTTCACTAAAAATTTTTTCACTAAAGGTACTAGAATGGTTCAGTTACATTTGTGCCTTTGAAGGAATAAGACGTGTCAAAAAGCTAAAACGTTGAAGTCGTTGACCATGTGGTCGCAGTATTCTATGATCAAGGCGGTCATCAAATTGGAAAATAAGATTGACATCGGCAATTTCCACAAGTTATCCTCTTTTATGAAGCGGAAAAACGAAGGATATGTTCCGAAAACATCGCGCGTCGTAACCTCTGACCACGTGGTAAAATTTTTAAAAGGGCGCCTCGTGAGAATTTTTTGGTAGCTAAAGTAAGTGCTTTTTATTTATTTACCAATTTATTTCACTGTAGGTTGCACTAATATTGGAATCACAAATTACGGTCAAGTAAACATAAATATAAATGTTACAAAAAAATGAGAATTAAATTGGTAATAAAATCTGGTGACTTCTTTTTTGCCCGGCAGTAACTTCTTTTTTACCCGGCAGTAACTTCTTTTTTGCCCTAGGGCAAAAAAGTACCACTTTACACCCGCAAATCGGGGTCTAAAGTGAGTACTTTAGCCCCGCAATTGCAAAAAATATTTTTGAGATCATCTAAGTTTCCAAACTTAAAGAAAACATTTTGCAAAAACAATTTTTTATTACTTATATTTTTTTAATGTCAAAATTCAAATTTGTTTTAGATTTTTAGCTCTAAAATTGATATTTTCGATACTACGTAGGAAAACCAAGATTTTTCCATTCAAACCGAAACGGAAAGTACTATTTTCCGCACTAGTGTGGAAAGAAGTACTTTTCCACACACTTTTGAATATCACAAAAGAAGACTTTTACAAACACAATTAGAAAAATAATTTTTTCACATTATAAAATTATCTAAATTTCGAATTTCAAACTTCTAATTTTTTTCTATAAAAAATATATTTGGAAATTATAAGATTATCTAAACTGCATAAAAAGAAAATTTTGAAAATTTTTATACAGAATCTACATATTATTTACAATATTTTTTGTTGGCAAAAAAACAAAATTTTTGAATTGCTAATTAAAATGCATTTAGAGATTACCTGTTTTCAAACCAAAAAGCATTTTGAAAAAAATGAAATTTTCATTTTTGAAAATTCAAATAATTTTTTAGAATTTTTGCTGTATAAAAATTATTTTTGCGATTGTAGGATTATCTAAATTCATTTTAAGTTACCAATTTAGAAATTTTTGCGAGAATGACTGGTCAGTTCGCTCTTGAGACCGCATATCCTGGGCAATCTATTAGTAATATCTACTATAGTAGCAAACAGGTGGTCTACCGGCCGTAGTAATCTTGAATGATGTGGAAATTACTTTTTAAAAATACGATACAAATTTAAGAACAGATCTAACAAAAAATTCCAGTGCGGGGGGGGGGAGATAATAAAACATTTTACGATAAATAAAGAGGTATATTTTGCAAATTAGTGCATTTAATCGATTTCTATTAGGTTTTGAGGAGTCATGGGACCCCTCCCCCACTATCCCCTCCAAAATTATATCCGTTTTTCTACAATTTTTAACAATAATTAATTTTACCAGATGCTTCTGTTTAAACGGCGTAAAAGGAACGACGCGTCATTTTATAATGAGGTTTAGGGGTTTTAAATCATCCCCCCCTCCCGAATGGAGAAGATTAGCTTAGGTAAATATTTCTGTATTTACAATATCAGTGGATGATCTCTTGGCAATGATGCTATGGTCTCTGTAAGTCCGAAGAATGTGGATCTATTTGTTAGAAAGCTAGGGCCGAAAGAATCCAATTGTGTAAATTATTTTTACCAGGGGTGGACTGGCCATAAAGGTCGCCGGGCAAAATGTCGTATGTTTATCAAATTAAAGCCAAATGGCGTAAGAACGTCCTCGAGGTGGTCCTGGGCAAGACTTGAAACTGCATTCCTTATTGTGATCCAAAATCCTGGAAGGGGGGGGGTGAAGTGTATCCTAACTTTCCGCCAAAAAAAAAAAATTGGTGGCAACTTTTTCGTGTTAAATTCTGCGCGTAGGTATAAGTTGCAATGATTTATGTACTTTTAACTTTAATTAACTTTTTTCTAAACGAAAAACGCAAACAAGGTTAATATTTACCGTACATTCTTTCGTAAATATGAATTAATTGTCATTGCATTATGTAAGAATAGAATAACTCGTTTTTCGCATAATTTTCTGTCTACCAAAATTACCCTACAAAATCTGCATAAGAATCTAACGAAGGTTACCAAAATATGTATTTGTAATTATATGGTTTTAGTTTATAAAAACGGTCGCTTTGAATTTGGAGCGAGAATGTGGTTTTTTAAATTACAAGTAATCAAATTTTTATTGCGGTTTTTCAATCATAGCCAAGTTGCAAATCACTGTGATTAAAAATCACACCACGTGCAGTTTTTCTTGACTCCCTTAATTTATATTTTCAAAAATAAGGCTCCGATTGGAGAAATTCAATAATATAATATTTTGTAGTTTTAATCAGTTCAATTACTGTGACTAATAAAATTGATAAACGTTGACCCCTGGGTCGAGATTTGAAATTTTTCAATAAAAACCTATTTTCGTTTTTTCATTTCTATGTGAAAAATAAAATAATAGATACAGATTGAGCGTGGCCGGCGGGACCAGAGGGGGGGGGGGGGGAGTGATACATTTTTGTTATTTTGTCTGGGAATGTTCCAGAAATTATATAAATATTTAAATGGTACGAATCACTACGAGATATAGATAAGACTGATAGCATACCGCACATGGAGATTTGAAAGACCAAATCAAATTGTAGCTATAAGCAGGGCCGGATCAAGTTTACAGTCGCTGCCAGGCTGAATCATTTAACTTATTATTAAATACAATGAATCTCGGTAATCCTATAATTATCTTCGAGTTACATAATTTTAATTTTTATCTTTTTATCGGTATAAAATTAATTACAAGCTTAAATCCGCTCCTTTTTAAAGATCTTTATTGCAGTATTATTGCAAAAATCTAACATAAACATATTAATTGCACACATACCTACATTTGATTACAGAATTCATTTGCGGTAATTAAACTTAACGATGTAGGTAATTATTTTTTGTTAAAACTGGTCTATAAACATATATGTTAACTTAATTTGTAACTAATAGGTTGTACATCATCAGTCTGCCCATATTATCTTCTCATTAAGAAAATTAAAATAAAAATACGCTAGCTGCATTTTCTTTGGGTATTGGAGGGTGTTCCATACCTCCCAGACCCCCCGGTTGCAGGGTTAAAAATATGTGTGCATGTTATGAAGGTTGTTAATAGTAATAAATAAAAACCTTTTTACTTTTCGAAAAGAAGTACGCACCGGGAGGTCTGGGGGGTATGTAGTACCAATACGCAGTATATGATATACTATTTTGTTTCAATATATAACATTTCTTGAATTTCTACAGAGGTTGGGAACCACTATGTTTATGATAATATTCTAATAAGCAAGGGCACGGGATATGTTTTATTTATATATTTTTTTTATTTCGCTTTTTTGCAAAAATATCCAGTTGGTAATTATGTAAAATATAGTATATGGTTAAGAATGCAATCAGTAATATCTACCTACATTGCAGACATATATATCATCTACAATGCATATACATTATGACAGATATAGGTAATGTGTACATTACTAACTTCTGATTGCATTTTCAACGATATTTTAAAAATTTGGTATTCTACATTATAGAAATTCTTTTTTTTAAATTAAAATTGTAAACCAATTAAATTAATACATTTAATAATATTTAAATATATCAGTGGGGTGGGGTGCTGTTGTCGTGGCAGAATCCCTAAAGCCCTCTAGTAATTTTTTTGAGTTTATTTTAATTTTCTTTTTTTAAACCCTTCCCGGTTAAAAATAAAAGAAAAGAATACTTCGTTTTTGAAGTTTTACAAAAAAAATAGCAAATGTTATGGGGGGGGGGGGGCATTTTGCTTTTATGTCTTTCACGGTGACAAAAAATATAACACTTACATGAATATTATCTGTTGGGTGGGGGGGGGGTATCAGAATTTAGGTACTAATTTTTTATTATTCTTGAATCAAGAATAATTTTCAATTTCAAGTTCCATTTAATTTTAAACGGATTACTTAACCGAGTACTGCGTAAGGCAATAAATTTTCTTTATTGAAATTATGAATTATGAAGTCATAATTTTCATAAAATTTATAATAGGATACTTAAGAAAATTCCCCATACGTCAATGTACTTTCCTACTGGAAATTCTTAAGATTCGTCAAAAAATTGAATTATTTGCGGGCTTTTAGTTATTGTGTTACAGAGCAGCAATTTATGGCTTTTTATGATTAGACAATAGACATAATGACCTCGGTCGCCTTCAGGGATGTTTTTACCATAAGCATGAGCTGAGTGACAACAAAAGTTGGGGTGAATGTTCTTAAAATAATAAAGACTACTTTAAATATTATTTAGACGTAACAACTACTGTTTATGCCAGAAAAACACTTGAACAACATAAAGTATTCCAATGGGCGGGGCTAACCCTATGAAAACAGCCAATACAATACAAGCATGACATTTTTACGATTTTGGGTCTTTTTGCGAAAAAAAGTGCTATTTCAGTAATTTACTATATTATGAGGGGGGGGGGCAACTAGAAACGTGAAGTAAATATATACACATCTATGGTGACTGACCCCCCCCCCCCCATATTAATTGGTTGAAGTCAGTTTCGTTGGCTTTTGGTTCCGAACAATGCCGTTACTAGGACTTTTAGTGCCTATGGCTAAGTACGAAAAATGCGCCTTAAACGGAAATGGTTTCGGGGGGAGGGTTTTCCAGTTTTTTTTAATTTGGTACAAAATGACAAATTTTGAGCTTACTTTCAGTTAAAATTTATTAAATTTAAGAAAAAATACAGTTAATTGATTAAAAGCAATTCAAAAATGTAATAGTATCTATAATATATTTTTTTGTCCTTCCCCCCTTAAAAATTCAAAATTCTCTGATTTTCCCTGACATAATTTGCATAATTTAAAATTCCCTGACTTTTCCAGGTTTTCCAAACAAGTAGGAACCCTGCTCTTACGGATGGCACCTATAGTATTATTTTTTTTTAATTTTAAATTTCGGCGCCTTCGTTCAAACGGCGCCTATGGCCGGGGCCATATTGGCCATACCCTAGTTACGGCACTGGTTCCGAATCAAGCAATGAAAGACGATTTAAAGCAAAACTTAGACCTAGTTGTAGTTGTATGAAAACACTTAAAAAGTGAAAATTTTCCTCGCTTTCAAAGAACTGGATTTCATAATTTTCATATTATGTATTTTCTTACGGGGGGGGGGGGTTCTTACCTGAAAATCCTTTGCAAATCTAGTTACTGGATCCGAGATTTGCTGTGGTTGCGCTTGACAAACGGTCAGGCACACCGCGCCCGAGCGTAGCTAGGGTGTGTAGAGCGTAATTTTGACAAGCGCTAAACTCGCTAAAAACATCCCTGTAGGGTTACCAAACTCGAAAATTACCGAACTCAAAATCTGGGATCTTAATTTTCTTCTTAAATTCGGCCAGAATTAAACGAATAGTACGAACAGCGGGCTTCTCCCACTGCAATATCCTACATTGAGCACGCGGACCGGCTATAGAATGCAATTATTGTGAAAATACAAGAAAAAATTCGATTTTCAAAATTAATTTGTGAAGTAGGTAACCGTTGGGCCTAATTCATTCATCCTCACGTCATTTGAAAGCTAAATTTGTGCTCTTTCAGAATTTTCATTGCTTTTTTTCCTACTTTAAAGGGAAAAAGCAGACGTAGAAAACTACTAATAACTGATTTAATTTAGGGATACCTAAAAAATTAAACAGCATAGTTCATTAAATTCTGCGTACGTCAAAATATTTTTCTACTCGAAATACATTAACATCTGCAATTATTGAATTATTTTTAGGCTTTTAAACTATGAGGTCAGAGAGCATCAATTTTCGGGTGAGATTGCTTTAGACAATCAAATTTTTAATTATGAATTCTAATGAATTAATTAGAGGGGGGGACAACTAGGTGAGGTCAAAGTGTAATTTTACCTATATTTCAATCTTCAAACTCTAAAGGAATATATTTATTATCATATAATACAATTATTACAATTATCAGGGGTATTTAAACCCCCCCCCCCCCGGGGGAGTAAGTACTGCAGCTCAGCAGTAAAATGACCAAATAATAAAATCAATCACAGAGCGTACACACCAGATTGCAGTTGTTCAAAAATTCTAGGGGGGCGCCGTCCCATCATCTTTCCGGTACCAGCCGCCACTGACATTGAACATTGATCAAACTAGAGACGATGGGCGGCAGTAAAGTAGTACTTTAGGGCCGCTCGTCGGCGGCAGTAAATGTATCGTAAATTAAATTTGAAAATAAGTTATATTTTACCTTTAAAAGAAGATGATTTTGTTTTTACTCAATTATTTTTTTAACTCAAACCAAACGTGACACATAATTGCTTATGAAACCTGGTAGATATTTGTAGCTTGGTTTACCTTCTCCTTCATTTATACCTTGCCTTCGGCGATTTTTTTTTGCCCCACTTGAACCTAATGACGTTTCAATGTTCTTTTCAAAATTAAAAATTAAAAAAAAAATTGGTTTAAAAAATCTCTTAAAAGATTAATTTGAAGCCCCCCAAAGATTTTACTTTGTAATATAGCGGTATCGCGAGATATAATTTTTGGAAGCGGATATTTATTTTTTTAATTTCAGAAAATTAATTTTTTTTTTTTTTTCGATAATGGGCTTTAGCCCTTCATGGGGGTCATTTTTTTAACGTCGATCCGCCCATGAACTTGCATGCAGTTCATATCACATAACAAATGAAATTTTTTGATTAAAATTTATTGGTGTATAATTACCATTTTTTGCTCCCCATTTGACGCAAAACAAGATGTTAAAGTGACGACTTGAAACCGCAAAACCGCAACCAACAAAAGGAAAAAAGAATTCATTATTTTGGAAATTTTTTCACACCAATTTAATTTACATAAAAATTTGAATTGAGCGCACCTCGTATATTTTTTTAAAATAAATCTTAACGAACCTCGTCTTTAATTACAAGCTGTCGAACACTGATTTAATAATTTTGACGCATAAAATATAAATAAACATTACATTTCTACGTAAATGCACTGTCGGGCAGATGATAGAAAAATAAATAAAAGAAAACGAAAGGGAATATTACTGCAAAGGCAGAATTTTAAAACTCTACAAACTGTGTTATCAGCGACGACTTGAGTGATTTTATCAGTGAAATTATTTAAAATAAAAATTGTTAATCAAATTTGTTGTACGAGTTCGAATAACGTCACCAAAAACGTATTTGCATTATTCAATGGGTAACGGGGAATCGATTAAAATTCTAATTAATTTCCAGGGACGAAATTTTCGAAAAAAAGTGTACTTACCTATATAATAATAACGAAAATTTGTTGGCGCACAGAAAATAACTACACTAAATCACATAATTAAAAAATTTATAAATTGTTAAAAAGTTCAGTCAAAACACGAAAACATAAAACTGGTGCATTTTGAAATAATTCCCGACGATATATTATTATTTTGAGGGACGAGAAGTTTTGAGTTGTTGAGTGAATCGCGCGGGATTCTACAATGAAAGCAAATTGTATTAGCTGCTACAGGTGTAGTAATGTTACTCTTTTGTCGAATTTCATACATAATCATTTTTTAATTCATGTTTTATTGTAAACATTTCAAATCACGTGTTATTTCATTTCAACTATTTTTAAGACCAAAGCCGCATGTGTAGCTGGGTGCCAAAGACGGACTGAAGATTGGCGCTCGCAGGTCTCTTATTTTCGTTTCCAAATTTTATTATTTTATTTTTAATTTTTATTGTTGACCCATTTTTAAATTTTTTATCACCAAATAGTATGTTAGTAACGGGGTTATTTTGACGGAATTTTTTCAGATTGTTTTTACACAATACGGTAGGCAACCCGTCGTACAATTTGTGGTTTTAAGCACGCAAGAACGTAATTTATGGGTTAATTAATTTATTAAAATTAATTTTTTTAATTATTATTATGGAAAACACGCACTCTGTATACAGGATGTCAATTTAAATAGCTATCGTGCATTTATTACCGTTTTAAGTGAAGGAAGCTGTTTTATATCTCAATATTTTGAATCAGAAATGAAAATGTGCTAAAATAGGTTGAAACATTTTCAGGGCAATAGCGATCCTGTCAGTGTAATTTTATCTTTAGTAGTCATCCATCATGAAATTTAAAACACCTCTGTACCCCCCCCCCCCCTTTTTAAATTAGCCCACTTCCTATATTAGCAATTTAAATTGAAAATTTTGAAACCGTTTTTTGTCAAATAAAAATCGATTTTAGAGCAAATATTATATTTTTAGACATTTTTTGTTGAAAATTTCATCGCTTTCAATTTTGTTTATATACATTTTTTATTTTGTCGCGCAGTTTTTTACTTAAACAAGACTCTGTAAAATACCAAATATATTGTCATCTATATCTCAGAAACGGCGTGACAAAATAAAAAATTAAAAATATCTTTTTTTCTTGCAAATTTCATTGTCTACATTTTTGTTCATATACATTTTTCTATTTTATCGCACCGTTTCCGAGATATAGATGGAAATATTTTTGATATTTTACAGTCTTTTTTAAAGCTGTAAGTTAAAAACGGCGCATCAAAATAAAAAAATGTATATAAACAAAATTAAAGGCAATGAAATTTTCAATAAACAATGTCTAATAAGTTTTTGTTCTAAAATTATTTATTAAATGACAAAAATTGACTTCAAAATGTTCAATTTACATTGCTAACATAGGAAGTGGGCTAATTATATTTCTACAACTGTATGTTCAAAATGTCAACATTATCTTTTAGTACATTAAAAAAACGAAAGGTGTCGTGGGACACCCGACAAAAGCGAAGCTTTTTACGCTATGTGTAAATAAAATCCAATTATTTATTAATATAATTTTGATATGGTAGTAAATTGTTATTAGGAAATTATTTTTAAAAATACAAAAATAGTAGTGGTATAGATATCTATCTATTTATATTTCCAAATAAAATAAAATTTACATCCAAGTAGAAATTAAGTAAAAAATAAATTTCAAGTAAATATTGTAGTAAATTTAGCATGTAATACATAAAATGTAATACTTTATACAAAATCTAAACAAAATATTATAATAATAATATAAAACCAAATATTATAATAATAATATTTTGAGAGTGTAGGACTAAGATTTTTTGAAAATTAAGCAAATGGTTATTTACTTAAAAGTTAGGAAAATGATACATGACTGACGAGGAGGAATCCGTAGCACAATATTCACAATATTGAATATGTAATCGATATATCATAAATATCGATATATCGAAAACATCGATGTATCGAAAATATCGATATATCGAAAATATCGATATATCGAAATATCGATATATCGAAATGTTGATATATCGATATGTCGATATATCGATATCAATATCGATATTTTTCCCAGGACTAGTCTCTACAGATGGGGATGATAGCAGTGGTGGATTAGAAAACAAGTATTCAGGTTGGTGTGATTTTTTATTCCATACTGTACCATATGGACGGTATCAAAACGTAAAGGCGTATCTCAAATAAATGCTATAAAGTAACATAAATAATAAAGCCAGTCACAGTTTGAAATGTTAAGAATGGTTATCAATATTTATAACAATAACTGAAAAAAATAAATACGATATTATGTATTCAATAATATTTTAGTTATGGTGAAAATAAGCATATATATCGAATTATCGGAATTATGGAAATATCGAAATATCGATATCAAATTTTCGAAATATCGATTTATCGAAATATCGATTAATCGAAATATCGATTAATCGAAATATCGATTTATCGAAATATCGATATATCGAAATATCGATTTATCGAAATAAAAAGCAGAGAAGGGGGGACCATTGGGTGTTTGGCAAAAATCTAAAAACCGTTTTTTGCTCTTTTTATTCCATAAATTAAGTATTCTGACCACGCCATTCGTATTTTATGCTCAAAGTCCGCTAGGAAACGTCAAAAAAACCATAGATTTTGCTTTAAAATTTAAAAAAATTTGGTGAAAAAGCAGAGAAGGGGGGACCATTGGGTGTTTGGCAAAAATCTAAAAACCGTTTTTTGCTCTTTTTATTCCATAAATTAAGTATTCTGACCACGCCATTCGTATTTTATGCTCAAAGTCCGCTAGGAAACGTCAAAAAAACCATAGATTTTGCTTTAAAATTTAAAAAAATTTGGTGAAAAAGCAGAGAAGGGGGGACCATTGGGTGTTTGGCAAAAATCTAAAAACCGTTTTTTGCTCTTTTTATTCCATAAATTAAGTATTCTGACCACGCCATTCGTATTTTATGCTCAAAGTCCGCTAGGAAACGTCAAAAAAACCATAGATTTTGCTTTAAAATTTAAAAAAATTTGGTGAAAAAGCAGAGAAGGGGGGACCATTGGGTGTTTGGCAAAAATCTAAAAACCGTTTTTTGCTCTTTTTATTCCATAAATTAAGTATTCTGACCACGCCATTCGTATTTTATGCTCAAAGTCCGCTAGGAAACGTCAAAAAAACCATAGATTTTGCTTTAAAATTTAAAAAAATTTGTTGCAAAAGCAGAGAAGGGGGGACCATTGGGTGTTTGGCAAAAATCTAAAAACCGTTTTTTGCTCTTTTTATTCCATAAATTAAGTATTCTGACCACGCCATTCGTATTTTATGCTCAAAGTCCGCTAGGAAACGTCAAAAAAACCATAGATTTTGCTTTAAAATTTAAAAAAATTTGGTGAAAAAGCAGAGAAGGGGGGACCATTGGGTGTTTGGCAAAAATCTAAAAACCGTTTTTTGCTCTTTTTATTCCATAAATTAAGTATTCTGACCACGCCATTCGTATTTTATGCTCAAAGTCCGCTAGGAAACGTCAAAAAAACCATAGATTTTGCTTTAAAATTTAAAAAAATTTGGTGAAAAAGCAGAGAAGGGGGGACCATTGGGTGTTTGGCAAAAATCTAAAAACCGTTTTTTGCTCTTTTTATTCCATAAATTAAGTATTCTGACCACGCCATTCGTATTTTATGCTCAAAGTCCGCTAGGAAACGTCAAAAAAACCATAGATTTTGCTTTAAAATTTAAAAAAATTTGGTGAAAAAGCAGAGAAGGGGGGACCATTGGGTGTTTGGCAAAAATCTAAAAACCGTTTTTTGCTCTTTTTATTCCATAAATTAAGTATTCTGACCACGCCATTCGTATTTTATGCTCAAAGTCCGCTAGGAAACGTCAAAAAAACCATAGATTTTGCTTTAAAATTTAAAAAAATTTGTTGCAAAAGCAGAGAAGGGGGGACCATTGGGTGTTTGGCAAAAATCTAAAAACCGTTTTTTGCTCTTTTTATTCCATAAATTAAGTATTCTGACCACGCCATTCGTATTTTATGCTCAAAGTCCGCTAGGAAACGTCAAAAAAACCATAGATTTTGCTTTAAAATTTAAAAAAATTTGTTGCAAAAGCAGAGAAGGGGGGACCATTGGGTGTTTGGCAAAAATCTAAAAACCGTTTTTTGCTCTTTTTATTCCATAAATTAAGTATTCTGACCACGCCATTCGTATTTTAGGCTCAAAGTCCGCTAGGAAACGTCAAAAAAACCATAGATTTTGCTTTAAAATTTAAAAAAATTTGGTGAAAAAGCAGAGAAGGGGGGACCATTGGGTGTTTGGCAAAAATCTAAAAACCGTTTTTTGCTCTTTTTATTCCATAAATTAAGTATTCTGACCACGCCATTCGTATTTTATGCTCAAAGTCCGCTAGGAAACGTCAAAAAAACCATAGATTTTGCTTTAAAATTTAAAAAAATTTGGTGAAAAAGCAGAGAAGGGGGGACCATTGGGTGTTTGGCAAAAATCTAAAAACCGTTTTTTGCTCTTTTTATTCCATAAATTAAGTATTCTGACCACGCCATTCGTATTTTATGCTCAAAGTCCGCTAGGAAACGTCAAAAAAACCATAGATTTTGCTTTAAAATTTAAAAAAATTTGGTGAAAAAGCAGAGAAGGGGGGACCATTGGGTGTTTGGCAAAAATCTAAAAACCGTTTTTTGCTCTTTTTATTCCATAAATTAAGTATTCTGACCACGCCATTCGTATTTTATGCTCAAAGTCCGCTAGGAAACGTCAAAAAAACCATAGATTTTGCTTTAAAATTTAAAAAAATTTGGTGAAAAAGCAGAGAAGGGGGGACCATTGGGTGTTTGGCAAAAATCTAAAAACCGTTTTTTGCTCTTTTTATTCCATAAATTAAGTATTCTGACCACGCCATTCGTATTTTATGCTCAAAGTCCGCTAGGAAACGTCAAAAAAACCATAGATTTTGCTTTAAAATTTAAAAAAATTTGTTGCAAAAGCAGAGAAGGGGGGACCATTGGGTGTTTGGCAAAAATCTAAAAACCGTTTTTTGCTCTTTTTATTCCATAAATTAAGTATTCTGACCACGCCATTCGTATTTTATGCTCAAAGTCCGCTAGGAAACGTCAAAAAAACCATAGATTTTGCTTTAAAATTTAAAAAAATTTGTTGCAAAAGCAGAGAAGGGGGGACCATTGGGTGTTTGGCAAAAATCTAAAAACCGTTTTTTGCTCTTTTTATTCCATAAATTAAGTATTCTGACCACGCCATTCGTATTTTATGCTCAAAGTCCGCTAGGAAACGTCAAAAAAACCATAGATTTTGCTTTAAAATTTAAAAAAATTTGTTGCAAAAGCAGAGAAGGGGGGACCATTGGGTGTTTGGCAAAAATCTAAAAACCGTTTTTTGCTCTTTTTATTCCATAAATTAAGTATTCTGACCACGCCATTCGTATTTTAGGCTCAAAGTCCGCTAGGAAACGTCAAAAAAACCATAGATTTTGCTTTAAAATTTAAAAAAATTTGGTGAAAAAGCAGAGAAGGGGGGACCATTGGGTGTTTGGCAAAAATCTAAAAACCGTTTTTTGCTCTTTTTATTCCATAAATTAAGTATTCTGACCACGCCATTCGTATTTTATGCTCAAAGTCCGCTAGGAAACGTCAAAAAAACCATAGATTTTGCTTTAAAATTTAAAAAAATTTGGTGAAAAAGCAGAGAAGGGGGGACCATTGGGTGTTTGGCAAAAATCTAAAAACCGTTTTTTGCTCTTTTTATTCCATAAATTAAGTATTCTGACCACGCCATTCGTATTTTATGCTCAAAGTCCGCTAGGAAACGTCAAAAAAACCATAGATTTTGCTTTAAAATTTAAAAAAATTTGGTGAAAAAGCAGAGAAGGGGGGACCATTGGGTGTTTGGCAAAAATCTAAAAACCGTTTTTTGCTCTTTTTATTCCATAAATTAAGTATTCTGACCACGCCATTCGTATTTTATGCTCAAAGTCCGCTAGGAAACGTCAAAAAAACCATAGATTTTGCTTTAAAATTTAAAAAAATTTGGTGAAAAAGCAGAGAAGGGGGGACCATTGGGTGTTTGGCAAAAATCTAAAAACCGTTTTTTGCTCTTTTTATTCCATAAATTAAGTATTCTGACCACGCCATTCGTATTTTATGCTCAAAGTCCGCTAGGAAACGTCAAAAAAACCATAGATTTTGCTTTAAAATTTAAAAAAATTTGTTGCAAAAGCAGAGAAGGGGGGACCATTGGGTGTTTGGCAAAAATCTAAAAACCGTTTTTTGCTCTTTTTATTCCATAAATTAAGTATTCTGACCACGCCATTCGTATTTTATGCTCAAAGTCCGCTAGGAAACGTCAAAAAAACCATAGATTTTGCTTTAAAATTTAAAAAAATTTGTTGCAAAAGCAGAGAAGGGGGGACCATTGGGTGTTTGGCAAAAATCTAAAAACCGTTTTTTGCTCTTTTTATTCCATAAATTAAGTATTCTGACCACGCCATTCGTATTTTAGGCTCAAAGTCCGCTAGGAAACGTCAAAAAAACCATAGATTTTGCTTTAAAATTTAAAAAAATTTGGTGAAAAAGCAGAGAAGGGGGGACCATTGGGTGTTTGGCAAAAATCTAAAAACCGTTTTTTGCTCTTTTTATTCCATAAATTAAGTATTCTGACCACGCCATTCGTATTTTATGCTCAAAGTCCGCTAGGAAACGTCAAAAAAACCATAGATTTTGCTTTAAAATTTAAAAAAATTTGGTGAAAAAGCAGAGAAGGGGGGACCATTGGGTGTTTGGCAAAAATCTAAAAACCGTTTTTTGCTCTTTTTATTCCATAAATTAAGTATTCTGACCACGCCATTCGTATTTTATGCTCAAAGTCCGCTAGGAAACGTCAAAAAAACCATAGATTTTGCTTTAAAATTTAAAAAAATTTGGTGAAAAAGCAGAGAAGGGGGGACCATTGGGTGTTTGGCAAAAATCTAAAAACCGTTTTTTGCTCTTTTTATTCCATAAATTAAGTATTCTGACCACGCCATTCGTATTTTATGCTCAAAGTCCGCTAGGAAACGTCAAAAAAACCATAGATTTTGCTTTAAAATTTAAAAAAATTTGTTGCAAAAGCAGAGAAGGGGGGACCATTGGGTGTTTGGCAAAAATCTAAAAACCGTTTTTTGCTCTTTTTATTCCATAAATTAAGTATTCTGACCACGCCATTCGTATTTTATGCTCAAAGTCCGCTAGGAAACGTCAAAAAAACCATAGATTTTGCTTTAAAATTTAAAAAAATTTGTTGCAAAAGCAGAGAAGGGGGGACCATTGGGTGTTTGGCAAAAATCTAAAAACCGTTTTTTGCTCTTTTTATTCCATAAATTAAGTATTCTGACCACGCCATTCGTATTTTAGGCTCAAAGTCCGCTAGGAAACGTCAAAAAAACCATAGATTTTGCTTTAAAATTTAAAAAAATTTGGTGAAAAAGCAGAGAAGGGGGGACCATTGGGTGTTTGGCAAAAATCTAAAAACCGTTTTTTGCTCTTTTTATTCCATAAATTAAGTATTCTGACCACGCCATTCGTATTTTATGCTCAAAGTCCGCTAGGAAACGTCAAAAAAACCATAGATTTTGCTTTAAAATTTAAAAAAATTTGGTGAAAAAGCAGAGAAGGGGGGACCATTGGGTGTTTGGCAAAAATCTAAAAACCGTTTTTTGCTCTTTTTATTCCATAAATTAAGTATTCTGACCACGCCATTCGTATTTTATGCTCAAAGTCCGCTAGGAAACGTCAAAAAAACCATAGATTTTGCTTTAAAATTTAAAAAAATTTGGTGAAAAAGCAGAGAAGGGGGGACCATTGGGTGTTTGGCAAAAATCTAAAAACCGTTTTTTGCTCTTTTTATTCCATAAATTAAGTATTCTGACCACGCCATTCGTATTTTATGCTCAAAGTCCGCTAGGAAACGTCAAAAAAACCATAGATTTTGCTTTAAAATTTAAAAAAATTTGTTGCAAAAGCAGAGAAGGGGGGACCATTGGGTGTTTGGCAAAAATCTAAAAACCGTTTTTTGCTCTTTTTATTCCATAAATTAAGTATTCTGACCACGCCATTCGTATTTTATGCTCAAAGTCCGCTAGGAAACGTCAAAAAAACCATAGATTTTGCTTTAAAATTTAAAAAAATTTGGTGAAAAAGCAGAGAAGGGGGGACCATTGGGTGTTTGGCAAAAATCTAAAAACCGTTTTTTGCTCTTTTTATTCCATAAATTAAGTATTCTGACCACGCCATTCGTATTTTATGCTCAAAGTCCGCTAGGAAACGTCAAAAAAACCATAGATTTTGCTTTAAAATTTAAAAAAATTTGTTGCAAAAGCAGAGAAGGGGGGACCATTGGGTGTTTGGCAAAAATCTAAAAACCGTTTTTTGCTCTTTTTATTCCATAAATTAAGTATTCTGACCACGCCATTCGTATTTTATGCTCAAAGTCCGCTAGGAAACGTCAAAAAAACCATAGATTTTGCTTTAAAATTTAAAAAAATTTGGTGAAAAAGCAGAGAAGGGGGGACCATTGGGTGTTTGGCAAAAATCTAAAAACCGTTTTTTGCTCTTTTTATTCCATAAATTAAGTATTCTGACCACGCCATTCGTATTTTATGCTCAAAGTCCGCTAGGAAACGTCAAAAAAACCATAGATTTTGCTTTAAAATTTAAAAAAATTTGGTGAAAAAGCAGAGAAGGGGGGACCATTGGGTGTTTGGCAAAAATCTAAAAACCGTTTTTTGCTCTTTTTATTCCATAAATTAAGTATTCTGACCACGCCATTCGTATTTTATGCTCAAAGTCCGCTAGGAAACGTCAAAAAAACCATAGATTTTGCTTTAAAATTTAAAAAAATTTGTTGCAAAAGCAGAGAAGGGGGGACCATTGGGTGTTTGGCAAAAATCTAAAAACCGTTTTTTGCTCTTTTTATTCCATAAATTAAGTATTCTGACCACGCCATTCGTATTTTATGCTCAAAGTCCGCTAGGAAACGTCAAAAAAACCATAGATTTTGCTTTAAAATTTAAAAAAATTTGGTGAAAAAGCAGAGAAGGGGGGACCATTGGGTGTTTGGCAAAAATCTAAAAACCGTTTTTTGCTCTTTTTATTCCATAAATTAAATATTCTGACCACGCCATTCGTATTTTATGCTCAAAGTCCGCTAGGAAACGTCAAAAAAACCATAGATTTTGCTTTAAAATTTAAAAAAATTTGTTGCAAAAGCAGAGAAGGGGGGACCATTGGGCGTTTGGCAAAAATCTAAAAACCGTTTTTTGCTCTTTTTATTCCATAAATTAAGTATTCTGACCACGCCATTCGTATTTTATGCTCAAAGTCCGCTAGGAAACGTCAAAAAAACCATAGATTTTGCTTTAAAATTTAAAAAAATTTGGTGAAAAAGCAGAGAAGGGGGGACCATTGGGTGTTTGGCAAAAATCTAAAAACCGTTTTTTGCTCTTTTTATTCCATAAATTAAGTATTCTGACCACGCCATTCGTATTTTATGCTCAAAGTCCGCTAGGAAACGTCAAAAAAACCATAGATTTTGCTTTAAAATTTAAAAAAATTTGGTGAAAAAGCAGAGAAGGGGGGACCATTGATGTGTTTGGCAAAAATCTAAAAACCGTTTTTTGCTCTTTTTATTCCATAAATTAAGTATTCTGACCACGCCATTCGTATTTTATGCTCAAAGTCCGCTAGGAAACGTCAAAAAAACCATAGATTTTGCTTTAAAATTTAAAAAAATTTGGTGAAAAAGCAGAGAAGGGGGGACCATTGGGTGTTTGGCAAAAATCTAAAAACCTGTATTTTGCTCTTTTTATTCCATAAATTAAGTATTCTGACCACGCCATTCGTATTTTATGCTCAAAGTCCGCTAGGAAACGTCAAAAAAACCATAGATTTTGCTTTAAAATTTAAAAAAATTTGGTGAAAAAGCAGAGAAGGGGGGACCATTGGGTGTTTGGCAAAAATCTAAAAACCGTTTTTTGCTCTTTTTATTCCATAAATTAAGTATTCTGACCACGCCATTCGTATTTTATGCTCAAAGTCCGCTAGGAAACGTCAAAAAAACCATAGATTTTGCTTTAAAATTTAAAAAAATTTGGTGAAAAAGCAGAGAAGGGGGGACCATTGGGTGTTTGGCAAAAATCTAAAAACCGTTTTTTGCTCTTTTTATTCCATAAATTAAGTATTCTGACCACGCCATTCGTATTTTATGCTCAAAGTCCGCTAGGAAACGTCAAAAAAACCATAGATTTTGCTTTAAAATTTAAAAAAATTTGTTGCAAAAGCAGAGAAGGGGGGACCATTGGGTGTTTGGCAAAAATCTAAAAACCGTTTTTTGCTCTTTTTATTCCATAAATTAAGTATTCTGACCACGCCATTCGTATTTTATGCTCAAAGTCCGCTAGGAAACGTCAAAAAAACCATAGATTTTGCTTTAAAATTTAAAAAAATTTGGTGAAAAAGCAGAGAAGGGGGGACCATTGGGTGTTTGGCAAAAATCTAAAAACCGTTTTTTGCTCTTTTTATTCCATAAATTAAGTATTCTGACCACGCCATTCGTATTTTATGCTCAAAGTCCGCTAGGAAACGTCAAAAAAACCATAGATTTTGCTTTAAAATTTAAAAAAATTTGGTGAAAAAGCAGAGAAGGGGGGACCATTGGGTGTTTGGCAAAAATCTAAAAACCGTTTTTTGCTCTTTTTATTCCATAAATTAAGTATTCTGACCACGCCATTCGTATTTTATGCTCAAAGTCCGCTAGGAAACGTCAAAAAAACCATAGATTTTGCTTTAAAATTTAAAAAAATTTGGTGAAAAAGCAGAGAAGGGGGGACCATTGGGTGTTTGGCAAAAATCTAAAAACCGTTTTTTGCTCTTTTTATTCCATAAATTAAGTATTCTGACCACGCCATTCGTATTTTATGCTCAAAGTCCGCTAGGAAACGTCAAAAAAACCATAGATTTTGCTTTAAAATTTAAAAAAATTTGGTGAAAAAGCAGAGAAGGGGGGACCATTGGGTGTTTGGCAAAAATCTAAAAACCGTTTTTTGCTCTTTTTATTCCATAAATTAAGTATTCTGACCACGCCATTCGTATTTTATGCTCAAAGTCCGCTAGGAAACGTCAAAAAAACCATAGATTTTGCTTTAAAATTTAAAAAAATTTGGTGAAAAAGCAGAGAAGGGGGGACCATTGGGTGTTTGGCAAAAATCTAAAAACCGTTTTTTGCTCTTTTTATTCCATAAATTAAGTATTCTGACCACGCCATTCGTATTTTATGCTCAAAGTCCGCTAGGAAACGTCAAAAAAACCATAGATTTTGATTTAAAATTTAAAAAAATTTGGTGAAAAAGCAGAGAAGGGGGGACCATTGGGTGTTTGGCAAAAATCTAAAAACCGTTTTTTGCTCTTTTTATTCCATAAATTAAGAATTCTGACCACGCCATTCGTATTTTATGCTCAAAGTCCGCTAGGAAACGTCAAAAAAACCATAGATTTTGCTTTAAAATTTAAAAAAATTTGTTGCAAAAGCAGAGAAGGGGGGACCATTGGGTGTTTGGCAAAAATCTAAAAACCGTTTTTTGCTCTTTTTATTCCATAAATTAAGTATTCTGACCACGCCATTCGTATTTTATGCTCAAAGTCCGCTAGGAAACGTCAAAAAAACCATAGATTTTGCTTTAAAATTTAAAAAAATTTGTTGCAAAAGCAGAGAAGGGGGGACCATTGGGTGTTTGGCAAAAATCTAAAAACCGTTTTTTGCTCTTTTTATTCCATAAATTAAGTATTCTGACCACGCCATTCGTATTTTATGCTCAAAGTCCGCTAGGAAACGTCAAAAAAACATAGATTTTGCTTTAAAATTTAAAAAAATTTGGTGAAAAAGCAGAGAAGGGGGGACCATTGGGTGTTTGGCAAAAATCTAAAAACCGTTTTTTGCTCTTTTTATTCCATAAATTAAGTATTCTGACCACGCCATTCGTATTTTATGCTCAAAGTCCGCTAGGAAACGTCAAAAAAACCATAGATTTTGCTTTAAAATTTAAAAAAATTTGTTGCAAAAGCAGAGAAGGGGGGACCATTGGGTGTTTGGCAAAAATCTAAAAACCGTTTTTTGCTCTTTTTATTCCATAAATTAAGTATTCTGACCACGCCATTCGTATTTTATGCTCAAAGTCCGCTAGGAAACGTCAAAAAAACCATAGATTTTGCTTTAAAATTTAAAAAAATTTGTTGCAAAAGCAGAGAAGGGGGGACCATTGGGTGTTTGGCAAAAATCTAAAAACCGTTTTTTGCTCTTTTTATTCCATAAATTAAGTATTCTGACCACGCCATTCGTATTTTATGCTCAAAGTCCGCTAGGAAACGTCAAAAAAAACCATAGATTTTGCTTTAAAATTTAAAAAAATTTGGTGAAAAAGCAGAGAAGGGGGGACCATTGGGTGTTTGGCAAAAATCTAAAAACCGTTTTTTGCTCTTTTTATTCCATAAATTAAGTATTCTGACCACGCCATTCGTATTTTATGCTCAAAGTCCGCTAGGAAACGTCAAAAAAACCATAGATTTTGCTTTAAAATTTAAAAAAATTTGTTGCAAAAGCAGAGAAGGGGGGACCATTGGGTGTTTGGCAAAAATCTAAAAACCGTTTTTTGCTCTTTTTATTCCATAAATTAAGTATTCTGACCACGCCATTCGTATTTTATGCTCAAAGTCCGCTAGGAAACGTCAAAAAAACCATAGATTTTGCTTTAAAATTTAAAAAAATTTGTTGCAAAAGCAGAGAAGGGGGGACCATTGGGTGTTTGGCAAAAATCTAAAAACCGTTTTTTGCTCTTTTTATTCCATAAATTAAGTATTCTGACCACGCCATTCGTATTTTATGCTCAAAGTCCGCTAGGAAACGTCAAAAAAAACATAGATTTTGCTTTAAAATTTAAAAAATTTGGTGAAAAAGCAGAGAAGGGGGGACCATTGGGTGTTTGGCAAAAATCTAAAAACCGTTTTTTGCTCTTTTTATTCCATAAATTAAGTATTCTGACCACGCCATTCGTATTTTATGCTCAAAGTCCGCTAGGAAACGTCAAAAAAACCATAGATTTTGCTTTAAAATTTAAAAAAATTTGTTGCAAAAGCAGAGAAGGGGGGACCATTGGGTGTTTGGCAAAAATCTAAAAACCGTTTTTTGCTCTTTTTATTCCATAAATTAAGTATTCTGACCACGCCATTCGTATTTTATGCTCAAAGTCCGCTAGGAAACGTCAAAAAAACCATAGATTTTGCTTTAAAATTAAAAAAATTTGTTGCAAAAGCAGAGAAGGGGGGACCATTGGGTGTTTGGCAAAAATCTAAAAACCGTTTTTTGCTCTTTTTATTCCATAAATTAAGTATTCTGACCACGCCATTCGTATTTTATGCTCAAAGTCCGCTAGGAAACGTCAAAAAAACCATAGATTTTGCTTTAAAATTTAAAAAAATTTGTTGCAAAAGCAGAGAAGGGGGGACCATTGGGTGTTTGGCAAAAATCTAAAAACCGTTTTTTGCTCTTTTTATTCCATAAATTAAGTATTCTGACCACGCCATTCGTATTTTATGCTCAAAGTCCGCTAGGAAACGTCAAAAAAACCATAGATTTTGCTTTAAAATTTAAAAAAATTTGTTGCAAAAGCAGAGAAGGGGGGACCATTGGGTGTTTGGCAAAAATCTAAAAACCGTTTTTTGCTCTTTTTATTCCATAAATTAAGTATTCTGACCACGCCATTCGTATTTTATGCTCAAAGTCCGCTAGGAAACGTCAAAAAAACATAGATTTTGCTTTAAAATTTAAAAAAATTTGGTGAAAAAGCAGAGAAGGGGGGACCATTGGGTGTTTGGCAAAAATCTAAAAACCGTTTTTTGCTCTTTTTATTCCATAAATTAAGTATTCTGACCACGCCATTCGTATTTTATGCTCAAAGTCCGCTAGGAAACGTCAAAAAAACCATAGATTTTGCTTTAAAATTTAAAAAAATTTGTTGCAAAAGCAGAGAAGGGGGACCATTGGGTGTTTGGCAAAAATCTAAAAACCGTTTTTTGCTCTTTTTATTCCATAAATTAAGTATTCTGACCACGCCATTCGTATTTTATGCTCAAAGTCCGCTAGGAAACGTCAAAAAAACCATAGATTTTGCTTTAAAATTTAAAAAATTTGTGCAAAAGCAGAGAAGGGGGGACCATTGGGTGTTTGGCAAAAATCTAAAAACCGTTTTTTGCTCTTTTTATTCCATAAATTAAGTATTCTGACCACGCCATTCGTATTTTATGCTCAAAGTCCGCTAGGAAACGTCAAAAAAACCATAGATTTTGCTTTAAAATTTAAAAAAATTTGGTGAAAAAGCAGAGAAGGGGGGACCATTGGGTGTTTGGCAAAAATCTAAAAACCGTTTTTTGCTCTTTTTATTCCATAAATTAAGTATTCTGACCACGCCATTCGTATTTTATGCTCAAAGTCCGCTAGGAAACGTCAAAAAAACCATAGATTTTGCTTTAAAATTTAAAAAAATTTGGTGAAAAAGCAGAGAAGGGGGGACCATTGGGTGTTTGGCAAAAATCTAAAAACCGTTTTTTGCTCTTTTTATTCCATAAATTAAGTATTCTGACCACGCCATTCGTATTTTATGCTCAAAGTCCGCTAGGAAACGTCAAAAAACCATAGATTTTGCTTTAAAATTTAAAAAAATTTGGTGAAAAAGCAGAGAAGGGGGGACCATTGGGTGTTTGGCAAAAATCTAAAAACCGTTTTTTGCTCTTTTTATTCCATAAATTAAGTATTCTGACCACGCCATTCGTATTTTATGCTCAAAGTCCGCTAGGAAACGTCAAAAAAACCATAGATTTTGCTTTAAAATTTAAAAAAATTTGGTGAAAAAGCAGAGAAGGGGGGACCATTGGGTGTTTGGCAAAAATCTAAAAACCGTTTTTTGCTCTTTTTATTCCATAAATTAAGTATTCTGACCACGCCATTCGTATTTTATGCTCAAAGTCCGCTAGGAAACGTCAAAAAAACCATAGATTTTGATTTAAAATTTAAAAAAATTTGGTGAAAAAGCAGAGAAGGGGGGACCATTGGGTGTTTGGCAAAAATCTAAAAACCGTTTTTTGCTCTTTTTATTCCATAAATTAAGTATTCTGACCACGCCATTCGTATTTTATGCTCAAAGTCCGCTAGGAAACGTCAAAAAAACCATAGATTTTGATTTAAAATTTAAAAAAATTTGGTGAAAAAGCAGAGAAGGGGGGACCATTGGGTGTTTGGCAAAAATCTAAAAACCGTTTTTTGCTCTTTTTATTCCATAAATTAAGTATTCTGACCACGCCATTCGTATTTTATGCTCAAAGTCCGCTAGGAAACGTCAAAAAAACCATAGATTTTGCTTTAAAATTTAAAAAAATTTGTTGCAAAAGCAGAGAAGGGGGGACCATTGGGTGTTTGGCAAAAATCTAAAAACCGTTTTTTGCTCTTTTTATTCCATAAATTAAGTATTCTGACCACGCCATTCGTATTTTATGCTCAAAGTCCGCTAGGAAACGTCAAAAAAACCATAGATTTTGCTTTAAAATTTAAAAAAATTTGGTGAAAAAGCAGAGAAGGGGGGACCATTGGGTGTTTGGCAAAAATCTAAAAACCGTTTTTTGCTCTTTTTATTCCATAAATTAAGTATTCTGACCACGCCATTCGTATTTTATGCTCAAAGTCCGCTAGGAAACGTCAAAAAAACCATAGATTTTGATTTAAAATTTAAAAAAATTTGGTGAAAAAGCAGAGAAGGGGGGACCATTGGGTGTTTGGCAAAAATCTAAAAACCGTTTTTTGCTCTTTTTATTCCATAAATTAAGTATTCTGACCACGCCATTCGTATTTTATGCTCAAAGTCCGCTAGGAAACGTCAAAAAAACCATAGATTTTGCTTTAAAATTTAAAAAAATTTGTTGCAAAAGCAGAGAAGGGGGGACCATTGGGTGTTTGGCAAAAATCTAAAAACCGTTTTTTGCTCTTTTTATTCCATAAATTAAGTATTCTGACCACGCCATTCGTATTTTATGCTCAAAGTCCGCTAGGAAACGTCAAAAAAACCATAGATTTTGCTTTAAAATTTAAAAAAATTTGGTGAAAAAGCAGAGAAGGGGGGACCATTGGGTGTTTGGCAAAAATCTAAAAACCGTTTTTTGCTCTTTTTATTCATAAATTAAGTATTCTGACCACGCCATTCGTATTTTATGCTCAAAGTCCGCTAGGAAACGTCAAAAAAACCATAGATTTTGCTTTAAAATTTAAAAAAATTTGGTGAAAAAGCAGAGAAGGGGGGACCATTGGGTGTTTGGCAAAAATCTAAAAACCGTTTTTTGCTCTTTTTATTCCATAAATTAAGTATTCTGACCACGCCATTCGTATTTTATGCTCAAAGTCCGCTAGGAAACGTCAAAAAAACCATAGATTTTGCTTTAAAATTTAAAAAAATTTGGTGAAAAAGCAGAGAAGGGGGGACCATTGGGTGTTTGGCAAAAATCTAAAAACCGTTTTTTGCTCTTTTTATTCCATAAATTAAGTATTCTGACCACGCCATTCGTATTTTATGCTCAAAGTCCGCTAGGAAACGTCAAAAAAAACCATAGATTTTGCTTTAAAATTTAAAAAATTTGTTGCAAAAGCAGAGAAGGGGGGACCATTGGGTGTTTGGCAAAAATCTAAAAACCGTTTTTTGCTCTTTTTATTCCATAAATTAAGTATTCTGACCACGCCATTCGTATTTTATGCTCAAAGTCCGCTAGGAAACGTCAAAAAAACCATAGATTTTGCTTTAAAATTTAAAAAAATTTGGTGAAAAAGCAGAGAAGGGGGGACCATTGGGTGTTTGGCAAAAATCTAAAAACCGTTTTTTGCTCTTTTTATTCCATAAATTAAGTATTCTGACCACGCCATTCGTATTTTATGCTCAAAGTCCGCTAGGAAACGTCAAAAAAACCATAGATTTTGCTTTAAAATTTAAAAAAATTTGTTGCAAAAGCAGAGAAGGGGGGACCATTGGGTGTTTGGCAAAAATCTAAAAACCGTTTTTTGCTCTTTTTATTCCATAAATTAAGTATTCTGACCACGCCATTCGTATTTTATGCTCAAAGTCCGCTAGGAAACGTCAAAAAAACCATAGATTTTGCTTTAAAATTTAAAAAAATTTGTTGCAAAAGCAGAGAAGGGGGGACCATTGGGTGTTTGGCAAAAATCTAAAAACCGTTTTTTGCTCTTTTTATTCCATAAATTAAGTATTCTGACCACGCCATTCGTATTTTATGCTCAAAGTCCGCTAGGAAACGTCAAAAAAACCATAGATTTTGCTTTAAAATTTAAAAAAATTTGTTGCAAAAGCAGAGAAGGGGGGACCATTGGGTGTTTGGCAAAAATCTAAAAACCGTTTTTTGCTCTTTTTATTCCATAAATTAAGTATTCTGACCACGCCATTCGTATTTTATGCTCAAAGTCCGCTAGGAAACGTCAAAAAAACCATAGATTTTGCTTAAAATTTAAAAAAATTTGTTGCAAAAGCAGAGAAGGGGGGACCATTGGGTGTTTGGCAAAAATCTAAAAACCGTTTTTTGCTCTTTTTATTCCATAAATTAAGTATTCTGACCACGCCATTCGTATTTTATGCTCAAAGTCCGCTAGGAAACGTCAAAAAAACCATAGATTTTGCTTTAAAATTTAAAAAAATTTGTTGCAAAAGCAGAGAAGGGGGACCATTGGGTGTTTGGCAAAAATCTAAAAACCGTTTTTTGCTCTTTTTATTCCATAAATTAAGTATTCTGACCACGCCATTCGTATTTTATGCTCAAAGTCCGCTAGGAAACGTCAAAAAAACCATAGATTTTGCTTTAAAATTTAAAAAAATTTGGTGAAAAAGCAGAGAAGGGGGGACCATTGGGTGTTTGGCAAAAATCTAAAAACCGTTTTTTGCTCTTTTTATTCCATAATTAAGTATTCTGACCACGCCATTCGTATTTTATGCTCAAAGTCCGCTAGGAAACGTCAAAAAAACCATAGATTTTGCTTTAAAATTTAAAAAAATTTGTTGCAAAAGCAGAGAAGGGGGGACCATTGGGTGTTTGGCAAAAATCTAAAAACCGTTTTTTGCTCTTTTTATTCCATAAATTAAGTATTCTGACCACGCCATTCGTATTTTATGCTCAAAGTCCGCTAGGAAACGTCAAAAAAACCATAGATTTTGCTTTAAAATTTAAAAAAATTTGTTGCAAAAGCAGAGAAGGGGGGACCATTGGGTGTTTGGCAAAAATCTAAAACCGTTTTTTGCTCTTTTTATTCCATAAATTAAGTATTCTGACCACGCCATTCGTATTTTATGCTCAAAGTCCGCTAGGAAACGTCAAAAAAACCATAGATTTTGCTTTAAAATTTAAAAAAATTTGTTGCAAAAGCAGAGAAGGGGGGACCATTGGGTGTTTGGCAAAAATCTAAAAACCGTTTTTTGCTCTTTTTATTCCATAAATTAAGTATTCTGACCACGCCATTCGTATTTTATGCTCAAAGTCCGCTAGGAAACGTCAAAAAAACCATAGATTTTGCTTTAAAATTTAAAAAAATTTGTTGCAAAAGCAGAGAAGGGGGGACCATTGGGTGTTTGGCAAAAATCTAAAAACCGTTTTTTGCTCTTTTTATTCCATAAATTAAGTATTCTGACCACGCCATTCGTATTTTATGCTCAAAGTCCGCTAGGAAACGTCAAAAAAACCATAGATTTTGCTTTAAAATTTAAAAAAATTTGGTGAAAAAGCAGAGAAGGGGGGACCATTGGGTGTTTGGCAAAAATCTAAAAACCGTTTTTTGCTCTTTTTATTCCATAATTAAGTATTCTGACCACGCCATTCGTATTTTATGCTCAAAGTCCGCTAGGAAACGTCAAAAAAACCATAGATTTTGCTTTAAAATTTAAAAAAATTTGTTGCAAAAGCAGAGAAGGGGGGACCATTGGGTGTTTGGCAAAAATCTAAAAACCGTTTTTTGCTCTTTTTATTCCATAAATTAAGTATTCTGACCACGCCATTCGTATTTTATGCTCAAAGTCCGCTAGGAAACGTCAAAAAAACCATAGATTTTGCTTTAAAATTTAAAAAAATTTGTTGCAAAAGCAGAGAAGGGGGGACCATTGGGTGTTTGGCAAAAATCTAAAAACCGTTTTTTGCTCTTTTTATTCCATAAATTAAGTATTCTGACCACGCCATTCGTATTTTATGCTCAAAGTCCGCTAGGAAACGTCAAAAAAACCATAGATTTTGCTTTAAAATTTAAAAAAATTTGTTGCAAAAGCAGAGAAGGGGGGACCATTGGGTGTTTGGCAAAAATCTAAAAACCGTTTTTTGCTCTTTTTATTCCATAAATTAAGTATTCTGACCACGCCATTCGTATTTTATGCTCAAAGTCCGCTAGGAAACGTCAAAAAAACCATAGATTTTGCTTTAAAATTTAAAAAAATTTGTTGCAAAAGCAGAGAAGGGGGGACCATTGGGTGTTTGGCAAAAATCTAAAAACCGTTTTTTGCTCTTTTTATTCCATAAATTAAGTATTCTGACCACGCCATTCGTATTTTATGCTCAAAGTCCGCTAGGAAACGTCAAAAAAACCATAGATTTTGCTTTAAAATTTAAAAAAATTTGGTGAAAAAGCAGAGAAGGGGGGACCATTGGGTGTTTGGCAAAAATCTAAAAACCGTTTTTTGCTCTTTTTATTCCATAAATTAAGTATTCTGACCACGCCATTCGTATTTTATGCTCAAAGTCCGCTAGGAAACGTCAAAAAAACCATAGATTTTGCTTTAAAATTTAAAAAAATTTGGTGCAAAAGCAGAGAAGGGGGGACCATTGGGTGTTTGGCAAAAATCTAAAAACCGTTTTTTGCTCTTTTTATTCCATAAATTAAGTATTCTGACCACGCCATTCGTATTTTATGCTCAAAGTCCGCTAGGAAACGTCAAAAAAACCATAGATTTTGCTTTAAAATTTAAAAAAATTTGTTGCAAAAGCAGAGAAGGGGGGACCATTGGGTGTTTGGCAAAAATCTAAAAACCGTTTTTTGCTCTTTTTATTCCATAAATTAAGTATTCTGACCACGCCATTCGTATTTTATGCTCAAAGTCCGCTAGGAAACGTCAAAAAAACCATAGATTTTGCTTTAAAATTTAAAAAAATTTGGTGAAAAAGCAGAGAAGGGGGGACCATTGGGTGTTTGGCAAAAATCTAAAAACCGTTTTTTGCTCTTTTATTCCATAAATTAAGTATTCTGACCACGCCATTCGTATTTCATGCTCAAAGTCCGCTAGGAAACGTCAAAAAAAACCATAGATTTTGCTTTAAAATTTAAAAAATTTGGTGAAAAAGCAGAGAAGGGGGGACCATTGGGTGTTTGGCAAAAATCTAAAAACCGTTTTTTGCTCTTTTTATTCCATAAATTAAGTATTCTGACCACGCCATTCGTATTTTATGCTCAAAGTCCGCTAGGAAACGTCAAAAAAACCATAGATTTTGCTTTAAAATTTAAAAAAATTTGGTGAAAAAGC